>CM062932.1:51101417-55961789 GCA_031878705.1 Tapirus indicus
ATACACAAAATCATCTATTAAAAGAAGACAAAAACTACAAATAGAGAATTTTTTTTTTTTTGTGAGGAAGACCAGCCCTGAGCTAACATCCGTTGCAAATCCTCCTCTTTTTGCTGAGGAAGACTGGCCCTGGGCTAACATCCGGCCCATCTTCCTCTACTTTATATGGGACGCCGCCAAGGCATGGCTGACAAGCAGTGCGTTGGCGGGCGCCCGGGCTCCCAACCGGCGAACCCCGGGCTGCCAAGCGCGAACTAAACCGCTGCGCCACCGGGCAGCCTCCAAATAGAGAATTTTTTACAAACAGAAAATATACCAATAGCATTTTCTCAAAATATGCCAATAGCATTTTTGGGGAATTTTGAAATCTTAGATTAAATGGATATTTTTTTTAATTGAGGTATAATTGACATAACATATTAGTTTTAGGTGTACAACGTAATGATTCCATTAAATGGATACTTTTTTTAAAAAGTATGAATTACCAAAATTGACTCAAGAAGATATGGAACATATGAAAATATCAAAAGTTGTTAATAAAATTGAATCAGTTATCAAAAATGTCCTCCCCTCCGGAAAAAAAGCAATACTACACAGCTCAGATGACTTTAGAGATCATCTTAATGTTAATATACAAAATATAGAGGTACAGTCATCTTTTAAAAACTGTTTCAGATAATAATAGAAGAGGTAAAAGTTACTTGATTCATTATGATGTAGTACAACTTTGCACCAAAACCAAATGAAGCTAATAAGAGAAACAAAGTGTATACATTAATATATTTTATGAAATAATTAAAAATTTAAAAAATTAGCAAATTTAATCCATATTAAAATATAATCACCAAGTAGGATTTATCCCAGGAATGAAAGTGTAGTCGATTTTTGGAAAACATTGAGATAGGTGGCAACATCCTAGTGTAAACTGAAAAGGATTTCTCTTGATGTGAACGCATAGAATTTATGCATAAAACATTTAATAATAATAATAATAAAACGTAGTATATAGCTGCACTTCGAAGAATAAGATTGGTGTGTGGAGTGGTAATCCTTAGGTGCAAAAAAGAAAATTAAAAGAAAATAAACATAAGAAGCCAGGACATTGTGAATGAAGTGATGCTGCAGCTTAGAGACTAGGGGCTGGTATTCCAAAGCCCCAGAAAGGGCAGGAGAAGTGATCTTGATCCACCCAGAGGGGATGACCTAGAATTCTACTTCCTCAGGAAGCCACCCTACCAGAGAAAAGCTGAGGACTCAAACTCCTCCCACTTGCCTGAGAAGCAGTGGGGAAGTCTGCTATTTGATAGGGAGGCTTGAATGGGGAAAAATTAATTTGTGCCCAAGAACTTAAAATCTCAGGCAAGTGATATTCAATTGAATCCTCCCTAAATGTGTGGGAAGACCTCTCCATAAAATTAACTACAAACAAATGAAGAAACAAGTAAACAAACAACATCCAGAACTTTAGAAAGCCCTAGCGCTCTGGCAGAAAAAAATTGCAAAAACATGCTGGGAGGAGGTTTTCACAATTAGGCATTCACAGGCTCCCTTAGATAGGCTTTACAGCAACAAAAATTGCATACTGCCTAAGAGTTTTATGAATAAAAGAATTTACATAGAAATGGACATGCCTATCAAAGGAGCTGTTTTGGGAGCCCAGGATAGATCCATGTACATAACCAAATTTATATAACAAAGGTGGCCTTACAAATTAGTGATTACAAATCAGTGGGGATAAGATGAGTCATCAAATGAAGGTTACTGGGACAATTTACATATACACATTGAAAAAAATTTTTAAATAAGAAAACTCGATGGAAAATGGGCAAAGTATTGTAACAAGTAATTCACAAAAGAGAAAATCCAAATGACTAAGAAGCACACTCTAATAATTAGGAAAATGCAAAATAGCGGGATAACATCTCACGCTTATCAGATTGGCAAAAATAAATAAAGGCCTGATAATAGCAGTTGCTGGAGGTGTTATGAAGAAATGACAGCACTCACATACTTACCATTGTGAGGGGAAATCATGCATTCACTAAAAGGCTAATTTGTTTTTATCTCACCCTGGAACTTTGTCTCCCTAATGTCCCTTGGCTTAACACGTGTCCCCAGACTTACTCAGGAATCTCCTTCTGAAACCCTCTCACTCCTCCCAGATGACATTTGCATTTTAAAAAGTCCACCTGCAACTTATTTGCATTTCAAACCCCCATCTCCAGCCAGGCTGGGCATCAAAATGATTCAAAACTTATGATGGAACCACACAACTCATTAAAACACATTTCCCTCTTCTATTACATTGACTGGTTTCTGATTTTGTGGAAATATATTTCAGATTTAAGTATAAATCCATAGATCATTTATTGCACATAATACACAGACCATCTCCCTGGCAAACTCACTTTGGCTGGTGACAAAGCAGCTGTGTAGAATGCCACCTTCTCCCTGGGAAGAAGAGAATGAGCGTGAATCCCCCAATCCTCTGTACACATCAGGTTCAGTTGGTGAGGTTCTTAACTTCTATTTTATAACCGACCCACGTGGAAAGAGTTTTTCCACATTGAAATCAAAATGAGCTGGGTTGGTTTTGTTTTATTTTAACTAGTTTTCCTTCGTATGTGAGATTTCTGGCATATCGCCTGAGAAGTCTGCTGTAATGAAATGCATTTAGTGTGGAGAAGGGAAATAAAAAATTTCGTCTTTTAAAATTTTTTTTCCATGCCTGTAAACACTCCATTTCACCTGGCAGAAAAGTTGTTCGTGACTGAAGGCTCATAAGCAAAACAGGTTTGGACCCAAAGGAAATAAAGGGTGCTCTTGTCTTTCCTATTATGCAGAGTGATTTCACATGCACAACCCATTGACTGAGAGGAGGAGGACTTTGTCCCCAGTGGCTTTCCCCAGGGTGGCCTGCCCCAGGTGGAACAGGTATGGTTTAGCGTAAATCCCAAAGGACCCAGGCATGGCCATCATTCTCAGCAGACACTGCTCTGACCATCAATTTTTATCCGTGAATCCTTACCAGGGAAATAAAACAATAACAGTCCATAGCTTCCTGTGCTATTTGCCACTTCTCCCGGTGGATGACAGTCATGTATGCAAGGCGAGCTGATTTTATCAGATGTATTTCTAGGCTGGTGGTTAATGCTGTATCAGAATGTGATAGGGGTGAAGGAAACAGGGAGCAGTTTTTCTGCCATAATCACTCTCCCGAGCAGAAGACAGAATAGCACAGGTGTGTCTGATCTCCCCAGGGGGGTTGATTATCTCATGATAACCACATCCTCTGTCGTCCCCTTACTGCTATTTTTTCCCAGGTTCAGATACAAAGAAGTGATTTAGATGATTGGATTGACTGACAAAAAACTGTCAGCTAGTCTGCACCGTGACATTCTAAAGGAGAATATCCACTTTCTGCAGGTTCGGCCGCCAGCAGGCCAGTGTCAGCAAATTAAATGCCTCCTGGAGGAACTAGGCTCCTGCGGTAGCCTTTGTGTTGACATTTCCAGTGGCCTTTTCACAGGCAATTCAAAACCTAAAGCCTAAAAGCTTTCACTGCTCTTAAGAGAGAGAAAGGCACGGAGCGTGCATCCCTGCTCCAGAAATACAGGATCTTTTGCCAGTGTTTTATGATGGATTTGGGGAGGTCAGCTGCTATATCCAGACTGATCTAGTGGATCAAATGTGTCAAGGGTGTATCTCTTACATTCAGGCTGAGACAGGAAAAGCCTAAAGCCAGCGGGTTGTAAGCAACAGATGAGTTACTCATGGGATAATTTCACATCTGACTCTCGGATAATGTGATTGTCAATATTTCAATTTAGTTTAATTCAAAGTGAGAGATTATGATAATACTTATATCCCATTTGTGGACTAAGTACTTTTAAAAGTCTACTCATTATATAATGCTCAATGGTGTTTTAAAGAACAAAATTAAATAGGGGGTTATGGAGAAATGAATACTAATTTAGCCAAAGATTGTTTTCTATCTGAAGTAAGATAATGTGAGTGAACTTCTAATTACAGCCATCCTTAAATGCAGAAGGGTGAAGTTGTATAATGCTTCCAGCTTCCATGTTTTCTCAGGTGGACATTAAATATCTTAAATTTTAAATAAGCTGTTCTCCTGTCAATAAACGGTCTATTTTTTTCTTCTAATTTAAAAGTTCCTAATCATTAAAAGTTCTTAGTTTCACCTTTCAAAAAAATAAGACCCTGTGACTGTTCTGAAGACATACTATGTGCTAAGCTCTGTTCTAGGATCTAGGGATGCATCAGTACTCTAGTCAGTGAAATATTAGGATTGGGATTAGGATGAGGTTACTGCCTCAATGGTGGCTACCGGGACTCTTATGATGGCAATTCTCTGCAGCACCAAAATATCCCGACAGCAAACATTTCCTGGGTACTTCCCTGGATGAATGTACAATTACACAGTACACTGGCACTCTGAAGCAAAGCTTTGCAAAACCCAATCAAGCATTGATGAATCAATGAAGGTCATGCAATTGGAATGATCTAGCAAGGGGTGATGGATGGCTCAGCCTAAACGCATGTAGATGGAGTCATTTTATATGACATCTATTCAAATATCATCAGATCTTTAAATGGTTTCCTGCTCAAGGGGATGCT
Organism: Tapirus indicus; assembly: GCA_031878705.1. NCBI lineage: Eukaryota > Metazoa > Chordata > Mammalia > Perissodactyla > Tapiridae > Tapirus > Tapirus indicus. Next base: position 51,106,056 of record CM062932.1, read on the forward strand.
TGCATTTTCTATTTTTCTCATATCCATGTAGAAGTCCTCCTTTAGATCTCTACACACAGTAAGGGCTCAATAAATACTTAACGCTAATACTAACAAATAATACTAACTTATAATACTAATTATACTAACTACTACTAATAACAATGAATTATTCCTTTTCCTCAAAACTGAGAATTTTGGTTTTGCCCTGGTGTAAAAAACAATAGGAAGAGCAACAAATATTTAAAATATTCACTTAGTCGGACATCATAAATTTAGAGATGGATTATAGTATTAAGAGTCAAGCCTCTCCCTTAGTTGAAAGAAAGTTCAGCCAGAAAACATACATGACAAGTGAAGTAACCTGACTAGGAAATAATGTGAAATACCACAAGGGAAAATGGGTCCTTGCAGGTAGTAATTGAAGGACCACAAGAAAAATTTATCTTTGTACATACAGCTAAAAAGATACAACTGAAATAAGGGTAATATTTAAGTTAAACTAACTGTTATGTATCTAAACCTGAGGGATAGATTTCAGTCTGTTTATGGTAAAAGAAACAGAAAGGTATACATTCATTTTACTACATGAACAGGGCTGCTAAATATGGATAGCATATTTTTGTAAAGAACATAAACAATTTTATAGTTTATCTTTCTAATTTTCCAGTAAGTCCAGGTTATTGATGGTAAAATGACTCGATGCAAATACATATTAAATTTTCATTTATTTTTCCTGCACTATTCCTGAACACCTAAATGAAACATTTCATGAATGGAAAGTTAATCTACCCAGACCTGGATGCCTAAAGCATTATGAGAAATTGGACACTTTTTGGATTTAGTCGACCACATAGGAGCATTGTGCAAAAAGGTTAGGACAGGGACTTGATCTCAAAGCCCAGAGCTTGATCCATAGTTGAAATGACCAAGGTGCTTTGCTTCTTATTTTTTCATTTGAATGAGTTCAAACCACTGGCTTACTCAATTTGCACCCAGGGCTTAATGCACTGAGCAACCCCACGGCACAAAACTTTATTTTTGTGTGTGTGAGGAAGACTAGCCCTAAGCTAACAGCCACTGCCAATCCTCCTCCTTTTGCTGAGGAAGATTGGCCCTGGGCTAACATCCATGCCCATCTTCCTCTACTTTATATGGGATGCCACCACAGCAGGGCTTGATAAATGGTGCTTCTGTCCACCCCTGGGGATCCGAACCTGCGAACGCTGGGCCACGGAAGCGGAGCGCGCGAACTTAACCACTATGCCACCAGGCGGGCCTCCCAAGGCACAAAACTTGAAAAGTGAAATGATTATTTCCGATGACAAATGTTCTTAGTGACGTCTGAAATGTGGACATTGTATAAGTTTGTGTCGCCAGAAATTCATTTGGATGTGGCTGGATTTGTCCACAGCACGACAGTCTATGCAACTTCTCTATTATTTTTCATTGAATATTTTTTCCAAGCATACAAAGAAGAGGCTTAGCTTAAGACAGAGATTTAAAGCTTTTAAATCCTTTTGGTTTCTGTGAGCAGGTCCATTCAAAAATAAATTTTTCTTTTAAGATATTGCAGACAAGTTTGTAGACATTCATTGGAGGTGAAGTAAGCAGGCAAGTTTAAGATTGATAGTCATCATCTTAGTCACATCCAAACAGTGGTCAGCACCATAATGTACAACTCTAAGATGACATCTACACTGATAATTTAATTCCTACCTATGGATAATCAAAGTTGCATGATATCAGTTAAAATTGAAGAGTATGATAAAAGAACAAAGCAACCACAATTTAAGAAATAGAGACAGTTGCATGCATTGACATTAATATTTTGGTTTGTTTTATGATTTATATTAAATATTAGGTAAATAACAAATAATACTTATAAAATATTTTAGGGTATAAAAACATCAGTACAACAATGACCCATTCTCCCACCACACTGTTTAAGAAATAGTATGTTATAATTGTTCTTTCTCAGTGAATTTTATGTATATGTGAAAAGCTTAAATAAAAATATTGTTTGACTCAGGGATCTAGCTAATTAATTAAGAAAGGACATTGAATTATGCTTCTGCTGATACACTTATTTGTAAGACCTTACAAATAATACAACGATCATAGATTTTGCTTCAGCAAAGCACTGGTATCTCATCAATATGCATTTCCACAAGCTTATGATATCCAAGAATCAGGCATAGTAAAGGTGTTCCCACACTAATGCTCATAATCAAGCCAGAAATTAATTTTCATAACAACAGAAATCGATCTCATAATTCTGCTACTTGCTCTTTCTTGTGAATACTAACCACCAATATTCAAATGGCTCTCAGAGTTCATCTGAGCTTTATTCTGGATTTTTCATATTGAAATTTTTCGATAACCTATGTTCTCTGCTTAACCACTTTCCTAGAATCTGTTCTCAGTGTCACCTCTATATTATTCCACGGGTAAAAGTCCAACATACAAATGTATGCTTCTTTATTTTAACTCTTTCTCATTTTGGATTTTGTGCTAAACTCAAGGAGAAGAAATGTGTTTTTTCTTGGTGTTACCACATCGATGTGGCTCCATCTGAATTTGCCTTGGGCTACGAAGGAGGAGACAGTATGGCATGACTGTAAATGAAGAAAAATAGGGAAAATTAAGCAAAGCATCCTGTTTACTTTCAGTTGGAAAGGCAAGTAGAACAACCTGCTAAGCCACAGCCTTGTTTTTGGACAGATTATGCATTTCGTTAGCAAAAAGGTGGTTTTTAAAAGCACCTTTTTGAAAAAATAATCACTAGACATGAAGAAAAAAACCCCGTCATTTTAGGGACCGTTCCTGGAATAGGCAGACCTCTTAATTTATTTTAACTACTTGGGCAGGGATATTTCAAAGACACAGTCTCTGGGTACGTTGGCACCAAGATTAAACTGGGCAAGAGTTGTATCTTAAGTTCTTTCCTTGGGGAACATCAGCCATGTACTCTTTCTACAGCCATTCTTTCGGTAGTTCTTAATATGAGTAACTCTGCAGATTATCCTGCCTCTGTAAACAGCTTGGAGTTATTACGGATGAGGACAAAATATTTCGTGGGGTTATGTGGAAATTTACAGTGGAAATCTTGGAAAAACTATGTGCAGACTCCATAGGTAGTGGGGAGTCCCAGCTTGAGAAGATAAATGGGACATTTGCCTTGCACTTTGGCCACTTCTGTGGGGCAGCTGGGATAGAATTAATCTCAAGAGAGACTGAGGCATCTAAAAAAAGAAAGAAAGTAGAGGTCCATCAAGTTTGCTTTAAGGTCAATTTTAGAGTCAAAGGGAAGGGGCAACTTCACAGATGGTCTTGCCTCTGTGGATTCATGTCTGGTGAGAGTAATTTTCAATAAAGTGCTACTAACAAATTTAAACTCTAGTTTTATCAAATCACTGGAAGATATCGGGAGGTAAAAATATCATTGCATTGTTGCTTTAACATAGAATGGAGATTAAATGATGGCCAAATGAACACGCCCCTTTTTAGATTGCAAAATGTTCATGGTAGCTAGAGCAGAGAGCTATACTAACAACGTCTGAACTAGAGGAGCAGAAAAGGATATAATTTTGGGGTGGCAGAATTACAGGATATTAGGGTGGGAAGTAACAAGGCACATCACTGAAGAAGCTAGATAGGGAAATAGCCCAAGAGAAGAACCCCACGACAAGTAGTGGGGACAATTCATGGCTAGCACACCTGAGGTTCTCCCCGAGGATTTCCTAAAAGCATTAGAAGGAATAGTTAGGAGCAGAGCTAGGTAAGTACTTCTTTAATACTCTTCAACTTACCCTAACTTCACATCCCATTCCATTGTTGTGGTCTTTGGAATCAGATTAAATATGGGACTGTCCGAGCATGGCTCTTGGCTTGCCTATGAAAAATTTGTTGAAAAGTAAAGAGTTTAACCAATCAGCCAACTACTGATGTGTCGTGTAACTTCACTGACAAATCCTTGAGTGATTTGATAACATGTAACACTTATTTTGATCCCAGTAGCCAGGTTTTATTGAATTTTCATTCCTCTCATCAAATATTTATGAATAAAGTCTAATCTTGGAACATTTGGCTGTTCTTACATTGTTAAGCCAGAAAGCTTTATCATTGGTCTCAGAGCAAAGTGGCATGCATGGGGAGCAACTGTTAATAACAGGTAGTGAGTTTCTTGCATTGGTTGCAGATCTGGGTTAGAAGACCCTTAACAATTTTTCTCATCTCAGAATTCTGTAAGTGTTATAAAAATTCTTCAACACTTAAGCAATGACAGATGGGACTCATGCTCATTCTTTAATTTCCAAGAAAGTTAGTGGAATCAAAACGTGACCAGAAATTGGAAAAGTTAGATCTAATGCAGGCACTAATCTAACTCACCATGTGATCTTGGGTAACCAAATTCCCTTCTCTTTGCGTTGTCAGACTCATCTATGAACTGGAGATGTTAAAAGTTAAAATGAGTGTAATTCCTCTTTGGAGAACTTAAAAATCATCACAGTAGCCTACAGAATATATTTCTAATTACGCAGTTAAATAAGAGCATTTATGAATATAACAATTGTTAAATTTAATTGCCATCATAATAACCAGAACCATAGACTCTCAGAGTTGGGGGAAACCTTAAAATTCAGAGTGGGATAGTCTCCAAATTCTTCACCCTGTCAGCCAAACTCTTAATTTAAAAAATTCTATTTAGAAGTCCAATGTTAACACCCGGTGAGTTTAGATGCTCTAATATCAGTAAAAGCACTGCTTTCACATGTGCTACCATGATACGAACATCTAAACCCCTTGGACTTAGGTAAGAAAGGACTTTAAGGTGAGGAAACAGAATCTTAGAGAGGTTATGAGATAGATCTTTCGGAGGCCAGGAAGGACAAATCATTGCTTTAGATTTTCAGTCGAGATGACTGCTGTGCAAAATCACTTCCTTTTGCCGCATGGATTGAAATCCAGTTCCAGGGCCAAAGGGAGAATGTCACACATTTACCCATAACCCTGCTTGCAGGTTCGAGCTATTACTCCAGTAAGCCAGAAAATATACTCATGAGCTTCAAGGCTGCTACAAGTTCAAGAGGCGATGAGCAGGAGAGTGTAACAATTGCCCCTCAAAAGTGGTTCAGGGGGCTGCCCAGTGGCGCAGTGGTTTAGTTTGCGCTTGTCAGCCCGGGGTTCGCGGGTTCGGATCCCGGGCTCCTGCCGACGCACCGCTTGTCAGCCACGCCGTGGCGGCGTCCCATATAAAGTGGAGGAGGATGGGCACAGATGTTAGCCCAGGGCCAGTCTTCCTCAGCAAAAAGAGGATTGGCAACGGATGTTAGCTCAGGGCTGGTCTTCCTCACAAAAAAAAAAGTGGTTCAGGATCAGTTTGGTTATCAAAAGGATACATACGGACATTTGCAAGTTGGCAACCATTTTTTTCTATATTTACCTAATTCTATACACATGAATCATCCCCTTAGAAATGAAATGACTAAAAATTCCATGCAGGGTTGGGTGTCTTTTATTTGGGGGAAAGAATCCAAAGCCTGCATCAAGACAGCCATGCTAACTGGAGGTGCAGGTGGTATTTTGAGAACACGAGCGTAGGTGGGAGCCTTAGGATACTTGCCTTCCCCTTCTACAAGCTTCAGCATGGTGCTGTGTAAGAAGGTCCAGTGGATACTTGGAAATCCCCATATGCCTAACACCCAGAAATATTCTTTTCGTGTGTTAGGTAAGACTGAAGCCATATTTAAGAAGTATCTTACTATGAGAGTCTGTACTATATCTCTTGTATCAAAACTCCATGAGAGAAAAGCTCTAACTCCAGCTATTATCCAGTTTTCCTGAGTACCATTACACACAGACACACTTGCACACCTGAGTACTATCACACACACATACTTGCACACGGGCTCACACATACCCTCCTGATAAGCCTCAAACATGAGAGGACTAAGGAAAGACAGTCTGGGCATGCCCCCCCAGATGTTCTGGCTCTGTATCAAAGTTGGTAACTGTTATCCACCCACCTCCAGAATTTCCCCACAATTTTGAATTTCAAATGGATTTACCCTTTTCTTCATTTTTGCATTAGAAGCATACTGTACTTGGTCAGAAGCTGCCATATTCTGCCTCAGGACTGTTGGACTTGAGCTGAGGGCTTTCTGGAGAGGAAGGATCTAATAATGTAGTGTGGTGAAGAAAAGAGGTCATTCCAGGGAATTTGGAAAGCATTTAGCTTTCACACCAAGACTAATGGTAGATTGTTACATCTCCTAGCTTGACATCTTCTCCTAAACTTTGGTATTTATTTGATGTCTTTTTTGAAGGATCTCTTATGAGCCTTATTTCTTGTTGTATGGATGTATTGTCAAGAAAAAATTGGGCTTACAAATTTTCATTATTTAGAAATTATGATTCATTTCTAAAATAAGGTAAAACATGCAAATTATTTCATTTCGCATTTTTAATTATTTAAAAACATCGTGCTGTAGGTATATTTTATGTGCCTTCAAATAATTTTTAAAATATATACATAAAATGACTCATGCCTGCCCCATCCACACTCACCAATTCCATATCCCTCAACCTTCTCACCCCATAGGGAACCATGTTTATTAGTTTCTTGTGTATCTTTCTGCTTATTCTTAGACAAGTAGAACAAAATTCAAAAATATTTTTTTTAATTTTTATTTTCATTTTATTGTGGTAAGAACATTTAACATGAAATCTACCCTCCTGACAGCTTTTAAGTATACAATACAGTATTGTGCAGCAGATCTCTAGAACTGATTCATCTTACATAACTGAAACGTTATATCCATTGATTTGTAAATCCTCATATTCCCCTCGCCCCTTCCCTATCACTTCACATCTGTTAAGATGGCTATTATCAATTCACATGCTCTGCTTCAGCGGCCCAGGTTCGGTTCCCGGGCATGGACCTACACTACCCATCGGTGTTCACGCTGTGGCGGTGACCCACATACAAACTAGACGAAGGTTGGTACAGATGTTAGCTCAGGGCAAATCTTCCTCAAGCCAAAAGAGGAGAGGAAGATTGGCAATGGATGTTAGCTCAAGGTGACTCTTCCTCAGCAAAAAAAAAAAAAAGATGATCATCAGAAAAAAACCAAAGACAACAAGTGTTGGTGAGGATGCGGGGAAATTGGAATGCTTGAACTCTGTTAGTGGAAATGCAAAATGGTGAACCCACTGTGGAAAACAGTATGGAGGTTCCTCAAAAAACTAAAATAGAGCTACCATACAATTCAGCAATCCTGCTTCTGGGTACTTATACAAAAGAAGTGAAATCAGGATCTCAAAGACATATGAGCATGCCTATGTTCACTGCAGCACTGTTTGCAACAGCCAAGATGTTGAAACAATCTAAATGTCCATCAACGGATGAATGCACAAAAAAAAATGTGAGCTATATATTACATATATATTATATATATATAATGGAATATTATTCAGCCTTAAAAAAGAAGGAAATTCTGCAATATATGACAATGTGGATGAACCTTGAGGACATTATGTTAAGTGAGATAAGCCAGTCACAGAAGGACAAATACCGCATGATTCTACTTATATGAGGCATCTAAAATAGTTAGAGAAACACTGAGCAGAAATATATGTTTTTATTTCCTCCCTTTCTTACACAAATGGTAACATAATATATTCTGTACTGCACCTGTTTCTCACTTAACAATATGTCCTGGATATTTTTCCAAATTGGGAAAAATTTTTCCAAATTGTGTTTCTTCATTCCTTCTTACAGCTCAAGAGTATGTGAGATGCAATTGTTTATTTAGCCAGGTCCCAGTAGATGTGTCCTTGGGTAGTTTCTGGTTATTTGCAATGAAAATATGCATATATTCAGGTGAATATATAAGATACATTCACATAAGTGATATTTCTGAGTCAGAGAAGCACATAAATTTGTAATTTAGATAAACATTGCCAATCAATACCATTTTGAAAACAGTTTTTAGTATTTGGGATAAAAGTATAAGAGTTTGCTTTTGGCACAGAGTCTGGCAAGGAATCGAATTTGATCCACACTGCACCATTTACACAGAGCTAATCATCAGAATTATTTGGGGGAGCTTTTAAAATATATATTTTTGGTTCATCTCTGGAGGTTCTGAATCTTTGGGTCTGGAGTGGGGCCCAGGAATCTGCATTTTAAACTCTTCCAGGTGATTCAATAGGGGTAGCTTTAATTTCTTCTTTGGTCTTAGGCACTTAGATTTTTTAGATTACAACCCATATAGTAGAAAACAAAATAAAATGACCAACATTCCTCTATGTTATTATAACTAAAGGGTTTATAATTTTAATATTTTGGAACCAATAAATATTTTCCCCATTGTCAAATAGTTTAACAAAGTCTTTGAAAGTTTGTGGGTCCCAAGCACTCAGCAGGAAACAGTTCAGATTCATATTTGGAAACCACTGGTCCACTCTCATCCATAGAAGTTGCACTCATGGTTGAAATATTTTTAACCCTTATTTAGCATTTATTTGTCAAACATGATAGCCAGGATTTCTGATTCATAATTTCATTCACCCTACTATTTTAGAAAATGTGAACTGCAGAAAGAAAGAAAATGCCTGGCCACTCATCATCCAGCAAGAGTGCCTCTGAGAGGATCTGGCTTGCTCTGCCTAAAGCAAAAGCAACTGCAGACCGCCATATTAAAGGGGATTAGGCTGATCTAAGAGAAGCCAACTTTTTTTTTTTTCTCCCCAAAGCCCCAGTAGATAGTTGTATGTCATAGTTGTACATCCTTCTAGTTGCTCTATGTGGGACACCGCCAGAGCATGGCTTGACTAGCGGTGTGTCAGTCTGCACCCAGGATCCGAACCAGCGAACCCTGGGCCGCCAAAGCAGAGCACGTGAACTTAACCACTACGCCACCGGCCAGTCCCAAGAAGCTAACATTTAAAACAGATCTTGAGAGAAATAGTTTTGTTGAATTTTGTTACCAGCCCCTGAAAGTCAGAAATTTGATGGCTAGTTATTTTGAACTTGTAAGTAATGTGTCTAAATGGCAATCTGTGACAAATTTTGTAGGAACTTTATTTTGAAAAGATTTTTATCCTTATTGGCTGGGGTTGGGCTAATCCATTGGAGAGAAAGTGATTGTCATGTCTGAATGGACATAGGTTTCATTTCTACCTGGGCCAACATGTGTCGTCAGCAAATGTGCTGCAGATTTAATCTCCAGATTCGACCATTTCAGCAAGGAGAGAGGATCAGATAAGAGAAGAGAGGGTGAGCAGATGGAATTCGCATCTTTATCACGGGTCCTGGGTCGCGACAACTGAAACACACGTTCTCCTAATGGTAACTCAATATGTCTGTGAGTAAAAATGACTGTCGATACCTCTATATGTGTCTTTTCTTATATTTTCCCATATTATCATTTAATTTTACAAATATGTGTATTAAAGTAATACACCACAAATAATGTATTAAAGTAATAAGGGGTACTAATGCAGAAATTGTGCTGATACATTCATTAACTCTGTGATACTAATAACTAAAATACAAAAAAACCTCAGTCAACTGCATGTTTAGTCTACTTCTCTTCTATGTCTCTGTTCCGTTACTTTCTAATTTAAAGTTGATTGTACAGACCTATTGTTTTGTAATTATTTAGGAATGTAGAACTCCAAAAGTCATAAGAGAGAAATGGTCAAATAATCACAAATTATTATTCTCTTGTTAAAGGAACCTCACAGACCAAGCAATATCTATGACTTGAAGTTACTGTGACAAATAACAGCTTAGCTTTTGGGTTATTTACATTTTAACTAAGAAAGAAAGGTTTCTTGAGGAATTTTCTAAGTATGGGTGCCTTTATTTTCATAAAATGAACAGCTGGTTCAAAGCTTACAGTGAAGACACCGGAAGACATGGTGGGTTCGTGGTACCCTCTTTTATAAAGTATTCTAAAAAAAAAAAGCAACAATTGTCTATCAGAAATTCTTATATCTGGAAAAGTTTAGAAACACCACAGAATTTATAAAATTCTGTTGTTTTTCATGGAGAGTCACTCATACTTCAAATATCAACAAACGGCAGATATTGTTAGCGAGCCTACTATGTGTATGGCACCCAGACACTGAGGCACGACTTTCAGAAAGAATCAAATTACTCTATTCCCTTCATCATATTTCCATTCAAGTATAGCTCTGCATAATGGAGGAGCTTGGGCGCAATGCAAAGAGCCAGGTAAACTTTCCAAGCAGGCATGTGGGGATACACTGGATGGAAACTTTTAAAATTCCATACAGTTTGTTCAGGCAGAACCAACGATTTTGAAATGAACAGTGACAGATCAATTTTTAATGGTAACTCTATTATTTTTGTCTATTACGAATACTACTTTTTAGCAGACCGTGAAAATTATGTTGACATTTGAAAATCACGTGATTAATTGTGGCAGAACAAACATTCTGAGTGCAGCTTCCATTTAGGAAGGTGATACCAAGCGTGGGCCGTGATTATAACATTGTTGGCACGCTATCACACTTGCCTTTTTTTGTTAAATCCACTTGATGTTAAAGATCCTAGGTGTGCCAGTGATGAATCGATACACATTAGAGGCACAATGCGTTGTGGAGATGCAGCAATTCATTCAACTAAAATCTAAGTGCATTTCAGAAACGAAACCAAATAGCCTGACCACTCTGAGCTGTAACACAGGCCAAAATGACCAAATGATGTTTACAGCCTATAATTTCCAATGTTCTCCCAATTTTGCTGAAAGATTTGTGCTCAGGCATTACAAAGCAATCTCTGTGTGTCAAAGCACACACGTGAAAAATTTTAGTTTAATGCAACACAGTGATGTCATCTTAACTTTTCGTTTTTTAAAAAATGGAGATTTAGAACTGTGGCCATAAAATAATCAGATGGGTTTTCATAATATTCAGCTGTCCAGATAGAAAATTGGGAGGTGTCAGCTACATAAAGACATCTCTGAACTTCAGATGCGTAGTCCAACTGCCCCATTTTCTTTGATATTCTCACCACTTTTTACTGGATGGTTTTGAGAAACAATATTTAGCCATGAGGCAGAGCACACTGAACTAACCATGCAGGAATAAACTTCAAATTAAACCTTATTAGTGCCATGCTCAAACCACCTACAGTAAATGATCTGGAATATACAAAGTTTGTAAAATCCACATTTTACTCTCTTATTTCAGAAGAGAGAGAGGAAGACTGGGACAATTATTTGACGGAAAAGGAAAACTTTGAGGGAAAATTCAGGTTAGAACCTGGATCAGGACTCAAGCACCAAATTAGCTGGCTTTTTAGGAATACTGCCATTTCTCTGAGGCTACCTTTTCACCAAAATCAAATGCATTTACAATGAAATCTGCCTTCAATCTGGACTATAAGAAAGCTCAGAATATTAAAGAGGTGAGAATAAATGAGATAGTATTCAACAAGTAAGGGAAGCCAAGCTTGGTGGTATAGTTATATGTGAGGGAAAATACAGCTACGGAGACAATGTACATGAAGCCCTCCAACGGTTTTTAGTGTTTTTTAGTGGTGACAGGAATGGTTAGATCTTTAGTCTACAGGCCAAGGATGTATGTATGCAAATCTTGGTAAACTGATTTTGCTAGGAAGTGAATGGCTAGGTTAATAAGATCCTAAGAAAAACAAGATTTACAGAAAGAAAAAGAGGGAAAAATTATTTCAATTTATATGGCATATTACAAAACCATGCTTTACGTCTATGAATTGTTACTTATACAAACTGTCTCATTGTTATACAAATGAGGTTTTACACATCTGTATTTATCTTTTTGCAGTGAATGAGATTTGAAATAGTGAGAACTATTATAGCTCAGTGCCTGGATATGGAATGAAACAAAGTGAATGGAATTTAGAGAATCTAGTTATTATTAAGGTTTTATATACATTTTTTATATATCATATATTTTTTGTATGTATTAAGATTTTATATTTCTTGTAAACAAATGGAAAGCAATGTAATGCGTTTATTTAATGTGTTGCCTCTATAAGAAGCAGGTGAAGTCTGGAGCGATTAAACGAATCTTCACTTTTGAATTCTGCCCACATGCTGTGTGGCTTTTAATTGTTGTTCGTGTGTAGACGACTTTCGTTTTACTGTGCGTTGAAGACTTACATTTGTCTTTGGTGTTCCTTATTCACTACAATGTGTCTAAATGTAGATTAATTTTTGGTTAGGTTTTTGGACTTATGGCTTTTGAATCTGAGGAGCACATATCTATTAATTCTAGAAAATTCTGAGCCATTATTTCTTGTCACATTGCTCATGATGGAAGTTTTCTTTTTTTCTTGTGTGTTTCATAACATGATAGTGAGAGTTCTTTGGTGATACTCATATTTCTCTACCTCTTTTTTTGTGGGATTTCCTCACGGGCTGATATGTAGGAAAATCATTCTAGAACAATTTTGAGTTCAATGCTGGAACACACCTCAGTGGCCACTGACCTTCAGAACAGTTTTTCCATAAATTTTTTTGGTTTGGGGGTTCCCAAAATATGAAAGTAGTATAAATTTAAACTTCAAAGCTGTGAAATTTTTAGGATTTCTGGTATGGTTTTATCAGGGGACGTTTTTTGTTTGTTTGTTTGTTCCACCAGAGCCCTGGCAAATATAGACAAAGGTCCTTGTATTGCAAGTTTTATTTTATTTTTTCTCACTTTCTGAAGTTGCTGCCCTTCAAGGATTCCCAGTAGAGACCACAGTTCTAATTCATTGCATTGAACTCCCTGAATGGACGTAATAACCCATGTTCTAGGTTATTGGTCTGACAAACACCTCTCTAGGCTTCTGAAGCATCACACGATTATTATACTGGTTCTTAATCTCTACTTTATTTCTGCAGCTAGACCATTTTCTTCTCTATTTTGCATGCTCAGCCAAAAAAGAAAATTAAAAAGCAATTTTGTCACATTATCCAGAATTTATGGATGGTTATAGTAAGGGACATTGTAGATTATTGTAATTTACCATTTTGGCCATAATATGTGTGATTTTTACAGCTTGACATCCTTGCTTTTAACTCTCTGGCAATAAATAAAAGTCCCCCTGGATTAAAAACACTTTGAACCAATTGTAAGGAGGAATGCATGTTCCCCAGGATCATCTGACAACTTACCTAAAGCAAAGTCTGAGGATCAATCTAGCTGAGCGTTAGCAACCTGCAGCGAGTTTAGCTACTGCCATGCCTGGAGGTGAGAGATTGGACCAATATGGTGCAGTCTGTTCTCCTCCAGGTTTGAAGTTTTAGAATGTTGTTATTTTTCTCTTCCTCTAAGGTCAGGCTGCCATGTTTTGCTCTTTTCCCAATGCTTTTCACACATCCTCTCCCTGGAGAAACGTGAGAGGCGGTCTGGAAAAACATTGATGTTATGTATGTCAGAGCCTGCTTACACAGGATGCCAACAGATGGCAATATTTTATCATTATTACACAATCCAGAGACCCTTCATCTGTGGCCTCAGGCAACATGAGGAGTCGGCTCTTTGGTGTGACACATGTCACCGAAGCTTCACCCCCCATTAACTGTGCTGTTGTTTGTGATTGTTAAGCTGCGTGTCTCGCCGTGTGTCACATTCTTGACTTGTACAAGGGTCCATTAGTAAGTAGCATCTGAGTACCGTGAGTCATAGAAGGCCCCATTCCTGAAAAAATAAACACTGCACATTCGGCTGAGATTAGAGCCACTGGCTGGTAGTGAACTGGATGGCGTTCTGTCTAAAAGGCCGTTTCTGTGATTCATCAAGGCCTTTTCCCTCTCCTATCAATACACTAGAAGTTCTCATTACTGCTGTATAGCACTTCCTGATCACAGACACAAACTGACCCCTCACATTATCTCTGGTGCTAGGGAGGGCTTGGTCCCTGACAGCAGAAGAGGGTATGGGGGAAAATGTGAGGCAGATATTTCAAAACTATTAGGAGCACTTGTGAAATCATCTTTGTGATTTCAAGTAAAAGATGTTTTTGATTTTTAGCTATATTTTCCGGCGACTTGCTCCTTATTTTTCCCCCAAACATTTTCTTCCTCCCCTCAATTATTCTACTTTGTAAATCACTTTCGCTTCCTTTTTCTTATATCTTTCACGACTTCTGTCATTTTCTTTCCTCCCTTTAACCTTTCTTCATTACGTTTTCAGTCTTTCCACATCCTTCTCTATCAGATTCTCTTTCTCTGCCCAAATTGCATATCCAAACCCTGATACATGGGACTCCAGCCCGGGAAAGGCGTTCTGGTTCTTCGGAGTTGGCACCAAAGGGACAGGAGAGCATTGCCAACACCACCCACCCAAGGAACTGAATTTAAAAAGAGAACTCCCTCCAGCTACCATCTAACCTAGCCATTGCCAGCATTGTAATTGTAAGTCACCTAATGGTTAAAAACTGGCCTGACACTAAAGAAATTCAGGCAGATAAATGTTCCAGGTTGGTTTTAGGGAAAGTTTTGGGGTTTCTCTATGTACATGCGACTTTTGAGGCTGTATTTCAGTCCTCTCGATCCCCTTAGCAATCTGGCACATTCACTGTTTGTGTTTCTCTTTTCTAATTTTATTTTTTTGAAGTGAAATTCTGGCATTTCTTCCAGGAAGGAAGGATCAGGACAGCTTCAGGCACTGCTGGGAGGCATGAGGGCGAAGCTACACGAACATCTTTACAGACCATCTACCCCGCTCAATATAGGGTCATGACCACGTAGTCAAACAACCAAGGGTCAGAGGGGAGAAAACAGATGGGGACCATAGGCTCCCAGATCCCACACCTTCTTTCAAAACCTATTTCAGAAGGCGGTTTTCTGTGAAAGCAGATTTCCGAGGGTAGTGCTTTTATAAACACTCCACTCATTTCTTTGGCCTGTGAGAGGTGTTTTGTGTGGGAGCCTTTGCCATCAAACAAGGTTTTATTGAATATCCCCCTTGTTGTTGTTATAATAATCCATGCTGATATAAACCATGCTCCATAAAATGCCACAGTACACATCCACTGGGCAACACCGCAGGGCAGACTCAACCCGAAGCTCCTTAGGCAATAAAACCAAGACCGCCAGAAACACGGCTGCCATTTATTTCCCCATAATGTGCTTTCTCTCTTTCTCTCTCTAGGCAGATTTTCCTCGTGTTGAAAGGGAACCTCTGGTCAAAAGTCAGCAAGCAAAGTTGTAGAAAGCTTTGATAGTCAGTGAAGTGAATCATGGCTACACATGGCAGTGGCATGCACCAATGGAGCCTCTTGCTGGGCGGACCTCCCTCTAAGAGCAACTTCTGGTCATCAGTCAAAGGGGCCCCCAACGAGTTTTGCACAGCCAATGGTTTCACCAGCTCCACGGTGCCTGGGTCCCAAGTTGCCCTTTTCCACAGGTATTGCTAAAGCAAATAGCAGACGGTATTTACTGGGTGTGATGCTTTCAATCACATTAATCTAGCCAGTAAAAAAATTTATGACCAATAAAAATTCCACCATGACATGGCTGATTGGAGGGGAGGCTGCATGATGGAAATTCAAGCCACGCCTCTGCCTCTAGCTAGACTGTCACAAACCTTGGAAGGAAGTAGGAGTCGGGGATGAGAAAGACAGAAAAATCTCTGGGGTTGTTAAAACTAACTCAAGGATAGATGGATAAAATGCTTAAATCATTTAATAAGTCCAAACTCTTGGAGTTTGGAGGGTGATTGACCTACTTTGAAAAGCTACCTGGGGAAAGCATAGATGTAGTCCTGCTTCCACTAGAAAATTACCCTGGGTTCCTTCTAGTCGGTCCTATGATCACATGATTATTTGCTCATGATAAAATAAATATTTTTAAAGGCAATACTAAGAAATGAGCTAGAAGGATGCCTGGGTGGGGACTCTGTATCTGGTTTGGGGCCAATGGGTAATGCAGCTCCACGTAGCTGTCTTTCTCCTGGTTGATTCGTACATGGTTTCCACAGATCCAGAAGGGCAATGACTAAGCTCTATTAACATTTGTGAGTCATTCCTTCTTTTCTCAATCCACAGTGACAGTCCTCAGACTGCATGGTTTCAAACACATACTCTTCAAATCCTACTGTTCCATGGCTTTTCCCTTGAGTGGGCAGCTGATCCAATTATTTGTTAATAATCCCAGACCACACATAGCAATGAGGATGTTATTTTAATGAATTTATATTGAAAGTTCTGCCACTGGGAGTAAGTACCTGATTAGCTAATTGTGACTAATACTTCAAGTAGCTTTTCCAATATCCATTATCCCATTCTTTCTTAGTAATAGAATCCCAAAATTAATCTGCGTGGCCATGTGCCCAGCCAAAAGACTTTATTTGCAAAATCCCTTGTTGCTAAGAGTGGTCAATAAGATGTAATTTGAAGTTTGTGTGTAAGACTTCTGAGAAAGCCCTCTAAGAGGGGGGCAGATAGTTGGCATTTGCCCTTTCGCTGTTCTCAAACTTCCTTCTATTTCCTGCCTAGAGTGAAGACCCAATGGCTAGAACTCCAGTAATCATCTTGGAGAGTGAGATGAACTTAAGGATGGAAGCCTCATGCTTTAAGAATGGGGGAGCAGAGAGATGAAAGGAGAGGAATCCAGGTCTCTGATGACTCGATTATACAGTCTCTTCTCTAGATTGCCTACCTCCAGGCTGCTTTCTTTTGAGAGAAAAAGAAACTTCTGTGGTTTAAGCCACTATTCTTTCCAGTCTCAGCACTAGAGTCCTAATCAGAACCAAAGCCCTAGAGATCTAAGAGTTCTCTCCAGAAGCCACTTTTTTACAGTCCCCTGACCTCGAAAAATGAGCATTCAAATCTCCCAAACAGATTGACAATCTTATTTTAAATTTTTTCTGATAATAGGCAATTTCCTTCTCAAAGCAGCATTTTATGCACAACCTCTTACATATAAGACACATTTTAAAATGTTTGCTGAAACGTGACGGGCAACATGAAGTACTAAATAGATCAAGGGTTTTATAGCTGGAAAGATCATGCTTTTGAGTCTGAGATAGCTCACTGACTAGCAATGTGACATTAGGCAAGTTATTTAGACTTGACCCTCAATATTTGTGACTATAAAAAGAGCAAAACAGTATCAACCTGATAAAAGTTTTGACAAGATGGCAAAGCATATATTTAAAGTAGACATAATATAGCAGATGCTTCAGAAATTCCATTCTCTTCTGCCTTCCACTTCTTTGAAATTCTATACTTGGAATGTATTGGTTTATGTTCTCTTAATATATCCTTGGAGACAAACAAAAATCCTCTGCCAGCAAACATTTCACCAACGGTTGAATTTACTCATCCCTGCTTCCCCCATTATACATTCCTAATTACCTCCCAGTGCCCTCCTCTCTGTATCACTATTAAATGGAGACATCAGCATTTAAAAATTAAAAAGCAAAAAACAAACAAAAAACCACAGTCAAGTGTCACATAATGACATTTCGGTCAATGACAGCCCATATATACAGTGGTCCCATAAGAGCCTAGGTGTGTAGTTGGCTATACCATCCAGGTTTGTGTAAATACACTCCATGATGTTCACACAATGACAACATCACCTAACAATGCATTTCTCAGAATGTATCCCCATCATTAAGTGACACATGACTGTACTCAGCCTGCCTTCAGTATATATAAAATTTAATAAAAGGGCAGCCAAAACGATAGGCTAGGATGAATCAATTCATTCTAAGTCCAACAGCTGATTTTCCTTTAACCCATATTTTCTTAGGTAAGACCTAGCATCCCTGAAGGCCAAGGCATATGGTTGCCTCTGCTGATTTTGATGGTAGTACCACAATACACAGAGATTATCAAGGGTTCATAGACATCTCTCTAAAGTCACATGCCATTGATAAATTGAGCAGTACTTTATTGGTATTATTCAAATGTAAAGAGCATAATCTAGCACATAGTGGTGAAGGGTGAAAACATGGACTCAGATAGAATGCATGCCTAGGTACCCATGGAGAAATTAATTGATCTCTTTTAATTAATTAATAGTAGATACCCCATAGTCTTGTTTTAAAGAATAAATGAGACAATGCATGTAGAGAATATAGCATAATGACTGACATATAGTGATCACACCAATATTAGTCTTTATAATTGTCATCATCACCCTTAGTATAGGAAACTGTATGGCTTATCATTAATATGAACTTTCACCTTTCCCTTCCCCCAAACTGCAAGGAGAGTTTACTTTCAGGACATGAAAAAAGACACTATCAAAGTCCTTTGCATCCTGCATCTCTAGCAACTTCAAAATTATTTCTTTTAGAAAGAGATGGGACAATGAAGCAAAGAAATGGGATATGAAAAATGTACATCTATCTCTTTAAGTTAGAATTTGTGAAATGCCATTTTTCATTACACTTAGGTATAAATCTGTAGAAGGGTAGATAGTCTTAGGAAACAGACCTGGATTTGAAACCCAATACTGCTTTTTAGCCAGTATGTGACTTGGGCTAGTCAACTAACTTCTCTAAGTTTCAGCTAGAATGCCTTTCTCATGTTTTTAGGAAAATGGCATGAATTTACATATGTAAAGTACCTAAACATTTGTAACATGGCAGTCACACAAGAGACATTTGCTTTCTTTCTCCAGTTATGTGTTGTCATTGTTGTTTTTCATGTCTCTGTCCATCAACAGGATTCTTGTCTCTACCAGGAAAAATTAGAATGTCTTTCTGATGGGGAAGTCAGGAATCTGGTGAATTGAGAAGGAAGGAAAGGAGAAGAAGGAAAATAGCCAAGAGTCATTGAAAACACAAACACTGAAGTATTCTGCTTTGTTTATACTACCATGCCAGTCCTAATGCTAGTTTCAGCCTGGCACCTTACTGCTGTCTGGAGGTAGTACTTGAAAAACCACACCCAGGTCTGGGATCCCATCACAACCACCACCTCTTACAATAACAGTCCTATCCCCTTAGTCTTTGTATTTCTTAAACCTCTGACATAGGAAATCACCAGGGACAATGCCCCAAATTAACCAAAATAGTCTATAATAAAGGTTTTCAGCCCTATGATTTGGGATATTTGGAATCAAGATACCTCACCTCCATAATATCCAAGCTAATTTTGCAAGTATTTATAAGCCGTGTTTCAAGAAAGAAACAAAACAAAAAACGTTCTACTTATTTAGGAAATTTCATTTTCCCTGGGAATAGTGCATACAGGGCTGTTATTCTGGTCTTTGTGGAAGGAGGTGTCTCCCTAAGAAGAGTAAATGGTGTCTAAACTTTTGCTTACTGTTCAAAGTCATGAGGAAGCAGTGGTCCTCATACTTTCAACTACCCCTCTGATTATCCTGACCTAGAAATCCTAAAGGCATTTCTGAGCTTGAAATAAAGTCATTACTTATTGGGAGTTGCCTAGAACTGAGTGACCCATTAAGCAACTGAGAAAATTGCCTAAACCCATTTCTAGAATGGGGACTCCAGATTCAAATACTCATTAGTACTTAAGACAATTCCTTTAAATCACTATCTAAGGATACTAAGTCAACTCTGATTACTGAGTGATGACAGAGGTGGTCCATTAAGTTCTCAGCAACTTTCAGGAACACTGGGGTTATTTTTTTTCTCTAAGCACAGCTTTGGCCAGTGCATTAGTCTCCGCATGTTCAATGGAGCAAGAAACATTACGCAAAGAACTTTGGTATTGCTAAATCAGCATGACATTCTCTTAGAAATTGTCATTCTCCAAAGCCAATTCTGTGCTATTGAAGGTACAAGAAGATACTGATTCCAGGAGATGAGGGTCCCTTCTAGGAGGCAAAAATAATCCAAAACGCAGATGGTCACGCTATTAGGAAGCAGATGGCAAATATCATTTTGGCTAGAAAGGTTTGATAGACCACCGCTGGTGTCTTTAACTCTCCTGAAATTCCCCATCATGACTGTGCTTCCAGTTCATTCTCTATGCACCCCTCCAAGCCCAATGCAAAGCTAAACATCAGCCATGTTTCTGGGCTTTGCATGCTTTGGGGGTACAAATGACCACATGTCACAGGATTTCCATCTGAAATCATGGCTTGGCCTACATATACTGAAAGGTTTGCAGACTTCAGCGAAACTCTAGACTTCCCTGGCCTTGGTATTGGGCTGGCAGCAGAGTTTTCCCACAGCTTTGGTGGTCATACCCGGGTGAGGGAATATTTTCACTTTCTAAGCAGGTCCTAGCTGGC
This sequence comes from Tapirus indicus, assembly GCA_031878705.1. Lineage (NCBI taxonomy): Eukaryota > Metazoa > Chordata > Mammalia > Perissodactyla > Tapiridae > Tapirus > Tapirus indicus. Next base: position 51,126,260 of record CM062932.1, read on the forward strand.
CAGCACTTTCAGAAGCAGGAGTGGAGGAGAGAACAAAGGTTCAGGAGAGAGAGAGAGATGGAAGTGGTGAGATAATAAAAATTACATTCCAATTGCTAAAGATATGATTTTGTCTGTACAGAAATACAAAGTTCTGAAAATTTGAGTTAAGACTAACTTGTAGCCCCAAACAACCAATACTCTAAGAGCTCTGAGATTTTCTGTGAAAAATAGCAGTTGCTTTTGCCACAGTCTGGGATTGTAACCATACACGGGCCAGGGTGCCAGGGAACTGAGCAGAAGGTTATTTGCCACAAAAAAAATGGGAAACAGAGGGAAAGACTCCAGCACTTTCTTTACTATTGGGTATCAATTAATCTCTCAAAGTGCTGACTTCTGTGTAGGCAACATGGCGGTATATGGCAAGGAATGGATTTGGTTTGGAGAAACTTGAACAGTCCCCAAAGGCTATGCTAGGACACTGCCTACAATTTCTCCTTACTCTCATGAAGCATTAAAGCAAAGATCTTGTTAGTTTAAAGAAGGAGGGTAAAGAGAGTAACTGCTCTCCATTTTGCCGACCTTTCCCATTAAAATTATTGAATAAACTCCTAGTTTACTCCAAGTCTATATAATGTTCATAATAATCAGCAGATGTTGTCTTTATTCTTAAGAGTTATAAGGATGTTTGCTAATATTATAGTAATCTATTCTAGAGTAGAAAGCTGTGGAAAGTGTTGATGAAAAGGATTACATGGATGGTTGAGTTGCCAGCTAAATACAAGTGTCCTGTATTTGTATTTGCTAAATCTGGCAACCCTAGGTAAGAAGTATTTAGTTAGATATTTGGGGAAGCAATTGGAAAGAGAAGGGTTGACCCCGAAAGACTTGGACTGAATCCCAAAGTTATTCACCAGTTTTACATGCGTATATTCCTTCTTTCTTCCATAATCCTCATCACCCTCTTGGGCCCATAGTAGACTCTCTAAAAATGCTAATTGACTGAGTCCTTCATAGATAAAAGAAAAAGGCCAAGACTAAGCCAAGGCAAAAATGGCTTCTGGTTTGAGTGCTTTATATCATGGGCCAGACTTGGGCATGCATTTCACCCTTCAAAACATACACCGTTGAAATTGCAAAATATAATGCATTTAAAACTCAGATACCTTTTAAAGTCCCGCCCTGCTAACTCTCAGGTTATTATTCGTGCTTCTATCTTAATGGATTCCACAAATCAATTTCCCATTTTTCTTGGTGAATATGGCTGATACTTACAAATGAGTATCATTTACCCCATAACCTCTTATGGAGCCAAGGCTCAAAGCTATAAACATAGAACACCACTGTTTGAAGCCCTCCTTTTTCATTTTCTTTTCCCCCCAGCATGTAATGGATTTCTCTTTTCACAGTGTTAAAAAGATCAGTAAATCATCGGGTCACCTATTGATATGAAGATCTTTTCATTTGAAATCATTATTGTTTTAGCAAATTGCAAAAAAAAAAATACAAAAGGGCAAATAAATCAAGAAAAATTACAACGCGTTTTTATGAAGTATGGGTGGAGTGGAAAAAGTGATCTTGGCTTAATTAAGCACACTTAGTCATAAGATGCAGGAAGCAGAGGTTTTAAAAAGTCCAGTTGGGGCTGTGTTTTACACACACACACACACACACACACACACACACACACACATATATTTTAAGGTGTTAATTTCCATCACATCATTCTGTACTGGGTTACCATGAAAAAATTGCTGAATCTTGACCTTCATGTGAAACGTTAAAATCACACTCTCACGGAAGGCCCAACCGTCATGAAATATTTTCTCTGCATAGTCGTGGAGGGATATCTCTATGCAGGTGACAGATCCTCAAGATCTGGGTGCTTATTGCCTGAGGAGAGAAGGCATGATTTTCTGATAAGACTGGATTTCCTTTATACCAATAACATCTCATTTTACCTCTGTTTGTTGACTCATATCATTACCTGTGCTTTAAATACCCTAATCCCTACAATCTCCTATGTTTCTAAACTCCAATCATTCCAATTTTATGACGCAAGTCAATCCTCCAATCTATTATGCACTAAATTTCTCCTCCCCTAATCAAACAGTTACAGTACTTATAATCGATACTATATGCTTGGTTATATACTTTAACACTTGATTACCTAATTCCTTGTATTATTTTGTCTTTATAATGCACCTCATTATGCATGCACCTCATTCCCAAAATTGCTAAATGTCCCCTAAGGATTTATACCCCTCTAGGGGTTTGGGGGATCAATAACCATGCTTGCAGAGAAATAGGTATCGTACTTGCAGAATGATCAACATACATTCCTTAGTGAACTTAAGGTTATTATTTCAATCAACTTGTTTTAAGGAAACAAGTCACACATTAGAATGAAAGGAGAAGCCTAAGAAGTAAAAGGGGTGGGCACTATAACAGTCAGGGTTCTCTAGAGAAATAGAACCAATAGGATATATATACACACGCACATACACACACACACACACACACACACACACATACATACGCATGTATACACACACACACACACACACACACACACAGACTGAGATTTACTTTTAAGGAGTTCACACAATTACAGAGGCTGGCAAGTCTGAAATCTGTAGGGCAGTCTGGCAGGCTAGAAACCAAGGTAAGAGTTGATGCTGCGGTCTTGAGTCTGAAATCTTCAGCGTATCCCAGCAGGCTGGAAACTCAGGCAGGATTTCTGTTACAGTCTTGAGGAAAAATTCCTTCTTCTTTGGGAAACCTCAGTTTTTGCTCTTAAGTGTTTCCACTGATTGGATGAGGCCCACCCACATTCTCAAGGGTAATCTCCTTGACTTAAAGTCAACTGACTGTTTTTAATCACATCTATAAAAATACCTTCCCAGCAACATCTAGACTACTGTTTGACCAGACAACTGGGCACCGTAGCCTTGTCAAATTGACACAGATAATTAACCGTCACAGGCACTTTTCCATTTACTAAGATGTAGGTACTGGTGCCTTATATCCATAACCCCCAGAGTAAAGTCTGTTTCCTTGCAGGGGGCTTCTATTCAGTAACTACCTGTTGATGTCTGTGATCACCATAACAACTAAATTTTTTCCATTAAATAATCTTGTTAGTCCAATCATGAATAATTTCTCAACCATATAGCCTTTTTTGGAGGGAATGTTGGCATCTAACTGGTCTAGAACCCAGACAACACTTTAAAAATGGTAACAAAATATGTTGTCACTTCTGAACAAGCAAATACTGAGTCTTTAGTCTAAGATGCACAGTGTTCAGCTTGAGGAGCCATGCAGGAATAAAAAACAATGTCTTCTTTCTAGATCAACTGATAAAATTTGGGTGTATGCACAAAGCTTCATCCTGACTTGAAGACCTAAGGGCAGTGACCACATGTTATTATCCTTGAATCCCCAAACACTAGCACATTGCTCTCAGCTAGTGCAAGCAAAAGACACATGTGCTGAGGGTAGCAGAATCAGAATAAGTGTGTGGGGAAGAGGGTTGGCTCAATTGCCCAATAGCATCCACATCTCCTGAGAGCTTCTTAGAAATGCAGAGTCTCAGGTGACAACCCAGACCTCCTCTATCAAAATCTGCATTTTAATAAGATTCCAAGGTGATTTGCATGTACATTAAACATTGAGAACTACTTAAAGCATCCAGAATACTGACTTAGGTAAGAAACTTCCTGGTACCATTTTTCCCTTTCAGCCTCTGGGACATGTTCTGCCTTTATAACCAAAGCTAAGGTCAACTAGCTCCTCTCTGCTCTATTGGACCAACAATAGTGAATGTGAAAGTGTTTGAACAGTATTCAACATGGTTAATATCCTCTCACCTCTCCTTTTATTCCCCTTCCCCAGGTAAATGGGGAAGCCCCAAAGGAAGTTCAAATTTCACAGGACTCAGACCAGTTTCATTACCAAGGTGTGCATGGGTGTGTTTGTGTGTGTGTGTTTGAATTAAAGAATCGCCATAAAGTCTAGGGGAAGGTGTGACTAGCATTGGGGTTCATGAATACAATAGATTTGGGCCCTCTTTTTTTATGCATTGGAAAGAATAGCAGCAATGAGATATGGTTACTTAGTGTAAGTTTTATCAATGTACTTAGCCATAAGTACCAATAATAAACTCAGTGGTACTTGTGATTGCTACTGTATGCCTTCAGTAACTGTAAGCCATAGGCAAAGAGGAAAGAAATGGGAGATGAAGAATAAAAGAGTAAGACTTGAGTAAAAGGGAGAAATAAAGGTGAAAGAAAAAAGCAAAATGAAAGGCAGTCTCATTTTGCACAATATGAGATATATATAATAGGAAAGTAATATTTTAAAAAGATGTTTTAACAGTGACCCAGTTTGGCTAACCATAACATTTGGATTCAGAGAGACCAGGATTTGAAAATCACTTCTATATTTATTAGCTGTGTATTCATTAACCTCTCTTTCTTGGTTTCCTTCTTTGTAAGATGGTGATGATTACACACACAGTTTAGAGTTGATTTAAGAATATGTATAGAAAACACATATGACAACGCATAACATATAGTAAGTGTTTGATTAAATGCTGACTCTATAATTATAATTTGGCAAATGAATTTCCTGTGTATTTTATTTAATCTTCAGAAATTAATTTATTAGAAAGGCATATACCACCAACCTGTAAAATGAATGAGTTGGCTTCAACATGGCAGTAAAAGTAATCTGTGCTCATAAAGCTCCTTGGATAAAAGATAGCATTTAACAGATGTGTAAAACATACATTTATTAACATGAGTACTATAGTTGGAAAAATGAGCCGAACATTTTCTGGCAACATAAAAAAATTGGTTATGCAACTTGGAATCTCTATTATCCAATTGAATGGATTCCTTAGTTTAGACTCCATTGATTGATTATTTCATTAATGTTGAAGAAAGAGAGTATACATGGAGTTAGCTGCCATAGATAGTAGTAAAATAATCATAATAAAATGACAACGAAGTGAACATTTCTCATCTATATTCAAAGACTCTAAAGAGTTTAATCAGGCAGTCTTCTGAACTGTAATACTGAGGGAGGCCTAGCATGAGACAAATAGGTTATATTTTCAAATTGCCTGGTCAAGACCAAACCACAACCTAAGATGTAAGTGATTTAGACCATGGACATAGACAGAACTGAAAATCACTTAGCAAATTGCCATCCTCACAGATGATCCTCTGAGGAAAGAACATTGGGATAATGGATATTTGAAAGCAGAAAAAAAAAAGAGGTAAGAATAGTTTCAATGACTGAGAAATTGTGAATAATATTTTTTCCAAGTGTGTTAGGCTGCCAAGCAGGGGTGTGATGTTGGAGCATCAATGTTGGAATGAGAGAGATGGTGATGAAAACAAATCTTGCCTTCTTTAGGATTGTTCTGTGTTGGTCAAGCGGGGGTTTTACTGTTGTTGATCTCTGCAGTGCCCAGAAAAACATGATGTCTATTAAACTGGCTGCATGTGGAGGTTTCAAGAGGGAGACTATCTTTTTCAAAATAGAATCCTTGTTAACCAAAGAATCATATTCCAAGGTAAATGGTCAAACCACAGAAAACCAGTCAACTTTCAAGAATAGACGATGAGGAATCATCTAACACTGACTTTGGGATGATTGAGATGACATAATAAACAAATATAAATAAGTTTAACTTTTATAGTCTGACGTAGTGTCTTTTCTCCCAGGAGTTTCTGGGAAAATCTCAATAACAAGTTAAATACTAAGAGCTGTTTCTTTACCTATGCATTAAAAATAGTAGTTTTTAAAATTTTATGTAAAAAAACTTTCTAGTTCAAGTACCTAAGGCTGTCTTAGGTAAATACATTTCATCATATTCTCATATGATATATGTTTCTCTACAAAGGGCAAAAAAAGCAGAAAATTTGTGAAAATCCATTACATCATCTCACCAAAATTTAAATAAAAATCTGATATTGAAAATGAGTTCAAAGGATCAGACAAAACAAAGTTAACAATTCAGAGGATGTATAATGCTTATAGTCTGTTGATGACAAAATAATGTAGTCCACTGATGAACAAATATCTTTCCATCCAAATCCTACATAACTTAAGGTCAAAGATATAGGCCACTCCAAAATGTTCTTTTCCTTGTTCTCTCGATTTAAAAAAAAATTATGGTTTTAATCACAAATTTCAAATTTTCTTATGTTCATCTAATTTTAAAACCATTGCCTATGAGATACAGGTCCTGAACTATCTACACATATAATTACCCACTACATAGACAGACTGGATGATTTTCCCATAGGTGCCACATACAAATGTGTTATATGCTGTATACAAACAAATTGTTAAAAAACAACTGTAAAGGATTTTGGAGATGAGAAAAGTTGAAAGAAGAGTAAAATTTTAGATAAACAAGAAGATAAAGAAATTGGCCACCCGCATTTGTTAAAGGAAATTATATTTCCAAAGAACAGATGAAGATCTGAAGGGTAAAAGGATAAAAAAAGATAACAGGATAACGCAGACCCCAAAATCAGACTAATTATTTACATTTGAAAAGGAAAAAGGTAGTATAATAATATTAGAAGAGATTGAACTGAAAATTTTCAATTAGAAATAAAACGTTAAATCAATCAGTAGAGTCTTTTTGATGTGCCGGTAAATTTATCCAACCATTATTTAATCTATTTTGTTTTAAACAGAGGAACTACATCAGGGTGGCACTTTTTCAAAAGTAAAAGTGAAAAATAACCTGTGAAAGTGTCATAGTTCCATTACAGCAGACAGACAAATGGAAAATTCAAATAGATGGAGTAATTTAATTTTACGAAAAGTTAGTATCAAATAGAAGGTTGTAAAAGGTAAAGCCAGTTAGAGGTAAAAGCAAGACAACTTTTCAATTGAAATTTGAATTTGAATTTGAATTGAAAATATATGTTTCATTCTATTGTGTATTCAGCGTCTAGTGAAAACTGGTCTTCACATTTTTCTTCTTCCTATACCCATAGAAATAAGCTATTAAGCCCAAGTGAGTTTATTCTTTTTCTTCTTTCTTTCAATGTATTTCAATATAATTTTTTCAAGATTTCATGAAAGAGCCGTACAATCCATACCCCACTCCTTTTCAAGAATGTCTGGCCAAATGCTGCTGTAAATTATAAAATAATGCCCTGCATTCATAAAACAGTTCACACATAAATATGAAAAGTATAATCACTGATCAAATGAGTCTTCCAGAGATGTTGCTTAAACCATCAAACATAAAGAAGTATATCCTCAAGAAGCGTCCTCCAACATTTAAAAACTATATAGATTTTACCCTAAAAATGTTTAAGTCACGTAGTAGCCAGTGCTCATATTCTGAAGAACGACTGCTAAATTAAAAGAACAAATTACTAACTGCAGCAGATTTTTCGCCCATCAAACTTTTTTATTATTTCCAAAAAAGCAGTTTTGTTCATAGAAAGCCCCAGTGCCCCCAGTTTGTGACAATATCCATTCCTTAGGACTGACGCCAGGAGAAAATAGTAAGTTCCAGAACTCCCCCCACCAGCATCATTTTCTGAAATGTAGACAGAAGTTTATCAAATATACTCAGAAAAAATAATTCTAAACTTAATTCTAAAAGACTGAAAGACCAGACCAGAGAATGTTTTTATTTAATACTTTTGGCTTTTCTGTTAGGTGATCTTAGGTGCTGGTTCCCCCAGAATAGTCTCCATTTATGCCTGTTATCCCGGTGTAACTATAAATAGTGCTGCCTTTCACTCTCAAAGGGCCCCAATTTGGATAGTAAATTATATGGTCACCCACCTTTAAGCTGTATATGAGGTGTGGGTTAAGAATTCATGAAATTTAGTCTTTTATTTGTACAGACCAGTAATACACTGAATGAACTATTAAATATTATTAAATTTAGTATAGGGCATTGTGTGTGTGTGTGTGTGTGTGTGTGTGTGTGTGTACAGACACACACACATCCAAATCCATAGCTTGTGAGATACATATATTTAAATAAGAAGTAATGGAGTTAATTCTGCCACAATCACGCTGCTGCTCATGGATAGATATCTTAAGGAAGCTATTTTGAATAACTACACACATATTCCAAAATTGCCATTCCTAACACGACTCAGTGCATGCTGAATCAAGTTATAAGACCGTCAAGAAAAAGTTTCATTGCTTGATAGCCACACTTATTTTCAATCAGAAACTGCATTACCAGACTTGATAACCAATTATAAGTCCAAATGGCTTTTGTTTAGTTTAAGAAAACATCCACTCAAAGCATACACATTTTTAGTTATTATTTTGAATATAATCGTTTACTACTTGTCTCCTCTTTGACCTCCTTGAGTACTTAAGGGTAACAATTTTCCCTATTCATCAGTGTGTCCCTAAAAATCTAGTACGGTCCTTACAATTTTTTTGGCACTTAGTAACTATTTATTGAATCGTAATATGAGTGAATGAATGGTTGCATTCTCATCTTTGAGTTTTTGCGGACGATTCCGAAAGCAGAGTCTGCACACTGGAAAAATAGCTGGTAATTGTTGTGAAGGGAACAACACTGATATTCACATGTGAATCTTGGTATAATTAAGTCATATTAACACCCAAACTTAATAAATCCAAATCTTATCCGAAACAATGACACTCCCTTTCATGACTGATTTCATTTTCATGCTAGAAATTGATCTGAGCTAATTGGGGAACCAGAAAGGGGTAGACTGTAGAATTTTGCTACTGAAAATGTGATCCATAGATGAGCAGCATCAACGTGAGCTGCCCGTTTGTTCGAAAGGAGCCTCACCCCAGACCTACTGAGTTGAAATCTGTATAGTATCAAGATTTCCAGGTAATCTATGAGCAGGTAAAGTTTGAGAAGCACTACTTACGACGTTTCAAGTTTGAGTGTTTACAATACGCAAGTTAAGACTGGGAAGGACAGAGAATAAGAGTGGGATGTAATAGAATAAGGGATATAAACATTACAAAGTGATATTTTTGTCTCTTAGGATTGTATAGTCTAGGGAGGTACACAGACCTATTTAGATCAAACCCAGCAGACAGAATAAAATTATCTTATAATTTTGGGCAGATTAAAGTCAATGCTAGAATAGGGTAAAACCCACAGAATTCTCTGTCTTAGAGAAAGATCAATAAGTCAAAAATACAGTATAGAGCTTTGGTTTTGTGTTCATGAATACACATGGGCATTCTCTCTCACACACAGACACACATACACACACACACACACATCCATACACTTATGCTTCCTGCCTTCCTAAAAGGGATTTGATGTGGCTAAAATACGCATCATGGCTGTTCTCCGGGTAGTTATGTTTCTCCTAATAATATACTGAAGCCCTAACTTCAGTGCTCTCATTAGCAACTTGAATATCTTAAAGCTATCCATAGAGAATTAAATCTCAAATGAAAATAACTGCTTTTGACACGCACTGACCTTGTCAACCTTGCAGGTAAAAGCTCACCAAGCAAATAAATGTCATGTCACTAATGCAAGAATCGACACACAAAACACAGGGTTACGATGAGGTTTAGCTGTTGCTCTTTCTTGTGGAGATATCACAGCACTGCTGCGAACCTTGTGCACAGAAAAGTAAGCTTATCAGGATGACCCAGGATATCAAAATGAGGACGGACATCTAGTGCCCCACGTCTAGAGTTTAGGATTAATCAACGGAGAGCATTTCAGTGATACAACAATTGCATGTCCTTTGGTCGGATTTATAAAACACTGTCTTAAGTTTGTATCTTCAGTCTGCCTGTCTTGTTACCCCAAAGCCAATGTACTTTTAACAATAAAATCTGACTATGTGCTTACTTAAAACCACGTATGCTGGGAGAACCCCACTGAACCATTTGCACAGCTATTGATCCTAAAATATATTTTTAAAATGTTGAATCAGGCAAATCTTGCATACGGACTTGGTTATAACATGCAATTTATACATTTTATATCATTCTAGGAAAAAAGCAATTCAACAAACTGTGCCCTTGCATTATGTGAAAGGCGCTGCATTGTATATTTGAAATCAACTATGACATCCCTCTGGAAAGATTTTTCTGGACTCTCCTCTCCAGGAAGAGTCAATAATCTTGTCTTGTGTGTTACCACCTGGTTTCTATAGTGATTAATACAACTGAATAAAGCCTACAGTGTAATAATAATTTCCTTATATGCTTCTATAGTATGAAGTCCTTATATTAGGACCAATATTTTGGTTTTTTTGCTTCCTTAGATCCTAATATAGTTTTCTGCATCAAAACTACTCAAAAATGTTAAATGAATGAATTCATAATATGTTGATGGAGACAGTTCAAAAGTAAAGTAATTGGCTACTTTGCCAGTTCATGTGAACTATACTGGGATATTGTTCATAATGCTTCTCGGGAATAAGAGAGACATCGTCAAAAATTATCAATAAAAGTTTACAATATGAAAATATGAGATTTGTGTTTCTCACCTGGAGGTGTCTGTTTAACAGGAAGTACCACCTAAGATTCCACGGAAATGTGTTCCTTTTTCGCATTACAAAGATTGGTCTCCCTTCCAAAATGAACCTGATATTTCTGGTAACATTCAAATAGGAAATTTTCCCAATTTCCAGCTGGCGATGTTTCATAGGTATTAGTATAAGTATTATTATATTGTAAGCATTTGCCATGGTACCAAACGCTCTGAAAAACATGTGTACAATACTGAAGTATTTACAAAGTAAAATGATATGATGACTGGAATTAACTTCAAAACCCTTCATCAACAATAAATTGGAAAAATAATTGAAACATGTTTTTTACTAAAATCCATCAAAATATTTTGCTCAAGTCTTTCTCAGAGATTTCAAGAGGATAAATGTAAGGCTCCTCACCCTATCTTGATGTCAGTAAATATCTAGATGAGTCCGTTCATCAGGTATTCTTTGATTGTGTACTAATTTTTCAATTCTCATCTAGACTTACTCTCAGTCCTATGGCCAAATGTGAATATTCATATATTAACCAATAATCACAACCTTACTTGATCACGTATAGGAAGATATTTGCCTGGTGTGCAATGTAGAATATAGGTGATGAGGTTTTCTCTTCTTATTTGCTTGACCCCATCTACATAGCCCTTGTGTAAATAACACTGTAAGAATACTTTGCTAAGAAATTGGCTCATGTGCTTTGAACATTTGCATCAGATTTGCCAAGGATGAAATGTACTGTGAATAAAGTGACTTAATACAGTAAATTATTCTGATTTGATTCAGAACTTGAATTTGCTGTGGAAGCCTGGCTCTCAGTGTCTGGCTGAACATAATGAAGAAATTACAAGGAATTAGAAATTTATCACTTTTCCTCCTCCTGCTCGTAAAATTGAATTTAGTTTTGCTTGTTTATAAATAGCATATATTTTTGCCTATTAGTACAAGTATAGGACTAAACTAGACAAACTCGGACATAGATAGATTAGCCAGCAATGAGGGAGCATGGCTGTGGTTAGACAGAAAAAATATATATGTTCCTGTGGCCATTCCTGAAATGAAGTATCTGTTCGCTCCTAATTAATTGCTTTTAAAGATTTTCAGTATGCATAATTCATATCTGATTTATTTCATAATGAGAGATGCAGAATTTTAATATAGACATAAATACATTAGTCTAAAAATAGTCAGTAAATTTGTTTAAACATTCTTATTTTAAAATATTGGCTTCCTTGCCATGAATGCCAATTCCAAAATGACTTTATCACCCAGGAGCTATTACTAGTGCTATTGCTCATTCTTACTTCAGATCAAATTATCATACGAATGGATGCAACTTATGAAATGCAGACTTTTAGGGACATTTGCTAAAGGGGATACTATACCTTCTTCCATAAGAATATTAATTGGAGCTGCAGTTGTTTGCGAAATTTGTTTCCTAAAAGAGTGGATGTTTCTTTGGGCCAAGTGGAAAGTAAACACCATGTATTCACACCTCATTTCAATAGGAGGTATTAGGGTTTTGCAGTTACAAAAGACAAAACTTATAATTAATACTGATATACATTTATATAAATATATACATATATATTTCTTTTTGGTATCAAGACCAGGTCTCTATGTGATACAGTTCTGGGCTTTAAGACATGTATGGCTTATTATTTATATTTTTTTCTAGTACTAAGAGACTGAGATTATCCAGCAGCAAATCATTTTCCCAATGTTAACTGCATTCTTTCAAGAAATGTTCAGGAATGTAATATAATTGTATTTTTCCAGGCACTCCAAGCACAGCAATGGCTTACTTAGGTTGGCACCTGGAGACCAAATATTGTTTTTACTTAAGCAAATTAACAATTATGGATCAGGAAAGAAATATTAAGACCAACTGAGACCTGATGCCTAGCTGCTATTTTCCCAGGTTGAGCCTTATGTGGGCCAATGGAAAGAAACTAAATTATATCTACCCTTAGATTTTCTTTTCCCCCCACCCCCAACTATTTTATGAAGGTAATTAGTACTTTCAGTAATTGGACCTCACACTCTCCATGGCGTAAGTCCCAAGTTATAGGCATTGCTGCAGAGTATTTTTGAGCCTTGATGGGGAAACATTCCCCTAACAAGAATTGTCAAATGTAATAGGATACTTGAGTTTCTGACTTAATATTTTTCCAGTTGTTGAAGTTCATTATAAGGGCTGCCTTCTAGGGCATAAAGTAGGGAGAAGCAGGACAGCAAGTTTATAGGGAGGGGGAAGTGGAGAGTACCCACCATAATCCACGCCTCTTGTTGCTAAGGAGTATATACTCTGGTGCCTGGTTGGGAGTTTGGACTTTCCTAAATTACAGTCAGTGCTAAACTCTTCTACAGGAATCCCTCTAGACTTGCCTCGGCTTGTCCTACAGAAAAATATTCCCACAGACAGAACGACTGGAGAGGTTCAACAGCAGGTGATAGACTTTCAGTCAGCCAGAAACTGACAGTCGTCATACTAGATGGATAAACATGGCTGGTCTGACTTTAATGTATTTTTCAACAATATTCTGCTGATATAAATATTTCTTGATCGTTTTGCTTCGTTGTCTCTCCTTTTGTTATTTATTTTTACCTATTGTAATATTTTAACTATCTAGAAAATCATGCAACAATCACATTTTACTGATTAGCAAGATTTTAAAAATGTTAATATTTCTTCCATATTTGCTTCAGATATCTCAGAAATATTCTTTTAAAAAGTATCTTCAAGAAATGTGGACAATCAGGATGATTCTTGGAAATATCTCCTCTCAGTGGGGTAGAGGCTCATTGCTAGCCAATTGTGGTTAGATTGTGTACATACATGATATATATAATACATACATATATTATATATATATATATATATAATTTCAGTTATATAATATTATACATGACTATAAACTGCTTAAAGCCAGTTTAGTATTTTATGCATAATGGGTGATAATAACTACTGTTGACAAAAAATACGATAAAATAGCTTATGAATTACCTTGTTATTATTTGTTTATTAAATAATTATTATTTAATTTTTAATTATCTGTTTTTATACTGAACCATTTTGTTGGTTTAGCATCAACTCATTCAATTCTTCACACTCTTTTTCCTCAAAGCACTGAGTGAGAAAGCATTGTTTAAACCTTCCAGAAGCTCTTGAGAGCTGAGTTAGGGTGACTGATGGGATAGGCAGCTCTGAAAGGACACTAAACATCCCTGAATCAAAAGAGTGACAAAGGAAACCAATAGAAATGGAAGTGATAATTTATATAATGTCATCTTTGGCTATTCTTTAGATTAGTGCTTTTGAGGTGTGTGTTTTTTTCAATGGCAGCAAAATCCTTCCTTCAGAGAAATCTTTCATAGAAATTAAATATTATATGAAGCCAGTTAAAGTGATGCTGCTTAAGTTAAGGCTGGGGGTGAAGAGTACAGACCCAACTCAGCCTCCACCCCAGCGCACCCCATGGAACCCACAGGCTCTGAGACACAAACTGTGGAACCCCTAAAACTCGGAAATGCTCGCCCAAGTATGTCAGAAACCACCGCCCAGGCTTATTTTAATTATAATAGTTTAATTCCCACTAATCTTTCTGATGAGTGATTTTTCCACCTTGACTGCCCTTTGGAATCACCTAGAGAGCTTTTAAAAATGCCTGTGTTTGAGCTTTACCCACAGAGATTCTGTTTCAGTTGGGCTGAGGTGGGCCCTAGGAATCAGTGTTTCTTAAAAGCTCTACAAATAGTTTAATTTATAGCCAGTTAACTTCAAGAAACACTGCCAAAACTCTAAAAAATAATGAATTTGAAACCTAACTCTATCAGATTTTAATTTCCTGGAGGACGGACTGTACTTATAGCTTTTTCTACAGTCAACATCTGAATACATGAAAGAATGAAAAAATGTTACAGCTAATCAAAATATCCAAGAATACTAATTTGTCTATGGTATGTGCAACATCCCAGGCTGGAAATCAAAGGGCTTTCTTCCTTCCTTCACTCATCCTACAATGATTTATATGCCAGGTGCCATGCTAATTGCTGTGTTTTCTAAGTATAATGAGGAAGGCAACAGTAAATAAATATTTACAGTATCTAGTAAGCACTATAAAGGCAATAAAAGCAGAACTGGCACCAAACCAGCCTGGAAGATTTCTGAGATGCTTCCTAGAAGAAGTGATTCGTGAATTTGGTTCAAAGTGCAATTAAGAGGGTACAGACGCAGGAAAGTAATGGAGAGGAGGAGGAGATACCAAATCTATTACTCTAAAATACAATCTCAGGTTAAAAGAACAAAGATAAGAAAGAAAATGTATAGAGAGGCCAGCCTGGTGGCATAGTGGTTAAGTTCTCACGCTCCGCTTCGGTGCTGTGCAGTTCGCAGGTTCAGATCCCAGGTGCGGACCTACGCACTGCTTATCAAGCCATGCTGTGGCAGGCATCCCACATATAAAGTAGAGGAAGATGGGCACAGATGTCAGCTCAGGGCCAATCTTCCTCAGCAAAAAGCAAACAAAAAAGGTATAGAATGGTGGCAGAAGATGGGAAAAAGAAGGGACAGCTCACGAGAGCTGTGAGGACCCCTGGACAGTTCTGTGGCTCTCCCCTGGCTCTCCCGTGAATCACTCACTGTGGGGCTCACAGTACTCTAGGGCACTGCTTCTCCAACCTGAATGCACGTAAGAAGCACCTGAGGGCTTTTGTAAACTGTCAGTTTTCCCTGCATAGGTTTGGGGTGGGGACTGAGATTCTGAATTTCTCACAAACTCCTGGTGATGCGGATGCTGCTGGCCCATGAATCACACTTTCGGTAGCCAGGTTCCAAAATTTAGCACAAAAATACCATGAGCTTCCTTCTTTCAGGGCTGTAGTTTATTACATATCTTTTTGCTCCGTTTCCTAACTTCTTTTGTCTGCCTTTTAGAGGTTCAAACAGTCGCTGATGTGTTCTGTGATATAAAAAGCCTGTGTAGATTCCTGTGATTTTCTGACAAATGGTTGCTCTTTCCATCTAATCAGTTATCCCCCAAGCATTTATTGGGTTCCCTTGAAATTACTAGCATGGTGCTAACCATCTCTGGGGACATAATAGACTTCTAAGATATATTTTCTACCTTCAAGGAACTAACTACAAACTTCAGGAGAAACGATGGACATGCATAGCACACACGTTTTGACAAAGCTTTCAAACAAGGTGTCCATCTGCAGCATTAGAGAGCTTTGGAAGAAAAGGAAGTCAATAAATCTGGGACATCCAGGGAAAATATCCTTCGATGGCGCCCTCTAGCTGTAGTTCTGCTGAAATATTGTGGAAAACCTTGCCAGCTCCACCAACTTTCTTTGAGAAGCACGCATGGATTTTTTTCCTAACTGCTCTGAGAACATGAAAGGGATAAAACAAATCAAAATAAAGCCATTGGATATCTTACTGAGCAACCGGAGTTTGTGATAAGAGAGAGGGTGGAGTGTAGCCTCCAGACCTCCTTCCCCCAGCTGTACACATCTCTAAGCCACTGCAAGTGTGGACAAGGGGAGATTCTATTAAGCAGCTCCCTAGGTTTGGGCTCCAGACACGTAAGTAGCTCCTTGGTGTGTTCCTTTGGCCTGCTGTACAATTAATTAGGCCACAGTTGTTTATTTTGAGACATTTAACTAGAGACCTTCTTGAGAGAGGCCTACCCTTGTGGTTTGTCCCGATCCTTCTCTAAGTGTGGGAACCTTTGTCTAATTGGATTGACTGTAAGTGTAATGATCATGGCGTGAGTTCTCTAAGCAGCACATAAACCACGGACATTCACATGGAAATGAGGTTAATTACACAGCATAGATGAGTCTAATGATTGCACCTGCAGTGCCACAACAACCTCCCTTTAACTCAGTTTCACAAACAATTACAAAGAGCAGCTGCATTCGCTTCCACAGTTAGAGTTAAAAAATCTGTAATGATCCCCAACAGAATAGAGGTGCAGGGGGTGAGAGTGAGGAAGGAGAGGATTCTTCCGGTTCGGATGTCCTGCCCCAGCCACCTGCTGATTGTGCTAATCCCTGGAGCCTTGGGCACAGACATGCAGCCACAATGAGCTGTTGCCAATCTTGGTCTTTGCCTCCACTGTCTCCACCCCCTTCTGACTGAGATGAGAGTTTCTCGTCTGTCAAGATTCATTAATATGTTGATGGAGGTTTATCAAGAGCAAGGTTGGCAAAACTCCAGACTACAGGGTCATTGTAAGTAGCCAGACTGTATTGGAGTTTTTCAGAGAAACGGAACCAACTGTATATCTACAGCTACATCCATATCTATACCTAAAAGGTTTTATTATAAGGAATTGGCTCACATAATTATGGAAGTTGACAAGTTCAAGATCTACAGTCTGTAAGGCAAAGACCCAGGAGAGCTGATAGTGTAGTTGTAGTCTGAGTATGAAGGCCTAACAACCAGAAGGGCCGATGACATAAGTTCCAGTCTGAAGGCCAGCAGGCTCAAAACCCAGGAAGAACTGATGTTCCAGGTTGAGCGTGAAGGCAGGAAAAAACTGATGTCCCAGTTTCCAGGCAGTCAGGTAGGAGGCGTTCTCTCTCACTCAGGGGAAGGTCGGCCTTTTTGTTCTATTCAGGCCTTCAGCTGATTGGATGAGGCCGACTTGCATGAGTAAAACACATTGCTTTACTTGGTCTATCAATTTAAGTGTTAAACTCGTTCAAAAACACCCTCACAGAAACACCCAGAATAATGTCTTACCAAACATCTAGCCTCCCGTGGCCAAGTCAAGTTGACACATAAAATTAATCATCACACAGACTATTCCCCAAATCATGGAAGGACTGCTTGGGAGTGCCGCTACTGAGTAACACCCAAAGGATTGTTGCTGGTCCTTTTATCCACCTCCTTCCACCACCATCTTATCAAAACTCTGTCTTCTTTCTTTCCCTCCATTTTCTCTTCTTTTCTTCTTTGCATTCTATTTTCCTTTCCTCATGTCTGTCATTATTCCCGTGGGCACTTTTTGGGAATGCCAGGAAGACATTATACTACAACGGGTGCTGATTCCTACCTCTAAACCTAATTGAATTTTTGCATAGCTGAGTTGATCTGACATGTACCCATCGGATGCATATTCAGCTCCCAGATTAATCACATGGAGAATCACAGCATTTATGTTAGTGACGCCAGTTGATAAAACCATAGACGTTCACAATCCTCTTGGATTTTAAGAAACATTTTATTATACATGTAAAAATGACAGTCCCAATACTTCGTAGTTGCGACGATAGTTTTGGGATCCAAACGGGATTCCCCGGCTGTGGCTGTGAAAGATAATTGACTGCGGCCAAAGTCAAATCTGCCCTCAAATATTTAAACATTTAAGGAATGCGCTTCAGGCTCTAAGAGTAATTCTGAAAAGACGATGTCCAAAAAGCTTATGAATAATTGTATAAACTTTCAAAGGGACTGGGTTGAAGGTGAGGACACCCATGGGGATGTACAACTTGTTATGTTGTTAAAATAGCCAGATTTATTCACCTTGTAGTCCTGCCTCATGTCTCTTTTCATACCATATTGTCCCCAAAAGACAAGGGGACAAATTAGCTAGACACACTCATTAGTAGTCATCTACAAGGCAGCCAGAAATTACATTTCTTGCTGCTACTGAGCTCTCTGCTCAGCATTAAACTAGCTTCAGATGGGTGGGAGGCAAGACGAGCCTGGACCTAAACTTATCTCAGAGAAAACCATCTAAATTCCATCGGCCATCTCTGTAGGTCTCCACATATCAAGCTCTGCTTAAGAAAACTGTGCTAAGGCCTCTGTGCTTTTCATGTATGTGGGGAGGGAGCGGATGGAAGAGTGGGGGGCCATTGAGGAAAGGAAAGTAATACTTTCCTGCTTACCACTTCATTTTGAGGGTCAATGTCATGTGTGATAGGCAAGTGAACTCATTTTCCAAGTGTGAAGTAAATAAGCAGAGACATACCAATGGACTGTCATAAAATAGACTAATTTCCTACTCCTTTGACTCTCAAAACACAATTTGATTTGATACCATGCTGAAAAGAATACCCTATCTCCATTTTCGATCAATCTAGAAAAGAAAAAGTGGGCTTTTTTTTGAAAATGTTCATGCATGGACTTGTTACTCATAACTTACCTTCCCAGAGGTTAATGAAAAAGTGATATTCAGCCCAGTGAATTAACCTCAAAATGTGTTGCCATCATAATAATGGTTTGCAAAGAAGTGAAAAGTCACAGTGTGTGATGGAAGGCATGATACAGGCACTTAAGTGAAATGTACTCAGGGTGGGGAACACAGATTTGATTTAATTACTGGCAAACAGACACTAGAAACTTGCCCATCTTTCCTTACACAGCGGCACCCAACTGGCTTCCTACAAGCCGCGTGTTACCAAAATCGGTTCCCTGGGGATGCTGAAACACTCTAACACATAGATGCCTTCTGTCATCACTGGTGACTCTAGAATCATGCTTGCTGAATGTATAAAAACCATTTATAGTCAGGACAACTTAAAAACTACAGCCTAACTGGAACATTTGGGATAAAAAATAATTGCAGGAACACAATATAGTTTTAGCACTTAAGGGGAACACACATGTACTTTAAAAGGACGCCATTTGGTTTAATTTGGATTCTTAAAAACAGTTCGTCCAAACAAGATTTCTATTTACACTTGGGGAGGCTCATTTGACTTGTTCTGTTTTGCAAAACGCAATGTTTCTGTAATGTGTTTTGGTGGCATCATTTCAAATCAAAACAAGGAAAGTGGTTCTCAGAAATAAAACCAGAGGCCAGCTAAATAAGGATTTGCTAAGTCAATTGGTTGTTTGCTTATTTATACTACACTTCTTTTCCTCCCTCCTTTGGGAATTGGTATTAAAACTTACATACACACACATAGGCCAATCTCGAGTATAAAGGAAGAGAGCATCACGTCCTCTGGTTCCTGTGACAATTTGAAAGAGGAGATGAGCAATTGAATAAATATATATATATATTTAGAAACCAAACATATATTATATTAAATATATATGAGCAAAGTTAGATAGATTTTTATGGATCCTAAAAAAAAGGAGGTAGCTAGAAGCCAAGTGCACAGTTTAGGATGTAAAACAAAGAGACTTTCACTAGGCCTCGCCTGTTCAAACATGCTGTCTTTTTTTCTTTTTCTTTAAGGGAAAACCTCTGAGGCTGATTTGCAATTGTCAACCTAATCTGTGGCCTAGGGGAGAAAAAAGCCACCAAAACCCTTATAGAAATGAAGGAAATTACACAGACATGTCCACCCCCAGATTTAACGTTCCACTTCCATGCGGTTTTGGAACACACGAGAAGTTTGAGTTGTACTTGGAAAGGAAAAACAGGCACCAACAACATCTGGAAGAGGCGTCACTGTAAATAGAGAGATCCACACAGTAGTTGGGGATGCCACTAATTCAAGCTGGCAGCAGCTGAGTTTTATTATTAAAAACATTTTTATTCCCCTTACCAGATACTGCAAAGGAAAGGAAAACATATATATTTCTAGGCTGAGAATATCTGTAAACTGAGGATTTGCTAAACACGTTCAAGTGCATTCACTCACCCAGTGGACAATTATTGGTGGAGCACCTGCATGGGCCAACTTTTGGGTAATAGCAGTGACCAAGGATGATGAGGGACCTCTGCTCTTGGAGTTCACATTCTAGAAGGTGTTGGCAGATAATTCAGTACATTAACATATATGCAAGGCAATTCTAGATTGTGATTTTTTTTAATAAAACAAAACAGAGCAACATAACACATCATAGAAGGTAACTGAGGAGAAATGCAAATGGCTGTTTTAATCTAGGTAACTGGAGAAGGTCTCACTGAGGAGGCAGCGTTTGATCTGAGACCTGAATGCAAGATGGACCCAGCCAAGCTAACACCCACAAAGAGGCAGGATGATGTATTTTTAATTCCCCAGTGCCTACCAGATACATTTCCAACTCTCTATCCTGTTATTCAAGCCCTCCATGGTCTGATTATCACACATCCCTATTAGCCTTAGCCCCCCCTATGCTTCTGTAAAAATTCTTGACTCCAGACCTAACTAGGTTCTTTGTTCATGATCTTGTGGTTTTCTCATATAGTTCTAACTCCATGGACTGCTTCTTCCACCCTACTGCTTCTTCCTCCCATCCTTCAAGAGCCTTTGTAAACGCCATCTTCTCCATGAAGTCTTTTCTAAAACCAGTCACATAATTTCCCTTTCCTTGAATTCCTATCTCAACATGAATATATATTTTTGTATCACTTTGTAATCTCTCTTATTTGCCTTATACCCTAGTTATTTATATACGTTGCCTATTTCTCCTTCTTGAGTGTAAGCTCTTTGAGAATGGCTCTCTTCTCTCTTTGTCTTGACCATTAGTAGCTCTTCCGGTTCCTTACTGAAGGTTTTGCCAAGTCCTCAATAAATATCTACTGCACAAAGAATTGAGTGAAATCTAATTGAAATACGAAAGGAAAAGTGAGGGGTATGTGTGGTTAGTGGAGGGCTAGGGCAATGAATTGGGGTAACAGTAGAGTGGGGAACAGCAGAGAGACTAAGATCACTCTAACTACTCATAATTAGAAAGGAATTGTTTTTGACTTCATTTTTGTTATATTTGTCATCTTCACTCAATGTTTGGGTCAATCAACTGGAATTCAGTGTTAATGTGGCCAAGTTCTCTGTTTGGTGCTGATAAAAGCAAGCAAGTTTGCTTATGAGAGAGGAAATTATCTCCAGCCATGACTCCAGCCAGTGGTCTATCTCTACTAATGCAAAAGCTTGAAACGCATGTCCTACATACCACAGAGGAGAGGCAGCATCTTTATAGAGGAAGGGCAATGCGTGCCTTAGCTGGCTTGACCTCTCATTGATAACCTTGCTGAAGAGGATGCTGAACTTGCATTGCCACTCAGTGATCTGTATTTCTCAACGTGATGTCGAGTCATAGAATATAAAAACTAAAAGGGACCTCAGGGAATCTTTTTGAAAAAAGTGAATTTGAAACTTTGGGAGGTAAGATGATTCCTACTGGTAGATTCGGGACTCTTCGCCTCTAAGCACGGTATATTTTGATACCATACTGTCTTAGTCTCCATCGTATCATAATATTAAATGAGGAGAGGTTTTTTTCCCCCTGTCATGCTGTCTTTTAAGGATTTAGACAAATTGCTTCTGGGGGAAAAACAATCCCTTAATTACTAAGATATGCAAATACAAAGGATCCTCAAAAAACCCTATTGATAAAGCTTCACACCAGTTGCATCATTTCTGGCTCCGGGCCACCCAAAACACAGCAGGTAGGTGGTGTTTATCTCTTTATATCTCTTTATGTTTCAAAATAACTGACTTTCAGGAAGAATTGCAACTGAAATTGTTCCCAACATCACTCAAAGGGAACTGGATGCAATGAGGCGCTATGGGAAAGTGAAAAGAAAGAAAGAAAGAGGAAAAAAACTCCATTGATGCATAGTAAAGCCAGGAGTAGGACAGAGATCTGGAGGGCTTGTCGGTTCCAGCAATAACAAGAGTTGACATTTGTTACATGTTAATTACACGGTATTGTCTCTTGGAGGTTAAATCAATCAGAAATTTCCTGTACAGCTAATAAAATTGGAACCCATCTGTGGTGTGCCAAGTCACGTTAGACACTGTCTCAGGACAGAGTTAGAATGCTCAGTCTTTAATTTGTTCTGGGCAGAAGAAATGAGAAACCACTTCTTGAACTGAATTAGATTTGTTAGTGCCGTCCTATAGTACAGCGTTAATTGTAATAAAAAGTATTATTATGGCTGCCATTTATTGAAAGCGTATTGTGTACCAGGCACTTTTCTAAGCACTTCACAATAGAATTTTATTTATTTGAAACTAAACATGATGCAGTAAGTGCTATTATCTGCATTTTAACGAAAAAGAGACTGGATCTCAAAGAGGTGAAGTAAGCTTCCAAGATCACGTGGCTGGTAAACATTGCACTTAGAACTTGAACTTAACTTTGTCTAATACCAAGATCTCAGCTTGTATCTAATAAATGCCAGCACATGCATTAAGTATTCAGCTAATATTTGATGATTTCAATTGAACACCAGCGAGACATATTTTAAGAGCAAAATCTTATAGTATCTACTAAAAATGTTTATTTATTTGACTATATTCTATTATAAATATGATCCTTTCCACAAGTGAAGTTGTTTTGAATATTTAAACTGTTAAATGCCTCCCAAAACATTCAGCTGTTTTCTTTATTGAAATAATTTACAAGCAATCGATACCATGCAACAGATTAGATCAGCCTTCAGTGGTTTTAACCAAAGTTATCTCCACACAAAGACTGGTTTAAGTAAGGTAATCAGAAAATTAATGACCAGGCTCATTGAACAACTCATTTTAGGTTGATTCCTACAATACATTGGCTTTTGAGATCTATCTCATAAAAACTAAGACACAGACCCCCAGATTCACATTTTTTTGAACTATTTCAAAATTTAACTCTTCCAAGAAGAAGTTTCCACTGATTCCCTGCACCAGAGGCTCTGTGCTTCTTCACTCTGTGATATTCCAATCTTAATGACATACCATTAATTTATTTAGGACTAAAAAGATTAAAATGTTAACAATTAATTTACCCCACAATGTTTTATAACCATGTCAATCTTCAGACTTGTCCCAAATTCAGAGATGTTGAAATGTAGAAAACAAGTGCATCCTAGAATCCACAGAATGTATTTACAGATTTTTTTCCTCACATGTCCATGTACCGAATCAATGGTGTGTATTACCGAATTGGCTGAAGTGGAACTAGAAAGTGTTTAATGTCTTTGGATTTAAAAAATTATGATAGAGAACTGTCATCAGCCAAGGTGATCATGAGGGTGGAAATCTGTGTCTTACAAGGGTTTTGGGGACATTGAATTGTTTCTACTTTCCTAAAGTAAGACCATGACGGTCCCCATCAACTCTCGTTCATTCTGCTGACTAATTAAGGAGAGGGTCAATGATGCCCAATAAACTCATGGAATTTTTGTTCTTAATTTTCATTTATTTATTAATTTTTATTTCATATTTTCAAAACTTCTAATGCTAAATAGACCTTAGAAATCGAGGCAAATACCCTATGACAACTGTCTCAAAGGTACAAAAATTAAAGCCCCATTTTGGTAAGATCAGTTGAGTTAGCTTGTTGCCTTTTCACACCGTGGTGTTCTAAATAAATTTTTGTCAAAGAGAAATATTGAAGTATTACCAGATCCTTCTAATATTTTGTAAATCTGGTCGCCCTGTGAATCAGCCACAACTTACTTTCTCAAATTCCCTCACGGCCCGTACTGACTTGGCCCCATCCTGCTTCCTTTGTGAGAACTGGCGTCCAGCTACCCTAGTACAGCAGAGGTCTTTTAATTGGCTGCCTGATAAATGACACACTGTATTCTTTTTATTGGGATAATTCCCAGGCAACTGATTGGATACATGGAAATGACAGTTACCAGAGGATTACTGGCTGGGTTGGAGTCTTGCTTATTAACCAGCACAGGTGGGACTGGTATTTGTCAGCCTAAATTTCCTTCTGCATTCATCTTTGTTGCTATTAGGCAGACCTCTGGCTCACATCAAGATGTTGAAAGTGAATTCTTAAACATGTACCAAGCCTGAAACTTGATTTTTCTCTTAGGCAATGTCATTATGGACAATACAAAGGGGAGAATTCAGAACATTATCATAAGGAATCAAGATTCCCAAACTGGTAATGAAGGAAAACTAAGTTTTGAAGAAAGGAGAGAGGGACTTTAATTATATAAACTTTCAGATATCTAGACATGTAAATTCCAAGGTCAAAGAGATTGTGTCACTATCCTGACAGTTCCAAAGAGTCAATCCAATCTTTAGGTTTCCTTTTACGTCGTGTGCTTGGAAAGGATATTTTCTTCTTCCTATGGGACAAGCAGAAATGTGCTTATCTGGAGTTAGAGTTTTTGCCCATCTACTTACGCAAAAATTAATCCAAGTCTGTTTTCCCCCCATTTCTAAGGATGAAACTATTTGACACATCGTATTGCTATACATTATCCTCCATTCTTAGACATTTTTTACAAGCCTATCATATGCACTTTGCCTCCAGCAACTGACAATATCGGTTTTACATGCATGCATGAAGCACAGCTAAAATTTGGCAAGAGGTTACAAGAGAGCTTTTTAATTTTTTCCATTTGGATGAGGATAACTTTGAACTACTTCCATGGTTCCCCTTAAACCACACATGTGTGTGGCTTGGCCATGACGTAGGCTAAACTAGTCTGATGTACACCTTCTATTAACGTGCATGGCTAGTCTGGGGTCTGCCTGCTGTTCCTGACTTCATCATCATGAAACATTATGCCACCAACATCTTGTAAAATGTTCTTTTCTACTTTATAATTGTTTCATCATTCCATGGAGGCAAAAAATTATCATGAGGATAAATGTTAAATTATACATTCAAGAAAACATATTCTTAAGTAAAACTGGGAAATGGGCCAAATTTGACTGAAGCCCACTCAATAATATTTTTCTGCTTCAGCTACCCTTCCTTTGACACCAAATTTCTTCCATTTCCCAGAATCCCCATGACTTTATTTAGCCAGTCAGAGTTCTCAATTACAGTACCTTGTTTAGGCTGCTCTCTTTTGATATTACGTAAGTTCAAAAGTCTTTCTCGCTGCTTCTTTTGCTCATCTGACCCCTTTCCTCTAATCAGATTTCCAATTACCTTGCAGCATAGATGTAGAACAGCAATCTGATTAAACTCATCTGCAATATTATATGAAAAATAACTCATGAGGTAGCTCATGCTGTTTCACATCCTCTTCTTCCTGAAAGCTTCGTACTTCCTCTGTTCCTATCTAGTTTCTCTAAAGATCTTTAAGGTTAATTCCAATACTCTCTTTTCCTTGAAACCTCTGACCCCCCAGCATGAAGACAACTCTCACTTCCTTCTGTATTTCATTCTTCACAACTATAATTAGATGGTGCTATAAACTTTATAATTAGTTCTCTTCTCTTTGACACTATTGCATTCTCCTCAAATATAACAAATTGAGTTATACATCCTTGGAAGGTAGAGGTTATGGTATTTGGAGAGAGCATAGATAAAGGAGTTAGGAAGACCAAAGATCAAATTTTTTTCTGCCATTTTCTAACTGTGTGACCCTGAACATGTTATCTTTTCAGAATAGCTTTTATATTCTGTAAAAAATAGGGATAACAAAAACAATCTCTTAGGGGTATAGTGAGTAACTAAATAAACCACAAGATACAATTTGCTTAGTGTGCTGCCTGACAGGTACCCTGTGCAGGAAATGGTAACTCCCTTCTGCATCCTTTTATTCTCAGTACCTGGCTCTGTGATTTATTTTCAGGAATAAATAACTGTTTCTTCACTGATGTTGCTGCCATCAAGAGTTTCTCCTGTCCTCTAACTATAAAGAATTTATTTACCTTCAAGAGAGAGCTGATTCTCAGTAAGTCAAGCTCTTTATAAGGACACAAGTGATATTATTTAGAGGGGCTGCTTGAGGCATCATGCAGGATTCAGCAGCAGTTTGGGGGAGGCCACTGAATGAATCCTTCCCTCCAAGAAATTCAACCATTAAAAGCTAGTTTGGAACATAAAAGCTAAAGAAATAAGGTGCAGTTGAAAACTGACAGCAGGCTGTAAACTTTCCCTTTCGATATAAAATAATTGAGGATGTGGCAGTTAGACTCCCTGTGAGATCTGATGAAGTAGCTCCAAGAATGAGCCAGTGGGGCACACAGTAGAGGCAGGAGAACTCCATTGCCTCTTTCAGGCTGGGGAATTCCCTCCTACCTTTTCCTGCTAGGCTAGGGAAGGAGCAGTATGTCTTGTTTGGGGTAGCTGTGCTTGGGAAGGTTTTTCTACAAGGTACCCCTAGAGGGCGTGATGACTCTCTTCCTCATGTTCTCAGCTATAGGCCTGGGTACATGTCAAGCGGGAAAGTTAATCTGTTCTATGCAACACCACGACTCAAGTGGTTCAAAATTTAGTTGCAAATAATTTAGACCCAATTATTAACTGATTAACTTCATCGCTTAATATTTCTGTTGGCACAATTTTGCAATTAAATGTAATAAACGCTAAATGAATCTCCATTCTTTAATAGTCAAAAGCTGACCTCTATACTTTTAGGTCAATTGGAAGAGTAATTTTAAAATGTGTTTTATGTAAAAGTGTGATTTGTCTCATTCATAAAAGAATGTTAAAAATTGTATCTTTATTTGGTAACTACACTTTTTAAATTTTAATTTTAATGCAGCGTCTTAATTTTCTGGGATGGGTTCGGGTTTTATATGACTGCGTCGTATATAGATTAAACATTGCATCTTTTTTTTACTCAGACATCCACTAGAAACACAGATGTTTCTTTAATCACTGAATATTTATACTTACTAAAACTAAGATAATGCTAAATTGAGGAAATGTCCTTTCTAGGCCTCAGTTTTATTATTTACAAAAAAGGATAAAATTAGTACATCTCTTAAATGGTTGTTTTAAGAATAAAATGAGACGGTCTATGTGAAGCACTCAACACAATGCCTGTCATACAGCAAGCACTCAATAAGTACCAGCTGTTATTAAAAAGACACAAAACTTTGTGGCACAATATTCTAAAACCTTTAACAAGGCATAGCTTTATTACAAAGAGGTATCTGAGTCTCATTATTCTAATCTTCTGGGTGTCACTTATTGATTGCAGACGTGTATATAGGTATACTACACACATAAGGAATGATTTGAGAAATAAATGAGTGGTTGTCATTAGGAAGACACACAGACACCCCAATGCACACAAATCGCATCTAGCCAATCTGAATTGTGTCAGTCAATGACTCGGACCCGGGAAATCGTGTAGAATTTTTTATTTCATTTTAGTAACACCAGTGCCAATTTACTTATGTACGACTTTTTAAATTTTTGAACAAAACATATTTTTTATCTTGGCAATTTTGTTGTCAAATCCAGAGTGCTTGCTCATAAAAGAAAGAGCAAATCTTTAGAGTGAAAGATTTGAAGGATAAAGGAGATTGATATCTTCCACATGTCCTGTCTCAATTCCACCTTCCGTTTGCAGAAGGAAATTTGTCCATGAGACATTGTCAATATGAAAATCGTTGTAGTCAACACCTTATTCTGATCTCCTCCACTCAGAAAATAAAGAGCATCTGACTCAAGTTAAAAGGGAAACTCTCTGAAGCACTTTAGCATAGTTTCCTCAGAGGCAGCACCTTCTCCCTCAGAATGTGCCAGAGCACAAATTAGGCAATAACTCAGGGATTTGATTTTAGGTGCTGGAGATCTCCACGACCAAAGAATCCTGCCTCATCTCCTAACTGATGTTTGAAACTCCGCTTTACTAAATAGTTTCCTTTTCTTGCAGCTTCTGATGCATGTGAGGAATATAACTCCATGCTGCCTTCAGTCTTTTGAAACTTAACACAAATGAAGAACTTGATGACGTATTAGTAAAAGAGTAAGGCAGAGCAATCACAGACACTCGTGTTCTGATAAAAGAACGAGAGTAGAATAGTTCATTAAAAAAAGACCCACAACTCAAAGCTGACATCATGAAGACATAATACCAATGTCTTTCAAGTTTTGTCAAAAAATTCCCAGGTGAATGGGTGAGGCCACATTTCTGGTTTCTAACTGTGTCCGTCAAATTTACTTCCTGGATGACAGCAGTCTGGGGTCTTCTTTGCCTCCTTGGTCTCCTCCTTTCTTCAGTCCACACCATTATTTTAGCTTTTGATGTACAAATATATATCCATGGGCACGCGTGTATGTTGCACTGTTTTCTGTGGGTGTCTAGCACAGGCTTACGTGATTCGTGGCTTTGGCGGCCTGATTTGGGTTTTGCCCTTGAGAAAAATTCTGATCCTGATGTGTGTATGTAGCAAATGAAGCACGTTAATGGCATAATTGATACACGGTGGATCATGCCGTAACCCCAGATTGCACAGAACCTCAACAGTGAGCTGACTTGGAAACGGCACGTTGCACTTCGCCTCTGGTAACCTCCCCAAGTCTTTCCTTCCAGAAGAGATGCAGAGAGCTGGGGGTTGTCCAGGTTCTTGAGGGTAGCTTTTGTTCCAAGCGAATGTAATACACTTACATAATGAAAACTGTGTGCTACGCCTGAAATAAAAATTATTATCCTGGAGATGATCTTTGCCAGTCTCCTCCCCCTCCCATGGGTACCACTGTATCAAAGCAAAGAGAGGCTTTGAAACGTGTGAGAATATCCATTTTGTCCATTGGATGCAGAAGTGGCCTTGTCAGTTGGAATGGTAGGTAACATATAACCTTGCCCCAGTTAAGTTTAACCCAGAAAGTGACTTATGGAAGGTACTTCAAATGTCTAGGTCAAAACCTTAACTTGAGCTGACATGAGTAGATAGTCTTTAGGACCAAGGAATGGATATTCAAGAGGCAAAGAAACTCTTTCTGGAGTATACTACACCAAAATAACTAATTCCAGGTACCAAACGAATTCTGGTATCCTGAAAGTGAAGAGTGCATTTTGCCTATCTCAGCTTCATAGAGACTCTCATGCAGAACGGCAGGCATTCTTCTAAGGCATTTTACTTCCAAAGAAGCTAGCTGTTTTCCCCAGAGTTAGAGTGAACAATATCCAGGTTTGCCAAGATTGAAGGGATTCTTGAGCCACAGGACTTTCGGTCCTAAAACTGGGAAAGTCCTCAGCACACTGGGATGAGTTGCACACCCTACAGGGCCTTGACAGCCTGATCAGATCAAACCGAGCACTGGAAAGAGTTCAGCAAAAAGTTGTTCTAATGAATTGGCATCACAATTCCATCACCTCTCAGCAGTCATCACCTACTGCTCTGATCCTAACCGTAATGATTTCCTAGCCCAGGAAATATGTTATTCCAGTTCCCCCTTATATTTTTCACTGTCACCTGGAAATCCACATTCTAAAAATTACTTAAATCCCAGAGGAAAACTAGTGTTGAACTAGACAGATTTCATTTTCCCAGTGTACTTAATTTTTGGTCATTGACTACAGACGTTTTGAGTTAAAGTGAACATGGCCAGAAAAAAATGTGCAGATGTCTAATTCTTTGCAAGGTTTATAATATTATATAGGGACTAATTTATGCCCCATTACAATAAAATGAGTTGGGTTTATTACATGCTAAACAACAACAACAAAATCACATGTTGGACAGTAATTAACTTGAATAGACACTTATTTTATCCTTTTACTAGCAAAACAGTTGTAATTTCGTGCTCCAGAAAAACTCATTCTTAAATTTTATGTTTGAGGTTGCTTTGCCAAACTGACGCTAATATTGTTATTAAGTAGATGGTAAAATGTGTTCTTGCGGCCTTTGTCCTATAAAGGACTTGGAAAATACAGCTAATATGAGTCTAGTGCTCACGTGTGCCCTTGTGTATGTTTGTAAGCTACAGAACAAACTGGGTTAGCCATTTCTTTTATGCATGAGCCCATAATAGCTTCCAATCTTTCCGTCCATCCTTTCTCAAAATTCTCCTTCCAAGTCAAGTTTTATGATACATTTTCCAAAGTAGATAACAAATAAGTTGTTACACTTTAATAGGTAGCATTTGAAAGAGGAATATAGAAAGTCAAGCTTCCAGACCATATGTAGGGCCCAAACAGGAGGGAGAAAATGTCCTTGAGGTCTGATCACGCTTCTTAAATGCCTATGACACCATGTGCTCCCACTAAAGAGCAGATGGCCCCTTCTTTTGTTCTCTGCCACTGCTCAGTACACCCTTAGAATACCACGCTCCCCTTTACAGACCACGTATGCCAACAGCACTAGGGGACTCATCAGTTACTCTTCCTGTAGACAACAGAATGCCTCCTTGAAGGCCCTATCCACAGTTACAATGACACCTCCACAAACCCCACCATGGATGAAAGACTCTGAATCCAATTCAGTAACATTTGGTACAATTCGTCAAATATCCCTTTACCATCAAGTAGCAGAGATTATGTTTCCTTGAACAGTAGTAAGAAGAAAAGAAAAATGCAAGGGCTCCACTAAGTTATTTTGTTAATAAGCCCAATTGTAGTTAAATTCAAGATCTATGTATCTTAGAAGGAGGTGTTGAAAGCACTTCCCAATACACTCACACACACACATACACCTACATAAACATATCATATGTACAAAGCATATTTGACCAAGCACTGAGAATTGGGAATCAGGTCCAACCCCCTACCTCATGGGTAGTTGGTAAAACATAGTGACATAACTTATGTTGTTCATGTTGAAATAACTTTTGATATCAAAAGATAAGACTTTGATTCCAGACATTTCACCAAAAGCACATATATACCTCTTTGGATGAAAGTTGCTGAAATAAAAAAGAGAAAAACCAAACATTAGTACCATGATTATTTTTTATTCTTTTTAGTATTATTAAGACAAAAAGATCAAGCAATCATTTCTGCTGTCAATATATACATGTCTTAACTAAGGGCGAATTTAATCAATTCAGGTAACCAATTTGTTAAAGATTTGTTAAACAAATCTATGTCATGCACAGAAACTGACTGCACAGTAGAGTTGAAAGAGCTGATCTCGTAGTCTCATTATAAAATTTGAAAAAGGCTGAATGGTTACATAAAATATAATGTTGTATAGTCCAGTCTTGAAATAGTGGTTGCCTGCTTCTCATGTGCAGGTTCTAGACTCTGGGATAGAGTGTCTTCTCAATGTTAAAATAACAATGGGAATGATTAATAACCTCTAGGTAGTGGTGTGGACTTCTTCCCACATACACACCCAGTGCATTAACCTTCACACTTTAAACCAGTCCAGCAAGTACAAAGAATACATTGAGGGAAAGACAGAGAATCACTGGGAAAATAGATCCACATAGGTGGTTGGAAGCTGCCTCAGGGGAAATGGCTTATTGTAAGTACCAAGTCTTGAATGCCACTATTTCTGCATCATCAGGCTCTATTTGTGGTGGCCCAGCCATAGTCCTGAAACAATACTGCCTACAGTGGTTGTCATAGGATACAAGTCATACTGTGCTGAGAGGTAGAAATCATCAACAAGATCATTGGTGGTATTCTAGTAATTTCTCAAGAAGTTTGCACCCTGATCAGAGGTCTTTTGGTCTCTTTGGTTATTGTAGGGCTACCTATGAAGTGAAATTATACCATTTAAACTAAACCAACCTTTCCGAAAAGCCAACCTCCAAACTCATTCACGTAATAAGCATTATGACGTTTGACTCCTTCTTGATATTTTATGTTCAAAATTGATTTATTTACTGAAAACAAGCGATGAAAAAGAATCCAATTAGCAAGGCCTGGGAAAATATGCTTCAAGTTGATGACTCTCCCTCCTCTTTTTCCTTCTCTCATGTTGACAATTACAGACAAGCTTGGGATGAGCCAAAGTTATAAGAACTTTTTTATTTTATTTGTTTGCTTTGTTTTGTTTTCAAATGGCAAATAAAACTAGGAAAATACTTGAACTTAGGTATTCTAAAGTTCTGTGATTCAGCCTGTAGATCTCAACAATTGATCTGGTTCCTCTGCCACCAACCATAAAGGTCATAAATACCTTTTTAATGCAAGATTATTGATGGAAACATGGCACACGTGTATATATGTGTGAGTATGAGTGTGTGTTTACACACAACTTAGTTCTAATTAGAACACCAATAGCCTCTTTAAACCTTCCAAACATATTCAGACTAGCCTCCTTCATTAACTTGGCAAAGGATTTTTAGCAGTCTTGGAGTAAACACCATGATTTTTATTGCATAACAAAATCATATCATTGCAAATGCAACCAGCAGTACTGTGGAGTGATTTAAGTATTAAAGAGAATTATATTTAAAATCTTTAACAGATACTTTACAAGTTATTTAACAAAATTTCAGTTTTTAAGTGTAACGACAAATATATACTCTACACTAAAGCCTTGTGACTACGGATGTGTAGAAGACAAATTGGTTGTGAGATTCCTAAGGATGAGTCTCATTCGAAGTTTCTCAGCCTGGGCACTAATAGCATTCTGAACCAGATAATTCTTGTTGTAGAGGGTTGTCCTGTGCGTTGTAAAACTGTAGGAGCCACCGTAGTCTCTACACAGTAGATGCCAGTAGTGCTCCCCTTGTCCACCCCAAGCTTGGCAACCAAAAATATCACTACTTGCAAAACATCCCCTAGGGGGCAAAATTACTTGCAGTTGAGAACCACTGGTTTAATGTAACTCAGAATAGCAGTGTTTTTTGTTTGCTTGTTTTTTCTCAAAGTCTTTAAAGATGGAGTTTATAATTGCATCTCAGAAAGTGTATAGGCACCATCTATCCAAGATTAAGCATAAATGGCATTGAATTTTTTTTTTTCATCTTGGGATATTAGATCAAATTGAGAGAGAAAATACTGGATGAGGGCAGATGCATAGTAGGGCAACCTCCTTAAAGTAAGTTCAATACACTTTAACAAGGCTTGGGTTGAAGATCTCTTCAACCCAAGAAATGTGAACTGCAAGTTCCAAATGCTGGTTTTGATGCTAGACCTCACGGTACCCAAGAATAAGCTGCTGCCTTTGTTTCCAAAGAAGTTTTAAGAGTGAAGAGGCAGAAGTCAGGTGATACTGAAACAGAACAAAATAGACAAACAAAAAATACCATCTTGATTACTCATAGATTCTGGGAAATGGCTTGTAGGGAAATGGAGCTTAGCAGAGGATTGTAGAAGAGAGCTGAGAAGATCCTTTGGCATTTTGTACCTGCTCATTAAGAGTTAAGTGCACTGAAGGCTGAGGGAAAAGTAACTCACGCTACCCTGTGTTCTTGACATCTCAACTACATTTTAGGAATTCAGTGCTATTGCAGGTGAATGTGATCGCATGTTCCTTTCTGGCCCGGTGCCCAGCACCGTGCTCTACACAGAATTCAGTGCTCAATAAATGTTTGATGATTATGGTAAACAGGAGAACCTAGCTAGAAATCCCATGATTTTCCATTTGAAGAGTCCGAGGCAGGAAACAGAATATCCATTATAGTCAAGAAAGCAGCTTTTCACCAAAGTCACATGCCACTGATATTCAGAGATAGGATATAATCTCTTCATTACCAAAAAATATAAGGGACTATCCTCATAATTTTCCTCAGGGAGGATATAACACCAACTTTGCAGCAACTGGATGTCAAAAGGGTTCATCCTCAAATTTCTTAAATGAGAAATCTTCACTAAACTTTTTTTGTGCTATGAAAAGGGGAAACAAAAAGGCAGGCTCATAAGACCTGCTATGTTATGAACTCGTTTCTATGCTTGCTAAAAGTTTCAGTTATTTGATGTTGGTTTAAGTAAAATTAAAAATGGAATCCGTGGGTTGCAGGCTGGCATCACTAGACTTGCCCAGTAGCTACCGGGAATCCACACTAGGCACTGAGAACTAAGGAGATACAGCATGACTCATAAGCAGCAGGTATATTATGGAACTGGAGTTACTTCCGATAGTCAGTTAAGTAGAGAAGGAAATACATAGGCAAAACATTGAGGCCTGCATAGAGAGAAATTTCATAGGATTTTAGATATGCTTCAAGGACCAATGGCTTCCCATTGCAATTGCCAAAATATCCCAAATTCTTACTGTGGTCTAGAAAATGTAAATCTCCTCCCCTACCTCTTCCCCCAAAAGCTTTCCACTTCTTTCACTACTATTCAGCCACTTCTTCTTTCTTGCCACTTCTCTTCTTGCTTCAAGACTTTGTATTTGCCATCTTTCTTCCTAGAATGTTCCTCTCCCCAAATTTTCCGTATCTAATGCCCACTTATCATCTGATGCTTTTTCAGCTTAAATGTCACCCCCTTGCAGAAGCTTTCTCATCTTGTCCTTCTTGCTAAAGTTTTCACCCACCCACACCTATGTTCCCCATTGCTCCCTCTCAACCCCATTATCTGGTTTTTATTTTTCTCCTCAATAGTATAAATCACCTGAAATTACCTTAACATTTATTTGATTACATGTTAATTGCTGACCTCTGCTGGAATGTAATCTCTGTGGAGTAAGAAATATTGACAGTCTCATTGACTGTTCAGAATTGATTTTGGTGCAATGTGTTCTTGACCCTTAAAAAGGAACTAAAAACCATATCTTTCAGAAAGTTGAGGCTGAAATCTAGTGGTAGCTAGTGTGGAGAGCAGTGAAGATCTCTCGTCTTTACTGTTGTATTAAACTCTTATCCGAAATAAAAAGGAACAAATAATATACAAAGAGGGGAGTGTTCCAGATCTAGCAATACTAGTCTTGACTAATATAGAGATAGGATTGCTTCAGTTCCTGGTGAGCCTCCTCCAAAGCTGACAGGAACATCACCCAAGGGCTTGATGAACTCTCAGAACCGTTTTCAATGTTCTAGAAAGGAAGGAGGAAGCTGGGGCCCAGGCTCCACAAACTGACCCACCATCATGGGAATCTGTGTCACCCACAGCAAGAGGTTTCCTCTCTGCCTTAGTCCCTTGAAAAATATGACTTACAAAGTCACTTCTCTTCATTTTGCTCACAAAGGACAGCTGGGCAAAACCTGACAAGACTGACCCATTTATGAGATGAAAGGGAATAAAACGGCTGTGGTAAAATGAAAACAGTTTTGAAATTTAGACATTAAATATGAAAGAGCTGGATCTCGAGGTACTTAATTTCACAGACATTATCTGCTTTATTGCTAACTTTTCAGAAGTGCTCCTAGTAAAAGATATTACTATAAACTGAACCTTTAGCTGGACCTCTACAATTCAAAAAGGCCAATACAGAAAAGTTTGTTGCAATTGCAGGCAGATAGCTGAGGAATTAGAAGGCCATGTTGGCTTGTGAAAACAGACCACAACAATAAGGACTTTGATAAAAACTCTGAAAGAATCTTTATACTTCAAACTATATGCTCTGAAATTGCGCACATTGCCTTTATGCCCAGACAAACGTATCTTCGAACAAAGAGGATTCTGGGACTTGTGGGAGACTAAGATAGTCAATGAAAGAGAAGTATATCAGAATTATGGTGTAGAATTAAAAGAGGGAGCACATGTGAACAGCTGTAAACCCAGTTTAAAACAAGCAGCTGGGAGGGAGTGTAAGGACGTCTGAGAAGCTCCGATGTGTTCTAATCAGCCATGGGAGAGAGGGAGGCAAAAACACTGGCCTTTCTCTATGTGAGTAAAGGATTAGGTCTTGATGAAAGCTGTACCTCAGTGAGGGGCTTTGGGCAAAAGATGAAGAGAAGCTAGGCAAACTGTTTGAAGATTCAAAGTTGAAATTTCAGTTGAATAATTTATTTCCCACCAACATTTCATATGCAATGACTCAGTTTTTGGCTAAATGATTGGATTTAGGCTATCATTCCAGTAATTAAAACTTCCCTAAAACATTTACCATGTATTTTTCAACAAATATTTCATACTTGGGATATACTGAATTAGTCAAATCAAATTAACAAGCACGTATTGAATGACCCTACTCAAACTCTAGGAGAGCCAAGGCCATTTCTGATTTTGTTCATTGGTTTATCCTCTCAATATGTACGATGTGGTGTAGCAGGCAGTTACTATATAACTGTTGATTGAATGAATAAATGGATTAATTAGTTTTCATTGCCAATCCACGTGTTTTCCAGATTTACATCCTCTTTAATTAGATGAATTTCCCTTTGTGTCTCTGGGACTATGACCACAGATGCACACTAAAATCAAGGCAAGTCCATTTGATAATTTCTCACTCTTTTAGTAGCATGTTTGTTGCAGCTAAGAAAAGAAGTTTAAAGGCATCTGTCAGGAGCAGAGGCAATTAATAGAGCATTTAGAAGCAGCAACACACAAAAATGCATTTCTAAGAAAGCTCTGACCTTAAAATATGGAGGTACACACTTTCTTGACATTAAATTAACTAACAAGAAATTCATAGGCATCTGGGCCCAAGTGATGTATCAGAAGGAGGAGCACAATTGCTCATTTAATTCATTACCTAATTAACCTTATAGGACCAGAGCTTTCAGTGGAATTGTCCTGAAATTTGAAGAACTTTATTACTATGATTTTTTTTTCAAAATGAAACTGGCTCTCTGTATGTGGTTACTCATAAAGAAAGGGAAAATTTTTAGGATAGCCATGGGTATTTTTAAAAATGGTGCCCATTAAAGGCCATAATATTGACGCAATTTTCCAGGGCTGGTTTCAGTTTTCCCACTGAGTGGTAATTAGGTCATTGGGCCAGTTCTTCTCTTGACTGACCATTATGATTTCACCAGGTTTGCTTCTAAAAATAGTCTTTTGTAGGAATTGTTAGTCACTATCAGCTTTTCCCTGAATTAATTTGGCTTTCATTTAAGGGGCCAAAAGCACCTCCCTGGAAACTTAAGTTTTCCATGTGTTCACAGAACAAGTATATGCTAATTCACCCTACCACAGTCTGGATTTTTTATAGTTCCGATTTGGCTCAGCTCATAGTGGAAGATAGTTTATTTTGTAGTCCTCAGACTTCCCTCTGGAGGCAGCCAAAGGATTGGCAAGCATTGTTTTGTTTTCATGAGGACAGCTGTCTCCTAGGAACAGAAAGAACACCTCTGTGATACCTGGAGTCTTTGTCCTAAGCCCATTTGACTTGAGTCTGCCCCATGGTCTGCCATCTCATCCTCACCCCCTGCTTTCTTTGAGGAGTTACACTTCTTCGCTTAAAGTTGAAAGAGTGACTTTCTCAAGAGAGTTGCCTGTGTTCACACAGCGAGATAAGTGGGAGGCCAGTCCGGAGTAAAGAAATGGGTATCCCGGAGGGCACGGTCTGCATAGACCGAAGCCAGTTGAATTGAAATCACCCCAGGGAGTCTTGTAATGCAACAAGCAAGCTAACTATTACCACTCAGTGACATACAAATTGACTCAGAGTTGTGGGATGACGTGAAGATAGGGAGTTAGGTACTCCTCCTTCACTCCTAACTTCAGTTA
This sequence comes from Tapirus indicus, assembly GCA_031878705.1. Classification (NCBI taxonomy): domain Eukaryota; kingdom Metazoa; phylum Chordata; class Mammalia; order Perissodactyla; family Tapiridae; genus Tapirus; species Tapirus indicus. The sequence continues at coordinate 51,163,797 of CM062932.1, forward strand.
GGTGCTTCCTATTCTCTGGATCCACCCAAATTAAGAGGAAGTGAAATCTTCAATAGAAGGAACACAGAGCCAGACGTCAGGAGACCTGCACTGTAGGTATATCTGGTTCACTTGTTCCTATCACAAAGATTTTTAAGTTTCTAATATATACTAAGCACTCGAATATCCCTTAACGCTGACAGTACTCCATCCTCATCTATAAAATGACGTCATATAAAGAAGGAATGATACAGTTTTGTGAAATGGCTCTGCAAAATAAAATAATCCTCCAACTGGAGTTCACAGTGTCCTAGGAGTCCCTAAGACCATTTCAAGTTATCTGAGCAAGCAAAATTATTTTTTTGATAATGTAAAGACATAATTTGTCTTTTCCCTGTGTTGACATTTGTTTTGATAGTGCAGAAGGAATGCTGGCACCTTACTGTGAATCAAGACAGTGGCATCAAACCATAGTCGCCATTGTATTTTTCATTGCCACAAACTCAGAATGAAAAAAAGAGCCAATTTCATTTAAGAAATCTTGATGAAGTAATAAAAATTACTAACAGTATTAAATCTAGGATTTTGAATACATATTTCTTAATAATTTGTGTGATGAAATGGGCACTCATATTGTCAACAGAGAAAAAAAGTATCCTTGCATGATTCTCTGAGGTGTGAGCTGAACTAGTCCCCTCTTTTTTTTTTTATAAACACCATTTTTACTTGAAGGAAAGGCTAACAAATTATATTATTCAGACTTGGGTATTTGGGAAACCATTTTCCAAAACTGAATGAAGCAATATCTCATTGTGGTTTTAATTTGCATTTCCCTGATGATTAACAGTGTTGAGCATCTTTTCATATACCTATCGGCTGTTTATATATCTTCTTGGGAGAAATGTCTATTCAAGTCTTTAGCCCATTTTTAAATCAGGTTATTAGGGTTTTTTTGCTATTGAGTTGTAGGAGTTCCTTATATATTTTGGAAACTAACCCCTTATCAGATATATAGTTTACAAATATTTTCTCCCATTATTTAGGTTGCCTTTTCACTCTGTTGATTGTTTCCCTTGCTGTTTAGAAGCTTTTTAGTTCACTGTAGTCCCACTTGTCTATTTTCCTTTTGTTTTCTGTGCTTTTGTGTCATATCCATAAAATCCCTGCCAAGACCAATGTCATGAAGTTTTGTGTTTAAATCTTTAATCCATTTTGAGTTTACTTTTGTGTATGGTATAAGAAAAGGGTCGAATTTCATTGCACACCTGTAGGATGGCTATTATTTTTAAAAACCCAAAAGACAACAAGTGTTGGCAAGGATGTAGAGAAATTGGAACACTTTCACACTTTTGTTGGAAATGCAAAATGGTGCAACTGCTATGGAAACAGTATGGAGGTTTCTCAAAAAATTAAAAAGAGAATAACCATGTAATACAGCAATTCCACTTCTGGGTATTTATCCAAAAGAATTGAAATCAGGATCTCAAAGAGATGGTAGCCATCCTATGTTCATTACAGTGCTATGCACAATAGCCAACATATGGAAACAACTTAACTGTCCATTGAAGGATGCATAGGTAAAGAAAATGTGGTATAGTCATACAAAAGAATATTATTCATCCTTAAAAAATAAGGAAATTCTGCAATATGTGACAACATGGATGAACCTTGACAACGTCATGCTAAGTGAAATAAACCACTCACAGAAGAACAATACTGCATGATTCCACTATGTAAAACAGTCAAATTCATAGAAGCAACAAATAGAATGGTGGTTGCCAGTGTCTAGGAAGAGGGGGAAATAGGGAGTTGCTAATAACATCATAAAATTTCATTTATGCAAGATTCATATGTCCTAAAGATCTGCTGTACAACATTGTGCCTATAGACAACACTGTATTGTAAGCTTAAAAATCTGTTGAGAGTGTAGATCTCATGTTAAATGTCCTTACCACTGTTCTTACAATCAATCAATCAAGGAAGGAAACCTGTCACTTCAAGGAAAATAATAGACAGCATTTGTTGTCAGTGATAAAATGTAAGTTCTCAAGCAAAAATTCATATTTTGGAAAACTTGTTTCCATCACCACGAGCATAACAGTTTCTCAATATTTCTGTACTTTTTTTTTATGTGACCGGTGATGATAATAACAAATGTTATTGGTTAATGTGATGAAATGTGTCAGTGTTTAGAGAATCTACATAACTTCATGAACCAATATTCTCCATATGACCAATGCACAATGTTAGAAAATCCAGCAGGGCTAGAAGATCCATTCCATAGATTTTTTAAGTGACAGAATACAAAAAGTTCATTGATAACTATTTCACACTCCACATTGCAACTAATCTTTAAGACACTAGCTCTTCTAGAGTTTTGATATAGTATCAAGGAAGAAATACCAATAATCATCTGGCAAGGTTCTTAAATTATTCCTCCCTTTCCAGATACACATCTTTATGTGGCCAGATTTTCTTCCTATAATTCAATCAAAACAAAATATAGAAACAGAATGATTGCAGAAGCAGATGTGAGAATTCAGCTGTCTTCTTTTAAGCCAGGCATTAAAGAGATTTCCAAAAATGTAAAACAATGCCATCTTCTCACTATTTTGGGGGGAGGAACATAGTCATTTTTCAAATTAAAAATATGTTACTTAGTCTGACGTGTAAATATTTATTATTGCTATTGTAAATTAGTCAATAAATATTTTTTAAATTTCTCACTTTTAATTTCTAATATGATAAATATTAATAGATATTGCCCAAATAAACAACAAGCTCTTTGGTCCCAATGGTTTTTAAAAGTGTAAAGGGTTCCTGGGGCCAAAAGGTTTGAAAAACACTACTCTAAAGTGATATGTTTCTGCTGCTTCTCTCTGTTGGTAATAATAACAGAGACAGATAATAACAGAAGACACCGGGGAATCCCAAGGCTCTAGTCCCTGCTGCCCTCTGTGACATCGGGGAGGATGGCCCTCAGATGTCTCACTAGCTCAGGATTCACCAGGCTCCTCACTGAATCAGGATGGACCTAGTAGTACAATGTTAGATTTATTGGTAATCAGATTTCAAGATCTTGTTTTAACTGATTTCCCCAGTTCCCAATGGTATATCATCTCTTTTTTTTTTTTTTATCCATTTGACTTCTTAATAACAACTGCATGTTGTTCTGTAAAAGGCAGGAGATAGTCATTGTAATCCATCAAAAACAAAGTCAGTTTACATTTATGGCTACTGAGGCCATCACGTTTGTTTGGAATGCTTTCTTCTACTTCTGAATAGGTCTTGGCTTTCCTCTCTGGAGGCAGTCGAACTGTCCACAAGCAATCATGTGTAAATATTAAGCATTAGAGCTTCAAGATGTCCTGAAAATATTTCTATTCATAGTGTTCCACACACAAGTTGGGGATTTTTACAATCCAGCTATTAGAAATGAAATTGTTTTTATTTCTGGATCTATCTCATGTGCAACTAGCTTAGAACCATAAATAATAAGCTTTGTTGAAAAGCTAAACATTAACCAAAGTATGCCATTGTTTCACTCAATAAATGTGTGTTGCAGACCTACTAAGCACAAGACCTAAGGGTTTCCATTTAATCCTGACAACATCTCCCATTCTTCCGAAACAGACATTGTTATTTTCAGCCTTACAAATGGCAAAACAGAGAGTTGTACAGTGAGAAACTTGCAAAGCCATGATTAAAAACGAGGTTTTTGTGACTTCAGACTGATGAGCTCTGTAGGTAACACAGCATGGATAGATTGGAACAGGAAAGATTTGAGGTTGCACACCAGCTAGGAAGTCACCACGTTGGCCCAATGAAAGGTATTTTGATAAAATTTTCTTTTTCTTTTTGCTCTTGAAGAAAGATTCAAAATTTTTCCAAGTATTTTCCTGATACAATCTCTCAACAAATGGTCAACAGAGTTGATAGGATTAGTTCAGAAGGACTCTCAGTTTTGTTGTTTCTCATTTTTTATTGATTTATTAATAACCCTTGAAGAACTGCTAGGCAAGAACCAATTTGTGCTAGATGAAGTGCTGTGATTTTTGCATTTAAAGAATTAGCAACTGATATATTTTCACTTGAAGCTAATATGGCCAATCAACTTTTATTATCCCTAATAAAAACATCTCAATCTACATGGTTCATTTCTTTTTTCTCTTCTTCCTTCTTAGATCCTTAGATCCTCCTTAGAAGTCTGAAGAGCAAAACCCAAGCTTTTGTTTTGACCTTCATTAAGAGGAGATCTTTGAATACTGGATCACTATTTCTCTAGAGGTAAAAAGCAGAATTTAGGAATTTAATATGGGCCTAATCCTAGGTATGGATAGAAGATTTGGATAGAATGAAAGAGCCCATTCCCACGTTCATTTTCATAGTGTGATCTCATTTGAGTATGATAAATCCCATTCATTGAAAACAAAATTTAGCAACAGTGCTTACAGAAGAAAACACAAGTATTTCTAAGTCCCCAAATTTGGATTTCAAGATTTAGCAACTATTTTTTTAATCACATTTAAGTTTCCAGCAGCTTTTGAAAAATGATCATCTTGCACTATTGCATAAAACCCTCCTGGATTTCCCTCTATGTTCAGGATAAAGTTGCTGTTCTTGTGTCTTAGCCAAGAAACTACATACTCATGCCCATGTTTACTCCCCAGCCTCAGGTCTCCCTGAAACCCAGCTTGTCTCTTTCTCTCTAACTGTGATGATATTTTTCTAGTTGCCTAAATATGATATATTAGTTCACATTCGTCTCCTAATGCTCATCCTGCTTACTTTTCTTGGAATGTTCTCCCTCCTCCCAGTTTTGTCTTCCTAGGGGCATTCATATATTTCTTGAGACTCACCTCAAGTGCCATCTACTTATATAAAGTAAAGAACCAAGACTAGAACCCAGAAAAGTCTATAAAGACTTTTTCTGACGGGCCTCCTTCCTCACCCTACCCTCAGCCAAACCTGAGCACATTTCTTCCTGTCTGCTAGAAGTGTATCTGAACACTCTTCCATCAGAGCCCTTCCAACACTGATATGTTTATATCCATGTTTCTCCCCACAAAGCTATAAACCCTTCAAAGACAGAGGCTCCTTTTATTGACCTTTTTATCCTGAGCAAATATTACAACATTAGACACATATTCGGCACACAGTAAATATCTGAGGAACAAATGCATAGATTTCCTTCAGTACAACGACTTTGTACATCAGCTCAAATTTATAAAATACACATTAAATCAGTATTCTGACTGATTTAGGAAGGTAAAACAAACACCAAGATGGAACCCAGAAATCCTAGTCTGTGATCACTGGGGGAACTGATTTTTTAAGATTAGTTGATGCAAATAGCATGGTTTGAGGCATAAATGTGATTCAGAAATGAAATATTGTTATCTTGGTTTGAATTATATTTGAAACAGAGTCAATTTGTGCTTTTAGTAGCATGGCTTATAAAAGCAGCATTGTTGAATTAACTCTACTGGCTACACAAATACAAGTTTTTTTGTACTTTAACTAAAATATGTAGTATTTTAACTAAAAAATGTGGTATTTTATGCTTAAGACATTACTTAGTCCAATGTCTGAGGCAAAGGAGATGCTTCATAAATATGTCTTGAATGAATTAATGAATGAACTGATGAATGAATGAAAAGAAAATAAGTTTAATCCATTCTGCTGAATTTACAGAGGATAAACTTGATATCCAAGTAATTGCAGAACAATGACAAATAACCCAACATCATGGCTCCAGGATCAGTACCTACTGTGTTGTAAGTATATTATAAATAATATAATATACAATGACTTTGGATGGATGGAGCCCACAGTCAGGGACATAGAACCTCAGTGCAAGACGAAAAACATTTATCATAAACCTAATATGGACCTTACATTTTGCTATGTGCTGTAGATACAAAGAAGAAATGAATAAGCCAGAGTCTCCCATGAGTACAGTCACATAGAGGAGAAAGATAAAACAAATATTTATAGTGCAATATGATACATAGTGTTAGGAGAACACAAATGAGGAAGCAATTCCACCTGGAGGTAGGAGAGGGGACGAGAGAAAGCTACATGGAATAGATGACATTGGAGCTGCGTCTTGAAGAGTAAGTAGGCATTTTCAAGTAGACAAGATGGGAAATGGCATTCCAGGCAGAAGACATGAATGCCAGCTCATCTGACATCATTGAGATGTTGGATCCATATAAAAAAGTGCTACAGGAACACAACCAATGCTGACCTCAGTGGAGGGCACTACAACAGCAGAAATGGAAAGAAACAATTAGTTCCTTCTCCAGCCATTCCAGAGTGAGAAGCCAAGATGCCAGGGGCTATAAAGAGCCCCAGAAGAATAAGAACAAAGAAAAGCCATCCGTTTGAAGGAGATATGCCCTTCCCTGTGGCGAAAGCATTACATGCCAACACACTCGGCTAGAAATACCCTGACGTGAGCTGACATCAAGAGACAGTCAGTAATGCACTGAAAGTTCTAGGTCAGCACCATATTGTTGCTTACTTGCTAATTCACTTACTTTATTTACTCAGCTTGACTCATTTTTGCAATGTTTTGTAATTTCTTGAATATGAATATGTTAATTCACAGAAAGCATTCTTTATTCCCAGAGAGAAGAAGGGGTGTGATTTGCATATATCAGTTCATGCCTGATACCAAAATTCATGTTTCACCACAGACTCAGTTGAAGAAACATCACACTGATGTAAGTTGCTCTCTAGACTTGATCACATCCAACATTAGAAGTTTAAAAATCCTGAGTTGAGAAAGGCGTCACAGAACCCATATTGTTTCTTGACTATAGGTAAGTAAGCTCTTGGAATCCAATCTCAGTAACACCCTCATCCTTCACTATAAGTGGGGGCCTGTACGTGAGCTGTCTTAATGAATAATTACAGAGAAACGGTTCACCTTTCCATTTCACCTCACCTAACTCAGTTCCCTAATACCCACAGGAAGTACGAGATCACTCAGAGTGAGAGATAGCAGGAGAGAACAATAGATTAGGATACAAAAATTCAAAATGCACGTTAGGATAAAGGAAACTGACATCTGAAGACAGGAAAAAAAATGGCTCAGATTCCTGGAGGAGAGAGAGTTAATGAAACATACCAGAAATTGACAAGAAAGTTCTTCAGGTCTCCTATTATTTCTTTGTCGTGTTCACCACCCACCACCACCATCATCGTGAAGTAGTACTGCATAGTGTTTCAAGCCTTAAGAGTAGTTTTCCAAAGCATCAATCTAGACTTACTACTGTTAGCCCTACAACCCTCTAATTATTAGACCCTTAAGCCTCAATTTCCTCACCTATAAGATGGGGAAAATAATAGTACCCAACTCAAGAGATATTATTAAAGATCATCCACATAAAGTTTTAGTGCAGTACCTCGCCACAGAATAGACTCTCAATATATTCCACTTTCAACATCATCATCAAAAAACGCCTGATTGCCAGCTGTGTGTAGTACTAGGCAATTCAAGGAGAGATTCATATATCTCAGATCAGACACCTTTTGATGGTCACCAAACAGATAGATGGTTATGATCTACCGATTGGACTGCTTTTTCATCATGGGGAAAATGCCTTTAAATGAACAAGGATGGTCATATTCTCCAAAGTATTTCTTGACTTTTCTACAAAATGCCAACGAAAGGCATTTTTTTTTTCCCTTGGAAAAATGTTACAATCCTCGTCACTTTGAGAGATTAAACAAGTTGTTTTTGTTTTGTCCACTCTGCCTTGCTTGATTTTTTTTAACTCTAATACACCCTTCTTTTTGGGCAAACTCCAGCCAGACAGATATTTGCCATTCCATTATTGTTTTAAAGTGTTAGCCCCAGACACATAAGCATTGTTGGAATGCAATGGAAAAAAAAATGTTTTAAATCTCAAATGGGGTAATAAACTGCAGCCAGAAGCTAATTGTCCTGAAACTTGAGCTTTTATAACATGTTACTACTGTAATGGGACCGCTCAACGCTCCTTTGGTGGGGTTGTTGTGTAATTGGTAGTAGATTACGTTGCAGACATATTAAAAAAAAAAAGATGTCAAATCAGACATTTCTGCGTATTACTGTAGACCTCAGCATAATTCTCAAAGCAATCAATGCATTTCATCCATTAAACTATTGATGGGGGGTATTAATTCATATAATGTTTAACTGCTCACTGTGGACTTTCTCTCTGCCAACTTTCTTCCACCCAAGAAGTCCTGAAATGTTGCCGCTCCTGTCAAAAGAAATGAATCATTAATAAGAAACGGCAAGGCCAGAGGCGAGCTAAAAGCTGGGCCATGATATATAAAGGCTTCACTTTCTTTTAATTCGATGCTGAATTGTATGTGCAAAAGGAGCAAACAGCCCAGTAGGGTTTTACCATGAGTTTGAAAGATACACAAAAAAGGGGATATCCATCAAATCTATGTATCGAATGTTCAGGGATCTGAGAATACTTCTTGTTTTTAGATTATATATTTGGTAGACACTTTAGAGTCAATAGTAACAAAGACTTATAAGTAATACTCCAATCAAACTCTAAACCCACAGGAGGCCAGGGAAATGACCACACTCATCTGCCAAAGTCTAAACAAAATTAGGTCAAGTCCAGGTAAGAGTAGGCCCCCATCCAAAGAAAATTTTGTGATAAGAATGCAAGAAATACCTTCTCTTCCAAGTCTTAATCTTTGTGCTGTGTTCATTTCTATTGTTTTTTTCTTGGTTCCCCCTCCTCTTTTTTTTTGAGACTTTAGGGGAGCTCCATGTCAACGTGGGCTTGCAAAATGAAGACAGAGTTTGGCCCTTAGAAACGAGACTTGCATGATCACAAAACTATGGGCTTTGAAGTCAGATTTGAATCTAAGGCCTGGTTCAGCTACCTTCTTATTGTAAAATAATTTTACCCCCCTGGGTTCTAATTTCCTCCTTTATAAAACGAGGATAACAATACTTATCTCATAGAGATCTGATAAAGAATAAAAGGAACAGCATACATTAAGTCCCAAGTAGAGATCTTGGGACTAAGATGATAGTCAGTGATGGGTAAGTGATGATGACAGTGACAAGGAAGAAGGAAATACCTAAAGCCTACTGGATCAGTTTGGACAGTCATTTGAATTAACTAAAGCCCCAAAGGAGAATTGAGGCCTAGATCCATATTAATATCCTGAAAACTTTCTCTCCATCCTATGTGTTTTTGCTTTGGCCAGATGTTGTGCATTTGCCAGACTAATTTTTAAAGATGGTAGAAAAAATATCCTGGCCAGAGGAGGAAGGGGTAGCCTTGATCTGACATGTAGCTAAAAGCCAACCCCATTTAGAGAACTTGGGAATAATGTTTAGAACCGGAAAATTATCAAAATATTTTAAGACTATCTCAGGAATTCTCTCAAACAAGCTAGAACAATTCCTTCAATTAAGTTTTGAATAAATCTCATAGTAAAGAAAAATTCGTGGGAGAATCACAGAACTGAACATATTACTTTTTATAGGTTTTCTCTTCGCCTGAAGACAGGATCCTATCCTTATATTTGCAGCATTTTTTTTCCAGGTTTCTTATATTTGTAGCATGTTTAAGATTTTAAAAAACATGTTCAAAATCTCAGCTGATTCTCACTGTGATCCTGTGAGGTCATTATTATTGTCACCACCAATTTACAGCTTACGCCTAAAGTGGATTAAGCAGCTTGCCCTGTTGTCACATCATTGGTGTTTTGCAGAAACACAACTACAACCCTGAACTACAGATACCGAGTCCAGGGATATTTCACTGGAGGATTAGAAGTGGGTTTATAATCATATTGCTGAAGCCACAGACCAACCTGAGTAGGCACCCTTTAATCTGAACCTCTTAAGGAGGTATCTTTTGGCTCTGAAAATGTTTCATACGCAAGGGCTTCCTGGTTTTTGAGGATCTTCTGGCTCCAAAATATTTTTAAATACACAAAATATGACTGAGTTCCTAGAAACCATACTAATTTAACTTTAGTATTTTTTATCACAAGAAAAGACTTTGCAAGTATTCCATACATATTGCCATTTATACATTCATGCAAAAAGACTTAAAAACAAGCCTTTATTGTGCACTGGGCACTGTTCTAGGCTCTGTGGATACAAGAGTGAAAAACAGACAAAATCTCTGCTCTTTCGAAAGTCACATTCTAAGTAGGAAGAGATGAAATACACAAACAGGTACAATATAAAATTTGTCTAATGGCGTAAAGTTCTGTAGAAGAAAACAAAGTAGGGAATGGGATTAGGGATTTCTAGGATGTTATTTTAAATAGGGTTGTTTGGGAAGACCTCATTGATAGGATCACTTGTGATTAGAAACCTGAAAAGATGACCAAGCAGGGTGACCTGTTAGAAGGCTATTGCAATAATCTGGGTCAGAAAGGATGGTGGCTTGGACCAAGGCCAGGAGAGTGTAGACAGAAGTGTCAGAATCTGAGTATATTTGGAAGATAGAGCCAAAAAGATCTGTTAACGGATTAAATGGGGGGTGTGAGAAAAAGACATTATACTCGGCCTAGACTCGAATAGGCGAGTGTCCACCTACTGAGATAGTGAAGACAGTGGTAGAAGCAGGTTTGGGAAGAAAAATCAGGTGTTCAGTGTCACACATATTAAGTTTTAAATGTCAGTTGAACACCCAAGAAGAGTCTTATATGCCGGCAGATAATTCCAGAGTTCAGAGGAGAGGTCCTGATTGGAGATAAAAAATTGAGAGTTGTCTGTGAATGGGACGTATTTAAAGCCATGAAACTTAATGACCTCAGGGAGTGTGTGCACACAGAGACAAGGCTCAGAGATGAGTCCTGGGACACTCATGGTTAGAAGTTGGGGAGATGCAATGTCCAGCAAAAGAGGCGGAAATGGGGACTGAGAGGGCCATTGCTCAAAAATGTAGGGCATGTTTTTATATCTCCTCAGGGAGAAAATGTTTATCTTCTGCTTTGTTGGAGGTCAGGAGTAGAAGATGAGATGGACCAATGAGAGGATGGGCAGCTTTGAGAGAGCAGCCAAATACCATTTAGAGCCAACTTGAAAGCAACAGATAATAGGTCAACTGAGAAACACATGAAGTGGGATTAAGATGCCTCTTGATTTCCTGGTGGCATTCTTAAAGTAACTCAGCAAGCAAGCAGGTTTGGGAAACATTGTAGATTATGTATAGAATCCTCATACTTTACTTCTGATCATTCATTTTCTTTGTTCTCTATTGTGTCCTCGACAACAGTGATGTCATTCCCTGTTCCCTTTCCTCCACCTCTCTTAAGTAATTTCTCATTTTGCCCCAAATCTCCTGATACTGAAATAAGAATTCATTGTGAGCTTGCTAGAGTTTTCAACGAACCCTGTCTACTTCCCCAGGTCCTGCTCCTGCTGTTTGTATGAGACATGCCCTTACACAACTATGGAACATACAAACCAACTGCTTCAATTCAGAGATCGTCTCTGCATTATGACATTGTGTGTCCTGCCCCTAACATCAAATATGAGTGGGAAAACAGTTAGGCATTTCCTCAAAAAGTTGAACCTAGAATTGCCATATGACCCAGCAATTCCACTCCTAGGTATATACACTGAAGAATTGAAAATTGGTTCTCAAACAAATGCTTATACACAAATGTTCATTGCAGCACAATTCACAATAACCACAAGGTGGAAACATTCCAGATACCCACCAGTGGATGAATGGATAGATAAAATGTGGTATGTACATACAAGAGAATATTATCCAGCCATAAAAATGAACAAAATACTGATACATGTTACAGCATGAGTGAACCTCAAAAACATCACGGTAAGTGAAAGAAGCCAAATACAAAAGGCCACAGAGTGTATGAACCAATTAATGGAAATATCCAGAATAGGCAAATGCACAAAGACAGAGAGCAGATTGATGGCGACCAGGGGCTGAGGGGATGGCAGAATAGGAAGTGACTGTTTAATGTGAATGGGGTTTCATTTTGGGGTGGGGAGGAGGATGATGAAAACATTTCGGTACTTGATACGTGTGGTGGTAACACAACATTGTGAATGTGCTATACATCACTGAATAATACACTTTAAAATGGTTAATTTTATGTTATGTGAATTTTACTTCAATTAAAAAATATGAATGGACCCAACAGAATTATGTGTGTATAACATATATTACATATATTATAGATCATATGAATGGACCCAACAGAATTATGTGTGTATAACATATATTACATATATTACATATATTACATATATATATAAATTTTACTTCAATTAAAAAATATGAATGGACCCAACAGAATTATGTGTGTATAACATATATTACATATATTATAGATCATATGAATGGACCCTTACAGAATTATGTGTGTATAACATATATTACATATATTACATATATTATAGATCATATATTAGCTATACATAATATTATATATAATGTATTATATATATAATGTATATATTTGTATATAATGTATATATATGTATTATATATAATGTATATATTTCTTATTTTGGGTTGCTTAAGCTTCCTTTTCTCTTCTTCCTTCCATGCGTTTCTCAGAACTGCTGACTGGAACTAGAAATGCAATTGGAGTCTCAAAAACACAATTTTCCTCCGCACAAACCTAAATCCTCATATGTGGATTCAATCTTCCACCTGATTCCAGAACACTTGGTAGAATGCAGCACTTTGCAGGATGCTTTAAAACATTTCGATTTTTAAGTTTTAAGCTGATTTCAGATATCTAGAAAAGTTGCAAAAGAGTGCAAAGAATTCTTGTGCATTATTCACCCAGATTCCTCAAATGTAAACATTTTTATGTAAAACATTAAAAATGTGAAATATGTTTTAGTGATAAAACAAATAAGTAAAATATGCAGGCATATGCACATTCACGTGTACATACATGTATACTATCTATACACACATGAAATATGCATTTTGGCATTTGTGTATATTCATATATATGTGTTTCATACATGCATATATGTATGCACCTGTGCCTATATCTGTACACACATATGTATATAACCTTGGACACATGTATACGTGTAGATGCACACACATCACATGCATATCCACATATATGTATGCATATATGCATGTATATATACACATAATCTTTTTTTCTGAACCATTTGAAAAGACATGTTGCCCTTTGACTCATATACACAGTGTGTTATTTCCTAAAAACAAGGACATTCTATTGTATTATTGCAGCATAATTATTAAAATCAGAATAATATTGACAGTACTAAAATCTAATCTACACCTTTTTCAAATTTCACTACTTATACTGATAATGTACTTTTAAACAGAAGAAAAAACACAGAGTTGAAATATATGAAATGAATTGGAGTGAAATTTGCAACTAGAAGTTTTTGAAAACCTCCTGTATCTGGCTCATTGTATTTTTAATCACCAAGCTAATATATTATGCAGCATGCCTGGGGTGCATGAAGATTGGACTCAGGAATTAATTTCATTCAATTACTTAATCCCAAATGTGGATGCTTTTACATTGTGAAACTATTAATCACTCTTTTAAGAATAAAAGGAGGGCCAAGAAAAAAATTATATGGGTCTGAATATCTTTCAGCCTAAAAGTGTTCTCTGTTTACCTTTTCTTTGATCATGAAAATCCACAGGCAGCCATAAAAATTTTACTGGAGCTATAATTATTTGAAACTTTCAGGGTGTCTCCAAAGCACTTTATAACAACCTCAAGTATCATAACTTGATATTATTTCTACTTTTCTACTTATAATGAAAACAAGAGCTGTGAGTCCTCTTCATCATTTCCACATGAAAAAACAGTAGAAAAAACGGTGTGTTTATTCACCTAGAAAATGCCCAGCTGGGGTTTATTAACCGCATTTGAGTTACTCATCTTTATGACTCTCAAATATAGATAAGATAAAATCGCAAAGACCTCCCAGATGACAGTCCAGCAAGGCCACTGGGTTCGAGGGAAGCTGGGGTGTTCTGTGACCGCTTCAGAGTCGACAACAAATTGTCTGTATTCAAGGCATACGTTCTCTGGAATTTTCAGTAAATTAAAACCTACAGCTAGTTTCACACCACTATCCATGATCTAATTGGCATATCCTCTCAATATTGAACTGTTGAGGAGACCAGCCTGCAAACTCGTGTTAACATAAGGTCTACATAACTATATAGACCTTCTTGCTCATTCTATCTATCATCATCCGTCTTTAAAAAGTCTGTTCTAAGCAACTGCAATGACCCATACCCTCAGTTAAGACAGGGTCCCAAAAGAGTAGAACACATCTTGGCCGTAAGGAGATCACAGTCTAGTTGGGATCGTTGACCTGTGAAGAGATAAACCACAAATCAGCATCAACAGTTCCCTAACATATATCTGAACTGAGTGCTATGGATCATGACGAAGAGTCTGGTTGAGATTTCCTGGATTTATCTGGAAAAATTTCACAGAGGAGATGATATCTGAGCTGTGAAATCTTGATGACTGAACAGGAATCTGTCAGGGAAGAAAGATTGGGAAGGACATTTTTATATATAAATATAAAGAGATATCTATCTCTATGTAATAGATCTCTCTCTGCATATCTATAAATAGATATGGATATGCACATATATACATATACATACAGACATGTGGGTCTACATATATACATATAGAATACATACATGTGTGCACACACACATATATAATATCTAAGTGAGAGGTGATGGTAGCTAGTCATGAGAAGCCCATACATATATTTAATATTTACATTTATAATTTGCAGTTAAACTCTATTTCAGAGGGTCAAGAAGACCTAAAAGGCCCAGGATAGAGGATAAGTGAAGTCATGTGCTCTCTGATTTCATAGCTCCTTCTGGGGAACCTTGAATTAATGCCACAGTCTCTTCTAAAGAGTATCTTGTGCATCAGTCGCTGTGCTCCATCACGTGCCCTAATACACTGGCCAGAGTTGATTGGAATAGGAATACGCACCTCTCCCAACGAAAACCAATCTATAAACTGGAAATCGTTCTATAATTGGCCTCGCACAAGAGAATCGGCCCGTACCGGATGGTGCTGGATGAATCACTTTGCACCCTTCAGCTTCTTTTTCTCTGCTATCAGCATTTTGCCTCCTCTGTATAGCGTCTGGGCACAGACAAAACAATAAGCCATGAGGAGAGCGAAGCCACGAGTCAAGCAGAAGTTCTGAGTCAAGCTCTGACTTCATCCCCCACAGTTCTTTCCTCACTCACTCCTCTCCAGCCTCACTTCACCGTGCCAAGCTCCCACCTCCCTCAGGGACTCTGCACTTGCTGTCCCCACTGCCTGTGATGTTCTTTCCCCAGGATGGCTCATTCCCTCCTTTTTATTAGTTCTTTTTGACAATGTCATCTTTTCAGGGAACCCTTTTCAGCGAAGGGCGGCACTTCTGGCCACCCTATCTAAAACTCTACCCTCCACACGTTTCAAAATCCCTTCCTGGCTTCATTATTCTCTCCTTAGTGTGCATCACTATGGAACATACTACATCTCTGCCCTCAACCCACCTTTTTTCTATTGTGTCTCTGTTCCTGCACTAGAATGTAAGCTCCGTGAGGGCAGAATTTGCCTGTTGCGTTCACTGCTCTTTCCCCAGTGCTTAGATCAGAGCCAGGCACTTGGTTGGCACTTAGACAAGTGATTCTGCATCCCCACTCACTCCAGATCCATTTTCAGTCCTTCTGTGCCCTGGTCTGTGTCCTGGAAGGTAAACTCCCGTGGAGGGCCTCCATCATTGGACGGCTTCTGGGTGCTTTCAGCCTGTGGGAGGCACTGTGACGATAGCGTAGGGAGGGAGGAGAGCGAGGTTGTGGGATTTCTTCCCACCCCATCACTGCTTCAAGCCTTCATCTCTAGCAGCAGCTGCATCCCTCCACCACTAGAGCTCCTGCCAGTACTGTGGTCCTCTGGTAAAAGCAATCTCTCTTCTAATTCCTTCCACTGTGGGGGTGTAATGTCTTCCTGCTGCTCCTAATCTCTGGGTACTGCATCCTTTCTAGATTTTTACTTGTAACCCTGCCCACATATCATTAAGTAGACCCTTCATTAAATTCTTTTCATTTGTACCATCTGCGATGAGCTCTCTTTCCTGCCAGGACTCTGCCTGATAAAGAACTCGATAAACACTCGTTGAAAGACTGTTGAATGAACGAAAAGTCTTGGCATCCTTTGAAAACTTGATTGATTGGCTTTGGCACTGGAACTGCCATTGGAGAGACACTAAAGGAGAGAAGGCTAGAAGTCAGCAGCGGGAAGATAACTCTGGAATGTCTAGCCAAGCCTTGAACGTGCGTACGTAATGCAATAGCCACTGCTTGAGGAGTAAAGGATTCAATCCACAACAAGCTTTGCTTCATTACGCCAATCATTTTGTTTAGTTATTTTGTATGTCAGCTGAATATTTTTGTGCTGGTAAAATATGGTGTTTGAAATAGACCATAATGCTTGTAGAGTGGGGTGGCAGAGTGTAAGAGGCAATTAAATCATTGTTGAATTCCAATTCGCTATTTGACTAATTTGCTTAACCTTTCTGAGCTTAGTTTACTCATCTACAAATTTGACAGAAACTTCATGGAGAAGTTATAAGTATACAGCTATGACTTATGTAAAGTGCTTCTCACAACATATGACATTGTATTTGCTCAATAAATGTTAGTTTCTTCCCTCCTGTTCTCCCTTGTTTCTTTTCTCCTTTTCTTTGCCTCTCCTCTTTCTCATTGAACTGCCTCAGGTAAGATGGGATGAGAGAGATTTTCTTCTGTTAAAACTTTTAAATTCCCTGATTTGAAAAAAAATCTGTGCAATAATATTTCTGGTCAGAAAAGAGAAGGAATTTATTACTTGGTGGATATTCAGGTACAAGAGGAGTTTATAAGAAAAAGAAAGAGAGTCAGAGAAGAGACTGAATAGTCAGTCTCCTGACATAAGGCCTCCAGAAAGGTCTGCCCCACACTGTACTCACTATGCTTGATTGCTTGGCAAGTTAAGCAATATTCCACGAGTGTCAGAGTTATACACCACTGGATCCAAATTGAGCCCATTTCAAGATATTGAACAAGAGAAACTTGGCTGCATTTTCTTGTCATAGGGGAAAATAGAGGGGCTGTCTTGGAAGATTATTGGTGTGAAATCGTTAGTTATAGCTTTAAAATTTACCACTTTATGTGCATGTTAGGACATATAGACATATTTCCACTCCAGCATACACCTTCCCCCTTGTGTTTTTTTGTTCATAAAGCAAAGAGCATGCTATGGAGGTAGGCGAGCAGTCAAGGTTTTACTTCCAGAAAATTTGACACACTACAGGATGGAATAACAGAACTGAATGACTTTCAAACCAAATGCTGTGTTTAGGAATATATACTCCCGCAAGCTCAGTCCCGGGCGACAGCATCCCCATCAACCGTGGGAACGCACATGCTGTGTTGATATCGTTGTGTTCCTGGGTCCTTTTTGTGCTAAAGCAACAGGAATCATCCAACAGGTTATAAAACTGCAGTAACAGCTGTATCTATGTAGCTGCCGAATGAAGCTGATGCGATTGTAGAGAGTGACCAGCTCTGAACCGAGAAGGCCAAGAGGGCAGCAATGAAATATTTCAATCACTTGCAAAACTACACAAAGCCAAATAAAAGTGTAAAATTAGAACATCCCAGATCACAGCTTTCGCTTGAGTCCTGCAGAAATGTTTGCCACGCCAACCCAATCTTTCTGTCTTTAATCACGGCCTCCCTACGCTGCCTTCAGTTGTCAGACGCTCACATCGCACGAGTCAGAACAATGTTACCCTTCTTCGTGACACTAACTCCCAACTCCAGGGAGAATTAACACCCAGACGAAGTTAGTCGTAGCCCCTGTAACTTTGTACTGCATTTATCAATGTATATGACTCTATTCAAACAAACGATAAGCCACGTGAAAGCAGGAACCGTGCTGTGTTATCACTATGCCTTCCATCCCCACTCGTGTCTCACATGTAGTAGATGTTCAATAAAAAGCCTGTTAAAACACTTTCTGTCCGTTTATTCCCCCCTCAGATAACGTGAGATAGATAACTGGCCATTGCCTCTCATCTGTGTGTGCCACATTGTTGCAGGAAATAGATCTACCATGACTGGAACGAAATCTTTGCAGGGTTTTTGTTTTTTGCTTCTGTTTTTGTTTTTCTCCAGTAGCGGGAATGAATTTGCCCTGCTTAACCACACTTTTATTACTTACTTGACTCTTGACCCACGTTCGGATTGACTGAGTAACTGGCAGGATTTAAGGTTGCAACCTGTGAAACTGATCCCAGGAGCACACTCAGAGGTTCGATGCAAACTCCAAATGAATGGTTGATACCTTCTCTAGAGGGTCTCACTTGTGTGCAAAAGTACTGCATGTAGGGGCTCCAATGAGACTGATAAATTAATGTCTCATATTTTTGGAGAAACTCTTGGGTTTCTCCTTTATCTGTCCTTTACCTGAGAGAAGTCCTCTCAGCTGGAGGGATTAAAAAGGGTCACAATGACAACTTGTTCATTGGCTTTATGATTGCTGTAGATATCTCAGGAAAGAGAGCAATATTTACTAATTTCCTGATATCCATAATTCTTGTTAATAAAACAAATATTCTACAAATTCAAAAAGAAATTTGAAGGTACAAGCTCATCATCATAATTAAAGGAGTTATGTTTTCACAGTGCCAGATTATCAAATCTTTTGGATTTTACTTCCTAAATGTCTCTGAAGATGTCCACCACTTTCTTCTATATTGCCCCTTGGCCTAGTCACCTAGGTGAAACACTTCTCACCTAGATGAGACTTAGCCAGTCTCATCTCATCCTGTACCGCCTCAGCCAGAGTGATCTTCTGAAAGGCAGGTAGAATCGAATAATTCCACCTCACCTCTGCTCCTGTACCCCCTCATTCCGTTTCCTTAAAAACAGTGGCTTCCTGCTGTATTTAGCATATCGACACAAATTCCTGACAGTCTCAAGGCTCTGTGTATTTAACCTGCCTCTGTGGCCTTCTCGCTTGCCAACATCCTGCTCTTTTTATGTGTTCTGGCCACACTGCCTAACTGACCTTTACATCTGTGCTTCTTAGACTTTCACAGGCATCATCATCATCTGGGGAGCTTGCTGAAACACAGATTCCTGGGCCCCACTCCCAAGAGATTCTCATTTAGCACATCTGGGGAGAAGCCCAAGAATTTGCATTTCTAACAAGCTCAGGTGATGCTGAGGCTGCTCCAGTGACGGTACATGGAGTGGTTTGACTTCAATCTCTACCCACTCATTTTCTCCAGGAAAGCCTTCCCCACCTCTCTGACCAAGATCCAGGTTCCTGCTTCACACCATCATAGTACAGCACACATGCCACTATCATATGGCCTTTGTGTGGTCATTTGATTGTTTCTGCCACCAGAAGTAAGTTCCATGATGGCGTTTGTGCACCTTTGTTTCCATGTCATCTAAAAATAAATATTTTTAAAAATATGAATGAATGCATAAATCCCAAAATGTTCTTATTATTTGAATTTTCCAGTGGTTTTTTGGAAAAACTAGTTTGTGGTACAAATTGTGATATCTTGATATATTGTAAAATGTCTTTACTATCTTCCCTATTTTTCTGAAAAAAGTAGCCATTACTAGAGCACACACATACATAGCATGCTAGAAAAAAAAGTGGTTCCATGAAAAACAAGAAAAGAAAATTGAGGTTTGTCATTCCTCAATTCTTAGAGACATAAAAACCATAAATATAGGTTTTGGGGACAAGTCATATGAGTTGACACATGCTCTGACATGTAGCATTGTTGGCAAATGAAGCAATTGAGATGGAAAGATTCACTTATTTTAATAGACAGGTGTCAACATTGCTCTGAAATAAAGTGCCAGTGTGTCTTATGCATACGTTCCTTATACCTTTCCACTACATTTAAAGTAAGATTTATATAGCCCATTGTGGAACAAAAATTATCTACTCTAGACATTAAAAGTAAAGGTTCTTTAGGCAAAAGTTACATAAGACTGTTATTAAAATTGTACTCATTATACAATAAATATTTGGCATCTATTATGCATTTGTTTTTACATAACTGATAAGATGGGCTCTAAGGTACATTCTTATCCTCAAGCAGTTTACGATGAGAGCATAGTATAAATCAACTACAAAAGAACTTAATAGGTAATACATACAAAATACGGTTTACAAAATTAGGACAAGGGAGCTATCACTTCCTGTCAGGGAATGGGGGAGAGCAGAGTGTTTCACTAGAAGAATAAAATTTAATTAGGAATTTGGAGAGTAGAATTTTGATGGGTGAAAGTGGAAGCAGAAGTATCCCCTTTAGAAAAGGGAAAGCTGTTCCAAAAAAGAAAATTAATATCATAATTTAAAACCTACAGACCTGCATGGACTGTGATATGCTGTGAAATAGACTTATATGGTTTTAAAGGCTGAGATGGTGGGGGTCATTCATATGTGCAGCACAGCCTAGCTTGTCCTGACTTACACAAGAGTGGGACCTGGGTGTGAAAAGGCTGGTGCCTGAGCCAGTGCTCTTAGTCCTGATGCTCTGTGGTCTCCTTAGTGGTACAGGGACTCGCCCCAGGCAGTGTCCAAAGTTCCATCCACATTTATTCCAGCTCTATCTTCCCTTGACAGCCAGTCAATCACCTCAATCAATAATGTAACCCCTTCCTTAGTTCTTTTTCCATCACAAGACGAGTAGCGCATGGTATTTAAATAGCTTCCCTTTATTGGGATCTTCTGGTGAGTTTTCACATGAGATAAAGTAATCTTAAATATTGGGTCATTACTGAGAAACCCATCTACAAACACTTTTCCCAAAACTCCTTGTCTCCGTCTCTAAGGTCTGTCTATTTGTTCATTTAGCAAAATATCACAAAGTGTTTCTCTGTGCCTGTGTAGCAGATGCTGCGTGTGCTGCTCACATCCCTGTGTCCTTATTATTTCCATGCACACTGCCAACATCCAACTGCCAAATCCTGCTTTTTCCCCCCCTTATGGGCTTCCTCTTGCAGCTGGAGCATGTTTTGCCACCCAACTGGTAGGAATAATTGACCCTAATTATCATAAAGAAATAATGTTATAAAATGAGGTCAAAAGTATGTGTAGAGCTCAGGGAATTCACTGAATGCTTCTTGGTGCTTCCATGCCTGGTGATAAGACTACGTGTGTGATTTCAGGAGTTGTTGCAACTACAGCCTGACAGGGGCGTAGTAACCAAGGCTTCTGATCTTCAGGGACGAAGGTCTGCGTGCTCTATCAGGCAGACAGCCAGCAGAAATGTAGGGCAAGAATGAGGAATATCTCCAATGTGTAGAAGAGAAGGAAGAAAATGAGTATCAATTGCAGCCTTGAGACCAACTGAAGCCAAATGTAGTTTATCCCACTAACTCTCCTGTTGTAAGTATTTTATTTAATTATTTAGTAAATTGCATCTGGCTACTACCTTGAAGTGTCAACACAGGACAGAATGAAATTAACACGAGGAACCCGCGATCTGAGTGGCGCAAGGGTCGACTGTAGTGGACTCTTGGTGCCCACTGACACCTCATCACCGCTCAGTACAACTGCCAGTACCTGCACTTCTTTGCTGGAGGGCTCTCTGTTGCTTCTGGAGGGTGCTTTGCTGCCAGCGTGGCCAACTGGAGTAGTCAAAGCATTAAAAAACCCTAGGAACAGTGCTTGATCAATATAATTGATTACAGTTTGTCTATAATTTCCCCAGTGACCTCAGCCTTCTATGGGGTGGCTCTAAGTCACATGCCTTGCATTGATTCCCAGAGTCTCCCCAGTGGGATTCATCTCCATTTATCCACAGTCATAACTGGTTTGGTAACACATGCTTCACTGGCTGCCTTCCCTTCCTTGTCTGTCTTCCTCACTCTCCTATGGGTGTTTTCTGTCATCCCCCAAATAAAATACTTTCACTCAAATCTTTGACTTAGGTTCTGCTTCTGGGGAACCCAAACCAGGGCAGTCTGGTACTTGTCAACCAGTCACTCTGTTGGCTGTTGACCAGGAAATGGAGTAGATCTTGACTTCAGGTCAACAACCCTCCCTAAAACATGGACAGGAAGATGGAGTGCTCCTAATTTCACTGGCAAGAATTCCCTTCTCTATCCTATCTCAAGGCCACTGTGAATTAGGCTGTAATGGTGTAGCAGTCGATTTCCGACTGCTCCTGGCATATCACCTAGATCCCTACGAGAAATAATAGATTATAAAAGGTAGTCATGCTACTATCAAGAGAGTGCATAACAGTGCATGTGGCAGCGAGACAGAAACCATAATTATTTTTCCTTTCTTAGATTTTGGTTAGATGTTAACTAGTTCATGACTTTGTTTTCCTCAAACTCTCACAACATGGTTGTATGACATGCCCTACCTGTAACCTCATCCTTACGGTACTTTAAACGACAATATGTATTGCTATAGGAATTAGATCAATCAACTGTATCAATGGGCTCAGTTTACCTCATATGCTTGGAATTAAGCCAGACACTTCAGACCTTGAATCTTGTAATCAGCATTAACTGCTAAGAGTAAACGCCTGACCCAAGTTGGACCAATCCAATTCTCTCCTCCGTAAATGCTAAGTTGAAACTTACAAAAGCTGGTAATTGAAATGGGAAGCTCCACTGGGCAATCGAAATGGGAAGCTCGCCTGAGAAGACTCTACTTAATTCTACGCAGAGTGAAGAAAAGAAAGCTAAATTCTAGAAAGCCGAGAAAGTGAAGAATCAAGCCCACCTGTAAGAAAGAAGAGACTGTGTGGCTAGAGATTTGAAGCAAGTAATCTTATTTTTTAACAGCTTTTTAGTGCCTACTTCCAGACTTTTATGAGGTCCCGCTGTTTTACTTTCTCTTGGATCTATAGATACCCCTCTACCTTAGAACAATTTTACCCCTTTGGCCTTAAGTTAACTTGAGGGATTTTTAAGTTATTTGAAACCAAAAGTGCCTTGGTTAAAATAAGCACAGGACTCTGAGCTCAGGGAGAATGGGGACCATCACTTTCTTGGTTTTCAGTGTATCTAACTCAGTACTTGGCACATAGGAGATCCTCAATAAATGTTGGTCAGAAGAAAAATGAATAAAAATATTAATAAACTTCAGTAGAAGCACCAAGAAGCATATATACTTTTGACAAAGTGAAAAGCCTTTCCATCAATGGAAATCGGCTGACCGGTGTTCATCCGTGTACAGGGCTGGGATTCTCATGTTTTTGGTTTATTTTAATCGGTAATTGCCCACTCATTTAATCCATTTGAAAAACAGTCTTAACCACTGCTCAAATTATTGGTGTGTGTTTCTCCAGGATCTGTAGTAGGGTATTAATTCACCTTGAAACATTTAGGCATCTTTATCACTCTCAGATGTTCAAAGTGTCTGAGCAAAGGAGAGGGATGAAGTAGAGTTTAGAATGGGTAAACCAGAGAAATGAGGTCTCAGTCTTTGGCAAACCCAACCCTTCATCAAGCCCAATGGGAAGAGTAGAGTGTTGTGGGCTGTTGTGTCTTGAGATGTGCGTGAAGGAAAGACTAAATTTAGCAAACGCTAACGTCCCTCTTGTAATGTTTTATGATTGTTATAGTATTTGGTAACTTCTGTTCCCCTCTGGCTGTGATGTGAGAGGCTCCCCCCCACCACGTTCCCCCCATGACAGCAATCTCTAGTTGTAAAATGGTAAGACCGTCAGCCAGCAATAATTTGCAATCCAAACAGACTTGACGCTCCCTGACATTTATTGAAACCTCAGACCCCGTGCACTGGTTTCAGTTTTCCTCCCTTTGCTCTGTTTTTACAGACAGACAAGTGCTTAGATTTAGGTTTAATAATGAGGAGAAATTTCTTGTTGGCCTACTTTTGCTTGTGTTGGCTGCACCGGGGCTTGCAACAGACGGGTGGTTGGAGTTAATTACACTAAATGGTGAGAACATTATTTGACCCCACTGGTTCAGCCCCAGAGGCTGTGTGCCTCCTCACAGACATAGGCAGATGGAATGCTTCACAGGCTGGGCAGAGGGCAGAAACCATGGAGAGAGAGCTTCACGCTCAAGACCAGACATGGGGTTTCACTCTTTAAAACAAAGCTCAGAACTCTGGGCTTTTTCATAAGTATAAACCTGTGACGCTCAAAGTAACACAAGGTGACAACAAGGACTAGGAAAACACATTTTAGACAATGAAATTGCTCTCAAAGGGAGCAGAGATCTTCACGAATGATACATCTCAACCTCTTTCAGGAAAGAATGATAGGAAGGCTTCCCCACAAACTTGACTCTGATAAGCCAAAAGGGGAACTGTTATTGCATATGTCATTGTAGAGAACCTGGTGACATGTTACAATTATATTCGAGAGCCAGTGATAACTGCATATTTAGCTCAGTGAATAATACTTAGTACCTGCAAATGTTCTTATCATTGCTATTTCTAATGATGATGGTGATGATGACGTCCTGGAGATAATTTGTTATTCGTGATTCTCAAGAAGAAAAATTAACCAATACACCTAGGTGTACTGAAGACTCATCTGTAAATAGCTTGTTGAACCATCACAACACAGCTTCAGGTGTAGTAAAAACATAACAAGGCCAGGGAGTGACAACATTAAGTTGTTGACTTAATACTGACAAGAAGATTTTTGTTCCTAGATATGTGCTTTTCTGTTGCATGTCAGTTCTACGCAGATCAGTTGCAAACTCTTGGAAATCTCTAAGCATTAATGGCTTACATGATCTGCCTGGCAATATTGATTCCATAAAACAGCATTGTGCAATACCACGCTTTTAAGAACCTGCTAGAATAATTGCTTAAAGTTGCATTGTCAAATAATTTCTGGTCTATAACACAGTTTATGAAATTCACCAGGATAACAGAAGAAGGAAGAAACGAGTAGCATCCCCAAAGACGTTTCCCACTCTATCTAACAAGAAGTGGTACAAAAAATTATTGATCCTCATTCCATACAATAGACATCCTCCTTTTCAGCCCTATGGTGGCTACCATCTTTCCCCTTTTTGTTCATGGTCAAAAACGATCAATGATGAGAGAAGCAATGTTCTACCCCAGCACTCTAAGCGTTTCTTGGTAATGTATATCTTGGGAAACAATGGACCAGGATTGGGTTTTGATTTGGGTAAGGTCCTTGCTTGCATCCCCTTCAAAGCAGCATGATTCACTCTGTTCAATGATCACACTCTACTAGTCCTACCCAACTAACATATACTTGATTGTCATTACACGATGTGAGCAAGCACGTATAGTTAGCACAACTCATCTCCTCCCATGTGTAAACTCCTCAACGCATGTGTACTTTGTGAATCAGCAGCATCTTTCTCACAGAGGCAGCACATGATCACAAGTATAATGACCATATCTGGAATGAGATGGGACACAGAAATTACCCCGTGGTGCTTAAACCTCACAAAGTGATCGCTACAATTCATAAAAGCAGTTTGCTTTGCAAAAATGTTTATATAAAACAAGTGTGCAATTCATGTTTTCCCCAGTAAAAGATAATTAAGAGTGGTAGGGTGTGCTATTAAAATACAGAAACAGATTTGAGAGTTTAAATATTGTTATATCACAATCAACTATACGTAAATAAGGAACAAATGTAGGCATAAGCTATACCTAATAAAAGAGTTGACATATTTTCTAAATGAAGAAATGGCATTTATTGGAGTGACTGCTTTCAGAACTAAAATGATGGTATCTGTATATAGACTTTATTGCAACAGAGTCTGTGAGATAGGGTCAGGACATAATGGAACTCCAGGACTGAACAATATGTAGAAGCAAAGGTTAGGCAACAAGAAGAGAAGGGCAAAGATAAAGAAAATAAATGCTATTTTAAGCCCAAGGACAAGGATTTAGGGAAAAAGTGGGAGATCATTGCTTTCTATGGTACTCATTTCCTAGTCATAGATATATATGTCATTATATGTATATAATCAGTGGAAAGAGGGTCAGGAAATTTTCCTAAAGATTCAGTGCTAAATCTGAATATTCAAAGTTTTGTTGTTGTTTGGTTCATTTTTGTTTGTGGGCTTGTTGTTTATTTCCAAAAAGAAATCACAGGGAGAGTTATTCATAGCAGAGGAAGCAGCGTGAGAAAGGTTGTAGGCGTGAAAGACCTCAGCCCATTCAGAAAACACGAGTGTGACTGGAGCCTGCTGTACAGGGCTGAGGGGAGCCAGGGCCAGGTCTCAGAGACATGAGGGCTGTGCTGAGAACTTGGCATCTATCCCGTGTGCAGCCAGGAGCCATTGAGTAGTTTACTTCGGAACACAGCATGGTCACGTTGGTATTTTAGAGAGGTCATAAGAGCAACATTTTAAAGAATGAATCAACGATTAAATTGGAGTCACAGAGACCAGCCAGTGAGAAGGCAGTCTAGGAACACTGAACAGGGTCTAAACTAAGACAGAAGTAGTGGAGAAGCACAGCAACTGGGAGAACTGGCAGGTTATAACTGCGGAAAAATCATGGTGGAGTGAGAAAGGAAAAGCCTGTCATGACTTACCGGCTTCTGATTTGAATCAGAGTGGCTGGTGGAAATCAGAAATATGAAAGAAGGAATAGAGATCCCAAGGAAAAAACAGATCTGAGTTCAGATTTGAATGTACTAAGTTTGAAGTTCCTATGGGCACCTAAGCTCAGGCATCATGCATCTAATAAATATGAAAGCCAGGATTCAATCTCAGTTCTACTGGACTCCAGTCTATGATCCTACATGCCCTGTATCTCCCTAAAGAAACAAGCAGGAAATAAAAATGTGTAATACGTTATTATAAAACAGGTATGAGATATGTGTAGAGACGAGTTGATTCAATTCATTCATGGAGGCAGGTCATTATCTATCAATTTATATTTTTGCTTTGAAGAGACTTTCTCTTATGTTACAGAAATAACTTGTGAGGTAATGCCTTCACAAACAATTTGCAATCAAAGCAGATTAATTTAGACTGTTAGCCATATCTTGGAATTCTATCCTCTCTTCTTTACCCAGCATGGAGATGAGTGCAAGAAGCTCTGGACAGATACTCCTGAAGGATGATGAAAATGATGTTAATAAAACTCAACGAAAATGGAAGGATTCACCAAATTCAAGTATTCATTCCTCTGGCAGAATTCTGTTCTTAATACTCTCTCATTTTTAAGCAAGTGCATTTTATCTTTTTAAAAATGATCTGTTGTAATGCAAACTTTCTTATCTTTTCAAAGATAAGATTTAATGAAGACATAGATGTCAACATTAAAGGAGAGATTTTAGTTAGAATTTTAAGAAGCAAAATAGGCTGAAAGATTTATGATAGCACTTAGCAACACAAGCCTTCAGACTGCATGCCCAAGCACGACAGAAGAGCAGGTATTAACAGATCTCATTAGATGCCGTTTATTTAATTTAACATTATTCTGTCAGGGATGTTTTCCCTGCTGGGTAGAGCTCACTTTTTCGGTAGTTTAAATAATGCCCAAATACACAAGACTATGTTTATAATAACAGAAGGCTATCAATGCAAACTCGGAAAGTCATCAAATTATCCCAACTCAATATAATGCTCTGGAGCTATAGTTTTTGGTTTTCTGCAACTTTTCTCTTCTTTTCCAAGAGCTAGGAAATAAGTCATACATTCTAGCTCAGAAATGACCCTAAAAAGGGACTCCACCATGGAGGACACTAACCCTCTCTTTATTTTTCCTCCTTGTAGTTGTTTTCTTTTTCCTTTTCTATTGCTTTCACACACACACACACACACACACACACACAAATCTTTTCTTCTCCTGTTAGTGTCTAACTAATGTTTCAAAAAATTACATGCTTGTATTTGAGATTCAAGTAACCTCTGGATAGACCTGTACAGAATAAGTTAAGCGATATCAATGATTTCATATAGAAACAAGTATTCCTGAATATTCAGCTGACAAAAGTAAAAGATGACCTTGGAAAGACTGCACTGCATGTATGCCCATTTAATTTTCGACTTATGTCACTTCCATCTTCACCTAAAAACAGGCTTTTAAAAATTGTCATATGACTTAGCTTTACATATATTTAAAATATAATTAATTACTCACTGTTCATTAGGATAATGTAATTTAAACTTAGGCTATCAGCTTTTATCAGGCATTATTAACGCTAAAATGGTCAAGGAAAAGAATTAAATTAAATTTTCCTCTGTGATGCTGACATTACCTCTAGTATGAACATGAAAGTAATAATAAAACTGTTGAGGTGAAAATATTGCTCTATGGTTAAAACTTCTGAGCACAACACTAATAGATTGATCATGTTCATGAAAACCTTTATGAATTAAGAGAATAACCTGCCATACTCTATGTTTTGACATTGATAGTGTGGTCTAAAACCTTATAAAAGATGACTTCAGGGATTAAGGATTCACTATCCAGTTATTTAAGTGGTTCAAGGTGATCATCTCCAAGGAATTAAGTTATCCTAACTAGAGAACCAAAATTTAGGAAAAAGTTTTCAGTGAAGCATGGAAGGTATTCATGGAAGCCTTGAGGATGTTTAGACCACCCAGAAAAGCCCCCTAGTTTGACCTTGATTCAACATTAGCACTCTCCTTGATGCTCAAAGTATTGTAAATAATTGTTTCTTCTTTGAGATGAGATAGTAAAGTTTTTAAATTCTCATTATTTTCTGGGAACTTTTAGCCATAGATGCATACATCTACTTACTCTTCAGAGTCTTCCTCTTCCTGACTTCACGATGTCCTCTGATGCATTTGTCCTTCCAGTCATATGGAACCAGAATGTCCCGCTTGTTTTTGACTCCTCCGCTGTCCCATCCTCTGTGTTTCATCAAATTTTAGGTTATGTCAATGGTAGCATCTCTGAGTTAGAATAGGGATTGGTAAACTTTTTGATACAGTGCCAGATAGTATATAATTAAGTCTTTGTAGGCCATACAGCCTGTCACAACACTCAATTCTGCTGATGTGGCATAAAAGCAGCCATAGGCAATAGGTAAATGAATGAATGTGGCTGTGTTTCAATAAAACTTTATTTACAAAAGGCACCAGGCAGATTTGGTTCCAAGGACCGTATTTTGCCAACTGCTGAGCTGGAGCATGTGTTCCTTTTTTTCCACCACTGCTGTTATCCCCTCATGGAACTCTCTCTAGTGCTCACCTAGTCACTCTGCGTTTTATCTGCTTTCAGTTCCTGTCTCTCCCCAGCCAAAGCTTCCCTAACTGTGTTGTCATAGGAATCTTCTTTAAGTGTAATTCACTCATTGTTTCCCACTGAGGAAAGCCTTCTGCGAAGCTCAATTGTCTATAAAACTAAGTTTTATAGTCCTTGCAGAATAAATACCAACCTAGTTTCATGCCTCACCATGATACTTAAGGGTGATACCTGTCCTTTACATAGTCCTGCTCCATTTTGCAACTATTCTTTTTCCTATACTTTATCTTCTGCTTGGAATAGTCCTCTCCCTATTTTCACCTGTCAAACTCCTATTTGTAATTCAAGGACTTCACTTCCTTATCAGCTACTCATGACTTATCCCCTTGTATTGTCTACAGGGGAGAGCTAAAATTATGTGTGTAGAGGGGACAATCGTGGGGAAAAAATTGAGAATAAAGAAGAGCCAAGAGAATAATTTTGGAAATTAAGTATATGACAGGAGGGGATTGGTATAAGAGACAAAAAAGAGCCCTGGAAAAGACAGCACAAGAATTAAGGAAGCACTGCATGATAAATTAACATAGAGATAAATCATCATGTCTAATATTTGTGTATTTCATTGAATGAATGCATCATAATGCACTTAATTTAAAATATTCTAATATTAACAATTCAGGTTGTTTTGTATTTTTTACTGCTGTAAACAACAATGTGAATAGGAAGTCTATTTATTTATTTAACAAAGACTTGAATAATTGCTTAGTGACTACCATGTGTCAGTCACTGTACAGTCATCTATGTAATTGACAGTTCTCCTTAGTAATCTGTTATTCTGGAAATAACCCCTGAAGATGGGC
This sequence comes from Tapirus indicus, assembly GCA_031878705.1. Taxonomy (NCBI): domain Eukaryota; kingdom Metazoa; phylum Chordata; class Mammalia; order Perissodactyla; family Tapiridae; genus Tapirus; species Tapirus indicus. The sequence continues at coordinate 51,193,856 of CM062932.1, forward strand.
TTTCCCTCCAATGCCTAATGTTATAGCAACAATGGGAACATTTTACCACAGGATTGACTCATGCTGAAGAACTCAGGGGTGAGAACATTGACAGACCTTGTCCTGTGGGAAAGTGAGGAATACTAGTTGAGAAAATGACCCAGGAGATGATAATCTTGATATGTTAATCTTTTGGTTTTAGATGCTCCAGGGCAGATTTAGATAATACACACATATATAAGATGTAGTCAGTATTATTTGTAGCATATAACAAGATAGCATTGTCTAGATCACAGGGAAAAATCCCAGCTCCACAGCTTTTTAAGATTAAATGCTTCAGGAAATGAAACAGGACTGATTTGCAAGTGGAGACTGTTGATTTATCTTAGAGACATTTCATAGCTCAATTTCCCTGATGTTACACAATGTGTAGTGCCAGTGATGAAGGAAGGCATTTAATTTGAGAATCATTCCAGTAATAGAGGAAAGCTTCTCTAAATTAAAGAGATAAATTGAATTGATATAGATGAATAAAGACCTAAAGTGAGTAAGCACAGAGAAAAATTAGTTGTAGTAAAATCGACAGCAAAAAGCTTTATAAATGAGTGTTGGCTACATTTATCTTATTTTTAGATTTTTTAGATTTGGAGTTTGATTGCAAATGGATAGTATTAAGGGCAGAAGTCTTCAGCTCACTAAAAATTTTGAGTAAGTACAAAAGACTTATGTGTTAACACCTTAATCCAGTTATCTCAACTGCCACTAGAAGAAAAAAGATGCATAAGGACTTCTGTGGAGATTCATTCTTTTTAGCTGAGAATGGCCCTATGTTCAGATTGGGGACAAAAATAAACGTTGTCTTACTGTGGGATCAGATTCACTCCAGGTATGGCAATCTCAAATTTCTAACAATGCACAACATTATTTCAATGAGTGAGGTTGGTCAAGTGCAAGAGCAGTGCAGGCTGTGGGTCACGGGTGAAGGCACGGCCAGTTGAAGGGGCATCACCTCAGTCCTAGCAGATTGCTACCATGGAAGACTGCAGGGTCAGGGTGATTGATCTCATACTCAAAGGAAAGATCAATTGCCAGATGTGTAATATCTGATCTGAAGCTTGACAGCTATGAAATATGCTAGTAGCTTTTTTGCTAGTGATGAAGTTGCTCCCATTAAGTCAGCTGAAGTCAAGGGGCTCTAACTGTCATTGATAAGTTATTTCTGCTTAGATGAATATATTACTTTATTTCCCCAAATTTCAATATTCTTATTGACTAAAAAAAGAAGGAAAATTTCTGAAACTTCGTGGAACTGCAATAATTACTTGAATAAGAACTCCATGTATATTAGTCAGCTCAGGGTGCCCTAACAAAATACCATAGCCTGAGTGGTTTAAACAACAGGAATTTATTTTCTCATAATTCTGGAGGCAGAAGTCTGAGATCAGGGTGCCAGCACTGTTGGTTCTGGTGAGACCGCTCTTCCTGTCTTACAGATGGCTGCCTTCTTACCCTGTGCTCGCGTGGCCTTTTCTTGGCGTGTGTGGTGGACACAGATCTCTCTCTTCCTCTTCCTATAAAAGCCACCAATCCTATTGGATTAGGACTCCATCCTTATGACTTCACTTAACCTTAATTATCTCCTAAAGCCCCTATTTCCAAATACAGTCACATTAGGCGTTAGAGCTTCAACATACAAATTTCGTGGGGACACAATTCAGTCCATTGCACCATGTGAGCCCCAAAGATCCACAGGACTTGCTTCAGTTTGTGAGAGTTTCCAGTCCTGGTATATCTGAGGCACAGAGATGTCAGCGAACTCCGATAATGGAGTGTGTACATATAGAAGTATGCAAAATAGGTGATCCTCCATTTATTAACGGATGCATAGGTCATTCAACTTCCCTTTGCAGAAAAAACTAATAAATTGGGAACAAATATTAAAAATCAACCTTTTCAGAGCACTGGAAAATATCCAAAGGCAAGCAAGAACTTGAGTACTTATTCATGAAAAAATGCTACTGCATTGTGAAAAAAAACAATGACTTTTGGGCTTCTTGCCTAGGGAATTTCTCTGCCCCCAAGCTCCAGCAGTAAAATTCCACAGGCCAGAGGTGGTGAACTTGGTTTTGGGGAGGTGGTAAAGCAAGTAGAAATTTAATGAGGAGACTTTGGAAGCAAGAGAACCATAGAAGGCAGATATAATTCCCTCTCTGGCTGACTGCTAAACGACATATACATGTGGGAGACACTAGAGAATCTGGCAAAAATCAAAAGCCTGGGGAGACTTGTAAACTTGTTATTCCTTTGAATGCGTTCTTCAACCCCCACATACAGCTTGGGTGGCAGAAGGTAGAAGCCTTAGTGTCTTGAGGAGTTTGAGTATAGCCTCTGCACAAAATATTGGCTGACCACTAAAGTGCACAGACACAGGGGAGACTTCTAGAGAGCTAAGCATAAAAAACAAAAACCAGGCGCCCACCCCATGGCTGAGTAGTTCAAGTTCCATGTGCCCTGCTTCGGCGGTCTGGGTTCATGAGTTCAGAGCCCAGGCACGGACCTACTCCACTCATCATCCATGCTGTGGAGGCATCCTACATGCAAAATAGAGGAAGACTGGCACAGATGTTAGCTCAGGGCTAATCTGAAAGTTTGCCCTTTTACCAACCTCTCCCTATTCCCCCCACCCCCCAGACCCTAGCAACCACTTTTTTACTCTCTGTTTCTATGAGTCTGACTTTTTATTTGGATTCCACATATACATGATACCATGCAGCATTTGTCTTTCTCTGTCTGGCTCATTTCACTTAGCATAATGCCCTCAAGGTCGATCCATGTTGCCACAAACAGCAGGGTTTCTTTCTTTCTCATGGCTGAATAATGTTCCGTTGTAAATATATGCCACATCTTCTTTATTCACTCATCGCTTGATGGACACTTACATTGTTTCCATGTCTTGGCTATTGTGAATAATGCTGCAATGAACATGGGGGTGCAGACATCTCTTTGATATCTTGTTTTCATTTCTTCTGGGTATGTACCCAGAAGTGGGATTATTGGATCCTATGGTAGTTATGAATAATAAGATGAATAAGGCCCAAGGATCTAATGTAAAACATGGTGACTGTAGTTGATAATACCATACTATTTAATTGAAATATGCTAAGAGAGTAGAACTTAAGCCTTTTTACCAAAAAATATCAATTGAAACTTATGATTTATCAATGACTTCAAAAAAGCTATAAATATGCTCAAAGAATTAAACAAAAATACACTAAGAATGAGTAGATAAGCAGAGATTCTCAATAGAGAAATGAAAACTATTAAAAAGAATATGATTGGGGCTGGCCCAGTGGCACAGCGGTTTAGTTCGTGCTTTGGCAGCCCGGGGTTTGCGGGTTTGGATCCCAGGCGCCCACCGACGCACTGCTTGTCAAGCCATGCTGTGGCGGCGTCCCATATAAAGTAGAGGAAGATGGGCACGGATGTTAGCCCAGGGCCAGTCTTCCTCAGCAAAAAGAGGAGGATTGGCAACAGATGTTAGCTCAGGGCTGGTCTTCCTCACAATAAATAAATAAATAAATAAATAAAAATAAAAAGAATAGGATCAAGTGGAAATTCTTAAACTTAATGATGCAGTAACTGAAAGTTAAAAATTAACTATGTAGGCTAACCAGCATATTTGAGATGGCATAAGAAAGATTCCGTGAACTTGGAAAACAGACCAATAGAAATGAACAAGTCTAAAGAAGAGAGACAAGAACTTGAAAAAAACTGTACAGACTTTAGAAACATGTGAGACAATGTCACGTACTCCCAAATGTATGTAATTAGGAGCGGCAGAAGCAGAGGAGAAGAAAGGGGAAATAAAAGATATTTAAAGAAATAATGACTTGGAAATCTTCCCAAATTTGTTAAAAAGTATTATCTCTCATATCCAAGAAGCTTGACAAACCCAACCAGGAAAACGTAAAGGAAACCACACAAGGACACATCATAATAAACCTGCTAAAAGAGAAAGTCTTGAGAGTAACAAGAGAAAAACAACACATTATTTATGAGAGAAAATGGTAGGATCAATGGGTGATTTCTCAGCAGAGACAATGAAGTATAGAAAACATTGGAATGACATGAGGGTTGAAAGACATAAAACAATCAAAAGTGTTGGCCAATAACTCCATATCTAGCAAAATCATTCTTCAAAAATGAAGGTAAAATAAAGACACGTCTAAATGAAATCGAAAAAAATTGTTGCTCGCAGCTCTGTGCTACAAGAGGTAATAAAGAAAATCCTTCAGACTGAAGAGAAACAATACCAGATCATATCCCAGATCCAGAAGAAATGGTAAATATATGTACAAATATAAAATATTGGTGTATATATACATTAATCTCTGCATCTCTTAATTTCTTTAAAAGACATATGACTGTCTAAAGCAAAAATTAATTTAAAACATTAGAGCAAACACTCTATTGTTGTGTCTATAATATTAAAGATGTGCTGTATATGAAAACAGTAGAATAAAGTTGGGTTGGGTGAGCAATTCTAGTACAGAGTTCCCATACTTTACCGAAGTATTTCCAACTTGAAACATATTGGCATAAGTCAAAGGTCACATACTGTATACCACAAAGCAACCATTAAAATAATAACACGAAGAAATATAGGTGAAAATTCAATATATGGATTAAAATGGTAAAAGACTATTTATTGTATGTATTTCTTGTATTTACTTATGTATTATATGACATTCAAGAAAAGACAAAACAGTAGTGGCAGAAAGCAAATCGGTGATTTCCCAAGATCAGTGTTGGTGGTAGATATTAACTGCAAAAGAACATGAGGGAAATGTTGATGGAAGTGTTCTAAAACTTGATTTTGGTGCCTGTTTCATGACTGTATATATTTACTAAGGCAGAATTATGCACTTAAGTGGATATATTTCATTTTATAAAAACTATACCTCAATAAAGTCTCAAAGAAGGAAGGAGATTGAATTTCAAAGTTATTAACGTCCTTGGTATCTATGTGTGTGTGTGTATATATTTTTATGACTTTCATTTCTTTTGTGAAGCAATATTTTATTCCACTTCAAAATCTCTGGACTTTGGCTTATACTGATGAAAAGCTGGCTTAAAAATTGTTTTCTTGCCTACTTCCTAAGTAGCTCAAAATCACATAGTGTATTAGTGGAGAATCAAGGGCTACAGGTTAGGATTCACAACTGCCGATGAGCACCATGCCTGCTAAACACTTTGGTCACACAGTGACAGAGTCTGGCATTGTGGTAAGTATTTTAACCTGAAGAAGGAATCCACTGTTATGTTGCACACTTCCTCATGGAGCAGCACAGAAGGAACATAGCCAGGAGAGTTGTCATTACTGTTAGTTTTGCTTGTGGTGGTCACGAAAGCATTGTTGACAGTGGTGGAGATGCTAGCAGCGACTTGAGTAGCACAGTAGCAGTAGTAGCAAGCATGGGAACAGTGGGGACATTATTATAAAAGGACAGCAGACCAACATATAAATACTTCACACATGTACCCTCTATCCCCTAAAGTCCTTTGCCCATTCATCACCGCCATTTCCTTTTAGACTTAGTAACCCAGCCACTCTCTGTGGCTTTTTTCACAATGCAATTGGAAAAGGTCAGTTCAGTTGCCACATCAATATAGCTCTCCTCTCCACCTCCCATACTGCAGAGAAACCTATTCCAGTGTGTGCAATTCCTTTGGTAAACTGGCTCATTATGTGTTGACATTTTACTCTGTATATAGCAAGAAGGTCATGAAAAGGAAACACTAATCTGGCCATACTGATGCTTAATCCTTAAGATTCTCGCTGGAAAATACTGCATCAACGTGCTCCATTGTGGGCTTGTGCCGTTTTGTTGTGTTTTATTTTGTTTTCTAGACGGAACAATGCTTTTTTGGTTTGGGCCCTGTATTGCCTGGGGAAGAAAGGGAAATGTCTGTTATTGCTTGCTAAACATCTACCATGTAACCGGCCAAACCACAGGAGCTAATCTCAAATCGGGGAGTTAACTTCTCAAGGAAGGAGTCCTGTGGCTTACATTCCTTTTGAACATGGCCTCCTGAGTCTCCATGCTTTTCCAACTAACTTTTCTGTGTGCACTTCAATATGTAGAGCCTCATTTCACATTTGGTGCTATTGCAATCTAGATGTTTTATTTGAATTTTCTTTAAGAGGAGAAATAGCCACCAGTTTGGATCCTTCTGTCTATAGTGCCAAGTAGATTGGGATCAGACCACACATTTTCAAGGAAGGTCTATTTTATAAGTTGTTTTGCCTCTTTATGTTATCTGTGCTTAACTCATCCTAAAAGTAGCATTGATTCACATATTCATTCTTCCAATGAAGCTTTTAAAATACTTCCTATAGACCCATTTTAAGGCACTAGTCCTTTTTAAGGCACTAAGAAAATAAAGGTAAAATATATAAGGTCTGATACTTATCCTTAAGGTTTTACCAACAGTCCAGTATAGATTCTGTCCATCAGGGTATCAGAAGCAAATAGATGGACTATTCCAATGGGATACCTGAGAAGTGTTTAATGAAGACACTATTTACAAAGGTTTAATGGAAAGCAAAAGTGGATGATAAGCACCCCATAGCAAGTAAGATCAAAGATCCATTATCATTTCTAAGACTGAAGGAACAAGGATTGCACACGTATTTACATGGAGAGACTTACAGCTGTAGGAAGTGATACAAGGGGAGCTATAGCCTTAGGTTGGGAAATACAGCCACTGAAAACTTGTGACCAGTAGAAAGGCTGCTGACAAATTAACTATCTCACTCTAATCCTACCCTCCCATCTCTTGCCAGCACCTCCTCTTGGTCAAACCCAACTGGAAGCAAGGGGCAAGGGAGCTTGGTTGATGGAGCCCATAAAAGTGAGCCTCATAAGTCAAAGGTCAGGAACAAGAAAAGTGTAGAGTGAATCTGGAGGAACAAAACGAAAACATCCAGAATACAGACAAACCTAACAACGACACCTTATCGTTAAATTTGCTTTAGAAAAGTGTGGAAATGGTTAGTTATATATAATCTAATTAATTGATCCATCTATCTGTGACATTTTTTTAATTAGTAGAAAACATATACCAAGGAATAGCCATAAGATCAGAGATAGTAAGAAGGTTGATTACTGGATCCTATTGTTTTTAGAATAATCATTTCCATATAACATGACACATTGCACAGTTATTCTTTATTTCAAGCTTCTTCCACACTTCAATTTTAATTTTACTAGACAAATACCAAATATGTATGAAAAGAGAATGGAAAAGAAAGGAGGGGAGAGGCAGAAAGGAAGTCAAAATGAGAGAGAGAGGAGAGAGAAAGAGAAGGAAAGATGATGATGAAAGGGAAATACTTTGTGCAATTGTAGATAATTTTAAATAACTTTAACCATATCAGAAGTCATTTTCTGCTGAGAAATCCAAAGTTCCGGCAAACAGCAATCCTTTTACCACCTTTACTTCCTCTGCTTTTCCTTTTCATGTTGTTTTGCTCTGAATTCTCTCCTGTCTTTTTCTCTTTTTACTCTACACAATATTATCAAATCACATGCTCCAAACAGCATCTTGATATTTATCATTCCCATGTCTATATATGAGATTTAACCTTCATCTTTTCCACAAGATTAAGACTGATATAGCCAAGAAATTATTGGACATCTCCGCTTGGATGTCAAACATATACCTCAAATCCAATTGGTTGAAAAGCAAATCTGTCATCTTTATCATCAAACCTTCACCATTTATCCAAGCCAGAAACTCAGCAGCATCATCAAATAGCCTTTCACCCTCATCTCCAAATCTAACCAGGTGTTGATTCCTTTAGGTTCCTCCAGGTTCTCTGACCTCATGCTTTCTCTTGCCTTCCAGCATTTGTAAATACTGTTCATACTTTCTTTGTCCTTTCCATCCTCCCTCCCTCTTCCCCAATCTTGTACCTTACCAGGCTAACTCCAACTCAAAACTCTAGGGTTTAACCTTCCATAACCTCTCAAGTCTGACTTGGATGCCCCTCTTCTGTGATCTTAAGTTAGCATCTTAAAAATCCTCTTATTAGAACATTTTCATGCTATATCATAATGACCTTGTTTTTTATATGTCTATTTACTAGATTAAATCTCCAGGAAGGACAGGGTTATATTTATTTTATTGTCACTGGTATCTCTAGTCCCTAGCATTATGGCTGGGTCAGAGTGGACCTTCAATGAACATTACCTGAATGAATGGATCTCTTTTTAACAATTTGGTTATTGTATCCAAACTTAGAATCCCGATTCTGATGTACAAAGAGTTTTCCTGATTTAAGTCTTTCTACAAAATAATTTCTTTCCAAGTCCCTTTCTAGATGAAAATCAAGTTCTACTTTAGTGAATTCTAGACTAATGTTTAGCATATTATGTTAAACTGAATCACTGCCCATTGTAAACCTCAGACATGAGTGTCCATATGATACATTTCTGCTTATCAAAGTGTCCCGTTTCCAAGTACTAGGTTGATTCACAGGTAAATCATCCACACAAAGGCCAGACAATATTGTTGTCTATTTTAGACCCAGTGTCTGATCTTAAAATTTGATGATGAGGCTGCTCAAGGGATAATATTCTGATTGTAGAGTGTGCACTTAACTTTGTCTGGAAGTTACCTCAGCTGACCCCTCTCGTTGTCTCTGGGTTATCCAGAGGTGCAAAGACAATTACAAATCCCTTTTGACCACTGAAGAACGAAAAATATCTTCTGAACTAAATACATTTGGAAATTGGACTGCAGCAATATTGGGCACCTGCACTAATGAGCTTACTCTGAGAAAAATCTCTTGGGGAATAAAGTACAGCTGAACCATGTACTGTATTAACAAGCTGGAACTTGGGTTAAATTTGACTATTGATTCATTCTCTGGCATCAACACCTGTAAGAATCTTTGCCTCTAACCTTAGCTGAAGCCACAAACACTGTCTGATCTTGCTGACACCTGGGTTGCACTCAGACTCATGAAGGTAGAAGCTTTGGAGGAGTAGTGAAGTCACGACACCCATGATCTGAAACCAGCTCAAGGAAGAGCCAGGAATCAACTTGAGGGTCTGGTGAGCACAGGGCAGCCAGCAGCCCGAACATCTCTCATCTATTGCTACTCCTAAAGAATCTAAAGCTGCCTGTTCAAGTGAAGAGGGGGGAAAAAGGACATTATGTCATGAATATACATTAAAGGCATTTTCTTAGGGTTTTTTTTTTCTTCGTGGTGGCGGTGGTGGTGGTGGTGGAGGGAGGGCGAAAAGTGGGCTTCAGTCCCTTTTATATTTATCTTATCTCAATGTCTTCTTAATGAGGCATTTAATAAAGTAGTCACTATCTATTGGGTACCTACTGGGGGAAAGTACAGTAGGAAGGGCTATTTTATAAAGAATTATTAAATATCCCCACAGTATCTTGACCTCAGTTCTTGGTCATTACTTATTCACATCTGGTCAAAATTTAGGTAGAGGCAATTGGTACTTGAGCATAATAATCCAGGGCAGTGGTCCCAATCTCTTGCCTACTCACAGACTGTCAGAATCATGCAGGGACTCTTCATAGACCACATTCTTGAATCCCCTGTCCCCCAGAGCACCAGATTCAGTATATCTGGAGTGAGGTTCAGAAACCTCAGTTTAAAAGCCCTTCTAGAAACTTAATGTAAGGGGTACATCTATCTTCTATATTGTAGATTCCACAGGTATCAATTCAGACAATAAAAAACCTACTTGCTGTTCTATATTACTTTAGATCTTACAGAAGTGCCCTGTTCTAATTTTATTTATATATAATGTATTATATATTATATATCTGTGTGTATATATATATATATATATTTGTGTATAGATAGATAAATAGATAGATAGATAGGTAATCTGCCCATGGCATTATCCAATACCATATAATTTCTACTATGACAAGTTCTTCATTGGTTTAGTGCTACAAAGCAGTGACTCTCTCCTGGAGAGAGAGTCATCTGATATATAGCAAGTACATGCTATGTAATACTTTTTTTTTTTTTTTTTTTTTTGCTTTATCTGACAAGGTGATGAAACTTAAGCTAAGGAGAAATAATTTCTTTATTTGGGGAATGGCTATATTTCCCATTGCTATTCATTAATTGGCTCTTTAATTTTATGATTCTTTTGTATACACACTTTTAATTATACACCTTTTATATCTTCTCTGGAAATAGATGTGACATCAATTATAAAAGCATGAAAAATGGGTAGAAGTGAATCAGTCACCATGTCGGGACAGAGAGTCAATTGAGTTCTTGCCATGCCAGAATAAACTGATTTGCTATTTTGATAGTATCCTGAAACTAGTAAATAATGGAAAATTTTTATAACTCAACTTTCACTAAGTTTTCTGCCTTCCAGGGTCACACTTTCCTTTAACAAATAAATAACGAAAATCTGAGACCCCATCCTATATGACTTCAGCATGTGCAGGGCCTTTGAAAGAACTGCAGAGGGTCCCTGAAAACTGTCCATGTGCCCTGATGGTTCTCTTTCACCTTTGACTTCAGACTCCTGTCCTGGGCTTCCCAGCCAACAGCTGTCTCAACACTGCCATGCAACTGCCACTCTCTTTGGCTGCCTCCCCACACTTTTGCTTTCCAAAGCACAGCTAAACAGACTGTCCCACATAACAGGAAATTAATAAAGCTTCAGTCTGCCATAAGAAAATCACAATGCCAAAAAAGAGGAAAATGTGAACGTATTTCTCACCGTGCCACTTCACAGGAAGTCTTCTTCCGGGCCCTCTCTCTCATTTGCCTCTGGTTGGCCATGACATTATGATGGTAAACTCACCTGCCCAGCATGAGTGTTGTCTGTCACAGGACCATCCCCACTCCATTCCAAAGCCTATAGCTGAAATGATCAATTTATAATAATATCAGGTAAGATGTAAATTGTTGCAATGAAAGTTCCCTTTTCCTTTTGTTTAATTATTATTAAACAAAATAATTAGTATCACAATTGTAAGCATCTATATTTTTATTCGATGATTCAGTGAGTAGATACTTGAGTATATACAGATCTGAGTGATTAAAAAGCCTCCCCAATGGTCCCTCCACACTGAACGGTAAGCTTCAGTCCAATTCCAGTGTCCACCCTTTAAGCCACTGATAGGAAAGTAAGAAAAAAAGGTGAAAAGCAATTTTTTTGCCTCTTTTCCAATAATGCAGGTTTCAAAAATATTAGAGTCAAGTCTTGGAACACTCCATTACGCCATAAAAGTAAATCCAGTAGGCGCTTAGCCTTTGGCTGAGCTATGGCCACCATTGGTATGTAGACACGCCTAAGCATGTGTGTGGGCAAAGGAGGCTCTGCTGAGGGGCACCTTCTGGAAAGCTTTTTCTTTCTTTTTTTTTTTTTTTTTGTGGGGAAGACCAGCCCTGAGCTAACATCTGTTGCCAATCCTCCCCTTTTTGCTGAGGAAGACTGGCCCTGGGCTAACATCCGTGCCCATCTTCCTCCACTTTTTATATGGGACGCCGCCACGGCATGACAGACAGGCGGTGCGTCGGCGGGCGCCCGGGATCCGAACCTGCGAACCCCGGGCTGCCGAGCGCGGACTAAACCGCTGCGCCACCGGGCGGCCCCTGGAAAGCTTTTTCTTAATGGAAGATTCTAAGCCACATTTAGGGTCTTATGAAGGAGGTCAATTTTTAACTCCAAACGTTATTTGTTAACTGGTTATAGTTACGGTATATGCAACTCTGAGGGTTTAAAGATGGAGAGAATTTGAAAGGGCGGTTTTCTTAAACTCCTTGCGAAATGTTAGAAACATACATGGTGCTACATTGAAACCCATGTACGGAGTAACACAAAGGGGCAAGAGTGGAGTGTTTCTACTTTAGGGCCAAGCACAGTTTGTTGGCTGTGGACTGGGATACTCAGAGACTACAGATAAATTTGGGTGTGTGTATCTAGCCTGTGCATCATCAGTGTCTGAGCTCCAGGGTGGTCTTGAGCAGTAGTTCCATCTTTGTACTGAAGAAGCTGATCCATCAGAAGTATCAGCATTATTGGCAGGTAGTGTCTCTGAGGTGGCTTTTGAACCTCAAACCAACTTCTGGAAAATGTGCAGAAGTATCTGTGGGCACAGGTGTCATGTTGATGGGTTGAGCTGTGATGCAGCTTGACAAGCCCCTGACGCCTGGGCAGCACACACCTTGAAGGGTCTGGTCAGGGAGAGAGGAACAGGATGACTTCATTTGAAATAGCTAAGATCATTCGTGTCTGAAAGCCAGTGAGATCACCCCTAAGGATTCCTGGAAAGAGTTAGAGAGAATTTGCTGGATATTTGGACAGGGCTTTGCAGGGGACCACAGGTCACATGGTATGTAGGAGGGCATACATGATCTTTATGTAAATGTGACCCAATTCGTATCCCTAGGCTGGTGTGGTCTGAAGAAACAATGGTTACATAATTTGTACCGACTCTGGCAAAGTCTTAGCCATTGTTGTTGTAGATAGTCCTAGATAGGGCACCGGGAGTTGCTTAATGTTAAGTGTAGTCAAACCTGGTTGAAAAGTTGTCTTAAGAGTGCTGATGAAGAACTTTTTACCACTCTGTAAGGAAGTCTCTAATAATCTGTCGCAGGGCTCTTCCCCTAGTTCTGACTTTTCATGAGCTTTATTATTGATTTCAACTAACTAACTAAATGTGTGTGTATATGTGTGTGTGTATGTGTACGTATTTGCCATGGGAGCATACTATGTAATTTGATGATAACACTAATCTAGGAGGGGCATTTAACACTATGACTGACCCTAAGATTTAATACAAACTCATCCGCCAAGAATGATGAATCAAAACTTACAAGATTAAGTCACATGGAGGTAAATTCAAAGTAGTTTATTCTTTTAGTCAATTACACAATCACGATGCTATGGAAAGAGCACTATGAAGAGAACCTGGTTTCCGGCCCTCACCCTGCCATTAAGTTAAGTCAATGTAGACAAATTGGATCTTGAGAGATAATGTAAATCCCTTTATGTGTTATATGACTGCGCTTTGAATAGATCATCTCTGAAACCCTTAAGACTCTAAATCATGAGTGAAGTTTGTTCATGTTTGTTTATTGGGGGAAAAGCACATGGTTTGGATTCAACTGATAGCAATCCAGGGTCTAGTGTTTAGTAGCTGTGTAAATGTGATCAACCTACTTAAATTCTTTTAGCCTCAATTTTCTCATCTGTAGGATGAAAATTATAACTATTTTCCAGAGTTTGAGGAAGTACAAAATAAGATAATGCATATGAAGCCCCAGAAGGGATCCTAACACATAGTAGAAAATAATAAACATAAGTTCATTCTCTTGTCTCATTTTCCTACTTGTTAAAAAAAAAAGAAAAAGGGGCCACCCGGTAGCGCAGCGGTTTAGTCTGCGCTTGGCAGCCCAGGGTTTGCGGGTTCTGATCCTGGGTGCCCGCCGATGCACTGCTTGTCAGCCATGCTGTGGCGGCATCCCATATAAAGTAGAGGAAGATGGGCACGGATGTTAGCCCAGGTCCAGTCTCCCTCAGCAAAAAAGAGGAGGACTGGTGATGGATGTTAGCTCAGGGCTGGTCTTCCTCACCAAAAAAAAAAAAGAAAAAATGTTTAAGGAGAATTTTCATTATCCAGAAATTTAAATGAGCCAACAATATAATATTCACTACCCCCAACCCTAGCATTAATTATTGTTTACAGCTCATCAGAAGAGTTCCCTGCTGATTTTCATATCCAGGAGTGATGTCTCCAAATTAGGTGCTCATATTTTAAGACGAACCTTAACAAATTAGAGCTTATTAAAAGGAACATTCTATGAGAGAAGGGAGAGTTGTAGGAAGCTGTAATGTACAAAGAATTATTGAAGAAAACACAATGTATCATGTGAGACGTGTAGGTTGTAGAGGAAGACTGAAAAAATTATAGAATTATTTTTGGTATTTGGTTGTCCATCGAATAGGGAAGAGTCTGGTTTTGTGCTGCCTTTAAAAGGCAAGCTAGAACCAAGTATTAGATCTGACAGGGGGAAGGAGGAGGATTTCAACTCAACATGAAATAAGTAGTCCATCACCTAGACAGGTCTAATATTGAAAGAACTGATTCAGTGACTTCTCCATCACTATAGGACTCAAGAAGATATAGATGACCCTTAATCAACATGGTAGAAAAGAATCTTGGGTAGAGGTTGAACTGCATGATATTTAGATTTCCTTATAACTTTGAGACTCTGTAATTCCAAGAAGGAAGTGGGTTGACAAGTATTACATTCTGCAAACCAGTTTCATCAGAACTGCTGTGTTGTGACCTGAAATATGAAGGCGTTTTTCACAAACAATAAGACAGCCTTCTTCCCAGCACAAGAATTTCCCCTGAGGAATTCTCTGATGTTGGCACCTTTTGAAATAGTGCTTTGGCAACATCCATGGGCCTGGAGCAAATATATCCAGACCCCATCTGGTTTGTTTCCTCCTCATCACCCTAACACTTTTCCCTTAGCCAACACATACTACTGGGCTTTATTAATTAGTTAGAGTTACTGTATATTTATCCAGATTTCCACCTCCTTGATCCTCCTTCTCTCATCTCTTACTTTACACTGCTGAAGTGCTTGCCTAGTGTGGGTACAATCATTTAAATATAGTTTTTGGCTCTGGCTTCAACCACAGACATTGGGTTATTTTTTATTGCTGTGTCTTTAAGAATGACAGAGGAATGTGGAAAGGGCTGAGAAACTTGGGCAGTGAAACACACATTTTGAGATCTCTGTTTCTCTTACCACAGCTAAAGATATAAGCATTTGGGAAATTGAAAGTTCGTGTCCTGGACTGTGATACCTTCTTCTCAAAAACTGGCTTCTCTTTGCTGTCGTTGCACATTTTGGGGCTTTCTGAAATATGAAGTATTCAAGTATGCCTTATTTTTGGAAAACTTGATGTGGGAGGTGATCTTCTAAGACGGTTTCTAATAATTCCACCTCCTGATATTTACACGCTTTATGATCCTCTCCCTTTAGTGTGGGTTGGATCCAGTGACTTGATTCTAATGAACAGAATATGGCAGAAGGGGTGGGATGTCACCACTGTGATTACATTACAAAAGGATGCAGACTCTCTCTTCCTTGATGGGTTTCATGAAACAAGCTTTCTGGCCCACCTGGCATAGAACCGAGGCCAGACTCTATCAAAAAGTCCAGCAAGGAACTGAGGTCCCCTGTCCAGCAACCAATGAGGAACTGAATCCTGCCGACAAACCGTGACCTTGGAAGCAGATCTTCCCCAGTTTAGCCTTGAGAGGAGACCACAGCCCCAGCTGACATTTTGATTGCAGCCTATGAACCCGAAGCACAGATCTCAGCTGGCCACGCCTGAATTCCTGACCCACAGAAACTGTGACGTAATAAATGCGTGTTGTTTTAAGTAACTAAGTGCAGGGGTAATAAGCTATGCAGAAATAGATAACTAACACACTTCCTGTACCACATAAAAACCCAAACCTAGAATACAAATAATTTAGGTGGACATTATTCCCTTGCTGCAGAATTAACTCTAGAGTTTCTTTTAATCCAAGTGCCTTTTAAGAAATTAAGTATTGTGTATCTTTGACTATTAGGAGTAGAGAAATTTAGAGTTAAAAGAAAACATTTATTATTTATTAAAAATTAACCAGGAAGCACAGTAGGGCATCTTTATAAACTTCATGTGTATCAGTCAGAATTTCACTAGAAAAATAGACCCAATAGAAGGCATATATTGAGGGATTTATTGCAAGGAATTAGCTCACATGATTATGAGGACTGGCTAGGCAGATCTGAAATCAACAGCACAGGCTGTTAGGAAAGACAGGCTGGAACTCTCAGGTACAAACCAAAGCTAAAATCCACAGGTAGAATTTTTTATTCTTCTGGGAAATCTCCATTCTGCTCTTAAGTTCTTTCAACTGATTGAACCAGGCCCACCCATATTATCTACGACAATCTCTCTTACGTAAACTCACCTGCTTATGGACCCTAATCACATCTACGAGATGCCATCACAGCAACACCTGGGTCAGTGTGCGATTGAATAACTGGATATTATATAAAACTGACCATCGCGTCATGTAATTCAAAGTTGATATATAAACTGACTATCAATCATTTAAATCAAAGGAAAATAAAGAGATGTAACTTATAAAGAAATTGAAATGTTCATAAATTCTGGTAACCATTTCCCGTGAAAATTAAAGCAAATGTTTTGTTTTAATCTTAATGGAGAAACTTATATGTTTGAAAAGTGAACATAAGCTGGCTCTACAATTAAGTTTTAAATGGGTTTTTTTCCCCAGAATGTTATTTTATTATGTTCAGAACTCTGAGAGTCATATTTGAATTGTTCACTCCAATAAGATAAAACTATTCAAATATTTAACTTTATATTTAATTATTTTCTAAATTTTCAATCGCTTACCTGGTGGAAAATGTTAAATAAACATTATATACATATTTTTGTATAATTATTTTATTGATAAAAGACAGAAAGTATGGTTTAAAAATCTGCCAAATTGTCAAAAACATTAGTAACTTTCCTTTGATTTGTTTACTAGGTCTTAAAACTTGTTCTTTATTGTCTAGCAATTGAGCCATCTTAGGGGAACATGGTAGGATGAAGGTTCTTTCCCATTTTCCCAGTCACTACAGATGCTACTACCGTAAATAAGAAGTGACTAAGACAATAAACCATCACCTGTGGGTAAATTAGCTATTGTCACCAAAAATTAAGGCCATTTTATGTATCATTCATACATTCATTCATTTAGCAGATATTTATTAAATCCCAGGCAGGAATCTAGGCGCTGGAAATAGAAGGATCCCTGCCTTTATTTTAAGCCGAAAATAAACAAACAAGCAAACAAGATTTGAATGAACACAATAAAAGTAATTATACAGATAATCAGAAGATTGCATTTCTATCAAGTGACGTGAACCTGATTTCTCAGAATCCTTGTTCTTAGAAGGATACAGATATCCCACGTGGACAAATTTTATTAGGCACTTACACGCCCTGAGAGTCGAAGCTACCAAAAGTGACAGAGGGGAAACTGGACACATCAGGGATACACTGCAGCACAAATGGTAAATATCTGGGTTAATAGACTCTTTTGAATTTAAAAATAGGTTAGATGGTTAAAAGCAACATCTGCCTGCAAGTTCCAGAGTCTCTTGAGGTGGGTTACTTCTGAGTTGTGTGCACTTTCTGTTCCTGCAGAAACAGCCTTGAGAGGATGGGGACTCAGTGGCAACTATGTTACATCAAGTACTATAGCAGCTGGAAACATATTCAGATACAGGGTACTGGGAGCACTTGGAGATACTTTTGTTATTAAAGACCTTGGTTCATTTTAGAATTTATAAAGACCTTATCAGCGAGATTAACATTCCAGTGAGTTTCAGTGTGTGGTTTCCACATGGTGCAGGATGGGGGTGGATTATACTCATACTTTTCCCTCCCACTTCCCTCCCCTTCTTTATTTTCCACCTCAAATATATGATAAAACAGCTATTTTATGTGACACAATTGACCTACTAATTGTAGGCCACCTACAGATTCTTCAAGAAGTTTGAAGCTGGAATCATTTTGTTCATTTAAAATAAAATATAGATACAAATAAACATAAATCAATAAAAGAAAATATATATTCTTGAGAGCAGCAGAAAATCTGAAACAAAATTAAAAACGTTAATTTTCTTACAATCAATTTGAAGCATTAAAGAAAAGCAAGCTTATTTCTCAGTGATCCACGAGCATAGAGTCATTTTTCTAACAGATTCCCTCCATCCCCTTCTTGAGAATAGGGACATCTAAACCAAGAACATCAATACTTTAAAAGGCGGAAGAAAAAGGAGCAAGTGGAAAAGTGATGAGGCAAAGAAGTTTGCATAATAGACAAGATGTTGGGCATGGTCACTATTGCTTGGGCTCTTGGACCCTGAATGTCTGTGATGGCTGACAGAAAAGAGAAGAAAACAAACCCATTTCCACTTAGACATGTGTCTGGTGACCTGCTTGGTGTTGCTCCTTCCTCCGTCCTGCTGCTGGAGTCTATCAGACGGCCCCCAGAGCTCTGTGCTGGTGGGAAAGCCACCCAGGTGTGTGGTACTTTGTTAGCTGTCCTAGGAAGTTAATCCACCTGCCTTAAAAGCATTTATCTTCTGTCTATGGCTAAAATTCCGCCATTAAAGAGGCAGTCATGTGGACTCTGGATTTGATAGTTTTAAGGAGTTATCTTTTTAAAGTGAACTAAAAATGTAAACTCCATGAACTCCGGGACCCCTGTCTGTTTTGTTCATTGCTTCATTGCTAGTGCCTGCCACAAAATGCAAATGGAGTTAATAGTAGGTGAATAAATGAGACGTTTTCAGGCATATGTCATAAAAAGTGGATTGCTATAGGCAGTTGTTTTTCAGCATGACAGCAGCCAAGAGCTGATCAATTTAGGAGCGCGAACTTTGCAGAGGGGGAAAGAGGCCGGAAGTCCTTTGCTAGAGTCATAATTTCTTAGACTTGGAAGGACCTACTAGCTAATGAATGAATATTTTCAAATGCATCCCTACGAAATGCTCATCACCCCTCTACTTTAATAGCTCTGGGGGGAGTCAGGGAACTTGGAATTTAATCTCAGTCTTGCTGCTAATAACTAGACCTCAGTGTCCTCACCTATTCATTGAGAAGTTCGGATAGATGATTATTTGTAGCTCAAGATAACACCAGCCTAAAAGCCCTCTGGAGTGAAGTGGCAGTCATGAAAAAAGAATATCAAATGAAAGTTCAGACACTTCAAAGTTTTGTCTGGGGACTGGCTACCTAGGCCTGCTTCAAAATTAATTTGCATTTCTAGAACACATAATTTTTAAGTGGTGAAGCCAAATATTTTTTTAAGTAAACAAAAACAACCCAGGATTAAGCATCCCCTGTGGCTAATCCACAAAGTAGATAAAACACCTACAGGTCAGGAAGAGAGTCAAGCCATCAACAAAAAAACCCACAGAAGTACGAAGGCCATTCCAGTTGACTCTCTTGTTCAGGGTGAAAATGAAGATTAAAGTGGAGTAAAAAAAAATCTCTGAAGCAGTGATCACTGTCTAGAAATATACCCAGAGTTTTCAGTTTATTTGGCCTTTGCTACTGTTTTCCATATAATCACCACCCAAGTGGGGGCGTCTCTAAATAATGGAAGTGCTGACTGACCAAAAATAATGGAAATTCTAATAAAATCTGAGAGCAAAATTCTCCCAGACAGGTTCTACCAGCTAATCCCCCATAGTCATCCTTTTGTTTCTAGAAATGGCATTAAAGCCACCCAGCGAGGGATAGGAAAACTATACAGCCTCCTGTTCATTGTGGGCACTGAAAACCTCGCCACCAAATGTAGGTTTTGACTCTCTGCCCAGCACAGCTTTGAAAGTTTTGCCATGAAGTCCTAATTGCTAAGTAAATGTTCACTCAACATTTCTCCATAATGGGGAGAAAGAGAAAAAAAATAGTGAGAGAGGAGAAAGTGGAAGAGAGCATATGTCATTTTATTAGAGAAAATACATATTCTGGGTGAATTCTTAGGCTGAAAATTATTACTCCTGCCTATAAAATTGATAATGTCTTTATTAAAAAACATAATACCTCCTGCATTTCTAGGACTTTTTGTAAAAACACCATTCCCTTACTGTTGCTCAGCCCATGCTCCTTGAAGCCTACCCCCTACTATATAAATGAGATGTCTTTCTACTCAGTAGTATTTGCCGAAAGACATGGTTTCCGAAATCCCCTTGACATTTTACAAACCATGACTGATTTGCCTCTGATTGGAAATAAGGTTTATTTCCAACAGAAGTGCTGGTTACAGGCCTTCTGAGACTGTTAGACTCGTGATGGACACAAACAAGTAGAATATTTGGGCTTTTCCTGAGGGATTAATGGTATCTCTTGGGAGCCAAAGCTAACTAACAGGTAGGTTGATGCCAAACTGTGTATACGATAAGAAAACACAAGTTTTATATTCATGA
This sequence comes from Tapirus indicus, assembly GCA_031878705.1. NCBI lineage: Eukaryota > Metazoa > Chordata > Mammalia > Perissodactyla > Tapiridae > Tapirus > Tapirus indicus. The sequence goes on from CM062932.1 coordinate 51,213,927, forward strand.
TGGATTTGGTATAATAAATAGCATACGAATATAATAATAAATAATTCATTTAAAACCTGAATGTTTTATCCAGGTTTTATGTCTTGAATACCATGTAATATTTTCACTTATGCCCGGGTTTCAAAATCTCATCACAGTTGACGTTTGGATCAGATCGTTCTTCCTTGTGGCAGGCTGTCCTGTGCATTGCAGAATGTTTAACAGCTACATGACCGCCATCCAGTAGATGCTGTAGCATCCCTGGTGCGTTTGTGATAGGCAAAATGTCTCCAGACACTGTCAAATGTGCCCTGGTGGGGGGATAAATGCATCCGCAGTGGAGAACCACTGATGATGGAGTAATTATAAAAAACGTAATTTTTTTTTTCTGGTAGAGAATAAGGGAATCCAAGCAATGATGTTCTTCATAACTGTCTAATCTTGATGTCCAAATGATGTCAAACGTGATCAACTCAGACAGGAACTGGGAAGAAGGTAGGATGGACTAGAAGTATCCATATTCTACCGCTTTCTGTGTGACTCTGGGCAAGTTATATACCTCCTCCAACTCCTGTTCCCTCATCTGTGAAATACAGATAACAATAGAATTTACACCCCAGAGATTGCTATATGCCTTAGCAAATGCCTAATATTATGCAAGCACTTTGCAAATGCTAATTATTACTATTGTGATTTTCTTTAAGCCAAATAGCTTATTATGTGCCCTGTACTCATGAGTTTGGAAAAATATTCTAGCAAGCCTTACTCTATACACATAGGTTTGTTTCCATGGCAATAAACATTTTCACTTCTCAATTTATTCTGTTTCAAACTAGACTAGTTATAGATGTTTGTTGATCCTTAAGACTAAAAGTCTATAGAAATATCATGTGTAATTTTCCTATAAGGAAATGCATTTTTAAAATTCCAGCTACAGGATTAGGATTTCATCTTCACTCCAGGCAAAGAAATAACTGCCCGGTTATAAGCAGGTCTCTATTTCCACTCACCGATCTACATAAGGGCTTCTGTTGGAAGCAAGGGACCCAAGAGGATAAGGAGAGTATTTTATGTGAGGACAAGGAGAGAAGTAGATGAAGGAGCTCTGGGAGAGCAGAGGCAGGCAGAGTTCACGGGCCACGTGGGACCTCCTCCCTGTAGGGGTGTGGTGAGGCCAATGGAGCAGGGGGGCTGCTCTTGGTGGTGGTGCTGCTGCTACTGTGGTAGTTCCCACAGAGGTAGAAACTTTGTCTCTGAAACTCACTATGGGAGACAGGTGTGGTCTCTGAAGAGGACTTTTCTGGGGCCAGCAGTGAAGGTTTCAGCATTTATGGTCTTTCACAGTTCCATTTCCTGTAGGCAGCCCCATGGTAGCAGCAGTGTGGAGAGGATAGGGGAGGGGGCAATTTCCCTGAGTGGCCCCAAGGATGGACAATTCCTAAGTCAAGCGGTTGATTGGTTGTAATGACTCGCTTTTGAATCATCTCGCCAATCCTCTCTAGTGGGCTCATTGAGCCGCCATGAATGTGAAAGTGGTGGTAACTGCTGAGTTGGTAGCTAGAGCATGACTAGGTGAAAGTCTTTCTGTTCATGTTCAGCAACTCCATGAAAGAGACACTGGGTCAGATAGCAAACTCTGCAGCTAGAATGCATAGAGGTAGACAAGTGGCTGTGTAGACCCCTGGTGGGGGAGTGGGGAGAAAGTCCCCGATCACTTGTGACTTAAATCCTGAATCTTCCTGAAATGTAGGAAACAGCAGTCCATGTAAAATCTATAAATAGTTGTATAAGTCAAAGTTTCTTTTCAGACGAGAAAAAAAAATTAAAACACTCTGGAGAAAACATGATCTTTTCTCCATGTTTTAGTTGTCAGTTTTGACAAGAATGATACAAGCTAATTAAATTTTTGTTAATTTATTTTGTCTGATTCAGTGACTGCCTGTCACACAAATCCCTCAATAAGTAAGATTTCTCTCTGCTATAAACTTTCTACTCTTTCTCTGAAACGCCATTAGGTAAACGCACGAAAAGTGGACCTGTTTTACTCAAATAAACACTAAAAGCACTTAAACTCAATCCGCCCTCAATACTTCAACTCCTCATGTCTGTTTTGGAGAAGACCTAACTCTTTCCAGCTTATAAATCTCCAATTGGGACAATTACCCTTTAAAAAATAAAAGCCTTTATGCAGATAAAATACGAAGATGAAGTTAAGAAATTGGTGGTAGCCGAAACAGAGGAACATGTTGCTTTCCACTTTGCCTTGAAATTCCCAAGGAATATTCTCTCACATCATTTCTCTTTGAATTAAAATTTGAGAATGACACTGTGTAATCACTTCAATCCTAGTTATCTAGAGTGATTGAAATCCTTTTCTTCTTGTCAAGAGTGATATGATAAAGTCATATTATCATACAGGAACAGAGCTGGATGTTTGAATCCATTTCAACATATTCGACACATGTGGTTATTGAACCGATCTTCCTTTTCTGCACCATTTTCCCTGAAGGTTCGATTCTTCCTCATCATTTGAGATCTAGCCCAAACATCACCTCCATTGCAAATCCTGCCCTAATTGCCTTCACTTTACTCCCGCTGTCCTGGCCACCCTAGAAGAACATATTGTACTTAGTTTTTCTCACTCTACATGGCAATTTCTTGTTTGCGCGTCTGTTAGAGAACTAGAGTCCCTTGAAAGCATGACCTCAAATAACCCACATAGAGCATAAGAAGGAAAACAGGAAAAGGACAAGAAGTAGAACAAAGAGAGGAAAGGGTGGGAAGGAAGAGAGAAGGGAGAAAAAGGGCCTTTTTTATAATTCAGCTACGGATTTATCCTTTAGACAAGAGCAGATCCCTCACTGACATTTATTTCCCTGGCTTCCTGGGGCTCGTATATTACTTTGTCTATATCCATTATCATTATAAAGAAGATCCGTATTTCATCAGTGTATATTCATTAGACCCTATTCAGATTTGATAATATTCAGAACCAATCTTTAGAATCTCAACAAAGTTTTTTGGGATTTGAGTTGTTGCTGTTCCCTTATATATCCCAAGCAGAAAATTAGTCATTCTACATCACCTTGAGATGATAATGCTGTGATAATAACTAACCCATTGAACACTTGTTTGTCCCAAATACTGTCCTATATAAACCCTCCTAATCCTCAGAACAACACTGTGGGATAGGTACTGTTATCATCGCCATTTTACAGGTGGGGAAACTGAGGCAAGAAGAGGTAAAATAAATTGCCTATGGTCACACAGTTAGGAAATGGCACAGACCAGACTAAAACCCACAGAGCCCATGCTCTGAACAGCCTAATGATCAATCACATGGCTGTTAGAAGTAGCTTCAGTACAGTCGATCAATAAGTATTTTATTTGTTGACATTTGATTGATCAGTTTCATGTCACATTTATGGTTATGATTTAAATTAAAATAGAATGTCAATAAACCATGCTCTAAGATCTCCCTGTTCTGTGCTCTCACAGTAGATAAACTCTTCTGTCACACCTTATTGCTCTTTGTGGACATCTGTACCTCTTTTCTAGACTCTAAGCTTCATAAGAATTTATTCATGATCACATCTTTCACAACCATTTTTCTTGAATAAAATAAAACTTTTAAGATAGAGTAAAAACACTCTCTTCTTCCCACGACCCACCATAAATACAATAGTTAATTCATGGATTTATTTTTCTGATTCTATTGACTCCCATGCTCAGGGGTTAATATTAACTTTAATTTTTATCATTATTGTAAACATCTTTTAATTCTAGTGTATAGGAATGAAAACTTTGTGATGAGCTTTCCTGACCTTTGGAAACGCCTTCAGAAAATCTAGGTTGAGAATTTTAATCAAGGGAGGTAAGCAGAGGCTGTGATGCTCACATAATCAATTGAATTCTTAAGAAATACTTAAGAATTTTCTTCGTTTGGGATTAGTCGTTTTGTAGGAACTTCATATTCAAAGAACCTTTTAATACCGGTACAGGAGTTTTGCTATGTTGTCTTGCATAATGTGGTCACTTCTGCATAAAGGCATCTGCGTGTTTTAATTCTTCTTGGCAGCAGAACACTCAACTACGTGACTTTACACTCATAAACACTCTGGCACATTAGCTAGCTGTTCCCTCTCCCCCACACCCCACTTCTTTTCTCCCTTCTCTGTAGCTGGAATTGATGGACAGAACATACTGCACTTTCCCTCAACCCAAACTGAATACTCAAGGGCAAGAAATTAAAGAGAGAGCAATCCATTACCAAAGAGATGGTGTCATAGATTTGTTGAGTCATCTTGTGATATTGACTTACGAATGCTCTAGTAAGCTGAATCTCAAGAACTGTTAGCACATCTCAGGTGAAGGGCGTGGCGACGAGGCGATGCTCTCTTTAACTGTGTTCCTTTGATTTTACATCACTTTATGCCTGGAGTTGTTAGTGGATACCCCTCTATCCTAGAGTATTTCTAAGACTTGCAAGAGATAAAAAGCTACTATATACATAATCATGGAATAAGCATACCCAGCTGTCTAAAATCATGTTTGGATTACCGGATAGCTGTCTTTTGACCAAAAGCAGCACCAGGGTGAAAATATATTGGCCCATGAAGGTGGGTAGCAAACATATGGCAGAATGCCAGCCCTACATTACTCCTTGGCACCTGAGAGGCGGGGCTGATATCCACACCTCTCTAGACAGTCCGTGGTCCACTCCCCTGTTTCCAAAGCGGGTCAGGCCCATTACTTTATGACATAAACTTCCAGAGGAACATGAATGTTAATAGCTTTCCTTAGAACCAAGCTCCTTTCCAGGAGCAGAAAGTGAGTAAGGGAAAGAGGTGGCTCAGGAGGTGAGCTCTGAAATAGGAGGAGGCTCCTTGTAGGGTTCAGAATCAAGGTCTCCCTGATTTAAGTCACCGGGTTATCCAAATTCGGGAAAATGAATATTACATTACACTTATAATCTTCATTTCCTCTCCGACCTCGAGCGTACCCCAGTGCTCTTAATAAAGCTGCCCAGGGAGAAGTTAATGTCCATTCCAGACCAGAAAGACCAGGGCTTTTGCATGTCTTAGCCTAAAGCTTCTAATATGGTGGCTTCACCCAACCAGGCAGCGATGTCTGCAGTTTGACGGGAGAGGAAAAATGGCCCCGTCTCCTTGGAGAGGATGCAGGGATGAGCCAGACCTGAGTCCTCAGTCTGGGGACATAATGGATCACATCCCAGGTTCGTAGTCTCCTAATCCCCCCACCCTACCCCAATGGCTTTAAACGTTCAGTAAATTAGCCTCCAATGCGATTAGTCACTTCATAAGTGGCCTTTTTGGGGGAAATTTGCCAGGACAACTGTTGAGTGATGTCTCAATTTATGGCCCAAGGGGGGCAAGGCATCTCTGGTAATGCCATTAAGTGGAGAAAGACCAGTGTAAATGTACCATTTTCTCCTTTCGGTGGTAACTTTAAAATGTGTTTAAATATTTTTGGCCCCATCGTCATGGTATTACTGCTGCCCATGGAGGAAGAGATGGGAGCTCCAGAGGAAAACACTTAAATGGGGCTCCTCAGATTTCTGCACTTTTACTGCATCAGATACATTTCTTTCCCTCCCTCTTGCATGGAAAAAAAATAATAATAACATTCTGCTCTCAAAACTTGGATTCTCCAGTAAAGGCTGTTAAAGATTTAATAAAATTCCTAAAGTGACTAATAGAAGCGCATGCCTGTTTGGGGCACAAGGCGTAGCCCATGAGGACAACTGGTAAAGCAGCATTCCCTCTGTCCTCACTTCTCTGTCTGCTGCAGGCCAGGACCTAAAGTCCACAGGGCACTCGAGGGCACAAATCAGGGAGGATTGGTGAGCTTTCAGGCAAGATTAAATTGTGAAGAGTGTCTAAGGCATTCCTGTTTTAACCCCTTCCCTTTCATTCAGCCTCTTCAGCTCTTCACCAGCAGGATGGAAACAAGAAGTGAGCCACAGGGCTTGAGGTGGGAACCAAAAATAGTCCAGGCCTGCTCATTGAACAAGATCCTAAACGTTATGGATTTTGTCACAGGCAAAAACAAGCTCCTCATTTCCTCACAGGGTAAAAAAAAGGAACAAAATTGCCAAAGCATTCTCAGATGAATTGGAGGAGAGCACCGGCTTCCTGGGCCACCACCCTGTCTAGAGATCCTAGAGCTCCTAGAGCTCCTCCTGTCACTTATCACCCCCACCTTATGGGTCACATAGATCTCTCACTCCCGCGGAGGCAGCTCCCATCTGGGGATGGAAGGGCCTTGGCTTACTGACTTCTGGGTCCCAGCACCTCATCTCCAACAGGAGTGGGGGGCACCTTTGCCTCTCTCTCCCCCATCCCTCAGGCTGGCTTCTCTTCACCTATGAAGCCCACAAGGACTCGAATGTATCCTGCCAAATTTGACATGGTGAGGTGCAGAATAAGGGATCTAAAGGGCTTGAAGTTCAAGATGTGGGTGTAAAGCATCGCTATTCCTATTTAATAACATTAATTCTTATTCCTATATATGATTTTGCTTTTAAAAATATGTCAAGTAACTCCCCCCCCCCATTTTAAAATATGGTTCTAATCAGAGGATGGGGATGAGATTGTTTTGTAGGAAGTTGTAGAACAATGTATGTTAATTACAAGACTCAATATGATGGGGCAGGGTAGCTTTGCCTCTGTGACTCAGGCCATACTATGTGCAGTGATTTAAAAGAGGGATAAAAAGTATCTGCTGTCTTTCCTAGTTAAGAAGATCCACTTTATTTCATTGTGTGTATTTGTGTGTGTGTGTGTGTGTGTGTGTGTGTGTGTGTTGGGAGGGAGGAGATGGAGAACTCACAGTTGTGCACTTAGCTCTGATATATGTCCTTTGTAAATAATCAATTGCTAATGTTGAAACTAACTTATTATCTAACCATTAACAAAACGTTTCTGATTATTATCTCCAAATGGTCCCTTTTTAGAGCAAGTCTCTAGTAACAGACTCAGGACACACCCAATGAAGAGAGTAGAAATCGGCAAGGAGGGTCCGGAGCTTGGCATGTGTGCTGGAAGCTTACCCACTTGGAAGGAAGCAGGAGATCAGCATTTGGCACTGGCCCTGAGGAGGATGGGTCGTTGCAAGGGCAAGAAATGTGTGACATAGATGAGCTTCACAAATCAATTAGCTCAGATTTTGTTCTTTCTAGACTACGTAGAAAACCTCACATATTTTTCATTTGACCCTGACGTTCTATTAGATGGGCAGAGCGAATATTATTACTCCCCATTTCACTCCAAGGAAATTGATATAGACCCCAAAGTCACACAGTTGTAAGTGGTGGAGCTGGGACGTGACCCTGTCTCTGGACACTTAGGAGGCTCCTGCCCTTTTCAACAGTCTACTTTTAGAACCTTCTAGCTGATACTGCCCAAGCTGTCCAAAATAGTCACATAGAACTGAAATTCTTCCTTTGATGATCCAAGCATAAGTTTCTCAAGAGGCTCACGACTCCTCTCTGAAATGTCACAGGAAATGCTGTAGTATGAGCACATTTGCATTTAGCTATAGAGTGAGTCCTTCTCTTTCACCACGTTAATTGGAATCCTAATGAAGTTTAAGAACAACCGTCTGGTCTGAGGAAATGCGGGAGGTTGCCACTGCGCTGAATCACCATAATTTTTCCACCCAAGTGTCCCTAAAGAGGACTTAGGTGACAAGGAGAAAACAATGCAGCACTTTGTTCTCTATCTACCTCAAAACAAACTTGGACACACCTCAGGAACTCAGAACCTATACTCAAGCCCCCTTGCTTCCCCTGGCAAGACTTCCTTGTGTGGAAGAATATATCATTAATAGATGAGAAGGAAAATGGTAGCTTTGATGCCTGACATTTTTAAGCAGTCTGCAGTGAGATGTTTTTCTCACTCAAATATTGAGTCCTTAGATAAAATGGGGATTGAACTTCACAAGGATTTTAGAGTTTGAGACAGGTTGGGCAGGGGTAGGGAGGTGAACTGAGGCAGTGAGCAGAGATTGCTCATTGACAGGATGTGGCTAGATGTTTATCTTTCAAGCCACCAAGGGCACAAATTGGCCAGGTCTGGCAGGGGCTGGCACATTGCATTTCCCTCCTCATGCTTCTGCCAAACCACCTTAATCCTGACATGCAGAACATTTGCTGCCTTAGCACAGGGCCTCCCTGGAGATCAGCAGCTGGGCAGGAGTGCTTCCTCTCCTAGGCCGGGCCGTCCAGACACGGTCCATCAGGGGCCTGGTCTGTCTGTCAGACTCTTTTCCATCCTCAGTCACCAGAGTTCAGAGTCACGAACAAAAATACCCCAGTAGTTCTTTGGTTTTCCTGTGACCCTGCAGTCCAGGAAAAATGATGTCTACCGCGAAATTACTCTGTGTTGGAGATGCAATGCAGTCCAGTGGGAAGCCTGCAGGGCTGAAAATATGGAACTTTTTCTTCAAAATCAGGCTCTATCACTAGTTCTGTGACCTTGGGCACATAATGTAAACTAGTCATTAAAGGAGAGCTTAACTGGCACATCTGCCCAACCTTGTGGAAGCTTCACGTATAGCGAGAAAACAGACTGGGACCACGAGTGAACTGAAAACTAAGAGCTGGACTGTGGCTTAGCTCCAGCAAAGTCCTGGATGTCCTAGTGTGTATTTTGTGTGTTGACTTCACTCCTGGCTTTGTCTTATTTTCTCAAGCTTCACATTGCCTTGACCTCCATTTTCATTATGATTCTTTTTATTCCTTTCATAGTGCTACACTATGTATATTTTTAAAGCCATCTTAACTCATTTTGAAAACATACATTAAGGAAAGGAGAGATGAAAGGAGGAAAGGAAAAAAAGCTGGATACCACTCAGCAATACTCACCATCATTTCATTGCTAGGCTCAATGAAATCTCAGTCAATGCTTCCTTCTCTAAAGATTTGTCACCTAACTCATGGTTTGGCTTCACCCCAAATCCTGCTATTATCATGGATGGCAAGGACAGCCTTCAACACCCTGGCCTCTACAATGCTTAACCACTTGATCTTCACTGACCTTCAACTCTATTGCACTTCACCACCACTCCATACCCCAATCTAGGTCTCAACTCCTGGAATTTTTTCGTCTCTGAAATTGTAAATTCAGATACATCACTTATATCAGTTAAGCCTCTGTTTATTGCAGGTAACAAAAGCTGGTTTCAACTTTAAAGGGGATGTATTGGTTTATGAAATAGAAAAGCCCATATGTAGGACAGACTTTAGGGTTAGATTTATTCAGTGACTGAATACGGTCTTCTTCAACCCAGTTTCTTTCCATATCTGCCCCCTGCCTTCGTCAGTGGCATCTTTAGGTTGGCAAATTATGTATTTTTCTGGTCTTCACTCTGTGTGCCACACTCTCAAGGAAAAGAGAGCAAGTCTCTTTCCAGAAGCTTCCAGAAAAGTCTTCTTCACTCTCACTGATGTGAACTGGGTCCTGTGTTCACCCTGGAACTGGGAACATTGGCTCATGATTGGATTACCGTGTACTGATTAGCAGAGGTCTAAGACATATATCCAAACCCCTAGAGCCAGGAGTAGAATTAGATCTACCTATCATGTACAGACTGCATGAGGGAGATGTAAATACCAAAATAAAAGCTGAGGTACTCAAAGAGGAGGGGAACAAACGTTGGGCAGGTAACAACAGTGTTAATCATGACTTCCTGAACACAGTCTCCCATCTCCCACCTCTCATTAATTCATTCTAATAAACTAGTTCTTTATCTTCATCAAGATCTCTAGTCTTAAGCAGTCCAAGATGGTAGCCACTAGCCACATGTACCTATTTATATTTAAATTAATTAAAAATAAACAGAATTTCAAAATCAGTTTCTCATTCTCACTAGCCACATTTCAAGTACTCAATAGCCACATGTGGCTAGTAGCCACCATACTGGACAACACAGATCTACAATATTTCCACCATTAAAGAAAGTTCCGTTGGACAGTAGTGCTCTAGTTCTTACCCTCTGATTCGCTCTACTTACCAGCATCTTTCTGCCTTTACTTTCCTCTCTTTCCACTTGAGATCCTTTACTTCTTACCAGCATCCTCAACTTCCTTTCTCCCTTTGCTTCACACATAATGGAAACCTCATTTCTGGATGAATCCAACTGTCAACATTCTTTACATATATACCGGGGCTGCCAAGTGCTACCAGAATTATTCACATATATGTGCAGATTGGGTCCCTCACAAATTTAATCTCCAATCTCATCTAGCTTCTCAGTGCTAGTTTTCCTAGTCTACTGGCTCTCCACTTTCCTTGTAGTCTTTTATAAACCTTTTCTCTTTTCCTCAAACATTTTCCCTGACTCTGAGTAGATAACATTACCTTCTCCTAGGGAAGAAATCTGGTATGCCTAACTACCAAACAAACTGCGGCTACACCGAATATATTCTCCTTCTTTCTTATTACTATAAAAGAGAGTCCCCTCCCTTTTCCTGTTGAATATCAACCCCTACAACCCCTTTGTTCCAAATCCCTCCACTCTTGCCTAAATTATCACCCCTGTTACTTATGTCTTAAAATCCTCCCTCTTTACCAGCTTCTTCTTGTTATCATTCACACTTACTTACATTATTTCCATAATTTTCAAAACTTCTCATGACCACTCCATCTAAGGTTGTGACTCTTTCTTTCTCCCCCAACAACCAAGCTTCTTGAAAGGTTGCCTATTCCTTCTCTTCTTCCTCCTTTTCCATTTTATAGGCCCCAACTCTCTGTAATCTTCCTTTGGCCTTGAATACTACACAAAAACCTCTTTTTTGTGTGTGGGGAAGACCAGCCCTGAGCTAACTTATGTTGCCAATCCTCCCCTTTTTGCTGAGGAAGACTGGCCCTGGGCTAACATCCGTGCCCATCTTCCTCCACTTTATATGGGACACCGCCACAGCATGGCTGACAGGCAGTGCGTCGGCGGGCGCCAGGGATCCGAACCAGCGAACCCCTGGCTGCCAAGCGTGGACTAAACCGCTGCGCCACCGGACGGCCCCAAACCTCTTTTACTTAGGTTCCTGATATGCTGTATGACACCATAGCCAATCCACATTCTTATCTAATTCAGCTTCCAAGCAACACCTGGCTTAGTGCCCTATACTTTTATTCGTGAAACACTCTCTTCCTTTGACTTTCATTACAACACAGTCTTTTAGAGTGTCATTTTGGTGCTTCTCCTCCCTCATCCCTTCAGTGTTTGCAGTCAGAAAGATTCTAATCCGCTTCTCATTCCATTCACTCACCCCCTGCTTCGATGATTATCTATATACATTAACCTGCAAGTCTGTGTTTTCAGCTCGGGTCTTCTACTGGACTTCAGACCTACGTACACAACTGCCTACATGAACAGTTCCACTTGAGTGTCTCCAGGCTCTCAAATGCTATAAGACTGAAATCAACTATATATCTCCCCCTTGTGCCTTTCTGTCTATGATCTCAGTTTCTGCGACTGACACTATGTCTCTACCCCCTCAAGCCAGGAAACTGGGTGTTACCTTGACATCCTTTCACAAAATTCTAGCCCTGTTACCATTTTGGGGGCTCTCAAATAGTCTCAAATGTTCTCAATTTCCACTGCCATTCCCCCGGTCATGCTAAAATCATCTGTAACCTAGATTACTGTGTCAACTTCCTAACTTGTCTCTTAGCTGTACTCCTTCTCTAACACATTTTCCAAAATGCAGTCAGAATGACCCCTCCTTTTTTTTTTATTTGAGGAAGATTGGCCCTGTGCTAACATCTGTTGCCCATCTTCCTCTTTTTTCTTTTTGTTCCCTAAAGCCCCAGTGCATAGTTGTGTATCATAGTTGTAGAGTTGTAGCTCTTCTATATGGGATGCCGCCTCAGCATGGCTTGATGAGCTATGAGTAGGTCTGCGCTCAGGATCCGAACCAGGGAACCCCAGGCCTCTGAAGTGGAATGCTCGAACTTAACTGCTACGCCACTAAGCGTTCCCCAGAACGCCCTTTTTAAATGACTATTCTTTATTCATTCCTCTTAGAATAAACTCTGAGATAAAAAATGACTTATGCTGCTCTTCATTATCTGAACACTGCTGATTTTTGTGACCTCAATTTCCCTCCCACTTTTCACATATCCTAGTTTAAGTTATGGGGAAAAGCACTGTTCAGACACTAATAGTGTGGATTCTAGTTCCTATGACCTAGGTTTAAATGCTAGTTCTCTTTTCATTGGTTTCTTCCTCTGTAAAATGCTGGTAGTAACAGTATTTACCCTAGAAGTTTACTTTGAAGATGAATCAAAGTACTTGCATAATGCCTGGCATATATTAGGTGTTTAATAAACATTTTTTTAAATTAAGGGAAGAACTATACTTTTTAAAATAGCCTTAATAATAGTATCTTGTGAGCTAGATCTGTTATATATTAAGTATAATGAGGCATGGTACTAATATATGAAAAGATCATATGTTGGCCTTACTTTAAAACGTGGTACATTTGGACAACAGAATAGTTTTATCTTATAACAGGTAAATACTATTTACTGAAAGGCATATACAAAGCCTTTTTAACTATTTAAACTGACATAAATATATATACATGTAATATAATACTAATAAGACTATGAACAAAATATAACTTGTTTATGGTTCTTAGGGGAAGAAGATAGAAGAAAATATGCAAATAAAGATGTAATAAATTCCAGGAAATAAGTACTTTGAAGAAACAGTTTAAGGAGAAACAAATTAACGTGACAAAGGGACAAAGAGTAGTGAGAGAGTAGGGTGCTGCTATAGATAGGTGGTCAAGGAAAGTATTTGAGAAGGTGACATCTAAGTCAAGGACGTAAGGGAGCCGCACAGAGCATTCCAGGCAGAAGGCACAGCGTGTGCAAAGCTCTGAAGTCAGATGGGTTTGGATGAGGCGAAGAACTTTAAGGAAATCTCTGGAGCTGCATAGAAATGAGCTGAGGAACCTGGGGGGAGTAGTCAGGAGAAGATTATGTAGGACCTTGTAAGTCATGGTAAAGACTCTGATATTATTCTAATTCCAATGGAAAGCCGTTGAACTCTATAAGCAAGCGCAGTACAAAAAATAACTGCCAGCTGTTGTTTTCTGTTGTTTTCATTACTTGTTATTCAGTGTTTAGCTCTAACAGATATACACAACAGTAAAACAATTTCAGCTGAACTGCCTGATCACTTCTGTGACTGTTTAAACTAGTTTATATGTGAATAATCAGAGTCTACACTTGGATCAGTTATCATATTATGTGGATTCTGAATCAGTTCACCCAATGGGATGCTCAGAATATAGCATTATGATCACACATTACCAGCCATCTTCCCCTAGAATCGTGTTTTCTCCACAGAGAAACAGTAACAAGCAGATTTGTCATAAATTAATTCCCCAAATAAAAACCACAATGGCCTCACGAAGTGGTAGAGAAGGTGAGGGAATTCATCTCTCTTGCAAATTTCATTTTTCTTTCAGTGTCCTTACTTTGTGTCACTCAACGCTGCCATGTTTTCTTCTCTGAACATGTAATGCTAACGAGATGAACATGTAAAGGTATTAAGAAATGCAAATTAAGTTTTAGTATAGAAATTGTGAATCTCAACTGCAGGATTTCTCTTGTAAACAACAAACAAAAAGTCACAATGACCAGGAGTATTTGAACTCTAGTTTTTTAGTATGTTATCTTGCTACCCGTCAATGAGGAAATGGCTACATTTGAATAAGCATAAAAGAGAACACCAGAGACACCACCTCAACAGATTTTTTTTTTGTAGACAACTTGTTTGAAAGAAAGAAGCAAGAAATTGCATATCTCTACACTTCTCTCAATCCTCATCATATCTCAGGTGCCCCGTGGAATAACACTGGCTATCAAGGTGGTGAGAATCAAATAAAAGCAGAGATCAACCAGGATCCAGAATTACTGATTGAACTGCCTGTTGACTTGCAAGGATTACTTTAGGTTTTCAAAGGGTTGTTTTGTACTTTGAGGAAAAAAAGTTGGATACTACTTTCCACATCAATTACAGGGAGTTAATTGTTTTGAAGCAAAGCATATAATTTGTCAAGACACATTGAAAGTATCACCCAGTCAACCTTAAAAGTAAGGCTATAACTTGTACCCAGCTGACCTGGCCCTTCCCCAGCCTCTAAAAAGAAAGAAGACTGTACTTGTAAATGTTTTCATGTATAATATTTACATTTAGATCAGAAAGAAACAAATGGGCAACTTGGCCCCAAATGTCTACAATATGTGGGCAGATGTCAACTTATGGGGTCACTTGAATGGCATTTTATGGCCGAGGACACACGATTCAGCTTGTTTCAGTCCGTTTGAGCAGCATGTCAATTCCATCACTCTTTGCTCTTGGGCATATGGTGGGATGTCATTAACCCGGGAGACCGACAGAACCCTGAAAGTGGAACCATATGTGTTGTAGCAAGAAAAAATTTATTTTCCTCACTATTCCATTGCAAGTATAAACGTATAATCTCTGCCAATGGTTCCTTTATATGTTAACTATTATGTTAACGTGCTGATACATGTAGTCTAATTCATGTAGCATTTGGGGACTCAAACTTAGCACTGAGTAGGTCAGGGATGAACCTCCTGAGTGTGAACCAGAGAACTCAGAGATGAAATATTAGGGCAGATGGACCAAAGGGTCCCAGGTGTGTCTTTCATCAACATGTTTAACTAATGCACAACAATGAAGGAAAAGCTCTTGGTCTGTCATTACAGGGGTCATATCTACCAGGACCTTAGCTACTTGACACCATCTGGAGGCACTCCTAGCTACCATTAAACAGGGCTACTTAATGAGTAGAGTTTGAATATGCTGGTGAACATTACAAGTTATTCTTTTGCCATTTAATTTCATACAAGCTTCCATTTCCACGTGAATTTATGAAGGTATCATGGTAGGATGAATTCTTCTCTTGTCTCTCTTGACTCTCTCCTAACTTCAGTGGACTGTTTTATCTAACTGAAGGTATATTTTATCAGAAATACCTTGAATGTTTAAGTGTTTCTTTTCAAAATACATTGTACTTTGTAAGCTTCAGGAATTACAATGTATATTTGTGAAGACACTTAGGGCCTCTCTAGAAGGTAGGCCACATATCTCAGAGCAGTCCTGTAAGCTTGCCACATTTTACTTCAATATTTGGTGATCAAGTCAGATTCATGTTACATAAAAACAAGGATGGCTGGTTGTTCCAAACGATTTTAACAGTGTCTTTTAAGTTAAGGTGGAGTCATTTAAACCCATGTGTATTGATTGAGTCCTTGTCCAGATTTTTTTTTTCACAAGATTTCCTATCTATTCATGACAGCAAGTGCCATGTGCCTCTTCTCTAGACAGAAGCTGTAGGAGATGCAAAGACTGAATTCAGAACGAGTTTGGAAATAACTACCAGGGTGTTTTTGTACAAACACCATTTTTTCTTTCTCAGCTTATTTCGTGTTCTACAGACTATGTTCCCTTTATCACACAGGAGTCACAGACTGGACCTGCATAAAAAGATTATTTGTATATGTTTGGCAAACTTATGAAATGTATCTCAATGCAACTCAATATGATGTGCATTTGTATGGATTCTGTTTAATCTTCTTTGTGTCATCAAATAATTTGGTGCATTGTAAATAAGGCAACAGAGCCTTTATCCATGCTAAATTTTTCTAATAATCCTGAGTTCACCTTC
This sequence comes from Tapirus indicus, assembly GCA_031878705.1. Lineage (NCBI taxonomy): Eukaryota > Metazoa > Chordata > Mammalia > Perissodactyla > Tapiridae > Tapirus > Tapirus indicus. The sequence goes on from CM062932.1 coordinate 51,229,636, forward strand.
TTTTGAAAATAACTCTTATGTATAACCCTAAACAACTTTTGTTAAATTTCAAAAAATTAAATGTCTTTGTATCATGGTGATTCCATTCTCCACTCCTTTAAAAAGATAAAGGCTAGACACAAAAGAACACATATTATATGATCCCACTATATAAAATGCCCCCAAGCAAAAATATAGAGACAGAAAGTAGATTTGTGGTTGCCTAGGGCTGGGGTAAGGATAGAGAGTGACTCTAAATTGACACAAGATTTCTTTTTAGGGGTATGAAAACATTCTAAAACTAGATTTTGGAGAGGACTGTACAACTCTGTAAACATACTAAAATTTATTGAATTGTACACACAAAACAGGTGAATTTATGGTATTTAAATTATATCTCAATAAAGCTGTTAAAAAATAGAACAGATAAAGGCTAAAAGCCAAAGAATAACTTTGAACCTTTTCTCCTTCTTCACAAAACACAAAATTTATATACTTTTCTAATTGATTAATTGCACAGTCCATTTTAATACTATTTGAAAATGTCATATTCTCTGGTATTATGCACATTATTCATTTTGTCTATATAAATAATGATCCATTAGAGAGTATACTGGTTTGCCAGTGCCATTTCTCATGCAGCTGTGGACTATTTTAGGTCTTTTTCTATAAGCTGTGCTCAGCTGGACTGAATCTGCTCCAGTTGAGCCAGGTGGTGGGCAAGACAGTCCTCCCCTTGGCAGTGGCAGAGGTGCAAGAGAGTTAATGGAAACAGACCAGGTATCTTAAAGGCTCAACTTGGGTGACAGGCCTGGCCATGCTCACCTCCTTCTATTGGCCAACGTAAGGTACATGACCAAACCCCAAATCAAAGAATATAAAATTACACTCCACCATTCTTTTTGTGGGAGGAACTGAAAAGCCAAATGTCAAGGGGCATGGATGCTGGAGGAATCATGGGCACTCTTGCAGTATTTCACAAAGGGGAGGGATGCAATGTAATCTAATAGAAAAACCAGAGTCAATAGGAGGGCTTGGCTCACTTGATTTACACTGAGACCCTAGTGGAATTTCCTTCTCCTCTTTGGAGCACCGAATTCCCATCTGTAAAATGGGAACAGATATTTTTGCTTTTCATTTTTCATCATCCAGGAACATATCAGTAAATGTGTTACTGCTACAGGGGAGGCAACTATGCTTCCTGTAGCTGTCCAAGCATTCTTCTGTGTCCACCAACTGCCAGGCAGGGAGAAAAAGCTGTGTTTCACAGATTTGTTTTTGTTAATCATAACAGTAGGTAATAGAAATTTGGATTTCTTAAATATGGGTGCTCATAGAAGTTAGAAGCATCACTTTCCCCTTGAAAGAGTTAAAATGCCCTACCTACATGCCCTCTGGCCCTTTACTACTTCTTGAAACATTGAGGTGTTTCCCCATAGTGTAAAGGTGTTGTTAGTCCAAAAGAAATATATCAGGCTCTGGCCATTAAGCAGAGAAGTCAAGGGACAGGGAAGGAGGCCAACTTATATTGGAATGCTTTTATTTTCTGAATATTATGGTAACCCATAGTTCCTGAGGATACAAGAGAATGGGCTTGAAATTGGTCATATTAACATCACACACTGGTATTTTACTGATTTCTACCTTCACACCCCCACACCCCCACATTGTCGCTATGGCGTTCTCCTAATTATTCTGAGGAGTCCCATCCTCAAAGAAGATCATATGGTATCCATCACCTTCATCCTTTCCTGATCAATGTGCCTGATCCTATTTCTCTGGTTAAGCCCTCTGCCATGTGTGGAGGATCTGGAAGGCACTTTATCATAGCCTCTGATGCTGACCCACCTTTGGGTACCCTTCTTCCCTCCCCCTTCCCACACACACCAGCCACTGCCATCTTTTCTGGTTATTTCTGCTCTCAGTGACATAGTGCAGCTCTTGAGGGGCTGCTGTATAGTCCAATGCCCTCTGTAGCCACATCTTGCTTCATGCAGAAATGAGAGGATGTTTTTCATTCTCTGGTATGTAACTGTGCCACTTGGGCACCAAAACAGTACTACTTCTGTTCCAGTTATTTAGAGTATTTTCTAAGAAATGTCTCCTTTTATTTTCTGCTCTCTGCAGCTCTCTACTTAGGGTTTAAATATATCATTGGCTTGGGCATTTTTAGCTTTAATGAATACTTTCAAGTTATTCTTCAAAGTGACTTATCAATCCATACCCCACCAGCACTGACAATAGGGACCATTTCCCCATATCTTCACCAACTCGAACGTACGTTGGCAGATGGGGTCTTAAACAGCCTGCCTAGGTAAGGGAGCCTATGATTCAAGACTGAAAGAAGTGGAAGAAGAAAGGATCTTAGCTCATGCAGTTTTTCTTAGCCAATTATATTAGTCAAGGTTCTTCAGAGAAACAGAACTAATAGGATGTGTGTGTGTGTGTGTGTGTGTGTGTGTATACAGAGAGAGATTTATTTTATGGAATTGGTTCATGTCATTATGGCGGCTGGCAAGTCCAAAATCTGCAGGGTGGATTGGCAGTTTCAAGACCCAGGGAAGATCCAATATTTCAGTGTAAGTAAGTCTACAGGTCGTCTGCTGGCAGAAGTCTCTTTTGCTCAGGGGAGGTCAGTCTGTTGTTCTAGTCAGTCCTTCATTCAATTGGAAGAGGCCCACCCACTTCATGGAGGGCAACCAGCTTTACTCAAAGTCCACTGATTCAAATGTTAATTTCATCCCAGAACACCCTCACAGAAACATCCAGAATAACGTATGGCCAAATAACTGGGCACTGTGGTCCAGCCATGTTGACACGTAAAATTAACCATCACACCAGGTATGGTTTGAGAGAATTCCTTGTGCCCATGAAGGGCAGAGAAGTAGTAAGAAAATCACCACAGCTGAAGGGGACTCACAACCTGGGAGTTAATATTCAGCAGCGAGAAGAGTGGATGGTTAACTGAGGACTAGTTCAAATGACCTTCTTCTCAATAGACATCTTCATGGATTGAGGACAATTAAAGAACGTCCCATAACATCTTGGAAGTGTGTAAGCCCATTACTATATTATTATAACTCAGGGACAAAGCTGGCTAGAGAGACCCTGACTTGATTGAGATGAAGTCTCTCCCACCTAAAATACACGCGGCTCAGTGTAGAACTACTAGTCACTAAACCTAAAAGAGAAGTCACTAAAAAAAAAGAAAGTGATCCAAGTTAAACTGGAATCATAGGAAGACAGTGTTTATTCCTGCCCTGATTTTGATGACTTTGCCATGGTCTGACCAGGTAAAGTTATCCTGTCTCGGTAACATTTGCCTTCTCTTTCTGTTCGTGTGCTGGAATGCCATTTGCAGATTTACCGCCTTCATATGAACTGTGATATCACCTATCCAACAGCACAGCTGATCTAATAATATGGAACGCGCATTCTTCACAGAATATCTTATTACACCTCTGGCTGTTGTTTTTGTGACTTGACCATGGCCCAAATTGGTCAGAGATTCATTAAGACCTCCAAAGCAGCTGCCCAGGGGCCCCAAAGGAAGGTGTGAAGATTAACAGCCTTGAGTCGAGGCTGTTAGAGGATGTACTTAATTAATAGTGACAAAGGCTTACTGGCTCCATAGCCTTTCTAGACATTCTTGAACCACGCATACTGACACTGGTTTATTTTTATTTGCGTTATTGAGTAAACTCTAGAAACTCAGTAGATTTACAGTCTTTCCTTCCTTAATTCAGCAGGACCTAGAGGCCCCAGTTCTCCTATAAAGTATGCCACTCGTGTCTCCTGAAGTACATTGCTTCTGGGGTTGTGGGTGGGGGGACCTGTCTCGCCCATTTCACATGTTCTTTTACCTTTTTTCCTGGTATTGATAGTATATTCTTCTCCTTCTTTGCCCTTGTTCCCTTATTAATATCTTACCAATGACACCTCCAGGTCCCGAGGGTGACATTAAAGCTAAGTTGGTTTTAAGTTTCTACCTTAGCATCTGCGTGCAGATCAGCAATGGTAATTCTCCTGGATGTTCCACGTGGGGGTCTCCTTTTGAGAATCCGGGAGGTACGTTCAAAAGGGACATGGACTAATAGAGGAAAGAATTATCAGTCACGAATCAAATTTTCATTAAAGACAAAAAATTAAATCTTCCTCTCTGTAGCTTTGTCATGAATTCCCAGCTACTTTCTAACTTTCATTAGCCTATGGTATATATTGAAATATGTATGTGGCTGATTACTTTTTATTATGCATGTATTTATTCCTTCATCTATGAATTTCAATCTGTTTAAAATATTTATTAAATCATTTATATTCAGACTATAATAGAGCTTGTGTAAAACACAGTTGTGAATGTTTAATTATTAAGTATTTTATGGATGACTCGATATGCTGTTACTAGTTAGTGCTTTTGAATATATTTTTTTAAAAAAGAACAATAACAATACCAACTCCACGTATCTCGTATCTTTGGGCTAAAGACTAATTCTTTCTTAGAAGAGCTAGCGAGGTAGTGAGAACATTAACTATTATACTCATTTTATTAGTTGGAGAACTGGAACAAAAAGAGTGTAAGAAACATTTTTTTAATGCTAGAAGATTTCTTGCCCTTGCTGTGTGACAAGAGATTTGATATGAAAGAAATAAGAACCTCAACAGAAATGGACACATAAATTTGCTGAGAATCAAATGAGGTATACATTGTACAATTTTAAAGCAATTACTTGAATATGGACTGATTTGAAAAGAAAGAAAACTAATTGTAACCAGAAGGAATATATTTTATATTTTTATATGTTTAACTGCAACCAGGAAGAAACATATTTTACAAAGCAACTCTATTAGAATAAATCACAAAATATGTCTATACAAATACACAAATAATGTGATATTGTATGCCATATACATTTTAGGATATATATCTATAGATATTGATATAGATCCTCTGTGCATATGATATAGGGTATACCTAAATAAGAATAAAAAAATATCTGTGAACATGTACATCCTTTATATAGAAATATGGCCATTGAAATAAAGGAAAATCTATTCTCCTTTATTTCTGGCCAAAATTGTATAACAGAACCCTCAAAACAAAACTTAAGTTGCCTACAGTTTCAAAAATAAATCTATTTGGGTTCACCTACTGCAAAATAGCAGCATAAATCATATGATGACTTCTATTTACTTCTAAGACTTTAAGAAATTTATTTATTTATTTATTTTTGTGTGTGTGTGAGGAAGATTAGCCCTGAGATAACATCCGTTGCCAATCCTCCTCTTTTTGCTGAGGAAGATTGGCCCTGAGCTAACATCCATGCTCATCTTCCTCTCCTTTATATGGGACGCCACCACAGCATGGCTGACAAGCAGTGTGTCAGTCCACGCCCGGGATCCGAACCTGCAAACCCCAAGCCGCTGTAGCAGAGCCCGCGAACTTAACCACTATGCCACCAGGCTGGCCCCAAGAAATTTATTTTTAATTCTTAGAAAAACAGCAGAAGCAGTGAGGATTTTATCTGAAATCAGAGCAAATTGTCCTGGTGGTTTGGGCAGATGGTATGTAGTGCTTTCCCTTTGGGCTCATCAGCTTGGGCCATGCACCAATAGTAACAGCCTTTAAAAAGGGACCCATTTCAGTATATAAAATATATACTTTGATAGTTATTTATATTACTATAGCAGAAATGATCTATCCATTTTCATAAAACTATACTACTTTGGGTTAGAATAGGAAACAGAGATAAAAAGTCAGTCGTGACTTGACCAAATTCATATCTAGCATTAGGGATGAAAATGGGGTACCTATGCTTATATTTGCAGTCATATTTATAGGTATTTATGGGGAAGAGAGATTCAAAAGGAAAGAGAGTGACAACAGGAGACTAAGGCTGGTACTGTACATTGTAAAGAAGTATCTGTCTCCAGATGTGATGCTGTAGCACATACAGTTTCTTTTCAGGACAGTTTCTGAGCAGCCACATTCCTCAGGCTGAGTACCCAGGTTCCAGAAGTTCCCGTTCTAATTCTTGATCTTAGGAAAACAACCTTTTTGCTGTAGGCACAAAAATATTCATGCACACAGTTCATAAAACATCTTCCTAAAGGGCGCTGGAAGAGGAGAGGGAAGTGGGTGTGGGGAAGCACCAGGCAGGAATGAATGGTCCCTTAGAATAGAGGAAATGCTGGTGCCAAGAGCCTGCCAGTGGCCACCTCCAAGCACCCCTGGGGCAGCTTTTAGTGAAGTGCTCTGGGTAAATATTTGAGCACCTCTCCTCCTCGGAACTTTCATCAATACACTGCTCATTGGCAAATTTTTCTGTAGTGATGAGTGTACCAAATCTCTCACATCTCCCTCTGACTTTCCTGAAAAGGGAAAAGATTGAGTGATATTTTCAGCACAGATTTTAAATAAGGGAAAATGGTTTTTACTTTTCCTCTGTTATCCTCCAGGCAATCTTCTCACTGGGGAATCAGAGGCTTTTACTATTTGCTCGACATTCCAGTGGTGAATCCATCTAGCAGAGAAGCACAGAGGTGGCATTGCATGGAGATAGACCTCCCCGGGAAGTTTCCTCTCAGGGAAGAAATTACTTGAATTCACAACCACACATGAAGTGTGTGTGTAGTGTGTGTTTTGGGTATTTTCCCATTTGAATGGCATTGAATATATATATATATTTTTTGGTCATGACCTCTGACTTTTCTCTAGGCATCTAGAACTTGGGCTAGAAAAGGGAGTTCAAGCTCTAAATTCTGAATTCAAAGACCTAAAATAGAGTAAAATTCACTTCTGCATTGTGTCAGTGCTGCTTCCTTCTAACTACATAAAAGCTGAACAGATTGCTTTCTACATAGTATGTTTCAAGAAGTTTTCAAATATTCACAAGTGTCTCTCTCAACGGCTTGCTTCAAAGCCTCAAAATACTGGCGTCAGAGTGATTTTAGTACAATGTCTAAAGAATGAACCTGAGAGCAAGTAAATACAAAATGAAAATATTACATTAACCTTTAAACCCATTACATTTAAACCCTTCCAGTTTAAATATCCTGGATTTGATGGTGTTTGGTCTAATACAGGATTGGAAGTCTGGGTATCTGGCTTAAATGCCTGGTTTGTGTAACACAGAGACTATAAGATACTGCTGAACAACGTCCACTCCACAGCTCTGAACTACATCGAGCCCCTGAGAGGAGTTCTTCCCCAAGGAAATGGAAAACTTAATAAAAACTAACCATACTGATTATTTTCTACATGCCACACACTTTTCTGACTATTAACACAGGCATTAATTAATTTATTCCTTGCAATGATGCTATGAAATAGGTATTATTATTTTTTTGTTGTTGTTGTTATTGAGGAAGATTGCCCCTGAGCTAACATCTGTGCCCCTCTTCCTCTATTTTGTATGTGGGACGCCTCCACAGCATAGCTTGATGAGCAGTGCCAAGGAAGACAACAGCCTGATAATGACGTGGACTCCCTCAAGAAATGGCCAGCCTTCCGTTCACAGAAGGGGCAGTAGGAGAATCAATAGCTAACACCCATGATGTGAACTCAAGTTTCAAAAACTACTCAGGAAGAGAAGCAAACTTATGTCTGGACTCAGGCTGATGTGGATTCACTCTGGAACTCCTAATATATGAGGTCAAAGGACTTTATGATAACATGTCATTTCTGAATCCTACTCATTTATTGAGGCTCCTCTTATTATTGAATACTAGGCCGTGGGCTAGACGCTTAAGGATGATTACAATATTGGAACACTTTATTATTCAAGGCATTTTTCATTTTTGGATTTAAAGCCTATTCCTAACAAAGGTTGGGAATACTCCCTTGTTTATAAGGGCTAGCAAGTCAAACTCAAGTGTTGCCAAGTTTTACCAGGTAATTGAAACAAGTAGTCAGGAAATGTAGCAGCATTTAGCAAATTACCACTGATATGGGAAAGGTTTGATGGAATCACACAAAAATGCGAATAGTGATGAAATCTGTTAATAAATTTATGGGGTTTTTCTTGATGAGGAAAATTTGCCCTGAGCTAACTTCTGTGCCAATCTTACTCTATTTTTTTGCATGTGGGTCACTGCCACAGCATGGCTGACAAATGGTATAAGTCCATGCCTGGGAACTGAACCCGTGAACCCAGGCTGACTAAGTGGAGTATACCAAACTTAACCACTACGCCATGGGGCCAGCCCCATGGGTCATTTTTATAATAGAAATTTTCCAGCAAATCCCCAAAGTATACAGAATTGTATAAAGAACTCCCAGGTATTCATCATCTTATGGGAAATATTTTATGTTCTGATTTACGCTTTTTAGTCTCAAATTTTCTAAGTAAACATTACTTTCTTTTGAAAATGAAAACAATATATGGCTCAAAAAAGTAGATTCAAATTAACAAACTTTTTATTATCAAAAGGCTATACTTTATATAAAGACACCAGTGCAGAGTTAACATGAATGTCCTATCCCCAGTTCTTTCCACCAGAAGATTAGTCTCACAAGTGAAGGAAATGAGAATTGGCAAGTGGAAAACCTGTGAGTTGCAATTCTCTGCCCTCCTCCTGGTTCTGGAAGGGTCAGTTTGGCAAGCTCAATATACGACACGAACAGCTGGAGTCCCTCACCCCCATGCAGCAGCTCACCTCTCGGCTTCGCATAAGAAATTGATGTTAGGGATTTGGATCCATACACGTGGCTGTGCAAAAGCGAGTGTGCAGCACCTACTTTGAGCCCTCCACCCACAGGGAAAATGGGGACGTGAATCATAACTACTCCATTTAGAAGACAGTTAATTTAGAAATGTGCAATATGTTGAACAGGCACAGAACCAAACCAAATGTTTGCAGTAATAGAAATTTCCATATGCTGTACAACATTTAAAATATGCTATTTGCCTACACTCACCTTCAACAGGGGGACCTTTCTCTAGGGCTAAAACGACAACCTCTATCCAGTCGCCAGTACTAACACTGATGCTACAAACTATACACTGTGTGCCCTCACGGCTTCCAGGCAAGGTGCCTCCCTCCAGAACTACCCATTGCTTAAGAACTCCCCATGCAGCCCTCCCATAGCAGGGGTCCGTGAAGGGGATTGAGCATAAAGAACTGAAAGAAAATGATTTTTCAGTGGAGAGCTGCAAACGGGGGACTTTGGAAAGTTTTGCTTGGGATCTCATGATTTCACATTAAATCAGTTTTATAGAGTTACTATTAGTAGTAGAATTTAATAAGTACAATAATATCAAGTATTTATAGAGCATTTACCTTTTACAATACTATCTTCATCTTCCTTTATAAATAAGAAAATTGAAGCAGAGAGAAAATAAAGGAATTTCCTAGCATCACATAGCTAACCACACTCACACATACAAAGGACAACTAACACATACTTAATGCCATTTCACGGCTAGGGATTAACAAAATAAAACAAACAAGGATTGAGCCTACATTCAAAGCATGGCCATGATCTCCCTGGCCATGGATTGAGAGAGAAAGAGAGAGAGAGAGGAAGAGAGAGAGAAATGATGTCAGGTATCAAGAAAATTATGGCATGAGCAAAGTGTCATTGCAAAGTAGACTTTTGACATTTATCAATCCTCTGCCCAAGATTTCCTCACTCCTATCCAGTGAAGTTACTCTAGATACCAGCCATCTTGGTCCCCCTGGACTCAGTGCTGACCAGTGAGCATGTCTTTATTAAGAGCTGATTCTGATGCTGACATTGGCGATTCATTTGTTCAGGGACCTTCCACTCCAGTGAATTCTTCTGTCTGTGCCCCAGGCTACCTCCTGCTCACACAGATCACCTGAAGAGTCAGCTTCCCTCTAGCCCTCCTTTGCTTTCCTCACTGCTAAACTCTGGACCTTTGAAGGTGGCTTTGGACAAATCTACATTAAAATGTAAGGGAAAGAATTAGTAGAAACATCCAGGGCCTGTTTTACTTTCTGGAGCACCAGATGCACATTTAAAAAATTTCATTGAAGAATAATATACACACAGAAAAGTGCACATATAAAAAGCACACAGAGCTGTGACTTTTCCCAAAATGAACACACTTGTGTAACCAGTGCCCAGACCAAGAAACGGAAGATGACCAGCCCCCCAAATGTCCTCCTCATGTTTCTTTCCAGTCACGATCTCTCAAACAAGGATGACCACGATCCTGACTTCTAATAATGTAGGTTAGTTTTGCCCATTTTGTACTTTATACAGATAGAATCGTATAATGTGATTTTTTTGGGTCTGCCTTCTTTCACTCAACATCATTTTTGTGAGATCCATATCTCACAATCCATATCATTGTGTGGAGTTGTAGGCCTTTTTATCCCCTTATTATTCTATAGTGCACAATTGTTTGAATATACAACAATTTATTTACCCATTCTACAACCAAAGAGCATTTGGGTCATTTCTAATTTTTGGCAACTTCAAATAGTGCAGCAATGAACATATAGTGCGTGCTTTTGGTGAGCATATATATGTGTTTCTGGTGGGTATATGCCTAGGAGTGGAATTGCTGAATCAGAGGGTATGCGTATGTCCACCTTTGTTAGATACCAAGAAACAGTTTTTCAAAGTGGTTTTATCTATTTACTTTCCTACCAGCCATACATGAAAGTTCAGTTCACTACAGAGCTTGCTAAGTCTTAGTATTTCCTTTCCTTTCCATTTCACTCCTTTTGCAAGGTGAGCAATGGTATCTCATCGTTTCCTGGGTGTGCATTGTAAGAGATGCTCGTAGATATACCTATTCTAATTCAGGACTCCTTTCCCAAGAAATGACTTTCAAAGAAGGGATTATAGGTATTCCAGATCAAGGTTCTGGATGGATCAAGATCCCTCAACAGTGGAACTTGTGACATTTTGGACTGGATAATCCTTTATTCTGGGGGGCTGTCTTGTGCACTGTAGCATTTTAGCAGCACAGCTCGTGGTTGTGACAACCCAAAGTGTCTCCAGACTTTGCCAAATGTCTGCGGTTGGAGGGGAGGCGACAGGTGGGAATCTTCCTTGGATGAGAACTATTGCTCTAGATCTGTTTGGCACATTCTTGGAGACATGTCAGTCTCTGAAAGGTCTTAGAGGTTACACCACATGGGAAATGCCTACATAGAACCAGCACAGCAACAAAGCAGGACACGGCCCAGCAGAGCAGGACAAAGGAAGAAAGTCCATCCGGACCTCTGTGTTTGCCCCATGATTAAGGGGGCAAAAGTTCATTCGCAATACTTCAAGAATGTGCGGTTGCCCTGCCGCCACCATTCCAGCCGAAAATCTCTGAGATTCTTCTGCATGCTATCCAACCACACTGAATGGAAACACAGTCATCAGAAAGTTTCTAGCCAGCCAGGACCTGCTGATCAGTAAAAAGTGGGAAACTAAGCAGTTGAGTTGGATTCCTTTTATTTTGTAAATTTGCTATATAAAAGGAAAGGCAAGTTGCCAGAATGTGTTTTTCTTATTCATCTCGCTTAAAGAAAATATACTTTGAAGCCAACATTTTTTTTCTCAGCAAGGATGTGTGTGTGTACATGTGTGTGTAACAAGGCGGGGGCGAATAGGTATAGAAGTTTATAAGTGTACTAAGGCCTCCAGAGCCGGCGACCTAGATTTGAATCCTGGCTCTGCCACAAAATGCTGGGTCATTACCTTTTATTTAACCCCCTGATACCTCAGTTTTCTTGTCTGTAAAATAGGGTTTATAAGACTAACCTTGTAGGGTTAGTAGCCATGTAGCCTCATAGAGTCCTTTGAGGATCCATGGGCTAATTGTTATAAGGCACGTAGAATAGTGTGTGACAATAGCTTAATAAAAGTTGACTGTGGCATGTTATAAAGAACTTTCTCAACAATCCTGTTGAGCAGGTATTATTACCTTACCTTATAAAAATGGAACTAAATTCAGAAAGGTGAAGTGTGTTGCCCAATGTCACACACTTACTTTCAGAAGGGTTATGTCTCAAACCCAGGCAGTTTCCTCAGGCTTTCTACTAGTCAAGATGCCTTGGTTCTAATGTGTAAGCCCTGTGGCCATCTTGGCTGCATACCACTTCCTAGGAGCCTTGCAGAAAAACTCTAATAGGAAATCCCAATGCTGTTGCCCAACTACAAAATCCCGAACACCTCATTCTTGTCTTCAATTTTGATTTTTTTTTAATTTTTCAATGACATAAAAGAACTGCATCAATTTTAGTAACTGCTTTTTGTTATATAAGCAAAGCATATAAGCCATATCATAAAATCAGTTATAAAAAAAATCAGGTAGCCTTCATGGAAATGAGGAAGCTGACCAAGTTAAATGAACCAAACATTTCCCACTTCCATATTTCCTTAGGATTTTTTGTGGTGGTTGTTGCTGTTTTCTTGGGTTTATCAAGCTATCTAAAACTGTCATTTTTGCAAGCAGCTTTTTTGTGCTATTTTAGCAAAGTGACATGGTAGCAGTGGAGTGGGGATTGCAGGATTTGAAAGTAATTGAGGAGAAGGAGGTAGCAACAGCATTAATAAATGTGATTTTATTCCATGCGAATTTTGCAAGACAAATGGAATCTTTGGACCTGATGAATTTTGAAAATGATTTGCAAGACATAATTATACTCCCATGGAAAGTATTTGACTTGGGCCAATCTTCCACTGCAGAAAATCAAAGGAGAAAATCAGTGGGCCTTTGGGCTGAACAAAGGCCGACAAAAAGGCCTTATAAGTTAATTAAAGTCAGATTTGTACCCCTAAAGCCCCAGATCATTCTGCAGACTTCCTAGGGCAATTCAAGCTTTGTTACTCATGGACTTGGCCACAGCAATCATCTTTTGTTTAACACTAAATCTTAGCTGCAGGAAAAACAAAATTAAACATGTGGAGACTTTTGTGCCGAACCTCTTTGGAAAACCCTGACAACTTTCCCCCAAACAGGGATCTCATCAGGGTCAGCAAGAGCTTTTGGCAACCCCAGGACTGTCCAAGCTTCAGTTCTTAATTCGGATCTCTTGCTTTGTAGAACTTTGATGTTTACCTCCACATAGGCTTTATCCACTAAGTTTTAAAAGAGGCCAACAATTGGTCACAGGATCATAGAAGAGAAGCTAAGAACTTCCCATAAGGACACTGCAATCCTACCAGCCTGGGACCTGGAGTGGGTGCCAAGGTCTTAGGTCAGCCCTCTGTGTGAGGGGACCTCCTCTGTCTTCTGAGCAGAGGTCACTCCTGTTCATGTTTCCCGTTACTCGTAACCGACCCAACGACTTTGAAGCTTTTCTGCACAACTTTCCACTGTGCCTGTGACAGCTCCAGCAAAAAGCACCTAGCAAGCTGTTGCTCCTGCAGGAAATCTGTTCAAGTCGTAGGGGAGAGACATACCTAAGATCTCCCACCTGTCGGCTTTATGAAAGAAAGAAAAAGAGGAGGGGAGGGCAAATACCAGCAGCCCATTTCTTCTTCCTCCTCACCTGACTTGCTGATATAAGCCAGCACCAATCACCAAGAGAAGCTGCAGGGGGCCGTCTGACCAAGGAGAACTGACGTGGCCATGGCTCCAAGAGCTCGTGCGCTGCCTTACAGTCAGTCACACTGAAAAAGCTGTTAGCTCTTTCAGATCACTCCTCATTGAAGCAATTATTCATCTCTCGGATTAGTGTAGTGGCTCCAGAGCCTGGCTACACACCTGGGGAGCTAAAAATCTCAATCCCCATGCTGCCCCAAGACCAATTTAATCTCCAAGGGTGAGACCGAACAAACTCCATTTGGGGTTTGTTATTATCATTGTTTATAATTTCTCCCGGGAAATGCTAACGTGTGATCAAGACTGTCAACCCCTGGTTTTGTGCACAATCTCAGAGACACCAAACAGTCTCATCTAGAGCAACTTACCTGGACATCCCATTGTCTGCAGTATGTATTATTATTATTATTTAAAAAAAAAATATATATATATATATATATACTGGAAGGCCTGCAAGCAACACTCACCAGATAAACGTATTCTTCTAGGTAACCTGGCTTAACTTTCTTCCTCTAAATGCTTGTCTTCCACAGAAACAGCTTTTACAGAAACTCTGATTGCTCAGGGAAACACACTACACTTCATAAAAGTACCATAAATGTATTATTTGCAAGAATTTTCCCTTGAAGAAGAGTATGATGCTAGAAATTGAAAATTTCTTCAAGTCTCTCAATGTCATGAGAATCTGGAATACATATTTCTCTTTCTCGTGGATAATTTGATATATAAGTAAAAATGAAAACATTACTTTAAAATAGAATTTCCTAGATGGAAACATGAGGCTTGACAGTGGAGCAAAAATAAATACTTTTTACTGTCAATTACCATTACATTGATTGCATGTTTGAAAAAACCCAGATAGGTGTATCTAATCATTCCATTTTGCTGATTCTCCTCCACATTTCTTGATTTACAACAGATATCTAAATTAAAGAATTTTTAAGGATATGAACTCTTCTGTTTAGTATCTCATGGGTTGTTTCCCACTTGCTTGCAAATGTCTAACATTTGTTTCAAAATCCAGTTAACTTTCTCTGATTGCCCCCAAAACTTTGTTTGGAAAAGATGAAAACTGGCACACCCACCAGGGCCTTAGGGGTTGTTTTCTTGAAAATATCAAGTAATGGTGATAATAATTATTGAATATGATTATAACATTAGTTAAACTTTGTTAAGTACTTGCCATGTGCCAGTTAAGATTCTAAGTGTTTCCATTAATTTGTTTAACCCTCACCATGACCCTCTGAGGCTTACCTGTGAGGCACACTATTACTGTTACCATACTCCAAACATGGAAATTGAGAGTAAATAATTTACAAAAGTTACAAAGCTGGTAAGAAACAGAGTTAGGTTAAAACCTGCACTATCTGACCCTAAATCCACAGGCTTAACCACTACCATCAGCTAAGGGAAGAGTTTTCTTTCTCACCCAGGTGAAAGCTCAGTGCCCTCTGAGGGTGGTCTCTGCCTCGGGGTTCATCCTTTCCTCACCGTCTTGGAAAGTTGGTGACACATTCTCTATGGTTCCATCCTGGACTTGATGGAATTTATCCCCAAACTATCTTCCAGTTTTCTCTCTCTGGACTGATATTATAAATCCCATCTTGAGGGAATAATAGACATCCTGACATTCTTAAATATGCCCAGAATTTCTATGCCTTTTATTATTTGTTCGTATTATTTCCTTGCAAAGGCATGCCTCTCTCCTTTCCTTCATCTATAAAAAGCGTGCCTGTCGTTCCAGTTACAGCTCCAGAGCTGCTGCTTCTATGAAGCTTAACCTGAGCATTTTTTAATTGAAATATATTTGACATATAACATTATGTAAATTTAAGGTGTACAGTATGTTGATTTGATACACATATATTGTAATATGACTGACATTATAGCAATCTTTGCACCTCTATCACATCACATAATGACCATTTCTTTTTTGTGGTTGGAATAGTTAAGATCTAGTCTCTTAGCAAGTTTGATTATTATAATACAGTTTTGTCTATATTCACTGTACCGTGCATTGGATCTCTAGGACTTATTTGGTACTCATTGCAAGTTTGTCCCCCTTAAACATCTCTCCTATCCCCGCATCCCCTAGCCCTGGTAATCACCATTTTACTCTCTGTTTTTACAAATTTGGCTTTCTTAGGTTCAATGTATAAGTGGTATCATACAGTATTTATCTTTCTCTGTCTGACTTATCTCACTGAGCATCACGTCCTCAAAATTCTAACTCACACATACACTTAAGAGGTATATAGACGTTTAGTTAAAAGGCATGAAAATTCATTAAATTTTGTTGGTGTCAGTTTCCTTTTATACAAAATACCATAGGGCTATAAAACAGTGCCAGTAGAAGCCTTATAGTGGGCACATGGTTTGCTTAATGTATATGTTCTTCTAAAGGTTAAATCTTTGAATCATTCTAAGGTACTTCACCCTCTTAAAAATGCATTAATATGTCTAGTAATATATCAAATAGAAATGATCAAACTCTGAACAGAAATTTATGTATCAAGCTCTTCTTTACTATAAAATATTAAATTAAATATTTTTTTAAAACACGGGTTAATTATTATCCCTACTAAAATGTTAAGTGAAAAATATAAAGTACCAGAACTTTATGTACCGTGTGATCTCAGTAGGAGGAAAGAGAAAAAATAATGTAAAGGGTAATTATCTTTGGGTATGGGGATTAGAGATGATTTTTATTTTTTCTTTATTTTTATAATTTAATTTTAATTTGTTTAAAAATTACTTACTGCAATTAGTCAAAATAATCAAAATTATAAAGAAAAAACAGCTGATATTATTCACTTTATAACATACTTGAAACCACAGTCACATATAGCATGCTTTGACGTTACAAAAGTAATGTCACCCCATCTTTCAGGGTAGATCAGTGGTCCATTTCTTAATGAGGTATGCCTTGTATAATATGGTGATTTTAGAGATTTTTTTATCCTTTAAAAGATGCCAAATCTCACTTGTGTTCAGTAGACAATGTGGTAAATAAGGAAAGAATTATCTTCCAGGTCTCACTAATAGCCTTTACTGTCTTATTAATGTCAACCATAAGGGTATATCAACACAAGGTAAGTTAAAATAATTAGCTTAACAACTTAGGCCAAACATACTCTTAAAAAATACCGGATATTGAGGCTAAATGACCAAAATTATTTGTCAATATTGATCAAATTTACCAGCTAGTTGTTTAAACTCTGCTCTTGTCTGCCTTTGAATATTTACACAGCTTTGGGCAGTCAAAGGAATAAGCATTGCTATATATTCCACTCTCTCTGCATCTATGTTTATACTCAATTTGTTTGGGTATCCTGCCAAAATAACTAGTTCAAGAGTGAAAAACATAACCAAAGAATGGAAGAATTGTTTAACATTATGAAACTTATTAACACAACACATCTCATTAATTGGTCAAATATCAACAACCACAAACCCCATGATTATCCAAATAGAAGATGAAAAGGTATTTGATCCCATTTAATACTTATTCTGGATGAAAACTCTTAAAAGCAAAAATGGAAGAATACTATTTAAAATGACAAAAATTTTCTATCACAAGCCAATAAATAGCATCATGCTTAATGCATGTAAGTATGTTAAGTCGGTAGAACAGATAAATTCTAAAAGCCAACTAGTACTATTTAACTTTATTTTGGAAGTCCTGGGCAATGAAATAAGACATGAAACAAACACAAACCATACACATTGCAAAGGAAAACATAAGAAACATTATTTTCAGATGACATATTGGTTTTATTAGAAATTTCAAGAGGATTTACTGAAAATATATTGGAATTAATTAGAGGATTCAGTGACTCAGATGGATATCTTTTGTAAATCTTAATCAATAATGATTAAGTAGTATAGATAAAATATTTCATTCATAACAGGACTGAAAACAAAAACCTAAGTATGTAGGAATAATGTTAACAATAAATATCCTGCTATAATTTTATGTAGATAATTATAATAAATTTCTGAAACTAAATGATATTTATTATATAAAGAAACAGAGCAAGCTGCTGAATGATAAAGATAGTCATATTAAAAATAGTATGATAACTGCTGGTTTTAAAATATCTTAAATAAAAATTCCAATGAGTTTCAGAAGAAAGTCTAGAAAGCATAAGAAATAGAAATAGAAAACTAATTGTTTTTAATTTGAAAGGATGTAAAATAGCAGATTCCTCCAGGTTTAAAATATATTACAGTATTTCAGTAATTAAAATGATATTATGCTAATATTTAAACCTAATCAGAAAGATTAGAAGAACTGAGCAGATTAACAAAGGACAGATTGTATATATATATGTATATAATGAATATATATAATGTTCATAGATAAAATGGTAAACATGGAGTCAAAAAACAAAACCAAACAAACAAAAATCAGAGAGGAAGAAAAGAATAGCTCAATGACAAATTTTGGAAAAGTAGTTTAATTATTTTGGAGAAATATCTAGTTTGATACCTGCTCCAAGCCATATGTCCAAATAAATTCAAAGAGGATTAAAAGTCAAACATTAAAAAATAATAAAGTGAAGCACTGGAAAAAAAATTCTACTGATCAAATCTATGGTGGTAAAATTTCTTGCTATATCAAACACAATGGAAGAAATAAAAAAGGAAAACATGTATTTCCTGAAATTTGTCCATATGTAAGCATAATTAACAATATATTGAAACAATGCAGTAAATGTGCAACTAATGCAATTCATGAATAATATGTTATTTTCAGTATTCACAGAAATCAATGAGAAAATCACTAAAATCTCAATAGATAAGTGAGAAAAGCACAGGAATACAATCCATAAAAGGGAATACAAAGTTCTCACAAAATTAGCATTTAGTATTTAAAATGAGACTATCCAATATTGGCAAGAATGTGGTTAACTTGATATTATTTTCCCTTCATTCATTCTTCAAAATATTACTGAATCACTACCTTTTGTCAAGTATTTTTCTTGCAGCTGAAAAGATGATGTTTCATCTGACAAGGTCCCCATCTTCCTCAAATTTATATTCAATTATGAGTACTATGAAGAAAAGCAAAGGGAAGGGTTAGAGAGTAATTGGGCTGGGAATCGGGGCAGTATTCCATGGGATACTTCAAGGAATGCCCCTCTGAGGAGATGACTTTTGGGCATCAAGTCAGAGACAAGAGTAAGAATAAAGCCTTGTAGAAATAAGGGTGGAGGTTGGAGGAAGCACAAAGGCCAGGTGCTTGGGAGAGAGTCAGTGAGTAAGAGTGATAGGAAGTTGGAGGGAAAAGCGAGAGACAAATCATGCAGGGCTGCTTCAGGTAATTCCATCTCATTCTAATGCTGGATGCTGTACAAATGGCCAAGCTTTTTTGAGAGGCAAAATTGGCAATGCTTATAAAAAACCATAAAATATCTTATATTTAACTCAGTAATCCCATTTATGGAAATATGTTCCAGGAAACTTATTCTCCCCCATGTCCTACAGTGATCATTTCAAACATTTCCAGTCTCCAAAATTTCCTTATTCCACGTCCCTGTCCCGATCATACTCCTTC
This sequence comes from Tapirus indicus, assembly GCA_031878705.1. Taxonomy (NCBI): domain Eukaryota; kingdom Metazoa; phylum Chordata; class Mammalia; order Perissodactyla; family Tapiridae; genus Tapirus; species Tapirus indicus. Next base: position 51,248,689 of record CM062932.1, read on the forward strand.
CTCTAGAGGATGAACTAACCCACTTTGTTTCAGAAAAATTAATCTGTGAGGTAAAAACTCTTAAGGAGTTTAACCCAACATCTCATCTTTATATCCATCCTGGCCTCACACCTTCCTTCCTCTAGGGGGAGGTGCCCTCCTGCCCTCTAAGGCTACTCTCCAGTGGACTCCGACCCTAGACTCCTCCTTCCTCCTCTGGAATCCCTCTCGGTTATTTCTCCTCAGTTAGGATCTCTGTTTCTCCTCTACCAATTCTTACCTTTGACAATGCAATTCACTCAAAAATCATCCGTCATTGAAGAAACAAGCAAAACGTCCCCTTCCCATCTCTCTCGTGTGTCTCTTAGCCAACTTTTCTCACAAAGATTAGTGTCCACTTGTACTCACTGCACTTCCTCACTTTCATTCCCTCCTATAGTTTCCATCACCCTGTCTTGCTCCCATGGCTGCATTGGAAACAGCTCTGGAAAATACTACCAATGTTCTCATTGTTACTACATCCTTCTTTATATCCAACCTTTTGCTGTGGGTCTGCTTCAGGGGTGGCCTTGTTCAGAGGGAGCACGTAAAGCCACCAAGGAAGTATGAAATGTGGGTCCTAAATGTTTTATTATCCTCTCTGTAATGAGGCCTTAAATTACTTGATTTTGCACTATTCTTGGTGGAGGTATTATAAGCCACTCTTAAAGTAACGTTCGCAATACCTTAGCTTGGATTAATTCCATGTGTAAATTCTAGGGAAAAAAAAAAAAAAAACAAACCACCTATGGAAGTCCAGGTAATGAGTCAACAGCAAACAACCTGTGTTAGAAAAGGAAAGCTTGTGAATGTAGAGCAGCACAAGGCGCTGCTGATTCCAGAGTGGGAAGGTTGAAAACCCCTAGGACCTACCTCCCACTGGACATTGCGATGAAGGGAAGGTGGTACGTGTCCAATGAGAGGAGAGAGCACATAAAAGAAGATAGGGAAGAGCTGAAGACGCACTTTTGTTCTTCATGATTTAGTCCAATGATCTCCTGAAAGCTGGAATATGACTGTGCCTGATGTTTTCTTGGGGGGAGAACTGTCTTTGTTCTGGTCTAACTGAGGACTCTATCCTCATGAATCTGATATTGCCAATAGGATGTTTTATGAAATGGAAAGCCAGAAAAAAAGTATTCACCCAGGCAAGAGATGCCACCTTCTATTCATTTCTGATGCATCTAGTTTCCTAACACTTCTAGTCTGCCAAACTGCACGTTAAAGTACATACGGTAAAATTATACAGACTTGCAAAAATTCTGATTTGAATTCAGGGTATTAATAGCAGAAGGAATGTTCTTCTGGGAGTAATCTAAGTGTTATATTTACCTTTGGTTTGAGAATATTTGCAGTGAGGAATTTCAAATGCAAATATTTTAAAAGCATAGCATGTTGGTGGAGAGACACTGTGGGTACTTCTGTTTTCCTTTAAAAAAGGTTTTTCTTGACTTTTTATTGGAATCCTAATGAGACCATAATTACGACAGCAAAAGGGGAAAATGCAGCTGTTAAAAGCTTGGTGTTGCTGTATATATAGTCCCTCCACTAAATTTAATTTAAAAAAATTCTGAAGCCAGTCAAGAGAGAAAAAAAGATGATTTAGCAACGTAAATTTTGAACACTTATACCCTTGGTACGCATGATTTTTTTTAATGTAGATTTTTAGAAATTTGGCAGTCTTGTTTCCTCCTTTCTTTTCATTTTAATTGGACCATAGTATAAAGCACTTTAAAAGAAGACCCATCTTCGTTTTTGTCCCTTCCACATGCACCCAACCTCACCATATTTCTTAAGTGTTTATGGCTATGAAACTGAACATCTCTAAAGGCTAAAGATTCAATTATTTTCTTGGCTACACCCTTTTGGAAGTGCTGGATGTCTGTGTAGGGGGGAGGGTATATCTTTTAACACAGGACTTCTGGTTACAGGGACAGACCCTTTCTGGTTCAAAGCAGATATCTGTATTTTTGCTGCACTTGACCAAAGTAAGCATTATTTCCCTTGAATCGATGACTGTGATAAATCGGATAATTTAATTTTTAATTAAATGGTTCCAAAATGCACCCTAATTCATCTGGTCATGTCCTAGACTTTGACTCAAGCAAATAAATGCTTTGTACAGAATAAAGAAGATGCTCAGAATAGATCCTAAGCAAAAATGTGCTCAGATTGACTTGTCACTAATGGTACTTGTTAATGTGATAGAAATTTTTAACTGGAAGTTCCGGTAGCAATAATCTGATCCAAAACCTCCCGCCTTTTCTTTTTGTGGCTGAGAAAATGCAGCCCTGTGCATTAGCAAAACAGTGGAAGAAATATAGACCAGCAAAGAAGAACAAGTCTTCGAAGACTGAAATGGAGGTGTCACTTGACCCGTTTTTGTTCCTGGGCCATTACCCAGCACTGCCTCAAAGGCACCTCAAGGGCATTTCCTCAAGCTTGACTCCCTTCCTCTCAAATTGGAGCCTTCAGAAAATGGAAAAGACTGAAACCCTTCTCGCATCTCGTTGTGCCCTAAAAGAGGAAGACGCTATTATGTCTAATAAAACACATTTATGTCGCAAATTCTGATCAGTGTGTCTCCACCACGACCAGAAAAGCTGACTGATGTCTTAGAAGCCTAAATTTCTCAGCTCTGTGAGAGTTGAGCTGTCATTATTTCCAGAGGTTACAAAGTATTATAAAACACTGTGCTCTTAGTTTGGTGACTGTGTCAGCTCATATTACAGATGAATAATGCATGTCTGAACTAGCTCTTGTCAGAGAGCTGTTATCTTGTCACAAATAACACAACAGAAGTGCCTTCAAAATGAGCTAAGGTTATGTTAGAGTACTGGGATTGAATAAAGAGGATAAAAGCTGCTTTTCATATAATTACTAATTGTAGATTGTAGCATTTATTTCATGATTCTTTTATAAGTCAATTGCTACTTCGATCAAAGTAGCATATTCATTTTTAATCTATGTTATTGCCACTTATTTTTCAGATTCTGATATACCCCACCCCCTCCACCACTCACCCCAACAGCTCCCAACACTGGTATCCATTTCTTTCCCAATCCAAGAATCTTACGTCTCATGAAAAGAACACCAGCTACTAGGCAAAAGGTATTTAAATCATCTCTCCCCCTTTTTTAAAGATTTAGAAATGCTAAGACCTTCCTGAAATGCAAGTTACAATTTCTGCCCTGATATGAGCAGGACTATGATATGGGAGGTGACATGTGCCACTGTCTGCCAGATGGGGTTATACTGCTGTAAATGCCTTGTCTTATTTTTAACTCTGTCCTATTTGAATAGGGAAAAAAGCAGTTGCCTGCCACACTTGGGGAGTCATGTGAAAATGAAACAGAAAGGTTATGCCATCCAATTTTTCTTGGGGGGAGTGGGACAGTAAAACTCCTCCCTTTGAGTCTCACCCTACATCATGTTATACATGCACAGGGACTCGAAAAATATCCAATGAATCCAAAAGCAGCCCTAGTAAGGCTGACAGTGTCTACCATAGTAACCTTTCTACTGGCTCGTTCTTTACCCCTATAACATTTTCCTTCTTTTATTAAGATTATTTTTTTTCTGATCTCAAAGAAAGATATATTTATCCTGGAAAAAAAATAATACAAAAAACAAGGCATAAAATTAGAATAACCCTAGTATCCAGAGATAACTATTTTTTTTCATCGAGGGATATGTGTATTCATCCTGCGCGTGTGTGTGTGCACTTTAAAAAATAATTTTGATCATACTTAAACTCATATCATATTGGTATTTCTTAGGTTATAAGAAACTAAAAAATATCAGTATGATTTTTAATCTGATTCTTGAAGACATGAGCTTCTGTACCATCATTTATTTAGTCATTCATTCCCCAATTTTTTGGACTTTAACTTGTTTCCCACACCAGCGTCTCTGTCACTGTCACTTTCAGAAACAAAGTCTTTAAAACCCACTAACCTCTGAATCGGTTGAGTTCCCATGGCCTAAGGTTAACCACAACCACTGGAAGAATAACACCAGGCAGAGACAAAAAGCCTTGAGGATTATAATTCATCAAGCTTGCTCCTTCATGCTTTACTTGGAGAGTCTGTCATTTCTCCTCTTTGGGTCCTTCCTATCTCTCTAGAACTATGTCCACATTTTCCCCTCTCAGCTCACTTCCCTTCTTTAGTCTCTTGCCTTGCTGGATATCAGCCTCCATCAAACTCTGGCTTCACGTGTCCCCAGGTCCCAGTCCCTCCAAGCTAACCCCATTATATTGCAGCCCATGTCCCAGCTTCACACCTGGCTACATTCCGATAGCTTTGCTTTATCTCTAATTATCTTTTGCTCCCCTAGGAGCCCCTTTGTCTTAGTCAGCTTGAGTTGCCATAACAAAATACCATAGACTGGATGCCTTAAACAACAGAAATGTATTCTCACACAGTTCTGGAGGCTGGAAGTCTGAGATCAGGGTGTGAGCAGGATCAATGTCTGGTGAGACCTCTCTCCTGGGGTTACAGATGGTTACCTACTGACACTGTGTCCTCTCTCTCTTCTTCTTCTTATGAGGCCACCAATCCTGTCGAATTAAGACCCACCCTTATGACCTCATAACCTTAATTACCTCCTAAAAGCCCTGTCCCTAAGGATAGTCACATTGGGGCTGAGGGCTTCAGCATGTGAATTCAGGGGGGACACAATTCAGTCCATTGCATCCCCTTCATATACTGTACAGATTTCATCAATATCTTGGACTGTTTCAGATTCCTTCCTAGAGAAATGCTCACACTCCCAAACTGCTGGCAACATCACTCTGAGAGCAGGTCAAACCCAACTGCACTGACAAACCACGTTTAACTCCAACAAAAGGCATTCTCATAAACATTCAGATGTGCCTTCCGTTGACTGTCCCCCAGCTCGTTTCTCTGCCTTAAAAATGGCACACCTCAGACGCAGCTTCTGATTACAAACCCGTCTGGCTCCCAAGTCACAAAACGGCAGCAAATTTTAACTAATCAATGTTTTACGGCCGTAATTAAACTACGCACTTACAAATAAAATGTAATGCTTAAAATCAGGTCCCAATTTCTCCAAGCTGCATTAATATTTATAAAATGATTATTGCAGACAGGCACATTCTTTTACCGCTTACTGTGGGCACTCACTACGCACACAGGAGCAGTAAATTCTTAATTATCATCGAAGTTGAAGGCCATGGTTCCTCAGTTCCTCAGCCTCATCCCGGCCACTTCCAACCTTCTGAGACCACTCTTATGGATGAGCTTCTGGTCTTTTCCACTTCCCTGCCTTTCCATTCCCAAGAGCGTTATCCTGAGAGAGAAGGAGTTATGGGTTATCCTCAGGGAGAAAGTTGAAGGAACAGTGACTTTATATCTTATGACTCCATGGAATAAATAAAGCAAAATGGCTCATCCTCAGCTAGGGGAAGCTTAACAGAAGCTTGCATCTCCTCCATGAGTTCTGCAGCCCAAGCGATGACAATTTCTCTCCCCCAAATCCCACCCATAGTTGTTTCCACCAGACCACCCCCATAGTCTATTATTGGCCCTTATAAGGCCGGTAATATCTCACTGGAATGTTTGTAGGAGTAAAAATCATATACTTATACAATAGAGGTGGGAGTTGATTTCCATTGCAATGGCATGAGCTCTAAAGCAATACAATATTTTAGAAATATTCATTAGCCCAAAAGGAAACTTTAAATGGTAGAACTAAACTAACCTCACCAGCTGGCAACATAACAGAGAGGGGATAACACATTCGGCCAAGTTCATATCCATCTGAGCTTTGAGACTGCAAAATCTCAGCCCCTTTTGGAGGATCAGCTTCCTTTTACACTTGGCAGAGAGCTATTTCCGGATGCACAGAGAGCAAGAAAATGGTTTTGGAGAAGTACCCATAGGGTTCCAACAGAATCAAATATCTCCTTACAAAACATTTTGATGAGCTAACTTGAAATTCATCAGCAACGTACAAATTATATTTACTTCATGAAAATCTACTTGTCATAGAATTGTATACTAGGAAGGGACCTTTGGGATTATCAAGTCTAAATTTCTCATTTTACAGATGGAAGTCTAAGGCAAAGTGAAAGTAGTTGACTGTGGTTGATCAATTATATGCTCAGAAAAAAGTTAGTTGACTGGAAAAGTATTATTGTCTCTGAGTAGAACGGATTCAGCTACAACTTGTAAGTATGAGTCCTTAATAGAAACTGTTGATAACAGCAATGGTTGAGGTAAAAGAAGGGACAACCTGCCAAAAATGTATTATGAATTCAGAGCATAGAAATGTACATCTACCACATAATATTCCCACAATCTGCTTTGGGGGCTCAAATTCTCACCATTAAGATCATCTCATGGAATTTAGATTTTCATCACTACAGAAACTTTCAGCTATATGCAGATCTTGTATACGTAGAATGACGGCTGTATCATATTAGCGTGATTTTGATTATCAACATATATAAGAATGAGAGCAGACAAGCAGATAGATTGATTGGGAAGAAACACACGGGAAATTGAAGAGCTCTGTCATCTATTCTATCTGCCTAAGAAAGCAAGACGGTGCAAAGGATGGGATGTGCTGGAAAGTTGGGACCTTTCAGGATTATGTGGCAGAAATAGGAAGAAGGGATTTGTAAAACAAAGTCAGAGATGCCAAAGAAGAACTTTGCCTTCTTGGTCATTCAGATAGCCTCATGGGCACCTATTGGATTAATGGGAAATATTAAATTCATTTTAAGCAAGCAAACATGAAAAGAAATCAGTGGTGAATTACATAGCCATCTGTTTAAGGAAAAGAACACGGAACTTGGGGTCAGATAGATGTGGCTTTAAAGCATACGTCTTTCATCTACTAGCTATATGATCTTGAGCAAACCGCTTAAATTGAGCACCAGTCTCTTCATATGTAAAGCAAGAATAATAGTACTTTTCAAGAGTTGTTAAAAGAATTGTGCCTGGCATATAGTAGACATTCAAGACATAGTTGCTCCAAGAAAGAAGGGGAAACTTTATGCTGTTGGAAACTTATAATTATAAATGAAGCATCTCCAATTGCCAAATTCCAGCCAGACTATCCTGTAGATCCTCAAAGGATCCTACTCCCACCCCCTTTCTGTGCCAGTCTTCCTAGGTTCTTCTTCACAATCCCGAAACTGAGAATCTCTTTCTCATTCAGCCTGATGGGGGTCGCTTGGGAGGACAACTATTTGCAGAGTCAGTAGGTCACAAAGCTTGGGGGACTTTGGGGACAGGATTTAGGAGATCTTCTTTCATTTCATTTCCTTTCTTCTGCCCACAATGCTTTATTTCCTTCACAGCAGCAAAGAGCTTGGTGTAGAGAGAAACTGGAGAGTATAGGAATCTCACTCAAAGCTTGCTGGTTTCTCCTCATAAAATTCTGAGTATCATTGAAGCATCAATGGTTACTTCATACTTGCCACATTGTTATTACTGGAGCACCATAGTTGCATTCATCGCTCCACTATGTCATCTGTAAAATGCACTCAGCTAAGGTCTTGCCACTGAGAACTTGAAATTCAAATGTAGGAACAGAAATGCCAGGAGACCAACACCTTGCAGCACCTGGCTTTCAGAAGGGAATAATTAGGGAACTATATGTCCACTTTTCCAAGGCTGGTAAGGACCCAGAAATTATCTGGAGGAATGTGTGCAATTTCGATGTTGTAGTTTGGCAGATAATGTTGGCAGAAATGTGGCTAAGGATACGACCTCACTGGATCTACCAATAAAAAAAATCAATAATGAAATTTTTAAAATCCTATATCTATTCATTTCCTAGCACCATGATTTTGCAGTCCCCAAAATGGTGATTTGATCAGTGATGAAACATATAATATTTACATTTTACTCAACAACGGAAAACTCCATAAATTCCCTGATTGCCAAATCTGACCCCTGCATATGTGTTTGGGGTGTCCTAATACACCTCAAAAGAAATCCTTACATAGTTGAACATTGTATATAGGTAGTGTGATTAAGGTGAGGTTTTTAGTGTTGTCAAATATCACTAGTGAATACTTTTAGATCACCATCTTTAGATCCCTCTAGACCCCAAATCTACCATGTGATATGAAAAATAGCTTACCGACATCCCAAGTAGTCGTTGGGAACTGTGAAAGGACCAATTTACATATTACGAGGCTTCCATCCATCACATTAGGGAAGTCACTTGTTGAGTGGACCCCATTCAGTCTGTTTTGGCATCCCCAGTGGTTCCTCCACACCCACTAGAGTGTCCACAGACCCCAGCCCCTCCAGGAATCTCACTAGGAGCCAACCCAAGCCAACTTGTTCTGAGCTTTTATCAGCCATTTGGCTGCTCTCTCAGATCCAGCTTCCATCACTCAACTGGTAACTGTGACTTTCATTCTTATTTGAAGATATGGCTATGTCTATATCCATCTATCTGTCTCTCTATATATAAAATGACTTTTCAATAGTAAAAATAAATATATAGTTTATTGTAAAACTTTCGGAAGATAAAGAAGAGCATACAATTATTATTCATATTTCCGCTGCCCCAAAATAACACTTGTTGACATTTTTGAGTATATAATTGAACTTTTAGGCTTTTACATCTATACAAAAACAGATATTTACAAAATTAAAATCATAATATGCATAATATTCTGTATTTTTTTGTAACAAAGAGCACTCTACGGTGATTCTCTCTACATACCAGTAAATGTTTGTGTCTTTGTTTGGATTGTCTAGTTCCTTTGGTTTGATGCTTATGTAGACAAGTTGTTTAGCTCCTAACTCTACCTTCTCTTTTTTAATGCCTTGCCATTTTTTCACCTCTGGCTCCAAGCCTGCAGATTAAGGCTATTAAGTCTGGGTTCTTCCCACAGAAGAACAAATTGAAATGTGCAATCCTGGACGGGAGCCAGGACTAGGAAAAATTACTATAAGGACTTTACTGGGGCAACAGATGAAACATGAACAAGCTTTGTAGGTAACAGGATCAAGAGTAAAAAATAAAATCTGATTTCGGTCAGTGTTCTTTAATTTTGGAACTGAATGTTCTGATTCTTAGGAAATACACATTTAAGAATTTAGAGGTAAAGGAGCAGGATTTCTGTAACTCACTCTCAAATAGTTAAAAAAATAAAAGTTAGATAAAGAGATAGAGATAAAGGAGATGGGGATAAAGTGGTAAAATGTTAACAGTTGATGTATTTGAGTAAAAAGGTACATAGGATTTTTTCTTGAAACTTTTCTGTGAGTTTAAATTATTTCAAAATGAAAATTTAAAAATAAATGCCAATTCCCTCATGAATTTAAGCAAAACAAACAAACAATCAAACAGAGAAAAAAACAGGGAGAGAGAATATTTTTGTCTAGTGGTACGTTTTTGCCCCTTAAAGTTAAACAAAGCATATTATCTTTGGATAAAATTCCCTCAGAAACCACCAAGTGCAGTTTGTCACGCTTAAAAAAAATTAAAAGTAGTTGCCTTGTCTAAGACAAAACAGTATATTTCCACTTCCTGTCTTAAACACTACATGGATCTTAGTCTCTATTGCTGGGAAATGTATGAAATTTGGTTGCTTGAGATTTCCCTACTCCAGAATTTATACCAAAATTTCTTGGAAAGATAATGAGCAAGATCTTAATTCCTTTTAATTGAAACGAGAGGACAGAAAGTTCAGTTCAGATTCCAGACATCATAAAATCTGTCTTAAAAATGAATGATAGGTAGATTGAAACATAAACACGCACACTTACATTTAAACCCAAAACTACAGACAGTCTCACTTATATTAGGACTGATATGTGTACAGTTCATGGTTTTCAGTAACATAGCAACATTTGCTATGTATGTAATAACAGCATCTAAAATGACATAATAAAAAAAGAATTATCTGCGATTAGAAGTGAACTGTTAAAACTACTCTGGTCAGTGCCAAAAATCAAGGGAGTTTATTATTTCAGTAGCTGCAGTGAAAAACCCCCCTGGGTGCCTAGAAAACCTACCCCCTCCAGCTTTCCACCCACCCTCCTCACTGACATGGTAATGGGCTTTCTAAATTCAAAGACAGTTACGTCAGCAATTTGTGGCCTCTCGTGGGTTTTCCGGCCCTATAAAGCACACAAATTATACCCAAATATTGGCCTGAAAAATTAGTAAGCTATAGGGTTTGTGTTATCTTAGCCAAGCTTTACTGCAGTAAAAGAAACCTAGGGACCCTAAACCTCGACAGTTTCTTTGCTGCATTATTATTTTCTTTTTTGGTGGGCCGATTCTATGTTAATACTCGTCTTTTTTTCTTTTTGGTTCATTATTACATTATTTTTATTATTTTTGTCTTGTTTTGTTTTCTTTGACACCCAAGGAAAGTTTGGGCAGATGTTAATTAACGTTACGTTTCTGGTACCTTTATAAAATTCTGTTCTTTGGTTTTTGCTTAACATTGAGTGATTTAAAAATATCTAAAATAAGCTTCCTTTTGTAGAACTTTCCATGAATATCCTTGAAGATGATAGTGCCCTTTGTTAAAGGTTGCAAATCCCTGGTAGGCATTGCGTCTGTACAATTCCATCCATCAGAGTGTGCTACAGTAGTGGAATGCAGTTACAGCTTTGGCTGGGCCACAGAGGAACACTGCCCAGTGGCTATCAGAATCAACCCCTGCCTTGATTTAATGAAGGAAAGCACTAACCTTAGAGCCCGAACCCTTGAATCCAACACCACATCTGCACTTACTAGCTTTGAACTACCGTGGCCAAATTTCTTTCTTTCTTTTTTTAAGATTGATTATACTTTTTCATTTTACAGTAAAATGCAAATATGAAAAATCATACAAAATGCAGATAACTGAATGAATCATTTTAAGTTGAACATCTTTGTAAATAGCCACCCCAGGAAGCCTCCACGGGCCCCATCCCCATCACAACTCCTCCATCTCCATAAAAAACGATTACTCTGACTTTTATAGCAATAAAGATATGAGGAAGCTCTTGCTATAAAAATCAGAATGGTAGTTATTTATGGCCTTATTTTCTTCGCTGGAGTAATACAAAGAATAATAGTAGCACTAACTCACAGTGCTGTTTGGAAAAACAAAGCATAATAAACAAACACACAAGGTAACATGTCCAAGGGCTCTACAAGTATCAAGCTCTCCACCAAGAGGAATGGTTCCTATTTGCCTTAGAGATCCGCCGGTGGGGGGTCTGGAGACCAATCTGAAACCTCAAGCCATGAATCTGACGAGATGTATTCCTCATAGCTCTTATCATTCATATTTACGTGCCGTGAGCTGCAGGGAGTTAGACCCCGAGATTTTTCATAATATTATTTATCAAGTAGGATGATAATTACGAGTAACAATTGGAAAACATAATTGTTAATGAAAATACGTTTATTTTAGACTACTTATACTTTAATATGCCATTTTCCCGTAGACCGTCACATATTTTCCAAACAAATGTTCATTGTTTAATTCCCACAAACATTAGTAGGAGCTCCAAGGGTCAAAATTCAAGGGGGAAAAGGAGGCTTTGTTGAATAAAGTTATTTACATAGTTAATCGGGAGCTAAAACCCAGGAGAAATGCAAATCACCTTGTTTCGAGAGAGGGAACAGCAGTATGGTCTTTGGCCAGCATTCACACCCTAGAGACAAACAGAAGCTTTGACTTTCTTCCCTTGAACTTCTTTTGTGTATGTGATCTTACTTGGTTTCAGTTTTCAAGTTTATAGAAATAATCTTCTGGGTGAACCAAGGTCAAAACAGCAACCTGGGGTTTAACTGCTGATCAAGCAAACAGGATGTCCAAATATTTCCGCAAAGCAATAAACCATCAGTTAATGGTGTCATTCCCACCCATAATGTCCTCTTGGACCAACAGGAAATGTACCTTCATTTGCTGGCCCTGTGTAGTAGTATCCGTTTTAAGCACTATGTAAAAGTGATCACACCAGGATTTCTTGCTCCGTCCAAGGAAGGAAAATTTCAGTGAATTACAGGCTCAGCATCTTCCCAACTACCTCCCTCTCTTTTCCTCAACTGTTACGCGATCTGGGTGGCTCCTTTATTTTAAAAAGACAATAGAAAGCACTAGAGAAGGATGCCAGACTAGAACTTAGAAGACCTTGACGCTAGTCCGATTTCTGCCTTTATGTGATATTATACGTCACCTCAAAATAATTCTAAGAGGCTTGATTTCAATTCTGAACACTATTTTTATTTATATCCTCCCCACCTGAAAAAGGCTTTGCTGTAGATTATAAGGGGCTATATCATCAAAATAAACCATTGTGAGGAGCCAAAAGAGAGTTTGAGGGAATGGATAAAATCCTAGTGGGTATACATTAAGAAATGTTGAAGGAATGGGCGGTCTTTTAAAGACGGGCACTCCCACCATGCTTTTCTAATGCCTGGGCAATATCATTCGGCTAACTAGGTTTTATGGGATATTATGTCAAAAGATATCTTTGGTTCATGTTGGATCACAAATTTGAAGCTTTTCTTTTCAGATTATACTGTAGCTCCCCTTTCACTATTCTACTCTCCACACCTGATACAACTACTTTACTTGTGCTCTGCTCTTGTTATAACCTTAAGTCCTGGATCATTTGGTTTTCCTAGATCCACTTCTCTCTTCCTCAGATCCTGTTTTTTCAAACTCCTTCCTAGTCTGAAACCCAAAAGTGACCTCTTTCAATGCTTTCTTCCCTAGCAATTCTGGAATTCATTACCCCTGTGTTTTTCTTTGATGCAAATTCCCACCTAGACAACCCCTTTTTTCTCTGTGTTTAAGCTAGCAGGCTTCCAAAGAGTGTTGAGAAAAGTCAAGACACTGCTGACAGTCTCCTGCCAATGTGAGTAACCCCAAGTTAGTTGATCCTTGTCTATTCCTTCAACCTCCTCCTATCACATTCTTATAGGGACTGTTCTAAACTTACTGTGTATTTTTAAATGCCTAATACTGTTTCTTCCAGCTGATCATCTACTCTGGTGGCCCAGTTTATTAATTCAACATTTTATTCCCTATCACGCTCATCACGATTGCTTTGAGTGTTTCTATATTCCTTAAGTCCTTAATATCATCATCTCTCCATCACTCACAGCTCAAAATCTCTTCTATTTGGTTGAGGTTCAAGTTTCTGGCCAAAGCATCCTAGTTTTACCTATTTTCGAGTATCATAATATCCACTTCACTGAATCAACGTTTTACTAGCTCTTCACACAAACTTTTCTTCTTTTCTCCCTTCCCTTTTTAAACATTTTCTCTTATAAAATTTCCAAATATACTGATAAATATAAATGTCACGATTAAAAAAAAAAAACACTACAGGATCTGGCCTGGTGGTATAGCAGTTAAGTTCACACCTTCTGCTTCAGCAGCCCAGGGTTCTCTGGTTCAAATCCTGGGTGCAGACCTACTCACCACTCATCAAGCCATGCTGAGGTGGCATCCCACACAGAAGAACTACAACTCTACAACTATGATACACAACTATGTACTGGGATTTGGGGGAGAAAAAAGAAGAAATAAAAGGAAGATTGGCAACAGATGTTAGCGCAGAGCCAATCTTCCTCAAAAAAAAAAAAAAAACTACATCCTCTCCTCTTGCCTCCTTTCCATTTAACCAAAGCCCAGCATTTTTACAGTTAGCTTCAAGTCCATTTTTTAAAATAGTAAATAATGAAGAAAAATTAGACTCCATGTAAAGTTTTTCCCAATCCAAATCCCCCTTCTCAACTCAGAGGTAACCAATATCCTGAATTTGGTACTAATTTTCTCCATGTATGTTTTTATAGCATTATTAAATATGTATTTGTCTGTGAAAAATATATAGTATGATATAGAGAAAAATGGTCCCCTAAGATGTCCATGTCCCAATCCTCAGAACCTGTGATTATCTTATCTTACATGGAAAAAGTGATTCAGTAGATGTGATTAAAGTAAAGGATTTAGCAGATGTGATTAAGGTAAAGGATCCTGAAGTGGGGATATCATCATAGATTATATGGGTTGGCCCAATCCACTAACATGGGTTCTTAAAAGTGGGAGGGGAAGGTAAAAGACTAGATCAGAGAGATGCGACATGAGAAGGACTGGATCTACCATCATTGGCTGTGAAGATAGAAATCTGGGTCCAAGAGCCAAGGAAGTGAGTGGCATTTAGAAGCTGAGAATGGCCATCAGTTTACAGCTAACCAGAAAACAGGGGCCTCAGTCCTACAACCTCAAGGAAGAGAATGCTATAACACCCTAAATGAGCGAGGAAACAGATTCTCCACTAGGGCCTCCAGGGGGAAACACAGCTTGCCAACACCTTGATTTTAGTTCAGTGAGACCTATACTGGATTTCTGACTTACAAAATTAAGTAATTAATTTGTGTTGTTTTACCACTAAACTTCTGGTAACTTGTGATGGTGGCACAGAAGATGAATACATATAGCATTGTTTTGTGTTTTAAAGCTATAAAAAGGTATGCACCCTTCTGTTTTCTTTTTCTAACCATGCTATTGTGTTTTGAGATTAACTCATGTTAATATATGTAGCTCTAGTTCATTCATTGTATGTTCTGTGATAATTTATCAATAGCCACAATTTATTCATTATCCTCTTTATTGATATTTAAGGGTTTTTTTCCTGGATTTTTTACTATTAATATATTTTTTAGGTTTTTTTTTCAGCTTTATTGAAGTATGATTGACAAATAAAAATTGTATATATTTAGATTGTACAATATGATTTTTTAAGGGGCACAACATCTCCCCTAACCTGAGATCAGACAGTATTTGTCTTTCTGTGTCTGGTTTATTCCACTTAGCATAATAGACTCCAGGTTGATCCATGTTGTTGCAAATGGCAGGATTTCCTTCTTTTTTATGGCTGAGTAATATTCCATTGTATGAATACACTACGTTTCCTTTATCCATTCACCCGTTGATGGACACTTGGGTTGTTTCCACATCTTAGCTATTGTGAATAATGCTGCAGTGAACATGAAAGTGCAGGTATGTCTTCCAGAAACTGATTGTGTTTCCTTGGAATATATACCCAGAAGTGGGATTGCTAGATTATAGGGTAGTTCTATTTTTAATTTTTTAAGGAACCTCTACACTGTTTTCCATAATAAAATTTTTACTGTTAATTTTGAAATGAACTTTTAAAATCTATTTCTCCTTGTATACTTATGTGTGATTTTCTCCTATCTGTATCTACAAATAGAACTTCTGCATCACAGGGTATATGTGGTTCATGAGCTCCACCGGTTATTGCTACATTGCTCTCCAAAGTGGTTGTACCAATTTATATTCCCACTGTTAGTGGATGAGAGTTCACGTCCATCTTCCTCTTTGCTAACACTTGATATTTGTCAGACTCCTTTATTGACCATCTGGTAAATACGAAAAAAGATATGTTTTTTTTTTAATTTGCAATTTTCTGATTACTGGTGAGATTAAGTTAAGACTTTTGGATTCTTTTTCAGTGAATTCTTTGTTCACATGCTCATTTTTCTATTGGGCCATTTTCTATTTTCTTATTGATTTGTAGTTATGTATAGTTCTGGATATTAATTCATTGCTACTTATAACTTCTAACTGTATGGATTTTCTTTTTATTTTGTTAGCGGTACCTTTTCTTGAAATTGTGTTTTATGTTTAAAACAGTCAAAGTTATCAATCTTTTAAAATTATGGTTTGTGTTTCTTATTTTCTTGTTTAAGAAATCCTAACCTGAGATCATAGATTTCATCTTCTGATTTTTTTAAATTTGTTTTACATATATAAGTGTTTAATCTATCCAGAAGTGATTTTCCTATTGTGTTAAATGTACACATTTTTTCCCCAGATCAATAACCAAGAAACCTAGTACACTTACTGAATAGTTTGTTTTATTCCCAAACCAACTTTAATGCCAGTTCTGTGAAACATCAAGTTTCCATATATGTGTGGGTCTTTTTCTGGATCCCCTATTCTGCGTCACTGGTTTATTTGTTACTCATCTGCAAACACCAAACAGCTTTAATTACTATAGTGTTAGAATGTCTTAATATCTGTTGTGTGCTTCCACTTTATTATTCTTTTTCAAAATTTTCTTTGCTATTTTTGGCCCTTTGGTGTTTCATATGAATACTAGGAACTGTATGCCAAGTTCCATAATAAATTGTGGTGGCATTTTAACGCAAATTGCAATTAATTTATTAGTTAATTTGGAGAAAAATCACACTTTTGTTACAATGTTGAGTCTTTCTATCCATAAAGACTGTTTATTTTGTCATGTAGTTAGCACTTATTTTGCTACATTTATTCCTGTATACATCATGTATCTATTTTCTCATTGTTTATTGCAGGTGTATAGAAATGCTAATGATTTCTTTTTGTTGAGCAAACTGGCAGCCTTCCTCAATTTCTATAAATTCCAACAATTTATTGTAGACAATAACTGTAGACAATCATATTTAATGATAATAAGAGCTATTATAATCCTTACACCTTTTTCTTTTTAAATTTATTGCTTTGTTTTGGACCACTAATTCAATATTGAACAGAAGGAGCACTAACAGGGTGCTAACCTTGTCATGTAACTGAGTTGAAATTAACAGATTTTTCTTTGCTGTACAGTTCTTAAATATATGGCTTTTCTTGTTTCCATTGTCCATGGAAAAGGTACATAAGTTACAGATAACCATTCCTTAAAAATGTGGTAAAATTTGCCTGCAAAACAGTCTGAGCCCAGTTTTACCTGGGGGAAGAATGGTGGTGGTGAATATTTTTGTTTGCTAATTTAATTTCCTACTTTAATATTGATTTATACATTTCTCTACTTTGTAAGAAGTCCAGTTGGGTAACTTCTGGGTTTTTTTCCAAAAATTATCCATACCATCCAAGCTTTAAATTACATGGGTATCATCTTGTTCATTGTGTTGTGTGTGTCTTACAGTTTTTTTTTTAATATTTCTAATACATCTTTAATACATTTATCACATTCTGCAAATATAGACATTACATTCTTGAGGAATTCCCCCCCTCCAATCTCATTCATTCTCCAAAGCAATGGACTTCTCTCCTAAGCTCTTGTGCAGTGTTTTCAATCGTATCACAAATACAGTCAAGCTGACTAGATTTCCATTACCTGAACACAACGTACCTAACATTAAACTCATTACCACCACTGCCAACCCAGGAGCATCTACTCCTCAACCAGGTCATTGATCAGGGTAAGACAGTACTTGTAGTAGTTCAGATTCAATATTACAGTTCACTCTTTAACTTCTCCTCTATCCAGCCTCCAGAATTACAGAATCATCACAATGTCTCCCCCATTTGTCTGTTCCTTTCCATTCCCATTCCACAGCCCCCAAAATAGCATCTTTGCACCTCATTTCTGAGTTATTCTGATAGCCTTTGAATTTACCATACTGCTTTATCACAGTCCCTTTTTAAAATACATCCCGTTCATCATCACTACATTAATTGTATATGTTTGTAAATATACTTTTTTTGGAGTTGTATAATATTTTATGGTTTACAGAGCATATGTGAGATAGAAAAGACATTACCAGCTCCATCTTTTTCGAATGCAAAACTGAAGGTTCAGATTCCTTTTAACTTTCTAAGAGAACTAAAAATCAAACTAAGTTTATTCCCCTCATGAGTCAGAATCCCAGTCTCCCAGATGAAATGATAACTTTTATGAAATTATAACTCCCATATGAAATACATAACTTTTATGGCAGAAGCTCTGATTTTTGCTCTTTTCTTACATAATCTCAAACCCTGGGCTTTGCTGTAGAAGGTGCCTGACAAATGCTGGCCTATTATTGACAGTTAGAACTGTATAGCCGAGATGTAGTCTTGATTTGGGAAGCATGTCAAGTGTTTCTGTTGTATTATCTCACTGAGAAGGGAACCACACCCTGAACAAACTATTCTTTTGCCTATTTGTCATGAAAAATATGTGTCCACCCAAAAAGTTAACACAGAGTTAACTTGAGAGAAACTTCAGCACCAACAATTTTAATAGGGCGATAGATTGAAAATAAAGAGATTCAATCTTGTCTGCCCCTACTGTTTAATTTTGCAAAGAGATGAAAGAAAAATAATGAAAACACCTACTCTTGGTGAATTTACCCTAACCCAACCAACGCACACATACTTAATTGCTTCCATGATTTATATAGTGTGCTTTACACTATTTTTCTACACACTCACAATATTACAAATATTAATCATTTTCCATGGTCAATTATAGGGATTAAAGCCTCGGACTGTGTATGTCCATAAGCAATATGACATCAAATGGAAATGTGCTCTGCTTTTTGTTTCCCCCACCCCCACCCCTAGCTGTATATATATCATATTCTGATCTCTAAAGGCAAGAAATAAAAGTATCTCAGTAAAGAGTTATGCTTGAAAAGCAAACAAACAAAATAAAAAGAAAAGAAAAGAGTCCTTTTTGGAAAATCAAATCATGTGAAAAGCTCCCAAAGAGTGAATATTTTTTTTTATACGTGGACTCCTGTTCAAGATATCAGAGGATAATCTTATCCAAGTTGTTGAAGTCAAGAAAGCAATAGCTGAGAACCTCCTCAAGTGGACCAAAGAGCCAATTGTTCCTGGCATTGGCAACACTCCCTATGGGTCATGCTGTGGTCTTGAGGTCAAAGATACTGAATGTAACTGAGCTTCTCTAAGTTCAAATACTTGCTCCATCCTTATTTTAAATGTGGTCCAGCAGGGTGTCTGTTCTCCAGACTAACTCTAGTAGGAGGATGAATGAGACAAAGGCAATAGCTGAATGAAGAGTCAAAGCAAGCACGTGTGAGCTATCTAAAGGAGTCGTTTGTGTTCTTTTCTACTCAGTCAATGAAAAGATTCCTATACTTTTCCTCAGCTTCTCGGCTGCATACATAAATTGTATATTTTCATCAGCAGAATCAGAAATTCAGAACTGTCCCAGATATGAGTATATGGACCAATTTCTTACACATTAGTAGGGCAGCAGTTCAGGGAATTATACACTCAACACCCTGTTTCAGTCAGGATAAACCAGGTTATTTTGCAATAATAAACAACTCCAACACTCAGTGGGTGAACACAATGAAAATATATTTTTTGCTCATCCTACATATTGTGTAGAGAAATGATTGGAAGGAGAGTATGCACATCAAAGTTAAAAAGACACGTAGGGTGAAGGAAGCTCCATCTCAACACGTACTTCTAGGACCACACAGGCAGGGGGAGGAAATATGGCATACCATGCCCTAGCTCTTAAAGCTTCTAGAAGTGATACACATCACATTCACTCCTATTTCACGGCTTAAATTCAGAAGGAGCGAGGACGTGCAATCTTACCATATGCCAAGAAAGGAAAAGAACTGGAATAAATGCGAACCGCCTTAATGACCTCATTCCACTTCATAAAAATTGACTAAGTCATATCCTTCACTATTATCTTTACCCAAAATATAAATACTGACTGTGTATAGAAGCCATTCCAGAGAGAACAGACAGAAAAGAAGATGGGTGTAAATACTATATACTGCAAAAAGTATCTTCTAAAGCAATTCAGGAAATAGAAACATGGATGATATCCAATTCTGTTTGATTTAGTCCTTTGCTTGGACTTTCTTTCTTCCTTCCTTCTCAATCAATCAACAAACCTCTTCCTGGTCTATACGCTTGATGTTTTCTTTCTCATATTTTTAAAATATTTCACTTTCAATCTCCTACTGTTACCTTATGAATTTTTTGGAACAGAGTGATATATTCAGTAAATTCCCTTGTGATATTCTCAAAGCTTTAAACGCCTTAATGACATTAATTCATTAATTTTTTTCCTACTCCAAATCATTCCAGAACTTATCAGTTTCGAGCCATGACTATATTAGGACAAAGAAAATAAAGACTGGATTCCTGGCTTTGTAGAAAACTCCTCCTAGAGAAATAGCACATAAACAATGAACTACCAGAAGAAAAAAATAATAAGGAAAAAAGTCCAACATAATATTGATTCAAGTCCTTATTACTAACATTAACTACTGGCATATTCTTAAACCCCCACTGATCATGTATGAACAGAAATAGTGTCATAAGAGGTGACTAACTGAGCCCTTCTGAATCTTCTTGCCTATGTTCAGCTAATGAAGAATGTAGAAGAGTTTAGTTAGGTCAGAAAATGCAGAGTGAAGCAAAGACTTTAGAGATAGGGAAATAAGTACTTTGTTCTGAGGCAAATGGTGGATTTTTTTCAATTATCTAGAGAGAAGCAAAAATGAGTTTTTTGTTTGTTTGTTTGTTTGTTTTCTAATTATCAAAGATATTTATTGAAACTGCGGAATCAACCTAAACACATTAAATTAATCAGAAGTGGATCACCCCACTCTCTTGTGCACACCCCAGAACACCTAGACCTGGGCGTACTTTTCTATTCTTTATAGACCTACAGATTATTACCTTCAGTCCTTTACCCAAATCATGTTCCAAAATAGTATGTGTGTGTGTGTAATTTTTAAAAACTCTTCACCTACCTTCCAGAGTCCCCTGCAGTGACTGCCTGCTTGACCTGTGGTTATTGCTTTACTAAAGGCTCCGATGACCGTGCGATTTGGCTGCTTCCAGAAAAATGAATTTGCTGCAGAAACAATTTTCTCTTTTTATTCTGACATGTACATTAGAGGCTGTCTGACTAGCTGAGGGAATTGTCTAATATATCTCCTTGGCATTTGTCAGTAGCTACTAAAAATCTGAAGCTTCAGTTCCACACAATTTTGAAGCAAATAACCCTTAGGGAAGAAGATAACAACTCGTATTAGTGTACCATACAGTCATAATTGCATCTGCATTGGGGGAGTTAGTCCAATTCTTCACAGCATGCTTTCATGGAATGAGAAGTCAGAAACTATGATGTCCAAGTTGAAGAATTAGAAACAGAGTTGAGAGACAATATAAGCTGCATGAGGCCACTTAGCCAGGCCCTCCAGTTTCAAGATCCACTCAATTAGTCTGCTTATCTACTGAGTATATGAACAGAGGCCATTAGATTATAATCGCCCATGACTTTCCATAGTTCAGAGTGGTATGCCACCACCATCTGTCACAGTCATGGATAAAAGTAACCCTACATTGCAAAGAGACTTGAATCAGAACCCTTTCATTAAGCTCCAAAATGAAATCTGAGATATATTATATTAGTCGATATCTCTTTTTTGTTCTTTTAAAATTGGGGAGGTGCCATTTCTTTTGGAAGTAAGAAGAAATATATTGTTACTAATAGAGTTATTTCCATTCTGGTTCTTTCTAGGTTATTCTACTCCATTCCAAATAGGTAATATATCCATGATCACCATCATTCTGAAATATACATTTAATAATGCGCAAAATGTTATGGCAGCATAGTAAGCATTGGGCTAACAAGCTAGCTTGCAGGAACTATTGCCCCCTAGGAGGTTATAACCTAAGTTGAGTTTGACATCAAGTCCCATGAGTGAAGAACACTGGGAAGGGTAAAGTCTAGTGCTTCAGCAGTGATGTTTCTTGAGATTATCACTTCACCAGTCTGCCTCCATACGGACATAACATAGCCATCCCTGGACACTGCATTTCACCTAACTTTCAAAATGCTTCAGTTATTAAGGACATGCCAGCTGACACCCATGTCAGTCATCATCATTTTCTGGAATGTATTTAAAATTTTTCTTCTAAAACACAAGCAGAGATGAGGAGAAAAACACCTAATGTTTCTGTAACCTATCCATAATAGAACTGCTCATCCTTTGAACTGTCCCTCATTAAAAAATAGCAAATAGAAAAGCAAAAAGTAAGTCTTTACAATTGCTTTCTCTCCGTGTTCTTGCCTGTTCACACCTGATCTGAGAAGGCTTTTACAAATCATTTCACTGATCCTGGCTTTTTGACAACACGAGATTAAAGTCTCTCCAGTTTGGGAGTAACTTTTCTGCATAAATAAGTACAGCATTGGTACGCTTTGGGGCTATGTAAAGAACCTTTGGTTTAGTAGTAAAACTGAGTTATTTTTACAGAAGCTGATGTCAAGGGATAGAGGCAAAGACTTGGACTATTACAATAGACCAAAAAAAAAAAAAAAAAGCCAGCCAAGGACTTTGCGATATTTATGTTTAAAGACTGTATCAGCAGGAAAACATTTATGAGGCTTTTCCAAGTGAACTACACCAATCGTCAGTAGAAGGCTCAGCTCAGTCTAACAACATTCTATCTTTCTCTTCATCATTTATGGCATCCCTGTTGGCCTCTGTGTGTTGTCTGAAGACTGGAAAGGTGCAACATAAATCTTTGCTGGTCCTTTTAAATGAGACTTCGATTGTCTCAAGGGAGAATGGCACTGGGTCAATTCCATCCAGGAACCTCAAGTCATGATGGAATGAAGAATATGGGTCATATTTGTCCTCAGAGTATGGATAAACTTCTTCTAAGCATGATTCTTCTTTACTGGGGCACAAATATTTCTTTCCTAATTGCTAACTTTGTGTTTAGTTTTATTCTCAGAGGAACCAAACTTTTAGTGAAATGGAAACCAATATCTTTGTGGTTCTCTCTTCTTTCCTCTTCCTCTTAGTCATGCGTATCTCCATTGCCCCATGTCTCTGCAGCACATGCACATAAAATTTATATTATATCATCTTACACATGTTATTTCCTAGGGGTTTTTTTTGCGTGTATTATTTTCCCTACAAAAGAGTATATTTCCTGAATATCTGACACATACTTAGAACCTATTCATCTATTGTTTTTCCAAAATGCCTGCCAATAATAAGTGCGTAGTAAATAATTGCTGACTATATTTGTTAATAAAGTTGGCTTTTCAAAATATTTCACTGACACGTTTCTTCCTTTGAAAAGAAGATCAGGAGACTTTAAACCTCTCTTGCCGCCTGGACAGAGTGTTGTCTTTCACATCCTACCCTTAACTCTTTCTACCATCATTTTCCCGTGTTATGAACTGAATGTTTGTGTCCCCTCAAAATTCATATGTTGGAATCCTAAACCCCAATGTGATGGTATTAGGAGGTGGGGCCTTTGGGAAGTAATTAAGTCATGAGGGTGGAGCCCTCATGAATGGAATTAGTGCCCCAGAGAGTGCCCACACCCCTTTAGCCTTGTGAGGACACAGGAAGGAGACAGAAATCTATGAACCGGGAAGCGGGTCCTCATCAGACCCCGGATCTGCCAGCACCTTGATTTTGGACTTCCCAGCCTTCAGAACTGTTAGAAATAAATTTTTGTTGTTTAAGCCGCTGAGTCTGGGGTATTTTGCCATAGGAGCCCAAATGGACTAAGACATCCCATAATCCCACCATGTACCTTGTATTCCTGCCAACCTGTGTTCCTATTTCCCAAAAAGATGTTTTTCTATAACTTTGAAAGCTCTTCCTGTCTTTTCCACTTACGAACTTGAATTTACCCTTCAAGATACAGGGCAAATGTTACTTCCTCTGTGTATCCTTATTTGATTCCCCAATGGAAACTTCATTAGTACTTAAGTGACGCTTTGTAACTATCTCCACCACATTACCAATCACACTGTAAATGTGATACTGTGGTTCTTTGTTTCTTTGGCACACCATCACACAACACACCACACAACCTTCTTGAGCATAGATATTATACTTTATTTCTATACTAACTAAGCACCAAGCATAGTACCAAAAAAATAATTAGGTATTAAATACATATATATTTGTGGAATGAAAGGATGACTAAAATAATGAATAAATGAATGGAATAAATAAGAATTTAGAGACTAACAAAATATTGACCTGAGTTTGAATCCTGTTTCAACCAATTCTAGCTTTCCATCTCGGGCAAGATCTTGGCCTTTCTAAAGCTTCAGTTTTTTCATCTCTAAAATGGAGTTGTAGTAGTACTTTCATAATAGGATTTTGATAAAGGTTATAGAAAATAGTTCATGGAAATACTTGGTAGTGTCTGAAAGATGAGGAAGAAATGGGGGAAGAGGATGGAGGAGGAGGAGAAGGAGGAAGAAAAAGAGGAGGAGAAGGAAAAGCTGGAGAAGCAGAAAAGGGAGGAGGAAGAGGAAAAGGAAAGAAAAAAGAAGTATTAGAAAGGAGAAGTAATAATGACAAACACATCTTCACCAAAAGTGAATGGAAATGCAAGGACAAAGTAGACAAAATTCAACTAATCAAATGGTAATTCTTGTCAGGAACCCTTACTGGGTTGTGTGGGATGGAAAGACACACAGTAATGATAAAAGGAAGTTGTCATATCCCCTTCGAGTTCAGTCATCCATTCTTTTATCTTTTCAACTAACGCAGATATTCAAAAGACAAAGAATGGATGGCAATTTAAAAGGAAATGTAGTTATGATATTAAGCAATAAATGTATAAGAGATTTTTTTGTCTTTGTCTCTTTTCAAGTATTTTAACAATAAATAAAAACATCATTTAAAGGTATGGCTCTCATGGTGTGCTTCATTGGGCAGGATGCCTACAGGGAGGGCAAGACATCAAAGCAGGATTCCTCAGACATTGTTGAGAGTGAGAGCAGCTTGAAAAAGCTTGATATAGGAAGATTTTTTTAATTGCCACAGTATATTGTCACCACCATTGTGGGCATGTTTTAAAGAGAAGGGGAGGAGTGGGACTTTCCAGAGAGTCAAATTCCATTAACCAAAACAATTTCTGAATCAGTTGTTAAACCTACATCAAAGTCACTGAAAATAAATGAGGTCTCACGAAGAAATTTTCACCTGGATTATTAAGGGGATTTTGGTGTGAGGGTGGGGAGTGTGGTTCAGGGCTCAGATCCCAGGGAAGGGTAGAGAGGAAACAGAGAAGGATTCTCCTTTAAACTTTCAAATAATCTTCATCCCCAAATAAGTGAGACTTCGTCAAATGTGGGCTAGGAGTCTCCAGCGGTAACTAAAGGTGCTTCCTAGATGTCAGGTCACCTTGTGCTCCTAACCAAGTAAACCTAGGAAAAAAGAAGTCAGTATAAACCCTTCATAAACAGCCACTCCCATACTCACATATTTGTCATCACCTTCTAGGGCATTCTTATTGCTCAGAAGGTTCTGAACAGAACTTATTTACAAACACAAACACACCACCCCACACACACGCACACACACATGCACATATACACACAGTGAATGAAAATTTAGCCCATATTGTCTCTACTCCCCCAAGTCTGTGATAAGCAAATACCAGTGTTGCCAACAGTTCTGGAATATAAACATCATTAATTCATCTTGATGTCATAGGAGCTCAAGAGTGGAAACGCGATGGAGGGAGAAGCGGTTTTCAGAACTTGAGCAGCCACTAAGTTATCTGTTTCTTTCCAGAAGTGTTCCAAATGCTAAAAAGAAAGCTCTTTAGCCGAAATTATGTTTCCAAAGTATTCTTTCATATAAAAATGAATCCAGTTATCAACTTAATTTTACAAGCTGCTGTCTGCACATATAGACAACCTCTATGTGTGCAACAGGCCTGTAGCAACTTGATATATACATTCCTTGGAAGTCAGGACAATATCTATTATCATCTTTCACCCCAGGATGCTCAAACATGTGATTTGCACACAGTAGAGATTCAATAAGGTTTTTTTTCTTTTTAGTATACCCGAGCTGTAACCAGAGTGGGTATATGTATCCAAAAACTTACAGTTATTGATGTCATTATAAAAGTGATTAATACCCGCTCAGAGATCTTCCAGTTTCCAAAGTATATGCCAAAATGAGTGGGCTCGAGAATACTGGAGAACTGAGGGTCAGAAAAAGTCCAGTTTCCATCTCCTGTCATAGCCCCAAATGCCATTATTATTTACTGAAAGCCAATGACTTGCTTGGCACTGTACAGCTCACGGGGGAGAGCTCTGTCTCTGCCCAGTGGGGCTTGAAGAACAAGGCTTGTAAGATATAAAAGACAGACAAGTAAGAACTGGCAAGAGTGAGGAGCAAGCTGATGGCGTAAAATACCATAAAAATAATCATCAAAACCAGGCGCCTAACGCACCCCACAGTCTAGGCCAAAAATAGAGGAAAATGTAAGATTTTTCACCCTGTAACCACAGATTTTTTTTGTAATTGGTAAGCATCAGGGAAGGGAATGATAAAATTCTTCCTAGATATTTTAGGAGAGAGTTGTATTCTTGTTGTGAATGTAGTTATTACATAGTATGTAAGCACAGTTTTATGGCTTATGTTGGGATACACACAAGAGTGATACGTGATTGGGGTAGTTTCAACAGGCAAAGAGATATTCTCCACGTTACGAAGGATATAACTTGTAAAGACTAATCTCTTATCTAAGAGCATTGAAACCCAGGCTGACATCTCATAATGTGCCATGTAAGGGCCATGGATGACTTGATTTCCAAAGAAAGGTATATCCTTCAAATGCGAATTCCTCAAATACAGAAAGCATATAAAGTTTCCTGCTAAAAGATGTTGGAATGTGTGGTAGACAGAATAATACCTCCCAAAGATGTTCATGGCTTTATCCCCAGAACCTGTGAATATATTACCTTACTTGGCAAAAAGGTCTTTGCAGATGTGATTAAGGCTCTTCATATGGGGAGATTACCCTCAATCACAATGGCCCTGATAATAGGGAGGCAGGAGGGCCAGGGTCAGAGTAGAAGATGTGATGATGGAAGCAGAGGTGGAAGTGATGTGAGAAAGGGACCTCAAGGCAAGGAATGAAGGAGGCCTCTAGGAGCTGAAAAAGACAGGGAAATGAATTCTCCCTAGAACATGTGGGAGGAATGTAGTCGTGCTAACACCTTCATTTTAGGACTTCTGACTTCCAGATAACTAGGATCATATATTTGTCTTGTTCTAAGCCCCTGAGGTAATGGTAATTTATTATAGCAGCAATAGGAAACTACTATAGAGGGGAAAAAATCATCCTTTCAAGAGAATCTTGGTAGTGGGCATGTCTAAGGTTCTGCTGCATATTCTGATCCCTTCAGAGAGCATCTGGAGACACTTTCATAGCAAATGGGTCTTCCACATTTTCCAAGGACACATCAGCCTATGGGTATAAGGTATGTTAATAGTATTCTATGTTTAAGACACTGCCTACAGAATTTCTGGAAAAGTAGCACTTCCCTTTCCCAAATATCTCCAAGCTACTTCAGAACCCTCTAAAAAATGTATTGCATATTCAGAAGTTTGGTTTAGTGTCCAAACAATTAGTCATTCAAGTTCACCATATTAACAGAATAAAGGAGAAATACCATATGATCATCACGATAAATGAGAAAATAAAATTGACAAAAATTGATACCCATTCATGATGCAAACTTTCAGAAATTAGGAAATGAAGGAAATTTCTCCAATCACTTGTAAAGATTTGGTGAGAAAACAATCTAACAGTATACTAACATTACACAGTCACGTGCCACGTGACGACATTTCAGTTAACAACAGACTGCGGATACAATGGTGGTCCCATAAGATTAGTACCACATAGCCCAGGTGTGTAGTGGGCAGTAAAATCTAGATTTGTGCCAGTACACTCTATGATGTTCACACAATAACAAAATCGCTTCAGGATGCATTTCTCAGAATGTATCCCTGTTGTGAAGTGACTCATGACTAAAGCTAACAGTCAAAGAGGCAATGTTTTCCCCCGAGACTGGGAACGAGGCAACAATATCTACTCTCACCATTTCTATTAAAGATTTGATGCAGATCCTAGCTAATTCAACAAGACAAAAAAAGAAACAAAAGGCATACATATTGGAAAGAAATAAGACTGTCTTTATTCAGAGATGACATGATCATCTATCTAGAATATTCCAAATAATTTACAAAACAAGCTAAAAGCAACTGGGTTATCTTATCAAGGTAATGGGTAAAAAGACTAACATACAAATATAAACCATTTTCCTATATATCAGCAGCAAACAATCGTAATTGAAAGAAAAAATAGCATTACAATTGCAATAAAATATCTAAGTATAAATTTGACAATATACATGCAAGACCTGTACACTGAAAACTACAAAATGTTGCATAGAGAAACTACAAAACAATGCTAAGATCTAAATAAATGGAGAATTACAACATGGTTATAGATTGGAAGACGATATTGTTAAGATGTCTATAACTTTATCTATAGGCTTAATGTGATCCTAATCAAAGTAACAGCAGGCTACATTTTAGAAACTGACAAGCTGATTCTAAGATTTATATGGGTATGCAAATAACCTGGAATAGCAATTCAATAGGAGAAAGGATAGTCTTTTACACAAATGGTGTAGGAACAAGTGTTTATCCATATGGAAAAATTAACCTTGACTCTTACCTGTCGTTGTGTAAATATTAACTTGAAACGCATCACAGAACTAAACATGAAAATTCAAAATATAAAACCTCCAGAAGAAAACATAGCAGAAATCTTTACAACCTTCAATATGTTAGTATTTCTTAATTAAGTCACAAAGAACACAACTCTTTGAAAGATACTGATAAGAGAATGAAACAACAAACAGACTGGAAGAAAATATTTGCAAGGTATATATCTGACATAGGAACTATATCCAGAATGCGAAGAACTCAAGAAACTCAATAATAGATCAAATAGTCCTGTAAAAATTGGCAAACACTATTATAAACACTATCAGACACTTCACAAAAGAAGAAATACAAATAGCCAATAAACTCATAAACACACGCTCAGCATCATTACTCATCGAGGTAATGAAAGTTAAAACTACAAATGGATACCATTACATACTGGAATGGCTAGAATGATAAAGAATCTTAATACCAAGGGTTGGCAAGTATGTGAAATACTGCTCCTCTCACATATCGTTGGTGGCAATGCAAAACGGAACAGCTACTTTGGAAATCGCTTCTCAGTTACTTATAAACCTAAAAATACACATACTCATGGGACATGGCCATCTACTGCTAGATATTTAGCCAAAATACGTGTAAACATATATCTGCAAAAAGACTTGTACATGAATGTGCATAGCAGCTTTACTTGTCACGTCTTCATACTGGAAACAACCCAGCTGTCCATCAATAGGTGACTGGATAAACAAATTGCAGGTTACCATGCAAAGACATACTAATCAGCAATTAAAAGGAATAGACTAGAGGCACACAACAACATGGATGAATCTCAAAAAGATTAGCTAAGGGGTAAGAGCTTTGCCCCTAACAGTATACAATCTGAGATTTTAATTACATGAAACTCTAGAAAAGACAAATCTGATCCGTGTCTGCCTGTGGCCAGAGGTTAGGGAAGAATTGTCTGGAAAGCGACACAATCTTCAAGGGTAATAGAATTGTTCTATATCTAGGTTGCGGAGATGATTACATGGCTAGACACATTTCTCAAAACTTATCAAAGTGTACACTTAAAAATGAGTGCAATTTATTTTATGCAACTTACACATCAATAAAGTTGGTAATTTTTTTCTCTTCCTAATACCAAAATACATAAACATCTACCAGCTACACATCCTCATACTCTACCTGGGTCTTTATGTCAGATGTGTGCTCTAACTCTTTCTTTCCTTGGGTGAGTTCTTTCCACATGATCTCTAAACATCTCAAGCAAATAGAACCCTGAGTGCAGGGGCACTGCATGAACCTTACCAGTATGCACAGCCTTGTAAGAGTTTTCAGATATTATATGATTCTGCTCCCCCGGGGGCCTCTATTACAGGATTCAACCCTGCAGAATAAGGACTAAAAGCCAGTGACAAAAGGTAGGTATTTAAGGAATGACAGAAACAGGAAGAAACAAATGTCTGCAGAAAGTCATTAACCGTCCTTCCAGTGATGAGTGACTTCCAGAGACCAATCCGTTGCTACATCAAAATGTCCCTGTATGCTTTTGAAGGAGGTTACTTCTGTCTGCTCAAAGATGTTGCGAAATGCTACACTTGGTGATAACAGTTACAGCTTTTCCATCCCTTCATTGGTATAGAATTACAACACAAGGGGATAACAATTAAACATTATGAGAGCCTGCGGTTTCCATGGTTAGAATGCATATCTTTAGGACTTTAAAAGGACTGAAAGTGGGTGGCATTGCTGAAAAGTTCACTAGGAAATGACAACCAAAGCCTTGAAAAAATAAATGGCCTTTCCATCAGGATGCTCGAAGTCAAGTCTGGTTAAAACATCACACTCTCTGAAAACTATTTTGACTTTCCTGATCTTGACTAATTTTTTTTTTTAGAAACATTTCTCTGAATCACCTCTATTTAGACTAAATAGAGTTGAAGTTGAAGCAGTAAGCAAATAGGTCAGTAAAATTAATCTTTTCTCCAGTTAATGTACACACTTCTTGATTATTTGTATAAAGTGAGGAAAGTCACATGGATATGCTAAAAATGAGTGAATATAAAAAAGTCACTTCTATCTTAGCTTAAAATGCTTTTTTGTGTGTAGAGCTCATTAACCATCCCCATTCTGTTGTCATTTCATAAATTGGTGCTCCCTGGGTTGCAGAAGAAAACATTAGGCAAATAGAGAAAACCATCTGAGATTAAAAGTTTTTCAGGAAAATGTCAAAGGGGACAGTAAGTGTATGAATAATGGAAAGATGACTATCTGGGGGTCTCTGGGGACAGAAACTTCTAAGGAGCATCAAACCATGTTATCATGATTCCTGCCGGTAACTTGAACCAACTTCAAAGCTTTCCTTGGTGAATTACACCAAGAGGACCCGTTATCAGAAAGGAGTAGTTAATTAGAGTGAATTATTGGAATGCTTAACCTGCCTTAAATGGAGCGCAGCTGCTGAGTCACACTATAAAAATGAAATTGGACTACTCATCTGCTTATGTAGTTAACCATTTTGTTTGAATTGGATATCTGATTTGTAAAGCCGGAACAGAGTGACACTGGGAAAAAAAAAAGTAATCAGAGTTTAGCAAACATCACATTTAAATGACCTTTTCTTGTTGCATTTTAATCATGCAATATGCTTTTCTAGACATTTTTAACAATTTAGAGATTAATCAGTTTCCTTGGGGTGTTATTGCTTCCATCATAAAAATAGCCATTGTCCCCAGATGTGTGTTTTAACCATATTGACAGTGTTTGTAATACTTGGAGTCTCACTATCTAATGCCACTGCTTCATAAAGGGGAATTTAGACTAAAGGTCACAGTATAATAAAATCATTTTCTTAGTCACTCCTGAAAGGAACTTAAAAGGAACAGGTGCACAGGCTGGCAGGAAGACTGAGTTGACAAAGTAAAAGACCTCTTGTTTTCTTTCTTTCTTTCTTCCTTCCTTTTCTTTTCTTTTCTCCCTCAGTAGGTTCCAAAAAATATCATGAGAAAGCACTTCAATACAAACACGTGTATCTTACTCTAGGAAAAACACACACATCAATTATGAAGAAACAGAATGGTACAGACATCTGAGAAAAGAAGATATGCTGCACAATTTTCTTTCCCTCATCCTTGGTGTGTGCACATTTGGGAACATGAGGAGTTGTCATAAGGTTAAGGAAGTAAACAGATGTCGGCTGTTGATAATCTCTGGTGAACTTTCAGAGCCGGGTGGTGATTTGCCCAATGTCTCTCTCCTTATCGGAATGCCATTATAAACTCTCACCTGGGTAAGCGCTCCAGCCTGCCCAAGCAACTTTCATCTGGCATCAATCGCGGCCATAAAACAAGCCCATGAGTAATATAACAGCCCAGGTGTCTACAATTTCCAACTTCCACACCACCTGACAGCATGCAACCACCTTCAAACCAAGGTTTTCCTATCTCTATCTAAGGACAGTGAAGAGAACTCTAAGAGTTGTAGCTCAGTCCTGGACATGCTTATGGCTGAATGAAACACTCTTACTCACTTCCCAGAAAGTCAGCACATACTGAGTGATCAAAGTGGAATGACATACTCGAGGAGTGTAAAAGCAACTGGGCGGATATCAGCAATGCAGCTTGCATAACCAGCAAACGCCTGATCTTGAAAAAGATTGTCTTGACTCGCAATATGTTCTTCATTCAATGGCTAGGAGAGCGTACTGGTGGTACCCAGACTTGTGAGCCTCAAATGTGTAAAGAGCTTTTACAGAGCCAAAGATAAGGTAGCAGTTATGGTCAAAAATGTTTCTTGTCAGGTCTATATTTTTTTCCCCGGTTTTAAGACATAAAAATAATGCAGAGAAGTTAAAGTTTATACCCTTTTTAAAATTAGACAAGAACAAGATGGAGGTGATGGTTGCACAACAGTGTGAATGTACTAACTGCCACTCTATTGTATACTTTAGAAATGGTTAATTTTATGTTATGTGAATTTCACCTCAAGAAAAATGAATTTTAAAATTTTGGGAAAGAAAAGCAGCTTAGGAATTGAGGCCGAAACATTCTGGGAATGATTTTTAATTCATTCATTCACTCCACAAACATTTTTGCATACTTAGTAAGGGCCAGGAACTCCAGTATGGGGCTTAGAAAATTAAAGTATTTATATTCCCATATCCTTAAATCCCCGAAGGCTTTACAACCAGAATTTCTTTTTTTTTTCCTAATCAAATCTTCTGGGAAAGAAAAGTCTTATCAAGCTGAAGTTTCCAGAGTTAGTGAACTTGGATTCAGTCCTGGCTTGGCCTCTTTCTAATTGTGTAATTCTAAGCAAGCTGTTTAACCTAAGCCTCACTTTCTTCATGTGAAAATAAGGATAATGAAGGCATCAACTTTAGGATGTTCTGAGGATTTCATTAGATAATGCAGAGAAAGCATTTAGCATAGTACTAGTATTCAAATTAAATTATTATTATGTGACTTCCCTTCATCCTTCATGTCAATATGGATTCCTTAATGTCTAAGCACACATCAGTGATTATACAGTATATCTTAATGATAATAAAATCAGCATCTCTAATATTTAAAATGTTCTGTATTTGATATATCTGACTGTAATAGTTGGACCATGGAACTACAGATTCAACTGACTAGTTAAGAGCTAATTCTTTTTTTGGCCTTCAAATCTTCCCACCCCAAAATATTGCCATGTAAAAACTGGTTGATCTCCAGTCACCTGAGAAAATTCTGTTACCTCCTAAGTTAGGCTCATGTAAAATAGCCTTCAAGCTAATGAAAGTATTCTGGAAGAAAAAGGATAAAATAATACATCTATTTCTAGCTGCAGGCTTTTATTTTTTTACTTTCTCTTTACTTTTTTGGAAAATCAACTTTATTGAGGTATAATTAACACATAATAAAATGTTCTGTTTCAAGCATACAGTTGGTGAGTTTTAACAAATATACACTCTTATGTAACCACCACTCCAATCAAGATATCAAACATTTCCATCACCCCCAAAAAACACCCTTCTGCCCCTTTGCAGCCAACCCTAACCCATACCTGGCCCCAGACAACTGTTCATCTGCTTTCTGACATTTATATTAGTATAGTTTGGTCTAGAAGAAAGTGTTTGCAGACTCTGGTCCACAGGCCAAATCTGGCCCGCTACTCTTTTTCGTGAGGCCCACAAGCTAAAAATATTTTTTCATATTGAAATGGTTGGAAAAAGCAAAAACAAAAGAATAATAATGTTTTATTATACACAAAATGTTGATGAGATTAAAATTTCAGTGTCCAAAAACAAAGTTTCATAGTAATTCAGCCATGCTTACTTGTTTATATACTGTCTGTGACCGCTTTTGTGTTACAATGGTAGAGTTAAGAAATCGCAACAAAAACCAGATGACCCACGAAGACTAAATTATTAACTTTCTGGTCCTTTACAGAAAATGGAATTATACAGTATGTAGTCTTTTGAATCTGGCTTCTTTTGCTCGGTGTAATGTTTTGAAAGCCATCCGTGTTGTTGCTTATAACAGTAATTCAGCCTTTTCGCTGCTGAGCAGTATTCCATTGTAGGAATATACCACGATGCGTTTACTCATTCACATGTTGATATACGTTTGAGTTGCTTCCAGTTTGGAGTTGTTATAAATTGAGCTGTTACAAACATTCTTATACAAGTCTTCTTGTGTACATAAAAGACTCATTTCTCTTGGGAATGTTCCTAGGAGTGGACTTGCTGGGTCACATGATAAAGGTATGGTTAACTTTGTAAGAAACAACTGTGAATGAGAGTTCCAGTTGCTCCATACCTTTTGCCAATAATGGCAAAAGTTTAAAATGTGTATTCTTGGGGATTAAAATGGCAAGCATTCCTAAGCAAAAACACATAATCTAACTTGGGCTAACTTCTTGAGTTATTTGTATTGTTGAACAATTATTATGATTGTATTTGTACCTCTCTTATCTGTTTTCAGATAATGATATTGTCTTTGGATTTCTACTTAACAACCGTGTGCTTTTTGCAGATGACTGAAACATACTGCATTTTTCAATTCAGGTGATGATGAAATAGATCAGGGTCAGCATACTTTTTCTGTAAAGGGCCAGTTTGGCTTTGCAAACTACATATGGTCTCCGTTGCATAGTCTCTTCCTCTTTCTCCTTCACATTTTTCTTACAACCCTTTAAAAATTATTCTAAGCTGATGGGCTATACAAAAATAGAGCGTGAGCCAGATTTGACCCAAAGACTATAGTTTACCAGCCTTTGACATAGAACATGTTTTTCATAATTTAACAATGCTCAGAGTTTTCTATATTGTTTTCTGAAAAATATTGATTAAACACAAGTCAATCTGACATGGTAAGGAATAGATAGCTTTCAAGGAAGGTATTCTAAGACATAGCTAACACTCTCTTGGGTAGGCGACAACCAGTGTCATGCTGGAGTCAGCTCCTACCAGCTTGAAGAACTGATTATTAAATACTCATGAATTTTGTCAGATGACTGTTAAACCATTGGTAGCTTGTCGTGGCCCATGGTGGGAGTATTTACACCATGAAAATCAGTAAATACTTTTATTTTTCTAGAGAGCAGACTCACCTATGCACCACTGGGAGGAACCCTTCTGAGTACTAGTTCTTATGCAATCTGCATGCACAGACCTGATGGTACATGGCTAGTATAAAAAATAAATCCACCAATCACATTCCCTAGATACTCTGGGAGACAACCCACCATCCTTCTTTCCCATGATAATGTGCAAAATCTATATTTTTCTCTCACCTGTAATCTAACTCAAAACTTAGAAATCCTGGCCATAGGGCCAGCCCAGTGGCATAGTGGTGAAGTCTGCATACTCTGCTTTGGCAGCCCAGGGTTCACAGGCCTGATCCCGGATGTGGACCTACACACCATTTCTCAAGCCATGCTGTGGCAGGCGTCCCACATATAACATAGAGGAAGATGGGCATGGATCTTAGCCCAGGGCCAATCTTCCTCAAAAAAAATGAAGAAGAAATCCTGGCCATAAATTTAGAAATCCAATCAGTTTTTATAACCCTCACCAAGAAGGCACAAGAAACTATGAAATATCTGTATATCTGAGTTGCTGCATATTTCTGGTCTTACTTTTTCTGTTGTGATGTGAATGCACATTTTAATTTTTCCTAGGATATAATTAAAATAATAAAGTCTCCCACATTTTTAGTTTAACGTTTTGTTCTCACTGTGTTTATAACAATTTCAGATGACGGCTTTGGTCTGATTTTTACTTTTGTGAATTGAGTTGGATTATTATATAGATCAACGGGGGGGGTTGCACGCCAAATCTGATCCCCTATCACTGCCCTGTCATGAGTTAATAATGTTTTTTACCTTTTAAAAAATTATAAAAAAAGAAGACAGAAGAGGGTGAGGAAGAAGAAGATATGACAGCAACCACGTGGTCTGCAAAGCCTAAAATATTTATTGTCTGGCCCTTTACGGAAAAAAAGTTTGCCAACCGTGGTATAGAAAATCAACACAGCGCTAATATTTCATAATCTACTCAATATTTTGTACATTATGACGTAAGATTTAGGACATGGGATAAATTTTCTTCCTATACATTTCCTTTTATTTAATGGCAAATAAAGAAATAAGTACGTAGAAAAAAAGAGAAACAGGTTTAATGGAAATCTACTTGTTCTTCCTTCTGCGGACATCTTTGTCTCAACCCTCCTCATTTTTTGTAGGTGAGTATATTAATTTAATATAGGGACTGAATGAGAAAGGGAGTAGTTAACTTTCCATGTCTATCACGTCACTTACCACCCAGCAAGCGGTCCTCAAATATCCATGAGTTCTAGATCTTTAAAACAGGATATGCATATAAATTTTACTCACTGTTTGTGACAGGCAGGGTACCACAGAATTGAAATATAGTTATCTACATAGAAATCCTGTGCTTCTGGTGTTTACATGTTCAACTCAAGATAATTTATTGAGAATTTGCTGTACCCTAGGTACTATATTACCAAACTGAAGGCAGTCTAGGTACACATTTAGCTATAATTAAAAAATTAAACATACAACCACACTGTAAATGATCCATTTTATTCAGGCGTTCTTCCAAACATTGGTGTCTTCTCATATTTAACACTCTGCCGGTTGGCATGATAATTTGCATTTACAAAGGAGATATTTGACTAACCCATTGGCAGAAGAGCCCCAGGATGGAAGTGTTTCTTTAATCTTGATACTGTTCTCTCAGGCTTCCCAAAAAGGCAAACAGCCCTGCTTAGTTCGTAGCTGTTGGTGGACCTCTAAGTGGTAGGAGCCTCCTGAGCCAATTGCAAGGGTCTGGATCTCGGTTCTGCTTCAGATTACAAGCAGCTCAAATCAACTGTTTGCACTTGTATGGCACTGGAAATACAAAGATCGAGGAGACAACAGCGGGAAGAGCAGAGAAAGAGCATTCCAGACAGGAGGAACTTGAGTGTAAGGCCCTGGAGGCAGAAGAGATGGGCCAGCCTGAGGATCAGGAAGGAAGAAGGGCCTGCACGGCCAGTGTGCACTGAGGAAAGGGACAGCAGTGCGGGATGGGCTAGGCGTGCACCGGATCACATGGGCGCCTGCAGGCCACATAAAGAGCTTAGATATCACTAAGGAGCAATTTGAAACCATCAGAGTGTTTTAAGAAGAAGTGACAGGAGCCAATTATACTTTTGAATATGTATACTCAGTGGCTGCTAGGTGGTAAATGAATGGCAATTGGGCAGCAGAAGAATGGGAAAGGCCTGTTGGAAGGTTATTGCAGATAGTCTAGATAGCAGACAATGTTGGCAATGGAGAAGGAGCAACGAAACATATTTGTAATATGTTTTTGAATTATTACTGTCAGGATTTGGGCAATGGGCTGATGATGTTCTGTTTTTGCTATGGAATTAAATGAGGATTCAATAAATTCTTGCATGAGAAAGTAATTCTAGCACTCCATGTCATTCTCCTAAATGACATTGTGCACTTTTTTAAAGGAAAGATAATGTCATTGCTTTCTTGCACCACCACTGAATAGTAACCATTATGGAGTGAATGTTTGTGTCCCCAAAATTCATATGTTGAAATCTAATCTCCAATGTGATGGTATTTGGAGGTGGGGACTTTGGGAGGTAATTAAGCTATGAGGATGGAGCCCTCATGAATGGGATTAGTGCCCTTACGAAAAGAGGTCAGAGAGCTAGCTCAATCTCTTTCCACTATGTGAGGATACAATGAGAAGTCAGTAGTCTACACCTGGATGAGGGCCCTCACCAGAACTTGACAAAGGTGGTACCCTGATCTTGAACTTCCAGCCTCCAGAACTGTGATAAATAAGTTTCTGTTATTTATAAGCCATCTAGTTATGATACTTTGTTATAGCAGCCCAAACCAACTTAGACAGTAACTAATACTGTCTTCTACACAAAGTTGGTACTCGGTTGATGCTTTTTCCCAGAGTAGAGATGTGATGGCCATGGGCATACATTGACAAGATATTCTTTCCAAACAGACTCTGCTACAAGGAGTGTAGTTAGCTGACAGCCTCCATCTGCCGCGTCTTTATGACCCACCACAACATTCGGCTCAAGGTCCCCCTCTCCCTGGGCTTCTCCCAACCAATGACTGAGCATAGCACAGCTACTAAAGCAAGATTATACTGCCTAATACATGACTCTTCTAATGGGCAATCTTTGTGTTGAGACTTCCCACCATCCTGGCCAAGGTTTTCTCAGAGATGTGCTGTGGTGTGAGTCTCATCCTGCTCAAATCTCCTTCTTTCCTTCTGTCCTTTTACAGGCATAAGACCTGCATCACATCTAAAGTTTCTTCCCTCTAACTCCTGCACTCTCTCCCTTTATCCTTCACAATCATTTCTCCTAATCAATCTCTTACACATCTAGTTCAATCTTCGCAGCTGCTTCATTAGAGTTCCTGAGCTAACACTAGAGGTAATTACAAATATTAACCTTATTATCATGCAATTTAGTGCTGCTAGCTCCCAAAAAAAGAACCCATGAAAAGACAAGAGAAGTTCCGTTTCTTAAGCTGGAAAGTAGATCACTGAGTGGTAATTGATTTGGTATACCAGAGAAAGCTGAAAGGGCAAAAGGGCAAAAAGCAATTTTATTTAGATTATGATGTCCTCAAAGCCTCAGGAATTGGCCGCACCAGTTACTTCTGGTATTGCAGCGGAGAAAAAAGATAGGTAGGAAGTCTACTTAAGACAAATTGGAATTGCTCTCCCCAGTCCAGGATTACCCTCTCACTGACTGAGGGGTAATTAAGGGGTAGTTATATCTCTATCTACAGAAAACAAGGTTCTATCCCCCATCCCAGTAGAAGACTTGAGATTTATGTTCTAGAGATAGCAAAGCAGAAAGACCCTACACTGAGACAAGGCCCATTGATGAAAAGATACTTCTTGACTTTCCTTGCCCACTTAGATTCTAGAACGCTGGAAGCCAGGAGTCTTCCTTCCATGTAGGGAATAGAAAGTCTCTTTTATGGGAAATCCCACTATAGGACGAGTAAAGATTTAAAGTACTGTCTTTGGGCTGCTGTAAGGAAATTACCTCATCAGAATCATTACACAGAATGACCATAGTCAACAAGTCCAAGAAACAGTCTGGGGTCCTGGGCATTTAAAGGAGGAATAGAATATTAAACACAGGTAAAAAATAAGCAAGCAGGGAAAAATAGATACTTGGAGGAACAAAAATAAGCCCCAAATTAAAAAACTATTTTCAAAGAGATAAGAAGTATATCTAAGAAAAAAGAACAGAATGCTAGAGGAAAAGTATCTTCAGAGAATTTTTTAAAAAGACTTTTGAAATTAAAAATATGAGAGACAGAAGTTTTAAAAACTTCAGTATAACATTTGGGACTTAAAGTTGGTAAAATCAGAAAAAGAGATAAAATCATGGGAATTACAGAAAGGAAATATAATCAGATAAATATTTCAAGACAGCATCCCAAAATAGAAGGAGATACGTTTCCATATTAAAAGTTCCAGAGAGTCCATAGGACAGTGATTGAAAACGGACCCATCCCAAAATGCACCACAGTGAAATGTCAACTCTTGAGACTAATAACAGATTCTATAAATTTGTAGTAATAAAAAGTGAGTTTTATATAAAGGTTTGAGTCCACAATAACAGATATTTTTAACAGTACTCTAAATGCCCGAAGACTACAGAGAAATGTCTTCAAAATTTTTAGGAAAAATTATTCCCAACATAAAAATTATACATCCTGCTAACTTCTCAATTCACTGTTAAGGTAGAGTCAAGATATCTTCACACGCATGAGGTGTCAAAATTTTACTCTCCCTATAAACTGTCTAACGTTCCTGGAGGGAAAAGAAGACATGAGTTCTAGAAAATAGGAAACTAATTTGGAAGAGGTGAGGGAAATCAGGATGATGGTTAAGAGAAATCTCAGTATAGCAGCTGTGCAGCCAATATAGAAAGTAATCCATTTTCATTAGAGTTGGTCAGAATGTTTTGGAAGACCATGTCAGAAGATGAAATTGATAGATAACCAAATGTCTATAATAGTTTTGAGAAATACATACAGAGCTGAAGCAAATATGGGCCTTGAATTAATGATCAATACAAAGAAAACAAAAAAGAAAGACAATTATCAACAAAAAAATTATAAAGGAAAAATGATCATAGTATACTATATGGCTCAGCTGTGACTAATATTTTCAGAGTTATAATATCATATAGAGAGGAATATTGATCTAATAATAAATACCAAATACTCATCCTGGAAGGAAGGGGGGGATAGGATTCTTGTGGCCAAGGGATAAGAAAAAGAACAGTCAAATCCCCATATTTCATAGTGAGAGTTCCAGAAATAATTCTTAAAACTGAAAAATCAAGAAATAGTGTTATTACTAAATATTAATTGGAGATATGTAGATAAATATTCAAATAATCTGCTAAAAGAGTCAAGAGCGATTGCCTTGTGGGGAGCAGACCATGGGGGCAGGAAACAGCTGTCTC
This sequence comes from Tapirus indicus, assembly GCA_031878705.1. Lineage (NCBI taxonomy): Eukaryota > Metazoa > Chordata > Mammalia > Perissodactyla > Tapiridae > Tapirus > Tapirus indicus. Next base: position 51,289,038 of record CM062932.1, read on the forward strand.
CGGCAATGAGACAAAAATGCAAGCAGAAATTCACTCCTCTCACACACACACAATGTTATTTTAATATTCATACCATCATCCCTGTAATTAAATTAGCCAATCAGGTTTGCTAAAGAAACCCAGCTCTGGGAAAATCTTGCTGCTATCATTGGGCTAGAAAACCTCATAATCTTAATTTTAGCTGACTAATTTTGAATGCCATTACCTTTTTTTGTCCCCAAAGAAATACTCTGCACATATGAAACAAATGTAAATTGAAAAGAAACATCTGTGAAGATCCAAATCTTAAGCATAGCTCCCAATTAATGGAGGAGGGGGAAAGAGGGGAATGTGAGGAGGTCAGTTCAGCCACTCTAGCCTCTGGTAGGTAATTGGGTTTTTTTCTGACGATTTTATCTATGCCAAGTAATCACACACACACACACACACACACACACTTTTTTTCCTTGTTAACAATCAGGAAAACTCCATGGATAGAGCTGAGTTGCTCAGAAAATATTATGGACCAGTAATTTTTTGATCGTATCTATAAATGTAGATAGAAAGATGCAATAATGCTAATATAAATAGGGAAATAATTCCCAAGGCAAGGCTCTGAAATGAAGTGCCTCTAGATGCCCTGCCAAACACATGTCTCAGCAATCGTTCCACGCTAATCTTTGACCAATCCCACCTACAAAGAAAACGGCCATCATGTTGGAATCTAAACTCCTTGTTTATACCCCAATGGGCCAGACTCTAGAAATGGGAGTAGATTGGGTTTCACATATACTTTTTATGTTCAGAGAAGGAGACTCATTTAGGCTTTGGCCTGAAAGCATGCTGTTCTGTGAAGAGTTTCCAAACCAAGACAGGGTGTGGTGAGCAATCTTGGCACTTCAAGCAGTTGAAGATGGATGCCCTGTGGGATCTTGCCATGCATTACCCACACACTCTATTGTCATTAGTACATATAGACAACACCACCACACCCTGCCTGCACTAGTATTTTCAATTAAAAAACCTCCTGAGGTTTCCGTGTAAATATCTCACACAGGGTAACATGAAGGTCATTGCTTATAAGGATTCCTAACTGAGACCTTGTGCTACCTGCCATTGTTTCATCTGGATACAAAGTAAAAAAATGAGAGCTGAAGCTGCATCAGAAGACCAAAAAATGGAGCCCATCTCACAACTAAAAGAGATCTTCAGAACTTGAATTTTGTGTTTTTCGGCCATGCTATATTGCTTCACATTTTGGTATCTGCTAAAGCTCCTTTCCATCGTACTATCTAACCCCAAAAGTAACTAATCTCAAAAGAGATACAAATTTGCTCATCCAGAACAAACTATTAGGTTAGAACACAATGCTATGCCATTTACCATGTCACCATGGACACACCTAGAGGGAAAATAAGAAATATCAGACAACATTTGTGAGCTAACGTTCTGTCCATATTTATTACAAATCTGAATTGGCAAAACTTGGAACTTCCTATAAATTAAAAAATATAAAAGAGAATAAGAAAAATTTGTCAATGTATACCTAAGTTTCTAAGATGCAGAGCTCCTAGGGTGTCACGGCGCCAGGACCCTTTCCCCTCCTATGAATGAGTCAAACCCTTATACAAGACACTGGGAAATAGTTTCTTCTCTATGAAATAGCCACATAAGGTGTGACATTAGCCTCTAGTTACCCAGGAAGAAGGTAAACGGAATATGCAGTGTAGTAATTCATTTTACTGTGAATTTTCCACGAAGTTTCCCTTATACTAAGTTTTCTACTATTGATACAATGAGGTTTTGGGTTAAAAATAATGATCAGGAAAAGACAGTTTATTCTCCATTGACTTATTTGCCAATGAAACAAATTATCTACTAAGTATGCATCATTTCTGCTTCCTAATGCAATCTCTGTGTTTATCTACAGAAAAATAGAACTCCTAATTATAATCCCATCCCCCAAGAAAAGATCTGGAAACAAGTGATTCAAATCAGCAACCTTTCCCTACACAACCCTTACCCTAATTAACGATCATAATGACACAAGGATTGGGATTCGTGCCAATTATTAGCTTCGTCTCTGTGTTCTGTTTCTCAACATAGATTCAATAAACAATTCAAGACTTGCTGGAGTTTGAAAGCAAAAACTGAAGCCAAAACCCCGGGTATATTAAAACCATTCCTGCAACAATAACCCGGGACTGGGAAACGAACTAATCATTCCTGTTGTTTGACTAAGCTCCTAACTGAAGAGGCTGAAATCACAGCCCCCTCAGAAAGGAAGCTCCGGCTTAGCTCACAAGTGAAAAGCATTTACTGACCTTCAGGTACCCTTTGCTTCTGAGCTCCTCTGACATATCCTCTTCTTCTGCATCACATGCCTCTCATTCCTCCACACCAGCATTTGATAGCTGAGCTTAGGATGGTGAATGGTGATGGGTGACTCATACCCCATCATTTATATTCCATTAGGGGGAAAAAAAGGCAAGATAGAACGTCTGGTAATATGCTCTTAGCCAGATAATTTTCAATATTTTCCTTTACCTGTGTTTTTTAAAGGCACTAACGAGGAGAAAGTAAGAGCACTATTTAGGAGGAGGTGAATCTATCAGTTAAAATCACTATGTCATTAGAAATCTTTGAAACGTGAGGAAATCTTTGCCCAAAAATCTATCTTGTAGCTTATCATACTGCATACATACTGATTTGAAGACTTCTGTCCCTAAATTGTTCCTTTAACTATCTGCTTCTTTGAGTTGAGTATAAACCTGCTTAGATGCAATGGAAAACTTGAAAAGGATAACATATTCATTCAACAAGTCATTTTTAGGATTTAGAGTAAATTTATGATTCTTTCTAAGTGACAGTCAGCTCAAGAAGAGGGCTCATGTCAAACAATTCAAAAAAATATGGTGAACAATAGATGGAAAGATAGAACAAAGATACAGGGCACTTCCTCTAGAGTCAAAACAGAGTTGATGTATGAGGTATTGATATTAGAACTCTAGACCCTTCTAATACAAGTTCTGTGAGTGGAAGGGTTACCTGCAAGAGGATGGTAACTAAGGCAAACTTCACACTGAACACTTGACTTCACAGAGGATAAGTGTTTAGTCTCATTTACATGTGACCCAGTCACAACAATAAATAAATGTTTTGGCCTCAAAACTTTCTCCAGATGAAATCTATACCTTAATCTACTAGTAATGTCTGAATGCACCAATTTCTTTATGCTTTTCAGAAACATCTCTTTGTTCTGTGGTAAGAGAATAAGAACTATCCATGCCTTCAATTGCCTAGTTAATGCAAGTGCATGAATGCCAAGTAATTAGGGTTATGTAGACCTCTATTTAAAGAGATAGCATTTTAGCGTGTTGAAAGTTGTGAGACACATGAAGTTTTGCATACACAACGGCCAGCAATGTGGCCAATTAGGCATAAGGGGAAATCTGCTCAGAGACTTTTGAGATAGAATTTTCTACTTAATGTAAAGAGATAAAGCATGAGGCTAGCTCTCTTCCCCACATTCTTTCTTCTAACATTTGGGTGTTGAGTAAGGACATAGTACTTGGAATTGTAGCATGAGTGGAGAGAATGTTAGCACGTATGGTGACAGAAAAAAATGGGAGAAGCTTGACTTCCTAATGCCATTATTAACCTGATGAACCTATCCCAAGAATGCCATAACTCTAACCTTCTTTGTATATGACAGAACTCTAGACTTCTTTCTAAATGAAATATGAATGGCCTCATTTATTTAAACCACTTTTGGTCTGGAAGTTTCTTACTTCCTGCACAAAGCAAGTGATTGGTTTAGAAATGGGGATGCATAAGCCAATTTGAACCAATGGAACACAAGAAGAGAATTTCTTTGGCTCCTGGGTAAAAGAATCTATCAAATGTGAACACTGAAGCATATTTCTTCAATTATTGCTGATAGCCATTTGAGACCTTGAAATGAGCCAGCCTGAGGATGAGCCAATAGAATGAGAATGGCTTAGACGAAAGATGGAAGTGTCTGTGTCCCTGATGACTTTATTGAGTCAGTCAAGTAACTCTTAGTGTATGCTGAATCTTGGCTTCCTATCATATGAGGTAAACAATCTGTGTGAAGTTTAAGGAAATTTTATTTTGTATACCATGGAAGGTCAATTGCATTCATGGTCTCAATTAATGATGTCCCTGGATCCACGCTCTTTGCCTTGTAACTTTGTAGGATCTGCCCACTCTGACTGTGAGAATTGTTTTATCTAATAGAAAGTGACTAAAGTGATGGTATACTGGTTCTCAGGCTAGACCACAAGGGGCCTTGAGTGTTTCTGCTCTCTCTTTTGAAATTCTTCCATTGTCATGACTACCATTCTGGGCCAGTCTGTAAAGAATAAGAGACCACAGGGAAGAGAGCCTAGTTGTCTCAGTTAAGACCACCCTAGACTAGTCTACAGCTAACCGACCCCCAAACATGAGAGAGACCCAACCCAACATCAGCAGAGCTGCCTACCCAACCACCAACTGACCACAGACATATGAGTCAGTCTAGTCAAGACCAGAAAATCTGCCCAGCTGACCCGTAACCCATGAGCAATAATAAATGTTTATGGTTTTCAGCAACTGAGATTTGGGATGGTGTATTATGCACCAAGAGTTAACTGATTCCGTTATTTGTGTTACTTGTGGATGAAAGCAAACCAGCTGATAAAGCAAAACAAGAAGATGAAGAGTTAGGCAGAAGGAAGTCCTGATAATGTATTTTGAGCAGTTGGGACATCTTTGAAAAGTTTTAATTACGTAAATGATGAGATTTGTATTTTAGTCAAGAACATTATGGCATGGATGTGGAAAATAATATTGAGTAAGATCAGGTGACTAAACTTACATTGAAAATAACTGAGCCCATGAAAGAAGGAAAAATTAAGGTGCAAGATAACGTGATCCAAAAAAGGTATCTGAGCAGAAAAAAGGAAGAGAGGATAAAGCATAAGGGTAGAAATTGTAGAGATTCCCTGAGTCCCTGCCACTGCAGGCAACTTTATTCATAGCCTAGATCATGTGCTCATGGTGAGGTCTCCAGAACAACAGCATCATCATCCCCGGAAACTTGTTAGAAATGGAAATTCTCAGCTCCACCCAGACCTACCGAATCAGAAACTGGGGACAGATCCCAGCGATCTGTGTTCTCACAAGCCCTCCAGGCAATTCTGATGCACGATAAAGTTTGAGAACCACTGACCTAGGCCAGGGGTAAGAAGATTTTAAGGATGCCAAATTGTTAAGATCACCAGCACCTTCTTCAGATCACCTTTGCAATAAGGAATGGAATTCAGATGTCACCAGTTTTATCTAGTTGAACATCTTAGTCTACTGAAGTGAGACTTGCTCCCAGGATTACTCCTCTGGATTCGAATTTCTCTGTAGCCAGGTTTTAGCAATAGCCATAACATCCCCCATTGGTTCTGAGCTTCCTTTATAACAGGGCTCAGAGAAGTGGCTTCCTGAACCACAAGCAGAGAATTTATAAGACCACCAAAGTGACGATCTTGCTCACCTCAAAGGGACTCAGGTTTGGTCCTCCATTTTATGACTGGGGAGAGGTCCATGAGGTGACAGTGGTCCTGCCATTCAGATATTCTACACTAAGGGCCTGTGCTGACCTCCATAATTAACAGACTATGTCCTACCCTATCAGAAGTTTTCCAGAAATCAGTTGACTTTCCAGTTTCCCTAAATTCTGGGGGACTGCAGAAGTGTTGGTAATGTAAGTCTATGAGGGAAAATGTAAGAATTAAAGTCTTATATGCTATAAAATGCAATGATTTCAGTTTAAACATGTAATGAGTTGTGAGGAAATTGTTTGGTGAAAGAGAAGCATCTATCTTTTCATTTATTCTAGGCATTATACTTTATGGAAGAGAACTCAAGGATCCTTCTCTGTAGGGGGAATTAAGGATTGTGTTAGGAAGAGAAGAGATACATAATTGGTAGGTAGAACGTTCACTCAGCAAAACATCAACAATGGAGGCCAAAACAAGTCCCATCTCTCAGCTCTTAGACCTAATGACCCATTGTTTTAGGATGAAATCATAACGGGACAAAATTTAAAGAAAGCTTGAGGGACCTCTTAGTATTGTCGACAGAACTGGGCAGCAAGTTCTAGGATCTAGACAAGCCTCACACCTTCTCCACCCACACAAACATATGCACGATCTCATCCTTATTGAGAATGTCAGCTATTTTGTAAATATGAAAATAAAACTGGAAAAATTGTTGGTTTATCTTTTAGAGTCCAGAAATAAGCAGATGCGTTTCACCTAAAGGGCTTTCCCTGCAAATCACTGACCTAACAAGTCTGGAATATTGAGATGTCTTGTATGGATAGACTATTCCAAGAGTATAGGTGGGGACAATCAGAAAAGTCCTGCACTGATATTATTATAATAGAGACTAAGCTCAGGTTTTACTTCTGTGCTTCAGTTCCCTTATCTATAAAATGAGAATTTTAATAATACTATCAGTAACAATGTTAAATGAGCTAAAAACGCAAAACACTTGGAATATTGCTTGATCCATAGGAAACACTTGACAGAGATTTGGCTATTATTGGTATTAGCGTATTGTTGACATTATTATTATTCCTTAGTTTCACGTTAGTGAAATTACAATTATGAAAGGTATCAGGAAGAAAATTCAATAGAACTGTGTCTGACATGGCTCTGTTATTTTGAGCATGGCTGGGCCTCATCAGCAGTTTAATGTAGTGGTCACCTGGGGCTCAATCCCACTGGCTAACTCTGAGAGCGTAAAACATATCTTAGAGTTACCCCAAATACGAGGAGAAAGCTCTACATTATTGCTCACATACGCCCTTCTGTGATTGGGTGAGGGTTGTTCCCACGGTTTTTCATTCCTGGCATTTCCAGCCTGTCTTCTATGTGAGCTTCTCCAGATAGTGTCCAAGGACCTCGCTCAGAGTCACAGGGGCTTGTGATGGGAAGCTGTTAGCAGATCACATTTCCCAAAGATGGTACAACATTATCTCCAGCCCACATTTTCTGCTGCATTGTGAACACAGAATGTGTTTGTAGCTGGAAGGGGGTCTACATGAGCTCACCATGCTCCTGAATTGCAGCCAAGATAATGAAACATACTCTATTCTTCTTTGACCTGTTGCACCTATGCTAGAGTTCTGAAAAAAAATTCTTCCCCAGGTAGACACACAAAATTAACAACAAACTGCTCTCAAAAATCACTGTCTCACTTGATTCCAGAATCCCGGAAGTAGGCTATTGACACGTCAGGACGTACTTCTAAGAATTTCACAGCTAGAACAGCACGTGACTATGTCTCAAGAATATTTTAGCTTGCTTGAGAAGACCAGATCATAGTTTCTTATTATATGCTCCAGGGATTAGCAAATCTCTGATAAGATTCAGCCACACAAACGTTGAGGTGCTTGGGCTGCCATGTTAATAGGCTAAAACACTTCCATGTGCCAATGAAAGAATCATCACATTCCTGCAAAATAAGCAACCTAGATTCACAAATAGAAAGAAAGTCTCTAACTTAGAGGGGAGCGAGTGATGAATAGGTAGGGCACAGAAGATTTTTAGGGCAGTGAAACTACTCCGCATGAAACTATAACAGTGGATACATGTTATTATACATTTGTCAACCACCTCTCCCCTCCTAAAGAAAAAAAAAAGAAAGTCTCCAAGTCTCCAAGACTTACATCCTATGGGACGAAAGAGTACGTATAGGTGTGTTGTGATATGTATATGTAGGGGGGGGGGGAGTGGAATATATGGCTTTGTGTGCGAGAGGCAATGAAAGTGGGATGGAAGTTCCCACAAGCCAAAGAGCTGAACTGTAGGTTCAGAAATCCTCATATTTCCAGCAGAGGATACATTTATTTTGAGACAAGCAGATAGAAATGTTCAAGTGTCTAGTTTTGAGGGAGGAAGAAATTAATATTTCATCTTGAATGGGTCAACATGCAAATAGTGCTTACAACCCAGAAAAGAAGTAACCCAGACAGATTTTACACTGAGGGCCAGGAAGACACAGCCTAAAGTAAAGTAAGGAGCTGTGAAATACCCACCTTGGGAGGAGCCAGTCCAGGTAACTCAGATTCAGAATCTCACACGTGTTTATTCAACAGGCCTGACAGTGAGGGGGGATGAAATGCAAAGCAGATTCCCACAAAGTCTTGAGAAGTTGGGAACTGTAATTTAAAACCCTAATGTCCTAGAACCCGGCTTTAATTCACTATGAATTTTTGTATGCCTCTGAAAAGGTAAAATCATTAATATTCTTTATATTTTTAAATTAAACAGCTATGTTAATTATAGAAAAAGGCAAAAAAAGATAAAAAGTACATAATTAAAATCTCTCGTGATCCCACACCCAGATATGATCACTGGTAGTATTTTACATGTGTACCTTTCCTGGGTTCCTCTGCCTACCTATGCATATAATTTTAATGGAATAAATTGAACATAATATTTTGTAAACTGTTCTTTGCTGAAAGCAGTACAGATGCAAGATCAGAAAAACTTTTACTGAACTTAAACTCATAACCAGAATATTGACTTGGATTAAAGGACTCTAGAGAAAATATAGAGTATAAGTTAGAGTTTTATTCACACACCACCTTTGTCAACATCTTCTTAGAAAGTATAAACATTTTGTTCAGCAAAAAATAAATTGCATTAGAAGCCTATATTCTGCCTGTGCATCTGCAGAATTTCTCCAATCTTGCTCTTTTCGTTTTCCCTCGCTCAGTCCAGAGCATACTTTTGGCCCTCCACGATTCTTTCCACTCTTCTTTGCTCTTGCTCTTAGCTTTTACCAGCATTTTCTTGCTCAAAATTACAGTTCTTCAGCTAGCAGCTTGGACTACAAATGCGGACGTTACCGTTGCCTGGCAGCTTCAACTTGCGTTACCATGAAGACTTGTTTTCCATCGTGCGTTCCCCTCTGTGTGCCATTTGCAGCCTGGCCATTGTGCCGGTGAAATACCAGTGCTCGCTGATGTGGAAGAGGGTTCCCGCAGAGGCAGTCAGCTATGCCGAGAGAAGGGAGCAAGAAAAACACGTGTGGTTTTTGCCACCTTCACCTTGGCAGAGAAAAATAGATGTAAAACTGGGGCTGGGGTACAGCCTTCAGAGTTCTGGAAGATCAGCAAAGCCAGCCGGAGCCAAGAAAGAACACATGGTAGTTATGTGTGGCAGTGACACCTCAAGAAAAATCACTTTGAGTCGTGCGCCTGATCATTTAACTGCTGTGGGCTCGGGCCCAGCTTTCTCCCCAAGTCAAATGTAAATGGTTTAAGGAAGCTGGTCTTTTTTCCCCTCTACTTTTACCATACTAAATGTCTGACAGCCATTTTACTGTGTTTACAAATTATGAAAATTCTGGGCAGCTAATTATGAAAATATTGAGAAGTCGTATGAGAACTAACTCTTGGAGCAGGTTAAGGCGGAGAACAGACTATAAAGTCCTTGAAAAATGAGCTGCTTGCTCTCCACTTCTGCCAGTAAATTTTGGTATTCCAGCATATTGCTATGCTAATCTGAAACCAAAAAGAAAGAAATCAATAAAAATCTAGGAGAAACGTAGGGGAGGAGGCAGGCCACCAATACTTAACAGATGAATAAGAGCAGATTCATTCCTAAGATCTATACATTTCTCTTCCAATAGATCAGAAGCCAAGGAATCCAGGGAAAAATATGAAAAACAATTTTTATAACCTAAATGAGAGGTGATAAATTTTAAGTTCTCTGTAAAAAGAGACAGCCTTTCTTCAAGTTTGACCTTGCTGTTTTCACACCATCTGGAAAGAAAATCTAGTTGTCTTCCCCCATTTGTTTTATGTTGAATAAAATTAATGCATGTGCAGTAATAACAGGAAGAATATAAGTACATTCTAGACTGATTATAAAGTTGGTTAGATTTCATGATATTTCATAATAATTTAACAAATGTTGTTTTTCTACAATGCCTTTCTTTCTTACAGCAGATTTCTTCAGCTAATCTTTTATGTTAAGCAAATCTATACAAAATAGAGTTATTGTCATTCTCCCTGTGTAGAAAAGATGAGTTGTGGCAGTGAAGTCAGGTTATAGATGGTAAAATAATTTTAGAACATAGCTATTTTATTATCCAGTCCTATAATCTTTCCATCAGAAAATGAAGCCTTCTGTGTTTAGCTAATAATACACAAAGTTCACCCTATATTCTATACTACAACTTTACAGACTATTGTGCTACAAGACAATAAGTAATTCCAAATAACTCACTAAAATCTTAAGTGAATTTTATGTAACATTATTATAAGCAGTCTCTGAGTTACATTATGCAGAGTTAGAGTCTCATATGTGGATCTAACATAAACGCACATCTTAAATTCAGAATCTTATGATAGTTATTAAGATTTTCTATGATAAATCCTGCCATTTTCTTATTCTTCTTGATCCTAGCAGATTTATAAATTGTAAATAAAATAATAAAGATTTTATTAATTGACAAAATGCAAAGTATGATCACATTTTCAACTTCCCCTACTGTTTGTTTCCATAAGAAATAAGCTAAGCGCTGGGCCTGAGCTCCTCTTTCAATATTATAAGCCAAAAAATTTATAGAGTTTTCCCTGACTTTCCATTGGCAGAAAGCTTTATAAAAGCTGTGATTTATATAAAGTATGGAAAGGCAAGGAACACACACATTAATATGTGTGGAAGAGTGAAAAGAAAAGAGAGCTATGAAATAAACTCTTCATGCACATATTATTTGACAGAAATACATAGATACATAAATAATTTACACCTTATGTTCTTCAATTACCTTTCAGTTAGGCATCTGCACAGATATGGACACACAGAACTTGAGTACTCTTTAACTGGAACAGCATCTATACAACAGTGAATGTCATGGTGAAGACCAATTACCTTCAAGTCTGCCATATTGTTATAAAAGTCTAGCAACTTCTCAAGGAGAAAACGTGTTTGCTGTGGCATTGCTCATTCTCAGTGCTGGTTACTAGTGCACCACAATTCTTCTTGGAGCTTAAAAGTCATTCCTTTTACACCTAGAGCTACAGTCTTAGAGTTTTTCCTTTAAATGCAAGCAGTTATATAGCTTGAAGAATCCACATCGAACATTCAAATGCTCGCCCATTTTCAATCCTCAGCCACCTTTCCCCCTTTCTAGGGTTTTCTACAGACACCAGTTTGTCAGCCTGCTTACTTGCCAGTGCTGTCAGGATAGATACTGCAGGAAGTAAATCAACTGAGCCCCGAAGTTTGAATTCATTCAAAACAGCCAGGAACATAACTAAACTATTTTGCCCGTCTTTGGTATCATGTCTTCCTTAGCAAATTCTGCCTGCCCCTTTTCCTTCCAAAGCTCAGCCCTCTTGACCGTGAGTACGGAAATCAAATGAGACTTAAAAGAATGGTGACACAATTTGTTATATGGTCACTAATGACAGTTGTCATATCAGAAGTTTTTATTTCGACAAACTATTAATTTGGAAATTAGAGTAAAAAGAGTCAGTCACAGCAGAAAAAAATGCTAATTATGCTTCCTTGATGCAAACATGTCTCACTATTCTGTCACAAGCTGGGATATCATCCACTGATTATTGCTTAAACTACTAACCAGTCACCTGATTTTGATACGTGCAGACAATATTCAAGTATTAGAACATCATAACCACCTTCTTCCCTCGGGCTAGATATGCTAAGTTAAGCAAAGTCTGTCTGTGTTTATTTCCGAGAGAGTACAAGGTGAAAACAGTCTGGTTAAGTTAAAAAGAAAAAAGCCCCAAACAGAAGAGTAGATTCTTCACTAAAACTAGAAGCACCTGATATGCTGAGACAGGACTTTCTCTCTCTGAAAAGGAAGCATTCAATGGAATGAGGCAGTTAGCTGCCTCTTTTAAAATTGTCGTAATTCAGCTATTTTACATTCTTTCTGCTAAGGTATAATTTAAAAATCAACAGTGCACATCTACCTACACGGCAACTTCTTGAGAATTTGGAAACTGGTCAAGAACACCTTGTATCCTATCATCTGCTATCCAGCCGCACTGGAAACGTACATGCTACCAACAACTCTTTCATCAGGCTTAGCTTTACGGGGGAGAAAGGATGCTGTTTAAGGACACGGAAACCATCTGGAAAACAACATACCCATCACTCAATGGGGATGAGTTAAACCCTGAGTCTTCAACAGCGTTCTTTCTTTGGCTTTTAAACCAAATCCTGATGGTTTGGAATCAGGTCGATGTTGCCATTCAATGCATCACATTTTATTTGCAATTGCTCAGTACCAAGTATACAAATTTTCATCATGATTTGAAAATAAATGCCTCACTAGCCAAAGTTCCACGAGTATATGAGCTGTGTTACCTTGTTTACTGACATACCTTTAGCATGTTGCATGGGATTCAGCACACATTTTCTGCATAGGACAACTTAATAAACATTTTAGGCTTTGTAGACCACATGGTGCTACTGTTGAAGCTTCGCAACTCTGCGTTTGTAGTGCAAAAGTTTGCTAACCTCTGGCCTAGAACATTGTCTGGCAGCTAGTAAGCACTTAATGCAGCCCTGTTGATTAAGGATAAAACTGATGCCAGTTAATATCTCAACGGGTTTAGAATAACCTGACATCATACTTTCATTCTCACAAGGCTCTGTTAGGGCAGGTTGGTAACAAGCTACTATCTAGACTAGGTAAATAATTGTTTCAAAGTTGTCTGTAATGAATACCCACAGGTCTTAACATTACGGCACCTTAAAAAGATGTGGTAGTCTCCAGATTAGGCAGTGGAAAGCAACATATAATCAAAAATTGGAATACTAGCAAAAAGAACTGGAAATAGTTACTGACTGTTCCCTACCTTTGGTCTCCATAGACACTTCTTCCTTTTCTTTTTCTCCTCTTTATTCTCTGTTGTTCTCATCTTCCTTTTTCATCTATTTTCTTTAATTTTTCCTATGATATTCTTCTCTTCTAACAGCAATGCCTCTATATAAAATCATCATATAAAAATGTTTCCTCAGGATTTCTCTTCTGTAATCTTTTTCTTCATGCCTCACCTCCACCCCCTTTGCAAACAACAGCCACTGTAAATATCACCAGTCTATCCTTCCCTTACAGCACTGAAAAAAAATAACAAATATGTCTCAATCTTCCTTTCTACCACTCCCTAACATCTCTCCTATTTTTCCTCATTCTCTCCTGTCTTTAAAAAATGTGTATCCCCTTCCTTTACAACATAAGTTTTCCCCACAATTCTTGATTCCATTCTTTCTAGTCTCCTGTGAATTAGATCTTGCTAAGTCAATCATTCTTTTCATCATTTTATATATTCAATTTTTCTATCTCTCTGGCTTCTTTCCCTTAACCCACCATACACTGAAGTCTCCCTTATATTTCAGAAAGTCAAAACAGTTGTCAACTCTGCATCTTCTATCTCCTTCCTTAACTCCCTCCCTCCATCATTGCCAAGTTCCTCTTCTAGAGTCTCTGCTGTCCTTTCTCCACAGTGTCTGCCTGGCCCATCTCCTTCTCTCTCAGTTCTTAGTATGGGCTCTAATCTAATGCTCCGCGAATCTATACCCCAGCCCAATGTTTCTCCACAGTTCAGATCTAAGCGCCCAGCTCCACAGAATGTTTCCAAATGTACAATGTGCTGACACAGTGACTCAGTATGTCCTAAAATTAACTAATCAACTTCTCCCCAACTTCTTTTATCTTCTCTATCTTCAAACCTGCTTTTATCTCTTTCCCCATGACAAAATCAATCAACAAGTCTTCCCACTGTGGTCTGTTCGTGCAATGTATCCATTCCCTTTTCCTTTAAACTCTACCACTGCTGCCCTAAATTGTACCTTCTTTTTCTCGTATCTAGTCTTTTTTCAAGTGATCTCTCACTGGTCTACTAAGTTCATAGTCTTGCTTTTCCGGGACATCGTCACACTGTTTCCAAAGTCATGTGGCTCATATGAAGTTCATACTTAATATCCCTCTCTTCAAAAAGCTAGTGGTACCTTCCATCCTTTATGGTGTGAACCAGAATCTCATTCGTCAAAATTCAAGATTACCTCCCAAGCACAACCTAATTATTCATTTTATCTGGCCTCCACTTCTCCATTACTCCAAGCACAGTGATCTAATCTCCAAATCTAATACCATCTAAACAACTTTTCTAATTAAAAAATTAATAATTTTGGAAAATATGAAATATAAAGGCATACCTCAAAATTTACTACTTTCTCTCTCTCTTTTTTTTTTTGTTGTTGTTGTTGTTGTGAGGAAGACTAGCGCTGAGCTAACATCTGTTGCCAATCCTCCTCTTTTTGCTGAGGAAGCCTGGCCCTGGGCTAACATCCGTGACCATCCTCCTCTACTTTATATGGGACGCTGTCACATCATGGCTGACAAGTGGTGTGTCTGTCCCCGCCCAGGATCTGATTACCTACCATTTAATATTCTGATTTTTCAGTTATCACAAACATTCCATGTTTCTAAATAGTCAGATGATTATTTTATAACCTCTGTGCAATCCATTAACGAATTAGGTAAACGATTACAATGAGGTCAACACTTGCCCTTTTCTGCTTAGTCTTGACATATAGAAATGAGTTGTTTCCATCACCACCACCACCATCATCATCATCATCTCATCATGATTCAGATGGTCTGGAACTTTTTAAACCATTATCTTCTTGTTGAGCCTCTGCTTTCCTTTCAGCTGATCTGTCATGAAAAATGTTGTAATAATATCTTGTGTTTAGAATATCAGAATTTAGATTTTGTTAAAATTATTTCTTCAAGATAAATTCCCACAAGCAGAATCATGAGGTCAAAGAACATGAATATCTTTGTTACATCATAAATTTTCACACCTGGCTGACATTCACTATCCTGCTTCTTTAGCTTAGAATACCACACCCAACCAAACACTCAAACACTCAGACATAGTCTCTCTTTCTCTCTTTCCCCTGCCTATTAAAGTCTTCGTCTCTTTCATGGCCCTGCTCTTATACCTTTCTCCACATAGCCTACTATGGATTCCTAATCTGAATCATTTATGCTTTACCTGAGCAGAACTAAGTCTCTCATAGACTCTGTTAAACTGTAAAATGAGAATAAATTAAACTCCATTATAGAGTTGTTAAGTTACATATAGATCACTTGAGATGGTGTCTGGAAAATAGAAAACATGCATTAGATATTAGTTACCTTTATATCAGTGTCTCCAAGTACAGGGAGCTCCTTAGAAGCAATCAGCATCAAAGCTCATGCCTGTATCCTTCTCACTCAGTCTTGCACACAGTAACGGACATTGCGACTGCTGTGCTCATCACTGTCTGGGTTCTCTTTTTCCTTGGCATACTCCTAGGCAGTGGTGTACTGAATCAGGCCCATACTGACTTGTGATTGCTGACTGTGCCCATCTCTTCTCAATTCTGTCCACAGTTAGTGATAGCACATCGGTAGCTTGAAATTGGCCGTGGTAGGAGTCATTTACACCACGGAAAACGGCAAGTGCTACAAATCATTGTTGTTTTTCTTTTCTTCCTGAAGAGCCAGTTGTTAAACTTTTCCAGCATATCCATCCTTCTAGGCTACATTCTACTCCTTCTCTTACATTCGATTGGTTCTGTATGAACACTGTTCAGTAAAAGGATGTGAGTAGAAGTGGCATGTGTCACCTTCTAGAAACAGCAATTAGGAACAAGTATGCATTTTCCATTTTCAATCTCTCCCTTTCCATCTCAACAGCTACAGAGGATCCAGTTGTATTCTAAAAAAATATTGGAGCTTACTAAATGAAGGATCCTGGTTCCCTGAATTACTTTGTGGAACAAAGAAACTTTTCAGACCCTCGTGGGGTTATGATTTAATTGAAAAATAAGCTACTGAGATATTATTGGTTATTACACCAATTAATCTACCATAATACTGTAAGTATCCCATGACATTCTGACAAGCAAGTAGTCATTAGGTCAAATGAACACCGGTTGGTCCTCAGATGGACCAGCCTAGGACTCTTTAGCTAAATAGGTGTTATCTAATTGGCTAGGATAGAAAAACTATAGGGCAATAATCTAAATCCATGCCTCCTCTGGCGCTGCGCAACCGACTATCTCTTGTGCGAGCTAGCAGGCTTGAATCAATTAGCAACTGTAATTGAAACAGCATGTAATTAATGCTATAATTTCAAGCTGTTCAGTTTAATTCCACTAAAATAGCATCATGAAATTTAGGCATTATCGGGGAATAAAAATATAAATAAGATAGCTGTGAAAAGTCTCAGTTTTTAATCACATTTGAGTGGCATCGAACACTCTATGTCAAAGCATCGGCTCTAAACTTACCATTGTTAGCACTAAAGAAAAATGTTCATTCCGTATCATTGAATTTATGAATGGAAAAAAATAATAAACATAGATAGGTCTACCCTAAGGACTTAGCATAAAATATTTCCTGTCTGTAGGAAATCCTAAAAAAAATAAAAACTTAAAAGGATAAAGTAGTATACCTGACTGGAAGTAAGTTTTCTCTCTTGGAGCCTTTCAGAGCACTGCTGACTCCATCATGAGCATGACTAGCTCTACCGAGCAGATCACCCATCGACTCCAAAGGACTAGATGGACTCAAGACAGATGCAATTGTTGCCTTCTGGTCTAGAATACTGGGTGCTCGCATATGGATTTTCTGTGAGTGGCTTTTCTTATCTTCTTTTGACGAAAAGGTAAGAATGCTGAGTAACTGTGCAGGGGACAGATATTTGAAAAGACTTCATTCTAATCAGTCGTCAGCTTTATGTTTGAAGGCATTGCGGAAAAATTTGGATACAGGGAGGATAAATAACAGGGGTTCCACCCACATCTCCTTCTGGTGATGAGGGCAGTTGTGGTGAAGCCAGCCAAGCCTACAGGGAAAAGACCGAGTTGACTTGAACATGGCACAAAGTTGAGCTCCGGAAATCAATTCCTAACTCCCTAGTAATTCAGAATCGAAGGCTGCGTGTTCATAGAGAAAGATGTGATGTTTCCCCCTCCTGAAACTGCTGACATTCTCTTTTCTAAAACTCGTGAGATAGCTGCTTTCTTGGGAAACTTTGGGAAATAGAATGCTATGCTCTGAGTAGGGAGGATACAAGGGCTACAATTCGCGCGCATGTGGAAGAACTATATTCTAGATAGTGCATAAAATATCAGTTTGGCCAGCGCCATCTAAAGCTAAATTGATCCATATGATTGGAATTTTGCCCAGACCCTTTAACCAAAAGGGGAAAAAAAAAGGCATCATTTTGAAATTAGCATTATCAATACAGTAATACATTTTGAATGCTAGTTGGGCCTGACATAGGAAGTGATGTAATAAGAGAGCACTTACTGCTCCTGCCCCTTGAACAGAACATATTTCCTTGAGGAATAGAATACTTGAAAACTGCAGATTGCATTTTAATATTAACCAGATTTCTACATTAAACATGATTTCCGAGAACAATTTGATTTTTCTTTTTTTCTCTTTACCCCCACTGCCCCCCTCACGCAAGTGATCAGAACTGCGTTCAACCACGGGCAGCTCCTGGAATGGACCCAGGGCCGCCTGCAATTTAAATGTCAAACTTTGTGCCGTTGAGGGGCAGACTCTCACTCAGCAACATGTGTCACTCATTGCTGGCCAGTCCATCATTATTGTTTCTTGATGCCTTCAGATTGCTACAAATTCTCTCCTGGTTTCTTTGATTGTCTCCAAGTGTGAAATTTCAAAGCTTGTTTCTTCTTCACTACGTTTAAGACAAGTAAGTGTAATCACCTTCTGGAACAAGCAAGGAGCAACAAGAAAATTACCAAACCTGTTTTAAATTTTGAAAGGAGCAGAAAGTAGTTTTTTGAGCTCCTAGAACTAGTTTTTGCAACTAACTGCAGAGTCAAACAGCCTTTTTTTTTTTTTTAACTGGCTAAACATATCTATCCCCAGTGGACATATACCCAAGAATTCTAAGCTACCAAAAATGGCCTCTCTCAGGATAGATTTGACAGCAGTGACAACCCCTGATTGGTTAATGGAGGCACTTCAGGATTTATCAGTTTTGATTGCTATAGTCTTTGGCAGCCAGTAAAATAGTGAAATGAAGACAATTTAACCACAGTTGTGAAGGGACAGGGAAGGGTGTGGAAGGACTGCTGCAAGTAATGTGCTGTCATTCCTGATTTGTTGAAAGCAGATGGCTGTGAAATGGGGGCCACAAAGGCGGATGAATAAGGAGAATAAGAATATAATGTTGCAAGGTAATAAACCCAAAGCATGAGTATTTGGTGCCTGTAATGGCATACATGAGGATAATTGTAGCCTTATAAGATAATTAGGGATAAGTGGTTATAAAGAGAGTTTTTATCATTTTACATGGCTAAGTAAGATTTTCTAGTAAAATGAGTGAAGTAAGGAATTAGGAAAACAAAAAGCAACCCAGAAGTCTCTCTGAGAATCTATGAACACTCTACCCCACCCCTACGGGCAAGGGAACCCATAAGACAAATTGTCAGCAGTCATTGGCTCTCAGAGATGTTCTTCAGCAAAACCACAACTTCAGGGAGAAGCAATCGTGGCCAGTTGATGGCCTTTGCCTGAAAATGGCACTACCTTCTCTCCGCAGTGGGATTTCACTTTTCTAGCAGAGAGAAGAGGTTTGGTCTAGATTTCTAGACCTCAAATATTAGAGACTCCTGAGAGAAAAATAGCATATTTATTTAATTCTTTATTTTTACTCAGCATAAATGCCCCAGAGCTGCATATTCTCCTTTGCTGTTTTCATCCTATATCTAGCTTTACATGGGAAGGAAGAAATCTAACATTTACAGAAAACCTACTATGCTGTGAGCTATATGTGTTATATGTTAAATTTCGTGACGTCTTACATCTAACTACTTTGTGAAAAAGATTATCACCTCGGTTTTAAAAATTAGAAAGCAGACATAGGAAGGTCGAGTATCTCTTCCAAAATCAGAAAGCACATAATATGTGTGAGGTAGTACATCATAGAAGCAGATTTTGAACTCAAGGTTGCTTGAGTCAAAGATTAGTGCCCTTTTTGCTATATTACATCTGCTACCCAGATTACCCTGTTCACAGCTTGACCTGATAGCTGGTATTATCAGGAACTAGCACTGGGCATCTGTGGTTCAGCACTCTCAGCCTTTCTCATTGCACTGACATAACATTCAAAATGAGACTTTTGCCTCGAAGTCTATTCCTTACTCTAATCAGCTGCTCTGCTAATGAGCACTCCAGGCTCTTTGCCTGTGGTCAAAGTCCTCCGCTAATCTCTTGCTCCATTTGACTGAAGACCTGCTTGAACAGAACACAACATCTTTCTTAAACTGTCTCTCCTCCACACTAGTGGTTTCTGCAAAGAATAGATAAAGATCTGTGATGACTGCCTACTGCCTGACTTTTCCACTGATTGTTTTATTCCATACACTTCTCCCTCTACATACATCCCCGATTAGGAAGACTTTATTTTAATTCTAGAAGCAGTTGGTATCTGCAGATGATATTCTATCAGAGCTTCTGTCAAAATTTCAGATAGAAATTTAGTGGCTTAATCTTCAACTGTCAAAACACTTGAAGTAAAAACTGACAGAAGTGAAAAGAAAAAAACGACAAGTGCACAGTTATAGTTAAATATCTCAATGCTCTCATCTCAATAGTTGACAGACTATATAGACAGAAATTCAAGTGGTTGACATAACTATTAACCAATTTAGTTTATATCTACAGAAAAATACACCCAAAATCCATAGAGTACAAACTCTTTACAAGTGCACATGGGCTATTCACCAAGATAAACCATGTGTTTGGTTCTAAAATAAGTCTCAATAAATTAACAAGGATTGAAATCAAACAGAATATGTTCCCTGACTACAATGGAATTAACTTAGGGAACAATAACAAATATTTCTTTACTATAACCAAATATTTGGAAATTAAAGAACATACTTCTAAATGAATCATAAAGAAAAATTCACAGGGTATAGTAAATATTTATAACTGAATAAACATGAAAATACAGCATATCAAAATCTGTAAGATACAGCTAAAAGAGTGCTTAGAATGAAATGCAGTTTTAAGTGCTCATATTAAAAAGAAGAAAAGTCCAAAATCAATGACACAAGCTTCTACCTCAAGAACTGAAGAAGCAGCAGCAGCAGCAGCAGCAGCAGCAGCAGCAGCAGCAGCAGTGAGGTGGGGGAGGGGAGGAGCGGAGGAATAAGGAGCAGAAGGAGAGCAAATTAAATCCAATGTAAGTAAAAGAAAGCAAATAATGAAGATGACAGCAAAAAAACAATGAAATAGAAAATGCACAAACAATAGAGGAAAAAATCAATGAAACCATAGCTAGCTATATTTTAAAAATGAATAAAATTGATAAAATTCTACTTAGATCACTAAAAATCACCAAAATCAGGACTAAAGGGAGAATTACTACACAGTTTTCAGAAATTAAAGGATAATAAAGAAATATCATGAATAATTATGCTAACAAATTTGAAAACTTAGAAGTAATGGACAAATGCTTTGAAAAACAAATTTGCCAAAACTGACATAAGAAGAAATAGACTGTCTAAATAGCCCTCTATCTATTAAGTAAACTGAATTGCAATTAAATATCTTCCCCAGAAGAAATTTCCAGACCCATATGGCTTCAATGGTGATTTCTATCAAAGATTTAAGAGAGAAATAAAACTAATGCCATGCAAAACATTTCAGAAAGAAAGTAAACATTTTCTAACACATTCTATAAGGCAGCTATTGCATTGTTAACAAAACCATAAAAGAACATTGCAAGAAAGAAAACCATAGATCAATATAGCAGCAAAATTTCCAAACAAAATTTCAAAAAAGTTGAATTCGGAAATATATAAACTTGATGGTGCATTATCATCAAATGGGTTTTGTCCCAACAATGTAAAATTGGTTTAACTTTCAAAAATCCATTGATGTAATTCACCATGTTAACAGAATAAGAGAGAAAAACTATACGGTCATCCCAATAGATGCAGAAAATAAATGCTATAAAATTAAACACCCATTTGTGATAAATATTCTCACTAAATTAGGAATAAATGGAATCTTCCTCAACTTTATAAGGGCACCTACTAAAAATCTGCAGCTAATATCAAACTTAGTGGTAAAAGACTGAATGCTTTCTACCTAAAATCAGAAACAATGCAAGGTATCCATTTGAACCACTTCTATTCAACATTGTTTTGGAATGTACTGGACATTGTTGAATTCTATTCAACATGGTACTGGAATTCCTAGCCAACGCAATATGACAAGAGAAAAAAAAGGCATAAAAATTGGAAGGAAAGAAATAGCACTCTATTCATTGATGACATGATCAGAGACATAGAACTTCCAAAGAAAAGCTACAACAAAGCTATGAGGACTTGATAAGTGAACTCACGAGGGTCACAATGTATAAGGTTAGTATAGTGGATTTCCATATACTTTCAAATAACCATTGGAAAATAAACTTTTAAAAAACTGGATGAATATTTCATACAGCTATTTTTCACATATTTCAAATGGTCAACATGAGATATGGAAAATTTTATTTTGAGGAGAATCAAGAGATCTTGATAAATACAGATTAGGAGAAACGTCCTCTCTTAAGGGCAGTTGAGCCTGCACTACAATGAGTATGACTTGAAAATCCGACAAGATAGACATTACTCTTATAGAAAAAATTGAAAATGAGATATAATGACAGGCCCACGTTACCACCAATTAGAAAAGGGAATGTCATTTTCAGGTTATTGAAATTGAATTCCAGCATGTGAGACATTAACTGCCAATCAGGAGAGAGATGCCCCATACATTAAGAAATTCTGGAGAAAAGAATAATAACACGAGCCCTGAATTCATTATACTAAGGGATCTAACATCATTTCAGCACCTGTAATTTGTCATTATTATTAAGCCATGAAATGAAAAGGTGAGCCAAATGGTATGTGTTTTCCAGTGGTAAGTTTGTGTTGGAATGAGATACTGGGCCACCAGAGCCGCTAAAATATTTTTTAATGAATTCATAAAGAAAATCCAGACACTTAAAAATAACAAGGCCTACAACAGTGCATTTCAACAGGGTTTGCTAATGGGGAATCAATATTTTTCCTCTAGAATTACTTCCTCTGATTCTCTCTTGCAAATACAGACATTGGAAAGTGAAGAGATCATTAGATTGATCTTAAACATTAATGAGTCAAAGGCAGATGTTTCTAATTTAAGGCCTCAATTTGTGATAGAGCTGCTCCTCAAACAGACAACTTTACCTCATATGCTCCAGGGAATGTAGCGGCAGGATTTATTTTTCATATGTTCCTTAAGTAAATAGAAGGACAAACATGTACAGAAACTTTATCACCAAGTTAAAAATTACCACAGCTATGAATAAATTATTAAAATCATATCAAATTATTGCAATTCCAAAATTTTATTTTCCATTAAATTTCATGTAACAATGGTTAATGATTCTCCTGAGATGCTGGGTAATACAGCTACTAATAACATTAATAATAATAATCAACACTTTCCTTTACCAAGTGTTTACTATGCACACATACTATGACAACGAATTCAATTCTCCTAACAATGTCATGAGGAAGGTATTATTATTATTCCCCTTTTGGGAGATAAAATAATCAAGATATAGAGTTTAAATAGTTGTCAAGGTCATTTGGCTAGTAAATTGTATGGTTGAGTTTCATAAACAAGTATTTCAGAGTTGAGATTTGCAAATAAGTGTGTCATACTCTGAAGATTAAGCTCTTAAAACACTATAATATTCTGTATCACAGGGGAAAAGGTAAAAGTACCTAGAAACACGAAACATTCTATTGTTCTTCCCCTACCCCAAAAAGCCTTGCACACAAAGTAAAAGTATAAAGATACTGTGGCAATTTGGAATTAATAAAAAGTAAGCCTTTTAGACATTAGACTCTGCTACATAAAACAAATGCTAATACATATGCAAATTACACAATTCTATTGAAATAGTCACATAGAAAGCAATTAGAATGGATCGATCCTATTAAAGTTTATCTGAAAAAAATTTCTGCATATAAAGCTCAGAGGTTCATACTTACACACAGAGACACACACACAATACCCTTCATTGCAATTCCTTCAGGTAGTGTGCCATAATTTCAAATAACCAACACTTTCTACGTTATTGGTTTCCAGTCAAGGAAAAATAAACCCTGAAAAAACAGCCTTGGAGAAGTGAAAACCAAATAGCTTCTAAACAGATATAGCAGTAGGGAAGGTGATTGTCATGGGGGAGTCAGTATTAGGGTGAATACGTGGAAACTTGGCTAACGGCTAACCGCCTTAAAGGCTAATTGTTTATGTAGAATTAGGGAGACAAGGCTGAAAGGATCCTTGAGGATGTCTGAATCCCTCCCTCCTTCTCTCCCACCCCCACAGTACCAGGGAGCCTTAATCCAAACAATTCTAGGTAAATGGGTCTCTTCTCTCTTTTAAGGAAATCTCCAGGGTCTCAGATTTCAAAATTGCCCTCATTTACACATTTCATATATTTTCCCCAACTTCCATAAATCTCTCCTTTTATTAAATAAATCTAACTTTCCCATATGAGTATTAGATTTGGAGGAGAGATATTATACAAGCCTTCCCTATTTCCCCAAAGGTCCAACACAACCATAGGAAAATACTTGTGATCTTGCAGTATCTAGAGGTCAAGGGACTCCTTGCCCACCACCTTTACCTACACATATCAACTCTCAAAAGAAAACACAGACACACAAAGAGGCCTTCCTTGATGAGCATGCACCCTAACATAAATTCTGGAATCATTTCTTTCAAAACCAAGCCTACTCTGTTTCCAAAGTGTGATCTCTGGAACACAGAGCACATTTTTCATATTCATGTGTGGTACCTATTAAATATTCAGATTCCAAGGTTCCTTTCCAGGGCTACTGAATCAGAATTTCCAGGGATTGAGCCCTGAAGCCTGTAATTTTAACAAGTTCATCTAGCAAAGCTTATACCAATTAAACACTGAGATGTACCTAGTTAGCTTAACATCAGATATCCACTAGCTCTAGTCTAGAAAGGTTTCTGCTCTCTTTCTGGCAGGAAATTCTAAGGTGCTCAGAAACCTTTGGTGAAGAACTCCAGACTGTTCAAATAGTGCCAAGATTGCCATGATAGGCTAGAATAAAAGATTGTTAAAATCACCAAGACACACACCCTTCACTCACCAGCAAAGTCCTGAAAATTAATGATGCTCTGTCACTGAAAACTGTGGTTTACCCAACATGCTAAAACCCAGTGGCTATCTCAGGAAAGAGTACGCCTCTGTGAAGGAGATAATTTAGCTTTCACCAGTGCTTAAGTATGGTATGGTAATGCAAAGGGAATGTACATATAAATTGGTTTTCCTATTGGAATATCTCTGTCAATTCTTAGTATACTACCAAGGTGAATGCATATATCTTACTGGTTCTGATATTTTTCTACACAGCTTACTATTTTTGTGACTTCTCTTGTAATTCTAGACAAGATATGAAAACTTTCTCCAGTGTGTAGAAATCATTTGGGGAGGAATATATTGCAACATACAATTGGGTTCAGACACACTCTACAGTCCTATGAAAATCCGTAGGCCTATTCCTATATAGTTGGGGCACTGAGACAATTACATGTATGCATAGTTTTTCGCTAAACTGCAAGGTATTGATCCTACAATCTAAATAGCACTAGGACAGTGGCATACGGTCCAAGGAAAGTAACTTTAGGTCATTTTTTCCTTCTTGCTCTGAATGTTCAAAGTAATTTGTTGTTGGATTTATCTGACTGGCTGAGAATAACATAAAAAAATCCTAGCTGGACTCTCTACTTCTTGTTTTCTTACTCTAATTTATCATATATCTGTGAATCTTCAACTGGTGATTTGGTACCCTAATCAGAATGGTATTTTTCACGATATATTTAGCCCATTTTTTTCTGGAGCATAAGTTTACTCAGTAATTTGGAGAAAGAGTAAAATAATTTAACTGGAAACTTTTGCTTCCAGTCATGATATGGAGAAAAAACAACTGGATTTACCATCCCACTTTGAACAACTGAAAAAATCATATAAAATATATTTGTAAAAAACAATTTTTAGACATTGTACAATAAGCACTTTAGGACAGTATACCTTGGGAGGAAGGCACAAGCAAGGCGAACTGTTAACTAATGTTACTACAGTCATCATTTCATACTATATGTCCACCAAGTTATTATGATGTATACCTTAAACTTATACAGTGCTGTATGTCAATTATGTTTCAATAAATCTGGAAAAAATATAAAATGAGAATAAAAGAAAAAACAAAGTGAACTTCCCAAATGTACTGCCCAGAGAGAGTTTCAAACACCAGGGACAGGAAACCCATATCCCTGAGTAGAGGAAAAAGAACCCAGAAGTAGGAAAAGCTAGCACATCTAGAATTCATAGGGCAGGGTGCCAGTGACAGGTCTAGAGATTCTTGGAGGATTTCACTTGAGTCTTCAGCAGTGTACTGATGGACACATACTTGTGAAGAAACTACTTGAGCCGTGAAACAACCACCGGAAAGAAGCAGGAGGAATCATTCTCAGAGCTCACACAGCAAGGAAAAAGAGCTCATGGATCCACCAGCCAGGGTGAAAAATCTTTGTAATAGATGGGGCATCAGGTAGAATATTTAGAAGAGTAGTCTCTGGTCTCTCATAACAAATATTAAAACCAAGCCTAAAAAGGATCAAACTGATTTCAAGTAACTTAACTGTATTGTAGAGCTAAGTTCAAAAATCTTTATAAGAATACAAAAAAATCCAGCACTCAACAATGTAAAATTCACAAAGCCTGGCATACGATAATAATAATAATAAAAAGCCAGGTATGCAAAGGATCAGGTGAATATGGCCCATTGTGAGACTTAGAAATCACAAAGATGACAAACTAATAAACAAATATACTAAAACAGCTATTGTAAACATATTATGCCACTAAATTCAACAACTTAGATGAAATGGACAAAGTCCTCAAAGAACAAATTATCAGAGCTCATTCAGGAAGCTTTGAATGATAAAAACACTAAGAACACTAGCAATAGGGAATTTCCTAAATCTGACAAAAGGAATCTACAAAATTTCTAGTTTATATCGTACACAAAGATAAAAGACAGAA
Source organism: Tapirus indicus (assembly GCA_031878705.1). Lineage (NCBI taxonomy): Eukaryota > Metazoa > Chordata > Mammalia > Perissodactyla > Tapiridae > Tapirus > Tapirus indicus. Next base: position 51,315,286 of record CM062932.1, read on the forward strand.
TGAGTTCCCCCATGATTAGTGATGAAGCAGTCATGTCTGTGCGTGCCATTTGTTGTAATATTTTACTGGAGGTTCTGGGAAGTGCAATAAGGCAAGAAAATAAATAAAAGGTATACAGATTGGAAAATGATGTAACATAAGGTGATTTTAGTGAGTTTGCAGAATACAAGGTCAATTGACAAAAGTCAATTACATTTCTATAGTGATGAACAATCAGAAATTGAAGTTTCAAAAGAAATACCAATTATAATAGCATCACAAAAATGAAATATTTAGGGGTACATTTGACAAAATAGTTCTAAGATCTGTACACTGAAAACTATAAAACCTTAATGAGAAAAAATTTTTTAAATAAATGGAGATTATACCATGTTCATAGTTGGAAAAAGTCAGTATTATTAAGATGTCAGTTCTCTCCAAAATGATCTACAGATTAAATTCAATCTGAGTCAAAATCTCAGCAGTTTTTTTTGTGTGTGCATGGAAATCGACAAGCTGATTCTAAAATTTATGTGGAAATGCAAAAGACCTAGAGAAAGCCCCTCTCCATTGAAAAATATGAACAAAGCAGGACAACTTACACTACCTAACTTCAAAACTAATAATAAACTTGCAGTAATCAAGACTGTCTGGTATTGGCATAAAGATTAACATACAGATCAATGAAACAGAGCAGACAGTCTAGAGAAAGAGCCACACAGGCTGTCAATTGATTTTCAACAAATCAACCAGGCAGTTCAATGGGGGAAAGATAATCTTTTCAACAAATGGTGCCAGAACAATTAGCTAGCCATAGCAAAACAATGAACCTTGATCCTTCCCTCATACTATATAAAAACTGAAGTCAAAGTAGATCATAGACCTAAATGTAAGAGTTCAAGTTATTTCTTCTTTTAGAAAAAATATAAGAGAAAATCTTAATGACTGTGGGTGTGGTTGAAATTTCTTAAATAGAACACAAAACCCACAAATTTTAAAATTAAAAAAATGTTAAATTGGACTTCATCAGAATTGAAAACTTTTTCACTTTAAAAGATACTATTACAAAAATTAAAGAGCAAGCCACAGACTGGTAGAAAATATTTGCAAAACACATATCTGACAAAGAACTAGTGTCTAGAATGTATAAAGAACTCTTACAGCTCAGTAATAAGAAGACAGACAACCCTAAAAAAATGTCCAAAGAGTTTGAACCAACACTTAACTGAAGCAGATATACAGATAGTAAATGGGCGTTTGAAAAAATGTGATTTAAATGCAAATTAAAACCCAAATAAGATGCCACTATATACTGAGTAGGATGGTTAAAATTAAAAAGACTAATCACACAAAGTATTGGTGAGAAGTGGAACAAATGGGACTCCTTTACATTGCTATGCAAATGTAAAATTGTACAACCACTTTGAAAAAATTTTTGACAGTTTGTTAAAAATTTAAAGATATACCCACCATATAACCAAGCCATTCCTCCTCTAGTATTTTATGAGAAAGAAATGAAAGCAAAGCATTTATATAAGCATATATATGTGAGTATTTATATAAAACTCTATTAAATGCAAACTAGTCTATAGTGACAGAAAGCAGATCATGTGGGGATAGGGGTGAGGGGTGGATAGGTAGTTAGGTCAGGATTGAGTACAAAAGGCATAAGGTAAGTTTGGGGGTGGTAGATATATTCACTATCATGGTTGTGGTGATGGTTTCACAGGTGGGTAGATATATCAAAATGTACAAGTTAAATATATGCAATTTACTTCTTCAATGCAGTAAAAAGGTATTTAACTGGAAAGTTACATAAAATATTATTTACATACTAATCAAACAAAGATGGAGTTGGTGACAAATTTGCCTTTTTTGTATATCATTTTCCCCACTGGAATCAGGGTGTTTGTTGTTGTGACCAACCATCTTTCCCTATTATAAACATCAGTGAATATTCCAAATTATATGAGTCGCTCTATAGCAGGAATAAGAGCAAAGGGATCCATTCAACAGATAGCGTATGGAAAGAAATCTATAGGATTTTAATCTGACTGTACAGAGAGAAAGAGACACAGCAAATATGTTTTGAGCCTGGGTTTCTGGTAGAATGGTGGTGCCAGGAATGGAAATAGGGACTTTGGGGGAGCTATATTTAAAAGAAAGTTGAGTTTGGATTTGAAACATGTCAAGTCTTCAGAGTCAGCACAACTTATCTGAAAGTAGTTGGAAGTATGAGACTTTAGTAGGGGGCAGTTATCCCTATTCCTGCTCCTCCATGTATAGTCTTCATTCTGTGTAGCACAGTGCTCACCAATAGAACTTTCCGTGATGATAAAAATGTTCTATATCTATACGGTCCAGTATGGTAGTCACTACCTTCATGTGTCCACTGAGTACTTGAAATGTGGTTGGCTAATAAATAAATTAACTTTATTTAATTGAAATTAGTTTAAATGTAAATAGCCACATGTGGCTAGGAGCTACCATATTGGACTTCACAGGTAGAGAGAATCATTACCCATTCAACATTCCAACCAAGAAACTTCAGATAAATTCATCTCCTTCATTTCTCATTTTTCATTCATTCGTTTACTGAGTAAATATTGACTACCTACTCTCTCTTGTTTATTATTGTATCCCTACCATTTAGCACAAACAAGGTCCTTGCTCTCATAAAGTTTATGTTCCAATGAGTCCCATTAATCACCAAATACTAATTATAGTCTAAACTGAAACTTCATTCAACTTTACCCACCTCATCTCTGCTATTTTCAATATAGCCTCAAAATCATTAAATTCATACAAAAGTATGAAATAATTCAAACATTTTGTTTTCATTGTTGTTGTTGCTGTTTGGTTTTGGTACTGTGAAAAGGAAATAAAAATTGCTTTATAACCAGTTATTTTGGTGGCATGTTAGACAATCTAAAACTAAAATGTTAAGATTACCATCTTCTCAACCAGAAGTGATGAAATGTTCAAGGCATCGTTTCATAGGATTGCCCCTTGCTTTTTTCCACTGCCAAAGGTCTGCTGACAATTAATATTGGTTGAAATACACAGCAAACTTTGATTCAGGCATCTGATTGTTCATGTTGATGTATTTCTACACATTGTTTAACTATGTATATTTACATGTGCTTAAGTATTGCCATAATCTATGGCAACACAAACATTTTTATCCAGATTTTTAAAAATCATCTTACAAGAAGGGAAAAAACAAATTGAAGTGGCCCAAATATTCAAATACTCGGTGAAATTGTCCATTGTATCTACATCTCTAAGCAATAACATGTGTGACATATGTATTTTTTTCCTATGCAAAACATACAGCATATCTTCTGAATTGTTTTTCAGCAGAAATTTTCTTTAGATAATTTGATAATAAAGTCTTAGTAATCAGACTGAAACTTTTAATTAGGAAAGCATGGTTTCAAGTCATGGAGAGGAAAAAAAGACGCTTGTCAAAGATTTTATCTTGTGATCACAAATCCAACCAGGACTGTAAATTTGTCAGAGAAACCCACTGAATGATCCTGGGGGAAACAAAGTACATTTATGAAGGAAACGCCAACCCCATACAAGTGTCAAAAGGAGAGGAAATCAATGTCTGTGAAGTCTTTAGACTGTCAAAAAGACACACTTTTGGCTGCTTTGGCTCTGACTTTTTGAGACACCCGAAGGAATTATTAGAGTCTTGGAACAGCAAGGTTCATTACCATAGATGTAATAAAGCTTATTTTCTGCAGACTTCTTGGTTATCCCTATTTAAAGTGGTGAAATGCTTCTATCCCCAAAACTCTCTTGAAAGACAGAGTAACTAAATCTAATTTTTGAGTCTTAAAATTGCTAACTTCCTGGCAGAGCCAACACGAATGATGCAAATTTATTTTTATGCTCGTAATGAAAAGTAACTTATTATTTCAAAAACTTGTTCTCGTTTAAAGGAATGAAAAAAGATATATCTGACCTAATGTCATCAAAACAGCATCAAAATAATTTCTCCTGATGGGTCACAAATAAAAAGTACCACAATGTTCTGTAGCAGTGAATTAGCTTAGCACACAGCTACGTGTATAGTACCTTAACCAGCATTTGGCTGTGCCTTTTGTAATACAGGGAACAAAGTAGGAAGAACACCAGTCATCTGGAAGAAATATGGGAACCTCAGGAAACACCAAGAAGGAAGAGCTCGTGATGCCTATCTGCAGATGTCAAGCCTCGGAATCAATCGACACAGACGGGCATTAAACTTACTTTATTATCATCCATCCCAAATCCTGGACACGGAGCTAAGGCACTAAGTAATCTGCCTTTCCAGCCTCAAAGGGATTCTATTACTCTATCACCAGGGTGCTTTAATTTCCATCAGAACAAATGGTGCTTTGAAAAACTGCACATCTAATTTGTTTATTATTTTCATTAGTGTGGTTTTCTCGGTAACTAATATGGGCGCAGACGAGGTGGTTGTTTGGGCCTCAGAGCCTGTGAGGGGGCTGGTAACAAAAGGTGGCTCTAGGCAGATAATTTGTTGTTGTTGTTATTTCTTTAAAAATAGTTTCTGTCAATAGCAGCATCTGATAGACTTTTGGTCATAGTTTAATTTTTCCAAACTTGCCTGAATATAAGAATCTCCTGGAATGATTGTTAAATACAGATCTCCTGATCCTCCCCTAGGGGTTCCAATCTAGTGAGGAGGGTCTTCAAATCTGAATTTTTAACACTGTTTGTTTGAGAAACACCGGCCTAGGTTATCAGCCTGCTGCAATCAACCATCGAAAGTAAAGATAGGCCACATGACAGAACTGGGGTCTGAAGAAGTTCCTTAAATCCTGGTTATAACTAGTTCCTCTCAGCTTCCCACAACTCTCACAGTCTTCAAGAGATGTTTATAGAAAGTGTCTGTCTGGCTTTTTACAAAAGGAGGCAGGGGAAACTTGTACCATGATCTGGGAAAGCTGTCTTGCACACTTAGGATTGGATTCCACACGTGTGACAGCTTCAAAAATAGCTTGTTCATCTTCTGAACACTGGACTTGGTCTAGGTTGTCCAGGGACGAGACTCTCAGATGGAAATTTGCATGCAGTAAGTTTATTGGGGAGCTCTTGGGATCAACACCTTTGAGGGAGTGAAAGGAGTGGGCAGAAGGACCTGTTGAATGGAAATGCATTGCAACAAAGGCATCAGCTGATCCCAAAGAGAGCTCTGGAGCTAGGAAGACCCTTCAGAGTTGTTCCAAACTAAGGCAGGATGGCCAGACCTTTATACTGCCCTTCTGATGGTTTATTGGATGGGAGCTGCTCTTGGGTTATGACCTTGGGCAAGGCAGGTATCTTCTTCTGAGACAATTCTCTGGAAGAACTCAGTTAGGATCCATCAGCAGTCAACATCAACTGGGGAAATGAGTTGGTCCAGAAGATCCTGACGGCGAGATCAGGGACAAACACCGCAGTATCCACCACAAAGACTGGCTATCCATTCCAATCTTACTCACCTTCGCTCATATCTGGTTGCTTCACATTTCAATAGGAAAACAAATAGGCTGGGACCCATGATCACCTCTGAGAAATCTAAGAAGCTCTAAACACTTTAAGACTGGTGATTTAGCAGAGAGTTTATGCACATTTTCAATGTACAATAAGGGCAGGGTGGGAGAGTCAACATATTTTAGCACTAAGACGTCAGGTTTCATTAGAGTTAGTTGTTCCAGGAAAGCAAAGGGAAATAAAACACAGAGAAACACTAACAAAGACTCACATTACCAGCTTTTTAAGTACACTGACCATACATTGGTAGTTTACATTGAAAAAAAGGAAATGTGCATTTTACACATTTCAGTGAATCACCATTCTCATCCACTAAGGCCTCTCATCAATCATTTGGCGGTCAGACAACCCTGCAAACAAGGAGTGCATCCAAGCTCACTCCTGGAGTTATTATGAATTTCAGGTGTTGTGTGCTAGCCTTTCACAGTGAACACTTTCACGGGGTACTCAGCAACATGCGGCACCAATCCACTGCTAAATGGTCTGGTTCTCAAATTTTCAACTGGGGATAATCACACTTAAGTCAAGTGTCAACATAGGTCTTATTTAACCACTAAAAGCCAGACAGTGCAATCTATGCACCAGCACTGCCTAAAAGACCTGGTGTTCTCCAGGGCTAGGTTTCCTGCTGTCCTTATTCAAGTGGAAGACCTTTATAAATAAATTGGCAATTGTGGGTGGTGAGTAGTATAAAATCTCATATACTTGCATGTTCAATTTGAGCACAGGCAACGTTGTGAACTCTGAACATGAATCATCATTGCTTTGGTAAATGGTAAGTGTTTGATGAGCCAGAAAATTCTAGAACAAAATCTAAATCAACATGCCCCCAAATAGCGTAAACGTCACTTGATCTTGCTGCTCATTAACTCACCCTAATCATTGATATAATTCTAGGAATTGGTAATTAACCCCAATGTCAGTTTTTCTTTCAATTGGGAATTGCCACCTTCTCTTTATTTTATTTGGGAAAGAAGGGAGGGATTAGTCTCAGAGCCAGGCTTCTGTCATCCATGTAGCATTTGCTCCTCAACAAAATGGGCTCTTCTTTACACTCCTTTCTCCTCCATGCTAACAAATTTGTTCCTGATGACTACTGATCTAGGCATTCATACAAGGATGAAAGAAGGGAAGACTATGACCCTGTTCACTGCCCCAGAGCTTTCTTTTCTTTACTACTCCTATAATGACACAAGTCACAGGAGGTGTGACCAATCTTAATAGATGGTTGCAATAAATAGGAATTACAATTTAGTGTTAATTTCCCTCTGGTATCTTATAAATACAATTTTTTCTATAATATAGGGAAAATGTAACCAAGAAGTCACACATTTTGCAGGGGTTTCTTCATGTGCGGCCCTATTTCCAGCCTTGCATACGCATTCATAGGGTCTGAGCGTTACTGTGAAAGAAAGTTATTTCTAAACTCTGCTGTGGGTCTCTGTGACCACCTTTCAAAACTTTCACTCCCTGCACACATGAGTTGGTTTTCTCCCAGGATCCATTTTTCCTCCTAGAGTGATATTCACCAAGGGTGAACTATTCAGCTGGAAAAAAAACCAAGAAAAATTTTGTGTTAGAATTGGAGTCAGGGAGGAAAGTCAAAGCAAAGAAGGGAAAAGATGTGTTGGCTTTTGGTTTTCTAAGGTCTTGACACAGTTGAGGAATGCAGAGGGACCTGGCATTTCAAATCTAGTGCAGCAATCCATAAGGGCATAGGAGCTTCCAGTTAGATCCCTTCAAAGTCATCTCATCAGAACGAATTGCAGATGCACTTTCTTATTCTTCCCTGGAAATATGAAATGAAGTATCCATACACAGGAACAACCACATGCCTAAACACACATATTACAAGGAAGCATATCAAGAAAAAATATAAATCTTTATTATCTAATTACTCCATAATTTGCAAGTCATTTTCACAATGGACTTAGGACCTCACAATATTAAGTGTATTTCTCAAGCCAATGCTCAGTTTCCCTACTCATTTTCAGATGAAAACTCATTAAGTTGCTGTATATTTGCGCTGTCTCCACCCCTTTGCCTTTTATTCTTTCCTCAGTCAACTGCAATCAAACTTAGATTAACATCACTCCACTAAAATAGCTCTTACTGTAGTCGAGAATAAGCTTCCTGTTGCCTAATCCAGTGGCCAATACTCTGTCTCTGTCTTACTCTCCTCAAAAGGATTTGGTACAGGTGAATAGTTTCTCTTTCGAGAGAGATTTCTTTGACTCCTGGTTTCCTTTCTGTTTCATCCTCCTTCTCCTTTATTTACCTCCTCCTTTCTCAACCTAAATGTTGTCCTCAGTTCTTTTATTTTCTCTATACTTTCTCTCACTAGGTGATTTTATACTGTCTTGCAGCTTAAATCCCATCTATGTGCCATAACTTCCACATTCACGTTCCCAGGACTGATCTCTAAGTCCTCTGTGCAAGCAACATCAATACTTGGATGTGCAATACACATCCAGTAAGTTTCTTACTTTAACCTGGCCAAAATTGATGATTTTTCCCTCCAAATCTGCCCTTTCCCCAATCTTTCCCATCAATAGTGCATACCACCCGATTTGATCAAGTCAAAGATCCGCTCATTAACCTCAATTCCTCTCTTGGTCTCTTACGTCACACTAAATCCATCAATGGGCCATGTTTCCTTAAATCCAAAATACAGCCCAACTCAGCTCATCACACTTACCACTTGAACTCTCAAGATTCTCGCTTACTTGAACCACTGCAAAAGCCTCCAACTTAACTCCTGCTCTCACTCTTATCGAGTCTTTTCTCCACAAAAAGCCGAAATTATATTTTAACAACATGAACCAGATCAGGTTGCTCCTTTTTTTCAAGATCCTTCAAAAGCTTCCATACTATGTAGAATAAAATCCAAATGTCCACTAAGGCCATGCATGATCACCTCTTTCTTTTCACCCCTCTCCTTCCTTAGTATGCAGCAGACATGACTGTTTTCTGGCTTTTTCCCAAACATATCAGTGTCTTTGTTCATCCCTCAGGTCTTTTGAACTTACTGCACATTCTGCCTGGAACATTCTTTCTAGATCTCCCCATGACTAGTTCCCTCAATAAATCAAGTCTGGGCTCAAATGGCACTTTGTCAGAGAGCCTTCCTTCCCTGATCGCCCTACCTCAGCAGTCTTCCATCCTCGCCATAACTCCCAATCACCTTACTGCAATTTATTACCATAGCAATTCGAGTATCAGAAATTACCTTCTTTATTTTCTGTAAATCTTATTAAGGCAAGGTCCCTGTGTGTTATGTTTAATCCCAGAACACAGATTAGTGCCTGGCATGGGATAGACACTCAATAAATATTTGTTGAATGAAAGAATTGGTTCCTTTCTTTGGTTTCTCCCTTTTAAATTGTGTCCTTTCACTGGTAACAAGAATTAGGCCTTTATTTAAGCCACGTTCCTTTGAAAATCTCGATTCCAAGTTACATAAAGATCTAACTCAACTTTTGAAATTACCCCTTGGTTGGGCTTATTATTAGATAAGCCATCTCGTCTAACAAGCAGTTGGGAGGGTCATACTGCTTTCTTCTAATCGCAGAGCCATGTTATGATTCATTATGGTGGGCAACATGTAGGTGCTGCAAGAAACGGTTATGTTATTTAGAGACAAAATAGTCTCAAGAATCACTTTCTCTAGAATTCATCCTTGACTAGTTCAACCACATCCTGTCCACTGACTGTGCTCTTTATGTTTAATATTTTGCTATTCAGTTAAGACTAAATTGCTATGAACTTAGTAGCACCCTCTAAAATCTCTTAAATAAAATTCTAAAAATCCAATTTTATTCCCAAATCTAACTTGATTTCTGAACATTAATGTTATTTTGTAAATTTGCAACAGACTCATTTGTTGGGAAAACACAGCCTAAATGGATAGAGTTGTTTCTAGTCATATATTTTACTTAATGTGAATATTCATTTGTTTACCTTCAGAATTATTGATGTTTTGATTATATGGTACAGTCTCAGACCCTGTTGAGTGTGGGATGTAATGTTCAAGAGATGCACCATATTACCTTTGTAAAATGTAAAACCTTCCGTTTCAGATGGGAGGTGTTTCTTGCATGTGCTTTCAGTTCTGAAGGGGTGAACGGAGCATCATTGGTTTGAGTTGTCCTTTCTTTCAAGGTAATATCCTCTGGCTTCTCATCACCCATGCTTAACAATCCTTGCTTTCAACATACTACTGCACTGAACACTATAGAGGAATGCCTAACTAAGCTTTGGCTTAATAACTTAATGATTAACAACCAACGAACATTGTTTCCACTGTTTCAACTTCAGATAACATTTCCTGAGTCCCCGCAATGTAGGCTTTTGCATACGTGTTAGCCTAATCAATCCCACAATCAACTGTGTTAGGCTGAAATGTTTTATCCTCATTTATCTTCATTGAAAGGACTAAACTAAGCATCAGGTAGGTTGTGCTGTTTGTAAGATACAGCTCAAAGAGGATGGAGTCAGGTTTTGACTTGGTCTCAGCAGGTACTCACTTCACATGTGGTAAACGAACACCAGTGGACCAGTCTTGCTCTTCTGTTTCATTGTAGCATTATTTTCTGAATGGGTAATAATGTCACATGGTACAAAATTCACACAAGCTGATTTCATTTCAAAATCAAATTTCGTTTCTGAAATACTAAATTATGTTGTAAATTTGTGATCAACTTATTTCTTGGTAAAACCTAGCCTAAAATGGATATTATTTATCATCTTACCTTTTTCACTGTATGTGACTATTCACATTAGTTCACCTGCAAAATTATTAAAGTGTTTGATTAGGGCTACAGTCTCCCTCAACTGTCTCCTTCCCAGACAGTTTCTGTACATTTAGTTTCCTTATCCAAGGGTTAACAATTGTTACCATTTTTTTTCCAGAAATATATGCATGTAGAAGCAAATATGAATAAGTATTTTTTACACAAATATAGCACATTAGAAATATCACACATACACATATTTCTGCAGCTTGGTGTTTTTTCACTTAAAAATATATCATAAATATCATTTTATATCAATAAAAAATGGCCTGCCTAATTCATTTTTTACAATAGTATTTTATATATGGATGTGTCATAATTTCTTTAACTAGTTCCCTATTTATAGATATTTCAATTATTTACAATATCTTGCTATCATAAATTATACACCGGTGTTCATATGTCCAGGCATGTCTGTCAAATAAATACTTATAAAAGAAACCTGGCTTCATGAATGGGCAAAGGCTATGAACAGATAATGCGCATAAAGGAAAATACAAATATCTTTTTTCTTATTGATTTATAGGAGATATGAATATTACCAGACAAATCAAACCTTTGTCTAAGACATGCTTTACAAATATATTTTCCTAATTTATTCTTGGCTTTTGACTTTGTTCAAGGTATTTTTATAAGAATTTGTTAAAACTTTTATGTAACCAAATTGTTGACTTTTTTACACTTTTATATTTTATGGAATTTATGTAGTGTTAGGAAGACCTTTCCACTCTAAGATAATTGATATAAAATGCTGCCATGCTTTTTTTCTACACTGATATATATCTATTTACATTCAGGTTATAATCTCTCTAAATATATTTTGGGGTAAGATGCCCGGTGTGATTCATTTATCCACCCCTCCCCCCATGGCTACCCAGTATTCCCAACACCACTTATTGAGTAATTTGTTTTTCAGTTTTCTTTCCATTACACAAAGTACCTCAGAGTACAAAATGGTAATCAGTGAACAAAATTCTATTTATTTTCTTTTTCATACTGACCAACCCGCAGTACAATTTCTATTAAGGCTAGCAAATTTTCTGCTCTGCTCCGGGTCTGGGGATTCATATGAGGTTGCATGGTGGTTCCTAAGAGGCGCAAGGGCTGCCACGCCTCCCTGCAAGGGTGGGGGGACTTGCAGGGATGCTATCCTTGCTTATTTGCATTTGAACACAGGCCAACCGATTTTTCTTTCCTCTGCTTCCTTGTACCTATTTTGAGAATCTCAAATGTTAGAAAACAGCTGAAGTAGTCAAACAAAAAGAAATTTTGCCAGGAAGTTATTCTTCCTTTTCACTGCAGATTTTTTTTTTTTTTAATATTTAACTATGGAGCCTCTATAATTAGAGCTAATGAACAGTTGCATTATATACATTTTTTTATAAAAACCAGTTGTGTTTCAATCTCTACCCAGACATTTTGGATTGTCTGATTAAAACTTTCAAGTTGACAAATTCCACCAGAAGTTTATTCATTCATTTAACAAAACCCCTGAGTATTTTCTATGTGCAATGTATTCTTCTAAGGGCTGTGAAGGATTCATAAATGGAGAAGGCAAGTTCTTGTTTGTTCCACCATAGTTTTCATGGCACAGTTTAGACAGATTAGATAGTAACAGAGCACTTTCCATGCAGGGGCGGGAGATACCCACAACACATAGGAAAATGTGACATGTTGCTCTAAAGATTTGAAAACTATCTTTGGCATGTAGAAGTGACAAAGTAATTCCAAATGGTAGAGGTAAAGTGCCATAGAAACAGTGACAAGGACCCATCCTTAAAATTCATTTATAGGTTTACATGTCAGGGTACATATTTGAGGGCACTCCAAAAAGTGTGACCTTCACATTAAAAGAGGTATGTGCGATGGTTCATTTTACGTGTCAACTTGACTAAGCTAAAGGATGTCCAGATAGCTGGTAAAACATTGTTTCAGGGCATCTGTGAGGGTGTTTCTTGGAGGGGATTAGCATTTGATTCAGTAGACTGAGCAAAGAAGATCTGCCCTCAGCAAGTAGGGTGGGCATCATCCAACCCATTGAGGACCCAAATAGGACAAAATGTGAAAGGGCAAATTCTTTCTTTTTTGAGCTGGGATGTCTGTCTTTTCCTGCTCCCAGACATCAGAGTTCCTGGCTTTCGGGATAGGATGATATGTGAAACTCTTGGACCTACACCAGTGGCCCTCTGGTTCTCAGGCGTTCAGACTTGGCTTTCCCCTGGTTTCCCAGCTTGCAGACAGCAGGTTGTGGGACATCTCAGCCTCCACAACCACATGAGACAATTCCTATAATAAAATCTCCTTTTGGTTCTATTTCGCTAGAGAACGCTGACCAGCATGAAAACAAGATGATTGTTCAGGCAGCAAAATATCAGAAGGTTTTAGGCATTGAGACCAGAAAAGAGGAAGAATCCCTCCATGTCCCCTGCTCCATCTGCCTCAGAATTGTCGACTTTACCTTCCTTTTTTTTCTTATCCCACCGTGTTCTTTTCCATCACCAAGTTTCTGCCTTAGCGAAGAGCCTAAGCCTGATTGTCTCGTTCTTCAGTGATTGAAATATCTGGAGCTCATGGTTCCAGCCCTTGTTCTTCACAGTGCTCTTATTTGACACAAATATGATCATATTAATACTCTAGTGAAAACTCTTTGGGAGCTCCTTACTCCCTACAGGATAAAGTCAGAATGCATTAATATCATGACCATTTTTCTCCATGGTCTGTCTTGATTCTACCTGCCCATATTCATCTGACTTAAATAACTCCTGGTGCAGCCTGAGTTTCAGTTACTGCAGAGTACCTAAAGTTCTCACATTTTACCATGGACTGTGACATCATATTCATGCATCTCTCAACCTGCAAATTTCCTCCTTAACTCTTTCGTCCATTTGTCACACTTTTATTTATCTTTCAAAATCAATTTCAGTTTGTCCTCTTCTGTGAAACACTTTCTGAGCAAACTAACCAGAATGAATGACCACCTCCACAGTGCTGTCATCCTACCTTTTTCGTGAATTTATCTATGCCTTTTCTCCACGGATTTGTAATACTCGTTTGTCTTCATGCCACATGGTCTAGTATAGCCCTAAAATATTAAATAGTAGGTTATTACCATATTATTGCAATATCCTCTGAATTATCTGTCCTCGATGGCCTGTTTGTCAGAAGCAGAAGCACTGAGCTTTATGTTGGGGTGAGATAGAACACATTTTTTAGTTATAGATCTGCTATATCATCACTTGGGATTTGGGAACTTACTAGTAAAAGTGCAGTGAATACCAAAAACAGAGAGAAAAACATCATAAAAATGAGGGAAAAGAGCAGTGATTATGAAAATGGAAGAGTTCTCTGAGATGCTGTATGAGTTTTGCTAGTAACGTTTGTGGAAGGCTGATTCTATGCACATGAGCCCCAGGTATAGTCCTACTCAGTTTTCAATGATTCGGAAAAAAAGCATTGTTGCTTTATTTATCGCTGTTTATAAACGTGGAAACATCAAGATGGTTAGCTTGAAGTAGAGGGATTATGAGGGATAGGACGATATGATGGATTCTTTCTCAATGTATTTCTCTTTAAAAGGACTCTGGGGGATTATGTGAAAGACCGTCCTACAAATAGTCTGGCAGATTTTACCAAACTCCAACTATTAAAGGGATTATGTACAATATAAGACCTGAGAGTTATAAATCCTACTGCAAAGGTTTCTCTTCTTTATCCATCTCAATTCTTCAATGACTTAGTCAAGATATCATTGGTTCATTTTATTTGAAACATCAGCTTGTAATGAAATTATAGGAGGTAGCTTAAAAGATAGTAGGATTAACATCACACACCACCTACCATTTCCAGGAATACTTCACAGTGCCTCATATTTTATTTCAAGTGATGTGTGTGGGAACATTTCTTGACAAGTGTTCATTGTCTCCTTCTTGCTAACACATCCTGATTTTAGGCTGATGGCAAGTGCCCAAAGCTAGGCATTTTGGTTTAAGCCAGTTCTTTAACCTTATTCCTAGTTTACTACCTCCCTTGCAGCTGGGGTGGCGCTGTGACCCAGTGTGCACAATGAAACATAAAGGGGCTATAAGAAGGGGACTTATGGGAAAGCTCATAATGAACTAATAAATGTGACTCACCAACGTGCCCTCCTTCCCTTCACCTATGTTTTCAGAAGCCATGTTATGACCAAGAGACAAAATGAAGGATGTTTAATAGAGTGGAGCAGAAAGAGAGAAGGTGTGTGGGGTTTTAGTGATTTTTGTTGAACCAGTAGATCAGCCCCACCTTGTTGTTATGTGAGAACGAAGCCACTCTTGGTAGAGTAGGATGTTATTTGCAGCCAAACACATTCCCACAGATAAAGTGTGCCGGGTAGTCGAGAAGAAAGTCTTTCATAAGAGTCTTTCCTCTGTGCCGACCCTTCAGAACTTTTATGGAGGATAATCTCTAAATAAGGGCTTACTGATTTTTAAACAGATGGATATGAAGAAGGTCTCCTACATGTATGGCAAGACATCATACACAAAAGACATGAGGAGCTTTATTCACGAAAAATTCAAGACAATAACAAAAAAATTTTCCTTCAATTATCTCTGTAAATTCTAAAAATTCCCAGAACCTTGAAACAAAGAAGGGTGGTCTTAAGGTCCTACATCTTTGCTCAGAAACACTAAAACCTATCTATTTAACATAAAAGTAGCAATATATGGCCATGTTTAATCTATTACAACTAACAGAGGTAATCTCAAGAAGAGAAGGTTTTGTTTCTCATTAGGAAAGTTGAGCTCTTGGCTGGTAAATGTGTTTGGTCAGCCAGCCTTCTAACCTATGAATTGAAGGCAATTAGTTTTCAAGTTTCAAACTTCTTTCTTGCTCCACAGTCTTTGCCTTCAAGTTATTTTTATCTTAAATAGAGTTTTTGGGCCCTGAGCAGATATTTTGATATCCTGATAATTTGTGGTCTTGCTAAAGACTAACTCTTTGCACAGTCTCCCTGACTTGATTTGTTATTTCAAAGTTCCAATTATTTCACACCTTCTTTTGAGACTTTTTCTAACTGAGTTGTATTTTCCCAATTGAAATTAGAACTGGCCCAACTCTTGCCTTAATCAAAATTTGAGCCCCGTTTTAAAGATTAAAATTCTACAATGTTTTTAAATAGATGTTGTTGTTTCTACAATCTTCCTAATTTCATTTTGTGAGACAAATTAGGACCTTAAAATAGTGGGAAAATATTTTCTTACCCAATCCCCAAGCCCCATTTTTACTTACATAAAGTCCCCATAATAAACACTTTGGACAATATTTATAGCTTTTAAGTGTTTTGCAGCTTTGTGATAATTATCTATGAACCAGCAAATGAATTTTATAATTTGTGTCTAAGACTCTTTCCAACTTCATCCTTTGCCCAGGTAGGAAAAGTCATATTGCTGCCATGCGGCAAATGACCAAACAGCCATTCAAAACCAAATTAGTCTAAACTCAGATACCACTTTCTCATTAGAGAGAAAATAAGAAGGAAAATCCTAGCTGTTCTTACAAGACCAGAGCAGCTAAATGTCATTCCAAGAATAAAAGGTCTTGTTTTAGTCCCTTGTAGACTGAGAATAAATGTTTTGAGTTACTGGAACTTGATGGGTGTGATTTGCCATTATTTTCCACTTCCTGAAAAATCTTAAAAAAATAAAATCACAGCTCATATGTTCCATTGCTTTTCCCTAAACTGTTAGGTATTTAAGCTGCCTTCTAAAAACACACCTTAATTTTCACGTATATATCCGTCCATTCATGTGGATGTCTGCAAGTGTAACTGTTTCTGTATATGTCTGCTCAACGAATCATGTTTCCAGAATTGAAAGTTGCTTGTTTTAATCAGTGATTTCACAACAGTTTATCAAACCCCAATCAAGAAATTATCAGCTAAAGAAAATCCAAAAGTAGGTTCATACCTTCAAGGGAACAGTCTGATGAAGAATAAGAGAATTGTTACATTGCATCTTATGTAAGAGTTCTCCCACCATTATTATCACTCTTCTTGCTTTTTTTAAAAAGTTACACCTCTCTGACCAAGAAATATTTTAGGAGTCTTAGCCTACTAATATATTGTCTGTAAAACAAAGACCAAAAGTTTCAACAAAATAAAAGATCAAATGACTCTGGCCATCCAAAATAAATAACACAAAATTTCAAACGCTTTACTCTTCTTAGAGTTTCATCTTCCCTCCTTGAGTAGTTGCCTTATTAAATATAAAGGTCCAAACACCTTTGTTTTTCGGTTATATGAGACGTGGGTTGATGACAATTAGAAAGGGGATAACTTCACGAGAAGTTTGCATTGAAAAAAGTGAAGGTTGATACCCTAAGATAGGAAAAATACAGAAAAACTAAACAGTTATTGAAAAACATCAAACAAATCAGCAAATAAAAGCATTGAAATCTAAGACTATTTAAAGTAGAAAAAATAAACCTATATCCTCAATAGTCATCTTTCTTTTTTTGGTGGAGGGACAGTTCAGAAATTTGGACCAACAAAAAAATATTGTATTTCTCAGCTTGTTGTATTAATAAAATAGGGAAAAGTCTAAATAAAAAGGGTGACTCTTCCCTGGCCAGTGATTATCATAGGTCAGTTTTGTCCAATAGAAAAATGCCAGTCACGAATGTGAGCCACATACATATTTTAAAATTTGTATTAGCCTCATTAAAAATAGTAAAGAAAGAGAGGCCAGCTCGGTGGCACAGCGGTTAAGTTCATACTCTCCACTCCAGCTGCCTGGGGTTCACAGGTTCGGATCCCGGGTGCAGACTGATGCACTGCTTGTCAGCCATGCTGTGGCGGCGTCCCATATAAAATAGAGGAGGATGGGCATGGATGTTAGCCCAGCGCCAGTCTTCCTCAGCCAAAAGAGGAGGATTAGCAACAGATGTCAGCTCAGGGGCTAATCTTCCTCACAAAAATAAAAAAGAAATAAGTGAAATTAATTTCAACAATATATTTTGTTTAATCTCATTTTCTAAAATTTTATAATTTCAACATAATCAATATCAAAATTATTAATATGGTATTTTACCTTATTTTATGTATAGTAGGTCTCCAAAACCTCAAAAGCCATATGTGGCTAGTAGCTACTGTGTTGGACAGGATAGTTCCAGATGCTGGGAATAAATGCAGACAAGGTACCTTCTACTTCAGGGAAGATACAGAAAACTACAAAAATAACAAACAGGGAGAAAAAAAAAAATCACATGATTTTAAATGCCTTGAAGAAACTAAAAAAGTTGATGAGAGAAAATGCTGAGGGGCGGGAGTGCTCTGCAGATGTGACATTTAACCTGGGGACCTGAATGAGTGGGAAGCAGGCATGCTATGATAGAAAGCATGCTGGGCAGAACAGAGAGCTTTTACAACAAATCTAAGGCAGAAATAAGCCCGCATGTTTAAGCAACAACAACAACAATGAAAGAATGGTAAGATTAGAGCTAAAAGAGAAGAGAGGGAGAATGGTATAGGATGTGGATAGAGGGGTAGGGAGACCCAGATCATACAGGACTTTGGAGACCAGAATGAAGAGCTCAGGGGTGGCCGAGGGAGGAGGACTCTGGAAACACTGTAAGTATTCAGTGCAAACCCTGCAGGGCTATGCCCTACAAGTAAGGGCAACAGAAAATAGTCTTCACAGAACCTGAAACAAAGCCTTGAGTGGTCTCCATACCTAATTGGATAAGGTAACCTTCCTAGATAAATTTTCCTACTATTGAAAAACCAAATCCACTTTGGGAGGATTAATCTAGAGTCTCTATACTTTTTAATTTAAATGTTCAGCATTTAATCCCAAATCATCAAGAATGCCAGTAAATAAGACCAAATGACCATAAGGTAAGGGGAGAAAAAAAAAATCTGCTGATCCAGATTTTTGAGTTGTCAGCTTCCTGCTTTGTAATAACTATGATTAGTATGTCTGAGAAAATAGAAGTAAGATGAAGAATTTCACCAGAGAACTGAAATGTATTAAAAATGAACCAAATTTTTGTAGAATTGTAGAGAGGAAAGGTAACAATAAATATATAATTCAGTAGACGGGTTCAAGAGCTGATGAGATAGAGCAGAAGCAGACATTAGTAAAATGGAAAATAGATCAGCAATAATCCCTGATCAAAAAACAGAGCGAAAAAGAAAATTACCAAAAAATAAAAAATAAATAAATAAGGAGTAGAAAAGACATGTGAAGAATAAGAAAAAAATGATCTAAAATGTATGTTACTGGAATCCCAGAAGGGAAGGAGACAGAAAATGGGAACTGGGTGTGGTTTTTTTATCTTCTTAACGCTTCTTTCTATATTCTCATGTTTGTATTACTTTGGAAAAAATAAATACAGATCATTACCTTACATCATATATGAAAATAAATCCCAGATGGATTAATGAATTTAATGTAAAAAATAAAATTACAAACTAACCAGAATAAAAGGAACAGGCAAATATTTACCTTGCCTTTCTAATCACAAACATGAAATCTGAAACCATCAAGTAAAGACTGTTCTATTTGTATACACACGAATTTTTGCTTATGAAAAACACCATAACCAAAGTTCAAAGGCTGAGGACCAGATGAGAAAATAGTTGAACCAGGTGTATGATGGAAATATATGCAGTAATTAAAATCATATTTCACGAGAATATTTAATGACATGGAAAGTGCTCATAATTTGTATTTATATTTAAAATAGTTTATTGACTTTCCCTCCCAGTGAATATGGAGTGACAAGGGCTGGATTTACTCTTTCACAATAAGCAACGAAAAAATCAGATAAAACATAGGAAAAAAGGCTTTCAGATATTGGACAACTGGCATCATAGTACCACAATCCTTGAGAGATTAGGAATAAACACAGTGAGCCCTGAAATGGTCCCAGTTACCACTTGAAGGCAGTTTCCAAGCTGCATTGAAGGGAGGGGGAACCCAAAGAGAGCCAATGACCTCACTGAGTGGAGGGAACAGAGAACAGAAGTCTAGGTGGCCAAGAAAGGGAGGAGAGAGCTATGCAGGAAGAGCACTGGAGTTCTGCAGAGGGGTCCCCTCAGGGTTTTGACTGATTATTAATCCGTGCGTATGTGAGAGAAAGCTGCCAAAGGCTTGGAGAAGAAATACTGGAATAGAGAAAGCAGAACAATTCTCAGAGTCCACACATGATAGGGAATAGTGCATATTCCCTCAAGCGAGAGTAGAGACCCTTCATAGCATATGGGATAAAACGGTTGTTATAAAGATACTCTATCTGTTCAAGAACATAGAGGAGAACATGATCATTATGAGGAAAAATAGTGTGAAATGTAAAAAGAATCCAAAGGGAGCTCCTAGAGGTGAAAAGTTTGGATGTTTTTAATCCAAAGCATCCAGATCTTGTTTCTAATATTATTCTTCAATAAAAGGAACTAAGACTCCTTGGAGAAATGGCTGATTCTATGACTGGGGTAGGAAATATACAAAATGAGCCTGGGGCATCTTGTAGTGCCAGAACGTAAGGGAGTACAAGGAAAAACAACAACATTGATGGGGAGTATATCAAAGGGACACAAGGGCCAACTGAAAGAGCTCCCAAAGACTAAAGCAGGAATAATTTGAACAATAAAATTAGTTAAGTAGTATCGATTATAACACAAAGAATAAAATGAATTTACATGAGTTCATATTGATATAAAGCAATGATTGAATAAATAAACAAATGGGTTGGGGAGAATAGGCAAATCTCCCATATACACAAAAATTCCAAATAATTTATATACACAACCTACCTCAAGGGGAGGGAGCATAACTCCCTACTGCATCAGTGTGGGCTGTACATAGGGACATCATTCTAAAAAGATAGAGTATGGAGAAGGAGAAAAAAAGAGTAACCTTACAGTGAAGAAATCTGACAAATATTATCTCAGTAAGGTGATCAAGGTCGACATGAACAGTGATAAGTCATGTTACAGGAAGTACTCTTGATATGATGTGATAAAAGTAACACTTTATCTCTGTGGGCTTGCTCCCCAAAACCCATAATTCCAGTGTAATCATGAGGACAACATCAGAAAAATTCTAACAGAGGGGAATCCTACAAAATACCTAACCAGTGCTCCTTAAAACCATCAAGGTCATCAAAAGCAAGCAAAGTCTAAGAAATTGTCACAGCCAAGAGGAGCCTAAGGACACATGAGAACTAAATGTAACGCAGTATCTCTGATGGGATCCTGGAACAGAAAAAGGACATTAGGTAAACACTGAGAAAACTTGAATAAAGTATGGACTTCGGTTAATAGGAATGTATTGATCCTGTTTCATTAATTGTAACGAATATACCATATGAATATAAGATGTTAATAATAGAGGAAACTGGATTTGGGGTATATGGGAACTTTCTGTACTATCTTCACAATTACAGTATATCTAAAACTACTCTGAAAAAGCTAAGTCTATTTAAAAAATACATTGGATAGGACTAATAGCACATTAAACACTGGCAATGAAAAAAGTGAACTTGAAGTCATGGCAATAAAAACAATCAAAATCAGAGAGAAAAAAGAGAGACATGACATCACATGTGTCACTGGAATCCCAGGAAAGTGAGAGGGTGGTTAAGGGAAAGACAGAAAAAGTATTTGAAGGAATATGGCCAAAATTTTTCTAAATTTGATGAAAACTATAAACACACAAATCCAAAATTCAAAGAACCCACTGATCATACAGTGATGCTTCATAATCAAATTGCTAAAAACCAGTGATAACAAGAAAAATCTTAAAGAATCTAGGGTAAAAACACACTATATACAGAGGAACAAAGACAAAAATTACCACATTTTTCTTGGCCAAAAACTAAGCATGCCAGAAGACAATGGAGAGACATCTTTAAAATACTGAAAATTAAAAAAAAAAAGCCAACTTAGAATATCCAATGAATATAACTTTCGTGAATAAAGGTGAAAAAAAAAAGAAATTACAATAGGAACAAAAATAATGAAATACTAAGGCACACATCTAACAAAATATAGTTGATGAGAGAAACTAAAGATCTAAATAAATAAACAATTACTCCAAATTCATGGTATGGAAGTCTCAATATTGTTAATACATCAATTATCTCCAAATTGATGTACAGACTCAATGCAATCCCAATCAAAATTCCACTAACTCCTCCTGTGGAATTTGACAAGCCTACTCTAAAATGTATGATATATAAATACACAAGTAAATAGCCAAGTGATTTTTTTATACAATAGTTATTGAGAGAGAATTCACATACCATACAGCACACACATTTAAAGTGTACAATTCAATGGTATTTAACATATGTACCCAATTGTGCAACAACCACCACAATCAATTTCAGACTTTTTCATCACTGACAAGAGAAACACCACACTCATTAGAAATCATTTCTCATCTACCCCCAACCTCCCAAGTCCTAGGCAACCACTAATTTATTTCCTGTATATATGGATTTGCCTGTTCGGGACACTTCATATAGATGGAATCATATAATATGTGGCCTTTTGTAAGTGTCTTTTTGCTCTTAGCATAATATTTTCAAGTTTCATCCATGTTGCAGTATGTGTATTAGTCTGGGTTCTCTAGAGGACTGAACCAGTAAAAGATATATAGATCTAGATATATGTATATATGTCTACATGTATCCATATATATTGGTTTTGTTTCTCTATACATAATCTCTGTACAGACTTACTGTAAGGAATTGGATCACACAATTATTGAGGCTGAGAAATGCAAGACCTGTACTTAGCAAGTTGGACACCCAGGAGAGCCAGTTCCAGTCTGAGTCTGAAGACCAAGAAAACAGAAGAGCCAATAGTTTAAGTTCCAAGCCAAGTCCGAGTCCAACAGCAGAAGATCAATGCCCCAGTTCAAAATCAGGTAGAGAGAAAGAATGCTTTCTCACTCAGCCTTTACTTCTGTTCAGGCCTTCAATGGGTTGGATGAAGCCCACTCACATTTGGGAGGACAATCTGCTTTACTCAGCCTACCAATTCAAATGTTATTCTCATCCAGAAACACCCGCATAACACCCAGAAATAATTTTAAACAAATATCTAAGAATCCAGTTGAAACATAAAATTAACTTCTCAAGTCCACTCCTTGTCAACTTGACGCCTATACACATCTCCTTTAATCACATTCAATCTCCAAATGAAGACAATAAGAAGGTCATAATGCCTCCTAACATGATAAAACTATCCTGCATACAACTGAAACATATTAACCCCTCTCACAGAAGAGGAAAAGTCCTTGAGTGATGCTTACTCTTCTTCTTGAAATCCTGTAACTTAAATGCCATGATGTAAAATAAACAATATTTAAATACTATGATATAAAGTAAATATATCTTATCTTATATATATAACAAGGGAATAAGAGAGGGAGGAAGACAAAGAAAAAAATATACAAAAAATGTATATTTGGTATATACATTTGCAAACATATTCATCAAAATAAGGAGGAACAGAGAATATTCATGATAATTAAGTTTCTCATTTCTGTAACTGGTCACATAGTCATAGCTGGTTTTATAACGATCATTTTCTACTACCCATTCTGTATTTCCTTTGCCTTCAGTAAGCCCTCAGATGATCATGATTCTTTACCTGTGGGGTGACCTAAACCTTCATTCCTGAAGGTTCTAGGCCATTAATAGTCCTGACTGGATTGGGCTGTTGCATTTTTCCATTGACCTTAATCACAAGGCATGGTATTACTAAGAGATGCCCTAAGGGGTCTTCTGTGTTCCAAACATACTCTTCTTTACCTTCATTATGGAGTAGTAGCCCAATTTCCCCTTCAGGATCAATCACCCCAGCCAGCACAGTAACTCGTTCCTTTGTCTGTTGATTCAGTGGCACGAGGAGTTCAAAGTGGTTAAGCAGCAGTTTTAACTTCCAGATCAACTGAATCATTGTTGTGTCTCCTGGTTGAAGACTTCCTCCCTTTGGAACTAAGACCTCTAGGCCAATAGAGCATAAGGTCGCGAGAACAGGAAGCAAAAATTCTGCTAGTTAGTAACTAGGGTTAAAGTGAGTGATGCCACTCCCATTTCCACCCCTTAATTCCTGGACCCACGAATTCTGGTTATGGCAGAAACAACACCATATGTTGGATGCTGATTCAGAGCATACACAGCCTTCAGGAGAACTTTCCTCCCAACCCTGCAAGGTGTTGCCGCCTAGCTTACACTGTAACTGAGTCTTCAAAAGGTTGTTCCACCATCCTATCACACCAGCTCCTTCAGGATGGTGAGAAATATGGTGAGACCAATGAATTCCATGAGCATGGGTCCACTGGCACACTTCTTTTGCTGTGAAGTGAATTCCTTGATTTGAAGCAACGCTGTGTGACATACCATGATGATGGATAAGGCATTGTGGAAGTCCACAATGGTAGTTTTGGCAGAACCATTGCATGCAAGGAAGGCAAATGCCTATGCCAAGTGTCTGTTCCAGTAAGAACAAACTGCTCCCCCTTCCATGATGGAAGCAGTCCAACGTAATAAACCTGCCCCCAGTAGCTTGCTGATCACCCTGGGGAATGATGCTTTATTGGAGGCTCAGTGTTGGTCTCTCCCACTAGCAAATTGGGCACTCAGGGTTGGCTGTGACTAGGTCATTCCTGGTGAGTGGAAGTCCGTGTTGCTGAGCCCATGCATAACCTCCATCCTTGCCACCATGGCCACTTTGCTCATAAGCCCACTGGGCAATGACAGGGGTGCCTAGAGAAAGAGGCTGATTGGTTCCCCCAGAACAGGTCATCCTATACACTTGATTATTAAAATACCTCTCTACTGAGGTCAACCTTTGGTGAGCTTTCACATGGAACACAAATATCTTTATATTTTTTGCACACTCAGAGAGATTTATCCACATACTCCCCCAAATTTCCTTGTCAACAGTTTTCTGGTCATGTTCTTTCCAAGCCCCTGACCATCCAGCTAAACCACTGGCCATAACCCCTGAGTCAGATTATAATTGCACACCTGGCCATTTCTCCTTCCAATCAAAGTGAATAACAGAAGCACTGCTCGAAGTTCTGCCCACTGGGAGGATTTCCCTTCACCACTGTCCTTCAGGGATGTCCCAGAGCATACTGCAGCCATCCACTTTTGGATGGTGCTTACATCTCATGCAGAACCATATATAAACCTGGCTTAAGTTTTCTCTTCCTCTGTCAACTGATCATGGCTTTGTACCTTAAGGAGCTAGAAAAAGAAGAGCAAACCAAAAGGTAGCAGAAGGGAGGAAATAGTAAAGAGTAGAGCAGAGATTAATGAAACAGAGAATAGAAAACAATAGAGAGAATCATAAACTAAAGGTTGGTTCTTTGAAAAGATCAACGAAATTGACAAACCTTTTGCTAGAATAAGAAAAAAACAAAGAAGATACAAATAACTAAAAGAGAAATTAAAATTGAGAATATTACTATCATTACAGAAATAAAAAGGGTTATAACAGAATACTATGAATAATTGTATGCCAACAAAGTAGATAATCTAGATAAAATAGAACAATTTCCAGAAGCACACAAATTACCAATCAAGACTCAAAAAGAAATAACAAATCTGAACAGATCTATAACAAGTAGAAAGATTAAATCAGTAACCAAAAAACTCCCAACAAAGAAAAGATGGCTTCTTTGGTGAATTCTACCAAACATTTAAAGAAGAATTAACAGCAATCCTTCTCAAACTCTTCCAATCAGTGAAAGAGGATAGACAGTTCCAAACTCATTCTGTAAGGCCAGCATTACACTGATACCAAAGCCAGACAAAGAAATCCCCAGAAAAGAAAACTACAGACCGATATCCCTTACGACTATCAATGTAGAAATCCTCAACAAAATACTAGCAACCTAAACCCCAAATTATATTGAAAGGACTATACACCATTACCAAGTAGGGTTTATCCCAGGGATTCAAGGGTAGTTCAACATAAGACAATCAATCAGTGTAATACATCACAATAGAATGAATGAAACAAACCACATGATCATCTCAACTGATGCAGAAAAAGCATTTGACAAAATCCAACACCATTTCATGATAAAAACACTCAGGTAACTAGGAATAGAAGGGAAATTCCTCAACATGATAAATGGCACTGATGAAAAACCCACAGGTAACATCATACTCAATGATGAAGGACTGCAAGCTTTCCCCTTAAGATCAGGGAAAGGCAAGGACGCCTGCTTCCACCAGTGCTTTTCAACAGTGAATGGGCAGTTCTAGTCAGAGCAATTAGGCAAGAAAAAAAAAGCCATCCAAATTGGAAAGAAGAAATAATACTCTCTCTATTCACAGATGACATGATCCTATTAGAGAAAATCCTGAAGAACCCATCAAAATAAGAGAAAACATCAGAGCTAATAAATGAATTCTGCAAAGTTGCAGGGTACAAGATCAATATGCAAAAATCAGTTGTGTTTCTGTAGACCAGCAATGAACAATCCAAAAAGGAAATTAAGATAACAGATCAGTTGTTGTCAGGGGCCAGGGATGGAGGAGGGAATTAATTGCAAATGGATATGAGGAATGTTTTGGAATAATGAAAATGTTCTATATCATGACTGTAGTGGTGGTTATAAGAGTGTGAAAACTCAACGAACTGTACATTTAAAAATTGACAAATTTTCTTGTATGTAAATTACATATCAAAAAGCTGATAAAAATAGATTTTAAAACAAAATGTATATTTAAGACCATCTTTTTAAAATATTTGAATGCAGAGAAAGGAATAAAATGATGGACAGCAAAGTATACTATCCAAGAAATGGGTTGTGAGTGATTTTTTACATGCTTCTTTTTTATTTTAAATTGTTTATATTGTATGTGCATTGGTTTTGTAATCAGAAAAAAAGATATTTAAAAAATATATCAGACCATGATACACTTTACATTTATTTCCATTTAAGAGTTAACATTTTAAAGTATTGGCACTTACCATGTGAAACAGATCAACTTTCAACTGTGATAGATAGAGGGAGGTGTTACAATATGCTGAGTTGACATCAAGTACTTAATGCCCATTTTCACATTATATCTCATAAAAGTCTGTGTACTAGAACTCCATTTTTATATGGGCACAACTGAATAGACTCCAGAAACCCAGATCATAACTGAAAATTCAAAGGCCATTTTCCAGTAAAATTGTCCTGGTATGTTTAAGTAGAAATCTGGAAAGCTGTTTGGTTACCACAGGCACATCTAAATTTTAAACCAAGTCAAATAGTAACAAGATAGTTTTAATAGACCCAGTAAACAAGCTTCAAGTGATGGAGACATGGAAAAGCAAAAGTTGGCATAGATGTTAATGATCAAACCCTATGTTGCCCTTGATCGCATAAAGAAGGATCTACTAGCAGAAGAGGAGAAGACATCCGGAAAAGTATTCTTGAGAGCAGACTAAATGTTAGGGATCATGACACATGAAAGTTGAAAGGACAGAGTTACAAAAGGAGACTAGCTCAAACACAGATTTGGCATCAAACTCTGAAACTCTAGCTTTAGTAGTTAGTTTTGGAGAGGTAATAGGAAGCACATCTAACAAACTAGGTAAAAATATGCAGATCTGATTACCCCAGGTGCAGATACTGCCTGAAGGATGAACAGAAATAGAATCAAGAAGTTCATGGATAAATTTATAGACTATTGATCCATAGAGAATGGTTAAAGCAAATGCATTCTAATTCTACCATAATGGACAATAAAGCCTTTTGGAAAATTCTCTAGGTACTGGGGTCAAACTAAAAATAACAATGTATAGAGTGCTCACTATATAACAAGCACTTTGTATACATTATCTCTAACCTATATTAGGTACCCAAATTTACCTATGAGCTTGTGATGGTCGAAACAATTGGCGGAAGTCTTTACAGTAAGTAAATATTAGAGCAGGGCTTAAATCTCAGGTCTGTTTCAATAAAAACCCCAGGCTCTATCCAGCCTCATGCTTCTTCCTCCTACACTAGGCTGAGAAAACATAAATCTGACTCTGTTTAGAAAGATGCAAGTAGAGAGCAGAGAGTGCCTGCTATGTCCCTTGCATGCACCACATAAAACATACTGACTCCATTTTATTCTTTAGAAGAGCTCAGTCTTCATTTTCATGTATGAAAAGTCAAGTCTGAGTTCACATTCAACAAAGATTCTCCTTCCACAAATTTACAATGTGTGGCTTCTTCTCCTACATCCCTGGTCAGGTGAAAGATGAAGATGAACCTTCCTTATTTCAAACCCATTCTCTTTCAATTATACTAAGTAGACAGGAAAAAGTCATTTCATCTAGGTCAGTATTAGTTTATCTACAAAGCAGAAATAATGATATCTGCTCCACAGGTGGTAAGAACTCAGTTACACAAATTTTTTAAAGTGCTTAGAGTGAAACTGGCACATAATAGGTACTCAGGTTGTGGTAGCTATTATTGATGCCACTTTTACTCCTCGGTATCTGATAGGGCCATCAACGTGACAGTCCTTAGAAGAGTCAGTGTGGAAGAAACTACCAAAGTGGTGGTATAGTGGACAAAGTGGCACAGTGGACCTGAGGCTCCTGCTCATCCTGTCTCCCCAGTGTCATCTTTGCCTCAGGGGGAGGCAATTTTTTGAGTTACATTCCCACATGTTAGAACACAATACTTTCTGAATCCAACTCTCAAGCCCTCTCTCCTTTCTTGCGCATTTCATAGCTTACACTATACTTCCCCAAATGGGTTGTACTTCACTTATGAGAAAGGAAAGTGTCAAAACAGCTCAGGCATGAATTAATCATTTTATTACATTTTTTTCATGTCTGTTTGCAGAGGAGAAGATAAGGTAGAGACGTTCCTGCCTGCACCAACCCTGTTTGCTCAGAGTGTCAGAACAGTCAATAGCAATTCTTGCCACTTCTGAAATATGGGATTCCTCCAGATTTGGGGGGCGGGGGGGGCGTGTGTGTGTGTGCCTGTCGAGACACAGAGGGAGAGAAACCAAGAAGTGATTGCCTTGTTACCCTGAATATAGTTTTTCAAATCCAACGTGTGATACGTTAGACCTTTCACTGAGTTTTTACTGGCAATGGTACTAGAACAACCTTCTGAATAGCAACTACTGCTGAATTTTAAAATCTTCCTGGCCCTGCCCTGAGCCAAATTTTAAAGGTACATCAAACTTGGCTCATTCAATATTCAGGAACCTTATCTTTTTTAACAAAAAATTAATTTTATTACTACCAGACAGTACATCCAAGTACTACCATAGGAGATAAGATTTATCCCACTCTATACTGTTAAGAAAAAGGTAAGGACGCAGACAAGTCTAAATTTCTAAAGAATTATTGACCTAAGCCAAGTTTTATTTCATCTCCTTTTTCTCTCAAGAAACTCTTTGCTGCTAAGTGAAATGAACTGTATAATTTTTAAAGGTTTTATAAAGTAATCTCCTCAATAAATTCATCAAACATGCTTAATAGTATCTCACAGAAGCCTTCTCTAGTCTTCTAATCAAGTTTTCCACTAGACTTATCTATCCTGGTGCCATTAGTCCCTGTAAAATAACTGCAGATTTTAGTCTCTGCAAACACACATCCTTTTCATTTACCACTGAGATTTCAGCATAGGAATGTTTCACATAAAAGAATTTCTTCAGTCTCATCAGCTGGCACACAGGAATTGCACATTCCAAGGAAGAAGGCGATATTTATTTTTTCAAGCCCTATTCCAGCCAACTACCATAAACTTGGTTATTCTGAGGGCTCCTTGTTTCACTTTTATTTGCAGTCCACCAACAGGTGACTGGATACTCGAGTGCATTTGTCTACCCCTCGGGGATTCTTCTAATGGGACTATAACTTGGAACCAGGATTCCAAGTGGAAAACCCTCAGTCCAGAATCAGCAGCTCCTTCAAGTGCCTCTTCCCACATTCACACCAGGAGGTGGTGTTCCAAGGTGGTCTCAGCACTATGTTGGCCAGCTTATTATTGGATCAGCAGGAAGCTTATTAAAAGGAAGGAAAACTCAATGAGCATCAGGTATTCTGCATCAGGCAAACTAAAGTCGTAGTGCAACGTCGCCTAAGGTCACCAGATCCTTTGAGATTTAAATAAAATTGGCCTGGGCCCCTCTTCCGCATCCTGTGAGACATGCCTAGCTCTCCCCAAGATTTCTGCAAAACGCCAGAGTCTCGTGTTCTCATGGTCATATCTAGCTTCAAATTCTTTTTCTTGCTGAACTTTTCATTTCAGTTCATTTTGCTTGTATCTCAGCTCCTGTGGGCATTTTCTTTCCTCTGCTCCAGATATGGAACTCAGCTATTTTCTTTTCTGCCCCCCAAAAGAACATGGCATTTCTATGGTAAGTAGATTTTTGTGAAGGTTTTGGATGTCAGGGAGGTTATGGCACATAATTAAAAATAGCAATGGATATTGATCATCCTTATTCTTAAAAGTCACTCAGAAATCTTGACCTTTGGAATTTCTCATGGGTCACATTTCTCCTTTGGCTCTTGTCCCAACCTATCTTTAACTGTTCTTCTTCATCTCAGCTTTCTTCTATCTTCATACTCATGTTTATTGTAATGCAAGTTTATTTTCTTCTATTTTGCCTTAGTCCATTCAAGTTTCCATAGCAAAATATGCCATAGAGTGGGTGGCTTAAACAACAAATATTTATTTTTCACAGTTCTGGAGGCTGGCAAGTCCAAAATCAAGTTGTCAGCAGATTTGATGTCTGGTGAGAGTCAGCTTCCTGGTTCATAGATAGCTGTCTTCTCCCTGTGTCCTCACGTGGCAGAAGGGGAAAGCGATCTCTGGAGTCTCTTGTAAGACACTAATCTCATTCATGAGGGCTCCATCCTCATGACCTAATCACCTCCCAAAGACCCCCAACTCCTAATACCATCACATTGGGGTTTAGGATTTCCACATACAAATTTCGGGGGGACGCAAACATTCATTCCATTACATCTTTGTTTTACTGTCTGAGCACATTGTATTCTCAGGTACTCACTTTCCACATCATAGTCATTTGCCTAAAGAAGGCTAGTCTTCCACTTAAGTAAAGCCTATTTGTTACAACTATTAAAATCCATTAACTCAATTTTTTAAATTCTGGTACATAACAATAAAAAAACCAAAAATATCCCATAAATACCACTTACCAATATCACTTACAGTATTTGATTGTGAAGTCTTTCATACCAAAACTATTTCTCTTGGAGTTGTGTCTTCTTCCAGCCACGCCATCCCCATCAATTCCTCTCACACTCTATAAAATAGAAATACGAGTGTCCTACAAGCATGTTTTTGATCAGTTCTGTCTTTTGGCAAGCCCCATAGTTTATTTTTAATAGTTTTACAGAGGGCACATCCCCATTTGTCACAGGTCAGACCGTTCCCTATAGTCACATACTAGCATGGTTCAACCATTTATCCTATAGTGATCTGAGCACCTGACCTATGACCCATGAAATTTCTTTTTCCAAACATACATCTCTGGATTCTGTTTTGTGATAACCCACTTAATAAGAGCTATAACGTCAATGATTTCCAGGGCTCCCAAGAGTATCTCTTGTTCACCCAAACCTGGCCCCCATTTTACCTGGCTGAGAAAGGTAACTTCAGCCCAAGACACTCTCCCTTTAGTGTGTCTCATCTTGACTGTATATTCCTTTTAAACAGAACCCACGAACCCAAATGTCTGCAGAGACCAAGTGGGTGAACAAGAGGAGAAGAGGGCAAGTGGAGAAAAAGTCCCACCCGGAATGGCTTCCATGGCTGGGCTCTTGACTGTTGCCCCATGGGGCAGTGGGCCCAGGGATGCCAGAGTGTCCATCCCTGGAATGTTTTATTTGAAAAATTCATTTTCCCATTTTGAAATGAGTATTTTTAAAAAGTGTATTAGCAAAACAAAATATGTTTCTGGGCCTAATGTAACCCCAAAACAGCCAATTTGAGACTTCTAATTTAGACTCGTATATTTTAAGTCCCAAGGGCACATCTCCTTGCAGCGTGGACTGTGCCTGCTGCCCCATTTTAATAATCTTGTCATCTTCAGGCTTACCTAATAGTGCTGGCAGGATTTGATCCTGGTCCTCCCAGCCATGTCCACTCAAATTGGCCCAAATTTGCTTTAAGTAGTTCTTCCATTCTTTAAGGATTGGTTCCCCATTCGCTTCTTTTATTAAATTCCTGGTTTCAGCTTTAAGAGGGACTTTCCATAATTTCTAGATCTGATTTTTCTCTGAGGAAGTCATTTGTTTGCTTTCTGAGATTTGCCATCTGTCATCTGTTCCATGTCTTTGGGCCACAGTTCTTGTTATCATTCCTCATACAGTCACAACTAAAATATTCCTTTCTTTGGTCCCATTTTTTAAAGCAGTTACATGAAAATTTTTTGTTTTTGGATATCTCCTTAATCTGGCCTCTACGATCCAACTTTTCCACAAAGTAAAATTTACTCCTCCAATTTAATCCGTATTTCTTCCTTCATTTTTTTTCAAAAATATTTTCCTACTAATACTTTTCTTACTGTATGACCCAAATCTGTTTTCAGATTGATTTTATTCCTTCTCCAAGGAATAAAAAAGTCTCCAAGGAAATCAGATTCCCTGGAGATAGGGCTACGGTTCAGTGCTTTTTAAAAATACTCTTTTTAACTTTGGGGCTTATAATAATCACACTGAGATATTTCTATACCTGAAGCCAAGATGATGACACAGCCTCTATAATAAGAACATCTGGGTCTCAATCCTTCCACCACCCTTATGAGGTGCATCCTAGAAATCCACAACCAGAACCAATGCACTCATGATTAATAATCCAAAGAGAACTAGAAACCCACACAGTATTTAGGGGACGGTGAAAGTGTGAGTGCAGAGTGGTGACCTTCAAGAATCTGCAGATGAGACAGTGAAACCCACAGTTATTCCCTCAACATTGCCTTCCGTCATCTGAGATGAAATTAAAAATAGGAAACAGAGGAATAGAATTGGGAACACCTGATTTATCATTACCAATTAATGGCAAGACAAATATTCATAGAGCAAAATGCCAAGCACACATGCTCTGTGTCCCATATGGAATTCAGTTGATTTTTGTAGCTTTGATCTAATAATCTAATTCCAAAATCAATGCCTAAAATGCCACCTATGACTGTAATGCTAGTTCCTGCAACACATGGGTCAAGTATGGCCACAGTGGCCTCCCCAGAACCTGCCTCTCTCAGATTGCACTTCTGCCTCTAAATGTCACTTTGAATTTCTACCCAAGGCGGCTTCCTGTGCCACGCATAATATATGGGAGATTTGGACAAATCTAAGACTCCTCTCTGAATTTATCTGAGAGAAAATAGGTTCAATGGCTACTAGCCCAAATGAGATCAAAGGATTAGATTTATTCAGGGTTCTCTGATAGAGAATAGATTGGAGTAGCAGAACTGACCTGATTGACACCCTCACCTTCATTGCAGGGGGACAAACTGGAGAAGAACAGGACACCCCATGCCGAGAGAAGCAAATTCCCTGGGCTGCTGATCACGTTGGAGCAGGCAGCAGAAGAGAAAGTGGAGAGTTTTCAGACAGGGACCATCTCATCTACCATTTTCTTTAACTGCCTATGGCTCTTAGTCCAGCATTAAGGATGCAGTAGAAACTGAAAAATAATTTTTAAACTAAGTTGAGAAAATGTAGACATATTATAATTCTTCTAAATTCTATATTGCAATTTCCAGAAACCTTATTGTTTATAAGGCACTTTCACAGCAGTGCTGCGAGGCAAGCACTCCACACCCATCATCTCCCCTGGAGACGTAGAAAAGACCAAGCTCATTACTGTAGGTCCAACAACTAGACCTCCTCAAATTCTATTTGTTCTCTCAAAATCTACATGGTTAATTGGATTAAAAATGAATTCCCATGAAGCATATGCTATTCTTTTTTCTCCATTTGACTATGTCTCATTTTAATTCAAAGTCTTTTCACAAACCACTCTTTTCATAAACCACATCATGCATAAATCATGTCTCTGACTCTCTGCAACAGAGAAGTTATCATAAAGATCACGGGTATTTTCTCAAACAGAAAACCACCACCCTTTAAATTTGGTATCACCACAGAGCACGCACATCTTTACTCATAATACGATGGAAAAGTGTTATGAGTCTGTGGGGTTGAAATCCAAACCTGGCCTACAGCTTTAAATTGGCCTGGCTCTTCCAACAGCACCTGCTGGCTCCCAGGCAGACCTCCTTTCCTCCGACATCAATTCCTGCAGTCCCACAATCAGGCTACAATTGCAGGTGTATCAAAGCAAGAAGATGATTTTATGATGACAAAATTAAGTAGGAAATAGATATGTTTTTCTTTGTTCATTTTTTGGGGGATAGAGGCACTTCCCTCTTGGCCTCAAGAGTCTATAAAGAACTGAAACGATTGTATTTCAAAGAGTTGTGTGACTTTGAGTAGGGCAGTCTTCCTCCAGGCGTTTGTTCTCTCATTGATAAAATGATGGGTTTGGACTAAATCATATCTAAGGGACCCTTCTGATCAACATTCAGGAGATGGTAGCTACCAATGAGTTCTGTGAGAGCAGTAGAAAAAAAGTATTCCAGCTAGATTCATCAAAGAGAGCTTCATAGAAGAAACTGCATTGGTGGTGGCCTTCAGAGAACCAAAAGACTTTAACCAGTGGATAACATTCCAGACAAAAGGACAAGATAAGCAAAAGTTGGGAAAAGGAAATACACTACACTTTCCTGGAACAGCAAAGAGTCCTGCATGCCTGCTTGTTGCAAAAGAACTTTTCCATACGTCCATTCTCTTTTATAGACTAAAGAAATATACATATAAAAAAATTTTAAGTAAATAAACATCAAATTATTTTTTGTTACAGCTTTCTTGAGACATAATTCACATACCATATAATTCGCCCATCTAAAATGTACAGTTCAATGGTTTTTAATATATTTAATATGTTCAGCCATTATCACAATCAATTTTAGAATATATTCAGCACCCCAAACCCTTTAGGCATCACCCCCAAATTGCATCATCCACTTCACTAGCCCTAGGTAACTACTAGTCTACTCTTTGTCTTTATAAATTTGCCTATTCTGGACATGTCATATAAATGGGATCATAAAATCTGGGTTGTAACTGCTTCTTTTGCTTAGTATAATATTTTCAAAATTCATTTATGTTGTATCATTTATCAGTGCTTCATTTCTTTTATGGCTGTATAATATTCCATTGTGTGACTATATCACATTTTGTTTACCCATTTATTAGTAGACGGACATTTGTGTTGTGTCCGCCTTTTGGCTATTATGAATAATGCTGTTAATAAACATTCATGTACAGGTTTTTGTGTGGACATATGTTTTCATTTCTCCGGGGTATATACCTATGAGTGGGATTTCTGGGTCATATAGTAATTCTAATTTGGTAATTAGAATGGTAACGCTAAATCGTAATTTGGGAAACTGTCAGACTATTTTTCAAAGTGGCTGCACCATTTTACATTCCTACCAGCAGAGTATGAGAGCCCCAAATTCTCTACATCCTCATCCATATTTGTTATTATCTGTGTTTTGATTATGGCAATCCCAATGAGTGTGAAGTGGTATTTCATTATGGTTTTGAATGTCCCTGGTGACTAATGATGTTGAGCATCTTGTCATGTGCTGATTGGCTGTTCGTATATTTTCTTTGCAGAAATATTCAGATTATTTTCCCATTTTTGAGATATTTGTCTTTTTATTACTGATTTGTGAGAGTTCTTCATATATTCTAGGTACAACTAACTTATCAGATATATGATTTGATCACATTTAGGAGGAAAATTCAGATTATTAATATTGTTGCATTTTAAAAAGCAGAAACAAACAAAACGTCTTCCAGTACAAGATTATAAAAACTGCACTATTTTTTCAAGGCACATTTTAGTTTTTGTATAGTAATCATCAAATATTTTATGCTCTGCTTTTTGCTTTTTACCTCTCATTAAAGTCATCCCCAACGTTTGTTGGTAAGAAAATAAGTACGCAAAGATATGTTTGTAGGTGCTATTACAGAGAGGAACTTCTGCCTACTGCAGTAAAACTGTTGCAGCTTTTATAAATCATGTTTTACAAATTCACATACTAGAATTACATCCGAAAATAAGCCTTGGAAAGCATCTGGCTACATGCTGTAACCATTAAAATGATGTTCTGTGCTACAGAAAATGTGTTAGAGATACCCTCTGTATGAAGTATGACTAGATAGTTCAAAATCTCATGTGATTGACCAATTAGTTGCTTCCAAAGAATAAATACCACAAATCCAGAAGATATGTAAACACTGGCTCATTAAAGCAAGCCATTTTCTTGTTAGGCTGTGGTCTCTGCTATGTGCTGAACGGTAAAATGTAATTCACCGGTTACTTTCCTATGAACACCAAAAGATTTCATTTCTAAGAATATACCTAGGCAGGAAAAAGTGTTTTTAGATCACAGAACTCAGAACACCAACTCTTTATATGAAGCAGAGTTCAAAGTTGAACAGAAGTTCCTCGCTGCTCCTATGCACGTCATCTCCTGTTCTGACAATTCTAGCTGGGTGTTTCGCTCCAATCTTACCTTAAAATTCCCTTTCCTGGAGCCACGAACGCTGAAGTGCATCTGAAATAGTTGAATTCTACTCCACTGAGCTGAGCCACATGGAAAGACCTGGGAAACATTAACTTGCTTCTGGTCTGGCCATAATGAAAATAAATGAGGGCTTCAATTTAAAGTCGTTACTAAAAATTTGTTCTTTCCTCCATTCTAATTCTGAGACCCACTTGCAGCTAATTAGAATGGTTCCCAGAGTGATCTCCCAGCACACTGCTAGTGTAAACACCAACCATCTGAGTTTCATTACAATAAAGAAATCAAATAAACAGTGGACGAGAAAACAGTAGTTTGGGTATGGTTCATTACAGCACAATGCAGTTAACATTCCTCACTCGGGAAGGAAAAGAAGGCACCAGGCAGCGAGGCTGATGCCCAGTGCTTTCCATTCTTATTAATGATGTTAGTGCAACTGGGGATTACTTCTTACCAATAAAATTTTCTGGAGAAAGAAGAGGGATTTTTTTTTAATGAAAAAGAAAAAGTGCTCTCTGAACCTCATTGTAAACAAAGAGAAAAGGTAATTATTTGCTTTGGACTACTCGCTGCTTCTCCAGTTCCTCATAGGATATACTGTTTACAATTTAAATAAGGAAAAAGAAAAAGAAAGAAAGTGGAATACAGTGTCCATTAATATGCTTAGAGTTTTTATTATTCATCTTAGGTACAAACAAACCTCTGCCAACATAGTCTGGGCATGACTATATGATTCCTAATATCCAGGATAAAAAAAAAGTAAATGTATAAATAAGTAGAAGAGTCACTCATGTATTTAGATATTTTACTCATCTCATTCCCTCCTACTAATATTTGGAAATATTCATGTAAATAATCATATTGAGGATTCGTCTGCATTGTTTAGTGTGACCTTGAAACCATTAAAGGGGAAAAAAAAATCCAAAAATGTCTGTTTCTAAAATTTAACCCTGCTCTTAAGTAACTATAAAAGTTTGAAGACATTTATTGAATTCGGCTCACAGACTCAAGAAAGATATGAGTTCTCTGGTTCTAGCACATTCTATTAAGAAAATATGAACAAACTCCAGCACCCCCTACAATACAGCTTATATATCTATGACTGAGGCCCAGAATTCCATTTGGCCCTTGGATCAGGCCATGGTTTCATTGCACTCCATAGAAGTTATTTAGCTCCTCAGTGACAATGCAGTTTCCACAAAGCTAGTATAGAAACACCCTTTATTTCCTCTCTGACATGGTCTAGGTCTAGGTGTGTAAATATCGTGTGGCTGGTACTTACAATTTTTTTTCATTATTGTTACAGAAAGGTTATGATAATTGTGGAAACATATTCACTCAGAAGGTCCTAGATGCTTTGGGATAAGATTAAAATACCTCTAAAATAGCCCCACTTAGACCACTCTAAAAGCTGTTGCATGAAAGGACCCAAACCAAGATCCTAAACCGTATGAATCAATAATTGAAGCAAAGTCACCAAAAAAAAAAAAAAAAACCACAAACAGTATTGAAGCGGATCACATTAGAAAAAAAGAGCTAAATCAATGGAACTAAGAGCTGAAATGCATGCTCTGACCTTGAGATACATTTTAATCTGTGGAAGGAAACGATCACTCATCCCCGAGCATAAAGAAAAGGAAAAGAAACAGGGAGGCATTTGTCTGCCGCAGTTGTCTAAACAAGGAACTTAAAGAAAAAACGCCTGCCATTGTTTTGGAATTAATTGTCTACCTCTCATCTATATGTTGATAGAAAATTAAAGTCAAGAGAAATAAAAGTAAATGTCCAGAGAAATTAAAACTAAAGACAGCAATTTTTTTAATCTAAAAGCACGGCCATTTCACATTTTTTGATAATTTTCTTAATCTGCTTCACCTCCACACAACCTATTTAGGTCCAAAAGACATACACTTTCTTTAACTAGACAAATACTTATTCCACATCTGTCTGCTGGATGCCATATCTATTCACTGATTTTTCAAGTGGAATTTGTATACGTTCATGTCCATATCTGTAAATGAAGAGATTTGGATGGATCCTTGAGAGGGCTGTCCAGCTCTTATTGTTGAGAGCTCTTCCCTCACCCACAGGCAATGCACGTGTCTTAAACTCTGAAAGGCAGCCATGGTCCTTTGCGTGGTCAAGAAGTGCCGTGACAGAGCATCAGAACCAACCAGTCTCCTTTAAAGCCACAAGGTTTAAGGACTGCAATGTTTAATGGAGCTGAATGGGGAAACTGCGATTTCTTTAAAAGTTCCCTTTCTATCCACATTCTCTCAAGACTGGAATCATGTTAAAAATAATCTAATCATTTCATGAATGCCACAAGGATGACAAACACTATTCCCTTTAATTTACTTTGTATTAGATAATGTTTTTCCTTTCAAAGCACTTTTATTATTAATTTTGCATAACAGGATGACTTAGCCCAAATGTAGCTCAGAGAATTGAGATGGAATATTAAACCAAGCAAATTGGAATGAACTGCTTAAGATATTTTATTATTCCTCCCACCAACTGCCTATAATGTGTGAGGCCCTTAGACGCATTA
Organism: Tapirus indicus; assembly: GCA_031878705.1. NCBI lineage: Eukaryota > Metazoa > Chordata > Mammalia > Perissodactyla > Tapiridae > Tapirus > Tapirus indicus. The sequence goes on from CM062932.1 coordinate 51,353,797, forward strand.
TTTTATTTCATCTTTACAACTGTGCTATGGGGTCCGTACCTCACAAATGATGCCCTTGAGAAAATATAGACATGGATTTGCTTGCTCATAGACATGGATTCTGCTTGCTACTTTCCAGCTCTGAGAGAAGCCAGGATTTGAAACCAGGTTTATCCTCACTCCAAAATCCATGTTCTTTCTTCTCTCTCATGTGTATTTATTTTATTTTTGTGCATTAATTATATACATTGCCACAAACTAGGTTTTAGAAAAAAAATACACTTAATGAATTTTAGAAAATAAATATACCTAAAATTGGATGATGGAAAGAACATACAGTTCTGAGGTACGGTGACCCTCATTAGAACATGCATTAAAGCTTGCATCTTCTAGCAAACAAAACAGAAAGTCAATTAAGTTTAATCCCAGATAACTAAACCATTGAACTCTACAGGGAGAAATTAATTTTTAAACATCTCAGATCGCTTCTCCTCTGTCACACGGCATGTTTGTGGAACGTGGATCCCAGCAATGATGTGTTACCTAGAAACTGAAATAATCTAAAGAAAGCAAGACTGGCATAAAACTTTTATAGGGAAAACAAAGGGAATTAAGAACTGATTCCCAGACTATTCTCTGTTTGGGATTATTTGTACCATTTTTCAGAACGTCATTGAGAAAAATTGAAAAGGAGATGATAACACATTGAGATAAAATGAGCATGGAAAGGAAATAGGGAGATTGTTTTTTATCTGAGCTCTGCCACTAAGCAGTTGCCTGAGCTTAGGTAGGATAAGTCATTTGTACCTTCTGCTACTGCACATCTGTAAAATGAAGGGTTTGGTCTCAGATTTCCCTTCCAACTCTGATGTCCTATTAGACTGTGAACCATAAGCTCAATACTGTCCATCATGATTTCAGTGTGGAAATTATTCTTTCTCTGGCAGAAGGGAAATTCTTCTGTCTTTTCAAATCACTACATACGTACCCCGCAACTCAATTTAATTGTCCAAAAGTCCAATTAAGGCAGGAAAACAAAAGATGCTATCAGAAGCATAAAACACCAAATTTAAAAGAATGTGTGTGTGCATGCATGTGTGTTCAGTGTGTGTGTGTGTTTAGGAAAGGTCACAAATTTGACCTCTTGGAAGCAGCAAAGGTTCCATCCACGGAGCCTGCTGCGACAGCATCTGGAAATTCCTCACTTGGGTCAGTGGGGAGACATTCCTGTTTGCTTTGCTTTTGTTTTACACCCATGTGGTGTTCAGCATATCAATAATATATTTCAATCTCATCATGAAACCCTTTAATGGTTTACTTTTCAAACCTCCCAGGCCCATCTAGCTGCAGGAAAACCCATTCCTTTTGTTACAAGCTAAAAGGATGACAGTCAAAACACAGACAGAAGAAAAAGCACTCATTGGAATCTTGTGTCGTCCCTACTGTTCGCCCACAGTAGCCATAGCTGAGCTTTCAACGTCTGGAGAGAACACAAGGAAAGCCGCTACCTTCTTGTTATAACTTTTTCTATAAATGACACGTGTCAAAACCCGTGGAGTTTTCACATGATTGGCAGTATTCACAGAAAAATTTTCAGTGAAACTGACTACGGCAATAGTTAGTTCTGGAACACCTTGGTGCATTACTGTCTAAAAATTTTATAGACTTTTCATATATTCATATCCTCCTGTGTAGAGCACACCAAAAGTTCATTTAGTTCCACACCATTGTTAGAAGTCCTCTGAATGTATATGGAATGTGTTACGGATGTTTTGTCCTGCTCAACATACAGCTTTGCAAAGGAACAGCAGTCACTCAACCAGTCACCAAGACAACCCTCAGTGAACGACACCATTCATCCCTCCAGGTGCCCAAGTCAAAATGTTGAGCATCATCTTTGCCTTGCTCTTTCTGCTCACCCACTGGTTCTAGTCAATTTCCATGTCTGTCCACTCTCCCATCTAAAACAAACTCTCCACAAAACAATCGTCACCCACATGATGCTACCCTGTGTAGCCCAGATCACTGCATATGCTCCTACTCTCTCTTTATATAGCTTTTTTCCCCCACAATTGAGACAGAGTAATCATATTTAAATATAAATCTGATTGTGTTGCTTCCATGCTTGAACCCTGTAAAGTTTCTCTTTGTTCACATAGATGCTCAATAAGTATTGTTTATTGCCTGGATGACTTGAATTGAATAACCAGTATTCTTGCAAAGGTGACTGTGTACAAAACAAAACATTAATAACATCTCCATGTACATTTAAAATTAAATACATTTGAAGCAAAATGGGGCAAAGAAAGGAAGGAAAGAAACATTTTTAACGCTTACGCACCCGTTGATTGATATACGTGATTGTATTTGTCAGTGTGGGTTTAATTACTCTCATCCTGCAGATGAGGAAACCAAGGCACAGAGAGACTAAATGTCTTGCTTACCCAGAGTTAGACAGGTAACAAATGTCAGGGCCAGGATGTCTGTTTAATTCCAATATTTTTTACTGTGTGCTCACCCCATGCAGTAGGTGAGTTAGTCTTTAATGCCCTCACCTCTTCTCATGGTGAACATCCTCTCCACAGTGAGAATTATTGCCTCATTCCTTTAGTGCCTTCCTGCTCTCTAAATGTCTCCTGAGTTAAAAAGGAAAAGGAGTTTGTATCAATTATCTCTTGCCTACATGTGCCTATACCCCCCAGGTCATCTCTCATTCATCCCTCAAACCTCTCTGATAAAACTCTTCCCCATCCCTCACACAACCAATTCCCTACTATAGTCACCATTGACTTCCATGTCACAGAATCACATGGTCCTTTTCAGCCCCCTTCCGTCATAACTTCTGTCCTGACTTCATACTTTTGACCACTTTCTTTATGTAAAACACTATCTTACCCCAGAAGCTCCTGATTTTCTTTCTTCCATCCTGATCTCCATTTCTCAATTTCCTTGTGGGCTCATAATCTTCACCACAGCTTTTAATTCCTGGGAATATTCAGTCTATTACTCATTCTCATTGTCTCTCCACTCTCTCCATAAGATATTTAATATACTGTTGCACAATCTAGAAATCTAAGAGTCTTTCTTGACACATACCTTTCCCTCATCTCCCTCCATGTCCATCTCATTACATGGTCCTGCAAGCATTTGAACTCCTAAATATCTTCATATTCCACTGACTTATTTTCATATCTATCAATCATGTGGCATTTAGTTATTGGGGAGGATGTAAGCATTAAAAAGAATAACATTTTTATTTATTCCTTTGGTCCTTAGAGAGGAAAAAAGCCAGATCTGGACCAGATCTGTGGTGATCCTAGGCCAGTGGCTTTAAAATGCTTCTCAATAGATTTATCTCAATGAAACTCCCCCTCCAACACATTACTAAATGACTTCGCTATAGACAGTACCCTGAACTGTCACTTCAATCTCTGAGCACAGTCAAGAAATAAGGTAACATATATACTCTATGGACAGAAGCCTGGAGAAAGTCAGTGAAACTATTTGCTTGGGAAAATCCTATGGGATAAGCCTAATCATAGGGATTCTGCTGAATGTATGTTTCTCTGGGTAGTAGTAAGCATTTCCTCTTTAGGCTTTTACCAGAGCTTGAGCAGAGAAGTCTCACCTGTCCACCAGGCAAGGAAGCTCTCAGAGGGATAGAGCTAATGCATAGTGCTGGGACTGCCTTCAGCGTTCCTATTCTCACAGCACATGCTCAAGTGCTTCCAAAGTCAAAAGAAAAGTGGAACAGGCAGGGAGTAATTAGTGGCATTAGATCAAAAAAGAAATTATGTTGATGTAAGAAAAAGAAGACAAGAAAGTGGTAGGGCTTCTGGAATGGCAGTGTGAAGAGCTGGCAAGCTCTCTCCCCAAAGAAACAACCATTTTAACTGGTGAAAATTATTACTTTTTTCTATACAGTCTCTGAAAATAAAAAAAGCATTTATTCAAAAAATTTACTAAATCTCAATAAAAACAGTGAGAATTTGTGGCATTTTAGCCACAACTTCTCCCTCATTTTAGTGTGACAGAAGTCTACTCTGGGCAGTGGTGGCTGTGAAGATGGAACTTCCTCTCCCCTTTAGTTCCCAGTCTATGGCTACAGTTTTACTCCAGAAGAGGTGGTTGTTGGCATCTCTCATACTGCCTAGCACCATGTCTCAGAACTATTCCAGGCAGGTAGAGTTGAAAGAACTAGGGTGCAATGGGTGGAAGCTCTACTAAAGACCTAGTAGACTAAGAATCCTAGACTCTGATCATCCCTACCACAATTTGCTCATACAGCAGAGATTCCACACTGCAAGAAGCAAGCCAAGAAGACTGGGGGCCACAACATCTGCCCAGTGCAGAAGTTTCACTCTGGAAGAAGTGCGCTGCTGCCCCTTTCCTCGACTTCAGCTCAGGCATGCAAAGGTTTTGCCCAGGGAAGGATAGGCAGTCCATAAGAACAGAGAGCTCTGTAACTCTTCCTAAGGAAATTGACTTTATTTGGGACAGATTATGGGGAATTTCATCCCTGCAGACTCTTTCTAAAACAATGGGGATGTTGGCAGTGAACAATAAAGAGGACACTGACAGACTCATGATAGCAGCAAACAAAACAGTAGACCACAAGGGAGAGAACCAGGGTAAAGACAGTTCAGAAGACTCCTCCTGGAGTTGAGTCAAGCCTCCAAGACTGACAACATACTAACCTGGAAGAGATGCCTGAATTTAATGGGATCAGACTATGGAGCAATTTAAGCCACAGGAGGTTGTTGAAAATAATAGAGCAATCAACTAGCAATTAGTGGAAGCTAACAGCTGAGTGTGATATCAATAGTGGCAGACTAGCCAGAGCTTAAGAGGGAGGCCAAAGAAAGGAATAGACAGAGCATCGGTGCAATCATAGTCATCCCTGTTGGTCAGGGAGATGATGCATACACCCAAAGCTGCAATCTCTGAGAAGTGACATCAGAATTTGCATACTGTGGAGGGAATAGACTTTCCTGAACTAGTCTAGTAATAATAATAACAAGGTATAGTTAGGTTTGTAACATATATATAAACATACTATGTATGACAATAACAGCACAAGAAAAAAGGAGAGAAGTTTAAAGAGGAACAGAGCTATATAGGAGTAAAGTTTCAATATCTCACTGGAATTTAATGATTATAAATCTGAAGTAAATTCTGATAAGAAATATATGTAAACCCTAGAGGAACCACAAAGAAAAAATAGTTTTAAAATTATTAAAGGAATTAAAAATTTTACTAGAAAATATCCACTTAATGCAAAAGAATGCAGTACAGGAGGAAAAGAGGGAAAAAAATTCTTGAGACATATAGAAAACAAAAAGCAAAAGAATAGAAGTGAATCCACTATATCATTAATATCATTAAATGTAAATGGATTAAACAATCAAATCAAAAGGCAAAGATTATCATATTAGGAGAAAACCCCAACAAGATTCAACTACATGCTGTTTATAGGAGAAACACTTTAGATTCAAAGGTATAAGTAAAAGAATGGAAAAAATATATACCATGTGAACAGCAACCACAAGAGAGTTGAACTAACATGCTAATATACACTGATATAGAAAGATCAGACAAAATTTAATTCAAAAATTAAAATATTACTAGATATAATGAGGGGCATTTTATAAGGAAAAAAGATTGCTCTATCAGGAAGGCTATATTAAAACAATTATAAACATATATGCACCTAAAAACAGAGCCTCAAAATGCATGAAGCAAAAGAATGACAGAATTGAAGGGAAAATAGACAATTCAACAATAGCAGTTAGAGATCTCAAAACCCTGTTCAAATAATGGATAGAACAACTAAGTAGAAGATCAACAACTGTATAGAAGACAACATATGTTATGTTGAACAACAACATAAAGCAAATTGACCTAACAGACCCAATAGAACACTTCACTCAACAACAGCAGACACACATTCTTTTCAAGTGCATATGGAATATTTTCCCGGATAGACTATATAAAACAACCTCATAAAACAAAGGTCATAAAACAAACCTCAATGAATTTAAAAGGATTGAAATCATACAAAGTATGTTCTCTGACCACATAGAATTAAATCAGAAATCAATAACAGATGGAAATTAGGAAATTCACAAATATGTAGAAATTAACAAACTCATAAATAATCAGTGTGTCAAAGAAGTCACAAGAGAAATTAGAAAATTTGAGATGAATGAAAAAAATACAACACACTATAACTTATAGGATAAATTTAAAGCAGTGCTTAGAAGAAAATTTATAGCTGTATATGCTTATGCTAAATAAAGAACAATCTCAAATCAATAACTGAATCTTTCACTTTAAGTAACTGAAAAAATAAGAGCAAACTAAACCCAAGGTACACAGAACAAAGGAAATAATAAAGATTAGAACAAGAATAAATGAAATTAAAAAACAGAAAAACAGTAAAGAAAATCAATAAAACCAAAAGTTGATGCTTTAAGAAGATTGACAAAACTATTGCTAGACTGACCAAGTGAAAAAAGAGAGTAGACTCAAAAATACTAAAATCATAAAATGTGGACAAAACATGGAGCCTGTGGATGTGGATGTGAAGGTAGATAATGTTCAAAGATCCAGGCAGACAGGAAAATCTGAATAGGTTGAGGACACCATCCATGACGGAGGAGTGAAGGAAGGGTGCACTGACAACTTGCAAACCAATCTATAGCCTTTCTGTATAGGCTTTGGGCCAGGAAACTAAGACAAGTCTACAAACATGGAAACCAAGACAGGAATCCCTGTTCTAGACTTGGCACCAAAGGAAGAAAAAAGGCAGAACCAAGTAATCAGAAACAATTCAAAAATTCTGAGCCAGATGACCCACAAAGGAAACATGATGCTAATACTTCAAATATTAAACTGGAGTTTCTTTAATCCTTAATGCAAAGGTCAGTACTTGTCCTAAAAATCTGTGCAACTGACATTTGGGTTAAGTGGCCTCTGCCATTAGGAAAAATCAACTTTAGAAGGCTGGAAATAGGGGCCGCCCGGTGGCGCAGCGGTTTAGTTCGCGCTTGGCAGCCCGGGGTTCGCGGGTTCGGATCCCGGGCGCCTGCCGACACACTGCTTGTCAGCCATGCCGTAGCGGCGTCCCACACAAAGTGGAGGAAGATGAGCACGGATGTTAGCTCAGGGCCAGTCTTCCTCAGCAAAAAGGGGAGGATTAGCAACGGATGTTAGCTCAGGGCTGGTCTTCCTCACCAAAAAGAAAAAAGAAGGCTGGAAATAATATAATGCTGCACTTGTAACCTGAAATCTATCATTGTTTTGCTCTCATTCTTCTTTCTTTTTAAGGAAGTCATTTCAATGTAATTAAATAAAGAACAGAACTACATATAAATAAATCATTTTTTCAAACAGAAATTTATATATATTTCAAACTACAGATATAATTTAATTTTCCTCAAGAGAAAGGGATGTCTCATTCTTTCAATTTCAAACACCTAAGTTTTCTTTAGATCTCAGAAAGAATGAAAAGTTTAAGTTATAGTTTGAGGTGTAATATTTTTATCCAGAAAACCACATTACATTCTGTCTCTAGGTTAATGATTCTCAAACAAAGCTGAATCTCGGATTTGTCAGGGAGTTTGTTTTGGTTTTAATACAGACTCCCACCTCCTAATGAAAGCAAGCATTTTTTGAGTTCTTCCTATGTACCAGGCAAGTATAAGTGTTATTTCTATGTTACAGATGGGAAACCTCAGGCAGAAAAACTAAATAACTCCACAAAGTTACCTAGCTAGTAATGGAAGAGCTGGAATCCACACCAAGGCAGTCTGGCTCCAGAGCGGGGCACCACGCTGGCATACCCGCCAATGTTTCAGGGAAGGCGCCCAGAATGTTGTATGTTTTAAAAAGTCCTGGAGGATACTCACGCTCACCTGGGCTTGCGAACCACTGTTCTGGCACATTTCTGTTTGAATGTGCACTTATAAACAGATTGTGGTTCTTCTAACATCTGTGCTAATATTGCATTAAGTGTTAGGCATTTAGGGAAAAGACTTTTCGTGCCTCTGCTTTAATTTGTTTTAGAAGGTTTCTACATAGCTTAAAAGGCATATTAGTCTAATATTATCAAATATGTCAATGTGTCAGGTATATACCTTACTTCAGTAATAATAATAAAGAGGGGCCAGCCCTGTGGCGCGGCGGTTAAGTTTGCAAGTTCTGCTTAAGCGGCCCGCGGTACACAGGTTTGGATTCTGGGAGCAGACCTACTCAATGCTCATCAAGCCATGCTGAGGCAGCATCCCAAATAGAAGAGCTGTAACTCTACAACTGTGATACACAACTGTGCACTGGGGCTTTGGGGAGAGACAAAAAAAGAGGAAGATTGGCAGCAGATGTTAACACAGGGCCAATCTTCCTCAAAAAAAATAATAACAAAGAATGTTAATAGTACTAATAATGATGGCTAAACTCAGTGAATTCCACTCATTGTAAGACATTGGGCTGATTGCTTTATATTTACCATCTCTAATTCTTGCAATATTGTTACCATTACAAAGATGGCTAAAATGAGGCTGAAGAAAGGTCCAAGGTGCAAAGCCTGGATTTGAACTCAACTACACTGATTTCAAAATTCTTGTTATATTCTGTTTTCATTTCCTTTGGAGATACATGCAGGAGTGCGGCATCCCTGTATATAGAATCTAAAAAAAGCCAAAGTCATAAAAACAGAGTAGAAAGGTGGTTACCAGGGGCTGGGAGGTGGGGTAATTGGGGAGATATTGTTTAAGAGTACAAACTTGCAACTAGGAGATAAATAGGGCCTGGAGATCTAATGCACACCGTAGTGATTACAGTCAACAATATGGTATTACAAGCTTCAAAGTTACTAAGAGACTAGATCTTAATTGTTCTCTCCATAAGAAAGGAAACAATTAGTGACATGATAGAAGTGTTAGCTAATGCTAAGCTGTGGTGGTAATAACACCGCAATATATAAATTTATCAAATCAATAAGTTGTACACCTTAAACTTACACAATGTTATATGTCAATTATGTCTCAATTAAAAAAAAGAATAAAAACGAGGCCACACTGAATTAGGGTAGACCCTAATCCAATATGACTGGTGTGCTTGTAAGAAGAGAAGAGACACAGACACACAGGAAAAACACCATGTGACAACAGAGGCAGAAATTGGAGTGACACATTTACAAGTCAAGGAACACCAGGGATGGCTGGCGACACCAGAAGTTAAGAGAAGGGCATGAAACAGTTTCTTCCCTAGAGCCTTCAGACAGAATGACTGTGCCGACACCTTGATTTGGGACTTCTACTTTCCCAAACTGTGAGAGAATAAATTTCTATTGTTTTAAGACAACCAATTTGTGGTAATTTGTTACAGTAGTGCTAGGAAACTAATATACCCTACGAAGTAGGTGTTGTGATCCCAATTTACAAGTGATGTAACTAAGGATCAAAGAGGTTACGTAACTTGGCCAAGATTGTACATCTAGAGACTGTTGAGCTGATATGCAACCCCAGGCCTGTTTGGCTCTACATCAGGGGCTGGTGACCACATCACTGAGCCAGCTCCCAGCAATTTCCCCATCATAACCACCCTTCTGCATGTGTTTGCTGATGGGAGTTTGTTGCCTCCATCCCTAACTGAACTAGTTGTGAAGCAATTGTTGGCCATTTAAAACATTTAACGATGCCCAAGATCACTTGGAAGGCAAGCAATCTTATTTTTGCCACTTGTAATATTCCCCTCTATCTTGTAGTAATCAGTCAAGGCAAAGTCTCTTCCCCCAGGCACTTTCAGTGAGGCCAGTTCTGCTCTTAGTTTCTGGAACATATGACAAAGGCAACTCTACATGCCCAACTCATGTCCCTGGACGCAGTGACGACTTAATAAATGGGTGCATGCCCCAAGTTAGGCCAGTCAAGGGCAGCAAAATTTCCAAAGCCTGGGTTTGATCTCTTAGAAACTTCCTCTTTCTCACCAGACTTACATGAGGGATTGTAAAGTTCCAAAGTGAGAAAGAACTGCAAAAATAAGAAGTGAAGACTCCGGTCGATAGCACGTGTAGCTAGGCATTGAATTTGATCATAGTTGAACCAGACCTTTGGTAGACGTTTCAACTTAGGAAAGACAACAAACTACCTTTTATCTCAAAACCACTTGTCATGGATTTTCTGCCTGTTGCAACCAAGAGAGTCTAACCTAACATAGCCTTTTCTTCAACAATCTCCATAAATACTGTATTTATATGAGGAGGCGTCTCCTTCTGACACCTGCTTCCACCTACTGTATCAGGAAAAGCTGTATGATGTTGAGAAATGAGATGGAATTCCCAGGATCTTAGTCTCTGATATTCTCTTCCCAGCTGAAGAAGGATGATAAAAGTCCAGGTGACGACACGGTCCGCTTGGCACATGTCCTATTGTCCTCTGGATGGATCCCTTTCTAGCTAAAGCCCTTTTGTCCCTTCCCTCAGCCTTTACCAGGGATTAATATAGAAACATGGCAATGCAAGACTGCCCTCACTTGCCAAATGGCAGGGCCCAGAGTTAGTGGTGCAGAGGGTGGGAGGTGGTAGCCAGGGAGAGAATCTTTCTGGCCACTGAGAGCATGTGAGGCAGGGGAGTGGAGCATACAGACCCACACGTAAGAAGGCAAAAAGACCTTCAACAGATCTCAGATTCAGAAACATATACTAAGCATCTCTTCCTTAGAGCTCAGAAGCAGCCTGAGCCTTCTTAAGTTTTCCTTAAGTTTTGAAACTTTATCATTGGCAGAGGCAGTAAATAAATTCTCCTGGATGACGCCATTAAGGAGTTAAGGAACACCCTGGTTTTTTTTTTCCCCCTTTCTCTTTGGTATTAAGATAATAAAAGGCACACATTTTAAAACTAATTTACCCTCTAAAAAATTAAAGCATTTTTACCACTGTTTGCTTTTCTAGTTTCTTTAATTTGGGTAATTGCTTAGTCAACTTTCAAAAATATATATTCTGTCTTAAAAAAACAGCCAAATATGACGGATCACCTTCATTTTCATTTCAGATTTGGCATGCTGGACCCAGATTGTGTATTCTTTCCATGGCGCCACACCAGCGTCGGATACTTAATTAATTTCCTTTCGTTTGTGCAGGCTTGCACTTAAAGAGACAGTGTCCCATTTTGATGGCTTGCTTTTGGCTGAAGTTCAAAAGTACCACTTCTTAAATCTTTTTTTTTCCCCTTCAAAACTTCCCAGAGTGCTATATAGAAAAAAATAAAATAAAATAAAAACACCCTGGTGTTTTTCTCCACCCTCACCCTTCTCTTCACCATTTCTTTCACTCTTGTTTATTCTTCATTTAAAGCAATCTTTCCTTAAAAAGAAAAAAAACAAAGAGGAGAGAGAGAGAAAAAGGCAATGAAAGAAAGCACAAAGATGCATGCACTCTTGTTTCCCTCTGCCCGCATTTGCTTTGAAAGCTGATGGTTGATTACATCAACTGGTCAGAATCATCAGGAATGATCAAAGACTTGGTGAAGATTAAGATAATATCTTCTCACTGCAAAGGAAGACCTGCAACCTTCTCATCAGATATTTCACACCATCCTTAGGGTAAAACAAAATGTTCTTAAAGACAGATGATAACTACATGCGTCTGGGAACAGGTATGCAGTTTGACATTTGAGAGGAAGTGAGGGAGCTGAGTGTTTGCCACAGAGAGAGAGACAGGTAACACCAGAGAACATGCTAGCATTATGCAAGTCTTTTTCCTATTGGAAACTTCTTGATCTTTCAGCATACCAAGTTATTCTCAAATGGAATTTCCTGGTTCATTTGTACCATACACTGTGGCATTCAGTATTATATTATATCTAGCAACTTAACATGCTATAACCCGAACAAAAAAAGACATATTTTTAACAAAGGATTGTTGCAGTGATATTTTTCCCCTGCCCAAACCCAGCTCTCTACCCAAGGAAGGGAAGTGGGATGAAATATTTAATCCTTAGCTTGCAGAGACACTAAACAAAAAGAATTTCCTACGGGGAGTTTGCGTTTAGCTTAGTTCTGGCCCTCATGCTCTTATTCCGTTGTCTCTGTGGATCAATGTTTGCTGGTTTGGGACATATCTCTCTCCCTTTCTTTCTTTCTATTTGTTTTCATTGTGGTAAAATATGCATAACATAAAATTTTCCATTTTACCCATTTTTAAAAGAACTTTTCTCACCTTTCCACACTGAAACTCTGCCCCCATTAAACAAGAACTCCCCATTGCCTTCTCTCCTCAGCCCCAGGAAACCACCATTCTACTTCCTGTCTCTATGAATTTGACTACTTACTCTTGGTACCTTGTATAAGAGGAATCATAAAGTACTTGACCTTTTCTTACTGGCTTATTTCATTTAGCATACTGTCTTCAAGGTCCATCCATCCTTCCTTTTTAAGGCTGAATAATATTCCATTGTATGGGTACACCATATTTTGTTTATTTATTCGTCCCTTGATAGACACTTGGGTTTCTTCCACCTTTTAACTATTATGAACATTTCTGCTATGAACATAAGTGTACAAATATCTATTCAAGTCTCTGCTATCAACTCTTTTGGATATATTCCCAGAAGAGGAATTGCTGGATCCTATGGTAATTTCATGTTTAATGTTTTGAGGAACTTCCATACTGTTTTCTGTAGCAGCTGCACCATTTTACATTCCCACCAGCAATGCACAAGGGTTCCTATTTCTCCACATCCCCATCCACATTTATTACTTTCTGGACCATTTTTCTTTTATCAGAACATTACTCGGTTGCCTAGTAGTATGCTAACGTCCCAGAAACTTCATCTTTTATTATGCTTGAGAGTCTTTTCCCAACACTAACTAGATAGGACCTGTCAGTTGATTCCTCTTTCCCAGGTTGACCTGGAAGGTAGGTACAGAAAACAGGGAAGCTTGTGAATCTGACCTCCTGGTTATTAAACCTGAAACAGCCTTCCATGGTCTGAGAGTGGAGGTTCAGGTTTTATAGACCCGGTGAAAATAATTCTTAACCATAATCCAGCTGTCAGTGGGCAGGAATCTACTCTAAAATCATTTCTACAGCAAAAAGAAGTGATCAAACTTGGAAGGAATGTTGAAGGAAAGCAATTCCTTGTTGGTGGCCATAAAACAGCAGTCCCTAGCACCACCTCCTCACTCATCTTTATTGCCCGAGGCCCCTGGACAGTTGGGAACCCACACTTAATATTTTATTTTTCCCCTATGTATTGGCTTTACTCTCTATTCCATATAATATATGTTTTATAATATATGTACATTTAATATAACAAGCATAATATATTTTGGTTTTTTGTTATATTTTTGTTAGTTAAGAAAACAATAAATTAAAATTTATATATATATGGGGGCCGGCCCGGTGGCGCAGCGGTTTAGTCCGCGCTTGGCAGCCCGGGGTTCGCTGGTTCGGATCCCGGGTGCCCGCCGACGCACTGCCTGTCAGCCATGCCGTGGCGGCGTCCCATATAAAGTAGAGGGAGATGGGCACGGATGTTAGCCCAGGGCCAGTCTTCCTCAGCAAAAAGAGGAGGATTAGCAACGGATGTTAGCTCAGGGCTGGTCTTCCTCACCAAAAAAAAAAAAAAAAAATTTATATATATATGAACCGTAGCTCTTATTGCAGTACCACACTTCCAAAAGTGGATGATAAAAAGCAAACTCCACTTCGTCTCTTCTTTTGCAGATGTCACTGTGTCTTTCAGATCTTCAGACCTTCCTACTCCTAGGAACCTACTTCCTCTACCTGTAGGTTCCTGTATGAGCTCTATTTTCTGCAGTTGGTGTCATCATCCTGCTGTGATATTGACTCATATGCCCCATCATTCACTAATTTTCTGCATCCTATCCAGGATAGAATTCTCCACGGTGAATATTTCCTACCTATCTAAAAATATATCAAAAGTGACCTAATGTACAAATTCAAGGAAGAGAAAAAGTAAACTATCAGGGAAGAAACAGCCCTTTAAACTATACCTTTATAATTTCATGATGACCAACAGCAACCAAAGGTTCAGAAGCCCTCGTGATTGGAAAGAGGAAACTAAAAGGGTCTGAAGGGAAGCTGACTGTCTGACATATTGGCTAATAAGATTCGGAGGGCTCTCCATGCAGCGTGAATCTTAATCAAGCATGGTAAGTGAAAATGTCCACAGACAGGGAAAGCCAGCTCACACTGCCAGGTCAACGGTCAAGTCATGGATGGCCAGAAATACTCAACAGGGGCAAATTTTCCCTGTAGCTAGAGGCATCAACACAGGGAAAAAGATGACCCACAACAGCAAAAGAGAAGATGGTGTTGGCTACTAATCATCCTCAGATTCATTAGCCACATACCTGTTCTCAGAGTTTAATCTCCAAGAGCAAAACATTTTTCCAATGAGAGAGCAAATGAGCAGATGTTACCATTTATTAAGCATCTGCTATCATACACTTAATGTCAATTTATGGAGTGATTACACTGGATAAGAACTATGTTGCGTGCTTTATAAACATCATATGATTTAAACCTCCTATCACTTACTTGAGGCAGGTGTCATCCTCCCCATTTTACAGGTAAAGAAACTCCGTCAGAAAGGTTACATAACTGATACAAGTGTCCAGAGGAAATGTCAGAACTCTGGTTGGAACTTTTATGCGTTAAATACACAGATGTAAAAACAATGTCCCAAACCTCCACTAAACAAAAATCATGTAAACCTGGGGAAAATGATATGTGAGCAGTACCTTGAATAACAGAACACTCTAGCTCAGGGGTTGGCAAGTTATAGCCTATGGACCAAATCCAGTTCCCCATCTGTTATGTATGCCCCACAAACTAAGGATATTTTTTATGTTGTTAAATGGTTGAAAGAAAAACCAAAAGAAAAAGAGCATTTCATGACACGCAAAAAATACATGAAATTCAAATTTCTGTATCCATAAATAAAGTTGTGTGGGAACACAGCTCTGCTTATCCAATTGCTTGGTGTCTAAGGCTGCATCTGCACTTCAATGGAAGGGTTGTGAAGTTGCAGCAGAGACTGTGTAGCCTGCAAAGCCTAAAATATTTACTATTTGGTTTTTTTCCAGAAGAAGTTTGCTGACCCCTGTTCTAGCCAAAAGACCCCTGTTCTAGGAAATGTCTCATGCAATAAAGCCTTGACTATGACACCGATCAGTGTACAACTCAAGTGTTCCAAAAATTTTCACTAAAGGTATAACACTAACAGACATAACCCAAATACATAAATCCGTGACTGTACTAAGATAAATTTGATGTCAATTATTCACTTTCAAAAGGATTCACCACAAGATGTCATTTCTCAGTGATTTTTCATTAGAGTATTTCAGATGGGATTTGAGTTTCCAAACTTGGTTTCATTTGCTCTTTCATGAACACGCACATTAGGTAAAATGAGGTACACCTGTTTTGCCAAACTCTGTCCTGCACAACTCTGTCTTGAATCCCATCCAAGGGAGGTTAATTTTCAAAGGACCAGAGGGACCTCATTATGACCACTGCTCCTTCTGCCCCAGCGGCCCCATAGCACAGACTCCCATGAGCAGCTTTCTCAGGCAGCGTGAAGCTAGCAAATCAGGATTTGGCTTCAGTCACCTCTCAGCCAGGAAAACAACCAGGTTCTAGGGGAAAACTATCAGGAGGGGAAATAAAATTGCCAGTGGACCTTTTATCAGAAATAAAAGGGTTTACAAGATGGGTGAAACACTCTAGAAGGTAAAATTTAAGATATTCAAAATATCCCATTTCAAAGCCACAGGAGACCTAAGACTGTTTTAAAGATAATTCCAATGTTCCATTTGTTTAACACAGGGCAGCTTGATGATAGGTATTCATTCTGGAATGCTGAGCAAAGAAAGGTTTAGCCATTATCTAATACGAATACCAAATAAGCTCATGGACTCATGGGCCAAAACTGGAGTATAAAATCAGGCCCCAGAGTGTTCTTAAATCAGAATAATTTCCTCTGGGAAAATAACAATGCATTAGATTTTCATGGGGGTTTCTGGCTGAGTTTGGTCATTATGCCTCAGGAGAGCTCTCTGATATCCTTTAGTGTGTGTTGGAGTTCCCCTGAATACTCTATTTAAAACTGCAGCTTCTCCCCAGCCCCTCTTACTCCCTCTCCTGCTTTATTGTTCTCCATAGCACATAACCATCTGACATCCTATGTGTTGTAGTTATTCATTTGCTTATAGTCTGTCTCCCCCCTCTAGAACGTGAGCTCCATAAGGGCAAGGATTTCGTCTGTTTGCTTGTCTACTGAATTCTCAGCCCAGTGTCCAACCTACAGTATGCACTCAAGTATTCCTGAAGCAATAAAATAACTTAAAGGGGTTTCTCATCAAAACACCAGAAAGAGTCCCCTTGATCTTGTGAATTGCCTTGTGAGTAGAATTGTACCTTCCACCAAATGGTAGGAATACCAAGGTGATCTCTAAATCTTTAAGTCAACAAAGACTAATTCACCCTCTCCCTTGCTGCAATGTTTGTTTGCTCCATACTATCACCCAGAAGCAAGTGAATAACTGATGTTCAAGAAGTCCAGCATCTGACAATTCACAGGGGCTTGATACATGCATGCGACTATGCGAATTACAGCACGAATGAATAAATGAATGAAACAGATGGTAAGCAAATGAACTGACCTGCATTGGTAATTGATCACCAGCAAGAAGGCTCACTCTGTAAATTACTTAGTTTCTTTGATATTACTCTTTCCATGTTCTCCTTGACTCTCCCTGATCTTTCCCTCCTCATCTCCTTCTGAAGATTATTTTCCTTTACCTTCCCCTTTAAAAAAGGATATAGTCAATGGTTGTAAAATACGCTAGTATTTCACATTTTTCCATATCAAGAAATGCTTAGAAGATGATAACATTTGTACAGCACATGAAGGAGAAGGGAATGATAAGGATGCTAGTGGCCCGAGGTTATTGGTCCTGGGGTTCTACTGGCCCAAGACCTGCTGCGTGGTTCCAGAACACCCAGTAGCAGCCCCAAAGGTAAAGGAACCAGTATGACTGGATACTTGTAACCCATCCAAGATGCGCTAGGGTACTGCAGCACAACAGCTGGGAAGCTCTGTTCTGCTTGCCTGCTTCTACACCCCTCCGGTCAGTCCTACCCATATACTTTTTGTTTTTTTGAGAAAGATTGGCCCTGCGCTAACATCTGTTGCCCATCCTCCTCTTTTTTCTCTTTTCTCCCCAAAGCCCCAGTACATAGTTGTGTACCATAGTTGTAGAGTTTTAGCTCTTCTATATGGAACGCCACCTCAGCATGGCTTGATGAGCGGTGAGTAGGTCCATGCCCAGGATCCCAATCGGCGAACCCAGGGGGAGCCGTGGAAGCCGAACGTGGAAAGTTAACCACTATGCAACCGGGCCGGCCCCACGTACATTTTCAATCATCACTTGGAGACTGACAACTTCCATGTCTACACCTCTTCTCCCAATATGCACCCCTTTCTTAGCTCCCAGGATTCAGAATCATATGCACCACCACTCACCGAACACATTGTCAGGCTGTTCCACATCTGACTATATCCCCTACTTAAAGTATGCTTTCCCCCAGGTTTCTCTCTCCTGGGTGGCAGTCAAGCCTGTGATCCAAACTAGAAACATGGGAGTCCTCTTTCTTTATTCAGTTCTCATCCTCCATATCCAAACAATCCCCTAGGCTAGCCAAACCATCCTCTCTCCTCTACATAAGCTACCTCTCCTTTAGTTCAGACCCATGTTATATTTCACCTGAGCTATATAAGCCTCCTCCAGTCAATTCCCTCCAATCCAGTGGTGGGCTGGAGTTGGCAGTACCGGCTCACGAAACTCAGCTGTGCTCTTCTCTTCCCAAATCTGGGTTCAGTGGTTTCAAGTTCACCACTTCAGTCTGCCAGGGTGGGGGTATTTACACAGCGGAAGTGGGCAAATGCCATAATCAAGACTTTTTGTTTTCAGACGGACAGTTGTTAAACATTTACCAGCACATCACCACTCAAATCTATCCTCTACAGAGAATAATTTATTGCAAACAAAAATTTAGTCCTGCCTCACATTTGTTTCAATCATTCTGTGGCTCCTAATTTCCCATAAGATTTTTCCAGGCTCTTAAAAGGCCATAGGAAGGCCCTCTGAGATCTGCTCCCATCTCCTCCTAAAGCCTTCTGTGCTAACATGCCCCCTCCTTGGCAGATGCTCTTTTGGGAACATCAAACTGCTTGTAGTTCCCATATATCGGGCTATTCTTAACTCCATGATTTTGCATAAACTATCCTGGAAGCTTGGGGTCTTTTCTATTAGACTACCCTCTTCTGTATGACTAGCTCTTCACTATTGTTTAATGTATAGTTGAGATGGTATTTTCTGCAGAAGCTCTTTTCTGATCACCCCTGAGCTATCAGGATGACTCACACTCTTCTCGCCACTGAGATCTCCCTCTTTATATTTTTATCACTGCACTTACTATATTCTATTATACTCGTGAGTCTATCTCGCCCCTCCTCTATTCCCTAGAAAGAAGTTGGGAGACACCCGAGAGCAGGGAGCATGCATATTCATCTTTGCACCCCTAGCTCTTAAAGAGTAATTTACAGATACTTTAAATTCAATCTATATTTACTGTATGTATAGGTGAAGAAATAAATGAATGAATAAATATTAGATGTGAGTCTAGTAATTTATGACATTTTAAATAACACTGAAACTGGAATTCATACTTTCTAATTTACTAATTGGGATTCCTTAATTACATGGGGATGAAGTGGTTGCTTAGATTTCAGCCACACTCATATGAGGGTCCTTGCTGAAGGCTATTATAAACATACTCTTGTAAGGATCATTCTCTTTTTTATATTGCTCTATTTTCTATACGTGTGGGTTGACCACAGCAGACCTCCACATAAACTGTCCACTCATTTACAATTAGAAAATGTGTATGAGACTGTGTGTTTTGGGGGTGGGGAGGAAGCAAGGGTGGAGGCTTTGCAATAGACAGAAGGGTGTTGGTAAACTTCAAGGTCAACGATATTTGTTTTCTTCCTTCGTGACAGAGAGCCAAACTACCAAGAGAACTGTTTAAAAACGCTTTATACAATGTTGTCTTGAACAAGTTTTTAGAATTGGTTTTCTCTTCTGTTATTTTTACATTAAAATACAGTGAGACTCCTGTACATTTAGTACTCTTGTGAGTTTTGAAATATAGTACTGTGGTTAGCAAAGGAGGCAAAACATTCATTTCTAAGAGACATTTCTTGAATAACTTTGTCAAAAAGGAGAGATGAGTGCCTCCTGAGTTGTTGCTCAAACAGCAGTAGCTAAGACACTTAGTATTCTTTTTCCTTCCTGGAAAAAAAAAGGATAAGGTTTTTAGGAGACTCTGCCATAACAAAGAGATCTTCCTTTTCTACATCTTTATTTCTTTTCTTTAAAGGTCCCAAAGAAAGTACTGAAAGCTGGAATTCCATGAGTATGTATTAGATATATTTCTTTTATTAATATGGTATTTAAATATTAGAGAGAATATCAGCACATGACTATATAACCAAGCTCAAGGCCATAAAGAAAAGCCACTCATTAAATTTAGAATTGATAGGAGTTTGGCGATATCAAGGAATAGTTACTGAAAGTATTCTGAAAAAGTCCGATGACAGATTTTCTCCATCCCGCCCCCACACCACCATCACCACCATCAACAGTACCAATAGCCATCTGTCCACCCACAGCTCCACCAAAAAGGTGCCATTTATTGCAAGCTTGGCATTTTCTGAATCTGTCTTGAACCACAAAAATTATGCTGAACTCCCCAAAAGAAATGAAGTTGTTTTTACTTTTTCTTCATCTGTCTCTTTTTGCCTGACTAGTAACAGGAAGTTCTTGGAAACTTCCCAGAGAATGGCTGGTCTTGAAAGAGTCCCAAACCAATCTCGTAGGCGCCAGAGTCTTGGCACACTTGGGGTACCGGTTTGAGAAGCACCTGCACTGCCCCTTTCAACCAAACTTGCCGTCACTAAGCCCCAGAAATTCCCCTTGTTGTTTATTAGCCCTGAGCATGAGTGGGAGGAGTTCGTGCAAAAAGCTGCAAGGCTTGACCCAGCCAACCTCGTACACCGATTGTATAAGCAAAGGTAGAAAATACTTATGAAGTATCTTAAAAGTGTGTGGTCAAATTAGGACCCTTACTTGAACCCTGAGGTCAAACTATAACCTGCTCCCTATTTGGAATTTACCCTTTTGACAAATAAAACGTACAGTAGGAGGGAAAACTCACTGTGTGACACCTCATTAGTTGTTATGAGCAGATCCTTTTTTCACCTCAGAGCTCCTCAAGAATGATTTGTGAGGCAGCTCACTTACATTCCTGCTTCAGCCTACACCAAGCAATCTTAAACCCTTGGGTCTATTCCTTCTCTTTCCCCATTATGTGGTTAGAATTCTGAAGGAGTTGGAGACAATGCAAGAACAACAGTGATTATTTGCAGGAATACCTCCTCCAGTGCCTGGAGCTAAAGGGACTCTATCTGATGCTGTTCTGGACCTGGCAGTTGAATCAGGGACATCGTGGGACAATGTGAGGGTTGCCAGGGGAAAGGAGAGCTTCTAAGGTCTTTGGCACGGGCTGCAACGGCCATGAAGATCAGGTAATTCACTATGCTAAAGGAAGGGAAGGGGCTATGGCAAGTTGTGGTTGAGAAATTTTGCTCTGCTCTTCTTTTTCTTCCTCCTGTTAGTTTCATTAACTTCCCAGTCCCAACAGTAGCTGAAATTCTAAGGATGTTAACTCCTCTTGTTAAACAAATGCATGGATTTCTATGAAAGTACCTCAAGCCCACAAAATAGATTCCTAATTCAGCTCATTGATGTCTGCAGATCCACCATTAAACATTTCTTATTTTGATTTAAAATCTCATCACTCATTGAAACAAAAACGTTCCTAGGAAAATACATCAAGTAATATCCATAATTTTGCATTAGTATAAATTAGTAAATTGATCGATAGCTACTAATAGATAACAATTCACTGAGAGTTTATTTTGTGCCTGGGATTGTCTGAAGTGCTTTATGCGCAGTATCTCATTGAATATTTAACAAAATCCTTTGTATAGCAGTCACCGTGATTGCTTTCTGAAATCTATTCTAAGTGATTATCTTAAGATAATCATTGTAATGCCATTCCTCTTTTCAGTGTTGATTTAGGCTCGGGCATGTGACCAAATCCTCTCTAATTAGATGTGAAAGGAAGTCTGGTGAGGGGCTTTTAGGAAAGATTTCCTTACTCCTAAAAAGGATAGAGAAGAAAGGGGTAATCTTTCTTCTCACAACACGTCAGTATTCCTGGGTGTGACATCTGGAGTTAATGCAAACACACTGCCGTGAGATGGCCCACAGGAGAGAGAGAAAAAAATTGAGTCCTGATTGGCACTCTTGAACCATTGCTCTTTCTTCACCTGGAAATAAACTATCTTCCTGACTTGTATGAGACAATAAATTTCATTACTGGGTAGGCCAGTTCGAATCGGGGTTTCCTGTTACTTTCAGCGGAAAGCATCCCAGCTGATACACAATGTGCTTGGTAACATTGTCTGTCCCATTCTACAGGTAAAGTACAGGTTCATAAAGGTAAAATAAGTTTCTAGGTCTCCCAAGCTAGTAAGTTATGAGGCAATGATTTGAACTATGCAGTCAGACTTCCAAACTCATACTCAAACCACCATGCCACGCTTTAATAATGTTAAAGAAAACAGCAGCCTGAGATTGATTCCAAGGGTAAATTAGAGCCATATCAGAAGATGATAGGGCACTCTGAACCATTGAGGTTCTCTAGTGATGAGAATGCTTGGCGCTATCTTGAGAGCCCTAGACAATTGTTTCAATAATTCAACTTAGCAGTCACTCATTGGACCCACTGGGCACTGTTTCCCACAGGCTTACAGCTCCCTGCTTCATAGTAAGACAGACAGATAGGTAGGGAATTGACTACAAAAAAAGGCATTGTAAGATAATGACTACAAAATTACTTCCTTTAGGGACATAATAAAGAGTAATTAATTCCACCAGTGGATGAATCTCTTCATCCATTTTCCCTTTTCATGGCTCAGGCTGGTCGAGAACCTCTCTCTGTGCCACCTCTCTGTGTCCCTTAATTGCAAGTAACAGTTAAGCCTTCTGATCTTTTGTTTCTTCTCTGTAAGCCTTCTTCAAGCCAGTCATCTCCAAAGATGAGGAAAACACGGCATCTTATCAAGACTCCTGGAGAAGGAATGGAGTGCATCTCCGTCAGTCAACTGATGGGCTTGTCTAGTATCTCTGGCTGTGAAACCGTAAGCAGACTGGAGCCGAAAGCAATATATTTACCCTCATTCGTTAATCAACCATTTAAACAAACTCATGCTAGTACTTGAAGTCTTCTTCTATACACATGCAAATATCTTTCAAGGTCATGAAATTTATATTGAATTTTTATCTAAAAGCGCCGTAGATTTGTCACTAATTGTTTACTCACAGTGCATCTGCTCCCAAAGTAGCCAGGCTGCTCACAGCTACCAGATGGTAGAAACCTGGTAGGACACTGGTGGCGACAATGCAGCTATCTCCCTGACAGAGTCACGTAAGAATGGCCCCAACCATAACACCATTATTAAACATAACAGGGAATCATCATATGTTTGTGGGGTAATGTGAGGCAATGGTTAACTGATAAACTCTCTCCCACCCCATATATAATTATTATTCTGTTAATTCTCAGTGTGCTAAATACTCATTTCCACAAATACTTAATTGAACACAGAAGGGAAAAATAGAGTTGTACAGATGTTTGTTCCAAAGAAAAGTTTACATCAAATTGCTGTTCAAAATGACACTTACTCTCCATTTAGAGGCATCCCTGCCTGAAGGAGAAGATGAGCTGGCCACGTTTTAGCCCTAGGATCTAAGTCTATAAGCGACTTTTCTCATAAATAGTCGTTGAGAAGCAATTCTTCCCACATTATATGTCAAAGAGCTTTTTAAAGAACCGCTCCAAGTGAGAACATTTAGAAATGCTCACGCCCATGTCCTAGGAAAGCCATCAGCACTCTTACAGGGCCATGTGCTTGCCCTCGTGGGACTCAAAACTATTCCATTATACCAGAAAGTCTGTGGAATGTAAATCCAGGGGCTTGAAATGCTGTATATTTTTCAAAAAGTACAAAGTGGAAGCCGTTGGTTCCAAGGATTCACCAAATGAATGGATTGTTTCATCTGTGTAAACGAACTGTCAGAAACAATGGCCACGTGACACATTTACTCCTATTCCCCAAAGAGGAAAAACCTATATCCAAAATAAAGCTATGTCTTCTTATAAAACTTAAGCAAAGGAGCAGAGGAAAAAGAAAGCTTGATTTATACTCTAAACTCTGGATGCCTGAATTCAGACAGCATAGGCTAGAAATACGTAGATCAATTCTCTCTTAATACACAGAAAGGGGTTAGCTCTCTGCCTTCAGGATGCAAGTGAGCGTGCTGTCTATTCTCCATCCATGGTTATTTGAACACATTTGCTAAAGCACTTCTTGTATTGTGTCTTGTTTTATTTTCTTATCATTCTTTTTCTTAGTTTCCTTTCTCCAAAGTTTTAACCCCTAAGACTTTGAGACAACTTCATCCTCTACTTTCACCCTCTCCCTTGTTTTCAGATGTGGTCTTTCATTACAAAATATTCAAAACACTCAGAAAGTCATAATGAATAACCTAAGAAACATCATTTTGTCTTTACTTACCATTATCATCAAATCTTAGCATTTTTATGAATTGGTCCAAATTTCTTTTAAAAAATTGTTATAAAGTTGATGCTTCTTGTCCATCAGATTCCAAAATTATTATACTTCTCTTTTTTATTGTGAACTTTTCTTCCTGAGGTCACCACTGTCCAAAATTTGGTATGTACCACTATTATCCTTCAAATATATACACATATATTCTTTTTACATAGTATTTTTAAATAGTATGATACTGTATATATTGTTATACAACTTGTTTCATTGTTTGGTTGTGTATGCAAAACATTCTTTTGAGCCTCATCAATACATCACATGGAGCCCAAACTTATTCACTATAACAACTGTATAGTACTCCATAGTACGATTATATGACAGTTTGCCTAATTTCTTTCTGAAGGACATTTAAATTCCTTTTCCATCACTGTTTTTCCTTCTTTTCATCTATGATTATTTAGGACTTCTATGGACTGGTTATAGTATTTTCTCCTTGAAGAGATGTCCCTTTCATCTTAGGCAGCAACAGAACGTCATTTGCACCTGTCTTCTTTGGCTAATCACTCATGCTTTTGTTTCTTTTGGTTTATTTGCATACCACTTATGAGTGATTGTTCTGCTCTTATCTTTCTGCATCACATGTTTAGGCAGAGAGCTTTACAACTAACAGGAATCTTAGAAGTCATATAGTCCAACCATCTTTTTACCAACTGACATTACCAAGAGGAGGTGAATGAGTTGCTTGTGGACATATAACTGCTTAGTGAAGAGCAGAGTTGAGGACTTGGCTCTCCTAGCTCCCCATCCTTTGTTCTTTCCACTACACCAAATTGCTGCTCACTCATTCAACTGAATGATATTCATTGCATATCAGTGATTTCTCAACAGTTCCTCTCATTAGAGTAAACTAGGCACTATGGAAACATCCAAAAAGGACCCACGTCCTCTGGGACATTAATTAACCTGTAGATGGAGAGACTAAAGACAAGTGAAAACATTACAGGTAACTATATGAACCCAGATATAATTCAACTCCAACAGCAAAGGTAGGAATTTCTCTATCTGTACATCTGTATAATTTTTATGGACTTTGAGAGTAAGTTGGAGACATTATACCAGTTTATTATACATTATGTCATTGTGTATTTCTTAGGGACAGTATATTCTCTTACATAACTACAAAATTATCAAAATCCATTTTAGCATTGACACAGTATGAATACCTAATCCAAAGTTCATATTAAAATTCACCAATGGTCCCAATAATGTTCTTTATGGCTTTCCTCCCCTCTAATTCAGGATAGGGTCCAACTCAGGATCATACATAAAACTGCATAAATTATAAGAAAAACATTTTCCTTTGAACTGTCTTTGATTCATCTACTTACATAACAGTTATTGAAGATTTATAGAGACAGTTAAGGAGACCGTCTCTGCTCTCCACGCACTCAAGCCACATGGCAGAGGGTGGATGAAGCAATATATAATTTTAATAGATTATGATCGAGATTGTGATCCAGATAATCACCAAATACTCCACCATGAGGAAGCTTCGAGGAAGAGGTTACACTGAACCTGAGATTTTAGAGTGGAAAAGAGTGGTAACAGCTTTCCTGCCCAAAGCAGCATTGCTAAAACAAGACAAATCACAGTATATTTAGAGAACTGCAAGTAGCTCAGTAGTTCGATATAGTGGGAACTATGTGTGTGTATGTGTGTATACACGTGCACACACGTGTGTGCATGTGGAATTGGCAAGGTTTGGTGCTTGATGGAAGCAGAACTAGGTATGCCCTAGATCATAAAACATCTTGTATGTTATGATGTGGAATATGACCCTGAAAACAACAGGAAACTGTTGGAGAAATTTACACAGGTGCACAATAAGATATCATTTTATTTGCCTTGTCCAAAAGATTAGTCTGGCTGCAGCTTTATACAAGAGCATTGCATCAATACAGGTGGTAAATAAGAGCTTGAACTAGACCAGTAATACTTCTGAGTGGATTTGAAATATTTTAAAGAAAAAAAGTGGATAGGATTTACGAATTGCTGGACGGGGGATAGTAAGTAATAGTGAGAGGGAAGAGACTGTCCAGAAAGACTTCCTTGGGTCCCAGAACAGACCTGGACCCATTCTACAAAGGAAAACAGACGAAGTCTATGATTTCAGGCCATCGGAGCTGATTCTCCTAATATTCCCTCTATACTCTTTAGAAATATGGAAAAAGTCCATATTCCTGAGCCCTACCCACACAGTTTCCTTACTCCTGCACACAAGCTTCCTTGTCTTCTAGAGGAGACTTGGTCTGGTCTTGGTCCATGCTCCCTGGGTGATCTGGCCATCTTCCTTCTTGCAGCTATTTCACTATTTCTCTTAAAGTAAGTAGCACGCCATCTTCCTTTCATTGCTGCTCGGGTCTCATGCATCATTCTGCCACCTACTGCTGCTAGACTTCATAATAATATCCCCACAAATATTTCATGTTTGGTGTTCAATATTGCTTAGAGTGCTTATCCTTCCCTTTCTGCAAACCAATATACCCTTTCTCATAAACTTGAATACATTTCTCAGCCAACAGCTTATTTAATGATCTGAAAGTTCCTTACTAAGTTCAGCAGCGAATTCATCTGTCTGAGAACACTTCTATTTCCCTAGGCTTTAATGATGCATCTTCCCTCTGAGTCAGTTGGTTCTGCTTCTAAATCTTCAAATCTTCCCCAGTTAAATTTATCCTATTCTCTCCTCTCTGTTTATTATTGAGAAGAATGTATCATCTGTCTATAATTTCAAAACACTTATGAGTTAACATTATGTTATGGGGGTGGGAAGGGAAAGGACAAGGTGTCCAAAGGAGAGGAGGTGGAATGAAAGAGAGAGAGGAAGAGGGAGAGGCAAGAGAGCAATATTTCATTTGACTTGACTCTTACAAGTCCAACTTCAATCTCTTCTCCTAATACATACACATTCCCCTTCTTTAAATCTCCTGCCTTCTTTCTACCTTCACTTTCATGTAGGCTACGGCCCTAGATTTCTTTCTTGTTCTTAATACCATTAACATGTAGCGTCTCTAACTTCTGATTGGGTTCTCAAAATCATTTACCTTTGTTCTACTAAATGCCCAGTTCTACTGATTATTTCAAACCATCTGCATTGTTTTCCTGAAATTCCATGCATGTCTTCCTGATATATTTGCTTCTATTTATTTCTTCCCTTTTGAGGAGGACTGTGCTTTATAAAGAGAAGTTGAAATGGTAGGGATGCTTCTCTGAAGGATCTTTTTCATAAAATGGAGGTGATATCTGTCTCCCTTCCTTCCGTATTAATCAACCTTCCTGGGGCTGTCTTCCAACATATTGTTTCCATTCTGAACAGAAGTTTAGCGTTACCGAAGTCCATTCAATATGTTCCTTCTTTCTTTTGCGCCCCACTCTGTCACTTATTATCTGTGTGACTCAGCCAGTCATTTGGCCTCTCTGACCTCAGGATCATCATCTTGAACAGGAAGGTAGAAAAGATGAATGGCCAAGGTTCTTTCTATCACTAAGTCGTAAGATTCTATGGGTTAAGTTTCTTTTTGTCTTTTCAATATTAGTTTTATTTGTCTTCCAGCTTCTACAGCTCCTCTCCTTTTCCACTGCCCCTTCTGTCTACTCCAAAATACTTTTCTCTCAGTATTCCCTGAGGTTGTCCTAGATGCCTTGAGGGCAAAGCTAGGATCATTTTAGTGTTCTTGTTTGCTAGTTCCTTCTCCATATCCTTCCCCTCTCTGTATGGTGGTACAGACGAGAATGAACAGGGCTTTACACCAAAGAGTACTGAGTTATTTTTCTGGCCTCCTCACTATTTCATTCCTGTTGGTTCTCATGATGTGTGTCTTTGGAAGAAATCTATGGCTGTGACTGTTACCATATTGGACCAGCCCTGGATCCCCAGCCAAGGCAAGGAAATTTAAAGATGATGGAATCATCAAAATCAGAACTAGCCTAAATAAGAGCATGACTTTTAACTCTGCAATAAAATAGTTTTGGATGCATATAAAGATGTATACAAAAAGGTTCATGAAAGGGTTGTTTGCAATGGTAAAAAGGTAGAATTGTTGCCCAACATTAAGAGACTGATCAATTCAATAAATTGTATAAAGGAGTTTGGACTTTAACATGAGGAATTTGATCAGTCATCGAAACATTTAAGTAGGGAGTGCTCTGGTCAGATTTTTGCTTTAGAAAAATTACCCTTTGCTAATGAAGAGACAAATTTGGAGAGAGATGAGAACTAGGAAAAGCGAGTGATGTTGAAAGCCTGGACTATGGCAGTGGAAATGAATATGAAGAGACATATTTGAGAACTTCAAGGAGAGAGAATTGGAAGGACTTAGTGATTGATTAGATGTGAAAGTTGGGAGAAAGTTCCCACTAGTCAGACATTAATCATCCCATTTTAAGCTCTTTCTATACCTTTTGCTCTTCAGGGCTCTTCATGGGTGAGCCTACATCACTCACAGCACAGCTTTAGGAAATATTATCAAAAACAAAAGTCTGTCTTCAACGTCACCAGTCTCCCTTTACTATATCCTAGGTTCCCTCCTCCTGCATCCTCTCTGGCTCCTTTAAATTTAGACACTAGTGTTCTCTGGAGGTGGCAGATTCTGAGAAATTAAGATTTGGCTCAATTTTTAATTCACTTCTTCCAT
The DNA here is from genome assembly GCA_031878705.1 of Tapirus indicus. Taxonomy (NCBI): domain Eukaryota; kingdom Metazoa; phylum Chordata; class Mammalia; order Perissodactyla; family Tapiridae; genus Tapirus; species Tapirus indicus. Next base: position 51,382,259 of record CM062932.1, read on the forward strand.
TTACAAACTACGATATTGGGCAAGTTATTTAATCTCATTCAGCCTGTCTTTACTTGTGTAAACTAGGATGAGAGTGCATATTTCGCAGAGATTCAATGAGTAAAACACGTCATTTATGTAAACCACCTAGCAGTGTGTCCAGCATAGAAAAAGCTCTCAAAAAAATATTGGTTATTAATGTAATTCCATCCAAGAAAACAAATTGGTAACTTTAATTTATATCTTTACATTGTTTAAAGTCAGATGGTTTCCTCTCCCAGGAATATTTATTTTACACTCTTGCCTCTAATGATGAAATAACAGATTTTGCCTCTGACTATCAGAGAAATTTATGGCAAAAACCTAAGCTGGAAGAGGCTTTTTTTTTTGAAACTGGGTCCATTCGGTACTTTGCTATCATTCCCGCCCCGACAACTGCCTCCTTCACCTGTGCAGACAGAACTGGTCAGCACAGTCCTATAAACAAGAGAAATCCATCCCTGCTCTTTACATTTCTGGTTTGTGTTTTGACCAAACTGCTGCATCAGAGTGTGGTGCTTAAAAGAACCAGCTTCCCCCTGGCTATGGGACCATGGGTGAGATACTTACATTTTCTAAGCCTCTGGTTTTTTAATCTGCATTCTGAGGACAAAAGTATCCAAGGAGGTTAAATTAGATAATGGATAATTGGTTAAGTAAGGACTTAGCATGGGGCATGGACATGTTTGCATTGTTATTAGTAGTAGTATTACCTCCTCTAGATTTTTCTATCACATTACTCTTCTCTCCTCCCTTTCTCTACCACTACATATTTTCTGACAATAGACATTTCACAATATTGAGTACCCACTTTGTGTAAACATTCCCAAGTATATATTAAAATATTGTAATTTTACAAATAGCTTCTTGATGACGAAACTTGTGATTTACTCCCAGTTTTTCTCAGTCTATTGCTAATATATATGTTTTTTATTTAGGGTTTTGATTTGGTATAGTTTCTCTTCTAAGATTTGTTTTCTTCTTTTTCATTACAAGCATGTTTTCCTTTAAGCCCTTGATCATAAGTGTAATAGCTGCTTTAACATTCTTGCCTGATTATTCCAATTTCTGGATCATCTTGAGATCAGTCTCCATTGATCATTTTTTATCCCCCTTGGAAAGGGCTTATATTTTCCTGTTTCTTCATATATAAAGTAATTTTGGTTCATGCTCTGAATATTAAAAATATGTTACAGAGACTCTGGGTTCAGTTATGTTTCTCTGAAGCATATTGACTTTAAGAAAAACATGCAAGCATTATTTATGATAGCAAAATACTGTGGGACAGAATGGATTTTTCCCTCTCTCCTTATCTCCTTCCTCACCATGACACATACTCAACACTCAACTCCTGTTGGGACTAGGGACAGGCCAAGCTATGGTAAAAAAGTAAATAAAATAAATCAATTAAGAAGGCATTACTAGACTGAATTCAAACTTCAAACTTGAAATACAAGTTCAATTATTTTTTAGCCTTAGGCTATTTGGGGTTTCTCTCTGAGCATGTATGGTTCAGGAGTCAACCAGAGATTTGGGAAGAGTTTACCATCTAGATATTGTAGTCACCCATAAGTCCTTCCTCTGGCTTTTCAGGCTACTATGGCTAAGGTTTTGTATCTGAGCTACAGCTGCTCCACATAATGCAGACTGACTGGGGCTGCCCTCAGACTAAAAGCTCGGGAAAAAGGGGAAATAACCCATGCTGTTACCACCTTTCAAACATCAACTTCCTTTAGCTATTTGCCTACTTTTGCTTACTCTCAGTGCCTTCATATTTGCATTTTGCATTTTGTCTAGAATTCATTGTTTTGACCTATGAAAGGATTGGTTTGACAGGAGCTAGTCAGCCTTGCTAGAAGTAGAATTCCCCAGTATTATTTATATCTCTCAAACAGAATAAAAATCTATAATGAAGTTTTAAAAAAGAAATAAAAATTATCCAAATATTACCACATTAAAGTTCTTTCCACTTCTTGTCCATGAATATATTTTTAATTAGTTCGTAAAATTTCCATTTAAATTCCTGTACTGTTGGCCCAAGCCTGTCATTTTGATTCTATGTTCCACTCTCTGTAACACAGGCCATGATGGGCATTTTGCTGCTGTTTTACAAATAGAGAAATATAGGTCTATATAGTATAAGTAACTTTTCCAAGATTGCACAGCAATTCGGGAATTAGAATGCAGATATTCTAATCTTACATTGCCTATTTTAACAATGACATTTAAACACACACAGAGACATGACAAAATTCTCCTTTTCTGACATTCACAAAGGAGGTTAGAATTCTGTGCTTATTTCATTCCAAAATTTATGGGCATGCTTACTCGCTTCTAGAGGCATGAAGATAAGAGAAATCAAATAAGTCTTACTCTAGTTCTAAGTGCTTAAAATTCAGTTTCAAAAAACCCCTTAACTTTCCAAATATCCACAAAATAACTTCTTTATAAAGTTAACTTGACTGGTGTTTCCTTACCTGTCCATGTCTGGTGTCAAATTTCCAAAAACTAATACACTCCATGCTTCCTACACACAAGCAAATTCCAGACAGAGTAGTCAGTGCCCACACATAGGGGATGGATTCCCAGCAGGGTGTATGTGTCTTGGATTTGTGGTGGGTTTTTTTTTTTTTTAATGTGTGGGATTTGGAAAAAGAATGTTGAAAATGTCTTTTCGCCCATAACAGTCTAGGATTTTAAGTCATGTAGAACTGAGACAGCTATTTGCCATGCAATATAAACACCAGTACCATGGCAGCCCATACCATTGCCAATCTTAGCGTACCTTGAAAAACTCATTCATTTTGAGATGTTGGTTCATTATCCTCTGAGACTTTTCTTGTAGAGAAACACACCCTTGGCTTCCCTAGGTAGTTTGATAGACTACCTCAGTCAGGAGGTCCTTTCCAGGTCTTTCTGTTTTATTTAACCTACTCTTGTCTGATATCTCTTATAGGAAAAAAAAAAATATATATATATATATATATATATGTATGTATATTTCAGGCTACTAGACTGTGAGATTCTGAGAACAATGATCTTTTCTTATTTTAATATCCCTTGGACTTTCTATAATGTTCTGTACACAGCAGATAATCTGTAACTTCTTTTTAGACACAATAGGAATATAAAATATAGAAAAATTTTAATATACTCACTAAAATATTTTTTATGGTGAGACCATGAGAAGTCCTCTATTTTCCAAGTGTAACTAAGTGATAGAAAAATGTTTATAAAACAAGAGTGTTTTTTGGGTCAGAACTTATAGTGAATTTTACTTCTGTAAAAATCCTTATCAATGCACCTTAGATATTTTTAAGCCAAACATAGCACCAAGAATACTACCTTAAAAAAAAACATTTTGTGGTTTAATATCTCAGCAATTTTCCAACTAAAGAAAAGAGACTTCACCAAATACATATTCATATGTTAAAAGAAATTCAAAATGATTTGATAAATTACATGCCATAAACAGTTTTGAAGGAAAGAGGACCATAAAACCAGATACTAATAATATGTTTCAATTCCAAAATAATATCGATGCCCACAAAGAACATTCCTAATAGCAGGATTACTACAATATGCTCCTAGAGGAAAAAAAATACTAGCGCTCAAATATTTTCAGGAAGCAATGTTTACTATAGCTTCCTATTGGAAATTCATAGTTCACATTACCATATTCCAGGCTTTAAGAATCAATTATTTAACCTGGGACTGCCAGTCTATTTTATTTTGTGAGGCAGTGTGGGAAGAAAAGATGGAATCTATGTGCAGGCAGAGTAGCTCCCAATCCTAGATCAGTTACATATTTGTGCGAACTTGAGCAACAGACTTAATCTTAGAGTCCCCCAGTTTCATCATCTGTAAAATGGTAAACAATCTTTACTTCGTGAGATGTTCTTATCTTTACAGTTAAAAGAAGGTATTCTTTAGAAAATTTCTTATAAAATGCTTGACACTCATTTGGTACTTAGCAAATAACAGCTTCTGTCATTCCTGCTGTTTTTCTTCTTCTTCTTCCTCTGCATCTCCCTTCCCCTCCCCCTCTTCTTCTCCTTCTTCATTTGTTATTATTATCTCTCGCAAATGAACAGTGGCATATTACTTTGGTTTAGTGGATTGTCAGTTGTTTAAATCAACTTTTGCTTACCAAAACATATCGGTGAATCCCATCTCTTACATATATTTTGGTAAAATTCATCAAGAGGCAAATTGAGAAGCCCATTTTCATCTCTTCCTGACTGTTAAGCTAACAGTGGACAAGAACTATTATGAAAAGAAGATTCAACTTTTTCTATGTTTTGACATGCCTCAAACATAGAAGATTCAGTTTTTCTATGACTTTGGAACACCAGCACACATTTTCTCTTGATTAAATATCTTCCTTTGATATAGTTCATTAGCTATTAATGCCTGTAAATATTCTTACCTTCAGAATCAAAAATTCCTTCGGGGCAGGGACCATTCATTCATTCTATTAATGTATATTGATTGTCTACAGGATTGCAAGGCAATAAGGATGCACCTATTTGGTGAACCAATGAACGGGGCAGGGTGCTCAGCAAATGCTTGCAAACAAAATCAATACTCATAATGATACTATTTCCTGGATATTTACCTTTTCCTTAGTCATATGCTAAAGGTTTCATTTGTATTTTTTCATTTACTCCTGGAGCTGGGATAAGGGAAGGGAGATTAGGAAGGTCTTCCATGGTCAAACAACTGGTAAGTGGAAAACCCACAGTGAAACTATTCAGATAAATCATTTCTTAAAAAAAATAAAAGCCACAATAACTGGATTTGATGGGTTTTCAAAATCTATTTCCTGAGATGAAAATCAACAAGTTTAGTCCGTCTTGTCACGCATTGATCAATTGATTTCTTTTCTAGAAATTCATTAAGCACCTAGTATGTGTACACGCTATATGCACATTCTTTGCCAGGGCCAAGAAATATGAACTTGAAAGAATCTGGCTTTCTGCCTTTGAGAAGCCTGATTTTGTGGAGTGGAGAGGCATATAAGTGATACAGCAGGGACAAGGATCAGGCACCTTGGGACAGAGAGCTTCTGTTTGCTTTTAGCTTCTCTTAGAACTGAAGATTCTTTTGATCTTGCATATCAGTTCTACAAAATCAAAGCAAAACAAACAAACGAAAAGCACAAGTACCAGAATATCATCTATTGAGAAATACATCTATTTTTTAATGATTTTATATCACAAAAGTAGATATAATATTATGTGATCAAAATTATTTAAGATAAATGGTTGATGCATGATGTGTAATAATTATTATTGATTCAAGTCTTTTATGTTCTATTATGGTCTTGGACCTGCCCGGGACTCAAATATAGCTAGGATATGGACTTGACCACAAAAAGTCTTACTCAAGCACAAGAGAAAAGAAGTTGCACAGAGGACATCAGCAGGATAGCAGAATGGGAGTTTTCTATTGTCATCCCCCCAAAAGAACATTGATTTTAACACAGGTGGTGAGTGCAGCCTTAACACAAGCATGCTCAGAAAGGCAGCCCTCTCTGCAGGATTGGGAGAAGGCATGCAAACTGGAGCATTTAAGGGCATTGCCCCAGGAAAAACAAACAGGAGGTTCTCAGCACTCATCCCGGCTTTGTAGGGTTAAGAGAAGGCATACAATCTTAAGAATTCCCCCAAAATAGGGAATAAGAGGTGTGAAGTGGATGTATCCAAAGAAAAGGACTAGGGGAACCTCAGAATCCCTACAGATTCAATTCAATCCTTATCAAAATTCCAATGAGATTTTTTTCACAGAAATCGACAAAACAATCCTAAAATTCATCTAGAACCACAAAAGACCCCAAATAGCTAAAACAATCTTGAGCAAAAAGAGCAAAGCTAAAAGCCTCCTATTTCCTGATTTCAAACTATATTACAATGCTGTAGTAATCAAAACAGTACGGTACTGGCATAAAAACAGTCACATAGACCAATGAAACAGAATAGAGAGCTCATTCATGTACAGTCAACTAATTTTTGACAAAGGCACCAAGAATACACAATGAAGAAAGGATGTTGGGAAATAAACAACAAATGATGCTGGGAAAACTGGATAGTCATATGCATATAAATGAAACTAGACCCTTATCTTACACCATACCCAAAAAATCAACTCAAAATGGATTGCAGATTTAAATGTAAGATGTAAAACCATAAAATTCCTAGAATAAAACATATGAGAAAGACTTCTTGACATTGGTCTTGGCAATGATTTTTCAGATTTGACACCAAAAGCATAGGCAACAAAAGCAAAAACAAACAAGTGAGACTACATTAAACTAAAAGTTTCTGTGTAACAAAAGAAATAATCAACAGAATGAAAAGGCAAGCTACAGAATGGGAGAAAATTTGTAAACCAAACACTCAATAAAGGGTCAATATCTAAATTATATAAGGAAATCATAGAACTCAACAGCAAAAACTCCCGAATAGCTTTTTTTAAAAAAAAAAAAAAAAAAGGACAAAGGATCTGAATAGACACTTTTTCCAAAGAAGACTTCTATACAAATAGCCAACAGGTATATGAAAAGGTGCTCACCATCACTAATCCTGAGGGAAATGAAAATCAAAACCAAAATGAGATATCACCTCATATCTCTTAGGATAGCTATTATCAAAAAGTCAAGAGATAACAAGTGTTGGCAAGGGTATGGAGAAAAGAGAACCCTTATACACCGTTGGTGGGAATGTAAATTGGTAGAGCCATTATGAGAATTTCTCAAAAAATTAAAAACAGAACTACCATATGACACAGCAATCCCACTTCTGGGTATATATCCAAAGAAAACAAAATCACTATCTCAAAGAGATATCTGCACCCCCCATGTTCATTGCAGCATTATTCACAGTGGCCAAGACATGGAAACAACATGTTTGTCCACAGATAAATGGATAAAGACAATGTGAGGCAGATGATAGATATAGATATAGATATAGATAGATATAGATATAGATATAGATACAGATATAGATATAGATATATAGATGATATAGATATAGATATACATAGTATATACACACACACATATATATACACAATGGAATATTATTCAGCCTTAGAAAAGAAAGAAATCCTGCCATCTGAGACAACATCAATGAACGTGAAGGACATTATGCTAAGTGAAATAAGCCAGACATAGAAAGACAAATACTGCATAATCTTACTTGTATGTGGAATCTAAAAAAGTAGAACTCATAGTAACAGAGTAGAATGGTGGTTACCAGGGACTAGGGGGAAGGGGAAAAATGTGGAGGTGTTGGTCAAAGGGTACAAACTTTCAGTTATAAGATAAATAAATTCTGGAGACCTAATGTACAATATGGTAACTATAATTAGTAATAATGTACGGCATACTTGAACTTTGCTAGGAGAGCAGATCTCAAGCATTTTTACCGCACCCATAAAAAAAGGTAACTATGTGAGGTGGTGGATATGTTAATTAGCTTGATTGTGGTAATCATTTCACAATATGTGTAAATATATATATTATATCTCTATATATATATCTCCAAACCTTAAATACACACAATTTTTAATTGTCAATCATACCTCAATAATGTTGGGAAAAAAGAAACTGAAAAAAATAAGTTGTATAGAAAGTGCTATAATATATTCAAGAAAGTAACATATACTGATGAGATAAACAAAGGTACTAATAGCTAAGAGAACTAGGTGAGACTAGAGGAAATTTCTTCTTTACAGACAGGATTTGGATATGTATGTATTGGGAGGGTCATTATGGGCTGAACTGTGTTCTCCCCAAATTTATATGTTGAGATCCCAGTCCCCAGTACCTCATAATGTAACCATACTTACAGATAAGATACTTAAGGAGGTGATTAAGTTAAAATGAGGCCATGAACGTGGGGCCCTAATCCAACATGACTGATGTTGTAATAAGGGGTAGAGACACTAGGGATGAGGGTGCACAGAGGAAAGACCATGTGAGGACACTGAGAGAAAGAAGGTGGCCATCTTCAAGCCAAGGAAAGAGGTCTCACCAGAAACCAAATCTGATGACATCTTGATCTTGGACTTCCAGCTTTCAGAACTGTGAGGAAATAAATTTCTATTGTTTAAGCCACTCAGTCAGTGGTGTTTTATTATGGCAGCCCCAGCAAACTAAATCAGAGGGTTTATCAGATGAAGTGATAATTGTGACCAAAAACACATAGGAAAGAAACCCAAGGGAGTTTGCAAAACAAATAAAAATGAAAATAAAATCCATACGGCGTAAATATATTCATATTTAACTGGAGTGTTAAGAATGTACTGGGGAATAAAAGAATGTAGTAGAAAATAGGCTAAACTGATACAGCCTGGGTCTAAATGACAAAGGATGTAAATTCAAGACTGAGGGATGTGCACTTTATCCAATAGACAACAGGGAGCCACTGAAAGTTTTTGAGGAATAGAATAACATGATCAGACCAAAGATTTAGGTGATTAATTTAGCAACAGAGCATAGAATGGTCTGTAGTGGGGAAGAGGTGGTGAAGAAGCAAGTTAGAAAGCTATAGCAAAAATACAGAAAAGAGGTCAAGGGAATCTGAGCAACAACAAGAATTAACATGAGGAGACAGAGACAAAGAAATTTCATGGAAACAGCAGTAATAGAACTTGACATGAAAAAAATTCCTGAAGCTATCCAATTGGCTGAACTTAACTTTAAAGCACACGTATTACTTTTTTTTCTCTTTAAATTACACAAATCCTTAAAACATGGGATTGGTTTCAACCTGTTGTAGTTAAGTCCTCTTGCAGGGTCATTACTTGGGTGTAATTTTCCCTCCTCGATTTGTTTTTGAGGAGGAACAAAAGAGAAAGGGCGTCTGAGTCCTCAATTCCATATTTCTGAGCGCTTTCTCCCTGCAAAGTTAAACATCTGCTTCCCATCAGTCACAGATGTAGCTGGGTTCGGCAGCAAGGCCCAGGGATGAAATGCAGCAGATGAGGTCTAGCATCTCATTCATCAGGAGCTTCTCGACAATCTTCCAACCATGGACAAGGTACCTCAAATGACACCTCCCACTCTCCCTCCTCTCAATGTGGGCCTGACAGTGACTGGGTTCTGAGACTTGGAGTATTATTCTTGTCCACCTTCCAACTGGTTCCTTGGAGATCTCACCAACTTCCAGGCCCTCTTTTCAAAATAAAGGAGTAAATCTTAAGGGTGAGAAAGGAGAAGAATTCCATTTGCAATGCAATCTAAGAGCATTCCTAGCTAGCCTCTTCCATTCCAAGACTGATGTGTATAAACTTGCTAAGCAAAATAAAGAGAGGATAACATGGGAGAGGAAAAATTTAACTTTAATGGGAAATGCAATACCATAAAGTGAATTTTATTCACTTTCTCAGCAGCAATGAGCAGTCACTAAGTTAAAAGGTCATTTAATCCCTACCTTTCACACCAATATATTTCAGATTAGAGGGGAATACTGACCCATTAACACTGAACCACCAGGGACAGAGAGCCACTTTCTCTCCATCACAGGCCTAAAGGATCACTCTCATTGTCCACTCTCTGTTCAATAGGTAATTTGGGAGAAAAACACTTCTCGCTGAAACCTCTTGGCTGAGCAAGTGATTACTTAACCAATTAAACCTACAAATATTTATTGAGTGCCTACTCTGAGCCATTCTAGGCGGTAAGGATACAGTGTGGAACAAAACAGAGAAAAATCCCAGCCATATTGGCACTTATATGTCAGAGGGTGATACAGACAAAAAAAGAAAATATAAAATATGTAGTATGCAAGATAGTGACAAGTGATATATAGAAAAATAAGGCAGAGTATAGGGTTAGGGAGTGTTGAGGGAAGGGGTTGCATTTTTATGTGGGGTATTCAGAGTAGTCCTCACTGAGAAGACAAAGGAGTAAATGACTGGGCAAAGGAAGTATCTTGGAGAAGAGTATTCCAAGGAGATGGAGAAGCCAAGGTAAAAGCCAAGAGCATGGCTGGCGGGCTCAAGGAACAGTAAAGAAAGTGCAGCTGGAGTAGAATGAGAGAGAGGCTGACGAGGGGGTGATAAGGTACCAGGAGACCAGATCATGAGGATGTTATCAGACACTGGGCTTTTATACTGAAGAAGATGGGGAAGTACACCAATGGCATAATGTCACTGAAATTTAACAGGATTGTGCTGACTGCGATTTTGAGGACAGACTGAGGATGGATTAATATTGGCAAAAATCTCCTAAAATTCATGACACATATAAGGCAGATGCAAAAAAAAAATGCAAAAGAAAAAGGATTTGGAGCAAGAACAAAACCCGTTTTGAGTCAAAGAATAACTTGTAAGGTAATCTGTGCAGAAATTTCCTCAAAGTATAATTCTCAAACTAAGAAAAATGAGACATATCTTTGCGCTTCAGCATTTCTTCTCACCGTTCCATTTCCTAAGTTCAGTGAGCCACATTCTGCTCTTCTCCTCTTTAACTAGTAAACGGTTTACTCTCCTTTTCATTTTGCTTAGCCTTTGGAAAGGAGTTTGCATTTTTTGAAAGTTAATAGCATTATTTCTTTTTCCACAGTAAATGCTGAGTAACGAATTTTGGAACATCTGGGCAACCGTGATCGTGCCATGACTGCATATCCCATCGGCTCGTTGTGACTAGGGAAGGCGGAGGGAAACCAGTGCGTCCCAAGTACATGGGCTATACCTAATTTTGAAGAAAAAAATGTTATATTATCACATAGAACATCTGGTGGAATTCAAGGTTAAGTTACAAATGGTTTTGAAGGCCAATTATTAGACAAACGATGCCCATTGAAACTAGGCTGTGGTTTTACTACCTGGTAAAATTTTACTGATTGCTCTAAAACTTACTTATCATGTATTACATTGAACTAAAAGGGCAAGAGGTTGTTTCTTATTTAGAGTGAAACGGAAGTTTCTCCTGCACAAAGTGCAGGAGAAATGATAGATGGGGGATAATTACTTCCTATATCTATGTTGATCTCCCATTACGGAAATGTAATGCACCATATCTGAAACCCAAGTACCTAGGTAATATTAATAATGACAATAGTAATAGCAATAGCTATTATTTATTATGCCAAACATTTTACAAATATTATCTCATTTATTCCTCAGGTACTATTATGATCCCTATTTATCAAATGAGTAAACTGAGGCCGAGAGAGATTTAGGTAACTTGCTGGTGTTCAAACAGACGAAGCTGTAGAGCCAAAATTCAAACCAAGGCATCCTTCTCCTGGCTATTGCTTTTAAACTCTATGTTGGGCTGAACTAATTTGCATTTCACTGCAATGTGCATATCTCTACATGTACCGGAGTAATCTCAATATGATGGAAAATTTGTAACCTTATCCACTTACTCCTCTCTATCTTGACATTACATTTCTTGCATTTCCCGGCTATAGTTCGGTACAAACAACTCGCCCATTTCCTCACATCTGGATGAAAACTTAAACCATGCTGTGTGCTCTGGGGACTCCTGATTCAAAGATATCTTTCCATTACTGAACTGGCCTTTATCAAAGAATGTACTTTTACGTAAAGAATTTTAAAGAATAGCAATTCATCTCTGCCAGGTCACTTATATTTTATGAGTGTGGAACATATACCCAAAATGAATAGAAAACACAGAAGTATAGATATTTACTTTGTGTTCCATTTTAGTAATGACCATTATCTTCAAGAAGACTTGAGTCAATGAAAGGACAAGGGACATTAACGGTAATTCTTCTACTTCCTGTTTTTGTCGATCTGAATTTGGTGTTATAGTTTACTGAAAGTTAATGACTTCCAAAATATGTTAGATTCTATTATTCCGTATTTCAGCTGGTAGCTATTGAAGTGAAAGTTTGAAATACTTTTTGTCGTGGTATGGGGGCCCTTTAAGAGGTAATACAAACTTTTTTAAATGCAGCAATCTCAGTCCTCAAAAATTATGGCAAATCAACTCTGATTCAGAAGCCATTCAAGAGGTCTTGATACTTCAAGAAACTCCACAATAAATCTGTCTTCTTAAAAAAGTATAGAGAGCTTTTGCAAGGAACATAATCACTTATGAGGGGAAAGTGAATATATTTTGCAATTTGCATATTTAGCCAAAATGCTAGGTTTGACTTCTGACTCTACATTTACTACTTATCTGGGGAGAGTGTCACAATCATATCTATGTCACATGGCTTTTATAAGGCTGATATGAAGTGATGGATCTGAAAAGACTTTTGGAACTCTAAAGCTCATTTCAAATGTTAGTAACAGGGCCGGCCCGGTGGCGCAGCGGTTTCGTCCACGCTTGGCAGCCCGGGGTTCGCGGGTTCGGAACCCGGGCGCCCGCCGACGCACTGTCTGTCAGCCCTGCTGTGGCGGCGTCCCATATAAAGTGGAGGAAGATGGGCACGGATGTTAGCCCAGGGCCGGTCTTCCTCAGCAAAAAGAGGAAGATTAGCAACGGATGTTAGCTCAGGGCTGGTCTTCCTCACCAAAAAAAAAAAAAATGTTAGTCACTATGATATATTTCAACCTCCACTGAAATACATATTTTGTATTTCTTAGAAATACATATTTTAAATGAAGTTTCCTTAAAGTGAGGCAGAGCTCAACACAAAATCTTCAGCCAAGTAGAAAGAGCTTGGCTAAAAACTAAACCACACTTATTTATATTGACATTCACTTTCTTAGCAATAAAGTTCTCATTTCTTATCACTACCGTGTTGTGATATTGTGATTTATAATAAATGTATATTTTGTCTTTGTCCCTGTTTGCAGCACAGAGCTCCTAAAACCCTTGGTATTTCCTAACTGATAACAGAGACAAAGATGTCATGTTATTCGTAATAGGCCTCTTTCAACCACACCTGTTTACGTTACTGAGGTGACTTTTGGAAAGCTCCTAAGTATGAAGGCTCGTTGCCAGCAGGACCAACCGTGATTGGAGGGTTGGAACTTTCAGTTCCACCCCCTGACCTCCAGGGAGTGGAGAGGGGCTAGAGGTTGAATCAGTCACCAATGTCCGATGATTTAATCGATCATGCACATGTAATGAAGCTTCCCTAAAAACTCAAAAGGATGGGGTTTAGAGCTTCCGGGTTGGTGAACGCATCCACGTGCCAGGAAGGTGGTGCACACCCCAGACCCACGGGGACAGAAACTCCTGCATTCAGGACCCTTCTAGGCCCCACCTTGTGTACCTCTTCATCTGACTGTTCATCTCTATCCTTTATAATATCCTTTATAATAAATGGGTAAACGTAAGTAAATGTTTCTCTGAGTTCTGCGAGCCACTCTAGCAAATTAATCAAAGCTGAGGAAGGGGTTGTGGGAACCTCCTATTTATAGCCAGGACAGGTCAGAAGCACAGGAAGCAACCTGGACTTGAGATCAGCAACTGAAATGGGTACAGTCTTGTGGGTCTGAGCCCTTACCTGTGGGATATGATGCTAACTCTAGGTTGTGTCAGAAGTGAGTTAAATTGTAGGACACCCAGTCAGTGTCCTCTGAGAATTGGGGAACTGCTTGGTAGTGTTGGAAAATAACATCACATATGTCACTATCATAATCAAAATTCTTTTTAAGTAATTATGTGTATTCAGTGTTATTTAATTTGATTCTGTTCCATTAGAAGAATGCAAAATTAGGGGGGGGAAGGAAAACAAATTAAAAACACCAATACATAAGACATTTAACAACCCAGAAAATGAAGAGTACAAATTAAATAAAAATTGAAATAACTCATTTGCATAATTTACATATCCTTCTGATGTTCTATATTGCTAGGGTAGAGCCATCCTAGAATCTTTCTTCAATGAAACTTAATTATCAAAAACTCTTAAAATAGCTCTAAAGAAAAATAGATATTTCCTTCCAAGCTAATAATTGCAGTTCCTATAGTGATACATAGCTCTTCCTTCATTAACTCACTCATAATTTTATTTTGTATCCATTTATTAAATGCCTTGGAGTTCTGAGAATACAGATTTGAAGAAGCAATGGTCTCTGCAACAAATGCACGCAGTCTTCCAAGGAAAAGAAATGGTGATACAACTCAACAATATTAAACATAGTAAGTACAATAAACCAAGCACATGCAGAAAGAACCTGCTTATAAAAGAGCTAACCTGCTTTACACCTTGGTATCTTTAATGAGTCCAAATCTTTAGTAATACCGTAATGTTTTCATCATTTTGTACCTTTTGGAAAGATTGTGATAGCTGGACAGAGGTTGGAAACATCTGCACTTATAACTGTATTTAGGGTTTGAGTTATGCTTAATCTTTATTACATTAAAACGTGGTCATCGTTTCCCTTATTAAATTATTGATATCACTGATTCTGCATGTTACTAGTATGGGTAACAGCTCCTTCCCCCTCTACAAAGTTATTTGTCCAAAATATACAAAGAAAAGAAAGAACACAGAAAAACAAAGAAAAAGAACAATGCTCATTAGAGAGTGTGACTGAGTCATGGCTTCTGCATGTGTGGATCCAGTGGGTCAGGTATCCCTGATAAAGGTCACCTCTCCGTGAATGCCAATTCCATCTAATCACCAGGAGGACCGCATTTCTCATGGTGACTTTCATGGTAACTATGACATAAGTTGATTACTGCCCTTTGAACAGTGCTATGGTAGGAAAGTGGAATTGGTGACACTTAGCTGAGAAATAATGATTCATAAGCTCACAAGTGTCTTTTACCTTTCACTGTTGCCTAGACCTCCTAGGTAAACTGTACAGATATGAGTACATTTCCAAGAGCAGAGGAAAAGCATTGGAAAATAAACGCAAACTGGGTTTAGGTCTCCTCTAAAACACTAAAATCATTCTCAGTTTTCAGTCACTTCAGCGTCACTGAGTAGCAACCATTTTTTTTTTTTTTTGCCCACAGATGACTTGGAATCTGAGAAGAACTCCAGAGAGTAGGTCATTAACTATGGAGGGTGACTCCTTACTGTTTCTCCTCTGAATGCAGAAATTAGATATAAACTCTTGAGTTCCATTAGGAGCTCCGTGAGTCACCACAGTGAATTCAAAGTGACAATGTGTCACTAATTCATTCACATGGTATTTTGTCTTAAAACACAAGATCATTATTCTGCAAAAATCCCAAGAAGAAAGAGCTGTATGGATCACAAAGACAAGCAGGGCTAAACATTTTTCAATATGCCCATGGAAGTGTATGATTTAGCTCGGGCTTCTTATTTTTCTTGGATAGCAGTAGAAACTTAGTTTTCTGTATGGGGGTTAAAAAAGAGAAGAGCTGCTTCTCTTTCTAGTCTTGTTGCTAGGTTCCTATTGGTTCAAAAGCCCAGCTGTATTCTACATAAAAAGCATCATTATTTTTCTTAACCTGTTTGCCACGAGCAACATAAACTATTTTGGGAGAAGAGGTTGTGATCATTACTCAGGACCTCATATTTTAATTTCTGAATGACCTACTTTTTGTGAACAAAATAACCATGAGAATCTTCTTTCATTATCTAAGAAACACACGTACACATAACCACACACATGTAAACACACACACACATCCCTCATAGGCTCTGCCTTAGATTCCATTTAGGAATAGGAAAAGTATGACATCTACAATGTAGGTTTGAACAGAGAGAGGGAGCTAAACTATTTTCTGCTTGAACCAGTGTGCTCCAAGTAGTGGCTGCAGCTGAAGTGCAGGCAGGATAGACATTAGTATCCTCAACTCACAAATGACACATGTAAAGCACCAAGAGTTGATTGGGGCCATATCAGACAAATAGTCCTTTCAGGGCTGCAGTCTGAATGCAACTCCAGTGTTCACACTTCCCGGGCTTCAGGTGCTGCCTCGATAATTTTGTAGTTGAAATCCTACCTACTAACACTTTAACAAATATACACACACATGTGTTCACACACACACACACATACACACAGTTTATCAAGTTTTGTTTTGCCAGTCAATTAGAATGCTTTCAACGTCCATAAAACTAAACTCTAAATTAAACTGGTTAAACAATAAGTCAATATGCTTCGTTATTTTATGTATCAAAAAGTCCTCAGGTAGGGCAGATCCAGGACTGGATAATTCAGCAGATCAAAGATGCTATCAAAGATCAGTCGTCTTCCATCTTGTTGCTCTGCCATCCACAGCCTACTGGCTTTGTTCTCAGTTTCTACCCCTTGGTCTTGCGAGATGGCCGCTGAGGTTCCAGCCGTCACAAGCAAACACAACAATGATCAGCAGTAGAAGGTGAGGCTTCTCTTGCTTATGTCGTCTCTTAATTAGGCACAAAATTCCTTTGCACACTTCCCCTCACTTCTCATTGGCCACAATTGTACCACATGCCCTTTCCTAAACAGTTCACAGACAACACAAATGGAATTAATTTTGCTTGAGAGATGGGAAGAGGTAGAAGTAAGAGAGTAAGGGAGAGATGGGAATGGTTGTTGTTTAACCAACAATATCTGCTACACTTTCTAAGTTTCCTGTATAACTGGTCTATTGTTTATATTAATCACTAGGAAAGGGTGAAAAAGAGGAGTTAATTACAATAAGATTCAGGCCTTTAATTTTAAACTTAAATGGTGATACAAAACAGAGAGATATTAAGAATACAGTTAATCCATTTATATATATACATATACATACAAATATCCACAGCTGCATTTATCCATTAAATATACAATTATATTTTTAAAGGACAAATAAAACATGCTGAATATTTGACTAGTATAACTATGGGGTGACTCGGAGTAAAAAAAAAATCATTTTCCGGTGGATGCAAATGGCATTAACGTTATTTTTTGTTGTTGTCTTGTTACTATTTTGTTTGTTCATTTGGGGATTTTTGGTGTTTTGTTTTGTATTTAGGCCATCTTCTATAAGATTTCTTGAGATCTTTATTAACTAGAACTTTCAAAGATCTGGGAACACGAAAAGCAGTATTTTGATACCCGGGTGCACTGTTACAACTCTCCATTATGTTCTCTTGACCAATCTTTATCATATCAATTCAGGATACAAGGGGACATTGGGAGCCGCCCTCAAAATCACAGTCATTAAAGGATGGCAAATGAGAGAGAGAAAGTAAGGGGCTGGCTTCCAAAAACAAAAAGGGAAGATTTATAGCCACTAGATAGCCAGACTGACTCAGGGCCAAGTTCGTTCAGTATCCAGCCCCACTTGCTCATGTCACAGAAGAATGAGATGAAGATCACTTCCACCGGCAGGCTCGTCTGCAAGATGCTAGGAGCCCCTGCCAGTCCCGGCAAGGATTCTGAGACGCACCTCCTTTTTCTAAGAAGAGCTCTGAGCATAGGCCAGTTCCATGGGTTACACGTGATTTGCTCTTGTCTGCAAATGAGCTGCCCCACTGGTGATTTACAAGGCGCTCACTTTTCCTGCCCCTGGGATGGACCTCTGCAGGCCGTCCCTCATCTTACCTCTACCTTACCTGAAGAATATGGACGGTTCCTCAAATTCCTCCCCCCAGAAAGTTGATGCTTATAAACACAAGAAAAACAAGTTTTATGCTACTAAATCCAGCATAAATCATTTCTCTCACTGGGAAAGTGGGCAAGCGGGATTGGTTTAAATAAGAGATCTTTGGTTATAAAAAGCAAAACACACACATGTGCATCACTCAGATACAGATAGGGATATAAAGTTTATTGGCTCCAGTGTAAATATAGCCTATCTTTCCACAGATCATTACAATTCTGCTTTGAAGTGTGAAGAAAAATAAAAAGTCTTATTTATTAAAGTACTGGAAGCTTTATTAAGGAAAATGAAATCTTTGCATTTGGATATCATTCCAGGGTCTGGTTCTCAGACCTTGGTTAGGCTGGGACAAGGCCTGTGATCCTGTGGGTATATCCTTCATGATTTCTAAAGGCATTGCGGCCTTTCCCAGGAGCACCCCACACAAAATCCTGGTCCTCATTACAGTGTGCCCAGGACCCAAGCCACTGAAAGACCAGGGGATTGGCAGAAGTGGTCATCTACTGTGGGTGGAGTGGGAAGGTTGGAGCCTTCAACCACCTCCCCGCTTGGTGGGGGCAGGCCTCCCTGCATTAAGATCCAGAAGAGCTACCCCAGAGACTACAAGACTCGTCTCCATCTGACTGTGGGTTGCGGACCTAGAGCCAAGCCCTGGAAAGGACTGGGACTTGGGAGATGGACCAGCTGCCTAGGAGGGAGTTAGTCACTTTGGAGTCTTTGTTTTTAAAGAAATACATGTAAAGTAATTCAGATAAAGTTGTTCCAGGAACCTGGGAGATGGATTTGATGATCTTTGGAACATCCATTCCAAATGAAATTCCGATGATTCCAATGAGTAGTTCTCACAGTAGAAACTATAATTTATTTTAGAAAATTGTGTCATTTGGTTGAAAACGTATTGATTTTTAGTTTCTAAATGACATGTATCCATCTTGACACTGCCTCTACCAACTTTCCAGTAGAAATATCTGAAAAGATCCTCCACCCCCCTACACACAAAAAGTAGTAAACACACAATAATATGGAAACTCCAAACTTCAAGATAAAAATTTTCTGAATTTGAAAGGAAATTTTATCACACACAAGGTGAATGGAGCCAAATTGCCTCCCTAAGAGGCAAAATGGCTACCGACTTCAAAATTCAGCAGTCATGATTTCACTATGGGACACGACTTTTTGAAATACTAAGAATTCTATTTGTCTCCCCCTTATGCCTCCCCCACAAACTCTTACATTACTACATCCATTGGGGACTGTATTTCCAAGGAAATGAGTCTGGAATGGGGATGGTGAGGGTATGGACCAGTGATTGGCTTATTCACTGTATCCTACAAAATATATTCATGATTAAAGCACTGAAGGTGTTGATAGAAAAAGTGCCTACTTCAAAGCCATTAGATTTAAACATGTGTTCTAGAGACCCAGGCAGAGGAGAATCTCTTATCTCAGTTAGCAGAGCTGTACCAGACGAAAGCTTACCAAGTGCAGGACCCTGGGCTGGGAGTTGGCTCTTCACCATCAAGGAGAATAGAACCAAGAACATTACACATACCTCGTATGTTTGCAAACACTAAATGGGAATGGATTCTCTTCATTTAAGGATAGGTAAGAAAAAAAGGAAAACTAAATGGGACCTAAGGACAGGGGATTTTAGAATAAGAGAAAAGCTCATAAAGCTCATATACTCAGGAGAAGAGTATATTTCTGAAAAAGACACAGTCCAGGAACCAGAAGATAATTCTCAATAGTATACAAGAATTGCCCTCTATAAAGCAAAGGTTAAAACCCATAAGTAGCCAACAGGCTATTAGTAAAGGATGAGATGAAATAGAAAGACAAAAAAGAATCAGCTGCAAAGACAACAAGCTGACAAAATTTTTTAAAATATGTACAAAAAACAGGTGAGACCGGGAAGGATTGCATGGCAACTAAAATTACAATAGCAAAATTAAGATCTTCATGGTAAATTTTTAAAAGCAATAATGGCATGCAAAAATTTTCAATCAGTGATTTCAAAACAAATTTGATAAGCTCTTCCAGAGTAAAGAGGTAAAGGACAAAAAAACAAAACTGGTGAGAGAAGAGATGATAAATATAGAAGCTAAGAATTACAGTTATTTCCAAGGATGGAAAAAATGCACAATTTCAACACTAGCAAGAGAAGCAGTAATCAAATCCATAATTAAGGAAAATTTTCTGGAACTCAAAGCTAAACACTTTAAAACACAGATTAAACAGATTCAACCTGATTTGAATACTATTAATGGAAATAAATCCACAGATGGATAAATTCTGACAAAATTGTGAATTATGAAGAAAAATGTAATTTCACAAAAGATCCTGTTGATAACAACCAAAACCTCAGATAAGGTGCCTGGAAAGAAATAAAATTCCTCAAGAAGATATATGTTGCCAAACCATTCTTACTAAGAGCTGTCAAGTGTCACAAAGAACCAGCATTTCAACTTGTTCTTCTTGGATTGCACTGATTAGTTATTGCATTTCAGCACAACAGCCAATTCTCCATTTCCTTTCAACTCGATAGACTTGACGCTGAGTCCAGGACAAACCTCTCCAACAATTTTGAGCTGATAAACAGTTAGACTAGCTAATGGCTAACCTCCAGATAATAGCTCTTCTCTTTGGTTTTATTTTATTTGGTTTTGGTTTTCATACATCAAAACATCATGGATCCAAAGCTTCCCTTGTGGGTCATAGGTCACAAGATCCAGGATGCAGTGGTGGGATTTCCCTCAGACTGTTATGAATTAGCTGGAGACCACATGTTTCAGGGAAATAAAAACCAGAAAGAGCAGGAATTTCTATTTAGCTTCAGGCAGTGAAGCATTGGATACTTGACGTAGTATCCTCTATAAGAAATACAGTTTGAAATATAGCCCAGTATGGATAATGACCCGGTAAAGTTTCATTCTATCTGAGAGAAAGAGGTCAGAGTCATCTGCATTATTTTAGTAAGAGAAAGGAGGGAGGCAATTAGATCATCCAAAAACACTATAAATAAAATTCATCACTAAAGTAGAAGGAAAGATATGCACACACAGTGTGACAAAAGCAAGGGAAAGAGGGAATTATTATAGAATAATCAAAAATATTAAACTTTGCTGAAGTTTGAGTTATATCAAGAATGATGAAACACTGTTGGATCTGGTGATTAGGAGACCACGAATCGTCGTCTAAATGTGTAGTTTTCATACAGGGGAGGTATTGGCAGTTGGAGGTAAAGCTGTTTTGCAAAAGTACCAGGTACAGACTTCTCTATTATGAAGTTTGACACTAACGAATAGGTGAGAGATAGGGCAATAGCCTAAAGGGATATTGGAGTAAAAACTAAAGAAAAAAATCAGAACTAAGCAAATATTTAGCATGTGTACAGCTAGAGAAGTCTATGGAAAGAGAAAGTTTAAATAATTCAGAAAGCATGAATGTGAATGGAACAAGGTACCATATGATTAGTAAAGATGTGGAACTTGATCAAAAGAACAAATGAAGGAACATGTTTTAGCGAGGAAAAGAGAATATTTCTTATAAGATAGGGACAAAAGAAGAGAAGATGGACAAAGATACAGAAAATGTTGAGAACAGAAGAGTTGAGAAAGACCCCTCAAAGTGGCCACAGACATTTTGCCTTTTATTAACATTGAATATTAATGTATATGCTGAAATTAAAGAGACATGGCTTAGATAGCTGCTTAAAGATATGAAAAAGACTTAAATGGTCATAGAATAAGTAGTCAATTAGAGATGAATAATGAGCAACAATGAGCTACCTGAAATTGCATAGAATTAATCTTCCTTGGATCAAATTAACATGATTTCATTACATTATCCCCACTTGACAAACCACAAAAGAAAGTGGGATATTGCATAGTGGAGGTTGCCTGGATATATGGGAAACGGATTGATAAGACAAGGACAGGGAAATTGGTAAAGAAAGTCTTGATGGATTCTGAAGAAAGTTAGCATTCTCATGACATGATGCACCTCATGATTCCAACTGATAAAAGAGCTATGTGGAGCTAGAATGAAGGAGACATTTAGGGAAGACCTCAAGGGACTGGAAAGCATAATGGGAGTGGCAGAGACAGACAGTGCCCACCAAATACCCCCAGGGCTCTGTGCATTTCTCAGCCCCCACCATAGCTGTTCAGGGGCCAGGTGGTAAGTCCAATTCAACAGACTTTGAGCAGAAATGAAGTGCATTCTGTACAGGGGGAGACAGTAAAAAAAAATTGCTGTGTCTCCTCCATCCCATTCTACCACTATTGAGGTGACGTTGGAAGCCATGTATTGAGTGAGATGACAATGTCACAAGGTAGAAGGAGCCTGGATCCCAGATGGAGGCCCTGCTGACCCACACTGGATTTGCGTGAATGAGAAATGAGCTTCTGTTGTGTTAAGCCACTGAGATTTAATTACTCTGAGGATAAATAGAATGCCTTGCATGAGTAATGGGTGGAATATATGAACAGAAAGGAGGTCATGCTCTAAGAGGGGATTTTCACATCTGAGACCTTTTAAGTGGGGCAGTTCTGACAATGATGAGATCTAAGATGTGGCCACACTTGGGAATGGTTCATGGAGAGAGAAAACAGAGATCGCTGGACCTGAGGAAATAAAGGAACACTAAGCCCGGAATGCTATAAAGGCACCAGGGATGATTTTAATGGTTATGATCGAGAGAAAGACCAACCTGTTCTGAAATTACAAAGGAAGGCAAGATGCCATCCTCAAGGTTGGAAGAATGCAGTATCAAGAGTGGCAGAATCTTCAAAGAAAGAGAGGTAGGACAATTGTCTGCAAGTTGTCATGGAGTCTGAATACACCAATTCTTAGTCCTGCCCAGTGAATTCAAGGTGGGAGCAGAAGGGACTGTAATAGAGGAAAGAAATAGAAACATTAGTAGCCTTAATTCTGGAAGCTTTTCAGCATTCTGACACACACCGAAGATCTGTGTCCCCACTCTCCATAGATCACCCTAGTTGGGTCATTGGTGACTCAGGAAGATAAGTGAGTTACTTCCAATGCCCAGGAAAGACCTGCACAGCTCCGAAAATTCCCTAGACTACTTGGCTCCCCTCGAGCAGTTCATCTTTGCTTTTCTAGACATAACTATTTGGGATGCTAAATTTTATTCTAGTCTCTTCCAGAGAAGACCTTTTGACTTGTTTCATTGCAGTCCTAATTGCCTGAGTTTAAAAAAAAGATACACATTTTCAAATAGCACACATAGTAATTAATGTATTTCTACATTTTCCCCTCCCTCAGTCAGAAACCTATTCCTACATTGGGAAGGTCCCACTGACCCTAATGCAGTTTGGTCACTGAATAAACAAAGAAGAGAAAAGATAAGGCAAAACTGAAAACAGGGGTTCTTAACCTGAGTCCTGTGAACCATTTAAAATTGACTCAGGACTCTGAGAATCAGTGCTCCCCCCACCCCATCTCCAAATCGGGAGAATTTCTACAGGTCTCGCCTGAAAGTTAAAGGGGTCTGTGACCTAAAAATAACGTGTCCAGAAAAAGAGCATAAGTGATGATCTCTAAAAAATTGTTGAATAATGTAATTGAATAGTTGTACTTGATGTAGTTGATGGTCAATTTTCCTATTTCCCAAAGTAAACATAATTAATTCATTGATAATGGAGTAAGAAGCCACACAGAGACTCTTTGGGTTGAGATTTCTCCTTGCATGTATGGCCCACTGCCACAACTCATTCTCCCCAGATACCCTCCTTTATGCCTAGGTACCTGTTCTCTTGTTCTAGAATATCCTTCTCCAGCCTGCTCACCTCTGTGGTTCCTCCCTGGACTGAGAGAATTTTGATGGCACACAGATATTAAAAGACTATAGATCACAAAGATGGCGAGGCAGCATGAACAGTGAGAGAAAGTGTAAGAATGTCCATCTTCTCACATCACATTGCACTACATCAGTGGATTAAGTTCAAAAATCTTCTAGAAGATATACAGATTTTAAGTCTCGAATATTTTCATAATCATTTTTTCTTAATCTTAGAGCAATGGTTCACAACCTTGGCTGCCCATTGGAATCACCTGAGAGCTTTAAGAAACACTAATACCCGAGTCCCATCCCCTGAGATTCTGATTTAATTGCTTTTGGGTACAAGTCTTTAGATTTTTAAAGGCTTTTCAGCTGATCCCAGTGTGAAGTCAAGATTAAAAACTTCTGCCTTAGAGGAATATTCTAAGAACTCATCTCATCGGTGTTTATGAAACATTTATCTATAGCTTTGAAATTCATTCAGCTTTCTTTCAGTTTTTTTACTATTAAATTCAAGGAAAATTAAAGGTAATTCATGAAGATGTCCCCTATATAGCAAGATTCCTTCTTTCTATCTACATATTATTCATTCATCCATCTTTTTGTAAATAAGTTGAGAGAGGCGTCAGGAACATATGTGAAATAGTAATCCTGGATCTGGGTAAATCAGCTTTTCTGTGTTTTGACTTCTCTTTTTGTTTGGAATTTGTATAATGAATGAGTCACATTTTTCAAAACAATAAAATGATTACTCATAGGAATAAATTTTTAAAATAAAGCATAAGAAAATGAAAAGAAGTGAGGCAAATAAAAATGTCAAAATAAAACTGGAGATTCCATACATATTTCTAGTTCATAGGACAGCTAATTTAATTCTTGAGAGTGGAAATGGAAATCTCGGCCTGTCAGGACTTATTTTATGGCTATTGGCAAGTCTGTCTCCATTAACCTTTCACTGGAGGGTGAGGGTGACAGGACAAATGGTAAGTTTACCCTGTCAAGAGAATGAATAATGTTGTTTTTCACATGTATGGGCAGAATATCCGGGAGTACTCATCAAAACAACAACAAAAAATAGAGTTTCCCAATTATTAGAAGACCATCTAGAGATGACATGCCATCTGACTAGAGAAAGAATGAAGGCTGTCACTGTCGTGTTGATGCTCAAGTTTACCCTTGAAGTAACTGATTCGTCCTTACTCCCCCTTCCCCAAGTTTAAATTTGGTATACCCTCTGGAAAGAAAAATAAATCCATCTCACAGCACTGACCTAGACAAATTAAAGTCAAAAATACATACATATGTGTGCACATGTATTTACATATCCATGTATATTTACAAATCTGTATCTATTTATTTACATTATGCTCAAGCAAATATATGGAGTTGTAAATAAAGAGAGTATCCAGAGATATATCTATGAGGGATATTGGGCCACAGAGGCAACAACAGAGAGATTATTTAACAGGCTAAAAATGAAGGGTTTTAACCTCAGTACTATTGACATTTTGATCCAAATAATTTTTTGTTGTGGAGACTGTCTTGAGCATTGTAGGATGCTGAGCACCATTCCTGAACTTGACCGACTAGATGCCAGTGACAATACCCCCAACACACACATAGTTGTGGCAACCAAAAAAATGTCATGGACATCTTCAGATGTTCCCTGGGGGGCAAAATTGTCCTTCGTTGAGAATCTTTAGGCTAAATTATAATATGAACAACCTTAAAGGATATAGAGTGGTTGCTAAGGAGTTGGAAAGAATGAGAAAAATTAAGACAGACTTTCCAGAATCAAAGTACTTCTTGTGAGAAATTCAGGAAATTTTATGTAACTTTTTATTTCTTATCTTTCAAGTTTTGTCTCTTGTGATTAACTATCAACATTCTATAGGTAGGTATCATTGTTTACATTTTTAAGTATTTTCCACAGGGCTAGTCATTTTCTGTAGAATGAGTAAATATATATATAGACTAAATAGACAAGAAGATTTGTCAGAGATCACATCCAGCAAATTCTTCGAGGGACCCTGTTGTGTAGACTTCCAGGGGGATGAGACTCTCAAGATTTACTCTTCCTCTATTCCCTCTCAGGGAAGAGAGTTTACAATGACTTGGTCAGATTCCAAGGAATTAATTGAGCCTGAACTTTATCACCCTTTTTGGTTTCCATAAAGACTGACATCAAGTTCTGGTTTATCAAGACCTCTTCTCACCTTCATTTTCTCAATTCCTTATTGCATGAAGCCTCTGACCACAGATGCTACCCCATGTCAAATGGAAACTACAAAGATGCATGAATGCTAACCCCTGGCAATCCAACTCTTGCAATTATCTCTTTGTCAGATTTCAAAGGTAGTTTCTATCAGTTTACGACATTTTCTTTATTCATAATTTATTGCTATCAGTTTCAGCGTATGATTTTGTTTCGCTTTTTCCTTTTGTTCCGTTGACAGCCAGTCAGATGGGAGAAAATGCAACTGACAGATTGTACAATGTTCACCTTTCAGAAGTACTTTCACGTTTCCCCTTTGCCTAAACAAATTAAAAGGAATATAGCGCTTTTAATTGCCCACACTGGCTTTTTTATAACCTCTTATTAATTAAAATATGTAAATGGTGATATAATCAAGGTCAAAAGATCCAGTCTTGCCACGAAGATGTATTTGTGCTACTTGCCCCTGGGAATTTAAACTAAGGATTCTCTCCAAACCCAAGGCTGAGGTTCTAAGAACAGAACCAAAAGGAATGCGAAAGTGAAGCCAAACTGGCAACTGGATATGTGAAGAAGGAAAGCTGAAAACTTGCAAACTCACCTCTTGGGTCGTCTTTCCACAGGAGAGCCATCATCTGCCCCTGTTAACGCTTGCATGATTTCCCAATTTCAGTCAAGTTAAATGTAAGTTGACACCATCTTAATGAGGGGAGGGAGAAAGACCAAAAAAAAGTATGTTGTGGTGGAATCATCTAGGATTTTCCCTTCTGAAAATAAAGTGTTTGACTGGAAAGACTTTGGATGAATAACTCACGTCTTCATCAACAGAAAAATTTGTCTTAAGAAAGAGGGTTCAGTAAGAAGGGAAAATATTGTGGTCCAGCAAATGATGTACAGATCTGCAGGGTAATTGTAGATCCTGGGGTTTATAACTATTCACATGGAAAAGGGATACTTCCGATTTCTTTGGAATTTAAGGTAGCTCTGCAGGTTTCATTTTCCTCCTTTTGTATATCTTTTCTTTTTCTGGAGTTATTGTGTGGACTTGGCCCAGACTGTAGGAGACACTTCAAATATTATGCGAAAGAAGACTACTGCAAATGCAAGTCAGCAGTTGGAGGAGAGTAAAGGGTTAATGGCTAGCACATACAATTATTTTCAAGTGGAAGGAAAGGATTGGAGATCTATGAATCAGAAGCAGCAAATCAATGGCTATCTTGTAGAGAGGTAATTAGCCATAGGGTACACATGTGTAAAAGCTTAGTCTCCTTTTAAAATGTTGGATCCATGCCTCTAGTGTTAAATAATTCACTTTTCTCGACACTATTCACACAATTTGTACCTTAACATATAAATGGCATAACACATATATACAAAACACCCGGGATTCAGTACCCTACATGGGTGATATGATCTGAAGTGATACAGGGCCCACGTGTTGCTGTGTTAAATAAAGAAATCACCTTGAGGACTGGCCATGAACCTCTACAAGTGAGAAAGGTAAATGGAAGCCTGTATATTTGTTTCCCATTTTCTAATTTTCTATGTTTATGGTTCCTCTGTGATAAACACAGTATATAAGAGAATGACCTACTCATTCACCTGAAGACAATTACAAGGGAAGACCGACTTGACAAAGTCGGCTTGCAGAGGCACATGATTCCACAACAGAAGGCGGAACTCTGACACGCTCAGTCTGCTCCTTGCTCCCTTTTTCCTAACAAAAATTCCCATACCCTCAAGGTACACGACACCTCAGAGTGGCAATCCTCATTTTGGCATTTTAGTATGATGATTGCTAATGAAAAAGCATCATTCCTGGACACGGAGACTGGTTATGTAGGATAAAGGTAGACAGTGGCCAAAGACACTTAGCAACCTGGACTTCTCTCTGAGCTCCTGATGAGAATTGTTGATTTGCCACGGGGGACTGGCTTTACCCCATTGTCAGAGCTGGTTTAGCCGTCTCTGTAAGACTATTGTCTCTGGGTCCGGTGCTGGAGCTTGAAGGTGAGCAGGCACTTGGGACAGGACGGTGGGTGTAAATTGGGGAAGATCAAGGTCAGGTGAGAACTCACAAGCATGAAAAGGAACTCCACGAGGATGGACTACAGCCCATGTCCGTTCTTGTTGCCTCTGACCTTGGTGCTGAGGTTATCCTGTAGAAGTCAGGGCCCTTCCTTACAGAGCTAAACGCATAATCCTGGTCTAGGAGTTGGGGAAGCTAAAGGAGGATCCAGAGGAAGGTAGAGTAGTTTCAGGTCCCTCTGCTGCTTCACACCAATAAGACATGTCAGCACGTCAGCAACAACATAGAGGAAGTACAACATGGCTGCTGCTTCCTTTCCGCCCTCCAAATCTTCCAAGAATCTCCTTTGTGGTCCACCCTCACCAGAGACATACAAGAAAGTAGGTTGCCAGATAAAATAGAGGCACCCAGTTAAATTCAGATTTCAGATAAACAACAACAAAAATTTTTAGTACAACTTTTCTCAAATATTGCATGGGATATATTTACACTAAAAAAAGTATCCATTGTTTATATAAATTCATATTTAACTGAGTATTCTTTATTTTTATTTGCTTAATCTGGCTACCCTAAAAGAAAGGGAATTCTGGGAAATGTAGTTCAGCTAGCCAAGCTGACACATTACAAACCCATCACACCATTAATTAGGAGATTTGTAAACTGAGATTATACTGGCCACAGGTGGTCTCAACTCATTTAGCTCTGCCAGAGATACAAGGCAGAATCTAATAAAACATGTCTGTCTAGGGGCTGCCTCTTTGAAGGAGTTAATGGTAGAGAAGCCTCCCTTCAAAGGAGATGTGGACACACAGTCACGGTAAATATGAATCACATGCCCAGTAAAAGTTCCCGTAATTGAGAAAGATTTCCCCTTGAAAGACCAGTCCTCACCCAGAGAACACACAACTGCCAGCAGATCTTTTTCAAAAGTGTAGATATCTGAGCCTAGTTAATGAGAATCTTCAGGGTTGAGAATAAGCCTGTTTTGGGGTTTTTTTTTTTCCAAAACTATAATAGGCTGTCTTGGTGTGTGCTCTTAATTAAGAACCTCTACCTTAGAGGAATAATTAAAAGTGATTGAGTAGTGGAATTTTAACAGATCATGCTAGGTTGCTATATTACATATTTTCCCCAAGCCCCATAGAAAATTCCTGATAACGGTAACTTTAGATAGAACTGATTATGCATTTAAAATGTCCTACCTGTGCATCGTGCCTCTGGCAGGTGTTAAGTTTGGGTTTTGTGGCTGATGTGTCTAATCATACACCACTCACACACTGGCACACTGGGCATATCTCTGCTTTCACGTGTATCACCATTTACTGCAGCTCTCTGCGTGTCACTCTCTCTCTCTGCATGGTTTCTTGAAGCTGGAAGCTACTCAGTGCTCTTTTCTGCATCTCTGACAGCACCCAGAGTCACTCTGCATTAAATGAATCAAAAATGTATGCACATTCCCCTCTTGCCCTTCTTTTGGTCTTTTGTTAGTCTTCATTGTCTTTCAGAAATCAGAAAATAACTAATACTAATGATTGCTTATTATAAACCAGGCTCTGTTGTAAATACCTTGGACTACTAACTTAATCTCCAAAATATATTTATGAAACATATGGCCGAGAAAACAGATATTGATATTCACAGATATTGCAGTGCTGGCTCTTCATCATGTGGCTAATAGTGAAGGATTCAGGACTGAGTCCAGCGGCCTTCTCGTAACCCCCGGACTGAAGTGCTTCCTGGAGAGCCCCGTGCGGGACGGTATTGCGTTACAGGACAGGTTACATTCTTAAGACTTCAGTAAGAGTGAATCTATTAGAATAAAATCTGAAATCATTATTACCTTCAACTTTCTCTGCGTGTGTACAGAGTTCTCCCAGGAAAGCATGTCCTCCACGGTAGAACAAGGAAAAAGATCTATCACTTGCATTTCGCAGAGTGAGTCACAAATCAAATCTCGGTTGCTGTGGTCCAATTGCTTCAATGCACAGAAAGATGAAATGATTCATTTGACGTCACATGGTCAGAGGGAGGCAGATCTGGAATTCGGCCCATCAGTTCCAATTCGCAGTAGAGGGCTTGTCACCCTTCACTCACATGCTTCACTGAGGATTGCCAACTGCCTCCACCCCCGAGTGTGATGACTTGGTCACAGTTTGGCTTAAAAATGGACAAGGCGAAGAGCCACAGCACCTCAAAAAGAGCCAGGTCGTACCCCTCAGGGTGCCTTTCCCTTCATCCCTGAAGTGACGCTTTTTTTTGGCTCTCCACTTTGGAACCTACAGTCTTAGAAGGTAAGGACATGAGGGCCCCATCTGTAAGACTGAACAAGACAGATCCAGAGAGGGAAGTGCCTGGAATAGCATGCAGGAGGCCCCCAATCTCTGCCAGTGAGGAAAGAAACGGGCCGATGTGGTCCTCCTTTAGTAAACCAGAGGAGAGGCTTCTGGAATCTTCCTTAGGAACACCAACCCAGTGCCCCCGGCCTGATGGATATAATCAGGGAAGTTCATGAGATGGAACCTCAATCCAACCCAGATCCCAGGAATCAGGACATACCCAGGGACTGTGCCTGTCTCAGAATTTCCTTACTAATTGCTGTCCTCTCCTTTTCTTCAAAAAGCAATAGCCACACAAAGACAACTTCAGAGATGGGGACTGTTAAATAGAAAACATAGACATAAAATCCAAACAGTGAGATGGGATAGGGAAAGAGGCTGTTTAAGGCAATAAGCAAGAGGAGTCATAATTCCCTGTCATAAACAAATTAAAGAACATGAAACACACATATGCCCTTTAAAGAGCTAAAATGATCAGAGTGCATTTATTTTCTCAGTGTTATTTAGCCAGGTTGGAAAACAAAACCCTGAAATTAATGCCACGATAACAGAGATGGGAGTAGAACTTTTCCTTCTAATAATTATCTTACTATCTGTCCATCTTAGGTCAACAAACACCCTGTGATTGACAGGTTAAAATGTTTAGGTTGGTCTGAGCTCACATAAACCATTTTAGGTTTTCTGGGATGGGAGAATGTTATAAAACAAACATATAATCTTCTCTCCATCTTCCTACTTTCAAACCTTCTTCCCACCTGCCCTCCCCATCTTTTGGGGGAATACATCCACAAAGCATTTTGGTCACTGCGAGGTGATCACCAAGCTGGTGGACACAGTCACGGTGAGACTAACAGATTAGTGCATCCTTCTAAATGAAAGGAGAGGAAACGCTCAGGGAAGCCTAATCAGCTTCAGCGTATACGACAGAAGAAAAAATAAGTTAATTCTAATAACCACCACTGTTACTCTCTTGAACCCTCTGACCAATTCAGGGTCTCCCAGATGTCTTGACCCTTTGTTGTGGAAAATCGGAGTAATGGACGAGGAGATAACTGAGAGAAGCCCCAGACCTGCTGGTTAATTCACAGTGGGAAGGGAAAAGAACCACTCATAAAAAAGAACAGACCACACCTGGAAGGTCAGAGGGAGGCAAAGGGGAAAAAAAAGCACTTTAGAGAGAATTTTTATTTTTGAAGTGTGAGAGAGAATTTGGTTGGTGGGTAGAAAGTGTCTGTACGAGGTGAGAATGGAGTATTTTACAAAATCCTGGAATATGTAGTAACTGGAACAAAAACATACCAGATTTCGATAGATATCAGTAAAGATAAAAATGTCTTTCCAGTGAGTGTCAGTTTTGGACTGGTGTTTATTTGAGTGTGGCCCTGTGTGGAAACAGGACAGGAAGCACCCAGATTTGTGTGAACTGCAGATATTTAATGGTCAACTTCAACGATCACCTAGCTTATCCTTTGTGCCCACCATGCCCTCAACGATACGCTTTTGTGAGGACAAAAAAATACAGTGTGAAGATGATTACAAGTGGACTATGTGAAGACTCCAGTAGCAAATCATTTAAAATCCCAAGGGTCACATGATAGAAAAAATGCTGGTGCAGCAATTAGAAAACTCAAGCCCTAGAGTTTACAACCCCAAGAAAATGTGAGGTAACATCCATTTATTCATTAATTAAAGAAATAGATTTCATGTGTCCACTATTTGTCTGGCCTTCTTCTATGTAATGTGATTACAGCAGTGAGCAAGAGAGACAAAATCCCTTGTTTGTGCAGTTAACTTTCTAGTGGAGAGAGACAAGCCATCCATAAACAATGAAGGTGGTAAATGATACAAAAAATATAGTAAATCAACAAAGGGGTTTAGGTACTGACAAGGGTATGGATGGTGTCCATAATTTAAATAGAAGTCAAGGAAGATCTCACTAATTTGAAGGAGTTGAGGGTAAGAGCCATGTGAATATCGGGAGGGAAAACATTCAAAGCAGTAAGTGCAAAGGCCCTGAGGCAGGAGCTTGACAGGCATTCTCAAGAACCTATAATTTATAAAGTACTTTATAATTTTCAAAGTTTTATTTCTTCACATATTCCCAAATGGTATGAGAAAGTCAACTTCTTAGAACTGTTGTGAAATAATTAGAAATAATGTATGAAAAGTGCTAGGCTTTTTAGTAACTAATATGAGTAAGTAAATAACATTCTTCTTGCTAAAGTGCTCATTTGCCAAGAGATATGTGCTGCCTTCTAAAGTCAGATCATAGGAGAACGGGCTATAGGGTAGTCTAGCCTAGTGGCAAAAAGCCACTGTAATGATGGATGCAAATTCAAACCCCAATTTCGTTGCTTACAAGATGCATAAATTTAGATAAATTACTCAGTATCTCAAAGTCTCTGCTTCACAATCTATAAAATGGGCATCATAATATCTATCCTTCAGTGTTGTTGTGAGGGTTAAATAAAACACAGAGAATAATGAAAAATAGTAATAATAACTATTATTATTGCTCACTAATAACGTAGTAAGTGCTCACCATGTGCGGGGCACCGTGCAAAGCCGATTCCCTGCATGATCTCGTTCCATCCTCACAAGACTAGGAAGTAATATTATTACACTCATTTTACTGATGAAGAGACTAGGACTAGATAAAGTGCCCATGGGTCCATAAGTGGTAAACTTGGAGTCAGGATTTGAATCCGGCAGTCCGAAGACAGAGTCTGGGTTGCTGACTACCATATTCTAAATCCCTTCATGCTATGCCTGGCACGTAATTAAAGCTCAGTAAATGGTAGCAGATGTTACTGCTATTGATATGATGACGACGATGACGATGGCGATGAGGACGATGACAACATTTAGAAGAGGCAACTCCTCTGGAAGCGGACAAAGCACAAATTTACAATAATACCACTGGCAGGGCTAGAGACGAATACACCCATCACTAGGGATAAAACAATAAAAAGACCTGCCAGCCAGACCCCCAGTTTGCAATACTTAAAGGAATGAATCACAGATGTGAGTCACGGGATAAAAAACAAGAGAAGATACACAGCTTTACTCTAGTCCCAGATATTCTAAAATTAGGAACACCGAAAAATGCATTGTGAGTTTTCTTTCAAAGTGGCTCAAGTCTTGTTTTCCTCAACACCCGCAATAGACATGTATGCAGAGTAGACAGTCTCAGACGCCCCAGCCTTCCTCCCTGGAACGTGGAGTAAAAGTAACCCAGACAGGCAGCAGCGTTTCCCCCTCTCCCTAGGATCCCTCCCCACGCAGCCCCGCCCCATACCCCTGCACACACTGTCGTGTGCTTATTGCCTGTCTTCCTTTTCATCGCTCAAGTAAGTTTGTACAGATGGTTTTCTGAATTGACTTCTTTTTAATAACTCATGCTACAAAGTTTGTTCTCCTCTTCTCCTGCCAACCCTAGCTAGGAGCTTCTGTGTGCTTCCTTAGTAACTTTTATTCCAAGTGGATCTTCCTATGTAACACACACACACACACACACACACACTCATTACAAGTTTGCTCTGTAAATTCCCACTCCTTCAGGAGATCAAGAACTCATATTTTGACTTTTGTACAGAAGTATCATCCCAGTCCTTAAAAAATCCTGTTTCCTCAAAAGGAAGAGAATAAGACTCTTCCTGTGGGCAAAGTTTATTTTGTGGCAATGCTTTATAATTTATTAGTTAATCTTGTGCCATATGATGAGTTTCCTAATAAGAAAAATCTATACGGGGAGTAATATTAAAAGAGAGGATTTCATGATTGCACAGAACAAAGTATTATAGGTGGGGGCTTGTAGCTCTTGGGAGTTTTCTGCTTCATGGAAAGATCCCCAGAACTGCTTAGCCCATTTTGTAATGGATTTCCCAATCCCACTGAACTACTAGACCAATAAAGATTCAATTCATTTCAACTGGTACTTGTTAGCATATTATTAGCACACATTTACACGCATGCACACTGTCAGCCCCAGGCGGGGTTATCTGTGAAGACACCCAACTTCCAATCAGCAGTCCAGCTCAGTTTACCTCCAATTCTGCTATTCCATTTGATTCCCGCTTATAGTCAAATAAACTTATCCTGGTTAAAAAAAAAAAGTCCCTTCTTACAACCAGAAAGCAAGCCTTTTGTTTTCAACTTAGCTTCAATATCTTTATGTCCCCATGTTCTTAGCCAAGAGAGGAGCAAGAGAAGATAAAGGATTCCCAAGTCTACTGCAAACCCAAAGCATTTAAGATTCACAGACGTCAAGAGAGAACAGCATGGATGCCTAAGGCCTTCAGGTCCAATACACTCTTATAAACAGCTGCTCAGAACCACCGAACTCTATCAGCGTTGAGCATTTCACTCTCTCCAGTTGCCTCTTTCATAAACATGCACCAATTTTTATTTCATTTTAGTACCCTTACAATCATCTTGCGAACTAAGCATTGCTAGTCCCTCCTCCCATCCAACCTCTGCAAGTCTTTGTGGGCAAGTTAACAAAGAGTTAACAAGTTACCAAAGCAAACTCAATGAGGGCTCTCCCAGGTGGGACCTTTATTCAAATAAGATTTTCTTTCTCCAAGGTGGAGTTCCTGCCAAACTTTCTTCATTTCCCTCCGACTTCAGGAAGGTGAGAAATGGAAAGAAAAGTAGGAGCGGAGTATTTAACAGTGTCAGAAGTCAAGACACATTACCCCTTCATTGTCCGGAGGCTTTTTAAATGGAGTCAATGCTGCCCGGAATGTTTTCTCTCACCCAGTCGCCTTTCGTCTTCTTGCTGAGTGTGTTGAGCAAGGCAGTGAGCTGTGGTTTTCTGAGCCAGGCCAAGGCAAGCAGACTGGATGCTACCTGGAGTGCTGAAAGGCCCCTGGGTCGCTTCATGGTATGTAATGAATCAGGCACTTACTCACGTATTGATTCACATTCAGGACATATTAAAATGCACAGGCAATCTCCGTTGTGATTTTCATTTCCAATTTTTTTGCAATGTCTGTGTCTATATCTTATATGTGGTCACGATATTCAGGTGAACGCTAACCTACGACAAATAATTTTGACAGTTTAGATTCAATCCTGCTTGTAAGCTCCTTTCTCATTCAGGAGAATATTCCTCCAGAAAAATATTTGCCTATTTATTATCTCTCTTACGAGTTGTTTTCGTTTTGCCTTTACTATGTTACTGCATAGTGTGTGTGTGTGTGTATGTGTGTGTGTGTTGGGGGGACAGTTAAAAAGCAGCATGGTTAAATATATATATGGCACAAGGCACAGAGCTCAAGATTCAGTGTGATGGTTAATTTTTTTTATCAACATTGCCGGGCCACAGGGTACCCAGATATTTGGTCAAACATTATTCTGAGTGTGTTTGTGAGGGTGTTTCTGGATGAGATTAACATTTAAAATGGTAGAATGTGTAAAGCAGATGGCCCTACTAATGTGGATGGGCCTCAGCCAGTCAGTCGAGGGTCTGCATAGAACAAAAGGCTGACCCTTCCGTGAGTAAGGGGGAACATCTCCTGTCTGACTAGTTGATCTAGGACATCATTTTATTCCTGCCTTTGGACTCACCTGAAATATCGGCTCTTCTTGGATCTCTAGCCCGCGGGCATTCAGACTGGATCTACGCCATTGACTCCTGGGTCTCCAGCATGCCGACTGCAGATCTTGGGACTTGTCAGCCTCCATAATCACATGAGCCATTTCCATGCACATATAAATAGTTAGTTCCTGTTTCTCTGGAGAACCCTGGCTAATACACTCAGATTCTAGCCAAATATCTTCAGGATCTCAGTGATTCACTAAACTTTCTCAGCCTCCTATTCCCCTTCTATAACATGGGGAAAAAATGATC
This sequence comes from Tapirus indicus, assembly GCA_031878705.1. NCBI lineage: Eukaryota > Metazoa > Chordata > Mammalia > Perissodactyla > Tapiridae > Tapirus > Tapirus indicus. Next base: position 51,417,999 of record CM062932.1, read on the forward strand.
AAATGCCTCCTGATGCTAATAAGATGATAAAAAGATAAGTTGCAAGGAGATTCTAGAAGGATACACCATAGATACACCCACACACTAAGAAAATCTGTCACATGGTATCAGTTAGCAGAACCTACCAATCTTTCAGCTCTGACTGAAAATGGACGACGTACATTTCCATCATTAACACGGCAGAGCTGTGTGCTGGCTCTGGCCATTGAAATCTTTCTTATTCCTCCTGAAAACTAGTTCCTTTTGGTGGAAGGGACGAGAAGGTTCTTCGTAAACATATTTTGACAATAAGTAAAACACAAGTGCTTAGCATGAAATCATTGAATGTGGAACTGCCTCTATTCAGAGAAAAATGGGATCTGAGATATTTGGGGAGTACAGACTCTCTTTTTAATGTTGCACTCTAACTCTTAATGATCACAAAAAGGAGCACAATTTTCCATTATAAGAAAAGTCTCTTTACTAGTCCAAATTTCTGGTAGTTATAAAATTAAGCTCGACATTTTGAAGGAATACCATTTTACATTAGATGTGATTTACGCGACTACACATCCATTCCACTTCCTGCCCTAACACAATACCAGGTGCACTTAGTAATTTCCCATTTAATAACTTATTTGCATGAGCGAGTGACTGGAAAGTTATATTGCATGATTGTGGAGACTGTAGACTTTGAATCAGACAGACCTAGGTAGAGTCTTGCCTGCACAAATTGCTAAATATAGGACATTGAGAAAATGACTGAACCTCTTCAAGACTCAGTCTTACTATCTACAAAATGGGATGATCAGTTGTGAGCCTTAAAGGAGTCACTGCATTGCATGCAATGCACTCAGCAATATGCTTGCACATAATAAGTCTTCAATAAATATTAGCACTGATTCTTAGGAATGATGATCTACAAATTGGTCAGAAGTATCAGAAGTAACACTGTTCCTGACTCTATCTACATTCTTGCTAAAGGAGAATAACTTCCTTCTTGAATTGGTGCTTTCTTTTCCAAGCAAAGGAATGGGAGGCAGGGCAAAATACCCTCGGACAAACTGACCATCGTGAAGAATACATTCTTCTTGAAGCTTTCTTTGGAGGCTCTCAGAGAAGACTGTTGGGGAAACTGAGTCACGGGCAACCTCAAATGCGAGTGTGGAACACTGAAGAGGACAGGGGCTTATTTTTCTTATATACGCCATTGAAATAAATGAATGTTCATGATTCAACTGAATTACCTGGGAGGAAGAATAATAATTCATAAGCCAATGAGAACAGAGAAGGGAAAGGAAGAGAAAGAATGAGGGAGAAGCTAGAAGTTGCATCTCTAGATAGAAATATTAGCACTCCACTTGCTTTTTTTTTTTTTAACTAAACACTAGTCAACAAAAAGCAGAGGTTTCCGTTATAAGAATATGCTCTATTTTCTGATCTATTTTCTAATCTTCCCCATGATTGTTCCTTTCTAACTCTGTGTTTACTGCCATGCCCCAAATGGGTCCCAAAAGATCATTCCAAAAAGTTATATTTTATCATGTCCCTCCTCGGCTCAAAATCCTCTGATGGCTTCACCCAAATCAGAGTAACCCCAGGTCCTTGGCTTCTTCACTGTGCCTCCAGCAGGCCTTTGCACTGGCTGTTCCCTCTGCCCAATGCTCTTCCCCCAGTAGACTGCCTTTCTCCTTCACCTCCCTCCGCAGTCTCTACTAAAAGCCTCCTTCATGGGAAACATCTTCCCTAGCCTGACCCCCCGATCAGCCTCTATCCTATTATCCATTTCACCCTAGTACTTACTGCCTCCTACACATACATAATGTTTATGTGGTTCTATATGTCTTTACTTCCTGTCCTCCCTCCGCACCACTCGATTGGCAGTTCTGTGAGAGCAGGGGCAGCACACAGTTTACTGCTGTTACACACAGTCTCAACAAATGACTGGTTTATAATTAGTACTCAAACATATTGTTGAGTATATAAATGAACGGAACAAAGGAAGAGAAGGAAGGAGGGAGGGAGACAGACAAGGGTGGAAAGAGGGAAGGTCATTTATTACTTGAGGATCGGCTTGTTTAAAAGGATTTTACCTGGACACCGGCTCAGTTGTCCTCTTATGCACTGATAGGGCCTCTCCAGCAGATGAATAAGCTACTGGGTCCTTCACTTTAAAGACTCTGAGAGCCATAGCAGCGGGAAGCCAGTGGCTCCACCACAGCTCAAAGCCATCGGTCTCCACAGTATAACACGGGAAAGGCGGAGAAATCACAAGTGGTTCATTGCTGTTACATAGAAAGTCATGGCTGCAGCCCAAGATTCACTCCAATCCTGAAAGTCTTGCCCATTACTTTTCATCTTTACTGATGTTTCTCAACCTCAACTAATAGCTACCAGTCATTTAACACTGACTGTGCTAATCTCTTTGCCAAACACTTTACATATTATACTCTCATTTAATCTTTGGAACAACTCTGAGAAGTAGGTTTTATGATTCCATTTGCACAGGTGACAGAATACACTTAGGTTAAATGGCTCACCCAATTTCACACAAGTAGTTCGTAACAGAGTCGGTTTGGAAAAAGAGGCTGTCAGATTCCAAATGCCGAAACTTCCAAAAACCATTCCTTTGTCCTGCCTTCCAATCTCTCAGGTACCATACCTAAGGCCATCTTTCAGAGACTGAGTCCCATAATGATGAGACAAAAACTCTATTTTTCCCGAGATGGCCATTGATGTACTGACACGGACGCTGTCATTAACTTTGTGCTTTGCAATTAACGTTAACAACAACAAAAATGTGTATAGTGGTTTTACAAGGAATACTTTTCCTTGCTATTATATTAAAACGACAATTCATCAGTAGTCTAAAACTGTTGTAGTCTTATTGATTACTCAGTTTGCTGCCGTGGTACCCATAAAACACAAATATAATAACATAAAAGCAAACATGTTATTGTCCTATTGACAGCAGGACATGCAGGAGACCCCGGAGCCTTTCTGTAAGGAGGGAAACACAGGTTGAGGGAGATGGAATCCTCCGGCATTTTTATGAAAGCTTTGTGTGTGCTGCATACAGGACATCAGTGTCTCAGTGGATCATACAACATCAGTCACAAACTACTGTTTAGACATCATACCATTTCGATTCAGTCAAGGACTCTAATCATTTATTCTAAACATAGTAAAATATACTGACCACTTTGTGTTAAAGAAAAATTATCACAATGAATTTAAAGAAACCAGGCTTGGGGGCTAATGAAATAAGTAGAGGGGAAAGAAAGGGGCAAAATGAAAATGAGTATACATTCTGTCTTACCTCATTCTTTGCGTCGATTTGGAGGTGGAAGGTAACTACAAGCTTGGAGTCCAGGACTAATCATAATATGGTGAAATAATGTTCCAGAGAGAAGCTTAGATTTTCTTATCCTAGAAATAATATGAGAAGGTGGAAGGGATGAGAGAGTAGACTAAGAGATGGGTTTTGCATTTCCATGTAGATTCAAATAACTTTTCTAGAAAGATCTATCATTCTGCTTATGGTACACGCAGCGCTGAGCGATTACATATACGTTATTTCATTCAAATTTCATGACACTCTGAAAAAGGTATTATAATAACCGTTTGCTGTTGAAGAAACTGAGGCTCAGAGGAATTAAGTGATTTATCTCAAGGTCACACTGCAGTTTAAGTGGCAGAATGCTTGGGCCAGGCCCGTGGTTTTTCCTGCTACTAAATGGATATAGCACATGTTACTTCTTAGACAGCAAGTTCGTGAGCCTCAGACATTCACAGACAAATTACAAGGTTACCAAACCCCCAAAGCCTTCAAGAGACAAAATATAGTAGGCAGCTATTCTACATTATAGCATCCTTTAAAGAAAGAAGCAACCAACCAAACAAACCAAAAAGTCCATCGGCCACTTTGACGGCCTTCTCAGCTTTTAGGCCTGATCAGACCCTTCTAATTGGCCACTTCCTGTCTGTTCTCTAGAGAGTTCCAAATTGGATTAATAGCTTATCTGATCTGTAAGTCCTTTTCCGTCTTTGTGAGCAAACTTATCCAGGTTTTCCCAGCTTAAAGGCTGCCAATCTCTTGGTGAAGTCAAAGTAGTAATTTTCTTCTTATTCTGTTACTAGCTCCACTGGGTTAACTCAGATAAAGAAAAATTATCACCTCGTTTTTAAAGAACTTTGATTTCACAGGGGCCATTGTAATGCTAGTTTGAGGAGCTCTCACCTCTGAGGTCGTGGAATACAGTAGCTACCTGGAAGCCATGGATTAGAAGAGAAAAATGAGATCTCCCTCCTCTTCCTCCTCATTAACATCGCCAAAGATCTCTGAGCCCTCGCCAAAAATGTGAGCGAGCCTTCATATGGGTTTTCAAGTTGGGGTCAACGTTTGCTTAAATTATATGGCAATCTTATCAGTTTGACTTCCTACGCCCATTGGAGTTCAGCTTGATTTTAGGTTTCTGAAGTTGACTTGGTCAATAATAGATGTCAAATATTACAAAGGTTCAGATGTGGAGCCAAACGTATTTGGGCTGCAAGTTTTTGGAAAGCTGGAACTGACTCTCTTGAGAGTTTTCCAGTAGGGATGGGCTAGTGCTTTTTTGCCAAGTTTAGAACCCATTCCAAATCTAAAAGGGTTAGAACTCAGGCTTGGCTGAATCTTCTAGAAGTTGAGGGGGAGTCGTTCTGTTTTATTTTCCTCTAATTTAGCAAAAGTCTTCCTAGCTTTCAGAATTATGTCCCAAGGGAACTGTGTATAGCTATTCAATGGCTCTGAAAAACCTCCTTTAAATGACTTTATGTGATTTTTAGTGTTTTTAAGTTTTTGATCCTACACAGCCAAATGCATCTGTATTTCCTACTTTTCATTGTCTTAGTGTGATTGACAGACTGGTATTCATTGGAGAAAACTCACCTCGAGAAACATGCCTTCGGAAATCACTTCTTCTCTCCCCGTAAAGTTAGAGGTAAATCACTCCTCCAGAACAAATGGTTTGTGCCCAGAGTTAATACTTCCAAGAAGCCAAAAGTTGTTCCTTGGCTCCAGGTGAATTGTACAAATATAATTTTGTCTAGGCCCCACTCTCCTCCTGTTTACGGAGAAGATGTCATAGCCAGGGCTGAACTTATTAATGGAGTGAGTGGTAGAAAGCAGAGAGTGACCCAGATGGACTGGACAGGTCCTGTGTAGAAAAGAGAGGGGGTCTGGAATCAGGAGACCCAGATCGAAGTCTCAGTTCTGACACTCACTGTGATCTATCATTCACAAGTTATTTAATCGCTCATCTTGCCCGTAAAAGAGGAAAAACAATACCTGTTTTATTTACCTTGAGGAAAAATGATATATATATGAAAGTACTACATAAAGTAAACACGAATAGACAAAATCCTAAGAACTGTAAAAAGCGCTTACCCTAAGTTTTATAATCTGCATCCATTTTAGAGGATATGAAATAGGATCTGCTTAGATAATCCAATGTCATTATAGTCCTTTAACATGATGCAATTTTTAAGGAACAAAATAACTGATGACTGTGGAAAGCTTCATAAAATCTCCTTCCCAAGTCTAACTCTGTGAGTTTGCCCACCAAAAAAGATCTCCTTCGAAACAAAGAGCGGGTCTGGAAAAGACCAATGATGATGACTCTCCCAGACTGGCAATGAGGAAGGCTTCACTCTCCTTATTTGGAACCAATTAATATTCATGTAGTCCCAACCCTGAAGGGATTTAGCCCCAGCATTTCATAAAACTGAAGCAATCCATCATCCAAAAGGGCAAAAAGGCAAAATTTCTGAGCACTTTTCCTCAAACTCCATCAGAGAATGTAAGCTCACGTTACTTCCCCTCCCCAATCCTGTCCTTCTTTATGAAGTGAGACTATTGTGGATAACTGTGGTCTCATAATGCATTTTTGGCCGGCCAAGGCAACACCATGGCTTCAGAAATTCTCTTTAGTAGAAGCTGGCCAGGGTTCTATTGTTTGCATCTGGGATGTGGCCAGTAGAGTTCGGACATCTGCCCATTGTGTTAGCTCCTTGGGCGCCAGTGAGCTGAAGCTTGTTATTCCTCTGGGAATTGTGCCTCCGTTCCTTGAGAAAGGGAGAGACTTGCCAACAGCCCTCTATCACATCTGACATTTGGGAGACAAAAATCCCTTTTTGAGTTCCAAGTTTAATTGTGAGTTTCTTGTTCTGACCAAGCTGATCCATAAAGGTATTGTCTGACCAAGCTCATGCTTGGTCATCTCACTGGAGTTGCTATTTAGCTGGAAATTTGGGAATCCCATTTCTAGACTTTGTGCCAATCCAAATGGTCAAGCCCCTCTGGCTGCAAAACCAGAAGATAAAAAGGGAGAACAGGCACGACAAGGGGCAGTGGGGTAGTGCTGGCATGGTAGAAGTTGGCAAATTTCTAAGTCCTCTCAGTCATTTTGTTCTTTTCCTGTCCCTTCTTTTAATCCTATTGCAACTGATGTCTAGCCCTTTGAGAATCTCAATTAACATTTCCTTTCTAGTCCCCAACTTCTGTCATTAACCAATTACGGTACATCAGAAAAGTTAGTTAACCTAAGGTTTGATTTCTTTGCCTCAGAAATGTGGAGTATATTAGCATTTACCTTACAGGATGGTAAAGACGAAAGTGCTTAGTACAAGAGCATGGTACATAATAAGTGCTCGGTAAATGTTAGAGATAAAAATGATGATGATGATGATGGTGTGTATAAACAGCCTAGCACAGTATTTAGCATGTAATGATGACTTGATAAGTGATGAGAATTATTACTAAAATTATTCCATTATTATTTGTCCTATGTAAAGGGTGAGAAGAGTCCAATTGGCTTCTTGGTTAAGGTCTATTTACAGACTATTCCAATTGGAGTCAACACATGGCTTTAGCCAAACCTGAAACTGAGGCTTGATTTTGAAATACCATCATCTCCACTGTTCTATGACCTTGCTTTCCAATACCCATTGACCAACTTTTCGGTCTTTTAAGGGGTTCCACCCTGGCCTTCATGGCTAACAATAGCCAATAACTTCCAGGAAAACAAAGAGCAGGATATTGGGGTCTTTCGGCCTCTGCATCAAAGAACAGCTGGATCCAATTCAGAGCCTTAACTGAAGAAAGAAAGAAAAATGGACACCCTTCCAGTGGTCACGTGTCAGCCGTTACAGGCGGTGTCTCTACCACCTGCAGGAACACATTCAAATGGGGCATTTTATTAAGGTAAATCTTCGAGCAGATTATAAGCAATGACCCAGTGAGAAACCAACCCTATCAAGAATTGGTTGACAATACCTTCCTAGGATGTCGCAGCAAGGCGTGGCCTTCAGAGTTGGAGAGTTCTAGGTTTAAAGCTTGACTCTGCCCCTCACTTTGGGCAGCTTTATTTATCCTTTCTGGGCTTCAGGTCCCTCATTTTACATAAAGGCGGGGAGGGGACTATAATAATTATATAATACTTACTTGAAAGTGTTGCTCTGAGATTTAAATGCGATCCTGTTCACCAAAGCACACGGCACAGTCTGCAGTACTTAGTAAGTGTTCAATATATGTCAACATGTGTTTGTTCCCTTCTTCCTTCTCAGAGCTTTCCTGTGTGTACAGAGTGAATACAATGGTGCCAGATATGCAGTAGATGCTCAGTAAATGGTACTTCCCTAAAAGGCAGTGAGGAGTCCTGTGTTTCCTGGGAGTGGTATTCTCATGTCAAGAGCCAGTGGGTAGCATCAGTTCTGAGCTTCTCAAGCCCCATTGTTCCCCCACTTCAGCCTGCAAATTACTGCCATGGCCTGCTTATTACTTCAACTCCTCCTTCCTCTTCCACAATTCAATAGCTCACTTGCTGCCCTCGAGCGTCCCAGAGAAGCCCTTCCCCGCCCCTCTAGGGAGTCTGCAATACAGCCCAGTTGCTCTCAAAGATTAGAAAGGCTTTTAAGTCTAGCCTAAAAAAATAGTCCCGTCCTTTGTCTCAGGCCATTATTTCTTCTCTTACCAATTTTGGAGGATGCAATTTCCCATTCTTCATTTATAATATTTCGCTGAGGGTATTTGTAGATCGTCAGCCTATATGTCAAGTCTCTTGCTTGATTACACCATATAAATTCACTTCTATTTATAAGCCGAAGTGACTACTACTAGAATAGGAATTAAATACATTTCTAGTTTTGGAGGCAAGCACAACTCATTTTTCTAACTCAGTATCCCTTCGGATGAAATATTAGCCTCAATCTATAAATTAGAATTTTAATGCTGCAGGAACTGCCTCATTTTGGAGGCAAGCAAGGTAAAGAACTTGCCTCAAGTGATGCTTTCTTGCTAATGGCAGGATCGGGACTTGCATACAGGTAGCCTGGCTTTCGGGTCAGGTGTCTCTTTACTACCCCGTGATACCTGATCAGGTAGGGTCACCTGAAGTTTAAATGCCTCCACAGCATATGTAAGTGCCTTAGCATAGGGGCTCCTGCCAAGAGCTCCTGCTTTCCCTGCATTCTGTTCGGTTTACTGTCCATAGACTACTTCCCACTCCTCCCAACATGTCCAGGGGACTTTTTCCCACTCCCTGGAATGACCTGCCTCACCTGTCTACCTGGACAATCAACTGATCCTCTAATGTTTAACTCAAAGTTCTCCTTTTCTTCAGTAACTCTCCCCAACATCCTCAGAAAAATCAATCTCTCCTTCACCTGTGTTCTAACCGAATTTTGTGTATGTCTCATTTATAGAACATATTGCATTCCATTACAGCTATTTGTTTATCTTTGTCTCCTTACTAGACTGTGAATTGTTCAAGGTTAGGAATTATACTTTATTCTTCCTTGTACCCACAGCTCTCCAAAGAGTTTCTGACACATAGTAAGCCTTTATAACTGTAGTTTTTTGGGGCTTTTTTGGTAGATGATAATTTTCATGCCAGTTGTATTGGGTAAATAATAATGCACTCACATGGAGGATACAATGTGATTCTGACCAACATCTACATATGTCTGAACTTCTGTGGATACCTTCAATTGCTACAAACTAGAAGTACTAAAAATAATAATAATAATTGGAAAACTTTACCTGAAAGGTTGTGTAACTTTGTGCAAAATTATGAAAGTCTATGAAATCAGAGGGCCGAACAGAATATCCAGGGAGGTTGCCTGTATTCTTTAAGGTAGCTTAATTTATTCATCTTAAAAATTCCAAAATTTTCCACCTTTGACAAAAAATAATACCAAAAAAAAAAACCTATGATGAAATATACTCCAATGTTTTAATATCAAAAAAGATTAAAATTAAATTGTAGCAAAATAAAAACTGACTGTTTTGGAAAGTAGAATAAAAACTATAGTACACAAACCTTCAATGACTTAAAATTGAGTCTTTTATCTCAAAATGGGGACTAAGTCTCCAACCATAATTAAATGACCTCAATAGATCTTGTAGTAGTATTCTTTAAAGGCAATCTGAACTCTAAACTATGTTCCCATCCTTGGGATATATCATGGACTTTCTCAACTCTGTCATTTATTCTTTAATATTTTCTACTTCATTCAGTTCTTTAGCAGAAATAGCTGATTATTCACACACTAAGCAAGTAGCTTAAAAGCTATGAAACCCCGATGTTGAATGACCAAAAGTGTCTTCTAAATACTGCCAATATAGGCAAATTCTTACTTATGGGACATTGTGAAGCATCAGTCTGCCACCCCCTCCATGACACTCCCCGTGTTTCCCTTGAACTAAAACAGCTATAACTTCCATTGCATTCAGTTTCCAACTAAGCTTGCCCTGGGATTATATCAGAGTGATATTTCAAGCCATGTTTAGTTATTCTTGACACCAGACAATCATAGTTTCTACCAATCAGATTATGACCTGCTATAATGGAAAGACATGATATATTAAGAAAGCCGAAAATCAAAATAAAAAGTTCTAATGCAGAATACACATAACTCTGTAGAATGACAATGGAACAGCAAGTGAGGCTTCAGGGGCGTATTTTGTCTTATGATCACAGCACGAATACCATTCAACACGAACTAGAAAGAGAGAAAGAAGAACAGAATCCCTATAGGTTGAAAGCAGCTCAAGTTAGCAGTTGCAAAGATAAAAGTTATTTGACATAAATGCCGCTGTTTAGATTTCTGAAAGTTCTGTGTGAACTTAGCTTAGCTTAGAGACTGAGGAAAAGGAAGAGAAATATCGACTCCTATGTGGAATTGTTCCACAGGTCACAATAATGTCTCTCTCAGCTGGAAACAGAAATAACAGTCACAGATGATGTTTCGTGTTAGATGCTGCATGTGTGTGTGTTCAAACTCCATGAAGAATTTCAAATAGCTTGATCCCGATTGCCAGTTCCTGGCCAGAAAGGCTCTTTGATTCAAACACATCTAGTCTAATTTTTAGGGTTTTTTCCCTTTTTTCTAGAACTTCTCCCTTAACCTTACCAAACAGAAATATATTATTTTTGTTTTTGTCTTCTCCTCAGGTTCCTTCCTATTTGGATCAATTATAAGTCACATAACTAGTGACCTTTATTGGCTACTGGAGAGTTGATGGACAAATCAAATGGAGCAACACGTTAGGATGACTCTTAGACACTGCCAAGAAGACTGGTAAAAGCAGAACAGCACAGCTGAGATCCACGGTTTAGCATCTGACTGTAGATTCAAGGCTGCATCTTGGCTCTCCACTTGCCCTCTCTATGCCTCAACATCCTCATCAACAAGATGAGAATTATAAAAGTCAGCATTTCAGTTTATAGTAGCTAGCTCACTGCTTGACAGACAGTTGACATAGACAAACATTATTTTGTATTGTGCTGTTATATACTTGCTTATAAATATATTGCTTTTCTATTTTGTATGTATATACTTTTATATAGGTAAACGTGTAGTTGTTGTTATATACAATAGCTATTATTTTTTTAGCTCCATTTAGGCATTAAGCAATACAACAATAGAGAAAATTAGGAAGTAAGCAGAGAACAACATCCGAATGAGGTTCTTCCTTTCTTGCAAGTTATAAAGGGTGGGAGAAGTATGCAATTCAACAAAAAATTCCAAAATAGTTGACAAGACAGACCAGTTTACCCTGAACAGTCCTTATTTACATGTGTTCTCCCAGCATACTTATTAAACCTCCCTCTTTCTAAAGAGTGTCCTGACTTGATTAAATGCTCACGCACTAGCGGCCCCACTTGGTGGGATAAATATGTTGAGAGGGAAAGCACACTCAAGGGCACCTGATCCACGCAGGGAGGCAGGGTGGAAAAGCCTCCCAGGATTAGGTAAGATCTAGGCTGATGAGTGGAAGTAGCCATGTGAAAAACGAGACAGCAGCATGGTAACAATCACTAATTCTGAAAGGATGGGAGAGTGAGTGCAAAGATAAGAAGACAGCAGGGGGCTACGAAGACTCAGAGAAAAATTAAAATACAGTAGGATCACGCAGTTCACAGGAGAAAACAGCAAAGGGTGACAATAGATAGATCAGTAGTGGCCACATCAACAGCATGGACCAACCTATTTAAGGGCAACAAAAAGCCAAGGAAGGTGTCCTATTCACTTGAGGGTACGCAATGGCAGAATGTGGGGAGCTGTGGACCCAGAGAATAAAGGGCCTGTTTTGCATGGAAGCCCTTGGGGACTGCTGATTTTATAACAAACTAATATCACTCAGTTCGTGGCATCCTTCTTCCAGACTATAGAGGTGATCTAGCCAAGAACCCCAAAGCGCGCGGCATCAATTTCTCCCGAGTTCACATTTCAGCAGAACAATTCCAGAATGAATCACTGCATGTACAGGTTGTTGGTCACACCCAGTTCAAAGCCCATTTTCAAAGCTCCTTCTGCTTTGTGTTCAAGCTGAGTTTGCAGAGATTTATGTGGAGATTTCTCATTTTCCTTGAAAAATACAAAATCTTTCACCAGAGAATTTTTCTCACTCAGTGAGGCAATGCTGGGCCTCCTCGTCATTCCTCCCCAGAAGGCCTTTCTACCTCCACTCAAATCTCTATCCTTTTTATTTAGGAAAGGAAGGGAGTCGTTGAGAACAGAGAAATTAGTCCCTGACATGTTCGAAAAGATGGAATAGAAACTGAATGCAGCCCTTTGAAATCAGTAGAAGGTGAGAGAGAAACGAGTCATGCAATGAGGCAAAAATGAATGCTGTAGAGTAGGGAATTGATTTTAGGAAGATGCAACTTCTCAAAATCCCCTACTTCTGAGGCCCAGCCTGACATGGGGTAGGATCTGAGGAATGGGTAGTTGCCTATAGAGATGACGGTAACTCAGTGTTGAGAAAGAAACCTTCTTAAGGAAAGATTTATATCAAGGATGTATTGTATGTCCAAGGAGGAAGATGGTACCTGGTTTACAAAGAGAGGGTTTCACGAGGAAAGGAATACGGGGAATGAGCAAATGGTGGTAGAAGAATATAGGGCTGGAGAGCTATACTGTCTGGGCTGGAATCAGGCTCTTCCTTGTACATGCTGTGTGGCCTTGGGGAAGTATCTTAAGTTCTCTGAGCCTCAGGCTCCTCATCTGTAAGATGCGGATAATGATAGTAACTACCTCATAGGGTTATTAGGATTAAATATGTTACTGTTTATAAAGCCCTTAGAGTCATCCCTGAGACAGAGTAGGAGCTTATGAACAATAATAACAAAAATCTATCAATAATTGCTGCTCCGAGATGATGTAATCTACTCTAAAATCTCTTCAATTCAGAGTCTTCATTTCTACGAAATGATTTAGTCTCCTGCTATGTTCTTTCCACCTACTTCAAGTCTTCCTAAAACCAAGTAGAATTTGTAACTCTTAGAGCAAAACCTACCAATTCAAAATTTAGAAACAAAAGGATTCACAACATCCTTTCCAAATCTTTGGCGATACCCTCCACTACACCAAGTCCCTCAGTGATGGGGACATTTGCCCAGGTGGAGATGGGAAGGCCAAGACAGCATGGGAAGCTAGGCAGGGTCAGAGTTTATCTTCATGTCTCTTTGTCTCAGTTTGGAGAAAAAGAAAGGTCCCAGCTTCCAGACAGCCAAGAAAACAAAACAAACAGGCATGTAAATGAGATGTGTTTTGGATGTGGGTTTGTATATATTGGCAGGAAGAACAGTGAAACTTATGACTCCGCTTTCTTATTCTTTTTTCTCTCTTCTGACCCTGTCAGTGCCAAAGGAGTTATTTTTAAAAGCATGGGTTCATGTTTTTGATCATAATGTTATGGCAAAAGGGGAGATGACCTTTACATCTACTTAGTAGCTGTTATACAATCAGCAAGCTCCACATGGCAGCACTTCATGTCGGGTCACCAATAATTCGGGGGTTCTATCGTTTTTGGTTTCCCCTCACAATTAAACAGCACTTACCAAGCCTAAACACATTAAGACAGTAATTTATCCCGTAATTTATTAAAAGAATAAATGTTCACTACCAAGTTCTTCCAAAGCATCTTGCAAGGCCCAGTCTGGTATGGAACAATAAGTCAAGACAAGTGAGCACGCTACATCTTTTCTAACACACACAGGTGTTAACCCAACTTTGTGTACCAGGATTGAGAGAGGACGGGACAGTTGGAGTGTTTCTATGTAAAACCTATAGGATAAAGAGGTAACCTATAGAAGCAGCCACTTAACCAGATGCAACCTCCCTTAACCAGAACACGTGGGCTCGTAGCTCTATGGGCTCCCCGCAACAAGAGGAGATTGGATTTCATGATGTATATAGTGTCCTAATTCTTCCGCGTTTCAATTCTTATTTTTGATCATTCTGTGGGGATTATCAAATTCTGGGCCAACTTCCCTGGAGAGAAGAATGATAATTTCTGGCAAACAACAACAAAAAATGCTGACTTTGTATGTTTTAGGCACTAATGTTTTTGCTGGGGAAAGGGAAAAAAAACTAAATTACTTCTGTGGTCTAATACTTTTTCCAGCCCTTACCTGAGAGACCAGTGAAAGCATTGTCTATGTCATTCCAAAATTTTGACAGAAAACTGACAAATTTAGTATATAGTCCAAATATTTTTCTTTATTCAGAATTAAACAACTTAGAAAAATCTCACCATGCCACTAACTGAATTTCTCTATTTTCTTTGGATACTTAGTGATAGATGGTCCAAAACTGTCCATTAAAGTATATTCGTATAAATTATATGCCAGGAAAAAGAATATGTACTTATGAAGATTTTATCTGATCTTCACTGTTAACTTTTTCTTGTAAAACAAACTTGACTTTTCAATTCCCTAATCTCTGATCCATTAATGGTTTTCTGCACTGAGAATTGTTTCTAACAAAATTGGTATCAAATTAGACTTGACTCATCCAAAGAACCAAATAATATCTCTTAAGGAGAGGGTGGGGTGGTGGGATCTCATCATATTCTTAGAGAAAAAGAGTAAATTTGAATTGTGAAAATCAGTAATGTTAAAAATTGTATTTCTTTATTTGCATCAACAGAAAGATTAAGTAACAGTTTTGAGACTTGTGTTAGAATAACTAATACTAACTCCTGAAATAAACAACCTCTGAATATTAGTGCCTTAGCCCAACCAAGATTTATTTCTCACACAATCAAAGTCCACTGCAGGTGGCCCTGGGCACCTCTCTCCCAAATGGCTCATGGATCTGGAAGCCTTCTGTCCTACAGCCCTGCTCTCTTGGAGCCCTCTGCTTCCAGCAGCAAAGAGGGTGGTGAGAGAGAGAGAAAGAACAGGAGAGCATGAAGAACAGTCTTGAAGAAGATAATAGACATTTGAATTGGTTTAAATGACACCTGACTGGCTAGAGGTCATGACCTCTGAGCCTTGCTGTCTTTAGTATTTTATCTACAAACAACCTATTACACAATTGCTGGATCTTTATAAATCATAAATACTCCTCTTAAAGGGTAAAGAATTAAACAAGTGGACAGGCCAAAACACAACTGCCAAAGCCTGATTTATTGGTGAAGAGTTAGTATAAATCATCCATAGAAAAAGCAACAATCACATTTCCAACAAATGATAAAGCACTCTCTCTTTAAATGTCTTTTCCCCACTCTTCAAGCACCCAAGATAAATGAATATGCACAGATTTTAAATGGCCCTTCTAATATAATTAAATGATCGGGATTCTTTAAAACAAGACAACAGGCCCAAAATGGAGTCACTTATGCTAAGCCCCACATCCTTAAACCAAAACTTAATTACAGTTTCGACTCTCCCAGAAGTGGAATCTTAAACCCGTCAATCATGACTTGCCTAATCAGCACTAACTAGTTACGTAATCTGCCTGATGAACCCCTGCCATCCCCTACAGGAAAGTAACCTTGGAATAACCAATCTGCTTTATTGCCTAGTACCACTTCCTTGTTCCGCTCCTTCTGCCCATAAAAGTCTTTCATTTTGTGCAGCTCCTCAGAACTCCTTTTTATCTGCTGGACTGGATGCTGCTGATTTGAATCCATTTTTGCTCAAATAAACTCTTAAAAATTTTAACATGTCTCAATTTATCTTTAACAGTTCTAGTGTCAGAAGAGGGGACTGAAGGAGACCTTCGACAGCCCCCCAGGAGCTACAGATAAGAAGGTGGATGTGCCTGAGGAGCCCCATGAACTCACTGCTCTCTGGCGGCCTTTGGAGGGGGTGGGAAAGGTCCTCTCTGATCCTAGCTCTGCAGAGGTTGCATTCTGAGCTTTCAGACTTGGAGCATTTCTTTCTCCGAACTGGGTCTGGAAACCAGCTAGAGTCGGACTGGGTCTGTCTTAGAAACTGGCCCGGGTCCGGATCGGACTGGGTTCAACTTAAGCTGGACTGCATCCAGTATGAGGCCTCAGGTGAATAAAATCCTGTTTTAAGGCTAAACAAGTAGGTTAATCTTACCAAAAATAATCTTGAATGACAGTGGCCGCAGTGGAGAACTTTTAACCATCTTAGATAAGTTTATCCGTTTATGAGATGCCCTAGGAGTCTTAGCTAGGCACTCGTTATAAAGGGTAAAGAGAAAATTATTTTTCCTCTACTGTTTCTGGTGACCAGGATGAGAGCTGCTGGGACACCCCACTCTCTACAGAGCCTGCACACAGGATCCTGGGAAAACTGGCAGAAGGCGGCAAAGAATGAGAATCCTTAGCAAAGTCAGCTCTCCCAGATCTCTGTCTGTGGTGCCTGGTCAAGAGAGGAAGGTAAAATTTCATGTTGTCCCTTCCTTTCCAAGTTTAGTTTGGCAGGAAACAAAAAAAACCCCACATTTGTAAGAGTTAAATCTTTGAACTGTGACCTGTGAATTTGCTTTAAGGTACCCACTGGTTGTCAACCTCTCTCTTCCAGGGACAGCTGTTGCCTTCTTCTTCATCTTGTTGTGTCCTGAGAATGTGGATCAGTGACCGTCAGGTTGGAGACCCCAAAATTATAGCTGGACAAAAATGTGGGTTGTACCCCATTTGTGGCTACAGTCCCACCAGCTATTGCCAGCTCTCAGGGGACATGTCTGAGTCTTTCTTTCTTTTGGTTGTCTTTGGGAGTGGCTCTGGATCTTGGGAGGGTAGTGTCTTTTGCACACTCTGTGGGGATGCCTCTTGTGTCCATGGGGTTGTTCGGTAGTGCCAGGAATATTTATTGTTTGTCCCGGCTGAAACCTGACAAGATGTTTGAAAGAATTTTTTTTTTTTTAAGTAGCTCTATGGCCAGAAGTTGGCCAAATTGGAAGCTGATATTCAGAGCCTAATAGGAACTTTTTTAGGCCTTCTCCCCTAAGCTAGAATGAAACTATGTACCCAGAGGGGAAAAAAAAAAACCTTCTGAAGACTGTGGAAGGATTTACCAAAACATTCCAAAGACACACAGCTCTAAATCTAGAACACAGGAATCTTGATTTCCAATTCAGTTGGAGATCTTTTTCCTGACGTAAAGAAGCAAATTGAAGATAATGTAGTTGAATGGGTGGGTCAGCACCTTACAGCTACAACATGTTTGATTTCAGTTCTGTCATTTAGTCTCATGCTTTCTATTTAGCCCCTTTTTCTGACTTTTATTAATTTCTCTATCCTCTGAGCCTACATTCCAAAAACGAGAATTTTGAATATCCCTTTACTTTCTCCACCTACCAATTCACCGCAAGCAAACACATACACAAACACTCTATGTCAATTCAAGTCTTCCAGGAAGGAGACACCAAGATGGAACTAGAAGTGCAAGAGATTTAGTGAATGGAAGACAAAGGGGAGATGAAGCAAGGACAAGCATTGTAATACAGGTCTGACACCTGGGAAAGGAAAGGGCGAAGGAAGAGCCTCAGATTGCAATGCAGCTCTGAGATATCTTGGCCAACCAATGGAGAGTCATAGAGCAAAGAGAATTGGGCAGAAATGGCCCAAATATAGTTCCCCTGCGGTGCTCAGTCATTGGCTGGATGCAGCCCAGGGAGAGCAGGGTCTCGAGTGAATGCTATGATAGATCCCAAAGGCCTGCGAGTAAACACGTGACACTTTCTAAATTTCGTTTGACACAATTTATTTACTTAACATTTTAAACGTATTCAGTTTGGCTTTTGCATCATTTCATACATACATGTACACACACACCTCTCTCTATATACATATGTGTATATATATATATTTACATATAATTCATTCCATTAGGATTTACCAAGTTCCTACCCTCATCTGTATTAGATGACAGAAATAACTGGTTTCAGTTCTCATTTCCAGCCTTTACACTATGTTTTTTCCATCAGTTTCATTTACCTCTAATATTTCTAGAGTAAATCTAAGTGGTTTTATCAAAGGTGTACACAAAGAGGTCATATTTTCTGTATTTTCACATCTGAGAAAATCTGTTGCTTTCACTCATGAGTGACTACATGGCATGTTATGGAATGTTTGAATTTTGCCTTTCACTGCTCCAAACTCTGTAGGAATTCCAAAATTATCTTAGTGTTAAGTATTAATAAAGAAAAAGGGCTTACTTTTATTCCTTTGTACATCACCCAAATTTTCTTGAATATGTAGAGAATTTTTTAAAAATCTTTGAAATGCAGATGTTTTGTCAGTATACATTTATGTGTGAGCTCTACTCTTTTTACTGTATTTTTCAAATTAATCTTACCTGGAAATTTGATAATCACATTATTTTTAGATTTGGGCCGCTTTTTAAAGCAGGAATTATTTATTTTATATTGCCAATAATCCAATAATCACTTCTATACCCATTATTTAGTTCTTTTACCTAGAGGCATAAGGACCGGTGCTATTACTTTTTTATCTGAAAATATACTGGAAATAAATGTTCTTATGCTTCTCAATGTCAGTTTAAAAGTTCTCAGAGCTATTTTTCTAACCATTTCGCTAAGCCCTACTTTTATAGCACCATCTTGAAATTTGTCACTCCATTTCTTTCCTTCTCTTTCCTACCCAGTCTCGAGCACTCCTCTGGGAAGCAGAAAAAGGACTCTTAATCATCTGTATTTTATTAAGTGTCTAATAGACTACAGGAGAAAGCCAATTCTCTGTTTTCCCAACATTTTAGCCAAGTACCAGAATTTGGGGCCAAATTACAGCAAACCATTTTCTAACAGGAAAAAAAAAAGGCCTCTGGAGTTCTATAATGTCCTAAACAGACCAAAAGCACCTTGGGTGTTTAGTGACCTTATCCAAAAGACTCTCCCACCATAAACCAAATGCAACCCAATTTATCTCAAAAGAAGAGGAAAGAGTGAGTCAATGTGGCTGTAATTTGAACTTTTCAGTTCTAGGGAGTCTCCCCATTTCTAACCTAAGACTTAGACCACTAAGCTATCTCCCCTAGTGGATTTATTTGCCTCTTTTATTTCCTTGGTTAAAAATGTCTGAGTCATTATAAACCAAACATCGGGAGAATCTTTACTTTTAAAAGAGCATTAAAGCTGCATTGATTGATTTGGTGCGATAATGGAAACTCTGTTTTGTTCTCTGAAAATTTTGAAGGACTTTATTTGATTCTGAGACTATCAACGGAGAAGATTACAAAGGCAAGATCATCTTCAACATGTCAGCCTGAAAACCCTCACCATCGTTCCTCATCCCTTTCTCAATGGACCTTCCCGCTGCTCCTACAAGTATGTACACAGCAGGACACCCGAAAAGACGGAACAGTCAAGGTTTTACTTACGATATGTCTAATCAGAGCAGAACACAATGAGACCAGTACTTTATGTATAAAGGATAGCATTCGTTCATTCATTGATTCACTTATTCATCAAATACTGAGTGCCTACTATGTCTACTCACTACTCCAAATGCTCATGATACAAAGATGAACAAGATCTAGGCTCTACGGACAATCTAAATATCCTACAATCATAATAACAATGAGGAGGAGGAAGAAGTGAAGCAGGAGGAGAAGGGAGATAGTATTATCCCCATTTTACAGATGACAAAGCTGAGGCATAGAAAGGTAAAGGACCATACACAAGCACAGGAGGGTTGTAATTAGCAGGACCAAAATGCAAAGCTTGAGTTAGTCTTCAGTGTACACAGTCATAACCTCCATGCTCTGTTCCCACAATAGGAGACTGAAAAATAAATTAGAAAAGAAATTCAATATAACCACGTTTGCCCCTTGATTCGGCTGAAGTCAGAGTCACAGCTATGATCCAAATGTTCCATCCTGTAGACCGGGGATTCTCGCTTTTTAAATATCTCTCTGTTACTTTTGAGGGTCTCTGGGGGCATTTGATATGTGCTGATAAACATTTTTTCTTGTCCCTCAAATTCCGACATTCGATCTCTTTGTGGCATAGCTGAATGATGGAGAGACTGAGTGTACACTTTGGTGAGGAGAACGACACTATAGCGATAGCTTTAGAAACTTTACTCACTCAACACACATGAAATGAAATTCTAGCAAGTGAAAGGCATGCTACTGAGCACAAATAAAGTGCCCCTCTGATTCCTGAAAAAAACACAGGTTGGTGTAGCATAAGCTTGGTGCGCTAAGGAGAGTGACTATACATTCTGGATCACCAGGGAAAGTACTAGGTCATATCCACTGTTGTGATGTAATTACTGATAGTGCCAAATTTCACTCTCAGAAATATCCCCATTCGGATGGTAAACTATATGGTCATCCCAGCATTAAGGGACACACATTGAAAGGACTATTACGGGAAGACAATGAGAGAGCGACTAATTTTCCGTGGGGGGAGTTTCCAGTGCTCTAAATGAGTTTGTTTTGTGGTTTATAAGAAATCACTGTTTTGTGATTATCCTGCGTTCATGTACTGGCAGGCAAACGAATATCCAAAACACAAATATCAGAAAACTGGTATAATGCATGAATTGTGCTCTTATTAAATTGAACAATTGTGAAAAGACATTTTTGATCACCTCCTACATTCCAGGCACTGCACCAATGATACATGGACAAGTAGGTCATTGTCTTTTGAACTAGACTGTAAGCACCTTACATGCAGGGACCAAAACACACAAAAATATAATGTAACACAGTAAGTACAAAGATAAAGTGTACAGAGAGTGTTAAGGGAGAAGACACACTTAATCTAAGCTGGGGATTCGGCGAAACCTCGTAAAGGAAACAATTGAACTAAATCTTGAAGGATCAATAAGAATGAAGGAAAATAAAGATATTAGTTTAAAAAATTAAATAGTTTATTTAAATTAAAAAAGTGAAAAAGTCAAAAATTGGAATGGAATTCAAGGTAGAGAGAACAGTCACCCAACCACCATGAGGCACATATTTTGCCCCCCTCTGGAGGAAAGTGTGCCCCCTGCAAACAACAGGGTCACACACAGAACAGCTGCGATGGAGCTAGATGAGAAACGTAGCTGGAGGATAAATGTTTAGGCCTAAACTGAGCTAAGCCGCAGGTACACCCACAGCTTGGAGCCAGCTCTTAAAGAAACCATGTTATAGCGGCAGTCACACACTAATTAAATAGAATTTATCTGATTACTTCAACTGTCTTCCCCTAATTTGGGAGGCTGCCTCTCTTTACTTTCATGCTGTGGTTTCAATTTAATGAATTCAAATAGTATACTAAAATATGCATGATTTCTTGCTTCCTGGAGTCTGACAACCAACAGAAAATGTGATCAATTGCTCAACTGGATGTTGTAAATCCATCTAACAAATACCTTTTCCGTATCTGTTCCAACATCTTTTAAGTATATCAAGCAACTTGTTGCTGATATTTATTGGATTTACTATTTACTCTACCCTCCTTATCTACTAACATTAAGGATCACGAATTACATAAGTGGCTTAGTTTGGGAATTATTCATTCTTAATAAGTCATAGTGATCATAGTTGTGTTTCAAGATGCTCACAAACCTTCTAGTGGGCAGAGAAGGGAGCAAACCTTCTGTCCATCTTCTGGCTCACAGTTTCATGTCACTGCAGTCTTTCCAAATGTTTTACATAAAATCCAATGTTATTCTGGAAGCATATCATCCATTAAAACTGGGACATGACGGGAGAGTGACGGAATGATGGAGATATTGGGACTCTACTCCATTGACCTGTGCTTCTATTAGAACAGCTTCCTTTTATCTGCTTCATAACACTGGGGTTCTATATAACATTTCACTTTTTAAAATTCTGCTGACCAAAAAATACAGTTCAAAACCATAATCCTAGCCATGTTTTCCCCTATGTCAAGATGACTGCTTCTCACAATGGAGCTATCCTTTAATTTGATTTTTCCTGGTAGTGAAATCACTTTAGGATGTTATTTTAAGTCCGTTCAATTCTATTTAAGTTGGTGTGTTTGTGTCTTAAGTTTATCTCTGATGGACTTGACTATTTTTACTCCAATACATTTAATATTCAATTCTTTATGTTTAATGGCTGCAGAGAAATACTCAACTGCATAAACAGAGGAACTAATTTAATGAAGAAAATGTTAGCAAACTGGAGTAGGACCCTAATCTTTGGGCTGAAAATCAACTTTTTGCCTCTGCCACAGAATGACTGAGCAAGATTATGAAATGAAGGGTTTGGACCACTTCCCTAATTTCTACTCTAGCCCTAAAATTCTGTGATCTCAGGCTTGGCTGTAAACATCACTCCCTTTTTGACAGGATCATCAGGAAACCATCAGCATCATAGGGTTTCACATTCTGGAAAAAATGTACTCCATGAATTCTGCTGTCCCTCTCTGCTTCTGTCCATGAGTAAAGTGGAAAAGAGTGAAGGGAATCAGAGTTCTAGAAAATCCAGACCGTGGGAACACAAGACAGGGCAGAGAAAGAACCTGGCTTTTACAGGTCACTTGCTTGATGTCCAGTCCACACTCGAAAGGATACTTTCTCATATTTTATCCAGTTCAATCTTCACAACAATCTCCCAAAGTAGATATTACTAAACCCAATGTAGAGATGAACTTCAGGATCTGAGACAATAATTAGCTTGCCCAAAGCTACACAGCTCATAAGAGACTGAGCTATAGCTAGAAGAGAGGTTTGTATGATTCCAAAGCATGTGGCTTGATGTTATGCTTATTTTTTTATTAAATGCGAACAGGTGTGTAAGTCTCTATCATGAGAAATATGGGTAAAAATTCTACACGTGTTGATGCCTGGTGAAACTCTTAAAGTATTAAAGCTCAGGAAAAACTTTTGACTTGGGCTATAAAGATTCTTGATGAGGGGAATAAAAACATTTTACCCAAGCTATAGGAAAGTCAAGCTTAATTAGTTCAGGATTAGTGACTGAGGTACCTAGTTGTACCCAGGACTTCTTAGTCCTGGTCTGATTGTATATCCTTTTTAAATATACAGAGATTCATTATACTGAAAGTGATTTTATGCTGAGTTGTTTGTTAAATGTTTTGTAATTTTATTGAAAAATAAGCCCTGGACTGGGAATGTACTAGGATTTCTCTTTTCGGCCATAACTATGGGAAGTCTTGAAGGCTGATGAGAAGGTGGGACCACATACTGGATAGAAGCATATCCTACAGTGGTCAGACCCTATACTGAATAGGAAACAAATGGCCCCTTGCAAACTGATCCCTCTAGAATATTAGTAGGTGACAAAAACACATCATGATCTCTGATCTCTTAAAAACTTCACCTGCTCATTAAAATTATGCTAAAGAGAAATCATTTCCAGGAAACTATCTACTATTCCTAGACACCAAAGGCTCTCAGTGATTTTACTTAAGCATGAGAATAGTGGCGGGAGGTTGGAAGAGAGGATTCAGTGGGCTGCATTTGAGATGCTACCAGGAAGGGGAGAAAGTCAGAGACTTAAGGTTCAGACTCTCAAAGCCTGGCTGACTGTTCCCACAGTTGCTGTCCCGCCTCACCCGGCAACATGCTTCACGGGCCTCAGGAAGAATGGGAAGTCCTATCCTGACCCCCTTGGCCGCCTCAGTCACCATGCTTCACAGAACTCAGATTATAAAGTCCACCAACTGCAGCATCTTTAAAACTTCTGAGCTCAATTTTGTCTGATACACCATTAAGAACACCTTTTTTTTTTTTTTACAGTAATTAAAGAAAAAAGCTCAATGATAAGAAATCCAGCCAATCTCCAATGGCGATGATTTTAGGGAGGATGAAAGGCGAGGTGCCACAGGGTGAAAAGAGGGGACTGTTACTGATTTCCCACCCAACCTCCTGGTGAAAAGGTTGCAGAGAAAAAGATCTAGCCCTGAATCTAATATATTAAAAAAAAAAAATCGGGATCTTTTATTCTCCCCAGTATCAACAGCACCAGAAACTATTAAAATAAAATAAAGACAGTGCTGAGAATGAGTTGAGTTCTCTCCCGGAGTTACAAAATGCATGGAAAGACCCTCACTGGGAGACGTGCGCAGTGAGTGGATTCCAGGAGCGGGGTAGGGGTATAATGACAGACAGTGAGGTTTGTTTCTTTCTGAAAAACAGGACACCAGTGATCCAGAGACATAAGACCCTATGATATTTCATTTTCAAAACAAGACAGAACCCAAGTGCAGCTCCCTAAGGAGAGCCCTACTTCCCAGCGCTGGGCCTGCTTGAGGAGCCCTGGCATTTCCTCTTTAGCTGAGAGCACAGCCAGCACAACAATCAAGCTGTGATTGGGAGCTGAGCGCAGTAGTTAATTAAGGCTGCATCTTTTATTCTCCAGGGCAATTCAGCACAGCTTGAATGAGCCCCAGAGCCCGTCTGTGGTGGGAATGTCTCCCTGGGCAGTGGGAGAATCCAGTTCATCAGCATGACAATAGGCCCCAGGATGCACTTGGACTGATGTAATGGCCAGAGATAGGGAGGGGGGATGAAAGCCTTGTACCAGAAGCCTGGAGCGTTTGCAGCTGACCAGGGCTATTTCAGTGCATGAAATTCCTTCCCTCTTTCTTTCTTCCTTTTATAAGAGATGTTTGCTAATTGGTAGAGCTCAGAAAACAATATACCGTTAAGAATCCCTTTCCTTCCTCCCACCCCCCACTCTCATTTTTTAAAAGCCCCTGCTTTCTTGCTTCACTGGAAATCTCAACTTTTGTTCTGTGGTTTGCGTGGTCTTAATTTTTTCTTTCTCTTGAACATGGAACTTATAAGCAATGATTTACTAAAAGAGACTCTGCAACCGATTCTTCAGTATCAGGGTTTCCCTCATGTACTCTCCGCCTTGGGAATCTTGGCTGCAGTCCTGCTACAACTCATACATGTGCCTTGTACATCATACATTGATACAAAACATTTTGGAAAAGTGAGTCATGGAAAGTTAGTCTGATTTTGTTTTTGTTTTTTTTTTAATCACGAGAACCTATTTAAAACTGGAGCAATTGAATCATTTAAGTTGACAGGGTAATGGTCAAAATGGAGGCAGCATGGGGAACTGCCAGTTGAGAGTCTGGCAATGGATGTTGTTTGGCTTTGCCACCAACTCAGTAAGTGACCTGGGCAAGACACTGTCCTCTCCTGCCGGTGTCTCAATTTGCTCATCTGTCCAGTGGGAGGGAGGAACTAAATGATTTCTAAGGGCCCTCCTGAGCTAGACACTTTATGACTGATTGTCACATTTTTTTAATTGACAGGGGACATAAGCTCTGGTATGTCAGAAAAATTGCAATGTGTTAGTTCCCTAAAAGAACAAGATGTCCATATTCCATCTAGAGCTTTTAAATTAATGCTCTTAATTATTCTGGATGATATTTCCAAACAAAGCAGACCACCAAAGATACTGTGCACTGATTCTGACTCACCTGGGCGGTTGGCAGCTGATGGATAGAAATGAGAGCAGCGTCACATTAGGAGAATGTTCTTTACTTCCAGAGTATACAGAATCCTGAGAACGAGGCAGCTCTGCATCCTGGCCTCTATTTCCTAGCCTGTCTCCTTGTTTCCCTTCTCCAGCATTTGTAGGATCACTAGAAAGATTTGAAAGTGCCTTTTAAGCATTTCCTAAAGTCGATAATTTTTTTAAGTGGTCTAGTGGTCTGGATTTATTCTTGAAATCACAATCCAGTTTCCTTCTTACCACTCTCATCAAATCACGTGAGTTGATCATTTAAAATATGGCACGTCTTTCCCCCAGGACAAATTTCATTTTTATAGAGACCAGGGTCATCAAAGAGGTCTGGGGGACCGGCAGGGATGGGTTCCTCAGGGAGTCTGTGAGCTCCGTGAAATCGTATACACTATGACTAGGTATATGTGTACATATTACTGGGGACAGTGTCCAGGACTTTCATTTGGCTAACAAAGAAAACAATCATTGTGTTAAGATAAACCATCGAAGACTGAAAGTAGACCTTGGTAGGGGCATGGATTGTGCAGGGGGAGAGACCCTGGGTCTATATGAAGGGTTATCTCTTCTTTTGGCTGTTGAAATAAACGCTGTGACATCTCTCAAGATATTCCTATAAAATTCCTGGTAATTATCTGCAGAACTGACTTTAATCCTTCATCTTATTACTTTCTGAGATTTAATGAAAGAGAAACAAAATAATAAACTCTCAGAAGCTATAAAATCTACAGCCCCTTAAATAAAATGTAACACCTTGGCTACAAAAGCCAGGGCACTGTCACCAAATAATTTCAATTTCGGGGTTATTTCAGGTGACCCAGGAGTTTGACTTTACTATTCCTGTCTTCTCCCAAAGCAGCAGAATTCCAGTAGATCCCCACCCTCCCTTCACCAGAGATCCTGATCACAGTTTCCAGTTGAAACCCTCTCTGAACTTGGTGGGGGTCCATTTTATTATCATTATTATAAAACTTTAGAGAAGAATGCGGCTTGCTTAATATTTTTCTCAGACCCAAGTCGGAGGTTGAGTAAAGGGATAGAAGACCAGTGTCTTTGAAAAAGTGCCAGATTTATCATCCGAATTTGTCTTGGCAAGGAAACACACACACACACACGCACACAGAAGCACACGCACACACGCACACATCTAGTCAGTCATAGTTGTCTTCTCAAAAGGGAAAAAGCCTGTCCCCTGTCCCTGTAGTTTAGACTGTTTGCAGCTGGGAGCACAATATGGTAAAATAAAGACTGCACATCCCCTCCCCTCCACTGCAGCCAAAGAAATCTTTGTCTAGCCCAGGTGTTGGCTGTGTCCTCTTCACTGACATCCTGTCTTGAATTATTCAGGCTCATTCATTATGTATCCCACACAGACACAATTAAATTGTTAACTTTCCCCTCAAGAGAGCAGCAGAGCCCCCAGGGACTGCAGGACAGTGGTGTGCCTCCCAGCTGGGAGCCGCCTGGCGGAGCTGATGCGAAGGGGAATGGTTTGCAAAGAGGCACAGGGCTGGGGGCCTCTCTGCTCTGGAAGTCAGAACCCCACTGCCCTGCCAAGTGATTTGACTGCAAAAGCAGCTTCCGTGGAGGTTTCCAGGGAGGGGGAGCTAAGGAAGTACTGAGCGATTCGAATTTAGTTTAGGGGTCTGCATAAATTTCCCGAGGTGATTCAAAACCACAGATGGACATTTGATTTTTATGATGAGCCATGCATTTTGGTTCCATTAGGTAGGGAGCTGTGCATGAATTCCAAATCCCTGCCAAAGAGACTCTTGGGGGGAAGGAGATCAGCAAAGTCTCAGCCTTGTATCTCCTTGAGACCAACAGCGAGATGATAACTAAGGGCTTTTTAACTCAAAAAATTGTGCTTCTGTAGGACTTTTCCTTCCCACGAGTCCAAGACAGTGACAAGTGGCTTATACAGAAAGAACCACCGCAATGCGGCTTAGAGCATCTCTAGGCGAATCAGTGATAAAATTACACCCAAGTTAGGTGTGTGTTGGGGATGGGAGGGTGGCAGAGGGAGTCTTCCTTCCCTTTTGTGCATCCCCTTGTCCTGCTTTCCTACCACTGGAGCCTAGAACTTTATGCTGAAGAGTTCTGACCAGCTCCTTGCCCAACCAAATCAGTTACTTGCCACTGTGCACCCCTGCTGAGAACTGACCAGAGGCAATTTGGTCACTATTCTTAGATTCTTTGTGGTAGAAAATGGTAGGCAACAAGAAGTTCAAGGTGGAAGAGGTTCAATTCCCCAACAAACTCACAAACCAGATATAATCAAACCAAGTGTCAGATCAAATCTGTCCCCCGCACCCCAGATATTAACGTAAACATTTATTAGCAAGTAGGCACAAAAAGGCTCAGAGGACCTGTTTTGTGAGCCCAAAGACACTTCAGTGCTCTGTCCTTTAAGGGGACCTGGAGCCCCCTCTATGAAAGGTTTACTCAAGATAGACATAATAATGGTCCACTGTCAGAACTCAGTTTTCCTTATAGTTGGTCCCAAGTTACTATATCCCCTAAACTAGTCCTTCTCAACTGGAGCGATTTTGCGCCCCCAGGGGACATTTATCAATGTCTGGAGACATTTGGGGTTGACAAAAATGAAGGGGAGGAAGGAGGGTTTCTATTGGCATCTAGTGAGTAGAAACCAAGGATGTTTCTAAACATCCAGTAATGCACAGGACGGCCCCCAAGACAAAGAATTATCTAGCTAAAAATGTCAATAGTGCTGAGGTTGAGAAACCCTGCTCAAAGCCAATAGCTGGACATAAGGCCTTTTAGATATGAATCCGTGGTTGTCAATCCCAACGTAAAAGCTACAGCCCTGCCTGGATTCTTATGCCCTCTAATCACAAGGGTGCAGAGGTCTTTAAAATGTTTTAGCCAAGTCACATCTCCCAAATGCTCTAAATCCACATCCTTTCCAAACATTCCTTATGCTGATTAACAAACTACTAATTTACAGACAGACTGGTCATTAGCTGAAGTGTGGCACTGAGCAGAGGTTTGTGTGACAGATGTGCTTATAATATCCACATCTGGAATTTGGTTTTTCTGATATATTCCCAGTGACCACCCCTTGGGTGTGAATCTCTGATTAAAATGGTAACGGTAGGGTATAAGTTCAGCTGACACACTATCAAAACCCATGCTGAACTATTTTAAAGTTCGTTACAGACATTTCATCGTAGTCCCTCCGTAAGTGTGTGCCGAAGGGTTGAATAACGGGTGAGGACTCAAGCTCAGATAATTTGTGTCTTCTTTGTAGTTGCACGGCTAGTTAGAGGTTAAGCAGAGACAAATTCAGGCCAACCTGATCTAGGAAGAGACCCTGAAGCATCTCCTTGGATGCAGATAAGACCCAAGAAATCCCCAAAAGTTATTTACTGTCAGAATATAACATTTAGTTATACTCCCACTTTTATATCTACAAAAATATATAACCTTTTGTTTGTACTCCAAACATCTTAAAGTCCTTTCCTCAGAAAATTATGAGCAGCTATCCATTGCTGGGTTCACACAGACAGAGGAAATCTCCAGCTAAAACAAAAGATTCATTTTACACAACAATTTCAGCAACTTTTCCCTTCAAACTTTTGCAAAAACGTCTCAGTGACTGTCTACAGAGTTTTTGTTCCCTCTCTCTCATTTTTCACTCTTTATTTTTAATATAGATGCCAACAAATGGTGGCATTTTCAGCCAAGAAACAGAGGGGGGATATAAGTAGAAGCTCTTGAAAGTGCAGGAGCTTCATTAGATGGGGATATGTGTGAGAACAATGAGAGAAAATGAGCTTTAGTTCTCTTCTCTGAATGGAGAAACGGTGGATAAGAATGATTAAGGGGACGTTTTTCCAGTTCCCTCTCAGGGGGAGTAGCAACTCGGTAGGTCCAGGGTTGGGGACCCAGGAACTTCCAGGGGTGGGCTATGTTATTCTGGGTACCCTGAAACATGAAAAGGTATTACCTAAGGTCACCTTATCATTTGACCGTATCAAATCAGGATACTTGTGAGAGGGAGAGGGTGCTGTTTATAATTATGCTGGAACAACAAGAGTAAAACAGGCAAACTGAGACCCATGGTCATCCTAAAACCCTAATTCTGAGTCCGCAGTTTTTGAAGGGATGTGAGCGATAGGAACCCCTTGAAAACAAGTGCAGACTCCCCACACAAAGGGCAGAGGCAGAACCACATGTCAACGAAGGACGAGCAGAGAACTGTCAGGGAAGCAAGCAGGAACAGCATGCAGGATATTGCTGCAAATACTGCTCATACCCCACGTTTGCCTTGGACCAGCTTTAATGCCTGAGAATGGGGTGAACACCGTCATCAAGAAGGGGAAGGAAGAAGAAATGGCTGCGATTTCGTGCCCCAGCCCTATCCTTACCTACATTCATTTTTAATCATTCGCTTTCATTCTTTGCCTCTAATGACTTACGGTAATTAGAAAAGAAAGGAAATCTTGGTTGAGAAGAGAGAAGGGAGATAAATCCATTGATGGAAAAACAGTTTTTCCAACTCTGCCTTACAAAAGTTACAATAAATCGGATGGCATCAAACCAGGATCTCGTAGAACTTAACGGAGGGAGCTGAAACAAGGCGCTGTGTTGGAGCCAGGCACGCAGGGAGTCACACAGGGAAGATGTAAATTAGTGCTGAATGGCACTACCCTGCAGTGGTCTTAAATGCTCGGTTCAAATTCTGGCTCTGCCACTTTCCCAGCTACGTGACATTAGGTAGGATAATCTACACTCCACGGGATCACCGGCTTGTGCACATTTTGTTCATGAGGGTATCTTGAGGGCCTAGAACAGTACCTGGCAGAACACAGGTGTGCAATAAAACTGTTAAATGAACAATGGGGCAAGTTATCACTGTACTTCAGTTTCTGCATCTATATACTGGGTTGTTCAGAGGAGTAAATGGGTTAGATACATGAAAAGCTCTTAGAACGGTGCCCAAATACGCACAAAAATGGTAAGCTGTCATTATTATCAATGCAATGTATGAGAAGAGGCAAGCTGGAGAAATGCATGTAACTCTCTCCCCAGGTGGTGTTCTGAGTTCAGGATATAACACTTTGTTTTTTCATCAAAAGTAGTCAAATCACAAACATGTCCAGAGAAATAATTTCACTGGAGAGCAAAGCTAGGACAAGGAATTCTTAGATTTCAAGAGCTTGTCAGAGACATGAGAATTTACTGGCAAGAACTAGATGAATCCAAATCATGAGACAGGGGTCTTGGAGGAAGGCTGTCTAAATATCTAAGCTGAAAGGACAGTGGCTTTCTTTGAGGCCTGTGGAACCTGAGCGATTTAAAATATCACCTTGACTTCATATTCTTGGCAAACCCCTTTTCAAAGGGAAAATTTCAGTATACATAGAGGCACCTAAAATGAGCTTGGGACACCTGTTAGCTAGGAGTGGAGGCACTTAAAGTAACTGGCATGGAGTCTCCCTTTTGGTCCACATTCTGGTCAGGCAAAATCAAACATTTAGCTTTCACTTTTGCATGACGTACCATCCTACATACACCTCTCAACACATGTCCATTAGCCGTAAATGGTCCCAAATGTGGACCTTTCTGAAGTGATAACAGCAGAGCTATTAAAACAGTGACAGATCCTAAAAATATCTGCTACTCCTTCCCCTCCTTTCATTCCTCGCTCTCACCCCATTTCCTACCATCTTGAATAACTTAGCTTCTTTCATTTGCTAGTAGATTAAAACTGTTTTGTCTTGGCTTAGTTACCTTGCTTATCAAAGAGTAAATATGCTAGTTAAAAAATAGCAACTAGAAAAAAGATAAATTATTAAAGAGATGCTAATCATATTTTATCACTCTGCTTTTCCAAAATAATGCTCATGGAGATCAGAATCTAAATATAAAACTACTACATGCAAGAAAAAATGTCCAGATGCTAGTGACATCCAGTGTGCTTTGAGTTATAGAATGTTAAAATTGGAATGGATGTTGGAATATAAAATAGTTCAACCACCTCTTGTTCATTCATTTGTTCATCCAATGTTTGCATTCATTCACTCATTCATTTGTTCATCCAATGTCTATTGAGTACCTACTATGAGCCAACTATGTACCAAGTTCTGGGAGCATAAAACTAAGCACAACACAAACTTGACCTCAACGAGTGCACTGTCTAGAGCAGGAGTCAGCAAACTTCTTCTGTAAAGGGCCAGAGGGTAAATATTTTTGGTTTTATGGACCATCTGGTCTCTGCCACAGCTACTCTACCATTGTAGTGCAAAAGCAGCCATAGACAAAATGGAAACAAACAGGTATAACTGTTCCAATAAAATTTTATTTACAGACACTGAAATTTGAATTTCATATAATTTTCACTTGTCAAAATTATCATTCTTTTGATTTTTTTTCAACTTTTTAAAAATGTAAAAACCATTCTTAACTCACAAGTTGTACAAAAACAGGCAATAGAAGTGTTTGGCCTGCAGTCATCAACCCCTAGAGATAGAGAGGGAGAAAAATATAAGGAATCATAAGTTGGTAATTGGTGACCAGAAAAAGGTAAAAAAGAATTGTGATTAGATGTCACCATGAGCCTATAATTTCTACTGGAAGTGAAAGAATAAAGGAAGGTGAACCTTCACTTAGCACCTTTTGCTTCCTAAAGTCACACCTACAAGATCTCAGATGCTCTCTACCCACTTCCCTAAGTGGGGTCCTTGCACACCAGCCCCTGTGTCTGAGATCATCTAGGTGGTTATGGACACTTTCCTCAAGATGGGGAAACCTTGAAGAGTTTGGATAATATCTGACATTGTAATGAATTGGAAGTATGGAGAATATAATATGAATGAAAAACTTAACTGGCCTAGGACTCTCAGAATTTTCATCTTGACCAAGGAATCATAGTCCTTAGGGAAAGATCCCATGATTGATAGGCTCTAGGATAGTATGAAGTGTATTCAAATTAGGAATATGAAGAAGTAGAATACCTTACTCAGGTGGGTGCAAGGATTTGGGAAAGAGAGTAAGATTTGAGGTAGGTCCCAGCGGGAGACATTTGAGGTGTGTTTGGAGGGTAAATAGAAGCTGGCCTTGGTATTTTCAGCAGAATAATAGCCTAGTGATTTGGGGTAACCGCAGATAGTTCAACTTTTCTGGAGTGAAGCATGGGTGACCAAAGCACAGAGGAAGAGTGGGCCAGAGGCAGAGCACGAAGGGTCTTAAAAAACAGAACAAGAGATCTGGACCAAAGGAGAGGCCCAAAAGGGTCTCAAGCAGGAGAATGGCGTGATCAGATCAGATCTGTGTGAAAATGGTTAACTCCAGTCACAAGATGAAGAAAGGCATCAAGTGAGAATTGGAGACGTGACAACTTGCCTGAGGTCACAGAGGTAATTAGAGGAGAAGAAAAACACACAGAAAAAAAGGAAACAAACAAAAATGATTGGAAACAAGACTTGCTGATGCCTCTTCTGGCACGTTCCATTGATAAGAATTGTTCTCCAATCTCCAGCACCTGATCATAAGGGAAGATCTTCAAGTAGAAGATGATAGTGTTGAGTCATATTCTATAAAACACCAAGTTTGAATAATTTCTCTAAATCGGCAAATATATTTGCCAAGAGCTATGTCTTCTTTTACCCTCCTTGTAGCTGATAATAGCATTTGACTTTGACGTGACTGTGGAACAAAACAAAATAATCTGCCTGAGGACCAGACCTACTTCCGATGCCTCCTAAACACCAGCAAAAGTTGCTGTGAAAAATTAGAGTACTCTAGGAAAAGATTTCTGGCATTAGTCAATCTTTTATTACTATTTGTTCCCTCATAAAATATGGTTCTTTGCTTGCCACCTGAATTGAGGATAGAGGGTATGAAAGTTGGAGAAAAAGAGAAAGAGCACTAAGCATGCGTCTACTGTATCCCTTTGCATATTTTCTTTATGTAAGTTCTTTATGCATTTTCTCTCATGGAACCTTTAAAATATTGGTAAGGTAGATGATTAAATTCATTCTACTTCATCCCCATCATTTTGCCAGGTCAGACTGGCTTGGCAGATGTTGAAGAAAGAGAACTGGTAAATGGATGGAGGGTTCCTCTTCACGGAATGATGGGAGGCAGGTGCTATATCAGAGCAGCAGTCCTGTAAGGACACGTTTATGGAAACAGAAATCCAAAAGTCTGCAGCAAAGGGACAAAGGATCCAAACCTCAGGCAGTCATCATCAGCCCTCTACCTGCCCCATATAGAAACAAGAAAAGAAGGAAATGTTACCTGAAGCGCCAGTTAGAAAACTTTCTTATATTTTTACTGATCTGTGACATACCACATAAATAAAAGCAGTGTTCTCACCAGCTTTAACACAAGCCCCCTAGAGATTCTACTCCCATTATGCCAATTCCTGTAAAGTCTTCAGAAGCCACCAAGGGGCCTTTGATAAGAAGCCAAGAGGAGAATCAGAAATGTGAGCTGAGGGCCCAGCCCAGTGTTTTGGTGGTTAAATTAGCACGCTCTGCTTCGGAAGCCAGGGTTTGCTGGTTCGGATCCTGGGCGAGGACCTACTCACTGCTCATCAAGCCATGCTGAGGTGGTGTTCCGCATAGAGCAACTAGAACGATGCACAACTATGACATGCAACTATCTACTGGGGCTTTGGGGAAGGGAAAAAAAGCAAAAAAAAAGGAGGAAGATTGGCAACAGATGTTAGCCCAGGGCCAATCTTCCTCAAAAAAAAAAAAAAAAAGAAAAAGGTGAGATGAATTCCATGAAGGTCTCCATCCCACTAGTCAAGAGAGAAGGGATTATGCAAACTCAGCTTATCCTCCAGCATTTGAGCCTCACTGGAGGCCCACTACTGGAACTTTGAGTGTAGATGAGCTGCCTTGGATTGAAAAACCAGGAATACCACAGAAAATAAGTATTTCTATTCCCATTTTACTGAATGCCCAGAGTCACACAGCAACTAAGTGGCAGAGTTAATATCCCACACAGGTCTGCTTGGCTCCAAATTCCATGATGTCTTCAGTTTGTCACATCGGGTCCATCTCAACCAAGAGTGACAACTAATTGTATATGAAACAGAATTGGGAACTACAAAGTATCCCAGACAATATACTGAACACTGTCATTGTAATTATCTTTATGTATGTAATAGGGCGGTGAAGGAATACCCCACCAGGTAGCCCACGCTGACACATCAGCCATTTATCCCATCCTTCTTCATCTTAGCTCAGAGAAATGGAGGGATCCCCAAGGCAGGCTCCATCCTGGTGGCCACCATGGCCAGAATGCCCCACAGGGAGGAACTGGCATGCAGAGAGGTTGCACTTTGCTTTCTCCCCCTCCATTCACCCCACGGGCACCCCAATCCCTTCCTCAGACCCAATGGAGCCTGAGGGTTTCAAATGAGCCATAGGAGGAAGGCATATTATAAAGAAAATGGGAAACAGTAAAAGTGGATTCTGACCAAAAGGCAAGTCCTCCAAACGGAGTATGTTCCAAAATAGGAACAATTGGGAAGTCAGAACAAGGGTGGGCAAACACCAAAGTCGTGGAAAAAGTCTAAATTTAAGAGAAGTTTTGAGGCTATCAAGAATTTTCTGTCACTGCTCACTTGTGACTTACCCAGAAACATGGATGGGGTTGAGAATCTAAGATTATTTTCACTTCTGTCCAAACCATTGTTTCTGCTAGACTTTACCATGTCCTGGAGACAAGGGAGCGTGAACTAATCGACAAGGAATTACTTACGATAACAGTTTCCAGAGCGATTACATGACTTTTGGATTCTAAACAGGCTTTGTTTCTAAAAGAAAACGATATTGTTTGTTTCTAACACTTGCTTTTTTTTAAACACGTGTCTGGAGTTTTCTCCATGGAAGGCGGCAGTGGCAATATTATTTTTCCTGAATAAAAAGCATCCAAGGGACCATTTAGCAATTTATTGTGCATAAATGCAGCCACATTAATTAACGTATAAATGTAGTCCTACAGTCCCTACATCCCAGCGTGAAAGACAGAATGTATTAGTTTGCATATAATAGTCTGGTTTTCTTCAATTATCTTTTACACTGATTACTATTTTCTAACGTTAAAATAATATATTCTCTATGCAAGACATTTAGAAAATACAAAAAAAAATTAAATACAATATAATTATTCAAGTCATATATAAGCACTGCTAAGAAATTGATTTATTTTTTCCCCTTTCTGTCTGTTTCCTTTTCTGTCTCTTTCTCTCTAGATAGATGGACAGATATAGATACACAGGCATACCTCAGAGATATTGCAGTTCCAGACCAACACAATGAAGCAAATATTGCAATAAACCAAGTCACACAAATTTTTTGGTTTCCCAGAGCATATAAAAGTCATATTTACACTATACTGTAGTCTATTAAGTGTGCAAAAGCATTATGTCTAAAAAAACAATATACATACCTTAATTAAAAAAATACTTTATTGCTAAAAAATGCTAACCATCATCTGAGCCTTCAGTGAGTCATAATCTTTTCGCTGGTGGGGGTTCTTATAAAACACCCAACATCTGTGACGTGCAATAAAGCAAAGTACAATAAAATGAGGTGTGTCTGTAGATTTATACTGATATTAATATCAATATAGATGCATCAAGATAGATAGATATAGATATATAGATATACATATACACATACATGTATGCATATATATTTGTGTACTATTTTTACTTAAAATGTCACAGGTTTCATTCCTATTTTCATGACTAAACTAAAATCCATTGCATAATCTCACATATATGAGCAATTTGAACATACATTGCTGTCTGCATCTTTTATGGCTTCTCTATTATAGGATCCTAGATGCAGACTGCTGCATTATAGTTATGTAACACTTGAGGATCCTAGTACCCATTGCCAATTTACACTCTCAAATGGTGTATGAAATAAGTCTCACAGCATCCTTCCCATCACTGAGTGTATCTGTTCTTCTAAAATTGTTTATTTTCAAGGGAGGTGAATATTTTAATTTGCATTTCTTTACCAGAATTTTTTCCTATATTCATGTGCAATTTTCCTCCAGAGTAATTATTCATTTTCCAAGGAGCCAGAATGGATTAGATATGACATTGACTGACTACACAGGCTTCTTGGGGTATTTACCTTTCCTCAGACCTGGTCGTTTATTTGGTGAGTCCTTGCTGAGACCAAGGCTGAGCTCTCATTTATGTTCTCTATAAACCCCAAGAGATCGGAAAAGTCATGAGGAAAAGGCATCATCTTGCCCACGTGGGACAACCAACTTCCTTCTCTTCTGCAGCCTCAAATAGCAATTTTAACCCTTGTCATCTGTTCTGCTGTTGAGGAGCTCTGGGAGGCTGGATGGGAGAGTCTGCAAATTATTCAGTTACTCGTTTCATTTTCAATCTTAAATACCATGCCCATGTGCAGGAGGGACTTGGCAAATGCTTGTCTAGTGACTGAATGACCACGACTCTGTCCTCTCACTTGATAAATGCAGGGTATAGTAGTATATATACACATAGTATATATATTCATGTAAACCAATAATGCCATGTGAGAAGTGCTATAATAGATTTGGTGCATGTCAGAGAAGGCTGTGTGGCTCACATATTGAGGCTCATGCATGACAGATAATGTAATAATAAAGCTAAACCTTAAAAGATGAGAAGGGACTGGCTATGAAGATGAGGCGGAAGGAGCTTCCAGGCAGAAGGCATGGGACGTGCAAGGATCACAGTGTTTCAGAAGGTCTGCACCATTTGGCGTGAATGAATGTAAAGCATAGAGTCAAAGAGTAGATAAAAATATAATTGGAGACAAGCAGGTGGAGGAGACAATGAGAAGACTTACTCCTCATGCTAAGGAATCCGCATTTCTCCTGGAGGCGACTGGAAGTGCCTGAAAGATTTGAGCACCAGAATTAAAGTTTACTCTGGCACCAGCCCAAAGAGTGGACAAGAGGGAAAAGCAATTGGAATCTGGGGGTCAGATAGGCCTGAGTGAGAGGTAAAGGTGGATCCATTAACAAACAGACAAGTGAAATAATGAATAAACAAAAGAAGCTTGTAGTTGATGAGTAGGTGGGTAGACATGACTTAGGAGAGAAGTAGACGGGCAGTTAAAGAGTCCGGTTTTAGACATTGCAGACACCTGCAAGTTTTAGGGAAAGATAGCCTAACTTACCAGTGTCACATGAAGCAAGACCAATCATAAGCCAATATGAATAATGACAGCTAATAATGAGAAATGTCTAAGTTCCTACATGGTTATAGTGCTTAGAGCTGGAGAGTGAGATTTCAGTGATTTTTAATTATTTTATTTTTTATTTTTATATGTATTTTAATTTATATTATAAATCATATAAATTTTATTATTATTTTTTTCAGTGAGGAAGATTGGCCCTGAGCTAACATCTGTGCCAATCTTCCTTTATTTTGTATGTGGGAGGTTGCCACAGCATGGCTTGATGAGCAGTGTCTAGGTCCGTGCCTGAGATCTGAACCTGCAAACCCCTGGCCGCTGAAGCGGAGCGTGCGAACTTAACCACTATGCCACCAAGCCGCCCCCTCATGTAAATTATTTTATATGTATTTTTAATGATTATGCAACAATGTATATTGTCATGAGCCACATAATGACGTTTTGGTCAATGACAGACCACGTATATGATGATGATCCCATAAAATTAGTACCATATAGCCTAGGTGTACAGTAGGCTATACCATCTGGGTTTGGGTAGGTACACTCTATGATATTCTCACAACAACAAAATCACCTAACGATGCATTTCTCAGAATGAACCCTCTTCGTTAAACTACTCATAAATGTACTACCAAAAATGTCAGTTTGTATAACTGAAAATAAGGGGGAAAATAATAATGGCTACCATTTGTAGTATCTACCTCTAGGTTTTACACAATATCCAGGGTTTCACATGTGTCTCTAATCCTCACAACAGTCCTATGAGGTACTTGCTACCCTCAGAGAAATGAAGGAACTAGTCCAAGTGCACAGACTAGTGTGGTAGATTACAAAAAACAACCCAATTCTCCACCTCCTGTATATCCACACCCTTTGCATTGTGACTTGTAAGCTCCTCCCATCAAGAAGTAGAGTCTGTTTCCCCACCCCTTGAATCTCAGCTAGTCTTGTGACTTTCCTTGGCTAAGAGAAAGTGGGAGATGTGATATGGTGGCAGCGCAGAGCTTGGGCTTCGAGATCCATTGGGCACCTCTACTCTCTCTTTTGCAGTCCTCCCGCACCACATCAGTAAGGACCGACTAGAATGCTGGACAGTGAGAGATAATGTCCCAGCCACATCCATCACTCCAGCCAATGGTTAAACATCAGACATGGGAGTGAGGCCATCCTAGACCAGCCTGACCCTGGCCGATCTGCAAGTTGACGATAGACTCCTGACCAAGCCCAGCCAAGATCAGGTAAATTGGCCAACATTGGCAGAACTGCCCAACTGACTGATGTATAATGGTTGTTGTTTTAAGACACTTAGGTTGGGCTGTTTGTTACATGTCAATAGCTAACTGATACAATAGAAAGTGGAAGAGCTGAGCTTTGAACCCATGCCTAGGCTCCCCCGTGTGTCTCCATTATGCAATTTGTGTTCTCGCTTAGGCTTTATGCCAAATTCTCTCTCCCTGCCTCCCCTCCCGAAATGCTTTTAATAGAAAGCACTCATTCTATCTCCACTCAAGATCTAGTTTGGATCACTATATTTAAATTTGAAGACTCCTCCAGGACTGCCTAGTGTTGTTTTGTTTTGAATAATTTGTTGATATAATTAAGTTGCTGGAACAGAGTCTCTACACCTTGGTTCACTAATAAAATTAGAATGAACTTAAGAATATGGTTCTTTGTATGCCACCTTCACATATTTTATCTGATTTTATACTTATATTACTACACAGTTAAAAAAAGTATCGTTATACCAATTTTACAGGTAAAACAAACAAAAATCAAGACTGAGATAGATATGGGTACTTGTCTGGGATCAAGCAGTGAATCAGACACCCTGCCCACAAGCTCAGACCGTGAAATCTAGATTCTGACCCAGAATTATTTAATCCAGCTGTGAGAATCAGGAAGCCATTTCACATGCTGGCTTTCTAGTTAAAAACAACAATTCATTTCCTATTGCATTTCAAACACTGCTGGTTTCACCAAGATTCTTCATTGTCCCCAGAAGGTACAAGGAAACGATCAGCCCCCAAAGACTGTAACCCTCACGAGGGCAGGCCGTTGTCTACCCCTTTTGCCACCGGATCCCCAGTGCACAGAAGGGACACATAACGTGGAAAGAGCAAAGGCAGATATTGAGCATCTAGGTGCTAAGTTCTGAAAAATACTTATTTAATCCCCACAAGATCTTATTTCTTGCAAATTTTTCCCGTTTTACTGATGAAACATTAAGATTCAGGTAACTTTAGATTTCCTAAAGATTCAGTTACTTTAGATTCCCTAAACTAACTCAGAGAATGAGTAGCAGAGTCAAGTTTTGAACCCAGGATTGTTGAGGTCAAAATGCATGCATTTTTTTCTAATTGCTGTACTCTCTTCCCAAAGTAACAGATATGCTTACCTTACCCTGGGGTTAGATTTCTATATAAGAGGCTTCAAGCAGCTATCTCTACTAGTGATTAAAAGTGAGGAAACAGGCTTCAGCTAGTGCAGAATAAATGTTAGATATTAATTTAAAAAGTACTTTCAGACTGTTAAATTTTTGAGCCATCAGAGTAAGTATATTGCAAATTAAAATGGGATTTTCTGATTTACGGTTTGATTCTATAGGGAAACAATTCTGCAGGTACCACTGCCTACATGATTGCACCAAGGATTCTGTGATCATTTCGCATAGTGCCGGAGCATGACCGTACGGGCCAGATCATTCCCATTTTGCCTCCTGATTTGCTCTTCATCCATGCCTTTCCTAACATAGCGTGAACACAAAGGTCAATTGCCTGCAGTCAATTTGAAAAAGGCCAACTCTCAATTAACTTTGCAAAAGGGGTCAAAGGTGATGTGGAGAAATAAAATCCACAAGTAATGCAAAACACCCATTTCAGCTCCGAGCTCTAAAAGCCACGGCTTCCCAAATGCTTCCCAGAGCTGCTAACCAGTAGTAACGCAGATAAATTTGCAATCTATTGCTGAGATCACATCATTTCTGCTACCCACCTCAGGTGGATAGATCAATAAGGGAAAATTTGCAAGACTAGCAACTGGAGAGAGAGAGAGGAAAAAGCAGAGAAAGGGATACTGGTGTAACATACAAGCTAAATATTATTATTAAGCTAATTATTATTTAGAATTTGTTAGATTCTTTCCTCCAACCTCAACATGCACATTTCCCACTCATCTTTAACTGCCCCCCCACCTCTGCTGATGAACCAACAGTTCATGTGACAAGCAGAGGACTCTGCGAACTGTTGAAAGGCCATCCTACCCTCCCATGCTGCGGAGCAGCTTCCTAAATCCAAACCGGACAGGACCCTTCAGTGGAGACGCTCACTGTGGTCTACCAAAATTAAACCCCAAATGCTTACTGAGCCCCTAACTGTCGACATGGGGCAAAACCAGGCTCTTTTCAGTATGCTGTGCTCTCCGGGAAATGGTTCGCTCAACCTTCTCGAGTGAGGGACATGAAGGGGGGGGATGGGGAGGCGGTAAAAGGCACCATTCCACCTTTGATACAAATCCCTGTAATCAAAACCATATTCAGCCAGCTTGCTCTTACCTCCAAACTCCCTCTGAGACGCTATAAACATTGGCAGACAATGCATATAATTAAGGTGGAATATGTTCTCATAAATGTTTGTTTCCATCTGCTAGTTGTTTTAGCGAATATTAGAAGATTTCTGTGGTCAGTCTGGAGAACAACGAGAGGAATTCCCATATCCCCACTGAGAAGCAGCTTCGGAGCATGGCACAGCAACCGCGCTGGAGCGTGCAGCCTCGGGAAGCAAAGAAAGATGGAGGCTAGAGCATGTTTTCCTGCCTTAATTGTCCTAAAGCAGGCTAGGTGCAATGGCGGCAAAATCCCCCTTTTTGCTGTAAAGAAACACTGGAGAGATTGTGAGCATTGTTGTCTTTCAATACCAAAGAGGGAAGTGGGAGAAAGAAAGTCAGAGCGTTCTGGCACCAGAGTAATTTCTCCATTACCTCAATTAGTTCCAATGATGTGGAAAAGTTCTGTCTGGAGAAATCAAACTAAACGTAAAATCACCGAAGCGCCGGTGGTGGCGGCAGTAGGTGTTGATACAGGCATTAGTCAGCAATACTGATTGCCATGAAGTCACTCAATAGCCCTGTCGCTGGAACCCGGGCAGAGAAATAAACTCATTAGATCACCCCCTTTAGTGAAGCGTGTGGTTTTCAATGTGGCACCATGCAACCTGGCACCCACCAAAAGATTTAGCTGTCTGCCCTTGGAAGACACAATTTACCAAGGTGTCTGGTAAAGAAATCTGGATAAGTACCATTATTATTTTCTACAGAAACATAAATACGTCCTCTTTCTTAAGAGTCGCATTTGCCATTAGTTATGAGATGTTGGATTTTCTTTTGGGAAGTAACTAATTCTTTGTAGGTTGAGACAACTGAAAGGAAGACACTATAGGAGAGATTTGGGCTCAGCACAGGCAAGGATTTGTAATGCTTGAAGCTGGCTCCCGTGTGAAATGGATATTAAGCTTCTCATTGGGTGTTCAGTGAAGGCTGAGTCACACCTGCCGGGAGTGTAGGGAGAATTCTTGCAGTAGATGGGTCGTTGAATGATCTGAAAATCTCTTTCTCAAGATCCAGTTAGCGGAAGGAATTGAGAGAAAGGAAACTATATAGGTTTCTTTTTTCACCATGTTGGTATCTACGTATTCCCTACAGAGCCATTAAAAAACACTCTAGACTCTCCAAAGATGTTCTCTCATAACTAGAGTTATACTAATATAATATGCACTCCAGAATGTTTGGAAGAATTGATAAAAATTGAGACAGTCTGATGGGTTGAATACTTTTATCAGTGATATATTTATATCTCCCAGTTTAGCCACAAACTTCTTCAAGCACTTATTTTGATAAAAGGTTGATGGGCACAGCATGCAGATGATGGATGGATAAATGATAGATAGATGATAAATAAATAGATAGATGATACATAGATGGATGGATGGATAGATAGATGGATGGATGGATGGATGGATAGGTAGATAGATAGATAGATAGATAGATAGATAGATAGATAGATAGATAGATAGATGGATGGATAGCCTGTATTGTCCACTTCCTGTGTGGCCAATGACTTATATCCCCCCAAAAAACACACTTAGGTATTATACCCAGGTTATGTAACTGAGGAAACTATCCCAGAGAAGTTGAGTAACTTGCCCAAAATCACATAGCTAGGAAGTGGCCAAGACAGGATTGAGATGAAGAATGAATAGACTCCAAGCTCCATCCACTCTATTACGCTGTCTCTGCAAGCTCAAGTCAGGGCATAGCTTATCTGGCTTTGGATAACCTGCTTTGAATGACTTGAACGTTAAGACCAACATCAAGGAACGGTAGAGGCCCCTATTTCTTTATACATCATTGTGTAGAGATAATTACTAAGAAACGGCTGATTGATAGGAGAGTTGAAAATGTCTCCCCAAAATGGTTTTCCCTTTTTTTAACAATCATACCAATCTAACGTACTGACCAAGTTGGAATTTCACACCCCAACAGGAAGCCTGAGCCAGTTGGCTGCAGCCCAGTCCCCGAAAACTAGAAGATCAGTTAACAGTGGCATGAGCCCCCAGGGCACATGCAAAGGGAGCCAAGTTGAGACTTATTCGTGAGGACATTGGAACTTCAATGCCTAGAAGCAACCTCTTCTGCCCTCAAGTCTAAAATGTTATAAGACAGATGAGAGTGATGAAAATATTACTCCTCCACTTGGGGGAATTCGGCAACAGGAGATGTTTTTGAAAACGTCATTTGAATTTTCCAGTTCCTAAAAAAAAGAACTGGCTTTTACAGCTTGACATGGACTAGGGCCCCATGCAGGAATCTAAATTAGAAAGAGTCCCTCATCCCTGACTTTTCCTCTCATTCCGAACCTTATGTTAGTGTTTGTTCATCCAACCAGCCTTCACAGCACTCACTCTCTTTCAAATTACCAGCAGCAAGTCTTCATGAGTGAGAACGCTAATTACGTAATCATTCTATTGTACATTACCGCATAGGAAATTCCATATAGCCTGTCAAGAAAGGGCTATTTTAGTTAGTGTTTAGACTAAAAACTTGATTATCTACATCAGTGTTGGAACAGGGATTGAAAAAATAAACAAAAGCTGCAGATAAACTGGAAATGTCACACCAAGCTTCGATTTCCATATTCTCCCAAACCAGTTCTTTCCCTACAGTTAGTTTGAGGGCATCGCAGTGATTTTCATTATAGATGCTACAATATACCCCGCTCTTTTTACAATGGTCTGCTCATCCCCTAAAGTAAACAAGAACCACATCAGCCGCTATGAAGTAGAGCATAATGATGAGGAGCTTGGACTCACTCCCTAAGGAAAGAACCTAGATTCAGACACCGATTCCACCTCTGTGTGATCTTGGGCAAGTCACTTAACCTCTCTGAGTGTGTAAAATGTGGATAATAATACTGCATATCTCATTTGGTTGGTGAGAGAAATAAATGTGATACTTATTAAAAAGCACTCTGCGTAGTGCCTGGCACAGACCGAAGACTTGTAAATGTCTGATTTCCATTTATGAATGTAAATGTATGAAGCTATTAGTATGATTGTATCCTCTTCCACGGATAGTTTTGTGCTGAGCGCTCAGTAGAAGCTCAATATAAAAGTGATAATTTGTAACATGAGGGAGAGACAATAATCACAAATTGGACTACATTACAGAGTAATTCTGGGAGTTTAAAATTATTTTATTTTTTAAAAAGTGTCTCCCTTGTTACCCAATTCTTTCCTTGCCTTTCTTGTTTCCCTCTTTTATACTTTGCTCAAGGCATCGTTTAGTGTTCCAAAATATTAGACTCTTATAGGTATTCAGAAGCCCCAGGAGAAATGGAATACGTTTACAGACCCATAAACATCTAAATTAGTGCTATAAATGGGAAATATAGTCTATAGTTGGAGAGCGCCCAATACATAATATGTTGTGGCATAGAAGAGACTTCCTTTTTGGTGGCTGGAAAATCTATTTGCTCTAAGTATTCAATTTTAAAATGGATAATAAAAATAAATAATAGGCATGCTTCTGCTTAAATTGCACCTTTCATGGGAGATCTCAAAGAGTTTTTCAACTGTTAATTTATGACCCCTGGGGAAAGGTAGGTGGCAAGTAATATCTTTCTTCC
Source organism: Tapirus indicus (assembly GCA_031878705.1). Taxonomy (NCBI): domain Eukaryota; kingdom Metazoa; phylum Chordata; class Mammalia; order Perissodactyla; family Tapiridae; genus Tapirus; species Tapirus indicus. The sequence goes on from CM062932.1 coordinate 51,462,572, forward strand.
TCAAATGCACAGACAGACACAGGGGGGCCCAAGTGACTCGTCCAAGGACACAAAGCAAGCCCCAGCTTCAAGCAAACCATTTCAAGAAAAGAAAATGCAGAGATACTCTCTTTAATTGACTAAAAACCTGCTTATTATTTGCCTATGAAACCTAAGATGAGCGTTAACGTGGCTTAACCAACTGTCATACAACTAACACTATGTTCACTTGTTATCAGTTGTCTATTCCTGCAAAGCAAACCACCATAAAAGCTTGGTGGTAAATGTCCATTCTTGCTCATGCATCGGCAGGCAGGCTGGAAGCTGACTGTCTAGGCCGAGCTCAAGTATGAGTTCAACTGGGCAGCCCAAGACGCAGGTTAAGTCTAGATCTTCTCCCTGTGTCTCTCACCCTACACAGAACAGGGGTCTAGACAGGCACCATCATCTCATGGCAATGGTAGAGGAGCGAGAGAACAAACCCCAACTGTGCAAGTAAATCATGCCGTTTCTGCTAATCCTATTGGCCAAAGCAAGTCAACCACTGAGCTCAAATGGAAGAGCAAAGAAGTACACTCTCCCCACCATGAAGCTGAGAAATCACATGTCCATGCCTCAAATCAATTTCCTAGGAAGTTCACTCCCCCCATAGCAGTGAGAGATGGGAGTAAATACTCTTAAACAATAATCTAATTTACCTCAATCAACATTTTATCATTATTAACATTTCAGACATTTCATTATGTGCTAATCTTTGAAACTGTGATCTTTCACATGCTTCTGTAACTTCTCCTGGATCACTGTCTTGATCCTGGCTTGAGAGGTGAAATTTAACTAAGACAACAAATACCTCAGGTCACTTACTAGTACCTTCTTGATACCAAATTAAAGATACTAATCAGAGATTTAAGAGAAAATCACCCAAGGAGATAATGCTGATTAATTTTGATGAAATTGCATATGGTGGATCAATGCAAATAATTTGAGCTTATGAGTCTGCTCACAGACACTCGTTAGTCCCTGAGATGTCTGAGGAACCGGGGAGGCTTGACATCTGTAAAAGGCGCAGTGGATTATCTTTAGCATATTGATGCTTATTGCAGATAAGATCCTGTTAACATATGGTTCCACCTCCACAAAGCCTTAGAAAACTCAAAAACTCCAGGATACCACGTGAGGATTCTTCTGGTTTGTAGCATCCTGGTACAAATCTACATTACCCTTAAAGTTATTCCATGCTGCCTCTACACCCCTCCTCCAACACTCAATTTCTTTCTCCACTTACACCAAAATTTCCAACTTGAATATTTATCAAGGATGAGACATTCTCTCTCTTTCTTTCTTCTTATGCTATGCAGAGTCAAAGAAAAAGGAAGGTTTAGGGCTCCAGTCTAATCTGAGTTTTCTGGACAGCGTTGAGATTTAGGGAGTTTGTCTTCATCTTAGGCAACAAGTGAGATGAAGAAGAACTCACTGCACAGCAAGTCCCGATGGGGTAGTGTGGCTATAGAGGGCCAAACAAAACCACTTGTCCCTTTGACACTATTTTGAAGTCCAGCTAAGGTAGCTGAGTCCTCTCCACATCACTGCTAATCCCTGATTCCAGGCTTGATCTGAATCACTTTCCTTTCTGGTTAAATCTAGGGGTTCCTGGGGGGAGAAGAGTGACTCCCACTGGCTCAGGACTATTTCTCCAGGTTATATATGTCACAATTTTCCATGCCTTTAACAAGACTCAATTAAAAATTAATCGGTCCAGCATGGCAATTTGAGAGGTAATTGTTTCTTTTCCTGACTCCATGGCCATAGGCTAAAAGCACACCCAGAACCTAAATTAATCATCTAATTGGGATTTTTCCATACTCCAGCCACTAAGCCTTCCAGGGGTCCCACCAATGTGCTGCCTGACCTCAATAATTAGATTGCTTTAGTGTCCACTCTGTGGCTTTCTGCCCTACTTTCCCTTCCAACTCCCTTTAGTGAAATGGAAAATAGCCATATAGGCTGTTTACCTGGGCCCTCTCCAATGACCAACAGCTTTTATCTTCAGAAGATAAAACAACACTCCTGAGGAAATACTAGAAACAATGGGGCAGGTTAATATATTCAACATGGTTTGTAACAGCAAAAGTTGGTTTCAACCTAATGACAGTCCTGGATTGGTTAAATAAAGTATGGTCTATTCATACAACATGTAGCCTCTTCATACAACATGTAGCAATGAAGCTGAAAAAGAAATGAGGCAATGCTGTGTGTACAGCTGTGTAATGTTCTCCAGGTCAAACCATATGTATTCTCATTTAACGTGCTCAGCAATCCTACAAGGCAAATATCATTATCGTTTCATTTCTTTTTTAAGTAAATGAATATACTGAGCATGAAAAGAAGAAATTAGGTTAATACCAGAGGTATTTGTGTTGACTCATAGTAGCTAACACACACTAGGTTTCTAACACACACTAGGTTTATATTTAATTTTGATATAAGAAATATATTTTGTTCACTCTTCCCAAATTTAAGATTAACAGCAATTTTTTTTCTATAGTGAAAGAAGGTAAAAGCTTATATTTTATTTTTTAAACTTTGACTTGAGTCTTGTACTTTCCTGAAGACATGGTATGGAGGAGCCTGAGTACCTTATATTTTCTTAAGTTCCTACCTGGGAAAAATTAATCAAAAATTTTCACTATATCCTTCACATAAGTTCATCCACCATACACTAAAGACCATAAAAATTTTTTAAGTGTTTGGAACTATACTTAAGTGGAAGATAATTTCTTATATAATTGATACTCAGAAGACCAGCCAATGTTTGAGAGTCTTTTAAGATAGAACTTAGGTTCTCTTTACTCCATGAAATTGACCACAAAAATTTATCTTCTTCACACATTGTTCTCTCTGTGTACACTCATATGATAAATTTATTTGTTCTTGCAAACTTTTGCCAATTGTGAAAACTTTGGATCTCCAGACATACCTGTCACCTGGCAGGTAACTAAGAAATTAACTTTAACTGAATTAACCTGACCATATCTTTCAATTTCAAACCAAATACTATCTTTAAATGGTACCAGTGATACATGTGTTTTGTGAACTGTAAAATATTATACAAATATTATATAAATATTTGTAAAACAACATATGTATATATTAAGAATAATGACAACTATATGTCTGCATTTGCAATTAAGTTAATAGATCAAAAGAGTTATTCTTCTCTAGCCACTAGGATTTTGTCTGCCAAGGCAGCCAATCTCTTCACAACAGTCAATGTAGCTTCAACGAACATATTTCACATAGCTTCATAGTTGTGTGAAGTTAATGAAGGCCATTATTTTAGTTTCTCTGGGATTACTCGTAGGTGTATAAAGAATAGTGCCAATATTCTTTCAAAAATGTTTGGAGTATACTCCAAAGAAGTGAATGAAAATGGAAGTGTATGAGTTTTACGTGTTCTGGAACTTGAGTCTTTCCATCAGAACCATCACTCCAAGACCGTAGCTCCATTACTAAGGGGTACCGACTCTAGAAAACAGTGCTTAAAGGCATGCCTCTTTATCTCACTAGGCACATTTCTCAAGCACGTAATTCTGCTTTTACTAGCCTCATCTCAACCTTTAAGAAGACAAACACTTATACCTACATTGACAAATAGCAGTAACATTGCACTTAATCTAATCATAACAGTCAAACGATGCTTAGAAGTTTAACAGTATCTGCTTTACACATATATGGAAGGTGAGGGCAAATCTAATTTTTGATTTATCTCATTTAATGTGTTCTCTAAAAATTCACTGCTTACACATCAGTTCACAGATCCTATCTGAACATAAGTTATTTACGCAGCTGCTAATGGCACATTATAGTTGGCATTGTTATGGTTCTCCCAACTACCCATTAATTCTAACAGTCCCAGGGCTTTATTAGCTACTTCCGGAAAAGCATTTCCCCAGAGAGAAGAATTTGCAACAAGCAGGAAGCTCTAGCCTCTTCATGTTCATATCACGAAAACTCAAGAGGACTCCCAAAGACCTCTGACCTTTTCCCCATGGTTGAAGTTGCCTTAGGGGCTCTTTCCCATGGAGAAAGAACCACCAGCCTACTTTCCTCTCTATCCTTCCTCCCTCCCTGGCCAGCCTCACCTGTGATCACCCAGGGTAGGAAGAGACGAAAGCCCTCCCTGGGCTCTGATAACAGGGTTGCCTGACTGTAATTACAGGCTTTCACTTCCCAGCTATCCAAATGACAGTCACAATCGAGACTGAAACTCCTCGGTCAGATGGAATCAATTACTGGGCAAAATTGGGAGGTTAATTTTCCCCAGAATGAGATATGCCTTTTAGCTTTGCCATCTCTTTCACTCCAGCTGGTGGCTTATTTGGTTGCATTGTTCTCTGGCCGTATGAACAAAGTTCCATTAGGAAGGATTTCCAAAAGAGTTGATTTGAAAAGGAAACTCCATCAGCCCCCAAACTCAATACATGCTGAATAGAAGGACTGTTATTAACCAAGCAGCATGGATGGCTAATCACTAGAATTTACATTTGATGGACATGGGGTTAATCCAATAAGAAATGGAATCCACCAGTGCAGTACCATCCGTTCTTGAAGTTCCCTTGGCTCCACTGTAGCATGACCCAGCACTGAAGGAGCCTTCCCTTTTGAGAACGACCATGAAAATAAACCAGCTTCCTTGTTAGAATAATTTTCTAAGTATGACAAAGCATCTCTTTAAAAACAAAACAACCAGTATTCATCTTCTCCAAATGGAATTGCCTCTTTTGAATGGCTTAGTAGAGGTGTTAAAATAGATTCCATTTAATAGCTGATAATAATAACAATGATAATAACAGTGACTAAAATTTATTCAATCTATACCATGTTTCAGGAAATGCTAAATATGTATTATCTTTTCATTAACTTGATCCTCTTAATACAGCCCTGAACTGAGGCACTGAGAAGATGGATAACATGCTCATGTTTACCTGGCTGGGAGGTAACAGAGCCAGAATATGAAGCCAGGTGATCTGAATCCAGAGCCTACAATTAAAATCACTCCACTGTGTGAACATTATCCCTCCGTATGTTCATAAATACCAGAAGGGAGATACTCTCATCGCTTTGTAGGTGGGGAACTTGAAGCATGGAGACATTAATTAACTTGTTCAAGTTTAGATAGCTCATAAATTAATGAAGCTGCTATTCCACACCATGTCTGTCACACTCTAAAGCCTAAACACATCCATTAAAACCCTCCAAAGGCTTTGCAAAGAGCCACTTTTGCAAGGTCTTGGGTAATGATTAGCTAAAATCATTCGTAGTGATTATCAATTCTAATATCATTTATGTTCTTCCATTAGTCCTCTTTAGGAGTATGGGTGGGTCAAATTTACTGGATTTATATGATTCCTATAATACCTATATTGGTATTTCATATTTACATTGTATTCTGAATCCTATATAGCTATTTCCCTATACCATCTCTCTTAAAAAGTCACTCCGTGCAGTAAGTACACCCTGCCTCAGGAAACGGACTTCGAGAGTTTGAATAACTTGTAATAAGATCTTTGGAATTAAAATTTGATGCCTTTTCTACTATTGAAGCCCAACATCCCCATGACATCCGACAGATTGAAAGTCAGGTACTTCACCATTGCCCCTCAGTCTCTGAGTCCTAAAAATGAGCCAGTGTCTGCTAGTTGTATGCCATTTATTAGAAGCAGAGCTTGGTAGGTGAACTCAATCATTCAGCAAATATTTATTGAGTTTCCACCGCATACCAGCATGGTAGCATGTTAGTAGACCATGGCTAAAGTCTCAGAACAAGGTAAACAATGTCCCTGCTCTCACGAACCTTATATTCCACTGATACGTGTGGCAAGAGTGTTGGCAAATGGCTTTTACACTTCCCACACACCCAATACGTGACGTCATGTGGTGGGAAAATTAATGACAAATAAGTTAGTGTTTTCTAGTTAGAAGTAAAATCATCTAGATCCTTTTTTTCCTTAAGGAGTATACCATGCTAATAAAGGCATTTATGAATACATAAATGTGACCAAAAGGAAAATAATACAAATTAAAATTGAAAAAACAGATCATTTTTCTTTCATTTTAGGGGGTGTGAGCGGGGGTGGTATTTAGGTTTACAGCAGGACTCTTGGTAGTTCATATACATGTTGGTATATATGGATCTTTAAACTATAAAGGAACGTTACCACAAAGAAACATGAAGGATTCAGATTGACGACTACTGCTAATTTAAATGCAATTTTAAATAAATGGAGTTTAAAAACTTCTGAAGAGAAAAAAGGAAAATAGAATCATAAATTTACAATTATATATATTTTATACATATATATAAAGTATAGAAATCATTAGTATTTAATTCACCAGCACAATGTTCTGGATCCCAGAATTCATAAAGTGACGCTCACCTCTATTTAAGAGATGTCTGGTGTGACACCATATTGAACAAGCTAAGAGGACATTCTGTTCTCAGTTGACACCAAGAAATAATGTTTTAGGTAAGCCAAAAGAAACACACATACAAACACACACACACACTCTTTCTGTACCCCATAATTTTTTTAGATCAACATAACATGATTTCTGGATTTAGAAGGGATAAGATGCTATATGCCTCTGGATCTCTACTAAGTGATCTCCATCCCATTTTTTTTCTTTTCTCCTAACCCTGGCTTTTCTTCTCATAGACTCAGCATCCTTGCTTGCAAAAGGTCGTCCCTGATAAGAGCTGGGACTCAGGCACAGGCTGCATAAGCACTGGCCTTCCCCCAGTTACAGCATCTTTAGTGTAGGTGTAGGAGCAGACGTTGTAAAAGGGGCTTTCTCATTATTATTATTTTGTGGTCAAAAGGTTGCATACACTATTTTTTTTTCTGCTGCTAAAGCTTAGAAAGGGTGGAAAGCAAAATATTTTGATAATTATTCAGGCCATCAGGTTACATAAGGGGTTCCATAGCTTTCTGCATCAAACTTGAACAGTTGAAACCACAAATTCTGTTTTTGCAGCCATAAAACATTCGTGGCAAAAAAAAGAGAAAGAGAGAGAGAGAAAATAATAAAATCCATTTTCCATTCGCTGGAAACTTATAAAATTTAATGTGGTGAAAAATGACAGTTTACTCCCCATAGGAAACTGCTCAGAGCCATGTTTCACAGGCGTGGTGTGGAGACTTCGGGACACATTTGCAGTCATTGAACGCTGCAAGAAATTGCACGCTGAAAGAGGATGTCTCGAGGTAAAACATCTAAGTGGCAAGGTAAATAAGGCCTGGATCTAAAAGGAAAATGTTTGCTCCTCCACTAAAATCATTAAGCTGTATCTATTCAATAGTCACCATTTGGTCCCACGTTCAACTTGAGAAATATATGCAGGCAGACGTATTGCATTGACTGTAGTGCCGTAGATGTCCCCACACCAAGACTGAAGACATTTGAAATGTAGCTGAATGTGGTTATCAGCATGGAAGATATTGAATTATTTTCTAAAAAGATAAGGTGGCAATAGTTATGACCTCCACCACGTATCGTATTCACATAATATTTGTCTTTTTATGATGTCTCACTGAAAGCAGAATCAAGGCATTCGATGGTAAGCAGCAAAAATGTGAGTTCCAGCCCTTTAAATAACTGGAGGAGCAGCTCTAGACTCATCCTTTAATTCAACTGACCTTGATTCCCTTTCTATAACGTTAATGCTTGGACTAAGTGACTTCTAAGCCCCATTTTAACTAATATTCTATAGGAATTTTAGAAAAGGACAATTACCTGGGTATCCAAATCAATGGAGCATTGAACCAAGTAACAACTGAAAACAAGAGTTACTTTGACCACATCTGAGTAAAATTGGATTTTATATGTGGTCTGTAGAATTTCTGAGTCTTACCATCACTTTAGTCATACTTTAATGTTTGGCCATTTAAATCAGTTATCTATTGCCACAATAATGCTGTCTAACAAACCACTCCAAAACTCAGTGGCTTAAAACAATAAGCATCTATTACTGCTCAAGAGTCTACAGATCAGCTGGGTAGTTCTGCTGATCTGGGCCAGGTTTAGCTGCTTTCGTCTGGGTGTGTTTATGCATCTGCAATCAGCTGGTGGACCAGCTGGGAGATAGCTCATCTAGGATGGCCTCGCTTACATGTCTCATGATTCATTACCTGGTGAGTGGAGTGACAGATGTCACTCAGCTAAATGTCTCTCATCATCTGGGAGAATAGCACAAGCTTGTTCTCGTGGCAGATGGGAAGGGTTCCCAGAGAGAGAAGAGAGACAAACAAGGCCACTTGAAATATATGTTCAGAGCTAGCACGTTGTCACTTTCACCCCATTCTACTGGTGAAAGTAAGTTGTAAGACAAGTCCCGATCTGAGGGATGGGGAAATAAAGACCATCTCTTGATGAAAGAAGATGCAGAGTCACGTTGCAAAATGTGTGGATCTAGGGAGGTATGGAGAATTAGCAACACTTTGGCAATCCATCTGCTACACTATACCTAGACTCTGCTTTGGTTGAAAGTATGTATTTTCTGGTGATAACAAATGCGTTTCTCTACTCATTTTGTAGTGTTATGTAGTTTTCCATAGGCATTGTCTTCCACTGACTTTTCCCCTATGTAATCCACTCTACTTACCATCATTCAGTATCATATCCAGTCAAACCATAATTTGGAGCTAATTAATCCCAACTTCATTATTGTAGCATTTACTCTCTACCTACTTTTGATTAATGGTGAGGAAGCCTTCATCATAGTTTAAAAATGTGATAAAATTAAAATATTAATCTGCAATTGGTACTAATGTGGTTATTACATAGAAAAAGATAGATATGATCCTTGCACAGCCTGGAATCTAAAACGTTAGAGTCACAACTGAATTCTGGAGATATGGAAAATTAGAGATGATATACTACTTGCCTACTATGCTTTGTAGATCATTTAACCTTTTTGAGTCTCAATTAGCTTTTCTACAAAAAAATCAGAAGTTTACTTATCTAAAGTATCTTCTAATGTTAAGTTCTATGGATCTGTCTTCTTAAGTGGACTTAGTATACCAACATTCCTGATTAATATTTGACCCCTGTAACTTACTAAAGTCTTAGAATATATTTTTTGAAATATTCTGAGTATTCTTAATATCTAAATAAGTAAAAATGCCCAAGTTATCCATTATAGATTGACATCTGCAAGTGGCTTTGAAAGAATTTAGCCAGGAAGGAACCTGTAGGTACATCAGGTAAAGATTACTTTCATTCCTTAAAAACTTTATCAGTACTTTTCTTCCAATATGCTTGTAAAAACACTGAAAATGCTTTTCCGTACAAATGTTTTCTAATAATACAGCAATTATTCTCGCCAGTCATGTTCAAATCCTGCCTTGCTATTAATAGCCTCTCTAAACCCAGGTAGATTAATATGATTACAGGGAGAGAAATATTTGAGAGCAAACACAGTAGTGCACCTTGGTGATTCTTGTCTCATCTTCTGTGTCATCTGAAAAAAGAAAATAGCTGGCAAATAAAAAACAAGATAAAGTGTTTATTATACTTCATATACATTGTGCCACAGAAAAATATAACTGATATACAGATGTAGACCATTGGTTTCTATTTTAGAATGAGTTCTGGGGATGTTTATAGGAAAGAGATTTACCTTTATATCCAACATTTCCATAAACCTTTCAAAAATTTCAGATTATTTAAAAATACAAGTTGAGGGGCAGGCCTGGTGGCGTAGCAGTTAAGTTCACGTGCTCCACTTCGGCGGCCCGGGGTTCACAGGTTCGGATCCCGGGTGTGGACCGACACACTGCTTATCAAGCCATGCTGTGGTGGCGTCCCACATATAAACCAGAGGAAGATGGGCCCGGAGGCTAGCCCAGGGCCCATGTTCCTCAGCAAAAAGAGGAGGATTGTCAACAGATGTTAGCTCAGGGCTAATCTTTCTCACACACACACAAAAATCCAAGATGAAAAAATACATTCGAAATTTCCCAACAGTCAACCACAAAAATATATTACCAACTTAAAACCAACATTATTCCCCCTCCTTATTAGAATTTGGGATATTTGAGCATCAGTTACAATTAAAAATATCTTTGAAGATAACTGAATCGTTTCTATTTGAGAAGAAGAAAAATGTAATGCTTGAAATCCTAGCTAATGAGCAAATACAAAAACTGAAAAGTAACTAAATATAAGACAGAGACACCCTGAAATGGGCAATGTCTTTAGCATTTTAAAAGCTCATCAATACCAAAGCCACAGTTTGTTGCTGTTGCACACGTGTCCTAAGAGTATTTCCAACTGGCAGAGCGGCGACAAGGTGCATATGCTTTTTCATACTTTTTGTTGTTTGCACAAAGCTATTTTGGTTGACTCCACACAAATAGAGGGAAATAGATGCTTGAGGCCACCACTGGAATTATTCAAAAAACACAAAGAAAACCCATGTATTTCACTCACACAGCAATTTGGGGTGAATGTGGTTTTTGGCCAACATTTTCCAGAAAACCACTTAATTCCACAAGTTTCTTCTGAGTCTAGATACACAACCAGAATCCCAGCTGACTTGCTTCACGCGATCTGGAGACCCGGACCGGTCCAGGATATGCACTCAACATCTTTCTGAACTCTTGGAAGACTGGAAGACATTTACAGGTGATATAGAAATAGAAAGCAGTCAATGCCTTTCAAATTCTAGTAGAGCAAGAAATAGCAGGCTGAATCCCCACAACTGCTCAGGAGAGGTGTAGCATCCTTGACTATTTCTCATGGTCCTTATTTTATGCTGCCACACCTCTATAATGCTCTGGAACCAGAGTCCCTGGGCTCACACCCAGACTTCACTCTTCACTAAAGATGGGATCCTGAGTAAGTCACTTAATCACTCTTTACCTCAGTTTTCCATGCATAACATGAGGATAATAGTATATAACTCATAGTGTTCTTGCTAGCAGGTAAAAAGATTATACACCTAAAGCTGCTTACCATGGTGTCTAGTACATTTTAAACACTCAGTAAATGTTAGCTATTGATATTGTTACTATATCATATCATCATCATCATCATCATCATTAGTTATATGTAACCGAATACGCATAAAAGTCTGACCAGAAATTTGACATCAACCTTACGTATCGCATAAAGTGTTTATTACTGAGAAAGGAGTTCTTAGGGAATTCCTAATATGGAACACTGCCGTCATAACTCTGGGCTCCAGCGCTCATCCGTGGCAAATCATTAAAGGAGATGGAGAATCCTATCTTTCAGTCAGGCTCGTCCTAACCTCTGAAAGCCCCATTCATCCCTGGACTCATCAATCAGTATTTACGGAGCACCACATCAGACAGTGATGGAATTAAAGAAGGAGAAAAGACTTCTGCTCCAGACAGACTCATCACCCAGGGAGGAGACAGCCATATTCACAAATAATTACCGTGCATTAATGCATTGCATTCGCACACAGAAAGCGGCAGCGCCACAAAGAGAGTACTTACATTATGCCTGAGGGGGTTGGAGAAGGCTTGACAGAGAAGGGACATGGGGTCCCAGTGTTGGAAGATGAGAAGGAGCCACCAAATAGAGAAAAGGAAAAAAGGACTCCACTTCTAGAGTAGCAGATACCAGGGGTTACAAAAGCTCTTGAAGTGTAACGAGAATGTAGTTAGATGCGGTTGAAGCAAGAGATATATTGCAGGGATCAAACAAGCAAGTTTGCAGAGGGAATTATGAGAATGCATCTCTTCCTCCCCCCATCATGCAGAAAATGAGAATGAATTAAAACGTAGATCATTTAGAGTTGCCCACGCAAACCTCAAATCTGAAAAAAGTGACAAAAAATGGCAAAAGACAAATAATACTTGCTTAGATAACAGTACATTTTACATGCTCTTGGAAAAAATCTCTCTGTGAACGCCTTCTTTCCAAAATCAGAAACTTTTTTTTTAGTGGACCAAAGGAAACAAAATAATATTTATTGTGTCTCTTGCGTTGGCTCCTTACGAAAATGGCATTAGCCTCATATGGAAACACTTTGACGGGCCCCTGAAAATAATTCCTTAACCACAAACATGTCTTCCACTTGTCTGATCTCAAATTATTCCAAGTGAGTATCACAATTTCGGGTCAGGTTTGAGGATATGACAGGCACTATCAGTCCATTAAATATGAATGATATATGAGGTAGAGGGCGGAGGTGTTGGCGCAGAAGGAAAGACTGCTTGTGGGAACCCCATTCCAGGTTCTGTATTGTGTCTGCCTCCCTAGGAACTTTCCAATCCCACCTGAAGACACTTACCAGCAGCTTCTCGGCACAGATGAGGGAGGAACAATGGGACTTCTCTCTGTGTTCATCACCCAGATACCATCTCGGAACCTCAGTGGAGCATGATTATTGGAAGCAAAATAACACAGATAGGATTTCACATCCAAGCTTTAGATATGAGAATCACAAAGATGCAAGGACACAAACAACCCCTCTCACCGCTCTCAACCCCTCCTCACCCCCTGCATCCACCTCCTTGTTGCTCTTTTGCTTCCAACTTCTAATTGGCAGACACTTGATCCGCACAGCCATTTCATTTTCAGAGCTCACAAGGCCACCTGAGACTGCCTGATACGTGTGGGAAAGTGGCGGCCATGTTACTTGCACCTGTTGCGGGGAGCTGCCCAATGCCCCTCCCTTCCAGTAGTTTCCATTGTATGCCACCTCATTCTGTTTCAGTAGCAGCAGAAAAGAAGTCAAAGTAGCTGGCATTCAACATGAACACACACAAAGAGGAGGCCAGAACACTTCCTTGTATCTCTTTCCCTCCCGAAGCCTGATCAGTGGCCTATTTCAATAGTAAGTGTAGCAGTCCTATCTCTTTTCAGAACTACAGCATGTAAGAATCAGTAAAAGGCAACAACATAAGCATTTATTTGGATGGCTCACTGAGCACTCCTAGTGTGAATCAGCTACACACACATACACACACCCTAATTCAAAACTACACATATTTGGTATTCCCAAGTAGACCATATCTATTACTTTTGTGAAAGTAAATAGATTTGAGATCAAAGGCACCGGGGACTTTTAACTTCCAAGAGAATAAGCTGCAATACCAATAAACTTTCACAGCAACCTCCTTGGAATGTACACTGAAATTGAATAACTCTACATACAGATCTTAACGACAACAGTGGAGAGCACACTTAAATTCAAAGGAGAGGGGGAAAGAAGTCCAGCAGCTACCATCTTGAGCAACTGTGCAGCAATGAAACGAGACCAAATTTTGAAGTTTGATGGCCAAGCTGTTTAGCTGGTGTCCATTACCATGTAGATAATAAAATGTTAGACTATAACCGCTCAATGGTGGTAATACTTCTTAAGACTTGGAAATGGAAAAAGACCCATTAAATCATCAAGTAATGCTTTTGCCAGCACAGGATGCAGTTCCCAGCGAATATTCCTTAAAATGCCCCTTGGGATGAGCTCCAAAGACCAAGTCATTTTATCCATCTCCGAAGAGCACAATCCATCTATCTACAGTATCCGATTGCTGTTATGAAATTAAACTTTGGCCTTAAAAGAATTGTTCCATACCAAACTAGTCCTTGGTACCAGGTTTTCATTAAGGACCAGTCATAGCCCTTGGAGGAGGCAGGAAAGGTCATTTTATCCATTCCCCTACCTCCGGGCAGGTCTTGTGTGAAATGACACCAGCCTGGCTCTTATTATAAAATTCCCAGAGCAGGAAGTTTGATAGCCCCTCTTGTAATAATGCTTTCCCATGACACATAACCCTCATGTAGAAAGTGTTTTCTACGGTCTAGACAAAATCCCTCCCACCACAGTTTAAAAACATGTTCCCACAGTAGTAGAGAACTGTTTATCACCCCACTGCATCGTGCGCACCTGAAGAGAAGACAGTAATTTAATCGTGCCTCCTCTATATTTCTTCTTGTAGCATAGCCTTGATTTTAGCTGGGGCTTTCATATCAGAGTTTATCCAAACAAAAGGAAATACGGGCTTTTGTAAGACAAAAGTTGTTTTTTCTTTTTTGCTGGTTATGGGCATTTGGGGCAGGTTTTGATTAGCTGTAAAGACAATATTGAAAAGAGAACAGCACTCTCCTATATGAGACAGATAATTCAGATTTTGGTATGAGTGATACAAATTCATTTTCATTTTGAATTTCATTTTCATTATGTTGAAAGAATCATAAAGAGATTTATTAAATCAATTAAATGTGTAAAATCTGAAATCTACAATATTAAATATTCACTATATAATATGCTAATTACACATCATTATTATTTATTCTTTTGTTACTTAAAATAGATAAGAGGACAGGACCTCTTACTGGCAATCTCTTCTTATCCTATTTAAGTTATAAGTAATTGAAAGTAATAATATTTTATTATTAATAATAATTAATTAATGTGCATGCCTCTGCACATTACAATTTGTTTTTATTACCTTTAACTGCTCTTTTCAAGATTCGTTCAGAGTAATGAAGCCTCAACCATCTTTCAGTAAGGAATCTGAAAATGCATAACCTGAGTTTATGCTTCTGTCAACTTCCTTACTTGACTTTTAATCAACTGGTAAGAATATGCTTACCAACAGGATAGTTTGAGGAAAGAAATCAGAACTGATTACTTTCATGATATTCCTATTTTCTCCATTTTTGAAAAAATAAAGTTTACAAGAACAATTTTATACTAAAATGTATGTTTTCTTATTAACATTTACAAAAATCCCTAAAATGTACATTGATAAAAACAAAACAATATAAAAGTTTATAATTTAGTCATTTGTATTTCGTGTTTGTTTCAAATTTTTGACAAAACTTGAAAACATTAAATTCTAGAGGGTAAAACAGTGAGCTAGCGCCTTTTACAATACGTACATCATTGTTTCACTTACCCTGTCTTGTGTTAGAAAGAGAGAGAGGGAGAGAGGGCATTTTCTTGAAGTTTGCAAGTCTAGGAGTATTCCAAGGTACATTCCAATGTGAGTTTCCTAATAAAGTTGTCAAACTAGAATTTCTTCACGTATTATGATAGGAAACTTCAGTCTCATGAAAATTCTTAAGAAAGGGCTACGTTAACTCAAAGTGGGTCAGTAATCTTAACAGTATTTAATGTTACACCCAACAATGCAACACTCCTGTAAGCCCACATGCCTGTAGATGAGACGGTGCTATAAGTACCACGCTTGACTGTAACGTAAAATTTTAGGAGACCTTCCTTTTCCAGTTTCTGTCTCCAAAGAAGGGCGCGCCTTTTGTGGATTTCTAAACTCCGCCAGGGTTGCTGGGAAAATACTTGCTTATCTACACCAACAATAACAGTTAACGTTTTATTGAGTGCTTACCATGTGCTAAACACTCCACATGCATCATGTTATTTGATTTTCATAATCACCCTGTGAAGTAGGCACTGTCGTGATTTCCATTTTGCAGGTGAGGTTCACCCAGGTTAAGTATCTTGCCCAAGGTCACACAGCTGGTAAGTAGCATGGCCAGGAAATCTAACAGTTCATCTGCAGAGCCTCAGATTGTATTCTAGACCACGCTTTGCACATGAATCTCTTTAAGTATCCTTTCTACCATCACTCCACTACCCTGTGTCCAACAGCTTGGAATCATTAGAAAAACAAAAGCACACAGAAAAGCAAATCAAATAGATCTGAAATAAAAACAGTATTTTAAAATACCTCTTTCAATTTCATGATCAGTAAGAATGAGAGTGAAATTAACCCCTCAGTTAAATTTTTCTTGTTTAAAAACTGGAAGGCACCCAAACTGCCTTACTAATTCCTTCTAATCATCATCCTGTGACTTTGGGTCACATAGAAGAGCAAATGAGAATAAGACTAGCCTTCCACTTTTCTACTAGAATTAGTAACAGTAGCAGCAGCATTTAAATATGCCAAGGCCACTTCTAGGAAAATTTCTAAACCATCCATTCCCCAAAAGGAGTACAAAAAGAAAGAAATTTAAGTACAAAAAGAAAGAAAATAAGACAATCAGAAAATAATTACAGGCATGCCATTTTCAATAAAAGCAATTTCTTATTCTCATTAAAGATTTTTGCCTCTTTTGTTCAATCATCAATCATTTCATATAAACTGTAAACAGGAACAATTCCATAATAATGAATTGTTCCTTTTTAGGGCTCAGCTGAATATTGAAAAGCAGAGCTTCTGCATTTACTTTAGATTAAAAAAAATAAGCACATAACTGTTATGAGATATGATTAGGTATTTTGTGACACAGGAAGTAATTATTTGACACAACTGGCAGTTTTAGCTGCCTTTAGAAAGTTTGTCTCTGTGGTCAGGCGCTCATTGCTAAGAGCAAATGAGTGAGCTTCAAAGCATTGGTTTGGTCCATTGGAAACAGATAATCAACACATGATGGAAAGAAATGAGCCCCCCGCCCCCCCCACTCCGTTCTTTTTTTTTTCCTTCCAGATCTCCTTGTCAAAGGATGATTGATATGTGTGGAGCAGCCCTTCAAACACCAGCCACTGCCCGAGGCATTTCCTATAATCAAAGCACACGCCCACCCAGAGCTAATTAGACATTAGATTAGTGTCAACTGATTGATTTAAAGCAGCCGTCCCTCCTTCCCCACTCCTCCCATCTCCCAGCACAGCTAGGATGGAGCTGGTCTCCAAAATGGCTCTCTAAACAGATGGGAGAATTATTCATGGAAGCTCCAGGAAAAAAGCCTAGAGATAATGCAATGTGGCTAAAACACAACCAGAAGAACATTTCTAGAAGGAAAGTGAAAGGAAGGAGAGAGAGAAAGAGGAACAGAGAGAAAAAGAAAATGAATCATGTTTCAGAGAGCAATGAAACCCCTTGGTCCAATTTGTTGAGTTAAGTTAGAGAGAGTGTTTGTGATGTTTGAAAGAAAATTATTTGCAATTTAACCTGGGAGAGTTCTGAGTACATTTGGCTACAATTTAGATACCATTTTTCAAAGTCTTTTCCCTTCATTTTTTCCCCCCCTTTATAAATATATGAGCCGGGAACATTCAAAGTTGTCTTAATGGATTAAGCAGAGACAAGGCTGCAACGAGCAAATTAAAAATGAAATAGTTACAGCTGTTGGAACTGGCATTGGGCAGAGAGAGGTGAAAAAGATTTCTCTTCTCACAGGATAAGGGAGATTTCAGAAAACACCCAGCCCTTGCAGAGTTCAGACACGCGTGCCTACAAAACAGTATGTGATCCCTCAACTTCTTAGCAACTGCACAGTTCAACTGCTGCTTACGCTGTAGAGAAGCCCAAATAGTTGTATTTCAGCTAAAAAGTGAGCCCATTCCCAGAAGAGACCACCAGAGTAGGGGCAGCCAGGGGCCAGTCTTAGACTTTTCATTTGCAGATTAAAGGCCTTTTCCACTTGTCACGTCCTTCTGCTACTACACTCTGGGGTCAGGGCTGATCCAACACAAACACACCTCTGGAATTATTTCTGTGAATATGGGACCCCAAGAAATGCTGTAATGGCAGCAGAAATGTATAAGAAAGACAGTAGGAGCTAATGGGACTCCAATAGCCTTCCCATAAGGACACTTTCTTATTTTCTGGATTGGAGAAGGCTAGAGACAAGGAAGAGGGGAAACATGATTTGGGAGGAGTCAGGGAGAGAGAAGAACAGAAACAGCCAACCAACTGAACTGGTGTTCCAACTGGTCATGATGCCTGATATTTTTAAAGTGTTTATAGCTTTCAAGGCTGTATGTATTATCTCACTGACTTCCTACAAAATCCCTGGAAGACAGATAAGGCATATATCCTTATTCCTTTACAGATTGGATGTTTCACCCATTACAGATGAAATGATTTAGGCAAATAATGTGCCTCTTTCAATTTTCCTGTGAACAAGTAGCAGATCTGAAGAGTTTGGGTTTCTGCTTACTAGTCTTAGCAACGTGCCACACTGCCTTGCAACGGTCTGTCTTAATGGTATTTCACATATACATGTAATTATTTTTATTATTATTATTTTTTTAATTTAGATACTGAGTCCATCTGCAAGCACTCTAAGATTTGAAGAGCTATCCCCCTTGGCTCAAAAAATGAACCAGACCATAAGCCAGAAATCTAGGAGGTCACTAGGGAGGATCTACAGAATTCAGAGGAGGAAATGCTGAACGCTGGATTATATACAGGAGTAATAACAGATTTTTACTCTACGCAAGAACTAAAGACCTAAGCCAGCTTCCTACTGATTCCCACCAAAGCAGTAAAGACGCAGGGAAGTGGGTATTGAAAACTTAAACTGCACTCTAAAATGTGTCGTGAAAACTGGCAGAAGTTTCTGGAGTCCAAAATGCAATCAGGCACCAGAGCAGAATGGGATTATTGTTTTATTTTTCTTGTACATGGGTCTTAGTATCAAAATGACAGCTTTCAAGGGCAACTTGGGTTGAAATATGAAGCCACAAAGGCCAAGAGTAGGTAAAGTCTGGACAATTCCATCCACGTCACTGTTTTCCCTTGGCTTCCTTGTCTCCCTGTGGAGACAGGAATTCAGAGAACAGAACTGGAGAGCCAAAAGGGGTGAGGCATACAGGAGAGTCCTCCAAATGCCGATTCGGCAAATTTTAACTTTTTCAGCTGTAAACCTTTCAATACCTCAAAATAAATCCTTCAATTTTATATGAGATTTCGGTTTCCGCAGCTGTAGATTTATGCAGTGTGCTAAGGCCAGGCCAAGAGAAGTGAACATGAACGATGTGACAGATAGTGTAAGGATGTTATTCAGCTTCTCACTACAGCATTGCTCACTTAGGAACTTTCCAAATGTCAGGCATAGCCCCTCTCATTAACTAGCTGCTAACGCAGCTGATCTTCTGCCATGGATGCGTGTCTGCAACTGCTGGCCCTCAGCTTGAGAGAAGCAGGAAGCAAGTACACTTCTTCACCCCTGGCCTGGATCTGAGACTCTCAGACAGGCAGATCACCCCAGGCATGGCTGTCGCACACTGATCCACTCACTGCCGGCCTGCCCTCTTTGTGCCCCAAGCTTTGCGCTTTCGTTGCTAGTGCGAAATGGATTACTAAAACATAATGTGCTTCAAGAGGCAGCTATATTCACTAGGAAATTATTTAAGACATGTCAACAGCATAAACAGCCAGTAGGTTTTGACAACAAGACCGTGCAAGAGAAGAGAATAGGCCTGTCACTATATTGCCATAATTAATGTGCTTAAGAATAAATTAACTAATATTTTCTGAAAAATTATTATGAATCAGGCTCTGTGTCAGTTTTCTAGCGAATATCTTAGTTCATCCTCATAGTGACAGGACAGCGGTGAGAGTATCAACTTTATTTTAGAGAGGAGGAAACCAAGGATCAGAGAGGCTAAATGCTTTACCCAAAAAGCATCCAGGGAGGTGCTTGAGGAACCCTGTCTCCTTTATCCTCAACATCATACGATCAAGTTAAAGTAGAATGATAATTCCCTCAAAAATAACAACCTGGAAATAAGAAAGAGGAGACTGTTCTCTAGCTAAAATTCTTGGGAGAGATCCAAGTTGTTTCTCGTCCAAGGACACTATGGAGACTTTGTTGTCATAGCTTCAGCCGTACGTGAGAAGGCTAGAATTTGTTAACAATGATTGAGACCACGATTTTTTATGTAATTTTAACTTTATCAAAGTGTTACCTGTGCGAGTTCCACTTCTGGCCAAGGCAAAGAGGGACCATATTCACCCTCCCACCTAAAACAAATTTAAAAAATTGAGACAAAAATACATGAGGCAATGGTTTTGAAGACAGTGGACATTAGTCAACGAAGGTTGGTGAACCCCAAGAGAAGGGAGACAACAGGGTGAGTCCTACGATTTATGCAGATTACTGCCCAGAGAGAATTTCAAAGGTGCGGTGCAGGGATGGGTCCCTAGGTGGAGCTTAGCACTCTCCTTGAGTTGAGGAGACAGAAATGGTTGTCTGGGAAGGTCAAGGCAGCTAGAGCTTGCAGGGCAGAGTCCTCAAGAGGATAGAGATGCACAGAACAGAGAGCTCCAGAGATTGAAAGTCTTTAGCTGATCAGTGCACACATTTGATAAAACCATATGAGGCTGAGAAAAGAAACAGCTACAAAGGTTGGAAGGAGCAATCTCCAGAGCTCACCTAGGGCCAGGAAGAGTTCCTATTCCCATCACCAGAAGGAAAACCTCATAGTTCCCAATCATCAGGTAGAGTAAGAAGGGTAGGTCTTTGAACTTGCTTGCATGACCCCAAAGGATCAAACTGTTCCAAATAACTGTGTCCCAGAACATTTTCTTGTGTTAGCTCTCTGATAATTCCTTCTCCTCAGCATATCTTTAGATCATCAAGCAGCTTTCTGAGAATAAGTCTGCTGCCAGGATGTACCTGCAGAGAAGTAGTCACCACAACAGAGGTCCAGAAACTTCCCTAGTCCCATGTTTTCCGTATACGGCATCACCGTTACTCTTGGCTCCCAGTTCTGTTTGGTATTCTCCAGAAAGTAAACCTTCTGCCTCCTGTTGGGGTAGGAGTAGGAATATGGTCGTAGGAGGTTGGGAGTCATAGTTTAGTTTTTTTATACCTTATCCTTCACTCCTGCCTTCCTTAATGCCTCCCTGGGTGCCAAGTACCTGAAATTTGCTATGTTTTATTAACACAGATCAGCTAATTTTAAATTAATAAGTTCATCTATAGGCACACGACTTTCAGCTCTCCATTGTTTCTTGAGTCATTTAAAACTAGTCATCCACATCCCATTATCTAACTTTTGAAGAGATTTCTGGTCCTTTGTGTTCTTCTTTCCTACCTTTCATACCTCAAACTTTCTTTGAAATTGTTTTACTACCATAGGATAGGATTTTTAAAAGAAATGTATATATGTTGTCTTACACATATTCAAATGCATGTTCAAACAATGTTTAACCAGAAGTTCAAGAAAATTCTTCCTACGGTGCAAACAAGAAATCACATTTTGAAATTCGATGGCCTGGCTCACCCCCTTGCTTATACGTTTATCATCTCATCCCACTGATGAGAAAGCTGAGACTTAAAATAATTAAATAAGTTGTTCAAAGTCACAAAAGCATACTTTTATCTTAGGGCTGTTATGAATATTAAATAAGTCACTTAGCGTAGTTATTGTCTTATCATAACTGAGTAAAAAAAGTTCTTTTTTATGATTAAACATGTAGTCCTTATTGATTCTCCAACTTCTGAATACAGTATAGATAGGTCTGCAGGAAAAGACAGAAAGATATATGAAGGAATAGGATGCACCATGCTCAACCAGGGAATAATAGCATTCCAGTGGGAGCGAAAGTAATTATATGAACTCAATTGTAGGGCTTACATTTGTTTGATTTGGGGATATTTTTTAACTTTGTAAGTAGCTATGAAATCAAAATATTTAGGAGAACAATGATGAACTAGTAACTCTTTCAGCAGAGTAGGCTGAATAAGTCCTTATAATGTGACAAAAAAATAAAGTATAAAACTTCCAGTCATTCTTTGGCCAAATATCTTTAGAGTGTACTGTGTACTAATGCCGCATTCAATTATGTTTTCTGGAATCCCTTAATCTGTTACTTTCTTTTCTTTTGTTTCCAAGTAACTTCTAGAAGTTTGTGCCTCCAGCCATGGAGGAAGGAGTAACTAGTACCGGAGTAGCCCTCCTGCAATAACAACTAGAAAACTGGACAAAACATATAAAACAACAGTTTTCAGACACTGGGCAAGAGGTAGTACAGGACTGCAACCCATGAGAAGAGAAACAAAAAAGGTGAGACTCTTGGTCACCAGGGCTTTCTGCCTGGAGGCAATTTCTGAATCACGGCACAGGGACGGGAAACAAGCAGAGCACAGTGGTCCTCCTTGAGCTGAAGAGACAAAGAAAAGAGTTTGGAGAGGTTGAGGCAGCTGGAATTTGTGTGGCTGAGTCACAGAAAGGAGGGATCTACACAGAAAGAGCCCCAGAAATCTGCATGGGGGTCCATTTGTGTCTTTACCTACGTGTGGTTAGAGGAAGACTCCACACGGCTGAACAAGGAACAATGAATAGAGATAAGACAACTTATGGGATGCTCTCTGGAAGGAAATAATTGCATTACATGTATCTGACAAAAGAGTTTTATCCAATATATATAAAGAACACTTACAACTCAATAATAAGACACACACGCCAATTGGAAATGGACAAATTATTTGAGTAGCCACTTCACAAAAGAAGATGCATGAATGGCTGATGAGCACATATAAAAGTGCTTATTATACAGCATGGAAATGCAAATTAAAACCATAAAGGAGTAGTTTGTGGTTACTACCACTTGCCCTCTAGAACGGTTAAGATTTAAAAGACCGACAATAGCAAGTGTTGCAAGGATTTGGAGCAACTCCAACCGCCATACATTGCTGGCGGGAGTGTACAGTCACTTTGCAAAACAGACTGAGAGTTTCTTGTAAATTTAAACGTACACCTCCTCTTGATTCAAGAATTCCACCCCTAGATATTTATTCAAGTGAAAACACAAGTGCACAAAAAGATTCACGCATGAATGTTCATAGCAGCTGTCTTCATAAAAGCCCCAAAATGGAAACAACACAAATGTCCATTAATAGGTAGATAGATGAACAAATTGCTGTATAGTCATGCAATGAAATAGACGCAGCAGTTTAAACAGATGAACTACTGTCACATACAACACGGATGGATCTCAAAACCTTCGTGCAAAGTGAAAAAAATAATACACAAAAGAGTACATACTCTATGAGTCTATTTATGTAAAATTCTAGAGCACATAAAGCTAATCTATAATATAGAAATCAGATCAATAATTGATTGGAGCAGGATTGGCTGGGGAGGGGCAGAAGGAAACTTTCTGGGGTCAATAAAAGTATCCTATATATATTGATTTGGGCAACGTTTACATAAATAGAGAAATTTATCAAAACACATCAAACTGTATATCAAACATTAGTGTTACCTTTAGAGAATGCCGATCTGCTCTGCTTAGCTCAAATTCCTTTTTAAATGTTTAATTGCAAACATTTCCACCCCCTGATCCACTTAAAAACAAACTTTAAAAAAAAGAAATTAGAAAAAGCTTTCGTGGAAAAAACAGGTGTGCTTTATTGTATTTAACTATAACTCAACAATAGTTATTTGAAAATGTTCACATTAAAACTCTTCTCCAATCGAGAGTGATTTGAATTGTAACTGAGAACAGGAAAGCCTTGGTGCACAAATACTCACCTGTCGGAGGAAGATTAGGATACTCTGCTAAACTACCTTGGTGGGAATTAGCAAAGTCAGGTAGGGGACATTCCTACCTTCTAAATCTAAGGGATCGATGAGGAGGAAGGATCGGGCAAACAGTTCGTGATCAGAAGTGTCAAAATTAGCATCAGAAATGAAGCATATGCATTAAAGAGGAATTAAGGTGGGTAACACAAGAGATCTGTGTCTGACGAAGGGCTAAGACTAGAAACACCATTGGTTCTTCTTCGTAGAAGAGATAATGTCATGATTTGTTAGACGTGTAAGCACAAATGTGGTAATGCTAAAGAATCTTAACGACCAGCAGAGAATGCCAAAGACCTCTGATTACCCGACTGTATTTATCGGCATCTCCTTTTCTGCCAGACTCTGACTGCAAGTTCCTCCTGTTTGCCCAAACCATTTGTTTCTACTCAAAGTTGAGTCTTCTCTGACTGCAGATCTAGAAAATACCCCAGAATATTTCTGTCTCTGTTACAAGATCATTTGAGAGTAGAGACCAAAAATCATTGTCAGTATAACAGTAGGAGTCTACAGAACGTTTGGCATTGAATTACTTGAGACATATGTTATGCTAAATGATGTGCTATTATTGAACGTAAGTAGTATGTGAGGCTACAGCATGCGTGCTGATCAGTCGAAACATTTTTTCTAGCGATGAATTCCATTCAAAGGAAAGATTTTTCTTTTAAAGGCCATGGATCATTAACATTTCAATACACCAAGCTTAGATCTGGCAACTTTAAGAAATTTTTCAGAGGAAAGGCACACAATCCAAGTGACTATCTTAATTACCTGCATCAGCCCAATTAATTTGTGGTGTATTTCAAGCTGAAACAAAGGCCCAGGAATGAATCTTGCTGTCCCAACCTAGCCAGAGGGTTCTACAAAGCCTCTCCCTCAATCATACCAGGGAAGAAAGACAATAGGATGTAGTCGGGCCCTCGGGGTCTTGGCAGCCGAAAGAAGTGGAGGGGAAACTCTGCCAGAGCTCATATCAGTGTGGAAAATCACATCCCAACTAGCTGCAGTGAAGAATCCTTGAGAATAAAAGGTGCAGACTGTAAAAAGTCTGATAAGAGCAAAATTTGAAAATCATCCTGAGGATGGGCTTTACTGCCTGAATCAACAGACTTCTAAAAAGCAGAAACTCCTCAGAGATCTTTACCAGCCTCTCCATTGTATATGGCTCCTTTTTCCTCTTAATCCCTCACTGCTGGGTCCTAAGCTGGATCCTGGGAGGATGCTCTGACAATCAGGAAGCATCTACTCAGCTGGCTGAGGGTCCCTACTCTCACTTTTCTGCCATTCTTCCCTCATCCAATTAGATCCCTTGCTTGTGGCCACAGTTTAAATCGGGCTTGAGCTTGCTCTATTCCACGCTCTAGTTTGAGTTGTTTCTACTGTATAATAAATCAGTGCTTAAGTAGAAGAGATGGAAACACAGATGGCACGTTTAGCAAGGATGCTGAGAACAACCACAACCGCAACATCTATAAAATCTCCACAAGTCCATTTCTGATGTCTGAAATTCCATCACTGCAAGTTTATTTCATTGGATTAAAATAGAAAAATCTACTAACATGCAAAGAGTATGTGGACAGTGTGGGGGGTCAGAATTGGCCACCTTAAGGTGTGTCTCTTTACCTTATTTTCACTGAAGGAGGCTTTGACCTTCCCCGCCTCCACTGTCTGAAGGGATTTGGGATGGAAGCCCTGTGTCTGGGATGGGCCTTCACGGTGGATAACCCCGGTTATCGATAGACTGGGAGGGTCTTTGCTGGGCCCATTCTTATCAAAGTTGTGTTTACCAGATATTTACATTTGTAAGGGAAATCTCCCTTGTAAAGGTATCTCCCTCTCTGTACCAGGAAGAAGGGGGATGATGTTATCTCTAAAAACCTTTATACTTTTTTGACTGTGTTTTTCTTGTAATATCTCATGGCTGACACCCGCAAGCCCCAAAATCTTCCTTTGTTTATTTAAGAGGAGAACCTCCGCCATTTTGTAGAGAGATACTCAGTTTCCCTGGGTCTCTCCCATGTATAAATATTATAAAGCTTTGTTTGATTTTCTCCTGCTCTTTGGCCTCATGTCAATTTACTTTGTAGCCCAGACAGAAAGGACCCAGAGTCGGTAGATGATACTCTTCCTCCCTTTCAACAGATAATTAATTCATTATTGGTCCTCAACCACTTACTATGAATTTTCCTATTCTAGATGTCTCCAAGGGAACAAAGGTCCTAAAGACATATATAAGAAAGTGAAAATATAAACCCCGTGCACTAATCAACTGGAATGAAGCAAAGTGGGAATAAGGAAATTGGGGCAGGTCAGGGCACTGAGGATTGTGGGAGGAGAAGCAAATCAAGAAAACTAAAAGGGGAAATAAGCAGTTGCCCAGGACCCATCTTACTTATTTCACAATTACATAAATTACCCAACATAGAGAACAGTTCGTGGTCAATACTTCTAGAGGAACAAACGCCCAAGATTACCCTTCCCTAAACTATTTTCAGGAAATAACTGAGTAAAGTCAATGAAAAGTCACCATAGTCCCTCTGGGAAGAGTAAAGTGCAGTAGCTTTCAGCCATGGTGTCAGACAGATGCTGCTTGGTCACCAGCCTGAGTGTTAGAGAAAGTGTTCCTGTCCTGAAAGTCTGGGTTGGGCCAGATGGGTCTCCTTGGTTTCCTCTAGGAGCCTAGGATAAACAGTGGATGATTTATTGTAGAAGAGCCTCCGAGTGGAAAAACTGATGTGGCATTTCAACGTGAGTAAATAAGACAGCTATACACCCGAACTGGGATACATACAAATGCCAAACTCTATGCGGGTTCCTACTGTCAATAAATTCAGTCCGGCCATCGGTAGGTAAACCAACAAGAACAATATGGGGGAAGTGCTTGGGAGAGAAATGCTCAGAATGCTAGATGAATCTAGAAGAGAGTCCCAAACCCACTCCTAGGAAAGGCTCCCCAGTGCAGGTTACATCTGATCAAAGGCATGAAAGATGAGGGGTTAACCAGATCTAGCAGAGAGTGAATTCTGTCCAGAAGGAGCAGCAGTATAATGTATTCACAGGCCTGGGGGCAGACCAGGGTGCCTGGAGTGTGTAAGGGGTGAGAGGTGAAGGGGTGGAGGCCAGAGAGGCAGAGGCCAGGCTACAAAGGGCCTTCCTCATATGCCCTGCTGAGGAGTTCACGTAAGCATGCACCCGTGTTTGTATTTACGTCCCCACCTTATTCCAGAAAGGATTTAAGTGGCTGTTGCTAGAGTTTGGATTGTATTATGAACGCAGTTGAGTGTAATTGAAGAATTTTAAGCAGAGAATGACATGCTCAGGCATGCATTTAAGAAAGATTACTCAGGCAATGTAGCAAATAAATTGTAAGGGGTACAGGGAAAGGAACGAGGCTTCAGGCAGTTAAGGCAGAATAGAGGAAATTACAATAATCCAAGGGAAAAATGATGCAGGCCTAAACTAATGGAGTGGTACTGGGAATGGAGAAGACTGAGTAGATTTGAGATGTATTTAAGGCGGAATAACTTCTAAGACAGTGGGCCTGATGATATTTAACTCTATGGGAGTAAGCTGAGTAGAGAGAAATTACTCAGGAAGTGTGTCTTGATCAGGAATTTGAATAAGGAAGACAAGTGATCTGGACAATTTGCCTAATATGAGAGAGCATTTATAGTGTGGAAATATACAGTTTCAAGTACTATGAGTTTACTTTGAATTTCCTTTGGAATCATCAGCCCAGTTTCTTTTAAGCATAGCCTTATTTCTTTCAAGGTACAAACTTCTAGGGTTGTCGAATTGTCATCACTCCCCTTGACACTACTTAGTGCATTTTTCAAAGGAGTATTGTGGCAACAACACCTCAAGATATAAAAACACATGTCACTGTCATGTCTAGTTTCCAGCATGCAGAAACTGGGGGAGGGGATTTTTCACTAGAAGAGAAAACCTCTTCCCACTTAAAGCAAACACTTCACACAGAAATTTAAAGTCCAATAACTTAAATTAGACGTTATGAGTGAAAATGTCTAGCATAGAACCTGGAAAATGATTAGTTCTCAGTAAGTATTCCTTGGATCTGAAACCACCTTAAAAAAAAGAATTTTTAAAAATTTCGAACAAATTGACCTTAATACAAATACAAAATTTGAGAAATTTCCTAAAGTTCACTATGATAGAATTTGCTCTATAGAGAAGTAAATTGGGATGAAGGAAAAGGAATGACAATGTGTTTCTGTGAATGGGGAGTGAATTTTAAAGAGACAATAGTAAAGCTTTGCCCTTATGGAAAGTTAGTACTTTCCTTCCAAGACATTCAGTAGGAGTGTGGAATCACTACCCAAATGAAAATTTAAGCTATAAAAATACACAGAGTGGAGCATGACTCTGCTTCAAAACCTGTATGCTGCAGTAAGGGTTTATTCCAAAAACATAAAGATGGTTTAAGATTAGGTTGTTTGTTACTGTATTCAGATCCATAGATAAAACAAAAAACAAGCTAAAAAGTAATCTTGAAAGACACCTAAAAGACATTTGAAAAAATTCAACATTGCAAACTTATTTTTTCTTTTTTAAAGTAATTTAGAACTGGATGGATAGTTACTTAACCTGAAGAATGATATCTATCCCAAACCAGTAACTAACACCATCCAGACTGGCTAGAGGAATGTCCATGAAAGTTGGGGACAAGAAAAGTGTGCCAATATTACCTAACGTCCTCCTGGAAGTTCAGAACAAACCCAAAAAAAGATATAAATATGTAAAAGGAGGAGAAAATAGTATGATTATTTGTGGACAATATGATTATCTACATAAAAGTGACTCACAATTTAAAAAATTGAAACTATAAAAGATTTGGGCAAAATAGAGTTTTAAATAAATATACAGAATTAATAATAGTTGTATATATATTGACAATAACAATTGAGGGAGAAAAGTAAAACCATTGGCAATCTGTATTTTATTCACCTAGTTTTCTTTCTTTTGAATCAATATAAGAAAGATATGTCCTGTTGACTCTAGAAGGCATTCATTTATTTAATGTAGTCATTAATTTATATAACAAATATTGCTGAGTATAACTTTTGTTTAGCTACTGTGCTCAGCAATGAGGAAATCATGGCAAGTCCCTGCCATCATGGCAGAAGTACAGGGTGCTGTGGTCGCATGTGAGGGGGATGTAAACTAACCTAGTAGGTTAGGGTCGATTGATCCAAAGGATGTGTAGGGATTATTTAAATCCATCGCGGGTAAAATTGTTCCAACTAAAAGAAAAAGGGTTAGAGTTTAGAAAGTGAGAGGGAAAGTTGCCTAAGAGAGAAAGGGAAAGGCTAGACACAGAGCAGAGTGAGGTTTCTGTGGGGATTAGGATTGGATCCTGAGGACATTGAGAAGCAACCCAAGGTTTTGAGTAGAAGAGATTGAGAGAAATGAAGGGATTGAGAGATATTTGGGAGGTAGAGTCTGTAATACTTGGCAGTTGTTTGGGCTGGTTGGATAGTGGTGCCATTGTCTGAGAGAATGACCACTGGGGTGGCCCTGGGGAAGGAGCAGATTCCCAGGGAAAGGTCAATACAGCACCTTAGTTGGGAGGATGAACCCTTGGCTCAACTGCCCAGGTTCAAACCTGTCTTGATCCCTTTGGATGGATGTTTCAACTTTCATGATTTTTGGTTTCTTCATTTATAAAACAGAGATGAGAGTAACAGGACCCCCCTTGTGAGGATTATCTGACATTATCCCTTTAGTGTTTAGCAGAATGTCTACTAACATGACTACCACTTAGTAGGTGTTCTTTGGCATTATGATCAGTGGTGTTTAGACACATTTATTCCAAAGAGTCTGAAAACATCCAGGAGGGGATATTTAAGAGATATTTGGCTATAAAAGCCTGGACCTCTGGAAAGAGACTTGGACCAGGAGTACATCTGAGAATCAGTATATATGTGGTATTTGAAGCATTTTAAACAGTGGGGAAAAGACTGATTACTGAATAAATGGTTGTGGTAACTGGCTAGTCATGAACGATAGAGAATAAAGTTAGATCCTTCTCACAATCTGAACCTATAAATGTAAAAGGATTAAATGCTTAAACATAAAAAAGGAAGTGTTAAAATATACCTTAAGATAAGAAAATTCTTTGGAAACTAGAAAAAAAAAGCAAAAGCTATCAAAAAATATAGATGTATTTGAATGCATTGAAATTTTTTAAAATGTAAAGTTAAAAACAAAGTTTTAAAACAAGGCCATACAGGAAAAATATAACATGTAACATGAAAAGAAATATATAAAGAGCATCTACAATTAAACAAGTCAGAGGCAAACAAGCTGATTGAAAAGTAGAGAAAGCATATGATCAGGCAATTAGCAAAGAAGAAATATAAATTGAATCAACATTACATATTATTTGCCCATCAGACTGGCAAAATGTCTTCAAGTTTTGAAGTTTTAATTAAAGTTTGTTTTAGTGAAGGTAAAACAAAATACATACTCTAAAACAGTAGTTTTGCAATTCTTTGCTCATTTACCAATAAAATAGTTTTCTAAAATTTCATATTTTAAGTTAATATTATTTATTCTTAACTTTAATGAGTTGCAATATTGTAGATATTGACATCTAAAACTAAAACTATATCACTTTTATATTTTTTCAATGTAATCTAAATCCAAGAATTATTTGACATCCACCATCATTCATTTAAAAAAATTAACAGACTCTTCTTCAAGATTTGGAAACTATACTCAATTTTTTTCTCTTTGAATTTATATTTTTATTCATCTTCCTTCGTATATTTTTATCTTAGTGTAATATATTTTATACAGTTTCACTGATTATCTTTTGATGTTTATCCACAACAAAGTTTAATTCAAAGTTTTAAAACCTACTTTATTTCCTGTGACTATAAATCATTTCTGGATTGAGTTATATTTACTTATTAGTAGTATGTAATTGAGCATAACTACATACAATATTAAACATTTTATAAATAACTAGTAAACATGAAAAGTAAAATTTTAATGGATAGTCATCTCTGTGGTAGGCAGAATGATAGCTCCCCCAAAATGTCCTTACCCTAATATCTGAAATCTGTGAAATTAAGGTGATGAACCTTAAAATAGGGACATTATCCTGCATTATTTGGGCAGGCCCAATCTAATCACATGAGTCCTTAAAAGGGGAAAAGAAAAGCAGAAAAGTCAGTCAGAGAGATGAGATAATGAAACAAAAGACAAGAAAGATTCCAAGCACGCAAGAGACTTTATCCGCCATTGCTGGAGTTGAACATGGGGAAGGCAGCAGGTCGCTGAATGAGGGTGACCTCTATAAGCAGAGAAGGGCCTTCAGCTGGCAACCACTGAGAAAACAGGGACCTCAGTCTTACAGCTGCAAGGAACTGAATTCTCCCCAACCTGAATGAGCAAGGACATGGATTCTACCCAAGTCTCCAGAAGGGAGACTTAGTGTTCTATTCAGACCAGGCTTCCTCATTTTTTGCAATATGGCTAGGCTGAGAATTTTCCAAATCCTCAAGTTCTGGCTCCTTTTTGCTTAACAATACCTTTGATTTATCTCCTTCCTCTCACATCCCACCATAAGGGGTAAGGAGAAATCAAGCCGTACCTTCAACACTTTACTTAGCAATCTCTTCAGCTAACTATCCAGTTTCATCACTTGCAAGTTCTACCCTCCACAAAACACTGGAACACAAGTCAGCCAAGTTCTTTGCCACTTTATAATAAGGATTGTCTTTCCTGCAATTTCAAATAACGTATTCCTCATTTGCATTTCCAATCTCACCATAATGGCCTTTAACTTCCATAGTTCTACCAATATTCTGTTTGTGACAATATATGTACTCTCTAAGATGATAGAGGCTTCCTCCATACCTCTTCTCTTTTCTCCCTGAGCTCTCAGCAGAATTGCCTTTAACAGTCTTAGTAAAGTCACATGGCCATCATATGAAATGCTACATAAAAGGCATTATTTCAAGATCAAGAGCAGCTTATACTGTAAACATGTACACAAAGTGACCTAGAACTTCTTCACGACTTACTCGTGTCTCACTGGCCCAGACAGGACTCTTTACAGAATATTGATTTAGGCAGAATAGCTATTGGCTCTCTTACTAAACATAATACCTCACACTTCTCTAATTTTGGCCAAATTTACTCTGGGTTCAATTTTAGGACATCTAGTGTAAGGGATCACAGTTGTGTGTATTGCTAATTTTTCTCTACCTGTGAGAGCAGAGATGACTGCATTGATACAAACATTTTCTTTAAAAAAAAAAAAAAAAAGGTGGAGAAAGTAAGTTTTGAGTTTTCTCCAAGACAGAGCCTTCTGAAGTACAGAATACACCAAAGAAAAGGCCCTGTGGATAAGCCATGGGGAGAGGGTAAGTGTCAGAACAGTGAGGGGAGAACTAAGCTAAAGTCCTTGGGACTAATTCAGAGAACACGTGTAATGGCTGGCAGACCTGGAATCCAGCCTTGCCTCCCTCACTAGTTAACTGTGTGACTTAAGCAAGTCACTTAACCTCCCAAGTTTCTATTCCCTCTTATATAAAAAAAACAAGGATTAGATTAGATGGCTTTAAATTTTTTTTCTAGTTCTAAAATTCTACAGTTCTTAGTACTTTCAGACATTCTTTCACATGCTCTGACTTCTAGAAACTCCACCTTCTTTTAATAAATTCTATTTACTTGCAGGTGGTTGGACTATTAAGAAAAGCAAATTGTTTAAATAATGTCTGACTTTTTGACTGGCTTGACTCTCCTAACGGGCCATATATATAATTTTTTTCTGGGTAGTGATTTTTTAGGTACATCAATCAAGTAGCCAGTATTTATTGCATGGAGCTAATTAACTTTCAAAATGACATTTTCATTTGCAACATTGGTAGAGATTTGAACTCAGATCTCATCAATGAAAAGCAGCTGCACTAATAACCCAAGTCCCAGTGAGCCCCCTAATTCTCCCAGCTTGCCCTCCCTATAAATGTGTGATTAATCGCAGGTTTAAGGGAGTTCTCAGTTACTGTGAAAACAAATCATTACCAGAAACTGGCATTCCCAATTTATTTTATTTATTTTATTTTTATTTTTATTACTTATACCCTATTCTCCATATTTTCCGTATGGTTTAGGTCCTTTTCATCCATTCAGGACCTTGTGGAAAGCTCAGCTCACTCCCATCTCCACACGGGTCATGATAAACATGAAACTTTTGCTGTTTTCTCTTCACTTTTCCATGTCAAAGGTTGTAGACATACGAGTACTTTCTAGGGAGAGGTGAGAGAAAGATGCCATTGACAACAGGACAGAGTGAAGACAAAGATGGTTGGGGTCACTCCTCTTTCAGGTCAATACAGCAAACGCAAACTTCACCGTCTCGTAAGATGCAGGGATATGAGAAGTTAGGGACTTGAGAGTGGGCAGAGGGATCTGAGAGTGGCTTATCTTTATCAAATTCTCATTCTTTTTATTATTGGAGAAATTTGTATAAGGAAATTCAGATAAACAGTTTAACCTTTTGCCTCTTGTCAAGCACCAAAAATGGTTAGATGAATTTTACAAAGTTTGGAGAGTATTGGAGGGATATTCTGATTATATTTACTTTGAGGACACCAAGGCATTCTTCAAGACATTGACTCCAAAGGAGCAAGAACGGCCATGGGGATCCAACTGAAAGAGACCTGCCTTACTAAGATGCCAGGGACAGAGACGACATTCAACAGTCCAATACAGGCCTGAATCTGAAGTTAGAGGGGGCAGCCTCTATCACCCGCCTTTAACTTTCCATTGAGCTTCCCTCTCAAGTCTGCAACTCTGTGTAGACCAGCATTTCCCATTGAGTACCAGCAGGAATTAATTTATTTGACAACAGTTAACAAGACTCCACAGCATTACCAGATAGACCAGCTAGTGAGAGTGTAAATGTGTGTGTGTGTGTGTGTGTGTGTGTGTGTGTGTGTGTAACTTATGCCCTACACTCTGAGATCTCCCAAGTCCTTCAGCTTTGTGACACCTTTTCAATGAAAATCTACATAAATTGCCTTGATCCTCTATGTTATGAGAGAGGAGAGGACTCCTCTCCTAAATCAGGTGGGTTTTCGAAAGGAACTTATGTTTCTTGTAGTCACTTCTTTCCCCAAGTTCCTGCTCTTGCTGAATTTTCCTTTATTTCATTTATGTCTCATATAAGCGTTCTCTTCTCCCTACCCAATATAAACCTTGAAAACACATCCCCCTTGCCTTGACTTTCCGCGAATACAATTATCCTAAGCCAGTTGTGTATAATCAACGCATAAGGAAGTTTGAAGGTAAACAAGTTTGAAGTTAATGGCACAAGGTAGTTTCATTGCAAGATATCACAGTAAGCAATTGAGCATTAAAATTCCATTGGCTAATCCCATATCAGGAAATTCTCACTGGCTGTCTGTCTTTCGCTTCAGCCCACGGCCCTGTTTTTCCTTTCTTTCTCTCATGGCCAACCTCCAATCTCCTCCTCCTCGTGCTGATTCGTTTCTTATACAAAATAGTGCAGCCCTCACTCCCTACTTTAAAGGCTTCTGGCACACCTTAGCCTGTCCCAAAACTTGTCAAGGTTACTCTAGGAAACAAAGATGGTTTTACTTTCTCGCATGATCAAATTCTTAGGCATACCAAGCTTCCCCACCAGTCTTTGTAAGTAAAGAAGAAAACATGAAATGCCATCTCCCCAGTACGGATTATATGAGTACCCTCAAAAGGCAGAACTGTCCACAGTCAAGTTCGTTTGTGTTTTGTTTTGTTTCTAATAGTATGTTTTGCTTGTCACGTAACATCACTCACAAACACTCGCTCTCGTGTTCTCTCTCTCACACACACATACTCACACAGATTCCCTCTCACTCACTTATTCTCTTTAAAATCCACACACTGGGGGCTGGCCCAGTGGCATAGTGGTTAAGTTCCACACATTCTGCTTTGGCAGCCCAGGTTTGCAGGTTCGGATCCCAGGCTCAAACCTACACTACCCATCAGCCACACTGTGGTGGCATCCCACATATAAAGTAGAGGAAGGTTGGCACAGATGTTAGCTCAGGGCTAATCTTCCTCAGCAAAAGAATAAAATAAAATAAACCACACACTGGTAAATACAGGAACTCAATGAACTAGTCAATTAATCCTTACTCTTTCAGTGTCTACAATCAGTCTAGACAGGAGAAAACAGGGAAGAGAAAACAGAGGAAAGTCAAAGGAAGCAAGAGACAGGAGGGCAAAAAGTGGAAGTAGGAATGAGGAGAAAGAAAAGAAAAAATTAAGTAGGTAGCATTAGCATGTTTGACTGTAGAACATCAAGAAAGCAGGAGAAAAGTGAATTCTAAGTGAGTGAGATTAGTGCCCTGTGAGCTGTGCCTCCCTGCTTTCCCCTCAGTCCTGGAATCACCCCTAGTGTGGACATAAACCCATGTGCACAGCAAACATGTCTGTGTAGAGACATCACACAGACTCAGACATGTGGGTCTGCCTTTTGGGTTAAGAATTGCCCCCTCTTCCCCTGCAAAGGATGAGGGGAGTGAGGTTATTGGGATAAAAAACCATAACACGCCACACCAATAACTGACTTTTCTTTTATAAATTACTTTGTTTTCTTTTTAACTTTATCAAGACCTTGTAAGAAATTTAGCTGATTCTCCATGCATTAACAAAGACTAGCTTTCTTTTTGTGTCTTTCCTCTTGTTCTGGCACAACATAGACCAGAAATTGGGACTACGAAAGGGAGACTCAGAATGTAAAGATCAGGGTCCATGTGTCTGGGCCAGGAATGGGAAGCTGTGTCCCCAGGAGGTCTCTTCTTGTAATATTTCCAGCCCTATAATTCACCCTTCTGAGGTTTAGCAAAGTTGCCAAAGTAGCCAGAGCCGGGGGTGTTAATATAAACCAAACCTCAGCTCCTTTCAAGGCTCCTCCTGGTGACTCCAGCGCTCCACACAGTCCCTCCACCCTGAGCTGCCACCACCCGCTTTGAGACCATGGCTTTGGAGGGAGTCATGCCCACAGACACGTCTTTCTCTGTGTGTGACCAGCCTCTGCCAACTTGTGGTGAGACTTTTGATGCCAAACGTAACCAATTACAGGAGTCCCCATCCTGCGGCTGAAGGCATCTGTTTGTGGGAGTATATTCCCTGGATGCCATGACAGCCAGAATGAGAGACCACTGGGCTCCGCAGGACATCTGGAAGGGAGTCTTCCTCGAGCTGGCAGTTACCCATCATGTGCATTATCTGCCCCTACTGCCAGTATCTACAACTGCCTCCTTCAGATGAAGGTCAGTGAAACCATCAGAGGCCTCTGGGCCACCCATTGTCCATTATTTCTTTAATCTATTGGATACCACAACCTCCAGGGAAACTGGGACAGAAAGAAAAAAATGATGGAGTAGAAACAAGAAACAAAATCAGGAAATAACTTGAAAACTTCCCCCAAATTAGATGACAACATTTTTTCGAGTTCGTCCTGAAAATTCTGAAGTACCTATCACATCAATTCCCTCCTCTCCAAATCCATGACCCTCTCATTATTTCTCCCTCAGATTCTTGTAAAATACTCGCGATTGTTCCACCTTCCTCGATTATTGCTGTCTGCCAAATTATCCAGTTATCTTTCTGAAAACAAACATCTAATCCTGTTCCTTGTCTTTAGTGGCACTCTCTTCTCTGTAGCGTACAATGCAAATTTTTACATTTCCCCATCCATGCTGTGTATGTTCATGCCAATAGTCCACCATATATTCCATCTCATTATTTCCTCACAGATTCATTTATCTTGTGGCTGGTCTATATCTTCTTGTAATTCTTTCGGAAAGTTTACAGGAGCTTAACTGTCTTATTACTCATATGTAGAAAACTCTCTTCCTTTCAAACTCAGGCTTGAGTAATAGCACTGGGTATAGAATTATAGGCTACAAGAAATTTGCCTCCAGCATTTAAAATGTTCATTGTATTCTTACATCCAATGTTGATGAGCACTCTCATGTCAATATGATTCTCCACCTATTGTAGGTAATCTTTATTTCTACTCTGACAGCTTTTAGGATTTTTCTCTTGATTCTTGATGTCCTAAAATTTTAATACAATATGTCCGAATGAAATAGTAAAGGTTGATAAATAATTAGGAAACTTCTAAATATTTGGATATTTTATGTTAGATGGATAAGACATCTGAATGACTAAATACTCATTGGGCTTTATTTTATATCCAATGTCAAAGGACATAGAATAACCGAGTTCTGATTCTGGTTCTGCACTAATAGCCCATGACCACCATCTGGGTCCAAAACTTCTCTGGGCATCCCTTTCCTCTTTCCTCATGCATGAAATGAGGAGGTTATAGAAAGTATCTCTAAGATCCTTTTAAGTCATAAGATGATGTACTAGGAACACTGAGTCTTTCTTTGTAAGCTTCAACAGATTTTATGTGATTCTTTCTTCTTTCTCAAGACAATATTGAAGCTAAATTATCCCAATGATATTACTACTTATTAGAACTATTTCACTGAAATGATTTCTAAAAAAATCGAACATCTGTCAACTCCCTTCCCTATATCCCCTTTCCCTGCAACACATTTCTTTTCAAAGTAGGACATTAAAAGTCAGGAGAGTACATGAGTCTAGGAATGTTGTTAAATCTTTCTTTTAATCTTAGAGCTGAAGTAGAAGGGAGTGTGTGTAGGTCAATGAATGAAAGAAGGATTCTATATGAGATGCTATATATAGCCCAACTTTGCCAAAAGGATACTTAAACATTCACAAAGGGAATTCCAGAAAGTCAAAAGATTTCTCCCTCCAAAAGGCATAGGAGCCCTCTGAATTAAAGCTTCCGACCTCTGAGTACCAGGCTGCCTGTGATTAAAAACAAATGGAACATGTGCTATGGAGCATAAGTCTACCTGATTTATGGCTTGGAAAATTAAGTTACTATTACTTATGGGGCTTGGAAGCAAAGGCCCAATGCAATAGCTAATTGAGAGTAGAAAACGGGTATAGGCTGAAATTGGGAAAATATATTTTAAAGAATGGCTGAGTGAAGACATCAGGGTATGTAATTAAATGGCCTTAAAAAAAAGTCACACTCCCAACAACCTCTTATATCAAACAAGTGGAATGTGCTGGTTTTATTAACTGGTCTTCTGCCATTGGCTCCACCAAGCTCGGTACTACTGAGTTAAACTTCACTGTTGACCGGCTATAGTAAACATATTAAAACTTCCATTACCAGACGGCTTATAGTAATGGAGTATTCGTTTAGGAGAAACATTCGCACTAGTTCTCCAATAATCAAAGACTATTTAAAATGCAGGCAATTACTAGCTTTCGATAAGCTACACAGTTGTCTTCTAGATTCTCTATAGTCATAAAAGTATATTTTCATGAGTTTTCTGACTCATCAAATGAATTTCCAATAAACCCTAGGAAGGAATTTTATTTTCATAGGAGTCAGGGACCAGGAAGTTCTGGTCGTGAAAGGTCAAATGCTGGAAGACGTGGGAGGGAATGAAACTATGCACAGTACGTTTGCGACCAGCTCTCATTCCAGCGTAAATCCGCTTTCCAAGCAGCTCAGAAAGTTGCAGGGCAACTGAAAAATTAATTATTTCTTAGAGTTGGGTTGTGACTACATGAGTGATAAAATTGATGACATATGTAGAGACTTTTTTATTTTTATTGGACAATCAAACATTCCAGACTGATTGCTATAATTTGTTAGGAAAACTACTAAAAAATCTCTGAAATTGAAGGGTGATGCTGCCCAATCATAATAAAGACCACTTTCATTATCATTGAACTTGGTTACTGGGGAAATATGTATATATAGTTATTTAAATACAATGAAGACCTATTTTGCTAATTGAGAGTTATTTTTCTAATTGAGACACTGAAAGAATATTTCCCCTACCTACTATTATTTTTTAAATCCATACACTTTATTTTATAGTTGTGATTCTCATCTGGGGGTGATTTTGCCCTGCAGGGGACATTTGGCAATGTTGGAAGACTTTTTTTGTGTGTGTAAGGAAGACTAGCCCTGAGCTAACATCTGTTGCCAATCCTCCTCTTTTTGCTGAGGAAGATTGGCCCTGGGCTAACATCCGTGCCCGTCTTCCTCTACTTTACGTGGGACACCTGTCACAGCATGGCTTGACAAGTGGTGCGTCTGTCCACGCCCGGGATCTGAACCTGCAAACCCAGAGCCGCGTAAGCGGAGCATGCAGACTTAACCGCTAAGCCACCAGGCTGGCCCCTGAAGACATTTTTGATTGTCACAGCTGGGGCAGGAAGTTGCTACTAGTGTCTAGATGGGGAAGCACCTTTTCAATGCCTGGCCTGGCACTTTGCCCACAATAAGAACACAACAATTACCTGCCCAATGAGTTTTTTAAAAAATCGAATAGTTATTTAAAATACATAAGGATAGGTTTTCTTAAGAATTCCTATAATTTCTTTTTAATGAAGATCTAAAATGCCCAACAGAGAAAAATTCTTCCTAAAGAAAATAAATTCTCATCTTCCCTGACTTAAATAAGATTAATGTTTTAAAAATTGCTTGGTTTTAGGGGTGTGGACTTGGTTGAAACAGTAGATAGTTTCGTGGCATTTTCAGTCTCAGATCTGGCTCTGTTTTAGTGAGATGCACTGACTGTGTCCAGACACAGAAATATTTGTGTGACCTTCAGGAGAACATTCCACTCTAGCTGTCGCCTCTCCCCAAGCTATGCTGTTCCTCTGGACCCACTTGTCTCGATCAATCACTAGGATGAAGAAAGTCTTATCTTTAGCTCACTAGCCTGAGGTAACAAAGATGTTTCACACCCACTAATTAGGGGCTGGTAGGTAACCCATCTAACCCCTGAGATGGAAAACACATGGTTCGTAAACGGTTTGGTCACACTTCCTGTCACTCTGCCTCAGAGACGCTCACACATCAGCTGCCCATCCACAGGTCTCTAACCTTGTGAGTTTTCTGGTCAGGAATTTGAGGAGGGCAGGGAAGCCAGAGAAACAATGACAAAGAGAAAGAAATCCAGAGAGACCCAGAGCTGGACACAGCTGATCTGGGATAGAAGTTTTCAGCCATTCACTGGAGTATGTCTCTCTCACACTCTCACACAAACACAAAGACTGAAATCTTGTTAAGCAAGGAGATATTAATTAAGTCTCTCTAGACATACATAAGCATATGCAGAAAATACATTTCACACTTTCTTGGTCGCTTTGCTTAAATCATTGATTCCAGATTAGCATGACTTTCCTTTCCTATAAAGGATTTTAAAAGCTTACAGAAATAAAAGAAGAATTAAGTATTAGGAGAATAAAGTTGGAGATGGAAGTTAAAGATGTTCTAACAAAACAAAACTCCTGTCTGTCTGTCTATCTATCTATCTATCCGTATGTGTGTATACATACTCTTTATGTATGAGATAGAAAAAATTATATACTAACGTTTCTTCCTATGGTCAATGATATTAGTCATATTTTATTTCTGGCAGTCTAACCTATACTTGGAAATAAATTAATGGCTGCCTGATGAAAGTTAAGTGTAACTTAAAGGTGAAAAATAACTGTATTGAGAAAAACACGTCATGCAAACTTAGAGAATTTTTAAAAAGTGACTTCACGAAAACGGTTGAACCTAACTTCATTTGTGAGCCATGGCAGGGATCACTGAGAGGGGCCAGTGGGCACTTATTTATTAAAAATGAGTACATGAATAAATCAGGTTGATGCTGGGAGATGTTAAGTTGGATGAAAAATGAGAAATCCAACGTAATATCTGCTTGTTTAATAAGTTCAACCGTACAAAATTGCTGAGTTTATAGGTCAACAATAAATATCAACAATTTTTCATGGTTTAGTATAATGGTATCATATGTAAAATAATACTTAACAAAAAATTTTAAATCTCTCCCTACTTCCCAAATTATGTGTGAAAGAGGATCTTCAAAGTTGAATCCTGTCTTCCCAGTACCACTGGTGTGGGGTGACATCTTAGAAATAATGTCTTCTTCACTAGGCATCTAAAATGAATTTCATTTCAAAAAAGAACTAATCATTTCTGGATATGTTGGAACTCTGTGGGAAGTGGGGCTAAGAGGCCACAACCACAGTCAGGCAAAGGGGTGGGGTCAGGACAAAGGGAACCAGGAAGAGCTGACTCTCACAGAGCCAGACTCGATTCTAACTTCTTGACATGTATTTACTCATTAAGTCTCACAAGAAACCAATGAGGTGGCATCATTATTAGCCCCGTTTTATAGATGTGGTAACAAAGGCACAGACTGGTTAAACAACTCTGCTCAGGTCACACATTTGTGGGTGTTGAGATAGGGTTAAGTACACTTAACCCAGGCACTATATTCCTTCCCCAACAGCACCCTGTCCTTCTACTGTACTCTCCCTACTCTGAGTTACATTTCTTTATGGCGTTTAATCCCTACCTGCTGAGTATATTTGCATGGGCTCATGTATTTGTTGTTTGTCTCTTTCCTTTAAATGTGAGGTTCCAGACTGTATCAACTGTGTCTGTTTCATTTGTTGAGGCATCATCTGGGTCTAGACATGGGAGATACTAAATAAATAGTGGTTGGAATAAATTCTTGTGTGAATGAATGAATGACTGGTGTACCCCACCCTAGACTAAGGAACAAGGTAAGATTCAAGGCATCAAGCATCAGAATCAGGAATAAGTTCCCAGTCTAAGGTGAGACACAACATAAGGGACTGGGGGCTAATCCTGAGGCCATTCCCAGGGTCAGCTTTGGGGGTGAGGCTTAGGAGGACACATGTTCTGGCCTGCCTGGTGGGGAGCACATGGTGCCAAGCCACTTGGGTCAAGAATACGAGCCATTCTTGCCTGTGTGTCTGGTCCCCTCCACCACCACCAAGGCCATGAGTACAAGTTCGCTTTTCAGCTGCTTTCCAGCAGAGCCGATGCCGAGTCATGCACACCCTCGCTCCGATGAGTTTCCAAGAGGACTGACCAGGATTC
Source organism: Tapirus indicus (assembly GCA_031878705.1). Classification (NCBI taxonomy): domain Eukaryota; kingdom Metazoa; phylum Chordata; class Mammalia; order Perissodactyla; family Tapiridae; genus Tapirus; species Tapirus indicus. Next base: position 51,503,899 of record CM062932.1, read on the forward strand.
AGGTTTTGCCCTGTGGCCCCAGATCAAAAAATTTCCCCATGAAATCTAAATATCCCAAACGAGGATTAAAGCCATGCCTTGGTCCTAATTAGCACCAAAAGGTGGCCAAAGTTTCCACCGGGGGGAGGGGAAGATTGTATAATCGAATGTGAAATGTTTCCATTAATTTAAATGAGAACTATTTAGACACATTTACACTTTTATGGATAACGATTTCGACAGCTTACTAAAGTTGCAGAAAAAGGAAACAAAATCAGTGTTAGACAAAATAGGATGAAGAGCATTTTCTTTTTCCATTGTTTTATATGAAGTGGAACAGGAGGGAACAGTCTAAACAGCAGCAGTTAATACAAAATGGGACAAAGTATTTGAGGCTTTTTCATTGATAGCCAACACCAGCACAGACTCGGTGTAGACCCGCCTACATCTATGTGTATGGAGGAGACGGGTCCAGAATTTGGGTAATCATAATCATTCTCACACAGTCCTTTCTCCCCAAGAGAAGGAAGTATTACAGCTGGAGAATTTCTTCCCTCTCTCTTGCTTCAAAGTAAGGAAGCCTCCCTGTATGTGTCCATACACAAGCATATATGGAGATCGGGATATGTTAAATATGGAGACTCCATTTTGGTCCTTAATATGGCCCCCAATCGCAGAGTTGAAGCAGTCATGGGAATGGGCACAAGGTAAAGTAGAGTCTGGATTCATTCTTCTATCGACACATCCAGCCGTCAGCCATTCAGCAAACATCTACCGAGCCCCTGTTAGATACCAAGGAAGCACGTCCTACACTCCTAGAATGCAAGGCTGACTTAGGCAGGGTCCCTGCCCTCAGCACTTTACTGTAACATGGGAGGAAACAGATCAGTTAAGAATTATGATCATGTCTGGTAAGTGCTGTGATGAAAATAATCGTGGGATTCCATGGGGACCCAGAGGGAAAGGCAAGAATGTCTGCATGGAGATTGAAAGCCTTAGAGCTCCAGCCTGGACACTGTCTACAAAGAGAGATATATATATGAACTTAAAGACACTTAGACATGTGTCTTTACACATGAAGGTAAAGGAATGAATGCTACAGTTTGCCACAGTCCCCACCCTGCCCAATCAACCTCCATCTATTTGAGTGGTCATGGCTGGTGACAGAATGACTTCTGAGGGAAGTGGCTGAGTTCACAAGGGAATGAAAAAGTGACCTTCAGGCTGGTTAAACATTGTACATTAGCCATGCCGAGAAGGGGAAGGCGCCTTGGGAGAGCAAACCATCTGTGAAATGGACTGGAAGCATAAATATGAGCAACTACCCGAGAAATCACCGGGAGTTCAGTATTTCTGAGGAGAGATGGTAGAAAGCATCTTAAAGAACCACTAAAAATTTGGAATGACTTTTGAAATTAGTTGTATACATTTTTTTACTTCTTCATGTCCATTGGTTATAGATCTCAAAAAAGGCTTTTTTTGTTTTTAAGTACAGGGTCTGGATCAGCGCTACCAAATAAAATACAGGATACCCAGTTAAATTTGAATTTGAAATAAGCAACAAATTTTTTTTAGATACAAATGTGTTTCACATATTACATGGGACACATACTAGAAAAAATATATATCCCAAATATTGCATGAGACAAACTCCACTAAAAAAAATTTTTTTTGCTTATCTGAAATTCAGGATTAACTGGACACCTCTTTTTATTTATTTATTTTGCTGAGGAAGATTCGTCCCAAGCTAACATCCATGCCAATCTTCCTCTACTTTGTATGTGGGTCACTGCCACAACATGGCTGACGAGAGGTGTAGGTCTACACCCGGGATCCAAACACGCAAACCTGGGCTGCCAAAGAGAGCATGCCAAACTTAACCACTACACCACAGGGCCAGCCACTGGACATCTTTTATTTCTATTTGCTAAGTCTGGCAGCCCTAGTCTGCATACTCGAGAATCCCCTCAGAGTATTCCCGCTTCCATCATGTACTTTGCAATTCGACAGACATTCAGATGCTTTCAAAAAGCCTTGAGGAGTTGTGGTGAGTACACAATAACTTCTTGTAGCCCACACACCTCTTCCTGTGTAGTCCATAACCCCTTCTCCACCTCTGATATCACCCCTTATTTGCATCCCACTCTTTATCCTTGGGCCACTCTCCCAGACATCCTGAGAGCAGGTTAAGGAGGACAGTGGGTGGTTGGACAGGTAATCTTGAGAATTTGGAGGCTGAGTGGGAGAGAGTGGGTAGGCAGAGAGAGAGTAAATTGTCAACAAAGTGTCAACAGCCTGCTGGTGGAAGCTCAACAATGGCTACGTTGCTTTAAGACAAAGAAGTGTGGCCCTGGACCATTCAAATGCCATCCACACTCTGGGCTACAGAACCCTACAGAAGAGAGCTGGCTGAGGAGACCATTCTTCTGGATGCGACCCAATTACAGCACGGAGCAGGTGGCTCCACTGGCCGTATGTTAGTCAAGTGCAAGTACATTATTCTTCACAAGCACCCATTACCAACCTCAAAATACCATTGCCAGAAGGATTCCAAGCAGTTGACACCTTTACAACAACCGTTTTCCATCTTGAATGTAGCCACTGATCCTTGAATTAGGGTCACAAGAGCTGTCTTCAGAATAAAGTGAGAAGGGACTCTGAGATCACCGGAGGCATTCCGACTCTATCTTCCAATGCGGAATTAAAATTTTAATCTGATTTGACACAGTTATTTGGGGAATCCACGTACTTGTCATGAGGCAGATGATTAAAGCGGAACTAAGGGATTTGGGCCTGTCTTTGTGAAGAAGATAAAAAAGAAGTTGGAGGAACTTGCCTTGTTTCTCTTTTTACACATCCCACATAAGAAAACTGTGCTATAGACGTTTGGCAATGCCCTTGGTTCCAATAGCCAGGCTGGGCATGGGGAAAGAAACAAGGAGACAATGAAAGATGCTTTCTCACCACGTTGTTAGCAAGAATACAATGCAATTTTTTCTTTGTCTTTGTGACTAGCCAACTTGGCTAAAGTGGTTACAGAAAACAGTGAAATGGAACTATTTTATTTCTTTTAACCAAGAGTCCTTATAAGTCATTAATTATGGTAAAAGGGCAATAGATACAGCTGTAGGGATGTTCCACAAGAAAAGATGTTCTGTGGTTCGTTCTGAAATCCATGGGATGTAATTCAGTTTTTACTTATTTTAGATGTAGAAACTCTCTGACGGGCCAATGCAGACGGCATACTCTTTGCCAGTTTTAGGGGAACTCAGGGGCTGAAGGTGGTTAGGTGGGTGTGGACTTCCCTGATGGAGAAACCAGAGTGGCATTTACCCTGAGAAACATCTGTCTGTCCGTGTCACTTGATGTTTTCAGACGTTTTTGTTTGTGGTCACACATTCTCGCAGACTCCCTCTTTCCTCCTTAGATAGTGCGGGAGGATTATGAGGTGAGAGCAAGTTCCTTCCTCAGAGAGGGACAGGATGTGCCATCTTTGGAATCTAAACCATTTTTTGCCTCAAGCCCAAGGAAGCACCAAGGTTCAAGGATCAGGGAATCACACTCATTCCTTCCACCACCCGTCGACACCAGGAAACCAGGATGTGAGAGTCTCATTTGGGGTGCCAGCAGTGGACTTTGAGGATCCCAGCAGTTTCATGAACCTCATGCAGTACATGGAATGGGGTGGGGGTGGCATTTCCTGCAGACCTGATGTCACAGAACTATTTTTTTATGAGTCCTCCCACTCTTTGTCTGAGAACTTTATTATGCCCCTGCTGAAGAGGCCCCACAGACCAACAGAGAGGTGCTGTTCCACCCTGGGGACAGAGACTCTCCAGCCTTGCATTTTGACCTTGGGCAAGTCACATAAAGTCTTGGGACTCCATTGCGCCATCTATAATATAGGAATAATTCCATCTGCTCCTCCCACCCTCACAGGGTTGCTTTAAGGGCGAAACGTTGAGATCATCAATCTAACAGCATTCAGAAGTAAAAATTAATGCAGTTTAGATATTAACACAGTAATTGTTGTCATCATTCAACAGTATCAACATCCATTTATTTTGTCAGTGGACAATTGTGTAATTCCCTCACATGTGCAATAGATACGCTCCCACCTTTGCACTGACTGTTCCCTCTGCCTGGAATGTTCTTCCACCCTATAGCATCATTGCTAGCTTCCTCTTCTCCAAGGTTTGCTCAAATGTCATCTTCTCAGTGAGGTCTGCTCTGACTATTCTATTCAAATTACAACCCACCCCTCCACCCCCAGCATTCTTGATACTCCAGGCAATGCTACACATTTTTCCATAGAATTTATTTCTTCCAACATACTGTAAAGTCTATTATGTTTAATATAATTATGGTTGAAGTAATATATTAAATTGACATAATAAATATATCATTCATTACGTTTATGATCTCTTGCCTGTCTCTGTTTCACGAGGGCAGAGATGTCTGTCTGTTTTGCTTATTAAAATGTCCCAAGCTTATTTAAGACAGTGCCTGGCACAAAGTAGACATTTAAAAAATACTTGTTAAATTAAGTAATTAATTGAAAATAAACCTGTGGACATCCATCGCATACCAACTCTATAAGCTCCATGTTCTTTAGCCTGGAATCCAAGGCCAAACACGACCCAGTCTAAGCTCCCTTTTCAGTATCATCTTCCTCTTCCTTTTTTAAGGTTTTCCACTTTAACAAACACAGTTCAGCTAATGTGGATTGTCCTCAGTTGCCCCAAACCACATATCCTACAGCATTATATAAACTCCCTTTTCCTGTCTCTTTTGCTGAGAATGCTCACTCCCCAAATGTCCTCATTTTGCATCCTATTTGTCTTTCAAGTTCAAATGTGTTTTACTCTATGAACCCTTCCTGATCTTCAAACAAGGACATACCCTTTGCTTCCTCTTAACTCGGCGTGCAATTTACGCCTCTAGGATGGCTCTTACATTTACACTGTGCTATAGTTACTTGGGGTGCTATATCAGTCTGCTGGGGCTGCCATAACAAAGTACCACAGACTGGGTGGTTTCAACAACAGAAATTGATTTTTCTCATGATTCTGAAGGCTAGAAGTTTGAGATTAAGCTGTTGGCAAGATTGGTTCTTAGGAAGCCTCTCACCTTGGCTTGTAGATGGCCATCTTCTCTCTGTGCCGTCACATGGTCTTTCTTCTGTGTGCATCTGTGTCCAAATCTCATAAGGACACCAGTCGTACTGGATTAGGACCTACCCTAAAGACCTCATTTTAACTTAATTACCTCTTTAAAGACCCTATCACCAAATATAGTCACATTCTGAGATACTGGAGGTTAGGACTTCAATATATGAATTTGGGGAGACACAATCCAGCCCACAGCAAGTGCGCACCCTCAAGATCCCCCAAGGGACCTTACAACCTGCTCCAGGAGCTGTGAGTTCCTTCATGACAGGCACTTGGTCTTATCCATGTTTGTAACTCCTGAGCAATCTAGCACAGTTTCAGACCTAACTAGCTTTCAAAAATTGTTGAGTGAATCATGTTTCCACACGCAGTCTCTCAGAAGCCAGAGTATCTGATAAAGATTATCATGACTCCCTTGTTCCCTGCTCTTGGAACCATCTGTCAAATCAACAGAATCTCCTTGAAATCTTCTCAACTTAGTTCCATATCCCTTTTCCTTTTTCCCAAATTTGCTCTCCTAAGGATCGTCTCCCAGCTGAGGAGAGATTTACTTTTTCAATTGCTTTTTGCAAATGTGAATGAACTAAGCCTTTATTCTGCTGCTAATAACTGAGTATCCTTGTAGCTTCCAGTGAGGACCAACCTTGTGTAAACAGGCTCACATTGTAGTACATAGGATGTGGTTAAAACTTAGGGAAACTTTCTACCTGAACAATGTTGTAACTAATTATTCTCAGTTAGCACCTGTCTATTTTGTGTGCCAGTGCTTGTGAACTTGGAAGCACATGATCTCCTTGACAACATGTACTTCAACTGCAGAGTTTCTAAAGCTCCCACCAAACCACTAGAATTGTGTATTTCAGTCAAAATGTAAAATGCTGTTAGCTAACACAGGATTCCAACTTCAGAAACCATTAGTTGAGAGAACTCTAGAAACTTGTGTTAGGAGATTGACAATGATGAATGCTGTGAGCCTGGAATCACACAGAATTCTTGATTTTCCAGAAGATGGCTGATCTTTACAGGACAGATTAATGATCTTATATGTAGAAATTCAATCCTTAATTAAATTCTTCAGTTAGTATTTATGAACAAAACTGTGACCCCCAATTTTCTGTTACTGAAAAGAACACGCAGTCCATCAGCAAGACTGAGGGGCATTGAACTAGTTACCAGTAAAAAATCAGGTCACTTGGGAGTTTATGCTTAAGGAAGCATGTCATCAAACAGCTGCATCTGATAAACAAGAATACCCAAAGCTCTGAAATTAAACAAAATAATCCCCACAATAACTTTTAAGAATGGGAGGCAGTGTTTTCAGGAAAAAGAGGACTGAATTAGGCCAAGGAGTTTAAGTTCTAGCCCTGTTCTATGAGGCATTTGCTGAGCGAATTGGAGTTACCCACATGTCCTCTTTAGGCTTCTGTATTCTCATGTGTAAGAAGAAAGGGCAGATGAAATGATAACCATCCTTGAGGCAAGGCTGAATTTGAACTTCAAAGAACTCAAACTTCTCCATGAATGTGGATTATATTTTAAAACCCTCCTTCAATTCAAGGAAGTTCCATTGACTATTTCAAGGGGCACTTGGATTGGACAGAGAACAAAAGCCAGAAACACACAGCATGTATAATGACCAGAAAAAAGGTCTCAGGATGCACCATTTCTCTGAGGAGCTGTGATCGTGGACGGGATTCTCTGTCCTCTCAGTGTCTCCCACCTGCTGAAGTAGAGACACTCAGACCATTCATCAGGAGATCCTATAGTGACAACAGTAAACACCCACAGACATTGTCATGGTGAAAGCACGTCAATAAAGCAAACGTATCCCCTTGGGTCACACTATGTCACTCCCCAGCTATCTTATACGGTTTAACATATAAAATACAATAACCACGAAGATACTGAAAGCATAGGTGAAGTTCACACAGTAAAAATGAAGTAAAGAAGGAAGCTGACTACTTTTTCACAAATTCCTAGATAAATGGGGCATCTGTCCTCCATTGTTTAAGCAATCTTGCCCTAATAAACACAATTTTCTACAAATTTACCCCAAAGGAAGAAATCTCCTGAATATCTCTAATGGCAAATGCCAGGAGCTGCTGACATAGCACTGCCCAATAGCCCCTAGAAAAACCTACCAGCTGCCATTCCTAAGAGGTTGAGCATCCACTGGCTGTAGACAGAAGACCACACCACCCAAGAAACCTGTCCATCAGGAAAAGACCAAGCTGGTTGGATCATAATAAGGTCTGTTTGTTTATGGAATCGTATGCCAGAGTGGTATTTTCTTTTTCCCATTCCACTTGGCAAATCTCCTCAAGCTCTAGGTATGCTTTAAATTTGCTTTAAATTGGGTTATTAAGAGTTGCCCCACTAGGGGCCGGCCCGGTGGCGCAGCGGTTTAGTCCGCGCTTGGCAGCCCGGGGTTTGCGAGTTCGGATCCCGGGCGCCCGCCGACGCACTGCCTGTCAGCCATGCCGTGGCGGCGTCCCATATAAAGTGGAGGAAGATGGGCACGGATGTTAGCCCAGGGCCAGTCTTCCTCGGCAAAAAGGGGAGGATTGGCAACGGATGTTAGCTCAGGGCTGGTCTTCCTCACCAAAAAAAAAAAAAAGGAGTTGCCCCACTAAAGCTGTCAAAAACATGGAAACTCCAAGAGGCTCATTAAGTTAGAGATCTACAACTGAATCCTGCTGGCTGGTAAACTCCAACAGAGGATTATGTCCAGGGTTATAGAAATAATGGTGATCAGGCACAGCAGCAGGCAACCAATAATCTACTTTCTGTCTTTATATTTTGGCCCTCTCTTGACATTTCATATGTATAGAATCATATAATATTTATAATTCTGTACATGTCTTTCACATATGACTTCTTTCATTTAGCATAATAAAGTTTCATCCATGTTGTAACATGTATCAGTACTTTGTCCCTTTTTAATGCCAAGTAGTATTCCATTGTATGGGATATTCCACACTTTATTTTTCTGTTCATCAATTGATGGACATTTTGATTGTTTTCACTTTTTGGCCATTATGAATAAGGCTTTTTTAAACATTCACATATATGTCTTTGTACAGATGTATGTCTCCATTTCTCTTGGGTAAATCCCCAAAAGTGGAATTAGTGAGCCATATGGTAAATCTATTTTCAAGAAACTGCCAAAATATTTTCCAAGATGGCTGCACCATTTTACATTCCCACCAGCAATGTAGCAGGCTTCCAGGTTCTCCATATCCTCACCAGCACTTGTTATTATGTCTTTATTATACTAGCAAGAGTTTTGAAACTCACCTTATCTTTGGGTCCACTGACATCTGCATATCCTTCATGTAAATAAATACACAGCAAAAAAAAATCTTATTGACAAATTATTGTGTGTAGACTTAAAGATCTCTCACTATTCAATAATCATATCCTTTCTTGTATCAAAAGTGCCCAAATTACAACCTGTCACTTGCTTTGCTATTTGAAAATAAGCTATTGCTCTTCTCTCTCTCTCTTAAATATTTGATCACCTCCAGTGTAGCCTAGTATGAAAAAGTTTCAATTGAAGCCAAGAAAAAATAACCCACAAGTGGTGAGAGAAGAAATGACAAACCAGAGTTTTTCAGCAGACACAAAAAATTCATGTAGCCTGATGTTTCTAAAAAGGAAATGGAAACAGCTCAAGACCATAGCAGCAAATGCTAGGCTGCTGTGCTTTGGCTTCTCATTTCACCAGTTACCAATGGCTCCACTGAAATAAAAAGGTTAGTCATTACTCAGTGGAAAATTTTGTTGAAGGGAAAAAAAATACACTAATGGAATCTCTTGTCCAGACCACAAATTACTTTACAAGTGACAATTAATTAGGACATACAACACAAGCTTAAGGCAGTTCTACCCCATATTGTAGCAAAACCTAGATATTTCTTGGGATGTAACATTTGGGAAAGAGTATTGGGGCAGGGGAATTTCATAAGAACTTTTATATGGGGAAAGACCTTCCCTTTGTTAAGCCACTTAGAGAAACAGCAGAATAAATCAAATGGATTTGCCATATGTTATCAAAAGCTCATCCTCTTTGGGGATGTGGATTAAGTAAGACTCTCCCCACTTAGTTTTAGGACATTTAATTGGGTTTTTCTCACTCATAATACCCAACTTCGACCAACACAGAGAAGCAATAGTGGTAAACTTTTTAGTTTGCTGTTCATTCAACAAACATTTATTGAACATCAACTGTATATCAGTCATTGCATTTCTTGAAATTGTCAATTCAGATCTTTTTTTTTTGTAGTAGTGTCACAGCACTACAGTTGTCGGCAGTGGGTGGTGACAGAGTTGGGTGTGGAAGGTGGAAGAACCACAAGATAAAACAAGAAATTAAATCATGGAATCTTTGTAAAATAAGAGGAGCAGCTCAGCAGACAAATTCTAACTCCCATTTCCTAGGATTGTGACATCATTAGTCAATCCGTTCAATACTTTGTTGATGTTGGGGTGTTCTCTCGCCCCCAAAATCCAGAACTTTTCCAGGTTTGGTCAATGCCCAAGCCATCAAGCCAAGTGCTATTTTCAGCTCCAGCAGCTCCCTTGTTTTGTGAGTTCAGCCCAGACAGGAAACCACCCAGTCTGGGAGGATTCAGTTAGATCCCAAAAGAGCATACACACTCAGGTGCAAGACCTTCAAGGCAGAAAGAGAAGTTCCAGTTAATCACCACACACTGCTTAAAACGTAAACAGGCAGTCATTGTTTCTCCAAGAGATGGACACTATTTTATAGTACATACATATATATGTATGTACATGTATGTAAATAGATGAGGGGTGAATCTACATGGTATTTTACAAATCCTGCTGCTCCTCTCCATGTGGACCCCCATGGATTTCCACAGAGACCTTGAGGAGAGCTTAGGAATAGTTTTATTTTAGGAAGATATTTCATTTTGATTGAAAGTGCTGCTGTTTTAAAATTTTTGTGAGTGTGAGGGGAGTAATGTACAGAAGATTTTGTAGGACAGGAAAAAACATCTGCTGCATGTAGAGTTCTGGTCTAGAATTTGGAGAACTTTTTTAAGGTGTTCTTGATTTATTCATCATCTCCTATCATGAGAAATAGAGCTTATCTGAGGTTCCAGTTAATAAGTCCATCTGGCATTCCTGGTCTTACATGCCCATGGTGGCTTTAGAGATGAAAGAGGAGAGGGAGAGGACAGTAGGACTCATCAGATCAGCCAAAAGTATATCCTACATCTGAGATATACTTTGCTAAAAAATTACTCATTGTTTATTTAAGACTCATATATAACTGGGTTTCCTGAATTTTATATGGCAACCCTGTCATTGATACTCATCACTCGCTCATCTTTATGTATTGATTTCTTCATGGACACTCTTGGTCTTTTTGATCTTTATTTCCCCATGGGGTCTGGTCCAGGGCTGGAAACAGAGTAGATAATCTACAGTGCTCATTGGATGAACGGATAGATGCATTACTAACATAACCCAAATCGTTCATTCTTATAAGGCCCATTATCTTAGATAAAATGTTCAAATTGAAGTTAATGAAGTAAATGTCAGTGAGATCTTTCAGTTGCATGAGTTCAGAACAGATCATAACTATTTAGTACAATAGTTAGTTTTGACAGTTGGCAAGTTGCTAGCTGAATTGGGATGAATTACCCTCCCGGAGAGGGAATCAAGAAGTTCCATTCAACCATGAGTAGATAACATTTATTGAATGCTCACTATTGGCCAATATATATTTATATGAACATTTAATTCTCACAAAATCCTGCCAGGTGGAAGTTTTACCCTCTCTCACAGATGAGCAAAGTGAAGCATAGAGAAGTTAAGCAGTTTGCCCAAGGTCACACAGCTGTTAAGTACCACTGGAATTTGAACCCAGGCAGTCTAGCTCCAAAGCTGGTCTCCTAACTATTCAACTACACAGCATCTCAAATATAATGATACTGTGCATTTGACTATGCTGACTCTGTAGCCTTTGCTACAAGAAGCAAGTGAATTATTCCTGATTGTCCTGCCCAGCCCTCTTCCTCTACTAGCCAGTACTGTTCTCGAACAGGCCCTGTCAGGTTCCTTTCCTTCTACAACCCTCTCCCCACCATGTAACTCTTAGCCAGCATTGCAAGGGCTTTCCAAAACAGTGGCAGCAACACACAAGGGCAAACTCTCAGTGGAGGTTTGCCCTCAGTTTAAGAGCTTATCAAGTAAATCCTCACTCCACCCTGGCCCGAGAAGAGAAGACAGGGTAGAAAAGTGAGAAGAATTAGTACAGTATAAGAAGGCTTTTTTTTCGAAACTTTTGCTTATTGGGTGCGGGGTGTACGGATTGGGTACAGATTTCTCAGAGTAGAGATTCATGTCCAATAGATAAACAGAGACCCAGAAAACTAGACATAATTCCCTTTATTAAGGATGACTCAGGTGATCTCTAGTGACTCATCTATGTTTTGGGAGAAAAGAGTATTTATATTAGGTGTCTTGCTATTTTATCTGCATTTGATAGAGATGCAATGTATCTTTATTATTCAATTTAAAATTAATATTTTAGGTGATGACAAGTTGAGAAGACTGGATCCATGAAACTGGAACTGGAAATTATCAACTGGGAAAATCTAATCCAGCTTGACTGATGGCTGGAATGAAGAGGGGTAAGGTTGAATTAACATTTTGGAAGGTCAATTCATCAGCTGTAATAAGCCAATTTCAAGAGAAAAAATAATATGTTAAAGCATGAGATGCTTCAGTTAGAAAGAAGGAAAAAAATACTACTATAGGCCAATATAAGAGAAATTTCCAAAGAAGATGGCTCTAACTATTTCTCAAGACTTTTTTTTTCAGAACTGCTCTTAAAGAAAACTAAATAATTGTCCACCTGTAATGACTGGGATAAAATTCTCACTAGGCAGATAAGGATAGCCAGAATGATGCTTTATTCCCTAAGATTCTTTGAATTTCACATCCAAGCGCTTTCAGTTCAATTTATAATGAGTGTATTAATTTCTGTTCCATCATCTACCCACATCCTTCCACACCAGCCCACTAGACTTTGGTGTTCTGGGGCTGAGGAAGCACAGCTGAGGGATCTATCACTTCAGAAACTTTGAAAACCACTGTTGCTGCCTTCGGATGTCAATGTCCTATGTTCCTCAATCAAATCACCAGAGGCCTCAAACTCATGTCACTCTTGCCCTTCTAACTACTGTGAGGAACAAGAGAAATACCTGCTCTGGTTCACCGCCACCACCCAGGCCATAGGGTCTTCTCATACCCAGGCCCAGTGGATACTAGCAAACCCAACACATGGCCGCAGTGGAATATATAGGCCAGGGGAGCAGACTTCTGGGCATCACCAGCTGTCTTGATCCATTGAGTCTCATCAGGATACAAAACCTCATTTTACTCAAAGCAAAACTCTCAGCTTGTTTCCTGGATGCAGGTGAGGATCAGCTCACAGATCAAGCTCAAATAATGAGGACGAAGAATCTCTGTGCCTTACCTACCCCCTTTGAGGTAAGGAAACCCTTTGGTAACCTTATCAAGGTCAATTTGATCAGGGGGTGCCATCCTTTATACTTTAAATTTGTATACTCTCAAGTCAAAATGATCACCTCATTGACAAATATCAAGACAATTTCACCCAGAAAACACTGATGGAGCAGGGGGGAGGGAGATAGGGGTTGGGATAGGAAAGAGGAAAGAAGAGAAGGATTAGGAATAGAAATAGGAGTAGGAATAGGAAGAAGAGAAGGGTGGGGAGAGGTTAACTGAAGCCTCGCTCTGATTGAGACTCTGAACCCCTGCCAGTCCGCGAGAAGCTCGCTGTTGTTGTTTTTTAAGGCTCCATTTCATTAAGACCAGGAGTTGGGCAAGGTTCCCTCCTGATCACCGGGCCAACATGCTTCTCTGTTATTGCTACCATTGAGAAGGAAAGGGAAAAAAACGTTATTTGGCATCATTGCTTAGACAAATTTACATTTCATTGTGGAAGATTCATGTTTGTTCAACTTTACTCAGTTCCAATCTGTTCCAGCCAAATAACTTTTTTACCCTTCTTCCTCATTTTTGTAGGGACAGAAAGGAAAAGAGAATAGGGAAAGAGAGAGAGAGAGAAACGAAAACATAGGCTCTTAGGGTCTATTCTGCCCAACCCCCTTTGAAAGTGGAATATTTTCTACGTGTGTACAAAGAATTGAAATTTGGATTAAATTGTTTTTTGATTCGCCCATGGTTTCAAATATATAGAAAAAATAGGGACCCAATATGGCTTAGGTTTTTTAAAAAATAAAAAAACCTTATATAAGGCTAAATTCAACACAAGCAGGACTACCTTGGTTCCGATCCAAAAAGTAAACCCTTATTTATAAAATGCTAAAGCAACTTCATTTTTGAGCAGTTGTTCCCATCAGACTATTCAATGTCTTAAACCTCAAAGAGAATGCTAGCATAATACTGCAGGTTATACCAATTGGAGACAATAGTTATGCCTCTGAGGTGCCTTAAGATCCTGTGACCCAATGATTCATGGCAAGCCCTATTTGCATTTATCAGCGCTTTTGCCAGTGAGACAAAACTGTCCCTATTTCAGGATGACTCTCCCCTATCATCTGCAAACCACAGAAAAAGAAAGACAGCGAACCTGGAAAATATAAAGCTCATCTTGGGAGCTGGCATTTGCAAAGACTGTAATATTTAACAACAACAACAACAGAAAATCTAAATAAATAAAGTAGGACTACAAGACTTAAGTTGAAAGCAGAACCAATTGCCCAAGTGCCTTATCAGGTATGATCCCAGCACTGAGACGAAGGCAGAGTAAGCGAGCTATAAAATCACATCCTCGGAGCACACAAATCCACCCTTCTCAGGTTCTTATTCATTTGGAAAAGGTCTGCTGCATTTGGAATTATTTGACTTAAAAAAAAAATGGTAACTATTGACTTCATTTTCCCTAAAAGTATAGCTAGATATGTATACGTGAATAGTTCTGCAAATACACATTCCAAATAAATTAGGAAATGATATAATTAGTTTAGCATGGTGGTTGCAGTCACTTGAACAAGGAAAAGAAAGATCTAACTGCCTCTTGCCTGTTTCTGGCTGTTTAACAAGGAACTGAAAGGGCTCCACATAGGTTTGCCCTATTAATGCCTTCTGCTTTTGAAAATTGAACCTCCTTCATCCTGATCAAAAATGACCAAAATTGATTTGGCCAAGTCTCTGAATTATAGAGCATTTCAGAAAAATTTTGGATATTCTCTACTATTTGTCCAATGCAGCCAGAAAATAACAAAGCAGAGAGAGAAGAAAGGAGTGGGGGGGGGGGGGTGGGAGGAGGGGGAAGAGGAGGGGGAGGAGGATGAGAAGAAGAATTACATTATGAAACAAGAAAGAGGTGATGTATTTCCACCAATAACTGTCAAGAAATTCCCAACCTGATCCCTTCCACTAACCATAGTACAATGTGTGTGGCTTAACCCAGCCCCTGTACATCATTTACCTAATGAACGATTCTACCCCAGATCAAACCCAAGCTACATGTAGCACACGAGTCGAAGTTAAGAGGGTTGGATGGAAGAACCCACTCTATGCTCTCTTCTATTTGATTCAAACTGAACCCCAAACCTTTTCCATTTTCTTAGGAAATCCTAAAGAACTAACTTGACAATAACACATTGAAACTTGCTGCATGTCTGGAGGATATAAATATTAGGCATTGTACATTTTTTTCCTCAATACATTTGACTGTACAATAGTTAAAAACTTTTCTGCACCCATGTTCACATTAGCAGGAAAATTGCAAAGCAGGAATTCCAAAAGAATTGGCACTTAATTGATGTCAATAAGTCAATGAGAGAAGTGTGAGGTCTTATTTTGATCAGAATTTCTAATGATCAGACGCCCACGCCACCCCCACCTAATCCAATACTGCTATATGCTGACCTAAAACAAAAATCAGAATAAACGTTTGACCCAGGTATTTCGTGGGTGTCTATCATTCCAAGCATTGTGCTGGCTGCTAGGAAAAAGCTGTTGAACAAGACAGACACGCTCGTTGGTTTTATGAATTTTACATCCAGAAGAGGAGAGAGCCAGTTAGCAAATAATCACCCAAATTGAGTCAAATATTATAAAAGGAAAGAACTGGGTGTCGTGAGACCATAGAGCAGGGGGAGCCTAATTTAGACAAGGTCGGAGGGTCAAGGTATCAGCAAGGGTCTGAATATGTTGGTGCAAAAATCTTATTTTCCATGCAGACTGAAAATCACACCGAAGTGGCACACAAGACAATCTGAGGAAGCAGAGGAGTAGACGTTGATTGATTTGTTGGATTTTTAATTTTTGTCTTTGTTTTTTTCCCCTAGGTAGACAGCATGCAGGCTTCTTTGGAGAAGACAATCGACAACAAGAGAGAGCAGATGGAAGCTACTTGAAGTAGAAGTCCAAATTAGGCAACTGCCATAAAACCATGGGGTAACTGTCAGTGAATTTCTGCCATTAGGTGGGAAGCATTCTCCCTATTTATGTCACAGTGAAGGGACATAGGGTGACAGAGGCAGAACGTCACCCAGAGGCCCCAATTCCGAAGCAAATGCTTTCAGACTTATTACAATCCTCAGGAGCCCACATCCTGTTTTCTCCCAGGCTCCGAACTAATCTGCATAGCCAGACCAAGTCGGAATGTTCCTTCCAGCCCTGGGTCTCTGAGCTAGGCTGGGGGCTATTTCGGTAGTCCCTTGATGCATTTACTCGTAATGACACTGTGCACGAGGGGCCCAGCTCCAGGTGTCTGCTAAATTCTAGTAATTGACAAAGGCTACTTTGCACTTCTAATTTCCATATGCAAAAAAAATGTAAAGCCCTTTGCCCATCTTATCAACAGGAGAACCAAGACCAGAACCCAGGCTTCCCGCTTTCTTGCCCAGAAGCCTTCCCAAAGTCTTTATTTTTATGTCTGTGGGTAGCAGGGGAAAAAAAGTGCACTTTCCCTTTTCCAGATTTGAGGTTTATAAAATATTATGTGCCCTTGTTTAAATTGCAGTGTCACTTTATACAATATATTTGTATTATTAAAAATTGACCAAGTTAAATGACTGGTAAAATATGTGGTATGGCACCAAACAATTGCTGGGTGGAAATGCATTTCCAGTACCTGACATCACAGAATCCCCCATGAGACTGGGGAAAACGGTAAGGTTATATTTACCTTTATAAGAGTCATCTTGAACATATGCAAAATGCATTTAACCTAATATAAGCTATAGGTGGAAAACCAGTTAGGCTAAATGTTTCATTTAACTACTCTTGTTACGTCTCCGAGAACAAAGGATATAGAAGCACAAATTGCAGACTTGGAAAAGTCATCCAGTCTAACCCTTTATCAGGTCTTTAAATGCCTCTAGTGATACGGATCTGACTATCTAGAGATGGGGGGCTCACTACCTCCTAAACAGCCCATTCAACAGCTTTAAATTCTAAAAGCTGTAATCCAGAAGAGCAGAAAGGAAGAACAAGAAGTCTCCAACTCACCTTCAATGTAAAGCATAGGCAAGTTACCAGAAATACAATATAGCATTTTACCAGGACAGTCAGAGAAATCATCTGTTCAATAAATAAAACTTTGCCTTAAAGAGGAGCAGAGCCAAAGTAGATCTAATACACCAAGTCATTCGTTTAACAAATATTTATTGAGTACTTATTTTATACCTAGCACTGCTCTAGGCGGTGAGGATAAAGCAATGAATAAAGTAGACTATATTCTGGCAGCTTATCCAAGAATAGCTTGGTTAGAATAAGTAATAATGATAGCAAGCACTTCTATATGCTACGTGCCAGGTTTTGTTCCAAACATATATTTGATTCCAATAATGACCCTATGTAGAAGCTACTTCTATTTCCCCTGTTAAATTCCTGTGTATGAGAATACTGAGGCCTTTCCTCCATAGTCCAGTGGGTAACGCATGATGGAGCCAGTGTGCACCCAGGTAGCCTGGCTTCAGAGCCATCATGCTTGGATGTCTTTTAGAAAAAAGTGTGCGTGTTTAGGGGTTGGGGTTGCTTGTTTAATCATAGGGGCAATACTGATGCTATGGGGTGGATGCCGATTTCAATTTTAGGGGTAGGATCCATAAATGCTTCCTGGAGGAAGTAACACTGAGCTGAGGCCTGACAGTCAAACAGGAAATAGACAGATGAAATTTGCTGCAGGTGGAGGGCGTAGAGGGAAGTGATTCATCAAAGGGGACACCAGGAACCCAGACCCAGAGGAATAAGACAGCACAACATGGGCCAGGAACAGAAGGGTCACTGTGTGTCCTGATCCCTGATGGACAGGCAAAAGTTCAATTGTGATACAATTGAGATGAACTCATTTCTTGTCATTGCTGTTGTTGCTTGGATCACTCCTTCATTTATGAGTTACTTACTTTATTCAGGGATTATGTTTTACTACGATGCGTCAGTCACTCCGCAGGAGCTCCATCTACAGGGTTCTTGCCTCTAAGATGTTCCTTGTTCTGGATGAGGTGAGGAGAGGGAGGGCCAAGTAATGCTCAAATAAACAACAGGAATGCTTCGAAGATGGAAGCAATATTGTAAATGTGTCATTTCCTCCTAAACTAATCAATAATTAATATATATGATTAATGCTTATCCAATCAAAACACCAAAGCTGTATTTTGAAGCTTGAAAGAATGATTCAAAGGTTTATCTGGGGGAAAAAATGTGCAAAAATAACCAACAAATCTCTGGAAAACAAACATAAGCAATTTGGATTGGAAAACTACCAGATAATAGAACATATCATTAAGCCCCAATAACTTTAAGAAGTGGTGCTGGTACAACAATAGACAAGTGGCCATGTCATTACAGTCCGCCTGCACGTAAAGTGAAAGTTAAAAAATCATTTAAAATCCCCAATGATAGGTGAAAACAGAATGCCATGTTAATTTTCCTTTCTTTAATTGCTACTAAAATTGAACATTTTTCATATATCTATTGGCCATGTGTATTTTTCTTTTTGTGAATTGTCTGTTCATTCCCTTTGCCTGCATTTCTATTGTTTGGGGTTTTATTCATGGATTTGTTTAAGATCTTTATGCATCAAGAACATTAAGCTTTGGTAGCATTATTTGTTGCAAATGAAGCTGTGCATTCATTTTTATTTGCTGACACATCTGCAGACAGACCTCTACCTACAGCTACCTACAGCCTTGATGCATTCACATACGCATTTAAGCATACATACTTGCTTGTCTAACCATCATTCTTTCTCTCTCCACAATGATAACAGAGAAGAAGAGGCAGCTGAACCTGGCACAACATTATCATGCATACTTCTTGGGACCTTACATTAGCTAAGTCATAAACTTCAGGGGTGACATCTGTGCAACGTAGCTTTCTTATATGAGAAACCCCACACTACCTGAAAAAGACTTCAGAACTATATCATTGGAAAAAATGTTGTCCATTTGAGGGAAATTTTCAAGATACAAATGTATTTGCAGCTATAATTCACCCTTTTTCCGCACTCTATCTTTGACCATTTAACAAGTAAACAGCATGCTTTATTTCTCTCCAAAGAATATTTCCATACAGATTCAACGATATCTTAGAGTAGACATGTAACTAAGTGGGTAGCCTGACTCTCCACATGTGTAATATCTGAGTAAATAAACAAAGAAGTCTCCCAGCAATGTGCTGATTCACAACACTAAATCCAGTGTCTATAGCTCTCCCTCCTTCAGGCTTGATTGACTTCTATCTTCAAAGCTGCTTCCAGGACCGGGTGCCCTACAGAGTCCTGGATTACACCATGTAGTATATTTATCTAAGGAAATATGAGCTGTGGGTCCAATGAGCAATGCCTTGCCACAGACACCCATCCATCTGCTGAAAATAATCAATCTCGGAAAATAAAAGCCCTGGGAAAAGTTAAAAGTGGGTACACGCCGGGGATTAACAAGGGGTTCAAGGGCAGAACCACAGTTATTTTCTTGACTTGGAATCACTGCTCAGGGAAGGGATTTGGTCATTTACCATCTAACTAAAAAATGCATTTGTCATATAAAGGCCAGGTTGGCCATCTACACAGCAGGCAGGCAGGTTACTCAGAGTTGCCTCTCGGATAGGAAATCACACAGTTGTAGTGGCAACTGATCATTTCAATTCCCGGACAAGCTAATGCTTCTGGTTGATCAGCTTAATCAGAGAACCATCACACCATCCTGTGGTCCCATATGGTATGCTTAACCTTGGCTGAAAATAGTATTAATAACAACTATAATAATAATGGTAGCAGCATGTAACATTCAATGAGTGCCTATAATATGCCAGGAAGTTTCGTAGAGATGTTTCAAATTTAAAAGTCTCATTTAGTCCTCCTAAGAACCCTTTGTAGTTATTACTACTCATAGTTTATGGATCCACGCGTAAACCGAGGCTCAGAGCAGATAAGATTTGAAACCAAGATTTGAACTCTGTGACTGCAAACTCGGCCACTCTTAAACGCAGCACCACACTGTTAGAAAATCAAGAAATACTGAGTGTCCCAGTGGAGTCCATGTCTCTTACTGGAAAAACAAGAAATATCCCTCAGCTCTAATAACGCCAGTCTCAGACTGACAGGATATTAGCAACCAGGATGGGGAGAAATGTTTCCAATGGCAGCGTCGAGGGTGGGGAGGATTCAGATTCTAAGGTGACTTTCCAAACTTTATGAAGCTCAGGAGAAGAATGCACATCACCATGTCCACCTCTCCTTTGGGTAAGGCTGGTTGCAGGCATTTGCCTTAATACCCATGTTCATGGGAAGAACTGCGTGAGCCACCACACACCCCCAACACTTCCTAATTTAGCTCTAAACATATGGATTCCTGAAGAAAAGAATCAAGTTCAGGTGGGAAAGTATGCAAAAAACAAAAAAGACTGAGAAGAACTTGAAGCAATAAGTGAGAAGTGATGTTGCGATGGGCTCCCTAAATTTCATCCTGGGTAAGAATGGAAGCTCCAGAGTTAGCAAGACTTAAGTGTGCATCCAGACCCTGTAACTTGGACAAAGTAACTTTTCTCTTTATCTATAAAATTGGGGTAAGAGTAGAACCTGTTGCATAGGGTTGTTGTCTGGGTTTAATGAGATAAAGCATGTGAAAGAGCTTGGCAGATAAAAAGACTCAGTGTAGGACAGTCGTTGTTATCATCATCAGCATGATCGTGACCTTTCAGTCCCCCTTCTAGCATCCGTGACACTCCGTGCATACTTTCCTCTTCACCTGTTTCCTGCATCAAGGTCTCACACCCTCTTATTTATGCAGAGTTGGCAGTCAGGCTTATGGTAAGGAGGAGAGAACTGGCTTTCCTGTCTGCTTTCAGATATGGCCAATGACAAGTGGACATATTTTCACCACTTTCTTGTCTGAAGTAGAAGCAGAAAGAATGGAACCCTGAAGATCTAGCTATTCTCAACTCCAATTTTTTTCCTTAATGAAAGCAACGAACAGCTCCTAGCTCAGCATGTCAGCCACCCACATTCAGCTATCTGACATTTATGCAGAGACGCCATCTCCTATAAAGGTCTCTTTTCTCTCTATAACATGTCAGGCTGCCATCTGCAACATACCCTTACTATTTTCACATACTTTTCCTTAAAACTGATAGACCAAATTGTTGAAGAAAATTTGGGAGGAAAAAAATGGTCTGGCAAAATGAAGTTTTTAAGAACCAGAGTTAGACGTAAAGATGTTTAGCTTGGAGTAAGATTGAGGGACCTACACAGACACAGAAGGGGCAGTGGCTGGGGAGAAGGCTACAGGACAGAGCAAGGAAAACGGCCCCGATTCCCCCAAAGCCTGGCTGTGTTTCTGGACGTAACCCATCCGACTCTGGGAAGGCACTCCACTTCAATACAGAGCTTAATCACACTATTATAAATCCATAAGCAGAGCCTTCTGATTATATTTGTACAAACTGGCGAATCACCCCGAAAGCCTTCATATACCAAAAACAGTGTCCTTCGAAACGGGGTTCGCAGAACTAGACCGCATAAGCCGGCGCAAATAAAAAATTCAGATCGGCAATGACATTATGGAAACCCAACCCAAATAAAATAAACCCAGGGGTTTTCCTCCGCTGACCTTGAATCACAAATTATATTTCTTATCCCACACGGAGAGACTTTTCCCTGCACAGTCCCAGAGATGAAGCCGAAGTGTCAGCTTCAATATTAGAATTTAATTCTACATTTCCTTCAGCGGATCACTAATTCCAAGGTTCAGCATGCCTGAATGTTCTGTGGTTGAGTAGATTTTAGTGGTCTTTAAGAGATTACCTCAAATGCAGAAGGCTCCCGATACAAGACCAGAAAGATTTTGAAAGAAAAGAAAAACACTTCCAACTGGTTTATAATTTAGCTTTCAAGAATTTAAAATTACTTAAAGCCATATTTTCATATCTCCGTTGTGCCAGGTTTCAGGCATGGGAGATGTCCCACTCTTGTTTTGCAGACAATGTGTCATCAGCCAAGTATTTATTGAGTGCTTGAGTCATGCATCGTCATGTGCAAAGGCAGCTGGAGAACATAATAAAGAGGACACGGCTCCCTGCCCTCAGGGGACTTACAGTTTAATTGGGAGCCCTTTGTTTTCTGTATTGTTTTTGTTGTTATTATTATTATTTTAGCTCCTCTGTATGTACAGTTGTTTGACATACAATCAAACAACAGAAGAATGTCTTATTTCAACTCATTCGGTTTTGTAGAATGACCTTGATCGCTGACCATTGGAACTTCCTATTCTCATACCAACTTTTTATCTGAAGTTGGTGATCTACGCTAATTTTTGAAGGCGAGGGACACCAGTGCGGATGTAGAGGGGAGAGGATTGAACCAGAATCGAGGAGCAAGAGCTAAGGAGAGCAGGAGCAAATTAGATCTGAAAGGAGGTAATGGGCAGGCAGTGGTGTGGAGAAGAGAGGAAAGAGCATTCATTCCAGGTGAAGAAAGTACTAGATGAAAAGGCACGAGGTCAGAATGAGCCAGGTGTGTGCAATGGCTGGTAAGCAGAGGAGACTTGCTGCTCTCTTTGCTTTGGCGGAGACAAAGTTGTGTGGAGATGCATTCAAACTGAACTTTCAAGTGTAGGAAACAGAAAGTGTTTTGTCCCCTTCGGAGAGTGTCCCATTTTCCACTCAAGCCCGATTTGCATTCCACAGTCCTGACTCGGCGATCCTCCTTTCAATGGGCGCTTATGTTCTGCCAGGAAGGGCAGCCCTTGCTAAATGTTATGGTTTGGAATGATCCTTCAGAAGGATGGAAAACCGAGTTAATTCAATTAAGGCCCGGGGTCCTGGGCTTTGAACCAGCCACAGTCTCAATTTTATGAGAGGATGAAAAGTTAATTATTTGCCGAGTTTGAGTCAAGTCTACTTTGAAAATCCCTTTCCAAAAGAGTAATTTCCACTTCAGCTTCCCTATGGACAATCAAGGCAGGTTGAACCAGGGTCAGAGAGAGAACCTGGGGATCTGGGCGTTCAGATGGGGATCTCGTGCCCCTCACTCCTGCCTTACCTCTCTTCATCCTCCATTTGAAGGACTGGATGGTATCTGGAAGGTAACTGAAGGCTATGTTTACCCCCACAAGCTACTTCGAAAAATAGAAAAGAAAATATAAGTTGAATTCAGGAATTCAAGTTTTTAGGGTGTTTTTCTTAGGGGAAGGTCTTAATAATTCATTTGTTGGGGTTTTCCTTTTCTAACTGGCAGCTTCATTGCTGCTTCTGCTATTATTATTTTATTTAACTATAAAATTTTAACTTTAAAAGTTATACCCATATATGTATCCATGTGTATATAATAACTATGAAACAATTCCAGTGGTGTAGAAAATACAAAGAAAGTGAAAATCATCCATAAACCCACTGCCCAGATAATAGGTTAATGGTTTTGGTGTATATCCTTCCAAAAACTTTTTAAGCAGGTGTACACAGATATACACACTCACACTAACGCTACATATAATCAACCCGAAAAAAAATAGTCATGCTCCCAGCTTTGTTTTGTTTTTCACAGCAGTATATCATAGACTTACTTCCACATTAGTTGGGATATCAAGTTGTGAAGTGCATGGGTTCTAGAAAAAAATTTTGGAGTGAATTGAGAAACCTACCCAATCTTTTTAAGCCCCAGTAAAAATACAACCAGTTTTGGTGTGGTTCCCAGGCTTAAATGAAATATTCTGTGCAAGGCTCTTTGTACCTAAACTTAATAAATGCTCAGTAAATATCAGCCATTGTCTTAGCATCAATGAGTATAATCTATATTATCGACAAATCTATATTTGTGTCTTCCTTTATAATGATAGCAAAACGTTCCATTGTATTTATTTTACTATCCTTCTTGACGGACATTTAGATTGTTTCTAATTTCTCACTCTCATAGATGGATCTGTGATGCATATTCTGTACATGCAACTTTTACAGCTTTGGTGTTGACGTAGGCAAGTGGAAAAAAATATTTTCTGAAAATAAAAAACATCAGCCCCCTCCTCAAGTTATTTTAACCTTACTAATGAGTTTACTTAAGTAATCCCAAGGAACATGCTAGAAATGCTACTACAGGACCTAAACCAGAGTAAAGAAACATTTTCAAATCAAGGTACTTCTGGCAAGAAGAGTGGGCTTGAGGTAAAGAGAACCCAGCTCTAACTATGAATTTATTATCAACCCCGAACAAATGCCAAACTCTCTAGGCCTCAGTTTTCTCTTTAGTAAAAAGAAGAGGTTGAATGAAATGAACTAGAAATTCTTTTCCATATGACTAGAGAATTTATACTCTGTGTGTATGGCTTGCAGGATTTCTTACCATTGACTCCGTGAGAAATCTAAGTCCTAAAATAACAGTGGGCTAAGCCTAAAGGAGGTCATGATACCTCGTGTCTTTGCATTTGACTCTAATGAAATAAGATGCAAAATGTGACTCTTTCCCTTTATCCCCATGCTAAACTCTAGGCAACTGATACTACATAATATTACACACGTCGATAATAGAAACTCATAAAAATGGAACGAGCTTAGAAATATCTAGCAAACAAATTACTCAATCTTACCGTGTACGAAGAGAATTTCAAAGAGCTAGGGGGGGACATAAGGAAGTGAAGATATGATTTCTGCCTTTGCATTGCTACCACGTGGTGGGAGAGAAAAGGCAGGCCCATAAAAAGACCTCTGAAAATATAACGCTTGATTATGTATGAATTGATGCCCTTCTTTGTTTCAAAAAGGATTTATGGCAGCTTAGAAAATTGCCTATAACTAAGTGAAACATGTCAGAGAAAGACAAATATATGTTTTCACTCATATGTGGAATCTAAAAAAACAAGACAAACAAACAAACAGAAACAGTCTCATAGTTACAGAGAACATATTGGCGGTTTCCAGAGGGGAAGGGGGGTGGAGGGTGGGCAAAATGGGTGAAGGGGGTCAACTGTATGGCGATGGATGGTAACTAGACTTTGGGTCTTGATCACTTTGTAGAGTATACAGATGTCAAACTATAATGTTGTACACCTGAAACTCATATAAAGGTATATACCAATATTACTTCAATAAAAAAATGATTTACACACACACAAGGAAAATTGCATATAGTAGCAAAAAAATAAAATGCTTTAAAATAAGTTAGAAAAACAATGCTAACAAAATTACAAATACAGATGCAAGATTAAGGTTGGGGTGATGTTATCAAATTCATTCCAAAAATACTCTACGCTGCATCTTTAACTAAGCATTGTGGCAGCCAGTGCAAACAGAAGGGCTAGACAAGGAGGGACACACATTACAGTGTGACCAGGGTCATAATAGTAATAGTTAAGGCTCATATGGGGCTTACTGTGTGATGCGGCAGGCAATGTCCTAAGGATTTTTATATGGATTTACACGTTGAGTGTCATGATAAACTATGAAGTAATTCTATTATTATCCTCAACCTATCATTGGAGAAACAGGCCCAGAGTGATCAAGGATATTACCCAGGGGCACCCAGCTGGGAAGTCCTAGCTAGAGCCAGCATTCAATTCCAAGCATTTCCCAAGTCATTCCCCTTCTGGTTCTACCTCTGAGCTGTGAAACAGAGGGAAAGGAGTCTTAGGTTTCTGTTTTGTTTTTCATTCCTTAGATTTTCCTGAGTGCTCCTGTTTCTCTGAAAGCTAATATGTAAATATATATTTATAATCAGAAAAATTAATATTTTTACAAAAATAAACAAGGCGAGATAAACTTAGGGCCCCGTCAGTAAACTCACCTTAAGATACAGGGGAGGGGGGGGTCACCCGTTGCGGAGGGGTAGTCAGAAAGGCGTCATGGAAGAGGAAACCTGAACGGGCAGGTGGGGTTGGGGAAGAGAGTTTTGGGGAAAGCATCTCAGGAAACAGGAATTGTGGGTAGGCTAGTGTATTTTTCTAGATCTATTGACAAAATTGAGCTTTGGAGCAACAGTCACATGAAAATTCAGCTTGATTTCCACATAACCCAAAGACATCAACCTTCCTGTATCGATAGATCAAAGAGAAAAAAAATAAGTTAGAGCCACACGTTTTCTTTGCATATATTTTCATATGCCCACAAAGACTCCGAATTCCTTTCAGGAAGATGGTAACCACCGTGGCCTCTGTGTTGTCTTCTTTCTCTCCTCTGTTTTTCTTCCCACTCATCCAGTCCTAAAGTCACAAATCCGCAAGTTCAGGTGAGAATGACTTAGCAGGCAAGGGCAGGAGGCCGGGAGCAAGAGAGAGAAAAAGAAGGAAAGGCCGCTGGCCTTTGGATCCTGCTCCTTGGTAATTCCTGACATGAGACCCCACTGCAACGATGCAAAACTTCGCCCTCATTACCAGCCTGGTGACAGATATGAGAAAGGTCACCCATCTGAAGCCACTGGAGCTTCCTTGTCTCTGAGAGTCCCAGGCGAACAAAATCCTGCTAGCAGATATTTTCGGAACATTCATTTACTTCAAAATCAGATCAGTGAAGGGTCGAGAATATTCTCTGGGAAATCTGGTCAGCCTTTAAGGAGAGGGCTCTAAATGCAGTCATTGATGCAGTGATTAAGGGGAATAATTATCTCTTCCCTTTATTCTGCCACAGAGAATTGCTAGAGGCCAAGAACCGATTAGTGCTGGTTAACAAATCCTGCCCTCCTCCTACCCCCAGCTCCCTGCCCCCACTGGCTCCCAAATGGAAACGGGCAGAATATTTTTCAGCTGAACTAATTCATGAAGCTATAAAACTAGCAGCCTTGTTTGCCATTCACCATTTGGGATTTAAAAACTCAAAAATAGGAGATTAGACAGATTGGCTTTATATACTGTTACTACAATTAAATAAACAGCCCCCTGTGTGAATTAATCGCCTCGATGTGGCCTAAAATAGTGCAAGAATCTAGGTGAGATTTTGAAAAATGTTGAGAGTGATTTGAATCAACTAGGAATCGCTAATGGTTTTTATAGCTAAAACTTTCAGCTCCCTCCCCCAAAAGCAAACACACGCACACACACACACACAGGAGTAAGATTGGGTCTCTCTTGGTTAGCCTTGATCTTGCAAAATGAAGATTTGTGTTATGCATGTGCTGCTTTCTTCTAACCTTCTCACTGTGGTTCAGGAGAGACAAAGACTAGAATGCAGGTGATATTCTCTTTCCAAAACTGCAGGCATATGTTTTATGAAAGCCCAGTTTTATTTCATGGTGAGATCTTGGACCAGAATCCCCAAGTGGTTGTCCAATAATCCTTGAAACAAGACATCAATGTGACAAAAATGGTTAAAATTTACATAAGAACAGAGAATCTTATTCCCTAGAAAAACTCTGAATATTTCAAGACTCCACCGAAGAGAGAGACAGAATTAAAGAATAACAGTCTGTGTGTGTGTTTGTGTGCGTGCATGCGTGAATAGCCATTCACATTAATTTATTTTAATTAACAATAGGATGAGAGAGAAATTATACCAAATCATTAAGGGAGAAAAATGTACCGAGGCACCAACTCTGCAGAGGCAGGCTTACCATCACAGCAATGGGACTAGTGGCACTGAATTCAATTAGCTTAACTTTTTAAAGAAAAGAATGGAAAAACATATATACCACAAACAGTGCATGTGATAGTCCTAGGGATTATCGAAGGAAAAGAAATGAAAGAAGAACAAGTTAAACAAGAACTGTGATAGCCTGGGTAACGAAGGGGAGTTGGACACCCTTGATGAAAGCCCCAAACACAGCAGCAGGTGGAGAAGATGTTGACTTTATTTAGCATTAATTACAGGAAAGGGTCTATAAAATGTGGTCAAAAATTATTAAACCCTCAATGTTATGCCAACATTATGCCATCCCCTGTTCCAAGGCAGGTGTATTATTCCTGGTCCCCAGGATTAAAGTAAATCACTGCTTTTCCATGTATTCCGAATATTGCATTTCATTATTTTTTACTGCCCTGTTTCTCGAGGTTTTGTGGCTTAATAGGCACTGTTATGTATAAAGTCATCATGGGTCAGATGTTGGGAAATGGAAGGTCAGGAAAAGAATACCTCTCCATCGTTAAATTCCTAGATGAACTTTCTCTACAAACATTTCTAGAAACTTCTCTGGGGTCAAACATATTTCCAGTGATGGCCACAGATAAATCTCATCCCACTGACTTTGGGATACTCGCTTAGATCTAAGAGACTTTTACCTCAAGCCACTCATTCATCTGGAGAAGCCCAGACTTGCTTACTTGAAGCCCAAAAGTTTGTTCTAGAAGCCACAAAATTATGCTAATCGTTTCAAACAAAAGATGACTCAAAACATAACAAATCCAAAATGAATCAAAACATGATTATGAAATCTCAACTTAAAATTAAAACGTCCAAGTAGCATTTTGCCGTAGGATCTCACTATGATCTGCTAAAACTTTCATGAAGACCCGGGAAAAGATAACCAAAACTGATAACCCACCTCAGAGTCCAGAGAGTATTTTCATAAACTACCAGATCCCATAGATGGGCTGAGAAAAACAAAACAATCAAAAGCATTCCCATGATTCACCTCATGAAAGCTATGAGCCCACAGACCTTCCAATTGTCGGCCACCACCACTCAGAAGGCAACAGTCATGCCAGCCAAAAACCTAAGCAGACTCTCCTTTCTCAATGTGCCCTGATTTGGGAGGTGGCCCACCCACACACTGTCCCTTCAAGTTCTTTCTCACTCCCATCCCCAACTTTCTGTATCTTTTTGTCTTTAGTTCACAGAAAGCAAAAGGATAGGCAGTCAAAGAGTGACCTGCACCATTTCTCTGCTTCCCAGCATGCAAAGTGGTGGGCAGAGAGAAAGTCAGAGAGCAGCAGCAGCAAGCTGGTGACAGCGCAGTCGGGAGCCGCAGTGGAAAATGCAAAGCATTTGTTCGAAATGCCAGGTGCTGTGCAGAGGGTGGGAGAAGAGAACTTGCAATCATGTGAGTTCAGTGTTTCCTAGCCTTTTTTTTCATTTTCACACCCTTCCAAGAACACTTTTTAGAACTTTTTTTTCCTAATTGCTTTGCTCTCCATGAAATTTTAGTGTCACAAATACAGTGCATATCCATTTATATACCGTATGTATATCTGTGCTTTAAACATAAAAGAGAGTGAGGGTTTTTTCGCCCTTGCCCAGAAAGAACCAATTTTTCACCCCCTTGGTGGTGATATCCCTCCTGTTGAGCATGCGTACATATGTCAGCTCGTACCGGCCTCTTACACCCTGGGAGTTAGGTTGTGTGTCTACAGCAATTTTTTTTTCCCATAGGGCAGAGTTTCTCAACCTCTGCACTATTGATATTTGGGCCAAAGAATTCTTTGCTGCGGGGCCGTCCTGTGCTCTGTGGCGTGTTTAGCAGTATCCCTGGCCTCCAGATCCCAGTGGCACTTTTCTCCCCCATGCCCAGTTAACACAACCAAAAATGTCTCCAGACCTTTCCAAGTGTCCCCTGGGGTGCAAAATGCCCCCTAGCTGAGAACCACTGCTCTAGGGGTGAGGGACACAGCAGTAAATAGGCAGGCAGAGCTCCTGACTGTTTTGCTACTAAACAGTTAATTAATCGTAACAGCTCTCAGTTGCTTTGCCTCTCAGAGAAAAGAAATTAAAGAATATCTAAGGTCCTCTCAAACTTTATTATCCTATGGCAAGTGGTTTCTTTGTGTTTTTAATTTAACAAACCTGGGCTATTTAGAATAGCTCTTTTTCTCCCTAAAGGTTTGAACTGAAATCACATACACAATTAATTGCATTTTAAAACAAAGTTCAAAAGCATTTATTGATATTCTTCCAAAATGAGTTTGTGAGTGATCTTATACAGGGGAAGTTATACAAATATCACCTCCTTGTAGATTACAGTCTTGAGCAAGCAATGCAGGGTCTTGTAGAAAGCAGAGCAACATACAGAATCAGGCGTACAATGGATGTCACGCTCTATGAGTATAAAACCGTCAAAGAGTGTAATAAAATCACATTGAGCCTCGTTAAAGATTTTGTGGACATTTTTTGTAAAAGGTATCTCTCTCTCCCATCCCTCCCTCCCTTCCTCATTCTCCCTCTCTCTCTCTCTCTCTAATATAAACTGATGTTTTGCAACTCAAAACCCAGGGCTGAATTAAATGATTGTAATGGTAATCAAAGTAAGGACTTATATTAGCATGCCACCTAATATAAAAATCACTTAATTCTTACAAAAAAGTCTTATGATGTTGATAGTGAAGAAGGTGGTGGTCCAAGTTAGAAAGCAATGTAGAGAAGAGAGGCTTAGAAAAGTTGAGTGATGGGACTAGAGTCTGCTCATAGGCCCTTTTGTCAGGTTATGCAGGAGCCCTTTGGATGATATTGAAAATTTCCAGCCATTCTGGCTACAGCCAAGTCCTGTTTGCCCAAGGTCACCAAAATATTGTATTCCTGGACTCAGGAATAAACTCAGAGTGTCTCTGAGTGAGAACAGGATTAAGGTCAGTTTTTACACCATTCATGTCTCTTCAACCTAGGAGATTATGTGGTATCTTAATGAACAAGGGATGCGAGTTAAATGGATTCCTTTATTTATGACCTGAAGCAAAAAATTCTACCTAAGTATGGAACCGACTTAATGAGAGGCCCTCAAACTGGGTCCAGAATCCATTTACATCTTGGAGTGCTGGTGCACCACTCTACCTCGAAGTTTTCCATTGCAAAACCATCGTCTAAGAGTCTTGGTGACTCATGTGCTTTGGAACACATCAAAGATATCAGGATGGGTCTCTCATTTTTTAAACTAAAAACGTGTTCCTCGGATCACTGTCAGCCCTAGACTAAAACAAAGAACTACCCACGAAGGAGCCATTGCCTTTTTTTTACTATGTGGGTAGACAAAGGAGGTTGGCTTCTCTTTTCCTTCAGTTGTGATGGCCAAATCATCTTGAAAAGAGAAGGGATTTTAAGTTCTTAGAACTCACAACTTCATTTCCCATTCTGAGTCTGGCTCAGCATCCAGGAAACTTACAAAGATTATCATGACTTGTTCCTAAACAAAGCTCTTTGGTGCCAGAACTCATTGAAGGAATTGAGGGACCCTTCAGTGCCGTATTCCCATGGCCACCAGACTTTATCTTCCTATCCAAGGGGACCCAGGTGCAGATGTCCCCTATTGGCAAATTTGCCTATTCCCTATGGGTTAGCTAAGTGCCTGCTGTGGTCAACATCTGGAGGACATTGCCAGAACGCCTAAATGGTTATTATCCTATTTTGGATTCTTCTCACTCTCTGGCCAAAAGTTAAAATAACTGGCTTAGGAACCAGGAACTTCTCCCAAGGAGGCATCCAAAGCGAAAGCCAAATAGCTCATAAAATCTTAGCCCAGTCTGTAAAACAGTGAAAGAGACACTTCGTATCGAGTGTTGTTTCCTAGGTTCTTGTTATTTTATGAGGTCTCAATAAGTTTCCTGGGGCTGCTGTAAAAAAAGATTTCTTTTTAGTGGTTTGCTAGGCTCGATCCCCCACCCACCCTCACACAGTCCCCCACTCCCGCCTCCTATCCTCCCCTCCCCTCCCTTTGTTTGATTTCCAAGTGTTTCCGTGTCCTGTGCTGGTTCTGTCAACTGACTTTTTGCTCAAAATACTTCTTCTCTCTCAATGTTTGTTGCTGTTGGGGCTCATCGCAGTTCAAATTAAGGGCTCAGCAAGGTGCTAGATCTAGAGTTTTATAAAAAAAATTAACTATGCTGGTAATGCCTCATAATCATGGGAGGTCAACACTGTGATGTGATGCCCAGACACCCCTTCGGGAATGGAGGCCTGATTTCTCTATTTGGTGGTTGAGCTGAGATGGACCTCAATTATCATCCTCCTTTAAGAACTGCCTCCACTGAAGAAAGATGCCTCGCCTAAGGCTGTGCCTTCTTCCTGGATGGCTCACACCTGATGATTGATCACAGTGAGGGAAAAAGGTCTGACCTGCTCACCCTAACTCTGGAAAATTCAGAAAGCAAGTCCAGCTCTGGAGCTACCTGTGGTGTTGGCTCTACAATGAAGCTCAGCTTTTCCTTCTGCCCAATCCTCCTCCCTTCCCCTCTCTGTCACAAGATGCTGATCCCAGGAGCTCTCTGTAATAACCATCCTGCACACTACTTTCTCTCGGAGTCGGCTTCCCAGGGAACACAGCCTGTGACAGTTGGTGCCAGGAATGGGCTGAGAAAGCAGACACTAAGATAGGATTTTGGAACTTGATCCCCTGCTACCCAGCTGGTAATAAGGACCCCTCCACTTGTGCCAGATGAAGCACAATGGACCAGTGCGATTGTTAAACCTCCACCAGTGTGGAAGGTAATGTACTAACTGGTACAATGTATTAGGCCTTTAACAATACAGAAGGAAGTGCAACTGGAGGGACAATGGGGTGAGTTGGCCATTGCTAAGCTTGACTGAACTGTAGAAAAAAGAAAAGTTGAGTGTGATGAGTCAGCAATTAAAAGCTAAGTGGGAAAACCAGAGGATGTCTTGGTAGCATAGAAAGAGACTCTCATTGTCTCCAGCAGAAGGCAGAGAAAGCAGAAGACTAGGCCAAAGAAAGTTAATTCCCAACCAAGTCAAGGTGACTACACCAAGGCCAGGGCCCTGGATAGAAAGCATGGCACCTGGACTCATGGGATGGGGACATCTGGGATGATGATACCCACAAATCTCAGATCCCTAGATTCCCCTGCATTCTCTGAGTCTGCAGAAGTCATCCACAACTCCCAGTGCACTAGTACTTACCCCTTGCTTAAAGGCGATACCCAGGTTTCTTCCCTGCAAGACAGCACGCTTCACCTTCAGTGTCTGTCCCCACCTCCTCTCCTGGCAGCTAGGTTAATAACTATGGATAAGGCACAACACAACCAGCCAGAGAGGTGCGGGGCCTGCTAAGGGAGGAAAAGGACTATACCCCAAGGAGCTGGAGGACCTGGCCAGCATGTTCTGGCAGGAACTGGGAGAGTACTCATGGGACTGGAACATGAGAGTGCTAGACTAAGGGGGCAGAATATAAATTTGGATAAAAGAGAGTTTTATTGATATGGGTGCACTCTCCCAGAAAATAGGATTTAATCCCCTGGCAAGGACTTAGGGAGGTGGCATGAATGCATTATTAGGATGGCTCCCAGATTCATGGGAAAAGTGAAGGCCCCCACTAAGTTAGGTAGAATGCCAGAACTGCCATGGCAGACATTGGAGAAGGGATAAAATGCCAGAGAAGGAGACATCTTAGAGTGACTGGAAATCCCACCAGGGAGTAATATTCATGGGACAGCCCAGAAGAACCAACATTTTCCAAAGCAATAAGGAATGCTGTTTGAAGAGGGGCACCGGCCTCTCCAAGAAGTTTACTGGTAGCTCTGCTCTGTAGAACAGGGTTGATGGGAGAAGATGCTGGTACAAAACTGAGCTCACCAATAGCAATGAAATGATAAGACCACAAAACAATAGAGGCCAAATGACAATGCTTAACTGCCAGAAGCCAGGTGCGGGCACAATTATCACAATGAGCAACAAAGAGAGAGGGCAACCAAGGGGCGTGGTCAGCAGAGACCCATAGAGATGGTTAAAAGAACATGGCAAAAGAAATGAGAAGCCAACAAGGGCATACTCAACCTTTACAATCAAAATAAATCAAAGACAGAGGCTCAGGTGAGGTCAGTTACACCTTGAACCCACTTTTGGCTCTGGAACCTATAGAATGAGGAAGAAGCAGCTTCCTCAGGAAGAAGAACCCTGCAACACCACTACAAGTGTACACAGTAAGGATCCCCCCAATCCTTCCCCGAAGGAGCCTATTGCTGTTTACTCGGGTAAGTACACACAGGGAAAAAGGGAATAGCCAAACAGTCTGAGGATTGTGGGACATTGGGTCCAAATTCACATAGATAACCCACATACCTGAAGCATAATCATGGCCCCTCTGTTACAAAGGGAGCACATCACTGAAGTCCTGCCTCAAATTCAGCTAACAGAGAATCCACTGTATCTTTGGCATCACTGAGTGGTCATTTCTCCAGTCCCTAAATGTATAATGGAGTAGATACCCTTGGTATTTGGCCCAATCCCCATAATGGTCCATAGAGTAAGAGCTATCAAAGCTGAGAGGGACACGTGGAAGCTCTGAAACTACAACCCCCCAGACAAGATGGTGAATCAAAATCAATATTTCATCTTGAAAAGGATGGCAGAAATTAATGCCATTCTTAACGATTTAAAGGATTCAATCAGAGATCAGCAAACTATAGATGACTCTGGCCTTAGACCTGTGAGTGGCCTGTAAGCTAAAAATGTTTTCATATTTTTAAATGGTTACATTTTAAATGGTCATATAAGTACCTACATAATAGCCTCAACTTTTCCACTTGACTCATAAAGCCTAGAATATTTACTATCCAGCCCTTGACAGAAAAAGTCTGCCAACTAACTTACATAACAAGATATCCCCATCATATCTCCATTTATTCAGAAATCTGGTTCCTGCAAAAAAGCAGACAAATCCTGGAGGTTGACATAGACTACTGCAAACCGAATCCTGTACTAGCCCCAATTGCAGCTACTGTGTTAAACGTGGTGAATTTGCTAGAGAAAATTAACACGAGCCCTGTATATGGTATGCGGTCATTGTTCTGGAGAAAGTGTTCTGTTCCTGCCTTATCAGAAAAGAGAGTTGTAAACAGTTTGGCTCAGGCCCCTTATTGGTTGTGAAACCCTAAGCATGCTGTTTCACGTCTCCCTGGAATATGTATGTTATCCCCTGTAATGATCACTTTGAATTAGATAGTATCTAAAATGTCCTCCATCTTGAATCTCCATAACTGTGCAGTCCATGATGGTGGCTACTACCCACCTGTGGCTATTTAAACTCACAGTTAAATTAATTAAATAAATTAAATTAAAAATTCAATTTCTTGTTTGTGCTAGCCACGTTTCAAGTATTCAATAATCACACATGACCCATGGCTACCATACTGGAGAGCACAGACAAAGAGCATTTCCATTGTCACAGAAAGTTCTATTGATGGCACTGCTCTATAATACTAGTATAATATATTCCGGTCTTTTTAGGTCCAGTACACACGCACATACACACGCATAAGTAAAATATGCCTAAGATAAGAGCTAACAGAGTACTAAATCAGTCATTCAGTAAGGACTCAGCACTAGATTTATACATATTATCTCACTTAATTTTATAACAACGTCCCTATGAAACTATTATTATGATTATTCCATTTCTAGATAAGAAATCTTTTTAGTTTCTTAAAGTGATTAAGACCCTTACCCCAGTCATACAGCTAGGAAGTGGTGGAGTGAAGATCCAAACTCTCCATGAGTCCTCATCCTTAAGCACTGGACCCTACTTCCTTCCATTGAGCTTCGATGTTGATGGCAATTAACAATGTGATTGTCTTCAGAATTCCAGCATGATGGATTCTCAGGGCTGGAAGTCAAGCAGCTAACTTGTAAGTAACTGGCTTGCAGACCCTTGGAGGCAGAGACTGACTTAGTTTCTTGGTCCTCAGAGGGCAGTCTGTTGGAAATAAAGGGAACATTTCCTGGAAATGCTTCCTTCTCTCCGGCTTTCAAGTCAATTATTTTTTTGCCTCAAGCTGACATTTTGACCACTTTGTGCATCTCCCTCTTCTAATCTTTACACATATCCTCCTTCATTAACACATATTTTTTTTTCCTATACTGCAGTCTGAAAATAGCAGAGATGTCTGGATGCTGTGTTATTCCATTAATTTAATAATAATTCCAATAACATTCTATTTTCATCCTATATGAAAGCCGCTTTTAAAGCTTGCATAAGTGCACGTGTTTGTGTGTGCAAGAAAACTGCCTCACTTTTAGGACTGGAGGTTCAGAAGAATTCCTCGACACAGGCAAGTTGAGAACCGAATTTTATGTTTTGGAAGGAAAAGGGGATTCCCAGGTGAGAGTTGTGAAATCTAACTGATTGAAGTTCAACTGGCTTTAAATATTTTTTGAGATTAAATAGCACTGCACATTTTGAGGGACAATAATCTTGCTTAAGGGCAACCTGGCTTGGAATCAGAAGACGGGTTTTGGTACTAACTGTGCCATACATAGCTGTGGGACTTTGGGTGGGCAATTAAACTGTTGAGTCTCATTCTCCTCCTCTGAAAATGGTAACCATGGTAATACCAGCCTTAGCTAGTGTAGTGGATGCCGTAGTGCACAGTTCAGATTCCCCCTTGGAGACCAAGGAAATTCTTTCCCCAGGTGTAGGAAGTGTTGCCTACTGACAGTTCACAGCCCCATCTGTCTCCAGGAATTGCATTCAGCCTAAGGGAGCCACCTTGCCCAAGGCTGCGCACCCTTCCCGAGAGCAGCCCACAACCAGTGACTGGTGTATGTGGTATACAAAGATCCTGTATCCTTATCTCAGTTGAGGACATCCCTGAGGGGTCATCCAGCTCCAGAGCTCCCCATGGGATCAGCTGTTGCCTCTGTTGTAACTACATTGCAATTCAATTTCTCTCTCTGCCCGATCCTCACTTTCCTCACTCCTTCACAATGACATCCCCAAGAACCCTCTCCAATTAATCACATGTAAGCAAATCTACGTCTCAGAGTCACCTGGAAATCAGCTAGATTCATGGTACATGTAAGAGTTTTGTTTCTTCACTCCCATCCCACAAACATCAAGCCAGACATACTATTAAAAATATTCTTGTGTGTTTTTGTGTTGAATCATTTTTTTCTAAGATATACAACCAAGAGAAAACTTTGAAAGGCTTAACTCCTTATATGCCGGTGAAATAACTGTAATATGATACAGTCACTGGAATATTTAATATCTTGGCCATTTTAGTGGGATCCAGGGTCAAAGTTAACATGACCTGCTTTAGAATTTTAAAACAACATCATCAGAAAAAGTTTTCATTAATATTACCCAAGATCCCTCATGCTACCCACTCTCCACGTCATGATGTCTTCCCCAACACCCACAGTCAAATGAATCCTTCTTTCCTTGCTGCGTCTGTGTCATCTTGTAAAAGCTGGGCACGGTTATTTGTATAATACCAAATATAATATTTGCTTCTCCACTGGATTGCAATGCTCCTGTGTGGCAGGAACTATAGAGTATTCATATTTTATCCCCCAGAATCAAATACATTGCCTTTCACTTAGTAAGATGTTCACAAATACTGGCTGAATGTCAATTCAGGTAGTTACATTTGTTGTAGTTTATATGTATTTATAAGGCCAATTTTCCTCCATTTTCTCTGAGAACTACAGAAAAGAGAAAATATCTTTAAACTGAACCCTGAGAAATTTAGGTGTGATTTAAAAACTGTTTTTATAATTGTAAGTTTTGTTATATATTAAAAATGTCTACTGACAACCATATATTTATGGCCAAATGCTTCTTGACAAGGGTGCCAAGACCATTCAATGAGGAAAGAATATTATCATCAACAAATGGTGCTGGGACAACTGGACAACCATATGCAAAAAAATGAAGCTGGACCCATACCTCACACCATATACAAAACCTAACTCAAAACTTAATGACAGGGATATGTTCTGAGAAATGTGTAGTTAGGCTATTTTGCCATTGTGTGAACATCATAGAGTGTACTTACACAAACTAGATAGTATAGCCTACTACATACCTAGGCTATACGGTACTAATCTCATGGGACCACCATTGTATATGCGGTTTGTCATTGACCAAAACATCATTATGTGGTGCATGACTGTATAAGAACTAAAACCGTAAAACTCTAAGAAGAAAACGTAGGGTTCAATCTTCATGACCTTGGATTTAGCAATGGATTCTTAGATATGACACTAAAAACATGAGCAACAAAAGAAAACTGGATAAACTGATTTTATCACATTAAAAACTTTTGTGCATCAAAGGACATTATCAAGAAAGTGAAAAAGACAACCTACAGAATGGGAGAAAATATCTGCAAGTCATATATCTGATAAGAGTCAAGTGTCCAGAATATATAAAGAAATCTTACAACTCAACAATAAAAAGAAAAACAACCCAACTTAAAAATGGGCAAAAAACTTGAATAAACATTTTCCAAAAAAGATATACAAATGGCCAACAAGCAAATGAAAATATGCTTAACATCATTTGTCACTAGGAAAATGCAGATCAAAACCACAGTAAGATACCACTTCACAACCACTAGGATGGGCTATAATTAAAAAATAATAAGTGTTGGCAAGAATGTGGAGAAATTGAAAACCTCATCCACTGCTGATGGGAATGCAAAATGGTTCAGCTACTGTGGAAAACAGTTTGGCGGTTCCTAAAAAGTCAAACATAGAATTATTACATGACCCACAATTTCACTCTGAGGTATATACCCAAAAGAACTGAAAAAAGAAACTCAAACACGTAGATGTACACATATGTTCCTAGCAGCACTATTCACAATAGTCAAAGGTAGAAAGAGCAAATGAATGGATAAGCAAATTTCAGTATATACATACAATAGAATATTACTCAGTCATAAAAAAGAATGAGGTACTGATACATTCTACAACATGGAGGAACCTCCAAACCATGCTAAGTGAAAGAAGCCAGACACAGAAGGTCACATACTGTATGATTCTATATATATTAAACATCCAGAGTAGATAAATCCATAGAGACAGAACACAGACTGATGGTTGCCAAGAGCTGAGGGGAGGGGAGAATGAGGGATGACTGTTTAATGGGTTTTATTTAGAAGTGATGAAAAGATTTTAGAACTAGGTAAAGGTGGTGGTTGCACAACATTGTGAATGTAATATATGCCACTTTAAAATGGTAATTTTATGTTATATGAATTTAACCTCAATAAATTATTATTTTTAATGGTAAATGGCTACTACTAAGGAAGATTTTGAAATGTCTCATGTATTAGCCCTCTGAGTGTCTAAACATATCGTTGATCTTAAGCCAAAGGAATAAGTCATTTATCCTTCCAGGTCCTTTTTAAGTTGGCAAATAGCAGACATCAGTATCATTCATCAGATTATTCATCAGTGTTATGATTTTCTTCTCTTCTACTTTGGGGTATATGAAGAATGATACTTCCCTGGTGTGCCCATGTGAGTAGTTCTGGCCTGTAAGCTGTGAGCAGAAGTTACTTGTGTGGTTTTGCATGGTAAGAGCTTCTCCATGTTCTCCTCCTCTGCTGTGATAATAGGGAAAACAAAGCATGGGTTGATATGAAGGTGTTACAATATTGAAACTATCTGGAATGCTGAATTCCTGATGGAAGACAGCTGCCCCGTACAGGTGCCTAGACCTGCAGTAAACTTGAAAAATGCAAGAAACTGACATTTGCTGTGTCAAACCACTGAAATGCTGACGGTGCTTGTTACTGCGCATCACCCAGCCTGTCCTTGATAATACAAAGTGGCACATGGGAAAAGAAAGTTTGTATTTGCTAAGACTGCTCAAGTTAGGTCTATGGCTCCCATTGAATAGGCTGGCTAAAAATACATAAAATATCCTGGTGCATGGTAAGTACTCAATAAATGTTAAATTTTAGACATATCATTTGTAACACTTGAGCCCAACAACAAACAAAGAACATAATGGGGGAAGAGAAATCCTGCAGAGATTCTTCCTGAGAACAATTTGTAAATGTCTATGCCACTCAGAGGAACCCTCTGCAAAGTTATACTTCACGTTTTCTCTCCTTCTCTGCTTTCTCACCACTGGGCCATTCCTCCTCAAAGTATCTCTCTCAGTTTTGTCTGGTTGCACAAAACCAGGAAGAAATATCTAGGTGAAGTGAATGTCACTTCTTTTTAAAATACAGCTCTTGATTGATGTCTTATCTCTTTAAGAGTATTTCAAAGTCACATGGGTGAGATTATGAGATGCCCATCTTTAAAGGATATAGAGATTTCCTTTGTTTAAGGTAGAATCTGATTTCTGGTTGTCACTCTTTGGAAGATTAATTCCATGAAGTCTTTCATCCCTAAAGAAACAGCTAAAGAATGCTGTTAATTCATCTGGTGAATCCAGAAGAGGAAGTTTATTGAATTATCTAAGAATTTGGACTGTGTAATCAGATGACCCAGGTTCAAAGACCAGCTCACCTACTTACTAGATGTATGATCTCAGGAAACTTAGTTAACTATCCAATGCCTCTGTTTTATCATCTATGAAATGGGAATAATTATTCTTACTTAGTAAGTTTGTTGTGAGAATTAAGTGGGTACATATGTCAAGTGTTTAGAACAATTCCTGGCACACAGTATGTCCTATATAAGACTTTGCTAACTAGTATAAGGAGCTATTCAAACACTCTCTAAACCTGAAGCTGGGGTGGTGAGAACTGGCTTGGAAGTAACTCCTGAGTTTAAATCCTGCCTAGGCCTCTTACCAACTGTGGGGCCTCAGCTTATCAAACTCTCTGAGCTTTTGTTCTTCCTCAATCAAGTCAACAATATTTCTGGGAGGGATTGAGCAAAATAAACCATGCAAATAGCTTAGCCCAGTAAGTGCTCAATTCATAATAATTCATTCCCTTGAAGGAATATCTCTTAAACCATGAGCATAGCCACAGAGGTGATGCACTGGTTAGCTTTCTGTCACTTACAACCAAAGTCTTCCTGAAACTGCTTGTAGCAAATATAAGATCTTATTGGCTCATGTGACTCCCACAGAGTCCAATAGCAGAGTCAACTTTAGACACAGCCAGAAATAAATATCCAAGTGAGAGCAAAAGGGACCTTTCTACTTTCCCATTGGTTGCCCCTGCTCTTTTGTGCTGGCTTCCTTCTCTGTGGTTGTGCTTAGAAGCTCTAGATATAAAAATTTAATAACACATATAGAGTAGGAACTTCGTCCCAGGAGTTCCAGCAAAACTCCCAGAATTCACTCTCATTGGACTAACATGGTCACATGCCCACCTTTGAACCAATCACTGTGATCTGAAGAAACATATATGCTAATTAGGCTGGGCTAGGCAGTGTGTCATTTTCAGTGGCATCCCAAATACAGAGTCTGAGAATTCAAAAGAGGTAGTTTCCAAAAGAAAATGAAAGTACTTTTCTTTGAAGAAGGGAGAATGGAAGCTGAGTAGGCAAATAGAGCAGCTTTCTACTAAAAAGACATCAGTGGAGTAAAGAGAAAAACAGAAGGAGATACCTGGACAAAGATTCAAAACAGCCTGGGCATTAGAAGTCGTCACTGGATTTCTGTGTCCCGAAGTTCATGGTGGGACTTGAATTTGTGTGTCCAGTGATAGTGAATGGATTTTCTGCTTCTGTAGTCAGAGTCCCTTTCCTGGTTCCTATTTATGAGCAGCTAACAGGAGTTGGTGTGGAGTTTGTGGCCACAGAAAACAGCCCCTCCACTGGATTTTACAAGAATTAAACTTGTGATCTAAATGTTCGTAATAAGAGACTGGAATCTTGGGATATCTGTTTGCTGTAGAACCAAAATAAAACAAACTAATCAGTACGTATTTGTCTACAAGTAACAGAAAACCCAGATTCAACTGGCTTAACTAAAAAGGATATTATTCATTTCTTTAGCTGTAAATACAGAGAAAGGGCAGGTTCTGGGCAAGGTATGAGTGTGACTCAATTACATCAACAAGGATTCAGATTTTAAAAAACATTTATTTGCTTTTCCACACTAAACATGTATATAGCCTAAGATGGTTGGTCCCGAGATGGCTGCAAGTGGCTTCACGCTGCCTGCTCAGGCCTCACACCAGAGAGAAAAACTCTTTCCAAAGCGTAAAACATAAGTTTTTCCTTTTGCTCTACCTGAGTTAAGTCAGGCCACACTCTAGTAGGGACATACTTACACTAAAAAATTATTCGTTGTTTATCTGAAATTCAAATTTAACTGGGCATCCCATGTCTTATCTGGCAACTCTAGTCCTGATTGATTTAGACTAATCCAAAATGTCCTCTAGAGGGAGGTAGGGAGGACACAGGAACAAAATCAGGCTGCGTTTCTATCTCATTTTTAGAAAAGAAAACAAACTGGATGCTAAAAATGCAAACATCAGTGTCTGCTACCCCAGATATCAGGTAAGGGACTTTGGAAGAGAAATTACGGGATGAGGTGCTTTATCCAACAAATAATTTCAAGGCTTAATTCTGGATTAGTAAGTACTATAATTCAATCCAATCATATAAATATTTATTTATTACTTTTCGTCAGTAAGGCACTGTTAAAGATTCTGGAGGCCTAAAGAATCTCTGCTTCCAAGGTGCTTCCAAAATAACCGGGAGAATCAAGCAAGAGTAAGCACAGACTGTGAGGGGCGCTGTGAGAAAGATCTAGAGAGCCATGGAGCTCCAGTGCAACACTTTCCTGGAAGAGCTGGCCTTGGAAACAGGCATTTAAGGATAAGACACGACTTGAAAGAGAATTGGGAGATTAAGGCTAGAAGAAGACCTTAGGGCTAGTGTTCACAGAGAAATGTCAATCCAAATCTGAAATACCCACAAATTACCCAGGAGGAAATATGGTAAAGAAGATTTTTGAGCAGTGATGTGGCATGATCAAAGCTGCATTTTGAGAAAAATCAGTCTGACAGCAATGTGTAGGATGAATTGTAGTAAGAAAATGGAGGTAGAGAGACCATCAGTGGGATGGTCTAGAGCAATGCTATCAGATCTAACGCCCCCTTTTGGTAACCTAGATTTTGAAAGGCTACTTGACTTTCTTGAAATGAAATTCACAGAGAACGTAACTGCCTACAAACAAAATTCCAGAAAAATAAGTATTATGCCCTAACCATAATATAAAAGAGAAATGAGGTGATTATTTTATAATAAAACATATATTCTAGTACAAAGCTCAAACTACCAAATATAGCCCTCCACCTGTTTTTATATGGCCCATGAGATAAAGATGATTTTTTTGTTAATTTTTAAATGGTTATTTTTTTAAATGCTTATATAAGTTCCTACATAGTATCCTTTATGCCTTTTTGGCCGTCGAAGCCTAAAGTATTTATTATCAGGCTCTTTACAGGAAATATTTGCCAACCCCTATCCTCAGGAATGGCTATATAATTTACATGACCCAGTACAAAGTGAAAATGCAGGCTCCTAATAAAAATTACTAAGAATTTCAAGACAGTGATAACAGAGCGGTCACCCAAGAGTAAGGGCCACATGAAGCCAATTTTGCCTATTCTAGTATGTAAATACTCAGATGCCACTCCACTACAAACATAATGGACTAGTCAGATGTGTATGCCTGTGAACACACCAGCTGCGAATGCAGACTAGTACCTAGTACTAGTACCACACCATCCTGTGTAGCAGCCCCAATACAAATTTGTTTTCTCAAGTACCATGGTGCTGTTTCCATTCTTTTTTTGTGTGTGTGTGGGGAAGATCAGCCCTGAGCTAACCTCCATCGCCAATCCTCCCCTTTTTGCTGAGGAAGACTGGCCCTGGGCTAACATCCGTGCTCATCTTCCTCTACTTTATATGGGACGCCGCCACAGCGTGGCTGACAAGCAGTGCATCGGCAGGCGCCAGGGATCCGAACTCGCGAACCTCGGGTTGCCAAGCGCAGACTAAACCGCTGCGCCACCGGGCGGCCCCGATGTTTCCATTCTTGATGTGATTTTCTAAAATGGCAAACAACCTTGAGGAATTCTTGAATAATGTGCAATATAATCTTTTAAAAATTTATGTGAAAGTTGCATTTCTGGAATGTTCAAGGAATGTTAAACCATAAAGAACTGTATTAACATGTGAGATGAAATTAGCTTCTAGGCTCTGATAATTATTAGTAAGTTTTATATGAATGTTCAATGAAATATTCTAAGGATGGTATAGGACTCAGGGTGATTCTTTGCTGTGAAGCGCTGGCCAACACACTGCAGAATGAGCAGCATCACTGACCCCTATATGCTCAATGCCACTAGTGTCGCCACTGCCGCCCATATTGTAACACCCAGAAATGCCCACGGACATTTTCAAACCACTATTTAGGAGGTGGCACTACCTGAGTTGACAACCATTAGTTTAGAGAATCTACTAATAATTAGATATTGGGTGGCAAGGGTGAGATATTGTAGAAAAGGAGTTTTGGGCCCTTGTTTGGAATGAGGAGAACATGAGAGGGAAAATTTAAAGATGACAAACATAACATTTTGCACTGGCACAGTCCTTTTAAATGTATCAAATCAGAATTGCTGAGGTTATCTCACTTTTTCTTTGTGACATTCCTTTGAGGCAGGTAGGATGAATGCTAATAATATCAGCA
Organism: Tapirus indicus; assembly: GCA_031878705.1. NCBI lineage: Eukaryota > Metazoa > Chordata > Mammalia > Perissodactyla > Tapiridae > Tapirus > Tapirus indicus. The sequence continues at coordinate 51,547,831 of CM062932.1, forward strand.
CTTTAGACCCATGTAGAGTTAACTCTTTTCAGCATTTTAATTTTACATTTCACAAAATACAGATCCAGCATGAAGGATAGGTATTACTCAGTCCATTTAAATATTTTTATTAAAAAATGTACGTTCATTTCAGAGTTAATTATCAACACTCATTGTATGTAAGACACATAGAGTGGGGATATAGAAAAGAACAGCCTGAGACCTAGAAAGAGCAGGTAACTTGCCCAAGTTCCCATGACACATAGATGGTAGAGCCAGGACTAGAATTCAGCTTTTATGATTCTTAATTCTGTAGGCATCCGATTTTCTTCCCCTCATGGGGTAAACTAATTGACCCAGTCTCAGCTTTGGATGGAAGACATTTCAACTCGCAACTTAGAAGAACAAGGAGGACATCATCAAGAATGATGGCACCCAATTCTCTTCCAAGTCTTAAAAAGGCGCTCACTTGGCACTCCTCTCTAACTGAAGGGGAGAGAGCAGTTCACAGACAGTTGGCAAGAACTAAATGCCAGTGAATCCCCATGAAATGAGTATTCATATCTATACTTTGGTACAGCCCATGGAAAAAACACGAGAAATGAGACATTGGAGTGTTTTTAAAAATTATTATTGTTGAACCAGGCCCAGAACCCCACTACAGAGCCTATAGGTCTGGAACTTGGCAAGACCCAAAATTAATGGTATTGTCATAAAGTTTATATATAATATATACATACATAACTTAAGCTATGCACCAGGAAGGAGACTCATATAGGGTAACCACCTCAGCCCACCCATAAATAATCCATTTTAATATTCTAAGAGAGGTCATGGACTGGAGCAATGTGCTGACATCTGGCTACTTCTGGCAGGATAGCCTGTATGGTCTAAACAGATGGCCTTTAATTAGTGGTGGGTTGTCCCAGCAGAGGGCAGCTTGGGCAGGAATGGTTATTTGGACGACTCACCTCACGTCTGGCTCCTAGAACTCTTGGCATATTGTCAGAAGTGCCACTGTGGTTACTGCCAATGGGTCTGATGTCACTGGATGGCAGCCTCTTGGGCTACCATCATCACTGGAGGGAGGCCTCTTTGGAGAGTCTCAGCTAAGACGCCATGGAGCAAATAAGCTGGGGAAATTTGGGAGATGGATGAGATTGGAGAGAATCCGTGGAGTAAACTTGCCTTCAGGGGAGTTCCCAACTGGAATCTTCGGGGTTTGGAGCTGCAGTTGTTGCTTATTCTTTTTGAACTCAATGCATTCTGAAACCTTTCAGCAGTAGGAAGAGATATGAACTAGGGAGTGAAGGTTCAGATTTGTTTCCTACTACATATGAGTTAAATGGCAGAGGAAAATGCCTGTAGGTCATTTTTAAAGAGCCAAGCAGCTGAAGGATCACAAGTTCTATTGCCCAGATATAAAACAATCAGCCTTCTGTTTCAGATATAAAGAGAAAATGACTTACTGTGTCCAAAATGGAACACAACAGCCAGCAAAACCATGTCTTCAATTCACCAGGTTCTGAAAGTCCTGAGATCACATGGGCCCTGAGCAGAGAGAGGGAAGATTTTCTTCTGAACCAAAAATAAAATAAAATATTCTTGTGGTACCTGACCCTGAGCTGGGATGTTTGAGAAGGGGACACACCATGTGCCTTCAAAGCTAGGTCAGCTGTTGGTGAGGACCGGAGCGAAGTTCTGCTATCCACAGTAAAAGTGTGGTTTGATTTGTGGACATGTGAGCATTTAGCCAACTTCCTATTGGGTTTTTGCAAAGGTGGCCTGGGAATTTGCTTTTCAGTGTGTGATAGTAAACTTAACAAACTCAGTTATCCTCAAACTGAGTGAAAACAAAAGAGCAGTATGATAACAATCTTATGTATCTTCAGAACTTTTAGCAGAACTTCATTCACTTGTCTGGTCTCTCGATATCTTGCCTGACAACTTTCATAGGTCAAGGTGCACTCTGATGCAGTTTCCAAGACTTAAGAATTGGCATGATTTGCTCCATTATACAGAGATTCTAAAAGGACAGGAAGAATGTTGATACACGCAATTTGAAGGAAACTACATTGCTGGAAGGGAGAGATCTCTTCGTCCAGCATGAATCATTGTACAAAGACCTAATCATAGAGAAGAAGCCACCATCGATTTCAGACAAGGTGACCTTGAGGAAATCTGAAGGAGCAAGGTCAAATCTTCCCAATTACTGGGAGCTTTATAAAAGTCTTGAGACTGTTGGGAAATAGATAGGTCACAAGAAGAATCTGGTCAATAAAGAAACGAATCTTAAAGTTTTCTTTACACACACATGGAATATCTCCAATCAAATATAATATTACATGGGCTGAGAATACCCAGGATAGGAAAGATTGCAATGATTCAGATGTGAATTTCATGGATTTAAGTTGAAATTTACCTCACGTCAAAAGTTATAAAGTTCAGGTCAAGGCTCAGAATATTCTTGATGCCTCCAGTGTTTTCATTGTTCTCCATTATTGGAATAAAGTGGAAAGATGTCTGGAGATCTTGGGGTGAGTTTTGACTCAGCAATTTATGGGCTGTGTGACCGTGCAAGTCTTCCTCTGTAAGATGGGAATTTTGTATACGTTTCATTTGTTCATTCATGTAATTGATATTTAGTGTATGCTTACTGTATTTTGGACACCATTTTAGATGTTAGAAATGCTGCAGTCAACAACAACAACAGACAAAACCCCTCCTTTCATGTATCTTACATTCTAGCAGGGGAGCTAGACAATAAATATATTAATAAGTAAATACATAACAGGCAGGTCATGGTAAAAATGCAAATAACACAGGAAAGAGAGACAGAAAGCAACTGAGATGGTGCCATTTCAGATTGTTTGGAGAGCAAAGTCTCTCTCCAATTAATTAAATTTGAGCAAATATCAGAATAGAGATGGAGGAAGCCATGAGGATATCTGGGAGTAGAATATTCTAGGCAGAAGAAACAGCAAATGTAAATGTCTATATGCTTGATGTGTCTGAAGAAATTCCAGCAGGTTGGTGGAGCAGAGGGAGCCAATGTCCAAGGCAATGGAGATGGGTCAGAGAGCAGGTGGGGACCAGCGCCCATGGGGTATCGCGTACATTTCTCCTTTGTGATAGTCAAGTAAGAGACTTTATTTCCACGTTTGTAACCTGTAAAGCTCTGAAGCTACAAACACAGCTAACAATTCTTGAGTGTTTGCCTCGAGTCACATCATGTACTCTTCACTACAACCTGAATATGTAGGCACTATCCATATCCCCTTTTACAAGTCAGGAAACTTAGGCTTAAAGTTCAAACAACTTGCCAGAGTTGCCCTGTTGGTAAGTGCTGGAGATTCCAAAGTAAACAAGAATAAACCAGAAAGGGGTTCATAGGCTCACCATGTTGTTTGAAACCCCCTACTCTGTGACAAAATTCCAGTGGACTGTGCTTGGCTGTGCTCTTCTTAAGCAAGGAAGCAAGGGAGGAGGAAAGCAAGAGATAAACCCTTTGGAAGAGCTAATGTCTCTCTCCAGACAGTCAGTAGGCTTCTAAACCCCTATTCTCAAGAAGCCTTAGCTCTATGCTGGCCCCTGGGTTTATGTTTCCATTGATGCTGAGAATCATGGCGAGTGCTGAGAAGCTGTCTGTATTCTTCTCCCCGTGTGGTTAGAGGTGGAGGAGAGTCTGCACTGCAGTGCCAGGGACCACACCTCTTTGTCAGGAACATGTAATTAAAAAAGAAAGGAAAAGGAGGAAAAAACGAGCAGAGAAATAGCCATCCACCCCCATTTTTCTTAAATACATGTTCATGCACACACACACTCGCAAAGCCAGCAGACGTCCATCACTCGGGTCCTTGGGAGTCTGATGAAAACATTTTCCACCTGGCACAGTCAGGCATTAAACACCCCTCAAACCCAACCTGAGACTTGGACCGTCAGTGGAGATATTTTTAAAACCGTGACACAGAGGAGTGTGACACACTCGGTTTTCTCAGTGGGTGGGTAGAGTGTTATTTCATGTTGTTCTTGTCACCCGGCCCAACATTATAAGTGTGCACTTTATTACTACACCGAGAGTGCTCTGCAGGCTGACCCAGCACGGTGTGTTCCCAGCGAGGGGATGGCAACCTGGACAGGCACAGAACAGGAAAAGGAGAGTGGAAAGTTGCTGGGGATACAGGCTGCCCTCTTGGGTTCTCCGTGGTGCGTTCAGTTCACGCTCAGCAGCGTACTACGAAGTGTCCCTATTGCTGTTTGTGATACTCTGTATCCACCGGTTGCTGTCCTTGGGAAGATCCTAGAGATTCAGATTTAGTGACACCTAACTAATTCCCTAAGTGACTAAGTTTTGTTTCTTTTTGTTTTTTGTTTTTTGTGGGGTTTTTTTGTGAGGAAGATTAGCCCTGAGCTAGCATCTGTTGCCAATCCTCCTCTTTTTGCTGAGGAAGATTGGCCCTGGGCTAACATCCACGCCTGTCTTCCCCTACATAATTTTATATGGGACGCCGCCACAGCATGGCTTGATAAGTGGTGGGTTGGTCCACACCCGGGAACCAAACCTGCGAACCCCCAGCCGATGAAGCAGAACGGGGGAACTTAACCGCTACACCACTAGGTGAGCCCCTGTATTTTTTCTTTTTTTCACTCTCTTCTCCTCCTTTTTCTTTTTCCTAATGGAAGGTTTTTCTCAATATCACACATAAAATTTACAGAGAATTAGGACTAAAAGTGTCTGTGTCTCACCATTTACATGCAAAGGTGTTAGTCAAGGGCCTCATTGTTTCCTTGGGACAGGTAGGACAATGATGTATCAACGGGGTGGGGGACAGTGGGTGTGTCTGCCCTGGGCACAGACAATAAAAAGGTGAACTGAAGGTAGAGAATTTAAAAGCAATCAAGAAAACAATTAACACTCCATCCACTTTTTATTGGCACCTTGCACTGATGATTCTAAACAATTTTAGTGATAAAAGACTCCTCCATCTGAGAAGACCACTCCCGCCATCACCTCCCCACCTCCCTTTGGTGAACTACTGAGCATGACAGGGACAAAAGATTGTTTTGGGGAAGAATATTTTATTTCAGCAGAAAATCAGGGCCCTCTGGGTGGAGTTAATCTTATTTCCCAACAAGTAGACTCAGTACTTATTTTTCCATTGGTAGCAACATTATTTCAACTGTTCACTTCATAGAAATACAAATATTAGTATTGTCCAAGGAATGACAAATAAATGCCTGCAGAAGCAGTGTGATGAAGTGGATCTCCAGAGGGTGTCTTTGATTCTGCTAGCCCTTAGCTCCCTTAGCTCCCACATTTATTCCATTAGCAGCAAGACTGTCCTGAGTTACCTCTAAAACAATGCCTATGCAGTAGGCCTAGGCAAAGCAATCACCATTTTTGGTGTAGAACAGAGGTCTGCAAACTAAGGCCCACATGCCAAATCCAGCCCAGGGTCTGTTAATTAGTGTTGTTGGAACCTAGACACACCCATTAATGTACATATTGTCTGTGGCTGAATTAGCACGGCAACAGCAAAATTCAGTAGTTGTGACAGAGACCGGATGGCCTGCAAAGCGTAGAATATTGACTACCTAGCCTGTCTTAGTTTGAGCTGCTATTACAGAAATGCCATAGATTCGGTGTCTTAAACAACGCACATGTATTTCTCACAGTTCTGGAGGCTGGAAGTCCAAGATCAAGATGCCAGCAAGGGGAGGGTGCTTCTTGGTGAAGGCCCCCTTCTTGGTTTACAGATGGCCATCTTGATGTTCTATTCTCACATGACAGAGAGAGAGAGGGAGAGAGGGAGAGTGAGATTGAGAGAGAGAAAGAGAGAAAGCTCTTCTTATAAGGGCACTGATCCCATCACGAAGGCTCCACCCTTACTGACCTCATCACCTCCCAAAGACCCCATCTCTAAATTTCATCAGGATGTTAGGCATTAGGGTTTCAATGTATGAATTTGGAGGGGACACAAACATTTAGTCCATAGCAAAGCCCTTTATAGAAAAAGTTTGCCGACTCCTCCTCTAGAATATTACAATAAGCTCCTAGCTGGACCCATTGCTTCTTCTCTTGGTCTCTTACAATCCACCTCCACCACACAGCCAGAATTACCTATAAAACATAAATCATATCATGATATTCTCCTGCTCAAAACTATTCATTAGTTTCCCACAACAATTAGAATACAATGCAAACTTCAGGTTTACCCAGGCTGACAAGATCCTTCGTAATCTGGCTTCTGTCTACTGTCATAACCCTTCAGTCTGCTCCAGGCACTCTGAACTTGCTGTTCCTCCCCAGACATGACATGTTCCTGACCACTTCACGACCTTCACGCTTGCTCTTCCCTCTGCTGGAATGCTCTCTCCACAGATGCTGCCGGAGCTTGTGTCTTTCTATATTTCAGAAAAGTCTTTGCTTTAATGTCACTTTCTCGAAGAGTCCATCCTTGACCATGATTAACAAATAATACCTTCATTCTTCTCTCTCTTCTGGTACGTTCTATCCCCACACCCTGCTTTATTTTTCTTTGTAGCGTTGATCAGTTCCTTCCGTTAACATGTACTGCAGATAGACCCATTTATGGATTTGTCTGTGCAATAGGAGGGAGAGAAAGGGTTCAAGGATGACTCCTAAACTTGGAACCTGAATAGCTGGAGAACGGGGACTCCATTTATTGAGGTGGGGACATCAGTGGGAGGAACATATCTTGGGGGGGGGAAATGATCAAGATTTCCAATTTGGACATGTTATATTTAACAGACTTACTAGATGTCAGGGTGGAGATGTTGGGTAGGCAGTTAGATATACAAGGTTGGAATTCGGGGAGAGATTGGGTCTGAAGATAAAAATTCATCAGTCATCAACACACAGATGGTATTTAAAGTCATGATGACATCTGCTAGGTAGTATAGACACAGAAGAGAATAGGGTCAAGAGTTAAACCCTGGAGCAAGTGAGTATTTAGAGGATAAGGAAAAAGGAGGGACAAAGGAGAGGAGATTGAAAAAGAGAATCCAGGGGCTGGCCGGTGGTGTAGCAGTTAAGTTTGTGAGCTCCACTTCTGACGGCCCGGGGTTCGCAGATTCAGATCTCAGGCGTGGACCGACACACCGCTTATCAAGCCATGCTGTGGCGGCGTCCCATATAAAGTAGAGGAAGACGGGTACGGATGTTAGCCCAGGGCCAGTCTTCCTCAGTAAAAAGAGGAGGATTGGCAATGGATGTTAGCTCAGGGCTGGTCTTCCTCACACATAGAAAAAAAAGAAAGAGAGAGAATCCATTGAGGTAGGAGGAAAACGGGAGACTATAATATCCAAAAAGCCAAGTGAAGAAAGGTTGCTATTCCAAATGCTGCTATAATCTCCAGATGAGGGTTAAGAATTGGTCTTTAAATCTAGCCAAGGGCTGAGACAAGAGCAGAGAAATGGGGACAAAAGCCTTGTAGGAGGGGATTGAGAAGAGATCATAAGGTGAAAGTAAAAAAGTGGAGGCAGAAGTATAGGTAACCATTTCAAAGAGGTTTGTTATAGGGCAAAAAATAAACAAATAAATAAAATGTAGTGATAGGTAGAAGAAGCTATGAAGAAAGGGACAGGTTATCTAGAATGAGAGATATTCCAGTGCATTTACAGGCTGATGAGAATGAGACACTAGTGAGAAAAGATGATTTGAGGGAAGGAAAGATCATTGTAGAGCAAAGTCTTTAAGCAGGAAATTCAGGATGGGATCTGGTGCACCAGCAATGGAGTAAGAAGTCTCAGATGGGAGCAGGCTACAGTCTGCAGGGAAAGCAGAATCTATGGATACTGAAGGAGGTGATGGGTGACTCATTTGTAGGTGGATGAGGAAGTTCTCTTCTGCCTGCTTCTGTTTTCTCAGTGAATAAAAGATGAGGTCATCAACTGAGAGTGAGGGGGTGGCATGAGGAGATGTGAAATAGTGGCCTTGGAGAACGGGATTGTGAATTGACCAGGGGAATGTAGTATGATTGCCAGGCAGTGCTGAGGGCCCTAGTGAGGTTTGTGGTCAAAAGTTAACATGTGACCAGACAGCCCGGCTTTACGTTTTCCTCCTGCTGTATTCAAATACTCTGGCGCAGGCTCAGAGTCGGTGGAGAGCTGGGTGGAAGCAGGGTAGATTTTCAGGTCAACAGGCTGGAGGAAAGATGGAAGTTGAGAGTTTATGCAAGGCAGTGACTATAACAATGGAAAGAAGGGAATGAAAGGCAGGAAAGATTGAAGGAAGGGTGCCCAATGGAAGAGTCAGTGGGTTAAAGGTCTCAGTAGAGTCAAAGAATTGCTGAGGTCAGGGTAGTAGAGGGAATTATCTGGAAGATAACAGGTGGTGGTTGGAGAATGGGATCCTTACAAATGAGATTTAGGAGGAAGAGTATTTACTGAGTGGCTGGGTGTGACCATGGGTGGGAGTGGTTGAGGAAGTGTGGAGGACAAGATCATTGGAAGAGAATAGACCAAAAAGCTAAGAGACCTGAGTAGTGAAAGGCCTGTCTATGTAATTGATTATGGAAATAACTGAAGATTGTGGTAGATGTAGTTGGTGCTGGTGGTGAAAGTGAGCCAGGTACAAAGTCTTCTGTAAATGAGGGGAAGATCAGAGGGTGGCAGTGGTTAACTCCTCAAAGGAGGAGGTAGTTAATGGCATATAGTCTAATGCTATGGGCGTCAAAGGACTAGGGTTGGAGAGGACAGAGGATGGAGAAATGGTCTGGAGGATGGCATGTGGAGCAAGTAAGACACATAGTCCCTTCTAGGCTCTGTGTTCATGGGGAGAAAAGAAGAGCCACTACTAGAGATGGCTGAATGGGAAGCCACAACCTTGAGGGTTTCAGATGCAGCAGGCATTCGCAGAGAATATTCATAGAAAAGGGTAAGGATCTGGGACATGTTGATAATGAGAGACTCTGAGTTATAGGGCACAGTGGAAGGATTTTGACTTTTTCTGTGTTCAAATTTCTCCTTTTTATAAGGACACCAGTCATATTGGATTAGTGCCCACCCTAATAACTTCACCTTAATTTGATTAAATCTGCAAGAACTCTATTTCCACACAAGGTCACATTCTGAGGTGCTAAAGGTTAGAACTTCACCATATTTTTGTTGGGGGGGGGGGACACAATTCAACCCATAACAAGGTCTGAGTGACAGTGGATGACCTTGTAGGCTTGGACTTTTAATAGTAAACTGCAATGTAATGCATGATGGAAGGAGTCTTAATGGTTTTTTGGATTGGCAACCAGCCTTCTTCTTGGGATTGCTCTCTGAGAGAGTTTGTAGGACAGTACTGGTGGTATTACAACAGGAGAATGGTGGTCTCACAAAGGACACATTAATTCCAGGACTACACAGAGGTAGGCCTTCTCTATAGACAGCTGTGAGTGGGTGGTGGTAGGCAGCAGATCTCATACTGTTCTTCTCCTTGTTCACTCTACTCATTGTAATTCAGCTGCACCGGTCTATGTCTGCCTCAAAAAAAGACCTAGATTGTTCCAGCCTCAGGGCCTTTGTACTTGCCATCTCATTGCCTGGAAAATTCTTCTCTCAGAGCTTTTCATGGCTGGCTCTCTCATCACAGAGAGCTCATCTCAGAGGTCGCCTGCTTAGAGAGGCCTTCCCTGGCCATCATATCTATAGTACCATCACCTTCTTCACTGTTTTCTTCATCATTTTCTGAAAAGGTACCATTTTCACATTTGTTCACTTGTTTCATGTTAGTTTCTTCCACTAGTCTATAAGCTTCATAAAACAAGAATGTTGTCCCCCTCTTGTTCACCAATGACTCCCCAGCACACAGAACAATACTTAGTGTATGTAGGTGCTAAATAATAACAACAGCAGCAAAAACAAAAAGAGCAATAGTAATAATAATCTTTGATGAATACGTGTAGGCGTATACAAAGCATAAGTCATTTAACCTCCCTCAACTTCATTCATAAAGACTTTGACCTAGGTATTATCTTTAATATCCTTTCCAATCTTATAATGCCAGTTATATAACAGCCTGATATAATCTGAGACCCACAGGAATGTTAATGCTCAACGTACATGCTAATATCTCAAGGCCAAGAGAAGAAAGGTCCCATGTGTTTTACCTTAAAAAAAAAAATCTCTTATCAGGTCAAGATAACTGATCTAATTTGAGCAAAGAATGGTTTTGTTTACACCTTTCCTTCCAGTTCACATTAATCCTTTTAGCGGCAGCCAGACTACCTGCTTAAAAGGTAAGGCGGGGGCGGGGGTGGGGGGGGCACAAGATGGTCCCACAGGTGCAGCTGGGCTGACTCAGCCACCTTCTTGGACCTTTGGGTGAGTTGCATTTGGTTCTGATTTTTCTTCTCATGTGCTCAGAGTGTAAATGGGCTTTCTAAACTGTAGAAGGAGCCTCTTTCTCCCAAGAATCACAAAGACCTTTATCAATTGATCTTAGTCCAATTTTTTGTGAAGGAGGTAAAATAACTGAGTTCACCCACTCTCTTCTTTCTGTAGCCATTATTAATTTAGGGCCAATTATGATCCAGTCTTGACCTATGGAGGTGGGAATTCAACTCCTTTCTCAAGCTCTGAATGCCTAATACTCTCTCCCTTCTAAACTCAGCTGAGCATAAGTTCATCCGGGGTCCCACCCCCCTATTCGCGTATTCTTTGGCCAAAGAATTCAAATGCCTAAAGTAGTTCAAAACAGCAAAGGTCACAGTTATTTGGCAAAAGTCTCGCCCTCCTCCACAGTGGTCCTATGCTACCTCCTTTACATTTTCCAATTCTGTATTCCGGTTCACTGCACGACAGATCTTTCCTTTCCCCCAAGTAATGCAGCAGAACCTCCCTTCTTCCCTTCCCTTCCCCTTAATCGCAAAGCACAAGTCCAGAACCCCTTCCTAGGCAGGTTAATATGCCTTTTGGGGTTGTAGGATCTTTATGAGGCTGAGAGAAGGAAGCCAGCAGCAGCGCAGCTCTGCCGGACGGTGGAAGCGGCCGCAGGAGGGAAAAAGGCAGGAAGAGTGCAGGAGGCGAAGCCTGCCTTTTTTGATGACTGGTCTAAGACTTCTTACTTGAACTTTTGGTTTTATAGTTCTATAAAAGGCAGCTGACAAAAGAGATCCCGTTTTGGGAGGGTCCAGCTGGCCAGGCTGAGCTGGGCGGGGCAGCCCCAACATTTGAAAGCCAGGCCTGATTTTGATCCATGATGTCAGAGAGGCATGGGGTTCCCAGTGAGCCAGAGGGTGGGAGAGCAGACAGCCCCAGCCCGCGCCCTGCCTGGTGCCAGCAACAGCTTCAAATGCTGCCTTCCTGGCTCGTCTGCAAGAGCCTTTTCCTCCTCGGAGACTCTGCAGTGTTTGGAAGGGAAGCTCTCTCACTCAGCTTGCGGGTGTCTGCCTTCCTCCTAGGTTCCCCAGTTCCCCCATCATCCCGGCTCCCCCCACGTCCTGGCTTGGCCCAGCTCTCTGTTTCCTTTCACTTCAGCGGTGGGTGCAGGAAGGCTGAGCAGGCTGGCTGCTCTGAGGCCCACTCTTTTTACAGACCTATGCTCCTGGGCCTTGGGCTCCAGGCCACCGCTTCTAGATTGGGGTGCCAGCCTCCACTCCCTCCTCTGATTCGGAGGCAGATGCTGGACTGTAGTGCTGCCCAAAAGGAAAGAGGGTTTGGAGGTGGGTGGTTGTTTTCAATTAAATGCAATCTGAAGAAACACTTTTTTTTTGCTTATTCACATCAAACTGCTCCATTGCACTGGCCCAAGCCTTGCAGTTTCCTGTGGACAAAGCAGGTCGGCTCTCCAAGCCCTCGGGGGCTGGGGGTGAAGCAACAGCTACTCACTCAGCCCTGACTCAGAGGAGGTTCCTTTCTCCGGCCAAGAGCAGCGGCTGCCCAGCTCCAGGGAGAGGCTGGGAGGAGGAAGAATGGAAGGGAGCCGAGAAGGGCAGTTGCAGAGGGGCGCTGAGTGCTTGTGTCAGGATTCTCAAGAAGTCGCAGAAGGGGAGGGGCTCTGGCAGTCCGCAGGTCCAATCTGCGAGCGCAGCTCTCCCTGTGGAGACTCATCACCCCAGGAGCCCTGGCAGTAAGGCCAGCAGAGCAGGGTTGTGGCAGAACCCAATGTAACACTGCAGAGTGGCTCGAAGTACTAAAACCATCCATCTCCATCAAAAATGATCACGCTGTACAATTTACATTTGTTCCTGTGTTTTCTCGGCTTTTCTTTGTGCTGTCCAGTGACACGTTATTCCTGCACTCCTTCATTCATTCAATTGTCAAATGTTATTTTCAGGGCCTACTTCACCCTAGATGGGACTGCATGACAGAAAAACGGTCAGTGAGGGAGCTTGAAATAACGTGGTGCTTCACTGATTAACAAATTTCCCTGGAGACCAAGGTTCTTTTAACAAAGCTGCCCTGGGGGCAAAGGGCATACGGGTATGGTGTTTTCATCTGTACCACGGAGACTAGGCAGGAGGGTGACCCCCTGCCTCTCTTGGCCTATGTTTGAGGGTGCACATCGTTGCCTCAAGACTGTCTTCTTCTCTCTGATAGGAAAGGCCCAGAATGGAGATAAAGAAATTTCCCAAAGAGAGTAGAAATGGAGTTTCCTACACTCAGCAGCAGTGATGAGGCATTGATGTATGTTAAATATGTAAATCAAATCAAATGGTAATGCAGTAAAAAAAACTAACAGGAGAGCAATCTATGAGCTTGGTAAAGGAGTAAGTGTGGGGAGTCGTGGGGTGAGTGTGTATTCGGTGCGAGCAGGCATGGACCTCTCTTGACCTCTCTTGGTGAGGTCACAGAAACTGCTTGATCAAACAACAACATCCCTTTCAAAGTATTTGTTCATTATCTCATTTACCCTTACAATAGTCCTAGAGGGTAGGATCAGGGGAATTATGCCCATTATAAAGATGAATAAACTATGGCCTGCTGTCATGGCCAAATATTTAGTTATTGGCAGAAAAATGACCTGACCCCAGGACTTATAGTCACTATCCAAGGACTCCAGTAACTGTACCAGAGGAGGTATATGTAGCTCTACGGAGCAATGTTTATTTTTCTTCCTTTTTTCTTAATTAATAACTTAGATAGTGTCTGTCAGTCTGGGCTACTATAACTAATTACCATAGACTGAGTGACTTAAACAGCAAACATTTCTTTTTTTTTATTTATTTTTTTATTGATGTCTTAGTAGTTTATAACACTGTGGGGTTTTAGCTGTACATTTTTGTTTGTCCGTCACCATGTGGTTGTAACCCTTCATCCCTTGTGCCCATCCCCCACGCCCCTTCCCCTTGGTAACCACCAATCAGTTCTCTCTGTCCGTGTGTTCATTTATATTCCACATATGAGTGAATTCATGCAGTGTCTGGCCTTCTCTCTCTGGCTTTATTTCACTTAACATAATACCATCTAGGTCCATCCATGTTGTTGCAAATGGGACAATTGTGTCTTTTCTTATGGCTGAGTAGTATTGCATTGTATGTATATACCACATCTTCTTTAACCAATCATCAGTCGAGGGACACTTGGGTTGCTTCCACTTCTTGGCTATAGTGAATAATGCTGCAATGAACATAGGGGTGCATAAGCCTCTTGTGATGGTTGATTTCACTTCCATTGGGTGGATGCCCAAGAGTGGGATTGCTGGATCATACGGTATTTCTATTTTTAATTTTTTGAGGACTCTCCATACTGTTTTCCATAGAGGCTGCACCAGTTTGCATTCCCACCAGCAGTGAATGAGGGTCCCCGTTTCTCCACAACCACTCCAGCATTTGTTGTTATTTGTCTTTGTGATTATAGCCATTCTAACGGGTGTAAGGTGGTATCTTAGTGTAGTTTTGATTTGCATTTCCCTGATGATTAGTGATGTTGAACATCTTTTCATGTGTCTATTGGCCATCTGTATCTCTTCCTTGGAAAAATGTCTGTTCATATCCTCTGCCCATTTTTTGATCGGGTTGTTTTTTGTTGTTGTTGCTCAGTTGTATGAGATCTTTATATATTACTGAGATTAATCCCTTGTCGGACAAACGATTTGCGAATATTTTCTCCCAGCTGGTGGGTTGTTTATTCATTGTGATCCTGGTTTCATTTGCCTTGTAGAAGCTCTTTAGTCTGATGAGGTCCCACTTGTTTATTTTTTCTTTTGTTTTCCTTGTCCGAGTAGACATGGAATCTGAAAGGATCCCTTTATGTCCAATCTCAATTAGTGTACTGCCTATGTTTTCTTCCAGGAGTTTTATAGTTTCAGGTCTCACTTTCAGGTCCTTGATCCATTTTGAGTTGATTTTTGTATATGGTGATAGAGATGGTCTACTTTCATTCTTTTGCACGTTGCTGTCCAATTTTCCCAGCACCATGTATTGAAGAGACTTCCCTCTCTCCATTGTATGTTCTTTGCTCCTTTGTCGAAGATTAGCTGTCCATAGGTGTGTGGTTTTATTTCTGGGCTTTCAATTCTGTTCCATTGATCTGTGTGTCTATTCTTGTACCAGTACCATGCTTAAATAGCAAACATTTCTCACAGTTCTGAAGACTAGTAAGTCCAAGGTCAAGGTGACGGCAGATACGATGTCTGGTGGGAGCCCACTTCCTGGTTTACAGGTGGTGCTCTTCTCCTTGTATCCTCACGTGGTGGAGAACAGAGAGAGAGAAAGCAAGCTCTCTCATGTTTCTTCTTATGAGGGCACTAATCCCATTCATGTGGGCTCCACCCTCATGACTTAATGACCTCCCAGTGTCCTTACCTCATAATACCATCATTTTAGGGTTTAGGATTTCAACATAGGAATTGGGGATGGGGGGGACACAAACATTCAGTACCTAACAGGTAAAGATAAAACTTAAAAGAGAATTCTAATTGGTCTATATCTTAATGTTATCTGGATTTAAAGCCAGAGAGATGGCAGCGTGAGAAGGACTCAGCCCACTGTTGCTGGCTTTGAAGATGGAGAAGGGCCCATGAGCCAAGGAACACAGGCAACCTCTAAATTGGAAGAGGCAAGGAAACAGACTCTCCCCCAGAGCCTCCAGAAGGAACCCAGGCCTTCGACACCTCGATGTTAGCCCAGTGAGACCCACTTCACACTTCTGATCTCCAGAACTGTAAGACAATAGATTTGTGTTGTTTTAAGCCACTAGGTTTGTGATAATCTGTTACAGCAGCCATACACAACTAATACAGATGGATAATCTTCAGTCTGGATAGCTCTGGTTAGGTTCCCATTGGTCACGTCCTGAGCACATCTGTGGGTTACTGTATTGTGCACTTGAATCACCAAACAAAGAATATGTCCATGAGGGCTTTGAGGCTGTCTCTGCCTAGCTGATTCCCTCAGGCCACTTACGGGGCCTCCCTTTGCTGCAATCACACCAACATCAGGGAATCTGGCCCCTCTCTGCTTCCCTCCATCTTTTTGTAATAGTGATTCCCCTCTGAGCCTGGCACCAGGTTACAGGGCCCAGCTGTGGAGCAGATAGACAGGGTAACGGCTGTGCAGCACAAGCGACCTCATAGCCCACATTTATTGGCAAAATGCAGCTTCAACGAGTCACCACTAGTAAAAGAAACCACAAAGCCCAGGACTTCCCAAGGAGGTCAGGACCACAGACATCAAACAGGAAAGTTTGGTTGACCCTGCACAAACTCATGCCAAGATTTCTCCACCTACCTGTGGGCAGAGGTCACCCTGATGTGATGCTAATTTGGACAGTCAAGTAGACACTACATGTGATCCTGGCCCCGTCTGTGAAACTCTCGGAAAAGACCCAGTGGAGGTGGGCATAAGGATGCAGAAAACTCCAGGTTCTTTGCCTGGAAGGCCGTGGAAGCAGTCTCTGAATCAGAACCATGGAGAGGCCCTGGTGCTTGGCAGATAAACTATATACCAGAGGCTGCCTCCTTGCTTCCTTTTTCCTTTAAGAAAATACTTAATTTCATAACATAATTGTACTGATTAGCATCTAGGGTGGGGGTCGTCCTTGTTCTTTGCATAAGAAAAGACTTCAAAGCCCTGATCCACTTCCCACCTCTGCTTGGTTATAGGTTCCCTTAGCTTCTGGAGCCCCATCTTCCTCTTTTGAAAAGGGGAGATAATAATGGCAACCTCACAGTGTGCTCTCAATGATTGAAAAATGACTAGCACATCACAGACAATCAATAAATAGTCTTTTCCTTGCTTCACCCCTTCTTGACTGCATCAGATTAAGCTATATTATCCATATTGGTCCTGTTCCCCCAACTGGAGACTAGGCTGCTGCCTTCAAAAATGACCATAATTAAATAGTTCCCCCAATAGCAGAAACTATCACGTTTTAAAAATCTACAATGGGAGACAGACATCTACAGTCTCCGTTGGCCCGTATTTCCTTCTGATCTTCTCAAGCCCACTTGTTTTTATTCTGTCCTCGACAGTAGTGACACAAACTGGTTTCCACCTTCTGCTTACAAACAATGCAGCTCTTTTCAGTTTCTTCAGACTGTCCCCCCTGTGTCACTGTGGATGGCATTTGGGAGGCTCTCTACTGAAGATATTTCTTTCCTGAAGTGTTGTTAGTGTTCAGGCATCCACATCCTCACGTCCAACATCATGCTATAAAAAGATTAGTTCCGTGGGTCCCCATAGCACATTCCTTCCCTCCACACTTACATGTCAGAAGGATGCCATGATGGTTTAATCAGGGAAATATGCCCCAAAGACTCACCTCTAGGCGTCTGGTGACCCCAGGCTGGGATGACAGAATGCCATTCCCATCTGATAACTGGTTTCTCACCTTAGGTGAAACCAATTTCTGGGAGGCAGAAAGCCAAATTCCTGGGCCAGGCCTTGGGCAGGCATTCCCTTCTGTTGTGTTAACTCATCCAGTAAACCTTCTTACTGGGGGTAGAGATGACTCTTGTTAGTGCCTGTGTCCCCAGAACAGGAATGGAAGACTCCATAGGCTACTCTTAGCCCTGCAAATGATGCATTCTCTGAATTCTTCCAGAACAACCAGAGGCAGGAAGAAGTGAGTAGATGGGAAGGACTTCCTGAAGGCTTTGGAATTGGTATGGATGGGTTCTTCAGGCAAGATCCACCATGATCTTGGTTCATGATCTGGCTCTGCTTAGCCACCTATGGGGCTTTTTCCAGGCCTCAGTTTCTCATCTGTGGAATGGCAAGGGTAAGATCAGATGATCTCTATGGTCTAGTCAAGCTCTCAGGACTATTTCCCATTTCTCCCATTTTCAATATTATGGTGATATCTTTTTATCCCAGGCCATGAATGGCATTGCAACAGTCCCTAGAAAAATGTTTTTGTCATATTATTAAATGTGTTTTATTTTCAGTGCTGGCTGTTACCCTGTCTGTGTGGAAGTACTTCTTGAGGCAAGTCAAAGTTATTAGAAATAATGACTATTAGACACTCAGTCAGTGAACATTGATTAAGTGCTACACTGGGCTGGGTCTTAAGGCACAGGACATAAGACAGACAGAGCCTCTCCCTCCAGGAGTTTACATCCCAAGGGGAGAAGACAGGAAATAACGAAAATAAGAATAAGAGTAATCTAATAAGTGCTCTGGGGAAGAGAAAATTGGGTGATTGAGGAGGTACCTTGGCAAGGCTCCCGGGAACAGGGAAAGCCCCTCTAAGAAGGTGCCACGTGAAGATTAGAAGGAAGGGAAGGAGCATTCCAAGTAGGAGGAACAAAAGTGCACAGGCTTGGTGTGCCTGAAAGGCCAGAAGGAGTCTAGAAAGATCAGGAAGGGCCAGATCACTAAGACTTTGTAGGACAGGGTTAGGAGATTAATTTTAATTTGAAGGATTTTATGATCAGACTTCAGTGATGTGAAGTGAGCTATTAAATTCCAGGAGAGTCCATGCAATCCTAAGTGTAGGTAAAGTAAAATCATTTATGATCACATTTCAGTAGTAATCCATGGGGAGAGTGTGGTGGCTGTGTAGTAGAGCGAAACCTCATTCCCGGTTAATTTGGCAAGTCGGCCTGGGAGGGCTGAATCAGAGGAAGTGTCCCAATAATGGAAGACGGGGAGGTTAGTGAGCCAGCGTGGAGAATGCACCAGGCTCAAGGTGTACTTGGGCGAAGAAGTGGGATAAAGGAACACAGGTGAGACAGGTAAATTTCCCTGGGAGGCCCCTGGAGGAATGACAGGACTCTAGTGGAGATAAAGAGGGGAGTAGTCTGCAGACCCCTGGTTTCTGAAATAGAGGATGAGAAGTTTGTAACACGAGAGAACTATAATCAACACAGACCCTTACCCCCCATCTTTTCCACTCCTCACGCAGATTTTACACATAGGAGACTGCCCTGAAATTAGACAAGAGACTGATTTCCTCTGACCTTGGACCTCGCTTCTCCCACCAACTCCTTCTGAGTTAAAAGAGTGAACCTATGTTTGTACTTTTTTCCTGCCTCAACGTGGGTAATTTTTTAGTTATTCCCTACCTATTCTAATTTATATCAGAAAATGCTTAGCTTGTTTCTTGATTACAAAATATAATATTTAGAATAATGTTTTTAAAAGTAAGTAATAGAGTCAAACCATTTCTGCCAATCAGAGACTATTCTTAATATTTGATATATTTATTTCCAATCCTTTTATGTTCATATGCGTGCATTTATTGACTTTCTATTCATCATTGGAATAATATTATATATTCAATTTTGTACTCTGATTTATTTTCACTGTGAACTTTTTCTGAGTGAATATGCTTAAACTCATTAATTTAATGACTAACATTCCTTTATAAGGACATACCAGTATTTATTTAACTATTTCTCTATTAAAGTAGTTGGGATTTAATACACGTTATTACTATGTAACAGGTCTCCGTAAAAATTTACATGTACTGTCACATTGAATCTTCACAACAGCCCTACAATTGGATACTATTTTTAATTCCCCATTTACAGATGAAGAAAGTGGGGCCTAGTGAGATTTGGTGACTAGTAAGAGGTAGAGCTAGGAATATTAATACTTCAGGGAATATTCTCACCTTTACATATTTGCATCTGCAAATAGTTTCTCAAGATAGTTTCTCAGAAGTGGAATTTCTGGATCAAAGGGTGTAACCTTTGTGTTGTTTTTTTAGGGTTCTAATGTGTATTGCCAAATTGCTCTAGAGCAACATCCCCAGCCAACAGTATAGGAAGCCGTCCACATCGAGACATCCTTACTCCAAACACTGTGACGTGACTGTGGTTGACTTTGCTGTTCTTTGCTCACTAGTGAGGCTAAACTTCCATTTGTTCATACGTTGATACCTTTGCATTTTTCTTCAATGAACTGTCTACTCATTTCCTCTGCCTATTGCCAACTGAGAGTTTTTCAATAAATTTGGAAGGGCCCTTTGCAGACTTAAGGTATTATGCTTTGCTTTGGTATATTTGTGTCAAGAGTTTCCTTTTGATTCTAAGTTTGCCTTTCGGTTGTGATGTTTTTTTATGTGGCTCTGGATTAGCAAAGTTTTTCTTTAAAGGGCCAGATGATAGTAAATATTTTAGACTCTGTGGGCTGCATGTTCTTCATCACAACTAGCCAGTGCTGCCGTGGTAGCCGGAAAACAGACATAGATAATACATAAACTCAAGGGCGTGGCCAGATTTGACCCATGGGTTGTAGTTTGCAGACCCCTGATGTAAACAAATTTCTAATCCTATGTTAGAAAATCAGATTTTGCCAATTGCTCCTCTTTGAGATTTCCTCCACGGCTTTTATACTCATATAATCCAGATACGTGATAGGTGCCTCCCGCCCTATAGAGACTGCTGAAAACCCGCCCAAACTCCAATTTGGAGGTTGGTAACAGTTCAACATCTGGTTCCTTCTAGATGCTACTTCCTCTTCCCCTCCACAAGGGTTGTGATGTCTTCCTTTGCTTTACTTCCTTTTGCTTCTCTTTGTCTCCCTTCTCCCTTCTTTGTTGGAGTATCAAGGAAATTCTTCTTGTCTCCCACAGAGCAATGTTTATTTACTCAGCCCCCTCTACCGCCTCTCTTTCTACTTCATGAACTTTCTCCAACCAATGAGTTCCATTCATAAGTGGAATTGTGGTGAATAAAATTTTCCCCACCTCATTATACACAGACAAACCAAACTGAGCTCAAGATCAGAGATATAGCCATCTATATTTTATTTTGGCTTCCTTTTGTGCATTTGACTATTAAGTCCTTTTGGTTTTTACATTGTGGTATATGCTTTGAGAAATGATGCCAACTTTATTTCAAGTAGTTAACCACTTATCCCAAAAATAGACTTTAGTATATATATAGAAGACTGAGTTTATGATTAAATTTGGCATTCAAAATTAGAGGAGAAAGAATCATTAAATAATGCTGGGACATCTTCTCTGTGCATTCTCTGCCTATCGAGTTCTTCTACCACCACCATGCTGTTTTGATTACAATCTATTATAATAGCTCTTAAAAAAATGTCCTGGCTACTTGCACCATTTCTGCTTCCAGATAAATGTTAGATTCACTTTTTCAAATGTTAGATTTGCTTTAGCCCATACTACTAGGATTTTTATTAAAATTATTTAAATCATAATATAACATAGGAAAACTGTATATCTTTATACCATGTGATCTTCTGACGAGGAATATCTATCCAAATCTTATTTTGTATCTTTTTAGGAAAATTTTTTAGTATTTACCATAATTGGTCTCAAAAAAATTTCTTATTAAAATTGAGAATTTTGAAATGTATTGACTAGGGATTGACACTCTAGGAGCATAATTTACTACCATTTTCATGTATGATTCTTACACCAATAATCACTAATGAATGGACCTTTTAGCTTCTTCTGTAAAAACACGTCCGTAATTCTTTCCTTGAGTCTTTGTCTCTCTCCTCCACATCATCAGTCATTTTCCTTTTTGTCTTTTTGCACTCTCTTTAACCTTTCTCTCTGCATTCTGGGAGTTTCTTCAGTTTCTTCCACATCACTGATTCCATTTCTACAGGGTGCATCCCATTCTTTACCATCTCCAAGATAGACATTTCTAGCATTACAAGCTCTGTTTCTTTGCAGTTATTTCTTCAGTATCCTTTATATTCTCTGTTCATTGACTTTGCTCTACTAAAAGGATGCAAAAAACAACTTGGACTCTACAAAACAAAATGAGAAAACCATGAGGAGAGAATAAGTTAAAATGAAGATTGAGGAACAAAGAGTTGTGTTTGTTTATTTGTTTGTTTTAATTCTCCTACTTCCTATAGAAGGTAATTTTCAGAGGTATGCTTCTCTTTTAGTTTAAAGGATAAATTCTGTTTTCTTTGTGCTTGATTATTTGCCTCCTGTGAGTATTATGTTGCCTTCTTTTTTTAGGAATATTGGCCCTGTGCTAACATCTGTTGCCAATCTTCCTCTTTTTTTTTTTTTCTTTTCTTTTTCCTCCCCAAAGCCCCAGTACATAGTTGTGTATCACAGTTGTAGAGTTGTAGCTCCTCCATACGGGACACTGCCTCAGCATGGCTTGATGAGCGGTGAGTGGGTCTGCGCCCAGGATCTGACCCAGTGAGCCCCGCGCCGCTGAAACAGAACGCGCAAACTCAACCGCTACACCACCGGGCCAGCCCCCTTATGTTGACTTTTTAAACTCCCTCTTTCTCTACTTGTTTTAAAAGGAAGAGAGTTCTATCCAAAAGCAATGTTTGCAAACAGCTCCTACCTTTGGACTCTTCTTAGCCTCTCTCTCTGTTCACTTTCAGGCCAATTGAAACTGCATCTTACCTGGAGGAAGAGTTGAAAAAGTAAACAAATCCATAAATCAATGAATTATAAGGGGCAGGTTGGTGAACACATTTCCCAAACCTCATATCCAGAAACATGATGGAGATTCCTACAAAGATGTTCATATCTGAGACTTCTAGGTCTAAGTCTACTGTGCCCTGTCAGCCTTGGATGGTGACTTTGTTAAACACTTCTCTGAGATATTGAAGATATGCTCCATAGGCTTTGCAGTAGGAATGCACAGAGCCACGGGAGCCTGCCAGAAGTGTAGGAGGCAGATCCACTCTGCCCTACAGATCTTGTTCCGGGCAGAAAAGAGGCAAGCAGTTACTCAGCCTGTGACTCAGTGATCCCCAGCTGTGTGGGTGCTGATCACACGAATCCCAAAGGTTAAAAAACATGGACCACTGGGCACTGAGTATTGGTCTTGAACAGCACAGGAGCTTGGCAGAGATCAGAAGCACCCTTGAGAGGAGGTCCTCACTGTGCCTCTTTGGGATCCAGTGACAGGCATGGCAAGATTAAGACAGATGGCGGAGAATGAACAACGAAGCACCACGCAGCCACTTTGATCCTCTCATCCAGCATTAGATCACTCATTCTTCTGAAGGGCAGTAGTATCACAGAGTGGTTAAGAGCTCAGAGTCTGCCTCGGACATAGTAACTTCTATGAGTCAGCCATTTTGGTTCACCTCTTCTTCAAGGTGTGGGAAGGAGTACCAGCTCACCAGTGTGCTCTTAGGCAGGACCATGTGACTAATTTTGGCCAGTGGGCTGTGAGCAGAAGTGATGTATATCGTTCCCGGAATATAACTGCTCCAGCATTCTCTTCACTGCCATGGCAACCAGGGGGCCATGTTCCCAGACTGCGAAGCCTCAGGATAGTGAAGGCTCCCTCAGTCTGGGTCTTTGAGTGATTATGTGAGCTAGGCATACACATACGGAATAAATTTTTGTTGCTTTAAGGCATGGAATTTGAGCACTATTTGGTGGGCTTTGAGGGTTATTGATTACTATGGTATAATCTAGATTATTTTGACAAATACAATCTCTTATTAACTGAGTAAGCAACTCTCTGAACCTCTCTGAGTATCAATTTCCTCATTTGTCAAATGGAGAAAATTGCAGCTCTTGCTTAATAAAAGGGATGAAAAATATATAGTTTGTAAAGTGCTAACCAATGTGTCTAGAACATAATAAGTGGCTTGCAAATGTTACCTCTTAGCCGTATTTGATTCTCCAGGAGATAGGAAGTAAAATGAGAATTCTTCTGTCAAATTATCTTGACTCATATCTGAAAAGAGAATCAAACAGAGAGAGAGACAGACAGAATCCTTTGGAAACATATCTCATTCATAGAGCAATTAATGGGATCCTCATCAAAACAACCAACACTTTATTCCCCAAGTCACACATGCCAATGTGTTCAAGGTCCCATGAGATCTGAGCTACTTGAGCTATTTTTAGATAAATATCTGAGGAGAATAAAGGTTTCAACTCCCCAGGACAACATTCGCACATGTCATTCCTCTCACTCTTCATTATGTCCCAAGAGGGTAGTGGCAGACCTCTGGGAAAGCAGGATTGATTTCTAGAGGCTCTTCCTTATTTTCTCACAGCAGGGAGGGAAGCCAGCTCAGGGTGTGGTGTCCCCGCCTGCCTTCTCCACACACACATTCTCCTTGGGGTGTCTCAGCATACCAGAGGTGTGGTTAGGTGAGTATCACTCCACCCATGGGGTGTCTTCTTGGCCAAGCCTCATATGACCCAAACTCTCATAAAGAGGACTCTGTGGTGGCAGGAATGATGGGGATATATTTAGTGTCCTCCACTGTCCCCCCCAATAGACTGTTGCATGTGTCTGCCAGGAATGATATGCCTTCAATAAAACCACCTTTCTCTAAGCAATTCCCTGAAGGTCTCCTACTCAATCCCCCCGGCCCAAGCAGGCTTCTTGGATGAGGCCTGACACCATCACAGCCCAGACATGGTGGCAAAGGGCCACAAAATATTCCAGAACAAAGCTAGGGAAGACTTCACACTGAGGCTTCAGGGTGCTTCCCAAGCATCACACAGGAGAGCCAGCTTCTCAACAGGTGCTGTTCAGGCTTGTCCCAAATATAATCACACAGTAAAGTCACCAATGTCCCAGGACAATTAGGCAGTCTTTTGAAGTGAGCGATTATAGTCAAGCTCAGAATCCAAGCCCCTTCTTTGGTGGGGATAATATCACAAAGACCAGCTCTCTCCAAATACACATCCAGTCCTCCAGAAAAACATATGAACCTCCCATTTTCATCTAGGTTGTGTTGTCAACATCCTCCCCTGTCCCAGTCTATTCTCACTGAACATGATCCTGACGTTTTTTTTCTAGTGAGTGAACATCCAAGGACAACTCACCTCAAGGATCAAAGAAAACAGAACCTACCTGTAGAGCTGGGATTAAAGCCATATATATATGACATTGGTGGACACATTGGACATTGGTGACAGATAGGGGTGTGTGTGTGTGTGGTGTGCAAAGCCTGTGCTTATAGGTCTTCCAAAGTGGCAGAGTAAAAAATGGGATGATTGGATCCCAGGCACAGTCTTTTTCAAACTTACTCCAAAGGGAGCAACATTTTTTTAGATTCTCCACAAAAACAGGATAGAGGGTTCTATTGTCCTGATTCTATAAGTATTGGTTTGGGAGGATAATATGAAGACCCTGTCCTCTCCATCTACACTTGGATTCTTGTAGATATGTGTCCCTCCACTCCTGTCTCCTCTAACAAGTGTAGAGAGAAAATGGTGACTTTTGCCAGCAGTCAACTTGAACCAAGTTGGAAAACCTCATCAGTTAAGACCAGGAAGGCTCTGGTTGCTAGCCCCTCCAATCTGCGAGCCTAGTTCCAATAGGACAGTAGATTAAGGGGCTTGAGAAGAAAAAGAGGAGGAAGGCTCACTGGATACTTGTATATTTCTTGATACTCTCTCAGTCTCTTAGTTGTTTTTCTTCCTCCACTGGAAGAAGGTAGATTAATACTACATTAATTTGGGGACATCTAGACATGGGTAAACCTAGTTTCTACTTTATGACCCTCACAAGAAAGTCCAGAACCATCCTGGAAAAATGGAATGGGGAAGATCTACTTTTGTTTCTCTTCAAAATCCTCATTTTCTTACATCACCCATAATGCCTCCAAGAAGCTATAGGATATGAAGTAGTAATCAATGGGCTCTAATTTCTCTTCTAGTTCTAAAATTCTATAACCCTAGATTTCAATGATATTAAGATCATCTGTATCTATAGGTCACAAACTAGCAATTAGTCATTTGATATTTCTCACTGACCTGCCAATAGCAGGTCTCAAAGATAAAAAGAACTTGATTCTTCCCTGTTAATACTGTTTATCTAGGGTTAAATTTGTGAAATGGATTTCTATAATTCATAGAACTCATTTAAAAATCTCAAGTAACCAGCTTCCATTGATCCAATATGGCCTTTCCACAGGCTGCCTCTATTGTTCAGTAGTCAGTAAGGAATTCAATGATATTTCCTTCCTGAACTTTCTGCCAGTTGGCTTTACAGATGGAGACCCCATTGTGTACAACGTCTTATGATTCACAGCTAAGAGAAGACCTTTCTATGTAGATGAACTTTTAGTTACATTGAGCTCTATCAGATAAGGTGCATGTTTTCAAGGGAAAAGCAATCTTTGACTTATTCTCATCCATATTCAAATCCCCATATTACAAATAAGTAACACTGGTCACCTACTGTGTGCAAAGAAAACTTTTGCTTTGTATGTTTTTCCCACAATACTTTAATATTTCATCTACTTCTGTCTTCTATCTAAAAAAGCCTTACTCTGAAAGGAAACATTTTAAAAAAAGCAAGCTAAGAGCAAACTTTCTCACCCTCCAAACCCACTCTAGAT
The DNA here is from genome assembly GCA_031878705.1 of Tapirus indicus. Lineage (NCBI taxonomy): Eukaryota > Metazoa > Chordata > Mammalia > Perissodactyla > Tapiridae > Tapirus > Tapirus indicus. The sequence continues at coordinate 51,573,480 of CM062932.1, forward strand.
CCATCAGAGGAGTCATCCCATCAGAGTCTCTCCCATCAACACCACTACCACCACCACCAGCAATTTTCAAGGGATGATAAATTATTTCCACACTGAAACTGCAACTGACAACTGCTGAGAGCATCTGCCAAAGGGTGTGTCCTAGCCAAAGGCAGTTAGAGTCCCTACAGGAATCTTGTTCTCAGACTTGGGGACCCTGAGATACCACTGGAATTTGCCTAAAGGCCAGAATCAATAATAACAGAGCTCCCAGTGGAAAGCCCAGGATTTCCTCCAGATTGTTCCCTTAGCCTGCAATAAATTGTGTTTCTTGGAGAGAGATGTTGTAACGTCAACTAAGGGACCCTAGAAATGCCTTACCTGCTGTCAGTCAGAATCTGCCACCACCAATGGCAATAAGCTTATATTATTTCTCTCATGTTTTATTTTAAGGTTAAGGAACCCATCTCTCTAGTCTGTAACGCTGTTTGAAATAGTTGCTTTTAATATACATACTCCTTTATTAAGGGTGCTTATTTGTTGCCATCTTACTTTCTCAATTTACTTTTCCTTGACATTCAGTCTTCACAAAAGTACATGGAAACAAAAAATACCACCATCACAGAATTCTAGGCAAGTTGTAAGACAGGAAAGCTCGATTTAATTTGGTGCATTACATCAATTTAATGGATGAGAAACATGTTTCTTAGATGGAATGAGTTGCAGAGAGAATTCAATCAGAGGATTGATGGAGAAACCAGATTGCCTTCCAGGTCCTTCCAAGTTAGTGGAGTCACAGAGTGGCTTTATTGTTTAGTTTAGAGTCAATTCCCACTACATTGACAGAAAGACATAAAAAGATGATAACACTAAACAGAACTTTTAAAAAATAATCTGCAATTGTTTTTTATAATCCCCAAATCCAAATTATCCAATTCGGGAGGATTTTGATAATTTATACACATACACACAAGGAAAGAGAGCCATATAGTGATACAAACAGGTGATCAGTACTCCAGAGAGAAGAGACATTGAAGATAAATAAAAGATGGCTTTACAGAAGTTAAGCAACTTGGCTATAGTCTTAAAAGACAAGAAAGACACTTGGAATCCATCCTAAGCTCTCAGCCTACAAGAGTTAAGAACCAATATACTGCTGAGGTATAAAATAGACGTAAGAACACAGCCTGCAGCTACCTAGCACACACAAATAGCTTCTTTGCTCACCCAAGTGATGCGAGATTTACAGGGTAAGCTAGTAGTTAGAGTAAAATGTTAATTATTTTAGCAAAATAATAGAGTAAAATAGAATGTGAAATATGTGAATTGCTTACTTCTTGCACCTGATTATCATGCCCAGCTTGGCCAATCTGAAAATGTTGTGTTCTCCAAGATTCCATTTTAACCCATTCGTCTTCCTTACTTTTCACCAGACTGGAGTGCCTGCAGAGGACGTGGACTTCTTTTAAATGCGTGGAGCAAGCCAGGTGTAAAAGAGAAGTGCCTGGTTATGCTGCAACTGAGAATGATGCCACCTCTCATTGCCTTTTTACACTTAAAAGTGGCTGTCTTCACACCGTACATATGGGGCAGCTAGTCTAAGACTCTCTGCTTCTAGACACTCTTGCTAGGAAAATGTAGCCACACCCTTACCTTCAACTCCCACCTGTATGCTGTTGGGGGATAACCCTCAAATCTACTTTTCCAGTCTTTGTGTCCCTGTAGAGTTCCGGGTCTACATCTGACCATCTGGTAAACATCTCCATGTAGGGGTCTGACAAGCACCTCAAACTCAATATCTCTAAAGCCAAAATGAAGGGTGCTTCATAACAAGGGAAATGAGAGCCCTGAGACATATATATTGAGCGAGTCTGCAGTTCGAATAACATCCAAATCCTTAACCTCTCTTGTCATCCTCTACAAAGTCCATCATTTCCACTCACTCGTTCTTCTCCAGGCATGCGCCTTTCTGTTAGTTTAATAAGTGCAGCTCATTCCAATCACGGGGGCTTCACACTTTGCTGTTCACTCTTTCTGGATGCCTCTCTGATCTTGGCACATCTAAGTTCTGATAAGCACATATATCTCAGCTCAAATGTCAGATCCTCCAAGAGGATTCTGCCAACTTAAGCCCTCACTTTCATTCTCTATCACTCCCTGGACCCTGCTCTGTGGTCTTCAATATCTAAAATTCTCATTCAGTTTTTAAACTTTTTATTTCCCCCACGAGCAGGAACTTTGCCTGCCTGAGTCACTACTTCACTGGAACAGCATTTGGCACAGGATAGGCATTCACTAAATATCTGTTGAATAAATGAATGAATGATTGAATGACTCCATGAGTCATCATCCCCCACAGAACTGTCTTTTCTCTTCCTTGGCAAATGTTGTGGCCATTCATCCAATTACTCAAACCAAAAAGCCAGGGTTCATCCTAGATACTTCCTCCTTTTTAAGCCCATCATAAAATCACCAAACACACACACACACACACACACACACATATATATATATATATATATATATATATATATATATATATATATATATATATATTACCTTCTGAAATATTTCTCAAATCTAATTCCTCCTCACTGCCTCTGGGTTGCTGCCTTAGTTGAGGATTCCTCTTTGCTCACCACAACTATTAGCCCCTCTGATTCCAGTCCCCCCAACTCAGTTGAACCTTTCCAATTTGCCACCATCTTTCAAAAATCTAATTTTGGTCACACCACTGCCCTTCTCAGCAATCCCTCAATGGCTTCTCATTGTCTAAAGATAAAATGTGAATTCCCTATTATATTCTGTAAGATCTTTCCCGAGCTAGGCCCTATTTGCCAGTCCAGCCTCTTCTACCACCTTTTGCTTATTAACTTCAAACACAGAGCATATGCTCTCCCTCCACTACCTGATGGCTGCTCTACTCTGCCTGAAATGTCCATTACATGTGCATGGGTCTGCTGTGTGATAAATCACTACTAACCAGTAGAGGCCTAGCTTGACCATTTTCTAACTTATCTGGATACATTGAGGTATACCTTATCCAATCTCACCTCCATTATAGAATTTTTCACACTGTTGTAATACTATTTTTACATGTCTGTTGTCTTCTCTTAGGCTGTAAGTATTTGAAGGGCTTTGTCTTCTTTACCTTCTTTACCTTCATATTCTTAGCACCTAACACAGGGCTTAGCACTTTGAGATTTTTGTTCTTGTTGAATTAATAGGTAGAGAGATGTCAATAAATCTATGGGAGATAAATTTTGTGGTGAGTTTTAATCAATTATAATCCTCTGGAATTTCTTGTTGACATTTTGGCTTCTGACTAAGAGCCATTATTCAAATGCTGAAACGATTACAACTCCCATAAGAGCATCTGTGTTAGGCCGAGCATCTTTAGAGGGCTCCAGTAATCATTGCAGAATGTGATAAAAGGGGCCACACCCAAGCTCTGCTGGCTCCGAGCCCTCTTCATTTTAAGCATTTTACATACCAGTTGAATGGGATTAGACTTTCTGGTTTCTTACACAACATAGCCATTCACTTTCTGTTTTTAAACCATGAGAGGAGACTTCTGCTTCAAGCCCTGATGGAGTAACTGGTATTGGAGTGTCTTTTCTCCATAAACAATGATAAAATTGGACAAAATATATAAGGCACCTATTTTCAGGCATTGGAAAATAGATAGCCTTGGATTGAGATTCTTGAGATAAGGGAAATGTCTGAGGTAAGCCCCATGTCCACCTGGGCTCTCTGCTGAGGAACATTTCTCAACCAGGGCACAGGAGGGTAGAACTCAAAGAGCATGGCACTCCTGCTGAGCTGAGAAAGCAGAGATCTGGGTTTAGGAACACAACTGCAAGCGGAAATTTCAGGACAGGGTCCTAGAAAGGGTAGACGTGCATGGGTTGGGGGAAGTGAGGAATGGTATAACAGGTCTGTGTAGGGTTCTCTGCAAGACCTTAGCCAGGGGCTGGGCTGCAAATGTACATAGTGAGATTCCATGAGGCCTTGTAGAAAGAAGATACTTCAGGACTGAGAATGGAATGGGGACTCTAGAGGTCACATAGTGCTGAGAGACATTGGTTACTGTCCCATCTAGAATATAGAGATACTATTAACATCCCAGGTATGCAACTGGACCCCAGTGAGGCCATTCTTTATGAATAAAGCCCATGATCTGGAGCGGGGACCAACAAACTACGGCCCATGGACTGACCATATGTTTTAGTAAATAAACTTTTATTGAAACAGTCATGCCTATTTGTTTGCATTTTTTATGGCTGCTTTCATGCTACAATGGCAGAGTTGAATAGTTGCAACAAAGACAATACAGCTCACAAACCTAAAATATTTACCATCAGGCCTTAAGGAAACTTTGCCAACCCCTGCACTAGAATAAGGACTACACCTAGATTGCCCTAACAAAGCCTAAAACCAAGCTCCAGTGGGATCAAGGAAAACCTCTAGTATGTTATTTGCTTGTCAGGATAAAACCTAACACCCTTTAAAGGAAGACAATATAATCCAGACTTCTTACAACGTATTATCTATAATATTCATCAGATGACTAAGAAAAACACTAAACCTGCAAAAAAAAGCAGGAAAATGTGACCCATAATCAGGGGGGAAAAAGCAGACAACAGCGATAGATCCCAAGAGGACCCAGATGTTGGAAATAACAAACAAGGACTTTCAAACAGATATTAAACACTTGTTCAAGAACTTAAAGGAAAATATAGTCTTAATGAGTAAAAAGATGTTGAGCATCAGGCACAAGAAAAAGAACCCTTTGGGAATTTTAGAATCGCAAAAAAATAAATAAATAAATGATGAGACATAACAGCAGTTGGAATTAGCAGAAGAAAGAGTGGGTGAATTTGAATATAGACAAATAATGATCCAAACCGAAGAACAGAGAGAAAAACAAAGACTGAGATAAACAGGGCCTCAGTGGCTTGTGGGAAAATGTCAAGGAGTCTAACATAGGTATAAGTGTCAACCCAGAAGGAGAATATTAGTGTGTGGGGCAGGGAACAAAGGAAAGTTGGAGAAATAATGATTAAATAGTTCCCCAATTTGATGAAACACATTAATCTACACAACTAAGAAGCTGAGCAAATTCAGAAGCAGGATAAACACAAAGAAAATCATACCTAGGCACATCACAGTCAAACTGCTGAAAACTGAAGATAAAGAGAAAATCCTGAAAGCAGCCGGAGAAAAATGGCGTGTTACGTAGAGGTGACCAACAGAACAAATGTTTGCTAACCTCTCATCAGAACAATGGAGGTCAGAAGACAGTGGAATGAGGTCTTTAAAGTAATGAAAGAAATAAAAAGGGTTATCTCATAATCCTCTATCCAGTGAAAATATTCTTCAAAAACAAGGGTGAAATAGGATGTCATCAAGTGAATGACATTACAAGAAATTTCATCAGACTAAAGGTGAAATGATATGAGATGGAAACTTGTATCTACAGGAAAGAGAGAAATGCACCAGAAATGGTAAATATGTGGGTATACAATAAAATATTAGCTATCTTTCAAATTTTATTAAAAAACAAATAACTGTTTAAAACAAAAATAATATCCAATCTAGGGTTTATAATATATGTACAAGTGAAATATGTGACAAAGGATGGGGAGTGTGGTAAATGAAATTATTCTGCTATAAGGTTCTTGTGATGGTCAATTTTATGCATCAACTTGACCACACCTTGGGGTGCCCAGATTAAACCTTTTCTCTAAATGTGTCTGTGAGGGTGCTTCCAGATGAGATTTGCATTTGAATCGATGGACTCCGTAAAGTAGATTGCGCTCCTAACCATGGGTGGGCATCATCCGATCCATTGAGGGCCTGAATAGAACAAAAAGGCAGAGGAAAGAGGAATTCTCCCCTTTTTTCTTCTTGCTTGCCTGTTTAAACAGGTACATTGGTCTTCTCCTGCCCTTGGACTGGAATTTACACCATTGGCTCCCCTGGTTCTCAGGCCTTCAGACTCAGACTGGAATTATATCATCGGGTTTCCTGAGTCTCCGTCTTATAGAAGGCACATCATGAGACTTCTCTGCCTCCATAATTGCGTGAACCAACTCCTCATAATAAATAATATATGTAAATATATATATAGAGAGAGAGAGAGAGAGAAGTTTAGTTTCTCTGGAAAGCCCTGACTAATACAGTTCTTATATTTGTGACATATGGTAAAAGAAGTGGCACAACACTAATTCTAAGTGGACTATAAAAAGCCAATAGAGGAAATAAAATGGACAGGTAAAAATATTCAATTAATCCCACCACCCCAAAAAAGAAGGGAAAAAAATACAGAAAGAAACAACATATGGGAGAAATAGGGGAAAAAACCAAGATGGTTGACTTATATATAACCAAATTAATGATAATGTTAAATATGAATGGAGTAAACACTTAAATTAGAATTTTTGTTAGGTTGGATAAATAAGCAAGACCCAATTATTTGCTATCTATGAGAACCTCATGTAGATCTCCTGTTTTAAATAAAAATAGTTTGAGCAAAAGCTACCAATAAATATATTCAATGTTTCTACTCTGTGAACACTTTTTTAACAATTGATTTGCATGGCTTGTTTATGGCTTATGAATAGAAAACTGAAATGTGCTACCTACATGACTAGGTGGATAGATAGACAGAAAGATATAGATACATGGTAGATAGATCGATCATTTTTCCCCAAAACATTAATGAGTATATTATTTGGGATCTTTCTCTGTCTTCAAAATTCCAATAAACCTCTGTTCATCTCTTGTGGCAGCCCCCTACACAACAAATTATTTTTTTAATTTACATGTCTTATCTTCCTTCCTAGATTAAAAGCTCACCGAGAGTTCAAACACTGAATAAATATTGACTGATTACTCAGTAAATATATCAGGCATTGAAGATACAACTAGGAACAAGTTTCACCAGAAGCTTACAGACTAGTGGAAGGAAATGACAAGCAGGCAATCGTAAGAAACGTATGCTAAATATGATAGATATTTGATAGATAAATGGATGAGAGAACGAATGAATGGACCAATTTCTTCAATTTAGTAGCTTTAATTTCGAAATTAAGTCCAACCACAGCCTGAACAATCCTGAGGCATCTCCATGCAGTGGCAGCTAGCAGAGAAGAAAGCAAAATATCAGACAGGAACGGAAACCCCTTAATAGGATTTGCCCCGAAAACTTGGCCTTTCATAACGCAACAAAGTAAAGGCAGTCTACACTCTATTCCAGTAGAGCTCAAACAATATCTTTCAAATGCATCATGTGAACGATAATGTCTGTTGTTCTTTAGCCTTAATTTAATTGTAAAGAAATGTGGTATCATGTTTTGTTCCATGAAGAGGAAAATAATCCATACATTACGCCAGCCAATAAAAACAACTCAACATGAGGTCTAAACTTCTGATTATCTCTATTTCCCTTAATTCTAGCCTTTTGGGGGAGGATTTGGCATTAAATCAAACTTGAGACTTAATGCAGGTCTTACATAGTATTGCTACTGTTCTTTGTGTTAGAGATAGGTACCCAGAAAAAACTTGAAAGAACACCGATTCATCACGTGTGGCTTTGGCAATGACCACATTCCAAGAATTCAATGTCACTTCCTGTAACACTACCCAGGGAACCAGAAGCACAATCTTATAAGGGCAAGACAGGGCCATTAAATAATATGGAGTTTGGAATCCACTCATCCAAGCACAGTTTTGAATATTTCAGGAAGTGTACATGACTGACTTTTAAGAAGTCGATTAGCCTTTGTCGTCTTTCAGCACAACTGTTTTTACCTCATCTCCATGAAATATTCCATAAGCCCCTTTTGTGGCACATTGTTCTGTAGCAGAGGCACTGTCCTTTGTTGATCACATTACCCCCATTCCCACCCGTCCCCCACCCTTCCACACCAGCCTGCCCTTATTATGTTCAACTATTCATTCCTCCAACATGTGACTCAAGGGGGATGAATCCCACTCAATCATATAATCCTTGTCTCTTTGAGACTGATTGGTTTTAAAAAAGGACGTGTGACTCAATTCTAACCAATGAGATGGCAGAGAAGTCTGAAAAGGGAGAGGTTTCAAGGCAAGGTTTCCTCATTCCTAAAAAAGAGCTGGAAAGCAAAGGCCCCTTTCTGCCTGATGGTGATGTGTCTGTCTGTGAACCTTGAAACTGCAGCAGCCATCTTTCAAATTCGAGGAGAGGTGGATAAGGACCAAGATAATATTAGATGATATGCTAGGGATGACAAAGTAGTCAGAAGGAACCCTAACTCTTGAAGATCATTTCTGAGCAGAGAAATTAATCAAACCTGCATTTTCCTATCACAGGACATTTTATTATATAACTTTATAAATCTTTCTTATTAAGATAGTTGTAACATGATTTTCTTTTCCCCAAACTCAAAGGGATCCTGATACCATTCTCTCTTTTTGTCCATTTCTGGGGTGATCACTGATTCAGGACTGCAGAGGACCAAAGATGAAGAGGAATGCTGGGAAATAATATGTGGAAGGAAAGAGGACTTGAGTTACCATGTCAGACTGAAATCCAGGTGTGACATCATTCTCAAAATGTTTTGTTCTTTTGGGGATAATGCACCAAGTTAGCATCCCCCATTTGGCATCATAACCCAGGTGACTAGGCAAGAATAGGGCACAGGTGTTTCATCCTGAAGCCCTTTCATTGTTTTTTTTTACAAATCAGCAGACCAGGAGCTGAAGCAGATGTCTGGGGAAGGTAACCAGATCCCACTTTCATCTCTCAACTTCAAGAAGCCAAGTTTCGGCTCAAGAATTCGCCTGATATTTGAGAACTAATTGCATTGTTGGTCTTACTGTATAATAATGGCTATTTTTAATCAAGATCCTCCATTTTCAGCTAATATAATCTAAAGTAAGGAATAAAATTAGTTGTGAACCAAGCAACAGAAGGACAAGACTAATAGGTAATTCTGTAGTCATTTTTAATATAAAATCACGTAAATTCACTTCAACAGGCATTACAAAGTTTCGTATTATGCAATCAGTCTGCTTCTAGGTCCTATCATGCCTTTGATTAATATAACATTTGAACATAACCCCAGCCTTTAGAATTATTGTTATCTAGAAGGAAAGAGAAAATAGGTATGTGTCAAATAATGATAAGTAGAAAGAGAGCAACAGTGTTATACTATAGTGCATACTATTCCTCAGTATGTGTAGAACAATGAGTAAATGATGGGTCACAAAATGCAGTTGGTCAGAGAGAACTTTTTGGAGGATTTAGGTGTTAAACCAGGTTGCAAATGAAGTAATGACTATGGATTGAAGACACTGACTGGGGGAACAAAATCATTTCAGGGAGGTGATCAATATGAACAAAGCTACACAGCGAAAAAAAAAAAACAACTCAGTATGTCCAGGGAAGGATCAGGAGAACTTCTGTGCTTAAAATAAAAATGGCCATATTTTGGAATATTGAACTAAGAGCCTCGATATGGAACTAATACTTACTAGCATATTTCATGCTAAGTTTACATCTACATTATCTCATTAACTCATACAGGAAAAATACAGTCACGAGGAAATTGAGGCTTAATAAGGTTGAGGCCCTTACCCAATTGGGCATAGCTGATAAATGGTAAAACTCAGACTCCAACTTACTTCTCTCTGACACTAAAATCTATACTTTTTCCTTATATCTCTGCTTGGCAAAGCATATAGTTGTTGGAGGCCTCAAATTTCCTCCTGGCAAGGAGGGAATAAACCCCAAAACTTTATTTAATCAAAGATGTCAAGGAAATTTCCAAAAGTAGCACTTAGTGAAGACTGCTCACCGAGTTTGCCTCCCCATTTCTATGCAAATTATACACACAAAGCACTGCACTTTACCATGTTAATATTTTCCCAGACATGACAGATGGCCAGTGTCCTTTCATTATTTTGCAAGGCAGTTCAAGACCATTCCTTCTATCTTGTCCTCCTTACATACTGTTTCTTTCTCGTGGCTTCTTAACATCTCAAAACTTTCACTTATATTTTTTTGTAGGCCGAGAGCAAAAGTAGGTGATCATAATAGTGTCTGGAATTAGCCGTCACAATACTTTTTAAATAACTTAAAAGTGAGATTTGTCAGTATGCTCATTAAGGTGAACTCAGCCCAAGTTATCTGAGTTCTGGCCTCGGCCCATCTAATAATAAGGGACACAGTTGTGATAAACCAATTCTTCAAGCCATCACCCTAAAATAAATTGTAGTAACCTTGAATGAGAGCTGATTCCAAGGAATTGAACACACTATTTAGGATGAAGTTGCCTAGAACCTACCCATTAAAAGTATTTGTTTTTCTGGAATGAAGACTGATTCTAGGGCTGCATCAATTTACCACAGATCAACTTGAGAAAACCTACCCCAGAAAGCTACTGGTTTCAAATCGAACTCCGGGATTAACTAGGAGGAGAACAAATGTAAGCATTTGGTTTTCAGGAAACAATTTCTGGTCTGTCCCATTTGCAAACAGAGGCAGCAAAACTGAATCTTACAGAGATCTGATTGGCGTGGGGGGTGGGGAGGTGAGAGGCGGACTGGGAACCAGGAAAAAGGCAGTCTGAGTATGAGACCCCCTGTGGTTGGTCAGATTCGATTGCTAAGTCTCAGGAAACCCTGAACTATTTCTCCTGGAAATTAAAGTGAGATTTGAAACTAATGAGGGCCGAAGTATAGAAGGGTGTTGGATAGCACGTGCAGCTAATTATTTCATCCAGAGGAGCCAAAGGGACCTTGGGACATTTCCATATAGCCTATAAACTAGGGAAGTTAATCCTAAAAGCTTGGAGGAAAAAAAATTAGGATTCTATCATAAAAGTACAGATATTAAATCTGCTGATAATTTGTCCTCATCTTTCTAGGAGGTTATATTAAGGCCCAATAGGAATTTTCAGTTCCAGTTAAGGTCAATCTGACTCTTTTGTGAAAATTTGGCTAGGAACAAAAGGATTGCTCTAACCTGAACCAGTCCCAGACTGCTCTAAATATTTTCATGTAAGAATTCAATGGTTTGTGGGTGCGATTTTATTTTCATAGGGAAATCTTTTCCTAAGGAGGGGAAGGAAGTCAATACACAGTACAAAGAACTCTGCTATCTAGTCAGTCAAGTGACTAGGTTTGGGCGTCCCTATATACAAAGTCCTGTTTCATCACCTTGGCGGGCGGCTGGGGAGTTGGGATGGGGCCTTTTGAGGCTGGGAAGCAAAAGATTTTCAAAAATAGGGAAATTAGTTTCACTCTCAAAGAGTTTCAAGTCAAGTGGTATCTACAATACATATCCCTTTGAAAAGTATAAAATAAAATAATTATCTTGGTCAGTTGTTCCCAAATTTGATTCTTAGGATCACTAAAAGAACTTAAAAATGAAAACCAAACAAACAAAAGTTCTGGGTTCCATCCCCAGACCCTGCTTTGTTAGGCCCAGGCATCTTTTAAGTTCCCCTGGCAATACCAATGATCAGCCAATTTAGTGAAATATGTACCTAATTCATAAAGCATCAAACATCTGCAGATATGGTAAAATTGGAAGGAATTTTAAAAAAATTTCCTTCCAGATAATCATTAACATGCAGAAAAGCCCACATCTAGAGGAGTAAACAAAGGTAGTGTCCACATACGTGACAATCCCATAAACACTTAGCAAATGTAATTTTTTTAAGTGAAAATTAACATCCTACATGCCATGTGCTAAAGGGGCAGTCAATATACATACACCTGGTATAAAGAAGCAATCAAGAACTGCTAGCCACTATTATCATTATCCTCATCGCCAGTAGCATCATTATGTATGGACTGTCTAGGGCAGGGTATGGCAAACTTTTCCTGCAAAGAGCCAAAGAGTAAATATGCTAGGCTTTGTGGGCCATAAAATCATTGTCACAACTATTGAATCTGCTGTTGTATTACAAAAGCAGCCATAGACAGTCCATAAATGGATGTGCTCCAATAAAATTTTATTTATGGAGACTGGAATTGGAATTTCATATAACTTCCATGTATCATAAAATATTATTTTTCTTTTCTTTTCAACCATTTAAAAATGCAAAAATTATTCTTAGCTTGTGGGCCCTACAACAAGCTGTGAACAACACAAAACTGTCAACAATAGACATATTTCTAGAACTTATTCATCTTGCATAACCAAAACTTTATATCAACTGAACGACTTCATTTAAAAATTTGTTAAATACAATATTGTGTGTCAACTATACTTCAATAAAAATAAATAAGTAAATATTAATTTGGTAAGAGTGTAGATCTCATGTTAAGTGTTCTTATCCCCAAAATATGACATCATAACAGCAACAACAGCAAAAAACAAAGGGACACAAGGAAACTTTTGGAGGTGATGGATATGTCTATTACCTTGAGTGTGGTGATGGTTTCATGAGTGTTTGCATCTGTCAAAACTCATCAAATTGTATACATTAAATATGTGCTATTATTAATATTTGCAAAATATTAATTTTATTATTAAAATAATTAATTTATCAATATTATTGATATTTGTAAATATCATTAAAGCTGTTAAAAACCAAAAAAACAAACAGGCTGTGGGCCCAGTGTGGCCCACAGACCTTAGTTTGCCAGCCACTGGTCAAGAGTCTAACTTGCCGTTCGTGGAGCAGTCTGCAAAGAAATGATGTACCCCGGAATCTGGCATCTGTGAGTGGTTGACCCCTCAATGGTGCACTGGGTGTGTGCACTTTGGGGATGCACCTGCCATTCAGAAGGAAAATCTTGCCATCTTGAAAGATTTTCCCAATCCCTGATGCAAAGAACATCTGATTTTCAGAATGATGTAAATCCCAGCTTTGCCTGCCAGTAAATTCATGTACATCGTGTTAACATCAGGTTTATACTAAACATTTACATTAAGGATTGGATTGGAAGATTAAATTGTTTGCATACGGTCTAGCCGCAGAAGGAAGGGCCCCACCTCTCTTCTTGCCCATGGCACCCCATCAGACAGAGACCCAACCAAAATGTGGGGGAGACACGAATGTACCAATGGGGCAGCCGCCGTCCATCTGCCTGTGTCCCTAACAATTGCCCGGCAAGTTGTGAGCTATACCGCCAACCCCCTGGGAGAGGTTTAATTTATGACACCAAAAGTAACAATTTGCCCCTACTTGAATACTCAGAACTGGTGTCTTTTTCCAGTACCCGTAGTTTCCTACCCACAAAATCATTCACTTTTTTGTTATTTTGATTCATCTCAGTCAAACAGCAATGCTGGATGTTGCGGGGTTGGGATCAACATTTGGCAGTGTAGCTTATCTATCTTGCAAGAGATTGAGTTAGGGGAGACCAAAGCTGGTTCTAAGTCGGGTTTCTAAGGAACACTGCTGTCTTTTTACTCTGCCAGTCAGACCCAGAGAGACTGGATGCAAGAGGAACTTGGGTTTGCAGCCTCCCTCAGGCCGCTTCTCCCTGCCATGAACGAAGAGTTGCCCAGGATACACTCACAAGCAAACGGTCTGCAGAACAAATGTTTTTGTGGGAAAAAAAAAAACAACCACGACTGATGCCAAGTGAAGTGGCTGGAGGAGAGCGATGTTGTTAAAGTGTATGATTCATTAAGTCTTGTCTGAGTGTCAGATGTTCAGCATTCGATGCTATTGCCTCCAATTTAAATCATTTTTAAAGAAGTGCCGGAAAAGCTGCTGAAAGGCACCTCACTCTGTTCCCTCACTTGAAAAACACTGTCTGCTTGTGCGCTGTGGTAAAACTTTGCATTTTGGCGAGACACCCTGTGTGGAGCTACGCTGGAGCTTGGGCTTTTTTTTTTTTTTTAAAGTTTGTACAGTCACCCAAAGGCAGGAAGAGAACATAGTATTTCCACAAGCCTGACAGTCCCTCCTGATGGCATCTGTGAAATAAAAAGAGAGTGGGCCATGGTAAGCCCTCCTCTGCAGTGAGAAACCCCATCACAACACAACCTCCAAGTCTCCACACAGTTATTGCCTCCCCCAAATCACAGGGTGGGGTGCTTTTCCGCCAGGAGTCCTTGTGTTCTAGAATTCTTCTCAGAACCCCTGGAAAGTCTGAAGCTGCTGATCGTGGTTTATCATCACCAATTAGGAGGGAGGCTATGTTGCTATCACATTGTGGATTCCTGTCGGTACCCAGTGACCTCATGGAGACTCCAAACATGTTGGTTCCTTGGTACCCCCTAATGTCTCAGGCATCCCTACCACTCCTGCCTCACAGAAAATGGGAGGATGCAGACCACATGGGTGAAGCTTGAGGACATGATGCTTAGTGAAATAAGCCAGTCACAAAAAGACAAATGTGTGTGATTTCACTCACATGAATAGTCAAATTCATAGAGACAGAGGGTGAAAAGGTGGGTGCCAGGGTCTGCGGAGAGGGAGAATGGAGAGCTATTGTTTAATGGGGACAGTTTTGCAAAATGAAAAGAGTTCTAGAAATGGATGGAGGCGATGGTTGCACAACATATGAAAGCATTTAATGCCACTGAACTGTGCACTTAAAAATGGTTAAGATGGTCAATTTTATATTATGTGTATTTTACAATTTAAAAGGATGATGCAGGTCAGAAAGTGCTTAGGAAAGCCCCAGTTAAGCCTCCAAGTTCTTCCCCAGGTAAGTGTGAATTCGCGTCCACGAATGAAATGTGGTTTTCAGGGATATTAATCTGAGATCCGGGCCTCCATATTCTCAAGCATTTTTTGACAAGGATGTTAAAAATGTTATTAAAAGTGCAATTCTTGCTGAGAGAAACTTCCCCAGTTCCTCAGGCTGCGGCCAACCCAGGCCTTCAGCAACAGGCTAGAAGATGTTTAAGACTTAGCTGAAAAGTTAAGGCGTTGTGTTTCCTACAATTTAAAGAGAACATACAGCCAGTAGTTGGCTGGAGCTGGACTTTGGCTGAGAAGTAGACCACGCAGGCCGTTTGACATATAACTGCACTGAGCAATAATCGTGATGAGTAATTTGTTTAGCAATGTACAGATTTCCATATATTTTCACAAATACAAACCGCATAGTCCTCACAACGAACCCATGATTAATTGCCACCATTGAGGGCCTGTGATGGGTCAATTGTCACCTTTATCTTTTGCATTATTTCATCTTCAGCCTAGATTAAGAGGTTTAGAGAGGCCAAGACCATTTGACCTAGTAAGCAAAAGAGGCATGATTCTAAGACAGGATTGTTTGATTTTTTTTGTTTGCTTACTTGTGGAAGTAGCATTTTTTTAGCCCCATATTCTGTACTTTGCCCTTTTCCCTAATGTAACAGTCCAAGGGGGAAGGAAAGAAGGATAGAATCCTAGGAGTTTCTAGGTGACAGGTGGATTTTAGGCCATCAAATGAACTGGCATGGCATCTCATTGATTTCTGTCTCTCCAAGGCTTTGGGAAATTATCTTTTTTGGTAAGAAATCACGATCAAAATTAAGGCCCCCAAATAAAGCATTCATGCTATTAAATATTAAAATGTTCTTCTGAGGCTCACAGTATCATTTTTTAGCAGCACAACACACTTGCTGAGCTGAAGTAAATACAATAAAAAAACCACAATAAAAAACTTGGCACCAGTTATCCTTACCATCAGATAGCCAATCACTGGGATGGTAATTCTTTAGGTCAACTGTTATGTGCCATTGTCTGAAAACGCAAACTTGACATTCCTCCCCTCCTCTCCCTTCCTATCCTGAGCGCAGATGTCCACCTAAACTTCTCTTTCCTACAGAGTGACTACAGGAACATGTCCCCAAATCACAGACTCACTAAACTGGAAGGGAGCTAAAAGCAGACCCCTGCAGGTCTGTTCTTAATCCTTTCCAGACAAAAGAGATACGATTTCAAAAGATCTTCAGGAAATGCAAATTCCCTCTGTACTTGGTGACCCGTTTTGAAGCTTTACTCATATGATCAGAAAAACCTTCATTATCGTGACTCACAAGTTCATCCTGGAGCAATTTCACCTTCTTAAAAAAGTGATGTGTGCAACTTTACGAGAACCTCTCAAACATAAAAACAAATTTGTAGACAAATAGATTGAGTTGTAGTGAATAACTTACAAAATAATAGCACGTTCTACAAAAAGACATAGCATAGAGAGTCTTTCAATAATGACTCATCCTAATATATTTAAAATATGATTCAGTATAGGAATATTTGTGACATAGAAAACGTCACAGAGACACAATTATTGAGTCAGGTTAAAGGCCCATGCACATGTGAATATATTTAGACGTATGCTTTCTGGTGTCAGTTTCATCTATCTATCCTTATCATATGCTTGCGTAAGCAAGTAAAATTTCCTAGATATATCCACATTGATCGGACTTTGCTGGTCTGTACACATTTGCATCTACCCATGAATGAGTCCATTTCAAGCGCATGTACGTGTCTGTGCATGGGTAGAAAGATAAGCTTAGCAATTGTGTGATTTGTTTCTGCTTAAGCAGTAAGTTACTAATCTCCTGATTGGAACCAGATTTGTATGAATTAGGAGTTGAAATTGGAACAGTCACTGCTGTGTGCAGGATGTAAAGTGAATAAAATGAATGGGGTATTAACCTTCAACCACTGAATATTAATCAGCTTTTCATAAGAAAGAAAACACAGAGCTTGCCACACTAAATATTTTCAGCGCTTATTGACAGGATATGATTTCTTTTCTCCCTTAGCCTGTTGCTTCCAGTCAAGGACCTGAACACCGAACAATAGTCAACTTGACCCAGACTAATGTATGACTGGAAAACCCCGGGAGCCGCGTGCGGGTGGGTTGGACTCTGTGAATGTGTGGGACCTGATGAAACGATATGCCTTTATCAAAAGCAAGGCTGTCTTCCAGTCACCCCTACAAATACAAGTCACACTAAGTCCAAAGGGGATTCACAACAAGACCGTGGCTAGGAAACTCGGATGACCACAAGATGAACATGCGAAAGGACTACCATTCCCATTGCCTTGGAGAGGACTCGCAGTTGGGAATGATTCTGTTTGGATATTTGGATGAGACCTCCATCTACCCCAAGGGAGATTAAAAAAAGAGAAAGAGTCACGTGATAATAGAATCTGGGTGAAAACAAAACTTATAATAGTCTTTTTTCCTTATGCAATATTACAATTGCTTTTCTTTGAGAATGCAAAGTCTTGTGTTTATGTCTATATAAAGATAATATAGCATATTTATATCAATTTCTACATTTGTCCATATCTATATCTATCTCCATCGCTATATGTATGCACAAATAGAAATAAACAGATAGCGTATGTAGATGTTATGTCACCGAAAAAGGCAACGGATTCTTATTTCCTGAAGATATTTTGAAACAGCATATATTATATTTGAACATTATATATCTCTGTCTATAAAACTACTTATATAGTACTACAAAGAGTGTATTTCATGTGGCTAGGCTTAAGTGGCAACTGGGCTCAATTTTAAAAACTAAGGAGGGTGAAAAGGGAAAGGGAAGGATTTCTTCCATACCCAGCTCCTGCAGACCTCTGCAAATATTTGCTCAAATATTTTTTCTTTTATTTTAAAAGCTATACTTCAAACGAGGACAATGTATATTAATACGATATTGTATTATTTATAGGTCAGTAGGTACATCTCAACCTCAAACATGTCAGAGTAGTATTAAATACATGATTACCCCCTTGGTGATCTCTCTTATTTTATTCTTTTTCCGATATGTGACTCTATCTATATCACCTAGTTCAGATCTCCACTGCCCTCACAGGCTCTCTGCCAAAAAATTCTAACCCTTGATCCCAAACACTGAAGTAATCTCCCATGTAATGTCTCATTTAGCATTAAAAAACAAAACCTTTCTACTTCCTTTACCTGGAAGTTCACCCATTAGGCTAATTCCATGAAAGTGCTGATGACTGGTAATTGCTTAATATGTTACCCTGTAGGACAATTCCTTAGGCAGAATTCTAAAGATGCTTCCTCCCCACCCCCATGATTCCCAGCCCTCGGTTGTGCAATCAAACACTAATCTAGGTATTGTTGTGAAGGGACTTTGCAGAGAAAATTAAGGTTACTATTTGGCTGACCTTAAAGTAGGAAGAATAGCCTGGATTATCCAGGTGGGCCCAACACATGAGCCCTTCAAAGAGGAGAAAGTCAGACAGTCAAACCAAAGAGATGCAGCAGAACTGAGCACAAGAAAGGAGGCCAAAGGAGAGGTCAAAACTTGAATTTTGACTTACTCGCTGTTGCTGGCTTTGAAGAAGGAGAAAGGGAGACACCATGAACCAAGGAAGGCTGGTGACTCCCTGGTGATAGCCAGCAAGTTAACAGGGGCCTCCATCCTACAATTGTAAGGAACTGAATTTGACAACAACTGCATGAACTTGAAAGGGATGATCTTCCCCAGAGCCTCCAGTAAGGAATGCAGCCCTGCCAACACCTTGATTTTGGCCTGATGAGACTCATGTTGGACTTGTGACCTCCAGAAACTATGAGATAATAAATCTGTGTTGTCTTAAGCCACTAAGTTTATGGTAACTTGTTATGGCAGCAATAGAAAACTAACAGGGGCAACCACCAAAGACGCCTGAGAGAAAACCTTATTAATCCAAATGAATAAGTCTCAGGTGAGCCCCAGAATAGCCTGGGAAGGGGATAAGTGTTGGGGGGAGAAAAAGACCCATAGACAGGGCGTCTCTAAACCCCATCTCCAGTCTACCTGTATTTACAATTGCCTTTAAGAAATCATAGCTCCTCAGCTCAATATCCTGGCTAGAGTGTAACCAAGGCCTTTATAGCAAAATGTTGGCAAAACAAAGAACTATGCAAGGATGACACAGAGGTACTAGAAATCAGTGGCCCCTCCCACTGGTTTTCCTACATATTTGGTCATCGCATCTCAGCCAGTCCAATTCCCATTGAAGATCTCTGACTCTCAGAGAAGTTAAATGGCTTTGCTAAGATCATACAGCTGGTTAGTGGTAAACCAGAAACTTGAGTGCAAGTCCTCTAATGTCTTATCCCAAATTTCCCATATAATTCCCCTGAATCCATACTCAGTATGAAAACTGGCCGAAATTGCAAGAATTGAAATTGAATAAATAGGCCACAAGAAAATATGTTGTTAGTCCATGTAAAAGACATATAGGCATTTACCTGAATCATTGGTAGCCCAAGTCATGTCATCAATAGGCAATGCTGGGTGTCTGACTCATTGATAACTCAGACAAAAAAAAAACTACCAAAGATATCCAGATACTTGGGACAAGGAGGATTTGGGTTTAGATTTCCTAAATTGATGCTTCAATAATTCTCTACTGCGCTTTTCCCAAGATCTCCTGGCCACTTCATAACGTTAAATAGCCCTGATACCAACAAGCCTGAGTCCGCCTTAGCAGATAAAATCAATTTGTAATCCTAGAAGGCAAATTGAAAAGCCCTAGGAAGGAAACAGAATGACTCAGCATGCATGTTGAGAATGGAATCCAGAAATTCAAGATGCAAATACCCAGTGACTTGAAGGGAACCTTTTTTGGAGGGTGTTGGAGTCCTGGCCCCCTCCCCACCCATCTGAATTCCATTGGCATTGCCAGCATCCTCCCTTTGGTCTACGGGGTTTCTCCCTTTCTGTCATTCTCAACCAACAACCAAACACCTCAAACCCCAGAATCCTGAGGCAAATAACTGTTACAGTCTGCTGGGTTTCGGGACCAGACCACAGACCCATCCCTACTCCAAGTCACCTCCTCAAAACATCCAGAGCTGAAGGAAGATTCAGGCAGTTTCTGCTGGAGCAGTTTAGGAACATCCTGGCTAAAAGCTACCCAGCACATAGAGGGAACCTAAAAAGAGGTGGGGTGGTTTATACATCTTGGCTGAGATCATAAAGGACTGGAATGCCCCTCCCTCTACTTTTTGGAACGAGATCCATAAAGAAGCAACAGGATCTGGAAAGCATCGTTCAAATACAATTGATGTGAGATGTCCACATTAGGCATTTCTGTAAATATTTAAGCTTTAGCCTAAGGATTGCATCTCAGTCTATGAGAGCCCTTAAATCTCTAGCTGAGCCAAAGAGAAATCTTTAAACTGATAAAGAAGGGGTAGCCTGATTGGAGATCCCTGTAGGGAAGGGAGAGAATGCATTTGGACAAAGGGATGGAGTGTCATTAGCCACATCTCCAACTTACTTCCCCCTACCCTGTCTAATTCTAACATCATCCATTCTATATCAGTTAGAAAGAGCTGCCAATGGAGGAGGAGGAAAAAGAAGATATTTATTTAGTTATTTTTGGCCAGAGGAAACCACACAAGGCTCCTAGGATGCCACCATTTATTAGCCTCTGGTCCTCTCTACATTATGATTTGATATTCTTTGGAAGTCAAGAGTAAGAACAAATCCTCAAACAATGACATTGGCAGGCCTTGACCTCTAGCCCTCACTCCCCACAATACTTCATACAGTAATTCTCTCCAAAGCATTGCCACCATTCTTCCCGTCTCAAAGACACATCTTGCTACATGAGTTGACATGACTGGATACAAAGGTGTAGCCTCTTGTCCCCTATACTACCTCCTTTCTGTGTCACTTTCAGAGCAACATTTTTCAGTGGCTTTACAAGAGTATAGAAAGCTACCAGCTTTGAAAGATACATATTTCCTCAAACTGGGAATTCTTCCTCCAAGTCCAGAAAGATTATGGAGTGAGCTTGTTCTGTCCTAGGGAGAATAAGGGCTTAAGAAGAGGAGGAGGGAGTGAAGGTCAGGATACCTCTCCTACTGCTCTACAATCCCGTTCCAGAAGGAGAGACCTAGGATGATTAAAATACTGTTTTTGCAGCTGTCTCACAAACGCTCTTTAAAATTCCTATTCTGTATCCCAGGATTTAATGCAAA
The DNA here is from genome assembly GCA_031878705.1 of Tapirus indicus. Lineage (NCBI taxonomy): Eukaryota > Metazoa > Chordata > Mammalia > Perissodactyla > Tapiridae > Tapirus > Tapirus indicus. The sequence continues at coordinate 51,594,369 of CM062932.1, forward strand.
TTGTCCACATAACAGAGGGTCAAAATGATAATTTAGATGCAATTAGCCAGATGTGTTGGAATGGAATTTCTCCCACCCACTCCCCCTCCAAATTATCTGAATAATTTACACATACATAATCACCTTACTCCAGTGGGAAAATTGTACGCCCTTGTTACTTCCCCCAAATACCTAGACCTTCTAATGGTGTCACACCAAGAAAGTGCCAAGTGCAGGGGAGCAAATAAGATAACTGTGAGGCCAGGCTGTCTCTCTTTTAAATACAGACAGAATTAATTTGTTTTCATTAACTCTTTATCAAGTTACCTGACTTTGATCCCCAGCACAAAATATATATTTTTCAAAAGGGGGTGGTGGTGGTGGAGGTAGATTTTCAGGAAATAGCAAGTTCTTTTTCTTCTGAGATAAAAATCATTTGGCAAGCCAGGGTAAAATACTTCTAGTTTCCAGTAGAAAGAGAGAGAGAAAAAAAAAATTTAGAAGATGCTAATGAACCACAAAAGAAAAAGAAGGAAGTACTTTTTCTTTTTTAAATAAGACCTTACTTTTGAAAACAGCTCAGTTTGCAACCAACTTTTGAAAAAATGTCAAAGTTATTCCTTTGGGAGCTATGTCAGAGCTAAACCAGGCCTCAGGATGATGGCAATAGAGAAGTGAGCAACTCAGGTGACTTCAATTAAAGGGGCCAGAATCATCAGAACTGACCTTCCAGACACAGCCTTTCATCTCCAAAAAGGATGATGCTGGTAAAAGCCAGTGATATGGAGCAAAGGGAGGGGCCTGGGAGCCTGGGTGCCAGACTGTGTCGGGGTAGACAGTGGGCTGTTGCTTGGGAAAGCAGTTTGTTTTTATAATTATGCATTTGAAGGAAGAGGGGATGTCTCACAGGCTAGTGGGAAAGAATGAAACACACAGATGACTCCCAAGGTTGACTCGCCCTCTTTTTTTTTTTCATGTTGGTGAGGAAGATTTGCCCTGAGCTAGCATCTGTGCCTATCTTCCTCTACTTTGTATGTGGGTTGCCACCACAGCATGCTGACGAGTGGTGCAGGTCTGTGCCTGGGATCCAAACCCGCAAACCCTGGCCACCAAAGCAGAGCACACCAAACTCAACAACTAGGCCATTGGGCTGCCCCGACTCACCCTCTTAATTGGAAGCCTTTAGATCCCCTTGGCCTCCAAAGTGGCCACCCTCACCCCACTCTCCAGGATTCAGTTGCTAATGTGAAAAAAGATGGTCAGCAGGAAGGACTGGGAACGAGGTGAGAGAAAAGGAAACTCAGAGCCAAGACAATCCCTCTGCAGAGGATCAGTCCTTGCTTAGAGCCATATTCACGACAGAGCAGCAAGGCCCCTTAGCTCTGCTCTGAAATGAAGACAATCCAGATGTCAAGGTTGCTTACAAAACTGCCCAAGAAAGCAACGGGGATACTATCAGTGGAAGAAGTCATCAGCCCAGCTCCTACTCCAACGAGAAAACAGGTCCTCATAGGTTGGGACTGAGGTGGGAGGCAGAAAGGCAGTAGGAATCACAGGGTCTGGAGGAGAAGAAGGGATTGTGGAATCTTACCGTTTGCTCTTATCCAAATCCAGGGAGGGGTTATCAGCCTTTCCTTCCTTTCCAGGAAGGATTAAGACATATGGGGGCCCCAAGCACTGAAAAGATTACTGTCCTCCTTGTCCCACTGTCTGTCTGTCTATCATGTCATCATCTATCTATCTATCTATGTCATCATTTGTCTATTTATCACACCATCATCCACCCATCTATCTGCAAATTGTGATTATCAGGCTTTTCCATAATATGTTCCGTGCTGGGTTTTCCCCTTCCGTGCACGTAGTGATGGTGCCCCTCCTTCCCTCCTTGAAGTTGGCTATGCCAGGAGATTTGCTGTGGCCAATGGACTGTGAACATCCAAGAAATAAGACACTTTTAGGCGGAAGATTGATTTTAAGAGCCAATGCACGCTTGCCCATGCTGCCTCCCCTATGCCACCGAGGCCAGGGCTGTTCCACTTAACAGCCTGCTTCCCTGAGTGAAGATAAAGCGGTGCAGAACCACCCCATGCCACCCTAACACCTGGTGCCCGCACTGGCTGACCCACAGTGAATGTGCACTGCAAATAAATAAGACACCTTTGTCACTTTCAGCCACCAAGATTTCACTGTTTTTCACTGAAGATACAAAAATATGAAATAGTAAGAAATAAGTCCAAAAGATTTCTGATTGTTTCCCAAATGACTACTTTGATAATCTGGCGCTTCCATGAAATAACCAAATTCTTTCAAAAATTTCTCTACCTCCTTTAATGCTTATGCTATTATAGTGGGACATTAAGCATGTACCTCATCTGTCTGTTGGGAAATCGAACCTTCTCACCATAGAAATTCTGCCCTGTGGTAAAACACAGCAGACTGCACTGACTTTTACAGACTGTACTAAGATCCCTCTGCTGTCATTTATCAGCCACAGGTCCTTGGAAAATTTACTCAAACTCTCTAAATCTCAGCTATTATAGCTATAAAATTTGCATCGTAATTCCTATCTTTCCAAGTTATTGTGTCACGGGGAAAAAAAAGCATACAAATTATACTGACTCCCCCCACTCCTCTCCACCAGCAGAAATGTTCCTCAACCCTCCTGAGGAAGTGTTTCCCCTCCGTAAAGTAGGGATGACAGTACTCACCTCCCTACTTGGGGCCGGGATTAAATAAATCAGCCAACATAGAGCTCTTAGCTGGTAAATGCACTAAATCCATAGCCGTTGATGTAATCGTTGTGATCATCATCATATTAATAAATTGCAGAGGACCTAATATGTATTCAATAAATCTTAGCTGCTTCGCTTGCCTTTGGAGAAAGGGCCCTTCGTGTTTAGGAGTAGGGTCATTTGGAAGAGCATTATCAACGATTAATCAGCAACGTGGCCAACAACTACCAAGAAGAGAAAAGTACTCAAGAAAAGAGTTTCTGCTTTAGACCCGTTAGGGCGAGACATGTCTGGATCCTTAAGATGCCAGGTTTTTTCCATTCTGCAAACACATGGCTTCCATTAGTTGACTGATACTGACACATCCGAGGCTTCCAAAGTACTCTGGGCCTCTGACGAGTGAAAGGTTTGCATGCCCAACAAGGGAAAGGCAGGCTCTGCAGGCATGAAAATGCTGCCAGGGGCGAGGCAGCAGAGGTGTTGAGTTTAGGTAGGAGACCAAATCTGGCTCTGGTTTTAATGACCGTGCTGTCCACACCTGAAAATAAACTAGCCACACCTGGTGAGATTTCTAATGCTCTGGAGCTCCGATGCTGATGTCAGTGTGCATATATAACCTCCATTAATCAGCATGAGTGTGGTGTGGGTGCGTGCTAAACAGGGACTGGAGAATAGTGAATAATTTGCTCTCTGTGCACACACTGTCTCTGCTGAGTTTTCTAATCCAAAGCAAACCCAAGCTCCAATGTTCTCCTTTTAGTTAGTGTTCTAAGAACATCGTTGTTTGCTTGGCTTCTTAGAAACAGGCCTGAATTCTAATTAGTTTGCAGTTAAAGGCTGCATAATGGTAACTCAACCCTCTCCTAAACTTTATCATCTGTTTCTCATCTTCAAAGCCGCACGGTCCACTTTCATACTGCACAACAGTGATGTTAGGAAACTCGTTTTGTGTTTGGGGTCTCACAGCAACAAGTGCTATCTGAAAGGGGGGAAAGGCGGGGTCATTACTGACCTGAGAAGTTTGGGACAATTCTTTGCTCTAAATTTCATCCCCAAGGGGATGATTCTAAGGAAATAAGGCTCTGTGTCCCTGATTACAGAGGGGACCTACTTAGGGCAGTCCTGTTATCTTTCAAAACGTTTGCAGTCTCAGACTGGGCAGCAAGGGTGAGCAAATAAAAGCGTGGTGAAAGAATAATGAGGCCACATTTGCCTACTACTTGGAAGCTGCCAATGTGTTTTCACATATACAAATCATTTGATTCTTTCAACAGCGCTGTGAGCTAGATGAGCAGTTACTGTTAGCCCATTTTACAGGTGAGGAAAGTGAGACTGAAGGAGGTCAGCCCACCTTGATTTGCATCCCAGCTCCCGCCAACTAACTCTTAAATCCCAGGCTAGTTCCTCCATCTTTCTGTGTCTCCATGTCCTTACCTGTAAAATGGGGGAAAACAGCAGTCACTACTTCATGGGTTGCTCTTAGGTTCAATGAGTTAATATCTCAGTGTAAAAGTGCTTAAAGATCATTTGTGACATAGAAAGTGTTTAATATGTGTTGGCTGTTGCAATTATGAGAAAAGGTATAAAGTTGAAAATCTGGGACCCAAGAGCCTTAGGGCTGAAAATATCCATGGGAAAAGACTTGCACTGAGATGAAATACACATCACCACACAGAGAAAACAAGAACAACGAAATGTCTTTGTTCATATAGCTGTTCAATTCCCATCCTCCGTACTTGGGTCTACACTCCATCCTCTATCCTGGAATGTCCTCAGAAGGATAAATGACACAAGCCCTCATGTCTCCAGGAAGATTCTGACCAAATCTGACAGCTGATCGTGGAAAGTTGTATTTCCCTCTTGTCTTACAAAAGCACACCCAAAATGTATGGGGAGGAAGAAAGATAAAGTTTGATCCCTTCCAGTCCATTTAGTAATGGCTACAATAAACTAAACTTTTCTTATATACCAGGCACCATGCCATATATGTTGTACACATTTTCTCATAAACAGGGTGACCAACTGTACTGGTTTGCTCATACCTGAGGGGTTACCCAAAACCTGGAGTCTTCAGTGCTAAAACCGGGAGAGAACTAGACAAGCTGGGACAGCTGGTCACCCAACGCAAGGTAGGTACTTTAACCATCCCATTTTGCAGATGAAAGAACTGAACTTGAGGAGTCCCCAGGTCACACAGTTAGCCAGGCTAGTTGGGATTTTTAAATCGTTATAAGATATCAGCTAGGAAAAGCCTCTTCCTATGGGAGAAAGTTGTAGTCCATCAGCCAATGAGTGAAATCAACTGTTGCTCTCCTAATTAGAAAGGGTTTCATATTCCCCTGGATTGTGTATCTCTGTTATTGATCCTGTTGTTCTTCTCCTGTTCTATTGTTGTTATAATTCCAAGTGATTTGGGGCATAATCTGAAGGGTCAATTAACAGACTTTTATAATTTTTTTAACTGGTGTCATTCCACCTTTGAGGAAAAAGAACAGTGACATTAGCATTTGCAACTCCAAGAGAATCAAGACTCGATTCCCTAAGAGATAGTTCTATTATATTGGTTTCCCATTTCCCCCTCAAAAGAGATCTTACCCAGCAGAGACTTTCGTATATTGTAACTCCAAAGGCCACCAGTGACTCTCAGAAGGCGTTATCTTAGCTCCTACACATTTTCTAAGTGTATTTCAGGGCTACACATCATCAACTCTACTGCCTCTATAAAACAGGCTCACAAGGTGGGATCCATGGATTGCGTGAACCAAGAATCATCATCTCAACTTATAAGGAGGCCCAGGAAGAAAGTTTTCTCAAGGAAAAGGATTTTCCAATTTCCCAAATAATTGTCTGTGAATGGATTTACTTAAGCAAGAACTTAAATACATTTCAAAAGAAACCAGCAATCATAGCTACAAGACCAACACTGCATAAATTTAAGGGCTACTTGGGGACTCTAAAATCCCAATGCAAAATTGACTTTCTTGATTTGATAGAGGAATAGGGCCAACTGGGAGTTTAAGCTGATTCTGTTTTTCATGAGTCATTTTGTCTGTGGATATGCTTCACAAATTAAAATACACATTAAAAAATCCCTAGCTGTGAGATGATGAAAGTTTCAAATCTGGTCATTTGAAAATCACAAGTGTTGGATGAAAGCCATGTTGTTTTGAGAATTTTATTTTTTCTCTCTAAAATCCTAGGAGTTGCTGAGCTTATAAAGAATCCTTGAATCAAATAAAAAGTGAGGGCTTTTGGAGAGAGTCATTCTCTTTGATATCAGACGGATTTTAGTCTATAATTTTCCACTCGGGCTTATGTGGATGTCTAGGCTCGATTCCATCAACTCGTTTAATCTCTGATTTCATAAAAAAGCATGTTTTCTGTTTATCTTTGTCCAAACTAAGTGCAATCTGTGCTTTCTAGCTCTTCTAACAATCTGAACTTTCCAAATTTCCTATCAGAATGCTTGTGTGGCATAGTAAATCTATGCTTGTCTTGACAGGTTGGAAACTGCATATTCACAGTGAGAAAATTAAGTCACTACTCCCAAAGACACCCACTTCATTGTAATTTAAAAACATCATCACTTTAATTTACTGCAAGTAAGTAAACAGGGGAAAGAGCAGTTAATACAAATAATTGCGGAGCTACAAGTTTTCAAAAACATTAATAGGGAGAGTTCCCCCCAAACATTTAATTTTCATATACAAGCTAGTTGCTGAATTGGAGAAAGGTTAGCATTCAACACTCAACAGCTCATTTGAAACCAACCAAAACCAGAAACTCGAACTGAATTCACTTATTGTTACATCCTCTATTTCTCGAAGCCGAGAAGACTGATTGCGCTTCAAGGAAAGTTTGATAAATAACCATTTGACCAGAGAGGCCAAACATTTGAATATTGCATACCCACCAACCCAACATACAGATGAGAACATCAAGGACCATCATTTGTTTCTGCTAATGGTCTTTGCTTTTACAATTTGGCCATGAATTTATCAAGAGATATTCCACTTTATTGTATCCATCATTACACCAAAGAGATTTCCAACATCCAATAAGTAAATAAACAAACAAGCAAATGATTTTTATGGTCATAAACATTTGCTTTCCAAAAACATTCGCAAAATTCTGCGTGTCAATTTCTCAACGTATATTTAGGATCTGTCCTATCTCAAGTCCTTAACACTCAGAAAACCAAGGCCTGAAACAAGTGTTAATTCCCTACCGCTCCCCCCCCCCCCACAGCAATACCTTTTGCAAACGAGTACACTGGTGAAGAAAACAGAGAAGGTACAGTCTACCGCATTTCATGAAACAGATTCACTTAAGTTCACTGTTCATGGGGAATAAAGGCCTAAGAAATAACCCAAAAGGCTCAGGTGAAAAGCAATACTTTTGGTTATTCATTTGTTTTCATTTCCAATTCCTCATCAGTTATATAACCTTGGTCTTTTAAAAAAGAATTTATTTGTAAATAAGAGTAATGAGTTGGCAATTGGATTCAGGTCTGGCCATTTCACCTGAGCAATGAAAATATAAATGCCACAGAGGCCTGTAAAACTGCCTGACTCCCCCTTGGCAATCCTCTTGTTTCCTCCTGAGATTGTCTAATTATAGAGTAATGCTGGAAGTATTCTTCATTCGTAGATTAATTAGTTGATGCCTAAGCAGTTCTTTGAACATAAAAGGCAGCATGTAAATCGAAGTATAATTATTCATCTTCAAGCTAATGATCACTTAATTAGTGTTTTCTGCTGGTTTAATGGTCCATAAAGAAGAGAGCAATTTGGGGAAGGGGCTTCTACCACTGCGATAAGAGAGGTTTAGGATTATAGATCTCACTACAATGAAAAACAATGTTCAATGTTCAAATAAAGGTTTCAAAATTGTAAATAAATTGGAAATTGACTCTCTTCTCTCCTGGTGACTAAGAGCCATGAGGGAACTGAAAATGAAGCACACCTTTTGCAATCATTTGCATGTTTCCAGAATTAGGAACCATAGTTTCAATTGGGCTAATCTGATGTTTTGTGGCAAAACCAAAGACCCACCTGAGGTGAAGTTATAGAGCAGGAACGACGTTAAATCTGCAGTGTTTGTACACATTATGAAGGTTCTTCTGCCCTCTTAGTAAAATAGGATACAAGTTTTCTAAACAGGAAATCACATCCAAGTTGAAAGTCATCAGATAAAGCCAAGTATTTTGCAAAATGCCTGTATTAGACCTTCTTATGTGGTTTTCTAATTATTTCTCTCTATATTCCCCCTACTAGATTATACACCCCAAACCAGGTAACTTGTCTTTGTCTATTTCCAGCCTTATCCAGCCAATAGTCAGTATTCATTAAGTGGGTCAATCAATGAACAAATAATGACTAGAAATATACATATACAACTACGATGGACAAATATGCCTCCGGGTATTAGAACTATTCCCATGAACTTAAAAAAAAAAATTCTATGTTAAAAAAAACGTAAATAGCTCTGTTACATGTTGTCAGTCCAGAAGTCCCTGGTCTGATGCTGAATCATTAACACAAACATCATCACAAGGAGATTGTCCAGACAACATTCTCAAGGAACCTGGTACTGCAAGCAGCTGTATTGGTTTATCTAATCAATATCTGCATCAAGTGACTTCTTTAAGCCACAGTTTTCTCAGTTATGAATGAGACGGTTGTGACAGCTGAATGGAATGATCAGAAATGTGAAAAAGCAATTATTCACTAAGTGTCAGCTACATTAACATCAGTTGCTTTTTCTTTTTACAGGAACTTTAATTCAAGAAAGAAAATAATAAAAAACCTTCCTGAAAATATGTGTAGCCTTAATCTCCATGGACAAGAATTTCCTTTGTCCACCGATGATTCAACTAGCACAAAAGAAATATTGGAGTTTATAGTACCGATATTTCATGGTACTAAGAGGCACACCCCACACCTAAGCTTTGGGGGATGCTGTAAAATTAAACATTCAAAAAGAGTTTAAAAAAAGAAAAACCAAGGCAGTCATAAAGATATCAAGTCATATTAGCTTTTTCTCAAAAGAAGAAAAATTTAAAAATACAAAAAAATTTAACAGTGGAATACACTATAGTATAGCTGGAGGGAATATAATAATAATGCTATCTGAAATTTTACTAAAAAGAGACATTTAAATAATAAACGGGAGAGGAGTATCTTAAAATACTCAAGTCTACTCTGTTTATCAGAATGCTGTTTTTCATGTTCCTTTCAGAACTCTTGGAAGAATTTCTAAATCCAGTTTCCTCAAAACTCCCCACATCTACATGAGACAACACAGAATTGTGAGGCACTCCTTACCCAGGAGGCTGGCAGTACAACAACATGCACTTGACCAGGTTACAAAACCTGTGTCTCAAGAGGCCCTATTGGAAAGTTTCTTGCAAAGGATGGCCGCACAGAATCTATACTGGCCCTGGGCCCACAGGTGAAGCACAGGATTGCAAGACTCCTTCACCCCGCACTCTTGGGACAAGCATTTTGTCTGGCCTCCTACTTCTCTTATTTCTCGACCTGCTCTAATTTCCAGTGTCTACAGTGAATGAAAGATCTTGGTCTCTGCACCTAAAATCGTAAGAGAATAGAAGAAAATGTATCTCAGTCTGAGGAAAACAGTTTTTAGAAGGCCTGAATCTGTTTAAAACAAGATAGGAGAAAAACAGATATTGTTAATATGAATAACTTAAAACTTAGACCAAGAAAAACGCCTTCACTTAATAAACAGTATTTTTGATAAATCCGAAATGTTGTCTAACATTTTTCCTTGGCTCCTTTTCTGAACATGAATGCTCTTTGTATTTGCTCAAGACTATGAGGGTGAAAAAAAAATCCAAAAACAGAACAAAATTTTTATCTCTGATGATTTCTTTGATTCTTCAGTTTTTTCCTCTCTTTAGAAAACTGGAAAAATAAAAACTGTACACAACAAACCTAAACACGAGATGCTAGACTCTGCGACATTTACCATTTTGTAGATCCATTGGTAAACGAAGATGAACCACGTTGAGTGCCCACTTACAGAAGGCACAGGCATCATGCACTAGAAGGGAGGTGGCTTTTAACATAAGAAGCCAAGTGAAATAGTGTGAAAACCTAAGTAGATCATCCTCAAACAATTAAAATACAAATGTATTTTGTGAAGACTCTGATTCCAGACAGCTGCCCTCACCATCCTCCTCCCCTTTTATTGGAATCTCTGAAACCATTTTGCTTGGGGGAGAAAGTCGATTTTAGTAGAGTGGGAAAAGTGCCAAGCATCCATGGCAACTTAGAATTTTTCCACTTTCTTTACATGTTCAATTGAGACCTTCATAAAATTATAAATGAAAGGACACATTATGAGCACTTTCTCTGAAGGGAAAAAAAAGGGTCTTGCCTGGAAGTAACATTTTGGAGTCTATATCCTTCTTCTGTGGAGAACACTTGGGAGCTTTCTCTGCCAACAGCAGGACCCCTAAAAAAGCATGCCTTTGCCTTCAGAATTCGAAAATGTAGACCCACCAGTTGTTCCCCTGACTGTGGGTGAGCCATTGAGCACCAGAAGGGGACTGGAAAGTCTTGGGCTCCGTGTTGGTGTCCCTCAGGGACTGAGGTCAGTGTATATTGGCGCCTTCTTTCCACCTCCCTCTGCCCTCCCTTCTTCCCTCCCCCCACCAGGGATTCACTCCTGTTTACATTGGGGAGACTGCAACTTCTGTTTCTTAACATTTAAAAGAAGTTTAAAAGCTTATAAAAAGGCTCTTAAGATTTCTTGGACACCAAATGCCTCTTACAGAACAATATTTTGATGAGTTAAGTGTAAATGAATCAGAAACCTACGTATTAAATTTCCCTTGACATACACATCAGTTTAAAAAATTAATGGAAAAAGTGCCCGGGGCTCAAAGTGTTGGGGGTTTTCTCAAACGCAAAACGCTTGAACATGGAGGGTGGAAATCCATTTGAATCAGCCAGGTTTACTGATTCCCCCATCCACACTAAGAATATCAGTTATAACGAAGGGAGTAGCATATCCGGACGGTGACCTGCTGGCTGGGGACATGTCACGTTCCTGGTCATCACGTTTGAGTGGCAGCGGGAGCCAACGGCTGGGCTAATCCTGTGGAGATGTCCAGCCGCTGTTGATGAAGGCTGACCCCAAAAGCTGTCTTTTTTTTTTTTTTTTTTTTTCAGATGAAGGAAACTAAATAAACAATCACAGAAGATCATAAATCACTGACAAGGATATTTAGATTTGAAACAGCCCTAGAAAACAGAATATGCCACAGTTTGTCCCTCAAAGATTAATTCAGTTCTGGGTCCTATAATTGTGGATCCCATGACTTCTGATTTTAAATGGTACAAGGGTCAAAACTTGAGAAACTGTAGTTTGGGTGGGTTTTTGTTTTTTAAATGCTGATTCTGGGTCCAAGAAAACACCCACAAGAACAGAAACAACCCAAAATCCTGAAACCAGATTTGCTCCCTAAAATCATCACTCTGATTTTTTAAATTAGTTTTTCATGTCTGTTGATTTTGTTTTGTGAATGGATGACCACACTAGGTGAGCAGCTAACAAGGAAGACCGAGCCAGGCGGGCAAGGTTTCAATGCTGTCCTCTTGTGTCATGTAGGTGACCTGATCTTGCAACTGCGAGCAATTGCTAACTTTCTGCTGAAACATGTCTTGTGTCCAGTGTTCCACAAACACTTTTGTGCTACCCAGTAATCAAGAGGCCTGTTTTAGGCATCGTTATCTCCAGCACTAATCGCAGGGCCCAGCAAAGAGGGATCACGGATTTGAGCTCACGTATATCTAATCCTCAAGTTCTCTCTCCTACTAAAGCACGTGAAAGCTTTCTGTGAACCGTAATAACCTAGCTCCACACAAGCTGTTTTTATTTTCAAAATTCACACCCTCCATCCCCTTTAGGAGACTTTGCAGTGGCCACTATTTCAGAGCAGGCCTGTAATGACCTCTCACTCAGGAGGAGTGGGGATGCAACAGAGAGCTTTCTTCGGATGGATTTGTGCCTTGTTCATCCTTTGTGAAAGAAGCACTCTCTCAAAATCTTGGCAGGGGCTTGGGGGTTGGGGAGGCAATCTTTAGAGAAACATACCTTTTAAAGACAGCATTCAGCCTTATTCCACTCAAAGCTTGTGCTGGATACATGTTTGTTGAATGAGTGAGTGAGTGAATGAATGAGTCAGCAAATGACAACCCTTTCACAAGAAAGTTGCATAGATGAATGAAAAGTTCAAAGACAGACAGAGGCAGGCATAACGCAAATTCCTTTCACCTCAAATAGCCGCCCCCTTACCACAGACCCCTCCTCCACAGAAAAGATTAGCATTTAGTAGGAAAGAGGAGAAGCTGTGCAGCAATGAAACATCTCAAAGGGAGCAAACTGAAGATTCCCGTCTTTTCTGGACACCTTTCTGGTGGCCACCAGTTCTTGAAAGCCCCCAAGCCTTTTCACAGAAAAGACAACAAACCTGAGACGCAACCATAGAAACAGCTTCATGGGAACCGGCAGACACCGAAAGACCCAGAAAAATATGGAGGCGCTGGGATGCCTGATAATAAGTAGTATTTCCTCTCAGTGAGATTTGGGGACTGGGGGAAATGTTATCAACACGGAATAGGACAGACATCAGAGATGACCAATTCCAACACATTCTCTCACTCTCCTTTCCCAGGCAAACCTCAAGAAGGTGCAAATAGGTACCATTAGAAACAAATAGGTATTCCTACCACAAAGTGATCCCTTTTCATCCTAAGTAATTGAGAGCAAATCATTTCCCCTCGGCTGAGCTTCTCTTGGTCCACCTGAAAACTCAGGATCAAAAGTCTTGCCTGCCCTCTAAGGTTTGCTCAGGTAGATGAAGGAGCTAGAAATAAAAAGCAGGCAGTCGCTGTGTTACCAGCTGTCCCTGGATGATGCACAAATTTGGAGGCCCATAGTTTATCTCCCCAAAAGTTTTAATGCTTGCTCCTGGCATTTTCTCTCATTCCTTTATATTCTGTAAAGGGAGTGAAAACTCGTGTTTTTTTTTTTTTGGTGAGGAAGATTAGCCCTGAGCTCACATCTGTGCCCACCTTCCTCTATTTTGTATGTGGGAGGCCGCCACAGCATGGCTTGATGAGCGATGCCCAGGTCTGCTACTGGGATCCCAACCCGAGAACCCAGGGCCACCGAAGCGGAGCATGCGAACGTAACCACTACGCCACCACCGGGCCAGCCCGGGACACTCATTTTAATTCGAGTTAAGACCCAACCCTCCCCTAGGGGGAATTCTATGTAGGTGAAAAGCAAGCAGAATAAAACAAAAGTTACACTTGAAAGCCTAGAAGATAACCCCGTGCCAGCCCCTCCCAGTTGCTCAGTCCTCCCTGTACTCATTGTAGCAGATGGAGAACGAACGGATTTTGATGTGCACATTCGTTCAGAAGAGCCGCAGAAATGAATGAGGTCTAGAAACAGCAGGTGTTTGACTGACAGCGTTTGGGACTTGGCCCCACCCCCAGTCCAGGACCTGATGTCAGGTTCTACAGACTTGATCCCCTTTTCCTTTGATGTGGAATCTGTGCCTGCACTCGGCTCTCAGCGCTAAAGAAAAGTCTGTCCTTCCGGACTCGGACTTGCCTCCTGTCCTGGCTGCTGCTAATCCGCAACACGCCGCTGCCCAATGTTGCTACAGTTCAGAGTCGGTGTCACTGGGGCGAGTGGCAGGGGTTCTTTCTTCTTTGGGTTTGATACATCCTTCCTTCCGCTGCTCCTTGCAATCAGCCACCAGGAGAAGGAGGGAAGCTGGCAGGAGGCAGTGCGGGAGACTTCCGGAAATCTCTTTCCTCCCTTCCCCTCGCAGGTTGCCCGATAATGACCCTGGAGACTTCCACCTGCCCCCACTGAAGGAATTGGTTACTCTCCCCGAGCCCTCCCAGGCATCGCCCCCTTACTCACTTCCTCTTCTTCCTGCCCCCAACCTCTACCCCTCCAGCCTCCTGTGGCTTCACAGCCACGTTCCCTTCTCAGGAAAAATGAGACGGAGCTCAGCAATAGTGAGCTTTCAACCCTTCCCTCTACATCCTTCTCGTCCCCAAATGCACAGACTCAAGCAGTTGCTTTCCTGGTATCATTTGCGAATCCAGAAACAGGAGAGTGGTTTCAAAGACAGCACATAGCATATACTTCTCTCTGTTAATAAATAATGGTCAAGTGTGCTGGGGGACAAGTGCTTTTTAATTTATATTTTAAAACTGGTTTAGAATTGGTTCATTTTTAATGCACAGTCTCTCTATCTTCCCCTGGCGTCAAACTGTGTAAACTTCCAACTTGGGGCTTCTGCAGGTTTTTAATACAGCAGGAGGGGGGACCCATCCACTGGCCCACTCACCAGTTTTGCCAGCTCTGGGTTATATAGCTCATTTCCTCTTCGCCAGCCTCTGCAGACTGGAAGCAAAGGCTGGTGATCATTCTTGATTCTCAGCTGACATGTATACCTCTATCTGCATGCAGCCTGTGGTTGGGTGACACCCCAAGCAAAAGCACTGGTATTTAGAAAAAGTTTGTTTCTTCCTTTTTGCTTCTTTTATTGGAAGAATCATTATGGCTGGGAATCAGAGGCACACCTGGCCAGTCGGGGTCTTTTATTAGAGTACCTGCGGTGTTTATGATTTTCGTGGGATCAACCCCCTCGTTGCCAATTAATTTCACTGTGTTTCAGGGTCACAGATCATAACTCTAATCCTGACCAGTTGTGTCACCAAGATGGGTCATGAGGGGCCAGGGGCAAGGACGTGTAGATGGCCCAGCATAACCCCTACTTCTGCTGGAGAAAAACTCAAAGGGGATGCGCTACAAAGAGCAGACCACGTGAGAGGCGGGCGTAATAGCAGGCGCTAAATTAGTGTGGGTCTCTCAGCCAGGGGTACTCTAAGCCAGACCTCAGGTAATGTCAGGCCATGAGTACATCACAATTGCAATTAAAAAGAAAAGAGAAAAATTACCCTTGCTTCTCAAACGTTTATTTTTAACATGGTAGCTACTTAGTAATATGAGATACTAAGGCATCTGGAATAAGCGAGAAAAGTAACTGGGGTTAATCATCTTTGAAAGGCTAAAGGATTTTAAATGTATCTCCAGGGCCAAGCCCTTTGCAGGCTCCTCTTTGTCTCCCTGACATCAGCCACATCGATCCCATCTCTGTTGCTACATCTTGAGCCACCTAAGATCTTTAGTCATACATGGTCCCACTGTGTCTACTGCTTCACCTGGACCCTCCTGCTGACTTTCTTTATTGGTCGACCTAGCCCTCCAATTCCCCCTGACAGGCCATAGTCTTTGGACCCTCTGAGTTTAGTCTCTTTTTAGGTTCGCCTAATGTCCATCAGGCCCCATGCTTCTAGACTACACCCTACCACTGAGCCTTTAATGCTCCCTTCCATAAGAAGGCAGAAATCAAGTCTGGGAATCCAAAATAAATGTACTTTCTCAGTGGTAGGAGGGTTATGAGTAATTTTTCCCCTATAATGAACATGCATTAATTTTGCATTCAAAAATCTTTTTTTTTTAACTTCACTTTCAAAATCCAATATGCAAACACACCAAACTTCGCTTCTCTTGACTTTTTAAGCTCTTTTCGCATCCCGCAACCCTTGATTCACCAGTGCGATTTGTCTTTGAATTTGCCACTTGGGTTTTTAAAATCAAAGTGCATATCGGGGACTCAGGTCAAATCATATTCTTACAATGTTGCCAAGAATTCATTTCTGTGTGTGGACGGGAGGGCTATTTTTCACAGTTTTCTTTTTGTTGGGGACTACTGCCTTGATAAAATGTAGGCCTTTTCCTGGCCAGGACCGAGTAACCCCTCTGGCCACATTACAATGGATTTTGAAGAACTTGGCCAAACATTGGACTCTACTGGAATTTCACCTTTTAAAATTTTGGAATAAGTACGCTATCAGCAGGACTTTGGACGATTTTTGATCAGACAGAGAAACTCATTGTAATAGGATTTTTTCTGTGTTAATATAATGATTTAATAAAGACATTTGGCACATAAATAAGACTCTCCTAGACCAAGCATTTTTAACAACGAGAGGATTAAGATCGGCCTATAGGGGGTATTAGCAAAAGTGTCCTTTCTAGCTTTAGTAAAACTCTTCCCTCTGTTTAGAGATAAATTCATTATTCTTAACTAAAAACCCTCCTGAAATAGATGTGATGAAAAATTTTCTGCCCCTGTTATGAGACTTTCTGAACAAGCTTAAAATCGCTTAGAAACAAAAGGCAGGAGGAGAAAGAAAGGGCCACGTCTCCAGATAATGTTTTATCTGCAAAACAGCACGGTTTGAAAAGTCTGGATCCCATTTCATTTGAACTAACATAAATGTGGTGCCTGGAATTCTCCCAAATGAATAAATTCTTTGCCGATAATTTTTAAGTGAAGAAAGATCAACAGGATGGGGCACGAGGGAGGATTCTAGTCTGCAGGGTGTGTGTCTGTCTGTGTGTGTGTGTGCCTGGGGTTGGGGTAGGGGTAATGGAATGTAAATGAAAGAACCCAAACCCTCATCAAATGTGCCCATTGGTGTGGGAAGCAAAAAACAAGAGGGGTGTGGGTGTCTTTGCATTTAGCAGGGCGATCTGGAGAGTTCTGGATGTGATTCTTTCTCTTCTCTCTCTTTTTGATGTGTCATTCTGTATTCTCTCTCTCTTTCTTGGAAAAATCCACTAGATTGATTTCCTCTAAAAGAGCCCCCGCTGACTATGTGCTCTTGTTAATTCCTGCTCAGTTCTCCTACCCCATCCTCAGGACAGCAACACGACAAACCTCCTTTCCTTACATCAGTTTCTGATCTTTCGCCGTTTCTCTAGGCTGGTTTTTCTCCCCTGGACGGTGGCCAAAATGACGCCAATTTATGGCAAGTAAGAGAATACACCATGGACCATTTCTCTTTTTAATTCTCCTCCATTTTGTGAGGTCTTGCTGAGCACAGTCTGCAACTTCTGTGGTGATGGAGGGGACAAAAAGCTGTAGCATCATCACATTCACTCTCAGGATCAAGGTCACCAAAGGCAGAACTGCATGATTTGCTTATGTAAATCTCTCCAGCTAGCCTTGAAAAGTCCAGCCATGAACACAATTCTCTCTCTGGTTTAATGTTCTCATTTAGCTTCTTCGTTTGAAAAATGAAGGAAAAAGAAAAGGCCGTTGAGTCTCCTCCTTCTTTGACCACTGGAAGAAAGGTAGAGAAAAAGAAAAAATAATTGACAAAGTGAGGACACATGTCCCTCCTCCTTCCTTCCCCTCTCCCCATCCACAGGCAAAATCTAATAAAGATGATTAAATTACGTGTCTTTTCCTCCCATTGAAATCCACTGCTTACTATTCAAATATTAGAACTCAGGAAATAAGGCAGGACAAGGTCCCTCATGAAACCTTAGAAGGCAGCATAGGGGTCTGAGCTGGAGGTCTGCCTGGCTGGGCAGCTCTAATTAAGAAATCACCCTGCTGAGCAGAACTTAATCTAAATAAAATATAAAAAGGAATTCAGTGAAAACCATTACCTCCCCCCCCCCCCCACCTCAGTCCAGAGCCACCATCCCCCTCAGTCCTAGGAGCTCTCCCTCCCGGTATTGAGGAGTTCTACTTTGTTCTATGTGACCGCGGTACCATCAAGTATGAAGACTCAGTTCTTGAAGAGGAAGCTGAGTCTTGCGCTGGCCTCTTGCTGTTTGGCCAGACTTTCTCAGGGCCAAGGGCAGATTTAGTCATTGTTGTTTTGGTTTGGAGATGGATAGGGGATGGGATTTGATCAAGGATTGATTAAAGAGTAGGTCATTTGGCCCAACTCCTCTAGCTTTGGCACAATGAACTGCCAACCCACAGCCTCTCTGTAGGGTGGTTGAGTCCTTCTTGCCCATCTATCAGCTGCTTTTGATGGAGTGGCCACTTGAAAGCAGAGACCAAGTCCGTTTAACTTGGTTTTGTTCAATATCCTTGTACTAGTTAGTCCTTTAAACCCTACTGAGTAAGCCTCAGACCTCTGCTCCATCTGAGTCCTCTGTTAACCCTCCAATGCTGGGCAACATTTGTTTGGCCACAGTTCCATCTACACCCCATGGAAACCTATTTTGTATTCTCACTGTTGACCCCTATAAGTGTGTTATTCTCCTTTATACTTTTGTGATTTTGCTCTGGCTGCCATGTCCGCCCACAATAGTGATTCTTGAACTGTTGAAAGAGATGGACCCTCTCCCTAGGGTGAAAAAAAATGCACACATGCACATAAACACAGGTTTTGGCAAATAATTTCAGGGGGCACCTGAACCCTCTTGGTCTATGGTCATCAATTTAAGGACCCTTGAAAGATTATCCTTTGACTCATTTCTCCTCAGACAAAGACTCAAAGACTTTCTCCTTTAACCAAACTTGAGTCAGGCTCCTCTGAGTTCTCTTTCTGACTAGGTTCCCACCTTGGGCACTGTCCTTGCACCATTTAGTCTAGTTTTAGCAAGAATCCTGCTGGATCAGTTTTGCAAAAGTCCCCCACCCTTGATATCTGATCAAATTCCTCATCTCGCACCCTGGGTGTCTTATCACCCTGGCAGCCTGCAGCAAAAATCCCGTCAAGTTGGTTTACCCAGAACCCCCCACTCTTGATATTTCCTCTTAGTAATTTTCCACCACCTCACCAGCACCCTGTTCCTTGACTATAAATCTCATTAGTCTTTACTGTATTCGGAGCTAAGCACAACCTCTCTCCCCTACTACAAAACCCCTTAGTGGTAGTCTCTCTTGAATAAAGTGTTCCTTACCATCTTCAACAAGTGCCACGAATAATTTTTTAACACCTCTCATTTCAGGAAAACCCCTACTCATCCTCAAGGAGACCTCCACAAAGCCTTCACTGACCAACCCAGAAACAGTTATGACAGAACTCCTGCCTCTGTGCTCCCAATGACCCTTGTCTGTAAGTCTAGTATATCACATATCAGAATGCAGTAATTATTTGTTTGCATGTCAATCTTCCTCTAGACCAGGGCGGCAAATTTTCTTTTAAAGGGTCAGCTAGTAAATATGTTAGCTTTTGTGGGCCATGCGGTCTCTGTAGCATCTACTCAACATTGCTGTTGTAGCGAAGGCAGCCACAGACAAATGTAAATAAATGGGCATACCTGCTCCAACAAAGCTTTATAGGCATGGCAATTTGAATTTCATATCATTTTGATGTGTCACAAAATATCCTTCTTCTTTTGTTTGTTTTTTCAAACATTAAAAAATGTAAAAACCATCCTTATCTCACGAGCTATACAGAAACAGATGGAGGGGGCAGATTTAACCCACAGGACATAGTTTGCTGACCCCTGGTCCAGACTGAGAGGCTTTCAAAGGTAAATCTTCATTTTTGAGTTTCATTATCCCGTTCCTCAAAGGTAATTCATCTTTGAGTTTCACTAGCTACTTTAAACTGATACATAAAATGAGTGAATAAATAAACAACTAAATGACCAATTGACTGTAAAAATTTTCTTGAGACAGATACTGAATAGAACGACCATAAATGTGACTTGGGGGACACTGTGGAGATTCTATGTTTCTTCATGATTAGGGACATAATATCTTAAGTGGTTAGCTACTGAGGCTCCAATCACAAATTCTGCAAGTCTAGAGTTATTCCATAAATCACTCGGCAGATGCCAAAACCCTCCGGAGCAGTCCTGTATCAGTATAGTCAGAAAACACCTCCTTTTAAAGATAAGATTTCTTACACCACTCCCTGCTTTGACAGAATCCTGGCTTCTTTGAGCCTCTCTTGAACAATCTCTTAACCTTTATGTAATAGGCAGCTTCTGAGATAGCTCCCAGGGGTCCCCTCTCCTGGTAGGCAAGCCCTTGTATAATCCTGTCTTCTTGAGTGTGGGCTGGACCTAATGCCTCACTTCTAATCAATTGAATACACGGGAAATGATGAGTTGCCACTTCCAAAATCAGTTTATGTAAGATGGCAACTTTGGTTTTGTCAGCTGACTCTTTATTGCCTTCTCAGTTTGCACACATCAAGGGCAAGCTGCCATGTTGGAGAGGCCCATGTGGCAAGGAACTGGGGGTGGCTTTCAGTCAACAGCTGGTGAGAAACTGAGACCTTCGGTCCAACAACCATCCAGGAACTGAATCTTTTCAGCCAGCATATGGGTGAGCTAAGAAGTGAATCTTCCTCTAGTTGAGGTTTCAGATAAGACCACAGATCCTAGATCAACACTTTGATTGCAGTCTTGTGAGAAAATCTGAAGCAGAGGACCAGCTAAGCCATGCCCATATTCCTGACTTACAGAGACTGTGCAATAATAAATGTGTATGATCTTAAGCTGGGTAATTTGTTACACAGCAATAGATAACTAATGCATCTACCTATATGACAATTGGATATATGTTTACTCATTTTCCCCACCAAAATGTCAAGTTCCGCCAGGACCAGGGTTAGTTACATCATACTCATCTTGCCTCATAATACATGTTTAACAAATGTGTGTTAAGTTCACTTGTATTTTGAGTTGCATTGAATTCAGTTAATTTAAATAACAACAGTAATATTTAAATATGTGTCAGTTATAGGGCAAAGCAGACAGCTCGTTAGGGCAGAAAGTTTGGGAAATTTATGAGGGGAAAAATTATTTGGATTTGTACCCTATCATGCCCAGTTTATGTTTCAAAGTCTTTCAGGAAGTTTTCATTCATTTTCAGAACCGCGAAGTTGGTGCCTCCTAACTACACAAAAGAGATCTTTGTCGTCATTGACCCAACCACACCAACTTGCCTTTGGGATAATCGGTCTAATTATTTAGGCAATTCTCCTCCCTTCTCTTGCTCTACATTTTCATGGGCAATGAGAAATACTCTTAGGAGAAAAGAAAAGATAGAAACTTTTTCACTGTGAAAAAGTTTTAAAAAAATGGAGAAGAGAAAAGAGAAAAGCAGAGAGGACAGAGAAGTGGTCAGAACACCCAAGCCACATGCAGAGAAATGATCCAAAAGAAAATGTCTGATTTTCCTGTTTCTAGTCATAAATATTTTGAAAAGGAGCTTGGCATTTATCAAAAAGGGAAAAAAGAAAAACAGAAGTTGTCTTCCGGAGGACCCAACAGTCTTGGAATTCAATGACCTAATTCTGTATAAGTTTGCAGGGTAAAGATTTCCTCTCTTGTCTGACTCTCATGGCATCGGGACCTCTGTTTTCTCAACAGCACACGCCACACCACTATCAGAGGTCAGGAATAAAGAACAGAGGATGTGAGGGAACAGTCTGGATAGCATGCTTAGAAAACATATTTTTAAATCACTGTAGATTCTCATTCTCTATCTTACCAGTTGCTTATCTTAGCAGTTAAGTCAACTTTTCATTACTTTTGTAGACATTATATAATATCTTCTTCCCCCTGCCCCAGCCACCAGCTGTTAGCCAGTCTCATCCCAGAATGGGATGGGGGTTGGGTCAGCTTGAGCTGAAGAACTTTCATGCTGACATTTGAGGGAACAAATTCCCAGCCATTGAACAGACAAATTTTCTGCAGTGGTCGTAGAACCAAATAGAGCTCAAGAAGGAAAATGAGAGTGTTCAAAGATCAAAACAATCTGAGCTAGTTACTTTAAGCCTAAATGTTTTCATCAGAAAAGTGGGGACAATAATTGTATGTGTCTCATAGGGTTATTTTGAAGGCTAAATTCATATAGAAGCCTCAGTCTACTGCAAGGTTAATCAACTTGAACACTATTGACATTCCACGTGGGATAATGCTTGTTGTGGGGCCCATCCTCTGCATTGTAGGATGTTTAGCAGCATCCTAGCTTCTACTGGCTAGATGCTAGTAGCACCCCACCCACATGCCACCACCCCTCCATTGTCACAATCAAAAATGTCTCTAGACATTTCCAAATGTCCACAGGGAGGCAAAATCACCCCTGGGTGAGAACCACTATTCTCATACTTGGCCTATAGTGATTGTTCCATAAATATTAGATGTTACTTTTATTATCTTTAAAATGATTACTAACAGCATCACCTTGCTACCGTGACAGCTACTCTCTCATTAAATCGTTGAAATTGTTGCTGCATTTCTGCATCCTTTCAATAGAAAGGGCTGAAAAAGGGCAAGATAATTAATTTGATAACAATTCAATAGGAAACCCACGATCTCCTGTGAAGTCACCTTTCCTGGAAGGAAAAACGGCCGCCATTTTGTTCAGCTCCAGGAATTAGGCACATTCCTCAGCCTCACAGTTAGTTTGTGGGACACAACAGATTCTTCCATTGGCATGAATTGTCCAGCTGTAGGCACCACTGGTGTAGTTGACTCTCGAAGCTGCTTTTGGAGATTTCCAAGGGTACCACCACCCTTACCTGGGAAAGGAAGGAAAGAGATGTTCAAGAAGGACCACTCTTCAACAGAAGTTACTCTCCTTGCTGTTTTTTGTGGGTTTGTGCTTGTTTCGGTTTAGAAGTGTGTTTTTTGCCCAAATTGTTCTTGCATATTCTAACAGTGTTTGCTGTAGGTGTTTCGATACCACGCTGTTTTGAAGGTACAAATGTTTTCTGTGGCATGTCTTGTGTTAAGTGTACAAAGTGAGAGGTGAATGTTGGTGACTGAATAGAATGCAATATTCCTCAAAGGTTTTAACCAAATAAATGTTAAGAGCAGAGGAAAGTGAAAAAAGATTTCGGGGGGTCTGGGAGTGGCCAGCTGAAAATACGAAATTTCTTTCCACCTCCTATTTTTATGTTTAGAATTCATGTACATTTTACTTTCTATGCTGAGCTATTTTTTCACTTGTTTCAAGGTAAAATTTGCAAGTGGACTTTCATTCTGGGCCCTGTTTATCTGTGGCTCTTCCTCCTCCCCTCCCCTTGTTTTCTGTGAGGAAGATTAGCCCTGGGCTAACACCCGTGCCCATCTTCCTCTACTTTATATGGGATGCAGCCACAGCATGGCTTGACAAGTGGTGCATCGGTCGGTGCCAGGGATCCGAACCTGCGAACCCCAGGCTGCCAAAATGGAGTGCACAAACTTAACCACTACTCCACCAGGCCAGCCCCCTCCTCCGTTACTTAAGGCATGCACAACACACTTGCAAAGGAAAGATCATGGCCTTAGACTCTGATGAACCTACACGAAAATTTGTTTTAATTAAAAAAAAAAAACCTTCAGCCTAACAAGCACTCAAATCCACATTTATCCCTTCTTCTTAATTCTTCCCCTTCCATGGCACATAGCTTTGTTCTTCTGACACATTGAGTGAATCTTTTTCTATTCATCAGAACCCATTCCCACTAACCACCATGCCAGCTCCCTCACACTCTTTTACATTCTGCTCAAACCTTTCCCCTTCCTGGAGGCCTGTCTCTCTGTGACCTTCAACTTCTTCAAAGCTGTCTTGAATCCCAACCACCTATGAAGGTTTCTCTGATAAATTACACTCCATGACAGCCGCCCTTCTGTGCTTTCAACATCCCTTGTCAATTGAATATCTCAACATAGAGAAATGCTTAAAAAAAACTCACTTTAATGTCAAGCTTTCTTCCCACTTATTTTAAATTTTTATAATTTTTTTAATCTAAGGATGGCTGTGAAAGAGTGATGTCTGTTTGAATCTGACGAGTGTGTTTGCATTCCACAAATCACATATTTCCTAGTAAATACGGACTCCATATTTATGTTTTACAATAAAAATATAAACAAGAGCTACTTATAATCTCTCCTAAGGGCCTAATTATAAGCTCCTTGAGGGAAAGAAATTTGTCTGCTTTTCCTCAGTGTTTAACTTAGAGGTTTGGACATTTAAGACCTTCATAAAATATATGTTGAAAGAACCTAGGAATGAATGAGTGATCTGTATTTTTCTAATTCATTTCCATGAGTTTTAGTTGATCTGCACATTTTGGCAAAAGCGCCTATTTATGATACATTGTCAATATTGTGCTTATACAGTCTGCTTGTTGCCTTTCAGTTGTTGGCTAGTTCTAGGCTGGTCACTGAGTCCCCCTTGTTTACACTTGACCTCATCCATGTTCTTCAGAGCACCAAGCATAGGGTTTTGTCCATAGTAGGTACATTGGAAATGTTATGGAATGAATGTCATTTGCTGCATAATACAAAGAGCACAGGCAAAAGAATCTGGAGAAAAGGTAATCAATTAAAGTAAGTAACAGCCAACTTGTCCCCAAAATATGTATAAGGTTAGATTAAACGTTCATAGAGGGAGGGAAAACCACCTGATGAAAAGTGATGGACAAGTCTGGGGATTAGGATTCCAGGACCTAGACTGGCTTTGCAAATACTGCCACCTCCTCTGCTTTCCAGGGTGCTGGGTTGATGTCTACTGGAGTATGATATTTTTTCTAGGTATTTGTGCTTTATTAACTTCTGTCTCCCAGAGAGGGGAAAGGTCTGCCCATTGTGAAGAGGCTGTGGTCTTCTGGGTTGTCGAGAACTCAGTTAAAAATCGTAACTTGCATTAGTAATGAGTGTGGCCACAGGTCAATGCCTGTGGATTTTTTCACTTATAGATGCTACTGGGACTTTCAAAATGAAGACAAGCCAGCAGTCACCACAATCAGAAGCAATAACATCAACTGAGGACAGAGCATGCTGTCTGAGAGAAGAAATAGTGGGAACTGGGATTGCAGTGGGGACCAAGTCATCAATAGAAACTGGAATTATGACTTTGCCTAGACTTGGTCAAATACCAAGGACTGGGAGCATTTTCCCAGATCTCACTTCCAGCTAGGAAGTGAGAAAGCAGCACTCAGAGCTTGTACGCTGCACATTATCTTTACAGGAACAAAAGTTCACACGAAGCATTGTTTCATGGACCCTTTGCACCCACTCTTAATAGTCTCAAGTAATTTGCTCGTGATGTCTTAACATCCAATGTGAGTCAACTGGAGACCATGTTTAACAGTCTCTATCTTCCGACCAGCTAAAGATACAACTGGTCCTCCAGTCAACAGAGCTCATCCAGGCCAGGGAGAAAGACAACAGCTTTTGGATGAGGCATCTGTTACTCTATTTGACTAAAAAGTAGTGAAGATACATCACCTTTATCTGAACAGAACTCCATTACAAAGATGTGATAAGTGACTCTGAAAAATTTTCAAGTGGACCTTTCAACTTCAGAGATGATCAAATTTTCCAGAAAGAGTGAAGCAAAGCTGCAATTACATGGGCAAATACTCAGGAGAAAAGTTCTCCTACTAGTGGTACTTAGTGTAAAAGAAGATATGGTATAGGAGGTATTCTATGCTGTCCTTGTCTGATGACCACAGTCAAGCTGGCACTTAACTTGGCATCTGTAAAGCAGGTCCAATGACACCTACCACATGATATTGTTGTAATGGTTGAATGACATAATGTACACCAAGTGACTGGTCAAGTACCTGGTACACAGTAAGCGTTTAACAAATGCTCGACCCATGGGAAAGACCAACCCATCTTCAGACCTACACTTGGACTCAATTTCCACTGTCAGCTCTAATGGAACAGTGCTAACTAAGACAACCAAGCCTGCAGAAGGACAATGGGAACTTTCCTGCAAAGCCAATCTACAGCTCATGGAAGGTGACAAACTAAATCTTCGCCATGTGAGTCTAAGTGATATGAGGAACGCTCCCTGTGGGACTTTTAAATAACTGTGATTTGCCTGCTGCATAATTCCCAGTACTGAAGTTGCTTCCTTCCCTTATAATAACTATCCACCAGGTAGCTTGTGGCCAGTGGGCTACGAAACAGAAGGAGGTTGGTGTCAGCCTCCTGAACTGCCAAGTGGAGATATTTTTCTCAGGTTTCTGGGTGGGTTTTTAAGCCAACACCCTTGAAAGGGAAGCAGAGCCTGCATGCCACAGGCATCTGAGACACAAGGCCTACACAGTATTTTTGAAACGTCAGTATCGCTCACTGACGATAAAGGGGCATTCACTGTGGGCAATGGCACTCCACAGGAGTGGGTGGAGTTGGGGCTACCAGGCAGGCCTCGGACTGAGTTTGCAGCCAGTTTTCTTTTTCCACCATCTCTAGAGTTGAGTAGGTGCCAAGACAGCTAAAAGCTCTTAGAGACACCCATAGACACAGATAGTGAGCCCCCAACACCCCCAACCCCCATCTTTTCCATGGAACTTAGCAGCAGCTACCAGGGGCGTCATCACAGAGCATTAATTTTTTCCCTTGCCTGGTTTCCCACATTCTGTGACCACCTCGGAGTGTGCCAGGGAAAATATTGAGAGCCTAGGTAAACGAAGGGGAACCCAACATTCACCAGTCTGGCCTTAAAATAGCCAGTGGAACGCCCCCATCCCAGAGAGTACACAGGCACTGACTGTTAACTAGTGTGCTCAGAGCACCCGCCCACCCCACCCCAGCAGCTCACCCCAATGCCGTGAAAACCTATCTCAGAGAGAGGACAAAGAGGTAGCCAGACTTTGCTGCCTCGTTTTCTTTGACCTTCCCATTCTCCCCCACCCTGTGACTTAGATGAATACTAATGGACACGAAGTGACCTGATGCAAACCACTGCACGCCACTGGGTGGGGTGGGGACCTTGGTGAAATGTACGTCTGGGGTGGGGTGGAGCGTTGGGAGAGCCAAGGGGAAGAGTGTTCCTGGAGGAGAGTGGAGGCCTCGGGAGCTACAGGACACACCCCAGGGCTGGGCACTCGGGCAGCAAGAAAAATGTCTCCACACTGACTGCTGGGTAGCCTGGGACATGGCCCTAGAACTTGCAGCTGTATCTTCTGAATGGAGTGCATGCAGTGGGGAGAGGGGCCCAAGAGGAAGAGAGGTAGACAAAGAGAAGGAAGAAGGAGGGAAGACACCCGGGGGAGGATAAGGAAGAGTGTATAGTATACACTGCATCAGCATAGCTTTCAGTGTTTTCTAAGTGCTCTCCATGAACAGTTGCCAGATTTATCAAATAAAAACGCAAGACACCCAGTTAAATTTGAATTTCAGGTCAACAAAAAATGCATTTGTTCTGGACAGACGTATTTTTAAAAATTCGTTTTTTTATCATAAATTTAACATCCAGTTAAATTTGAGTTTTAGATAAACAAAAAATAATTTTTAGTATAAAATGTCCCATGCAATATTTGAGACATAATTATACTAAAAAATCACTCGGTGTTTATCTGGAGTTCAAATGTAACTGGGTATTCGATATTTTATCAGCAACCCTATTGCCATGTCTTAGCCCTCAACTAGAATGAAAATCCTCAAGGGCAGAGACTGTTTCTGCCATACCCTCTCTGAAAAACCTACTGTTGCCCATTCCATATGCTGCTTTCCTGTGTAACATACAGAAAGACATAGTAACTGGGATAAGTGTGCACGTTCTGCAATCTGACTGTCCTGGTTTCACCTGTTATTAGCTGTGTGATCTTGGACAAGTAACTTCATCATTGTTTCCTCCATTTTCTCATCTGCTAAATGGGAAAAATATTTGCCTGCCTTAGAGTGTTGTTACAAGCAAACAATATAGGTAAAGCATTTACTGTATCCTAGGCTCATGGAAAGTACTCAGCAAATGTTAGCTATTCTTATCACTATTATTATTATTATTATTATTATTATTATTATTATTGGGTACTTGATAAATAAGGGACTGTAATAGAAAGAAACTAGCTCATGGGTGTTAGAGAGCTGTCTGAGCTGACCAGGGGGCTTTGTCAACCAGCTTTGTGACTTTGAGAAAGACTTTACCTTCCTGAGTTTCTTTTCCTTGGAGTTCCAAGATTCCTTCCAGTTCTAAAATCTCATAATTTAAATAGGTCGAATGGATGAAAACCAAGTGGAATAAAAACCCTGTTGATAGACATGTGTAAGGGGGTAGAAAGTAGAAGAGCAATGGGGGATATCTCACCAGACAAATAAAAAAGTCTATCCCAAAACGCGAGGCTCTAGCTTTCTCAATGCTCTGATCGTAGGAAGCTTGGGTCTTTGGAGACTTAAACAAAAGACAACCAACGTGAGAGCAGAGTATTTCTACGTCGACTTGGATTTGCACCAAAAGGAGTCTCGTGTAAGGCCGAGTGGGAGAGCCTTCTCAGTTGGCAGCCAACCCAGTTACAGTAAATAAATTCATGAGAGTGAACAGTGCCAATTCATCAGAGAAACCACAGTCCCACCATCCATGAAGACTTTTGTGGCCCTGACTTAGTCTTCAGTGATTTGCAACATTTCCAGATAATTTCAAATCTCACTAGCGACCTTTATAGCTATTTCTCATCACCTATGGGAAATTATCACTTAGCCACAAAGAAAATATTTGTCCCTCTCATGTTATTCTGAGGAGACTGTGGGCACCAAGAGGCCAGCGATAGGCAGATAACCGTGATAGCAATGGTGTCCTCCCACGCAGCTCTGTCCGGTAGCAGGTGACAGAGGGGGATGGAGGAGAAGAGGGTCCATGGGCAACTCTACTAACAGTATGGACTTACTGTACGCTGAGTTCAGGAGCCTTTGGAAAATGATGCAACAAAGAGAAGATACAGTTCTCTACCTCAGAATATTCACAATACACCTGGGAGGCAAAATCGTTCTTCAATATAGCAATGACTTAAGAGGCTGAGCATGGCGACATACAGGTGCAAATAAATATAAGGCAAATGGAGTTCTTTTGTGCTAAAATGACAGAGAATGAGCCACATGGGCCTAAACAAGATGTGAGCTTTCAGTAGGTACATGGATAGTTGGGGAAGATAGTCTTGAAAGAATTTTAAAAAATGTTCTATGCAAAGATAGGAAGGTTTCAAGAGCATGCCAGGGACTAGGCATGAATGGGACCCTGGTTAAGGAATTAGGCAGGAGACAGGTATAGCATGTGAGCTGGGCTCTAGACTCGTTAAATTAGCTCACAGGACAGGTTGCACCTGAATAATGGGATTTCCTACAGTTTTTCCAATGGGCTGTAATTGAAGGAAACTTGCAAAAGTATCAGCTGATCCACCAATTGAAAGATATTTCCTCCACCAACTTGAAATTCCATCACTGAATCTTTTTTTGGTTGGTTTTTCTTTTTTTCTGATGAGGAAGATTCGCCCTGAGCTAACATCCATTGCCGATTGTCCTCATTTTTTTTTTCACTTGAGGAAGATTAACCCTGAGCTAACATCTGTGCCAGTCTTCCTCTACTTCGTATGTGGGGTGCCTCCATAGCATGGCTGATGAGTGGAGTAGGTCCGCACCCAGTATCCAAACCCGTGAACCCGGGCCACCAAAGCAGAGAGCGCACAACTTTAACCATTCGGCCATGGGGCCGGCCCGTGAATCCTTCTGATTATGGATTACTGGGAGAGTATAAATTGGTTCAATGTCTATGGAAGACAATATGGCAATAGCTTGAGAAGTTACAAATCACATTCTCTTTAAGTAGCAATTCAACTTTCAGGAATTTATCCTGCAGCTAGATCTGAATGTGTACCAGTTTATTTCAGCATTGTTTACAAGACCAAAACATTAAAGCAACCTAAATGCCCATTGTGAGGGGACTAGTTAAAAATCAGTGGCAGTATTGATACATGCATAGAATAAATGCAAATTAATAATGAATGTGGAAGTTCTTTAAATACTAATATAGAACAATTTCTAAAATATGTTATTTAAAACAAAACAAGGCACAGTAAGGCCTGTAGTATGCTGCTACATTGTTAAAAATTATAGGAGCCTCAAGGAGGTAGAACATAACTCCCCACTCATTGAGTATGGGCATTTAGTGACTTTCCTTTAAAGAGTAGAGGAAGAAAAGAGAGGAGAAACAACTACAGTGAAGAGACCTAGCAAACACTACCTGGGCCAGGTGATCAAGGTTCACGTCTTCCGTGATAAGTCAGGTGGATACCATGTACCCTTGATACGACTATGAGAATGGCACTTCCCCTCTGAGGTCATCCTCCCAAAAACCCATAACCCCTAGCTAACTATGAGAAAAACATCAAACTCAAACTGAGGAACATTCCACAAAATTCTTGACCAGCCTTCCTCAAAACTGTCAAGGTCATCAAAACAAGAGAAGTCTGAGAAACTGTCACAGACAAGAGGAACCCAAGGAGACATGATAATTAAATGTAAGGTGGCATCCTGGAAGAGATCCTGGAACAGAGAAGGCACATTGGGATAAAACCAGTCAAATCTGATAAACTATGGAATTTAGTTAATAGTGCTGTACCAATATTGAGTCCTTAGTTCTGACAAATGTGACATAATAATATAACATGTTAACTAAAGAGGACATAGGAACCGGCATATATACAAACTGTAATATCTTTGCAACTTTTCTTCAAATTTAAAACTTTTCTAAAATAAAACATTTATTAAAAATTAAAGGGGCTGGCCCGGTGGCGTAGTGGGTAAGTTCACATGCTCTGCTTTGGCAGCCTGGGGTTTGCATGTTTGGATCTTGGGCGTGGACCAATGCACCGTTTGTTGGCCATGCTGTGGCAGGCGTCCCATATAAAGTAGAGGAAGATGGGCCCGGATGTTAGCCCAGGGGCCAGTCTTCCTCAGCAAAAAGAGGAAGATTGGCAATGGATGTTAGCTCAGGGCTAATCTTCCTCACCAAAAAAAAAAAAAAAATTTTTAAAGGGATAGAGATTATACAATTGCTCACATGTGCATAATACATCTATGGAAGAATAGGCAA
The DNA here is from genome assembly GCA_031878705.1 of Tapirus indicus. Classification (NCBI taxonomy): domain Eukaryota; kingdom Metazoa; phylum Chordata; class Mammalia; order Perissodactyla; family Tapiridae; genus Tapirus; species Tapirus indicus. The sequence continues at coordinate 51,624,777 of CM062932.1, forward strand.
TAAACTAGTCATTTCAGTTGCCTGCAGAGAAGGATCTGAGTTACTGGAGGGGAAAGTTTCAGGGTATGCACTTTTATATTTTGCATTATGAATCATGCAAATCTACTACCTCTTTTAAAATAACAAAACTTACATTTTACAAAAATAAAACAGACTTTTTAATCCAAGTTGTTTGTTTTTAAAGAACACTTTAGTTTTTAAATGCACTCTTTCTGAGTAACACATTAAATCAGTAGCCCCCAAAGAATTCATTAATTTGGATTAATTTCTCGTATGAATAAGTTGGATGGCCCCAAAGTGCAGAGCTCCAAGAGAATTGTAGGGGGGCCACGGAAGTTTTGAGGGAAAGGAGAGCACTGCGTAGTGGTCTGAATGTATGGTACTGCCTAAGAAGATCCTGAACACCCAAGTGACAAAATGAAGGCACATGGTACCAGAGGGATGCTGACAAATGGAGAGAGAAGATGCCCAGAGCGGGTGACTGGATGCCCCAGGGATAACTTTGCTGATGTGAAATATACATGAGATTAGCTCTCCCTCTGCTTCCCAATAGACTATGTTCTGTATCATCCCAGTTCTAAAATGAGCCTTTCTCTGCCTTTTGAATCTTAACCAAGAGAAATATACTAAACTGTTGGACTTCTAAAGAACACTCTGGACCATGCGCGAGCCGACTCCGGAGCCATTCTTTCCTGACCTTACCCACCACCTTTCTGTTTCAGCCACTACTTGGCAAAAATCAACAGGGAATTGACGGTGAAGTGAATTCAGATTTGACTCCACGAGAGAAACCAGGCTCTTCAGGCAAAGCCATAAGCCTGAGAGAAAGGGCACAGGATTAACAGGTCCCTGAGCCAGCCAGGGGCGAGGAGCCAGAAGGACACCCACCAAGAGAGGCGGGGAAACGGTTAATAACTCAAGGTGACAAATTAAGCCAGCTACTCAGGGGCTCCAGGTTGGCTGATTGTGAAGTCAAAACAGAACTGTCGGAAACTGGGAAGGCGCTGTCACTTTTACTGTATTTTTCCACACGTATTTTTTTTTTTTTTTTTTTAATTTGGAAATGTTCGTGGGGAGCTGGAAAACGCAGGCTGGAGAACTCCTGGGGTCTGAGAGGGGAGAAACTGTGTCTCTGCCTGGATCTCCATCTAATTCAGATCAGCGGCTCCCCAAGGGCGTCGGCCACTGGAGGCAGTTAGGTTGCTTAGCCCTGCCACCACCCTCCCCTTCCTCCACCCCCCGCCCCATGGAAACATCCTCACCTCCTCTCCTTTTCGCTGCCCTTCAGTGCCAGCATGCAACCTCCTGCCAAATTACACTAACAGCGTGCTCCATCCACCAGCCTCCTTGTTGCTAAACCCAGCAGCCGCTTAACAGGGAGCAGATGGAGAGAGACGTGTGACACCCCCAAAGTGTGCACTAGGGAAACCTGGGGCCGAGAGGCAGAGGAGAATTAAAATAGCCTGCACTTACCCCAGTTGATATGTTGGCAAGGACCCTGTTTTCACAATGCCTACATGTGAACAACTAGCCCGTGGAAACTCACTAAGAGGAAACGGTGGGTTCGGGATATTCTACACAATCGTGTGTCCCACCTCGGGGCGGGTGTAGGAAATTAGCAGACACGGTGTCAGATGCACCGGGAGGTTCGCCTGCCCTTTGGATCTTATAACCCTTGAGCTTCTTGTTCTGACCTTCTAGGCAGACGTATTTACTGAGCACTTGCTTTCTAAATTATAGGAGCTAAATTCTCGTCACAGCTAAACATTTAAATCACACTTTCTACATCAAAGGGTATGTCCTCAGCATAGACTAATCTGGTCGATTATTTTAACATGTCCCAGAGCTGACAACTTGACTTTGACATTAAAGATAAAGGTTTGCTAGCCCCCCTTACACACACACACACATACTCTAATGCTTCGTTCTCTAAAAACATCTCCGCTTGGCATGTCTACTCCAGGTTTGGGTTAAATATCATCCATTCTAAAGAAAACAGAACGATTTTGCTGAGCGAATTTTAGACAAGAGAAAAATGGATAGAATGTAGTGCACGCATGAGCAGGAAGGCACGCGCGTGTGCACACACACACACACCCCTCCTCTCCTCTTTCTCATCCAGCCAGCATTGCACTTGCTTCTGAGTCCCCCGAAGAGCACTGGATCTGATAACCCCAAACAGCTGCTGTTCAAATGGCTCGGCTGGTCAAATGTTTCGCTACAATTTGGCCGAAGCTGTAATGTACAGGTCTCGGGTTCCTTCATGACAGCCTGGGGCTCATGCCCGGTGGGTCATCCATCGCAGACCTTAGCCACTCTGTTGCAGTGCCTGACCTATCTCATGGAATAGTGCAGAAACACAATTCTCCTATTGTTCTCCAACTTGGGGATTGAGGGAGGGGGAACAGGCACATACACAAAACCTCCCTCGAAAAGATTAGTGCAATTATTAGCCAACAGTAATGGCCATAAGCCAGTCTGCTCTCAAATCCTCCCGAGCACCAAGTCACCTCAGAGTCTCTTAAAGCCCCAAACACAAGACTGTGTGTTCTCCCGCATTTTGCCACGTTGTTTGTGAAGGCTGCTGGGCCCGTGCTGAACGCCGCCCTTACCCCCAAGGCTAATGAGCGGAGAAAGAAACAGTGCAGAGTGCGTGCCTCTGAGCCCTGGGTCCCCATGTCCCCATAAGTCTGTAAAAGGCAGATGTCTGGGACCAGACATCATTGGCTACTGCTTCACCCAACGTTGTTCAGGCATAATGCTTATTAGAACAGCTGTAGGTTGTGACTTGTGGTTAGTGTTAATTGTAGAACTCTCCAGCAGTGACGTGCTTTCTCTCCCTTTCACCCTATATGAACAACAATCATCGACCCCTGTGTCTGCTGCCCGTTCTAGTCTCCCATCAGGAATTATGGCTATGTATTCGGAAAGGAAATTAAATGCTGTTCCAAGACTGGGTACACACATCCTTACACTGCATACATATATAAAACCATAGTTTCAGAGAAAATGAAGTCAGATGTCAGCCTACTCAATGTATATAAAATCAATGATATATACAGTTATACATCACTTAATGACAGGGATATATTCTGAGAAATGCATTGTTAGGTGATGTCGTCATGCGAACATCATAGAGTGTAGTCACACAAATCGAGACAGTATAGCCTAGTATACACCTAGGCTCTACGGTAATAATCCCATGGGACCACCATCGCATATGCGATCTGTCATTGACCAAAATGTCGCTTTGTGGCACACGGCTGTATTGATTAAATATAGATGATGATGGGAGATACACAAAGAAAAAAGTCAAAGGATAGAAAAGTTGGTGACTTACTTACATAATTCCAAAGCAATCGATTGATTGACTGAATTTGTTACTGACAAATGAGACATTAAAATGATTGTCAGTTGAGTCAAAAGACAGCTAGTCCAATAACAGTGAATATTCTGCTCACGAAAGTGCATACATGTGTAAATAAATATAAAGGGGAACATTACCTGCAGGGCAGGGAACTATTTCGTCATTCCTTTATTCTTCAAACAGTCACAGAATTCCTGCTATGCTCCTGGCACAGGTTAAATCAGATGCTTGGTAGGTTTCTCTTAGAGCAGCCATATTAAAAGCCCTGTTATTTCCAGAGAAATCAGGGCCGCTTGGAAAACGCAGGCACAGAAAAAAAGCCGCAATAAAAAAAGCAAATAAAGAGGACATTTTCTATATAATGGCACACCAGGGAAACTTTCAAGCATCTCCTGTTTATTATTGAGAAGATCTAGATATGTTAAACTTCGCACATGTCCGTGAAATACATTTTACGAGATATTAAAGATAACCCCGTTCCTACGAATTAATACCATGCCTTTGCAGCATTCAGCGTCCTATTTCTCACGCAGCAGGCTAGTAAAGTCTCTGTTGAAAGATCTACAGCCTGAGTCTGAACGACCAAGTCACAGTGACTCAATATTCTCCAGTATGATTATTTTATTTTCAGACGCACACACCTGAACAGAACAAGCAATATACCACTGTTTGTACACAGCTTTCGTGGTGTATGTTCTAATATATATTCTTTCATAGTGTGCATGCTAATACACACACACACACGCAGTCTTTCTCATCTGGGAATTTTGAGGCTTTTGTTAAACTCCAGAAAGACTTCCTTTGAAACATTTGGAAGATAACCGAAACCCCTGATGAATCGTTTCTCTACTCGAAAAATGGAGGTTAAAAATAAATAATAGCAAACAGGTCATTTGGAAAGTACCCAAAACCGTGAAGTTAAATGTATTATATAAACATAAGAGAGCCTAATCTTATAAAATATATACACTGAACCACTAATTGGTATTATTCACTATTGAAAAGATAGAGGCGAATATTTAGCTGCCAGGACAATTTTCTCCTTAGGACACCTAGAACTAAGCACCTAATATAAATTACTCTGTGCATAGTCAATATAGGCATTTTCAAGGCTTCGTAAAGCAAATCTTTAAAGTATGCATTGCACATTCAGGTGTGACTGTCCACACACGAGCACAGGCACAAACTCATTCAAACCTTATACTCCTCTCTGAAAAACTGATATCATTTCATTCCAGTTTATTACTAGATTATATTCCCAGTAATGGTGACTGTGATCCAGGAAAAGAAGAACAAATAGCACAGCAAAGAATAGCTAGGCTCTGATGAAGCACAGAGCCCCAAAACCCTGGGGTCCCCCCTTTCATCTTTAGTTATTGGTCAACCCAGAAGCCCGGCCTATGGGAGCCCAGCTCACCAGCACCTGCATGTGGATGAACTTTCTAGATGAGGGCACTGCACAGTGACTCACAGGATGAAACCAGACCCATAGCTAGTGCCCACTGCTCACTTGTCTAAGCGTCTTGTCTTTGAAACTAGACAAGGCCAACAGTTCCCCTGTTCACTTATGGTGAATCTTGCAAATCGAAAGCAGAGGAGAATTATACAGGAATGAAAGCAGAAGACAGAGGCCGGGCCAGGAACAAGAAGATTCACAGCAAGAAAGCTTCCTGTCAGGAGAAGAATCATTCATCCCTCTCTCCATATACCCATTGCTAATTATCCCCCCAAATCGAATGAGCCCACTGAGCTCATTCCTACGCATCAATACAATTCCTTTGCAGAGTTTGGCCCGCTTCTCATGCAGCAGGTAGCCAGATAAGACTCTGCTGAGAGATTGCAGGTCACCACCAGTGCGTAAGCCACGGCAAAAGAAGGAGAAATGAGAATCATGGTGGAATCATCTGCCAAAGTTGTGGAAAAAGCCAGATTCTACTGACAAACAGCTGTTTAATCCAGGCAGCTACTCACCTGGATCTTGCATGAGGATTGACAAAAGTCAGGTCACAATCCAAAATCCAAATGAGCAAATCCAAGGGTCTCTGCCTGCCATCTTTTCCTGTCCCTCGGTCATCAGGTGTGGTTTAGCTGGCCGAGGCCCTGATGAATTCAGCAAGGTTGTAGGAAGGGAGACAGGGGTCTGGCTTGACTTGACCACTATTCCTCAGCCTCCAGCCTTTTGAAGCCGAAAGCACCAGTGCTGGTGTGCAGAATGCTAGCTCACGACATGGACTGAGCCCACAGAATACCTCAATCTGATCTTTTATAGTGCTTTGTTTATTACCTGTGTGCCCTTATTTCATAAGGGAACTGAGAGAGAGAGGGAGCAGGAATGATGAAGATGACTATTAGTAGCAATCCAAAGACAGCTTTTCTTAAGCTTCATTCATAGCAGCAAATGCGACCAAACAACCTAGCAATTGTTCTCTCAAATGTCACCTTTCTGTATGGGCCACTGTGCCGATAAAACTCGGCTCTCTCTTTTTTGCCCCCCCTGGCTGCTCCCCCTAAAAAAATTGCTGTGTTATCCTCCAAATATCTCCAGAGAAATTGAATCGACAAGGAAAGCTTTTCTTCTTCTCCCTGCCCCCACCCTCCCGGTTTTTCTTTCTTCTTCACGCAGCTTGAACAATTTGGCTCTGTTCTGGGTGCATTCCTGTGGCCCATTCTCTTCCAGTCCCCCGTGCAGGGCTGAGGACGGTGGACCAGGAGAACACAGGCCCACATTCAGACCAGGACGGGGCTTGGGGGGGCGGAGGGAGAAAAGTGAACCAAATGTACCTGTGATTGTTGCGCCACCAACTTAATACCTGGGCAGAGGGACAAAGGCTCTTTAGAAAAAGCCCAGGCTGCGGGGTAACCCATTCCCTCACCCTGCAGGAGTTCAAAAGATAACAGGAGCTGGAAATAAGGCACTAACATAATTAAAGTTTTCCAAGTCATTTCAGGAGCTATTACAAACGATGACAGAGAACTCACTGCTAGCCCTTTTGGACGAACAACCTCCGCTCCTACGTGAACAGAGTCTTTCTTTCTTTGCGTGTGTGTACACGTGCACATGCATGTATGCACACAATCTGTCCATTCCTGGACAAGATGATCAATATTCTCAGAGCCCTACACCTTTTCACACAAGCAGAGGTGTGGCCATTGCTTGGGAAGTCCCTGATTTGAGGGGAATCTACGAAATGAGGAAGCCCTCTCAACATGCACTCTATTTTATCCTTAACAAAGGGTAAGTGGGCACTTTATCATTTTCGTTCATGTGTGTATTTCTGCTTGGGATCCAGAATTTGCACTTGCCCATGGAAGAGGGTGGAAGTCCCAGGAATAAGTTCTGGGGGTAGAGGAGGGGGGATTATGCAGTCCAGACAAATCACAAGGTGGCTAGATTGTCTCAAGATGGGGGCGGGGGGCATGCCCATTATAGTCAGACTTCAAAGGCCACCTGGAGCCCACACCTCATGGTCCTCAGCTCCTTAGCCAAAGTTCTTCATTAAGAGAAAGAGGTTTTAGCCAGAAAACTGGAGAGCATTAACAGAAAGACAGCCTTAAAAGGTAACTGAGAAATAAGAATGGGATGAATATGCACTAGAACACCCAACAGGATTTTTCTATCTCGAAATTAAAAAGCAAACAGACACTCAGAAAACTGCTCTAAATCACTGCTTTATTTGTTTTTCAAGAAGACTGTAAGCCCCATGACAACAGGGACTGTATGCTGAATCCCCAGCATCTAGCACATATAAGGACTAAACAACTCTTTTTGAGTGTTGAAAAATTCCAGATTCACAAGGAAGAGAAAACGAAACAGGTGTGGTGAGCTGGAGGCAGCTCACACCCACTCACGGGGGCCGATTGTGAAATTTACATGAGTTTTGTGAGCCAGTTGGTAAACACGGCCACTATGAAAAGTTAAATACTAGGGCCCAGCCCCGTGGCATAGCGGTTAAGTCCGCACGCTCTGCTTCGGCTGCCTGGGGTTCGCAGGTTCGGTTCCTGGGCACGGAGAGATGCACTGCTCGTCAGCCATGCTGTGGCAGCGTCCCATATAAAGTAGAGTAAGATGGGCACAGATGTTAGCCCAGGGCCAGTCTTCCTCAGCAAAAAAGAGGAAGATTGGCAACAGATGTGAGCTCAGGGCTGGTCTTCCGCACACACACACACACAAAAGTGAAATTCCATAAACATAATTAAATTATATTAAAAACAAAGGTAAATAAGCTTATCACTTCCTTACCATTTTACAATGTTTTACTATTATTTATGCTCCTGGGGTTATTTACATCTAATGTGTCTACATGGTGGAAATACTGTATAATGGTGACTGATGCCCATCTCTCCCCGCTCTGTATTCAGTGATGTCACATTTTAGCTTAAAATTGGCCGTGATGGGAACATTAATGCCATAGAAATCTAAAAATGCTACAAATCAGGGTTTGATTTATGGTTTTATAATTGTCTAGACTTAAGAGAATGATGAAGAAAATATTAATAATGCACATATAAGTGTATCATGTCTATAGTTTTTACATTGTGAGTAGCCAAAAAATATATATGAAGGAAGTAGTCTTCCAGCAATCAAAAACTATTCTGAGTCAGTGAAGAAATCACATCATTGACTAAGATGTGAGGTTCCAACATACGTCTTCATTCTTTCATCTTATTCCTTAACAAAAATTAAAATATCAACCAGCGTTCATGTTGAAACTATCCTCTTTTGTCAGCTGCGAAAGAAAAGTCAGTGAAATATTTTTCAAGGATCAATTAGCTATGTGGAATTTACAATAAATTCCATATTTATTGTAGATAAATGGGTATTGCATATTTTGTAATTATTTGCAAATTTGTGCTACACATTTATATCCAGATTTATAATAAACTCATATATGTAAAAACATGAATACATTTTTTTTAGCGAGCTGGTTGTTAAACGTTTACCAGCACACCACTGTCAAATATCATTATTACATGTAAAGAAAGGGGGTAATTTTAATGATTTATAGGATGATAATTAAATAGAAGTATATGTATATGTGTGTATGTGTGTGTATGTATTTGGTTTAGCATTGGTTTAACAGAAGCAGATCACAAAACACTGAAAGAAGACTATTGGTAGAAAAATGACACAGTATGAGCTGTTCCTACCTGTCCTATTGTTTCATCAGAGCTGCTAAGAACAAAGTTCATCAATGGACAAGTAATGGAGGCAAGAGCCAACCCTTAAAATTTTCATACATCTGGGTAGTGTTTTACAGTTTCCAAAAGGACTTTTGCACAAACTATATCATGTGAGCCTCATCAGAGCTTTGTAATAAAGGCAAGACAAAGAGAATTCCCACTTTACAGATGAACACATTAAGGCCCAAAAAGCTTATGTAGTCTGCCCAAAGTCTTATGATTGAGGGTGACTAAGATAAGACTAGAACACGGGTCTTCTGATTCCCAGCCCAGTGTTTTTCAAGGGAGGATCAAAATACCCCCTTTGGAACAGCTCTTCTGGAAAGTTCCATCCCTCTTAAACCTGAGTTTAAGCAAGGAGGCAGTACAGTGGGAAAAGCAGGCACTTGGGAATCTTAAAGTATTGCTGTCAGTCACAATCACGTTCAGTAGCCCTATCTCCTTGGGCAAGGAACCTATGATGTCTGAGTCCGGGTTTTGATCTGTCTGTCGGCTCACTTCCAGCCACTGCACCCCAGGTCAGCAGCCACCTAGCCAGAGAATCAAACTCCATAGACAAGCAGCTATGGTGGAGTTCAGGGCCCACAGCTCCATTGACTAGGGTGCTGGGTTCCATACTTTTTTTAGAAGAGCACAACGCTTTTTATTTTTTCAAGCAAAATCCTATATGAAACAGTAAAATATAATTCAGACCAAGAGGAAAGTTTCTGTGGTTGAATGGGGATAGTGAGTGGGGGGGGGCCAGGTGTGGTTACAACAGCTATCTGCCTGTGGGGACCCTTAAAGCACCACCACAGAACTCTAGTCTCCTTGACGCTTAAAAAAAGTCTACATTAGCATTTAATGTCCATGGAGGCAGTGTCCGTCTCTGTGTGTCTGTGTGTGTGTGCGTCTGTGTGAATGCTGGGTGTGTATGTCTGTGTCTGTGTGAGTGCTGGGTGTGTGTGTGTGTGTCTGTGTGAGTGTTGTGTGTGTACCTGTGTGTCTAAGTGCTGTGTGTGTGTGTCTGTGTCTGTCTGTGTGAGTGCTGGGTGTATATGTGTGTCTGTGTGAGTGTTGTGTGTGTATCTGTGTGTCTATGTGCTGTGTGTGTGTGTGTCTCTGTGAGTGCTGGGTGCGTGTGTATCTGTGGGAGTGTGTGTGAGTGTGTGTACTGGGGACAGCGGTCCCGTGTTCTGCACTGCAGGTCTCTTCCAGAAGCTTGGCCAGATACCTTGGAATCTCCTGCCACTGGTCACAAAAGGGCAAAAGGCACGGGTGGGGGCCCCTCGGTAGAACCGGGTAAAGAAACGAAAGCTCTAACCAAACGTGGCACCACAGAGAAGCAGGCAGGTGAATCTAGAATCATAACAGTGGCTAACAGTGCATGTTAAGTGCCAGCACTGCCCTGAGCACCTCAACGCTACTATCATTTTAACTGTTTTACAACATCCCTTTGAGATAGGTACTCTCATCACCACAACTTTGTAGATGAAGAAATTCATGTTTAAAGAGGTTAAGTCACATTCTCAGACTTTCACTGTTTATAAGTGGTGAAGCTGAGATCAGGGCTGGCTTCCCGGGCATGTGACCGGTGCAACAGCCTGCGGGGCCCCTAGGGGCCCACGCTTAGGGTTTAAGGCTCTGCAGGCACTGTCTTAAAATTGTTAATAATTTTATCTTTGCATTTGCGTTTTGTAAGTAAACTCAGATGGAGCATGCCCGGGGCCCTGGGGCCTCTGCTCACGTGTGGTCCTGCCTCCCGATGCATACCGGCCTTCCCGGGAGGGGTTCTCGGCACCTGCTTCCCATCCCTGCTGCTCCGGGCCTGCCTGTCCCCGCCTTTGCCATCCCTGCCCCTGACCACAGTCCACCATCTGGGGCGGCACCTGGGTCCTGTAGACAGGGAAAAGCTCCTGTTCCGTCATCACCCTCTGCACCCAGCGGGGGCTTAGGCACAGAGAGACAGTGTCCAGTGTGTGCCCTGAGTTTCTCCAGCGAAGAAGGCCCCAGGCATTCCCAGCTGGGAGGACAGAGGGGAGCCTCTCCCCCATCCCCAGTCCAGATTCTGAGCATGTCCTGGACTGGAGGTTGCCGTCTCTTCGAGGTCACATGTCCACTGTAGGTCTGGCCGTGGGCCCATGACTTCCCCTCTCCTGGCCAAAGCCTTGCATTTTCATTTTGCAGTAGGCCTCACGCATTACGTAGCGGGACCTGGCTAAGATTCAAACCCAGATACCTCAAGTCAAGAGACGGCTGTGTGGGATGCCTCCCTCTTCCATCCATGAGGGTCAGCCCCTGTTCATTATTCTCTCAGCTCTTCAACCAGCTTCTTGCTCCAGCATTAATAGACTCCTCCTTTGCCAGCGGCCACATAACCAGAAGAGAGAATGTGTGACTAGTAACCCAAAGGCCCTAGGTTTGTCTTGTGCCCACGGGATGAGGGACTTTCCCTTCTCCCACAGGTGTATATTATATGCCCACACGTACTCACTTCGGATCCCATTCATCATGGAGCACTCATGAGGGTACAGCTCCCCCAAGGATAAAGGGCAATGTTCCCCAGGCTTGTGAAATAGCCCGTAATATTGGAAGTGATTCCAGAGAAAGAAAAAGCGCAGGCAAGGAGCCAGAAACAGTTCCTAGAGGAAACCCTTTTCCCCAGTGACCCGGCTTCCTAGAATCATGACAGATGTTCCAATTTCTTCTTGAGACGACCAGCATATAAATTCCCAAAGGGCAGGAGCTCTGCCTCTTTTGCTTGCTGCTAGCACAGGACAGTGCCTTGCAGATAGTAGATGCCTAATAAATATTTAGGGAATAGACACCATTGGATGGATCTAATCCCAATGTAAATGTCATATTTATTCACTCTGTCACCGGCATTTGTACCACCTTTAGCACTAGATTTTTAGAGTTAGGACCGAGGAGGAAAATACCCATCCTCTCTCTTGTCCCTTCCTTTCTTCCGCTTATATCAGTCCCTGCAATAACCAATAGCAAACAGGCCGGGGCCCCTTGGCTCCTTAACAAAGCCAAACAGGTGTGAGAGATTAGCTCCCTGGACGGAGCCTCTGTCCCACAAAACAATGTCCAATTCCCCCTAATAAAGTCCAGAGCTGTAAGCAATTCCCCTTGTTATTAAGCAGGAAAGAAAACACAGTCCGGCTCCTTCCCAATTAGCTTGGAGGACCCTCCAATGAGCCGAATTTAAACCAGAGGCCTGCCGTGATCCGGCTTCCAGCGCAAACGGGGCCTGCCTTGCCCAGCAAATGGAAACTCACTGGCCCAGGTTCCCAGCCATCTTGGCACGAGGGTGCAGACAGCCCCCAAGCCCCCACCCCAATATCCACGGGCTGTCTCTGCCTCTGATTCAAACCATCTTTGCGAGTCCCTGCCAGATCCCTTACTTTGATTTTCCATATGGAGGCTTGGTCTCCTTTGCCAGGTTAGTGTTTATAGGGATGGGCTTTTTGACAGTTTCGCTGTCAGTGAAAGAGGGGATGGGATCCCTCCCCTGAATGTGAATCACTTTCTTGTCATCCAAAAGAAGGGGGAAAGATCAACATCCTGAAGTAATAACAACAAAATAGAAACCCCAAGGGATCTAGCAATGGGATGTCTTGTCTTTCCTCTCCCTCCCGCCCTCCATCCCCCACCTCAAACCAATAGGTCATGGGGAGGAAAATGGAGACTCTAAGGTGTTTCCAAGGATGGCCCATAGCTCTGTTACTTCATGTTCACACATGGGGTTAGAGAAACTCAGACCACTAAAGTCATCTGCCCCTTCCCCCATACCGTCTTAGACAGTGGTTGGAGGGATTCTCTTTCCATCTTGAACAACTTACCTGAATAGGGGATGTTTAAATGTTTTTTATGATAAGCTCTGAGTAAAGATTATCATTGCCATGCACTGTCCTAAGGCTTTAAAGCGTGACTTTAATTCTCACAAGAACTCTATGAATTTCATAAATGAGGTAACTCAGATCTAAAAAGTTACCAGTCCAAAGCATACAGCTAGCCACTGGTAAAACATTTGAACCCAAAGTCCAAATCCAGAACCGTGGCCAACTTCAGCGCAGTTTGTCAAATATCCTTCTCCCTCCTCAGCTCCCCCTTCTGGGCACATGGTGGGATGACATTTCCTGGATTCTGAGGTTGGGTGGCCCTCATGGCCAGCACTGGCCAATGAGTTACGGACAGAGGTAATGTGTGTCACTTCCAGGCTGAGCCAGTGTGCATCTCCCCAGAATCCACTGTTCCCTCTGCCACGCTCACTGGCAATGTTCTAGAAAGTTCTGCCAGCCTGGGTCCCAGAATAAGGATGCAACGATGAGGGAGAAACACCCTCAGCTTCTGGTGATATGATATGTAGTAGGAATAAGAAATAAATTTTGGGGGCCAGCCTGGTGGCATAGTGGTTAAGTTCACGTGCTCTGCTCCGGCAGCCCAGGGTTCATGGGTTTGGATCCCGGGCGCAGACCTGTACACTGCTCATCAAGCCATGCTGTGGTGGCATCCCACATACATAATAGAGGAAGACTGGCACAGATGTTAGCTCAGTGACAATCTTCCTCACAAAAAAAAAAAAAATTTAAATTGTTTTAATGCAGTAAGATTTGGGGGTTATTACGATAAAAGTGAGGAAGGCGGTTAGTCTCAGAGGGACAGGAGGGCCAGGGTATGTGAAAGGACTTCTGGGTACATGTCTAAGCTCCATTTCCTAACTTGAGTGCTGGTTACAAGGATGTTAGCTTTATAGTAATATGATAAATATTTGTTTCAGGTGGGTTTCTGTTTCTGTGTTTTATTTTACACTAAACAGTTAAAAAATATTTGGGAGTTGTTTGTTACCACACCATAACAGCCCTGACTGACACACCGTCATGGCCCCTGTGGTGAAGTGCTTTCTTATGTCTCCATGATCCCCATTCCACTCAGATTTCAGCGAATTTCTGTCTTCTGAGATGAGAACTGAAAACTTTGCTTTTTTCTGGTAAGTCTAAGTCTTGGAATGAAAAGAACAAAGTAGAAACGTGAAATGCATTAGCTGGGGCAGAAAGTCTTCAAAGGTTCCTCTTCCAGAATTTCCTTACGGATTATTGGCTGCATTCCAAAAGGCAAAACATAATGGATCCTGAGATAGAGAATCCAGTAGTGGAGCTCACCTGAACCTTCTCTCTGACTCTAATTCTCTCTGCTCCAGCACCCTCGACACAGCCTCTTATGGTGACTTTAGTCTCCATAGTGCATGATAGTCTCGTTAATTGCACACACAGTGGGAGGCAAATGGAATAGTTTCATGGGACATTTAGGCAGGTGGGTTCACCCTAGGAAGAAGAAGGTCCTGGTGGTCTTCAATTTGTCCCTGTGGGAAAATGCCTGAGAGATAGTCAGAGGAATCTTCTAACTCATCTAGAGATAAGCCAGGGTGCAAAGGGCAGAGGGAAACTGTAATGACTTTCTCTTGCCATGACCCTAGCTCAAGCAATAAAGCCTGGCTTTTGCAACATCTGGGAGCTTGGAAAGATAGGGAGTCACTAAATATTATGCCAAAACAACTCCCCACACCCCAACCCCTGTTAGCCATGGAGAAGCAAGATGGTTTCCTCTGAAAGGCCATTGTGGCGTTCTGTAATCCGTTCCCCCTGTGCCCTGCCCCACCCCTAAATAAACCCATCACTGCAGGGGGAAATGACAAGGACTACCAGTGGCGGGGGTGGGAGACTCTGTTTTTTGGGTTGATTTTGTTTTTGTTTTGTTTTGTTTATTACTGATCCAATGTGCAAAAGCTCTCTGCAGGTTCAACTGTATTTTAGAGCTCTGCCTTCTTGGAAGCCAATTCCCAAACCAAACCCCAGATTCTTACCACCCACCTGCAGGCAAATTGCTGAGTATTCACTCCAAATTCAGCCCTTCCAGGGCCCTCTGTCAGCACTCAAGGCTGTTGACCAACAACTGTTTCCCAAGCTTGGCGCTTGCTGATCTAGCCTCATTAAGCCAACACAAGACGTCTATGTGACTGATTTATCCCGTATAATAAAACCGGGCTATTACTCACTGGGGCAACCTGGCACATGATCTGGGGCCTTCTGTAAGAGGTAGCAAACCAACAACATAATAAACCGCCCTGCTATTTGAGGAGAGATAAATTGCTAATCTGTGGTTGTCATACCATAAATGAATTTTCATTACTGTCTGGGGCAACACTAAACTTCAAGGTCCTGTAATTATAATCCATTGATTTTTTTATTGTCACCTGCTAAAAGCAAAAGCATAAAACATTATCACTTTAACACCAAGGTCCAGTTGGGTGTGAGCCCTCCCGCTGTAAATTACAGGTGGCAGCAGAGATGCACAAAGTACGGCATTTATGCCCTCCCTCCCCCACACCAGGAAGCACGCCGAGAGAAGCCCACACTAGGGATGAATCATTTACAAAGGGATCAGAAAGGGCCACCTTTTCCAGGCACTTTCTCTGTCGTGGCATTTCTCTCTTTCTAACTTATAGCTTAGTTAATCGTAAGCGATTATGCAACATACTGGTAAAGGGTGCAGACTCAGGAGGCAAAATTCTTGCATTTGGGTCCCTTATTTTTAGTTGTGTGACCTTGAGCTCCTGTGCCTCAGTTTTCTCCTCTGTAAAATGGGAATGTCAGTAAGAGTCGCTATCAGTCTCATAGTGTTATTGAGGACTGAGTGAATTAATTCATGTCAAGCACTTAGAAGGATTCAATGCATGTCACATATTATTACAACATGAATGAAAGTACGGGTGGCTGTCATTCCTTGCCTTCTAGACCTTAAGTCACTTGTTAGTAGAAAACTTGTGTTAAGCATCTTTTTATGTATTTAGATGTTTAAGCTGAACTAATTAAGGCAAATCCTGGAATTTACCCATCATTACATCCCATGGACCCAGTGACGTGCCTGATGCATACGAGGTATTTAATTACAAGGCTTAAAATGCCTTGCACGTCACAAATAACAGAAATCCTTACTGAATGAACAAATGAATGTTCAAATATGAATTTTATTCACTTTTCCTTTCAGTGATCATGTGCTCTATTGAATAGATAGTGTGATGAACAGATGGAGACTTAGGGAGGGGAAAGGTCCTCCCCTGGGCATGAAGGCAGGTAATGACACAACATGGAATTGAGAGGGGAAGAAATGTCCTGTTCACTTAAAAAGATACTATATTCTCCCCTGGCTATGTATCTTTCAGTATATGCATTTGACTCTGGGGACCACATTTAAGAGGGGCCCCAACAAACTGCTGTGTTTTAAGAGAGGTGTTAAGAATGTTGAAGGTTCTGGAAAGCGTGTGGTCTGTGGTAAACTAATTGAGTGCCAGAGAAGTGAAGAATCCTGGGGCAGCAGAGGAACTGAGTTCAAGGAACTGCAGGATTTGGAACAACGTTCTCTGTCGCCCTCCATATACAACAATTGCTAAGCTTTGTGATCCTGCCTCCGAATATTTCTTGAATTCAATGCTGCCCCTGCCCCTGGTTTTCCTGGTTCAGTCAACAGTTATACTGCTAATGCCTATATTCTTCATTTTAATGGTTCCTCTTCTCAGCAGCAAAAAGTTCAAAACCCTCAGCAAGGCATTCAAGATCCACATCAACCTCGCTCCAGTCCACCTCGCTCCGGAATCATCCATTCCATAGCACACCTGCTCTCTGTTTCAGCCGTGCTATGGGCTGGATGGTCTAGTTTGGGGATGGATGACTATGTTTTCCTGACTACCCGATGTACTCATCTGCCACTTTCTTAGCCTAATAAAATCTGACCCTACTTCTCCAGGCTCAGTTCTGAGGTCCCATCATCTGCAAAGCTTTTTCCCATTTCCCCTAGCAGAACTCAGCACTCTTCCCCATGTCCCCCTCTGTCCCCCAGGAGCTTTGTGCATCATATTCTGTGACCATTTCCATTGCTCCACTCTGAATCCCTTAAAGGCATGGGATTTACTCAACTTTATATCTCATGGGCCTAGCAGTACGCCTGGCACATAGTAGGAATTGAACAAATATGGAGTGAATAGAAATTGGAGGTGATTTCCCATTTAGTAAGAGAAAAATGTTTTAGTTGTGAGAATAAGCCCCCAAATGGACTATGCTAGACAGGTGCAGAGACCTGTGATTCCCATGCAGGGCTGTTGCAGAAAGGATTATTTCCACATTAAGTAGAGGCTGAACTAGGGGACCTTTAAGAACTTTTATCGGTCTAGACTTGAGATTCAAGGACACTATGGCACTTGCAACTTCAGCTCCAACCTCCAGCCACTTCACTGGAAAAGGAGACACAGAAAAGTCCTGGTCCTGGGACTTGCAATCCCACGGTGGCATTTCTCCAAGAAATGGATGGTTTTCACCTGTGGAAAATGAAATAAATATGAAAGTTTTTAACTCTAGAGCAAAAGAGAAGGAATGTCTAGCTGTGATTATAACCTGGAATGTCTAAGACTTTTCTCCAAAAAGATCCAAAGCAATGAACTTGCTCCCTATGTATAAAAAAGAATGCCTTTATACCCTATGTTCTCATAACTGAAAGAGGTAGAAGACAGGAGGGGGGCTAAACATGGCCTTCCAAATGTGTCAGAGTTGTGATAAGTCGTGTTTAAACTTTACCCAAAGTGAAATAAAGTGTCAACAGAAACTGCTGCCCAAACTCTCTGATCAGGTCAGGCAAACAACCAATCGAAAAAAATCAATCAAATGTGAAAGGTGGCTAAAGGGGTGGGAAGGCTTAACTCTGTGATTCCCAGAGGAGCCAGGTCTACTTAACATGTTTTCTGCCAGCTGCTGATTCTCCTCGTAGCCATGAAACAGCCAGAAGTACACCAGAGGGTATTGTTTTGTGAGCTGCCTTGGCCATGAGCAGGCTAAGAACTTGGTGGCAATGACCACTGATGAAGGAAGGATGCTGGGAATGGTGGGTTCAAAACAGACAGGTCAAACCAGCCCCAGGACCAGTGCTTTGGGATGAGAAGTGGCCAAAACTCCAAAGAGGAATGGAAAATTTGATCTTGCTCTGGAATACTGAAAATGCTCAAGGAGGTCAGCTCTTGTGGGTGGGAAAGAGGAGCAAAAATCTCTAAGTCACTGTGACAGAAGGAAGCAGTGTGCTTCCCTGTGACCAATGCAGTTGGGAACAGACTGCATTTCCCGAGGGGGAAGGGATCCACAGGAACCAGACAGGAGCTCGGGCCCCAGCCAAGTAAGCTAATGTTTAGGACAAAGTTTCCAGTGCAAGGAGGAAGTACAGTGTAAGTCAGGAATTTGGGAAACAAAGGTCCAATCTTATGGACTGAATAAATATGATGGAATAAAATGGGTTTGGTGGACAGGAAGATATTTGGGTCCCACCACCTTCAACGAACCTAATTCTAGACCCATAGAGCTGATGGAACTCCTAATCTACCTCTAGTCTTGTCAAGATTGGCTCAGGAACCAGCTGGGCTGATCCTCCAGTGGTTTCAGCTGGATAAAGCCAGAAGTGGGCAAGGATTTGACGTGATAATCTGCTCACAGGCCTTCCCACTCAGTGATAATTGACACCAGAGCACACCCTCCTCCCTGCCCTCTTATATTTTAACATGAGCTAAGACTGAAACAGAGGATAATAAAACTGTGCAAACCAACCTAGAACTGGATTCAACTAAGAGCACTCAATGGGGAAGAAAAATTGATACAAACTCTCTGAAAAGTAACTTAGTGACCTATATCAAGATCTTAAAGAATGTACACATGCTTTAACTAAATTCTCTAAGATCTAAGATCCTAAATTCCAGGATCTTATTCTTAAGGGGAAAAAATGCATTAAAGATAGAGAAGGAGAAAAGGAGGTGAAGGGGGAGAAAGAGAGTTGGAAAGGATGATATTTTGAATGTTTATCTCTATTATATTAGGAACTTTACATGGACCATCTCATTTCATCCTCACAAAATCTACAGGACTGGGACAATGGTGCTCATTGTAGCCTTGTTTATAATAGTGAAAAATTGAAAACAGCCTTGGTGTACAACTGCTGAGAGCAACAGTATGCTGTGCCCCCAGAATACTTTACCACCAGATCTTTAAAAACTGTTTATAAAGAATTCTGTGCTGACAGGACACAACCCTCAGAGCATAATGTTAATAGAAGTATACAAAATTGTATATGTGATAGAATTACCAAAATACTTATATATTTTACTTACGTCTGTGTATGTATGTGCTATAGTTGTACATTAATGTATCTGCATGAATATCAAAAAGTTAACAGTGTTATAAATGGGCGGTGGGACATGAATATTTATTTTCTTCTTTACACTTTCCAATGTTTTCCAAAATTTTACAATGAGCATAATTAATGTAATAATCAATCAAAATATTTAATGGAAATAGATTATTTACCATATGTTTTTGATGGTAATATCTGAACACACATTACTCCTTTGCTAAAATACTGCCATCAAAGGAATTATAGCAGCCATATTTATCTAACAATGACAAATTACAGATAATTGGAAAACATCTAAAATATGTCAGTAACTACTCTGCCGCTGTCAGCCTTGGGATATACTTTATGCATTTTCCGAACAAACAACCTCACAAGGAGTGTGACCCCAACATCAGCAAACATATAGTCAATGTATTTCTAGTCTGAAAAGAACATGACCTGCTAACATTCTTTGTTGATATTGAAGATACTTTGGGACTGGCTTAGAAAATGATTAAAACCATATATGTGTTATTCCCATATTTAAAAAAAATCTAAATGGTAAGTTACAGTTTGCAGTATGTTTTATTAATTGATGGCAGTCCTAACATCATAATCCTAAGATAAAGAGCGTCATAAACATTTTAATAAGAACATATGGCAGGGGAAATTGATAGAGCCAAGCCTTTGAAGGGTGATTTTCTCTCTCTAGAACAGAGTCATAAAAGGTGTGAGGAGGCCTGGGGAGATGAAAACAGACTGTGGTTCATCACTGAGAACCCAGTCCCAGCCTTTTTCTTAGGGAATTGAAGGGGGGGTGGGGAGGCGCTCAAACTTCATCTGACTTTCCTTTCTCTCATCAGGAAGATGCCACCTTACTTCCCTCTGCTAACCTTGGAGGCCAGAGGAGTGGCCCACTCATGCCCTCATCTATAGCCTGGGACTCTATATCAGAGAAGGCTCAAAAAGGGCTCATCAGGCACACACGAAGGCAAATCATCTTTAACGCCAGGGGACTTAACTGGTTTGCAGTTTAGCGGCTATAAATCGTGGATATTCCCAGACAATCCAGATGGGATACTTTTTCATTATGTTCAAGAGTTTAGAGTTAGGCAAATATGGTAATGTTATCTAGAGGACTCCATCCTGTTAAATATTAGGGTGTCTTTCTGAGGAAGATGATATAATATCGTGCTCAGAATATTACCATCGATAAGGTAGCTATTAAGAGTAGATGATCGCCCGCACATAACAATCTGAAGAGGGGTGAAAGAGGCCTGGAGACAAAAAGTTTTTCTTCCTTCAGGTGTTATCACACCTGGGCTCCACCATTGGAAAAGTGGGCTAAGCATTATTTTTTCCTCAAGAACCCCATTTTAAAGGGCTAATGGAGTTGCTAGGGATAGCACAATGAGTTGCTGACATTCGGCCATGAAATAACCAATTTGATTGTGTTCTCCCATAGATGCAGGGATACAAAGTAGCCAGAAAATGGCTCAGAAAAGCAGAGGAAGTGTCCAGAAGAAAAGAAGGCACCAAAAAGAGTGCAAATGATGGAGGGAAATGTAAACTGTGGACAGCAATGGTGAAAATTGCATAATTCACAGTCTCACCTTGGATGGCCCAGGGTTTGCTGCTTCAAAGCAGAAGGATGGATAAAATGGTCATTAGGGTCCCCTTCAGTTCCAGAGTTTCCTCATTCAACTAGCATATCCTTGAGGAGTCTCTCCGTGCCCTCCTTCCCACTTCCAACACTTGTGAATGGACACAGGACTCACCAGAAAAGGGGCCAGACATCTTTTGAAGCCGATTTTGATAAAGGAGGTGTTTCCTTTTACTCCACAGTCAGCCAGTCTAGTCAGCCTTAAGCAAAACCAAATATAAATATTGAATTTGAGTCTTCCCACTAAACAACAGGAAAGCTTTAGCCCAACCACCACTACCATCCTATTACGCTGGAGGCACTAAACCAGATTTCTCAGTCACGGCACTATTGACATTTGGGACCAGATGATTCTTCACTGTGGGGGGTTCTCCTGCACACTGTAGGATGTTGAATAGCATCCCTGGCCCCTATTCACTAGGTGCCGGTAGCACCCATCCTCACAGTTTGATGATCAAAAATGTCTCTGGACATTGCAAATGTCTACTGGAGGCAAAATTGTCCCCAGATGAGAACCACTGCACTAAATGGGCAGAAATCTTCATCCTCAAGGAGTGGAGGGTATAAGCACAATCCCATCCTATTCAATCCTATATGCCAAACTTAGCATAATTTTAAACCCAGGAGTAACAGAAATGGATGTGCCTTCTTGGTCTGTGCAGAAGCTTAAACAATAAAAAGACATTTCCTGTAACTGGGAGAAGTCTTCCCAAGAAGACTATTGGCCATTTGTCAAGAGTCATCAGGTTTTCTGCACCTTTGGTCCTAACTAGGGGATCTGAGTAACATTTGTCATTGAAGCATCTATGTCTTTGTCTAACTGCCTGACAGTGTGGGGAGTTATCTTCTCCATAGGGGACATCTCAGCCCACCCATGGCAGAATAACCAAAAACATACCCATGATTCTCCATGGTGTGTTGCCATTGTGATCCCTGGCTGGGTTTGAGAAGATGTAAAGGATAGTGCAAGGACTCTCTAACCCATCCCCGTATCACCTTGCAGACGACTCATCTGGAGTTAGAACCGATGTCTATTCCGCAGACTCGATGAGGTACCTTGCAGTTAGAGACCGTAAAACTCAAACCTGGAAGGAACATACAAGACCACCAACCACCCCCTCATTTTACAGCGAGTTGGAGAGGGTCCCACGCTAAATGGCAGAGCAGGACTAGAACCCAGGGCAGGGAACAATGGGCTATTCACAGCTAAAAACAGACTGATCAGGTTCACAGCAATAAGGAAAAAAATGTGTCAAAACAAACAGAAGCCTCAAACCAATGACGTCCATTCCTGCTTGGGCGGTTCTAACTCTCCAAGCTATAACAATAACACTCTCAAAAATATTTTTAAAAATATCTTTAACTTGAAAAAAAGAAACATATTCCATAGATCATTTTTCAAAACTCCAAATATTTAGAATGGCAATCCTTTGGTCACCCTAAAAGCACTAGACAGACTGGTGGAACTAGGGGAGGCAACGCTTGATTGTTTTTAAGCCAATCAGTTCTCCCCACTTCCCGGATCCCTTCTCCCTCCCCACACCGTCCCCTGCTGTCATTTATCAAGACTGGCCTGATCCTGTGGAATTCCACTCATTCTTCATCAGGGCTTTGACCTCCTGCAACCAAACAAGCAGGTACATTCTGGGAGAGTGCTAATACCAGGGCATGGGGGGGTGAAGAGGAGGAAATAATCGATGCTCTAGGACTTTCCCACACTTAGGCAAATCAATTTTATCGGTGTTTGGACTCTGGGTGTCAAGGCTGGTCAGATGGAAGCCAAAGGTTCTGTGGGGAAGGTGGGGCTGACAGAGGCTGCTGCTGTGGCTTAAATCACAAGACAGCTTCTTAGAGGTGGCTGACTCTAACGGCCAGCTCATTTAGAGGGACCTGCACATCACACTCTGCATATCCAGATGCTGAGGGTCCGTCCTTCTCTCTAAAATGTGAAAAAGACCCCAAACAAAGGCCCCAACGTGCCCTCTCCACCTTGAAAAGGCACAAGGAAATATGCACTGGTTCTAAAAAAAGGCAGATGCCAAGGGCATTGGGCCCTGCCTTCATGGATAAAGCAAGACTGTTTACGTGGCCGCCTTCTCTCAATTATCCAAGAGCTGATTATCCCACTGGTGTGTTGTCCAAATCTCCCACATTTTCTCTTCCTTTGGCTGCTCTCTGGGACAGCGATGATTATTGCTTTCATCAGAGTTGAGCAGCTGGTGAACCCAAACCAGTCAGGCTGCTACCTGGTGGCATGTTTGAGCAGAGAAGGAGGTTACAGCTGCTGCCTTAGCGAAGACCCTGCGCTTCTCATGCGGTCCGTCCCACCTTCTCAAGTGCACCAGGCTGCTCAAACGTCTGGGCCGCGGTGCAGGTCACTTCCTCTTTCCCCCTTGACACCCACTGAGTGAGCGCCCATCCTTACATCAGCACCCAGGCCATCTCCTCTCTGAAGCTGTCTCTAATGTCAGTTACCTGGGTAAGTTACCTCTCCCTCAACTCTATTCCCACTATGCCAGAAAAAAAGGGACTGTAATGCTCTCCTGCACACCCTTATTCATATTTGAGCTCCCCTGGAGGCAGATTCATCTTTACCTGATCCATCTTCATATCCCCAAGGCCTTAGCGTGGTGGGTAGCATATACTAGACATTCCATAATTATTCGATGAGCACGTGAATCTGTAGATTTATATTATCAGGATTCTCTCTTCCCCTTATAATTCCAGAAACCTGAGCCATAAGTGGGTGTAGGTGCTTCTCTCAACCAATACGCTGATTGCTCCACATGAAAATGATGTCGGTGTGGTCCTTCAGATATTCTGTCAGTTTCGTCTCTCCTAACCCCTGACTACAACTCAGCTCAGTCAGCCCAGTGCTGACTGCTATGGAATTTCTAGTACCTGCGTGGCTGGACAAGGGGCACTGGTACCACTGCCCACAGCTCTGCGTGCCACAATCTCCTTCTTCCCACACCAACCCCAATCTTTCTGCACCAAGCAACAGGACTGTGCAAACAGGAGAGAGGGCCTAGGAGATCTGAAGTCCCAGTGACTCATCTGCCGGCTCTAGGCCATACCTACATGACCTGGAGACGTCATACTAAATCAGCCTCTTCCTGATACCAAATGTCCCTACAGGTGACTGGTGCAGGCTCTGGTAATCTGAAAGTGTCCTAGATACCTGTGTGAGGCAGTAAGTTATTGTATTCCAGCTCTAAAACCTCCTAAACCCTGCTTATGGTGCTAAGGGATACTCTGCAAATGATATTTCATCTTTGTTAGCTGCTTCTTAATAGGTTCTGGCATTAGGAGGCACTACAGAGAGATTGAAAGCAGAAGGGAGAATGCACTCCCCTCTTCCTTTTTACTTGCTGTTCCTGCTAATGCTACCTATAGCAGCAGCACGTCATCCATTCCCACAGCAGCGGTTGGCTGCAGCCTCCGTCTCCCAGAGCCAGCCCCAAAGAGCTTTCTCAGAGGTATAAGCCCCAGCAAAGCAACATCACTCCTTCCTCAGAAATCTGAATTCCAACTCCATAAGGCCCTCAGCTGCCATGAGCGGCCATACAGAACCTCCTCCTTAGAGTTTTGGGCCCAAGTCCCTCCAGGCCCTTCCTCTGATCTCTTAGGTTCCATAGCCCTAATCTCTTCCTGTGTTCCCCCAGCCATAGGAGGATAGCTTTTTCCACCAGCCACTATCTCTATGTTACCTCATTTGTTCCCATTTCACTTTTTCAGTCCTCCAACAGCTATATAACCAATCCCCTATATTAAATTCCCTCTGTTGAAATACCTGATGTGGTTTCTAGTTTCCTGCCTGTACTCCTAACAAATACCGCTTCCAAGGAGTTTTTCTGCTTGTTGCCTAGGGAGAAATCTGAGAACCCATCCACTGTATTTTTAGCTCAAAATGGCAGCAGAGTCTAACAGAGTAAACAGTTTCACTGTGGTTTTGATACTAGTTGTCTGAATAACCTTAAACAAGTCACACAACATTCTTGAGTCTCTCGTCTCCAGACCATAAATGAGAGCAGATAATCTCAGCCCCTCACTTTGTCCTAAAAATGCAGCAGAACTATAGAAAGTCCACGTGAAAGAGCTTTAAGGCCTGTGTTAGAAAGGCACCATCACCTCCACAAAACTACTTTCAATACTTCCTAGGTTTGATCTTAATAGGCTCCGCAAGACAGACAGCTCCTCCTACCTATATCTTCCACACAGGAAATACTCCAGATTTGCTGCTTTGTGAAAGACTCACACCTTAACGGGAAGAGGTTGAAATCTGTTTCTTTTATTGATAAGAGCACAATCACTCATTTTCAAAACAAGATTTATTCTGGATGTTGCAACTCCAGGTTGACCATCCTCTGGGCTGAGAGAAGTAAGTGTTGGGGTGTCGGTTTTGAGGAAAGGATAGGAAGCAGAGCGGAAGGGAGAAGTGGGTAAGGATAGAAAGAATATTTCTTTCATGTTTGGAGTCATGCCAAGGTGTTATGTTCCTACTAAGAATGGCTAGGTCTGGAAGAAACTTGAAGGATTAGTGGAAAGTGGGGGTGGGGGAAAGAGGCGGCACCATCACTTGCCTAAAATTGGCCCCAAACAGGTTTCCTCATTGTTCTGCCAATTGGTTTTGCAATAAATTGGAGGAAATTTGGCGAGATATTCAACCAGGGCATGGACAGTGTACTGGGACCAAAATAAACAACCGTGAAGAGCTTGGCAGTTTCTCATTGGATGTTTCAGGAGTGAGTTATGAGACACCAAGTTATGAATTGCTCCTTCTAAGTTTATACAATGAAAATTAAGGCCAACGATGACAAGTTTTGCACTTAACATTTGAGAGTCAAACACAAAATAGGAAATTCATTTGTGAAACACACAAAGAATTGGAGAAAAAAATAGAATCAAGTCAAATATTTAAGATGATTTAGATATAGTCAACACATTGAACTTAAAGAATTTAGTCCAGAAACTCTGCATATGGAAACTATCCAGGCCTTCAGTAGCTTGGTTTTTTTGTATTGTTTTTTTGTTGTTGTTTTTTGTTTTTAGGAAAGAGATATCCCTGAGACCCAGCCATTGCTATATTTTCTTGAATGAGTATCTGTGAATGAACAGAGTTTCTTAGCAATTTGAGTACCATGAACCCTTCTGGATATTTGTTGAAGCCTATAGACTCCTTCTCAGAATTGTATGTTTAAGTGGATAACTTGAAATACATAGAATTATAAAAAAATTAATTATTTTGAAATGAAGCTATCCAAATATTTAGAAAACAAAATTGTCATATATGAGATATATGCTTCTTTATCAACACATCCAATAACAAGTAGACTGTGGGTCTACTAACTACCATAATTTCGAAGTAGTGATGAGTATAGATAATATCTTCAGATCTTTACAACACTGCGGTGTGATATGAAAATATCTGCCATTTCTATTGGCGACAAAGTCTCAGGTATGGCCAATAATATTGCAAATATTCATAATTGGAAGAAATGCTAAATTTCAATTAGAAATTAGAAAAAATAAAAATGTAATTTTTTTCCATCCTCATTCATGAACTCCCTGAATTCTCTTCATGGATCTTGTGGGGGTTCACGGACACTAAACTAAGGATTTGCGGCCAAATCTTAGACATATATATTCACATGATTTCTAAATAATCCTTTTTCCTATTTTCCCAAAGGGTTTACTCTATCCATCCTAAACAAATGGTTTCTTGCTAATGTAAATCAGGTAATACCACACCCTTACTAAAAATTCTCACTGGCTTTCTTCTGTCTACATAATGTTCTAAGTCCTTAGCATCATACTTATATAAGTCAGAGCCACAACAGGAAGTAGAGGGCATATTTGAAAAAGGTTAATCTGAGAAGAGTTTATCTACAAAGGGACTATTTACAAAGGTATGGGTATAGGAGAATCACAAGACACAGCGTAGTAACCTTCAGTTGGGCGAAGCAGCCAACTCAAGATGACTTCTCATGGAAGGAGCCAATGGAAAAAATACCCTGACCTTATTCTCCTTCCTTCTTCCAATCTCCAGCCTGGGTGATCCAACCAGAAGCCAGAGAGCAAGGGAACCCATTGATGTCCTTCCAATAACAAGGTGGTCAAGGGCGGAGAGTGATCTGGAAGGACAGACAGAAGAAATCCAGCACATTACTGAAGACATTTCAAGCTCTGGTCCAAACTCCTCCTCCCTTCTTCCTTCCACCCCTCACTCAGATACCTTCCACAATGGACGTTCCAAAGCTTCCCAAATATTTCAAGTTCTTTGAGTTGTCCGTATTTTAACATAGTCTGGACTAGTATGCCATTAGCCCCTTTATCTAGTTAAGTTCCTGGTTGAGTTCTTACTAAATATTCATGATCAAGATCAAATGTCACCTCCTTTCGAAAACCTTCTCCAATATTCCAAGGAATTTTAGTTAATGCTACCTCTGTGTTTCCCTAGAACATTGCATTACTCCAACATTTCTCAAAGCACTTCCCTAAGAACACGAGTGTTGGAAGGTGTTATTAGGTGGAACATGAAATACCAATTCACAGGGGATCAATGTCGCATGGAACACCTTTTGGGAGACGATACTTTATTCCATTGCAGCAGTCACCAAATCCCTACAGACTCTGGACAGAAAATTCCCAGAAGGAAGGGACAGATTTATCTGAAGAATGATCCAGAGAGCAGTGGAAGTGAGAAGCAAACACAGCAAGAGTTTGTGCCCTTATGGGGCACAAGGTGTATTAATCAAATATGCTGCAATAAATACACAAAGAACAAGATTCTTTCTCTAAATCATAATCCTGTCTCAGAGAATACACACTGAAGAATACACATATTTGAAACAAGGAAATGCCAGTCATGTATAACTTTAATCAGAGCAGGAGTTTCTAAGGAATAAAAAAGTCCCAGACCAGATGGATAGAATACGGCAGAAATAAGAATCAGAGAAATGAGGCCAAAACTTGTTGGTCCTATCAGCTATTCTATGGTGATATTTTAGTTTTCTAAGAATTATTTTTAGAAACTCAACCATTTTATGTTGTTTATATGTTTTTATTTTTCTTCTGATAAAAATGCATTTTAAAAAACAGTGATACTATTGAATAAGTTTAGACTGTCTTGGTCTAAAGAAAGATGTAAAAAAATTCTCTATTCACACTCCCCAACTCCCATAAGGAAGAGGAAAGAGCATCACCATAGGCTAAGTGTGACCACCTCAGCAGTGTCACCAAGAGGGAGGTGGAATGTAAGCGATAGAAAGTTGGAGGCCCTTGACTTTGCTGTCTCCTCCCCACCAGACTTGTATCTCTCAGAAACTTTTTATTTCTTGTTTGAGATGGTTTCTAACCCCGTGGTGTTCTTACTCCACAGAAATGCCCAGCCCCAAAGCAGCAGTGCCTGAGCCATCTTGGTCCCTCATTGCCACTGTTTTTCATACACTTCCTTGTCCTTGAGGAATCACTTGATGCCAGTGCACTGGAACTGTTCACAATAACCTGTGGATGTCTTCTTTAGCTCCTTCAGTGGATGTTATGGATACCATGCCTTCATGGCTGGACTGCCAGGGAAAAGTTTTAAATCAGAGGTGATTTTCAGGAAGTGTGTCCCTGCAGCAACCTGGAAGCATGACATTCAGACCTGTCACATCCAGTTAGGATCTCCATCAGTGGCTGGCCTGGTGTTGGCAAGGCCCCGAGAGTGACCCATGTGACCCCTTCACTAAACTACAAAAGTAAATTAATCTCTTCCAAATGCGCTTCCTTACATTTGGCTATTAGGGCCTGAGCAATCCAGATGGCCAGGTTAATTGAAATGAAAACCATTTTTCTTGTGACCAACTCAT
Organism: Tapirus indicus; assembly: GCA_031878705.1. Classification (NCBI taxonomy): domain Eukaryota; kingdom Metazoa; phylum Chordata; class Mammalia; order Perissodactyla; family Tapiridae; genus Tapirus; species Tapirus indicus. The sequence continues at coordinate 51,653,026 of CM062932.1, forward strand.
AGTTTCAAGTTGAGCGGACCCAGTAATGGCTTAACCTCTTTTATACTCAAGCTCATAAAGAGGCAACAGATCTTCAGAGGACTGAGAATGCATGCATTTCCTTGTCCATAAGAGGAGGTAAACCAGAGGTAATGTGCAGTAATGAAAATCCTCTGGGGGCACTGAAAACTTGCATCACTCGGTTCCTACGAGCAGGTCCGACTTCTCTGCACCTTGAATATTCTATCTGTAGAGCACACCTAGCAAATGTGATTTCTGAGCTTGGGAAGTGATATGGCCATAGGAGAACCCCAACAAGGTTGAGCATTGATCTCCCCTTGGTGATTATCCATCCCCACTGCTCCCAGTGTCATTTGCTTCCTTTCCCTACCCATTTACGCATTGCCAATTTATCATACTTGCATACAAGGAGCTACAAAAAATTCTAGACCTGGGTCTCCTGTATCCTTTGTCAATTTTTTGCATATGGAAATGGTGAAACAACCAATGCCTGGAAACTCCAATATATCAACCTCAAGAATAGATTGTGTGTGTGTGTGTATGCGCACGTGTGCACACGTGTGTGTGCATGCTTTCCAGATTGCCTTATTCCTATATGATGGCTCCTAGAGCTACAAAAAATACAATCAACTTTTTGTCACTACATTACCTTTTACTCGGGACCAAAAAAGATATGAAGACTAAATCTCACCTATATCTGTTTTTCTTCTTAATCAACATTGCAAAGTGTATCAATGGAATGTTTTTGGCCACAAGTAAAAAAAAAAAAGTCAATTAAAAGTGGTTTAAATGGTAAGGACACATCAATAAGTCATGCAGTAGGTGGCTCCAGGAAGTGTTAATTCAGCAACTCCATAACTGGTCCTTTCAGAGTCTCTTGGCTTTTCCTAATGGTTGCAACTTGTCTGTAGCAGCTTCAAGCGTTATTTCCTACATGGCCACATTGAAGGCAAAAGGGAAAAGCCTATTTCAATGAATCTTTTTGTGCAATATTTTCCAAGAGTCTCCAGCATATTTCCATCATCTTTCATGTGCCAAGTTTAGAATGCCCACCTCTAAGCCAATCACTGGCAAAGGGAAGTTCAAGAGTCTCATGACTGGCTTAGATCAATCAAATTCCCTCCCTTAGCTTCCTCCTAGTCCACCTTCCCTGTCACATTGCTTCCCTAAAGCTCAACCATATCAGGGTTCTGTTAGGAAGACACAGCAGGAACTGGCCACTGGGTAGGTAACTAACAGATGCCTGGTTACGATATTTTTTCATTGCTCAAATTTATCTGTTTGAACACAAACTATATAAACTTTTGTAACTGAATAACAGATTACCTGCTTTTCTGTAATTGGAACAGAAATCTACTGTCTATGTGACAGGTGTGTGGAGGTCTTTTATTATAACTTAATAGAAATTTATAGCAAATTTTCCAATTATTTCTAACTTCTTTTTTTGTTTTACTGTATCTGGAGTACTAAAATCCTAACATTCTTACCAAGCTGATTTTTACCCCAAGGATCACTCTTTTTTGGTGGCCATGAGACTGAATTGCCCACCAAAGATTTAAATATGTACCATCAAGTGACTAAAGGCCCAATGACCTCTCATCAGTTTTGTTTTTACCGTTGATATCTAGCAAAGGACTCAAGCATTGCTGAGATTGAAATGAATATAAATAAACTCAGCTTAGAATGTAGCAAAATGTTTTGTGTGTGTGTGTGTCTATGTGTGTGAGCAAATGTGTATGAGTGTGTATGAGGGTGTGTGGTATTAGTGATAAACTACCCAAGCTGACAACACAGGTTTGCAATATGGCATGTCGATATGGTTCTTGATTTAAATAAAACTGCACAGTGCAAGTCCACTAAGGACAGCCATCAGCAGGACCCCTGTACTCAAGAATAGTTAAGATACCTTCACAGGGACCAGGCAATGTGTGTAGTCAGCCAGGTGTAGGCTTATCTGATGTTGGAATCAAACCCAACTTTACAGAAAAGGGGAAATCAAATATATTTACAGAAAATAACTCCAGAGTCAAAGAAGGTTTATGCCAGCTGAAAACACACTTGTGAAGTGAAAGGATGCCAGTTTTTATGCTCCTTTATCCCTCTATAGAATTCCCTCTATCAGCATCCTCCACTCTCTTGCCCCCAATGATTGTATGTTGAATCCCAGAGAGCCAGAACTTCTTTTCCAAATATGCAATCTTGTGCAATTAATATCTCAACCTTCCTTTCCTCCCCCCATCAAAGCCTACCCATCCTGCAGCTTATTCTAAGGTGACTGTGCTTGAGGAGATGCCAGTTAATCCTAAGGATGAAATTAAATGGCAGTGTGTGCTCAAGGTCAGTGAAAGCATTGAGATGACACTTTTGCAATGCAGCAGCTGCTTACAGGTCATTTCTGGAAGGGACAACTCTCCAGGAAGATTGGAGACATCTCAGCATGGGAGATAGGTAGCTCTATTTAGGACAGGGGAGATCTTTCTCAGATCGGACCAGAGTGACGGCTTCTGACTCAATTTAGGCTTCTAGCCCGTTCTGACCACAAGGATGGAGGTTTGGTCACACAGTAGTCTTGGGCCCAGGTCTCTCCACTTTTAAAATAGACAAGTGATCCAGCCTCAGAACCCCAAATGCAAAAGGCTCAGAGCAAATCCCAGACTCTGCAATTCACTCTTCTCCCACAGGCCAAACAAGAGCTAATTTTAAACAAACCACGATGACCGAGCTTGGGAGAAAGGCCCGGAACGCTAAGCAATGGAGCCGACAAAACTCCACCCAGATTGTTTACTTCTCCCCGAGGCTTTCAAGGACGGAGCACTGGGCTGGGGTTTGGGATGCCGTCCATTCCATCCTGAAATTCCCTTTTCAGGTTAAGATTAGGAAATCCCTCCCCACCGGTCCCCACCGAGCCAGAAGCTCCTGGCTTCATCCGTTTTTTTTGGTTTTGTTTTGTTTTCATTAAGAACTCAAGTCTGGATTCCTATAATAGATGAGCTGAAAAAAGATTCCTGCTAAATATTGTCTAAATACGTGTTTAATTCTTGGCTTTCTATGCCAGTCAGGGTCCTCTAGAGAAACAGAATGAACAGGATATTTTATATATACAAATTTTATATATTTGCATTTATTTTATATTTTATATAGATTTTTAAATATACGTTTTTTTTAAATATTTTGCATAAAATATATAAATATAAATATATGGTTTTATAATACATATTATATGTATGTGTATATACACACATATATATAAATAAATGTATTTATTTTCAGGAATTGGCCCATATGATTATAGGGACTAGAAAGCAGGGCAGGCCAGCAAGCTAGAAACTCAGGTGTGGATTGATTCTGCAGTCTAGAAGCAGAAGTTCTTCTTTTCTGGGAAACCTCAGTTTTTGTTCCCTAGTCCTTCAACTGATTGAATGAGGCCCACCCACATTATCGAGGTAATCTCCTTTCCTTAAAGCCAACAGGTTGTAAATGCTAACCACACCTACAAAATACCTTCTCAGCAATATTTAGGTTAATGTTTGATGAAATACCTAGGTGCTATAGCTTTGCCAAGTTGACATATAAAATTAACCATTACAGTTTCCAATGGCTTTGTTGGCATCTGAACCTCTGTGATGTTCTTGTATCCTAAGAAGCTTTAGGGTTGTTCAAACTTCTTAGCTATGTAAAGTCACAGACTTTGTGGACCTGGGATACGTGGGTGCGACTTTTCCCCAAGCTGGGCAATGTCATCACCAAAATGGGGATCTCAGTGTCTAAAGTAATAATGAAATGACTCTCAAGAGTCTGCTTATGATGTGTTAGGCAATTTGCTAAACAGTTTAGCAGCATCATTTGACTGAAGCTACTTCACAGAAATGAACCCTCACATTATTCGTCTACAGATGAGGAAAATGCAAGGCTCAGAAAGGTTAAGTCACTTGTCCGAGGTCACACAGTGCTTTCAGTGGAAGATCAAATTCGCACCTGACCCTTCTAACTCCTGAGGGCTGCACCCAGTCCTGTAGAACAGCGTCTCCAAGACTAGAGCAGGAATGGATTAGGAATGTCTTCTTTCTTCCTTCCCTCCTGCCCTCTCTTCTTTCCCTGCTTTCTTCCCATCTACCTTCTCACAACTGCTATAAACGTCTACTCTGGGCACAGCCTTGAGCTTGGCAGTTGGCGGTTGTGGGAGGAAGGGAATTTTAGGGAGGGCGGGCAGAGCTGAGGTGCTGAGGATTTTCAACTAACAACTAATCAGGGTAAAGCAGGAAGAGAAGTTTTGAGTTGCAAAACGTGTTTTTGCCAAAACTTAAAATTTGGCTCTGAACAGAGTTAAACGGTTGCCTCGGGCCAAAGGTGTCCCGGGAGCATCTACCATCACTCGCAGTCGCCCTTACCCAGATCACATTTTTGATGTAAACTTCCTCTGAGTCCCAGGCTGGAAGAGACCAAAGATGCTGCCCAAATCAGTCCCTGTCTTCAAGCAAAAGTGCTCATCACATTCCAGATCTTCACGGAGTTAGAGTCTGGGCCTCACCTAATACATATCCGCCCACCAGTCAATTACACATTGTCTTGGCAGCTTTTGTCCTCACCCAGCCTTAGGTAGGACCCACAAATCCACTGCGTGAGCACTACTGTGTTGTGCAACGTGCAAAATAGGAGACCCGAAAACACTGCTCCACGGAAAGGCTAATGGAAACAGGGTCTGCAGCAATCGACCGGGAATGGTTGTATTTCACACACATCAGGCTGTTTCTGTCACAGCTTTTTCCTCCAAGTGAATCAACACAAATGAAAACTGGCTGATGCTCTGGCCCACCGGAGACTGAAAAGCAAAACCATGAAATGGAGACTGCCCAGTTCTAATTTAATTCAGAAGAACAAAGAAGGAATCACTCAGCAGACCTCAAATCCCCAGTCAGAAGATTATGCCCATGGAGCCAATAGTTTTATGAACCATCTACCCCACCTACTCCCTCTTAACCACAGCAAGTAGATGAAAATAGCTCATAACGCCTGGCCTTGGTGAGTGACATTCTCGTTATTACATCGTTGTCCAGGCTGACCTTGTGCTTTTTAAATGTAAAGTCGAATGCACAGTAGGAAGAACTTATTTCACAAAATAACTACACTATTTCCATGTCAGGCTTGCATTTCGTCTCTCTCCTTCATGTCACTCAAGATCCTACTCGAATGCCACTTTCTCAGAGAGATCATTCCTGGCCACTCACTCTAAAATGGCATCCTTTAACACTCAACACTCATTACCCTCCAGATCTGCTTTATTTTTCTTCCTGCGTCGTATCCTGTATTTGTTTGTTTATTTACTTATGATCTGTCTCCCCTGCTAGAATGTAAGCTCTATCAGGACAGAGATATTAATCAGTGTAACTATAGCTATGTTCCCAGCATCTAGAACAGAATCCAGCACATAGGAAATGTTTGATAAATATTTGTTGAATGAATGAATCAACGGATTGGTCCAAGGATCAGTCACTTAAAAGACCATGCCGAGAATGAGCAGTCCTGGGGTTTGACATGTGAAATTTCTCTTATTGGAGAACCACCCTGAAAATTCTTGACCTTCAGCGATTCAGTTTCATATCCCATGTGCTGTGATCAGACTGGTGTTACGGCATATCTGACTTGGCTGGTTAGAAAACCAGCCGTGGAACTTTTCTACTTGTCACACGGACAGAAATATCCTTGAAGAGGTATAGAGCAGAAATTTTGCGATCAAGAGTTGAAAATCAGATTACCCAGATCCACCTCCTGGATCTGGCACTTCCTGGTTGAGTAGCTTCAGGATATTTGCTTTAAGGTCTCCATGGTTTCGTTCCCTTGTCTGTAAATCAGGGGTGATGCGGTTCGGACCTACTTTGAAGGTTTACAAATACATGTAAGTTGCATTTCCTGCACACAGGAACCACTCGATAGTTACTAGTTATTGTTAATATTATTATTTTGAAAAATTAATGAAAATGTATTATTTCATTCAGGGCCAGTGCTTGGGTGAGGTAGTGAAGAACGTAGGGCGCAAATGCAAGGAGGTGCTCACCCTCGGGAGTCAACTGTGCACCTACCTGACCCTGACAGTGGGGGTCTCCTTACATTTTGCACTCGAGGTGCGTTGCTCACCTCACCCAAATCCTGGCTCTGCAAGAAATGGACAAGCAAGAAATAAAACTAGTGTCAAAAAATTTTTAAATGCATCTTGTCTCATGGTGTAAGGAAGTTTACAGAAAACACCTAACTCTCAAAGGAAATGTGGTGCAAGAGAAGCGTGGAGGCCAATGTTACAGTAGGGTTAACATTCACCTTTTAGCAAATGTAGGGATTCCCAGAGGTCTCTGGACAAAATCTGCATTGACAACGAGACCAGTGGTTCTCAGAGCCAATCTTCAGACTTACTTGAGGTTCCTTGGGCTTCCATGGTATATCTGTAGGTTTGTCCAAACACAAGTTACACAAAGAGAGGTCTTTTAGATACACCCATAAAGGCCAAATTTTATCATTGGAACAAAGTGCATTGGTAAATGGCATACCAATGACATTATACTCCAAGACTTTGGACAAGATGAGAATAATATGGGGGAAAGACTTCAAGAGGAGGAGCTAATCATTGGATGCTCAAATTGTCCACACACACTTAAGGAAAATGGCTAAAATGGTTCTTTCCTACATATCATGACATAATTCCTGCCATGTTGTGTGGATAAACCAACCCTGCTCTCTAGTCATATCTGATTGCCCCAGGGAATGATTGATAAGTCAAAGACAGCCACATAAGGACTGGACATGAAGAAGGCTAAACGTCTCTGGGACGCGTTGTTCCTAAATTCTGCCCAATGAGGCTGCCCTTGTAGGATGATGGCATGTAGGCCTAATCAAATCCTTTCTTTCAGGAACTATGACTATTAGGCAGACAAAGAGTTGACTAGTCTGTGAAGCCCAGTTCTCCATGAGGATTAATATACCTCACAGTCCTGGGTCTGCTAAGATCCAGGGAGACACTGTGATAGAAGAGAGCATCCTTTTCTCTCCCGAATCTACAACAATCCTTGCAACACATCCCCATTACTGGAAGTAACCTGTGTGAGGGTCTTTGCAGAGCCTGACACAGTCTCATACATAATCTCCAAATGTTTTAACACAGTTTAGTAGTGGTAAACCACCAAAATAAAGGTGAGAAAAAGTCTGAAATACCAAGAACAAATGTGTCTGTCTGTCATCATGTCCTTCCAATATAGATTACTGATTTTTAAGGAGTTAATGACAATACCCACAGTGATAGTCATGACGTTGTCACAGTTTTAACTGTTTCTCCATTGTGTTTGTAAGAGAGCTGAAGCTTGGAGCTATAAAATAAATTTGTTGCTATTTGAAACTGCAACCTTATAGGTTTGCTTAATCAATATACTGTTCTCACTCTAAGTTAATCATGACTTCTAACGTATAAGATTTAGATCTTGAAATAGGTTCAAACTGAGAAAATAAAATGGAAGAGGAATCTGTAACTATAATCAATCTTTTAGTGACCAACTTTTAAATATGCCATTGGGGCTGTTAAACCACATAACTAGGTCAAAGGCAGCACAACATATTCTGCCATTTTCATTTCTTCCTCCTCTTCCTTTGGCCAAAAGGTGGTGGTAGATCATCATCCAGTGGACTGTCCCTTCAAAAATGGATGTCAAAATGTTCACATCCATGTTCCACATGTCCTGGTTAAACAGCTGGCAGTGGACTTGGACTCCCATGGAAAGGGTTTAAGACATGATTTAGTCATTGACCTCCAATGTTTGCTCTGACTTCTTACAGGGGAGCTCGAAGTGGAGCTGTGAAGTTTCTCAAGCTTCATTCAGATGACGAAGGTCCACCCTGCAAACAACAGTCCTTCACCTTCTGAAGACCTGACACCTATGAAGCAGCTAGGAAGGAATTTTCTGGCTCTGCTTCCTGGCACAGTCATTACCCAGGATCTTCTGTTCCAACTGGTCGGCCTTCACAACTGAAATTAGTATTCAAGAAATTAGTACTCAAGAAATTAGTATTTAGTGATCTGAATGCATTGGACAATTGAATCAGAAAAAGCAACAAGCGCTCCCAGTGTTAAAACCAGTCCAGGTCTACATATCTCCCTCCGGTCTCCCACATGCCCTGCAGTCTATGGAGTGGATCCAACAAAGAGGAGCTGGTGTCACTGACTTCAGGGAAAAGCACAGTCAAGGAAAGAGGTCAGCCTACTTGACACACTTCAAGTCCAATGTGCCCAATTTTTAAAATCTCCATTCGCCTGTCACTTAACTGTATATCCTGCTGTGGCAGTGGCAGAGACTACATTTAGGGATCTAAGTGCCAGCAGGAGATGAAGAAACATTTCTATTTTGTCATTAAGTACCAAGATGCCATGATTCTTTTCAACCTTTTCTTTCCTGATGTGCAGGATGACTTATAGCCAAGCTGAAAAATCGCTCAGGGCCTCACATCAGTGTCTGCACCCAAGTGGCTTCAGCTAAACATTCTTCAAAACACAGCATACAGGCGAACTAACAGTTAATAGGCTGAAAGTCCTGAAACTCAGCACCTATCTTTAGTATCCCATAAATGAAAAAAGGAGGGAGCACAGCCCTGAACTGAAAGCCAGGACAGGAGCGTGTGTTCTCATTGGGTTGGGGCAGAGTTGCACCAACGGCTGGCGTTAGCTCAATTCCCTGACACCAAAGAGGAAAATGGCGTAACCTTTCAGAGGAACCCCATGGAGAATGGAACCAGATCATGAAAACAATTCAACTGCTCTCACAAGCTGAGCAGGGATGGGGGAGGGAATGGATCTAGGTCTGCAGCATGAGAAGTGGTCTGTCATAGCCAGCATTCTCGTTTTAAAATGCAAATCAGATCATGTCTGTCTCCAGCTTCATAGCCTTCATTGGTTTTGGATAAATTCCAAAGTCCTTAACGTTGCCTATCAGGCCTTTTCTGATCTGGCACCAGCCTATTTTCCCAGCTTTGTCTCTCGCCCCACCCCACACCCCCACCAGCCCTCTACGATTCCAGACATCTCACTGATTTGCAGTTCCCAGAACCTGCCACATTTTCTCTTGATACTTGGGTTTTGCCCATGCTGTTCCCTCTGTCTGGAACTTATTTTCCCCACCTTTTCTTCTCTGGCTAACTTTTACTGGATTAAAAAGCATATGACAGAAAATAAATAATACCAGCCCTCAGCTGACTTTTTGCATTATATTAATATTTTGTGTCTCTGAAATCTCCAAGGACTAAAGAATGTACAAAGCAACAAATCAAGTGATCCCATATGGTAAATAATTTTTAACCAATAAATGTTATATGTAGTTTATATGTGCTTATACAAGTTTGTTAAAAAGATGACCATGAATTACTGAAATTTTAAGATCCATTTCTTAAAAATGATCCATTTATAATTGGTAGATCATCTTTTTTGAAGTCAGATATACATGGTTTTGAGCATCAGCTCTGCCATTTACTAGCAGTGTGACCTTGGGAAAATGAGCAACTCCTTCCTGCCTCAGTCTCCTCATCTGCAAAGTGCAGGTTACCCTAGCACCTGCCTGACAGAAGTGTTGTGAGGATCAAATGAGATAATAAGAATGAATTGTTTAGTGTTATTTACAAGGTGTGATGGACGAAGTGGTCACATCTCCCCCAAATTCATATGTTGAAATCCTAACCCCCAATGCGATGGTGGGGCATTTGGGAGGTATTAGGTCACGAGAGCTCTGCTCTCACAAATGGGACGTGTGCTCTTATAAAGGACACCCCAGAAGAATCCCTCACCCCATCCACCTCCTGAGGTTACGGTGAGAAGAAAGCTGTCTATGAGGAAGCCGGCCCTCACCAGACACTGAATCTGCCGGTGCCTTGATCTCGGACTTCCAGCCTCCAGAACTAAATAAATTTCTGTTGTTTACAAGCCACCCAGTCTATGGTATTTTGTTACAGTAGCCTGAGCTGACTAGGCCACCAGGCATGTAGTGGTATTCAATCAACTTAATAAACGACAACTGTCACCATCATCATCATCATCATCAAAATGTTAAAACGCCCTGCTGCATCTCCCTGCGGTGGCTCCTGGTGCTTTAAAACCTGATGAGTTGGTACCATTTTTGCAGCTACCAAAGCCACTGGGGAGGGTAACCTAGCCTAGACCACTCTGAAGAGCAACCGCCCACCACCTTCATCTCTGGAAGTAGGAACCTCCAGGGCTCTTCTCACTGGTTATGCCCAGGAGGCTTAAAGTCACCAAGATATTCTTGGGGATCTGACCCACAACACAATTAAAGAGGGAGGCAGCCCCTTTTGCAATCCCTGGCATCAAAGAGTACTTTGCCCTTTCCTAATGCTACCCTCATTCCTATGTCCGACCCGAGGGAGGGAGGGCAGATGTTACTCTTCTCATAATTGGAACTATGAGGAAACTGAGGCTCTTAAAGGGGAGTGCCCCAGCTCCCATGAGTAAACCGTTCCGCCCTGTCTTCAGACCACCCATCCCCATCCCCACCGCTCACACGCCCTGAGCAGCAGCCCCTAACCTCAACATCCTCTCCCCTTCCCAGCGGCGCCACCGGCTCCTCTACACGGTTTAGTTTTCCCTTCTCCCGACAATGGCCGTCTGTAAGAGGCCCTCGGCGCCTGGAACTGGAAATTGTTTTTCTTCCTTCCCTTCCTGAGGACCAGATCGTTCCTCGGCTCCGAGCTGCCCGGCCAGTGCAGGCCTGACTAGCTGGCACCTCAGGTTGCACGGAGGATATGGATTTGTTTTCGCAGGACTGCTCATGAGCGATGGAGTGCTGGCGTTGGCTTCCTTGCGAAAGGTGTATGGCAGCTAGGCATGTATTTGCAGGGAAGCAAACTTCAAGAATAAACAGAAAACACACACACTCCACATCCTGCCAGCCAAGCCCCAGCCTCCCCAGTCCTGACAGGTGATCCATTCTGACTTCCTTACAGAGACACATACCCAGCAGACTGCAAGCTTTGAAGCATGGCGGGCGGGAAAGAGCACAAACTTGGATTCTCCCCTTTCTAGCAGGGTGGGCTTGAAAATGTTACTTATTCTTGTGCCACAGGCTCCACATTTGAAAACTTGTCAACATTCTTTTGGTTCCTCCAACACACCAGGATCTTTCCCACCTCAGGGCCTTTGAATGAGCTCTCCCCACTTCCCTTTTTTTTACTCCCTCCTTCTCATGAATGGCACCCCTCATCCTTCAGGCTTCAGCTTAAATGTCATCTTCTCTAAGAGCCTTTCCCCAGCTACATTATGAAAGGAGCTCATCTTCCATCCACTCCACCACAATTATTCTCTATCTTAGGCATTCATTTGCTTCCTCAAATATTTGTCACAATTTCTAATAATTTTTATTTGCTTTGTCTTCCTGTTCAAACTTGAAGCTCCTTGAGGGCTGCTCTCTGCTGTGTCAGCACAGTACCTGGAATTTGATGGGAACTCAATCAATATCTCTTTAACTAATGAATAACTGTCCTTGCTTTGTCCAGGCTTAATTAGTTCAAGAGAGAGATCAATAACAGCCACCAGAACCCAGAACCCCTGACCCTGTGGGCAATTTTATCTTCAACTGAGCTCATGTCAATGATAAATATCGGTGGCAGAAAGATGTGTAATACAAGTGCAAAAGGCCAAGGAAACTAATGGTCTTGTTGCCAGAAAGGACATCACAAACTCTTCATTGTATACTCTATAATTCAGGGCCAGCACTCTATACCAATTATATAACACTTATCCTGCATCTGCTTGGGAATCTTCTTTACCTGCACAAATGTGAGTGTTTTTACAAAAATATCTAAATCATTGAAGAATTTAACAGCAGACTGAATGCAAAAATATTATCAGCAACAGGTTAATGCATAGGAATTCACAATTAAGTTCTATTCATACAATATAGATTTGTGAAGTGTCTGGGATTATAAATAAGTGACACAAATCTACGCTTGATAACTAAGTCTTGCTCAGAAAACAAAACATATAATTATGAAACTATTCTAGAAGCCTATTAAAAAGCATAAAATAGTATAAAAAACTAGTCTACAAACAGTCTACAAGACTAGTCTACAAAAAAATAGTATACAAAACTAGTTTTGAAGATCAGAGGGAACTAAAAGTAGGAAAATTAAAAGAAATAGTTTTGGCTAACGCCTTGAAAAGGGTGATTGAACAGGAATTGGCACAGAAAAATGATAGTGTTTTAGAACTGGAAGAAGGATTTGTTTTATTATTAAGTAGAACTCCATTATTACAAGTGTTCTTTTTTTTATTGAAATATATTTGATATATAACATTGTGTAAGTTTAAGATGTATAACATATTGATTTGGTACATTTATATATTGTAAAGTGATTGCCAGGGTAGAGAATGTTAGCACCTCTATCATGTCACATAATTACCATTTCTGTTTTGTGGTGGGAATAATTAAGATCTAGTCTCTTAGCAAGTTTGATGATTACAGTACAATAATGTTGTCTATACTCACTATACTTTGGATTAGATCTCTAGGACTCACTTGCTGTTTGTTGCCAGTCTGTGCCCTTAAACATCTGTCTCCTATCCACTCCCCAGCCCCTGGTAACCAGCATTTTACTCTCTGTTTTTACAGGTTTGTCTTTTTCAGATTCCCCATGTAAGTGATATCATACAGTATTTGTCTTTCAATGTCTGACTTATCTCAATTAGCATAATGTCCTCAAGGTCCATCCATGTTGTCATGAATGGCAGGATTTCCTTCTTTCTCATGGCTGGATAATATTCCATGGTATATATACACCACACCTTCTTTATTCATTCATCCATTGACTGACACTTAGGTTGTTTCCAAATGTTGGCTATTGTGAATAATAATAGTGCAATAGACATGGGAGAGCAGATATCTCTTCCATATCCTGTTTTCGTTTCCTTTGGGAGAACCCCTTTATTTACAAGTGTAGAAAATGAGGTCCTAGAGGGCTTTTTCTCCCACCTGGTTCCTGTTACAGTGGAGGGTCAGGGAGTTAGAAGCCCAGGCACCCAGTCTTTCCACTACATCATCCAGGCCATTTTAGGAGGAGGTGAGGCAAAACCTCGGCCAGAGCACGAAAAGGAGTGAGCAGGATGTGGCCGTAGCAACAGAACTAGGCTAGGAGTGGAGAGACGTGACAGGAAAGGCTTGGAGGTGAATTGAGGGGTGGCCAGTGGCTGGTTTCCTCATAGAACATCCTTATTTTGGGCATGTTGACTTGCTGAGCGGCACCTGAGTCATCCCTCTCGAGGCTAGTAACCAACTCAAATAGAGGAGCTCACACATCACTCCTGTCTCCTTGGTCATCGTGGGTGCCCACTAAATATTTGTTGATTTGCTTTGACTCTGATGCTGGACCTATAAGTGTGCAATGGGGGAGTCTGTGTGTGCCACCACCATAGAGTGTTCTATTTATGTTGGGAAGGTTCAGAGCAGGAAAAAATAAATCACCTCATTAACAGATAGCAGGCATTGCTGCTGTTGAATCCAAATGCTCTTGTTGACGTGGAAACAAGAAACAATCAAGCTGTTGGAAGAACGTGGCAGAGAATGGAAATGTAGCATGGAGGTACCATTTTCACCCTCTCTTTGCTGTCACGCCCAAGAATGGCACCATGGGTGTGGTCCTTTTCTCTAGCTGGAGAAAGAGCCTCCCAAGAGAAATGTGGATTCCAGCTCCACCTTTTAATAGCTGTATGATTTGGGGCACGACTTTTACCTCCTTGAGCCACAGTTCCCTCAACTGCGAACACAGGCAAAGCACTCACCATGATGCATGGCAAAGAGCAGGTATCCAGCAAACATTAATTTTCCTTGCCTTCCTGATAAAAGTAGCCCAAGGAGAGAGGACAAGCTGCACAGAGAAACAGAACAATCCTAGGTGGTCTGGTGGCAGGAGGATGGGAGTTTGGAGAAGACAGAGTACTGAGCATTGTCAAATCATGGGGCAAGGCTTGAAGCTTCCAGAGAAGAGGAAGGACTGGGGCCATGGTGTGACACTACAAGTTTTGAAATACATGGAATCAAAATCCACTTTAAGGCAAGAGCATCTTGGGCAAGTTCGATTCGCTCTTTGGACTTAAGCATCTCAAGCAAAAATAAGAAAGTTTTAATATTGATCTTTGGAGGTCCTTATAGCTCTATGGTTCAATGGCTCTAAACACTACCATGGCAAAAAGCAAGGGGTGGAGCAAGAGAAATCGCCTCCCTGGTTGCCCTTCCCATCGTAGAGCAGAAGCCAAGTAGACAAGGAAATATATCAGGACCTCATGGACCTAATGCTTCTCAGGGTAGTAACAAAGAGATGAGGGTGACGTGCATGTACTATTCTCAGCCCAGAGGGTCTCCACTTCACCCCGGGTTCCAGTTATATTTGGGGGAAGTGGCAAGGGAGGAGGACTAAAGGGAACATTCTAATCTATTTCAAAAGGCCCTGAGATTGGTCAAGTAGGTAAGAAAACCCATTAAAACCATCTGTGGCTTTAACTATGCCTGACTATAAAGTGAGCCCCTGTTCCTAAGTATTTTTCTCTTGGCTGCCCTTCCAGGGTGAAGGGAGTGACGCTAAGAGGATGAAGTAGGAATTCCACGTGGAAGTCCATCATGCCAAACAACTGTCTCAACTGCATGCTGACCTCTGTTAGTAATGTGGCCTGAGGCATCCTATAGCTGATTTCGTCCCCTGAAACTTAAACACTCTGCGATATGCCAGGAACTTCGGAAACTTCAGTGGTTACAGACCAAGGAGCCTGAGAACCTCCCACTGCCCGAGTTGGAAAATGAAAGGATATATGTGTTCTTTGGCTTGGGTAGGCTGACACTGCTATTCCTGTCCAAATTATTTGGATCTGTGGAAGTTAGGTGTGTTAGTTTCCTGGGGTTGCTGTAATAAAGTACCACAAACCAGGTGACTTAAAACAACAAAAATGTCTTATCTCACCATTCTGGAGGCTAGAAGTCCAAAATCATGGTCCTTGGCAGGGCCATGCTCCCTCTGAATGCACTAGGAAAAGATCTGCCCCCTGTCGTTCTCCTAGCTTCTTGTAGCCTTAGGTGTTCGTTGGCTTGCAGATGCATCAATCCAATCCTCTGTCTTCTCACGGTGTCCTCCCTCTAGCTCCTTCTTTATGTGTCTGTGTCCAGATTTTCCCTTTTTAAAAGGACAGCAAGCATGGGCCAGCCGGTTGGCGCAGTTTAGTTCGCGCTGTGGCAGCCCGGGGTTCGCGGGTTTGGATCCCGGGTGCCTGCCGACGCACTGCTTATCTAGCCATGTTGTGGCGGTGTCCCATATAAAGGAAGACAGGCACGGATGAGGAAGACAGGGCCAATCTTCCTCAGCAAAAGAGAGGAGGATTGGCAACGGATGTTAGCTCAGGGCTGGTCTTTCTCACACACACAAAAAAGGACTCCAAGCATATTGGATTGGGGGCCCACCCTACTCCAGCATGACCTCATCTTAACTAATTACATCTGCAATGACCCTGTTTCCAAATAAGGTCACATTCTGAGGTACTGGGGGCTAGGACTTCAACAACTTTTAGGGGGACATAATTCAACCCATAATTTCCAATCAAGAGGTTAGGATTTGAAAGTAACATTCCCAAAAGATTAAAGACCATGAACATTTACTCCTTGTCCCCGATACTCCTTCATCAGAAATGATACATTAAGATGGACACCAATGCAGGCAGCTCCAACAGATAACTGGCCTATAAGCTCTCTCCCTTCACCCAACCCATATCTTAATGCTCCAGGAGCTTCCAGATACTCGTAATGCATTCCAGTCACCAAGTAATATGCTACTCGAATGACGGTCACCAAAGCTGTTTACGTAACTCGTGAATCTTGATTAAGCTGTATCCAAGGAGAAGTAAAATTTTTATCCTATTCAATGAAGGAGGGCTTTCTCGGGGAAGGGGTCACAGAAGACTGAGAGACAGGCATCCAGGAAAAGTCACGTATGTGAATAAATCCCAACACTGAAAAAGGATCATATCAAATCATTACCTCTTTCCCCAAATCCCCACACAGAAACACTCAAGCTAGAATACTTTCAGAGAGATAAGAAACACAAAACAGCATTTCACTTACTTCTGCCTCTACTTCAGGTACAGAATGTTGGCGGGGTGGGGGGATGTGTCATAAAAAAAGGCTCCTTTGCTGGTGTCTTCTAACATATTATTTTTACATTAGTATTATCAGGCTAGTTACCCAAAGACAGATGCTGAACAAGGAGCTGATCACATTTCCCAATCTTATTTGCAAACAAGCGTTCATTTCCTGCTTATCAAGGCACAGTGCGGGTACTTTGTCCATTCAAATCATTGTCTTAAGCCAGTGATGCAAACCACTGAGCAAGGTTCACCCCAGCCAGAACCTGGATGCTCAACGTCATTGAACTCAAGGAGCAGATAATTAGTATTGAAAGGTGTGATTGCAGCCGGGTCGGCCAGGTAATCAGCCCCTGATTTCTCTTCAGGATTCTAGACCAATTGGAAATCTTAGCTCAAGAGGAGGCTGGAGGGAATTATCCTGGAAGTGTAGTATCCCTTTTCAAATATAAACACTGGACAATTATTCCAGCCAGTTAGCCCTTCCTTACTCAGCACACTGCGTCCCAGGCAGTGAGCAGAGGGGACCACGCTCTTCCCAGGCAGGTCTGCCTCCCAGCCTTGGCTCCCCAGGGCTCTTCCATCAGCTCACTCTTACATCTTCCAAGACTGTCGCAACCTTGGGATGTCTCTGCAGACTAAGCTTCTTCATCCTGGTGCTTGTTTTGCAAACATTTGGCTGCTTCATGGGAACCTGCCTCAACCTGAGGCCTGAGCTCCCTTTTGGCTGGGATGGTAAAGGCTTCTGGAGAAGGGCTGGTCTCCTTTCCCACTCAGATCTGATGGCTTGGAAGTGGCAGAGTTTCTGCCACTGCGTCTTTCTGCCATCCTTTCAAAGATGGAATGCCAGTTCTCAGAAGACAACAGCCAACTTTGACTTAAAACTTGGTTAAATATTTAAATGGGCATTCACATGAAAACAAAATTTTTAGGCAACGAGATAAAGCATCAAAGCAGGGTTCTAGTCTCCTTTCTGACCAGGGGTGGGCCCTCCTGCATGGCCAGGGATGCCATCTGACAAAGAAGACACATATGGAAGTTCAGTCGCCTCTATATCAAAGGATGCTTTCTCCATCTCTTTACGGTGCTTTGCTTTAACCAAACTCACAATGGCTAGCATGGTTAGACAGCAAAATAAACATGAGTGTCCATAAAATACTGGCTCTTCCAGGCTCTGATGGAGGCTGCGCAGCCAGCTACCTGCCCCGGCCTCGGAGGGAGGGCCCAGCATATAAACAAAGTTTGCATGCAAGACTCCATGTATTATCAACATATCATGTTCAGGCTCCTGCCTACCTCCCAGCAGACACATAACTCTACATTATGTAATCTGGAGATCAGCAACGTTTTGGGAAAAGAGACTTTTTGTTCCTGAGAACCTACCTTCCATGTAGGGCAGATGTCCTCTGAATCAGGCCGAGCAATTCTCAGAGGCCAGGCCCCTAGAAAGGGTGCTCAGAGCTTCAGGTCACTGCTGTTCCTTCTCGCTTCTAGAAAATGCTGAGATTACAGCCTGAGTCACCAAGCAAAGGCCCTCTTGTCTTCGGCATAAGCCTCACCTTGCTTCCATTGTGCCATTATTTTTGTCCAACATTTTATTATGAACATTTCAAATATCCAGAAAATTTGAAAGAATCATACAGTAACCCCTCGGGAGACATATTTTTAAGTTATTACCCTCTCCTGCATGGCTCTTGTAGTCTTACCCTTTTCTCCAAGCCACATTTTTCAAGAGATTTGTGCTGGGAAACCTGCGACACAGGAAATCAGTACTCAGCAGTTGTTCATGCTGCGCTGCAGGCTTTCTCACTACCCTCTTTTGGAAACGAGAAGAGCCAGGTTACAGTGACAGGCAGACCTGGGTTTCAGTCTCAACCCGTTCACTTACCGCTACGTGAACTTGGACATATTATTTTATTGCTCTGAGCCTCAGTTTACCTTCTATTTATTATGGGCATAGAGCTCACCCAAGGTTAATAAGCTGAGTGTTTATGAGATACCAGGAACTCTTCCATGTGACCCCCATTAGCTCAAATCCTCGCAGGACCCTCGTGAGAGGGGCCCTAGTGTCATCTCCCATTGTAGAGAACCAGGCTGGAAACCCAGGTCGGCTGCCTTGTGACGCCATTGGGAAAAGAGCAACAGTGAACACGGCACATTTAGTAAAAAGCTTTTACTCACAGTGGCTTTTCAACAAATAATTCAAATAAAATTATTATTATTAGCAGTAGTAGTATTTTAGAGAAGACATCCAATCAGTAACCAATTATAGCTAAGAATATAGCCAACAATAATTGCTTCTCAGGCCCTGGCTTCCTATACTTCATTCTTTCTTTTTTGCTGAGGAAGATTCACCCTGAGCTAACATCTGTTGCCAATCTTCATTTTTTTTTTTGCTTGAAGAAGATTAGCTCTGAGCTAACATCTGTGCCAATCTTTCTCTATTTTGTTTTTTGTGGGGTTTTTTTTTTTTTGTGAGGAAGATTAGCCCTGAGCTAACATCTGTGCCCATCCTCCTCTACTTTATATGAGATGCCGCCACAGCATGGCTTGATAAGCAGTGTGTCGGTCCACACCCGGGATCCAAACCTGCGAAGCAGAGCACACGAACTGAACCGCTACTCCACCAGGCAGGCCCCAGTCTTTCTCTATTTTCTATGTGGGATGCCACCAGAGCATGGCTGACAAGTGGTGTAGGTCCGTGCCTGGGATCCGAACCTGCAAACCTGGGCCGCCGAAGCGGAGCGCATCAAACTTAACCATTATGCCAGTGGGCCGGCCCCTCCTATACTCCATTCTTTTAAGAGTTGAGGCCATGACTGTGCCCCAGCACTAAGAGTGCCCCCCCAAACCGAGGGTTCACCCGGAGAGCTGTTTTCTGAGAGCTGACAAAGACCGTCCTGCAAAGCACTGCTTTGAGTGCTCAGACCTTCAATTACCAACACTGGATGGCACCATTGTGGTAAGGAACTGGAGAATGTTAAAGTGCCGTATCAGACAAATAGAATTCAGACACGAGCACTTGCGAAGGTATATACCTTTTATTGGCTGGATCATCTTTTTTTAAAAAAAGTGATGGAAATTTATCAAATCTAAACTCTGTCCATATGCTCTACTGTAAACATGGCTATCGACATTGTGGAAATCTTTCCAGACTGGTTCATCCCTCATCTGTTTAGCTCAAAGATATTTTCCATGGTGGCTGCCATACAAATTCAAACCCTGAAAGTTCTGGGGCTAGAGCCCCATCAATGATTAGCTCTTCTTTGATTCTAGGGCAAGGCATGGGATTCCTTAAAGGCAAATGGACTGCCATCTTTCAGCCCCAAAAGCTCTTGAATGCTTCCAATCCTTCCCTCATCCCAAGTGCCTTTAAGCTCACTCTAACCAGACTCCTCCATCAGGGACCATGTCAGAGAGATCCAGGGTAAGTCTCCCAGCCTCGGGAAAGGCAAAAGAAAGAGTGCATGGGCATTAAATTTTGATGAAGAACCACCTTTGATTAAGAGATGCCACTGAAGCCCAGAGATGTGGTATAGCTTTTCTAAAGTCACAGAGCAAGTTGATCAAAAAAAAAGAGAGAGAACCCGGGAGTTCTGAAACTAAGTGCTGCTGTGCATGAGATATGGAGTAATACCCATTAGCGTTAAGTCCAGAGATGTGAGGACTGAAACAAATCCAACTGTGGAGCAAGCGTTTTGGAAAAATTGAAAGCACCCCAAAGACATTGTCTTTTTCAAAGGGATACAGTTTCAGATACACCAAGATAGGACACTGTTGATGAATTTGATAAATTTTGCACCCAAGATGAAAAAAGAAGGGGCATGTTCTGAATCTTTGCCATTAATAGTTGAAGAAGATAAGTTACAGTTTAGGAAGTTCCAGCTAGGGTTTGGGTAAGAGATCCCCAGCCCGGGAAAGAGACAAAGATCTACAAAAGGGATGGACACCTTCAGAAGGAAATGGACCACAGGCTGATCCAACAGTGAAACTTCCCCCAAAAGTAGAGTTACAAGCGATTCTAGAGGTGAATCTATACAATTAGGATTCATGCTAAAATCTGAAGAGAAGAAGAAAGAGTGAGGTGGAAGAGGTGGAAGGAGGGATGAAATAAGGTAGCAGGTCCATCAGAAGCCTACATGCATTCATGAGAATCATATTTAAGAACTTGCTATTGGGAAGGACTATCCTGCCAAGACATCTGGTGACATTAATCCCTCCTTGGGCCATGGAAGTTCACCACCAGCAGCTGACATGTCATGTAAAGAAACAATCAAGGATGGGGAAGAGAAAGTGATGTTTTAGGTGGGCTGGCAGAACAGCTTTGTGGACTGCCCTGTTTTCTAACATACCCACAGAACTATGTGAAGCCAAGTGTTTTTTACACCGGGCCAGACTTTCCTACCCCAACTTGGGGGTCTGCCAGTTTTCGCTGGCTCTCTCTCCACTGTCAAGCCTTCTTGTGAAATGACTGGTACTTCCTGCTTCCCGTCGCACCCCAGACTCAGACACGCCACCTCTCCCTAGGTATCCGCCCTACGGTTTAATGAAAGGGAGCCAAGGGGCTCTTGAGGGCGCAGAAGCCCCTATTCAGATGTGAACAAAAAGGACAGGGTCACTTCTCTCCCTGTTTCCCAGTTTTCTTCCACCTTTTTCTGCTGCCCCGCCCCCATCCTTTACTGAGGTGGCTGCATCCTGACTCTACTTCAGCATCACACTCCTGCTTCTTTGTGTCCCAGCCTCCCAGCTGCAAGGCCATGGGGATGTTCAGAGAGTTCTAGCCCCAAGAAATTCTCATCTCCATAGACCTGTCTACCCACCTCCCACCTGGCCTCCAGAGAAACAGCCAACATTCCTCCAGTCCCACAGAGAAAGGGTGTGACTGGGATTACTCAATGAAGCCTCCAAGCCAGCATCTTATGCCCCCAAAACAATAGAGTTGTATTTTTCTTGGACTTCATTCATTTTATTTGGTTTCTCCTTTGATTAGCAGAAAGAGCTCCTCTCCCGCCCTCTACTTTTTTTTTACTCCACCAGCCTAGTTCTTCCGCTCTTCCGGTAGCGTTCCAACCCCCAACCTCAGTAGGGTAAAGCCGTGGATCATGAACTTGAGTGACATCAGCGAGCTTGAGAAACGCCATCCGTTTCTCCTGGGCTTTCTCACACGTGGGAATCGTCTCTTGGGAGTCCACAGCCCATCCTGATCTGTTTGTTTTGGATGATAATCCCGGGACGCTGGGTGAGGTGTTAGTCAGACTGACCTTTCCCGTCCTCCGAGTCAGTGATGTTAGATCACTAAGTCAGGCGCTAAGTGTTGAAAATTAAAATCAATGTGTGGGGCCCGTAAGAGGGAGCCAGGAAGGTGGGAACAAAGGGGTGAAAGGGGAAGGTGACACCTTGGTTTTGGTTGAAACAAACAAACAGAAACCTATCTATCTGCTATCAAAGCCATCCTCACCGCAGAGGATTCTGTTCATTTGGTGTTAGGCTCACGTTACAAAGAATATTCCGTGGACGTGACCCCCTCTTGACACAAATTACTTCTGAAAGGACTAGCACATGTCTGAAGTCTCAAGCAGCTTCTGTCTATCCCCAAACAACCAAATCTCCCAGTATTGGGGGAATTTTCTGTTTAGTCGTCTACTGTGCTCCGGAGGCATGTCAGACTGCAAGGGATATTTACAGAGTTATCTTACCTCTCTCCAGGCCCGGGAATTAGGACACCCACCAATTCCACGCCCAGCTTCTCTATCAAGCAAACAGATCTAATGGAATAACAATGCTAATAATGCCAGGTGTTTGGTTTGCACTGGCTTTTTAAATCCACCTCTTATCTCAGAGGTCAAAATCCCTACTGAGCCTGAGTCAATGCAGCTTAAATATCTATGGAAACTCAGACAAGACAACTTCTCATTTTTAATATGAGAAAACTGGCTTGTTGAGAAGTAAAGTGCCTTACAGAAGGTCATACAACATATTTACAAGGACACAGAAGTCACATTTTTGTTCGAAGGAACTCTGCATTTAGGATTATTACCTGAAAGATATACGGAGGTTGCACTGTGTTGACAAAAATTGGCTTTTAAGTTTAACCCGATGTCCTGACCAACTGCTTAAGCTTTGTTGCCTTAGAGTTTTTAGAACTCTAGTATCTCCCGGACCAACAATAAAGTATTTTACGCCCCCCTAACCCATTCCAGCACAGAGCCTGGACTTCCTTCTACTTCAACATATCAAGCACGGCAGGTGCAATTCTTTTCAACAAATATTTGTTGAGCATCAACTACATGCAAGGCATTTGCTCACATCAGATAATAAAAAAAATACCAAATCTGCTTGTGAAACAAACCATCATATCAAACTCTCCATATATGTTTCCAAAATTCAGCCACTCACTCTTTTCTTTTTTCTAGAATCCTATTCTCAAGAAAGGTCAACGTGATTAGAAGAGGAAAGAAATCATCCCTATTTTCTTTTTTCTGAAAACACACACACACACCTGTGTAAAATAATTATTTGTCCAGTAAGATTTACACATGGGTCATGGATGTAAACACACTAGACCTGTCTAAATCTAAACTCCAATTTTTTTAAGGCTCCACAAAAAGAAAAAGAGAGAAGGAAAACTCTACAAGACCCTACAGAAGTCAGTTCCCTTTCTATATTGTCAGGTAATTGTTAGCAGAAATCGGCTGTAATAACAAGCCATTTTAAAGGAATGCCACTTCAATTCTATCCTGCTTAAGGAAGATTCAGAGTCTGCCTTTGTTCCTAACCTGGGCAGTTTTGAGAAAATAACAATACCGTCTTTCAGAAACTGCAGGGAATCTGAAAGGAGGACTCCTGCTTAACCAGATAAGCGCTGGAAGGAGGGGAGGATGGCGTTGGCTCTCGGGGGTCAGCCAGGAGCCCCCACGGGAGAGGGCCAGCCTTGTCAGAGGGAGCGAGGTAAGGGGGCGGCAGGAAGAAAGGGTCTCGCTTTCAGAAACTTGAAAAGGATCTCCACTGCTCGGCGTGGACGCGACAGCCGAGGCCCTCACAGTGGCAGACCCACCAGTCTCTCCTCGGGAACATCGTCTTGGTCTCCCTGCTGACAATCTGTTTGCCGTCTGGGACTGTTTTATGCTTCTGGTTCCTTCCAAGAGTCTGAGGTTTAGGGTTTGGGTGAGCTTGATGGTTAGCCTTTTTTTTTCCCTTCCCTCTACCTTTGTATTCACAGTTTCCAATACACAAAGCACTTCATAACATCCATGGAAACCTTTGTGGCCACAGACTTAGAAAAAGACTATGACCGAGTGTCAGACCCACGCGGGGAAGGCATATGGGAGTGTCCAATTATGTGGCACGGATGTGTTGCCTTCTCGTTTTCTAGTCAGGTCCCAAAAATGGCGTTAATTTGCAAAAGGCCAGACTGACTGGAGCTTTAGCTAAGAAAGCAGCGCAGCATGACAAGAGGGATTCAGAAATGAAGTTACTCTGGACTTGGTCAATTTGAGCAGTTGAATAGCACTGAGCTGGCCCTCTCTTAGACATTGGTGAAATGTCTGCGGAATGAATGTGCACTGGTTTTTTGAAGAGGTCCGTGTCATTGTTAGAATATCCTGGATGCTTCCCCGAAGCAGAAATCCCAGCGTTTGAATCTGTCATTGTTCTCATCCCCACTAGACTCCCAGGCTCCCCTGAGAGGCATCTGCGCTCAGGGAACGTCAATAAAATGTGCTACTAAACTGCCTGATTGTTGTCCTTCTCTTGAAATCTGCTGTCCTCATTCTGTATATTCTCTGGAGACGGTCCTTAGCAATTGCTTTTACCCCACTTTTCCATTTTCCAAACAATTATACAGGAATAATTGCCAAAAATTAAGACTGAAGTCAGTTGAATTCTAATCTAGCTCTTCCACGGAGAAAACAGCTAAAGGATGGTGGAAAAGTCACCAATATCGTCACGGAATCTGAGTCTCCCAGCCATCTATCCACCCCATCCTTCCAGGTTTCAGCTTCCTCTTTCTGTAAACCAGGATCGCAACTCTCTCCCTGCATGTTATACGTGATCAAGTCTTAAACACCAATCTCCGCTGTACAGATGAAATGTGGTATCATTCAGACCAGGTTTGAACCAGAGGATTCTAATCTTGATTCCTCCCAAAAAGAAGTGTCCTGCTCCTGTGTGGTCCTTCAGCGTCAGGGGACGAATAGGGAGTCTGGGTAGAGGGGGAGGACGGCTAGTAGAGCAAACAGCGACTATCGATGGGAAGTACAGAGAACTGATGACATTGTCGGGTTACCACCTGTGCCACGGCCTGTGCAAACTGCAAGACAGCCATTGAGATTCAGAAATCTCAGCAGCCCTTCGGCCCTCCCAACTCATCCTCTTCCATTGACAACCCCGTTTGGGGACTGTCATCTCCAAACGTGCATTAACATTGCCCCACGAAACACAGTCCAAAGGAAATAAGGCAAGGCCAAAAAGAAACAAGGCCATGGGTTAATAGTTTCCCCGACTGGAGAATAGAGATAATGATGGGATAGCCCATCTGGTCTCATTATTAATGAGTTTTTACATAGTCAGCATCCCAGAATTGGTAGCTATTGTTTTCTTTATCCCTGTTGCTGTTAGTGTGAGATTTTACCCCTTAACACTTAGAGCCGTGAGATTTTGGACAAGAGAATTAACCATTCTAAACCCCACCTTTCTCATCTGTTAAATGGGGAAAACAATAAGAACTACCAGGAACGTTTTTCGGGGGGGAAACAGGTCATATATGCAGGTAAAGCCCTTAGCAGGTTGCCAAGCACATAGGGCTCTGCAAATATTTCCTCTTACTCATAAATGGGGTAGAAAGGAAAAGGGGCAGAGTGAAAGGCCCTGCACTTCCAAAATGACGAGGACTTCTCCAAGTTTAGGGGAATGGTGACATCCCATTTCTGCTTTGTAGAACAAAATGGTTTTGAAAATCTGGACAAGCATGGAGCAAGTTGTAAACAGGCTCCCGCACAACCCAGGGAAGAAAGAAATCCCGACAACACCAGAGTAAAATGATTGCTGTGAAACAAAATCAACCAGCACGCCACTCCTGCAAACCCACAGAAGTTCTCACGAAAAGGAAATTAAAAGAAGGGAAGACATGTTCCATGCGCACGGTTCAAGTCACACTTTGTTCTCTGCTCCTCCGAGACAAAGGCAGCCAAACCCTGATTAGGGGAGAAGGGAGGAGATAAGATGAGAGATGCACTTCACAAAACAGTGGAGCCCCAGTCTCTCCGCGTGACCCAAAAAAGGGCGAGAGCCCAAGGGAGAGGCGGGCAAAACATAAGAATGTGGAGGAGTGGGCCCGTTGGCCGCGCTGGCCTGCGTGCCTGGGAGCCAGAGGTCCGTGGTAATAGCAGCGTGTGGAATTCCACGTGTGCAGGGGCCTGCGGGGGAGGCGGACGTGGCACCCGCAACATGGGATCCGGAGATCTGTCTCTCCCATTAACTGCGTGACCTTGAACAAGGCGCACGCTATTTTCAGGGCTTCTGTTTCTTCACATGAAAAGCAAAGAGAGTAATTTCTTCCCCTCGCAGCCTCCTAGAGATGTCCAGGGAATAGAGTGGACAAGTGGATGCAGGGCACTTCAAAAGCAGAAGCAGGAAGCAGTAGCAAGGAATATTCATTAGCAGTGAAATTATTTTTTCAGCAATAGGTGAGAAGGCACGAGAGCAGATGAATACGTGTACTTTAGAGCGACGCGTGTATGTGTGTGCACGTATGTGGGAGAAAGAGAGAGAGAGGATCAGGTGTGTATCCCCAGCATTCCTTTATGTGAATGAGTGATCTGCAGTGTGTTAACGGGTGTGCGGTGGGAACTGTTTAGAGCTGGGTGAGTCCAGGCAAAGGCTGGTTATGGAGGCAGAGGGACAGAGACCACAGTGTGGACAGAAGTGAACACGGTGCCCTGGAAAGAGCAGGGAGAATACAGGTTCTACATAGCCTGAGGCCAAGCCTGAGGCTTCTCTTCCCCAGGCTGCACTTTACGTTTCCTGCAGAGTAGCTGCCCATTGGCTGGAAGAGAATGCCCACCCTTGACCCCTCACTACATCACCCCACCCATCTCAGCAACATGTTTCACCCAGGAGAAGCAAAAAGCTGTGGCCATTTTGACATTTAATAACTAAATAAATACCTGTTGAAATTAACTCCACCCACCCCACCCCACCCTAAAGCCAATGCAATAGTTCCTGGAGTGTTTCCTCCTGTTTTTCATTTTCCTCCACCTCTCCTTCTCCGCCTCCTCCTTCTTCCAAATAAAGCATGGTTTGGAATTAGGGGCAGAAGTGGAGACGGGTGATTTTGTTTTTCAAATGCCTCTGGTTGGGGAAGATGTAGGGTGTAAGGTCCAAACCGTACTGCAAGTCCCAAAAGTTCCTAGACACCACACATCCACGTACACACACTTTCATTTACTCTTTCCCTTTAAATCCCCCCCCCAGGAGGAGCTGGGGAGGGATTTGTGCTTCTGGGGCTCTTGGGACTGCAGTCCCTGGGGCCATCTGGGAGTGATTAGGCTACAGATTTCAGGTAGCTCCAGCCACACGTGCAGTCCACATGACACCCCCTAATTCCATACCCACAGCTCTCCTTCTCCAAACAAACAGCAGCGCCGTTTGCAGAGAAAAGAAAATGCCTTCCTTAGAGGAGCTGCAGAGGAAAGCCAGGTCACAACTGTCTCCTCTGCACCAACCCCCACTGCCCCCAGCCCAGCCACCCCCACCCACCATTCATTCAGCAGTCAGCCACAACGTGGCTCATCCGTGAAAGGACTGTGCGTTGTGCTTAGAAAAGCAAGCAAGGAAACCAGGAAGAAAAAAATATTTATGATCACTGTATATTTGGGTAGCAAGGTCTGGGGGTTTTAGAGGTTCTGATATGTTAATAATGATTTTAGTTTGTGGTTTGATTGTTTTCTCAAAACTTGTAAATCCAGGCTAGAAATGTGTAAAGATTGCAATCTGAAAGCTTGATACCCATCACTCCCAAAATTCTCCAAAGGCATATCTCCAACACCCTTTCTTATAGAGAAAAGTCAGATGGTAGGAAATTTAGAAGAGGGTTCCAGGACACGGACAGACTTCCTTGTAAATGGCACAGGCAGCCATCTACGGGACACATTTTGAGGGGAGCCATAATGACATCCCATGTAACTGGTCAAGATGTCCCATTATGTGCTTGGTAGCTGAAACCTACCATTAGGTATTCACCGCTTTGGCTAAATTTTGGTCATGCATTTGCTCAATGAACATTTATTCAGCAAAGTCTGTGTGGCACATAGATTGGGAATACAAAGAGGATAACACTCTGTCCTTGTCCTCAAGGAAATCACAGTTTAATGGTAAGCATATATGCACAAAGGACACATGACAGCAGAAAGGGGCATGAACAAAATGTTACAAGAATGCAGAGATGAGAGAGAATCAGTTCCTGGGGAGATCTCAAGTCTCACAAAGGGTTTAGCATCTGAACTGGATCTTTATCCACTATTAAAGTCTGGCTGCCTCTTAGACTAAGACTAGACTAAGTATATAGTCATTTACTACATAGTATAAATGAGTCTCTCATCTTTCCCAAGAGAACAGTAGGTGAAGGCAGCTTTTATCTGGGAGAGACACCCTTCCCTGAAAAGGGAGAGGAGCACGTCAAGAAAGCGTTGTAAGGAAGGCTCCTCAGTCCATGAGGAAGGAAACCCATGAAGGTGGGGAATCATTCAGTACTTAAATCCAGGGGGACGGGGCTGGGTCTGCCTGTGAGCCACTGAGAAACAACCAAAGGACATGCAAGAGACGTGAGGAGTTACGGCCACTCTTAGGAATGAGCGAATGAAGGCAAATCAATCATTCTTCTCCGTGAGGAAGCATTACTTGGGATTTTTTAGAATCAAAAGAGAATCTAACCTTTTCTCTGAACCCATTCTTAAGTCTCAAGGCAACCTCATTCCCACTTCCTGGTTTGCTGGACTAAAAATCAAAGAGCCCCTGGCAGAAGTGAAGCTGGGCGGGGGAAGCCCGGGAACAGAAAAAGCGGGTAGGGGAGTGTTCGTTCCATCCTCTGCTTAACCCGTCCAGTCCTCTTGGCTAATAACACTAACCCCAGAGTTGGCTGAAGCAGGTTGCAGGCCAGCTCACCTGGGGAAGGTGCACTTGGAGGCAAATGCCCCCACCAATGTCACCCTGAAGCCCTGCTTTCCTCAGACCTAAGTTCCTGGAGGAGAGTCAGAACCAAGACAGCCTCCGAAGTGCCAGGAAAATAAAAAGCAATTAGTGACTTTTGCTTTAGGCAGAATCTGAAGGGGAAAAAGAAATCTCGGAGTCCCACAAGACTCCACCTCCCTGGGCCTCTTCCGGAGCCACAACGTTCAGCCCACTCAGCGTTTGGTCAATGCCACTTTCTCCTCCCCCAGAAGATTTCTTTGCTCCTGGAAAATCATCTGGAAACTGTCATCACCACGGTGCTGGTTGGCAGATGTCCCCCAAAGAGGGAGTGAAGCGTACCACACACTACAAGGCATTTCT
Organism: Tapirus indicus; assembly: GCA_031878705.1. NCBI lineage: Eukaryota > Metazoa > Chordata > Mammalia > Perissodactyla > Tapiridae > Tapirus > Tapirus indicus. Next base: position 51,681,728 of record CM062932.1, read on the forward strand.
GGGCTTGGACCAAGAGGGGGGCAGGCGGGGATGATGGCTCAGGCAAGAGCAGCACAGCCTCACCGGGGACAGAAGAAGAAGTGACTTCTGGGGCCAAGAGGAAAGAGATGGAAAGAAATCTGACACTGAGCCTGGAGCTGGGGACCACTTCTCCCCACGCTCTGCCTTCCCCTCAGTGCATTGATGGAGCAGCAAGACTAGAAGCAGCTCTCTGTGACCCACGCATTCTTTCAGAGCGAGGAAAGAGAAAATCTCTCGCAGAGGCAGAGAAGAGGGTCTCAGAACACAGCGAGCCCTGCGGGCAAAGCAGGGTACAAGTGGACAGACACAGAATTCTGCCGGGAACCAGACATGGAGACAATAACAGCAGGGACCCAACCTTGTCCCCTTTGGATGTTCAGGCACATAGTAAACCCTCAAGTGATATTGGCCACATTGATTTACACAGGGGCCGAGAACGATTAACGTTGGGCTAACCAGGAGAGATGACAAGTGAAGGAATGTCAGGGAACAATAAAGGATGGAGAGGACGAGACGTCTCCACTGCCTTGTACTTCCTCTACCCAGAACTCTCCTCCATCCTCTAGGGTCCTAGAACCAACACTCAGACCTGTGGTCCCCGCTCCCCCAGTTCCTGCACGGCTTTCCGTGGTCGTCCATGTCTTGCAAATGTCCAAGCACCTGGTTTGCTGCCCACAATACATCATGCATTTAATACAGTTGAGGTCAAATGAAAGCTGGATTCGGGCTCCTTCAGGAGACTCTGGAGCCAGGCCCCTGGGAGGAAGTGGACCCTGGAGGCGTGGGGTGAATGCCTGGGTAGAGTGTCTGAGCCAAGACCACCCACCTGCCTTCCTTTCCTACCAGAGATACCAACTCTCCATCAGACACCTCAACCCTCCGTCAGACACCACCTTTTCTCCTAGTTGCTGAGGAAAACATCTCCACCTGTGAGATGCCTCCATTGCTCCAAGAAAGTATTCAAGGGAAAGATGCCTACATTTAGGGCCCTCGAAGACTATATATCTCCATTTTGAAGAATAATAAATGCCCTGATATTTGAATCTATAGTAACCCTACCCCTAAATTATATAGGTGAACGCTAACTTGTCTCTGCTTTGCACGTGGATATTAAGGCAGTGGAGGCTAAAAAGACAGTCCTCTTCTGCAACTGAAGCCAATAATTCGTGAGTTTTAGGGGCACTCCAAAGGGAAGCGGTTCCTGCAACCAGCCCGGCCTTGTCTACGCTGTGCTGCCGGGCCTTCCCTCACCTTTCAGTCGACCTGGAAATTGGTGGAGAAGCAAGTTCCAGTCCTAGGGCTCAGCGTGAAAGAAAACAATGTGCCCTTTTCCATGGGATGTAAATACATTTTGTCCTAAAGCTAGTGGCAGGGACATAATGAGATTTTTCTGGGTCTTAGTGATGTGAGAGGGACCAAAAAAAAGTGTCCCTCTTGTCTATGCCAGGCCAGATTTCACATTCATTCCCCCCCCCCCCAAAATAGGGGGGGTGTGGGCAGGGGGAAAAAAGACATTTAGGAGTCCACTTATTTCTTTTACATCAGTGAAAGGGCCTTGGAAGAAAAATGTCATAGAGAGAAGGGAAGAAAGATAGAAAGGAAAAAACTGCTTTCTCAATATCCCTGATCTTCCTATTCTATTTGAGGCTGGGAGAGCACCAGGGACACCCCTCGCTTCTCCCTTCAAACAAACCCGGGATGGAATCTGGTAATCGCTGCCTGTCTCTCCCGCTGGCTTGCAAACAGCGATGCAGACCACGAAATTAATTTGAAACAAACAAGGCGGGAAGCTCAGCGGGCCCCGCGTTCCTTGCGGCCCCCACTTCGCTTCTCGAAGCCCCAGGGCCCTCAAGGCTCGGGGTCCGCCTACTCCCTGCAGTTTTTGTGACGTCACAGCTCCGAGAACCCTCTGCGGCCAAAGCCCCCAGCCTTAAGACGTCTCTCGCGGAAACTCGAAAGTTGGGGGCTGACCTCAGGACCTTAGCCCTCCCGGGGCCCTCCGGGCAGAACGCGGGGCCGCTGGAGCTCCGACTAAAGGGCAGGCGACCAGGCTGCGCGCTCCTGCCCTCGCGCCTCGCTCACGCCGCTCCGAAGCGGTGCCCAACTAGCAGCAGAAAGGACGCCCGGTTTGGCCCCAAGAATCTATAGGTTCGAGGAACCAGAAGATGCGCTCTGTCCGGGGCCTCCCAGGTCGTGCTCAGATAGAAAAGGATTGCAACAAAGACAGAAGAGAATTCGTCCTTAATTCAGTTACTTTCGGAATAGTATATTAATAGCATTTCTCCTTTTCCACAGTTTGATGGAGACATTTTCCCTTATTAATAAAGATCCGAAATAATCACCCACCCAACAGAACATCTTAGAGGCAGCAGCTGCTTGGAGTACCATCAGGCTAAGATGAAGTCATCGCTCTAGTGCCCACCCTCGCCTCGGGGCATCATACAAAACCCTCCTGAGAATCTCAGCTCTTTTCTGTCGGTGCCCTCCCTGGACCGAACACCCCAAAATCGAAAGGTGCTGGGATGGGGAGGAGGAGGTGCAGGTGCGAATCCGAGATCTGCGGCGGAAGCTCTCCCGGCTGGTGTGAGCCCCCGACCCTCCCGAGTCGGCTGCAAGGGAGGCGCCGCTGCGCGGGAGCGCTTATTTTGTTTCTGTTTTTCAATCAGCAAGGCAAAAGCACCTTCAGCTGAAAATGCCTGAAACATTTTTAAGAGAGGAAAATTGAGGAGGGAAAAACAAAAAAGAAAATTTGGCCTAGGGAATTTCCCGCAGGCCGTTCTAGGGATGTACGGAGGGAATCCGAATGACGCGCGGCTCCCTTGTACCTTGACTAAAGACAGGTATTTTCGGGAAAGGAAGGATTAAAAAAAAAAAAAGCACACTCCTTTTGGAAGCACAGTCCCTTGGGGCTGGGACTTCCCACTCCCACCCCTCCTTGTCCCTTCAGATAGTCAGCCAGTCCAGGACAAGTCAGGCGTCCAGCATCTTGCTTTGGCCGCGGTCTGCACCCCCCCGGGCGCCCCGCTGGCTTCCCGCCGCCCGCTGCCCCACGACCCGGCCAGCCAGGTCACCCGGGAACACACTGACGCTTCACGCCTCCCTGACTCCACACCTCCTGTCCACCTCATCCCTCTTTCTCTTCGAAAACAGAAAAGGGAAAAAACCTGAAATGCCTCCCTTGGCCCGCAGTTTTAGGGGGCGCCGGGATTATACAGTCCTGGGTGACACACGTCAAATAATCTCCCAAAGTAGGGCGCCCGTTTGGGAAGAAATATACACGTAGGACTATGCAGTCACATGCGTTTAGGGAACCTGTGACTGGGAGGTCTGGAGGCCTGGGATGGGACATGCACACACTCGGGCGAAATGTCCAAAGGTCACACTTATTCGATCGGTCGACAGATATTTATTGCGCACCTACAAAGCTATCTGGTATTTTCCCTCTTGCTTCTGCCGTGCCTGTCCAGCCCAACGCCCGTCCGGAGACTCGGGCTTACCTGCCGCACCTTTCCAGAGAGAACTGTGTCCGCGGCGTAAAGAGCGACCGGCAAACACGCTCCCTGCCCGGTGAAAAGTACTAATTCCCGAGGAGCGGCTGGGAGCAGAGGGCGCGGGGAGCGGGGATACCGCCAGGGACTGGGGGCTTTTACCTCAGGGGAGTCGGCCCGAGGAATTGGCAGAGAGAAGAGGTATCCTCTTCCCTGAGCACCTCTCTAGAAAACATTGCCCAGGGCTGATGGGAGACGCTGCTGCTCGCCCCGAACAAATTCTTCTAGGACACGCATCCCTGCTGAAAACGGATTTAGACACGGTGCCCACGTTTGCTAAGGAATTGTTGGAGAGGGAGGTTGTGGTCCTTAATTCCTCAGGTAAAGGAAACGCCATCTGCCCACACCGCCCATCCCCATCCCGAGATGGAAAACCCCGTGCACTGCGTGTTTGCGCAGCCCCACAGAGCCCACGAAACTCGCTTTGCGCCACCAACTAGGGCTCCTGCTTTGGCTCCTGTGTAGACGCGGAGGGAGATTGGCGGCCCCGGCTGGGCAATTGAGCTCGGCGCCGAAGGAGCGAGAAGGGGGGATCCCAGACCTCGGCTTCCCGAGGTCCCCCGTGGGACCCGCTCGCACCTCCGTGTCTCCGCTCCCGGCGGCAGACCTTGAGGCGCTTGCTCAAGAACGCGGACCCGAATGCACGTCGCGGACACGTGAACCCCCGTGCATGGCCTGCCCCTTTTCTCGACCTGCGCCCTTGCCCTCCCTCAGCCTCACCAGACTGAGGATCGATCAGGCGCGTTTCGCTTTTGGCAGAACGCTCTGGCTAAAACTGGGCCAACAGCCTCAGTTTCCCGATCTGTAACCTGAACACTGGGAACCGGTTCCTTTCCCTCTGGCTCTCTCTGATTCAGGTCCTCTGGTCGGGGACTGCGAGCGTCTTCCCGGGGCAAGGAGGAGAGGTCAGGGGAGACCCGGAAAAGTCACACCGGAGGAAACCGGGCCCCTGAATAGGGGTGGGGGAGTTGGCACCGGGAGACCCCTGCAGAAATACAGGACTGCCCCACTGGCTAATTGATGGTGCCCACCCATCAGACTTGGCCTGGTCCTGGCACGCTGAGCAGAGGGAAACGCTTGGCACCTGGGAGGTGGGGGTCCTTCTCGTGGTCTCCATCTCCCCGTTCTGTGCAGAATAGAAACGTTAGGCATTTCGAACGCTCTCTTGTTGCCCGGTTCCCTAGAGACACACACCTCCCAAGTTTCCCTAACTGGGCTGCCCAGAGATGGATCCGCACAGGAGGGAATACCGCGTTGCAATTCCTGTAGAGATAAATCTCAGCAGCAAAGCAGCCCTGATTGAGCGGAATACCCTGTACCCCCCCCCCCATCAAAGTTTTCCTGCAGTGTCTGCGTTAGACAGTTTCTGGGCTTTTGGCGCCCCCTCTGGATGCAGCTGAAAATTGCAGCCCATTTTTAAGTCAACTGATTGTTTATCGTAAGTTTTCAAAAAGATACAAAATGCTTGCATCAAACGAACAGAAAATGTATAAAGCACCGTAGCTTATGATTTAAAATGCCATATATTACGTATCTCCTATTACATAATTATATTAAAATATATTTATATATGTACGTATTTATCTTGACAAATATTTAGTGAAATATTCCAAAATATCTTAAAAGTCACAGTCGTCTTCACTGCCTTTATGCCAGTAAACATGGGAATTGCAACAAAATACAACTAAATGCAGACGCCCCTGGTTAAAACTTCTGCCCGAAGTTCTGATCTCTGAATCTCCTCCTGGGTCAGGTGTCTTCGCCTCCCGAGGACACAGAAATCAGTCCACACCACGCGGGACATTTTTTCTCCCAAGAAAGGATAAACTTGTTCTTACACTTTCGAGCCCATTCGCGGAGCCATAAATACAGGTCTATTGCAGGGAGGTCTCTAACTCGTAAACAAGCTATAGGATACTAGAGACATCCACTGTGAGTTACATTCGTTTAAAAAGTAAATACCGTTTAACAGGGTTGTAACTTACTACCTTCTGAAGAGTTCCGTCCTGTAAGAAATGTCGACCTCTTAGGAAGAAAATGAGAGACAACGAGATTTTTAAAAATTCTTCACGGAAAACATTCTTTTAAATCTTGTAATAGTGACCACAATTTGCAAATTAGAAATAAACACGTCTTTGATATGATGCGGGCCGATTCACAATAACAATCATTGAATTCGAGGGGAACATTTGCGAACGCCAGAAAGGGGGGAGTCTAAAATTAAGAGTTTTCGACAGTGGTGCGTTTATTTGTGATTCTGAAGACATGTAACCCACTGGCGACTAAGATTTTTCCTCTCTCCCATAACAGATACCTCACCAGGCTCTAAACAGTTCGTGTAAACACAAAGGATGTGCTCAAATCACACTTGAAATATATCAGACACCCCCACCCCCTTCCCCAGAACTCCCAACCGTCTGCGATTCAAGTCAGGACGACAGGCGCTTCACCTCTCCAGGTGTTTTGTAAAGGAGGGCGAAAGCAGGCAAGCAGCAGGACTCCGACAAAGTGGTGTGTTTTGTCTGCGGTGGTGCTCATTGGTTTGGCCTTTTACAAACCGAGTGACCGGCCTCAGCCTCGCGGCCCGGGACTGCCACATTCGCAAAGTTCGACCTCTCAGAGCCAGAGCAGTCTGCAAACTCGTTGCAGTGGCAACTCTGCTGACGTTCTGACTCGGCCGGGAGGCGAAGAGCAGAGCGTCAGAGCAGTTGCCCTGTCACTGAGGAGCCTCGCGGGGTGGGGGCTTGGGGGGCTGGAGAAGGACTTGTCAGAGTTCAAGGTCGGCGTGGCGCGGGACGGCTCCTGCGAGCGCGGGGCCGCCGCGTCGCCGCCGCCGCCAGCCTTCGCCGCGACTTAGCTTGGTTTTCATTGATTCCCTTCTCAAGAGCGCAGCAGAATCTCGACCAGCCGCACCAGCCCCGGCGAACCAGAGCATGTTAATCTATTTATATGGATTATTACAGAGGAACAGCGGGCGTTGAGTCACCAAAACATTTGCTTCAAAAGACCATTTCTAAGCACTTTGGGAGGAGGTAGGCTCCAGGCGCGTAAACTGGGCTAAGCACTCAGGAGCGACTGCTTTTCCCATACTGCAAACTCCAGCTAAGGCTCCGGTACCGCGGAGAACGCAGTGGAAAGAACTGCTCGGAGGTGGGAGTAGATCCTAGTCTAGACACACACACGCACACGCACACACACGCAAAGATTCGCGCGGAGACGGCACCAAAATTCTGACATTACGAGAGTACGGCAAACTTACACACTTGGACGTCCCGGGTCCCCCGCCTGCCCCGCAGCTCCCCCCCGTCCGCCCGCCCGACCAGCGGCAGCGCACCCCTCCCGGCTCCTCCCCTCTCCTCTCGTCACCCAGCCCAGAGCCACAATCCTCCTCCCCTCCAAAATCGGATCCAATCAGCTGCCTGCCAGCCCCTGAAATGCCGCGCTGTGATTGGTTGGGCGTCTCTAAGGTGAGGGGGAGTATTTATTAAAGAGCCGCTGGGCTGGGAGTTGGAGAGCGGAGAGCGGAGCTTGAAACTGACTGGAAACTTCAGTGGCGCCGCGACTTTCCAGTTTCACCCCAGGAACTTTGAGGAGAAGAGAAGGGGTGCAAGCGCCCCCGCTTTTGCTCTTTCTTCCCCTCCTCCTCCTCCTCTCCAATTCGACTTCCCCCACTTGGAGCGGGCAGCTGCGGGCTGGCCACCCCGCGCCCTCCTAAGTGCTCGCCGCCGCAGCCGGGTGACGCGCCAGGCTCCCCGGGAGCCGCTCGCTCCGCGTCCGGGCAGCCGAGGGGAGAGGAGCCCGCGCCTCGAGTCCCCGAGCCGCCGCGGCTTCTCGCCTTTCCCGGCCACCCGCCCCCTGCCCCGGGCCCGCGTATGAATCTCCTGGACCCCTTCATGAAGATGACCGACGAGCAGGAGAAGGGCCTGTCCGGCGCCCCCAGCCCCACTATGTCCGAGGACTCGGCGGGCTCGCCCTGCCCTTCGGGCTCCGGCTCCGACACCGAGAACACGCGGCCCCAGGAGAACACGTTCCCCAAGGGCGAGCCGGACCTGAAGAAGGAGAGCGAGGAGGACAAGTTCCCCGTGTGCATCCGCGAGGCCGTCAGCCAGGTGCTCAAGGGCTACGACTGGACGCTGGTACCCATGCCGGTGCGCGTCAACGGCTCGAGCAAGAACAAGCCTCACGTCAAGCGGCCCATGAACGCCTTCATGGTGTGGGCGCAGGCGGCGCGCAGGAAGCTCGCTGACCAGTACCCGCACCTGCACAACGCCGAGCTCAGCAAGACGCTGGGCAAGCTCTGGAGGTAGGGCCTGCGCGGCAGGGTGGGCTCCGCGGCGGCGGCGGGGGTGCTGGCCGGGACCGTCTCTCCGCGCCCCGCCTCCCAGCAGGAGGGAGTTGCCGGTCCCGGAGCGGGCTGGGTGGGGCGGGGGGAGGGGGACGAGGTGTGACTTGGCTCAGAGTTGGACGAAGTTCTTGGATTGCTCTCGGGGAAAGTGGGGGCTGGTGGGGGGGAGAGAGGGTGGGAGAAGAGTTGTAGGAGACACGGTGGGAGGGGGCTGCCAGCCGGATCTCCCGTCGCTGTGAAGTTCAATCTCAAGTGGGGGGTTGGGGTGGGAAGTGAAGTTCCCCTCTCCCTCCTTGGAACTGCGCTCTCTCGCGCAGCCCCACACCCAAGGAGATGGGATGGAGGGTGGGGGGAGAAACTGAGGCTAGAGGAGCCCCCGGGCAGGAATGGGGGGATGAGAGAAGGAGGGAGGCTGCTGGAAATAGGTGGGCGCAATGTGTGTTTGTGGGGCGGGGCGCAGGAGGAGCTCCTTGCAGATTAAGTGGTTTTTTGGAAACTTTTTAAAGGGTGCTGGGGGCGGTGGGGGTATAACTCCAGTAGCAGAGGCATTTAGAGCGGGAGCCGCGAGAGCTGTTTTCATCTCCAGGGTTTCCAAAATAGAAGGGAAGAGGAGAGGGCGGGGCGGGGAGTGACCGCTCAGGTCGGACTAAAAGAACCGAGATTTTTTTTTTTTCTCTTATTTTTTTTTTTTTAAGAAAAGTTCTGAGCTGCGGCAGGGACTGGAAAGCAGGGAGGAGGGGGGAAGTGGGTGTGTGCGAAGACGACGAGTGGCCGGGGTCTCCTCCCCCTCCCGCCGAGCTGACAGCTCAGCGGCTCTCACGGACCCGCTCTCTCTTTTTCTCTGCGCCCCCGCCCCCGCCCCCAGACTGCTGAACGAGAGCGAGAAGCGGCCCTTCGTGGAGGAGGCGGAGCGGCTGCGCGTGCAGCACAAGAAGGACCACCCGGATTACAAGTACCAGCCGCGCCGGAGGAAGTCGGTGAAGAACGGCCAGGCGGAAGCCGAGGAGGCCTCGGAGCAGACGCACATCTCCCCCAACGCCATCTTCAAGGCGCTGCAGGCCGACTCCCCGCACTCCTCCTCCGGCATGAGCGAGGTGCACTCTCCCGGCGAGCACTCGGGTGAGCCCCCCACGGCGCCCGGGCCGAGCCATGCCCCCCCCCGCCTGGCACACCCCCAGGCTTCCACCTAGTGGGCTCCGCGTAGAGACTTTGCGCTCCCCGGGGAGGGAAACACTACTCCCTACGCCTAATCCCTCTCCCCTCCCCGCCCAGCGCCCCACGAAGCCCCTAAACACACGCGCACACACCCCACTCAATCCCTACATCCTAGCAGATTAATTTTTATTGCGAGATAAAATGCTTTTACAGCTTTACAGGACTTCTCCCTTCTTCTCTTCGCTCCCCCACCCCAAAGGCACATACAGAGCTCTTCCACAAGTAGCAATTTGGTCTTCCGGACCCTCTGGGCCCCCGACCCTCCCCTGATAAAAGGAGACTGCCGAGTGTGTACCGGCGGGTTAATCATTCCGCGACTTATCTCGGGGTGTGGCGCGCCTCCCGCGCCTATGCGGGGCCTTAAGACACTTTAGGAGGGAGGGAGGGTCCCAGGAGGGTTCTTTGCACAGCCCGCGTTGATTTTCCTGTGCTTCTTCCTCTTTTATTGCCTGCAGGGCAATCCCAGGGTCCACCGACGCCACCCACCACCCCCAAAACCGACGTGCAGCCCGGCAAGGCTGACCTGAAGCGAGAGGGGCGCCCCCTGCCAGAGGGGGGCAGACAGCCCCCCATCGACTTCCGCGACGTGGACATCGGCGAGTTGAGCAGCGACGTCATCTCCAACATCGAGACCTTCGACGTCAACGAATTTGACCAGTACCTGCCACCCAATGGCCACCCGGGGGTGCCGGCCACGCACGGCCAGGTCACCTACACGGGCAGCTACGGCATCAGCAGCACAGCGGCGACCCCCGCGGGCGCGGGCCACGTGTGGATGTCCAAGCAGCAGGCGCCGCCGCCGCCGCCCCCGCAGCAGCCCCCGCAGGCGCCGCAGGCCCCGCAGGCGCCCCCGCCGCAGCCGCAGGCCCCGCAGGCCCCGCAGGCGCCCCCGCCGCAGCCGCAGGCGCACACGCTGACCACGCTGAGCAACGAGCCGGGGCAGGCCCAGCGAACGCACATCAAGACGGAGCAGCTGAGTCCCAGCCACTACAGCGAGCAGCAGCACTCGCCGCAGCAGATCGCCTACAGCCCCTTCAACCTCCCGCACTACAGCCCCTCCTACCCGCCCATCACCCGCTCGCAGTACGACTACACAGACCACCAGAACTCCGGCTCCTACTACAGCCACGCGGCGGGCCAGGGCTCCGGCCTCTACTCCACCTTCACCTACATGAACCCCGCGCAGCGGCCCATGTACACCCCCATCGCCGACACCTCCGGGGTCCCTTCCATCCCGCAGACCCACAGCCCCCAGCACTGGGAACAGCCCGTCTACACACAGCTCACCAGACCTTAAGGAGACCTTAGACAAAGGGTGATGATGGCCGTGACGATCATAGAAATAACCGAAGAAATCAAGAACCAACCAGAATTTCCTTTGGACATTTTTTTTTTCTTATTCCTTAAAGACATTTAAGCTAAAGGCGACTCGTACCTGAATTCCGAGACAGAAACGTTAGCTATCCAAACGCAGTGCCACCTTGCTGCGGACCAGTGGCCAGGCCACTCTTGGCGAGATGGACCAACAGAACCGACAAGAAACTGGACTTGAGAACCTTCTTCAAAGCAAGCATGGAGGATGATGGAGAATCGTGCAACCCATTTGCTCAATCTCTCTGCCTGTTTGGACTTTGTAATTATTTTTTAGCAGTAATTAAAGAAAAAAGTCCTCTGTGAGGAGTATTCTCTATTTTAAATATTTTTAGTATGTACTGTGTATGATTCATTACCATTTTGAGGGGATTTATACATATTTTTAGATTAAAAAAATTAAATGCTCTTATTTTTCCAACAGCTAAACTACTTAGTTGAACAGTGTGCCCTAGCTTTTCTTGCAACCAGAGTATTTTTGTACAGATTTGCTTTCTCTTACAAAAAAAAAACAAAAAACAAAAAAAAGCGTGTGTGTTGTATTAACATAAAAAACACAGATTTGTGTTATGTGAACAGTTTTGGGGGTTAGCTTTGCTTAATTCCTCAGGCTTTCTGATTCAAGGAGGAGCTGCCTTAGAAAGAAAAATAAAGGCCTTATTTTGCAACTATGGAAGTAAAAATAGTCTAGAGAAGCATTTGGTAAGCTTTATCATATATATATTTTTTAAACAAGAGAAAACACCTTGAGCCTTAAAACCGTGCTGCTGGAAAATACTTGCGCTCTCTTTTAGTGTATTTCCTCCTGCATTTGCTTGTTCGCTGCAGTCTTGAGAAAGCAGCAAAAGGCAAGCAAAGGAGAAGAAATCTGGGAATGTTTCAGCAGCCAGTAAGTGCCCCAGCACACTGCCCCCTGGTTGCCTGCCTGGGCCCCATGTGGGACACAGATGCTCGAGTCCTCTCACTCACACTGTCACCTGTGACTCTCTGAACACCAGCAGTTCACCTTCAAGACTTTCCACGTGCTAAAATTATTTATTTTGCAAGGAGAGGTTCTAAATTAAAAAAAAACTTCCTTTTTTCTTTTTTTGGAATTTATCTTCTTTAAAATAGGTTGTTGAAGCCTTCCTCAAAGGGTATGGTCATCTGTTGTTAAATTATGTTCTTAACTGTAACCAGTTTTTTTTATTTATCTCTTTAATCTTTTTTTTATTATTAAAAGCAAGTTTCTTTGGATTCCTTGTCCTAGATTTGTATAAATACCTTTTCGTCTGTTCTTTTTTTTTCTTCGTTGTTTTTGTTGAAAACAAACTGGAAATTTATTTCTCTTTTTGTACAAATGAGAGGTTGCAAATGTAGTGTATCACTGAATCATTTGCAGTGTTTTCTGCCACAGATCTTTGGGCTGCCTAAATTGTGTGTGTGTGTGTGTGTGTGTGTTGTGACACAAAACAATGCAAGTCTGTGTCATCAGTATTCCCCTGCATGTTCTCTAGAGAGGGAGGAAGGGGGAGGGAATCGGCCCACTGACAGACCTTAATTCTTAATTACTTCTGTGGCTGGAGAGTTTGAGGATTGCTTTTTAAAAAAGACAGCAAACTTTTTTTTATTTAAAAAAAGATATATTAACAGTTTTAGAAGTCAGTAGAATAAAATCTTAAAGCACTCTTATAATATGGCATCTTTCAATTTCTGTATAAAAGCAGATCTTTTAAAAAAATATTTCTGTAACTTAAGAAACCTGGCATTTAAGTCATATTTTGTCTTTAGGTAAGGTTTGGTTTGTGTTTGTGTTTTGTTCGTTTTGCCTGTTTCCCTCCAAACCTTTTGTTCTCTCTGTGAAACTTACCTTTCCTTTTTTTCTTTCTTTTTTTTTTTTTTGTATATTATTGTTTACAATAAATATACATTGCATTAAAAAGAAAACGGCCTCTGGACTTATTCTCCCCTTTCTCCTGTTGAAACGATGATGTGAAGTATTGGGTGCAAAAGGGACTGTTACATGCTGATCACTGTGTTTTCATTTTTTATGTACATCTTTGGCAGTCTTAAAATAGGCACCGAGGAAAAGACTGTGTGTCCCCAAAAATCGAAGCAGAAAAATCCTGAAAAGTGCCACCCCATTTGGTCACATACAGAATTCCATGTCAGGAGTTGCGGCTCTGGCAAAATGTTTGTTGTGGTTTTAACACCCTCATGCTTGAGGGCAAAAGCTGTTCCCTTGTGGAAGTCAGAAAAGAGTACTAGCCCTGAAATCAGTAGCTTGTCAGGAGACAGACTGCCAAAGGGGGTGACTTGCTTGTCTGCGTTTAATAGAGCGAACTTTCTGTCATCATGAGCTCATACCAAAAACTGGGGTGTCCATTTAAAAGGCAAAGAAAGCCGAAATAAAACAGAGTCCGAAGAGGACCAGAGGGAAGTCTGTCCTATTAACCCATTAAACGATTCAGAGCCTTTCAGGTTTCTCTGCAGGGACAATGGAATGAGGGTCCCTTATTTTTCTGTTCCCTCCAGTTTAACTCATTCCGCGAAGATGCACAGCCATCATAGAAGTAATCAGACCTAATCCTGTTTTCCTTGGCCTCAGTTACGTGGGGAGTTTCCAGGATCAGAGAATGGTTCAGGTCATTTTTCATTAAACAGATGAAATCACTCGGTCCCTCCCACCCCCACACAGAGACACACCACCCCCCAGCTGATTGGGGAAGTGTCTTCAAGGAGGCAAGTCTCCTCTCTCACCTCAGGCTGGGTTGACCACCAGCCATGTGTCCGAGTCTTAACCAGCGTCCAAACTCTCTGGTATTCCTTCACAGTGTCTGTTTCTGCTTATTGGATTCCTGGCTCTCATCCCACACCAGGATCACGGCAACCAGGAAAATGGTAGTTATCAAATCGAGGCAACGTTAGTCCCCAGCCTCCTCTGCAAATTCCTTCTACAAACATTGATGGAGGGCCTGTGATCTGCGGGGTGCCGTGCAAATCCTCCCCTGCCCCCAGACGTCAGATTCTGTTCCTTGTTTGTGCCACAGAGTCCGGTTCACTTAGGCCCAGACTCTGTCCTCCATTCTTACAAAATCTCAATTTTCTTTCTCCTTGCCAACACTCACAGAGTCCTTTTTAAAAGTCTCTGTGGTGATCACTAATTCTTGTCCACCCTTATTCGTCCAAATCTAGTGTATTAAAATCAACACATCCCATCCCATCATGGCCACCCTTTCCCTACCAATTCTATACTGTTTGCTAGATTGTTCTCTCTTCTCCTAGAAATATTCTTTTTTCCTCAATATGTGACCTTTGACAAACCTTCTTTGAGCCAGAATGTTCTGTTCAGACATAAACTTGCCAGGTGACCTAGGGGCAAGTTGCTTACTCTCCTGTGCCTCAGTTTCCCCTTTGGCTAAGAATGTTTATAATCCCTCTCTCATGGAACGGGATTGGTAATACAGCAGTTTTCAGCAAGGAGCAGTTGAAATTGCCTGCATCCAAAGGTCCTGATCTGTATAGGACTCCTACAGAGAGAGAATGCCTCTGAATCCACTCACCCCCATCTAGCAGATCTCATCAAAGACCAATATCACCAGATTAGAAAATATTTTAGAGGAATTTTTATTCTAAATCCAGAAACACAGAGCTTATCACCCTGACAACAAGACATTTGTTGGAAACCTAGGAAAGAGTCCTCCAGACCAGAAAAAGCTTATGTTTAGATCCAGGGTTATTTATTTGCACAACATAAAACCTTTTCTTTTTTCACTATTTTAACAAAAAGGGAATTTTTTAACAAAAGGGAATTTAAAAACTCATTTAGAATCAGTCTTTTGGGGCTATCATTAAAATGAAATTTATGGATTAATTTAAGCCATGTGTCTGACTTTCCCAACCCCAACTCCGCCCCATCCCATCCCTTCCCCTGATTTCCAAAATGAACATTTCTGAGGCATCACTGTGGCACTTTTTAAATTAAATTAATTGACAAACTATTGCTATAGCCAGAGATGGACTTACTATGATGCTAAAGAAGGTTAAGCTTTAGGACTCATCACTTGCACAGGCACCTTTTAAGGCCCTGTATGTAATCTCATATTTTTTAAATTTATATTCTTTTTCTTAAAGAGCCCCCCCCCCAAAAAAACAACCTGTCAGCTTCAGGCCCCACAAAACCTGGGTCTGCCCATGGCCATAGCTGTTGGACAGCAAACCATGACATCAAAGGCTGCAAGCAAGATTCTTTTCTTTCTGCTCTCAACAGCGCCTGACACATAGCAGATGCTTAATAAATACCAATCTTTCATTGTATCCCTGGACCTGACAGCAATCACAGAACACGTTACTGGGAATCTCTACTACAACATTCTACCACTTGACCTTACACAATTTTCTTATCCCTCTGAGACTCAAATGATTTTCATTTCTCAAACTTGTAAGCATTATCTCATGAGCGTAACAGAGGATAAACGAAATGTTAAATACCTGTCCTTCCTCATTCCTTCATTCCCTCTTCCTATTCATTTCCTTTTTTTCCTTTCTTGTGCCACCTCTCCTCTGCATTTTCTTAGGGTCTCCCATTGACTCTTGCAGCTGAGAAAAGTTTGCTGGCCCTGATTGGGCTGTTCCTTTTCCATTGTTCACAGTCTAGAACTCGTTGACTCTGGATATCCAAAGAACAATTATTTTTAGACCAAATACAAGATGGGGCAGGCAATGTTAGATTAGCATTCATTCAAGACGACCAGGCAAAATTTGGGGGAAATATGTACATTACCCTGAAGCTACTGCTAGACACAGCCCTTAAAATTTCAGGATTTTATATTGAACTTAATCCAGTTACCATGATTTCATGCTGCCACGTTTCGCTTTAGTAAGACTTCTACTCCTCGTTCTCCCCATAAACATTCACAGAGCATCTCCTGTGGATCAGGATTCAGCAGTAAACAAGACAGATGTAGTCCCTGCTCTCATGGGGCTTACATTTCAGGATAGAGAAGGCAGGCAAAGACAAATAGCACGCCCTGACATTTTCTTGTTCACATGCTATGAAAAAAAAATGCTCTGCCGAGGGACAGCTGGGAAGCTATTGCAGCCATCCAGATGAGAATTGATGGGGGCCTAGTCTAGGATGGTAGAGGGACAGGGTGTTGATGGATTTGGGAATGATTTTAGTGAGAACTTCCTGACTTCTTTTTTTCTCTCCTAGTCGCCATCCATTTTTCAGTGACTTGAAATTTACTCTGACCTAATTTACATAAAAGTGACCCACTCTGTTTTTATCATTGTCGTTCCCTCCTACCCCCCACCCCCAACACTCTATTGGTCTCTCTACCTCTTGATGAACCACAGATCCATGAATCTCACAATCCTCTTGTTACCAGAGACCTCAAGAGAAGGATCCAGTCCCTGGTATCCAAGAGGGCCTCTTGATCTGCAGAGATTTGGTTAATGTACCCCATGGGTTTATGGAATCAGAAGTTTGGAAGGTATGACAGGAGGTCTTTTAGCTTGCTTGTGTTCTCATTGCAAAAATCCTTTATACAACATCTCAGCTTTGAATACTCCTCAATCTCTTCCAGAATGCTTACACTGATTGAGAGCTCATTTCTCCTATTGTGGAGATCTTTAATTGTGGAAAAATTTTACCTCTGCAGTTTCCACCCAGTGGTCCAACGGGACCGACCTCTACTACCAATGTGACGTGAGTCTTGTCTTTCTTCCAAATGATAGCCCTTCAACTATTTGTAAAGTTTTCAAGTTTTCTTCCCCCCATGTTAAGCATTTTCAATACATACATTTTACATATGATATGGTTTCCAAACCCTTCCATAACTTGTCATTCTTCTTCAAATGTATTTCACTTACTAGCATTCCTCTCAAATTATCATGCCCAGAATTATTTCTAGGACTCGAAATATGGTTGAACTAATATGGGTTACAAATAGATTCATTCCTTTTGTAATCAGAAATTGTGCCTCTATTAATTTAAATTAAAATTGTATTTGTTATCGTAGTAGCCAAATCACCTGGTTATGTTATGGTGAGAAATTTCTCACCTATCCTGTAATGTTGGAATTGATTTTTTGAACTTAATGACTAAGTTTTACATTTACCTCTGTCTTGACTGGAGCATGGAAGGAAAAAGAGGAAAAGGGATTTACATCATTGAGCCCTTACTTTGCCAAGCACTGTGACAGATGTTTTATATACATGATCTCATTTAATCCATTTAATAACCGTTAGAGACAGGTGTTATTATTACAGTTTTATTAGGAAGAAAACTGAGGCTCAGAGAGATTAAGCAATTACCCTAAAGTCACGTAACTAGTACACGGTGTAGACAACTACCACTAACTCCCCCCACCCCACTACCTGCTGCCATCTAGTTGAATCCTCAGTCTTCAAAAGAGAATTTGAAAGAGAGTTCATAATGAGGGAAGGAGAATAAATTCTTATGTCGTAAATTATGTTACAGGGAATCTCTTTAAAGCAAAATCTGATCATGTGACTCCCCCCTCCCCTTCGAAACCTTCCAATGGCTACCTATTTATTTGGAATAAACTTGAAATTCTTTATGATAGGATACTATGCCCGACTCTAGGAGTTTGTAAACTATAGCTCATGGACCAAATCTGGCCCACCGTCTATTGTTGCAAATAAAGTTTTATCAGGACACAGTCATGCCCATTAGCTTACATATCATGTAAGCTGCTTTTCTGCTAGGATAGCAGAATGGAGTAGATGGGACAGAGATCATGGCCTGCAAAGCCTGAAATATTTACTAACCATCTCTTTCCAGAAGAAGGTTTGCTGACCCCTTCTCCACACAATCCAGAGTTTGCCTAGCTCTGTAACCTCATCTCTCACCATCAGCCTCCTTATTCCCTCCCACC
The DNA here is from genome assembly GCA_031878705.1 of Tapirus indicus. NCBI lineage: Eukaryota > Metazoa > Chordata > Mammalia > Perissodactyla > Tapiridae > Tapirus > Tapirus indicus. Next base: position 51,699,109 of record CM062932.1, read on the forward strand.
TCTGCCTTCTTTCTCATTCACAAAGCCTTCAAGCTCTTTGCCATTTAAGGGCCTTTGCACTTGCTACTTCCTTGGCCTAAAGCACCCTTTCTTCAAAATTTTCTGTGTTGTCTCTTTGCATCTTTCAGCTCTCAGCTCAAATGTCATCTCCTCCAAGGGACCTTACCTGACCATCCTAGACGGAGTGGTCCACACTGCTGTCACCCCAGTCACTCTCCCATCATCCTGTTTGTGTAACCCCATCACTTCCTGAAATTATCTCTGTCATTTACGTGTTCATCTCCTCTGACAGAGGCTTTGAACTTGCTTTTATTCCCAGCTTATCTCCAGTACCTAGAAAAGTGTTTGACACACAACAGGAGCTCAGTAGCTATTCATGAAGTCACTGATATATTAAGTCATTTTTATTCCCCCAGATCCTCAGGCGGGAATTGAGTATTAGGGGAGAAAAGGTAAAAAGTAATCAATTACTCTGTAATTAAGTATCAGTTAAGTGAACATTTGATGATTGTTTACTACGGCCAGATAGGAGTTGGAGACTCCAAAACTAACAAGATAAAGAGTTCACCACAACAAGGATGGAAGTAAAGTAATTAAACCAACAACAGTGTTGAGTATTGAGTTAGAGGTGTGCACTGAATACTATAAAAATACAGAAGATGGAAGGCAGAGAGAGCCTTCCGGAGGAAGAAGAGGATGGCTAGCTGAGGGAAGATATTTCAGGCCCAGAGAAGGGGCCATGCAAGAAAATGGAGATAGGAGACAGGTGCACACTTTGGGGGAACTACAAGTTGGTTCAGTGAGACTAAGATTGGCTATGAGTAGGTAAATGGCCAAGAATTAGTTGAGAGATAAGCAGGATGGAATCATAGGGAACTTTAGAAAGATTTTAACCAGGGTAATTACAAGAACAGTTGTGTGCTAAAAAGAAGGCATTATCCCCCTGCACAGACCCAGACTTTTGACTTTGCTGTGAAATCCGGGAATAGGGAACCTCTTAGGAGTTTCTTGTTTAGTCCATTGCAGAAGAGATAGAAGCCCGAGCTAAGGTCAAGGCAGTGGCAATAAAGGCGGAGAGAAGAGGTTGGCTATGAGGAGACTCGAGGGGGAGAAGCGGCAGGATTTGAGAACCGGTGGGATGTTGACCAAGAAGCTGGAGTCAAGGATAACCTCTGTGCCCTGTCTTTGGTGACAAGGTGAGAGGTGGTGCCATTTAACAAGTTGTGGAATATAGGAACGTACTTGGAAATGCTTAGGGGGCACTTGAATAGACATGGAGCCTATAATACAAAACAAGCACGCCACGTGGGTTGTGATCAAAACGCAACTCTTTTTTTGCTTTTACTGTCTCTTTAGACTCCATTTGGGAGCTGAGATCTTCCCTTGGCCCTGAGGAATCGCTGGGGATGGGATAGGGGTTTGGGGGGATGAGAATATGACTTTCCCCAACATTCTCAGAAAATAAAAATTCTCTGGTTATGTAAAATAAAAGAAAAAAAGTCTCATTTCACTATTTGAAAGATCCTATCCCAGAAAACACCTAAATTGGCTTAATAGTAAATCTTCTCCCCTCCTCAACTCAGGATTGCTTCAGGATGGAACCCTATAGTGGGGAAGAGGGATAGTCCAACCCTTCTCTGAATGCCCCCTGTCTGCCGACTCTCCCACTAACTAGTGCTGTCTCCTCTCTGCCCAACAGAGGCGAAGAGGATGGGACCAGCAGGGGAGGAGAGGAGAGGAAAGCGAAAGGGACATTTATCTAGAAGGTATCACCCTGTCACGTCCTAGTAGATGGTTCAAGCTGGTATTCCCGGTGGGCCAGGCACTTGACCCTTTATCTCCTGGGGCACTTGCGTGACTCCTCTTCTGTGCAGCTGTCTTGGCTCAGGCAGGTACATTCCTATTCAGACTGGTAGATTTCAACTCCTACCCTACCTCTGAGCATGCTCAGAACGCCTCCAGCCTCTTCCTGTGAGGTCTCCTTGCCCCTGCAGGTGACAGCTACACAGGACGGGAGATGATCTCCCACTCGCTCTCTGTCCCAGGGAACCACACTGGATTAGTGGAAGCACTAACCCAAGAGAAGTCACCACTTCCCCCACCTCACCCGGGTTACCTCCGCTCCGAGGCAGGCACCAGTGCTCTGCGTTGCTCAGCTGTAGGAACTCACTTTAAAGCTTTGTGAGGAACTTCTTTTCAAGCCCATTTGCTAAACTTGGGGTTAGTGAATAACACCAACACACCTCCCCAGCAAAGAGAGAATGAGTTGCATGGCAACGACACTCTAAAAAGGATCCTTCACAGATTTCCTTTCCCCTGTCTGACTCTGCCTCTCCCTATTTTATTGGATAAAAATTACAAAAAAAAAGAAAAGTGAAATACATAGATCGTAAGGGTATAACTCTATAATTTTTAATAAATGTATACATCTGAGCAACCACCACCCCAATCAAATTAGAGAACATAACCATCACTACAGAAGATTCCATCCTTCCCTCTTTCAGTCAATCTCCATCTCCCATAGACAACCACTGGTCTGACTTCTGTCTCCACACATGAGATTTGCCTGTTCTTGAATTTCATATAGATGTAATTATGTCATACGTACCAATTTATATCTGGCTTGTTTTGCTCAACATAATTTCTACGAAATTCATTAATGTTGCATATATCAGTTGTTCATTCTTTTCTCTTGCTGACTAGTATTCCCTGGTATAAATAGACAACAATGTGTTTGTCCATATTCCTGCTGATGGACATTTGGATTTTTTTCTAGTTTGGGACTATTGTGAATAAAGCCAATATAAATCTGTCTTGGGCAAATACCTAGAAATGCTATTGCTGGCTCATAGAATGGATAAATGCTCAACTTTGTAGGAAACTTCCAAACCATTTTCCAAAGTGCGTAATCATTTTACACTCCCACAAGCAACGTAAGAGAGTTCCAGTTCCTCTACATCAATACCAACATTTAACATTTGTTGTCAGATTTTAAAATCTTGACACATTTTTGTGGGTGTGAAATGGTATCTCATGCTTTTAATTTGCGATTCCAATGACGCCTTTCCTCAATGCCCTGTGTAATTCCCTCGCACACTGTTTTGCATTACAGAATTAATGTGACATCAGATCCGACGACCCTCTACACTTTTTTGGAACCCAGATATTTATTTCCTTTCTTTGGATGGGAAGGGTTTGGATGTCCATTTTTCTTATGACTTTTCATTTTTGCAGCTGCCTCGACACTGTATGAATCCAGCTAGACGCATATAGGGTGTGCCAAGGACTGTGGGGGGGCTGATCGTACTGGCCCTCCAGGTCCAGCTGGAGACAAATAAGGCTGGGAATCCAGGAGTGTCTGCTCCCTCACAGGCAGCTTAGGAGGTGGAGGAAGTCAGGCTAAGGGAGAGAAATGTTAAAGCCCAAATAAACATCTGAACTTCTAGGTGGTGCTTATTCAAATTACCCTAAATTCTCTGATGCGTGGGGAGCTGACCCACATCTATGCAGATAAAGGACCTTATGGAAAGATGACATTTGTGGGGCTTTCGCACTTTATAGCTTAAAGCCCCTAGAAAGGGTAAGATTTGCTCCTATTCTGAGCGTCCGTCATCTCTGTAGGTTCAGAAAAAAGAGGCGCTTCTCTTCCAGGGTTCCCCAAAACAGAGATAGAGGAAGGAGTCTGGAGCCTCATTTCCCCTAAGGCTGGAGGCCCCTGAATCCCAGAATGATCGTGCGTTAGTCCCCGTCTCCCCAGTCTGGAGATCCGCCTCTCTCCAGAGCCAATTTTGAAAGTCCCTGAAATTTCTGAAGCCTCCACTGAACATGAGCGCACATCTGACCTCTGAGTTGATTTCATCACCCAGCTGGCCCCTGTCTGAACCCCTGCCTCCATGGAGAATTCTTGAAATCCATCCTATTCTCCACCTGCAGCTGTTTTCTGGGATTTGGAAAAAAAAAATGATATGGCATTTTTAAGTCTCCCCATCGCCCCTGGTCCTCGATCCCCTATTCCCACCAAGACTCTTTTGTGCCCAATTTTCATCTGTATCATTGATAATTTTGATTTAGTGGTTAACTATCGAGACCAAGCCTGCACCTCATGCCAGACACTAAAATTAAGATGGCAGGAAAGTAACTTGAACCAATACAGTATCAGAAATCAGCCATGAGCAGTAGCCGATCAATGGACATGAGGCCAAATGAAATTCAGCTGTCCAGCCAGAGGCCAGCACCCATAGCTATTAATCAAACCGGTCCTCGCAGGCATATAGTGTGGAAAGAACTGTCTTGCTCTGGTCTATTCGGCCACATTGCTCAGGAGGTCATAATCAAGGAAACAACAAATGCCTCTTGCTCATCTACCACCTGACAGGTTCAGTGCTAAGAGCTAGTGGTACAGAGAGACCCCACACCTAGTAGGGAGAGACCCACATTAAACAAGCAATTTTAATAACTTATGGAGAGTTATGTTCCTGGATTAAATATAGTCAAAGGAGTTAAATGAATAAAGAGCTTACAGACAGGAATTCCTTGGTTTCTAAAATTCATCTTCTGAATGTGCATTGCTTTTAAATACCAGAAGAGAAGTCAGACATTACTTAATAAATAAATTGATCACCTGAAAAAAATCAATAGCCTGATTTGTAGAGCCCTCTTCCATTTGATTAGCATTTAGATTACCCTACATGATAAGGTTATACTTTATTACAACTTTAGCGATTTGACTGAAACTATAGTTACCATTCATTATTGATGGCAGAGGGGTGGGTAAGGGGTGGCAAATTCCTCACTTTCCCAGAAACTCTGTCTATTCTGATAGGATATCTACACTCTTCCCCCAAGTTGCCACATTTTCCTTGATTTCTCAGAGGTACCCAGCCCAAAAGTCCCTCTGGAGAAAGAAACCAATAGCTTTTGAAAGGGAGCCAATGATTATGACTAAATGTCTTTTCTGCTTATTCAGTGTATCATCTTGGTCAACTGTCGACAAAAGTGATGTGGCGTGCTAACCTGCTGTTGACTTTATGTGCCAAGAGCCTGACAAAAAACAGGTTTAAACAACATCGGGGGAATTAATATGAGACTGAAGAAAGAACAGCCACGCTGCATAGACAGTTAACCACCAGCAGCAGCGAGGGGGCCTATTTGCAAATCCCCTTGTCGGATGTATTAAAAAATCATTCAGTCTCCATCTTACCATCCAGACTGGAGAGTGAAGAGAGGAGGAAGGACGTAGGGTAGATGTGATGACCCACGCAGTGGGCAACATCTACGCCGAGGACACTGTTTTTTGGTGATGCCAACCCAGCCTAGCAGCAGAATCTTGACAGACTGCAACCACCTCGGGCTGGGACCCACCCCACAAGCTGCTGTGGCCCTGCCACAGCTGTTTCCGTTTTTTATTACGATTTTCTCCGCCTTTCATTTTTCAGGCCAAGGAGAAGCCCAGGGGGCCCATCTGTTTCTCTCTTGCCCTTTCCTGTTCCCAGAAGCAAAGCACACACATGCACGCGTGCACACACACTCCACACCAGGCCACCACAAACTCCTCTTCGGACAATGAGGAACAGGAACCAGAAGTGGACGTTACCCGCCCATCAGCACTCCAGGGACCTGACGTGAGAGGCAGATGTGCGGGGAGGGGTGGTGTCCTCAGAAAGCTTTAAAGGAAGGGTGTAGGGTGAGAGGGGCATCAGACACAGGAGCAAAACCTTGCTCAAACAACAGATTTTCTTCCTGGGAGAACTTTCTGTTTTGTTTTTGTTTTTCCTTAAACTCGTATTAAAAAAACAGACCCCCTGGTTTAAGCCCGCGGTGCAAATTCACTCATCTCCGGAAAGCCCGAGAGAAATGATCCCATTCGGCTTAAGAAAAGTCAGAAACTCATTAAAAGAGCTACTTTCCCCTCAAGATGCAGGGGAAATAGTGTCATTCCTAAAAAGAATGACACTATAAAAGCCAGCCAAAGTCCCTAAGGCCCCAAGGACAAAGCTAGATCTTGAAGACATTGTCAGGTTGAAGTACCGAAACTGGACTTTTTATCACTATTTTTCCTTCGTTATGTGGCAGGAGTAAGTCTTCACATCTTGTCAATTTTTTCTCTCCAGCTTTTGTCTCCAGAGCCACCCACCTAGAAAGAACTGTTGCAGCCCACGCTGGAGGTGGTACGATTGTCTCCTTGCTTCTCCCATCATCAAAGTTTTCTGGAGCACCAATCTGCTTATGTTTCTGGGTTGGTCAAGAACCTACAGCACTGGATCTGAAAAAGCCAAGTGAAACTTTGGGTTCTTTTTCAAGCCCTGTTCCCCCCACCCCTGCCCCACACCACAGATCCATCTCCAGCCATCTCTCTGGATAATCCATCCCACACCCTCATCTCACTGCTGGATCACTCATCCTTGTAGATCAGGGTTTCTTAACCTCAACGCTATTGACATTTTGTTGTGGGGGCTGTCCGGTGTTTAGTAGCATCCCTGCCTCTATCCACTCGACGCCAGGAGCATCTGTCCCGAGTTGTGGCAACCCCAAATTGTCTCTAGATATTGCCAAATGCCCCTTGGAGGACAAAATTGCCCCATTGAGAACCATGCTGTGAGTCTATTTTCACATGATTCTCGGTGTGGGGCACACTCCTACTACCTCTCCTTATTCAGAACTTGGAAAACTTGAATCATCTCCTCCCAAGACCCTGAGAGAGTCACTCCTGAGCTGGTGTAGCCTGTGCCTTTTTCCCTGCTACCTAGATAACCGCCAGGTATTTACTTGAATTTTACTTCGTGGTTGTTTCCCAACTGTTTTATATGGGTTTGTATCCTTTACAGCAATTGCTTTCAAGCTTCTGGCCCACTAGAGTTGTGCCTTAACTTTTTTTTTTTTGTTTTTTTTTTTTTGGATATCACCCGTAGCACTTAGAATTACTACAGCATTCCGCTTGTCACAGAGGGCCTGACCCATAGTAAGCCCTCAATAAATATCGGTGAAAGGAAGGAAGAACAGAAGGATGGAGGGAAGACAGGGAGGGAAGAGGGGAGGAATGGAGGGAAGGAGAGAGGGAGGAAAGATATTTCATGGTTTCTTGTGGAATGAGAGAATGAGCAGTGTTCCTTAATTATCTCTGCCTTTGTCCAAGTATTCCGTTGTCCTCTTACTGGTCCCTGCTTCCCAAGTCACTGAAATCATCATCAAGTAAGCTTAAGTCTGGAAACGGATGCAAATAGGACCCTGTTTTCTGATAAATGACAACTTCCAATTTGAAAATGTCCCAAAATGCAATCGTCTTAAACCAAAATCTCTGGCATCTGTAGTTTTAATTGTTTGTGTGGGTCCCCCCCACCCCATTTTGAGTGCACTTAAGAGCTGCTACAACAAGGGTTTAGAACTTGGGTCTCATCAATGCAAACTCTGAAGAACTAAGACCACCTCCAGGTGGCAGATCAGTGGTGAAGATATGGAAGACATGAAAACATTCAAAAACCAAGTAACCCAAATGGACACCCACTGACCACATCCCAAACAAGGCACGTTCCTGTGGATTAGGGTTGGAGCAGGGTCCATCCAAGCTTGAAGTGGGACTGAAGGGAGTAACTGAGGCCAGAGAGTGGAAGACAGAGTCAACTCATTGAATTTTCCCAGTAACTTCCAGGGTCATTTCAAAGAGCACAGGAGATAATGCCTGGCACATTGTACTGGGCCAAGAAATGGGCTTCCACTTCTCTTCATTACCTCTCCACACCTCACACCCTAATTCCTGTTCATCTTCTACGCTGCTGTCAAATCAATAATCCTGGAGCACAGCCCTAGCCACTCACCACTATTATCCCACCCCACTGGTACCAATAGTTTCATTGACTCCTGAGCTTTTCCTCATCCCACCTTGCCTTTCTCACCTGTCTTCCATTCCCACCACTTCTTTTCGTGGCCCCTATGTTTTTGCCAACCTCAAGTTCTGCTGCTTCCCTTCCTTGTCTCTGTTTTGTTCATGGTATTCTTTCCCTCAAAATGCCTTTTTTCCATTGCCTTCTATCATGTCTGTCCATCTCAATCGTTTATCCTTTCCAGAGCCTTACCTGCCTCCACTCTCTCACTTAAGCTAAAAGAATCCCTGCTTCCTCCAAGCCACCCAAGCATATGGAAGGGACTGTTGTATCTGATCGAATCTAAGATGCCATTGATTGAAAAACATAATATGCAATGAAATAAAAGCAATGAAATAAATATGTGTTCTGATACCTAATCTTTTCTATACATTTAACCTATATTGTAGTTATTGTGGATGTGTTTTTCTCCCTTTCTGAACTGTAATCTTCTTAAAAGCACGCTCTCTAGCTGATCAACTTTTGGGCTCCTTATCAAACCTAGCATAGTGCCGAGACTGTATTTATACACACACCTATGAATATAGATTCATATGTTCATGAAAAACTGACAGTAAGAATGAATAAGCACTCCTGACTTCAAGAGCCCCTGTACAATTCAATTCATTTGGTTTTGTAGTTAAAAATGTATATGTATATATTTTTAAAAGCCTAACTTATACATGTCAAAATATTAACTTATATTGAAAAATATAGACATTTATACAAATTAATGAGGAAGAGCATAAAAATGACAAACTATCAAAACATATTGCACCTGAGCACCTACTAAGCCCAGAAACTCTACAAACCACCTGACAGCCGCATTTCGTCTTAATTCTCACAACAGCCCTATGAAATGAGCACTATGATCTCCACTTTACAGATGAGCACCCGGCCGGTCATCTATCCAGCCTCAGGTCCCAGCTCAGAAGTGGCTGAGACAGAATTTGAATCCACATTATCTTGACGCCAAAGTCTGAGCTCAAGAATTTCTAAACGGTGTCTACTCTAGTCCACTCATCAAAGGAGGAAAAATGTACTTTCTCCCAGAAATGAGCAAATTTCACTGCCGAGCCTGCAGCTACTCTGCTGCCACTCAAGGAAGGAATCAGAGCACCTCAGGATATGGTTCCAAGGGAGGCCATGCAGGAAATCCTGGAATTTTCCTTTCTCCTCAGAGGGAGAAACCAGCAAGGATCTTCCCACTTGGCACCCTGGAGGTTGCAGATAGGGAAACAAGAACAAGCAAACAAAAACAGGTAAAAAAACAAAACAAACAAAAACCCAAAATGTGTTAGCCTGGGTCTTCTGAGAAGCAGATGCTGAGACGGGATTAAATGTACAAGGACTTTATTAGAGGAAATGCCTGTGTGAGAGATGATAGGGAGGGAACCAGAAAAGCTGGAAGAGCCATCCAACCACAGTGCAAGTCTGAGCCCAATGAAGGAGAGGTGAAAGCATCCTAGACTGCTGCGCAAGGCCATACGAGAATTATCCAGTCAAAGTCAGTCTTCACAGAAATGTGAGGTCTCCCAAGAGCAGGTCTCCCTTAGCTTGGCATCCTTGCTGCACTCAGCTCTTGGCCAGGAACAGCCTATTGGAGGCATGGCTTCTACACCAACGTGGCATTGGGTTTCATAGAGTAGCTACCGAGGCCTTCAGTCAACTCTACTCTCTTTAGGTGGTGGTGCATTCTCATGGGAGGCAGGGAAGGGCGACGGTCAACCAAATTAAAGTAGATTGTGTACACGCATGTTGAGGAGAACGCATGGTTGAAGAAAGGGGTGAGACTGGCTCATCCCATGAGCTCAGAAACCCTTAAAAACGCTGGTCACAGCCATTGCCTTTTCTCATCTGCTCTGTGAGTCCAAGTAAGCACTATTCACACCTGATGAGGTGGTTTCCCCTGAGTTACTTCACTACGTGTTAGGTACAGATCCTCAACGCCATAGTATGGAATTTAAGCTTTTCTTTTTGACTGTAAAAATATCATGCATGTGTGAACAATTAACAAATTGCACATATGTAGAAATAAGAAGTGGAAGAACCCACACACTCCAGGTCCCAGTGGAAACTCCAATAACCATTGCATGTGTGCCCTGTAAGTGCAAGAATGAGAAGTAGGGCAACATGATTCACTATTTAGCACCTTGTGCTGAGCATCTGTCTCATTTGATCCTCTTGATAACCCCATGAGGTGAATAGGGCCCATTAGCCCCACTTTCCATGCACTGAGGTGAGGAAGTAGCAGTTAGAGGAACCAATGAGATGCTGAGAGTCAGGTAGGCTGAGAGCTAAACTAGGGCCAGAAAGCAAGGAGCTGACAGCACAGGATCACTGACCAGATCCTCACACATGACTCTAAGCTTCTGGGCAGAGAGGCTACGGCTCATACCACTGCTGATCCCGTCCTCTCTCCCAAAGATGATGCTGGAATTTATCCCTCAATAAGATACCCTATATAAACTCTGGAAAAGGTTTCCACACTCTCTCTGGGAGACAGATCGGGTGTCTTCCTTCCAGCGGTGTCAATACTGCATTTCAACTCGGGATTCAAGGGAGAAAAAGAACTATCCATTCATCCACTCATAATAAATTGTCTGTCCTACCTTTCCGTTGTTATAATAAAACTCCATATCAGGAAAAGTTGATTCCTGAAAATGATGCAGAGTTGCCATCCCTGTGGCACACAAGAAGGCCATTCCATAACCCCCGAATCTTAGTCCTAATCTCAACTGACTGTATATGCTTTTGAACAGATGCTATCCCAGAAGGAAGGAACATAATACCACCAAGATGGTAAACTCGGGCCATGTTTACTTTTGATCATCTCTGCTTATAGGGCTGTCAGTTCTGTCCATGGGCTTTATTTTCCACCTACGGGATTATTACCCTGAGTTGCGAGGATCCTGAGTTCCTAATCATCCCCAGTGGTCTCAACTCGTAAATTTCAAGCTGCTATTAACATGGCCTGACAGATTTTTAAGAATCCTATAGACAGCATACAATTAACCATCTCCTGTCAGCTGGAAAATCAGCTCAATAGCCATTCAAGTTCATGTCCAAACTCCTTTACATTAAGGAAGACTTAGAAAGGTTCCTCGAATCTCAGAACTAGAATCTGAAGCTATGGAGACAGAAAGAAGTCCCAAATGGGAGCCAGCCACGAGGAGGAAGGGTTGTGCAAGTGTCACATGTGCATGTGGGTTATAAGTCAATCACGTTGGCCACCAGTTGCTTTTTTTTACCGAAATTACTTTATTGGAGTAATTGTGCAAGTAAGTTCTACAAGATACCAGCTCGTACATTTTTTACCGGCTCTGTCCCCAGAAATTTACATGCAAGTGTGTACTTAGCCGGGGAACATAGCAAAGTGGCCAAACAGACATGCTTGTCAGTGGCTGAGGGTACCAGCGTGGATCACAGAGTCTACAGATCATTCCTGCAGTGAAGCAGAAGGAAATATTCGTGCACAAAGCAATTCTCTCACCCTTGGTGTTGTAGCCCTGGCCACCAAGTCAGAGCGAGGCATCATAACCAAACACCATGAAGAGCGATGCCAAGAGCAAATCCATGTGTCATGTCAGGGAACAGATGGTGCAGGACTGATTATTGCTCAGAGGACTTCACGAGTCAAGATGGTGGGGAAGTAATGCAGATAAAAGACAGACAAGTAAGCCTTCTGTAATCTTAACTCAATTTCCATTGTTGATTTGATTTCTTACTTTTCTCCTCCTCTTCAACCACTCTGTGTGCCATTCATACTCAATGACCCATCCTTTCTCCTTCTCCTCCTCCTCCTCCTCCTTCTCCAGATCTCTTGTGTTTGTTTTTGCTTCTCTTCCTCTCTCCATCTGGAATGCCTTCCCTCTATCTCTATATATTCAAACTCTACCTGGATTTCAAGACTCATCTCAAATGTTTCCTCCTTCATGAAGCCTTCTGTAATTTCCCCTTGAATCCTATTTTATGGTAATTAGAAAGTGGAGTAATGCTCTTGCCTAAGGAGTGATCATTCTAAAAAAATTTTGACTATACCAATCTCTTATGTTAAAATACTTCAAAAGCTCCCCTTGTTTATAGAAAGAAGTCCAATCTCTTTCATCGAGCCTGGAAAGCTCTTTGTGACCTGGCCTCGCTCTACTCTGAACAGCTTTGTCTCTTGCCTCTCCTCACTTGCTCTGTAAGGTGAAAGCAATGCCACACTACCTGTCACTCCTTGCTATTTCTCATAGCTGTGGCTGCACCTGGGTGGGTTCTCTCAGCTGATCTCTTGACCTCTTCACCTGGGTGACTTCTACTCATCCTCCAGCTTTAACTGTGAGTCATCACCATCAGGAAGCCTTCCCCTCCGCCTCAGCTGGGTCAGCCTCCCCTCTGTACTCTCAGAGCACCTTACCATCACCTCTTTTCTAGCATTTACCATGTTGTATTACAATAACCTGTTTGCATACTTGTGTCTCTCATGAGACTGAGGCTTCTGTGAAGAATGATTTCAGTATTTTATTTATATTACCAACCCAATACCTACCAGAGCAGAGTAGCCACTTTTTTTTGGTCACTGCTGTGAATGTAATTGGGACAATATGAAACTTGGTGGAACGCTTTATTTCCTAATCACTGAGACTCTCATTCCTTCGAAAGATTCAGAAGGAAAACAGTGCTCCAAGAGGGGTCAGGGTTTTTGCCCAGCTGATAACTATCCTTGCATCTGATTCATCTTGGCATAATTGGGATTGTTGATGGAAATCATCTTAGTCTCTTAGGGCTGCTATAATAGGATATCATAGACTGGGTGGCTCCTAAACAAGAGAAATTTATTCCTCGTAGTTCTTGAGTCTGGAAAGTCCAAGTCAAGGCTCCAGCAGATTCTGCCTGGTGGGAGCCCACTTTCTGGTTCATAGACCCTCATCCTCTCACTGTGTCCTCACATAGCAGAAGGGGACTAGGAGTGATCTGGGATCTCTTTTATAAGGGCACTAATCCCAATCATGACCCATCCACCCTCATGACCTAATCACCTCCCAAAGGCCCCACCTACTAATACCATCACGTTGGGGGTTAGGATTTCAACATATGAATTTGGGAAAGACACAAACATTCAGTCTGTAAGAGAAAGACATCAACTTCCATGCACCCCGGCCAGAGGATCATATTATGAGATGGCTTCATTAGTGACACATCATTATTTAACCATATTCAAAACTTAGTTTTGTCAAGAATTAGAAAGTAAAAGAACATAAAACAATAAAATAAAACAAACCCCATTGAGATTTCCTCTGATTGAGAAGGAATTTTCAACCTCTAAAAACTAGAAACCAACATGAGGTTGCTATGATTTCTCTCCCTTTGCCTGGAAATGACAATATTAACAATAAGATCTAACAATTCAAAGATCTCCAAAGGGAAAAATTAAAAATTGCTAAATTCTGAAATTATAGTAGAATGCAGTCTGGGCCTTGAATTTGTACCTTTTATGGGAAATCCATTTAAGTGCAGATTATAACTTTCTACCTGGAGATGCTAATCTGTTTTGCAGCCAAATCCGATAAGAGAGATTTTTCCCAAAATGGAGCCTGGGCTGCATTTGAATTTTGTCATCCATCTCTTTCGCTTCGGGATGGCTGCTCTAGTGACCACCGTTCCTCCCGCCTGCAGCCCAGCTGTTCAGAAACAAGTGGGATGTATTGCATGACAGGAGTGTGAGGAGATGAAGAACAGGCTCTGGGGAGGATAAAGAAGAGCAAACACATGTAAAGTCTGGAAGCAGTTAGACCAGGGTTGTCCTCTGTCTGCAAATGGGAATCAAAGTTATTATGGATACCGTGGTTCAGCTAGATTTGATGAACTGAAGTTATATCAAAGCCTGGTTAACTGATAACAGTGTTTTAGGGGAAAAAAAAATACATTCTGAATGCCAAAGAAGGTTACAAACGAAGATTTGGAAAAGAGTCTTTTCTTAAGTTGGAAATTGCATATATCTTTATTAATAGGCCATACAATTGGATTCCACAGTTTTAGCTGCTCTCTCAATAGTTTTAGTTCTTACTGAGCTTGTCATTAACCCGAGTATCTCATTTTATTCCCGTAAAGACCATCACCAGTTGATTTTTGAAACTAAAATTTTCAGAACTTTACTTTTGATCCCATTGAATTTCATTTGGCTTATTTGGATCCACTGCTACTGACTCTCATCATTCTGAATTTGGATTGGTTAGTTATCCCTTCCAACTGTTGACCACAAACACACTTCATAAGCATTTCTTTTATGACATCATCTAATTTTTATTGATTAAAATGTTGAACAGGACCATGGCAAAGTAGAACCCAAACAGTCCTCCTCTGGAGATGTTTTTTGTCACGTGAGCTCCAATTTAGTATTGAACAGCTGACACATGTTTGTGAGTTATGGCCACCTTGAGCACAAGGACAAGTAGGCTTCACATCTTTCTCAAATCCCTTCACTTGCTGATGCCATTCTGCCATGGGTACCACCCAGTTATGATGCTAGAGCTTTGTGAGTTGAGACTAGACAGCTAGTTGTTCCTTCCATCACAGTCTTGAATAAAGAACTCACAAAAATCATATTTAACTTACCACCTGTTTGATTTACATTTAGTGAAAATATCTATTTTGAAATATTAAATAACAGTATAGGAAATCAAATATTTATACTTCTCAGAACTGACCCTGAGTTTTAAAAGAACATGTGCTAAATGCTGCTGAAATGCCACATCTCATTCTCCAAGCCGGTGGGTGGGTCATGAGCTCCATCAGTGAGATGTCCTATTTCTCCTCCTCGGGGACACTGCGGGGCAAAACTCAGAAACTCAAAATTACTTTTAAATGCAGGAATTTCAATGCTGGTGACCAAATCTTATTCTGGGGAAGAGAGAACACTTCATACCATGAGACAAGTTGTAGATAAGCTTTCTAGATCTTGCAGCAACCACGGTAAAACGAGTTGGGCTCCTCAGCTGACCTATTACATACAATGTGACAAAACAGGGACACTCCCTTCCCAAGGACACTATTTGATCATAAGCTGTTCATTCTCAGTGTGAGAGACAGGGGCAGAGGGATGGCGGTGGGGCGGTCAATACAATTGGTCATCTAACAGTTATAAATAACCACCTGGGTTATTTATAAAGGGACATGAAGACAATGGGGGCCATTGAGTGGAAGGAGAACTAACCAGAGAGGAAAAGAAGGATGGTGATACCTGACATTTTTTGGGGTGCTTACAATGTGCCAGGTGTGTGCTAGGCACTTTGCTTAATGGGGAAAGGCACTATTATCCCAATTTTACCTCTGAGGACACTGAAGCAGTAAAGAATTAAGTCACAGGACTACAGTCAGATGGCTGGCAAACAGCAGGAGACAGGACTTGAACCCAGATAATCTGGCTCCAAACCCTCCCCTGGAATTCTCCAGCCTCCTAGAGTGCAGTGAGGGAAGCAAGACAGAGCAGAGCCACATCGTGCCAAGTTTTCAGTCCTTCTTCAAGGGAGTGCTCATGGGAAAGCTACAAAAGAACAGCCTGCTGCGAAGTAGATTTCAAGGTCCTTGACTCAAAACCATGCCGCTTTCGTCTCTATCCTTTCCCCCGGACCCCACTCCCATCCTAAATCTTGATATCTTCTGCCCCACCTGCTCCCACGGTGGCTTCTCCCCCAGTGTCACCAGTTACAAGGAGGTTGGCAGTATTGAGGATCCATTTGTTTTCCATTATACTACACACACTCACACTTCCTTCTGGTTCCTTTCCTAAGAGGTGGCAGGGAGAAATGTGGGGCTGGGAGGTTTTGAAAAGCATTCCTTCCACCTCATAGCACCCTTTCCTCCCTACTAAGAGCATCCTCCCCAAGGGGATATTCCACTGGGTGAGGGACTGGGGCTTTCCACTGTGAGGAGGAGGAGGGGGCAGGTGAAAAAGAGGGAGGGAAAGGGGGAAGGAGGAGGAGGTAGAGGGAGGAAGATGTGAGAGGGGGTGGGAGGAGGAGGAGAGAGGAGAAGGTAGAGGAAGGGGACGAGAAGAGGGGGAGGGGAGATGGAGAAGTGGGAGGAGGAAGAGGGTGCCTCCTCAAAGGAAGATCCTTTTCCCATGGAAATGCACTCTGGCTGGTGCCCATTAGCATCCCTATGCATAATAAGGCTCCGGGCTATTGTCATGCAAATTAATTCAGATGACAACACTCTCTCCTCGACAACATGCCCCAGCACAAGGAAGTTTCTCACACTGCCTCAGCCAATACTAACTGGCGGCCTCTACACCATCTTTCATTAATTATTTTCCCCCCTTCGCTCCTGCAAGGTTTGTTTTCAGCCACAACCCCCTTCACTTCCCAGCTGCTGCTGGCTACTTTTCATTCCGGAGCAGTTGACAACATCCTCATAAACAAAATAAAATATAAGAAAAAATAAATACAAACTAGAGGAAAATCCACACTTCAGATCAATACTGACAAAGAGCTTGACTAAACAGGTGGAGTTATTTCCAGGCTTCCCCGGAGCAGGGGCTCCTTTTTATCCTTTTCCATTGTGGTAAGACTATTCGAGCAGCATCTCTTTTCCCAGTGAGCAGCATTCTCCTGTTGATCATTCAGGGCCTGATAAGACGGATTCTTTGAGTTTGACTGTAGAGAGGGTGACTCATCCTTGCCATTGTTTGGCCAGCCAACCTCTTCCTCCAGGCCACTGACCAAGCATTTCCCACTTGTCCACATCAGCAGGCTTACGGCTCAGCACTGCCACAGGCTGAGACCAGTTCTTGCCCTGAAGGGAGTTCTCTGTCAAAAGAAAGAGTAAACATGGGTGGCTTCGGACAAAGCCAGATGGGTTGAAAGCAGACTTAACAGCTCGTTCGTGCTGCAGGCGTGGGCTCTGCAACTTCTCTCCACCTCCTGACCCCCAGCATGTCCAGACAACTTGTCCCCAACCCTCTCCTGGCCAGAGGGTCTCTCCCTGCAGCCTAAAGTTAAGAGTGGCCCTCTCTCTTACTTCCAGAACTGTGCCTTCTTGTTCTGTACACAGCATAATAGACTAGTTAAATCACAATTCTGGAGTCTGAGGATGATTCAAGTCTTGGCCCTTTTCTAGATGCATGATCCCAGGCAACTTATTTACCCTCCGTGTCTCAGTTTACTCAACTACAAAATGGGGGTAACAGCTGTACTCTTCTCAGAGGGCTGTTATGAAGATTAAATACATAATACATAAAAAGCACTGACAACAATGCCTGGCACATTGTAAACACTTACATAAATGTTAGCGAGTGTCATTAATTACTTTTCCCAGACTTTACCTTTTTTTCCCTTACCTGGCTAACTCTCTCCCCTCCAATTCAGCTGAGTTTGCTCCTCTACTTACTGCTTCCAAACTTTCGGGCAACCCTGTCCTGGTTTCTCATGTTGTGACAATAAAATGCATAATAACATGCAGCATGACCTACATAGAAAGCATGTGACCAAGGGACTGCCCTCGTCTCCAGAAAGACCTACCATTTCTACCCTATTTTCGGGTAGATGGGGTAGGATAGATGGCGGAGAGACAGACGTTGTGGAAATCAACTTTAGTTTAAACATTATCTGAACAACAGGCAGGCTTTGTGGCCGGACACAAATTATATGCAAATCATATGCAAATCTGAATGTAAATACCTTGGGCCTAGGGAGAAAATCCTTGAAGAGACATTCCCATTCCCTTCTCCTCTACTTCCCAAGCTGCATTTTGTTTTCTGATTGGTTAGTTTGGAATTCATTATAAAGATTCAAGGGTGCATATAATTCTCCAAAGGAGTTCATTTCACCTGCTTGTCAGGGGGCAGAGGCTGAAGGGACCTTGGGCAGTGGACATTCCTGCAGCTCACTTCTCCGACTGAGGGGAGCTCTAACCCTGAGCCAAGAGAATAGTAAACATGGAGAGCTCTGGACAAGGTCAAGAGCCAACGCAACTACAAAGGTCTCAGGGGCCTTCTGCTGGGCTGGGGAGGGCTACTTTCCCTGGGCCATTGAGCTGCCCTTTCCTGGACCCAGGGCACCAAAAACACCCTTGCCCAATGCTCACTCTACCAGGGCTGGCTCACACGCTTCACTTCTTTAACCAGATTTGAAAGGAAGCATAACTAACTTAGTTGGGAATGGGGATAAGAAGTGGGAAAGGGAAAGCAGAAAACATGGCTACTTCATTCATTTATTCAACGAACACTGACATTGGGCGTCAGACAGTGCCCCAGTCATTACACAAGGTATTTCACCTAAGCTGCTCAGAAGGCAGACATTCCACAGGCGAGAAGACTCAGGTTCAGAGAGGGCACCTTGCTCTAAAGTTTCACATCAGCACAGTTTCTGGGAGAAAATCATAGAACTAGACCAGTGTCAGTATCAATTCATGATCCCCAACCTCAAGAGGGCCCTCGAAATGGCCAGAAACCCTGTGTTTCTTTAGTCGGCTCACTTTCCCATTCTCATAAAAGGCTAAGTCATCCCTCCGCTCTCCTCAAACCTGCTATTTCCCCTCTGTTTCCTCTCTCCGGGGTGATGATCATGCCTCACACTTCACAGAGAAAACGGAAGCCATCCCACTAAATCCACAGACTTGCCCAAGTCTCACCCATCCTGTCCTCATCCCCTAGTGCTCAGGGGAGGTCAGGCCCCTTCTCCTTCAAAGACCAGTTGCTCTGGTTCCCCTGCAGGGACCTTGCTCCCTCAGTGGGGCCTCTTTCTGGGACACCCTCAAATCCCCCTTCACTTCTTGAGCTTGCTCTTCAGGATTCAAGCAACAAGGCAATAAATATATTAAATGGATTAGCTCCGTCTTGCACTTGGAACAGTGCCTGTTAAGGAGCAGGTGCGCCTAAGAGTTTGCTGGACTTACTCTACGAGAAGCTGACCAGGCTCACTAGTGTCAGGGACATGCATCAAACACAATGACATCCGCTTCCTTGTCCAAGAGCAGCGCTGTCCAGTAGAACTTTCTGTGAGGACAGAAATGCTCTAGATCTGTGCTTTATGATATGGTAGCCACTACAGCCACGGGTGGCTATTGAACACTTGAACTGTGGCTGGTGCAACTGAGAAGTTAAATTTTTTATCTTTTTGTTTTTTTCAAAGAAGCAGCCATAATTTTGTTTTTTGAGGAAGACTGGCCTTGCGCTAACATCTGTTGCCAATCTTCCTCCTTTTCCCCCTCAAAGCCCCAGTAGATATCTGTATGTCGTAGTTGTACATCCTTCTAGTTGCTCTATGTGGGATGCCGCCTCAGCACGGCTTGATGAGCCCCGTGCATAGGTCTGTGCCCAGGATCCGAACCGGTGAACCCCGGGCCCCCAAAGCGGGGCACGTGAACTTAACCGCTACACCGCCGGGCCAGCCCCTGATGTTATTTCATTTTAATTAACTTTAAACAGCCACACTTGACTAGTGGCTACTGTATTAGATAACACAGGTCTAAACATCCGGCAAAAATGTAAAGAATGGATATTATCCAGTGTGCTTGAGAGTGGAGTGTGGGCAAGGCACCCCTGTACTCTGTCAGCGGGTATGTCAATAACTATGGCCTTTCGTAGGGCAAATTACCTGTCATTTTAAAATTACATGGCAATTACCTGTCATTTTAAATGTGCATTCTTCAAGTTCTCAGAATCTAGACTAAAATGAACTCACACAAGTGCACAAAAAGGTAAGAATGAGGAATTTGCGATTTGCAAATATACATGTTTATTTCTAAATTTTCACTATGGCAAATTATGCTGTAATGTACCTCCTTGCTCATCTGTACACTGAAGAAAATAATTGTACCCAGGGTTGCTGAGAGGATGGGAGCTAATTTATCTTAAGTGACTAACATGGGTTCTAGTACAAAGCGGATCCTGAATAAGTGGTAACTATTACTAATTAATAATAATAATACTAGTAGTAACATTGGTAGGGTCAGGGCTGGCATCAAAGCCTTGTGATCCCATTCCTAAAGCCTCCTAGTTGTATGGGTAACCAAAAATCAGGGGGGACCCGCTGGCTGGGTGGAAGAAGACCCTAGAGGAGAATAGATGTCAGAGAGACGGCACTCATAGAAAAGCATGCTGCTCGAGCTCCGCAGTCAGCTCTGTGTCAGGCTCAAGGGCAGGAGCAGTGGTCCTCAACCAGGGGTGGTTTTGCCTCCCTTGGGACAGCTGGCAATATCTGGGGACACTTTTGGCTATCACGACTGGGAGAGGGGTGTGTGTTACTGGCATCTAGTGGGTAGAGGCCAGGGGTGCTGCTAAACACCCTACAATGCACAGGACAGGCCCCCACGACACAGAATGATCCAGCCCCAAATGTCGGTAGTGCCGAGGGTGAGGAGCCCCGATGTAGGCTGGGCGACTGCCCAAATCCAATCCCAGCTCCTCCTCTCAGAGCTCGGCAACGTCGGGGAGGTCAATCAGGCTCCCGTTAGCTTCTTCTTGAATTCTTCATCTGTAACATGGAGCTGATGATGATGGAAATCATGATGAAGATGTGTTCCAGGAGAAAGGATTATATGACTTCATATAAGCCACGTGCTTAGAGCAGAGCTCAGCACGTCGCAGGTGCTATGGAGATGATGATCACTATTATTCACCTTGACCCACAGCACGGCCCTCACCAAGGTCAGCCTCCTTCCTACCGTAGCACTTGGTACTAAAGTAAACCCTCGACCTCAGTGTATTTCTACTCAGAATCGCTAAAATTTCTGGAGAGTTTGAAACTGTAAAAAATAACCACAATGAGAAATTTAGTGTGTGTGTGCTTATGTGTGATTGAAAGGAGAGTTTGGGAAATTTTACAATTATGCAATATTGCTTTTATATAGCACCCTTGAAAGCTTAAATCCCTTTGGAATAGTAGAAACATAGGCATATTATACAAACTTGCAGTGCTGGGCATGTTTTTAAACTAGAAATGGATGAGGGGCAGGGGACTGAAGACTGGCAGGACTCGAGAGTGAAGTCTAAGATCAAGGCCAAGGAGAGAGGCCCCAGAGGAAACCAACCCTGCTGACACCTTGATCTTGGACTTCCAGCCTCCAGAATTGTAAGAAAATAAATTTTTGTTGTTTAAGCCACCCATTCTGTGGTGTTTTGTTATGGCAGCCCTAGCAAGCTAATACACCATTCTAGAATATTTTAAAGTTCCATAGCAACTTCTAGAACACCTTTGAAATTTAACAGAATCTCAGTGGAAGAATTCTCACAAGGACAAGCTGTAGAAGAAACACACTTGGACTATTCCTAGTGTATCTAAAGCTGTCTCCTCCCTGGCATTATTTCCCTACACTGTTTCTTGTGATCTCAAAACAGCCTGTGCAGTCTGAGGGCTTCTCAGGGGAAACCCTCAGTCAGGTCTTGAAGAGGGAGGAAAGACAGGGAAGATATTTGAGCCAGAGTGTTTCCTCTTGTCTGAGTCCTTACTCAGGTCAGTGCCTCAGACTTGCTTCCACCCGTCTGCAGCAAGAAAACGCAAGTCCAGGAGCCGAGAGTGTCAAGATCAGCACAGCCACCCCGGGTCCACCTACTTTAACGTTCTCTTTCGTTTTGGGAGTCGTTCTTTCTCTTTCAGTACTCCTTTTCCTCCTCAGTCTCTCGAACACACTCTCACTCTCTACCTTTCTCTGTCCCTCTCCACATTTCATGTTTTCTTCCCACAACCCTTTTCCCTGCCTTCTTCCCCTGTCTATCCCTCCTAGAATATCTGGTAGAAGCAGGTTGGAATTACGGAAGGCAACCAAGACCTGGTGTGGAGCCTGGCTTCGTTTGGTGGGGATAAACAACCTTGACCTCTCCTTGGTCCCCCAGCTTAGGCACTTCCTATGGCTTCACTGGATCCAGTAATGGACTTCAACTGGGTTGTCCTTCCCGCTCCTCCAGGAGTGTGATAGCCAGGGGAAGAAATTTAGATTCTGGAACCATTTCCAAAATTCATTACCAAAACGTGCTTTTCCCAAGGCCAGTCTTCCTTCCACTGTCTCTTTTTTTCTTCTACTTCCCCCGTTCTCCACCCCACCACCATTTCACAGGTAGAGGAAAACATTTCTTCCCTGCCTCTGGCTTCACCAGGAGAATGTGGAGTCCCATGAAAACTTAACACAAAGGGAAAGAAAGGAACCGTGTGGAATCTACCCATTTCTTCCCACTTGTTGCCTGGTTCTCATTTAGCCCAGTCTCAGGTTTCCAATGGCCCCATTGCCTGTTTTTTCTGACAACCCAAGCCTGTTGAATAGTGTTCATTTCCATTGATGCTCCCTTGTGCCATCAACAAAAACTCTGGCCACCTTCCATATGACTTCATTTGCAAAGCCCAGAGAAAAGGACCAGGCATCGCATCACATCCCCTTATCAATGTGGGGACAGGCGGGGAAGGCTAACTGGGCAGAACCAGGGAAGACAACCCTGAAGGCAGCTCTCCCATCAAAGGACTCTTGCTTTTGATTTTGCAGCTTGCACAATACATCTCACCATGCCTGCCAATCGCCCCAGCAGGGGAGTGGGGGAGAGTTGGTGGAGGAGAGAAAAGCAGAGGCATCATTCAAGCTGCCTGCCCTTGGCCCGTCATTCCCTGTGTGTGCGTGGACTCTGTTCCTCTGTTCTCATAATTCACTTCCCCGAGGTGTCACGGTGTGAAGGGACGAGGCATGCTTCCTCATGGTTTCCCTAATCCTCCCGTGTCAAGTAACATATGCATCACGCCCTCACCCTCAACACAGATTTGGCAGGTCCTCCACCAACATCTGTTGCCCGAGGTCTGCCCCATACAAGCTTCCCCTTCATCAGATGACAGGGCCAGTAGGTAAAGCTCTTCTCTTCCTTCCCCTTCTGCCAGCTCGCAGCTTGAGGTCCCAGGGCCCAGCACTTTAGCCATCAAACAAGCACTGAACAGGCCAGGAGGCGGAGGCGGCCCCGGGAGTATATCACCAGAGACATCTCCCTCCCCATCCCCCATCCGAACGACACCCGGGTGACCTCCTCGACAACATCAGTAATTTGTCTTGGAGAACCGCCATACCTACAGCAAACACAGGAAGGATTAGAACACAACATATGCCGCACAGCAACAGAAACATGCTAAGGTCCTTCCTGAGCCTGAAGGATTACTGAGGGGGAGGCGAGGGAGAGAGAGCAAGAAGGATGAATGTTGAGTAAGAGAAACCCCGTTTGTTCACCCAGCATTGAAAGGAAACGGGTGCCCCAGAACTGGGCGTGGTGAGGTCAAATCCGATATCAGCTTTGAGTTGCAGCCGCGTTAAAGCCCATTGGTGACAGATGTGGACTTTCGCCAAGTCAACCACAAAATAGGATCAAAGAAAGTTGAAAAACAACAACTGGGGCTCCCTAGCTAAAGTTTTTTGCTGCCTTTGGAATGTTAGCCCAGTGGACCTGGTCAGGAAGTGGAAGAAGACTAGGAAGGGCTGCATTAAAATGAGCTGGGGAAAAAATAAAGATCCAGAAGTCAGTCTGACGCCTTGAGGGTTTGGGTGTTCTCTATCACAGCAAAGATGTGAAAAGCCTAACCAGGGTGGAGAGTGACATCTCGAACCAGTACTCCCACTTAGGTGAGGTGAAGAGATTTCCTCTGTTCAAGGAAATAGTGCATTTTAAAGGTGAAAGGGACAGGAAAGTGAATTGGGTTTCAGATTACTGGCTTTGAGGTCATATTAGTTCAGTTCAAATGAATGTTTTGCCATTTCATAGCTGTGTGACCCTGGGAAAGTCACTTAACTTCTCTGTGTTTCATTTTCTCATCTAAAAATGGGGTTGATAATAGTACCTGTCTTAAAGGATTGTCAGAATTCAAGATATACACATAAAGGGCTTAAAACAGTGCCTGCCAAGAGTAAAAACTCAAGAAACGTTAACTACTATTTTGACATTCATTTGTAAGAATAAACTTACATCCTGTAGGATGTCCACGTTGGAGAAGACAAAATCAAAACATCGTGTGTGTGTTCACAATTCTAGACTCAAAATGTCTATCATGTGACAGTAATTTGCAAATGAAAACTATGTTGTACAAACACATATGAATTTCAAATTCCTCATTCTTTATGTCTAAAGCCAGGCTCAGCAACCCATCCAATGAAGGTGGAAGACACCTAAAATAACAAAAATAATTGCTTTAAGAAGAAAAACATACCTCAAAAAGGGTTAACACATTTGCTGGTACTTTCTGGTTGTGGCTTTGTTCTAACTTGCTCTTTTTTCAGTGAGGACAGTTAGAAATATCAATCACTACTTAATTATCTCGCTGCCCTAACCACCAACAGAATCTCACCCTTTCTGTCCCCCGTCTTCCAAATCGGCTCCTTACTATTCTCACATAATCCAAAGACCTAGAATTCTCCGGTCCTTTCAGCTCGGCTCCATGTACATCAATTCCCCAGGTGTCAGGCTTAGTTATGCTGGGGCCCTGTGGGAAAGAAGATACGCAATCATCGCTAATTCTGGGACAAAGTCTCTTTACACAAAACATCCCAACCACCAACAAATGTTCCCAGCTGTGGGAATGAGAGTTGGGGGCCCTTCCACGTCACCCACTGGCTGTTCCTCTCTGAGGAGCTCCCTGCAGAGAAGAAGTTGATACCTCTTCATAGGAACATCTCCAAGGCCAGCTGTGTGCACCCCCGGGCAACAGTTGCAGAGTTTGGGGCACACCTCACACAGTCTCTGACTCTATGACTTAACAGAGATCTTTTTGATGGGTGTATGGGGATAGAATATGAAAGGAAATTTCTCCTCTTAGAAAAAAATTAAACAGAGTTTAATCGAATGAATGAAATAATGTTCTGGTTTTTAGATCTATTTAAAGAAAGCAATGGAAGATGTCTGTGACAAGTGTGGCAAATAGGTTTTATTGCATCTCAGCAACCAGCCCCGATGGTTTGGTGGTAGATTCCTGGAGCGCTCTACTAAGACGGATTGTGAAACCATAAACCAGCATTAAGTTGGCTGTGATTGATTAGTAATGTCTGCTGTGTGTGTGGGAGGAAGTTGACAGTGATTGGTTAACTATGTCTGCCACAGGTGGTGGCCTTGGATATGTGTCTTGGACAATAAAAAATTCCTAACTTTTTAATATGACTGTTCCAAGAAATCTTTAAACAGTTTCTTAAAATTCCTGAGCCTTTGTTTCTGTTTTCTTAGACTATAAAAAGGAGAGAAGGAAGAATTAATTTTTTTTCTAACGTTTGAATGAACCAGTATCTGAAGTCAGTTTTTATTTATATATGTTAAAGCAGGTATGGAAACCCTCATATCCAAACACCAGGTTCAGTCCTAGAGAGTTTAGTAAAAGTTGACTTCTACATCTGTAACAGACTTCATTTTTTGCCTCCCTAAAATAATTTATCAATTAGCTTGACTATCCAGCCACCTACCTATCCATGCGCATTCTTGCATCACCACTTGACTCTGAAATCTTAACTATCAAAGACGGAGGTGCAGGACCTCACTGGGAAAGCACATAAATTCACAGCAGGTAATGTTAAAGATATTGCTGGGGGGAAAAATATATATATTAGTTTACATTGACTGAAGTAGATCAAAATACCTCTCTCTGTGTCCTGGATAATTCTCTCTCTCATCTTTGGAAGTCTCCTCCATCTTTAAGAGACATGCCAGAGGAAAAGAGAGCATAACCCTGAACTACAGTCTAGGATTTCCTCTATAAGGAAATAAGGGAGAAGGGAGAGATTCCAGAAACATGAATGAACCCAGAATTTGGAACTAAATTTAGATTGCATTGGCTTTATTGAAAATAATTATTTGTCCTGATCTATATTTCAAGATTGGCTTTTGCTGTTCTGATAAAAGGGACAGATATAGTTAGTACTGTTAGTTTCTTCCCTTAAATGCAGATGTGATGTCCGGTGCTGCAGAAGTTGTTTTGTGACCATGAGGCAATATCCATGTGGGAGAAAGGCCAACAAGTTAAGCTAAGGAAAGAAGTGTAGGAAGGTAGAAGGAAGAATGCACTATCATCATTGAGGGCTGAACTAGCTCTGCACTACCATCCTCCAGACTTCCTGTGAGGTAATTAAATGCCTTTAATTTTTCAACCACTGTTATTAAAGTTTTATTATTTGCAGCTCAAAGTATTTCTATACAACTATTTACCTTACTACTATAATTCGGTATTTTTAAGGCATTGAACATATACTGATTTCCACAACTGTCCTACATTGGACCTTAAAAAAAATGTTAAAGATATAAATCTAAATTGTCAAGAGGTCACAGAGAAAGTGTCATGCCAGCTAGCATAAATGGAGGTTTAGGGATGAGGAGATGAGGGTCTACAAGGAGAAAAAGGCCAGAATTTCAATCTTGACTTTTCTAACATATTCTAGATGATGAGAACACAACCTAGGCCATGGGCCAACCCTGTCTAAATAGAGCATTTCCCAAAGCTGTGCCCTAGGTGTCAACGCCTTTGAGACTTGAGTCAGAGAGAGGGCCCATCTGCACACACAACATCCACCCGCCTCCAGCTTCTCCACTAAGCAGAGTGTAACTGAGTCAGCTCCCAGCACCTGTGGTAATAATTTGGAAGGCATGCAGCCTGCCTCTCTTTATGTTTAACTCACATAACAACCTAGCACACTGCTAATTTCAGCTCTAGATTTCAGTGCCCCGGTGCTCATGGGCAGTATCATGCTATGCCTTTGTCTTTTCCAACAGGGCCACCAAAGCATCCGAAAGGGCACAACGTGGGCTAGGAAGACCTCTTTTTTCCAAACAGCTGGATATTACTCATTTGCTTTGAGAAGACCAGCAAAGAATCCAAATGGCATCTCCTCACATCCTGATTTATCCAGTTAAAACCATATGTAGACCATCCCGACTCCTCTTTTCCTATACGCTCTCAGAAATAACTAATAGGGAGGAGGAGTGGGATGGAAAAGAGAGGGAACATTTCTTTAGCCTCTGCTCCGTGCCTGGCACTGTGCTGGTAGGTGTCTTCCTGTGTATTATCTTATTTAATCCTCACAAGAATTCCAGAAGCTAGGAGATAGTGTCCCCACTTTATGGATAAGGAAGTAAGACTTGGAGAGGACAGGTGATTCGCCTGAGGCGCCTGGCTAAGCGTGTACGGCAGGGATCACTACCGCTCACCCATATTTCTGTGCATCTCTGCATTTCTCAGTCCTCCTCGCAGTGGTATTGATCACGTTATCGAGTTCCGGAGTGTGGACAGAAGCAATGAACATCACTTCTCAGCTAGATCCCCAAACCATCTTGCACATTCTTGCCCCTATGACTGGAAGCAAAAGACTCTAAGATGGCCAAGCCACAAGACAGAAGGAGCCAAGATGCCCTCCACTTGGAGGAGAGCTGGCCATCTTTTTGGATTGTGCAAACTGACACTTTTAAGCTTATTTATTGCTGAAGCCTGATCTCTACTACTCTGCCTTATACAAAGGTCCCATTTCAAAGAGGGTTCATGACACACTAGTCTACGGAGTAAAGGAGGAATCTTTGAAGCAGCTGGACCCAAATATTACACAGGTCCGTCATGTCCAGTACAACAACCAAGCAAGTGAAACGTCCCCAAAATGAGCTCAGAAGGATTGTATATGGACAGGGTAGATGTGTTATGAACTCTCTAAGGCATAATTTGTGTGCGTGTCTCCCTCTTCACCCAACACAGTACCCAGACATAAGAGAATCCAAAAAATACATGTTGAATCTAATCTAGTCTGGCCTAAATTTGGGCTTGAACTTGATACTAGCCCTCGGTAAACTCCTCCTAAGTTTCACATCTCAGTTTCTTCCTCTCTTCAGTATAAGTGGAATAAAGCCCACGGCTCTCCTTCTGAAGTGTTCTTAAGGCTCACGAGAGCAGTAGGAGACACTCAGCTGATCTAAGAGGAAAGGAGCCCAAGAAACCCATGACATTATTGGTAGAAATGATTTGAAGGACCACATGCACGTGGAATTTCAGTATGCTCTGGCTCTTCAGGTACGTATTCCAGGCTGAGCTAAACTCTGAGAAGCCCGACTAGTGATTATCCCAAGATCAACTTTTATTAGGAAGCTGTCAAAGAAAAGTAGGTGGAGGGGTGGATTAGTGGACTGGAAAGGGGTTGGAGGCTGCTGGTGAAAAGCAACAAAGATTTAGAGTAGAGGATTTTGAATCCTTAGTCCTTCTCATTATATAGCATCTTCCATGGTATGTGACTGCTGATAAATATTCATTGAAGAGGGAACAGACCTAATGTAATGCAAATAACATGCAAAGCAACATGTAAATTGGAACCATTATCTGAAGTCAATAGGTGAGGTACTATGCATATTAAAAGTACAGGACAACAGCTCCCAAAGACCCATAAGAGGCCATACTACGAGTGGGGCCATACTACCAGTGGGGGACCTTCCATTCCAAAAAGAATCTGATGGTCAAAGAGAGAACATTGCTGCCAAAGAATGTCACCAAGCATGAAGCAGGGACAGTGAGGCCCTAACAGAGAGAGAACCAGGGATGGGGACTGCTGCCTGCCCTCCCCATTCCTTTCAACGCCGCATTCAGAATGAGTTCTCCCTCATCGCCTTCTCATACCGATCAGACCTGATACTGATTGATTGGTCAAATCCACTGAGTGACAGGGAGGCAGTCTGATCTGCTTGTTCATTAGCCACGCTATTCAGGATGGCTCCTTCAAGCCTCCTAACAAAAGAGCGAGGGACACCGAGACAGCCCGTGAGGCTGGTCACTTTGAACTCACTGGCACCACACGCAAGATTTTGCAGGCTTTTGTGCCCCTGAAAGCTCTCTTCCCGTGAGCGTCACATGCTCACACACAATGCGTGCGTCTTTTGCACAGATTTGTATGCATCTGCAGAAATGCATAAAGTACACAGACATGCCCATAGACCCTCAGATACGCACTTTTCCCTTCACCCAAGTCCTAAGGGAGCTGCAGGCGAGTTTGACCATTGAGACTGCTCTGGGCCAGAGAAGGTCACAGGCTGTTTCTGATTGGAGCCCTCCACTGTGTTTGCTTTCTGTGCCCCACAGACCTCCTGACAGGACTGGGGGACATGGAAATAAGTCGGGGGTGACCCTTCTGGTGACCCATAGCCTCGCCAGCCAACTCCTGATTGCAACCTTCTGGCTCCAGTGACAGCCTTTAATTCAGGCCTGCTGGCTTCACTGAGGCCAGAGCTGCCGCAGAGCTGGTCGCAGCAAACAAGGCTGGACTCAGAAGCTCCATACCCTCTCTCCTCTAGTGGGACAACCCAAGGTTGGGATGGGGGTAGAACGTACAACGGGAAGGTGCAGAGGTGAGAACAAACAGCGGGGAGAAGCTTGTGACTGTTCAGCAAACAGATACTCTCCCCTGGCTACTCTATGCCCTTCCACCTACAGTGTGATGCTGTTACCCACGCTAGGATCTGCTGGCTTTCACTCAATAGGCAAACCTACTATGAGCACCTGGACAACCATCGCAAAAGCCCTGCCTTCAAATCCCTCCTCCATTATTAGGTTGTAAAAGCCATTCTCACAATTATCTAGTGATATAATAAAACATAAATGTAGACTCTGACTCAACTTCATATATCCACAGCACACACGCTGTTTGTAAGGGGGACACACACACACCTCTGTGTATGGCATAGTCAGTACCCCCTTGTACACCAGGGCGATGTGGCTTTTTCAAACAGGATCTTACATTAGACAACCAAGATGGAAGAGTGAAAGCAATCTCGCCACTCTCTGAGCCTTACGCACAGGACTATGTCCCCAACGCAGACAGGGACAGCTCAGAGTGTCTGAAATTGATAACTCCCTCCATCTAGTTGTCACCTTGTACAGATGATAGACTTGAGACCCAGAAAGAAGTGACCTGATCAGAGGTAGTCATGCTGCTGGGTCATGGGGACAGCAGGACTTAAACTCTGGTGGCTGGACTCCCCGTCCACTGCCCTTTCCACCACACGCATTCCCAGATGGCTGGTCAACGTCCAGGACCTCCAGCCACTGCTTCCACAAGCCCTCCCCACCAGATCCCCCTCTCTCCTACACAAGATTCTTTCAGGTGTATTAACAGCAGGCAGATCCCAAATAAATAGAAATGATGACTTAAAGAGAAATCCAAGTAGGAAGCAGAGGTGAAATGTAAGATGCTGCAAGCCAAACACATGGTATCTGTTCTAATAATTTCTGAAGACTCGATGAAACTGACTTACAATCCTTGCTGGACCCCCACTGGCCAAGAGGCCAGGTCTGACCCAGGTTCCTCTGATAGCTAGATACCACCCCTCACCCAGCATCTCCAATCCAAATTCAAACATATCCTATCTTTTGGAAAATTTGCTTTTCGACTCCAAGGTCCTTTTAGGTTTAAGAAGTTGCAAGACAAATAGCATGAAAAGATGAAAGTTGCTGGAAGGAAGTCAGCGTTGATAAGCAGTCCTTTACAGGGGTGTACACCGGCTCCTTCCTCTCTCTGGAGGAATCAGCCGAACCGCCTTTCCAAACCATCCTGCAGCTCAGCCCCCTCCCAGCACAGCACAGGAGCTCGCCCTCCCGACAGAAGAAAATCAGAAAATCGGCTGTCTAAGACCCCGCTGCTTATATACATATTAAACACACACAGTCAGGGTGATACGAGCTTAACTTCTGACCCTCTCTCATTTTTCTTTTCCTTTTGCAGAAGTGGCGGTGAGTACACTCTTTTATTTATTTTTTTTTTTTTGAGGTTACTTATTTTTAAAGCTTCAAAACAAAGCCCACGTCACAGTTTTAAAGATCAGCTGCCACGTCGTTCTCAGGGTTCTCTTTCAGTGACTGGCATGGTGTTTGCCTAAAAGCTCTTCCAAATGCACGGCTTGCTTAAACACCGGATCCTCTTGCTGTACCTTTCCTGGAGTGCAGGACCCGCAGTTACCAAGTCTCCACAGAATGAAGTCATTTGGGTTTCTAAGGCGCCATCTCCTTTAAGAAAAGAATTTTTAACCTTTTCAGTCCTGGGTAGTTTATTAGAAAAGGACCCTTCCTCGAGCCCCAGTCTGGAAGACTGAGCTGTTGAACATGGTGCCAGGGATGTTTTCCACCTTCGAGCTCCACAAGTCATTCATTCATTCATTCATTCATTCAACCAACAAATATGTTGA
The DNA here is from genome assembly GCA_031878705.1 of Tapirus indicus. NCBI lineage: Eukaryota > Metazoa > Chordata > Mammalia > Perissodactyla > Tapiridae > Tapirus > Tapirus indicus. The sequence goes on from CM062932.1 coordinate 51,730,093, forward strand.
GCAGATAAATATGACCTCTGACCACGTAGAGCTCACAGCTAGTTAGGGAGACAGACAATAATCAAAGGCCAAGACTGAGAGAGCTTGGTTGCCAAGGGAAGGAAGGACACAAGATGAATCCGAGAGGCAGGCAAGGGCTGGCTTCTTAGGGCCAGGAGGCCCCGAAGGCCGTCGTAAGGGTTTTGGTGTTCAGCCTAAGAACAGTGGGAAGACACAGATCCTGCCTCCTCCTTTCTCCTGCTCTCATGCCCTTCCCGAGGGCACCTACCCTTCTGTTTCAGTTGAAATTTTAATTCCATCCACTCTAAGAGTCTTTCTACCAAGCCAGAGAGCATCTTTCCTGTTATGCCATCGACAACAGCCCCTGAGACAGCATGCCCTGCGGGAAGAAGACAGACTGGGTGTGCAAAGTCTGAAGATCAGCTGTGAGAAGGCTCAAAAGAGTCGAGGCTCCCAGTCTGGACTGGAATTTCAGCCCAGCTGGAAAACAAGTGTAAAGGTGATCAAATTGTAAGTTAACCAGCCTCTCCTGTTCTGGTTGGAAACATGTGGAGATGGCGCAATATTAGTGTTTAGAAGCCGAGATAGGTCACTGACCATCCCATCGTGGGGCTGGCAAATGCTCACTCAGGCAAGGCCATGGGTTAGCCAACCATTCCCTGCAAGTCTTGACACAGGCAGCAGGCCTCTGCCCCATGGGAAAGTGGCTTCGCTAACAGCCACTCTTTCCAGCTTAACAGTTGCACAGGAGGCAAAATAAGCCACGGTGTAATTAGCAAAATGATGGGAAAATATGTAAGCAATTCAAGTACCATTAGAGTCCCCTTAAATGAACACACGAACAGTACTTAGTGCGCGGGTAAAGGGGAAAATGCACATCTGATCCCATTGGGCAATTTTGCAAATGTCTTTGAGAAATCTCTAGACTGTGGCAATCCTTTGGTTTCAAAACTTCCTCAAGGATCCAGCTCGGGACGCTCATTGTCACCTATTGCCCTCTTGTCATCAATGTTACCTTTTCCCGCTGACCTTCAGATTGCAGGATCTGTTTAGAATGGTTTTAAAGTCAGGCTAGTGGCCCGACTGTGGGTCTCCAAACCTCTGCTCTCTGCTGGAGAGGTCCTCACCTCAAAGGTAGATGGTCTTATTTTTTTACATGTTGTCTGAATTACGTTCTTCTAGGGTATAAGAAGACCTGACTTTGTCTAGTAAGTGGTCTCATCAGCTGAAATCAAAATGAAAAAGGGGGAAGGAGGAAAACAGAAAACAAGCCAAGTCAACTTTAGACCAGTTTCCTAACTCTTGACATTTGGGGTTGAGATCTTCCATAATTTTCTTAAAGGAAAATAGATATTATACAAAACTTTCCCAAGATCTGGAATGACTTTCTTAGTAAGAGCAATGGCCAGCAAAATGGAAAAGTCCAGGATGTACCACCAGTCACCGAAAGACAACACATTCATTATTTTTCTCTAAAGAAATACTTTTTCCCCTTCACTCTCTGTTCTAGTTAATGATACCGCCAGCCATCCAGACGACTGAGCACGAGAACCAGGCCCCATCTTGGGGTTTTTCCTTCTCTCACTTCCCACAGCTAGAAGTCCTTTCAATTTCACCTCCTACGGTTTTCTGTCATCTCTCCCTATCATTGCCGCCTAATTTGGACCATGCTTATTCTAGCCAAAATATTATTATAGTTTCCCCCAAATATTGGCATAGCCGGATCTTTCATTTCATCCAGCTCTCTGCTCCAATCCTACCTGCTCAGAGAGCCCTTTTCTGGCCACTCAATCTAAAATGTGACTTCCCATCATTCTTTATCCTTACTGACTTCATTTTTCTTAACAGACCCTATTCACACCTCTCATCATATCACACACACATACATAGATACATACATCTCATGCAGTTATATATCATACATTTATATATCTTTTTGTGTGTGTGTGTGAGGAAGACCAGCCCTGAGCTATCATCCGTTGCCGATCCTCCTCTTTTTTTCTAAGGAAGACTGGCCCTGGGCTAACATCCGTGCCCATCTTCCTCTCCTTTATATGGGATGCGGCCACAGCATGGCTGACAAGCAGTGTGTAGGTCCACGCCCGGGATCCAAACCTGCGAACCCCAGGCCACTGAAACAGAGAGTGCAAACTTAACAGCCATGCCACGGGGCCGGCCCCCATTTATATATCTTATATTTAGTTGTATATATATCACACATTTATTGTTGGCTTTCCCTTCCAGAAAATAATCCTGTTTTGTTCATTGCTGTATCCCAGGACCTGGAATGATGCCCGGTACACAAAAAGAGCTCTATAAATATTTGCTTAATGAATGAACAAATGGGTCTCCCTCCCTCCACTCTCAGTGTCTCCCTTGCATTGGTGAGACTTACTCTCTGAAATACAGATTTGACTGCATTAGTTGACTGCTGCAGATGCTTCCATGCCTTCCAGTCACCCACAGAAGAAGCCCAGTGTACTACCACAGCAACCACAGTGTGGGCAACCACATGGCCTGGCCCCGCCACTTCTGCAGCCCCACTTCCCATATCTACCTCCAACTCCCCAGGCCCCACCCACCCAACATGTCGGCTATGTGCGATGACTATGGGTTCCCCAAACATGCCACACTCTTTCTGCCATCAATACCTTCACGGGGGTATTTCCTAAGCCTGCAGTGGTGTTCCTCCTTTTGATTGCTGGGCCAACTCTGAAAAGCCATCCCTTCTCCACCCACCACCCTTCCTTGTCCCCTGTTTACCTTGCACCATACTTCCGTTACAGGTTACAGAACCCTAACAGAGTGTGGAGCGTGCAAGTGTGTCTTCATCTGTACCCTGCCTTTGCTCTAGGAGCAGGGACCATAACATAATGATATTTTAGTCGACACTCAATGTTTGTAGCATTGGAAAATTCTTCTCTCAGGTTAGGATTCCTTATCATAAAATAAAACAAAGCTTATGAAAGAGATGAAGACAAACTCTGTAAATCTCTCAGCTCTGCTTTTCATACCCCTCCCCTGAGATCCTTATTTGTTCAGAAAAATATATATATAGAAATCATTAAAAGGAAAAGAAAGAGAAAAGTTACTGATGACATTTTCAGCCAAGTGAGAAGAAACAAAATAACTGGCTTTTGCTTTTCCTTTGCGTTGATTACATAACTGAAGCCTGAACTTGAATGACAGAGAACTTGGCAAAATTGCTCCAGCCACCATGAAAAGCGGCTGGGCATGTCCAGTGAATGAGAATGGCAAGAAGCCAGAGATGGACTGGAAATCACTTTGGGCTTTGCCTTTTGTTCCTCTGGAGTGACAGGAAGACGAGCTGGGAGGTTAGGATGCCCAGATGCAGTTCTGGCTGTATTACCCCCGCCACCAAATCAACTCAGAACAACCCACTGTAAACCTGCCTCAGCTTGCTCACTCCTCCCCTCCCCTCTCCTCTCGTCTCCTCTCTTCTCCTCTGCTCTCCAGTTTCCAGTTTCCTATTAAATGACTCCATCTGTCCCAAGACCAGTGTCCTTTTCTTTGCTCTGTTTTCTTTGATGAGCTCACGCTGAGTGCAGACAGACAGCTAGGAGTACTGACTGTTGGTTAATGTCCAGGGACACTGGCCACTATTGTTACCTCCGCCGTCACCACCCAAAGTAGCAAAAACAATATCCATAAAATAAAATATAAAAATGTATTTCACTTCTGTGAAAGGGAAAGCAGATCGAAGTTGTAAAGGGGAGAAGAGCCTAGGTTGGAACATCCAGTGGCTATGGGGAGGAGGAGGAAGCTTGAGGGCCAATCATTAGCTCCAGTCCCTGGTAAGAGAAGAAGGAGTTGGGTGGGAGGGGACTTGAGGCTGAGACCCACCCCCCAAAGAGGGACGCTGGTGGGGATCATACCAATATGACTCTAGCATATTCACTGTTCCTTGCATTTGAGCAAGGACCTCATCTCTATCTTAGAAACTTGAGTGTGAAGATTTCTATTTTGACCCCTGTTGCCCAAGTCTTCTAGAAAAGTCTGGAAATGGAGCATGTGATGTCCCTAACACTGCAGAAAATATTTCAACAGGACTCAGCTTCATGCCAAGCCTAGTCCAGGAGGGACACAGAGAAATCCTTTAATTCAAAAAAATGTAATCACTATTATAGGCTCTGAGATATGGTAATGTACCAAAAACACACCAAATTCTTGCCCTTTAGGAACTTATTTTCATGGGTGGGGCAGAATAAGAAAATTAAAAAACAAAGGAATAGATAAAATACATTGGGTGTCAGATGGTGACTGCTGAGGAGGAAATGGCAGTAGAGCGGGGGGATGTGAAGCGCTGGGAAGCTGATTGATTTGGGTCCAGGAAGGCGGCACTGAGAAGGTGACATCTGAGCAAAGCCTGAAGGACCACGTGAGGGAGGGTGCAAATCCATAAAGCAAAGATTTCAGATTATAACAAAGCTTCCTGGGCGTCTCACATTCTGTCCTACCTGAGGCATGAGGAGCAAATAAAAAAAAGAAGGGAGGAGAAGAAACGGAAAGCGCATCACCCGCTGTACTTGTTGCCATCTGCTGGGCCCTGGAAAGCATCAGTGTATTTGGTTACTGTGTTTACACAGCCGGCAGGACACACACTGTTCGCTCAGGGCTCCCCAGAGCTGTCGGAATGGTCCCTGCTTCCCCGGATTCCTGAGGCCCCCGCATCCGGGTGCTGGAGCTCCACCCATCACAGGAGTTCAAGAATTCCCCTGGGTTGTCCAAAGACAGGGGCCTCCAGGACCTCCCCAGGCCAGGTTCAGACCCTTACCTGGACCCAGTTCTGCGCCTGGGTGTCAAGTTGGAACGGAGGACTTGGGATGTCATTGCCTCAACCAAGAAGGGAGACAATCCAGCTGAGTAGGCCTCTGGGCTGAGGATAGCAAAGGAGTGAATTATGTAACATACTAAGTGCAGTGCCTGACCCTTGGGAAAAGCTGGTTGAATGTTGGCGATTATTAATAATAATCGCTGTGACACCTCTGATCCACGTACATGAAGTATACACCTGCACACCAAGTATGTCACACGCGGGTTTTTTCCACACGATCCTCTCTATCTTTGATCTATTTTAGAGCAAAAACACTGAAGTTTAGAAAGGTTCAGTATGGCTCACAGGCTGGCACAGTTAATAAGTGGTGGCCAGAACTGGAACCCAAGGCTATCCAGTCCTAAAACTTGGGCTCTCGATCTCAATACTTTAGCCTCTACCTCCATTTAAGGGATAAAATGGAGGAACCACCTCCTGGTCTTGCAAGCAAGCCCGACTCTTCTCTTTCCAACTCAGAGCATTGAGAAGAGGACAGTTTGTATAAAGTGTTATTCACGCACCTAAGCCTTTACAGCTTCTAGGAATTCTTTTCAGAGAGGCTGTATTTCTTTCAACTGCTAAGCATGATACCTAGGATGCTCTGAAGAACCAGCGGATGGTTTAGAGAGTTTGACAAGCACAGGCGCCATCGCAGAGAGGGCCCAGTAGTCCTCAATCCTGTAAGCACAGTTGCATCTGTGAACCCTGACCCTCATGATGTGATCTGCCTAGTGTCTCTGATGAAATATTTGTAGCAATGCTGGGATTTGATTCCCATTTCCAATCGCATTGGAAGCAGCCATAAGAAAGGCCCAAAGAACCCGTGGCCTCTGTATGAAAGTGAGGAAACGTGAAGCCCTGGGCTCGAGTGGTCCTGTCTGAAGTCACTTACCACGTTAGTGCAAGAGCCTGAAGTCAGGGAGAACCCAGCTAACTCCCAGCATCACGGGCCATCCAGCTGAGCGCCCAGGGGCTAGGACAGCCTTCTAACCCACGGGCTAAAGTCATCAGGCAAGCAAATAAGGATCTGTATTTAGAAGAAGAAAAGTGTTCCAGCTCACCCTAACCCTTTTCCCCTGCCACCCCAAATCCCCAGACTCTGAACCGCATCCAAGACACATCCAAAGACTATCCAAATAGACCTTTGAGGCCAGGCTGGGCCCGCTCGCCCACCCTAGGAGGCAAAAGTAAACGCTTCCTCCCAAGGACTGGCCAAGGCACTGGGTGGACCGGGCCGGGCCGAGTCAAACAAGGACAGGGCATCCAAAAGCATTATTGACAAACTGGGTGTGTTGATGGACCTGAGAGTGGGATGGAAGCTCCGGGGCCACAGGGGGAGGGCAGGAGCGGAAAAGAACTTCCCGCATCTCTCCTCCAGCCTGGGCTCCCTGGGAAGAACCGCAGGTGTTGCATCTCCCTCCCTCCCTGCTTCCCTGCCATTGCTCAAAGTCCAGCCTTCTTGCAGGCTGGCTGTTTAACGAGGCAGGTTGAGAATTTTCAGCCTCTAACTCATGTGTTCTAATCCTATTAAATATGCACCAGCTTCCAAACTCAGCTTTTTCAAAACTTGCTTCCCCCACCCCCACCCCCTCTCCTTGCTTAGTCCGACTTGCTCCATTCCAGCTTGAAAAGCCATTGCTCAGTTGCTGGCAGGGGTCCCACCAGCGTTTTTGCAAGGATTTGGGCTGTGATTCAGCTACCTGCAGCTGTTCCCCAGTTACCACCCACGTAAAGGAATTTCTGATATTAAAACGGGTGACAAACTTCCTCCCCCTTCCCCCAACACATTAGTTTGATTGACATCCACAGTCCAAGTGGCCAAGTTCACCCTCACTTGGTTCTCCGTGTTCCCTTGATGATACATTTAATTCTACACATGCCCCTGTGTCTTACACACACCTCCTGGTCACCCTGAGGGACACCCTCTGATAGAGACCATTGAAATACCACTGGGGGGATATTTTAAAACCAATCTACTAGATCTCTCCAGAACTAAATTGTGTTCTCTCTTTGTTTATCATTGAATGAAATCCTTTTCCCGCCATTGCAATAAATCTTCCTAATTTCTCCCCCAACCTGGAATGTCATCAAATGGGAATGAGGAGAGGGAAGGCTAAGAGAGACGGTTGAAGCTGAAGATTCAAGTTCAGATAGTTCCATGGAGCCTTTCAGAGCTAATGCTGGGGCCACCTGCTCCTCTCCAACTGTACAGAGATGCCAGGGTGTTCCTTGTGACCAGATGGCATTGTCTCCAGCAGAGCGCACTGAGCAACTATCCACAAAGTTGGGCACAGGCCTGAGCTTCCTGGCTGTAGCCACTTTTCTTTGTGTGTGTGCTGGATTGGGGGGGACCAGGACATGCAAACAGTGCAGATGGCCCTGCAGTCAACTGCCCATCCTCCTCTGGCAAAGTCCCATCTCACCCTGGGCTCATTAGCTATGTGTTTTCTTTCAAAGGAGGATGAGATGGCGGCCAACACAGCCCCCACAAAAGCATCAACATTCTGCATTCTAGGTACCTACCTTGGGAGTGGACACTCAAAGAGGAGGCTTTTGAGCACTGACCACACTGGAGCCCCTGGATGCTGAGTCCCTGGGCTTTCTCTGAGTTTCTCCACTCTGCTTGGCAGACCCTCTGTGGGGGAAAAAACAGGATGGCCCCACCAGTCCCATCAACCCCGAGGCCGTGTCCCCTTGCTTCTGGGCAGTAGCCAGTAATGTGATCCTTCCAGGCAGCGCCAACCCCCCCTGTTGGGAATTCAGCCAATCTTGGGGCTCTTCAGGGAAGAAAAATTCCTTTCCCTGACCTCTGCAGGTGATCGGATTGAGGTCCCTGCAGCTTGAAATTTGATTTGATCTTTGATCTCTGCTTGCACAGCTGCAATGGTTATTATGCACCATAAAGGGTCCCAGCACTCTTTCTCACTCACCTGCCCTCCATAGTGAGTGCTCGGGGCCAGGTATTCCTGAACTGGGGCAGAATATTACTCCTCTGTTTTTCTCATACTGCGCTCCCCCCAATTCAGTCCTGCTTTCTCATTCCCCTCATTCCCAGGAATTAACCCCAAATTCCAAGACTCGGGACATTTTCAAGTCCTTCTAAATGAGAGCATGTGGTTTCAGGAAAAAAAAAAAAAAAAAACTGTATGTAGAGCCAAATATTTACGCAAGGTCAGAGTCCCAGAAGAACACTGCATGTGTCTAAACAAGTTCTTATAGAACAGTGGTCCTCACAACGGGTTTTCCTGGATTTAGTCTACTTCTCTGTCGTGGTGAGATCATCCTGCGTAGGGAGATACGTCTAAGGTTGCAACTTTAATACAGTTCATCAGACCTATTTCCTTTTTTCATTAGAGTAAGCGACATAATAACAGATATTTACTGAAAGCTCATGCACATTATGCTAATTACTTTACCTGCATGGACACTTGTAAGCCTCACAAACTCCATGAAGAATGTACTAGTATTCTCTCGAAACTGAGAGGGGTTACGCAGCTGGTTTAATACTGCACAGCAGTGAGCAGATGGAGCTGGGATTCCCTCACGGGCCTGTCTGATCCGGAACCCGAGTCCTGAAACAAATCCATAGACTGTCCCTCTCTGGAGTTCCTTGACGCTGCAAAATGACGTGCTCAAGACATCCTCAGTGCCTTGTGTACAGTGTCCACGGGCCAAGAAACCCGATTCAAGATTTATTTTGTGGCTACCTTAATTTTAATCTGAAAACAAGATCAGAATAACATATTATCACCCCTTACCTTTTAAAATTAAAACCGAAGTTTTATTCAACAGCTCAAAAGAATGATAAAAAGATCAAGTACATCTTTTTTTTTTTTAATATTTTTTTGTGTGTGTGAGGAAGACCAGCCCTGAGCTAACATCTGTTGCCAATCCTCCCCTTTTTGCTGAGGAAGACTGGCCCTGGGCTAACACCGTGCCCATCTTCCTCTACTTTATATGGGACGCCGCCACGGCGTGGCTGACAAGCGGTGCATCGGCGGGCGCCCGGGATCCGAACCCGCGAACCCCGGGCTGCCAAGCGCGAGCTAAACCGCTGCACCACCAGGCGGTCCCTCAAGTACATCTTTTTAAAGAAACATCCAAATGGATATAATTTGGAAACTTTCATACTAATATTTAATTCCTGGGTCCCCATGCCGATCTTACCTTTGGACCTAGACTTAATAAAACTATTTCTCTGCAAGTCTGTGTCTGGCGAAGCCAAACGCTTCTCTTGTGACTATTAACTCTGGGAACCGTCAAGTCAGCTTCGTTAAATGTATTAGCTAGCCTTTTTTTGTTTGTTTGTTTGTTTGTTTTTAGTTCCCACTAAGTGCCTGGCATTAAAGTATTGCGGTCCCTTTAAAGCCATAACTATCTTTAGTTACTTCAAGGAAGTGAATCATTCCTGCACCTGCTCACCCGTCTCCACCTCACTCCCTCCGTGATCGTTTTACTTCCCCACATTCAGCTCCTTCCTCTTCCAGATCTCCTCCTTCATCTTCCACGTGGGAGAAACATGAAGAGAAATTTGTCGTGTTGTGTCTTTGCCTCCTGCGTGAGCCCTGAGAGACTGTCTTCCCATTTAGAAGCTATCGCCCAGCCTCTAGCTCTGATCCATCTTCCCTCTGTTTATTTTCTTTATTGGGTGGAAGTTTGTCTTAAGTTATCTCCACTTCCCATCGATAACTTCAATAGGTCTTTGCTTACTAACATGTGACTGTACGCATGCTCTTGGCACCTAGCAACCTTTACAACTGAATTGTGACAAAGAACTGAGTTACAACATCTCAACCTATACAAGAAACTATATCCTAAAGAGGAGTGACAGTGGCCTTTCCTCTCAAAAGCGTTCTCTCAACTTTTTGGTATAAACTTAAGGAAAGTTGAAAGAACTGTCCGTGTAGTTAGTCCCTAGCCTCAGTAATCATTAACATTTTTGCCATATCTGCTTTGTCTCTCTATGGGTGTGTGATTTTTTATTTGTGTTTTGTTGCTAAATCATTTGAGGATAGCTTGCAGACTTCAGGACACTTTGCCTCTCAAAAGCCTAGAATGTTGCGTTCTCCTCCATAACCACATACCGGGATGGACCTGAGAAACTCACAGTGGTTACCCATCATTATCTGCTATGCAGCCCATATTAAAATTCCCTAATTGTCTTATAAATGTCTTTTGGAGCTGTTTGTCTTAGTTTTTGTTTCTGTTTTTTACTCTGAATTAGAAGTAAGATGACAACTGTCTTGGTTTGCCCGGATGTGTCCCAATTTTAGCACTGAAAGTCAGGGGAACATTGCCCCTAACTCTGTCCTAGGCACAGGGGGATGCTCAGTCACCCTAACTGGGAGCCAAGTTTCGTGCATTGCCTTTGATTACATCTATTTTGTATTTAGTCTCTTTTAATTGCATGTGTAACCAGATTGTATTCAAAAAATTCACGTTTTTAAATTAAATATCTAAAGAAGTCTCCTGACACATAGGGCGAGTCTTGTTTTGGGTGACGGTGGTGTTGTCTGCAGAGAACCCACTCAGACATCCATAGCTTGCCTACAGATAGATCTGGTCGTACAAATGAAAACCTTCACAGATGAAAACAGTTCATTGTCACCACAAAAACAGTGTTTTTCTTTTATTTTGCTTTGTTTCTATGGTCTGACTTGTTATCATGCTTTAGACGAGTGAGGTGAACTGATGAACAGAATCGTCAGCACAGGCAACACCAACAGGTCAATGATCCGTTCAGATGCTGGATCTCGTCGTTAGCTGCTAGTGGAGACATCTCAGCATTCCTGCCACTCTTCCTCGTGAGACTGTGTTGAGGTGCAATCAAAAGGTAGATATGATGGGCCAGCCCAGTGGCATAGCAGTTAAGTTCACGCATTCCGCTTCGGCAGCCCGGGGTTCGCCGGTTTGGATCCTGGGTGAGGACCTACTCACTGCTCATCAAGCCATGCTGAGGCAGGATCCCACACAGAAGATCTAGAAGGACCTACAACTAGGATATACCACTATGTACTGGGGCTTTGGGGAGGAAAAAGAGGAAGATTGGCAACAGATGTTAGCTCAGAGTCAAACTACCTCAAAAAAAAAAAGGTGGGCATCAGGGAGACTGCTCCCGTCTTATAACACACACTTGGATGGCAAGTTCATGATGGTTCTGTCGGCAAAGCCCTACACAAAGGGATGTTGTAGGAACCAAAGTGAGACCCAGGTTTGAGGTCCAGCTCTGCACAGAATTGTACACTAAAACCTTAGTCAAAGCGTATCTCTTCTCCAGGCATCTGTTTCCTCATCGGCAAAGCCATGAGCTGCTGTAGCCTAAAAGGCAAGGCCTCTTTCTTCTTGGCTGACCTCATTTCAGGCATTCCCAGGAAAAGAAACCTGGGGCTCCAAGCACTCCCTCAGATTATAATTAGAATTTCCTAACTTGGTCTCCAGGAAGTCACCTCCTGGACACAAACCTGATAAATCGGTGGAAGGTCAGGATACTGACAATGAGCAGGCTTCGAGGGTCAGCTATGCCCTCGTCCCACCCCAGAAAAACACAACTGATACACCTGGCCCTTAGCCCTAAGAACAGCCCCACCTCATCCACTCTGTTAGCCCCTTCCGTCCCTCCCATGGACTGTGAAGACCTCACTTCGCTTCATCTAGTATCTTTACGAAATGGTGGGAAATATGTTGGAGTAAGAGTTAAGACGCCGGCTCTAAATTAGCCGTGTGCTCTGAGCCCACGCCTATGTATTAGCTGCCTTCTCAGTATCTCCAATTGGATGTCCGAGAGGCATCTCAACCTTCGTTATGTCTTAAACACAACTCTTCATGCCCTTCAAACCATCACTCCCCTAGCCTTCCCCAAAGCAAAAAGCACACCACCATTCACCCAGTTGATCAAGACAAAAACCTAAGAGTCATTCTTGATTATTCTATTTCAGCCACTCCCAAAATCCAATCCACTCACTAGTCAGGTGACCTTGACCTTCAAAATATGGCTGAGTTTGCTCCCTTCGCATCGGCTCACTGTTGCCCCTCCCATGAAAACTGCCACCACCTCTTGCCTGAACTCCCGCACACATAGTCTGTATTTCCAGCTTCCACTTTGCCCTCTTACCATCTAGTCATCTCTCAGCAACCATTGAATAATCTCAGACCAGATCACTCTCCTACTCGAAATCTACCAAGAGTTTTCCACTGCATTTAGGATCACTTCTCAACACCTCACCTCGGCCCCTCCTCTTCCTCTGCTTACCTCTACCATCTCACCTCATCCCACTTCCTCCTTTACTGACCACACTCCAGCCACAAAAGGCATTTCTCTGTCCCTCAAACATATCAGGTCCATTAGACCCTTTATTCCTGCTGTTCTTATCACCGGGACTTCATGTCATTTAAATGCCACCGTTGCCAACTACCTGCCACCTCGCACCCACTATCACTGCCTCTCATTACTTCTCTCTGCCCTCCTACCTCACATCGCATTGCAGGTCTTGTGCACTTGCCTAGAGTCTGCACTATGTGCCCCGCGAGGGCAGGTACATGGCTTGTTTTGTTCACCAGTGAATCCCCAGTTCCCAGAACATGTCCTAACTCAAGTAGGCGCTCATTAAATCTTTACTGAGTTCATAATTAATGGAACATCAAAATTCCAATTAAGGCAAACAAGGAGGCAGGTGATAAGCAAAATAGCTTCTGCACTTTACCATTTCTGTAACTGTTTTTAATTCACTTACAAATAAGACTTAACTGTTATAAAGTCTCACCAAACTGGTCTACAGCACATTTCTGTCATAATAAAACATCACCCTGCTCATTCTCTTCCTAGCCCTTATTCTAATCTGTAATTATCTCGTTCTTCTATTTGTTACTACCCCTTTTTGTGTGTCTCATTCATTTCAGGGTATAAGTGCCCATTTAGGATATAAATGCCTTACAAGGGCAGGAACCTTCTCATATTTGCTCAGTGCCGTATCCCCAGCGCTGAGCTGTCGCCTGGCACATAGTCGGCGCCCAGTACACGTGTGCTGAATGAATGACTAAATGAGAAACTAACCAGGGCTGGAAATCTCATTAAAAATGATGGTGAGCTGTAAAGGGCAGGAACTAGATTTTTTTTCTCCTTTGCAACCCACTAAAAGCCTGACACAGTGCTTTGCACTTAGTGGGAGTTCATAAACATATTTATTAAGTTGAATTTCACTGAACAAGCAAGTTTCAAGCCTTCGTGTCCTAATTAGAAAAACCCTACTGGAGAGGATAAAGACTTGGAAGAAGAGTTTGTTAGGAGACCCAGGTTCCCAGCTTGGCAGGATAGAGACAAAGGGTTCAATGGGCTCATTTGCATTCTGTTTTGCATAAATATGCAAGCTGAGTGGCTGCACTGGTGTCTCTAAGGATGTCAGATGTCAACTGACTGTGTTTTCAAATAGGATACTCAGGACCTTACAAACAAGATTCCCACCCAAAAGAAGCTTCTCCATCTGTCCTGGTTCTGCTGAGACACCCTGACCCTGGCTGAGCAAATGTCCCTTGACCGGGCCCTCCCTATGCCCTGGCCACTGCCAGCCACTTCCCCACACTCACCCCCTGCAGAGACCTTGGCAAGCCTGTCTAAGGTGTGGTAACTTTCAACAAGGCCCCCGTTGACAGAGCTTAAAACAAACCTCCCTGTTCACACGCGGGCCCAGTAGATGGAAAGAGCCAAGTTGGGAGACCGACTCCGTACTGGCTGAGGCTACCAGTGCAGAAGAGAAGTTTCCAACAGAAAACAGCACTTTTTTAAAAAAATCATCTTTTCTGAGGCCAACACAGAGTGCTGGGAAGGCTCAGAAAGACCATGGGATTTTTTTCTCCAGCTAATCCAGTTGCCCTGATTTGCATGATATTTGCATAAACAGCACGTTGTATTCAAGCAGTGTTCACTTCATGGGCCAAGATTAAGGCTGAGGATTTGTCCCACCCACAGTAGTTTTGTTCAACTTCCCCTGTTCAGAAGCTCGGGGACACCTAAAATAGCTCTTTATATACTGGCCGAGGTGAAAAGGATACAAATGATGATGGAGAACCAGAGGCAGGGGGGATGCAGTACTCTGTCCTGGCTCCCAGGCAGGGAGGTTGAACAATAAGAATTTTAAAGTCGCTTCCAGTTCTGGAATTCTATAAATCTCTGCAGGGTGCCAGGCTGTCCTCGCCAAACCCTGGGCTGATACTGGGAGCAAGATGTACTGCAGCCAGATCCAGGTTGAGCTAATATTTGTTGAAGGCTTTTCTGTGACAGCCAATGCCATGTGGGGAAAGGGAGGAGATGTGACTAGATTGGACAAGGGAAGGGATGGGCAAGAAGGAACGTGGAAATCTTCCATCGGCCCCACCACCATCGCCCTGCTAGCCATGAAGTAGTGATAGGCCCATTGAAAGGCTTACACTTACAAACCTCTCTCAAATTCCAGCCATCAAGTCATTCCTTGTCTTTGAATAAGAAACGAGAACACAGACACACTTGTTGGCACTGGACAAGAGTCACTCTCCCAAACTCTCAATGTCGGGCTCCACTCGGGGCATTTCCAAAGGAGCTTTTCCACCCACAGTTGGCTCTCCCAGTGCTTGTCTTTGATATTTCCCATTTTTTGGCTGGGAGGAAGTTGCCTTGGCCCAGCTCTCTTGAGTCCACACCCCGATATCCCAACCTTAGCTTTTGCCTTGTGCCAAGAAAGATCATGGAGTAAGATCACGGAGCCTACTGGGCTACCCCAGATAAAATGAACAATAGGTGATGACCTTCCAAAAGCAGGTCAGGAAAACCTACAGAACACTCATGAAGAGGGATGGCAGAGCAATGTCAGAGGTCTCTGCTTCTTTCTGCTCAACTTCCCCCATGTGTGCGAGAGTACTACATGTGCAGCTGAGCACCTGACACGCCCAGCTTCCAGGACAGCCCTGCCCTGAGCAAAGGTGGGGGGAAGGCAGTGAAAGGGAAAGGGTTGGGGCCCCAAGACCCTCCTGGCTTGGCCTCATCTAAGCACCACCCACTTTATCTTTATAAAATCATGTAGGTCTTCTCTCTACTCCTGAGCATCGTGGTGAAGGGAAAGAAAACTGAACCGGAGTAAAACAAGCAAGCAAAAAGAAAACTCTGGTGTCTGGTGCCAACCCTAACACTTGAAAGCTATGGAACCTGCTCAAGTCACTTTAACTGTCTAGAGTTTTGGTTTCTTAATCTTCTTTATAAAATTGGTATTTTAAAGTCTGCCCTGCTTATCCTCACAAGGTAGTGGAGAATCACCAAGGCGATCACACAGGTGCTGATTAGGACAGACAGATGTCAACTATTGCTATTTCTCCAGAAAAGCAGACTTTCCTAAAATTGTTTCCAGCTTGTCCACGAATATAGTTATTCTGATCATCCTAAATCTGACTTCCCCTAAACTTTTTATGATCAATTTCATTTCCTTCTTTTATGTCTTTTTCTGTTTGTTTGTTTTTTGGCTTTCCTGGAGCATATGGGAGGAAAGGAACCAGGGTTTCCTGGAGTCCTTCTATCCACACACAGCTTCTTTGCAGCTGGGAGGACACACACTCCTAGCCTGCGTGTGGGCAGAGGTATCAGTAACTGCTTCTATCTCGTTCTTACCTTATGGCTCAGGAAAACTCTTTGTGATTTGATGGCTCTAAAATAAAGAGCATTTCTCAAAGGGAGTAGGATTTTGGCTTCCTATGGTCTTAAGATGCCCAGGAACCAAACTTACATTTTAAAGATGTGGAACAGAAAGTTCTGTTCCCATTTTGAAGCCAACCTCCTATCAAACTTAGGTGCCTGTGGATTACTTAGCCTAACTTAAAACAGTTTTTAATAACTTTAATTATCCTGCTTCACTTCTCTATTTTTTTTCTTTTTTTTCCAAAATTAGCCTGGAGGCTCAAAAGATTAAACTTGAGGAAAGTTTCCCAATGCCAGTAGACTGGTTTCCAGTTTAAAATCCAGTTTTCCTTTAAAATCCTTGGATCTCCACTGCAGGAGCAACGTACCTCAGACCCCTTCAGCTTACACCTGAGACCAATGTGGCCCTGATGTTTATTTACAGATGGTTGGGATGCTCTTCTGTCCACCATGAAATGTTGCCAAAGTCCAGGAACTAGGGATATGGGGAGGGAAAAAAACCCAGATTGTTGCAATCCCCTCCTCCTCCTTGATCATTAATTGTATCCTGCTGGGAGCCCTCCCGTGCACTCTGGGTGAGCATGTGTCAAACACATTTCCCTCTTCCCAGCACTTGCCAAGGGTGTGTTAGCCTCTTAGTTTTCAAACCCCCTCTTTGTGACATGGAGAAAGTCAGACCAGAGGAAGGAGGGGGAGGAGAAGATTACAGCGGTGCAGCGGGCCGGGGTCAGGCTCTGGGCCCGAGCCTGCAAGTCCGAATTTCCTCCCTGGACAAATGGTGGGGCCGGTCGGCTCTTCTGCAGGGACCAGCTGATGGCTGGGCAGGCAGAAGGGACACACTGTGGTGACCGGGAGTTAAGAGACTACAGACTCAGTTGGGGTTCTCCCTAAATGATGGAGCAGCTGATCTTTTCTGTAACTCTCTCTTCACTCGTTCTGAGGCCCCCAGACAACCCCAGCAGGCAAATGCGGCTGCTTTCCCTTCCAGCTGTTTTGAATTCTTCTGAGAGCAGAGTTAGTAGAAAAATCCTTCCTGGATATTTATTCCCCCCAGAGAGCAACAAGGTACATGACCAAGAGACCAGGAACAATCTATTGCTTTCTATCAGGGGAAGGAGCAATGGAAACTCTGCTGGGGTTTCCTCAGTTACTTCGGCTCACGTGGAAGATTCTTGCCTCTCAGAGTTGCTGACAATGCTGAAGCATGAGATTCAAGTCAGCCTCAGCAACTCTTCTTAAGGAATTGGAGGCATGAGGTTGTCCTCTTCTGTCACTCGGCTTAATCCTCTCTTCCCTTCAGCCCCAGCTGTGTAGAAAGAAATCAAATAATTCTTGTGGATCAGGTTGGCTCTCAGAGATGCTGCCTCTCCAAGATACTGAAGGATCATCTACCTTTTCCAAGGATCGGGAGAGGGAGCTGTCAAGCTTTCATTTGGTTTCACCACAACCTCTCCCCTTTGTAGTACCATTAACGACATCTTCAACCCTCCATTGGTCTCATTCCTACATGGTCCTTGGATAAGTTGTAAAACTTGCTGGGAAGTGGTTATCACAACCTGTTGCAGCATAATAGGGCTACAAAGAAGCCATGCTTAGAAGCAGACAGGTCTTGGTCCAAATTTCCTCTCTTATGAGCCGCATGACCCACCTTATCTGAACATCTTACACTTTAGGGTAGTCATCTCTGAGTTTATTTTTAAAAAACTAAATAAGATTATGTATGCAAAGCACTTAACACTTTCAGGGCACATGGTGCTCAAGAAATCTGACTTATTTTACTGTTGCAAACAAAGTTGAAAATGGTAAGAGTGACATCTGGAAGCTCATGTTGGATCTGCCGCCTCTACCAGTGCCGTCTCCGGCCCTATTGCTCTAGTCCTTCAGTTCAAGGTCATCTCTTTGGGTTGAGAGCACACACATGCCCATTAGCCACAAACCCTTCACCATCCCATGAAAACTCAACCCAAATGGAAATAGGCAAAAAAAAGAAGCTGAAGCCTGGCTCTCCTTGGACCCTTGCTTAACTTCCCTTCGGCACACTTCTGCACTAATGTGCACAGCTGCTCTTCCCGCCACGCTCAGCCCCAGCATCTTGTATGTCCCTACAGACCAGCTTCTTGAACCCAAGACACAGCTGGCTCCTTGAGGCAGCCCAAGGCCTGACACCACCTGTAAAGAAAATTTTTCTCTCTGTTGAGAATGCACAGGGCCCCCTTGCCCCCATCCCTGCCACTCCCCCGACATTGTCTTACTACTGTTTCCGTGTAGCGCATCTGGCCAAAGCAAACAGATCTCTGGAGCCAGCTCTCCAGCAAGCAGCTGCAGTACAAAGTTGGCAGGCTGCTTCAGGAAGCCTCGGCCTTCCCCGGCCTGCTCATTGGAAGATCTCTCCTGGAAGACACAAGAAATGAGGCCTAACCTTTTAATTAGCCCTCGCTCAGAACCTGACCTCGTTCTCTGGAGGAACTGGACCTGCCCCCTCTACTCCCCTGCCATTGCCTTCATCCATCTTTCACGTGTTGGTTGCCTGAGGACTGGGGTTAACTACTATCCTCTTTGAGAAAAAGGAAAGTGTATTGTGAACATAGGATGTTAGGAGCTAAAGGGGTAGTTATGAGGTTCAAATGAAGGAAAGTTTATTATTATCCCATATTAATGGTTCCCTGTCTGAGTTTGAGGTTTGGGGATTGCAAGGGTCTCAAATCTAGGAGTACTGAAAAGCGGAAAAATTGGAAGAACAAAGAGAGGAGGAGAAAGAGGATGGAAGGAAAAAGGAAGGATTTTTAGCATCTTTTATAGGTTACATAAAATGATAAGTGTCTTACATGTGTTTTCCCTTTTAGACTCTATAAGGCCATACATATTGGTTATCTCCATGTTATATGTAAGACATTGAGGCTTCAAAGAGAAGTGACTTGCTCAAGGCCACTCAGTTGGTAAATGGCAGAGCCAAGACAAGAATTCAAGTTTTCTAGCTCCAAGGCCAGAAACTTTCCATCAGGTTGCTGCTGTTGCCAGTAGCTTTGGGATTACCTCTACGATTCACTCTTTTGGTCCCATCATCTGGAATAATACATCAGTGGCCCTCATCTGGCTCAAAAATCTGCATGCATTGTTTTGGCTAACGTTGGCAGTCCCTAACTTTTGGTGTTTCTAGAAGCTACTTGGTGGTGGTAATGGTGGTAGTAGGGGGAGGGGGTGGAAATGGCAGTGGCAGCGGTGGTGATGGTAGTTCTGGTGGAAGTGGTGATGATGGATAGTGGTAATGGTGATGGTGATGGATAGTAGTGATGATGGTGATGGTGGTGGTATTGATGACAGTGGTGGTGGTAACGGTGATGATGGTGGGGATAGTGGTGGTGGTAACAGTGGTGGTGGCGATGATGATGATGATGATGGTGGTAATGATGGTCATGGAGATGGAGGTGAAAGTGGTGATGGTGATCGTGGTAGTGATGATGATGGTGGTGATGATGGTGGTGGTAGTGATGATGGTGGTGATAATGGTGATGGTGGTAGTGATGTTGGTGATGATGATGGTGGTGATGATGGTGATGGTGGTGGTGATCGTGCTCTTGGTAACAGTCATGACTGTGGGAGTGGTGACATGCTATTGTTATTAGTGGCAGTGGTGGGGATAATACAAGACATAGATAAACCAGCTAATTGGCTTTCTCTGTCTCTAAAATCCTCCCTTGCATCCCACTCCCCACCTTCTGATCTTTTGATTTTCTAATAAATATCCAGAGTTCTGAACCTTTGTTTGTTGGTAGCAGCATCTGTAAGATGGTATGATAGCCTTATATTTGTTTATTTTTGAAAGAATATAGAGGAAAGTGCTTCCCTTATTCAAACAAAGCAGAGGGTCCCCAAGGCTTTAAAACTGGAAGCCGTCTCTCCAGGTGGGGAGGGGGGCTGACCAGGCAGTGCCGATAACTGTCCTGAGTTTCCTCTGTCCCTCACCCTTCTCTCCCTCTGCCTCTCACATCCACAACCATGTCAGCCCAGCAGTGAATTATTGTTCATCCTTCAGAGCTCCAGCCCAAGTGTGGCCAGCCATCTGCTCCCTTGGTTTCCCTTAGCCTAACTGAGAGACTGGAATTTAAATGAGAGAGAGAGAGACTGAGAAAAGAAAACCAAAAGGAAAACAAACAAAACCCAGGAAGTTTAGAGAGCATCCAGATTACTAAGCTGACTTTTCTGAACCTGCAACAGCGAACTCATTCCCAGGCCCGCTGGCCGTGGCTCAGTCCCCATCTTGACTGATAAGCTCAAAGTGCTGAGACAATTTAGGAGACACCTTCCAAGACCCCCGCTCTGCGGGGTTCCTGACTTGTCTCCATGTGGAGAGGGTCATAGCGCTTCCTATTACATGTTCCCCTAGTCACGTTGAGCTCTCGGAACCCCAGCAAAGATCACCCATCTAGCCACATCCCCCCCCCAGGATGCTCCTACATGGCCTTATTTGCCCAGATGTCCAGCAACACTATGGCAAACACCGGAACGAATGAATGCCCCCCTTAGGTGACTGGCCTGGCTCTGATGATTGTCTTGACAGTATAAGAACCTCATAAACACACAACCATTTTCTAATGAAATTAATTTCATCCATCAAGTGACAGAGCAGCCACCACCCTGGAGGGCCCATGGTGCTAGCAGAGTTGAAAAGTTGATGCGTGAGACCATCTTCCGCCATCTCCCTTGTTCCCTGGTGAAGGCAACATTGAAAAAATTTAAAAGAAAGCAAATTTAAGGCTCAAGAGAGAATAATTCAATGCCCCCCCTGGGGGGCTGCAAACTGAGTTACTTTAATGACAACTGAATTTCCTTTTGAAGCACAAAACATAAGGTAAATAGAAGTGCTGTGCAGTGCCGGTTTCTCCTCCTTTTGGTTGGAGATGTCTTCCTGGGTGGCTGGGGGGAAATCTGGGCACTGAACGCAAACAGCCAGTCCTCACTCTCGGGTTGTCAGCCAACTCCCCAGTGAGGGCTCTCCCAGTGTGGGATGCCGGCCTGAGGGTGGGGCAGGACCCCCAGGCTTCCTCAGCCTGGCTCCCCTCAGCTCCACACATTATTTTCCAGGACTCCCCCTCTTGCAGTCCTCACTCAGTTGCGCCTTTTGGGACTCTTCTAGAAGCTTTGATAAGGGACACGAGGACGAAAAGATGGAAAACAAGAATGGGAAAGCTATCTGGCACATTTTTTTCCTGTGCCGTTCAAGTAACAATTTATGCCTGGTCAGTACAGACAGCACATTCTATTTATTTTGCTAGCCTCCTACCCTCTTCCCATCCCAGGAGTGGGGTGCGCTGATATTTTCTTTCAAGGCTGTACTAAAAATTCCAGCCTCCCTCGTGATTCGAACCCCCAGGATCACCACTGCAGGCAGCCAGTACCTCTTCCTCGCTCATAAGACGTCTCCCCAGGCCAGCCTCTCCCCCACGCTATTTGGGGCGGCCTTGAAGCATTAGGGACACACAAGGTACAAGACATTCTCCCTGTCTCCTATCTCTCAGATGTGTTGCTTGAGGATTGTAATAGTTTCTTTTTAGCAGAACATCTCTGACAAAACTCCTGATTCTCCCACAGGGCTATCACTCCCTGCTACATAATGAGTCCTAATCTTTCTGTAGAGGTAAAACTGTTTCCACGCCTCATCCCTGACTCTCTCCTGACAGTGAGGGTGCACTCTGGAGGGAAAGAAGATGAAGCCTAGGAAATCTACAGTCTGGTAGTTCCAGGGTTAAATCAGCCTGGCTTTGGAAGAAGAACTGAATAGTAAATGACTCCCTTCGGCAAGTCAGCTTGTTTGGTTATCTTGGAGTGTGTACTGGGGCTAACTCATCCTGGCCAGTCCTTCCGGATGTAGCCTTGCTCAAAATCAGGCCTTATACAGGAGTCTTATTCCCCGGGGCTGCCTCCTCCCAGGCTGATAAAGAATTTCATCATGGATGATTCAAGAGGTTGAGATGCAAGCTCTGCTGATAGCTAACGAGGCCTCCAGCCCCCAGCTGACCTCACTTTCTAGCTGTTGACAGGTTCAGTCAGGCTGGCCAAACAGCATCCCAACCAAGCCAAGACAGATGATCTCCAGCTCTTGCACCCCCTATGCCTCCAAGTCCTTCTGGATTGCAGTCCACCTCCAAGACTCCCCGTGGATCATCTCCAGGCTGCGCCTTTTCCATAGACAAATGAGCAGACCAAGATAGATAAGCCTGATTCCATTCCCCAGGCCCACATTGCTGGCCATCCAGAGCTCGGCACGGACCCTCTTGGACCCTCCTTATTTCTTCCCAGACTCTCTCCTTCCCACTCTAACTTCTCAGGACCTGAGTAGGTGGTTATGAGTCTTGAGTCACTTCAAAAAGCATGCGGTAGTCCCAATCCTCTTGTGTACAGAGGAGACTTTCAACTAAGAAAGGGACATGCACACACACACACACACACACACAGCAGCCCAGCTTGCTCTCCAGCCAGGGCCATGACGGGAAACGGAGGCCTCCTTATCATCCACACAGCCGGCGGCACCGCGGGCCCCCAGCTCCTGGGGACGCGTCAACTCCTCAGATCCCAAGTAGGGGACTGCAAGAGGTCAGGGAGACAGCGAGGCGGCTCTGAAGTCTCTGTGTGGGTACCAGACAGACTGGCCCAGGACACAATGTTTTCTCCATGACTTCTCGAGTTAAGCATCACTTCGGAAACATTGGAAGGGGAGGGAAGTGCTGGGGGGTGTGGAGAGGACTCATACCCACCCCCCTTCACCAGCACAGCCAATTCTTGGGGGCCAGAGCTCAAGCTGATGTGCAGCTTGGGCTGTGTCCACACCGGGCTCAAAGCTGAAGCTGGAAGGCTCCAGTCCTCATGTAGCAATTTAGGCCAGGGAGTCAGACCCAAGGGCCTCGATAATAATACATCACGCTCCCCCACCGCGCTGTGGGATGCTTGGCAGTTCTCTAAATGCTTTTCACATACGTCGTCTGATCCTCACGCCACGTCTGTGAATGAGATATCACAACTCCTTTCTCCTTTACAGAGAGGAAACTTGGCTTAGTAGGGAGGAGAATGAGGGCACAAACCTCGGACTTCTGACCTCAGATCCTTCGCTCCTCCCTTGCAGAGGGAATTCAATTATATTTGGAAATGGATAACACTTTACTGAAACATGAGGAGATTAACAAAGGCAAGGCAACAAAAGGGTGGAGGATGTTTTTCTTTTAAGAATTTTTTTAAAAATTGCTTTACCTCAGTACATTGTAACTTTAACTACTATTAATTTATGTAGTTAGTCCATGGTTATTGTAGAAAAATTTTTAAATACTGATAAGAAAAATGAAATAAACAAACCATTAACTATAATTCCAGGCACTGTGCATATGTACATACATAATATATTCATATACATCCTTTGAGAGTTGTTCTGTTCCTTCCTGCACATATGTTATACATAAAGACACATATTTATACATGTATAAATTATATAAATTATGTAATTAACTTCATTCCATAACCTCTTCTTTTTTTTTTTGGTGAGGAAGATTAGCCCTGAGCTAATATCTGTGCCCATCTTCCTCTATTTTGTATATGGGATGCTGCCACAGCATGGCTTGATGAGTGGTTCATGGGTCTGCACCTGGGATCCGAACCCGCGAACCCTGGGCCGCCAAACGGAGCACACAAACTCAACCATTTCGCCACCCGGCCGGCCCCCCATAACTTCTTTTTTACTTAGAAACATAGGAAATGCTGGAACTATCTTTTCATGTCAGTAAGTTAGTCTATATTATTTTTTTAATGATTGCCTAGTGTGCTATTTTATTGATATTATTGAACACTCATACTGTTTTCATTTCTTTATAATTGCAAATTATGCTGTAATGACACTTCTTATGCACATATCTTCATGCAGCTGTCTGATTGCTTCCTTAAGATAAATTCCTGGAAGTAGAATAACTTGATCAAGCCACACCTTCAAGGTTTTCAACATATTTTGCCAAACAGTGTGCCTTTTTATAGTTCCAACAGCAGTGTTCAGAATTCAGAAGGTTTAGTCAAAGAACTTGCTAGGAAGAGAGTATGGCTGGAATGTCAGCGTGCAAGCCATGTTTGGGGGGAGGTTGTGTGACATTAAATAACGGCTGGTCTTTGACGTCTAGGGATTAGAGAGATACTAAAGTTTTGAGCAGAGATTGACTTGGCCAGAAGTGGCAAAAGCAGCAGGAAGGACAAATTGTAAGGGGAAGAAACTAGAACAGCATAAAGCCCTGGTCTAGGTGAGTGAAATGGCCTGCATCAATGGGGGGGGGGGGGGAGAGGAAGAGGGAGGGGAAGAAGGAGGAGGAGGAAAATAAGATGATTGAGCATCACAGCGTATGTGGGGATTATTAAAGATGATACAAAGCTTTTGAGCCTGAGCAAGTGGGAGGATGCAGATGCCCACAATACCAGGAAAAGGGAGGGAAGTTTTAAGAGAAAGTCAAACTTGTTTTGAATAGTTTGTACATTTCCACGCTCCGAGGAGTGATCTGGTTTAGAGGCAGGTTTGAGAGTCAGCCTCAGAGCTCACGGTTGAGGCTACAGGAGTGAACGACGTTGCAAGCAGGGAAGAGCAGTGTCCGAGGGTCAAGAACAGAGCCTCGGACAATACCAACTTTGAAATAGTGGGAGAAGACAAAAAACCCAAGAAGGATGATGAAGAAGCACCAACAGAGAGAAAGAAAGAGAACACAGAGCATCCGGTGTGATGGGAGCCCAAGGGGAGAAGTTGTAGGGGAGTGATGACAGGTTATAAATGAAGCAGAGAGGCCAAATAGTAAAAATACGGAGAAGGGGCCATTAAATGTGACCACACTGGTGAGTTCCTCATGGAATGAGAGAGAGGGCATCATCCAAGTTGTCATAAGTCTGAGAGGAACTTGGTCTGAGCCTTTGCTAAGGGCAAAGACGGGAGAGGAACAAAACAAAGAGTTCACTGGGCCCGGAACAGTGGTCAGAAGGGCATTCACAAGCTGGGTCCAACCAGGAATGCCTCCACCCAACTGGCCTGGCTTGAACTCTTTAATCCGGGTGGCGGGTGGCAGTGGGTGGGGGGAGCGCAGGGGACAGTCTTTTGTGAATCATCTAAATGAATGCACAAAATGAAACAAGATGCACAACCCATGGTCTGCTTAAGGCAGTGACATAATGGTAGTCCAATCACTTTTTTTTTCAGTAAAATTCCAACCCAAAATAAGAAAGATAACATCTTATTCTATATAATGGGGAGGTTGCAAAATTTCCTTCCTCTTAATTTAACAAAATAGTAAAGGTCTTTGGACCGGATACAAATGACATCCTCCCTCCTAAAACATAAAACCCGAGTCACAGAAAAATCATCCTCCCAGAAAAGGTTGGCATTTGGTTATAATCTCAATGCCTTGGCTCTCTCTCTCTGAAGACAGTTCCCTCAATTCCATCCCCCACTCCCAGTTTCAGAGGGCAGGAGCAGTCCTTTAGCTGAATCTCTCTGTTCTGGTTTGCCTCCTCCAGGACTCAATTGAGAGCACACACCAAGCAGAACAAAACAGTGGCAATTGATGACAAATGGACTGAACTGCCCCCACACCCCCGTCCCCACTCCCCGTTGCCATGGAGACACAAGCCAGCTGAAGCCAAGAGATCAGGAAATATCCATAAAGGACAGTCTGGTGGACACAGGTGCTCAGGGAATCAGTATGAGCCAACAAGATCTGTCAAGTGTTGCAGAGCGAAAGTGGTGAGATGCAGAATTGAGGACTAAGTAAAATAGGTGGGTTTTATCCTTGGGACTACAAGTTTCTTTTCTCTCTGTGGGGAATTGTGTCCGGACATATTGACACCACACACCAAAGCTCTATTTTCTTTTCAATTTTCATTTCTTCTTCTCTCTTCTACTTCACCTATGAATCTGGATAACCTCTAAGATGGACAGCTGGATGTATGCTCAAGAAGCCATGAAATGAGGCAGAATGTTTGGAAGACTTGATCACTGGAACTTCCTTCAACCACTTTGGAAAGTGGACAACAAAGTTCAAATATCATCAAAGGATTCTCCCCACTCTCTCCAGCCGGGATGAAAGAGAACACATCCTCTAAACGGAAAGGCATCTCTTTAAAAGGGTAGAGACACCAAAGGTAAGGGAGAAAAGAAGAAGAGGAAACAATTTATGTTGTGGTTTATTCTTCGTCATTAGTTTTCTGTGTAACAGGAAGCCAATAGTCAAATATTAACTGGAGTTGTAGCACAGCTCACAAGGTCTAGTGGACAAGATGTCCCCCAAACCACTGTAATCAAACATAAACATGGGAAGAAGGAAAGAAAGAAATTTCCCAGTTACTCTGACTTTTTTTAATGCAAATAACATGTTCCTATTTAGGTGCTTTGAAACTCGGTCATTTGAATGGTTCAAATTCTGGGTACCTACCATAATTCTTATAACAAGCTCTCTCCACTCTCACCTCACAACAGCTGAAGGACAGAATCAGCCTACTGCTCTAAGCCTTTGGTCGTTGCTTTGTCGTCACAGTAGTCATAAAGGTCAAGACCAGGATTTTTGCAGTCGATTGCCAAAAATCTAGCAGGGTTCATTGATTGTAGAAGGCACTCAAAACATCCTGACTGATTGTATGCTGAAAAATTTTAAAGTCTTACTGTAGTAGAAATTATAGCTGAATCACCAACAACTCTTCTTTTCCCCATTGTGCAGCAGTCATGGGATTGAAATGGAGATTGACCCCACCTAGCTGCAAGGTTGGACCAATTGGAGATTAGATTCCAGTCCTCCTGCTACAATGATTGGTTCAGGTAAATGAAGTCTATGCCAATCAACACATGGCATTGTCCCATCTGAATCCTGGGGGAAAGTGCTAGGGCTTCTGAGAGAGTTAGTTCTTAACTTTGTTAGAGAAAGCCACCAAAGCCACCCTCACTCCTGGACAGCATGGTTTGAAGAGAACAATCCTAGAGCTTTGGACGTTTTGCCACTGTGAAGTAAACTGGCCTGAAGATAAAGGTGGCAGCGATGAGGACACTGCAAAGAGTCAAATAAAACCAGGTCATTGATGACTTAATTGATTTGCTGTTTCAAACCAACCCTGAATTCCACTTTCTCCACTGTTCTTTCAAAAGAGTAAGCCAATAAATCCCCTCTGTTGTTTAAGCCAGTTTGAGATAGGCTGTCTTTTTATTCACTTATTTGTTTTGTTTTCAAAATAAAGATAATTATTAATTATTTAAATTTAATTAATAAATTATTTAAATTTTTTTAAATTTAAAGTAAGTTTTGGACATCTGGAGACTGAGATAACAGATGAAATCTTCTCTTTGGAGAAGTGCAAGCTGGGAAATCCACCAAACCGTCTCACCAGGCTTATACCGTCCAAGGTATGGGAGCTCAGTCAACTCTTGAGAGTTCTTGTTAAAGGGCAGGGAGAGGTCAGAGAAGATGCTGAACATTTTGCAGTGCACTGGATGTACTCTGAAACGCAGATCCATCTGTGTATGTAGGCAAAGCTAACATTAAAATTAATTTGCATCCTCTGAGTGTAAAATGTGGACCACTGTGAAGAACAGATGTTGAGAGTGCTCAAGCATTCTAGAAACTGATAAGGAATGTAAATTTGAAAGGAATAATATAAAATGTAGATCATCCCAATGCCAGTTGCTGAGAAAGATTTTGGGGCATTCTGTTGGAATTAAACTATTTGTCATTTAGCTGAAAAGAACATGTTGACCAATTGTTGGTCTGCAAGAAGACCCCTTACTAACTGACCAGTTACACAAGTGAAAGTACTGAGAGTTAATGCCAAATATTCTTTTTGGAGATTTAGTGATTTACTGGCTGTATTCTGCTAATCCAGGGATGAAGCTGAGCTTTGTTCTTTGACTCTTCAGAAATGCAGAGTTAAGAAAATAGGAGATGCTCAAGAAAAAATGGATAGTTGGACGGATGGGTAGATGGCTGGCTGGCTGGATAGATGACAGGTGGAGCTTTTACTGGAAAGAACACTAATCCATACCATGCCATCTAGTCCGAATCATTCTTTCCAAAGGCAAGAGCTAGTCTCTAATTCTGTGATTGCTAGTCCAAAACACATTCTCCGATAGCATTTATCACTTACCCTGACCCTGTAATCTTTATGGTTTCAGATACCTCAGCAAAGCTCATGATAGAAGACTACCCCTTGTGTCTTGGACTTACATGTCCCAGCATCTGACTAATACAGTACCTCTTCTTACTTTTTTCCTCCACAAACGAGGACTTGTATGTGCCTCAGATTCATTGAATTCCAACCAAACAATGTCCTCTTGCTGACTCCTCTAACTCTGTTAATAGAACCACCATTTTTCTCTGCCAAGGCTCCAAATTAGAAACTGTGATTGTTCTTCATTTCTCATTTGGCTCCCACATACAACTTGCAAGCCCTTAAGAGTCCATCCCCTCATTGATTTTCATCTTGCTTCCTCTTTTGCATTGCTACTGCCACCCCGTACTTGAAGGTCCTCACTAACTTTTCACTTAGTGTCAATTGCTTCTAAGCTGGTCTCCTTATTTCCAGTTTTCCCCATGCTTTTACATCTTATCCATCCTAAGAAAGTATGGTACTTTTTCAACAGAACTCCCCCATTTTTTTTCAAATTGAAATCTTACATAAGATGCAAAAAAGCAAGGCTTCTCTGAATAAAGCTGGAATAGGGGTAGAGAAGCAGGCAACGTGTTGCCCCCCATCATAGTCCCTGCGGCAACTCTGCAGCACCCTACAGCTGAAATCTCTCTCCTGCTGTGGCCACTGGTGCCCTCCAGGAGAAGGCTGCTGAGTGGATGCAGAGAGCACAGAACTTTGAGATGCCAAACAGTGTGGTGTCCCTTCATCCTCACTGGGCTATAACCACTTCTAGATCCTTGTAGCAATAGAAAGTATTCCCCTTTCCCCAGCTCTGGATTTCATAGTGTCACCTAGATATACTCCATTTCTGACGTTGAGCTTTGCTTGCAGCTGCTTTGTCTATAGGGAATCAGGCTTGTGTGGGGGGCCAGGCTAGGGAATGGTCACCTTTCTGTTGGCTACCTGTCCTTGTCTCCTCATCTCTCTCCCAGGGACCCAAACAATCCTATGGCACTTTGCTTGATTGACTGATATAAAGAAAAGGATATAGAACTTAGATATAGATGTGAATATGCCTGGGAGTTTCACTGACCCACCAATTTATCAGACACAACTGGTCCAGGACTACAGCTACAATCCATGTCTATAAGCTTGTTTTCCAAATAGAAACTTGGGAGTCATCTTGGACATTTCACTTCTTTCTTCTAATATCTAGTTAACTGGTCCTGCCGATTCCACTTCCTAAATATCTCTCGTTTCTGTCACCTTCTGGCCATCCCCATTGATCATCACCCTACTTTAGGCCCTCATCATCTAATGCTTGGACTGTTGCAATAGCCTTCTGATAGCTCTCTCTACCTCAAGATCACCCCCGTTCTATCCATTTTCTCTTCATGTTACAGTTGAAAAATATAAACGTGGCCATTTTGTTCCTCAGCTTAAAATTTTTCAATGGTTTCTCTTGGCCTAGAGGTAAAATCCAAATGCCCTTCACTGTCTGGTCCTTGCTTCTGTAGTGCTTTCCTGTGCAACTGTCTCCCCAGTAACTCTTTTGAGAATTGGCCAAATTGCTCATCCTCACTGATGGGCGTTCAGAAGAGATGGCCATGTTAGAACGTGAGTCTACCCCATGGCCAGAATTGCTCAGTTCTGAATGGGCATTTGACCATTGTGGGGTCGATGAGTTTTCTTGCCAGTAATTCTGCGCAATGTCAAACTCAGTAATGGTTCCACTTACACTGTCCACTATACTTTACACAAACCTGCTGTGAGACAGAATGATGGAGACAGCAAATACAGAGAAGTAGAAAGTCGAACTAGAGAGGGGGCCTGATCACACTTGAATCTCTGTCCTGGTTGGTCCTGAGCCTGAGCTACACCCCTACCCTTCCAGGTTCATCCCTGTTAGACTCTTCCTTGGATTCCATGAGCTTCCCCCGTATTCTTCCTTTCAAATTCTCTTTTCACGTATGCTCGAGTTGGGTTTCTATATATGCAACCGAGAGTCTATATTTGCAACCTAACTATGCCTCCCCCTTACATCTCAGCTCCTTGAGGCCAGGTCTGTGTCTTAGTCATCTCTGTTATCCTCAGTGCCTAGTCATTGCTGGCACTCAAAGCTTGTTGAATGAATAATTGATTTGGTACCAAGTATAAGTTTCTAGAGATCTCCCTTTGGCTACCTTCCTAGCTCATAACCAAAGAGAAACTTGATAGTAATTTAATTTAAGAGACATTAACAGCATTCACCTCTTCAATGCTTCCTGGAGAGGCAGCATCTTCTCTTCAGAAAAAGTTTCCAGTATCACAGCAGCTGGAGCAGACAATGCCTCCCACAGACACTCACATGCACTATCTCCTTTTATCCTCCCAACAACCCAGTGGGGTCGCGATAGCGTTACGACCATCTCCATCTTTACAGATGAAAACACTGAGCCTGGAGAGATGAAACAACTTGCCTGGGGTCAAACGGTGACATTGGAACTCCAGCACAGGTCCGCCTGGCTCCAAACCCCGTGCTTTTAGGATTCTGCTTGATGGCCTTCTCGGCAGATTTCCTGAACGGCTTGGCTCTGTTTTTAGAGCTGAAGAAGCCCCAGAATGTGAGTATGTATTTAAGATCCCTGTTCCTCTGCCACTTCTGCCAGAGTGGAAAAAAATCTACCCATGCACCTGTGTAGAGGTGAATGGCCATATTCTGCATCAGATTCAAACCAGACAGGCTTTACTGCCAGCAAAGTGGGACTGCATGGGGCGGGGACATTCTAGATTTTCCAAGAGCGTCCCAGGTGTAGGATACAACACACCCCTCCCCCATTCAGCCTCTCCCCGCTCTTCCAACTGCAGGAAGACCATTTTAAGAGCTGTCATTTTGCGGAAGGAGAAGGCAAGTGAAGGGACCTCTGGGGCGGGTAAGAAAGAGTTAAGACCGCAGCTGCCAGGGCACGCAGTGTAGAGTTATGTTCAAACTGTTCCCACTGGAGACCAAGTCAGCTGTCATCGGAGAACAAAGAATCCCCCAGAGCCGCTCAAGTTGTGTCACACCCGGGAAGCCCTGAGAGCCCCTGATTAGGATTTCTAAATCAGCCCCATCGAGGCCTGAAGAATAAAGCTGAGGAACAATGCGCCGGCCACATTCACACAGCCCGCAGTCCGGCCTGGCTGCCCGCCTCCCCGCCACCGCCCCCTCCCACGGGGCCTCGGAGGCCACTTCACCTCCAACGGGAAAATCAAATCACATCTAAAGCCCCCGACCTGCTGGGCCGGTGTCCAGAGGGCTTAGGGAGTAGTGTGGGGGAATTTGCTGCCGGGGGACTCCACTTGCTCTGAGCAAGAGGCCAGGGGCCGTCACTCAGGTGTGTGTTTGAGGGGAATAAAGAGGGATCCAGTGCAAGGATGGGGGAGGCTGCAAGCACAACAGAGGTTCAGTTTGGGATTTAGGAGCTCAGATTTTGCTGTTCCTGTTTCATTCCATCCAAATCTAGGTGGTAAGAGTTTTTGTGCTAGAATCCTGGAACTCTCTACCCTGATCACTCAGCCCCAAGCGTTCAAACTCCTCTCAGAGAATGGTTGAGGCTCCCCAAAGGCCAGGAGTCCTGTGACATCAGCAAGACCATTGAGTAGGGAAGACTTCTTATCATCGGCAGAGCCGATGACAAGATGGGGCACCATGTGTCCAAAGCAGCTTAGATTCAGAGTTTTGACTTAACTCCCACGTGAGGAGATAAATACAGTCATTGCAAGCAGTGGTTAAGTTGGCACACTCTGCTTCGGCGGCCCAGGATTCGCAAGTTCAGATCCTGGGCACAGACCTACACACCGCTCATCAAGCCATGCTGTGGCAGTGTCCCACATACAAAATGGAGGAAGACTGGCACAGATCTTAGCTCAAGGACAATCTTCCTCACCAAAAAAAAAGAAATACCAAATTGTGACAACCTTGAAATTGCATATATTTTAAAACTCCTCAAAAAAAAAAAAGGGTGGGATAAACCCCTCAAATTCTGAGGGCTCTTGGTTTTCATTCAAACTTGAGGATTTTTCCATTTTATCTACCAAGAGCCAAAGTCATTGCCTGGGACTGTCTTTCAGCTCCAGGGGTCATGGGGTCAGCTTTTAATTTAGATTGGGAATGCGACCCAATTGGGTCCAAAGTTAACTCTGCTGACTGCAGGCTGAGCACCTCAGGCCAATCACCTACCCTCTCTGAGCCTCAGTTTCTTCATGTGTGAAAGTCTTGAACCCTGAGGGGCACCTCTAGCTGCAGCTGGGTGGGTCTGGCTGTTCCCTTCTCTGCCCATGTCTGGGTCAGCCCTGGAATCTGTGGGTTAGTTCGATAGGCGTCTGCATTTGTGAAACCCACCTGGAGCCAGGCCTCTGGGGCATGGCACGGGGAAGCTTCGTCTGCCCTATGGTCTCCCATCATCCCTTTCACCAAGTGGAGTCACAAGAAGACATACTTGCATCTTCAGGTCCCTGCTATACTTTTCTGAAGGGGATGGGAGAAGAAGGCATGGCCTGGACTCCCAGACCAGCTCTTTCAGCTCCAGCTCTGAGATCTGAAAGCCAGAGGGAAAAGGGTCATGGTCCTTCGCAGCAGAGTAATTCAAATGCTCACTGGTTTTCAACCGCCGGGGCTCTTTAAGGAAGCTGCGTGTACTCAGCAGGTGAGCATACCAATGCATTGAGCTCCAAGATTTTCCCAAAAGTATGTGCCTAAGATAGGACAGTTCATCCCAGAGTCCAAACTCTTCAAAGACCCTCATGTTAATAACACCCACCAGTATGGGACCCCTCTTGTGTATTAAGCATCGCTTGCAATTTATGACATAACATTTAATCCTCACGACCCTATTTTAGAGGAGAAAGATGGCACTCAGAACTCTCCTAAGGTCACATAAGTAGCACACAGAGCAAAATATTGGCAGAGCCAAGATTTGAGCCCCCCAGAGCTCTTGATCACTAAGTTCCCTGGACCCCTTCCCCTCAATTGAATTCCCAATCTAAATTAAAAAGTCTTCGGTGTGCCCCACTTACTGTTTCTGCTTCTGTCCTCTCAGTGCTCAGGAAGGATGGAACAAGATGGAACTGTCACCACCAGAGGACGGCCCTCATGTGGTGGAGCAAAGGGCATGGGCGCAGGAGCCAGCCCAGTCGGGTCCAAAGCTAATTCTGCTGACTGCAGGCTGAGCACCTCAGGCCATTCACCTACCCTCTCTGAGCCTCAGTTTCTTCATGTGTGAAAGTCTAGAGATGGCACCAATCTCACTGATATTGTGGGGATTAGAGGGAGAACCCTGAACAGAAATGCCTGACCCCTTGAATGCATTCTGTAAATGCTGGCTTCTTACCTCTTCCCTCCGCAGGCTTATGGTGGCTATGAACTCCTTCCTCAAATCACTCTGCTCCAAGTGAAATAACCTCCCAGAAACACTTCTATTTTTCAACTTTTCATTCCCCTGGCTCTTTTTTGGACCATCCTTTATTCTCCCTTAACCTTCTTGAATTCCGGCAAGACTGGCTGACAAGAAATGTTGCTAAAGATGAGCCTTCAAGAAAAAAATGAAGAAAAAAGAAAAGAAAAGAATTATGATGTGGTCACATAATGGGTTCACTTTGACTTGAAAATAAATAAGTAAAGTGAAAAAAAAAAGGGAATGAGCCCTCTATACCCTGGACATTAGGGTCAAATTGTTGGGTTGCTCTCCCAATCTGGACTGTAGGTCTGCCCTTGATTTTAGCAGAAATGCCTCCAAGCTTGTCACCACCATTGATGGATCTGAGAAAGGGCAGAGGGACTAAATGAGAGGGGGGAGCACGTTCAATGGAGAAGGTGAATCTAATACTAATGGCCAATGTGATTGCAAGATGCAGTCGAGAGCAACGGCCTTCACATCTTTCTCCAAAGTCCTTTTAAGTTGCTTCTGGTTGAGCCATCATACACAGGGTTGTCAGACTGGAAACTGGGGGCCTCAGACCCTGGAAAGAAGCCACAGTGTTCTGAAGATTTTGGTCTCTTCAGCTCCTGCTTAGGTATCTGGGTTCAGTGGATGCTTGCTAAGTCTGGTGAATTGAATAAATGAGTGAAGAATGAGCAAAAGAATGACACGGACACCCAAATCAAGACTTTCTCTACCTGCAACTAACTCTTACCCAATGACATCTAAGTATTATGAAATATTTTTTTCCCACATTTCATTTTAAAATGTCAGCTCAGCTCTTGAAACTAATGAAACTTTCAAATTGATGTTGGTAGATGCCAAGAAAAGACATCAAAAATTATTGACAAAAAAAATTTATCAATGCACCTTAATGACTAGCAGGAGAAAGAGATGTGACATGATTGGCCAGAGGCTGGCAATGTGATAGGACAGGGAGGTGAGGATGTGTCAAAACTGGAAAAAAGAATGAATCACAGACCTGAGTACAACTGGCTTGCTGCAGACCCACCAGTGATCATTTCGTGGCATTAATGGAGGTCGCAGAATTTAAGAACTCATGGGGCAAGACAATGTGTTGTGCAGTTGAAAGAGTAGGGACTTTAAAGTCAAACAACTGAGAGTCTGAATTCCAACATGGCCACATACTGAATAGGAAACCTCGGTTTCCTCACTTACAAAATGTGGAAGCAAGTACTACTTTTTCATAAGGCTGTTGTGTGAATGAGATGAAATGAAACATATGTTGCCTGGCACAAGGAGACTCTCAATAAATGGTAATGCTACGAGGTGGACAGAAGTGGGGGCTAAGGAATAGGCTAGAGGGAACAAGGGGTCAGCGGATTAATGCCAGGATGCAGGGAAGGTAAAATGTGCAGCAATAACCACAGCAGTGACCATTCAATAGGTAAGAACACCAGGCTGAAAAATTCATCTCAAGTGACTATGACATTAAAGCCAATAAGGAAAGAGAGGAAACATTAACTCGGGAATCGGAAACGGGCAAGAACCCAGGAAGGGCAGAGTGTGGGCTGGATTACCTCCAAGCTGCTGGCTTAGCCTAGGATGAGGCCTCTCTGATGGCCACCATGGCCCTGGGGGCCAGGAGAGTCCAAGGGCCAATTGTGAAATATCCTACATTTGTCCTTGGTGTTACTGTCTTCCTGGTCTGTACCTGTTCTCGCTCTCAATTTTACCCTTATTCCCAGAATCCAGTGATTTCACACTATCTCTCCCTGATACAGAACCTGCTCTCCAACCATTCATTTATTCATTTATGCTAAAGCATAGGTGACAGGTGACAATTCAAAATATAAACTCACCCCACAGTTATTTGCATTTCAAAGCCAATTTAACAAGAAAGTTGATTTAGAGAACCTTTTCAGAACTCTGGTTTGTTCCCAGCACAAAGACGGGCCCTGAGGATCTGGAGTGGAGAGAAATACCTTGTCCTGCCTTAATCACAGGGCATGCTCATCATGGGAACCGGGCACCCAGCCGGTTGGTTCTCCAGAGTCCTGACATTCTATCACCCCAGAGTCGCCCGCTCCTCCCAAGGGTGAGGGAAGCCCTGTCCACAGCCCATTCTGTGGACTCCTCCTGAACACACCATCCTGAGGGAGCACGGCTGTTCTTTCTGCCTGACCGTTAATTGAGCCCCGCTGCACCGTGGAGGGGAGGTCGGCGGAGTGGAGAAGAAGCCTGAGGAGCAGAGTCAATGGATGGGAAGCCCGAGACCTGAGGTCTAGTCCTTGTTTCTCTTCTCACTCATTCTGTGACTTTGGGCAAATCATCTTTACTCTCTATGCCTCAGTTTCTCTTTATAAAAACAAAGAGATCTCTTCCACTTCCAACATTCTAGAAATTAAATGGAACAGCAAATCATATTGGCTCAAAGGACCACTTTGCTTTTTTGTAATATTATATATTAATATAATAAATCATATTAATAAATTAATATCAATACAACAAATTATATATTAATATAATTCTTATTATATAGTAAAATTACATATGCACGTATATGTACAACATACATATTTATACACATAAATTAATATATGTATATATATGTGTACAGTAGTCCCCCCTTATCCATGAGGGTTACGTTCCAACACCCCCCGGTGGATGCCTGAAACCACAGATAGCACCAAACCCTACACGTACTATGATTTTTCTTATACCTACATATTTGAGGTGCAACAGTAAAACTAGCACAAATTTCTTTTTCCTCCTTCACAATTTCATGGAAGGAAGATTCGTTCTTACCATAGATCTTAGCAACTTCAGCATACAATTTTTTTTCTTTCCTTATGAGGTGGAGAACTTTCACCTTTTCACTTAAGAGGTGCAATTTTCGGCTCCTCTTTGGCATATCTGAATTGACAGCATCACCACTCTTGCGCTTTGGGGCCATTATTAAGTAAAATAAGAGCGACTTGAATACAAGCACTGCAATATCTGGACAGTCGATCTGATAATTGAGACAGCTACTAAGTGACTGACCGGAGGGGTAGCAGATACAGTGTGGATCCGCTGGACAAAGGGATGATTCACATCCCGGGAGGGATGGAGCAGACAGTGCAAGATTTCATTGCACTACTCAGAATGGCATGCAATTTAAAACTTACGAATTGTTTATTTCTGGAATTTTCCATTTAATATTTTAGGATGGTGGTTGACCTCGGGTAACTGAAACCTCGGATATGGAGGGACTACTGTATATGCATGCATATGTGTGTGTGTATTTGCCACCCTATTTAATTACATACATATGTACGTATGAATGTACGTTCATATGCATGTAAGTGTATAATTGTGTGTGTGTGTGTGTGTGAGGAAGACCAACCCTGAGCTAACATCCATCGCCAATCCTCTTTTTTTACTGAGGAAGACCGGCCCTGGGCTAACATCCGTGCCCATCTTCCTCCACTTTATATGGGACGCCGCCACAGCATGGCTGACAAGCAGTGTGTCGGCCGGCGCCGGGGATCCGAACCCACGAACCCCGGGCTGCCAGAGCGCAAACTAAACCGCTGCACCACCGGGCTGGCCCCAAAGTGTATTTTTTAAAAAGCAAAGTGGTCATCAGAGCCAATATGAGCAGAAGGGGCACAGATTTGGGAAAACAGTGCTTTAAAGTACAGGCATCTTCCATTAAGAACCAGTGTTCTAAATCTCAGAATATCTTCTCCATAAAAAAGGACCCCACACACTTCAGTTAGTCAGGAACGTGCTTGCTGCTCTTTGGACAGTATCATTATTTTAGAGCTGGGTCTCCAGGAGAGTGGGTACCTGAAATCATTCTCCTGGCCCCAGTCTACACAGGGCTCAGTGAAGACTCTTCCAAGCTCACTACTCCCGTGTACGCCTATCACCCCTTGCGTGAGCTTGGACAGGGCTTTTGTTTCTGGGTGGCCTGAAGACAAACATTGCCTTTAGATAAAAATGTAAAATGAGGAAGTGACTTGTTGGATTTCAATATCAAAATTAATGATAATGATAATGAAGCTGTCTCCAGACAGAGAGTAAAGTGTCCCAAAAGGACTTTCTGCTCTCCATGCCAGCGACAGAACTGGGCGGTGCCAGCATCGCTCTGGGGCTCACAGAATGCCCAGGTTGGATGGGACCTTAAAGCTTGCTCATTCCCACCCCACCTGATACAGGGAGCTCTTCTAAACCATGCCGACATGCGGCCATTGCAGCTTTTGTCTGCCTGCTGTTAAAGTTGTTCAGACATTGCAAACCCAAAGGAGTTAAGGTGTGAAGGCAAGTTTCAAGGGGTGTGTGTGTGTGTGTGTGTGTGTGTGTGTGTGTGGTCCTGTGTTTACGTACCACTGCCTGCCACCTGACATTCCTGAGCACCCTGCAAAGGGAATCTTTTCTTCAGGGAAAAGTCCAACAGATATACCACAGAGCAGAATAGAGCTTATTTCCCAAGTGTTTCTGAGAAACTCAAAAACATGGAGCCACATGAGACATCCGGAGCGTCAGGTGACCCGCTCTCCCTTGTGGAGGAATCTTCATCCACAACCCCGTGCAGGCAGGTCATCTGGACCCACCACCCGAATTGTAGATGATTGCATCCCCTGACCCAAAGACAACCAATCTAATTCACCAATTGAACACAAGATGAGCTGGGCCAAGCAGATTCCACCCTTGGGCGTTTGGGGATTTGAAAACGGAGGAAAAGACTTGGTTCCAGTTAGCTGGCGGAGTTGAGTAAAGAGGTGAGAAAGTGGAATGTAGGCTGGTTTGGCCGGGGGGCAACCACAGCCAAATGCACGATGTTATGGACCAGCAGAAACTAGGAGTACACACAGCAAAGCAACTTTGGGTAGGTATTGTGAAGCAGACGTGTCAGCAAAACGGAAATGAGAGACCCGTTGGCTCCTGAGAGATGGGACAGAGAGAGAGAGCGCCGAGTCCACAGATTTTCCAGGCTCGGTCCTCAGTTCTCGTGAAGCGCAGCAGTATCGGGTTCCCTGCGGAAACCAGGTCAAGGCAAATAAAATCCTCTTGAGGCGCTGGTAGTATAGGTTACATTGCTCGTTCTAAATAAAAATTTACAAACGCAAATTGGGACCATTTCAATAAGTTACCCTTATGTCATCATCCCGTGCTCGCTTACTACCTGTCTGTCATCTATGTATTTTCTCAGGCTAACACTCTTGCCTTTTCTAGACTAGACTAGAATCTCTGGAGGTGAGGGACAGCTTCTGTTGCTTTCTATCAGTACAAGATCTAGCGCAACGATGTGTTTACAATTTAGGAGGGTTTTGTTTTGTTTTAAGTGTCATACTTCAAAAATTAGATAGGATTTTATCAACTAAAAAATGCACTCATCCCCCAAGCTTTGTCAACCTGCTTGACTCTTTAAACTCTATGCATGTTCTAGTCATAATAGCTCAAACTGGAAACTATCCAAATGTCCATCCACAACAGAATGGAAAAATAAATTGTGGTATTTTCACACAATGGAATATTTTACCGCAAAGAGAATAAATAATCTACGACCTTATGCAACAATGAGACTGGATGTCGAGTAAAAGAAGCCTGACGCAGGACTGCACGTACTGTGTGATTTCATTTTTGTAAGGTTCAAAAATAAGCAAAACAAATTGGTGGTGTTAAAAGTCAAGATAGGGGCTTTCCTCAGCGGGAGGGAGGAGGAGGGCTGGAAGGAAGCATTAAGGGGCTTCTAGTGTTCAGTTTCTTGATCCAGGTGCCAATTGCAAAGGTATTTCAGTTGGTGAAATTCATCAAGCCGATCCCCTATGACTGTGCACTTTTTTATTGGTATATTACTATACTTCAATAAAAAGCAAAGAACTACATGCATAACCATGGTAGACATAAGACCAAAATAATACATTGGAAAACATATAGATTTTACAAAGCAAATTTGAAGTTTATGATATTTGGACTCCCTACTGTTGGTCTGAAACATTGAGACAAAGAATGTTATAGAAACTACTTTATTAGAACACTAGCTTTAGGAAACTGTGTTTTCTTTTACTTTAGGTTGTAAACTCTGTCCTAGGAGGTTGTTCTTGACCCATCGACCTTGGCGAGAATTGATTCATTATAACATCACTAACTCAGCCCTAATTAACTGGATCTTTATAAAAGGTGTACAGATTTTCTTAAAACTAGGAACAGGGCTAAAAATGTTTCTTCTTGTTTTAAAAATACGTATTTTTAAGTATAAAATGACTAACTGATTAATTTTAGAAAACAATACCAATTTCAATGTTCCCTTTTGATAAACCAAAATCCGTTAGAGACTTTTTTCCTGACGCATTCCCTGGACTATCTTCTCTCTAACCTTCTCTCCCTAACAATTCTGAGCCCGATTCAACTCTCAGGTATAAAAGGAGGCATAAACATACAGAGTAATACCTGATTCATGCAAAATTTGATCTCAGACAAAGTTATGTCTTAAATTCTGAGCTCTTAGAAGGCTGAGAATGAATAAACGTATGATTTATGCACACATGCAGATCACAAATGCATAGAAGCTTGCGTAAGCCTATTCAAAGGGAGGCACTCAACTTTTTAATGGCAACAGGGGACTTTCACGTCAGAGGCAAGGACTTTATCTTTAAAAAGAAACGTGTTTCAGAATTTCCATTATCCTATCACTTCTGCTAATCTACCTTTTAACCTCCTGTGCCTTGGAAGATGAATCTTCATATTTGAACATTAACTTTTTTCTATTAAAACCAATCCTCTTAAAAAAATAAGTAGGCTCTTAAAGTTCATTAATTGAATTGAAAGTGTTTTGGTTTTTTTTTTATTTTAAGTGTTCATCACTTCTAAGGCCTCTTAACTCAGAAATCACTGGCAACTTCCTCTCAGCTCAGCACCTTCTCAGGAGGGCAGTAGGTACCACAGTGGGCTCCGAGGGAGGCATGGAGGATTGGATTTAGCTCTTCCACTCAAGCCCATTGTTTTCAGTGTGCATAAGGATCATCTGGGTACTTGTTAAATGCAGAGTCCCAGGGCCTTCCCCTGGAGAAGCCAAAGAGGCTGGTCTAGGCTGGGAACCCAGACTTGCATTTTTCTTTAATGCCCCCAGGTGACTGCTGTAGGTCCCCCTTGGTGGACACATTGGGATGGTGAATATATAACC
This sequence comes from Tapirus indicus, assembly GCA_031878705.1. Classification (NCBI taxonomy): domain Eukaryota; kingdom Metazoa; phylum Chordata; class Mammalia; order Perissodactyla; family Tapiridae; genus Tapirus; species Tapirus indicus. Next base: position 51,770,274 of record CM062932.1, read on the forward strand.
CTTTGGATTCTGCATTAATCCAATGAGGAGGATCACATGCCCTCAGAGGCCCAGCCACTTTCTCCATACCCTGATTCACTTCAGTTCCCATGTCCAGTCTACGCCCTGATCCCAATTTGGGAATGGATTGTATTCCAAATAGTATTTTGTCAAGCTCACTTGGAACTAAGAACTCATGTGGCTTTTTTGTTCTTTGCTTTTGAATGATGCTTTTGGTTCTTAGGCCCCTTTAGTTGACCTACAAGGGAGCAACGTTGCAGCAATAGCTGTTGTATGCAGGGTTCTGGGAGCAGATGGGCAGAAAGGTGAAAAGTCATTGTGACGTGTCCCAGACAGGAATGATCTTAGGCAAAATCTGGGGGGAGTTTGCTTGACAAACACACCCCTTCCTGTCTGCATTTTTCTCCCTCACGGGGTCCTTTCTCTGAGGGTGTTAGGGCTTTCTTAGGGCTTAGGGTGTTTTCTTGGGGTGTTAGGGCTTTCTTAGCCTTCATTCAACCCTTCCCAAGTCTACTTCTAGTAATCAAGTTCCCACTGCCTGGGGCAGCTAATATCAGCTAAGACTTAAGAGAATGGCTATTTGACTGAATCAGTTCATGCTAAAGTGTGAATGACTGTTACAACTGAAAAATAATTAAGTAGCACTTACAGGGGAAAGTGTGTCTGGGCCAGTCATACTTCAATTCTCTGGTTTCTCCTGGAAGGAGCCTTCAAGTCCCTCAAATGAAAGACGTCCTACTTATCATCTTAAAGTTGGCCACCTCACTTGGAAGCCACACTCCACCCCTTGCCACAATCTCACTGACATACTCCCCACTCACAACCAGCACTAGCTACAATCCAATTTGAATTCTTGATTACACTGCTAAAATTGTATGAGCCAACAAACCTTGGTCTACTCTTACTTCTTCACTTAAAACCTGTAAAGATTTGATCTGACTTGTCTACAAAAATGCTACAATTTCTCTCTATTTTTCCTCTTTGCCCATATTCCTAAGCATATTGGAGGGTGTCCCATTTGAAAAGCGAATATCAATTATATCAGAAAATAGCAAAGACATTCCCAGCTGCCAATGCAAAAGTAATTATTAGCCTGACTGCCATGTAGCTGGTCCTACAGACAGACTGACCTGTGAGTGGCTCAGTGGAGTGTCCTGTCTCCCCCAAATCTGGGACTAGGCCTCTCCATCCTCTTTGTTTTAGGGTCTTCCTCTGAGTCTAATGTTTTGAACTGCCTGGCACTGCTGAACCCACACACGGGACAGACGGATGGAAAGCCATGCTCGAGCAAACTTAATGTCATTTTACAAATGGGGAAAAAGAGGATTGCATACTTCCTACTAGTCCCAGCCTCCATGACGGATCCGAAAGAGAGATCCAAGGCCTGTGGGTCCAAGTGCATTCCTCCATTTCATTCAATCAACAGCTATTGAGCGCTGCCTCTCAAGGACACATATGATGAATCGGCACTGGTTGGGGGCAGGTGGGATGACAAGGGTGAACCGGAGACAAACTGTCTTCTGGGGCCTTATAGGTTGGGAAGGGAGGGAAAATGTACCCTGGGATCATGATTACTTAAGATAGAAAGAGGTAAGCCGAACGAGAGAGGTACAAACTAATATGAGAGGTCAGGGAAAGAAAAGAGTTCTTCCAGTTAGGAGAGTCGGAGAGACAAAACCTGTGCTGGTTTCTCAAGGCCTGGGATTTATTTATCCAAGAAGCACCATGGGGGAGCGGTGATTCAGGTAGAAGTGACAGAAGGGCAAAGGGCAGAGGGAGAAGGTGTTCTCCATCCATCACTGGGGTGGGGAGGGAGCTAAGAGAACCATGATCTCCAGGTGAGAAGTGTGGGGCAGGTAAAGGGCTGGAAGCTGGGGGGGGGGGGGGGGGAGGGCTAGGATTACAGGCAGGAAGCCAAAGCCAAAGGACTACATGAGCACACCGAAAAGGCGGGTCCTAAGGAATGTGCCTCATTTTCCCGGCTCCTTGGGGACTCCAGGCATTCTAACAAGAGACATGTCGCCTGCCAGCCAGCAGATGTGGCCCATGAATAAACATCCCCGCGGGGCTGGGGATGGGGGGGAATAATAAATATGAAGAAAGTGGTGGCCTGCCCCTCCGTGTCCCCGTCCCCTGCTCCCAGGGCAGCAGACACGCTGGCCCGAAGGGGCGGACTCAGAAGTCCTAGCCCCGCTGCCGGGTCGGCCGCACATTAATCCGGGTGGATTTGGCCATCTTGTGACATAGCCAATCAGGTCGAGGGAGGGGACGGCAGGAACGCCTCTCCTTTCACGCCACAAAAGGATTTTCGTCCCTTGAGAGCACAATGGGAAAAAAAAGCCAATCAAGGCGGGATCAGCTGTGGGCTGGTCGCTGCAGATCTGCCTCTCCCAGAGGGGGGTGGGGGGGGACATATCGGTCCGTGTGGGAAACCCACAGCCTCAGCTTCTCACACATTGTTCTCCTCCTCTTCAACTGCACCCCCTCCCCACCAGCCCGTACCCTCCCCTCTCCCCTCCCCAAAGCCGTTAATGCCACAAAAGATACTTTCCCCATTGTGTCCCGGACAGCTGAGAGGTCCGAGTTAGCCCTACACAGCTCTGCGTCCTCTCCAGGGAGAAGGGGCTGGACCATCCAAATGGAGAGCAGGATGCTTATCATACAAAGGAATTAAACCCACTTGGGCTAATCTAGGACTGTGGGGGGTTAAATACGGTTACATTTTCATTAGGTGCTAATAGCAAAGGGCAGCTCAGGGCTGCAGGGACCAGACATTGTTATGTAGAAAGTTCCTCCCAAAGGAAGGTCAGGGCAGGTGGGGTGGGGGATAGGAAGGACAGCCAGCCAGTGTTAAAGCTTGGTCCAGGGAAGGGGGGGTGCTGCAATGGGTGTATTGTTGGCCCGGCAGTTCCATCAATGGGAAAAGTCATGTTTTCTCCAAAGGAAACAAGTTGAAATCCCTGGGGAGGGGAAGGGCTGGTGGGTGGTTGGGGACAAAGCTAGGCCGCTTGTGACTAAGGCCACTTCTAGGGGGCCCTCCCCACTACCAGTTCCACTCGGAGGTTCTGCTCGGGTAAATGGAAGATTCTGGTGCGTGTCTGGGAGGCAGTGTGGAGGAAGGGAAAGTTTTGGAATCAGGGAGAACTGATGTGAGCCTTAATTCTGCTACCTCGCTGGTCAGGTGGCCTGGAGCATCTGTGTAACTCAGCCTCAGTTTCTTTTCAGTGAAGAATGGAGATAAAAATCCATGTTTTCTCCATGGATTCTTAAGAGTCTTCGTCAAGTGCCTGGTACAAATGAGCTTCTCAGAAAGGGGAAAGCCTTTCTCCTCTCACGCACTACCCTGACTCCCAACTACCACTAAAAAGAAACTTTAAAAGGCAAAATGAAAGAATGCGGGCTTTGATGCTGTGGGCTAACGTCACTTCCCTCCAGGACAGTGTTCCAGCTTCCTAACCTGGGAGCCAACTCCTTGTGTCTCCTCTTTAATTTCCTCCGCACCCCAGTCCGGATGTCAGCTCTGCCACAATGTCTTGCTTTGACTTCATTCAGATGTTACAACCTCCCAACCCTGAAAATCTGTGCATAAATCAATCCACAGGTAAGCTCACAATTTATCTTCTGGTTTGCTTTGCTCTCTGTGCGTTTATTCACACACCGTCATGAGGACGTCACTGTGGGCAGACGCTATGCAGGAAGGGCTGCGTGGGGATGCAGAGAAGTGGGCACGGGAAGACAAGAAAATGAACCCACGGTGGGCTAGACTTCAACCTTTGAGGTTGTGGAGATATTGCTCTTTCATTCATCAAGTCACGAGTTCCCCATCATTTCTCATTGCACTTGGGATTCCCGGAAACTCAGAACTCAGTTGAAAGCTAAATAACAAACAGAGTGGTGGATAAAGAACTGCCAAATAAGATACTAATGATCCTTTCTGCACAGTAAATGACAAGAAAATGTAAATATCGGCAGTACAAATTCAGCAGAGGCCGAATTTGTGTTTACATGGACTTTTTGCACCAGCGAGGTCAAGCGGGAACTTCATCCTTTCACACACAGTGATGTCACTGCCGGCTGCTCCCACTGTCTCCCCAGTACAGACCTGTGCATACAGTGGTCCCGGATCCGCGTGGAGCCACTGACTGCCTCTGATGAGGTTTCAGGCTCCACAAGACTGCTTTTCAACCAGAAAGAAGTGCCAGGTCAGGCTAACCGTCTCCAAGAGTTGCATAAGAAAATAGTTCCAGAGAAGCAAAACGGCTTGAACAACGGTGCTGTCTGCGGAAGGTCTGCAAGAAGGACCTGTTTTCTGGAGCCCACGCCTGGTGTCAGAGTCTGTCCGTTCACTACTGACTCATGAAAAAATTTCAGTTGGGATGTAGGTGTGGACGGAGAGGCAGACGATTATTCCTTAAACTGACTGAGAATGTCTTGCTAACGTTTGTCTTATCGTGGCGGAGGTTCTCAAGTCATTTCTACTTCATAGAAAGCAGTCCTAGAGTTGAAGAGCACCAAGGAAATAGTGTACTCATCTCGAACAACTCTGGAATGAGAGAACGGGTTACACTCCAATCCAGGGAGCATTCAGAAAATTTTTTCACCGCAAGTTCGTAACCGGTGTCTGATATCTGAAATCATTAATAATCTCTCCCTTATCTTTGTCAAATATCATGTGATTTTTTAATCTCTTATTCGAAACGTCAAGCTCCAAACCAAAGAATACGGAGGAAACTAAGCATTGGGGCAAAATGAGAAGGTTTCTAACTTCAACCTGGACTTTTTTTTTTTTTTTTCCTTTGAAAGAAGAGAAAATGCTTCACCCAACTGGTTAATAAAATTAGAATTCAGAATCTTTCCAGGTGCAATGATAGGTCCCTTTAGAGGAAACTGCTTCCCTGAAGCCAGCAGTGCTCAGAAATTACAACCGGTTTCAGCAATTAAGAGAAGTAAAACATTAAAAAGCATGAGGCAAAGTACATTTGCATGCTAATAGCCCCTCTGTAGTGCTGGGAAGCTGTGTTTTACAACAAAGCAGATAACTTTCCCACTATGGCAATATTAACCCTTGGGTTCTCTCTCCAGCTCCTTGCCCCCAGTTCTAATGCCTGGAATTCTTCTGGCCCCAGTTGGGGAAAATGTGGGTTAACTCTGCATATCAGTCATTCACTGTGGCCTAATTCTCTCTAGCTTGGGTAGGAGAAGAATGAGACAGAGACTTAAAAAGTTTTGAATGTCTTTAGGAGCAGTGAGAGGAGAGTAGAAAGATGCACCAGGGGGTGAAAAATGTTTTTCTAGAAAACAGACTGGAATGGGCTGGGCACAGGCATTTTGGTATCAGATGAGACTTGCCTTTGAGTCTGGCTGTACCGCTTCCTAGCAATGTGAAGTTGGACAAGTTAGTTAAGCTCTTGGAGCCTCAGTTTGCTAATCGAATCGGGTGGAAGGAGGATTAAATGAGGCAAGGAGGGTAGCACTTCTCCGCAGCTGGTAACTGTCATGACTACAGGAACGTGTTGTAGCAGGTGGCAGTTACAGTGTTTCAGGAGGGACTTGACGAAGAACTTTGGGGCACACCACCATGAACAAGCACTACGGCTTTGCTGGAGATGCAAAGCAACCCTTTTTGCCTCATGCAGAAAGTTAATCCTGGAATAAGGGTGGATGATGTATAAAGACTCCTTTTATTTCTCCCCAAGGTGGAGACCACCAGTGTTTTGGATTCCATCAAAGATGGCAACCCTTAGGAATATGCCATAGGCTTGAGGTAGCCCACAGAAATCAGGAGAAAATTCTCAACTCCTATTGGAAGAAGACAGTAGAGCATAGAACTTGGGTTTTGGAGATGGATAGACCAGGCTTTGAGACCCACTGGCTTTGAAACTACCTGGCTGTGTTACTTTGAACAAATTTCTTAACTGCCCTGTGCTTCAGTTTCCCACTGTAAAATGAGGATGATAAAATGTCATCCATTTGGGGCAAGGGTCCCATGAGTAAGCACTCAACACATGTCAATTACTAGGGGATATTTCTTTGTTTCTCTTTTAAAAATAGGTTTCCCCTTGTCCTTCCCCATCCCCATGACACAATGAGGAAGCAATGCCCAGAGTAAATCATGTCTTAGATTTCATGCCAACTCATTGAAATCAAGTAAAGATGAGGAAAGAGAAGTTTCTGTTTGTACGCCAATGTCCTCATCACTCACCACAGTTCTGCTGATGGGAAGGAGAGACTGCCGGAAGGAAACCAGAGTTCATCAAGGGCTGGCAAATATTAATCTGGGAGCTCACGGATGGGCAGTGATGCGCGCTCTCCGATGGTGGGCGTTCCCTTCATGTTCATGCCACTTGTGGGCTGAGACAAGCCCACCACCTCTCCCTTGCACTGAGGGCAGTCACCATGATGCTCCATTCATCCTCTGTTCTAGATCTACTTCCAAAGTGCTTTCCAAGACAAGGCTGGCGGGGAGTAGAGAGACAGAAAGTGGACTAGAAGATCTGGGTGAAGAAGAGAAGATAGAGCTCTCATTCCACAAATACCCTTTTCTCTAACAAGGTGCATTTTTCCCCCTAGATTGATGATTTTTAGCCGTGAGTGTGCATTAGAATCACAGTGGAAGATTTAAAAAGTTATGCTGGGGCTCTATCTCCATTGATTAGAATTCAATTTTTCTGGGGTGAGCCTTGAACATGGGTATTTTTAAATAGCTTTTAAGTGATTCTGTATGTGTCCAGAATCATTGTCCCACTTGCAAAATCCACCGAGAGTGTCCCCACCACCTTCGTCCTCTACAGGATGTGCCCGACCCACGGCACTGCTGCTCACTCTTGGCTGCACTTTAGGATTCCCTGGAGGACGTTTTAAAAATGGTGATGTCCAGGACCTGCCCCCAGAATTTCTGATTTAATGGACTTGAAGTGGGGTGCAGGCATCAAAGATATACCTCCACAAGCTAATAATTCCATATATATATACACGATTATTCATTACAGCATAATTGGTAATAGAAAAGACTGGAGACAACCCAAATGTTTAAGAAACTCCTCTGGTCCAACCTCAACCTAGAACACTATGCATCTGTTAAAAAAGAATGAGAAAGATTTTTCTGCACTGATATGGAAAGATCTCTAGGATATATAGAAAGGAAGAAAAAAGCCACAGACAGAACAGTATTTCTAGGGTACTATTGTTTGTATAAGAAGAAGGGAAGAAAATCAAGAATATGCTTTCATAGTACTTGTATTTGCATAAAGAAACACTGGAAGAAAATAATAAAAGTGACTCTGGGGAGCAGGGGGTGACAGAATGTTTGGGGACATGGGTGGGATAGAGAACTTTTTATAGTGTCTTGATTTCTGAAACATGTAGATTACCTATTTTAAAAAACAAAGTTCTTAAAAAGTTCCTCAGGTGATTCTAATGAGTAGTTAGGTTTGAAAACATTTATCTAGGGCAGAAGTCAGAAAACTACAACCTGCAGACCAAACCCAGCCTGCTCCCTATATTTTTTTGAATAACCTTCTTATTTTAGAACAATTTTAGATTTTCAAAATTAGTGAGCACATACTTCAGGAATTTCCTGTATACCACACAGCCAGTTTCTCTATTATTAACATCCTGCATCCATGTGGTATATTTGTCACAATCAATGAACAAATATTGATAAATTGTTATTAACTGAGGGACATACTTCGAATTTCCTCAGGTTTCCCCTAATGTCCTTTTTCTGTTCCAGGATCCCAGCCAGGACCTCACGTTATATTTAACCATCATGTCTCCTTAGCCTTCTCTTGGCTGTGATCATTTCTCAGACTTACTTTCTCTGTTTTTGATGACCCTGACAGTTTTGAGGGACACCGGTCAGACATTTTGTTGAGTATTTGTCTGATATTTTTTGGGATTTGTCTGATATTTTTTCATGCTTTGACTGGGATAACATGTTTGGGGAAGGAACACCACAGCTGTAAAGTGCCATTTTCATCACATCATATCGAGGGTACATGGGATCAACAAGATTTATCCCTGTTGGTGTTAATCTGGGTCAGCTGGCTGAGATAGGGTCTGCCAGGTTTCTCCACTGTCAAGTTACTCTTCTCTTTCTCCCTTTCCATACTGTCCTCTTCAGAAGAAAGTCGCTATGCACAGTCCACACTTAAGGGTGGAGTAGCTACATAAATTATTTGGAATTCTTCTGCACAGGAGATTTGCCTGTTCTCCATTTATTTATTCAACCACTTATTTATATCATTATGAACTCATAGGTATTTATTTTATACTGTGCGTTATATATAATATTCCTTTATTTTCTTGCTCAACCAGCTTTGACCATTGGGGGCTCTTTCAGTTGGTTCCTGTATCCCTTTAACACATCCCCATTTTGTTTTGACTTTTTTTGGTTGTTCTGTTTTTCTGAGCATTTTCTTACTTTCTGACACTACAAGATACTCCAGGCTCATTTTGTATGTTTCCCGCCCCAGTAGACTCAACCATGTCTCCAAGGAACCTGATTCTTTTTACTGGAGAGTATCTTGGTGTTAGGAACCAAGGTCCGGGCACTGGGTGTGCTCATTGCTTCCGGGGTGTCATGGCTTCCAGGTTCTCTCAGCTGACAGAGCAAGGAGACAAATATGTGTATACCAACCTGTGTGTATACATGTATGTATGAGGATTTCCATATGTAATCATCTATATCTATGTTAAGCTAAACATGATTCATACTGATGTCTCCAACTCTGACCCATTACCACATGGATTATTCTAGCCTCCTGTCCTGGCTTATCCATAATCTCCCACTCCAACAATGAAAAACCTGACTCCCACCATCCTCCATCATTTACTTAATTGTCCAATTCCAGCATACGTGTATAATGGTTTCAGAATTGTTTACTCATATGCATGTAGTCTTACAGACTCCACTCATTTCCAAAGTTACTTAGGTCAGTATTTTGTTCTCCAACTCCAGTCATTGATATTTTTACATTTGTAATAAAAATTCTTTTGTCACATTCTGCATTCCATCCTGGGATCCCCCAAACTCTTAAATGATGTTTTTAAAAATTTGCATATGTTAAAGTTTACTGTTTGTGCTGTCTAGAGTTCTATGGGTTCTGATAAATGCTTAATATTTTGTACTCATCATTACAGTATAATACAGAGTAATTTCACCACCCTAAAAAATTCTCTATGTTTCAACTATTCAACTGTCCATCCCCTCCAAACTCCTGGCAAGAACTGATCTGTTTACCATCTCTATAGTTTTGCCTTTTCCAGAATATCGTATAATTAGAAGCTCATACTGGATAGCTTTTTCAGACTGGCTTCTTTCACTTAACAATATGAAATTAAGATCTATCCATGTCTTTTGATGGCTTAATGGCTCATTTCTTTTTACTGCCGAAAGATATTCCATTGTGTGGAAGTACCATAGTTTATTTATCCATTTACCTATTGAAGAATGTCTTGGTTTTCCAGTTTGGGTCAATTCTAAATATAACTGCTATTCAAAACCAGATTTTTGCGTGGACATAAGTTTTCAAACCAGTTGGGTAAATATCTATGAGCGTGATTGCTGAATCATAGGATGAGACTATATTTAGTTTTATAAGAAATTGCCAAATTGTCTTCCAACATAGCTGTACCATTTTGCATCTCCACCAGCAGTGAATGAGAGTCCCTGTTGTTTTGCCTCCTTGCCAAAAGCTGGTATTGTCAGTTTTTTTATTTTCGTCATTTCTGGTAGACATCTAGTGGAATTTCGTTGTTTCAATTTGCAATTCCCTACTGACAAATAATACTGAGTGTCTCTTCATGTGGTTAATTGCCATCTATATACCTTCTTAGATGAGGTTCTGTTCATATCTTTTACTCATTTTAATGGAGTTTTTGTTTTCTTATTGTTTAGTTTTAAGAGCTCTTTGTATATTTTTTGATACAAGTCATTTATCAGTATGTGTTTTGTAGATATTTTCTCCCAATCAGTTTTTCTTTTCATCCTCTTAACAGTGTCTTTTGCACAGCAGAAGTTTTCAATTTTAATAAAGTCTGACATCAGTTTTCTTCTTTCATGGTTTGTGACATTGATGTTATACCTAAGAATTTATCACCAAATCCAAGGCCATGCAGATTTTCTCCTATGTTTTCTTCAAGAGTTACTTTTGGTGTAAGGTGTAAGATCTGTGTCTAGGTTCTTCTTCTTCTTCTTTTTTGCATATGGACGCCCAGTTGTTCCAGCACCATTTGTTGAAAAGACTATCATCTCTCCATTGAATTGCCTTTGCTCCTATGTCAAAGATCGGCTGACTGTATTTGTGTGAGTCCTTTTCTGGACTCTCTGTCCTGTTCCACTGCTCTATTTTTCTGTTCTTATGCCAATATCATGCTGTCCTGATGATTGTGGCCTTGTAGTAAGCCTTGAAAACTGGTAGTATGGGTCCTCCAACTATGTCTTTCTTCCTCAGTATTGTGTCCCCTAATTGAGGTCCTTTGGCTTTTCATATAAACTTTAGAATCAGTTTATCAATATCTACAAAATAGCTTCCTGAGATTTTGACTGGAATGTAGTGAATCTATAGATCAAGTTATGAAGAATCAACGTCCTAACAATATTGAGTCTTGCAATCCATGAACATGGACTATCTCTCCATTTATTTAAATCTTTGATGTTTTTTCATCAGCATTTTGTAGTTTTACTCCCTGTTTTTATACATAAAATTTTATTGGTTCATAGCCATGCTTATTCATTTACATATTATCTGTGGGTGCTTTCATGGTATAATGTCAGAGTTGAGTAGTTGCAATAGAAACCACATGATTTGCGAAACCTAAAATACTTACTATCTAGCCCTTTACAGAAAAAGTTTGCTGATCCCAGGTCTAGAGTTTAAATTACAGAGCATCTTTTCTTCAATCCCGTTTTCTATGATCTCTTTCTCTTTGCTGGCTTTGGGAAAGAAGACATCATCTAAAAAGGAATGAGATCACCTCCGCCTCAGCAAAGAGTTAAAAATTCTTCTTTTCAGGCAGTGGAGAGGGTATCAATAGAAACTTTCCTTATTATCAAGATCTTATGGATTGAGTTTGGAAGTAGGTTCTTATTATGTTTGTTTATGTTCTGAGCTCAGTGCTATTGGCTTAGAGGTATCTCAATGACCATCATAGTGCCAGGAACACAGGAGGCTCTTAATAAATGTTTGATGGGTGAAATAAGGAACGAGTGATGTATGACAGAGGAATCCTCGAGTGGTTACTCTGGGGTCTGCTAAAGTGCAGAGGTAACATCCTCAGGAGCTATGAAACTGGGGACAAATGGAACAGATGCGTGAGTCATGTAACCAGCAGTGGATATATGGGAAGTGTGGCCCTTTGTCTGCCAGGAAAGCAAACAGATAACACGAGCACTGGTTTCTACACTTAGCAAATGTAGTCTTGAATTGAGTCTGTATCAGTACCAAAACAATATGAAGAAGAATATTTATTAAGCGTCATTATGTTTCAGGCACCATGCTAGGGTCTTTATAAATAATATTTCGAATCCACACAACAGTTGCACAGTAGCCTTTAGTATTCCAATTTTCTAGATCAGCAAACTAAGAATCAGACAACAAAGTGAACTCCTTGATCTCTTCGTTTTGAAGCAGCAGAGTCAAAACCAACTGCGGTGGGGGAAAGGGATCTTGATCCACATGGTACCTTTCGGCCACATTCAGTGTCGGCACCAGCAGATAACACAATATACCATGTGACCCCTTGCTTTCCTTCAGTCGGCATTTATAGATGCCAATTCCAGGGATCCCACAGGCATATCATAGATGTTAAGAAACCAGCAAACATATTTCCATGTCTGTGAAAGCCCATCCCTCCTCCTAGTCTGTTAATCAATTGGTTAGTTAGCCAGGGGGGTAACTTCCAACTGAGAACACAGTTCTCTCCACACCAGTCATTGAAGGGACATCACTAAGGGAGAGACCTATTTCCTGCCCACGGGAAAGTCATGCTGTCCTGGGGAGTCTGGCACGCATATACCCCTATCCCCATAAGGAGAGTTAGTGATCCAATTCAACACACAGTTAAAAGAGTGATCACTACTACAGAGATTTAGATATACAGGCATTCACTGAGTGTGATTAAAAAGCTGTGGAGCCTTCAAATTCTTCAATTGTTTATGCATTCATTTATACAACAAATCCCCATCAGAATCTGATTTCCACTGTCTAAGTAGTTATCTGAAAAAAAAAAAAAACTAACATTTTTATACCACTTTACAGCTTACTTAGACTTCACAAATAAATTACCTACCTTGGAAGGTAACTAGAGCAGGAATTATTCTTGTACCCATTTCAAATATTTGTGTACTGAGGTTCAAATAGATAAGGTGATTTGTCCACGGTCACACAGCTAATAGGCCAAGGCCTGTCCACTAGCCTACAGTCCCCTTCACTACTCCCATGTCCCCACAGCTCTCATGCTCTAATCTTTTCTCTCTATCCCTGTGAAATGTGCATTTCCCCAGGGCACTGAGAATGTAATGATGAGAGTCTCCTTTTCTTGTCTTGGAGCTTCAAAACTAGATGGCCTCTCTGAGAGGTGCTTGGTAATTTCCTTCTCCTGTGTCCAGCAAGGTGAGATGGCTCTCATTCTGGGGACTAGAACTGATACAGTCCACCTCTCCGCAGTGGAGCATCTGCAAAGTCTGGTGCTGCCCCAGCCTAGCTGGCTTGTTTCCTTCAGCGTGGAAAGCATGTAGCCTCTGCAGACCTTCCCAATGTGGTGGTCAGGGCATCCTCCATGGATCTCTTAGCACAAGGCAAGTGAATCTGCTCAAATTCTAAAGCTCTGTGGCTCCCACCCACTACCTCCATCCCCAAGGCACACACAGACCAGCCACCCAATTCTCACCCTCTACCACAGTCTTCCCACACCCCTGTGACCCTGTAGTGTCTCCCAACCAAAGAGAGACTGACCACTCCTGGGAGATAAGCAAGGGAGAAGAAGATGGAAATGGGGGTCAACTCTCTAAAAGAATAAATGGGAAATCCTGCTCTACTTTCCTTCAGCCTTAAGCAGCAGCTTAGCACCCATCCACCAAGGTCTCGGATCCTTTCTGAAGGGCAGGTGAAGTGCAGAAAGGTTAAATAGATTAAGCGTTCTGTGCATGGGCAGGGATTATGACTCAAGCTCGCAGGTTACTAAGGACGACATCCAACCACCCATCCAATGTGCTCATCTTGTAATTCAAAGGACTGACATACTTGACAAATAATGGACCAGGAACCGGAACTGGGCCAGCATACACTCTGAAATGAGTGGCTACATCCACCAGGCTCATTGTGGGCAGGGGGTTATTGTATCTTGTTCGCCGTGGCATCCCCGACCCGGAGCACAGTGCCTGGCACAGAGCAGGCAACCAATACACCTTTAGTGAGTGACTGAAGCTATCTGCACCATCTCTATCTTTGAGCTAAGTCCAAGACATTAAGACCAAGCGAGATCAATCCATTTCAGGGGGCACTGAACCTGTGACCCTGGCCCCTGTCTCAGGCTGCACTAACAACTTGGGCCAACAGGGTCAGAACACAGCATCAGAATGCAGGAACGGCGTGGCGAGGACTGAAGGAGGGAAGGTGGGCAGTCCCTGAGCTCAGAGCCTCACACCCTCTAGACTGGAGAGGACCAGCCTGCTGATGCATCAAAGACTCAGAAGATTCTCTGCAGAGGGGAAGGGTCTTGAGCCATTTCAAAGCAGGCGATTCATTTTGTGATTCAAGACTCAAGACTGGTAGCTCTAAACATCAACTTGTGGAAAACTCAGTAAGTAACAGAGCAGATTCCTGCTCCAGGAGCTCGGGGGGAGGAAGTGTCATCGTTATTATTATTTCTGTTGCTGCTGTTGTTATTGTTATCGATACTCCTGCTGCTGCTACTATTTCCTTCTCTGACTCACTTTTCCCTTTGGCTTAAATGTCTTCTTGGAGCTATCCAGATCATAAAGAAAGAGACACCAGCACTCACTCCCCCACCCCCCAAATTTGTTTAAAGAAATATATAGGAATCTACAGGGACAGATCTCAGTCCCAAGATCGGGCAGAGCTACTGCAGCTGCAAAGTTATAAGCCCATAAATAAAGTTTATGGTTAAACTGGCCTGACCTGGCTTTGCCCCTAGGTACAGAAGCAGTGTCTTGTCATTAGTATGCAAAACACATCAGCCTAATGTCTGCTCATTTGTTCTCAAGCCACTCTGCTTGATAAATCTTTTGGCAAGGGCAGAGTGGGGAGGAGGGACCCCAAAGGAGGGGCAGAGAGAAAAAGGGTCAGGAGAGGGAGGGGACAGGGCTGCTAGGAGAGTTTCACTGCTGAAACCCAACAGGCGGCCACTAGCTCATGTCGCCTGGTGGAGGAGAAAGTCACAAGTCACAGAAACTAAAATGTTTTGTTTCTCCAGTGATGGGTGAAGAAGTAGGAGGCTGTGGGAAACATAATCTCATTCAAAACATGAGAACTTTTTCAAATTCTTCTAGTTCAAAACCAAGTTCAATGTCATCTGTCGTAGGATTTTACTTAAGAAGCAGTCTCCTGCTTTTTTGGTTGCTTATTTTTGTCTTTGTCTTTTTTTGTTGTTGTTTGGGGGGGGGTTGCATTTTAAACAGAGAACTAGATCTTGCTCACCCACACCCCATGGGGGGCTCTAAGAGAAACTGATGGGGGCGTTTTCCAAATCTCCATCCTTGGCGGGCTAGCAGACTGCTGAGTGGGAGGGCTCAGCTCTTTGTCGTCTCTGGGGGAGTACAGTACGTAAGAAAAAAACAGGGACAGACAGGCATGCAGGAGAGCTGACCTTGAAATCCTCCCTGAACTAGAAGTTATTGACAATTGATTTTGTTTGCTGAAGGTGAGAGTATTTCCTTCGCTGGAGTCCCTTTCAGTTCATTTCTCCTGTTGTAAGAATCTGGGAATAAGTCCTGACTCTGATAGTCTCCTGCCTGGGGACTGTGACTACGGCAGGGGTGGAGGTGGACTCCAGAGGCAGGGCAGGTCCTGTTACCTGCTGCCTCTTCAGAGCTTGCAAATTACCATCAGGCAGCCAGCAAGGGGACTCTCTCCTCCAGCCTCCATCTGGGCGGAAAGAACCTACCTGGGCGTGTTGGAAAGGTGTGCAGGAGTCATTGCAGAGCCTAGAATGGCTCCTGTCAGGGAGGGTTGGAGGCCCAGAAAGGCAGAAAGCTAGAGAAGAGGGCCTGGCCCCACATTGTGTAGACCGCCCATCCCCCAACATTGTTCTATGCATGAAAGATGGTTAAAATTAACCTCCGGGGGCAGCCTTGAAGGGGAAATTGGAGGCAGGGTCTTGCAGGCTTGGAGCTCTAAGGGAAGGAGGGGACGGGACTGCAGGTCCCAGGCTGCCTGTCCAGTCCTTGGTGACAGTTCCTGGAGGGCTGAGGGGACTTTTAGGCTGAGGTTTGTGCTTGGGCCTCAAGCCCTTTATTTTAAAACTAGTTTCTTCCTCCACGCTAGGGTTTCTCAACTGCACCACAGTTGACATTTGGGGCTGGATAATTCTTGTGTGTGTGTGTCTGTGTGTGTCTGTCTGTGTCTCTGTGTGTGTGTGTGTGTACATTGCAGGGTGTTCAGCAGCATCCTTGGCTTTTACCCACAAGATGCCAACAGCACCCTTCACCCAGTTGTGATGACCAGAAAATATCTCCAGACATTGCCAAATGTCCCCTGGGGCACAATCATCCCCAGGTGAGAACCACTGGTCCACACATCTTCTCCCTTTTGCCTCCTCAAGTCATTGCCATCCACCTTGACCCTGCAGCCTTCCAAGGGCCTTCCATAGTCAGGCAGGAGGGGCAAGGTGCTGGGGGACATGGTGGGGGGGAAATAAAGAAGGATGCCCAGCACCTGACCTCAGAGAATGTATTCCCCCAAGGTGCTGTCAAACTCATCCTTAGAACAAAGACCAAAGAGATACCAGCAAAATGGCTCTTCAGGGAGGGCTGTCAGATTTAGCAACAAGGACAACAAGGAATACATTGGTAGCGTATGTATGTCCCATGTAGTATATGGGATACACTTATACTAAGAAACTACTGGCTGTTTATCTGGACTTCAAATTAACCTGCGTGTGCTGTATCTTATCTGGCAATACTGTCTTCGGGTAGGGGGCGGCCTTGAAGGGGGAAGATGAGGGCCCAGAGAGGGAACAGATGTTCTCAAGGTGCAGAAATATCCCATTTTCCTGGAGCAGGATTTGACCTATAATCAAAAGCAAAAAATGCAGACCTCTCCTTAATCCCACCAAAGTGCTCTCAGGACTCAGGCTGTACTGGAGGACCAGAGAATGTCTGAGGGGTTGTCTAGATTACCCTTCGTCTGAAAAAGTAACCTCTGCTCCCCACTGGTGGTCCTACTTGCACACCACCTTGGAGAATCTTTCTCTGGGCTTGGCTGCAGAGAGGAAACGTGACGGTGGGTGGGCGAGTCTCTGCCAGGCTTTATCTGGAAGGGGGAGATGTGACCACTTCATAAATCCACAAGGAGCAGGCAGGTTTTCTGCTGAAGCCGGAGGAGCAGGGAGAAATCTTCCCTGGCCTCTTTCTCTGTCATCAATCTTGTTTCCTCTTTGAAGGAGAGGGACCATTACTCATGGCCTGACAAAGTGAAAAGAGGGAGGGGAGGAGGGGCCGGGGAGAAGAAGAGAGACCTAACATGGCAGGTGAGGCATCTGGAGATCCAGGGGGCAGAGTGGAGAGGGGCGGCCAGGCGGGAAGGGAAGATGGACAAGGCCAGGCTCCAGAGCAAGCGGGAGGCCGAGCAGGAGCCAAACTGAGAAAATCCGATTTATCCGAGTTTAAGGGGAACCTGCACGCAGGGAAGGGAGATAAGAGACGGGAAGGGATTCACCACGAGCACAGAGGCTTACGTAGATCCTTCAGAGCCAGGGGAACTGTTAGCATTCGCTTTCAGAAAGACGGTGCTAAAGGCCATGGCTGGGAGTCAGGGCCGTGTTCCGGTCTCGGCCCTCCTGACTCTGACGATCACTCTCCCATACACACCTCTGCTTTTTCATTTCTCGGATGAAGGGCCTGCCTCAAATGATTCTTGCAGTCCCTCTGGTTGTCAGATTCTGCCTCGATCTGTTTTTCTTTCCATTTCTCTCTCAGGGTACAGTGGCAATGCCCAAGCGTGGGGCATTCTGCCACTTACTTCCTTTCATGAAAATCTGAAGCTCTGAGAAAGCCTAGGGAACCCCTGAGCCCTAAGATTTTCTTTGAAGATGATGCAAAGAGATATATGTCCCACAGGAGAATCTAGTCCCTTGGAGGATTGGTGATCAGGAATGCTAAGGGGTGAGGAGGGCGCTCCTCATGTACAGTGTAACCCGAGTGTACTGGGTGGCTTCTGAGACTCAGTTATACCCACCTGTAAAATGGGAGAAATAATCCCTGCACAGTTTACCTATTGGGACAACAAAAGAGATAGTTGTTAGGGAAGCATTTTTAAAAATAGAAAAGTTCTACAGAAATATATTTTATATAATAACACACACACGTGTGGCACACGCACACACACATACACACAGGACAGTGTGACTCCAGCAGTCTCTAGACTTCAAGAGAGGAAACAGAACAAGAGCGTCTCTGCGAAGGGAGGGGGCCAGGTCTTTGGGAAGAAGCTGCCAGTCTGTCTTTCCTTCGGGACAACAGCTAAATTCCAGAGCCTCATCAGACGGGCCCTCCTTGTCTCAGTAAAACTAAACGGACAAGCATGACCTCCCCTTGGCGGTTCACCTCATTGAAGCTGTCTGGTAGGTGAGACATTTATTAACACGGATGGACTGCCTGCTGAGGGAGCCCCACCGCCGAGGGCTCCGCAGAGCAAATTCCTTCCCCAGCTGCAATAAGTCTCGGCTTCAGTATGGAATTTGATAATGTCCTCCTTGCTGAAGGGCCTTGACCGAAGGAAAACCATGCTTCGACACGGGGACAGTCAATCCATGGGGCTGAGGAGCTCTAAATGCAAACCCCAGTACCGGGAGGCACATGGTTCCAGAATTCTGGTCGGCTCACTCTCAACTCAGTTTTCCCGTTTAGGAACTGGGCTAAAACTGTCCACAGTGGGGATGGGGACGGGGAAGTAAAAATATCACTGGATGGGTCACAAACCATGACCCAGTACACATACCTGTATCTAAGATGAAAGCTTCAGGAAAAATCTCAGGACCAGCTTAAACAGCACTGCAAATGTATCAGCTATCAATTGCTGTGTAACAAGTGACCCTAAAACTTAGCAGCTTAAAACAACTGCTATTATCTCACAGTTTCTGTGGGTCAGGAATCTGGGCTCAGCTTAGCTGGGTGCCTCTGCCGCAACCTCTCATTGTCTGCATTTGTCTCCAGGCTCGACTGGGGCGGGGTAGGGTGGGATTGGGGGATCTGTTTCCAAGCTCACTCACACGGTGACTGGACTGAGGGCCTCAGGTCCTTACTGGCTGTTAGCCTGAAGCCCCCTTCAGCTCCCTGTTGTGTGGACTCTCCCTGGCGTGACTCACAACCTAGCAATTGGTTTCCCTTAGAATAAGGGAGGTGAATGTGATGGTCAATTTATGTGTCAACCTGGCTACACCACAGTGCCCAGATATTTGGTCAAACATTAATCTGGATGTTTCTTTGAATGAGATTAACATTTAAGTGGGTATATTTTTGAGTAAATCAGATTACCCTCTATAGTGTGGTTAGGTCTCATCTAATCATTTGAAGGCCTTAACAGAGCAAAAACTGTCCTCCCTGAGAAACAAGAAATTCTGCCAGCAGACGGCCTTTAGATTTAACATTTGACTTTCCCTGCTGGCCTTCCATCAGATTTTGGACTCACCAAGCCTCCATAATCTCAAGAACCAGTTCCTTAAAATCTCTCTATCAACTATCTATCTATCTATCTATCTATCTATCTATCTATCTATCTATCTATCTATCTACCATTTTCTAGCTAACTAGCTATACATCCTATTGGTTCTGTTCCTGTGGAGAATCTTGTTTAATACAGAGAGAGTGAGAGAAGGAAAGCAGGATGGAAGTCACGGTCTTTCTGTAGCCTAATCTTGAAAGTGACACCCCATACTTTTTTTTCCAATTTTTTTTATTGTGGTAAAATATGCATAACATAAAATTTACCACTTTAACCATTTTTCAATTTACAGCTCAGAAGTATGAATGTATTAAATACATTAATAATGTTGTGTAACCATCACCACCATCCATCTCCAGAACTTTTATAACATCTCAACTGAAACCCCTTATCCATCAAGCAATAACCCCCATCCCCCCAGGCTCCTGGCAACCACCATTCTACTTTCTGTCTCTAAGAATATGACTACTTTAGCTGCCTCATAGCTGGAGTCATACAGTTTTTTTCCTTTTGTGACTGGTTGATTTCACTTAGCATTATATCCTCAAGTTTTATGCGTGTTGTAGCATGTGTCAGAATTTCCTTCCTTTTTAAGGCTGAATAATATTCCATTGCCTGGATAGACCCCATTTTGCTTATCAATGCATCCTTGACAATCCATCAGTCGTGCTGTATTCTATTGGTTGGAGATGAGTCACTGGGTCCAGCCTACCCTCAAGGGGAGGAGATTACAAAGGGTGTGTATGCCAGGTGACAGGGACCACTGGAAGACATTTTCAAAGCTGCTTACCGCAGCAGGTGTCAATGGAAAAACTAACGTTCTTGTGAAACTTATCAGCTGCATGATCTTGTGGCGAGTGATTTAACCTCCTTACGCCTCATTTTCTCATCTCTAAAGTGAGCATTTTACAGTCATGTGCCACATAACAACATTTCAGTCAACAACGGACCATGTATACAATGGGGGGGTCCCATAAGATTAACACCATAGAGTTTAGGTGTGTATGGGCTATGCCATCTAGGTTTGTGTAAGTACAGTCTATGATGTTCGCACAACAACGACATTGCCAAATACGCACTTCTCAGAATGTATGCTCGTGGTTAAGTGGTGCATGACGGTAGTACCTTCTTCAGAGATGTGTTGTGAGGCAGAGAAGCTGCGTGGAAGGCATACAGGAAGTACTCAATAAATGATGATGATGACAGTAGTGACTTAAACATTTAGGATCTTTCACAGTTTTTGAGAGCTGGCTGTGTCCGTAAAGATGAATTAGTTCACCCCATTCATGTCAGAGTGAGGAAACTCAAGGAGGCATAGAGACTTGCCTAAGGCCAATTTTGCTATTTATCTCTAAACTGTCCACTCTGCAAATTTTCCCAGTCCTCAGAATTCTGCAGCAACTGTAATCTCCTTCTAGCCCAAGACCTTGACAATAATGCTCACAGAGGCAAAGTCCACTTTTTGAAAATTATTTCCTTTTAACAAATTATTTTTTGAGCACCTGTTATTTGCCGGGTCCTCTGCCTGGTGCTGGTGCAGTCTATTTAAAGGGTGAATCAGAGCTGAAACCTGAAGGATGAGAAGCACAGGCTGATTGAGGAGCTAGGAGAAGAATGTTCCATGCAGAGGAAATCCTGTCCATGGGGAGCATACTTCTTCCACGATTCCATGGAAATGGCCTTGACAAAGCTGCAAGTGACTTCATAATTACTAAACCCAAGGGCACCTTTTCGTCTTTCTCATCTGAGTTCTGTTGTGTCCGTTTCTTTCAAAGCTTCTTCAGACTTGAGTCCTCTACTCCTTTGGCCTCCATGACACCACTCTCTCCTGGCTCTCTTCTGCCTCTCTGAACTCTCTTCCTTGGCCTGACTCACAAGCTCCTCTGCCTGCGTGATGTCTTCTGAATGTTCCGCAGGGTCTCTTCTGCTCACGTGACAAACCCCTCCTGGCCAGCATTTCGTGATGAAGCCCACATCTGTGTCTCTGGGTCTAAGCTCCGTCTGGCCTCAGACATGTATATCTACCTAACTGGATGCCATCGTGTCTTCCTGAGTACTGCCCAAGCCCTTCAAACTCAGTGCAGACAAAATGGACCTAATTTTTCTCCATCCCAATGCCCACAGTTGGACCTTTCCCTTACACATCCAGAACCAGTCAATGACACTCTAGCCTCCGAGTCAGAAACCTGAAAGTCAGATGCTTCTCCTCCCTCTTCCTTATTAACAAGCCCTACTGATTTCACTTTCTGAATGTGCCTTGAATTGTCCTGGTGCCATATTTCAGGCCCTCATCATTTCATGCCCAGACTTTGCAATAGACATCTAATGGTCCCTGCTTCTTCCTGTCCTCCACTCCTCTTTCAAAGTCATCCTCTGTGATGCAACTAGAATAATGTATTTAAAGGCATCTTTAATCATTTCAATCCTCAGTGCAAAACCCACCCGATAAACCCTAAGATTCTCAACAGGATATGCAGGGACCCTTCACAACCTAACCCTGCCTACTTTTCATATCCTTTATATCTTGCTTCTTGCTGTCTCTCCTTTGACATTCCAAGAGGAATTGCTTGCTGTTCCCCTGACACATTGCACCATTTGTTGTTTTATCCAAGTTGTTTCCATGCTAGAATATTATTGCTCTCTACCCTCATTCTATTCCCCACTCTTCCTTTTTTTTAAATTTAAGATTACTCCTATTCATCCTGTAAGACCCAACACAGGCATCACCACCTCCAATAAGTCCTCCAGGATTGTTTTTATTATTGCATTCACCATATTTTATTAAGATCATCTCCCCACTAGACTGTAAGCTCCTCAATCTCAGGTACCATATGTATATCTCAGAGCCTACCACATGGCTGGAACATGATAATATTCCATAAGTGCTTGTTCTACTGAATTCTTCTCAAATTTTTCCTTAAATGTTACTTCAGTTCTACATTAAGAACAACAAAAATTCAGATTTTTGAGTGGCGTTTTGGCCTAGAAAACAACTTACATGTGCAGCACCCAGTGAGAGCTCAAGTCTGTACTGGAAGGGGCACCAGGAGCTGGCTTGAGTACGACTTTAGGCAACACCCTCATCAGGTCATAAGCTTTCCCAGAAAGTCATCCCAGCTGATTTCTTGTGGAACAGAGAGGAGCCATCGCTGCCAAGCTCTGCAAAATGTGCAGATTCGTGAACAAAATAAATGCTTGTTGCTGTTTTAAGCTACTAAGTGTTGGGGTAGTTTGTAACACAGCAACAGATAACTGTAACAGGAGCTTTTCTGATAGAAGGCTGTACGGGCAGAGACCATAACCCAGGATAGTGTTCAAAGTGTTCTGGGTACAGTAAGGTGGCCAGTGGAATTGGGCAGAGGAACTAAGCAGCACAGCAGTGGGAGACAAGGTCAAAGAGGTAGCTAGGGGCGAGATCTTGAAGGACTCCACAAACATGACGAGGACATCAGTTTTGTCATGAGTGATATGGGGAGCACTGGGGAGTGTTGTGTGAAGGAGTGATATGATCTGATTCATATTTTAAAGTTCTAAGCACATGGTGGGTGAGTGGTTACTTACTAAATGAATACCTAAAGCCGTGATTCTCAATCCTGGCTGCACACTGGAATCAGAGGGGAGTTAAAAAAGAAAAGAAAAGCTTATACTCCATCTCAGAACAATTGAATCCAAGTCTTTCAGAGTAGGGTTCAGGCATTAATTAAACAAAACAACTCTCCCAGTGATTCTAATGTGCAGTCAGGGTCAAGATCTATCATCTAGAGCAGAGGTTGGCAAAGTATGGCCCATGGGCCAAATGGTCCACCACCTGATTTTATAGGTAAAGTTTTATTGAAACATGGCTACTCTCATTCACTTACAGTCTATGGCAGCTTTCTTGTTACAATGGCATTGTTGAGTAGTTGCAACTGAGATCTGATTCCTGGTCTGCAAAGCCTAAAATATGTACTATCTGGCTCTTTACAGAAAAAGCATGCCAGTACCTGGCCTACAGAAGGGCTTCTTAAATTTTGGTACATATCAGAATCCCTGGGGAACTTGGCAAAAATACAAAGGCCCAGGCCTTCTCTTACTTCCATGAGCCTGGGCCACTGAGTCTTTGTTAGCTCTCCGGCAGAGTCTGCTACACACCAGAGCTGCAGAACCACTGGTCTGACCAATGAGAAAAGTCAGAAGAAATACCACCCAAGGATGAAGATCAGTGGAAACTGGGCTGAGCTTCCAACCTGATGACCTCTTGTCTCTCTCTACACCAGTCTTTTCCCCCGTGGAGCTACAGATTCAAACAGGCTTCTTCCCCCAAATGGAGATGTCACAAGAACCATTTCAGTTGCTCACGAGACCATGGCAGGATGTCACAGGTCCCTGAATCATAGCCTCTACATGTTCAGAGGCAGCATCACTGACTGCACTCTGGCACTGGGGGGACACACGGTCCATGTGCAGGAGGTGGTTATGTTCTTGGGCAGGATCTGTGAGGCCCACACCTTTGTCTCTACCACCGCCTCCTCTGTAGTGTTTTGTTCAAGCAAACAGCCCCAACATATGTCCAATGCACTGGCTATGAGCCATGACCATGCATCATTTAAACACCTGTGGAGCTTAAAAGAACTGAACTGTAATCTGATGCTTGAACCCCACTCTTGGGATTCTCATTTAGTTGGTCTAGGGTGGCAGCTAGGCAGATGATTGTTATGCACAGTCTCCCATGGCTCGGAATTGTTGTTCTAGACTCTAGAGTCTAGAGCACTGATTTCCAAACGTTACCCATGCATCAGAATCCCCTGAAGGGCTTGTTAAAACACAGATTGCTGGGCCCCACCCTAGAGTTTCTGGGAGTTCTGGGGTGGGACCCATGAATTTGCCTTTCTAGCAAGTTCCCAGGTGTTGCGGAGGCTGCTGGTCTGGAGACAAGACTGTGAGAACCACTATTTTAGTGCATCGTGAAGTCCTACTGTGAAAAGTATTCGAACAGGCAGAGGAACATGGGCTTGGTTCAGGATACTTGGTTCAGGATACTGTTGTTAAACCATTGGCAGGTTAGATAATCTCTCCAGATCTCCGTTTTGTCTTGTGTAGATACCAGTTCATTGGGGGAGCCCACGTAGGTAACATCAGCTGGTCTTCAGATAACTCCCCCTAGAAGACACCAGAAAAAGATCAAGGATGATGAATAAAGGCTGAATAAAATAAAGCCCAGGAAAACAAAGCATTTCAAAATTGAAATTACTCAAAGCTCCTTTAAAACCCACCACCAGTGAGAACCTGAAAGTGTAATTATATAACCCATGAATATAATTAGGTGCTTCCCTTCAGTCCCCACCCATTTCTCCCAGACTCTGGGTATGGGAGGAGGGGGAGGGGGTCCTGAGAGTCTCCAGACTCACAACATGACATCCTACATTCCCCTGCTCTTATAAACTTCCCCAAAAAATAGTACTTGGATCCGGCTGGAGCCAAACCCCGGAGCTTCTCGTCCATCAATTAATATTTATTGGGCCTCCACAATGAGCTAAGCAGGCATATAAAAGACAACAGTTCCTGCAGACTGTTATTAAGCCAAAGAAGAACAAGCACCTCGCCTTCCTTTTCACAAGGTGTTGGCAACTGGGTGGTTGTGTCTGGGTCAAAATGAACATTCAACCACTCATCCCGCAAAAATTTACTGAGCACTCACTGTGTCGCAGGCACTCTTCTAGGCACTGGGGGTGTGACAGTGAGCGACACAGACAGAAACCCCTTCCCCAAGGAGAGGGTAGAGTTAGAGGCTCTCAGAAGCTTAGGGTCACAAGCTGCTGGTAGATATTCACACACACGGAACCCAGTCCTGTGACTGGTCAGCCAGACTGCTAGAAGGCTGTTTGTCCATTTCGTACACACCTTTCCAAAAGCTACATTGGGACTTAGACATCTGCAATTTCAAGGCCAGTGGGTGAAAGCACGTGAAATGCATTTTCTCTATGGACGAATCAGATGCTGGTTGGATTTCCAGATCTCTTGCCTAAATAAAATGTTTACTCCAAAGGCATTTGGAGCCAAAGTATCAAAACCGTCTGGGGCATCCTTTCCTCAGCAGCCCTGCTTCTCAGAATCTATATGCCAGGTCAGAGGCTGCTTTGACCTTTACTGGAAGCTGTGACCACTCCAGGTCAATGGTGACTTCTTACGACCCCCAAAAGGGGCATGTGGTTTTCCAGCGTGTGCAGTGCTCTTCTTAGAAGGTGGCTGATCTCTAGAACCCAGATCCCCAAATCTGAGCCTGACTGGTGGCCACAACAGAAGTGCTCCAAGTCAAGATCCTGTGAGCGTAAGGTTCACGGAGGCAGGTACCATTTGCCTGGTGCAGTGCGACAACCCCAGCACCTAGCACTTTGCCTGGAGACCAGTGAGTGAGTGAAGGAAGGATTGAGTGAATAAGTGAATCAGAAACACTTCATGGAACTTTGGAGTCCCGTGAGGCTCATGCCAGGAACTCTCCCCACCCTTATGCTTGTCATGTTGACCTCACCGAGGACACTCACAGTGCCCCTGGAACATGGAGCTGAGCCATAAAGGCAAGGGTGTAATTGGAGACCCACAGAACAGGAGACACAGCCACTGAAGACCTAGATAGTTTTCCTGTGAGGGGTGAATGGAGAGAAATGGCTTGTGGGCTGGAGAAAGAACAATGAACCTCACTTCCCTCCTGCACCCCCCTCCTCGACATCAGTTAATAGGGGCAATTGGGGTAAATTTTGAAAGAGAAGGATTTGGGCTCACTACTTTCAAAGGCAATGGATCTGGGATGAATGAGATTGTAGGGGCTGCGTGAAGATTAAGTCCCATGTTTGGAAGTGAAGAGAAGGAGAAAACAGAACATTAAAAAAGCTCAGCATTGTTGCAGTGTGATACAAGAACGTTTTAAGAATGCATAGCATGTTAGTATAAACACACTAGCATATGCAGAAAATGCATACAGAGTGAATCTAGTGTATGTTCTACAGGTGAGCAAGAATCAGGAAACTAGATAAGTTCATGAGAAAAGTCCCACCTGGGATAAGCAATTACCATTTACTCGTCACTGTATGCAACATGCTTTGTTCTCGACCTTGAGATCTTTGTACCTGCAGTTCCCTCTCCCTGGAGTGCCAAAACTTTTCTTCCTGGAAAACTCCTATTCAACCTTCAAAACGTAATTTTCATTTTATCTCTCATCCCACGAAATGATTGCTTTCCCCCATGGATTATCACAGCACCCTCGACCTCCACCATCATTGCGTGCGTGTCTAACACTGCGGTTGAACTTGTTACCCATCTGTCTTCCCTGATTGATCTTGAGTTCTTGAAGGCCAGGATCTTGTCCTGTTCATCTTTGTTTCTCCAGGATCTGGCATGAAGAAGTACTCAATCCGTGTGCTTTGGATTTAAAAAAATGAAAAAGACTATTACATGCCATGTCAAATTTGAACATTCAATGGGAACACATCTATATGGGGAAAACCGATTTGTCGCAGAGACTTGGAAAACGCTCCCTGAGTCAGACCTTTCAAGTTGTGGGCAGCAGGGAAGACCACATGTCAACACTGGGTGAGAGCTACCCCATCATCCAGGAGGCCCTTTCAGGAAGCAGGAAAGCTCACAGGCGATTGGAGACTTGTTTATATCAAATAAGCACTTGCTGGAGTGTGCAGAAATCAACAGGTTCCAACTTGAACTTTCCAGAGAAGTCATGGCCATATACCCTATATTCGGTGCAAGAGTGTGGGCAGCAAGACCAGGATTCAATTTGTCTCTTGATGAGAGAACCATCAGAACTCCTGGAGCTCCAGTCTCAGGAAGACTGGAGAAGTTTGTGGGGATAAACTACCCCCTCCATCCCACTGCTAGTGTCTCGGTGTTGCTATCTCAAAGAGTGGTAAGCAAAATGAAATAACTGTGGTATTTACCGCTGTTAATTAGCAGCAAGGTGTTCATGAGTAATGTTGTGGTATTAAGGGTGTGGTACAGCTTTTCATTACTGACTCCCTCCTTTGCAGGGTGATAAACTCCAGGAGAGATGTTCTCTCCCGCCTGAAACTTGGCAACTGGCCTGAGGCTCTTCCCTGTGGCTGGTGCCGGACCTGCCCGCTCATCAGCCTGTTGGGATCTGCCTCCATTTCCACAGCAGTCACTACCGTGGCCATGAGCTTCTGGAAAATTTGCCTTGGGAAGCCACTTGCTGTGACACTGGCATTTGAAGCTCCTAAAGTGAAGAATGAAAGAAGGAGACTAACATACTCTAGAAATGTCCAAGTCCATGTGAAACCACCCAAAAAGCCACCAGGAGATTGTCCATGAAGTGGGCAAGGCTATCTCAGTATGGCAGGCGGGGCAGAAGTGTCAAATCAAGAACAAATCTGTTATTCTCATGACTCAATACTCGACATTTCTAGCAAAAGTCCTCAGAGGGTTGCTTCAGATGTGAGGATATATTTGGGAGTGAGTTGGGGGTGGTGCATCTTTTCTTTGGATTAAGTTTATAAATTATAACACGTTTCGGCTTCTTGTTCCTTGAGCAATTATCACATCCCACTATGTTTTGTATTTTGTGCTTTCTATTGTCCTTTCACAAACAATATTTCATTTTAATTTTCCTCCCTCCAACAACCCTCTGAAGTAAGAGGTATTGTTACTCCAATTTTACAGATAAAGAAATCGAGTTTCAGAAAATTCAAATGACTTTCCCAGATTTCTATGGCAGTGCCCAGATTCAAACTCAAATCTTCTGATGCCAAGCCCAGTGCTCAGACTATCCACCCCAGCATATTCTAAAAAAATAAGAGTCAGCATTTTCCTCCCACCTGGTTCCACTTCCTGCAAAGCTGACTGGCCAGCGGGATGAGGGTAATGAATTATGAATTTCCCTCTGGGAAGGGAAGTGTTCCTCAATGAGCTGTGATTCTCTTCTGCTTAAACTTAGAGAAGCTTGGTTCAGCTTGGCTTGGATTTCCAGTGGGTGAGGACCCAGGATGAAAGGATCTGCTGAACTCTGTTATCCAGAACTGGAGATCAGAGAAAGAGAACCAGGACAGATGACTCTGAAGACCATTGCCAGACCCCTACACCCCAATCAGACAAGAGCTAGAATAACGTAACCTCTTCACCCCCTAAGTCCTCAGAAGGCAGCAACATGATAAAAGGAACCAACAAATTAGTAACCCATTACCTCCTGATTTTAATTAGTGATGAGAACTAGACCCAGCATGAACTCCTCTCTAGAAATTCTTCCTGTTCCAACCACCTGGCAGGGACATTCCCTCCTATCTGGGAATGCTTTCAAGAAGCTGGCAGCAACCAGCTCAACCTGTCCCATCCTCTAAGACGAAGGAAAGAAGTCCTTGATTAAGCCACTGAAGCCCAGCTAATGATGCCGGCAGAGCTCAGAGACCCATGGGAAAGGGAAAGGATGTTGGTCACAGTTGCCTCTGATTTCTTAGCAAATCTTGGCTGAACCATGTGGAAATAAAAGACCAAGAAAGACATCTCATTTTCATACTGGGAGATTTAAAAGCTACTCTTGATTATCCACCTGAACAGAATCTCACTAACACAGAGGATATAAAGAGGCACTTATATTTAATTTTGAGATGAACTGAAAGTACTCTATTTTGCAATTGCTTCCCTACCTACTTAGAGTTGCTTTGGCTCACGTATATGTTATTGTGCATCCCTTGATCACATATTAGCCATGCAATGGAAAGAAGAGGTGATAAGAGGGGGGCATGGATGGAATAAGAAGGAAACAGCATGGAAACTGCAAACAGGAATAGCCTGCATGGTATATGGCCCTTGGCTGCTTCTCACAGGAGTTTTCCTTGATGACCAGTGAGGGGAGGGAGCAATCCCGGAATTAGTTTTAATGTCTCCTATTTTCAGGGAATTGTCTCAGCCACTGCTGGTCTTCAGGCCTCTCCCCAGCTGCTGCTGCTAACCTGAGATGACTTGGCTGTGATCCACAGGGACGAGGGTGGGTGCTCTCTCAGTCCCATATCTGTTGGAACAATCCACAAGGTGATGGGAAGCCGACATCGCTCCTTGCCCCGGAGTCCTCTGCCTTTCTGATCTTCCCCAAACCATCTACTTACATATCTACGTCTTTTCACTGAAGGGTGAGGAAGATCTCAAAGGGCAATACTGGGGACTTCACCTTCCTTATTTCCTTGTACCACACCAAGGTGAAGACGTACTTTAGAACTCAGGAAAGCAGGAGTGTCACGTGGATGTTCCCCTTCTGACCTGTCCCTTTTCTCATTCTCTTTGTCCTCCCAGAGTCCCCTCCAGTATGCATCCCACACTTTTCCCCCAAGAAATCTACCCTTCCCCTGGTTCCCTACTTATGTCCTGCAATTTTAGCACTTTACTAGATGCTAATGGAAGGTCTCATCTACATGTGTTTGGAAACTCTGAAAGAAATGAGCCCCAAGAGTTGGAAGAAGGCGGGAGCTCAAGTTTGCCTTCCACCTTCTTCAATAGAAAGCTGCAGCTGATATACTTACAAGTTACCTAAGAAGCAAGCCCTCCCCATGAAAGTCAGCGTCATTGTTATTTTCTTAGAGATGTCCCAATTGGTCTTATATGAGGGAAACACATTCCTGCTAATAGCATGACTTAGCTTTTGTTTCTTTTGAAAACGATAATCCTGGAATTACTGCACTGAAACGTATTTGATTCCAGAGACTTTCTTACATAATAAGAGTACATTATGAGTGGCTGAAACTTACCCATTAGGGATGGGTGGTGACAGTTACAATTAGATAATGCTGGTGACCTAATCTTGCCTCAGTTTATCTCACTGCAAACTGATAACTGAGAGGTGGTTGTATAGGGTCTTCTTTCTATGAACAAAGCTTGCCTTGGGCTCCTTCTCATGACGACATAAAATGTTAAGTAAAGTTAATAACTTAAAGAGCCCCAGAAGCTTCCCCTTTTGTGTGATATGTATTATATTGCTGCAAAATGACAGTAAGCAAGAGGTGAGGGTTTTAACAGGTCAGCTAGTCACATAACTTGATGGAAAAATTGGTCTTCCCTGGAAGAATGCTCTTCTCAAGTGAGCTCACAAATATGGGAGGGATGTGCATTTAAAAAAAAAAAAGAAGGGAAGCTTACTTAGCCAGTCAGATCATTCAAATAAACCCTATAATCAGCGAGTAACAGATCATTCTAACATCTATAAACAGATATGAACAGATTATGCAAAATAGGCAAAAATAAATCAAAATTGGTTGGCCTTTTTCAATCAACCACAAAGAATATAGCCAACGGGGAAAGCCCGTGGGAACTTGATACTTCCCTTTGAAGAATTCCACCAACAAAAGCGATGCTTGCAAGACAAATAACTATCCCACACATTCATATGATGTATGTATTATTTCAAAGCCCTTTCACATCTCTATGAAGGCTTTAGAACTTCTCAACATAAGTCTATGAGGCAGTCTATGAGACCCATTGTGAGGACATTGTTATCTATAGGTTTCAAGTGATAAAATGGACTGCAAGGGTAAGTGACTTTTTCATGGTCTCATATCTAATTGAGGGTATGTCCAAGATTGAACTGAAACTTGAGTTCTTCCTCTCCTCCCAGAACATAAGATTCTGTTTGACTCATGCCATCTTGGCCATTCCTTTTCCAAGGAGAATAAGTGAACTTCCCAAGCTATACTAAGGGGAATAATAATAATCTGGAACTTCCTTGGCCTCTTGACCTTAAAGTCACCCTTGTAGGTGTTGACAAGCATTTGTCAGAATGAATGAAAAAGAGGGGGTGCCCATCTCCGCCTCTTCCCTTGTCATGTGGGTTATTGCTCTGTGGTGCAGGTATTTCAGCCCCTGCTATACCAGGGAACAGGATTAGACAGGTTAGTTGGGCATCGGATTTCAGACTCTTAACTTATTCACCTTTCTTCTCAGCACGTAGGCTTGCGAACTGACACCAAGACAGGAAGAGGGAAAGTGGTAGATGCAAAATGGAAGATTAAAAGTTGATAGACAACTCAGAGAGCTAGAGGGGAGAGTCAGAAAGTATGAAGGTAGAGATCCCAAGGGGTCTGATGCAGCTAAGCAAGCAATATGATGTTGCAATCATGTCAATGTTCGACCTGGGGACATCTGAAGCCTTAAAAAGGAGGGAGGGGATGGGGAACTCAGATAGAAACCACACATGAGAAAAATAAGAGAAAAGTCATTCTTGTCAAAGGTGGGAGAATCAACACCGGCTGTTGAAGTTTATGCATCCCAGTCCTTGATGAAAAATAGATAGCATCTACTGAGCTAACAACCTGTGTAATTAAGCTCTGGTTGGGTAAATAGAAATAAAAAATTTAAAAAATTGTCTTGTGCTGCAGCAGGAAAGAGTAGAGCAAAAGTTCCAGGAAGGATGCCTCATCAATAGTGAGGCTGATTGAAAATGAGACCAAATGATCCAGGAGTGCATTAGAAGAGGGACCCTGACTCCACTTACTGTCTAGTGACAATAAGTGGCCGAGATGACCTCCAATGGCCCTCCTAAATTCGATTCCACAATTGCCATATGTAGGAGACAGCCTCCAAGTAGGCCCTGAATCCTGAAGTAAGATGATGTTAAAAGCTGAGAGGACTTGCTGATTATCAAGTTCAATTTCCTCAGTATGATGACGAAGAAGGCGCAAAATTTGGACCCAGAGACTCGAGTTTAGTTCCTGCATCTGTCTTTCACTCAATGAGTGACGTTGGTCAAGTCACTCAAACTCTCTGAGCCCCATTTCTCTATTGTACATGACATAAATGATAACGCTTAACACACAGTTTTGTTGTAAGCATCATACTTATAGAACTTGAGTAAAAGTTCCCACTGCCAGAAGATAGTTTGTAAATATTATGTCAATATTATTATATTAAATATTATTTAAAATAATGTGTAGATATTAGTCAGCTCAGAACATCAAGACCCAAGAGATGAAATAATGCTCAAATGGCTCATTAATAAAAGAGCCAAGATCATAACTTAGGTCTCTTAGCTAATGCTTCTTGCTAGTTGAGAACCAATGATTCAGTGGGGTTTATAAATGTCATAACGTGGTGATTTATTGAGATGCTCCCCTTTGCCACCTGGATTGAGTGGCGAACAAACCCCACTTCAATTGCCAGCGCATTTGTTTCCTTCCCATTCATCCTGAGAGTGCAGAAAAGGAGCACTTCCCCCAGAGATGAATATGACAGCTTCCCAGTGGCCGTGGGAGCTCTCCATTCATCTCAACAGTGAGGAGGCAGCAATAGGCAGCACGGGGAAGGCACGCCGGCATGCTCACGGAAACCCTATCCAGGTCAGAACGGAAGGCTTTAGGGGTGCAGACAACCACTGCGGGGCTGAGAGGTTGGTACCATCTTAGGAAAGAAAATGGGTCCAGTCACATGCACAGACACTCTGCCCCTGCGGCTCCTCACGAGACTGCCTTGTGTCGCCCAGAATGCCACCTAAACCATAAATCCACCCACTGGGTGAGCCCCAGCAACCTGTCCAACCCTGCTGGGAAACAACACATCCGGCCCTTGACGGCATTCATGACTGCTTGGCTGAGAAGTGGTATTTTAAATAAAGAGAGAAAAAAATGCCCTATTATTTTACTCTGGTAATTGACAACAAGTTTCTCATGAGTAATGTTATAGCACTCAGGGTGTGCCTGAGTTTGCTTTAACTTCTCTTTACAGGAGCCTCAAACCTGCAGTACAAACACTATTTTGAATGGAATGAAATATGCCTCAAAAATCTATGTGGATACTGTCAAGGCTTTAGTTGAAATATACTGATCTTATGGACCACTGAAAGCCTATTTCATAGTTTCTTCTCTCAAATTCCACTTTTGGGAAAAGAAAACATCTGAAATCTGTGATCCTGAAGGATCTTAACTAATACAAAACTCTAGTTGTTATATCTCAACTCTAATATACGTATTTTTTTCTTGCAATTCTGTATCATAGCAACCAGTGAGTGATTCCCAAAGTAGAACATTGGTTCCTCAAAATATTCTTTAAAAACGGTGAGGGAGTGGTTTTTGCATTCACATATAGTTGGGAAACACTGTTCAATACCGGTTCTAACAATTCATGATGTACGTTAGTGAGATAAAGGCTCTGAGAAGTCCTGCAGGGAGAGACCCTTGCTCATCCCTGTTTTGAACCAGAATTTCCCAAAGTAAGTAGAACACAGGGGTTCCCTGTGGGAAATTACATACACACACAAACACATTCTACTACTTTTTAATTTAAAAGTGATATTTGATCCCACAGAGCAAGAATATTGAGCAACAGATTTTGAGAAACCCTGAGCTACCAGAGAAGGAAGGGGGGTGCAGTCAGGGTTCAGGAGTAAACCATACTCTACTTTACTGTGGCCTTTGAACCCCAATCGTTCACTCAACAAACATTTGTGGAGTATTCAATATGGATAATGGGCATGGGAGTTGCAAAGCTAAATCAGGATGTGAAGAAACTAATCACACAGCCCTGTCAAAAGAGAAGGGGAGGGATAGATTTAAAAGATCTAGTCCAGTCTCCTTTATACCTAGATGAGGAAATTGGGTCTGAGAGAAATTAAATGACTCGTCTCTGGAAATAGAACACCTGTGCCCCTTTTCTTCTTTGAAGCCCCTTCAATTAGAACATAACATGGACGAATAGACATTTAGCCTAGAGGAGGAAAAATGGTTCTATGTACAAGTGCCATGAGTTAAAGACATCTGCACATACACTCAAAGTGAGGGTCTCAAACCCCACGATTTTTAGGGAAGGACCAGAAATTAGGATTGCATATCTCTGGAAAAGACATCAAAGAGGAAATTTGATGAGTGAGCCAGATGTCCTGCATTGAGGAAGCTGGACACTCCAACCTGGTCTCTGCATCAAGAGGAAACAGGCCGATGGTAGCCTCGTTCAAGGCCACTCTGTATGGCCATGGGAATGCCCTAGAGTTTAGCAGAGACACTGCCCTCGTTCTCTCACACCGCGTACCCGGTGGACTGACTGTGTGGATTCACAGTAAGAGCTCTTCACAGGTGTTTGTTTTTTTCCTCCATTGCTTTTAATGACCAGTTGTTTAGGTGTTAGGCATAAAATATTAGTTCAGTAATGTGATTTTTCTTCTCTCCAGCCCTCGGAGAGCTCCTTCATGCTTAGACCTTTAACTACTATCTATGGACAGATGGTTCCCATGTTTATAAGTCAAGTTCTAGACTTCTACCCAAGCTTCATCCTTCATGCCCCAAATTCTTATTGAGTATTTTCATTAGTCTCAAAACTTTCTTCTGAATATTAATATATCCAGATTATCTTCTCTCAAACCCTCTTCCTCTCCTAATATCCCTACTTCAGTTAATGAAATCATTTTCTGTTATTCCCCATCCCTCATTTCCATTCTCTCAGGAACTCAGTTTTGAAAGCGTGGAACTTTCCCCTGTCTTTTCCACTTCCCAGAGCCAGCAAGTAACTAAGACATGTCCTTTCTTCTTTGAAATGTCGCTCTTGTCTATCCTTCCCTTTCCCTTTCTCTTCTCTACCAATACAGAAGAGTTCTCACGCCTCGTGTTGGATCACCAGCCTCCTAACTCCCAGCCACCATTCACTCCCTCCTCTAATCTACCTGTGTGTTTCTCATGCCCGGCACTCTGTACCCCACCAGAGTTTGTTGAAAACAAAACTGAACTAAACTAAAACAAACAGACACTCAGGATGATTATACTTAATCAGTTCCCCCAGGTAATCCTGTTGTTCTGCCATGGTTAGAAACCATCACCCCATTTGTTCTTAGTGGCCATTCACAGGGAGGTGTCTCTGGGATCATGGTGTCTCCTGGGACACTTCTCTGCCTCCTCATCAGCCACGAGTATCCCCCTCTGTTGCCTGCTTACCACGTGCCAGATATTCGCTCAGAGCTTGATGCCAACACTATTAAGTAGCTACCACTATACACTTTTCACAGAAGAGAAATCTATCAACTTCTAAAATCCTTATCAATAAGTGACACCCCATCTTTCCCATTAGCAGGAAGGACAAATAACTTTCGAGAGCTTTAAAATCTAAATTTGCATACACATTGTTGCCTTCACCTATTTGAACATTAGTGGAAATAATCATATAATTGGGACAAGAAAGTGAGAAGTGAAAGAAATGCCTGTCTTTTTTAGATGGCATTGGAGGTAGCAAGTGAAGAAAAAAATGGAAGGTGCTAAAGCAAAAGGAAACTGCCCATTTAGGACATAGGTACTGCCCATTCGTGCACTGGGACCTGTCATTAATGTCAAACTCAAAGTCACCAAGTGATTTGGCCTCATCTTGCATTCTGAAGAAAAGTATTAGAGACCCCCTCCCCGACCCAGGCTGCCACAGTAGGGACTTGTTCAAACTCCACCCTCCAGAGAGGAGAGTTCTTGGACCCCTCCCCAGTTGCCTCCCATAATGGCTGTGTGCCTTCCTGTTGACCCTATGGGGCCCTTGCTAACCACAGCAGAGTTCCCTCCCTGCACCTGCTTCTGCCCCACCCAGGCCCCAAGAATGGCAAAACCAGCCGCCAGGGCGGTGGGATTACCGCAAATGAAGTAAAGATAATCCTAGGCAAGGACCTTTTATCCAGGAAAAGTCTCTCCATCTAGTCGTCATCACCGCCCTCCACTATTTCCTCTTAATAACGCACATGCCAGAATGTTGCAAAGATTAAACCTGTTGAGGAATGTGATGCTTTGTAGCCCTGACATGAAGTGCTTTGAACCAGGGGAAGGAGGGGCAGGTGGAGGGCGGTGGATAGCAAGCCAGGGGGAAAAGAGGAGAGAAAGGCAAGACAAAAGGGAACAGACTCTGCAATCTTTCTGCTAAAAGCCTTTGTTCAGCCGGTACGTTATTTGGTGATCTAGACAAGGCATAATAATGCACTTTATCTGTTCAGTTTATTGTGTGTGTGTGTCATAGGTGCACATGCATATTACTGACTATAAAATATATATAATGTGTGCCAGGAAGAGAGAGAAGAGAGAATGCAAATGCTTCTGACTCAGTGAGAGTTTGCTTTCTCTTGGGCAAGCTGGTCTTCTGGCACCTTAATTGTGATTATTATCTCAAGCCAAGCAGTGATTTTTTTGAGAAGAGGCCATTTCATAAAGTAGAAATAATTTTTAAAAATGAAAAATGACTATGTTAATTCTTCCTTTCAAGAACTTGGACAAAGAACAAGCAAAAAGACTTTCCTTGACATCTAGCATCAAGTTTATTTTCTGGAAGTACAGTGAGGGAGGGAGAGATGGGATGAGAAAATGACCAGGATATTATTGAAGAGGAACATTATTGCATATTCAATCTCTGCTTGCAGACATACAAGAACAAACTTGCTTATTTTTACGTTTTCTGAAACGTGTTCTTTATTAATGAAATATAAATGGAGAGGCTTCCATAGTAGAATAAAAAGAGGCTTTGGGGTTAAACAAACCTGGGCACAAATCTTGTCTGTGCCCCTTGGAAACTGTGTGATCTCGTGAGTTCTTGTTTGATCCTAGGTTAACTCATTTGTAAAATGGAATAATGATACCTCTTTCGGAGATTTTGTGAAGAGTGGGGGTCATTAATGCACCCAGTACACTGCACGTGGCTTTATCATTTAATATTTACAAGTATGCAGCTGGAGAGTGATTTTCATCCAGGCTCTACGATAGTCCTTCCTACCTACCGCAAAATAGATGGGGCCACAACCATGCCAACGAGATCCGTTGCTGAGATTGGCTCTCTCTGACTGCCTTTGGGCGCCATCCTAACCCCCTGCAGTGTCCGTGAAAGAAAGACCATCAATTATAATCAATCAAGCTTCCGCAGGGCCTCAGAGCATATATTATATCTCGGAGTATATATTATAATTGTATACAATATATACTATTATATTGTAATACAATTCTCTTAAAAGAGGGGATTGGCATTGAAATTAGTTAATTTATACTTCCCTAAGGAAAATGAGGAGACACATACAAAGCATCTTCAGGACCATTTGTTGCCTCTGGGCCAAGCTTGCTATTTGCAGGACATCATTTAGAGCCCAGATTCGTGTAGGGCCAAGTCTATTCTCTCTCATTGGGCATCTGAGTCACTTCCCAGTCATCATAAGCTAGATCTCTATAGCCATTCATTTACCCATTCATTCACTTAGCAACTGTTTTTTTGTTTTAAGAATGCCACTGGGAGTTATGGTATGCACAAAGAAGAAGTGAGACGGGCACATCTGCCTGGGGACCACACCTTAAAGCAATAGTGAACAATTTTGACACGTCTTAGAAATCTCATCCTGTGCATTCCTTGTTGTCTTCGGCTGGTTTGGACGTCCGTGGAAATCATTAAAGGCAGGAGAAGACAGGAAGGAGTGAAATGCACATTTTTATTAAGCAGCATTAGAGATACTAAGAGGATAAAAAAGCTAAGGATCGAAAACAAAGGAAGCTTCCTGTTTAACGCACAGTCGTTGGCTTCGAGATAGTTCATCTAGCTGAGAAAACTGGGCACACGTGTACATGAAGAGATAATTACTTAAGGTGACAATTCAAGAGAAGTCGAAGCACTAGTCTTTCAACTTTTCTGAGGCTTCAAAATAAAAAATAAAATAAAGATGTTACAAGGAGCCTGTATTCATTTTCACATCACTGTCTCAAACAATATTTGTATTGTTAGAAGAGTTTCAAGCAGGGAAGGGTTGTCCTAATTTGGAATGGATGGGAAATTCTCTGCAAAAGGAAAAGGACTTGAGTTGAGCCTTTTGAGATAATATAGTAAATCTCACAATTATTGAAGATATGAGAACCCTTCATTTCTCAAGTACACAAGCTATGCCAGACACTGTGCTGCGTGCATGCTTAATCAAAACTGCTTAGTGTGATCCTCATAATAATAACCCACCAGAGTTTTGTTACCCCATTTGACAGAGGAGGAAACTGAGGCCCAGAAACATTAAGTGATTTCAAGTTCTCACAGCCTATGAAGGTGGCAAAACCAGGATTCGAACCTGGTTCTGTGCAACTCCAAAGTCAGTGCTCATTTCCCTCTGACAGAACATTTCTCTGACAAGCAGGATTTAGATAAGTAGGAGAGTACGTCAGGCAAGGGAGGCCATTATGCACCACAGAATGGTTACAAACATCTCCATGGCTTGCGAGGAGAAGAAAGGGTTGGCTGTAGCAAGGATAACTGGTTGTTCCCAAGAGCCTTTCTCACCTGTTTGCTTTAGTAATAAAATCCTGAATCTTAGCCAGGCATGAACATGGCTCCCCACAGTAAAACATACATTTCCCAGCTGCCTTTGCACCTAGATGTGATCACATGACTAAATTTTGACAAGTGAGGTTTAAGTGGAAGCCGTCTATACAACTTCCAGAAAATGTCCTTAAAGGGAAGAACTGTGTCCTTCTTTACCCCTTTCTCCTTCTTTCTGGCTGGACTGTGGATTTGATAGTTGGATCTGAAATGGCTAATCCGTATCATGGGTGACCTTGGGAATGGAGGCCACACAAAGTAGAGCAACAAGAGAGAAGGAGCCTGGGTCTCCGAGCTCCTGGTGGAGCAGAGCTGTCATTCCTGTCCTGGGCTGCTTGTACTCAGTCTTTGAAATGAGAGAGAAATAAGCTTCTTAAAGCAGTAGTTTAAGTCACTGTTATTTTGGGCTATACTGTTACTGGTAATTGAACTTAATCCTAGTTAGAACATAGTTTAATTTGACTTGAGCCAAGACTCTCTGTAGGTGATCAGTGGGAGAAGCAGGTTGGAAAGAGATCATGGAGAACTTCTCCAGTCAAGTTAAGGCATGTGTCACTTATTTTGTAGGCTTTCTGGGCAGACAAATACAATGAAAGTGGCAGTTCCAGAAGAATAAATACTCTGGCTATGATGTGTGGAGCGTCCCAGTCTGAAGAACCAACAAAAGAAGTGAAAGCGTTTGCGAAATAACTCCAATAAGCCAAGTGTGAGGTGTTAGGGCCTCACAAAGGGGACAGGACAGCGTGGGGAGGAATCTCAGCTGTAGAGTTTTGATACTAAGTTGATCTTGACGGTCAGAACGCAGAGCATTCAAAGGTGACTGCGATTTCTCCTTGAGGGGCCATGACAAATTGGCAAAACCAGAGAAATCAGAAAGTGAAAGAAAACTCGAAGAGGGACAGAGACTTCTATCTTAGACTCACGGAGTTGGAGATGCTGGTGAGACACTGAGAGAGATACGGCTGGGGTACACATGCCTGTAGTTTGTGAGATGAAAAGTCTAAAAATACAAGTTTAGACAAGGGTAAGCACAAAGGATAGAGCTGAAATTGTGACATTAGATAAGTTTTACAAGGAATATGATATAGAAATCAGACCAATATCGTAAGAACGGGGAGGGAAAAAGAGGCAGCAGACAGAAAGAAGTGGTAAGTAAAGAGGGAAGAGGTAAATTGGTTTGATATATCGTCTTAGAGTCTAAGGAAAGAGCTTCCATCAACAGTGAAGTGTGCCAGAAAAGAAAGAGAAGACCACATGAGAGAAGATCATCGAATTTGACAATGAAGAGGTAGGTTACTATTGACATTTGAGTGACAGTGTCCCCTAGTTTTAGGGGACTGAGGAATGACTGTCTTACAGGGGAAGGGAGAAACTTGTGTGTGAATTGAAAAAAAAAGAAAAAAGGCGCCAAAAAGTCAGCCTAAGAGGACAATGATGTCAAAGTCTTCATTGGGATGGGGAGCCCTGTATCGATTAGTGAACAGTGACATAAACCAGGAAGAGCCACCCCTCTAAGCCTTGGTATCCACATGTGTCAGATGAAAGAATTAACATCTACCATGTGGGATCGTGATGAAGATAAATTAATATCTGAAAATACACAGCACGGAGCATGGCAGGTAGTAGTTACCCATCAAACGTCCACTTATTCCTCAATGCCTTCAGATTATTTCTTCTGTTTTATCATGTATTTTTAGACCTAGCTAATTGCCCCTCAAATGAATGTCCCTGTGCCTGTGGAGATCAGATGAGAGCTCATTGTAAACCCACACCAATCATTGAAAGAAACAGTCCAACCGCACCTGTGCCTGGGATCCCACGTGATCTCAGACTTCATAGCAGCTTTTGGGGACCTATTGGGGAGGGAGAGAACACTCAAAGGTGATGATTCAAACAGTTCCTATTGATCTACAGCACCCAGGGACCGTACAGCGGTCTTCCTATATAATGGGAATACCATAAATAATAGCCAGACCAGGTGCCAAGCCAAAATATACTTTATTTCGCTTAAATCATCCTTTGAAGTTGGTACAATAACCTTCTCCATTTCACACATGAGAAACTCGAGGCTCAGAAGAGTTGAACAAATTGTCATTGTTGCAGAGCTCAGGTGAGGGAGAGGAGGGTTTCGAGCTTAATCGGTGTCTAGAACCCACGAGCTCTACCATCACTCCATGGTCCTCTTCTGCTCAGGTGTTTTGAGACTCAGAAGTTCACCTAGCACTCTCTCTGCTTCCATGAGCACCTGCCCAGGTGGAGAGGAGCCTGAAGTCAGCCCCGACCCTGAGCTGGGGTGGGGCGGTCACAGGATGAGGGTGATACCAGCACAGTTATGGCCAAGGGCAGCCAGAGGGAAGAATGAGCCTATTCTCAAACAGGGAGGGACAAGGGAGTGACGAGTGGCCCAAGCGCTGGAGACAGAGCACAGCTCTGTCACCCCATTTATCCAGAGGCAGACTTGGACCAGATCCACGGACCATAACTTGAACCTCCACACTGTCTGGAAAATCCTGACAAATTTTGTGCCTTCCCCAGTGCTCCTTCAGCCACCAAAAGCCACTACTTCATGGAGACAGAAACGGCTCTGGACTTCACACACCACAGTAATTGTGGTGGTGGCCGGCCCCCCAAGTGACTCCACCCAACTCAGACACCTCGAAACAGCTATTCTCCGAAGCATGCCTGAGACTGTTACCTCTCCAAATGAAGTAAGCTGGAAGATGAAAGACCAAAGCGATCATCTTAGTCCGGCTTATGCATAATTATGCATTCATCAGTCAGAGCTTTAATTACCCGGAGATAAAGGTACCATTAGCGTTTTGGGGAAAACTGGCTCCAGCAAAATGCATTTCTTTTGTCTCCCAGCCAGTGACAGCTAACTGTTATCCTCAGAAGGGCTTAGCAGGGAGACTCCAACCTAAACCATAAAAGGCTCTCAGCCACAAAAGTGATGCCACTGAGTTAGGCACAGCATCTGTGGGAGATGTTGCATGGCTAGGAAGCCCAGAAGAGCTCCCGAGGCAAGGGCACACTTCCTTGAATGATGGAGAATGGAGAAGCGTCAGTGACAGAGAGATGGGGGCGTGGAAGAAAGGGGAAGGGAAACTTTGGAGACTTACTTGAAGTAGGACCTTGCTACCCCCTGGCGTGAAATGCACGATCTCAGGTTCCCCCCCAGACCTACTGAATCAGCATCTGTATTTTCACATGCCTCCCAAGTGGTTTATATGCACAGTAAAGTGGGAGACACATTGCTTTAGAGGTCCTCCTATCCCAGGACAACAACCCTGCTGCTCATTATTAAAAACAAGGAGCTGGGTTTGCTCATCTCTCTTATTTATCTGTGTATGTTAAAGAGGAAAACTGGAGGCAGAAATATGTGTGTGTGCACGCACGCGTGTGTATGTGTCTAGGGAGTGTTTTTCTTTTTTTTTAACATCTGGCAGGAGAAATAGATCTTGCCTTCCAGTATTGCTTTAAAAGGTAAACATAATTGAATGGAGGCAAAGTGGGGGCGGAAGTAAAGATCATAAAACACACAATGTCAAATTGAAATGATTAATAAAGCTGAGAGGCAGAGCATCCCCTGGTGTGGTGTGAGATGCGACAGACAGGTCAGGGCAAAACCAGCGAATCAATTTCAGTGCCTCTCGCCTTAGGGCTGGGACAGGCAGCAACAGACAGAAAACCATTTCACAATGAGGAGAAGAGGAAACAGGCAAGAAAGAAACCTCAAAAAAGGGGGAACAGGGTGAGAAGGAATCACATGGAGAGAGAAATGCCTTGGGTGGCGAGGTTACAGATGTGGCAGGACATTAGGGCGTCATCAAGACCATACCCACAATATCGGATTAACAGACCATAAATGTCAGGCATCCAACCCAGAGTTGTGAATAATTAGCCAAAGTTCTGAGGTCTGAGGACAGATTTGGCTTTTAATCCCAACGCCGCCACTTATGAGAAATGTAAATCTGGATGTTTCCCATTGAGCCTCAATTTCCTAGTCTGTAAAATGGGAATAATTCTATAACCTTACAGAGTTGTAAAGATTAAATGAGATGATGCAGGTTAAACCCGCGCACGACACCTGGTACGAATCACATTCTCAAAATTGATAGTTATTATCATTTATTGTTTTCCCAGCAATTATTCTCAGCATTATTCATGTCCCAGCAAATTTCTTCTCTTGGCCCTGAACTTAATCTGTGTTCTGAAAGAGGGATGGGAAGCGATTCAAATGCTTTTATAAACACTGTCCTCTGCTCCCTTAGTGATCTCAAAGTATGATCACTTATCCCATTCTTCCATTCTTTCAGCAATATTGGGCGCTTC
The DNA here is from genome assembly GCA_031878705.1 of Tapirus indicus. Classification (NCBI taxonomy): domain Eukaryota; kingdom Metazoa; phylum Chordata; class Mammalia; order Perissodactyla; family Tapiridae; genus Tapirus; species Tapirus indicus. The sequence goes on from CM062932.1 coordinate 51,812,777, forward strand.
CTGCATGGGAGGCATATTAACCAACTAAACTAGACCATTGGTATCAAAGCAACAGTGGAAAAGAGAGCACAATGAAAATGCACGAAACCAGGAAAGCGCTTCACGTCCTCTTGATCACACGCACCTGCATTTGCTATGACCCGGCTCAGAAGAAGTGCAGTCCTGGGCCTCCTGGAAGTAAAGCGATGCTCTCAGGAATGACTCCAGTACGATGTGAGCAGCTCTGCACTTCCTGCATCCCACAGAGCATTCCTTCCGTGTCCTGTCCCTCAGATGAGGGGACACAGTGCCAACGAAGCCAGGCTCGGTCACTCCTCCAGGGCCTTCTTAGCACTGCAATGCAGTCTGCATCCCAGACCATAAAGCCTCCTGCCTTTGTCCCACAATGACGGAATGAGAAGGCAGGTGGATCTGCACAATTCCCCTCTTAGGGGGCCAGTGAGGTGGAGTAGGCCTCAAAAGCAGTGCTCAGTGGCTGATGAGTTATTGGTGGTTTTGTCAGAGACGCCAACACATAAGGGACCTTACAGAAGTGCTGAGGTGCAGTCATCAGTCATTGGCTCTGAGATCAGACAAACCTGGATCTGAATCACTGTGCTACCTCTCATTAGGGGTGGACCCTTGGCCTCAACTGCTTAACCTCTCTAGGCTTCAGTTCTCTTGCCTGTAAAATGCGGGTCATATTAGTAGCTACTTCTGTATCAGTCGGGGTTCTGGCAGGAGCAGAGGGCACACTCAGATTGAGTAATTTAAGAAGCGTTTAATGAAGGAACTACTTATAAAGGAGTGGGCAGAGTGTAGGGAAACAGTGGCGGGTAGTGCAGTACCCTAGGGCTAGAATCAGCGGGGGCCATCACCCAGGACGAGAACCCAGAAGAGTGAAGGCCCTGAACAGCAGCGGTGAACTCTGATGGGGAGATGCAGCCAGCAGTGGTAACCCTGTAAGGCAGGGCTCGGCCCACTTTCTTCTCTCCCCTCCTTGGCTGAACCCAGCTGGAAGCCCAGGGGCAAGGCAGCCTATTGATAGTGTCCCTATCGCTCAGCCTCTTGGGGCACAGAGCAGGGTGGAAAAGAGCGGAGAGTGGATCTGAAGAGGCAAACCAACAATTCTCAGCACAATCTCATAGGGTCATCAGGGGAATTAAATGAGATCAGACACATAACGTGCTTGGGACACGCGAACGCATGATAAATGTTAACTAGAACAACACCCTTTTCCTTTACCTATGAGCAAAGTGAGATTTAAGAAGTTTCAAAATCTTCCTTAAGTTATATGGAACTGAGACTATTACTAATTATCGGCCCAAAACTCCTAGAATGCCACCTCCCAAGAACAGGTACTATGGCAGTGATAAGGGGACTTCTCAGCGGGTGGATAGAACATCTAGAAGAAAAATCTCAGGCTGTCAATAAAACTGGTCCCACATCCGCTCTTTGTAGCGTCTCATATTAGGTTCGGGGGAGGAATTAACAGGAAACATCACCATCTAAAGTAGTTATGGCATAAAGAGGGGATTCTGGCTAGATATGAGTCTACAAGGATATGAAAACAAATATTTGCAAACTGCAAGACCGTCTTGCAGTAATCTAAGCAGGTTTAGAGCTACCTATAGTCCCTCGGAATCAATAGTTCTGTGTACCCGTGAGTCCAACGCTGGCAGACCTAAGCGGCATTGTCAAGATTGTCCACAGAGCAGTCTGGAACTTGACCGGTCAGTGGCAGTTGGCATAAACTGTGCCACCTGTCCCATTCAGGAGCATCGTTCTGAGTACGGCTAAGGGGCCCTCCCTGCCCAGGGACAAAGAGCTTGTTTGGCTAACCCGCTAGAATCTCAGAGCATCTGGGTCTGCCTGCTTACCTTCCTGACTTCAATCAAACGATGCTTGCATCTTGCACCTGCAGTGTTGTTTCAGAAATGATCTCTTAGAAATGACCCCGTGGGCACCACAACTCCTGCCAGATCATCTGGTTATCCACCACCCCTTCGGAAAACAAGAAATCACCCCACTACTATCAACTTGCCCCTCCATTAAGACCCCACTGAATAAGCTGCTGACTCGGGACCTAGCAATGTGTTTAATTACTCTCCTGTGATGATAAACCTCTTCTGGACCAAGAGTGATTTATATGGAAACTCGACTTCATACATTTCACTTCAACTTTCTCAGGGACATCCATGAACTATCCATGAAATACCCCAGAGGATACTAGTTTTGCCATCAGTTCCCTCTGCTCTTGGCTTCCACTACGACTGGCAGTCCATAAACTACTCTGCACCTGGCTATAAATCATAATCCACCGCATCCCCAGAAGAGAAAGCATCAACATATTGCAAAAATCTTGGCATCACCTGCAAAGCCCTATAGCGCTTACTCATATCCAAATTGTCTCATCCAGAGCTCACCTAATGGGCAAACAGAGGAGCTGAAACAATTCCTCATTAGGGTCAACCTCGAGTAGCCAGAACCAGTAATCTCCAGGGAGGGGCGCCAAGATGTGCTCCATTTGGACTCTGGGTGAGATTATCCAACCTTCAGACAGCCACCAGCTTGTTCAACAAGTGGCCAAGCAGCTTTACCCTTCGGTGCCTGTAGGCTGAGTTTATCCTGCGACAATTTGGTTTTTCAAAGCACTGCTGAAAAGTGCAATTTGAAAATAAGAGAGCTACAGTTTGGTCTCCGGAGCAAATTCAAGCTTAAGCATGCATTCTTAAATGGATACTTCAAGCTTCAAGATGCCCTGCGTGTCAGACCTTTAATTATAACATTTCTACAAATCTGAGCTTTATATTCAGTTCCCCAATTCTTTTCCTACAGGAACAATGGAGATACCACTTAGTACTTTTCCATTGGCTTTTGACTTTTTAGGACACCGGGCTCTGACCCCGGGAGGCAGTAGGCAGAGTGGTTTGTCCCAGGGAGTTGGTGGGAAGACAAGTATATTAAACGCTAGGCCTTGAAATTTCCCATAGCCTTCTCAGCCTCTGTTTCCACATTTATAAAATGGGGCCAATAACATGGCCTGTCTCATAAGGAGGCTATGAGGAGTGAGTGAGATAATTCATAAAACATTGGGTCCAACTGACAGTAGCTCTCAATAAATATGAAAAATAAACAGGAAAAAACGCCCATCATCCTGACCCATCTTTTTTCTTTCCATCCCTAAAGCTAGTTAAATACCATATTAAACACTGGAATGGTTTATTTCCAGGCAATAATAAGAAACCCGCAATTCAAGAGGCATTTTAAATGAAATAGACCATTTCACCTCACTGACATAGACGCAGAAAGAGGTGGGGGAGTGGGGCATGCCCAGGCCAATTTGACCTGGGGGCTGGGATGGAAGGGGTGGGGAAGAACCATTTTCATAGCTAATACGGCAATCAGATGAGATTTGGTTCAACATCTCTTAACTCGTGAGATGCTGACTCAGTTGATGAAAATTGGAAAAAGTGAATAGGAAAAAATGAGTCCCATTAGGCTGCTCCTCTTGTATGTTGGCTACAAGGCTAAATGCATCACAGGCTTCCAATAAATATGAACTAATAATCAAATTTAAAAGCGAGGAAATCACTGTTCTCCCCAGGCTGGCTGGCTGCCCAGCTGCTGCTGGGAGGGAGATGAGCTGCTTTTTATCTGACGGTGGATCTCCCCTTTGCCCAGAGAAACTGTGAGGAACCCAGTCCAGCTGGAAGACTTTTCTCAGCAGTGTTTGCTTGGACCACGTCCTTTCCTTTTCCAGTACAATCCTCGCACCACACCCCAGGGAACCTCACCCTTGGCTTTTTTTTTTTTAATAAGAGACTTGATTTGTTCCAGTTTCCTTAAGGATCAAAGTATAAAAAGTCCACTTTTGGCTTCCAAATCTACATTGCCAAGAGTGCAGTTATATTAAAATCACTCAGAGCCCAAGAAAGACCAAAGGAGAGATGCCACTAGTTATTTAAACTAGGAGGGTCCCGCGAGTTCCATATTGACGCAAACCTGCCGTTGGAAGGCACTCTCCAGTCTAGAGTGGATTTATTCTATCTCTGTCCAGTATCCTTGCACTCTTCTCCTGGTCAGTTCCTGTCACTTCTTCCTGTTGAGTTTGCTGACTAAATATTCTGAATATCCAAATGGAGTTTATTATCAGAGATGGCAAAAAAGTCGAGTTTCTCAAAGGAGTAGGGGTCAAAATGTGTTCAAATGTGTTATAGAAACACTTGGCTTCTTAGGAGTCTCTGTGCCATTGAAGTTTCTAAAATACAGAAAAAAAAAACAAAATAGAAGAATTTCTGACAAAGGGCATTTCACTTATATAGAAGAAATACGAGCCAAGCATCTCTAAAGACCAAGAGAAAAGGTGTCCACACCTCCCAAAATGCAAAGTGGATCTCCAAAGGAGAAATACGAGGGTGCCAAAGACCTTTTTGCTTACTCCAAATGTTTCCCAGGCCAAGTCCATTTTTCGTTTCTCCTAAACTGTGGGATACTCTATTCCAAGCCAACCTAAGGCAGAAAAATCTTAGTAACAGGAAAATTAGAAGAAACAAAGTACTTTACAAAGGAATCACCAAGGGGGCCGGCCTAGTGGCACAGCGGTTTAGTTCGTGCTTTGGTGGCCCAGGGGTTCGCAGGTTCGGATCCCGGGCGTGGATAGACACACTGCTTGTCAGCCATGCCATGGCGGCGTCGCATATAAACTAGAGGAGGATGGGCACGGATGTTAGCCCAGGGCCAGTCTTCCTCAGCAAAAAGAGGAGGATTGGCGATGGATGTTAGCTCAGGGCTGGTCATCCTCACACACACACACAAAAAGAACAAAGGAATCCCTGAGGATTTCCTCTGATTATCTCAAATATATCTAAACCTCACCCACTTCAAATTTTCCCTGTTCACATGGATTTCTAGACACTTGTCTAGACGTTGTCTTTCAGACGTAAGGCACACATCTGTAGAAGTTGTAACTTTTCAGATGTTTTGTCTGTGGAAAGGAATATCTTCTCTTCATCCCATCCGATAAGAGAATTACAATTCTATTTCACACATTTATCATTAGTACAGGGGAGACTGGGAGGAAGTGCAGAGTGGAGAATTGGCTCCACCAAGTTCGACCAACTGCTGCAGTGGATTCCCTCCCCAACGCCCGCATTTGCAGTGCTCACAGAACCCCAACAAATGAGATTTCCAGTCTTGCTGAAAGGCTGCCCACCCGTCTTTAGAAGATGAGCTCTAGAAACCCCTATATCAGTATTCACTGGGCCAATCTTTCCGCACGCAGGTAAGCTTGCTGCTTCAAGAAGGCGGTGTGAAAGTCCAGATCAGAAAAGCGATAACATAAGATAGCCGGGGGAGTCCAAGAGACTCATTGCTTTGTATGTAAGCTTTTGGAGGTCTCTAGTGTCAACTCCCAGAAGAGGTAGGGAGTATAAACTTGTCTCTTGCATCTGCTCTGGGCCCCTCTGGAGGAAGCTCATTTTGGTGTTCCAGGATCCCGCTGACGTGGGATCATAGGGCACCAGATAGACAAGGGCTCAGATTCTGGCTAAGGAGACAAAAGACACTTGATGTCACTGGATATGACCATTACAGAGGGAATCTGGGACAGACAGATGGCATCTGAATGGAGAATGTGGACATCCAAATAAAAGTTACCACTAGCATCCCCCCTCCAATACACATACACGCACAGACGCGTGCACACATGTGACACGTGGCCCCTTCTCCCTGTAGCATCCTAATCAGTTATGTTCAACGTGACTCTTCAATCACACTCTCCAGTTATCAGTAAAACTCAAGGACCCCAGAATGCCTTGGGCTGACACCTTGGCTGATTTTTTCACTGACAATTTCAGAGCCAAATATATCCAAAGGTAAGAAATCTCTAAAAAGAAGTCAATTAATCCAACTCAGCTGTTCTTTACCTTAGGCTAGTGTCAAGACAGGAGAGAAAAAAGAAGAAAGGAAGCTATCCCATAATATCCATCCTCGGGCCTCTGAGCTGGTTTACCTAAACGTTGCCACGGTGATGTGTATGTAAGTCGGTCTTCTCGCTGAACCACAATCTCTGACTTGACAGAGAACACCCATCTGGGCTCCAGTCAGGTAATAGCCAGGGAGAACACGGCACGTTTTCCTTCAGGTTGAAACCTGATAGTCCTCACTCGCTACAGGAAGTCGTGAGTTTTTTGCCTTTTCTTTTTCTCTCGGTAGCCCTCTTCCTCTGTTTATCTGTCCCTCACCTCTGGGGGGAGAGAGGATAAGGAAGAGGAACAGTCTTGAGGATAAGCCTGAACGGAGAGTGAGGGCTAGCCCCATCAGGTCTAGCTCTCAGTCTCTGCTAGGAGCAGAAGGAAGAGAGAGGCTCGTCCTGGCACACAAGTCCGGGTCCTCCCTGCATCGCAGAGCAGAGACACAGAGCGTCAGAGCAGCAAGGAACCACAGGGGAGAAACGTGAACCCCTGTGATGGGAAGTGACTTGCTCAAGGTCACCCAGCGAAGACAGATTTAGTCTCCTGATTCCCATCCAGGACGTTTCTGCAGAAATGGCCATGACCTGGCCCAGGGTTGCCTAGGAAACGAATATATATATTTTTCACAGGAAGCACTGTGCCTGTCCCACACATGGAGGAGTGCCCAAGATGTTTGATGAATGAATGAGTGACTCGATCAATCAATCAACAAGTGACAGCGAGATCAGAGAATAGACGACTCTTTCTTTTCAGGGTTTCTTGATTCCAAAGTATACTCACATCTACAAAATAATCAACGTGAAAGACTACATCTCTAAGTGCCCAGGGAGCAACCCAGGGCCAACCCTTTCCCAGGACTCCAGAGCCTGCCACCTCTGCTGAGATTAAGAACTACCAGGGTTCTCCTCAATGAGTCACTCCGCCACTCATTACAGGAATATCAAGTCATTGACAAACCAAGCTGTAGGTTAAGGGTGTGTGTTTGGGGGCAGGGAGTGGGGCCAATGAGGTAGGAAGCTGTCACATATGCTGTGAGTAGATTGAGAATGTAACACTTGCACATCCTTCTTACTGGTTCCATTTTGGACCAAGAAGATTCATTTATAAAAGCTTCGCCTCAGATCAACAGTGCCTTCTGTGGCTCCAGAACAGAGCCAGGCTAATTAGAACTTAGAGGGGATTGAACCAAAGGTGAAATCCTTCTCTTAAATGAAGCCAATTTAATGAGTCAGTTGCATGCCACCGTACACCCTGCTCCCCATGGCATCCCCAACAAGACTGCTCATCTATAAATACAAAAGCACTTGAAAGAAATGTGTAGCTTCTGCAGAGAGAGAAGCTGCATGTAGAAACAAACACACAAAATCACCTTCTAGGATAAGCTTGCTGCTTCTTGGGCTTTTATAGCCAAGCCCTGCTGGCTGGCAGCTTGGTTTGTCTCCTTAGTGGGAACCATCACTCGTTTGGCTGGCTCTTGGCTTCCAGTCCTACTTGTAATCTGAAGCGAGGGTAGATGGCTGGGGTTAGACAGCAAGGAGCCTGCAGGCTTAGAGGGGAGCCTCCTTGCTTGACGAGATACCACAGGGCACCGAGGTAGATAGTCCTAAAACTCTACAGTGCTCTGCATCCTAAACTGGATCCTTCTAAAAAGTCTCAGAGAGGGCAGAATCCAAGACCGGTTTTAGGAGCTCCCTGGGGCAGAGTGCAGAACACACATAAATACCCCGTGTCTTGACATTCCAAGGGTTCCGTGAGATGTCTTATTTAAGTACCAAGGATAAGACAGATGCTGCTGCCACTTGTTGAGAATCCTGAGAGAAAAGCAAGTACAGTGCCTGACATACAGCAGGAGATCCATAAACATTCATTGGCAGCCCTTTCTGGCTTACAGTATGGCCATACCAAAGAGGAAACAAACTGTGGTAAGGGATGAATTGAGAAAGAACTTCAGGTTGACTGAACTCTATAATACAGTGATTTCTTAAATGGTATCATCAGATTTACTTCATTAATTGTTTTAATCAGGTTGTTAAGGGCATGAAGCCACCTACAGATAATAACAAGGGGTGTCCAGAAGTGGACAGGTAGGTATCTCTGGCTGAGAAGGCAAGTGGAGGAAGCAAAGCGGAGAAAGCAGGATTACTCCTGTTCTATAGAGGAGACTTGGTGCCAATCGGAAGGAAGCAGACATGCTGGGTGGGGCGATGTGTGTTCCAAGATGACTCAGTCAGGAACAGAGCTCAGAGTGGGTTCCAAGTGTCCAGAGTCGCAAAGGGCCAGCCTTGAAGAGGGCCAAGCCCAAGCCAAGGTGAGACCCAATTAACCCTTGCTTCCCCTCGGAGGAGTTTGATATCTCAGACCTGCCTCTTCCCATTGCTGTCCAGTTAGGGAAGACTTCGGAGTGCAAACTCAGCCTCACACCAGCCCCAAGAAAAATACATAATCATGAGTGGGAGTTTACCTTCAAAATTGAGGACATATGTTTCCAAGCTAACAACTGACATAGTTTCTCTGGATTCTCTGCTGGTCGAAATGATCAGAGACAGTATTGCCAAGACTACTGGACTGGGATTCAGGGGGCCTCAGTTCTGCCTGTTATAAGCTGTGTAACCCTAGACATCTTGCTCAACCTCAGTTGGAACCCTCGTGTTTGAGGCATTTGTTATCCATGATCCAGAAACTGTGCTAGGTGCTGGGAACACAAAGATAACCAAGACAGAGACCCTGTCTTGGAAGAGTCTTCGGGGAAGATAAACACCTTGGCCAAGAATTTCAAGACCACGTGGTCAGTGCTGAGATGTGCTAAATTGTGTGTGTGTGCGCGCACGCACGCACACGGGCAAGCGCGCACTGGGACTGGAGAGTAAAATATTAAATTGCTACTGTTACAGAGGGCATCCGACATGCTTTACCCCACAACCTGATCTAATCCTTATAATAGCCCCTTTAGGTAGCTAATATTATCCCCATTTTACAGATGAGGAAATTTTATGGCTCAGAGAAACAAAGAAACATCCTAGTATAAAATACCTAGTACACAGTGGAGCCAGAATTCATACAAGCCTGTCTGAGCTCATAATCCCTGTATCAACCCTAGGGAACTATGGCCTGGTGAAGGAGAATGGTCAAAATGATGTAAGAAAGAATGTACATTGTTGGGAAAAACATACATGCATAGATCAATATATTCATTCCAGCCTTATTTTTCAAGTTCCAGATTCAAATTTCCATTGGCTTACTGAAAATTGCCGCATGGGAACATGGGAATCCTTTAGCCACCTCACAATTAGCAAATCCAGCATCATCATCCCTCCCACCTCCATCCTCCACCTCTGCATGCACACCTGGTTACCCTTGCATATTCCTACCTCGGTCAGTGTTGTAACTGTTCAAACAAGTATCTTCCTGACCCCTCCTCTCTTCCTGAACACCCAAATCCTGCTGAGTCTACTTTCTAACCTCTCACAAAGTTGTTTCTGCCTCTCACTTCCCACTGGCATTGCCCTCGTTGAAGCCACCTGACAGGTCTCCCTACTTGAATCCCTTCTTCATGCCATAGTCAGTGTAACTTTCCAACAAGTCCACCTCATCATGTCACTCTCCTGAACTAAAATGGCTCTCTAATATTCACCAGGCCTTTGGAATACATTAAAACTCCTTTATGTTAGTCCCTACATGCCTGCAGTCCCATTCCAATATACATTCTTGCCCCATCTTCCACCCTATATCCTCCTCACTAATGACTCTGAACTTTTCCCTATTCCCTAACCACATCAGTTGTTTTTCAGTTCAACAAACATTACTGAGTGCCCCTTTATCTGCGAAGCCCTGTGTTGGGCATGGGGATACAGGGAAAGGTCTCTCAATAGTAGGACTGTTGACGTTTTGGACAGATCACTCTTTGTTACGGGGGCCTGTTCTATGCATTACAGGATGTTTAGCAGCGTCCCTGGCCTCTGTCCACTAGATACCAGTAGCAACTCCGCCCAAAATTGTGACAGTGAAAAATGTCTCCAGACACTGTCAAATGTCCCTCAGAGGGCAAAATCATCCCCAGTAGGGAACCACTGCTCTAGAATAAGATATGCATCCTATCCTCCAGGAGCCCATGGTTCCTAGAAGTGATGGGTGTGTCCATCGAGCAAGGCAGCATGGAGGATGCTAAGAACACAGCTTCTAGACTGGTTCACTCTGAGTTAGTATCCTGACTCTTCTACTTCCTTCTGTGGGACTTTGGACAGTTTCATTAACCTCTCTGAGCCTTCAGTTACTCATACATAAAATTGGATTCTAGTTTCAACTTCAAGGCCTATCATGTGCATTAAGAAGTGAACACACATAATTACTTATCACACTGAGACCGTCGAGACGTGATATGTTTTCAACCCTCACCCTACCCCTTCCCCATCCTCAGGGCACAGCCCAGAAGCAGCCTTTGTGCCTCTGCACATGCTGCTTCTTCTGCTTAGAACCTCGGCTCCTCTCCCCTTCCCACACTTGGACGAATCCTATAAACCTAGCTCTCAGGTCCCCTCCGACAGCCTGGCACAGCACCACAGAGACAGAATTAGGTTCTCTCTGTGCTCCCCATGCAGTGTGCTTACATCTTTCTCAGCATACTGTTCACATTGCTGACTAATTCTTCCTCTAGGTCAGTGGTCAGCAAACTTTTTCTCTTAAGGACCAAAAATAAATATTTTAGGTTTGGGGGCCACATAGTCTCTGTCACAACTACTCAACTCAGCCTCTGTAGGTGGAAACAGCCATAAACAATAGTAAACAAATGGATGTGGCTCTGTTCCAATGGTTTTATTTATAAAACAAGATGGCGGGCTGGATTTGGCCGGCCTTGGACCCCTGACCCGAGCAGTGAGGGCCCTGAGGTCAAACCATGTCTGATTGACCTTTGTATCTCGAGCCTCTTGCAGAGCACCTGGTGTGTTATAGACACTATTTAAACAATTGAGATCAATGGATCCATGGTAGTCATCGTACCAGTATTAATAAAACATGTAACTGTAAAATCTTTTGAGATTGTGTGAATTAAGGAGCAGACCAAAACAATAAAAACACCCTCCGATGCTAACTCAGTAATTAGAGAACCAGCATACGTTGAAAGAAGAGTGGGAAACCTCTCTTCTCTGGAGCTGTGAGCCAAGGTTTAGGTGAAGGTGTGGGATTGCCAGGAAAAATATGGGACGCCCTGCTAAGTTTGAAATTCAGAGCAATAACAGACAAGTTTTTGGTGTAAGTATGTCCCATGAGATGTTTGGAACAGAGTTACACTATAAAAGTTACCGGTTGTTTATCTAAAATTCAAATTTAACTGAGTGTCCTTTATTTTTATTTGCTAAATCTGGCTACCTTATTCAGGCATAGACTGTTGAGGGTCCTCTTCTGTTTCCTTCTCTCAACCTTCTTCCAGCAGAAAAGACGAGAACCCGTCTGACCTGCTGAGCCGCCTTCCCACCCCCCAGGAAGAGGGCCCCCTGTAAACCGCATGGCAGCAGGCAGAAGTTCTGTTGGAACTGGAAATTTAATTAACAAAACGCTAACATGTAATTTCGAGGAGGAGGGGGAAAAAACGCGTTATCACGAAGTTAATAAGAGAACTATTTTAATTACGGTATTTAACAAGTTATGACCATGCCGCTGTGCTCTCCGGAGAAGGATTCACATCGTTCAAGAATCTTGGAGCCGAAAAGGGATGTGATGGGGAGCGGAGGCGGATACGTCACTATCCCGCGCTTCTCTGCGGTACGTGCTTGAGTCCTCTGGCTCCGGCATTTAGAAGCCCCAAGGAGCCATGTTTTTCTTCTCCCATGACTCAGAGAAGAAAGGTAGCTGTTACCATCTTCCATGTCAAGTTCCAGCCAAAAAGGACCTGGGGAGGCACATAAAAGCCAAACCTGACATGCAAAACTGTCATTTGTCCCCACAAGCACTGGGGTGAAATAGCTAGATTTCCTTTGGCACCCCAGCTCCCTCTCTCTGCAACCCTCTTGCCTGCTCATCATCCCACAGTGGCCCCTTCTCCATCCCCTCCCCCAACTGCATGAAACAGTAGTGTAAGCAACAGGACTTGATAGAGGGTACATCGGGGACAGGAGATTGTTGCAATGTCTGAGAGTGAAGGGGAGGCTGAAATAGCTCTGGTGGCTGTCAGATGACGCTTCACTTTCCCAGGCTAGTCCCAGGTCCTCCAGTGGTGGGAGAGGGCCTGTCCTCAGTGTGCAGAGCAGTGGTCTCTACTCTTTTGCCCAACCTCAGTAGCATGAGGTTGGGCCCAGGGAGTACAGGAATGTGGCCCAATGGCATGAGACCAGCCAGGCTGGGGATAGGGATGGCCTTGGCTTCCCTCATCATTGATCCTATACCTCATGACTCCCAGACATTTACTCACAGCAGCAGGAGGGGCCTCTGAGGGGGAAAGGGTGGGCAAAGAGCTGGGAGCCATAGAGGAGGGGAAGGTGCAGGAGACTCTGCCCAGGAGGTGGAGGCAGAAGGTGCTGCCCCCAGGGATTTGTCTTCCCTTCCTATCACCAAAGGAGATTCTGTAGACCCAGACCTGAGTGGGCATAGAGGGGAGGTGAGATTCAGGGCCTGGAGTTTGGATGGCAGCTCCTCGGGCATCCACAGTGTCATTAGGGGAAGGAAGCAAAGAGAAGAGAGAGAAAATACAAGTGACATTAGTGTGGTACAACATACACCAACAAATATAAGCCTGGTTTAAATAGATTTAATAGACCAAATTGCTTACAGAGTTTCATCTGCTGTGGGCACTAAGATCATCACCGCAAAGACCAGGTGTACTTTCTCTATGCCTTCCTTTTCTTCTTCCCCTTCCCCCCCTGAACCCAGCAGGTCAAAAGCCATTAGTGGAGCTATCCACGCTAGGAGGGCAGGGATGAGCCGTGGTGACTCAGGGTCAAGTGTCAGGTCCAAAGGGTGACAAAATTGTCTACACATGATGAGAAGTCCAACGTGCGGTGTTGGAGCCTCTGCAGGGTGAGGAGGCATCACATGGAGGAGGGAGTGGCAACGGGATGAGATGTTGTATACACAGGGATTGATCAAATGAGTAAATACACGAAGGATAATGGAAGCCAGATTTCTCACTGTTGGGAAAGGGAGTTACAAATACAGAAAGAGAGAAAATTAGAATGAACCCTGCAGTATTGGACTGAAAATGGAGATGATGCAAACTCACGGTTTTCAATAGATATAGACACAGAAATGAATATATGTAAAAATGAGTGCACATGTGCCTGTGTGATGTGTACACTTCCACACGTGTATATACACACACTTTCCACTGGGAGGGCCTGGGAGCAGCCATACTCCAGTGCGATGAGCAGACTCAGTTCCCAGATCTGCCTTCTACATACTGTTCTCCACTAAAGGGAACCAGGGATCCTGGAGAAATAGCTGGTGTCACGCCTGGGCAGGGAAAGTACAAGATGGGCCTGGACCATTATATTCCATAAATTAAGGACATGCTCAAAAACCTATGAAGTCATGTCAAAAGGGCCTACAGTCAGCTTGAAGGAGCTCCCACTTGCCAAATCTGGGATAAACTGAACGACAAAATTAATGAAGTAATGGCTTATGACTAACAAGAATCTGTGAGTCCATACTGATATAAATAAACTGAAAATTTGATGGGAAACAGAATGTTTGCAGTCTCAAGTGCTTCCTCACACAAGAAAAATGCTTGTTAGTTACACAGGGAAAAGAGGCAACGTTACGATGGAGAGGTCTGGCAGACGCACCTTAACCAAGTGCTCAGGTTGTGTATCACGTGTCGGGATGGGATGAGAAGAACACAGCAGTGCTTCTGTGATATCCTCGCCAGATATGCCCACCTAAAGGTAGCCATTAGGAACCATCAGACAAACTAAAACTGATGAATATAAGAATTACTGGCCTGTAGTCTTTAAAATTGCCAATGTCCGAAAGTCAAGGAAAGACCAAGAAACTGATATGTTCCAAAGGGACCTAGAGAGACACAACGACTGGATCTATTATTGGAACAATTGGTGAAACTTGAATGGGGCCTCGGGTTAACTGGAAGTAATGTGTCAGCGTTAGTGTCGGGACTGGGATGGCTGGGTGGTAGTTACGTAGGACGTAGTTATGTACATGTAGCTGTGTAGGAAGCCATGCTGTTTGTAGGAATTACATACTAACGTTTTCACGGGGATGGGGCATCGTGTTGGCAACTTATTCTCAAGTGGTTCATGAGAAAAGAATGTTCTTCATACCATACTTGCAATTTTTCTGTAAGCATGAGTTTGTTTCAAACTAAAAACTAAAAAATAGAAAAGATCTGGTAGGGCGACATGACACAGATATCAAATGTCATAGTAGCCAAAGAGGAACCGGACTTGGGATTCCATCGGGACAAAAAGGTTGATTACCATTGACTGGGCCAAAACTTGAGTTGGGAACTACAGAACTCAACTGTACAACTTCATGTCAACAAAGCACAGAGAAGATGCAGAAGGTTCTAAAGTGGGGGCCCAGCTCTTTGTCTCCAAAGAGCGTATGATAATTGATAATCAATTAAGCTGAAACAGTCATCTTGGTGCTGGTTCAAGGTGGATGTTCTTCTGCTCCAGGGCACCCTGCCTAAGCCATTGACTTCATCCACTGGTTCCTGGGAGGCTCTGCTTCTGTTTCCCCGCAGTATGTTTCACCCAAGCCTGCCAGTGCCTGTGGCTGCTGCAGCTCTGTCTCTCCCACCTGAACACTCGGCCCGCTCCCCTCTGTACGACCTGGTGGCCTTCAGCCCACAGGGGCATTGACATAGACTTAGCAGGAAGAGTTTCTTTCTTCCAAGGGAATGAGCTGAGAATGCAGCCCCATTTGTCCAATATTAATAAACCTCCCAGCAGCGGTTGCTCAGATGCACATCAGGGCTTGTCTAATCTTTTGATCCTTACTATTCTGGGTCACCACAGGGGAGATTCAGTGGCCACTGGAATAGAATGGCTTTTCCCAAGCAGCCAGCCTTATGTCATGGTAGTATCTTTGAGGAATAGAAGTTGGACCGCTTCATCTACATGAGATACAAATGCACACACACCAAAATCACTAGCATTCAGAATATCTGATCATCTGACCCAAGTGCTTACTCAGATCAGTCTTCTCTGATGGTGGGTTGATAAAGCCTCAGAACACACCAATGCCTCCCTCACCCCACTTTAGGTTTGAGAGATGGCAGATCAGACAGAAAAAGGAAGGGGAAAATGCCTTGTGGACCAGTTCAGGTGTTCTTTCTCCATAGATTCTCCAGGAGAGGGAAGAATGTAAACTATGCTTGTCTCTCCGGTGCCACCCTGCGTGAGGCACAGCAACAGGCAGGTCAGCGAGATGGCGCAGATCACGTAACATGGCCCTGGCACCCAGCTCCACGTGGCACCCTGACAAACCAAACACGAAACTGCCAGGCTCGTTCTCTGCCACCCGTGCTGCTGGGAATCCAACTCTCATGTGAAATGAGAGTTTGTTTAAAAGTGGGAGAATTCAGCCCAAGGGTCCCAGCAAATTTTATAGTTTAGCCTTAAGAAATAGGTGCCTGCCATCATTCTCATAAGATTTGCTACATTAAAGAGCGTGACTATGATCATCCAGCTGAGACACAGAAATGTCAGATGACCAGCCCAAGCTCGTATTTAGACACTGGGTCAGTTAGAATGTTTCTGGCCATGACTAAAAAAAAAAAATAGCCAGAGAAGAATGGCTTCTACAAACAAGGACATTTAATTATGCCATAAAGCAAGAGGTCTGAAGGAAGGTGGGCCCAGGGTGGGTTAATTTGGCAGCTCAAGTGTGTTAGGGCTCTGGGTCACCTTCCCTGAAAATTTCTTTGCTTTTCCTCATGGTCACAAAATGGCCACAGCAGCTCCAAACATCAAATCCTGTATTAAGCACCTCTCATCTGTGAAGCACTGCACAAGGATGATCTAAACAGATGGGATCCCTGACTTCTTCAAGCTTACAGTCTATTATTGGTCCAGAGACTGTCCTGGACCAACAATATTCATCTACAGTGATTCCGGTTCCTTTCAATTCTGTTTGCATAAAGCAGCTTTGAACAATTCAATCTGTACTCATATATTTTAAAACTCAGAGGTAGTTTAAAAGCTGGCATATCCAGAATTCCTTTTCTCCAGGATTCCAGCTTTCCTAACTCCTTGAAGGGGAGTTATTAAATAATTTTAAAATGTTACAAATAGAAAGCAACGAGCAGAATGCCTGGAACATGGTGAGTGCTCAAAAGAAGTTAAGTTCCCTTGATCTTTTCTTGATATTCAAGGCTCCTGGCCACCACCTCCACATCCCCCCTTTCAGGAAAGAATCTCTTCTTGTCATGTTCTTAACAGACTGCTGCCTAGTGACAGAATGGACTGTGATTTATAGACAGCCTTCCCTCCTCAGCCTCAGTTCACCCACGTGGGCATCTGAGCTGATTGGTGTTTCTCACAGCATGGCTTGTTCTAGGTCCTGGTCACGATATCAATCCCAGATTAATTTTGTACAGAGCAAAAAGCCATTCCACCGCTTCAGGAACTGCTTCTTAATTGGTTCAACATCTCAGAGATACATGCCCTGAGACCAAAAGATGGGTAGATGGATGTCCACATAGATAGGAGTCAAGAAAGAATCTTTTCTTAACTGATCAGTGCCTACATTTCAGTTACCTGGCTACATGTAATCAAATTTAATCTTCCTAATATTCGAACAAAGGAGATATTATTTCTTTTGATTTTCACGTGAAGAAACTGGGATTCAGAGATGCTCAAAGATTTAACCAAGGCTACACAGGTAGTGTTAAAGCCAAGATTAAACCCATGGTCTCAGGATCTAATCCTTTTTCGTTTTACCATCCCTGTTACCTTAATCATAGGCAGCGATGGGTGAGAGATGGGAGTTCAGCATGAAGTACCCCTGTCACAGTCATTCAAGCCTCAAAGTGCCCACTTTAGAGTGGTGGGCAAAAGAGTTTCATCCATTCATTCAATAAACACACTTTATTCGTTCAACAAACACATTAGCCATGTGCTAAGGACGGGAAGAGTTTAGAGGATTCTAAAATCAATAAGACACAGTAGAGTCCCAGCCTTCAAGGACCTCACACCCAGGTAGGTGGGAGACAAATGCGTATACAGATTATTATCTTTTTAAAATGTGGAAGTGGAAAGAGAACTAATCATGTATACTTCTGGATTGAAAAATATAGGGATTTTTTTGATTTTTGGTAAGAGAAGTCCTGTTCCAAGCAAAAGGTATTGTTATGGAAGCGTTCCATCTACATAAATAGCAACAGAGCTGGAAGGGAGAGAGAAGAAGCAATGATTTGATACCTCTTGTTGCTGTGCAGGAAAAACATTCCCTCCTGATTTTCATGCCACTCTGCCAAGTGGGAAAATTCCCCTCCATGTCCCTGTATCAAATCTAAATGCCAAACCTCTGGAGGGCATGCATGAAGGAGGCCAGTGTTGACCCAGCTTGGCTGCAATAGGTTAAATGCGAGAGAAGAAGCCAAGTCAGGGGGAAGAGGGAGATGAAGTGACAGACTGAGGTCAGCCCTTCGGTGGTGTCATTTGGGGCAAGTCATTGACACTCGTCAAAGTTTCCACTTCTCCATATGCCGGAAATAACTAGCTTTGCCCCTTTGCTATTAAAATCAGCAGAGGTCCACAGGCTCCGGGCCTGGCAGAAGCAGGCCACGAAACAGAACAGAATGGACCCTCCCTGCCCCTCCTCTGTTTTGCTCAGGAGACCATGTGTATCAAGAATTCTGCTTTAGCGTTGGGGAGGTCTCCATCTCTAAAATGAGGATCATCTCTTTGAGCTCTTATGGGTCTTCAATCTCCTGCTGCCTTATGGTCTCCTCCCACGAGAACCCCTGCAACCATCCTAGAAGTGGTCCATGTCCAGCGGACACTATAGCTTTCTGGTTCCTTGACCTCAGTTTGAGTGCTTTTCACTGTCCTATTGCTCTTCACCAACCTACTCCTGTGGCCACTTCTTGGACTTGCCATCACCCAAAACAGTCCCACCTCTGACATTTTAAAACCTGAGATCTCTGACACCATGTCCCATCTCTTCCTCTTTGCCCATTCTCTCACCTCATCATGATCTCCAGACTGTGGACTCCTCTCTTTTCTCCCAGTTTGTCACCTCCCTCCTAGTGTCATTTTCTTCCCAATTAAGCCCATTTGGCCAAGACCACTCTTGTGCCAATAACTAGAACAATGCTGCTTGTCTTTCCGCTTCCAACTCCACTCCTCACCAGGCCAACCCAAGGTCAGCTTTGCTCCCACATCCTGATGGCTGTGCACTACTGGAGAATTTCTCACAGACCCCCACACGGGCAAGACCACAAAGTGCCAAGAGTCAGTCTCAGATGAATCCCTCACAGTGCTCAGCAATCCTCCCATAATTTCCCGATCAACTCCATCCTCCATTTTCCTCAACAGCAACGCCAAAATTTAAGCCCCTTCTGCCATCTTTCCTAATAGAGATGACCTTGCTTCTTATTTCACTAAAAAAAAAAAGAGGCAATCAGATGTAAACCTCCTCACTCAGTACCCAACCCTACCTGCATCCTTACCTCCTTCCCCCATATGTCTAATACAAACTGTACTTTCCCTTCCATCCAAGATGAATCCATGTACTTATGCCCATTTCTTCCATAACCTCCCTCAAACAATTGCACCCAATATTTCCTACATTTTTTATTTTTCTCTCTCCATTGATGTCTTCCTCTCAGCCTATTAATATACTCAAGTGTTTTCTATCTCAAGAAAGAGTCTATAAAGTTTTCATCCCCTCTAAATAACATTCTATCTCTCTATGAATCACCTAACTATCTCTCTTCATCCACACCACCAAGTCTCACTTTAGTGTAGCCTACATGCAGAGTATCTACTTTCTCACCTCTCCATCTCCCTTAGCTCATTAGATTTGTTCCTCTCCCTCTCTGTACTAAAACAGGTCTCTCCAAGACCACACACGACCCCCTAATTCTCAAATACAAGAGTGTTTTTCTGTGGTCTTATTTGCCTTTTCGGCCATGTTGACCATATTATCCACAGCATCCTTCTTTAAATGTTCTCCCGTTTCCATTTGGGACACTCTCCACTATCTCCTAATCCTCTCCCTTCTCCTCTGACTGCTTGGCCTTAGTTCTTACATGAACTTCTCTTTTCTATCTGTCTCTTGAATGTTGGTGTTCCCCAAGACTCAGTTCTCCCATCGCTCTACATCCTTTTCCATGGGTAACTTAATCATGCTGAGACTTTAACCACACCCACATGCTAATGACTTCTAAAAGTCCCAACCCAGACTCCTCTCTGGTCTCCATACTCATAGAGCCAGCTGCCTGCTGAGCATCTACACCTAGACCTCCCACGAGCATCTCAGCATGTCAAACACTCCTCCAACCATCCAACCCCTCTCAACTGCTCTCTTCCCTGATCTCCCTCTCTCCAAGAATAGAACCACCAATCATTATCTGTCCAACTAAGAAAACCCTTGGTTCTCCTTTCTCTCACACTCACATGTAATTAAAAATTAGGTCTAGTTGATCCCACCTCCCCCAAATGTCTCAAGTCAACTGTCCCCTTTCCATCACAATTTGCATACCACTTCTCTCAAGAGCTTCCCTTGCCTGGAAATGTCCTTATCTAGTCTTTCTGTCTCCAGCCTAACTCCTCCACAATGTTTCCACTGCATGATACCAAAGTCATCCTAAGTAACATGCCATCCTAAGCATCATACCAAAGTAACATGCAAAAATGATCACCTCATCCCCGTGTGCTTAAAATTCTTCATTGGCTTCTCACTGCCGATAGAACAAAATGCACCCTTCTCCACAGCATCGAAGACTTGCTGCGATCTTGGCCCCTTCCTTCCTATCAAACGCCAGGTCTCATCATGGTTTTCCTTGCGCTTGATACTTCAGGCATCCATAATTACTCACCATCCCAGAATAGCCTGTGCTTGGCTGCCTTAGTGCCTCAACACGTGGCTTTTCATCTGTCTGAAATAGCTCATCTCCAATCCCTGTCTCTCCCGCCTTCTTGCCCGTCTTGGGAGTCTCAACTCAAACATCTCGTCTCTGAGAAGTCTCCTATGAGCACACTGGAAGATTCTGGTACTCTTCTTCTCTCTTTCTTCACCTATCACTAGACATCAAACAAGACTCCGTGATAGCATGGACCACATTGTATTAGGGTTGCTTACCTGCCCCCGCTCTTTTCTCCAAGGGAGGAATCACTTTCTTTCATATTTATGTTCTAAGAGCCTAGCCTCAGGTCTGGTGAGCACTCATAAAACTGTGCTGAGTGAATACATGAATAAATGAAATTTAAAAAAAGAACACCACTACCAGTCTTTAATTTTAAATATACACAAACTGAAAATAAATGTGCCAGTAGAAGGAAAGAAAAGGGGTGACATCAATAAATGCAGCTAGGTCCAAATATGAGGGTTTTTATCTAGAATAATTATTTTGCAAATTTTATCATATAACTAATAGGGGATGTCTGTAAGTAGAAGATCCTTTGCTATGGGTGAGTGCATATTATTTGGAGTACAGGATTGCCGAAATCAAATCATCCTCCAAATCCATGGAGCGTTCACTGTGTGCTAAGCCCCTTTGAGCCTTTGACTCCATTTTCCTGCCGCCCCAGGAATGAAGACCTCACCTTTGAGCATCTGGCCTCTGACTGTGGCTCCTGGAGCAGATGGGTCTACACCCCAGACAGCAGATAGGCCCCCTATGTGTTGCTGCTCTCACAGACCCTTTCCACCATGGCTTTCAATTTCCTGAAACTGATTCTTCCTGTTGGTCTTGAAAGGAATGAACAGCTGCCTCAGTCCAGTGGAGATGGAAGGTGAGGCCAGGTTGGCCAGGTCAGCCCCTCCTGCCTGCAGCTTCTTGAGTATATGACTTAGCAACAAACCAGGCCTGGGCTGGGGGCCAAGAGTGAGCAGGCGGAGCAGGCCAGGAGGGGGTATTCCTCAATTCCAGTCCAGTTTTCCAGCTTCTGGATATGTTGTATTCTTCAGATCTCCAGAAGAGCAAAGTTCCTGGGTTTAAAGAGGATAGCAAGAGAGAAATGGCTTCAAGAAGAAACAATGAAAGAAAGAATTTTATCATGTCACCTTATGATAGAGCAAGGAAACCCAAAATGTTTTACACCATTTGATAGAATTTGGGGTGGGTTTGCAGTCAAGGACACGGTTTGGATGACTTCACAGATAGGGTCCTCTTACCTCTGCACTCCCCTTCTCCTCCCACTCCACTCCCCACACCCCCTACACACCAAAAAATCCTAGAGTTCAAAAATATATACATCAAGCTTCTTCCATTCCCCTCCCAAGTTGACTTCAGACCACTGTTGGAGACCCACCAAAGACAAGTACCACTTTCTTGGTGAACTCTCTTTCAAATTACCAAACCCGAAACCAGATTTTTCACAGTTCCCCAACCTGAAACTAGGTTTTTCATAATTCCCCAAACTCAACAGTACACGTTTTTTGTGCCATGCAAACTAGCCAGACTCACTGCTCCAAAACGCCAAAACCATCAGTCCGGGACTAAGAAAGTATATCTGGCTATTTCCTGCTATGTCAAGCAAATATCACCATGTATTGTTGGTAAGTGGGTCAAACAGTAGTGAATTTTATTGTGACCTCTGAAGACTTTGTTTAACAAAATACAACCCTAAAAGCCAATTTACCGGACACTCATAATATATCAGGCACTGACATGAATTGTGTCATTGAACACTCACAACAGACTTTTTGTCTCCCTTTATAAAGAAACTAAGGGAGAAAAGGAAACTTGCCCACCCTGCCTCTGACTCCTTCAGCCATCCCCAGACACACAACGGTGAAAAGGAGCGTGGACCTCCTACAGCGTTTCCCTGTAGCTGCGTTGGGTGCTTCGTTTCATCTTAGACTGAACATTCTCTCTATCATGAGACTCTTCCGAATATCCTACCTCTGGCCCTCTGGACATGATCTCCCAGAACCTGACCTCTGACTCTTAATCAGCTTCTGATTTGCGTTTACCTTGAGCTCTTTCCACCCAGCTCCAGTCCCCTGAAAACCAACCCCTCACTCAGGCCAAAGATTGACTTGGCCACTACAACAAAGGGTTCCCGGGAAGATTCAACATATCAAGAATGTTACTATCACCTCCCTACAGTCAGCACCAAAAGCACGTGAATGGTGCCAAGTGGGGAAGGAAAGACAGAAAGGAAACTTCGAGATGGACACAGACGAGTGCTAGCGGCCAGGCAAAGCCACCGCGTGGCCTGTTTATGTTGCCTCAATGCTGAGTTCGGTCCTTCTTCCAAACCATTCCTCCAAAGAGTGGGACGATGCCCTGGCAAGAAGATGATCCCCTCCTACCGAGTTCCTGGGAGCATTAGCTCATCAGAACCTCCTCGCTCACTGCCACAAGATGAACTTGCACAGAATGAGCTAAGGGGGAGGAGTGGTTGAATCAGAAGCTCACGGCCATCTCACCGGTTGGAACAGATCTCTCTCCTGCTGCTGAGACGGTAGATCTTAGGAAAAACAGTCTCAACCAATTTGGCTGCAACTTCCTTCTGAGCTTGCTCTCAGATTCTGGTCCCTTCCCTATCCCCTATCCCCTCTCCCTCCTCATTCTCTGAGCTGTCCTCACTCTTCCCTTCCTGTTCACTAGCTCTCCTCCTGTCAAGCAGACAAAGGGTTAAACAAGACTGGAGAGGCCAGGCCACAGAGATGCAGGTGCTAACAAGGAAAGTGTGGGCTGGAATCTAGAATGATGTGTCACTGTTCCAAGAGATTCTTTGGGTGAGGAGTGATCATAGATTTCACTAAAAGTCTCCAGGTGAAAATTCCATCAATCTAAAACCTGTGGAACTCCACGGACATTTAATTAAATGAGTGAATATATGTAGAGTGCTGGGGACAATGTCTGGCATACAGTGAGCTATATAAACACTTCGAAATGAGTAAGGGTTTTGGGAAATACACATTTCAACATCACAGCAGTCTATATATTCCAGAATCCTTGCAGATGGTTATTTGACCTTGTATCTGTGCATTCCAGGTCACTGCTCTTTCTGCTACCAGTCCTAAGGTTCTCTCTCTTCCATTTCACTCCTTCTTTCTCCTCTCTCTCCCTAAGAATCTGTGGGTTGGCGTACATGGCTAAAGATTCGTATCTTTTGTTCTCACCATCATGCCTTACTCTCAAATCCAGTAAAAACCCTTGATTTCCCTAAACCTTGTGTTGGTGTGGCTTAAATGGTGTCTTTCCTATCGCCTTGGCAGCGATCGCACGGGCTTCATAATAATAACCATTTAGTGCTTTAGAATCAAGCTGTAATTACAGGAATGCACTGGAAAGCGCACGTAAAGTAAGCTTTCTTCTCCCAAACACACTGGCAGGGGTTCTGGTTGGGTTTTCAGCAAAGATCCTCTCTGGAAATCTCATGGAAAAAGGGTCAGAGTTGTGGAGGGAGGTGAGACCTTCACTGCCCCTCAGTGGGCCCACCACTGCCAGTGAAAAATGCAGAATTCTTCACTCCAAAGCAAATCATCTTTAATGTCCTTCAGAATCACAACTCAAAGAGGAGAGGGGAAAGAAGCAAGAATGCTTTCTTCTTCTTAAGACTTCAAGGGGGAAGGGAAGAACGTGGCTAAGAAAGCAGGAAACTTCCTTCACCCAAATGTGCACAGGATCTGAGCTGGAGGCAGACCTCCCAGCCTTGCTAATTGCCCAAGGATTATGCCCGGTCCTGGCTGCACTGCGTTACAGCTCAGAGTCTGCCCAAGGCCCTCCCGTTCCCCAGGAGAAGGGAGTGACAGACGCTGCTCTCCTGAGACGTGATGAAAGATATGAGTCAGAAGAAGTGGGAGGGAAATTGGCTCCAGGTTCGGGGGCCCAGTGTGCCAGCAGTGAATGGGGGTGAAAGAAAAGGAGGGGGATCCGTAAGGAAAACACTATCACCCTCTCCAGCTGCCTTCTTTCTAACCCACTCAGGTATTTCAGGAATATGCCAGATACAGAGTGGTCAAGTCTGAGAACCAAAGAGCCATGTGCAGATATGTACTGAGTGCTTACTCTGTCTCATGCTGTTCTCGATGCCGGGCTGACAAATGGGCCAGGGCGGGTTGGACGGGGATGAGCGGGCAAGGATGATAACCTGGTTTTGATGTGGCCATGCCGTATAGTGTCCGGGTTAGAGGAGATCTTAAGAACCATTGATTTGTAGATAAGCAAACCAAGGCTCAGACAGGCAAAGGGGTTTGTGTAAGACACACAGCTCCCTAGTTGGCTGGCAAGACTTTGTTTTGTTTGGTCCCCGGTACAGTGTGTAAGAACTGCACAGACGGGCTGGTGCATGAGCCCTATAGAGACCAACGCCCGAGTGGGGATGCTGACCTCATAGCAAGTCTCCACCACTTTGTC
The DNA here is from genome assembly GCA_031878705.1 of Tapirus indicus. Lineage (NCBI taxonomy): Eukaryota > Metazoa > Chordata > Mammalia > Perissodactyla > Tapiridae > Tapirus > Tapirus indicus. The sequence goes on from CM062932.1 coordinate 51,837,218, forward strand.
ACTTGTAGGCCACGTGATGGACACATCGGTGCCCACCATGACCATCTCATCTACCCACCTTCTTGTTTGTTTTGTTCCAGATGAGAGTCCGGGATCCGTGATTAACAAGCCCTCAATCCTAAGAAGATCAAAGAAATCCAAGTGGAATGGAGAGTTTTTCAATCAAATACCACAAGGCTTGTGAAACTTTTGGTTACTTTTTATTGAAGGGGAAAGGGACCCATAGCTGACGTCATCACAGTACCATCTACCTCAGTGCCTTTAAAAAACAAACAATAGGATAAATAATCTGTGGTCCATCCAGACAATGGAATATTATTCAGCACTAAAAAGAAACAAGCTACCAAGCCATGAAAAGACATGGAGGAAATTTAGATGTATGTTACTAAGTGAAAGAGGCCAATCTGAAAAGGCTACATACTGCATGAGTCCAACTATATGGCATTCCGGAAAAGGCAAAACTATGGCGACAGTAAAAGGGTCAGTGGTTGCCAGGGGCTGAAGGGAAGGGAGGGATGAATAGGCGGGGCACAGAGGATCTTTAGGGCAGTGAAACTGCTCTGTGTGATCCTATGCTGATGGACACATTATCATTACACTTTCGTCCAAACCCACAGAATGTACGGCAGCAAGAGTGAACCCTGATGTAAACCACGGACTTTGGGTGATTACGATGTGTCAGTGTAGGTTCATCAATTATAACAAATGTCTCACTCTGGTGGGAGATGTTGACAGCGGGGGAAGCTGTCCATATGCAGGGGCAGGGGGTATATGGGAAATCTCTGTACCTTCCTCTCAGTTTTGCTGTGAACCTAAAACTGCTCTAAAAAAATTGTCTTGGGCCGGCCCGGTGGCGCAGCGGTTTAGTCCGCGCTTGGCAGCCCGGGGTTCACGAGTTCGGATCCCGGGCGCCCGCCGACACACTGCCTGTCAGCCACGCTGTGGCGGCGTCCCATATAAAGTAGAGGAAGATGGGCACGATGTTAGCCCAGGGCCAGTCTTCCTCAGCAAAAAGAGGAGGATTGGCAACGGATGTTAGCTCAGGGCTGGTCTTCCTCACCAAAAAAAAAAAAAAATTGTCTTAAAAAAACCCTCTGGTAGCAGGAATCCATTCCAATTCAACCAACATTTAATTGACTTGCTAATTTCATCAAAAGAATTTTTTCTCCCTGACATTTGCCAGTTTCACTTCTCACAATTTTCTGCTTTGTTTTATTTTGTGGGAATGTAAAAAAAATAGCAAGTGGCCCCCAATCCTAGGATTGTATTCTCAAATTGTGGTGCATGCATTTTCACAGTCACAGTCACTGGGGCTTCTTTTTAAGAATGCACATTCTTGGGCCCTCCCCCTGACCCACTAATTCAGAGCCTCTAAGGGGCAGAGCCAGGGAATCTGCATTTCCACAACTTCCCCACATGATGATTGCACACGCTAAAGTTTGATAAAAACTGCCTCCTCAGTACCTGCAAGGGATAAAGCTTCTGGGAAGAAGACGCCAGCAGGGTCGTTGTGCCCTCAAAGGTTATAATCTAAGATTGATGGGAACAGACACATAAAGGGTCAGACGACAGGTTAAGAGCAGGGGGCACAGAACTGACACTTCCTCTTTCAGAACAGCTGTCAGACCTGAAAATACACGTTCCCTTTGGCTTTTCCCTCCATGACAAGAGTGTCAGACCCATTTGTGATTGTCTACCCAGCACCTGGCCCAGAGTAAATCCTCAATGAATTAGTGCAGAACAGATGAATTAGCTTGTTTCGGAGAAGACACAAGTAGAGACACAAGCAAAGATTTCCCAAGTTATTTACTTGCCCCAGTTATTTACTCATCCCCTCCATCTAAACGTGCAGCTTTCCCAGTTGGCTGTACGCTGACCACTCCAGGCTATGGAACTGCAGGGGAAAACTAAAAGGAAGCTTGAACTCTACTCGTGGCTGCTAAGGAGAAAATGACCGCAGGGAACTTCTTTACCTTCTGGAAACCAGGAACATTCTGTTTCCAGAAGTCACAGCTCTAGGGAGCCCAGGTTGCTCGGGCTGGTGGCACTAGCAATTCTCAGTTTCCAGGAGACCAAAACTAAGCAGCTAAACAGACACCAAGGTCTCAGGGGGGGAAGAACACGGAGGACTATGCGTCTGTTGGGGGCTGAGCCGGGAGGTTGCGAGACTGGCCTCCCATGCCCCACGGATGGCGGGATGGTGTAAGTGAAATGATGTGATGTATGGGGCCTGCAGAGATCTGCTGCCCCCCAGCAAATTTCAGAATGCCCTGAATGCCACCCTTTAAGGTGCATTTCTTTGATTTTTCTCTACTCTTTTAAACTTAAAACTCTCCTGGAATTGTTGTAACCCTGATTCATGCTGGGATACACATTACTTACTGCATTAGTTGGTTAGGGCTGCCGTAGCAAAGTGCCACAGGCGGAGTGGCTTAAACAACAGAAATGTCTCATCGCACGGTTCCGGAGGCTGGAAGTCCAAAATCAAGGTGTCAGCAGGGTTGGTTCCTTCTGAGGGCCGTGAGGGAAGGATCTGTTCCAGGCTACTCTCCTTGGCTTGCACATGGCCAGCTTCTCTCTGCGTCTCTTCACATCGTCTTCCCTCTGTGTGGGTCTGTTCTATAAGGACACCCGTCATATTGGATTAGAGTCCACCCTGTTGACAACATTTTCACTTGATTACCTCTGTAAAGATCCCATCTCCAAACAAGGTCACATTCTGAGGGACTGGGGCTTAGGAATGACTTCAACATGTGCATTTGGGGGGACACAATTCAACGCATACTTACCAATCTCCTTCCTTTGGGCCAGAAGCAAAACAGAGAGAGGCTTGAGGAGAAAGGGATCCTGAAAGTCCGAAAAGGCCCTGAAAGGAGAGATCGGCAGCCCTGGGGGAGGTGGGGAGGGGGTACACACTCACAAGTCCACCCAGGCTTGGTCTCAGCGCCTGGCGGTCCTTAACTGTCTTCATTGTGCTACTGCGTTTGGAGACGCCACTATTTCTCTCTGCATGTGACCCCCAGGGGACATGAGCAATCTGGTCCTCTGCACCTGCAGAAAGCGACTGTGCAGAATTCGGAGGTCTGCTCACTAACCGCATTTCTCAAAGTCCTCAGTCTCCCTAATAACCTGCTGCCAGATTGAACTCGCTCCAAAGCCTGCCACGCTCACTGCATTTGCTCTTGGGTTGCTTTGAAAATATTCTCCAGTTGTGACCAGGGGATGTATCCTGCCACCTTTAATACATTTTGAAGTTCTTTCGGCATCAGGCCAACCTGGGATCTAATACCTATTCTGTCACTTACCACCTGTATGGCCTTGAGCAAATTACCTAACCTCTCTGTGCCTTGGTTTCCTCATCTTTTGGTGGAGATAGTGGTAACTCTCAGTGTTATTGTAATGATTAAACGAGACAGCATATGTAAAACATATGCGTGTGCAGTTAGGGAATTATCTACCACTGTGTGAGGTGCAACTCCTACTGCTTTCTACGTGTACATCAGATAACAAAGCCTCCCCAGCACCTATTGTTGTACCCCGCACAAGAAAAAACTCAAAAATGCTCACCTGCTGAGCTGCGTGTTAGCGGGGTGACCTAGAATCAGCCCCATACTCCCTGCCCGTCTCCATGGAAGCCAGGCACCATGTCCATCTCTGCACCTCATACTCTTCCTTTAAACCCCAAACTTTATCCTGGATATACCAGTTCCTTGGGTCACTGTAAAGGAAATCCTCTAACAAAGGTTGGGGGGACAGAGCTGGTGGGGGAGAATCACACCTCAGAACTTGAGGACCCCCGGTCATCACACCAAGAGTTCCGGGGGATCCTGATCCCTATCGCCCCGGGTAATTCCTAGCTCTATACATTCAGCAAGCAAAGCCGGATCCCCTGCCCCGGGTCTGTGGTCGCTTTTGAAATCCAGCACCCAGGCTAAAGAGTTAACCTAACCTCATTGCAGAGGGATTTCTCCATAATCTGTACACATGTCCCAGGGATCAGGGCTGTGGGAGGTGGTGCTATTCTGTGGCAGTTGCTCAGGTCTTTGGCCCACAGCCCACCAAGCTCCAAAGCCCTCTTGTTCACATCGATTTCAAATTTAATTAAGAACAACCGAGCAGAAACTGAGGCTTCTGCGGGCTGAACACCCTGGAGCTTGGAGAGGGCCAAGGAGATAAGCATCTGATCATGAAACAGAAAGTTGGAAGAGTCTCCCATCACCCTCACCTGTGAAAACAAGCCAGCAAGGACTGCCAGGGCACAGAGGCACGAAGAGTTTGGGTTTAGCACAAGCCAGAGCCGAGCTTGTGAATGGTGGGGCCAGGGGAGTTATGAAAAGCACCCTCCAGAACTCTCAACAACAGCCACGTTCCCCCATCCCCAGAGGCAACAGAAGGGCCCAGGCTGCCTCCCCACCTCCCTCTCACCCTCCCTGGCCTAAAGGCCTGACACCTACTCTCCTCGCAAACTGGTGTGAGTTAATATCCAAGGCCTGAGATGGACTTAAAGAGACAAAAAAACAGAACAGAAAGAGAAGAGAGGAAGAAGGCAAAACGCCAGGTGGGCAGACAAATCTCTGGAGTCAGAGCCGCTGGCAGGGGAGAAGTGTGGAGAAGGATTTAGGGCGTTGTCTGATTAGCCAGATGATTATTGGGCATTTCCACAAGTGTGGGTCACTGGCTCCCAACATAAATAGCCCCCAATTCTGGGATACTTCTTAACAACACAGATTCCTATGCCTCTACCCAGACTTGAGAAAAGACTGTCTAAGGGGCCAGGAAATTAGCATTTTAAGACATTCTTACAGGTGATTTTGACCACACATTTTAGAAGGCCAGTATAATCTAGAACATAGATTGGCAAACTACAGCCCGTGGGTCAAATCTGGCCCACTGCCTGTTTTTGTAAATAAAGTTTTATTGGAACACAGCCACACCCACTTGTTTATATATTGTCCACAGCAGCTTTTGCAATAGTGTTGGAGTTCAGTAATTCTGACAGAGATTCTGTGACCCTCAAAACCTGGCCCTTTATTGAAAATGTGTGTCCACTCATGGTCTAGAACAAGGACGTCCAGCCTTCACAGAATGTTACAATCATCTGGGGTATTTTCAAAACTACTGATGTGGACCCACCCCAAGTCAGTTAAGTCAGATTGGGGTTGGGGTAGGTTTAGGCATAGATAGATATTTATGCTCCTAAAGTCTAGACGAAGTTTGGGGAAACCCTGTGCAATTACAGAGCTGGCACTGATTCAGAACTTTCTGCTACCCCCTCCTCTGATGGAAAACAACTTCAACAAATTTCTATGGAGGCCCTTTCAGTAGGAATAAGATGCTCGTGCTACAAGGCGATTCAGCCATACCCACCTTCTAGGGGCGCCCTGTCGATTTTTCAAAAAGTGAAACTCAGCATGTTTTCCCCTTTGGATGCCAAAGTCCTGCTCCATCCTTAGGGAGATATCCTTCAGCTTGCTCTGGTGGCTTCCCAGCGCTGCCGGCCCACGAACTTGTTGTGCAGCGTCACTTGGGGGAGCCTCTTAGAAACCCAGACTCCAGGTCCCATCCTAGAACTATGAATCAAGCTCTCCAGGGCTGGGGCCCGGAAACCAGTTTTGTTAACGAGCTTCCAGGCGGTCATTAAGGCATCTAGATTTGGGAAGCACTGGCAGAGGTCTTTTTGAGGTTTAGCTGGAGAAAACTTCATTTCAACCAGGTTGAAGGTTTTCTCCTAAAGCCAGCCAGGCCCAAAGGAGTCATTTTTCCTGCTTATGATATGAATTTGGAAGGTAGCTCATCCTAGTCCATTTCTTGGCTCCCAGGAAAGAGAAATCAGACCAGAATACCAAGATTACTCTTAAAGTTGATGTGCTTGTGTGTGTGTGTATGCATGTGTGTAAACATGTGTGGGTGTGTGTGTGCATACACGAGTGTGTGTGCAAGTGCATGTCGTTGTGTATGAGTGGGTGTATGTGTATGGGTGAGTGAGTGTAGGTGTGTAAACATGTTAGTGTGCATGTGGGTGGGTGTGAATCTGTGTGCACGTGTGGGTGCGTGAGTGCCAGCAATCGCTACATGAGGGCTAGCACCGTTCATGATGAAGAACTCGGGTTCTGCGAGTGGTCAGCCGGGCAGGGCTGGGCCAGGACGAGGCGAGCGAGAAGCGAAAGGCGTTCATTCTCGGGGACGCGCCGCAGCCGAGTCGCAGTCCTGCTGCCAGGCTTACCTGCCCCAGGAGCTTAGGCGGGTGCTGTTACTTTTCCAAGCCTCAGTTTCCTCACCCAAAAACTTGGGATGATACCCACGCCTGTGTGAGAGAGTTTGGAGAGGGAACAAAAGGAAGAGAGAGATGATGCCTCTAAGCGCACAGTCAGTGCTTGGCCGCCAGCGATGCTCATTCGTTCATCCTTTCACAAAATATTTGGTGAGAACTGGCCCTGGACAGGTGCTGTTGTAGGTACTGCAAATAAAGCATTGAAAAATTTTTAAAAATCCTGTCCTCATGGAATACATGTTCTAACGAGGATGAGGAGGGAAACAGAAATAAACAACCAGGGAAACACACAGTTCCTTCGGATGGTGATGAAAGCTACAAAGAGCAGAAAGCAGGGCCAGACACGGCGCTAACACGGGGACACGAAGGGTGGGTATAATTCAAAAAAGGATGCAGTCGATGGCAATGCCTCCCCACGTGGATGGTTTGGCTACTTCACTCCAGCATTCCCTAACTTCCTGGGACTCAAATATAGCTATTTGTGGTGAAAAACTGAGCATTCTATCAAGAAAGGTATGCAAACCAAAACAAAAACAAAAAATAAAATAAAAATATCAAAAACAAACAAATACAAAACCCCACGCTTTTGCCAGAGGTCTGTTTTTGCTGGCTCCTCTGCTAAGAGTGACTATTTATCCACACGCACAGCAAGCGGGTGGGGCCTCCAGAAGGGAGCAGGAGCTGGGCCCCGTTTCCAGAGACCACCAGTTGTCAGCTATAGGGACTGCAGGGCCCCTGGGCCTGCCCCTCCAGAACCCAAACCCTCATTTTTAGGATGAAACTCTAGATGCATAAAAGACAGAGAAACCAAGATTGTGACAGTTACAGCCAACCGCGCTCCCGGGGGGAGTTTTGTAATGGAGAGAGAAGATTTTGAAATAACCCTCTCTTCTAGCCAGTGAGAAATAAATCTCAGTTTCTGGTCAGAGGCTGAGACTAACTGGCTCTTGGAGTCACTCAGGAGAGAAATCCAGCCTCTCTCCCCTGCCGCGTCCCATCTCCACCCTGGACCACCAGGGAAACGACCATTTCCGCGCTCCGTCCACCGGGCCTTCAAAGGGCCTGCAAGGGATCAAGAAGTAAAATGTTTTACGCTGATCGTGCTTCCTCAGACATCATTTGGGTCGTTTCATGCAAATTACAGCCTTCAAGAGAGTATAATTCTCATATTTCAATTCCACTCGCCCCCTTACCAACACACACGCTTACATTAGCTGTCGGGATCCCATCAGACAATGTCAGTACGAGTCTTTTAAAAACTGCCGGACACATGCAAAGTGGGACCATGGTCATTCTTCCCCGTCAAATCAATGGGACTCTCCCCCCTGAAGCCCCACAGACACCCCCCGCCCAGGGCACCAAGCAGGTTGACAGTACTCAGAGGGCCGTTTGTGTTTATTGCCAGAGTCACGAGAAAGAGACAGTGAGAAATGGGCAGCGGTGATATGAGATTCTGCCATACAAGATACACCCTAATCTTGCATCTCGTATGCAAGACATTCTGGATTCTTCTGTCAATGGCCGCCACACCCCTCCTCAGAGCTCACGGACCAAGAGGAGACAGACCAGGGAGAGAAGTTATTCCCACTTGGATCTTAACACTGAAGCAGAAGAGACCACTCAACATATATTTACTGAGCCCTCACTCTGTCCCTCGCTGATGCTAGTTACCAAAAATGCAAAACAAAGAAGCTATTTTCCCTTCTTTCTAGGAATGCAGAGTCTACAAAGATAACAGATGAACAGATGTATTTTAAAATGACAATAACATCCAACCTCCTTTCTCTGACCATTAAGACCCTATGTGATCTGATCTCTACCTACTCTTCTGAGCACATACCATACTACTTTAGCCTCATTTACCCTACTCCAGCCACACTGGCCTTCTTTCTATTTCTTGAACATGCTAAGAATGTTCCTGCTTTAGGAAGTTGACATTTTCTATTCCCTCTGTCTGGAATGTTCTTTCTGCAGACATGCCAATGGCTTGCTCCCACACTTCATTCAGTCTCTGCTCTCCTGTGGCCCCCCCAGGGAGGCTCCCCTGGCCATTCCCCCTGAGGCAGCCCTGTGGTGTCTCTATCTTCTGACCCTGCTTTATTTTTTCTCCATAGCGCGTATCACTGTCTGCCATGAATGGGACAAATTTGTTTATTGTCTGTCTCCCTCACTAGACGTAAACCTCATGAGGGCACCAACTTTGTTTCTTTTGTTCCCTGCTCAATGCTTAATGCCTATCATATAATAAGTGCACAATAGATGTTTATTGAACGAGTGAATAAATAAATGCTATAATAAAATCAGAGTGCAACATAATCTATCCAGACCACTCCCGGGCTATTACAGGAATACCCCACCTGAAGCATCCCCCTTTCCTGGAAAGTTCCCTCTAAGCACAGTTCTAAGGATCAAATCTTATTTCCCTGACGGCCTTTATTGCGTGAGCTGGAGATGCGTTTCTCTGGAAAAAGAAGTTTACACCAATGTAGGATGAAATCTCAGAAAACTGTTCCAAATCATATTAAGCCACAATATGATGATTTTCTAAAATACTGGCCGCAGAGTTTCAGAAAACTCATATGTGAGTGTCCTTGCAATAAGGCAAAAGGAAGTGAAGGTAGCATGGAGGAAGTGGGAGCAGGAGGAGAGTCTCTGCCACTCGTCCCCCTTCACTCCCCAAAAGCAGTCACTAGGACATATTATGAGACCTCCAGCCACCTAGACACACAGTTTAAAATGCATACACCAAAATTTATCAAGAAATGCTGAGAAATGCAAATGGAAATCAATGAGAGCATATTTCTCTGTTGACACCAAATCTTCAAAGCTTAGAGAAAGTATCACTACCAGCCTTCAACACAGAGCACCCCTGACTGGGCCCTCCCCCGCAGTCTACTGCAGCAGCACAAGCATCGCTTTTGGTTTGCTCAGCGCTGAGTTCAAAACACTTGGGAGCAGTGGCTGGCTTTAAAGAATTTGTTATGAAAATGATTTAACCGCCTCAATCTGATCAGAGGAGAAAGGGAGGTATGAAAGAGTGATGGTTCCAAATGCAGGAGGAAGCGAGGAAAGAAGGGGGGAGGGTTATATTGGAAAAGTCTAGAAAAAAGGGGATAAGACAGAGCATATTTACTGAATCTGGTGGGAAAAGGACACCATAAAGCCAGGGCGGGGCACATGCAGGGAAGACCCACGAGTCCCTGTGTGTCTGCTTGCTCTGAGCTCACCCCACCCCACACACTGCCACAGGGAACACTCCACGTGCTGGTGGAATGGACATGAGATGAAGAGCCAGAGGCTCTAACGTCTCACCCAGCTCTGCCTCAACGGCTGCAAGACACTGGTCAAGAGAGCAGTAATAACAATAATAGCAGCAATAACAGTAACAGCTGACACTTTGGAGGACCCCCCACAGGTCAGCAAGACACTGAGCATCTCACATTCAAGATCCCAGTTAAGCCACCAACAGTTGATGAGACCAAACTAGCATTATCCCTGACTTTCAGGAACATTACATAATTTCCCTAAGGTTGCACAGCTCCGGGATTCAAACCCAGGGTTGTCTGAGCCTCAAGGGACTCTCTACCCACCTTCTCCTGGTCTACACAACGGCCCTCATTCTTCCTGTCCTGCACACCTCACAGGGCCACGGGGAGGGACAAACAACATGTTCTGTGTGAAAGCACCTCACACACGGGAAAGCACGTTCCAGTAGTCCCTTTATTCAAATCTGCACAGCAGGCCTCCTCCGGGCCAGCCTCCACTCCGTGCTATGGCATCACAGCAGTGACCAGACAGACAAAGGCGGGGACCTCGGGGGCATGCTGCAGCAGGAAATGCAGACAACAAAGAGAGAGAGAGAGAAATAAGTTCAGCGGTGCCAAGAGCTGTGAGGAAAAGCAGACCAGGGTAAGGCAAGGGATGGCAAGCTGGTGAGATGCAATCTTGTGCAGAGTCGATGGGGAAGACCTACCTCTCCGGGGAGAGAACCTTCCAACAGACCCCTAAATGAAGAGAGAGGCCAACCAGGGGGCTTCCTGGGCAGAGGGAACAGTACATGCAAATGGCTGAGGCAGATAAACAGGCGGGGAACAGCAAGCTGGCTGAAGGTGAAGGAGTAAGGAGAGATGGAATGAGGTCAGGAAGCAGCGAGGGACAAGAGCCCCGACCAGGGAAAGGCTTGGGACGATCCTCCTGCGAGATGGGCAGGAGTGGGGGAAAGGATGGGCAGAGTGACACGGGAAAGGACGAGCTCTGGCTGAGCACAAAAGCACCATCATTGCGCCATCGCTTCCGGCAGCTCCTGACTTCCTCGAGTCCCCCAGAAACAATGCAGACTGACCACACCATGGCCCTTCTCTGGCCTTCGACTTCTCTGTTTATTCATTTTTTAATCTGCAGATCAAGTGCTGAGCCCAGAGACCAGGGAACTGGGAGGTTGCTGCGGTGCCACCACCCCACACCAGGTTATCCCCCCTGCTCTGCTTATTTGCATGAGATAACAGCAGCGAGTAATTCATTGCAACAGAATAGACACGGGGAGATGTCAGAGCAAGGGCATTCCGAAGCAGGAAATGAGAAGGGCTAGAGGTAAGGTAGTAAAAAGCAAAAAGAGAGCTGGGATGAAGCAGGGCGCAGGCGCGACTTAACCAAATGTGACCCTCCATGTTCCTGCCGAGGAACACCCAATGCAAAACTATTTGCATGCCGCCGCCGCATATGGAATCCGCTAACTCTGCGAGGGGCCACATAATTCAAAGGCAAAAACATGTGCCAGATCAGCCTCTGGCCACAAGCAAGAGCTCCCTGGTGCGAGGTTCGAGGGTGGCAGTAAATGGGTCCGCACGGTTCCGGCTGCTCTACTCGGGGCTATCCTGCTGGAAGGGTTCTCCTTTCCGGGATAAGAGTCAGCACTCTCGCTTTGCTTGGGGCCTTGTGCTTGGCGGTGGAGGGGCCAGACTGTAGGCTGTGCGGTGCTCCCCTTGCCCGGGGACCTTCCGAGTGTGTCTCCGAAAGATAGGCAGAGGAATTGATTTGGCTAAGGACAGTGATTTCTGACAGACCGTGCCCATTCACCCTCGGAAGGGACCAACCCTGCTGACACCTTGATTTCAGATTCCGGCCTCCAGAGCTGGGAGATGGTAAATTTCCGTTGCTTGAGCCACCACTTCATGGTTTGTTGCGCAGCCCCAGGAAGCTAACACGATCACCACCAACAGCTTCCTCTCCACGGCAGGTCCTGGGCAGTTGTTTCCTCTGTCCCTCCCTGACGCCCTGTGGAGGAGGTTCATGGAACTGGGGTCGTGACAAACTGCCACGGGGCTCTGAAAGGTGCTCGGTTCCAGCTCATGGGTCTGCCACGAGGGCCGTGAACACGCCCTCCTCCCGGATCTTCACTGCTCACCTTGTCTTAGGAAATATATCAAGACTTTACGTGGACTACCTCATTTCACGCTCGTGAAAGTAATGGGTACTATCATTTCTCCCATTTATAGGTGAGGAAATAAAGGCATTAATTAGTATGTGATATTCCTGACAGATAGCTATGGAATCTGGTGCATCTTGGCCAAAGAGGAATCCTCTTAAGGGCTGTGTTAACAGATAAGGGAGAGCCATGGAGCTGTGAGTTTTCCTGATCCAAGGAAACAGCCCGGAGGAGAAAGGGGCAGGCAGGCCAGGTTCCAAGCCCGGGTCTGCCCCCCACAGCCTTCTGGCCTTGGGCACATGGATTCCAGGGCTTTCTCCATGAGTGGGGTATTGGCAGGAGCGTCCTTGCATCACAGGATATTCAGCATCCCTAGAACTCACCCGCTCACTGTAAGCAGTGCCTCACCCCTGCTGTCCCCCAGGCATTGTGACCTCTGGGATCCCCCCACACATTACAAATACCCCTTGGGGCCGGTGCCCTACCCAGTTGAGAACCACTGGGCAGCCCACAGGCTCTCTCACTGATTCCAGTGACAGAGTGTCTTTGCTGCCATTGTCCTCCTCTTGCAATTTCAAGTGCGCTTCGCAGAAGCCCTGGCCTCACCTTTGACCCCTCCCTCGCCATCAGTTCTCTGAAGCTACCACCACCAATCCAATCCTTACTTCTTCCACTTGCCCTTTCCTCTCCATTCTCACTGCCACTGCCCAAGATGAAGCACCCTTCGTCTTTCACCCGGAGACACCAACAGCTTTTAGAGAAAGCTCTAGACCCTAGGTCTTCTCGTCTTCCTCCTTCCATCCTTCCACCTCTTCTTGTCAAGACAATGTTCCTGGACACCACACTCATGCTCCACACACCAAGATTAAGAATTTCCACTGACTTAAGTTCTCTTTATCACCTTTCCCTTTCCTACATCGGCAGACCTGCCTCCCACTCCTCCCAGCAGATGCCTCCCCTCCCACCGCATTCTGTCTCGCTGGATGTTACCACATCCTCGCACACGCCTCCTCCCCATTCCTCCATCCAGTGTAAACTCAGTTTTCCCCAGAGCCTTGTTTAACTTCTCCAACCCCCACTGACTTTTCCCTACATGAAATTCTACTGCAGTTATGCTCATTTCCATACAGCAGAACACTTACTAATTGTTTGAATCCAGGATTGCCTTTCCCCTCAGCATCACTAGAATGATGATTTTATTTCCATGGTACTAAGCCCACACACCACTCCCAAAGATACCTGGCTTATTCTTTCCCCCTTCAGATTTTTGGTTAAGTGTCACCTTCCTAGTGCACCCTTCCCTGACCACTCTATTTAAAACCGCAACTCCTCCACTGCGCCCAGGTACCCCCACCTCCCTCGCCTGCTGGGAACTTGGCAGCTAAACAGATGACTTGTTGCTTTCATGGAGCTTACGTGAGCTGCCATATTTACTTGGACGTTAGAATGTATTATTCATTCCATTACGTATTTCACAGGCAGACAGTTCAATATTGAGTCTGTTCTCGATATTTCGTTACAACTTCGTGTCACTGTCCTTGATCTTGACTTTAACCTCAAGGACAAGAATCTTCTCTGGTCTTTTTTAATGACCTTTCCATTTTAAAATAGTTTTCAATTTACAGGAAAGTTGTGAGGTTGGTACAGCAAGTTCCCATATACTGCACACCCACTTAGGTAAATATCCAGGAGCACGGTGGCTGGATGGTGTCGTAAGACTGTGTTTAACTTTGTAAGATTTTCTCTGTTTATTTGTTGTTTTTTGTTTTGTTTTTACCAATGCTCAGTACTGAGACATCTGTGGGCAAACATGTGATAAATAGTTTTTTGATGTATTAAGGATCTAAGAGTCAGCTACTCGTAGACTCAAACTACTACTCATACTACTAGTGAGAGTAGCCTTTGAGTGTGGAGGAAGGAAGCCCCTGGCATAGCTCCCTTCATTGCCGGAAAGAGCAGTCAGGGTGCCTCAGTACTGAACTTGACCATGGGGTCATATGCCATGCCTTCTTCTGCACCTAAATTCCTTTCAGTTCAGCCATGCCTTGTGGTTTCTGAGATGATACATGTTAGAGGAACAATAGTCACTATTAACCACCAAGCCATCACTTGATGTCTAATTGTGTGGCCCAACTGAAAACCACATTTTCTCCATTTGATTATCTACTTGCATTATCGCTCTTAGGCACTATTTTCACAAATCCAGACAATCTTGCTGCCACACTCAGAACGGGGAGAAGCCCATTTTTCCAGAAAAAAAAATGCTGTTAAGGAACCTGAACTCGTTTAGAAGATGTCAGACTTCTCCAGCAGGATCTGGCCCCTCCTCCATCCATGGGAGGACAAAGCATCCTGTCCCTCTTCTTTTCCAGTGTGTGATGGGACCAAAGGGAACTTAGGATGTGTCTGTATTCTCCTGCTGACCTCTTCAGATTTAGCCCAAAGCAATGGGCTTGGGACTAGAGTGTGCATTCAAATCACCCAGAGGGCTTGTTAAAACTCAGACCGCTAGGACCCATTGCCACGTTGTCTTATCCAGTAGGTCTGGGGTGGCACCCAAGAATCTGCATTTCTGACGAGTTCCCAGGTGATGCGATGCTGTTGGTCCTGGACCACTCTTGGAGAACCAGCTCCCTAGAGGACTATCTTTCATGCCTCCAAACCGGCTGCCATTCTAGGACTCGCCGTCACTGCTCAGATGGGAAACAAGGCTGAATGGAAGAGCTTGGGAAGGTTGAGCTGAGGGTTGGGGAAGGAGGGCCAAGGAGTCTTGACACCGGGCATGCAAGTCACCTGCCACTCTGGAAATGGCTCGCCGCTGTGGAAATACAGGCTTTTGGAGATGAAATGGACCATAGTGGCCAAAACCCCTTCATTGTAAAAGGGAAGGAAGTGAACCCAGTGGGCGGAAGCAGCTCTCACACAGCAAACCAGGGAAGAGCCATGGAGACCTAAACCTTCCAGCTCTTCCCACAAGACCAGAGCTATTCCTCCTTCTTCAGGGCAGCTCAGGTGGCTTCTGTGCTCAGAGGCGAGGAGGGCAGAATCAAGCCATTACTGGAATGACAATATTTGAATTGTCATCTCAAAGGGAAATAAACAAAGAATAGCTTCTCCCTCCATCCGCCCCCTCTGGACACACACACACGCCCAAGGGTTCACGAGGGCCAATGCTCCAAAGAGACAGAGGGTGGGAAATGGAAAAGTGGGGAGGAAGAAAGATCCTTGTTTTTACAGCACCACCAGTCAGAGCAATAATTCGTGTTTGACCACACAGGATAAAGAACACCAAGCACCTAAAAGACAGGACTGCTGAAATTCTCAGGTGAAAAACCCGGGGCGCAGGAAAGCTGGAATTGATGCCTTCAGTTCTTCCCCAAAATAAAAGAACTCCAGCCATCTTGTCCTTATTATTACCCTGGAAGTTGCTCATCTGAGAAAATCATTGTATTTAAGATGAGCAAGTTCCCCACACCGTGTCTAGAACCCGGATCTCAGAGCAACCTAAAAGGAGAGGTGGAGGACTGGCAAAGGAAGGAGCCAGGGGAGAAGAGGCTTTGTCTGCTTTTCTTTTGATTTAAAATATTATTATATGATTTCTTTGAATTTCTGATAAACAGGTAGAAGTTTAAATTACAAGATCTCTAACAGAGGCAGAATCCAAATGGCGCAAGAGCCGGCAGACAACAATTGCCAAGGCCGGATGGGTTTCAGGTTTGTTCTTTGCAAAGACAAAGCTCCCATTGAGTGGTGGAGAGGAGATCTGAGGGAGAGGAGGGAGAGGCCGTGGAGGGTTTTCGTTACCCTGATCATCATCCACATGGCCAGGGAAGGATGTGGAAGGAAGAAAGCATAGCCCGACCTGGCCAACGTGCTACTGAGGATGACAGTTTGGAATGAAAGCACACACCTGATATTTGTGGCTAGTCTGGGGCAGGGTGGGGACATAAGATAAAGAAGAGGAAAGCAGGAAGCAAGCCTAGCTATGCAAGCTCATACACTCAGCAAAAATAAAAAAGCACAAACGTCAGAACTGAGAATAGGGTCTTGGTAGTGAACAACGATTCTGTGATTTGCCCTGGAGAGGAGAGGTCTTGCTGAGGGATGATGGGAGGTTAGGTTCACACTTCCTTCATTTTTTTTAATGAAGAATTTGCAAAACCTTTAAGCCAGAAAAGTTCATTTAATCCGTTCTCTCAGAGGCAGTATAGCAGCGTGGTTATGAAACCAGGACTCCAGGGTGAGGATTTCAATCTTACTTGGGATAATTAATAATAAATTTTGTCTGAGCTCCGTGTTTGTCATAGGGCTTTTGTGAGCATTTAAATGCAAACATATGTAAATGTCAGCAGTGTTCCTACCACTTGTAAGCCCCAACAACTTGTAGCTATTTTTCTTCAGCTTCCTTGCACCTTGGGAAAAGAGGTTCAGGGCAGCGCTACGATCGTCATCAGACTTGGACCACTCTTAGGAGCACCCTCCACTGAAGGACCTTCAGCCGATTGCTTTCTTGCTCAAGTCGCCACATTTCCAGTTTCTTCTCGAGAACAGCTGGTCGCAATCTACTAAATAACCCCTTTGCACACTTGAAGACCCTTATTAAGATTCCCTTTGGCCATAAACATATGAAGAAGTGTTTAACATATGAAAAAAATGTTTAACCTCACCGGTAATCAAAGAAATCCAAATCAAAACAACGAAATGCAATTTTTGCCTATCAATTTGGTAACTTTTTTTAATGATAGTACTCCATGCTGGTGAGAGTAGGGTAAGGTGGCAATTTCGTACATTGCTGGTGGGAGCATAAATTGGTACAATCTTTCTGGAAAGCAATTTGGCAATATGTTATCAAGACCCTGAAAATCGTCCTTACCCTTTAACCCAGTAATTCCACTTCTGGGAATCTATCTCAAGGAAATAATCAAAGACTCAGACCAAGATTTCTGCTCCATGAGATTCGTTATAGTGCACAATATTTTGATTTATGTATAACTAAAAACTACCTAGAAGTTCAGTGATGTGTGACACATATTAAAAAGTTATTAAAAGTCATGTTAACAAGGAATATTCAAGGACATGAAAAGTAATCACCATAAAATGTGAAACGCATGTACACACAGCAGGATACAGAACTAAACACAGTAGGATTTTAATTACATAATTACATATACTTATATTTTTATATGTACGTAGAAAAAGACTAGACGCAAACACAGCAAAATATTAACAGTTCTTGTAAGAGGATGATAGACTCATGGGTGACTTTTTATTTTCTTCTTTATAACTTTATAATCAAAAAAATGTTTACAAGTTCACGTGGTCTTATATATATTTCTAAGTAGCTCAGCTACTTAGCCTGCCTGCCATAGCATATTGTCCAGAATCTAAACAATAGGCTATCACAGATTGCAGAGTTTTTCTGGGAAGGGCCAGATAGTAATATATTAGGCTTCGCGGGCCACACAGTCTCTGTTGCACCTACTCAACTCTGCTATTGTACGACAAAAGCAGCCATAAACAATATGTCAACAAGTGGGCATGGCTGTGCTCTCATAAAATCCTATTTATAAAATTAGGCAGCAAGTCTGTTTTAGCCCATGGCCTTAATTTGCTGGCCCCTGGCCTGGATGATTTTAATTTCTTCCAGCCCCCAAAAATCTATAGTTTCAAACAAATATACTTGCGGAGACTTCTAGAAGGTTAGGATGAGGTAAAGTTCTTCCCCATCCTCCTAGTGAGTCAATCGGTCAGAAATTTTATTCGGAAGCAGTCAGCTAGGGGCTTTCTTCATGAGCCTTGTTTAGTCACCACTGCACAGGTGTTCCCTCTTCCCCATCACTGGCACCCCCTTCCATGTAGGTTGTTCTGCACCACCCACTCTAGCCCTTAATGCAGATGGTGGGGTGGGGAGCAAGGAAAGCCATAAATCTTAGTGATGACAGGAAAGGGGCTGCAGACTTGGCACAGTTGATGGCTTGCTCGAGATGTCTACTTTTTACCACCCATGTGGCTGTAGAGGCTTCCCGATTCCTAGGTCTGTTTTTCTCTTTTCCTTCTGACCACTGTGTTCCAGAGGGAGGGAAGGAGAGAGACAGAAGACTGACTGTACATTTGCTGCATCCCAGGAAATGTTCAAAGGGGTGCAAGGAGAGAAAGAGAGGTTTTGGGGGGGGTCAGTTTTATAGAGAGACAAATTGACCTCTTAGCGAGGGCACACAATGCACTTAGGTATACACTTATGTATGATATGAAGCTTAGAAATTTCCCTTCTTGGAACTGGACTCCTTCACCACTCTCCTTGGTATGTACACAGGTCATCACCAGGTATAGGTAGTCTTTCCACCCACTCCCACCTCTCTTTCCCTGCCCCAACTCCTGTTGTATGTTTCCAACGGGGACACCTCATCTAAACCATGTTAGGCATTGGACACTTGTCCAGGAGGCAGGAATGGCATCTCAGAGCAGCCTGCATATCAGACCTAGTGATGTGACAGGAGATTATAAGATGAAAGTGACATTCTAGGAGCCTTTACTTCCTTGTCACATTTCCCTACAACCAGATCAAATGAAACGTTGAGAACCACCAAGTGAAAACTGTCCATGTGGAAAGAAAAACCAGGAATCCAGGGGTTTTCCCAAAGTCCTCTTCTGGCTCTTGGGTTTGATTCCCCTGATGTAGTTTGATCTTGCTATGGTGTTTTCTCTTGACTCTGAATCCACGTGGTGAGTCCAGAAGACAGCCACAGAGGTAGACCAACTTCCCGTAGGGACTCCACCATACTAGTAGGTGAAACAGTGATAAGGGAAGAGAGAAGGACAAAGAGACTCTGAATTAAACAAACTAAAATTCCAATGGCATATGTTGCTCATAAATCTCTCTCATACCATCACCAAGACACAAAATATTTACACCCAAGCCACACCTCCACCTCCTCTCTCCATTAGCTGCCTGTCTGTGACTGGTGTTCCTGTTCAAGACTGACCTTAATGCATGTCTTACTCTGATTTCCCCCGGATAGAAGTGTTCATTATTGTTCTGTGGGAGCAAGGGCGTGTTGGGGGCTCATCGTGAATTGCACTGTTGCACACCATGCCCTCGTTTTGTCAAATCTTATTCAATAAACAAATATTGGGACTGGCATAGTGTATAGGAAAATCATACAGCTAGAAGTCATTCATGTCTACTTTTAAGGCATTTTCTCTATAGAAGAGGCCTTAGTTTGAAACGTAGTTCTATTCCTCCCCAGCTGTGTGAATTACTTAATCTCTCTGGGTTTATCTTTCTTGTATTTAAAGAAAAAAAGAACAGTGTAGGGGTGGGAGGCATAATGATATCCATCATGCAGAGTTGTAAAGTTGGAACAAGAGACCATATGTGAGCTCCAGGCACAGTGGAGGTGCTCAGAACATCTCATTCCCTGTTCACTTCTTCAGGCAAGGAATGGCACTAATAGGTCTGAGAGATGCAGAGAAGAACGTTACCTGGCTCTGCTCCCCAAGTGCTGCGCCGCCAGGGAGCAATATTTGTGTACACAGATAATGTGGATGTGGGGCATGCTGTGAATGGTCATGCGACATGCTGCTGGAACAGAGAAGGGGGGAAATTCATTGTAACTACTTCTTAGCAAAGGCTTCAGAGAGGGCACAGCATTTGAACTGAGCTTTGAAGGACAGGGATGGAGATGCAGGAGAGGCTTCTGGGCAGGGGAACTGTCAGAGCACAGGCTGGAGACAGGAAAGGACAAAGCACTTCAGGAAATGAAGAAGTGTTCGGGATGGCTGGACAGTCAGGTGCGTGGAGAGCCCGGAGTGACATAACTGAAGGAGGTCAGATCACAGGGGAGCCGTGAACACGGTGCTGGAAGATTACATGTTATTATGGGGGCCATGAGATTCTGAAAACAGGAAATGACACCATCAGAACATCATTTTAATAGGGTGAACATACACCTCTGTCTGCCCAGAACACTTCCATCGTGTAATTATTAATAGAACTCCCTTCCACTCACAAAACTGTTTCCGTTTGGACAATAAATTACATGGCCACCCCAACTTTAGATTACTCTGCTGTCAATGGGAGACAGAAACTGGGGCAAAAAGAAGCCAGACCCAGAGAGACCGCTTCAAAGGCCACTTCAACTCTCTGAGTAGTAAATAAGAGTCTCCAAAGGCAGAGAACTAACAGGAATGGAAAGAAAGTAATAGATCTAAGACCCACATTAAAGGTAGATTCAATAAGCTGTAAGGATTGATAGATGGAAGAAGGAAGAAGCAAGAAGGCATATAAGATGGCTGATATTCTACTATTAGATACGTTGAACTAATGGCGACGAACAGGACACCCTTGTGTAGAAGAACAGCAAGGAGCTGGAAATGAGAATCCGGAGCATAGAAGAGGTCAGAGCTGGAGATGTGGATTTGGCAGACTCTTGGCTAAAATCATGGCTGAAGTGGGAGTGTGTGAGACCACCCAGAGAGAGGGTAAACACGATGACACTTGGGGCACACCAACAGAGGATAATGAGTCATGTGCAAAAGAAATGAAGAACCAGGGAGGCACAGAATCATGGGCGCCCGGGGAGAAGAGAGTTTGGGGATGACTGTTTGGATCAACAGAGCCAGATGCTCCCGAAGGACTGAGTAGGATGGAAGAGGGCAATTAGCAAGACCTTTGAAAGTTCCATTTCACCAGAGCAGTGGGCGCAGAAGGCAAATTGCAGTGGGCTGAGGAGTGAGTGGGAGGTCAGGAAGTAGTGTCAATAAGCATAGATGATTCTTTCGGTAGATCTGTTAGCGAAAGGAAGGAAAGAGATGACACTGTGGTTTGAGGGAATAATCAAGAGAAGGGAAGCATTTGGGGGAGTTAAGCAGAACCTGAACACCGTTTGAACACCAAGAGGGAGATGCTGGCAAGGAGAGGGAGTTTGAAGATGCCAGAGATAAGCATTTGGAATAAGATAGGAGCAGATGGGTTCTGCTTCAGTGGAGAGGCCAACCATAGACGAGAGGCCAGACTCCACCTTCTCTGAGAAGGCTGGAAGGAAGTGAGGCTGTAACACAAGAAAATCTTGATGTGGATGGATGATAAGGTGAGGGAGTGAATGGTGGTGATGGTGGTGGTAGTAATAGTGGAGGTATTATTCCCAACAGTTAATAGTTACTATTACTTTTTGTTTACATGCAAGTTCCTTGCATTGTTTTAAGTTAACCGTCACAACAACCCCATTTTACATGTGAGGAAACTGAGCGTAAGAGAGGCTAAGTAAATTGCCCACAATCCAACTATAAAAGCGGCAGAGCACGGATTTAAACCCAGGTCTTCCCAATGGCACAGCCAGACTCCCAGGCCACTTGGAGTCAGTATAGACCAGTGGCTTAGTCCTCTCTGTAGAGCCGGAGGTGAAGTCATCTGCTGTGAATGATGGGGGTGGATTTGGAGGCCTGAGGAGGGAGGAGAAGAGTTGAAACAGCTGCTGTGAAGAATGCAATAGGGATGGGCCAGGGAAGAGAGAGGGCAAGGACAGCTTCCCAGGGGCGCTGACAGCTTCCAGGAGATTCCATCTTGTTCTTATCTCCCTTATTCCCAGCCGCATTTCCCGCCGAGAACCTGCACCCCACACTCTTCTCATTTCTTTGTTGTCCTCTCTCCTCTTATCCCTCCCTCAAGGGAAATAAAAGTCATGTGGCCCAAGTAGAATGGGTCAAAGATTCTTCCAACCCCTGGAAGACTTGGCAATGACCAGGGAATGGAGCCGGGGAGGTAATCCTTGGAGTCTTTGCTTTACCAAAGAAAACCACAGCCTGAAAGATTGAAGGAAGCAGCGCATGCAGTGGGCAATAATGGTTGCAGATGGAAGGTCTGGGAGCCATGGTCCAGTTGCTTGGACCCAGCCATAGAGGAAGAGAGCTGGAGTCACAGAACCCAGGTGAGCTGGCCATGCCCCCCTCTCAGGCCACCAGCTTCTACTCCATTAACAGGTCTGCCCAGCCCAGGAGACCTCTTTCTATGGGAGACTTACTAATTTTAGTTAGCAACCAGTGAAGAGGACTCCTTCATTTGAGCCCAGATCTTCAATCTTTACCTCTGATTCACTGGTTTCACCGCTTTGAATATAGTAGCAGACGGAAACAGGCTGGCCCTCCCTCTTTGGGAGAAGTCCACTGAATTATTAACTGAAGGTGTCGGCCTTAGGGACAGGCTGAAGACACAGGATTACCGCTTGTTGGATGTGGCCCACCAGCTCAAACAGACCTATTAGCCATTGGTCAAATTAATAAAATCCATACGAGACCAGAGTCTAGAAGAAGCTGGGCTCAGTTCAAATTTCCATTAAAAACAGCTAACAGGACCAGGGAATTGGCATTGAATTCTAGAAGTGTGCTGGCTTCCTGCCTCCAAAACGTCATTTTCAACACATTGAGACTCAGGATAGAAAATCTGTGGGCTGGTAGACTCCAGAAGCTTTTATTAGAATCTTCTCAGGGATCTCTTTTCCAAAGGGCTAGAAACTTACTTGTAAGAGAGTAATCAGTTGATTCTTAAAAGTGGAGAAAAAGTACAGGGAAATTGATCACAGTCTTCTGTTGAGGCTAAAATGGAATCATTTGAGGGGATACAAGCAAATGGTGCTCTAATTTACACTTGAGTATGGCCGGTTGGGAGTTTGGGGGCAAAGGAGAGGGGAGACTGAGCTCTTCATAGAGGATTCTGCTCAATTTTCGTGTATTCAGAATCCATGGGGCAATGACTGAGAAGCAGTGATGCGTGTGTATGTGTGTGTGTGTGTGCACGCACACACCCAGACACTCTGGGCTTCTGAAGAGGTGTGTACCATTATCCAGTCCAAATTAAAATAAAGCCCGTAGCTCCCTGTCACCCCTGGTTTAAATTGGATTCCCCTCCCACAGGCAGGAGAGTCCCCTAAAAACCCTGGCCACGTCTAACTCTCCAGCAGATTACCATCTTTCCCTTAAGTCGCCCTGAAAAGGAGCCCAGGGGCAACAAACCCCTCCCTCTTCCAGCAGTTCCAACATTTCTCTAATTAATGCAGGAGAAAATTAATTACAGAGGGATTTTCAAGACCTCGGCATCTAATGACCGGCCCGGCACCCCCGCCTCACTCCGGCTGACGGCCGCTCCCCATTGGTCCTGCCCAGCCCTGCCCCCCTCCCCCTGCTTGGTCCCCTCCCTCCCTTCCCAGAACCGCGAACAATACCACAGGCTAATTAGGCAGGGAAAGAGTTTCTTGGCACAGGGGGCTGAGTGCTAGGTCAGTACCTTGAACAACCCAGAAGAAAAACAAAACAGCATTAAAAGAAAAAAAGAAAGAAAGAAAGAAAGAAAAAAAAAAACCCCCTGCTAATCCCAAGCGCATTTCCGCCAAATATTCTCCTTTTCAAGTGTTTTCTTCCTGGTAAACAAAGTTCTGTCGCTGGCTCTGGAGATTTTAGGACACGGTTGCTTAGTAATATTGGGGAAAACACGGAGTCCTCACCTCAGCCCATTTTGTTTCTCTTCTCTCTTGCTCACTTTACTGAGAGCCCTGACACAATCCCACATCGCCAGGGACTGCCCGTTTGTAAAGAAGAGCTGGGTTTTCTTTTCTTTTTCATTCTTTTTTCAGTCTAATTGCTTCCCAAAGCCAAGCTAGGAACAGAGATTTCACGTCCTCTAGACCAGTATTGTCCAGAAGAACCTTCTGCAATGATGGGCATGTTCTACAGCAGTGCTGTTTCCTGTGGTAACCACTAGCCACATGTGGCCGTTGGGCACTTGACACGGGGTTCGTGAGACAGAGCAACTGAAAGTTGAATGTTATTGAATTTTAATTCTGTGAAATTGAAATAGCCACATATGGTTCATGGCTTGGAGCGCCCCGGCTCCTGACATAACCCCTGTGGGCTGAGCCGGCAGAGCTACTGAAGGGACAGCCCTAGAGTCTGGGTGGCTCTGTGACATGAGGGAGGGACAGAGGGTGGTTCAGTGTAAGGAACACACAGGCCTCCATTTGAATGCGGCCCCATCTTCTGTCTCTGTGTCCTTGGGCATCACTTAACTCTTCCGTAATGTTTGGGACAATCGCACGAGTACACCTCAGGGTCGTGTTTGAGGTCATGGATACCAAGTCCCCTAGTGACCCCTTCCACCAGGAATATCGGGTACAGTGGTGAGGCCCACCCTGCAGCCCTGCTCTTCTTGGCTTGCCTGTTTGCTCCCGGAATTCCATGCTGTTCCCACCTCCGTGCCCTTGCTCACGCTTTCCCCTGGGCCTGGAACGCCCTGCCCTCCCCGCTCCTTTGCCTTGGCCTCAGGGATTCCCGTTCAACCTAAAAGGTCCTCAAGACTCAGCTTGGGAATCTCTCAAACCAGGAAGCCTTTTCGTCTCTTCTCTTGTCTCTCCTCTCTCTCTCCCCATCTCTCTCCAATATGGTAGCCGCTACCTGCGCACAGCACTTGAAAAGTGGCTAATGTGAATGAGCAACTGAATTTTAAATTGTATTTAAGTTGAACCATCAATTAATTTATTTGTTTATTTAGTTTTCATTAATTGAAATTTAATTAATTGAAATTAACATGGCCACAGATGGCACTCTCTCTCCCCCTCTCTCTCTCACACACAAATACCCCATGGCTGGTCCAGATGCCCTTCCACAACCTCATCTCCGTGACTATCTGCTCTTCTACACTTACCTACGATCCTGTCTGTTAATGATCTTTTTATAAATCTATCATCCCCACTAGAAAGCGAACCCTTGAGGACACAGCCTGTGTTTGACTTGGTTTTGTTTCGCTTTACAATGGTGTCCCCCACCATCCAGTATGGCGTCTAGCACACAGTGACTCCTCGATAAATACTTGTCATCCATGAAACAGCGACCATTCATCCCAGTTTACATCCTGCGTCAGGGGCCAGCAAACTATAGCCCACAGCCCAACTCTAGCCCACCACCGGCTTTTATATACGGTCCTCGAGCTAACAACGTTTTTTTGTGTTTTTTTTTTCAGTGTTTAAATGGTTAGATTTTAAATGGTTGTATAAGTACCAACATAATATCCTCGATGTTGCCTCTGTGCCTGCAAAGCCTAAAATAGACACTTTCTGACCTTTTAAGAAAAAGTTTGCCAGCGTCTGGTCTAGAGCCCATGAACAGCTGCTGATGGGGCTTAGTGCAGCCTACAGTCAGAGAAAGGGAGAAAGGATGCTTGGGGATGGGTGCTGAGGGAGGGACCCCAAGCTCACATCTTGGACATTTCCAACAGAGCGGAACCCAGGGAGCTGGGAAAATCAGCAGGAGCTAGTCCCCAGGGATGCAGCCGTCGGGGCAGCACAGACAGGCCGTGCCCTGTGCTTCCTCTAAGCACCTGCCTCACCTCGCTGCAAACACCTCAGGGAAGTGGGGGTTGGGAGACACATGATGTGGACTTCGGAGAAAGTTCTGCCTTGCCCACACTTGGGCCACGGCAAATGGAAGAGGGCCTGATTTGGATTCCGTGTTGTGGTTTGGCTGCGTTAAGTAGCAGTTTCCATTTAAAGTCAGGCCCCCAAACATGTTTTTATAGTAATGGGAAGGTCTTGGAGAGCAGCATGCATAGGGGCTCGGAAGCAATCATCCAGCAGGCAGGAAGCAATCTGTTCTTCTCTTTCCTGCTAAGACATGAACTGGGGTTTCTAAGAACCAAGGCAAAGATTGCTCCAGGCCCTGACGACACCGTATCAAGATGAGCAACAGGAGTCTGAAAAGTTACCGCATCTCTCTCCCATGTCCCGTCGTACCCTGCCCACCTGCTCTGTGTCTTCAGATCTCCAGCTCAGAAGCCATCTGTCCAACATCACGGGCGTCTGGGAGTGCCCAGAGGCCCACTCATTTTCCTGCTCCGCTCACTCTTCCAAACAGGGAGGGGCCGAGTGCACCCAACGTGCTAAATGTTTCCCTGCTGGAGAGTCTATTCTCTTTCTGCTGCTGCTTGTCAGCAAAGAGACAGGAAGCTATTTAGATATATTATCTTCCTTTTCAGGAAGTTTAGAGGAACTTTTCTATTGCAGTTCACACAAACATTCGCCTAATGGTCGTTTAGTCATGCCGGCTCATTAGGTCACCAGTGAAAAATGCTCAGCCCGATCAAACGTCATTCGAGCTTCTCCACACTTGCTGTCCCACATCCCAGGGTGAGAAAGAGCTTCCCTGGCCTGGTGGTGACCAAGACTGGAAGCCCAGCCTAAGGGCCATGAGGGTCCAATATAAAGTGATTCTTACTTCTCAGAGATACTTACAGTTTTATAGAGTAGTTTATATGTGAGTGAGTATAGTTTCTGGCCAGATAATGCTGTCTTTTAAGGGAGATCAAAGAAAATACTTGGCAGGAGGTAGCGAGAATGCTGTTACAAAAAATGTGATGTGGATCCATGGACTACAGGTCAGGTCATAGAGATGAGTCAATAGTTGGACAACAAGACTGGTACAGGCAATAAGGGCTGTGATTGACCTGTTATTATGCTATAGAAACTATTCTAAGTGTTTTATGTGTGTTAACTCATTTAAGGCTCAAACATAATACCTCAGTTAAGGTAGGTTCTATGAGGAAATCGGCCCTGAAAGTCAAATACTTTGCTCAGGCTCACACAAATGGGGAGTGGCAGAGCTGACCTATAGAATTTTCTGCAATGACAGACATGTCCTATATCTGTGCTTTCCAATATGGTAACCACTAGCTACATGTGGCTGTTGATTACTTAAAAAGTGGCTATTGTGCCTGAGGAACTGAATCTTTAATTTTATTTAACTATAATGTATTTAAATTTAAATAGCCACATGTGGCTAGTGGCTACTATATCGGACTCCAAGATTTAGGCAGTCTGGCTCCAGAATCCACACTCTTAAATATTAGACTATCCTGCCTTTCAAATCAATCAAGAGAATTTGGAACTATTTATTAGGAGAATAATTAAAATCTAGAGGTAGAGTTTAATCAACATCTTCAAGGACAAGAACATATAAGAAGTCAGACTAAGTGGGAATGTAAGAGAGAAACGTTAGCTTAAATTAAACAGTAGGCATTCTGGTCAGGTGTTTGGGAAAACATCTATAAATGGATGAGGGTGGAATATCAGCATTGTTTGTCAAGCTCAATAAATTGTATTGAGCTCCTACGATGTGACCTTATTAAGTCCCTGCTCTCTAGAGCCATGTGGTCTAGCTGGGAAGCAAGAAATCCCTCAGACAAATCAAGGCTGCATGATCCAGGGTGGATGGTACTACTGAAGTCTGTTTATCCTGTTGGAATTCAGGTTCGATGTTTATCAGTAAAGACAGGAGTAATCAAGGAAGTCTTCCTGGAGGAGATGGCATTTTAGCTGGAACTTGAAGGAAGTGGCTTGAATTAGGACAGTGGGAAGTTGGGAAGGATGACTACAATGACAGACTTGGAAATGAACTGTTTTCGATGACTCTCTCAGAGACTGACATACAAGGATTAATAAAAAATGACTCCAGGTTTTCTAGCTTGGATAAAAATAGTGGTTCTGGGGGCAGACACAGGAACTTTAGGGGGTGGTAGGAGACAGTTTGGGGAAATTATGACTTTGGTCTTGGGCATGAGGATTCTGAGGCGACAGCTTGTGTAAATCTTGGATTAATATGCACTTTTCAAGAGCTGTTCATGTCCAATTTAGATGAGAGGAGGGTGGGTCAGAAGGATGCCCAAGATCACCTTCATCCTAGTACTCAGATCTTGCTTTTCCTCTAAGGCTGAGAAATTAGGCCATGCAGAATGGAAGAGAAGCCACAGGACTCCAGAGATGTTCACGTCACCACCCCACCGGGGACAAACGCACACCTTGTTTGCTCTGCTGCGCTGAGTTGACAGACATCCGGTTACTTCATCGTGGAAGTTATATTCATCTGTCCTTTGAAACATCCTGCCCAATGACCGATTTTTTTTAAATAGCTTTTTTTTTCCTGATTATATTTGTAATACCTACTCACTGCAAAACATTTGGAAACTTCACAAACAGAAATAAGGAAATGCAATCACACACACACATACACAGACCCACAAATGTATGTGTTTATAATTTTCACCCATTTCTAGCTGGTATTTTAAAATGCATTTTTAGCTAATAAATTCTGAGAACTATAGTCGATTTTTATTAAGTTGTTAGTATGTTCTAGACTTATAGACAAGAACATTCACGAATCTCTGCACACAAACACATCTGGAAGAATCTGTTCCTAAAATGAATCTGTAGACCTTCCCCTTATTGCCCAGCAAGTACATCTCCCTTTTCATCATTTGCCCATTTTCTTTTAACCAGAGGGCTATAGAGTCAGAATTACCTGTAATAGACTGAGAGGCAGCCTATGAGAAGACAAGAAGAGCCAGCAGTTGGGGGCTGTGAGAAGGAGAGACCAAGAGAAGCAGGTGCTCCATCAATATTCTAAACCACAAATCAGGAATTCCTGACTGAAAAGAATGCCCCAGACAAGAAAACACACATTGAGCAAACATAAGGGAATTCACAGATAGACACATTAACTGCACGAGGAGAAAGATGAAATATCCCTGGGAAAAAAGGAGAGTGGAGAAGGCGTAGGATGAGATGGGGTAGGACCGATGAGAATTTGTAGGTTGTCTTAACTGTGCCAGGGACATCAGGGATTGAAATATTCCCCAGTGAATCTGATAGAGGAGGACAGGTAATCCACAGACGACTGAAATGCACCCAGACACACAAGCACACAATCTCAACCTGCGATTCTTCCCTCCTGCCTTGGTTTCCTGGGGATTCAAACTAAGGGATTGGAACTCCATTCTTGGAGACAGCACACCAAGGGTGGGGGTGAAATTTTATCTGGTTCATTTTTTCAAGAAACTGCTTGCTCGTGGGAGGAGAGAGTTGTCTCAGGGTACACACCTCGGGAGAGGGGAACAAGGGGGTGGCCTTTCCTCCCAAGATAACGCACAGACCATCTGTGATTCTCTCTCCAAAATCTTCCTAATGAGCTGTCTGGGGGAGGGGGTGATTATTTTCAACCATATTTTGGCCACTGCTTGTTTTTCAGAATTCCATCTCCATTTTCCGATTTCATAAACGCCGCTTGCAATGACCTTTCCCTCTCTACCATCTTTGACAGCTTCTCATGCGTGAAACATATTTTTGTTCATTATTTTGTTGTCCACAACCTCCCCTCACAGCCAACCGTCCAGCCCGGGTCTTCCTCCCTGCACCCTTCACCCCCATGTCAGACATATAATGAATTACCATTCCTTCAGACAACGAGGTTGAAAACTTGTGGTCTCCAAGGCAACAGGGTATCCTGGGGTGGGGTGCCGGGGAGGGGGGCTTGCCCGACCAGGAAAGGACTGGAAGTAAAGGGGGGCGGGGAGACAGAAGCAGAGATGATATCATTCCTGAAGCCTGAAAGCAGCCAATCAGCTTGTGAGGATATGATGTCATCTCCCCCACCCCCACCCCCTTTTGGCCTAGGTAGCCCCACTGAGAATTCTAGACAAGTATTGAAGTGCAGTTGTATTGCTGTGAGAGAAAGGGGTGGGGGATGGCAATGGAGAGAGAGAGAGATCTACCGACCCACTGGATGGCCCTAGCAGACACTACAGTCTTCACTAGAGGCAGCCCCATAAAAATGTCATCAGCTTGGGCTCTCCCTGTGTTACAACACAATGATTTCTTTGGGGAGAAGAAAAACCCCTAAGATTTATTTTGCAACCACACCCCCGCCTCCCTTGGAAGAGAAAAACCAACCAACAACAAGTTGTGAATGAAGTGTCTGCAGATCAGCCCCCACCAACCCAGCCTGAGAACTTTCTGGACAGAAAGACACCCACTTTCACGCAGAACCAGTTGAGCTTATTTATGCTGCTCTCTGCAGCCATAGGGATGGGGGAAACGCTCTAGGTGCTATACGGGGGGGAGCATGGTTTGGGGCAAAGCTGCCCAACTTGGTGGTGCGGGCCATTTAAGGGGGGAAGGGGTGTCTGTCCCCAAGACAATGACGGCATCTAGGGCTCGGTGCCAGGCTCCTAGGAGAAGCAAACAAGCCATGGCTTTAGGGAGGGGTGCTGGCTTGTTAGAGAGCCTACTGAAGTGTTACCATGCAGAGAAGGGAGAGTGAGTGTGCATGGCTCTCTTCTGCCAGCTTTTTCTCTTGGGATTGGGAAGCAGTGCTGTTTCGCAAAAATATTCCCAAGAGTCCGGGCCACAGGATGGTGTGTCCAAGGGCTCAGACTAGGCCACAGCTACTCTCTCCTTGCCCTTGACCAGTGCAAAATCTGCAGATTCCCCCACAGTGGTCTTTCTGGAGTTGCCCCACATGGACCCACCCATGTTGCTTTTGAGGAAACAGAAGCAAAGATCCCATGTCCACCCCCCATTTTGCAGACGTGGACATCAACAGCCAGAGAAAGGAAGGGACCAGCCCGGTTACCAACAGAATCACCAGTAGGTTGGAGGCTAGGTCCTAAATCTGGGATTCTGTCTCTAGCCCACTGCTCCTTCTTCCAGACAAGCCCATGATACAGTAGCAGTATTTGAAGATGGAAAGTCTTCAGTTTCAACTTTACCACTTTCTGCATAATTAATTACATTGTTGGAATGAGTTCATAATGATCTCCATCCCCATTCCCATGAGCTGTGAACAAGAATGTCTCTGTAGACATCTACTGTGCAACCTGGATGCATCCAGCCCTCCCTTGACCAGCGGCCCTGGCACACACAGAACCATAAGATACAGCCACCCTCCCAAGGGGCCCACATCCACGAAGGGAGACAAAATGGGGGTCATGAAAATATGTGCAAATTGTACACGTGAGCATTATCAATCAGGGCTGGAGACGCTCAAGGGAAGGGGGAACATCCCTATTTTAGCAAATACTTGTTGGCGTCCTACTCTGTGGCAGGTGTTGAAAATAGAAATATGGCTAAGTATGGTTCTACCCTCATAGCACTTACCTCACGAAAAGGAGACTGAGGCTGTAAACATGCAGCGTCCCCCTATGGCAACCCCAGGAAGGCAGGGACTTCGTTGTATCAATGGTGTATAACCCCAGCACCTAGCATAGTACCTGGTGTGTAGCAGACACTCAATAAATTCTTGTCAAATGACCAAACAGAAGCAGCGCCTAGAAGGGTATTTCCATCTCTGGAGGACATTAGCAAGGAGGGAATAACAGGGCTTTTGAAGATGAATAATAATTTGCCAGGTGGAAGGATGAGGAATATTCTAAGTAGAGGGAACAATAGTTGTAAAGATATACTGTGTAAGGATAGGACAGGACAGATTGTGCTAAGACAACAAACAACCCCAAGGCTCCATGGCTAAAAATAACAAAGGTCTGTTTCTTGTTCTTGCTGCTGTCTATTACAAGTCAGCTGGTGGCTCTGCTCCATGCCATGGCCCTTCCCCTGACCAGGTTGATGGAGTAGCCACTCCCAGAATATTGCTGGTCACCATGGAAGATGAAAAATAGGGCTTAGCTCTGAAGTGACATGTCCCTCTGCTCAAAGCTCATTGGTCAGAACCAGTCACATGACCCAACCCAAACCCAGGGGCTAGGAAGTACAGTCTTCCTGTGCATACAGTTGGCAAAGGGTTGGAAATATTTTATGAGCACCATTAATGACTATCACACAGGGACATGTGAAGCTGCTTCGGTGTATTTGGGGAATATATACTATGAGCTGGAGCAGTCCAAGAAGGCTTCATGGAGGAGGTGGGCTCAAAATGGGCTCTGAAGACTAGGCAAGAACCAGGTAGACAGAAGGAAAAAGGAAAGGCACTACAGAAAAAAGAAAATGTCCAAGCCAAAGCCAGATCCTGGGGTGGGGGAGGGTGGACTAAAGCTGCAGGATTTGGTTATTTCACCAATTGAATGCCAAATTTTTCAAGGGTCAATCAAAATCGATCCAGCATGCCAAAATGACAGGTGGGGTTTCAGCAACCCATGCCTCCTCTGCTGTGCCATTTTTTTTTCCACCTTTTATTTGGTAAATTTTCAAACTTACAAAGAATTGCAAAAATAAAAATTCTAAATACCCTTTTCCCAGAGTTGCCTATTGTTAGTATTTTACCTCATCTGTGCTCTCTCTCTCATGTGCACTCTCTCTCTCTACGTGTGCGTGTACACTTATGATTTTTTTGAATCATTTCAGTTTAAGTTACATACATCATGGCCTTTTACTCCTAAATATGTCAGTGAGTATTTCCCAAAAATAGCAATATTCTCTTACATAACCACAGTAAAGTTATCAACTTCATACATTTGCATTCGTAGGATACTTCACTCTCTGCCCGTGTTCCAGTTTTGTCAATTGATCTAATAATTTCTGTCTGTCAGGCCCAGAATCCAGTCTAGAATCAGTCGGGTTGGGTATTGCA
This sequence comes from Tapirus indicus, assembly GCA_031878705.1. Taxonomy (NCBI): domain Eukaryota; kingdom Metazoa; phylum Chordata; class Mammalia; order Perissodactyla; family Tapiridae; genus Tapirus; species Tapirus indicus. The sequence continues at coordinate 51,869,308 of CM062932.1, forward strand.
TTGAGTGGCCATGTCTCTTTAGCCACATTTAATCTGGAACATTCCACAGCCTTCTTAGTTTCTTCTGACATTGACATTTTTAAAGAATACAGTCCCACCCCACAGAAGTAAGGTTTCCTTTAATAACATCAGGGGCTTGTCTGATGTTTCCTGGTGAAAAAACGGACGTTCTACGTTCCTGACTGGTCTCCTGCATAGGCGTCCTTCTGAGGGTGTCCCTTTCGGAGGTACAAGATGTCGTCTGTCCTCACGGGTGACGGTAATTCTGAACACCCGGTCAAGATGTTGCCCAATTTCCCCACTAATAATGGCTGTGTTTGTGGGTTTTTTTCTCCCTTGCAAATAATAAGCAGTCTGAGAGGGTACATTTTAAGATGATGCAAATACCCTGCTCTCATCAAAATTTCTTCCCAGATTTACCATCCACTGATGATTCTTATGCAATCCAATTTTCACCATGATGGTTTCAAAATGGTGATTTTCTGATTCTAGTGCTTCCACCACAGTTATTAGCTGGCTCTCAGAATTCTATAAGCAAGAGCCTCTCTTCTCCCTATTTATCTATCTATCTATCTATCAACATCGTTAGCACGGACTCATGAATTCCTATTTTTAACGGTATGTAATTTTTATGGATTGAATGTTTGTGTCCCCCACAAAATTCGTATGTTGAATCCTAACCCCCAAAGTGATGGGACTAGGAGGCGGGGCCTTTGGGAGGTGATTAGGTCATGAGGGTGGAACCTTCATGAATGGGATTCACACCCCAGAAAGCTCTCTAGCTCTTTCTGCCATGTGAGGACACAGCAGGGAGATGGCTGTCTGTGAACCAGGAAATGGGCCCCTGCCAGACACTAAATCTGCTGGAGCCTTGATCTTGGACTTCTCAGACTCCAGAATTGTGAAAAATAAATGTGTGTTATTTAAGGCCCCCAGTCTCTGGTATTTCTGTTATAGCAGCCAGAGCTGACTAAGATGATAATTCATTTCCATACCAAATTAGTTTGGTGTTCAGATTGTGCCAGACTTGGCCAACGGGAGCTCCTTCAAGCTGATTTCTGTGTCCTTGTGACAAGCTCTCATCCTTTTTCTACTTATATCATTTTTGTAATTGGTACAAAAATGACCTTATTCACCTGGATGTTCCGATGGGACCCCAGGCAGCTGAAGACTCTTCAAAGGCAGGAGAATTCCAAGAAAGCAAGAGGGAGCTCCCACCTGCCCTTTCCAACCTCCAGGGAAAGGAATCTTCTTTGTCAAGGAACTGAGTCCCTCTTAACACAAACCACGACAAAAACATAAGAAACTCAAAGAAATGACTCTATGGAAAATGCTGATTCGCCTGTCCCCCTCAGAGCGGTTTCTTGGAGCCGAGAGTAAAGGATTTAGAGCACGGGGCAGAGACAGAAGATACTATTTTCTTGGACCACTGTAGCTCTAAATGCCACATTCTTAGCATTTTTGTGGATTTCTGTGCAGTTTTTAGCAGCCTGGATATGAGAGTCCCTATTACCATCCTCGTTTTGGGCGCCAGAGCTGTCTAATCTCTGTACTGTTACCCTTTCCTCTCACCCTGATCTCCTAATAAAAAATATTTGGTAAGGTTTCTCCACTCCCGTTTTACAGATGAGGACACTGAGTTTCCAAAACCTTGCCCGAGGTCACTCAACCGTTCATCTGGCCCCAGCACTGAAGTGGTCCTGGCCACTCTGACTCGGTCAGTTCATCTAGACAGAAAGCAAACAGGGACAAGCACATGCTTCTGGGTTCTTCTTTGCCGCCACTTACGTTCCATGCCCAACAGTGTACCCTGCTGAGGGTCTCACACCCAAACGGGCCCCCGAGGCTGCTCTGCCCGTGCTGTTCACACAGGTGGGGGTTTCCTTGGGAGACCCCTCACCCTGCAGACAGCCTGAGGCAGGGGGCTGCGGCTACATCCAAAAGCAAAGAGTGGAGGTGCCCCAAGGCCTGTCGAAGCAACTTTAAGATGCCGAAGAGGTCAGAGCAGCTGTCCAGGAACCACATCCGAAGCAGGGTGTCCGAGGCTGCAGATGTCTCAGCATAAGGGGACCCATTCACGCACCCCTCCCTCCAGGGTCAGAACAAAGACAAGGCCTACAGATTAGGAAACTGTCAGCTCCCACAATGCTGGTCGGCCAGTGTCGGCTGGATGGCCCAGAGAGGAGATGGGAGTCACCCGGCCCCTCATAACAGGACCACAGGGAGCAACGACAATCCTAAACTTCAGATCCCCCCTAAGTAAAACGGGGAGGCCAAAGGCCCACAGAGATCTGCAGGGGTGTTCCTGATGCCAGCCCCGTGTGACTCTTACTCTCTCATTCTTTCCCTCCAGTATCCTTTTATTTTTCTTTTGCTTAATAGACAGAGCTTTGGAATCAGGCAACTGGAACAATTGACTTCAACCTGAGGTTCTGTGAACCTGTTTCCTCTGTAAACCGGGAGAAGGATACCTACAACTCAGAGCTGTGTCATGGTTAAATTAGACAGTGTTTTTCCCGTCGGTGCTCAGCCCAGAGAAAGCCCTGGCACATGGAAGCCAGAGCAGTGTTTGGAGATCGCCTTTAAAGAAGGAATTAAGGTAAAATGAGGTCCTGTGGGTGGGCGCTAATCCGTTACAACGGGCATCCTTATTTAAAGAGATTAGGACACAGACGTGGGTGTGCACACAGTGGGCACAGCGAGAAGACGGACGTCTGAAAGCCAAGGAGAGAGGCCTCCGAAGGAAGCAACCCTGACCTTGGATGTCCGGCCTCCAGAGCTGCGAGAGAATAATGTCCTATTGGTTCAGCCGCCCCCTCTGTGGTGACCCAACATGGGTCAAGCCTCTGCCCTCCCTCTTCACTCCCGCCCTTTCTTTTCCTTCCACCTTTTTCCTTCTCTCTTTGTCTGTGCTCCTCCTGCCCCACTCGTGGCTCTCACGGGTCTTCTGAAGATTCCTGGGGCTAAAGTGTTGCGGGCTCACTCCTCACGGGACAAGATGCAGACAGCTCATCTGGTCCCAGCCTCCAAAGTTGCTGAGCTTTTGGCTCAAAAGAGGATGGAGCAAACCATAAAAGACATGACTTTCCATTTTGCTCAGATCTATTTTTCACTTGATGAACCCAGGCCTACTGCCTGCCATTCTTATCACACAAACCCCACGTCATAGCACCTGGCCCCCGAGCTGGGGGTCAGAGCAGCACTGAAACGAAATCACTATTTACTGATCTCTGGCTTCTGACGAAACTGCCTCTCTACTGCCCACCCACCCACCAGGCCCACAGGCGAGCCTGCTGGAGAAGACACTGGCTCGGTGAGTCACCATCAGCTCAACCAAGGGCGCTGGCTGCTTAGGGAAGGCAAAGCCGGAACCTGGCTCCCAGTGGGCTCCCGGGCACCATCGGGTCGGCCTCCACAGAACCCCCTGGCCTGACATTTCAGACAGGGCCACAAAGACTCTCCTTCATCCGGTGTTCTCACAAGGCCACCACCACGTCCTTGTGTCACATGAGCCAGGTCGCGGCCTACGTACCAAGTCAGAAAGCTCCAGAAGATGGGAAAGTATCTGGTAGGAGGGATGGGAGAGGAAGAGGGCCAGAGGGGCAGCAGGACCAGGAGGGTACCCTTACTCGCAGTTCAATGTGGCTCCGTTCCAGGGGGCAGGCGGCCTGCTCTCCGGCTCCGTTTGTGGCCTGTTCCCATGCAACCTTGGCCTTCTCCCCGTGGGCAAATCAGGGCATTTCCGGAAACGATTACAATCAGCCACACTCCCCTGAGAGCTGCCCCAGAGCCCTGCCAGGGTGAAAAACACACTGTTCTTCCATTTTCTGAATGAGCAAACCTGTATGCTTTCTATAAACGTCTGCATAAATCACCGACGGACATTCCCATCTTGGCACAAAGAAAACCCATCCCAGCCTGCACAAGCGGCTTCTTCCCCAAGAGGGAGGCCCAGGGGCCGCTCGTTCCATTTCTTCTGGACCCTCGGGAGCTGCCTCTTGAGGTGTTCTCCCGCTATGTGGAGGAAGCTCTTGCTCAGACAATGACTCAGTCCCAAAGGAGCGGCAGCTCAGCTTTCCAGAGGCCTCCTGAGCTGAGCTTCAGGCGGGGCCCAGCCAGACCTACTGGGGTTCAGGGGATCCTTGTTAGCTGTCCTCCCGGGAACTCCAGCTCTCCCAGACCCACGCTGTACCCAGCTTGCACAGGGGAGCACCTGTCCGAGACAGCCATCGGAAAGGCCTCTGTGCCGCTGGCATTTTATGTAAAAGCTCCGTGTGCACTTAACTAACGAGTAATCATTAATACTACCCCTGGCCCATGTACCCAACTGTTAAACTGACACTAATGAAACGAGTCCCAGGCACCATGACCAATATTAAAACCAAGTCTGACCTGTTAACTTCAATGACCCGGGCTGATTTATACATCGTGCCCTGCATTTAACCAGAATGGAGGGTATTTTATATCAAAATGCACAGACGTTTCTCTCACCCTGGCTTTTTTCTTTCTTACTACCTCCCAGCCTGGACTGGATCAGGCCAGGCCAGACCAGACCAGACCAGACGGTCCCAGCCTTAATTACTGGGATCATAGTTTTGCCTTCTCGGTGAAAAGGGATTACTGACAAAAGGGGACAGCGCATGGAAACTCTGGTGTGGAGGATAATGTATTAATTGGTACATGTGGCTTTGGAGTCGGCTGCGATGAGCATGCTATGGAATTGGCTAACTCAAACAGGCTGAGTCTACACTATGATTTTAAAAAAGAGGACTTCAGGCCAGCCCCAGTGGCCTAATGGTTAAGTTCAGTGTGCTGCACTTTGGCGGCCTGGGTGCAGTTCCCAGGTGAGGACCTAACCACTCATCAGTGACCATGTTGCGGTGGCAGCTCACATACAAAATAGATGAAGATTGGCAACAGATGTTAGCTCGGGGTGAATCTTCCTCAGCAAGAAAAAAAAGAGGACTTGGTTTGGGGAGGGCTCTCGCAGAGGGGAGGATCCAGCTCAGCAGGTGTTGCTTGACAGTCTCACCTCCCTGAGGCTGACCTCTGAGAGGGAGGAGAAAGTCAGAATCCAGGAGAACTGAGCTGGGGAAGTGCTGCCATGGATGGCCACGCCACTTCTGCCCTTCCCGCTTCCCAAGCATGCTGGGGTTGGAGGTCTCCCTTAGTTTAGAGCTGAGTGACACATTCATCCCACGGGACACTGCACTCGTGTTGGTCAGCCTGCCTTTCTCCTGTCCCCCCCCCCCCGCCCCCGGCCTCAGGGACACAGCCCATTTTGCGCACCCAAGACAGCCACTCACCTCCGTCATCTACCCATGAATCACAGACTCAGTGGGGGCGGGCAGCATCCAGGAGAACATGGCCACAGGGAGCCCTCGGCAGGGCGCACGTGGGGCAGACCAGGAGACCAGGTGGGCACGGAGCCCCAAGGCTCCTCCGTGGCCAGAAAGCGTGGGTGTTGGGGGTTAGGCAGCTGTTGGGGCGTGTCACTCCAAAGACCTTCGTCCGAAGCTGGTGCTTCCAAAGCTAGTATTGAGGGTTTGGGGATGTTCCCGGTCAGCAGATAGCACCTCCTCCCTGTAACCACCTGAGGAAGACCAGAGGGGCCAATAGGGAGGGACAGGTAAGGAGCCACCCAGCCAAGGAATGAGTCGAGGCAGCTGGGATAAAGGATGAAGCTCAGTCTCCGATCCCGCAGACACACCTGCCCCCACCCGCCATGTGGCACGGTGGACGGCTTGGAGCATGCTAATTTAGAACAAAGGCTCCAGAGTCTCACTGCTTGATTTATTTTTTAATTCACTACGTGGTTTTGATTCCCAGATCTATCCCGTATTAGCTGTGTGGCCTTGGGTAAGTTACCTACCCTCTGTGAACTTCACTTTCCACATAGTGCAATGGGTTGATAACCACCACACCACTCATATCAAAGGATTAAGTGAGGCACTGCACATGAAGCTCTCTGCACGGTGCCCGGCACACGGTAAATGCTCCAGAAACGAGGGCTATTTTCATCCTTCTTATTCATCCCATCAGGCAGTCTAACCTCCTCAACTCTGGAAGGGAAGATCTCTTTCCTAGCCTCCTACTCTTTCCTTACTCATCGCCTCCACGCCTTCCTGTTTATTCTGCTCACACATGCTCTCCCTGGGAACACAGGACACGGGTGGCAGGTCTGGGAGCTGTCGGCTGCCAGGTGGCACGGGGCAGGCCGAACGATCTCTCTGCAGAGCCAGCTTTCTGCAGCAAGCCCATTTCCACCTGAGCTGCCAAAGTGCACAGCCCAGAGGCTGCGCCTGCGGGGTGTCACGTTCAGCCTTCGGTTCTCCCCCTTCCTCTCCGCCTTGCCCGCCCCTGCCGAAGCTTTCAGACACCCCTGCTGCCTCCGTCAGGCCCTAACTCGTCAGGCCGGCTTGCCTTGGTACCGGGGCTTATCCAAACATCTTCATCGCTTTTCATAAATTCAATCCCTCCTTATCGGCCGCACCATCAGGAGGAAGGGCAGGAGGGGCTTGTGACTGAAGTGTGGGGAAGAGAAGCTTTAATTAGCCTCCTTGCTCCGCGGGGTCACCCACAGGTCAATCACCCTGCCTTCACATGTTCCCAATCACGTAGTGGGAGCGCCAGCATGGCACACAGCATTCGCGTCTGTCCTCTGCTCCCTGCTTCCAGGGGTCCTGCCCCCGGTTCAGTGCTGGGCAGGAGGGCTGCGAGTTGTAAGTGGAAATCAGCGGGCAGGCGTGACCCCCCGAGAACGTCAGTTCTAGGACAGAGGGGCTCTGCCACGGCTCCCCACTCGTAGGAGCTTCTCGGATCCAGCTGGTCACTGTATGAACTGCTGTAACAAAACCCCAGCCTTGGTCCCAGGAGCAAACTCACCCTGCAGAGAGCGTCAAAACACCTAACAGAGCGCACAGTGCTTTTGCTAGCCCTCCTAAACGGCCTCCTTGATAATGAGGTGGAAAGAGCGCTGGGCTCAGAGGAGGGCTCATCAGTCTGGATTCTGCTACCCTTTAGCTGTGCAACCTCAGAAAAGCTTCCTTGTCTTAAAAAAAAAAAGTGGCGGATGAAAATACCTGTCCTCTCGACCTCCCGCTGCTGTGGGCCCGGAGCGAGAACATATGCAAATACGCTTCCTCGTGTGCCAGATTCTAAACAAATGACGCATCCCTAGCTATCCAGCCCGCTGGACCTATGGTAACATGTTGCCACAAATAGGCTCAGAGACGGTTTCTTTTCACACTTGAATTTTTACTCGACTCTGCCATTTTCCTGAAGCCCAGTTTCTTCCATGAAGACCTTGACTTGAATCAAGCACCTCACTCTGGGGTTTAAAACCTGGGCTAATTTTCCACGGAGTAATGTGGCGGAAATGACGCCCCCACACACCTCTGGTCACCTGCCTACTCTTCCTGCACCGTCAGTCACTCAAGTTAACACAATGGTTCCCAGATCCCTGCCTTGTACTTTTCATAGCCTTCAAATCCCCAAGATAATCAAACTGCCAAATTGGCTCAATAACCAGCATTTCCGAGGTTCCTTCTCGGTGCCAAGCCCTGTCTTAGCTCCTAGAAAATGTCCTTGACTTTCTCATGGCTGCCCGGAAGGGTTATAGATAGTGAGACCATAGAACTTATCATCCAAACTGGAATGCTTTTGAAAATGGGAACATGGTATTAATAACTATGCTGGGAAAACCTGTGTAAGCTGCTACTGTCAGGCAAAGGGGGAGGGATGGTTATGCATTTTCTGGATCTTGTGGGGACGGGATGGGGAGGAGAAGGCAGCAGCAGCTTCTCAAACTGAATTTGAAAAGTGGGTGCCCAGGGAGGCCGAACGAATGAATTCTTCATTCACCGCAGTCTCTGGGAGAAATGGAAACTCATTCTCTAACTCAGTTCATCAAGGGTCCCACTGGGGAGTGAATCCCCCCAGTGCTCAGCACCTGGCACATTAACATGCAAAGAGTGTTGGCTGGTCTGAGCTGGGGGAGGAGACAGATCTCAGGGAAAGAGACACAATCCTAGATTCCCCGCGAGGTCCCAGTGCAAGCATTTATGATTATGATTATAACTGGCATGTGTGCGGTAACCAGGCCTTCCGAGCACATTCTCATGCATTTTCTCTTTTGATCTGAAGCAGATAACGCAGACGGGAGCATGCGTCTGAAAGGCCACCCTGTTGAACAGCACACTGGCTGAGCAAGAACAAAGACCATAAATGAAGAAGGATGTTTGCACTATGCTTCCCGCTTGCCTGAAAGCAGGAAGCTTTGGAGGCCTACCCCGGCGAGGTCCCCACCTCTTCCTTTCCCCAAAGCTACACGGCCTAAGAGGTTTGCTTTTTATTACTTATTTTTTTAATGGGGCACATCTCTTCCAAGACATTTTTTTTTCCATCTCGTTTTGTGGCAACGAGAGGGGGCCGTGTCTGTTCCGATGGTTCCATGGGGAAATGAGGATGGTGAGTGGCTGCCCCCTTTTCCTCTCACCTGACGTGCAACCTCTGATCTCACCTTGCACAAGCACCTGTGAAGAGAAGTTGTCACCAGTGGGGAATGCCAGCAGTTGACCCAATCGAGACAGCTGGGCAGACTCCTGGGGCTAATTACTTGGAAGAAGTTGGAGGTGGCAGGCTTTTGAGGTATGTCTCCCTGCAGATGACAAGGATTGCAAAATGACGAAACTGACTCGTCATGGGGATGGCATTCGTTGACATCAGAAAGGACTGAAGAAGGGCCCTCTCGCTGACAGAAGAGGATCAGGGACCAGCCAGCTAAGAAACCCGGGGGCTGAACGTGGCTGAGCACAGGACCGGGAGGGGGAGGTATCTCTGGAAGCAGCAGGCAGGACACGGTCCAGACTGGCCTCGTGAGTTTCTATTCTGCAGCCTCTGGGTCTTCCAGTTCCCCGTTCTTAACATTTAAACTTGAGCAAGAGAGTAAATCCCTAAGTCAGGGTTTTCCAGAGAAACAGAACCAATAGGATACATACATGTATATATATGTAAAGATTTGTTTTAAGAAATTGGTTCATGCAATGGTAGGGCTAGCAAGTCTAAATTCCATAGGGCAGGCAAACAGGCTGGAACCCTGGGCAGGAGTTGCTGCTTCAGTCTGGAGGCAGGATTTCTTCTGCTCTGGGAAATCTCAATGTTTGCTCTGAAGGCCTTCAGCTGATTGGATTAGGCCCACCCACACTGTCAAGTGTGATCTCCTTTACTTAAGGTCAACTGATGGTCGGCTTTAACCACGTCTACAAAATACCTTCACAGCAACATCTAGATTAGCGTTTGATTAAGTACTAGAGCCTGGCCAAGTTGGCACAGAAAACTAGCCATCACAATCTCGCTGAGGAGAGGCTCCAGAGTCATTTTGCAGGCTCTGCCATCCTCCCATACAATAGCACAAAGTTCTACCTTCAAGTGACAGCTTGTTGTGGGAGGGCTATATTCACCTCTAAATCACCACTCCCCTTCATGAGCTGCTAGTGTTAGTAGGTGCCCAGGAATGCCTGTTGAGTGGGACTGAATGAAATTGAGAAAATTAACTCAGCACATGGAAGGGGTATCAGCCTGAGAGTCAGAAGACCTGGGTTTAAGTTCTAGCTCCACCATTAGTTGGTGATGGTCCTCCCCCTTTGTTTTTCCTCTCGGGGTCTCAGTGGGATATATAGAAGCTGAGCGAAGTGTTCTCCAATCTGATCAATGATTGTCACCCCACAGGTCCTTGAGGACATGTGTCTTAATGTCTTTAGGGACAGTTGTGCCCCAAGAACGAGGCAGAGAACATCAGAGAAAATCCAAAAGTAGGTAGATAAATAGATAGATAGATGGACAGATGATAGATACATACATATATAGATGATAGATAGATATAGATAGATAAATAGATGATAGATATAGAGATAGATGATAGATATAATCTGTAATTAAATGTATTAAACAGAATATAAAATTATATAAGTAGATACGAGGGGATATATGATCCACATGTTTTAAGATTTGGATTTTCCTCCTTCATTTCTTAATCTTAGTTCTCTTTGGAGACTTGCTGAAAATCTCCGGCAAAATCATATGCTTTGAATTTGGATACAACTGAAAAGACCAGCCCAAGGATTACGTATCCTTGTCTCCACATCTGAAGATAATAGGGTCAAAGACAGCCACCCTGGAGAAAGGCAACCGCTGCAGAAAAGGGAACAGAAAATTTGCAGAAGAAATCCGAATGGCAAAAAGCAATAAAAGGTGCTCAGTCTCATGTTAATTACAGAATTCAACATTTTAAAAAGTATTTCTTTATTTTCCCCTCTGATTGGCAATAGTTAAGCAGGTTGATACAACACAGAGTTGGGGAGAGTGTGAGGAAAAGGGACTCTCATCCACTGCTGATGTGGCCTTCTTGGGGGTCAACTGGGCAGATCTACCAAGTTTAAGTTATATTCTTTAACCTAACGTTTAGGTGTCTATCCCAAATATCCACTCTGGGGTGCATATGTGTGTGTGTGAGAGTATGTATTAGAACACTTATTGCAATCTTTTGTGTAACAGTGAAAAACTACAAAAACGGTTAAATACCCACAAAACGGTTAAATAGTTTATTATATATCCAGGCAATGGAGCATCATGCAGCAATTAAAAAAAAAACAGGGTATCCATACATGATAGGGAAAATGGCAGAACAACCCATACACTATGAGCCAAATTTACATTTTATAAGTTCTATATTTGTGCATATATATAAGTGTGTGTGTGTACAAAAATATCTAGAAAGAAAGACTAGAAGAAAGTGTACTAGGCTGAAGGCAGAAGAGTGAGGTGGGTGTGGCACAAGGAGAGACTGAATTATTCAACCTATAAACACTTGTATTATTTTATTTGTTTGCAACCAGAATGTAGTCACGTCACCTGTATAATTTTAATAGCAATAACAACAACAACAATAATAAAAGGAAACACAAAAGAAAGTGGAGAGCTTTTGCTGCTTCCCGTGATTATCTCAATGTTGTGCATCCTCTCGACTCCCCAAATTCTCCTGGGTGAGGCCCTCAAAAGCTTAGCTTACTCTTAAGGAATGTGAAAGCAAAAGGGTTCAGTAAATGCCATTGCAATTTTTAAATTCTTGCATCTACCTTTCAGTTATTGTGTCAGTCAGGGTCTTGGCAGGAAATGGATGACACACTCAAATTAGGTAATTGGAGGTGAGTTAATAAAGGGATTATTTTACAACGTGTGGGCGGGTATAGGGAAATCATGAGGGACGGTACCATCCACAGGGGCTCAGTTGCCAATGAACATACAGGGGGATAGAATGGGGAGTGGGTGGTGAACACCCCAGCTTCACTCTCCTCCCTCTCTCCCATCTTCCACCAAAACTCACCATTGTCCAGAGGCAACTGGAACCCAGAGGAGCAGGGAGCCTTTTGATGCAGTTCATATAGGATAGTCTCCTGGGGCACAGAGCAGATGGGGCAAGGTGCAGGGTGGAGAGGGGCAAGTTGGGGAATTCCACATGCATGGTTGTCCATTCCAATGAGGGAAGATGTGCGTGATCACAATTACATGTTTAGCTCAAGCATCACTCATCCATCTGGATATGCACATATCTATTAGTCTGCGCTCCACTTTCCTCTCTATCACTAACTGGTTCTGTGCCCTTGGGCGCCCTCCCACCCCGGTCTCAGTCCCCTAATTTCTTGATCTCTAAGATGAGGGTGTTGAGCGGTCCTGATTATTTCCAAGGTGCCTTCCACCTCTAACTTCCACGACTGTGAGTCTAAACCTCTGTCCGAGCCTTGAGCCCTTTCCAACGTTGGTAATCACCGGTGACAGCTATCAGCTCCATCGGCAGGAGGAAACAGCCAACTCTGAAGGACTGTGGCAGATGGTGAGTCTGCAGGGATTTCTGTGCAGCTATTGCCTCTTCTACTTGGCACAAAGAAGGTAAAACAGCTTTGCAAAAATGGGCCGGTCCTTAACACTTCCTCTTCCTGTGGTCCCCACTGGAGTGGCCCAAGGACAGTGAGTGAAATCCACACTGTTGGATCCACAGGCGGTATTGCTGACTCATCACTTCCAGACAAAGGGCAGGTGACTGGGTAAAGGTAAAAATAGGTGAGAGAGATTTTCATCTCGTCCAGTGCCCCTTTTCTCCTCTATGCCCTGCTCAGCCCCAACCCTCTGAGTTAGAATAAAGATAGCTCAGTTCCCAAGGAATGTTGCCAAGAACCCTCATTCCTCAACCAGACTCATGTCTGAGGAATGTAATGTGCAATACACATTTTATTTGGGCCCCCTTCTGCCCTAAACAAGAGGATGGTCTTGCATACAAGTGACCCCATTGTGGTTTGGCCCTGCCCCGTGGAGCCTTAGGCTCTGAGCTCTCCTCTCTCACAAAGCCAGCCATTCCTCTGAAATCCCAGCACTTCTCTGCCTCCAGAGCATAAGGGCTCTTCTCTTGGCGGTGACCTTGAACCAAGAGTGCACAAAAGCTGAGAAATCATCTGACTTTGGAAGAATGCAGAACCCAGCTTTACGCCTAGAAGAAGCTGTAGTTGTGACCACAAATGCTTCCTCCACAGCTTCAAAAAATCACTCCCCACCACCCCTCCTGCAGACTTTTGGTTTCAATATTTGGTGAGTTCACTTAAAGGCAAGAATTTCATGGTGCATTTCCTTCTCAAGTGCTATAGCTGTCCTTCTACTGGGTGGGCACCCATTACAAGGGGGAATGGAATGGAGCTGATCAGCTGGCGAAATTGATACTGAATAAGGAAACACGTCTTACCAGTGAAGACTCAGCTATGAAATCAGTGCCCCAGCAATGCAGGGCATTGCAAGAGACTGAGTCACATTACGTCAGGGTCTGCGCCAAGATGAAATACTCGCTTACCCATCTTCCCAGGTATTAGAGCTAAGAAAGAAAGGGTCGAAAGGTCTGAGTAATTCATCCTCTGCACTTGCTTGGTTTTAGTTTTTGGAGGTTATGTGAATGCCCCGTGAATTCTCAGCGTTAAATATTCAGGACCATAGAGAAGAGAGCTGCCCTTTTATCTGCGGACTTCCTAGGAGAAAAAGCAGAGAATAAATAGTAATTGATCACGAATAGACAGGCGAAACACTGTTCCAAGGGCTTTATAGACATCTTTATCTTCACAATTATCATGCCCATTTAAAGATGTGGAGATGGAGACAAAGGGAAATGAAATACATTTCCCAGGATCACTACTAACCTGCAGGGCTGATATTTAAACCTGGGTCAGTCTCAGTTTGGAGCCCTTGCTCTGTCCACATCAGCGCACTCCCTAGATGCGGATGCAGGGAAACTGGGTTAAACGGCTTCTGAGGTCCCCAAATGGCGTCATTCGGTGTGTTTCTCTTCTCTGTCCCGCTCCTCCCGGCTCTGGGTCAGTTTCCCCACCCTTCTGACTCAATGCAAGGGAGTCTGGCCGTTGCAAAGGAAGGACGTGCTGATGGAAAGGAATGGAGAGACTCACCGCCCCCGTCCGTACCTGACTGCATTTTTGCCACCACTGAGGATGGAGGACGGCACCAGCTGCTTGGGTCTCCAAGCTGGGCCGGTCCACCCTGTATGACAAAGGGAAAGGGCCTTCAGATGAGGCAGGAAAGGAGCAGGACTCCAAGCAGGGCAAGCTGAGAGCAAGCATGGTGGGACAATGTTTTTGAAATGTTAACCGATGCTCAAACTCCTGCCTCCTTCTACAGTATGTCCTTGTCCTCCTTGGCCTTTTCTCACCTCGTTGGTGGGGCCCTGTTGAATCTGCTGCATTAGAGAATGGACAATACAGCAAAAATCAAAGAAATAATAATTCTGGTTTTTGAGTTTCAAAGAAGGCTTTGGAAATATATGGCAAATGTAACAAATTTGGGAGAACATATGATGAGGAAGAGCAAAGTGGTTCTTAGATAAAGACTAAGAGAGATTCCCTGTGTTGGGGGAGCAAGGAAGCCAGACACCATGCAGAGGGTCAGGCGATACTCAGGGAACCAAAGAAGAGGTGCTACCCGGGCTCCTTGAAGTGGTAGCCGGAAGCGTGTGGCCCTGGAGGGTCCCTGGTTGGGAAAAAAAAGACAACTCAGCAGTGACCAGCATGGACTAATGGTCAAGGACCTCTTGATAAGTTATTGGAGGTCTGAGGAGTCCAGTGTGGACAAGTGATGCAGACGAGGCCCGCTGCCCAGCCTCCTAACACCACAGAGCTCTGTTAGCCTTCCCCATCCCCTGCAATTCCATGCAACTCCAATGGAAGGGGTAGGGGGGCCCTGAAACGCCCTGGTAGAATGGAGTCATAAAAAATCAAGTTGTATTTCTTGCATTTCTGAGTTTGTAAACAGAGATTCACACCTGCTCTCTGAGCCAGGCATCTCTCCAGGACAGAACCCCCCCCCCCCCTTCCTCTCCTCACAGTGCACAGAGTTTACGCCCTCCCCTCCTTATACCCAGGCCCTGGGCACCTGCCCAGAGGCATGTCTGCCACCCAGGAAGATTCCTCTGCATCACCACATGCTGCATACGTACAGGACACTGCACAGTGGGGCCCCTTCTCCCAGAATCTTGGGCTTCAATGTGACCCACGAAATGACAGCAGCTCCAGTGACAAGTCCATCCCAGCCCAATCTGTTGGCAGAGGAGAATGCTGGGGCAGGGGAAAGGGGAAACTAAGGAAGGACAATCTCCCCTGCCCCAGTCTCTGGGAACACCATATCTGAGGTTTGTTTGGCCACCCAAGGTGCTGGGCTCTGCCAGACCAGATAACCATTCCGGTTTGACAGGTACCCACCGCCCCCTGGTATGTGCCTTTGGCCCGCCTGATAGTTCTGTTTTCCTTTTCCTCTGGGATCCCCTGGGCTGCTGTTCCCCTCTCCCCACCCTATTTCACCCCTGACTTACATTGCAGGCTCAAGAGATGTCACCCAGCCAGCGTCTGCCAACCCCACAAGATGCAAACAGCAGGATGCCCCAACATTGTGATTTTGTTAGCTTTTAAACTCTTGGAAGCATTGCAGGGTGAAAAATAGTTGGAAATACCTTGGAGCAGTAGTTCTTTGCCTCTCCCTCCCCAAAACATGCATTTGTCTTTCCACAATATTGTCTGAGTATCTATCACATACCAGGCTTTGTTCTAGGAGATGGGGACCAGTCACAAGAAAGATCTACAAGATCCCTGCTCTTGGAGAACGGACGTACTAGCCCAGCAGGGCAGACACAGAGACGTGCCACCCGGATCCGCCTTCAAGAAAGGACTCACTGCCTGGCTGAGAGGAGCGTGACTGCTGACAGCCTCCAGCCACCAGTGTCTCCAAGGTTCTCTTCAGCTTTCAAGCTGAGGCCATGGTCTTCTTGGGCAGCTCCTGGCCAATGACTGAGCAAGGTGATGGGCCAAGGGTCAAGCTATTTCTATCCACAAGGGATTTCTCTATTGGGCAGTCTCTGCTCCGGAACTCTTCATGGGCTGGCAGAGACTTTTCAGATCTTCAGATTCTGATGGCCCCTCCTGCCCAAGACTGCTCCCTCCTCTTTTCTTTTATAGGTGCTACTCCCCAATGAACCCCTAACTCCATCTCAGCATCTTCTTCCAGGGGAATCTACCCCATACTCGGAGGGCACAGGAACCAGTGCGATTGAGGTGGTGACATGTGCCATGGAAAGAGAACAGAGCAAATGGTAGAGGCTGACTTGGCAGGAGAAGACAATGTAAGCTAGGAGTCAAGTGTACCCACCTTCTCTGAGAAGGCGACACTGGAGCTGAGACTTGAAGGAGGAGGAGTCAGCCATGCTCACGGGATCAGGGAAAGGGTTCCAGGCAGTGTGGAGAGGGAGAAGCCTGTTAGGGTAGAGAAAGGGGCGACTGTGCCCGGAGTTCAGTAGTGAGTGACAGGAGGACAGTGGTGAATGACGAGAGATGAGCCAACAGGGCCGACAGCGCCTGGTGCCCCACACCATGGAGCCCAGGTTCTCTTCTAAGGGGAGTCAGGCTGGCAGTCCTGTGTGCAGCATGGTCCCAGGGACAAACCCAAATGTGATGAAATAATAAAAGATGGCAATAATTTGTAATCGTGACATTACTCAGGGCATATTAGCAAAAGCTGCCTGTCCAATCTGGGCTGTGACCTCAGTGAGACAGGCCCAGGGGAATGGCCAGCTCTGGCCACTCGGAAAACCGAATTGGGCTGCCAGAGAGTGAAAGCAATGTTGCTATGTTAGTACCTGCTCCGATTTGTTTGAAAAAGTGAATCACTCACAAACCTCAGGATGTTATTCATCACAAGTCACTTGTTCCCCTCTTTACGAGTGATGGTGACACACTGGCATGTCACTACTCCCTGGATTACAGCTGCTTCCCTGGAACTGGGGTGGGAGGGGGAGGGCAGGATTTCCGGCAACATGGAACAGCCCTCCCCCCACCTGTACACCTGGGCAGGAGTTCCAGAGAGACTTTCCCTAAATCAGTGGTGCTCACCTAGAGGCGATTTTGTCTCCCAGGGAACATTTGATAACGTCTGGGGACATTTTTGGTTTTTATAATTTGGGGGGAGCACTACCGCTATCTAACAGGTGGAGGCCAAGGGTGCTGCTAACCCTCCAACAGTGCACAGGGCAGGCCCACCACACAGAGTGAGCCGGCCCAACAGGTCAATAGAGCAGAGGGAGAGGGAGCCTGCCCCGGAGCACAGGTTCTCCAGGTGTGCTTTCGGACCAGCTGCCTCAGCTTCACCCGGGAACATGTTAGAAATGCAAATTCCTGGGCCCCACTCAGATTTTCTGAATTTTCTCCCTCGGCTTTTTCCTTATTTCAGTGATCTTGGAATGAACCTAAGGCAAGGCCTGTTAAGGAATTAAGGAATTTTCAGTGTTGATCTGGAAGAAGATCTTACCTCGTCCCTTCCTCCCCTTAGGGAGCCCAGGGTTAGAACCTATAAAACCAGGAGCAATTCTGCCTTCCTTCCAGTGGACATTTGACAATGTCTGGACACATTTTGGGTTGTCACATGGCGGGGGGTGGGGGTGCTACTAGCATCTAGTGGGTAGACGCCAGAGGCACTGCTCAACATTCTCTAATGAGCAGGATGGCCCCCCACCACCTAGAATGATCCGGGCCCAGATATCAATTGTGCCAGGTGGAGTTTGAGAAACGCTGCCCTAAATCAAGAGCTAAACTGTGCACCCGTGAACCCAGGAGTGTTTTCTGGCAGGTGACTTCAGATGAGAGCTTGCAGCAGGGTTTGATAAACACAACCAGTGGGGGCTTCCTCGGTGCCATTCTGCAATTGTCATCACAGCCACTGGAGGTTTGCATTGTCCTACTCACTGCCGTTAAAGCACCAAGAAAGATTTTCTTAAAAGAAAGAATTTTAACTTTTAAGATTGCAGACTCTCTTGTAAGGCTGGCAGTAGGGCCAACTGGGGTATAGACCCAGCCAGTGGGGGGGGGGGCCCGACTGGGCAAGATGACCCGCCCCCCAAGGGAGGTCCTTTCCAGGCGAGCATTCCTATGATAATAAGGTAAAATGTGGCAGAGTGCTGCATTTTAATTAATTTTAGTCCCTTTCAAGACCACAGTTATTATTATAAAAACATCGATAATACCAAACACATGTTGGAAGTACACAGCCGGCTGCAGCCCTGGAGACCTGGGGACGTGCTAAGTCATATGTCATCTGGGGTGGTGAGAAATCAGCAGGCCCCCTCCCCGTGCCCTCTGAGACCCCAACACCCTTCTGGGTAGGCCTGCTCTCTCTCTGTCACCAGCCAAGTCCCTTCCCAGCCCAGCTTTTTCTTCCCCTCTCCCACCGAAGCTCAACGCTCCCCTCTCCCTCCCCGCAGAAACTGTGAGTGCTGCGAGGTGTCAGGCCTCCGGAAATCCCAGTTTAATTATTTTATTGGGAAAAGGAAAAAAAAAAGCAAAGAAAAGGCGCATTCTCTCATTTTGGAAGAATGCTTCATTATCTGCCTTTGCAGAGTGTGAAACACTTCACCGGGCTGTAGGCAGGCCTGAATTATTACGTGAGATGCTCAGGCGCCTGCGCTTTCCCCTTCGCCACATCCCCCGCCCAGCCGCCCACCCTCCTGGTCGAGGGATGCAAGCAGCACAGCCCCACTTTCCAGGGAAGGCAGGGAAAGACCCAGAACTGCAGTGCAGCACAGTGCTGTTGAAACAGGGCTGGGACCTGGCCCCGTGCCAGCAGCCCCTTCAGGGGCTCTTGCCCTGAAAATGCTCCCCAAGAAACGTCTCAGGTTGGAAACGGCCTTGGAGCATGTCTGGTTCCATTTCCACTCTTGCAAGAACCATTTCTCCTGCCTCCTCGGCCTCTTGTTCACTTCCGGATGCCAGGTGCCAGGAGTCCACTTCAGAGGCGAGGAATTCCTTCTCAGGTAAAAGAGAACTAGAGACATGTGCCCTGGGGTGGCGCTTTGTGACTGATGAGCGGGTTTGCAAAAGTCTTCCATCCCCGCATCTCCCCTTGGAGATGACAGAGCAGGTACTGTCGGCCCCATTTTACAGATGAGAAAAGTGAAACCTAGAGAGGTTCAGTGGCTTTCCAAGGACACACAGCAGCTATGAGGCAGGGTCACAGGGGACAGGAGCCTCTTGCCTCCAGCAACACTCTGGCACCACGTATCTGCATACTGATCTGCCCCAGGGATGGGTAATCCCCACCCACCGTCTCCTAGTAGCTCCTTTGCAGATATTCTCTCCAACCCTGGGGCTCATGGGGCCCCTGGAACACAGTGGAGAATCTGGTCCTTGTGTTCCAGATGGCGTCTCCATCACCAGAAGGCGTCCACCTTCAGGTTCATAACACTCGGGTTAAGAATTTGTCCTTTCCCAGCTGTCAGACGCTGCTTCTCCTGCTGGGTCCTCCCCAGGGAACGAGGGATCCACCAGTGCACTTGAACATCCAGTCCCTCCCTCCCCACCACCACTCGTCTCCTGCAAGAATCCCCGTAGTCACCATGCTACCCCATCCAGGGCACTGAAGGGCAGGCTAGGCCTTGACTCCATCATCTATGGAAAAACCAAAACCTGTCTCTTTCTCATTCGTGGAGAACTTGATCTGCTTAAACTTCCAAAGACCTGGCTAGGGAGTTTCTTGAGGACAGCCTCTTAAAAAGAAAAAAAAAAAAAGCTAACACTAATTGGCACTATTGTATGTTGTATGATTGACTCACTTTACCTCTCACAACAACTCAGTGAGGTTGGTACTATTTTTGTGCCCATTTTATGGATTGAGAAACTGAGGCATGGAATAGACAAGAAACTTGCTGGAGGTCACATAACTAGCAAGTGGGGGAAGTATGATTAGATCATTAAAAAGAAAAAAAACTATTACTGGAGAGGGCATTCGAGGAGAGAGAGAGTTACAACTGCTCATACAGAAGCCATTTCTCCAGGAATATTTCCAGGAGGATGAAGTCACCTTTTCATTCTTTTAAGTGTCCTGTAGTTGTGAGAACAAGTCAGCGTCTCAAGGGTTAATCTGCCATACATAGTACTGGTACATAACCATCCTATCTCTCTTGGATTTTCTTTTCCACACCTGTATTAGAGTAATCAGGGTAATTAACGCTAGCTGCTGTAACAAAACACTCCCCACATCTCAGTGGTTTAACACAAGAAAGGTTAATTGTTCATTCTCGTCACAGTCCAAATGGATGTTTGATTCAGAGCCTTCTGAGTGGGACTCCAAACGATTCGGGGGCCCAGCTCCTTTGATCTTGCTGTTCTACCCTCCTCTTAGGACCTGTGAAGGAAAGAAGTGAGCACGCAGATAGCATCCTGAGGACGTTTTACAGGGCGCTGGAAATGCGGTGCGTCAGCTCTGTCCACGTTCCACCACCCAGAAGCTACTCAGATGTGGGCCCAACTAACCACAGGGCGGGCTGATAAATGTTGACTTCCGGTGTGCCCAGGAAGAGAAGACGGGATGGAGAGCATCTGTGGGTCCCTACCGTACCAGTAATCCGCTTCAATATCTTCAACTGGTCCTCCATTTCGTGCCCCCACTGGTCATGTTTTTTCTCTTCTGTTCAACAGGACTGAACACACTCTTCGAGACATGGGCTGCTCCGGCCAGAAGACCCTGTAGCATCACCTTCCTGGATCTGGACACCATATGTCCATTAAGGC
Organism: Tapirus indicus; assembly: GCA_031878705.1. Taxonomy (NCBI): domain Eukaryota; kingdom Metazoa; phylum Chordata; class Mammalia; order Perissodactyla; family Tapiridae; genus Tapirus; species Tapirus indicus. Next base: position 51,889,461 of record CM062932.1, read on the forward strand.
AGCCTACAAGGATTTCAGCATTTTTAGCAACAGTCACACTGTTGGATCCTATTAGGTTTGTGGTCAACTAAAACCTCTAGATCTCTTTCATGTGAACTGCTGCCAATGGAGGGCTCTCTAATCTAGTTCCTGTGCTTCTGAATTTGAAACCACATGAAACTGAACAGTAATAGTTGAAAGTCTTCCATCTTGTTGGCTTTGGCTGAACATTTGGGTCTACGGAGATCGTCAGGGATCCTAACGCTGCATCCGTCATTTCGGCTTTGCTCCTGGCCTTCGTCCTTCTTGGTCTTTAGTCAGGTCACTGAGAAAAACTTAGATGAGGATGGAGACCTATAGCACAACAGGATTTAAAATGAGCCCTTGATTGATACTTTGAGTATGGCTGTTTAATCATCTGGGAATCTGCCAGGCAAGACTGTTATCCGGCTTAAATGGACTCTTTTAACCAGATAGTAAAGTCAAATGAAACCCCCTTTATTTAGAGCTTGCTCTTTGAAAATATCTAATTTCCCCCAATATATCCTTCTTATTGAATTCGATATACCATAAACCCTGACATCCATAGTCATAGTGACTTATATGAACCACACAGCTTATTATCAACAGAATCCAAGCTGGAATTGACGTGTCCTGAATTCCAGTGCTTCTTATGCCATCAAGACTATCATGTGCCCCCTGGGTACCAAGAGACAACTGAGGCACACGGCCCTGAAGCAGAAACCGACCCAGCTGAAGCACGGCCATGTGGCTGTTAGTACCTCCGCTGAAATGCCCACAGACTTTCGAGCTTGCAGCCTCCCATCCATCAATCCACCTCTTTGCCCTTCCAATTAGAGAGACAAGAAATATGACTGCCAAATATCATGTTGGGTAAACTACCTGGAGTCATTCAGGCGTGACTCATGTCACGTGTGTGTTCATCATGTGCTTGGGGGAGGGCCTGCTGGGGACTCCCACGACACCACCCATCAAGGTCCACCTCCACACAGCCCCCAAGGTCAAACTCAGGGGGGAAGACTGGTCTGAATTAGTGAAAACCCTCGGTTACAGAAAGCTGCCGGCGACAGGGATGTTTGTATTATTTCCAATTACAGCGCACCTTGTCTAAGGGGGCATGGCCAAGGAGAGGCTCTGCGGGATCTGATAAGAATCCTCCCTAATTAACACACTAATTGTTTCCAAGTAGATGCTTCTAAGGGTTTGAAAACTTGTTCCCTCAAGCAGACCGAAAACCTTTCCCTCGCCATCAAATATTGTTTTTATCATTAATTCCCTGAGCTAAACTTTTTATCATGGAAAATGTAAAGGTAAGACATGGTGAAATTATTCGGACTTCTTAATGAATAAAATCCCTGATAATTATCATAATTGTTTTTAATCTGAGCTTTCAGGATCTTACTAGATAATAGGAAAAAATCATCCAAATTAATTTTTTTGCAAACTCTAGAATCGTGTGTCTTTTGTTTATATGGTTTTTAATGCTAACGTATTTAAGCAGAGAGCAGTTTATGTAGGAGTCGGGCTCTGGGCTATGTGCTTTCTTTTACTGTCTCAATTAATCGTCACAACAATCGTAAGAAATAGTGAGAACAAATCAGCCCGATTAGCAGACAGGACCAAATATCAAGGACTTCTGGCAAATGCCTTATGGATGTTTTAGACAGGATCAAACATCCTGCAAGGATTAGCCCCATTTACAGATGGAGATAGTGAGGCTTAGAGAGGTCACACGGTGAGTGACACTTGCTTCCACAAATCCAGGAATCACTCGGGCCTCTGACTCCAGCAAGACTTTTTCTTTTTTGAGGCAATATAGGCACAATGACTAAAACCTACAGGCTTTTCACGGCCCATGAAAACATCTGAACCCTTAAAGAAAAACAAGTATTGGCTCCAGAATATAAAGAACTACAAAACCTATTTTTACCAAATGTTTGGTTAAATATCTTCCAAATAACATCGTTAGCTGGCCAGTGGCCAATTTAACTCAACTCTCAAATAGTTATTAACGAATAGAATAATGTTTAAATCACAATAATAGATCTTTTTTTTCTTAAATCTCCAAGTTATAAAAAATTATAAAGGTTTCCTCATTTTTTCTCCCATAAAATTATATTTAATGTGGGGTGTGGGGGCATTTTAACACTTTTGATAAGATGACGATGGGGCCTCCAGAAATAAGAAAGTGTAGGGACTAAAAAGATCTGAAAACATCCATGGATTTTCGAGCCTCTCCTTGTAATCCCTCCACTACACTACATTTTGTGTCCAAGTTCATACTTCTCAGTCCCTGAGATGAAACATAAGCCTGTCGTTCTTCGTAATTTTTACGTTAATTTACTCATCAACTTCTTCTATATCTTGGCTTATAGGAGACACTCAAGTTGAATGTATAAAGCAATATTTCTTTATAAATAGTCGACAATACTCTAAAATTATGGGTTTGGGCTAAGTCAGAGGGCCCTGGGGAGAGAGTGCTATTGGCTTAAGTGGTATTTCACGATGATGAGGCAGAGGGCAGGACCGCCTAGGAAATGGGCTCCGTCACAGTTTCAACAATGACTTGGCCCCGCTCAAAGGGACCATTTCGCCCCTGGGGGCAGGGACCAGGCTTTTTCCTGGAGGAGCTGGAAAGGCCGATGGCGCAGCAAGCTTGCCAAACTCCACGTCCACCCACTTTCTGCAGAGAAGTCACATGCAGTGTCCCCGGTCACAAGAGCCCCAACTTCCTGGAGGCAGTGTCCAGGCCAGGCGTCCTGGGCAGTGGCCTGACTGCCAGAAGACTCTCTGCCTCTCAGGATGCATTTGTGTCCATCAGAGGCCAAAACAAACAGGCAAAACCAACTTCTTGATTTAGAGAAAGTTCCAGAGAACTCAGCTAAAGGTGATGGTTAGGGGTGCGGGTGGGGGGTCGAGGCTAAGCTCACTTGAGCCCAGCTAACCACCACTTGAAACAAATACCAACAGCACCTGACATTTTTAGAGTATTTTTTGGAAGACACTTCAAACGTACATCATCTGACATAACTGTCATGCCAACTCTGGAAGCAACGTGAGGCAGAATATTCAGTTGCAATAAACAGGTGAGGCTCAGAAATGTTGAAGGACTACCCCAAAGCCACCCAGCCATGCAGGGGCAAAGCCTTCACTAGCCCCAGGCCTCTGAACCCCAGCAGAGTCCTTTTTTGACCACAGCCAATGGCTCAGCCCACGGTGTGGGAGATTTACCAGCTCAAATCCTCCACTTTGGGATACAAAACACCCCAGAGACCCAGGTCTGCTGGCAGAGGGCCTCAGTTACCCAAGCTCTAGACTGCAAAATAGTGTTTGTGAGTCTACGACCTGGTGACTTGAACCATGCTTCTCAATTTTGCCCTTTAAAGCAGACTGGGAGCCTGACTCACGACTAGCTGTGCTGGAAGGTGTGGCCGCACCACATCGCCCATCCGCTCCTCCCACCCGGCCTCCCTGCTCTCCTGAGCGTGTGGGCAGAGCAGCTTTCTGGCCAGACTAAGCCCCATTCTCTGCACGCTTTAGAAACTGGGCGTTCGTCCTGCCACGTGGCTTCTAACCCCACGTCAGCTCCTCCCGTGGGGGCAGCCAGCAGCATCTCTTAGCGCAAGATTGCTGCGTACTCTGCCCCCCGGTGCTTCCCATCACAGGTAAGTCTCCCCGATACCTGGGACACCTGCGGCCAGACACAGGACTCTTGCCTATGAGCTGAGCTTCCCGAGGACATGCAGGGAGTCTGGTTCCACCGTGGTGACATCTCCCCCGACCCCTCCCATGTCTCCATTCAACAGGCATTGTTGAGTTCCCCCCTCCAGCCAAGGACTGTGTTAGGCACCTGGGATAAGTCTCTACCTTCAAGGTGCTCATGGCTTAGTGGACTAAATGGATGAGGGGGGAAGCATATTGCAAACTAAACCCAGGAAAATAACTTTTAAACACGTAACTCAGGGAAGGCTTCCTGGAGGAGGTGATGCTGGAGTGGAAGGCCTCCCTGATCAGATTCTGTTTCCAATCAGGGCTCTGCTGGGTCCATTTGGCATCCAAGTTCATGCCAGTAGGTGCAGTCTCCTGGGAATATTAGCAGGGTCTCCAGGGACCCCGCCTCCACGTTGGTAGCAGGTCTGTCCTTTCTCCCAGGTTGGCGTCAGTGTTTCCCTAGACCCAGGAAGCGGAGGCAGCAGGGAACGTTCTGATGAGAGCCTTCCCTGTGAGAGCAGGGTGGTGGCCAGAGGCATGAATGCCATATGCGGGCTACTCAGGACCAATGGCCTTCAGGGGGTGGGGGCATGGGGACCAGCAGATAAGCCACCAAAGTGTGGCTCTCCAGGCCCCACAGAGCAAGATGCCAATTTGGCTTGGCTCCTTTCCCAGATGGTGAGACATGGCCCAAACCCCAAGGCCAGTGGTGTTATTCCAGACACAGAGCTTCTCTCCACAATCACGTTAAAGCCCAGTTGTGCCCAGAAAATGTGTCAGCGCACAGGGAAGAGGACCACCTCCCAGCCGGCCGCCAGGACAGTGCCACCAGCAGCTCTGAGTTCGACTGCAACCCCATCCTGTGACTAACTGCAGGCCGGGGAGCGTGTTGGCCCAGCCTGGCTCCTCCCGAGGGAGGTGGGGGGCAGACACAGCCTGGTCACTGGGCTCCAACAGCGTCCTATGGAATGGGGTCTGACACAGGATGGTCTTGATAACCACATGGGGGTGGGTGGGTGCAAAGCACAGAATTACTTGGGGGGAGGAGGAAGGACATAGAACAATTTACTCCGTCCGTGCCTGTTACGTGTGCCAGGTGCTACACTAGGAGTTTACATACATTATTTCAGGTCATCTAAACCAGGCGGAAAAATATTGGTCCTCAGTTTACAGTTGAAGAAACTGAGGCTCAGAGAGGCTAACTAACCTGCCTAAGGTCACCCAGGCCAAGTGACAGCACTGAGGTTAGAACTGGTCCATCTGACCCTGATGCTCCTGCTCTCCTCCTGCAGGCTCTTGCCTGCATAAAAGCACGTCTTCCACCCCACCCCACCTCTGTTGGGGAGAAAAGCTTCTCAAATTGTCCTAAGGTCAGGGGAGAGGGGAAGGACAGGAAGCGGGGGACCAAGAACTGGGGCAGGGCTCAACAGTGCAGTCATTCCTGCTCAGTGTGGGGATGCCATGTGCCGCCAGGCTTGGGGGAGGCTGGTGATGGTGAGCCCACGACAGGAAGGAAGCAGCCCCTGCAGAGAAGGCTCCCCCAGCTTGTCTATGTTCACTGGGCACTCTTCCCCACTGTCAGCTCAGACCCTCCTTCCCATGACCCAGAGAGGACCTCCCAGGGCACCGGGCCCCTTTGTGCATCCAACTGAAGCCTCTGGCCCCTGGTTCCATCTCCCACATCCGGCCAGCTCCGTGGAGCCAGGCAGCAACCTCTCCACCACCCTCGGAGGTGGCTGGGAACACTGGTGCCTGGCTCGAGGAGGCTCCTGGAAGCCCGAGTCACGGATCACTGCACTCAGCCATCGGATTAAAGGGGCTCAGAGCGAGGGCAGCCTGCATGGCTGGGCCTGCTGGGCTGCTCTGGAGCAAAGCCAGACGGCCCTTCCCTCCTCTGCCCGACCGGTGGGGCGTCAGGCAGCCTGAAGGAGCTGCGGACAGAGGACAGGAGCCGGGTTGGCCTCAACCTTTCCTTCCAGCTTCCACAAAGGGCAGGGGCCCCCGGGGTCCGGAGGTGGCCTTTCCCTGGGAAGGGAAGGCTCAGTGTGGTCAGAGTCCCTGGACGGGGCACCCTGGCCGAGCCTGTAAGGGTGTTGGCCTGCTCTGCGGATGGCGTCCCACCCGGGGCCTTGTTTAGAGTGAATCACTTGGAAAGAGACCTGTAACTGTATCCTGCAGGAAATCGCAAGCCAAGAGCCAGAAAGAAACCAGGTCAAGCTTCATGGAATCAGCCCACCAGGAAGGAAGGCAAAGAGCACGTCGTTTATGGGGTGTCCTCTCCACCCTGGGCACACTCGGCACACGTGAAACGTCACCTTCCAGGGAGGTGGGGCTTTACCCCATTTCACACATGGGCCAAAACAGTAAGTGATGACGTGGTGGTTACATAAGCAGCAGGTGGCACAGTTAGGATGCAAAACCACGTGTGCCTGACTCCAAAGTCAGAACTCCATTCGTCATACCCAAGATCATCAATAAATAGATCTGATGGTGGCCTCCAGTCACCAACACCGTCCTCTAAACCCCACCCCAGGAGCACAGCAGCAGACAACATGGACATTCTCAGAGGCCACCTCACCCTAAGAGGCAGCACGGTGTGGGGGTCAGGAGCATGCAAGTTGAGTTCAAACTCTGACTCTGCACTAACAAGCTGTGTGACTTTGGGCAAATGTCTTAACTTCCCTGTAGCTTACTTTCCTTTTATGCAAAATAGAGCTGGAACTTCACTGCAAGGACACAATGAGGGATTCTGTGCAAACCGTTTAGACCAGTGCTTGAATGTTGTAAGTGTTCAATCAGTTTTAGCTATTATTACTATCGTTAACATCGACGTCAGCCTGAATCTCAAAGACGTAGCTCCTGTCACCAGACCTTCCTTCACCAAATCCCTGCCTCTAAACCCCGGGCCAGGAGCAGGTCTTCCGGCAGGTCGCTGATTGCTCAGGGCAGCCCCGCAGAGGGAGCTGAGACAAGCAGGAGGGGAGGGCCGGGTGACTGAAAATAAACAGTCAGCAGACCACACACTTCATCCCTTGCCCCTCCCACTGTGAATGGGGCAGGAGGACAGAATGCAAATTCCTCAACCCAAGGTGAGTCAGGGCAAACATGTTTTTCTTCTTCAAGGGAGAGGAGGCCACATGAAATCAAACGCCAGTGCCCCAAACTACCAGCCTGAATGTCACCCCGTCTCTTCGGGGCGGCCCCACCTGACTAACCTGGGGAGGAGCCAGGAGCTGGGAAGGTTTGGGATCATCACAGGATGGGAAGCCAGGCGTCCCACGTGCAAAGATACACAAACACTCCTGTCCAGCTGCTCCTCAGCTCAAGGGTCCCTAGAGCCACAAGGCCTAGGGGACTCTAAAAGGAGCACAGCATCAGACACAGATACCCGCCCTGTAAGGTCCCTAGAGACTGGACCCTCCTTTTACCCCCTTCCAGGACCACGCCCAGACCATCTCAGGGTGTTGAAAGTCCCTTTTATTTTGAAAGACAATAGTGCCTTTCCCTCCCTCCTTCCTCACTGGCCTCTGCTAGAATGTGTTCCTGCGGGGCACTGGGTTCTGGTATTTAACCCTCTGTCCCTTCAAGGAAGCCTCTGTCTGTGTACCCCAAGCGCCCCAGGTTGCAGCCATTTCTCAGGCTCCTCTCTGGGTACCCGTAACACAGTGGTCTGAGTCCCCCCAACCCCGCACCGGCCAGGCCTCTCGCTCAGCTTCAGTCCGCTTCGCCCTGGAGCTGGGGCTCGCAAGAATTAATTTACTCCCCATTCTCAAGGCTCACCTCCTCCACTTTGTCTCCACCCTTCACTGCTCCCCACAGCACAGCAAATAATACCCCATTTTATATGGAAAACACTAAAATAGGATCACACCTTTTAAAAGACATTTCCACCTCGCAGCCTGAAATCAGACTTCGCCTTTCCCCCCGCCCTCTAAACCACCGCGCGGGCCCCCTCCCCGCACGCACTCACACACCCGTTTCGCTACCAGACTTCCCTAAGCCAGTTTAATTGAAAAGGCATGATTTAGGCTAATTGACAGCAGATGGGTTCGGCTGCAAAATGCAGAGAAGCGTTTGCTGAACATGATTTACAGTAAGAAGGCAAAACTTTCTCCTTTTTATATCTTTCTTCGAGCACCACGGCCAAAACAGCTCAGCAGAAATGAGAGGAGAAAAAAAAGTAATTAGTGTTTAATTTTTTAACAATTTTTAACTCCCTTTTTAATTGCTTTACATAAACCTGTCCTAGAATTTTACAGCCTTCAAATCTCCGTCTAAGTCTGGTCCTTGTTTCTGGTTTTAATTACAGGGAGGCTTGTCTGGCACATTAAATTAGAAGAAAAAAACACACACACAATTTCAGAAATATTTTGCTGTTGGACTCCCAGCTGAACATCTAATATTTCAGCGTGCAAATGGGAAGGCCCGGCCCGGCAGGGTCTCGGTGGAGGCAAACGCAGACCCAAGTGCTTCTGTAGTGTTATTGCATCAACCCCAAACTGTCTCTTAACGTTATTAGGAGAGACAGCAGTCATCTGACAGCGTCTGAGAGCCCACAATGGCCCCAGGCACCTCAGCGCTGCTTCCGAGGTTAACTGGCTTCCCAGAAAAGCTGGGCGTGTGCAGACCTCAGGTTCTTATGCCTAAGCCAGGCCATCCGATCTTATGCTCACTTCTCAGCAGTCCATTTTAGCAGGACAGAAACGCCAGAAAAGGGCTGTGTGAAGGGGACAAGGGGGATCGGTCTCCGCAGTGCAGGGTTAATGGGAAGGAGGGGTCCAGGGAGCAGATTCGGGCTGCATCTGAGTGGCTCCCTTCACAGAGAGAGTTCAAGCCAAGTCTGGACCTGCGCTGGCCAATGGAACTTCCTGCTATCCAATATGGTAGCCACCAGCCTGCACGTGGCTATTGAAATTTAAATGCATGAACGTTAAGTAAAGAGTAAAATTCCCTTTCTCAGTTGTACTGGCCATGTTTCAGCTGCTCAAGAGCCTCATGTGGATAATGGCTAGCTAATACATCATACTGTGTAAATATGGGGCATTTCATCTCTGCAGAAAGTTCTGTTGGACAGAGATGCTCTAGAACCTTGCTACTGAAAGTGTGGTCTGTGGCTCGGCAGCATGGACATCTCCTGGAGCCGCCTAGAAAGGCAGGATCTTGGGCCTCACCAAGATTTGGAAACTGCATTGTAACAAGACCCCAGGCGATTTGAGTACACATTCAGGGTCACATCCCTGCAGCAGCCCCGTGGCTGGCTGGGGCCTGGAGCAGAGTAATGGCCCGTGGATTCCCTTCAAGGTGTGCTCAGAGGTGGGGGAGAGTGTGCAGATGGGGGGTAGGGAGTGGTGTGCCGTAAAATGTCCTCGGGACACAAACCCTGCAGGGCCGAGGCTCCCCTGTCTCGTGTTCATTAGCCGAGGCCGCAGACCCCCTTGGCAGACCCAGCCCAAGCCTGCCCTGGGCTCCTCTAGGACTCCTGCTGGGAGGCGGAGGGCTGCCTGGCGCCGCTGGGCGGGCAACTCTGGGGATGGAGCCAGGCCAATGCTGGCTCCCCACACACGGTCATTACCTCCCCAAAACCCAGGAGTTATTACAATTAAAACACGTTGCAGGGGGGAGTGAGGGCTGGGGGAGGTCCCTTTAGGAAGGAACACTGGGATTAAAAGAAATTAGAGTGGTTGCCACGGCAACGCAACCAGGCTGGGCCTATCCTGTGATTATTTCAATGGGAATGGGATGGGGGCAGATGGGGCTGGGACAGGGGGTGCTAGGGAACCATATCCAGCTGCACGGGCAAGATCTGTGCCTTTTGCCTCAAACTGGGTCATAGCAGCCCTGGGGAAATTCTCCAGAGGTTGATTCCTGCTGGCTCTCCTGTTCTCTGTAACTACCACTTAGCCCCATGGACCACTATCCTCCAGGAAGTCCACACCCCAGGCCTCTGACATCCCTTTCCTTTTAAACTAGGAAACTTCCAAGAGGGACCCTGCTCTCATGGCCCCGTAGGTGGAATGGCCTGGCCTGGTTTCCTATCAGCTCAACTCTGGCGATTAAGGGACGCAGGGAAACCCAACGTTCCCTTTCCCCAGCAGCATTGAAGCAACCTGAAACAGAAAGCCCAAGTGTGTGTGTGGTGGGAGGAGTCAAAGAGACATGGAGTGGAAATGTTTTGGAAGTGGGCCCATGATAATGAGCAAGATGGAAATCTGTGTCTGGGACACCTCCAGGTACCAGCAGAGGATTATGGCCCCTACAGAACGGGAATCCCAGCTTGGCAGAGCTACAGCACCTGCAAAAGAGAAAACAGTAATGAGCTCCCCATCTCTCTGCTTGTCTCCTCCCGCAGAGGCCCAGCAGCCCTGAGCAGGTCTGGCCACCACGCAAGGAGAACCTGTTTGGAAACCTCTGGGGGAGTAGAAGAGGATGGGCTGGGATGGGGTTGGGGGTGAGATGGAGAGGAATCCAGTCTGCTAGGGGAGTTCTCAGCCAATTCTCACTTCTCCAATCTCATGTCCTCCGGTACCACCTAGTGGGTTCACAGACCACTAGCCCTGGGGCCGGCCCGGTGGCGTAGCGGTTAAGTTCATGCACTCCGCTTCGGTGGCCTGGGGTTTCACGGGTTCGGATCCCAGGCGTGGACAGACACACAGCTTGTCAGCCACGCCGTGGCGGCGTCCCATATAAAGTAGAGAAAGATGGGCACGGATGTTAGCCCAGGGCCAGTCTTCCTCAGCAGAAAAAAAGAGGAGGATTGGCAACAGATGTTACCTCAGGGCTAGTCTTCCTCACACACAGACACACAAAAACACTAGCCCAGATGGAGGAGTCTCAGGCATACCAAGGTTGGCCTTCTATCTGGAAGGTTAATCCGGCACTAGGCAAGTCCCTGATCCTCCTTAGAACCCAAAGCTGCCAGAACCACCAGCAAGGAGATGCCATCTCAGAACATTCTCCTCCTCCTGGCCTCCCTCTCCCGTTTGAAAGCTGATTATTTCCAACTCTGGGTAACTAACCACTGCCAAGCATTCTGGATCTTCACCAGAGCTTTCCCTGTTTGTGTTTGCAAGACCGGAGGTGTCCCTCTACAAGACGCATGGTCTTGGAGGTAGGCCTAAGTGCAAGACTTGCCTCAGCCACTGACTTTGTGTGTGACCTTGGGCAACTGACTTGACATCTTCACCTCAGTTTCCTTCTGTAACAACACCATCTAATTTACAGTGTCATTGTGAGGATTTGCATGAACTTCAAGTGCCTGGGTCTATGATAACCAGCCTTCCCAAGTTGCCCAAGTCTCAGGGGGTTCTCGGGATGCACGCCTTTCAGTTTTAAAATCAGGACAGTCCCTGGCAAACCGGGACGAGTTGGTCACCCTTCCAGACACCAAGTATGCATCCTGGGGAGCCAGCTATTATACGCAGGGGGCTTCACTCCTTTGTAAAATTCTTTATATACTATATATGTACACAAAAAGTATATACATTCATTCACACACCAATGTGTACATATATCTATATAAATTTTGCATAGAGATAAATTAGGATATTGTAATTGGTAATTATTCACATTTCAGTAAGAATGTTCATGTGGCAAAATGATAAAATGTTGCATTCCTCTCTAGAAGGTTGGGGCAGGGAATGGGACTCTGTGTAGATGGAAAATTCAGAGAAACTAAGCTGATGGATTAGAAAGCAATGAGAAATCCACTTACTCATGAGAGCTTTCATTTCTGGGGGAAAACCCCAGCACTTCTAGAAGATTCTTTTGCACCCAGCGTTGCTGCCCTCTTTCTGGTGGGAAGCCGAGCACACCTGTCCCGTGGCTCTGCTGCGCATTTGCAGGAGCCACCGAGAGCCATTTGTCTGAGGAAGTGCTGTCAGGATGGGGGTTTTCAAAAGGCTCCAGGGTGTGCTCCGGCCTGATCCGAGTTCTGAGTTGGCGTTTGCTTTTCATCACAGGAGCACTCTGTTTATTTTTCTGCCCTCCCCTCAGTTCAGAGAGTTCATGGACTGCCCAGGTTTTACCAACTCTGAAAAAACTTCAGGTGCGGAGTTCACACAGGAATCGAAAACACCAGCATCATGTCATCTTGCCCGAGATGGTTTTACCACTTAGCTCTGGGAACAATGGGTGAGTGGGTTTAGGAGGGGAAGGGAGGAGATGAAAAGGGGTCACGATCCCCTCCTCGCCCCCAGCTTGAAAACCCAGAGGCAATAACCAGGCAGCTTGGCCTTGGAAGGGATTTTCAGAAGCAATGGAATCCGCCTGGGCAGGTCAAGTTCAGTCCTGGGTCCTGGGTCCTGGGTACCAGCTCCATCACAACCAACCCCCAGCCTGGAGCTCTATCAGCAAACACAAGCTGAGCAAAGGGGTGGCAGTGAGGACCCTGTGGCTCTCCCCTCCCTCTACCCCATCCCCTCCCTCCATGCACCCTCCACCCCATTCCTCCACCCCCCTCCATCCCCTCCCCTCCACCTGATGCTTTGAGGTGCAACCTGAGCCAAGCAGCTACAGCCACAATCAGTTTAATGAGCTTCACTCACTCCCAGTCTAGATGGGGAAGAGAAAGGGCCCAGCTGGAAACACATCCTGTCTCCTTCAAGGTGAGGTGACAGTGGGGCCAGCACAGCAAGGGGGGAGGATATTGGAAGGTGCTGAAAAGGGAGAACTCTCTTTTCTCCCCTTTGGAGGGATCAAAGTCCTTATTTAATGAAAAGAAGGCAGATCACCCCTGTGCTCCTGAAGGCAGTGCAGGCTCCTCCTCGCTGAGCCCCAGCCTCCCAAAGCGCCCCCGTCCATGCTAAAGCAGCCCTGGGATTCTAGCCCCTCAGCCCCCGGAGGCTAAGGCTTATATCCAAGGCAGCACGTGGTGGCTGCTTCAGGTGGTCAACCCTGCCATGTGACACCAGACAGTGCTTTGGGGGGCTTGGCAGTGATGCCTGGTTTTATGATTTCTTGGATGGTTATTTGGTGAGACGTGCCCTCGCCATCTTCAAGACTAAGGCTCAGTCCTGCTTGGAAGAGAAAGCTGAGCTCAAGGATTCTTGATCTCCCGCTGCCCACTACCCCTCCCCCCTCCACCATCTCCATCCCTGCCTATTTCTGCTATGGCACTTACCAAACTACTTTGAAGTCTCTCTCTCTCATCTTTGACCTCCTAGAGAACAAGACTGGGCTCTCGTGCTTTTATATCCCACGCACACAGTAAGCACTAAATAAACGTTCACCCAAACAGATCCTTTACAGCTTTACCACTTTGCACGTCCAGGAGGGGCAGAATCTCTATGGCACCCAGGCCAAAGCCCCAGGATCCCAAGCTCTTGCCACTCCTTTTCCACAGATTTCCCCCCACAGGAGGCTGGAAACTTGCCCCATTGCTCCGCCCCACACCAATTAACAACCACAAAAGGCAAGCGAGCCCTAGGGGAGAAATAGTAGCAAAGAAGAAAAAAACTGGGAGAAAAGGAGGAATGTAATGTGCATGTGTGCACATATAATACGAGTTAGCATGTCCCAAAGCCCCTGGACAGAAACCAAACAGGAAATCTAGAATCATTACCAAATGCACTTCCCCTGCCTGCCCTGACCTCAGCCCCCGGGGGTGGGTCAAGGATCCTCAGACCCGCTCACCGGCTGGAAGCCACAGGAGGGCGGGGCTTTGGTGGGTTGATTGGCATTTCCTCTCCCTCTCTTCCCTCCTGACCTCCTGATAGGGTTTCTCCATGGATGGTTGAGGGGATGGGACAGAAGCCTCTTGCTGCTGGCACCTCCCAGGAGCAGCAGAACTCAGAGCTTTTCCACGCAGGCCCCCCACGGTGTTGAAGCGGAAGGTGGCCGGCAGCTGGCCTCCCTCACCCCGCTGCACAGAGAGCCGTGTGACGGCCCTGGCTTTGGGATCAAGACCTCCTGCTCTTAAGAAAACAGATCAGAAATTTTGGCATCAAAATAAAATATGTTCAGAGGAAGCACATAACCCTGAGAGTGAAACACAGACCACAAGATTGAAGGAAAAGGTCTGAGCAGAAATCGGACCTACAGTGACCATGAGTTCAAGTTCATCCTCCATGGGCTATGCCTTCCGCTTGAAGCACAGCCAAGGATAGCACCCTGGCTCTGTGCTAGCTGCCTCACCAATCCATCAAAGGTCGGCCAACTTTTCTGGAAAGGGCCAGAGAGTAAATATGTTTGACTTTGCAGGCCATAGGGTCTCTGTTGCAAATGCTGATCCCTGCCATTGTGGCATGAAAGCAGACACAGACAATACATAAATGAATGGGCATGGCTGTATTCCAGTAAAACTTTATTTATAAAAACAGGCAGCTGGCCAGATTTCGCTCACAGGTTATAGTTCTCCTTGGCACAGATCGTGAAGACAAGAGAAGGATATGATGGTTAAAGAATTTGGAATTTGAAGTCAGGCAGACCTAGTTCAAATCTCTGTCCAAGTCTTATTAGCTGTGTCACCTTGGGCCAGCCACTTAACTCAAGCAAACTCAATTTCCCCATCTTTAAAATAGGATAATAATGTCCACCTCACCCGGTTACTGTGATGATGAAATGTAAAGCGCCCAACACTCAGTAAATGCTGGCTGTTAATCATTCTCATTACGAGAGGAATTCAGTAGAATCGAGGTCGGGGGGCTGGCATCACCTCTGCACACCTGGGTGAGGAGAGTCCACAGCGTCTCTCTGTGCAAAAATTCATTTCCTAAAATTTAATATTCCACGGACTCACTTCATGACATGAAATCGGTCATTGAATCAACTGAGGAGTTTTTAAATCTCATTGTCCACGCTGGGCCCCAGACCAATTAAAGCAGAATCTCTGAGGTGAGACTGTCATGCATGTGTTTATTTTAAAACTTCTAGACGATTCCAGTGTGAAGCCCAAGTTGAGACCCACTGGACTACACAGGTGGGAAGAACGCGGGAGCACCCTCTCATTTCTTTCTGCTCCAGCTGTGGTCCACGCACCAGCAGCATCAGCATCACCTGGGAGTTGGTGAGAAATGCAGACTCTCGGGCCCCACTCCAGACCTGCTGGATCAGACTCTGCATTTGGACAGACCCTCCAGGGGATTCCCGTGTACATCCAAGTTTGAGGAATATAAGTCTGTTCCACAGATGCCTCACCAAACTTGGCTCATTATCAGAATCCCCTGTAAAGCTTAAAAAATTTCTAGACCTCATCACCAATTCACTGAGTCAAAATCACCGTCGGTGGCCCAGGGATTTTATTTGAAAATTTTCAGACATATAGAAATGTTGTACCCAGATACCCACGATCTAGATTCTATGATTGTCAGAATTTCACTACGTTTGCTTCATCACATATCTATGCATTTATCCATCCATCAACCCATCTCAGACATCACGATCCCTCATCCCTAAACACTTTAGTACGCACATCATTAATTTTTAACAAGATCTCCAGTTGATTCCTGTGCTGTGAACCCAGTATCCTATCTCGAGCATTCAGGAACTATTCATCTAATAACAGTCTTTTTCTCTGTCCAGAGGGAACAGTACTTAGGACTTGGTAAAAAATCCTTCCTCTTCCTCCAATTTTTTAAAAAGTGATGCTACAGATTCTCTCGGTGCCGTGACTTTCAGTGTTAGAAGATGATTTCTGGTGTTTGACCTAATTCCATGTTGCTCCATTGATCCCATCTCCTCTGTCTCTGGGTAGCGCGCTAGACAACGGCCACTCACTACTGTCTCCGCTGTGTCTCTTGTATTTAAACGATGTCATTAATGGGACGCTGCCATGTCTTCAAAACCTTCCTGGTGTTTTCCCTCCAAAAACTATCTCCTGGTAAAATATTCTAGTCTTTCAGCATTCTACCTGTGGGGACTGATGGTGAGCCGTCCGTTGCACTTTCCAACTCTGTAGTTGAGAACCTTTGGAAGGGCCGTGGGGACAACATGCTATGTTGCCATTGCTTCCAGATTTTGAAATCCCATGGACCAGAGAGCAGCGATTCACCTGCACCTCCGATTTTCCCTCCATCTTGGTTTTTCTTTTGACAGTTACCTGCCGAATACAAAACTCCAAGCTCTGTCAGTCAGGGCTAATGTGAACCCAAAAACTAATCGGGGATATTTTTCTGGCTAGTTTAACCCAGAAAGGAGGCTAGCCCTAGAGCACAAGGCAGAACCATTCATTCTGGTCAACGACTCAAGCTCTTTTAGGAAAGAGGCCTCCCGTTCCACTACTGCACCCAGCTTTTTAGGAATCTTCCAGAACCCCTGAGGTGGGCTGCAGTTAGAACCAGTCCAGCCTGCACCCTTCCGTTCCTCCCCAAGGCACTCACGTAGTCACCAAAGCCCTCGGGATAAATTAATACGAGTTATTGCCCCTAAATAATTGCCCAGTGATTTCCAAGTACTCTTTTCAACAACCTACGAACAGGCTATCTCAGAGTCTGAACACACCGCCCCCAGTGGCTCTGTCTTACAGATGGAGATAACTGGGTCACGAAGAAGGTCACCCTTCATTCAGCATTTCCACCTACAAACATAAAAAGGCGGGTGGGTTCTCTCACTCCCATCCTTACCCACTTCTTTTTCCAGACCACCCACTCTCTGTTTGCATTGGTCCCCCAACCTTGAAACCAGACACCCTCCTCTGTAGAAACCACCCATGTTTAAACAAATAAATACCCCAAAGTAACCCACTCCCTGGTGGTATTCAAATAAATGTCCCAGGAAGGAGGACGGAGGGAGGAGGAGGGTACTCTGGGCCCTTCTAAGCCACTTGCCTACATGAAGCATCCTTGGGCCAGTGTTTATCTGCAGATATTGGGCTGGGTGCTTTTGTACAAGCAATGAGACCCACCAGACGGAGAGGGACTCCACGGGCTAAAGGGTTCTGTAAGTCTGGAACTCAGGGAAGAGGAGGCAGGGACAGTGGGTGGTGCCCAATCAAAGAGGAAGACCTCCCAAACCAGTGCAGAGATTCCCTCTGAGCTCCCGGTTACTCAGCCATAAGCCCTGAATCCCTCCGACTGGGGAGGGAGTGCCTAGTGCCATTTGGGAGGGTAGCTGGGTGGGTGAGTGGGGAAGAACAAGGATCAGTTCTTGATGACTCAGAAACACTTAAATATAGCCCAGAAACTAGCCTGCAGTGAGGAAGGGAGGGTGGAGAGGAACAGGAGGGACCCGCAAGTCAAAAATCTCCTTGCCTCTGACTCAATGGAGAAAACCACCGAGAGTCCTTGGTTTCATGGAATGTGGACGGCTCGGAATAAAGTCTCGGTTTTGTCACGGATCGGTTGGTCAATGGAGTCACTAATAAAAAGGATTTTCAAGCGTATCTGAGAAATAAGGGGGAAAATGACACTTGCCACTTTAAGAGAACCTCAAGTGGCTGCAGACCTCCCCCACTGGAGGAAGGAGGAAGGAGAGGCGTCCACAGGAGCTGGCCCAGTCAGTCTACGGATGGCCAAGGAAAGCGCGGACGAGATTGTGCTAGAAGGCTGGCCGAGCTCCACTAGTGCGTAAGGGAGAGGGGGGGATAAAGGAGACCACGTTTCAAAAATAAACACAAACCCCAAAATAAACAGTGTTAATGGAAGTGACTAATCAAGGGTGTGCTGAACTCAGTCGTTCTCGATAAGATACAGGGGGAAATGCACTTGGAAAATATAACAGATTTTTTTCCCTTTGGTAAATAAAGTGATGGGGAGAGGTGGGGGGACCAGGGTTAGCACTCAGTTCAACCCTGCAGCAGAGGTTTACAACACAGTTTCTCAATCCTGGCACTGTGGACATTTGGGACTGGGTAATACTTTGTCGTGGGGGCCTGAGCTGTGTGTTGTGCGATATTGAGCAGCATCCCTGGCCTCTACCCACTAGATGCCAATAGTACCTTCCCCTCTAGCTGTAACAAGCAAAACTGTCTCCAGACATTGCAAATGGCCCCTGGGGTGGGGATAGGGGAGCAAAATCGCCTCTGGTTGAGAACCACTGGTTTAAAATCACAGCTGAGTTTGAAAGTCACCTATGGGCTCTCTGTAGGGACTCAGAAGGGCCAGACAGCTGGCCAGCTGGAAAGGAATGTAGCATCTCACGCACTTGAACATTTGCAGGTCGCTAATGGCTGTGCATTGCCAGGACCTCAGTGGGAAGCCACCCACTGGCACCCAGACCCATGTGACCAGGCTCTTGTCTGTTAGAAAGTTCATGAGAATGAAGCCTGCTAACGACAAGCAAGTAGACAGCTCTGCTGCTTCCAAAGCTCTCGAAAAACAGGTGCCATTGGTTTCAAAATTGCCTTGGCCAGAAAGGCATGTGACGATGGTCCATTTCAAGGAAGAGTTCTGCAGAGAAGGGACAGCCCCGAGACACCAACTGGAGTCCAGTGGTCAGAGCCACCTGTCTTATTGGGCTCCAAAGTGAGCCACACGAAGGGCAAGTGGAAGTCACTTCTCAGACACCAAATTTCTCTTGCAAGACGAAGGCTGCAGAGAGGGCGTGGGACTGGGGAATGGTTTTTAAAGACACTGTCTTCAGAAATCCTTTGGCCACCCAACTCTCTCGGCCTACAGAGTTCGCAATGACCTAATCTGTATTTAACACAGCTGTCCCTCTGCTGGAGGAGGGGGAGGATCATCCAAGCCCTGTAAGCAAACGTCAACCATCTCGTACGTACGCCTTCTTTGCTGGCAAGCACCACGGTGATGTTCGGGAATCACCTTTAATTCAGGCCGCCCACATTTCCAGAAGAGAATCGCATCATACACCATTCTGCACCCAGGCGGCCTGGGCCGCTGTGTCATGAGTGTCAGCAACACACACTACAGAAGGCGGTGTTTACTGCAATGGACTTTGTCGTGTGGACTCGCGGAATTAAAACGTCGCTTGCCTGGCTCACCTTGCACAAGTGAAGAGAGTTTCATCTGCTTCTATTTTCCCTCCATAAACTCTGCCCAGAGCTGGGCTGCTGGGCTGGAGGGGAAGGTGATGGGCAGGGAGGAGCTGGAGAAAGATGAGGAGAAGGTTAGTGGGCTGGTCCATCCTGCTCTCAGCCCTTGCTGTTCGTCTACCTCCCCACCCCCAATTCTGAGAGCCACGAAAAAAGTGTTCTAAATAGAGCGGAACTGAAAATGGGGCTGCAGCCCGGAGGAAGTCTTCCCCTCCCTGGAGAGCCCAGTGTCCCCCATGGAGGGCTGGTCTACCTCTAGCGCCTCTCATTCAAAGCATTCTTGACCCAGGAGTGCCCAACCCTGGCAGCAGGCATGAAGCTACCACAGATGGATTTTGCTTCCACAGCACTTTGCCTGGGCTGCATCCCTCCTCCCTCCCAGGCGCCCCAGAGGTCTTCTCTGGCCTCCTCTCCCTGCATTTACCCTGGAGGCATCTATGGGATCCTATTCCAGGTGGGGACCAGAGGCCGGCTCCATCAAGGCTCACCACTAACTTGCTGAGTGAGGTCGGGGGGCTTCACTGACCCACCTGAACCTCAGCGTTCCCCAAACTGAAGTCCAAGGAGGACCACAGTCTCTCTCTCACTGCATTAGATTGTGGAATATTAATTTTTAGTAAGGGCGAGCCTCTCGTTGCTCTCAAGGGGGCCTGGGCACCAGATTGGGGATGGATCCTTAGATATTTGTCTTCAGGTCTGGAAAAGTCTATCCAAAGCTCATACCCCCAGGCCCAGAGCCAGCAGCACATTTCTAGATCCAGGCACAGCACATGGTTCTGTGTATTTCACTCATTAATACGCACACCGAGAATCGTTCCACTGTCAACCGAGTTTTATTAATAACGTTCTCAGACTCTCTGGATTAAGACTCATACGTTTCAGCTCTCAGATGAGAGGGCTGTGAGAGGGCTCACATACTCCAAAGGGGAGAGATCCAGTTTCCCCCTTTACCATGTCACCAACTCGACCCAGGTACCTAGCCCAGGTCAAGTGGCACTGTGACAGCTCTAGGACATCATCTTTGGAAGAAGGGTGTAGGGGTGGCAGTCAGGAAGGACAGAGGCAGGCTGGGGCGCTCATCGAGAAGTTGTGATGGTGTGGCAAACCCCACCCTCCACCCCAAGCCACTTCCTGGTGCCTCCACTGAGTTAAATCTTAAGGAATCTGAAGTCAAACTGATTCTATGACTTGTCAATGACTCAGTGCCACGCTGCTCTTCATGGCCTCTCTGAGTTCAGCACCTCCAAAAATATCAATTCATCCAACCAATCAAAGGCAAGAAATTTAATTTAAATAGAAAGTGAGGATTAGCAACACATGGCTGTCAGTGTGGGGTGGACCCCTCCCCCCTCCATTCCAGCACAGAAGGAGTAGAGTGGGCAGAGGGGGATGGGAAGATCCGAGGGCTAGTTTAAAATATGCAAATAGGGTCCTTAATAACACAAAGCATTTATAAACAAGAATAATCAGTGTGTGAAGTTGTTTGGGTTTTTGTTGTTGTTTTGGTTTTTTTTCTCCAGTCCCATGTATTTCACAGCTAGAAAAAAAGCCACTTCCCTCCATCCCCTCTCTCACAAGTCTGGTTCAGAGAAAAAAAATTAAAATGCTGAAACAAGGTATTTTTTTTCCCCTTTGGATCAACTGTTTTACCATAAGCGACCTGCTGGGGTCAGGAAACCCGAGTTCGAGGGCTTTCTGCTCACACAAAAACTCGTAGGGGGGATTCAGGCCGAAGAGCTTTTGCAGAGAGATGGTCACCCACACATAACCCCTCGGTATCTGTTCCAGCTTTTATTTGAAACCATTTCTCTCCTCTGCTTCACCACCTTCCTTCTCATGTAACCAGCGTGACCAGCTCTCCTGGAGGACAGCTTCCGGCCAGCACAAAACGTCCGCCATGTCTACACCCTAAAGTGAAGTCGGAAAGTGAGGGGGTAGAGGGAAGAAAAAAGAAAAGGGGAAGGGTAGGAAGGAGCTGCTCCCTATGCCCCGATGGGAACATATTTCCGTTAGTATTAGGTATGTGATGCTCAAAAGGGAGAGGAATGGTCAAAGTCAAAATAAATAGCCAACGGAAACAGGCAGCCCCTCCCTGGGAATGGTAATTGCACAGGATGAAAGTTTATCCAAACACATGAGAAAAATGGTTCACGGTGGAGGACAAGGAAAGGAGGACTCCTTACTGGAAAGGAAATTTGTTTACAACATTTTATTTGCTCCTCAGTTTTTAATGCTGTTCTGGCCCCATGTCCTGTAAACAGACCAGCTTTTCCATTCTCTAGTGGTGCCAGGAGAGCCAAAGATGGAACAGACAGAGCTGGTGCCAGAATCCCGGGCAACTGAGGTTCACGGTTACCAGAGCCCACGCCCAGCCGGGGGTCTGAGAGAGGAGCTTGTCGGTCTGCAGCGAAGAGGGGCGTGATTTGAAAGCTAGGTGCAGACACAGGGAGAAGGCTGTCTGGCTTGTGGGCTCCTGCACAGGCCTGGGAATCAGCTCTTCTCTCTGCCCCAGCAGAGGAGGCAACAGAAAGGGCTTGAAGTATCCAACGTGCATGTGTAATTGAGTATTCTGTAGAGCTTCCCTAGTCAGTAGAGGCAACTAACAGACAGATTCTGGAGATTGCCTTTGGGAGCAAAAGCTTGACTGGTGTCAGAGTCAGACGAAGCTAACACGGTGCGGAGAATGCTCGGGAAGGAGAATCACTGTTCTGAAGGCTGGTACCCAAACATCATCAACATCTATACCCTTGGCTGGCAGGTTGGCTCTATCCCCAATACCAAACCAAACAACCCAAAGAGCTCGCCCACAGCCAGAGAGAATCAGTGATGCCTTGTCACATCAGGCAGAGTTCACGTTTGAAGTGTCCTCCTCCCACCCAGGCTCAGAGTCATGGCGGACAGGCCCATATGGCTCCATGTTCAGGCATGGAGCTAAGATCCCACATTTGCTGAGTGCTGTGGTCCTGGCGTTGTTTTAAGTGCTACCCCTGCAATAATTCATTTAAACCCGGCAACCCCCATGAAGCAGTTTAAAGATAAGGAAATTGAGGCACGGGGCGGCTATGTTACTCCCTCAAGGTCTCAATGCTGGAGGCCTAGGCAGTCTGCTGCTCTTCACCGCTGCTCCATCCTGCCTCTCTTTGAAGGTGGTACGGTCCTAAGATAGGAGCCCAAGTCCCTAAATTTCCACGTGAAAAAGAACCTTCTGCCCTCTCCCCCAGGCCAACTCACATTCCACTGAAGGGCAAATGAGAAAAACTCATTAGGTGAAACAATGAGATTTGGGGGCATTTTGTTACAGCAGCCTGCTGTGACTAATACAGTTTGCATTTTGGGTCTCTCCTGAAATGGCCATAGAGAAACCGTAGCACTGCCCGTAGGGCAGAGACCTGACAGGACGTGCTCTACGTCAGGTTACTGAACCTCCTGCAGGCTTACTTTCCTCATCTGTAACAACCAGGTCTCAATACCTTCTCACCAAGTTGTCATGAGATTCAAATGAGAAGCTTTGCAAAAAGAGCTTTAAAATTGTAAGGCACAGGAAAACACTGGACTGTATTATTTCCCGAACTGCCTGATTTTTCTTGGCTGAATGTCCAATCAACTCTCCAATGTCCTGGTGACCACCGCCCACAGACGACATCCACTTTGTCCAAGCTAATTTTACTTGTTTGTACGAAGGAGAAGCGGGGGGGGGGGTGGTCTTTGAGTTCTTCTCCTCTTCCCCTGAAGGGTGAAACTTCTGCCAACATGTCTGCTCCCCTCTCTCTTCCTTTATGTGCTCTTCTCCACGGGAGGGGTAGTTAGTCAGATGCAGTGGGAACAGACTCTTCCCTCCTGGGGCCTGCTTGCTCTCAAGCGGTGCGTCTTCCACCTTTGCCTTCTGTGCTCAGGCAGGAAGTCCCTGAACCTCGGTCCTCCCCTGTAGCAGGGGACCTGCCCATCATTATCCAACTTCTCTGCCTGTGACTTGTTGGAAATGTTCATGTTAGGGTGAAGAGCAGGTGGCATTATCCACCCAGACTCTCCAGTAATACCAACCAAAAGTTCACTGGGCAAATGTGACTGATGGTTTTACACGCGCCAGTCTTGTCTGAGTGGACTGGAAGCTTCTGAGGACGAGGAACATCTTACACGGGTTGTGTTTTTCCTCCGTATTTCTCCCTAATAGATACTGTGAAATTCTTTAGAAATTTTTACCTAAACTTTGGAGTTTAAATTTCTTTCGCACCTTAAAACTGAACCTAGCTCTCAGATAACTGGCCAAAACCAGACACATCCCATTTCAAGAAGAGCTTCTACAGGGACACCAACCAATCAAGCAACAAGCACGTTTTCTCCGCTGTTTAGAAAACACTTTATTGATGAATAAACACTTTATTGATTAATAGTGGGCAAACAAAATACAGGCAAGTTTGGCATTACACACAGAGACAGATCATTCATCGGAAAAGTCAACTCAACACCTTTCTTGTACATTTACCATGTAAAAGCCGCCGTGCTGCATCCTAGGAGCTCTGAACTTGAGGTCCTCAACGACCTTGGTCTTGAATCCCAATTTTCACATATAAGACGTGGTCCAAGTGATTGATCCCTGTAAATCTCTGTTTTCTGAGGATTAAACGTCAATCACAGTGCCAGCCATGTGATCCTGAATATTAGTGGGCATTTCAGGGATAAATTTCAATATGTGAAGAATGACCCAGTTCCTGCTTTTATAGGATAGAGAGAAGGGGAGTTGGGGAGAAGGGGGTAGTTGAAAAAAGTTCTGTATAAGCACAGTAAATGACATATGAAAAGTGCTACGGTCAAGGAAGGAGGGGTCAGCATTTTTTGAGTACCTATCCAATGCCAGATGCTTTAAAAGAATACATGAGAGGGAGGTCACAACTGGTTGAGAGGGAAGGAGAAATCCAGGAAGGCTTCCTAGAGAAGGGAGCGTTTGAGACGAGCCTTGAAGGATTAGCACCATTTCAGTAGGCTGGGTGCCCAACGTCAATCTTTTAAAAAATAACCTCATCCAGTAAGAGTTGCCAGAGGATTAAAAATCATGCTGAGTTCAATCAAAAATCACCACTGGAGTGTAAAAGGAACATTCTTAATTAAGCAATTCCAGAACATTCCCAGCTTTAGGCTGCATGAGTAGTGGCAGGGAACTGTGACGTCCCAAGCAGGTTAGGAAGATGCACCCTCCATGGACAGTTACCAGGGTGGACCTGGAAAAGGGCATTTCAGGTCTGACATGGAGCAATGGTGTCCTGGACCCCACAGTGGGTGGATATTAGCAAGCACCACTCATAAGACCTGACTACCCAGAAATGCATTGCTTTAGAATAGGCTGGCTTGCACTGAAGATGTTTAAGGCAAAGGGTAAGGAACATTCCATGTTGTTTAGCTTCATTGCAGTTCATCCTTGGAAACTGGATAGACTGGGTGGCTGTCCAGCCCCTCAGGTCCCGATATTTCACTCCACGGAGAGTGACAAGCCCTGGTCAGACTCTAAAACGGCACTCACAGCTCTGTCTTTAGCAGCTCCTCTTTCAGCGCATCAGGCTGAAATCATCCGTCTCTGTCAGCTGTGAACAGTCACATACGAAGGAAAGGCTGCCACCGAGAAACAGGGGATCTCTGTCTTTCTCCACTGCCTGTGGTTACGCTCATTTTAAGTTTAACGAGAGGCAAGGCCTTTGCCCAGGAGCCTGGGACCTAACTTGAAGAGTTCAGGGCAGAAGATGGAGGGGATCCACAAGGACCACCACACGGCGGGCATGGGCAGTTCCCAGGCCAGCTGGAGCCCTGATTATGGGCAGTTTTATGAACAGGACATGTCGTCCACACCCTGCTCTCCCCACTTCTCCAGAACCCAGACCTGAGTTACCGTAAAAGGTCAGGGGGGCAGGTGGAGGCAAAGAAGGAAGAAAAGGAGAAGGAGACGGAAAACAATTTAAAAAAAAACCCTTCGACAGAACCCGATAACCTGGAGGACATGGTGATCGGCGCCGGACGGCATACAAAAGCCAAAAGGCAGGTCCCAGGACGGGTCAACTTAAGACTTAATATTTGCCTTTCACTGAGCAAACTAATAAATCCCCCATGGCTTTAGCCACGCAGAGCTCCCAGTTTTTATTTATTGGTCAAAACTGCAGGCACGTTTTTTTTTTTCCCTTCTAGTCACCCCGGGCAAATAGCAGTCCCCTTCCCCCGCCTGTCATCAGTCTGTATGTCTATTTGCTTTCTCCCTCAACAAACTCATGTTCAGTGCAGCTGACAGCAAGTGCAAACAGCTTTGAAGTATTCTTTGGTAATGGACTTCCCGGGACAGCCTGTTTGGGGGCTTGTGCAGCTGAAGGCAAAGGAAGAGAAAAGCTACTTGTCGGAGAACAGCAGACATCAGCTGGGGCAGGCAAGGCTTAGAACTTGACACATGAGAGGGACCTGCAGGGACCATCAAGACAAGCCACTTCCCCTTCCCTCTCCCATTCTATTGATGAGAAAACTGAGACCCAGAGAAAGGGCTTGAGTGACAGATGGTCTTGGAGCAAACTGAAGTGAAGGCAGGACTAGAGTTTCCAGACCCCCCAGTTGGGGCTCTTTTTAGGCCTGGGCAGAGATGACCTCACTCCACCTGCTCGTTCCCCAAAGTAGAGGGAGGGGAACCAGCTTTCCACCAGCCTGGTATGAGAGAGTCTTATCCAAGGTCAGTAGCCATACCCAAGGTCACCCTATGCCCTTTCAACCATATCCTCCCGAGCAGAGGGACTTACTTCACCATTAGAACCTGCTATCTCTCCGTCAACACACGGATTCCCAGGACCACTGGAAGAGGATAAAATTCCCTGTGGGTCAAGCTTCAATGCCATGAGAAAATCTCACAGGGAAGCTTGAACAAAATCTTGGGGGTGGGGGCACAAATTTGAGGTTAAGTTCACGATGAATTGAAGCAAGATGAGTATGTTCAGCAGGTGGATGAAACACCTTCACATTGTAACTTGGGCGATGTCTAACATACTATTCTCCTGTGGAACAAAACAGCAAATCTTTAAGCCATGAACTCTGAAATATGACAGCACTTTGGATGTCAGAGCTAGAAGAGGTTTCTGGGATCATGTGCCCCGACTCCCTCATTTTACAAGGAAGGAACTAAGACGAGGGGCTTTCTGAGACAAAAACTCAGGTCTCCTTGTCTCCCCATTCTGTGCTTTTTATCAGCATGAGACACGCTACCTGGATCCAGAAATAAGAGACTGATGCCTGTGGGGGAGAGGGCAAAATGCATTTGCTCAAAATCTCATTAAGAAATTGACATTCGTGGTCACTTGGCAGCCCATGAATCACTCCTTAAAATTCTGCTGCTTCCCCACCAGGTTGAATATCATTCAACCTTCTCTCATAGTCCTCTCCCACTCTGCCAACAAGGCTGCCTCCCCCAGGGCTGGACGATCCCTCGTCCGAGGAGGGAAAGGGGATTCCTGCATTAGTCACAGGTAGATCTAGATGAGAGTGACGCTTTAGACCACTTCAAGCTCTGGGATTCTGAGATTCTATGTGGATGAGAAGACAAGAAGAGAGAGAGAGAGGAGATTGTTGCTTTTGGCACAACAACGGGACTTCTTCTGGAACCAAAGACTATAAGTGGAACATAAGTGAAGGAAACATCTGAAATGAGTTCATCTTTTTAAAAAGAAAAATGGCACCCAAGGAGCTGGGCTAGCATTCCTCCGATGGCAGTGAAGGCAGTGAGAATCAGGACAGGGGCAAAGACCCAGGTGCTTAGGGGGCCTCATCTTTATACGTGGGTAATGAGGGAACAGTTTCTAGATGTTTGCACGCTCACCTCTACCTCTGCATGCTATGACTCTCCTGTGGGCACACCACGCAAGATGAGCAGGATTAGCTGGAGGCTCGTGGTCCAGCACCACAGATGTTCACACCCGTCTTTCAGCAGAAAAGATGGAGGCCTGATCCCCTGACAAGAAGCAACAACTTCGGGAAGGCATGCAGTCGTGAAATCCTGGCTTTGACCAACCTGAAAAGAACCTGTAATTTGCCTTCAGATTGTTCTTACTTGTCATGAACACCAAAACTTGGGTTGGCACAACCTTCCCCTCCTCCACCCCCCACTACCACCACCAAGTTCCGCTCCTTTATCCCAGATAAAGTCAGTGTCTGGAAAGGCAGGAGTGAGCTGGGAGGTCCCATTCAACACTATCTGAGTTGAACTCAAAGGTTATCTAGGAGACTTTAGAAGAAAGCACACACTTAGGCCCAATTTACAGCCCTTGATATTTTAAAGGATCCTAGAGTTCAAAGGAACTTCAGGAAATCCTCCAGCCAATTCCTTCGCTCTCCAAACAATACCATCCCAAAGATTTTAGCTCTTAGTCTCTGTCTAGCAAAGATGGCAGAATTTTCTTCTTGGCTCATTATTCTACATAGTATGTGCATGTATGATACACACACACCCACACCCACACACGTCATAGTCTATTCTACTGTTCCCGGTGACTGTGTTAGTTTTTGTTTCCTAATGAACTTAAAAAGAATTCTTTTTTGTTCTTAAAAAGAAAGGTTAACTTCCCCTTTATAAATAGGATTGTATTGGAGAGGAATCCCCGATACCATCAATGCCTGTCATACCCATAGTCCACAGCCCTCTTTTGAAGGAAGTGGTCTCAGCTGGTTCTTTATGCCCAGGTTTTTATTAAATATCATGCAACCCTACCACCCTGGAAACAACTGATTTGGTCAAGATTAATACCTGATCCAATGGCTTCCATCTGTGGGCTGCCCAGTGGCCAATGAAGTGGTCAGCCACGAGAACGCTGAATGGTAACTGACCAAACCAATCAAGAGCATCAGCCGGTTACAGCAGGCAAAGCAGAAGCACAGGAAGGGTCATCAAGTCACCCAGTAGGGTGACCAATTGTTCCAGTTTGTCCAGGACTGTCTCAGATTTAGCACTGAAAGTCCTGTGTCCTGGAAGCACCTCAGTCCTTGAAACCCAAAGGAATCTAACGAATACAACGAGTGTGTCTGCAGGTCAAGGAAGGAGAGTGAAAGCCCACAAAGAAGCCTCACACTTCAACAGCACAAAACCTCCTCCAGAGGTTCCCCTCTCTCATTTCCTGGTGATCTGGGATGCCAAGAAGGATTCCATCGCTCTACTGAGAAGACCCCCAAGTCACTAAATGATGTCATGCAAAGACATCGTCTACAACACAGGGAAGACAATGTCTAGTTTTAATTCTTTTTACAAAGGCAAGTCATTCGCTTTGGAAATAGAAAGTACAAACATCTTTGGCTCTGCATTTTGGAAAACGCTGCACCATGATCGACATCTAGAAAGTGTTTTCAGCCACACATATGGTGGCTACAGAGTGAAAGAAACAAACAGGACTCATATTTTGTTGTCAAGTGTGTGTGTCATCAGCACACACTGGAGGAAGGGGATCTGCAATAAACACCACCAACTCTGGTAGCTGGACAATCTATAATGAAGCGTCATTGTTCCGGCATGGACCCCAACGGCTACCTGAGGGAAGAGGGTCTTCACAGCTGACTGTGCATCTGTGTCAAGAGAGGAAAGTTGCAGCGAACAACAGTGTTCATTTTCTGCTCCTCCAGATGTACACCTGTGTGGGATCCGAACAAGAAAAACTGAACACAGAGAGCACCAGCCTTCACGATCCAGCTCCCCTGCCGACGGCCCTGCCAACGTCCCTAACACCTGAGAGCCTGAAGTACTTCACTGATTTGCATCACTCTGGAACCTGTGGGGTCAGATCCCAAATAATTGAGAAGGGATACCATACCAAGACTGCTTGCATAGCAACACACAAACACTGGCCTCTTTAGAAGGAGCGGGAACAAAAATTAAGATCCCATTTGACCTAAGTGTAGTTAACTATTCACTCTGTATCCGGCTGGAAGATAATGGAGCAAACAAGAATTGCTGAGCCCAAAGGCACAGCAGACGTGGGAGGCAGGGGGCAAGAAAGGGTGTGGCAGAAAGCACTTTGGTTCCAGGCATGGAGGGGGGAGTTTTAAGAGCAGGCAGCAGCAGAGGAAATGGTTTCCACAAGAAAGAAGGACAAGGTCTGGGATCGTGGCATCTTCTCCAACAGTAAGTCATCTCCAGCTCGTGCAGGTCAACAGACAGACTATTCCTCAGTGCAAGGGTCTTTGCTCTCTCCTCAAATGTCTTTTCAAATCCAGAAGTTTCCTTAGTCTCCAAAATAAGAATTCTCAGTCAAATCCAGAGCTCTTGCCTCTGAAGAGATGGTCCTGTCTTAGCCAGGTCCCTCAGGGGGTCCTGGTGCATACGCTGGCTCCTCCAAGCTTCATGGTGGGAGGTGTGGGTGAGGGAGAACAGCCCTGGCCAATCTTCTTTTCTAGGCCTGTGGACCAAAAAACAGCATATGAGTTAGAATCTGGTTTCTGCTCTTTCAACAACGAGCATCACTTACCGTCTTTAGTCCATAATGTTCTACCTACTGAACAGAACACCCTGCTTCTAAAAGCAGTATTTTAGTTAAGAAAGGAAAAAAAGGGCCTATTTATACATCCCAAGGAACTCCCTGTACACTGAATCATCACCAGGAACTCTCCAGACAAATCTTACCACTACAGCCATAGCTGATTTTTTTTTTAAATACCACTGAATACAGCCAGCCCAGAGAAAGTGGAAAATTCTGTTTCTCAGCATGTCACTATTATGTCTGTGAGATATGGGGCAGGGAGCACGGAGGTGTTAGATCACCCACTTAACAGATGGGAAAACTGAGGCACAGAGTGTGCCAATGTCCTCAGTAGATGATGACAAGGGTCTAGTCCCTAATCCTAATGTTCACTTTAGCCGGAACTTCCCTCTGCTTTCACGAGTCCTGTAACAATTAATTAGGAAATTATCCAGGGTAGATGGGGTCCCTCAGAGGAAACGGGAAGACACCGTTAAACACATTTCTCTCTCCCTAAGGCTGACCGCAAATAAATGAGATGGACTTGGACTCATCATACTTTCCTCGATTTCCACCACCCCCACATAATCCCCCATTTCCGAGTGACAAATATATTTAGTACCACTAAATGGGCTCAGGGGACTTCCCCATTGTAAACTTGATGAGGCCCCGCAACGCAAGCAAGGGGCCTAAGTCACAGACATAGATCATCCAGGCCCCATGATGAAGCTGCTGACTGGGTCTCTCATTCCAGAAGTCACTATCAACCCACAAGGAATAACTTGGACAACTACAAATCCATGTACGGATGCTGGATTAGATGCCGTGGATACAGACATAAACCAGACAGGCGAGCCCCGCCCTCTTGGGCCACAGTTGACAGGGGCACTGACCAAGCATGAGGCTGAAGGACGCCAGTATCTGAAGGAACGCACTAAGGATTCTGGAGGCAGTACGAGCCAACAGGCCCCCTTCTGTCCCTCACAGACCAGTGAGGGTCCAGCTCAGCCTGCTGCAAGGGAGCTCTCCTTCCCGTGGGCTTTGGCTAAACCCTGCCAGGGATGTGTGCAGCGAAACCCAGAGAGGAGGGTGCTAACTGTCAGAGATGGAAGGACATCACAGTGAGGGCCCTGGGGGACGAGGAGGGAGAAGATGGTTAAAGACATTCCTTTGCAGGAGAACTGCGACAGGAGAGAGTCGGCATGTTAGAGCCACCTCCCCAGAAAAAGCCAGACGACGTGCCTACACAGAGGTGCTCTGGGGCTCCGGGTGGCTCTGTGATTGGTGGCCAAGAGGGAAACCCTAAGTTTTCACCCAGGTCTTGCCTGGGCCCTCCGGACGCTCTTTCATTTGGACCCGAAAACACCCCAAACAACCCCAAAGTTCTGCTAACCGTTCTCTGGTTTCCTTTCTCCTCCTGGGCAGCAGCCCTCTAAGCTGTCTCAGAGAGGGCCAGGAGAAGCCTTCTACCCCCGGGAGACGCACACAGCTAGCAAATTAATTGGCAGCAGCCGGGTGAATCACACAGGGACTTCCTTCTTGTTGCCTGGTAACCACATGCACTTGGCAGTGGGACATTAAACACAGAGGGGAATGTTGGGAGGCACTTGCAAAATAAAATAAAAAGCAAAACATACAACACCCCAGACTCATCCCCAGCACCACAGACTCAGCCAAGGGGTGTTGGTGGGGGGATGAAGGAATCAACACAGGGAAGGAAAATGAGGTTAGGACACAACCAGCCTAAGCAGGGCCTGACACTCCCTCCCTCCCCTCATCAAACTCCTCTAGGTGTAGCATTTGTATTTGG
Organism: Tapirus indicus; assembly: GCA_031878705.1. NCBI lineage: Eukaryota > Metazoa > Chordata > Mammalia > Perissodactyla > Tapiridae > Tapirus > Tapirus indicus. The sequence continues at coordinate 51,920,365 of CM062932.1, forward strand.
CCAAAGACATGCCTCTTTTACCCTAGAGAAAGGCAATGGGGGCAGCCGATCAGCAGGCACCCAAGGATTTGAAAGAGTCCCTGGAAACACACAGCCCAGAGGCTTCGTGAAGCCACATGCGGGAGAGACTACCAATTCTGCTGTTTACACCTCTCCACAGTGCGTGATTCCTAGGTTAGGTGACCCTCTAGGGCAGGAGCCCCGTCCCCCAATCCTTTCCCACGAATGTTTTCATGCCTGTTGCTATGGCCCCTGGGAGCTGATTAGACAAGTCTTCCAACACACCGCCCTGCCCTTCAGACCCTGTCTCTGGCCTCTCTGAAAACTCCCAGGACAGAAGTGAAATGTGTATATATTCTATGTTTGGAACAGCCCACGGGAGAAAAACTGGGGACAAGGAAAGGCAGAACATTAGCAAGAGAACGCCTGGGGTCAGCTGAATATTAGCCCCCAAGATACTCATGTCCTAATCCTGCAACTGGTGAATGTCACCTTCATGGCCAAAGGGACTATGCAGATGTGAGGAAGTTAAAGATCTCGAGATGCAGAGATTATCCTGGATTATCCGTTGGGCCCCAAACGTAATCACAAGTGTCCTTAGAAGAGGGAGTCAGAGAGAGATCTGACAGGAGAGGAGTAGTAGATGTGGTCATGGAAGCGAGGCTGGAGCGATTGAAGGAAGGAATTGGGAGGCAAGGGAAGCAGGTGGCCTCCAGGCACCGGAAAGGGCCAGAAAATATATTCTTCCCTAGAGCTTCCAGAAGAAATCAGGGAAAGCTTGACTTTAGCCCAGTGAAACTGGCCCTCCAGAATGTAAGAGAATAAATTTGTGCTGTTTTAAGCCACAAGTTTGCAGTATGTGTAAACAGCAAAGGAAACTCATCTTGTCAGTCAGGGCATCCGGCATCTCTGTTGCCCCACAGCGCTGCCGGGGTCACAGGAGGGATTCGGGTAACAGCAGAATGGAGCTGGTCAGAGGGGCAGGGTCCAGAATTCGGCTTAGAAAGGCCTAAGAGACACCCTACAGGCTCAGAAGGAGAAGGTCAGATCTCTGAGAGCAACTGAGCCAAGAAGAAGACAAGGCTTCCAAGCAGGCACTCAAATTACACCATCTGTGACTGCGACTTGGGCCAGTAGCTTAATCTCTGAAAGCCTCAGTTTCATCATCTGCAAAACAGAGATAATATTATTATCTGTCTTGCAAAGCTTTTGGGATTCAATGAGATACTGCATGAAAAGTACATGGCAGATGCCAAATAAATGATAACTCTCAGGAAGGACTAGGCATGCGCATATGGGCAGAAGCTGCTAGCTGCCGACTCCAATATTTATTCTTTCCTTTCCACTTAGTAACATAACTCTGATTTTTGGCTGGCACATTGTGGCCCAGAGTAAAAAGACTGTTTCTAAGCCTCCCTTGCAGCTAGCTGTGGCCATGTGACTAAGATCTGGCCAAAGAGACCAGATAAGCAAAAATGTTGTGGGACTTCTGAGGAGGGTATTCAAAAGGTGTTGGAAGGAGCCCAATCTTTACCCATCTGCTTTTACTACCTTCTTCTTTCAGTGAGGACATGATGGCTGGTGCTCCAGCAGCCATATTGGACTATGAGGAACATTGAAAATGGGAGTCATGCACTAAAATGATCTAACAAGAAGATGGCAGCCGAGGCCCTGATGACTCCAGAACTGTCACACTAGCCTTGGAGAGCCTTTCTCTGGATTTCTGTTAGGTGAGAGAGAATGCTCCTCTGTCTTAGTTATTAAGTCATTGTTATTTTAGAGTTTTCTAGTAACCATAATGGATACATTATATCACAGATCTAGAGAAACAGGATTCAGTCTAGAGTAGTGGTTCTCAAAGTGTAGCCCTGGACTGACAGCTTCAGCAGCACCTGGGAACTTGTTAGAAATGCAAATTGTCAGGCCCCACCCCAGACTTACTGAATCAAAAATTCCGGAGTGGAGTCTAGCAATCTGTGTTTTAACAAGTCCTCCAGGTGATTCTGGTGCACACTCAAGTGTGAGAATCACTATTCTAGAGCAAGGTTTCGCAACTCTGGCACTAGTGACATTTGGAGCTGCATATTTCCTTGTGGGGAGCAGGGGGACTGTCCTGTGCACTATAAGGTGTTTAGCAGCATCCCTGGCCTCTACCTATTAGATGACAGTAGCTCCTCCTTCTCAGTGTCTTCTCAGATGGTCTTCTCTGAGACCATCAAAAATGTCTCAGACATTGGCATATGTCGGGGGGTGGGGGACAGCAAAGTTGCTCCCAGTTGAGAAACACTATCTCTGAGTAGTGATTCATTCTTGACCTTGGCTACACATTAGAATCACCTGGGAAGCTTTTCAAAATTCCAGTGCCTAGGCCTCATCCCAGCCTGGTGAAACCAGAATCTACGAGGGCGGGATGAGGCAGCAAGTAAAGCTCTCCAGGTGATTCCAAAGTTCAGCCAATGCTGAGAACCACTGCACACCGCAGAGGGCCAGCAGGCCCGGGGTAGGGACTGCTCCGAGCCTGGGAAGGCAGTAACACACCTGAATTCTGACTATGGGAAGGACATAAGACGCTCCCAAGCAGAAACTGTAATCAGCATGACTGGGGTAGACAGGGGAACACACATCCTACCTGCCAGATGGGGTGGAATTCCTGGTGGCTGTGTCACCTCACTTCCCATTAGAACAGGGTGGACACCTTTCAGTGTCTCCCATGAATAACCACACAAAGCCTCAGTTTCCTCCCCTAATAAACACAGCACACGATGAGCCAGTCCCCACAAGGTGCTATAAACACTAGCTCACTCAACAAAAACAGCTGCCTTAATACAGACACTGATGCAGCAGTGTGGCCTATTTAGAAACGGGGAGCATCAATTCTCCTTCCAATTGGTAAAACTCCCCAGGCATTGAAACCAGAATCCTCCCACAGGGATGCACTCCGAGCAAGAAGAGATTTCCCATATATTTAATGTAGCCCTGAAAATAAGCTTGGCTAGGGGTCCATCACTGGGTTGGAGCGAAAAGGAAGGAAAGAATTAAATGAGAATCCAGCAACGAAGAGAGAGAGCTGAACAGGTTGATGATCTGACTCCTTGAAAAGAAGGGTGAAGTCATGTGTAAATGCTCTCTCCTGCTGGGACTGTCCTTTTCCTTCATTATTGCACTCCCAGCCTGCCCTGCTGAAATGCTGAGCCAAGCTTCTCCTTGTTTCCCTTGGCCCAAATCACTAAGTCCAGGATGTCACTGGCGGAGGCAGCGGGGAGGTGGAGAAAAGGAGGAGAGGAGGAGGAAGGGCAGGAGGTGAGGAGGAGAGAGGAGAGAAAGCAGAGGTGGAGGACGAGAGGAGAGGAAGACAGAGCAGGGGTGACAGGAGAGAAGCTTCCAGGGCTCTGACGGTCTTAGGCGCACCAAGTCGCTGCAGCACCAGGATGAACTGGCCTCTCTGTCCCCTACCTATTTCAGCCCCACCTGGCTAGCCCAGATGGAAAGATAAGGAACAGGTCTGAGTCTGTAACCCATACAGAAAAAGCCAGCTCGCAGCGGGTCTCTAAGAGGCTACGGCTCAACAGGATGGAGACTACTCCCAGCATGCTCCCTGCCTTTCCCAGAGTTCTGCCTTCTGTCCTTTCAGTCCACTTAATGCCGCTGATTGGAACAAGGTAGAGGAAATCCGGTTGCTCTGTACCAGTGGAACCAAAGAGGCAAGGAACCCAGCTCCCTTTTCTGTTCCTGGAGACTTCTAACAGGTTCCTGTGTAACAAGTTAGTCCAAAGAATACAGGACTTTGCTGCTGGCATTGGCCACTGCCAAGGCTCCCACCTGCCCTTCCCCACATCACAGCCCCTCCCCACAAAGTCAAATATGTCTCCTATTTGACTAAAACTCCTGGGTGCCCTCCAGCCTATAAACCTTGTGTGCAAATGTCCTGACTCTTGCAAATGTGTTAAAAAAGAAACCTTACACAGTTTCCAGTTGTTCTGTTTGGATGGTGGTGTTTCTCTGCTCCTGTCCCCTGAGACCAGTGCATGATGTCCAGCATCCTGACTGCCCAGATGAAATGTGAGGCGGCCAAGAGGCACCTCCTGGGGGTAGGTGAGGAGGACACCCCTTCCCCCAGGACCACACTCAAACAAATTCGTCCATCAACTCTCCTCCCGCAAAGATGTGACCTGATATTTCCCCTTTATCTTCCATCCATCCCTCATGCCCCCTCTCTTCCCTCTTATAGGTGAGAGATACACGTCCATCCCTGGAGTCAGCTCCACGTAATGTAAAAATCTCCAAAAGACTACAAAGGAGCAGGGCTGAGATTCCCAAATGATACGCGTTCAGGCTTTGTCTTCTGAGCGCCCATCTCGTCTCTCCCTTAAACTTCGTATACCAACTGCTTTTGTGACACAGAGTCAAGGACAAAATGGCACAGAGCAACCCTTACACCTAAGATGTTAAATCACCATCTGCAGGGACATCTTAGGAGCTGGACCAGCCAGAACAAGGGAATGGGGTTCATGACTCGTCAAGGCCCCTCTGGGGCTGGTGGCCTCTGATCTATAGAAAGGTAATTGCCAACGGGCAGCCTTGTGCACACACAGGCACACACGCACCCTTCCCACCACGCACACACCTGAGGGCCCAGGATTCTTTGCACAAGGTGACGCCTGCTCCCTTTGATGTTCACCGGATGTGTTCCCATTGGGCAAAAACCAGACCTCAATAAAACCCGGCATTATCAAGAGGCCGGTGGTTTGCGATTGCACCCGCCTGTTATCTCCGCTGCCCCGGGTGGGGCGGCTTTGTGGTTCTCCATTGGAAAGCATTAACTTCTAGGTGGATCAAAGACCCTTCCGAATCAGCCGACCTGGATCCCTGTTTATCCACAGGGGACTGTTCCTCAAGATAGACTTTAAAGATAATAGGGACCCCAGTCCCAGACTCCCTCCATACTCTCCTTATCATGCAGTATGTCCCTTAGGGGCCACCCAACGGCCAATCCCAAGGCCCTTCTCCTCTCTTTCTTCAGATGGCCCATTTAACAACAGCAGATGGGGGACTGGGCCAGAGAGCGTCCTGGCCCTGCTGCAACAATAGGCATCGGGGTACAGAGAGACACCTCCTGGGAGACCATGCGGGGGCTCCTCTCCCCTGTGAATCTTCCAAGGAGGGGACCCCAGAGAGGAGGGCATTTACTACACTCTCCTCAGGAGGGACATATTGACAGGTCCCCCTCACCTGGTCCCTGAAGTCCCTTGTTGGACTCCACTATCTACTCAGATGTTTGAGGGCCAGTGATCAGCCTGCAGTGAGGACACAGTGGGACTTCTGAGTTGTCTGGGTTTGGAACACCCAGAAGGACTGCCCATCAACATGGGAGAGAAAGAACAAGTGCACTCAAGGACTGTAGGTGCTGGCAGACTGCGAGGCCTCCAGAATGTTCCTCAGCCCCACATGGGCCTGTCACCAGTCACTGGAGGCTTGCTGCAGCAGCCATGTCTTTCTTCTTTGTGTTCAGAGTACCTAGCTTAGTGCCTGGCCTCGAAGAGGCACAGGAATGAATGAATGAATGAATGAACAAATGAATCACTAGCAACATAGGCTAGTTATCTCACAAGTGTGGGAGGGACGTGGGTCATGGACGCTCATTCCTAGCTAAGGGAAAACACTCCAGGGAGCACATCTCACTGGGGACAGCTTGGCTTAGGATATGGAGTCAGATCAAGGTTCAAATCCCGGATCCTGGGCAGGGGAATTCAATTCTCTTGAACCCACCTGGTACCCAGGAATAAGTACCTCCTCCATCAGAGGGTTGTTGTGAGGACTGAGTTAAATACTGAAGACCCAAGAAGTAGTATTTGTCATTATTATTGCATTTCCCTATAGCACTCTCTCTATGAAAACATACAGGCAGCACATTTCCATGGAAGGAAGGACAGCGGTCACTGCCTTCGTTATTTTCCTGGGACAGACCATACCTAAGAGACACACAAAAACTCCAGACCATCTCCCACCACTCCTTGTTTTTCTTCTTTAATCAATAAAGTTGTTCCTAGCACTTAGATTAGTCTTTACCTTAATTCCTTCCATGTCCCCTCAACCGCCCCTAAAAAGTCTGAGAATTCCAAGTGCAGGGAGGAGGCGACAAAGCCAGGAGTCATGAGCAGGTTTATATAACGTCCATCCTGGAGGAGCCCCCACCGTGAACGAGGCAGCTCAGTCACGGCCAGAAAAGGGCTACACTCTTGATTCCAACACAGCCGAGGCCGACCGGAGCTCCAGCTGTGTGATTCTTTAACGTCGAAATGCACAGGTATCCTCTGCCTTCAACTCGTACATCTTTCCCTTACTTCTCCCATCCTTCTAACTCGTGTCCTCTCTTCCTTAAACCCCTGGTTCACCTGTCTCTGTCTCACTGTCATTAGAGACATCACAGCCTGAAGAGCCAGATCAGGCCAATCCAATGGGAAAGGACGCCTGTGGGGACTCTGGTCTGCCCGGCCCTGGTCCCAGCACAGCCCGGCCAGCGTGTGGCACGGGTACCAAGGTGACGACGGAAGCTGGGCCTCAGCGCCCTCTGGTCACGATGGGGCCAGGCCGTTACCCAAGGCTGCAGCTGGGCTCTCAGAGGCCCTGGGAGGTCAGGCAGCAAGTTCACAGGACAGGCCACCCACATCGCACATCAGGGCCGCTGGACCGTCCCCGGGGCCAGCGCAGCTCTGGCCCTTGGCCCTGACTCGGAACGCTCCACCATATGGCCTCCCTCAGGGAGGATGAGAGGAGGAAAAGGAATAAACCAGAGGCAAGAAAGAGCCACACCTCCCTCTGGGTGCCAGGAGCCCTTCCTGGGACGGGGGGAGGGTGGCTAGAACTGTCCCCAGCAGGTGCGAGAAAAGCAAGCGGGTGTCCAAGAAGACGGGCAACTCTTAGAGCAACAAGCCTGCGATGAGATCCGGTCCCCTTCTCTATGCTCTTCTCTCTCTGCGGCCCCCAGATGTGTTTCCAGGGTTTGATCTCAACTTCAAAAACCCTGAACCCTGGGTTACTTCACACTTTTCTAATTAAAGATCCAAACTGGATTTTCATGTTTGCAGGGAGAGCTCTGACCAAAAGTGTAGGCAGCAGATCAAAACAGGAAGCGAACGATCTCTCTTGTCCTCTCTCTCTCTCTCTCTCTCTTTCTCTGTCTCTCTCCCTTTCCTCTAAAAGCCTGGGGAGGCGGGGGAGCAAACAAAATCTTGGCAGCCTTGGCCCCTAGGTCCCCTGGAGGCTGCCTGTGTTCTCTTGAAAGCTTTTCTCTTTTCTTTGGTCCCATAGACTCCAGTGCCCAGTTCGGTCGGTCGGGGCAGGGGTGGGGGTGGCAGGGAGCTGGGTGAGGCTCTGGGAAAAGAGAAAAGAGGCGAAGAACAGATTCTCTGGTGCAGCTGCCAAGAAAAGGGCCCGAATGCCTCGTCTGGGCGGAAGGCAACCTCCCCAGGTTCCTCAGCATGCTGGGACTTGCTGGAAACCAGAGCCCTGGCTGGCAGAAGGAGGGTGGACAGTGGAACCAGAATTCAAAGGGGCAGCCGAAGGAGGGGGGGCCCCAGGGGGAAGAGGGGGAGGTTTCAGTGAATCATATAAATTAGAGGCAGAAAGGATGTCAGGCCACCTTCACTTCCTTCCTCTCCTAATGGGAATTATCTCATTAGCCTCGAGCTTCCTAGAGGCTAACTTTAAATGATTCCTGTAATGTGAATTTCAATCTACAGCCCCCATCCAATCTGACTCCTAGGAGAGCTAAAGGCTCTTAAAGGGACAGTAGCAAAAAGACGCAAGTTCAATCTACTTAACCCTGAATACTTTCTCCAAACATTTCCCACAACATTAGTATTGCCCTTTCCAACCTTTATTTCCACTTATAGGAAATGATTGTGAGAAAATAGTCATGGATATGGTGAGAGGCTCAATAATGACACCCCCATGCCAAGAAAAAGAGAGTCACGTTCTAACCCCTGGAACCTGTAAATGTTACCTTGTATGCAAAAGGGACTCAGCAGATGGGATTAAGTTAAGGATCTTAAAGTGGGGAGATTATCCTGGATTATCCAGATGGGTCCTAAATGCAATCACAAGTGTCCTCGGAAGAGGGAGGCAGAGGGAGATTTGATTACAAGAGGAGGATGTGAGGTGACCACAAAGGTGGAGACTGGGGGGATGTGCCTACAAGACAAAGGATGCTGACAGCCCTCCAGAAGCTGGAAGAGGCCCGAATAATTCTCCCCTGGAGCCTCCAGAAGGAACCAGCCCTGCTGACAATTTGATTTTAGTCCCATAAGACTCATTTCAGACTTATGGTCCCCAAAACTGTAAGAGAATAAATTTTGTTGTTTTAAACCACCAAGTGGGTGGTAATTTGTTACAGCAGCCCAGGAAACTAGTACAGATATGAATGAAGTTCTTGCTACCAGGAGTGTCATCAGAGCCTATTTCACAGCAAAAGAAGAAAACATTGGAAACATCAAAGAACTGTTCAAAAATAACTATGTCATAGTCCTACAATGAAATACTAAATAATCATTGAAATATTATTTAATAATGAAGGGTTAACATATAACTGAGTAGGGATCCTAAATATTTTCCTTGCCTTTTATAAATTTTTCGAACGGTAAGCATCTTATAATTATTTTTGTCATCATAAGTCACATATTTATATGCAGGGTGGTGTGAGGGTTAAGGATGGTTTGATCCCTTTCTATGAAAAGAGAAGCATGCACTGGGGACAACTTAGTGGAGAGAGGTCAAACAGAGTCAGAAAATCCAGAGTGGGTACCTTTCTGGTTCTGAAGACTGACAGGTTTCCTGGCCCCTCTCTCCTCTACACACACCTCTGCCTGGCATCACAGCCCTCCACCCAAGGGGCCTTCCAGCCTGCAGACCCTCCTCCCTACCAAATGAACTGGTCCAATCTCCTTACATGTAGCCCAATCCCCTTGGCCCTCACCTCGTCTGTTTCCCCCAGCCTCCCACAAAGTATGTTTATTTCTGTCTCTATACTCTTATGCTGTCGCTCACAGCTGGATGGCGTATGAGTTTCCCAAGGCTGCCATAAACAAATTACCACAAACTGGTAGCTTAAAACAACAGACATTTATTTTCTCTTAGTTCGGGAAGCCAGAAATCCAAAATCAAGGTGTCAGGAGGGCTGGTTCCTTCTGAAGGCTCTGAGGGAAAATCTGTTCCACGCCTGTCTCCACGCTTCTGGTGGCTCCCAACAATGCTTGGCATCCCTTGTCTTGCAGACGAATCACTCCAATCTCTGCCTCCATCTTCATATCACCTTCTTCTCTCTGTCTCTGTTTCCCTTTCTCTTCTCTTACAAGTACTTGTCATTGGATCCTTAATAACTACATCTGCAAAGACCCTATTTCTAAATAAGGTCACATCATGAGGTTCTAGTGGACATGAATTCTGGGGGGACACTATCCAATCCACATCTCCAATGTAGCAGATGGCCTGCAGCTCTTCTCTCTCTACTTCAGTCCATTTTTTCTTCAAGTCTCATCAACTCTACAAGGTCGTCTTTGATTCTTCCAGGTCCCAGGGGTCAATCCCCTTTGGAAGTATCCAGAGGCAGATGGAATCCCCCTAAATGCATGAACTTTCCAACAACTGGAGTTGCCAAGGTTAGAGGGGGTGGCCTCAGGAGAGATCAAATTCTGCATCAAAGTGTTCAAGCAGAAAACACCTACCTGGGAAGACTTAGGAGATCCTGAATCTGGATGGTAGACGGAATTAGGTGGTCAAAAAGAGTGTCATTTTATGAGAGCAAGGATTGTACTCGATCCACTTAGCACAGTGCTGGGCACGGAAAAGGCACCAAATAGATGCTTATTGCCCCATCAGGGATGCCCCCTTAAATCTCAACGTTCCTCCTTGCAATGAATGCACGGAACACTACAAAGCAAAATAAACTAAAAATTAGACAAGCTGCATATTCAACAACTATTTGTCAAATACCTCCTTGGTATACCACACAATGGGATAAAATCTGACACTCCTATGTGCCTCTCTCTTCTTTGATGGCAAGAAGGTGACAAATCACACGACAGGAGACACCTAAATCAGCACCCCAATGGTTGAATGAACTGAAAAAGGGACTCACGCCACCAATTTCTATATGGGCAGATGGAAGGTCCCTGGGGAAAACCTAAGAGATTAGGCCCTGGGGTCTATTTTTGCTCCTGCTCAGCCCACTGAGAAAGGGAGAGAAGGCAGAGGAGCCATTCTCTACAACAGGCAAGGGCAGGCTGTCTGTTCATGCTGGAGCCTAGACAAAGCACACACACCAGGCAGTGATTTATCAGCTGTGGGAGGCCCAAGAAGCTCTTAAGCCACAGGTGGGTGCCCGTAAAGCCACCCTCCCTGGGGAGCACAGACCTCAGACCCTGCTTTGTGCTAATCACCGTAAGCACCCTGGTACCTCAACCCCGATCTGGGTGGCCCTTACCACTCCCAAAGCCTTGTCACGTGCTCAGTGATCTCAGCCGGCCGCACACAAACCCTGTCGGGTAAGCAGGTCAGGTGTTGTTATTATTCCCACTTTACAGATGGGGAAACTGCCGGAGTGGTTCCATGACTCGCTCAGGGCCACCCAGGGAGTACATGTCCCAGTTGCTAACCCAGTGCTTCTTCCATAGACCAGGCAGACAAATGGTGTCCCCATCCCCTCGGTACAGCCCGCGAGTACTTTAGGGCTTTACGGAATTGGCAACAAATATCGGGTGATGGCTCTTCCCTCAGGGCGCTGGGCTTCCTTTTTAGACACTGGGGAGCCTGATTCCCTAAAACCGCCACCTCTTCCTGTTCAATCAACCTTCTCCTCCTGCTTCACGGTTGGAAGTGGAAGGACATGAACTGGGCGGGGGCAGGCAAGGCTTGTGCCCAGGCTGGGCCTCCCCCAAGAGAGGCAAAGCATGCTTTTTGGGATCCAGGAGGAGAAGCTGCCCATTGTGTACTCTCCCAGGTAGGGAGAGAGAAAGAGGAGAAAGCAGAGCCGACTTGAATGCCTAGCTCAACTCAGGAGTGACAGCCTTCCCAACCTGCCCTGTGGAGGTCCATGGAGCTGGGCCCTCTGTTGCACTAAGCTGGCTCAAGCAGGCTCAGGAGGTGGTTGGGTGACTTCAGAGCAGAACAGGGCAAGAACACTACCGTCTTCTGGGGCCACAGGTCAGCAGGGCAAGAGTTAATGATCCTCAGGTCAGGGGCCTCCATGGGAGGCGGCAGAGTTCCTTTCTGGTGGGGCCCCAAGACCGACAGAGCCCACACCACCTAAAGGCATTCACTACAGATCTGACTGAGCCCCAGGAACCAGAACTCTGGAGGCGACACCTGCAGGGTGGGGAGTGTAGGGCAGGGCAGGCAGGGCCAGCCCCATCCACAGCCCCCTCCCGGAATGCCCAGATTCAGGCGGGTCTTTCAGCCATGGTGGTTTCCCCTCACCAAACCATTTCTTTGTCCCCTTCCTCATCCCTTGTGGAATCTGCATCATCCTTGAGGGGCACCTTGGGAGACACTGTACACCTAAGATTTCCATGGGCTCTTCTGCATTTGAGGTCAGGCTGGAGAGGAGGCACAAGAAGGTGAATGGACGGTGTGCAAGCTGTGAAAAGTCAAGCCGCCTCCAGCAATCTAGGCCAGCGTCCGGTTCCCATGACACTCTTACTGGCAGCGTTAATAACTAACCGCGTCCCAGACAGGTGCTGGCGGCCTGGCCTTAGGAGTTCTTGTTCAGGGTTGAAAGTGAGTCACTTCCCTTTTATAGTTTGCTAGCAGACTGAGTCACCCAGAGGCCGACCCTTTCACACAAGCTCTCACACCTTGGCCAAATAACATTTGTGTCCATACCTTCGACCACCTATTTTCCAGGTCAGCTGGGCCCTGTGGAACTGACCCTCAGGGTCTAAGCCAAACAGCTTCCCTGTTACCCAGCCTTGCCCCTCCCCCTTCTGACCCCACTCTCTCACCTGGGACAGTGACTCCTGTCCCAAGAGGAGTGTGGGGAAATGTCTAAGAGAGACAGAGGACCTGACAGGTGGGCACCCAGGCCTGAGGCTGGGTCCAGTCTGTGTCACCTTTGACCTTTACCCTAAACAGTGCTCTCATACCTTCCCAACCCCCTGTTTAGAAACAAAGAAGACTAGAAGTGGAAAGTTCCAGAACTGATGAGCCAAACGACAAAATTGTAAGGCAATAAGTCGACTTCCTCATGCTTGGGAAGGACAGAGGCTGACGGTAGGTAAACTGAGTCCCGTGACTGTTAGCAGCTCCTCTACTTCCTGCGTCAGGTGGGGGGCAGGACTGGCCATTGAGGCCAAGACTCTGGCACCAGGTTCCTATGGTGGCTCTGGAGTACATCTCTCGGGACGAATCACCCAGATAGACATCAAATAGATATCACCCAGGAAAAGAATCTCATACACCTCTTCGGGGAATCCTTCCTTCCCCACTCTTGTATGGTCTCTCCTACAAACTATTTTTTTTAAAAAAAGAGAAAGAGAAAAAGAAAATATGAAAACAAAAAACAGGAGGGAAAAAAAAAAACCTCACTGAAATAGTCTGGGGATTTACTTTTTTTTAATCCTCAGAAAGTCCCTCTCGCTACCTGGTTTCTAAAACAGACAGTAAACACAGATGACATCAGGTTGGGCAGCACTGGTGTCTCACCGCCAGGGGCTCCCGGCAGGTGTGAGGCTGACAGGTTGAGAAAAGATGACACTATTTCTATCCTTAGAAGATGAAACCAAGGAGGAGAAATGACAGCCGAAGCTGAGCGCTGGGTGTGGTGGGAAATCTGACACCCCGCCAGCCGTTGGCCTTTTGGGTGGACTCCACTCGTCTAGATGGGACATGGGGCTCCCTCTTGGCAAGTTTTGTTTATTCCATCTCTCAGGTATCACCCAATGCAAATCCCATCTCCCTCCCGGGGCTCAGAAAGGTCGGGCTGCGGCTGTGTGAGCTCCATGGAGCCCCCCGGACTTTCCAAACTGAATTTTGAAATCCACTTGCTGCGACAGTGGCTTTGGCTCGACCCTTGCAGAGTGTGAGGGGCTTTCCCTGCTACACACGTCTTGCACATAGAGTCTGAGAACACACCAGCCAAGCTGCATCCATAGCACAGAGGGTACAGATGCCAGGAGAGAGAGACTCCACCCCCGGTGGTTGGCTCAAGAGACCAAGTGACTCATCAGGCCTGACCAGTGACCATGATGTCCCAGGGTGAAGTGGGAGGCCTGGGGACAGAGCCCGCTGAGGAGACGTGAGCCACAGTGACTCACATTTGGACCCCGAGGGGAAGTTCCGTCTGCGAGTCCTCTGGATGGCTCTCGTCCCCCGGGTGAGGTCATCCCCACTGCCGCTCAGAACTGGGACTTGCTTCTTCCTCCCAGAGCCCCGGCTTTTCGCTCTCAATTATGGTTATGGCAGAAATCATCATTTCAGCCACAGCACCTCTCCCCTACCCACCGCACACACATGATGGATGAACCTGAGGAAAGGGCGTGTCCTCCCTGGGCGTCAGATTTTTCATCTGTAAAAATAGTTCTTCCTCCTGATGATCTCACACAGGAGCCTTTGGGGCTAAAAGGCAGTGACAATGACAGTCCTTTGCAGGGAGGATGCTAAATCAATGCAAGTGGGTCACATTGTAATATAACTATTTATGACTCCTGCTACGTGGGACCCAGCCATCGGGCCACCATCTCACTCCATCTCCCTGGACCATTGGTCTGGAAGTAGAAGAGGGTAAGGTGCTGGGTAGTAAAATGTCCCCAGCGGAGCCGGTGCCCGGGAGCTTGGTGGAATCATTCAGAAATACACTCAAGCTTGGGAGAGGGAGGCAGGTAAAGACTCGACTCTGCCCACTGACTGCTTTCTCCAAGAGTTTCCAACAGCGCGCACAAACATTTCCAAGGCGTCATCAGGTAACAGGGCATCTGGGCCATGGTCCTCAGTTAGCTCTTCTGCCACATGCATGGTGACACAGAAGTGCCCCAAAGATGGACACTAGGCATTCCCTTCTGGGTTCGGTTTTCAGTGCAATCACGGGACATCTGCTAACAACCGCCAAGACCAGGTCCTCACGGAAGCATTCTAAGAAAGACGCTGCTTCACAGGTGAGCTCTGCCCCACCCAGATGGTCACTGTGACCACGGGGTACAAAAAGACAGAAGAGGAATGACGACATCCCTGCAACTGTCTCCCGCATTCCTCAAACTGTCAAGTCGCATGTTCTTGGAGGGGGAGGAAGATGAGAGGAAGGCAAGAAGAGCCCCCGAAGGGCTGCAGGGAGACCCCGAGGGATGACCTTGAGCAGCAGTAGCCACTCCACGGTGTGATAATGCCACTGTCCGGTGTCCCTTGAGAGCAGCCTGCACCCCTTACTGCCCTAACACAATTGGAACGGGGGTATCTGGCTTGTCTCCTCTCACAATTTTTTCCCTGTTCCCTTTATTTTTCCTCTTTTACTTCTAGTCTTTGCTGCTGGGCCTGCAGCCTGCCAGTGTGACCCCTGGTGGCTCTGCAGGCAGGAAGGAGAGGAGGCTGACTCTGGTATTAAGCCATGAGCCCAGTGCGAGAGGCTCTCCTAAATCAGGAGTCATGGCTGCTGAGAATTACCCCCGAGAAGTGGCATCACAGAGCCTCGGCTCATCACCATGATGAACGTCATTCTCTTGTCACATGTGTGTGAGTGGACAGGACAGGAGCAGGCACCTTCCATGCCCCTTTCGTTTGCACCCTCACCCGTCAGCTGCCCTGTTCCTCTCGGTTTCCACACCACCCTAGTACGTGGGATCACAGCACACTTCACTCAAAATCCTGCCACGGCTCCCAGTTCCTTCGGAGGGGAAGCCTGACGCCCCCCAAGGCCCTCCCTGGTTGGGGTCTCATCCCGGGTGCTCAGCCCCCCCCCTTAGCTCCAACCCCACCAATGCTCTTGTCCTCAAACACACCAGGTTCTCCTGCCTTGGCCGGGAGGTACCGGCCCCCTGCAGAAAGCGCTTCCCCCAAATGTTCACGGGCTCGCTCACCTCCTGCATGGGGCTCGCTCACCTCCTTCAGGCCTGTGCTCAGATGTCACCTCTCAAGGAGGTGTTCGCCCTGCCCCACGCTTCACCCTGCCCTCCACTCTGCCCAGCACACTTGAGCTGTGTTTCCTGCACCGTTTCTATTTTTTTCCCACAACACTATCACCTTCTTATGTACTAAATAATTTACTTTCACTATTTTGCTGTTTATCATCTACCCTCCCCACAGTGGAAGGCAAGCTCCCTAAGAGCAGGATCGTGTTCTCTGCTAGAACAGTCCTGGTACACAGTAGACACCCAATAACTTCCGTTAGTTGAATGAATGAAGGGGTCACTGCCATTCCGATGGGGGTAGGGGCTGTGTGCCTATGGCATGAACCGGCACTCAGGTTGGGGCCACCTGGGGAGGGAGGGAAGAGAGTTGGCTAAGACAGATGGTGCTGTTTTCAGGAAGGCTGTGCCCGAAATGTGCTGGAAATCCCCCGGAGTCACTCATTAACACCCCCCACCCCCACACACAGCCTGCCAGTCACCCAAACCCAGACAGCAGCGCAAGAACAATTTAAATGACTGACTCTCCTTTCCAGGCCCATCCTCCCACCTGCTCATCCACACCATTGTCTGAGCACCTAGTCTGTTCGGGATGCTAGAATGAGCAGGGAAAAAGGATGGGGTGAAAGAAACACCCAAGGAACAGAAAACAAGCCCCACTCCCACCTCCACCCGCTCTCAAGGCACCCGGGAGGCAAAGCCAGCATCACAGGTGAAGTCCTGAAGGGGAGATGATGTGCCAGGTGAAGGAGTAGCCGGCGCCACGGGGCCCCTGTGATTGTGGGGTTTTGAGAAGGTGAGGCGCACAGATGGTGACACAGAAGAGGGTGGGGGGAGCACAGAGTAGGGTGCAGAAATATTCCAGTCTTGGGGTAAGATGCAAAGCAGGTGAGATTGGCTGAAAGGATTCAAATGTGAGTGGGAAGTGGTGGGCGATAAGATTGGGTGCCCAATGACATGTTGATGCTGAGACAGTAAGAGGCATGATAGGCTGTTTTCTTTTTTTTATCAGAAAGTGACATGAAAAATACTAGGTTTAAGAAAGAGGCTTAGGGAAGAAACAAACAGGATTACTTTGGGAAAGAAGGACTGGAAATCCAAAGGTTGGGTCCCTTGTGGGTACCCCAGCTTGTGTTACTAAAGCCAAGACCAGTGGAGTGGCTGGGAGAAGGGAAGAGACGGATCAAATCAGCAAATCACTGTGGAGTAACTGCCAGGACTTAGTATTCTAGTGGATGGAGGAGTTAACACTGTTGGCTGCCTTCCTTCTAACTGATCCATGTGAAATAAGATAACTGAGGAGGTGAACTAACAGGGCATCTATTACGATCTAGACTTTTTATTTGTGTTATCTCATTTAACTCCCAACTCCCCTGAGCACAGGTATTAACATGCACATTTTACAGATGAGGAAACTGAGGCTTAGTAATTCACCCAAGATCAGATCCAGAGCTAATTAAAAAAAACAAACCCTGACATCTATTGTATGCTTAATAAATCCCAAGACTGTGCTAGGCACTTAACTGTGTGTGTTCTCTCATTTCATGCCCCAACATGGGAGGGATTATCTTACTATCTCCATTTTACAGATGTGGACACCGAAGTCTGGAGAAGTGAAGGCCACCAGCCTGTGGTCACATAAGGAGGAAGTAGTGGAAGTAGGATTGGAACCCAGGCCTTCTGGGCCCATGCTCTTCACCGCTATGCTCGACCAACAGAGGCAAATTTGCAACATGATCCGTCCAGTTCCAATGCTCTGCTTTGCATTGCACAGCACTCCCTCTCCCAGGCTCCACAGGAGAAGTACAGAGGACCTGCTGCCTCCAATCTACTTGCCCACGTTCTGAGCTTCCAGCTACACCAGCTATACTGACACGTACGTATCACAGACTTACAGCCAGAACTGCAACTGCTGTGGATGGCGGGGTCTAGACAGCCATGGGCAAATCCAGCCCCTGCAGTTGGGGAGTGGCCCCTTGCACCACATCCTGCTTTATTAGGGCCAGACTTCAGTCGGCAGCATTCCAGAAAGCCCTGAGATCCCCTTTAATCCCAAGGTCACTCTTTGTGCTCCTGAAAGGTCAGCAGGTGCAATCCATATGGTCCTCTGTCTCCTGGACCTGCAGGCTTTGAGTCATCTACATGACGTGTGCTGCAAGACCTCTGTGTGCTGCATCGGACCTGCATAGAAAGAGTAGGCAGCAGGAGCTGATGCACGGCACACCAGGAGGCTGGGACAATTCACTGTCACCCGGAATGGAAAAAGAACACAGTGCTGGTGTGGTCTCTCACTGAATCCTGGCTCCCTCAATAATTAACCACGTGACCTTGGGTGAATGATTCTACCTCGGTTTCCTCGTCTATAGGTTGGGTATAACATGACCGACCTGCCAGGGTTGCGAGAGGTGAGGATGAGTTTATTTAAGTAAAACCTGTGAGAACACAGCCTGCCCTGAATTAATCACGATGACTGTGAGTACTTATTAACCTGTGTCTCTGGACCTTCTCTGCGAGCTAACTGCAACGGTCCTACCTGTCGATCTCCACTCTGGGCTGGCAAACAGGGGCGTTAGGGGTGCCCAGGCAAGGGGTGTGCTGCGGAAGGAGCAAAACCCCAAAGCAAGCAGAGCACCTGGGGTGGGGCTGTGCTCTGATTACCGTGTGCGGCTCACCTTTTTTCTTGTCCTTCTTTCTTGGTTCGAAGCAACTTATCCAGGTCGGCCACAAACCTCTGATTTCACCTGGAAAAAGAAGGGAGAGTTACACAGGAAACAGGATAATAAAACTCATCTTCAAGCTTAAAACACAGGAGTGGTCTCTGAAGGTCAGACAGGCTCCCAAGGACATAGGAGTTTAATGGTTGTTTATTCTTCAATACAGAATAAAACTACATTAATTCAGAATAAAGGGAGAAATCCATTTCCTGTGTATTCATTGACAATCATCATAATAAACTAGACCTAGAATAAACTAAGATGTAAATGGATATTACACTAGACAGTAATGTTTTTCGAGTTATAGCAAAACAAATTCACAATGGACTTTTACTACAAAATAATCTATTGCCACAGTTCTGAGTTGTTCTGTTTGTATTGGGCCTTTTACTCAAAGACTCCTACGACACTGTTTCTGAAGT
Organism: Tapirus indicus; assembly: GCA_031878705.1. Taxonomy (NCBI): domain Eukaryota; kingdom Metazoa; phylum Chordata; class Mammalia; order Perissodactyla; family Tapiridae; genus Tapirus; species Tapirus indicus. The sequence continues at coordinate 51,938,605 of CM062932.1, forward strand.
TTTGTGTGTTCTGCCCTTACGGTATGTCTGAACTCATGAAATGGGATAACACATGAGGAGCATCTAGCTCTGGGCTCGGGCCCTAACACGCACCCAATAGATATTAACTATGCCTTTATGAATTTTACTCCTTTGTGGGTTTCTAGAGAGCAAGGCTATTCCAGACCATCTGCATAATTCCTGAGCAGATGCGCAGTTATCAGCATACTTGCTGTTGCTGCTAAAATAGATATTTAATCTTTAAATCCGACCTCTGTTCAACCTAATTCAGACACCAGGAAGAGTAGTATTTCAAGAGGTGTTTAAAGATAATAGCCCCGTTCTCAGCTTCCCCATCATTAGGCTCAAAGAAATCACTCTAGACCCTTAGGCTGGCAAATGAAGACAGAGAGAAGAAAGAAAAAGGGGAAAAACAATACCATCAGATTTGAAACAGAAAACTTGTAACCTTCATTCACAAGAGAAAGGACAGTTCGGGTGGCGTTTTGTTCTTTCGTTGGATGCACACATACATCATCTCGGGGCTTGAACCACTCCGGTGGTTTCTAGAGTTACTGAGGACAAGGGCCAGGCTGGTACTCTGCAGCCAATGCCATCAACCAGTGCCCGCCACCAGATCGGGGTGCCCTGGCGTTCCAGCACCCCCTGCCCCACTCCTGGGGACACACATTTGCTGGGCCCAGTTTCCTCTACCACACCCATGAACTTATCCCGGGACGAACCTCGAATGCGATATAGGAATCTTGACTACAGGGCAAAGAACTTGACAGTTTTAGCTCTGAGGAACCATGCAACACATGGGACCTAACTAGATGACTCGCAAATGCTAGAAACATCATCAAAAAGAAGCAGGCAAAACTGCAAGATACCCTCCAACTCCAACGCTGGGCCTAGAATGGATCCCCGTTCCTGTTACTACTTTACGCAAAGCCACCAGCCCCACACCCAACTCCTGTTCGGTTTATTAGGTGGAAAGTATCTGATAAGCTCATTCATGCTAAAGCCTAAATGAATGGAAATGCTTCTAGTCTTACTCTTCCAGGGGAGACATGAAACTTAACACAAGGAAATCGAATCTCATCCTGCCCCCATGACGTTTCAATCTAGTCAGTTCAGTAGCAGACATTGGGGTCCAGGGTAGTGGGATACTGGAGGGGGTCTTCTTCAGATCCTATGGTGGGGGGGCAAGATGAGGAGGGGAGGGAGGGTTCTTACAGCCAAGGTTCCCAGACTTGGCTACTCCCTGAAATCACTGTCCCCCTCCCCTGCGCAGCTGGAAAATCCTACTGAAGCCTGGGGCCCATCCATGTTCTGATTGGTACAAAGTGAGGTCTGGGCACTGGGTTTAAAAAAATTTTTTTAAGTTCTCCAAGTAAGCGTAATATGCAGCAAAGTTGGAGGATCATCTGGAGATCTTGTTAAAATTCACATTCAGTAGGTCTGAGGAGGCAGCCTGAGTCTGCATTTCCAACAAGCTCTTGGGTGAACCCAATGCTGATGGTCCATAGAACTCACTCTGAGTAGCAAGGGTCTGGGAGGGATCCCCTCAAACACCCTCCTTTTGCCCCCCTCCCCAGGAACCTCAGGCAAACTGACCCCACTCCACTCTCCCGCCAGGGCTTTCCCTTCCTGAGGTGGAAACCACCACTCCTCAGCAGGCCCCAGGATCTGCACAGCTGACTTCTGGAGTGCCAGATGGGTGAGAGAGACATTACTCCCATCCCAAGAGACAGCTGCCCCCTCCCCTCTCCCCTACCATCCAGTTCTGGACAATCCAACCTCTAGCCTGAAATACACTTCTAAGAACCACTGCATTCAACAGAATGGTTTGCTTCTGCTCTGTTCCTTAAAATGAGTGAGGGTCTCTTTCCCCTTTGATTTTTGCACCGGCATGGCCATCCAGGACAGGCAAGATGCAGGCTTCCCAGAAGCCTGGGTGGACCATGGACCCTGCCTCTCTCCGCCCACAGCACACTGGCTTCGACATCTGCCATGTGGAGCCCCGCTGCAGCTGCACGCACACCCCCTGCTGCCTTTACGTCCTCAGTGCGGACTCCAGTGAGACAGGGTGGATGGCACTCCCTTGGACACAGGCCAACAGCAGCACACCACACCCCACCTCAAACCTCTGAGGGAGGCCGGAGACTGCAACCGGCTACCCACAGCCTGCCCTCAAAGGTCCCTTCCTTCCTCCCACAACCCCCACCCGGACAGGTTTCTTCCTGACATCTCCAGGGATGCCTTGAGCCAAACACCACCTAGTGGTTCTCAGCCCAACCACCTCCAACCAAGACGGAAGGGCCTGGTCCTCCTGGATACCTTTGACTGAGGAACAAGAGGCCTGGCTGGTGAGGGCACAGGAAGACATCACCTGGAACATGTCCAGTCCCACATCAACCCACCGCCTTCTCCAAAGAGTGCACCACGCATGCTGTGAGCCATGCTGGCAACAGAAGGCCACACCCTGCAGGAGAAGACCAGGGCGGGGAAGGAAAAATAAGGAGGATAGGACACTAGATTTCAATACTTCATAAGCGAGAGCCCCCTCTTTGGCCAAAACAAGGGCTGCAGTTTGGGGGAATTCTTGGACCTTTGAAATGGGTCCAAAACCAGAGAAGAATGACTTGCACAAAACAGACCAAGTAGCTGGCAGGAGGCCAAACGACTGGGTCCCAGTTCTAGGAATTACCTAAGGCCGACCCCGAGAACAGGAGGCAGTGTCCAGGCCCCAGGATACTTTTAGGTACCCACGAAAATGTTCTAATTTCTTTTAAAATCAGAAGGAATAAAATGAGTGTAATATTAATGCCCAAAAAACAATGAATCCAGCCTGGATGATACTTGTCCTTATACCACTGCAATCATAAAATACCATTTTTAATATACATGTTGCTTTTTATGGAGAAAGGGGCTCACGAAGACAAAAGTGCCTAAGATCACGAGTATCATAATTCAGCCCTGAATTTGCCTACTTCCTTCTGGTCTCCAAACTTGCCACTCTTGACTCAGGTCCTCTGTTGAATGCCCCCACCGAATCCCAACAAAACTGCTCTTTCTCGCAGACCCCACCCCTGCCTGAAGACCCTCCCCGACTGCCTCCTATTGGTTGACCTTTGACTCAGGCTCTGTCCCAAGCTTATCTGTTCCACCCCAGGCCGCTGGGCCCAATTCTGACCCGGCCCCAACAGCCATGTCCCCGCACGTGAAAGCAGCGCACCTTGGCAGGGCAGAGCAGCTCCTCCGAAGCCCAACACACACACTTAGCCCCCTGCAGCGTAAACACGGAGCACACATCACACCCAGGCCTATAAAAGGTAATTATACAATCTGATCTGCCAAATGAGGGCCGCAGAACTGTCTAATTCGTACAATGAATTCGAGGGCTGGATCAGCAGGAAAAATTAACCTTGATCTTTATTGAGATTTGCCCCCAGGTCAAGATTAGGGTTTATTTATCTTCTTTATTTTCTTGCTCAGGGAAGGTGGAAAGGCCTTCTCGGCTGCCGGCTCCTCCCTCTCCCCACCCCATCCCAGGATGGCTTTTAGACAAGCAAGCTGCCTGGTGATCTTTCCCACAAACTACCCAACTCCAGCTAAAATTAAACAAAGCACCAAATAGGAGAGAGAGAGAGATGAATTTTTCACAAAAGAAAAGTCGGGGCATCTCCAAGCCCAAATCAAGGGCTTCGTTAGCTGACACTCAATCAATACAAGGTGAACAAAAGGCTTGACATGCCCAGATGTAATTTGCCTCCTAATTATTCTGGCCCAACTCGGAAATGTTTACTTGAAGAACATGCACATATGCATATTTCTCTAAATACACTTTTTTCTTTCTCTCTCTTTTTGTTCCCCGTCTCCAAGAATTCTTTCAAGAGGAGATGGCTAGTGATGGCAGTTGGTGCCCATCTCCTTGGCTCATTAAACAGCCAGCTCACCAAAGAACTGTTACCACAAGGCCAGGACAAGTTGACACCAGGCAAGGATCACCCCTCACCTAATCGAAACAAACACTAGGGCAGGGCAGCAAGCTTATCCCTCTCTTTCCTTTTGCACCTTTCTGGGGGTTTCCTTTGGGGAAGATAATTCCCTATCCAGACTCCTAAGTCAGCCCTGCAAATGAGCAGGTGCCCAGGGCTTGAGAGACAAAGCCCTGATCAATACAGAGGTCCGTAGCATCCTCGCCTCAGCAGGCTACGGCAAACATCCATCTGTCTGAGAAACAAGGCTGTGATGTGTGCAGAGGCTGAGGCGGCATCCCCTACATTTCATGCCAGTGTGATCTACCCATGAAATGATTCAAATGTGCCTCTCTATGAGACCGACCTGGCTCAAAGAAAAAGCGTGTGCTTTTCTCGGCTTCCACATGAGCCTACAGTATTTTTGCTTTTTAATCAAAGTGGCAATCCACTTTGGATTAGGATTTATTGTATGGGGCAACTTCATTTCAAAAATATATGTACAGGTGAGTATATGTATGTGTGGAGATATGTGTGTATGTATATATTCAAGGACAATGACTTTATGGGAAAACAAACCAGTTCTACACAACCGCCTTTGACTTAAAACAAAGGAAACATCGTTTTCAGTGCCTAGTCTGTAAGGATTCTAAGTGACCCAGTTAAAAGTGGTGGAAAGGTGTGCTGGAACGTGCAGACTCAGCGTCAGCTGGATTACAATCTTTGTAAAGAGTTCTGGTCATATCTCAGATTCCGATTCCAAACACTAGAGACAAGCATGCGCTTTTCGGAAGGAGATAAACACCCATTCCATGCCGACTGTATTGAGTCTTGGAAGGAGGCAGGCAGCCAAAAAAAGCATCCCTCTTCCTGAACAATGAATACGATGACCCGAGCTTCATCCTGAAGAACTATCCGTTCCAGGTGTGGGCAATGGGCACAGAAGATGGAGAAGAGAAAGGCAAGCAGCCAGCAAAAATGGTGTAGGTGAACGACATGGGTAAAACTTCTCAGCACCTTGGTAAATGATCAAAATCATGTCACATACGTATGGGTTCCAGAGTCAGAGGCCAAGACTAAAATCCTAACTTGGCCACTAACTAGCTGTGTCACCTTGGACCCCTTTCTGGGGTATCCATTTTGTAGCCTGAAAAATGGGGATAGCAATACTGACTAGTCCTTGCTCCTAGGAAGCCTTCCACAACTGTTAGCCACCATCATCACTATTATTTCTATTTGAGGATGTAAAATCGGCCTATGCGTGTCTGTCTCACAGGCTGGTTCTGGTACTAAATTAAATCACGTGTTCAACTGCATAGCATATTTCCTGGCTCATAGTAAGTAATTAATAAATGTTAGCTATTACTGTGATTGTAAAAAAAATTACAGAATTGCATAGGTTATACAAACAAACCTGGAATAAGAAACCAAAAGGTTAACAATTGTCATCTCTGGGCAGTAAGTTTATGGGTTATTTGTTTTCTCATTTTTTGCATGTCTGAAGTGAACAGGCATTGTTCGGTGCAGAAAAAAATGCCATGGTATTTGAAAAATAACAAAAATAAAATGGACATTCATCATCTTGAACTGGAAATAAAACTATAAATACAGTTTTTAAAAAACAGTCAAAACAGATGTTGCGGGATTGCTTGCGAAATCAGAAACGGCTTGGAAATCAGAGATCGATAGCTGCAAGCTTGACCCAAAGTTGGGGCTCAAGGTGAGATCCAGCAAGAGGGCCCTTGGGACCTTCTGCACAGTCCAGAGTGAGCCCAGCAGCGAGGCACACCAGCAGCGAGAGCCGCAGGGCCGTCTCAGGGGCAGCCGTAGATCTCGCTGACAGGTGAGCAGCACTCTCCACTGAGGGATACAGTCAACATTGGCTTGAACCGTGAACTTGACCAAGAATCCTAACCCAGCTGACAGGCTGCAGCCCACAGGGTTGAACAGACCTGCTCTGTGGCATTTTCCAAATACCTGTGCCATTATAGACAGAGGGATCTGATGACATTGGCGTTTCGGTTCAGGACCTACAGCCCCCGAGCACTTCCCGGAGCCTGTTACACAACTCCAGGCTGGAAACAGAGGCCAAGCTCCACCGACACAGCCTGCAGAGGCCATGCCAGACATGAGGGGCCTGCCGCCCCACGGGAGTGTGGACAAGACACAGTGGATATGAGCCTGAGAACCAAGTCCTCCTGGACCTCGTTCAGGTGCTCACGTCTCAGAAGCTCCTTCTCCCCTCTTCCGTGGCTCCTCCCCTTCCTCCCGGGTCCAGCACAGAGAGGGACCTCGAGACTCAGTCCTCAGCCTAGCTGAACTCCCATCCTTTCCCCTCGTTCTTGAAGATTCCCTGAACCGCTGCCCCTGACCTTCTTCCTAAGCCCCAGTGTGCCAGCTGCCTACAGAGCAGGCTGACCACTGATTCCCAAATAACTTCAAATTCTCAACATCCAAACAGAATTCCTTCCAACCCCCTCAACCAGGCACCCCTCAGAACATCCCCATTTCAGTGAATTTAACTTCACCCTCTTGGTTACCCAGATGGGTACGCCTAACATCGAGTTAATCACTCTACCTCCAGTCAGTTCCTCTGCTAATGTTGTTCATGATCCGTCTTCTCTTATATTCCCAAGGCCATGATAATAGCTTAGGCCCTGGTTAGCCTCAGGTCTGGAATGTTCCCATAATAAGAATGTCATTTATTGTTGACTGTATCCCAGCCCTTTACATGTGTTCCCTCACTTAATTGCCTCATCTCGTATCACTCCTCGCCTTGTTCTCTATCCCTCCACACACTGGCTCTACTCCTGGGCTGGAAAGCTCCAAGCTCTTTGGTGCCTTGGGGCCTTTGCACTTGCTATTTCCTCAGTGTGAAACACTTTGCTTAATTTCCAAAGTCTCTGCTCAGACAGCACGACCTCAGAGAGGCCCTCCATGACGACCCTATTACACGGGACACCCAAGCAGTACAACTGGCTGTGTTCTTCACAGTGCTTAACCTAACCTGAAATGATCACGTTTATTTCATTTTTGTTTGTGTCTCTACCTACTGGACTATAAGATCCCCGAGTGCAGAGAGCATGTTTGTTTTAGTCTCCCCTGTGTGATCAGCACACATTGTATGATACAGTCCTCTTCGGGTTGAATGAATGAATGAATATTAGTACCCTTGTGTGAAAGACAAAGTAATGGATGCACGGAAAGATTTAAAACTTGCTCAAGGTCACACGGCTAGTAAGCAGTTGAGTCAACATTTGCACTAAGCGCCTCTGGCTCCAGGGGCAAGGCTGAGAGCAGCCTTGCTAATCTGCCTTCTACTGCCGCAATAATCCCCGCCTGGGTTCCTTGACTTCAGATGTGCCTGTTCCAGTCCATTCTAGATGGTTCTCCCAGTGTATCATTCTAAAATATCAATTAGCTCTGCCAAACTCTGCTCAGCAGTTGTCAATGGCTCCCTACTGCCTTCCATGCACAGACCAAACCCACTGCCTGGAATCGGAGGCGATCTGCCCTCTGATCGCTCCTCTTCTCTCTCCAGCCTTGTCTGTAGGACTTCTCTGCAGGCATCTTACCTAATCTTGCTCCCCACACCTGCAGCACCTCCCTTGCTCTGCGTCTCCCCAACACCTTCCCTTTAAGCCCAACCCAAGTCCCACCGCCCATGAGTAGCCACCTGACTGCCCGGCACTCAGTGATGGCTCACACCGTGCACCGTGTTACTGCCCACACCTTGCATTTGCACTAAACACTAGATAACAGAGGGGACGGGTTACGTATCCTCTCTCCCCAAGGCAGGCACTCTGCCTTGTGCCTGGATTCCTAGAGCCCAGCACAGTGTACAAATCACTAGGCACGGCAGGCCTGCTATCCTGGGCCATGTTCTCTGGCCCGCGGTACCCCGTAAACGCAGGTGGCAGACCTCAACAGTGGCCAAGCTCTCTCAAGACTGCTAAGCCAGAAGAGGGGCACTTGCCGCTCTTGGTGGTTCTCCAACCCCTTTCCCAATCCACGTCCATCTGGAGCTCTAACGCTGGTCCTACTTCGAGCTCTCTCCTGGATCTTCCTTGAGAAGAGTCTTTAACCTGAGCCTAAAGATGGAGCCCAACACACTGGGCTTAAAAAAAAAATTAAAGTTTACGAGCCCATTCTGTTTTCTCTTTTAAAACCACATCCTTGCCCCTAGGGACACCTTCTGAATACGGTGTCATATCCATCAGCAGCATCGAGGTGGAGTACCCCCTGGCAGGGATGAAGAGGTCGCTGCGGTTGAACACCACTCCCAGCCTGCTGACAGCTGACCCAGAGAAGGTGTGCTGGGCCCGGGTCCCCATCCTCCCGCCGAGCCTTGGCCCCCGTGCGTCGGTTTCACCATGTTTAAATGGAAAATAAAATGCTCAACTCAAAACACTTTTCCAATGATATTTTAAGGAAAAATGAGATCACAGAAAATCAGGGAGGTAAGTTTAAATGGTGTGACCCCAAGCAACTTTTTTTTTTTCCAAAGAATCCCCTGAGAGGCTTGTTCACCAGATGAGGGAGGGCACATCTGGGGAGACCTTAGCCCTAGAGACCACCTGGGCGGCAGCAACACTTATGCTAACACGAAAAACTCTTATGATGCTGCATAAGCCCACACCCTCACTGCAAACAGCCTCCTCCTCTGTGGGACTCAAATGGACCCTGAGGTCCCTTAGGTTTGTGAAAGCGGCCGACAGCCCCCTTGCCAGCCAGGTCAACATTCTGCCTCTGCCAGAGATACCAAATGTTTCCTAAACCCACCCCAAGCCCAGCTCACTGAGCTATGAATAGTTATTAACATTAACTTGGGGCATTAATTAAAAAACGTTCAGCCAGGCAAATTCTCATACTTTTAAAAAGTCATTTGGGTAATCGCCTTTCCATGCCGCAAACTTTCCAAACGACTGACAGGTTGACATTTCACAATGTTGTTTGTTTTAATCAAGAAGGGGGAAGGAGCCAGTGTGGTTCACCAGTTCACTTCTCAGGTGCCCTGATTTATTGATTGGCAAATCCCCACTTAATAGCTGTACAGGGCGCTGGGGGAGAAAGAGGCTCCCGCCTCCTGGGGTTGGTGTATGGACTGGTGAGGAGGAAAGTGGCCACAGGGCATTGCCACAAGCCTTCTCCCATCCTTCTCCCCTCTCCCCACACCCAGCCTCCCACTTCCCCTGGGTCGCACTGCGGACCCCCCATGCCCAACACTAGGCTGCTCACCACTCCCACCCATCTACCAAAGAAGGGCTACTTCCTGAACCAATACCCAGTGGGGGTGCTACTTCAGCAAACTTAGGAGTCAGGAGGCAGTAAGACTAAATGCTTCTCAAACTTCTTTCTTAAAGCAGCAGAACCCAGAATCAGGCTGGACTCTATGACTTTGAATCCCACTCCAGCCATTTATAAGCCTTGAACTTCCCCGTGCCTCAGTTTCCTCCTCTGTCAACAATTTGTATAATAATAGTACTTAGCAATAAGGTTGTTTTGAGGGTTAAGTAAATTAATATTGGTAAAGCACTTACAACAGTGTCTGGAGCATAAAAAATACTATCTAAGTGTTAGTTTAAAAGACTTCTCTCCTCCCTAACAAACTCGAATTCAGGACCCCAAAAGTTAAGTAAAAACAGAGTCAGACCTGCCCTGGCTTCCGGTGCCCTGCTTCCCACAGAGCCACTGAGGCCCCTCCAAGGCCCTGCAGGGTCCGGGGTGCACAGTTTGACAGCTGCAGCTCATTCTGAGGCCTGAAGACACTCAACTTTCCATGTGACACCCGTAAGCCTGCCCACGTCGCGCAGTCTTTTACGGAAAGACAAATGAGCCCCCCTGGAAGGCGGCCCCGAGCACTGCGGGCTCCCTCTCAGGTCCCCGGTGTCCAGGGGCAGGCAGATGACAGACTGCCAGCCAGGGTGAGGCAGGAGGTTTGTGTGGAGGTGCACGCTGACCGCCCAGCACTTCCTCAGGACCACACTGCAACCAGCCGGCCTAACAGACACAGACAGCAGCCACCACACCCCCCCGCAAAGGAAGGAGGGGTTTTCTTAAGGAAAAACCACCACAAAGCTTTCCAGCAACCATATAACAACCAAACACAAGACACAGACAGGCACAGGCCTCTCTCTAAAATCACTGTACCCCACAGGGGCATGTCAGTGTTGACTGAGCACCTACTACGTGCTAATTATCAGACCAGGCGCCGGAAACACAAAGCAGAGAAGGCAGGTGCCAGGTCCTCAGAGCTGAAAAACCAATAGGAAAGATGATGCCAAAAATGACCAACGCTCATATTTTGTGATCTGTATTATAATGCATTATATATATAATACATTATATATAATGTTACATATTATATATGCATATTATTTATATGTTATGTTATATATTATATATACGTATGTATTAGGTATATATATATATAATATGCCCAATGTGTACAGTGAGGCTAGGGGAGAAGGGAGCTCCCACCTCTCTGGGGTGGCAGAGTTGGGGACGTCTGGGCAGGTGAGGAGGGAAATGACTGTAGGGTTATTTGCCAGGGGGTTAACTTGGTTTAGTGGAAAGAAGGAATGTTGGCCATATCTGGGTATTAACTACAACTCTGGTGTTTTCCAGCTGCACAATCTTAGGCAGCAGGAGTTTTAACACTTTTTTGTGCATTCGTAAAAAGAGCATAATGCATACACGCCCCCAGGCAGGCAGGCAGTAGATGATCAATTAATTGCCAAGGAGAGAAATGGAGAAAGCCTGGCAGAGGTCGTGTTCCCACGAGGCCGGCGGGAGGTGCTTGGCTGAGCTCAAAGTCAGACAAGCAAGCAAGAGGCCCTCACGGGAGTCCGGTGGCAGCGCAGTCCCGACTCTGCATTTGTGCTGCTTTATCACCCCCGTCGGCAAAATCTGGACCGTCGTTCCTCGTCCTTCCTGTCTCCCTGGGATGTCTGGGGACACATGCAAACCACGCCGGGCAGGGGGTGGGGGTGGAGATCTGCGATTTCAGAAGAAAGGCAAGCCATCAGCTGGAAGGATGACTACTTTACGTGTGGAAGCCATGTGTGGACAATGGTTGCGGGTTTCTTTGGGTTCATCAGAAAATCCTAACAGAAAAGAAGTGATTTAACCGAGCCCAGGAAAGAATGTGCAGATATTTTAAAATATTAAACGGAATTCCTAAACTCCTATAATGTGACACCTCCTTTTCCAGGCTCAGCTGACTTTAAAGCCTGGAGCAGTGACCAGGGTCTGATAGACCAGAAGGTTGTTAAACTTGGCTCTCCTGATCCCACAGCGACAGGCCCCTCTCAGGACCGGGCAGCACGGGGACCCAAGCCTGGCTGCTCCTACAGCGTGACACCACTGGCTTCTGGTCCACATCTGGAGTGTGATTTTCAGAGACAGTCGCCTAAACTGGGAGTCAGAGGTAAGACAATGATGAGTCTGAGTCATCAAATTCAGGCTTCCGATTAGACCCGGGAGCTGCTGGGACTCGGGCCACACACCCGCCAGCCCGTCTGCAGATGTGATTAACCTGGGAGGAAGGCTGGGGGAGATGGAGAGCAAAGCAGGAGATGTCCGGCCCTCCCGCCAAAAGGCTCAGAAACCCCGGAACACATGGCTAAATGGCCTCTTAGGAAGCACCGACGTGCACACGATGGCGTGCAGGTGAAGGAGCATAGATTAAACACGTGCCTTGCCACCAAGGGCCTGGAGTCTAATGCAGAAACTCAACATAGCCCAGCTCCACAGTGTACACAACGCATGCACAGGTACAGGCTGTAGAACCAAGCATTACAGCAGGACGTGAGCAATCAAAGTTTTATCAACGTATGGAGGTGAAAGGTCAAGTTCATAAATGGGGAGGAGACTGGGTATACCTGTTGCCTTAGATGTTTCAGAAAGAAACATCTTTCTGGGAGAAACATGGGTGAAATTTCAGTTTACATAGACATCAGTAGAAGCTTTAGCACCACTGGTTTCCAATATCACCTGGTACACATTCATCTCCTTCTACCTGGCAGCTCCAAGCCCCCACAACTCTCTCATGGCTCCTGTAAATTTCTAGCTGGGTCTGTATCGTAAGAACTTTGGAACTGTCTTACTGTCCCTACTAGGATGGACGCCCCTTGAAGGCACAGTCCATAACCAACTCATTTTTTCATGCTGTTGGATGAATATAAAACCCTTCAGAGATTCATCTTAAGAAATTACACTTCCTGGGACCAGCCCTGTGGCCTAGTGGTTAAGTCTGGCAGGCTCTGCCTCAGGGGCCCTGTTTAGTTCCCGGGCACAGACCTACACCACTCGTTGGTGGCCATGCTGTGGCGGTGGCTCACATACAAAATAGAGGAAGATTGGCACAGATGTTAGCTAAGGGCAAATCTTCCTTAAGCGAAAAGAGGAAGATTAGCAACAGACGTTAGCCCAGGGGCACTCTTCCTCACCAAAAAAAAAAAAAGAAAGAAGAAAAAGAAATCACACTTCCCAAAACTTCCTCCATTTAGGATGCAGATGGAGATTATTCTACTGTCCTGTGTTTAGGAAGGAATTGGGGGAGTCCAATTCTGCCACCACCAGATGCTAGGCTATTTCTGACAAAAACAGGCAAAATTTAACACTACGTGGTCAAGAGATTGTTGAGAACCGGAGGCTGTAACTTTTACCACTAAACGACTTAGGAGCCTCATAAATTAGAGAAGGTAACATCTTCCAACCCTTCCTTCGGTGAGCAGTAGCTAATGGATGGCTTTGAAAACAGACAGCATTTGCAATCAAATAGAAGGGGCAGCTGTGGGAGGGGATAAACGGGAGACAAGAGCTAAGCAGCCTTTCTCTAGAGCAGGATTCTCAACCTCAGGTCTACAGACATTTGGGGATGGATCATTCTTCATGGTGGGGGCTGTCCCCCGCACTGTAGGATGTAGGATGTTTAGTAGCTTCCCTGATTTCTACCCACTAGGTGCCAGTGGCATCCCCTGGTTGTGACCATCAAAAATGTTTCCAGACCCTTGTCAAATGTCCCCTGGAGGAGGGGGATGCAAAATTGCCGCTGGCTGAGAATCAGCTCGGCCACTAATTAGCAATGGGATCTGAAGATTGTCAGAGGTCTTCATTACTTAGAGGCCTGAAATTTCTCATCCATGAGATGAGGAAACTGGACTAGATCAGTGTCTCCCAAAATAGGAGTAATGTATCACTTAGTGGTACCTGAGATAATACGGCATTAAATAACACTGAATCACACAGAAATGCTTTTCCCTTTTCTAGTCTCTTTCCGTACTGATCAAAGCAGGAAGAGCATCTCCATTCTGTGCATTAAGTCCTAAACACTTCTGCAATTCTGGCTTCAAGAAAGGAGAGAGAGCAATTCTCAGGCTCAGAGCCTTGGGAAAGCCACAAAATCTAAATCTTATGATTTTTTTTCATCGTATCTTCTATTTATGTCCAGTGACCCTGGATTCCATTTATGATAGTGACACAGAGTTTCCTCTAAAAGTACAATTATTTAAGTAAAACAGGAAACCACATAGAAAAATATTAAGAAAATAATAGTATGCATGCCAGTGTGGCAAAAATCACATAAGTCTTAGGAAGCTCTGGAAGGGTTAACTCTGCCCTTCCCCCATAAATTTATAACTTCATACTAGACATTTTCTTGGATGCTTCATATTAAACTCAAGACTTAAGGTGATATTAATAATTTGAAAATTCTTGAATCGAGTTCAATCTATAGTCCTGTTGTAAAGATTGGCCATTTGTCATCTGTTATGGGTTGAATTGTGTCCTCCCAAAATTCACATGTTGAAGTCCTAACCCTCGGTAGTTAACCCTCGGTAGATAAGAGTGCGATCTTATCTAGAAATAAGGTCGCTGTAGACGCAATGAGTTAAGATGAGGTCACACTGAAGTAAGGTGGGCCCCTAATACAATATGACTGGAGTCTTTATAAGAAAAGGAAATTTGAATACAGACACACACAGAGGGAAACGTCATGTGAAGGTGAAGGCAGAAACTGGGTGATGCTTCCACATACCAAGAAATGCCAGAGATTGCCAGAAACACCCAGGAGCCAAGGAGAGGCGTGGAACAGATTCTCCTCACAGCCCTCAGAAGGAACTAACCCTGCAGCACCTTGATCTTGGACTTCTAGCTTCCAGATTTGCGTGACAGTAAATTGCTATTATTTAAGCCACTCGTTCTGTGGTACTTTTTGTTATATCTGCCCTAGCAAACTAATACATCTTCTTTAATTAGTTTGCTAGTTTAGTGACTGCATTTTGACTCCTGAGTCTCCTTGCAGGGCAGGAAATGCAGAGATTCTTGCTGAAGAATTTGTGGATAAACACTAAGGCTTAAAAAAAACAAACAAAACCCTCCATACCATCTGTGTTTATACACATTTTTATATGTTTGCCAGATTTACATCTTTACGAATTGTACAAATTACTCATTGCTTTTTCTTCTCTGGTCATCTACAGTCTGTCAGTCTTGAGCTATGAAATATGGGTGCCCAACTTTGGCATAAAGGCAGGCCCCAGGGTGGAAGCAAAGGTAGGCCTAGAACTCAGGTCTCCTAGCCCAGGAGTTATCAACTAGACCTCGGAACCCGCAGGACTCACACTGTCTTCCCCCAAAATATCCTGGGCCTCTTGTGCAGACATTCATACCAACTGAGCCTTTCAACCAGAAGGCTCTGGCTACCCAAAGATGCTTGGAGAAGACGCGAAAGTTCCTAACATCTAGGCATTTGAGAATTCATGACCAAAGGCAAACTCTCAATTTAAAGGGATGCTGTGCTGAGTGACAAAACAGGTCAGCCCTTTGAGCCCTTCTGCAGAAAATGCTGACCCAACAGGGTCACATGATGAGCAGCCTTGTAAGTGACCAGGGCCACCTGTTACATAGCCAACAGCAGAAGGAACTAGAGATTCACCTTATACTAACACCAAATCAGAACCCAAGACTTTTAGATACCTGCCAAGTGGGCAGGGGAACTGCAACTCCATCTTTTTGCTTAAGAAAAATGCCCCCATAATTATTCATCTCTGCAATAACAACAACAACAACTAACAAATAAACAGAACTCACGATCCTGCTTCATTTTTTTTTCATCTAAAATAAATACACCATAATTTCACACCTCTGATCATAACTGTAAGTTTGAGAGATCAATAATCAGGCTTGAATGTTAAACGGCAATTCTTTTTTTCCCCTTCTTTGGAAGTAGCCAAGTATAAACCAGAGCCAACAGAAATGTAGGAAGGACAACTGCCCAACTGCAGCCACAGTCTAATTTGCCATGTGTGCCATCTCCCAGCTCCTGTCCCAGGAACATTAATTCAATCAACCAATTGAGCATCTATGGTGTATCAGATGCTACATTAGGAGTTGGGGCTTTGTCAGTGATAAAGCCAACACAGCCTCTGCCTGTGCCACTTGCTTGTATTCCAGGAGGGACACAGAGCATGAACAAGTAAGGACAAACATTCAATTATAAATCATGAAGCTTCTGTAAAGAAGAACAGAAGACTGAAATGGGGGTGGGACGCAAGTTACCATGACAGCAAAGGCCCCTCTAAGGAAATGACATCAAGTTGATACCTGAAGGATAAGACTCACGTTAGCCACGTGAGTTAACACAGGGGGCTGCCGCCTTCTGGCTGTACCCCAGGTGTAACTGGGGTGTACCCCGCTCCAAGGCCACACTACAGAGAGTGGAAATTCTGAAACAGTTAAAGCAAAAAATAACTAAACTTGAGAGAACACAAGACCCATGAGGATACAAGCCAGGGAAACACTCGTTTTCACAGACTGCAGACATGACCTCAAGGTAAGGTAAGAAATGCAGAGAGCCCTTGAGAGCAGTGCCTCATTCTAGCACCTACCACTGAACTGAGGAGTACAACAACACGTTTGAAGGAACCAAGCAGAATCATGAGACATTACCCTTCTGGCCTACTAGGTTCTGGGAAGGCATTGATGAGGGCCTCAAGCATGACCACTCAACATTTTATCACCATGAGTGAAGCTTGGTTAAAATTTAAAAGAATAAACTAAAGTCTTCCTGATTCTTAGTCCCTGGCTGGGATAACCATCCTAAGGCAAGCCTGGAAAATCCCTGGGCTGCTAAGTCACCGGGGCTCAAAGGTCTCCTGTTCCCACCCCACCGGCCAGTGTCAAAGCACTGGCATCTCAGTGGCTGGGTTTCTTCTAGGGTCCCTGAGGGGGACATGTCTTTGTCCCCGTACCCACACCCCATAGGGAAATCCCACCCCACTGGGTCAAGCCCCCACCTCCCGCTCTGGCCCAATTAGTTTCACACCCTTGAACAAGCCTGCCCAACTAACCAAGCAGTCAAGTGTGGCCAGGGGCCAGGAAAAATGCCTTGAAAAGCAGTGAGCTCTTCAGATCCGACGGCTCGCAGCTTGGCTGGGACACTGCCCAGCATGGAAAACGAACGTAAAGATCTGGTAGAGGGAGGACCGGAAGGAGCCCCCAACACCCTGCAGCCTGCGTAACACCAGAGGGTCAAGGCCCAAGGGACACGCAGTGATCCTGAAGGGGGCGCATCTCACATGTGTGGAGAGCTCTGGCACGGGAAGGCAGGGGTGGATGGCAGTGGGGCAGGGGTGGACACTAGGACCTTCGTGCTTCTTTTCATAAGGCGACACACCTGACTGGCCAGGGCACACCTGGACGCTGGGGCAGGCCAAGCTCCCCAACAGTCGCTCACTGTTCCCTGAGCGGAGAGGCCTGGCATCCACGCTCCTTGCAGACAGGGGGGTTTTTCTCCTCCTCGGTGGGCCACGCCTTCCCCAGGCACACATTCCCTCCGTCCAAGTGTTTCGTCCAAGCCCCAGGCTCTGACCACAAAAAGTGCCCTTTTCTTTGGCGGGCTCACCTCAGACGTGAGGTCCCAGAGAGCCAGACCGCCTGCTAAAAGGACATCCCCAGCACATTTCTCTCTAGTCAGAGGGTCCGTGGCAGGCGGCCACAAACAGCACATACTCCCCTCATCCTGGGGCCCTCCAGAATGGCTCCCTTGGTTCCTGCTTTATTTAGGGCCAAAGAGCAGCTACCTAAAGGAGCTGCTGGCTTCTGTAGGGTGCTCCAGGCTGACCCAAAGCAAGTCGGGCAAACTTCTGTTGGGAGCCAAGTGGCTGCACACACAGCTCCGGGTCTCGTCCCCTTCGGGGCTGCTGCACTGGCTCCGACATCTCTGCAAAAAATGCAAAAAATAAGGGCAACACCCTTCCCGAGGGAGCGGGGGAGACTACAGCCTCCCCCAAAATACTCCAATGTGCTCTTGGGGGTTCCATCCTAATGGTCAGATAGAGGGACACTCTTCACCAAGGTTTAGAGGATTTCTTGCTTAAAAAAATTTTTTTGGTCACACAAAACCTGGTTGTGAAAGGAAAAGAAAATGCCAGCCCTGTTTGACAGACATCAGATTTATGACCGTTTTTTAAAGCCTCAAGTACGTCACAAGAATTGGCCCACCCACCGTACTGCCCCAATTGTAAACACGGCCGGGAGCCCATGCCCGCTCTCCCCCTATCGGATCTGTGGGCCTCCACCTCTGAACGGCCCTTGTGTCCCTCCCTTGGTCTCTGGTGGGTTAAAAAGGTGCCTGGCTGTATAGACACGGAGAGTACACCATGGAGCTCTCCAGGCTAACCCTCCAAGACAAACACGGCCCGCTCACGCCCTCACCGTCTGCAGGCAGGCCGCAGATGTTCACAAACACGCTTGGGGTTTACGGTCTGCCCATCCATTTTACACCCGACGAGTCGGGAGATCATTTTTTTCCCCCTTCTCTTAGCGTACGAACTCAGTCAACTGTTGTCAGGCTTGGCGATAAATTTATGAATTTTGGCCTCCAGATGCGGCTGGAAATGAAAGTAAACACAGGGCGTGAGCAACTGCATTTCAGGTTTGTGCCTGGGAGGCTGAGTCTGCAAAAACCAGGCCCGAGAGAGACTCATTTGCCCTTTTCAACAAGACACCGGGAGATGGTTTTCCTAAAGGTGGGGATGCTATTCAGAGCAGGAAAGAGATGCCAGGGTCCCCTGGAAAATTTATGGTAAGGATTGGAATGCAAAGATGTGGACCCCTATCCAGAGAACCATTCATAGTCCAATTGCCCTCTGGCCTGGTGGGTCCCAGCGGTGCCCTCCCACAACTCTGGCTAGCATGCCAGCTATTGGAGGAAAGTCTTCAGATCAGAAAGAACAGAAAAATTTCCTATCAATAGATCTACTTTTCTGGTATCATTTATCCAGAAAGAAGAGACAGGGAGGTATTCAGAAAAGAAACAGAGGGTCAAGTGTAAACTGATAGGTCTATCCATTCCAAACATGAACTGATCGGTTTTATTTGATTTTATAGGTCAAAAGACTTGTGGGGCTTGAGGGCCTTTCAAACCAGAAGTCCAGCTTACCTATCCATAGCGAGAAGCGGGATAGAAAATAACATGCACTTCTGAAAAGTGCAATGTGTTATAACTTGGCATTTCTTATGCTTTTTCTTTAGAAGAAAAAATAAGAGACGACACTCTAGGCATCGCGTTCAACTGAAGTGGAATACCGCATGTCTTTTTGGAGTGTATTTGCTTTAGCAGAGTAATAAAACAAAAATTCATAAGGCAAAGGTTTTCTTGGTAACAATTCAGTGGAAATATTTGTGAAGTCGTGACCAACTGTGCATACTGAAGATGTTACCCCTGGAAATGGCTTGGCAAGGGGCGACACGACAGGCTGGGCATGTGTATTAACAAGGGGGCAGTGGTCCCTACAATCCACCTTTGTTCAGTCCCAGAGGAGAGACTAATAATTCATCTCCAAATGTCAAGTAATAGAACGACATGTCCATGAAAACTGGATCCGGTAAGCCACTGGGAATTATGTTTTGGTGAGGTCATTAGCTATACACTTGGGACTTATATTAAAAGAAAATGGTTTGGGTTTTACACGTATAGATTTTATATCTTGTTTTGTTTTTTAAATAGAACTTCAAGATGAACCGTAAAGATTTCCTCCTCTGGATAAGAAATCACAGAATTATCAAATTATATCCCCAGGAAGGATCATGAAAGGTCAACTATCAATTCTCTCTCTTTGATGTCATTGGGGACCACAAGGCATGCAGATAGCTGGCTCGGCTCGTGGACCTGAAGTATGCTTTATTTAGTCTGAAGTGTGCTTTGACGTTTTTTGGAATTAGGTGATGAGATGTAAAGATGGGAGATTTTAAGATTTCAGATAAAAATCTGATTTCTTGGTGGTCTTGAAATATAAGAAGATCTGGCACCCCCACACCTATATTTCTACCGGAACAAGTAGCTAAAGTCGAGGAACACCTGCCTCTTAAGGCAGGATGTGTGCTCTCCAGTATATTGCAATCCACACCATGCCAAAGCACCAGCCTTATTCATTTGGGTTACTTTCCCGGCCCCTATAGTCATCTGAGTTTATAATTCCTGGTAAAAAATCATTCCACTACATGGTTCTTATTTGACCCCTCTCATTTTAATGTCAAAGATGAATGTTGATCCAGTAAGCCCTCCTACGTACATAGAAAAACGTGGCTTGGTAAAAAGAGGCTCAAAGATAAGAAAGGACTTAACGTCAATGATTGGCACACTTAGATTTCCTGGTACAAGCCAGTAGAACTTTTAGTGCCGTGACATTCCAAAGTTCCTAACCATAAAGTGATTTGAGCTGACGTGTCTTAGATCTTCGCATTATAGATGTTACTTAACAGCAACATGACGGGACTCAAGAAAGTATCCAACAGACACCAGTCATCTCTCTCTCTCCCCCTATATTTGAGTTACTATCATATGTGGATCACAGTATTAATGTATTCTCAGCAGGCTTACAATACAGTAAATATGTGTTTGTGTAAGGACACGGGAGCCAGTTAGAAGGAGCTCCCATTGGCCAAATCTGGGGCATTTTGAGCACCAAATTAAGTAAGGTAGTGAATTACAAACCACAGAATAATTAGGAACTCGAGTCCATGCCAATAGTGAACAAACAGATATATAAATAAATAGGGGAGAGGGAGGTCTCTTGCTAGCAGTACCATGCCAAGAACCAAATGCTAAGTGTTGAGAGAGCACTGGAGGTGGAAAATCATTTGCAACCATCATGGTAAAGACTGGATCAGGCAAGAATCCTCCCTGGATGCTAACTCTAGGAAGAAACTTTGATGAGGATCTTTGCACGACCTTAAAGCGTCTCCTCAACAAACTGTTTTTCAGTCATTGCAAGAGAGGAAAAACACACTATACAGTGGAGAAATGAGACAACACCTTACATGGGTGACCAAAATTAACATCACCAGCTGTGGACAGATGGATATTGGATATCTCCAGATGTGACACGCTGTGAAAAGACATCACCTCACCAATCCAGTAGTCAAACCAAGAATACATAACGTCAGTCTAGTCACAAGGAAACTTCAAACATAAAATGAGGACTTTTCTGTTAACAAAATGGAGGTGGGGGGGCTGTATTCTTCAAAAATGTCCAGGTCATAAAAAACAAAGAAAGGCTGTGGAAATGTTTCAGATTAAAGGAGGCTAAAGACACATGACAACTCAATGCAACAACCAACTCTAGATTGAATTCTGTACTGGAAGGAAATCGTGTCATAAAGGACATTATTAGAACAAGTGACAAAACTGGAACATGGACGTGGATGAGATAAAAGTATCATATCAACGTAAATTTATGAAGGTGACCACTGAACTGCAGTTACATAAGAGGATACCCCTCCTAGGTAATACATACTGATGTATTTAGAGGAAGAGGCCCACGATGTGTGTAACTTACCCTCAAGTGGTTTAGGAAAAACAAATATAGAGAGAGTAAACATTAAAGCAAATAGGATAAAATGTTAACAACAGGTGAATCTTGGTAAAGGGTATATGAATGTTTCTTGTACTATTTTTCCAATGTTTGAATTAGTTCCAAGTTAAAAATACGTTAAGGGGCCCAGCCCCTGGCCAAGTGGTTCAAGTCCCATGCACTCCACTTTGACAGCCCGGGTTAGAGGGCTTGGATCCCCGGTGCGGACCTACTCCACTCACTAGCCATGCTGTGGCAGTGTCCCACATACAAAGTAGAGGAAGACTGGCACAGATGTTAGCTCAGGGCTGATCTTCCTCAAGCAAAAAAAAGAGGAGGATTGGCAGAGGATGTTAGCTCAGGGCCAGTCTTCCTCAGCGAGAAAAAAAAGGGGTACACACAGCTGACATTTGAAGAAATCTCAAGGCTACTGATGAAACTTTGGGAGTCTTTTTTTTTATGAGGTGTGTGGCCAAAACCATGGCAATGGACTGGACTTTAGTGCAGAGAACAAGGGCTGACGCTCACCCGGGAGTAGAAAGTGGGATCTGAAGGAGCCTGTGGGTGGTGAGTAGTGACTAGTCAAGAGTGAACACCGGGAGGAAGAACTAAGAAAACGCAGGCAGATCTGAAGTGGTTTAGAGGGAACCACAGGGCAGAGTAGTAAAAGCTGGAGTTGGATTTCCAAGAGGAAGGGATAGGTGAGCTGTTAAAATAAGATGCAGGATTCACAGAAATCTTCACCTGTCTGTGTAAGGAAGAAAAAAATTAAGTGGCGATGTCCAAGAAAAGTTTTAAGCTAAGAAAGGCCCTTGTACACGTTCACAGAGTGGGTGAGAGAGAATTAGAGAACAGAGGGAGGAATCATTTCTGTCCATTTTCTTGATTGAAGGAAGCTCAGCTGCGGAGAGAACGGTAATCCAGGACTTGGACAAGAACGAAGCAGCAATTCTTGAGAGGCATGGGTGGGGAAGGAGGGACGATTTCAATGTTAAAAATGACTGAAAAGGGTCAACGTGAGGATGAGGCATGAACAAACAGGAAAGGCTGTGCTTCTGAGCTCTCACATCTCTATTTGTGATTTGGGGAAGGAAGGGTTAAGTGGGATGAAGGAAAATGAGCACAGAAGTGCCAGGGGCACAGGCAGGAAGGGCCTGCACACAATGCAGGAGGACACAGAGGAGACCAGGTATCTTGCCTTGAGAGGGTACTTTTATCCCAGTGGGAGCCCCTCCCTTGTCTCCTCCCATTCTACCTGCATATCGTTTACCCAGTTCAGCTAGAAACCATGATAGCCAGAAGCCTGAAAAAATGATTGAAATGCTAGGAGGACACTGTGCCACATGGGGCCACACTTCTGTTTTCTGGGGAACTGGATCCTTTAGAAACAAAGAGTGAGATGATAGGCAGGCCGCTGCTGACTGTTTCAACAACCGGATTTGACCTTTATGGGACAAAACGAGCTGGCCTGCAGCTGTGCCCAAGCAGCAGACTGGGGACAACTGAAGCCCGGGTTCCCAACGTCATGCCAGCTCTGGGGCCCCTGTGCTAGGAGCATCCTCTCCCTCCTGCCAGCTCACTCCCACACCAGGCCTGCTCTCAGGGTCCTTCTTCACATCCCACAAGTGACAAGTGACCAGGTTCATCAAAGGCTGCAGGAACACCTGGTCTGGACTCGGCTGCTGCCCTTGGGTCTTAGTGAGTGGCTATTTGCTCTACGTCCTTTTCCCCATCCACACTCAGTGCTCCATAACCCCAAGATCACACAAAAAGGTGCTATGGACTGAACGTTCTGTCCCCCCAAAATGCATATGTTGAAACTCTAACCCGCAATATGATGGTGTTTGGAGGCAGGGCCTTTGGGAGGTGGTTAGGTCATGAGGGTGGAGCCCTCAAGATGGGATTAGTGACCTCATAAGAACAGACACGAGTCAGCTTTCTTCTTCCCCCAACCACCGCCACGTAAGGATACAAGGAGCAGATGTCCGTCTGTAAACCAAGAACCCAACCATGCTGGCTTGGACTTTTCAGCCTGCAGAACCCTAAGAAATAATTGCTTGTTTTAAGCCCCTCAATCTATGGTATTTTTGTTATGGCAGCCAGAGTTGACCAAGACAAAAGGTAAAGGCTTTGGATGAACACATGAGTGAGCTGGGGGTGTCTGCTCTTCCACGGACAAGATTTAAAGCAATTCAAAATGTCCCATGCCCTATGCCAGGCACACGAGAGTCTCCGTGCTGCGGAAAGTTCGTTCAATCCGCACCTGGTGACAATACCAACATAAACAAACACGCCCCCTCCCATCCCTCCAGCTCTGACTCGAGGTACATTCTCTGCCTCGATTTAGTCAATCCTGTGGGGGAGTATTTAAGGGCCAGTAGCACAGGACCCCACACGTCTCCAGTTGGATCATCTCCCCTGAAGCTAGCAGATCCGGAGAGCTGCGGTGATCCACGGGCAGGTTTAAATGTCTTAAATCCTGAAGATTTTACTCTTTTTTTCACCCCTTGGGGAATAGTATGAAATGGCTGCTGTCACCCTGTAGCTTCTGCCTCCTTAGCCCACCTATTGGTTCTTCTCCCTGACACCTCACCTTGGCTCCCCTCCCAGCCAGGCCCAGAAGTGTCTGGGATGAGCGCAAAGGAAATACCCCAGCGCCCACAGGCACCCGAGGCTGCTCGCGCCGTGGTGGTCCTCGTTGAAGCGGTGACGGCGCTCGGCCAGACACCCTTGGTCCTTACGGCTCGGGCCCTGCCAGCCACAGACATCTCAAACAGAAGCTGTGAAAAGAAGCATTGCTTCGGCTCCACTCCTACCACCATCCTGGGAAACAGGGTCCACAAGGAAAATATTTTCTTAAAGTAACTCCCTGGTTTGGGGGGTTTACCTGCCTGCCATAGGGGAATTCTTTTTTTTTTTTTTAAAGAAAAGCATTTGGCTGCCCCTGTAAGAGCAGCCTACGGAGAGTAGGGGAAAAGAAATGTCACCCTTTCTCTCTCCAGACCCGCCTGAATTTGAGGTTTGGCTCAAATACCAAGTCAGGGCTGGCCAGGAGAAAGGTGTGGTGCACTGAAGGACATGTCCAGGAGTCCAGCAACCGTAAACTTGAATCCCAACCCTAACCTCACCTACCTCCCGGCCCGGACCGCCGGTGACTCACTTCATCTCTCCTGCCTTGGTGGCACCAGCCAGTAAAACACGGGACTCCTGACCTCACTCGGGAGCAGGGAGATTAGCTCATGTTTATAAAGCGCTTTGAAGATGAAAAAGCCTCTGCCTAACGGGGGCTATTATTATTATAACTACGTGTGAAAAAAGAGAAAAAAGATTCCCATCTATGCCTAAGGATCAGCTCCCAGCACCCACAGAGCCAGAGGTGCAGGGAGTCCATCCTCGTAGGCAATTACTCTCGGCACCTTATACTAATGCCCATGGCGCTGAGACAGTGTTTACCAAAGTGTGGGGTAGGGAACACCACGGGGGTGCCCAGTTCTGTTTTAGGTGGCGGGCAGACAGCACAAAACGGCATCAAATCACAGAGGGAGGAAGCAACTCTCTTTACCTTCTCTTTTAATTCACTGACTACATTTAAGGAGAAAGGCTCGGTTGCTGCTGCCACGTCCGTGACAGCCATCCCCATGCTAATTTCCCTTCGTTATAAAGAGAAAGATAACCTCAAGCCCAGAGGCTTGGCAGACAATTGCATCTACCTAGAATTTGTAAACATGGTTTTGATTTCATTGTGCTCCCTATTTTTATATTTACTTTGAAAGTACGAAAAGCGATGCTGGTTCACTTCATTTTAAAATAACGTTTCTTTAAACCAGAGTTTCTCAACCTCAGCCCTATTAGCATTTTGGACTAGATAATTCTTTGTGGTGGGGGCTGTCCCCTGTATTGTGGGATGTTTAGCAGTGTCCCTGGCCTTATCTACCCACTAGAAGGCAGCAGTACACCTCCCCCCCAGTGGTGACGACCAAAAACGTGTCCATTGGCCAATGTCTCCAGGGGGCGAAACCCACTCCTCTGTTGAGAACCACTGCTTTTAAATCAATTCATTAAAAAAAAAAAAAAAACACACACACAAACAGATTTAAATAGTAAAAGGTGGACTAAAATGGCTCCCATTTGGGAAAACCTGTAACAGAGGAGCAGTCCTCCTCGGCACGTCGGCTCCAGCTCCAGAATCACACTTTTAGGTCCTGAGGGCAGGCATTGGTTCTGGGGCCCTCGTATCCAAACACCATCATTCCAAAAGGCTCCATTTACGGCAGGGGTCTGATCTGTGCTGACTGATGGACAAGAGTTTCAGCGTTTTCTGGAGGTCACAAACAAGAATGTTTAGAAACCATTTTCATTCCAGGCCTTTCCTGGGGGGGCATGCCCCACTTATCAGATCTACAGAACTCAGTGGACACCTGCTTGTCATGACTGGCGTAACTGCCTAGAAGCCAGAAAAAGGACAAGATTGGGGCAGTCATTGGGAAACGTGGGTGGGGCCCACTCAGAAATGTTTTGAGGTCCCAGAAGGGCCTTACAAGATCTCCCAGCTTTTTCTTCCAATGGAGAAACCGTGGCCCAGAAAGAAAGGCTCCGTGACGTGCCGGTCCCAGGACAGATTCAGTCTATAACAGAACAGGCCTAGAGTGCAAGGCCTCCTCCAGTCTTAGTTTTCTCCAACTCTGCAGTGTGCATGGCAATATGCAGGCTAAAGAAAATGTCACTGCCCTAATACCCAAAATATGAGGCAAAAGCTTATAAATGGGCTGCTTTCAACGTTTAAAAACCAGCAGCAGCAAAGGTATATAATGAAATCATTAAAACCTGCATTGGCAGCCACCAGAGGCCAGAAGAAAGCCTATTCCGTCACCACCTCCAGCCCCAGCACCCACAAGGTGCAGCCTCTGCGCGGCCGCTATCGAGGCTCCTTGGCGAAGCTATCGCTGGGCTTTCCACGACATGTTTTCCCTCCCTCTCTCCTATCTGGCATTTTCACTCCTCGCCGCCTTCTCCTGAGATCACAAGGAAGTGAAACGGCCAAACTTCCGGGTTCACGCAAAGTTAAGACTGTCAATTAAATAGACACCAGAAAAAAAGAGTCTAACTTCGAAGTCTTGGTGTCAGCTCTGCCCAAAACACTTCTCTGTCTCAGAGACCAGCATCAGGCATCTAAAACGAAGTCACAACTCACCAAAGGAGCTTCTTCAGATCGTCAGCAGAAAGGATCTAAGAGAAACACGGATAGAGCATTCTCCTAGCACTCAAGCCCTGCCTCCCGGGAGAATCAAACCCACGTAGGCTACTGATGGATATTAACATGGCAACTTACAACAGTTACACTGTACCATCAATGGGCTACCCTATCAATCGACAAATCAACATTCACTGAGCCTGCCACAAGAAAGCCCAGAGCTGGCTCTCCAAAGACCAGCCAGAAGGAAGCCAAGGTCTGATCCCTGAGACCTTGCATCCTAGCACCCATTAGAGAGATGCCACAGGGTGATATGCGATTTGCTGCCAAATGAATGACATGGTTACTAAACGTTATGAAGTCAAGAGAAAAATCTCCAAGGGCCTAGGTTGCTTTATGGAAGAGCCGGGTCTGGAATGGTGAGAAAGACATATGCCTGCAGGGAGGACCCAGGCTGGGCATTCCTGGCAGGAGGATGGGTGTGGGCAAAGACCAAGAGGTAGGAACACATAATTCTGTGCCCTTGTCCACGTTCCTACAGCCCAGACAGTGAAGCTGCTCAACTCTACGCCATCAACTACACCAAGATGCTTTCAACTGACTATTAAGTATGACATGTCCCCTCCAAAAACAACAACAACAAAAATTAGTACCTGAACTCATTTCTGTTCAGCCTTGGAAGGTAAATGATTTTTTTTTTTTTAAGTAACAAATGTCTACTTTGCTCAGAAATGCTTACAGGAGACGGCATTTCTTTACTCAAAAAGCATCTGCTGTGTTGCTATTAAGGGCCAGCGCTTTGCCAGGCCCTGGGAATGGGAGGAATGGATCCCACTCTTAGGAATCTTTCAGTCTATACTGGGGGACATTGAGGGAAGGTGACAAATAAATAAAATTTCTAAAAATCTGTACTATGGGTAAGTTACAACGCTGAGGTTAAGAACACCAGCCTCTCCACCCCCAACATTTATTAGGCTTCCATGACTTTCCAAGTGTTTGCATGGACATGGTCCCCTTTGATGATGTACACAAACCCCTGAGAATGAGCCAGGGGTATTACAGACCCGAAACAAAGCCCAAATAAGCCATATTTGTCCCTGAGAGAATCAACGACCCTTGTGACAGGATGCATGGCAGGATGGGATGAGGCAGGTTGTATAATCTGATTAAAATCGCCTGTTGGCAGGTTTACGCTTCCTGCTCATCTTAATATAAGAAATAACTCCAGTCCCGGAATCTCACACAGGCGAACCCAGTGACATGGGAAGGATGCTTGTTGAAGAGTTGTCTCTTGTGCCAAAGAGTTGGGGACAACATAGGTGTCCACCACCAGGAGATTGGATACATAAAGAGTGGTGCAGGCACTTGACACTTTGCTCCTGCCTAGATCAGGAGTCAGCAAACTTTCTGTCGAGGGCCAGATACTATTTAGTCTTTGCAGGCCAGGCAATCCCTGCTATAGCCACTTGACTCTGCGGAAACAGTGAGGAAACCGCCACAGATAATCCATAAATGCATGGGTGTGGCTGAGTTCCCATAAAACTCTGTTTACAAAAACAAGTGGTCAGCTGGTTTGAGCCCAACGGCCATCATCTGCTGACCACTGCCTAGAACATTCTTCCCCCAGATACCTGCCTGGTCTCTGTCTGAATGTTATCTCCTGAGAAAACCTTGCCTGGCTACACTCTTAACAGCACCTGTCATGACTCTCTACCCCTTTTCCCTCTATTTTTCATAGCATTTATCACTTCTGGATCTATTCGTTTATCTGTTTATAGTCTGTTTTCCCTCTAGCGGTGGGAAAGCAAAGATTTTCTTCTGTTTTGTTCATAACTGGGGCCCGGCACTTAGTAGGCACTCAGTAAATATCTGCCAGGTGAATGAATGAGCAGCTGGTCCCATCCATCTGTGCATGTCACCCAACAATGCTTGTGTCTCATACTTTAGGGTGAGGGAAGAATCTAAAGGTCAGCCAGGTTACCAGACCACCTCCCTGCCCCCAGGGAGGCTGCGTGCAAAACCACCCTACACAGATCTCTGTCTTCTTTTTCCTTTCTTTCTAGAATCTCCAGAGAAACCAGACACTGAAATGCTCATTGGTCCCAATCCCAGCTTATTGCTCTGCGCCACCGCAGTGAACATCCCATGAGCCAACAGCGTTTTCTCTTAGAATCTGCCAACCCCTTCAGAACATTCCACTGAGAACTTCCAGAGAGAGAAGAGGAAAAAAGCAACCCCCAATAGCCCACCCTACTTCCACCCAAAGCCAGTCTCACTTCTCTTCCGGTGACTGAGCAAACACACGTTTTCAGCAGAGAGTAAAATCCACCTCTCTTCATCTAGCTATTGTGGGTCCTTGCTTCCTAAACTCCAAACCGGTTTCTCGGTGCTGACATAGTGAAACCTGCCTTCCTAAACCTCAGGGCTTTTCAAGAAGCCAAAAACCTCCACTATCGCACAGCCCGCAAGACTTTGCAGGGTAGATTACAACCCCCAGCCTCCCTCCCTCCCTTGTGATTCACAACCCAGCTAATCTCTACTGACAGATTACAGATCTGCTGTTCTGTTTCTCCCAAGGGCAGAGGGAGAGCTGACAGGACTGCCGGCTGCAGAAAGGAAATAATCCCACCTAATCCATGAAGGGACCAAACTGAAGCTTTTCCCTCAAGTGTAATCTGATGGAACTTCAATCCGTGGCTGCTCCCCCACGGCGGCTCACCCCTGTTTCCACCTCCCCCTCCTTTGGACACGACCTCAAGCAGCTCCAGGCAGCCTCCGGGTCCCTCACCGCTCAGGCTCAGTGGAAATTTGTGGCCTCACTTTCTGTCCAACCGGTTCTGCCCTTTATTTTTGTTTCAGGGAGGATTATCGCCATGGTAATGTCCAGGTGACTGTGACAGGAGGGGGAGAAACCCACCTGCCCTCAACCCCTAATCCCTTCGAGCATGTCAGAAAGCAGCAGCCTCGGGAAATGGGAGACCTGACCAGTGTTTCATACCTATCACAGGACAGAAGAAACTAGAAAACAGCTGAGCTGTGGCCGACAGGCAGCTCTCCAGGAAGGAAACCCAGACGCTCTGCAAATCACCTCGCACAAGGAGGCTGGCTCGACACACGTTTTCATTTTCAGAAAGAGTGTGGCAGAAAGGAAACAGAAAGCAAAGTCTGTGATTAGGAAGCAAGGAAAGTGGTTTTCAAATGTGCTTCAGATAACTGTCCATGATCCAAGCATAACCATGGCACGTGCGCCTCCTCTCCGGGCAGTGCTGGTCATTTCTGTGTGCTGTGCCCACGGGGTGGCCGTTCCGTCTGTGCCTCTCCCCAAGAGTGGGTGGGGCAAACAAAACACAACCCAGTTCCTGGATAGTAGCTTAGCATCCAATCCACAGACATCCTCTCTCTGCTTCTGAGGGACTGAGAGGCCCCTAAAGCTACACCCACGCACTAAGAACACGAGGACATGAGGAATTCACTGGAAATTTCCACCTTCTATGCTAGCATGAATCTCCGTAGGTACTTGCAGGGGCTATCTACACATACATGGGGGACAGATGGACTCAGTGAAATAATGAGTTTATAAATATAAACTTGTTACTGCGGTTTACTATTTTTAGGGAGCTTTGTTCTGTTTTAAATAAGTATTGTGTTCCAGAGTACGCTGGAAACCAGCTATCCAGCAAACATTAAGGATCAGTGGACTTCTCCCACCAAACCACGTCCCCGATTCATATGCCACACCACTGACCCTCATTTGAACCCTGTCTCAGCTCCCCGCTTTTTCATTTAATTGTTAAGGAGGCACACACTAGATTCTTCCTCTTCTCAGCTCGGTCATCCATCAGAGATACTATATTTTAAAGTTTTTCATGTTCTTGGTACCCAGGAAGGCAGGGATAAGCCAAGGGCTTTTCAATAGGAGAGCATCACAAGTGAGGGAAAGTAAAGATTTTATAAAGATATAAAAGAAAGGCTTAAGCAATGACCGGTAACAGTGCGAAGGGAAAGGCTACTTTATTGGCACCTGGTAGTTTGGTTTGCTCTCTGCACGTATCAGGTTTGGAAGAGAAAATGCAGTGATGAGAGGCTGTGGTGAGGTCTGTTCCTTCTCTTATGAACTATCCATGCAGTAAGAAGGCCTGATGGGCCAATTTATCTGGAAAAAGTTGCCAGAACTCTATGGCTGATGCCTGGGAGGAAGCAAGCAGGCTGTACAGGGCTGGCTTTGCCTTTCTGAAATCAATTAAAGGCGGCCAGCCCCCCCAACCACACGATTCAAGTGTGCGCGCCAAATGAGGAGACATCGTGGTTGAACAGGGAATGTTTCGTGCAAATCATGGGTTTGGAGCAGGACTCTGTGGAGGGAGAGTCTTTGAGAAAAATGTTGGGATGGCTACGGAGGGGCGGGCCATCCATCAGAGCCGTGGCCTCCCCCACGATCATGCAGATGAGGGTTCTCCCCACCCTCAAGGAACACAGAGTCAGTAGCTCATGAGGTTCCAGAATAGACGAGATACATCCTTTAAAACACACACACTCGTGCACGCACACACATACACAAGAAGGTTGACAGCCCCATCTCCTTTGCCTGGGATTTTTCACACTGAGAAGTTGGGTGTTACCCATGGGAACAAGTTCCTCCGAGGCCACACGTGGTTGAAACTCCTCTCCCAGTGACGACGTCACGTCTCCCAGACACTGACTCCCTTGGGAATGTGTGAGTGGCTCCAGAGGGAGCGAAGAGCAATGGCTGGGGTGATTCATAGGCCGCGCTCTCAGCCTGGTCACCCATGGATTCTCAGTTTCCATCCATTACTCAGTCTCATCCCTGAGCCCAGCCCTGTGGCTGATGTCAGGCCTGCTGGCTGCTGCTCCCAGGCTGGCCACTGCGGGCATCGGCGTTCACGTAGGGCAGCCTTTGCTCCATTCCTGCCAAGCACATACAATCGGTCCTATGAAGAGCAGGGAGTGGGAGTAGGGATGGGGGTCACAGTGGGCAGAGAGGAAAAGGCAAGATAAAAACGCTCCCTCGGTTGAAAAACTTGAAGCTCCACTCCAGGGTCACCTCTTTGAAATTACCAATGACGCTCCACTCAGCCTGCTCCTCACAACCACAGTCCCGGAGCTTGACTTCTTCTGGGATTTGTGATTTTGCACACTGGAGGGTCCTGGCTGCCATAAATCCTTTCCGGAACAAGGTGGAATAAGACAGACGAATACACATGACAGGTGAAATGAAATGGGCTCCCCCAAGCGATGCTCTATTTTTACAAGTGGACCCCACTACACAGGAGGAGGGATGGGGGATGTACCTGCTCCCTGCCCTCCTTCCCCTCCCCGCACCCCCACCCCCACCCCCATGGTACCGACCCATTCAGCAACCTGGGGCTTTCTCTCCTACAGCCTCTGCAAACACTTGCAGCCTGCTGTCCTAAAACCCAAGAGTTTGTTTCCGAAAAAAAAAGGCATGAACATCACTGTAGGATTTCCAAAGCACAGACCCTGTTTCCTCTTGCCTTATTTTAAAATAGCAAAGCTTTGTCTTCTTTTCTGGTTGTTAGTAGGCTTTATTCCAATCAGCATTAAGCCCTATAATTTTTGTTCTGGGTGCCTACACCTACCCTCCCTGTTTAACAATTAGTCATCTAGAACAGGGATTGGAAAACCTCCTGTGAAGGGCCAGATAGTAAATATTTTCAACTCCGTGGGCCGTATGGTCTCCATCACAACTACTGGACTCTGCCTTGGCCGTGGGAATGCAGCCATAGGCAATCTGCAAATGAATGAGTATGGCTGAGTTCCAATAAAACTTTATTTATGAACACTGAAATTTACATTTTATATCATTTTCACATGTCACAAAATATTACTTTTGTTTTTGAACTTTTAATGTGAAAATGATTCTTAGCTTACGAGCTGTACAAAAACAGGTTGGTTTTGGCCCTCGGGCCGTAGTTTGCCAACTCCTGGTCTAAAACCAAATATTTAAAAGGAAACCCTCTGTGAGTTCTTTCTTTTGAAAAGAAATATAATAATAATGATGATAGCTAACATTTATGGAGCACTTATTACATGAAAGGAGTCGACACGGAAAACTTTTTATTCTTGCTCATATTAACACGCGAGGTAGGTAAATATCATCCCTGTTTTTGTAGATAGGGAAACTGAGGCTGACAGAAAACAATGAATGTGCCAAGTTCACATAGCAAGGATTTGAACCCAAGAAATCTGACTCCAGACACAGACACAAGGACACATGTTCGGCAACCTTAAACAACAGAAGATATTAAGGAGGAGGTGCTGGGAAGGAGGTGTCTGAGAAGCCACCCAGTATGACCAGTTCAGGAAAATCTCCCATTAGAGCCACCACTGAGAAGGGACGCCTATCCCCTTCCCACACCAATTCCTTCTCAAACGTTCACCCAAGTGAAACAGAGCTCAAAGGGCCTCCCAGAATAGTCTAGCACTGGGGCGAGGGAGGAGGGTGGCACATTTTACAAACTAAGTGCCACCTTGGACGGTGGGTCACAGATAGAAGTGCATGGAAGGGGCAAATTGCAGGGACGTGAGTTTTCCTCTCTGGTGGATGAATCAGCTCACTGCCCCGAGGTTCTACTCCAGCATCCCCAGAAGCAGGGTCCTGCCCCACTTGCAACCCCCCACGAAAGGCCTCTGCCTCCAGCTGCTCTGGTCTCCCCCAAATTTCCCTGTGTCTTCCTTCTTCCCAGCCCCAGTCCTTCCCACTGCCAGCCTCCACCTTCCAGGCAGGATGCAAAACACCCTCAGTGCTGGGCCTCCCTTCTGCCACCACCCAGACAGAATTCCATTCAAAACAGTGGGGCCCCAGGGAAGAGAGCTGGGTGGCTGCTTTCAGTTCCTTTCAGGCCCGCTGCCCAATTTCTTTTCCATCCCGGGCACCAAGGCGCATCTGGGTGGAAGAGCGCTCCTCGGCTTCCTCTGGGCCCACCACACCCGGTGGAAAGCCACGGATCCTGGATCTAAACCGACCAAAGCAAGAGAAAGCCGTCTGCTGGAGCAGCACTCTGCCCCACGGACACGCACGCGGGTTTCCTAATCCTCAGGACTTCAGGAAAAGGAGGCCCGACCCGCTGCGGCGCTCGGAGAGGCTGATCAGGCAGGAGGCAAGCTTCTCATTATGTAAAACACTTGGCTCCTTCCTCTTTCTCTGCATCCTGCTAGCAATTTTGTATCCGGTTTGGGAATTCCAGGAACATCTGCGATTGTCTTTGGCCCAACCACACATGTGCAAGCCCAAGGGCTCGGTCGTGTTCCTACCTGCCGGTGCCCTGTCATTAGCCGTGAACTGTGCAGCGAAACATATAAAACCCCGGCCGGCAACCACACCTGCAGGATTCCACCTCCCTGCCTCATCCTGCTCAGACCAGAAGCACAAAGACCAAGTCACCTTTCCCGCGGTGAGAAACGCCGGGGCTCCGAGGGCTTGTTTGAACAGCCAAAGTCCTCTAACCAAATAGACGGCGCATTTTTAACACAGCACTCTGCTCTGGCCTCTCCTTTCATGTTAGCTTTTGTGTAGCAAGGTCAGGGGAGGCCGGGTGGAAAAGAGTGAGGTGCAATTAAGTGCAAGAATCTCAGAAGAGGCGCTAGCTTGGGTGAGCTCTATTTCCGGTGATGCCGATGGCCTCTGTGCAGATCAGAGAGTGACTCTTTGGCATATAAGCATCCAAAATGCA
This sequence comes from Tapirus indicus, assembly GCA_031878705.1. Classification (NCBI taxonomy): domain Eukaryota; kingdom Metazoa; phylum Chordata; class Mammalia; order Perissodactyla; family Tapiridae; genus Tapirus; species Tapirus indicus. The sequence goes on from CM062932.1 coordinate 51,972,326, forward strand.
AGAGACAGTCATGTCAGGAGCCAGCGACCTCTTCTTACCTCTCTGGGCCTCAATCTGTAACATGGGGTTAAAACGTTGCCTACTATTGTTGTTTAATGAACTAAATTAAGCAATGCATGTAATACGTTTAGAAGACCGTGTGGCCCACAATCCACACTCAACCGGCGGTTATGAATATTCATTATTATTGTCAGTCCTCATCCCCATTATAAAACCCTATCCAGCCCCGGCCACCTACACACTCTTGGCTTCCCCCTCTGCCCCCCAAGGCTCATCAGCCTCCACCCACCTTATCGCTGCTGTGCCCTCAGGGTTCCATCCTCACCCTCTCCTCCCCCTCCTCTCCCAGCTCTCCCACCATGAGCCCATCCCAAGACTACGTCTTTCCTGAGTGTGGACGCACACCCCCAGTCTCCTCAGTGTCCCGTGGCACAGGGAGTCTGACATCCCTGGGCCCGGCTCCACCTTTTGCTCGACCCCTTTGTTATTTCTTTGGTCAAAGCTTATCTCCCACCATTGGTCATTTGCCGGCCTCCAAAAGGAACTAGACTCCACACATGCATTTCTCCCTAGGAGGTACTGTCTGATGCGGAGAAGGAACCCAACAGATGTGGGTTAAATAAAGCACTACCTCTGGCCTCTCTTCCTAACTTCGAATTCCCATATCCAGTAGCCACATAGACGTCTTCCCACGTACAGCATCCAGGCAATTCCAGGAACTCACCATCATCCTTCCTGTGTTCTCTATCTCAGCTTATTCATTAAACCCAGATCCAAAAGTGCAAATTAAATAATTAGGGAAATCACGAGGACTTGCCTAGCTTGGGCTTACATTTCTGACATCATCTTGGTTGCATCCCTCTCTTTCCCCCACAAGCATTCAGTCTCCATATTCTCAATTTCACCCCCAATGTTGCCTGCTTTGTCACCCCCTTTTCTCCACCACTGCTGAGGCTCTAGCAAAGACCCCTGCTGCTGGCCTTCCAGTCCACCGACCAGCCCCTTGCTCGCCTAGCCTGGGGCGGGGGGGACGGGTCAGAGTCAAGTCAATCTCAAGCTCAAAAGCCTCCCAAGTTCTGCAAACTCCCAGGCCCAGCTGTTGAGGTCCTTCCTCTTTTTGACCCCACCCACCACTGAACCCCATCTCCTCCACTCCAGTCCTCCAGCCCCACCCAACTTCTGGCCAGTCCCTGGGAAGCCCTGCCCAGATCCACCTCTGGCCCCAGGCTCAAAGCATGCTTCCACCTGAAATGACTGTCTCTCCTTCCCCACTCCAGCTCTGCCATGAGAACCAGAGACCCCTCAAGGCCTCCTAAAAGCTTTTACTCCTCTCTGACAACTTTCTGGATCTCCCCCAGACACTCTGCCTGCTGCGTTCTTCCACCAAAGCCCCTTGTATCACTGGGTCGCAATCCTTGCCCTCATACACTCAACCTCGTGTTACACTGGGCTGCATCCCCTTGAAGATAGGAACCAGATCTTATACTTCTGGGCCTAGAAGAAATGCTTTGCACACAGCAGCCACTCATACACAAAGAGCATATATATACTAAGAGAATACAAAAACACATTTCTCTTTGTCTCATGCAGTGACCACTGGAATAGGCTCCAGACAATTCACCAGTGACCACCTGGCAGGCAGCAAGGTTCACACTTGCTTACCTGAGGTAAGGCTCATACCTCCATCTCCAGAGGCTTCTCCCTGGGGGCCTTAGGGAACAGTGGAAAACCTGGACATGCTTTTCCAGACTCTCCAATCCCCTTCAGCTGCCACATTCAACCATTCCATATATTTGACTTTCAGTAAGATTTTGTTTACACAAAGGGATAAGCGGCTACAATTTTTTTAAACTACTAATATACTCGAACCAGTTCAACTTAAACAAGAGAAGAGTGAGGCCCGGAGAGGGGAAGTGACTTGCCCAAGGTCACACAGCTACTAGGGGGCAGATCTACCTCCAGATCAGCCAACACACCTGCACCTGCACCAGAAAAAGTCCACATTCCAGAGAGGGACCCTGCAGCACACTGAAGAGAAGAACCCACACACACTCGCGGTCACCCCGATTCCAGGCATGGGTTTCCTCATCTGCCTCATCTCCTTCAGTTGGTAATTTTAGGGCTTCCACTAAAGCAGAGGGGTCTCAAACTCAGTCGTCTTCAGGGACCAGGCAGAAAACAGGAATGAATGAAGCTGGCTGGACGTAAGAATGAATCAGGAGGTGAGAGGGACTGTGACAGACCCCAGGTGGTGGCACTTTGCAGGTCAGAGTCCATAGCTAAGGAAGAATGTTGGCTCAATCCTCAATGTCTCACTTTTTCAAGTAAAGCTGGAGATCCAGAATTTCATATGAAAGGCCCACAATTTAAATATCAGCAACTAACACACCATTTTAGCACAAGATATAAGTAAGAAATATAAACACACCTATGCCCAGGCCTCCGGGGCCATTAGTTGGTGAATTCCGCCTCTCAGGAATGTCTTTCTGGTTGAAAGATCAGTTAACGAGACAAAGAGAAGTAAGGTCTGAGATCCTGAGGTTAAACTGAACTTTGGATCTGAAAGAAGCTTTCCAGTATAAAATGCAACTTCTAAAAGTGAAGCAATTTCAAGCAACCTACAAAAATCCCATTCTTGTATCCACAATGCCCCCACAACAGCTCAGGATATAGGGCATTCTGGGGATAAAAAGACAGTAGAAACAAACCAGCCATGTTTTTCTAATAAAACTCTTAAAATGCTCTCCGTAAGTAACTGCAGTTCTGATTTTAGAGTAATAATGATGACAATAAATTAAGCAGAGAAGCCCCAGCAGTTTCCAGCTCGAGGTTGCTCTCTGATGGGACATCCTAAAAATCAGACAGATGTAAGTAGGAGAAATGACCCTAGTTATCAGGGCCAGCCCATCTCCCGCTTCCCCCTGCATCCCGTCCATAAAACAAGATGATTTACAGAGACACAGGGAGGGACCTCTCGCTTCCCCTCTGCAAAATTTATTTCTCTTTAATGGGCTGCCATACCTCCCCTGCCCTCTAATCTCTTCCTCTCCTCTTCTGCTCACTCTCTCCTGCCTCTGCTCCCTCCTCCTCCAAGGGACAGTCAGTGTGTCACAAGGTGGCAAAACGCTACTGGCCAAACAAAATGGTTAATAAAAGGAACAAGCTAAGTTGGCAGAAGGAGAGGAAGTGGCCTCAGACTGAAGGGGCTGGCCTGGCAGATGTGGGTTTTCGTAGGCTCCCACCTGGCTTTTATTGGGGAAAGAAACTTATTAAAGTGAATAATCCCACCCTTCGTGAAAAAGTGGAACATAGCAGACAGCGGTGGCAGGGTCACAGGGGATGGGAGACTCGATCCCTTAAGGGGGACACAAGTGATTTATGCTCCTTACACACAGCTCCAGGACTAATGGAGACCAGAATCTATAATTAGACAACCACTGCAATTATTCCAAATTCCTACCCTGTCTTGATCCCACCCAATTCTTGTCTTTTTCAATAAGAGATTGCTCCGAACCCTGGAGGCCAGAGGTTAAAAAGTGAAGGAAGGCCTTAGAAATGACACACCTGCTGGGGAAGGTTCCTGCCTTAGACTACAGTAAGGTCTTCTCCGGGGAGAGTAAAAATATCCTTCAGTACAAGTAATAAAAGACACTTGCTTGTCATACTTTACAAAGGTCCTTCATTGACATTAGTTCATTTGATCCTTGCAACAACTCTGCTAGGTCAGTGTGACTCCACTTTTTGAATGAGGAACTGAGGCCCAGAGAGGTTAGCTGACCTGCCCCAGGTCAGGCAGCTAGCTAGTAACAGATCTTCTTAGTTCAAGTCTCGAATCATTCCTACTGAAGTACACCTACCAAAGCTGTTTGAGGGCAGGCAAAAAAGAAAAAAAAATCATAGAAGAGAAAAAAAATGCAAATATTCATGGTTAAAATAAAAGATCTAAAGGTCAAATTGAATTTTGGAAAGTCCATCTCAGGTGACACTGGGACAGAAAGAGCCAAGCATGTATCCTGCTAAGTCACATTTTTCTTTTCAACAGCAAGAGAGGTTTTCCCCCCTCAGCATCTCAGAATTATGTTCTCTCTTTTCCCTTCGGGCCCCAAATGCCTTTTAATCTTTGCAATAGCTCTACGAGGAGGGACATGGGGCAGGAGACTGTCAGGCATGACGGACTCCAGATCACCCGTAACTTCTTCAGACACCTTCTGCACCAACTCCCCAGTGGCGGAGCAACGCAGACGGCTCCTCTGGGAGGAGTTTTCTCAAGGTGGAGCCAAAGCAACGTCAAGATTGTGCTGTGGTCTCAGGCTCCAGACCCCCCAGACACTCAGAAAGAAGGGTCTCCCTGGACAGAATCCTTTTGTTTCCACACCTGGACCCAGGATAGATCCACCCCGGCAGACAGACACCTGGGGCCACCTGACTGAGCTGACTGGAAGTGAAATGTGTATTTCTGAAGAGTCTAGGCCTCCTTGAGCTGGGAGCATCTCACAGTTCCATTGATGGTCCGTAGGAAGATGGAACTGAGACCAGGTGACCTGGCACAAAGGCTCCACCCACGCTGAGTAAACTTGAAGGCCAACCCCACACCTCAGGCTTGGTAGACGAGTAGGCTGGTCTTTTTCTGTTTTTTCCTTTTTTTGCCTTTTTCTCTTTCCCTACAGGGACCTCCCTGCAAACGTTGCTGACTGGCTCTGACCCTACTAAGAGCAATGGGGAAATGCTGAGTGTTCCCTTTGCCTAATCTATGCAGGGCAACTTCATTGCAGCTTCAGGAAAGGCTGGTTCACTATTCCAGCCTTAGAGGTGCAGGTAACAGATCCTAAATTGGACTTCATGAGACTTCGCTCACATACCAGGGAAAGCTTCAGAGAGAATAAAATGAGACCCTTACCAGGAAAGCAAACTCCCTCCCTTAAAAAATTAGAAAGTTGTGACATTTAGTTTGGGTGGCCACTCTGCTCCCAATTCCCTCCCTCTCTCAGGACTACCCACCCTCCCTCAGGCACCCAGCCTGAAGTCCAGTCTTAGTTTCAGCTGGCTGCTCACAAAGTCCTAGAAGGTTTTAACTGATAAGCAAGGTGATAATTTAGTTATTTATACGCCTGAGTGTAGCCAACACCCCCGGGGGCCTCTGCAGGTTAAGAAAGGTTTTTTTTGAGAGAAAGGTCTTTAAAATTCAAAGGAAAAGTGCTTTGACACAAGGGTTCTCAACCTCGGCACTACTGACATTTCAGGTTGGGGAATTCCTTATTGAGGGGGCCGCCCTGCGCACTGGAGGGGGTTTAGCAGCATCCCTGGCCTCTACCCACTAGATGCCAGTAGCACCCCTCTCCTCGCTAAGTTGTGGCAATCAAAAACGCCTCCTAATATTGCCAGATGTCCCCTGGGGGGCAAGATGCCCCTGGTGGAGACCACTGATCTAATGGTAGAGGTAGGGGGGAGCGGAGAATGGGAGGACCATTTCTGGGACCCCATCAAAGCATCCCACCCGGGCAGCCGCCTAATCAGCCTTTCCTGTAGAACTCTGACCACAGGACATTTGGGAACCGCAAGGTGAAACGAACAGAGAGAATGAAATGGCCTTCTATATCAGAAGAAGCTGAGACAAAGCCAGACTTCCAGAGTTCTCAGTCCTTGTCAGGGGCAGGAGAAAGAGGAAGTAGAGGTGAGCACTACAAGTAAACTTTTCAGAAAAGCCATGGGCCACTTCGAAGTCCCTGCCTCTTAAAGGAGATGACTTGTCTCTTTGCTGTTTCGCTTCTGGCGCCTTCTTTGTCCACCATCATTAACTCCCCCTCTCCCAACGTGTCCCTTCATCCCTTTTAAGGAGAACTCTTCTGACGTTTCTTATTAGTGTAGGAGGAAAGAGAGCCCTGGAAAGGCGAAAGCTGGTTTTCATTTACCTGGGCAGGTGTCAATTTGGCCCCTGAAATGATCCTGGAAGCTGGAGTCAAGCTAGGACCCTGATTAAGATGCCGAGGAAACAGAAGAGGAGAAAGGGGTGGGGGCCGACTCCTGATGAATTGAGAAAACACAGCCATGCCCATGCCATGTTTGAATAAGTTGCCCAGTGGAATGTGGGGCCCTTTTTGCGTGCTCATTCGTTTGAAACAAAAGCGAAAAGAGTGGACAAAGGGGTCGGGGGAGGGGAGAGCGGCAACCAATGGACTCATGTGAACAGACCTTGTTTGGGGGCGAGACGGAGGCACTATAGTGACAGGCACTTTCCAAGACACGAATGGGCATTTGTGGATGAAATCTGTCCACACAAGTCCTTAAATTCATTTTTTATTCTTGTCTATGATGAATAGGTTTTCCCCAAAAATTAATCACTTAAACTTCCTCCCTAGACCAGCACTATCCAGTACAGAAGCCACTGGCCAATGAGCACTGGAAATGGGACATGTCTGAATTGAAATGTGCTGTACACGTAAAGCACACACGGGATTTCCCACACTTTGTATGAAAAAAATAAAGTGGAATATCTCACTAACAGATTTTTTATATTGATTGCATGTTGAAATGATAAGATTGGGGATATACTGGGTTACATAAAATATATTATTAAAATTGATTTCGTTTCCTTTGTCCTCTTTTTAAATGCGGTTACTACAAAGTTTAAAATTACATATGTGGCTTGAGTGTTATTTCTATGGGACAGTGCTGCTCCAGGCTAATAGTTCTCAGTTGCTGCTCTCTCCCCCCCACCCCCACCTCCTCCCCTTCCTTGTAGATCTACCTCAGATTATCTGGATCCTTTTAAAAGTATATCAATCTTCATTCATTTGCCAAAGACATTCAAGGTGTCTTTTACACATAAAGCACTAAGTTGGCATCTGTGGGGGACCCCAAAATGAATCAGACTCGTGGATAGGAGGCCAAAGCTCTGAAAGACCTGACATAGCCCCTTCAGAAGTAAGGCTGAGAGGGCTGGCTCCAGGGGATCCACCAACACAGAGACTACACCAGCCTTCCCCTCCCAGGCTGGCCCGCCATGTTGGATTGGTTCCATTTGAGCAGCTGGTAAAGCTTAGTTTTCACCTTCAACATAGAAGCAGCTTTTCTGGTTCTGCTTATCTTCCTAGTAACACTAACCCTGCCACCTATTGTCCCTCTGTATATCACAGCTTTCTTTTTCCTTCCCTGTATAACACGAGGATTGTACATCTTCAATAGAAGAACCTAAGTTTGAGGAGATGGGGTTGTAGCTCCTGTCCCCCAACCCAGCCCCTTCTCTGGCCGAGGGCTTTAGTTTGCCAGGTCTGGCAGACCCAAAAAAGAGAGCAATGGGAGATGGTTAAGAAAAAGCATTCAGGGCCAGCCCCAGTGGCCTAGTGGTTAATTTTGGTATGCTCCACTTTGGCTGCCCGGGCCCGGTTCCCAGGCGCAGACCTACATGCTCTGTTAGTGGCCATGCTGTGCTGGTGGCCCACATACTAAAAAATGGAGGAAGATTGGCATGGATGTTAGCTCAGGTCGAATCTTCCTCAGCAAAAAACAAAAAAGGAAAGAAAGAAAGGGCGCTCGTCATCAACCTGCTGCATGGGCTTTGAAGAATAATTTTCACCCAAAAAGTCCAAGTTGAGTACATTAGTGATCAGAATCATGACTAGAACGGAGGTTTTCAACCAGGAGCAATTTGACTCCTGCAGGGGTCAACTGGTAACGTCTGAAGACAGTTTTGGTTTTCAAAACTGGGGTTGGGGAGAACTACTGGCTTCTAGTGGGTAGAGGCCAACGGGTGCTGCTAAACACCCTAAGATACACAAAACGGCGCCCCACAAAAAAGAAATATCTGGCCCAAAGTGTCAATAGTGTCAAGGTTGAGAGACTCAGATCTAGAATATGGAGGAGACCAGCATCCTGCACCACCACCACCAAGCCAGAGCTTGCTCTAATCTCTGGCATCAACAAGCATCCATCCTTCCTCAGTACCACCTTCCAACAAACACACATGGGAATGGATCCAGGAAAACCTGAAGGATCAGGGCAAGAAGAGCAACTGGGAGAAGAAAAACAGCACAAACATGATTAAATAAATTAGCCCCGCTAATTACCAAGTGTCTAACTCAGCACCTGGAGCAACAGCTGGGGCTGCAGAGAATTGAGCAAACATCACCCCCAACTCAGGCAGGCTCTGAGCATACAGACTTGCTCCTCCCTGCCTGCCTCTGGCAAAAGACTTGACTGAGAAAAGACGAAGCAATGAAGACTCAAAGCAGAGTAGCCGCCCTCTGGAGGTGGATTCAACACCACAGCCGCCTCAGGCGCACCTGCACACCTGACCAAGGACATTCCCAGAAGAGAAGATTGCTCAATGCAGTAAAATCTCCTCTTAGGCTGAGGTCCCAGCTTCCCAAGCTGCTGACTTTTGCAACTTACCCAGTCTCCTGCCTCCATGAGTACTGCTTGCCTTAATGCCTGTGAAATGTCCAAACAGAATGCTATTGTCCCTTCTCCCAGCCTCCTACCTGCTTCTCTACTCTGTCCCTCTTGGCCAAATGGTATTTTCTCAATTCTGGAAGACCTGCTATCTGTTCTTCGGGGCACTCCCACAAAGACCCACAGCCCTGCATCTTACTGCTGTGATTTCCCCCCGGGTAATAAAGTAGACTCGCCAGGCCACCCAGTGGCTCCACATCACAGCAATGCAGTAGCCAGACACTGCTGCCTCGTGCATCTCTCTAGTGCCCACAGCTGCTTCCTCCCCATCGCCGCCGAAATGAGGCTGCACCACAACCACACAGCTGCAGGCAAGGAGCACCAGGACTTCATTCAGGGGCCACATTGAATTTTGATTCAGAACTTGCTGTTTACATCAAAAAGATCATACACCATGATCAAGTGGGATTTATACCAGGGACACTGGGATGGTTCAACCTCCGCAAATCAATCAACGTGATACACCACATTAACAAAATGAAGAATAAAAACCACATGATCATCTCAATCGATGCAGAGAAGGCATTCGACAAGATCCAACATCCATTTATGATAAAAACTCTCAACAAAATGGGTATAGAAGGAAAGCACCTCAACATAATAAGGGCCATATATGACAAACCTACAGCTAACAACCTACTCAATGGGGAAAAACTGAAAGCCATTCCTTTGAGGACAGGAACAAGACAAGGGTGCCCACTCTCGCCACTCTTATTCAACATAGCACTCGAGGTTTTGGCCAGAGCAATTAGGCAAGAAAAAGGAATAAAAGGACTCCAAAGAGGCAATGAAGAAGTGAAACTCTCACTATTTGCAGACGACATGATCTTATACACAGAAAACCCCCAAAAATCCATTGGAAAACTACTAGAAATAATTAACAACTACAGCAAAGTGGCAGGGTATAAAATCAACTTACAAAAATCAGTTGCATTTCTATATGCTAATGATGAACTAACAGAAAGAGAACTCAAAAAGACAATCCCATTTACAATTGCAACAAAAAGAATAAAATATCTGGGAATAAATTTAACCAAGGAGGTGAAAGACCTATACAATGAAAACTATAAGATACTATTGAAAGAAATCAATGAAGACATAAAGAAATGGAAAAATATTCCATGCACATGGATTGGAAGAATAAACATAGTTAAAATGTCCATACTACCTAAAGCAATCTACAGATTCAATGCAATCCCAATCAGAATCCCAATGTCATTCTTCATGGAAATAGAACAAAAAATACTGAAATTTGTACGAGGCAACAAAAGACCCCAAGTAGCTAAAGCAATCTTGAAAAAAAGAACAAAGCTGGAGGCATCACAATTCCTGATTTCAAAATATACTATAGAGCTATAGTAATCAAAACAGCATGGTACTGGTACAAAAATAGACACACTGATCAATGGAACAGAATTGAAAGCCCAGAAATGAAACCACACACCTATGGACAGCTAATCTTTGACAAAGGAGCAAAGAACACACAATGGAGAAAGGAAAGTCTCTTCAATAAATGGTGCTGGGAAAATTGGACAGCCACATGCAAAAGAATGAAAGTAGACCATCTTCTATCGCCATACACAAAAATCAACTCAAAATGGATTAAGGACCTGAAAGTAAGACCTGAAACTATAAAACTCCTGGAAGAAAATACAGGCAGTACACTAATTGACATCGGTCATAAAGGGATCCTTTCAGATTCCATGTCTACTCAGACAAGGGAAACAAAAGAAAAAAATCAACAAGTGGGACTTCATCAGACTACAGAGCTTCTACAAAGCAAATGAAACTAGGATCAAAATGAATCAAAATGAACCCACCAGCTGGGAGAAAATATTTGCAAATCGTATATCCAACAAGGGATTAATCTCCATAATATATAAAGAACTCACACAACTGAGCAACAACAAAAAAAAAACAACCCGATCAAAAAATGGGCAGACAATATGAACAGACATTTTTTCAAGGAAGAGATACAGATGGCCAACAGACACATGAAAAGATGTTCAACATCACTAATCATCAGGGAAATGCAAATCAAAACTATGCTAAGATATCACCTTACACCCGTTAGAATGGCTATAACCACCAAGACAAAAAACAACAAATGTTGGGAGAGGTTGTGGAGAAACGGGAACCCTAATACACTGCTGGTGGGAATGCAAACTGGTGCAGCCTCTATGGAAAACAGTATGGAGATTCCTCAAAAAATTAAAAATAGAAATACCTGATGATCCAGCAATCCCACTCTTGGGCATCTACCCAATGGACATGAAATCAACCATCCCAACTGGCTTATGCACCCCTATGTTCATTGCAGCAGTATTCACTATAGCCAAGAAGTGGAAGCAACCCAAGTGTCCCTCGACTGAAGATTGGATAAAGAAGATGTGATATATACATACAAAGGAATACTAGGCATCCATAAAAAAGACAGAATTGTCCCATTTGCAACAACGTGGATGGACCTAGAGGGTATTATGTTAAGTGAAATTAGCCAGAGAGAGAAAGACAAACACCACATGATTTCACTCATATGTGGAATATGAACAAAAACATGGACAGAGAGAACCGGTTGGCGGTTACCAGGGGGAAGGGGGTTAGGGGATGGGCACAAGGGGTGAAGGAAAGCATTTATATGGTGATGGAGAAATAATAATGTACAGCTAAAACCCCACAATGTTATAAACTATTAAGACATCAGTAAAAATGAAAATAAATAAATTTTAAAAAAACTTGCTGTTGAAGTGATTTTCCCAGATTCCAAACCTTCCAGGGTTGAATGGTGGCCCCCAAAAGATACGTCTAGATCCTAACCCTCCGAATCTGTCCCTATTTGGAAAAAGGGTCTTTGCAGATGAAATTAAACAACTCAAGGAGATATTCCTAGAGATCATCCTGGATTACCCAGGAAGGTACTAAATCCAGTGACAAGTGTCCTTACAGGAGACAGAAGAGGGAGAAGACAGCTACCGAGACGGCCATGTGAAGGTGGAGGCAGAGACTGGAGTGATGCTGCCACAAGCTAAGGAAAGCCTGCAGCCACCAGAAGCTGGAAGAAGCAATGAAGGATGCTCCTCTAGAGCCTTCAGAAGGAGCACACCCTGCTGACGCGTTGATTTTGGACTGCTGGCCTCCAGAACTGTGAGAGAATCAATTCCTGCTGTTTTGCCCAGTTGGTGGAAATTTGTTCCAGCAGCCCCAGGAAACTGATACACACACTTTCAATCCCACTCCTGATCAACCATCTTGCCCATGTATGTGACTTATTCAGCATAAACTATGGAATTCCCGGCTCGAGTTGTGTATTTATTCATTCACACTTTTATTAGACATCCACTCTGTCCAAATATCACCTCCTCAGAGAGTTTCCATAACAACTCCATCAAAAACGGTCCTCACTCAACCCCTCACATATCCCTCTGTAGCCTCTTGTCCTGCTTTCTTTTTCTTCATATCCCTTATTGCTTCCCACATTATACATTTATTTGTATACTTGGATATTATCTGTCTCCCCCATTTGAATATACCTTCCCTAAGAGCAGGAGCTAGTTCTGCTTATTTACTACTAAAACTCCAGCAAGGAGAATGCCCAGCACATAGTAGGTTCTTAAGAATATTTGGTCGGATAAATAAAGTCATAATCCTTATCTGCAAAAGCAGAAAACCTAGAACATTCTACTATATTCTAATTCTAGAGCATTTTTGCAAATAAAAACATCTCCCTACTCCCCCCCCTTCAGGTTACCAAGAACTTTTATACATATCACACTGCCTCTATGGGTTAGAAGTACATCATGATTTGTCTTTGGAAAAAAATGGGAATTTTCTCTGAAGGGAAATTCCTGTGCTCCTGGTGGCTAAAGCACATTGCCGAAAATGCCCCTAAATTTTTAACAAGTGCAAAAATTTAACAAATTTTTACCAAGTGTCTAACTCAGCACCTGGAGTAACAGCTGGGGCTACAGAGAATTGAGCAAACATCACCCCCAACTCAGGCAGGCTCTGGACATAGAGACTTGCTCCTCCCTGCCTGCCTCTGGCAAAAGACGAGTGAGAAAAGATGAAGCACCTTTTGCATTCCCATTTTTTGCATTTTGCATCTCCATTTCTAGCACTTTCTTCAATAAATATGAATTGAGATGCACAGTGAGTGACGATTTGGCGAACAGATGGTACTTCAACATGCAGAGGTCACTCCGATTAGCAGACTGATGCTCCCCCAGCCAGCCAGGGACTCCAAGTAGATGGTTGCCACCGAGGCTTGTAATGTTCCTGCACACCTGAGCACATTCATGACATTGAAGTCACAAGGAGAAGATCCAGCTGGACCTCTTCTTTAGGAACTCTAGATCCAAGGACCCTCCACGTAAAGGAATTACACCCTCTGGTCAACAGGTAGGTACAGTTCTAGCTGAGCCTGGATAAACGCAATAGAACCCTAATAATGGCCATAGAGAAAGCTCTGGTCTCTCTGGAAGGCATAAATTCACTCTTTTTCTAGGCTTTAGATCTGCTAGTAACATCATGGACGTTTTTTAGGGTGGGATAATAAAGAGAAGTCTCCAGGGTTTTGATGCAGGGGGGCATTAATAGGACGAAAAAATTTGAGTTAACAGGAGAATTTGAAAAATTTAAAGAAACTTTGACCTTCCAAAGAAAGCCAAAAATGTTATTTGTACTTCAGTCTGCATTTGTTTGGAATGCTTACAAAACCAGTTAGGATGGTGGCTCTTTTCCCCAAGCTTTCCATCTAAAATAACCCAGTTACCTTGGCCCAAGGACCACGTTCAGAAAATAACTCTACCCTCAGGAGAAAGACAAGAGAACAAAATTATCTTAACACAACAGAATAAGAAAGTTCATTAAAATGGTTTCAAATTTATGTTGCAACTAACTTTTAAAAAACTACCACTTGTCGAGTTTTGGTGAAATACCAAAGAAGAATATCCACAATTATCTGAAAAGGCTATAAATATGAATACGAATATTCTCCTTTTCTGTAATACATATCTGGATGAGGCTGGATTTTCTTCACATATTTCACAGCAACATAGATCTCCATAGATTGAATGCAGAAGCAGATATGGGAATCCAGTCATTTTCCATTAAGCCAGACAACGTAGAGCTTAGCAAAAAGAAAAAAATGCCACTCTTCTCAATTTTTTGTTTTGAAAAATATAGTTACCTTTCATAAAAATATTATAATGTTAAAATGCAATGGGTTTCTTATTGTTATTTTTAAATGAATAAATTTTTTTAATTTCTCAGTTTTAATTTCTAGTACAGTAAGTATCAACATACTTACTGTATTATGGTTAACATCAGAAAGCTCTTTGGGGCTCTCAATAATTTAAGAATGTAAAAAAGTCCTGAGACCAAAAGTTTGAGAACCACCATTGTAGAAGAATATTTAATACCTGGAGGAAACACTCACAGAGTATTGCTGAGGAGGGAAAAGAACAGATTGTAAAAGACCACGGCAAATATCAATGATTTTATTTTCTTCTTTGGGATTTTCCCTCTATTTCTAATTTTCTATGAATACGTAGTGCATCTTCTATCAAATTTTCTATAGATACAGCAGACTAGGTAGAACAAATGCTTTAAAAATTATTTCAGGCCTTCTCCCTCCTCAGACGCTCTAATGACGCCTCGAAACAGTGTCTGGCACATACTAGGTCCTTAGTAGCTCTTCCAAATGGCCCAAAATCATTTTCATACAAGGGCAAAGATTAGTTGGCTTTAGTATTAGTGTGAGTTCCCCATCATGTTGTAGGGAGGTTTGGCTGCTTAACAAAAAGCCTCCTCCTTTAAAAAAATACATATCTCACACACACAGATGTAGCATTTAATCAACTCCTATATTTAATACTCTTTTCTACAATGCAGAGGACAACATGTGGAGTATACCTTTGGCTTAAGTCCTGAATAACAATTCCTAAGATGAAATCTATTTTCTTCTGGGAAGTGGGAAAGCTATTTAATTCTCAAAACAACAGCTATATATGATCATGTCAATTACAACTTTTTTATAAAGGCCATGGGAGAAAGTGGGAAAATCATAAAACTGAACCCAGGTTAAGGGTAGAGGTTTCAACTTCAAAAAGAAGGTTGAGAACTGAAGCTTGAATCTGTTTACTTTCTGTGAATAGGGAAAATAATCATAAATAGCCATGCTCCCGTATCATTAGAAGATGCTAAGAAAAGAATAACGTAAAAAAAACAAACCTGCCTGGTCTTTGGTCACCTGGCTCTTTCTGGGTGGCCTTGAGTAACTAACTCTGAGATTTCTGTTTCTGCGGCCACAAAAAGAAGCTAATGAGCATTCCCAGAGGGGCAGTGAGAACCAGAATACTAAAGACCAAGGTGGTTGGTTCTGAAGAATTTCTGGAATGGGCATCCTGGATTTCAGAAGCTCCAGAGCCCTCCAGCCTGGCCTGGAGGAGACACTCAGACTACGTCCTCTCCTGCATGGGGAACCACCCGAAGACTAGTTTTGAAAACCATTGCTGTTGACATGCAAGCGGCTGGAGCATCCATCCAGTCCCGTTTCCCGCAGGCCCAGCATGGCAGCCCCTAGTCTATTTCCTGGTCAGACCCAAGACACACAGACCCCTGCTGAGGTTTTCCATGTCACCTCTCCGGGTGGCTCTGGCAGGTCTACATTGCTCTCTTGGGCTGCATAATTAGCGGGCTTCAGGCCGCCCTGCCTGAATGCTGTGGTTCCCCACTCCCAAACAGAGCCCTCAAGCCCCCTCCTCACCGGCGCCACTTCTGCCGCCACTCCACACACATCCCCACCCTTCCTTCCCCCGGCCCCACCTCACCCACTGTGGGTCCCCACACAGCAGCTCCAGGGCCGCCCCCACCCCCTCACACTGACACATTCCCTAATCCGCTGGCAAAGGCAGAGCAAGTCCACAAAGTCCTGCTGTCACCACCTCGGAGCCAAACTTAGTCTCAACCCGTTTAGAGAGTTCCAAAACTCTGTTGGGAATAAGGCAAAGGCAGAGAGTGAACACTAATGCTTATCTCTCATCTAGATCCTGTCCTCTCCATCGCATTCCATCCTCCTCCCTCCCAGATCACAGATTCCACCATCGGAAGGTAAGGTCTTCAGAGGTCATTTAGTCCACCCTCCTGCCTTTGGGCAGTGCTGTCCTCAAAATAAATGTGAAAAATAGCTGTCTATCTGTAAGGTGCTGATACCACAGCCAACCCCTTTACATACGTGCGGGCTGTGAATGCACAGCCAAGCCCAAGTAACAGCAACACAAGCAACATCAAATACACAACAAAACATGATCTAGAACTGTCTCCACGCCAACGAGGGACGCTCCCCTAGGCCACATGGATGCCCCACCCAAGCCATCGCGATGCCCTCTTCAAATAAGCCTGGAAAAGGCAAGAGAGAACACACCAGCTGATGAGTTTTCCATTTTAAAGAATAGGCACCAGGGAAGCACACCCTCT
Source organism: Tapirus indicus (assembly GCA_031878705.1). Lineage (NCBI taxonomy): Eukaryota > Metazoa > Chordata > Mammalia > Perissodactyla > Tapiridae > Tapirus > Tapirus indicus. Next base: position 51,988,250 of record CM062932.1, read on the forward strand.
CTTTGTGCTCTAAAGTTTATTTTCAGCTTCAGCGAGCAAAAGGATTTTTTTTAATATCATAAAAAAAGTTATATGACTTTAATTAAATGCACTTATTAAAAGGGTGAAATATTTGGAGAGGCTGTTTTTGTGCTGGAGGCACATTTCCCAGTGTGCTGTAGAGCGTCTGCATCCGTCCGCTCTAGGCAATTTTTAATGCACAAATAAATCCGCACCTGACGTGCTGACAGATTATTATGCAGTGTGGCAGCCAACAAAAGTAAACACAGGAGCAAGTTTTAACCTCTTGCAGTCACAGAGCTTTCCCTGCTGGGCCCGGCTCAGGTGTACACCACTGCTGGCAAAGCCTTTTCTTCCAGTGAGGCATCTTCCTGTCCTGGAGCCCATCCTGTCCCTGGAAACAGGAGGCTGCACTCCCATCAGGCTGTCTGGAGTGTGGCATGAGCAAAGGGACAGGAGACGACCAGGGGAGGGGACGGAGAGGAAGATCGGCAACACGTGGAGCTCCCCAAGCACCCTGCCTGCCTTCCATCCTGTTTATACTGCGGCCATGAGATCCGCAGGCTTCTGCACAGCAGGCTGGTCAGCAATCTGCCAGCACGCTCCATTTATCCTTCCAGCCGGCAGAGCTGGCTCTGCAGATGGAGAGCTCGGCCAGGTGTTTCTCCCAGCTTTGCCCAAAGTGCAGGAGTCAGGACGGTTACTAGAGCGCTAAAGGGGAACCGGCATTTTCTATACTTAGGACCTTAACTTATGGAAGCGCACATTAGCATATGGGGAAGGCATGTACCGAAATTGAACTGCAGAACTGCTTGTCTCCTGCTGCTTTGGTTAGATGGGGCTTGCAAAGGGAGACTCCTGGAAAGGCATACTTTGCAACAATCAGGGGCTTGGGTTGCACTTGCCTGGCCCATTCAGTGTGGCTCACTGGGCTCATGTACCCCGCATCCCATCTTTAAGCTGCTTTGCTATACCCAGATTTCTTAGGACCTAGGTTTCCTCATCTGTATAATACCTCTTCAGCTGGGGGGCTAGGCAGGGGAGGGAGAGTCTGAGAACGGAGGTGTGCTCTCCCACGGTCTGTTGGGGTTGTCATTCTGGCTATTACCCTATTACCCGGTGGCCGAGATCAGACAGTGTACTCTGCATCTGTAAATAACAAGAGCTATTGTTGTTATGATTTATTCGGTGTTTACTATGAACCATACCCAGTGTTAAGTGCTTTAATACATTATCTCAGTTTATCTCCAAACTCTCCAGGGTACGGATCATTAACCCATTTATTATTACCACTAATTCGAACAGGTCTCCATGCTTCCTAATTCCGTCAACAATCTTATTATCGTCAGTTTACAGCTGAGGAAATCGATCCTTCGAAAGAGTAGGTTATTTTGCCCAAGAAATCCATAACATGAGCCCAAAAGTCCCAAGAAGAAAGAAGCAACCACATCAACCTTTAACAACACCGAGCAGACATATTTCAAATGTAGAGGACATCAAGTATGACCATGGAAGAAATATTCTTATTTATTTTTCTCTGTGGGTAAGTTTGGGGATACCTAAATTTATTCTTAAAACAAGAAAATTTGAGCATAGTGAAATGTGACCAAATAAACACAGGAAATTCCTGCAGTAGGCGGAAGGCTGAACCAGGTGCCCTTCAAGCATCCTGCCAACACGTCCCTTTGCCAGGCTGACTGCTCTGACACTGGGACCCGCCCCCTGCCCTAGGATTTTGGGGAGAAGCTTTAATACAAGCTTCACAGTTTGCAAGTATCTTCATTTCCATCCCCCTCTTCAAGGCACTTGGATTGAATGCCCTCTCCCGTGCTGCCTGGGAACTTCTGGGTTGTGGCATGGAAGGAAAGAGTTCAGCCATTTGATTTCCCTCTGTGGAGACACTTTCCCTCCGGTCTAGGAAAGACAGGCAAAATTCGGATCATGCGCTGAAAGCTCCTCCCACCTGCCGCCAAGAGATCTAGCTGGCCGTTACCAGGCAGATCATCTCCCTTGGAGACATTCGTCCATCTCCTGAGTTTGGCGAATGCCCCACTTCAGAAAGCAGAGCCTGATGCCCACTACTGAAGCTGACAAGGCCTGGTCCTTCTTTTCCCAGCCTCCCTTGTATCTACGGCAAGAGCAACAGGTGCCTAACTTTCAGCCTGAAGCCGTAATACAAAGCAGCAGAAGTCCTGAGAGATCCACTCCGGCGAGGCGAGGGAAGCGTAACAGCAGCGGCAGAGTGACGGTCTGCTCGGAGAGGGAGCGGATCTATAAGGCAGTCTCCTGCGCCCTGCGTCATGGCGGAGGCTCTGATGGATGAGCCCAGGGGTAGAAGTGATGTCATCAGACCAGCTCTGCAGTATTTGGGACATGTTCTTGGCTGCAGAGCCTCCAAACCTGGTTTCCCCACCCTCGTGGAGAGGCTGAGCTAATGCAATTAAAATCTGCTTTTAATAAATCCCTTTTGGGCTTAAATCAGCCAGGGGTGATTTCTGTTGCTTGCAAACAAGAACTCCAATGGATATAGGATTCTGTGCAAAAATTCTAGTGTTGCTACTTGGAAGTTACAACACTATGCCTCCTAGGCTGGGGGTTTTTGTGGTTGTTATTTTTTGCCTTTATTAATTCTAACTTTTTATTGCAATAAAATATACAGCAGAAAAATGCACATTCCATGAGAGTGCAGCTCACTAAATTTTCACAAAGTAAACACACCTAGGTAACGAGTGCTCACATCAAGATCATTAACCGTACTCCCAGGAGCCCACCTCCTGTACCCTTCCTGTCATCACCACCAACCAAGGACAGCCACTATCCTGACTTCTGACACCAGAGATTAGCTTTGCCTGGTTTTGAATTTTATTTAAATATAGTTATACAGTGTGTAGTCTTTATCTGGTCTATGCATTATCTTTATCTGTGTATCTTTCACTCAATATTCTACTTGGGAGAATCACCTATACTGTTGTGTGTAGCTGTAGCTCATTCATTTTCACTGCTGTGTAGTATTCCATTGAGGGACTATACCACAGTCTGGTTATCCATTCTACTATTGACAGGCATTTGGGTGCTTTCTATTTGGGGGTTATTTCAAAAAGGGCTGCTATGAACATTCTAGTACATACCTTTTGGTGAACATATTTTTGTTGAGTTATATATCGACATTCATAAAGTATATATATGTCCAACTTTAGTAAATGTTGCCGAATAGTTTTCCAAAGTGGTCATGCCATTAGAATGATTTTTAATTGAACACCAGAACAATTTCTGCCCCAAAGATAGAAGACACTGGGGAAGAATGAGAAGAGTAATGAGAACAATGTAGGTAAAAATTCATATGGGGACGTTTTCCCCTTCTTAAATGATTCCACTGCAGGTGTATTTAAGAAGCCCTGGTATTTGGCACTTTGCCACTCGGCCTGACCTGGGTTAAATGATTGCTGACAGGTCATCATGAAAGTCAAGGGCACAGCTGGAACAAGACTTCTGAACTCTTGGCCTTTTGACCCAGCAGCAGAGACTCACACATTCTTGCCGGCACCACTGGCCCCAGGAAACCAGCGGCCAAGTCTCCATGCTTACGCGGGATCACCACTTTCCCCAGCATCTGAGAGGACACAGCTTGCATTTGGATTGGGATCACGGGCCTGAATGCCTACGGGGCCAGCACTAACTTAAATCAGGCCAAGAGGGCCAGGCGTGATGGAGATCATGTCAGGAGTGGTGGGGATTCGACTAAATTGAGAGCGAATGTCCAGTCTTAAAGGGACATTTATTATTCAGCTCGTTGATTTTTGCCATATGGGAAAGAAGAGCCCATGTTGCCAGATTTTCTGACTTTTCAAGGGAAGCTGGAAAACTGGATTTTTTAATGAGATGTTGCAATTTGTAATGTTGGCAACGTAGGAAAAACACTGAACAGTGTCAGCCCAACAAAACACATCTACGGACCCGATCTGGCCCATGAACCACTGGTTGACCGTCTCTGATTTGGATGGACTCAGCACTTAACATGCACAATAGGAGGCCTTCTATGGCAGCACAGAGCAGACCTGAATGAAAATAACTGACCATTAACTCCGGAGAGCACAGACAAGAACCAAAGTCCTTCTCTCTCACGTGGATGAGCTCCCTCCGTATCGCCGACCCTTTCTGTTACCCTGATTAAGTCAACATTAAACCTAAAGCCCTAAACATCATGAACACCTTGGACAAGGTGCCTCACGCCTGAAGGAGAACAGCTCTTTTTGTTCTTTCCTCTACATCTGGCAATGATGTGTCATATAATTATCGCAGGTCGCCGGCTCTGCCCCCAGCCCTCATTTCACTTGGCAGAATCCACTTGAATTGACTACACCTGGTGAAGTTGGGCACAACTTGAAACACAATTTATCCACGAAAGAAGTCATCAGTGAGAAGACACTCCCTCTTCAGCCAACCAGACCTACTTTCCAATCAGCCCAATGTCCATGCGTGAATTTTCAACACTTTCCCTAAGCGAGCTGGCTACAGGCCACTTAACTCTTCTTTCCTACTTCACCCCCAACTATGAGGCACAGCTACCACCTCCCTGCCTCCGCCCTCATTTCCTCTACCCGACTGCCCTCAGAAAACACACCTCTTGCACACACACACGCACATTCACACACACACACACACATCCATTCACCAATTCCAAGAGTGAACAGGTGGGAACAATCCAGCAACAAATATGGACAGGGATAAATTTGCACTTATTTTCTCCTGGCCTCGCCACCCACTTTCCAGTTCCCAGTTAGGCCAGGCACCTAGTGGGCACTCCATATGTATCTGTCAAACGTCCTGGAGCTCCCAAGACAAATCTGCAAAGTCACATGTGTGCTATTAGAATGGAAGCAAACAGCCGCTCTGGAATGACATGAGTACTTACCAAGATGTGTAATCTCGCCACACCCCGTAGGCAGGTTGAGACAGGTGTCCCCAGACAAGGAAACAGAGGTACCAGGAGGTGCTGAAGCCACCTGGGCAAAGGGCAGTCGGAGAGGCAAGAGGAAAAGCCTGTCCCAGATCGTAAGGCTCTCAGACCCTAGGATGGCTACTTCCAGAGTGCCAACGTGTCACCGGGTAACCGTGATACTTATTCAATAAATTAATAACCTAAGTGCTCAATAAACATTAGCTACGTACCAGACACTTTATGTCACGAACTAATGTAATTCTCGCAACAACCCCGTAAGGCTCGATGGAAGAGTCTCAGGAGGACAACTAGCTTGCTGGAGGAAATCATCAACTTAGTCTCAGGCTTTCAGGTGGGGTATTTGGGGAAATAGGGTGTGGGGACATTTGGGGTTGTCACAATTCATGGGGTACTGCTGACATTTAGCAGGCAGGTAGCAGGGGTGCTGAGTATCTGCATCAGGCAGGACTTTCTCCACCCTAATGCCAGCAGTGCCCCAGTTGAGCAACCCTGGTCTTTTAGCAGGGGCAGAGCCAGGATCTGAACTGGGGCGACTCTGCCTGGCGAGCCCCTGCTCTTCCTACTGCTCCATTCTATGATCTCAGAGACGTTCACGATGCCCCATGGACTGCTTCCCAGTGGAATGACTGCCTGCCCTTTGGGCAACATGCGATAGGAACTTCAGTATGGAGAGAACAGATTTAGATCTAGAACAAAAAGGGCGCTCCCCACAGAGAAAAGATGTTTCAGAAGCATCCCCTATATTGGATTTAGCTCTGATCTTAGTGCTATGAGGAGGTGCTTTATTTCATGATTTTTTAAAAGAAAGAGGCATTGCTTCAAGGGCTGCAAATGTCATAGAAGCAAGAATTACTAGAATAAAGCAGACCACGAGTAGCACCAAATAACTACTAAAGATCACACGTGTTCAAAGATTCGAGGGCCACGGGACACCATCTGTGGCTCAAGTGTTCAGAGAAGGCTTCGTGAAGTAAGTAGGACTTCCACTGGGCTTCAGAAGACGGAAATGATTCCCGATCCAAAGGAATCACCAATTCTGGTGTACAGAAGTGAGAATCAGCTGTCCAAGTTGAGGGACACTGAGGAGACCACCCTAACTCAATCACAGATTCCACGTCAGAGCAGAAAGGGGCAAAAAGATTGAGGAAGAACTTCCATCTACATCCAAGGAATTCCGACCTATCGTGGAGGACATGGGAATCCATCATAGGTTGTGTACAGGAGAGATGAGGTGGTCACTTCAGGAGTGAACAGGCGACAGGAGTGGGTGGGGGTGAGGGGTCAGTTAGAAGTTCTCTCAATAAACCCGGCATGAGTAAGCGCCTCCATGAGGTAGGAGCAGCGGAAATAGTCACAGAGCCCTGCCAGTTTCTTCTCAATACTCTTTTTTGTGCTCAGTTGGATAGGGAACTGTGTCAGGGGCCTGCGAGAAGGGAAAGGGTTGAATCTCACTTCATATGTTAGGGTCTGATAACCACAAAAATGATGGCATTATCGCTAATAAAAAAAAAATATGGAGGAAGGAGAGGTTCGTCACAAAACATTCAGGTAGAAATGTCAAGAGAAGCAGAAAAGCTAATGAGAGAGCCCAAGCTGCAGTTTAGAGAGAATCTTGTCATTCTCAGATACAAAATGAGACCCCTCCCATCAGCCAGCTGTCAGGAGACGCAGCAGCAACTTCCTCTGCTACTCTGTCAGGTTGGTGGCTCCCAGTGAAACTTGCCTCCTGATCCTGTGCCCTCATTTAACCCCCTACCACTGAATCCCCTGGCCCTGTGACTTGCTTTAACCAACAGAATGTGGCAGAAGTAATGCTGTGCTAGTTCCGGGCCTAAGTCTTAAGATCTGGCAGCCATGTAAAAAGTCATGCTACCCTATTGAAGGGATCATATAGAAAGACCATGTGGAGAAAGGGAAACCCTGAAATGATAAGGAAAAACAGAGAAAGGCCCAGGGACCTAGCTGCACCCAGGCCGCAGCCAACTCTCCAGCTGAATGAAGGTTCCTGAGTAACAACCGACCAGACAAACAGAAGAACCATGCAGCCAAGCCCAGCCCAGATCCCAGAATCATGAACAATAAAATAGTTGCTGTTTTAAGCCACTTAGTTTGGGGATGGTTTGTTATGCAGCAATAGATAACCGATACACCTCCATGAAGCCATCAGCTGTCCTTGAGTGCCCCGCAAAGCTCCGTGCCCAGGCAGGTATATGCCCATCCTTAGTGACAAAAAGTGTGAATGTAAACAGCAGTGATACAGAACCACTACCATCTACAAGTGTTGCCTTCAACCTACTGGTACCCAAGCTTAGCACAGAGTTGGCACCTAGATAAACATTTGAAAAATGGAGGCACAGCAATCAATCTGATTTTAATAGACTCTAGAGAAGCCTATTCAAAGCTTACTTATTCCCAGGAACTCATAACCTTCAACGTCAGGAAATGTTCCCATCAATCTGACCATAATCCCCGAGGCTCTGAAGCCCATTTCCTCCCGTCCAGTACGGATGGATAACAGCTGGCGACTATTTCAATGTTCACAGACGCTGCACCTTCCTCAGCCTGGTCGAGTTCTCTTTTCATTGAGAAAGAAGGCTACTGCATTTGACTCCTGCACATTTGATTTTTCCAGTGTTTTCTGGAGAGGTGCTGTTTCTGTTTAACAAGAACCTCCTGGAGATCTCGTTAAAACGTAGGTTCTGATTCAGTAGGTCACGGGTGGGGCCTGAGAGTCTGCATGTCTAGCAAGCTCTCAAACGATGCTGATGCTGCTAATCCAAGGACCACACTTTGCATGGCTCTCTCATTTTATAGATGAGGAGATTGAAGTGCAAAGAGAAAGTTCTCCCACTAACTTCAGGTCCCCAGACCAGAATGCATGTTCCCCATGGAAGTGTTAGGCTTAAAACCAGTGTGGGAAATCGGGGCAGGCCTTACTCAGCTATGGAAGGCTGGTTCTAGAGCAGTCGCTCCCCAGCTGCCTAAGAAAAGGCTCGCTGCAGTGGAATCACCCACTGAGCTTCTAAAAATGCAGATTCTCAGGCTTTCCTGCTGGAGACTGACTCAGTGGATCTGGCATGGGGCTCTGGGAAACTGTTTTTAAAAGAACTCCATGGGTGATTTTCACGCACAGCTGGGTTTGGGATTTTTCATCTAGAACACTTGGGAGGCAGTGACCCCAAGAAAGTAAGACTCTCTTATTAAGGGGTTTCTTCATTCCACGCACTATTCTGATTTAAGTCTCTATTAAATGATTTAAACTTTACCACAACTCTATCTGGTAACTAGCATTCTTCCCATTTTACAGAAGGCAAAACTGAGGCACAGAGCCGCTAAATAACTTGGCAAAAGTCACACCTCAGTAAGGGGCTGAGCCAGGGTCAGAACCAGGTATTTAGCCCAAGTCCACATGGCAACCACTATGTTCTATTCCTCACATCTACAGTGAAGGGAACTTCTTGGAAAATCCCAAGGGTAAACCATTTGGCCAACTGGAGTAGTGTTTCTCCAAGCAGAAGCCACCCATCACTACTTCTAGAGCATATTAATACACGTTCCTCCTGAGTCAAATTTGTGAAACACTGGGCTAAAGAAAATCAAGCAGATTTCCTCCGCCAGAACTTCTCAGAGACTTCCCCAGCAAACATAAGCATATTAATTTCAGGGGGCGGTGGTGCATTTTGCAACATGCTCCAAACATATTGACTACAGAATCCTTTTGTCCAAGAGCATCTCAAGGTATGATGAGGATGCCAGGAAACCCCCTTTGGGAACCACGGGCCCAGAGCAGCACTTCTCAAACTATCATGCACGTAAACCACCTGGGCCTCTTGTTAAAATGCAGGCTCCAATCAGTAGGTCTGGGGTAGGGCCTGAGAACCTGCATTTTTAGCAAGCTCCCAAGTGATGCTGATGCTGCTTCACACTTGGCGTGGTGAGGACCTGGAGGGAGCGCAGCAGTGGCTATAGCTCTGCTCTAGGCCACCTCCCCAGACAAGCCTGATTCCAGCTCAACATCCCCAGCCTTACACAGATTTCCAGGGGCTCTGGCCAGTGCTTACCTCCCCAAACCTGGAACTAGCCCACATATCGCAAGTTTCATCACAGGCCCTTGGAGAATCCAGACCCTTCTAGAGAAGCATCTATCCTAGGGTCGTATTCCTGCTCTTCTCTCTGTCTTTCCATACATGGCACCCCTGCCCTCATTCTGAAGCTGAAGTCCCCTCAGTGGGCAGCCGTGCTCCCCAGCTGCCCAAGGTTGCTGGGGACCCTCGTGAAGTCAGGGAGAGGAGGTGAAGGGAGGATAAGCAGAGAGCAAGGAGGCCCCGTGAGGTCTTGTGACCCACTGAGCCTCCTGGTGCCGCCGGTGGCAGTGCCAATGTGCAGTGCTGAAATACTTGGCCTGTCTCCGAAGCAAACATCCAATCTAAACAGGCCTAGTGTGTCTCCGAACAGACTGTGTAAATAAGGGGGGGGGGGAGGGAAAAAACCCCTACTGGCCACGGATCCCACTTTCAAACACGCTGAAACAAAATAATCCCTCTCTCTCACTCGCTCCCTCCTGCTCGCTCTTTTTTTAAAATTTCCACTGGTGCCGAGGCCTCAGTGGAGCCCGGCTGGCGGCTTGTTCGAGCCTGCAGCCTACCTGTCCTGCATAGGAATGAAGCCCGAGGAGTCACACGATATGCCTGCGCTGCAGGCCCTGGGACTACAGCTACTGCATTCAGAGGCAAAGAAACAGAGAAAAAGCTGTTCTCAGAGCTCCACTGAGAAGGGACCCACGGGGGGATAGAAGGGAGCAAGATGAGCAGGGGGGAGCAAGCTGCATGGGAGACTGTCCGATTAACCTGGCTTTTCCCAGGGGGGCCCAGTCCCCAAGCTCTAAGAATCACACCCTGCATCCAAATGGCAAATGCCTAAAATATTAGGATATTGACTCCACAGAGCTGGAAATACAGAGCAGGCCAGAAGGGACTCATCTGGGCAACCAATCCCCAAGGGTGTCTCTGAACTCAAGTGTGTGTACAGACAAGGGGGCAACTTGCTTGTGGTTTGTTGCTGGTTTTGTGTTCGGTTTTGAACTTTCTAACAGCGGGGTGGGCCGGGGGGGGACGGGGCGCATGAGTCACTTGCAGATGAGAACCCATCTTCCCCTCGCTCTGCAAGTTGAAACAATGGAGTTGTCTTTCCCCAGCTCTTGCCAATGTCTCTTACTCAATCTTGGATCAAAAGGGCAGCGGGGAGGGAGGCCAGGAGGGGACTCCAGACAGTTCTCTGCCTCTGACATCAGGCCCAGCTGTTAGAATTGCACTGTGGATATTCAACCCACAGGGAAGTCGGGACTGGCTAGGCGAGGTAGGGGAAGCAACAGTGAAGGGCGATTTGACCTGTGGAGGCGACGCGAAAGTGACCTGAACGTCGTAGGAGGAAAGGGCCAACTGCAGGTGACCATCTGGTTCGCATCCCCTCACCATCTCCCTCCTCATTCATATGCTTAGAAATAGGATTGTGACTCTGTCCCTGATACAGGCTAGTCCCCCTGGGCATTTCACAGTGATTATTTACAATCGCTGTTACTAAGAAGAGAGCAGACTCAGCCAGGTGAGCCCCAGTAGCCCGCGGCTGCGCAGGAAGAAAAGTCCCAGTCCTAAGTCCAAGAATATCATCAAATCCTTATGAAGCATCCGTTGTTGTAACGTAATTTGAAAACGCTGGTTTGAAGAGCCTGTCTGAGATTATCCAGGTCTGTGGGCAGAGCCAACACCACACCCACTGCAGGATTTATGCTTCTTTCTCAAAATTTAAAAAAAAAAAAAATCCCTTACACGTTAATCTCCATTTAACGTGGAGTGTCCATTCGGTATACGGTATAGAGGAGAGCCCCAAAAAATTGGATAAGATGACCTCAGCTTTTAAGGAGTTTATACCTTTGCTGGGGGAGATGCCCCCAGAGTTCAACGGCTTTTGTCCCTTCAGACTGTACGTTCACACCTCTGAATGCAATGAGATTAGGAACCCCCCTCCTCGAATGGTCCTCATGTACCAGGCATCACGCTGAGGATAGCGCCTTCCTAGGCGGGGGCTCTAATCCCTACAACCACCTTGTGAGGTGGAAACTATTGCCATCCCATTGCACCGATGAGCACATGGAGGTTTCAAGGATAAGCCAGGTGCCGGGTCACACAGCTGACAAGTGACAGCATGCTGGCCATGATGCACTTCCTTCCCTTACATCTTTCACAGCACTTACCACCTTCTGCCTGGAAGTCAAGCTTTTATTCACCGTCTTCCCTGAAGGACAGAGCTCCCAGAGGCCAGGCGCCAGGTCTTAGTTACTTCGAAATCGCCCTCAGCCTCTCGCTTAGCACCATCCAAACGGCAGACCCTTGGACAATGCTTACTGAATAAATGGATAAACAACGGGCAAGAGGGAAAAGGCAACTCTAGCCCTTTATTCAGAGATTTATTGAGCACCCATTGTGTGTCTCTCACTCTGCTGGACACGGGGACCCAGCTGAGCTGACAGAGCCCTGGTCTCAGGGGCCAAGTCTTATGACAAGGGTGATGTGAGAGTCACGGGCATGAGCTGTGCCTACACGAATCCCCAGGGCGCTCCTGTGCTCCCAACACTGGGCATCTGAATGAGATGCAGTCCCTGCCACGGAATGTTGATCACTGAAGGAGGGAAAACAGATCCACAGGAGACAGTCGAAAATGGAATCAGAAAGTCTAATTTTCTAAGAGAAAGGAAGGTTCCTGCAGTCCCCAGAGGTCCAGCCAGAGGTAAGTTGTCTCACTCAGTCCTTCTTTATCTAGGAATCCCTCTTCCTGCCATTTCATCCCACTCTGTGTCTACGCAGAGCTAACACACATAATATAAAGTGAGGACATGAGATACCACCTCGCACCCACCAGAAGGGCTAGACTTTTAAAAAGTGACAGCACCAAATGTTAAGGAGGAATGGAGCAACTGGAACTTGCATTCACTGGCGGTGGGAGTGTAAAAGGATGCAGTCACTTTAGAAAAAGCTCTGGCGGTTGCTTATAAAACTATACAAGATACCTGCTCTACGACCCAGCAATTCCACTCCTAGTCATTTACCCAAGAGAAATGAACACATGTGTCTGCAAGAAGTTTTCTTCAAGAATGTGCATGGCAACGTTATTCAAAACAGCCAAAAACGGGAAACAGGGCAGGTACCCATCAATAGGAGAATGGATACAAAACCCATGGGAGAGTCATACAACGGAGCAGCACCCAGCAGTATAAAGGCACAAACCTCTGACATATGCAAAAATATGGATGAATCTCAAAAACGTGCTGAGTGAAGGAGGAGTCACACAACGGGATACATACCGTATGATACCATTTATGCGAGGTTCCCCCTGGAATTGGCAAAACTGATCTAGGAAGGAAAAATATCAGAAGAGCAGTTGCCACTGGGGCCATGGGTGTGGGGACACACTGGCAAAAAAAGGCCACATGGGAACTTGTGGGGATGCATCTGTACCTATGGGACACTTCAGATTCGTGCGGTACAGTGCATGCAAATTTTACCTGAAAGCAAAACAAGAAAGCCCTGAAACTAGATATTGAATTCTAGTTAATGATACACAAGCTGTGGTATATGGAGGGAGGTCATGTCTGCAACTTACTTTGAATGGATCCAAGGAAATGAGACAGAGAGATGCCTGGAGATCAGGCTGGGTATGTGATAAAGCCAGTCCAGCAAAAGCCACTTATGGAATCGACGTGGTGGGCATATGGGCGCTTGCTGTAAAATTCTTTCAACTTTTATGTATATTTGTAAATTTCCATCATAAAATATCGGAGGTGGAAGAAAATGAAAAGGCATGTCAAACAGCTTCATGGGAAAAGAACATTGATGTGGTGAGTTTTCAGAGTTGTTTACACCAACCCGTGGTGTACAGATTTAGGAGGCTGGGGAGAGAGGAGAGGAACGGGAGGCCTTCGAGGCTCTCGGGGCTGCACTTAAAGCCACCCGATGGAGAGATTCACTCTGGGATCTGGGTTAAGACCAAAGTCAGAGCAGCGCAGGTCTGCATTCAGTTACTCTGCGCAGGATTCAGTTTCCTCTTCCTCGGGATTAAGCGCCTCTTGCACTTGAAACACCTCTCCCTAAATAGCATTTTGATGAGTTGAGTGTAAATGAATCAGAAACAAATAGATTAAGTTTCTCAGCACACATACGGGATTGAAGAAAAAATAAAGGAAAGCGAGACGGGGACATCGCGGGGTGGGGGAGGGGTCTCTGTTTCAAACTGTGCACGAATCACCGCTCTGAAAAATACTTGATTGACTTGCTGGTCTCCATCCCATAACACCAGGGGCTTCTGGGGTCCAGCTCTTCAATATTCAAATGACTTTGAAAAATATTTCTCCTCCTGGAAAGCATAGGGGAAAGGAAATGCTTTGAAGCCCTCCTAGTTATTTAATTATTTTTTTCAAAGGTAAGGCAGTATATTTTTATCCAATATTAAATAAACATTTTTTTAAATGGTATGTTCAAAGCCTTTGAGACTCTGATGTTGGTTCGGGATGTTTTTTGTTTTGTGTTCTGGAGGGTGAGCGAGGATGCTGCCCCTTCTTGCCAAATGTTCTGGAATCACAGAACATTAGGCCCAGGAAGTCTAACAGGCCAGGATGCTATCATGGAGAAGAGGGAGGCTCAGAGAGGCTCTAGTGACCTTTCTCTAGAGGTCGGCAGTGGCCCACCTGGGATCAGTATGCAGTGACTTGGTTTCCAGGGCCGGGCACAGGGCAGCCTCCTCTCCACAGGAAAACACTGGCTCTGAGTTGACAATGCCGGGGCCTCTCTTCCTGGAAACATCTTTTATCCGTCACCCCCAGGGATGATGACAATGGCCATCTCCCCAGGGCCACATGAAGACTTCTCAAGTACTTAGAGGTAAGGCAGGGTGAGGACATGTGAAGTCAATGCACCTTTATGAGCAAATCTGGGCCGAGAGGAAAAAAATCACACCTACGGAGGATTTTTTTTCAACTGGCCTAATTTAGATACAACATATACAAACACAACCCACAAAGATTATTTGGGCACAGCGCATGGGACGGTGGGCTGGGAATGGAAATAGCATAATTATGATTCCCAAATACTTAATGTTTGAGTCACAGCCCATAAATTCTTATTAAGTGAATTAACAAATAAATATAATTCACAGTCTCCTCTATCATAGACGTGGTAATGATCAGCATAAAAGTTTTCAGAAGAGATGTGTTTGGGGTAAGATATAGCAAACACCAGAATCTGTTAGGGACTGAGTTCACCAGACTCCTCCCCTAGACGGTTAAGATATCCATTGTGAGCATTAATTAGCTTTTGCAGTGGCCTTATGAGATCAGGGCCATTAAACCCATTTTACAGATTTAAAATAAAGTGAGCCACAGATAAAGTAACTGCCCAAGGCCACACAGCTGGTAAGTGATGGATTCAAACCCAGGTCTCTCCAATTCCAACATCTAGGCTCATAATCACAGTCTCTCTTGCCTGCCTCGCTGTTCCCAGGAGGGTGAACTTTAACCCTGAAGGATCCATGAAGTCAATGGAGAGGGAGAGAGACTACAGTATCAGAAAAATGACAACAATAAAATTATATTTGCAGATAGAACTGATTGGTGGTTACCAAGGGGAAGGGGGGTGGGGGGTGGGCACAAGGGGTGAAGGGATGCATCCACATGGTGACGGACAAATACTAATGTACAACTAAAACCCCACAATGTTATAAACTATTAAGATATCAATAAAAAAATTATATTTGTATGCTACTTTCTTTCCTCAGAGGGAATGAGCTTTATTGATTTTTTTTTAACATAAAACAATTATCATTGTGAACTAGAATGTTAAGATCACCTATAATCGCAGCACTCAGAGTTAATCCATTAATCTCTTGTTAAAAATCTTCCCCCAAATTTTGTGTGCTCATATGCTTTTTTTTTTCACTTTTTATTTTGGAATAATTTCAGATATACAGAAAAATTGCAAAGATAGTACAAAGATTCTATATATCCTTCACCAATGAAGAATAAAATGTCACGAACACTTTAGATAACCATGGCATATTTGTCAAAACTAAGAAATTAACACTGGTACATTACTAGTAACTACAGATTTTATTCAGATTACCCCCGTTTTTCTACCCATCTCTCTTTTCTATTCCAGGAGTGAATCTGGGATACCACACTGTAGTGCACTCATCCAGTTTTTAAACAGATTGTTTTTACTCAGTAATACATTGTGACCAAATTTCTGCATAAACAAACAGAAATCTAAGGCATCGTTTTCAACAGCTTCCTAGGATTCCGCTCTCTAGACAGGTGGCACCCTCCTCTTGAAGGGCATTTCCATTGCTTCCGTATTTCAGTGTTTCACAAATGCAGGATGGGCAAACTTGTCATGCTGTGCATACCTGTCCAATGATGTCCTTAGGATAAATTTTAGACGTGCACTGAGAGTGTGTCAAGAGTATGTCCTTCAAGGCTTTTACTTCATTTTTCCACACTCTCCTCCTGAAAGGCTGCACCCATTTGCCTTGGCACCAGTAGATGAGTAACTTTAACTCAGATTCATTTTGGATAATAAAAGACTTATTTCGTAAACTAACTCTTCCATACCCTAGAGAGAAAGCCGTGAGATTGGAAAGAGTTAATGGACTTTCAAGACACTCATTTCCCCCCAATCCAGACTGATCATTTGAAAGAGCCGCCCAGAAATTAAACCTTCATTCTCTCCAGTACAAGCCATTCCCAGTCTCCTCTCTGGGTCTGACAGACAGAGAGATGTTCGGGATCTTTGGCATTTCAATCATGGAATTACTTTTGGGGTACGGGGCAACCCCCACCGAGTTTAATTTCCTTCTCATCTCTCTGTAGTGTCTATTGAAACTCCCCGAAGGAAAAGCTCTGAGCAGGCTTGTGCAGTAATGCATGCAGCAGGAAGGACAAAAGGATTTGACAGTCAGCAAAGTTATATGCCTTTTATTTTTTTTATGGCGAAAGGAATAGGAGGAGGGGCAGAGATGACAAAACTGCTCGCCCGTCTAGAAATGGCTTACACTGAGCCTGAACCAGGAAGCTGCCCAGGCCAAGGCCTGTCTTCCAAAAGAAGCCCATATTTTATTTTGAGAGTCCTGTTCTTCAATGCAGAACACTTTGTCCCCATGCTTAGCACTGTGAAATGCTATATATTTGAGATGACTGGAAAAAAGGTGGCAGGGAAGGTTTAGAGAAATGGAACCCGAACCCATGCTGGGGAATTCTTAAGCGCCATCCTGGCCTGCAAAGAGAAAAAAGAAAGAAAGAGAAAGAAAAAACAAGCTACTGGTCAGAGGGAATGCTCTTCCATGCCAAGCTCAGCTTGAATTAATACACAACACAACCTCTTAAAGGGGGAAACACTGCTTTAAGCTAAAAGTCTCTTCTCTAAGGGCAACTGATTAAAAACAACAGGAAGTTGAGAATATTCTGGGAGGAAAGGGCTGCAACATGAGATACTTTCTTCACCCCAATGTTTTCAATCTTGTCACTCTGGTCAAGGCCCACTTTCAGGTCAGTAGGGACCAAGTCTGGAGGCGAAGGATGCCAGTTTCATTTCCCCAAGAACAATGCCCCATGATCTTGGGCTTGTTATCTCTCTGGGGCTCCGTGGTCTGGTTGAGTGGCTGGTAGACCCCATTTCACTTCTGAATTCTACCCAGAAACCGCAGAAAGATCTGCCCAGGAAAGAGAAAAATCTAATTGGTTAGAGGGACATAGGGTCTGCCCAGAGAGCATTCATGTCCCCTTCTCCTACATGGTCCCTGGCCGTTAGGGAGGAGAGGACTTCAGTTGAGGGACAACATATAGAACTTAATTGCAAGTAAGAAAAAATAGGCTTTAAAACAAAGGGGACACTTTCTCTCATTGGCTGATAAAATATTGTAATAATTCAGAAGAAGCAAGTTACTACACAGAGCAACTCAGAAACCAAAATACCATTACTCCAGTGTGTCTCCCAGGGTGAAGGAATCACGTATCTGCTGATGGCGCCTTTTTAGGCCCATTCGGAGATCTCTGACATTTAGGTGATTCAACCTACCAACCTTAAATGAAAACCTAAGCCATTACAAGATCAGACCCCAGAGTTCTAATTGCGTGAGTGTATATGCGTGTGCTTTATCATGAAGCGGAATTCATGAAAAGTGACCACACTTCTATGAAGCTTTACCCAAGCCCCAGGCAGTAAGCAATACTCCCTCAGTGTTGTGCATGTTTGTTTTCTTTTAATTGTGAATAGTTATGTATGTCCTGTAAGCACAAACCGTAAAAGAGGGAGGATATATGGACAGACCTTCGTACTGTAAATAAAACACGCCGTTGGAATCAAATAAAACGCGCAGCAAATTAAGCCTGACGTCCAGGACTAACCAGAGTGTTACTGTGCTATACAGAACCCCAGCATAAAAGACAAACCTCTTACAGAGGCGACTCAAACATCACCTCTGAGGGCAGAGGTGGGAGGGAGAGGGAACCAGGAAGCAGAGACCTTCCTGGACATCCCTGAAGGGGCTGGAATACAGAAGCTTAGCCAGGACTCAAACTCAGGCAGTATGGATCCAGAATGCCACCCCAGTGCTGTGTCATGGGATAAAAACAACCACACGACTCCTTCTCCCAGGGGTTTTGATTCCAGCCAAGGTAGGTTAGACGCCGAAGGCCCCAGAGTTGGCTTGGGAGCACCTGCTGGAAGGACTTCAGATGTCCACTTCCTAGAACCCAAGGACGCCGTGGCCCTCCTCCTTGAAAGACCACCAATGTCTTGTCGCCTTCATACTACCTGTAATCCCTCCAATTATGTACGTACTTGCATTTAAGGCAGAAGTCTGTAAAAACTCTAGAGTGCGTTCGTCCCGCAGAACTAGGTTTGGTTGTGTCATCCAGTGTACTTTCCCAGCTCAGATCAAAGCGCATGGGGTTATATATATGAACACAGGCTTCTAGAAAATCCATCCCTTCTCCCTTCACCTGTTCTCAGGTTCCCCAGCTACATGGACCTGGGGTGGGCATCACATTGATCAAATCCTAGAGAAGAAAGACCAGAAGGCAATTTTGGAAGATGGGGTACGTCAGGAGAGAAATACAGGGGCAGTCAAAACCCCTAAAGTGGCATGAGTGCCCAGTGCTCCCTGAACGGCCAGGCAGAGAGGAGCCAGGGGAGCAACTGAAGTGGGTGGGCACCTAATCCAAAGGCTGATTCCCAGTGTGTCCCTGCCCCCTCCATCCTCCCGGAAGACAAGAGGAGAGATTTAACTCCTGGGTCCCTCTTACCAGCCCTCCTTGCTGTGCCTCTCAAGAGGCGGGCAGTGCAAGGAGGCAGAAGGGAAAGCCATGGCATCCTGGACTGGCCACCCATGCCTCCAGGCTGCAGGAAGACATGGCGGGAGCTGGTTGGGAGCTGTGAAGGGCACAGCTGAGCTCCCGTGCCAGGCTCTCAAGAGGGAGCTGAACTTGGCCACCCACGTTCAGAGGGCCTTACTGCACACGTGCCCAGGCAGGAGCCAGGGTCTACCAGACGGCAGAAAGGTTAACTGCAGGAGTTGGGGGGGGTCATTTGTTCCTTCACACATTCAACAATTAAAAAGCCTGCTCTGTACCAGGTATTGGAGACAAAATGTGGAACAAAACCAGCCACCTCCCCAGCGCAGCGGAGAGGACTGAGATGAATCAGACAGACGCAGTAACGAACCTATGGCTGCAAATTGAGATGAGCCCTCTGAGGGTTGGGAACCCAGTCGTACGAGCCTAAGAAATGACCTTGAGTAACAAGGGTAGAGACAGAACCTGAAGAAGAAACTGTTGGTCTGCTCTTGTTTGACTTTGGGTGAGTCCCAATCCTTCCAAGCCTCACTTTCCTCATCTGTAAAATGGGCCAACCTACCCGTGGCTGACGGGAGGCTGAAATATGAGAATGCATCGAAGGATTTGGCTAAACGAAAGCTCTCAAGCCATGCTAACCTGTTTTAGTAGGAGGACCCCTTAGAACACAGGGATCCTGCTTAAGCCCACAGAGCTAGCCCTTAGGACTCCCTCCGCAAAGCTGCGAAGACCCTCAGTCATCTCCTCCAGGCAGACAGGCCTGGGCTTTCCCGGAATCTCAGGAGACTCTGATTCTGACAGACTCTGATTGCATTCCCTCCTCTGTCCCGATTCCAGCAAAACCTCTGAGCCCTCCTGTTATTTCAGCCCTGGGTGTCTTTAAGCAGACGCTGCCAGCGCTGTGGGGGATTCATGGTGACTCAGCCCTGGCCCCAAAGAAGCTGGATGCGCTATCGCTCCGCCAGGCAGTGGCTGTGAGCCCGCGGGCTGCTGTGAGGAGACAAAGCTGTTCTCTCGGCCTTCGAAGGCTCCCTCCCTTCTGCTTGACGGGGATGCTGCAGTCCTAGCCACCATCCCGAGGTGGACATTCAGGGGTTGGCTGCAGTCTCTTGAGGACTTGAAGGCAAGACAATCGCCTGCCTTGACCCCAGAAGAGAAATCAGGCCACTGCGGAAAAAGCAGAGCAAGCTTCTGCCTCTGTCCCTCTCTCGTTTGAGGCGGAGGAGCTGAGGGGAGACAGTTCTGCTGTTTTCTCCTGGTTTAAGAGGCAGGACCAGGGAGGGAACCTGCAAAGGGAGCGCAGGAAGCCCTGGTGGCCCCAGAAAATTCAAGAGCCCCACTTAGAGGGTAATTGGCCTATTTCCACCCGTTTCCAAGCAACGTGACACGAAATCCACCGTAACGTTATCACCGAGCCAGTGAACTGGAAGGCGCTGGAGCTGGCCCTGGCGCCCACTCCGTGCACCAGAGCGTGGGGGGCGCTCAGACATAAGCGGGAAGACAGTCTCTGCCTGGTGCCCATGGCCCCAAGAAACCCTTTAACAGATGAAGAAGAAAATGAGGTCCACTCTCTTGAAGGCAAGACGAGGTCATGCAGCTATGGGCCAAGGCCACGCAGCTTGCTCAAGGGCGTTCCACATGCCCACGCTCCCCGTTCCGTGGATCCCTGGTGTGGATGGTTTAGGGGCCTTCCAGGTCAGCGCTCACAGCCAGGGTCAGTGGGGAAATTATGACAAGTCAGCCTGAACACTTTCTGCTGACATACAGTTTACCCCCTCTAGCTCAGCTCTCGTCTGGTTAGATCTTCCTTAAAGCATATGGGCAAAGATCTAGCAATTGTTACTCAATTCCCCCAAAAGAACAAAAAAATCCCTTCACCTGTTTTTATCCATCTCCCAGGACCACTTTCTAACTATGTCTGGAACAATTTTATCTCAAGGGTTGTGCATGGAAGGATGCCATCTCAGGTACTCAGATCTGCATGTATTTCTGGGGTCCCGATGCTCCCAATTGAATTCTTGGGGATATTTTAGGAAGGGAGGCTGGCATTAAAAATGAAAATCCACAAAACACTAAAAAGGGTGAGTTTTACTGTACGTCAGTTAGACCTCAAGAGACCTGACTTTAGAAAAAAATCCACAAGTTCACCCTTCCCCAAAAAATACACACACACATACACACAATTTTAGGGAGAAAATAAGAAGGAAATTTGCATCTTTTTGCTTGACTGAAGTGTGGTACTTATTTTTTTTTAATTAAAAATAAAAAGCTCCCTCCTTCAGAAAACAAAAAAGGGTTCAGTTCCAGTGGCCACACAAAGTAATGGACTTACCCCTCTGAGGGGCCTGCTGCTGGAAGCCTGACCTGTTTCTGCCCAGCTCTCCAGAAAGGCCGATGGATCTCCGGCCAGGGGTGGGGAGCAGCCCATTCCCTGTCTTCACGCCGCAAGACATACACAGGCTGAGGGCAAGTGATTCACAGACGTGGAACTAAACAAAGAGGCTTTCAACTTACTAATCACTCACACCAGCCCCAAACGGATCCTGATGTCATGTGCCCACGACCATCTCCACAGCCCGCTTCGTGTGCTCACATAGTGGGTGTTCAATAAACTTGGTAGAATTATGCTGAACCTGTGTCAGGCTGCAAATGAAAGGAAGCCACTTTCCCCTAACCCTGTAAGGGACCAGGCACTCAGGGGCGCATATTAACTCTTTCTGGAGCCCATTGTGTCACAGGAGATTAGTGAGTGCTGTGTCCCCAATGTCCCAGGGGTCGGCCTACTTGAATGGAAACATGAAAGAGTAGGGCATAGCCTTAGAATGGGAGAATGGGAGAAATTCCAAAAATGGTGGAGCAAAAGAAAAAAAAAAGACACGGGGACATTTTGTTTTGTTGTTGACTTGGATAGAAGCAAGGTTTTCTCCTCGTCACAGACCAAACCATGATCTGAGTCTGGAGCTTGTCAGAATCCTGAAAACCAGCAAATGCATCTAATTAAATGATACACCAAAGCCCTGTGCACTTTCTAGAAGTTGCCAGAACTCCAGAATGGCAAAGATTGGTGGGGGAGAGGTACTCCACTGGTTTTTTTTATCCTGGATTGTATTAACAATAACCATTTACTGTACACATCCTTAATGTCAGGCACGTCACAAAGTGGGTCTACAGTTATTAGTGCATTCAGTCATCATACAATCATCACAGCCCTGAAGGATGGACATTGTCACTCCTATTTTACAGGTGGAAAAACTGAGGTCACACAGCTAGATGATGGCAGAGAGAAGACTCAAACGCACAGCTGACTCGGAAGCCCACACCCCTAACGTTGATATACTGACTCTCTGATTAAAAGTGAGGGCTTTTTGGAGCCAGTCCAGTGGCATAAGTTTACGTTCGCATGCTCCACTTTGGCAGCCCAGGGTTCTCGGGTTCAGATCCTGGGCACGGATCTACACACCACTCATCATGCCATGCTGTGGCAGCGTCCCATATACAAAATAGAGGAAGATGGGCACAGATGTTAGCTCAGGGACCATCTTCCTTAAGCAAAAAGAGGAAGATTGGCAGCAGATGTTAGCTCAGGGCCAATCTTCCTCACCAAAAAAAAAAAAAGTGAGAGCTCTTCTACACAATGTGCTAAACCCGGGTGTCCAAAGAGGAATTGGTCCCAAGACTTGTCAGGTTTCTGACCCAGAGGATGGAAGGATAACAGCACTTGGCCAGATCATAGGGGTAGATGACTGCTCAGGAGGGGTCCCTCCCCAGCAGCCTTCCCCATGCCCCAGCAGCTCTGGACCTTAAGGCCCACTTGTCTCTGCCCAGCCTGGCAGAGAGAGAGGGCCTGGGGGCTCCAGTGAAAGTCATAATGACCTCCCCAAGGAGGCAGTGGAAAGTCTCCAGGTAGCAGGCCCCTGGATGGAGAGATCGGAGGCTCAAGCCTGCCAGATGCAAGGAACTGCTGCCAGGAGCAAGTTAAGATGATCACAGAGGTCCCCAGCAATTGTCCCATTGTCCCCTGGAGGAGTCCCCACCCTGAGCAGAAGACAAAAGTGAATCTCCAGAACCGTGAAGACACCACGTAAGTGGAAGATGCCAGACACAGAAGGCCACATATTGTGTGACTATTTATAGGAAATGTCCAGAATAGCCAAATCCATAGGAACAGAAAGTAGATTAGTGGTTGCCAGGGGCTGGAGGAGGGAGGAATGGAGAATGACTACCTAATGGTTATGGGGTTTCCTTTGAGGGTGATAAAAAATTTCTGGAACTAGATAGTGGTGAAGGTTGCCCAACATTATAAATATATCTAATGCCACTGAGTTGTACACTTTAAAATGATTAAAATGGTAAATTTTACGTTATATGTATTTTACCACAATTTGGGGGGGGGGGAAGATGACTCTCCAAAGAAACCTTGAACTCATTCAATCAAGCATGAGACCAAACCATGGAGCCAGGTCTTAGCCTCCAACAACTATGAGGCTTAGAACTGGACGTTCCCCCAGGACCCTCAAATTTATAAACTCAGTGTTTGGAGAGAGGGTGGAGTGGGCAGAGGGGGAAGGAAGGAGGCGTGCAAGGCGGCCAGGCAGCCAGAGTGCTGGCTTGCTCTGAAGCACCCTGGGGAACGGGAGGCAGGATCCCTCCCCGCAGCCTCCCCCAGGCTCCGGCAGCTCCAGACCCCGCAGCCCCCCTCGCCTCCGCCCACCTGGCAGGCATCGCGGTTACTTTCTTGGGGCTGGGAGCCCAGTGTCCTTGGTCTGCATCACAGAGTCAACAACAATTTATCTGCCCTGAGCAAACAAGGCATCAGTAAGTGGCGGAACTCTGACAATATTTAATGACTCAGGGGGTGGGGAAGCTTTGCAGGATGGAGGAGGGCAGGCGAGGAAAGGAACCAGAGAGCAGGCAGAAAACTCCAGGGGAAATTCCGTGGGGGGGAAGATAAAAGGGGACTGTAAAGCAATTTTGACAGGTTAACAGACAGGTAATATTCCAACAGTGTTGACTTAACCAGGCTAGCGCTCCATGCGGCACCGATTAAGCCGAGGCACGAGAGCCTCGGCAGCTAAGGGTTTCACGGAAACAAAGATCTAGTCAGAGAAAACCAAATAACAGCCAGTCAGATGCTGGCAGCCAGGCCTGCCTCTCCCCCGGCTCGGAAGCCACCCGGAGATGCTTCCTGGAGACCGATCTAGAGCGATAACTTCCAGCAGGACATGTTGCAGGAGCTGCCACCTGGGAACACAGGGCCTGGCTCCTGACAGCTCCTTGGAAAGGGTGGAGCACAGACAACTGGGGCAAAACACCCCCTCATCCCTCCCACTCCAAGGCAGACCAGTTCTGCCATTCCTAGTCCTAGAAAGACGGCCTTGCTGGTCCCACCCGCTGTCTCAGGGCTGCTGGCTCAGGATATTTGGCCAGCAATGAAATTCACGCCAGCTCCAAAACCCCACTTTACCCACCTAGATTCGAACTCCTGTTCTGCCACCTCCCAGCTCTAACACACAGGGTAAGTTCCTTAACCTCTCCAGGCCACACTTTCCTCATCTGTAAAATGGGACAATAATTCTCACACAGTCGTTTAAAGAATGTGTTGCTTATTATTAATTATGTGTTCACGTAATTGATATACATCAATAATATTTAATACATAATTAAATAATTATGAGGAATAAATAAATAATGTGTGGGTTAAATAAGGTATACTGCCTGGATGATAGCAGATACTCAATATATTTTAGTTTCCTCTTACAACCGCCTCTACTGCCCACCTGAGCAGATTCAGAATGTCATCTTCTGAATGTAGCAGAACTTATGGATTGGAAGGCTCTTCATTGTTAAAATGCGTGACGGTTGTTATATGTCCACCCATGCTCTTGTAGAATGGGGAGAAAGCTCCTTATGAGGGCCAAAAGAGGTGTCACCCTGGCTTGGGTACCAGAGTGGGACACCCAGCACACTCCCACTCTCGGAGACCTTGGCAGCCACACTGAGCAACTTGATATGGTTCCATGTGCCTATATTTCTCGGAGAATATAAAAACGTTCAAAGCCATTGAACCAGCACATAAGGGGTGCCAAAATTCTGACTTCACTTCCTACAGGGTTCCCTGGCCTCTGTTACTGGACACTGTTTTGAGGTTGGATTATATATTTTTAGGTTATTTGGAAAATCATTGTGGCTTTAAATAATAAAATTCTGAGTGACATCTGTCAGCCCCGATTACCATGAGTCTGCTAAGCGGCGTTTTCTTTCTTTTTCATTTTTAAAAGTGCAATGAAGTAAGTGTTACCCAGAAAGGTTTGTAAGAGTCGGCAGGGTCGTGTATTAAACACGCTCTTGAAACTGGTCCCAACGGCGTGTACCAGACACCCAGCTACAGGTCTGAGGGGGTACAGGCTCAAGAGCTGAGCTGGCAAATCCGGCCAGAAACACAGGGGAGAAATCAGAAAGTCCCACAAAGAACCACAGGGGCATCTGGTCAACCTCCTTCATTTCACCAGTGGGGAGGCTGAGGCCCAAGGCAGTAGAGGCCTGTCTCCCCAGGGCTTCACCCAGCAATCTCCAAACTACCTATGAGAGCCCTTCATGTCTTCTCGTTCCATGACTTAGAGTGGCACACAGTGAGCTTTGCCTCCTGCTGTCCTGGCCATGAAATCATCTCACAAAAGGGTTCCTCCACAGACTCTCTGCCCCACCTCTCATTTCCGGATGCAATCCTTACCCCTACTCAGAAAGTGCATCTTTTATGGCCACCTCTTGGTTATTCATCGTGTGAGTCTCACCTAGTATGGGACCGGTGGTTCAGGAAATATCTGTGGCTGTCGCAGTTTCAGTCCTGAGGGAAAGGTGCCATTTGCAAAACGAACTTGGAATGTCAAGGTTCAGACAGTCTCTTCCTCAGAGAGCAGGGACCCCTGGACCAAATATCTACCAATAGCCATCTCCACCACACCACCCCCCTGGGCATCAATAATTCATTGGTACTCCCCTTTGAGAGAGAAAACTATGGAGACATAGAAAGATTGTTTGCATCCAAGATCTTGAAGTAATACCTGTGAGGGCCAAGAACACACTGGACACTCATCCAAAAGGGACAAAGAATTAAAAGTCAAACTCAACTTTCTTTTTTTTTTTTTTTTTTTTTTTTTGGTGGAGTGGAAGGGAGGGAGAGGGCAGTTGGAAACAAAGTCTAAACTAGCCTCTGGGTATTATAATAATCTATTGGTATGATTGCACAGAATCCTCCTTTGTTTCCCTGAAAAGTTTGATCAACACACATTTAATGTCTGAAATTTTGTTTACCCCTCTCTCATTAGGACCTTAATTCAGTGCCTAGCACAGGGAAACAGTCAATGAATACTTGATGAATAAATGAACAAATTTGGAAGGTAAGTCTTTTAGAGGAAACTATGACATGGAGAAATGCATGTAACATCAGCACACACGTTGTTATACAGAAAAAGGGACTGGGGATGGGTGGGAGTTCCACTCAAAACTGATGGGAAACCCATTTAAAAAGTTTCCGGGCTTTCAACCATCTTTCCCCATAAAGACATCTGTGATATAGGGAGGGCAAGATTATTCTCCACGTGTCACTGAGGAGAAAACTGAGGAACGTGGACAAGGAAAAGCCTCCCCAGAGTCTCAAAACAAATTAACAGAAAACCTGGGACCTGCATTCGGTTCTCTCAAAAACTATACCTTGCACATCACACCAAAAGCTTTCAGACAATACTAACTTAGGGGACAATGAAATGATCCCACATCCCTCCAGCCTTGCCAACAGCTGATGCCTAACGCACGTCATCGTTTGCGGCCTTTAAGTCCAAGCTAAACAATCCTAATCACATTTCTGGAAATCTAGGAAAGGTGGCTGCCAAAAGAGAGTGTATTAGACCACACCTCAAAGCTTTCTGCGCAATGAACACTGGAAACGAGGAGCCCGCCCCACGGGCTATCTCCCCAAAGAGCCCACCTCTGCACTTGCATGCTCCTGGTCCCCACCAGAAACACTGAAACCACACCTGGAAGTCCCCCGACAAGACAACAGGTGCCTGGTCAGGAACAGAGAACACATGTAAAAGGAAGAAGACCCTAAACCCGTGATGCACCTGCATTAAAAACTCTATGCTGTAAACGTGGTCTATGCACAATGGAATGTTAGCCTTAAAAAGAAAGGAAATTCTGACACATGCTACAACATGGACAAACCCTGAGGACACGATGCTGAGTAAAATAAGCCAGTGCCAAAAGGACGAACACTACATGATTCTACTTACATGCGGCACCTAGAAGAGTCAAATTCATGAAGACAGAAAGTAGGATGGTGGTTGTCAGGGGGCAGGGGGAGCGGGGAACGGGGAGTGAGTGTTTAATGGGGACAGTTTCAGTTTCGCAAGATGAAAAGAGTTCTGTGGATGGAGGGTGGTGATGGCTGCACAACAATGTGAATGTGTTAATGCCACTAAATGGCACACATAAAAATGGTTAAAATGGTCAATTTTATGTTATGTATATTTTACCACAATTAAAAATAAATAAATGATGAAAAAAAAACCCTCCACACTCAAAGAGTAGCCTGAGTTTTCAACCCCCTTCTCCCCAACGGGGCAAGAAGTAGGAGACTGCTTCAACAGACATCATTGCAAAGTCATGGTGCCTATTCCTCCATCCCTTACGCCCCAAACTCAAGACAAGGGGCCAACAGAAAGGGCATCAAAGACCCCCCAGCATCCTGAGACTATGTCCCGGAGGGGAAGCTGAAACCATTTCATCAGCCAATCGCCAGCAGCTCACTGGAAAGCAGGCTGCAGTTCTGGAAACGATCGGACTCACAAAAATCAACAGGGATTGCTACACATTAATTGTCCAAAGTCCAACATTCTGCCACTCTTTAAAGGAGGCAGGGGAGAAGGAATTAAAAACCAAGGACAAAAAAGCAACAAAGGTTAGGTAGAGAAGGACTCCAGCGCAAGGAGTAAGACCTCTAGCAGGAGAGACGCGGCTACCAGGGCAGAGCTGAGGCGGAGGTTTCTCGGGCACCCTCTCTCCCGCTGGGCAGGCAGGAGCTCTCTCCAGAGGAACACAGATCTTCAACCCCTCTCTGCGAAGTCTGCTCCAAGAAAAAGAAAACATGTTTAACCAGAGATACAGCATAGAAAGGGCAGCCGGCTCTTAAAACTTGGGCCATAAATGCGCTCGAAGGTTGGTTTTGCCCTTAAAGGAAATAAAATTTATGGTTTGTCAGATAAGTGAAAGCAAAACCCTCAGGATGGAAACCTGGCCAGATAAAAGTCTACAAATGAATAAAAAGTTTTCTTAAAATACGGTGTCTACATATTTCAGCCACAAAAAGGTCCTAGGATCCACCAAGCTTCATTTTTAACTCAAACCAAACCCAGACACATGGCCACAAGAAGACATTCCTTCTCCCTCTGTTGGATGGGCCTGTCTGTTGACCATTTAGCTGCGAGAATGCAATCCTTCCCTTTTGCAGTTAACTATACAATTAACCCTAAAATGGTTATGGGGGTGGATAGTAGGGAGGGATTTGGCTGAGAAGTGACAAGATGGCACCTTCCAGATTGCTGGAAATATTCTATTTCCTGATTTATATGGTGGCTACATGGATGGATACATATGTAAAAATTCATTGAGCTGTACGTTTAAGATTTATTTACTTTATAAACCCACGTCACTCTTTAGTAAAAAGTATACACACACGTATAGATTTTTTAAATCACCACAGGTTTATTTTATGCCCAACTAGAGCCAAGTTGTTAAAAGTGTCCCAATCAATAGTTAATTCATTCCCCCAAGCTCCTACCTCTCCTTCCCTGGACCCCCACACTCATGATATCTAAGCTGGCTCTTCCAACAGGTCATCTGGAGGAAGGAGAGTAGTCGAAACCCAATTCAAGAAGCGTATTTCCTGTTTGGATGGGTTTTGCAGTAGATTGAAACGAATGACAGAAGTCACTAGAGATTCTCACCAGTCAAACTCTCCCCAAATCGTGCTGAAATCTGTCACTCAAGAACTTTAACGAAGGTGTCCTCTTCCCGCATTATAGACTAATACGGAATCCTCTGTTCTCAACATGGCAGGCTTTCAAACCAAAAATCAGTTGGTATTCTCCCTTTAGTCACCTCTCGTTCAGGAGATTCACTCATTCAACATACAATACCTATCGGATGACAGGGATGTGATATTTCTTACGTAGTATGATTTTTCAGACCCCCTCACTGTCCTGGCTACCCTCCTCCAAATAAACTCTGATTTATAGGACCCCAAAATAGCCAACTACCCTCAGTGTTCTGTGTGGCCCAGAATTGTCTCTTACTTTTCATTATCTGGACACTGTGTCTCTGTGAATGCAGCTTGATATTCTCATCACATGATTGATTTCCAAAGAATCAGCCCTTTTCCTCTCTTGTGCAATTAATATTTTATGACAAATGTAGGACCTAACACTGATGAATTTCATCTTGGTAGTTTCAGCCCATAGTTCCTGCCTCTTGTGGTCATATGGCACTTGATCTTCTTTGGTGTCCCAGCTGTCCTTCTGGCATGGGGTCATCTTTGTACATGGTAACTCCCCCAGTCTTTATCCAAGCAACATACCAACAGTCACCCCAGATTCACACAAGGTTCAAAACTAGTCCACCCATCCACACATTTGGGGATGCAAATACACTTAAGATTTCCATCATCCACCCCACAGTTCTCTATCTCATCCAGAAGCACATCAAAAAGGACCATTATATTTCTTGAAATCAAGATGCTTGTTGCCCACAACATTTCTCTGATTGACCAGCCCTATACAACTATCAGAAGTGTGAACAAGGTTACAGACTCCCCTTCTCCATGGCTGTCAACGTCACCACCCATCCTTCTGCTACACAATTAGGAAATTGTTTTCTCAGTTTTATTGACTCTCCTCCTTCTGTCATCCCCCTAGCTCCCACTGGTCTTGCTCATTTTCCCTCTGGGAAATGGAACGCTTTCATTTATGTAGTCACCATCCCTGTGTGGGTCACGCTCATCTCTTGGGTCATTACCAGCATGGGTTTGAATGTGTCTGATACAGATTCCCAGGCCTGGTTCCTGATGCCCTGAGTCAGGTTCTGGGGTGAAGCTCAGGGCTGGTGCTATGAATGAGCACCTGAGCAGAAAGTGATGCAGCCTGGGAAACAGGGGCTAAGGCTGACTCAGGCGTACAGCCGCCAGGTTAAAGAACGCCAGGTCTAACTGGTCTCCCTGAGGCCCATCCATCAGACGCAGAGTTCCCCAGGGTCTCTCCTGCCCCCTTTATGGTCACATCATTTCTCTGCTTGGTCACCCAGAGCCGACAAATCCTCACTTTTCTGTCTGGCTCTCCATCCACCAGCCTCCCCCACCTTCCCGACCCCAGCTGGCCTCCAAGCAGTCCCTGCCGTCTACCTAACCTGTGAGGTGCCCCCGCCCCCTCACTTCTCCCCACTCTGTACCTACTTCCACAGAGCACACCAGGCTCGCATAAACGGACCATGATTCTCCATGCACAGTGTTCCTGGATGCAGGTTCTACAGAGCTCTCCTCAGCTCCCCTCCCTTTTCTCAACACCACGGTTGCCTCCTCACAGCCCCATATCATTCATTCACTCCATCCTTCTTCAGCTCAGAAGCACGGATCTGGCCTTTTCTTTTGCCTCCTCCCTGAGTGCCTCCTGCCCCAGCAAAGGTTTCACGTGCTCTCCTTGCCTAGCATTTTCCCAGACAACCAGGGAAGTAACATCCCTCCTGGGTCACCCAGTCTCTGGCATAACAGCTCTCCTGGAGGCTGTGGCAGACTTTCCAGCAAGGCCCATCTCCTTCCTGTCACCGCCACGTGTTGTCCCTGACCCCATGGCTCCCCTGTCATTCTTGCTCCTTGGGAACCTGATCCAGTGCACACCAGCCACCCCATCAGCTGGTGACCCCCTCCCTGTCTGTGCACAGCTTCCTCTGTGGCCTTTCTCTGCTCACGCTGCACGCTGTCTCTTCTAGGACTGACCTACAAGCTTCTACTACAGCCAATGCAAATCACAGTGGTCATCCTAATCATAGCTAATGCACACTGAGTGCATGCTATGTCCCATTGTTCCAAATGTCGTGTAATTATTACCTCATTTAATCCTCACCAATGTGTGCATTAACTTTTGGCCTACCCATTTTACAGATGAAGAAACTGAGGCACAAAGAAGTCAAATAACTTGCCTAAAGGCACACAGCTAACGTCTAGATTGTAAACTTGAAGAGTGTGTGTGTTTTAACTTCTCAAGCGACCTTCTATAACATTTCATTCATTCAGTAGGCATTCATTCAACTTCCCTTTTAGTATCCATCTCCTTTTCAGGGAAGGAAAACAACAATGGGTACACGCAGGCTTTGCCGAGTGCCGCCTGGGTTATCACCCCAGCTCTATTTCAGTCTGGAATACATGGGTGATTTGCTGACCTCCCAGAAGCCGTTCTCTATTGTAAATTGGTGAAATGACTGATCTCACAGGTTCCTCCAAGCGCTGAGATAACACACTTAGTTCAGGGTCCAGCACACCTCAGGCACTCAACCAATGCTCACCACAGTTCCCATACCTGCTCACAAGGGCCAGTCCCAAGCCACCCCCTCTGACAGGTCTTCCGGTGGCCTTAGAAACCCACAAGTGTCATCCATAGGACGACGTGGGAGGACTGGCAGTCTGTCTTTGAGGCCTACACAGCACTACCTTGGAGCATCAAAATCAGGATTCATCCTTCAAGTCAGTGCAAGGAAAATACACTCGCTGGGTAAACAGAAGCTCTGGGGGCCCCGGCACCCTCGGCCAGCCCCTTCCCAGAGCTGCTGATCCCCCGGACCGGGTCTCTAAGGAGACCTGCATGCCTCATTTACCGCACAAAATAGAATGAGTAGCCCGCATGGTGCAGTCTAAAGCATTCATTTGTGGTTTTTATTTCTAGTCCTGCGTACAGTCGTGCACAGATACACCAGCCAGGAAGCAGGGGCCCAGGTACACACACACACCAGGAAAAGTAAGATTTATTTGTATGTGCACAAATCCCAGTCAAAGATAAGTCCATTCACTCTTTCTAGAAGACAAGAACCCACTAATCTTCACATTTTTCAATTCTAGAAGCAACTCTAAAAATAAACATCTTGTCAACTTAATTAACTTTCCAAGTCACACAAATTAGTGCATCTAGTACATATTCTAGCAGGCTTTCTCTCTTTGCTCTCAATTAACCAAATAATTTGAAAAATGGAGGGGGAGCAAAAGAGAATACCATCCGGCCTCCAAAACAGCTCCCCAAAGCAGTCTGTCTCTGACAGCGTGAAACTCTCTTTGTCTCAACTCCCTCTGCTATTTAGGAATCATTTACTTCCATACGATCCACTAAGAGACCACTGAGCCACTCAGCGGTCCTGAAGAGTGTTCAGATAATCTAACAGTGGGGACGGGGGACAGAGAAAATCTTCCTAACGATATGACTCATTGGTTTCTGTGGACCAAGCGGTAGCAGGATAGGTAGGCCAAGAGATGGCTCACTCTAAGATTATCCTTCGTACTTTAAAATATAACCTCCCCACTAGCCAAATTCTGTAGAAAAAAATCTTGCAATTGATATAATGCTTCAAGTAACTATCTCTGCACACTTTGTTTCTTTTTTCATTGTGATTATCTTCCAGGACATCATCTCCCTTGCCACCCGTTCTCTCACACTCCCACCCCTATCCTTACAAAAGAATCCGAAGTCCTCGCCTTTCCACCCACATAGGCACTTGATGAAAAACCTCCGCCGCAGATATCTGGAGGCCGGGAAGTAAGAACAAAGCCCGCAACGATGTTGCAAGTTGCAGCCCATAAGTTACTCAAATGGTGGGAAAATTTTTGTTGAGCGCACAGAAGCCAACTGGAAGAAGTGGAAAATGTTCTCTGGCTACAATGGTTTGTGCCTGGACCCACAATTCAACAGAGAGGGGAGGCCAGGAAGGAAGTACACTTTGTAACTTCTCGAAGAGTGCTGCTGGGACCAGGGGGCCCTGGAAACTCACCACGAGTATAGTCTGCAAGCTTCGTGGTGGAATAGGTTCAATAAAGGCAACCTCCAAGAAATTTCCAGGCTGCGAAGAAATGTCCGGGCCAAACCTCGAGACCTCCAAGGAGTCCCAGTTCATTGCTGTGTCTGTCATCTCCCAAGGGGTTCAATGTTAAAACTTGGCAAGTATTTGATGGAAGAGAATGGCTTCTGTATCTTGGTTGTATATTTCACCCTCAGCCTCTCCTTTGGATCCAGCCTTTCTCCCAACCCCAACGCCCTCCCAACAAAGCACCCCACAGACTCCAAGATATGCAGTCAAATTCCGTCTGAGGGTTATCGGCCTAAACTCGGTGTACATGAGAACATAGAAGGCATGAAAAGCGATGTAAAAAACACGTTCCCTTCTACCATCAAAACACCTTTGTAGCCATAATAATTCCATGTCACCAAAACTCAAACCGCAGTCATCCATTCGACCCACCCTAAATTACAATCACTCTGGAAAGGAAACATCTCATTAGTTCAAAGCAACATAGTTTATCAATATATTCAAAATAACAGCCAATGTTCCACAAGCATAATATTTGCGTCAAGTTTTCCTTTGACAACTGTCATCATAAAGTTTCTCATTTTATCACAGAAAAATATATTAGGGATACAAAGTGAAGGAAGGAAAATCCTGACAAGGGGAGAGAGGGAAGTGACGTTACTCTCTTATTATCAGAAAGATAATAAGAGCTAATGTTTTTTGGAGCACTACTTCCTGGCATCGAGCCATGCATTTTATATGCACTGTCTCATGTTTCTTCCCCCAAACCTGTGCCCCCAGTGTACACCCAACTTCCCATCAACTCCCTTTCAAGCCTCTGTGCTTCTTTACATGCTGTTCCCTCTGCCTGAATGCCCTTCCTCTCACTCCTCCCTGAAACATTCTTTGAACATCTCTTATCCTTCAAGGGACATCAAAGCCTTCCCTCTGGCCACAGAGTCACACATCCCTCAGAGTAGCCGTAGAAGTCCAGAAGTCTCTTCAGCCACTTACCACATGTCATTGTAACTCCTTGTTCACAAGTCTGTCTACCCACTAGATGAGAACTGCCCTCGAGGGCATTTATCTACACGATCCTTTGTATCCCCAGCATGTAGCACAGAGCCAGGCCAACAGTACATGCTTAACAAATATTTGTTGAATAAATTAACAAATGAATAAATTTCTCCTGTGAAGATCTAAAGATAAGAGGTTTTATTTTTTAAAAACAAAACACATGTCAAAACTCATTCCAGGTGCCCATGTTTACAAGCGTAAGACCCACACCTCAACCCCAGGGCAGTCAGTCTGCGGGGATGGTGTTCAGCCTGCAATTTACTTAAGTAAATTTCTCCACTGTCCATTTTGCCCAAGCAAACAATTGCTTTGCTTTTTGCTCTCTCTTGCTCACAGTTTTCAAAAGTGAGAATTAAGGGATCCCAGGAAGGGGTGGGAGGCGCAGGCCTTACTGTGTTCACCTACAGTTTAGGTGCTGAGTCCGAGCAGGGTCAGCCCGGCTTCTCATCCATAAATCCAAGGAGGAGAGATCCTTCAACTCCATCTCAGTCAGGAGAAGAGCCACCGCCTGCACGAAGCCACCAGGGACCAGCATCAACAAGCTGGGAGAAGCGATGCTGGTGTTCCCACCCAGGACAGCAAACCCTCCTGCTTGCTACATCCAGAGATGAATGGACTCAGGTGTGTGCACACGGCTGTCACCATGCGGTCAGCAGGCTGTGTCCCAGACAACTTTCTGCCTGGAGAACCTATGGCAGGGGCAGAAACCCCGAAAGTGTCTGACCACCGCGCGCAGCTGTCCAGCTGATTCCTGAATGACTGCCAGACAACAGAGATCAAATCTCAGGAGACGACCACATGCTCCTCTGTCCTCTGTCCAGACGGCTATTCGACCCCATGGATCGTCCCAGGCAGCCTCAGGGAGCAGGGCAGTGGGCTGTTGTGGAGCCCAGGGGAATCTGGGAACTTTAACTGGAGCAGACTCTTAAGAGGACAGAGAGCAAGTCAGTCATTTAGTTTCTTTGAGACCTGTGTGTCATCCCCCTGCCCCCAGCCCAACTTCACTCAGATGAAACCCCTTGGGCAGTGGGTTGTTACCAACCTCCAGACCTCATATCACCTGGAGCTGAGCAGGAAGGATATTTGCTACCTGGAGAGGCAGATGGATGAGGGTCAGGGTACCAACTCTGCCCCCAACAAGCTGTGTGACCTAAGGTAAGTTACTTAACTTCTCTGAATATGTTTCTTCACTCATTAAATGTCAATAATACCACCTTCCAGAATTGTGGAAAGTATCAGGATACCATCTGGGCATAGAATGTGGTCAAGAAACAGAAGCTATTATTGACAGTATTTACATTGGATTTGCAACTACAGGCTCCTGGAGGGCAATCTGTCTCGTTTTCTAGGAAATGCTGCTCCCAGCACAGGCTTGTCACAAACAGCATTATCAAGAATACCGTGCCCTGGGGCCGGCCAGTGGCGCAGCGGTTTAGTCTGCGCTTGGCAGCCCGGGGTTCGCTGGTTCCGATCCCGGGCGCCCGCCGACGCACTGCCTGTCAGCCACGCTGTGGCGGCGTCCCATATAAAGTAGAGGAAGATGGGCACAGATGTTAGCCCAGGGCCAGTCTTCCTCAGCAAAAAGGGGAGGATTAGCAACGGATGTTAGCTCAGGGCTGGTCTTCCTCACCAAAAAAAAAAAAGAATACCATGCCCGACCTGCAGGCAGGGTGGACACGTGATGACACACGTCCAGTGGTGCACAGAGGTCTCTGGGACAGGCAGACGAGGGCTCCTGCCCGTGACTGTTGAGCTAACACAACGTGAGCCTCGGCCTTGTCACCTGAGAGAGAGGAGACGCCAGCATCCACCCAGGACGGTTCTCATCACGCTTCCCAAAGCTGTCACCGCGGGGCTGTTCCTAGAGCTGCGTCTCCATCCCGGCAGCAAGTCCCCAGGCCAGTCATCAGCATCAGAAAATTAAAACAACAATAACACGTACTGAGTACAGAGTCACCCGTGGGGCCTTCAGGGGGATGCGGGGCCCGCAGAAGTGAGTTCAGGATAAGCAAACCTTGGATGGACCGTGGGGGGATTCGGCGGGTCCCCTCCATCTGCCCGGGGGATCTGGCTCTCACAGGCTATGACTGACGCCCGGTTCAACTGGAGATCTACTCGGTTCACTCTGTGTGTGTGTGTGTGTGTGTGTGTGTGTGTGTGTGTGTGTCCTCATACTGTGTTCTCCCGTGCTGTGTCACGCAGGGTAGAAGACACCTCAGTTAGCAAATCCCAGGGAGAAAACTCCTGTGATGAAATCGGCCAGACCTAAAAAGGAAAGAGGTCAACACCTGTCTATCAAAAAGCTCCTCCCTACAGACACCTGCCCGGCAGAAGGTCAGTGACGTCACCCTGGCAAAGTCAGGTCCCCGTGCTTGCTCTGAGTCCACTTTCCTCTCGCTGCCCAGTAGACAGCAGTCCTCCAGCTCCATCTCCCTCCTCTTCCAGGTGGAAGGGTCTCAGGAGCACTCACGCTCCCCGCTGACTGCTCGCTCACACCCGCGGGTCACCTCAGGTGCTGCTGGTAAGCCTTTCCCCCCGAGTGTCGAATGAAAGGACTTCTTCTTCTTTGACGGAATCTGAGGAACCACAGCAGCACAGACACAGAAGGCATGTAGGCGGGGGAGCCCCAGAAGTCACCCCAGACCTTTACCCTGCCCTGGAGGGCTTCCTCTTCCTCTCCTCTCCCCACCCGCCCCCAGCCCGCCCTCTGGAGAGATGCTGTGTCTCGAGACATCACCCCCTCTGATGCCCTGGGTCACACCTTCTAGCTCCTGTGTCCTTCCCACCCCCAGGGGTGAGGATCCCCCCCACACACGTGCACACACATGACACACACACACGCACCACACAACGCACACACACGTCCTTGGAAAGCATTAGTGAACAACACATGGTGCAGACTCTTTTCTCACGTCTTATGAGCACATTATGCATATTCACTATTGACTACTCTGCTCCTTTATTCACAACTCCAGGGTTGTTGATTGTACCGTTTCTAAAACGGGAAATGGAGCTCATGACTCCTAGAGGAAGAAATCCGTGAAGCTCTACACCAGAGCTCCTTGGCAAGGGCTGGGACGAGCTGCCATTTGACTGGATGCTTCCCTGTATGAGAACACGGCGGGGGGGGAATGGGAAAGGGGGGCGACAGCCATTCCCCAAAACAGGTCAGACCTGAGCTCCAGGGTTCCAGTTCTCGCTCCAATGCTTGACACCTGGGTGGCTTCAGGGATCATAACAACACCTGTGTTGGGGTCCTCTGAGGATTAACTGGAATAATCTAGACAAAACCTTTAGCATAGTGTTTGGCTCAAGGAAGCATTTAATAACTGCCAGCTTTTAAGAAATTACCGTCCATTATCTCAACTTTCCTCGCATCAACCTTCAAGACTGGCAGGCATTCACTCCATTGTATGGATAAGAAAACTGAAGTCTCGGGCCAGCCCGGTGGCGCAGTGGTTAAGTTGACATGCTCCGCATCAGGGCCCTGGTGTTTGCGGGTTCGGATCCTGGGTGTGGACCTACATCACTCATCAAGCCGTGCCGTGGCAGCATCCCACATACAAAATAGAGGAAGATGGGCACAGATGTTAGCTCAGGACCAATCTTCCTCACCAAAAAAAAAAAAGAAAACTGAAGTCTGAAGCCAAGAACGTCATGCGATTCGCCAAGATCACAAAGCAAGAGACAGGCAAAGCAGGGTCAGAGCAGTGGTCAGTGTGGCTGTTCCCGCCGTCCTGCCCCAGGGCCACCGCAGGCACAGGGACCTGAACGCCACCTTCCCTGGACCATCAGGGCTCTCTTTCCTTTGTCTCTGTCCCCTGCGGTTTCTTTCTAGAGTCCTGAGAAACCCCAGGACCCTTGTGCCTCCAGGAGGCAGCCAGGCAGTGTGGCAGGACGCTAGCAGCAGCAGCAGGAAAAGAAAAGAAAAGAACATTCTCCTTCCCAGAGATAGATGCCCCCTTGCCCTGGGAGGAGGGGAGATCCCCAGCGCCCGCCCAGCCTTCCTTCTGCCCCAGCCCTTTGCAGCTCCAGGTGAGGCACCAGCGCATCTGGACACGGCCTCCCTGGGAGCTGCAGGCAGGAGGTCAGGTCAGGCGGCCCGGCTGTGCCTGCCTGGAGGGAGGGAAGGCAGACCTGGGAGAAGCAGCCTGGGCCCCACCCCGCCCCACCACGGGCCTTCTGCATTTGTCCCAAGATCCTCCAGAGGGAAAAGAACCTGATTCTGTGACCTCCAAGCCCAGGCCCTGGGCAGCCTGGGAAGGCTCCAACCTTCGTGTAGACGCCCGGAGGTGCTGGGAGACGAGCTCAGAGAGGCCTGAACCCCAGTTCTGGGTGTTCCTGGCAACTGCTCGTGTAAAGCGGGGCTGCCCACTTTGCAAATCGAAACTGGGCAACCCTGGTCTTCAAAACGAGCCACATCTCCCCAGTTCTGCCTCCTTGGAAGCTACAGTTCAATCCTCCTCTTCCAAATGTCTGAGTCACGGCTTCAAGGAGACCCTTTCACGCAGAAACCTAGCTGAGAGCCATCCGCATGTAACACTTCAAAAGTGGACCTACTTGAGCGCGACTCACAGAAGCCGGCTGGCCAAGGAAAAACGTACACAGTGTATAAATCAAAAAGCCAGCCACCAAACCAAGGAATGAACCGATCCAATTTGGGGGATGTGGGGGGCAGGTGGGTGCAATGACAATAAATCTTGGAATGAGATATCAAAATATATAAGTCATTTCTAGGTGAAAAGTCATGAATGCTTTTTATTTCCCTCTGTTTTTCAGGATTTTATAAAAGGGCACTGCAGGATGTCTGGAGTCAGATAAAAAGTTCATTTTTGAAAAGCCTCCGTTTTTCTTTTTGATTTTCTTTTTTTGCATTCCACTGGCCAGCTTGCTTGAACTCTGTGTTCAAACACCTTTCTCTCCCAAGCACAAGCCCTAAGAGGGATTTTTTTGGAGCAAAGTTAGAGCCGCCGGGAAGCTTGAAAAGAGGAAACAGACCAGCCAGGCCATTTCTCCCTGCAATTCTTCCCCAAAATCAGAGTGGAGATTAAATTAAACGTAGGTCTTTAGCACCCCCCAGGCTTGGGGTAACTGACCTGGTCAATAGTTATTGGAAAGACGGCACAAACGTGGTGCAAGCAAATAAAGCGAAACAAGAAAGAAAGAAACATGTTTAAGAAAAATAAGTCGGTGGTAAGGATCCTCTGTATTGCCAGGCCAGGGAGGGAAAACAACGCCAAAGACCCAAGCTTCTTCCATCGGGGTAGTAAGTGGGGAGGCGCTAGGCTCCCGGAAATCTGGCCGGGGGGCTGCACCCCACAAGCCGCGCGGAGCCCGGGCCTGGGGTTACCGAGCAGGAGCGGCGGCGGCTGCAAGCAGACGCGCCGCCCGCGCCCGGTGGAGCCACAGCGCCACCAAGCGGCCACTCGCAGAACGGCCGCGCAGAGCGCAGGAAGAGGTCCAGGGCTCCCGGGCTCAAGTGGCCCTGGAAGAGGGTCTGGAGCAGGTCCTGGGCCCGCCGAGCTGTCACTCCAGGCCCAGAAGCAGGAGCCTGCAGACGGACATCAGCTGACCAGGCGTGCTACACAACCCAGGGCTGGCCTGGAACCGGCTGCCCTAGAGGATGTTCAGGGTCTGCTTTTGCAATCCTGGACCCACCCTCTCCTCCAGCAACTTGCTCCAAGTTAAAGAAGTTTGTTTCCCAAGAAGAGTGGGGCCAGAGCAAAGAGAGATCTGATGCGCAGCAGGACTGCCGGCCACACCCTTGGGGTTGCTCAGAGGCGCACACACAGCAATGCCTCAGGTATACGGCCCCAGGCCTGTGAGACGGGCTCTTCGGTATGCATGCCCCCAGAGAGTCTGCACTGGGGTCCCTGCCCACAGCCCTGCAGGGTCCACAAACCAGGACACTTCTCTCCTGGAACGCGGCACGAGATTCCATGTGCCTCCCAGGACAGAATCTGGTTCTCAGAAACAAACTATGAAGTAAGTCAAGAGAAGAACACGTGATCTCCATCCACAGACCACCGGAGGAACCCAACACAGGAGCACTAAAAATGCCTAGAACACCAACCAGGAAAGCACACATAAAAATATTATAGAACAGAAATCACAGCAAAAGCGCTGAGTGCTTGCTACATGGGAATCACTGTACTCACACCTTTACACACATCATCTTATTTAATCTCCGCAACCACCTGAGGAGATAGGCGCTTTTATGATTTTGGTTTTATGAAAAGGAAAGGGAAGTACCCGGAGGTCAAACAACTTGCCCAAGATCTCCAGCTGGTGAGCAGCAAAGCCAGGCCTGGATCTCAGAGCCTGGAGCCCACTCCTTTGCCTTCTGCCCCCTCCATCCCATCTTTCCATCCAGCCCCTCCTCTCCCAGGGGTGGATCCAGGTCTTGTGGGACCTGAAGCTTATACGTTTTTCTGGAGGGAGGAGCAGCTTCTTTAAGAAAGAGAATGAGGTTATAAATACATAGTTGGACACAGGGCGTGGAGGGCACCCATAGGTGAGGGGCTGATGCTTCATTATCTCCAGGGCACACCCACCTCTGCTTTTCCCCAACTCCCCTGCAGCTGGCTTTCCTCAAACATTCCACATTCACCCCTCCCAGCCACTGCTCTGGCCTCTGCAACTGACAGCCACACCCAGCTTGTCCCTGAAACGCCTTAGACTCAAGGTCACCCAATGACACCCCAACTGCCAAGTACAATGTGTGCTCCGTAGCCCTTCCCTCCTGGAGGAATCTGCACCCCTGGCATTTCCCCTCCTAGAAACTCTCTTCTTTCCCAGCCTCCTGGACACCACGCTCTACTGGTTTTCTTCTGACCATCTGGCCACTCGTTCTCTGTGTTCCTCATTGGTGGACCTTCTGTCACCTGCTCCTTAAATATCCAGGTAAGCGTAGCAGAGAAAAATATGCATATTTCCACCTGTGTCCTCTTTCTCTCCCACAAAGCAAAAGCTGCAGGCCCTACAAAAGTCCTGTAAGTCCTACAGAGGCCACAACCCCACTCTTCAGGCCAGTTCTCTCAGGTGAGGGGCGTCCACCCGCGCTGGGTCCCGCGGGCCAATTCACCAGGATAGCGTTCTTCACTCTGGAGCAAAGCTGGATGGTCCCTCCGGCCTCCATGCACTCCCCATGCCTTATGCAGAGCTGAACTTGAACCCACATCCACTGAATGTAATAATCCATTTAAACATCTGCCTGCCCCAGCAGCAGGAGGAGCTGAGCACGAGACAGAGGATGGCATTGGTTTTAACTTCTGCCTCCCGAGGCCAAGCACATCACTCCGGAAGAGAATTAAATATTTACTGAACATTAATTATATGTACTGTCTATTCTAATTGCCTTAAATATGAGGATATGAAAAGCGAATGTGAAGGATTTTAGCACTCCAGCTTCATAAGTGAGAGCTTTTATTTAGTCCTCCCTAAGAAACAGGTGTTATTCTTTTCATTTCACAGATGACTCATACAATTCGCCCCAGCTCGCTCAGTTAGTACCTCCTGCCCAAAACACTTCTATTACATGGCAAACACCAATGACTCTTATTTTAAAACAAACAGAAGGTGAGCATTCCATGTCAGGCTGGCTGGGCAGCAGTCCCTGAACGTAGGCACCGCATCATCCATTTGGTCAGCTCGGCCCTCGGGGGTGAAGTGGTCAACAGCGTGACCTAACTGGGCCAGCAGACAGACCGTGGTTCATATCACAGCCAAGGGCATGACTTCTGGAGTCACATGGCCTGGGTTTGAGTCCCAGCTCCTCTGCTTACTAGCTCTGTGACCTTGAGAGCTGATTCAGCTTCTCTCTACCTCAGTTTCCTCATCTGTAAAATGGGAATCATATTACCTACTTTTAACATTGTTGCAGGAATTAAATGAGTTAATACAAGTGTAATAGGCAGCCTTCTAAGATAGTCCCAATGATCCCCGCCTTCTGGTATCCACACTTTGTAGTCTCCTCCCCGGAAGTGTGGGCTGGGCCTAGTGATTTGCATGTAACAAACAGAATGTGACAAAAGTGATGAGATGTCACTAGCAAGACTGGCTTATAAAAGACTCTGCCTTCCATCTTGCTGGCCGCCTCTCACTCTCACTGTCTCGTAGCCAGCTGCTACAAAGCAACCTGCCCTATCGAGGTCCACAGAACAAGGAACTGCAGCCCTCGGTCCAACAGCCTGCTGGAAGGAAGGAAAGCTGGCTGACAGCCACTGAGTGAGCCTGGAAATGGACCCTGCCCCACTCGAGCCTTCAGATGACTGCAGCCCCGGTCACCCCGACAGCAGCCTCATGGAACCCTGAATCAGAGGACCCAGCTAAGCCACATCCAGATTCCTGATCCACAGAAACACAAGATAATAAGGGTTGCTGCTTTGAGCTGCTAAGTTTGGATACCTCGTCACGCACCATTAGGTAACGAATACAACAAGTAAAGTACCAAGAACAGTGCCTGGTACGCAAATATTTGCCGAAGGAGTTAACGAAAAGAAAGAGAAAATTAAATTCTAAGGTGATGACTTACTACTTCAAACCTCTTTTCGATTAAGCCAGGGTATAATTAAGAGTTGTAGAAAGACGGACCTCTCTGCCAGATCTGGACAACCCCCAGCATGAGGGCCAGCCTGCCAGGTCACTACCGTCCTGGTTAGACTTCCTGTGCTACAGTGGCCTCTGAGTGGTCTCTGGCCTCCTGCTCGCGCCTCATCCCCAATCTACCCGCACAGACTGGGTGTGGG
Source organism: Tapirus indicus (assembly GCA_031878705.1). NCBI lineage: Eukaryota > Metazoa > Chordata > Mammalia > Perissodactyla > Tapiridae > Tapirus > Tapirus indicus. The sequence continues at coordinate 52,030,518 of CM062932.1, forward strand.
CATATCTTCCCCCAAGCTCCCGTCCACAGCTCCTTCAGTGCCTCCCATACCAGCAACATCAAGGCCAAAACTACAACTCAGCACGGCCTTCCCTCGCCTGCCACTCCCTGCCCCGACCTAAGTCTGTGGAGTTAGGCAGGGTACCCCCTATGCCCTGTAGCTACTGCTTGTCCCCCTGCTCTCTGCAGTCTGTCTCCCTTGCTCAGAATGTCCTAACCGAACCTGTTCTGTGGGTGCCCTAACCAGGATGCCCTCTAAATTGCTCTCCATTTCCTGATTCTTCTTCTTCTTCTTTTTTTTTTTTTTGGTGAGGAAGATTGGCCCTGAGCTAACATCTGTTGCCAATCTTCCTCTTTTTGCTTGAGGAAGATTGTCACTAAGCTAACGTCTGTGCCCATCGTCCTCTATTTTGTACATGGGATGCCACCACAGCATGGCTTGATGAGCAGTGTGTAGGTCTGCGCCCAGGATCTGAACCTGTGAACCCCGGGCCGCTGAAGCGGAGCGTGCGAACTTAACCACTACACCACTGGGCCGGCCCCTCCATCTCCTGATTCAATTAAAGCTTTTCCCCACTGTAATAGGAGAACAAATTCCTCCGTGATGTCTCAGAGGCGACTCCATGTTATTTTGGTCAACAGGCCCCCTGGCCTTTCCCACTGTTAGCCAAGCCCAGCAGGACCCTCCCCTGCATTTAACCCTCCCTCAACACCTTCCTGATCGCCTCCCCCTACACCTCCATGTGCTGCCCCTAGACAAGTGGTCTCACGGGATGCCATGATAACCCCACTGCGCACACAAATGTCCCTGTTTCAATAAACCATTGGACTGTGCCTCGACCTCCCCTCCCACCAACCGCATAAAACCCCACTTGTGTACACTGCTCGCTCCCCTCCTTTCCTCCTCACTGAGTGGAGTCCTTCTCTCTGCTGGTGTGAGGACCAGTCATCCTTTCTATCACACTTCCACGCATCTGTAGTGTCATCAGCCCAGCCATCCCATAAACCTCTGGGTGGGTTGTGGCAGAAACCCCTCGGAAACAGGGATGTCCTTCTGACTCCTAAAGCCCCAGCTTCACCCAGTTCTCCCCTCACCTCCTCAGATCCACCCCGAGCAGCATTTTCTCCTTTTATTCTCACCCACACACATGCCTGTATACGCACATGCACGCATATACACGTGTGTGCACACACATGCACATACACACACACACGTTGGCCCCAAGCTGTGCTTCTGTCCCTTGACTTATGACCCAATCACAAAAGACACCAGACACAAGCATCACACACATTTGTGGTTAACAGAAGTAAGTGACATCTTAGCCTCAGGAAAACACAGAAGGTAGATGGGGAGGGTGTGTAAGTGGTCCGTGGGGGTCACAGCAGGGGTCTCCTAAAAGACTTGAAAAAATAGGAAATTGTTTCCTGAGAAGTAAAACTAATTTAAATCAGCAGATAAAGAAGACAGTCCTCAGACGCGTGGGATTAAGAGGCTGAGAGGGTCACACATGTGCATCTAAAGAAGGTACCACGTGGAGACAGTGGACTCCGTGAGCACAACTCCCACATGTGCAATCACACCCCACACAAGCACACGACCACGCACACATACACCTGCGCACACGCATGCATACATACACACCTGCACACACACACACGTGTGCACGTACACAGTCCCCACACACACACACACCCTCACCCCAGGTTCAAGGAGCAAACCTAGGCCATGCACGGTCAGCTCCATCCAGGGAGAAAGAGGCTGACTCCTGGAGACCGAGGGCACCTCCCTCTAATCTCTAACCCACGCTCACCAGGTGACAGCCTGAATAACCAAGTGGCCTCTTAGTTGCCTTGAAACCAGGAGGTGGGTTTTCGTGGCCAGAGGTTCCAAGAATTCCAACCCCTGAGAAGGGCTGGCTCCCACTGTCAGAAGGTACACTGACATCTGATGGACACATCCATCCTCTGTTCCCTCCAGAGTCACTCCATCAGGGGATACCCGGTCATCTCCAATCCAGATGGAGTCGGGACCCCTGAGCCCAGTTCCCAAACCCTGGGGAAGGTGAGTCTACAGGAGCGAGGCCTCCCACCCGCTCTGGGTTTCTCTCACCCCACGGTGTCACCCCTGCCTCTCAGCCCAGACCACCATTCAATGCTGGGGGTTCTGGGGGGTCAAGGGAAGGATGAGGGTGGGGTGAGGGGTAGCTCCACACATCTCTGAAGTCAGGAGTCCCCACAAGGTGCCACCATGGATACCACAGAAATAGTTTAGGCTGAAATGTGGTAAGTCAACGATGGTCTCCATCCAGTCCTACCATGACCTGGCCGTGACCTTGGGGAGAGCGCTGAGCCATTCAGTTGATTGGCTTTCTCATCAGGATGTCGGGGACCATGCCTGTGTCCTCGTCACAGAACATTCTCAGGGTTAAGTAAGAAAAGACCTATGTGCCGGGCAGTATACAGCCATGATCCAGCCGCAGCCTCTGCCTCTGTAGATGAGGAGGCTGGGGGACCGACGGGGCGTGACTCACCCCAAAGCACACTCAGGATGAGGGGGACCAGAACTTCCACGGAGGAGCGGGGCCTGAGCCTGCTGCTTCTCCCCAGTGAGACAGCCGAAGCCCTCCACCACGGCAGGGGTATCGCCAAGGCCTGCCACCAACAGAACCCACGGCGAAACCTACTTCTCATCGTACCAAAGACCCCGCGGAGCCCAAATCCAACTAATCAGACATACTCATTATGATGGCATTTCTAAAAATCTAGAGCTAAGAGAAATGATAAAGGACTATTCACTCAAACCCCAAAACCAGAACTAGGGACAAGGAATCATTCTACGATCAAGACAAGGAAAAAATGTGTTTTAATAGGTATCCATGAGCCCATATTGATATATATAAATGACTGAATCGATAAATTAATGGGAGAGAAGGGACGAAATTTCCTTACAGAGAAATTCCAGATAATACCTGTAGATGCCTCCCCCTCCAGGAAACAGGCGGCTTCCCCTCCCGCTGAGTGTGGCTGGACTCGGTGGCTGTCTTCTAATGGACTGAGGACGGAAACGGAAAAACACAAACTTATAGTGGAGACGCCTGGCAGACACGTCAGCCAGAGGATTGAGGTCAGCATCACAGGGATAAACCGCGTGGATATCATGCACCCCTGACACCATGCAGGAGAACACTTTGCCTCTGCGGTATTCTTCCCCAAACCCCAGGCTCTTAGGAGAAAACATGACAAACCAAAACTGAAGGACATTCTTCACAACGTGTGCCCAGGACTCTCCAAAACTGTCAAGGTCACTAAAAAACAGGAAAGGCCAGGAAGTGCACGGGCCAGAGAACGCTAAATGCAATGTGGGATTCCAGATTGGATCCTGGGACAGAAAAAGGTTATTAGTGAAAAAACTAGTGACAAATAGTCTGTAGTTGAGTTAGTAGCATGGCACCAATGGTAATTTCTTCATTTTGACAACTATACCAGGCTTATGGAAGATTTCAACAACAGGAGACACTAGGGGACGGGTGCGTAGCAACTCTCTGTACTAACTTTACAACTTTGGGGTAAATCTAGAGTTATTCCAGAATAAAAAGCTTATTTTAAAAAATGCACCTGATACAGCAGGTGTATAACTGGTTGAAACCACTATCTACTCCCAAGAATTATGCAACGGGATGATGTCAGAAAGCTGTACAGTTTCACTGGTGACAGACCCATGGTCCAGCATGAAAGGCAACAGCACGGCCACCGAGTGCCGGGTGCTTTATTACCTCTGATTCCCAAACCACGAGCATCAGCCTCCCTTTAAATGGGAAAGTGACCATGAGGGAAGTTAAGTAACCCGACAAAGTCATCAGGTATTCAGGTGGACTTCTGATCCAGGACTGACCCCAAAGCACATGTTCTCCTCCACGAGCCCCACTGCCCCTTCCGAGGCTGGAGCCATGGAAGACCACCACCTCGTCCCACCAGAGCCCTCAGTGCCCTGGAAGAGACCAGCCCTTATGGGAGGGGGTCCTCTGTCACACGGTTCCCCAGCCCCTGGAGCGAGATGTTCCTTTGAGAGCCAATACACAGAAGAACCACTAGGTGGCGACAGACCCCACCAATGTCGAGGAGACTGTCCCGGGGAAGGACGAGAAAGAGGGAACGAATCTAGAAGTTCCTTAAATCCAGAATTTCCTGTGAGAATACGAGGTTTTTAGCCACACAGCCTTCTTGAGGAACCCAGGGTCCCCAGGCATGTCTACCAGTGACAGCACACGGACAATGTGATCTAACAAGAATTGATAGAACTGATCTAGAAAGCTCTAGACTCTAGACCATACCCATGCCATATACAGTATAGGGGTTACAGCAGACTATTTTATCCTTAATTTGTCCAAGACTTCATCTTATTTTTTTCTACCTTTATTTTCTTTACTTATAAAAATAAAATTTTAAGTAAACTACCTTAAATCCTTTTGGTGACAAGGCCAGGCATTAAACCTATGTTTCATAGTCTGCAAAGACACGTGACTTTTATAAGTAATGTCTGATTGGGGTGAGTTATAAAATGCAACCTCAATTTTCAGCTTTTCAGCCCCAATCTGAAGTTGGTGAATTTGTAGAAGTGCCCGCAATAATCTGATCTAACCACTAGAGGGCACCAGAGCCCAAGAGTCTGGCTGGCCCGCCGTGGTCCTGGGCAGGTTCCCAGGTGGAAACACCACAATGAGAGGCAGGTCCACTCCAGACCCCATAACGACCAACCGAGCTGCGAGGTGCTCCAAGATGATGGCGCTCTTCAGCCTCGCACCTCCGAACCCCCACCCGCCCAGGTTCGTCTACTGCAGCAGTCAGTAAATAGGCGCCTGGGGCACATGGAGCCGCAAACCCAGGCCTCCTGGTCTGCATCTATATTAACGCGCCAAGTGCTGCGAGGATAAAGAAGATGGTGCCACTGCGCATCTGCAGAGCACACCACTTTACACGTGACTCTTCATTTTCTCCCACACACGGATGCAAACGTGCACACCACCTCATCACCCCGTCACAGCGCCCCGGAAGGCCGGTTCCATCAGCCCATCTTCCAGATGAGGAAAGCGAGTCTCAAGAGCGCACAGTGGCTCCTGTGGCCTGATGTCTGGGCTGGCGGGTGGCCAAGCCTGGGGAAGTCTGACTCGGCCGGCGGTTTTCACTCTCGCACTGCACCTCCCCAAAGGCAAACAGGAGCCCGTTCCCAGGAGTCCTGCCCTCGGTGACCCAGAGCTGGGATAAACCTGGGGCGAACGCTGCTGAGCGAGCTCAGGGCGGGTCCCCAGGAGCCGCGGCCCATTGTCAGCCACACAGGGGAACAGCCACCATGCGGAGGTCTGGAGCCCTTCATCTGCCCTGTGCCTCCTCCAGCTCTTCTTAAAAATGTCTGCAGCTTGTGGTGCATGGAACTCAGTTACATGTGCCGCTGTGTCTCCCTATAAAAGATAAGGTGTGTGGGTGTGTGTGTAGAGTGTGTGCATGTACATGTGTGTGAACACCTGTGTATGCATGTACATTCACCCCCACCAGAGGCCCACAGGCCACGAGGGAGGCCACCACAGGCAGTGCTCCTGCTCAGGGCCGATGCGGACTGTGGCTTCCTAGGCAGAGCAGGGCCCCCTGCCACCCAGCCCGACTCCCCAGGCTCAGCTGACATCAGAGCCAACAGGCCAGGGCTGTCCTGCAAAAATGGCACAACAGGGGCAGCCACCCATGTTTTGTAGCTACTTCACGTTAGGATCAAAAACATGGGCTAAATATTCTGGCTCTAATTTTCTGGACCTATTCCCTTTTTTTCCTCTACTAATAAATATTTTATGTCAAAAACAATCCCTCAAAGTGGCTTCTTGGCAGAGAATGACAATGTCAACCTTTCCTACATCCACAAGAAAGATGAAGCTGTTGAAACCCATTAAGTCTGAAATGATGGATCACCCTCCATGAACGCCTCCTTCCTTCCAGCCCCAAGTGGCTGTGGACTCCGGCCTGGTCCACGTCGGTGGCCCTCGTTGTACACTGCCTTGAAATTCTTGCTACATATACAGGCTAAGCCAGTCCATACAGACCACCACTCCCAGGGGGCCCTACCCCCTCCTATCCCTGTATCCCCCATGATGCATGAACCCAAATGCTGGGAGAAAGGGACCTGGAAATAAGCTTCGCTTTGGACAAGTAAGATTTGCCCAAGAAGAACATCCATCTAATTCCTAAAATATGGGCTAAGCTTGGAGCAGTATGTGAGAAAGTCCTTTTCCTGGCTACCCCCCTCATGGATCTCTTCCCGAGGCACATGGGGGGGGCTCAGCTCCTCGGGGGAGCTGCAGCCACTCCTCGGGCCCCTTCATCTCAGAGTGAGGGGCTCAGCCATGGTAAGCTAGGCACAAAGGCTCAGTGCCAGGGCCCAGGGTACTTTTAAGAGCCCATGAACATGTTTTCATTTATTTTGAAATCAGAAGAAAAAAGGAATACAAACTTTTAGGCTAAAGAAAGTGTCTTCATATATCATATTAATATATTGGTATTGATACCAACACAGTTGTAAAATATAATTTTTAATGTTTTTTTTAAGGAGAAGGGGGGCCCAAGAAGGCCCAAGTGCCTTGGACTCGTGTAAGTCTGAATGCGGCCCTGGGCAGCTGGGAGGGAGGGACAGCAGGACAGCTCAGGCACCCTTGCACCTGGACCACAGAAAGCCCTCTTCTAGGCCAGGACCCCCTTCTCCTCAGCCCCAAGGGTGGAGCCTCACACCCAGCACCCCAGGAACACAGGTCCCTGCGGCGCCTGCAGCTTCCTGCTGCCAAGAGACTCTTTAAAAATGGGGTCCACTTTGCAAAGGTTCCCATCCAGCCCCGGGGCCAGGGGACATACGAAGACACTGGAGGGCTGGGTGGGCGCAGAAGGCCAAGGGGATGAAACTCGGAGCCTGCTCCTGAGGCCAACCCTCCGCAATCCGTCCACACCCTTTCTGTTTTTATTACCATAACATTCTCATGACATAAAAGTCACCCTTTAAAGTGTACAATCCAGTGGCACCTTCACAATCTTGTGCAACCATCACCACTCCCTGGTTCCAGAACATTGTCTTCCCACCACACCGAAACCCCGTACCCGTTAGGCAGTCACTGCCCATCCCCCCCCCCCCAACTCCAGCCCTAACGCTAGCTAGGTTCAGGGGATTCCAGAAGCAGTAAGGCGAGCTGAGTCTCCCCCATCTTGGCCGTGAACCCATTCCACCTGACACTTAGGCGAACGCGTCTGCTGGGCCTCCTACGCCATCATCCATGAAGAGGGGAAGGAACTAGCCATGTGTCCTGGGAGAAATAAAGGCAGGAAGGAGAAGGTGGGAGGAGGAAGAAGGAAGAGGGAGCCTCTCCCCACAAGTGAAGGAAGGGCCAAGGGATGGGACACGGCCAAGGGGGGACTTCTGGAGCACACGGCCCACGTGGGGCTCTCTCCGCAGGGCCCAAGAAGCAGAGAGGGAGCAGCAAGGCTCCATGCATTAAGACATGAGAGAGCTTTTATTCAAGTGAAGGAGGATGAAGAGAGGACAAGTGTGCAGCCCCCCCGAGACCTCCTCGGCCACAGTGAAGGCCACCTCCTGCTGACCAGGCCCGTGGGCTTCCACTGCCGCCCACCAGCACAGGCCGGGGAGAGAACCAGGACGGGGGCACACGCTTGCTCTCTCCCCCAACCTCTGCGGAGTTCCAGGGAACTGGATAAGGGTTATGACTCCCAGACCAGAGACTCAAGTCAGTGCGGACATTCCTCTTATTTGAAAGGAAAAAAAGGTATAAAAGTACAAAGACGTGCGTGGCAGCCTCGTGGTGAAAAATGGAAACCCAAAGGCCAGCACTGGGGACTTGCTCAGAAAACAACGGTCCGTTGACTCGTCGGCCCTCACGCCACGAGGGCTCATTGTTGAGGTACGTTGTGCTGTAGGAACATCACTCTTGTGGTAAAAGTGAAAGAAGAGAATAGAATCCACACTGTGGACCTATCACCCGACGTGACATGGACATCCGGTCACAAGCTTCAAGGAGACATCAGACACACTGCCTCTTCAGGCCACCGTCAAAGGTTCATATTTTCTGACACTGTTTTAACATCACGGTTGCCACGACAATGACCAGCCAGCATCATCCACTCACAGCCTGTTTACCTCGCTGACACTCCCCACGGTCTTCTCCCCTTTTACGAAAGTAACCCCTTAGAAGTGCTCCCTTGGAATAAAAGCTCGTTCACCCCCACCACACTTGTGCCCACGTGCACACACACACACACTCTGCAGTGCCACTTAGCGATTCTCAAGTCAGGGCAATTGGTGGCACTTGCGGCCAGGCCCTGAGCACAGGGAACACAATGCAGCCTTTCTCTCTCAAGGGGTGTTTGCTGAAGGCTCAGAGCTCCTGGGCCCGGGCAGCATTATGAAAAGAGGAAGGATTTTCAACGCCTGGAAGGAATCCCAACACAGGCAACTCCCTTCTTTCCAACGCTCCTGTGCCCAGTGGTCCTTCCAGGATGGGAAGGCAGAAGAGAGAGGAGGGAGACGGGGTAGGGCCAACATGAAAACCTGGACAGAGGGTCCCCGGGGGCACGGAACAAGCCTAGAGACTCAATTCCCCCTTCAAGTGTTCTTCAAGAATTCTGCGCCCCACTCTGAGCCTGGAAATCCACTTGAGGGGACAAACAGCCCTGAGGCTGCAGCTGAGGGCCAGGCAGGTCCAAGGACAAAACGGAAGAGTGTCCAAATATCCCAGGATGTGGAGCTGGAGAGCGGAATTAAAGCTGACAGCAGAGGCCAGGAGGACGCCAGCAGCTCGCAACCTGTTACCGAAACACCCAGTTTGGCCAAGAGGTAAAATGGAGAAAAAAAAAGTTTCATAGCATCATTTATATAATGAGATTAAAGTAAAAGTCAGTGGTCTCCTACCATTCGATAGTCACATTAAGTGAATGGTGATATTAGCTTTGCAGAATATCATACAGGCGTTAAAACTAAACACAAAGACAAGGAACCTAAAAAGGTGGAAAAACAGAAAGAAAAGGTTAAGTCAAAAGTGACAATCAAAGTGAGTGCCCTGGGATCGTGACTCTGCCAACCACGTGCCCTGGGACCACAACTCTGCAAACCACGTCCCCTGGGACCAGGACTCTGCCAACCATGTGCCCTGGGACCACGACTCTGCAAAACCATGTGCCCTGAGAGTACAACTCTGCAAAACCCAAATGTAGACCGGGGATAAAAGAGACCAACAAAAATGCAGTGCATGACAAGGAAGTGGGATTCTAGTGAGAGATTTTAAAAATACAAAGTTGTTTTGAATAACAAATATGGTTTAAGCAGTGGTGTAAAATAGAAAGAGAAACTCCCCAGAGCACCACAGGGGGATGGCAGAGGAGAAAGCACTGACTCTGCGTGTCCAGGAGTCCAGGGGACTTGCCCCAAGCCCCATGGTCAAGTCCACCCAGAGTGTGAAGTCAGCATCTCCCATCATTTCTCTTGCCCTTAAGGCAGGTTAGGAGCGGCCACCGCCCTGCAGCTTCCTGATGGCAGATCTGTGGGCTACCCGCCCCAGAGAGAAGCTTTCCCACCTTCTCTGGCCACGCTGTGGCACCGCCCTGCTGGAGCCCCTGCCTCCTCTCCACCCCAGTGAGCCTTGTATGTGCTTCGGACCACACCTTTGTCCCCTCTCCCAGAGATCTCCTCTTCCCTCACCACAACTTTGCCCTTAAGGCTCCGCCTTCTTCTTGACCATTCCAAGCAGCACTGTGGTCCCCTCCCCAGGGAGCCGGGGTCTTGTTCATTCTGCCCTTATTCACTGCCTCAGGCTGTTCATTGCACACCTTCTCTCCCAACTCCCAGCTGTGCGCCGCTGGAGGTCGGGGGCTGTGTCTACCTCACTTTTCTCCTCCCGGGCCAGTGCCAGACATTCGAGAGGTGCTTGTGGAATGATTAAATCGCTCCTCTTTCCCTATCTCCTTGGATTGGGGTTGGGGTGGTAGAGAGGAAGAGGCCTGAAAATGAAATTAAATGGGCATTTTTACCTTGTATACAACGGCCTTGAGAATCAGCCTGGGAAGAGAAAAATCTGCCATTGCCTAGGGAGCCTTGGAGAGGAGTGGGAATTTGCCAGCATCCTCTCAGACCTCATTTGGGGGAGCAGGAACAATGTGATGGAGGGTCAAGTCCTTCCTGGCTGGGAGGAGTGCTGGACAGAGCTCGAATCTCCCACTTACTTTAATTGCCAGGAAACAGACCTTCGCCATCTGTCACTGTAACTTAATTAAGTCACAGTAGCCTGGAAGGAGGAAGCCAGGTCTGTTAAGGCTGGTTGGCAAGGTGGGACGCACGGATCAGGAGCCCAGGCAGGGAGCACTGAAGACAAGACCCTGCTCAGACCCCCACGTGCAGCCCCACCCCCCTCCCCAGCTCCACCCCAGCCACCCGTGGTGTACGTTTCTGGTTAACCCATTCGCTGCCACATATGTAACAGTCTGGACACACACAAGGCTCAGTGAAAAGTCAGCGGTGGCCGCTGTCTTAGAAACATTGTACTAAGCAAAGGAAGGCAGGTGCAGAAGACTATAGATGTATAATTCCACGGATACAAAATGTCCACGAAGGGCAAATTTACAGAGCGGATCAGCAGCAGCCCCGGTGGCCGCGGGAGCGAAGACTACGCGGGAGTGAAGACTTAGCGCGGACAGGCGCGAGGAAGCCCTTCCGGGTTGACAGAAACAGCTCAAAACTGCGTTGCGGGGATGGTCACACAACTGTACACATCTACTAAAATTCACTGGGTTGGACATCTACAAGAGATGAATTGTACAGTATGTAAATTATACCTCAGTAAAGCTGGTCTTTAAAAAAAAGTTGGTGGCCAGGTAGGCAGCTCAGAAGGAAAAGAATCAAGGACCCTCTCAAATCTGCCGCCTGTCGCCAATGAGCCTTACCAGGAATGTCCCTTGTCCCCTGGGTGCCACAAGCCCCAGCTGACGGTTGGGGGACTGGACAGACGCTGGCTCAAGGTCAGGCGGCCAAGCCCCTCACTGACCGTCGATCTGGGCACGCTTCCCACCCTCTCGGAGCCTCATCTGTAAAACGATGCTAGTAATATTCACCTGCACGTGTAAGGCCACCAGAGGTGGGCATGTCATAGGCACTCAAACACCACTTAGTGCTTTTTCTCAATTGAACAGGTACTTAGAGAGATCTCTGCTGTGTGCCCAGCACTCTGCTAGATGCTGCGGAGGACAGAAAAGTAACAGAAAAAGCCCTCTCTATTTTCGAGTTTACAATCTTATTGATAGACTTAAAAGGCAACTCTAGGTAGTTGAGGATGAAACCCTGTAAAGCTGGTGCTGAAAAGTCCAAAGGTCGAGGCATGGTCGGGGGGGGGGGGTCCCCAGGAGGGCTTCAGAGGCACTGGGGGCAGAGCCGGCTTACAGGGCGGCAGGGTAGAGCATGGCTCTCCAGCCTGGAAGTCTGGTTTAAAATCCGGGCTCTGCCACTTTCCAGCCGTGACCCTGGGCAGGACTCAACATCTTGAGCTGCGTCAGTAAAACCAGATGCAAAATGGAACTTCCCCATGTGTTGGGGGAACGGAAGGAATGTTGCAGAGCCAAGCACACAGCAGGTGCTCAGTTATCACCAGGCACCTGTGCCCTTAAGGAGAGGCAGCCACGCGTGGGCAAGCAGGAGGAAGAAGGAGGACACCTTGAGTCCGGAGGGGATGAAGACCCACTGTGGAGGGGCCGTGAAGAGACCACCTCACAGAATACTGCTTCCTTGGTCTTCCCTTTGTCCCTCAGAAAACCTCCAGGACTCCACAGCCCGAGACTGCAAACCAGCCGGGCAGAATCGCTCTCCTCCCTCCCTCCTCAGCTCCGGTCCCCGTCACAAACAAGGAGGGAGGCCCTGCTAAGCCGCAGACCCCAAACAGTTAGTAGGGAAGACAAGAGCCATTTCCTTCGGGGAAGAAACGGGTCCCACTAGGCATGTGTTTCAGCCTCAGTGGGCTCTTCATGAGCCTGACACGTCATCATAAATGAAAATGAGGGAGCACCAAAGGCGAGAAAAGAAAAGGAAAATCCCATCAGTCATGTGCAAGCCCGGGAGTCGTGTGCAAGCCCGGGAGTCATGTGCAAGCCCGGGAGCTGGGGCTGGCAGGCAGCCAGAGTCAGCAGGGCAGCTGGGACACGGGAGCCGAGAGGGGCGAGGAGCGGGGCCGGGAAACAGCAGACAGGGCAACCTCCCCGGCAGGGCAAAGAGCAAGCCCTCCTCCTCCCCCAGCCACCCTCTCGGCCGGGAGCCAAGGGGATGCACCTGCTGGCTTCTCCAGGCTCTCCCTCAAACTCGAAAACACAATTTTAATTGTGCAAGATGACCTGTCAACAGGTAATGGGAACCACCCCGTCCGCCTCTGGAGGGAGCACCAGGCTTTAGAGTTGACAGAGGTAAGCCAGCAAGTGGGTGACCCTGAGCCAGGTTGCACCACTTCAGAGCTGTGTGATCTTTGATAAGTTACTTGCCCTCTCTGCACCTGTTTTCTTATCTGTAAAATAGGGATAATAATAACGGCTACTTCATAGGGTCGTTGTGAGAAATAAATGTGTGTGTGTGCACGTGTCTGAGCATGCCGACACGTGTGTGCATGTGCATGTATGTGTCTTAGAATGATCAATGCTTGGAACACAGAATGTGCTCTTGTGTTAGCAATTGCTATTATCAGCTAATACTATTAGCACTTAGTGCTGAGTCTCAACTGTAGCCGGGGTCATAATAACCGGACGCTGCAGAACTACATTCTCAAAACACACGTCTCTCTCTTGTCCGAGGCAGCAACAGGCCACTGGGCTGTCCCAGTGTGCTTCTGACCCCCCGGCACGAGTTTGTCAGAGCTGAGTATCCACACCCGGCATCGGGATTCTTCATCACGCCTCCAGCTGGCAGGCAGCCGGCAGTCCAGGTTCGCCCAGCACAGGGCTTCTGACGGGCAGTCAGGGCTGCTGTCCTGGGAACAAGACCCCTCATCCGAGGGGCGGGCGCTGCTCTCGCTCTCCGGGGGCTGCTGTGCCTGGTGGAGTCCTCGCACACACGCACTGCGTGAGCAAGGGCAAATTCACAGAGAGGGCAGTGCTACTGCCGAAGAGAGAAGGGGACGGGAACCCACGTAGGGTTTACAAGCCCCTCTGGTTAAAAAAAAAAAATCATTACTTAGAAGCAAAAGTGAGTCATTAGGTTTGGGGATACACGTCTACAGGGGTGTCTACGGAAAAGATGAAATTGTGGGGAGGTGCTGAGGGGGTGGTCTCAGAGGGTCTCAAGAGGGAAGTGCTCCAGCAGAAGGGTCTCTCTGCTTCCTCCTGCAGCCTCCAGACACTGAGGTCTCCATCAACAGAGTGAGGTCAGGTGGAGGACGCCCCTGAGTCTCCTTCTCCCCAGACCCCACTGGGCCTGCCTCCAGGTTCTGGGGGCTTCTCTGCCCAGCGTCAGATGGTCCAGCCATGCTGAGTGGTAAGCAAAACTAGCTCACCAGGAGCCCCCAGATCCAGGCAGACCCCTCGATGCATCCTCCTGCCCAAACCTCAGGAGACTCTAGTGGTTTCTTCTCTTGGGCCCCCTCAAGGAGTAGGGCTGATAAGGAAGTGGTTCCCCCAAACCTGCCAGAATGCAAGGCAGGCACCCGAGAAACTCCCATCAGGCTTAGTAACCTGGTCTTCTCAAGCCCCTAATTCAGGGCCCCAGGTTCCGGGACGGGAGCACCAGAGTCCTCCGCGAACACCTCCTCCCTGCCCCCATCCCAGGCCTGCCCTGACCTCCCTGAACAAAGGTGCTTTTTTCCATGCCCCTCGGGGTCACCACATTTTCGTCAGATCTGTGCTTGTTTTCTTTCTGCTTGGGCCCATCGTGGCTTGCCTCCCCAGGCACCACTGTACCCTGGAGACAAACCCCATATTGTTTTCATAGACCTAATAAATGACAACACTCCCCCACCTCCCGACCCTGACTCCCCTAGCCGGCCCAGCTCCCCCTTTCCCGTCTGAAGTCTCCCCTGTGCTAAGCGTCGCCCTCCCCCAACAAAAAACAGGAGTCTTGTGTCAAGTGGAGAGAGAAACCCGCTTGTACTAAAGATGCCTCCCCCTCCGCGTGTTGTCAGGTCCCGAGAGAGACAGCATCAGTGGGCAACTTCAATAAGCCAGCCCCGCCTCCCGCTCAGGCCTGGAATTGAGGGAATGTGTGAAAGTGGCAATTAACAGGGCCGATGATGAAACAGAAGGATGGTCGGTAAGTTTTCCAAAACACGTCTTTCATCAACAAGAAGGCTCCTCCTTGCCCCTTGAAAAAGTTGATGATGAAAAGGTAGAAAAATGAGTAAGGCAAGCACAGATGGACCTTTTCCCCCCTAGTCAAAACAATGGTCAATCAGGCGTGCTCCAGGAGGGGACTACTGGCGCCCAAGGAAGTTTGATCATCAACAAGAAGGGCTTCTCCTGGGCTATTTGAATGCGGGATGTGCCAGTGTGTGGGAGCAACGAGCTAAAATAAGAGACACATGTTGTCCTGCCCAAACACGGACTCGCACATGGACTGTTCCAGCGTCTACAAAACCATCCCCAGAGTCTCCAGTTTTCCTAGGGTGTGAAAGAAGCCGGAAGGAGACAGCAGCCACCCTACTTCTGCAGCCAACTGCCCCGAGCCCTGACCTCTCACTCAGCAGTGCTGTTCACCAACCGCACGTTGGGGCTGATGCATGGAGAGTCAACCTCCCAGGAGATGAACATCTTGACTTCTCGTTCCAGCCCGACTCCGCCTGCCCCTCCCTGCCCTCCGCAAGGCTGTATAGGCCAGTGGGCTCTCATGTCCTCATTGCTGCCACTGCAAGAGTCCCATCCTCCTCCGGGCAGGGGTGGAGAGGTGGGATAACGTACGAAGCAGGGCAAGAGCGACTTGAGCCATGGGGAGATGTGAACAAAGAACCAGAGAAAAATGAGTCCATGCACACACACAGACACACTGACAAAGTCGCGTGTAGGCACATCCTAAAGCAAGTGATTGTTCCATTTTTAGAGCTGGACAGAACTTTGGAACTCATCCCAGGATTCTGCCTATGAAATAAACGGAGGTGCAGAGAGAAACTTGCCCAAGATCCCTCATCTGGGAGGTGAAGACTGACACCCAGATCTTTTGACCCCGGGTCCAATGCAACTCTCAGCCTCCTCCTTGATGTCCCCTATATAGATCAGTGAGGCTGAGACCTCTACATCATGAGACGAGTGGGTCCAAAACTCTCACCTGTGCCAAATGAGGGTTCACAGTGTGGTAAAGGGAAACAGAGGACCAGGGCACACCTGCTAAGTGGCCACCCTGCGGGAGGGACCAAGGGCTGGGGGAGAACCCATCCCCATCTGTTGTCTGGCCCTGTCTGGAGAACGTTGTCATTGTGGAGTATGTGTCCCTGGGGATTGATTGTTCTGGATCCCATGGTTGACAGGGGCTTCAGGCCAGTAATTCCCATTTTCTTGGTCCAGTCCTGGGAGACTAGTCCGGGAACACACCAAGGATGCGCAGACCCACTCTCCAACTGTCCAAGATGGGGCTGCCACTGCTTCTCCAACAAGTCTACCATTCGCCCACCATGCCCCATCCTCTTCCCCATCATCACCGCTCTTCCCACTCCCCCAGCCACCAAGCCAAGAACTGTGGCTCCTGTCTTTTGTTCCACCCCTTCCCCCAAACCCTCCTGCCCACCTAACTCCCCTTTAGGGAGTCCCTGGTGCCTGTGGGGCCATATAACCATGGAACAGAACACAGCTTATTTCTCACACAGCCCCCTTTTAGCTCCATCCAGAATACACCAAACCACCATCCCTCACACCTCTTCTCCTGTGCCAGGGCGCCTGCTCATAATGCAGTGTCCTTTCTGAGATCAGCCCCCTCCCCCTGTAGGATGTCCATCTGCAGACCCAGAAGCATCTGCCGTTTACAGGAGGTCATGTTCTCACCAACGTCTCTCCTCCACCACTTCTCAGAGTTTCAGGGGTGACCTTCGCCCTCCCAGTTCACACTCTAGGCAGGCCCAGGGTGGGAAGACACCAAGTCCAGCCCTCCGAGGAAAAGGCAGGCTTGGCCACACAAGCAGAAGGCCCAGGAGCCTCCAGACCCTGGAAAGCAAGCCCCTGCCTGCCCTGGCAGCTGTGATATGTGAACACGGACTCTGAACTCAGCCATAAAGCCCGGCTGGGAAGGCCCTCCTCGCCGCCACTGCAGCCCCACCCCGCCTCCTCCAGGTCACTTACTCCCGGGACCAGGGAGGAAGACCAGGGCTGCATGGAGATGGAACACAGGCAACCTGGGAATTTCAGGAGCCATCCCTCCCGCCCCCCGACTCCCGCACACAGTCAATCCCCAGGGCCCACCACTCCACCCTGAGAAAAAAACGTCAGAGGAGAGAGTCACAATTTAGGGCTGGGAGCTGGGTAAGGTTTCCTCTCTCTAGGACATTAGTGGGGAAGGGTCTTTCTTGGCCTCAGCTCCAGCAAGGGTCCCCAATCCGCTTGTTTGCCGCAGCAGCCAGGCGCCTCCCTCCCAGCCCCAACTAACCAGCACAGGGTCAGCCTCTCTGCCTTCTCCCACCGGAGCGGGTGTGTGTAGGTGCTGAACCCTCCAGGGGATGTGGGCAGACTACACACAGCTTCACTCTCTGAAGGGGCCAGGGAAAGGCGGGGAGGTCGTGGACAAGACCAAAACCAAGGCCAGCACCAGAGGGCAAGGGCCAGGCAGTGCCCTCAGTTGTGCTGTGACCTCGGACCCTCAGCACCCCCTCCCTTCAATCAGACACAGCCTGGCTGGAACCTCAAGCATTCCACTGCTGGGCGACATTAGGCCAGGCACTTTCCTTCTCTGAGCCTGGTGTTTCCAGTCTATAAGATACTATAAGGACTGAGATGTTAATACAGCGCATGGCACTTAGTACGTGTTCAATAAATGTTAGTCCAATGCAAACAGCCAATCATGGAAACTTCTGGTTAACATGACTCGGTGAGAAACTCTATGCCATGGACAGCAAAGGCTACGCCAGATGGTTATGGCTGCGGCCACACATGGGGGTGTGGCCAACACACACACACAGACACACATACACACACAGATGGGGGCACACCAACAGGGCGCGCGCACAGACACACACACACGCCCAGATGGGGGCACACACCAACGGTGCACACACACACGCACGCCCAGATGGGGGCACACCGACAGGGCACACACACACACACGCCCAGCGGCCAAATTTAGCCATGATGTTTGCCGCCAAAGTCTCTTAGAGCAAGAATCTTCTGAATCCCACACACACTGCTGGGGCCTGGCCCACCGCGTGGGGGAGCTACTCCCTACCCAAGTAGGTGGTGGAAAGGAACCAGCGATTCCTCCCTGCAAACAAGCCAAAGTTGCTCAAGAGCTTCTCAGGGACCTAGAGGGGACAGTGGAGGCAATCCCGGCCAAGGCACAGTCACTGCCCCAGGCTGAGACTTCCCCTAAAAATAAAATGACAACATAACCCATAGTGCTCTCCCGCACCAGGCCTGCCCCAGACCCCTCTGTCAGACCTCTGCTCTCCAGCACAGTCTCCACTGGTCTCCCCGCGGGGGAGAAAATAAAGTGGTTTTGTCCTCCCCCTCCAGCGGGTCTGAGTGAGTTTATCTGACACTCCAGCAGGCTTTGTAAACGGAGTGTCCCAGGATAAACGCGCCCTTAAGAGTCGCTTGGCCTGGGACAGAGGGACCCTCTCCAGAGGAGAATGGGGAGCTTGTTCCGATGGTCTTTTAATATGGGGGGGGGGGTGTCTCTGAGGACAGGCCTCCAACAGCCTCTCACAGAAGGGTCTCTGTCCCGCGGCCACAATGGAGGGAATTCTTAAAGACACGGATGCTGAAAGGGGGAAGGATTTTTTTTTCCTAAGAGGAGGGGAGGAAGGTCAGGGCAGGAAGGAGAAGAGGGGGTGGTGAGGACTTCTTACTCCCCAGAACAACTCAGGTTACAGGGAGGCATCTCTGCCTCAGGACAAGGGGAAGGCAGGCAGACCAGGGACCCCACAGAGCAGAATTCTACTTGCATGGCTGTTTGCTTTGCAGCCCCGGGTCTGCCTCCCAGATCCAGGATGTGGACCCACCAGCGAGCAGAGAGACATCTCATTTTTGCCTAAGTGAAGGGCTTCCATGACATTGTCCCCAAAGATCAATCCTTTGAAGGCAGTTTGAGTCCAGATGTTGGACTCAACATCTGGGAGGCAGAGGGCCTGGAGGCCCTTAAATAAGTAACATTCTCTCCAACCACAGGATAAAGAAGGTAATGTACTCCTCTAGGTGTTCCTTTTGGTACAAGGTCACCCTAACAGGTTTCTGAGGACATCCCGAACCATGACAAATGATGTCTTATAAAGACCGTCCCGCGCGACCCTTCCACTTTCTGATTTCACTCAGGTTAAGTGGGCACCTCTCCAAGAAGCTGAGCAGGGCTGCGGACAGAGCTGGGACGGTGTGACCAGCGAGAACAACGCAGGAGTTTCTTCTTCCCCACCTTACTCACGGTCACCTGCTGGAAACTGCAAGGGAAGCAAGGAGACATCCTCTATGCTGAAACTCATCAGGGAAACATCTAGTCCACGTCTAAGGTATGCAGGGGGGAAACCAAGTCCCCAAGATGTGACGCACCTTGTCCAAAGCCACAAGACAAATTAGGAGACTGAAAATGGGCAAAATCCAGGGGTCTTGGCTGAGCCACCATCTTAAGGCACAACGACTAGAAATGTGCAATGCTCAGGACCACTCCAAGCAAGACCAGAAGACCTTTCGAAAGCAAGACATGTAGCCGTTTTCCCAAAGGAACATGTTGGGGAAGTCTAGCCAGAATCCATGGACCCAGCATCCACAGCCACACAGCAGCAAAATGGCAGACCAGCACGGGCCTTGGACCTGCCAAGTCACAGAGTGTATGTTGTCTTTGCTGGGTTGGCATCAGGCCAGTGCTGCGAAATCAGAGAGTGGACACCTCTGATTGACCTGAAGAAAAAAGATCCACGTGTATGAAACAATCACGGTAGTAATATAATATTAATTAATAACATAATATAATATCATAGGTTGTTAGCACTGTAGAAGCTCAGGGAAGGGAAAGATTGGCTGAAAAAGAAAACTTTGCAAAAATAGAGAGCACCCCATTGGTGAGTTTATTCTGTATCACCTGGGCAAACGCTGGACAACAATATTGGATTCTTTGTCCCCTCCACCTGTGAGTGTCACTGACGATGCCCTGGGGGAGTAAGGGGAGGAGGGCAGAAGGACGCAGCCCACAAGGAAAGGAGCTGCTAACCGCCCCCAGGGAAGAAGAGGCTGAGGCAAGCCCACCGCAGACCCCAGGAAGGGGGAGCCAACCTCACCGCCTCCCCTCCCCACACCCCGCTCCTGTCTGCCCACTCGAGCCAGAGGTTCCTGGGGCCGGTCATCTGCCTTGCACATTAGGGTGCACACGCCCCCTTTACATGAGTCATCTCACTTAAGCCGATGGAAGTCGAAGCCCAAATTCTATGCTTCTAAGAAAAGAACCAAAATGAATTGGACCTCCTGGCTGAAAAGTGGTAATTTTCTTCCCCAATTAAATCCGGCAACATCAGAGCAGAGATGCAATGGCAGCCCAGGCAGGTAGAGCCACGGAGCTGGTCCGTTTCTTTTTATTTTATTTTATTTTATTTTATTTTATTTTGTGTGTGCGTGAGCAAGACCAGCCCTAAGCTAACATCCGCTGCCAATCCTCCTCTTTTTGCTGAGGAAGACTGGCCCTGGGCTAACATCCGTGCCCATCTTCCTCCACTTTATATGGGATGCCACCTCGGCATGGCTGACAAGCAGTGCGTCAGCGGCACCTGGGATCCGAACCCGCAAACCCCAGGCTGCCAAAGCACAAACTAAACTGCTACACCATCGGGCCGGCCCCTGGTCCGTTTCTTTAAGATCAACACAGGGTTTAAGCC
Source organism: Tapirus indicus (assembly GCA_031878705.1). Classification (NCBI taxonomy): domain Eukaryota; kingdom Metazoa; phylum Chordata; class Mammalia; order Perissodactyla; family Tapiridae; genus Tapirus; species Tapirus indicus. The sequence continues at coordinate 52,050,565 of CM062932.1, forward strand.
AAGAAGGGGAGAGGAAATCAGTGGGTGGAGGCATCCAAGATTCAGTCTATTTGGTCCAATGACTGAGACACTCCAACTCCCACCTTCCCCCAATCTCAAGGCCACACAGGCTCCATTCCCCACCCTCCCAATCACGTCAATTAAAAGGACAGAGTGCATGGTGGCTGATGGGAGTGCAGCTAAGATGGGGCAAGGATTTCTTACCTGACTCTTATCCCATTTGGAGGTGATGTTGGCACAGCATTGAACAACTCTCTCCAGTTTCAAAGCCTAACAGACGGGCAAGCCTGGCCACAGGTCTGCTCTGAAAGCTCAGCTAAGCTTTGAGCTCAGGGAGTAAAGTGCACACAGCGCTGTCCTGGTAACTGAGAGTTAGCACCTTTCAACACAACACCTCCACCGAATGCCTTGATAATGGGCCAGTCTACTTTCCTGTCCCACTCACACCTGTGTGCACCCAACCTTACACAAGCCTCCTTTAGCGAGGATGCCAGGAATCATCCCTCCAAATGCCAGGGATCACAGGAGTTAGAAAACGTGATAGGAATCCAACTCAGGATGCCCTGGCCTCAGCATCCTTCATGCAATGTCAGCAACAAGGGACTCGATGATGCTGGTGCATGTTTTGGACAGGTGTACCTCCTCGTGAACAGAGTCAGACAATACGGTGGGAGAGTGTACTGGTCTTAAACACAAACAGACCTGCATCTGGATCCCGATTCCACACTTGCCAGTTGGGAGAGGGTGCACAGTTACCTACAGCTTTCCAAACCAGATTTTATGTCCATGGAGAGGAATGCAAGCATAGCAAAACAGAAGAGGAAGAACTAGGGGGAAATCCTGGAACCTGGGAAGCAGTTAATGAGAGGTCCTCATCATCAAGGAAAACTCTAGTAGATGAATCTTTCAGTTAATTTTGCTATTAATTATTTTAACATTGACTTCACTGTCTCATCTGTAGAGGAGAGAGAAGTCTACTTCCAGCTCTACTCCTAAAAGGATGCAGCCTCACCTCCATCAGGAGAGGGAGAAGGAAAGACTGTTTTAAACTTATTCACGGGTTATTGAGGAGGAAGAGGTGGAGGATGAATCATCACTATGGAGACATTATCAAATCCATTTGATTTGTGATTTCAATCATTTTCCAAAAGAAGCAGGGACCCAAGCTTGCAGCTAGAAGCTAGACGGACACAGTCACATGCCAAGTTGGAAGCAGATCAAATTCTGGTTCGGCCACTGACCAGCAAGGGTGAGTTTGGACAAGTCACTTAAGCCTCAGAAGCCTCAGCCTCCTTGTCTATTAAGTGGAAATGTACTAATACTAAATACAGCAGCTAGCACGCTTCCTAGGACATCAGTCACCTTTCATACACGATGACCACTCCCACTTCACCACCCTCCCTAAAAAGCTATTCATACTCAAGCTTCAGAGTAGAAATAATCTATCACCATGACAATGAGCTTTTTTCGTCACAATGTCAAACGAGGACAGCTGGTAGCACCTGCCAGGGCAGCATGGCTTCTTTTAAGAGCTCGCACAACCCATGAGCATGAGTCACTGCTTCTCAAACAAAACCTACCTGTGTGAGGTGCGGACGGGGCAAGCAAAACAGGGTCCTGACCTAGAGTTCAATGGCCTGGAGAGCAAAGCTGCCTCTCCAACATGGAGCCCCCAGAAGCTGGGGCACAAGTTGGCACGTGAATGTGCCAACACAAAGGAGCCATCTAAATAAGTCCCCTTGTGTGGCTGCTCCAGGACAAGCCCTCTGTCTGGTCAAACTGGGCGCTCAGTCTCCTCCCTGGGCTGCCCAACACAGGAGCCCAGCTAGAAGTCTGCACAAATCTACAAGCCCCAGCTCCCGTCATTGGGCTTTTCATACCACAAATGGAACAAAATTTGCCTCCGCAAGGTAGACTGGGAGCAACACCACTGGTCTAGAGGTGCTCAGCATTAGGGAAGGTGTTTTTCTTCGCTTTGAAGAAATCTCAGGTGAGAGGTGCCATTCCAAGCATCAAGTTGCTAGTCCAGTAACAACTCTTTTGTGCAGGTAAATGAGAACCCAGTCATGGCTGATCAACTGCAAGGCTGAACCTGGAGACCCAAGAGCCAAATTCTCAGCTCCCTGATGGAGCAAGACGACGTCCCACACAAAAACAGACTCTGGGGCTCAGAGATTCACAGGAGGAAAGAACCATTGGGATTCATTCATTCACCTACTTTCACTGAGCATTAACATGCCCTGCAGTCTCCGAGGTACCAGGTATACAAAGGTAGACAGAATTAATTCCCCGCCCCACCGTACACTCTGGTCTATCATCCGGGAGTCTATGCATTCACAATAAACACTGTGTCTCTGCAGCTATGTCCACTCCCCGAAGGCCTCAGTTTCCATTTGCAGAATCCCAGTGGCTCTGGGGAGGGAAGCTGCCCCACCCACAGATCCGGGTGTGAGGCCTGTGACAGCGGGACAGCCAGTCAGTGCGTTCCACCTCCTGGACACAGGGATGGGTCCGGGGTGGGGGGCGGTCCAGGGGCGAGCACGGTCCCAGGGTCAGCCCTCAGGAATGCCGAGACAAAGCCACTCTCTTGCTCTGGGTCTGTAGAAGCAGGAGGCCTGCAGATGCTTCTGCTCTTTCCACTCCCACCAGGGAAGTAAACCAAAGAATGGAAAGAATTGGAGAAAAACAGAAGCCCACTTTTGGAAGTCACCCAAAAGCACAACCCCTAGACTTCACAATTAAACAACCAACCAAAAACTCAATTGTTTAAGCCAGTTAGAGTTGGTTTCTCTGTGACTTGCAACTAAAAGTGACTAACCTGAAAATATTCTTCTTGTATGGATAAGGAATTGAGCCTAGAGAGGCCCATCGACTTCTACAAAGTCACACAGACACTGGTGACTGGGGCAGGACGACCCCAGTGTCGGGCATATGCCAAGACCTGAGTTTGAACCATGGCTCCATCCTTCAAAGCTCTGGGGCCTTAAGGATATTCCTTAAAATCTCTAAGCCTCAGACATCAGAGATAATAATGCCCACATCCAGGCCCTATGGGGATTAAGAAAAACACAGACTCGGAAAGCACCTGCTCTGAGCCTGTGGAAGGCTGGCTTCTCTCTCCTTCCCCATGTGACAGTGCTGCTTTGGGAGCCGGCGCTGGGTAGTGCATCATATTTGCTGAACCCTTACACAGAGATGTAGAAGGAACAGGGCTGGGTCCTAGTTTAAGGGACAGGTGACATCGAATAGCCAATTTGACAGTGAACCGTGAACACAGCCACACGGGCATCCTCCCCAAGTCGGTCCCCTACAAACACGCCCAGGATGACGAGGGCAGGGAGACAGGGTTTGGAAAAGGGGAAATGAGCCAGGTTCAAATGCAACGTGGGGGGCACGGGGGGGGGGCGGACAGGATGGAAAGAGGGCCGTGGGAAGTGATGAGCAGAGCAATTCCAGGAAAGGCGGAAAAGCCCAGTGGTCAGGGTGGAATGAGAAACCAGGACCATCTCAGCTCCCTGGTTAACCACATTCCTGGTTTCCACTTAAGAAATTTAATTAAAAACCCAAACATCTAAATTTCCCAACTGGTTTGCCAGTGGCCACAAATTCCCTTAGATTCAGAGAATCTCCCTCAGCGGGACCCTGGGGCCACTAAATAAGTCTGGTGTGAAGCCAGAGGAGGAGGGGTCACGGGCAGGGGCCAGGGGTGGGCCTCCAGGCTTGAGATGACCCTGTTCTGTCACCCCAGCCACAGGAAGACAGCGTTGTTTCTGGCTGATTCACTTTAAAAATACAAAGAACTACCACGATGTAAAAAATAAAAATGAAAAAGAGCCACATTCATGGTGGCTCCAGGGACACAAGGTCACCTTCCTTCCGCCACGTGGGGGAGGGTGCAGAGGCCATGAAGGCAAAGCTGGGGAGCAGACACCATCGGTTCCCCAGGGCCAGTAAAACCACTTTCTGCCAACGCCTAACCCCCGCTTGAGGCCAGACACTGCTTGGGACGTCCAGTGACAAAGGGAAAAGACTGAGCCTTCAGGGCTCACACACAGCTTCAGGAAGAAAACCCTAGAAAGGAGGTGATCATCTTAACGCAGCCACTGATCGGAGCTCTCCCCGGGAGCCGCCACAGAAATCTGACGTCTCACCACTATGCTCAAAAAGGCATTTCTTAAGCCACTTGACTGTGCAGAAAAGGGTTCTACAGAAAAATAATTTTTAAATTTTTTTCAAAAAAAAAACACACTCAGCAAACTTCACACATGAAAACTAGACCATGCTGGACAAGTGGGCAGAGAGGATTCCCCCTAGAGTTCTCTCAAATCATGAATCCAATCTCCACCTTGCCAGCCATCCTTCCCTGCACCAATGTTTCCAAAATATTGACTTTTCACAGTACGTGTGCAGTTAGGAGTCAGGGGCCGGTTCTTTGGGGTCAGCATCTACCTGAGCCCCTTCACTCACCTCTGCCTTGAGGTCCTCTTCCAGAAAATGGTGATGACGCCTGACTGTTTCACCAGGTTGAGGGTGATACGGGAAGGGATATGGGCACAAAAGCACTTGAAAAACTCCAGTGCAAATAATTAGACCTAAAGAAGATGCTAGATCGCCACACTTTTAATTTAGAAAGAACAGATGCAGCAGACCGGGAGCCGAGTGCCACCCACGTGCACTCTGCAGCTCCTCTTTCCTCCCCCCCGCCCCCCACACTTAGCTCTCAGAGAAGATTCTTTCTCCAAGACAAAGGAGATTCCACAGGCTCCCTGAGCGAACAACAGAAAAACGTCTAACTTTCCTGGTCAATCTGCCTTTAAAATTAGCTAAGTGCCACTTCACACCCACTGGGATGGCTATTGTCAAAAAAAAAGTGTTGGCAAGGATGTGGAGAAATTGGAACCCCTGAGCCTTGCTGGTGAGAATGTGAGATGCTGCAGCTGCTGTGGAAAAGGGAATAGTGGCTCTTCAAAAAGGTAAACATGGAATGACTGTGTGATCCAATAACTCCACTTCTGGGTATGCACACAAAAGGACTGAAAGCAGGGACTCGAACAGATATGTGTACACCCATGCTCACAGCAGCCTTATTCACAAAAGCCAAAAGGTGGAAGCACCCAAGCGTCCATCGGTGGATGAATGGATAAACAAAATGTGATATATACATGCAATGGAATATTATTCAGCCTTAAAAAGGAAGGAAATTCTGACACGTGCTATGACATGGATGAAGCTTGAAGACATTATGTTAAAAAAAGGTAAGGCAGACACAGAAGGACAAATATTGTATGATTCCACTTATATGAGGTACCTACAGTAGTCAAATGGATAGAGACAGAAAAACAGAGTGGTGGCTGCCAGGGGCTGGGGGAGGGGCATGGGGAGTTAGTGTTTAATGGGGACCGAGTTTTGGTTCGGGATGACGAAAAAGTTCTGGAGATGGTTGGTGGTGAGGTTGCACAACAGTGTGAATGTACATAATGCCATGTACTGCACAGCTAAAAATGGTTAAGACGGTAAACTAAAGTTATGTACATTTTACCACAATAAAAAATGGTGAAAATAAAATAAAATTAGTTAAGCAGGCACAACTGCAGACATGACAATTGTCAGTCAAAGCTCCTGAGGGTTTCACTCACCTACCAAAGAATCTGTCCCCAAAGGCAAGTTCATCAGACACCTTCCTTTCCACGCGTAAAGCACAACAGAGCCCCTCCCCCAGAAAGGCTGCTAAGGCAAGCCAGCTCCCGACTGGTCTTCGCCACCAGAGGCCCGTGGCGAGGAAGTGCCACGGCTACACCAATGTCTAAAGAAAGAACCATCCAGCAGGCACTGGACATTGGCAGAATTAACGAGAGAGGAAGTCTAAAGCATATGATTAAACACACATCTAGAACTAAGAAAACAGAATACTCCACTGATGGCTCAAAGGGCCTGGCTGGGCTCCCTACTGAGTCATTGATGGAGCCTCCAGGCAGGCAGAGATGCTCTTTCCCGTCCTGTCCCACTTGGGCTTCTCAGCCCAGGAAAAAGAAGAGGAAGGAAATTGCTAAAGGGAAATGAGGTCAAGGACCCACTTTTTAGGCAAAGGAAGTGGGTCTGAAAACCATTAAATTCAAACCCTATAAGAGGCATCTTTGCAACAATCAGGGGCCTCCCAGAGGGGAGTGGAGAGATGAAGGTCTGACTTCTTTCTGGGGACCCAGAACTGCAGCCCCTCATGCAGCTGCTTCTGTCTTAACCAACTACAAAAGGCACGTGGTTTCGGGACTTCTATGTAAAAACCTGTACCAACAAACCAAATACGGGAGGAGGTGATGATTCACACGACAGAAAGAATTCTTTGACAGAAACTCGCCACGTCAGCATTCTTCCAGGTTGTAGGCTCCCTCCAGGTCCTTCTCACATCATGTGATCAACCAAAATTGGTTTCGTATAGACGCTTTTCCAGGCACAAACCTAGTCTGTAAAGCAAGGGAGCTCAAGTGAGTCTGAACAGAGCATCTCCAGCCAGTGGCCTAGTTCAAAGGGAGGAAATTCACCCGGGACCACTCCCCTCCTCTCATAAAGTGAGCTGGGTGCATGCATCTTGTGAAGAGGGGGTGCCAACTTGGTGTGGAGGACCCCAACCAGCTCCATGATGACCATCGCTGAGGACGACGCTGGCCAGGAACAGGAGAAGCAGTGGTCTGCGTGGGCACACACACAAATGTACCGGGAAGCTGCCTATTAAAGGGCATTTTCCAAGCTCCGGGGCACTCACAAACCCGAGGGGAGAGACTCCAGATCTTATTCATAAAGCCCAGAACTGCGGTTCCTCTACGTTCACCCAAATGCAGCCACTTCTGTCTTAACCTCAAGTGCAAACGGCACCTGATTTCAAGACTCCTATGTCAAAACTCGCACCAACAAACCCCAACTAAGTGCATATGGGGGCCCAGACCAGGTGGAGGCAAGCCAGGAATGCTTCCTGGAGGAAGAGAAAGAGAGAAGCTTTGTGGCCGGGCAAGCTTGAGGTGGGAAAAGGCTCATTTCAGGCTTTAGCTGGCCAAGAAGTCAGTCAACTCCCTGTTTCTTAACATGTCCATCTGTACCGGAACGGTCTGGGAGCTTGTTAAACATGCAGATCTCCGAGCACTCCCCACCCCAACACATAGCAAAACAGAACCTCTAAAGGTGGGGGAGGGAAGGGATGGCTGCTAAGAATACTCATTTTTACCAAGTTCTCCAAGCAATTCATTCTTATGCAAACCACCACTTGAAGGCCAGGGGACTAGTGGAGCTCCAAGTGCACAGCCTGATCTGGGCCATCAGTGATCAGCTGCAGCTCCTGAGAACGGAGGCCCAAGAGGAGTCCCCGAGGACAGGAACAAGGCAGGTGTAGACAGAAGGGCTGTTCCAGAACTGTTTGGTCACAGCATCCCCAACCCCTCTCCCACGGAGACTTCCTGTTACGATCCTCCGGGAGCGGGCTGGTTACAGACAACATCTGTGCCAGCGCCCAGGGGAGAGGGAGCGAGGGAGAGGGTGAACCTCTCTCAGTTTACAAGCTGGAACAGGGAGGTGCGAGTGCTTCAAAGAGGAAAAGAAAAATCCAGTCCAGGCCACCATACCCCAACAGTAACGGAGAAACTCTACCTGCACAACAGAATTCTGTTCTGCTGAGATTTAAGTAACCTCAAAACTTCCTAATCCCAAAGAAACATCACCTACGCGCTCTGGGGCAAACGGCTCCGAGCTGGAGGAGACGGAGCGACACTGGAAGCCGAATTCGCCGGGTACTCGGCAGAAGGCTTAGGTTAACGTGGTCTCTGTTGTACACCCCAAGAAGGGCCTCTTCCCTGGGTTTCCTCCACTTCACACAAGCGCTCTCTTGTGCAAAGACACTGGGCCAGCCTCCATCCCATCACTTGCTTCCAGAAACCCCTTCTGGCTGCCTCTCCTCACTCCTCTCGGGAAGAATACGTCCCCTAAAGAAAAGGGGGTCACCTCTCAGCCCAACATTGACAATACCCTCAATCCACTCTGAGGGAAGAGCAGAAGCCCATGTTCCTTTAAATCTGCCCACATAAGCAGGAAATGCTGTCTTTGCACACTTAGCACCCTGACACACCTGTTACTCAGGCCAGCGTGAGTCACGGCACAGACATCGCACGCAGGCCTTGTCAACGGCGGGCTCGGCACTCGGTGGCTCGCTCTCACGCACACCGGAAGTCGTCCATCCATCTAACCCTCAGGAGACAGGTTGGGACAGATCAGGTTATAACCCAATTTTTACGAAACGACTCGTTCCCAGTGGAGGTTTGGGGAGAAGAAGGAGGGGAGACACAGAGATGCTTCTCCCACCCAGGTCAGGGCTCCTGTCCCCTCCAGGCCCAGGAGGGTCTCATCTACTCTGCGGGCCATAAACAGGGAGGAGGAGCGAGGTAACCTAGGGAAGAAGATGGACGGGACTTCTCAATTTTAAACGTTCTCCAGAACAAGACGGTCTGCCGTGATGAGAAAGTCCCAGTGCTCCCCTGTCCAGCACAGTGCCTAAGTTAACAACACTGTATGGTATACTTAAACACCTGCTAAGAGGGTAGATCTTTTGTTAAGTGTTCTTAACACCAAAAAAATAATGAAGAGGGAGGGAGGACACTTTGGGAGGTGATGGATATGCTTACACCATAGACTGTAGTCATGGTTTCAAGGGGTAAGCATATCACCAAACTCATCAAGTTGTAGACATTAAATATGTACAGGTTTTTGCATGTCAATCATACCTCAAATCAAGTGGTTTAAAAAGAAAAGATCTGCTGAGCCCCTCCTATCTCCCACATTTTACAAGACGACATGTTCTGCAATGCAGAATCCCAAACTGGATCCTAGACCAGAAAAAGGACATTATTGGGACAACTGGAGAAATTTGAACAAGGCCTGTAGATTAGTCAAAGTAGTCTATCAACGTTAATCCCCCGAGTTTGATGACTGCACTGTGGGTATGTAAGATGTTAACATTTAGGGAAGCTGGGTGAAGGGTACAGGGGAACTCCGTGTACTATTTTGCAACTTTCCCGTAAATCTAGATTGATATCAAAATGAAAAGTTAATTTTAAAAAAAAGGACAGCATTTTTAATCCAGCTGCCTAGTAAATCTTAATCTATGGTATTGCTAAAATGATTTACATTACAGTCCCGAAGGTACAACTTAAGTTATCCTCATACCAATGCTGATCAATTCTTTGAGGCAGGAAAAGCAAAACAAAAATCACTGCATTCACTCAGCAAGCATTTTCCCAGCACCTACTGTATTCTGGCTCCAGATGTGGGATTATCTGATGGACAAGTGGTTCTCTTTTCCTCTAAATCCCTCTCGGAAATGACCACCAAGAGGGACATTCCTTTGACTTTAGACATGTCTCTGACTTAGAACAAAGATAGCGATTCCTGGGAATTTTCCAAAGGAAATAATCCAAAATGTGGACAAATCCTTACGTATAAAAGATGCTCACCAATGCATTACTGCTAAGGGTAAAAATTTGGAAATAACTTAGTGTCCAACAATAGGGGAATTGTCAAGCAAATTATGACTCAATGCCTGGAGCATGATATAGTCATTTCATGGGGAAATGTGCAAATAAAATTGAGGGGAGAAAAGCAGGAAACAAAGCTGTATATATTGCAGGACTTCAGCAGTGAGGAAATATGTCAAATTGCAGCATTACTGTGGGAATTGGGTGCTTTTCTTCCCTGCTTTTTGTACTTTGTAGTTTTCTATACAAGAGAGAGAGAAAGCACGAATTACTTCTCAAATCAGACGGGGTGGAGAAGTGGAGCTGCGGGTCATCACTGGGGCAGTTTCAACAGTTCCTCTCCCAGGGTCTGGCGGGGGAGAGGGTGGGGAAGGGTCACAGGGAAGGGTGCTGCACTAGTGCGGGCAGTGCCAGGGGCCTGGGTGTGGCCAGACGCACGGGCTCCTGGGGGAAGGGGCAGCACCAACACACATCACCTTTCTTCCTCCTGTGGTGCCTGGCCTTCCCTTCTGCCCCAAACAGGTGCTCACTGGAGGCACTGGCACCCTGATCACAGACCAAGGGAGCCCGTGACAGCTTCCAGAAGTTTTCTACGCAGGAGGGACTTCTGGGCGGGAAATGGGTCATCAGAGACAGGCTGCCAATAGGATTGGGGGAGGGGAGGGAATCTCACATCTGGGAAAGCATGTCCAGGAAACCATCTTCAGGGGGAAAGTCCTGGGGTTGAGGACAAGGGCCAAGGAGGGAGAAGGAAAAGGAAGACAGTGCTTTACCTGAACATCAAGGCGTACTCGCTCAGTCATTCACTCAACAAACATCTATTCCGCGCCTACTCAGTGACAGGCACCGCGCTGCCCAAAACAGCGCCGACACAAAAGGACACGGAGGGGAGGGAGCTATGGATACAGGAGAGGTTTGCTTTCAGTTCAGGACTCAAGACTAAGCCCCCTCCCGACGCTGGCCAGGAAAGCTTTTCCATTAACAAGTTGCGCTTCCATTAACAAGTTGGGGCGTGGGGGGCGCCGGCGGACGCAGCGGACCAAATTCCTGCCACCTCCCACCCGTTCGGAAAGCCTGCCCACACCGTTCCGGCATCCGCCTGACCGGTGGCCCAGTCCTGGCAGTAAAGCCGCTCACCAAAGGGCCGGCGACCAGGGACATCCAGAAACACCCTCGTCCCCCACCCCCAACAGTGAGAGGGGCTCGGCCCCGTCGCGTTCTCCAAGAGCTGCGCCCCAGCCGCATTCTGGATCACCAGTGGGCAGGCGCCGGGGACTCACCGAGGCAGCTCAGCTCCCGAAGTAACGGGCCCGGGAGGGCGGCGAGGCGTAAAGGGAAGCGCAAAGGGCCACGCGGGTGCGCCGCGGACGCGGGGCCTTTCCCCAGGCTGGGGCTCTGACTCGCGGGGCAGCCAGCGGCTTGGCGGCGCTGGCGACCGAAGGGCGAGGACCGAGAGCGCCCAGGATGGGCGCTGACCACCGCGAAGCGGGCGAATCAGCTCCGCCTGGAGGCAGAGGGATGGCTAAAATGACCTCTGAGAAGATGTCAGTAACAAGAACAAAAATTTCAACCCAGAACCCCGTGACCTTCAGAAAGCGACGCCGAGGAGGAAAAAAAAGTCAAGCAAATCCTTTACCCCAAATAGCAAGGAAATTTACCTCCAGGTGAGCGTCCCGGCTGTTAGGTAGAATGTATCAATCCATGGATGGAGACGAGGTCGTGGGTCTTCTGAGTCCGGCTGATACACACCAAGTAATCCACGTTACGGGGTCCGGAGCCCCCCATCCCATTCCCCACTTTCCATCCAAGGCCAAAGCGCCGGCAGCTGGCCTCTGCGCTCGGGACCGCGGAGAGCGCGTGGAGTTTGCTGGCAAGGGTGCCCAAGCGGCCGCATTCCCGGGCCCCGGGGCGGGCGCGCAACGCGGGCCGGTGCAGGGCGCCCCGCAGTCGCCAGCGAGCGCATCCCGCCTCCTCGCGCTCGGAGAGCATCCAGCCCGGACGCAGCTCCTCGCCTTTCTTCGCTGTGCATCGCCAGCTCGAACCCAGAGATCCCCGCCGGGAACCCCTCTGCCAAGCCAAGGGAAGCGCCAAGGGCACATCTGCTCGCGGCCCCGGGTTTGCAGGTCCGCGGGGCCCGGGCGGCGTGGGGGGTGCCCCCGCAGGGCAAGAGGAGCCCAGGGGACAGGCGCGGAGCCGCGGAGACGCGGCTGCCACCTGTGGTGACCGCGGCCGCACAACCCCGCCGCCGCTCCCCGCGCCCGCGCCGCCTCCGCGCACTGCCGGCGGTCGGGCCATTCGGCCTTTATATATCAGCCGGGCCGAGGCGGCGAGGGGCGGGACGAGGTGGGCGGAGCGCGGAGAGGGGCGGGGGGGCCGAATTGCTTCCTGGGAGTTGTAGTTCTGTTCCCCAGTCACAACACACGCCGAGTAGCCTAGGGACGGCTGGGGTCTGCCCAACAGCTGTCCTAGCTTGCACCCTCCCTTCGTAGATAAGGCTGCGATTCCAGCCTCACTGTCAACTTCGTTAGGTCTAGGCTGGCCTTCGTGGATAAGGTGGGTCACACCAAGCCCCTAAATGCCACCCAAGATGACAAACCTCGGTAGCCTTGGAGTCAGACAAACCCCGGTAAATTGCAGTCCCCACCGGACTCTGTGACCTTCATGGAGGAGTTACCGTGTATGCCTCAGATTCTTTGTCTGACACAGGTAGAGGATATTAGTGTCTGCTTCTGTAGGGTTGTAGAGGGAGGTGACCACAGTCACTGTTGGCCCGCACCAGGTGGCCTGATCTCCCCACATCTAATATGAACAACCGTTTTTTCCTTACACTTAAGTGCTAAGCAAATTTGGCCTCACGTCTCCACGTCTGCAAACCGCCACCCTGAGACCAGCCTAGACTGAAATTCTGGAGCTGCCACTGCCCTTATTAAGGCCTCAGTTTCTACAGTCGCCTCCTATTCATTCAACACCTGTGCACACTGGGAGCACAAAGGCAGGAGTCTTCCCTCAAGGCTGGCCTTTGTGTCTAAGTCACAGTCAAGTGAGAAGAGGAAGCAGCATCCTGACAACCATGTGGATGTGAAAGAGGCTGTATGGACCGGGGCACCTAATGGTGCCTGGGAACATCAGCCAAAGCGTCCAGAGAGCTGGTGTCTGAGCTGAGTCTGGAAGGAATGGGTAGGAAGTAGCCAGACAAAAAGACACACAAACAGAAAACAACAACAAAGGAAAGGAAGGCAGAGAACTGTCTGTGTGGAGGAAACACTGAGGGTATGAAAGAAGGGGGACACGCTGAAGAGGAGGGCAGGGCCTTAGTCTTCTAGGGCGTCTGTACAAACTGGGGGGCTTAGAACAACAGATGTTTATTGTCCCACAGTCCTGGAGGATATTTATAGATATGTGAGTACACGTGGGTTAGTCCACATGCATATAACTTCCTGCTGTCTCTGCTGAGAGGATCTAGAAGCAATGACACCCCAGTAGCAGTGAGCACTAGATCCATGGTTTGTTTCTAATACCGTTGTCCAATAAAAGGAACATGGGCTCCTCTGAGAAATGGCTGTTTCTAGATCTGGGGCAGGAAATACACGAGATGAGCCTGGAACATCTTGTAGTGCCAGAAGGTAAGGAAGCGTGAAAACACACACACACACACATACACACAGACACACACAATGATGGGGTATGTCAAAGGGATACAGAAACCAATTGAAAGAGCTCCTAATGGCCAAAGTTGGGGGATGATTTGAGCAACAAAATAAGTACAGTAGTATTGGATTATAATCCAAAGTATAAAATAAATATTCATGAGTCCATACTGATATAATTAGGTAAGTGAATAAATAAATATATGAGGGACAATAAACAAACCTGTGCAGAGGCATTCCAGAAATTTATGTAGATATTCTGCCCTCGAGGAAGTAAAGCAGAACTCCCCGCTCCTTAAGTGCAGGCTGCCCACAGTGACTTCCTTCCGAGAGTAAAGCACGGGGGGAGAGGAGCCCCTCGTCATCTAATCACGAGAAAAATTCCAGCAGAGAGACATTCTACAAATACCTAAGCAGTACCCCTTAAAACTGTCAAGGTCGTCAAAAACAAGGAAAGTTCGAGAAACTGTCACAGCCTGGAGGAGCATAAGGAGACATGCGACTAAGTGTAATGTGGGATCCTGGACCAGAAAAAGGACATTAGATAAAAACTGAGGAAATCTGAATAAAGTGTGGAGTTTAGTTAGTTATAGCATGTCAGTATTGATTCATTAATTGTTAAAAGTGTCTGTACTAATAAAAAATGTTAATAACGGGGGGAACTGGGTGTGAGGTATATGGGAATGCTCTGCACTATCTTTGCAACTGTTCTGTGACTCTATTCTAAAATTGGCACGTTATTTTAAAAGTTAAAAATATATATATACAACCCTTATAAATAGCTCACCCACATAAAAGTGGTAAAACAATTATGATATCAACTCTCTCGTGTATCAAGTTTCCACATTTTGGGGGCAAGTTCATAGCTCTCTATTTCTGTTCCACTGGTCAATTTTTCTGACTCTGCACCATTATTACACTGCTTTAATTCTTAAAAAATTCTTATATCTTGATACTTGGTGGGACATTTCATCCACTTTGTCCTTCTTCAAGGGTTTCTTGGCTATTCTTGGACCTCTGCATTTCCATTTAAATTTAGAATTAGCATGTTAAATTTCAAGTAAATATGAATGAAAATTGTGGGGGAGTAATCCTCCAGAAGCCCCTCACTGCCCACAGACTTACATGTAATCTCAACAGCCCAGCATCAAAGTCTTGTACAGTGTGACCTCAACCTACTTTTTCACCCTCGTCTCCCATCGTCGCCCACAAACCCACTGTACTCCGAGCTTACTGGAATATTTGCTGTTTCCAAGCAGCCCTCAGCCTCCTCCAGTCCTCCCTGGGGCTCCTAGTGCCTCCTCTCCACAGAATGCCCTTCACCTCTGCCTGTGGAGTTTTGTACCCATCTTCCACCTACATTTCAAGGCCAGCTCACTCGGCCCCTCTCTCTTGAAGTCCTCTCAGATGCCCACTACCTAAGAGAACGCCATTCATCTTCAAGCACTTTGAGTCTTTTTTAGACTAAGTTTCCTAAGGTCATGCATTTTATTCGTTTTTATCACGATCCTCCTGTCTACACTGTTGAGAGTATTGCACATAGTAGAGACTTATCGGGCATCTGGAAATTAACTGTGGTGCCTGCATTGGGGTTCTTGGCGCCAATGTTTTTACAGGTGGCACCAACACCCATGTCATAGCACTGACGTTTTCTGAGAGTTTGCTGTGTGCCAGGCATTGTTCTGAACAGTGACCATGTATTGTGTCGTCTCATCTCCCAGGATGCCAACAGTTGGTGCTATGTTAACTCTGTGTTAGAGATTAAATCAAAGCTGGGAGCAGTTAAGCAACTGGCTTAACTGAGAGTAAATAAAGAGCAGAGCCAGGGCTCAAACCCAGAGCCCTCTCTCAGAAACATCGCCACCCTACTCCACAGCTCCAGGTAGTGTGTCTATAAACTTCCCGGCAGCGAGGGCTGAATCTCTTTACATGTGTACCTGCTGCACCGAGGTTCATTCCAGGATGAGAAGGTGCCCTGCACAAGCTGGGGTAAGAATGCAGTTGAGCAGGTAGGAAGCACCGGACACAGTGCCTTGCCAATAATAGACGCTCAACAAATGTTAGCGATCTGGTGAGTCCTCCTGTCCTCCTGTCCTTCCTTCTGCCCCCTCCCTGCCCCATCCATGCTCTTCCATCACCCATGCTACTCCGCCATATTGAAAGGAGATGTTTCCAAAGGTCCTGGGACAGTGACGAGCAAGGTGATAGATGTAAAAGGACCAGGGTGTAGGAGAGGGGGGCCAGCATGATGGTGGGACTCGGCCTGGGACATGAGTGCTGAGAGCCAGACACCATGTCTCCATTAGTCAACATACGGAAGACGTGGTAGAAGGGCAGTGGTCTGCGGGTCATGCCTTTGGGAAAGTCTTTAAGTTTCCATCATTTCACCTGTTAAAAAGGGAAAATTGGGGCCAGCCCGGTGGCATAGTGGTTAAGTTTGCGCACTCCACTTCGGCGGCCCAGGGATTGCACGGACCTACACACCACTCATCAAGCCATGCTGTGGCAGGGTCCCATATACAAAACAGAGGAAGATGGGCACAGATGTTGGCCCAGGGCCAATCTTCCTCAGCAAAAAGAGGAAGATTAGCAATGGATGTTAGCTCAGGGCCAATCTTCCTCACCAAAAAAAAAAAGGAGGTGGGGAGAAATCTAAGTAAGAGTAGGTACATTCTGAGGCAATAAAGCATCAGGTTAAACGTGGGTGATCTGAGCCAGACTAGATCCTAGGCTCAAAGCTCAGCTCTGTTACTGTCTAGTCAAGTGATGTGGGCAGGGGACTGATGGGTCTGTGCCTCAGTGTCACCATCTGTAGAATGGGGATAATTCATAGGGTTGTTTCAAGGCACAAATGAGTTAATACCTGGAAGACGTCTGGGACAGCGCCTGGCACAAAGCAAGCACTCAGTAAATATTGGCTCCATGTAGCCAATAATAGAACCACCAGGGAGCTTTAATAAGACACTGTAATTGAAAGGAGTCCCTAATGTAGAATATAAGTGTAATATAAGTATTATTATAATTATTATTGTCATCATAATTGTTCCCATAACATGCAAATCCTGAAGAGGATACATAGATCAATTAGACGTAGTCCCAGCCCTTGAAAGGTTTACAATTGAAAACTACACTGCCTTATACAGTAGTCACAGGCTCACCTGTGGCTCTTTCAATTTAAATTAATTAAAAGTAAATAAACCATAAAATTCAATTCCTCAGTCACACTAGCCACATTTTAAGTGCTCAATAGCACTTAAACAGGTGGCTAGTGGCTCATGTATTGGACAGCACAGATATAGAACATTTCCGTCACTGCAGAAAGCTCTACTGGACAGCGATGCAGCATCAGCACCACCTGGAAGCTTGTTTCAAAATGCAGAATCTCAGGCAGCGCCCTGAGCATCAGAATCTGCATCTCCTGATGTACATTTTTAAAAAAATTTTTAATTTTGCAAGTGGACATAAGTACATACATAATCCCACTTTTAAAAGATTATCAGATCAAAACCTCTTGGACAGAGTGTTTGTTTTAAACAAATGGAATAATATCCTCTGTCTTGTTCTGCAACATTCTTTTTTCTATTAGCAACATGTTTTGGAGAACTTTCATAAATCTAGCAGTTCAAGGGAGCCATAGGCTTCAGAAATAATTTGACACAGAGGAAATTCAACAAAATCCAAGACTGACCTGATGCCCCACAACGTGTGACTCTCTCAGATCACAGGATATGCATACTGGCTGGTTAAAATATGCAGATGAACTTGGTGCTGATGTCCAAAAATATCAAAGGGAAGTTGCACAAGGAAAGACCCAAAGGCCCTGTGGCGTGTTCGAGAAGTGAGAGGGCACATCTATGGGCTCTGATTATAAAACCCAGGTTGCTGGGCTTTCTATGCTCGATGCAGAGATTAAAACAACGAAGAGACAGGCAAACCCAGCAGATTTCAGCAAAAAAATGCTATCATTGAGTAGAAGTCAGTGCTCTAGAACCACCAAGAAGTTTCAGAAAGGGTCAGCCAGGCCATGAGATTTTTGAACAACTGAAGTGTGCGTGGTCACACGTATAATCATCAGAGCCCAGACCTCTCTCTTCATGTCACAAGATTATCATCTTCTTCTCCCTTTCTGCCTTCAAACGTGCTCGATTCTCAATAATAAATGATAAAAGAAAAACTTTCATTGAGCACTTACTAAATGTTGGGCTCTGCGCCAAGCATTTAAACATTTAATGCTCACAGTAGCCCTGAAAGATAGGAAAGAAGATCATGGCTGTCTTCCAGACGAGATATCTGAGACTCGGGGTAACTTGCCCGTGGCCAAACAGCCCCTTCCACCTTCGTCCTACTTCCATCCTCCCAGCTTTATCAAGTGGACTCAGCCTGTCTTCTGCCTCCAGGGGAGCATTTCACCTCTTGGGTCCCACATTCTGACTCTTACCTCTACTCCACACTAAAAGTGCCCCCTCCAGGGCCCCAGGAGCCTCTTAAGCACCCAATCCAGGAGCTGGGCCAGGTCTTCGTAGTTTCTCCCTCTCTGCAGTTTTGTGGGTTTTTTCCCCCTGAAATCCTTTCCTCCCTTGGCTTCTGCAATAGTGTGCCAAGCACTGGGTCTCTGCTCTGTTTACGGACTGTGCTCCCATCCCTACCTCCTAAATGCGGGACACATCCCAGGCTCTGGTGCTGAGCTGCCCCCTAGTCTCCCTCCTTGGGTGCCTTGTCCAATCTCACACCCAAGCCTCCCCACTATGAGCTTGGCTCAACTCCGGGTCTGTCTCCCAGCTGCCTGCAGGATGTTTCCACATCACCCCAACCTCATGCTGTCTAAGAACAAGCATCTTGACCCATGTGCTGTGATGCCTCACCCAATATTCCCTGGCCACTGAGCTCCCTGCAGCCCACTGGGCAATTCTACAAGTGATTGCTTCCTGCCTCAGCCAGCTGTGGCTCCTGTTTTTTTCTTTCTGTTGGTGCTCCTGGGCATGGTCCTGGGGCTTGTTCAGCATTTTGTAGGAGCATCTCAGAAGTGCCAAAGAGTTAATCACTCCAAGGACAACCCTCAAGCAAGGAGGGAAGGGAGTCATTGGATAAATATCCCATCTTTTCCATCCTTCAATTTGGCACTTCTGAAGTTTATTCTATCCACTTGCTCAGAGGGTCCCCAGCAAGATTCAGCCCTGTCTGCTCATGGCAGAATATCTCATTAACCCACCATTTATTGACTTTTCTCCCTCTTGATTCACTCCCATCCTTCACTTGTGCTTCCAAAGATAAACTCTCAAATCGATTACTTACACCCATATATGTTTCTGCTTTGAGAAGAATCCAAAATAAGACACCACCCACAAATTGGTTTGTGTTTCTAGATTCTTTATTCATGCCTATGATTTTCTAAGTCTCCCAGATGTCAGGGTTGAAATCTTCATAGCATTTTTTATTCTTTTGCTCTGTCGCTTCCACCTCTCTGAGTCTTTCTGGCTCATACTTTGAAATGTCTTATTTCCATTATTCCTATCCTAATTCAGGTCCTTGTACCCTCCCCCTTTGATGACCTCCTCCCATTGCTCACACCATTCCGTCTGTCAGGAATGCTCCTCAGACTTTGCCAGGCTTGTCCTTATGAGTAGCTCCCCTAAAGCCATGCTCTGTGCTAGGTGTGTCCTTCAAGGCTCCTCTGGGAGCCTTACCGCCCCATTCCAATGATGGCTCTTTTCTCAGAACTTCCTTTCCATTGTTATCCACTCCATTCGTTTGACATTGACAGTATGCTCTCTTTCACCACTGGTTATTTACACATGTATATTTCTGGCTCCTCCAAAAAATTTTAAGTGTCTTAGGGTCAAGGTCTATATCTTATGCTTTTTTTTGTAATCCCCTCAATAGGGGCTAGGTCAACATTGGCTGGTTTCATTTGACTGACAAGCTTACATTGCTAACAAAGTAAACACAGGTAAATGGTGCTCTTGCAGGTGGACACTTACTCATTCCCCGTGCTGTCCTGAATCAATCCCCAGATGTCTCACTCACAAAGCTCCACCCAAAGCTTGATATTACAGCCAGCTGCCCAAGCTGGTAGAATTAATTGGCCTGCACCTATATGCCAACATCATTCTACCAGTCAATATCTTTTTCTTTTTTTTGGTGAGGAAGATTGGCCCTGAGCTAACATCTGTGCCCATCTTCCTCTATTTTGTATATGGGACGCTGCCACAGCATGGCTTGATGAGCGGCGCATAGGTTCGCACCCGAGATCCAAACCTGCGAACCCCGGGCCGCTGAAGAGGAGTGCACGAACTTAACCACTATGCCACCAGGCCGGCCCCTTCCACTCAATACTTTTGATGGTTTGTGGCATCATGGGGGTTGAAGCTGGTGGTGTTACCACATATAAAAATGATAGTGTCTGCCCCAGAAGTGCTATGAAGGATGGGAGTCTGTAGTTTTTTGTCTCTAGACTGAACAATGGTAACCACTCATTCATTCATTCATTCAACAAACATCTATTTGGCACCAAGTAAGCATCAGGAGCTATGTTTGGCACTGGGGGTATAATTACAAAGCTGACAGCCAAAGTCCTTGTCCTTGTGGGGGAGACGGACAATAAATAAGTGAACAACCAAATTAAATAATTGCAGATTGTGATAAGAAATAAATAAGGAAAGAAATAAACAAGGATAAAAAGAAAAGGCTATAATAGAGGAAAAAGAGGGTCTGACTTGGAAGATCTTCTCCCAGGAAAGGACAAATTACACTACATCATCACTGGTACACACACTTATACATCTGAGATGGCAGTGTGAGCAAAGCGCAAAGTCGGAGAAGGCTTCCTGGGGGAGCCCGACTCAACCCTGGCTTTTAAGCAGACAGAGAAGTTTGGTGAAAGGATGATGTAGAGGTGACTGGGACAAAAGCTAGGATGCAGAAAAGAGGTGTGTGCTGGGGGATGACAGAAGACAAGCACAGCTGTGCTCTTCTGCTAAAGGACACTGTCAGAGCAGGTGTGACACGGTCTCCTGTCCAGGTGAAATGTGGCACCCCAACCCCCATCCCCCACAGATGACAAGAAGCTGCTCATTGTCTCCTGGGAATGGAGTGGCTTCAGAAAGTCTCCGACACCCAGGCGTGCTGGCACAAGGTGATGGAAGGCACGGGACCCATCAAGAATACACCTTCCCTTTTCACAGAACAAACATGGCAGCCCATAAAGGGGACAGGGCTGTGTGTGGTGGGGAATCAGAGCTCGGGACTTACACACGGCTCCTCCTCCGTGTTAGCAGGAAGCCCTACTCAGATTTTGCAAGAAGCTTTGTAATGCAAATATTCTCAAAGACATCAGGCCAGGCATTCACCTGAGATGCCTCCCTTCTCCGTTCTGTCATTTCTTCCATTCCAGGAAAGGGGTCAAAAGGGTGGGAGACGTGATTGAGCAGTGCTGGGAAAATGCCTGGGCCCCACCCGACTCCTCCCACCCCCCAGTAAGGAGGAGGTGCACACTGGGCTCCCCTCGGAACACTGAGGCTTTGTTTGCTGAAGGTTCTGAAATCAGCCTCCTCGCTTACCTCATCCAACACTGAGAGTTCTGTCTCCTCCTCCTTCACGGAGGTGTTTAGAGGGCTAGAATGGGGTGGGGGGAAAGAGCAGCAGAAAGGAGGGGTAGCTAATAATGGCTGACACGCATGTCCCCAGTGAGGCTGGATTTCCTAGCCAAAGAAAATGAGACTTCAGTCTGATTACCCAGGAATAGGACCTGACAGGTGTCCCAGGGACTGTCCCTCTCACCCTGCAGATCACCACCGGACACGTTCACCTGGCCAAGACTGCCCCTGGTAGGAAGCTGCTAGCAGAGGAGCTCGGAAGGTTAAGGGGCGCAAGAAATGTCAGGGCCTCGGCAGGTGCCGGAAGAACTACCTTCTCTCTCTGGAAGCTGGGGTTGAGCCATATCCAGTGACCTCAGAGGCCACATGAGCTGGGCACAGGGCCGTAGCGTGGCAGAACCCCCCGTGTCTGACAGAGTGGTGCTGCACCTTCCGGAAGTCACTGTAAACGTGTGACCCACAGAAGCACGTAACTCACGAGACACACCGTTTAAATAGGAGCCTTGATTTTTCTCATTCATAAATCCAGTGATTCCCCTTGGGAAATTCTGATTCCAGCCACTACATAAACCGGGCAGAAAACAAGAAAGGCAAATCATTTTTCAGGCTAATGCTGATCGATCTCAGCAGCGAGGTGCTCGTAAATGCCACGCAAGCTCTTTGTATCCGCTGACTGTCAGCGGGAGTTCAAGGACTTGAGACTCAGTTCTTGACTAACTGATACCGTCTCAAAGGAGAAGAAACAGACTTGTAGTTACAGGAAACAAACTGGAGGTTACCAGATGGGAGAGGGCCTGTGGGCCGGGCGAAATAGGTGAAGGGGATTAAGAGGCCCAAACTTCCACTTACAAAATAAGTAAGTCACAGGGATGTAATATACAGCGTAGGGAATGCAGTCAGTAACATTGTAACAACTTTGTATGGTGCCAGATGGTAACTGGACTCATCGTGGTGATCATTTCATAACATGTATAAGTATCAAATCACTATGATATACAGCTGAAGTTAATAGGGTATTGTATGTCAATTATACTTCAATTAAAAAAAGTTTTAAAATTAAAAACAAGAAAAAGAAAAGAAGCAACAGGCTGGAAAGCCCCAGCCCCAGCCCCAGAGAGGTTCTGAGGACGATAGAGTCTGCATTAGACAGACTGAGTGGAAGGAGAAAGGGAAGAAGATGACATACCAATGGGGCAGTCGCTTCTGCCTGGAGTACGCTCTTGCCCCAGATCCTTGCACATCTGGCTCATTCATGTCATTCAGTTCTCTGCCCACATGTCACCTCCTTCGAAAAACCCTTTTTGACTGCTCTGTCTAAGGTGACTCTCACTTACCTATTACCTTCTAACACAGCACCCCATGTGCTGGAGGGGGTGGGAACACGTCCTCGACTCCTCGTGTGTCCATGAAAAGAGACTTTGGCCCTCTTTCTCCACCCGGTCCTCAGGGCAGTTTTCTCGAGAGGGAGTAGTTACTTCATGTAAAGGAAGTAAGGATCAGAGACTGAGTCTCAGAAGCAGTCCTGCTCTGAAGATCAAAACACCCTCTCAGATGACTGTCTCAAGGTCTAGACTGGAAGGGGAACAGAATTCTCAGGTGAGCCCACCTGGTCATAAGCCAGACAGGCCCTCCAACCCAGCTCTGTTCGTTATTAATCCCACGTTGGTGCTCTACCTGTGTGATTCCCGTGTCCATCTCTCAGGGACCTCCTTAAAATCAGGCGGGGACCTCCTTAAACCCTTCCATATGTTTCTCTATTTCGGTCTCTCTCCCATTAGGATGTAACCACCAGAGTCTTTGGTGTTGCTCACCTCTGTCTCTCTAGTCCCTACAAGAATGCCCAGTGTGTGGTAGGTGCTTATCAGATATAAACAGGTAATCATCGTTGAGGGTCTATGGTATGCTAGGCATGTGATGGATGTCTCACCTGACCCCTCAACACTCTTTGAGGTCGATGTGATTAAACCCATTTTGCAGATGACGAAACTAGGATTCAGAGATGCAGAGTGACCTTCCCACACCTTCCACATCCCACACAGATGATGGGCAGCAGAGTCAGGCCCTGAAGAGCAGGGAGGGTCTCATTCCATGGTTTTACCACTCAAAACCACACTGAAAATTCAACACTATCACAGCAGTAATTTCAAATGGAAAGAGCAACTCTTTAATTATTTTGACAAATTGACCTTTAACCTACCTATTTTCAAAAATTATCTGAGCCAAGAAGAGATAGAATATGTAAACAGACCTATAACAAGCAAAGAGATTGAATTAGTAATAATAATTTTTTAAAAACATCACATAAAGAAAAGCCCAGGCCTAGATGGCTTCACGGATGAATGCTAACAAATGTTTACATGAGAATTAACACTAATCCTTCAGAAACTCTTCCCAAAAATAGAAGAGGAGGGGGGTCACTTCCCAACTCATTCTATGAGGCCAGTATTACCCTGATGTCCACTAATACCCAGTATTACCTTGTTACCAAAACAAGACAAAGACATCAAAAGAAAAGAAAATTACAGACCAATATGCCTTATGAATATAGATGCAAAAATCCTCAACAAAATGCTAGTAAACCAAATCCAGCAACATATAAAAATATCATTCACCATGACCAAGTGGGATTTATCCCAGGAATGCAAAGTTGATTTAATATAAGAAAATCAATCAAGGTAATACACTATATTAATCGAATAAAGGACAAAAACCACATGATCATCTCAACTGACACAGGAAAAGTATTTGACAAAATCCAAAACCTTTTCATAATAAAAACACTCAACAAACTAGGAAGCCATCTATGAAAAGCCCACAGCTAACATTATACTTGGTGAAAGACTGGATACTTTCTGGTCAGGAACATGACAAGGATGTCCACTGTCACCACTTCTATTCAACATTGTACTGTGGCTGAGGTTCTAGCAAGAAAATTAAATAAAGGCATCCAGATTGGAAAGGAAGTAGTAAAACTATCTCTATTTAAAGATGGCATGATAATAACAAGTCTTGGTAAGGATATGGAGAAACTGGAATGTTCATATGCTGCTGGTGGGGATGTAAAATGGTCCAGTCACTTTGGAAAACAGTCTGGCAATCCTCAAATGATTAAACATAGTGTTACCATACCATCCAGCAATTCCACTCCTAGGTATATACCCAAGAGAATTGAAAACATATGTCCCCACAAAAACTTGTACACAGATATTCATAATAGCGTGATTCATAATAGCAAAAAGTAGAAATATCCCAAGTGTCCATCAACTGATGAATGGGTAAATAAAATGCGGTATATCCATACTATGGTGTATTATTCAGCAGTAAAAAAGGAATGAAGTATTGATACATGCTACAACATAGAGGAACCTTGGAAACATCATGCTAAGTAAAGAAGCCAGACACAAAAGGCCACTGATTGTTTGATTCCATTGATATGAAACATCCAGAATAGGCAAATCCAGAGACAGGAAGCAGATTAGTGATTGCCAGGGGCTGAGGGAGACAAAGAACTGAGGGAGAAGGGAAGAGCAAGGCACTCCTGTATAATGAGAACGCTCCCCGAGTGATGGCGTGGTTGCATTCTGGCATTCCAGCTGAACCTTGAGAATAAAGGCACATTTGGAAAACTCTGTATTTTCAATGTTACCGAAAGTGGCAATGAAATAAAAATCAATGTCCTTGAAAACACTTAAAACAATTGGAATACAATATTTAATGGCAAATTGTGAGATCTAGAAATTTCTAACACAAGCCAGGAATAAGAAGTGACAATCTGCCTTCCATTCTTGGCCATTTGAGTCCCTCTGTGGAGGGGCATGTCCATATGTGCAGTTGATTTCATATTAATCACTTATTGCATTTCTAGTTCACCACGTGGCTTTTGGCCACACACTCAGAACTCACCTATAATATGAAAGTGCGGAGCAACAGACTTTTCTGTTCTAAAATCTGTGACTTGACTTGGTTTACCCCAGGCAATCTGGAGCATATGAAGCATGACAGACTCTCTCTCTGTGTCCTTGGAGGGTTTGTATTTCTTTTAATGGCCACAAATTAGAAGTCAGAAATAATGGGTAATACCGTATTAAATAATATTCATTTCACACCTAAATGCTAATTTAACAGACCACTAAACTGGACAGTAGAAAAATGCAAAATGGACACAAATGCCACCTCCTTCAATCTTTGCTCAAATGTCCCTGTTTTAAAGAGATCTGAGCCCCTGTTTAAAATTGTAACCAAACTGCCACCATGCTCCGCCAGCGCTGGACCGTCTCTCCACCCTGCACTCCTTTTCCTCCTTTCTTTTATTACGGTAAGAACACTCACCGTGAGATTTCCCTTCTTCACAAATTGTTAAGTGTACAGTACATTCTTGTTGACTGCAGGTCCTATGTGTACAGCAGATCTCTAGAACTCACTCATCCTGCTTGACGGAAAGTTTCTACCCGCTGATGAGGAACTCCCCATTTCCCCTCCCACAACCCCTGGCAATGACAATCCCACTCCTTCATTCTATGAATTAGACTATTTTAAATGCCTCTTGTAAGTGTAACCATGCACTACTTGTCTTTCTGTGACTGGCTTATTTCACTTAGCGTAATGTCCTCAAAGTTTATCCACATGGTCGCATATTGCAGAATTTCCCTTTTTTTTTCTTTTGTGAGGAAGACTAGCCCTGAGCTAACATCCGTTGCCAATCCTCCTCTTTTTGCTGAGGAAGACTGGCCCTGGGCTAACATCCGTGCCCATCTTCCTCTACTTTATATGGGATACCCCCACAGCATGGCTGACAAGCAGTGCTTCGGGGGGCGCCTGGGATCCA
This sequence comes from Tapirus indicus, assembly GCA_031878705.1. Taxonomy (NCBI): domain Eukaryota; kingdom Metazoa; phylum Chordata; class Mammalia; order Perissodactyla; family Tapiridae; genus Tapirus; species Tapirus indicus. The sequence goes on from CM062932.1 coordinate 52,076,141, forward strand.
AACCCAGGAACCCGGGGCTGCCAAGCACGAACTAAACCACTGCACTACTGGGGCAGCTCCCTGCAGAATTTCCCTTTTAAGTCTTAATAATATTCCTCTGTATGTATATACTACAATTTCCTCGTCCTTTCATCTGTCCACAAAAGACCACAGATAGATAAATCAACATTGAGAAAGAAGAACAAAGCTGGAGGCATCACACTTTCTGATTTTAAAATATATTACAAGCCTACAGTAACCAAAACAGTATGATACTGGCATAAAGACAGACATATAGACCAATGGAACAGAATAGAAAGCTGGAAGTAAACCCATGCATATAAGGTCAACCGATCTTCAACAAGGGTGCCAAGAACACACAACAAGGAAAGGAGAGTCTCTTTGACAAATGATTTGGGAAAAACGGATATCCACATGCCAAAGAATAAAATTGGATTCTCATCTTACACCCTGCACAAAAATCACCTCAAAATGGATTAAAGGTTTAAATATAAGACCTGAAACTGTAAAACTCCTAGAAGAAATCATAGGAGAAAAGCTTCACAACATCGATCTTGGCGATGATTTCATGGACATGACACCAAAAGCACAGGCAACAAAAAGAAAAATGAGTGAGATGACATCAGAAGTTCTCTGCTTTTCTTTTATAGCACTTATCCACTTCCAACAGATGTTATAGTTTACCAATTTATCATACATATTATTTATTGCCTGTGGGAGCAGTTTTCTCTAACCAATCCTATGTACACTGTGCCTGGCCCAGAGAAAACACTGTAGATTTGTTGTAATAATTGAGTGAATAAGGCATAGGCCCACTTTTTTTTGTTATTTTCACAAAAAATAACTGTGTTTTTAATTGAAATCCATACTAAATAGGTAAGTGTGTATGATGTGTTTAATTAGACAGTGTGAAAAGGTAATATAATACAGTGGCTAAGAATGTGCGTTCTGGAATATGCATCCACCTCACCTGCGTCTGAATTTCAGCTCTGTCACTTGTAAGTCAGTTTCCTTACCTGTTAAAATGGGAACAGTAACAGAATCTACTTCATATTTCTGATGCGTGTATGTTTGTGTAAGGAGTAAATAAGACAATGAGTGTAAAACAATTAGCATGGTGTCTGGAACAAAGTGTGTGCTCAATAAATATTAGCCATTATTATTATTAATCAATGAAGACATTGAGAAAAGAAAGAAGGGAGGAAGGAAGTAAAAGAAAGAAGAAGGGAGGAAAGGATGAAGAAAGAGCAAAGAAGAGAAGAACGGAAGGAGTATGAAATAATGGCAGAAGGAGAAATACACAAGGAGATCTTGGTCTACTGGGGGCTGGGATGTACATTAAAGAAAGTCGTGAGGCATCCCAGGCTGAGTGTCCTGGAATCGACCCAAACCAAGTGCAAAGGAGTCCAAAGAAGGCAGCCACTCCCTTACTCATCTGTGGAGCCACTGCCAAGACAAGGAGAAGCAAGAGAACGGAAACAGGGCATGCTAGACGAGGGGCTAACCAAGAGGCCAGGCAGTGCTGAGCCTGGAAGGCAGGACAGGAAAGAGATTTTGTCCCCAGCATTCGTCCCAGCCCTTTGCATGTTTAGAGTCCTGATGCCCCCTGCACTATCCACAAGACTATTAGGAGAGCCTCCTTTAAGGCTAGGAAACAGTTTATCAATTTGTCAAGATGGCTTAGATAATGTGACATTTTCCATGTTTCTCCTCATAAGCTTCTTATAAATACAAAAGTATATATTCAGACATGAACTTATTTCTCTCTTCCAATGCTCCATTTCTTGTACCCTTTAATAATCGCTCCTAAGGTGGTCGAATTATTCCAGAAAGGAGTGTTTAGGTAGAGTTTCTTGATATCGGAGTTTAGACAAGATTAGAGGTGGGGAGAGAGGCTATTCTCTGTTGGTACTACTGGTTGTCCACCATGCCCTCCTCCTTCCCAACGGAGCTGTGATTTTGTCCAGGACCCACCTCATGCCCAGCTCCAGAGGGGCATCCTAATTAGTCCAAGCCCATCAGCACTGGGCTTTCCCTTGGCAACTGTCACCTCTCTGGGGAAGAGGGATTGGTGACCATGACATAAATTGGCCCGATCAGACCAAAGAATGCACAAAGATGTCCAGAAGTTCTTTGTCCCTCCTCTCATGGAGAAGCAGAGTCTAATTCCTTTCTCCTTGCATCTGGAGATTAATGACTTGTTTCACCAAGAAAATGTACTAGAAGTAACATTTCCAGATTCCCAAAGCTAAATCATAAGAGGGAGTTCAGCTTCTCGGGAATACCCTCTCTGGGATGCTTGAGCCAGATTCTGGGTAATCTGAGGGCACTATTTCGGAATGACCATCTGTAGGTGCTCTGGTCAACCACCCCAGCTGAGCCATCTTCAGCAAGGTGTCAGAGATGTGAGTGAAGCTGCCTTGGACCCCAAAACTAGCCATCCACCAGCTGAAAACCACTGAGTGGCTCCCACTGATGCCACATGAGACAGAAGAATTGTTCAGCTGAACTTGATCCAACTTCTGACCTACAAATCTGTGAGATATAATACAACCACTGTTTGTGGTTTTGAGCCACTAAGTTTTGGGTTAGTTCTTCACACAGCAGTGTATAACTGCTGTATATAGAATGTCTATAAACATATTCCATGCTTGCATGAGAGATTTTTCTCTCTCTTTTTTCCTTTCTTAACAAGGAAGCATACAGCCTCAATTGCCAGTAGCAGCCATCTTGTAACCATGCCAATGGCTAGCCTTAGGATGAAGGCAGCTCCAGGGCTGGGAGACCTAAAATGAAAGAAACTGGGTCCCTGATGACATCATTGACCCATTGAATCAACTAGTCCTGGAGCCCATCCTCCCTCTGGACTTCTTGGTATGTGAAGTAGCACGTGTCCTGACTATTTAAGCTCACAGCTTATGTTGGGGTTTGTGTCACTTGCCCAGAAGGCATCCTTGATAATAACCAGTCATGTTGACTGCACCAAGCTGAAGTCTGGACATCTAGCCCACTCTGGTACTGATTCTTCTCGATGATCTTGGAGAAGTCACTCAACCTTTCTGGATCTGCTTACTCCATCTCAACGTGGGGAGAATTTTTCCTATCCCTTTTTATTTGGCAGGATGACTTTGAAAACCAATGAGGGGCAATGGGCCCATAGAAATCTGAGGCAGTGTTGGGATTTATGTATCATTTTCTTCTCTCTTGGATCTTAAACTCTAAGAGACTTTGCAACATCCTTTTGCAAACATCATTCAAGTTTCATGTCAACACTTGGAGGCGCAAGTACTATTATCCCCATTTTTGTAGATAAGGAAACAAGGTCAGGCATGTTGAGTGACTTGCCCAAGGTCACATAAGCTGGGGCTTGAACTTGTGTCATCTCATTTATGGCCCATTATCACACAGCCTCAATCACCACCCATCAAAGAACTAAGGCACATCCATCAGCAATCAGAAAATAACAAGTTGTTCCTACATTGACACTGCAATTACCTAATTTATTTATTTGCTTAACCGATAGCTTCTGTCTATTAAATTGTGAATTGTCAAATGGTGTTTGTTGAGGCTAGTAAAGTCTCTTAATGCTCATTACTTTGTTTCTAAAAATAATTGCTGTTCAACAATGCCTGTAACGAACATTAACTTGCCTAGTCCCCCTCCCTTCCGTTGAGAACAACTTTTCTTCCCACCACCTAAAGAAAGCAGACCTGCAACGAGAGAGAAGAAAGCTAATGTGCAGGGAAAAACAGTTCCACGTGTGTTCTGAAGATGGACTATATTCTTTCCATCCTTCTTTTGATATTCATTCTTTCACGTGGGTTTAATTTTTGCCCCCACATCTTTCCAATACATTCGTCTTTCGGTCCATGCTTGTTCCATTTGTGTGTCCACCATTTGCAATGAAAATTTCAACTCCCAAACCATGTGCTAAGAGGTCGTGATAAAGAGAGCCACAGAAGCTTCTGAGATGCGAAAGCAACCACAGCGTGATGTGCATGCATGCATTTTATAATAGATTGATTCTTATAGACTACCTTCCAGCTAAAAATTCTAAGTTTTGGAAGTCTCAATAAACTCAACCAAAATGCCAATTCTCCTGCTTAGAATTCCCTTCTGCTTAGGTAATGCTGGTTCCACTTATAGGTGGTCCACCATAGCAAAGAGTCCATCTCTATCAGCACCATGGGAAACAGGGGAAGCTTCTTGAAAGACGTGGCTTCTACTTGGAACAGCAACTTATCTTAGTGTGAAGAGGCAGCTTCGAAGTCCCCTGGGGAAGTCAGGAGCAGACAAAGCATCACAGAGAAGAATCTAAAAGTGCTAAAAAGCAAAAGATCAAGAACCACTACATTATTGCTCAGAATGTTGGATGGAACCTAGAAAATTTGTGAATCGTTTCATCTCACAGAGCTTTTCTCAGTTGTAATAATTATTTGTCCATGTCTTTGAAGGCGTCTGTTGATCAGAAATATCACCCATGAGAAAGAGAGAGAATATGTTCCGTGTGGCCTGCAACTCTTTAGTTTTCGTATTATTCAGGGTCCTGGATCCAGACAGCCCATCCAACTTGGGGGACTGAAGTGAGTTTAAGCAAACACTACATACATGGGGGTGGGTAGAGTTTATGGAAACCAACAAGGGAGAGAGCAGGGCCTCAGGGCCAGCCACAGTGGTGGGGCTTGACCCCCACTAAGTCAGGAGGGACAAGGGGAGCAGTTGTTTCCAGAATGTAGAGACAGCAGCTACGCGGGGAGAACCACCTGCCAGGAGCTGTGGCTACTTTCTTCTCACCCTTCAGTCTCTTGCCCATCACTCCACTGGCTGCACCCAGCGGGAATCCAGAGCCCGAGAGAGCCTGTTGCTGCAATCCAGATATGGCGGCTCTCAGGCCACAGAGCAGGCTGGGGAAGGGGGACGACAGGACAGGCACAGAGAAGAGATCCAGCCTGTGCGTGAACGATGCTCCCACCCTCGTGGAAGCGTTAGAGGGGAAAGCTAGGAAGAGAGTGCAGCCCTGACTCCCCACCCAAGCTCTAGACCTCCATTTCCAACTGGCTGTGGGACAGCTGCCCCTTGGTGCCCCGCTGGCCTCTCAAACAAGATCACATTGCTCACCTTGCTCCTCAGTTCTGGACCCTCAGTGGACCTCTCGATTTGTTATATTTCTCCAGTTCTGTCCTCCTGGCCACCCAGGCTTAAAGCTCAGGGCCACTCCTGCTCTGCTCTCTCCACCAGTTGCTAAGCCCTCCATTCTCTTATGGTTCACCTTCTTGCCCATCCTGTCTTTTCTCATTTTATTCTATCTGGACTGTTGGCATTCTCTTCCAACTGGTTTCCACATCGCCAATGTCTTCCCCTTTAAAGGCATCTTACACACCATAGCCTGATTCATCTAAAACACACCATGGATCTTGATTCATCTGCCCACGACTTAACCAGCCCAGCCCACCTCATTCCCCAAACGTGCCCTGTGCCTGCCTGCCTCAATTTCTCTGTTAAAACTTTCCCTTTGCCCGGAGGAGGGGCTGCACTTCATCTTTACTTCCTGGAGCCCAGCCTTCCTTCAGGCTCCTGAATGATTTTGATCTTTCCCTCCTCCACTCTCCCTAGATAGTTCACTTGTACACCTCCTAGGGCGTACATCCCATTCTACCTTAAATAACTGTAATCCAGGGATATGGGTTCTTCCCTGTTTTCCTTACCACATAGTAAACTTGAGGGCAAGAATCATGCCTTGTTCATTTCTATAGTTGCCTCTAGGACCTAGCCAAGTAGCAGACTTGCTGTACGTATTTAATACCTGTATACTGAATGAGTGGATATGACTATCACTTGGGAGATTTTCCAAAAGCCAAACATGCAGTATATTTCTTGGTCTGTCTCTCTTGTCTACATTAATGATGCAAATGAAGTACAGCCCTAATGAGCCCCACATTGATTGTGGGGCGTATGACTAATCCCATGATATACTTGAACTGCATTATGAAAGCACTTTTCAAACAGCTTTATAGCATATCCAGGCACACAAGGTTGGGAATAGATATCTAGAGATTTATTGGGTCGTTAAATGAACTAGAGAACAATAGGCATTGTGTTCATCTACGTAGCGAGAGAGACCCAGGGCACCTAAACGATCCCCATGTTAAAAATCAGCCCTCAGGCTCCATGTCATCTACAACTCACCAAAAAGTACCCCACAAGGTCTGCAGGAGACTGTCCCCAGGTTCATGGGGTCAGTGAGAAGAGTTTGGAGGTCTTAAGTGCATGATAATGGGTGTCGTTGGGGGGAGGACGGGAGGGGGAGGAGAGAAGAGAGAAATTGTCAAAAGTGCAGTGATTTAGTGTCTGTCTCTTTCTTCCTCTCTCCCTCCCTCCCGTCCTCCCTCCCATCACCCTGCCTCCCGCACAAGGAACTATTGAGAAGGGACAGAACAAACGCTCCCTTATGCAGCTCCCACAGCGTCTCTGGGTTTGTCCGGGACAGCTGCCTGTAGCACGCTATGGTTACTCATTACCCGGGTTCCCAGGCAGGAAAAGGAGCAAACTTAATAGACCCGAACTAACCCTCGGCTCAAATACTCCGGCCGTAAATAAATAAATAAGTCAGGTGTACCAGGACGAGGGGAGGGGGGTGGAGGAGGGGTGGAAGGGCAAGTGGACTGATGGGGAAAAAAACAAGAGTTTCTGAAAGGGAAGGGGGAGGAGGACGGAGGAAAGGAAACTCTCCTTGGAGAAAGCACAGAGGGGCGTTTGTGCTGCTTGCTTGTCCTTGCCCGCAGAGTGGACTTGAGTCTCAGTTGGCCATTCCCGGACCTTACAGAGAATGAGGACTTTAAGCGGAAAGGAAAGAAAGCCCCATTTCTCTAGCTCCCACGCCCCAACCCTCCAAAGCATGATTTGCTTCTTGAAATTGTCACCTCATTCACCAGTGGTAGAGGCACTGTGAGATAGGGCGTGAGTTTTGCCCCCCTCCTGACTCCCAAAGCAAATGGTTTAATCCACAGTTGTCAGGACTCCCACCAAACAGATGGGAAGGGTGGGGATGGACAGACAAGGCACAGGGACTAAGAGGCAGGACAACTGTTGACACGAAGACAGTCGTGCCCCCCAATTTTAAAATATCTACACCAGTGGTTCTCCACCAGGGGTATGATCTCTCCCCTCTCCCCCCAGGGGCATTGGGCAGTGTCTGGACACATTTTTGGATGTCACAGCTGGGGCAGGGGTGGTACTGGCGTTTAGTGGGTAGAGGCCAGGATGCTGCTAAATACCCAACAATGCAAAGGACAGCCCCCCACAACACAGAATGATCCAGCCCCAATGTCACCATGCTGAGGTTGAGAAATCCTACTCTAGATCTATGTCTCAGAACCCAGTCCCCAGCCTAGGCCACCTCTACTTTTGCAGATGGCATCAGTCAGTCCCTCAGCCCATGATAGTTCCATAAATCCACTCATTCTTCCAGAATAAATGAGGGAGGAAAATCCTAGAACGTCACATGCAATGATGCATTGATCTCCTTTTGACTAACTCCGGGAACAAAAACACAGAGCACCCACACCCCGACCCAGGAGGAGGGGGTTGCATCAATGACACCATCACTCCCAGTCACCGCCTGATCATTTCACAGACTGGCCAACTAATTTCAGGATCAAGGGGGTGTGGGCACCTATCTCTTTGTCTTAGATCCTCTGCCCCCTTGGCAGAGTGGTGGGGTTTGTGGGGTTGCATTTTGGGTTTTGATCTCTCCCTACTGAATTTGTTACTCACTAGCTGAATGATCTGACACAAGATTCTCACCCTCACTGGGACTCAACCTAATCAATTCAATGTGGGCAGGGACGGTCCCCAGTCTCCATCTCAAGACCCCTGCAAAGTTTAATGAGCTCTTTCAGGAGTTTAAAGTACCCCCGGAAGGACTTCCTGCAAAGACGAAGTGTGACACAATTCCTGTGGCCAAGTGTGCGGTAAACGTGGACAGCTTCAAGGGCCAGGGTGAGATTTGTTTTCCAGTGTGGCTGTGTCAGCCGAGTGTTGGTGGGTCTAGCACAGCCCTCGGTGTATTCCAGGAGGACTGTTGGTCTTCCCCCAGCTGCCCTGGGGTAGAGAACCTACTGCTGTCCTCTCAATGAGTCTGTTGAAGTCACGCCAGTTCCTCAAAGGTGTGGGGGTGGGGGAGGGTGACGTGTGTGTGTGCATGTGTATAGCACGAGTGTGATGTGTGTGTGCATGTAGCATGTGTGTGTGGTATGTAAGTGTAGGCATGTGAAGTCTGTGTGGTGTGTGTGTCATGTGTGCATGCGGCACACTTGTGTAGCGTGTGATACATACGTGTATGTGTGTGGTGTCTGCGCAATGGGTGTGCGTGCATGTGGTGTGTGTTGTGCATGTAGGGGGTGTGTGCATAGGCTGTGTGTGCATGTGTGTGAGCATGTGTGTGGCCATACCAGCTGATTAATGCCAGAACAAGAGGACCGAGGAAGATTCCAAAGAGAAGGCGGTCCTAACACATCTCTGAGTCGTGGCACCTTCAGGGAGCTGGGATATCTGGAGCCTAGAGGCTCCAAGAAGAGGCTGTCCGAGTTCAATTCCTGTCTCTGCTCCTTTGGAACTACGTGACCTTGGGCAAGGTGTTTAACTTCTGTGGGGCCCAGTTTCCTCATCTCTCTACAGGGCTAGTAAAAGTAGCTACCTTGTGGTCACAGGAATTAGTAAATTCATGTAAAGCGCCTAGTGCTGGGCGCGTAGCACACACTCAGTAGACGTCAGCTGTTCTGATTATCACTGCTGCAGGAGAAAGTTCTTCCTAGAGTCTAACCTAATGCTGCCTGGTCCCTCCCCTGCTTCCCAGGGGAGCCATTCCCCCTGAGCTGATCACCATCCCTACATGAGGGTCCTCTCTTGACTTCAGGTGCGTCTCCGTGGAGATGTCACACCTCAACACTGCAGCTGTTCCCAGGCCCAGACAGGAAGGAACAGGGTGAGCTGACCACCAACGCCGCGTCGGGGACCCCAAAGCCTTCCCTGGTGGCCCAGCAGACTGTGAAGAAAGCCCGGCTGGGGCTCCCCCGGAAATCTGCAGCTGACGCCTGACTTCCTAGATCCCACAGATGCCTGATGACAACATTATCACCACAATAAAGCGATGACGGGCCACCATCGACGCTTAATCAGCCTCGCCTGCCCTTCACAACCGGTTTGTCAAAGCCGCCCCTCCCTTCTCCGTCGTTAGCTCTCCGCTTGCTTATCTGCTACTGGAGACAGAAGTCTCTGGTTTAATTGTGGCAAATTAATTATTGAACTCCACAGCCGGCTCCTCCCCGTGCACACGACAATCCCTCCCATTCAAGGCTGAGGTGGAATCCACGGCCATCACGGACCAGCTGGGGGACCACATTCAGCCCTACACCCCGAGGGGGCTCGAAGCAGCTGAGCCAGACTCTCCTCCTCCATGAAGCCTCTCCCAGCCCTCCTGTCCGTGACGCCGCAGTGAAAAAACGTCTTTATAACAACGCTGGCGGCATTAAAACTCTTTCTTTGCAAATCAATAAATGGTGTTGGGCACATAACTCACCAGCTTATGGCCGCTGAGCCACATAAGCCCCTGTGTCTGGCTCAGAGCAGATGCTTAATCAGTGCTGAATTGATGAATGAGCACAAGTTACTACCCTCTAACTCAATCTGATATACTGTATACTAGTTGATATATACAAACTAATGTATGTAATTCATTTATTGAGCAGTTGACTAATTGCACTTGGGTGTCGGGCCTGTCCTAAGCACTTCCTCCTAATAAGTCCATGAGGCAGGTACTGTCGCCATCAATCTGTACTTTACAGGTGAGGAGACTAAGGCAGAAAGAGGTTAAGTCATTTGCCCAGGACCCCAGTGAGTGGCAAACTGGGATTCAAACGCATCCCATTGTGCCACTTCCTGTGTGATGTCACCCTTCCGCGCAACAGGATCGAGAATACCTGGACCCCACCACCCACCTTCAGGTCCAGAACACGACCCGCACACCACGGGTGTTCTCTGTACAGTCCTCCCCAGTCATCCTCTCCCTCCTCCCCAGAAGGACAAATACGCTGAATTTGGTTTATTATTTCCTTTATTTTCACTGTGGTTTTACTACACATGGATGGATCTCTAAACAGCGCGTTGCTCAGCTTTGTTTTTGAACTTCCTGAAAATGGTTCTGTTACACGTGATCTGCAACTTCCCTGCCCTGAAGTCAGGAACAGTGTTCTTTATTTTCTTCTCATTTCCTCCAACTGCTGACGATTCTCTCTACTTCAGCACTCCTGGGCGCCACCCACGCTATTTTAACTTATATTTAAGGACATATTGTTTACACTCCTTTCTTTTTTCTACTGATGTGGACAGGTCTCTACAAAGAGCACCATCAAATGGGACCCAGGTTGGACAGAAGTTTCTGGGCACTTCTGGGCAGCCTGGGAATGTCGTTGAGCACCTGAATCAATCTTTCTTGGATGTTTCATGGCCCGGGGGACAACAGCACGGTATTGCAATGTGGTTAAGAGCAGGCTTTGGAGCCAGCCTCTCCTGGGTTTGAATCCCCCTGAATTAGCCAGTTATCGACACAGTTGTGTTACAGACAAACCACTGGAACACCCAATGTCTTACAACGTGAGGCATTTATTCCCACATTTGCAGGCCTCCAGGTTGACTGGGGTTCTGCCAATCTGGGGTAGACTCAACTGGGCAACTTGGCCTCATGCCTATTGGCTGAGCTTGGGTCCCAGGCTATGAGTTGACATCAGTTATCTATTGCTGCATAATAAACCGCCCCAAAACTTGGTGGCTAAAACAACAATTTCTTTCTTTCTCTTGATTCTTTGGGTTGGCTGGGTAGATCTTCTGCTGATCCTGCCTGAGCTCACTCGTGTGGCTAGGATCCAAGCCAGCCTCACTCACATGTCCAGTGGTTGGTGCTGGCTCTTCAAGGGGATCCTGGGTCTCTTTTATGGGGCCCCTCAATCTCCCATAAACTAGATTAACTTTTTCCCGATATAGTGGGCTCAGAGTTCCAAAAGAGTAAGAATCCAATATGCCAGGTTCCTTGAGGGCTAGGCTCTGAAACCCACACACAACACTTGGGCCACATTCTATTGGCCAAGGCAAGTCATAAGGTGGCCAGCCTGGGTTCGAGGCGGGGCAGTGTAATAGGCTCCCCCTCTTGGTGACACAAATGGTAACTTCACATTGTAAAGGGGCATGGATTCAGGGCGGCATGATTCACTCAGTGAAACAGGGCAGAGAGTTAATTAGTAACACAATCTACCACAGTTGGGTTCAGATCCACTCCACTTGTGTTTTTTCTGGAGCCAAGACAGTAGAGACCTGGGACATGCTCCTCTTGAGGTGGACCACAGGAGCCCAAACCAAGCCAGACCTCGAAGCCTCTGCTCCTGGCATGGTCACTAACATTCCATTGGCCAAAACAAGTGACATGGCCAAGGCCAACATCCACGATGCTGGGATAGCAGGAAGGGGGTGGAGGGTGTATTTAAACTGAACAATAATCTAAGCTATAAGAGGCCCTCTGTAACTTCTGGCATTTAGTTCTTGCCTCAGAAACATGGGGTAACTCCTCCATTAAAGGATTGTTTTAAGGCAGGGTGACCAACTCATCCTGCTGTGCCTGGGACTCTCCTGATTTCAGCACTGAAAGTCTCACATCCCGGGAAATACCTTGGTTCTAGGCAAACTGGGCTGGTTTGGGCACCCCATTTTGAGCACTAAATGAGATCCTCCCAACAACCCCCAACTAGGTACTATTATCCTGATTAGCCCCACTCTACACAAGTTAAAAGCAACTTTTCAGCAGCCACACAGTCAATGGAAGAACCACGACTTCGCCTGACTCTCTCCAAGTCACTGTCTCTTATTGCCCAACTCCTCTCGCACCTACTGCCCTCCAAGCCCTTCTCTCTCCAGGTCCTCTCTCCCTGGTCTTTGTGAGAGGCCCTCTGGAGGAGAGTGGGTACTACGGAAAGAGAGAAACTGAGGCCCAGAGAGGTTAAAGGTGGCACCTGCTGACGAAGAACATCGAGTACTCAGGCCAGGCTGGAGCAGAGGGTGCACGGAGGAAGCGGAGGCTGACCTGTGGACACAGAGGGGCTGGCCCGTGGTCACAGAGGGGGCTGACCCGTGGACACAGAGGGGCCAGCCCATAACCAGGTAGAATTCCCAAGAAGCCCCGAGGAGGATGCCCAGGGTAGCCTCCACACGGCCTGGCCATTGGCCGGGCTTGGCTGGGAATGGCTGGACCTCAGCACTGAGCCTCCCACCCTTCTGTAACTTTGAGCCTTTGGAAAAGGGCCCCATGCTGACCCACTAGAGCCAGATTCCAGTCCTGCCATGGCCTCTGACTCACTTGCTGTGTGACCTGGAGCAGGCAGTCAAATCTCTCTGGGCTTCAATTTCTCTGTTTATGAATCAGCTTCCTGACTTCCCAGGAATCACTGGGAAAGTGAGCAAGGGAGCCCCATAGAGGAGGTGCCATTACAGGCTATCCAGTTACCACCTTGTAGGCAAATCCCCAAAGAGGTGGTAAGTTACTTCTTTTCTTGAAGACATGATAAAGAAGAGGCACATTGTAATGGAAGGGCATTGGGTCTGGAATCAGAACTCCAGGCTCTGGTTGTGTATCCACTACGTACAAATCACCCAGCTTCTTGAAGCCCTGGTTTTGCTTGAGTGAGAATCACAATTCTTGCCTCGTGCCTTCGTCTGCTCAGGCTGCTGTAACCACACAGCAGCGACGGGCTGCTGAAACAACCGACCTTTATTTCTCGCAGTTCTGCAGGCTGGAAGGCCGAGCTCAGGGTACCAGGACGGCCATTCCTCCTAGGAGCTCTCTTCCTGGTTTGCAGAGCCCCCCACCCCCACCCGCGGTGTCCTCCCACAGTGGAGAGAGCGCAGAGCCCTCTTCCTCTCCTCGTAAAGCCACAGTCTGACCCGATTAGGACGCCACCCTAATGACCTCATTTAATGTTAGTGACCTCCCTGAAAGCCTGTCTCCAAATACAGTCACATGGGGGGTTAGAGATGCAACAAACGGATGTTAGGGGCACAATTCAGTCCACAGCACCTTGCACTCCTCACCGATTGTCGGGTCCGATTAGATGGGAATGGGCCCGAGCGCAGTCAACTGGAAGGCGCGCACGCAGGAGAGATGCAGGGTGTGGGACCTCTGCCGCACATAGGTTACAGGGTGAGTGATTGGGACCAAATTGATGAGGATGGAAAACGGTGCGACAAAGCCGCCACGATTTTCCCCAGTTCCCTCAAGGAGTGCCAACTCTGAGACCTGGGACTGGCACTCCCGAATCCCTGTCCTGGACTCTTTCCTCTTCCGAGGGCATCTAGAGGACAAACACCTTCTGATCGGAATGTTTTCCAAATACTCAACATCTGGAAGGAGCTGCTACAAAGGACCCCTTTGTGTGGCCGGGTAATGGGCTGGCAATAAAACAGGGCCAGACCCCGCAGCGCCGGGAATGGCAGAGGCGAAGAGGGTGGGTGAGGGAGGCGGGCAGACGGGGGCGAGGAGGGGGGCTACCAGGAGGACATGTGTGAGAGCGGGGTCAGCAAGAGGTGTGCCTGGATGGTGTAAGACAGTAAATAACGGTCGGCACTCATTTCGCTCTTCCTACGTGCAGCGCTGCGCTAAGCGCTTTATCTTGAGTGCCTTATTTATGTAACAGAAAATTTAGGGGATGGTCACAGAGAGGGAGGAAGATGTATCTGGGAGAATGTGTGTGTGATGCGACTATAACAGAAGGGTGGTGGGGAGATGGAGGAATTCACACAACCAGGGAACATTTCTCAGGTCTGGACAGGGCAAGGCAGAGAAACCACCACTGTCAGAAGAGTAAAGGTGACCGCGTCCCAACTCTATTTCTACCCAGCTTTATTCCCCCACTCCCTTGGAACTGTGCGCTCGGAAAGCACATACAGGTGCCCTTGCAGAAGCCCCCGGTTCCTTTGCTCCAGCAGGTGGCTGTGCAAATACGTGTGCGTGTCCCCGGGGGTTACGGGAACGCTGTAGCGGACCATGGACGCTGTGGTTCTTCCTGCCCGTCCTGCAACAAACAAGCAACAGTCCGCCTCAGGGCCAGTGTGCTGCCAGCCCTAAGGCAGTCCAAAAACACTTCAGGAGCCCCCTTTGTGGAAAGTTCCTCGGAGACTAAAGCCCTGTTATGCCAAAATCCCTATCAAAAATCCAGGAATAGAGAGCTTTATCCTGCTTCTTTCAAAAAGTATCTGAAAATCAGTTCAGGCAGCTCTTGTAGAAGCGCAGAATCTCAGGACCAAAAAGAATGTCAGGAATCTGGTCACAAAGGGGAAGCGGATGGATCACCTTGATGGGGCTTGTTAAAAACACAGATTCCCAGGCCCTGCCCAGACCCATCCAATGAGCAGGGGTGGAGAGTGGGAATCCGAGAATCTGCATTTGGTAAACTCTCTGCGTGATTTTTTAATGCACATTCAAGTGTGAGAAGTATCGGTCCACATCATGACCCAGCTTCCGAGAGAGCAGCGCTTACTAACCTGAGACACACGGCTGTTCATTCAATTCTTAAACATCGCTAAGGCTGCATATTTCTCAGCAATCAGTGAGTTTTTTCCAACTTTCAGTTTTTGTATCCAACCTTACCTTTCTAAGACTCCTTCCTGTATACTTTTATTGAGCACAAACCATGTGCTGGGTGAGTTCATTGCATATTATCTGTTATGTACAGGAGGGAGGCAGCTAGAGAAGCAGGAGAGAATAAGAAGAAAGGAGGTCGTAGGAAAAGGGGAAGGCAGAGATAGGACAGGACATTCCTTAGTCTCCTGGCTTTGGGAAGCGGTAAGATGGCTTCTTGCTGTGTCCTGGTCACTTCTACAATCAGAGCATGTAGAGTGTCATCAAAACCCAGAACTGCCACATTTGGAAAAAGAAAATTCTACACTTGTGTTTCCAGACTCCCTTGCAGCTAGGATTGGCTATATTAAATCTTTCTGACCAAGGAGATGTTACAGGAGGTCTGCTGAGGTGCTTCTAGGAAATCTTTTGCTTTTCTGATTAAAGGGCGGGATGCAACTGGTGCTGCCCTCCCCTCTCCTTCCAGCCTTGGACAGTGTATTGGTTTCCAAGGGCTGCCACAACAAATTACCACAAACTTGGTGGCTTAAAGCAACAGAAATGCATTCGTTCACAGTCTGGAGGCCAGAAGGCTAAAATCAAGGTGTCAGTAGGGACACATTCCTTCTGAGGGCTCTAGGGAAGAATCCTTCTTTGCCTCTTCCAGCTTCTGGTGGCTCCTGACATTCTTTGGCTTGTGGCAGCATCATTCCAGTCCAATCTCTGCCTCCGTTTTCACATGGCCTTCTTCTGTCTCTGTGTGCCCCTCTCTGTCTCTTATAAGGACATACTCATTTAAGGCCTGTGTAATCACGTATGATCTCACCTTGATCCTTACCTTAATTATATCTGCAAAGACCCTATAAGGTCACATTCTAAGGTTCTAGGTTGACATGAATTTTGGGGTGACATGATTCAACCCACTACAGATAGGGACATGATTGATGGAGCTGCAGCAGCCATTTTGTGACACTGAGCTGCAAACATGAGAAAAACAAAACAGCTGGAGAATGGCAGAGCAGAGAAATACAAGGCTAAATGTTAAGATAAGACTCTGGAAGCACAGCCATGAGATGTCAGGTCTGGAAAGAGAACAACAAAGGCAGAGTTGGCTGAAGCAGTGAACACTGGCTGTGGAGTCACAAAGACCTGGGCTTAAATTCCAGGGCACTGTCACTTTCAGGAGGAAACTCAGGCAGATTATCTTATATCTCTAAACTTTACGTAACCTCTCTGAGGGCTTTATTTGAGGAACACACAAGATAATGCATGAAACCCCAACAAACAGTAATTCTCCCACGCCCTGTTTTTTTTTCTCAAAAGCAGCAACTTTGTCTTACTTATTTTTATATCTCTGGTGTATAGCCCATCATACACAATTAATTAATGTTTGTGAGCCTAAACTAACCAACCAAACATTTGCTTTGTGTTCATGGCTGCTTTTAATATTTCTGGGATTCAGTTCCTACCAGTGAAATATAGATATTTTGGGGGCTGGGATTATTGGAGTGCGTTACTGGGATGATGGTCAGTGAAAGATCCAGAAGGCTTCCAGCTAAACATGTTAGACTGAGCACACATGGTTCTTTCCATGCCTTCCCTAAACTACTGAAATGATAGCATATGAACTTAAATAGTGAAAAAAGTCAGAAACACAAAAGGAATGAGAGAGGAGAGGACAGGAGACAATTTTGAAAGTTGGCAACCGATTAAGTTGAGTCACGAAAGCTGAAGCCTAACTGTCTGCAGAGGAGGAGGCCACACGAGGCAGCAGACCTGCACCTGGGGACACTGGAAAGGCAAAGGAATGAGAGGCATGGGGTCTCTCCAAAAGCACAGTGTGGGGCACGGTGGGAACAGCAGATTTCTTGAAAGTTATCTTTTAAGATTTACCGCACTGTACCAGGGGCTGCTGGAGCGTCCAGGTCCCAGCACATCCCCACCCCGTGCGGCCAGGCAACTTCACCCCCACCCAACAGGAGACTGATGCTTTAGTTTCTGGAGAAATGGAACCAGAGAGTCCAGACATGGGCACTGCAGAGGGCAGGGGCAAAGCAGGGATCAGAGACCGGGGTATTGAAGGAATGTCTACATGCCCCTCCATTAGGCAGCTTTCCAAACATTAGCAACTGACTTACAACACCCCCCACCCTGACAAGAAATGTCCAGATTCCTCTGTGGTAAAATTGATCATCCCAAGAGAAAAGACTTAAAGACAGTGATATTTGAGGGTCCCCAGTGAAGTCTAGCCTCTGCCCAAATGCCCTCCAGTGGGGTTGACCAGCTGTCATTTCCCATTCCCCTCCCCGCCCCACAAATAGAGCTTTCAATGAGGCAAGCATCAGCAGACAATGGGGGCAAGTCCCGAGCAGGACGGACAGAGACCAAAACAACGAAATGGGGTGGGGGAGCAGAAAGAACCCCAGGGGAAATGGAGGCAATGCAGGGAGCAGAAGAAAACAAAAACATAACAAAACCCACTTAACTCCTTTCATCACTATCCTCAGAGAGATAGAAGAAAGTACTGTAACCAAGAAATACGAACAGGAGTCCATGAGAAGGATTATTATGGCAACTCGAGCTCTTGGAAATGAACACTATGATAGCAGACATTAAAAAGAAAAAGTCAGGAGTAGAATTGAAATATAATCTTTTCAGTTATAAACTGAAGGCCACGAGACAGAGAAAAAGATGTGGTAAATACAAGAGGAATGATGAGAAAGGGGATCGAGCCAGGACCTCCAGGATCCAACAGATGAAAATTCCAAGAGAGAAACAGAAAAAATCGAGGGGGAGGAAATTGTGAGATAAATAATATAAGAAAATGGACGTGAGTTTATAGGCTGAAAGGGGCTACCAAGAGCCCCATGTGATGAATGAAAACAGACCCTACCCATATCTCGTATCATAGTATTTCTGCTCATTGGGAATAAAAAGAAGACATTTAAAGGAGGGAGGTAGGAGGGGAAGAAAGGAGAGAGACAGAGATGCCACATACAAAGGACCAGGAATCCGAATAGTATCGAACTGTTTAACAGCAACACAGGATAAGAAGGTAACGGAGCGTCAGCAGGGCTGGTTCCTTCTGGAGGCTGTAGGGGAGAATCCATTTTCTTGCCTCTTCCAGCTTCTAGAGGTCGCCTGTATTCCCTGGTTCCTGGTCTCTTCCATCTTCCCAGCCTGCAAGGACCACTGGAGTCTCTCATATCACATCACTCTGCTCACCCTCTCCTCCTCCCTCTTCCACTTACAAGGATCATGGTGATGACATTGGGCCCATTGAGATAATCCAGAAGAATCTCCCCATCTCATGGTCAGCAGATTAGCAACCTGAATCCCACCTGCAACCTTGCTTCCCCTTAGCTCTGTGACATAGGACGTTCACAGGTTCTGCGGATCAGGACGTAGGCATCTCTGTCTACCATACTAGGCGTATCGCAACTTTGTACGAAATCTGGGTCATTTCACTTAGGAAAAAGGGAAGAATGGATGTAAGGCAGGCACATGCTAAGAGGTACGGAGTGGAAAGGTTGGAAGAGGCAGGGTCCCCAGAGACACCACAGAGTCATTTCTCCAGGCTAAACCTCTACCGCACTTCGTTACGTGAGAGAAACACACCCTGATTTGGTTAAGCGCAGTAGACAGGCTTCCATTACATAAGACTAAGGAAATGTTCACTTTTCAAGGTAAGACATCAATAGACAATGTCTAAAACCAAAATAGGGAGAAATGCCAGGACGCACATGGTATTGGGAAATCGGAGGTAAAAGAAACATGTAAATTGGAATTGAGAGATGTGCTCATGCGGGGCGGGGAGCAAGCAGATTCACAGCTCAGGAAGAGGGGGCACATCGTGACGGACTTTCATTAGAAATGTTATCATGCTGTTTGATGTATTAAGCTTTATTTATCTGGTACTTAATAAAAATAAAATTCTAATTGAAAAAAATGACGAACAGGGTTTGGAGCAGTTATGGCAACACCCCAGAAGGTGCAAGGAAAACACCTAT
Organism: Tapirus indicus; assembly: GCA_031878705.1. Taxonomy (NCBI): domain Eukaryota; kingdom Metazoa; phylum Chordata; class Mammalia; order Perissodactyla; family Tapiridae; genus Tapirus; species Tapirus indicus. The sequence goes on from CM062932.1 coordinate 52,094,807, forward strand.
CCGTGCAATGCCCCTGGCTGGGGTGGGTCAGGCTGGAAGAGTCTCCCGGGAGACACGAAGTGGTCCCTCCAGGTGCTGACATGCAGACACCTGGAGGTGCACTCTCAACCTCGGCTGGACAACGTCCACATTTGCCATCCCCACTGAGGATGCCCAGCGCCCCACTGCTCCTCCTTGAGCTAAAAAGGGCAAGAAGTCAGGACAAAGTCCAAAGTTTCCATCCCCGACAAGATGGAGCAGAGCTCAAAAGAGCAAGCGAAGAGAAGAAAAGTCAGGGGCTGGTTTCCAGAAAGAGGAGAGTGACCATGGCCATCCTCTCTGCACATCTGCTTCTCTAAGCCTGGCCCTGGGGAACAAAGCCAAGATCTTAATCACCCAGCGTCACTCTGGCACGCTGAGTGTGTGCTACACCTGTCTCCACCGTCAGGCAAATGAGTGAGTTCGCAGGCAGGGGCCTGCCCCACCAAACAATGCTCCCCTTTGTCCCCGCCCAGAGCCTGGGATCCGCAAGGCAGCCAAATCCATCAGCACTTGTCAGGGCCCTCGATGCACACAATGCAAGTTATGATCCACATTCTCCAGCAAAGCCCCAGGCTTCCAGCAGGCAGCTCTAACTGACACGCAAAGTGTCAGTCAACCTTCTAAAACCCCGGGGTGGGGACTCGGGTAAGGGGGGCACTGGGCTCTTATTCCCAAAACCAACGAGAACCAGAGAAAGTGGCCCTGAAACTCTGACACATCCTTTCTTTTGGGGGGGGGGGCGGTGAGGAAGATTAGCCCTGAGCTAACATCTGTTGCCAATCCTCCTCTTTTTGCTGAGGAAGACTGGCCCTGGGCTAACATCCGTGCCCATCTTGCTCTGCTTTATAAGGGATGCCGCCACAGTATGGCTTGATAAGCGGTGTGTCGGTCTGTGCCTGGGATCCGAACCTGTGAACCCCGGGCCGCCAAAGCAGAGCACGCAAACTTAACCACTAAGCCAGTGGGCTGGCTCCTGACATCTTTTCTTAAAACCAGCCCCGAGAAGCTGCATTAAGAAAAATCATTTTCCCATGTTGGCAGAGGGCTTTTCCAGCTACTTTAGCGAACACAGTGCACACCTGTATGCCGCATGCCCCTGGCTCAGGTGGGCAGCAGTTCAGAGGACAGAGTCCCACCTGGGAAGAGGGAGGATGGAAGTATGAGCTCCCAAATGAGATTGCCTACAAACCCAGCACCAACAAGAAAGGTGTAATGCTGTCCTTTGTCGCCAGCACAGTGGCAGGCACAACAGAAGTTGGGGGATTTTGTGTCCCAAGAGAACCTGGAAGTCGTCTCTAAGGATGCTGCCATGTTATTATGTGTATTTCTTGACAAGCCTGCAAACCATTCCTGGCTGTCCTGTTATGTCCAGTCATCCCCCTCCCTTCCCACTCTCTGTCACCAAGACCGCCAGTCACCCGGCCAGGAATATACAAACGTTTTCCTTGGGCAAACAACTGTTCCTTTGCAGACTCCTAGATTGGTGTTGGCACTCAACACACAGGGAGGGGACAGGGGAGGAGGGTGTGCTCAGATCTGCCGTCCCTCTAGGGTGGGGTCATTGGCACACTCTGCTTAGGCCACGGGTGCAAGGCAGGTTCACAGCTATGATTAGTGCTGATTCAGCCATGCTCCCTGGATCTCATTCCCTGTGCTTACCCCACAGGCTCATTTATGGGAATGAAATGAGCTAATGAATGAGTTTTGAGAAAAGTACAAATTCCCTTAGAAATACAGCATATCTGAGCTGAATAATAGCGGGTATGATGTTATTGTTTTTGGCCAAAGGCCACTGCTCAGCTTAAAGGGAAGGAGTAAGATACATGCAATATTTTCAGTAAATTATATAATGTCACTTTTTGGGGGGGGGGCTGTTAACGGCATCAGGGTCATGTAAAAAAGAAATCCTTTCCTTTTTGAGATACATACTGACCTGTTTATGAATAAAATGACAAGATGTCTGAGATTTTTTTTTCTGAAATAATGAGGAGGAGGAAGGTGAAGGGGATCGGCCAGCAGTTGGTGGTTGTGGGGACTCGTAGATGGGTACGTGAGGGTTTGTGACACCATTCTGTTTACTTGAATGTAGATTTGACATTCTCCATAATAAAAAGTTGAACAAAAACAAATTTTAAAGATCAAAACAGAGTAAGGAATAAATCTGCCCATGGAAGAACTTAGGTGTGCATTGTAAGGCCAATGATCAGACCTGGCCTCGCTTTTAAATTGCAGTGGCTAAAATAGATTTGGTTTTGCCTTTTTAAACCAGACAGTAAAAAGGTGAGTAAACTCCTGTCGGTGTTGGACAAAAAGCCACTCAGCATTTTTGGTAAGATTCCAGAGTGGCGTCTAGTGACATTTACTCCCCAAATACTTCTGCTACTGGACCAGATTTAGGTCACACAATGAGAGATCTGGTGGACTGAAGGCAACTGTTAAAATTCCCAAACTGTGCAAAGGATTCATTGTGATTGAAGCTGTTGGTATGGTTTAAAAGAAGACTGTCACAAAGACTCACTGAGCAGAAGGAAGGGCGGACTGGCCAGGTATAACGGCTGGGGCAGAAGTCACTTTTGAAGGACCCCGTCATAATTTGTGTGTGTGTGTGTGTGTGTGAGGAAGATTAGCCCTGAGCTAACATCCGTTGCTAATCCTCCTCTTTTTGCTGAGGAAGACTGGCCCTGGGCTAACATCTGTGCCCATCTTCCTCTACTTTATATGGGACGCCGTCACAACATAGCTTGACAAGCAGTGCGTTGGTCCATGCCCGGGATCCGAACCTGCGAACACTGGGCTGCTGAAGTGGAGCGTGCGAACTTAACCGCTATGCCACTGGGCCGGCCCCAGCATTTCCATTTTTAACTGGTTCATTGCTCAAGCTAATGTTATCCACTGAATCTTTTCCTCTTGCTATTTTTGATCTTAGCGAATTGTGTTGGTTGAGGTTAAGATTATAGAGATAATATCAAAAATCATCAGTTCAACATCTAAATCGTAACAGTCACATCCAAATGCATAGGTGCTATTTTTCCTTCTGATTAGCAAGATCCTAACCTCCTTCTCAACGTTCTTAAGCATCTAACACCCTGGGCTGGCTCAATTCCTCTTGTATCTGCCAACCAAATCTAAATGAAGAACAGTGCTGACCAATTCGTGGGACATGGGCAACCTGGGAAGTCAATGACCCAGCAAAAAGCAGGGTATCAGGTGCTTATGGGTAATCTCCCCAGGGGCCAAACAGGTGAGACCAGCCTCCCTGACCAGTGAAAGGAGGGAGGAAGTGGAAGCTGAGCTCACGGTGGGAGGATCCTAGGTGTGGGTGGTGGTGGCAGCCCCTGGGCAGAGAAGGGCGTGTTTCCGAGGGAGCCTTGTGCTCTACTTGTTTGCCACACTTTTCCAAACCACAAAGCCCTGCAAGAGCTCCCTTGCCAAGGCTGATGGCAATCTGCCGTGCTATCAGCTTCGTCATCTCTTAGACAGACATGCAGCCAGTGCTGTGAATCCCCAGGGAGCTTCCTTGAAGAATCTTGCCTTTTCCCAAAGCCACGTTGTTTGGCCATCTAGGCCTGTGGCAGCACATTTTGCCAGTGGTGCTAATGGTGCCAACCTGCATCCCAGTTAATGTCCCTCTCTCCTTCTCCCTCAGCCTGCCCCTTCTACCCCAATCCTACCACAGCCCAAACCTTAACATGAGGCTAAACCATCCACTCGTTCCCATCCTTGTCTTTCACAAGGATAAATATTCAGAATGACAGACCCACCAAGGAAAAGATCTAAACCCGACCTTCCTTTTAATCTTGACAGCTGTGTTGTCCAGCCAGAGACTTCACTGTGTCTGCTGCCTGGGTCTACTAAGGGCTAACAGAGGTGGCACTCTGCCTGGTGGAGCTGTGAAGATGATGATGGGAAACTAGCATCAGAGTTCTTCTGGTTTGAAAAAAGAGGATTTTACTCTTCAGCACCTGCCAACTGGATGGGTTTGCCAAGAATTTTACATGTGCCAAGAATTCTACATTAAACAAACATACACACCTACATCACCCCTCCTCCAAACAGGCATAAACTATTGGGTAAGGAAAGAGCTCTTCTCTTAGGAAGGAGGACGATGTGGGTTCATGAACCTTTCTGGTTTCCAGAGCATAATCTATTTTTAAGCCAGACAACCTGAAACATTTCTCTTACAGTAAAGTTTGGGTTCCAAAGCAAGAAAGTTAAGCCTTGATTTTGATCTACAAGATTGTTGTTGTTGTTTTTATCATGCAAGTCTATTACAAAAGTTTTGAATATACAGATAATTTAAAAAAAAATCCTTGGGAGACTTCTAGATTTATATGCTTTTATAGACCTGGCAGTGGACTCTGTTTGGGGTTATTGTTGTCCCTGTCACCCTTCCTTTCCTTTTGTCTGCAAAGTACAGCCAATGGCTGAGACTTAGATAGCCATTGCCATGGAATGTGTCACGTCGGGAGTTGATTTGTGAAAGTTCCTAGACGAAACCGGGACAGTGACCAAAATTAAGGAATCTTGGTGGCACCAATAGGTGTCTCCATGGAAACAGTAACTTGAATCCGAAGCATTTTTACCCTTAGTTCTGCTGTGTTAATGAGAGAAGATGCGGTAGGAGGAAGTAGACTTGCAGATCCTGGTCTCCAAGAGCTCAGCATCACCAGGTCCTCTCACTGGGTCATATAAAGAAGCCAAGAGCTGGCCACAGCCTTGACCCACAATTCTGGGGGATCAGCCCATGGAAACCCCTTGGAGAAGAGGAGGGCAGAAAGACCAGGATTCCCCAGGGCTCATGCAGCAGAGTCCACCTCTCCAGGTGGGTGTCCTTGACTCCAGTCTCCTCCCTGCTCACTCATGCCTTCTGTCTATTCATTGCACCACTCTAAAGTGTAATGCGAAAGAGAGAGAATAAAATCCTATCATTGCCGCATGTAGTTTGTTGTGTCATGCTTAGCCTGACTGGTGAAAAAAATGACCATGAGTATATGAAATCAACGCATGTGACCTGGGTTTACGAGCCCAGAGTACATGGCAAAGGTGATGGGGTGTCACTCCTTTGATTATGTCACATTATATAAGACTCTTTCTTGCTAGCAGACCCACCCAGAGGCTCTCCTTGTTGATTTGATGAGGTAAGTGGCCATATTGGAAAGCCCAGGTGCCAAGGAATTGTGAGTAGCCCCTAGGAACTGCAGGTGGCCCCTCGGAGCTAAGGAAAGCCTCTAGCTGATAGTCAGCAAGAAGTTGGGGCTCCAGTCCCACAGCTTCTAGGAACTGAGTTCTGCCAACCACCTGAGTGCACTTGGAAGCAGATTCTTCCCCAGTCGGGCCTCCAGATGAGAACACAGCCAGTGACACCTTGATTACCACCTTGTGGGACCCTGAGCAGAGGACCCCATTACACTGTGAGGCTTCAACCCGAGAAACTGAGACAACGCTGTGTGCTGCTTGAAACCATTCAGTTTGTGGTCGTTTGTTACACAACAATAGAGAATCAATACGATGCCCACCTCCTGCCACGTTACCAAATATGACCAACGTCCACATGGAAGAAATCTACAGACTCATAAACAATTTATTTAAGAGCAGTCTTTTTTCCTTTAACCCACAATATAGGCTTCTTAGTAAATGAAAAAGTTTACCTATCCCATAATTTCCCATATTAAGTTGAACCAGCATTTTCACTGAAAAAGCAGAAAGGAAGCAGGTTCTTGTTAAGCAATAACTTTGAAGAAGTATAAACTTAAGTACTCACCTTAAATTGGTTAACTGTTCTTTTCCATGGGATACCCTCCAGGGTGTGGATTGGCCAATGTAGGCTGCAGACCCAAGTGCATATTGAAGCCTAACCCTAAAGGCCAAGGTCAGGGAAGGGAGTACACCTCTAACACCCTTTCTGCACATCTAGAAAGTGGAACCCAGACTTTGGCTAAGGGCCTCTCCTCGCACACTCCCCCCAGGCTTGTCCTACATTTTCATTCTTCCCTGACGCATCCTGGACTTCTTGGAGGTCATGGCTCTTGTGACCAGTGAAGGCAGATGCTAGCCTGGCCTCAAACCCCTGGGCTAGGTCCTCACCAACTCCAAACAGGCTAGATCCATACCCCTCCCTTCTAGATGGAGAGGGGCCAGCGAGAGACTTATTAACTTCGTGGCTCAGTTTGCCAGAGAGTGGGGACTATATCAGAAAAGATCTCATACAATTTCCTACCTAGGGGAGGATCATGTGGTGCTGGGATGCTGAGATATAGGTCAAGAGGTTCACCTCTTCAAAGAATCATATGCCTTTCCTTAGGCTAACATAATCCAGTTGCCCTCTTAGCTCATCCATCCACCCACATCTTCCATGTCTTGGAACAGAGGGCAGTAGCCAGGTGCCCCAAGGATGCTTGGGCCAAGGTGTGTGTGTGTGGGGGGGTGGAGTCCTGAGGCTGAGCAGGCCCATCGGAAGCTGCAGAGGTCTAACAGGTCTTGGGAATACACAATGGCCATGCAGGATTCCTTTGCCATCAGGCCACTGACAGCCCAGGCACTGTCAAGAGGATGTAACTAGAAAAGAAGATGGTAGAACAGAATCCAAAGGAAGGTTCAGGGTTGCTGTTTCCCAGAGCTCTCATTGGCAGCCCAGCTCCAGCCTCCCTCCTGCATCCTGCGAGAAAGAGGAAACAGTCCTCTTTCCAGGGTTAGTTCTTCCTCCCCTTGGAGGACAGAGAAGCAGAATTGTGAGTTGTATTCCTCCCAACTATGAACACACTACCGCCCCTTCTCACAGTTGTAGGGCTGGGCTGCATTAGGAAGATGACGGAAAAGTGAACAGGACATAGGACTCCTGAAGCTTTGGAGAAGGCTGGAAATGCCCCAGCACTGCAGGCCTCCCTGCCCTGTGCTCAAGCAGAGTCAATAAAAAGCACTGAGACCTAAGGGGAACTTACCCTACAGCCAATGAAGCCTGAACTGCAGGGACGCTGGCTCACAGGCGCCCCTTCCAAAGCCCCGTGCCTAATTTGGAATTTGTACGTTTGTATTATTTTTCCCAAAGGGCGCTCCTGACATTGTATATCTCAAACCCGGGTCCACGCCGGAGGGGACAAGCTGGGAGTGACCAGCCCGCAGACTGCGAGCCCCCGGAGCCTCGGGAAGCCAGGGGGCGTCGCCCTTTGGGGGCGTCGGATGGGCCACGCTGTAGCCCAGGGGGGTGGCGCTGGATGCGGGCTGCGTCCCTCGCAGGCGGGCGACCGAGGGAGCCCGGTCCCAGGGCGGCCCGGGAGCGCCGCCCGTTGCGTGCAAAGCCCGGCGCCGCGGCGCGTCCGGCCCGCCCCGCACAGGTAAACAGCGGCCCCGCCGCCGCCCGGGGACCCGCCCCGGCGCCGCGCCAGGCGCCCCGGGGAGGCCGAGGCCGCGAGGCTCCGCCGCCACTCGGCGCCGCGCCCGGGGGACGTGCGCCGGCGCAGGCAGCCCAGCCTCACCTGCCGGGGCGCCGGCGGGTCGGGTCGCACCTGCGGGCCAGGCCGGCTGAGCCCCGGGCATGCAGCCACTGGGAGGAGACCCGAGAGGGGGGGACCCCGCGCCAGTGGCTTCGGAAGACGCTGCCGCGGGGCCCGGCCCAGGGGTGCGTAGTAACAATTGGTGGAGCTGTAGCCACTGAAGATCGGTGCCTTCGTTATACGAAATCATACCTGGGTTGAAATGGAAGGGGAAAAAAGAACAGCCCCTGGGCTCCCATTTGCTTCCAGCTTTCACAGATTCAACCAACATTTATTAGAGGGTGGAGGTGTGCAGGACGTGCGCCAGGAAAGCTTTAGGGGAGGACAGTCGGGAAGTCAGTTTTTGCATCCTCTGCGCAAAGCAGAACCGACCCTACCTGTCACCAGCTGGTGAGTAAGACTTCCTGGACCTCACCTTCCTCGTTGGTGAAGTGGGTGATAGGTCATATCGAAGTGAAGGAGGATTGAAGGAGGCGGCTAGAGCACCCGGCGCCCTGCCTGGCACAGTCCGCCCCTAACTAATGGCCTTTTGGTCCTTTCCCCAGCACAGTGGGATGAGGATGTCTTAGGTCTCCAGAGAAGACCCAGACCCGAGTACCTGCCCCCCTCCCCACTTCTCATACCAGTCACCTGGAATGAAGGGTCCATTCACGGGCAAGCCTTGAGGGAATAAGTTGTTTTTGCATCAAACAGTCCAGGCTAGGACTGAGAGGCAGTGCTATTAAGCAATGCCATGCAGCTTAAAAAAGGACACTGGCAAGCTCGAGTCCTGAAATTATTAGCTCAAGGAAGAGCCTGAACCTAGGGATTTCCACGACAGTTCTTTAGGATCCTCTTACCCCTTGTGTCCACGAGACTGAGAAAAGTAGAAGTACAAATGCAAAATTTGATCCCAAGGATTGGCTGAATTTCTATGACGGTAAAATTGTAGCCTTTCCAGAGAAAATTGGAGCAATGATCCAGGAAGGAGGAGGACCCAGAGAATCAAAATGAAGATATATGGGAGGACTGGAAAAACTTGGCGTTCTCTGAATTCTCAATCCTCAAAGAGCCTCCTGTGTGAGCTGAAACAGCCCCTTTTCTCCAGTCTTCTGAAACACTTCTTGAAGACACTGTAATTCCTTTGCCTACGAGAGTCATCCTACAAGAGAAAGCCAGTTCTCCTCAGGCACTTCCCTGTATTGTCTCCAGAGATAACAAGAGTGACAGTCATGCACCACGTATCTACGTCTTGGTCAATGACGGACCGTGTATACGATGGTGGTCCCATAAGATTAGTGCCATAGAGCCTAGGTACACCATCTAGCTTCGTGTGAGCACACTCTGTGATGTTCGCACAATGGTGAAATCGCCTAGCGACGCATTTCTAAGAACATATCCCTGTCGTTAAGAGACGCCTGACTGTTTATCCCAGCATGCCCCAAAGGAAGGGTGATGGCAAAAATCAGGGAGGCTCAGAATTCAAAACCAACATAATTTCAGGATTTTTCTAATTTTTATTGACAAATTTGGGGAAATATGTGTGGGAAGAGATTTTTAGGGTGCTTGACAAGGGAGAGAACAACCTAACTTTAGTCTGAATGTATTGATAATTTTTACGGAGATTCCAGGTTTGCTGTGCTAGCAGAAGCTAGGGGTGACTTCAGGGCCTCAGGAGAGACTGACCATTGGATACCAGGTGATTATTCCTGAAATATTGCCATCTGTGACCCAAGCTATCCCTCATGTACTGGGTCATGTACCACACTTATACAATCCCATTACCCATTGGAAATGGCTTCTATGGGACTGGGCCTGACCAGTCCTGAAGGCATGAGTTGCATGCACAGGTAGCACACATTCCTCATGTGCCTGTTCCTGACCCCTTCATCAATCTGACAGTGTCCTCAAGGGGAGTTTCCCGAGAGCCAGTGACTGGGAGAGGAAAAACCGCTGAGCCTGGTTTACAGATAGCTCTGCGTGATGTGCCGGCCCAAACTAGAAATGGATGGCGCAATGTTATAGTGCCAATGAGGATAGTAGGTGGAGAGAGAGCCTCCTGATGGGGGGAATTCTAAGCACATCTCTCTATGTCCACTTTGCTTGGAAGGAAAGATAGTTTGATGCAAGAAGCTACACCAATTTATGAGCAGTGGCAAATGGTCTGGCCAAATGGTCAGGCACTTGAAAGAAGCAAGATTAGAGGTTTGGTGACAGAAAGGTTTGGGCAGGCATATATAGCTGCACCTCTCAGCATGGGCCAAATGTGAAAATAATTATCCCTCAAGTAAAAGGTCACCCAAAGTCCCCACTATGGAGTAAGCTCTTAATAATTAGGTGGACAAGACTATCTACTCTATGAATGACAGTTTCTTTCCCCAGGAACACCATCGCTTTCTCAACTGATTAAAGAACGAAAGTGCCCGTGTTGCCAAAGATGGGACTATGCGTGGATTCAACCACACAGCTTTCCATCACTGATGCAGACCTGGCCACTGAATGCACAAAGGATCAGTGATGATACCTGACCCCGATGCTGACGACACTTCAGGGACACCCGTGGCCTACTCAGCTGCAAACTGATGACCTTGACCTCTTCCATCATGGAAAAGGCGGAGATTTCTCCTCACCGAGACAGGCTCATATGTCTGGATTTGGAATTGCCTCCCTGTCTGTCCTATCACCATAGTATCCTATACAACAATGCTTCTGACCAAGGAATTCACTTTGTAGTCAAAGAGGGAGGGCGGTGGGCAGGTACCCGTGTAATCTGATCCTATCACCCAGAAGCAGTCATCTGTTTTGAACTGACGTGAATTGGTTTCAGGACTAGCTCTGAGACAATATATAGTGAGGTTGAGATATTGTCCTTTAAGACTGGGATTTGTTCAGAACCAGTGATCAATATGTGGTGCTATTTCTCCCACAGCCAGATCAAGCAGGTCTGGAAGAAGGGGGCGTGGGGATGGTGCCACCTCCACTTTACCTAAGGACTCTCACGCTCTTCAACTTCGGACTCCACCAGGTTAGAGTTTTTGAACCCAAGAAAGGAACGCTCCACCACTGGGGCGGCTGGCCACTGGGGTAGCTCCCTCGGGAAAGGGGAAGTGTGAAGACTCCATTGCATGAGGGATAGCACCGTTATCTAAGCAGGAAGGTTTCTTTAGGAGGAAATAGAGGAATTTTAGTGTGCGTACATGTTGAATAGCAAAGAGTGAGGCAGTAATAAACTTTTTTCTCTTCTTTTGGCTTTCTACCATCTAAACTCATTCCAAAATTTGAAAATCCATTGTTGTGTGTCTTGGGAAGGGGGCAGGACCAGCTAGTTCATGGGCGCAGGATCTAAGCTCTGCCAGCTAGATGTTCCTGCCCGGAACTTTGAATGTGGAGCCAAGGCACAAAGAATCAGGGTTAGTTTAGAGTTCATTCCTATGGTGGTGGTTGCATCAAAGGGCAGCAGTTTGAGTGGTGATGTCCACTATCCAGAGCCCAATACTGGGGGCCATGGCATCCAAACCAAGCTGTTTTTGAGATGTGACTGGACCGTGGTCCCAGACCTCTAGTTTTCTTGGCTCCAACCAACTTTCAAGCCTGATTCTCCTAAAATCCTGTGACGCTCCTTGTAGCCTTCCATTAAATTCTCTGTCTAAGTAAGCTTGAGTTGGATGCTGTTGTTTGCAACCTTGAATCTAACTAGCTCTTCTCATCTCAGCTCTCTCCTTTGCTCCTAGTGGTGTTGGGCAGAGGAGATGTTAGGACTAACTTTAGTTAGCTCGTATATTATCAACCCTGGAAAGAAGCAGCTTAGAGAAGGACTGAACATAGCACAGGTCATCCATGACAATATCCCTTTTATTGATATTAATCACAGTATGAGGTCTTGTCCATCAGAAAGAAGTTTGCATTATGCAGAACTACATACAAAGACATAAAATTACACAAACACCAACCACCAAACCAATTAATCTCAACCAGTCAAACCTCTGATTGTGTCTTCAATTTTGATCATCAGTGCTTCGCAAGAACATACATAGACTCAGCATAGGGTTGGCCTTTGGGGTCTTAGAGCATTCACAGAGCAGGGTACTCACCCTTGGAAGCAATGAAACATGTAAACTCAGGGCAGGCGTTGATAACACAATGCCTGAATACCCGGCTTTCGGGCGGCCTGCCTTGCCAGTGGAGCCCAGTCAAGGTCCCATACGTTCCTTTGACCAATGAGGATGGCAGGCCTTACGGTGTTTAAAGCAGACAAGTTATATCACCCTGTTGGAGAAGCTATGTGTGTGAAGGAGTAGTTTCGCTTCTAGTCTCGTTCAAGTCATTCTTTAGGGTCACTTCAGAATGATGACTTGGCTAAAGTTTACTTTAAAAGGGAAATGTAAAAAGCTCTCTCCTTTTTTTTGTTTTCCTATCCCTTCTTCCTTTCTAATCCTAAACTCTCTGGCCAAACTCCAGCAAAGCTTGTTGCAGCTTAAGAGTCCTGGGTCAGGTTACGAGTTACCAAATGGTCAACAGAGAGGGACCCAGTGCAGATTCTAAATGTCTTTCATTCACTTAAATTAGCTTAAGTGGCTCCCTCCATAAGTAAATGAAGAGTTTGGGTTCCAGCAGATTGCTGGTGTCCCCAAGACTCTTAGAAAAACGAAGGCTATAAACTTATCAAAATAAACGTCTAGGGGATTTGGACACCATGACAAACCGCTCCGCTTTTGGAATCCATAGAGATCAAAGCCACACTCTGTGCTCTTGTCACATGCTTCCTGTTCACAGTTGTCCTAATTCCCTGAACTTCAATAGTGTCAATCTTTGCCTCAAAAAGAGAGAGAGAAAGACTAGTTCATTTTCTTCCGTTTTCTGTACCCTCTCCTACACAGCATCTCCCTGGGGGAGGTGGGGGAAGGGATATTCCTCCTTGGGCTGGCTGGGCCTTGGAAAGTACTTGCTATGTCCACAATGCTCCAGTTCCAGTCTAAATGGGTAGAGGATCAATGGTGACAGATCAGGAGGGACAGACAAAAGATGTCCTGGCCATTGTGCTTTGAGTCACCCAGCAAAAGTGCTCAGGCGACTTCTCTCTCGGTAGCTTGCCTCTGTAGGTGAACTTGAGGAGTTGCCATTGAGTCTAGCAAGGGAGACTGAAGGTACGATCCCACTGAAGAAAGAGTCCATGTAGTGACCAAGCGAAAATCTGTAGTTCCATGACACCTTGAAATTCCAAATAAAACCAATATCTCTCTCAATATTTTCTCAAAAGAAAAGTAAAACATTGTCATATTATAATCAGAGCCAATCGGGATAATGAGATGAAAAGGAGAGAAAGGAAAAATGTTTTAATGTGAAGAAAGGGGCATGTGGTCCCATAGAAGCCAACCGCTGTAGTTTCCTCGTGTTGCCTTTCCTGGGCTCCGAAGCATTTCAGCACTAGCCCAGGCCAACGTCGAGTGACATCATCACCACGAATCCCAGGATGGAGGCCCAGGACGCCAGCTTCCCATTCCCACTAGGAGGGAAGGAGAGGAAGAGAAGTAAGACCTTAGAGCAGTCTGGGACACTGTCCAGGCTGAAATCATCCTCGGCAATGTCCAACTCCAGTAGAAAACAGAAGGCTACTACTACTCACGGTAATAACATTGACGAGTAACATTTACTGGGGCTTACTATACTGGGGCCAGGCAAACTGATTAACTCATGTAATCCCACAAGGTAACCACATGAGGTCAGTACTATTATTATTCCCATTTTGCTAGTGGGGAAACGGAGGCACTGAGAAGTAAGTAACTTGCCCAATGTCACTCAACATGGCTCTGGAATCCACGCTGGAGTACTAAAGAGTGGCAATTATTTCTTGAAGATATTATTTAATCTGGCCTTGTAATCTAGCCTCAAAATCATTCTGCTGTAAAAACCACAATGAAACAAAGGAAGGAAGTCCCCCCAGTACCTGGCCTGTAACAAGACAATGGGAAAACATGGATGTATAGCTTTGGTTAACGTTTTAGAGCTCACCTTTCCCCTCAGCCCAGCCCCAGAAAAATTGAGAGAGGAGAGAGAGAGAGAGAGAGAGAGAAAGAGAGAGAGAGAGAGAAAATATACAAAAATAATAATCTGTTTCATCAGAGGGTATATGCTGCTGCCTAATATCACCTCATCTGTCTCTCCACCCACCTGCCCATGCCTCCTCTTTCCGTTTCAGGGAGCACAGCTGAGGAGGAGGTGGGGATGATCTTGGGAAGGGGTGGAAGGAAAGAAGGGAGAGGCAAATGAAGAAAGGGCAGATCTGAGGCTGGGGCCTGGGCTGGGCTGGGGACAGGGATGGATGAGGGAGGGGAAGCTTTCCAACCTGATCTGAGCCTCGGGGATGATGTCGTCCATGACCACATAGACCATGGCGCCAGCAGCAAAGGCCAGAGCGTAGGGCAGGATGGGCTCAGCCAGCACCACAGCAAAAGCACCAAAGACCCCGGCCAGGGGCTCCACCATGCCGCTTAGCTGCCCGTACCTGTGGAGCGAACAGAGACGCGTGTGACCCGGGGGAGAGTCGAGCAGACACTCGACATGCTGAGTGCTGACTCCACTCTGGAAAACAGCTGCGTCTTCTTCCACACGATACCTGGCGGGGCACTGCAAAAGCACTCCCTGGTCTTCTTAACCACCTCCTTCTCCTTCCCCAACTCCCTGTTCCACGGTGACAGTAGACACCTCCCCTTCAAGGTTTTTCTTTTAGAGTTCTAAGTTTCCTACATTGTCTTATTAAAATAAAAACATGGCAGATGGCACACCCGTTGAATGTGTACAGTTCAGTGGTTGTCCGTATATTCGTAAGGTTGTGCAACCACCACCACTATCTAATTCCAGAACATTGTCATCACCCCAAAAAGAAACCCCTCCCCATCCCTCCCTCCCCTAGCCTCTGGCAAACACTAATCTACTTTCCGTCTCTGTAGATTTGCCTCTTCTGGATATTTCATATAAATGGAATCATTCAATATGTAGTCCTTTTAATTGGCTGATTTCACTTAGCATAACGTTTTCAAGGTGCATCCATGTTGTAACATGTATCAGTACTTCATTCCTTCTATGACTCAGTGCTGTCCCATTGTATGGACACAGCACACGTTATTATCCACTCATCAGTTGATGCCTATGTTGTCTTTTGAATGAGAGGACACTGATTAGAAGCAGTGTGGACATTTTCCAAGGACAGATGTGCCTGGCATGTTTGGGGGTTCAGGCCACAAATGCACCCCTTCTGAAGGAGCTGCACCCACCCACCTCTGCTGAAGAGTTTGGACCAACCTGGCCTTGTATACACTGAGGACCTGTCCCCACTACCTCCACCTTGGATTAAGGGGAGATTCCTCCTTTTAAAAAAATCCCTTTATTTGAGCTAGCAGGAGTAGGTCTCTGTGGCTTGAAATCAAATGAGGCCTGATTACAACAGCAGGCCACAGGAGCACTGGGAATTCAGAAAGCAGAGGATAAGCAGGTATCTGAACCCCACAGCTGAGCCCCAGTGGCAAAAGACACCTGCTACAGGTTGAATGCCAATAGACAAGGGGTTGGGACATCTTGCCCACTGTCCCTTGCTGTGGGCATTTGGCACGATATACTGCCTCTGAGCCTCAATCCTTCCATCTGTAAAATGGGGATGAGAGATATCTTCCCACCCAGGCTCCCCGCATGACAGGCCAGGACTGGGAATTCCAACCCCCTGCCTGCATCCCCCTGGCCAGGAGCAGAGGTTTGGCATGGGGGAGACCCTGTTTGCTCTGTAGAGGCCTCTATGGGGCCGTGTTTCGTGGCTCCCACACTTGCGTGCACAGGCCAAGGGACCTTGCAGCTCCTGAGTGTGTACAATTCCTGGCCTTGACTTTGTCACCTCAGGAAAAAGTGGGTTTGACATCAAGCCCAGACTGGAGTGAGAATTAAAAAAAGGTTTAATCTCAGGGTCTGGACACTGACCACAAACGCCCCATTTCCTCCCCTCCTCTCCCGTGGTGCCTCTGCTGTACGAAATGACAGTCGGGCCTTGCAGGCTCATGCAACTCACCCTTGAAAACATCTCTAGGGTCATCTTGCCTTGCCCTCACCCTCCTCTATTCTGTAGACTCCAACAGGGAGAGAGAGGTCACGGAGGGTGGAAATAAAATAGTCCTTTTAAAAATGCTCCGACCATACATTCTAGAGTGGCGATTGTTTTAACAAAGAGGTGATCTGGGGTCAGAGTCCGGAGTTGAGGGATAGAAGATAAAACCTGGAGTCACCACGGATGGGCCAGGTGACTTGAGCTGGTCACCTGACCCGCACTCTGGGCCATGGCTCCCTCTGCTGAAAACGGGGGACTCATCTCACACGTCACCAAGAAGGTGCAATGAAGGAAGAGAGTAGAAAGCCCGTGGGGACTATGGAAACAGCAGGCATGACTGCAGTGGGCCTCATATCCCCTGACCCTATTGACATAACCCTGGTCTTCACACCGACATGGAGCTAAGGTAATGACCCTCGGGGACAGGCCGTGGTAATAGGAGCCTAAGTTAAGCCATGTGACCTTTAGAGTAGACACAAGGCCCACCTCGGTTCTTCCTCCCCGGGGGGGAGAAAACCTGACTCTGAATGGGCATGGCGGGGCTGTCCATGGAGGGGTTTTGAAACAGGAAACATGGCCATTTGGACTGGTTTACATACAGGTTGAAGGTCAAGAGACAAGTTTCTTGAGGTTCTCCCCAGCCTTGGGGGTGAAGGATTCAACCAGACTGTTGGTGTTGTACCAGAAGCTCTGGATTTGCTTCCAGGTCAGAAGAGGTTGTTTCTGAAGGAAGAAGCCCACGTGGAGGATGGCTCGGACCCTGGCCTCTGACAGCTGAGGGTCTGGAGCACTCACCAGAAGGCTCTCCAGGTGGAGAAGCCAGCTCCTCGCAAGGGGAGGCTGACGGCGAGGCCCTCCGGGAAATTCTGGATCCCAATTCCAATGGCTAAATTCCTGAAAGACCAAGAAGGCACGTGAGGGCAGTTGTTCGGAACGGGCACCCACACACAGCAGCCCCTGGCCTAGGCCCAACGCCATCCTTTGGTGTTAGAGGTCCAGGTGAGACCTGTGACGGGTGGAGGAAGGAGAAAGGTTAGGGCATGTGTGTAGGTGGAGAGCACAAGGAGAGGGAGGGGGTGACACACACACCCTTCAGCCCTCCACGCTGGCCTTTGTCCCTGGGGGCGCTTGGTCCTTATGGTGCTACCATACAGCAGAGAAGACGCTGGCTGGGTGTCAGGGTGACCTAACGCCTCAGATCCTCATTTATAACATGGAAGGGGTTACACGACCCAGTGACCTAATGCCTCCAAGTTCCTAGCACGTATGATATGTTTTGGTTTCCATTCCCTCCTGGCATGGAGATGGGCATATCACATTTTATCTAAAAGCAACTTCAGAAATGGGACAAGGAAGGATGGACACAGAATGTGAGGGTGATGCAGATCTCCCGGGTCTGGGCCCGGCTCCCCCGCCCCACTCTCTGTGCGGGTCTGGCATTGGCGCGACACTTTGACTTCTTTGGGCCCCTGTGGGGCTCACCCTGGTCCTCTCTCCCTGCCTCTGCAGGACACTGAGCTGCATGAATTGGTCAGTTGGTTGGAGCCAAGCTTTAAGGGCCTGCTTTGCACACAGACCAGGGATTAGAGTTTAAAGGGAGGAGAAACAGAACGAGGTGGCTGCAGAGGCACTCTGTGACCCCCGGGGAGACAAGGCATGCACATAAATTAAGAACCCTCATCACACACGCTGCAAACTATTGCGAGGAAGCTGAATCGCTCAGTGTCTGCTGACTTCTCCCTTGAATCCCCTGTGCGTTATCTAAGGCAGCCCGCTCCTCTTACTTAGAGAAAGAGGGGCTCAGACACGCTCTGACCTCATCCCATGCTCCAGAGGGCAGCAAACTTTTTCTGAACAGGGCCAGACAGTACATATTTTAGACTTGGAGGGCCACTGGGTGTCTGTTGCCACTGCTCCACTCTCATGCTGCAGTGGGAGAGCAGCCAATATGTAAACAAACGAGTGTGGCCGTGTTCCAATAAAACTTTATATACAAAAACAGGTGGTGGGCCGGATTAGACCATGGGGTGTAATTTGCTGACTCACTACCCTAAAATCTCAGTGGCTACAGAAAGATCTGACGAGATGGAACCAAAGACCCTGGGTCTTGAGTACCCCACCCCTCCTCAGGACCTCACCGCCAGGCATATGGTAGTTTAAGTTTGGGCTTTGCAGTCAGACTTCTTAGGCTCAAATCCTGGATCCATGATTTGTTGGCTGCGCTACCTTCCATTTATCCAACTGTAAAATCTGAAGCACAATACCACTTCCCTCCACCTTCACAGGGTTGCCCGGATGATAACCTGGGCGGTCCTCCTAAAGCCCTTAGCACAGAGGAGCTGGCGTACCTGATCAATGTCTGTCGTGGGGTGGGGATGTTGTTATCACAGAGGTTTCAGCGTGAGCTGGTGACAAAAGGGATGACAGAATGGAACGGTAGGACAGTCAGTGTCAACAAGACGGCTGACTTAGCTTCCAGAAGCAGAACGGGGCCAGGATGGGGCCTTTCAAAGAACTCACAGGTCCCCTTTCCAAGACAGGCTTGGAACACTTTCCACCCTGAATCAAAACTCACTTCGTTACAGAGTCCTGCTTCAAGGAGATCTGACTGGGATGTCTGACTCTGGCCCACCTCTGCTTGAATCCCCACCAGCATGCATTCATTTGCTCTTGTTGATACTTCTGTGAGATATTTACATCACTCGTAAGTTTGGACGGGCCAAGGCTACCTCCTTGGAGAACCACTGTGCGACGTGGTTTCTGACACGGTGCTCCTGTGTGCTGGCCAGCCTGTTCAGGTGCACAGAAACTCCCAGGAGGCCTGACTCTTGTTCCTCCTGGGCCGGCGTCCTTCCTCTGGTCACCTCCAGGCTCCATCCTTGCTGAGCTCCAGGAACTGCCCAGAGACTAGATCTTTCCCTTGGCACAGAAGGCACGAGAGCTCCTGGGAGGGTCTACAGGGCACCCTGATGAGCCTGGACCATTCTGCTGCATTTCGGAGTATGGAAAACTGCAATGGATAATGAGCCCTGGATGCCTCTGGGTGACGCTTAAGATTCTGTCCTAGGCAGCTGGGTCTCAGAAGTACCTCCGCTAGGTGAGGCCTGGGAGTCAACCTTGGTCTGCACATCCTCCAAGGCAGCCCTCATCTGTCCCAACTTAACAGGAGAGAGTGAGATGAGGAGAAATTAGACAGGGTCCAAAAAGAAATCTGGCGTGTGATTTTTAGGAAAAAGCTGTTGCTCTGTTTCTTTGCCTTTTAGGTATGTATGTGTGTGTGGCAGGGGACTCTGCTGGGCCAGCTTGCCTTTCCTCCTTTTCTGAGCCCCTGTCATCCTCAGCCAGTCCATAGGGCAGGATAAAAGGGTCACGAGTCCCTCTGTTCTCCAGGGCAGGTGATGAGAGCGGCCTCGGGGAGCTGGGTTTGGAACGGAGTCAAGAGTCTCACCTCCTCTCACCTCTTGGGTCTGGTCTAGGAATCCAAACCCAGCCTTGGATCCCATTCTCCAGCCCTGCTCAAGGTATAGGACCCTGACGAGCATGCTCCCACCAGCCCTGGGCAGAAATACAGCTTGTTCTAGAGGTTTCTGCTATCACTTTCATAGCCATAGCTGACCCTGAGCTCCGATATTCCAGGGGCAGGGGACATCTGAGATATCTTTCTGTTGAAGAAATGAACCTTAAGGGCAAATTCTTGCCCATATTTCATTAGCCCTTGCCCTGCCTTCTTGCACAGACCTCACAGTGGCGCCCTTTTCCTCCAAACTTTCTCAGTATCCCCTCGCTGCCTGCAAATGGAGGAGTGACTACAACCAGCTTTCTTGACCTTTTGCAAAGCCCCGGGGCCAAGGTTTCTTTCAATGAGGAAGGTCAAGGTGTCTGAGCAGTTTTTGTGCCCCTTGTCTGACGTGGAAACAGCACTTTGTGGCCGGCTTGCTGCCCACTGTGGCCACCTGCCCCCCATGTTCACAGGCAGGCACATGACTTACCCCAGGCGTAACCACAGAGTTGCCACCCAATGTCACCAGCAAGTCGGAGGTGGGGCTCCCCGTCCAAAGTCCTCGCCATGACTCGGCGCTGACTGCAGCCATCCGTCAGGCGGGCTGTGGAAGCCTCCTCCACATCCTGTCTGGGAGCCACCATCCTGATAAGCAGCACAGAAACCCCATTCTTCTACCCCTGGCAGGCAGTGCTCCCTCTGCCCTGCCCCGGCTCCGGCATGGGGCTTCCAGCCCAACCAGGTGCCGCACCCTCGGGATCCTGCCAGGTCGTTCTGGGCAGGGCGCCGCCTCGCTGGGAGGTCAGGGGATCTCTCCTGAGTGCTCCTGGGCTCCTCAACCCCACAGCAAGGGCTGAACCACAGCTTCTCTGCCTTTCGCACCTTCTTAACTTGGCTCTCCTGTACACACACTCACACATACACACTAACACATGTGCACACACACATACACACTCACACACACACCCCACACTGGCCCACCATGTTCCGTTGCTCCACTGTGCGCCGTGCACATGTCAGATGTCAACTAGGTGGGGGTGACCCAGTGGAGGGGCTCAGTCCACTCCACGCCCTCTGCTCTGCTTCACCGCTCGCATCAGCTCAGGACTGAATTAAACCAGAGTCCTCGGCCCTGGCTACACACTCCAGTCACCAGGGAACTTTAGCAGGTGCCAGGGCCTGGGCCCCACCCTCGGAGGTTCTGGTTAATTGTGGTGTTGAGCCCCGGGTCTGCAGATTTTAAGAATGTGCTGACAGTGTCAAGCACCACTGACTTAAGAAGTCATCAAAGGGGAGGAGGATGAGGATGGTGGCCACGCCCCACTCCCTGCTATCAGGACACTCAACTGAGGAGCACCGCAGAGGCAGCCTAGCTGGGAGCTGAGGACACCAGCAGCCACTTGCGAATGCGTCAAAGCAGCCTGCAGACTGGATGCTTCCTGTGTATAAAACCTGAGTTGGGGGGTCTTGCAGGGGTCCTGGAGCATCAAAGCAGAGAGTCCCTGGGGAGACAGGACGTCTCAACAGGAGTGATCAGGGATAATGGCCACCATGTATCTAGGTGCGAGGAGCAGAAGGGAAATGGGGCTCAGGTTGGCAGGCTGGTCCCTCGGAAGTGCAAGCTCGGAGCTGACTTAGGAGCAGCGGGAGCCTAGACTGGCTGGCAGGGATGGGACACTGTGAAAGAGAGACAAGTGCAGGCTGCCAGGGGGCACTGGGGCATGGAGGAAGCCCCAGGAGTGCTCGCCCCCTCTTGCAGCCCTACTGTGCTCTCCCCCGGCCTCCACACTAAGGGCTGCTCTCTGCTGGCCTCCTGAGGCAGCAGAACTTGCTGGGCCACTCTGTCCACTGCCTACTTTGGGAATGGAAAGCCCATATTAGAGGTTTCCTTCCCAGGACGGGCCATGAAGATTCCAAGCAGGATTCAAAAACAAGAGGAAAAACTCAAGCCCTTGCCCTTTGGAAGACACTAAAGCTGCTGTCTTCTTGTGCTTGGTTCTTCCCAGTGGGAGCACAAAGACACCATTACCAGTGTGGACCACAGCAAATGAGTGGCAGGGAGAGGGAAGTGGGGATGAAGGGCTCTTTAAAAAAGAAACCACAGGCTGTCCCCTGACAGCGTCCCTGCCCTTGGGTAACAAGCCAAGCCCCACAGTGACCTGTCTCTCAGGCCTGACTGGGAGTAACAAGAGAGGGGATCCTGCGCGAAGGGCCAGGAGATCAGGACTAGAGGAGGAGAGAGGGAGGGTAGTGGGGAGGAGGGAGGGTTACAGGGCAGGGTGTCACGGGGTGGGGGGGTGACTCCCGGGGGCTGGGCTGCACCTGCAGGGACAAGGGCAGCCCTGAGAGGCCTCTCCCGGGAAGATAAGCCCGGGGTCTGTCTGTCTGTCTGTCTATCTGTCCGGGAAGGATGCCTGTGGGCAGGAGCTGGATTTGGCTTGGCGCATCCAGACTTCTCTTTTCCTCCCCCTTAGGAATCTGAATTAGCTAGAAAGGGGGCAGATCCCATCCAGCGTTAGGGGAAATGAGGGCTGTTTTTAAAGTTCGAGTCCTAGGACTTTGATTTTTTTTTTTTAAACGCCAAGGTGGAAGGGAGAATGGCAAGAAGGAAGATGAGCAAACATTCTCTCCTTCTCCGACCTGGGGGGGTGAGTGGCCATGGTTTGTCTACCTCGGAGCTCTCTCACTGGGCAGCATGAGCACATACAGGAGTCAGAATTCGCCGAACGCAGTTTGAGTTTTGTGAGGGGAACCAGGTATCCAACTGCCCCTCTTTGCCCGGGACTGAGAGGTTTCCTGGGACACTGAATGGTCAGTGTTCGAACTGAGAAAGTCCCGGGCCAACTGGGATGCGTTGGTCATCCTTGGAAGCACCCAGAAGCCTGGCAGGTGGCAGAGGCAAGCCTGGGTGAGAATTTTAATTTGCCACAGAGGAAGTACACAGAATCCTGGAAGCTGAGCAGATGTTTTTCTAAAAAGGCCCTATCCAGCACTTCTGCTGGTCTAACACAAGTTCCAGCCACTCCTGGATCCTTCAGATGCGTCTCCCTCCAACTCCCACCAGCCCCATGGGTGTCAGGTCAGTCCAGGTGGGCCGCTCATCTCCAGCCCAGCCCAGTGACACCCAGGAGCTGGCTGAGCCGCAGAGGCAGGAGAGATGGCCTCCCTGCAGTGACAGCAGCAGACACTTTGCTCTCTGCCTGGGGCAGGGACACAAAGGGGCAATTCAGGCTGCTTAGGGCCAGGAAGCAGCTGGAAATCCCTGGGGGTGGGGAAGGTGCTGGGCTCACTCACAAATATTGACTCCCTGCAGACAGAGTGGGCCAGGCCTGTGAGGGGTAGGTGCCAAGGAGGTGCAGGCAGGGAAAAGGTACCCATTCATGGGCTTGCCTCTCCGGCCTGGATGCAAGAGCAGAAGCAAAGAAGCCGAGGGTGCTTTTCCACTGCCTCTTTCCCTCCTTGCTCTGCCAGCGTGTGGAGGCAGATGGCCAAGGGCCTCTCAAGTGCGATACTCGCCCTCCGGGCTGCTGAGTGGGAGGGGCCTCCCTGCCGTATCTTCAGAGACCACTAATCCCAAGAGGTGGGCAACGGGAAGAAAGGCCGTCCCAGTGGGCAGTTGCTTCTGCTTTTTCTGAGAGGCCTGCAGGCAAGCAGAGGCCTGACCCCATTTCCCTGGGGCTGCCTTCTCATCTCCTGCATCCTCTTCCCCCTCGGCCCCCAGAGTTAAAAGTCAGAGAACGTTCGCTCACTCACACTACAAGCGCCCCTGGAGGCCCCTCGTTCGACACCTTCGTTGCGAAGGCGGGAAACAAAAGTGCAGAGAAGATCAAGATCTTCGCAGGCGATGTGACATGTAGTGGTTGAGCCAGACATACCTGGGTGGGTCCCCAGGGTGGGCTGCTGTGACCCAGTGCAATGGGCATAGAACTCCCCCATTTTCAGGGTTCTTCTGCAGAGGGGGAATGATCACTGTGAAGTGCTGGCCACAGCTCAGCCCAGGGCGGGTGCTCCTTAAATGGCAGCTGCTGGTAAGACTGCCCCAGGTTCCCAAATGGGGCAGCGCTGAGATGGACACTGAGGTCCCCTGCTCCTCACAGCCCAGTGACCTTCCCAACCTCACACGAATTTCTTCTCCAACTCACGCTCCTCAACCTTCTCGGTTCTGTGACCTCCTGGTCAGAACCAAGGCCAGAAATAGCAACTGCCAGCCAGCTGGGAGCCTGTTTTCAGGAGTGACTCCAGAATCTACTGCTAAGCCCTGGCCATGTGCGAGAGCTTATGCCACACATGAAGGTGTTCGGAAGCGCCCCCATCTTCAAGGAGTCTAATAGAGCTGCATACAAGTAACTACAGGACAACACAGGACTTGCTAAAGGTCAGAAGACAAGCACAAAGCATAAGGGGAGAAGGATTCTGGCAGAGAAAGGTGATCCCAGAAACCTTCACGGAGAAAGCGACATTCAAGAAGGACATTGAAGGAGGGGGATCATTTTAATAGACAGAGGTGGGGAAATGCACTGTATACAAGAAGAAGGAAGGGAGTAAGCAAAGGTGTGAGACGGCAGGGCAGGGAGATCCGGGTCCTCCTTTCTCTCCCTTCCCCAAGTCAAAGCCAACACAGAAACAAAAACAAAAAGTGCATGAGAGGCAAGCCCATCTCTCCTAGACATCCGTCTTCTGAGAATCTTTCCTGTGGACGGGAAAGACTCACACCCAGTTGAGTCTGCCGGCTTTTGAGTGTTCGATGTCCCAGCCCTGCCCCAGGGGCCTCCCTAGGCCGAGGGTAGGGATTCCTTCCCAGGGCTCCCACCCCACCTTCTGGAGGCAGACCCCTGTGCTGAATGAAATGCTTGGAGGGGGTTCCCTTGAAATCCATTATTAGCCGTCTCCAACCAAACCTTTCACTTAAGAACGTCTCGGGTCTTGAGCGTGGGGAAGGCTTTCAGCTGCACAAAGCATGTGCCGGGAGCAACGCAGAGCACCACAGACCCCGTTGCAACAACCTGCGGCCGAAACCAACCCGTCTTTCGTTACCACTCCCATCAGAGGGAGCCGAAGGTCCTCCGGCTAGAATAAAAGGGATGATAATCATCTCCGCCATTTATTGAGTGTTACTAAGTGTCAGGTGTGGTTGTAAGTATTTTACATGTAGCAACATGCTTGGTCCTCTCAACCACCTCTTAAGTATTTTCTACCATTATTATCCCCATTTTACAGATGGGGGACTCTTAGCCACTACTCTATGCGCTTCGGGTCACACAGACCCATCGAACCATGATAGAGAGAGATAGTTACCTGGGCTCCAATCCCCAGCCGAGGAGCAGGTGCTGTGTTATGCCTGCTCCTCTAGTGAGCTGAGGTTCTGGCCGGCTCTGGGAGACAAGGAGAGCGGGGTGGCTCAGAGGAGATATTAACCAGAGACCTCCAGGGTTAATGGGGTCTGAACACCTCATCCGCAGCAGTGTTTCTCAGCCTCGCCACTGCTGACATTTGGGGCTGGACCATTCTCTGGTGTGGGGGCCTGTCCTGTGCACTGTGGGATGTTTAGCGGCATCCCTGGCCTCTACCCACTAGGTGCCAGTGACATCCTTCCAGGCGTGACAACCAAAAATATCTCCGGACATGGCAAAATGTCCCCTTGGGGGGCAAAATTACCCCTGGTTGAGAACCACTGACCTAGAGAAAGCAAAGTTTAGGTGAGCTTGCTTCCTCAGCAAATATCTGAACACCAGAAACGGCTCAGACCGAGCAATGAAAATATCTGATCTCATGCAGCTTATTTGAGAATTTCTAGGCTCAGTGGAGCTGAGTCTTCTAGGGGGCTTAGCTGGGGCAAGACAGATTCCTGGGATTCAAGGTAAAAGCAACACTCGAGAACCACCAGGCCTCTGCTCCCTCATTCCAAAGGTCATAGCTTTGGAACCTCAGTATTGCGCAATTCCAGGGGCACCTTCCACGTTGTGTTCTCGGTGAGTGGCGGCCCCTGGAGTCGTGCAATGGGACATTCCTGCTTGAACCTCAACCACAGATTATTGCTCAGCGTAGGGTTTAGTTCTGGGGTTGGAGGTGAGTAGTAGTGGGGGAGGTGGTGGAGAGAGTCATGGTTTCTCTGAAAACTGGCAAGTAGGCGTCCTTGTACCCCGCAGCCTGGCTCTCCGGGCTGTGTCCTCTGGCCGGCTGATGATAAGAGGAGAACGGTACCTTCCCAACAGGCCCCGCTTCACCTTGGCTCTCAGATCCTCCCATGTGCGATGAGCGTGTGTGCTCTTGCGTGGCAGGCCCTTACACACTGTTTTGATTGTTATCGTCCTGCTGTGAAAGGCCTGATTGTTCGGGCTTGGCGATGACATCACCGGCTTCCCACTCGGCTGCCTGTCAAGGTGTCTGATGAGCCCGCAGGTGGGAAAGGGCTGGATGCTCCCCGTAGGGCTGCCCAGCCCTACCTGTTCTGTGGAGCTGGTTTAGCACGCAAGGGATCGGCCCTCACCCCTTCTTTCAGTTCTGCGAGGCTCATTGCCACAGGCTGGAAAGATGAGACGAACCAGCGTTCCCTTAAAGTCTGCTGCCCTCCCCAAACTGGGCGGGGAAGGGCCCCAGCCACAAGGCAAGGTGGCGTGTGAGAGTGATTCAGGCCACCACTGTGCACCTCTCCTTGCAGAAAAGTTGAGAAGCCTCCCAGACATCCAGGGGCTAACTCCCCGAGGGATGCCCTGGGGAACTCTGCCTGCTAAGTCTCCCAGCAAACAAATCAACCCTATGTGTCTGCCAGGTAAGAGGCGCCTCGTGGGATTTAAAAAGCACCAGGGGATCTATACCCAAGAGCAATGTGCTTACATGTTCATTCAAAGATTAGGAGGTCCACAGTAGCCCAATCAATATGGCCCCAAACTGGAAACAAGCAAATGCCCATCAAGGAGAGAATGAATCAATACACTGTGTTCCATTCACGCAGCGGAATTCTGTGCACTGCAATGGGAATGAATGAGCTACAGCCATTCATCTGTAGTATGAGGCATCTCAGAGACAAAATGTCAGCGAAAGAAACTGGCCACAAAATAGGAAACTCTGTGTGATTCTATTTACATAAAGTCCCCAAACGGACAAAACTAAGCTATCCCTTCTTATCTGCGAACTGATGAATTTCACGAAACCCACACCCAGATCAAGAAATGGAACCATGAGCCCCCCAACCCGTGAGCCCCCCAACCCTCTGCTCCCTGTTCATCACTGCCCTGGCCCCAAAAGGACTATCTTCACTCCTAACAGCACAGCTTAGTTGTGCCTGCCTTTGACCTTGATATACGTAGTACAGGCGGCTGTATAAGACCCCAGCAGAGGACCACGTGAGGGTTTGGATGAGGAGGGCTTGGCATTCTCCTCCCCAGCAACCTGGCATGTGGGTGGTTTCCTTAGACCATAAGGCTGGAGCTCTGTGTAGGGTATTTCCTGAGGATACCTAAGTTCGTCCCTCCTGACATGGAGGGACGTCCTTTCTCTTCACATTCTTACTCCCTGAATGCTCCAGCCAGTCCATCTGCAGGATCAACATCTTAGGGGAGGGGCTGCAACAAAAACATTTAGTCCTCCAGCATGCAAAATACCACCGCAAACCACTAAAAAATTTTTCAGCACTCTGGCAGTTTCTTCTAAAGAGCTTTAAGTGCCTATATAAACGTTTATTATTTCTTTCACTTGGGAGGTGGAAGTTCATTTTTTGTAGACACAGTAACCAAGGCCTTCAAAGGGTGAGTGACAAATCTAAGAACACAGCATGGGTCCCTGGAATGAGGGAACTGGTGCTGAATTCCAAGCCCTTTTGCACACCTCATCTCTTTATATAAAACCACACAGGCAGGGGAAGAGCGGCCAGTGACAGCTTTCAGGGAGGAAGACCATAAACCTTGGTGTCATCTTAGCTACTTTCTCTATCACACCTCACACACAATCCAGCAGGGAATCCTGAGGGGTCTTTCCTCAAGATCTGTCCAGAATCCAGGCACTCTTCCCTCCCCCACTGCTACACCTGGGTGGGAGCCTCCACCACCTCCTTCCTGGTTCACAGTGACAGCCTCCCAACTGGCCTCTTTGCTTCTCCCCTTGTCCCTAAATTCTATTCTCTGCACATCTGCCTGGTCTGCTTCTGCTGCTCCTCTGAAATCATGGCTCTGGCCACCCGTTTCACTCAGAGGTAGGGTCCAAGTTCTTCCCCTGGCCTGCAGTGACCTACATGTTCCCACCCTCTGTTCTCTCTCTGACCTCTTCTTCTATTGTTCTTCCCCTGGCTCCTTCTACTCCAGCCATCTAGCCCCCATGCTCTTCCTCAAACATGCTTGGTTACTCCCACCTCAGGGCATTTCTACTGGAATATTCTTTCTCAGATATCTCTGTCTTACTTCTTCACCTCTTTCAAGACTAGGTCATATGACTTTTCCAAGGCTAGGTCATAGACGACATTGTGGCTTCTGTTTGTCCCTCTTGACCACTAACTCTGGGGGAAGCCAGCTGCCATGCTGTGAGGACTCTCAAGCAGCCACATGGAGGTGCCCATGGGACAAGGAACTGAGGCATCCCACCAACAGCCGTGTGAGGGAGCCATCTTGGAAGTGGATCCTCCAGCCCCAGTCCAGCCTTCAGATGAGCGCAGCCCCGGCTGAACTCTTGACTGAAACCTCAAGAGAGACCCTGAGCAGGGACCACTCGGCAAAGCTGCTCTCAAATTCCTAACCCACGACAAACATGAGATAACGTTCACTGGTTGGAGCCACCAAACTTTGAGCTATCTTGTTATACAGTGATCGATAACTAAGAAAGTCCCCTTCTCCATGAAATCTACCCTCACCCCCTTATCAAAAATTGTAAACCACCAGCATCCCATTCTCCCTTAACCCTGTTTTTCTTCTTCTTCATTTTTTGGTAGTAATTCTTACCGTCTAACCTACTATATAATGTACTCATTTTTTATGTTTATTGTTCATTTTTCCCCCATGTCTGACATGGCATCGGAACAAGCTAGAAGTCTTTGTCTGTTCACCAATGTGTCCCAAGCACCTAGAAGACTGCCAGGTGCACACAGCGATGAAACAGACGTGTGTACAGATATGGGCCATGAATTCCAGCAAGGCTGATGTATTGCCTGCTCCCAGCTGCAGGTAACCCACCAGCAGTGAGCATGTCACAAGTCCCTGGGCCTCTGTGTCTTCTGCTCTAAAATAAGGAGGTTAAACTGGGTGACCCATAAGCTCTTCTCCAGATCCTAAGCTTTGTAATTCCCACACAATGAGGGCATTGTGGATCCTCCAGATTCCAGGGGCTGCAGAGACAGGCCTCCGCCTTTGCCAAAGCTCATTTTCCTGTCCGTGCACATCTGGAAAGCCAAAACACAAAACCATCACATTGTGCACATCTGGACAGCATAAACCAATCACTCCAAGAGGAAACTCGAAAACGGCTGCTCGGTGAAACTGCAGCGCAGGCCAAACGAGAGGGGCTGAAAGACTCCTTTCTTTTCCACCCGCAAAACAATCTTCTGGGCACGATCTTAGAAGCTGAACGCCCTGCTGCTGAATAACACATGCTCTCAACAGCCTTCGACTGAAGTCTCTGTCACATTGCTCTCTCTGCCTGGCTCCAGGCCAATGCAAAACTTACAGAGCAGGGATTTTTTTCCTCCACTCCCTTGTTTAGACTGAACTATACCTTCACTTATCCTTGGGGCATGTGGACCGAGTTCAAAGCTGAACACCACCTGCTCCTCCTCCTCCTCCTCCAGGGAGGGTAATTGAACTTCGTGCCTAATGCAAACTGAACAGGGGCTGTGAGCGCTGGTGAGAAATCGCTGGCTATTTGCATACAGTTAGAATGTGCTCCCTTCCCTCCCTGGCTGGGAAGAGTAAGCTGTGTTCTGTAGTCTGTTGTTTGACTACCAGCCTGGGCTCCCAGAACAAAGGGGAATGATACTCCTTTGCAAATGAAATGGGTTTCAGGGGCTCTGAACTTCCTGCCGTCTCATCAGCTGGTAAAGAGGGGCAGTGCAGGCAGCGGGGGAGGCATGTAGGGAAAGGCGAGGGTCTCCGCACTTGCAGCTTCACAGCAGGTGATGTCAACGGCTTGATGGCCAAGACAACTTGGAGCACAGGAGGGCTCAAGCTGCAACAGGGAGCCGTCGAGTCAATGTCCTGTGAACAACAGGGGATGCTTGCAAGGAGCAAACGAAGGGGGTGAAGACCTTAGGGTTAGGGTGTCTGGTCATCCTTCATCGTCACTCTTCAGACTTCTCTTAAGGGTGCTAGAGAAGAGGCAGGAGCAAGACACAGGAAGTCGTGGCCCTGAAGCCCAGCCCTGGACCCTCGCCCTCAAACAGCAGCACCTGCCGAGACTCAGAACACGCTCCATCGGTGAGACCACTGCTTTCTACCCTGAAGCCTAACAGCATTGAAAGCCCACAGCCCACTGCCTCTGAGGGCAGACCAGGCCTGAAGAAAACCAGGCGAGATGCTGGAAAGAAATCTAACAAGAAAGAAATCTTTTCCTTCCTTGTGCTGTGTAATTTGGGGCTTGCTGTCCAGCTAGCTGGGGACTCGCTGCTGGGAACCGACTGTGTTTTCTTGGCTTCTCGATACAGAGAGCTGAGGGTGAGGGCAGCACGCAGTCCATGAAGCCTGTGCCAGTGGGGTGGGCTGGGAGAATCATCAGCTGGAAGGTTCTGTGCCTGCTGTTTTGCACATGCCACTAATGACACCAAGATGGTGGGCAAAGCAGCCACCCTAATCAGAGTCACTTTTTCCAGAAATGTCGGGTGCTGCTCACAGAGGCGCCTGGCTAACAGCAACCATAGCAAGAGCACCAGGTCGGCTTACTAACGCCAGGTCCAATGCTAAGTGCTGTTCACGTATCATCTCCTTTTGCTCTGGCAATTACCCTGTGCAGGAAATGTTATTAACCCATTTTACAGACGAAGAAATGGAGGCTGAGAGAGCGTTAAATCTCTCTCCCAAGTTCCTCTGCCCATAAGTAGCAGAGCTGAAATCCCAGCTCAGATCTGCTGACTGCACAGCTCGAGGGTTTCACCATGTGTCCAATGCTGCCCTCCACACTCCGACTCCAGCAACAGTGCAGAGAGGGTGCGTCTTCCTGTAATCTCAGTTTATGAGGGGTAGCCTGTGACTACGAGCAATATTTCATACCACGAAGCCATCTATTACCAATTTTCCACTATGGGGGACAGGGGGACCTAGCACACACATTGTAAAAGATCCCTGTTCTCCAAAAATATTAGTGCTGTTTAACTATCTTTAAAACAAAAAGAGGTTCCCAGTATTTTCAAATGAATGGCTGGCTTCTGACATGTCTGGTGCCCTTTTCTCTCTTGATCAAGTCAGTAACTGTAAAGAATGCCTTTGCTATTATATGCAGATCTCAGTTGGCTCCAATGGATGCCCCAGGGGGGGCATTCCCGAGGTGCCAGGGATCCCCACCTTCCTCGTGGGAGGAAGCCAATTAAACACTGTCATATTTGGCTCTTGTACTCTCTCTGAGGGGTAATTGAGCTGTGCAGAAGGAATGGCAAGTTCAAAGTGAGAGGAGGGTGTAACCACAGACTGCAAATGGGCATGAAGGAAGGACCAGTGTCCACCACGTGGCCAAGGAAGCACAATGATGTTGACAGCTGCCTGATCCCCACCTGAACAGCCACTCAGGCACACGGGGCTTCGGAGCTGATCAAATTAGAGCTGAGACTTAAAAAGAACCATCCCGTGCGAATAGGAGTTTGCTGGAGTGGAGGATCAGAATTGGCCACCTCGAGTGTGTCTCTTTACCTTGACTGAAGGAGGCTTTGACCTTTCCCACCCCCACTATCTGTCTGAAGGGATTTGGGATGGAAGGCCCGTTCCTGGGACAGGCTGTCACAGTGGATAACTCTGGGTATCCATAGACTTGGAGGGTCTTTGCTGGGCCCATTCTTATCAAAGGTCTGTTTACCAGACATTTACATTTGTAAGGGAATCTCCATTTGTAAAGGTATCTCCTTCTCTGTACCAGGAAGAAGGGGGGATGACTTTATCTCTAGAAACTCTTATCAGCGCAGAAGGTGAAGACTTAAATCTGCATACTCTTGTTTACTGTGCTTTTCTAGTAATCCCTCATGGCTGACACCCCCAACCCCCAATATCCTCCTTTGTCTATTTAAGAGGAGAATCTCCACCATTTTGTTGAGAGATACTCAGTTTCCCGGGGTCTCTCCCATGTATACATGTTATAAAGCTTTGTTTGATTTTCCTCATGTCAATTTAATTTGTAGCCCAGCCAGAAAGGACCCAGAGTGGGTAGAGGACACTCTTCCTTCCCTTTACTGAGATGGTCTCCTTCCCCCACTGCATCCTATTGACAGCCCATTCTCTGGGCTCTTCCAAAATGTCAGCAACATCCAAGACAGAAAAGGCAGGGGAAGCTGCTTTCCATTAAAGGAGATGAAGGACACAAGACAACCAAATGCAATACCAAAACAAACAAACAAATCTATAAAGGACACTGGGGATGATTAGAGAAATTGAATAGGGTCAGTCTATTAGATAATTTTATTATATCAAAGTTACATTTCTTGGGTGGGATAACCATATTGTGGTTATGTGGGAGAATGTCTTTATTCTTTTTTTCCCCCTCAAAGTTAAATAGGTTGCTTTACTTCAAGACTTCTCAAATATTTTAATAAACAAATTTAATCATTCATCAACTATTTAGAGAGTCCCTACTATGTGCCAGGGACTCTGTATTTTTTTATTTTTTATTTTTTATTTTGAAATAATTTTAGATTTACAGAAAAGTTGCAAAAATAGTACAAAGA
Organism: Tapirus indicus; assembly: GCA_031878705.1. Lineage (NCBI taxonomy): Eukaryota > Metazoa > Chordata > Mammalia > Perissodactyla > Tapiridae > Tapirus > Tapirus indicus. Next base: position 52,126,726 of record CM062932.1, read on the forward strand.
GTCCCTGTGTCCCCCCTCACCCAGATTCCCCTAATGTTAACAAAGTGCATCACCAGAGTCCAGTGATCCAAACCAGGAAGATAACACTTGACATTAGTGTAAAAGAGAAGAGGCTACTGGCCCCATCCCCAACCCCTCTCCACCCCCCATGAGTGATCAATCGTTTTAGTTTCTGGTTCATCCTTCCTGTGTCCTTTTCTCAAACTTGAGAGTGCATCAGAATCACCCCAAGGGTTTGTTAAAACACAGACTGCTGGGCCCACCCCCAAAGCATCCAATTCAGCAGACTGGGGTGGGGCCCAAGAATTTACATTTTAACAAGTGATGCTGATGCTGCCAGGAGCCACACTTTGAGGACCACTGATACAGAGAAATACAGTTATATGTCCCACATCTGAACCGTGTCTGAGGGAGGTGAACCTGACGAAGAGGCCTCTGCAGCCTGGGGGGAGGAAGGATTATCTGCCCCAAACTGCATGAGCATCCCTGGGCAATGAGAACCTCATCAGTCCACCCCCCACAGGCTTAGGAAATGCTCGGGGGGAGAGGTGGGCTCCCCAAAAGCCAGAGTGAGGCTGTCTGGGCAAAGCTCTGGGGAAATGGAACTGTGGTTGGCTCCAGAGCCTTCCAAGATGATGCACACATCCAACCTGTCTCAGGCACTGTTTACCATGCAAGGCAGTAGCGGGGTGTCCCAGCCGAAGCCAGAGTCCAGGCAGGGTCCTCTTCACACCTGTCAGGTCCTGCCCTGCTGGGGGATTCTCCCACCAGACAGGCATGAGTTCTGTGCTCCGGAAAAGGCTGCAGCCACCTGGGAAAGGGAATGTCCCTCCTATTTCCTTAGACCAAGGGTTCTCAACTGGGTGCGACTTGGCCTCCCAGGGGACATTGGCAACGTGTTGATATTTTGGGTTGTCACGACTGGGGACAGGCTATTGACATCTAGTGCAAAGAGGCGAGGGATGCTGCTAAACCTCGTATGACACACGGGTCAGCCCCCTTTACAAAGAAGTATCTGCTTCAAAATGTCAAGTGTTGAGAGGTTGAGAAACTCTGCTCTACACCCTTGCACAGCACACAGTGGGCTCTGTATACAGTAGGTGCAGCATCAATGGAGACTTGTGATATTGAGAAAATGAAGCTAGAAGGGCTCCACTGAATTTCGGAAGAGTCTTTAGCGGTCCTCCCAAGAGGGTCTCTAGAACACAGCATAGCACAGAGCCAGACTCTACAGTGTGTGAGGAGAGAGGGAAGGAAGGAGACCCACAGAGGGCCTTTCCCCCCTGACCAAGGCCATCTTGGAGATAACATCACCACCTATAAGCCCAGCAAGGCCCACTGCATTCTCCTCTTGGCCTGAATTCCAAGCTCAATCTGGCTCCTTCTCCTTTTTTGCATCTCAGAAAAGGGTCAACCATATTCCCCAACCAACATCCCATAAATGGAAGAAGAGAGTCCAAATCCCAATAGCATTTTTGGAATACAAAACATTTATACCTTTTTTGAGCTCCCAGCAAATTTTCCTATAAAGCTCTGTTATAAATGGCAGGTTGGGTGCCTGCTGAGCTCACAAAAGCCCATTTAACTCACGCATGAGTAGTTTATAAGGATTTAAGTACCTTATAGGTTACGTAAAGGTTGTGGGGGAGTTCAGGAACTGAATCACCATTTATAACCTGTTTTTTTTCCTATGGGAACATGCCTTCCCTCTGAACAGTGGGATGAGAACAAGAGAGCACTAGAGAAATGTGTTTGAGACAGAAATGTGGGAAATTGAAGAATAGTCCTTGTGCTCTGAAACTCCGAGGAGAACATTCCTGTGCTGTTGGGATGATAATGAAGCGAGTTAGGGATGAATCGATCCACCAGTAACTGCCGAGTTCCTCTTCTCTCTCAGACACGACAGAGGATGCAACAAAGAGTAGACCCACAGAGGGGGTCATCGCCCCCGGGGACTCCTGGTCTGCAGGGCAAAGGTGGCAGCTATTGGAACACGAGAGGGACAGCTGCACCAGACCTCGGGGTTCTTGAGGGTTTCCTGAGGGATGCTGGCCAGGCACCGAGATGGAGACCACGGCCAGGCAACAGCCCACCTGTGCACAGCCCTGTGGCAGGAAGCTGCAGGAGGAGTTGATCACGGCTGGAGGGGACGACCAGAGGGAAAACAGCCTGATGCGAGGTGGGCTTAGAGGACACTGCAGGGATTTTCTTTTCCAATTGTGGCAAAATTCACATAGCATAAAATTTGCCATCTTAACCATTTTTAAATGTACAGTTCAGTGGCATCTAGTACATTCACAGTGTTGTGCAACCATCACCATTATCTAGTTCCAGAACATCTTCATCCTCTCCTCCCAGGGAACCACTAATCTGCTTTCTGTCTCTATGGATTTGCCGACTCTGGATAGCATATAAACGGAATCATACAACGTGTGGCCTTTTGTGTGTGATTTCTTTCACTTAGTGCAGTGTTTCAAGGTTCATCCACACTGTATCGTGTATCAGGACTTCACTCCTTTTTATGGCTGAATAAGTATTTCATTGTACGGAGAGACCACGTTTTGTTTATCCACTCCTCCACTGATGGACATCTGGACGGTTTCTACCTTTTGGCCATTGTGAACAGTGCTACTATGAATGTGGGTGTGCAAGTTTTGTTTGAATGCCTGTGTCAGTTATTTTGGGTTTATAGCAGGAGTGGAATTGCTGAGCCATAGGTTAAGGATTTGGTGTTTGTCTTAGGAGCAGCTGGAGGTCATTTAAGTAGGAGCCACATGATTAGAATTGTGTTTTTAAGCATTCGCTATGGCTGGCCTGGGGAGAGGATGGGAGGGAGACAGGAATGGCCAGTGGTGGACGTCAGTCCAGGTGAGAGATACCGGGTGAGGGTGGAAGGGGGAAAGAGAGAAGTGACAGATTTCATCCCCTTCATCTCTTTTGCCCCTCTGTTCTTCTGATCCTAGCTGTGGACATCTGCCCACAAGTGGGAGAGAATGATGCTCCCATGAAACCGCCAGTGAGTCAACAGTAGAGCTCACTGCAGTCATGTCAGGCTGATTTTGAACCCCTTCCCAGCTGGACCATAAGAAACTCACGGGCCCCCAAAAAGCTTTCATGGTCTCTTTTAGCTAAGAGCCCCCATTACGCCTGAGGGAAGCTCCATTTCCAGACCGTTGCCTGTGACCTGGCTGTGCAGCTCCGCTCTTTGCCACCAATCACAGGTGATTCCCTAAAGGAAGCTGTTTATTCAAATGGAGGCTTGGCTATCTTCTTATCAGCCCTATTATTTATACAACTGCTTGACTTATGAGTCCATCTCAAGCACAAGGTAAAAGTTCAAATCTGAATAACCTAAGACCAAGAGCACTACCCTGAGGCACCCATTTCTTTAAAACAAAAACAAAATTTCAGCAAACAAAATACAAGGAAAAGTGCCCACCGGAAACTCCTCGTCTCCCTGCGGGGACCGGCACCCATGAGAGGAGCTCCTGCCCGCAGTCTTGACAATGAGCCGTCCCCATTCTTGCTCTACATCGAGGGCAGTCCAGGAAGCTGTGGGCACCAGACCCTCAGACTGAAAGTTGGCCGTGTGGCCAAGTTATCAGTGGCTTCTCAAGAAGGCTTTGCTTCCGGCAAAATCTTTTGGATGCCTCCGATAGTCTAATCCACCACAAGCAACTGTTGGCAGAAGCCCCACTCTGACCTCCCATGTAGCTAGTTCTCAACAGGTCCTGGCTGGAAGGAAGGAAAGATGGGCAGATGAATGGATAAAACAGCCACTCCCATGGAAGAAAGAAGAAAGATACCCAACGTCATGATTGCTGTGGGTTTTCCACTCCGTTTCCTCAAGGCTGATATAGACAGCGGTGAGGACGGACTGGATCAGTAGGGGATTTCACACCCAGCACTTAGCCTAGAAAAGCTCCTACTGGGAGGCAGTGTTGATCTGGTAGAAAACCTCATTTAGGTAAACGTATAGCCAGGAAACCACAGAGCAGGTGAAAGCCAGAGGTCCTATTAGAGGAAGAGTTCCCCAGGAGAGCCCAGAGCATCTGCGACTCCATCTCTTGCATTTTCCTGGAGAAGACTGAGCCCTGGGATTCTGGGGCTCTTTCCAGGCTGCTTTTGAAAGTGGGGGATCATCCTGCCTGACCCTTCTCAACACTACACATCTGACTGCTGCTGGCGGAAGGGTCCTGTAATTCCCAGGGGTAGTGCCATCCAAGAGCTTAGACGTTTTCACAATCAAACGTTCGAGGGTAAATATTTGCAGTGACTCACAGAGAAGTTTTCTGCTCTTGTTTTGGCCTCAAGGAGCCACGGGGTTATTTCCCGGGGCCTGTTAACAGCTCAAGATTATCTGCAGGCTACGTTTAAAAGTGGATTTGTCAGGCTCTCCGGACAGCTCATGAGTCAGACACTGGGTTCCTTGACCCACTCCCCTGCCTGGGAAGCATCTGACCTCACCGCCCGGAGGTCAGAGGAATGCTGTGGCACCACATCCTGGTAAAGTCAGTGCTGCAAGTGTCCGGCTTGTGGCCTGGAGGCTCCGCCCGGGTTTGTGGGACAAGCAGACAATTTATAAGCGAAGTAACACATCGTAAAAGTGAACAGCAAATGCTAAGGAGCCAACAAGCCAGGACAGAAGACCTTTCTCTCTGACCAGGGAAGCTGACAGAGCCACCATCCCGGGTTGGGCCAGGCCTGCACAGCCAGTCCTGACAACAACGGTCAAGGATACCTCATCGGGCTATCCTCCAAACAAGCTTTCCAACAAAGCTACTGTAAACTGGGCTTCTGCAGGCTGGGTCCCCAAGGCTTGAATTTGTCAGCATGTCTGCAGCACATGGGCTTGTCCGAGGCCCCCTGGGGGTTGTGACGACACATTAAACTCAGGTACCACAAGGCTGTCACACTGTGGCCTCTGATTCCAGCTGACCTGACCCAGGATGGGCCAAGCAAGGGCCCGAAACTATGCTAAGCAGGAAAATTATCTTTTATTAAACTCCGCTGAATAGAAATTCATTCACTTAGTTGACAAAAATTTAATGAGCCACATAGCATGCTCTCATAAAAACAGGGAACAGACAGTAAAAAAGGCAAGCAGAATGGTCAGCGAGCAAACACTTCCACTGTGATCGGTGCTGGGAAGGGCATGACCTTGGGGGTCTGATGGAGAATTTCAGGGGAGGCCCTCACTTAGAAAGGGTGGTCAGAGATGGACTCTTTGAAAAAGTGAAATTGAAACTGAGCTCTGCAGAAGGAAGGAGGGGAGGAGTAGTTTAGACAGCGAGCGTTAGAGGAAAAGAACGTTCCAGGCAGAGGGAGGAGCAAGAATCAAGGCCTGCAGGTGGGCAAGATCCTTGTGTTCAGGAAATCTGAAGAAGTCCTGTGTGGCTGGAGTCTACTGAGTGATGGGAGAGTGAACTCGAACTTTATTGCAAGTGCAATGAGCCCCAAGAGAATTAATCTCAGAAACACGGCAAAGATTAGTTTTCGTAGTGAGTCTGAACCTGGCTCCTCACGCTTTTTGTCTGGCTTTTCTTGTAACTCACAGATGTGAGATGGTCAGCGAGGATTAGGGAATGATTTAGGAGCACAGGCAATTTTCTGATTTCGAAACAGCCAGATTCCAACCTCCGCATCAGATCTCTCCACGCTGGACCCCTTAACCCCCACTTGCGGGCTCTACTGTCATCCCCAGGACCGATCCTGCTTTCACACAAGATACACTTAGCAGTCTCTAGTCCAATAACCTGAGACTCCACACCCCCTCTTCACTGTTCTGCAAACAGGGTATCTACTTTTTTCCTGAACTTGAACGCATCCCTGTGACCCAGCCCTATCGCTGGCATGCTTCCTGCCTGATGCTGAGTTTTTCCAGGGTTGGAACCTCATCTGACTGGCTCCTCGTCACCTGCCCCTGCTCCAGAACCATCGTGCAGCCTCTGGAGTCCTGCTATGTGGTGACAAAACTGACTGCAGTCTGCCTGTGCTTTCAAATAGTGCTCGATCCTGGATCCCATCATCAGGCCCCACCTGCCTCCAGGACCCCACGTCACACATTACTCTTGGCTGGTTCTTGCTGGTAAAGATAGCTGCACCCGCTCCGGCCCGGGGCCCTTCCTTCCAGACCCTGGATCTGCCTCGCAGGTGGAGCCTGATGAGGGGATCCAGCATGTGCACCTGAGTGCTTCTGTCCAGGGAGCAGGTCGAGTCTCAGGGCCAGGCCCTGCCCATCTCTGTTCCAACTGCTGCTGTGAATGCTCAGCTATGGCCCAAGATATAACTCTCCAGGGTTCCCACCTGAGATAGTAGCCTTGGTGTGCCCCACAGGCAGGAATTAGGGGAATGCATTCACGGTCATAATGGACACTGACAGCCAGCAGATTTCCTTGTGGAATGGGCTTAAGTTGTAGTAAGGGAGGTTTAAATCAGGGCATCATTGAATCAGGGGCCTAACAGGACCACCAGGGTCATCTGCTCCATCCCTCTGCCACTTGCCATTAAAGGAAGAGAGTGCTGTGATGCCTGGCAGTGTCCATCCCATTGCCCGACGGCCAGACAACCAAGCCTTGCGAAAGGAAGAAACAGACTCTTGAGAGGCTTCTAGAAGAGCTAGTGCTTTCCAAATTCATCAGGCAGGGAAATCCTTTTCTTCAAATGAAGTCTTGGGTAGAAGCACAATATTTAAAAGAGATGAGAGCAAAGCCTGGATCCCCATTCCCACCGTGGAAACTTGAGAGCTCTGTGGCAGACGGTTTGAAAGCCACGGCTGAAAATTCAAGGATGCTAAGCAGCTGAGCCATAGACCCCCGTGGGGATGAGGCATGGAAAGGTCCACGATGCTAATGATGATGAGGATGACCAAACAGCAGCTACCTTTTACAAAGCAAATGTTTGCCAAGACTGAGCTACATGCGCTCCATGTTCCGTTGATGAACCTCTAAAATCTTTGCCAAGGAGGCGTCATTATTCCACTTTTACACAAGCAGAAACTGAGGCTCTGGGAGACTAAGTGACATCCCTAAGGCCACACACCTCCTGGAGAGCCATGATTGAAGCCGGGTGTGTTCCACTTACAGCCAGTGGCATCAGAGGCTCCTCTGTGCGGAAGGCTTGCATGACGCAGTCGAATGGCCCAAGCTGGTTACAGATCGGGAAGAACCCAACAGCTTTAGAGGCCACTTGAGCTGCGTGTCAAATACTCTGGGCTGATTGTGAACTTAAGGGAAGACAAGTGTGCTCTGACGCCACTGATCTCGGCCAGGCCTGTTGGGGCCTGTTTCCACTCTCTGAATGAGGAAGCTATACTTTGTGGGCGCCCAGCAGAACAAGAATAGGCCCTAAGATGCCTGAATGAAGGGCCTAGGGGAAGTACAAAGTGTTGCCATTGTTGGGGATGGAAGCCGGTGCCAGGCCACAAGAGGGCCAGCTGGCCAAGCATTACTGCAGGAAAGGGAAGATGTTAATACTTTCTGGGCAAACAATGCCACTTTTCTAGCTGGAAAACTTGCAGCCATGACCTCGTGCTGGATGACCACCTCCAACCAGGCCAGGCCAATTGGTGGCTGCTAGACCATCACATGTGTGTCCAGGGCTGGGCTGCCCCCTACTCGGGACAAATGCCCTCTCAGAGAGCTGCTTCCCAGGCAGCTGCTTCCCATCAGCTGCCCCCCTAGGGGTCCCCCAGTGGCTCCCTGAGTTTACCAGGGCTTCAGCTGGCAACAGGAGAGCATTAGGGCAGGAGCAGTTCACGGCTACACTTCACAGAGGCCTCTAGTAGCCAAGTTACTTTCCACAGGGCAAGGGATGGTTTCAGGCAGACCAGGGATGGCAGGAGGACCCCAGAGGAAGGGATTGGCGTCAATTGACGTGTGTGAATCCCTAGAACCAAGCTGCTGGCTCTGATGCAGAGTGGGCCAGGAAGCGGTGGGAAGGGCAGGATTCCCCCGGAAGAGTCCAGGTGCTCAGGAAATGGTGCTGCAGCTACTTCATCCCGGACCTTGTTCCACAGCTGAAAATCTCAAGTTCATCTGTGACAACCGCCCATTCACCCTTTAGGCCCCAGGCACCCCTACCCCCAGATGACCAATGTTCTTACTGCCCCCCAGGCTGCTCTCTGGTGCCCATGGCCCCTCTTGGAGCAGGCCTCCAAGGTGGGCCAGCCAGCCCTCCGTGTTCACCCGCCTGTGCCATGGAGCCCTCCGAACCTCCTCTCAAATCAAAATGCTGTCCGTACTTGGTATCCTCTGCACATGACAGCCAGATACTCGGTTTCACGCTAAAGCGTTCCTAAGTGATTCTAAACGCAGCTGAAGGGCTAAAAGTCTCACCTCCTCTCCCTCTCCCAAGACAGATATGTGGAGGAGGATTTGCCTTTCCTAAGAAATCAGCAGGCCTTCACAAGCAATCAAAGCAATCATTTGAAACCTTCCAGCTGGGTGGGCCCCCGCGCAGCTCTAGGGGTCTGTGGAAGACCCAATGGAGCACAATTTAAAAAAAAGGGGGACACATGGAATGACTATCTGACCCAGCAATTCCACTCGTGGGGACATACCCAGACGACGGGAAAGAGGGGCTCAAACAAACACTGTCCACACACGTTCACCGCGGCACTACTCACAATCGCCGAGAGGTGGAAACAACCCAAATGTGCACAGACGGGTGAATGGATAAATAAAGTGTGGGACGCAGACAACAGAATATTACTTGGCCGTAAAAATGAATGAAGGACTGATAATTGCCACAATGTGGATGGACCTTGAAAACATGATACCCAGTGAAAGAAGCCAGACACTAAAGGTCACACATTGCATGATTCCACTGATGTGAAATGTCCAGAAGAGGCGAATCCACAGAGACAGAAGGTAGACTGGCGGCTGGTTGCTCAGGGCAGTGAGAGTGGGGTGTGACTGCTTAATGGGTATGGAGTCTCCTCCTCGGGGGTGAAAATGTTTGGGGACTAGACAGAGGTGGCGATTGCACAACGTTGTGAATGCACTAAATGCCACTGAAGTGTTCACTGGAAAGTGGCTAATTTTATACTATGTGAATTTTACCTCAATTTAAAAAGGGGGAGGGGGCTGTTCAAAGAAAGGCCTGCCAAAGCCCTCCTGCGGGCGCATGCGCTCCACTGAGAGGGGCGTGGCAAGCTGCGGGGAGGTCGGGACGCACTTACCTTCCTTCTTAGGGAGGTCACGTGTGATCCAAGAGTGACCTGCTGGGGACAGCGAGGCCTGTGTGCACCGAGGCTGGTGGGGGGCTCCAGGAGCCCAGTCTGGATTGTTCCATGGGACATGGGTGCCAAAGACCACCCCAGTGCGACTTCCTGGAACTTCTGGGGCACGTGTCTATGTGGGTCTTGGGAACCTACAGCTGGAAAGAGGGGATGGAGCCAACCCCCGAGAAAGGCCCTGGGCGGGCGGGGGGGGGGGTGTTCCTCAAAATGAGGGAAGCAGAGGATAAAAGCAGGACCACTCTCTGAGGGAAGCCTGGCTCTGAGAAGAAGGGAGAACATTTCAGAATTTTGTGGAGGTTTTAGCTTCTTGGGTACTTTTCCCCTTGAAATGGGGAACACTTTTATAACCTCTTTCCCTCCTATGTTGTAATACTCTTTGGGCTCCCCCAGATCCTTCAGTGACACTTGACACACCAGGAGAAGCACGTGTGGTGGTAGGAAGGGGAGAGAGGCAGTCAGCGGAAGAAAGGTGCACCCCGTAGTCTCTGCTCCTCCCCTCTCTCCTGGGAGCTGGTGAAGGTCACAGCAGGAGTCCTGAGGTAGTCAAGGTCAAGGTGACCAGGCCCAAGGTGGGGCTGGAAGGGCAGACAAAAACACAGTCCCAAGGAGCAGCCGTCACGTGGAAACTTCCAGAGCAGACAAACCAGACCAGATTTCCCAAATATGCAAGGAGGAGTGCCCTTAATGGGAAGGGGCAAGTATGAAGACGGCCACTCCACTTGATGTGAGATCTCTCTTTCTTCTCAGCACACTCAAGATCTCTTGAAGCCTCATCTCATAGAAGCAATTCTATAAATGGAGATTTTAAACACAAAGGCAGCCTCGGGTCGGGGAGCATCTGGGATTTTTTTTCAAAACACGGATGCCAACTCCTTGGGGACAAGCCGATTGAACAAGTTCCTCAGGTGATTCAGAAGCGCAGTCCTCACTGAGGATCGCCCAGTGTGGGGAAGAGAGACTTAGAATAAACCCCGCAGCTCAAGTCCTGGCTGAGTCGTCCCCTAGCAGTGACCTTGGAGAAGTTACCACGTTCTCTGTACCTGTTTCTCTCGGTGTAACATGACTGCCTCGCATCCTAGCATCCTCTATACATCTCTCACCTGACCCTGGGTCTGCCCCTCTGAGATTTACTATTCCAAAAAAAAGTTAGCCAGACAACCATTCGGAAACGGATGATAGGGCATCCCACCAGCAGCATTAGATTCCTCTATTAACTCTACAGTTACCGATCGATCACCTACTTTGTGCCAGAAATGCAAGAGCTGAAGTTTTTGCCCTCAGAATGCTTACATTCCGAGGCTGGATCAAAAGCTGTTTGTAACTGAAACAGTGCGTTAAATGATTTCAGCTGTTCGAGATTAACTCCCCTGGTGTCGCAAGAGCACTTTGGAGGATTCTTCACAAGTGGAAACTAAATATGGATAAAGCTTGTGATTGCACTTGACTCACATTTGAGTCACGTCCACGTGTAGATGCCGTTTGTTCATGAATGTGATCTCTGAAACACTCATGGGTCTTGCACACCTATGGATTTCTGGACCAGATATTTCTCTTCCACTTACAACACTGTCAAAGTTCGGTCAACAGGGCTAAATAGGAGGTGTGACAGGGAACAGGGCTGTCCTGCTGAACCCAGGCGGTCTGGCCTGACCAGGTGGATTGCAGTCTGTCCCCTCCGGACCTTAATTACACGTCTAACCATTTGTGCTGAGTGCATTTTTGTAAAACTGCTCAAGTCCTAAGGCAATGAGTTGGGGTGTGAAGAGAGAGGAAAATAAAGATTTACATATAGCCACACCAATGTCCCTGGAGATACTGTGCCCCTCGGTCAGCTGGGGGTGGAGGGAGAAGGAGAAGCAGAGAGAATGACATTGAAAGGTCACGGCTACATTTCTCAGCAGCATCTTGTCACTCACTCATTCTCGTCTGAACTGGACTCTGACCTCCCCAGGGTCTGCGGTCTCAGACAAGACGCGTTTGCCAAGAAGTGCTAGTATTACAATCTGGGTCCACCCAGCACGAAAAGAATATTAAATTCTGTCAGAATTCCATGGGTTTTTATCAGATGCCAAATATCTTCATATAAACCAAACATCTGGATCAATTTTAAATTAGACAGAGTCCCCAGGCGAAAATGGAAGAAAAAAACGAAACTACTAATGTTAGAATTCAACGGCGTCCTCCAATCTAGGTCAAAAGGCTGAGCCCCCCATTTAGGCATGACTTCGGCCACCTCTTACCTGACCCCCCACCTGTCATCTCATCCCCAAGAGGGAGCGTGAGCACTGGGCTCCTCGCAGGCCCCACTTCTCCCGAGCTGCATGGGAGCTTGGGATACTTACTTCCCTCTCCCCTCCCGTCTTTAATCAACCCAGATGTGAAGATTGGCAGAGTTGCCCGCCAAGAGCTCTTTAACCAGTTGGCTGCCTAGATGGCGGGTGGGTCCTGGCCTGGAGAGAGCTTGAAAGCCTTGTAAACATTATTAAAATATTTTATTTAAAAATTAGATCAATAAACAGTCTGTTCCTTGGGTGGTCCCAGAGTAGCATCTTGCTTTCCAGAAATGTGGCAGATACCTCATCATCTCAGGAAAACTCTGCCTACTCAGCAGCACAGAGCCAACAGCTGCCTAAGACCCTGAGCAAAGGGAAGTCCAGGCTTCCCTGCCCAGGCCCTCTCTGTCACCCAAGGCTGCTACGGTCATCTTCTCAGAGCACAGAACTGGTCATGCTACTCTCTGCTCAAAAACACTCCATAGCTCTCCACTGTCTACAGCAGGGGTCAGCAAACTATGGCTGCGGGCCAAATCGAACCTGTCCTGGTTTTGTAAATAGCGTTTTATTGGAGCTCTGCCACATCCATCCACTTATATTGTTTACGGCCGCTTTTGAGCTACGAGGGCAGAGCCGAGCAATTGCCACAAACCTAAAATGTTTACTGTCTGGCTCTTTGGGGAAAAAGATGGTCGATGTGCTGTGCCCTCCTTCCTGCCCTCACTCCTGAAGGGACAGTCTCAGTCTGTGTGCCATGCTGGGGGAGTTTTAGAGGAAGAGGAGAGAGAGGAGGTGGTGCTGAGGTCCCCAGCCTGCTGCCTCGGGGAAGCAAAGTCTGGAAGGGGCCGAGGCAGCGCAGAGCCCTCACGCTTGCTGAGCACGGATGTGCTGGGCTCCCAGGACCAAGACTGGGGTCTCTGGGTGCTGTGTAGCTGACCCTCTGTGAGGTCACCACTGGGCTGTAGAACATGTAGGTTTAAACTGAAGATAGCACTTCATTCTGAGATTGCATAGTTTTCTTATTTATTTAGACTGCAGTCGGGAAAGCTGGAATTGGCTCCGTCGGGACACTTCCCTGAGCCCTAGTACCCTCTGCAGTTTCCTGCTCTGGCTCCTGTCTCAGGGACTTCAAAGGAACTATCTCTTCGATGTGTCTCAGATATCACAGTCCCTGTGACCTCAGCTGTTTGCCACTCTGCCATCTCCGGGAGCCCTCCCTCCACGGTGCACTCTGCCATCTCTGGGAGCCCTCCCTCCACGGTGCACTCTGCCATCTCCGGGAGCCCTCCCTGCACGGTGCACTCTGCCATCTCCGGGAGCCCTCCCTCCAGGGTGCACTCTGCCATCTCTGGGATGCCCCCCCACCCCCCCGTGGCCCTGACCACTGTGGAACCTCCGGTTTTGTAGTTGAGCTGGCTTTTAATTTCCTCAAGAAAGAGCCAATTCTGCTGGCTTCAATTCCCTGAACCACTAGAAGCTCGGCTCCACCCAGTTTGTGAGCCCCACTAGGCTCATCTGCTGTGGGGTTGCGGCTGGAGATTTGTGAGGGGAAGAGGGGTGTCTGCTGCCCCCCAGGTTGCTTGGTCTTCTCCATTTTTGTCATCTCCAGTGATTCTACGGCTGTCTAAGGACGGGTGGCAGGAAGATGGTAACAAGGCATGAGCAATCAGAGGGAGAACTTGCAGGGTCACATCACGGTCTGTCCATCACAATCTGAAATAGCGTTTTCTCTTTATCAAGCCCTGGGCCACCTGTGAAAAGACCTGGGACAGGGGTCAGCCAGACAATTGTCACTGGGTTGCCTCGCAGACTCTGCCATTCTTGCTCTGTGGCCTGGAGGTGGTAGGGACTCTGGGGACATTCACTCTGATATTTCCTCCCAGGGCGAGACCTTCTCTCTCCTGCTCCCTCTTTCTAGGCCAAGGCCAGGTGACCTCTCCCCATGACTGAGTGTAGAACCTTCCTTCATTTTCTCCTTCCTTTAAGAGAAATCTGCCCCTTTTCTTGGTCTGGTGCGGAATTCTTTGGTTGTCTTTGGAAATCAAGGAAATGGCCTACACAGAGGTCAGAGGTCAGGGATGTCAAGAAGGGTAGAAATGGGAAATCCACTTCTGGTTACTGCACCCTCAGTGGGCCAGATGCCTCCAATCTTTACTTGATTCAGGTCTCTGCCTCCACGTCCCCTCCTCCTGCGGGCCTCCCCTGAGCACCCATCGAAATAGAACCGCCCCCCCCCCCCGCCAACTTATCCCAGACCTGCTCCACCTCGGTCCTGGCTTTACTTTTCTCAGCACGTTTGTCCACCACCCGACACATTCACGCTCATTTGCTCGCTGTCAGTGCCTTCCCACTGGAAGGAGGCAAGCTCCATGGGAGCAGGACATTTCCTGGGTTCTACGTGGCTGTATCCTGCGCCCAGAACCCTGCCCTGCACCCAGAGGGCGCTTGCCAAGTTGTTATTGCTGGAAACTTCTTTACTCCAGGAGAACCTCGCACAAAGAAGGGTGTAGTGGGCTGCATGGGGGTCCCCTGAAAAAAATGCCCATGTCCCGGAACCTGTGAACGTGACCTTATTTGGAAAAAGGATCTTCGCATATGGAATTAGGTTAAGGATCTGCAGATGAGATCATCCAGGGTTATCTGGGAGCGCCCTAAATCCGATGACAAGTGTCCCTATAAGAGACAGCCAGAGGAGAGACACACAGAAAGAAGGGGAGGAGAGCCAGGTGAAGATGGAGGCAGACTGGACTTAGGCAGCTAAAAGCCAAGAGTCTCCCGGAGCTATCAGAAGCTGGAAGAGGCAAGGAGGGAGACTCTTCTGGAGCTTGAGAGGGAGGGCAGCCCTGCTGACACCTCCATTTCAGACTTCTGGCCTCCAGAACTGTGAGAGGATCCATTTCTGTTGTTTTAAGCCTCCCAGTTTGTGATAATTTGTTATGGCAGCCACAGACTAATGCAGAGGGGGTGGGCATCCGAAACACCTGGATGCCGGGTGTGGTGAAACAGACCCCAGTGTGGGGCAACGAGTCTGAGAGGAGAGACAGATGATAATTAAGTAAAGAGAAAAGTATATATAATTACAGCTTGTGAAGGGCTCAGAAGGAAACAGGTTGGCTGGTGGGATGGAGGGTAAATGGGTGGGGGAGGGGAAGGCAGGGCCCCTCAGAGGAGCCTGCATTTCAGCTGAGATCTCAGGGATGGGAAGGAGCAGCAGAGCTTCCGTCTGCACCCGGATCCTCAACTGGGTCCTCACCTGGATCCTGATCTGGCCTCTGCCCCTCGTTGCGCCTTCCTTCAGTCTACCCCCATCCTCCACCCCACTGATGGATGATCTTTCTAAAGCACAAATAATAAGAGTCACCATTTCAAAGGTGCAGCCAGGATTGCTGCAGGCTGTGAGGTGGCTAATATGAATTCCCATTCTACAGATCAAAGACCCGAGGCTGGCGGGGTTAAGTGACACTTTGCACGTTTAAACTAAGATCAGACTCCAAAGTCTATTCTTCTTTCCACTGAGCTTAATGGACACTCCTCACTGTCCCTGTCTTGTTCAAAAGCTGCAGGGGTGGTCCACTGCCTACCACAAAAAACCCACTCTCTCCTTCGTGGAACACTCAGTGCCCCTAGCTCTCTGATTTTCATATGAATTTTCTTCTAATCTACTGCCACACCCCATCACGAATCTTCCAGTTTACCCACACAGACTTCCTCACCTCTTTTTAGCACCTCCATGAACTTGCTTTTAATAATTACATTATAAATTATATATAAATATTATTATACTATTGTTACATTATCGTTGCCTTTTTTGAGCCCTGCTACGGGTTCTGCACTGTGCTAGAAGATTTATATATTTACCATATCATTATCTAATTAATATATTATATTACAACAGCCTCGTGAGATACGTTTCAGCATCTGTATTTTGTACACAGAACTCCGGAGCCTGACCCAAGGCTGGTGACGTCTGTCTGAGGCCAGTGGGTTCTACCACACTTTGCCCACAGCTTTCACGTTCCTTTCTGTTAACAACAGCATCAACTTTTACATGGCCTTTTATGGTTTTGCAAAGTACTTTCGTTTATGTCATTTTATGGCAAGAACTTTCCTGGCCACCCCCAGACCAAGGTGTCTCTCTTTAGTTTGTTCCCAATAAGGACCCAGGGTATAGCTAGGGTTGGGCAGGCCAGGCTGGGAAAGACTTGGGCTCTCCTGACCTCCCATAATCTCCATCAGTGTCCACTGCCACCAAACCATCTCAAAGAAGCCCTAAATCCAAGTGTCCAGAGCAATGAGCTCGCTACACCTCAGGGCTAATATCCGGATCAGATCCCTCCGAGAATCACTGAGTCACAGCCAGGGATATGTCCCACGGCGGAGACCACGCCCCTGAGGGCAGAACCCACCACCCCCTGACCCCAGGGACTCAGTGAATGCTCTTCTGTCTGATTTGATCTCTACGTGCTCATCGGGACAAGCTCAGGAAGGAGAAGATGCACACGGCCAAGGGCCCCTGGCTGCATCCCCAGGCCCGGCAATTTATTAGCATACAGGAGCCACACAAGCTCTGTTATCACAGTTACAGCCTTGTCCAGAAACAATGTTGCCTTTCAAATTGTTTTCTGCCTGAGACAGTGGATTTATAAACTGAACTGGTGACTAAGAACAGAAGCCCGGGCTGCGAAGACTAAACGCCTTGTTCTAGGTGGGCCTGGTTGAACAGTATCCTGATAAGATAAACAAAGATAATGACCTGCTGGAGGTGGGGTGCTTTTATATGTCCGTCTCCACGTCTGCGTTTACATGCACACAGGCTGGAGCTGCTTTGTAGATCAAAGGGAAAGAAAACGCCATCTTCTGGATCTCTTTCCAGAAAGGAAGTTGAATATAATTATAACATGTTAGACTTGTCTCTTTCTAAACAGCTCAGAAATAAACTGATTTGGTTACTCCCAAAAGGGCAGCCCTGGGACCGTCTACAGTGCTTTCAGTGCAGTGAAGCTGGGCTGCTACTGTTGACAATAGTTGAAGCTGGGTGACGGGCATATGGGGTTTATTATAGAAGTCTCCTATTTTGGTGTATGTTTACAAATTTCCATAATAAAAGCAAAAAAAAAGAGGCAGGTTTGGCTGAATAATTACTGAAGCTGAGCGATGGGCATATGGGGACTTATTATGATTGTTTAAAATGTTCCATTATAAAAAGAAAAAAAAAAGAACTTTGGCTGAAAGGCGATGGCTTTAAACCCCTTTTCCTCTCATTCATTCATTCAACAAATATTTATTTGTGCCACATACGGTCCTCGGTGCTGGGAAAACAGCACTGGACGGGACAGACATGATCCCCATAGTTCAAATATTCCTCCTGTGTGAACATGTGGCCCTGCTTTCTCAACAAGGAAGGACACCTCTTTGCGGGCGGGGGGGATGAAATCACTCCAGACTTGGCTGGGGCTTGGAGGGGAGAGCAGCTCTGGCCTGGCCTCTCGGGAATCTGTCTAGTCTGTTATGCTAAGAAGCTGGAGTAGCTCCAATGGGGGGACTGGGATCTCCAATGTGTGCTGGGATCTGTTTATTCATGTCATTAATAAGAGCCACCCCACTGTCCCTGCCCCCTAAGGCTGAAAAGTATTTCCAGAGAGGGTTCAATCCACCCCTCACCTTGGGGCTGTGCTGTAAACACTGCACAAACAGCTGTCCATCCTGTTTTTAAGTCTCTGGGGACGGAGCAACCCCGACATCAGGGCTGGCAAGAGCTGCTGGGGTAGTGAACGTTGTCAGCTGGGGAGCAGGGGACAAAAGCCTTCTGTGCTGCTCTGTGCTGTAAGTGCACTACATGTGATTCATCTTAGCTGGCGGGAGATGGGCTGCTGAAATCCTGGAATTGCCAGCTTTCAGGTCTGCCACGTGTGTTCACCCGTCAGGAGGCTGTTTTCAGATTCTGGGTTTTAGTGGAGTCCCACACCTAAAAATCAGTCCACAGGAAACCCCACTGGGGAGTGAGCCTGTTCTGGAGCCATACCTCCGATATCTCACCCATGGCCAGAGAGAAAATAAGCTACAGGGTTTCTGCTAGAACGGAAGCTCTCGGGAGAGGAAGGTCAAGAATACGGAAACCTCGGTTTCATGTCAACACGTCTACACGCTCCTTCTGAGGGTGAAGCGCCCTGCGGTCACCGGCTTCTATGCCAGGGGATGGGCAAGGTTTGGGTCAGCTTCTCTTTTTAATTTAAAGTTCACCTTTTGCATCCTGTGCTTGTTTGATCAAGACAAGTCACTTGATTCAGATTTTCTCGATAGTTTTCATCAACAACAGGGTGGAGAGATGATTTTAAGTCTCTGAATCACAAAGCCATTTCTATGTAGTCTTCGGGGAGTGAGCCGGGCTACCTCGGAATCATACAGTTTGAATGAAACCTAAAATGCCAGGGGGACATTTGACTATCTGCAGACATAACATCACACATCTAGGTGTATTTCGTGGTTTCCGAGCATCTCGCAGGTATACTGCCACAAAAGTGGGGGCTGGGGGCTGCCAGGGAGGGGGTCATAGGAGTCACAAGGCACAGTTCCTGCCCTCAGGGTCTCAGACCCCAGTAGAAGAGGCATACAAACAATCCTCAGCGAGCCGCCTGAAGGCCAGAAAGGGCAGAGAGGCCGGTGGAGCCCACGCGTGCGGCCCCACTGCAGGACGTGCAGCCTGAAGTTCCAGATCACGCGCGGACGTCACGACACGGTGGGACGGTGGTGGGGCACTTTAACATTCCATCCCAGTGGCAGAGTTTGGAAACTTTGGAAAAACTGGCCACATTTTGCAGTTCCCATCCAGATGTTTGGCATGACTTCGGCATTACCCACAACGCCTCCCAGGAGGTTACAGACCTGGATTCTCGCCTGGAGAGAGGGAGGCACGGAGGAAGCGGCCAAGCCTCTGAAGTGTGGTTCTCCGGGAGATTGGGAGCAGCTGCTCCCTTCCCCCAAGGAGGGCGTATGGAAGGGTTCTGAGGGGAAGCGAAGTAAGAAGGCCTTGTGGCCAGGGAGCGCTCTTGGAAGACAGTAAGTAACGCAGTTCACAGAACAGAGATGTTTCTCTGCATGAACAGATCACTAATTTACCCCGGATGCATCAATCCATGCTCTATGCATTTACACTAATTTGCAATTGATTTTAACTCTTTTTTAAGTCCGGGGTAGGAAACTACTGGTTTTCCTTTAACTAGCACCTGGCACATAGTAGGCCTTCAAATGTTTGAAGGATGTACTGCCTAGGGCAGTGGTTCTCAACCAGGGCAATTCAGCCCCCTCCAGGGACACTGGGCAATGTCTGGAGACATTTTTGGCTGTCACAGCTGTGGGAAGGGGTGCTTCTGGTAGGTAGCGGGTAGAGGCCAGGGATGCTGCTCAACATCCGACAATACACAGGACAGACCCAGAATGATCGACAAAGAATGATCCGTCCAAAGGACCGATAGTGCCGACCTCTGGTAATCACTTTTGCACAAAAGCAGGGAGGGTGCCTGGGAGAGGATGTGAATTTCTCTTTTCCAAGGAATTTTAAGAATGGATTGCAGCTGTCTTTGTGGGTCTGGGAGTCTGAGTTGCACAAAGATGACTTAAATGGGCCGCGGGGTCTGTCGAGCTCCATCATCGCCCCGTCACCAGGCACCGGAGCCGTGGATTGTCGTGTCTCCATTCTCCCGCCTCCTCCTCCCACTCGGATTTGTTTCATAGGCTCTCCCTGAAATGTTAGGGGGTTTCCATCAAGAGTGGCTCCTTTCCAAACCATAAGGCAGTGAAAAGTCCCAGTGAAAAGATGTTCCTGTTGTGTCTATGCTTCAGGAGGAAGAGAGAAAACAACAGAAGCCCCGTGCATCAAAATCAAATCCCTTGGGACTCAAGTTCCAACCTGCAGACACTTTCACGGCCAAGTCATGATACGCAGAGCTGATGGCCTTTTAATTATAGCAGTTCTGTGGGGGCAAGAGATGGGAGAACTATTATAATAAGAATATGCAGCAAGCAAAGGAACGCCTTTGAATGGGCATCTTCCTGCCAGGGTGAAGGTGACGGCAGTGGGGGTGATGCCTATGGGTGAGGCTTTGGGGCCATCTCTACTCGACAGGGTCCAAGCTCATCGCCCACATCCTCTGTCTTGACAACAGGGCCAAGAGGCACATAGAGTGAGGGTTCCTGTTCCTATGTTTCTGATGAGCTGAAGTAGTTTTCCTAAGACCAAACTGAAGACTAGACAGCTCAGGTCTTTAAATCCTTTCCAGAAAACGGTAACATCCCTTTGCCAACCAAGATGGACTCAGGGTTTTTAGAGACCAAGACCCTGAATGAACATAGGAAAAGCTTAGCTACCTTCTACCTCAGTGTCTCTGTGGGAGAGGCTTAGAAATTGATTTCTCTGTTTGATGATCCCTAAATAGAGAAACCCACCTCATAACAGTAAAAGCTATTATTTTTACTATAGAGTACCTGCTATACGCCACTGTTCTAAGCATCTGATACGTGTTAACTCATCAGTATGAGGCGGATACTATTCTCATCCCCAATTTACAGATGAGGAAACCAAGGCACAGAGATCTTGAGTAACTAATTCAAGGCCACCCAGCTAGTCAATGGCAGAGCCCAGACTCAGACTGGTTTCAGAGTCCATGTTTGTAACACTGTGCTGGGTTATGTCTCCGAAGAATAACTCCCCAATTCTTCAAGTCATTTAGACTAAAGAAGTAAAAGGAACAGCTAAATTCACTGGTCCTAAGGAACAACAGTGAAAAGAAGACTTGGGTTCGCAAAGCCCTGGGCATTTTACAAAGCTCTTTTCTTCAATGTGATCTCCAGTGGGTCCTGCACGGCTCGGAGTTGGATGGTAGACTCGATGCATGCAGTGAACCGTCACCAAAAAAGAGCCGAAGCACCATCTCTCTGTGTGCGTTCTATCCAAGAAGGACCAATGGAATCAACCACGAAGGACCAAGCGTATGAAGGCCCCCTCTCGTACCTTAGAGTGACCAGGACGTTCCCTCTGGGAACCTCCTCCCCCACTCTCAGTCCATGGGGTTCAGCAGAAGCTTCACTCTGAGCTCCAGGAAGCCGACTGTGATCCTACTCTGGACAACGGGTGTAATTCTATCCCTCTAGTCACGGTAATTGGTTCAAGGGGGAGTATATGATATAAGTTGATCTACTCAGACTCCAGGGGAGCTACTGAGAGGAGATGGCCTATTTCTGTTGGACTTGAATCTGGGAGGACATAGGGCTGGAGCTGTTAGTAGGAAGCCATCTTGCCCACCATGTAGAGCCTGAGAATCCAGCCAACATCGAAGAGCTTGGGAGAGGAAAAAAAAGCAGAGGCCTAATGATATAATTTGTGCCCCTGGATCAAACTGTGCCTGAAGCCGGTATCCCCAGACTGTTCAGCTCTGTGAACCAGTAAATTCTTTTTTTAGCTGGCCTCTTTTTAATTTGGTCATCAAGATCCTGCTCCCTCTCCCCACATCTTTATCTTAAAAGAGAATGTAAACTTCAGAAGAACACAGGATATGTGGTTGACTTTATATGAACTATATTGATAGGTAAGGTGGTTATCTGTGAATTTCACTAGGAAATTCATGGAATTTGTTCCTGTGTGAGTTATTCACCAAACTGTCCCAACTCTCTCATTCATAGCCACATTGTACCCACATTTTTAATTACAGGCTCTGGGTGACAGGTAGGATGGATCGGGGTGCATGGATTGGCCCATCTCCTCTACCTGAAGGTCAACATAAAGGGTTTTGCATCCTAGCAGACAGAGGGCTACCTAGCTCAGTGGCAAAGACTGGGCTATCTGCATCTTCCCAAGCTCGTTTACTCCAGCAACAAGCTTTTGCTTGGGCCAGTCACTTCCTTAGGAATTCTGGATTGAGACCATCCAAACAGAGTAAAAAAATCAAGCAAGTGTCACTTCCTCCCAATGATTCTATTCTCCAGATATTTTTCTCTGGTTTCACAGGCCCCAGGAAACCCTCAGCAATTTTCTGTTCCCCAGGACACATGGCTTTCAGCTCTGTGCTGTCCCTGGGAAGTCTAACCTAAGTGTGAGGGACCAGCTGGGCAGCTGGGGCCCCAGGTGGTCGTGAGCTGCTGGCACTGGCCAACAGCTGCCTGTGACACCCTGGGTCTCAGATGTGGGGCGTCACTGTGTTGTTTTCCTGCTGATTGAATTACTCATGCCTCATCTGTCCACTTCCCTGAAACAATCTTTTGGGATGCATTTAGAAACCCGAGTCTCTGCGGTTTGTCTGGACTGGTTTCTATTTGTGGAGAGGGAGAGTTCACTTGTCTAGGGCAGAGGAAAATGGGTTCTGCAGAAGTCACGATGGCCTTGGTTTCCTGCAGTTCTCTCCAGGAATCAGGATTCCTCATGGAATGCCTTCGTTCCTGTTGGAAGCTCCCAGTGGAACATAAGGGGAAATCTTGCCAAATCTAGAGTGTTCCTAAATGATTCTCAATTCTCAGAGAACAAGAAACACATTGCAAGCTTAAAGGGCAGTGGCAAAACAAATAATTACTGAGCCTGTTGGTAAACAGACCCAGAGAAGACATATGAATTCAGCTTGTTCACTCTTGCCTGTCAGACAGAATTTAATACCATCCTGTTTGTGTTTTTCTTCAACTCATGACCCAAGTTAGAGCTTGCTTAATTTCTGTTTACAAAGTGAGTCTCACAGGTGATGGAAGGGAAGAGAGGTCTGGTCCGAGGGGGGCAAAGGACTCAGCTCCCAGGGAGTGCAGCCTGTAGACCAGTGGTTCTCACCTCTAAAGGGATAACAGTCACCTGAGGAGCCCAGGCCCCAGCCCACCCCGATTAAATCAGAATTGCTGCAGGGGAGGACCTGGACATCCATATTTTACAGCTTCCCAGGTGATTCCAATGGGCAGTCAAGGTTTAGAATCACTGACTGAGAGCTACGCCATCCAATATGGCAGCCACAAGCCACGTGTGGCTGTTGAGGACCTAAAACACGGTAAATCCAAACTGAGATGTGTTGTAAGTGGAAAATGCACACTGGATTTCTAAGAGTTAGCACGAAAAAGAGAATGTAAACTATATCATTAACAGTTTTGTTGTACTGATTATAACTGAAACAATGTGGGCCTGTCCTGAGGGAAAATATACATGTCTATGTGTATAGGCAGGAACATGCGGGCGGTGCTGTGGGGTGGGTCAGAAATCGATAAGGAATCACTCACGGAAGAGAAAGAGAAGAAAAACTCGCATGTCTTCAAACAACTCTTAAGACACCATCATTTCCATTTATAAGGAGCACAAATTCCCAGTCATCTCCCTTGGCACATCCACACCCACACTCACACTCACACAGCCACGCACGCTTGTTCTGGTATATTGCTGGTAAGTCACGGTTCATTTTCTTTCCACCAAAGGGAACTTGACTAGGAAGGCAAAGGCTATGGCGTGGAATAATAGTTTGCAAGTAAAAAGTTCAACCTTGAAGCCTCTTCTTATCCATTCTTCTTCAGCATGGCAAAAATTATCCTCAAAGCATAACCAGTTTAAATGATAAAGTTTTTATCAGCAAGAGGCAAGTCAATAGAATTTAAAGATAAACACATAATCGATTATAATCTCTGCAAAACAATGACTAACTATCTGGTGGTAATCTTGTGCCAGACATGGTGGGCAATTTGCTTGCCAAGCGCAGTGCATGGGACCAGTCTGTTCCACTTCAGTTCTCTGTGGTCCCGCCTGAACTCTGGACCTTGGCAGAGAATTTCTTGAGCAGATCCAGAAATTCTCTTCTGTGATGGTTCATTTTATGTGTCAACTTGACTAGTCCAGGGAGTGCCCAAATATTTGGCCAAACACCATTTTGGGTGTTTCTGCAAGGGATGTTTTTGAATGAGATTAACACCTAAATCGGTAGAGTAAAGTAGACTGCCCTCTATAATGTGGGTGGGCCTTGTCTAATCAGTCAAAGGGACTGATTAGAAGAAAAAGACTGACCCCCTCCCCCAGAGTAGGACAAAATTCTCCAGCAGACTGCTTTTGGCCTAGAACTGCACCATTGGTTCTCCTGGGTCTCAAGTCTGCCAGCCCATACTGCAAGCTTGGACTTGCCAGCCTCCATAATCACATGATCACATGTAAATCTCTTTCTCTATATGTACACATCCTATTGGTTCTGTTTCTCTGGAGGACCGTGACTAATACATCATGCCATTCCTAAAGTCGCACCTGCAGCTGGTCACCTTCTAACATTGGGGATGGTCTCAGCACCTCAGGAGTAAGGATTCGGTGTCTCACCCAGGGTGGGTGGGCCCAGGGCAGCTGCAGTGTCCACACCCCCCTGACTGGACCCCCAGCAGCTGCCTGGAAGGATGGGTAACACAACTTGGAAGCAAGGGGGAGGCGGGCTTGGACCAAATGAGCAGGAGGTGGGAAGGAATCATGAGATAAATCACTTGTCCTTTCTCCTGCCCACCGGCTCTGTATCTTCCAACAGACGGTTCTGAGACTCGGCAGTTCCCCTCAGTCCATTTGAAGATGCTCATCAGGACCCATGACCGAGCATCTAGACTTATGTTTTTGAGAAGCTATGGCCAACTCAGTGACGTGCCTTGGATTTGCTTTCTCGCTTCCCGGTGCCATTCGCTTCCTCTTCCCTTCACTCTTGCTTCTCTGGGGGGGCACCTCCTGACAACCTGCCGCATGGCAACATCACCTTAGGCTCTGTTTTCTAAGAAACCTGGACTCAGACACTCGGCCTTCTTCTTTCACCTTATTTGCTTGACCGGGAACTAACTGAGTTCTTTCTGTCTGGGGTGCCCACGGACTGGACCAGGAGCGGCTACCTGGTCCCAGGTGAACTGACACGTAGACTGGTCCCTGACCTGTTGTCTAGGGCCCCTCCTGAACAGAGACGAGCTAAGCCAATATCTTCCCTCCCTCAGTTAGTTACAATTTAGCAAAGAGAGGTGTATTCATGGAAGTGGTTATTGGGCGTAGAAATTACGGATGGACTGCCTTACTGACGGACTGTCTTACAGGGCCGTGTATAAAATGTGAAGGGAGGACGTGAGTGCATGTGTGCAAGTGAGAGACAGAGAGGGAGGCAGAGAGAGGTTTTTAGGCCCAATTTCAGTTGTTCACGAGGCTGCAGGTTTTCCAGCTCCTAATTTCCCGTGCCCTTTCAGTGAAAATGTCCCTTTTCACTTGAGCTACTTTCTGCTCAATCTGAATTTAATCCCTTTAAAAGTAACCTGCTTTTCCTATCTGAATGGTTCTGTGACATTTTATTTATCTTTTTAATTCAAAAACTGTTCCAGGATATGTCTGTTGGTGAGTCTCTTTTCATTAAATTCACCTGAAATGTGGTGAGTTATCTTCAGCTACATCCTCAGGTTTTTTTTCCCTCCAGGCCCCCGAAATTTCATTTTTAATTATAACTTTGTTACTGATCTGATCAAATTGGTTATTGATCACATCGATCTGGTTGCTCCTTTGGGAACAGGCAGCAATCTCAGAGCGATCTGTCTGCGATCCACACCCATCGCTCACCCTCTGTCTCATTTTAATCTATCCTTTCCCCCTTCTCATTTTTTTAATAGAAGGTAATCTAGAAGGCAATGTGGAGAGAACATCTGCAGGATGTCCTGGATCCAGCTAAAGTCCTGGATGTGGCCCTGCCAGAAAGCAGTGTTTGTGATTCTGATGTTTGAGTTTTCGGTCTGCTTTGAAAGGTTTCCAGTGCTTTTCTGGGTGACATGGGGAACTTTCCACAGAGCTTAAAGGTAATCCTCCCCTGGAAAGCTGCAGCACTTCCTCGTTTCTCCATCCACAAAGACCCTCAGTCAAAGGATACGCTTTCATGTATTTAACTAAACCACGAGGGAAACAAATTGAATTTTTACCTTGAAAGTCAATACCATGGGTCACAGTCAAGATATGATCAGCAGCAGGATGGGACAGGCCAGGGAAATCCAGGACCAACAAGATGGACAGACTAGACATTGTGGGAGGAACAGGGAGAGGTGAGGTCAGTTGGTACCAGGACAGGATGTAAAAAGAGTTAAGTCCAGGTGGGGAGATAAAAGTCAAGATCCTAGAGATGAGAGAACAATGGAAAACGACAGCACCAATGAGGAAGGACAGATAAGCAGATCAAAATTCAAGCAGACAAGACAGTCTGAAGAGTCCAGGTAAAGTGAAAGGTAGAGGAGAAGAAGCAGGTTCAAGTGCGCAGAACAGGCCATCAGAGCCCGGGGCGATGAGGCTCAGTGCCCACGGAGTGCAGGGTGAGGACTTCTGTATCCATACCTCAGGTAGGTAATGGGGTCAGAATCCAAGCTGAAAGAATTCAGACCCAGAGACCTAAAGCCCACGTCTGAAACTGACTAACAAGGTGAGAGCCAAGCATAGGTGAGGGGTCTGACAGCAAGTCTCACCGTGATACTGGACATGCATCTTATACAGCAGGAACTACTCCTGTATTCCTTGATCAGAATTGTAGATGTGAGAGTTTCCAAGGGTAGGCAACAGGCCACCAACTGTCCCAGAAAAGGTGGGGGTTGTGAACCACACTTTCTTTAACATAAACTAGCAATTTCTAGGTCAACAGAGGTAAAACCCAAAGGGTTCTCATACCCTGCTCTTAACTCAGTCATCAACTCAGCATTCTCTTCTTCTTCCCCTGGAATCTCAATCTCTGTGACAGGCACTAACATCTATCTAGCTGTACAAATAAAAAAAATTGGGTGGTTTTCTAGTCACTTTCATCTGCTATATCTAATTGGACTGCAAACATTACCCTGATACCAAAACCAGACAAAGACATAACAAGAAAATAAAAACTAAAGACCAATACCTCCTATGAATATAGATGCAAAATGCCTCAACTGAGTTCTAGCAAACCAAATGCAGCAACATATAAAAAAAGATTATACACCATAACCAAGTGGGATTTGTCTCTGGAATGCAAGGTTGGTTTAACATCTGAAAACCAATGCAATAGTCCATATCAATAGGATACAAGACAAAAACACATAATCATCTCAATAGATGCAGGAAAAGCATTTGACAAAATCTAACACCCCTTCATGATAAAAACCCTCAAAAACTAGGAATCGAAGGGAACTTCCTTGACCTGATACAAAGCATCTATGAAAAATCCACAGCTAACGTCGTACATGGTGAAAGACTAAAACTTTCCCCCAAGATAACGAACAAGACAAAGATGCCCACTCTTACCACTTCTATTCAACATCATACTGGAGGTTTTAGCCAGCATTTAGATAAGAAAAATAAATAGGCATCCAGATTGGAAAGGAAGAAGTAAAACTAACTATTTGAAGATTATGTGAGCTTATACACAGAAAATCCTAAGCAATCCACACTCACACAAAATATTAGAGCTAATAAATGAGTTCAGCAAGGCTTCAGGATACAAGATAAATATACAAAAAAAAAAAACAACCCCACAATTGTATTTCCATACATTAACAGTGAACAATCTAAAAATGAAATTAAGAAAATAATTCAATTTATAACAGCATCGAAAAGAATTAAACACCTAGGAATAAATTAACTAAAGAGGTGAAAGACTTGTACACTGAAAACTATAAAACATTACTGAAAGAAAGTAAAGACCAAAACAAATGGAAAGACATCCCATATTCATGGATCAAAAGACTTAATATTGGTAAGATACAACACTCCCTGAATTGATCTTCAGATTTCATGCAAAGTCTATCAAAATCTCAGCTGACTTTTTGCAGAAATTGATAGGCTGATTCTAAAATTCATATGGAAACACAAAAGACCCAGAATTGCTAATACAAACTTGACAATGAAGAATAAAGTTGGGGGACTGACACTTCTGAATTAAAAATTTACAACAAAGCTACAGTACTCAGGACTGTATGGTACTGGCATAAGGATAGAAAAACAGACTAATGGAATAGAGTTGAGAGTTCAGAAAAAGACCCTCCCATTTACAATCAACTGATTTTGAACAAGGGTGCCAGGTCAATTCAAAGGGGAAAGAAGACTATTTTCAACAAATGGTACTGGACAATTGGACATGAAGTTGGACCCCTATCTCACATCACGTACAAAAATTAACTCAAAATGAATTAAATACTTAAACACAACAGCCAAGACTATAAAACTCTTAGAAGAAAACAGGAGTCCATCTTTGCAAAGTTGGATCAGGCAATGGTTTCTTAGATATGACACCAAAATCACAAATAACAAAAGAAAAGGAGATAAATTGGACTTCATCAAAACTGTAAAAATTTGTACTTCAAAAGACACCACCAAGAAAGTGAGAAAACAACCCAAAGAATGGGAGAACATATTTGCAAATGGTGTACCTGATAAAGGACTTGTATATCAAATACATAAAGAACTCTTGCAGCTCAATTACATAGTTACATAATCCAATTTAAAAACTGGGGAAAGGACTTTAATGGACATTTCTCTAAGGAAGATATACAAATGGCCAATAAACACTTGAAAAGATGCTCAACATCATTAACCATCAGGGAAATTCAAATCAAAACCACAATGGCCTAGCACTCAACATTCTCTAGGATGGCGATAATCAAAAAGTCTGATAATAACAAGTGTTGGTGAGGGTAGGAGAAATCAGAACCCTCATTCACTGCTGGTGGGAATGTAAAATGGTGCAGCCGCTTTGGAAAACAGTGTGGCCATTGCTCAAACGGTTAAATATAGCTTTACCATCTGACTCAGCAACTCTACTCCTAGGTATATACTCAAGAGAACTGAAAATAATGTCCACATAAAAACCTGGGTGCAAATGTTCACTGCAGCATTTTTCACAATAGCCAAAAAGTAGAAACAACCCAAATATCCATCAACTGATGAACAGATAAACAAAATGTGGTATATCCATAGAATGGAATATTATTTGACCATAAAAAGGAGTGAAGTACTGGTACATGCTACAGCATGGATTAACTCTGAAAACATTATACTAAGTTAAAGACACCAGCTACAGAGGACCACATGTTCTATGATTCCATACATATAAAGTGTCCAAAAGAGGAAAATCTATAGAGATAGAAAGTAGATTAGTGGTTGCCAGGGGTTGAAGGGTTGAGAGGAAATAGGGGGGTGACTGCTAAAAGGCACAGGTTTCCCTTTTGGGGTGATTGATGAAAATGTTCTAAAATTGTGATGATGGCTGCACGACTCTGTGAATATACTAAAAACCATTGAATTGTCTACTTTAAATGGGTGAATTATATAGTATGGCAATTATATCTCAAGAAAGCTGTTACAAAAATATGTGTTTCGGTATTTTTATAATGGTTATAATAAGTGTTAATTTTTAAATCAATGTCTGGCACACCAGGGGCATGTTATGCCTGGTCCCTTTTTAGTATTTAGCTGGGGAGTGGGCCCCCTACCCAACCCAGGTGAATGCTAAGGGTGCATGAAGAAGGTGGAGGACCCAGGCTGCGGATGGCCACGTGGGGTTACCGAAGTGTCCACATGTTACACGGCACACGGCTCATAGCGATGACATCATGGTATGTGTAACGACATAAAGTGCTCGTGTGTGACTAACAAGCAGACGCCGTCAAGAACCCGACGTCAGAACAGAGACCCGCTCTTCCAGCTCCTAGCCAGCCCCATGGGGACGTTTCTACCTCATCCTGCCTTTGCACACTCCAGTCGCAGATGAAGACACACAGCGTGAGTATCCACTCCCTGCTGCTGAGAGCGTGAAGAGCCACCGCGCGTCCAGTGCCTGCCACATAGCGGGCTCAGCCCCAAGAGCTTGACTTTCACTTTTATTTACTTCTCAAGGCCACCCCATTTTACAGATGAGGCAACTGAGGCTTAAAGAAGGAAGCTTGAGTTTGAACACTGTCTGTGTTCAGACTCCAGAGCACAGCACCCCACTGTGATGAAGGGCCGCTCCCCCAGCCTGCTGGAGAGGCGGGACCACCTGGACCCCACGGCCGAGCACTTCCCGTCACTGCCCCAGGTCCAGATCTGGGTTCACGGAGCTTCCCACCCGCCTGGCTGAAGAGGGGACGTGGCTAGATTCTTAAGACCAACAATGAGAGGTTTGTTTGGTCAAACAATTGATAGAACAGTCTGGAATCATACATCTTTACATGGACATATTCAAAATCACCTCCCCTGGCATCACTGTAGCCCCTTGACCCTCACTTTTTCTGCCCCTATTTCTTTCTACTGTCCCTCACACGGGGCTGAGTGATCAGTGCAGCCACTCAGGGGCCTGGGTTTCAGGAAGGTCAGAGTCAGATGCACATACCCCATGCACCCAGTCATGGTCAGGGTGTGGGGCCCTAGGAGCCTGGGAGGGTCTGCACTCCTCCGGGAAGTACCCCTGTACCCAAGGGAGCACAACATTAAATAGCAAATAAAAACCCATGACAACGCTCCTCAAAAAAATTGAAAATCAAACTCCCATGTGATACAGCAATTCCACTTCTGGTACATATACTAAAGAATTGAAAGTAGGGTCTCAGAGAGACATCTGTGCACCTAGGTTCACAGCAGCATTATTCACAACAGCCAAAAGGTGGAGGCAGCTCAAGTGCCCATTGATGGATGAATGGATGAATGGTATTTACATGCAATGGAATATTATTCAGCCTTAAAAAGGAAGGAAATCCTGACACATGCTACAACATGGATGAACCTTGAGGACATTATGCTAAGTGACACAAGCCAGTCACAAAAAGAAATACTGTATGATTCCATGTATACGAGGTACCAAGAGCAAGTAGTCAAATTCATAAAGACAGAAAGTAGAATGGTGGGTGCCAGGAGCTGAGGGGAGGGGGAAATGAGGGGTGGTTGTTTAATTGGGACAGAGTTTTAGTTTTTCAAGATGAAAAGACTTCTGGAGATGGATGGTGGTGATGGTGGCACAACAATGTCAATGTACCTAATGCCACTGAACCGTACACTTAAAAACGGCTAAGATGGTATGTTTTATACTATGTATATTTTCCCACAATTAAAAATTTAAAAAACAAAACACCATAGCAGGTTGAGAGAGACATCACAGAAGAAAGGAAAACGATTTCTTCCTGCATTTTCAATTTGGGTAAGGTCCTGCAAATTGTGTAGTAATTTGCCTTTCTGAAATAAAAAGCCGGCATTTCTTTAGTTATCATTCATCTGTAATGAGATGCTCACCTTAGGTCAGGGGCTACATGCTCGCTCAGAAGCGGTGGGAAGATGTAGCCTTGGGAAGCACATCCCCCTTCAGCAGGGACCATGGAAATGGGGGTGGGGGGTGCCCTAAGCCCCTCGTCTCTACTTTCCTTCTAGAACTGGTTCTCACGCTGTGGGTGCATCCGCAGCGCAGAAAGCTTGTTGAAAATGCTGATGTCTGGGCCAGACCTTGCGATCTGACTTGGTGTCTGAAGTGGAGGCGGGGAACCTACGTTCTCAGTTGTGCCCGGGGTGATCTTCATGCCTGGTCCCCAAGTCAGGGTCCAAGAAGCACCGCTCTGGGGACTGGAGAAGAAAGACGGGCCCAACTGCCACATCCTCCGCACTCTCCGAAGGCTGAGGCACTCGCTCTGCCCTATCTTCTTAAAGACATCGTCCTGTCGCAAGCATTCATTTTCATAACCAGGATGCGGGCTCCCTCCCCGAGGCCGAGGGAAAGCCCCCTCCCTCCTCTCTCCATCTTCCCCCTGGCCCACTCCCATGGTGCTCTGCGAAGTGCACCCCGCATTGGCCACCAGAGTAGCAACTGGGGATGTAAACCCCTAAGTGATAAAAGACGGTCAAGGGCGACAGCTGGCAAGCAGGGGGCTGAGGGCTCTGTGGCAAATAGAGAAGGCTCTGGGCCCATGGCAGCTGCCCATGGCCACGCTGGGCCAAGGGGCATTTTGGCCACTGGTCTTGAGCAGGCAGGCATGGTCTGACACTAGTGAACGGTGTGGCTTCGGGCAAGTCACTTTACTTCCATTTTTCTCCTGTATAAAATAAGGGTCTCTGAGGTCTCTCCCAGATCCAATGCAAAGTTATAAAAGTCATCATGTTTGTAATGTTATGTTTATAACTTGGCCTCACGCTTCTCCAATGGCTTCTCCCTTTCTTGTACCGAATCTAACTCAGGCCCTCGTTCTCCTGCCCAGCCCTCTGAGCAGGCCCTGGGGGCCTCCAACTCTCCAACCTGCAGGCAGGCAGGCATGAGGTAATGCAGCCTGCGAGCTGGGTGGAGGCCCCGCGCAGATGGTCTGCAGAGGGCCCCCGGCCCTCGGTTCTGGACAGAATTAAAACCTGACGACCTATCTGATGGAATTACACTGAAGAAAGGAAATTTGTCTTTTAAGAACAAGCGAGAGGCTGATGACTGAAGTCCCAAAGAATTCTGTGGTTGAGCCTTTTTTTTTGTTGTTTGTTTTCTGGCACAATCTGTCTCTGTTTCTGAGCCGAGTGCCGTGTTCCCCGTGACAAAGGCCTCTTTCTTATGATAGTTTAATAGCTCCAATACGGGGGACAGCCCTGACTCTCCCATGGGCCAGCGTCTGAAGGCGGCCGCTGAATAAAGGAGAAAGCCACTTCTTTTCTCCAATTTAGTCCAAATTGAACTGAGAGAGACTTAAGGAAGAAAAAACACAACACCTTAACCTCCTCCTGAAATAAAAAATAAAAGCCACCAAAGGGGTGTGGAAACAAAATGCACTGGGATAGAGAAGAATACGGATTAAAATAGTGATGCTCAGGGCTTAGTGTCCTCTGTGGGAGGAAGTGAGGAAAGTTAAGTGGGGGTCGGAGGGATGGAGATGTAGATGGAGAGTGGGGAGACCCTATGTGTTAGTTTCCTGTGGCCGCCGTAAGAAAGTACTGCAAACTGGGTGGCTTAGGACAACAGAGATTTATTCTCACAATTCTGGAGCCTAGAAGTCCGCAATCAAGGTGTCGGCAGGGCCACACTCCCTCTGAAGTCTCTAGGGGAGGATCCTTCCTTACCTCTTCCAGCTTCTGGTGGCTGCTGGCAATCTTCAGCGTTTCTTCGCTCACAGCTGCATTACTCCAATCTCTGCCTCAGCCTTCACAAGGCTGTCTTTCTGTATGTCTCTGTGTTGTCACATGGCATTGTCTGTGTGTGTCTTTTCTCCTTGTCTTACAAGGACACTAGTCTTATTGGATTTAGGGTCCAGCCTAATCTGGTATGACTCGATCTTAACTAATTACATCTGCCAAGACCCTATTGCCAAACAAGGTCACATTAACAGGTATGGGGGTTAGGACTTCAACATACCTTTCTAGGGGATACAATTCTACAATAACACCATCGACCTAAAAACCTGGGGCTCCCAAGCAGCCAACCACCTCCTCTTGTTCTGGAACCAACAGGACAGGTAACTGTTGCTTGGGAGCTCTGTCCTCCCAGTGACCCAGCCCATCTGTCCATCCGCTCTCCGGAGGTGTGGTGGGGAAGTGGGTCATGATGTATTGGCCACCAGATCATCTCAGGACTGTCTCTTTAAAGTTTTCTCTTCTCTCTCCTTCCTTCCCTCAGCATGCCACTGATGGAGGCACCCGGGAAGGGACACAGGCGTTACTGCAGCCACAGATGTCTGGAGTGATGCTCAACATGGTCTGGGCCATGAACACCTGCTTCCAGTGAGACCAGCTGGAAAGTCTGTCCATCACTGGGGAGATTTCATATATGCTTCTATTTCCCACCATGCCGAATAGGACATGATTTTTAAAGACACATTTGACAACGGAGTCAGAACTCCTATAGCCACGCAAAAGCATTCACAATTGGAGATGAGACACTTTTTACAACTGAGCTGACCCCATTTCCCACACACTTTGGGGGACAGTTTTCAAGCCTTTACAGTCAGAGCAGGTGCATGACTTGGGAGGCAGCAGAGTGCAATGGTTCGAGGCACAGGCTCCAGAGCCGGGCTGCCTGGGTTCAAATCCGCCTCCGCCCCTCCCGGGCTGTGTGCCTCTGGGCACGTTCTGCATCTGCAAAATGGGGACGGTCATTTCTCCCTCACTGGGGGCTTTGAGGATTAGCTAATCCAGGTGAGTCAATGAGCACAGAATCTGCACATGGAAAGCACTCCATACGTGAGAGCTTTCATGAATGTTCCATGATGGCTAGAGGCAGACAGGGGGGTGAGAGAGCCAGGCAGAGGTGGTTAATTTATGGGCTTCCACATCAGACGGACCTTGGTTAAACCCTGGATCTGCCACTTGCCATAAGCATGACCTCAGAGGACGTTCCCAGGCTCTGTACCCTCATCTCCATCCCAGGACGGCAGTGAGGACTAAGTGATGCATGTAAACAGCCCATAATGACAGCTGTCTCTACTAGTGCCACATGGGCAAAGAACTGATGCGTCCAAGCTGCCTTTCTCAGCTTGCCAAGCAAAATACTGTCAAATGAAGACCACCACCCCAACCAAGCCACACGTGGAGTTCCCTTAGTGGTCGGCTCTGGAAAGCACAGCTGCTTTCTGCCTCGCGTTGCTTGTAACAAGCTGTGCGGGAGGATGGACAGGGCAGCGATGGGCCCCTCCAGTGTAACCACACAAGTTACGCTCTCTGGACAAGGAGGGAGGCACCGTGCTGCCCTCCTCTGTCTGCGGAGCAGCGGCTTCTCCCCCATCAGCAGCACAAGGGGCCATTTATGCTGCAGCCCCCTCCTCCTCCACCTCTGCCCCCAGCCACTCCAACCCAAGTCCCTGGCGACAGGATTGGACATCTTGGCACGGGGGACTGATCTCTACACAACATGCACTCTGTTTAGCCTGAAGCAGGCTTGGGGGGAGGCACGGACCCCGCAAGTCTCTTTGAGAACAGCAGTGTGGTTTCTTTGTGGCTTTCCCAGGCGCTGGAGATGACACACACTTTTCTCTTCTCCATTTCCATTGCTGCCCTGTCCATCCTCCTGCACAGCTTATTACAAGCAACTCAAGGCCTGAAAATGAGTCCAGGGAATTAGGGGGGCAAGAGGGAAGCAGCTCATGCTATGTGGAGGGAGCTGCCTGTTATAAAATCATCTATAGGATTCCAAGCAGGCCGTCCACCTCCCTGGTGCAGAGCAGACCACACACAGCCTGGTCCTGGGTCCTGTGCAGAGAAGAGAAGAGGTGGCCCAGGCTCTGCTCTGGGCGAGGGTGCAGGATGGAGAAATGCGTACACTGCACAGCGCAGGCTGAGGATGTTTACCGACAACCCCAGAGCAAGCGCCAATGAGCGTGAAAACTCCATGCTGAGATGTGACAGCAAAGTCAGCCTGGGAAGGCCAAAGGGAAATTGAGGAAAGGATGCTAAGGCCCAGTGTCATGCATGGAGCCCAAGACACGGAAGAGGAGAAGCAACGTGAAGTCCGGCCACATACACCTGAGACCCTCATACTCCTGGACCTGGGCCTCTGGCCTGCGTGTGGGTTCCATGCAGACTGTGGAAGCTAATCTGAACCAATCCTCCTTCTGGGTGGGCAGGGGCAGGGAGTTCTTGTCCTGAAACCCGGGCTGGGACAGGAGTGGGGTGGGCATCTACCTGCAGTGTCTGAACTGGGTGGGTCAATGAGCAAAAATAATTTGTACATCACCTTCCTATACGCCATGCACCGTTCCAGGGGCTTTGTGTATATAAACCCAGTTAGTTCTCAGAACACTCTGTTGAGGTGGATACTATTACTACCACCACTAAATATTATTATCATGAGAATATGCAGATTGTTCTGTTCTGAGGCACAGAACAAAAAGCCACCCATCCAGGTTGTACAGCCAGTGAGCGACAGAGCCAGGACTTGAGCCCAGGTGGTCCCGCTCCAGAATCCATGCTCTTAGATATTCCACTTGTGCTCCAGTGCACTGGGTCGGGGACGGCGGGTCCTGCATGAGGGCCTCCCTGACTATGTTCCCCCACATGTGAGCAGCTGTTGGCAGGGGGCGCCCTATGCCCCTCCCCATGGTGAGGACCTGCTTTCTTTCCAGCATTGGAAGCAGATGGACAAGTGTCTAGAGTTGCCTGGGTAGCTGTTCCTTGTCTTCTTTAAGATCACACCCAAAATTCCATATTGGGCAAGCAAGTATTTCATTTGTTTACACCCTGTAATGCAGATGTGCATTAAAAAATTAATCTCATTTCCTCTGATATTATCCTGTCCTACAGCTCCCATTTCTACATAGGAGCAGAAAAAGATTAGTCAGTTAAAAGAAATTTAGTCTCTTCCAGTATCGGGTTCTTTTCCAAGTTAAGTCACTCTCTTTTTGGATAATAATAGGAATTCAAGAATCAAGATCTCTCATGAGGCTGTGACTTCCCTCTCTCAAGAAGATGCCTATCCTCCCTCCTCCTCCTCTCCTAGATGGCTTCGGCATTCAGAGAAAGAGAAGAGAAAAGGAAAATATTTAAAAGCATATTATCCCTATTTAGAGAAACTGGATTCTCAACATAGATTAAAGCACAGCAGCAAAATAAGTTGGAGAGTCAAGACCATCTTGTTGCATTGTCCTGTGGGGCTCAAACTGACTGATTTGTATTAAGAACATAATTACATGTCAAGCATTACTGAAGAAAGTTTTCATAAACTTGAATGGAGAGAGAGAGAGAGAGGAAACTGAGTTCCTGTCTGGAAGATAGAAAGGACTTTGTTTTATCTTGACTTTATAACTAATTTTTGGGATAAATACACTTTCCAAGAGCGATACCTCATAAAAGAATTGACTGGTAGTGAGGGTCTGTGATAGCAGCTTTCTTTCAAAGCCTTTACTTTGCAAAATACAACAGGTGGCAGTTCTACATCAGTCTTCACACACACGGGGGACATTTTTATTGTCCCACAAAGCTCAGTAGTCTTAGAACTACAGACAAAACCCACCTCTCTCATGAGATTCACGTGGAAACTGAGGCGTAGATAGTAAGAGCCAAGGACATGGCCAGAGTGCCAGGTGCTGGTGAGCCAGAGTCCCACCTACTTGACGGAGAGGACAGACTGCTGAAATGAGCACATTTCTTAATAATCCTTCTGGGCAATTTTCTGTCTGTGTGTGTATATACGGGGCTGTGAGTGACAACATTGCTGTTAGGAAGTTTCTATTAGAGAACTTCTCCATCCTTCGGGGAGAACCATCTTTCAGAGTGAGACACGGCCCCTCTCTAGTACCAGCAGGAAGGGACGAATGACAGCAACTGGACTTTCCAGAGGGGTCACCCTGACACACCCAATGGTCACCTCAGACATTGATTATCTGCGCTGGTAGAGGAAAGCAGAGGTCTGAAGAGTCCCGACTTCCAGAACACACAAAGTCAATCAGATTTCTCTTTTTGTGTTTTTGGGGGTGACATGTTTGCTTTTCTAAGTGCTTTTTGTTAAAATAATGTTATTTAACACAGCAGTCCTGGGGAGCATAGAAAGAGGGCCTCAGAGTCTGCCAGGTACATGGGTGAAGCCAGACCAAGATTCAACAGCTTCTTACAATCTCAGGGAACAGGTAAATGATAAATAAATAGACTTTCATTCATCCATCTGTGCATTCATCCAATGCAAGGATTTACGAGCACCAGGCTCCACGAGGGGCATATTTCACAGGCTAATGGGTGTTAAGTTCCAGATTCTCTTCCTCATCAATGGAGAGTTGACAGGTTTCTAGGTAATGATGACATACTATTTGCCGGCACACACCTGGGGATGTGGAGGGCAAAGTCTCCGAGAGGAAGCTCTTGTCCCCTGAGAGCATTACTCAGTCAAAGAAAATCCTTGGGGAGGACTGGGGACACTAACACAGGCACTGGAGACATCTTACTAGCAAAACACTGTAACTTTTTTTCCCCTGAATCATGCTACTCTTGCTGGAGCATGAAAAGCATCCCCATAAACACCCACGGGAAGGGAGAAGGGGCCGGGAAAGAGAGATGCAGAGGGAGGAAAGAACTGCTGAGGTGTGGACAAGGACATTAATTTCTCCCCGTTCACTTCCCAGCCCCCAAACTTCTTGCCACTTTTATTCAAGCTTCCTACAGCAATGCACGAACAGACTGTTTCCCTAAATCTTGTTCAAGAGCTTTGAGGTGTTCCAAGGATTGGAAGGGTACTTCTTGAGGCTCAAATGGGGAGGAGGGAAAAAATGTCAAAAAATCCTTGGGGGGAGGGAACCAGGGCCTAAGAGGAAAGCAGGGATGTCCTGTAAGTCCCTTACGTTCTCTGAAATGGAAACATGACTATCTAGTGACAGGACAGTCCTTAGAGCGGAGGAAAGAGCCCCGGGACTCAGGAACCAGGAACTCTCTGGAACTTTAGTTTCTTCGCTTGTAAAACGAGGGGCTTGGGCTAGATCTGGGGTTTTCTGCCAAGAGCAGAGTGGGAGCTGTTTGGGAGGGGAAGCATGTATTCCATCCAGAAAGCGCACTTAGCATCTTTTTTCAAAAGTCTCAACTGCTAAAAAAACACATTTAAGAGGCAAAACCGTCTCTTAAGACCACTTCCAGGGGCTGGCCCAGTGGCGCAGCGGTTTAGTTCGTGCTTGGCAGCCCAGGGTTCGCGGGTTCGGATCGCGGGCGCCTGCTGATGCACTGCTTGTCAGCCACGCTGTGGCGGCGTCCCATATAAAGTAGAGGAAGGTGGGCACGGATGTTCGCCCAGGGCCTGTCTTCCTCAGCAAAAAGAGGAGGATTAGCAACAGCTGTTAGCTCAGGGCTGGTCTTCCTCACACACACACAAAATATATATATAAATAAAAATAGAAAAAAAAAAAAAAGACCACTTCCAGCCCGTGAGCCCCATGCTTCAAGTTTTCCCAATTGCAATGGATGGAATAATTGTCCTAAATTATCTTTCTCCAAAAAGATGAATCCTGCACTCAGTAATCTCTCTGTGAATTGAATGGATAGACAGGTGGACAGACAGATAAATGACTTGATTACCTGTTACCTAAAACTGTCCATGAGAAACTGTTTCATCCTAGTCTCGCTTTACCCAGGTGTCTGGTAGGCTTTTAGGCCCATTCTCTTTACTTCCAGGATTAATATATAAATAACATTATTTTTTAAGTCATTCCAAAAATAAATGTCACCCCAAATGAATAAAGAAAAATCAAATTGATTTTTGGGGCGTTCTGAAGTTAGGGCTCTTCCCACCTCCATCTTCCTCTACAGACAATCAAAGGTGTAGGGGAACCTCCTGCTCTTCATTGTCCATTCACATTTTTTCTTCCCCTCTGTGTAGGGTCACGTAAAAGCTATATTGTTATTCTCTAGCCCGGGAAAATAAGACAACAATGGAAACTTGCAATTGCTGATATGAATGAGGGGTGAAATACCACGGTCAAAAGAGCCAGAATATAAAAATGCTACTATTTCAAAAAATGCACAGAGCATTTTTATAAACTTGTTTGTATATATATATATGGTCCTTAACTTTTGCAGGTATGACTGCTGTAGAAGCCACACTAATTCGGACAGCAACACCTCTCAACCGCCTCCCTAAGGTCTCCTTTTCCTTTCTCGTACATCACCTTGCAAGCTATGATGTCCAACTACCGCACGGTGGCGCTGTCTGCCAGCCGCTGCCTGCCTGCAGACTTCCACCATCTCTTCTTAATAATTCAAGGGAAGGCTATCAGTGAGTGGGAAGATTGGAAAGAAAAATTTAAGAGAAGGAGCTGCCAATAGGTTACTCTAGAATTCCAGGCAAGGTCATTTGATGGGTTCAAGAGAAGGGCTTGTTTGCATAAAATAAAATTGAGAGCACAGTCTGCTACTGAAAACAAAGAATGGCACAGGAATTTACTTCCAATTCTGCTGAAGTGATTGAGGGGCGGGGGGAGTGTGTGCTGTTCTGCTGGGGAAGGGATGGGAGTGATGAAGTCAAGGTGAGAAAGAATCTCCTCTCCCAGGCACTTTTCTGTCCTCACGCTGGAGTTCCACTTCTCAGGCTAACGACTACTCTCCAGGGATACCAGGCTGGTCCCTGGCTTCCCCAGGACTGGGGAATGGTCAGACCCAATTCAGCGAGCAGGGAGGAGGTCAGGATGGGCAGCCTTGGGGAAGGGAGATCCTCAGAACTCTCCAGAAGCCTGGGACTTGGTCACTCCTCAGGGAGGTCCATGGGTAAGAGCAGTCTGCAATGTGGAGATGGCCATAGCAGCTTGCTCCCCGGAAGACGCTTGAGTGAACGACAACGAAAAGGCTTACATTCCAGTTCTCTAAGACCCCTCCCGATCATGACCGGGAAGTCTCCTCTTCAGCTTCTGTACGTTTAACTTGCAAACCTGGCTTCAAGAATATACCAGAACCAAAGTTGGGGGACTACTTGGACAGACAGAGGCACATACATAACAGGTCCTACACATACAGACACACTCATCAGCTGGTTAATGGTGACGAGTGACCAGGGAAATGTGTCTACTGCCGCTTTTGTTTCTAAACAAACGGCTGCTTAGTTGACTAATGACTGCTGTCTTACATGATTGTTAATGTCAACATATATATTGGGTTTAAAGCCAGGCGAAAGGATATATCTGACTTACATTCTACTCTTTGATCTGGGAGGCAAACATTTACTTCAAAACTTATTGCAAGGCCCCCATGTGTAGCTTCATGAGCTACATTAGGTCCAAATGCAGGCTCATCAGCCAGGCACCCTTCACCAAGTGTCAGGGTGTTGGTCAGCATTAGCTGGTCAGGGAGCCTGGCAGGAAACACGTCCAGGCATATCTTGGGGATGCGCTCTGTGGATTATCCACGGCACACCATGAAGTCTGCAGCCAGCCTCCTCTCCCCACACAGCCTGCTCCAGGATGCTGTTGCACCTGTCGGTCAGGGTGTGTTCAGGGACAAACGCCTCCGACCTGTGCTTAGTCAAAGCTTAAAACAGGAAGTGATATGTGAAGCAAATGTTTAAGCATAAATAACCTTTCTCTCCCTAATGGCTTGAATTATGCCTGCCACTGAGTTAAGTGAGAGCTGAGGGCATGCTTCCTCTCCGGAGAACACGTTCTGTGGAGGTAATGACACTTTAGAAAGGAAAACCACTTAAGCAGCAAACTCCCTAAGGACTTGCGGTCTGAAGAATTTCTTTGTGGTGAAATCAAAAGAAATTGCTACGGGACCAGATTAGAAAGAAGAAAGCTGTGCTTTCCTTGAACTACAGGCTGCCCTTTGCTGGCTGAGACCCTTCACCATTCAGGGGGCGTTGAATTCTGAACGGAGACTCCGTGGCAAGCTAGCTGGTGAGGAAGGAAGGTGGACCGAGTGGAAGAGGGCGATGGGGAGGGCGCCATAAAGGTGGTGAACTAACAGCATCTGAACACTAGATGGCAGCAGCCA
Organism: Tapirus indicus; assembly: GCA_031878705.1. Classification (NCBI taxonomy): domain Eukaryota; kingdom Metazoa; phylum Chordata; class Mammalia; order Perissodactyla; family Tapiridae; genus Tapirus; species Tapirus indicus. Next base: position 52,167,569 of record CM062932.1, read on the forward strand.
TACACGAATTATATGCTAGGGGCCACCTGTCGTCTTGCCTGGTCAGAGAAACTCAAGTGGGAACTGAAGACAGTGCCTTCCTGCAGTATTAACTTCTTACCTTTCTCTTCTCTCGGGGGTGGCTGTGATGCCATAGGTAAGATAAGAACCTCCTGCTTCCAGATGCATCACGAACAGGGCACAAGAAAGAGGTCGTGAAAAAGATAGTTGGCATCAGTGTTTGATGATGAATCGGGACTGAAACTATGGACTATGTCCACTAAATTAGAGGTCTACACGCTTTTTCTGTAAGGGCCAACAGTGAATATTCTCAGCCTCAAGAATTCTGTGGCAATTATGAAACTCCACCATGGCAGCCCATAAGGAGCTACAGACAGTATATAAACACACGAGTGTGGCTGTTTTCTAATAAAAACTTCATTTACAGAAACAGGGGTTGGGCCAAATTTGGCCCATAGGCCATAGTTCGCTGACCCCCATGCTAAATGAACAGGAAATGACCTGGCTCAGCTACCTTGGTCCACGTGGCATGTGCCAGGTAACTCTTCTTTTCTCAAATCCATGCAAACCCACCCTTTCTCCCCTCTTGGCCCGTTTCACAGTACCATGTGATTGCCTACATCTCCTCCTCGTCTAAACTTGACTTATCCCTTCTCCCTTCCACACAACAACAAAAATCAGCTGACAGGTCATCTGTTGGTTCTGCATTTAAAACCTCTTCCTCCCGTCAGTCCCTCTTCATTCCCACAATCATCACAGCATCCTTGATCTTCTTCGCGGCTGCTAAACCACACAGCTGCGGTTGGACAATAGATGTCTGTTCGACTGCTAAATTTCTCACAGTGGTCCATCTACCTGCTCCCCCAATGTTACTCCATCGGAGCAGGTTAATGTTTAAATCATCTCTTGGGCTTCCTCATTTCCCTGCATCAGAACCACCACAATTGCCAGCCTCTTGTTGAATAATGCCCTTTTTCTTCAGCCATCAGTCTTACCTTCCATAAAGTACCATGTGAACTTGTCTCAGTGACATCGACTATCCACTGGCCTGGAAACACCTCGGGACCGACGCTGCTCACAGCATTCCCCACCCTGTCATCTCCCCTATCCAAACTGCCCGTCCTCATGCTCCTGGTGAAATACCACCCATTCTGTGAAGCGTGCCTGAGATGAGCGAAGAGCTTGCCCCTCCTTCCACTGGTTTCTCAGATAATTTGATTTGTATCCCTCCCTTGGAGCTCATGCGGTGCTAATCTGACGGTGCCCGTGGGATTATTTCGGCTATCTTTTTTGTTATTGATTTTCAATTATATTGCTCTGAGGTCAGAGAATGTGGTCTGAAAGGTATTGATTTGGGGTATTTGGACTTTCTCTGTGGCGCAGCACTCTCGTCAATTTTGGGAAACAGGCATACACATGCTTGAAAAGAATGCTAAGTTTTCTAATTTCTGGGTTGGGGTTCTATATATGACCATTGCGTACATTTTGTTCCCTTTTTATCAGTGTCAGAGAGGGAAATCGTGCTCCTCCACCATGACTGCGGTTGTTTCTGGTTTTCCTTGCAATTCCGACAGTTTTTCTCAACAGTTTGAGGCTTACATTGCTAGATGCATACAAATGCAGGCTCGTTATATCAACCTAGTGCACTGTTTCTCTTTTCATTAAGGATTGACCTTTATTCTTTATGTGGCTTTCGGCCGTAAAGTCTGTTTTGTCTGACACTACAATTTTAAGACCAGCTTTCTTTGCATTAGCATTCACCTTGTATCTCTTTTCATTCCTTTATTTTCAACCTTTCCATGTCATGTTTCAGGTGTGCCACTTGTTAATCACACAGAAGTGGAATTTTCAAAAGCAAAACCTCTCTTAAAAAGACATGTTTAATTATCTTATGACTTTGTTCTTGCACCCCCCTCCCCATAGCATTAGTCTGTCTCTCTTTTTTCCTCCCTACTTCCCTCCCTCTCTTCTACCCTCTCCTCCCTATCCTCTCATGAAACCCTGGTCTGTAGTGAGAGCTAAGGGCAGAAGAGCTAACAAGACTTGCCTGGGGGCTGTTCTGCATTGAACCACTCAAGAGTCAGACCATAGGCATTCAGAGAGGAAGACCCCAAATCCCGAAGATATACGGATTTCTAAGTGGGGAAAACGGGCTGAAGGGGTGGGTCTGCTGGAGGGAGAGCTCTTTCCCTCTCCGTGGCCTGCAGTGCAGGGAGCACCCAGGATCCTGTGGACACGGTGGTGATGGTGGCAGAGCCCCAACAGCCCCACCCCACAAGCTGTGACAGGGGGTGGACGGAGTGTGGAGGCATGAAAGTCCCCCAGGGACGCTTGTTTAGCAGAGGGTTTGTGAGGCTGAAAACACCGAGGCCTGCTGCCCCAGCCCAACGCCAGTTCCAGGGTCCTGTTGAGGGTTTATGTAACTCAGAGAATCTGTCTGGTCAAGGGAAGGGAGGAGCTGGGTTGGAAAGGATTTTGCTCTACTTTCTTCAGAAGTGTTTATAAAGATTAGCAGAAAGTGCTGGTGACAGAAGAGAGGGACATCAGAGTTGACATCTTGATGTCACGGGAGATGTGGCCGCACATGATAGAAAGCCTGGCTTGTGAGCGCAGTGCCTGGGGCAGGGCTGTCACGCACCAGGCACAGACCTTCTGCAGTGTGTGCAGTTGCCCATGCTGTGGGAGGACCTGGCCCCTGAGTGCTTACAGGGTCAGCCCCTCTGGACTCCCCAGAGCCCTGGATACTGCCCGACTCTGAAGTTCCTCAGGGTCGAAACAAAGCCAAGATCAAAATGGCGGTGCCAAGCGACAGAGAGCCGAAATCCCCCTCCCAGCCCAGTGTGAGAAGAGCAGTCTGCAGGGCATTATGAACCATAATTAGCCCTTGATTTTGATGACATTTCTTACATTCTGAAGTCCCCTCCCACCTACTGTCTCATTTGCTTTTCACAATAGGCATCATGTTAACGAATGACGCTGGAGATTGACTGAGGAAGTGACTTGGGAGTCTGACAGGCAGGAACAAGAAGTTGAGAAAGGGAAGATTTTGACCTAGAACATGCCAGCCCACACACACATTCGGGGATTCATGCAGCAGACACGTCCCTTAACATAGAGCAGTAGAATTCGGGGACCGGAAGTGACTACACAACATGCAGGGGCCCCACGCCAGCTTGGGGAATAGATGGAAGGAGGTGATGAGGCATAAAGAGGCCCCAAAGAGGCAAGCTGAGCAACCAGGCAAGGGTGGGAAAGGGGCTACATGAGAAAATAGTTCCTGACAGCCAGGGTCAACAGACACAGGGTTGATCCTTAAAGGAGATGGTACTCTTGCCTTAGGGGACAAAAATTATATTCTGAGATTGCACCAGTCAGAAGGCAGTGGAATGAGCTAGATGCAGGGGTCAGAAACCAGTGGTCCCTGGGCCATGTCTTCGACCTGAATGGTTTTTAAAGTAATTGTGAATTCAAGTGTCTTTAGATAGTGCATGTGCTGTCTATTTGAAGTTCACCTCTGTCCTCACCATTCCCACCATCTCCACCCGACTGTCTCTACTCATTTTTGTTACCCTTTAGTCCCCTGAAGGCATCTGGGTTTGCTGCCCTTGGATGGAAGGCTCCATCCTGCTCTCCTTCCGCCTGAGGCTGTAGTATTTAAAGTTTTGTGGGCATGAGTGGACCACATGGAGCCTAAAGGATAAGCACCCTTTGTGATGGCAAGGCTGTAAACTTATCTAGGCCCTGTTTAATTCAAGGGAGGCAGGAGATAGGAAGCTTTTACAAGGCCTGGTGATAGTCTATAAAAGATGAGGGAAGACGAGGAGTCAAGGATGACAGTGAGTTTGGCTTGGTCAGCTGGGTGCAAGGTGGTGATGGGAACCCTGGAGGAGGGGCAGGTTTTGCATGACAGGAGAGGGAAACAAAAAGCTCAACTCTGGGAATGCTGAGTGGGGGGATCCTGTGAAACATCTAAGCGGAGATGTCTGGAAGGTCGCCGGACCCATAGGAATAGGTTTGGGAGAAAAATCTAGGCTGAAGATCCACTTGGGCATCACCAGTAGATAGATGGAAAATAAAGTCCTGGGAACAGAGAAGGTTCCTCAAGGACAGTGTAGGAAGTGAGAAGAAAGGGTGCCCTACAGACAGATCCTTGGGCAACATTAACATTTCATAGGACGAGAAGCCCACAGAAGAACCTGCAAAGAGGCAGACATAAGGAGGGGGAAACCAGGAGAGGCTCGTGTCAAGAAAGAGCAAGGGAAGGCTTCAGAAAGGAGGGAGCAGTTGAGAGCATCAATTGCTGCCTTTGTTATGTGTTTTTGTCTTTAGTCTTTATAAATTAAAGAGTTTGGAGAACAGCATGCGATTATATCCATGTCCTGTTTTCAAAGTGGTTACCCGTTAGACAGCTCATTTAAAAAACTTGGTGTAAACCTGCTTCTTCGATGGAGTACCTCTCGGGTATGAGCTTCACCTGACCTCCTCCCCGCCTCCACCAGTCTCAGCCCTGAGGGGCTGGGGGTGCTCATCCAGCTAACAAGCATTTCCAGGGCACCACTGGGCGCAGCGCCATGTTCTAGGGCACCAGGTGCTGGCTTACCTGGCACTCTCAAAGGTGGCGGACGCCGTCTTTTCTACAGCCCCAAATCCAACTCCAACAGCAAGACCCTCTGAAACAGACATAGAAAAGCATGAGGGGTTAGGAATCATTTTCCAACAAGCTTCATCGCCGTCACTGTGTCAGGTAAGATTGCATCAGGCCGCCAGAAACAGAAAATCCACAGAACAGGAACTTCAATCAGGGGTCGGCAGACCATGGCCCAGGGGCCAAATTTAGCCCACTGCCTATTTTTTGTATGGCCTGCAAGTAAGAACAGTTTTTACATTTTTAAAGAGTTGAAGAAAATCAAAGAAAGAATGATATTCCATGACACGTGAAAATTACATAATTTGAGTGTCCATAAATAAAGTTTTACTGGCACACAGCCATGCTCATTTGTTGATGAATTGTCTATGGCTGGTTTTACGCTATATCAGCAGACATGAGTAATTGTGACAGAGACTGTATGGCCCGAAAGCCTACAATATTTACTATCTGGCCCTTTATAGAAAGAGTTTGATCACCCTTGACCTAAACACATAGGGTTTTATTAGTTCATGCAGCAAGAAGTCCAAAGTTGATACGGTGGCCCAATGAGGTCACTGCCAATGCAAATAATCCATAATCAATCTATAAATCAAAATTGGGGTGAGTTTATTATGAGCCAGATCTGAAGACTAGCTAGGGGCCTTCCTTCTCCAAGGAAGGCAGGGCACCAAGGAAGTAGGGTATACAGAGTAGTTATATACCATCTCGGAATAAAGAGCATACATCACACATGATAGGAATGTCCTATTTACAATAGTCACGAGATTGCTCTGCTGGCACAGCAGATTGGTGAACACAGCAGGTGGGTGGTCACAAGGTGAGTTGTCACAAGGTGAGCACAGCAGGTCAGCAATTAATCCTTAGTTTAGGGAGAGATACTTATCCTTAAGGAAATGCCTATATGGAGGAGGTTACATCTCTATCTTTAAGGGCATCATTCTTGTCTTTGGGACATAGTAAAGATTTAAAGCAGACGTACAATGCATGCTCAACACGCTACGTCAGGCCCTTTTGGAAAAACAAGGTCAGGTCAAATTAGGTTTAAACCAAATGACTTCCTCATGTACTCCAATATATCCTACTGCTTTTCATTTACTTATCACTGACATTTGGCGAGCCATCCTCAAATGGTAGAGACTGTTACAGTCTACTCTGAGATGGTGTTGCTATAGTCTAGCTTGAAGCTTGGGGACAGACAAGATGATTCTCTAAGTCCTTTGCAGTGGGACTTGTGAGCTTGCCAAGTTCACCAACACCCTGACTATGATCAAATGTGAAGGGCAATGCTGGTCTACAAGTAACTGATGGAACTGCCCCAGTGGCCTGTGGTAGAAGCATAATGTTAAGACACTCTCTGACATCTATGGGGGAGTTCAACCTCAATCCAAATAGGAAATAGAATTACCAATATGGTCAGAAATAAGACCAAGGGCTTTTTGGGCCAGGAGGAACTTTTGTTATGAAGAGAGAAGAGGGCAAAATCTACTGAGAAAGAAGGGCTTGTCTTCTTTTGGGATTCACTGTCTCTTTGAACCGCCTCTTTTTGTCCTTGTGTCCTGTTTGGATGGAATGGGCCAAGGACACTGGGATTGTAATAATGACTCCAGGAGGCATCCAGGGACAAGTGGGCTGCTTAGACTTGTCCCATGTTAAGGGCAAGGAGCTCACCCACGATCTAGTCCAGTTCACCAAAGAGACCACAATGGGGTTTGGAGCCCAAAGACCCCCCTAAGGCATAAAGCGTTCCTTTTTGCCTCACTTTACCCTCTGTGCTTCAGTCTCCTGTGGGGACCTTATAGGGTGGCTGTGGCCACCAAGCGCTGCTGGCTGAGAATTTGGGATTCTGAAGCCCCACCAAATATCTTCCCATATTTCTCATAATGACCAACCACGGGATAGAGAATCCTAGGACTTTAGAGGTGGAGGAAACCCCAGAGATCACCTGGCATGACCCTTGGGCCACTGCCAGACTCAGAAGCCAGAGGTTTGGGGGTCTTTCCAAAACCAGACAGCAGCACCGAGGCTCCTGGGCCCAGCCTCCCAGCATGTATGACACACCCTATAGTGGGCAGCGGCAAAGCCCCCAAACACTCCCTCTAGGAGCTCTTGGGCTGAAGTGGCGAGCCGAGTCAACACTGCCGGAGCAACCAGACTTGGCAAAATCAAAGTTTTAAAATTTTATTGATTTTTATTTATTTTTAAGGCTCCTGATGTCAATTCTTAAGAAATACAGAGTCTTCATTCATCAAGTCCTTCCTCTAAGATGACTCTAGGTTCCAAATTAGGCCTTGTATTCAAGATCTTCATCTCTCTGTTCTTTCTCTTGAGAAATGGGGAGCTGGTGGCCCTTTTTATGCTGAGGCCTGGGCCAGATACCTTATATATGAGCTAAAGGTGGGAATCCTCACCTCTACTCTGGATCAGTGAGGAAAGGTGGTGAGGAGCTGGTCTAAGAGCCCAGGTGAACTCGATTCTGAGGTCCAGGCTCTTCGTTCTCCATGGCTGCTCGTTCTTTTTTTTTCTCTTTCAGAAATTTCCTCCAGCGTAGATACTATGGAAGCCACAACTCCAAGAAGGGGTTGGGATACATGTTCAACATTTTCAGGTTTGCCTGATGCATCTGACAAGCTTCCAAAAAGGGTAGGTGAGAACGAGTGTTCTGGGTGGGGTTCTGGACACTGGTGAGAGCTGAATTTCAGGATGGACTGCAGTGGATATGTCTGAGGGCATCAGACATGCTTTCCATCAGGGAGGAGGCAGCCTCTTTTCGTGCAGCCCCTAAATCTTAGGAGCTGCCCATGCCCAAGGTCATGAGACTAGAAAGTTGGAGGACATCTGAGATGCCTCCATCTAGCCAGTCCAGTGTTTACAAACCCGCTGTTCTCAACTTTGTTGGGTGCCAACACGGCCTAGACCACAACACACTCCCATGGGTAACTGTGGGTCTCCAGGGCAAAGAGCTTCACCAGGGACCCCTGGCCCACTGGGGAGAGGTTTCAAAAGCCAGGGAGGGACTAAGGGGTGTTTCCTGATACCAGAGGGGCAAATCCTTCCCTTTGGAAAAATCTGCTTTTCTAAACCATAAACAACAGCTGGTAGGCTCTTTTGTTAAAGATTTTACTCCAATTAGTCATTTTAATGTAAATGATACTGCCGCCCAGAGCAATAGGACCTAGGAAAATTAACAACTAACCCTTTCTAGTTATTTAGCATGCAGCCCTAGCACTCCCACTTACCAAATTGCTCCCAGCAGCTCTGAGGGTTGACAAGGGGGTATCCACTTAACGCAGGAGAGAAAGGGCCTGTCCAGATTGACTCAGAGTCCAGGGGCAGAGCCAAGCCTTGACCCTCAGTGCTCCCCCTGCCCCCGTCCCCCCCGAGTTTGCTGACCTGGGCTTGGGGCTTTCTCCTAGGTGTGGGCAGCAAGAGCCAGCATCTCAACTTCCATGTCCTGAAGAGGTCCAAAAAGTGAATATATTGTCTCTCTACCGCCCTGGACCTTGGCCATGCCAATAGCAGGGGGGACATTCTGGGATGGTTCCTTCCTCCCTGCTCTCCTGTGGCCCAGGGGAGGGAACCACAAACCCCTGCCCCATACCACCTGGCCCTTTCCCCATGATTTAGAAAGGGAAGAGGAAGCAGAGGTAATGGAGGAAGAGAATGTAATTGTTACCGTGTCTGAGGCTGGAATAATACCTGAGAGCTAAACTAATAAGAAAGCAAGTTTAATTACACACGTGGAAGGAACATAAATAGAATTAAGGCAGACACTGAAGATCAACAGATGGTAAAGACCCTGCTGAGTGGAAAAGGAGCAGAGGAAAAACGCCACTGGAGCTCACAAGCCCAGGTGTTCCACCCAAAGTGCAAATTAGGAAGGTAATTAGGACAAGAATCCGAAGTGCCCAGAATATTATGAGTAAGCCACTGCCTCTTTCCACAGCTACTGCCATTCACTCAGGAGCAAAGGGAAGGCAAACAAACCACTAAACCTGGTGCTGTGAGTCCCCGGGTGCAGGGGGAGGTGGGTCTTGAGGACAAACTTGAGAAGACCCTCTCAAGCGGAGCCAGCCCATGCCAGTCTTCTCCTGGGGTTGGAAGGTGGGTGTGTGTGCCTCTCTCCATCTCCCCAGCCCTCCTGTATCTCCATCTCTCCTTGTCCTCCATTGGGGAAAAGAATACCAAAAAGGCCACGGGCTTTTTCTTGAGACAAACCTGGGCTCAAATCCTGGTGTTTCATCTAAGGTTCTTGTAAAAATGAAAGGATAACAATGCGTTGCTTACAGGATGGGTGTATCAAATGCACTGGACATGAGGTGCTCAGAGCAGGGTCTCTCACCATCGACATCTGTTGTAGGAGGCTGCCCTGTATCCTGTAAGATGCTGAGCAGCATCCCTGGCCCCTACCCACTAAATGCCGGAATAGTCCCTCCCCACAAGTTGTGCCAATCAAAAATGTCTCCAGACACTGCCTAATATCCCCTGGGGGAAAAAATCGTCCCAGGTTGAGCACCACTAACTTCCCATCAAGGAGGGAGATTTGAACACAATTTTTAAACTATTCTGGAACACTCTTGGAGTTTAAGGAGGTGGTAGGAAAGTGAATAGTTGAAAACTAGTGTCCTAGTCCATTCAGACAGCTGTAACAAAATATCATAAACTGGGTGGCTTGTAAACAACAGATATTTATTTCTCACAGTCCTGGAAGCTAGATGTCCAAGATCAAGATGCTGGCAGATTTGGTGTCTGGTGACAGCCAACTTCCTGGTTCACAGATGCTCCTTCTCGCTGTGTCCTCACGTGGTAGAAAGTGCTAGGGCGCTTTCTTGGGCCCCTTTTATAGGCACTTATCCCGTTCATGAAGGCTCCATCCTCATGATCTAGCACCTTCCACAGGCCCCACCTCCTGATACCATCACCTTAGGGGTTAGGATTTCAGCATATGAATTTGCGGGGGCACATAGACATGCAGACCATAGCAACTAGTATTTTCTTTTTCAGTTGAGGGTTAACCAGCTCTTAGTTTTAAGGACATGGGGTGGAGTTCACAGGTCTTTAGTAGGAGACCTTGCCAGTCTCCAAAATAGCAGAATCCGTGTGATTTCAGGTCTGCCTGACATTCACGAGTGTCAGGTCCCGTGGCGGATGGGAAGGAACGCCTGTATGGGCTAGAGAAAAATGCAGTTTTCTTGGTTCAGCTGGAACAGTGCACTCAGAGCTGCTGTGGGGACATCCATCCCCTCCCACCTGGTTGTGCTCCTCTGGATACAGGCCTGGCCATCAGATGATCTCAGCAAGAGTGGGGCCTCGGAAGGAGACCTTGGTTGTCCCGGGGTGGTCGGACCAGGGCTCAAGCCTGCGGGGGCCTCGTTTCCCCTGTTCTGGATGCTACATAGCTCTCATCACAGCTCATGACCACATTCCTCCTGGGTGGCCTGCACACGGGGGTTCCTACTGGGGTCCCAGCGAACTGAAACCTCAGTCTTTCACCTGCCGTGTGCTGCCATGAAGCCACAGTCCTCCATCCTGTGTCTGTGCTGCTAATTCTCTGCAGCTCAGGGTGGTTATGTGGGTGCCATGGAAGCTCCTTGTTTCAGTCCAGAAAATGTCACCACAAAGGCCATGCAGGAAATGAGTGGTGACGTCATGGCTGTTTCTCCTTGATTTAAAAAATATTAAAATTAAGACGGCAGCTAACATCCCGTGGGGGCTTAATACATATTAAACATGGCCACCACCACCACCAACAACGACAGACGCCAAAGGTGAAGAAGTGATGTGAAATAGGATGGCTTACTTGCTCCCATCTCCACTGAGGATGGAACAAGAGAAAAATGACTCAAATTGCAGCCAGAGGGATTTAAGCAAGGGAAAAAAATTATCTTGAGGGAGGAGGATTTTGAAAGACATGAGTAGCTCGTTGAAGGAAGGTTGAGAGTATCTCTCCCTGGATGGAGAGTCGTCTTTGAAGGAGGTGAGCTCTTCCCCAGTCAGGGATGACTGTGATGGGGAGAGAAGGGAGAGACGAATGGAGAGTAATAGCCCTTCTGGCCAGATGATGCTTCAACATTAAATATAGACTCAGTTCTAGGAGCAAGTCCAAACATCCACTTACTCGTTCCCAGGTCTTAACAGGTCACCACTGAAACAACAGAGAAATAACCATCTCGGAGCATCTGCTCCTGGAGGGGACTGTGGGGGCCATGAGGGCCATGGGGAAGGGGGCATACCTACCCCCAGCAGCATTAGGAGCCTCCAAGGGTGCTGGGCGAGCTCAGCTGATTCCTCCTTTGCTCCTACCCATGTGGGCACTGTCTGTAAGCTGGGCGAGGGTAACATGCTAGGTGAGGGGCAATGTCATATCGTAGTACAGGAGGGGCTTCCTGGCCTTCGGCTGTCGGGAGAGTCAACCTCCCTGGCTTAGACACACCACAGGGCAGGCCTGATGTCTTTATCTCCACTCTGATCCTGCACGTTGGCTGAAACTTCTGGAGCCTGGCCCACAATATGCTGATTCCCTGGCCTGGCCTGTCTTTGGCCGCAGATGTCTAGCAGGAAGAGAAGCCAGGAAGGTGGGTACTCTGATCATATTACATGTTTATTAAATAAAATGTTGGTAGAACCTACCAGGTATTGCCACAGAACCCCTGTGGATTCTGGCAAAGGCTCTAAAGAGGATGGAAATTATCAACTTCGTGTTATGTTTTCAAAAAAGTGGTTTAACACACTTGTCTAGTGTAGCTTACTAACCCTGTTACTCATATGGGGTAAAGTTAAGCACTGGGAAATACGAAAAATAGAGGTGTTCCAGAAGAGCTGAATTTAACTCAGATTCTTATCAATATCAGTGAAGTCATGTCTTAGAGTTTATTGAGACATGTTGATAATTGAAGACACTCCAACATGAATCCCCCTCTAATTAAAATAACCACTTTCTAATTAATGCTTGCAAGTGTGCTTTTTGGCATATTCTATTGTCTCCAGTTGGGACCCACTTACACAATGACAGACCCAGAAATTGCTGTCCTCCAGTCACTGCTGCCTCCTGAGAACTGAGCCCAGCTCCAGCAGACAGTGAAGAAGGACGCATCTCCTCATTGTTATGAACGAGGACAGGCACACATAGCCACATCTTTAAACAGCAAGTGAAGGCATCTTGTTAAAGACCCACATCTGAGAGTCAATTTCAATTTGCTTTAGTTTTCAACAACCAGACTAAGATCAGATCCCTGTGTTCCCAGAGGAAAAGGGAGAGGATGCCTTTGCTGGTACAAAAAATGCTGAGCTGTTCCCACCAACAAGCCCTGCTTCATTCCCAGACTCCCGCCTCTAGCCAGCTCCCCCCTCCACGCACCACTGTTGTCCTCGATCTAAAGGATTAACCTGCAGGCCCAGGGAAAGATAGGATGTGGTAGAGGGGCCAGACAGGCACTGTGGTCTGCTCTCCAGGCCTCTGTCTAATCACCTGGCCACTGAGCTTGCAGGGAAGAGTCTGGTTGCTCAGATCTGACAAATTCACGGTATTTAAGTCGACAAGGTTATGTTCTGGGAACCTTATAAATTACCAACAAATGTCTTTAGGGGTTTAGGAACCACAGAAAACCTAAGAAGCTCTGCAAACATGAAGAGGCAGGATGATGGAAGGACATTAGGCAGTCAAGAGTGTGGCCTGCATGGTATCGTTTTTCCCAAAACAAGCGTATCCTGTGCTGAGTGCGCTCATCTGAAGCTGGGGCTGCAGACAGAGGCTCTGCTAAGTGCTGCCCCAACCTAGCCAGTGCAGAGGCATCTAGCACCACACCGCACCCTGAAGGTTCCCACCCACCAATCACAGGGCTCTCTCTGCCTGATCTTAGTTCGGGAAAACTGCTCCAAGGTGGGAGAGAGTTCCAGACGGGAGAGGGGAAAGTGTGGCCAAAAGCTACCCCCATGGCTCCAACCCCGTTTCAAAGTTTCACAAACCACTAGAAGGAAGCTGTAGCAAGAATTCAGCCAGAGACCCCTCCTAGCTGGAAATGCCTGCAGTTGAGAGTACACACACATACAGACACAGCTCACAGCCCAGCTTCTCACCTGCTGCATGAAAACGGTGCTCTTCTCCACAAAAAGACTGGGGACCCCCGGGGCAAGGCAAAGGCAGGGGAGCAGGGGAGTTGGCTGTTCCTCTGCAGTACATTCTGCACTCCTTGGAAATTGACAGAGTTGCACTGGCAGTTATCCTGCCCAGAGGATCTTGCAGCCCTTGGGAGGTGGACAGCTGCTGCCTCCTGCTCTTCCTCCCTTGATCCCACATGAGGAGGGACTGGGGTCTGGGTCCCAGGGCGGGTGGGACCACCTTGCAGCCTGGGGCCGGTGGTCTTGGAATCACACCTACACTGCGCACGGGTGCACTTGGCTGTGCTCCGCCCCGCAAGCTGCATGCCGGGTATAGCGAACTCTTGGACGTGCTCGAATGAGCAAGACCTTTGGAGGTGTGGGGGAACTTAGTCATGTTTTGGTAATTCACCTGGACTTAAGGGTCAAAAGAAATTGGGAGGAAGAGATTTTTTAACCCCCTTGGAGGACTCCTGAACAAAATTAGTCTCTGATGGTTCTTTTAGGATGTTGAATAACCTAAGACACAGGTTCATTTATCTCTCCCCATACTTGACTCCCACCAAAGTACTTCTAAAAACCAGGCAAGAAAGATTTTGATGTCTCAGGTCACTGTTATGTTTTCCTACACCAAAGGCAGGGAATTTAGTACAATGCACGGATCTAAGGGGGGACATATTTTTCCTAAAGGGAGCAGTGGCATTTCCCAGGAAGGTTAACAGAAGAAAATAACTGCCTGCCTTCTACATCCCAGTTCAGTGATCTCCAGGTGCCAGGTGGTGGCCTGCAGGCTCCCCAGGGTGGGCCCCATGTGGTCATGGCCATGATGTGTGAACCTGTCCTCCCAGCCATGGCTGACTGAGCACCTGGCCCTGTGGGCCCAATCAGAGCTGGGAGTTTTTAGCTGAGCAAGGAAAGAAGAGGGGCAGGCAGCCGCAGGATGGGAAGGTCAGGAGCTGTCATTATCCTGACTTTATCTCATAGAAGAAACTAGTCCACAGGAGGAGAGAATGTAGCAGGTGTGCTAAGAGAAGCAGTGACAGATAAAGAAAGCTGAGCCCTGGAAGCGTTTGTGTGTCTGTTTCATTTATCTCTGAAGCCTGAAGCCTGGCTGCATTTCTGTCCTTCCTGTGGGTATGTGAGACGCGTCAACATCCTTTCACTACTCCACTTTTTTCCTAAATCCTTTTGAGTTCTCGCTCTGCAATGTGCAACCAAAAGACTCAATAATTCAGCCAAGCTCTGTCCTAGGCACTGCCCCAGGCATATGTTCATTATCTAATTTATCCTGTCCAAATCTTGCAAAACTGATATTGTTATTTGTACTTTCCAGAGAGGTAAACTGGGGTTCAAACGGTCAAGCAATATGCCCAAAGCCAGGCAGCTCATAAGACATTTGGCCCACGCGAGCCTTCCATTTCACAGCACGTCACACCAACTCCTTTGTTTAGTTGACCATCATGCCTCCTCTCTTGCTCAGGGCCCAGAGGACTGGGAATGGAGTCAACACCAGCAAGAACATCCACTCGGGCACCATCACTCTGTAAATATTTGTTGAATAACCATTAAGTGCTGGGCGCTGTGTAGGATACAAAGACATGGTTCCTATCTTTAAGCGGTTCACAATCTAGAATATTCCATTAAAGACACAAAATTATACACTCATTTCTCTGCTCAAAACATTTAGAAAGAGAGAGCTTAAGAACAAAGAAGTATCAGAAAGGCTGGAGTCTGGGGACAGAAGGGAGGTGGGGAGACTGGCTGAGAGGAGGTTGCTGTTTATAGCCATAGAGTGAGGGTCAGGTTAGAGAGGGGGCTCAGCCTCAGACCACTGCCAGGCACGGGCAAGACTTGCAGAGCCAACAGGATGAGAGGAAATTGCAGGAGGTGGCTAAAGGGATGTCAAGATGAAGTCTGAGAAACTGGCATATGGCATTAACTGAAAGGGGAGGCTTGAAAACGGAACTGAGTGGGCAAAAAAGGATAAATATGGTTTTTGAATTGTTGAGTTCAAAGTGAAAAGACATTTCATGTCTCTGAGATGGTCTGACTTCTAGCCTGTTAGAGATGTGGAAACCGGTCTCTACACCCTGGGCTGTGTTCTCTGCCACTCTCCTTTACTGCCTTCCAGAATTCCCTCTGTTCAAATCCTCATTAGCACTCTTGCTACCTCAACTGCTATTATCTGCATGTAGTTGAAGACCATTTTTCAGTTTTACTTTTTCTAAGACTTCAGGCACACAAAAATGCTTCATTTTACATTCTTTCTTGGAAACTGAAAGAATGGTTATTTTAAATTACACTACTTGCTACTTTTTAATCAAAGCAGTATACCTACACATGGAAGGAAAACGTTCAAAATGCTCAAAAAAGTCTAAGGTAATACATTTCCCTATTTGTACTTCCCCATCTCTAGTTCTACTCCTAAGAGGTAAAATATTTTTTTAACAGTTCTGACTTTTAATTTTCTGATGGGTACCACTATAACTTTCAATAACATATTAATACCTTTGTTTAATTTATCACAGTCTTGATTTAGATAGTCCGTTGACAGCACAACTGTTTCTTATCAACCTTACTCGGTTGAGTCTTCCTCATAAACATTGAGGAATACAGTCTACGTTCTGCCTACCTCTGCTTTCTTTCCACCTCTATCAAAGTTACAGCGTTTGATACTGTTCTACAGATAGATTTCAACTATGCTTTATTTTTAGGCTAATTCAAAAAAATGCAATTCAAACAAAAGGTGAATTTACAATTTGAGACGATAACATATTATTCTCTACATAATCAGGCTGCTATATATATGAGGAGAAGGAAAAATAGTCCTAAGGATTTAAACTCTTCCTGTTTGAAGATGGTCCCAAGAATCAAGGCCCAGTGGATTCTTTCTTGATTCTTTTTGGTATTCTTCCCATCTTCTAAGTCTTAATTAGATACCACCTTTATTTCTTTCTCTTTTAGATTGTTACTTTTAACTGCGGTAAATACATATAAAATTTACCATCCTAACCATTTTTAAGTGTACGGGTCAGTGGCATTAAGTACATTTACGCTGTTGTGCAACCATCACTGCCATCCATCTCCAGAACTCTTCTTGCAAAACTGAAACTCTGTGCCCATTAAGCAATAACTCCCCCTCCCGCTCTGCCTCTGTTGACCACCACTCCACCTCCGTCTCTATGAATTCGACTTAAGCACCTCAGAGAAGGGGAATCACACAGCATTTGTAACGCCACCTTTCTTCCATGTCACACTTCTCCTTTCTTGTGTTCCTTCTTCATTTTGTTAGAGGGTCTCCCTGACCTCAGGAGATGAGTGGGTGATAAACTTCTGAGTCCTTGCATATGTACAGATAATTTTCATTTTGCTCTGTGACTTAATACAGTCACGCATCACTTAATGACGGGGATACATTCTGAGAAATGCGTCGTTAGGCAATTTTGTTGTTGTGAGAACATCACAGAGTGTACTTACACAATCCTAGATGGCATAGCCTACTGCACATCTAGGCTCTGTGGTACTAATCTTATGGGACCACCATCATATATGCGTTCCATCATTGACAGAAACATTGTTATGTGGTGCATGATTGTAGTTTGGCCTGATAGAAAATTCTAGGTCCCAAATGACCTCTCCTCAATACCTTGGGGGCATCATTCCACTACCTTCTAGTATCCAGTGTTGCTGCTGAGGAGTCTGATGCTAATTTGATTCTCAGTTCCTTTAGTTAAGCTGATTTTTCTCTCTGAAAGCTCTTAGAACTTCTCATTTTTGTTTTTGGAGTTTTGAAATCTCGCCAAGATTCAGCTGAGTGGGGGCTCTTTGTTCAGTCACACTATTCAGCATGAGGTTCTGCAAGGCTGTGTTTTTCTTCAGCTTAGGAAAAACTTCCCCACATGTTTGTACTCACATTTTACATCTTTGACTTTGTGTCTCTGAACTGGAGGATTGTTTTCTACCTAACCCCCAGATGACCAGCTTGGCCTTTCAGCCAAAACATTCTCATCAGTTTAGCCATTTAACTTAAAAAAATTTTTGTTTAGCAATTATAGTACTAATTTTGAGGACCTCTTTCTTATTTGAGTGTTCCTTTTTCATTATAGTCAGTTCTTGCGTTATGAGTACAATAAACATCCTCTTGAATCAGCTGAAATATTACTTAGAATGTTTACAAGCTTCTCTTTTGTCTCCTGGGTTATCTGTTTTCTCCAGGGTAGGCTGTCCCATTTATTTTCTTTCTTCTTTCCCATCCTCTGGGCTTTCCTCAAACATCTGGTGATCCTTAGCTTGGGAACACACTCATGGATACAGAACTAGGTTGATTAGGAAGCTAGAGAGGGCTTCCTCTACAGTTGTACAAATCTGTTTCCCCAACAGGCCTTTCCGACAAATCTAAAATTTTATTTCATGAGGTTATTGCTTCGACTTGGCAGTCTGGGTAGAGAAGATGCGGGAGGATCAAGGAAGAGAAGAGAAGCGTATAGGAATAATAACGTTAAGTGCCATCGATTTTTAGATCACAATACCACTACAGTGTTGAAAATGATTTAATAATGTGTTCTTCACACAGCTCCTTCCTAAGCAGAAACATGGGCTGCAGCTGGGTGACATCTGCCAGGAAGATGATGTAGGAGACGCAGAGCCTCTCGAGGGAACAGATCAACTCTCACACACGTAGGGGTGTGGCAATGGTGTGCACAGAAGGCAGTGTGTATAGGTGTGAGCTCACACAACCAGGTGCAGCGATGGTGTGAGGGAAAGGGAGCATGTGCAGGTGTGAGCGTGCATGCACACATGCACACACAAATTCACACACATGTGTGGATGGAAATAGACTGGAAAGGTGGCCCAAATACATGGAAACAAAAGCCTACATCAGCTGTGTAAATGCTAAAACACTAGAGCACCCTTTCACAAAGCCTGCCTTCTTGAATCCTCATGACACTCTAACGGTTAGGTAGGGCCAGTTTGTCCCATAGAAACTCAGCGATGGTCTCTCCGATTAGTAATGTCAAGCTCAGGACCACACACAGACAGGGACACAGAGGGAGAAGAACGAACGGGTGAGGGAGGCTGGTTTCAAATAGCTGCTGGGGTCACAGATGACAAATGGGAAGTGGTCTGTAAACTTGTCTGGAAATCAGTTAAAGGAAACCTTTGCAAGTAAAGTGTTAATAAAGAGACAGACGAGGGCCCGGCCCCATAGCCAAGTGGTTAAAATTCCGCACGCTCTGCTTCGGTGGCCCAGGTTTGCAGGTTTGGATTCTGGGCACAGACCTACTCCATTCATCAGCCATGCTGCGGTGGCAACCCACATACAAAACAGAGGAAGACTGGCACAGATGTTAGCTCAGGGCTCATCTTCCTCAGGTGAAAAACAGAGGAGGATTGGCAACGGATGTTAGTTAGCTCAGGGCTGAATCATCATCAAAAAATAAATAAATAAAATCAAAGAGACAGATGAAAGCAGACTGCAAAGGGGTGAAGGACAAGGAAGTCAGGAAGTGGAGGCAGTGGAGCAGAGGGAGGCAGATAGGCAGAGAAGCTAGAAGGAAAGTTAGGACTAAACCAACCAGGATGAAGCAACAGTATCTTTAAAACTAGCAAACAAAAGCAGGACAAGCCAGTGAGCAGAGGAGTTGGGAGAATGGCCCTGGATCTCACTATGCACCCGCAACAAATCACTGACAGCTGGCTGAGCAAGGTACACCTAACAAAGGAGCAGCAGCGATGATCTCATAAATCACTGCAAATCACTTGGCAAATTTAAAGTCTGGCGTAAATGCCAAATATTAATAAATTATGCAACTCAGCCAGTGAGGCGCTCAAAGCCCAGAGGCCTTCTTTTAATTAATGTCAGATTTGATCCAAGACACTCCCACGACAGATGGGCAGGCACTCAGAAAATCCTCCCCGGGGCAGCTGCATCAGCAGGTTCCGCACACAGGCTGTCCTCTCTTGGTCCCACCTTGCATGTGGAATCCCGTGTTCTGATGAGGGAGATGCAGGGATCTCCCTGGAGAGGAGGGAGCTAAGAGTTAGCTGATAGAGAAGTGGGATATGGCAGACATAGGCGACGATGTGGTGATCCCAACGTGGGTCAGCGTTCTAAAAAGGAGGTTAAGATTTAAAAGTGCTTTGAAGTCCGGAGTGGCCAGATGAAACTAAACTCTTACAGGTAAAAAGAGGTAAGACCTGACTCAAGGGAAAACAGGAGTCACATGACCAAAGAAATTGTTAGTAATCTTCCATAAAAAATCAAGAATAGATTATTAAAAGTCTGGTTCATGAATCTCTAGAACATGCAAACACAGAGATAGGAAAGGCGATCAAGAGAAAGCAGCACAGATTCATTAATAATTCGTTTCAGACTAACTGAAATTCTTCTGGTTGTTAACTGGTAGAGCTGGAGAATGCAAAGGATAAAAAATTATAATGCATCTGGATTTCATCATGGCTATTGATTCTCATGACACCATATGAACAAAACAAAATAATGCGGTGGCATCATGGTGCAGCTAAATGAATTCACAATTGGCTGAGTAGGTGTAAATTAATGAATTTATGCAATCCTGGGGGAGACAGGTAAAGCTAAGCCACATGACTCAGTCACTGCTATCGTCTATTCAGTATTAACCTGAACAACTTTAGGTGGACATAAAAGGAAAAATTATGACAGAAGACCAAGCTGAGAACACTCTAGGCTGGACAGAAATAAGATATAGAGATCTCAAAGGGCGGAAAACATCTAGCTCAGATAAGAAAGTGCAACATTCTGAACTTAGGTATAAAGAACTGGCCAGGAGAAGACAGAGGGGATGGCTCTTGGCTCCGTACAAGGAAGCAACCCTGACAATCAGAGTTCCCTGTGGAGAATCCACGTGCCTTGGGAATCAGGGCTCCCCTTAACAGAAATACTTTGGCAGAGGCAGAAAATGGAACTTCAGGGACATCACCGTTGATACTGCCACAGGAAGTTCAAATATTTGACATCTCTCCCAGTCCTAACCTTGATTATTCCCAAACTTTCCATTTTGGGTAGGGGAAAGGTCTCGAGCCCTTCTCTCTGCAGGCTGTGCTGGAGTCACGGCAGAGTTTAGCTTGGCCTACAAGGAGGGTCACAGTTTCAAAATGTTGAATGCCTTCAGGCAGGACATGCCTTCTCCAGTTGTTAAAGGACCCATCACTCCCTGTAAAGCTTACACCTGGCCCAGTCTCGTATTTATTTACCTGCCTGACATCTACAGGCAATTCCTTTTGGAACGCTGCTTTGGATGCACCTTTAAGATTGTGACCAGTAGGTGAAACATTTTCAAACAAGCCTGGCTCTGCCTATAATTCCAGTCAGAAGTCTGGCTTACCCAGAACCCTCTTAAAACAACTAAACAGAGAACCATCTAGGACAGCATTTCCCAAAGTGAATTCTGGGGTTTGCAAGTTCTGCTGCATGTTAACAAGCATTTCATGAAAGTGCCTGTCAAATATATTTGACCCTAAATACATATACACCCTCCCATATATATATGTATGTATGTATGCATATATATATGTTTACATACACAGATTGATATATGTACATATATGTATATGTGCACTGATGTGTATATACATATATTTATAATGCAGATACACATACATTTATTTGTGCATATAAATATATGTGTGTGGGCACGGAAGCAGATGTCTTTAATCTGTATGCATGTTTCGTGAATCTTCCACAGAAGGATAGCGTATGCAATTTCCTAATGTCTTTGGCCATGGAATCCCTTTTTGTTTTTTTTCTTGACAGGTCCCATAATATATGCATTTTGTGGAGCACATTTTAGCATATGCTGTTTAGAAAAGACATCAAGGAAAATAACCTGCTTTCAGCAAAGAGCCTGTTGGAGCTGTCTGAGCCTGTTGCTCCTTCCTGTTTATGAAGCTGGGCCCTGGGCTCCAAGACAGAGAGACAGCTTTGGTTTCCACGTGGGATGCTGAGCTCTAAACCTAGCCACCTACATCCCTTCTACTACCCTTGGGAGCTCTGAGTGAGAAAATGTGGGTGATTCAGCATCAACCTCGCCCCCTACAGGAAACAATTCAAAGGATGCCTTCAGATGTCAGTGGTGTTGACATGAATCAACACAGGAGGCATCCTTTCATTTTTATTAAGATCAGATATTCATGATCAAGGAAGCTAGCCACACAGCCTCACCCACAGCCATGTCGGAACCAGCTCTGTAGACAATTCACATCACTGTTCCCCCTCGGGAGGCTGTGAACTCACCCCACCTCCCATGCCCCTGAGCCACTCCACCATCTGCCTTCCCACCTCCTCACAGGAAAATCCCAGAGTATAATCCTCTGACAAAGGCACCTGATCAACCTCCTACTTGACTGTTCCTTCGGCTAGAATCTCCTTCATGGGCCTGACTGCTCCCTTACCACACAGCTGTCCAATCAACAGCCATTTTGTCACCTATTTCTGGGTACTCTGTCCTGACCTAATCTATGAAACAATGCAAACTGTACAGTGCATGCTCTAGCTAAGATCAACCAAATTAAACAAAATAAAACATCATGCTAACCAAACTCTACCTCAGGCCTCCCAACTTTCTGTTAAAGCAGCCAAGAGTCGGAAGGAAATGCCAACCCTCAGAAGTAATGAAAGGGGATGGTAATGTCTTTTGAGCACTTGCTATTTTTCAGCTGCTATATTTCACATTTTCAAACATAATCCTTCCAACCACCCTCGGGTGGAGATACGATCAATGTCTGCATTTTAAAGATAAGAAAGCTAAATCCGGGGAAGGTAAGGAACTTGCTCCAGGTCATACAAGGCTTTGAACCCATGTCTATCAAGCCCCAACTCTGCTCTTTTTCACTTGTCTAAGATCAAGTGTAGGTTTGGTTCAGGATTCCCAACCATTACCCTTCATCCAGGGAAAAGCAATTCTATTTGCTGGCTGATTGCAACATCCTTACAAGCACCTTGCAATGCTCAGATCAATAGGCATCAAAGAGCAAGGACGAAGTGAGAGAAAGGCAGGCAGGGCCATGCTATTTCTAGAATGAGGAGGAAAGAATACAGGGAGCCACTGTTAATCAGGGATCAGAGGTCAACTCTGGGGTATGTTATGAGCAGATGTGGACAGCAGCCCCAGTAGACCCAGTCTTAGGAGAGTCTAGGATGTTCTAGAGATAATGAGTCAGCAAAACCTGGCCTTTGATAAGGACCCAGGAGGCCACAGATATGTTGTTGTTGGCGTCCCCCAAAAGAGTGGTGTGTGCTGCCTTGACCTCATCTCCTCAGACCCACTGCAGCCCTTCCCACTATCCCCAAACAGAACCCTCTTCTTCAACTGTAGACAGACAACCAGAATGCAGGAAGTTCCAGCCTCATTCAGGTCTGACTGGTGATCGTTCATGTTCATTACTGCTTGCTGCAGCTCTTCAGACTTTTAGGGCCCATCTAGACTGTTGCTTGCTTGGGATGAGGAAACAAGCCTTGACCTCCAAAAGACAAGCATTTGGTTTTTCTAGGGGCTCTCTCCCTAAACTGTGGTTTTCAGATGGCTGCCGGGGGGCGGAGGTGGGGACAGTCATATCTGCATCTCCAGGGAGAGGGTTTACATTGTGAAAAGGCTTTTGACGTGACTTAGATTCTCATCCAGGAGCCCTCCTCTGCATCTCCTTCCTCACCCCCAAAAGGAAAACCAATGTCCTAAGTCAATGTTTCCCAAATTGGGCTCCATGGAGCACTAGTGACAATTTAAAAGAGTTCTACAGTCAAATATTAGGTTGAACCATCTGAAATGACTACTGTTTAATCATTGTCCTTTTAAACTAAAAAACAGCAGTTTCATATAATCCAACCTAATGAGTTTTGGAAACCTTCAATATCCTTCTCTTGGAGATAGAGAATCTTTATTAACATTTTAAAGGCTCAAAGAATTCCCTGTAGTAAAGAAACCTGTACAACTTTGTTTTCCAAACATATTTGATAACAGAATCCTTTATTAGATGACAGCTGTGAACATCTCGCAGAACCTGTGTTTTGTGGGACTTGTTTTGGGAAATACTGTCTGGGAGAATTCAAAATAATTAAGAGGTTTCTGAGCCTTTTGCAAACTTGCCCCCCCCCCCAACACATCTCTGTATTTGAATAAAAGCAAACTCACTCATCCGAGTATCTTATTCATTTAACCCAAAGGACTTACTGAGCACTTACTCAGTACAGGTGTTTGCTTAGAACTGGGAACAGGTTGAAATATGAGTGTTTTGATCAAGGAAACAGCACTCACTCTAAGGTGGAAGGACCAGCTTGGTTGACTTGGAGGAGTGAGTGAGGGCTGCATGGAAGAAGTGAGTTTTGAATTGGGGTTTCAAGGAATTTTCCAGGACAGGAGGCAGATAGGCAGTGCCCAGCCCAGCAAGGCAGATCCAGCTCACCTGGTTGTACCCATTCCATTCTCAAAGCCTGCCTCTCAGGGGCCTCCAGGTGACCCTGGCAAACGTGATTAGGCATCAACTGTTTCCATTACCTCGGCTTATCTGGTCCTCTCCCTTCGACCTTGATGAAGGTTTATTTGATCTCCTTTGGAGCCAGTGTCTGATTTCCTTCAGGCTTGGTGCTATTTTTGCCATATGCTCTGAAGTCAGAGCCCAACGGGAGACCCTGGGCACTAACCCCGGGCCTCTTTCACACAACTCCCGCCCTGTCTTCTTGCCTCTCTCACTCTCATGCAGGCATCTGGCTCAGGAAGCTCCACGTGGCCGAGTGAGGGGCTGTCAGAATGGCTGACCTTTCGAGGAAACTTGGGTCTCAGAAACTCTGTGACTCACAGAAGGGAGAGAGTTCAGGGGAGTGGTGTGCTGTGCGGTCCCCTTTGGTTCCCAAACCCTGGGGCTTCATGGCAGTAAAGCAGTGGTGGAAACAAAGCCAAGCTCTTCTGTGCTCTCCAAGGGTAAAGGGGAATTCCGACAGTTTAGAGTCATGTCCCCCGGCCCCTAGATGTCCCTTGGGTCATCCATAACAACTGAAGTGGACCCCCTTGGTGGCTAATTGGAGGATTGGTTATAGGCACTGGGTCATTAGGGGGAATGACAGCTGTCCTCTTACAGTTCCAGCCCTTCAATGACTACTTTCCCCTAAGGTAGCCCCAGTGGTCTCTCATGCAACAAGGAGAGTCTAAATGGCAACATCAGTGACACAGCCTATGGATGGCTGGGGCTGGACAGAGTAAGGGGGGAGCCAAGATAAGCTGGAGGGATCCTGGAGAGCATGTTATCAGACTCTTGTGTTACCAGCTCAGGAGCTGGGGTCTAACCCTGCATCTTGTGGAAGTTGTATCACATATCTGCAATTTGCAGCCCAGAAATAGGAGAGAAAAATGAATAACAGTGGGAGTGGGAGTTAAGCCACAAGGTTCTGCAGACCCACCACAAAGGGCCATCTGTCCAGTGATGGTGGAATCAGGTCTGTCTGACTGGGCATACCTACCACGGACACGCAGAGAACTGTGCCCAGGAGCTCTGGGGAGCTGGAATGGCCAGGGCTGGGGGACTTTCCTTTCAAATGACATCACCAGCAATATTCCCCTGCAGCCACAAATTTTAAAAGCAGGTCAACCACAAGCCAGCTATTTTTTAAGCTGGTAATGACATAATTAGTCATTTTTATCTTTATCTTTGTGTTCTAAGGTTCCTCCCAAAGAGAGATTATTTTTTCCTCATCCTGCAAAGTGCTGGTAGGGAGATAACGGGAAATCTTTCATCAACCTTAAGAGCCCAGACAGCACTCCAGGTATCAGGCTATCCAGGCTCCTCCACAACCAGCAGCCAGAGGGTGGACGGGAACCACCAAGCTGCTAGGAGCTCCTCTTGGCAAAAGAGGCCATAGGGTCTTAGGTGGAATGTGGGATGTACATTTAAGAATGAGGAGGATGCTGCCGAGTGGCCTCAGATCATTTACCAGCTGAGTGTCCTCCGTGAATCACTTTGTGTAGGGCCCTAATGGCCTCAGCACTAGACTGGGGAGGGTAGTAATACTAGCTCCCCCACAAGACCGAGGTGAGCATTGAGTGAGATGGTGATGTGGAAGGTTTCCCCAACTGTAAAGCACTATGTGACACAGGCTGTAACTGCCATCCCTCATTCAGCTGCAGGGAAGGTGGAAAGACAACTCATCTAGAAGGAACTCTTGCCAAAAGGAGGTCTAATCACAGCCCTGCCCCTCACTGGGTGGAAGAAAACCTAGTCATTTAATAATTTTAAACATGTTTTCCAGGCAAATGTAGTACTTTCCAGTCCCTGGAACTTTTTTTTTTTTTTTGTGGGGAAGACCAGCCCTGAGCTAACATCCGTTGCCAATCCTCCCCTTTTTGCTGAGGAAGACTGGCCCTGGGCTAACATCCGTGCTCATCTTCCTCCACTTTATATGGGATGCCGCCATGGCATGGCTGACAGGCAGTTCGTCGGCGGGCGCCCGGGATCTGAACCCGCGAAGCCCGGGCTGCCAAGCACGAACTAAACCGCTGCGCCACCAGGCGGCCCCTACAGTCCCTGGAACTTTTGGTTTTCATGGATTCACTTGTCTTCTGGAAAGAGGGATAAAGAGATCACTCATCCTTTTATCTTCTTATTGACCAAAGGCCAGAGAGGCCATCCCAGCCTGCATCCCAGACAGGCACCAAGTTTTCCCACCCGTGAAACAGGGGTGAAGTGCTCTTCCATTCAATGAGCTGAAGGTAAAGACGGACTGATCCATATGTTGGCAATGCCCTTGAATTACAGACCCCTGGGCTGGTTTGGCTGAGGGAGGTTCGGCCCTTTGCCTCCAAACAATCAAGGAGGGACTCAGGCAGGGCAGTGCTTGTGCTGCAGAGGTAACTGGGCACACAAGGATTCTTAGCTGTTCTTTCCACAGTTATCATCAGCAGCAAACACTTCCTGAGAGTCTACTAGTGCAGGGCCCTGCCTTCTACACTGGACAACTAGAAGCCAATGGAGCTTTTTTTTTCAAATTGAGGTGAAAGGTTGCATAATACAAAAGTCACCATTTTAAAGAGTACAATTTAGTACATTGACAGTATTGTGCAACCACCGCTTCTATCTAGTTCCAAAACATTTTCATCATCCCCAAAGAAAACCCCAGAGCCATTACAGTCGCTCCTATTCCCTGCCCTCACCCCAGCCCCTGACAAGCACCAGTCTGCTTTTTTGTATCTATCGATTTGCCTATTCTGGATATTTCATATAAATGGGATCACAATATGTAACCTTTCATGTCTAGTTTCTGTTGCTTAGCATAATGTTCTCGAGATTCATCCACGTTGTAGCATGTAGCAGTACTTCACTTCTTTTTATGGCTGAGTAGTATTCCATTTGTGCATATGGCACATTTTATTTATCCATTCATCCCCTGATGGACATTTGGGTTGTTTCCCACCTTTTGGCTACTACGAATAGTGCTGCTATGAACGTTCACACGCAAGTTAAGTATCTGTTTGAGTACCTGTTTTCAATTCTTTGGGGCATATACTTAGGAGTGGAATTGCTGGGTCAACAGGACCTTTTGAAAACACAGATTTCAGCCTCTCTCTGCTCTGCTTGAAACCCTCCAGTGGTTTCCCTTCACACTTAGGAGGAAGTGAAAATGGTAACCTGCACCATCTGCCCTTGTCTGTCTTACCCCTTGCTCTCTCTTTCTGTATTCTAGCTCCCTGGGCTTTGCAAATAGTCATGCTTCCTCCAACCGCAGGGCCTTTGGACCGTTGCTCCCTCTTGTTGTGGCTCTTCCTCTCTCCACTCTGCCCAGCTAGTTAACATCTAGCTATATCTTTCAGATCTCAGTTTTCATGTAACTTCCTCAGAGAAACCTTTCCCAGCCCCCAAACTAGGTCAGGCACGCCCATTATATGCTCCCACAGCACCTTCTACTTGTCCTTCACCATAACTTAAATTTCATGTTTATTGCAATTATTTCTTTTGCTGATTGACTTGGTCAGTATTTATTCAGCGCCTACACTGGGCCAGAGATTGCTGGAGGTGCTTGAGAGACAGCAACAGATAAAAGTCTTCCCTCTGGTGGCACAGTGGTTAAGTTCGCGTGTTCTGCTTCAGCAGCCCAGGGTTCACAGATTCGGATCCCAGGCGTGGACCCATGCACCACTTATCAAGCCATGCTGCAGGCATCCCACATATAAAGTAGAGGAAGATGGGCACAGATGTTAGCCCAGCGCCAATCTTCCTCATCAAAAAAAAAAGTCTCCGCTCTTTTGGAGCCTACCTTTTTTGTAGAGGAGACAGAGAAGACCAGATAAACAAAGAGAGAGAATATAAGGTCAGGTAATGATAAGTGTCAAAAAGAAAAACCATCCAGGACTGGAAAGAGTCTTCCACGTGAGCTATTTTTGATGGGATTGTCATGGGAGCCTCGTAGAAGAGGTGGCTTAGATGAGCACTGTCACCCTCACTAGACTGTGAGCTCTGAGTAAGGGGCGCCTGTGTCTGTTTCCTCCATCATTATGTGGATCTCCAGCATCAAGGTGAATGCTTAGCACAAATAGGATAAATGGATAGATGAAATAACCCTGCCCTCAAGGAGCCAGAGCACCCTCTGTCCCTGTGGCCATTCCTGGGGCCACAGGGTAGCCTGGAGGAACCCCAGAGCCAGAGAGGAGTCTCCAACCGCTGACCCATGCAGTCATCCTGCCTGGGGCTGTGCTCACATCTGAGGCAGGAACTGGGGTCAGCTTTCTCCACCTCTCCCACCACTGGACCTGCCAAGTCCACCCTCCAGGCTCCTCCTCGCTTCTCTAATGCTGGCATATGGCACAGTCATTGGTGCAGCTGGACCCCAGCCAGCCTCTGAGAGATGACCAGGTGTGAGCCAGCAGGGCTTCCACTTGGCTTCTAGACCAAATTTCTCAAACGCCTTCCCCTAGGCCACCTTTCACTGCTCACCACCCTCCCTACATGGCCTGGAGTTCACACTATTAACCAGTGGCTCAGACTCTGAAAAACGCCTTAATACCAGGTGGTGAGATCCCAGAGCCCACGACAGTCAACAACCCTTTGCCCTGCATGGTACTCACCTTCCCAGTGTATCTCTCATCTGTGATACAACAGAGCAGAGGTTCACAACCTCTAAAAGCCCATTAGTTACACACAATGGAATATTATTCAGCCTTAAAAAGGAAGGCAATTCTGACACATGCTACAACATGGATGAACCTTGAGGACATGATGCTAAGTGAAATAAGCCAGTCACAAGAAGAGAGATAATGTATGATTCCACTTATATGAGGCACCTAGAGTAGTCAAATTTACAGAGACAGAAAGTAGAATGGTGGTTTCCAGGGGGTGGGAGGAGCGGGGAATGTGGAGTAATTGTTTAATGGGGACTAGTTTAATGGGGAAAAGTTCTGGAGATGGATGGTGGTGATGGTTGCACAACAATGTTGAATGTACTTAATGCCACAGAACTGTACACTTAAAATGGTTAAAGTGACAAATTTTATGTATGTATATTTTACCAAAATAAAAAAAAAGTGCAAAGTGTAGGGAAAAAAACCCTATGTGTGCCCCCTTTACACCACATCTAATATTATTGGAAAATTTGAAATAAATCAGCACCTTGATTAACAAACCACAAAGGAAATAGGAAAGAGACCTGCTTTATTTCCAGATATCACCCTGAACGCTTGATCTTTGTGGAGAATCATTTTATAGATAGGCTAGGCTGGTGGTGAAAACTGTAGGCACACTGAAAACAAGGATATGCTCTTAATGCCTTGGTAATCCTCAATAGCACTGGGCAAGGTTCCCACACTGATATGTTGTTGAATAAACCACTCAGCAAGTTCATTAGGAAGTCAGAATGCCAGTCCAGGTGCTCAGATTTCTAGGTACATTATCCTTCCACTAAACTACAATGCCCCTCAAGGTGCTTGAGATAGTGGGCCAGGTGCCAGAAAACCAAAGGTGAATTCTCAGATCTGGCCACTAACAAAATGGCGGCAGTGGATTAGATGTGCCATTCTGGCTCTTAGCCTCAGTCTCCTTATCTGCCAAAGGGTTGTGGCAAATGTGTTCAGTGTTTTCCTGGGATACCAATTCTCCTAGGAAAACAGTTGGCTCCTCCCGTAACTAGCCATCTTTCTATTATAATTCAGCATTAGGACTGCTGGACAGGGCCTCACAATCAATCCGTGATGACCCCTTGTCTTGCCTCTAATTGCCCCCTGCCCAACGCCAGGGCCTTGCTCAGTCTCTTGCTTCCTCCTGAAGAAGCCTCAGCAAACACACGCAGAGCTCTGTCCACCAATTACAGATGAGTAGTAGAAACCAAAGTGGGAGGAGAAAAAAAGCAGAGACAATCAGTTCATTGTCTTTGGAGGTTACGGCCTGTCCCGGGTGGAGTTCCATTGACCATCTGCAGGGGCATGAAAATGCATCCTTCAGATCTCCTCCTGTGGGGAACACAGTGACTGATGGCCCAGCTGCTGCTCTTCAGGACCCACCACCACATCCCCCCATCCCCAGCTGCTCCCAGCCAGTGACTGAACATGGGGGGGACCAGTGCAGGATGCGGGACTCTTCCTAGATGATGCCTTTTTCTCAAGGACCTCCTCCCACATTGTCCTGACCAAAATATTCTTGGAACTGTGGAGTTCCTCCCCAGTCCTCCTTCCTCCCCCCGCATTCACAGGTGCCAGGCTTGCATCACAGGCTGAAGGCTCTCCCTGCCACCTCCTGCTCCCTCCTCATTATCCTTACAGGCATTTCTCCCAACAAATCTCTTGCACATCTAATCCCTTCTTGGCACCTGCCTCTCAGAGGACCTGAGCTGATACACCATCACAATGGCCAAGAGTGAAATGCCCAACAAATGCCCTGCAGAGCAACATACGCATTTGGAACTAGCACTACGCATTTCGAAGAACAGCAAAAAATGCCTTACATTTTTTTCAGACCTTACAGTTTGCATAATTCATTCAATAAATGTGTACTGAGCCCCTGCTCATGCCAAACACATGTATATCCTACACTTACAAGGCAGGCTGGCACTCTCATCCACATTTGGCATATGAGTAAACTGTAAGGGATTGTTATAAATGTATAATTTGGTTATAATTACTGATGGCAAAAATAACAGTCAACATCATTTAGCATTTACTACATGCCAGGTACTGTTCTATATTTTTTATGTGTTGCTCATTAAAAAAAAAAAAATCCTGACAACAGCCCTACACTTAGGGGAATGGTGAGGAACCACAGCACAGATGTGCACTGAGAGTCGCCTGGTGTGTTATGCTTTATAAGAGCTGACTCAGAGGAGGAAATGGGGATCACAGCACACCTGGCCCTGCAGGATCACCTTGCAGGAGGTGGCCTCCTTGTCTAGTGAATCAGCTTTCCTCGGGTGACAGAGCCTCTGAGTTGAGTCTCTGTGGTTTGGTGGATTATCTTTCAAGTTTCATGCAGCCACCTCTGGTTTCACACCAGATGCCATCAATGAGAAGACATGACAATGGGTAATAAAGCACATGGCTCAGATTCCTAAAAAAACAAGACCGTGCTGTAATGTGCCCATCAGCCACAGCTAAGGCCAACTGCAATAAAGAAAAGAGAGAAATCAATGTGTAATTTACAGAGAGAACGATTTTTATCTTTTCGATGTCAAACAATCAAGGAAAATGGAACATCTCACACTGTTAATTTTAAAAATGCAATAAACCAGTCACGGGAAAAAGAAACGGAGATGGTGTCAAAGGCCAGGAGGGACAAGAAGAGTGGTGATGCGTAGAGTAAGTTCTCGTCCTCATCCCCCGCTCTCCGAAAGAGTGGGTGCCTCTCCACCACCCAGCGCTCCCTTTCCTGCAGGGAGTGGAGCTTTCTTGATCTCAAGCTGCCACATCCTGCTCCCCTCCCCACCCCTTCTCTCACTGAAATATGAGTATCCAGACATTTCATTCTTTATTCTTCGGGGTCATTCATTCACCTGGCCTGGTGACACGCCTTAGATGAAAAGCTATTTCCTGGAATCCCCCTCCTCCCTTGAGCCCTTCCCAACAACACTGGACAACGGAAGAGGCTGGCCCAACAATCCTTCACTGAAAGACTGATCTTCAGGAGGTCTGCAGGACTGACTGGAGTCATATTGGAAAGGGCTGAACTTTACTCCCCAGTACCTGAATCTGCTGTTATCCCTCTACCCCAGTAAGGGCAGTCTTTGGGGTTCCCATCCTTCATACCATACTTTTTTCTTCTTCATTATACCTGAGCACTCTGTTCTCTTACCAGCACATCTGAGTTCAAGACCTTCCAGGACTTTCCAGCCCACTAGTACCCCTAGGATTAGCACAATGACATATATCTTTGCCCTTCATTTTTCTCTATCTACTTTTTATTTTTATTTTTTTGGTGAGGAAGACCAGCCCTAAGCTAACAACCGTTGCTAATCCTCCTCTTTTTGCTGAGGAAGACTGGCCCTGGGCTAACATCCGTGCCCATCTTCTTCCACTTTATATGGGATGCCGCCACAGCATGGCTGACAAGCAGTGAGTTGGCAGGCGCCTGGGATCCGAACTCACGAACCCCGGGCTGCCAAGCGCGAACTAAACCACTGCACCACTGGGCCAGCCCCTCTATCTACTTTTTATATATGTTACCCCTCTCCCCCTACTCGGTCTTTAAGCTACTTGGGGTTGGGGACCACGGCCCTGCCTTGGGCATCTTCTGTATCTTCGTGGCTTCCAGAGATAGTCTACTAGTGGGTGCAGCTCTTCAGACTTTTAGGGCCCATCTAGATGTGAATATTCAAAATCCACGTGTAGAATGACTAACCCTGCTCAAGAAAATGCTGCCTGTGATTCTGGTGGAGTGAAGAAATGAATAAGGGATACCAGTCCCCATTTGGCAGGGCTCAGCTGAGAGGAGAGACAGAAAGAGAAGGTAGGTGCAGACTTCCTGTGGTGAGGTTCATGTTTCATCACCCAAGCACAGGGCTTGGCTCTTGGCAGCTGAATAAATGAATGAAACAAATGAGTGAAATGAGTAAAAGGAATGATCAAAAGAATAGAGAAGAAGGGGAAGATAAAAGAGAGAGAGATACAAAGATTTTCTTGGATCTGAAAGAGCTGGTTAGAGAAGCTATGCCTTGACACAGCTGAAGAGAGGCATGCTTTAGCCACAGACTGGGTTGCTGCTTTGAGATGGATCTTGGAGAAACCATCTTCCTCCATCACACAGGCATGGGATATCACGGTGTGGTGTCTGCTGCAGTGTGGCTGAAAGCACAGGTTGTGACCTGGCCCCAGGCTGACCACACCTCTTGAGTACCTCCATAACCACTAGAATAGGACCTGAACAATTTTACCATAACTGACTTGTAGGCCTGGGAAAAAAAAAAAATTCAGGCTTAACCATGAACAAGGCAGACACTTCCTCAAGGGGGGCGGGGGGCTGGAGGCCACAACACTGACCTTCCCCACAGCTTCTGAACTGGTAGGAGCCATCTGGCCCAAAGACAGAGCCTGGACTGGGAGGCATCTACATTTCCTATCAGCCCGGATGTGTAATTAAAAAGCCAAAGAGCAAGGATGATATTAACAAGGCCAGACGAACCAGTGGCGATGACTGTGAAGTCCAAACTGCCTGGGCTTCCAACTAACCGCTCTGGATCTCTGTGTCTCTTTGGTTGCAAAAGGTCACAGAATCACTCCTGGTTCCTGCTGTTCTCTAGATAAGTAGCCATCCTCACTCTGCATGGTGACTTGGTCCACGGAAACGCAAATGAACAAGGGTGTGCTTGTGTAATAGACAGCTGGAGCCAGAAGCGGGGACCAGACAGGCTCTTGCCCCTTGCAGGGACTCGAGTTGCCTGTAATGGGACAATTACCATCCAAATCTCCATCTTCTTGCTCCACTGATTTATGCATGGCTCCTGAGAAATTTATGACTCGGGAGAGCTTGTAGCAGCTCGCCTTGCCTCCCCAGAAGGGCTTGGTGACGACTTTGGCCAGTAAAAGCACTAGTTTCCAAGCAACCAAACAACAAGTCTTCCGTTATAGCTCTTCGTTCTGCAAAACAGTAGCTCCAGAGCAGCATGTGATTAAATTGGCCAAGGCTACATCTCCCTGGAATAGCCTGATCCCGCTAAGACCCCGCTAAGACCCGTTTCACCAAATAAAGGTAAACAGACTAGTCCGAAGTCATGCCTAGAGGGGGACTCCCAATCTTGCATTAATTGGGTGTGTCAGTTGGCCTTAAGAATCCAATCAGCCAGGCAGTGACCCAATCAACTGCTGACAAATGGGCCATTTCGTGTACCCCATCCTTTATTTAAAAAATTAAAAAGCTTCTCTGAAGAGGAGGCAGTGGCCTGTGGTATGAACATCTCCCGGCTGTCTGGGTCTAGCTGTGTACATTTGCCATTTAGGCTGGATTGCCTTATTCTTCCTTCGAGGCAAGGTCAGGGATACATCCCATTAGCCCAGGGTGACTTGGAACCCAGAGTACGCCATCTTCTTATTCTCCTCTCCCTTCTTTCTCTCTCCACGAGGCTCAGCCATTGAGGCATCTCCCTTCTGTTCTGTTTCACCCTGGCTGGACCACCTTCTGATTCATGTCGGTCTAACTTTCAGGCACTCACTGTCAAGGGAGTAATGGCGCTGGGCCACACGGTGAACACAAAGAGCTCCGGCAAATGTCGTGAGCACCCATCTCTCCACCATCCCAGGCTGCTCTTCGCTCACCTTCTTTCACCACCCCCATTTCCAGCCCGAGATCCTCCACTGTGGAGCGCACCTTCATCTCTATAACAGCTTCTGTGGTTCTCAGCCTGGAGCGCCACCAAAGACGCCGGTGCCTTGCAGCCTGGTTTCCAGGAGGTGGAGGTGCCCCACTGGCCACCGACCTGGGAGCAGTCCTCCTGGCTGGTCCTTAGATAGGCTGCATCTGAATCATGTGTGGCCCACCTCAAAAATACACACTTGGATTCAGTGACATGAAAAAAGGACAGGGAAGCTGCACTGGTAACAAGCATGTCAGGTCGAGTCTAGTACTACCTATTGGCAGCACTGGGGACTCAGGTCCAGAGCACAACCAGAGAGGGTAAAAAGATGGGGGTGTACGGCCAACCCAGCGGAAGATCTACATCCTAACAGAAGCCTCCAGAAAACAAAATCTTTCCTAAGGGGTTGCATCCTACAAGATGACCATGGGGGTACTGGACTAATCAATCGAGGAGTTACTTGGGGGCAGCTGCAGGGACTGGGGCTGTAAGGTACCAGCTAATTTCAGTGGGTGACCCTCAAGCCTCATCACACAGGAGTTACCCCACCCGCAGTCAAGGCCAGACTCTACCTTAAGGCAAATTTTCTGCTCTGCCTTGAAGGACCAAGCTGACACCGCTCTCTGAAGCCCACTGATGGAAGCACTCAACACAGACCAGGGCTGGAAATCAGGGGTGAGATTTCAGCTCTCCCTCTTCTGCTGAGGAGAGCTTGGCTCTCGCCTGCTTGTATCTGTGCTTATTTCTGAAGCATCCTGGATATTCACACAGAACTCCTCCATCACCACTTCCTCAGGGCCCCCTGCGGCTCTAAGTTATTTATGAAACCCTCTTTTCCAGGCAGATCCCACCGAGCTGCCACATGTTACCTCTCCCTGGATCAGGCTGGTCTGGGAAGAATTGGGAATTACAGATGGGCAAGACCCCCTGCTTGGGGGAGATGCCGTTACAAACAGCAGGACCAGGACATGGGTTTGCAAATGCCAGATGGCAGGGTGGAGTTACCCTCCAGGAAGTCCACTTGGTGCCCTCCCCAGACAGATGCGAGGATCCTGCGGGGACCCACAGCTGCTGCCTCCATTCTTTCCCCTCCCATGCACCCCCACCACTGCACTTGACACTTACCAAATGTAAACCATCCTAGGATCATGCAGGGCAAGCATTCAGTAAAACCGGGAGACAGGTTATTGATAAGACAACGGCTAGACAGAGAAGAAAGACTAGCACTTACTGGGCAATTTCCAGCATTAAATACACACGATCTAATTCAAATCTCACAACAGCATTCCAAAGAAGACACTACCCATTCCATTCTACAGGTGGAAAAACAGTGGTTGGGAGAAGTGAAGTCACCTGAAGTGAAGTCCCCTGCCCAACATAACAGCTTGTCCCTGGTAAGGCAAGGATCCTGCCCCTCACCTGGTTACCACCTGCCTCGTTGCTACATGACCTTTCTCAACTGCACTTTTCTCATCTGTAACATGAGGCCCTCTGACCCGCCTACATCTCTGGGGGGCTGTGAGGATCGGCTGAGGTCAAGTGTGAACTGCTCTGTAAATTGCATTATTATAATAATAATAATATGAGGCCTGAATAAACACATTCACATTCAGCTTCAGTATTTAAAAAGATGTAAAACAACAACAATCACATCCTCATGAACTACGTGCATTTTAACAGAGGACAAAGCTTTAAGCCCAATGAAGGAAGTTCGGCCAATAGGCTCAGGTGTCCTGTGACCTGTGAGGTAAGACAGGATGGGGCGGGGAGAGAGGGAGAAGTTACATATTTGGCAGGGATCCTGCTCAGAAAACTGTAAATCACACAAGGGAAGGGTACACTGGATTAAATAGTGTCCCACCCCCGCCCCGCCCCAAATTCATGTCCAGCCCAAACCTCAGAATGTGATTTTATTTGGAAAATCTTTGGTCTTTGCAGATGTAATTGGTTAAGGTGAGGTCACACTGGATTAGGGTGGGTCTGAAATCCAATAACTGGTGTCCTTACAAGAAGAGAAGGCACGCAGACACTGAGATGAGAGGGCCATGTGAACAGGGAGGCAGAGATTGGAGTGATGCAGCTACAAGCCACAAACGCCAAGGACGACGGGCAGACACAGGAAGCTGGAAGAATTCCCTAGAGGCTTGAGAGGGAGCACAGCCCTGCTAACACCTTGATTT
Organism: Tapirus indicus; assembly: GCA_031878705.1. Classification (NCBI taxonomy): domain Eukaryota; kingdom Metazoa; phylum Chordata; class Mammalia; order Perissodactyla; family Tapiridae; genus Tapirus; species Tapirus indicus. The sequence continues at coordinate 52,203,276 of CM062932.1, forward strand.
CAGACTTCTAGACTAGGACTGTGAGAGAAAAAAACCTCTGTGGTTTTAGTCACCTGGTTTGTGGGACTTGGTTATGGCAGCCCCAGGAAACTAATACAAATAGTGATGGAAGTTTCTGGAACAGGCACTATGCTTTATGTACATTTTCTCATTCATCCTACGAGGGAGATCGTATTAGAACCACCATTCCACAGAGAGGCCCACAGAGGCTCAGAAAGGTGATAGAACTTGGCCAAGTCTACACAGCTCTGCAGAGACAGCAGGCCTCATGGCCTGACTGGCTTGGCCCTGGTCTCAGCCATTGGGCCACACTGTCACGCAGACCAGCCACGGTGATCAGTGCACACACCCTCATGGAGTGAAACTCAGTTACTCAGAACCTTGGGGGAGCTAGACAGTCTAATTAACATGGTTTTTCCTATAGCTGAGGGTCCACCCTTAAAGTATTGATATTTTCCTTCATTTTGACAGAAATTGTTCTCGAAGGCAATACTCATTTTCCTGCATCCTTAGTTTAACTTAATTTCTGCAGTGATGACTCAGAATCATCTCAGAAACATTCATTACTATGTAAGGACATGAAACATGGTGGCCTCAGACATCTGGAGGTAGGAGCGAATGTCAGGTCCCTCATTAGAGCCACCCCCAGCTGGTCTGTTTATTGAGGTGGCATCTGTATGAATGACATGTGTCATCGATTCTACGTCCGACTCACTGTCCTTGGGGCATCTGCTTTCCTATCTCACAGTTGTCAGGAGGCTTGCACAGAGCAAGACCTTTTCCCTTTCACATTTCATTTGGTTTTTCTTCCTTATCCACTGAAGGTCTGGGAAGCAGACAACCAAATTTCTTAGAATTGGACAGAGACTAAGAATAAATAGTATTCTGGACTAAAGCATTCTTTAATGGGTCAAATCCATGTGCTTCAGGAGTTTTCTGATCCCTCTCTTGAAATGCAGAGGCCTTTTACCCCTAATTTCCTGTTACCCAGCTGCATTCACGATGAAGGAGCTTTGACCATCCTACCCCGACCTTGTTGAACTTTCTGGGGTAGGGAATGAATTATATCAGTCTCCCAGCACAAAAAACAGATGTTCGCTTAGTGTCCATCTATTTTTTTCCTCTAATTGTCAGGATGGCCTTAAGAAGGCATTTGGGGGGCTGGCTTAGAGAGCCTCCCAAATATCCTGGGACATAAGAGGTATTTAATAAATTCTTGGCAGGCTCCCGCTTCTCCAACACAAGCGCTAAAGAGACAGTTCATTTGATTGACCACCCCATCACTCCACTCGTGGCAGCTGTTGGGGAAGGGGATGCCACCACCATCCCCCACACTTACCCACCCCACATTGTCACAGCAGCATCTCAGGTTGAAGGGGAAAGACACACTCTCCGGTCTCTACTTTGATGTGGCTCATTCCTGCTGAAACGTGTGGTCCCCAAGACTGTGTCTCAGCTGCAGACATAATCCACGATGAGGAACATCCAAACCCAGGACTGCCTTTAGACCGGGGCCATCAGGCCTGCTCTTGGCCCTACACTTCAGAGGGCTCCTCACTGGATCTCCTGCAGCTGCTTCCTTCCCAACAGGGCAAGGAGTCCACACGGCCCAGGAGGCACACCTACCTGTAGTCCACACTCCCTCCTACTCCAGGTATCTGGCATCAGGGGAGTCTTTTCCCAGTGACCCTGGGCCCCCTTACAAGGCCAGCGTGGATCTCTCTCTTGCGGTGGTTGAGCGTTGACTATCCCCCTGGTCTGTGCACCCAAGGCCCACCAAGTAGCCAAGGTGAAGAGGGGCTAAACCCTACTGTTTTGGTTTAATCCAAATAATTTGTGGACTCTAGCATGCCAAAAAAACCCTGAAAGACGGTAAGTCCACTGAGTGGGCCAACACTGTTCAGATAAAGTAGTGAGGAGAACCTGATTTAATACAGGGTAAATGTTGGGTCAACTAGGCCTTCTACAAAAATACCTCCCAAACAAGACCTACTATAAACACCCCATTTCTCTTCTTGGTTTGGGGGCTGACTTTAATATCCTTGAGCTGGGCACAACGACATCATGAGGAAACATAGCTTTCCTGAGAGGCCCAACAAGAACTCCTCAATCTTGATTTAAGAGCCGACAGTTAGGATGAAATGGGCATTACTGAGTTTGTGGGTATTTATTACACATCTACCACATGCCCTGCACTGTCTTAGGGGCCCTGGGGGCACAGAAACGTGTCAGAGTAATCCCTGGACTTTACAAATTCATCCTTCCATATAGACCACAAGTGCTCTTTTACTTTTATCTCTTCTCTATATTGAATCAGCATTCATTTTTTTCTTTAAAATATTTCCTGAATTAATTTCTTTCATTTTATCCCACACTCATCATCTTAGCCCAAGCTCTTATCACAAACTGATCTGGCATCTTCAGTCTCTCCTCTTTCCTCCACACACCACCATCACCCAAGTGAATGTTATATGACATAGCCATATTTACTAGCTCTGTGAGGAAACCTCCGGAAACTCGACATGCATTTCCATTGTCATGATGCTTCCCGAACTAGTCATTCTCACCATCGCTCATCTTCTGCTCCAAACCAAGAAAATCCATTTCAGAGAATCCCTTCTCCCAGCAAATTTCGGGGAGAGATGATTTTTTGTTTCTAAAGCTCATCTTCCCACTTGCATCTCTTCAGAAATGCTTTGAAGTTTCCGCCATTTTATTTTAGTTCATTTTTAATCCAACTTTACGTTGGCAGTGGGGAGGCAGTGGAGCTGCTGTTACCAACATTCTTGAAAAAGGGCAGATACAGGACGCTGCTGTTTTTAAAGAAAAGAATTTGAGTACATTTGGTCATGGGAAAATGCTTCAGACTTTCCATGCATCCTCGATGGAAAAAAAGAACAAAGATTATAAAAAGACTCCCGCGCACTATGGTGGGTTGAACTGTGTTCCCCCAAAAAGGATGTGTCCGAGTCTTAACCCCCTGTACCTGGAAAAGCACTCTTGGCACATAAAATTAAAGTCGGGATTGTCCTGGATTAAGATGGACCTTAAATTCAATGACAAGTCCTCATAAGAGCAGAGAAGGAGAAACAGATACAGAGAGGAGAAGATGACATGAAGATGGAGGCAGAGATTGGGGTGATGTGTCTATAAATCAAGGAAAGCCAAGAATTGCCAGCAGCCACCAGAAGCCAAGAGAAAGGCATGGAACAGATTGATCTCTCCCTCAGAGCCTCCAGAGAACCAACCACATCAACATCTGGATTTTGGACTTTTTACCTCCAGAACTGTGAGACAATGAAGCCAACCAGTTTGTGGAAGTGTGTTACGGTGGCCACAGGAAACTAATACACTTGCCTAAGCCCCTTGACACACACCTTCTAGAGACAGAATCTAAAGCTACCACTTTGCTAGGAGGGGAAGTAGTCACTGGGGTCGAGAAAGATGGCAAAAGAGGCAACGCATCACTCCACTAAGTGTCATTAAAATTGTCATTGAGGGAGCTGGCCAGGTGGTGCAGCAGTTTAGTTCACGCTTGGCAGCCCGGGGTTCACAGGTTCAGATCCCGGGCGCCCGCCAACGCACTGTCTGTCAGCCACGCCGTGGCGGCGTCCCATATAAAGTGGAGGAAGATGGGCACGGATGTTAGCCCAGGGCCAGTCTTCCTCAGCAAAAAGAGGAGCATTAGCGATGGATGTTAGCTCAGGGCTGGTCTTCCTCACAAAAAAAATTGTCATTGAAATTTCTACTGTTCATTTGAATATGCAGGGGTCACGGGAATATCATGGATGATAAAGTCACAGTCCGTCAACATGGCAACAGAACTGATGTAAAAGAACAGAGCTGCAGATGGACCGGCACTACCAGCAGCCTTCCCAGTGGGCTCTGCCTTCACAGGATGGGTCCTAATGGGAGCCTGTTACCTGTCCTACTCTACAGTCACCTCTCCCTCCCAAATTAACCACATTCACCAATGAAACTACATAGAAAACTTGAGATATCCATCTTTGCCTTTTCGTCCTCCAAACCAATATGTCACCAAGAACTATTTGTTCTTCCAAAATGCCTCTCAGATTCTCTCCTTCCTCTATTTACACCACCACAGCCCCAGTCAAGACACCCATCACCTCGTTCTGGAATGACATGAACAGCTTCGTAGCACCCTGCTCTCAGATTCCTCTGCAATGACACTCTAATTACACCCTTCCCCAAGAACCTGCCACAGCTCCCTGCTGCCACTCCTCTGCTGATGTTTAAGCTCCCTTCCCACCAAGGCAGCACTTGCTCTATTAAATCAGACGTTCTACTTTGCTCCCCAGGGGGAATCCTCTGTCTGAGGAAGGTTGGCAGCCTTGAGGCCCCCCATCCTGACACGCACATTCATTCCCATTCCTGTGCCTCTCCTCCCACTGTTCTCCCACTGTTCTCTGGATGCTCTCCTCACCTCTCGTCTATAAGAACCAAACACCCACACCAAGGTCAAGTTGCCAATCCCACTTCTCCCAAGAAGCCTCAAAAACTCTAGACGCCTCAATAATCTCCCTCTCTCCAAACGGCCCAACAAGAACATCAGCGTGTCTTTACACACTCGCTTTTATTAACTGACTGACAGACATCTACCGAGCCCCAGGCAGCCCCTGGTGATGTGACGATGAATCAGATCTAGTCCCTGCTCAGTAGGAACACGAAGCCTAAGGGGAGCAGACAAGCATGTAAGCACACAGGTGCGAGTTAGAGTAACGCGTGCTGGAGTGGCTGGGAGCCCACAGAAGGGAGCAGCTGACCCTGCTGGGAAAGGCCGCGTCTTTAGTTCGGCTGCACTGCACATCTGCACACCTCTGTGCTGAGTCTCAGGGGCCTACAATGGAATGAGACGTAGGATCTCAGTGACGTCAGAGATGTTCTGATCCTGACTTAGTGATGTCCCAATCTGCGCGAAGCTTCATGGAGGAGGTGGCTTTTGAGCTGGATGTTAGAGGATGTATAGGGATTTGCCAGGGGGAGAAGAGGGGCAGCACCCTGTGGAGAGAAAGTGTATGGCTACCTGGGAGGTTCAGGTTCCTCGGGGGGTGTGTCCCGTTGATGGAACGGTGAGTTCAGTGTGGCTGGAGCTAGGGGCTGCGATGGAATGACAGGAGACAGGGAGGAAGCTAAGCCAGCGTCCTGGTGGGAGGGGCCTCCTCTGACCGTGCTCTTGCGGCCCCTTCACATCACTGGCCGGGGCCTCCCTCCTGAGCTTATGGCTGGCATATCAAGTGTAAGAGCTGGATGTCCCTCCCAAGAGGGGCAACAGGAAGCCCAAAGTCAACATATCCCAACCAGACACCTCATCTTTCCTCTCAGCCTCCCTCCTTCTCACATATTTCCCATCGCTCCTGAAGCAACACCTGCATGCCCGAGCCAGAAACAGGGGACATTTTCAATTATCCCCTCTCTCCTATTTCCTCAAACAATCAACTGCCAAGCCCAATACACGTTGACTCTACTCCAGGAGTACCTCTAATATAGCGACTGTGGGAGACAGTCCATTGCCTCTAAATGCACTCTCTCCTCCTTCCCCGTAGCACAGTTTGAGCTGGCACAGGGCTGTCAAGCTAGAGAGTTTACTCCTAGCCCCCCTTGTAACTGGATACAAAGGCATACAAACACCAAGACACAAATACACTCCTATCTTACATAAGCCACTGTATTTCAGGGGTCTGTAACAGCCTCTTAACCAGTACTCTAAATAACACAGACACTGGTTAACTTTTCTCGGATTGTTGCAATAGCCTCCTAACTAGTCTTTCATACCTCTAGTTTCTCCCCTTGAAATGTATTCCCCATGATGCTGCCAAAGTGATCCGTGTAAAGTGTCCATCAGAGTGGCACAGTCCACTGCCTACAGGATAAAGCCCCCGCTCTCACACATGGTGTAAGAGACCCTCTGGAACTGGTGCAGCCTGTTCCTCTGGGTCTACTTCCTATCAGACACCATCCCTCAGCAAGTCGCAACTGCTGGCAGTTGTGGTATGAACCCAAACTGCCCTACACCTGGCAGAGAGCAGTGCTTGCTGTTCATTCCCCACAATGGGACACTCTCCTTCTTTCTCTACTCTTCATCCCTCTTTAAGACTTGGCAGGCAGGCATGGATGTCCCTACTTCCGGGAGGCCCTCTCTGGCCTCTCCCACACCCCTCCTCCATGCCCTTCTCATATCTTGGGCCTACTTACCTCCAAGGTAACACAAGTCACAGTTTTGAAATAATGGGTCTGGGGGATTCTTTCCTTCCCTGAAGTAAAGAAGCACATCTAACAGGAAGCACATCTAACTAAACCCTGTAGCAGAGCACAGAGTGGGACCCACTAAATGCCTGTTCAGGAGATTTTAACTGAAGGGAGACTGAGGCAGTCTGGATGGAAGGTAGAGGACGGACTTAACCGGCATTTATAAGGTGAAATTGAGAGGCTCTGAATATCAATTAGATGTCATACATGAGAGAAAACAGATCAAGCACAACATGTTTCTTTTTGGGGGAAATGAGTTGTTTTTATATATTATTGGAAATTGAGATTATAGCAAATGATGCAGGCTCAAGGTTTTAAAATGTTGGATTTGAAGCTTATAGAACATCCCAGTGAATCTACCACAGCCAGACGGCTGAGAGGCAATATGACCTGGAGCAGAGGAGAGAAGGGTGAATTGTAGATATTGATCTGGAAGTTATCAACAGACAGAAAGTCTGAAACCACGGTGGCAGGTAAAAATGACCTGGATGAGACAACAGATCCAGAGAAGAACCACAGACCAGATCAGGTGGGATACCAATTTCTAAAGAGCAGGCAGAAGACCATCCTGCAAAGGGAAGGGAAAAGGAACAGTCAGACAATAGGCGGCCAAGTCAGATGTGATGGGTTGAAGAAGGAAGGAACCAAGAAAGCAGACATGAGTGTAACTTTCCAAAAAGTTGGGGGGTCTCAACACCTCCCTGGCCCACCTCAGCCAGTGGGGAAAGGCTACGCGGGACTCAGGTCTTTCAGGAGACAGGGCAGGGCTGCCTCACGACTGCAGGGTAGTTCAAAATGTAGGTGGAAAGAGGAGGATGTGAGGGTAACTCTGGGTAGGGAGTAAAGGCATAGGAAGTATGAATGAAGCATTCAGAGGTGCTCAGAAGATAAACAACACAGAGCAAAAATGTCCAAGAGAGAGGCTTTGTCACCAGAATGTCAACATAGTGAGCACAGTTAGAGGGATCATCTTCTAGGGCGTCAAGCTACTTTGGAAAAGTTTGGAGATGAAAAAAAGCCAAGAAATAGGATGAGAGCTTGAGGGGAAGTTATCATCAAAGATAATTCCTTCTCCTTCCTTCCCCTTCCTTTCTTCCTCCTTCCTTCTCTCTTTCCCTCTCTCTCTTTTTGCTCTAAGGCCAGAAGAGATGTTTGTAGGCTGAAAGAAGCCAGAGAAGGAGAAAGAATGATGCAAGAGGAAAGAATGATGGAAGAGAATAACTGACAAAACCTCAGAGAAAGAGAGAGGGAGAGAAGTATTGAGGAAAGATGGTGGGAGAGCCCATGAGCATGTAGAGGCACCAGCCCTGCAATATTCAGGCTTCTCCATTTCCGAAGGGGAGAGAAGACTGAAGGATGGACTGTGACCTCATTGAAGCTCACAGGTAGAGAGAGGGGAGTTGAGGAGTGGAGGAGCTTCCACCAGACAGCCTCAGAGTTTTCAGAAAAGGCAGAGGCACAATCATCAGATCTGAGGGTGCAGGGGATGTAGAAGGACTTTAGTGGAGACTTAAATCGACTGCTGTTGGGAGGGAGGAAAAGAGCTGAGGAGAAAGAGGTGAAGAAATGCTGGGCAAACAGCCTTCTTTTTTTCCATGCATTTTTCTTGCACTCCCAGTTGAATTTGAAGAGCTCCAAGAGTAAGGTATGTATGCATCTGAATCTTCCTGGACTTGTCACACAGAGATGCTAAATGCATTTGACATATAGGTATGCAAAAATATCTTGCATCAGGATAATATATTAGCTTGGCTGGAAATGATCTTTTATGCTCCAAAAAATGTTTCACTGGAGTGGTCAAAGCCCTTTCTTCACACTACTGAATATTCATTTTCTTTATCTCATCAGATGAGATTTTTTTTCCCCATCCATGGATCACAATTATCAGAAACCTACAGGAAGGTTGGAAACACCCCCAGAGGGCAGTGAGCATGTGCTGAGGGCTTGTGCTACAACCTTGGATTTTAGTAATTTACTGGATGGGAAATCAGGAGTCAGGACCCAGGCACCCAGCTGGAATCTGAGGGAAAGATCCCCCTACTCCATCTACAAACATATGGGAGCTTCAGTTAAGGCTCTGAGTGTGCCAGAACAGCCAATGGAAAGTTCTATTCTTAGTTAATACTGTAACTACAGATGCCTTCGATCCTGGCTCTTCCAGACAATTAACCTACAGCCTATGCCAGTGAAATTTTTACATTTATCTTCCTGTCTTACTGTAAATAACCCAATTTCAAAGGCAAATGCTCTATACACCCTCCCACATATGTGGCTTATTTTATACATCACATCTTGTCTTTTCATCAAGATAGGAAAGCAGTCCTAGATACCAAAATAAGCCCCCGCTCCTCATGCCTCAAAATGTTCAATTTGTTACAAGAAGAGAAGATTTCAGGATGAATCTTGGGCAAGTTTTTTGAGATTAGAACCCACCCAGGATATTCCTCGATGACCGAGGAGTACGCCCAGTGACTTCCTGATCTGTCTTAGACCCCTTCCTTCTGTATGGGCAGGAAGCGGGATGTACATCTAGATGGGCGATGAGATTAAGGGATGGGACACTGGAAGTGGTGCTATGAGGGATGCTATGGACCAGGGCCCTAGGGGCAGCCTCTAAGTGTAAAGGTGATCCCATATCTGTGTGAGATACAGCACAGGGGACCTGGTATTAGCTTGTTGGGACGAACACACTTCAAGACATTCTGAAATAGCATTCCACCAGCATTTACCATTTGTCACTTTTGCTATAACAACTCAAAAGTTTCAAGGCAATTCTCCTTTTTTAGGTTGAAATATTGGGGGTTCTACAGTTGCTTCTCTTCTCTTGGAGTCCTTCCTCCTAACTATTCAGACTATCACACACTCAGTCAATAATGTCTATAGAATCTTGGGGTTAAAGATAAGTTTTAATGTAGCAAAAGTCAAGTACACAGAGAATCCACCTCTGGTCAGCTGAACTCCACTTGATAGCACATTTCTGCCAAACCCTAAGTCACTGTGCCCCTCGTCCCTTGCACATTCTGTTCCCCTCCCGGGATGCACAGCCCACCCCAGTTGATTCTTCTCCTCCATCCCTGGACCCTTTCACTGGGCCTGTCCTGCTATCATGTGCTCTTATAGCACCGTGTCCCTCTCTGTTGTAGGTAGAGCTATCAAGGTTGAAGATTCACATTTATTTGTATAATTCTTTAATTAATGTCCACCTCCCCAGTGGACTGTAAATCTCCATGAGAGAAGGGACAGCATGTTTTATTAACCACTGTGTCCCCAACTCTCAGCACAGTTCAAGTAGCCTTTAATTTACTAATCATTGTCTCCCCAGCATTTAGCAAGTTAAGCTGCCTCTAATTGTGTGCTCTGGGCCTGGGAAACTGAGGTCCTTTCCCCACTGGTTAGACCCAAACCAGCACCCCAGGCTATTTACTCCACACTTCCTGGATCCCTCCCTCAGAAATGTCTTGATCTAGCCCTTTGCTAGTATCCATGCTGCATCAAGCTCTCCCAACAGCTCTCTGCTATTATTTCTTCCAGTTGAATCACCCTTTCCCCCGCTTCTGTGCATTAATGGTTTTCTCTAATGATCTGCCTCATCTGAGAATGACACCACGTTAGCATCCAGAGAATCTCTGAAGATTAGTTAGTATTTATCCATTTTCTTTTATATAAAAGAGAAAAAAGTCAAGGAAGTTGACCAACTTCATGCAACCAGTTAGCAGTCCCAGTTTTTACTTTCCATTCCTTAATTTCTGCTATATTGCTTTCTCAAAACTCACTTTTTCATTAAGCATCCTCAACGATCTGCCCCCAGAAAAGGGAGCATAAGAATAACACACAGATAATTTCGAGAGATAGGAGGGCCCATCATCACAATGGCCACATAACAGTCCCGCCAAAAATTGATGGAGAGGACGTGAGTCAGTGGTACATACTGCAGAGGTAATGCTCCCCTGATTTGAGCCTACGTCCTAGACAACACCAGAGGCAGAGACCCCAGTCCCAAACAATGGGACAGGATGCTGTGTCAAGGCTGGTCGGTGGGAGAGTGTGAGGCATAGATGGAGTGAAAGGAGGCAGCCACCACAGACCGTGCCACTGAAATGTGACCACAGGTGAAATGTTCAGCGACAAGGCCAGCTGTTTCATCCTCACATATTTTCTTTTGTCTGCACTGATGGTATTATCTTCACTTGACCGAGCATTACGTTCTCAGAGGTCAGCATTCCATTTTTCTCCCAGTCACTGATGAAGAGAAAGACCAGGGAGGCAGAGCAATATTTTACTCCACCCCATGCCAAACAATCTCTATTTGTTATTAACTTGGCATGTACCCCATGACTTGGGACCACAGAGAACAACAACAGAGGACTGGCCACCTTAAAATTCAAGTCAAAGAGGAATTTGTTGGGGCAGAGGGTGTGTGAGATAAAGAATAGTTTTGTGATTGGATATGAAAGCAGGTCAAGTGTCACCAAGGTGAGAACCATCCCAGAAGCAGGACCGTTACCTGGTTACCTGAGAGATTCCACCCCTTAGTTCACTTCAGTAAACACTTACCAGTCACCCACCGTGAGCGGGGGGGAGACGGGGTAGTCTAGAGGCAGGAAACAGCAATCCAATTTAAGGTCGCCCTTTCTACGAAGCATCTGAATTAGTTATAGAAAGAACTTTTCGTTATGAGGAAGCCTATGGAACCCCATTCCCTGGGGCAGCTTAAAGGCACTGATATCCAAAAGTCCAGGCCGGGCGGTCAAGCATCACTGGCGAAGGAGCGCGATCTGCTGATAGGCATGCGCCTCCTGCCACGCTGAATAAACAATTTAAGAACACGATCAAGCCTCGCCTTTCACGTCCGGTCGGGCAAACCTGGAGATGTCTGTGCAGGTGTTTAGACTGCATCCTGCAGGCGCTGGTGAGTCAGCAGATGCCCTTAGTGGGGGATTAATGAGCAGATTTGCCATTTTAGGAAGACAATTCTGGGGATAGAGTGTGGGTAAAGCTAGAATGAGGATGGTCTTACAGCAAGACTTCCAGACAAAAGGCTGTTGTACAGCCTGAGAGGGGGAAGTAGGATGGTCAACAATCAAATGCAGGGTCACAGATTCCCAGGATGCCAGCCAAACAGGGCCACAGAAGGCACATTTTAAGAAGTCCTGTTGGGGGCCGCCTGGTGGCGCAGCGGTTTAGTTCGCGCTTGGCAGCCCGGGGTTCGCGAGTTCAGATCCCGGGCGCCCGCCGACGAACTGCCTGTCAGCCATGCCGTGGCGGTGTCCCATATAAAGTGGAGGAAGATGAGCACAGATGTTAGCCCAGGGCCAGTCTTCCTCAGCAAAAAGGGGAGGATTGGCAACGGATGTTAGCTCAGGGCTGGTCTTCCCCACAAAAAAAAAAAAAAAAAAAAAGAAGTCCTGTAGCTGGGCAAGCATTCCCCAATTAGCCATAGGCTCCACCCCTCCCTATTATCTTTTACTAGCTGGCTTGCCTTATTTACATGAACTGCCTGGTCCACTGAGGCATTTATATTTGTAACCTCTGGACTTGACAGATTTTTTTCTTTAATATGCTACACAGGATTTGATGACAGGATGAATTGTGTGGAACAGAGGAAGGACAGATGAGGAAAGAAAAGGAGTAAGGGTAATAGATTTCTAGCTTTTAAGGGGGAAAACGCCTCTTGATGTGCACATCGTTCTGTCTGAGTTAATGGAATAAGGTGCACAGAGAGGGAATAAGTGACGATGGTAAACAAGTTCTGCTTCTCTGAGATTAAGACTGAGGCTAGACCTCAGCAATTTCAGAACCTGAATCCCGCATCCTTTCTCCTTTCACGGCAGGGCCAGTAGGAGCAACACAGTCCCGCTCTGCAAACATGAACCAGGCCTCTGGGCTTCCCAAACTGCAAACCCCCATCCCTGAGTGAGCTGCACAGGCCAGCACACAGGGAAAAGACAGAGTCTTCAGGCTGGAAGGAAGACGGAGAGACCCACGGTCTTGCCTCCCACTGGTAAGAGCAGCCTCCAAAATCTAGGTGGCTGTGAGCATCCTCCAGCTAAGCCTGAGATCTGTGGCATTCTCCCGAGAGCACCCTCACCCATCCTGGGGAAATGAGACTGCACGTCAGAGCAGTCGGACAATAACCCCTGGGAATAGTCACCATATACTGCTCATGGTGGGTCCCAGCACCTTCTCTCACGTAGAAAGAGGAATTTCAGAAGCTCGTGCTTATCACCACTTTGTGGTTCAGGAGTACAAATCACCCATAATACAGAAAAGGGGCTTGCCCCAGAGAAGGCAGCAAAGCCTTGGAGAAGAGAATAGAGCAGACCAGCCCCCACAAAGCCAGCATGGGCAGTAAGGACCAGCACAGTATGGGTCCTTCTTCTCTTGGGTCCCGGGCAATCATTTTTCCAGTTGAGTGAGAAAATCTGATAACGTTGCTCCCCAGACTAAAACATTCATTGTTTCCCATTGCTCTCAAGATGAAGTGCAAAATACTTAGGAGGGTCCTTGAGGTCCGGGTGCCCTATCCTTCACCTACATCCCCAGCTTCATCTCTAGTCACTCCTTGCTCCCTCCTTCTCTACTCTCCAGTTGCATGGGCCTCCTTTCTCTTCCTTCACCTCATCACGCTCCTCCCTGGTGCAGGTCCCATGTGTGCCGTGCCCTTGGCCTGGCCCCCAACCACCTTTCACCTGCGCAATTCCTTCTTTCCCTTAGGCCCCAGTATAACTTTCACTTCCTCAAGCAAGTTTGCCACCATCCTCTCCTTCTCTCTGCCTCTCTGTATTAGTTATCTATTGCTGTGTGACGAGTTACCCCTCAACTTAGCAGCTTAAAACAACAAACATTTATTATCTCACACAGTCTGTGAGTCAGGTGTGGGGGAAGAAAGGCATCGGACACACCAACATCCACACTGGACACAATGGGTGAATATCTTCAAACTTCTGAGGGAAGAGGATTTCTAACTGTAGATAGAATTTTATACTCATCTATAGTCAAGTCATCCACATGAAGTGAGGGTATAATGAAAACTTCAGATAAGCAGGGTGTTAAAGAATTAATTTCCATCATACTCTGTATTATTTATCTCTTGCCATGTAACAAATTACTCTAAAACTTAGTGCTTTTAAACAATAAGCATGTATTATCTCACAGTTTCTGTGGATCAAGAACCCAGGAGAGGGCCAGCCCGGTAGCCTAGTGGTTAAGTTTGGCGTGCTCCGCTTCGGTGGCCTGGGTTTGGTTCCCAGGCATGGACCTACACCACTTGTCAGCGGCGATGCTGTGTTGGCGACCCACAGACAAAATAGAGGAAGACTGGCACAGATGTTAGCTCAGGGCAAACCTTCCTCAAGCAAAAAGAGGAAGATTGGCAACAGATGTTAGCTTAGGGCGAATCTTCCTCAGCAAAAAAAAAAAAAAAAGAAGAAGAAGAAGAAGAAGCCAGGAGTGGCTTAGCTGGGTGGTTCTGGCTCAAGCCCTCTCATGAGGCTACAGTCAACATGTTGGCTGGGGCTGCAGTCATCTGAAGGCTGGACTGGGGCCGACGGATCCACTTCCAAGCTCACTTGCACGGCTGCTGGCTGGAGGCTTCAGTTTCCTACCACCTGGGCCTCTCCACATGGCTGCTCAGGACATGGCAGCTGGCTTTCCCCCAGAGCAAGTGATCCCAGAGGAAAAGAGAGCAAGGTGACCAAGATGGTAGCTATAGAGACTTTTGATGACCTAGTCTGTAGAGCTGCACATCATCACTTCTGCTTTTCTCTAATCACTTAATCCAGCACTCCCTCCACCTCTTGAAGGGAGGAATATGAAAGAATTTGTGGACATATTTTTAAAAGCACCACATCCTCCCAATATGTGAGGTCAGAACTCCCTGCTTGATGCCTTCAGCGGTCACAGCATGCCACGCTTCTGCTTCTTACTACTTGCCACAATGGCAAGTAACTCCTAATGTGTGTGATTTGCAGGGTGCTGTCTGTCTCTCTTCCTAAATTCAAGATTCGAAGAAGGCAAGGACTGTTGCATTTTATATCCCTAGTGAGTAGCACAGCATTTGGTACATAATAGGTAGAGTCTCCACAAATATTTGTGGGATGAACGGACAAATAAACGAGTGAATGAATGAACACATATCAAACGGAAGGGGGAACAAGAATGGGCGGGAAAGAAGCAGGATAGAGAAGAGGACTACAAGAAAGAAGTGACAATTGGGACAACTTTTATCCAGCACAACCTTAACATAATGAGATGCAAATTGCATTCAAAGCGGCCTGTCAATCAGCCTCCATTTCTTTTGACTCCAGCCCAGATACTCTGAGTTATGAGGAGAGAGCTCTAGATTGGCTCAGCAGGCCTCTGGTCACAATGGAAAACCTATTGCCCAATATATGAGACAGAGGAGCCTGGAAGTCACATCTTGTTTATCAAATGAGGCTTCCCTCATTGGCCTCCTGGCAGTGATGGGCTTCAAATCCACTCGCTCCCATCAACAGCACCCAGGGAAGCCAGCCGGCGGGTTTGCTCTCCCTCCTTCACTTGGCTTGTTGCTCTGCTGTCCTCAACACCCCCTGCTCCAGATTCTTGCAAGCACACCCTCCCCATGGAGTCGGGCTGTCATGAGCAATGAGGAAGCAGCTGGACACTTGGCCTCTGCAGGAAGAACCTTCCACTTTCCCCTGGGGAAATGCCAGATGAGGGGGAGGGCAGGAGGCAGAGGTAGATGGCAGGGGAAAAGGAGGGAGAAGGAAGGACAAAGAGTATATTTCAACAATGGGAGGCTGGGAAAACAGAACCGAGGCCTGGAGAGGACACACTGTGTGCAGGGCAAACTGCACACATTCAGATCCAACAGCATCATTGCATCATACTCGATACTGACTTAGCATTGACGGTCTGCAAGATACTGGAAGAGCTCAGCATATAAAAAGACACTCCGCCCAGTCTCTGATTTCCAAAGTTACTAAGGAAAACAACACACATACAGAAAGGATAAATGACGACTTAATACAAGGTGGCAGGTGCCACAGGCCAAAGAAGTGATTCATACAAGAGTTGTCAGATGGAGCTGTCCCCAGGGATGGGGCAGTCCCCAAGAGCTCCTGAGGGAGTCAGAGCTGAAATGTCCTGAATGCCTGCAGAGCTTCGGGGAAGATTACTCCCAGAGAGAGAACATGCGTTAGCCTGTAAGTGTCTGTGTATGAGGCGTGTGCGCATGACACGCTGATCTGCTCTCCATGTGCAGGACCCTGGAACAGCCTGACACAAAACAAGGATCTGCCCACCAGGAGTTTATGATCTAACTGAGGACATAAGATTCACACAAGCACAAATACCTGTGATCCAGAGCAGCGCATGAGACTATGTCACTGTGAATAATAACAAACAATAATAACAATGTGCCTGAGGAATGCCCAGCAGTCTCCTCTACTGCTGGAGGTAACACAGAGCCTCTGCAGGACTCGATTTCCACATCTGCAGAATGGGTTTTGTGAGTACCGAATAAGACAGGAATAAAGCAACCACTGGCACGTGGAGGGCACCTGAATGTCTTTCCTTCCTCCCCCTTCCATCTCACCAAGGTGATCAGGCAAGAAGCAAGCATTAGACAAGGGCTTTAAAGGATGGGGTGCTGGGAATGGGAGGTTCTATTTATTCCCAGGAGTACTGGAAGAAAGGGCCAAAGGTTTGGGGAAGACTAACTGATTGCAGTACACGTAATCATACCAGCAGTTCCATTTATCAACTCTTTGTAAGTGCCAGGCAGATCAGAGTGTCTGTGTGGTCAGGTTGTGGTGAGGACTCTCTTACTGGCTGCCTTCTCCCTGTGTCCTCTGGTAGCTCTGGTCTCTTCCTCTTCTTATAAGGACACTAATCCCATCCAGGGGGCCCCACCTTCATGACCTTATCTAACTCAAATGAGCTCCCCCCAAAGGCCCCACCCCCAAATACCATCATCACACTGGGGGTTAGGGCTTCAACACAGGAACTCTGGGGGGGACACAAACACTCAGTCCATAAGAAAATGTCAGCATCTGGCTAGTGGAGGGAAGTGACAGGTGGGAGCCTGAGAAAGACGGAAGGTACAGATGTGGAGAATGAGAAGCATTTGTACAGAGACGGGAGTTGAAAACCTGAGAGGGTGAGAGAAGGCCAAAGCAAGAGAGAAGAGGGCCAAGGGCAGGGGACCTACCTTGGTTGGTGGAAGAGGGAAGAATTGGTGAGGGTTTGGCTTGTGCACTTGGACATGAGTGAGTGTGATAGTGTGTGCACATGCACACCCATTGCTGCATGCACGTATGTATGAAAGCGTGTGCACGCAAGCAAGTAGGAATGAAAGTATTGTCCTCTGAGGCTGGAGGGATACCAGGAGGATGTAAAGCGGAAGCCAAATGCGGAACGCACTCCAGAAATGAGGAGAAAGGCAAAACTGTATGATGCTCCACTGGGACCAGGAGATTTCTAAGAATTCAGAAGCAGCCAAGAGATTTAGTAACCAGGGGGTCACTGATTACCTTCAATATCACCGTTTGCATTACGTGATAGGGGACTACATACTGCAAGTAAACTGAGGAAGGAGCGAGGCAGAGGACAATGGCTCAAAGGAGAGTAGGGCGAGAAGAAGGACTTCCAGGGTGGTGGAGAGGTTTGTTCATTTGCAAGTAGGGAAGTGAGAGGGAGAAAACAGAGTCTAGAGATCAGCAGCATGCTCCAAGTCAGTTCCAGAAATGGAACGGGCTGTTTAGAATTTAGAGAAGAGGAAACAAAACGGGTAGAAAAGTGAAATACCATAATTATTAGTGTATTTGTATTATGTGACTCAAAGATGATGCTTAAAACTACTGTGCCATGCAGTGGAATATTATTCAACAGTAAAAAGGAACGAGGTACTGATATGTGCTACAATGTGGATGAACTACACTGAGTGAAAGAAGGTAGACCCAAAGAACCATATAGTGTAGGAGTTCACTAATGTGAAATGTCCAGAGTAGGCAAATCTATAAAGACAGAAAGCAGACTAGTGGTTGCCTAAGGCTGGGGAGGGAATGTGGCTTGGGAGGTGACAGCTAAGAGATACACGGTTTCTTTTTGGGGCAATAAAACGTTCTTAAGTTGATTGTGGTGATGGTTGCACAACTTTGAGTATACTGAAAGTCACTGGACTGTACACTTTAAATGGGTGAATTGCAGGGTATGTGAATTACATCTCAACAAAGCTGTCAGAATGTTTACTATGCATGCATATGGGTACAAGGGATCTTTCGGGGTGATGAAAGTTCTACAACTGGATTATGGGGATGTTTGCACAACTCTGTAAATTTACTAAAAAACACTGAATCGTAATTTAAAACTGGTAGATTTTATGGTATCTCAATTATATCTCAATAAAGCTGTTCAAAATAATAAAATTTTAAAAAAAACCTCTTTACAATGTAGATATAAACAGTCTATAATAGAGTTCCAGCACATTCAGATTAAAATGTCTCAAAAATATACGGAGTCATCTATCAAAAGAGATTAACAGTCCTGCGGAATCACTGTGAGGGTAAGATAAGGTACATCCTGATCCACAGAAGGCTCTCGATAAAGGGCAGCTCTGATTAAAGGAACAAATCCCAACCCCTCTGAATCTGCTGCCTCTGAGGTACAGCCCAGGGAGGGAGTTAGCAGAGGATTCCCTTTCCTGGGCAGAGAGCAGGCCTGCGTCCCCAGGGACAAACCTGGCCCTGAAATCACCCTGGCCAACATGAGTGGGGAGGGAAAGGGAGGAGATGGCATACCAAAGGGAGTGGGAAGGGGCTAGCAAAGCCATTTCTAGCAGTTGGATGAGAGAGAATCTTGCATTGTAACCAGCAAAGCTTGGTAGGTGCCTGGAGGAAGCTGGAGGGAGACAAGGAAGAGGATGTCCATATGTGTCAGCGGGCTGTGTTCCCAGAGCCCAATGGATGTGTCCCAAGTTTCCATCACTGATGATGGGGAGCTGACCCCAGGCTGTAAGCATCTACGGAGGCCCTGTGCCTGCTGGGACAAGTCACCAAACCGTCCTACAGGGACCCACGAGGGCAAGCATGCAGCCCCGTGATCCTGAACTCTTTTAAACCCTTGGTCGCGTCTACCAAACAAAAACCAAATGTCTTCCTTTCTCGTTACAGATTGAAATAAGGGACTTGGTTTCCCCAACGCCAAGTGTGCTGTACCCCTGAAGCACCTGGGCCCCCTCCCCTGCTGCCCCTCGTCCAAGATCCCCAGTGCAGCCTATCTTTCAGGGCACAGCATGGACAATGCTTCCTGGCTCCTGGGCCCTCGGGGTTGTGATAGGGCCACATGCTCCATCCAGCCTTCTGGCCAGCCAAGGGCTTGGTAAGTGACCCTAGAGGGAGATGTTGCCACTGTGACCCTGTCTCTGCACAAACCACTTAGGACCACAAGCCTTCTCCAGGTCAAAGCACCCTGGCACCCAGAATCTGCACCACCTGCTAGGGCGTGAACTCTAGGGCAGAGAAAACTAACACACCCCAGAGGTGCAAAGAAGCCAGCTGAGGCCTGTGGCCCAAACAGGGTATTGTGGGGGTACGGCGAGGGGTAGACAGTGAAGCTCTAGGCAGTTATAGATGCCACTTCCTTCATGGGTGAAGGGTTTAAAAGGTGGCGGCAAGCCCCAAGTTGAGGTTACTTCCAATGTCTCCTTTCAATTGCTTGGAAACAAGACTCACCGGGACCTGAGGCTCCCCAGCCAGGTCCTCAGCCCCTGGAGGGCAGATCCACCTGTTTCCTCTGCTTTGCATCTTTACCCAGCACAGAGCAGACTCTTGACAGACTCTGTTTGGCAGAGTCTCTACTTGAGCAGACTCTATTTGGTAGAATAAAAGACCAGTCTTGCTTCACCAGACAGCCTAGCTCCCCTTAATGGCCTTGGGAAGGCAGGAAGACGATTCACTCAGGCTTCAGGTGTTCCTGCCACCCCTGATGCCTTTCTGATATCAGCCCTCATCAATCACACCACATTCTCACCGACTTGATACCCAAAATGAATTCTTATAGACAAATGCCTACAGTTCATGCCAGAGCCATTGTACTTGTTTCTATATTTCTTTGTAAACATTGTCTTGGTACATTTTTATCCCAAGTCCCCATTTGAGTGTAAAGTCCTGGGGATCTGGAACCACTGCCTATTATTTCCCTCGAGTCCTGCATAGAGCTCTGCCTAGTGGCCTGGAGAGCTCTGGCCACACAGGCCTGGTAACGTAAGGCCAGCAGGAGGACACACACCCTTGTTGGGGAGTGTGCATCCCGTCTCACCCCAACTCGCAGCCCAGGCCAGGGTGCATGGCCATGATTTAGAATCTATAGTCGGATACAATCTATTACAAAGATGCCTAAGCAATTGAATTGCAATTATAAGACTGAAAAAGGAATGGGTAATCACACAGGAAGATAACAGGCTTAAAAACAATTCAAAAACATCTGCTGATGAGTGAGGCAGAGTGGAACAGCAGCGGGAACACACTGCATCAGGAGACCTGCTTTTGCTCCCATCTCTGTGGAACCTTGGGTAAGTCATCCAGTTTCTCGATCTGTAAAATAGGCATATTAGGGTAAACTAAATAATCTCCAAAGTCCCCTTCATCACAGAACTTCCCTATTCTATGATACATGGATGAACAACTGTAGTGATAAATAAATACCAGGTCTGCTCTTATAACTCCCCTCTGTGTGTGGAAGTATTTTGATACTATTTAAAGTGGCATCGTGGGTTGGGGAGAGGCTCAGTTCTTGTATGCTCAGCATTCCTCCCCCTTCTTTTGGTGACAGCACCCCACATTTCTTTGAGAACCTCCCACCTCCATCCCACGCAGTTTTGATGGAACTGCTGAACAAACCCCACCCCCATCTCCAGCCTGCATGTGAAACCCTCACCCACCCTTGCCAACTGCCCCAGCCTGGGAGGCATCCCAGGCCTCTATAGAGGCCAAGTGCAAGGGAGGCTGGTGGGCAAGCTTGGGTAGTGGCAGTGGCGGCAGCAGCAGCTGGTTAATTCAGCAGACTTGGCAATTAGCACATGGAGCCGGCCACATTCGATGCCTGATGTTCTGTTTGTCATAAGTGCTGTCGGGCCTCTGAGGATGGTGGATTTATAGTCACGAGAGCAGAAGGCCTGGCCAGCGTTCCTTCCCTCCCTTGATCAGTAAGACACGGCCTCAAGCCTCCCTTCTCTCTGTCTGCAGGCTCGGATTTGTACATGACCTGATCAGTTCACTCTAGCAATGTCGGGCGGGCGCCCAAGTCAGCTTGAGACCCCACTGGGGACCAGATGCGACTCAGTGCCACCCTGTACCAAACCGCTCTGATCTAAGGTCCTTTAAGGCACGGAAACGAGGAGAGAGACCTTTTCTAGTGACAATTAGTGACCCTTTGGACGAGACGAAGTAGTCGGGTGTTGACGAGGTTCCCTATCTTCCTCTTTCTTCGTTTATCCCCGCTGTGTCCTCAGCCCCCACTTTTCCTAGCCACTCTTCAATAGCTCCTAAGAAAGGGACAAATCTGAAAAAACCTTTATTCCCTGAGTCACAGTTGAGTGAATCAGTGACAGTATAGAAAATTCTAGGTTTCAAATCATTTTTCCTCAGAACTTGAAAAGCTTAAACCTTGGAACTTGAAAGCATCTTTCCATTATCCTATTGCATCCAACGGCTGTTGAGATGTCTGATGCCCTTTTTTTCTTTTAATTGAAGTGTAATTGACATGCAATATCCTATTAGTTTCAGGTGTACATCATAGTGATTCAATATTTATACACATTATGAAATGATCACCATGATAAGTCTAGTTACCACCTGTCACCATACAAAGTTGTTACAATATTATTGACTGCATTCCCTATGCTGTACATTACATCCCCATGTCTTATTTATTTTATAACCGGAAGTTTGTACTCCTTAATCCCCTTCACCTAGCACCCTTTTGATTTGGAACCATCTCTCCCTTCCTGCAAGCTCTAATGATGGCATTCTAAAATTTCACAATGATGTCTTGGCAACGGTCCCTTTTTTAATTACTGGGCTGGCACTCAGGGGGCCTTTGCAGTCTGGAAAATTTATCTATTTCAGTTTGGGGAAATTTTTATTTTACCACTTTTGCACTTTTTAAACTCCATGTTCTTTCTTTCTGGAATGCCGATTAGTCAGCAGCCGATCCCACTGGATCATCTGCTCATTTTCTTATCTTCTTTCTCATCTTTTGCATCCTTGTGTCTTTTATTCTATTTTCTCAGAGATTTCCTCAACTTCATCTTTTAACCCTTCTACTTTTTTAATCTAGCTACCTTGTTTTTAATTTCCAAGAGCTCCTTCTTCATCTGATTGTCCCTTTTTATTAGTGATAGTGTCCTCTTCTTCTCCTTCTGAGGATATTAATCATTTTTTTGTTCTCATGTGATCACTGCATTGTTTCTATTATCTCCAAATTAGTTTTTGCTCTTATCTTTCTTATGGTAGGCATCACTCAGAAGCCTGAGGAATTGTGGCTGTCCAGTCATATTTAATTGCAAGGCAATAAAGCTCACTGGAAGTCCAGTCTTGATGGGGCTTGTCAGGTGATGGACGAAATTCCAGGTGGATTGGGCATCAAGTCATCTTTCTGGTAGGTGGACTCCCACATGTCAGTGTCTGGAGCTCATTTGTCCAAGACCCTTCAGTTTCTCCAGGAAAGAGTCCTTTCATTTCCTCCCTGGAGGATATACTCTTGCTTTCACTGTCCCCTATATCAATTTTGATCATCTTCTTTATTTCTTTGTGGCCTCTCAAGCCCACCCTCTCCTGTGATTTACAGGCAGATGTCTCTCTGGGTCCTTTTATCTGGATAATAAATGTTTCTCTTGCCATGTTGCAGGAAAGGTGACTGTTCAGTTGTTTGGTGCAGGATAAAGATCCAACTACTCCTGACACAGATTACAAACAACCATCCTGTTTACTGTCCCATCTTGTCTCCACTCTAGTCCCAGCCCGGTGCCTTGGATTCTCGAAGCTTCCCAGGATTTACGTTTCTGCTGGCTTCTCAGTGGCTTCCCTTTTGTAGGCACTTAGCTTAGGCCTTTCTCCACTCTGAGTCAATCAGTTAGCACTCTTTCGTCTGTTCTCACATTCCAAACATCTGCTGACCTCTCACCACTCCAGATCTCTGTCCTTCTCGGTCTCCGTTTTTAATTCCTTTCTGTCATGTTAGTGGGATTTGAGGAAGGAACAGAAATGCATGTGCTAAATCTGTCACATTTAAAGGAAGTCTGCTTAACTCTGGGTTTTTTGTTTTTTTTTTTTTAATGGAGAAGACACCAGTAATAATAATCATCAAATACTATGGTAAGAAAATGTCTTTCCCCGTTCTAAGATAGTACCGGTTAATCTATTGAAGCTACACATATACCTACCCTATTACCCAACAATTCCATCCTTAGGTACTTACATAAGAAAAATGAGTGCATATGTCCACCAAAGCACACGTACAAAACGTTCATTGTGGCTTTTCTCCTAATAGCCCCAAACTGGAAACAGTCAAGTGTCCATTCACAGCAGAAAGGATAAACAGCAGCATATAAATAATATGGAACACTACCTAGCAAACAAATTAATGCAACACACGCATGGATGAATCTCAAAGCAAATGAAGCCAGATGCAGAAGAGAACATGATCCCACCAAATGGTATTCAAGAACAGGCAAAACCTATCTATGGTAAAATAAGTCAGAATAGCATGTAGTCACCTCTTGGAAGAAGTTACTGCCTGGGAAGGAATATGAGGAAGTCTTCTGAGTTGCTAGAAATGTTTTGCTTCTTAATCTGAAGAGTGGTTACAAGGATGCATACATATGTAAAAATTCTTTGAACTGCATATTTAAGATTTGTCTTACCGGACATATGTTATAACTTGATTTTTAAAAAAGAAAAAAACACTGATTGTAATTTTAAAGCTTTGTGGGAAAAGATTTTCTGGGGGGAAAAAGATGCATTATTTTTTTAGAAACCCACCTGGATCTCAGAAGGGGAGAGGCCCGCATCTTCGCACATCAGAGGTGCAGTCGTTGAGATGCTGTAGTTTAAACACACAGCTCGAGCCTCTTTCCTCCTCCAGCTCTGTTATCAGCAAATATCAGTGATATCTGGCAAGTCACACTTTCTCTGAACTTTGATTTCCACTTAAAACAAAGGGGGTGATATACATTATCTTGAAGGTCCATTCCAATTCTAAAATTCTTTGACCGCTGGGGAAAAGTTGGGATTTTTTTTCTTCTTTTTAACAAAAAGGTACTCTACCTCTTTACTCCTTTTCAAGCAAACACATGATTTCTTTGCTCTTATCCTCCCACCACTGACCAGATGATATGCTCTCAGGGGTCGGAGACCACATCGCCCACGTGTTTTGTACTCAACTATTTCAGTGAGATGAACATAGTAGACACTGTCAGACGACACAGCCTTATTTTGCCATAAAATATACTGGATCTAAAGCAAAGCCTTGCATCTATAAAGCTATGAAATTGCATCCACAATAAAAATTTTATCAGCAAAGCTGTCCAACAATACAAGGCTTTGGAGAGACTTAACTATGTCTATCAGCCAACTTAGCAGCCACTGAATAAACTGCCTTTTTCCCGCCACCCCAAACCTGGCCTTGGTAGAAATGATATTGTATTTCCTTTGGCCAGAAATAAGAAAACTAAACATATTATGTTTGGAGAGAAAGCTATTCCCCAAGGTCACCTTAATTTAACCAGAGATCATCACTGAGGGAAGACAAGGATCTAAGCAGTCAATTTGATGGGCTGGAAGCCTTCTCCTTCCCCCAGAGTCAAGTTTAAGAATCATCACCATTGTATCCTAGACATTTTGGTTGCAATTTGAAATCAGAGTAACAATAAAAAGTAATGTGAACTTGAATGATTTAGAATCTAGAGTTGGATACAATCTGTCACAAAGACGCCTAAGCAATTTAATTGCGTCGCGTCTGTAAGACTGCAAAAAGAATGCTTAGCCACAAGAAGATAATGTGCTTCCAAGCAACTTAAAAGCCTTTGCTGATGAGCGAGGCAGAGCAGTACAGCAGCAGGAACACCACAATGCATCAAGAAGCCTGCTTCTGTTCCCACCTCTGCCATTACCTAGCTCTGGAACCTTGGACAAGTCATCCAGTTTCTTCACCTGTAAAGTGGGCATATTAGGGTAAACTAAATAATTCCCAAAGTCCCCTTCATATGATGAACTTTACTACTATATGATACATACAAAAATTGCAAAGATAAACACAAAGTCTGTTCTTATAACTCCCTCCTGTGTCTGCAAATATTTTGATACTATTTAAAGAGGCACCGTGTTTGGGAGGGGCTTAGCTTTCATATGCTCAGAATCCCTATCCCCTCTTTTTTAGAGACAGCACTCTGCTTTTCTTTGAGAAATCCCCCCACTAGACTAGGCCAATCAGATTTTCTCTTCCAGAACTGAACCTTCAGCTGAATGATACAGGGGCAGAACATGGTTCTTCCTGAGCCATTCTGACGTCAGCCCTTTGAAAAGACTGTCCGTTAGCTCATATCAGTCATTGCAGATTTGCGAATGCCTCGCTATTGGTCTTCCAAGTCCTGGCTTTCCTCTTTCCCTTTGATTCTCTGAGTTACTTCTTATACTTCTGATAAACTCCTTGATATGATTAAGCTGGCCAGAGCTCACCTCTGTTGCTTGCAACCAAAGAATCCTAACTGACACAGAAGTCTTTTCCAGTCCATTGTGGAAACTTAATTTATCCTTTGAAGTAATAAAATTGAATTCATTTAAAGTACTCTAAAAAACTAGACTTTTTAGTCTAATAAGGCATCCTTTTCTGCTAACCAGAATAAGCAGAGCTACTGCACATTCAAAATCACAATCTTAATTTTCTGCTACTGTAGACAGTACTAGATTAATTTGGTAAAATAGCATGATTCTTTATGAACTAAACTAACTGCATTCAAGTATCAAACTCTGGAACTAGTTCTATCCTTCTCTATAATCACATCAACAGAGTCCTGTGCAACTCTTGGCAGCATCCAGTCTACCAAGCATTCCCTGGAGAGAAAAGCAGATGCTGATGACTCAGCCAAAAGCCCATTATGGCGCTGCTGGGAGTACTTCCACCAGGAACGTGATGAGCTTCTTTTTAGCAGGTGGTCAAAAGGCATGCCAGAGCTAAGACTTCACACGTTACTCTTGAAAATGTAAAATGCCTCCAGTCGGAGCACAGTGGGGCAGAGAGGCAACAAAGAAGGACACCTACACCCATTAAAAAGACTAAAGTCAATCTCTCTAAGAGCGTGGCTTTGGGAACCAACATTTAAAACATGAAACTGACAGCGCTACTTACTGTGGTTGGGGAGAGGTGTTAGGAGGCTTTGAGGACGACTTTCTTGAAAGACCAGAGCAAGACATACAATGTCTCAGAACCATTGCTGAGAAAAACAGGTGGCATTGCCTTCTCATTCTGAAAGTACTGTCTAATACAGCAAGTATTTAAATTTAAATTAATTAAAGTTAAACAAGATTGCATAACCATATATCCAATAGGGTAGCCAGTGGTTATCATATTGGACAGTGCAGACACAGGATATTTCCATCATCAGAGATAGTTCTGCTGGACAGCACTGATCTACACAGAGCTGCCTGACAGTCTGTGCAGGTCTTAGTGAGGAGCAGTCCCTCAAAGTGTTGCTGCCCCCCAGGGGTGCCACAGAAAGTGGGGTGAGCAAGGACAACTATATCAAGGACCCCCTTGGATAACGTTATCAGAGTGAGCTCAGAGGTTGAAGGTACTTCTTCCTACTCAAGCCAAGTGAGGGGCCAGCCCAAGGAAAAGCTCGCAGAGCTTGGCACGTTTCCCTGGAGAACTGCTCTCTGAACATCTCCTGGAAGAGTCCGAGGGGGAGGTGGCTGGGAGAATGCCAATGGCTAACTGAGGAGGGGGGGCCGCTCTGGGAGTAGCCTGCATCGCCAGAGGGCAAAGGGCCAAGCTGACATTTTGGAAGGTAACTAGATACAGATAACCTGTAAAGGTTCGCCCCTCAGAGGTCCACCCACGAGGGTAAATTAACTCTGATGGAATCTGTGCAGAAGCGACCATGGCGGGGGGGGGGGGGGGGGGACACAGGGGTGAGAGGCGCCCCCTAGTGGTCTTCTACAGGGTGCCCGGCCCACATCAGTGGATGTTCCCATGAGGAGGCTCAGAAGAGCCCTCAAAATAAAGGGTCCAGGCTTGGGAATCTGCTACTTTGAGGACACCAAACTAAACTACAACTGAAATCTTCAGGAAGACCTTTTGGCACCCACCACCGAAGCACCACCCCCACCCCCACAACCTCTTCTGTCTCTGTTCTTTCAACCTAAGGAACCAGCAAGATGAGCTGGGTAGGAGGTAAAAAAACAAGGAAAGACCGACCACCCACCTCTGACCCACTGCAGGCTTCTAAGGCTCATCAGACCAGGAGCTGTGGGTGCAGAGCAGGAATGTTCTACTGAATGAGAGACTGGAGTTATGTCAGACTGGCTCATCAGCATTGAACGTGACAATGGAAGTGCTCATCCACCTAGAACTTACTGGAAACTTTGGTATCTGCCCATGAGATCATCCAGGGGCAGGGAAGGGAGTACCAATAGAGGAGTCGGATAGACAGTGAAGTGAGAAAATAAAGCCGTTCTATGATTTCACCCTACAAAGTCAGAAGGTTCCAGAAGGAATGCATGAGAAAGGTGAAGCCCAGGTGGGAGAGGGGGAGCAATAAGCCCATGAGGAGGCAATGGCAAGCACACAACATTAACATGACACGGGCACCCTGCCAGTTTTGGAATGTAGACAACTGGCCATGGGAACCCCATGAGCACAGATAATTAGCTCCATTTCACACAGAGGAAATGCAGGCTCAAAGAAGTTCAGTAACTGGCCCAAGAACACTAGTGAGGGCTGAGCCAGGATTCAAACCCAGCTGGGCTCTTAACCACCACACTGCCACTTCTGCAGGGAGTGGTCTCAAATGGGGGCCCCTTCTCATGGGGCACATCACTGATTCTGAGACTCTCTGACAGACCACTGTGTGGGGCAGAGGCTGCTGCTGCTTTGCAATGTCCATTCTCCTCCTTTCATTAGTAAGAGAATACTGTGTACTAGATCCTTCCAGAAGGCAAAACAAGAGTTTGGAGTTGTCCTCCTTAGTACTATCTGAAGGAGTGATGACTGGAGTTCCAACAGCAATTTTGGACTATGAGCTAACTTTAAAGATCAAAGCCATATGCAAAGCAGAAAACTACAAGGGGCCTATGTCTGTAAATGTGTTTTCTAGTTGTCACACCTGTGCTGGACTGCCTGTCTCTGGACTTCCTTTAAATAAGAGAAGAAACCGTTATTTGAGGTTTTCTGTATATGCAGTCAACCTCGTATCCTAACTGGAAGTCAGAAAGCCCATTAGGAAGGTTGGTCTTCAAAGTCCCACACTCTTCATTCAGAATTATCTCGTCCGCATTTCTGTGGGCAGAGAAGAGTTCCTGAAGGTGATTGCCCAGTCACAGAGTGTATTTGCATTTCTAGGACTGCACTCCTCAGACTGGACTTGAACTTGGGGCTCCCACCACCTCTCACAGGAATGAACTCCCAGACACAGCTTCAATCACTGGTGGCATCAGAGTTATTTTTTTAAACATCTCTTAGCTATTTCTTTTGCTCCTCCTTTCCACCCTCATCCCCAGGCCAGGGATTAAAAAAAAAAAAAAAAAATTAGCCAGGCAAGAGTACATCCAATTCCCTTTCTTAATTAGAAGCAAAACATTTGGAAAGCGGTAGCACGGTCGCTTGAAGAGCATTTGCAAATTATCCAGGAGCACAAAACTGGCATATTAAGGAAAGCAGTGGGGGTTGAAGAACACATTCCAAGCCAGTGGAGAAGGGGACCCAGATCCACAGGGGCGTCTGTCAATCACCGCTGGAGAGGCTCCCAACCCCTTCACTCATTGCTGGCTGTGCACAGAGAAGGGCTGGCATGGAATATAACAAACCCAGTGTCAACAGCCAGCTATGAAATCGATCATCCCAAACTAATGCCCCCAAGTGCCTAATAGAGTCTAGGAGCGTTCGGAGAAAGAACCGTTTCCTGGCAGCAGAGGTTAGATTTCACATGGCCCAGCCCAAGCTTAAGTGGAGAGATATGAAGAAGAGTTCTTTTTCCAAAAGAAAAGTTTACTTCTAATCCACTAATAAACAAGTAACTAGTTCCTTCCAAAGCCTGCGATCTGAGGAAGAAAGGAGTTAGCTTGATCATGAGCGTTTTCTGACTTCAAGGGTTCTCGAGAGCCAGTTGCATTACCCTGGATGTAGGAATGGCTGACTATGGCAGATGCTGGGGTCTCTTTCCCTGGAAAGTGTTTAGAGTGAGTTGGCACATAGTGAGTACTCAGTAGATGCTGGCCATGACAACGTCACTACCTCCCAAGACAAACCAGAGTATTTCATTTCTAGATGGTTCTAACTGTGAAAAAGTTATTCCTTATCCCGGGCTAACATCTATTCCCCATACCTTTCACTCCTTGGTTCTACTTCCGGCTTGGGAGGGAACATAGGACAAACCCAGACTCTTTTCCCCATGGTGGTCCTTCCAAGACATAGGTAGCTTGTACCACCGATATCTTCTTTCTCCAGCCTAAAAGGTCCAGTCATCTTGGCCACTGCTCCTGTCTTCTGGTTTCCAGCCCAGTCTGCTGGGGGTCCTTGTGCTGCAAGCCCAAGAGTGTGGGGCTCTCTTCTGTCCTTGGGTAGTCGGAAGAGGGCGCCCCCTTCCGGGAGTGGACAGGCGGCTGCAGATGGAGCAGCAGCCCTGAGAGGACTACTTCACAAGGTTGACTTGGCTCCCAGGGCTACCTCACGCCACACACAAAGGGGGTGAGCATCAAATATTTAGATCAATAAACGACTGAATGAATGATTATGCTTCTTATTGAATTAAAACCCAAATTCTTTTTCCTGCTTCTGAATATGCTGTTATCGCTTGTTTAGGGGGATCTAATTTCAGGATTCTACTTAGGTCCCTGTTTCTGTTCATTTTACCTTGTTAGAGCTCATCAGAATTCCAGCATGTTGAGATCTTTGGTTTAATGATTTAATCATCCCACAAATTACCTGTCCCTCCCAGCTTCATGTCAGCTACAGATTAATCGCCATAGATATTTGGCTTATATTCATATTATAAGTTTTTAAAAGGCAGGTTAAACATCTTTTGCCTGGTCTTCCTGGAAGAAGGGTGTTATGGGCTGAATTGTGTACCCCCTGAATTTATATGTTGAAGTCCTAACCCCCAGTACCTCAGAATGTGACCTTATTTGGAAATAGGGTTGCTGCAAGAGTAGTTAGTTAAGATGAGGTCATGCTGGAGTGGGTGGGTCCCTAATCCAATATGACTGGTGTCCTTATAAAAGGACACACATAGAGGGAAGATGATGTGGATAGACACAGGGAGAAGACGGCCATCTGCAAGCCAAGGAGAGAGGCCTGGAACAGATTCTCCCTCACAGCCCTCAGAAGGAACCAACCCTGCCAACACCTTGATTTTGGAATTCTGGCTTCCAGAACAGCGAGGCAATCAATTTCTGTTCTTTAAGCCACCAGGTCATGGCAATTTGTTCAGCAGCCTTAGAGGGAGAGGGACCAGATGGCCCCTGGTCCCCTCTCAGCTCTGTGAGTCTTCCTCTCCCACCCCACCTCTCTGCTCAGCAAAGACTGTACCAGGTCCTTCTCCATTTCCCCTCAGTGTTGGGAACAAAACTAACCCTAAAAACAAGGAAGGTGAGCCACTGTCTGCAAAGGTCCCTCTGGATTTCGAGAGTCTAGAAACCTAACAGCCAGCCTATGACAATAACAATTGTAGGAACGATTTAACAGTGCATTGACCACACTGTAGGCTTTTCCAACGGCCTCTGCCACCATTTGGTGGATCCTTCAAGCCATCTTGAGAAGTAATTGGCACAGCGATTGTTCCCATTTTGTGGAAGAGAAGTCATAGCCAGGTCTAAAGCTGGCTCAGGGGAATTAACCTAGTCAGTGACCAGCTCTGAATGAGAACCCAGAGATAATTACTCCCTCTCAGTTTTAAGAGGCACACGCCACCTCGTGCTCCGTCATGCTGCGTTGTCCAAAAATTCAATCCCCCAAACTCGTGCTAGGCCCTGTGTTTCCTTTGGACCTCCACAGAGAGCTGAGCCACACACGCTTAAGGTGGGAGGACTCCAGGTAAGACGGGTAAGGTGACAGCCCAGCCTCGCCAGCTCACTTTTGATTAACAAGAGGTATTCTGAAGTCAGAAAATAAGTAACTTCTGTGACTTCCCTCAGCTTACATTAAGAAGGAAGATTACTGACAATTTAGTTGGGTGATACTATGTATGGACAATCGTAATAAAAGTAGTCCCATTTCCTGTTAGAAAAGGTAGGTTTAGGAGAAATTGCCCTTTGACTAATTCCCCCTCTGGACTTTGAAATTGTCTTCAAAGAATTTTGTTGTATCTAAAGGGTCATCTGGAACCCCAGATTAAGTTATTGGGATGACTCAACCTCATGCATATATTTATAGTCATCTTAAGCAAAGTGAAATAGGTCCTTCAGGGCCTTCCCAGCTCCTCCCTTAGTTTATCTTATACCTCTCCTCTTTCCCTTGCTGTGCCCTGGCAGCTCGGGGCACCCTCACAAAGCACCCCAAATGACAGGCAGAGCCAGGGCTGTGGGCCCCGTCACCACCTCTTCACTCATTCATTGCAGATCTATGCTTGGTGCTGGGGAACCAACAAGGGGTCAGCAAGACCCTGCCCTCAAAGAGCCTATGTCCTTGCCAGGGAGAAGTCACTTAGGAACAGGATGGGAAATGCAGCTTGGGGGAAGTCCAGAGTGCTGGGGTCACCAGGAGGGGCCACCAATGCACACTGGGCAAGTGGGCATGAGGTGGGATCAGGTGATGTTCCACAAGAAGGTGACCCTTGAACTGGGCACTGAAGGGTGAGTGGAAATTGGCTCGATGAAGAGTGGGCCAGAAACAGGAGGACAGAGGGAAAGGGAGGAGGGAGTGGGGGAGGGGGTGTGGCAGCCTCTAGACCAATCAGAGCCTGGGGTTTCCCCTGAGCAGTTCTTCCTTCTTTAGGGCTACGTGTGCAGACGATGGCGCAGGGGGCCGTGGATGGAAGGAGGGGGTTCACGGGAAAGAACCTGACAAGACAGCCACAGCCCCAAACTGGAGGTCAAAACAAAATAGTGTGTTAGCACTTGAGGGACATCTTAGCCAAGAACTCATGTCGGGGGTTCCAGAGACACCGAGGTCTGTCCTCTCTCTCCCCTTTTCCGTTCATCAAAATCTTGTGCATCTTTCACTATCTAACTACCCCTCTGCCTTCCTCCCCAGCCCCCATAGTACTCACACCCCCCACACAGAGGTAACCGTTCCCCCGCTCTGCCCCGGGGCCCTTTCTCCCCGTCACCAGTGCGGCAGCATCGCCCCCCTCAGTGTGGTGTTCCCGCCCCCTCACTTGGCTGAGCAGCAGTCCAACTCCTCCGCGGAGCCCTGGGGTCCAAAACACTCCTGAGCACTCAGGAAAAGGACAGAACGGAGTGTGATGAGGAATGTCAGCTAGTGGAGCAGAAGATCTGTGCAGGGTCAGGGGACGGCACAGAGAAACAGATCAAGGGACTCGGAAAACTCATGATGCTACTCAAGGGGAATACACGGGTAGGAGGGAGGGAGAAAAGGAGATGCGCCATGGATCCCTTTCTTAACCCAAACATAGAGGGTGAGGGGAGGGACAGGGACACACACACACACACACACACACACACACACACACACACACACACACACACACACACACACACACACACACACACACACACACACTTCCTCAAGCTCCCAGCAGGCTTCTAGCATCAGGAGCTAAATTGCTACCGCTGATAAATGAAGAACTCTTTACCTGTGCCTTAAACCCTCCAACAGGGGAGGGAGCATTTGGGGTACCACTCCTGGGTGTGGCCCCTCCAATTCTCCAGTCCGCTGACACAACACCCTAGAGCAGATGTGAACCGTTGTGGCTTCAACAAGGAATCCCTTGAGGATGACTGCAAAAAGGATTTTTTTCTGAATCACGAACACCAGAGCTAAGAGGAAGAGGTCTAGGTTTGTTGATTACCACCACCTGAAACATGCAAATAATTCAAAGAAGAAGAATGGAAAAGGGGGATGCTGCTGTGGATCTCCAAAAAGAAAATCTCAACACCACGAAAAAGGAAAAACTGGGGCAATAAATGAAAACTCAGAATTCAGTAAAGCTAGGTTGTATAATAGAGAGGGGCTGGGTCCTGGGGTCCACACATCTGGAAAAAATCAGGACTGATTGGCTGCTTAATTCTGTCTGTTTCAGAAAGTATTCACTGATTTAAAAAAAACAATGCAAAACTCAACTCCCTGTTTGTCAACTCAGGTACTAACTTGGCTGTGTCTTGGACAACACATCAATTTGTTTAAAACACACACAGAAAAGAAGATACTTTTCTTCCAGTTGTCAGAGGAAAAATCCTTGATTCTTCTGTCCAGCAACCCGAAGAAAAACAAGGGAATTTGTGGCTTGGTTTCCTTGACAACCTTATCTTTACTCCAGGCACCGGCTTCTGTCTCCAGGCAACAGGGCGCTCTTCAGAATTACGGGGAGGTAAAACCCAGCGCTAACCCGGAGTCCTCGAGGACCAGCCCAACCAGGGCAGAGTAATTGGTCCCTTACAGGGCAGAGCCCAAAGAGCAGGGAAAGGTGCACGGCCCCCCAAATCCTCACCAAACTCATACAAGCCCCAGCATCCCCCACAAGTCCTTAGCATCTGGAACTCCAGCTCTCCACTCTCCTCCCTTTGGCTTATTCCTCCGTCCTCTAGCGGGGTCAGGAGCTCAGTTCATCAGCTGGCTTCTCCCACATCCCCTGCTCCTGACAGAAAAGCCCCGTGTGGCGCTTGTGTGAAGGGGAGGCTGACCCTTGAGAACAGAGCACAGAAAGGAAAGCCGCCACTGTGACTTGCTGATTTTGTAAACAAATGGCTTTGCAGGAGAAAAGTGCTTGATTAAAAGAGGATGAGAGAAAATACCTATATTGCTGTATTGACATTTAAGACGACTTTGCCCCTGAAAACAGGATTCAGAGATTTTTTTTTTTTCCACCAGCACGCTCTACCTCTTCCCTGACATCTCTGTGCCGGGAAGCATCTCTGAGAATATAGAGATGAGCAAATGAACAAAATATCCGGAAATGACAGCCCTGAACTTTAATCAGAGCGAGAGAAGAGAGTTGATGAGCGCAAAGCTCTGCAGCTGAAAGGAAATGGAATTTGGAAGTGGCGGCGCCCACAAACAGTGCTTTAACTGCCGTATCCAATAATCGGGACAACCGCTGTTGATCTGGCACCTTCGCTTTTCAGGCAGGCTCGTGTCCATGCCCGTATTTTAGCCTCATATCACCTGGGAAGCAGGGGGGTGGGGCTAGAATTATTCACCTCCCTTCACGGATCTGGAAATCACAATTTGGGGAAGTTGTCATACACGCGACCACACAGTCAGTTATTTTCAAAATAAGATAGAAACTATAGATTCTGATTCTAACTCTTACTTATCCGTAGTAATGGGGAATTTGGCTATACTGTCTAAATTGCTTTAATTCAAATACAATTTCTAAATTTTATTGTCTCCATGCGCTTTGAGATATTTTCTAATTAATTATTTTCGGTAGCCTATCAATAAGATGAATCTGTTTGAGATTCCTCTCCTTGTTCATTCTTCCTTGAGTAGAATTACTGAGTAGAAGGGAGGGATTAAATTCATTTTCAAGCCCTCGAGTTCCATTTACGACAGCTACTTTGCTGAAGCTGAGGGATCAATAGTCTACAAGGCTGAGAGTGGAGCTTAAGCCATGTGGATGGGCCACAAAGACCAACTGCTTAGGGCCACTTCCAGGGTTAGGAAATATGAGAAGGAGGGGAAGGAGGAGATTAGGGGGCAGGGGGAGTTGCTATGCTCTAGTGGTCTGTAGGATCTTGGGGCATGGCAAGCTTTGGCCCAAGATCCAAGACAAAAAGAAATGGGACCAAATGGATACTCCCAATAGCTACCAGCCACCGCAGGAGCAGGCAGAATCACAAATGATGAGGATAAGATCCTGAATGAGGATGTGGTGCTGCCCCTTCGGGCAGGTAGTATGCAAAAAACACAAGACCATTTTTTGTCTATTCCCTTCAGTGGCTGAACCACTGAAGGGTGGGTGGTTTGAAACAGCTTGGAAATCTAGGTATTGGAGCAAGCTTGGATTCATCACAAGCCCCCGTGGGCTTCAGACAGACTGAACTTGCAGAACTTCCATCCCCTTGTGTATTCAGTGGAGAGCAACCTCGTTCTTCCTTTCCACCCCCAAACTCCCATGCTGAGCTCATGGCCTCTGAACAGACCTCCAAGTCAACAAGAAGATGGGAGCCAAAAGCAATGGAAGTTATTTAAGTCAAGTCATGACACATCTGTGCTAAGTGGGGAATTTAACTGGCAATTCACCCTGAAAAGTGAGACAAACCAACAGAGCGAGGAACAGACGTACATTTAGGTGTCATTTCACTCATTGTATCTAATCAGAGAAAGGAAAAGAAAATGGAATTTTGATTTCAGAATTCACTCTTGGTTAATTGCTATTTGCAGAACACAAGTAACATTTTAATTATTTTCAACTCCACACCATAACAGTTATCAAGGGAATGGAGACAAAATAGAATAAACAGGGACTTATTAAATACACAATTAATGTGCACTAAAATTAGCATATATGAATACGAATGACCTGGGACTATTATTATAAAGTATGCACCTCAAATGTTATCAACTGATTAAACTGGTTCTCTGCTACAGCTTCTGAAGAAATGAGGCCACATCAGCAGATGAGATGGTTCCTTGGTGGATTATCCTGCTAGCAAAGGTGCCAGGTATTTTTACAAACCAAGATTTTAGAAAAGCTACAATTCTCCTTACAGTGAAGTGAAGACAAGTCAAGCTCCTGCAAAGGACACTGTAAAGCCAGCACGCATCATGTGAGACTTTGGAATTTCTATTTAGTGACACAGTAATGTCTCCGATTCATGAGTACAGCAGCAGCTGGCCCGTCTGCAGTAGGGACTGTCCTCTGAGTGGCTTCCCCAGGAGGAGGAGAGGGTCTGAAGGTATTTCTCATTGCAGCCTTGGCCTATGGTGTAGCCGCCTGGCTGAAGTGAGCAGCTGTGATAAAATTCTGGCAGAAAAGATGACTCCTGAGACAAAATGATCTGCCCTGCCCACGTGGAGGTGCGTCAGTGCTGTGGCCATAGATACCTCCTCATTATCTCACTAACGAGTGGGAAGAAAGGGAACAGTCCGGTACCCAGCCAGTGGCCTTGACCCTTCCTGCTTGCCTCTGTACAGGGCATTCCTGCTGCCTCCCCCAGTCCCCTCTACTGTGGACGGAAACACTGGCAATCAGTCCTACAAGGCCTGGGTTCAATTGCAACGCTTAAAGCAGTAATTATTATTTTTTAAACTGCACCATCTTCAAAGTCTTCCATGTTCACCAAGCCAAGAGAAAGATGACGCCCTTGCTCTGAAGGCTTGCACTTACTGTGTTGACTCCCCGTGACGATCAATTCATTCTGCGCTGCATTGCAGTGTGTGCATAAACTTTCTCTCTTCTGTTCAATCGGGGGAGCTCTTTCCATGCAAGGACTGTATTGTATTCTTTTTTGTGTCTCTCAGAACATCTAGATCTGTGCCATCTGACATGGCAGCTACTAGCCACGTGTGGCTACAAAGCACTTAGAATTTGGCTAGTGTGACAGAAAATGAATAATTTTATTTAATTTTAATTAATTTTAAGTCTAAATTTGAAAACTGAAGAAATATAAAATATTTTTTCCATTACACACAGCTTGGTCTTGGTAGTACTAGGACTATATTTCACTTGAACTGTTGAAAACTGAGTATCCAAACTGAGATGTACCAGAAGTGTAAAAAACACACTGGATTTCAAAGACTTAGAATGAAAAAAAGAATGTAAAATATCTCAATTTTTAAATATTGATTTTATGTTGAAATGATAAGATTTTGGCTATTTCAAGTTAAATAAAATATATTTAAAAAATTAATTTCACCTGTTTTTTACTTTTTCTTAACATGGCTATTAGAAAATTGAAAATTACATATGTACCTTGCACTATATTTCTATTGGAGAGGGGCGATCTAGATGCTTCCCATGTAGAAAGTATTCCAGAAAGTACTGGTTGATCGATTGGTTGAACAATATAAACAAACCATCACCTCTCACCAGGTCTTCACTATAACCAGAGAAAAGCATTTTTCAGCCCAGGTATCTGGTTAGAAATATAATCTGTGCCCAGGAAACAAAATGAAGAAAACTGGTGACAAAGGAAAAAAATCACTTGTGCCAATTAATTAATAACCTCCCTCCTTTTGAAATGGATTAAAGTGCAGCACAATAATAGGTTGTAAAATGAGAGAAAGAGTCAGACAATCAGACCATAAGAATGTATTTCATTCTTAATGAAGCAGCAAATCGGGCTCTGTGCTTCTTGGCAGCCAAGGTTAAAAAAAAAGTATACACAATAAATTACGAATATTGTTTCCACAAGGGAGGCCAAGCTTTCCCAGGCAGTGCATTCTAAAATAAGTATCTTATTTAGGAGCACAGGGTGATGAACTGGGCAATGCCCCTCGCATAAATTTGACAATAAATGTGGCAGTGATTTTCATATGACAGTTAATGTCCTTTCTTCAAAATCCCAGTCGAGTCGGGAGAAGCTGTTCTGTGATGGGGCTGAGTGGACACAGACCAATGACGCTGCCTTGCTCAGGGGATGGGTGTGTATCTATTTGCAGATAACCCATAACACCCAGAGGAGAGGATGACGAGCTGGTCCTTGGAGCAGCTCTTTCCCACTCCCCCCACATCAGACATGAACATGATGATGAGCCAGCTGCACATTCCCTGCACGAGCCACAGCCCCACATGATGTCCCCACTCAAGAAATAAGAAGCCAGATCAGAACCAAAGGGAACAAGAGTGATGGTACCACAGGGATGACTCTGTACCACCCTTAATTTATTAAAAAATAAATTATTTGCAAATTTTGATATTTAAAGTATTTTATTCATAATATATTTTTGACACACCCCATGAC
The DNA here is from genome assembly GCA_031878705.1 of Tapirus indicus. NCBI lineage: Eukaryota > Metazoa > Chordata > Mammalia > Perissodactyla > Tapiridae > Tapirus > Tapirus indicus. The sequence goes on from CM062932.1 coordinate 52,240,820, forward strand.
TGAGAACAGCTATCTCAGGAAACAAAACATTTCCCCTAAAGAGAACTCATCCGAAGACAAGCTTGGGTAGGCACTAAATAATCTGTGAAGTTACATTTTTTGCAAAGGGTCTAGAGCAGTGCCATCTACTAGAACCTTCTCCGATAATGGGATTGTTCTGTATCTGTGCTGTCCAATATGGTACCACTAGCTGCAGATGGCTATTCAGCGCTTGACATATGGCTAAGTATGACCGAGGATCTAAATTTTGCATTTTATTTAATTCTGATAAATAAATAGTAGAGCATTTGGTTGCTCCAGCATCCAGCCCCGGCCTTCCTGATTCTAAAGCCTCTGCTTGTCCATGTGGCTCGTAGCTGCTGTACTGGACAGCATGGGTCTAAATGGCCAAACTAAAACCATGTTCTAGCCAGTATCTCCCTGACCAGAGTAGAAAGACAACTGGAAGTGACTGGAAACTTTGAGTCCTAACACAAAAATGTGTTCAAATTCTCTTGCTTTGATTTTTTTCTTTAATTTACATAAGAGGGAGGAGGATGACAAACTTAGCGTGAAAATGAGCCTTGATTTTAACCCTGATCCCCACGCAGCCTCACAATGCAGCTTATTTGATCTGAAGGCCAGAGAGTGGGGCGCGGGCATCTGCATGTCTGTACCCCATGGCAGGAGTTGTTAGTGAATCTAATAGTTGCCCTATCGCTTTTTGGGGGAATCACACAGGGCTCCCAGAATTGCCATTTCACCCTCTGGGCGTCTGTGTCCGCTCTCGGGCTCAAATCCAACAGCGTAATTTGGGACTGTGCTACCCGCTTCTGCGACAGCGCAGACACAGGAACACGACATGCTGAGCAAAATGTCATCCCAGACAGGAGCCTGGCTAATTATAACGTCAGGCTTCCCACCGAGACACAGATAATTAAAGGAGAATATTACAGTGTTTCCAAACTCCTGGAGTAAATGAGAAGCATCTTCAAACATAACCTATTAGAGATGAAAATAAAAGTGGTCTGAGACGGTCCCATTTGAGACCACCAAGACCGGAACCAAAAGATCGTTGAGGAGCAAAATGAAGCCAAAAGTAGGAGGGAGGAGGGGTGTGGGGGAAGAGGAGGAGGCGGGAGGGAATTAACATTTCTCAGGTCCCGCTGTTTCTGGGCATCATGATACGCACTTCATAGCAGATAACACGGTGAGCGGCCCTGCTTGCTGCCATCGCTGTCGTCTCACTTAATATTGAAGTGCGAGATAGATACTTCTCCATTTTATGGATGGGAAAACTGAGACTCCCACGATCTTATCTAAGGTCACCCAGCTAGTGAAGCACTTGGCAGCTCCAGGATCCAAGCCCTGGCCTTCCTGACTTTAAATCCTGTGCTTGCCCCACCTCTCCATGTAACCCTCCTTGACGTGGTTAAAGGGTTGACAATACGCTTGGGTCCTCACTTGGTGTTGGTGGTGAGTGTGTGGGGGCTGCACGGCTGTTCATTCTACACATATCTGCAGAGCGTCCACAGTGACAGACCCCGTGTATGGATGAGGCTTCTGATCCAGGTTTCCTCCACCCAGATCTCCTTGCTGAACTGAGCCTGTTGTATCTGGAGGGATAATCACACCAACACGCCAGTGTGGTGCCGCAGACATTAACATTTAACGTGGTGAGCTTCCAAAAGTGAGAGGCATGTCCCGAACTTTTCTGTGACCACCTCTGAAAACCTCTGTGATCCACCAGAAGGAAAGAAACGTAGCTCACCGTGGCGAGAGGCAGACTGGAGGCAGCATACGGAGATGAGCCTGAACCAAGCTCTACCAGCACCTGCTTGTGTGACACTGAGCTTGGTCTTGAACCTGTCTGGGTCTCGGTGTCTCAGATGTAAAACAGGGTACAAATACCTAAATCACACACGTGGAGCACTTACACCTGGAACTTTAAAGGCCCCGGTAAGGGTCAGCTTCTAGTATGCTCAGTGCATTTTATTACCACCAATGATTTGTGGCTTTGAGTGGTGCTCGGCTTACCCATTAACTGAGCCTGGGTCTCCGGCCGTGGAGAATACCCCTCCAGTTTCTGGAAGCAGAGCAACATGAAGTAGAGGCTGTTGCATCAGTGTTTTCTATGGAAAGATCCACGTGTAATAATGGAATTTTCTACTCAGTCTTTGTCCCAGGAAAATGAAGACTAAGTTCTTCTTTCTAGCTATTGGCTCCTTTCTGCGAATTCTAAGTGCTGCCCCTCCAAAGCCACCCTTGCAGCTGTGGAGACCACACTAGGGTAAACTGAGTGCCCAGGCTCACACCACCAACAATCCCTGGAACCTGTGAATGCTGCCTGTCGTGACAAAGGAGATTTTGCAAATGTGGTTATCCTGGATTATCTGGGGATGGGGTAATGATCCTGGATTACCTGGGTGGGCCCTAACTGCAGTCACAAGAATCTTTGTAAGAAGGAGGCAGAGGGAGATGTGACACAGAAAAGAACGCGATGTGACCACGGAGGCAGAGACTGGCGTTATGTGGCCGCAGGGCCGGCAATGCTGGCAGCCTTCCGGAAGCGGGAAGAGGCAAGGAAGGGATCCTCCCCTAGAGCCTCCAGCGGGAGCCGGGCCCTGCCTGCACCTTGACTTAGCCCAGTGAAACTGATTCCAGACTTCTGGCCTCCAGAACTGTAGGAGAATAAATCTGGGTTGTTTTAAGCCACTAAATTGGTGATAATTTGTTACAGCAGCCGTAGGAAGCTAATACAATCCCTCACTCTGTTTCCAACCTGTAATTAAAACAACCCCAGTAAGATTATCTCAGGCATAAATGAATAACTGTTACTTCTACACTTTTTTGTGTGTTTTGGGGGTTAAGGGTGTTGAGGTGGTCAGGCGATAGAGATCACTCGGTCCAAAAGACATTTCTATCTGATCACATGAGTCATAAATATTCATTATAGAAAAGTTTAGTTTAAAATCTCACAAAAACATGAAGAAAATAAAAGTCAGTCATAATCCCAGGAATCACCAACCTCTGTTCATATTTTGGTGTATAAATTTGTGGGTTTTTGTTCCCTGAAACAAAATCACTTCTGATTAAAACCTCAAGCATTTCATTTCAAGTCATGAACCGTGGTCTATTAGGAGGCGTCAATGAAGACAAGCCAAATAACTAAAATCGACTGTCATGCTGTTCTGGAGACACAAGCAGTGTCCCCCAGCTCTCTCTATGTCATAGCAACAACCAGCAAAGTGAACTTGACTCTTGACTGTAACGAGAGGAAAATAAAAAGCATGTGACTCATCTAGCCTCTCCTTCTATGGACCTTTACAAAGGAAAGCACACCGTACCATGGAGACTCACAGAAGTTAAATGTCATCCCTGAGGCCACCTGGTGGCCGAGGTGAAAAGGGAGCTGGACAGCTGGCTCTCGAACGGCCTCTCCTCTCCTGGAATAGAGGTTAGGTGCCACCATGGACCAGTCATTCCAGGTGCTCGAATACATACTGAGCTTCAGTATGAATTGTAATATGGGACCCAAAAAAGAAGACGGCATGGACCTTCCTGCAAGATGCTCCCTCTATTGTAGGAAACAAACACGTTTAAATAATTGCCATTCAGGGCGATAACTCTCATGACAGAAGCAGACACAGGATATAGCAAGGCATCACAAAGGAAAGATGATCAATACTGTTAAATAAATGAAAGTAATACTTACTATTTGTATTATTTTTCACAGAATCGTCCAGTGCCAGGGCTGGAAGGAACCACAGTGGTAATTTAACACACCCCTCCAAATTTTCAAATGGAGTAGGGTTTGAATGAGCGAACCTCTAGATTCCCTTTAAGCTCTAAGTTTACCTTTCTCGGGTATAAAGCCACGGACTAGTGTGCTGTTGAGACCATAAGCTCCTCACGAGAAGAGACTAGTAGGAACTCGATTGCTAGCTGATTTTTAATTCCACTCAGACACAGACAGGAGCTTGTTTTCCTAAGGCCCAGGAATCTTTGGGAGGGTCAGAGCCCTTGAATCTCTACATTATTGCGTGAAAAGCACTTTAAGGGACAGTGTGCTCAAAAGGCTATAGTCTGGGGTTGCTTTTGCGGAAAACATGTCCTTTCATTGGATATTATTTTCCAAAGGATTGGAACACCCCAGCCCACTGCCACCAACGCCCACAGGCAAAGCCAGAGAAGGAATGTGGACTGAGGTGGAGTCACATCTCCACCCTCGGAAGCTTTTGTGTCCATGTGCCACCGGGCTCCCGTCCACTGGACTCCATCAGTCACTACCTTTTCTTCCTAAAACGTTTACACTGCTTGCACACCTGTACATTTGTTCCTCTAAAGTGTGGGTTCTTTCCTGCTCTGGGCCTGTGAATAGACTTCATGGGGGCTATGAACACCCAAACTGCCTGCAAACTGTTGTGTGTGCAACATTCTCTTATGAGAGGGTCCATAGCTTTATCAGATTCTTAAGGAGGACCATGAACCATAGAAGTTTCAGAATTCATTCATCCTTGCACATATGAACTAAATATTAACCCAAGTGCGGTAGGTGTGTACACATGCCTACATGTGTGTCCTCACACTCCAGAAATCTCCAGGAGACAGGACACTCGCTAATGAGCTTTCCTTTTTCCTTCCACATTAAAAAAAAAAAAATTTTTTTTAACAAAATGTCATCCCCAGGACATATAAAACTGAACCAGCAAAGACAAAAAACTTCAAAAAAATCAATTATCCATTTAGTCACTGTGAAAAGTCTACCTTAAAACCCAGAGTCTCAGGGAATGTCAAAGTTCTGGTTAAATTTTTAATAAACTGTAAAGGATAATGTTAAAGAAGAGACCTTTTCAAAGGCAAGCTGGAGGCAGACAAGCTTTTGAAATGGTTCTCATCAGAGGGCATGAAGCTGCTGGGGTAACTGTGAGCAGCTGAGCTTCTCTTCAGACTGGAGTTAGAGGCTCGAGTCTCCAGGAATAAGCCCCGGTGGGGTCTTCAGAGACGCGTCTGTCTGTATTTAGACCCTTGGTGATTTCATTCAGTGTCATGGTTTAAATAACATTCATACGCCAAAGATTCACACATTTATCCCTCCAGTCCAGATTTTGCTCCCTAACTCCAAACTCGTACATCCAACTGCCTGGACAATATCTCCACTTGAATGTCTACCAGCAACCAAACCTCACGGTCCCAAACTGAATTCCTGACGTTTCCTCTAAACCTGCTCCAGCTGCAGTCTTCCTATCTCAGTGGATGGCAACTCCATCCTTGCAGCCGGTCAGCCCTGAAACCTCGGGGTCCTTCTGGCTCCCCTTTTCCTCTCACATCCCGCATCCAGTCCGTCAGCAAATTCCGTTGGCTCCCCCTTCAACAGATACCAGATGGGATGCCTTCTCACCACCCTCAGCACTACCACGCTGGGCTGAGCCACCACTGTCTTCGACCCGGATTCCTGCAGTGGCCTCCTCACAGGTCTCCCTGCTTCCACTCTCGCCCCTCTACAGTCCAGTCTGAAGTCAGCACCTAGAGAGAACCTTCTAAGGCATAAGTCAAATGCGGTGGGGTGGCTCGTCTCCCACAGAGTAACAGTGCCTCTGAGTTCCACCTAGGGCAGGGCTGAGCTCCCTGCCCTCACCTGGTACTTCTCTCCCTCCCACTCCCCTGCTCCAGCCACACTGGACTCCTGGCTACTCCTCACAGGTGTCGGACAGGCTCCTCCCACAGGGCCTTTGCACTGGTGGCTCCCTCTGCCTGGAATGCTCACTGTCCCCCAGAGATCCGCGTGGCTGACTCAAATGCAAGGACGTCTCAGTAAGACCCATGCTGACCACTCTATTTAAAATCACAGCTCTTTCCTACAGCACTCTGCATCCTCTGCTCTGGTGAACTTTTTCTTTCATTAGAGCACTAACCGCCTGCTAACACAATATATAATTCACTTATTGCCATGTTCATTGTCTATCTCCCCTGCTGTAAGTTATAGGAGGCCAGGGGTCTTGGTCTGTTTTATGACTGACAGAACTCAAGTATCTAGAACACATGATTAAAATGCAATCAATAAAGGCAAGACTGGGAAAAAAATTTCCCTTCGAACTTCTCGATCCAGGCAAGCCAGCTGCTCTCCAGTGTACTGAGCCACTGACTACCATCCCCACGCTCCTGATGAAGACAGCTCGGCTCAGATTTCTCTGAGCCACTCGATCCTCATTTCCAAAGATATTTTGCATTCACCAAAAAAGAAACACAAGGTTGAACTTGGACTTGGAAATGCCAAAGATCCAGAAGAGGGTCCCTTGTTAGGGAAGAAGTAATATTTGGATCCATGCTGATTTAGGATCAACAGATTTTGGTGTCACTCCACACATCTTTCTGCTAACACACCTTTGTTTCTGGCCTTAATCTACATTCTCACCGGAGTCAATAAACATTTAAGAGAGCGTACTGGGCCTCTCCCTGACATTCTGTCAAAATGAGCCAGGAAACAATTCCAGTTGAGTGTACGGGACACAGTAGGGCAGTGGCAGGGTGGTATAGGAAAGCTGATTCCTGGATACTCAAAGCCCATTGCTACGAAATCTGGATCTCACTACACTTTTTTGTTCTGCAGGGAGACAGAGAATCACAGAGGGATACCTGAAGCCAGGACGGTTATCTTGCTTGGCTCTAAACCCACTAGACAGATCTTTATTCTTTTTCATCTGGTTAAAGGAGTCTCAAATGGCAGAAAGACAGCTACTAGTATGACTGAAGAGACAACACAAGTAACTTCTCTTCTCTAATGATTAGCATTTAACAGGTTGAAAGTGCCCGTGGAGGTTTCCAAGCTGTACTCTGCAGAGCCCTCGGTCTTCCAATGAGCTCTTTAAGATACTGGAGTGAACGTGACCAGGCCCTCCCACCAGGCCAAATCCACTTTGGTCCACTTTGTGTGCTGGGGTCCCACACAGGACTTCATCTCAAGGCATACAGAATAGCAAGCTCTAGAAAACCAACCCAAAGAGTTTACTCATAAACTAAAGGGAAAGAGCCAAGACAGCAATGAGAGAGAAACAGATGCTGAAGACAAATTTGGGGCAAACCAGCCTATATGATCATACATTAGAAATTCCTAAGATCGGGACAGAAATGATAGAGAAAAGTGCTTCTCATCTAGAGGAAGATCTAACCTTAAAAAGTAATCAGACACAAAGTATTTTGATAGATTTAACATATACTGGAGCATACAACCTACTGAAATTTTCATTCTTTAAAGATGATCAAAAAAATCTTCATTGTATAAGCAAAAGAACATCAAGTTACCCACAGAGGAATAAACTCGGTTTGGCTGTAGCCTTTGCTTCCACAATATTAAAGCCAGAAGACAATGGAGCAACATCTTTAAGAGCTTCCAAGAGAAATGTGCCTCCAGCAAGCTTTGCCCAATCAAGTTATTGCTCCTGTACCAGGGTCACAGGTTGACATTATGAAGTCTGCAAGAACTCAGATAATAAATCACCCAGGGACGCTCCCTGAGCAAGGTCATTCCTCAAACTCAAGCTCCAAAACAAGGAAAGATGGATCAGAACGTTTAAGAACTCAAGACTGAGGAAGTCACCACTGGAAAGGAGGGCAGGAGAATTATTAATGCTAATAACAGCTACCATTTTTCAACTGCTCATATGGCCCAAGCAAATTGTGTGTGTGTGTGTGTGTATACACACGCACATAATCTTATTTAATTATCAAAATAGATGTAGTTTATTTTGTAAATAACACCCCAGTTACCTCAGTAGTAGCATTATCCCCATTTCATAGGTGAGAAAACCAAGGTTCACAGAGCTCAAGGAATTTGTCATGATAAACTAGTGAGTAAGTAGTAGAGCTGGAATTCCAAAATGTAACCCAAGAAGTTCCTCAGCTTCCCTCGATTTATTTTTTTAATAATATCAGTATTCTTTTTTATGCTTATCTGTGTTTTCTAGTTACTCTAAATGAAACATACATTACTTTTGAAATAGAACACCAATAAAATCTTTTTTCAACTAAAATAAATCCAAAGACACAGGATAAATTACTCCAAAATACGGAAAAGGAAAGGATTGGTAAGGACATTTCAGAAAGACGCCCATGTGACGAAAGCAGGTATGGCAAATATCAGTGTTAAACTCCACTGGATTCAATATTTTAAAAGACCTTTAAGCAGAACCAAAGACGTCCCGTGTTTATAAAAGGCGCACTCCACAATGGTCACGCAACAGTTATGAATTTATGCTCGAAATGACTTGGTATCAAATATGTAAAAAAAGAAACTCAGGTGGAAATAGGAGTGAAACTGTTTGAAGTAACTGAAATGGAAAGTTTTAACATACAATGATCAATCTAGAACAAGTAACCCACAAAATAAAGTCAAGGAAGATTTGTACTCCCTCCCTGCTCCCCTCAAAAACGGAGCCACATCATGATTCCCACGCCCCTCTGCAGCCAGGCAACTGAGCCGACAGAGTGACTGCAGGCAGGTGGCTGGACCGCTCGGGGCAAGACCTCACCTGGGACGTTGTGGATGGTGATGGCCAAGATGAGCAGCGCAATCCTCCTCCAGCTGCTGCCACTGGGCTGCACGAGGTTCCCTCGAGAAGGCACAGGGGCAGCAGGGCCCTCCGGCAGGTTGGTGGCCGCCACCTTCTTCCTCTGATATGCCTCCCCATTCTCACTCTTGTCTGAGCAGAAAGAGACAGAGGGGAAGAGAGAGGACTCTGAAAATGCGCACATTGGTATGTGGACAAGTAGCAGCAAGAGGAAGCTTTCAAGATGGAGAAATGGCCTACTTCCTAACTTCCTAATGGATTGTGTATTCTTCTCTTTATTCCTTCATTCATTCACTCACTCATTCATTCGCAAACATTCGTTGAATAGACATTCAGTGCCCAATGTACAGGTACTAAAAAGGGTAAAAAAAGATGAAAATGGGGTACCCTAGAAACGCCTATTTAACAGAAACTGAGTACGGACTGGGAGCACAGATTCTGGAACCAGACTGCCTGGCTCACTTCCTGACTCATCCACTTATCAGCTGTGTGATGCTAAACAAGCTGTTTAACCTCTTCTGTGGCTTCGTTTTCTGATTCACAAAGCGGGATAATAATAGTCCCTATTCCACGGGGGTTTGTGAGGATTAAATGAGAGACTGGATGAAGTGCTGTGCGTGGACAGTGGCTGTTGCTACACGTCCCCTCTCTCCCACAGCCCTAGGGAATTATATCAGGAGTGACCTGCTCTCCTGGTCACACTGACTCAGGGGGAAGCGATTCAGATGCCAGGCTCAGCCAATCAGATTCTCTGCCCAGGGACGCGGGACTGGAATGTGGAAGGACTCGGTGACTCGAGCGTGGGTTGTGAATCTGAAAGGTCACGTAATGTAAGGGCAGTCACGATGGACCATGCAAGAATGGAACGAGGAAGCAGCTTAACAGACAGACAGAAGGAAGCAGACGCATATGGACAAACAGAAATGGCAGGTCATGCAACCACGGAATAAGAGAGAGACAAATGTCAGTCTGTGTGCCACAGGACATTCGGAGCCTCACAGGCCAACAACAGTACCCCACCCTCGGGGTTCATAAGCTAATTGTCCTTTGAAAAATTCCCTTTTTGGCATATTTTTGAAGGGTGTTGTTTCTTAGGGCCAGATTGTCCCAAATACCTACAGTCGCCTGGGTTATGTGTTTATTCCTAATGGAGGCAAATCGCCTGGATCTGAAACACAGACCAAGAGAGAGGTCGAGCGTCCAGGCTGTGGTCCACGGCACGGGACGGATTTGTGGGAAAGGTTTCCAGGAGGAGGGTCTTGAGTAAATCTTAAACAAGCGGTGGCACGAAAGGAAAGGAGGGTCTCTCTATCACAAGCACCTGCAAAGCGTGATTCAGATGTCACAGACAGGTCACCAGCACGTTTTTAGGATCTCCACCAAGAGTAGGGCAGCCACGCATCCCAGTTCTGGCTTGCTCTCCCAGGGGGATTATTAGTGCCCCTCGTCACTCTGAGAAATCTCCTGGTTTGGATGATAAATTATGTGGCTTCCCAGGCTGGAGGAAACAGCAGAAGCTTGACTGATATTCGGCTCTGTTGGGGGACATCCCGTGAAGTTAATGGTCATCAACCTGAAGGGAAGGAGGGATCTCTCATGGTGTTTCTACTTCTGTTCTCTATTTACAAATTTTCCACAAGCAAAAGAACTCTCATCTCTAAGCTGAAAGTTGCAGAAAATTTTCCCAAAGTCAAACTAAGAAAGAGGCAACTTTGGGGATTCCTTTATCCCTGACCATGTTTGCTGTGGCCTCTCCTTAGTCCTTGCTGTAAAGTAAGGCGAGGCCGTTTATCTTATCCCTTTAGGGCTTCATTTAAAGACCAGAATCTCACCACACAAACTTCATCGGATCTTTGATGCCCTTTTCGGAAGAAGCTGCCTAAGCAGAATACTGTTTTATATTTCAGAAAACATGCAAAGAAAACACTGCTTCTTTTGAAAATCATTTTGTATTTGTTTACTCGCATCAAGCCAGTACAACTTGAAGAGAAAGTGTGAAAGGGCAGGCAGACGCCCTCCTCCCCAGCTGAATCTCAGCTCTGTTGGGGAGAAGGGGACTTTTACTGACCGTCTGAAATCTGGCGATGCCAGCCCTCCGATGGTCAGCAGCCACAACTCACAACACTGGCCTCTGTGAATGCAGTGTCTCAAGTGGACAATACTTGCACGAGGTGAAGCTAAATACTCCCCATGCGGTGGCCACACCTTGTGTGAGTGTGTGCGCGTGCAAGCCTGTAACTGCCACTCAGGACCATCCTTCTTGCTTCTGATATCAGACAGCCTTCATGTATGTTTGCACATGTGTGTGTATCTGTACACACGTGGGGGGATGTGTTTGTGCATTGTACGTTGATGACATCTGATGAGTCAGGTTGCAGAGGCTGGTCGGGAAACTGAACTAAACAGCTGGGATTTCAAGCCTGTAAACACTAAAAACAGGAGCGGAGCAGGCCCGAGTGCCGTCCAGGAACTAAGCCGCGTTGTGGCGGAGGGCGCTCAGCAGTCTCCCGGACCAGTCACTGAACACCACTGATTCCCTGGGTTTCCTCTGAGTGCACAGACCTGACCCAGGTGCTCTTCAACAGGAGCTGATAGGGGCAAAAAAATCCCAAAACTCGTCCCTTTGGGACTTGATAATATAAGAGAAGACAGACAGGGAAGACACAAATAAATCCCTTTAACTCTAAGGGGCAGAAATGCAGTCTCTAACAAGCACTGAAGGCTGCGCTTATTTTTGTCAGTGTCACAGAGATGGGACTCTGAATCTCCTGCAAATAAAGCACAGAGAGCACCAGAGATGGGGGCGCTGGTAGCACATTCCAGCACCATACATGTGTTTAGTAGGAACATCGAGAAGCATAAAGAGTTATTAATTGAGGTAAGGATGCATGCCTCACCTGGGGGTCCTAACGTGTGAAAACTGACGTTGGCGCCATCTTTAGTGGGAAACGGGAGGGTGTGAACGCACGACATAGTTGTGAAAGTTTAATAAGCCACCATTTGGTAACAGCCACTAATGAGTCTGCAGCGAGGAAAATTAGTCCAAATAAATCATTACAGAGAATATGGACGCATCCTGAGCAATGAGTCTTCTTGCCTCTCCTGGCAAGGCTGGTTAAATCATTGCAGGCCAACAAGTAAAATGCCAGCACCATGGGCAAAGGGTGACTGGTTAATGGAAGCAATTGCCAGGCCTGGTGTGGGGTATAGGGGCGTGCCAGAGTGACAAGAGCCCGTGAGACTTCTTGAAAGAGGAAAGGTTTGGGCACTTGTGAAGTACAGTTTGGCAAAGAGGAAGGACATTCAGGGATGGAACCACTGATGTCAAGTTCAGAAATGGAAACGTCAGCAGCGACATCAGCTAATAGGGGGTACTGAGAACTTATCCTCCATTAACCCTCAGTCCTTACAAAAGCCACATGAAGGAGAAATCACTCCCTTTAACAAATGAGGAACCTGAAGAGCAGAGAGGTAGATCACTGGTCCCAGGTCACACAGCCAGTCCAAGATGGATTCAGGAGTCAAGCCAGGTCCTTTGCCTCCAGAAGCCACCTCTTACCCAGGGCTCCATGGCTGACTGGGGGTGGAGGGGCAGAGTGTTGATCTGCTCCTCTGCTCACCAAAAAGGGTAGTGGGAGCAGTCCCTGCAGTAACGTTTAGAAGCTTGAAATCCCAAGTGTTTAGTTCAGAGATGTTGAGGTTGCAGAGAGCACCTGGGGAGCCAGCATTGATTGACACCAGAAGGGAAAGGGCTCGGTGGAAATCTCACATCTATAATCATTCCCACTCACAGACAAACCTGAAGATGTTTCATGAAAACATTGTTTCTTCACCCATTAGACCTACTATTTCTAAGCATTAAGCAGCTGTAAGTACAAAATATTTATTAACACCAAGCATGGAACACAGGGTTACAATTCTTTCAAGAAGGTAGAAAGGAAAGACTTCAAAGTTGCTCATCATCAAAATACTTTTTTAAATTTAAACTCAAGCATCTATGAATCCGCACAAAGAAGGGAACCTCTGCTGGGGCTCAGCCTGTAGTCCCCCCCACCCCACCCCACTTCGTCTCTCCCGGAGGGGCGCCCTCGTTGCCTCATTTAAGAATGAGGACCACAGGGGAACAGACAGACCAAGCCAAGGCTCACTTTTCCCGCTGAATCACGGGGTGACCTTATATGACACATTTGCTTCCTCATTTCCTCTCCCCCAAACACTGGATGTGATTCTTGTCCCAACACATCGTGTCAGAAAGCAAAAGCAGACCTGGTCTGGCAGGCACAAGCTGGGGGGGCCATAAGCCAACCCTACTGCCTGGGTAAGGCACCTCCCACTCAGGGCTTAACTTCCTCCCCTGTGAAGTGAAAGACCCTGACCAGTGGCTCTAAACCACGTTGGATCAGCAACCACTTTTGAAAGCACGGTGGAAGCTACAATCTTCTCTCCAGCAAAACAACACAGAGACCGATGATTTTGAAATAATTTTTGAGTCCTCATGGATGCGAGGACCTCAGACTGAGAACATCTTGCTAGATGAAGGCCATGTTAACCTTTGTTTTCACAACCCATGGGACCAGTCCCACCAGGAAAGCAGGACGCTTGCTGTCCCTGTGATGATGTAATTGACCAAACCTAATAGGACCAATGATGGAATCTCAGGCTCCAATGAATATAGCAACACTGATTAACAGATCACCAGCCACGAGAGCTTTAAAAACGTCCCCAAGATATCACTGGAGATGATTTGGTCGAATTAGCACAAACAGGCAAATCCTCATCCACTCAGCACAGAAAATTTCAAATCCCTGGAAAAATACCTTCTTTCTAAACCCCTGTTACAAAACATAAAATGAAGAGGTGTCAGCGATATATATTCTCTAGGTACTATAGATGCACAAACAAAATCAAAAGGCCAGTCAAAAGCAGGGAAAGAGGACGATCTTTACTTATATTTTTCTTTCCTTCTTGTTTCCCACAGAATCAGCATAATTTGGGGGAAGAAAAAATTATCAACACGAGTGCGACAATGCTTGCTAAGAATTTGGTTCTGTTTCTTTAATCATTTATGGGATGAGAATGGCTTCCTTTATACAGTTAATGCTGAATTTGAACATGAGCTAATTACTCAACATCGGTTAGCATCAACTCTGGCACCTAGAGAAACCAAGGCCCACGGAGGCCCTTCTTGACAGTGACATGGAAACTCAAGACGGAGCCAAACTGGTTCTCCTAGTCTTGGCAGAAGCCCTCCCAGCTCAGAGACTTTGCTGTAAAATGGGTTTAATACCAGTATCGAGTTGGTACAGTGCCTGGCACAAGAAAAGCACAATTAACGTTAGCTATTACTATTGATTATACATTTTAAAGTATAGTTTCATATTCCACTTGTTTCACTTAAAACACAGAAATAGGTTCTAAATTTCTTAGCCTTATGACTCTGGTTTCTAATGGCTCGAGGGCATTTTGCTTATTTCTAAGCCTATTGTTTGTAAAACCATTTCCTTTTTACTTGAGTTTGAATGGTCACTCTTTCTTTTCCAGATGCTAAAAGATGTAGTGCCTCCTCCTGCCACATGGGGGCATACTCTTTCTGCTCCCTCCCATGAAGAATGGGCACCCACCAAGGGAAAGTACCTCCTTGATTTCAGGCACCAAATCGTTGTTTACGGCTTCATGAATCATATATGCCATTGGAACATGTAAGAGCGGCTGATCTATCCCAGGAAACAGCTGAGCACATAAGGAAAAAATCCTATTGCAGATGGAGGGAGGTGAATCCATATGCAAAGATCATTAAATCTTTCAGGTGCTTGCTTGTAACCAATTGTTGGCTAACTGGTTTCCTAAAATTGAGCTACAGTGGAGCTGTATCACACGTGCATTTTGCAAATGCAAATGCAGGTAGATGCATTTGAAAATAAACAGAAAATTCCCTTCATTTACCCATTGCTCCCTTTCCACCTTCCACTACCACCTCTTCAAACTAATTTTGGCTTCAATTTCCCAAGAAAGGAGAGGTGTCAGTTGAAATGGAGAAAAAAACAAGACAAATTAACTCTTGACTTTTGATCTTCCTGTGGGCCAAGTCCTGGTGGTTTGGGAGAAAAAGGATTTCCAAGGGGGTGATTCTGACTCTTCAACATTTCTGCCTTAAATGCTGTCTTTAGGCCCCACTGGCCACTTGAGATGTGAGTCAACTTCAGGAATTGGGAAGGTGGGAGTGCTGTAGACTGGCAATATATTGCAGTCTATCGTCTGGCAAGAGACAATGAAAAGAGGGAAGGAAAAAGGATGCTCATGCTGCCTTCGCCGAGAGAAATTCCTTAGCTTCTCTGAGCCTTACAAGACGACTCACCCAGGAGTGTCCTTAGATCGTCCAGAACACCTTTGAACTGCCAACATATATGCTGCAAATGTGAAGTCTAGGCATAACACCAGCAGGAGAGCATTCATTTAAATTTCATGAATTTAATAAGTTGAATGGGTTTAAGTGGTCAAGGCAGGGCTGGTCAGCCATTTGATCCATCTCACCATTGGGTGGGTGACCCAAATAAAATACTCCTGCCAATAACCTCATTTCTGATTATAAAGATATACATGCATATTACTTGGAAACCCTAAAAGTACACAGAAGAAAATTTAAATCACAGATAATCACCTCACCTAAAAAAAATAATATTTCACATTTGATGTATTTCCTTCCATGTTTTGCCACGCGGTTTTATGTAACTGAGATATCATATTATACAGCCGAAGACTGCTTTTTGTTCCCACTAAACATAACACAGGCATTTCCCCCATATGATTAAAAACCCATACAAGCATTTCAAGTAATACAAATTATTATTTACATTCTCAAACCATTGGGCATTTAGGCTATTTTAATTTTTTTCCCATAAATATTACTGCAAAACCCTTAACCCACATAAACAATCAGAAATTTGGACAAAGTTCCCAGAAGTTGAAGTGCTGATCAAAGGGCCTTGATGCCTCTGTGTAATTAATTTCCAGAAAGTCCGCGCCATTTACACTGCCATGAGCAAAGCCTGCAAGTTCTCACGCCATTTCTTAGCCTGGGTATTTCTCTTTTTAAAAATAAATGTATTCATTTATGGGGGAAATGACGTTTCCTTTAATGTGTATTTCTTTGACTACAAGTGAAGCTGAACGTTTTTCATAGTTTCAGGTATATTTCTTTCCTCTCTTGTGAGAGGTCTTCCGTCCAAATGAGGCCTCTTTAAGTAATGATAATACGATCTGCTAATTCCTTACAGACACAGGTAATTTTCCTGTGATCCACTTGGGTTTGTCAGTGACTAATGAGACCTTGCTGGGAGCAGCAGGTATTATTACACATCAGAGAGATGTTTCCACCCGGCTAAGCTGGAGCTTCACCCTCTATTTTTCAAATTCCTTTCTGAGAGTTCACGACACCATAGTTTAGCCTTTTAGAAAAAGCGTTATCTGCTTTATTTATCCACTGTCTGACATGGTCCCAAAAGCTAGTTTTTTCTCTCAATATTGAAACAATACTCTTCAAAAGCTGAGGACATCTGAGAGCTTCTCTTGCTTCTTAGTCTTTCCCTCCACAGCCCTGCATTCTTGTAAGCAACACAGCAGTCTTGCAAACAGGACATACAGCAAAAAGAGTCTAGTGTGGACAGGACCCTCGCTAGAGGTTCCAGATTTAGCAAATAAAAAGACAGAGTGCTCAGCTGCATTTGAATTTTAGATAAAACAAAAACTTTAAGTGTAAGTACGTCCCCAACATTGCATGGGATATACTTATACTAAAAAGTATTCACTGCTTATTTGAAATTTGAATTTAACTGGGTATGCTGTATTTTATCTGACAGTCCTACTTCTGTCCAATTTAGGGTCTGAGTTCCAGGGTGGGGAGAAGTCGGGCAAACTGACTGCACTCGACTCCGGAAGCAGCCACACTGCCATCTCAGAGTAAAACCTTTCAAGGACACACTGATGAGTCGGGTGCAACCCAGGGCAGGAAAAGATTCCATTAGAGACTGAGGAAACTTCATGCAAAGATAAGTGAAGTATTTATTATACTTAGTTACTAACCTTCAGGCAGAGAAGCATCTGGAGTTTAAGAAACATGATGATAAACTTACTTACAATCTTAGTAATGATAATTGATATCCAGTTATCATTCTAATAATCACAAGCCACACGACTTTCAGAGGGCCAAATGCTGCCTGTGTCAGGAGGCTGAATCAATTCCCTTGTCTTTTCAGTCAGTACGTATTTTCCAGGCACCAAAAGCAATCCGTGCCTTACCTTTGATGCTGATGAATAAGCAATTGCTTAGCGACAACACAGACACAAATAGATTTGCATAATTGGTAAAAATTAAATGTACATCAGAAGAAGAGAGGGGTTCACCATTAGTGAAAGATTTCTCATCCATTAAGCAAACCACCCACTGAAACGCTGCTTGTTCTAAACATCTAAGTGAGGTAATCATTTCTACTTGCAGTCAAAGGAGCCAAAATTTCCAGTAAGATTAAAATGCCCACCTACCAGGTCAGCTCTTCTACCTCAAAGGGACAAACAACCATTTTACCAAGGTGGACTCATTCTTGATGAATAAATTACGGTCGAAAAAATAAATCCCAAGTGGACTTCAGAGCCGTCTTTATAGTTCTTAGCCCACGCTGCACAGACACCCCACTAGGAAAGAGACCACCATAGCCTTTGGGGGTCCACAAACAGAAAACATTTGCTTCAAAAGAGTCCCAAGCACACTCAGAGAAAGGGCATTTTGGAGAACACCATGCTTAAAAGAGCTTTTCAAAGGATTTTCAGTCTCTCTCAATTACCAGGTCAAGGAGGAAGCGTCTAAGAGAACAGCACCTATTTCAGGGCTCATGTCCAAGTGCTAATATTAACTTAATTGTGATTTGGCCCACTTTTGCCTTCGACAAAATGCCGCTCTGCTATTTTCTCTCATTCTGAGAATAAAGAGCACTAGACCACTGTAGCTCCAAGAGTGGAGTGAAGACCATCCACAGCAGGGTCATGGTGGGAGCACCTAAAACGCCAATTCCTGGGCTCCACTCTGGCAGCTACTAAATTAGAACCCCTGGGAGAAGGGCCCAGGAATCTGCACTGTACAAGCCATATGGTAATTCCAGTACAGAATTAAATTTTTTAAATTAATGTTTTAGACCACCCAACTACAAGTTAGTTGAGGTCCTTCCTCTGTACTTCAATTTACTTCATTCCAAAGATTACCACCTAATTAGGTGTCTCAAAGCAGTAGACAGGGATATACCTGACCCTTGTCTGGGTACCCAAGGATACATATGACTCTCCCAACACACAGCAGGAAAGGCACAGGAATTTAAGACTAGAAGGTGAAAAATAATTGAATTGTCTTGATAGGAACCATCACTTCCTTACATCAAATAAAAATCCTCTTTTTTTCTTAGAGGCTATGGGCCATCACAAGGAAATGCAACCCCCAGCAAAGAATTGAGAGAAAAACAAATTCCCCTGAACCAAGGTATTCTCTCATCTTCCCTACATCTATATAGGGTCCATGTAGGGTCTGTGGAAGGTCTAAGTCTATATAACCCCTCCCCCTATTTATGTCTGGCACTTCCAATCTTAAGAGTCGGTCACCAGGAATTAAAACATGACAGGATTAATGAAAACTCTTAGCTGCTATAATCAAGAGAGTAAACATATTGCCAATATTAACAAAGAGCATTATATTCTGCAAACTACAAGAGGAAAACAAAATCTTTCTTTTGTCAAAGCTGCATAATTGAAAAGAAAATGCGATACTGACAAGGCTTAAGTGAGACTGAAATTCCATAAACATTTCTTGGTTTATGGATTTTCTTGCTTTTCAGGATGCAAACAATTGACACTGGAACACAGACAGGATAGTCGCTGGAGATAACAACAAAGGAAGAATGATAAGCACAAGCCTGAAGATTCAAGTTTTGCTTTTTGTCTTTGTTACAAGAAGGCTAAGAGACTTCACCTGGATGCAAAGGAGAAATTGCATCCAAGTCCAGCTTCAGGAGGGGGCGTTTACCAGGGTCCTCAGTGGTGGGCAACAGAAGCCAACTCTTTCATCGGATTCCTGGGTTGCTCATGGAATCAACCCAGGAAGGCCACAGAACCCATCCCGAACCCAGACAGGGCCAAGGGAGACCACAACTTCCTGCTCCATTGACAAATGCCACCGTAACACCCTCAGGATGGCACCTCTATCCCCATTGCCAGACACCAAATGTCCCAGCTTAGTTATTGGCTGAATGCTGGCCACTCCTACTGGAACAGCTGCCCCCTTTGCTATCAGGCCCATCCAACTGGCCAAGGTCACCACTACCTGAAGAGAGGCTGGAAGTTCAACTACTATCTTGAAAGGCAGGCTCTGTCTTCCACCAAGACTCGCAAAGTCGGGGGAAGGGAGAGTCCCAAACATAGTCAAGGGATTCAGGAACTAAGTAGCTAGAGGGGGAGAAGGAGGGAGAGAAGGAAGGAAGGAGTAGGGAAAAGCTACCAGAGGGAAGCCTGGTTTCATGTCCTTAGACATCTGTCTTCAATATACTTGTCTACAATAAATTTGCACCAGATTTTCCTCTCTCTTTAGAAAGACACAATTAAACGAATGGAATCATGGTGTAGAATTATCAGGCCAACTCTGTATCTAGTTTTTGGTATGTAACCCTAGGGAGGTCCCAATCTCTAAAGGTTTTAGCTTCTTCCAACTGTAAATGAGCTGAATTAGACTTCAGGGCCCTTCCAGCGCTACCATTCCATGCCTCCAGACACAGCCTCTGACACAGCTGGCCTAAATGATCGCTCATCCCCAGTGAGTAGGAGGGAGTGGCTATTTCCAGGGCCAGTGTTTACAGAACTCTGTTCTAGCCCAAGAAATACCCCAAGATGAGCCTCAGGGACAGCACATCCCAACTGTTCATAAAATAAGGAACGTCCACTAAATGAGAAACAGATTCATTTGCCCAGAGGAATCAACATCTCTTTGTGCCCTAAAATAAAAAGCATAATTTTCCCTTAAAATTTATTATAATATTTTCTGACAACACAAAAATTCTCAGACTTTATAGGAAATATAAAAAATATTAATAAGCACAAAGGGGTGTGCACTTTTTAAAAATCCTGACAATCTTTTATATTTATACTATACATGTATAGATGAACACACACTCCTACATATATATGCACGTTTTTTAATTGGATTACACTGT
This sequence comes from Tapirus indicus, assembly GCA_031878705.1. Lineage (NCBI taxonomy): Eukaryota > Metazoa > Chordata > Mammalia > Perissodactyla > Tapiridae > Tapirus > Tapirus indicus. The sequence continues at coordinate 52,260,609 of CM062932.1, forward strand.
TCTGAAACATGACTTTACATAGCAATAAAATCTGAACATAGTCCACATTATTATATATTCTCCCGTATCAATGGCTCTCAACTGAATTTCCTTTTGCTACTAGAGGTCAAGGCGGGCACAAAGCAGAATTTCCAGCAGCCAAACAGAGAACCAAGAGTATATACTCAAGGTTTTTTCCTATTAGAAGACGTGTTTATTGTCCAAATCATTTCAAAGTCAGGCACAATCAGTTACCTTCCAGGCCTCTAGTGAGCTTTGGTGTTTAGAATAATAAAAGCTAACTAGACAGGAATTATAAATTGCCACTTAAAAATTGGCCAAATGTTGTTTGAACTTGCAAGGGCTAATATTTCTTGTTCTGAGACTTCTGTGATGTAAATCTTATCTTTACGAGTGGTTTCTGAGCCCTTCCTTCTTCAGGCTCAATTTAAATGGTATATTTCAATCCTATGTCTGTAAAATAGGATTTGAAATAACTCGATGGTTCTTCCAAATCCTATTTTACAGATAAGGAATGGGTTAGCTCTGTGACCTACCCCAGCATTTTTCCTTCCAATTAGCTGCCTAGCCCTTATTCCTAACTCTGGCTTCTTCACTGACCAGTCTTTTCTCTTGTCGGGTGGAGTGTGGGATGCTTCTTCCTCACTCCTCTTGTTTCCATGAGGGATTTTCTCCTAAATACTCTTGGCCTTTTGTCCCATCCTTTGCACCTCTCTGCCTGGGGGCAGAGTGAGTTTTCTGAGAGATGAATCTGGGGGAGAAACCAGACATGCATGGTTCAGCCTCCTCCCTCTCCCCTTGAGTGCCAGGGTGCCCACAGGTGGCACGACTTCTGGTGTAATCCTCCGTGCTGAAGTTTTACAGGGTCCAAAGCCCACAGGGCCCCACAGATGTGTCTGTGAGTTGGCAGGTAAGTTGGCCTAATTCTGCAGTTCACCATTATGAATCTCACTGTTGATGCATATCAAAGCCATTGCCTCTAACCTAATCTTCATTGGAAATGAAGATGAAATTTTTATTTCCATCTGCCTCCTTTGCTTCTTACCGTTGATTCATGAACTCAGACAGGGAAGACTAAAGTGTTCAGCCTTAGATCCCTCCAAACTCAGCACCCCTACTCTAAACCTGATCTGGTCTCCAAAGTACAGTGGTCAGTTCAGAGGTGGACTTATGATTCAGACCAGCCAATCAGAGCCCTTGGTCTCTGCATATTGCCCTGTGGACTGCTGCTCAGCCACATCACGCAAAGACAAGGGAAATGCATCAGGTGGAAAGGTTACCTCAGTGGTGCCAAGTTCCCCATTCCAGACCCTGAAGCCTGTTCCTGAAGCTCTCCCTAATCCCATGAGCTTTCAGTACCCCTCCTGCTAGTGAGCGGACAAAAATCTCTTTGGCTTCAGCTGGTTAAGTTGATTCCTGTCGTCAGCAACCAGAAAGGTTCTGATTAAAATAAGAAAACCTAGGCTCAGATATTAAGTGATCTTGCTAAGGATGATGCAGCTATAAAGTAGCAGGATGGGGATTCAAACCCAGATCTCTTGACTGCCAGTTTGGGGCTGTTTCCACCAACCACACCACCTCAGTGTCCTTCCCTTCCAGCCTAGCCACCACCTCCACTAAAAGACCTCCCTCGACCTACTAGTTCTCCGAAGCGTCTGGGGCATGAACATTTCCTTCCACCATGCAGACATCTCAGGATACATCTGACCACCTGCCCGCCGCAGCTTTGGTGCCCACTGTGCTCACTCTACGTGGCTCCCCCTCACCTCCAAGTGGGGACAGGAAGAGGTTTTAGGAAGAATCCACCTGCTCTAGGAGCGTCGTAGTCAGGGAAATCTCCTGAAAGGACTGGATTGGTGCTTCTGAAAACTGGCCTCATGTCGGAATCATCTGAGGAGTTAAAAAATCCAGATCCCCAGCTCCAGCCACAGACCTATTGGATCAGCATCTCTGGGGCAGGAGCCTGCCAATCTGCATTTGTAAAGGGCTCTGGGGTGGGGCTGATGCAGCTGGTCCACCAGCTGGCATATGAGAACCACTGGACCACACAACGTCCAGTGTCTCTCCCATTAACGCCTCTGAGACTGCCCCTTTCATTGGCCATGATGCCAGGCACCCTTCCAGGACCACCATTGTTGGAGCACTTGTGACCTTCAGATACCAGGGCAGTCTCCACTCTTCAGCCCTCTTGCATTTTCCAAGCCTTGCCTAGCCCTGGTCTCTGCAAGAACCCTGTAATTACAAAGTAATTAGGCAGTTTCGGGTGACTCTTAGCTCTGTAGGCTTCACTCCAGGCTGCAGATAAATAGAGATCTGAGGGCAAACAGGACTTGAACTTGGCCTTCAAGCACAGACTCAGGCCCATCTTCTCACCCAAGGCTTGCTGCCCATGCAAATCCCCAGTTCCCTATAATCGTCCCAGGAAAGCAGCCAATCCTCTCGACCTGGCCAGTCCTGCTCCCCGGTCACCTACATTTCAACTGTCCAAAAGCCTATCCAGAGAAGAGTAGGTTCAGGGACGGAGGAGCCCAGAGGAGCCCACGAGGGAGGCAGTGTGTACAAGTAGACATGGACCCCCTCCTCCGCCTTCCTCTTCTTTCCACAGGCAAGCCCTTCCTCACCAAGACTAAAGGCTCCCAGATACCGATCACATTCAAGAAAATCGCATAACGAATAACAAGGGATCATTTGGGGATGGGACGGGTGGGTGAGTTGCATCTCAACAGATGAGCTTACTAACCAGGTAGAAATTCCAAGAGATAAAATGTGGAAGCAAATGGCAAACCATTCCACAAGGATAAGCAGCGAAATCCCTTGTCTGGGGGAGAGGATGTAGGATATTCTGCCACAGAGAACCTGTAATGGGCAGAAGCACCTGTATTCTTTTGGTTGAAAAGAACCCCTCTGTCAGCATAACCTACAAAGCTAGAAAGGTGAAGCCTTGACAGACATTCACGGGTTAGGTGGGCTCATTTCCAATCAGCATGGACTTATAAATAAGGAGCAATTAGCATATCATTGAGACGCAAATAATTTACACATTATTAAATGCAGCTAAATGTTTCTCTCCAAAAGTTTTTCTTAATTAGCTAAATATTTCCCCAGAAATATTTTCGTGCTATTAATCTGTTTAAGAAATATTTCAGACAGAGTGCAAAAGTAGATTTCAGCATAGCCACCCATGCTATGAAGAAGATGACAACTTCTACAAGAACAGGGTCCCAACTACTAAAGAAAAACCACTCTCCCAACTGGGTATTCTCCACGAAAAAGAACCCAAGTCACATCACATCACATCACATCACATGATGGCAAACTTCTGCCAAGGTTTGACCTGAGGGTGGGGAGAGGACCACGTAAAGAAAAATCTGCAGGCACAACTAGAACGGCACAATGGGGGAAATTCCTGGCAGGTCTTGCACTCGTTTGCTAGTTTGCCACCATCCCTCATTCATCAGATCAGCAAGTGTGATTTAGACACGGGAGCCACCTGTGTCTCTCGCCAGGAATAACGGGGAAGAAAGCTACAATGGCTGTGAGTTCTAGAAGTTTCCCATCACTCACTATGTCAGCATGTGCATCCTGTGTGTGTGTGTGTGTGTGTGTGTGTGTGAGAGAGAGAGAGAGAGAGAGAGAGAGAGAGAGAGAGAGAGAGAGAAGATGCACATGTGTGCCGACATGCAGATCATGATCAATTTATTTGATTAGAAGTGGTCTGGCAGTTTCTCCTGATCCTCTTCTGGGGACTGTCAATCAAAGCAAAGGATGGGCGGTGCGTGTGGGCAGGCAGGGGCACAGGTGGACACAGCCTAAGTTGCTGGTGTGCTGGCTGAAGGTATCCAGTCCTTCAGTAGGCATAAACCAGGGGGAAAAGGGGAAAGTCCTCAGCAGGCAGGCTCTCTGGCACTTTCCTTTTTACCTCTTCAGGCTTCTCTCCTTTCTTTTTCTCGCAGTGTCACTCCATAGAAAGGAGCAGGGAAGACTGGTTCTGGGGGATGAGACCCTGTGGACACTCACTCTAAAGCAGTGGTTTCCCCGCCCACCAAAGTTCTCTCCTAGCCCCACCATTTCCTGGTGATGTAGCTTTGGAGATGTCACTTGATGCCCCTGTGCCTCAGATTCCACATTTGCCAAATGGGGATGACAGCATTACCCCCAGATGGGGAAGATATTGTCACTATAGGATGCTGGAAGAGTAGATGAGAGCGGGTGTCGATGGCTCTGGCTGGCACACAGCGAGGGCAACATAAACCACGATGGTACAGCGAGGCAGTTCCCATGATGAAACTGTGTATATAAAAGTATAAAAGAAAGACGAATGGTGGACAAGTACACTAATCCGTTCTTGACTTAAATCCAAAAGAGCAGGAGGTCCGTGGTGGAGGAGAAAAAATTAGATCATAATAGGATGTGGTGCGGAATTTTCAAGTACCGACAAATCCCAATTCCCCGTGTCGGCAGAGGAGAACTGTGCCTTGGCCATGATGTGAACGCTTTTCAAAATTCCACAATCATGCTGACATTTTCAACTTTCAGAAAGGATCACCTGCTGCTAAAGATAACAGAGACTTTCCATCAATAAAAGGAGAGGGCCAGTGCCCTTTAAGAGCATCTACTTGGCTTTAAAATACAAAGTAACTTCCTATTTTATTTTCTTTCCTTTTTTCATTTTTTAATAGTAGATTTCCTCATCTAACATAGTTTACTTAGGCTAATAATACCAGTTTGCATTTCCTAAAAGAATGTTACAACCAGGGAGATGGGAATAAAGTAGGTCACAAGCATCCCTAAAGCATGCTGTTGGTTGCTCGTTATCCAGAGAAAACTGATGATTGATAGATAGATAGATAGATAGATAGATAGAAGGTATATGTACACACATACATATACATAAATACACACATGATCCATATACTATGCTATTTCATTAAGCCGTTATATTTCCATTTTCAGGTTTAATATTTTTAAAAATTGTATATATATATGATTTTTAGACATTCATCTTGGAAACTGAAACTTAATGGCTTGATGGAACAGCATCAGACAGCTAATTGCCAGGAAGAATAAGCACCACTCTTTTCTTGTGTGTGTGAGGAAGACCAGCCCTGAGCTAACATCTGTTGCCAAGCCTCCTCTTTTTTGCTGAGGAAGATTGGCCCTGGGCTAACATCCGTGCCCATCTTCCTCTACTTTATATGGGACGCTGCCACGGCATGGCTTGACAAGCGGTGCGTCGATCCGTGCCCGGGATCTGAACCTGCGAACCCCGGGCCACCACAAGTGGAGCACTCAAACTTAACAGCTACACCACCAGGCCGGCCCCCAGCACCACTCTTTACTCCCTGGATTTGACCATAAAGACAGGTAGGAAGGGAAATAGCCAGGAGGAAAACTGGTTTCTGGAAACTAATCGACCCATGAGAATGCAGCTCCCAGCAAGGGAAATACATCTCCTCTCTACCATTTTTGGCTAAGAATTGCAGGCCACCACATCTTCAAAGGGTGGCTGTCTTCATGTAAGGAATCCAGTGGGCACTCTGCCGGGATGCCCAGAGGGCTCCATGTGGATCCCAGGAGGGGAGGCTGAATTCTTGAGCCTTTGGCTTCCTGAGGCGGACATGTTGGGTCAGAAGGGAGGCCGACCAGCAAAGGTATCTGTGCTGACCTGAGGTTGCCTGGAGATAACACAGCAAAGAAAAAGACTGATTCTGAGACAGCAGGAACAAAAGAGACTAGAAATCAAATGGAGTGGGACTTATCAGTGAAATCAGTGGGGACAAAGGAGGCTGCCCGCATGTTCAAGGGTGGACCCTGCCTGGTAAAATGAGATTTAATGGGGCAGAACACAGTCGTTTGCCAGGCTGGGAACACACTTTCTCATACTGTTCCTCCTGAGACAGCGACCACAGAGACACATGAAGGATGCCTTGGTTCCTAGTGGGAAAACAAATGTCATCTAGCAGAGCTTCAGAGAAGGGGAGCGACGTGGCTGCTAAGAGCTCTGTCTTCTTTCAGCTTCGGCTAAAAGGCAGAAATGCCTTGCTGAAAATGAAGGTTTCAGAAGAAGAGACTCTCCAAGTGATGTTCAGATTATTACTGACGATTATTGTGAAAAAGGACCACAGAGCATCAGTTATCGTCAACCCACATGGTAGCTCTCATGACACAAAGAGAGGTGGGGGACTGAGGCCGTGCGTCTGTTGGGAGCAGTCTGTGAGCAGCTGGTGGTAGAAGAGCCGAACTGAGCCCAGGCCAAGTTTAGAGTCTTTCACGGTGGTTCTCAAACTTGAGCATGCAAAAATAAACAAACAAACAAATAAAGAACAACAGAAATCCCCACTTGGGGAGCTTGAGTAAAGTGCAGATTTTTGTGCTCACAAAAGATACAGAGAGGATTAGCACGGCCCTTGTGCAAGGATGACACCCAAACTGGTACAGCATTCCATATTTTTGAAATAGGGAGTTACTAATCAACGGGCATAAAATTTCAGTTAAGCAAGATGAACAAGCTCTAGAGATCTGTGGTATGCATTGTCAATGACGTTGTACTGTACACTTAAAAATTTCTTAAGAGGGTAGATCTCATGTTAAGTATTCTTACCATAATAAGTTTTTAAAAAGAAATATCACCTAAATAACCTTTATAAAAATCATATTTAAAAAAATTTTTTTAAGTGCAGATTCTTGGAACTCATGGTAAACCTGGGCAGGGCTCAGGGGTCCAAAGGTGTGACAGGCACTCGAGGTAATATAATTTAGGGGAGAAAAGAGGATCCAGGAACACCAATTGAGAGTGAACTCCCAAGCTTGTATGTCCCACTCGGACCTTTTGCCAACCATGTACTGGGAATTTTCACTTGGTAGTCATACCATCATTTATTCACCTTGCACCAAACGGAATACATCATCTCATGCCCAGGACACGTTCCTCCTGTTGTAATCTCTCTTGGGATGACAGATTCCATCATCTCCTCCATTTACCAAACCAGGAATATGGGAACAAGTGTCAGTGCAGAAAGCTCATGGAACTCGGTCTGAGAAACCCTGTTCCAGGAGGACCCAAGGGAAACCCATGGAGAGACACTGGGTGAGCGAGTGCTAAGGGGAGGTGGCACGGAGGTGTTAGGATAGGATAACCTGTGATGCCTTAGCTCATATGGTTCCTGGATCTAGTCCAAAGCACATGAGTGGGAACAGAACATCCGACCCAGACAGAGCTGCCTGGCACATTTTCTTGGAGTTATTAGAGTGTAGCATTAAACCACCTGAGGTGGCAAGTTCTCACCTCCCCACCAAAATCTGTCCTACATTATGCCACTGCAGCCCCGAGCCTGCAGAGGAGTCAGGTCTGGACTCAGTGGAGCTTGTAGGACTGGCTGTGCCAGAGGCAGGTGGGGGGTGGGGGCAGCTACAGATAGCAGTGTGCCTGCTGCCATGGCAACATGACCAACTGGGGATGTGGAAGAAGGTGCTTTGCTTAATTGAAATCCAGGCAACGTTTTAACACAAACCCCAAGGAAGTTAATGCTCAGTTAAATTTTCTCCTGTCCTCTTTCCCCCTCCTTTCTTTTCATGTCACCGTGTGGCTTGAAACCATCCCCTTCCCCCCCAAAAAAATTATCTCCAAAGATGAGGTTTTTGATAAACCACTGAGCCAGATATCTCTCCCCCACACCACACTCAAGCACAAAGCAACCTGAGATTCCCGATTCTCTCTGTTCATAGCCTATCCATCTCAAAGGAAATTATGTCTGCCCAAAAGATTCTTAGGAGTACATCGGCTTCACCATCACCTTCTCAGCGCAGGCACCCAGGACAAATATTCGCACACTGTAATATGACTGAGAATCACCTGGAGAATTTTAAAAGGCAGATTCCCTGGCCCCATCCCAAGAAAGTTGATTTTGGCAAATCAGGAGCGGAGCATAAGCATCTGTATTTTTTTTCCTAGCACCCCAGGGAATCCTGATGTAAACAGATCAATGTCCACCCTGTGAGAAATGTGGACCAACAGATTTGGGCTTTTCCCATAGATTTGTCCTTTATAGGGCAGGCTGAGCTCAGCTAAAGCTGGATATCGAATGGCCTGTTGCTCACCAAACAAGGCATGGACTGTGAAAGGGTGAACGGGATACCCTCCTCCTGCAATGGTGAGTGCCCAACACGTGGTTCTGAAAATGACTGACGCTCGTAACAACTCCCAGGATCCTTTTACCAAGGCATGCTTTCTCCAAGTTCTGGAAGGTGGACCAGGAAAGCAAACATGCTCTTAACCCAAAAATATTCAGGAATGAACGCACCACTTATAAAATTAGTCCCCACTCAAAAATTCCCTGCCCGTCTAACAGCCTAACAGAAGTCCTAACCCGCCCACCTCTTACGTCAGTCTTGGTGATTGTGAATATTTGTTTGTATTTTCATTATATTGTCAAATTTATGGAAACGTCAAGTCACAAAGATTTGAAAAAGACACAAGTGTGTGATGCTCCGGGAAATGCTACTGAAGAATGGCTTGTTGCCTGGCAGAAGCTGGGACACACAGGACCTGGTGAACGACTGAAGACAAAACGCAAGCACACTGTTTTGTGAATTTAAATTTCTACTAGAGATATGTCTGTTTCCAGCAAGATTAAAGATTAAGATAAAACAAAAATCTCCCTCCACAAACACCTATGATAATGGATGAAATAAACAAAAAAGGTTTTAAACGCACATCTGAGCTTGCAATAAAGAAAGGGAATCATTAATGATAAGGAAGCTATAAACCAGAACCTAAACACCAAAACCAGTTCAGAGGCTGCCAAGGGATCACCAAGGGTCCCACAAACAGGATCTGGGTGCTACTGTTCACCTGGGACAAAGATGATGTCTTGGGCCACACGAGGCAGGAGGTGAAATTCCATAAATGCAGGAGTCATGAAGTTCTGTCCCTGTGTGGCAGGGTGGCTGAGGGAAGAAATCCATGTAGCCACACAGAGAGACAAAAAGGATGATCACGTGCTGTTGCCTGGTCTCTGGAGGAAAAAAATACTTGAAAAATAAAAACCTTGGGCTTACACCTTGAACAGGTTGGAGCTCTCAGTTTCCACTTTCTTTGTGGGCTAGGAAACCCCAACCTGGACATCGCTGCAAAAATAGGTTCTAGACTAGCGTTATTGCAAGGGGGTCTTCCAGAAACAAACGCAAAACTACTCTGAAGGGTTCTCCCACAATCCAGCACCTTGGGAATCCTCAAGGAAAAACGCACCCCACTAGAGATGGATTGATGCTAAAACATTACAAAGCCGAGAAGAAAACAATTCACCATGAATGGGAGTCAGTGAACACACAAACAGGGAAAAACACGGCCTTTATAGAATAGATCTACAATTTAAAATATAATATAAAATATGCCTAACCTGATTAAAGACATGGAAAAAGAAATTAAAACCATAAGAAAAGAACCACATATAACAAAGACAAAACAGATTTATTTAAAAGAACCCATTAGGACAACTAAAAAATAAAAACTATAGTCATTTCAATGAAAAACTCAACAGACAAGTTAAATAGTAGATGAGAATCAGCTCAATGACTAATCAATGAACCAGGGAAGAGATCTGAAGCACACAGAGATAAACGATGGACGACGTCAGGAAAAGTTTAAGACACATGGGAGAGAAACAAGAACAGGAAGTATACAGCTAATAAGTGTTACAGAAGAAGAAAACAAAGACTGTGAGAGAGAGGTAAATTTGAAGAGACAACTGCTAAAAAATTTCCAGAAATAACGATAATAATAAAATGAGTATTCAGTTTAAAACAGCACTCCAAGTCTTAAGCAGAACAATAAACACACACACACACACACACACAAACCACATCATACTGAAACGGAGAAAGACAAATGAAAAAAATGTATCGGCAACCAGAGGGAAAGACGGAGAACTGAAATGAGGCTGCTGTGGTATATGTTTTATAATGCTTACAGAGAATACAACATATAACACAATTCTTCAGTCTGATGGAAGCAGTTTAAACGGAATAATATTGTCAAAGTGCCAAAGGAAATAAAAACTTCTGCCAACCTAGACATTTAAATGCAACTCAAATTTTCTTTCAAGAGCCAGAGAAAAATAAAGATATTTTTAGAAGAGACTAAGAGATTTTACCCCCATGGATCCTGAGTGAAGAAATATATTAAAGGAAGAATGAAAAAGAATCCAGAAAGGAGTGCAATGCAAGGAGCAATGGGGAGAAAAAAATGAGCAAAAATATTGGAAAATAGAAGCAACTATTTATTATATAAAACAATAATAACCATTGATAAGCTGGACTTCATTAAAATGAAAAACTTCTGCTCTGCAAAACACAATATTAAGAATGAGAAGACAAGGGGCCGCCCGGTGGCGCAGCGGTTTAGTCTGCGCTTGGCAGCCGGGGGTTCGCAGGTTTGGATCCCGGGCGCTCACAGATGCACTGCTCGTCAGCCACACTGTGGTGGCATCCCATATAAAGTAGAGGGAAGACAGGCACAGATGTTAGCCCAGGGCCAGTCTTCCTCAGCAAAAAAAAAAGAGGAGGATTGGCGACGGATGTTAGCTCAGGGTTGGTCTTCCTCACAAAAAAAGAAAAAGAATGAGAAGACAAGCCACAGACTGAGAGAAAATCTTTGCGAAAGACACATCTGATAAAGAACTGTTATCCAAAATATACCAGGAACCCTTAACAATAAGAAATAACAATAAGAATTGTTATCAACAATAAGAAAATAAAAAACCTGATTAAAACATGGCCCTAAGACCTTAAAAGATGCTTCACAAAAGAAGATATAGAGATGGCAAATAAGCATATGAAAAGATGTCCCCCGTGATGCCATCAGGGAAATGCAAATTACAACGACAGTGAGATACCATTACATACCTATTAGAATGGCCAAAATCCAGGACACTGGTAACACCAAATGCTGATGAGAATGTGGAGCAACAGGAACTCTCATTCATTGCTGGTGGGAATGCAAAATGGCACAGCCACTTTGGAAGACAGTTTGGTGGTTCTTACTAAACTAAACATACTCTTACCATACAACCCAGCAATCGTGTTCCTTGGCATTTACCCAAAGGAGCTGAAAATTTATGGCCACACAAAAACCTGCATATTAATGTTTATAGCAGCTTTATTTATAATCACCAAAACCTGGACACAACTAAGATGTCCTTCAGTAGGTGAATGAATAAATAAACCGTGGCACGTCCAGACAATGGAATATTATTTAGCACTAAAAGGAAACCAGCTATCAAGCCACGAAAAGACATGGAGGAACCTTAAATGCATATCACTAAGTGAAAGAAGCCAATCTGAAAAGGCTACATATTGTATGATTTCAACCATATGACATTCTGGAAAAGGCAAAACTATGGAGACAGTCAAGAGATCATTGGTTGCTAGAGGGTAGGGAGGAAGGAGGGATGAACAGGTGGTGCATGGAGGATATTTAAGTCAGTGAAAATACTCTGTATGATACTATAATGGTGGATATATGCCATACACATTTGTCTAAACCCACAGAATGTACAACACCAAGTGTGATCCCTAATGTAAACTATTGATTTTGGGTGATCATGATATGTCAATGTAGGCTCATCAATTTTAACAAATGTACCACTCTAGTGGGGGATGCTGATAATGGGGGAGGCTATGAATGAGCAAAGGCAGGGAGTATATGGAAAATCTCTGTACCTTCCTTTCAATTTTGCTGTGAATCCAAAATTGCTCTAAAAAATAAATTCTATTGAAAAGAAAACAGTAATAACACTAGTGACTAGTTTGGAGGAATCAAAAAACGGTGGAACTAAAATATTAGAAAAATAATAACATGGAAGATGATGGGGTAAACCAAGTTAAAGCATTTCAAGGTTCTTTGCTAGAGAGAAGGGTAAAGATACTGATTAATTCTGAACATCATTAAGTCAACTATGCATGTTAAAAAAGTAAAGGTAGCCACAAAAAAGAAATTGAATCAAAAACTTCCAAACTAATAAATGGTAAGGAAAAAAAGAGGGAGATACAGAAAAATCAATCAACCCAATAAAGTACAAAAAAAGGGAAGAAAATGCGTGGTAAATAGAAAGAACAACAGAAAATATGGAGAAGCAGTATAAATCTTGGACAAGGCCATGGCTACATCCACAGCACATCTCCAAGGTGAATGGCCTCTGGCGTGCTGGGTGAAGCACACACACACACACGTATACGCAAACATACTAGACGCAAAATGGCATTGTTGATAGAGGCTATTGAAAGCGGTCAGAATGTACTACCCCAAAATACACCATTTTGGCATAAGAATTACTTTGAGTTTAAAGGCAACTGAGAAACAGCAGGCACAGGAGGAACTCTCTTTCCTCTCCCTTTCAGGGCATAAATTTCCTTTGTAAAGGTGACATAAATTTTCATTTGTAAAGGTGTCTCCCCAACCTGTATGAGGAAGAGGGGAATACCAAAGATACCTTGAGTAACCCTTATAAACCATTAGTTTCCCCCATATATTTATCTTTCTGCAATTTATGGACCCTAGAAGCCCAAATCTTTTCTCTTTGTCTAGTCGCTTCTCTACAACTTATCACCCTTTGTTAAAATGGGATGTAAGCTCTCAAACCTAACCATTTCTTGGGGTTTTCATTTCTTTTCTGTTGAGCCCTCGTGCACATAAAATCAAAAATAAAATTTGTATGCTTTTCTCCTGTTAATCTGTCTTTTGTCAGTTTAATTCACAGGCCTCAGACACAGAATATAAGAGAGTAGAGGAAAAGCTTTTTTTTCCCTCCCCTATATTATCAAATTATCAAGGAACAAATAATCCCAATCCTATGCTAACTATTCCAGAGAATGAATGGGGAAAAAAGAAAAAAAAAAGAAGGATAATGCTCCAACTCTGAATGAGGTTGGTATAACCTTAATATTCAAACCAGAGAAATACAACATAAGAAAAAATTTTTAAGCCATATTCACTTAAGAACATAGACACAAAATACTATGGATATAAGGGAACTATCTTTAATATCTATCAAAAATCTATAGTAAACATCATATTAATGGTAAAAACAGAAACGTTCCCTTTAGCATCCATGTAGTAGGCAAAATTCTAAACATAGCACCCAAGATACCATCCTCCCCCTGATATACACACCTTGTATAACCCCTGAGACTGTGAGTACAATGGATTTCAGGCCTGTGACTAGTCACAGCTGACCTTAAGATAAGGAGATCAGCCAGGTGGGTCTGGCCTAATCACAGGAGCTTTTTAAAAGAGAGAGTTTTCTCCAGCTGGTCTCTGAAGAGGAAGTCATCGATTTTTCTGGGGACAAGGCTCAGGCATGTGCATCTGAAGGGGTTGCACCCAAGTAAATGACCCAACGCTGTCACCCCTGAGTTTCACTTGCAGTGAAAGTAACAAGCAAGCAGCAGATAGCATTTGCTGACTGAGGAGGCCCTGGCATTTGTCAAGATGTCCATTTGGAAGCATCTGGGATTAAGAGCCAGATTCCTGCAGGAGAGGAAAAAAAAAAAAAATTTCCTTTACCCTCCCAGGTTCTGCAACTGGGACCCTGGAAATTAAACTGACAAAGACAGATTAACAAGAGAAAAACAGAGTTTATTAACACGGGCAGCAAGCATATACGTGGGAGAAACTCAGTGATGAGTAACTCAAAGGGGTAGTTAGAACTCGGCACTTATGTAGCATCTTAACAAAGAAAAACAATTTGTAGAGAAATGACAAGACAAAGGAAAGGAGATTTAGGCTTTTAGGAATGACAAACTGGGAAGGTAAATATACAGAGGAACTAATGAAAGATAGAGGTTGTTTTAGTAAAGCCTGTTACATGGATTCCTCTCAGTGCCTTCTCTGGGCTGACAAGAGTCTCTGATGACGAAGAGTCCTTTTGCCCTTCCTGGTCCAGGGAGGGTACTTTTCTCACGGGCCATTTTATGTCATGTTTTTAGGTAGAGAGAGGGAGGTCAGAGAGTCCTTCCTGCATCTGCTGTTTCTCAAGGGTCTTCAGCTCCAAATAATCAATATGACAAAGTGGAATATTTGGGGGTGGCATGCCCTGATCCCCCTCATTCTCAAATAGTGGTGTGCATGTTAAATAGGGGACCCTGGGTTCCTTCCCCAGTGAATCTGGTACTATGAGCCAGTGGCAGATTCATTTTTTAAAATTGGTTTTCTTAATATAAAAAGAACATAAAGAAGAAAAGAAAATGGTATGTAATCCCACTGCCCAGATAACCCCTGTTGACATTTAAATGCGTAAAAGTAACACAGACATGTGGTTAGAAATGAAAACAGAACAGAAAAGGCTAAAATGAAAACTAGGAGCCTCACTCTCCCAGCCCCACCTCTCTCTTCCCAAGGTAACCAGTGATCACAGGTTCTAATGAATTCTTCCAGAAAAAGTATTACACTAATATGAGGACATATGTCCTTTTCAACAGTTTGGGTTTTTTTACCAAAAGGAATGATATTGTTTCCAGTTTTATAGTTTGCTTTTTTTGCTTAATATAACATAGGTTTTTCTATATCTGCACTTAAAAAACCTACCTTGTTCATTTAAATAGGTTTACCACAGGGGCCACCCAGTGGCGCAGCGGTTTAGTCCGCGCTTGGCAGCCCGGGGTTCGCAGGTTCGGATCCCGGGCGCCCGCCGACGCACTGCCTGTCAGCCACGCCGTGGTGGCATCCCATATAAAGTGGAGGAAAGACGGGCACGGATGTTAGCCCAGGGCCAGTCTTCCTCAGCAAAAAGAGGAGGATTGGACGGGTGTTAGCTCAGGGCTGGTCTTCCTCACACACACACACACACAAAAAAACAAATAAATAGGTTTACCACAGGGAAGGAATCACATTTTCAATCAGTGCCTAAGGTGATTCTAATGCGGGGAGTGAGCAGGCCACACTGAGAAACCCTGACCTGGAAGACAGGTATGCTCACATGGAACTCTCTGGTTGCAATGTCAATCCATGCAGAGGCCTTGGAAGTGTCCCCGCTTCTCCCTGACAAGCAGAGCCTTGGAATACCTCTGAAATCCTGCACTTAGGCACCACGCTCACAATACAAGTGGATAAATACTCCTATGCAGACTCCGTTCATTTACCTGCAAGGGTCTCGTGATAACTGCCAGGGGTCAGGCAGCACTAGGCAGGAAATTATTCCTGGCTTTACCTCTGAAAATGGTGTGCCCAGAGGCAATCTGTTCATTTGCAAAGCATTGTGGGTAGACCCCCAAATCACCACTCATCCATTTTTAATCTTGGTTCAATCCCAAAGCAAAGGAAGGAGCCAAGAAGTTGGTCCCACATAGTCCCAGATGCTCTCCAGATGCAAAAAATCACTCTCCTCCCTCCCCTTTGGCCACATTCTCCTGCAGATTTTTGGCTGACTGTTAAGTGGCTCCAAAGATCATGCTGCTCCTGAGTGGCCTGAAGCATCATTTCACAGTTTCACTTATCTTTCAATTGGAAAAGATTTGCCTGCTAATGAGCCTATGATATTCTTCACCTAATTATCTCTGAAAATCCTCGGCAATCCCCCTTCCCTAGCCGCTGAGATGATGCTGACACTGGGAGATCTGCGGGTGGAAAGGGCAAGAGTGATGACTGCGACGGTGTTTTGGTTCCTCTCCAGTGCCGGAGGAAGGCAGGTGATCCCACCCAGTAGACAGAGTCCTGGAGATGGAAGGGAGTTGGAAGCCGAGACCCACATCCCGAGATTTATAGATCTTCTGGAGTGTGTCCCCAGCTCGCCACCCACACCCCACCCACATCCTCTGGGGGTGCCTTCCCCCCACACAGGAGAGCCTGGGATACAGCATGCTCTACTCTGCTCCCCAGGGGTGGTCAACTGGACTAGGCAGGCATACAACTCATGCAACTCTACCAAATTCTCAGACTCGACTGTTCTCTTAAACCGAGGATGGAGCAACCTGGGAGCTGTGGGGTAGCCCTTAACTGGCTATGGCATAGCTGGGAAGTGGGTTTGCAGAGTGAAGAAAGCAGATGGAAAGCAGAAATGAGAGGCCTTGGTGGGGAGGCAGAGTAAAGTGAACAAACACATGATGTCAGCTTCACACTTCCTAATTCCAGTGCCCCACGAGGCCCAGTTGATCTCATCGCCCTTGGATTCTGTGTCCTTAAAATGCATTCTTCCTTATTCCTCTGGCTAGTCTGAAGGGGTTTCCCTCCCTTTCCACCACAAAGTCCTTCCCCGACCAGGACAAACTGCAGTTGCGATAAAGTCTTAAGGCTGACAGCGGAACAAGAGAATAATGGGTTGGAAACAACTCAAATGTTTGTCCGGGGAAAGCAAGCCTCTGGGACAGGTGAACGTGGATGACTTTTGCTCCAAAGCAAAGAGCCAAGTCCAGAGTCCACTCTGCATTCCCTGCTGGATGCAGCGCATCCCTCCTCACTCTCTCCTACCCCAGACCCACGTGGTTCCCTCTCACAATTTTATGACTGAATGGTGAGACAGCTCCTTCCTCAGCGAGGCTGGATGCTCAGAGGATGAAGAGCTGGGGCATCTATTTGCAAGAGTGTCCTAGGGATGTTGTGCAAAGCTCACATCAGGAGAAACGGAGAAATCCTGCCGCCTGGTAATTCAAGGTCCTATAAATCTCTCCTATTGCGCAGGTGAAGGGGCTGATATAGGAGCCGGAAGTTACCAGTCCAGAGAGAAAATTTAGGTGTCTGTCTCTTACTTTCACCTTGCTTCCAAAGGAAACACCAGGGACAACTCTGAGATGAAAGAGGGAACTGTGAACAGATGAGCAGAAGCATTCTTGATGGCGGGGCAGGGGGAGGTCGTGGTGGTGACTTGGGGAGTGACTAGTGTATTGGCCATACCTAGCGAGGGCCCCGTTCCCTCCTCCTTTCCAAAGAGAAAAAGCACAGCCATGGTCTCCCACTCAGCTGTGGACAAAGCAAGTAGGACAAAGATTGTAGAGTTCAGGATCCAATCTTTTCTAGTTCTTTCTCCTGAAAACAGGGCCTAATCATTTTATACCCCAAATAAACCTAAGGAATGTTATAGTGGCTACAGACTGAACAAAATGAGGGGGGAGAGAGGAAACCTCACAATCAAAAGACCCAGTGGGTAAAAATATTTTAAACATAGTAGGAGAGAAACAGAGAGCAAATCACTGCAGAGAGAGAAAAGGAGACGTGGGCTATTTTGAAAAGGAAAAGCTGGTGCAATTAGACTGGATGCTGGAATAACATCTGGAAGGTGGGGGAGTCACAAGGAATGTAATTAAGTGAATTATATACATTATTTTAAATCCCGTTCACATTAACTCTGTAAATATGCCACTTAATTCATCATTATTGAATTTACCAGCAAAGCTGCAGGGTAAAACTTCAACCCGAAGTTTAATTACACCCAGGCAGAGTGGAGCATTTTTCACGTCCCCGAGAGCTGCCGAAGGAGAATGATGCAGCTTTCATAATGGGCCAGGGTGACAGGCATCTTCCTGAACACAGCTGCCACCCTCTTGAGGACTTCCTAGGAGGGCAGAGGGTTCCTGGAACCCCCTTAGGTTGTCCAGCATATGCCAGTGAAATTGCCACGTGAGACGGAGTTTTATGGAAAAGCTATTCAAATCCAGTGATGCCAAATGCTCCACAATCCATCCATCCTTCCCTTCCTCATCTCCCACCAGTGCACACACGCACACATGCATGAGCACACACCCATGCACACACTGCCGTGCATGTGCTTGTCGTCCCACATTCATGCGGATCTTATTGATTACTCGGTTTGTACGTGTACATTTATTAATTATTATCTATCCTAGAGTCAGGGTTTCTTTTCTAACTCATTTCCTTCCTTTTTCCTTAGAGCACTTTCAATGCTTATCGTGTTAGCATCTCCTTCTGTTGGTGGGGGTGGAGTCAAAGTTAAATGTGGCATTTTTCCTTTTTGTTTTCTTGAGACATCTTGCTCTGCCATGTCCAAAAATGTCCAGACCATTAGGTGGAAATAGAGGTTGGATTATCATAGCCAAATAAAGAATAAATAAAGAGCTACCATGGAATGTTTAACGCAGAGAAGTGGGCAGCAGTCAAATGCTTCATATCAGGGGTTGACTTCCCCTGACCCAAAGCCAAAGTCAAATAGAGAAGAACCAAGGGAGCATGTTATTAAGTTCTAAACATTTGACTACACTTGTTAGAATACAGTACTAGTGGGGCACAATCCCAGAAACTGAGATCCCATAGGGACCTCTTCAATTTCCCTGTGCCCATAGCCATGAAATAAGTCCCCAGACCCCAGCCAGGCAACCAGCCCGTGCAGGTCCTTGGTTATGGGGTGAGCTAAGAGAAAATGCAAATGTGAGTTAGTGTCCCTCCTGGTTTAGATAAAACCTAATTAAGCACCATCTTACCAAAAGATTCAAAAGCATCATCATCTCAATAAAGAAGGGCAGCAACACACACACTTTTAAAGGTCACTGTATGTAGTGGAGAAGGACATGTAAGTCTCAAGTTTTATTGAGAAAAGTTGGTGTGTGTTAGGGGTGCGCTTTTGAAGGAAAATGCTGGAAAAGGCTTCAAGATCAATCGTTCACATCTTTCCAATCTAATTGTCTCTCTCTCTCACCCTCTTTTCTAGGTTTGCTTCCATCTTCCCTCCTCTCTTCAGCCATTACTTCAGGATCACCTATCACACTGGGTCTTTGAACAGTAATTCACAAGGCAAAATTATTGTTGGCTTTAAAATTGGGCCCATCTCTCTGACTCCTTTGAAGGGTGGGCAATTAGACGCTCAAGTACAATAATTTTCACTCTGGTCAGTGTCACGGTAAAATGGGGAAAAGAGGTCCAAACCTTTCCTTTGCAATCAGCTTGCGATACTCAGTTGAAACCATCAATTATTTTTTTCCCAATTATTCATGAGAAATCATTGGAATGGAAGAAAAATCTGCAGCTGGGCAAGAGGGAAAAATTGCAGGTAATTTTCAATGAAAGATTTTTCTAGCCACCAGACTCAGATGCCCATAATGGGAGCCCATCAGACGTGATCCACGGAGTCACGATGGGTTTGGATGGAGCCCGGGACAAGTGTGCTTTATTCTGGCTTCGCAGTGGCTCATGTTTTCACCCCGAGGGCAAGTGATTGGATGGGACTTCGTCTTCGTTTTGAAAATGGCACAAGGGGATCCCTCTTCTCCAGAACCAGGGCAGCTCCTTGGCAATAAGCAAAGCTCTCGGAGACAATTTAACTCCATCACACCTACACTGTCAGCTCTTGCTACTACTGTGGAAACCGTGTCACTTCTCTTGGAGATTTCAGGAAAAATGATAGCCCATTAGTAGATTTTCTCCACATAGTTCAGGAAAATACACAAGCCTCCCAGCCCCAGCGGCCTTCTTGCTGTTGAAACTCACCAAGCTCGCTCCTGCCTCACAGACTTTGTTTCTGCTCTTCCCTCTCTACGTGGTTTTCTCTTCCTCCAGACAGCCCCATGGCTGTTCCCTTATCTCCTGCAGGCCCTTATTCATGGTGAACAATCTCAATATTCCATTTAAAGCCTGAGCACCCCCAACATCCCCTGTCCTGCTGTATTTTTCTCCGCAGCACTCACTGCTCCCTAGTTCCCACACGTTCTCCCTCTCACTTTGTTTACCACTGGGGCTCCCCAGCACGAACACAAGCTCCAGGAGGACAAGGGGTTTGTCCCTTTGATTAGTATCATATCTCCAGTACCTGACACATGGGCAATGATCAAAGAACATTTCCCGAATAAAGTAATGAGTGAATGCACAGAAAAACCTGCATAATTACAGCAGTACGAGGTATTTCCACATCACTAAGGATCTGAGAGCTGCTCATTTGCACCAGCAGCATCTAAAACCAAACACAGAGTCTTGTACGTAAAACCTCCCAGGAAAAAATAAATTTAAGTCTCAATATAGAGAAAAAAGGGATAATCTTAGGAGACAGCAAGAAAGATTGTGAGGATGGTCGAGAAACAGGAAGCAGCATTCCCCAAATGCCAGGATTGGAAAAAGTCTGTTTCCAAAAGGCCAAATATTTCTAAAATCTGATATCATGGCATCAAAAGGTATTCATGACTCACAATTGGCTTCAGAAAGCTTTCAGAAGGTATTCCCAATTCACAAGTGGATCTGACTCTCCCTTGAACTAATTGGAAACTAAGGCCGGCTTCCTGTGTGGGAGGTCCACACATCAAGTCCAGTGGAAGTCTGGCTTTATCTCACTGGCCACCTCCACTCCAGCAGGCCCTCCAGAGGGTGGGCGTGGTGGTGTGAACCCCTTGTTCCCTCAAATAATAACATGTGGAAGGTAAATAACAGATTACAAGAAAAATACAGACCATACTCCAGAGCTGAGGACCTCAGAATTCTACCCGTCTTGGTTAACAGACAGGTTGAGAAACAAAATAAGGACCAGAAGATAGAGGAAAGATCAGGATAATTAAGGAGTCAAGTCACAACACTTCACACACTGTTTGCAACTGATGCCATGAATTCTCCATCAAAAAACTAAAAGCCAGAATTAATACAGGGAAGGGGAAAGGTCACAGAGGATGGTGTAATCATGCTCTATTTTGCATAGCTTTTATTTTCAATTAAAAAAACATTCCTACAACCTCCTTTTATCCCTGTAGCATCCAACAAAGGAACAAAAGTCACTGTCCCCCTTATCAAGTCTTGCTTTGCCTTTGCCTTCCTGCCCAGAGTTACACAGGAACCCAGGTCTCGCCTTCCAGCCCTGGTCTCACACTCCTGGCTGCAGCATCCTATTGCTCCAACTCCATCAAGCTTGAAACTCAGTTGACGGAGAAATTATCTGGGACCAACCTAAGGCTATGAGGCTGTGCCTCTCTACAGTCAGAAAGGCACGTTTCTGAGCAGTAATCCAGGTTCAGTAATCCTAAGAACATTCGTCCTCCCGGCAGCTCAACATTCAGTAGGAACCTGCTAGAGCCACCTGTGCAGAGAAGGGGGTATCATCAGAAATGGTGATTCGTGCCTACTCTATACCTTTACCTTTTTTTCTTAACTGCTTCACTAGCTCTGAACATTTGTTACAAATATCTCTGGCACCTGGGCTTCATCTCAGCAGATCTCATAAAAGAGAGAAATCTTAAAAATAATAATACTGGAAATGAATAAAACTTTCTTCAGGTGGGGCTAGCCCAGTGGCACAGCGGTTTAGTCCGCGCTTGGCAGCCCGGGGTTCGCCGGTTCGGATCCCGGGCGCCCGCCGACGCACTGCCTGTCAGCCATGCCGTGGCGGCGTCCCATATAAAGTGGAGGAAGATGGGCACGGATGTTAGCCCAGGGCCAGTCTTCCTCAGCAAAAAGGGGAGGAGTGGCAACAGATGTTAGCTCAGGGCTGGTCTTCCTCACAAAAAAATTTAAAAAATAAAAATGAATAAAACTTTCTTCAGGTAATTATCAGAGAGAAATGAATTCCAAAGAACAGCAATCTGCTTTGGAACTAATGGACAGAAGATGCTAAGGTGTCCAACCCTAGTCCAAGTTCATACACGATCTTAGAGACTCGGTGGAGAGTTGCCTACGAAAGCGTTTCCCATTGTATGGCATCTAACACATATGTTGTTAAACATGTCTCTGCTGCACATTAGCCAGGGGTAAAGCAAAACACTGGAAAACAACTGCCTGACCATTTATCTGAGGCTCTTCTCCCAGTTTATTCAGTTAGAAAAGGGCAGAGAGAAGACTGAGAGGCAGTTTAACAGGAACTTAGCTGTGAATAGCTGACATGCCCTGGATGGCAGGCAAGAATTGGTCCTCCATTCTCATCCAAAATGAACAAAAACAGGAGCAGTTTCGTTTTCCCATCAGAAAAGCCTTCCTAACTTTAGGGACTGTCAGCCAAAGTGATGGTACATTGAAATCTACGTCAGCAATTACATTCTCAACTATCTTCACTAGGGTCACTCTTCCTAACCAGTTACATTTTGCTTTGTTTTGTTTGAAATAAACTGTTTAGTTTAGAACAGTTTTAGATTTACAGAAAAGTTTCAAAGATAGTACAGGGAGTTCCTCACACCCCTCATCCAGTTTCCCCTTTTGTTAACATCTTACATTACTATGGTACATCTGTCACCACTACAGCGCCAATACTGGTATATCGCTATTAACTAAACTCCACACTTTATTTGGATTTTACTAGTTTTTCCTCAATATCCTTTTTCTGGTCCTGGATCCCATCCAGGATCCAACATTGCATTTACTTGTCATGTCTCCTTAGGCTCCTCCAGGCTGCGACAGTTTCTCAGACTTTCCTTGTTTCTGACGACCTTGACAGTTTCAAGGGATACTGGTCAGGTATCCTGTACAATGTCCCTCAGTTGCGATTTGTCTTACATTTTTCTCATGATTACACTGGATTATGGGTTTGGGGGAGGACGATCACAGAGGTAAAGTGCCATCCTTGTCACATCATATCAAGGGCACATGCTCTCGACACGACTTATCTCTAATTTATCTCTGAGTTAACTTTTATCAGGTGGCTGAGGTTATAAGTTTGCAGGAGAAAGTTACTTTTTCCCCTGTTCGAATATTCTCCCCTTTGGAAGCAAATCATTAAGAACAGCCCACACTCAGGGAAGAAAGGAGAGTTTACCTCCTTGAAGAGTATCTACACACATTACTGGGAATTTTTCTGTAAGGAAGATGTTATTATTTAAAATACTTAAATAATATTTAAATATTATTATTTTAAATATTATTCAATCATTTACTTACATAAGTATGGACTCATGGCTATTTATCTTATCCTTTGGGTTATAATCCAGTAGGACATTGTTGATTTTGTTGCTTCAATTGTTCTACCTGTGGCCACTGGGGGCTTTTTCCGGTTGGCACCTGTTCAAGGACATTTTAATATTCCATCCAGAGTGGGGAGTCTATAATTAAGAAAGGAAAATAACATTCCCCCCCACCAGGAAGAGCGTTTGATTATATAATGAAAATTTCCACTCTTCATATGGAATTGGTTTTTCCTCCTACTAGGTTCTCAAAACGATTGAGGTGGTGGCATGGTGACTTTCTGTGGAATGCCTGGGCTGGGAGCACAACCAGGAGCAGGTGACATTCAACCACAGGGAACCTCAGGGAGAAAGAAGTTGGGGCTCCGGCCAATGAACACAGGCAGGGCAGCTGGGCTGTGAGTGGGAGGCTGTTCCCAGGAGTTCTTTGCAGAAGAATCTGGCCAGAAAAACAGAGTATTGGAAACTGCCCCCCAGACAAAGTGGAAACCATCAGAGTCAGATTTCAACTACACCGATGGCTGAGGCAGAGGCCGTGCTCCACTTGTCTCCACATCCCTTACACCGTCCTGCATATAGCGGGGCTGTCACCCGTCATGATATGGGGAACAAAGGAAGGGACACTGGCAGGATCGCACGTGAGTCGAACGAATTATTTCAGATCTCTCCCCAGTGTCGTTGGCCAGAATTAATGTATATTACCAAGACTGACTAATTGGTGCTTCATCTGCTCTTTCTTCTCATCTCACTCAACCCACAGAGGCAGGGGAAGCTTTGTGCATTTTTAAAGTCACTAGGAGGAAAGGAGAATGGTATTATACGGGGCTGCTAAAATCTACGAACTAAATCAACAACATTAAAATAGTTAATCATTGGCCAATCTATCTAGTTAGCTAGCTATGTGTATATGCACATATGCATATATGTACGTGTATATGTATGTATAATTACTACATATAACATATAATTTTATATATGAGTGTGTGTATATATACACATATATATATACACACTCTCTAGTAACTGCTGTCCACCTGGCCACTGCTCTACTACTGGTATTTTAAAAAGCAAAATGCTCTACTTTGCTATCACAGCAAGAACGTTCCCAAGCTCTATAATGACAGAGACTTGGCCTGATTTTGTTTGCTTGTTTGTTGTTTTGTTTTTTAGCTAAAGTATCTCCATCATCTAAAGGAGTGCCTGGAATATAGTAGGTGTCTATAAATATTTGTGAGATGAGTGAAGTCAACTGCCATCATCTTAACACAATAATACTGCAAACTCCCACCTAAGGGCTTGGTTAGGATGATTTTCTGCTTCACTGTTTCCAACAAGAGTTTCCATCCTTTGCATAGCATCCCTCCCCTCCTTCCGTACCCTGGAGTGGACACAGAGTTCATAATAAAAGGACTACTTCTAAAAGCTTAAAAATATACATAACATGGTGTCAGGCAGAGAGAAGAGCAAACAAACACAACAAGAAGGAAAGAGAATAAATAAACCACTTGTTAGAGGTTCGTAGACGGAGCCTGCCCCAAGGTGGAAGTTCAATTATTAATTGTAAGAAACACTAACTTAGCAGCTGCTCGGAAGAGAATGTGAAGAAAGGCTGCAAACACTGGTAATTATACCACTTAATTTCTAACACCCCTCACCTCTGACTGAGCAGCTCCCAAACACTCCAGCTCATGGCTGCTCTGAATGAGAGAGAAAACGACCACGGCAGATCTGGCTTGACTTACAAGCAACATCGGAATGGAGGAGCGAGGATGCCAAAGGCAGGTAGGATGGCCAGATTCTGAAATCACACCTCTTTGCCACCAGGGCCCTTTCCTTCGCTGTCAGGCGACACTCTGTGATCAGACTCCTCAGCTGGTGCAGGTCTCATGAGCATCAATAGCAAGGCAGAGATCCACTCTTCATGCAGTTTACAGATGAGGAAGGAACGTGGTGTGGCAGCAAGGAGATGAGCAGAGGTGCGGGAAGAGGAGGGGGCATGGAACTCCCTCTCGGCTCTCAGAACAGGGATGGTGAAGTCCAGGCGGGAGGCATTTTGACTGCACTTGTGAATCCTGAAAACAACTCTTCATAAACATGGAACCCAGTGAGCTCTCAGAGCTGCCATAGGATTTCTGTCAGCCTGCATGTGCCCCATTCCCTGTCATGTCCAAGCATCGGTGGCATTTGGGCTGAGAGGAAGCTAGCAGTGGTTGAAGAATCTCGGCTAAGCTCTTGCCACGCAGCCTGGGAGGAGGCAAATTGCCACCTGCAGTTTACCAAAGAGATGTGGATCCCTTAGCCCTGCCTGCTAGAGCTGGAGATCCAACCTGTTGCCTACCCCACGTTTAGATGGTCAGTAGATTTTCAACAAAGGTGCCAAAACAGTTCAATGGGGAAAGGAAAATCCTTTCCAAAAATCGTGCTACAACAAGTGGATTTCAATATGAAAGGAAGGAAGGGAAGAAGGGAGGAAGGGAGGAAGGAAGGAAGGGAAGAAGGGAGGAAGGAAGGAAGGAAGGCAGGCCTGAAATCTTGACCCCTACCTCACACCACAAACAGAAATTAAAGATGTTTTACAGACTTAAATACAAGGCTAAAACTATAAAGCATCTAGAAGAAAATATAGGACAACCTCTTCACAACCTGAGGGTAGGCAAAGATTTCTTAGAGAAGACACAAAAGGCACAAATCATAAAAGAACAATTTGATAAATTAAACTTTATCGAAATTAAAAACGTTTTCTCATCAAAAGATGCCATCAAAAAACTGAAAAGGCAAGCTGCAGATGGGTTAAAAAAATATTCACAATACATGTATCTAACAAAGGACTTGTACCCAGAATATATCAAGAATGTCTACAATAAATAAAAGGACAAAAGACCCAATAAAAAATGGGAAAAGATTTGGACAGACACTTCACAAAAGTCGATACACAAATAGCCAATAAGAACATAACAATCTGCTCAACATTTCAGTCATCAGGGAAATATAAAGTGAAACTCAAGATACCATTTCATACGCACTAGAATACAGAATGGTTAAAACTAAGAAGACTGACCACACCTAATGCTGGCAGGGATGTGAGACAACTAGAACGTTCATACATTGCCGGTAGAGGTGGCAAATGGTACAATCACTTTGGAAAACCGTTTGACAGTTTCCCGTAAAGTATAACATACATGAATCCTATGATCCAGCAATTCCACTTATAGGTATTTTCCAAAAACAAGTGAAACTACATGTCAAAAAAAACTTACACAAAAATGTTCATAGTGGCTTTATTCACACGCTGTTCCAAACTCAACATGCAAGATCAGGAGGGAACAGGAGCACCAAAGGTCCTCCTGAAAAGATGGCTTCAAGAAGAAATCCATTCAACCATGGATAGATTCAAAAGAGACTCGGGAACAGAGGAACCATCAAAACAGACGTTGTGGTGATCACTGAATGCATTTACATAGGACAAAATAGCCAAAAGAGAATGTAAATATTATGAATCATGATCAAATAAAACATATGAGGACATAATCTAGAGCTGGGAGACAGGTGGCAGAAGAAAGTGTACTTTGTAAGAGGGAATCATTCCATAACTTATAAAATATTTATATATATTCTAAATGAAAAATCTAAAACACAACTCCATCTTCTTAATGGTTCTCATACTATTTTGTCGTATCTTTACAAATGAATATCTCTTTTAGTGAAGAAATATTTATCTAAAGTTTAGCAATTCTTTTAGCTATACCTTAACTTCTTTTGCCTCAGCTAAATTTAAATATAATCAAATTTAATACTTATTTTTTAAATAGCATGTAATCCTCTTCCTATATTAATTAAATTATTTCCATCCATCCATCCATCCTTTATTGGTAGATATGCAGAGACAGACGTCTAGAATTGTGTTTACAAAATGTTTATATTGATTATTTCTGGGAGGTGGGACTTGGGGAAGATTTCTTGCCTTTGTCTCTCAACTCTTTATATTGCTTAACTGTTTACAAAGAGCATGCATCATTTTTGTAAAAATAATCAAGCCATAATGAAAAAAAAATAAAGTAGATCTCCCTCTGGTCCTAATCCTAGCACCTTGTTCATTTCTTACATGAAACACCTCAAAAGTTACAGCTACATATGTATTTCCAGGTGTTTACTTAAAATCTGTTTCCACCACTGGGCTGCAGGCCCTGAGGGCAGGGCTGGGAATGGTGACTAGCACACAGTAGACACACACAACACATATTCTCTGAATAGATGACATGAAGAGAAGCAAGCGAATTAGCTTCTCCTCTTACACACTTTCTAGAGTTAAAAAAGTCACCAAGATTGACCCTGTTGAATTTTTTTTTTAGATATATCTAAAATGACAGAATATTCTCTGAGTTCAGAGACTGAACTTTTAGAAGCCCGCAAGGCTTCATTTGCAGTCTTTCACCAGGAGAACTTAAGGACAGAAGAGCTGTCACCAAACGCTTTCAAATTCCTGGAGGAATGAGATAAACTTTACCTTCATGAGCTGCTTCTTCCAATAGTTTCATGTAGATAAATGAGAAAATGACATTATAGATCGTCATGCTTTCCTAGAATTGGTTCCTAAATGGCGTGGGGGGCTATCTCGCTGGTTCCACTGCTTGACCACAGAAAAACTCGGTCCAAGTCAATGGAGATAATGCCCATCTGATAGGTGCAGACCCAGACAGAGCAGCAGTGGTATTTCCAGGTAACACAAGGGTAGAAGTTTCTCTTGTTCTCCCTGCTTTTAGCCACTCTCATTTATTTCTCACTTCTAAACCTTTCTGCGATAGTTAAGTGTGCATTCCTCCTCTGAAAACAGGGTTCAAGTCATTTCTACTCGTTTTTAATAAAGAATTTGTTCTAAACATTCTTAGCATCTTAAATGGTCTGTACTGTACTGCTCCTTAAATTTCTATTAGGAAGATAAAGAATGCTAAATGCCAATGTCTAAGTGGTTCTTTCATCTATCATAGAGAGTGTGGTGGTCCTAAGATTTAAAAAAAAAAATCCCATTCCATTTATCAAGAGTTTCTGCTTTGGTTTTGGGTCTGTCAGAGGTACTTGTTAGTCTGAATTTTCGGAGCCGTGGAGCTGATCCACGTCTCAGCATGCTCCTGTCTCCAAAGTGGATTCTTGAAAAGATCAAGACCAGCTTCTCCTGACAACAACCTAAGAGAGTTGAGATTGGAAGACAGTGTCTGAGAAATAGGATCTCTAATGAAACCATCCAACGGTGGCATCATTACTTCAACAGTGGCATCATTACTTCAATAGTGGCATCAATACTTGGCTCTGCCTGTGTGGCATTACCTTGACCCTAGGCTCTCAGAGAGCAAAGGCAGGTAATGCAGAACAGGATTACCCATCAGTGCATGCCACCTCACATCAACAGGGTGCCAAATAAATGTCAGCTTTCATCTTTCCCTAGACGGTTCCCACATCTTCTCCCTAAAAAGTGATTTTTAACTTTTTTCTGTGATTACAGATGTCTTTGAGAACTTGATGAAAGGTACTGGCAGTCTCCTTAGAAAAATATACACATACACAGAAATTTCTTGCAACTCCAAATGGTTATTAATGAATCCTGGGTTATTAACTCCTGGGGACAAAGGGTTGCAGGAAAAGAAGCACCAAGCATACACCCTCTGATGCTGTATGAAGAGGCTTCCGGGCCTGCAAGACCCCTGCCCTTTCCCTATATCTTGAAGCTAATGTTCAGCTGACTCTGATCTGATAACTAGAAAATTAACACCAAATTCTGAGCAAAGGAAAGTTCACTTCATACTGTACCTCCAATATTTCCTTAGACTTGAAATTTAAATCCCACGAAAAATTAACCCACACATAGAAAGTTTACAGTTTTACATATTGATACTTAAGCTTTTCAATATCAGATACTACTTAGGTTTAAAGAAGTAAAGAAAGTAAGTACAATAAATGATGTGGAAGGGCAAAATAGTACATTTGAAACAGTCTATTTGCAGCAAAAGTACTTAAAAATGTTTTTGAGACATGACATCACACTGTGGTTATTCTGAATCTCTGCCAGTAAAAAGAAAAAAAACCCCATATGCTAATATTTTTTAAAAATATCATATTTTGTTGCAACTTTGCTGTCCCTGGAAACCTGTGAGAGAAAGATGATTCTCTCCATTCAGAAGACATCATGTAAGAGTCTTATTTAAACATGGAGCAAAATATTCTCTGCTGAACAATCAGAGTGATCAACTTCAGTACGAAAATGCACCACCTCTTTAAAAACAATAACCAACCAAATTTTACCAACAACCAAAACACCACCTCATTCTGTAGAATGTAAGGACATTGAGAGACTTGGACACAAAATCCAACGAAGCCGAACCTTCTCTTGGACAGACTGACAAAGGAACCAGCTGCTCTGAAACAACCCTGAGAAACCTTGGTTGCACTGACCAACTGTCTCAAACAGGCCACAGGCACACACTGGACCCTGAGCAGCAAAAGCTCCAGTCCACAACAGAACAGACACAATACCGCCCGAGTGAGGATCCCAGATGGATGCTGCCCCGAACTGCAGGGAAGCACGGTATTAGGCTGAGACCGCTCAACCATCTCCTCAGTAGACTTAAGGACTTACTCTGATGAAGTTTTACGATTTCCCTGGTCATCTAATAGAGTCAGGCACACTCAGGAGGCTTTGCCCACATCTACTGATTCTCCAACAAGCTAGATCTGCACTAGGAAGAAAATATGGTCTTGGTGTGCTCACTCCTTGAGTGCCCCTGTTTCCAGCCACTGTCTGAGGTGTGTTGGAGATGGAAGATGAACAGAGACCGAGTTGAAGGCTTAAAAAAACTCACCATCTAGTGCATCTGGTGGACGGGGAGAGGACCTTTAATACAAAATGATAACATTGGTGTTAGGTTTGCTGAGGCACTAGAGCAGCAAGAGAAAGTAATGCTTGACTCTGCCTGGAAAGTCAAAGAAGTCTTCAGGTTCGAAGACAGGCCTGAATCATCTTGAGGGATAAGGGGTTCTCTAGACACAAGGAACATTATGTGCTATAGGCAAGGAAATGCAAAAGAATGAGGCACTCTTTTTGGAACTGCAAGTAGCCCCATGTGGCTAGAATGCAGGGTGCATGAGGGGGTAAATAAGAAAGGATGCTACAAAAACAGACAAGAGACAGATAATAAAAGCTTTTATGTCATGTTAAGGACATTGGAATTTATCCTACAACTCCTGGAAATTCTAAGCTTCCAAACAGAAAAACCATTGCATCAATTCTGCATTTTTAGAAAGTTCACATTCATAGCAGTATGATGATGGATTAGAGATAAAATCCATATTAGTCCTGAAAGCCAGTGGTACGTCCTTGGCAGGCTTCAACCTGATCAGAATAAAGGCAAAAGGATATTTCCAGACCTATATTCACTAAGGATCAGTATGACTGAGAGATGTTCACTAAAAATGTGCATGACACTCTTTCCTCATTTTTAAAGTGGAAAAGATGGCATCTGCCCCAACTACAGACCTGGTACGTGAAGATGAAACGTACATATCAGAAACATTTCACCCAATGAAAATGCAAGGAAGTATTCCTGTGGCTATAAGTCAGATAAAGCTGGTATACACTGATTTAAATCACAGGGCTCCTGACCAAGTATATTAACAATAATCTCATCTTTGCCAACATGTGTTCCATAGAATGAAAGTTCTGTGAGATGAAAAAACAGACAAGAAAAACTGATTTTCACAGTCAAAAAAAAAAAAAACATAAACAATACGTTTAGAAGCTTCTGTTTACAGCAAAGATGGAGTAACAGGGATTGGATTTACCCTCCCCCCTGAAACAACCAAAATTGACAAAATATATGAAATAACCATTTTCAAGTGGGCAATGGGCAATAAAAGACAGCATCTCAGAGAAGAAGCAAATGAAGTGAGCCCTATGATTTTCCCAGCTTACCACCTTGAGAGAGTTTCCAGGAGGCAGAGCAAGGAGAGGGTCTTCAGGGGGAACCTGGCAGACTCACAAGAGGAGGCAGAGTTGGTGACGCATAAGCACATGGAAAGAGGCTCACCGTACTAGTCACCAGGGAAATGCAAATTAAAACCACGAGGAAATACAATTACACATCTATTAAGCTAAAATTATAAAGACTGAACATCCTCAGTGTTGGTGAGGATGTGAAAGAACTGGAACTCTCATACACTGCCGACTGCAATATAAAATGGCAGAACCACTCTGGAAAACAGTTTGGCAGTTTCTT
The DNA here is from genome assembly GCA_031878705.1 of Tapirus indicus. Classification (NCBI taxonomy): domain Eukaryota; kingdom Metazoa; phylum Chordata; class Mammalia; order Perissodactyla; family Tapiridae; genus Tapirus; species Tapirus indicus. Next base: position 52,291,676 of record CM062932.1, read on the forward strand.
AAAAAGTTAAACATACACCTGCCATATGACCCAGTCATTCCATTCCTAGGTATTTATCCAAAAGAAATGAAAGCATATGCCCACATGAAGACTTGCACGTGAATGTTCATTGTAGCCTTATTTGTGATAGCCCCAAACTGGAAACAACTTAAATGTCTGTCAATAAGTGCATGGATAAACATATTTGATATAGCCACACAATGAAATGCAATGCAGCAATAAAAAGGAATTATCTTGATTGTGATGATGTTTTCACAACTGTAGAGATATGTCAAAACTCATCAAATTGTACCCTTTAAATGTGTGTGGCTTATTGTGTCTCAACTGTACCTCAGTAAAGCTGTTAAAAAATGTTTGGAAAATTCTGGGTTAAATAACCTTAAGTAAGTTTCTTCTCTGTAGATTTCCAGAGCCTCTAAAAGCTAAGTGGGTATTATTACTCTGGCAAAGGAGAATATAATATATGTGATTTTCCAAACATATTCTACCACAGAATCTTTTTTTTTTTTCCTTTTATTCTTTTAATGGGTACCTCACAGAGCTGGCATTCCATGGATCACTTTGGGAAATACAACAAAATCTGTTGTTGATTTAGAAATTTCTAAGTGGCAAATGACAAGAAGACACCTTCTAAATTGTCTTCAAAACATGAGAGGTCCCCAATTTCATAAAATCTGCTTTAATAGATGTGAAAACATCCCAGCTGTCTAAATAAATATGCTCACTTTGCTTCACAGGCTGCAGAATTACTTTAGTTTCTCTCTTGCAGCTACAGATCGTGTTTATTTTTTCTTCAGTTTCTACCGAGTAAGAAGCTATTGCCTAGGATTTATTGGTCAGTTTTATTCCTCCATCCCGTGACATCTGCTAGAGGTGGTTGTTATTGTTAATAATAATACTAAATTATCTGAGCATTCCAGAGTACGAAATTCTCAAGAAGCAATCAAAACAGCAGCATTTTAACTCCTTCTTTGGAAAACACACTATACCCACAATTCAAGAGAAGAGAGAAGCTCAGAAAATCCAAGTACGATGATTAGAAAGATGTTTCTGGACTCTCAGAAGGCCATAATATATTAATTAATTTCACTGCTCTGTCCCTAATTTCTTTGACTGCTCCAGGACTGACCCCAGAGTTGCTGCTTTACATAGATATCTTTAAACCATATTATTAAGCTGGCCTGCTCTGCTCTTTTACTCATTCAAGTCACTTAATGCAATCGTCTGTCTAATTTAGTCTGAATTTCATCTGGAGCTGTAATCACGGGCGAGGAATAATGTCTGACTTCAGCAGGACTGGGTCGGCTGCTTTTCTTGATGGAAGATCTCACCACCTGCTTGAGGCAGAAGATGCTTTTAAGTGGAACTATCAAGAGGGTTCATCACTCGGCCCCGAGTCACTCGGGTGGATTGGCTCAATGGAGGCCCGGGCATTATATGAGTGAAAACTGCATAAAATATGGTCAAGGGCTGTGCTCCACACAGAGCACCATTGACACAGGCATCCGTGAGTCTGCCTGCACTCACAGGCCTCGGTGTTACCATAGCTGCCCGGACCGGCTCTGTTTTCTCAACACCACTTGCTCTTCAAATGTTCTGTAAAGCCACAGAGGGCTGTTGCCAAAAATCTGGATGAATATCACAGAGACGGCCCAGAATGGCACCTTCTTGATGACCGAGCCAGTTGAGGCATACTTCTGGGTAATACTTAAATGGCGCAAAACTCATGCATCCTTAATACCAAAGCTTTTTAAAGTTTCATGGAGGTGGGAGCTAGCCAGTTCGTTACAGGGAAGGTATTCTAGGCTTGAGTCTCTGTTCCCCGGGTGCGTGTGACTGATCCAGGGTGAGGTGACATTTCCTGAGGCTTGACAGAGAAATGACCATTGTCAGCAAGTTGTAAGGGCAAAATAGCCAGTCAAAATGTGTTCTGGCCTCATCAAAAAGTCCTGGTCCGGTGGAAAGCCATGAAGATGGCTGTCTTACATGCCCCATCCCTCCTTATTTTGGAGCGAAGGTAATGCTATTCTTCTACATCATAGTTCAAAGACTGAAGTGTGACCTCCTGCTGGGCCCAAGTAGGGACTGGTCTTTAGTCTGACTCTGCCCATGGAAAGGAGAATCTGTTATAACTGACCACAGTGCCCCTGGGCCTGCTGGCTGCCCCTGGTTTGGCTCTACAAACCAGTATGTCACTGCTGATGGCCCTGTGCAGCACTGGTCTACATACTGGTGAACTGCTGCCCAGCCATTTGCAGGAACAGTGGATTATTTTAAATTGCATTTCAGACAATGAATCCTCAGAGCATTATTTCCATCCACCCTGCTCTTCATCTACTGCAGTACAAGGCTGTGCTCAGAAGTCTTTAGTTTTACATTTTGGGGAAGGTATTTAGCCCCACGAACAAAACTGCAGGAAGCACGACTACGTGGCAGTGGATAATCTGCTCTCAGCCTCATTTAGTGTCCAATGTGAAGACACAGACACCTGTTAATTTACCTGTGCCCTATTTAGCCCCACGAACAAAACTGCAGGAAGCACGACTACGTGGCAGTGGATAATCTGCTCTCAGCCTCATTTAGTGTCCAATGTGAAGACACAGACACCTGTTAATTTACCTGTGCCCTATCTTGCTTTAGATTGACATGTAACCTACTGTTCTAAACTATCATATTTAGTATCCTAATGACCAGACTATCCTGCCATGGTGGGATATGTAAGCAGGAAGGTTCTGGGGCCCGTCTTGAACAGCAGATTTTAATAAAAAGGGAAACATGAGACAAAATGCAATATATAAAATAAGAAATAGATGAAGAGGCAGTCTGTGTTGTTGAATTAAAAAGCCGCAAACCGTTAAGCTACTAACTCTTTTCAAATTAATAGTTTTAATATAATTCCAGTCAAAATAACAATAAAATTTTTAAACTGGATAAAGAGATTCTAAAGCTCATCTGGAAAAGACAAATGCATAATGAGTGGGACTCATCACGAAATATATGATAAAACAGTAATAATTAAAACAGATCTTCCTTGTTGTAGAAGGATACTTAACTTTCTTCAGATTTATCATCACCTTAAAAAGCCTACTAGACAAAGGTACTATAGCCCTTGAATGATTCTGCGTGTATGTTTCTAGAGTACCATCAAAACATGGCAATTCTTATCTGGCTGTCTCAAGGACTTCTGATGATACTTGTAGTTTATCAAAATAGAAGAGATTTCCTGTGGACTAGATTTGGACTCTAAAATCAGCTTCTAGGTTTTTCCTGCATTTTCAGACCAGCTACTCTTTAGCTTCTGCTTCCTCTCTACCTTCAGATTAAATAACTTGTTATGGAGCTTGGAATGTCAATGATTCCTGCATACTCAACTTAAGGCCCATATTTATTCAAGTTAAGTGTTGGGTCTATGCAGCTGTGAATCTACTCCAAAGCTGAGATTAATTCTATCAGTACTTTCTTACACTCTCTGATACTGTTAGCTAACAGGTCATCTCTTCCAATCATGTAGTTCTCAACTAGACGCTTCCTCCATTCGTGGAAGATTTGAGCACCATAATTAATGCCCATATTCATGTAGATAAACCATCCAATACTTTGGTTTCAGTTCCTTATGTGGTTCTTTACCTGCCTCACCTCCAATGAACCTGTCCCACACACTATTTCAGCCAACTAATCCCAAGGGCATTACATACCACAAAACTACCTCTGAAATCTCAACTCCAGGCCAGGATTCCAGGCATCCTTCAGAACCCTCAATCCAATAATACTTTGGTCCCACTGGCACTTCTACTCTATTGGCTCAACCACCTTCTTATTTTCACACTCACCTTGTGTCTTCACCTCCCTCCTTATCCAGCAGTGGTCCCACGTTATAACCACCCTCTGGCATATACCTACACACACACCTAGTTAATGTCAACCCTCCATCTTCTCTGCACCTGTTCCCAAAGAGCTGGCGGAGGCTGGAGAAAAACATACTGCCATGACGCCTGGCCTGATATGAAATCACTCCAGGCTGCCTGGCATTTCTACTACCTTTCTCTCGAGAACACATGCTTCTACTCCCATACCTTCTTTCTCCTCAGTCCTCCAAAACTTCCTTCCTCCCAGTTGATATTCTTTTCGTATTTCACTGGGAAATTGAAAGAGAACTTCCTCAGCCTCCCACCACCACAGGGACCATGTTCCTGTATCTGCGTCATCTGCTCTGCCTTCTGTCCTGATGCACAGATGGACCATCCTTACTCCTATTCATCCCCTCTCACCTACCCAGCAACATTGCTCCTGCAGTTCTCTGGGGTCATCAATTTCTCCCTCTCTAGTGGATTACTTCTATTAGCATACACCTTCTATAATATCTCTCTCTTAAAAAAAAAATTCTGCCGTTGAAATCACATCCCCCTCAGCCACCAGTCTATTTCTCTGACCCCTTTTTACAACAAAAACTCAACAGAATCTTCTATATTTGCCGTTTTTCACTTGCCAATCTCTCATTCTCTCTTCAGCCCAGTCCAATCAGCCTTTCATCTCCACTCTTCCATTGGGACCACTCTTATCAGGTCACCACCGGTCTCCATTTGGCCCAACCCCGTGGTTACTTCCCAGACCTCACCTTACTTATCTTCTCAGCATTTCACATGGTCATCAATTCCTGCGTTTTGAACATTCTTCATTTGCTTTCCAAGACATTACCCTCTTCTGGTATTACTATGTTCTCACTGACCACTCTTCATCAGTTTCCTCTGCTGGATTCTTCTCAACTTCCTGACTTCTAACAGAGGGCCCTGGTGCTCAGCCCTCAGCCCTCTTTCTCTCCTGCCTACACTCACTCCCTAGATGATCTCAGCCAACCTCATGGCTTTCACCATTCCCAAATTTATATCTCCAGCCCAGACATCTCTATGAACTCCAAAGTCATGGGTCCATCTGCCTGCTTGATATTGCTACTTGGATATTTAAAAGGCATCTCAGACACAGAACTCCTGATGTCCTCCCACTTCAAACTTGTTCTTCTCCAGCCACCTACCCAGTCGTTCAGTCCCAAAGTCTAGGAATCTTCCTTGGTCTTTCCCCTATCTCAGAGCCCTCATCCATCAGCAAATCCCATCAGCTCAACATTCAACTCCACAACTATTTCTTCAGGCCAAGTCACCCTCTCCTCCACTACAAACATATCCTCTCAACCTGGATTCTACTCTTGTCCCCCAGCTCTCAGAATCTACTTTGCACATGGCCACCAGAATAATACTTATAACCTGGGTCAACTCATGTAACTCCTCTGATCAAAACCTCCTGATGGCTTCCTATCATACTTGGAATGAAATCTGAAGGCCCTAGTGGTCCAAGGCCTGTCCACATTGCTGGCTGCCTGTCCTCCACGTTCCTCTTACCCACACTGGTCTCCTGGCCGTCCCTCAAAGACCAAGCACTCCCCAGCTCCAGGGCCTTCTCATCGATTCTTCCTCTAACCAGGATGCTCCCTCTGACTGGGGTGTTCCCTCTGACCAGGATACCCTCTCCACAGACACTCTAATGGTCCCCTCCCTCACCTCATTCAGGTCTCTTCTCAAAAGCTACCTTCTTTGAGAGGGCTTCCTTAACCACCTTATCTAAAATAACAGCCCAGTCACACTTCCATCCTGAGTACTCTGCTTTATTTTTCCCCATAGAACCAAAGAACATTGTATTATGGATCTTTGTCTATTATCTGTGTCCCCCACTGGATATAAGTCCTATAAGGGCAGGCACCTTGTCTTTTTTGGTATGCTGACGCAGCCCCAGAGTTTAGGATGGCACCCAATAGACACTCACTGAGTGAGTGGATGAATGAATCAATTCATCAGTCAATCGGTCATCAACTGAAGCTAGGAGTTGTACCCCCTTGTAAAGTTTGTCTAGCTCTTCCACTCTGTAACAGGGCGGAGGAAACATATCAAAAACTCTGTTTTCAAGTACACAGCCTCAAACCCACAAAGGAAATATCCACGAAGACTGTATGCATTTCTCCTGAGGGTTTTGCATTCCGACTCTTTCATCTGCATCATCTTCTCTGTGCCTGTGTATGCAGTAGGTGGCTCTGAGCAGCAGAGAAAATGTCAGCACAGCATGCACAGAGCCAGAAATGGTTCCCATTGCCTTCAATAGCTCCCCTTCTGCCTCCATGATGAGAACAGTCGCTGCACAGCTATAATTTTCTGTTTAGATAACGTCTTATTTGCATGCTGAAACCATGTCCTTTTTCCTATTACTGGTGTAAAAGATTGCTTCTTTCTAATTATGTTGCAGGCACTCAGGGAATTCAAAGAGCAGAAAATATGTCAGAACAATTTACAAATTGTGGCTATTTGTATACACGCTTGCTTGGACTACAGCAAATATAGAAAGGAAAAAAAGTGCTCATTAAAAATACCAGCTCTCCTCAGCAGATCTCTGCTTCCATTTGTTCTTTCAGTTCTAACTGAATACAAACCTAAACCCTGAATATGAATGTGCTCGTGAAAAAAATTATTTTTCCCCATCTCTTGACTCTTTTAAGTGAGAATTTAGAAATGAAACTTTTGTCTAGCTGCTCCCATCCTGTCTTGGAAACTCCATTTCCCTTGCAGTCAAGTCACGGTTCCTAAAAACATGCATTTTTTTTGTTTTGGTTTTTGTTAACTGATCTGTCTCAAGAGCTGGAAAATTCTTCCCAGAGTCATACGAGTCAGGACTGAACAATTATTCCATGGACAGTGAGATGAAGATATTGTGTGTGAGGGGCCGGCCCGGTGGCGTAGTGGTTAAGTTCGTGTGTTCCACTTCGGAGGCCCAGGATTAGCCGGTTCGGGTCCTGAGCACAGACCTACTCACCGCTCATCAAGCCATGCTGAGGCGGAGTCCCACATAGAGGAACTAGAAGGACTTACAACTAGGATATACAACTATGTACTGGAGCTTAGGGGAGAGAAAGGAAAAGAGGAAGATCGGCAACAGATGTTAGCTCAGGGCCAATCTTCCTGAATAAAAAACAAAGGTGCTGTACGTGAGATGAAGGATCTTCACATTCATCTCAAGACTTTGAGACTAAACTTACTTGTTTCTACATTTTGAACTCCATTAAATTATAAGGTACTCGAAGGTCTAAAATATGTCTTTTCTTTCTTTGGTATCTTACCACAGCGCTAAGAAAAGGACTGTACAGAGCATACTAACTTTCAATCCAGGAACTTTCATAGATATGAACAAAACCACTCAACAGAACCCAAATACACAAGTTCTACCCATTACCAACAGATGGGATTGGTGGTTGCTTGTTGACGTGGATTTAGGAACAAGAGGTCTTTCAAAAGGCCTTCTGGGACCTTCACTAGCCTAAATAGAGAAGCTTCTAAGCCTCTTATAAGGCACGATCTTTCCAGAGTCCCATGCTGCAACTTGATTTGCCTACTTGATCAGCTCCAAGCTTGTTTCATTCAAGCTAAGTGTTGGGCAATAACGAGGTACAGTTGCAGAGGTGTGGTGCTACAGAGCTCAAACACAGTCATGAGGAGGTGTAATGGTCAAACAAAATTCTAATAAACTCTTATATTGCCCAAATGTACACTGATTCTGAATATAGGCCAAATTTCCATTTTCCCATTAAAAAGGAAGGAGTTGGCCAACTTGAATATATAAACTTTTGGAGATGCAGGGGTGGATAGAACAGTCAAATGTCTATTTGCACTACTTAATTCATTAATTTAATTACATATGCATATTTAAAATAAAATATTATATAAAATCATATACTAAGAAATGCTGCTTTTGCTCATTCTGACATTTCAGAAAACAGTTTTATCCCATCTCTGTGACTTTGACACCAGTGTTGTTATATTCACAAGACAGACTTCTTGAGTCATCAAACAATTTTCAACAGCACGTAATTTTCAGTTTCATCTAATTTATTTAAGATTTGGCTCTTTCATAATCCACATACAATGCTGTCACTATTAATTTTATCTGGAGCCACAAGTACCCACCTGCACGGCATAGCACCAGGACACTTTATTTTGTTTTGATTCATCCTACAGGACTATATTTGATTTGCACTAGGTAACCACATGTTGTATTGCTTAGCATGGCTTGGGTGCCAGTAGGGAGCAACGGACTCAGATCCAATGAAGGGTTGAAATCAAGTGAATGCACAGAGTTAGGTGGATGAGAGATGGGGCAAGACCAGAGGCAGGGAAATGCATAAGGAGGCCATTAGAATGGTCCATGCAAGTTATAATGAGGAATTCAACTAGACCAGTCATAGTAGGAAGGAATTCAAGAAGGAAATTTATGAAGCAAAATCAGCAGGGCTCGGTTACTAAGTGGATTTGGGGAATTAGAAAAAAGAAGGAGAGATAAATGATGCTGAGGTTTCTGGCTTGAAAGGGTAAGTAGATTTGGTTCCATTACATTCTTCCTGATGTGAGGAATAAAGGAGACAGAAAAAGCTGAGGTCAGGAAAAAGGAGATCAGGTATTCCTGATCCACCGAATACAAGTGGCTGTTGGACAAACAAGTCAAGATTTCCAACAAGAGTAAGGATATTTGATTCTGACATCCACAAAAGAAAGTTTGCCTGGATAATCAATTTGGGTGCCTCAGCCCATAAGTTCTAAGTAGAGCTGTGAGCCTGGGAGAGATCCCCAGAAGAGAATGTGAATAAAAAGAAAAGGGGGGTGCTGATGAAATGCTAGGGAGGAAACAAATAAAACTGCTAATTTAATGGATAAACAAAGAAAGAGAAGCCCAAAGGGAGACTGGTAAGATATTGCCAGAAAGGAAGGATGTGAACTAGGAGGGAGAAGGGTCATAGAAGCGAGCGGAAGATATTTTATAAAAGAGGCAGAGGCTAACCACTGCAAATGTACAGGGAATTTTAGTGACAGTGACACGATTTCCCATTGGATTTGATGTTTAGGACTTACTGGTCAGGAGGTGATGGGAAGTGTGGACCTCTATTTTCAGAAGTTTTGTTGAAAAGACGAGAAAAGAAAAGTGGGTGGCAGCTAGAGGGGGTAGAAGGGTTGAGGGAAGACCTTTTTTTTCAAGATAAAAGACATATGAGCATGTGTGAACTGGCTGAAAGAGCCAAGAGAGGAGGGGATGTAGAGAAAGAAGGCAGACTTGATGGAAGAAGGAGGAAGGCAAGAACACCAGGCAGGAAGAAAAAAGAACTGACCTTGAGTTGAGGGAGCAGACACCTCTTCTGGGGCTGAAGAAAAGGAGATGGTTAATAAATGGGTAAGTTTGGAGTGAGGGGAGCAGGAAGCTGAGGATATCCTTGCCTTATTGTCTATTTTGAAGTTGTTTGCTGAGAGGTGAAGGCTGAGAAGGGGGCTTAAGGAGTCTGGTGACTCTTTGAACAGTAATCGCCAAATGCACAATAGAAAGAGCTGAGCACACCTCAAGGGCCCAGCTGAGTCAGATGTCTGGAATCTGGAAGGGCACTAACTCCTGTGATTGTGTGTGAACTGTCTCAACAGCCCTTGGCAGCCAAAGTCAGGGAGCAAGATGGCTTGTAAGATTGGTCAAGGCTGAAGTAGGAGGACAAGGTGTGAGGGAAGTGAGAGGTCTGGGAAGAGAGCCGTTCAGAGGATGACAGGAAAGGTAGGAAAGAAACCAAGGTAAGAAGGGGTGATGACTGTAAAAAAAATGTCCAAAACAGAGGTCTCTGGAGGAAGTGGAGTAACAAGGGCCACGGAAAGACACGATGCTGAGGTCAGAGGGTAAGATATTGAAGTGTCTGAACTGAGAACAAGGCTCAGGGAGTGACCGCAAGGGAGGACTGATGAAGAGCACACCAAGAACTGTCCATGTGGAAGCCGATAGCAATGAGGGGGGACTGCTATGTGTTCACCAAACTCCATTTCCTCTTCCTCCCTTCCAGGGAGACTGCACTTCCCAGTATTCCCAGCAGTTGGGTGGGCCATGTGACTCGGTTCTGGCCAATGGAATGTGGACAGAAGAAATATACAACTTTTCTAGACTTGTAAAAAGTCTCTCACAAAAAAAATGTCTCTCACAAAATCCTCCTCACTTATGCTCTTTCCTTCTCTGCAGGCCAAATGCAGAGGATGTGGTGGAGAACTCCAAGACCGTCGGAGCCACCAGATGAACGGAGTCTGGGGGCCAGAATAGAGCAAGGGGCATGGGCCAGGGCATGGAGCAGAACATCCCTTCCCAACCTACCCAAATGGGACTGTGGCTTGAACAAGAAATAAGCCCTTACTGGGGCTTTAGGGGCTGTTTGTTATAGCAGTTAGCTTGCACTGACTGAAATGAGAGTGCCAAAGGCAGACAACACAGGCCTCAAAGAGGAAGAGCTTTTAATTAAGAATTAAAATAAGGGAGAGATGAACCCTGCCTCTTGGCTCCCTGGCAAGAAGGCTTGAGAGAAGGAGCCTCAACTTAGACAGGAAAGCACACAGTAGGTACTCAATAAAAAGATTTGCTAAATGAATGCTATGAAGGACCAATGCAGGGATAAGAATCTTGATTTTTATCGAGGACTGCAGAGGATGAAATGAGCTTCCATGGCAGTATAAGCGAGGGCATTTGTAACTTTCTCTTCTAATTATAAAAGTTATTGGGAGACCAGACTAGATGACAAAAAAATATATATATATAGAATCTCCTTCTCCTGAGAGTCTTAGGAGGAAAAAAATGAGATAATTATCTTCACGGGGTAGAAGAAGGATGAAGAGAAATAGTTTAATAATATTGTATGGTTCCTTCCAGATTGAGAAGTCGATTTTCCCATTGATTTGGGGTGCCTTTTTTCCCTATCTTTTCTAAGTGAGCAGCAGACTAAATTGAATCTCTCTGTTCCAGGGCTAAAAGACGCTATAAATTTCTGTGGATTCTACGTGAGATGACACAATGCAGAAGCAATCGGTCCACAAACCATGCACTAGGCTGGTTCACACATAACTTCTGGAGTTAGAAAGAGCTCAGTGTGACACTGTTCAGGGAGATTTCTTAGCCACTGCCCACTGAACTCCTTCTTCCAACTGACTCATTGAATCCAAGAGACAAGCTGAAGGGAGGGAGGGGAACAAATGTAGCTCATCGTCGCTCACTGCCAGCACCCATGTATTTTCCAGGGTAAGTTGTCCAAGAGGCAATTTGTTAAATCAATCACCAGGAAATGAGGTCTTCATAATACTGGCTGTGACTTTGATTTCAAATACGGTGCCAATCAGAATGAGGGCTTTTGTTCCCTTGTGAAAACCATCATTCATACAAAGTTCTAAGAAAAGAATATCCCCTGCCCACCTCCCCCCACAAGAAAAAAGAGAAAAAAGAAACCTGACACTACTGAATGAAAGTATGTGGACCTCAGAAGCTCAATGTAGCAGTAAGCTCCTTGGCCACCCATACTACATAATCTGTTCTTTAAATCTCATTCCTGCTCGATTGCCTGAGAAACTTAGGTTTGAAGAACAATGGGTAAAAAAGTGAGTGAGGGAGCTTCACTTTGCTGTCGAAAACCACAACACACACATGAGAAAACTCACGGTTGGAAAGAAATTGATTAAAACAAGATCTGGTTCCAGACCTTGATGTCACTATTATAATGGGGTACTAAGAAGAAGAGGCCGAAAGACGAAAATGAGGGGTAAGTCACTGTTGGGTAGAAAGAGGGTAAATGAGCTCTCTTAGGCTGCGAAGGCCCTTATTACCCCAACAAAAGTACTGTTTTCCCTTCAGATATTTCCCAAATACCTGCCATAGACCAGGCACTGTCTTAACGTGCTAAGGATCCAAGGACAGATACGACAGAGCATCTGAATTTGAAGAACCAAGCAGTGAGTGAGATCAATATGTAAATTCATCACATACAATACAAAATAACCAATGTTACTCATAAACATGGAAAAACACTGTAGAGGGATCTAGAAGAAGGAGCTGATGCCTCAGCGTGAATGAGTCAGAAAAGTTTCACAGAGAAACGAATATTTACGGTGAGTCGTGAACGACGCAGCAATTGCCGTCAGTGGGGAAACCAGGTCGAGCAGGGAGGACAATTTCAGCATGGCATGGCGGGGCGGTGCTGCAGAAGAGGCATCTGGGGTGGTGGGCTGAAGGCAGATTGGGGAAGCCTCCTGCCTGGGGCCGGAGTTTGGACTATAAGCAGCAGGAACCAGTGAAGGTGGGGTGGGGCCCATCCCGCTCGCCACTGTTTCCCCAGAATCTAGCAGTGACTGAACCAATATCCACATCTTTGCTTAGGTGATTAACTGGAAACAGAAGAAGGTTTCTTTGGCTATTTCAAGGTGAGTACCGCTGGTAGCATTGTTGGGAATGGGGTGGGAATGTGGAGGAATGGGCGGATGGATGGCAGAGAAAGCTGGGAGGCAGCAGCAGGATGGAGGGGAGCCAGCTTGGAAATCCATTCCTGAGATGTTAGTGCACAGAGAGAAGAACAGCTCCCGGTTCTGGTTAGAAAACTGCCTAAATAAACACTTCTCTAAATACGCTGTTTATATCAGGAGGCTTTATCTGTCCTTCCCCTAAAGAGAAGCACGCACTTCAGCTGCCAACTCCCCACCACCCATAACAAGTTCTCTGTTTCTAGTCTCCTCTTTCCTTCTCGATTTTCTCTTCTCCCAAGTCAGTGCCCCCACCAAGGTTTGCTTGCGTTCAAGGAAAAAAATTCCATTTTAACTTAATCTTCAGCAAAACCCAGTTAAGAATTTTCAATAAACTCTCTGTGAAGAATAGTTGGAAAGGGTATTTTATTTAACCAAATTCCACAATTAAATGAAAATTGCTAATATAGATCATACACAAATTGCCAATTTTGAAAGAACTGCTGCTTAATAAAGTACACATAATCTCAAAGCCCTATTAAAGGTTTCAGGTTTTTTTTGGTGTGTATATGTATGATTCACTATCTCAAAATCAAGAGTCTTCAGTGAATCTAACTTATTTTATGGTACTATAAAAACTCAGTTTTCAAGTTATATGACTTTTCAATCAATGGAATTTTTACAACAAATTATCAAACGCATATAACATAATCCAAAGCCAGAAGGACCACATTTGGGGATTATCCACACCACTCCTTCATTCGCTCAGTAAACATCTCTTAGTGTTGAACCTCATACCCCACACAGGGCACCAGAAGATGAATAAATACCAAGCTGGTCCTTCCTCGAAGAGTTCACAGAGGGACACACAGATCTGTTTTTAATAATACTTAGAATACATTTGTTAACTGTAAAAACAGAAGTAGGAAAAGAGACACAGGAGAGAAAGTGCTAAATTCTGCCTGTTCATGGGGTGAGAGAAAGAAAGGATTTACATGGGAGAGGACGCTTAAGAAAAGGCCTAAAAGGTGAGCGGGAGCGCTCCAAGAACACAAATTTGGAAAGGATCAGAAGCATGGAAATCAATTTGACAGCTACTCTGATAATTCCTGGGAGACATGCCAGAGGCCTGAACTGAGGGAATCCAATGGGGACAGATGGGGACCAACTGCACATTGGAGGTGAGGGAAAGGAAGCCATCTAGACTGTACTGTCCAAAATGGGAGCCACCAGCCACACGCAGCCATTTAAATACAAAGTCATTAAAAATACACAAAATTAAAATCAAATCAGTTACACTAGCCACATTTCAAGTGCTCAATAGCCACATCTGGCCAGTGGCTCCTGTATCGCACAGTACAGTTGTAGAACTTTTCCATCATCGCAAAGTTCTACTGGACAGCACTGGTCTAAAAGAACCATGTATACTGACATGCACATGGTTGCATGCATGTACATATATTTGTGCATGCACACATGTGGATTCATATACAAATCCACACATGAACGTGTGTGCAGTATGACATGCACAAACACACACCCGGGCACAAACTGCATGCGTTGTGTGCATGCATACACTCATATGCACACACGGATGTGCGTGTGTGTGCATGCCTGCTTGTGCACATACACTTGCATTCATGTGTGCGCACACACGCATGCATGTATGCTCACACATACACCTGCCTTTGTTCTCTTTTCTCTTCTACAGTGGCAGAGCCAGGTCAAGAACCCAGATCTCCTGAGTCCGGACCCAGCATTCTCTCCTCTGCAGCAGCTGCTCAATGCTCAGGGAAGCTACTGCCAAGAGAAAGCAGAGGTTTCTTGCCAGGGCAAGGGTGACATTTCATGGACTATGTGGCGCCCAGCCTGAAGTGGTGTGCCAAGTGTCTAGAACTGTTTAAGTAAAAGCCACTTTACCAAGCCCCATCAACCCACATAACTGGGATGCACTCTCTCCGGCTTCATGCAGGAACTCTAATGGCTTTTCATAAATCCATACGGGAGAAAACACAGTGATGGCCTGAAATAGACATTAGCTATGCCGTGCTTAATGGTGCCCGGGCTGAAACGGTCCTGCCCAGGTCCAAGCCCCGTAAATGGGAAGCTCCATTGCTTGGGCAGCACCGGCCCACCCCAACTCCCTGCTCCTCATGCTCCACCCCCTGCTCCACCCGTCCTCGAGCAAAGGTGGAGACAGAGAGTAAGGAAAAAGGCCCCAGGGGCTCTGCCCCCAAAACCTCAGCTAGATCCTGAATCCTGCTTTGGCTTTCTCATCCTCAAACCCAACAACAGCACCATCTACATCTTTTTTTTCTTAAATTCCATGTCCTTTGTGTTGAATCCTAATTTGAGGGGGGCAGAATGTAATCTTATGGGAAGGCCAGGGTCTGACAGACTTGATCTCCCTCATGCACCTTCATTACTTGAATACTGCAATCCCCCTGCACTGACATTCACCACCTCATCTCGTCACTGGGACTACAGCGATGGGCAAAACAGACAAATCCCAGGCTCTCATGGAACTTACATTCAGGAGGGGAGACTGGCTACAAAGAAATGCACGGATAACAGAATGTCTACATGCTATGAGCACACGGAGAGAGAAGCAGCCGGGCAAGGAGACGGAGACAGAGAGTGGCTGGCAACGCTCTTTGAGAGATGGCGTTCACCTCTCCACACTGTGACATTTGAGCAGAGAAGCCAGTAAAGGAGGGACAAGCCCTGTGGAGATCAGGAGGGGAGAGCAAGCTCAGAGGCTCTGAGAACAAAGGCGCTGGCGGTGTTTGAGGACCTGCACGGTCCAGTGAGGAGGAAAGGAAGGAGAGAGGGGAGGATGACAGCAAATGAGGCCAGAGGAGCCTGACCCTACGGGGCCTGGAAGCCTATGGCTAGGTCCCGGACTTGGTTCTGACACAGTCTGATTTGCATTGTTATAGGGTCACTGGTGGTTGGGCAGAAAACTGACTGTAGGAGGGAAGGGTGAGGACAAAGGGATCAGTGAGAGGGCAGGCACAGCCCTCCAGGGCAGAGAAGACAGTGGTAAGGAACTGGGAACAAAGCCTTATCAGTATCTGTAGTTATCAATGCAACAACAACAATAAACAACAGAATCCACACTTGTGGACATTTCTTAGTCAGCGTGCTGGGAAAGTGGACAGGAATTATAGAACAGCAGCCATCAGAGGGTCCGGCATCCACTAGCAACAGTGCAGAGAGGGCCCTTGTTCTTAGCATCTTCCTTTCCTAAGCAGAACCCAAGCTTCAAAATATCGCCTACGTGTGGGTGTCTATTAGGGAAAGAAAGCACATTGCTCTCCAGAAAGATTATGTTACAGAAGGTCATAACACCAAGGAAATCCATCAGAATATCACCAATGCTGATAAAATTTGAAAAATAGGATTCAAGTGAAGTTGGAGAGAAAGATTTCTCCTTGTAGATTTATGAGAACAAAGGCTGAAAGCCAATGAGGCAGCTTCAGCGGCTAGAAGTCCAATGTATACCAGAATCGTGGGTTATTTCTCTCCACTGGGGCGAAGGCCCATTACACCCTGAAGATGATCAGTGTGTGGCTCAGTGTCCAATCCCAAGATTTAGAAGTGTAGGCTGCAGTGGAAGGTAGGGGCTGGCAACAGAGTCCTGCCCTCTTGGGCTAGGGACAGAGATAACAGGATCAGACGTGCACTGACTCTGTAACTAAAAAGCAGAGACCTGGACGCAGTACAAATGAAGATGACTACCTGGATGGGAGGGCTGGGAAAGCAGACAAGAGGAGAGAGCCTCCAGTTCATAACTGGATGTTTGTCTGATGATTTAGTCATTGTCTTCCCCACCAGACAGTAAGTTCTAAGAGGGCAGGGTCATGTCTGAGTTTGCACACTAACATATTTCCAGTAGATGGTGCAGTCTAGCACACATTAAGCTTTCTGACGAATACTGGCTGTAATGGGTTGAAGAGCATCCTCCTAAAATTCATTTCTATCCAGAACCTCAGGACCTTATTTGAAAATAAGGTTTGCAGACGCAATAAAGATGAGGTCATACTGGAGTAGGGTGGGCCATAAATCCAATGAGTGTGTCCTTACAAGAAAAGACACAGAGAGAAGAAGGCCATATGACAACAGAGGCAGAGATTGGAGTGATCCATCTACAAGCCAAGAATGCCAAGGATGGCTGGAAGCCACCAGAAGCTGGAGGAGGCAAGGAAGGATCCTCCCCTATAGCCTTCTGAGAGTGCCTGGGCCTGCTGACGCCTTGATTTCAGACAATTGGCCTCCAGAACTATGACAGTATAAATTTCTATTGTTTTAAGTCATCGAAGTTTGTGGAAATTTGTTATGGCAGCCCTAGGAAACTAATACAGCAGCTCAGAATGAATGAATGACTTAACAAATGACTAAACAAAGGAAAGGGGAAGCTGGTTCACACCAGCGTGCCAAGAACAAGTATATATAGATGGAATAACTGGACACACTTGGAAAACCAGTAAAAGAAGGAACAGGCTTAACACATAGCTGGTGGCAGTAAACCAGAAGGTGTAGTATTAGCTTCAAAACCACTTTCTTCTGGCAGGCACCCCTCTGCCCTGGATGGACACTCAGTACGACCCAAAGCCTTTCCCTGGCACTCACTCCCTCTCCTGGTGGCCATTTCGGAATGGATCTGGCCTTACAAACAGGTAGTAGAACCCAAGAATTATTTGGGGTTTTTTTCCTCTTAGTCAAAGACGATAAACTGTAGTTAGGAATGGATTTAGGAAGAGAGTCATCAGGAAACTCCATCGACAGATACAGGAAGGCATGCCAGACAGGTCTAGCTTCTTGGATGGATGTTCCACAACCAAAGCCCATTTCAGCCCCTGATGCTGGGTGTCGTTTAGCCACATCTCAGTCTGTAATATTTCCTAGTTTCTAGGACGCCCCTTGTCAGGCATGAGAAAAACAATCAAAGTTTGTTCATGCTCTGCAACAACCACTTGTAATGACTCCAGCAACTGTGAATCCCTCAGATGCTTTATTTGCTAGACCGCGGCCGTAGGAGGCCTGAGCCGGCCCTGCAGCACAAAGGGGCCGCCAGGCCTCAGAGTGAGCACCAGATCGTTTATCTTCATGTTGTTTTCCATTAAATTGGAAGGGGAAGGGGGGGGAGAGAAGATAATAGAGGGAAACCATCTGAATTTTTCAAAGTTATTGAGCCTGATTGGTCTTTTCTTTTTATTTGTCTGGAAAGATTTGTCTGCCTGGAGGAATAAGGGACAGAAGATCCCGAGGCCTCGATAACCAGCCTCCTCCCATAACCTGTAAACTCTGCTGCTCTCGCTATAAAACCAGTGCCTGCCTTCCTCTCCACTCCTGCCATATACAAAATGGGACCCATGAGCTCTCGGGCAGGAAATTACTTTGCCGTCTGCATTTCTTGTCACTGCTGACTGTGGAAATGGATGCTGGTCACTCACCCAACATATGCCAGGCACTGTGCTAGGCACATGGGACCCTGAGATGAAGACGACACAGTTTGGGCCTTGCTGGGGGGAGGGACTTCATAAACCAGTAATTACCAATAGTAATTACTGCAGGGGAGGGGAAGACGATGATGAACGAGCGGTGACTGGGGAAGGCTCCATCAGAAGAGGTAATAAAAGTGATGGAAGCCTGGGAAGGATTTTCCAGGAACAAGGGTGCCATAGAATGAATGTTTGTGTCCTCACAAAATTCACGTGTTGAAACCTCATCCCCACTGTGATGGTCTTAGAAGGTGGGGCCTTTGGGAGGGAATTAGGCTCCACCCTCATGAATGGAGGTGGTGTCCTTATGAAAGAGACCCCAGAGACCCCCGAGCCCCTCTGCCATGTGAGGACACAGCAAGAAGATGAGTGTCCATGAGTCAAGTAGTAGGTTCTCACCAGACACCAAATCTTCCAGCACTTTGATCTTGGACTTCCAGCCTCCAGAACTGTGTGAAATAGATGGCTGCTGTTTAGAAGCCCCCTAGTCTGTGGGATTTTGTCACAGCAGCAGTTATAGCAGGAACTGACTAAGACAGAGGGGCAAGGGCATTTCAGGCAAGGGAACCTAATACCTATTGTGTCTACTGGATTTTCCCCAGACGGTACCCAGGAGAGGGAAAAGTCAGCTGAAGACATCCTTTTTTGGTGGAAGTCAGTGCATAGAGGAACTTGATTAGATATCAAGGGAAGGGGGATTCTTGCAAAGGCAGACCATGGTGATGCGATATCAAGGACGGAGGGATTCTCCATAAACTGACTCAGCAGGACTCTTTGCTAACTAGGCTCAGCAGGTCAAGTGCCTTCAATTACAATTGACTAAAGTCTAGTCAAGGAGGAAGCCTTTGTCGCTCGTCTTCAGTCTTTCATACTCTCAGTGACTCAGGCTGAAGCCTGGGAAGAATGGCCACTAACTGCAGAGAGAGGCAACAGTGGTCAATGCCACTCTGGGTGGCAGGTGCTCGTGGGTTAGCAGGAGAGCTGGAGGCTGCTGCTGGCCATGAGCTTCTGGCTTCTCACCCATCATTCTCGAGCTTCAACCACAAGGCTATACCCTTGCGCAACCCCAACCCCGGCAACCACCACTCTTAGCACAGCCAGCACATGTCAGAGATGACCTGGAAATCTGGAGTGGGGTTAGTAGAGGAGTATTTTCCCCAGAATTCTGCTCCCCGTTCCCATCTGTCACTCCCGGGAACACAGAAGGTAGGATTAACGGGCCCCTGGACCAGCATCACGCTGGCCTGCCCATACAGAGGGAACGAAACCTCAGCTAGACGTGCAACCAAGCTCCCTTTCCCAAGCCCCTGCCCCGCCTCTCTTCACTATGAATAAGACTTCCCTGGACTGCTCAGAAGAAAGCCTGCCCAGAGGGAGGATAAACCAAGAGACAGAAACAGTGCCCAGCTGGCCCTCAGATGGGCTGAGGCTGAGAGAGACCCAGGTCCCTGTCCCAACTTTGCCAGCATTTTCCATGTCACATGCCATCTGCATGCCTGTAAATCAAGACAATTTGTGCTTGTTAAATACAGGGGCATGTTTGACCCCTTATATGTCTTCAGAAAAACCATTTCATCACTAGGTTCTGGTCCACTTTATAAAAGGCATTGCAAAGACTCTAGGTGTCCACTCTACCATGAGCATCTTGGGAACAAGGGCACTTATGTAGCCTGGAACACGTGCCCAGGAGACGCCTCTCGGCGACAACGGTACAAATGCAAACGCACATCTCTGCAGACACGTTGTCCCAGGCCAGCCCTCAATTCCAAGTCATCTCAGTTCTTCTTTGTCATGGATGGTCTTCTCCTAACCTGACCCCAGCAGGTGCTGACCCAATCTGCTCTTAAATTTCACTTTCCAGTTCTGTGCCTCCTCCAGTCACCTGTCCTAGCAAGCACACCATTTCCATGCTGCTCTCAACCCCAACCCCAGCAACCACCACTCTTAGCATTAAGAGTGAGAATGTCTCGATCCTTAATGTTTGTTTCCAGCTCACAACTAGACAGAGCAGACCAGAAGGGACAGAAGGAGGAGACTGGCTGGAGGACACCTGAAAGTTCCTGTAAGTCACACGGGAAAGAGATTGAGCCAAAGAGGTCTGTGATGGCAAAGGAAAGAAGATGGGCAAATTGGCTGGGGATTCATGTCCAGAGCCCCATCCAAGAGTCCAGAGGAGAAGGTGAGGGAATCGGCCAGAGGTCCAAGCCACAGATGCCCAGGAAGCCAGGCCAAGGAGTCTTATGAAGTCACCTGGGCACTACAGGTGACAGTGGCACCCCCGCCCTGGAAGCAGTGTTTCCTTCTAGACTTCCTTCCTACCCAAAATCAGAACTGGGCTCAGAGCTCAGCTGGGTCTGAGCCCACAGGAGGAAAAAGTGGACAAGTGCTGGGCAGAGGGCTGGCGAGGTGGATGCCAGGCAATTCCTGACCTGGCGCCCAGAAGGATGCTCCTGCCAAGGGTATCTCAGTTGGCCTGTTGTGCTGCAAGAGTATGCACTGAATCCTCCTGACTCCAACTGACGACAGAAGGCAACTCATTTGAAACAGACCTTGTTTAATGAAACCTGGCTTCAACGGACAACTCAGAATAATATCCACCGGCAGAGCTTCCTTAAATAAATCTCATTAAAGCCTAAAAACAAAATCCAGTTTTGTCTCAGATAATCCTTCCCCTCTACAGCAAATTTTGCAGATCACTATGGTATTTCTTCTCTTCTACCTGGTTATGTTCGGCTGGAAACCTACCAGGTAAATGTGATAGAGTAAATCCAGACCACCCCTCAAGTGGCAAATCCTGCCAGCAATGCCCCTAAGCCAACTCCTGCACCTGGGAGCCAGGGCTGGCTAATCAAAATGCCCGCTCCTGCCTGGAAAGCTCTGACCGCCAGTTCCACTACTGGCATAAGGGACCACCGTCCAGAAGAAAATGAGGCCCCCTGATTAAAGTCCCACACTCACAAGAGGAGACACGTGGGGAGGGAGAGCTGGCATTCAGGAAGCAGCGACATTTCCTGTGTTTTCATTTGGCAGGTCTCTCCTGCTCACATTTCTCCTGGTCCCGGCAGGGGTGTGGAAGGAAAACACCGCTAGAAGAGAATGAGTCAGGAAGATGGCATTAGACCTCCTTCCTGCACGGAGCCAGCAGAACCCAAGTGGAAACGGGCAACGATCTTCCTGCCTCACAAACATCCTAAAATAGCAATGTCCTTTCTCTCCCTCCTCCCCTAAAACAACAAACAGATCCAACTGCTCCCCATCCCACCTCCACTTGGGTGCTCCAGCTCTGGACCCCCTAAATGGGTCCAGGCACATCTTCCTACCAAAGATAAAGATGACAACCACATGACACATGTAACCCCAAACACTCTCCAGCAGAAAGTTCTGCACACAGGTCCCATACCATATAACATGGTGTATCCCACGGGGCAGTCACAAAAGAAGGAGGAGGGTTATTGCGCTAAGAGGAAAAGAGGGAGAGATGGAAGGAGGAGACAGGCTGTTCCTGGACGTGGGAATGTGCATATGCACGTGGGGCGGGGTGGGGCAGCAATACACAGGCATGGCAGGTGGCGTGGAGAACAGGAGAGAAAGAACCTGCTCGGCTCCCATCTGTCCCAAAAAGCACTCAAAGCATTCTGCGACATCCTTGGTAAGACCTCAGGGCAGGGTTAGCCCTTGATAACACTGTGGTGTAGGAATTTTCCTTCTGTCCTTTCTCTCTCTCTCCCTAAATGTTCCTTTCTCCTGGCCCTGCCACAGGTGAGACCCCAGACTGTCCTCTGGCATCCCAGGCTTGTCCCTTCTGTGGCTGTCCTCACCAGAGCCTGAGGCTTCTGTGGCCAGACCCCGGGGACAGGTGCTCTGCCTCCTGGGATATTAACCATCCAGCCTAATAAATCCATAGGTGTGAGTGGGAGGAACCCAGGAGCCTCCATCCTTTCTCAGATAAAGAACAGCTTAATGGTATTCTTCCAGAGGCAGAAGGCAGGAGGAATCATGGGAAAGAGATTTCTCAGAGAACAGTTTCCTTAACACAGGCGTTCTCAATGTGCACTCTGGAAAGTTCTAATGAGTCGTGTGAACTATTCTGGCAAAAGAGGACTCTACAGTCCAGAAGGTATGAGAAATGCTATCCTGAGGAAAGTCATGGCGCTCGTTGGAGTATTTACCTTCGAGAGGTCTGGCACTTCAGAGACCTGTTTAATTTGAATCACATTTCCAAGCTCATCCGACCAGAGAAGACCCTTTTCACTCACTATCTACTAGTATCCAACAGAAGGGTCTACGTGGACACACTCTGGGGAGACTGACTTGGAAAAGTATAAAGGAAGAGCTG
The DNA here is from genome assembly GCA_031878705.1 of Tapirus indicus. Lineage (NCBI taxonomy): Eukaryota > Metazoa > Chordata > Mammalia > Perissodactyla > Tapiridae > Tapirus > Tapirus indicus. The sequence goes on from CM062932.1 coordinate 52,313,842, forward strand.
GTCCAGGGGTTCATAAGCTGGGCTTCAGAGGTTCAGGAACTATCCAAAATCTAAGGACAAAAAACTGTATATTGGGGTATTTTTTAGGGGACAGGATCCTCACCTTCCACAGAGTCCCAACAGGGCCGCACTGGCAAAGGTGAAGAGTCACTGATCTAGTCCAAATTCCTCATTGCAAATCAGGAAACTGAGGCCCATGGAGCCAGTTTGCTCAAGTTTCTCTGGCAGTTACTGCAGGAGGCTGGACTAGAACCAAGTCTCCTCATTTTCCTTGCATCACAACGTACCAGCCACAGCAGACACTTCCCACCCTACCTCATGGGACTTTTACTTGCAACTCAGTACAGATTCTCTTCTCTTGCTTAATACATATTAAAACCCATTTGTAAATTAGGTGACACAGTAATAACACCTTTATAAACAGATCTTCCCTACATAGAAAAGAAAATAATATCACCGCCCCCACCACAAGATTTGGAAATTAACCAGTTTTTTTAAATTCCACTGCTGAAACATTCTCTTTGTAAACACCCGGTGCTCTCCCTCACCCTGCTCCTCCGTGACTTGCCGTGTCCTGGGAAGAACTGATATCGTATTAGAGGTTGTACAGGATAGACACTGAATAAATCACAGAGTGGTCTTTGGGTCCTAGACTCATTCACTGAACAAATATTTGCCGAGCACCTACTGCGTGTCAAGCACTGTTCTAGGCACTAGGAATATGACATAAAAAATAAAAGGTGGACAGAGAAGACCCTCGCCCTCCAGGGAACTTACATTCTAATGGGGGAGGTGCACAAAAAGGCAGTAAATAAATAAATGAGATCGTTTCAAGAGAGTAAGTACAGAGAAAGAAACAAATTAAGGTGGTCCAGAAAGATGGAGTGTGATATACGAGTTCATGTTTGAAGGATGAAGAGGAGCCAGCCATGAGAAGAGCGGAGGGACAAGCATTCTAAGCAGAGGGCACAGTCTGTGCAAAGGCCCTGTGGTGGAAATGAATTTGGTGTGTTTGTTGAATAGAAAGAAGGCCAATGTGGCTGGAGCAAAGTGAGTGGAGGGGAGAGGGTGTGAGATGAGGCTGGAAAGGCAGCTTAGGCCCAGAGCACACAGGGCCTCATAAGCCATGCAAAGGAGCCTGGCTCTGGGAAGGAGAAGGAACAAAGAGAGCAGAGCCAGGCTTCTTTTCACTGCAAACGAGGCCCTGTGTTCTCTGGGTTGAGCTTCCTTTCCAGCCTCAGCTCATACTTTTTCCCCTCCACTCATTTTGCTCCAGCCACACTGGCTTTCTTTCTATTCCCCAAACACACCAAGCTCATTCCCACCTCCAGGCCTTTGCACGTGCTGTGCCCTCTGCCTGTCCATGGACCGGCAACGAGTTCAAGGGGACTGGAGCGCAACATTCATGAGCAAGAGTGGTGGAAGCCGAGGCCAGGCGCAGCTTGTGAGACATTTGACTTCAAGCTGAGGCCCGAGACTTTATCCTGGAGATGACGGGAAGCCAGTGGTCAATTTTAAGCAGGGGAGTGACGAACTGGAGAGGCAAGACTCCAGGTAAGCAAACCAGTAAGGAGTCTCGGTGAACAGCCCAGGTGTGAGACGACCGACCACGCAAGGAAGAGGGGAGGAGCTGGCAGGAAGGGGCTGGACTTGAGAGGTTTTTAAGGAGGAGAATCAAGAGGACTGAAAGACCCAGGGCTGTGGACATGCAACACTCCCGGGCGACTCTCGATTCTGACCTGGGCGACTGAGCAGCTTCATCTAGCAGCAGGAGGAACACAGGAAGACGGGTTTAGACAGTGAGAAATAAATTTAGTTTTGAGTAAGTTGAGTCTGGTGGACATGTCAGTTCAGACGTTTCTAATAAGCAGTCGAAAGTAAGGGCTGGTGCTCAAGGAACAGCTCTGAGATACTATTAGGTTTGGGATTCACAGGCACACCGCTGGTGATGAGGGGGGCTACAGGCACGAAAGAAATTTCTCAGGGAAAGTGGTAAGCCAAAGAAAAGTCAGAGTTTTGAGAAAGCCAGACCCCGGTTATCCTCTGGGTTTTCTACCTACTAAATGGGTGGCTGAGCAAGTAGGCCTCAGTGAGCTCCAATTTCATCTAAAGCCAGAACAATCCTACAACGTGTGCCCTGCAGGAGTGTTGCAAGATTGCACTTCACGACGTCTGCAGAGCGCCTAGCGTGGCTCCCGCACACGGGATGCACTGAAGCGATGCTCACTCTTAGAAGAAGTCAAAGGAGCAGGAGAACCTGGAGACAGGAATGTCTTAGATCAAAAGAGGAAGTGGTTATTAATACTATTTACAGTCTGGAGGTCACGTAGACATGATCATTAAATGTGCAAGAGAGGACCCTCGAGGAGAGCAGCTCCAGCAGGTGAGTCGGGGAGAGAAGAAAGGTGTCACATTGACGAGTGAATGTTGGGTGAGAAGCATCAATGAGGGCGTCTAACCTGGTCCAGTCTGTGCCAAGGGCACACTGTCGTGGAGAAGGCCGAAGACTTAGTCAAGACGTCAGTCCTATGCACAATCCCTCATCCCAGCCCTGACTTCATCATCTCCTTGCCCCAACCCTGAGCTCCACCCACCTTCTCTTACCTTCTCCCCGATCCCTCCTGCTTCCACTGGCAATTAGCTCAAGGGCACTGCCTTGTCAGACAGCAGACCATCCAGAACTCCCCAGATACAGTTCCAGGATGGGAGCAAAATACATATCACGTCTGCTTTTTTTCTTCATGGGTAATAAAGTGGGAGTAAAACCATTCTGACATTTTCAGCTATTTCCAAAAAGTTCTGATTTTTACTCTAAATGCCAAAATATCCTCAGCCCACATTGCAGACTGCTATAGACCAGAGAAAGTCAGCTATGAGATAAGAGAGCAGCAGCGAGAAAGAAAATGTAGGATCAAAAAGAAATTGGTTTTAACGGAAAGCCCTGAGCATCTTTATAAGCTGAATGAAAGAAATCAATGCAGGGGATACTGCTGTGAATGCAGCACAGGAAAAGCCAGCTGTAGAGACAAGCTCCCTGAAGAGACGGGGATGGAGATCAAGAGAGCAGCTGGGGAAATTAATCCTGGAGGAAGCGAGGGGGCCCGACTCCCTCTGAAAGGAAGGAAGTAAGAAGGGGTGCAAAGTCAAGATACATTTTTTGGCAAGGGGGAAGGAAGTTGCTGGAGTCCGCTCCTGGGAGGCTCAATTTGCTCAGTGACATAGGAGGTGACATCATCTGCTGAGAACGAAAATTCTAAAGGGCAGGACGTGTGGGGAGAAAGGTAAAGATCTGAACTAGTCACCATGGAAAACAAGTGAGGGAGCACATCTGGTGTGCGTGAAAGGTTCAGGAACTTTTGCCCACGGCTCCTCGGAGGTTAGAGACCACGAACTTGACGTGGAGACCATCTGCCGTCGTGGGGTTATGTGCCAGCTCTCCAGCAGCCAGGACACTTCACTGGTTGGAGAACCATGGAACCTGGGAGAAGAAACCTCAGTCTGCATACGTCAGAATAATCTTCTGCGCCATAGTCTTCAAATATCTCTAGTTCCAAGTGACAAGGGAAATTTTTAAATGTCAGAAAGTCTGAATATCAGCATCGGAAAGTTAAAAGATGCAGTCACAAGAGAAAAAAAGTCCACACGTAAAAGCCTGGATATCGGAGCCTTCTGCTCCTGGTGGGTTTTGTTTTTCGTTTCTGTTTGCCATTCAAGTCACTCCACTAGTGTTTTAGTGGCGCAGTTGGATTAGCTCTTTTTAACTGGGAAAAATGGATTTTCTTTTCATTTGTGAATGTTTTGTTGTCCTAACCTGATCTTCCAGGTCGTCTCAGTTGCACCCAAACTTGAGAGCCTGTTGTCACCCCCACCCCATGTATTATGTTTTTTATTTTCTGCATCTTATGATGCTTTGACATTTGGGGGGCATTACAGACCCGGGGAGAGACTGCCCCTCCCAGGACTGGCAAATTCCTAAAGATAATGAACAATTTACCTGGGAGAATGTCTCTCACACACAAGTCAACCATCACCTTATCAAACTCGCACACACAAGCCAATATTTCCATCATCCCAGAGCCGGATACTCCTATAGCCCAAAGCCAGCTGGAATTACACAAACTAGCCAGTCCTAAGCTGTTTACCTTGCCTGCCTTGTCTTTCCAGTGGAAACCCCAATAAAGGCTCTGGCCCGGGCTTTCTCCTCCCTCCTATCCTCTGCCTCCTGACCACCCTGAGGCTTCCCCTGTGGTCCTGCGCGGCCTGGTGTGCCCCCTCCTCTCAGGAAATGTAAGTAATAAATTCTTCTTTCAATAGCATTGGCCTCTCTGTGTCATCACTCAGTCACCTCCATAAATTAAGATCCCACGGGTACAGGGGCCGCCCGGTGGTGCAGCGGTTTAGTTCACGCTTCGCAGCCTGGGGTTCGCGGGTTCGGATCCCGGGCGCCCACGGATGCACTGCTCGTCAGCCACGCCGTGGCGGCGTCCCATATAAAGTAGAGGAAGATGGGCACAGATGTTAGCCCAAGGCCAGTCATCCTCGGCAAAAAGAGGAAGACTGGTGACGGATGTTAGCTCAGGGCTGGTCTTCCTCACAAAAAAAAAAAAAAAAAAAAAAAGATCCCACAGGTACAAATGAGACATCCCGCTCTCCATCCCACCCCGCATTAGCCTTCCCCCAGCCATGCCCCCTACTCCAGATCACCGCACACTTAACCCACATGCTGGCAACTTGCTAATCCTGGCAGTGGGTAAAGCTGAGCCAGTCCCACAAGAAGCCACACACACGGGGGCCCAGATGGTCCTGAGCGTCGTCAGCCTGGAACAGCTCACATGTGGTGGCGGCTCCTGTGTTCACACCTTTGTCACCGTTTTAACTGAAATGTCTCTGAATCCATTAAAAAAATAGTCTGCTAAGTAGACATTTTTAAGAAACCTCCACTTTCTCTTTGTGCGAACATAAACCAGCCACCTACACCCACATAACCATATGCCGAAGTCTAGTGCCATCGACTGAAACACGTGGCCACACGTCTGGCCTTCCCCAGGAATACTGGCGTACAGAGGAGATCCGGCCTTTTGTTTTTCCAGAGAGGATTGTGTGTGGGAGCTGCTCCATCTTTCGGAACAATGGGAATTTCTGCTCAGTCAATGAGCAAGCACTGGAGTTAACTGCATCTGAACACTCCATGAATCTCAATACTGCATTCAATCTCCAAGACATGACATGTAAATTGCACTCACAGTAGTGAAATGCATGCACACACACACATACATGTATAATACACATGCATGCACAGGCACACATACAACCACACGTGTGCATACATACAAACACACAAACTTGAAATCTTATAACAGGAAGGAAGAAAAGAGCTTAAAACACTATTTGATCACCTTAAACATGAACATAACCATATGTCACTAACTCTAGCCACAGTGGCTAAGACAGGCCCTCCAGGCTCCTACAAGTATTTCTGGGAGTCTCCAGGCCAGCCCCAGGAGTTCCACCAAGGTCCCATCACTATGCAGACAGCAAGTGCTACACCTTTCTTTCCTTTCCTAGTCTTCTTTCTGGGTCTCCTAAATTGGAGGCAACCACATCCAGCTGTCTTGTGCCATACTGTCTTGTGTCAGTGTCAGCGCTGGGTGCTGCTGCCACTTCTCCAGGACGTCACTCCTCCTATTTCACGCACATTCCTCTCTTCCCCTTCTCTCTCCTTAGTACTTGGGCAGGAATCCAGCAGTCAGAATTGAACCAAGGGCCAAGTTCAAGGACAGACTCTAGCCTTTCCCTGGCCACTGAAGCTGTCTTCCTGGGCCCATGTGTGCCTGGCTTCTCTTCACCAAGCATGAACTCTCCCAGGAGGTTCCCCCATTCCTTCTGCACCTCGATTCATGTCAAGCCCATCAGATCAGTTTATCAAATATGCCCAAACAGGGCTGCATCCCGCTAGCAGACAGAGCTTAAGCTCAAGATATTGTGAAGAAAGAGAGAGGGGGGGAGAGAGAAGGGAAAGGGAGAGAAGTTTACAGTCGCAGCAACGATGGGCAACCTGGAGAAGTTTTCATAACATACATGGAGCACAGGGAGCCCAGAAGTGGATCTTCTTTCCAGAGAAAAAGGAGAAGGTCAGTAGTTGACAACCCAAAGGGAGAGAAATTCAGAGCCCTCTGACCACGAACTCAACCCCACCTGGGCTGGAGACCGAGCTTCAAGGGTGACCGGGCAGTATAGCCGCCAGGGCTACTGTCTGTGACACTGGGGTCTACCCCAGTGCCCTGCTGGGAATGCAGAATCTGGCTGAAATTCATTTTCAGAGAGCTCAGTTGACAATGACAAATCCACTCACAATGAATTTCAAGCACCTCTTCAAATGCTTATGTTGCTGTAGATTTTCACCGTACTAATGTTTGCGAGAAATGGGCCACAAGCTAGAGCTTGGGTTGTTTCTATTTCAGTAGAGATAGCAGCAGTAATAAATTGGGCCTGCAAAGCAATTTTCAAAAGGTCTTGCTAAACATTTCATAAACTTATGATTTCTTTGCCCAGCAAATATTGCCGGAACCATTTTAGACATAAGTAGGTGGAAATACACCAGGGGGAAGTACACCAGAGCGAGGGCAAACAGCCACGATGATCCTCTTATAACTTAAGTTAGACCATGTCAAACCCTCCAGGGGTCTGTTGGATCCCTCAGCAAAACAGACAACATCTTACTGTGACTTAGGAGGCCCCTACTTTGTCTCCTGCCTCCTAGCTCCTCCTCCTCCTACTCTCTGCTTGGGCCACCCTCTGTCCTGGCTCTTCTTTCAACATGCCAGGTGTGCCCCCACCTCAAGGCTTTTGTACCTGCAATCCCTTCTCCCTGGAAAGCTCTTCTCCCCAAATATTGGCACGGTTTGATCTCTTGCCTCCTTCAGGTCTTTATATAAAGGTCACCTCTCAGGTGTTCCCCAACTACACCACTTAAATTTACAGCACCTCCGTCTTCCCTCAGGGGCTCAGAATAAGAATTCCCGTGGAGCAGAATTATAGCCAACCCGCAGCCGACATATGCTCTGAGCCACTGAGATGTGGGGTTGTTGTTGCTCCAGCAAAGCTCACAGTTACAAAAATTAGTACCAGAAGCAGGGTGCAATATAACAGGAAAACCTAAAATATGAGTCTGTACCTTAGAACTGGGCAGTGAACAATGAGAAAACCACGATGAGAGGATGAGAAAACAGGGACCCTTGTTATACAGTGGTAACACATTTGGGAAAACTGTCCCTTGTGATCATTTGAAAGGCAGGTGGTGCAATTAACACACGGCTTTAGGGGAAATGGTCTCAAAAGAGAACATTACTAATGTGACTCAGTTATTATTAGGTGCATTTGACAAAGTAGTACAAGAAAGGGAGGAGCTCAGAAAAAAATTAGCTCGTTTTCCAGTAGTGTCGAAAAGGAAAAAAGAAAATCTAGAAAGTTTGGAATTTAAAAGGTTGGAAGATGTAACTCCTGCCAATAAAGGGAAAAAAAAATGAAAAACATTCTCTAAAGCAAAGATGATTAAGACCCAGCCTCAGGACACACACAAAACCAACAGCATGTTAAGATCACTAAATGGATTAAAATACCGCCACCCCACCCCACTCCTGGTAAGTCCTTTTAGCTGGACAAAATGGTACAGGAGAAATGATTAGTGACATGGTCTCACAGAAACCTGATAGGCTCAAAGTGCCTATAATTAAATCTAGAGAGAGAGGTGTGTCTGGAAAAGAATTATCTCAGAAAGAAATATGGATGTGGCTATTGGCCCATAGAATAACTGAAATCAAATGGAAATAAAAACTGGTAATGGCTTAAGAATGAGTTATACCATCCAAAAAGACACCAGCCTGGTATAAAAGAGACTGTGACCAATGGACCTCTAAAGAACATCTTTAGGGGTCCCGAATTCCTATAGGCAGGAAGCAGGCTGAGAAAGCTGCCAAGCCCCCAAGGAAGGTATATGCTCTAATACGTTTTCAGATGTGTCCAAAGAGGATCAGCAGGAAGGAAGGGTCTCCCAAAGGGAGAAGCCAAGAGCCAGGGAGAACAATGGAGCTTACCTCCAGGGTGCAGAAACAGGTCCACTCAAGGAACACTCCCCATCCCCAGGGTAGGGAACCCCCATATGTATGTCCAGTGGGATTTCAGAATTGATATGTACCAGTGATGGCTGTGTGGCTGCCATTCTTCCTCTTTCCAAATGGAAATTGGGATTATCCTATTCCTGTTTCACCATGTCGGACATGGGGGACAGGTAACTTGTTTCAATTGATAGTTCTCCAGATCAAGAGCAACTAAATCCAGACCTGATGAAGAGCCCATCATGAGATCCTGAAATTCACACCTGATTCCATGATCAGATGAGAATTTTGAAGTATCTTCCATTGGGTCAGAAGCGAATTTATTTTGTATATGGAAGGAACAAAAGTGATTATTTGTGATGAAGAGGGAGGACTGTAGTGGACTGTATTAGATTCACAATTATTCACGCCCCCCTTCCCTATAGAGGATTTTTACATTCCCATCCGGACTTGCAGTGCCTCCCTAAAGGCCAAGTGTACTTCCCCACACAATGACAGGCATTGCCATATAATTTGTTGGGCAACAGAATGTGAGTGGAGATGAACACCATATCCAAGCAGAATTCTTAAAGGGCATCACAAGTTTCCACCAGCCCTCCACCCTCCACCATGACATTGAGCATGTCCTTATAGGGGCTGCTTCTTCAGCCTGGGACCCAGAAAAAGAAGACAAATGGAGCAGAGACACAGCCCACCTGAAGCCTGCATGTAACTTGAAAGCAAGATAAACCTTTGTGGTCGTAAGCTTCTGAGATTTGAGAGTTGCTTGTTACAAGGCAAAGCTGACTCTTACAGCCCGTTACACTGAGATAAATGAAGTCCATACTCAAAGTCTTAGCAGCACACAATCTGACTCAAGGAATAGGCTTGGAGCCACATGTGGGGCCTCAGGCCTTCAAATCATCTTTCCTGGGAAAGTGCCTTAGAGCACAACTCAAATTTTGAGTAAATGCCATCAGCTTTGTGAGTCATCTAACAGCGAAATTATATATAATAATGAAAATGAAAATTCAAACCATGATTTTTTTGTTTTACCAGCCATGCTTTGGACAACAAATTACCTCTAGAGCTTGCCCTCATCTCCCTTCTCACTGTATTCTCACAGTAGCCTCTCACCTAACCTCGATCCAGAGACCAGGAGGAGGCCCGCTAAAGCCACAAAGGCCAAAGAGACATGAGAAAATATCCTACAAAGTCAGTGCCAGGGAATGGGTTTGTCGTGGGAAGCCCTGTCCCTCCTACTGGAGAGCAGCAGGGACAAATGAGTGGAGACCTCTCTGGCTTTGGAATACTTACTTCGAATGTTTTGGGGGAAGAAGGTTGCTTTGAGAATATTGTTGTTGTTAAAATCGTGCCTAACCACACAAAAAAAATAGACTACTTTTTTATTTTTAACTTAGATTGTAAATCAACCCTTAGAAGCCTCCTAAGAAACTTCCAAAAGTCTCTCGAATAGTGCCTTCATCCCAAGTTGACCACTTCTAGGGAGCCCAAACTCATTGTTCAGATGAGTTCTGCAGTGTTTGTTCACATACCAGTTTTATTACATTTTAATCAGTTAATTTTTGACGCAAAAAGCGACTACCGAGCACCTCAGAATGGAGCTCAGGGGCATGGTGGGCTCTAGTGGCCCCTTTTGCTCCTGACCCAGCTCCCCAGGGGACACCTGGGGATCGGGCTGAAGTGAAGAGCAGACTAAAAGTCTTCTGGTAGCAAATGCATGCCCCACAGGACCTAGCATGTGAGTTGCTGGACGGAAGAGGGCACGTGTCCTGATCTGAACAGCACTGAACACAGAGCTGTGAATGAAAACGCTTCCTGCGGATGACGATGACGCGATCCGGTGTTACAACTCTTGATTTGAACCAGTGTTCACTGAAGCATTCCCAAGCCTGACGTCATGCTCTTCAACATAAACGTTTCAACACGTATTCCAAAAATGATCTTACCGATGTTAAATAGAATGGAAGGCAAGCCCATGAGCTTCAGAAACACTGTTTCTGTTTAAAAAAAAGAAAATTCTGGTGATTGTAAGGCTCACATGGCGTAGCTCGCATAGTTCATAAATGAACATTCACTGACAAGGACCAGCAGGCGTGCTGACTCCACACTTCAGCCATGCTTCCCTGTCCACACGCAAGGTATTAATGTGTGCTTCCAGTGAACAATCACCTTACATCTTCCTACCAGATTTCAGGGAAAAAGTGCATTGGATACAGATAGTCTGTGAAATCAACACACAATTTCATTGCTTACATGCAACAACATTTAATTCTATTGGGAAGGAAATATGTCAACATACACATGCATGCACATGCACACACACACACCTGTGCACACACTGGAGAGCCCCCAACTCCCTTTACACACACAGGGCATATCAATGAAAAGGGAGCATTTGTAATATCATCCTGAACCATATACCTTAGTCCAAAGAACGTGGGTTAATACAGGAAGAAATCTTCTGATTCTCAGTCAGGTTGAATTTGATGTGCTCAAAGAATACTCATTGGTCCAGAAAGAATGATAAAATTCCTGCAAAGAAGAAGATTCCAGGCCTAATGATTGGGTTCTTTTCTAGACAACTGTAACCACCTCTGGAGACTATAAAAGAAATCAAGCATCAAAATCGCAGTAGGACTATTTGTAACTACTGTGTAATGGTTTGTCTTAGGCATCTGCGTCTCCCACCGTCTTTGAAGGAAGGGACCAAGTTCACTCATCAGACTCAGCCAAGCAGAGTGGCTGGCTCAACGAAGTATGAACAAATGAATGAACTCATGAAAAACAGAACATGAAAGTTCTGTACAAAAGGAAAAGAAAAGAAACGAGTGAATCTTGCCAGCACCCAGCCTGATCCTATCCCACCAGAAACCTGGCCCCAAAACATGAAACAAAGGGATAATCAGGAATTCTTAGTCCAAGCTCTTAGAATCGAACACAGTTCCCAAACATCACATTAAGAGGTTTCGATAAGAGATGACGATGAGAACGGAAGAAAACAGAAGTCAGACGGTGCAGTGGGTGGGAGAAAGTACAGACTGAGAATCTGACAACCAAGAAGTGTGGGCTATGGCTTCGAAGGAGAAAAATTGAGCTTCCAGGTACTCAGTGCCCTAACTGCTGATTTTCCCTCTTGCTCTCCTGCTTCGGATCTGTGCCAGTTCAGTCTCACGGCCCGAACATCCCCAGCTGCACCACGGCCTCCCACTGTCTGCACCTCAAGTGTTAATACAAGAATGAAAAGCCTTCAAGATGGAGGTGATGCAAACAAGGGGAAGCGCATGCATCTGAGGATCGGGCAGGAGCTCATCACGAAGGTCTTTGGACCCCCAAACAGAACCATAAATGGGCTTTATTTAGTTCACTCAGTCAACAGACATGTCCTTAGCTCCTGCTGTGTGCCAGGCACTGTGCTAGGCCAGTCCAGAAGTGCTCAGAAATCGAATGTAAAATGTGTATGAACTCACATAGGTGCATTTTTCTGGGGTGAGGGTAACCAGCATGGTTCTCAGCCAGGGACAATGGCTGGACAGTAGCTAGCCTATAGAGCACTCGGTGCACATTCAAAAGGTGCCCCTTCCTCTGAGCAGCCCCAGCCTGACCCCAGGCTGACCACTCCACAAGCAGAAGCTAAGCTGGAATTCAAACTACTTGCGTCTCATGTCCTTGTGCAAAAACCAACCTGCCCTATCTTATCTGCTTCCTGTGCACAGCCTCCTAGGGGGCCTTTGAAAATGTCTGGGGCATTTGCCCCATTGTCACATTGACTAGAGGGTGCTACAGGCATTTAGCAGCTGGCGACTAGGGGTGCTAAGCAACATGCAATGTACGGGACACTGCCGCACCACAATGAACTATACCGCCACAAATGCTAATAACCCAACAGTCTATGGATCATCAGGTGCTGGGGTGGTCTCCTTCCCACAAAATGCTCAAGGCAGATGTTCTGAGGATGGTGGGTCAGGGGGTCATCATGTGAATGTCCAAATAAGGAGGAGGTGAGGAGCTACTTCAGAGCATCTAGCCAGACATCATGGCAACCTTAGAAGACCTGCTACCTGATTTTGAGCCAACGTTTCCATTCAATTTAAAATGTCTTAAATATTAAAATTTCACAGATTAAGTTTAAAGTTATATCTCTCTTTCTTTTTTTTTTTTGGTGAGGAAGACCAGCCCTGAGCTAACATCCGTTGCTAATCCTCCTCTTTTTGCTGAGGAAGACTGGCCCTGGGCTAACATCGTGCCCATCTTCCTCTACTTTATATGGGACGCCGCCACAGTGTGGCTGACATGCAGTGCGTCGGCGGGCGCCCGGGATCCGAACCGGCGAACCCCGGGCTGCCAAGCGCAGACGAAACCCCTACGCCACCGGGCGGCCCCCTCTCTCTCTTTCTCAAGGAGAGACAAAGAGGATCAAGGCAGAGGACTCCCAACCCCCTTCGATGGTGTCCCGGGGGTCTTGGAGCCTTTGGAAACTGAGGATTTAATTTCCGTTAAGCAACCTACAGATTAAAGAAAGTAACTGCCAATTGATTCAAAGAAGACATTGTGCTTAGAAAATACGATGCATCTCCATGTTTAATGTACAGTGCTGGAGAGTCCCCTCCCGGGAAAGGCGATGTGCATGTCTACCTCCACACGCCCAGTGAGACGTCCCTGACTTTGTACATGTAACTTAAATGGGGGACGACGGCGGGAGGAAATGAAGAGAGAGGCAAGGAAGACAGAGCCTGCGCAGACACCATCATAGAGCTCTCCTAATCAGACTTTCAGAATATAGGCTCTGAGTTCAAATGTCCTGTTCTGCTGGTCAAAATGTATGATCAAAACTTGCCTTTGTGCAGCCTTCTGCATTCAGAATTTCAAACAAGCTTTCAGAGCTCCACAACTTGCCGGCAGCAGGCAGGCGGGGAAGCCAGGAGCAGCTCATTAGCTCTGGGAGAGCAGTTCAGCTGCATTCTAGCCGACTTTCTTGTTCCCTCCCTCTGTTGTTCAACACAACGCCCTCCACGGCTTCCCTCCGCTCACCCGTTCCTGAAAACTGGCTGAGCGGCAGGACTGTTTAATCCCATCACTAGCAAAAATCAGCTCTGAAGTCGCGGTCAGATAACAGGATCCCCTTAACTGCCAACTCAGACTCTTCATCCTCGTCCCCACTGCTCTTTTCCAAGCCAAGACAGGGAGAGAGCAGCAGAGGGGAGAAGTGCAGTCCAACTAGACTCCTTAAGTTGAGTAGTGCTGGAACATAAGACCCTGCAAAAGGAAAATTAACATGGCCAATCTTCTTTATCCCCTGGCCACAGGAGACATCCAAGAGGCAAGTACAACTGGACACTAGGTGCTTAATAACGCTAATCAAGTAGGGCTGGATGACGGGCGAGTTGAAGGATTGTCACCGAGATGCTAACAAGGATGACTTCAAGGAGAGGCTCGTTCTCCATAATAAATCTCACAGGTGTCGAGACTTGTCACGGTATGGCAACACCAATGTATGGCAGGGACCCTAAGGACAGATCGCTGGATGAGTTTAATCAGCCCTGCAGGCTAACGGGCTTCCACTCTGCAAAGCCAACCGAAAGCAAAGGCCTGGAGGAGAACTTTACCCAGATCTGATTTTCCAGAAAGAGGGAAGGAGCCCCAGGGTGGAATCTGCCCGCATGGATCTTCAAACATAGAGGAAAGAAAGTGCCTCTGAAGAGCTTTTCCAAGTCTGTACCACCCAGGAACTGCTGCGCTGGGGTCGCAAACGGCCCAAGGGGGCCCGAGAGAATCCTCCAAGGATCGCCCACACTGAGGGTGAGGGAGAGGCTGGGGGATTCACTCCAGCCTCAGAGAGAGAGGAAGAAAGGAAGGGAGGCAGATCACAGGAGAGAGGAGATGAAGACGGGTGCAGGCACAAAAAGGGAGATTCAGAGATTGAGATACAAAGAGGCGAGTGAGACAGACCGGAGAGATGGAGAGACTGAGAGAAAAGAGAGGAGATGAGATGAGATGAAGGGCGACATCTTGTTAACTAAGCCAAGGAGTACTGGTGGACTGTGGAAAGAAGGGAAAGGTTACCATGGCAACACCTTGCAGAAAGCACAGGCCGTGTAGCTAAGCCCAGAGAAGACACCTGCAGCCCCTGATGGCCACACCTGCCACTACTTCTGCTCGCCTGTGAGACTGTGCCTGTGCCCAAGCTCCCACTCTCAGACTCCAAGATCTCAGACCAGAACGCACTGCCCCAGATTTTAAGGTCACACGAGCCCTTCCCCTACGGGCCAGACGGACAGAGGGGGCCTCTGCCAGGTGTTCTTGAAGGGTCATGAGTGAGGAACGGTGGAGTGGGAAGGGGGTCTCAGCAAGTTACTCAGCCCAAATTTTCACACTACACAGGAAACCCCTCTATAACTTCTCTGACCATTGGTCACCTAGCCTGTACTTGAATCCTTCCAGTGATGGGGAGCTCAGTCCATTCATGATTCCATAAGCCCATGTGACTATCACATCTACCACATATCCTGACTCTACCTCCCTGCTCTTCACCACACACACAAGCCTTCTCTCCTCCTAACTCTCCGATTCGCTATAATTTTTACATCTATCTTATAGTACATTTTTTCTTAACCACACATATGTGCTTCTTTAATTTCTTTAGGGATTTCCTTTCCCTCTGAGAAAGCTCCTCTTCCAGCTTAGGGACAGTCTTTTCCAGTGTGGATACTCCATCCCCGAGTTGGCCCAAATGTAAATGCTGTACATCTATCTGAGCACCTTGAGAGCATTATAGACCAAACGTGCTCAGTGACTGGAGAATCCACATCCAAACGCGAAAGCTCTCTGTACTTTTCCACATGGGCAGCAAAATCTCCAGTCTGGGCCAAAAAATCCCACATCCAGGCAGTGCTTTGGTCAGTTTTTCTGCTGTCCAGACAGAATAACAATAACTAGTATTCACTGAGGGCATACAACGCACGAAGCACTATTCTAAGCATTTTACATGTATCGACTTAGCCTATCCTCATAGCAGCTCCGTGAAGTAATTACTATCATCCCCATTTTAGATATAGAAACTGAGGGAGAGGGACGTTAAGAAGGTTGCCCAAGGTCTAGCAGCTGCTAAGAGGTCGAGTCAGAATGCAAACCCAGTCTCACTGTCAAAATTATTCTCTGGCCCACTCCAACTCTATCCCACTTCTGTATTATAACATCTTTCAGGAACTTGTTGGCTTTTCAAATATGTATGCCTTTCATCTACCATAAACCTATAGATAACATCATACTTACTGGTGAATGATTTCTCCCTTAAACCAGGAATAAGGCAAGAATGTCTGCTGTCACCACTCCTGTTCAACATCATACTGTTGTTTTGGTCAAAAACAGACAGCATATATGATAGAGGTTCCATAAGATTAGTACCATATAGCCTAAGTGTGCAGTAGGCTACACCAACCAGGTTTGCGTAAGTACACTCTATGATGTTCCCACAACAATGAAATTGCCTTAACACATTTCTTAAAATGTATCCCTGTCATGGGAAATGCAAATCAAAACCACACTAAGATATCACCTTACACCCGTTAGAATGGCTATAATCACAAAGACAAATAACAACAAATGCTGGAGAGGTTGTGGAGAAATGGGAACACTGATTCACTGCTGGTGGGAATGCAAACTGGTGCAGCCTCTGTGGAAAACAGTATGGAGATTCCTCAAAAAATTAAAAATAGAAATACAGTATGATCCAGCAATCCCACTCTTGGGCATCTACCCAATGGACATGAAATCAACCATCACAAGAGGCTTATGCACCCCTATGTTCATTGCAGCATTATTCACTATAGCCAAGAAGTGGAAGCAACCCAAGTGTCCCTCGACTGATGATTGGTTAAAGAAGATGTGGTATATACATACAATGGAATACTACTCAGCCATAAGAAAAGACACAATTGTCCCACTTGCAACAACTTGGATGGACCTAGAGGGTATTATGTTAAGTGAAATAAGCCAGAGAGAGGACAGACACTGCATGAACTCACTCATATATGGAATATAAATGAACACACGGACAGAGAGAACTGATTGGTGGTTACCAAGGGGAAGGGGGGTGGGGGGCGGGCACAAGGGGTGAAGGATTACATTCACATGGTGACGGACAAACAAATATGTACAACTAAAACCCCACAGTGTTATAAACTATTAAGACATCAATTTAAAAAATAAAAAATGTATCCCTGTCATTAAGTGATGCATGACCCTAAAAGGCATACAGATTGGAAGGAAAAAATAAAACTGTCCCTATTCAGACATGACATAGAAAATCCCAAGGAATCTACCATAAAACTCTTAGAACTAATAAATGAGTTTAGCCAGGTTGCAGGATACAAGGCTAACACACACAAATCAATTATATTTCTGTATACTAGCAATGAACAATTAGAAACTGAAATGTAAAATACAGTATCATTTATAATAGCACCACAGAAGGAAATATTTAAGTATAAGCTTACTCGAGTTATAGGTTCAAAGAAATCTCAATCAAAAGCCCATAGGGATTTTTTTTATAGATATTAACAAGCTGAGTCTAAAATTTGTATATAAAGGCAAAGAAACTAGAACAACCAAAACAATTGTGAAAAAGTGAGAGAACACACAATATCTGATTTCAAGACTTATGATAAAGCTATCGTATTTAATAGAGTGTGATATTGGCGAAAGGACAGACACATAAACCAATGAAGCAGAATAGAGGGTCCAAAAATAGACCCACACAAATGTGGTGAATTAATTTTTTACAAAAGCACAAAGGCAATTCAATGGAGAAAGGTCAGTCTTTCCAATATGTGGTGCTGCAACAACTGAACGACCATATGAAAAAAAACCGAACCTCAAACTCTACCTCACTCCTTATCCAAAAGTAAATAAATAACTCAAAATGGAGGGTTCTGTGTGGGAGCCCCAAGGACATACTCAAGATCCGCTTATGGGATTGTTAGAGTTTACATATGTTTTGTTGAACCATATAAAATGGCCCATTTGTTCCCTGAAAAGATTTGAATCTCCTTGAGGACACGTGTCTCCTAATAGTTTTTATGTGTACACGGGAGCTTCCCTACTGGGAAGAACACAATCAACGTTCACTAAGATTGACTTGAGCAAACCTTGCCGGGGTCTGCTGAAGATCAGCACTGCGAAACCACCAGGTGAGCCTGGGTGCCCAGGGAAGAGAGCAGAGACTTCTGTCTCCCCATATCTAAGAGTCACAAGAGACATCTTGTGCATCCTCTTCTGCCATCCTCAAGGAATGCCTCTGCCTCGCCTCACAGCTGATGGTTAGTTTGGGGTAATGAAGGAGTCAGGAGTCCTGAGAATTGGTTCTGTTTGGGATCACCAACCAGGAGTTGCTGGCGCATCCCCCTTAACATCTCCAGCTCCAAAATGCTACGACCCTCGGAATCACGTTTCATTGAGACAACTCACTTAGTTTTCAGATACTGTACTTGGAGCTATTTTCTTTCTCTGGTCCCAGGAGGAGAAATGCACTAGAGAGAAGAAAGCAGAACAAAACACTAGAATACACACAACCCAAAGGGGAGATGGGAGGTCGAAAGGGAGGTGCACGCTGACAAAGAAAGCCTAGGTGGAATGGAGCTTATCATTTGACTTCTTTTCTTTAAGGCAGGGCTGTAGTGACCCATCCCAGATGCTGGAGTTGTTGCTGTTGATTACACAGGTTCAAACCCCAATTCATCGTCTTCCCCACCAGCCCATTCCTCCTCTAAGTCCGCCTACTCAGTATGTGGCTTCAATTTCCTCCCAGTCTCACAGACTCTAAACCAGCTTCCATTCCTTCTTAGGCACTTTCCATAACAGGCAAAAGGCGGGGAAGAACCCAATTAAGATGGGAGTGAATAAACAGAAAGGACTCCTGAAGATCTTAATACTTGAAACCAGAGTGCCACCCTGTACTTCTCCAGCTTAAGGAACTTCCGCAAAAAATAACATCTGAAAAACAAAACAGAATATAATATGAGAAGAGCCCAGTTTGCCCGGCTTCAGCAGCAGCCTTCTAAATCTCTCGGTAATAAAAGCCTGGCAGGAATATCCTAATGGGGGCTGACGTTGCCCAAGCCACTTGTCTGCTCTGTTTCCCAAAAGCACATTAAAAACACATTTCCCGGTTTAATAGACTTATGAGTTGAAATGAATGTGTCAGAACTCTTATAAATATGATAGAACTTGCTAGCCCAGCAAATGTTAAATTTTGCATAAGAAGACAGTATCCCTAACTCCTCAATAGACACTTAATGAATATTTCAAACAAAGAGCCTGGACAGCTGCTCTAAAGGCTCCTGATGAATTGAATGGGTTTTTATTACTGCCAGGATTAGCCTCCTCCTGCTTCCTCTCATTTTCGCCCCTCTCCCTCACTTGGACACGACAAACGAGCCCCTCCAGACTAACCAAGCTCCTGAAACCTGGTCATGGAGTGATCAGGGTATGGGGTTGGTTGGTGAACTGGGTTGAAAAGTGTCCTCCCAAAATTCATGTCCTCCCGGAACCTCAGAATGTGACCCTACTGGGAAAAATAGATAGTCTGTGCAGATGTAATTAGTTAAATTATGAACTGGTCATAGTGGATTAGGGTGGGCCCTAAATCCAACAACTGGTGTTTTCATAAGAGAAGGGAGAGGGAGATTCAGATACAGACACACACGCAGGGAAGAAGGCCATGTGACAACAGTTATAGAGATTGGAGTGATGCGGCCACACACCAAGGAACGCCAGGAGCCACTAGAAGTCAGAAGAGGCAAGGAAGGATCCTCCCTAGAGCCTTCAGAGACAGCGTGGCCCTGCTCTGATTTCAGATTTTTAGCTCCGGAGCTGTGAGAGCATAAATTTGTGTTGTTTTAAGTCACCCAGTCTGTGGTATGTTGTTATGGCAGCCCTAGGAAATAAACAGTCAGGAGAGCATGTCTACACATCAAATGTGTCTTAGTAATAATCTTCCCCAAAGTAACCTGAGTCCATCATTTCAGGCGATGGTGTTAGTAGACAGCACCACCCCATCCCTTTAATTTCATTAGCATAAACTATACACCTGCCAGCAGTCGTAAACCATCAGACTTCAAATCATTTAGCTTTCTTCCTGAGCTCTCTCTGAGTAACTTTTCAACTTCATTCAGCATATTCCCATACTGCTTCCTCAGCATTCCCAGCCCATCCAGGTATGAGACTAACAGATAAGGAGACAGAAATACAGTGCAAGAATCTAAAAGACAGAAGTAAACAAAGAGAGCCAAGTTCTCTCATCACCTGGTATTCCTTTAGGTGGACTACCATCCACGGGAAGACAACTTTTCAAAAAACTGTTAAGTGCCATTATGGGCTAAGTTGTGTCCCCCCCCAAACTCATAAGTTGAAGTCCTAACCCCAGCAACTCCAAATTTAACTGTATTTGGAGATAGAATCTTTAAAGCGGTAATTAAGTGAAAATGAGGTCATTAGGGTGGGCCCTAATCCAAAACGACTGGTAAGAAGAGGAGATGAGGACACAGACAGGCAGAGGGAAGACCATATGAAGACACAATGAGAAGACAGCCGTCTACAAACCAAGAAGAGAGGCCTCAAAGAAACCAAACCTGCCGACACCTTAATCTCAGACTTCTAGCCTCCAGAACTGTGAGAAAATAAATTCCTGCCGTTGGAGCCACGGAGTCAGTCTGTGGCACTTTGTCATGGCAGCCCTAGCAAACGTACACATGCACCAAATTGCCTCCAGGCCCAGGCCTCATGAAAACACACTGCAAGATGACTGCCTAGCTTAGAAAATCGGGACTGAAAAAAAGAAAAAAGTCAAGCAAACAGGAAAAGTGCTATTTGAGTGCTAAATATTAGTCAGGTGAAATAAAACACTCTTCAGAAGCAAAAGACTCTATAAAATGTATCCACGTAACAATGTTCCCATGAGCCGGGACACGCTAACAGCCACTCACGCCACCCACACAGCACCCTGTTCAAGAGGGTACTTCTGTATTACTTCCGTATTTTATTTAACACCCGTGATGCTAAAGAGCTCCTGGTAATTATTATTATTGAATGCTTTGCTCTTCACCCTTCTGCAAAATATTTTTGTATTAAAATGTGGCACATTTTAATAGCCTCAAGTGCTACTGCCACGTGCTGACAGGTTTGGTTCATTCCCAACCTTTTAATGAAGAAACCCAGGTTACAAGCCCCCGCCCAGAAAGGTGGTAGCAATGCCAGGACCTGCCTATTTTTCAGTCCCCAGAAAACTCCTCTCAGGTCAGGAAAACACTTTAAAGTGTTCCCTAACCAACCAGTTATAGGGAGAGAAGAAAGAGTTTAATTACTAAAATCACATGCCAAGACAGTAAATCTACATGAATAACTGTGAAGTTATTCTTTCATCTTTAGAGATCTTACTGATAAAAAGTTAAAATTACTAATAACATCTCAGAGACTTCCCTAAATGCACTATTTGGAGATCTCAGAATTTCTCCAAGGAGCTACATCTGACTCTTGATCAAGTTTAAGTTTACTAAATTAGACTGGAAATATCAGCAACAGAAGGAACATCTCCTTCAGGGGAGACTTGGAAAGTTAGAAGATACGGAAGAAGAAAAAAGCGATTATCATAGGAGCCTTGAAGCTGTTTAAATAAATCCTCTTTGCTTCCCTGGGATTAGGCTATTCCAAGGACTTTCAGTGCCAAGGAAATCTAGGAGTTAGGTGTTGAATACATTTGGCTGGTCTTACAGAGAGAATGGGCAGCTATCTTCCAAGAGGGGATTCCACCCCACACAGCCTGGCTGCCTTCCCACAGTCCCACGCTATGCCGAAAAATATAATCCTCCAAAGGCCAGTGTGAAAATACATCTATTGGGTTCGTCATTCACCTAAAGAAATGGTCCCCAGTTAAAATGCAAACATATGAGCAGTAGTAAATGTTGTCAATGGCTAATACCCGCATTGTTCATCAGTCTTATCAAATCTTTTCCCAGAGGCACCTAAGTGAGGATGTTTAACAGGGAAAATAGGAGAAACTATTCCAAGTACAAGATTAAAAGCGGACAGTATGATACCTGGAGGAGAAATGAGGGTGCCTTGAGGAGGGAGAAGGGGATCAAAGGACACTTAAACTCCCCATCATGGCTCTGCATGGACAAGCTCTAGAGGTGCTAATCGGGGGGTCAGGCACTTGGGAACCTTGAGTTAGAAAAGGCAAGTTCTCTCTGCCAAGATCAAGTTCTGTTTCCACAGAAGAATACCACGCAGCAAGAAGGTGCATAACCAATAATGAATTCAAGATTTTAGACTAAATACAAACAAATAAACGTTGCTGATGGACTGGTGATGGTAGTTTATCCAAACTCATAACCTAACACTAGGTCTGCATTGGTTTCACTTTGCAAAACGTGGTTTCTAATCTGCTAGGCTGTCTAGGTAGAATTATTATTGCCAGGTGAATTCTCCTATTATAAAAGAATAGGACATTATAAAGGAAAAATCTGTTTCTAACCAGTTTCTTACAGCTTACGTTTGCCTGGCTTCAGTACCCATTCACTTTCCCCCACAACAAGCTTTGGAAAGGTTTACAGAAAATCAATAGGTGCCACTTCACAAGTAAGTAATTTCCCAAATTAAACCCACCTCTTTCTCTACTGGAAAATAATGTCTACTCCTGTTCCTTCCACAGGCAGACAAAATTACAGACAGTTCTCCATCTGCCAAGCTAATGGATGAATGGAAAAAAACCTCTCTCTTCAAGAGTTTCAACTTCCTCCCTCAGAAAAGACAACATACTGAAATGGGGCAGTTAACAATTAGTAAAAGAATGGATCGATTCACTTTTTTACTACCCTTCTTTAGCCTAAAGAGAGTGGTATGAGAAAAAAAAAAAAGTCCACTGGGCAGCTGAATGGGGGATGTTGAGGCAGAGAAACTCAAGATGGAGGTGAACACAGGGTCACGGAACCATCTGAAGTGTGAAGGATGTTATAGACCTTTCCTTCCAAAATCACAAAGTTTTTGCATAAAATTCCAAGAGGTTCATGAACCCTCTGGCGGCCATACATGGACCCCAGATGTACAGAACCCCTGGCCTAATTTCTAGAATTTACTCAACGCTATAATTGCCCACAGAGATGTACATTTAAATATGCTCTCTGCCACATTCTTTGTAATAGCAAAAGATTGGCAACAACCTAAAGGACCATCAAAAGGAGACTAATTAGGTAAGATCATGGCCAAGAACGAGAATGGGATGAATCGACGAGTGGCCCCGGGAAACAAAGACCAAAATGTGTTGTTAAGTGAAAAACACAAGGTACAGGATGGCAGACCAAGTATGAGTATCCACACAACAGTTCTGGAAGGACCCGAGAAACTAGAAACAGAGCTTGAGTCTGAGATGGGAGCCTGGACCACAAGGGATCTGAAGTTGGAAGAAAAATTACTTCTTTATTTTTAATCCATGCTATTACTTTTTTAATTTAAAAAAAAAAGCTCATTGGAGATAGATAAATAAATAGTTGAAAAGAGACAGAGAGACATAGTTTTAAAAGAACTTCTGGCCTAGCTAAGTCCCAAAATATCCCCAGCCTCGAGAATAGTTGATATCGTAAAACATTTGGCACCAAGACATAAACAGGCAAGTATCTCATAAATGCTTTTCCCAGCTCAGAATGCTGCCGCCGCTCAGAGCAGCTGAATCTTCTCTCCCACAGTGCAGTTTTCCTGGCTTTTGCACTTGCTGAACCAATTATGGGACATTATAACAGCAGCGCCAATATTATTTTTTAAAGGTTGATGATGTTAATCACTAAATACTCATTAAACCAATCTCCTTGCTCCATTTACAGCAAGCTTCAGGGCAAATCCAGATGGTACAAATAATGCATATTCAGGCTTGATGTGCACGAGGCCCGTCATCACACAGCCATTATCAGTTTAAGAGTCTTCAACTGCCTGACACCCACAGGTGTGTCCAGGTGAGAAGAGCAGCGACGTTTCCAGAGACAGACGGCTAGGCTCTCTCACTGTTGGCAAAACATCTTCACACTCCCCCAAGGGCTGCCTGTGCCTTTGTATCTCAACAGTTAGCAACGGCCCAGGGTTGCCTGGTAACCTGGTAACAGGCTGTGCCTAGGTGTTCCTGAGCAGAGGACAGGATTGTACCTCCCTCCCACACAGCCCCCCTGACCACTGCACCCTGGCTTGGTAGAGAAGATCCAGCAGTGCCAGGACACTCTCCTGCAGAGCCATCTCCAACTGGCCCTGTATTCCTGTGGTCCCACTGGAAAAGGTCCATCAAAGGGATCGCCACTTTTTATTTACCTTTTTTGACTGACAGGCACTTAACCTTCCCCCTGTGGCCTTGAAGATTAAAAAATGGGATAGAATAAAATCTGGCCAACTTTTTCTTCCTAGAGAAGGCTCAGAATCAGGACTGTAAAGTCTTCAAAGGGGCACAAAGGAGCAGGAGCACAGCATCGCTAGTGAGAAGTGACAGAAAACCTGTCCCTGTGTTCCCACGACTCAGCATGAAAAATGACAAGCTTCACTGTAGGACGGTACCCCATCCTGGGGCAGACAGTTCTTGACTCACCAATAAAAGGAGAATAGCAGACAGCACCTAAGTCGTTCTGATCTGAGTATGAATGACATGTGTGATTCGAGGCAAGGGGCAGATTTTTCATGCTAACCCTCTTATTACTTGAGCTCATGTTAAATGAATTTTTATTTCCCACACATGAAGTTGTGGGAGGCAGTGAGGATTAACCCAAGTGGAGAAGAGATCCGAGTTCTCCATGAATAATTCACGCAGGACAGAATCTGGACACAGATAATTGAGAAGTGGCTGTGGCATTGTTGTAACATGTGCACATTTACTGTCCCCAAGGCCTAGAGGTCATCTTAGCCCACACGTGGTGAAAATATCAAATTAAACATGAAAAGACTTTTTTCCCTTCAATCACTAATGTGAAGACAGTGACCAGACTCCAGTCTGTTTCTCCTCAGTTCACTCGAGAGGGAATTCTGTGCAACGGAGGAGGGAGGCACCCATTCTCGACATCATTTGCACAGTTTTAGATCCTCGATCCATGGGCTACAGAAGTGGGGAGAGCGAGGGACAAACGTTTCACAGCACCTAGGGCTTACAGGTTAAACGTGGGACTTGAAGCTCAAAGGAAAAGAAGGGCACCCACCTCTCCTCGTGCTAATTGGCCCTTCAATTAGCCAAATGCCCTGAGTGATCGACGACCGGGCCAGAAGGGGGACAAGCAATGGGATCCTTCCCATACACCTTTAGCTCCTCAGTGGGCAACAGCCAGTCTGCACCCCACCACACACACAGATTTAGAAACTGCTCTCTGATTCCTCTCAAGGGACGCGTTCCCTCCAACTTAAGAGAAAAGAAAAACCACTGCTGCCAGTGTTTTTAGGTTTTCTGGCTCCAGACTGAATCAGTGAGGGAAACATCCACAGTTTCCCCAATGAATCAAAAAGACGAAAGTCACGTAAATAGAAAGGAGCGTTCAGGGTCAGTCAGAGAGGGAGACAGAGGGACAAATGCCCATATGCTCTAGCCTAAATCAGCCCAACCCCATCAGAGGGGTCCTTGTCCACATGTCCAAGTTGGAAAGACAATCAAAGGGCACTGTTACCTCCTGTGCACTAAACAGGTGGTTTGGAGAACAAGTGAGAAAGGACGACATAGGGCCAGCTGCCAGGTGAGCCCTGTGCAATAGCAGGGTAAGTAATGTGCAGGGACAGGACAGAGCACCTGGCATTTCCCTCGTCATGTCCCCTATCGCCAGGCCCGAGTCTGTCCTGTCTGACTCAGCTCAGGGTCTGCAGCAGGGAGCTTGCCTGAAAGAAGCCCAGTGCTACCTATCCGGATGGAAAGTTCGCTGTCAGGGAAGAGCAGCCTGGGACGCTCAGCATCAGACTTCTTCTTCACCAACGCAGAGTGGAAGTTCAGCGCCAGGGCCGTCTGGGGGTCTTCACCCTGAAACAAGAAGCAGTGGCGTCACTGTAACACCTCTACCACCTTCATTCTCCAGCTCCCGCCAGCTCTGAGCTGCCCAGGCAGCTTCCAATCTCCGTCAAGAGCTCCAGGGCGCGGCCAGTCCCTGGGCCAGACCCAGCTGTCAGGCCAGGTCGGGTCATTAGGAAGACGACAAGCTTTCCGGTTGTAGAACTTTTGTGGTGCCCAAAACGGGATCTGAGGGGTTGGTGCTGATCCCAGAAATGAAAAAACACACAGGGGGAAAGATGGGGGCTGAACACGAAGACCCCACTCCACACCTCGTCACCAAATGGCACAAGGGACTCAGTTCCGGGACTGCCAGAAGAAGTCAATATGGAAGTTTCGCTCGGATGGCAGCCTCGGTACAGGAACAAAGGTCACATTTTTAGGAATCCACCATCTTCACGTTTCTTATGAGATCAAAAGGGGAGGAGATCCACACAAAAGCACCTCAAGGGAAGGAAACCATGCGAGTCTCGGAGGACATAATATGTTTGGAGTTAAGTCCCAATGGCCTTAACACAACCACGTCACCCTTCCGCTTTGTCTCTAACGAGTTAATTCAGCTGTTCGTGCATTAACTAGGCAAAGTCTTAATTTGGTCCCCACGTTTATGTAACAAATATTTATCGACCGCCAACTCTGTGAACACTTGGTGGACAAGGCAAAGTCTCAGCTCTGACGGAGCTTACAGTCAGGAGCAAACGGAAGATTCCATGATGGGGACAAGGGCTTCAGTGGGAACCCTGGACCCTGCGTACAGTTTACAAATGCACAGGACCCCAAGGGGAGCAAGGAAGACAGGTGACCCCCAACACACGCACCTCCATTTTCATCCAAACACCTCGACGCTGAGGGAACGTAAGTAGAATCACCTGGATGGGCAAAAAAACAGCAGCTATTTTTTGAAAACCAGGCAAAAATCATGCCAAACAAACAGAAGTTTCCGTTTAAAATATGTGTCTCTAGGGGGCCGCCCGGTGGCGCAGCGGTTTAGTCCGCGCTTGGCAGCCCGGGGTTCGCGGGTTCGGATCCCGGGTGCCCGCCGACGCACTGCCTGTCAGCCATGCCGTGGCGGCGTCCCATATAAAGTGGAGGAAGATGGGCACGGATGTTAGCTCAGGGCCAGTCTTCCTCAGCAAAAAGGGGAGGATTGGCGACGGATGTTAGCTCAGGGCTGGTCTTGCTCACCAAAAAAATAAAATAAAATAAAATAAAATATGTGTCTCTAACATGGGAGAGGAGAAGGCTTATGATCCAATCACCGAAATGCATCCATTTATAAGCAAATACAAAAACTGTTTCCTTAGGTGAGTTTCTTTCGTGAAGGAATCTCACAAACCTTACACCTGGCTGTGTCTTACACACACACACACACACACACACCCCTTCTTGTTTTCTCATTGACATGTTGATCAGAGGTCAGAAAGAGAATCTAATGATTCAGAGATTTTGTTTCATTATTTCTTTCCAACTAAATGTTAAAAATGAACACATAAGGCCTTCCTCTCATGTCTTCTCATTTGTCCAATACATCGATATTGTCCTGATCATTTATTTGCAATGTCCTCTATCATGCGCTTTAATAAGGATGCCAACGCCTCATTTAACCTTGTTTTTAAAGGGGAAAGAAAGCCTCGTGGCTCTGCCTGAACCACTCTCATTAAAGTTCTCCGGTCCCTGTGCAGAATCCTAGGGGCTGCAGGATTTCACGGCTCTGTCAGTGGGAGAAGCACAGAGAGAGGCAGCCTGTCACACCGTATCACAGTCAAGGTTGACACTACAGATGGACGGAATCCTGGGGACAGAAGGGACTTTGAGAAGGCCAGTCTCTCCCCCTGCAGAAACTCCCCCCAGCCTCCCCCGAGTGACAGCTGGTGTCTGTGCCATGTGCCGTGGGCCATGTAGTTGCAGCTCTGTTTGTTTATATGCTTTAATTATTTCTAATTCTACATCTCATGCTGACATCTGAGGAATCACTGCAGCAATAAAAGCCGTGTTTCACTGCGAGAGTGTGTCAGCTGATTCTCCTTCCTTTGTCTTCCTTCTTTTTATAATGTGATTGATGCGTAACTGGGGGAAGGATCTGGAGAGAGAACCACTTCATTACAGCAGAAATGCAGCAGCATTAATAGGCTCGAAGCCGCTTATTTGACTGGAGCCCATTTAGTAAGATGCAGCTTGGAGAGACTCTGGTTTTAATTGAGAACAGTGCCTTTCAACAGGGGTGATTTTGCCCCTCGGGGGACAAGTGGCAATGGGCATTTTTGTATGTGGGGGTGGGGGAGAGGGGTGGTGCTGGCATCTAGTGGGTCGAAGCCAAGGATGTTGCTATGAACAGGACAGCCCCCACAGTAAAGAACGATCTGGCCAAATGTCAATAGTGCCGAGGGTGAGAAACCCTGCTTTAGAAAGATGTAGGGTGATCAGGACCCCAAAGCTCCCTGTGTTATTGGTAATGCTAGGAACTCACAGACCCTCATTTCACTGTCAAGATAAGAATTTTGCCACTTTCTCTAGAAAGCCTGCCTGCCTTCATGGATCTGGCAAATTCTTATTAAGCATCAACTGTGTACCAGAACTATTCCAGGTTCTGGCGACACAAAATAGCCAAGTCCTGGTCCTTACGAATCTGGCATTCTCCTTCCAGAGACAGACAATAAACCAACAATACCCTACAAAATAGGGTGCCAGGTAGTGATAATGTTAAGAAGAAAAATAAGTCATTGTCATGGTTATCACACCCGTCCTAGTGTGACAGAAATATGGACTGGGTTCCAGAGTCGTGCCAGGCCTTGTCCCAGCATCTTACATGTGCTAGCTCATTACGAAATGTGAAGACGGAGTACTCCTTCAGATAAATGCTGAGGGAGGCCTCTCTGAGAAGACGGAGTTCAAGCAAAGACCTGAAAGTAAGGGAAGAAGCCACACTCATTTCTGAAGCCAGTGTTTCCGGCTGGCAAACATCCCCCTCCCCTGCCACATCCTTTTAC
The DNA here is from genome assembly GCA_031878705.1 of Tapirus indicus. NCBI lineage: Eukaryota > Metazoa > Chordata > Mammalia > Perissodactyla > Tapiridae > Tapirus > Tapirus indicus. The sequence continues at coordinate 52,341,990 of CM062932.1, forward strand.
CGTTTTATCAACCTACATTCCATTGGTTGCATTGCTTTCTTTCAGTGCTGGGGGGGTGGTGTACTAAGAAAAATCCCACCCCAACTTCACTTAGAAGCTGCCCTTTGAAAAGCTAGACAAGATGGGGGCCGCCCGGTGGCGGAGCGGTTTAGTCCGCGCTTGGCAGCCCAGGGTTCGCGAGTTCGGATCCCGGGCGCCCGCCGATGCACTGCCTGTCAGCCATGCTGTGGCGGCATCCCATATAAAGTGGAGGAAGATGGGCACGGATGTTAGCCCAGGGGCAGTCTTCCTCAGCAAAAAGGGGAGGATTGACAACGGATGTTAGCTCAGGGCTGGTCTTCCTCACCAAAAAAAAAAAAAAGAAAAGAAAAGCTAGACAAGACCCAGCGTATCCCACCTGTACCTCCGCCCCCACTCCCCACTGTACCCTCCACTCCTATCGCTCGATCCCTCGTTGAGCTCAGGAGGACTGGGGCCCGCTCTGCAGCATGGGAGCTGCAGGGAGCATCCACAGAGTGATGCCAAGGGCAGCTTCTTCTACACCCCACGCCTGGCAATGCTCTCACCGGCCGGCCTCCCAGGGCTCCTTTCAGACTCCCTTCTGGGATTCCCAACATCTCCCACCCTCCACTCTCAACTGCTGATGAAGGAAACAGAGAAATATGTCCCTTGGGATTTCAAGGAACAGCCCTGGTAGGAGACACCAGCCCTGCTTCGGTGGCTTTACCATAGAGCCCGTGACGGTGGGGGAGACGTCAGGAAGCACCTGTGGTAGGGCCAAGGTGGCTCTCATCCTACAGGGCTGACATCACCCCTTGCTCCATGGAGCCCTCTGTGCTCCCGGAGCACGTGGACTGCAGGTGGAGGGGGCGCTGCATGTCTTTGTGGAAGGCTTAAGTAAACACAGCCTCGGCCTGTGCAGGAGTGACCGAGACCCCAGGGAGAAATTCCTTCCCTACATCATCCTCTTGCTTTGTGGATGGCAGCACGCCCCTCTTTACTTGATATTATCACTTTCTTACATTTCTGGGGCTTTATTTTTTTAATCCCTGCAAAGCTTTTCCATTCACACAACCTCACTCAATACTTACAGCCCTGTGAGGACGGCAAGGTGGGAGCATGATCCCTTCCAGGGCAAACGTGTGACTAATGCAAGCTGTTCTTGACTTTCCACTGCAGCCCTGAGAGCCTGCTGGGCTGCCCATGAGTGGGGTAACGAGTCCCTCTGCCACCCCCCTGGGGCAGCTTCAGTTGGGCTGCTGGGGCTATGAACAGTTCAGGGATGCTTGTCACCTTACAGCTCCCAAATGTCAAGGCGCCCAACATGCAGGCTCCTTCCCAGATACAATTCTCCCTTTCCTTCTGCACCAACCCCTCCCCCAAGTCCTTTCCCTGCACCCCTCCATCCCTACCCACTCCTCCAATCCAGCTTGGTACAGAAAGCAGGCAGGGGGCTGCTGGGAGACACCAGGCAACACCCATCCAGGGCCACGGAACCTGAGATCACTGTCCTCTTGTGACAGAATAACAATAATAATAATAATTACTATTATTATTATTATTATTATTATTAATGGTTTGGGGCAAGTCCCTGGCTCAGAATAAACGGAACAAATTCCATGCACTCTGAAAAGGCCGTGCAAAGGGGCAGGAGCTAGAGAATAATTAGCACTTTCCAGAAGGAAAACAGAGGGAGCAGAGAAAAAGGGAAAGAAGGAGGAAATAAAATGAGAGGGAGGCAGGGGGAAGGTAGGAAAGCAGCCCTGCAATATGCCTTACAGGAAAACAAAAAAGCTTCCAAAAATAATACGTATATCTCCTTCAAGAAACAAAATCTGGGTGCCGGTCATCAGGGTTTGCTGTCTCAGGCAAGACAACTGCTGCTTGCTGATGTTTCTAGAGCCCTAAAGAAATGAGTCACGAAAGGAGAAGCCTAGAGCATCACGGACAGGATCCAGTCATCTCCGGATGAAGTCTATCACGGCCAACGAAAGGCCCCACGCAAAGCACAACTGGATAAATGCCATTAGGTGCCCAAGCTCTGAGAGCCCTGCAGCCCCATAACCCAAGGCAAGCAGCATCGGCTCCGAGCCCCCGTAGCAATCTTCAATGTGTTCACCTGTCTCTGGTTCCTCCGCCCCCGGGATGGGTCACTGCTGCTACCAGCTGTCAGAAGAAGGCAAAGCAGACTAACCTCTGACACTCGCCAGCATACTTGCGGCCAACCTGATCTTCGCCAAACCCACACATGCCTCCTGTCGTGTTAATTAGGCCGGGGAACTCTGATGACATGGCACCACCCCGGCCCCCTGGAGTGCAGTCTCTTTAATTGAGGTTTGTCAGCAGGTCAAAACTCCCTGATGAAGGGCGAAGGGAAAGGTCAGGGGACTAATTGGTGCCCCCTGCCAGCCACAGCTTAAGCATTACACCCCAGTGGAGAAGCCGTACCCCCCCAACGACTCAGGGCGCTCGGATGCTGAGGAAGGGGCCTGGAGCCCTGTGTGGGCTTTGCCTCCTCCCTGCCCCAGCCTCCTGCCATCCCCATTTAACCCAGACACACAAGGTGATGTTAAATAATTGATGCTGTTTTTATTACTGAGAAATTGCAATAATAATGACACTCGTAACACAATCTTAAGTTATTCCACATAATGGAAAAAAAATTAAATGTCGCCCCTGATCACCAGTCAGAATATGGATGATGCTTACATAATAGATGACCTTCTCTCCTAGGGAGCCCAGCAGCAGCCTGCTGCCCAGGCCCAGGCTGGCCAGGGTGACAAGCAAACAGGGACACACAGTGGTGCAGACACTGAGGCAGAGGGTACGATCCTGCCTCCAGACATAGCGGGCAGGTCACTGCCATCTTCCTTGCCTCGGCTTGCCTACACGTTCAGGGATCATGGGTCATAGCCAGGAGGCTTAAGGACAAGGAGAATGACAATTCAAAGCACTTGGTCCCTACTGGTTTCTGAAGCACAATTCACCCTGCCGTGTCCGAGGCACTAGGATTGCACCTCTAAGTCACCTTCAGTCCCTTCTCCCACAGCCACAGCATGACATCCAATCAGAGGCCAGCAAGGCAGGTTTTCAAGCTTCTAATTGTTCCATACTTGATGCTTTTAAAATTCTGGCTGAAGAAGCCTGAACTCCCTCCTCCAGGAAGCCTTCCTGGATAAAACCCAGCCTAGTCTGGATTAAATATGTGTCCCTCTCTGTGCTCCTCTGACATCCCACACATGCTTCTGTCATAACATCTACCAAACTGCACAGGAACTTTCAGTTTTCCTGGCTATCTCAAAACCTTAAGATTCTTAAAGCAGGAATTGTGTCTTCCGACTCTACTGTCAGGGCCCAGCATCGGGTCAGTGTTCAATAATTCAGTTAACTTGCCGGAGTGAATGACACTACAAAAACCTCCAAAACAAGAGGGAAAACGTTGCACAACAGAGAAAACAAAGATCCAGGTAACCACAAAGTGTTTAGGCCCCGAGAAAGAAGGAACGAGGGATTAGCGCAGAGAGAAAGGCTTAAAGTATTAAAAACACTCCAGCTAATGGCAAAAAGCATGACTTTCTACCCACCCCCAGCTTCTCTCTTCTGGAAGATTGTGTAAGATCATCAGTACCAGCCCTGAGGATAGGTAGCTAAGATACCCTGTGACTCTCCACCCAAAATTTCCATCTCCATCCCCGTCCTGGCAGAAATACTCAAAGCGGGGCACCCCAGCTCACTCCCCTTGAAGGTAAGCCCATGATCCCTCCAAGGCCACGTCTTCCAGCTTCCTCCCCATCTCCTCCAGGACCTTAGCCTGAAGCTTCACAATGGAGGAAGTTAATTACGATTTCTAGCTATTTTTAAGCTATGTAAGTATGCTATTACTCAAACTATCTTTTTAGGGACAAAACCTTCTCCTATTTCTGATGCCAAATTACTTTTCATAATCAAGCCTATTTAATCACATAAAACACCACACAGCTCTGCAAAGATACAGCTCTACAAGAGTCTGCAAAGATAGTCCTCCAACAGCTGTTCCAGGTAAGCAGCTCCAGGCTTGTGGTCCAAACAGCTGGGTCTCCCACTAGCATGGGAGATGGGGTTTGACAGACTCTTCCAAAATATTGTGCTTTTTCTTGTAACTTGAAATGTAACTTTTCCTTAAAACAATAATACAAATCGAAAGGAATGCAAGTATCTAAGAATAATGAGGTATTTTCTCTCTAATCCTTAATCATTATCCATCACTCTCAGCCTACTCCTAGACCTAGTCCTAGAATTCATTAAAATATACCCATTTCGTCCACTCTGAGCCTTTTCTGGCTTCTCAGCAGTTTGAGAACCCCCAGCTGGCCTTTCTTAGGTACATTTTTTCTGACCTATATTATCCTTCTGGAGGCTATCAGATCCCTCCAAAAATCTTCTAAAAGACAAGATTTCTCTTCCCAGAAAAAAATGCACGTGTATCAGACACTTATTGCTAGGTAACAAAACACCCCAAAATTTAGTGGCTTAAAACAGGAACCGGTTACAATTGCTCACAAGTCTACAGTCAACTGGGCACTGCCGCTGCTCTGCCCAGGCTTGGTTAACACTGCCCGGACTCACTTGTTTCTCTGCGGTGGGCTCATGGCTCGCCCAGGGGTGGACGGTTTAGGACGGCACATGCAACTGGCAGCCGGCAAGCTGTTGGGCAGGAGTTGGCTGACCCTCAGCTGGGAAGGCTGGACCCTTCTCCATGTGGCCTGTCATCCTCCAGCAGACTAGAACGGACTCATTCACATGACAAACTCAGGGTTTCAGGGGCAGCAAGAGAAGGCAATGTCCAAATTCAAGTGCTGTTCAAGTCTCTGCTCGCAGCACATGTGCTACCATCCCACTGACCACAGCAAGTCACTGGCCACCCAGATGGAAGGGGTGGAAAAATCAACTGTACCTCTTGTTGGGAGGATCCAGTGTCACGTTGTCAGAGTGTGGATGACAACAGGGGAGGCCCTTGTAGCCATTCTTGCAATCTTCCACAGCACACGTGCACAGACATACAAATGTTGCATGCAGTGTCAGGGAGCCTGTGGATTCCATGCAGCCCTCCACGGATCTAGCCTACAAACAACTGCTCGAGGTTAAACCCACAAACTCAACCTCAATGGCCTAAAACAGTGTTTCTCCAGTGGGGACCCAAGGTCACGTTCTCAGAGGTCTGAAACTTCCACATAAAAGTTTTTTAATTTTGCATTTTCATTTAAATGATAATCTAAAGAAAAAAATAACACCAACAGTGTGAATCACTAGGGTGACCTCTTTATAACAAAATCCTACTGCTCGATTTCAGTGCCTGTTTGTTTGCATCTGTGTTTACAATTGAGTTGGTACCGAGTAGCACTGTTTTAATTGTCGGGGGCTAATTGTTGAGGGTGGACTCAATAGACAGACGATGTGTTTGAGCCAAGCGCAGGCCAAATTACTTCATGGAGCCTTCTAGAGATGATAGAGGTTTCCAAATAGTTCTAGAACAGCAGTGGGACAGCTGACTCCATCCAGCAGCATTCGTGGGACAGACTTGCCAGAACCAAAGGGAGCTGATCATGGCAGTCAATACCACTGGCACTTGCAGTTGGTGGTTTACTTTTAGCAAAACATCATCTGCCACGTCACGAAAATGTTGCTGGTTGAGAAGTTATCGATTTTGTTTTTCTAACGTGAACTGATGAGTTCTTGGTTTCATGACTGTTGAAGAGCCGAAAGCATAAGACCTAACATACACCTAACTTTATGCTTGTGCACATTTATGCTTATAAACGGGTATATAACGGTACAGTAAAAATAGCTCGAATCAACATTGGCAATGTGTGAGTTTTATTTCCTTTAAGATGAATATATATATTAGTCAAATAGGAAAAACACTGGCCTACAGCTCGAAACAATGGATTCTCCTCTCCGTGTTTCCCTTCCTATCAACTGCCACTCAAATACAGCAATTTCTGCCTTCACACTGCACATGAATACTGAGAACTTAGCGGTTCATAGTGATCTAACAATTGTTTTCCTAAGCTCAAAATAATGGAAACTATTTAAGTCACTACCCTCTGTGTCTGCTGTAGTCAAAGTAACGTGCTGACCGAGACACCATATATATCTGTGTATGTGAAAAAAAACCTCCTTAATGACTCCTTTTGTCCTAAGCTGCAATTTCCGAGTTCCCTGTTCCATGAGATGCTCCAAGAGAAGGGAGTCCATAGACAAACAGAAAAAGTTTGGGAAAGTCCGCACACAAGCAGATAAAGACTCTAACAAATCCCACAGCAAAGACCTGGCTTTGTTTAATCCTACATTTCCCATACTGATTTGGCCACATATAAAACCTACTAGTATTCAGCAAATGAAGCTTTAGGGAACAGTTCTCAAAGCATCTTTCTTCTTTGCCCAATGCTCAGAATATTCAGCAAAATATTTCTCCTTACACTGGAACATGGTCATATTTTACCCAGAAAAATAAAAAGGGTGGGTGGAGTACCTTGGCCTCAAATATCTATACCACTTTCACAAATAAAGGTCTGTTTATCATCCTTAAAGATGAGTCAGTGGAATTTATCGTGTGTGTGTGTGTGTGTGTGTGTGTGTGTGTGCTTGTAGTCATACCAGCCAGAGGTTATGAAAACCAAGAAGGTAATTATTCTATGAAACTCAACTCTTCTTTTTTTACCACAATAAAAAATAATAATAATTTTAAAAATCCCAGCCCTTCTATTATCAGTGCTGGAAAAGAGATCTTTATCACAGTACTGCTGAGGAGAAAGGGCTAGAGGCTGGTTTATCACCAATCTTTATAGCTTCAACAACCATAAAATGATTTTTCTTGACTCTAAGAAAAAAGAGAGAACAAAAGAGCCACTTGTAAGACAGACACAACGCGCAGAGTGGACTGATTGCTCAAGAGGCCTCTTCCCATAAACTTCTGGTGAGGAATCGAAGTCCTAGAACAATGCAACACCAGATTCAGGGTGAGCTGAGGCAGAGAAGACGGATTGGGTTGGAAAGAAGTATCCTTGGTATTGACCCCCACGTTATAGAAAACAACTCTGCTTGCACAAACCCTCTTGTCTCTACCATGCTCAGCTTCTAACAAGCCTTCTCGTGTGTCACCACATTTGATCCTCAATATCTTCTTGTGATGCAGACTGACAGGGAGCATCACTGTCCTTGTTAAGGGCTGAACTGTTCCACCTGCACCTAAAATCCATATGTTGAAATCTTAACCCCCAGTACTTCAGAATTGGACTCTACTTGAAGACAGGGTCTTTAAACAGGTAATTAAATTAAAATGAAGTCATGAGGTTGGGATCTAATGGCACACATGGAGAGAAGACGATGTGAAGACAGGGACAAGATGGCCACCTACAAGCCAAGGAGAAAGGCCTAGAACAGATCCTTCCCTCATCACTCTCAGAAGGAACCAACCCTGCCGACACCTTGATCTTGGGCTTCTAGCTTCCAGAACTGTGAGGCAATAAATTTCTATTGTTCAAGCCACCTAGTGCGTGGTACTTCGTTACAGCAGCCCGAGAAGACCAATACACCCTCTGTTTTACATGTGACGAAACTAAGTCATCAAAGCTAATGACTCATTTAACTTCACACTATTAATCAGAGGCACAAGCAGGATTTGAACCCAGAACTTCTGACTCCAAATCTCACTACCCCTCCACCGGCATGTGATCAACCAGGAATGCACTAAGGCAATGTAGGCTTCAAGGTGTAACCCCACCGACCCAAGGGGCACGTGTGGGAATGTGCACACACTGGGCGCCACTGGACTCAGTGGAGAGAGCTGAGTGTGGTGTTCAGAGGGGTGGTCAGTGCTCCTATCTCTCCAGTCCTGGCAGAATCCCAGAGATATGGAACCACGAACCTCAACTTCTCAGCCTACATGCGATGGTGCGTGAAAACGCACAGCACCGGTGCAGAGAGATGGAAACTAAAGCAAGATTCTACAGGAGTAATGGCCCAACCTGAAAACCAGGTCTCCAGGCTACAAGAGAAAAACAGGGAAATGTCACTACTGTTGTTAAACATGGCCTAAAATGAAGAGTAAGACAGAGGGAGGTTGGTGATCAGAAGGGACAGAGGTGCCCTCAGCGACACGCTGGGGGCACTGAACCATCAGATATCCACCAAGGGCACCAGAGAGCAAGCATCAACTCCAGCAGACCAGGAGAGAAAGATCAGCAGCAGGGTTGAGATGCCAAGATGGCTTCTATGTTTGTCTCCTAAACCATTTCAGGCAAAGCACAACTTTGTCGGCCATCCACAGGGAGAGGCCTGGAAGGACAGGAGAGCCGAGGGCAGGACATTGGCAGGGCCCTGGGGGGTGGAGAGGACTTCATAGCAACGTCATTGCCTCTCACCCTCACAGCCAATGTCTCCATCAAGTCCTCAGCCTCGGGCCCCTGCTCACAGCCAGCAGCCTTCTCACTACCATCCCATCCCTTCAGGACCTCGATCACCAGGATCAGAAACCTCAAACCACTTCTGAAAATAGTCTTTCTGCCTCCTGATAACAGCTATCTGCAAGGCTGAGACACACAGCTTCCTAAATGGAACTTGACCAGGGTATACAGACCAAGGGAAGCCAGCTAGAAAAGGTGGAACCAGGGCCAGTCAGTGACTCAAAGGAGGGCGGGGAGGAGAGATGCTTCAGTGAGGGTGAAAATTCCCCGGGCATTTTTATGCTAAAGAAACAGCGTGCAAATGACATGCAAATCACTTCAAAAGAGAAGCTGCGGCTTTGAAGAACATACTTGCTTTTTTTATGGGGCTTTATCCAAGGCAGCACTCTGCTTGGAGCAGAATTAATTATTCAGCTTATCTGGGCTTGATGAGGACTTGGCAGCTAAGAGGGTACCGAAGCAGCTCACTGCTAAGGAACGTTTTCTGCTTCCTGCTGTGGGTATTCGGGACGGATATCTTCCCTTTCTCTTTTCTAAGCCTAAATTCCAAAGTAAACAGCCAAGTGAGACACACAGCATGCCTGGAAGAGGTTTCTACTGCACAACAAATGACCACAAATTTGGTGGCCGAAAGCAACACTCATTTCTTATCTCTCAGTTTCCACGCTTCAGGGATCCAAGGGTGGGTTAAACTGGGTCCCTGACTCAGAGTCTCACTGGGCTGAAGTCAAGATTACGGCTGGGGCTGCGACCTGGTCTGAAGCTCAGGGCCATCTTCCAGTGCACAGGTTGTTGGCAGAATTCAGTTTCTTGCAGGGGAAGGACTGAGGTCCCCTTTTCTTGCTGGCTGTCAGCTGGGACTGCTCTCAGCATCTAGGGGCCACCCGCAGGTCCTTGCCACGCAGCCTCCTCCCCCCGGCCCTTCATAGGCAATTCACAGCAAGGTTGTTGGCTTCTTCAAGGCCAGCAGGAGACACTGTCTCACTTCAAATCCCTCTGACCTCAAGAAGGGCCCAGTCCCTCTTTTTTTTAGGGCTCACCAGATTAGGTCAGGTCCACCCAGGATCATCTCCCTTTTGATGAATGCAAACTCAACTGATAGATAACCTGAGCAGTAGTCTAACGGGTTGAAGGGAGGGGATTCTATGGCATGTACATCATGGGGTGCAACTCTTAGGGGCCATCTTGGAATTCCACCTACCATAACGCCTGTAGTACAAAACTCTCTCCTCTGATATCTCTCTCACTCTGAGATTTCTAGAGTTGAAATTTTCCCTTGGATCACCAAGTCGGGAGCCAATGCTACACACAAGATGTCGTGCTCTACCAATTCTTTGTAGCACAAACTTTCTATCGAAGCCCCAACCTCATAGAACAAATCCAGTGTCTTCTGACTCATCGGCAAACCATGGCAAGGTGGAGGGTTCCAGAGACTTCAGCTCGGCCCTCCCACGGAAGAGATCTGTGGTAGCCTCAGGGCCAGCTGACCCACCAGGCACAGGAAGTGTACTGCCCGGCAGCCCACTTTTAGGGGCCCCCGAAAATGTTTTACTTTCGTTTAAAATCAGAAGAAAAAATAAATAATAATGAGTACATAATAATGAATCCAGTTTGGATTACATTCATCTTTATACCAACATAGCTGTAAAATATAAGCTTTAATCTTCTTTTGGCACAGGAAGGGGCCCACGAAGACAAAAGTCCCACAGCCCACCGAAGTCCAAAGGTGGTGCCCCTTCCGGGTACACGTGGGTTTCCCTTGCACGGCTCCACGGCGATTCCGAGGGCATCTGAGTCTGTCTCAGAAAGAGGAATCAGGCAGGCTTGCGGTCCTACAATGCTGACCTTTGGACTAAGTGAGTTGACGGTGCCAAGTGACAAATCAGGATAGTTTCCAGGCCACTGCAGGACAGTGCGGATATGCTAATTAGCCTGACGGGAACAAATTAGCCTAAAATTATAAACACAGAGCTGATATGGCCATGTGTGGTCCCTGGATGAGCCACTTAGTTTTGCTTGAGTCCACGGCTATGCTGGACTCACAGCTGGGAGCGGACGGCCTCCAGGGGGATGCAAGGATATACAGGGAGCAAGTCAAATCCTTCTCACATGCCAGAAAATGGACACAAAACTATTTATTACCAACACAGTCAATAGGATCATCATCCTGTTAGAAAAGAAAAAGAGAAAGAAGAAATTGAGTGTGTACTCGGCGTTCAGCGGTAAGTATCAGTGTGAGATACTTGGGCATTAGCATGAAAGGGGGGTAGAGAAATACCCACAAGAGTTGAGGAAAAGAAAGGATGGAAAGATGCCGAGATGGATCAAAGTACAAGGAAGAGGAAGAGGCTTAAAGGCTGGGAAGGAAACCAGGATGGACAACCACAGAAAGAGGCAGAGAGAGGCAGGGCTGTCATGCCACCCCAAGAGCTGTGACCTGAACGGAAAGGAAGTTCTGTTAATGACATGCTTCAATTCTTGTTCATAAAACAAGAGGATTCGGATGACATAATCCCTAAGGTCTGTTCTACACCTGACCTTCTATAAAAACTACAAACTTCTAGTTCCAGACAAAGACATCAACACTCAACTCACTCCATGGATGGGAGAATCCCACCAATCACTCCTCCCTATGACTTTCCAAGCCACTTCTATGGTGCATCTAGAGGAAAAAGCCGTTGGCTACAAGGTGGGACTTCATCCCAGCTGGATAAGGGTGACAAGCCCAGCAGAGGGTAACAACACAGCCACTCTAGACCGGGAAGGGCATCCAAGGGGGGCCTAGGCTGGCACCTCTAATGACATAGGGTAGCAGAGCTGCCTATTCTCAGCTAGAGGCTCCTCGTGGGAACATCACACCCAACGGGCTCCAAGAGGAAGGATACCCAGCTCTTCTGAGGATGGATTCCCTGGTGCTTCAAAGCAGGGCCTGAACTGAGAGAAATGTGACGCCCACGCAAGCTAGGCCAGGTTCTTTCAGGCAGGGGCATTTCTCCCATGAGGATTATCTGTAGGTAACAACTCCCTTCCGACCACACGGGGAAGCTGAGAAAATATCCATGAGTGAAAGATGTAAATGTTTTGAAGGTGACGGTATTTTCAGAAATTCATGGACCTGCTACAGTGAGATACTATACCTTTTTATTATAAAAAATCCTGCTGATGGGGGCCGCCCGGTGGCGTAGCGGTTTCGTCCACGCTTGGCAGCCCGGGGTTCGCCGGTTCGGATCCCGGGCGCCCGCCGAAGCACTGCATGTCAGCCACGCTGTGGTGGCGTCCCATATAAAGTAGAGGAAGATGGGCACGGATGTTAGCCCAGGGCCAGTCTTCCTCAGCAAAAAGAGGAGGATTAGCAACGGATGTTAGCTCAGGGCTGGTCTTCCTCACCAAAAAAAAAAAAAAAAATCCTGCTGAGATGAACGCATATACATGCATGTGTTGTGTCTGTGTGTGTGTGTGTGTCCCTGTTATTTGGAAGACCCGGATAACAAATATATCATGGCAGAAGTCCTAAAATTGGCTTCCACATCGGAGTGCCCTCCTGGGAAAGAGGCCAAACGGTTGATGTGTCCGCAGGTTCCTCGGAGAGGTGGACTAATTTAAGAGAGAAAAATCACAAGCGTCCCTTTCCAAACGAGAAAAATAATCCACCATGGAAAGCTTCGACAGCCAGGGGAAACAGCCCTTTGCAAAAAACACAAACCCATCAGAGGCAAAAAGTACTGACTGCTTTTCTCCATCACGTATGCGCAGGTGGAACAATCTATGAGGCATTCTCACTGTACACCTCCCAGGGGGATGCAGGAGGCCAGCAAATCAGCCTCGGATTAATGAGAGAGCTGACTGGAGAGACGGTCATTGCCAGGATACGTGGGATCAATGAGACAGGTTAATATCCAGGGTTAACTGCATCCTGGCCCCTGGACCACTCATCTAAGGAGAGCACTTCCCTCTGCCTGCATGGTTCTCTCCCACCCTCAGTCGTTGCCGTGGCCTCTACACTGGCAACTAACATCATTCAGAGCCCCTCTCCCTCCTCCTCCCTCTCTCTCCCCCTCCCTCCTTGTCCTCCTCCCGGGGCATGACCCCTCATCTGACCTGTGACATCATCCTGCATGCCAGCGTGGGAACAAGGAGAAAAGATTAACGTGTTCCCTGGGGACCTGGTAAGCAACATTCGGATGTGGTAGAAAGAGCAAATGCATATCTGGAAAATCAGCTGTTGCCCAAGAAACGCCCTGAGCTAAGGGGGCAAGCAGGAGGGGAAGGTTCCATGACTGAATTTAGAGGGGAGCCCTGTGACGGCAAACACGCAGAGCCGGAGGCTCAGGGCAGGAAACCATTTGGACCGATTCATTGCAAACCGGATGTTCGACGTCCTTTGTCTCCTTTCCCCCCATTACCAAGACCAGAACAATTGTGTGGAGGCAACTAGGTGAGAGTCTGAAGGGCTACGGCCCTGCTTAAGGTCACAGGGAGAGAAATGACTAATGGGCTGTCAGATCCCCCAGCCCTCCTGACTGCTGCCCACTGGCCTCTGCCCAGAGGCCTTACCCGGCCTGTGGGTGCAGGTGGGTGGGCAGAGCAGAGTGTCACGTGACATCCAGGGGCCCCACCTTCCACGCACACCTGCCACACACCTGCGCATTTGGTTCCTGAGCCCTCCTAGGTGCCCAGGACTCCACCCCAAGTGCCAGGGGAAAGGACCGAAACGTAGGCTAAGGACGCTGCCCTGGGTCCCCCAAAGAGTTAACCAAGAGGAAAAAGTTTTTTTATTTATTCTTTTTTTTTTTTTTTTGGCTGACTTCCCAAGTAGGCGTTGCTCTTGGCCCCTCACCATTCCCTGCCAAGTGGATCAGAGTCCAGAGGCCCCGGCTCCCCCATCTGAATTGTCACCACAGGAAGCCAGGGCCACAGAAGGGGAGGCGCAGGGTTCCGGCCCCAAGAGTGCAGGGAATCAGTTGTTCTCCTGTGTCTGGGAGACATTCCCCCACTGACAAGCCACACTATCCTCAGGGAAAAGTTACAGGGTTGGACACGTTAATGGAACCCAAACACTAGGGCCTGGCCTAGGGGCAGGACAGGAAAAACAGCTGGTTCCAGGGAGAACACAACTAAAGCGGTTTCCGTTGTGGCCACCAGGATCTGTACTCAGGGGAGGGCTTCCGGGGAGAGCTGTGACATCTGGAGGGTGAGAGTAAGAAGAAAACAGCCAAATTCAGGGGCGATGTGCAAAAGGGAGGCAGGGGGTGGCACGAACAGAAGATATGATCCCTTGCAATCGTCCATTAAACCCCCTGGGGACAAAAAACAGCATCTCCAGAGCACAGAGCACCAACCAGGGGACCTTGAGGCATAGACAATGTACCATTTATGTCCTCTGTGCGCTCTCCCCTCTTTCTCTCTCTCCCTCCGCATCTCCCTCCCAGTCTCCCCTTTCCCCCCTGTTCTCTCTCTCCATATCTATCTCCCTCTCTCTCTCTCTCCGCTCGTCCTCTCTCTCTCCCCCCTCCATCTCCTTCTCTCTCTCTCTTTCTCTCTCTCTCTCACACACACACACCCTCTGTATTTTCTATGGGTATGTTCAAGACACATGCATATACAAATACACAGGAAACGATCCGGAAGGAGACACACCAAACTCATCTCCCCGTTACTGGGGAGAAGATGACACTGAGAATAGACAGTGATCAAAGACGGCGGATGTTGGTCTTATCTTTAATATTTTTTAAAAATCATGCAGCCCAGAGGGGGGGCATGTGGGACACAGAGGCCATGGTGAGCCGAGTTCATTTCAGAATATCATGGCCTCTGAAATATTCTCCCCAACCCTGGCATTCCAGCCGCTGGGGCAGAGCTTCTTCCTCCTAAAATGTAATCATCCGGAGCCTAGGGATTGGTCCCCGGGAGAAAGAGGCCAGTGCGGCCCGCACTCACTCACTGTGCTGGAGCCAGGGCTTCCCAGGATGCGCAGAGCACTTATCTTTTGCTCAAATAGTTTTTAAAAGTCCCCAAACCGTTCAGCCTTTATGCTTTCAACAGTTAAAAGGCTATCTTTTAAAAATTAAGCAGGAAAAATAATCACCAAATAAACCAGGGTCATTTGTGGGGTTAGAGAAAAGACATCAACATCAACGGAGTCCGCGCTCTCTCTCCCTCACTCCCAAACCCCTCCCCCCGCAAAAAGGAACTAAATTTTTCCTCTAAATCGGGAAACAGATGCCCAGCTTGCGACTTTCTCTCCTTTGTATTCTCAATACTGTTTATTGGGCTGGGAAACAGCTTATTCCAGGTGACAAGCCCCTCATCAGGAGCCACAGCACTCAGGGACCAGCCACACCACAAGAGTACAGGATTTCCCTTTTATGCCCGAAACAAAGAGAATCCTGGGCATATGTGTTGTTGAATTGCCAGAGAGGCAGGGAAGAGAAGCCGCTAATAAGAGAAAATATATAACGGCCCCATCAGCCTAATATCTCCATGAAAAATCAAGCTTTTGACGTTGCTGAGGGCAAACTCGCTGATGAGAATTAAGTCAGCTGTAATACACCAGGCTTTGGCCCAGAAGGCTCCCATTTTATGCCTATTAAAAAGGCACTGGAGGATTAGCTAGGAGAATGGCAATCCAGGGGACCTGAGTCAAAGGACCCTGAGTCCTGGGGTCACACCAGGCTTCTCACCTCCCCATCAAAAGCAAAGCAGAGAACCAATGGAAACTCATTTCTCCTGAAAAAACTCCTGCAAGCTTGCAAGCTCACCCCCTGGGGCCCAGCATCCTCAGAGCCTGCCTCATGGGCTCTCCCCGCGTTCCCTCCACTGCACCTCTGAGGAACACTGGGGACTCAGTGTCCCTGCCCGCCTCTCCAGGACACAGGCTGACTTTCAGCAGTAGCTCCCCTGTGCTGCCAGATGATATAACCAAGGCTGCACATCTGCCTCTGAACCACCCAGACCTCTTGTTTCTCACATTCCATGCTTTTTGATCAATTTCTGCTAACCAAAGAGGGAGGCAGGAGAAGGTAAAACAGTGATGGCTCACTCACTATGGCCATGGTTTACGACAGACCTGAGAATGGTTGAGAACCTGAGTTAAAATGAGATTTTTGGTAGCCAGTTACCTCTAGAATCTGCCTACAGAAATAATCACAGTTTATATGCACCAGCCCTCACCCAACAGACACACACACGTATTCTCATTTTCTTTCTCTCTCTGAAAATCAGTTTATTTCTCAGGTGGCAAGAAAGAAGTTCTGGGTTGACTGTTCGCTCTGCCTCCCACAGGAAATGGCACAACGCCCCCAATTTTAATGAAAATCTCAGCCCTTTATTCCCAAACCCCTCCTGACTGAGAATGTGTTTTCTCCTATTTTCCATCCAGATGGAGAGCAAACATAAAAATCAGGAGAGTGAGACCGCCATCAGCCCTTGTGATCAACAGCTCTTCAAGAAAGTGGGGCCCCGACACGAGCAGAGAACACATGTGAGGCGGTTCTGAGCAGCTCCCATCAGCAGGGGCTGAGGCAGACTCTCACAGTCTGCCTGCACAGACCGCCCCTGTAGGTCAGACGCTTCCCTCCCCAGGAGGACAACTGTCAGGAGCCCATGGCTCCCTGAATGGGCTCCCCCAGCCCAGCCTAACAGGGCACACAACACCTAAACTGATCTGCAGTTTGTTTAATTAAAGAAGAGAAGCTGTGGCTGATGGAGGGGCTGCAGACCTCCGATCTAGCCATTCGGGGAGACAAGATTTTATCTACAAAGCTTCTATGGTTTGCAAAAAGGAGCCGAAATTCCGACTCTGGGATGAAGCATGCAGATCCAAGTTCTGCTTCCAACCTGCTGGGACTTGAGCTTCTCTCTGGAGTAAGAATAAACACCTTTGTATAACGAGTTTAGCAGGATACCTGGCACGTCATAAGCCCTCAATTAATATTAGCTGTGATTATCATCATCATTCTTATTATCCCACAGATACTATGGACTGGGACCGTCTTAGCAGTGGAAGCAAGAGGGAAGGGGAAAGAGAACTCAGATCTAAGTGAGTGTATAAAAGCGTACCCCACGGTAGACCAGAGAAAGACATTTTATGGTTATCACCACCACCGTTTTCTCCCGTCACCATGATGGCAGCCACCGTGGCCTGTCATTTTAGGAAATGGTGGGCAGAAGGAGGTGGAGGGAAGGATTTACGTCCCGGCCAGGTTTGGGCATTACACTGTAGACCACCCTCCCCAACCCATTCCCCTCGACCCTTCCATTTGATAGATTCACTCTGTGCTCTCCCCATCCAATCGTAAGCCTAATATTTACCCAGTGAGCACAATATTTGTGTGCGTTGCCAACTAAAATCCAATAAGTATGGAGATAGAAAAGAGGCTGCCTGCTTATGAGGCATGAGGGCAAACACAGCTAGCTCTTTAAAGAGTCATTGAGCTAATCAATACCCTCTCCCATTTCCATTCAGGGGCCCTGGGCCAACCGAGACTTCATAATTACTTTCCATCATTACAACCTTTGGAGAAGCTTACAAAGAAAAGGCACAGTTTCTAAGTTTGTTCTCCTCTTTTGCCAAACAGATTATTTCCTGGGGTCCGTGAGGCTCCCTTCCCAGACTGCTTCAACCAAAGACAGTCTGCCCTGGGCCTTTTGGAACTGACTTCAGAAATAGGATATTGTTCTACCCATGGAAATCACTGTAGTCATCACATTCGGTTGCCTGGCCTCCTGCCCCCCATCTTCTCTGCCAGGGTCAGGTTTTAGACAGACCTCCTGTTGGATGTTCTTTTTCTTTGTCCAGGACTCAAAAAATAAATACCAAACTCTGTGGTAGGTCGGGCAGGAAGGAAGATGCTGTGGGTTGCTGGATACCATGACCAGCTCCTTCAGCCTGACTCCTTCCTCTACAGCCACCACACGGGCTTCAAGCTGAGCCCTCACGCCCACCCTGGATACACGAGGCCCACCGTGGATACCTGCAAGCCTTGTTCTCCAAGCCCTTTTTTTAGTGAATTTGAACTAATAGTAAAATAGAAAAATTACAGAAACCCTCTTTTCCTTGCACAAAAGTTGGTCCAGATAACTAGTTAAGATTACGTTTGATTAGAAGAAACATAAAATTCTATTGCAGTGACTTAAACACACAAAGTGTGTATTTGTCTCACTCAGCAAGAAGGCCAGGGGTCAACAATCCAGCTGGTGCAGTGGCCCCAACACTGCCAGGAGGAACCAGCTCGTTCTGGCTTCCTGCCCTGTCGCCCTTAGTGAGGGGTGCTGCATCCCCAGGAGCTGCCACGTTGGTCCATGAAGGAGAAGAGGTGAGGGGAAAATGAGAAGGAAAGCCCTCCCTAGAGACTTCTGCCGATGCTATCACGTGGGTCTAGCTGCAAGGGAGGCTGCCAGATGGAGGATTTGTAGCTAGGAACATCACCAGGTCAAACAAAATTGGGGTTCTGTTAGAAAGGAAGAAGGGGTCAGTGGGTATTTGGCCCGGTGTCAGTTCAGCTGCTGTAACAAAGAAAGTTAGCAATGGCTAAAGTGTGATAGAAGATTATTTCTTAGGAAAAAGTCTTGGCAGTTGGTCTAGGGCAGGTGTCAGAAAGGACTCAGGCTTTGAGGGAATGAGAAGGAAAATGGCAAACACCTTCATATTGATATGAAAGTTTATTAGTTCTTTAGTGATTCCATTTATTATTATTATTTTAACCTCTCAGGTCCCCTGAAAGGATCTCTAGGAACCTCCAGAAGTCCCCCAGACCACACTTTGAGAACTGCCACTTTAGGGTCACACCCCCTTGATAAATGAATAGAGGTACCTGGACATCACAAATAATAACTTGGTCTCCAGGTCTAGCACCCTCCTCCCATCCCAATTTTCCACTTAAACACTTTTTAAAAAGTAATAACTGACATGTTAGAGGAAATACGAATCATCCATTGGCAGCCCCTCTGGAGAAAACTACACTGGAGGAGAAAGTCTTAATTTGCAGAAAGGCAAGGAAAACCATACATTTTGACTCTTGGGCCATGTGTGGTAGGCAGAATTTCTAAAATGGCCTCCAAAGATGTCCTTTCCTAATCCCCAGAACCTGTGACTGTGACAAGCTGTCAGACCCATGACTGTGGTATGTTGTATGGCACAGTAGTGACCTTGGGCAGGGAGACGACCCGGTTGGCCTGGTCTAGTCACATAAGCCCTCAAAAGCAGAGAGTTTTCTGTGGTGACGCCAGTGAGGTTCAAAAGTGAGAAAGAGTTGATGCACCGTTGCTGGTTTGAAGACAGGGGACACATGAGAAGGAACATGAGTGGCTTAAGGAGCTGAGAGAGGCCTCTGACTAACAGCCAGCAAGGGAATGGAGACCTCACTCCTACCGTCCTGCTGAATTCCACCAGCAGGAATGAGCTTGCAAGAGCACACCAAGCTCCAGATGAGAACGCTGCCAGCCGACATCTTGATTTTGGCCTGTGAGACCCCAGCAGAGAACTCAGACCTTCTGGCCTACAGAACTCTGACCGAATAAATGGGTGGTGTTTAAAGCTCCTAAGTTTGTGGCAATTTGTTACGAAGCAAGAGAAAGCTAACACACCAGGGCAGAGAAAGCGGTGTGGCCCAGGGGCCTAGTCCGAGCAAGACAAGGCCTTCTTGTACATCACTGAGGCATTAGGAAACACCCCCTTACCCTGGTGATATGAGCCAGTAACAAGATTTAGACTAACCACCTGCAAAAGCATCAGAGAATGTGAAGAAGCAAAGAGCAGCTCCCCACAATGCCTCAGAAAGGGACTTGGGAAGACATGCAGAAAATAACTATGAGGTGCTAGGACCTTATATAACATACACAAAAATAAACAGCTGACACAGAAACACCCACACAGCAACAATGGCTTTGGGGAAATTAGAGTTGCATTAGTGGTAATATCCAAAGGGCAACAGCCCCCAAAGTGAATGAACGCCTTCATTCAGTAAACAATAAAGCAGCTGAGATGGCCTGACAAACACCATCGGCCAGCCAGCTGCCCTGGAGAGTGAAGGTGCCCAGGAAATGGATTCCATTAGCATTTGTTCCCAGGAGCCTCTCCCACCCACAAAGCTGTGGGAATGACAACCCTCGATGAGTCACTGGACCACCAGAGAAAAGCTAACAGAGTGTCAGTCCCCAAGGTTCTCGATCATCATTGGCTTTCCAGCTGCCCGGGCTCCTGTCTGTTAACCCTAGGAAGAGCACTCATCTTACTGGTTCCTTCCTTCCGTCTTCCCTCCCTCCCTCCCTCCCTTCCTTCCATCCATCCTTCATCAAATGCTTACTGAGCATTTACCGGTGTCAGTCACCGGGCTAGGTGCCAACGATGTAGCCGAGAACAAGGCCGGTAAGCCCCTGTCCTCAAGGAGCCTACACTCTGGTGGGGAAGACAGACAGCAAAGAAGTAAAAAAAAAAAACACACAAGGAAACAAACTGGATAATGAAGAATGGTGACAAGTTCTAGGAAGGAGAGTGGGAGTTCCAGGCACGTTGCAGGGGGTCAGGAAGGAGGTGATATCTGTGCTAAGGCAGCCACGCACAGGGCAGCTGAAAGCAGATTTCAGAGAGAAGGAGCCGCAGGCACAAAGGCCTGGAGATGGGACGGGGCTTGGTGAGCTCAAGGAACAGAATGAGGGGCTGGCAGAACTGGAAAAGGTGTCAGGGGAAGAACACGTGAGATGGCAGAGGTGACGTATGCAGGAGCTGAGGCCATGGAGTGACATTTGTCTGTAATGCTAAGTGCAAAGGAAAGTTCTCAGAGGGTTCTAAGCAGGGACTGGCGTGCTGTGATTTATGTGCGTTAAAGAGCCTTGTGGTTGCTATGCAGAGAATGGATTGGACAGGGTGGGGGCCATGGCAGCAGAGACCTGTCAGGAGGCTCCCGCAGAAGGAATTCCAGGAAAGAGCCAACGATGAAGGATGTCAGCAGTGGAGATGGAAAGTCGACTCTGGATAAGGCGCTGTCCTTGGCCCTGGGATACAAAGGGGTGTGAGGCCTGGTTCTCGCCTTCAAAGAGGTAAGCATCAAGCCAGAAACATAACAAATAAAGATTAAAAAGGAGGCACTCACTCGGGGCCAAATAAATAACGCTGACAGTTCGTACTATGGGAGTGTTGCAAGAGCGGAGTGTGCGCTCCGAGAACGCGTAGGATCAGGGGGAACTTCATCCGTCCTCACCTGGCTCTTGAGAAGCAGTGAGGAGACAGGAGAACCCTCGGAGAGGGGATTGGGAAGGCATGGAAACATTAGATGCTGTAAATCGTTTTGGAACAATCTGCCTCTTTCCTACTCAGTTGACTGCAAAGAGGCCATTCAACAGGGCTCACCCTCTATCCCGCCTCCAACGTCGGACCTAAACAAATCGTGCCTCAAGCAGGTAGCGTGACAGGAAACTAAGACCTCAGACCAAGCAGCTGGCAGATTCTCAAACCAGTGCTGCTGCCCGAGGTATGGGGAGACAGAGCAGCATGCCCACTTCCTGTGACCTGCTCCCCCTGCGCCTACATCCAATGATTTACACACTAGTTCTCCAGATGGGACAGCAGCCCTTCCTTACCCCCAGCCAGCATGCTCTGTTGGGACCATGACATCTTATTTGCATCGTAACTCCCTCCAACAAAAGCCATACCGGGAAGATGGCCGGACATCCTGATTCTTCTGGAAAAATCCACCAGAATCAGACCCAGCTCCCACTGGAGTCCAAACATCTCCAATGCATAGAAACTCCCAACACCACCTCCCCACAACACAGGGCTCTGGACCTTGTTGGGTATTGACACTGGCCTAAACTGGCCTAAATCCCTCATGTTCCTTTAGACACTGTAGTTCAGATAGGCCAACATGCTTTGTAGGGGATTTGCTTTAAAGCCAAGTATACACCTACCCTCCCACCTACCCTACCACTTCCGGCTTCTTTCCTGAGCCACCACCAGCCCATGCCTCTGAAGTTCCAGAACGATTTACAGCTCACCCAGAGTATAAGGAGTGAGAGCAATGTAACTGCTCCTGGAAGAACTTGATTAAATCCTCTAAAGCTTTTGGAGTCATGCTTCTCAATCTGAAACGTGCACCAGAATCACAAGGGGATCTTGTTGAACCTCGATTCTGATTCAGTGGCTCAGGGTCAGGGCCTGAGATTCTGCACTTCTAACAAGCTCCCAGGTAACACTGATGAGCAGGTCATGGACCTTGAGTGGGAAGGTCTTAGACTAGAGCATCCCAGAGATAGTCCTTTCACAATCCTCAGCCACCTGGCTTAAAATCTCCCAGCCGACTTTCTACTACAACTACCTAGATATGACATGGTAACATGCGTAGCAAGTTCAGATTAACGTACCAACTATAACGAAGCATCTTGTACTCACAAATATCTAGATTCATATGAGAAATGAGGGTCAGATTACCAAAGATGAACCCTACTGAATTTATGGCTAAAAAATTTAAGTGGTCCTTCTTCTTTCGCTATCCCGTTACCATTGTCTAACAAGTTCCCAAAGCAATGACTCTCAGACTTGAACTGTGCAGTGCTCCTGCCCAGCTTTGAGAGATGTAACTCATGCTTCCTGGCCAGGTTGGAGTGGGGTCAACACTGACCACCACTGGACTGTTTCCTTAATTTTGCAAAATCTCTGAAGGAAATGTACAAAGCTAAAATAGTACAGGCCTGGAAGGAGGCCCCAGGCTCTCCGCAGAGTGATCATCGCAATGGGGTTCACCAGAGGGAAATACTCAACGAGCCAACATCCACAGGGCTGATCAGAGGACCCACCAGGCAACATAACTGGGTAAACAACAAAACACACCAGCAGGAGAGCAGGGAGAGCCTGACTCTCCTAACAATAACAGTTACCCGACTTGACTGCCTTCCTTGTGTCTAAAGATGGACCAGGGATGGAACAGTCCACTTGTCAAAACATTTCCACCCCTAAGTAGATGCAGGGCCAGAAGACACACAGGAACTGAAGGCCTTTCTTTGTTCTAATGAATCACAGCTCCTCTCACCTAACTGGACTCCCAGCTAAGGTGCAGCCAAAACCCTACACTAGAGCACATGCCAGCCAGTGAAGCTGGAGGGAACAGGTGCTGAGTCCTTGAGCAGAGAATTGGCAAATACTGCAGAGGGGACCTGGAGAAATCAGGAAGAGGTGTAAATAAGCCTGCGTGATGTTTCCCACTGTAAGGTCACAAGCTCCTTTTGGAAATTAAGGAGGAAGAAATACGAAGATATAAGGGAAGACACATTATCATGAAACAAAGTCCAGACCCTTTGAGGTTTAGCACCTGAAAGAGAATCTCCAGGCAGAGAAAGTGCTCTGGGGATTCCTCACCTCTTGGGGTCTTTGACCTTGATAGGCCCCCACATAGAGAAAAGTTCAAAGTTAGGGAGAAAAGGACCAAAGTAAAACGTCTATAAGGTCGTGCCAACCTTCTGAGGCTGGACTGTAGATATCTCATTTGTCATGTGGAAGAATGATGGTCTCAAGATCCTGGAAAAGGACCTGCACTTTGCGAGCTAGTTGTTCTTAGGTTCCTGTTTATTTCCCTGTTGTCCTCCCTTAGTAGTTAACAAAGTCTTTAAAAATGTTGGCCTATCTCAGCAAAGAAGAATCAAGTATTTGGGTCCATACTTTTGTGTGAAAGGGACAGTGATATTAATCAAAAGTGAAGATCGGGGAAAGAGTTGGATTTCATTAGGTGCCTGCAATGGAGTCTCCTTCCAATCTGAAACCTCAGGGCTCAGAGTTTTGCTTGAATAAGAAGTCAGTCATTTTTGCTAAAAGAGTCTCACTTAAGATAATAATAGCTAATATTAACTGAATGTCAGGTACTGAGATTATTGCTTGACATGGATATTTTCATTTAATATTCTCAAACAATCCTATGGGCATATGATATTTTTATCCTTGTTTCACTTAAGAGGGAACTAAGTCTTAGAGACCTGAGTTAACTTCCTTAAGGACACATGGTCAACCTTGAAGGAGCTGGGAAATAAAAGCCAGCAATCTGACTCCAGACCTTTGCTCTTATAACTACTACCCATGCCACCTCCCACCACCCAAGATGCCATAAATATCATGACTATGGCTCCAACATTAACTCTGAAGTAACAGGAAAAAGGTGGAAGAGGGAGGTGCATAGCCCATAAAGAAGAGATGACACCAGCTTTGTCAGGAGCTCTCAAAGAAGGGTCTACCCCAGGAATCCCTAGAGATCCCAGCAATAGCCATCCTAAAAGACTTTTTAGACTCTGAATGAGCTTGTCTCCTAGTCAACCCTTGAGGTACAAAGCATGGCTCTCTCTTCTCGGTGTGCACGTGCAATGTCATAGACCCAGGCTTCTGGAGTGTCACCTCACTGAGGCTTCAAGACCCACCAAGTTAGGAGCCCACCATCACTAAATGAACCCCTTTCTGCCCACACTGGGCATCAAACAAGTCCTTTGCAGATTACCTTCCCATTCCAGTTGCAATCTCGTGAGTCTCTGCCAAAAGAGTCCATGAATTAAAAGAAAAACATCAGGGACCCCAAAAGTGGCTGTCCGTTGATTGCCCCTTTGATACTCAAGCCCAGGATAAGTCAAAGAAAATCATGCCAAATGGCTGATTTATTTGCATTAAACATATTCACTCCAATTCAAGGAGGCTTTAGCCTGGCTGGCATTTGAGACCCTTTTGCACTCTCCATTCCTTCTCCGCAAAGGCTTTGTCGAGTTTGCTAAAAGCCACTGAAGTCTCCAATGGGCACATCCTAAGCTATGTTTCCCAGCTGGCAAAATGCCTTCTGTCCCTCAAGTGACTCAGAAAGCCTGTGGTAAATGAAGGCTACTGCTGAAGTCAGGAAAACCTCTGGGAAGAAAACAAATCGAAGACGCAAAGTCCTTACCAACATCTATTTCTCAATAAGCACATGGAGTCCCACCTTAGCCACAGAGCTTAAAGCCAGCAGCACAGGCAGAAACAGGATGCTGGGAGGTTTGGGGAGTCTCCTCTGATTGTGTTTCTTTTAAAGAAGATCCCACTAAATTGTAAAGGAAAAGAAACCATTTTCCCCCAGCATCAGACTTCCTCTGACCTCCAAGTGGCCATCCACAGAACTCGTTCCCACCACAAAGGCTGGGACATTCAGCAGAAACGCCACTCCAGACTGCTTCCCCGTTTGGGAACTTAGCTGTTCAATTACTCTAAAGAGCTCTCTGACTATAAGCATGGTGCCTAGGACAACCGCAGAGTTTTTACTTTGCCAGCCTTATAAGAAAAATCCATTCGTTGAAGCCAAATAGTAATTCTAGAATCCATTTCTCATCTTCTCCTTTGTCCCACTCCTTGGTATCATTTCAACAGAGAAATAGAAAGATGCCATTACTCTTAAAATTGTTCAAAAACAGAATATGCTGTCTTGTGAAATAATAAGTTTCCAGTTCATGGAATTGTCCAGAACAGAGGGCAGGATGACCTCCTGTTAAACAAATTGAAGCCAAGACTTTTGTACTGGGTGGAATGTATGACTAGAGGCCACCAGGTTGCTTTCACCTTTAGCTTTTGTCCTTGTAGTTCATATCATCACCTCCACCCATTCCCTCCCCCCACAGGACACTTTATTAGCTGCTTCAAGGCTCCTCTTGCTGGTGCGCTAGACTCACATTCATCCACCCTTCTGCAAAGCCGGCCCCACCGATGAGAACGCTGAATTTTCCCCACTGACCTGAGAAAACAGGATTAGATTAGAGAGAACTGGGTTCAACGCCCAGCTTCACCATTTTTGAGCCATTTAGCCTTGGACATGTTATTCAACTTGTCCAAGTGTAGGTTTCACCAACTGTGAAATAGAAGAGAATATTGCCTATGGTTCTGAAGTTTAAATAAATCACCCATGTGTTGTGTTGCTCACAATGCCTGAGCATAAAGAGCACCCATTGAAAGTGCATTCTTTCCCTACTCCACTCCTCCAAGCGCTCTTTCTCCGTGCCTCCTCCTAGTCTGTAGGTTGCTCCTGGACAAAATAACATATCCAGAGAGATCTGAGTCACACAAGCTTACGTAAAAACCAAGGCTGGACACGTTTTTGCAATTCTTCATCCAGCCATCAACTTCATGACTTATTCCCCATAGCAGCTGCTCCAAACCTTCTCTTCTCCCCTTTAGCTTCCAAACAATAATCAAATATTTGCTGAACAGCTAGGATTCTGAAAGCACCAAACTTAAAGTTGTAGGGGAGAATAAGATGCATTACAAATGGTCTCTGCAATCCAGGAGTCTGCAATCCATGCATGCAAATGAACACAAAACAAAAGCAGTCTCTGAAAAGTACCACAGGATGGGGACAGAAACAAAAATGCTATCAGGGGTTGAAAATGGTTGAGATCCTCAAAGAAGATTTTCTAGCAGTGTCAGTTAAGTTGGGTCTCAAAGAAAGAGGATTTCCATAGATAGAGTTCAGAGACAGAAGAACACAAATGAACAATGGTATGAAAATGGGAAAGCACAATTTGGAATTTAAAAGCCAGTTGGGCTCAGAAGTAATAAAAGACCACATGATCTTTTTAAAAAATAAGGTAAATTAGATTCTGGAGACTATCCACTTATAAGCATTGCATAGAACCCATCCCCCTAAATTCAAAACCAGGGATCACAAGATCAAATGCCTGGAAGGGCCCAGATGAGAGCACACATGTGTTCACCGTCTGAGAGTGGATGAGAGGGGAGGGAGGACTGGAGAGAAGTTCTGATCTCACCTAGAAAAGGCAGCAGCCACTCAGCTCCAGTCGACTGTTGCCAAGCTGGAAGACCAACCTCAGAGTTGCCAAAATAAGAGAGATCAAAACTCAGGTATCTTGTCTGAAATTACCTCATTTTAAAACTATTGGCTCATAGGATGCTCAACTCAGGACAAAAAAATAATTTTCTAACAATCTGAGCTGCACTAAACTAGAGAAGGTTACCTTGTGAAGTGGTGAGCTCTCCATCACTATTCAGACAGAGGCTGAACGGCCCCCTGCGAAGATGCTATTCAGGAGATTTCTGAACGAACTGGTGATTGGAGCAGAAGACTCCGCGAGTCCCTTCCAATTCAAACTGTCTAGGCTCTCATCACATCGCCCTACTCAACAACTACCTTGGCTTCCAGCTGCAGAGAGGACACAAGGAGCCCTGTCTCACGTGCCATGCCCCCTTCATGTGCCTTTCTTGCCTTCCCCACCAGGAGGCTCCCAGTCTGTGCCTGGCCAGCCCACCCGCAGGCAGCACTTTTCTCCAGTAGATGTTCCAGGCGAGGACAGCCCTTCTGTCCTCTTCCCAGCTCAGTCCTACACTTATCCCAGGCCCCCTGCTCATCATTACCTCCCCCACCACCCCATTCAAAGACGCACAAACACACAGCACACTTATGTGAAATACGGCCCCATCTCCCTCTGGCTTGTTTAAGGTCATGAACTGCCCTCTCGCACTCTGAGTGCACGGCTTTTGTCTCCTAACAGAGTCTGTACATTTCTCGAGGACATGGATCTCCCTTTCTACTCTGTTTCTCCACCATCCCTGGGACAGCGCTGGGTTCACAGTTATTGCTTAAACAACGCGTGAAACATCAACTAGATCCTAAAGGGCTAAACTTATGGTGAAAGGTAAACCCATAGAGAAGACAGTCTTTCTCAAAGTTTGGCTGTATGGCGAAATAGCCCTTAAAACCCCTAGACCACATGTTCTTAAAATGGCATAACAACAAAGACATTAGTATTCACATAAGAGCAGCTCAAATATAAAGCCAATCTCATCTTTTGAAAAAAAAAGAATCTTGTGCTAACAAACTTCCCCTCATCTGCCCCAATTTCAGTGTCAAATATTTTGAATTATCGGACTATTTTCCAGAATTTCATTGTATCGATAGGCTTTTTGCTGTTCCCAGTCAGGCAGCCCCATCACTCAGGTGAATGCTTCAGGAGTTAAAAAGAACAGCACATGGGCTGGCCTAGTGGTCAAGTTCGGCGCTTAACTTCAGCGGCCTGGGTTTGGTTTCCAGGCACGGACCTACACCACTTGTCTGTCAGTGCCCATGCTGTCATGGTGCCTCACATACAAAAACAGGAAGATTGGCAACATGTTAGCTCAGGGCAAATCTTCCTCAGCAAAAAGAGGAAGATTGGCAATAGATGTTAGCTCGGGCCAAACCTTCCTCAGCAGAAAATTAAAAAAAGCACAACACTAAAAATAAAATGTAAACTCTTCACTGAGTGAGTAGCAGGAGGCAGGAAGGATAGAAATAAAACCTAGGGCACAGACAATAAGTCTGATAATTAAAAGCTGGGTTATCAGTACAATAAGATGAGAGAGAGAGAAACAAGACATAAGAGGTATAAAAATTGGGGGAAAAAGTAAACTACAATTATTTATGAAGATACTATTGTGTATAAATCTCAGAGAATCAACTAAAGAACAATAACTAACAATAATGGTATTCAGCTGGTAGTTCAGTACAAATAGTTTGAAAAAATCAATTATTTTCCTATGCAAAAACAATAGCCCGATAGAATATATTATGAAGGAAAAGATCCCATTTACAACAGAAACAAAAGGAAATGCAATACCCAGGAATACACTCAACCAGAAATCATAAGGAAAAATCCTTACGAAGAAAACTTAAAATGTTACCAACAGACATAATCAATGACTTGAATAGATGGAGTTACCTTTTCCTTAGAAACTCTCATCATCATAAAGCTGTCACTTCTGCCTAAATTAATCTATAAATTTGAAAGAAACCCCATAAAAATACCCAGAAGATGTTATTGAAACTAGAAAGCTGATTCTAAAGTTCATATGGAAAAACAGGGTATAAGAATAATTTTTGAAAAGGAAAAGCAATACCGGGAAACTAACAGATAATAAAACAAAGTTCCAGTAATTGAAACAGTGTATACACGAATAGAGCAGAAAAGAGTAATGCAGTGCTGTACAATAAAAATATAATGGGAGCCACAAACACAATTTTCGATATTCTAGTAGTCACAATAAATACAGTAAAAAGAAACAGGTGAAACTAATCTTAATAATATATTTTAACTTCCCCAGTATATCCAAAATAGTATCACTTCAATATGTAGGCAATATAAAAATTACTAATGAAATATTATATATATATATAAGTAAATCTTCAAAATCTGGTGTATATTGTACATTTACGGCACATCTCAATTTGGACTAGCCATATTTCAAGTGCGAAATAGCTACATGTGGCTAATGGGTAGCACATTATTCACCTTAGGACTAAAAAAATCCAGAAATGAATAAATAAATACATTCTCTAATTTAGTAAACAATATATTGGAATTTCATATCAATGGAGAAAAGATGTATTATTCAATAAATTAGGTATGTATTAGGACTTCTAGCACTCTATCTGGAAATACATGCATTTTAATCCCTACATTCTTATACCAAAATGGATTCTGGATGGATCAAACGTTCAAAAATGAAAACACAGTCATAGAAAAAATAAATAATATTTTTAATCATTTGGAATGAGGAAGACTTTATTAAGTATGACTCAAGAAAGACTAGTAAGTTCAAATAGGCACAAAGTAAGTAAAAATCTACATAGTACCATAAACAAAGTCACAAGTGACAAACTGAGAAAATAATTGTAACAATATGACAATTTCCTCAATAATAAGCAACTTCAAAATAATAAGAAAAGACAATGCAACAGAAGAATAAGAGAAAGATACAGAGAGTTCACAGAAAGGGAAATATAAATGGCTTTGAAACATATGGAAAGGGGCCGCCCGGTGGCGCAGTGGTTTAGTTCACGCTTGGCAGCCTGGGGTTCGCGAGTTCGGATCCCGGGCGCCCGCCGACGCACTGCCTGTCAGCCATGCCGTGGTGGCGTCCCATATAAAAGTGGAGGAAGATGGGCACGGATGTTAGCCCAGGGCCAGTCTTCCTCAGCAAAAAGGGGAGGATTGGCAACAGATGTAGCTCAGGGCTGGTCTTCCCCACAAAAAAAAAAAAAAGAAACATATGGAAAGATGCTCAAGCTGACGATAAGAAGAGAAATGCCCATTAAGACTCCATAAAATGCCATTTTCGCCTATCTCTATTAAGAAAAAATCAAAAAGTTTGCTAAAACGCCATAGTGGTGACAATGTGGGGAAAGTCATTCTCCAACATTGTTGGGTGAAAGTGTAAATTGGTATAAGCTCTATAGGGGACAATTTGAGAATTTCTATAAAAATGGAAAATTCACAAACCATTGTATAATCCTAATCTTAGGAATTTATACTATAGACATATTCACATGGACCCAAATGCACACAGTAGGTATTCTCTCTTCTGATATGGCCCAAACTGGTCATTAGTAGGTCAATTTTAAAAGTGGACAAAAGGAAGAATCTCTCCCCCAAATAATTTTAATTTCAAGCAAATAAATGTGCATTAACTTGCCCACCCTACAAGGTAACACAGAGGCCATGTTAGTGTATACAGGTCAACTGATCAAGTTCTGCTTCATCTATTTTGCAAAAACTGTACCCATAATACTTCACCTACAATTTTCAGATTTGGTTTCTTTAAAGTGGTGTAAGGACTTAAAGACACATGGGAAGAAATCTGAAAACAGAGTCCTTCTCAATTTTTCTGGTTCGTTGCCCAGTCTTTGACAGGTGTCTCTACAATGCCTTATTTGACAGAAATTTGAGGATTCAACATTAGCAAATCTATTCAAAACAGTTGACTAAACTTTCATCAAAACTTCTCTTCTTTTTCCACCCTCATATTCCACCAGTTTGTATAACATTTGGTTCAATCAAATCATTGCAACAAGTACAACTAGTATAAACAGTTGCATTAACAACTGACTCTAGGTGAGCTGACAGCAGGGCAGGGCCTCACCAGTAAGTATTCAGTGTTACAGGTAACAGAAACACAGAGCGTCTATTAAGCAAGCAATTCCATTAAGTAAAGGTCAACAAAGGGAGTGTCTATTTAATAACGGACCGGGATAGTCACTGCCTCACGAATCAACCTAAATGTCCCTCAACAGGGAACTGGTTAAATAAGTTACAGTACCTCTGTTTGATGGAATACTATGCAATTGTTTAAAAAAAAAGAAAAAAAGAAAAGAGAAAGAGACAGCACATATAGATATGCTGATATGGAACCCTCTCCGAGATGTGGTGAAATCAGGGTGCAAAGCAGTATTGACATATCTATACTTATGTGCGTAGATGGGCATTGGCACCTCTGGAAGAATAGAAAAAGAAACTGGTTAAAAGTGGTAGCCTCTGGGGAAGGGAAACAGGTAACAGGGAGACAGAGATGAGAGAAACTCACTTTTCACTGTACAACCTTTTTGTACCCTTTGAATGGTGAGTCATGGGCATACAATCTTATTTTTTTCAAATAGAAGTCAGGGTGCTCTCCACCCAGTCTTGATAAGATTCCCAATAGTGGGAAAGAAGTCAGGAGTGAAGTGGGTAGGGCTGAGAGGTGGTGAGTACTGGGAAAGAGAAGCACTGTGATCTGCCCCCTAGCCTGGGCCAGCAGGCCCCATGGGGAGTGGAGAAACCATAGAATCCCCAGATGGATATGGGAATCAAAGAGCAGAGCCTCCTTCCTGGGTGGGGCTCAGGGCAGGCAGCACACTCCAGAGAAATGGCAGCAGGGGTGTCTAGGCAGAGAGAACTGTAGACAGCCTCATGGTTTCTTTTGACCCAGGGGAGCACTGGAATAATCTTGGGAGCCTCAAAGTCACATTGAAATAAGGGGAACTGAGGGCAAGCCTATTAAGTTTCCACCATCCAGTGGTGGGGAGAACAGCAAAAACCAGCCTTTGCCCCAATGGCTACCCCATGAAGGAGAAAGGCCTTAGAGAGGTTCACAGAGCAGAAGAACTAGTCCACCCAGGACAGACATAGAGGGAGCCAAGAGACCTGAAAAAGCTTGGTACTTCATATGAGCCAAATCTGGCCCACTGTTTGTGTTTGTAAATAAAGTTTTATTGAAACCCAGCTATGCCCACCCATTTACATATTGTCTAGAGCTGCTCTCACACTCCAAAGGCAGAGCTGAGTAGTCACCACAGAGACCATATGGCCCACAAAGCTGAAAATATTTATGATCTAGCTCTTTGCAGAAAAGAAAACTTGGCTGACCCCTGGTCCAGGGAACAAAGAACAACTCAGCAATGACCTGTGGGGGCCAAAGAGGACCCAGATCACATGCCTGTGGCCCTCAACCCCTGAAATGATGTGCAAGCCAGGCTGGGGAATGGGGAGAGGAATGGAGAAAAACTAAATTCACGAAAACTGAGTTTTTGCCATTCCAAGAGAATGAGAGCTCAGAAAGAGATATTAGGTATATCTGGGTTGGTAGACTGGGATACACACTCATGCCCCTTACAGGGCTGGAGTTAACATGCAATCATGTTCCCCAAGAAAGTGGTTTCTTGTTGGATCAGGCCAACGTAAATTAGGACTTTCGCGAGGACCTGGGGGGCAAACTGAATGGACGAAATGTCCAGGCCCATCACCACTAAATGACCTCAGTGCACATCACTTGCAACATTACCTGCTAATTATAGAGCCAGCTACGTCGGCACTTCTTGAAAACTCAAACACACACCTCCTTTTCCCTGGGAGTTGTGGGGTACATGTAGGGCCTAGGCACACTGAATCCAAAAGGCTTCCCAGGAGCCTGGGTTTTATACAGGAAGACAGCAGTTCTCAAGGTGGAATCTCCAGGCCAGCAACGTGTTAGAAATGCAGGTTCTCAGGCCCCATTCCAGAGCTCCTGAACCAGACACCCTAGGGGTGGGCCCAGCTATCCAGGTGATTCACAAGGTCAAGTGTGAGAACCCCTGCAGGAGGGCAAAGCCTTCTACAGGAGCCGAGAAAAGCACAGTCACACAGCATCTGGTGGCCAGTCCTTGCGCCACAAAGTATTTCATCAGGCCCTGAGTCATCCACCATTTCCCCCTGGAAACAGAATGCTAAATGAATAAGGAGGAAGGTCATTTGTTTATGTGAAACATAACAATATCCCAAGTCTATTTCATTTACTTCTAAAGCTAATGATTCTGCTAACCAATAACTCTAGCAAATTATGTGCAGCAGCAATAACCCTCTTATAGAATTGATTTTCTCTGGTTAGGAACAAAGAACCCGCTCCCTCCAACAATTCAGTCTGCATTGATTAGTCCATCAGAGCGCTAAGAGGCCCAGGCTAGGGGCTGGGCACAAGCACATTAACTCATGTGGGGCCGCAGCCCACCCAGGAGTGCGCCCACGTGGCATGGCTGATGCCCCTCCATCAGGCACCAGGGTGGGCACTGATCTCTCGAGCTGAAGTGGCCCAGGAGGGAGATCCACACCAGGTCTGGGCAGGAGGAGTTGGCGGTGCCTCTGGAGGGAGGAACAGGTCACACCACTGCTCTCTGAATGTCTGCCCACAACTCTGCTGACAGGGCAGGTTGCTATACCCCACTCTGTCAAGTGGGATTTATTGGAGATGTTCATTGCCATCCAAACCCTTCTCATTTACACAAGACCCCAATTTCATTTTCCCCCTATAAACACCAATGTCTGGCATTTTATTCTTACATTTGCTAATCCTCCAGTTATCTATGCCCTACCTCCCTGTTATGGGTTGAACTTTGTCCTCCAAAAAGATTTTATAGTCCTAACCCCCAGTACCTGTGAATGTGACCTGATTTGGAAATAGGGTCTTTGTAGATGATCAAGACACGATCATTAGGGTGGGTCCTAATCCCGTATGACTATGTATTTACTAAAAGGGGAAATTTGGCTACAGAGACAGAGACACACACAGAGAATGATATGGCAAGATTGGAATTGTGCTATCACCAGCCAAAGAACCACCAGAAACCAAGAGAGGGGCCTGCAAGAGACCCTCCCCTGGAGCCCTCAGAAGGAGGATGGCCCTGATATCTTGATCTCCAACTTTTAGCCTCCAAATTGACATGATAAAGTTCTATTGTTTAAACCACTCAACTTGTGGCACTTTGTTACAGCAGCCCTGGGAAACTAAAGCACTCCCCAAAGAGAGCCTAGGTTCCCCCAATGGCATTCCCCCAACGGCCCTGGGAGCTACCTCTGAAAGCAGGACTTTCCAGTCTCTACACAACCTTTAGGGAGAGACGTTGAGGCAGTGATTCAAACCGTAGTTGGGGAGCTGGACTGGATCGGATGGTTCCTAAACCCGGCTATGGATCTGAAGCCCCCATGAAGCTTTTTAGAAATATGGACATCTGAGCCCCAGCCCAAGTCTCCTAAATTAGAACTTCAAAGGGTCAGGTACGAAATGCCATCTGCCTGGCACTGGCTCACAGAACCTTCAAGGGCCCCTCCAACCATAAGAGTCCCCTACTGCTCTACCGTGGCATCCTCCACCCCCGAGCCATTCGAGTGGGCCCCACAGACCAGCAGCATCAGCCTCACCTGGCAGCTTGTGAGACATAAAGAATCCCAGGGCCACCCCAGACCCGCCAAATCAGAATCTGCATTTTAACAAGATCCCCAGACGAATGGTGCACACATTCAGGTGTGAAAAGCACTTGCAGATGCTCAATGAGTGTCAGACAAATGATTATGAGAAAAGGATAAATAAGTTAGGATTATCTGAGAGGCAGCATTGCACAGCTGTCAACAGCACGGGCACTGAGGCTGGGATCCTTCCCATCACCACTCTGGGACTCAATTCTATGATCTGTAAAATGGGGATAATGCAGTACCTTCCTCGCAGGTTGAGGACTGAAGGAGTTAACACATAGGCAGGGCTCAGAACAGTGCCTAGCATATACTAAGCACTCAGTAAAGGCTATCTCGCCCCAGAAAAACTAAGGGATGGCCTAGTTACTGTCTTCAACTACAATGACTACAGTTGTTTATACAAGAAGGGGAAGAATAAAAGGATAGGGTATTATGAAGCTACTCGAGGTCCCAAAGTTGTCTCTCATCAGGTAATCACCAAATGGACTTGTGTAAAGTATATCCAATTTGATTGAATGGGCACTTAGCAAAGACTCTTGGATTTGCAACAGAAACAGATCAGAATGAACAATGAATCCCACAATCCACTAAGGAAATCAGTGAGAGGAATCTACTCCTCCCACGGCAAATTTAGACATGTCAAAAATACTCCCCATGACCCAAAAAAGGAACAGGACAGGCTATTAGGGGAACATGTGGACTGTACTAGATTTCTTTGGAAATCTCTGGGGGAAAAAAAAAAAAAACTTTTTTCTTTAAGTGAAGACCAAGTCCCGAACCAGAATATGTTCTCCTCTTTCACACCAGGTCCTTCCCCACTCCAGAAAATTCATGAAAGTTACAGAGAAGGGTGAAGTTCCAAAGTCGATCTTCCTCATCCATCCACTCATCCAAAAATGATACCTCTTAAAAATAAACAGCAGGTGGGGACTATTTCTTCCAATGCTCTTGTCCTGCATCCTAGAGAAGCAAAGCCTACTTTACATTACATTTGGCCCACGGCATGGATGGTTTAGAAAGAGTGTCCATAAACCAGAAAAGAGATCCACATAAGAAATGGCAACAAGTTTCTGTTTTGTTTCTTTCTTTCTTTATTAGCTGAGCAGATCTAAAACAAATGAAAAAAATCCCCAGGCCTGTGTTTTATTTTAAATAGCCAAGTGTTCATTTTACAAGTATAGCTATCTTTCATTTTATACAATCAAAGCCATTTTTAAAGTCAATTTTTTTTAAGAAGAAGATCCTATTTCACCATTGATTTCTCTAAAAGTACAAATGCCATAAAAGTAGAGGTACCATACTTGAAAAAATTTCTCCCCCCGTAAATTAAACTGACAAACACAGATAGGAAAAGTCAGTCAACAAAAAATCAATAACCCTATTAAAAAATGGGCAAAGGACTTGAACAGACTTTTCTCCAATGATACACAAATGGCCAACAAGCATATGAAAAGATGCTCAACATCACTAATAATCAGAGAAATACAAAACTACAATGATATATCATCTCACACCAATTAGGATAGCTACTATCAAAAAAAATAACAAGTGTTGACGAGGATGTGGAGAAATTGGAACCGTTATGCACTATTTGTGAGACGGTAAAATGGTGTCACAGCTATGGAAAACGACGTGCAAGTTCCTCAAAAAATTAAAAACAGAACTACCATATAATCCAGCAATCCCACTTCTGGGTTTCAAAAGAATTGAAAGCAGAATCTCAAAGAGATATTTACAGACTCATGTTCATAGCACTACCCACAATAGCCAAGAGGTGGAGGCAATCCAAATATTCATCAACAAATGAATGGGTAAACCAAATGTGGTATATACATATAGTGGAATATTACTGAGCCTTAAAAAGGGAGGAAATTCTGACACATGCTACAATATAGATGAACATTGTGGGCATTATACTAAGTGAAATAAGCCAGTCACAAAAAGACAAATACTATATGATTCCACTTACATGAGGTATCTAAAACAGTAAAGGGGAGGAAGACTCTCCTCTACCCACTCTGGGTCCTTTCTGGCTGGGCTACAAATTAAATTGACAGGAGACCAAACAGCAGGAGAAAATCAAACAAAGCTTTGTAACATGTATACATGGGAGAGACCAGGGAACCCAAGCTTCTTGACAAAATGGCAGAGGTTCTCCTCTTAAATAGAAAGACAATGGAGGATGTTGGGGGTGGGTCAGTTATGGGAAATTACCGGAAAAGCACAGTAAGGTTATTATGCAGCCTCACCTTCTGCACTGACAAATCTCTAGAGATGAGGTCATCCCCCCTTCTTCCTAGTACAGAGGGGGAGACACCTTTACAAATGGTGATTTCCCCTACAAATGTAAATGTTTGGTCTTAGCAAAGACCCTCCCAGTCTATCAATACCCAGAATAATCTACAGTGATGGCCTGTCCTGGGGACAGGCCTTCCATCCCAGATCCCTTTCGACAGTTAGTGGGGAGGAAGGTCAAAGCCCCCTTCAGAGAAAATAATCAAGGTAAAGAGACATATTTTGAGGTGGCCAATTCTGATCCCCCACAGTAGTCAAATTCATAGAAACGGAAAGTAGAACAGTGGTTACCAGGGAGTGGGGGGAGGAGGAAATGGGGAGTTGTTGTTGAATGAGTACAGAGTTTCACATCCACAAGATGAAAAAGTTCTGGAAATCTGTTTCACAACAATGTGAATATACTTAACACTACCGTACATTGAAAATAGTTAAGATAATAAATTTTATGTGATTTTTATCACAATAAACACAAATAAAATAACAACAAAAAAAAGAAAATAGTCATCCATCCTCACTAAGCACTAGAGGTTAGAGTTCCATAGAACAGCCACAGCGTGGCTGCATTCTACAGTGTTTTGTAAACACTGGTATCTGGTATCTCCTTTCCTCTAACTGTTTAATCCTTTTATTTGCAATGAAATGATTTTACCATGATAACAATGAACAAAGAGCATGCAGTACAAGTTTCTCTTAAATTGCTTCAGCAACTATCATGCCTTATAACACGATAATAGCAAGGGTATAAATATTCCATTTATGTCAAATCATTCTGTTTACATCATCCCAAGATATGCCTTAAGGACACAGACTACCTTTAAACAATCCAGCCTGGTATCTTTGTTTTCGCCTTTTAACAGAATTTTTAAAGGGCATCTACCTTTCTAAGAAATTACCATTGTACTTGGGAAGTACGTTAACCTACAATGACAATTTGTCATGCATCCTCACCTCCTGTAGTTTATCAAGCCTGGCTTTGAGTGGAGACAGTTTTCCTTATTCCACTGTTTCAAGATGTAGAGTTTTGCATTCATTAAGAGAAAAGTAATAAGTTCCCACCTTGAAAATTAAACACAAGCTCTATTAAACTCTATTAAACATAGAGTATCCATCAGTGCTTGAGTTCTGGAATACTGCTCTTCCAGTGGTGGGCTTCGCATATGGGTATCACAAAACTTAATTATTTGGGGACATTACCGTCACCTAGGATAAAATGAACGTTCTTGTACGAGGCTTTCCAGTAATTTCTTTTGTCTTCATCAGTAGAGCAATTTTCTGTCTTGACAAGAAGGTATCTTAAATTACACAGCACAAAAATGGAAAATGCCATACATATTATCAGACTATTTGCAGATGATGTTGTAAATGGCTTATATATCTCATTACACAAAAGGCATAACATCCAAATATTCCATCTCAGAAGGAAGGCTGAAAACTTAATTAAACAAAATAAGAATTGGTGACATGCACTACCCTTGCGTCCTGCTTGGTTTTAAAGTTAGAACATTGAAATTCAAACCAATGCAGTACCTTGATGACTACAATTAATAAATTCTTACAACTAGTTACAAACCCAAAGACTACCAAATTTGGACAACTTGATTCTCAGTAGTTATCAAAATTAGAAATGTGACAACAGTTACTACAAAATGACCAGGAACAAAAACAGGAGAGGGGTTCATTTATAATGATGTGAATACATTCAAGGTAGGCATTTCCTTTTAATATTAGGATTTTGTAATAATCCTCACCCCCCCCTCAACAAACACCTCAAAATCTTACAGATTTGTTTTTATAGCCTATACACAAAAATTTAGAGCACTTACATTACATGACTGTCCAAGGCCAAGGACCATCACTACAAAATGTGGAAGAGACATTTTGGTAACCATTACATGAAGTCCACTGATCCACCGTCAAATACAATTTTTTTCCTTCACTTTGATGTCATTTATTTTTATTATTTACAATTTTAGATTTTAAGATTCCTTAAGAAACTATTTCAGAGATGCAGAAAACTACAGAGAATAACAAGATAAAAATCCATGTACCTCCCACCTAGATTTAATGAAAGTTAACCTTTTACTATATTTCATTCCAATTTTTAAAATAAAATACTGTAGAAAGAATTGAAGCTGCTCTCCCCTCCCACCACTTAGAGGTACTAAATATCCAGAAAAGCTCATGGGTGCCCTTCACAGCCATGTTTTTACACTTTCAGTAGACATGCTTATAAATTTTTATATACGTATAAAAATATGTAATGTTACTTTATAAATTTCAAACTCTAGTTTAATAGTATTTTACTACATGTAGCATCCTGCAACTTACTTTCAGTTTCTGCTAAATGGACTGGACATTTATCCATGTCAATATATAGTTCATGCATTTTAACTGCTATTAGCACACTATGTTATGAATTTAGCACATTTATTTATCCACTCTTCTGATGACTGGTATTTTATTTCCAATTTTTCACCATTACAAGAAATGCTGCAATGAACACTCCTATGCATGGCTCCTTGTGTACATCTGCAAGAATGTTTAGAGAGCATATACCTGAAATTGGAATGCTTGGTCACGGGATATGTGAGTCTTCAATTTTACTAGATATTTCCAAATTACTCACTGAAATAGTTGTATCAATTTGCACTCCCACCAGCAGCGCATGCAAGTTCCCATTTGCACAAATCTTTGTCAATATTTAGCACTGTCAAACTTTTTTCATTTTTTGCCAGATATAATGGGTGAGAATTTAAATTGCATTTCTCTAACTACTTGTGATGTTAAGCATCTTTTCATGCACTTGTTGGTCCTTTAGGGTTTCCTCCTCTGAAATTCCTAATCAAATAGTTTGTTCATTTTTTATCGAGTATGGTTTGCCCTTTTCTGTTTGATTTGTGGGAGCTCTTTATATATTCTAGACACCAATACTCTTGTCAGTTATATCCATTGCAAATATCTCACAGGCTCTGACTTGGATTTAACTTCATGATGTCTTTTGTCACAGAGAACTTTTTTGTTCTGCTTTTTTTTAATGTCATCAATTTTAAGTGCTTCCTTTTATTAGCTGGCTAGTCATTAGACTCACCTAAAGAGCTTTTTAAACTACTGAGACCTAAAACTAAGCTACAGCGACAGAAGCTGATCAGTGATTGCCTAGGATTAGGTTGGAGGGAGGTGGGGCTTACTGCCAAGGGGCACAAGGGAATTTGGGGGGGTTCTAAAATCTTCAATTAGATTGTGGTCAAGACTACACAAGTATATATATTTGTCAAAATGCATCAAACTGTATACTTAAAATGGGTGCATTTTATGTAAATTATAACTCAATACAATTGATTTTAAAAATATAGTTGCCTGGGCTCTACCACACACAATTTTAGTCAGAATCTCCGGGCAAGACACAGAGATTTTTTATAAAGTGCCCACAGGTGATTGAGAACCACTGCTCTAAATATTTTTTAAGCTTTACTAACTTCATCTGGGATTATTTTTGCATAGGATATACGAATCTAATTTTAGAGAAGATCCAATTGTGCCAACATTTATTGACTAGTGATTTATAATGACCATTCTGCCATGTTCTGTACACCAAGTTTCTATATATGCCTGAGACTGCTTCCAGTCTTCCTGATTAGCTCTGCACAGCTATAGGACAATAACACACTGTTTTAATCACTAATAAGTTTTGGTGTCTGCAAGGTCAAATCCCTTCTCTTTCTCCTCCTTCTCTCACTCTCCTTCAAAAGTACCTCATCTATTCCTGGTCCTGCATTCTTCCATACAAACTACATGGTTAGCTTGACAAGTTTCATCAGAAAATAAATAACTGGGGGCCGCCCGGTGGCGCAGCGGTTAAGTTCGCGCTTGGCAGCCCGGGTTCGCGGGTTCGGATCCCAGGCGCCTGCCGACACACTGCCTGTCAGCCCTGCCGTGGCGGCGTCCCATATAAAGTAGAGGAAGGTGGGCACAGATGTTAGCCCAGGGCCAGTCTTCCTCAGCAAAAAGAGGAGGATCGGCAGTGGATGTTAGCTCAGGGCTGGTCTTCCTCACAAAAAAAAAAAAGAAAAGAAAAGAAATAACTGGAGATTTTTAATGAAATTGTATTAGATTTATATTGGGGAAAAATGGCCAATTTTAATGAGTCCTCTAATTATTCAAATTTCTTTTTAGGGTCTATAAAATCGGTTTCTAATTATTTTCATAAACATCCTGTAATATTTTGTTTGCTTTGTACATAGTAGTCAAAAACCGGAAACAATTCACATGGCCACCAACAACAGAATGAATTTAAAAACTGTGTTTTATTCATACAATGGAACACTATATGACAGCCAAAATGAATTAACAAGAGCTATATGCAACAATATGGATGAATTTTATTTATATAACTTATATAAGGTTGAACAAAAGCAGCAAAATGCATAACACACACAGAATGTTTCCATTTATATAAAGCTAAAATATCAAACTATGTTGTTTAGGGAATGAAACTATATTTTTTTGAAAAAGCAAGGAAGTAATCATAAAAGTCATAATAGTGGTGACCTCTAGGCAGGTAGAAAGAGGAATTGATCAAGAAGGGGAATGGGGGGGTCTTCTATTTCTTGACATGGGTGATGGTTACAAAGGTATTTGCTTTAGAATTATCAATACATATTTGCTGTATGGACCTTCTATGTGTGGTTATATTTCACAATAAAAAAGTTAAAAATGAGTAGTGAGAGTACGAGTTTGGGCCCCTTTTAATTAAAAATCTGAGCTCTTTGGAAGTCAGTGGTGCCCTACAAACAGGATCCAGGCTACTCTAAATAGAAGGTTCTCCCTGGATAGGGGCTGGAGAGTTGTCCTAGACAAGTATGAGGTCTGTCCATCATTCAACTCCAAATCTTCTCTCCAAGTGACAGTGGGAATGATTATAATCCATGAGACTTTCAAATAAAATACCCAGTACAAAATGGTAGTCTTTTAGCTTCTTGATACTCTGAACATACTATATATTGGGGGCACGAGGGTCATTCTGGCACATTTAACAGGTTAATAGCCAAAGCACGGGACTGGTTTCCACCTGGATACAAAGGTGAATTAGACAAGATCCTGCCCTCAGAGGGCTTGCAGTAACCTATTAGGTAGCCAATAGCCATTCCCACCAATACCTATGTTCTCCTCTTCTTCTTGCACACAGAGTTAGATTACATTTGATACAGTCCTGCCTACCTGTCTTGACTTCATCTCTCACCATTGTCATGCTCTCTGCAGCAGGTTGAATGATGGGCCCCAATTCTTTATCCCTCCCTGCATCCATGCAGGTGCTGTGGTCTTATCATGTGCACAGTGTATTTCGTCACCTCTTGGCTTTGGCCTTGGCCATATGACTTGCCTTCATGCCAGTAGATGTGTATGTGACTAAGAACTGACCAAGAAAAGGTGAGCAGGTACAATAAGCACTACACCAGGCCTGACCCATAAAAACCAAACTCCCCATCTCCCCCATCTCCATAACCAGGAGATGTGTCCACTTTTCAAGGAAAGGTACCAAATCCACTGAGCTTCCCAAGCCAAAAATAAGAAACAATCTAGATTCTTCCCTTGCTTTATCCCCACATCCAATCGACTATAAAATTCAACTGTTTCCTTTAAACATTGTTTACAGATGTACCTATTTTCTTCCTAAAGTGCTGCCCTAATTCCCACACTCCTCCTTTCTCACCTGGCGTACTGTAATAGCCTGTGTCTAGTTCAACTTCCTCCACACTGCTCTCCATCACCCCAGAGCCTTCTTTCTAAAACGCAAATCTGAAGATGTCACTCCCTTGCCCAAAAACCTTCAGTCTCGCCACTGCGTACAGGATAAAAGCTTTGTAGAATATGGCACACCCTGCCTACCTGCCTTGGCCCCATCTCTCACCACTGTCACGCTCTCTGTGGCAGGTGGGATGATGGGCCCCTGTCCTTTATCCCTCCCTGCATCCACGCTCTGGGATGGCCTTATCATGGGCAAAGTGTATTTTCCTACTTGATTAGTTCCAAGAGCTGCCATTAACAAATTACTACAAACTGAGTAGCTTAAAACAACAGAAATTTATCCTCTCATAGTTCTGGAGACCAGAAGTCAGAAATCAAGGTATGAGCAAGGCCATGCTCCCACTGACATCTGTAGGTGAAGGAACCTTCCTTGCCTCTTCCAGTTTCTGGTGGTTGTGGGCAACCCTTGGTGTTCCCTGGCTCGTGGTCGCAGAACTCCAATCTCTGCCTCCATCTTCAAATAGCCATCTTCCCCTGTCTTTTGTTCCCGTGTCTCTTCTCCTCTTCTTATAAGGACACCAGTCATATTGGATTTAGGGCCCACCCTACTCCAGTATGACCTCATCTTAGCTAATTATATCTGCCAAGACCCTATTTCCAAGTAACGTCACATTCTGAGGTTCCAAGAAAGACGTGAATTTTGCTGGATCACTGTTCAACCCATTACAACCACTCCTCAGATTTG
The DNA here is from genome assembly GCA_031878705.1 of Tapirus indicus. Taxonomy (NCBI): domain Eukaryota; kingdom Metazoa; phylum Chordata; class Mammalia; order Perissodactyla; family Tapiridae; genus Tapirus; species Tapirus indicus. The sequence continues at coordinate 52,384,734 of CM062932.1, forward strand.
GACTCTACCATGTGACTTGTTCAGCCAATGATATGCGGATGGAAGCATCAGGGTGTCAGTCCTGTGCCGAGGCCCTAAGAGGCCTTGTTTGTTTCTGCTCTTCCTTTAATGCCTCTGCCCTCGCTATGAGAAGAACACGCCCTGGTCCAAAGCAGATGACAGACACTTGGAGCAGAGCTACCCTGCCTATCTGTAGTCCTGCAGCTTAAAAGCAGTCAAGATCAGTTGACCCCCAGCTGATCCACAAATGCATGAGTGAGCCCAACTGATATCAGCAGAGTTGTCCCAGCCAATTAGCAGACAGCTAGGAAATCAATCCTTATTGATCACTGTATGTCACTGAGATTTTTGTGGTTGGTTGTTATGCAGCAATAGCTAACTAATACCTACACTTTGTACCACAGCAACAATGAATGAGTCAGCTGGCTGCAGTATATCTTTAGATATACTGTTCCTTTTGTCTGAATTGCATACCCCACCACCTCCTGTCAAGGCCATCTACCTGACAAATTCCAACTTAACCTTTATGTTTAAACTAAGCACCAACTCCAGGAAGCCTTCCATGACTCCCCCAAGTGGACTGAGTCACTATTTATCAGTGCTCCCATCTTACACTCTTTTCCATTATAGCAATTACTGCTTTGCAATTGCTTGTTTATATAATTATAAGGCTTTTGATCCCTGGCACTAGCAAAATGCCTGGTACCAAAATTTGGCACTAAATGAATCACAGAAAAAAGACCTAGCGGGAAAGGGGCAGTAGGAGGTAAGGAGGAAAGAAGAGTCACAGCCAAGGACAGAAGACTTCAAATGTCTGCAAAAGTCTACAAGTCCAGACGCCCATCACAATGGGACTGTGACACATGTGGCTGCTTTGGGGTACTCCTCACAGTGAAAAAAAGCTCATCCAAGCACTGAACCACAGAACAGGGGGGGAAAGGGAAGCAACAGTCTGGGGGTCCTTGAATCATCTCAGTGAAGATGCAGGGAAAGCCAGGCTACATAGAATTCCCCAACTCTGAGAGATGGAATGGAGCTGATGATGTTTTCTGTGATCATAACCACAGAGAAGGGATTAAATGAGAAAAGCAGCAATTTTAAATAGCTATTAGCATTTTCTGACTTCAGGGTGGTGACATTGGAGCATATATCAAAAGTGGTTGTAGAGTCTCACAGAGAATGACAACAAGGCAATGACAATGATGATTCAGACAAGGCAATAGGTCTGAAGCGACATAAGCACAGCCCGGCCTCCCACAAGGAAGGTGGTGGCTAACTTTTTCAGCCCTAGTATCTCAGGATGCATCCTGCTAAGAGAATTCATAGGTTCTTATAACAACACAAGTATCTCTTTCTGGAGCTGTCAACTATCCAAATTATACTCTTCACTTTTTGACTGTCCCTCATTCTCTCGTGCTACCCTCAAAAACTTAACTCATCTCCCCAGCCCCGTCTTTGTCTGGAATGCAATAACATTTGATCCTCTCACTCTGCAATCCTGTTGGAAAGTTAATTAAAAACCAGACTGGGGGGCCGGCCCAGTGGCACAGCGGTTTAGTTCGCGCTTGGCAGACTGGGGTTCACGGGTTCGGATCCCAGGCTCCTGCCAACGCACTGCTTGTCAGCCATGCTGTGGCGGCGTCCCATATAAAGCGGAGGAAGATGGGCACGGATGTTAGCCCAGGGCCAGTCTTCCTCAGCAAAAAGAGGAGGATTAGCAACGGATGTTAGCTCAGAGCTGGTCTTCCTCACAAAAAAAAAAAAAAAACCAGACTGGGCTCAAAGAGACCCTTTTCAACCAGGAATCTCATAAGGTTTAGCCTTCTGCCAGGTAAGATCCCCTTCGGGCTGCTAATCATTAGTAAACCTGCTGAACACCTTGAAACTTCAACCATCAAAGGGTTCTCATTACCATGGCTTTATTGAGCCCTTATATTTAGAGAGAAGGTTACACACGTGTAACAAGTACTCCCTAAGGAGTAATCCTCAGCCATGTTAGCATGCTGGGGATTGCAGACTCCTCTGGGAATCCACTGAAAGTCACGGACCCATTTCCTACTGTGGTGAACACTGCCCTGTACAGTACATGGTTTTCTTTTATTTTGGTTATCCTGTATCCGAACCCTCTTATGTGTCTAGGGAACTGCCCACTTTATGAGACTCGGTAGAGGGCGAAGACCTCTTCCCATAACAGAAGCTGATTCCTGGCCCAGTTGCAGCTGGGGCACAGTCACATGACCTAGCTCTGCCAATCAGATGCACCCAACCAGACTGACTCAGAAGGTAGTGAAATCAGCTGAGAATCTCCCTTCTCTTTCTCATCTCCTCTCTCCTCCTCTCCCTTCTGTCTTTCTGATGTTGGCTGGCCCAAAAGTGGCAGCAGTTGCATCCAAGTCATGTGTCTGGCAAAGATGTGGGCACAGGGCACATGTAGGCATCTGGTGCTCCATGGCCAGCGTGGTCTGCTCATCAGAGCAGTTCATTGACTTGGTTTGGGGTATTATTCTTGAAAGCTGAGCCGTGAGCCTGATTCTCCAGCTGCCTCCTCCCCCACCAACATTCTGGGAGCTACTTAGTGTCCTTTTCAAGCTCCATTTCTGTTTAATCAGCCAGAGTCAGGGTCTGTGGCTTGCAACCCAGAACCCTGACTGATGGGCACACTCGTTTTTATAGACAATATCACGGGGCTTTCGGGCCAACTGAAGCTAGTTAAAATCCTAACCAGGCCAAATGCATGTTTCTATATCTCTGTGATACTAGGGCTGAAGCTTTGCAAACTACATTTTTGTTTCCCGAGTTGTTCTTTGTTAGGCTCTGCCCATCAGGGATGTTAGAGGGAAACCACAGGGCTTGAGAAGGTCCACACTCCCTCCAGTCTGCTGGCTGCTGTTGTGAGCATCACTCCAGCAGTGCTTCTTCACCATGGCAGCAGCAATGCCTTCCTGCAGTATCAGCTGAATCCAGTTTGGACTTTTTCTGACACTCGCAGAAGCAGCTTCACTGTGCCACAGCCCCAGACATCACCAGCCTGCTGGCACCTCCTCCATGGACACCTGAGTTTCAACTCCGAGGGGCTCCTCCTCTAAGTTTTAATAATTCTAACTTCTTCCTCTGTTTCCTCAAACCTAGGGGTGGTAGCTGCTTTCACCAGTTGCCACCTCTGTGATACCTTAGAGTTCTCTTTTTGCCCTAGCTTACAACTTTATACCTAGTTAGCAATTCTTTATCTTAAATTCTTTCTGTTCAAATGACTCACGTGGTTTCTCCCCCAGACCGGACTCTGACTGATACAGAACCCTAACCTTAAGAAGAGCTAGCATGAGTATCCCATTTGCCACCAGGAAGAATAGAAAGAAAAATAGGAAGGAAGAAAAATGTACAGATAAGTCAAGATTTAAGGTCTCAGAGTCAGAGGCCATCAGAAAGAGTTCAAGTTACACAAGTCCAGCAGGCACAGTCATGTGTACACCTGGACGGTTTCTGCACCACGGGGAGGCAAGAGGAGGATAGGACGAGACATATTGCTCTCCCACTCCTGCACCAGGTTATGCAGAGAGGCTGCACCAGGGGAATGGGAAAGACTGGAGACAGGACAGGTGTGGCAAAGGAGAGGTTCCCAAGCATGGGGAGGACAGACAGGCGTGTGAGGCACAGAAGAGAATGGTGAAATCATGCCTACAACCCTCTGCTTCTTGCCACAACTGAAACAACAATAGCATCGCTGCTAACAGTCACTGAGCTCTTAGAATGCGCACTGAGCTAAGCATATCTGCATGGGTCACCACATTCATCGATTCCAAGCTGACTTCTATTGTAAGATACACCATTCCTCAGGATATCACTAAGAAAGAAAAATAGGCTTCCAATTAGACAACGACCTGCCATCGCCTGTAAGATGCATCCCAATTTTAGAGATGTTAAAATGTGGAAAAACGCTTCTTAGAATCGATGAAACCTGGCAGCTCACTCAATCCTTATAACAATCCCTATGAAGTAGGGAGAGCGGGGCTCAGCGGGAGAGAGGTTGAGTGACTAGTCCAAGGTCCCGCGGTCAGCAAGGGCAGAGCAGGGATCTGATCTCAGTCGGTGGGACTCCAGGGCTGTGCTATCGGCAATTCCGCTCTTCAACCTCTTAAACCATTTAGAAGTCAGGGATCAAACTCTACTGAATGTGTGCAAAAGTCACTGATCTGTTCTGAGCTTTCAGATGTGCAGAAGATATTAACCATGAGCAGTAAGTCGGTCAGAGAAAGGACCCTCACTGCTGAATTCCTTCCATGGCACAGAGCAGCACCAGCTGCCCTGCGTGGCGGGAGGGGCAGTGGCCCCAAGGGAGAACTACAGATGCAGACTATATCCGTATCCTGTGGCTGCTGTAACAAATCACAAACCTGATGGCTTAAAACAACAGAAATTCATTCTCTCACAGTTGTGGAGTCCAGAAATCCAAAATTGAAATCCCTGGGGTGAAATCAAGGTCTCAGCAGGACCATGCTCTAAAGAATCCATTCCTTGCCTCTTGCACCTTCTGGTGGCTCCTGGCATTCCTCGATTCAGGGCTTCATCACTCCATTCTCTGCCTAGGTGGTCACAATGCCTTCTCCTCTTCTGCGTCAAATCTCCCTCTGCCTCCTTGTCATATAAGGACCTTGTGGTCGCATCTAGGGTCCACCCAGATAATCCAGGTTGATCTCCCCAGCTCAAAAGCCTTAACTTCAGCACATCTGCAAAGACCCCCCCATTCACAGGTTCCAAGGATTAGCACCCCGTTATCTTTGAGGGCCATTATTCAGCCGACCACGCAAACCACAGGTGGAACATGTTGCTGGGCCCTCCCAAGCCCAGATACCTGAGCAAATATGTACGAGTTGTTGAAATGTTCATCTACATTTAATTTTTTCAAACTTGTGATGAAAGATAACCTTTACTCAAAATATCTGGAAATGTAAAGATTACCCCAACTAAATGGGCCTGGAAAAATGATAATAGAAATTGCAGTTTACTTTGCTAATGCTTCAAAGGACCAGTCTGACGAATGGCCCTGCACAGGTCTGACTGGCCTTGTAGAGCAGAAAGCTTTGTTGTTATGAGGCGGCAAGTGGGCTCCAACTCGTGACAACCCTAGGAATGAGTGATGTCCACAATGTCCTGTCCTCAACAGCCCTGCTTAGCTTCCGTGGACTCATGCCTATGGCTTCCTCTGTGGAGTCCATCCATCTCATATTTGGTCTTCCTCTTTTCCTGCTGCCTTCTACTCTTCCCAGCACCATTGTCCTTTCCAACAAGTCCTGCCTTTTCATGATGTGCCCAAAGTAGGACAGTCTCAGTTTATCATTTTTGCCTCCAGCAGTAATTCAGGCTTAATTTGCTCCAGGACCCACTTGTTCGTCTCTCCGGCATCCAGGGTGTCCGTAGGGCTCTCCTCCAACACCAGATTTCAAATGAATCAATTCTTTTCCTGCTTAGATGGAAAACTAGAACCTTACAAAGAAACCGGAGGGCAGCAGGCAGAGAAGGGAGGAGACTGACACCCGTTTTTAGAGAGAAGGCAGACCAGACTCTGGCTGGACCCTGAGAAGGCAGAGAACACAATCCAACCTCACATTAGAAAAAGGGCAAGAGGACACTTCAGAGAGACATCCTGGGGGTGGCCCCTGGATGGGATGATGACAGGACCGCTGAGCCAGGGTTGAGGTGGCTGTGGAGCATGGCATCGACCAATGCAAGGGGCAAAGGATTGAGTCACCCAAGATTCAGGACAACAGCTATAGATTTCACCACTGTCTTAGCTCGGGCTGCCATAACAAAACACCACACACTGTGTGGCTTAAACAACGGAAATGTATTTCTCATTTCTGGAGGTTCAGAGTCCAAGATCAGGGTGCCAGCATGGTCAGGTTCTAGTAAGGACCCTTGTGACATTGTGATTTATAATAAGAAATATGTATTTGGTCTTCATCCCTGTTTTTGGCACAGAGCTCCTAAAACCCTCAGAATTTCCTAAGTGATAAAAGTGGTAAAGCTGTCTTGATATTCTGAACAAACCCCTTTCAGCCACACCTGAGTTTAAGTTAATGAGGTGACCTCTGGAAACAACTAAGGAGGGGGCGGGATGCCAGGGGAACCAACCATGTGATTAGAGGGTTGGAACTTTCAGCCCCACCCCTTGACATCTGGGGCGGAGAGAAGAGCTGGAAGTTGAGTCAGTCACCAATGGCCGCTGATTTAATCAATCATGCCTTTGTAATGAGCCCTCCATAAAAACCCAAAAGGCTAGGGTTCAGAGAGCTTCTGGGTTGACAAACACGTGGAGATCTGGGGAGAGAGGTGCACTGGGAGAGAGCACGGAAGCTCCACATCCCTTCCCCATGCCGTGCCCTAAGTTTCTCTTCCATCTGGCTGTTCCTGAGCTACATCCTTTTATGATATACCCGTAATCTAGTAAGTAAACTGTTTTCCTGAGATCTGCGAGCCACTCTAGCAAATTAATCAAATCCAACAAGGGAAACATGGGAACTTCTGATCTACACCTGGTTGGTCAGAAGCACAGGTGACAACCTGGCCTTGCGATTAGCAACTGAAGCGGGGAGAAGGCAGTCTTGTGGGACTGAGCCCTTAACCTGTGGGATCTGACGCTCTCTCCAGGTAGACAGTGTCAGAATTGAGTTGAACTGAAGGACATCCAGCTGGTGGAGAATCGCTTGGCGGCGTGGAAAAAACACATACAACAGAGCCTTCTTTCTGGCTTGTAGACAGCTGCCTTCTCACTGTGTTTGCACATAGTGGGGTGGGGAAGGGAGAGAAGGAGGGAGGAAGAGAGAGAGCGAGCTCTCTGGTGTCTATTCTTAAAAGGACACTAACCTCATCATGAAGGCCCCACTCTCAGGACCTCATCTAAACCTAATTATCTCCCAAAGGCCTCATCTCTAAATGCCATCACACTGGGGCTTAGGGCTTCAACATATGAACTTGGAAGGGGGGGTCACAATTCAGTCCATAGCAACAACCTAGGTGTCAAACCAGGTGGACAGCCTACTGGCAACCTGTTACATGAGTAAAGTAAATCTAGTTTTTTTTTAAGTTAAGGCACCAGATAACTGAAGGTTTCCACCTCACCTGGTCAAGTCATTTTGGTCTCTGACTGGCCAGCTGGTTATTCTTACTTTGAACAATCCCTCTGAGAGAAAGACACCACAGGAGAGGTGGCAAAGATGGACTGTGGTCCTAGGGTGCAGTCTTATGGGCAGAACTTTTCCCAATTCCCTTGGGAGAAGTAGAAAGAAGGGGCCATCTGCTTATGGGATATCCAAACAGCCCATGAGAGGACATCTGCCTTCTAGAGCCCAGAGGCGAGACCAGCAGACGTCACAATGAGGCCCTCCTCCTTTGAAGATCACAAGCATACACAAACACATCCCCCCAACACACACACTCACACTCTTACTCTCGCACACACACTCACTCACATACACACACAAATGTTTTACTAAGCCTGAATCCACAACTTGTGCAAGTAAGAAACGTGACCAAAAAGTTATCCCCAGCAGCGTCTACATTTCCTGATATAAGGGAACTGACATTTATTAAACACCTGCTGTATGCCAGCCTATGTGTTAGGTGCTCTATATGCATTGTTTTAGTTAATCCTCTTGGGCACCCTCTCAAGTAGAATTAGGTCCATTTTACAGACCAGGATACTGAAGCTCAGAGACGTTAAATAACTGCCCCAAGACACACAGTACTATGAACCCAGAGAAATTTGACCCAGAGACCATGCTTGTTCCACTATGACATGTTGACTCTAAAAAAGCTTTAACCCAACCTAGAAATGTGGACTTGGGTGGGGAACATGAGGGTGTTAGAAGGAATGAAGATATATATAATGATATATCATTACATAATGCCAATATGGAATGTCATTATATATCATCATGGAATATATCATCACATAACATAACATCATTATATAAGATAAATAACCAACCCCACCCCCAACTGTGATGCCAAACTAGAACTCTCAGCAAGTAGGCCCAGCATTAGCTTGCACTTCCCCAGGCTTGGTACCTACAGGTCCTGCCCTAAACCACTTCTGCCACTGAACCAGAGGAACTTTGGGCATCATCCATGAGCCAGTCTCCTGAGACTCCTCCAACTGCCACTCGTGCTACCATATGGAAACCTGACATGCAAACAGCTTCCAGCAAAATGGGGAGGGGTGAGCTGAGTCAGGATCAGGGTGTCAGACAAAGCAGGCAATTGTTTCTACAAAGGCTGCCAGGAGAACAAGGGGAGGAGAAAGGCTGTGGTAACAGTGAACACGTGCCAAAAGGGACCTGGAGCCCCTGTGATAGAGGAAGAGAGGAACACAGCCTCTCCCACACTTCACACTCTGCTCTTACGGAGAACAGGCACCCATGGCCGCACACACGCTTTCCTTCCATCACGAAATCCAATGGTGAGCATGACAAGCATCCCAAGAGACAGAGTCCAAATGGGATAGCTGAGCAATAAGGAAACACAAACAAACAAAAGCTATCCTCCCCAAAGTGCTCCTGACATCTCTAACAAAGGGACAGAGGGGACACCAGGTAGCACTACAAAACCAACACTGATGCTGCCCAAAGGTCCCAGTGATGCAGAGTATCAGTTAGGACGGGCTGCGCTTTGCTGCAATAACAATCACCCTGCTATTCTGCACGTAGGGGCTCTGCTCATTCCAGCCACCAAGGGGCCCGATGACAGAGGCTCCACCTCAGCACACACAGCCGTGGTCACCACCTGTGCAACCCTGGGCTTGCTGCCTAGGGAGACGACTCCTCCTACATCTGTTCTCACAGAAAGGAGCCTCGGTTTCTTCGTCTGTAAAACAAAATGAGCAACAGCACCTACCTCACAGGATAGCGCATGTGAAGCACCTAGCACACGACACGCGCTCCCTGACTGAGAGTTGTTCCTATGCCATTTCCCATACAGAGGAAAAAGCAACAGGAAAGCACACAGACAGCAAAGGTTCCAAGACAAATCGTTGCTTCCATGTGGTGGGATTAAAAGCAGATTTTTTCCTATCTCTTGAAACTTTTCTATGCTATTTCTTTTTCCCTTTTTTTTTGCAATTAACATACATACTTTTAATCATCAAGAAAAAAGGTAACATAGACATGCACACGACATGAGCCCACTAAAGTAAAGTTTAAAAAGCAACTGGCCTAGATCAGGGATCTACAAACTACAGCCGGTGGATCACATCCAGCCAGTACAGCCTATGAGCTAAGGGTGTTATTTACATTTTTAAAGCGTTGTGAAAAGAGAAGACAGGAAAAGAGAAGAAAAGAGAAAGAAAAAGAAAAAGGCAACAGAGACCCTACGTGGTCTGCAAAGCCTGAATTATTTACTTTCTGGTCCATTACAGATTTTGCTGACCCTGCCGTAGCTCATCTGACCACCTGCAAGCCTTGTGCCCTCAGGCACTTTACTGAGAATTCGGTTTGTAAAAAAAAAATAAAACAATAAACGCACACATGCACGTACACAAATACACGCATATTTGTAAATACATACAACATAATACATACAATTCACCTTTCCATCCAATCGTTCACGCATTTAGGAAGTTTTACTGTGTTGGGAGGTGTTGGAGGGGACCACAGCATCTAGTACATTCCAGGCACTGGTGTAGGCCTGAGGGATTCAATGGTAAATAAAGTTCCAGGCTTAAACAAACACTCGCTCCTTCCCCCCAACAAATCATTTTCTGAGCCCCCTCTCTGTGCCAGCCTCTGTGCCAGGCGCTGGGGACTCAGAGCAAACGAGACTGACCAAGCCACTGCCCCCAAGGAGCTTAAGTCCACCAGGGAAGCAGCCGCCACGCAGGAGCTCAGCGGGGTGGCTCCAGAGATTCAGGAGCACCTGGCCCAGACCAGAGCTCCAGGACATCTCAAGGAAGGGATGTCTACAGCTAGGACCCAAAAGGAGTTGGCCAGGTGAAGGCTAAATGAGGGAAGTGGTTTCTGGCAGAGAAAGAACATGAGGAAAGGCTCAGGATGACAAACGGCGCCACGTGTCCTGAGAACCAGCTGCAGTGGCTGGTGGCTGCTGTGGGTGGCAGAGGACCGGCCAGAGCTGAAGCTAAGGAGGCAGGGAGGTGCCCGGAGGAGAGCCCTGAAGCACGCCCCTGTTAAATGAAAAAGAAAAGAGACGAAGAAAATGGCTTGGACCCGAAGGGGAGATATCAAAGGATTGTGGACAGGGAGTGACACGGTCAGAAATGTATTTTTAATAAGATTATTCTCACTGTTTCCGTTGTAACCTTACAAAGTCAAGGCACTTAAAACCCAAGGCAGCCTGAAGCCACAGTCTAACGGAACCACACTGCCCCTGACCAGCCCCTCCAGACCTCTTCACCCTCTGGCCCTGTTAATGGCCCATCTGTCCTCCTGGCCGCTCCTTATTCGGAGCTGAGCTTCAGAGAGCTTTGACATGTTACTCCAGCAAACTGTGGGTCAGCTGAGCTGCCAGCTGAGCTGTCCACCTGCATTGACCTGACTTAACAGTTGAAAGGGAAACTGTGATATATACCCAAAAGACTTGAGAACGGGTGTTCAAACAAACAGTGCACACCCATGTTCACAGCAGCACTATTCACAATAGCCAAAAGGGGAAAAAACCCAACATCCATCAGTGGATGACGGAACACGCTATGGCATTTACATACAATGGAATATCATTCAGACGTAGGAAGGAATGAAGTTCTGACACATGCCACAATGTGGAGGAACCTTGAAAACACTATGCTAAGTGAAATAAACCAGACACAAAAGGTCACATATTGTACGATTGCATTTATAGGAAATATCCAGAAGAGGTAAACCCATAGAAACAGAATGTGGACTAGTGGTCACCAGGGCGGGGTGTGAGGGAGGAATGGGGAGTGACTGCATAACAGGTACAGGGTTTCCTCTGGGGGTGACAAAAATGTTTTAGAACTAGATAGCAGTATTGGTTGCACAAAATTGTGAATGTACAGTCACTGAATTGTGCGCTTTAAATGGTTAATTTTATATTATGTGAATTTAATTTCAGTAAAAAATAATTGTTTAAGGGGACCATGGGATACAGGAGGGTTTTGGAACAGGTTTTCTGCACATGTCCCCAGTTTTCTGCAAGTGTCCCTCAGACACTACAGTCTTCCAGACTCCTCCAGCATTGCTATTTGCCTTTCTGGACTGTTCTGTGATTCTCTTACTTCGGGGAACATCAAAATCCCCTAGAGACCTAGTTTAAAATGCAGGTGCCTGGGTGTTATCCCAAGAGCTTGTAAGTCACTGAGTCTGGGGTGGGGCCTGGGCATCTGCGTTTTTTAAGTCTCTCAGGTAATTCTGGTGTACTCTGAAGTTTGCACCTCATGGAACCAGATCCTTTCCCCTTTTTGTCTTGACGCTGTCCCTTAATCACCTGCAGAAAGTCCTTCTTTCCCTCTTTTCTGAGTCTGTTACAATAGTAAGACTTGGCTTCAAAGGGAAAGAGAAAGGTACTTGAATTGCAGTGAATCATCCAAGAACAGCACCTGAACAAAAGCAGGTTATACACAGCCTTCATTCGGCGGTCTCCAACCCTGGCTGTACATCCCAGCCTTTGTGAGGATGTTTTGTTTCAGAACCCGAGGCCCCACCCTGGACACGATGAATCAGAACCTCCAGAGGGAGGTTCAGGTGTCAGTCTTTTTCTAAAGCACCAAAGGCAACCTCCCTGCTCCTTCCCACCTGCACCCCACCCCACCTCCCTCCTAACACACCTCCTGACTGCATTACTCAGAAAAGCCTTGTTCTAAATGGCGGCATAAGTCTTTAGCTTCTTAGGCCAACATAATTAGGAAAGTAAATAAAGCATGAGAAATCATATAACAAATTCAAATTTTAGATTAAGTTTTTCTATTTTTTGCCTGCATGTTTAATAATCTGTGCCTCATGTCTGTAGTGCCCAAAAGTGGTCAATTGCAAAAGGGACGGATCTGCTGCCAGAAAATAACTCACAGGTGTAAAGCACTTTCAATTTAGCTGTAAGGAGTTTTCATAAAGATGATCTCATTTGATCTTCCAACATCTCCATTCATTCCCCCATTCTTTCATTCATTCATCAAATACCTCCTGAAGACCTACTACGTGCCAGGAGCTGTTCTGGTGTGAAGGACACAGGGAAGACCAGAGCTGACCTGTCCCTGCCCATGCCCCTGCCTTCAGGCCACAAGTGACCGGGTCCACAGGTAATGAATGACAGCACAGGAAAGCAAAGGGCCAGGATGGGAGAAGTGCAAAGTGGAACCAAGACATGGGGCAGGTGAGGGAACCTTTCTGGGGAAGGAACCCAAACCACATCCCGTAGGGTAAGCAGGAGAGAGTCTGACAAACACTGGAGGGATAGTGTTCTGAGCTGTTCACCACTGCCGTCGCATTTATAATTATCTATTGGTTTTTGCATTAAATTCAGAATGGCTCCGTCTCACCTGGGTCTAGGTAAGTCCTCCTACTGCTCACCCATGTAATTGGAAAAAGGAGGCTCCAAAGGGAACTGGCTGTGATTTCGAGAAACAGTGTGCTTCTGAGATACAGGGATGAAAATCCCTTCCCCTCCACCCGGACAGCAGACACAGGGCTGCACAGAGCATTTTCAGAGGAAGGTGCCATACGCTATGATCTCCGATGTGCCCACTGTCATTTATCCCCAAGGCTCGATATGGGAGAGAATAATGTTTTAGTTTTTCCAGTGGCTTTAATCCGCTCCTCTCTAAGAACCGGCCAAACCACATCTCTGTCCCCAAACTTCACTCCTCGTTTCTTCTCTGACACCAGAAGTCTACCTCCCCTGGGACTCTGATTCCCCAGCCTTGGGCCCTGCCGTCAACACTATCACCATCAGCACCACAATCCAAAAGGCGATGGACAACAGGGGCACGGCCAGGACCTGCTCTGTTGGCACTCATGCACCAGGCACCTAGTTAGGGCTCCAGCTAGGGATAAAGCACCAAAGGCAACTTCCCTGCTCCCTCCCGCCTCCAGCCCACTCTACCTCCCTCCTAACATACTTTTGATGCATTGTGCATTGACACACCCCCACCACCCTTGGGAGGAAAGAGTTAAGATTCCTCTAGCCGTCCAGTCTTGTAGATCATCTCTGCCAACCATCCACTGGTTCAATAGATTTCCACGGTGGCTTCTGGATATTACACATAAACATCTTGCCGAGCCCAACAGATGGCAAGGAAGGCACTTTTTTACAATAACAAGAACCATGCAGTGCTTGGGGAGTCCCCTTCAGCAAGCCAATCTGCACTGAAGTGGCATCTTCTGTGTGTGTGTGTGTGTGTGTGTGTGTGTGTGTACACAAGTGCATGCATATGCATATGTGCAATGCCTGTGCATGTGTGCACATGTGTGCATGCGTGTGTTCATGCCGGACTCACTGAGGGTACTCTGGGAATACACACCACTGACAGAGGCAGGTTTCTGAACTCTGGTCAAAAACCAGAAGGCAGGTGCACTCTGATGCTCTGTGCTACTGGCTGCAAAACCACAGACATTCTTCCTGTAGTCTCCACGAGCCAGGATGGTGTGCACAGCTAACATGTACAGGCATAGAAATAGGTAGAGCAGTATTCCCACCTACCCGAGAAAACAAAGAGTGCACACGACGGGAAATAGAGGGAGATTATGGTATGCATTCCCAGCAGCTAAATGTGCACTGCAAGGCAACCATGGAATGGTTAAACCCAGTTTTCTCCAAGAATCAGCCAGCACACCACCCTAGGAGGTTGCCTCAATTCCCTTTTTACCTCCTCTGTGTGCCACTGGGACCAAAAACAATACCTGAGCATCTTCCTAAACGGAGTCAGGCTCCTCGGAGGAGGCTGCAGAATGCATCGAAAGGCAAAAGAAACAACCTCAACATGGCTTCCAGCTGCACCTTAGAAATGGGTGCTTGGGACCCAGGAGGGCCTAAATCCACTCTCTCCAAATATCACATTGTGAAGGGTCTGCAGCCTCAGTGTGCCAAGAGCCCCCAGTGCGATGAAATACCCTGTCTGTTACACAAAAGACTCAACCATCTCCTTTGTAGGTGAGTCCCTCCGAACAACAAGCTGTTTGCAATGCTCCCCAGCCAGGACTCACCAGCCATTGCTTCCACTGCTGGCAAGCTCACGGGTTTGCTCCATTAGAAACTAAGGTATTAATTAGCGTTGTGTCTTTGTTAGCACGTCTTGCCCCTCAGGGTAAACCCAGCCAGCCCAGTTCGGTGCCAGGAGAACCGCAGCCTGCTCTTGTTCAGAACACCCAGTGCCTAAACTGATGGCCTCCAATGACAACCACAGGATAAGCTATCTCCACCTGAGTCACCTTTCAATCCTAGTACCATAAATACCAAAAGAAACTGAGAAGATGCCGTTTTGGGCTGAACTGTGTCCCCCTCAAAATTCATATGTTGAAGCCCTAACCCCCAGTCCTTCAGAATTTTGCTGCATTTGGAGAGAGGGCCTTTAGAGAGGTGATTAAGTTAACATGAGGCCATTAGGGTGGGCCCTAATCCAATCGGACTGGTGTCCTTATAAGAAGAGAGAATTTGGATGCCCAGAGAGATACCGGGGATGCACCAGCAGAGGGAAGACCTCGTGAGGACACAGGGAGAAGACAGCATCTGCAAGCCAAGGAGAGAGAACTGCGAAGAAACTGAACCTGCCAGCACCTTGATTTTGGACTTCTGGCCTCCAGAACTGTGAGGAAATCTATTTCTGTTGTTTAAGCTGCCCAGTCTGTGGTATTTTGTTATGGCGGCCCTAGGAAAAGAATACAGATGCGTAGGTAGTTAAGCAAAAGGCCCACTTGCAGAATCTCATCCCTCTGTGACCGGCTGCATAGATAACAGAGCTGCCAATCCACCCCACACCCCAGCCTCCGCTGATGGCACAGTCACGTGCCCACACGGGAGGGACCTGCTGCTGAGGTTCTCTCCAGCCCAGCCCAAAATTCAATCCATCGACCCCGGGAGGCACCTTACAGCATGTGGGATTGCATATCTCAAACCTCACCAAAGTATAAGAAGGAAAAGACTAAAACTGAGGGAGAGGGCCAGTTTTCACTATGAAGTTAGTTGGGCTTATCTGACAACATCAGGCTTATGCTATAGACTCTCAGGCACGTGCCACCGCGATTTCTCCTCTTTATTTTCTGTGAGATGTTCTTGCCATTTCTTTCTCTCTCTCCTCTTCTCTGTAAGGTATGCTTTCGTGAAGTAGAATCAGAATGATAAAGACGGAGAAAATCTACGAAAGAGAGAAAAACATACAAACACCCCTGGGGGGGTTATAATCACCTCCTCTGACACCTGTCACCCCCAGACAGTTGTCCTGTGTGATTTCTCATAGCAACTCCAGCCAAACAATATTGACACCAGCACAAGTTGGGTGCATGTGAAAGTATGTGCATATACGACTCTAAGTTTTCAGCAAAGGCGTCTTTGCCATCACAGAGAAAACTAAGAGTAACTGAACAGAATCGGGGACACAGGTAAATTAAGGAGAGAGCTCAGAAGAAGGCAGTACCCTACCACTTGCTAATCTCCCTGCCCTGGAGCCTGTCTGGGCAGGATTGACAGCAATGCTCTCTCAGATAGGAGTGCGTCAGACAGAGTCAGACACCCACCACCTTCCCTTCCCCCTGCAGTCCTTGGGCAGCCTCCTCAAGATGTCAAATCCAAGAGAGGGAAGGGAGGGGGTGGGCAGCTCATATCTCCTAGAGAAAAGACTGCCAAGATGGAAAGCAAGCTGAAAAAAGCAAGTGGCAACAACACAGACAGCATGCTACCATTTGTTTTTCAGAAAACACAAAACAGAATTGCATTTCCAGATGTACATATACACATATGTAAAAGCACAGAGCAATCTAACTACTCAATGATGGGGAAACTGTCCAGCAAACTATACGAAGGTGGGAAGATGCTACATAGGTATTCAAATGACTGTAGATAAAAATCATTTAAAATTTAACAATAACACACAAGAGAATGCACAGACTGATTCCAGCTGTGTCCAAATGTATGCTTGCACATAAATAAGAGAAAGGAGATCTAAATGGAGGCAGGCTTCATATTGCTACAGAGTTGATTTAAAGCATACTCAAACAATACAAGCAAATGTGGATGTTTATATTTCAATATTTAACAGACACAACATAATTCATGTCTTCAAGAGAAAAAATCTGGAAGGATACCCACTAAACTGATGATGATGGTTGCCTGGTTGGTTTGGGGAGATGATAGGAATAGGGGAGTGTCTTAATCAGTTCGGGCTCTATAACAAATTATCATAGACTGGGTGACTTATACACAACAGACATTTATTTCTCACAATTCTGGAGGCTAAGAAGTCCAAGATCAAAGCCCCAGCAGATTCAGTGTCTGGTGAGAGCTGACTCCCTGGTTCACAGATGGCATCTATAAGGGAAAGGGTGAAGGAGCTCTCAGCGGCCCTTTTATAAGGGCACTAATCCCACTCGTGAGGGATCACCTCCAGAAGGCCTCACCTCCAAATACTGTCACACTGGGGATTACGTTTCAACATACAAATTTTGGGGGGAGACACAGTCTACAGCAGGAAGGGACTTTCACATAAAACTTTTTTTTTTTAATTTTATAATGAGATGTTTGTATTGTATTGATGTAATACAAATAGAACTAAAAAGAAGGACATGAGGCCTTGGAGACGTACACACTATCCACCTCCCCCACCCTACCCTTCTACCCACCTACCCACCAGCAGAAAATATCTGCTTTAAACTATAGGGGAAGGGTTCCCACCTACTGCCACTCTTAACTTCATACAGAAGCAAAGCTGCAAATATCATAAGAATGTCAATATCTCCCAACAGCTGTTCAACGTCCGTTCTGTTTCTCCCTAGGGCCATCCTAAGCGGAACGCTGGGCTTGGTTGGCCCAGCCGAGTTCCCCATCACCCATCCTCTTGCCAGCCCTGTTCCCAGGCCGGCCGATTGCACCTTCCTTGCCTGCCCCTGCCTCTTTCCCCCTTTCATTAAGACACCATTTGGCAAAGTCTCTGTAAATCCCTGTCAGTCCATTTCCTGTTAATAGTTACTGCATGATCCTTCTCTACTTTATTCCCAGAAAAATAAATACCCAGTTCAGAGAGCGATTTGATGCATCTGAGGTTAACAAAGCCACAGCAGCTTCAACCTGACAGGCTGTAATGAATCAAATCCTTTTCATGGGCAATATTGTGCTTCGGCTCCAAAAGGGGGACAAATAAATCTGAAAGGTTGAACTAACGGGAGTGGAGTTAGAGAAGAGTCAGCTGTTAACCACTTCCTTCCCACCAACCCAAGAGTCTTGCTGCCCTTCACATTCTGAATACATACATATAACCAGGGCAGGTGACTCTGATGTTGGCGGGCAGTGGATCCCATGCTTGAGCGGTCATGGGAAGGCCTGCATTGATGCAGAATCCCTCCAACCACATTTCTGCCCTCACCAGACTTCTGCACTGGCTCCTTTCTCCAGGTGAGATAATGCAGAGATTGACCCACTTCCTCTCACCCGTCAAACTCCACACACTGACCCACAGAACAGAAAGGGGGTCCTGGGATTCTCTACAGGCAGGCGCCCCTTTATCTCAGGGCCTGTTCCACAGGAGAAGAGCCCCTCCATCGTTGCTGCAGCCAAAGCCTTTTGCTCTAATGACTTCATCCTGTTCCTGGGCCATCTGCTGAACAGTGGGGCTGTGTCACAAGGTGAATGAACTGGAAACTGAAAAGATCTCAAGCTGAATTTACCCACAGAACTCCCCACAGCCTCAAAAGCCACTGGCTCATAAACTCCAAGAGCAGCGAGCATTCTGAAACCAAGTTCTAGACACCCCCCCGAAGAATACCTTCCCTATGAGTGCGCAGTCGATGCTGGACAACCACATGGACTCAGGATCAAAACCTGTTAACTCAGACTCCAGGAAGCATCTTCCAGAGATCCCAGCTGCTGCCCTTTCTGGGTTCGGGAAGCAAATTAAGAGGGAAACCTTCAGCCTGTCTCAGAGTGATGGTGGACAGACTGTTTCCAAGCACCACTCTTATGACAATATTTATACTCAGTGACTATAGCAATTATAAATATTTCTTATCTATTTATAAGACCTTCCAAAACATATTCCCCTTCTCACAGCAACAGTAAGAATTAATTTCTTTTAAAATGTACCAAAACAGTTGTTTACTGTCAGGCTGAACCTTCCCCCAACTAGCAAGTTTCTGGGCGTTAAAGGTTATCAGGCCCATTTCCAAGCCCTTTCCTTCTCTCCCTAGATGGTCACCCGCCACAACCAAACCATTCCTAATTTTCTGTATATTCTATCCAAGACTCTCCCCTGGGATCTTCTCCATATTCAAAGCATATATTAGAACAAACATGAAGCAAAAGGTTTAAAAAAACAGTACTGCTGCACAGTACAAATTGGCCAACGACTATTTACACTGCCCAGAGAAAGCCTCTACCTTCGGACAGCTGATCAAATACAGCCGACCGCCCCTCCCTGCCCCCAGTACCAGGCAGTGGTGACCCATCATGACTGCAAAGAGCCCTCTGCAAGATACTGCCTTAGAAGCCCAGTTGGGCCTGGGTGTGAAGGGTAAAATGAGACCCAGCAGGGGCTGTCAGAGCCGCTGAGCCAGCCCCCTATCTGTTGTTTGGGAGTTAAGGCCACCGGCTGCAAGATCTTCCCGCCAGGGCTAGTAGAATACATCCCAACAGCAACTTCACACATAAGCAGGGTGGATGTGAGAGCAGAAAACAGAGCCCACACTGAGGACCCCTCGAAGCTATTACCACACGGACGTATTCCACAGCAAGGAAGCTAGGGTCCAGGGGGCAGAAACTGACACTGCCATTCAAGCTTTCGATGAAAGAAAAAAAATGACACATGGTCTCTCGCCCTAGACAATGTCATGGCTCTCCATCTAACCATCACGTCCGGCGTCTGATCCAGAGGCTGGTCCTTCCGTGACACGAATCATCAGTTTCTCATTAGCCCCAGGGCCAAGTTCCCAGGAATTCTTCCTTCTCTTTATCCAGTTGGGAATTGAAGGCAAGAAAGAAGGCAGGTAGGCAGGGAAGAGAACATTAGCCTACCTCCTGGGGCACATGTTCAGTTGACTCCAGTGAGCCTGACCTCGTCCTCACGTGCCAGGATCCAACAGAAGAAATAGCCTTTGACCCCGTTCTCCCCTACATGGTCCCTCCCGTGCCTCCTCCCTTTCTGGTGAGCAGAGAATTCAAGCAGCTCAGGTCTCACAGGGGGCTCCTGCCCACCTCTAGGACGTGGAGGACACAGCGTCTGGTAAGGGTGCATGTACCTGCGCCGGGTTCT
Organism: Tapirus indicus; assembly: GCA_031878705.1. Taxonomy (NCBI): domain Eukaryota; kingdom Metazoa; phylum Chordata; class Mammalia; order Perissodactyla; family Tapiridae; genus Tapirus; species Tapirus indicus. Next base: position 52,404,145 of record CM062932.1, read on the forward strand.
CACTGACACTGACCCTTGTCAACTGACAGCAGCACATGCAGACAACGCTGTTCTAGGCCATGGCGCTCGGTTATGAACTCACGACCCGGCCCTGGCTCTGTTCAGTGACCACAGCCAGACATGAGGCTGCAGTTCATGCCGTGCTTCTCTGAAAGCAAGCACGCGTTCCTTCCCCAAACCCAACCCACTGGCCCTATTTCAGCTAGAAAGCCTAAAATCTCTGGCTTGCCCCCAATTCTGGTGCCTTTTTAGATTGTTTTACTGTTACTTTGCAGCTCTTCAGGGGAGTTAGCCTCAAGTTATAGAAAGGAAAACAAGAGCAGAGGGACACACAACCAGTAAATGGCAGAAGTGAGCTCAAACCCAGAACTGGGCTGCCCAGTCCTCCCATCTCATCCTCCTGTTAATAAGCCCTTGTCGGTGTGATGCCTTGTCAACGGTCTTATCCTATGGTTGGGTGTGTTGTCATATCCCTGGTAACATCACAAGCTGTTTAAGGGTCAGGACCATGACATGGTCACTCACTTCTCCCAGTTTCTAGCACCGCTCATATATTCAGTGCCACACAGCACAGCATCGGCTGCTCTCTATATTTATAATAAAACCTGACATTTAAAATCTGAACTTACCAAAATGTAACTAAGGGGATGCTTAGTCATATTGCCAAGAGCTTATTTTCTTTGAGGGAAAAAGTCGCAATTCAATTCCTCTAGGTAAAAGCCCTACGTGGCTTGAAATATCTATTTCGATATCACTGTCTTAACAGAGACATTAATGGGTACACCAGGTTGGAACAGAAGTGAACCTATGGCACAGAGCTGGACATATCCTGACACAAGAGCCCAAAGCACAGTGGTACTCACCAGGTGAGGCATCACGAGGTCAGCCAGGTAGACGAACGCGGCTCCCAGGGTGAAGCCAACGGCCACAGGGAAGAAGGCAAAGGCACCAAAGCCCCCAGAGGACGTGGCCATCTCCACCGCGGGGGCCAGGAGAGACCAATAGGAAGCTGCTAACATGACCTGCAAAACCACAATGAGCAACAGCCATTAAACCACCCACAGAAGGCCTTCCAAGTGGGGACATCAGTTGCTTTCAATGGCCCAAACTGAACCCCACAACTTCAGATGTACGAGGCTTTTAATCCTCAGTGGTAGGTTCTATCCCAAACCAAAAAGCCACCATCAGAATTCCCGGAACTAATGTTGTAAGAACTCAATTTGGGGTAGAATGGAGTGACCTTGGGAGGATGGAGTCCAGTTTGCTGTCATCTAGCCTCTAAGTCAGTGGTTCTTAACCAGTGGCAATTTTGCCCTCTGGAGGACATTTGGCAACATCTGGAGACATTTTAGGTTGTCATACTAGGGGCAGGGGGAGAGGGAGAAGCTTGCCACTAGCATCTAGTGAATAGAGGCGAGAGATGCTGGTAAACATCCTACAATGCACAGCTCCTGATAACAAAGAATTATCTGGCTCCAAATGTCAAGAACACTGTTGAGAAATCCTGTTCTAATTGAATACTTCCAGGACAAGTTGTTCACTACTTGATGAGCTCCACTGCATTATAAGAGAGCTCTAATTATCATAAAGCTCTTCCTCATGTTGAGCTGAAATTTGTCTCCCTTCCATTTTTACCTATCGTTCTAGGTCTGCTCTCTGGAGCACCAAAGAATGTGCCTTTCCTCTGTGATACGTGACAGCCTTTGAAATATCTGAAGACAACCGTGAGTCTTGTCAATTTTCTTATCTCTAAAAACGAAAAAGGGAACTAATATTTATCGATCACCGATCACCGACTAGTTCCAGGGACCAAGCTTCACATTTGGTATCTTATTTTATCATCATAACAACCCTGGGAGGCAGGTGTTGTTTTCTATTGCTATTTGTAGATAAAGAAACTGAATCTCAAAGTAATATGATAATTTGTTCAAGGTCACATAGCCAACAAGCAGCAGATCCAGGGAACTGAGCAAGCAGGACCATAGTCCCCTCAATCAGGGGAAAAACACAAGCAAAAAGAGAAAAATGAAGCTGGCCCCCAATCTCAGGGAGGTCAATTCAATAAAAGGTTCTTCAGTGTTTATTGAATTAAACACTCGTCCACAGTCATTTACTCTCATAGATGCCGTGACATTTCCTAGGCTAGAGTACACCCACTCCCCATCATAACCATAGGACAGTCATCACTGACATGTAAAATGCTGAATGGGTTTCCAAAAATGACTTAATTATGTCTTGCCTTAAAAAAACATCTGCATCATCCATCTGCAAAATAACATTCAGAGTGACAGTACCAGGTATTACAAAAGCAACAACAAAGAACAAATCCACGCAGAAAGCGATTTCCCGTCTGCCAACCATCATCCACACACAGTCACTCGCTCTGGGCTCGATTCTCCCAGCAAAAGTCTTAGTGCCACCCATAGAAAATTGCATCTCCCTCACAAACTCCCAGAAAGAATGAAAATGTCCTATCAGTTCAGTTCCAGGAGACCAGCAAAGGAAGCTTGTGGGCTCCTTTTCCATGCCATTGCCTAATTCATCTCTTTCCCAGACTGTTGTCTCGCTAGCTTTAGAATTCAACAGCCCTTGGTAGCTGCCATTCATGGTAGCTGCACAGAGGCACAGACCTGTCCAGCAACCTCTCTCCTTGCAAGTTGCAGTATCTCCCATACAGTCCCATCGTCAACAACTCTAAAACCACGATCCAGGTAAGGCCACTCATCTCATCCTCCAATCCCTCCCCACATCCCACCCTTGTCAGTGTCACTTGGGGTACTTCCCTAGCCTCGGCTCCCCATCTCCTTCTCAACACAAAGTCCAACCTCTTCTGTCAAAGCTCCTTCTCATTCCTCTGCATCCCTGGATGCCAACCTTTTCTCTGCCCCTACATGTGAGAAATACACAATGTTCTCATGGACAAGTGATGCGAGATGGGGCAGAAGAGATCCGCCTCTCAAGTGAGGGTTTGCCAGAATCTGGGATGCTTGAAATGGTAAAGCATCCCGGACAATTAAGATGGGCCCCCTCCGTGAGAATCACTGTTCTTTATCCTTCCAGTCAAATCTAGGACACAACTCGATTTCCTTCATTTCTACTCCTCACCAGCCTCCCTGACTCCCACATAAACTGGATAATGACCAAAGAACAATCTTGAAATGGAATTGGGTTGACTGTCTGAAATAACAATAGGGCCCAAAGAAGTTATTTAAAGGACATACGTGGTAGATAACATAATGACCTCCTCCCCAAAGATGACCACATTCTAATCCCCAAAACCTGTGAATATGTCACCTTACATGGCAAAACGGACACTGCAGCTATGATTAAGTTAAAGTTCGTGAGACAGGGAGGTTATCCTGGATGATCTGGGTGGGGCCAATGTCATCTCAAGGGGCCTTTTGAAGAGGGAGAAGGGTCAGAGTCAGAGAGAAGATATGATGACCAAAGCAGAAGTCATAGTCAGAAAGAGAGACTAGAAGATGCTACACTTGAAGATGGAGAAAAGGTCATGAGCCAAGGAACACAGGCAGCTTCTAGAAGCTGGAAAAGGCAAGCAAATAGAGTCTCCTCTAGACCCTCCAGAAGGAACAGAGCCCTGCTGACACCCTGATTTTATCCCAGTTAAAACCATTCTGGACTTCTGACCTCCAGGACTGTAACATAATATATTCCTGTTGTTTTAAGCCACTACATTTGTGGTAGTTTGTTACAGCAGCAACAGGAAACTAATATACCATGTAAAGGCACACGTTACTTTTTTCAATTTTATTTTTTAGAGCAGTTTTAGATTCACAGCAAAACTGAGCAGAAAATACAGAGAATTTCCATATAATCCCTGCCCCCCACACACACAACCTCCCCACTCTCTACATCTTACACCACAGTGGTACACTTGATGAATCTCCATTGACACACCATTATCATCCAAAGTTCACATTAGAGATCATTCTTGCTGTTGTACATTCTATTTTGCTGTTAGCACCATGGAGTCGATTTCAATTCCTAGCGCCCCTGTGTACAGCAGAGCAGAACCCTGCCCGGTCTTTTTTACGCCACCTTCTCACCTTCTGGCGCTATATCAGACAATGCTTTCCTACTGTTCATAGGGTTTTCACAGCCAATTTTTTCGGAAGTGGGTGGCCAGGGCCTTCTTCCTAGTCTGTCTTAGTCTGGAAGGTCAACTGAAACCTGTCCACCACGGGTGACCCTGCTGGTATTTGAGATACCGGTGGCATAGCTTTCAGCAACACAGCCACATGCAGCTGCCACAGTGTGACAACTGACAGATGGGTGGTGTGGTGCCCTGACATAGAAACAAACACAAGCCTCAGCGGTGAGAGCACCGAATCTTCACCACTAGGACACCAGGGCTGGCTTATTGTCTGGATGTACCACCGTTTAATTATAAATTCATCTACTGAAGGATATATTGGTTGCTTCCAAGTTTTGGCAATTATGAATAAAGCTGCTATAAACATCCTTGTGCAGGATTTTGTGTGGACATAACTCTTCAGTTCATTGGGGTAAATACCAAGGAGTGTGATTACTGGATTATATGATAAGCCTTAGTTTGTTCAATAATCCCCCAAAAGAGGTGGCTTGCCTGAAACTCTCAACACTAGCAAAGCTCCTTTAAATGTTAGGCATTTTTTAATCTGGGTGTAGTAACATATTAACTAGCTGATAGAGAAGCAGGAAGCAGTGTATCCTATTAACGCTCAACTACCCCTAAGAAGCTGGGCATGGACAAAGAGGCTACCTAGGAGGAGGTGGTAAGCACTGGGCCCAAGACTTCGGGGAATGGGCTCCAAAGGCAAGTCCTTGCCAGCCGGCCCCTTCACGACCCCCGACAGTAGATATGGAAAGTCCTCTTGCAGCTGCAACCCTGTTTATAAAGGCAAAGACTGGGCAGACAGCATCAGCCCTGAAGACATCAGGTGTAACCTTGAGGAGCTGACCATAGGTACCTCCCTCTTCCCCGCCTTTGTCTATAAAAAGAAGGCACAATCAGGTTTTGTCACACGTGGCAGGGGCCTCGCTGTACCCTCAAAGTCCCTTTTGCCTCTTTATTCTCCAAAAGAAAATGAAAAGCCCAATCGATCAAATGAGCCCATGGGAAAGTGTGTGGAGGGCCTCCTCCAAGCTAGATGTTGCTAAGACCAAAGCAGCCCAATTTTTTTGCTCAAAGGAGTGAGCATTTCAATAACAACAACTCTTGCAAAAGAGCTAAGGAGGAAATAAACAAACAAAAAATGGACTGAATGTCTAACTTCAGTTCTTGGTTGGTTTGGTGGGTCTACTGCAAGGTTCAGAAACCTCAATGTTGAACCAAGTGATCCTCAGGCAAGCTGATGTTTGAGAAGCTGTGTGTACTCTTCTCTTCCTCCCACGCCCGAGGTACATCCCACCTTGGCTCTCTTCTTCACACACTTCCCGTGGCGTCTCAGCCACTATCATGACTTCAACTTCCATCTTTACAGATGGGCGAGTGAACAAATGAATGACTTAATTAAAAAACTGATCTTGATCTTGTTCACAATCAACCAAAGATGGAAACAGCCAAATGTCCATTAACAGATGGAGAAACAAAATTCTTCATTCAATGGAATATTTTTCAGCCGTGAAAAAGAATGAAGTACTGATACATCTACAACACAGATGAACCTCAAAAACATGCTAAGAGAAGGAAGCCACACACAGAAGGTCACATATTATATGATTCCATTTATATGAAATATACAGAGTAGGTAAATCCAGAGACAGGAAACAGGTTAGTGATTGACAGGGGATGGTGGGAGCAGGGAATGGGGAGAGACTGCTTAATGGGAACAGGATCTCCTTTGGGGATGATAAAAATATTTGGAACTAGATAGAAGTGATGGATGCACAGCAAACACTGGGGATGTACTAAATGCCACTGGATTGTACACTGTAAAATGGTTACTGTTATGTGAATTTTACCTCAATTAAAAAAAAAAGTTGAGTTTGGCCTAACCAACCCTTAGAACCCTGTCTTGTACTACTGCCCCTGGCTGTGTGCTGAACCCTCCAGCCCCCTTGCCTTGGCCTGAGCACTTCCATTTGTGAAAATGCCAAAATATCAAGACCCATCACTCATGCCCTTTCTTCTAAGCATCCTAAACCCTTTGCCTGAGTCCACATATATAATGGATGGGAAAATGCAGGATTTAGAATCAGGCCTGAGTTTGAATCTCGGCTTTGCCACTTTGGGGTTACGGTAGCCCTAGGCAAATAACCTTAGCTCTCTGCAGCTCAGTCTTGAAAAAACTAACACGGGGGCAATGAGACTATGTAACAAGGTTGTTTTAAGCATTATAGGGGCAATGCGTATACCACACCAACCCACCTCCTGCAGGAAATATGTGTCGCATCAATGTCACGCTGGATTCTTCCCTCTCCCTGAGCTTGCCTTCACTCAGCATGTTCTCGTCCTTCTCCCATCTCACTCCTACTCCTCTCTAGGGTGGCCCTTTTCCATCACACTGGATTCATTATTTCTGTCCACACCCCCCCGGGACCAGGACCACGGCTGTGCTAGGAGCATCCTTCTATGCTGGCACCACCCATCTGCGTAGTCCTGGACAGAGCAGCTGTTCAATATGTGTTGCCTAAATGAGTTCTGTTATCCTGGCTAATGAAGGGGAGCAATGGGGGTGGAGAAATCAGAAGAAGGCATAATCAGGAAGTGATTCAACACTCATTTTTCAGCCTATTACCTAAATTTTAAAGTGATTTTACCTTCCAAATTCAGTACTATATAGGCTCTTATCCAAATGCCTTCACTCCTTTGACAAACATTGGATGAGTAATTGTTTAAAATAATGGAGTTTTTCCTGGGTGTGGAAAGAAGTTGACATAGAATTTTCAGAGCTTCACGGATCATCCACTAAACAGGGTCTACTGATAGAATCGTCCTTTTTTACAGCTGAAAGGGACTTTCGAAAGCTACCTAGTCCAAATGTTTCATTTAACAGATGGAAAAACTAAGACCCGAAGAGATTCAGTGGCTCTCCCAAAGCCCCAGAGCAAGCTAATGCCATCCAAAGCTGACCGCACCATCCCTAGACCGAGTTAGTACCATCCTTCACCCTCACACTGACCCAGAGTCTTTTAAGAAATTCTCAGAGCTACAGAGTAAAGCGAAGGTTTAAGTTGCTGCCTTCCTTATCATCAGGCAAAGCATCCAGAACCACAGCCTGGGATGGATCAGCTTTAGCAATAACCAAATGTGATCGATCCCATGGACATTCCCCACTATTGTGATATATAAGCTACTGCAAGAAAATCAGCACCAGGAAATATTTGGCAGCTAATAAATAGTGGTAACGATCTTGTTAAAACATTTTCCTCTGCAAGATACATCAGACCTTACAAACGTAAACCCATTAATAGCCCATGACCACCTTAGAGGTAGCAAAACAAGCAATTATGTGCCTCAAAATATAATCCGCTCCTAGCAGCATAGCTAAAGCTGAAGGTTTCAAAACAAAGTTACATACACTATACTTTTGGTCTAGGGCTCTGAGTTAAAGGCACACCTTCCTCTCTTGTAGAATATACTTTAAAATAAGAACACTCCACATGCAATGCATATCCTGGATTGGATCCTGGAACAGAAGAAGGACATTAGTGGGAAAACTGGTGAAATCCAAATACAGTCTGGAGTTTCAGTAATGGTAATGTACCAATGTTAGTTTCTTAGCTTTGACAAATGTACTGTGGTTATGTAAGATGTTCACATTAGGGGAAACTGGTAAAGAGTATAGGGAAATTCCCTGTATTATTTTTGCAACTTTTCTGAAAATCTAAAATACTTCCAAAACAGAGAGTTTATTAAAAATTAATAGTAACAGTTACCAAGGCCTGAGAGAAGACTGAGGAAGATCATTCCAGCTGAGGGCACAAACCGCGCCAGCAAAGACTTGAAGCCAAGAGTGCCCACAGTTTGCTTTGTGGGGTCAGCAAAGTGACTGGCCTGGGGCCGCACTACTCGTCGTGGTCAGAGGGGACGGCATCCTTACACGCTTTACCTCCTTGAAAACTGTGGTTCAGAGAGGTTAAGTCACCCAAGGACACCAGCTGGAAGTGACAGAGCTGGGATTTGAAACCCAGGCCATGCTCTTAATCCCAAAGCTATGTTCCATCTCTTAGACATTTGAAATTCTTTAAAAAAACAACAATATTCACAATGTCACCTACTTAGTACATCTAATCAGAGAGTAATTTCCCTCTAAATATAATTTTCTATGTTGCTGTGTTTACAATAGCGATGTTTACTATGCTAATGTATAAATTCTAGTTCATTCTGGGATATCACGAAATGAGGATATTCTAGTTAAATGTGGCCAATCAAACACAAGCTGCTCTCTCCCAAATTCCTGTAGAGTGAAAGGAAAGGGATGTGAAGACCTCAACCCCAAAGACAGAAGGAGAGGGAGAGGAGAGGGCAGCCACAGTGTTTTGGAAACTAGAAGAGAGGGACAGGTAATGACTGGTAGACACCCCAAGAAGACTGACACCTGAGCCCAGTGGAAGAGACTCAGAGTGAGGGGGTTCACCCCACAGAACCCCAGAACAGCCCAGGGATAGAGGGCCCGGGAGCCATTGGAAATGGGAAGGCAGATGGGCGGATAAAGGGGACTGGTGGAAAGCCTGGGTAAGAAGCCATCAGACCCCAGATTCTTCCTGTACCTCATGTGGCCAAGCAACCGTCCCACCAGACATTCAGTGACCCCTGCTAGCAAAGGGTTGGGTACCACACTGAAAACAGGAGGAAAAAGTGAAAGTCTCTGGGCCGAACAGGAACACCCAGCATCTCAGCTCAGCTTCTCCCCTGGCCCCATCCATCTCCCACTCCCCAGCCAGCTTCTCCCAGAGGACATCTTCTCAAAATTCCTTGTGCAGGAGTCCCCATGTCAGTCTGCTTCTAGAGAAGCCAGCTGAAGACTTTCCCTCCCTGGCACCTTTTCTCAGGAAGACACTCGAGGATGTGTCTTCACCATATAAGGCAGTAAAACAAGAAAGTCGATGACAAAGGAGACAAATGAGGGGGATCCCCAGGTTGGTGTTGAAGGAGGATGAGGGAGCAACAGTTCAACAGATCTGGAGAACAAGAGGTCTGGAGGGCTCCTGGGAAGAGCAAACTGCAGAGCCCTGATAGGTTTGAATGTGTGGAGGAAAGATTTACACTTCTGGGTGGGAGACTGGTGGCCAATTAATGAGTGATACCCCAAAAAGTAGGCAAAGGAAAACTATGAGACCTTCATCAACTCTGGAAAACACAAAAATTGCACAAGAAAGGAAATAAATGAATAATATTTACCATCTTAACAAAGCTATTTTTTATTTGTTTATTAATTTGCTATTTATTGTGGTAAAATATATATATAACAAAATCTGCCATTTTAAAGTCTATACAGTTCAGTGGCATCAATTACATTCCTAACGTTGTGCAACCATCACCACTATTTCCAACACTTTTTCACCACTCCAAACAGACACTCTGTACCCATTAAGCAATAACTCCTCATTCTTCCCTCCCCACCCCCACCTCCTCATAACCTCTAATCTACTGTCTCTATGAATTTGCCTATTCTAGATATTTCATGTAAGGGGAATCATACAATATTTGTCCCTTTGTGTCTGGAGTATTTCACTTAGCATAATACTTTTCAAGTTCATCCATGTTGTAGCATGTGTCAGAACTTCATTTCTTTTTACGGCTGAATAATATTCCATAATTAAGCTGTGCCTATTTTGTGTGTGTGTGTGTGTGTGTGTGTGTGTGTGTGTGTGTGTGTGGAAGACTGGCCCTGGGCTAACATCCGTGCCCATCTTCCTCTACTTTATATGGGACGCCGCCACGGCATGGCTAACAGGCAGTGTGTTGGCGGGTGCCCAGGATCCGAACCCGCGAACCCCAGGCTGCTAAAGCGCGAACTAAACCACTGCACCACCGGGCCAGCCCCTAAGCTGTACCTATTAAACTAACCTAAAAAATACAGTGCATATATAGTGTACAATGCAGGTGGGAACCAGAGAACCAAATCCTCATCTTCCACACCAGGAAGTCATTAGATAAATTTAAAGCTGAAAAAGTCAAGAAATGACAGAGTTAAGCATGCAGTTGAGAAATAAGGAGGCAAAAAGCTGAAGAAACAGCTCCAACGGCTGTTCATGCTTATCTCTGAGAAGGAGGAATCCGGGTGGTGAAGGTCAGCAGACTGCTGTTTTTTGTTATAAGCTCTACAGAACAACCTGATGTTTTTAAACTATATATGCATATCTTTGGGGAAGTTTTTTAAATAAACTGATAATAATAATTTGAAAATAAATATATAGAAGCAAATATTATAAATAAATTTATAATAAAATTATTTGAATGTTTTAATAATAGAAGATCCTGGTTTCACAGTGAAAATCCAATGGAAGAAAAGGATCCTATGTACAAAAACTCAATTTCCAGAAACGCTTCCACAGGATAACAAGACACCCACCCGGACTGTGTCTTTTTGTTGAAGCCTCCTAAATCACAGCCTTGACACCAGAAGACTGGGGGAGACATTTAAAATCAGCAGATATTGGCAAGCTCTTTCTCATGTTGCCTGAGAGTCAAGTCTCCCATTTCCCTTCTGTAGTTCCCAAAACCCAACAAAACTCATATGATCCTTTTTCTCAAAATATCGTGCAAAATGCCAGAGGGATCCAGACTTTATCATATTATTAATTTCCCTCTGGTGTCAGAGATGCCAGCATAGAATAATCAAAACAATCAGCTAAACACTAGCGCAAAGCAGGCAAATCTTTTCACTTCTGCGTAAGTGCTCATTTTCAGCTCTAGACAATTCCAGCTCTAGAAATATAAATGAATTTGTGAAGAGTTCTTTAAGGGATACATCAGAATATTCTGACATGATGGATGTAGTTAAGCATTTCTTTTATGATAGTAATGACAGTTTAAAGACTGGAAGAAAATCCAAGCCACAAGACAAAATTTCCCTCTCAATAAAAAGGGGAGAGGAAATTATTGCACATAGATATTTACAATGCACTGAAATCAGTATCAATTATTCAATGAGCATGCCTCTAAAGAAGGTTCACAAAAGTCTACAGAAAACAGGAACACAGAGTTCAAAATAGCAGCACCCAACTCAAGGCCTGCTACAGACGAGGTCCTCCTTAAGTTTGCTGAAGCAAACAAACACGCACTCTAAACTCAAGAAGGCCACTGTATAATTCAGAAGTAGGCACAAACTTGCAATCCATCTAAATCAAGGTGGTAATTACTCCCAAAGTACAGAAGTCAAGTAATGTCTCTAAGTTCTGTCTCCAAATCAGATATGAAATTAATTTTTAAAAGTCAATCAACAAATACCTAACCAGTGACTATTACATGAGCAACGTTATGCTAGATCCTAGGGGGCTGGGTCCTGCCTTTGAGGAGCTGGCTACATACCATAATAAGACAGAATACAGAAGACAGCTGAAATGATAATAGACAAGGCATCTGATAAATGAAAGATAAGTGAAGACAGCCTGAGGTCATTCCAAGAAACGAGATGGCAACATTGTAAAAAAAAATAGAATATCAAAGAAAACACGGTGAAAGGCTCTTGAAAGTTGGACACGGTTTGGACAGAAAACTGAGAGTGGGACCTTCTAGCTTACATTGGGGGCTGCAGGGTGATCAGCCGGGCTGAAAAAGAGGGTGTATGTTGGGGTACCAAGAGATGGTTGGGTATAATTCAGAAGCCTGGCAGAATGGCTTGGACTCAAGATAATGGGTGGGTTGTTTCCAACTCTGACTGCACACCAGAACCTCCTGGAGTTCCCAAACCACAGAAGCCAGGGCCCTCCACAACCCACTGAACAGGTTCACTTGGACTGGAAGGCAACAGGTGAAGTCCTGACCAGAATGGAGGCAGAAGGACAGGGAAGAAGGAAGAAATCTGCATGCGTCCCTCCAGAATGACGTCACCCAGGTCCGTTCAATATAGACTCGTCCATCAGAAACCCATGACGGGTGGCCACATGAATTTTGCATTGAGTCAGCTTTCAAATTTGGCATGGGAATTATTAGTCATGACTCCAGCATGAATCAAATTCATACGGGGGCTATATCTGTACCTAATTTCTTTTTATCAAAAAGCCCTCATAATATACCAAATTCATGTAATTTTATAGAATTAAATCTGACAGCTCAAAATTATAATCATTTACATTTAGCTTCAATTACAGTTATGAATTGATGCGGACCTGCTTGAATGACCTGACTCTTGTTAGCTACACCCACCCAGTGAAAATGATGGGCAGGGGCTTGGCCCACAAGTTTGCAAGCACTCTCCAAACTAGAAAGGGTGCTTAAGCTTAAAAATATATGTATCTACCCTATAACCCAGTAATTCCTCTCCTCTCCCCAAGAGAAATGAAAACATACATCCACACAAAGACTTACACAACAATGTTCACAGTAGCTTTACTCACAACCCAAACCGGGAAACAACCCAAATATCCATCAATAGGAGAACAGATAAACACATCATAGTATATTTATAAAATGAAATACTTCTGAGTAATAAAAAGGAAAAAACTAGTAATATCACAATGTGGATGAATCTCAAAATCATTACACTGAGTGAAAGAAGCCTGACAACATATATACATATATTTTTTAATATATATCTGTTTATATACATATTTATATATAGTATGTGTATATATACATTCACACACACATACATTGTATGATTCCATTTAAGCAACAGAACATGCAAAACCAATCTATGGTGACAGAAATCATAAAGTAATTGCCTGGGAGGAGGGACAGAATTGATTTAGGTAATAGGAGCTCTTTCAGGGGTGACAGAAATGTTCTCGATCTCATTTTGGATGGTGGTTATACAGGTGTATACAAGTGTCAAAACTCACTGGGCTGACACTTTAAGAGCTGGGCATATTATTATATGTAAATTATATTCATATTTTTAAAGTCTTAGGAAGGCTGCCCCAGATTCTAATGAGCCATATTTGCAGCATGGACAGGGTATCCAGGTTCTAGGGTCACCCTAAAGTGGTCCCTCTGGGGATGGGCTTGGGTCATCCAACACAATCATCAAGAACCTGATAAGGCCCAGGCCCAGAGCCGGGCCTATGTGCCAGCAGTGTTAGGCAAGCATGACAATCACATCCAGAAGGACCTCCCAGCATCTATTCTCAGTGACCGCAGGGCTCTGCTGGTGAGGTCCTAGACTGTAATTAAGTTCCTTAAAACAAGGAAAATCACCCAAGACATATCTGGGCTTCAAATTTACTGACCAACAACCTCATTCTATCTGCCTCTGCCAAAACAGAGGGAAAAGAGCTGAAAAAGAGTGAGCCATCAAGCCCAGTCCTGCTCCAAATCTAAGTTCCCATTCCCAAGTGGAACTCAACAAACATTTACTAAGCAATTACGATGTGTGAGATGCCCACCTGAACTGGAATGCCCATTGGCAACAATCTGAGCTACACCTAAAATAAGACCACAGTGCTCCAAAATCAAACACTATTTAGACTCTTTCTTTGTGTGCTATTCCTCTTCCACAGACCCATTATTTTGAATAATGGAGAGGTGCAAGTATACTAATTACTACTTCCAAGGTAGATTCACACTAGCTAGATGAGGGAGGATGCCCAGAATTCTTCAGCCTATCAAACTCATTAACTCCATATAGACTGAAAAAAAGGGGGGGAGGCATCCTCATTGAACCTTTTCACCAGCTGGTCACCAAGAGAGTGAGAACATGATGTTGCCCAAAGCAACCTCTCCATGGCACCCAGCCACCGATCCATCAGCACCCTCTCAACTTCGGCCGGTTGATGGACAATTTCACCAGCTGGTCAAGCCTCCCCCACCCCAACACCACCACTCACTCATGCTGATCCAATCTGTCCCAGATCTAGCTGCTAAGGAAACAGCCCCTGCCAACATCTGAAGGAGGGGAGAAGAGTGAGCCGTCTGGCTCCATTGAGAAATCATCTTTTGGGCATGATTCAAATCCAAACTCCACCACTGCATCTAAGTATAAGGAGTTTCTACTTCACTGATCTTCCTCCAGGGAGGTGACAAACCACCAAACTACTGGCTTCATGCCTCTCTCGTGGCTCAAAGGAAATTACCAGTGAGGCTTCGGGGCAGGATCTTCACCGTCAAGGAGAAGGAAAGACGCCACCCCTTATTCCAAACAAAATCACATTTCATTTTCACCACACATGAAAACATGGGTTCTCAAAGTGTTTCCTGTCCTAACTGACCTGAGGGATGCAAGACACTCCCATCAGTATGGTAGCCCTTGGGAGATAGAGGACAAGAGGTCAGGAGAGATGGGACAGAATCTCAAGAAGGGACTGGATGGAGTTTTAATTTAGCAAATAAAAATACAGGACGTTCAGTTAAATTTGAATTTCAGATAAGCAATGAATCATCTGAGCAGGGGAGACATGCTTATACTAAAAAAGTATTATTTTTCTGAAATTCAAATCTAACTGGTCATTCTGTATTCTACCTGGCAACCCTGGCTAGCCCCACCAGCAATTCTGGGGCCTATCTGCCCTCTTTTTTCTCTCCCCCTCTCTTTATGAAAGGCAATACAGGCACAGCAGACAGAAGCAAGACTCAGGAGTCAGCCAACCTGATTCAAATCCAAGTTCCACCTCTGCAAGCTCCCAGCTCCGAGACCGTGGGCAAGAGATTCTCTCCCCAGGACTACCACTTCTTCATACGGAAAATGGAAATAATAATAGAAATAATAGTGACACTCATACGTAAAATTGAATTAACAATAATAACAATATTTACATAAAGACTGACCATGTGCTAGGAACTTTCTGAATCCTCCGGCACTGTTATTATCCCTACTTCACATGTGGGGAAACTGAGGCACAGAGAAGTTAAGCAATTAAGTCATACAGCTAGAAAGCAGCAGAGCCAAGATTCAATCCCAGCCAGTGTGGCTCCTGAGTCCCTACACTTGACCATAACACTGCCCCCAAGGTGGTGCTTACCTCCTAGAGTTGTTATAATGCAATAACGCAATGCTCAGCACAAAAACTGGCCTATAATATGCCAGATGCTACAGCTGCATATTACATGTCTCTACTTTCACTATTATGAGAGCAAATGATTTGAGAAAATAACCAAACAGGAAAAACGAAGGATCTCAAAGGAAACCCAGGGAATTCAGGGAGACAACATTTATAAAGAGAAAAACCTATCATTAATATCAGAGGGAGATGAAGGCATGGAATAAATCCATGAAAAAGGACAGGATGCTGGAGGAAAAAAGACAAACAGGGAGAACAAGAAGGAGTTTTCAGCAACTGAAACTATGAAAACAACAACAGAAAGAAACATTTGCTCTTTTTATGCAGTTAAAGTCAATGAAAGTTCCCACCATGCAGAACAAAACAGCAAAGAGATTATAAAAACAGAGAAAAGAGAAGAAAATGAGAAGCTCAGCCCAGGAAGTCCACTAGCCAACTAATAGGACTAATCAAGAGAGAAGAGAAGACCAGCGGGGGAAATTATTAAAGGAACATAAAACAACATTTACCAGAACTGAAGGATGCTGGTTTCCAAATCAAGAAATTGCAGAATACATTTCTTTAGAAATGTGGGAGAAAATTTCTCAAGAAACAGACAAAAGTGGTTACTTCTGGAAAAGAGATGGGCCATGGAAGGTGAGGCAGAGGCCTGCTGTTATTTTCCTTTATAAGCCTTTTATTAACATTTGCTCTTTCTAGACGTATGCATCTATTGTAAAAATAAACAATGATTCCAAAAATTGAGCCCAACTTAAATGTCCAATAAGTTGTTGTGAAAAATATCACCGTTACGGGTCCAGTTTAGTATATACACCTCAATTATACCTCAGTCAAAGTGAAAACAGATAGTATGGTCAATTTGTGTGATGGAATATCATGCAACCACCAAAATATCGAGGAAACGTTCAGAATATAGTAAGTGAAAGCACATGCTTTTAAACATTATTATGGTATGATCCCATTTTTTAAAATTAAATATGAACAAAGAAAGTATAGAAGATCCTGCTGCTGAAAAGGAAAGTTTGGAGGAGTCTGTGTGGGGAAGGTTATCAACCGAGGATGGATAAGAGGGATGCTTAGTAACACCAAGGGCCATCATATCAAGTTCACCAACTCACATCAATCCCAAATTCCTTGTGTGTCCTCCACCCATGTCCCTTGACATGAGATAATAATCAAGATGTACTGGGCATTTACCATGTGCTAAGTGCTCCACATATACTCACTCAATCCACCTGCACAACAATCCTATAAAAGGATACTAATGTCCCCACTTTACAGATGAGGAAACTGAGGCTCTCAAAGCATAAGTAACTAGCCCAAGCTCACACAACTAATAAGTAGAGAAACCGGGATCAAACCCAAGCAAGGTGAGTCCAGAGCTCATTATACTACCCCAGCACAAGCCCATGGGGGAAAAGGCTGTACCTTGAGGTGCCTGATGCCCCCTGCCCTTAGCTCATCCCACATGGCTGATGGTTTAAGACATTTCCTGGCATGACTACATCCTGAGAAGTTCATCATAATTAAATCGTGGGGAAATTTTCAAAGTGCCTCAGAGATGTAATGAGTTTACATTCAATTAGTTTCTTCCTTCATTGGGAGAATCAGAAAGACCGATTTCCTTATAGACCCAGCAGGGAGGGTTTCTCACTGCCGACTGTGAGATTTCATTCTGAGGTTCCAAGGATGGCAGTCAGTGCACACAGAAGACCTGGAGAAATTGGGCTAGGCCTAAAGGCAGCCAACCCCAAACCCAGAAAACCTCTAATGTACACACCACACTCACTCAACACTTATTTTAAAAATATTTTTGAGTGCCAATTATGTTCTAGTCCCTGTACTAGGGACCAATGCTCAACAGTGAACAAGACAGCCCCTGTCTTCTAAGTGCTTCCAGTCTGGGAACGAAGAAGAGAAGTAAACAAGCAATCAGAATCTAGAGACAAGTGCTGTACAGAATACTCAGGGAGAGCTACACATCCTTATCAAGGGTACTAAATCCCACCCTGCAGCGGGGTGAGAGATTATGATGGGGAAAATGAGATGCTACATTTCCTTACGGAGCAAACTGTCGATGGCAGGGATCTGGAAGGGAGCAGGCTCCCAGACAGACAGAGCTGGCAAACCCAGGGCTTTGGGAAGGAGGTCCATAATGAGAAGACCAAGCTGGAGTAAATGATAGGCAAACTCTCCCTTGACCAGTTGGCAACAATTTACTTCCCACTTCAACCCACACAGCTCCAGGAGCATTCCTGTTCCAAGCCAGCGGGATGCTGGCTCTCTCTGGCAGGGAGGGGCTCCCCCTCTCCAGGGGCTACGTGAGATGAAGTCACACTTAGGATGCTCCACATTATTGGATGAAGTGGGGTGGGGTATGAAAATATTTAGGTACACCAAGGTTCTGAAAGTAAGCACAGATCTATAGAGGGGTAGAACTTATCCTTCCTCTTCCCTCCATCCATCTATCCATCCCTCCATCCATATCCATCCATCCATCCATCCACCCATCCATCCATCCATTTGAGCATTTGTTTACTTGTTCACTACATCAAAAAAAAAATTATTGAGAGCCTCCCCTATGTCAGTCTTTATTGATTTATTCTTTTTAAGACTGCAATACTCATGACTCCCACCCCTGCCAGGGCACTCCCTATCCTCTTCCTTTCCTTTCTCACTCTCCACCACACTTATCTCTGACAGACATACTATATGTTTTATTGTAGAGTTTGTTTATCATGTGACTCTCTCTGCTAGAATGGCAGTCCTACGAGGGCAGGAATTTTTGTTTGCTTTGTTTACTGTTTTATCCCCAGGGCTTAAAACATTGCCTGACACACCCTGGGCAGGGGGGACCAGGAGGACCCCTGGAGGCTCCCTTCTTCTCCTCACTGCCCTAACCATCCTATGGACAGGTCAGACAGAGGAGCCCAGCATGCGATGCAGCACACCCTTCATCTATTATATGCAAGTAATAAAACCTACAAACTACAGGATTACTGTGAGGATCAGATGAGGTAATAGATGGGAGTGTGCTTTGAAAAATATGAAGCAATAAACCAATGTCACATAATAATATTTGGGACTTAAGAGTCATAAGATGCAAGTGCTCCCTGAAGTCAGCTCATGGACCCCCCACCCGGCAGATTTCTTCATGCATAATTACAGAGTGTTCCACAAATTCAAATCGGTAATCTATTTAAAGCTTATACACAGGCAATGAATCTGTGCCCCTTCCTCCTGCCTTAAATAAGATACTAATCCGTTTTCTCCTTGTTTATGCATTTAACAGATATATATTTTTTTTCCACCCTCCTGGAGAACTAACTCACTTAGCCCCAGGGCTGTCGTGGTTGATTTCTTCACAAGAAGACCAGAGCTTCAGAAATGCAGAGAGGTTTCCAAAGAAACACTACAGTTGGAAGAAAAAAAAGAAAGAAAGAAAAGAAAATTCGTGGACAGGTAAGTGTGAAGCCTTCCCTTTACCTGCGTGTCAAATGCACAATTCTCATGGAGCCGAATCTCCATCGGGCCTGACGCCCGGTTCTATTCCGTTTGCTGTTTGGCAGGTCTGGGGAAATAGCTCACGGCCCCGAGCCAAAGTCAGATGTGGGATTAAAAGCAGGGGATCCTGATAGCAAAGATCAGCTTCTACTAGCAAGCTATTAACGCATTTGCCTCCCTGGCATTTTGTTCTCTCTGCTCTGGAGGGCACAGAAGCATTAAGCAGTCAAGACTGGATTTTTCCTCCTACCATTTGCACAAAGTAGGAGGGGAAGGATTTCAAATCTCAGTGGAGCCCGGAGACGCCTGGAGGTTAAAGGACTTGCTGCTAATCTCAGGGATTGTCAGCAGCTCAGCTACAAATACCACCCAGGGCTCCGGACTCCCTGTCTGAGCCCAGACACTCTCTTTATTACAGGTAGGATCAGAGCTCGGCTTCCCAGCCTCCGCTGCCTGCCCAGAGAGGGCCCCTCTCCCCCAGGGAGGGCGGCAGTGTTACAAGGCACTCCTGAGGTCCATTCCTTGGGGTGGGAGGCATCAGGAAGGGAGAGCGGAGTGAGGCCAAGAAAACCCCCAGCTCCATCCTGCATCCGACCCTGAGGCTGACAAACCTCTCCAGGCCCCAGGGAAAGGCAGCAAGCAAGGATTCTCAGCCCACAGTCACAGCTCCGCGGTGGCCACATCTCTCACCACGCTTGTGGGGAGCACGGAGGGGGGGGACACAGAAACCACGGTCTGGCACTGTCTCTCTGCTCTGCCCACACGCCCGCCCAAGAAACACCAGGATGGACTTTCTCTCCATCGCTCTGCATCCAGCAAGATGCTCTTGATATCCACAAATTACGTTCATAAAATGAGGCAGGGACTCTCCTGCAAAGAGGGAAGAAGACTGATGCCTGAATTTGAAAAGGAATTTCTGATCCTTAAAAAAAAAAAAGTCAAAATAATATAGGTGCAGCTTAACAAAACCAAACCACGCCGAAGCACAGAATGCAAGAAGTGGTGTTTCTCCCTGGCCTCTTCAATGCCACAGCCTGGGCACACCTGCTCTCAAGAGGCTGTGTCCGCACATGAAAAGATTCTGGGGAGATCACATTACTGTTAGCCACAGAATGCCACCTCACCCAATCGCTACTTCTTGCTTCGAGAACAATATAGCCCTTGTACTGAGAAGAATTTAGGCCAAACCCTTTCCTCTCAGGAGACTAGACACCTACGACTAATCTGGGTTCACAGAGGCTCTACTTCTTTGCTGCGTACAGAGGACAAATTAAGCTCCAGCAGGTCTTCCAATTTCTTCCTTGGGTGTTTAAGTTAGCAAGCTGAATGGAAACTTGGGAAGCCAGCATTTCCTCTCACTGGGTGGGAGTTGGTGCCCAAAGGGAAGCTGAGAGGCAGGATGGAGAAAACAAGACAAAGGGAGACCCGGTGTAGGGGTCCAGCGACTGCTGGAAACCCAGGCAGCAACAATGAAGGCACCAGGCAATGAAAAAGGAGGGCAGATTCTGGAAGGAGAGGCTGTCAACAGGCATCACCTGCAAAGGGAGGGAGATGGCACAGCAGAGCCAGGATATTCTGCAGCTCCTCCCACCAAGATCTAGAGAGTTTTCCCCACCCACGGAATCGGGGAAGGGCTTGGGGGGTTGGTGCGTGGCGGGGGAGGCTTGCAACTTACTTTGGGGCCAATACAATGTGCCAGAAGTGATTCTGCATAAGCTCCAGAGTCTAGGCCTCTAGAGATCTTGCAGTTTACACCTGCACCTTCCTGGAACTCTTTCTCTGCCACATAAGGAAGCCCGCACTGCACCACTGACCCACGAGCCACGTTTGGACAGTGGCCAGACAACAGACAGCACCAAGGCCCCAGGCCCATGAGTGACACCCTCTTTCACTCTCCAGCCTGGTGGAGCTGCCAGATGCCCACAGCCTCATAAATGACTCCAGGCAAGACCAGAAGAACCAGCCAGCTGAGCCCAACCACCAGAATCCAAAGAAATAATCAACGGTTGTTGACTAAGTTTGGGTGGGTTCTGACACTGGAATGTAGGGGACGTCTGCTGTACCTTGAAGAGTGTGGGGCACATCTGCTGTATGTTGGCTCCCCAACATCCATTCTACCCACTTTGGCAACAATATCTCAATTTTGCTTCAGAGGAACCATCTCTCCCTCCATTATCAGTCATTCTTAGTCCATGCCTTTTATCTAATGGGGGGAGGAGGAGACAGGGCACATGGTCCAGGCCTGGCCAGTTAACACACTACAACCCCATGGCAACAGGGATTACCGTTCAGGTATGAGCACACAACCCAAGTCAGGCCAGTTACTCCTTGCCCATGAAGCTCAATTCCAAGATCATCTGAGCTGTGAAGAAAGACTTCTCCTTCCTCCGGACTCGAGCCTGAGAGGATGTGGCCGGCAGGGCCAGGAGATGGAGAAACCCAGGTTCCTCTGACGTCCTTTGATCCACAGAGTGTAAGGGCATCTGAGGCCAGTTCTACGCCTGGATATTTTAACTGCATGGGCCAATACGTTTCCTTTCTTCCTTATGCCGGACTGAGTTAGGTTTCCCATCCTTCAGGACCCCCAAAGCCCTGGCTGATACAAAGAAATGGAGGGTCTTATTTTTCCTTGTGTACCCTTTGTACTACTTGAATTTCGTGCCAAGTTCATGCATTACTCCTCCATTTTGAAAGGAACTAGTTAAAGAAAGAAATAACACAACTCATTTGAAAAACGGCATATATGAAAGGTACACAGAGAAGGTGAATCAATAACGGCATTAGGGCTCAAAGTTCTCTCTGCACCAGGTTGTGTGGCCAAGAGTGCTAACTGCCTACTCCAGTTTCCACTCTCCCCTCTCCTTCAGTAACAGAATCCCAATGTTTAGTTGGGCACGTTGCAGTACAGCTAAAAGGCCATGTAGCCTAGCCTTCCTTAGGGCTAGATGAGGTCATCTGAATAAGTTCTGGCCAATGAGATGTAAGTGGAGATGTCATGCAGGACTTGCAGGGAATCTCTCTCCCTTCTGCCATTTTGCTGCCTGGAAGATAGATGAGATGACCTGAGCTCTAGCAGCTACCTTGGGCCGAAAAGACAAAGACTCCCCTCTGGGGAGCAAATGAGCAAAAAAGCAGTCTAGATCCCTGGTGACTCCATGGACCCACTTTCCCAGCCACAGTCTCTGGATTTCTTCTTCCTGAGAGGAGTTTTTCTACTTTAAGCCACTGCTTTTCAGGTCTCAGTTACTCTCAGTCAAACCTAATCCTGAGCAGACCAGCAGGAAACACTGCCATCAGGACAACAGCTGTAGATGTCTGGTTGCCATGGAGACCACCCCAACACAGACTCCCAAGCACAAACCCACCCAAAGGAGAAAGGCCCGATGGAAACCTAAGAGACCCCCCGCCTCCTTGTTTCTGGTAGAGTCCTCCACCCATAAGCCAGGATGGTGACGCCAAATTCTCCAACAGCCCCAGGGGAAGGAGCCCCAGGAACACAGCACCTGTGACAGGCTGAAACCTCTTCGGCTACCTCCACAATCAAAGGACGGCTAAGTCCTCTCGATTCTCCAGCAGAAGCGTCCTTTGCTCTCTCCCATTCTAACTCCTCTGCCTCTGCCTGAAGTCAAGGCCTCTAATGAGTCAAGACATCACCTAAAGTGATGCGAGAACCTGCCCTGCACAACCCTAGGGCTGCGTTATCTGCTACCAAGAGAACACACGTCCTGAGAGTAGAGCTCTGATCACGTCACCCTCTCAAAAACCTCCCAGGTATCCCCACCAATTTGGAGAATATTCTCCAATTCTCTCCCACAGGACCCCAGGCTGTCCATATCCAGGCCCCAAGCTGCCTCTCTGAGCACCTCCCAACCAGACCAATCGCCATTCCTTCAACAGCCCTGTATTTTCCACTCCTATGCTTCCAATTTGCTGTTCCTCCTGCCTATAATTCATTTCCTCCCCCTGCTCCCTCCCCACCCTCAAACTATACCCTCCAACCTGAGCTTCACCCATGAATAAGGTCTA
Source organism: Tapirus indicus (assembly GCA_031878705.1). Lineage (NCBI taxonomy): Eukaryota > Metazoa > Chordata > Mammalia > Perissodactyla > Tapiridae > Tapirus > Tapirus indicus. The sequence continues at coordinate 52,426,780 of CM062932.1, forward strand.
ATTCCCCAACTACAAGTAACCTCCCTGTCCCTGGGTTCCCATCACCCTTTGTCCGTTACCTTGTTATAACCACATGCTGCCCTGTCTCATCATTACAGGTGAATGTGACTTCCCTTCCCTGGCCCACTGTAAGCCCCTTGCAGGGAGGGATTAAATCTTGCCTCTTTGCATACTTCCCATGATGCTTTGCACATAGTAGGTCTCACTAAATGGTTGACGGATCATCCTGAAGACAATTCTCTCCTGCTCCCACATTCTGGGCAGGTGCTCTCCAAAGAAGAAAACAAATGGCTATTCTGCAAACAACACATGTTTGGGCCATTTCTGAAATTGCACAGGCCCTTGACAAAGCTTTGATTACCGGCTCTTCTCCCTTCTTGTGAGCAAGCCACTGCTGAAAAGCAATAACGTGCAATCCAACAGCAGCCTCTGCACAGAGCACTTGTGTTAATAACATGTATATAGATTCGGTCTTGGCATGCAAAGGCTAAAGGACAAAACTTAACCAATATTAACTTTGATCTCTTGCACTCAGAGTATCTTTCAAAAGCAGTGACACTCAAATGCTTTTTAATGTGATTTGTACTCAGATGCCTATGAGAAATAATATCAGCTACTCTCTATTATTTAAATTGCAGCAGAAGACATTTAGACTAGATAAGTTTCTAAAAAGCTAGCTAAACACTCAATTAGCTTACCCAGAAAAAAAAAATAGTGTAAAGTCTTGCTTCACAAAAGTCTTTGGGAACAAGCTATACTCCCACCATCTGTCTGGATTCAGTGAAACATTTCCCTGTCTGACGGCAGAGGGATGCCAGAGATGACTCCCAGAAGGTCCTGCCAGTCTTGAGATTTTTCAGACACAGTATGTGATCCAATGAGGACTGTGCATCAAGCTGAATCTAAAGTCAAGCTCAACTTCTCCAAGCAGTACAGATCCTGCCTCCCATCTTTCTTTTGCGAGAGCCAGTGAGCCCAGAGGAAGAGCCTGAGTTCCCAGCGGGCAGCTGTCCAGTGTCACCTGACCAAGTGGAAAAGGAACCTGAGAGTACAACTGCCCCCCTCCCACCCCAGGCTGGTCTCAAAACCAACCAGACTTGGGAGCCAAGGCAACTGCCAAGTCCCTGGGGGACTGCCATGGAGCCTGCAACAGATAGGCAGCACCCTCCTTCTGGGCTCCCCCTGCCAAGTCCTAAGGCCCCAGCCTCCATGTCCAGCGCTCCTCTAACCATGACCCCAACCCAACATATTGGCTCCATTGGATTCTTAGCCCCACAGCTGCATGGAGCCTCGGAAGGGAGTCTGCTTTTTCCAAACACCAGCCCGTCCTTCCTTAAACCCTGGTCTCCATCAGAACAGAGGTTCTCAGCTTTGGTTGCACACTGCAATCACCTGGGCTCTAGAAACTACCGAAGCCTCACCCCCGGAGCTTCTACCCCCAGAAACTACCATCCTCGGAGGTTCTGACGTAGTTGTCCAGGGTGTGTCCAGGGCACTGGGCTTTTTAAATCTCTCCAGATGATTCTGACGTGCAACCAGGGTGGCGAACCCCTGAATCAGAATGAAGGGGCATTTCCAAAGCCCGAAAGCCCCTTGGAACTGAACTACCAAGGTCATTAGACCGAGTTGGCTCACTCTGCGAGACCAGGGATGCTAATGACAGCTGCAAACTTGAGTTTGGTTTGAGCTGGGAAACCTGGTTTTATTTCATAATCTCAAGTTGCATGCTTTTGCCCTTGGCCATCTGTCTTGACACAGTATGCCTTATGTGACAAGGAGAATGGAGCAAAAGGGTCCATGTGATTTATCATGCTTCACTGCAAGGCCATCCCCTGATGATTCTTCAAGGGCCCAACCCAGCAAAGGGGGAGCAGTAGCATCGATTTCATAAGCGAAGGCCAGGCCCCCTTTGGGAGGGCCCACCACAAAGCCAGGCCCCCAGGAAATCACCTACTGGGAAACACCGGACATTCCAGGGAGCATTCTGAGACCTCCAGCCCGGGCGCATGGCCCAGAGCTGCAATCCTGCTGGTCCATCACCCGCCTGCTCAGGCTGTTTGCACAGCCACCAGGCCTCAGAAAACTCTGCCATAAACCATGTCAGGGGTCAGCAAACTTCTGCAGGGGCTAGAGAACAAATATTTTATGCTTGGCGGGCAAGAGTCCTATTGCAGCTCCTGTGATGCAAAAGCAGCCACAGACAATATGCCAACAAATGGGCATGGCTGGGTTCCAATAAATCTTTATCTACAAAAATAGGCAGAGGACCGGATTTGGACCACCAGTGTAGTGGGCCCACCTCTCCCCTAGATCATAACTTCCTTAAAGACGGAGACCGTCTCCTATCACTTCTTCAAATCCTCAGCACTTGGCACAGTGCCGGAAATACAGCAGGTTCTCATTAGCTGCTGAATGAATGAACGAATGAATGAATGAATGAATGAAAAATGAGCCAGTCATCTTAAAAGGTCTATTTTAAGATGTAAAATATCCATTAAACACCTACCTGTTCCTATAGAGAGATGTATAAGAGTTATTGTGACTTTGGAGAATTCACATCTGACTATTTAAACTGAATCTCTAGGCCCTTTTTAATCTCCTGCTCATCACTTATATACACTCCCACCTTCTCCTTCATGGGAACAGGGAAGGATGCCCCGAAACAAAGAGGAACAGATATCCCCAAGGAGAACGCCCTGGCCCAATCTATAGAGTAGGCCCAGGACTGGAAGGAAAGGCAGAGGGAACAAAGGGGAAGCGGGGTTTCCAGGCCATCAGAGTGGAGGTGGCCTGAGGATGCACTTGGGGAAGGAGGGGAGAAAGGATGGCAAGAGACGGGGAAGTGAAGTGACCGTCCAGGGGACTCTGGGCAGACCTCAAGGCCACACCACCTGCCCCATATGCTCAGCAGGGCAAAGAATACACATGAGCTTTTCTGCCAAGACAAACACTGCTCCTTTCCGTCACCGTAGAGAAAAGGCAATATATCATTTCTTCCTCCACACTGTTTATAATAACATCGGAAATCTGAAGCATGAAATTGAAAAGAAAAAAACACAATAATAAAAATAATAATAATCTGTTTCCTTCCTCAGCGTTTTTCTTCCCTTCCTCCTTTCTTCTTCCCTCACCTCGCCACCCCCTTCCTGCAGCAAGACTTTGCTTTCCTCCCAACGTGGAGTCAGGAGTCAGGAGTCTTGTGCTGGGAAGGAGATCCTCATCTTGCTGGCCCATGGTGTACAGGATGAGGGGAGGACCCGGGGACAGAGCTGTCATCATATCGTCCTCCAGGTCACAAGAACCACTACTGTTTGGGCGCCAGGAGCGCCAGGTCAAAAGTCAGCCTTGTTTCCCATGGTGTGTTCAGTGTCTCCTGTCTGGGCCTGGCATGGTTTGAGAACATTCATCTTAGCTGAGACACAGAAGTTTTCCCATTGGAAACTGGCCATTTGAGACCTTTAAAAATAAAATGCTTCGTCACACCAACCTTAAGGGTTCCAATCCCTCGATGCTGAGAGTTTGCAGTGTCGGTGTCTTGCAGCATCACTACGCAGGAAGCAAAGGTGGCAGAAGTGACGGGTGCCCCTTAATGACTGTGCCAAGACCCCTGGAGCAAGGCTGTGAATAGTCATGCTTAGAGAAAGGCCCTTCCCCACACCTTCCTCATGCACCGTGCCACACTTAGGTTGTCAAGTGAGACCCCTAAGGCAGGTAGCACAGAGTCCCACCAAGTCAACCCTGGTACGCCTCCTCACTTCTCCACTGAGCACCCATCTAAAGGGCAACCTTAGCCCTAAAACTGATAAACATCATCTCTCTGGTCATTCCATCCCAGTGCAGAACAAGAAAACCTGCAGAGTAGAATCGACGAGGCCCTAGGGCTGCCCAGCTCCCAAAATCTTGAAAAAGCAAATTTAATAGAGGAGCTCCACTTTGGACAACTGCCCTGAAACTATTAAAGCGATTTGTCCAGTAAAAGTGATGCTGGGGTAGGATCCGCTCCGGGTCCAAGCATGTTCAACATCCCTGGGAGGCCATCTCAGGGCCCTGCATTTCTCTCAGCCTCATAAAGAGGAAAATCCTGGCTCAGAGGAACAGAGAGCAATGATCTTTGCAGGGGCCTCTTCAGAGCCTGTTAACACACTCCTTTCACACCGGAGGTGGTCCCTTGACTGTGGCCCAGCCCATTTCAGTGTGGTCCAAAAGACCTCACATTGAAAAATTTCCGTTAGGACATACGGGGTTTCCCTACCTCTCAGGCAATAAGAAGGAGAAAAGGTTATTGGGAAGTAACTATTACTTCCCAGTCCAGGATCTGTACAGCCAGTAGTATAAAAGCCAGGATTTCTCAAGATCCAATTCAATAGCTGCTCCCCATCCCCACCCTTCTCTCTCTGCTATTTACTCTAGAATAAACCTTTCCAACGGATCTGGCTGACATCTCTTCCCTGAACCCCTCATGCTGCAATTTAAGTCCATTTCTTCCTATCCATTTCTCCATGGAGATGGAGAACAGCCGGTCACCGTCATCCCTCCAGACTCAGAGGCCATCACTGGAGAACATCCTTAACGTCCAACAGCGAGCCCGTTATGTGGAGAAAACGTTATTCACCACTTGCTGCGCAAAAGCAGACTCAGCCAAAATCTCCTCAAGAAAATCACGTCTTGCATAAGAAACCAGCTCCCTATGAGATTAAATAAGATATTAAATTGCCTTTTCATGCCTAGAAGTAAGCTTCTCAATTGGTAGGCTGTCTTTCCCTTCTGCAGTTTCACGGTCTTATTTATTCCACACAAGTGCTTGTTCCGTGAGAGAGAATGGACATTGATTTAGAGATTCCTAGTTAGTTCAAGCCTCTTCAAAAAGAGACATCAGAACCAGAGCAAAGAAAATTAAAATGGTGACCCTCAATGTGTCAGCCTCTTCAAATTCATTTCAACGTTTATCTTTTGGGACAACGACTGCTTTCTCACTCAGATGAAAAGATATTCAATTACACGTTTAAATTGACCACCGAATAGGCGAGGAGGTGGACAGGTGAACCAAACACGAACTGCAACACTTCACAATCGCCTTACAACAAAAAGATGTGCAAGCACTCACCTCTTTAAATGTGCAGATCCAAGAAGCCCTTAAAGAACCATCCAGTACAATGTCCTCAGTTCTCAACAGAGTCAACTAAGGTCCAGAAAGACTAATGAGCTTGCCCAAGGTCATGCAGCTAATGCTGGCAGCCCCTGGCTTCTCGTCTGGTTTTGGTCCTAGCTCTGCCCCTCTCTAGCAACTTTCAATTCTGGACAAGCCATTGACTCTCTCTCTGGATTTGTTTCCTGTCTGTAAACAGAGGCAGCTGGGCCAGACATCAGCTGGGAGGTGCTGTGATTTAAGAGTGGGAGCTCCACAGTCAGACTATGGGTTCAAATCCTGGCTCTGCTCATTGTGTGATCCCAAACAATTTATTGAAACTCACTGTGCCTCAGTTTCCTCATCTGTAAAGTGGGGGTAAACAACAGTCCCTGGTACACAGCTCATAGAGTTGTGACAAAAATTAAATGAGATGACCTACATAAAGTGCTTGGCAGAGCACCTTGTACACAGTAAGGACTCAATAAATATTAGCTATTATAATCATCTAAAATCTTTCCCAGCTTTAAAGTTGTATTACTCTAGGATTCTAACAGTGAATAATGACTATGCTTTTTTTTTAATAGTAATATTTCTTCTCTATTAAGCTCATGCCTCAGGCAAAAATCAAAGCCAGACATGGGTAGTGAGAAGAGAAAGACAACCATTACCAGAGACTCACAGAGTGATTTAAAGAGTCAGGAGAAAAATAAGGAAATAGATTCCAAGAGGAGTCATTCAAGGAGAACTGATTAACGCTTCCAAGGCCCCGCTAATGAGAAAAAACAACCTGAGAAATAGATTGCTCAACACATTTAAAATACACTTGTCCTGTGTCCTAGGAATCTCTCTTACAGAAACACCTGTTTCGATGCACAATTACATATCATATAATACATCACTGCAGCATTTTATCAGGTCTATACTTGAACGCACATACCACACACACATATATGTATGCACAGCTGACTGCAAAAACATATTACATCTGGGCAAGGTACAATGGGTCCCCAGTCAACTGGCTGATGGCCAGTTTTCCCTTTTTCAAGATACTTACTCAAAGCATCTCACAGCTGAGTAGAGGAGGCAAAGCCTTTAGGATACCAGCACTATGGCACATTTAACTGTCCCAGCACTTCGTATGTGCATAATAAAGTTCTCCAAGGACACACACTCAGAGTTAATGGCGGTGACCTCTGGGAAGCAAGGGGGAGAATCAAGGGGACTTTTTTCTTCTTTTTATTTTTTTCCAACTTTAAATACATCTGAATTTTTACACATTCCTCTCTGTGACTAGAGATGATACATCAAAATGCCCTAGACCAGGATTTCTCAGCCTTGGCACCGCTGACACTCTGGGCCGGATAACTCTTTGTGGCGGGTGGGCCTGACCTGTGCATTGTAGGATATTGAACAGCATCCCTGGCCTCTAGCCCCCAGATACCAGTTGTGACAACCAAACATGCCAAATGTCCCATGGTGGGGGCAAAAATCGCCCCTGGTTGAGAACCACTGCCCTAGCCAGTAGGTTGCCTATATTAAATATTAACTATTCCATCATAAGTACAAGCAATTTTTGCAGCTCGGGCCACCGGGCCTCTCTCACCTGTCACTAGTTTGGGGAGGCATTTATGAGAATCTGCTTCTAGTCACCAAAGCCACTGAAATATCCTGAGTCTGAGTCCCACCTGTCCCCACATCATCCCTTCACTTTCCTCTATGTATCCTGTGACGAGCCAGGGGTTCCTTTATGCAACTAGCTCAGATTCAAGGTTAACTTCAGAAAAGTGACTTATTTTCTGATAAATAACTTTTAGAATCTCCTTCTTTCTACCCACTAATTTAAAAATCAGAAGTAAAACTATTTTAGATCCTCAGAGGTAGGTGAACATGATAATACACTGGTCTGACGATGTTTTTTAAGGAAATTACACCTTACATTGGCATGCTTTAATGCTCCCAAATTCATTCTTACATGTTCTGAAGACCATTGTGCTCAATCTCTTTTGTCTGTTGGCTTCCTTTCTTGTTTTATTTTGGTTTTTTGGCCTTTTGCTATGTAAATCTTACAGTGGCTTTTGCCCTATAAGAGTAAACTAGAAGAGAACACCCAAATGCTGGGTTCGAAGCAGTAAGATAACACAGAACAGAGTTCTTCAAACTTTCCGTCTGTGTGCCCCCATAAGAATTCTGAAAAACTAGGTACCGCCCAACTCATTTTGAAATTGACATTTAAATGTTTTCATCTTAAGTTTAACACGTTGCAAGAGATATCATTTCTAGCATAAACATATTGATGTGTTTAAATAAAACTGCTTCATCAGTCATTTAAATGTACCCACCAGGACCTAAACAGCATAGGGATTTGATTCCCGTCGTTACCCACTTAAACATACACGTCAACTACTCTGTCTATTATGCGTCATGCACTTTTCTGTTCCTGGGTTATATTCTAGACACACAAAAACGGACAAGCAAACTCTTCTTTAAGAGTCAAAAAATTCACACCTTTTCTTTTTCTCCTTGACTCATATTTCAGTCCTATTTCCCCACAGATTTCTGTCCTAGAGTAACTCATGTTTTATACTAGCAAATCTATTATTGATTTCTTTATCATACCTCTCTGCAATATAAACATCTTTATACATTTCAACTTAACTTTTAAAACTCTCCTGTGAGCTTATGGCTCTAACTGCTTAAATAGCAATTTCCTGGATTGAGTTACCATTACAACTATTAGCAGTAGAGAATAGATTCATAATAACAAAAATATAACACACAGTTTTATAATCATTGAACATTAAAAAGTAAAATATTCTTGGAAATGCATATTTTCATGAATGAGGCTCTTCTCTTGTTTTTTTTCAATCAACCCATATGTCCATGGATAAATATTAAGTAGTCGTTGCTAGAATAAGACAGGGTTACACATCCATTTTATTTCTATTTTTGTTTCTTTTCTTTTTTTAACATAAGCAAAGAAACATTTGTGCTCATCCAAAGAAGAAGATGGAAAAAAAATAGACATTTTGTTATAAGATTGACATTTTGTTCTTTGAACTCTCTCCAAGTTACAGGCCCCAAATCGCAGAGTGGTCCATCACGGAAACTCACTTTTACGGATCCCTCGGCTAACAATCTGATTAGACCCACATTCAAAGGACGGGACGGCATCGTGACTACTAAAGGATTGGTGCCCAGTGGTTAGCGATGAGAGTCCTTCACTTTCCCCACGCCAGCACCAACATTCCAAGGGTCCCTCTGTTCACACACGGAGATTGTGCCACCCAGAGACAAGCTAACAAGGCAAGAGTGTGTCTGTCTTTTGTAAAGATGGGGAGAGCCACCGTGCAAGGGACGGTGGGAAGGAGAACCTGCTGTCAGGGCCTCTCAGGCAGAGCATTTTTTGGGGAAAGGGACAAAAACTGGAAGCTGAGGACCTGGAAACTGATTTTGTTAACACTCTCCACACCCCCAGGTAACACTTGGAAAGTCTCTACATGCTCTCAGAAGCACACAGACTCCAGTCTGACCACTGCTGACTTAGATGACCTCTGGGAGGTCCCACCCCAGGGCCAGTTTTTGCAGATCGCAGGACTATCAAAACAGGAGAAAGGAAGCAAATCCTGATCAACCAAAAGGGAAAACCACATATTACGTGCCTTCCGATGCAGCTGGAATACACAGCACCACTACGACGTGTTCCTGCCTGGAGAGTGGAGTCCGAATTAATCCAAAACCTCTAGGTCGAACTCCCAGCTGGCGGGAGATACGGGGGACTAAGGAACGCGTGATACAGCACCACAAGGAGGCAGTGAGCTGAATTCAGAATGTGGGTCATTCTACAGACAAGTGATCCAGTTTCTCTAACAAATTACTAGCAAGGGGGAAAAATTGGAACTGTTAAAGAATAAAAGAGAATTGAAAGGTATAACAAATTCAATATGAAAATCTTGTTTGGATCCCAATTCTAACAAAACAATTTTAGAAGACCCCTCTGAAAAAAAATGGAGGAAATTTGAACGTAAACTGGGTGTTGGATTATGATAAGGAATTACTATTAATTTTGGTAGGTTTGATAATGCCATGGTGATTATGTTTTAAAAAAACAAGTCATTCAGTTAGAGGTGTGTATTGAATTTACAGGTGAAATTACATGATGTCTGGGATTTGCTTTTACAAAATATTCCAACCTCCCAAGAAGGTTGGGGGAAGATAGATGAAATGAGATTAGCATTATTGACATAACGATTGAAGCTGGGTACAGGTACCTGGGGTGCAGCAAAGGATTCTCTCCACTTTTTCACGTGTTTGAAAATGTCTACAATAAAAGGTCTCTTAATGGGAAGAGGAAGAGAGAAAGAGAATATGTAATTTGTGCCAACAAAACCCTGTTCTGGGTCCTTCCTAAATATTATCTTATTTTACAAGTCCTGAGGGAGCTGCCCACCAAGCCTCTTTCACTGGGCATTCCACGCCCTGGAAATAAACAGGGCGGTGATAAGAGGCAGCCAGTAGCGCCAGGAGATTACAGAGATGTATCTAGGCCACATGGGGAGAGACTGGAAATACCCCTTGGCAGAGAAATGTCAGAATAAACATGTCTCCGTTTACATTCCTCCTACCACATGCTACTTACCCCTGCAGCAAAGCCAAGACTTCCATCTAAGATCCGCCTCTGAAAATGAAAACAAGATGTTTCAGTTTCTAAGGGATGTTTCCTGCGACAAGAGGAAACCATAACACCTAAAAGAACCACATGAATAAAGACTGGCCCACGCTGGAGTTTGTGAACCTGTCTGGAAAGTTGGACCCAAGCCTTTATAAAATGGGCCAAGAACCAGAGGAAAACAATTTCTTAAAACTTTCCACCCTTCCCACAGCCAATCAGAGTGTCCTTTCAGTGTGGCGCTTGGCTGGCACTGGCCCACGTGTGGCCTCTTACTCAGCTCTCCCTGAGAATGATGACTATAAACCTTTAGTGAGTAGCTGGCCTAAAAGATGGAAACGAACAAGTGCTGGCAAAGAGCACGTGGACGGACCAAAACCCACCCATGCTGCAGGTGGGGGTGCAAACTGGCACAGCCACTTTGGAAAACTAAGTGGCAGCATCCACTAGAAGTAAACATATGCATGCCCCACAACCCAGCATTGCCACTCCTGAGTAATTACCTAACAGAAATGCGCGCTTGGATTCACCAAGCACGTGCACACAAACGCTCTGAGAAGCAGTGTTTGTGAGAGCCAAAAACGAGACACGACCCAAATGCCCACCAGTGGAACGGATATGGATACATCAATTAGGATGTATTCATACAAGAGAATACCCCACGGCAATGAGAGCACACACACGCGACACACATACATATAGAAATGAAGCTCACAATCAGCTAGGGGCATTCAGTAACCCGGAAAATAAATGGGGTGAAATCAGCCAGACACAGGAGCACGTACTGTATGATTACTCCATTTACATAACATACAAGAACAGGGAAAGCCAGTCTCTGCTCTGAGAGACCAGGAGACGGATGGCCCTTGGAGTGGAGGCTGGGGATGTGGGTGATCAGAAGGGAGCCTGAAAGGGCTGCTGAGGGGCTGGTTCTGTTCTAGTTCTCGATCTGGGTCTAGTGTCACAGGCATTTGTGAAAAATTATCAAGATGTTCACTTACGAAATGTGCACTGTGCATTTTATATTTCATTAAAAAAATTTTTAAAGAGGTGGCCTGAGTTAGGGATGTGATCTATAGCCACATGAAGACGTTACAGGCATGTTGAGGTGTTGACCATGCTGATCCGTGAGACTCCCGATGAAGCTGGGTAGCTAGAACCACCGGCTCAGTCATCTCCACCACAGGCAGCCTCTCCCACCTCCGAGTGGCTGTGAGGTGGATGGAAGGTTTTGACCCCAGTGAGCCATACAAATGACATTCTTCTCTAGGCACGCCACGACATAAGCAAAGTCAGTCTAACCAAATAATTTAATCAAATCAGACAGATATACTAAAGAAGTCAGGTAAAATCATTCTATCAGCATTCATCTGGATCCTGAAAGAAGAAAAATCATACTTTTTTTAAGGTCAATAAATCTGTTATTCCACTTTTAGACATTTATCTCAAAGAACTAATCAGATATGTGCTCAGATTTATGTTTATCATAAGACTATTTCTTAAAAAAGCAACAAAAAAGGACATGTCCTAATTGTCCAACGGTTAGGGAATGACTAAATAAACTGCAGTGCATCCTTATGATGGGATATTTATGTAAAGTCATTTAGGTAAAGAAAGTAATCAAAATAATCAAAGTAATCAAAAAACTATTTAGGGATACAGGAGGATGCTTACATCAAGTGAGAAAAGTTGCTTATAAAAAATTACATACAATTTGATCCCTATTATGTAAAGAAAATAGATATGTATATACTTATGTACACTCAAATACAACTGAGCAAATTTGAACAAATATGTTCAGTTTTCCTTTCTGAGAAGTGGGATCAGGGAACTTTTTATTATGTAAGTTCTCCCATACTTTATAAGTTTCCTACAATTAAAATGTGAATTTTTAAATCAGGAAAACGAATTTTGAGTGAAGCTGAGCCAATGTTGATAACAGCGGAGGGCGGATGGCTGAGTGTCTACTACCCCAAGTGATCCTCCCCACAGCCCCCATTTCAGTGCTCAGGTGACCACCAAGCTTTGCTCAGGGGGACAGGGCGCTGTGGGCTCACATCTATGGTGGCCTTGGTCTCCCCACACCATGCCCCTTCCCACTTCTCACACACACCTCCTGTGCAGAAAGGGTTAACACAGCCCACCAAGCCTGCTGTCTTTAGAAGGTCCTGATGGCAAGGTTGGCCCTTGGCTGGCTTCTGGGAATTCAACATTGAACCGCTGCCTCCATTCCCTAACTGATAAGGGTGGGTCACTGGGCCTAGACTGTTTCACAAACAAGGTGACTGATGCAGACCTCTGCTTTCCTTCTGGGAGCCTGGATTTTTGGTAGTAGTACAGCACAGAATGCCTATGTCACCAGCCCCCAATAAAAACCTAGGGAGCTGAGGGGGCTGGCCCCATGGCGTAGTGGTTAAGTTAGGTGTGCTCTACTTCAGTGGCGGGGGTTCATGGGTTCGGATCCCAGGCACGGACCTACACCACTCATCAGCCAGGCTGTGCTGGCAACCCAAAAAATAGAGGAAGATTGGCACGGATGTTCGCTCAGGGCTAATCTTCTTTAAGCAAAAAGAGAGGAAGACTGGCAACAGATGTTATCTCAGGGAGAATCTTCCTCAGAAAAAAAAAAACCTTGGGGGCTGAGTCTCTAACAGGAGTCCCTGAGCAGACACATCACACACAAGTTACTACATTTCTTTGCTGGGGAAAGGAGCATTCTCAATGTGCCTTCAGGAGGGGGGGAGCATCAGAAGCCTGTGCAGAGATTTCTCCAGACTCCGCCTGTGTCTTTCCCTTGCTGATCCTATTGTACGTCCTTTCTCCATGATAAACCTTAGCCGTGAGTACAACTATATTTTGAGTCCCGTGAGTCCTTCCGGTGAATCACCGAACGTGTGGGTGGTCTTGGGGATCCCCTCTACGCCTTCACACAGAGAAAGGTCTAAGCAATTCCTCCTACTGACCTGGGTGGTTATCCAAACACGAGACAAATTAAGGGCTCTGCAGCTCCAAAGGAGAAGGGGGCACCTCTGTCATGGCTTCTCCCCTGAAGAGCCCCCATGGCACTGGCCGGGGCCACACAGGGCTGTGGAATTCCACTCACCACAGCGCTCCATTTAACTCAGACCTCAACAGCCAGCTAGACCCCAGCTACTGCGACTCAGATCCTTCTTCTCAACACCAAGGAAACTGGTGAAGAGGAAACATGGGCTGCTCTGCCCAGAAGGGCACAAGGACGGGACCCCTGAAAACGTGGCATGGCCATCGTGAAAGAAGAGGAGGGTTAGGTCACCTAGTGCCCTCTCCCCTGGCCCCTGGGTATGTCTCATTCAGGGACTGGGTCTCGAAGCTTTTCACTCCCTGTGACAGGACCCTGGGATTCGGGGTTGAGTGTCTTAAGTTCCAAGTCTCTGGTAGGCTCCTAAGCTCCCGGTGAGGAGGGAGGAGGGAGAGCAGTGGGGTGGCCGGATCTTATCGCCAACATCAACACCTGCTTTACTGGTCTCGAACGAGAGAGCCTGGCTTGCCAACTTCCTAGACACGTTTACTTTCCAGATCCGCCTCACAGCATGTTTAAATAGATCTTAAATCACTTTCTCACTTACCACGCCTACACTTTCTAAGGCCCGCATGCTGAACAAGGTAGGGACTTGGCATTCATCAAGATATTGATGGATTCTTCTCGGCCTAGGGACTGAGGGAGTCAAGAGTTGGAGAAAAGAAAGGAATTTTTGGCATATGAGGTGGGCGGGGGTTGTGGAGGAGTGGGGTGGGGTATGTGCAATGTCTGTGGGGGAGGGGTGTAAGCGGTGGGGGAAGGTATGGGGGATGTGAATGGGGGGTGTGGGTGAGGAACGTGGGGGGTGTGAGATATGTGTGGAGTATGTGAGGGTGTATGGGATGTACGGGGTATATGTGGGGGAGGGGGGTGAGAGTGAGGAGGGTGTGGGGGTATGTGTGGAGTGTGTAGGAAGAGTGTGTAGGAAGAGTTCGGGGGAAGGAAAGATGGGGTATGGGGGCATGTGGGGTGCATGGGGTGGGTGGGGGACAAGGGTGAGAGTGTGCTGCAGGAATATGTGGAGGATGTGTGGGGGTGGGGTGCTCAGGTGTGGGGGTCCATAGAGGCATGGGGAGGCAGGTCTGAGTGTCTTCATCCCAAAGCAGGTGGGGGAGGAATGAAGAGCCCTGGAGATGGGAACTGATACCCTTCCCTTCCCCGAAGGTCTTACAATCATCCCAGCTAACTCAAGGCCACAGGGCAGGACAGTTATGTCCAAAACCTATTGTTCTTCAATCACGCATGTTAACACCCACACCAGGCCTGAAAGGAACCAGACAAGACAAAGATAGAAACCAGGCAGAGGGCTAAAGGAGGCTGAGTAACTAGGCTTCTCACTTCCTACTCCCTCCAAACCAGGAGGGGAGAAGCAAGCAATGTGTGTCCGCAGCTGCACACACCTGCTCTCCAGGCCTGGAAGGGTGAGGGGAGAAAATAAGAGGACAGAGAGCAAACATCACTCACAATCTGGAGGTGCGGCCAGTGGCATTAAAGAGTCTGCACCTACTATGCGGAGTGGAGGGGTTTCAGAGCTTGCTAAGAGTCCCCACAAACTTCCAGAACCGAAGCAAGGCAACTCACCTGTCCACTAGAGAATATGAACACGAGAGCTGCCCCAGCTGCCGTCATCCCCCAGGTGAAGAAGGTTCCCAGCAAGGCCTGGAACACAGAACTGTGGCCTTGGAGCATGCTGGATACGGCTGTGTGCAAAAAGCAAGCGAGGGTCAGCTGCTGGTGGTCCCTTTCGGTGACAGGCACATGTTCCAAGGTGTTGTAACACTCTCCACCTAGCTGGCCTGTGTCTGGGTAGGTGGTATGCACCTTTCTGCCATGCCATCCCTCATGACCTCAGTGGCCCAGTACACAGGTCGGGCTTCTTCATCCAGGTGCCCCCAGGTATGGGAAATCACCCAACTCTGAAAAGAGAGATGTAGGGACACCTAGGGAGATGCCAGAGGAGAAGACTCCACGAAAGAAGTTACAACATTGGGAAATAGTTCCAAAGAGAAGAAGCCCAAAGAATGTGGATTATTTAGCCTGGAGGAAGGGAGCACAGGAGGGTCTGACTACAGCCTTCTCACACATTCCGCCCGTTCTACCTGCCCTTGCCTGTCGTCGGCTCTGTCTCCTCCAAATACAGGTGACTAGCTCAGATGCCCTCTTGAAGCTCTTCCACCTCAGTCCTGATCAAACTTTCAACAGCTCCCCTCGGAGACTCCCGTGGCCTGCCCAGGGTACACTCCATCACTGACCTTCAGCTAGCCCACTGACTAGTCAAGCTTGTGCCTCCATTACCATTACGGCCTGTACGGGCATACTCCAGCTTAACCACATTATTTATGGAAACTTCGACAAGCCCCAGATGGTCCTGCTCCAAGCCTCTCTTCATATGGTTCCCTCCCAGAATGCCTTTCCTCCCAATCTCCAGCGATCAGGCCCAGAGCATCCTCTGTTGCCCACCGAATGCCAACTTCCATTCCATGCTTTCCTGATGCCTCTCCACTCCCGTCCCAGCACACATCCTTGGGCTTCCCACCTTCATCTTCTATATGATTAGCTGCTTAAGAACAGGGATGATGCTTTTTCACATTTGGCACCCCTGTAAAATAGGGCTTTCCGGGACCCCAAAAATACTTGTTGAATAGAAAAGGGCCAGCTTACCTTGATAGGACACTCAGCAAGGACAAGGAAACAGAGCCATAAGTGGCATCTCCCCCAGTCAACTGAGCACACTGCTGTTGAAGCTGAAGTTACACCACTGCCCACCAAGGAAAGAAAGGGAAGTACCATTCCCTCCTGTTTTTGCTCAGGGAACCTCCTCTAGACTTTAACATGTTTTAAATTCTAGCTCTGAAATGACAGGGAATCAGACTCTTGCTGTGGAAAGTTACAAGGCAGAGAAACCCACTTGGTGAAAAGCCCTGTGTTCTGGTACACAAACATCAGGGCTCAGGGCCTCATCTCAAAGGGCTCATTCAGTTCCCCGCTGGTCCTCCAGTACCCACAGGGCTGGATACGATCCCACTGGGCTCAGCCCTGCCAGGCCCCAGAACCCTGTGAGGAGCCAGCAACCCTGGGCTCACAGATCAAGAGCTAAGACGCTGCCTCTCTACTGACCCTGGAAGGAAACTCTGGCAGAGGGTGGACGGGGCCCTTGTGCCAAGGAGCTAGTAGCATAGCTAGGATTCAAACTAGGAAGGCTGTGAGTCCAAGCGAACCCAGATGAGACCAGGCGAGTCTAAGCGAACCCAGATGAGACCAGGTGAGCCCAGGCTTGGCCCCGGTACCAGGAAACCTCTGAGAAACAGCATCTATGGATTCAGACTGTGTCCCCATAGTCTAAATGGAATTCAAGATAGTGACTGCATCAAATAAAGAAAAAAATCCTTTTTTAAAAACCCCCCCTTTTACATATGTCATCCTGTTAAGTCACCCTAAAAAGAGTGGTTCGTGCTTGTTTTTAAACCAAGACATCTGGATCATGACACTCATCTTCTATTTCTAGCCGCTTGTGGATAAAATTTCAAACAGCATTTACAAAGAAAGGCACATAGCTATCATCGTCTTCGTACTCATCACCAAGAAAGGTCATAACAAAAAAACAATTTTTTTTCCAGTATTGAATGTGTCTTTTAACAGCTACAGAAAAGAGGAAGCGTTTGCATTTGCCAATGGGCCAAAGTCAATATGGGTTTCACGGGCTAGCAAATAAGGGAGCTCGTGGGTGTTCCCAGGCGCTAGTGGGACGGGAAAACACTCTTCCGAGCCTTTCTGCATTTACACCTGAGCACCCTTAGATATAAGAAAAAGGGACACAGAGGGAAGACCAAGGCCACCCTTCCATCCCAACAGTGGCAGCATTTATCATTGGCAATGCAAGCCCAACACTCCTTGGAGAAGTTTCTTCCACTTGCTGTTTTAAATCCTCACTACTGGAAGGATGGTCTGAGAATCAGCAGTGCTGGTCCCATTGGGAGCTAGTTAGAAATGCAGAATCCCAGGCCCCACCCCAGACTTGCTGAATCAGAATCTGCATTTTATCGAACTCCAAGGAGGATTCTTATGCACAATAAAGTAGAAAGCACTGGTCTGAAACTTGAACAACTTCTAGAAGATGGAGAGCTTTAGAAAGTGAGTTCTCCTGCCCTACAAAGGATTGGCAAGTCCAACGCAGAGTCCCAAGAGAACAAAAAGTTTTCTCCAATAGGTAGACCAGGTGTAGCACCTTGGGAACAGAAAGCACCAAGCCACAGCACCTAAGAAGTAACTTCTGCAGTGGGGCTCAGACTTCCTCGTGAGCTGGATATTAACATATAAACCTTGATTACTTTGCAGAACGGAGAATTATTCTCTGCCTACTCCAACTTTAAAGATGCCAACACCAACCCACACGTGTACACATTCTACTCCAGCAGCACACGAGGCACTCCCAGCTAATATAAGATTTCTTTGTTTTCTCTCCCGTTTAAAACTGTTGCCCTGCTTCCAAGAGTATGCTTCAAGATGCTGGGGAAGTTGCAGAGGTGGAAACAGTACATAATGAAACTGCAAATACATGCCCTGACTCCACGAGGGGAATCCAGCAAAATGATTCAAGTTTGGGCTGCTATGACTGGTCAAGTTCTCTAATACCTCGTTACCCAGCTACTCCATCTGGTCCGTGGAGCAGCTGACCTGGAGATTGGTTAGAAATGCACAATCTCAGGCCTGCTGCACCTTAACCAGAATCCCAGTCAAGTTCAAGAGGTCCTGCTGACCCCAGAGCCAGTGGGAGGGGACTCCGAGCGGCTGGAATTGGCCACCTCTGCTCCCAGGGCTGCCGGGTTCCCCACACGCCCACCGTGAAGCGCTGAATGAAGAGGATCTTGGCGAACCAGTGTCAAAGGAAGGCAGGTCAACGCCCTCCAGCTTGCCCTGGAGGGGGGCAGAGAGGACTCCGGGCACCCTTCTCCCTCCTCTGCCACCTGCCACAGGCGCCCTGCTGCTCCTCCAACCCCTCCTCTCCTCTGGGGCACCCCCTTCCAAACTCCACGCTGCCCTTCCAAGTCCCACGCGCTTGTTCTGACGGCCCCAGACCCCGGGCCTCCAGCCCAACCGAAGGCGCCGAAGGAGAGAAAAGCCGACTCACTAGGGTGCCCTCTCAAGCCCCCACTCCACTTCCATCAGCCCCCGCTGCCGCTCACTAGGCTCGGCCGGCTCCACTCCCGAAGTCACTTCCTGCTTCCCTCCCCGCACACGTGTCCCTCCAACCGCCAGGCCCCGCCCCGCCCTGCTGCGATTGGCAGAGCCTGCCTGAAGAATAAATTCTCTGGTTCTCGGCCTTCTGCAGGCTCGGGAACAGATCCGGGCGGGTAGAACAGGGCCCTGAGGCCCAGCAGAGAAGATTCTGCACGTATAAGCCTCTGCAGTCTTAGGTGAAGCCACACCCTCCGAGGTTCTGGTTCTGTAAATCGGGGTGGAGCCTGAGATTTTTCTCTTCTGAACTAGGAGTTGCTGACGCTCTGGTCCTGGGACGGCTCTTTGAGTACCACTGCGCCAGGTCAGAAGCCTTCTATAAAAAGACCAGAGGGTAGGATTGCTAGATTTAGCCAAAAATAAAAACAGGATGCCTGGTTAAATTTGAATTTCAGATAAGTAACAAGTAATTTTTTAGTATAAGTATGTCCTGTATAATATTTGGGACACACTTATGCTAAAGACATATTTGTTATTTATCTGAAATTTTAATTTAACTGGTGTCCTGCATTTTACCTGATGACCCTACCAGAGAGTAACCTGGGCAGAAAAACTGCCAGTAATCCAGAGGCCACAGACCAGAGGATCCAACAGGAACAGGCCTCTTTTGTCCAGCAGAAGTCGCTCATTCACACTATCACACCATACCCGTGCACTGTGTCATGAACAGAAGACTGCCGGGTGACCAGTGACCATAGGGTGCTCTCTGCCCTCAGGAGATTCGCAGACCAGGGAGAGAGACAGACTAGCTGTCTTAGTCTGCTCAGGCTGCCATAAGAAAATACCACAGACCTGGGACTTAAACAACAGACATTTATTTTCTCACAGTTCTGGAGGCTGGAAGTCCAAGACCAAGGTGCAGATTCAGTTCTTGGTGAGGGCTATCTGCCCAGCTTGCAGACGGCTGCCTTCTCACTGTGTCCTCATGTGGCCTTTCCTGGGGCATGCACCCGGAGAAAGAGAGAGATCTCTAAGGCCACCACTCCTGTGGGATGAGAACCCCACCCTTATGGCTTCATTTAACCTTAATGAGCTCCTAAAAGCCCCATCTCCAAATACAGTCACACTGAGGGTTAGGGTTTTAATATATGAATTTCAGGGGGACACAATTCAGTCCACAGCACCAGCCATTTCGATTCCATGCAATAGGAAGTGGCAGGCACATGGAGAAAACACACCAAGGTGGCAAGGCCCATCAATTCAACCTCCAAAATGTTGCTCCGCGCGCGCACGCGCGTGCGCACACACACACACACACACACACACACACACACACACACACACAGCAGTAGTTAGCGATGAAATGGTACCATGTCTTAGATTTGCTTCAAAATACTATGAGGGGAGCAAGTGGATGAAGTAGAGATTAGACAAGATTGGCCATGAATTAATAATTGTTGAAGCTGGCAAATGGGCACATAAGGGTTCATTAAATTTTTCCGCCTACTTTTGTACACGTTCATAATGAAAAGTTATCAGAAATTTTATAAACAATCAACAGAAAAAAAGCCCCATCCTTTCTCTCCCTTCTCACCGCTGTTATAACAATTCAGCTTCTAGACCTCTCACCTGGGTCAAGGCAATCACCCTCTCCCACTCCATCCTGTTCTAGCCTGTTCTATGCACCACCACCAAGATTAACCTGCCTAAGACACAGCATGTTACTACCATGCTCAAAAACCTTCAATAGTTTCCCAGTGCCTTCAGCATAAAGTCCAAACTCCTCAGCCTGGAATTCGAGGTTTCCCATGGTATGGTTCTAACTAAACCTTCTCAAGTTTGTCTCCCAGTGTTCTCCTCCTTGTGCCCCCTGGCCAAGCTGGACTGGACGACTCAATGTCCCCCTGCATAGCGTTCCCTCCCCTCCCCCCACCCCATACCTCACTTTATACCATTTCTATTGAACTGACCTTTGTCTCCCAGTTCCCCAAATCCAAATCCCACCATCCCTCAAGGCCCGGTTGTAATGGAATCTCCCTCAGCACCCCTACTCTGACCTCATCTCTCATATATCCCACTGTGATGAGAAACAGGGTCTCCATCCTCTGAGGTCCCACAGAACTTCATCTGGATTCTAAGGCCAGCTTATACTGCAGGATCTAACTTCACTGTTGCCTTCAACACAGAGACCCAGGGTTTGAACCCAGGTCCTCACTGACCCCTGACCCTGGCCAGCATAGTGCCATATGTTATAATATGTACTCAAAATACACTCCTATGCAATGCGTGGGTAAACCCAATGTGGGGAAGGAAGGAGTTGGGTGGGGGAGTGACTGACATTTTTTGAGTCCCTAACCTGAGCCAGACACTTTCCCTTTACATCATCATCTTATTTAAAACTCACAATGACCTTGAAGAGTAGGTATTGTTATCCCCATGCTATGGTGTGAATGTCTGTCCTCTCAAAATTCATATGTTGACATCCTAACCCCCCAAGGTGATGGCATTAGGAAGTGGGGCCTCTGGGTGATTAGGTCGTGAGGGTGGAACCCTCATGAGTGGCACTAGTGCCCTTACACAAGAGGCTCCAGAGAGCTCCCTTGCCCCTTCCACCATGTGAGGACACAAGGAGAAGTCTGTAACCCAGAAGAGGCCCTCTCCTGACCACACGGGCACCTGAGCTCCGACTTCCGGCCTCCAGAACTGTGAGCAATTAATGTCTGTCGTGTATGAGCCCCCAGCCTGTGGTATGTTGTTACAGCAGCATGAATGAACCGAGACACCCCATTTTACAGAGAAGGAGACCAAGGCCCAGGAGAGCTCTGTAGTGACCCCAGGTTGACGGGGCAATGTGGGAAACCAAGCCCAGCTGGCTCCAGAGACGGTGTTCTTCCTGCATCGGACATTCAGGGCTCACAGGGACTCGACACCCTGATCAGCAAAACGTCCCACTTCCCTTAAACCACACCAGTGCCCTGAAGTCGAGTGGCCAACCCCTGAGAGACAAATCCTACCATTTCCCATCTTTCCCTGTAAACCCCCCACACCCACACACACGGACCCAAACATACAAACTGCCTCACCCCGTTATGTTAAGAAGTGCCCAGTGTTGGCCATGAGAAAATGTTTCCTTAAAGCTAAGTACCCGGGCTCTTACCTCCAGCCCAGCCCCCAGCCCGTCCCCACTGTCAGCTTCCGTAAACCGGGGGAGGGGAGGAGGGCTGAAGTGTGCAGGAACAGACGAGAGCAGTGGCTCATTAAAGGGCAGACTAAGTGCCTAAAGGCCATAAAACTAACTGATCTTGACAAGCAGTGAAGGAACCGCAGGCCAGCGAAATGGCGGCCCTTTCCAGGGGAGTCACTGTGGCTCGATCTGGCTAAGCAACCCGCCAGCACCTCCCCCGGAGCATGGGGGTGGGGTGGGCGAGGGGGAGCGGCTGGCAGCTGCGCAGAAAGGATAGAGGGAGGTGGAAAAGAGACAGGAGCTGGGCATAAGGGGTCCAGCCCAATGAGCCCTGGGTCTTTCCTTCTCTCTCTCTCCCTTCCTCCTCCCTCTGTCCCTGAGATCTTGTTTCCCTGAGGAGGTAGTGTAGCAATCTAGTACAAGATTTGGAATCTGACAGCCCAGGAGGAATCCCAGCTTGGCATGTGAGCTTCCTTGGACAAATTCCCCAACCCCTCTCAGCCTCAGTTTCCCCATCCTCAGTCTGGGAACAACACAGTGCTCTCTCCAGGTTACTGTGACTGGAGAGAAGCAGCCAACACCCAGCCCGGCACCATTATGGCAGCCTGAATGGTTATAATCCCTCCACCCTCTCTCCTTCCTTCATTTATTCATTCGTTTACTCAATGGTATTTCATGAGCCTCTGTTCTGTGTCAGGCACTCTGTTGGACCCTGGCATACGGAAATGAACTAAACACACATGGCTTCGCCTCTCCATCCTTTCTTGCCTGCCGCTTCTTTCCCTTTTCTGAAGGCTGACCTCTGACGCATCATGAGGGCTGAGATAGGCATCTGAGCCTGGGCAGTCGGTTCCTCCCCTCAGCAAAGCTGGAAGTGGAGCTCGGATAAGCTGATGGGATCATAGAAGTGAAAGTAACAGGTGCTTTATGGAAGTCTGTTGAAATATAAGGGGGTTTTGTTGTTGTTTGTTTAGGGGATTTTTTAAAGTATCCCCAGCCGTATATCCAGAATTCATCCATTCCTCTCCATCTCCACTGCTGCCACCTTTGCCCAGAATGACAGCTCTGACTCGTCATCCTGCCCTGACCACCTAATTAATCTTCCTGATTCTCATTGTATATCCCCCCAATGGCCCATTCTCCAAACAGCAGCCAAAGTGATTTTTTTAAACACACAAGTCCAATCCCATCAGTCTACTACTGCAAACCCTCTGAGGGCACCTCATTGCCCTTGGAGTAAAACTCAAGCTCCCTTCCTCAACTTATGAAGCCCTATGCAATCTGGATCTGCTCACCCGTACCCTTTCCTCACTCTCCTTCAGCCCGGTTGGTCTGCCTTCTGCAGGAACACCAAGCTTACTCCTGCCTCAGGGCCTTTGCACTTGCTGTTCCCTCTGGAACACTACCTGAAACCTCTGCCTGGAGTGTCTGTCTCCCAGAATTTCACCTGGCTAGATTCTTCTCGTCATTTGGGTCTCAGCTCAAATGTCACCTCTGGGTTTCTTGAACACCCACTCTAATATAGATCTTCCAAGCTCTTCTTTATTTTCTTCATGTCACTTCTTGATATCTGATGTTCTTATTTATTTGGTCCCCCCAAATGCAAGCCCCATGAGAGCAGTACCATGTCTTTTGCACTGCTGTGTCCCTAGTGCCTGGCACATAGTAGATGTTCAATATTTATGAAATGGATAATTTGCTCAGACACAAAAGTGTTATTTGTTGGCTACACTTTACATATTAAAGAACTTCTTGAGAGTTATGAGGAAAATAATATTTGTATACTGGATCAGATTGTCCCAGCTACTTCCATCATAACTTGATAGTATCATCCAATGGCTCTCAATTTTGCCCCACAAGGGACATTAGGCAAGTGGGAGGGTGCTGGTGGGTAGAGGGGGGATAGGAATTGGCCACCTCAAAATATGTCTCTTTAACTTGATTATTTTCTCTGAAAGAACCTTTGACTTTCTCCCCCACTAACTGCCTAAGAGGATATAAGATAGAAGAAGGCCTGTCCCCAGGACAGGCCATCACCATAGGTTACTCTGGGTATCGTTAGACTGGGAGGGTCCTTGCTAAGCGCATTCTCATCAAAGTTCTGTTTAGCGAACATTTACATTTGTAGGGGAAATCTCCATTTGTAAAGGTGTCTCCCTCTCTGTACTGGGAAGAAGGGAGGTATGACCTCATCTCTAGAGCCTTGTCAGTGTGGAAGGCGAGGCTGCATCATAACCTCACTGTGCTTTTCTGGTAATCTCCCATAACTGACCCACCCCCAACATCTTCCATTCTCTTTCTATTTAAGAGGAGAACCTCTGCCATTTTGTTGAGAAGCTCAGTTTCCCTGGTCTCTCCCATGTATACATGTTATAAAGCTTTGCTTGATTTTCTCCTGCTATTCGGTCTCATGTCAATTTAATTTGTAGCCCAGGCAGAAAGGACCAAGAGTGGGTGGAGGAGAGTCTTCCTTCCCTTCAAGGCCAGGGACGCTGCTACATATCCAACAAGACCCAGGACAGCCCCACAACAAAGAATTGTCTGACTCCAAATGTCAACAGTGCCAAGACTGAGAAACCCTAGTGCAATCCCATAAAATAAATCTCTTTAGTATGAAATAATGATAAAAATCACTCTTTAAAATTTAACATGCCCTTCAAGAAGCATCTGGCCTCAGTCAAGGCACCAGTTAGCATTTGATTCACCACAAAATGCAGTAAAGAGAATCAACTGCCCACCAGTCTTTATAACCCAGCATCAGCACTGCAAAAATATACCTACAATCAAACATCCTATGTGCTCGATTCTCTCTACCCCTTTGGGTCTTGATTATTTAAGTTTCTATTGATGTCATCAGTATTACCGCACAAAGGGCACCATCTGCTCACCGCAAGACAAAAGCCAATCGTCAAGAGGCAAGATGGTGGAAAAAAGAAAGGGTTTACTACAGCTTGCTAGCAAGAGGGAAGATGGCTAACTAATGTCTCAAAGAACCATCTTACAGAACAAAGACTACAGGCCAGTCATATAGGGAGCTGGTCTCTAGGTGGGGGAGGCATCTGGTCTCTGGGTGGGGGTGTCCATCTGACCTCTGGGTGGAGGCATCTGGTCTCAGGGTGGGGCATCCATTTAGTCTTAGTTCCTGAGTCTTTTGTTTTACTTGACTTGCATCAGAAACTGGAGCAACGCCCTACACCCTGATCTTTCAGTTGTCATTGATGATGGCTATCAGCCTAGACTCTGCCTGGGGGTCATCACATTCCTAAGGAACTCAAGAGAACAAAGTTCAACTTATAGCAGCTGGGAGGGGCCACGAAACCCACAGAGCGTGTCTGGGCTCGTTACTCAGAGGTCATTCAAAGTTACAATACAGTTTCTTTTCTACAATGTGGCTCCCCTTATGTCAACCTTGTGTTGAGCCGGTATCATCAGGACATATGACATCACACATCGCATCACAGAACATACTACATCACAAAGCCTGTGAGGGCTTTGGCAATGCCTCCCCAGCAGGTGGGACAGATCTGGTTGCCCATGACACTTGCTCTCCAGTATGACTGATAAGCCGATGAAGAGGAGGTTCTGACCAGCCTCTGACCCAAGCACCATCTGAAGGAGCCAATGGCGACTTGATGCCACTATTCTGAGCCTAGTACAGGGAAGAGCTTCTCTCAAGGGCTTGAGGGAGAAACTGAGGCACCGGTCAGGTCCCTTCTCACCTTTGTCTAATGTTTGCTTCTGACCCTGCATCAGCCATGCTCAAGGGAGGGCGTAAAAGTGCAGGTTCTACTGCCTTTATATAAATCTATTGTTGGGAGAGAAGTTTCCAGTCCTGCGATAAGCATTTAAACTGCAAACCCAAGCTTGCTCAACTGCCAGCTTAATAAGATATGGAATTATTAGATAAAAACCACCACTGATTAAACATGAAATCAACCCTGTCTTTGAGATGATAATCGGCATAAATCAGTTTTCCATATTTTCCACATTTGCTTCAAACAACTCTTCTGCTGTCTCATAGGTAATTCGATGGGGGCCATTTCGATAGGTTTGCTAAGGGGATTCACTGGACAAATAAGTTTTGCTTTGAGCCTCTTCCTCTGTAGCCATGTGGATCACGTGAATAACCTGTTGGTTCGTTCAGTCATCAGCAAATGTTCACTGCACACCGACTGTGTGACAGGCATGTTTGGTGCGGCACTGGGTACCCACCAGTGAAGGAGACAGACACAGCCTGTGCCCTCACGATGCTTCCAGTCTAGACGCTGTGGGCATTGCATTGACTGTGTGTTATAAATGAAGGCTTATGATGAAAGCTGTGGTATTATCATTCAGCTGCTTCTTTCCTCTTCTTATTCCTCAGGAAACATCCACGCCCTCCACTGCTGGGCTGTCTCTCCAGCCAGTGAGGACAGATCAGCAGCAGATAACCCCCTTCCTTTGGTGGATAGAGAGACAATGGACCGAACTCAGGGCCCTCCCCTGCAAGGGGGTTACCGGGAGTGGAGAATGTTCTGGGTGGGAAGGAACCAGGGTGTTTATCAATGCCAGCATTGCTGATAATTGCCGACAGAGGCCTCAGAAGGGACCTCAATCTAAGTCTTGTGATTTCTTTTTCATTCTAAAGTAATATTCATTTTATATCTAAATTTCTAATTTTTTTCTTAAAGAGAATGCTTAAAGTTGTATAAACTTCAGAACCCACAAAACCTGATAAGCCCTGGGTGAGTGTTTACAGATTTAAGCTGGAGAACAAACAGCTTCCTCTGGTGGGCAGAACATTGACCCCCCACAAAGATGTCCACGTCCTAAACTCCAAAATCTGTGAATGGGTACTTTATATGGCAAAAGGGTCTTTGCTGATGTGATTAAGTTAAGGATCTTGAGACGGGGAGATTATCCTGGATTATCTGGGTGGGGCCCTGTAATCACAAGGGTGCTTAGGAGGGAAAAGAGGGAGGCAGCAAAGTCAGAGCGAGAGAAGGAGATGTGACAATGAAAGCAGACGTCAGAGCAATGCAGCCACCAGCCAAGGAGTGCAGGTGGCATCTCCAAGCTGGAAAAGGCAAGGAGATGGATTCTTCCCTAGAACCGCCAGAAGGAATGCACATCCTTGCAGACGCTGTGATTTTAGCACTTCTGACATCCAGAACTGTAAGATGATAAGTTTATGGTGTTTTAAGCCACTAAGTTTGTGATAATTTGTTACAGCAGCCCTAGGAAGCTAATACACTTCCTCTTGCCTGGAACCATCTAATTTCACTGACACCTTTCTCCAATGGCGCTATGAACCACCAGGACCCACACTCAGTCCTCGCCCACCGTCATTCCGAGGCAGGACTGACTACATCATTTATGAGGCCTGGTGCAAAGTAAAAATGGGAGGCCCCTTATTCAAAAGGCAGGAAAAAAGTCCATTAAAAGTACTAAAATATAAAGCCTTTTCCTTTCTTCTGCATCTCTCCGCTGCTCGCTGCAGACTCCATTGTCGCATCAGCCTCTGCTCACAAAACCCAAGTTCGGAGGTAAAATTATGGGAATCTCACGATGGCAACAGCAGAGCATTAAACCAAGTGCAGAGCCTTTCTGAGCACGGGGACCTGTGTGACGTGTTCTCATGCCCGTGAAGCTGGCTCTGTCACCGAGACTAGGGTGGCAGGGCCAGACTGAGGAAGGTCACAATGTCAAAACTGGGCAATCAGGCCATGGTTGGTTATTCAGCAAAAAGTCCACAGACAGACTCAGAGCTAGGAGATGCAGGATGGAGAGAAAGTGTAGGGGAGACCACAACTAGAGCCAAAGGGCCTGATCTGAGCCAGCCCAAGAAGGGAAGCGGTCAACAATCCGAGGAGACTGGAAATAGGGACTGGACACCCCACCAGGGGAGCCTGGGGTTTGGGAAGGAGAAATTCCAGTTCCCAGTGGGAAGGAGGGACTAGGTGAGGAAAAAGGCAGGGTCATCTCAGCAATCAGAAACCAGTGGACCAGTACCTGGGGTCTCCACATTTTCCAGGGGCCTATGAAACGGTTAAGAATTGAAAAAATATATTGGATTTTGGTTCAAAAAAAGAAACTTAGAAATTTAGAAATTTAAATTAGTAAATGTTTAACTAAATGTCTATAAAACCTTGTTAATTGTTGACTTTGGTATTCATAAAAATTTAATTACATTCAAAAAACAATCTGAGGCTTAGCTTTTCTCACTTCAAGAGAATTCCTAAGTATGCATAATAACGGCTAAGAAATCACAGCCAATCATAAATTAAATAAGCTTAGAGCCAAATAATTTCAAAAGCAAAATTATAAAAGTCTTTAAAGTACTTAATGTGGATTGCGGGAGCGTTTTAATATGTTTGGTGCAATATGGGATGAGATCTCTAAAAGCAGGAGGAGCTCTGTAGGGGCCTACAAATATCCTAAGAGGCCCCAGGGAAAGAGCCAGGATTCCAAGCAGCTTTATTCCTCTCTCCGGGAACAGAAACAAAACTCATCTTTGTGGATTAGCTGTGGTCCATGGAGGGCTGATGTAGGGACAGGGTAGGGCTGGGTGAACCTTCTCAGGGAGGACAGTGGTCTCCTACTGTCCCCCTCTCCCCAGGGAATGGGACCAGCAAGCCCTGAGCCACAGAAGACGGGATGGAGGGGAGGGAATCCCTCTCGAGTGCAGAAGGGAAGAAGGTGAGGAGGCGGTCCCTCAACTGTCCATAGTCAAAGAGAGGAACAGACCCCAAGGCTCTCCAGACCCCCTCAGCCTGAACTGGGTGGGAACAAGGCCAGGACTGGAAATGTGTGGCTGCTTGCGAGGGCATCTGAGAAGCCCTGTGTAGTGCATTGAATGGAGGCCCCCAAAAGATATGTTTACATCCTAACCCCTGGTACCTGTAATTGTTTCCTTATTTGGGAAAAGGGTCTTTGCAGATGTAATTAAATTAAAGGTCTCCAGATGAGATCATCTTGGATTAACCAGATGGGTCCTAAATCCAATGACATGTGTACTACTTATAAGAGACAGCAGGGGAGAAAACAGGGACACAGAGAAGAGAAGGCCATGTGAAGATGGAAGCAGAGATTAGAGTAAGGCAGCCACAAGCCACGGGACGCCTGGAGCCACGAGAAGTGGGAAGAAGCAAAGAAGGATTCTCTCCCAGGGCCTTCAGAGAGAGCGTGGCCCTGCCGACATCTTGATTTCAGATGTCGAAACTTCTGGCCTCCAGAACTGTGAGAGGATCAATTTCCATTGTTTTAAGTCACCCAGTTTGTGGTATTTTGTTATGGCAGCCCTAGGAAATTAATACACTCTGACTCTGTCACTTCTACCACAAGAAGGTGGGGAAGCCCCAAGCACCAGAAATTGCCCTGAGCAAAATACTCCACCACCTCACTCTCCCCCATCCCTCTGCCGTCAGGAGGAAGGCTGCACAGGCAGACGGGTGCCTGGATCTCCCGACATCCCACCAGGCAATCCATTTTCCTGAATGATCCACCTACTTCCCTAAGTTAACTCACTTTCTATTTTCCTGCCAGGCTTTGTGCCTGCTGGTCCAACCTCCTCCACCTCCCACACCACCCCCACCCCAGCCACCATGACAAATCACCGTAGGGAAACCTAACTCATCCTTAAACACCTCATTTGAAATTTTTCCCCAAAAATTTTTGTGGAGGGTGAATAAAAACAGTAAAATATCTCCTAGCCAAAGAGGCTTCTCAGACACCTGGGTTCTTGTTCAGAAAAGCCCGCCTTTGGGTCTGTGGTTTTGCACACGACAGTGCTTATGTAGGCACTAAGAGCGGTATTTGTCACTTAGGCCATGTGTGCCCTTGGACTGGAGGACCTGACAGCTTCTTCTCTGGGGTGACAACAGTGACAGAAGCAATCAAGGATGCAGCACTCAGGCCTGTTCCCAGGAATCTGAGCGCTGCAGTTTGAGCCCCAATTTTGCCGATAGCTCACTGGGCAACCGTGGGCCAGTTTCTTTCATTCTCTGAACTTGCAAAACATAAGAGTTGGACCAGGTGACCTCTGAGGCCCCTTCCTATGTTGAATGCTCTGATTCTCTGATTTAATTGCCAAAGCAAAATTGTGCCAGGTCACAGACTGCAAGAGTACAGCTGTAAATCTGGAACAAGGCTTTATCCAAATATCTTTAAGGTGTTCTTTTATATTCCTAATTTAAAAAACCAAGAAGGGAGGGAGGAAGAGAGAGAGAGAGAGAGAGAACACCGTGTTTATGTGTTAACAGGAACTATCTCAGCCTACGAGGGAGGCACCAGGCTTCCTAATTCGGCCTCCATTCTTGGGCTTCTTATGGATTGGATTGTGTCACCCCAAAATTCACGTTAGAGTCCTAACCCCCAGTACCTCCGAATGTGACCTTATTTGTAGATACAGTGTTTACAGAGGTGATCAAGTTAAGGTGAAATTATTAAAGTCCTTATAAAAAGGAAATTTGGACCCAGAGACAGACATAGACAAGAGACAATATGAAGAGACACAGAGAAGAGGGCCATCTGCATGTCAAGGAGAGAGGCTGGGACAGATCCTTCCCTCACGGCCCTCAAGAGGAGCTAAGCCCGCCGACACCTTGATGTGGGGCTTCTGGCCTCCAGAACTGTGAGAGAATAATTTCTGTTGTTTAAGTCACCCAGTTTGTGCTGTTTTGTTGCGGCAGACCCAGCATACATACGGGGCTGAAGGCCACCAGAGCTTACACCATAAAGCTGAGCGCTGGGAAGAACCTCCAAGAGCCTCTGGTCATAGCCTCTCACTTCACAGGCGGCGGCGCGGACCCTGGATTCGGAGCTGGTCGGTGCCAGAGCCGGGGCTGGAACCCAGATCTCCCGTCGGCCCCATTTCTCCCACATTTCACTCGTTTGTGAGTCCCTAATCATCCTCGGCTGTCAGATTAGAGCCACAGCTTTCCAGCTCAGTCATGACAATGATTACTGCCAGCAAGACTACAGGGAAATGGGTCACAATACCAAAGCTAATAAAAATGTTTCAAATACTTGCCAGGCATACTGCTAACAAACAACGGACATTAACACATCCTGAAAGTGAGAGGTATGAATGCTATGGTTATTTTCATGGTAAGACTTCTACAACTATTTTGAAAGACTATATGAGACTTCACCCAGATTCACACTGGCCTTTTACCTAAAGTCATCGTGATAGGCAAGGCTTTATCCAAGTTTATCCTGTTGCCTCAACAGGAGCCTGAACAGACAATAACACAAATAGAAAGCAAAGGCACTCAAAAAATCATTTGTCTAATTAAGTGGAATGATGGAGCCCTGCAAATTTCCCTGTGCCCTCTGCTCCTGCTAGGGGGTTGGCCCAGCGGGATGATTTCCCAGGAACTTGCTCAATAAAACTTTTCTAAATATAAGGGAAAAAATGTATCGGTCACTCCAATGCTCAACAAAAGAAGGATTGTTCAATAAATTACAGGACACAAATGCAGTGGACTTTTATGCAGTGAGTCAAAATGATTAACACTGTAGCAGCATAGGAAATAAAATATATTGTGTTTTGTGAAAAAAACAATATACAAAAATATATGCCGTTTGTTATTACAATAATAAAAAAATATGCAAGTAACAGAAGACTGGAAGGGAATTCATACAAATTATAGTAGTTGGGGCATCAGGTAATGAGAGTGTAGGAACTTTTCTCCTTTAAGGTTATATTCCTTTTATAATTTTAAATATTTTAATAAGGTATAGAAGAAGGTGAATACAGCAAACAAGGCTCATTGAGCTTAAATAAGACCTAAAGTCAGTAGTGAAACCCAATCAGGGTACCCCTAATTCTCTGCACAAGACTCTTAGTCAATAAAATAGACTCTCTGTGCTTATATCCAAAGCCACCTGGATGTTTAAAACACTCAGCTCTTTGGAAAGCCAAGTTCCCTTGAAATTTTCCACGATTTGTTTTAATCAATCATTTCCCAAGAATTTTCTTCACCTCATTAACTCCTCAACAGGCCAGCTGCAGAATGAGGTAGTCTCCACGTGATGAGACCCAAAGGCCCAAGGAAGTCCCCCCTCCCTCCCACACGCATGTGCTCCTCCTAGAGCCCCTGGGGACCGCCTGTCACCACTAGGCAAGCCTGTCACACTGCCATTGACCTCTCTTGCCTTCTAGTTTCACAGACAGATGGTTGACGGGGCCTTGGCTCAGACAAAACATCTGAGCCCTGTGGCTCCCACCACCCAGCAGAGACCCCGTTCCTCTGGCCATCTCAAATGCTCCCTAGATACTCCCAGGAAACCACGATTTCAGGGCAAAGTGTTCAAGTCTAAGACTTCTTTTCTCCTCCCTCCATCCCCAGAAAAGTACAAACAGCGGAGCTTCATGCAGGGCCCCTGACACATACCCAGCTGCCATGATGGGGCCACATGGTAGTTGGACTTTAGAATGTTGTCTCCTGAGGTGCCTGCTTCTGGGGTTGAGAGGGCTATGCTGAGTTCTTCCAGAACTTTCTATAGCCATAGTGGGGAAGCACACTCTAGTCCATTTTAATACCAAAATCTACTTTGTGTCCATTTTAACAAGCATTGATTATCCAGTATGTAACCATCTCTGTGCAAACTATAAGCCACCTGTAATTATTTCTCTACCCCCACACTCCTCAAAAAAATAGTTTGAAAGAGTTTTGTCAAACAATGTCAAGCAAGAATTAATTCTTTTCCCCATTTTTTTATTCATCAAAGACACACTAATGTAACCACCAATCAGAGCTTCAGATCAACATGACATATCAGGGCTACAGAACTGAGAGGCTGTCATTCCAGCCAAAAGCAAAGAAATTGGATTTTAATTTGCCTCCTTTGGCCTTTGGAAATATTAATAATTGATAAACACAATACTAGATAGTCCCTTCAAGCTCGGGAATCCCAACCTGGGAATCACGGCTGCAGGAGGTAGAGAATAAATGAAACATACAGTCCTTGGCTTCGAGAAACCAGGAAAACAACAATGTAAATATATCCACCCAAAACAGTTAACTAGAGGAGTAGCTCCCACCCCTTGTCCATTGCTGTTCTAACATGCACACCAATTAGGTTTTTCAACCCCAAAGGGAATTATAATGAATGTGTGCACTCCCTGTGTTAAACAGAGAAGACAATAAATATTTGTCAAATATATGAGTGGTGATCTACATTTTTGTAAGACTCTTAATTTTTACAGTGCACACTCTCAGCAAGACTTCTACAACGTGATTTCACAAGAAGCCCTAAGTGCAAAATTAATCAAAGAAGTCAGTGCAGCTGCTGGTCCAGGAGGCTGGTGGGCTCACCCTAAGATGGTCTTCCCCCACACCCTCATAAATACTTATTCATTCTCTTCTCTTGAACTCTTATTGGGCCAGATTGTGGTTACCACTCAGTTGGAAACCAGTACCACGTCGATTAAATGCTGGAAGTCCTAGAACAGAGATCATGAAGGGCTGGAAGAGTGAAGGGGATGGTGGTGGCGGGATCCTTATAGGACGGTAAAGGATGTGGGTAGGCAGAGAGGAAAGGAGAAGGTGGTCTCGATGGGGAGACCAGTTTAAGCAAAGGCCCAGAGGCAGAAATTAACTGGAGGTATTTGGCCAACTACACTGAAATTGACCGAGCCATAGCAGGGAGGGTTTAGATCAGTGTGCTTACTGATTCTGCCCTAATCCACCCGCAAATCCACATCAACACAGACCCTACACTCCATCTAGCATGGTATAGACCTTAGGAATATAAAATCTTGATCTTTTAAAAAAATTAGTCATGTATGTTTGTCACCCATTGAGAATATAAGCTACTTAAGAATTTGGAGACATCTTAC
Source organism: Tapirus indicus (assembly GCA_031878705.1). NCBI lineage: Eukaryota > Metazoa > Chordata > Mammalia > Perissodactyla > Tapiridae > Tapirus > Tapirus indicus. The sequence continues at coordinate 52,459,815 of CM062932.1, forward strand.
ACTTTATTTCTACCCACCGCAAAACTTATTTCCTTGAATGCAAAACCCTTGAGAACTTTGTCAGTCGGGAAATACTGAAAGTTTTAGAGTAGGTGTGTGGCCTGCTCAAAGGAGGAGATGGAGAAGAGTCTGGAAGCAGTGGGTAGCAAGGATTGGAGGAAGAAGAGACGGAAGGTTGAGGGACCTCTTGGTGAACAGCACAATTTACAGGTAGAGGACGAGAAACAATCTTTCTGGTGGCACAACATATACCCTAATGTCAGGCAGTGGAGTTTCCTGAAGTCATACCCTCTTCTACTCCCAGGAAAGGAGAGAAACTAACGTAACTAAATAAAAAGTTTCCTTGAGTCCCCACTGCGTGGGATTCAGAGCTTTCTTCATTGAAGGAAATTCGAAAGGTCTAACCTCGCCTTTCCCCTGGGGATATAGCGGGGTTCACTGGGTGACCAACCTTCCGGGTTTCAGAGAACTGAAGGGTTTCTTGGATGCGAGACTTAACAGTTCTGGACAAACCAGAATGAGTGGATCACTCCATGTCACATCACACGTGTGTAGGAAAGCTGACTCTTCATGCACAGAGCTTTGCAAAGGGCTTTCCCATTATCCAAATTTAAATGACCAGTGGGAGCCATAATTCCAGTCCCCCTACGGGTTTAGGAATACCAAAGGTCAGGTTAGCGCCTTGCTTCTCAGTGTGTGATCTACGCACTTGCAGCACAGGCCCCATCTAGGAAATCCCAGATGGTGAGCTTGGTAGAGATGCTAAATCTCAGGCCGCACCTCAACCTGATGGATCAGAATAACCAGATGGATTAACCATCTGGTTATTCTGGATTAACCAGAATAACCATGATGGATCATTTTAACCAGATCCCCAGGATATTCCTACATACATCAAATGAGAGGAGCACAGGGTTTTTGAATAAAATTCATTCCTTAAACAGTCTGTGAGTCTGTGCATGTGCTATTTCTTTTACTGTTTCAATATGAGGAGAAACCATCCAAAAGTGCCAAGTAGATTATAGCTTTTTATTAGCAATTACAGCATTACTCTGCAGGAAGGCTGCAGTGGATACTGCCTAAAGAGTCATTTTATTTCCTCTCGTCATTCTTTTCTCCAGATTTCAAGAAACAGAATGCAACAGCCCAGAACAACATCTTGGATTCAGTGGTTGCTTTGTTTATTAGGCCAGCATTTCTCAACCACAGCACTATTGACATTTTGTGCTGGATCGTTCTTTGCTGTGGATGGTAGAATGCTTAGCAGCATCCCTCTACCCACTAGATGCCAGGGGCACCCCCTCCCAGTTGTGACAACTGATGTCTCCAGAAATTTCCCCATGTCTCCTGAGGGGCAAAATAGCCCCCAGTTGAGAACCACCATCTCAGATCAAGAAGAGACACTCTTAGGGCAACAAGAATGGAAGGGAGACAGGGCGCTTCTGCCTGCCAGGGAGTTCATAAAAGTCTCGAAAACAAGGCCAAGCTGGTCCCTGCAGGCTCCTGGAGAGAACCAGCTGGGTGACCTAAGGGCCCACCCCATGTCTAAGATGAAGCTTTCTGCAGATGACACTAATGAAGACAAGCAGCCCCACTGCCATAAGCTCGTGCCACCTGTCCCTCCACTTACAGCTGCTCTTTATTATTTAACCCACAGAGCACAAGGAAAGCCGTTCGCCTTTTCATTAGAGTGCCATGCTGAATGACACTGGAGGCTTTCTAACAGCGTTGCTAGAAAAAGAAAAAAAGACTGGGTAGTTCTGTTAGAATCAGCAGAGGAAACCATCTGACTGGTCCTCACTCCTGGTAACATGAGGCATAAGGGCAAACCAGGGCACTGGCAGCTCGGTTCCTACCGTCAGGAGTGCTCGTTGCTAGTTACTGTCCGAGTAGCCCCAGAAGGCTTGGGGACTGGGGGGAATCTCCCACCTCTGGCTCCAGGTTGGCCTGAGCCTTGCCCCCACTCAAGGCGTGTAGAGAAGGTTAACTACTGTATCTTGTTGATTCTAAGATGCGTGGACCACCACCCTACCCCCATTTGGCATCTCGGAAATCTGCTTCATCTTGCAATGTTACAATTGCCGCCAGCCAGGTGGCACATGGGAAGCAGCCGACACAGCCTGATCATGCTCCAACATTGGAAGCGCAGGCATAAAACTCTCAGTAGGGCCTGGGAGGTTGGGAAGACGCAGAAGGGGACTCTTTTAGCCCCTGGGAGATAGATGGCCACGAAGAACAGGTGAGGAGGTGGGGAATCAAATGCCTTCAGTAACATTCCTGAAGGAGGCAGAGTGGGCCGTTCCAACATCAGTGCTACTTAACGTGTAATCCTTGGACCCACAACATCAGCAGCAGCCTGGATCCTGCAAGAAATGCAAATTCCCGGGCCCCACGCCAGACCTATTGAACCAGAATCTCTGGGAGTGCGGTCCAGCAACCTGTGTTTCCACAAGCCCTTCAGGAAGCTCTGACGATGCTCAAGCTGAGACGCACTCCTCCGCATATTTGGCTTAAATCTACAAAGTTGTCTTAAATCGAGAGATTATTTCTTTTATGGATTCTTGTAAGAAATGCTACCTCAGCATCACTCTAGATGGGGATTATACTGTATGAGAAAAAAAATACTACCTAAATACTCTGACTTGAAAAGTGATTGAGAAGCATCAGGCTCAGATATGAAGAAGTTTCAGAAAGTGATTCCTCTTCCAATTAATTGTGATTATCTTCCTTTTATATGTATTCATAACATATATATTTACATACAAGTATGCATATCTGTATATTTTCTTTTGTGTGTATGCATAATATAAAGCTAAGTATAAAAGAGTTCTTTTAATAAGGAAAACAAAATTTCTAAGTATAAGCAAGTCATATCTTTTGGGGCAATATGTTTTTCTTTTTATTTCTTGATGGTTCTCAAAATAACAGCACATCCTCTGACTGATGGAGTCTTAGATTCAATAAAATGCAGCATTCCACTATCTAATTTTGCTTGGTCTAACTGAAATCTCTTGTGATACAGTTTAATCCTTTTCTTCAGCAAGACTCGATTGCAGTTTGTCACTATTTTCTACGCAATAAAGTGTTCCATGCTCAAAGATGATTCATGGGCCTTCCCTCAGGTCTATTTTCCTCTGCGAGACTCTTCCTCTGAACCCTACGTCAGTCCCATTTCCCAGCCCTCTCGGCCTCTTGTGGCATTTCTCTGAATTCCCTCCAACTAGTTGATGCTCCTTTTCAATTACAGGGTGTCTGTAATGAAGTATGGGGTAAGTTGCCAGGCTAAGTAAGTTGGACATCTGGACCACATCTGTGCACTGCTGGCAGAGGCTGGCTTTGACCCTTGAAAATGAGCTGAGCTAGGGAATCTGTGAGGGCCTGTGAACCAGAGACAAACCCCTCTGTAGTACCTAGGACCCCAGAGTTCTCAGGTCAGTCATGAAACCAGAGAGGGCAGTTTCAGCATGATAAGCAGCCCTTGATGACATTTATGCTGCCAGCCATCAGCCCTTCAACGTTTCAACAGGATTTCTCTCTCAGGGCCTGCGTGAGCTCTGAGGTCCCTTGGAGATCTGACAGGAGCTGACTGGAGGCTAACATAATTGCTTTACAGCCACATAAAGACAACCTAGAGGGAAATGGGACATGGAGCTGGTGGCTGACGTCACAGGGAGCAGCAGGGGGCTAAACCCACTGGCCTGGCCTCTTGAAGCAAGCCCGGCCTAGAGAGAGAGCCAGCTCCTTCTTCCTCTTTGGGTGTTGGGGAATTAGAAAGTTTAGCTGTAAGGACGGACTTCAGGAACCAGAGGCATCAATAAGGGATGGTGGCTCGGTATAGAGTGCTGCACGACACGGTGGATTTTAATTACTTGGAGGTGATCTTAAATATTCATGGAATGAAAGGGGCACAGATAAGGGTGTGGATCTCGGGATCAGCAGACGAAAACGTAAATAACTTGCAACACGTCATTTATCTGTTTTTATTTGTTGGGGCCAGAGGTGGGTTGCGTTGTGTTGTGTTTGATTGGTCTGTGTCTTCCCTATGGGAATGAAAGTTCCAGAGCTCACAACAATGCTGATATTGTTCAGCCTTGTATCACCAGCACCTAAAGAAATGAATCTGCATGGTAGGTGCTCAATAAATAAATTTGCTGAATTCACCAATGAACCCACTGGTTCAAAGACCTTCTTCTAGCTTAGACTGGAGATTCTCAACTGATCAGGTTGGGGATACGGATGGAGAGGGTAAGATGATGTATCAGGACCATCTCAGGACTTTTTTAAAATTATATATAACAGCTAACACTTGACCATGCAAAAACCAACCATTCTAAATTCTTTACCTGTTGCAACTCACCTGATCTTCACAGCAACCTTAGGAAGCCAGTTACGGATGCCACGCCCATTTTACAGACAGAGACTGAGGGATGCCCCCACCTTAATGACAGGAGTGTTTGGGATACATTTGGATTGGTGAGGTCCTGTAATCGAGAGTAACTGCCCCGGGGACACTGTTGCGGGTGGAAGGGCCACAAATCCTTCTAGAGTGTCAGGACAGAGACACAGTGGAGAATCACTGCCTTAGCTTATCTAAGTCTGTGGCCGTACCAGATCAGCAGTCATCGGCTGATCTGGGGGTGTCGCACACCAAAAGACACAAACATCCTCTACAACATCCCCCAAAAGTGGATGTGTGGGCTCTTCTTGAACCCTCCCTGTGACAGGGACCCCACTACCAATCTGGCAAGTGTGTTGTGTCTCCTGTATGGAATTTCTGCCCAGTAGTTTTACCTCTGTCTCTGGAGCCCCTACAGCTCTTTCCTGTTACCTAGAGGCAGCATCCAGGCCACCCCCACTCCTCTCTCTTCAAACATAAACGTGGGTTTTTCCAACTGTTCTTCCGAAGAGCTCGCCCAGGCCCCTCACCACCCACGCAGCTCCCCTTGGAGTGTGGTACGGCTGAGTGTACACCCTCTCAGAGGGTTTCGAGGACGGGGGAGGGTTGGTCCTGCCTGCCCTCCTCGTGGCACAAAGCTTCCATTTATGTAGCCTTATTGATTCTTCTCATGTAGCACCTCGTCCTTCTCTAATTTGGAAAATATCAAAAAGAATGAAAAAGAAAAACAATCATCCCATATGTATATGTGTATATAAAACACATATATGTACATGTGTACATATGTCTATATACACACCTATTTATACGTATATAGACACATATATGTATGTGTCTATGTGTATGTATATAACTGTGTGTATGTACACATGTATGTATACATGTATACACACATTACACGTGCACATATATACCCACACATGTATATTCATATATCTCTATATTTATATGATATATAATTATATTAATTACATAATTATTAAATTATATTATTATATGATACACATATATCTTATTCTGCACTTGTTCCGCACATATATCTTTTTCTCACCGTGGATGTCTCCCCAAGTCCATGCATATATCTTTACCTCTTCCTTCTTATTCGTGCTGTGTGGTATTCCACTGTGGAGATGAACTGTATTTCAGTTGACCAGTCCTCTCCTGATGGACTTCTAGGATGTTTCTAATCTTTTGCTAGTATAGACAGTGCTCTAATGATTACTCTTGTGTATGTATCTTTAAGCGTTGATGAAGATATTTCTACAGGATCCATTCCTGGAAGTGCAAGCTGGGTCATAGGGTATGTGCATATTTATCTTTTTTTTGTGTGTGTGTGTGTGAGGAAGACCAGCCCTGAGCTAACATCTGTTGCCAATCTTCCCCTTTTTGCTGAGGAAGACTGGCCCTGGGCTAACATCTGTGCCCATCTTCCTCCACTTTATATGGGACGCTGCCACGGCGTGGCTGACAGGCAGTGCGTCGGCGGGCGCCCGGGATCCGAACTCGCGAACCCCGGGCTGCCAAGCGCGGACTAAACCGCTGCGCCACCGGGCGGCCCCGAATATTTATCTTGATAAATACTGCCAAATTACACTTTCAAAAGAGTTCTCCAAATTCCACTTCCATTATCAGTGAGTGGGAATTATTTTTTTCCAATCTGATAGACAATAATGACACCTCATTGATAACCTTCTCCCAAGGTTTGAGGTCCTCCTATGTGCTAATGTATCAGCTGTATCCTCAGAGAGGCATATGGTACAGTGGTGGAGGGTATGAGCCCTGGAGTCCAACAACCAGGATTCCCACCTTGCCTCTACCTCTTGTTGACTGGTGCATCTACAAGATGGGAGAACTCAGAGCTACTGTGATGCAGGAATAGTACAGGTACAGCACTTAGCACAGAACCTTTGCCCCACTCTTTCCATTTAAGCCAGTCTGTGGAATTCCAAATACTCTACACAGGCCCCCCCCCCTCACCTCTCCCAACCACCAATCTCACTTCTGGTCCTCCCATTATTCTTTGCCTCTTTGTCTTCCTCCTTAATCCTCTTGACCTTCCTGACCACAACTCTTTTTCCTTATCCTGGCAACCCGTCTTTATGTACAGATACCCTTCCCTCTGTTTTGACCCACACCGACCTGGGATGTTGCCCTTATGGGCAGAACTCAAGCCCACCCAGCTTGCCCAAGCATCAGGCCCACGTGGTTTGAATGCCTTGTTAAAATCCTATGGTCCCATGTCCACAGCACATCTACCAGCCAACAAAGCCAGTGGATAACGCCAAAGCAGCTCTTCCTTTGTAGTTCAAGTTTTTCAGTGCACACAAACCATCTACAATGTAATCTATTCTAAGAACACACCTGGGACTGGCAATAAATTAACAAGCCTTGGTGTGAAGTCTTTTCCTTCTTAACTATTTGGAAAACACAGACAAAGTTGAACATCCCTGGTCTTTTGCCATAATCTCCCTTCCTTGTGTCCTTCCAAAATCCTGCTCAGCAAATCCGCAATTTCGCCTACAGGTCTTTGGCATCCAGCTCATCTGGGCCAGGAGCATAGTTGTTCAGTAATGCCAGCCAGAACTTGTATTACTACTTGGTGATCTCTGGAAATGACTTAATCCCCATCTCCTGCCCCCACGCCTTAGCCTGCACTTCCATAAAAAAAGATTTGCAATGAGATTTGTACCTGTTGACAACCAACTGCTAACCCTCATCCCCAAATCCAGAGCCAAGAAGCAAAAGGCCACACAATCAGCCACACACAAGCAAAAGGGCAGGCTCTGCCAGCGAGGAGGATGGCATCGGATTTGAACAGGACCAAAGCTGCTTTATGACGATTTTTCTGCTGGGTGCAGTGACCTTTCGTTCCATGTTTATTTGGAAATGACCTTTAAGCAGCAAACAACAAAAATGAAATGCTTCAAAGGAATAAATTAGATAATGCAGATGTTCCGCAGAGGTAAGTTATGCCCAAGGAATACAAGGGAACATAAAAGCAGCTCTGCCCTGGGAAGCCACCATCTAGTCTTCTATCAGACTAATAAGTGAATACAGAGTTCTTGCAACCCCTGTCAATCAGACCATTGAGGACCTGAAGCCAGGGTGACCTGGGCAGGAAACATGATTATTTCCAGAACTGAACCCTAACTACCAGTTGACATTTCATGTTGATTCTGTTTAGAGCAGAGGTAACTGCATTACTTGGCTGTCCAATAAATGATTTACCATCTCCGGGGAGAAAAAGTCCCAAAAGTCTGGGTCAGGTGGTGGCTTGGTGAGCTCTGCATATGCCATCCTAGCCTCGTTCCAATGGAAGACGTCATTCATTTACAGTAATTGACTCATTACTGAGCATCGACCCACACGCTGGGCTCCTTGCTAAGTGCTGGAGAGGCTTAAACGCTAGAGAAATTCAGCCCCTCAAGGTCAAAGACCGGGGAACAACTGGGCTACTGGTCCCAAGAGGCATGACTCTCTCCACCATGGTAGGTTTCTCTCGTGTGTGTGTGTCTTCTTCTACTGTGTATGCTCCGTTCTTTTTTCTCTCCCACTCCCCCATCTTCCTCTTTCTGGCTTATGTTTAATCCTACCAGTGATGGCACATCCAGGTATTACCAAATGGTAATCCTTGGAGCTTAACAAATCACTCACCCTGAAACAGAAGCATCCGAAGAGAGAACCTCAGAACCAAGGACTTGGGCCTCCTCTGCCACTTGATTAGAGAATTCTAGAATCTTTCACATCTCAATCCCAGGACAAGTACCTCTTCCTTGCTCTGGGGGATCCACTGGGGGAATCCATTGGGGGGGATTCACTGAGGGAGAGAGTGTGCTGTCCTCCTGGGGAAAGGGCTTCCACGACGTCCCCTGGTCACCTCTACTGGCCCATAACATCTATCATTGCCCCCAAGCAAAGGCCACCTCACAAAAGGAATTATATGATGCAGATGTGAAGTCAGAGCCCACCTCCAACCCCAACCCCACCCTCACCCCAAGGACAGCTTGGTCCTACCTCCAGCTCCCTTAGGAATTCCAGAGGGAAGTCAGAACCTCAGGAGACATCTGCCAGAGGACCCTGCAGATGCTACAGGAGGGAGCTAGACAGCCCAGAGTGGGCAAGGGCTCCTGGGACTCCAGAATGGCTGACCGCGTGGATTGTTCTTCTCTTTGGCTGACAGTGCTTTATGGGAGTTGGGGACAATGTGAGAAGGGTAGAGACTTTTCAAGATTCACAACGTGAGGGAGAGAGTATCTAGGCTCATTCTCTGCTGAACCCAGCCCAGCCAGGAGGGAAAAGAATGGAAGTGAAACCACAGCTCATGCGGTGGTGGGAGCACTGCCTGGAAGTCCCAGCCCAGTCCAGGTTCTGGATCTCCCACCAACTCGCTGCAGCAAGTCATGTCACTGCTCTGCCTCTTTTTTTTTTTAATTAATCACATTTTATCTTTTAATTTTTTAAATTATTTTTAATTGTGGTAACATTGGTTTATAACATTATATAAATTTCAGGTGTACATCATTATATTTCAATTTCTGTGTAGATTACATCGTGTTCACCACCCAAAGACTAATTACCATCCATCACAACACACATGTGTCTAATAACGCCTTTTGCCCTCCTCCCTCCCCCCTTCCCCTCTGGTAACCACCAATCCAATCTCTGTCTCTATGTTTGTTTGTTGTTGTTTTATCTTCTATTTATGAGTGAGATCATATGGTATTTGACTTTCTCCCTCTGACTTATTTCGCTTAGCATAATACCCTCAAGGTCCATCCATGTTGTCACAAATGGCCAGATTTCATCCTTTTTTTTTGCTGAGTAGTATTCCATTGTGTATATACACCACATCTTTATTCATTCGTCCCTTGATAAACACCTAGTTTGCTTCCAAGTCTTGACTGCTCTGCCTCTTATAATGGGATGGAACCTGAGTGATCTCTAAGCTGCAAAAGTCTGTGATCCAAAAAAACTGAAAACAGGTACTCAAACAAATCCTTGTACGCCTATGTTCATAGCAGCACTATTCACAGTAGCCAAAAGGTGCAAGAAACCCAGATGTCCATCAACTAATGAATGGATAAACAAAATGGGATATATCTATACAATGGAAGATTATCCACCCATAAAAAGCGATGAAGCACTGACACACGCTACAATGTGGATGGACCTTGAAAATATTATGCTCAGTGATAGAAGCCAGCCACAAAGAACCACATATTGTATGATTCCGTTTATATAAACTAGGCAGAATAGGCAGGTAAATCGATAGAAACAGAAAGCAGATTGGTGGTTGTCAGGGACTGGGAGGAAGGGGGAATGGAGAGCAACTGCTTAGTGGCTATGGGGTTTGCTTTGGAATGATGAAAATGTTTTGGAACTGGATAAAGACGGCAGCTGCACAACACTGTGAATCTACTAAATATCACTGAATTGTTCACTTAAAATGGTTAATTTTATATTATATGAATTTCACCCCAATTTTTTAAAAAGCCTTCAACTGCGGGTTTTCTGACTGGGAAAGGGTGGTAAGGGCAACCACTCCCTTCATTTCTATCCTGGAAGCCCATATACTACTTTTTCCCCCCAAATATAGCTTATCTTATTTCTCTAGTGGAATTATATGTCTTTTTGTTGTTGACTGTCTCCTCCACAAGCCTGTAATTTCAACAGGGCAAGGATTTGTCTGGTCCAATATAGTACCCCAGTGCCTAGCCATGGGTAGGCACTCAGAAAATATTTTTGAATGAATGACCCAATAAAACTATATAGGCTATCCTGCCTACACTTTTTCCTTTTTGAAAAAAAATAAAACTGTAAATGTGTTGGTGGGAATGTAAATGGTACAGCTGCTGTGGAAAACAGTATGGAGGTTCCTCAAAAAATTAAAAATAGAATTACCATATGATCCAGCAATCCCATTTCTGGGTATATAGCCATAAGAAATGAAAACAGAATCTTGAAAAGATATTTGCACACCCACATCCATTGCACCATTATTCACAACAGCCAAGAGGTGGAAGCAACATAAATGTCCATCAGCAGATGAATGGATAAGGAAGATGTAGTATACACATACAATGGGATATTATTCAGCCCTAAAAACGAAGGAAATTCTGACATACGCTTCGTCATGGCTAAACCTTGAGGACATCATGCTAAGTGAAATAAGCCAGGCACAAAAAGACAAATACTGTGTGATCCAACTCATATGAAGTATCTAAAGTAGTCAGACTCCTAGAGACTGAAAGTAGAATGGTGGTTACCAGGGGCTGGTGTGCGGGGGGTGAGGGGGGCAGCAGGGGAGAGGGGAGCTGTTGAACGGGTATAGAGTTTCAGTTTTGCAAGATGAAGAAGCTCTGGAGATCTGTGGCACAACAATGTGCATATAGTTAACAATACTGTACTGTACACGTAAAAATGATTAAGATGGGGTACTGGGAAAACTCAGTCTTTCCCACCTGTGTGTCTCCTTTATTGCTCACACAGGACATTTCACTTCTAACACTTCTGTCACCAAATGTGTGGGGGGGTCTCCCCCAACCAAGCAATTCTCCACGACACCAGCTGGGCGTCCTACAATTTAACTCAATTCTGACACTATCTACCCAGAGACAGTGTCAGATCCCACAGGCTAATGGCTCAGTCCCACAAGACTGCTCCCCACCGCATGTCAGATGCCAATTGCAAGTAGTGGGTCCCCAGGTTACCCACAGCTTCTGTCTGACGTGGCTACAAATCGGAGGTTCCCATGCCCTCCTCCTACTTTGGGCTCATTTAATTTGCTTGAGTGGCTCACAAAACGCAGGGAAACATGTTTACCAGTTTATTGAAGGATGTGATAAAGGATACAGATGAACAGCCAGATGAAGAGATGCACAGGGAGAGGTCTGGGAGGGTCTCGAGTGCAGAAGCTTCTATCCCCGTGGAGTTGAGATGTGTCAGTTTCTGGCGTGTTCATCAACCTGGAAGCTCTCCGAACCCCACACTTTTGGGATTTTATGGAGGCTTCATCCTGTAGGCACGATGAGTCATTTACTCCATTTCCAGCCTTTCTCCCCTCTGCAGGGAATGGGGGCAGGGCTGAAAATTCCAAGCCTCTAATCACCGCTTAGTCTTTCTGGTGACCAGCTCCCATCCAGGAGCCCACCCAGAGTCACCTCATTAGAACAAAAGATGCTCCCAGTGCTCTTATCATTTAGGAATTTACAAGGGTTTCAGGAGCTCTGTGCCAGGAATTGGGGCAGAGACCAATATACATATTTTCTATTATCTCACAGATGGTAGATTTTATGTTATATGTTTTTACCATAATTTAAAAAGCTGTAGACACATATGTAGATGAATGTACAATTATATATCTTTAATTGTTTTTCACAAATGGGCCCGGGAGAGGGCGGCTGCACCCACGAGAGCCCAGCTGCCTGGCTTTGAGTGGGGACGACCCTGGTGGGTGAGGCTTTGGATAGCAATGCCCTTGAGGAGTCCTGGGCTCCGTCTCCCGTCTCCAGGAACCCATCAACACAGATTGGAAAAGTGTTCCATAGCTGGATGGAGTTGCAGGGGGACCAACCAAACAGGCTTATGAAACAAGAGTCATTAACAAGAAAAGTCAGCTACAGCACCCTTTGCCAAGAACTAGGCTCCACAAAACACAGCCTAGAAAATGTCAAGAGCAATTTACAATCAAAGTGAGTCTCTCCTAGAAGGCAATGAGACCCCAGGAGGGACTGACAGGGAGCCACGGGGGCATGCTAACCTGCACTGTTTGAACCTTTCAAAGGGAGGGATGAAGTAGGAGTGAACTGGGCCCTCATAAACTTTAGTTCCAGGGTGGACATACTACAGCGCAGAGCCAAATCCGGTCGCTGTCTGTTTTTGTAAATAAAGTTTTATTGGAACACAGCCATGGTCATTCATTTATGTGTGGTCTACCACCGCTTTTGCTACAATGGGAGGGTTGAGTATTTGCAACAATATAGCCCCCAAAGACAAAAATATTTACCCTCTGGCCATTTTCAGAAAAAGTTCGCCAACCTCTGCTCTAGTAAAAGAAAACAGTGTCCTCCTGTAGGGGAGGGCAGAGCGCCTCGCTCCTCATTCAAGGGCCAACAAGTCCCCTGCTCCCTTTTGTTTTTTCTGCTATTCCACACCCTAGAGCAGCCAACTCAGAACTGTGCATGCAGTGGCACAGAAAATCCCAAGCTGCAGATAACGCAAAAGCATTTATAATTGGTTTTAGATGCTAATAGGAGTCGTCCATCTCCCTCTGCTTCCCCCAGCAGATTTATCTTCCTAATCATGTGTGACTTAGGCTGATGTTAAGATGCATCCGAGCTCCCAGAGCACCCCCGCCACCCCACCAGCAGCAAGGTGGGGGGAGGCAAAGGTGAACTCAGAGAGGTTCTAAAGGGAGCTGAACTCCAAGGGAACGGTCTGCACCACCCTGGGAGGAGACAGGGTCCAGCTGGAGTTGAAATGCAAATAAGAAATGGGAGAGGTCCCTAGAATAAGCACTTTTTTTTTTAAATGATTTTCTTTTTTTGAGGGAGATTGGTCCTGTGCTAACATCTGTTGCCAATCTTCCTCTTTTTCTTTTTTCTCCCCAAAGCCCCTGTACATAGTTGTGTATCATAGTTGTAGAGCTGTAGCTCTTCTATATGGGACACTGCCTCAGCATGGCTTGATGAGCAGTGAGCAGGTCCCCGCCCAGGATCCGAACAGGCAAACCCGGACCGCAGAACCAGAACACGTGAACTTAACCCTATGCCACCAGGCCGGCCCCAAAATAAACACTCGTAAACTTCTCTAGTTGGGGACACCTTTGAAAAGCTGACAAAAATTATGGATGCGCTCCCCAGAAAAATGTAAACATATATACACATCACAACTTTGCATATAAATTCAGGGGGGTTCATGGTGCCTTGAAATGTATCACTAGACAACAGGTGGTTAACCCTCCATCGAGAACAGACGCTTTAGTTTTTCTTTTTATTCGGTCAAACAACCCCTTCTTCAAATAAGATCTCACAGAGAGGCCCAGTACTCAAAGTATTTTACAGTAGGGCTGCTCTCACTCACACTTCTCCCTCCGTCCACCACGACAGCTCCAGAGGTCATCCTTGCAGAGCCATGTGGTCAGCTGACAGCTTTGTGGCCAGTGGCCAGACCAGGAGAGGGCTCTGCAGGCTCCCCCAGTTGATGCTCAGAGAAAGGCACGGGGAGGGAGGCGAAACTTACTCTTCATCCAAAGACACGAAAGATTGGTGGGGTCTACCTCTCAGGACACACTGAGGCACCTTTCAGCTACCTGTCCTGGAAGGACTATTTCTTGTGGACTGTGGGCCACAGCCCTGGTACACAGGAAGTTTGTAAACGAGGTGGGGAGACAACTGAACATCAAATAACTACAAGAGCTCTAAAAACAAAAACGAAAAAAAGGAGAGAGAGACAAATAGAAAAGCAGTGCCAATGAAGTCAACAAGAAATTGCCAACTCAGTCACCTGAAATCTGTTATTGGAATGAAAGAAGGTGTACGGACTTTTTTCCCCTTAATGACTGAAAGAGAGGTAAAAACACATGTACTGGGAATCCAGAGGAGGGGGGATGGCCTTCAGTCAGAGGAGCCCCAGATGACTTTTTAGAGAGGCAAGAACCTGGACTGGATGTCGGGGTGGGCAGGACATGTACCATGGCCACTCAAGATGGTCAGCGTCTGTCTACCCTGTCACAGGTTCCAAAGCATCGCCCGTTGGCAATTGTTCTGCTGGGATCCCTCAGCCTCTTCTCCATCAGAGCTTCCCCAGGTGAGGAGAAGGAGTAGCTCAACATAACCAGTCAATGAACTCTGATCCTGGCCCAGCGCCAGCTCTCTACATGGGTTTTCTTGTTTTCAAATAACCCCATAGTGTAAGTTTCATCCCCATTTCTAGAACAGTATCCAGCATACAATAAACTCTCAGGGAATATATATATATATGTGTGTGTGTGTGTGTGTGTATATATATATTTATTTGTGTGTGTGTATATATATATATATATATATATATATATATATATATATATGTTCATTGATTGGCTAACTGTTTATTAAGTTGAATAACTCCCGTTTTACAGATGGGGTAGAGGTAGGGTTGCTAGACTTAGTGAATAAAAATACAGGACACTCAGTTAAATTTAAATTTCAGATAAATAACAAATGATTTTTTAGTATAAGCGTGTCCCAAATATTGGGACACTGGGTGTCCTGTATTTTACGTAGCAGTCCTAGGAAGCAGGGATGGGGTGAGGAACCTGCCTAAGGTCACACAGCTAGGAGATGTCAAACCAATTCAAGCCCAGGAAGTCAAACTCTAGACCAGGTTTGGTGGGCCTCTACACTATACCTCACCGCCTCTCCCTTCTTACCTTCCCATCGCCACTATTAACACGTGTACTACGTTGCCTGGTGATTAACAAGCATACACGTTGATTTCCTCCCTCAGGAAAAAAACTGCATCCTGTCCTTTACAACTGCTTAGGGTAGACACAGCTAGTCATCTTCAGGAATCCGTTCTCCTCGTCCTCCTTGATAAAAGAAACCCCAGTTCTTAGCTGGGCATATGGCCACCCGGGATAAAGACTATGTTTCACAGGATCTCTTGCAGCTACGCAATGTCATGTAACTAAGCTCTAACCAGGAAGTGTCCTAAAAGGTGGAAGCATGCCCTTCTTCTCTGCTTCTTCTCTCCTGCTGGTGGAAATGTGACTCAACGGCTGTCACTGTAGCAGACCTTTTGGACCATAAGGGATTTTAGGGATGAAAGCGACCACCAAAAGAGCAATAAGACAGGAGGAGCCTGGGTCACTAACACTGGGTGACACAATACCAGCCCTGGACTACTTCCAGACTTTTTCTACCTAATTTAAGCCACTCTTCTTTTGGATTTTCTATTACTTGGGGTTGAACTTAATTGTAAGTAATGCACGGCCTCAGCATCTAGAGCTGAGACACTTGAGAAGGACTCAGGGAAAGTTTGTTGAAAGGATATTTCCCGAACAAGAATATACGAACAACTCCTTGCATTCTAGATTCTAGCCTGTGGACTTCCTCCCTTCACTAACCTCAAGTAAAACCCCAATAAAATACAAGCTCAAAAAACTCACAAAATCTTTGACCTAAGGACATCTATATGTAGTTTTATACTTTTGTGGAGAAAGGGAAGATGGCTGGAAAAAGAATATTTTCTTTGTCTTGGCTATCCCCCAGATACAGAGATTTCAATGGTGTGCAAGGATGGGTTATTAATAATATGACATTAGACTAAATGGGCTAGAATTGCGGCAACATGGAAAATCAAAAGACTTCATCACAAAACTCCTACTATTATGCAAATGCACCATCACTTGGGAAAATGACTAAGTATGAGGTTCATTATAAGTAATGTTTTCATTCCAACCTTCATGGCCCTTGGAAACTTTCAATATTCAGCCCAATTTATTAGCTGAAAGAAACAAAATCCCTCTAGAATACTTTTCAGTGACTTCCATACAATTTTAAACTTAATTCACCCATAAATTATAAATCATGCAAATATTTTTGTATTTATTTTTAAAGCCCCCAAATTCTGAAAAACTCTCTTAATCCTTAATTCATTTCCTGGCCCTACTATCATTTTATTTATAAAGAAGTTATTAGATTAAAGGTATGTGTGGTAAATATATGGAAATAAATGATAGCACGTGTGCATTCATCACAGTTTTTAGTTGCGTGTAATAGAAACTAACTCTGATTTATTTAAATAGAAATAAAATTTATTAAATAGTTATTGAGCAGCTGGCAGAATCCTCAGGAGGGACAGAGGTAAACAGCCAGGTGCAATCCTATAATCACACCACGAACTCACCCCATGCAGACGGTGATACTGCAGCCCCCAGTGTGGGCGCTGCCATCTGCGTCATCGCAGACCCCGGACACCATTTCCAGAACCATTGCCACTGTGCCTTCTGGAACCTGGACACAATCACTACTGCTGCTCCCACCCTCCCGAGAATGGATTCAGCACAGTCCCCGCTTCTTTCTCTCACGGGTTTCTCATCCAAAGCCATATGCAGGTGCACATGATTAGTCTTTCCCAGCTCACAGCACCCACGCCCCAGGTGCAACGGAGGCTAGGAAATCCCACACCCGGTTACTCCAGAGGTGAGCTCTGTCTCATAAATTGGGATTCCCCTGTACAGCAAACAGTCCTCATGGTGGGCAACCAGAGATGAGGATCCAATACAATGCAGTTGGTTGAATGTAATTTTGTCAGGATGACAATCTGATGCAAACTACTGTCCCAGTGTTTCCCCAAATATTAGTAATTCTGGAAGACCCTGAAGTGGTTTTATAATACTTTATTTTATTTTATTTTTTGGTGAGGAGGATTGGCTCTGAGTTAACATCTGTTGCCAACCTTCCTCTTTTTTGCTTGAGGAAGATTGTCCCTGAGCTAACATCTGTGCCCATCTTCCTCTATTTTGTAGGTGAGATGCTGCCACAGCATGGCTTGATGAGCGGTGTCTAGGTCCGTGCCTGGGATCCGAACCTGTGAACCCTGGGCCACCAAAGCAGAGCACGCGAACTTAACCACTACGCCACTGGGCTGGCTCCTATAACATTCTATTTTTTCTACAATTCAATTTTTTTCTACTTTGTGGTTTTTACATCTAATTTATTTCCAATCAATTATTTCCAGCTCTGTGTACAGAATAGCAAAGTTAGAAACAGTCTTAATGTCCACCAGTTCCTTAAAACAAATTAGGGTGGATTACAAAGTGATATGTATACCAACATATGACATAAATACATACTTGGTTGTTGTAATGACTTTGCAATTGACAAAGCACCGCCAAAACAGCAAAGCGGGAATAATTGGATGAAAGTGGGCTGGTAATTTTTCAAACTCGCCTCATTCCAAAAAAATTCAGACTCTTATCTTTTTATTTTCTCTCTACTTTTATATAGTTCGGGTTTTTTTTTCCCTATTGCAAAGGCAATGTGTGCATGTTAAAAGTAAGAAAATAGGGACAAGATGAATACAAAAATGCCCACAATCTCACCGCTCATGACAAGCAGCATTAGCTCCAGGACAGTGGCCTTGAGCACAGACCCTAGGTTTAAACTGCCTGAGCTAAAACCCCATGACCTTGGGCAAATTCATTGACCTCTCCACCCTCCGTTTTCCCATTTATAACAAGGGGATGTTGATGTCCCTTCCTTGTTGTGTGGATTAAATGAAATAAGGTCTGCCAAGCCCCGAGGAGACACCTGGTATAAAGCCAGCTTCTGAAACACCGGCTGTTGTTTCAGATCCTTGTCCATACATGGATCGAGTTATTTTTACAAAAATGGCACATTTCATCAAGCCTCTATTATTGGACACCAAGGTAGTCTCCAAACGTAATGATTATCAATAGCACAGAGCAGGAATTATTTGCAAAAATATATATATTTTTTTAATCAGAAATTTTTAAATAGGGAGGAAATCATAAGAAGAAAACTCCAAAAGACAAAAATCCTCTTTGAAAAGTTTGTAAAACATTGTGAAATTGCCCCCATGGTCCACCAAGATGATCAGTTTAAACATGTACCACATGTATTTCACACACACACACACACACACACACACACACACACACGGTAGTTGGAGAAAATAACTGTCCTCTCAGTCAAAGTGCTTTTGACCACCTCTCCTGTGATCAGTTTCAGGAGTGGAGTCCCACTGTCTCTCACCTGGCCCGGGAAATGCTCCCGCAGTGCACTGGGCAGAAAATGGGCTTTGCAAGGAGCTTAACTGCTGAAGTGGGATCTGCGGGAAACTCATCCAGTGTTGCCCGGCAATGCTGCTGTCAGGCGGGCTGCAGTCACCTGCTGGCCGCATGCCTGCCCAGCGCCAGCGTATGCAAACAGCAGCCTGGCACAGAAGGACCATCATGAATGGCCCAACAGTGGGTGTGGGCAGGGGGGGCAAACAATCCCCGACTGGAGATGCAAACCCGAGAGCCCAGCAAACCATCCTGTGCACGGTTGACTTGGAAGGCTCTTGCTTGCTGTCTCTACCCTATGAAGACCACCGTCCATCTGGCAGTGGGGATGGGAGAAGAATAAAAAATAAATAAGTTCTGAATGTCTGAATTTCCCTCCCCTCCTTGCTGCGCCTCTTTCCAGCCAAGGGCACATTTTCCTAGTGACAGCTGGTCAGGAAGATGAAGTTGACATGGCGCCTGGACCATCTGCTTGCCACTGCCCCACAAAGAACCACCCTCCTCCAGAAGCACCTCTGGACTCTCAGAGGCCCTGAGGGGTCTTGCTCACTTTCAACTCTGCTTATTAGAAACCCAGATCTGTTTCCAGGAGCTCTGGGCCCTTCTGTCAGCTTCGAGATAATACCATTCTCTCCGGACTTCTGGGATAACCTTGGCTCTCTATCCTTGGGCTCCTTCAGCGAGCAGGGAAAGTGAACGAAAGCACGGGAAAAGAACGTGGGTTTCAGAGTCAAAGGGGCTCCAATGACGCATTAATTAGCTGCGAGAACTGAAGGAAGTCACCCACCTCTCTAGAGCCGGGATGGGGAGTTCATTTCTCCAGGAAGATAAATTCCCGTGTTGTTTTAAGGATTGGGTGGGATTCTGCACCCAGAGCAACATCACCGGGCGAGGTGCAGGAAGCGCACAGTAGATATTGCATCCCCTCCTCCTTCACCCCATCTCGGTGCACTTCCGAGTTGAGAACCTGTAAAGCACTCATTCTGCCAGCTCTGGGAGGGCTACTAAATGTGGAATTTTAAAATACGGCTTTGCCAACAATGTTGAGAAAGCAGAAGGGCTGTTTTTCTGCCTCACATTTTACAATATCCAAACTGCCCTGCCTGGCTCCCTGCCTCCCTGTCACCTCTTCATTCAACAGAAATGGCCACACACCCAAATCCTTCAGAGGCGAAGCTTTTCGACAGCTGCTTCAGTCGCTCCTGGAGTAACTTTGAAGAATGCTCTGTCAAAGGGAGTAATTTGCTGGGAAGAGCAGTCCCCATACTTCTGTCCTGGCAGGTTTTTATTACAAACTACATTTGCATGGAAACAGGATTTGTTCTTGGTTCCGAAGCAGCTCATGTTTATTACCCCCAAATAAAACCATAACTCTCTCTAGTCACTATGATCCGGTGACATTTGGCAACATCAGACGAGGATCGCGGGGTGGGGAGGGGGGGGTGCCAGCCTCGGTGGGGGTTTTTTTGGTGAGGAAGATTGGCCCTGAGCTAGCATCTGTCGCCAATCTTCCTCTTTTTTATTTTTTATGTTTTTTGCTTGAGGAAGATGGTCCCTGAGCTAAAATCTGTGCCAATCTTTCCCTACTTTTTGTACATGGGACACTGCCTCAGCACGGCTTGTAGGTTCACCCCCAGGATCCAAACCCGTGAACCCCAGGCCAACAAAGAGGAGCGTGTGGACTTAACTACTATGCCACCACCAGGCTGGCCCCCAGCCTCCGTGTTTTTAACAAGAGATTGGACAGAGCCTGTCTGTAGACGTCAAGAGGACATCCCTGCTAAGGGAAGAGAGGGGCAGAGGGAAATACCACATGCAGGCTGTTTCATTTTCAATTAGCAGAGGGAATCCAGGTCTTTGAACTTTTTCCCTTGCTACGCCAAAATTTTACAATATTAGTATAGAGGATGTCACCCCCAGTCCCCATCCCAGTCCTTGGGCGGGGAGAAGGAGGACAGGAAAAAGGAAGATGGTGTATTCAGTGCTGTCAGCCAAGCACTCGGCATTATCAGCCTGCAGTGTGTCATGCAAAGACAGTGATTCCTATGGAAGGAGCGAGCAAGCGAGGGAGCAGGCAGCTGGCGGACTGCACAGATGGGTCTGGAATCCCGCGAAGCGCACGGGGCAGTAAGGAGCATGGGGAGGCTGGGGAAACCATGCTGCTTGATGCACTTGGAGGGAGAGGGTGTGTGTATATGAAGGCACACCATGCACAGAAAGGACTGGAAGGCCATGCACAGTATTTTTACAGAGGCTGAGTCTAGGTAAGAGGGTCACCCAGGTTTTTTGTTTGTGTTTTTCACTCTGTGCTTTTCTGTGTTTTCCAAGTTATCTTCATGGAGCATGCAATTCTTTTGTAATTAAAATAATAATAATTTGTTTTGTTTTGTTAAAGAAGAGGTGTGTTCTTATCAGCACGGTCACCAGGAAAGTGCGTGGGGGAGGGGTGAGGGCTGGGAAGGAGGAGGGCAGGCAAGACCTCTTTTGAAAGTGTACATGAGGGGTAAGACACAGGAGTGGCTTTTCCCACCACCCTTACTCCCCCCAAAAATGGCCCAGAGCCTTAATCCCCTCCTGGAGTGGTGCTATGGACTCCATGTTTGTGTTCCCCCAAAATCCAGGTTGAAACCCTCACCCCAATTTGGTGGTGTTTGGAAGTGGGGCCTTTGGGAGGTGATTAGGCCATGAGTGGGATTAGTGCGCTTATAAGAAGGGACACAAGAAAGAGGATACTTCTCCCAACCATGTGAGGACACAGCGAGAAGGCAGCTGTCTGCAAGCCAGGAGGAGTCCTCACCTGACACTGAATCTGCCGGCACCTCGATCTTGGACTTTCAGCCCCCAGAATTGTGAGAAAATAAATGTCTGTTGTTTAAGCTCCTGGTCTGTGGTATTTTCTTATGGTGGCCCGAGCAGACGGAGACAGGTGGCAAGAGTATGGAAGAAAGGGGTGGGGAGGGATGAAGACCTACGGGCAGGAACCAGTGCAGCCGTGGCTCATCAGTTCATGCGCTCATTGCCGACTGCATACCAGGAACAGGCTGACTTCAGAGAAATCATCTGGGGAGCTTGTTTAAATGCAGATTCCCGGGCTCCTTCCCATCCACTAAATTAGGACGTCTAGGGTTTGGGCCAGTGTCCCAGGCCATTCTCGTGCACACTAATGTTTGAGGACCAGTAGAGAGCAAAATAAAAAGAAACAGCCGATTGCAAAGACGTATGAGCAAACCTTGTTCCCCAAACAAAAAGGGAAGGGGGCGTGTTTCTGTCATGGGGGGCGAGGGAGGTCAGTAAGGCTCCTGTGAGAACCAGAGTGGGGGCAGTGCTCATATGCTTCAGGGACACACAGACCTGGCTCTGTCACTTACTAACCACTGAATTAATTCATATGTCTCTTCAGACATTTTTAATCTACAGATTTCCCCTCCATCTTGTTTTTGTATTCCTTGTAGGATATCTGTTGAAGAAATGGATTGCCTGTCCCACAGGATCGACTCTTATGAGGCACACTGATTACATTACTCCCTTACCTCAAATCCTTCCCTGACTGTCCATGAACACAACAGTTCTGGAACTTTAGTGGGTGTAAGAATCACCTAGGAATCTTGCTACCGTCCAGGTTCTCCAGCCCCTTCTCCAGAGATTCTGGTTCCAGAGGTACATGCAAGGGGCCTGGAATCAACATTCTTAGGAAGCCCCCTGGTCTTAGGAAGACCACACGCAGAGGAAACTCTGCCCCTTCCCCCAGCTAACATCCGGTAGGATATCTATGCTAGTTTCCTAGGGCTGCCATAACAAAGTACCACAAACTGGTGGCTAAAAGCCAAAGAAATGTGTTCTCTCGGTTCTGGAGGCTAGAGTCTGAAATCAAGGTGTCAGCAGGAGTATACTCCCTCCGAAGCCTCTAGGGAAGAATCCTTCCTTGCCTTTTCCAGCTTCTGGTGTTGCTGGCAATTCTTGGTGGTTTCTTGGCTTGTAGAATCATCACTCCAGTCTCTGCCTCCATCATCACATGCCTCCTCCCTCTGTCTGTGTCTTTGTGTCTGTTCTTATAAGGACACCAGTCGTATTGGATTAGGATCCACCCTAATGATCTCTTCTTAACTTGTGAGAGACTAAATATAAAATAGACAGCGGCCAGATCATATATAAAAAGAGAACTCTGATCAACAGTCTGCAGCCGGTCTGGGAAGCCAACCCCTTATCTGCAGGGATCAGTCCAGGAAGCCAAAGAGCAACCCCTGCAGCAACTGGCTCCCAATGGCCAGGACTTGATTAATAACTGACAGCTTCCCTCATTTTTGCCCCTGCTTCCAACTTAGGACCAACCGGAGATAGCCAAATATGTTCCCTAACCAATCACACAGGATGCCCTACTCCTAGTTAGCTCACCTATAGTCCCTCATTCCAACAGCCTCCAATCAGGGCAAAACAAGCCTTCTCCTTTTTCCACTACAAAGCTTTCCCACTCCTCTGTGCCTTTGAGTCTCTGCCAAATGCAAGTGATGGTGGCTGACTCCCTGGCTATAGCTCTGAATGAATAGCTTTTGCTTGTTCTCATTTCTGTGGTCTACATTTATTTCCACACTTGATTACATCTGCAAAAACCCTATTTCCGAATAAGGTCAGATTCATAGGAACCGGGGGTTTGGACTTCAATATATGTTTTAGGGGGGACACAATTCAACTCACAATAGTACCTAAGACCCTTTACACCTGGACCTTGACCCTGCCTGCCTTTCCCTCTTCCACACTCTATTTTCCGTCCACATCAGACTACATTCTATGCCCGCAAAAGGACAGCCACTCTGCTGTCAGAACACTTAGCATATTACGTGCAAATCATCTGCATGTCTTCTCCTCCAGATGTTGCATACTGCTCAGGGGGAGTGACATCTCATTTGCCTTTACATCCAGGGAGTCTAGCACAGTGCCTAATGTGAACAGGTGCTTAATAAATATTTGTGGTTAAACCGCATGGCCAAGCACGTGCTTCCTCCTTTGTCCACCTGCAAATTCTTTCCCATCCTTTCAGACCTCACTTCAGGGTGGGCACTGGAGTCACCTGTGAGTGCTTCCTGACCCCACCCCACTCCAGGCAGAGGCAGGATTCCCCCAACATTTTGCACTCTTTTTTGTGGATATCCATCTGCCCTCCTAGACAGTGAAGTCCCTGAAGGCTGGGGTTCATTTCATCTCTCTATCCCCAGCAAGAAATACAGTGTCTGGAACTGAGTAAATGCTCAAAACTGTTTGTTACCTGGATGACTCTTGGATGAAAAAAATCTCTCCAACTCTTCCTTCTTCTTCCATATGCACCCCACACCCACACCCACACACCTGCAGCCTGCAGTCACCTCCCGTATGCACGAGCTTCTCCAAACACGATGCAAGAGAAGCCTCGTCTGCTGTCTGACTCCATCTTTCTTCCCATCTCACCGATCTTCCTCTCCCTCTCCTGTTACGTATATATAACATTACCACCTTTAAGAAACAACTCTTTTCAGCCATATGCTGTCCTCTAACCATTGCTGTCTCCCTCTTCTTCCCAACGAAGCTGCTGAAAGAACTGACTACACTTCCCGTCTCTACCACCTCTCCATCCACGCCTCCTCTCTCCTCAACACGCTGCCATCTGCCTTCTGCCCACACCACCTCCAAGGCACCAGCGACTTCCCAGATGTTAAATCCAACCTTCACCTTTCAGTTCTCCTCTTCCTTAACTCTCTTCCTCAACCATCCCTCCCTGTGAGGTTCTCTCTCCTCTTGCCACCCAGGACAACAATCAGGCTCCCTTCCTGCTATTCTCTGTCTCTCTGATTCCATCTCTCTGTCTCCATCTCTCTCTCTCTCTCTATTTCTCTCTTAGAGACTCACCTCTTAAATGTTGGCATTCCCCATTCTTTTCTCACCCTTATGCTCTCCCTGGATGACCTCATCTACTCCCTCACTTCCAACCATCACCTTTAGATACTAACTCCCAAATTTATACGTCTAGCTCAGTTTCTTTCTCTCCAGGTATCTTGACTCGTAGATCAAGCCATTTGTAAGGCATTTCCTTTAGCTGTCCCATAGGCATCTCCAATTCAGGCATCTCACAACCAAAACGGAACTCACTCTCCTCTGCCCACAATGTGCTCTCCTCCACTATTTCTCTAGGGTAAATGGTACCAGCATCTATCTAGTTTCTGAAGCCAGAAATCCAGGGATCCTCATCTCCCCACTGCACCCCAGCTCCCTCATCCCCTAAATCCAATAAGCCACCAGGTCTCCACAGTTCTCCTTCTTAAAGCTCTCAAATTTGTGGCTCTTGTTTCATACCCTTTGCTACAGTTTGAGTCCTCACCATCTCTCTCCTGAGTCACCCCAGCAGCCTTTTAACTGGTCCCCTTCCTCCCCCAACCAGTGTCGTCCACCTTTGATCCATGCATCCATACTCAGAGCAGTTGTCTCCGTGAGAGGAGAAATTGATCTTATCACACTCCTGACAAAATCCCCCAAATCCCCCCATTCCCTACAGCATAAAACCCAAACTTGTTAGTATGATGTACATGGCATGGGCACCATCTGCCTCTTCAATCTCAGCTCCTGCCATCCGTCCCCCCTTTACCCTATGGCCCAGTCATAATGACTTTTCGCCCGTCACCAGGCTCTTCTTTGCCTCTAGCTCTTTGCATTCGTTGCTCTTTCTGCTCGGAGCACCTTTAAGCTCCTTCTCTACTCTCAAATCTCCTACTCATCCTTCAAGTCTCAGCCCAGGTACCCTTGCTCTGGACATCCTTCCCTAACCTAAAGCTGGGTTTGAGGCCCTTCCTCTTGGGCTCCCATTATAGCTTCTGTGCATATATCATAATGGGTGGGTTGTATCTTATTCAGACAGGACCTGGCACATAGCAGATGCTCAGTAGATTTGGCTAAGTGAAGAGATGGACAGGTGAGGGATCAGAGAGACAGGAGAAGGTAGCAAGCCGGAAGGAAGGTTCAAGGAAGAGAGAGTTTCAAGAAATAGGAGGTGGTCAATTATATCATTTGGCCCTGAACGACCAATTGATAACCATCTGCCATGTGTAGTTACCCTAATAAGAAAGAAGGTACGTTTCCACATGAGGTAGCCGCTTTACTTTGCTAGTCATAGTCCTAATTTCCAGAAAAAGATTTATGTTCATCAGAAGCTAAATCAGTCCAGAATGAACAGATGGGCACCATACCAGGTCCAGTCTGTAGCCACCGTCCCCACCACTACCAGATTAATGAATGTGAGCTCTGCAGTAGGCAGCAAGTCATCCTGTGGGTGAGGACCAAGCAATGAGCTGATCTAAGCTTGGTAACACTGAGCTAACCAAGTCAATGACCAAGCTCAAAACTAACCAAGTCACTAATACTTAGCTGGCTAAAAACAGTCAAACAAAAACTAAAAACAGTCACATGGATAAACACACAGAATAAAATCAACCAACCAAACAAACAAAAATTCCCGTGCAGACTGCCTGTAAGGACATCGGGTTAAATACGGCAGACAAAGCACAGGCAGTTTTCTCCTCTCCCTTCCAAATTCCTCTAAAATCACACTAAAGAAATTTTTAAACACAAAAATTTGTAAGGAGAAAGAGAATGATGGAAGAAATGACAACAAACAAGAAAATGCCAACATAGTTTTGGAAGTTGGAAAATGGCCAGGGAGATAACTGACTTCGCAGAACAGAGGAAATGAAATATGACTCCGAATGGGTAAAGCCAACCAGGAAAAAAGCCAACTCAAGCTGCAGAACTGCAGAAAGAGCCAAGAATTGGAAGCTCCAGGTAGGCTGGAAAGAGGAGAATGACAGAACGACTTTGTAAGAAGTGATTAGGTCCTGAGATCCATCCTCACACTGTGTAGCCGCCCTCACCCCAGTTTAAAAAAATAAACAAAGTTCACTCTGTGAAGTGGTTGAAACAGCCAGGCTCTGGACTTGGGGGTACCAGGTCCACTGGGAGGTGGGTTGTGGAATAATACTGCAAACAGGGAAATTAAATGAACATCAACATAATGAACAGTGAAACTCTAAACCGTCTTCTCCTACTTTGCTCTAACAGCACTGGTAGTCAGGCTTATAAAGCCCCAGGATCCAGCTTGAGGGATTCTGGGGAAGCTGGCAGGCCTAATGAAAACGATCTACAGATTAGGGAGGTTCCCCAACCAAGTGACCTGGTCCCCACCTGACAATCCTACATTGAATCCACTAATCAACACCTGTGCACAAAGCGCCTCCAACACGCATTATAGTGCTTCACTCTTGAATATAATCAGTCAAGGATCACCAAGGACATCTGCGGAAAGCCTTGAGAGACAGATAAAAACAAATAAGATAAAGGAATCTGAAGGCAACAGATAAGCAAGAAGTGGAAGAAAATTAAAAATGAATAAAAATCCTTAGACACACGAGACCAAAATATTACATCCATGAAACAAGAACAGAAGGCTATAAACAGAGAATGTTTAGAGACTAGAATGAGTTCTTAGAAATGAAAAATACAATAGTTCAAATAAAAAATTCAATAGAAGGGTTAGAAGATAAAAGATCACCCAGAAAGCAAAACATAAACA
Source organism: Tapirus indicus (assembly GCA_031878705.1). Classification (NCBI taxonomy): domain Eukaryota; kingdom Metazoa; phylum Chordata; class Mammalia; order Perissodactyla; family Tapiridae; genus Tapirus; species Tapirus indicus. The sequence continues at coordinate 52,486,587 of CM062932.1, forward strand.
ACAGAGAAATAGAAAAATAAAAGAGAAAAGTCAAGGGATTAGGAGAACTGCTCTGTCTGAATAATCGAAGTGCCGGAAAGAGAGACCAGTGACAAGAGAAGTGGAGTCATCTCCAAAAAACTTATGTAACAACATCTTTCAAAAATGAGGGACATGAGTTTCCAGATTAAAGAGGCCCACTGAATGCCAAACACAACTAACGATAAGAGAAAAAAGTGATTCACACCAAGGCATAGCTTCATGAAATTTCATAACACTGACAATGAAGAGAAGATTCCAAAAGGCTACAGGGAAACGAAAGGCACTGGACACATCAACACCCACAGGAAGCCAGGATACAATAGATGAATGCCTTCAAGAGGATTTCCAACTATAAAATAGAATTCTATACACGGTCAAATCATCAGTTGAAAATGAGGATATAATGAAGACATTTTTAGATAAGCAGAGTATCAAAATATTTACTGCTGTCGTATCTATTACTGCATAACAAATCACCCAAATTTTAGTAGCTTAAAATAATAGACATTTATTATCTCATATTTTCTGTAAGTCAGGAATTTGGGAGTGGCTTAGCAGGGTGGTTCTGGCTGGGCATTTCTCATGAAGGAGAAATAAAGGTGTCAGCTGGGGCCAGCCCAGTGGCGCAGCGGTTTAGTTCGCGCTTGGCAGCCTGGGGTTCAGGGGTTCGGATCCCGGGCACCTGCCGACGCACTGCTTGTCAGCCATGCTGTGGTGGCATCCCATATAAAGTAGAGGAAGATGGGCACGGATGTTAGCCCAGGGCCAGTCTTCCTCAGCAAAAAGAGGAGGATTAACAATGGATGTTAGCTCAGGGCTGGTCTTCCTCACAAAAAAATAAAAATAAAGGTGTCAGCTGAAGCTGCACTCATCTGAGGCTTGACTGGGGTCGGAGGATCCACTTCCAAGCTCATTCTTGTGGTTGTTGGCTGCAGGCTCCAGTTTCTCACAGAAGAACTGCTCAGGACATCGCAACTGGCTTTCCTCAGAAAGAATGATCAGAGAGAGAGGAGGAAAAGAAGAAAAAGAGGAAATGAAGGGGGAGGAGAAGTAGTAGAAGGAGAGGAAGAGGAAGAAGAAAAAGGAGGAGGAGGAGGAGGAGGGGGAGAAGGAGGAGGGGAGGGGAAAGAGTGGGGAGGGTAAGGGAGAATAGGAGGAAAGGGGAGAGCAAGCCAGAGTCACCAAGACAGAAGCCATAATGTCTTTTATCCCCTAATCTCTAAAGTGACATACCAGCACTTTCATTGTATTCTCTTGGTCACACAGACCAATCCTGATTCAGTGTGGGAGGGGACCAGGAGACAGGGATTATTGGGGGTTATCTTGGAGGCTGGCTATCACATACCCTCTCTCAAGAAGCTCCTGGAGGAGACGCTTCACTAAAACAAAGGAGGAAGTCTAACACAGAGCTGGAGAGAGGAAACAGAAAACTAACATTGGAAAGCAAGAAAGTCCTCAGAATGATGGTGAAGAGAAGTCCTGAGGTCATAGCAGTGCAACAGACTTAGAGTACAATCAGCCCAGGCCAAGCAGAAGGACAAAGGGATCCGGGAAGGATGCCTCCAAGCCAAAAATGAAACCAACACATCGAGTACATTTAGAGATTTTCAACTCTGTCAGAATTTGGGGATGAATTATGGATAGTCACATAGAAAAACAAGCAAGTTTAAAAAAAAAAAAAAACAAAAACAGGTAATCATTAACTCCAGGGAAAACAAAAGGCTCTACAAGAAAAAAGAGGCCAGTAGAGAACAGTGCTCAGCTCAGCTTTAAGTAATATTTACATAGTTATAATAATGCAAACACTGACCACTGATTTGACAAAAAAGGATGATAACCATACTGAGAGGGAAGGGGGTAGGAAATTCACTGTGTAAAAGGTGAGCTGTGGATCTTTCATACTAGGACGTCTATAGAATCTAAAACAGAAAAATCAAGAGACAGAAGTGCAAGTGTGTCATTTATAAACTTGGAGGTAAATAAGTAGAAGAAATGGCAAAAAGAATTGAAAGTGTTTGCCCTGAGGGAGTGGATCAGAAACGGAGAAGGGTGGAGTGGGAGTCTGCTGTTTTTCATCAGAAGCTTAATCCTACAATTTGACATTTTGACCATGTACATATATAACTTGATAAAAATAAAATTAAATTTAAAATAAAAAGATTTTACTGGCCAAACAAATCCTTCTACCAGCTTGTACTAAAGACCAGCATGTATTATTGGCATGTATTTTACTATCTGGACCTCAAATTAGAGAGAATGATATCATTTTAGAAGAAATTAACCAGGATGAGTAATTGGAACCCACCAGGCAGCCTCTGTCTCCTCAGGGCTCCAGCGCTGCCCTCCTACTCCATGAAAGAAATGTATCAAATGCTCCTTAAGCCATGCACCACTAATTGCTTTTTGACAGACTGCCAGCTTTGTGGCAAGATACCAAAAACAGGGACAAAGATGGTTTTAGGGATGACAGCCCTTTTTAGCCTCTTCCCTGTGTGGGATATAAGAGACCACAAAAAAATTTGATTTCTGAAAGGTCCACAGGGCACATGAAATGAAATTATTGCCCTGCACACTGTTTGAGCACTTGCTAAGGATTTAGGGCTTGATGTAGGGGCTTCTGAGTCCCCTCACCCTGAGAGGACACAGTGAGACGTTTGATTGCAGAGCTGAGAAAATTTTTCTCCTTATTTCTCTGATGTGGTCCTATTGTTTATTGAATGGATGGATGGATGGATAGATGGATGAAGGTATGTACCCATGTAGGAGGATCATGTACAGATATCATCTTCAGAAGCATGATAACCTCGTCAGTTGCCTGTTTTATGTTTTTGGTTTGCTTCTTTGTGCCAAAGTGAGTACTGGCTATTTCTAAATAGTCTCACAATCTGACAGTGCTAAAAATTGCTCATCTTGGAAAACAAAATATGCATTCAGTATTGCCATTGCTAAAGCATTTTTGGAACGCCTCTTTGAAAATTCACGCCCAAAGCACAGTGTTTAGAATAGACTCACTGGTGCCAAATCATCATTTATTTAGGGATGGGTCTGATTTTTAGAACCAGTCATATTCTGGCAAGTAGTTTAAAATTTGTACATGCCGTGTATACGTAGAAGAGTTTAATTTCTGTTTAAATGAGCTTATTATAGAAAGAACCCTAAAGTGAGTCTTTCTGCAGCGTTCCACGGTGAGGCCAAGCCCCATCTCCCCATCATCTGCTCTGTCTGGTCGGGTTAGGGCCCCACAAGGCAGTTACCCACCTCTACTAGGAGCAAAGACACCTCCCGAGCCCTAAATCCAATTATTCAAAAGGGTTCACGTTCTAGCAGGCTGGAAACAAAACCCCGGAATTGTCGCTCTTTACAACCCCAAATAAAAGGGTCTTGCCAGGGAGAAAGACTGAGTGTCTAGAGTGGCACAGAGAAATTAGTTTTTGGCAGCAGTCAAGGGGACAATCTGTCAGAGCAGAGATCTGGCTGCAGAAGGAGAGTGGGGTGGGAGAAGGAGAAGGGGGAGGAGGAGGAGCAGTCACTGGGGGCTGTGGGAGCAAGGAGGGGACACAGGAATGATTTGTGGGGCGTGGAAGCCTCAGCTCCCCCTCCCTAGTCCAGCCATCTGCTCTGGGGCCTCAGGTGGGTGGGCAGGCACCATGAAGCTTGGGGACCAGCAGCAGGACCGGCAAACAAAGCTGACAAAGGGCTCTCCTACAGGGGAGAAGGGAGAAGCCACCGCTCAACTCTAGCTTTTGGAAAGTGGCCAAGTCCCATCACTCAGGCCTCACCTGCTCAAGGAAGCCCCTCCTGAAGCCCCTCCCAACACTGAAACCTGTGTCAACGCCCACGGGTCTTCGCGGAGCCACCTCTGCGCAAAGGAAGGAAAATCTGTCCTCGTTGAAACTTTTGTACCACTCGGCACAGCCTCACCGGGGCTTCAGCACGCAGCCCAAGAACAGGCACTGCGCTCCCTGAGACAGCTCTTCCAGACCCTTCTCCCAATCCACTGGCTGTGAAAACTCTCCTTGCAGAATCTGCATCTGCTCTCAACGCTTCCTCATCTCCCCCAGCGAAGGCTGCAAAAGCTCTCAGTAAGGCCACCCGATCACATAGGGACCCAGGAGAGAGGAGATTATCCTCGTCTGTGATGCCAGAGGGGACACAACTACCATGGGAAAGGAGGACAGGGAGAGACTGCTTATTCCAGAAGATTTCAGAATCTTTTGAGAACAACTGGGGTCCAGGTACTGCAATCATTTTGATTCCATCCCCCGATTGGCAGGAGGGTGGGGAGGAGAGAAAAGAAGGGCCTAGGGATGGGCTTTTGGGCCCAATCCTTCAAGGCCTGGTGCCCAAGGGGCCAGAGGCCTACTGGGGTGGTGAGTTCTGGGCGCTCACCCCACCCCGGGGCCAGCAGAGGAATTGCAGCCTCTTGGGAAACAGCATTTAAATCTATCAACTGCAGTTACCAGATTAACTCCTGGCTTTCGCGTCTTGGGGACAAAGGCCCTTCAGCAGCAGAAATTCCTGACTCTGAGAGAGACAGCTACATGCTCTGCCAACAGAGACAGACGCTCTTGGAGTGAAGACCCCTCCCCAACATCAGGCCAGCATCTCCACTCGGAGCTCCCCTCCTGTGGGCTTGTCCCTCCCCAAAATCCCTTTAAAGTGTAAATATTCTATGTTCCATTAAGGAGGAACTATCATTTTGGCCACTAGAGCAGGAAGAAAAGGACAAGGAGAAGCAGGAGTCATCCATGGAGAAAGATGTGGTGGGATTCTTCACCAAGGTGCTTGGCTGCTGGTGGCACACAGACCCTGGGAAGGAATGTGCCAGAAATAGGAGGATGATCAGTGTGGTAATTCTATAAGCTTGGCCAGGATGGAATCTGGCTCTGATGTTCCCTGCTCTGAATACAAACGAAACCACTGCAACAGGCCCATTTACTGGTTCCGGCCTGTTTGTGAAATTGCTGCCCACCTGTCACAGGCTGTGAAATACCCATTCCTACAAGAGACAGTACATCTGCAATGGGCACTTGCCAAGGGCACTGGGGTGCTGCTCCCCATCTCACACTACGAGACAAGGGTGTTTGCTACTCAACAGGGCTTATCCTTATGAGAAGGAGAACTTTGGTTCCATCTGCCAGGAGAGCAGATGCTCCCAGGCCCCAGGCCTACACTAGTGCTGCCAGGTGTGCCCTCTACCCACATAACAAGATGCCTGGGATCATGGAAGGCATCTTGAGTCCACAGTGGCTCTGGAGTAAAGAGACTGAGTTGCTTGTTGTCTGACCTGGGAGAGGCTTTCACTTCCTGCACCTCTAAGACGAGAAGGTTTAACTCTTGGTGGTTCTCAGTTCTAGCTGACAATAAAGTCATCTGGGGAGCTTCAAAAACTTATCTGGGCCCCATCCCACATCCATTACATCAGAATCACTAAGGATGGCGCCAGGGCATCTTTAGTTTTTAAAATCACTCCCCAGGTGACTGATGTGCAGCCTGGTTGCAAAGCCCTGAACTAGGTGCTCTCTGAGGGCCCTTTGGCTTCTGTGAGTCTATAAATTTGATCCTAAAGGCAGCTGCCCTTTCCCAGCAGGAGGCCTGCCCAGGAAGCAGGCTAACGAGGCAAGTCAGCATGGGGGGCAGGTCAGAGAGGAGGGGAGCCCCAGACACTGGTTGTTACCTGGCTCAGTCTGGAAGGGAAAGGAAAAGTGGTCCTAGAAAAGAATGGACGGCTGTCAGGGCCTCAGAGAACTTGGAAACAATTCAGAACTCATCAACAAAGACACCCTGAAATGGGAGATAAACTCAGGGGAAAAAGGGCTTAAAACAATTAAGCATAACATGAAATCAACAACTCAAAAAGACTCATGCACCCCTATGTTCACTGTGTGTTATTCACAATAGCTAAGACGTGGAAGCAACCCAATATATGTGTGTGTGTGTCTATATATATATATATAGACACACACACACAATGGAATACTACTCAGCCATAAGAAAAGACAACATCGTTAACAACAAATAAACCAATTAAATGGAGACTATTAAAGAACTTTGTTTTAAATGAAAAGAAAAAGAGACAAAATTATGTCACTTGCAACAACAGGGATGGACCTTGAGGGTATTATGCTAATCGAAATAAGTCAGACAGAGAAAGACAAATACTATATGACTGCACTCACATGTGGAAGATAAATAAACAAACATATGGATAAGGAGAACAGATCAGTGGTTACCAGAGGAGGAGGGAGTGGGGGGAGGGCAAAAGGTGTAAAGGGGCACATATGTATGGTGACGGATAAAAACCAGACTATTGGTGGTGAACACGATGCAGTCTACACAGAAACTGAAATATAATAATGTACACCTGAAATTTACACAATGTGATAAGCCAATGTGACCTCAATTAAGAAAAAAATTAAGGCTATTCATCAGCGGAAGGACTGGTCCTTCCTCCACCTGAGTCAGCCTCTGACTGGAGGAAGGAAGGAGCCCCTTCTGCAACATGTGTTGCTCTGCTCAATCGTGCTTCAGGTCTTGGTCCCTGGGAGGGTGGAGTGGGTCGGCTCTGTCACTGGTAACTGTGGCCTTGGGCAGGGTACTTAACCTCTCTGTGCCTCAGTTGTTTCTTTCACAGAAAGGGACAGTAATAATGGTCACATGCTTCACAGGGCTTCAGTGAGGATTAAACGAGTTAATATAAAGTGTCTGATACAGTGCCTGGCACGCCGTAAACACTCAAGAAGTGTGAAAAATTATTCATAGGGAAGGTTCCCACGGCTAAATAAATTGAGGAAACACTGGGTTTAAGATAAATAGGTTTCTTCACCTCAAGATTTCTCAAAATAACGGTATTAGTGATACTAATGGGACGTACCTCAAAGGTTGGGAGGATTAAATGAAATAACGGATGCGTGAGATGCTCACCCCCCCATGCATATAACGGCTACTTAATCAATGTTACCTGTGAGTGTTATTAATAAGCCTGGCGGATCTTCAAGAAAAGGAGCGGATGTTTCCCAAACTGGTTGTGCTCTTTTTCAACAGGGATTCTCGCAGAATCAGTGCTCTAGGAAGCACACCCTGGGGAAAGTCACAGAGGGGGATGGCCACGTGTTTTCCACCTCTGTCACTGAAAACGAGGGCTTAGGCCAGGGCGAGAGCAGCAGGGACTTGGTTTCGGGGAGAATGCACTGGTGGAAGAGAAGTGCTGGGCCAGATGGTGGGACGAGCTGGGAACCCTCCCCTGCGGCTCTCACACACCCCGTGGGGTGGTGTCCCTGTGGAAGGGGCACACGCCTATGATCCAGAAGAACTGATTCCACTCTGGATTTTGCCTCTCTCTAGCTGGGTGACCTTGGGCGAGTCACTGGGCCTCTCTGAGGTAAAGATATCTCTATAATGATGGGATGTGGGCTGTAAACTTGATAATTTCTACGGTCCCTCTGGATCCAGGATTCTATGTTTATGTGCATTTCTGCCAAAATGGGGGAGGGAAGAGAAAAAGGAATAACTTCTTAACCATAGTGTCTTCTAACCACGATCCCTGATTCTACACTTATTTGGGGTGGTTTCCAGAGAGGTCCTAATGCCTGCTCACTCTCTTAGCCAAGGTATCCCCTGTGGATTGGGGATACTGATAGAGAAAAATGGTGATCTGTCAAGCCGGACTCATAGCTGTCAAAGGGTGGGGGATAGAGAAGCGAAGAAAGGTCCTCACGTTAACCCCTTCTGTATCTGAAGAGACTATAAACCCACTATGCCAAATGGCCAAACTTTTACAAAGAGGTCTGATGACCATATTCCACGTTTTCCAAACTAAATGTCAGGACCCATGATGTCAGAAAGAATTTTTCATGCCACCAGGTACAAGATGCAGTCCCAGAGATAGAAAGTAGAAGCAGATATCTCAATTTTGGTAAAATGCAGATGATTTGCAGGTGACAAGGAACAGAACAGCTGAAAACAGGGGTGTCCCAGGAAGTTCAGGTAATCTGATCATCAGGCAGGGGACCTTCTCTTGCTCTGTCCGTCTGTGTGTTCTCCACAACAGGAGCGCTGCTCTTTGGACATCAGTGGAGATGGCGAACCTCATCCTTGGCATTCCCATGGAGACAGTAAAAACCACACTGGATGCTTAGATTGGCATCCACCGTTCCCAACCTGGTCCAACCCTCCGCCCAGGGCTCTCCTGCTTTCCTCTAGGGTTAACTGCGGGACTTACTTCCACTAACTGATTGCAGAAGAACAATTTCCCCCATTTAATTTATTAAGCCACTAAGAGACACAGTGACCTACGTCAGTGCTCCTAATCTGTGAACTTCTCACCAAAGTTGAACTGAGCAGCATCTCCCCGTGTTACCGGCTGAGCACCGGCCTGGCCCTTTGTCCCACTCCTGTTCTTAATTTCCTGCTGTCTATTGTCTCTCTGATAAGTGCTGAAAGAGGAAAGGGTAGGATTTAATTGCTTTAAAGATATCAAATAAGCCAGTGCAGAGGTTATCTCCTCTCCAACCTCTAGATTTTTCTGGCTCAAGGTTGTGTTACTTAGTTACTAACTGAGCTGCAGAGGGAGAACCCAGATTCACAGCACAGACTTCATTCAGCAGATGGAGGGGAAAGTCAAAAGAATAGCCATTAGGAATCAGACAGGGAACTGGAACCTGAGGGTGGCTGCTGAGGGCAGGTGGCAGCAACGTCCAACTGCTCTTTCAAGGCATTCAAAGCAGGGAGGGGGAGGCCTACATTATTTGGGTCAAAATCAACAACTGTTCCAGATGACCCATTTTCTGTTGTCAAGGTCAGTGTTATTCAGACCCCACTCACCCAGCCTTGCAGTAGAGACAGGTGGCCTGAGGTGGATGGGCCAGTACTTTTTCCAATCTGGGGCCACCCAACTTGACTTATGTGTAGAGGGAGAGAGAAGACTTCACAGGGAAAGGACGTGAAGGGGGATTTCCCCATATCGGGTCATCTGCGGTAAAGAGCACTGTTGGAGGTGGTCATTGAGAAGAACTGACTGGCAGTTAACCCACAAGCTGGACCCAGGCAATCAGAGGATCCTTACCCCCTCCCCTGTCCTTGGAATGTACATTCTGCCCACCGTTCCTGTACTAGGAGCCACTTCAAGGATGCAGCCTTGAGAAAGCAATGTGTTGCTGAGACCATCTGGACTGAACACGTGACTGAACCCCGTTAAGGCCTCTATATAAACTTTTAAGATTCTGGCGGCCAGGTGCAGAGATCTACTTGTCTTGCGGCCACTCAAGACAAGCCTCACAAGTAAGTTCCTTTGCTTATTAAAACCACCACCTAACAATCTAGAGTGGCCTGCCTCTTTCTTGGGTCTCTCCTTGCCCTCCATGGTGGGGGGGGGGGATGCAGTTTCGAATTTCACGCTGGGGGAACTGCAGGCACTGGGAACCAACAAGCATACAGAGGGGAGCCAGCTAATCACCTGAGCTGCCTTGAGGGGAGATGGTTACTCGGCTGATCCTTCAGGAGGGTAGTGCTCACAGTGAAACTAAAAAACAGAACCCATGCATTGTCCCACCAGCTTCACCTGTGGGGGGAGGGGGCTTTGAGAGCCAGTGGTTCATTTCTTGTACAGGTAAAGAAAACTGATTATTTTTTTTAAATGATACATGAGTTTGGCATCAATAGTTGAAGACCTTTGAAAAGATAACATGGTCCCGGGAAAAGAATTTGAGAGTGGAGTGGGCACTTCCTGGATCTTCCTTTCCCTCCTCTTTTCCTGGAAACCAGTTGGGTCATTGGTTTTAATCTAGAGGTGGCAAGAGGTGCTCCTGCTGCAGCTGTGTCCCCAGAGTGTGTGGAGGTCTCCTGAGCTCAGTTCCACCATGCCGGCCCGGTATTACTCCCACCCCTCCCTCTTCCTGATAATGGCTCTTCTAGTGAGCTACCAGCCCCAGCCCCTCTTCCCGGCACACATGAGTCCAGAGAGAAGCTGCCTCCCAGATGGGCTGGGACATGAGGCAGTCACCAGTTCAACCTCCGTCTAGCCCCTGAGCTCCAGGCTGATGGATTCGAGCCCCATTATGACCAACAGCTCAGAAATAGACAAGTCTAATGGAAAGCCCTGATTTCCACCCTTACGGTGGGTACCCCAAGATGCAGTTTGGCCAGATAGAAACCAGCAGCTGACTGTGACCTTACCTGGTGGTTCCCTTCTCAGGCCACTCGCCCATCTCTAGGGCTCACCCTCCCTGCTAAACAGCCTCTGACTTGAACTTTTCACCGGTAAATTGGAAATCAGATAACAGGATGGACGGTCAAAGGCAGCTCAACCCACAAAGAAAACTGTAGCTGATGTGTGCTGTCTGCTTTCCCATCCTCCAAAACTGTACTCCGGATGGTGAGTGTGTGTGTATGTGTGTGTACTTGGAGGCAGGTGAGGAAGGAGAGGCTGCAGAATTGATTATGATTTATTAAACTATTGGAACAGAGGCTGAATCATCACAGTCAAAAAATAAATAGCTGCAACTTGATGCGACACAACTCCCACTTCTTGCATGTTCCCCTTTGCTCCCTCACAGTGCGTAGGAGGAGGGCTGTGCTGGGTCAGACCAGCGGGTGCCCACGGACATGGTTATAGCCACTGCGCCTCCGAGCTCTGGAAAGCTGGCAGAGGTGGAATGAGTCGCTCCGCTGCTGATTGAACTGGATTTTGGAACCCAAGCGCAGGTTCCCACACTGTGGAGGGGCGTTGGCCGCTGCATGGAGAAGTACGTTCCCCCGGGCCCATTTTCTCCCTGCCCTTCCCCTGGCCCTGCGCCCTACGCCCTGTTCCCAGGGATGAGGCACGGTAGACACAGCTTTGCAAACTTGTCTGACCGAGGAGATGGCAGAGGTCCTGGGGCGAGCCTGGGTCACCCCGGCGCCACTCCAGCTGCCTAGAATATGTTGGGTGAAACAACCGATTCTGTGAAAGCGGAGGGAAAGCAGCATGTCTCTGCCACAAGTCTCGGGGAGGCCGAAATCGCTTCACCCTTCACGCCCCCGCACGTGGGTCCCCCCACTCTCCCCCACTCTGCCTGGGAGCTCTGCCCGCAGCCACAGGCAGGATTCTCCACCTGGCTCACCCCTGTCTTCCCACAGGACCGGGCGGGCGGAGCAAAGCCGCCGTGACGTAACCGGGGCGGGGGGAAATGTGCCGAGGGGCCCGGGCTCCACAGGGCCAGTCCAAGCGGCGCAGCCACCCGCGCCCGGAGCCTCAGTTCGCGGCTCGGCGCCTGGGGTCTGCGGGCCGCCGAGCTCTGCGCAGCGCGAGGGGCGAGCCCGAGCCGGCAGCTCGGGACGCCGAGCGCAGGGTGCCGGCCAAGCTGCTGCGAGCCCTGGCGCCCCGCTGGGTCGGGACAGCCGCTGGGTGCCGGCGAGCCGAGCTAGCGGATTGCAGCGGAAAAGCAAAGGTGAGGTGTGTGTGGGAGTGCCTGCGTGTGTGAGAGAGAGACACACACACACACTTGGGCACCTACGTGCATCTGCGCTGCATAGTGGTGCGCGCCTCGGGGTGCCTGAGTGCAGGTCCCGCGGTGCGTGGTTCTCCGCCCTTGCGCCTTTTGGGGGGTGATTTTGGTGGAAATGAACGACAGCGGGTGTCCCGGCGTGAATAGGGGGCTGTGGGTCGTGTGTGCTGAACGGACGTGTCCGCACAGCCGTCAGCCGGTGTGCGCGGCGCGCGCCCTTGTCCAGTCCTCACCCCGCAGCCGAGTGTCCAGGTGGTAGCTGTAACGGGGATAACTTCTTTCCCAGCCGCCTGCAAAAGAGCCCCGACGCGAGGAGAGCGAGGCTGGCGGGGGCTGCACCGCCGGGGCTCCTGAGGGCGCGCACCCCGACACCCGAGCCTGTGAGGGGCAGGCGGCGGAGCAGAGGAAAGAGGAGCTTCCCCCCTGTTCTTGCTCGCCCGGCCTGCGAGACGGGTCCCGAACGGTCCAGAGTCCGCTCCCCCGGCGCCCGGGCGGAGAGGACAGTTTGCCTGGCTTTGGAGAGACCGAACCGCTGAGTGGCCCGCGCCCCGGAGCCGCGGGCCAAGTCCCCGAGTGGCTGTCGCCCGCTCCCAGCCATCCCTGATGCCTCGCCACCACCCCCCCCCCGCCTCTGCATTTAGAGACGGGGGTGCTGGCACCACAATCTTTAGTCTCTCCCTCGTCCTCCTGGAAATAGCAAAGAATCTTTTAGGAAACCCTTGGGTCTGAGGGTCAGCGAGTCGGATGTCGAGGAGGAGGATTTTCTGTGCCAGGCCAGGGAACCATCTGGCCAGTCCGGACTCTCAGCTCTCCCTTATGCCCTTCGGCCAACACCTCCTCCGGCTTTTCCTAGGTGCTCTAACGCCGCGGTGGCCCGCACCTGGCTTGTCTCTACCGCCGGTGGGGCTCATGCTCCAGCCACAGGGAGACACGCTCGGGTTTAGCAGGCTCCGAGGGACGTGAGGGTGGGGGCTGAATGGGGGAAAGATGCTAGGGAGAAAGAAAAAGCTGTAGCTGAATAGGATTTATGAGCACCCCTGATGCCCGGTTCCCATCCCAGCACTCAATTCTTAAGCTGGTAACCACAGCTCCTCTGGGGAGGGCAGGGGGTGCCCAGACCCTTCTCACCTTCCTCTCCAACGGAGCCCACACTCTGTCTCAGAGGAAACCAACCACCAGCCATTTCCAGTACCTAACAATTCTTAGGCTGGAATAATCAAGAAAGCAGAAAACTAAACTTCCTTCTGCATTTAATTTGACCACAATTCAACAAGTATTGCCTGTCCAGCATTGGACTCCACTTTCAAGGGGACCCAAATGAAGCAGAAGTCACTCGGAGACCTTAGGGAGCTTACTTCCTTGTTACTGAAATAAGAGCCACTGTGATTTAAACTCATTTCTTCCTTGGAGGAGGCTTCCTACTTTGGCCTGGCTCCCAGTTTACCACCTCTGCCACCTTCACCAAGCTCTGAACCCTGTCTATTGCCATCTCTCTCAAAAGCAGAGAATGCTGCTTCTCAGCCTATTTCCGAAAAAAATTGACCCCACGCAATTCCACCCCACTGAGTGAGAGTCTAGCCCGAAAGTCAGAGTTAGGGCTGGAAATCAGCATTCAACCCTCCCTTACATGCCTGCACCATCATCATCCCTTTCCCAGAAGCTCTAGACAGGGCTTCTGCAACCCAGGGATCTTCAATCTTACCCGGACACTGGAGTGTGACCTTGCACATTACATAGATGGGACCCTGGAAATGCTAGTGATTAATGTACACTTTCATGCAAATGGCTTAAATACGATTCTGGATCTGTAGAATTAAAGTAACTGACAAGACAGTTAGAAATGATAATGGAAACAAGCCAAGTTAATCCAGGGATAGCAAAAATGGTGTCTTTACAGCTTCTGTGTTTTTGTGTGTGTGTGTGAGGAAGACCAGCCCTGAGCTAACATCCGTTGCTAATCCTCCTCTTTTTGCTGAGGAAGACTGGCCCTGAGCTAACATCCGTGCCCATCTCCCTCTACTTTATATGGGACGCGGCCACGGCATGGCTGACAGGCAGTGCGTCAGCGGGCGCCCGGGATCTGAACCGGCGAACCCCGGGCTGCCAAGCGCGGACTAAACTGCTGCGCCACTGGGCCAGCCCCTACAGCTTCTGTTTTTAATAGCTGCCAGTTTATGCTTTTTACCCAATGCGGACATTAAGTCTTGGGTCTCCAAAGTGTTTTGCAGAAAAGGTCAGCCACAAAGCCCAGACCCCACTTTACAGACAGTTGTGTGGTGGGGAAATTAGCACAGAAATAATAATCAGAGAGAGAGGTGAGCGAGGATCCTCGAGTACTCGTTGCTAGCGAAGTTCCCTTTCACTCATCAGCAGTCTCTCCAGCATAAAGGAGCAACCTCCAGTCTTCACTCAGGCACCAGGAAAAGTGCCCTGCTCAGGGGAAATGCGTCCACCAAGTGAATTATTCCCACTATGTGGGGAACACACCACCCCTTACCATCTTCCCTTTTCTGGAAACGACCTCTTCCCTGCCCTCCGCGCTTCATTCTTTACATGTTCAAGACCCAGCTCAAACATCCCTTTCATGAAGCCTACTCTGAATCCCCCCAGAGAGAAAGGCATTCTGAAGGCCTCTGGTCATATCTCCAAGCAACTCACACCCTATATGAGTTGGCTTCCTTGCCTGTCTCCCCTCTTAAATTGTCACCTCCCAGAGGGCACCAGCCATGTCTTGTTTATTCCTGTGTCCTTGGTGTCCAGAACAAAGAAGCCCCCCAGGGATGTTTTTTTGAATGACTGTAGATAAATCATTTAATTGATGAGTTATCGTTTTGTGTCTTAGGCCGAGCCAATGATGTTACAATTATCTTCTCAGCATGGACGTAAAACAGGAGTCAGCTTCTTTAAACCAAAGCCCAGTTATCAGCCACTAGTTTTCCAGTCCACTGAGCTGCAGATGGTAATGCTGTGAAAAGCTCAGAAGACTTGGGTGTCCTGTGCTCAAATCCCAGCTCCACCAACTGTGTGCAACGGAATGGGAGCAAGTTACTTAAACTCTCTAAGCCTTGGTTTCCTCATCTGTAAAGTGGGGATACCAATCCCCACCTCACAGGATGGTTGGGAAGATCAAGGGGACAGTGAATGTGAATGAGCTACATCAGGGTTTGGAATTCACTTCTGTGAACGAGCTTGCCTCCCTCATGCCTGAATCCTGTTTCTGCCCCTAATCGGGGATCACAGGCAAATTCTCTGGGGTGTTAGAAGATTCTGGAGCATCCTGCCGGGGGACTTTAGGAAAGGACTTTCCTCTTTTCTTAGTTAGGCATGAGGTCAGGAATTGGGTATAGGAGAAACAAAAACAGAAGAAACAAAAATAAACTAAAGCATACATTTTAAAAATAAAAGCAAGTCGGATTTTTATTTTTAATAGTTAAGACTATAAATTGGCTCATTATGTAGGAAGATTTCAATAAATTAGAGATAAATGAGATGGCAGAGGAAAAACAGAGAAAAGATAACATTTTCTGAGTTCTGATTATGAGCCCAGCACAATGCTAAGTGTTTCCACATACATTTCATCACTTAACCTTTATGACACCCCATTTTGACAAACGAGAATCAAAGCAGTTGAGTGCCGGGCACAAGATCACATGGGCTCCGGGGTGGAACACTGGTTTATTTTACCTCTAAAGTCTGGGATTTTTCCACTCTGGGGTTTTCAGAGTAGAAGGACTCCAAAGTAGTCAACAAGTCAGTATAGATTTCCTCACGGGGAAAAGGCCAAGAAGGCCCGTGTCAGAGCCCTCTGAGGTCAGGAGCTGGACTTCTCCAAGTTCTGCCTTTTTACTGCTTGGACCAGTCAACTTCTTACAAATCAAAGTCCGTTTTTTGCAGCCACACCACCTCCCACATATGCGTTACCAAAGATGACAAGATAAACTATGATGACTGAACCCAAACCCTTCCCCACTATTGGAAAAACAACTCAAAAAGTCTGCACGCTCATGAGAATGGGCTGGTAGCTCTCACATTGATGTGGAAAGATACACTTTTCAATTGAAGAGTATGTCTGAGAGGGTAAACCAGAAATGTGGAAAGCTTAAGTAGCCTCTGACTGACGAACCTCTTCCTTTTTTCTCTGCAGATGTCACAGTGGATCCTTTGCCTCCAAGACCCATTAAGGTGAGAATAAGATCTTTGGCTGGTTGGAACTAGCCTAAGACTGTAAGGCAGCCATGGATATGGCGTATGAACTACTCAATGGGAGCCATGCATGGCTTTCCTCTTCATTTGACCTCAATGGCTCCATGGCAGCTGCCAACAGCTCAAACCAGACAGAACCATACTATGATCTGACCAGCAATGCAGTCCTCACGTTCATATATTTTGTGGTCTGTATCATTGGGTTATGTGGCAACACACTTGTCATTTACGTCATCCTCCGCTACGCCAAGATGAAGACCATCACCAACATTTACATTCTCA
The DNA here is from genome assembly GCA_031878705.1 of Tapirus indicus. NCBI lineage: Eukaryota > Metazoa > Chordata > Mammalia > Perissodactyla > Tapiridae > Tapirus > Tapirus indicus. The sequence goes on from CM062932.1 coordinate 52,502,576, forward strand.
ATCTGGCCATTGCAGATGAGCTTTTCATGTTGGGTCTGCCCTTCCTGGCCATGCAGGTGGCTTTGGTCCACTGGCCCTTTGGCAAGGCCATTTGCCGGGTGGTCATGACTGTGGACGGCATCAATCAGTTCACCAGCATTTTCTGCTTGACAGTCATGAGCATTGACCGATACCTGGCTGTGGTCCACCCTATCAAGTCGGCCAAGTGGAGGAGACCCCGGACAGCCAAGATGATCAACGTGGCTGTGTGGGGAGTCTCTCTGCTGGTCATCTTGCCTATCATGATATATGCTGGGCTTCGGAGCAACCAGTGGGGGAGAAGCAGCTGTACCATCAACTGGCCAGGTGAATCTGGGGCGTGGTACACAGGGTTCATTATCTACACCTTCATCTTAGGGTTCCTGGTGCCCCTCACCATCATTTGTCTTTGCTACCTGTTCATTATCATCAAAGTGAAGTCCTCTGGAATCCGAGTGGGTTCCTCTAAGAGGAAAAAGTCTGAGAAGAAGGTGACCAGGATGGTGTCTATCGTGGTGGCTGTCTTCATTTTCTGCTGGCTCCCCTTCTACATTTTCAATGTCTCTTCGGTCTCTGTGGCCATCAGTCCCACTCCAGCCCTTAAAGGCATGTTTGACTTCGTGGTGGTCCTCACCTATGCTAACAGCTGTGCCAACCCCATCCTGTATGCCTTCTTGTCTGACAACTTCAAGAAGAGCTTCCAGAATGTCCTCTGCTTGGTCAAGGTGAGCGGCACAGATGACGGGGAACGGAGTGACAGTAAGCAGGACAAATCCCGGCTGAATGAGACCACAGAGACCCAGAGGACCCTCCTCAATGGAGACCTCCAGACCAGTATCTGAACTGCCTAAAAATAAATAAAACACCAAGCTCTGCCAACTGGCAATGTGCTCCCAACCCCCACCCCCTTCCTTCCTCCCACCCATCACACTGGCTTCTAGAATAGGGACTTGCTCAGCATGAGTCCAATTTGAAGAACAGTGTTTGAGTCGGCTTGTCTGAGTGAATGATAATGTATTAAATTGATTACCTCTCCCTTAAAGTGAACATTTATAGGCAGGCAGACAATTGAGTCTGGAGAAGTGGAAATCATGCCTGGATATGACCTTCAGAAATGTTGAAACTCAAGAAAAATAGAAAACTATATCTGTGTGTTTGTGTGTTTAAAACCCAATATGTAATGTCATGGTCTTACACTTATGCTTGTAGATTCCTATCTGTACAGTCATTACCTATGTTTCCTGTGCTCAAGTACACAAGTAGCAAATTCAAGTGTGCATAGTATAGGTGGACATTTATTACAATATGGTACCCACAGAAATGGACTTACCATGAAGCCAATAAAGTTTAAGCTTCAGGGATCTCTCTTGCTTGGGCAGTATGTTCACATGGCCATATGTTTTTGTAAAAAATTGTAAAAGTAAGATATTTTTGTATTCTTTTTCTTAGAGAGGTCTCCTTAAATCGTATAAGCTTCCAGCCTGACAAAACCTGCCTCTGCCCCTGGGTATTTGCTTCATTAATTTCAGGCAAGTTAGACGAAAGTAAGAAGGGAGAGGGAGAAGACATTTGAGGATCCAGAACATAAATTCATGTGTTTTCTCTTCTTAGATATAATCAAAGAATTATTCATTTACCCAAAAGGACTTAAATGGTTGTGGTCATCAATCACTGTATTCATCAAGACAGGCCTACTTTTGTTATAAGATTGCATTTTTTCCTTCTCAAATTGCTTTAATTTTTCTTTGGGAGCCATGGAAGGCGAGAGGGGGTGAAAATCCCTAACCTGAAAGGCAAAAAATGGACTGTAATTCTTGTGGAGAAACTGTTTTATTCTCCCCACCATGAAAATAAATAAGCACGAAGGAAAATTACACCTTTCTGAAAAACCATGAAATTAGTTTTTTTTCTAATGCCAGACATGGCTTCCTAATGAAAGAAAATGGAACTGTAATTCAACAGCTCCTCAAAGGGGTTTTTTAAGGACTTGATACAAAGGTGGGCACTAAGAAAATCACAATGCGTGCTAAAGATCTGAGGATATTATTCCTCAAACATAAGCATGTGTACCAGCCAATAAACATGTAGCATGCAGGGGGTGTGCGGCTGTGAGTGCCGGAAGAGTCCCATCCCTCACAGGTGTACCCGCACCACCTTACTCACCCATTGCATACACGTTAAACATTGACCTTGAATGCCATGGACTCTGTGAGCTATTCCTCAAGCACGGTCATGGACAGGCACTTCACATCATCAGTGACATTTTTCTGTCTGTCCCTGAAATTGCAGATGGACTCATACAAGCGATGGGAAATCATACCCATTTCATTGACTGATCCCAGTTTCCAGAATATGAAGAAATATATACTCATGTGTTTGTAAGAATGCCATCATCTCTGGGTTTGTATGAAAGCCTCACTCTTCATGTTTCACATACAGATTTCACCATATTTAAAAATGAGCTTTCCTCTTCTGGCTCCCTAAACAAGAGCTGTTTGATAGTCAGAATGACTAAGAACTCCACCTGTGGCTATTGTTATTAATATGCTGCCTTTATTCTATCTGTCTATATAATTCATGCCACCTCATTCCCAAAAGTACTTACTGTGACCTAGAAAAATAAGATTTATGACGGATAAATAAATCCATGCAAAAATAAAAAGAGGTGCAATTATAAGATGAGACTATGGGGCAAATTGTTACACAAAAATGCATGCAGTAAAATCCGTACCACTGCTAAGAAAAGGTCTGCTCATGTTCAGCTCAGGACTTCCTTAATGGAGGGTGACTCCCCCTGATCCTTCTCCTCCTCCTCCATAAAAACATGCAAAGATTTGGAAGAAACTGCTTTAAATCCCAACTTTACCATTATTATAATATAAGATGTTCCAGGGTCTTTGAGTAAATGCTGGTTTTTACTTAGGGAAGTGATTCCAAGGGACCAAGAATTGGTAGAAATAATTTCAAGGCAGATAGACTAAGTCTATAGCACTCATGCCCCTGTGATCAGAGAAACTGCCTCCAAGGAGGCCGGGGTCCAAAGCAGCTACCCAAAGTCTCAAAACGAAATGCTTACCCAGGTTCATGATGGGGACTCATCAGCAGGATGGTCATTCTAAGGCTAAAAGGTGAGGCATTTGAGACTGATGCTACAATTCTGTCCAAATCAGCAGTCAGGTTTCTACTACATGAAAAGGTGTTCTCCACTTTTTGAAATATCTCTTTCTAGGATGACTTGCTCTCTGGTTGTTCCTTTTATCCAAAAGAGGGAATAAACATTAAAATTTAAATGTTAACAGAATTTTAATTCCAAAATTTAATCTTAGCTTCAACTCAACATTTAATTATGAAGATAAACCTGCTGGATGCTGGGAGAAAATAAAAAGTAATGCACTCCATTGATTTTAGGATATCTGATCATCTGGGCTATGCAAGCTACTACTTACCTTCCATTAGCATAGGTAGTTAAGAGCTGATTAAACCTAAGTGGATTTCGTGAGAAAGGTCTCGGGAGAGACAATATGGCATTGTGCCCTGTGTTGAACGATGTTAGCTTGTGTTTCAGTAACACAGAGAGTTGAGTAATATTGGACATGGAGTCGGAACTTTGGTGGGGTTCATGCCATAGCTTGGGACAGTCTAAGAAGACACGAGGAGAAGGACACTGGATAATGGAAGGACACTGCATTTCCTTCCTTTGCTTGGTTTTTTTTTTTTTTTTTTTTGAAGAAAAGGAAGGAAGAGGAGGAAGAGGGGGAGAAGAAGGAGTCATTCTCCATTAGTTGTGGCTGCTAGGAAGTCCTGAGCTGAACTCAAGCAGACCTTCCCTTTAGTAATGATGGGGATTTGACTGCATGCATCTTTCTATAACAACTTTCCTTATAGCCTCATCTTATAATTGCACCTCTTTTTATTTTTGCATGGATTTATTTATCTATCATAAATGGTATGCCGAGAAGAAAATGTGGGCTGGTGGATGGGACTTCCAAAGCCAGCAGTGACCTGGAGTCTATTTGCTTACACAGATTTAACCTCCTCTCCATGACAGAACACAAGTGCTGATTCCTGAAGCTTTCAGCCCCAGCTGCCCTAGATAGGAGCACCGTGCTGGAAGGTGCTCCGAGAGAAGTAGGAAGTAAACGGCTGTCGAGATACATGTTCCTAATCAGCTCCAAATGCGACTGTTCAATCAAGACAGTAAAGTGACAAAGGAAGGCAGAAATGAACTCTGGGCTTGTTGAAGAGAGGCGGCAAGAAAACCACGATAGGCTCCATATGTGGTTGGGAAGGGCCGATTAGTGTTTCTGAAACATGTGTCATCATAAAAAATCACAATAGTTGGTGATCCAAGCATTTGAGCTTCTAAGCAATGACTTATAATCAGTCACTTGTCTAATCCACATTTTTGCCAGATTCAAAAACACCGAATTTCCTATCAAATGTTCTATCAGAGCAAACCTTCATCCAAGTGGTTGTTTGCTTCTAATACGTGAATTTCTGAGAACATTCTCATAGGCAGAGTCTCTCATTTTCCTCCTAGCAGCTCATCTAGAAAGTAGGCATCAGGGACTGTATTCTACTTACATCTGAAAAGCTTTCGTAGTTCTGTTGCCATTCGGATTGAGAATGACAGCTCAAGGACAAACTTTCATACCCTCCACCCCCACTGCTGCTTTCAACGACTGCCCACTCCTTCCTTTAAATCAGCAGTGACCGAACACAGGCTGATCATCCGGTCTCCTCCTTTAGATGTGTCAGGTTGTGTGTATCTGGACTGTGCTTAAAAACTGAGCTAAATATTAACCAAGACTGAGCCAAGCTGAATACAAAACATTATTGATTCTCTGAAGATTAAGAGTGAGTATAATGTCTTTAAATGAAATGCTGTGGCTTTATCACTGGGCTCAGTGGACGTCTGCCTCCTGTTGGACAAAGATTTTAAGCCTGAGAGAGCTGATGACACACAGACCCAACTTCAAGTGGGTGGAGAGGGAGTTGATATGAAGAAAGGGAGAGGCTTTATTTTTTCATCTCTCTCTTTTTTCCTGGCATTTATTGAAGGGACAGATCAAAGGGAGAAAAGGACCTCTTTGCCAGGATAATGGTGTCTGGTTGGGAGAGGTGACTGGCTCACTTCTGATCCTGATCCTGCCAAGACTAGAAGCAGAAAAGGAATGTACCGGTTAGAGATAAAATTGCCCCATGCTTTTAGAAAAGCCTGTTGAGGAACATGATGCAAGACCCACTTAAAAAGAAATCTAAAATGGCTTCCCAGAGCCTTGCCCACTCCAAATATTCAGTGACCGGGGCCTCCAATTGCTTAAGCAATAGACAAGGTCCCCTTGCAGTGGTACCAGATAAGACTGTTTTAGCCCTGGACACAGAAGGAGACACAGTTGTCCCAGGTCATTATAAAGAATAGATTACAAAGTGACTAGCACAGGGACCCTGCAGGAAAATTGCTTTTCTCAAAAGAGGAAGACCCATGATCAGCTCTACAGGACTATCCGTAAACTCACCAGGCTCTAAGGAGCAGCAATGCGGGCCCCAGGCAGTACTTCCCCCACCTGACAGATGGCGGGGGTGGCGGTTCCTCCCCAGGTGAGGGAATAGGGTCACTATAGAGTGAGCTGATGTTGTTTCTCATGGGTATTATTTTCTAACAAGGAACCCAAATGGTTCTCACGTAACATAATCAAGGCTTAGTTGTTTTCTTAACATTAACCAGCCTGTACTTTTGCTACATTTTGTGCTCTCAGACACACACACACACTTGATGCAATGCACACAGGTGACACAACAGAGCACGTGCACATGCATGTGACACATGCACACACACAATACACCTTCTATCGCTTTCAGGCAAGACCTCCAATGCAGAGATTCTCCAAGGCTTTCCACAGAGGGAGATAACTATAATTTGACCAACTCATTTAAAGTCTAGGGATATTAAGTCATTTTTTTCTAGGTGGGGTGGGGGGGACACTGTGCACGAGCTACTTTTTCACCGAGAGGATTCTGTGCCGGATCACAGACTGCATGCCTAGCCCCAGCCAGCTCTCCCTGCAATAACAGGCCATCTCAAATTTTTGAAAAAATAGAGTTTGCAAAAAGGTGTGAACGGTTGACTACAATCATCTGCACTAGTCAACCGGCTTAAAGGACACATTCTGCTAACAGCAATACTTTTGCATAACAAAAACAATACAATTCCTTTGCAGAAAATCCACTCAAAATAATTTTCAAATTGATTCTCATCAAGAACAGGACTCTAACAGACATTTCTTCCCCCATGCTTCTTACTACAAACCTGAAGTTGAACACTTCTGGGGAAGCTGAGGTGCTCAGCCACCACAAAAGTGAATTGCCATTCTCTTCCTCAGCCATGAGTGCACCTCCACAAAAGAGTCTCTTGAGCATAAAAGAAGCCGGGCCCTTGTCCACTGTCCCACTCCAGTTCACTACCATGGCTCGGGACATCTACATCAGCTCATCTTGTTTTCTTTCTAAGTCCCTGCCGGGATGTGATGGATAAGAGAGCGTTGTTATATTCCTCTTTGATGAACAGAAGTCTGATCTCCAGGGTTCACTCCTAAGATTAATTAAGGTAAGCTTAGTCCCAGCTGCACCGCCAATTTGCAGGCTAGACACTCGCAGAGCAAAGGCTCAGACTGCATGAAGACTCACTTTGTTTGGCTTCAGCTTAAACGCTTTTTGGCAGATTAAAATTGTCTCCCAGAGGCTGGCCTGGTGGCATAGCGGTTAAGCTCACGTGTTCCGCTTTGACGGCCCGGGGTTCCCTGGTTTGGATCTTGGGCACAGACCTACTCACCACTCATTAAGCCATGCTGAGGTGGCATCCCATATAGAAGAGCTACAACTCCACAACTATGTAGTGGGGCTTTGGGGAGAAAAATTGGCAATGGATGTTAGCGCAGGGCCAATCTTCCTCAAAAAAAAAAAATTTCTCCAAAATATCTCTTCCAAACCCCCAGACGGATGAGCACTGTCTTATTTATCGAAGGCTTGTTCTAGGAGGCTTGAGACCACAGATGTCTCACTTCTCCTCTGCACCTTCACACACGACCACCTTTCACCTTCTCCTCGTTCCAAAGGCTTGTCGACTGGAAGGTGCCAGAACAGCATCCTCCGCCAGGAGGCATGTGGTCTCTGCTGGGGGCTGTCTTCGCAGCCAAGGAAACCCATTCCTCCTCGACCTTAAATGGAACATTTCTAGTCCAACTGAGCAGACACAGAATCTGGTTTGCCATCAGCAACATGGTTCTGGGCTGTTGGGTTGATGTGGAAATGGGTATTAAGAGGGTTTGGGATGTCCAGGGCTTCCTTATGGCTTCCAGGACCCATAAAGTCAATCCTAGTCGCTGGAGAAGAACCAAAGCAAGGCAGTGGAGTGGCAGGTCGCTTCAGCAGTAAAGCCTGTCGTCAGAGGTTGGCTTCACCTCAAAGAGGGCCAAGGTCATCGGAGGGCCAGGTACTCTGGGTAGAGTCAAGACAGGGGACAGGCTGCTGTTGAGCAGGGAGTGTCACATTTTTGAAATTTAGCCTGTCAGATTTCGTTTCCTTTAACTACATCTTCCATCTATCTTTCAAAAGAGTGTTTCCTAATATTTATTTTTAAAATTTGAAAATTTAAAAATCCCTTCTCTTTTTGAGAATTCCACAATGCCCACCTTTAAACAATAGAAAGAGACATTTAATTTTCATAAAATGAGGCTGGGAACTGATTTGGAAGGAAAGTGTCAGCAGAGGCATTTAATCCTGTGGGTGGATGAGCCAGAGCCAGGCCTCCCCCCGATTTTCCGTCTCTCCCTCTTTTTGGTCATTGCACGGCCTCGGACAGAAGCAGTTTAATACGAAGTTGAGCAGGAGAAAAGGTTCCTCATTAGAACAACCAGCTAACAATGACTGGTTTCCCATCTGTTTGGAGGAGGAAATCAGCCAGCCCAGCCACACAATGAAGTGCCACGAGGAGCCACCAAGCTCACCCTATTTGATGGCGAGCAAAAGTAACAGCAGACCGACTACCCAGCATGATTTGAAAGCCTTTTCCCCAAGAAAAGTCTCCATTCGAGTTTCCAACAGCCTGCAAACCATCTCAGTAGGAAAAAACAGAGCGCGGAGTGTATGGAGTTGACTTTTAGAATGCATTTCAAGATAGGTGAACGTGTAAGGTATATTTTGCCTAAAGTCTACTTACTCTTTATTTCATAGTTGATCTATGCATCACCCTCCGGCTGTCCCTCACCAATAAACAGCAGGTTTTTACAAACAGTAGATCAACCATTATCAAAGGACACTGAAAACTCTTCACACACAGACTCTCACACTGCATTTCACCCCCTCTTCTGATCTTTTGAGTGATGCTGACACTGTTGTTGCCCCCCACTTTCTGAAGGTGCTGGAGATAACGAAATGCGAGCCTTTGGGCTCCTTTCCACCCCTGTCTTTGAAGGCTTAATGGATTTTTCTTTCTCTTTCCATTCTCTATGGATACAAGGAAACCTGGGACATCCAAAAAAGCCTTCAGCAGCCCCCACCGGAAAAACAGTTTCAAATCACATGATGTGATTGATGGTTTCAACATGTCAAGAAGAGGCGTGCAACTAAGCTAGATATTTTTATTATTCTTATGGTATTTTGAATGTGGTTATTCTTGCTAACATGTCATTCTTGCATGTCTAGCATTTCAGTGAAATAGCTAAATTTGCTGGTGCTTTCAAATAAGCTGCAACTGCCTTTGTAATTGTGTGTGTTTCTCAGTCAGATAAATTTACCTCTATCTTTGCTGTTATAATTGATTGTATATACTAGAAAGTGAGAAGCAAACATTTCTTTTTAGTGACTTTATTTTTTTTTATTTGCAAGTGTACTGTTTTATAAACTACCTTCACATGAAATCATATTCTCAGTTGAAGGGACTCAGACTGAAGTCTGTTTACTGGGCCAGCTATGTGAACTCATCTCTGTTCCCACCCACCTCTGAAAAAGAGCCCGCAGTTCAGAAAAGTGGGCCAAGTCCTGCGTGGCATAACCCACACTGTCCAGGTTTCCCAAATCACTGAGTTGGAAACTTTAGAATTTTACAATTTGTTTTAAACTCTAAGCCGAACCAAAAGCCTATGAAATGTTTTCTAGATGTGTTAGCAATCATTTGTCTAGAAGCAAAAGAGAAAGAAAAGCTTAAAAATGATAACCACTGGTGAGTCCCGTTTTGTCCATGGGCTGATTTTTAGTGGCCCTATCTGATTTATTCCAGATTTTGTAGCCTAGTGTAAATAGCACAGCTATCACCGGGCCCCTGCTCTGGGGGGTCCTTGGACCCCTTCCCCTCTGGCCCACCCTCCAGGGAGAGAGCAAGACAGATGCAGGCCCCAGGAAAGCCACAGGAAAAAGCCACCTTATCCCTATGACAAGGCGTCTCCCTGCGTGGAGAGGGAGGTCTGCTCTGCCAGCTGCCCCTCAGCACTCGCCCCTCGCCCCTGGCAAACAGGGAGCCCCTTCTCTCGGCTGGATGGCGCTCTCCAAAGTGAGGGGCTAGCTGACCACTCACCCACCCCTTCACCATTGGGCTTCCTCCCTCGCCTTTCGGGGAGCCCTGGGAGTGTGGGGAGTGGAGCCCTGAGCAGGGAGGGGAGGAACAGGTGGGGCTAGGCCTGGGCTGGGGCAGTGCCACCCTACACAAGGGGCTGCAGAGTGTCAGGAGGTGGGAGGCAGGCTGAGGGTGACGCCAGGCTGGGATGCAGCTCCTGTTCTGGGGACGCCAAGTCACAGCCAGCATGCAGGTGAAGGAGGGCTCCAGGCCGGTGCTGGGCACTGGAGCTTTCTGGATGCCATGGACTGACGGCCCTGGGCTTGAGGGCAGTGAAGCAGCCAAGGATGGCCATGGGAGGGCCTGGCCCCTCCACCTGGGAAGGGGAAGATGGAGGAAGCTGTGACACGGCCGTTTCCTTTGGCTTTTCCCAGCTTAGCCCCTGTCTTGAGAGGTGTCTCCCCCTTTACTCCCACCCCCTGCCCAGCTCTCCCCCCAGGGCAGGGGCTGGAATGACCTAAGGATGCTGGTGTTCCACGTGCCCCACAGTCACTGCCCGATCCCACCAGGCCCTGGGGACGCAGCATGTTCTTCCCCCACCCTGAGTCCTTGCTGCTCCCTCCCTGTAGGTGGCCTGGGTGCCATCTGGGAGGCGCTGGCCAGGCAATCAGGAGCTCTGGCTTCTCAGCCTGCCCTGGCTTTGGCCACAGTGACCAAGCACTCCATTTCCTCGGCTGTAGAAATGGGAGCTGTGGGACAGCAGTGGGGTTCTTAGCAGCCCTGCAGTTCCAGGGCTCCCTGCTGTTCCTCTGAGCAGCTCTGCTGACCCTGCCCTTTCCTGGACTGCCCTTCTGTCCTAGATGGGTCACCCTGATTCCACTCGCCCTGACAGGGCCCTGCAGTGCTTGCTCTGCCCCTTGAAGAGGTTGTGAGCAAAGCAGGAAGCAGCTGGTCTCCTTTCCTCTGGCCCCACACTGGACCCAGGCACCCCCATCCCCATTAAGGGCCCCAGGCCTTAAGTCTCCAGCTGGGGGGTGAGGGGTTTCAGACTAAAGCCCAGGGAGCAGAGGAACAGGGCACTGGAAGGTGACATTCGCTCAGCATGGGACTCGGCGATAGACCAGCCCAGAAAGGGCCAGTGTATGTGCTGTCGTTGTTGGTTTGTTGTTGCACATTCCAGGAAATCAGTACTTTAACAGGTTCTAAGTGCCTTTCTAGCGTAGCTTATATTTTTCCTCCTCTTGGCTCCATTGCTGTTAGCATAGAGTTTAAAAAAAAAGAGATAAGCTAATAACTATAACAATATATTCCTCCATGTGAGAGGAAGTTTATAAAGAAACAATAAAATTGAGTTGCAACAATGAAAATAAGTAAATAAATAAATAACCAGCATGGCTAAGTCATTGTAAAGCAGGTAATGAAAGCAGTGCTCTAAAAATGCCATAAAGGCAGGCCAGATCTTGCTGATAGCAAAACCGGTTATAGAGAAATGTCAAGAGTTTTAAAATTAGGTCAAAGAATACAACTTTTTGTCATCTTCTCATCTTCCTTTCACTCAAAATCATAACATAACAAAAATTTCCAGCTGCTTAAAACAGAGTCTTAACTGTATTAGACTGCTAAAATCAGAAAAGAAAATTAGCTAATTTTTTGAGTGCTCGTGATGTACCAAGTCCTTTTCTAAACACTTGATACGGATGGTCTCATTCAATTCCCACAAGAGCTCTGTGAAGGAGGTACTGCTGTGACCTCCATTCTACAGATGAGGAAACTGAGGCGTAGCATACTTGCGTCACTTGCCCAGAACCTGTGCTCTTAACCCCTTTGCCGCATTGCACTTCCACCTGTAGGATGTGTGGCCTAGAGCGAGTGCCTGGCACACCCGAGCCCACACCTCCTTGTCTGCAAAACAGGGGTAACACCTTGTACCTTACAGGACTGTGTAAAGACTGGATGAAAGAAAATATTTTAAATAATTGATCTCTTTACTACTGGGCACATAGAGGTGCCCAGGAAATAGAAGGTTTCCCTCACCTTTAATCATAGCAAAAGAAGACCAGAAACATTTTGGTCGTTAAACTGACCATTTTCCAAATTGGCTAATATTAAATTCTGGCTTCTATGCCATTAGGAAGCTTAGCTGGCACTAACAAACCAGCCATGTGATGCAAGATGAAAGCAAGTCCAGTGCCAAAAAGTAAATATGCATTATGAGTCTGCCCAATAAGGAGCTACACACTTTCTATCTACACACAGAGTTCCTTTCTGGCCAGAGAACTTTCCTCCTCTGCTAAACCTAACTAAACTGTGGCCTCCACCAGAATGGACCAGAGATGTAACTTCTCACCTCCCTGAACAGAGCCTCATATTGCCAAAGCATTCTAGAAACTTAGGAGTTCATGGCATGTTACAAATTGCTGAGTTAGTTCTTTGTTCTTCCTCCAGTATGTGACCATGGTTGGCCTGGGGCCTGGTGCTAACCAGAGGGAGAGGACCATGCCGTTAAGCCCGGGTCTATAACCATCTGTACTGCTCTCAAGTCCAGCTGGAAACAGATGGCACACTCAAAGGGTTTAACTGAAATGAATGTAATGAAGGAGCTGTGTACAGAGGTGTCGGGAGGCATAAGGGAATCAGCACGAGATCGATGAGGAGACTAGATAAAAGCCCTAGAGCTGAAGGGGCCAGGGTGGGGATGATGTTGTGAGAGCCCAGTGAGAGCTGAAGCCGCGAGGAACGTAAGATTCGACAGGAGCCGTGGTCATAAAGTAATTCAGCCACAGCCAGAATCACAGTGGATCCCTTTTTGATCTCTTCCCATGGCTGAACTCAACCAGAGCCAGAGGGCAAGAGAGCCAAATGAGACAGTCCGTAGAGGTCAGCCTCCAGGGAGGGGCACAGAGTGGACGGGGTGGTGGGAGGAGGCACGTGGAGAATCACTAGCATTCTAGTGCATGAGGTATCCCCCATCTCAGAACCCCAGCACTCTCAAAGCTGCCCGTGGTCTACCGGAACAGCTGGAGTGAGTTCATTAGAACTTCCGCCAAGGTACAGGCATAACTGAGGGGCCCTCGGGGCCTTGCCATGTTAGAAGTGCTCTCTAGATCCGAACAGGATCAACTAGATTTTCAGAAAATAACCATTGGATGGCTTAGGAGCTGCAAAAAGGAGGGAAGGTTAGAGTTCTATCCACTCACATAGTATTCTGAGTGGTCAACACCCAAAGCTTCAACCCTGCTTTGGGCATTGATGGTGCAGAATACAGCTCATGGTCTCTCTTTGCAAGAACTCATCTGCAAACTCTTCAAATTCAAAGGTCAAGTAATATACTCGTCCACTACCCCACCTATAGCAAAAGCATATCAAAAAACTGACCTGGCTATTCAGTTCATTTTGGTCAAATGGTTTCATTTTCCCCCAAACTATACTTCCAAAAGACCCAAAGTGCAGATTTTCTCGTGTCTAAGGATTCAGAGTCTTTCATCATCCAGCCTTGGGCCAAACAGGATTGATGCTTCTGATTTACCTGGTAGAACTTAATCAAAACACAACAAAAACAAACTTCACAATCCAGTAAAATAGAGCTTAGTAGAGCTTCCTGCAAGCGTACCTCCTCCTTATACTCTGCAGCTTTGTCGGAGATCTGATTTCCCCAGATTTGAGCTCTAAATGCTCTAAGCCGCTTTCAGCTGATACTTATAATTTTAGGTTGTATGAATCCCAGGAAGGGGCGTGATCCTGCCAGTGACTCATCCCCAGGAAAGGTGAACTTGAAAACTGCTTCCTCCCAAGCCAGTTCTCCTGTTATGCCGTATCCAAGAGGAAAATATGCCACCAAACCTTTACCATTACAGTGGAACATTCTCAAATGGTAGCTATGGGTGCCTGAGAGGCCATTGCACGTCTTTGGGTAAGGTGGGGGCAGCATTACTGTAACAAAACAGTTTCTCTCAGAGATCTCTGTCCTCAAGTTGAAGACATTCAACCAGTTTGGCAGTGACCACCTCCCCTTGAACTTATGCTGGGCCTCAACATTGCTGTACTGGAATATCAATGGGTGTGAATACACTCATACACAGCCCAGAAGCAACAAGATAAGGGAATAAGAAGATGAAAATGGACAGGTGTCTTTTCTAATTCCATAAGTAACATTCTGAAGTCCAAAGAATTCATGTAATTTGGGGGAGAGGGGAGGGCTGATCAGAACATGAATTAATTCAACATTTCTGAAATTAGGGTAAATCTGATCATTTTCTTTCTTTCATAGGAATTCTAAGGTAAGGTGTACTTCGAATATTTACAGATTGTTAGCATACCAGTAAATTACTTTATTACAAAGTTAAATTATTATTCATGCACTCAACAAATATTGAGTGTCTACTCTGTGCCAGACACTGTTCTAGAAGCTGGGAATTTGGCAAGACAAAAGACAGACCAGATCTCTGCTCCTTGTTTTAAGGGAGACACTCAAACAAGTACATAAATAAATAAATATGTAATCACAATATAATGACAGATGCTATAATGAAAATACACAGACAATAAAGAGTGGTGGCTGAGGTCACAGGCCCCAGAGCCAGACAGCCTGGTTTATATCTTAGCCCTGCTACTTCCTCGATGATTTGGGGCAAATTATATAAGCTCCCTTGGCCCCAGTTTCCTCCTCAATAAAGCGGAGATAAGAACAGGATCTAGTTCAGAGGGCTTTTTTGTGAGAATTAAATAAGTCAGTTCCTATTCAGAGTTTATAATAGTGGCTGCCAAAGAGTGAGCCCTTGATAAATATTAGCTTTTCCTACTTTAGACTGGGGTGACCCAGGCAGGCTTCTCAGAGGAGGCAGCTACCATGTGAAGATCTCGTAAAAGAAACAGCCAGAGTGAAGGCTTAAGAAAGGAGTGAGCCAGGGCCGGCCCGGGGGCGCAGCGGTTTAGTCCGCGCTTGGCAGCCCGGGGTTCGCCGGTTCGGATCCCGTGCGCCCGCCGATGCACTGCTTGTCAGCCATGCCGTGGCGGGGTCCCATATAAAGTGGAGGAAGATGGGCACGGATGTTAGCCCAGGGCCAGTCTTCCTCAGCAAAAAGAGGAGGATTAGCTACAGATGTTAGCTCAGGGCTGGTCTTCCTCACAAAAAAAAAAAAAAAAGAAAGGAGTGAGCCAAGCCTCATATATGAAACAGAAAGAAAACCAGTGAGGCTGGAGGAGAGGGAGGGAGGAGAAAGAGGAGTGGGATGGATGGGCCAGGTCATGCAGGGTCTTGGAGGTCTTTGATTGGAGTTTGCATCTCCCCCAAGGGAGGGGAAGCCACTGGAGGTTTGGAGCAGGAGATGCACAAGACTTGATTTACATTTTTGAGGATTCAGCTTGCTTTGGTGGTGAGGAGAGTGACTAAAGGGGACAAGAGTAGAAACAGAGGGAATTAGGAGATAACTCCTGTGGTTCAGATGAGAAGCTGGTGACTTGGACTGGGGTGGTGACAGTGGAGATGGAAAAGGACAGAGTTATATTTTGGATCAGGGGTCTGTAAACTATGGTCCACGGACCAAAACTGACCCTCTGCCTGTTTTTGTAAATGAAGTGACACTAGAATACAGCCATGCCCATTTCCTTACTACTGTCTATTACTGATTTCATGTTATAATGGCCTTGTTGAATAGTTATGATAGAGACCACAGGGCCTGCAAAGCCCATTGACTATCTGGCTCTTTATAGCAAAAGTTCATCAACCCCTGTTTTGGAGGAAGAGTCTATAGGACTTGTAAATGGAGTAGGTGTG
Organism: Tapirus indicus; assembly: GCA_031878705.1. Taxonomy (NCBI): domain Eukaryota; kingdom Metazoa; phylum Chordata; class Mammalia; order Perissodactyla; family Tapiridae; genus Tapirus; species Tapirus indicus. The sequence continues at coordinate 52,517,917 of CM062932.1, forward strand.
GATGGTAAGAGAGAAGGATTGAGAATTATTCCTGGGTTTTTGCCATGAATGACTGGGTGCTTCCATTTCCCACGAGAGATATGACTTGGAAGAGGGTATAGGATGGGTCTCAGGAAGAGAGTTATTATTTTGGACACGTTAAGTCTGAGATGTCTCTTGGACACCCAAGTGGAGATTCTAAGGAGGCAGCTAGAGGTATAATCCAGGAGCTCATGGCTGGAGTAACAAATGTAGGAGTCATCTGCAAACATCTGTTCCTTTCTCTCCATTCCCACTGCCATCACAATTTCTACCTGAACCACTGTAGTGGCCTCTAACCCTTAAGGCCATGCGGCAGGATGGGGTCACCTAGACAGGGGAAGCAGCCCGAGAAGGGAACAGTGCCAAAGCTTGAGCCTGCGGTCATCCAACATGAGAGGTCAAGCAAGGAAAAAGAGCCAGCAAAAGTGACTGGGAAGAAGTACCTGGTGAGGTAGGAGGGAATCCCCTGGAGCATGCCACAGAAGTCAAGAGGAAACTATGTCAATGAGGGGGAAGTTAGCCAAGCCAAATGATACTGAAAGTTCCAGAAACTGAGAAGTTACTACTGAAGTTGACAAGATAGAAAGGGAGGCCTTTTGGTGGATGGAGTGGTGATGCAAGGAGCCCTAATGGGTGGAGCTGAGGAAGAGGATGGGAGATGACTTGTGGAGAAAGCAATTACCAAAGACCAAGATGTTTCATTGTGATGAGGAGAGGAGAAATGGGCAGGGGCTGGAAGGAGACACGTAGACAAAGATGGGAGCCACTAGAGAATATTTTTAAGATAATGGGAATGATCCAACTGAGAGAGAGAAAACTGTAGGAGAGAAAAGGAAGTGAGGCCTTTGAGAGGTGGGAAGGGTGAGATCCAGAGGTCAAGTGGAGAGGCCAAAGGAACGCTATGTTTTTTGTAATAAGAAACAAGGCAGAAGGAGTGGGCATATAGTCGAGTAGGTTGGTGGCTATGGCAGATGTAATATGAGGACTTTCCTGTCTGATTACTTCTATTTTCTCCATATATATGAGAAAGCTCACTGATCAGGGTGGTATGGTGGGGAAGGGGAAGAGAAAATGTAGGAGACTTGAAAAGAAGTGAGAGCTGGTTACAGAATCATTGACTTTTAATCAAATATCTTTTGTGTTCTCCGTAGCACCCTGCACAGAGCTAGTTAACATAGTAAGTACTCAATTACACACTAGTTAAGGACAAAGTTTGGAGTGTGAGCCTCGCTATCACCTTTCGTAGTCAAGGTGTTGAGAATGTGGTAGCCCAGCCATCTAGGCTCCCTCCATCCGGTGTGATGCCTGCCTGGCTGCTTGTTGAAGGCAGAGTCTCAGATAAGTGCAAACAGTTAAGTCAAATACCCGCCCCTTCCCCTACAAATGTCACCTCCAGTAGACACAGGCTGATAAACGCTGCCATAAAGATAAGATGTCAAGAAGACTGCATCAGGTTCTCTTTAACCCATTGGCATCTCAGCCCAGCGCAAACACCAAATGTCTGACTCCCACTGGGCGGCAGTGTGGAACCCAGCCTTCCATCCCGGGCCTGACACTCCTTTTATTGGCATAGTCTGTCCTTTACCAGATCAAGTTTCCCTTTCTTTTCTTCGCTCTCTGTTAATTTGTTGTCAGTTTCCTCTCCTTTTCTTTTTTTCTTCTTTCTTGCTTTCTCCCTTTCCATTCCTTCTAGCTTAGCCAGAGTTAAATTTCTTATTTTAATTTTCCTGGGTAATTGTGTCTCTTCCATTTATTATCTCTTCCTGGGTGTGCCCAACCCCCAGCCCATCCTCTCTATGAGAGAATAGCCCTCCCTCCAACATCATCAGGGTACAGGTAGAAGATTCAGCAGATTCACTCTTCAGCTTGAACATTGCCATGCCAAAAATACAGCCCCCTTGCATGAAAGAAGAGGTATTGAAACAAGGCAGTGAAGTGTGATATGGGTGTGAACTGTCTTACTGCTTTGCGTACTTCAACTATTAGGCAATTGATGGTAAACCACCCTTTTGCCTTTTCCAACGCATCCTTTGAGTAGATGCTTTGTGATTATGTGACATATAGGCAAGACACCATTTACTCATTTTGCAAATATTTATTGAATCATTTAATCTGGGAGTCAAGGTCTACGGGACCCTTTCCCACATGGTAGACCACATATTGCATAAAAGAAGGAGAACGTGGTGTCTGCAAAAATCTGTTAAAAACCCTATTTTAGGCCTTATGCTGACTTGCTTTCTATATTTCTATTAAAAAGGAAGGAGAAACTTGCCCCCTCAATGTCCTGAATGAGATAAGAGTGCCGACGCGCCTAGAGAAAGTAAAAATGTCAGAACATGTTACCGGTTTTGAAAGATAGCCCTCCAGCAATGCAGACACTTGGCTACCAGGCATGGCCACCCCGTGTGCCTCCTGTCCCCAGATCACTGGAGAGCTGCTCCAGCTTGGGTCCCCCAAACCGCCCAAACAATGGCAGAGACCCACCTTTAGGCAAAGGGTTGGAAGCAGAGCAGGTACCATCCGAATGTCGCTCAGAATTGTTTGACTGTCTCTTGATATTCTGAAATTTTCTTTGACGCTAATAATGTGACAAAGTAGAAGGATCAAGGACTTGAGTCAGACTAACCGGGATCTGAAGATGGGCTTGGCCGCTACCTGTGTAATCTCAGACAGGTTGCTTGGTCCTGCTGAACCTTGTTTTACCTATCGAATGAGTGTAAGACCACCTGTGCTCCAGGATTATTGTTAGAATTAATGATAATAATGCAAAGTGCCTGATGGTGCTCAGAATCACAGCTATTATAATTGGCAGAATGCCTGGGTTTGATTTCAGGGGCCCAGGATGATCTAAACATAATCTCTTGAACTTAAACATTGGATGTTTAAAATTCTACCCCTAAGGATTTATGGTGAAAGGAAGAAAACTTGACACCAAGAGTCACCACGCAATACACACACATGCACTCCTCCCTAAACCAAAGCTAAACAATGGCAATAAAACGAGGAGGTGCCCTTTATTCATACATCTCCTCTAGAGAAGAAAAAAAACGACTCTAGTTCTCCTCTCTGTCCCTCTGTCCCCAGCAACAGTGCCTTGTCCAGCTGCAGAAGCCGGGCTCTTTGCCCACATCCTGGTTTTGATAGCGTGAGAAAGTTGGAGGAAGGTGGAAGAGGCAGGGGCTGCTCCCTCAGTGCAGGGGAGTGGGACAGGAGAGGAGAGTCCAAGATACATTTCCTCCAGCCCCCGGAGCATTTCCAGTGCCCGGGCAAGGAGAAGGTTTGGTAACAGCCTCCGTTAGACACTCAGTTCTGCAGGCAGAACAACAGTGGCATCTTCAGGGCAGCCAGGTGAACTTGGCTGGGGGGAGCAGAGAGGAAGGGTAGGGAAAGCACTGCTTTCAGAACACATTCCGCAGTGGAGACGTCAGCTGACAAGCTCGCTTTTCCTCCACCTGAAATGACAAGTGTGTGCACAAGTGCAAGCCACCTCATACAACCCCCGGGGCCCCACACTCTAACTGATACATTGACTTCCCTCCCTCTTGCTGTCAGAAAGACGTCAGCCAAACTCTCACGGAGCTGGAAACTCGGAGGAGTGTGTCAGTTAGGGTCTCTAGGGCAAGCAACTGAAACTGATTTTGATTTTCAAAGAAATGAAATTTATCAATAGATATTGAACCGCTCATAGAATCTCTGGGAAAGCTGAGGAAGCAGGCTCGGGGGACAGACAGGAACAAAGAGAAGCTAAACACTCAGAACCCAGGCAAAGCATGCCACAGGGCGATTCTGGTGAGGACATCATTGCAGTCGCCCATAGCTGCCACCAGCACCACTGCCAGCACCGAGAGCTGTGGACCCCTGAAGAGTGGATGTTCCAGGTGATACCACTGCCACCACCAAAATGAAATCTCTATTGTCCCTGCTTCTTGATATTACTAGCTTTCCATTGAAAGTCCTAGGTGGTTGCGTCTGATTGGCCAATCCCAGCATAGCTTTTAGGGGAAAAGATCTTGTCATACTGACTTCCCCAAACATAGGAAAGGGATTCTGCAGATGCTGGATAGCCAAACACCAACAAGTATCCCCTAGAGAATGGGACCACAGTGACAGCAAATTGCAGACCTATCACCAGGGAGTGTTTTGCGTTTGTGGGCAGTTGTACGACAAAGCAGAAAAAGGCGTAAGCCAGGAATTCCAAATTCTAGGTCCAAGTGCTGCTTCTGTTACTTATTAGCTATGTGACTTGGGCAGGTATAAAGAAGCTTCTCTGGGGTTTTGTCACGAATAGAATAATTATTCCTAGCTCCCTTGCAGGGCTGATGTGTGTATCAGACACGTAATTTTGCGGACAGACTTTGAAAATTATACTGTTACTGAGTAAATCCGTTTGCTTCTCAGGGTCCCAGGTGACCCATTTGTAAACGAGAGTATTTCCTACATTGTGATAGAAACTAGATTGTAAGTGAACGGTTTATTTACAGATTGAAATTCTTCGACGTCTGGGAGGTGGTGGGTGGGAGAGGAAGCGGGTAGGGATATAGATGAGATAAAACTGACATGAGTTAGTAAGTATAAAACCTGGCGGGTGGGCCATTATATCATTCTATCAGTATGGGTATGAAATCTTCCATAAGTGTCTTTTACAATGAAGGGTTGTGAAAATACTTAGAAGAAACGAGTCACTCTCCAAGTTTTATTATTACTGAGTAAGCGTTAGGCGCCCCCCCACCCTCCCCCACCCCCCTGGGGTTATATTTTCTCAGGCATTACGGTCTTTTCCTCTCTGCGCACGACCCTCCTCCCAGGGCTGGCGCCGAAACAATGTAAGGCTGTACCTGGGAAACATCGTTAGTGGTTAAACGTTGGTTTGACACAAAAGTGAAAACCCCAGAGAACTAATCAACCACAAGAGGGGAACAGAAGCACAGCGAGCGCACACACCCCGCTAAGGGCCTGCGCTCCGTCAACCGTGAGGCTCCTCTTTCCAATGAACAAAGGCGCCTCACGCTTCCCTCACACTGCACCGGGCTAACGACCAGAGAAAACCAGGAACAAAGACGCCGCCGAGGCTGCACGCCGTGAGCAGGGAGCGCGGGGGCGAATATCCGAGCGGCGCCAGCGGCAGTCCAGCACCCACGGGCAGCTCTGTGCGTCCGCCCGGCGCCCGGCCGGCCCAGGACACCGGGCGGCTGCGGTGCCCGCGGGGAAGGGCCGAGAGCGCAACAGCGTCGTCGCAGGGGCCTGGTGAGGGCCACGAGCGTCCCGGTGCGGCGTGACGGTCCGACGGCGGGCTCCCGATTACTGACGGGGTAAGGCTCCGCCTAGCGCAGGGAGCGGCTTCAGGGCCCCACGGGTCCGCAGACGGACGGTCAGCCGGGCAAGCTAACAGCCACAGCCTCCCTTTGGAAAGAAGCTGCGCAGCGCCCGCCCGAACAAGCGTGGACCCCGCCGGGCGGCAGCGCTTCCGCCCCCAACCAAGATGGCCGCGGGGCGGGGCCGCCGGGCGGAAGTGACCCGTCCGACCGCCGACGGTCCACCATGGCGGCCGCGGCCGCCTCCCCTGCGCTGAAGCGCCTGGATCTGCGCGACCCCGCGGCGCTTTTCGAGACACACGGAACGGAAGAGATCCGCGGGCTGGAGCGCCAGGTTCGGGCCGAGATCGAGCACAAGAAGGAGGAGCTGCGGCAGATGGTGGGCGAGCGCTACCGCGACCTGATCGAGGCGGCCGACACCATCGGCCAGATGCGCCGCTGCGCCGAGGGGCTGGTGGACGCCGTGAAGGCCACCGACCAGTACTGCGCACGGCTCCGCCAGGCCGGCTCGGCCGCGCCCCGGCCGCCGCGGGACCCGCAGGTCAGCCCGGGACGCGGGGTCCCCGCCCCCCGCCCTCCACTCCCACGGGTCAGCCCGGGACCCGGGTCCCCGGCCCCCGCCCCCCGTCCTCCACTCCCGCGGGTCGTTTCCGCCCCCGTCGGTCCCCACCTGCTTAGGGAGGAGCCTGCCGCCGCTCGGGGTCCCCCTCCTCAGGGGCGAACGCCCGCGGCCCCTCCACGGGCTGCGCATCCGTCCTCAAAAAGCCGTTCAGCCTTTTCTTCGGGAGCCTTCCTGACTCCCGGGCCCTGGTGCCCTCACCTCACTGGCGGGCGCGCTGGTCTCTCCCTTCCAACTTTAGATGACGACGCCGGGGAGCTCTCCCGCTTCACAGTTGAGCTCATTCTCTGACCTTGTTCTTAGAACACATTTCTCCCTTATGTTGACACCTTCCCCCCAGGTCCTTTATTCCTGATCCCAGTCTTCCTCCCACCCCCACCCCACTCCCAAGAATAACTTCCACAATCCCCAAGAGCTGTTCCACCCTTTGCTGGACGATAGTACCAGCCATCACGCCATCATCTTTTAATAGCGGAACATTTTCATTTTAGAGAACGAAGGTTATTCTGATCAGGTTATATCCTAAGTGCCTCTCCCCGCAAACTAGTGATTAGACCTGATGTGGAAGGATACGACCCTAAACACGCCCTTATATTGGAGCAGCATTTTGTGTTCCTAAAGAATGTTGACCTAGGGATGACAAAGTGTACGGTCGTGGAGGGTGAGAAAGGTAAACAAGGAATTTGTTCTTAACAACCTGGGAGAAGAACCGTACAGAGACGTGGAAAAAGAAATTGCAAAAGTACAATTAGGTCCAGTTTGGAACTTTTTAAAACAACCTAGGTTTTAGAAGAATCCAGGTCAGTAGGCTGGGCTCACACAATAGAACTATAGAAGGTTAGAAATACTTTGCTAATTTTTGAAATGAAAGACTGCGTCTCTCTGTAAGCTGTGCATTTAGCATGTGTCCCACAGAAGGTGGTCAGCCTTTGCTAGAACTGAATCATGCTTCAAGGTTTATTAAAAAGGTAACTTGTACTATGCCTGACTTTAGAAATGTATTTATTTTTATAGTTGTTATATCTGATTTATTTTCAGTCAAACTCACAAAACGTGAGTGCCTTCTGTGTTCAAGGCACAAAGAAACAGAAGTCCCCCATTTCTGGCTCTGAATGATCTTACCATCTAGTGGAGGAATTAAATCCTTGGAAAGTTGATAAGAAAAATGTAAATAATTTAGAATAGCAGAAAAAAACATTTTAGGATAAGGAAAGATTGATTCCCAAAATAACTGTGTACATTTGCCATAAGAATTCTGAAGGAAGTTACTTCAGACTTGGGCTCTTCTCAGTAAAGAGGGGCCGTTAGGACAGGTGAGATTTGGAATATGGATCTGGAGTATGTAAAGCAAGTTAAAAACTGGTATCAATTTGATGAAAGCAGGGATTCTCAACATTTGGTGCTATTGACATTTGGGGCTGAATCATTCTTTGTTGTTGAGGCTTTCCTGATGTTTACAAGCCTCCCTGGCCTCTACCCACTAGATGCCAGGGATGCCCTCTTCCCCTGTTGTGATAATAAAAATGTCTCTGGATATTGCCAGATGTTCATGGGGAATGAAATCACCCCTCTCCCCCCGACATGAGAACCAGTGGCTTCAAGGGTGCCTGGAAGAAAGTAGTGGAAGGACAGGAAATCCTTGACCACTAGGCTAATAAGATACTAAGCAGTGAGGAGCCTTTTATTTATTTATTTATTTGGTGAGGGAGATTCACTCTGAGCTAAATCTGTTGCCAATCTTCCTCTTTTTTTGCTTGAGGAAGATTAGCCCTGAACTAACATCTGTACCAATCTTCCTCTATTTTGTATGTGGGTTACCACCACAGCATGGCTTGACAATGGTGTAAGTCCATGCCTGGGATCCAAACGTGCAAACCCAGGCCGCTGAAGCAGAGCATGCCAGACTTAACCACTATGCCACCGGGCTGGCCCCGTGAGGAGCCTTTTAGAACTGAGCAAAGATGTTATCTAAATGGCCTTTGAAGAAGGTTAATGTGACAGCAAAGGAAAAGGATAGATTGGAGGGGGTAGAGAATGAACACAGCACAAGTGAGATGTTTTGGGATTAATCTAAGTGTGAGATGATAATGACCTGCATTAGATTCATGGAAGTGATAGCGGATAGTAGCTAGATAGTAAGACAGCCACAGAACAGCCAGGACATGAATTTCCTGGGAATTTGGGAGCAGGATGGTGGTATATGCTAAGATATATAGGTAGGTAAGATGGCTAAAATTTTTGATAGAGAGATGAATTTAGTTTTATATGTACTGATTATGGAATGGCAGTGAAACTTCCCAGGTAGCAGCAGAAAAGCCTTGAATGAGATTCAGGGGAGTGGTGAGGACTGAAAATAACGATGTGATAGTACTGTTCTGCTGAGAGGTAAGGTTTGAGGGAGGAGAATCCTGAGGTGAGAAGACAGACTGAGTAAAGGCATGAGGACTGAACCAGATGAAGATTTGGTGGAGGGTCGGTGAAGAGGAACAGGCAGCAGAGAAGTTGACGATGCACTCAGAGAAGCAGAAGATATAGGAAGGCTGAACATCAGAACTAAGGAAAGGAGAAAACTCACTTGAGTGGTGGTCCGTAGGGCTCTGTGCTCTTGAGACATCACAAGGGTCACTGATAACCAGACCCGAGATGACCAGATTAAGTTTGCTTCTCCTTGGGGCTGAGCAAAGGTACGCACAACTGGTAGGAAAAATCCGTGGGGTTGTACAGCACTCCTGACTGCAGTAATTCTACTACACCGATGCCTGGCTGAGTGGCACTGAATCAGGCTTAATGAAAGCTTTGTACCCTAAAATAACCCCACGTTTCTCCCCAAGCCTTCGGAACACTGACCTCGCCTTTGTTTGCTCTTCTGACTTGGTTCTGTGCCTTTCCCTGCAGCCACAAGAGCCGTCCCAGGAGAAGTTGTACAGCACGGCTGCCCAGATCAAGCTGCTCTTAGAAATCCCTGAGAAGATATGGAGTTCGGTGGAGGCCTCTCGGTATCTCCATGCCACGCAGCTCTACCTGCTCTGCTGCCGCCTTCACAGCCTGCTCCAGCTGGATTCCTCTAGTTCCCGATACAGCCCTGTCCTCTCCCGATTCCCCATACTCATCAGGCAGGTGGCAGCGGCCAGCCACTTCCGGTCAGTGGATCCGGCATAAAGTTCCTCCCCGGTGATGGCCACACTTCACCACCACAATTTTATGGAATGGGTCGTCATTCCCGATGTACCAAGGTTCTTCTCCCAAGATGTAACAACTTCCCTGCTGACCTTTGTCATCATCTCTCTAGGTCAACCATTCTGCATGAAAGCAAGATGCTGCTCAAATGCCAAGCTGTGTCTGACCAAGCTGTTGCCGAGGCCCTGTGCTCTATAATGCTCTTAGAAGAGAGCTCTCCTCGCCAAGCCCTCACAGACTTCCTGTTGGCCAGAAAGGCAGCTATTCAGAAACTTCTCAACCAGCCGAACCATGGTGGGTGTGGTTTTTCCCCAAAATTTGGTCCTTAAACATGTGAATGGAGAAAGATGAGCTGAGGGAGACAAGCATCCAGAGCCTTCTCTATCTTTAACTTGACTAAATTGTTTAAAAGAGGATGGTTTCTTTTTGTAGGTGCTGGTATCAAGGCTCAGATTTGCTCATTAGTGGAGTTGCTGGCCACCACTTTGAACCAAGCTCATGCCCTTTTCTACAGTTTACCAGAAGGTCTGCTGCCAGATGCATCTCTGCCGTGTGGCCTGCTCTTCTCAACTCTGGAGACCATCACAGGCCAGCATCCTACTGGTGAGCACCTAGCCACCCTTCTTATTTTCTGGTTCATTCAACTAATATTTACTGAGCATCTACCATTTTCCAGCTACTATGCCAGGCTCTGGGGATACAGCTGTGAATTGGACAAATATGGACCCCACCTTTGTGGAGGTCACAGTCTAGTGGTAGAGGCAGATACTGAACTCAGAAATACACAAATATCTGCTTAATATCACTGTTGATCATTGCTATAAAGGCAAAGTACAAGTTGACTGGGGAGCACTGAATGGAAGGACCTCACCAAGGTCAGAGAAGACTTCCCTGGAGAAGTGACATTTAAACTGAAACATGAAGGTTGAATAAGGGTTAGTCGGGTGAAGAAGGCAAGGAAGAGAGTGCCAGGAAAGGGAAGAGGATGTGCAAAGGTCCAGAGGTAAGGAAGATATTAGTATATTTGAGGAACTGAAAGAAAGCAGGTGAGGCTAAGGGGTACTGGATGAGAGGAAGAGCAGCATGAGAAGTGACGTGGCCAGTCTATCCGATGTGACCAGATGATGCACAGCTGTGTGGACCAGGCTGGGAGTTTTGATTTAATCCAGAGAATAATGGATAGCCTTTTAGAACCTTCCAGGTTTGGTGGTCCTTCTGTTATATGTTCCCGTGCATCCTGTACTTTTATTTGGTAGCATTTATCCCAAGTGGAATTAAGTGTAGTTGACTTTTATGTGGCAGTGGATCCCCATGGGGCTGGAGTAGATGCTGAGAGCTCACTTAGGAGGCTGTTGCCGTGACCCAGGTGATAGAGCAGGGCGGGGGGGGCGCGTAGAGATGGAGCTGATTGGATATCTGTTTAGGAGGAGATGATTTGGCGATGGGTTGGCGGTGGAGAGTGTGGAAGGGAAGTGTCCGAGTTTACTAGGAGAGGAGCTAGTTTGAAAGGGCTCATGATGAGCTCACTTTTGATAATGTTACATTGGAGACAACTGAGAGCTTGGAGTGGTGATGTGGAGTGGGCCGGCGATGGTGGTTCTGGAGCTGAGCAGGAGGGGTCTGGCGGAGACACACATCTGTGGTGCCTCTGCACGTGGCTGTTGTTTGAAGCCATGGGGATGGGTGACATCATCAGTAAGAAGGGAGGATGACACAGGACTGTGTCTCAGGAAACTCCAGAATGCAAAGGTCAGACAGAGGAGACACAGCCAGAGGCAGAAGGGAAAGGAGAGGAATGTGGTGACAGCCACGTGGTCATTTTCAGAGAGCACTGTGTGTTAGGTAGTCTCATCCCACCTTGCTTTATCTTCCAGCGAGGCAACCACGTCCTTATGCCGTGGTTTCCCTCTCGGTGCTCACATTTAATCCTTCTCCCCTCTCATGAGAGGTGAGTATTGGCTACTTTGTCATGGAAAACAAGTACAAGGGACCTCAGAAGAACCCCTTGGTTTCAAAGTCCAGAAGGTGCTCGCGCACAGAATGCAATGAGCGGGCCTCCTAGAGTCGCACCGCAGAGGTCTGTGCCCTTCTCGAGAGGTCACCTCCGAAGAGCTCCCACAGCTTGTGGTCAGAATGAGTGGCCGTCGGTTCTTTCCGTAGATCTTCAGGGGAGGTAGGAGGATGGTGAGGAAAAGGAAACCATTGCCTTTTGTTTTGTGACAACTGAAGTTCTACTCGTCGAATGTCAAGGATTGCATGGCACTCTGTTCTCCTTCCTCTCTTTTCCCCTCCTTCCTTTCCTCCCTGTCCTTTGTCCTCTTCTCAGGCAATAAGATGACCAGAGTTGGAGGGAAGCTGCCACACTCTCTGATGAGGGAGGCCCTGGAAAGTATATTCTATACTTTCTTTTTCCCCTTATTTCAGAGGTCCATTCTGGCGTGCCTAGACGAAGACTGGATGATTGGAAATTCTGGGCCTGATTACTTCTCACTTGGCCTTCTCTTTAGGAAAGGGCACTGGTGTTCTGCAAGAGGAGATGAAGCTCTGCAGCTGGTTCAAACACCTGCCGGCATCCATCGTCGAGTTCCAGCCAGCGCTCCGGACCCTTGCACATCCCATCAGCCAGGAGTACCTGAAAGACACGCTGCAGAAGTGGATCCACATGTAAGTAGCCAGAGTTCTCGAGGCTGGGGGAGCCATCCGTGCAGCCTTGTATGTGGCCGTACAAGGGCCAGTGAGGAGTGAGGGAGAGGCCTGACCCTCTGGAAGAGGCTCAGCCTGCCGCCCGCTAGGTCGTGCCAGCCACTCACTCAGCCGCCTGTCACTACCTTCATGGCGGTTAGCCCCCACTGTGGGAGAACCAGGAAGGAATTTGTCTTTCAAAATATTATGTGAAGGATTTTAAATTCTCTTTCTGTGAGAGTTCTGCCACTCTCAGAATTTATTGAAGGCATTGGTTTTTGAAGCCATCGTCTGGGGCTCTAAACTTCCTCTCAGATGTCTCAGGAAAGCAAGGGTAGGCCTGGTGAAAGGGCTACAGGTCCCACCCCCCAATCCAGCCAGAAATGCTGTGTTTATATATATTTATAAATGCTCTCAGATAAATATATTTGTATTTGGGACCCAGGTAAGAGATTTTCAAATGGAGCCCTGCTGTTTTTCTTAATAAAGGTGTGAAAACCACGAATCTCATGGGGCCCAAGGAAACTGATTTTGTTGCAGGTGTAATGAAGATATTAAAAACGGGATCACCAACCTACTTATGTACGTGAAGAGCATGAAAGCTCTCGCAGGGATCCGGGATGCCATGTGGGAATTACTTACCAACGAGTCCACCAACCACAGCTGGGATGTGGTATGTCAGCGGCTACTGGAGAAGCCACTCTTGTTCTGGGAGGATTTGATGCAGCAACTGTTCCTTGACCGATTACAGGTAAGGTGGGAAGTCACACGGTCCAACTGTTTTATGGCCAATCCTAGTGAGATCTCTGACTCTCTGGGGAGAATCCTGTCACTTCCTAAGTGTATTCTTTCCCTGCTGACTTATTCCGGGGCTGACTGTCCTGGATAAATGAACCGTAGAAACGAACAGAGATCCAGACTCTGGTGCTGAAAAGAGATTGGGCCTCTGGCAATTGGTCAGGAATGTGTCCATGTCCATCAGTGATGACTTTCTTCTCGCCCAACACCATGTCATCTTTCTGAGCATGGTGGAGAACATTCAGAATGCTTGGATAGATTGCCACCGGTGCTCTTGTTTTGAGATTTCCTGAAAGGCATTGTGATGAGAGCTATTTTCTCATTCTCTTTTAGACTCTGACCAAAGAAGGCTTCGACTCCATCTCCACTAGTTCCAAAGAGCTCCTCGTTTCAGCTCTGCAGGAACTTGAAAGCAGCACCAGCAACTCCACCTCCAATAAGCACATCCACTTTGAGCATAACATGGCTCTCTTCCTCTGGTCCGAGAGTCCTAACGACCTGCCCCCCGATGCCGCCTGGGTCAACGTGGCGAACCGGAGTCAGTTTGCCGGTAGTGGGCTCTCCATGAAAGCTCAGGCTGTGAGCCCTTGTGTACAGAACTTCTGTTCTGCCCTAGATTCTAAACTGAAGGTTACATTGGAGGACCTCCTGGCTTACCTTCCCTCTGGTGACTCGTCGCTGTCCAAAGACGTCTCCCCCTTGCAAGCGAGGAACTGTGCCTTTGACAGATACGCTGATGCTGGGACCGTGCAGGACATGCTGCGGACCCACTCGGTGGCATGCATCCAGCACATCATGGACTGCATCCGGGCGGAGCTGCAGAGCATTGAAGACGTTGTGCAAGGGCAGCAGGATGTCCTCAGTGCTGTCAAGCTGCATGCGGTCCTGTTCATGGCCAGACTCTGCCAGTCCCTGGGAGAACTGTGTCCCCACCTGAAGCAGTGCATCTTGGGAAAATCAGGGAGCTCCGAGAAACCAGCAAGGGATTCTAGGGCTCTGAAAAAACAGGGAAAGGGGAAAACTCAGGAAATAATTCCTATGCAGGCCAAGTGGCAGGAAGTTAAGGAACTCCTCCTCCAGCAGAGCGTGCTGGGCTACCGGGTCTGGAGCTCAGCGGTTGTGAAGGTAAGGGACATGGAAATGTGTTCTTTCCCTGCTCACCAGGGAGTCCCCCTTTTGTCTCTCTCTCATCATATTCCAGGCTGGCCAACCTCAATAAGGTCTTTTAATAGTAAGGGAATAACCATTCTTATTTCATACAGTTACTTTCACTTATCTCCACCAGACAGCGCAAATGTAAAACCTCTTCCATTCATTTTTAGCCTAGATTTTATAGATGGGAAACCTGGATTTTTTTCCTTTCCATCTGATGAGAATGAAAGACCTTCTCCTTGGACAAGGGGCTGTATTTCCTGCTTTTCAACCTAAATATATTTCTGGGGGCTGGCCCGGTGGCGTAGTGGTTAAGTTCGCGTGCTCCGCTGCAGTGGCCCACGGTTCACAGGTTCAGATCCTGGGCGCAGACCTACACACCGCTCATCAAGCCATGCTGTGGCGGTGTCCCATATGCAGTAGAGGAAGATGGGCACGGATGTTAACCCAGGGCCAGTCTTCCTCAGCAAGAAGGAGAATTGGCAGCAGATGTTAGCTCAGGGCTAATCTTCCTCACAAAATAAATACATAAATAAATAAAATATCATATTCCCTATCATCTCCACTGGTGTCAACTCTGACTTTGTAGAGTTAGCAACAAAATTCCCATTGCTGATAACAGTAATTAGCCAGAAGAAGAGTGATATTTGCCGTTTGCCATCCCACACATGATCTAGGCAGTGGAAAGAAGGTCTTAGGATTACTCTAGTAGTTTGAAATAAACTCTACACAAAGGATCTGAGTGGCCTATATGGATATTTGCCTTTTATTATCAGGTTTTGGCTCATGGATTTGCCCAGTCATTACTTTTAGACGATGCTGGCTCAGTCCTGGCTACGGCCACCAGCTGGGATGAACTAGAAATTCAGGAGGAAGCAGAGTCTGGCAACAGCGTCACATCCAAGATCCGACTCCCTATACAGGTAAGCAAGTACCACCGTTAGAGAGCCCGTGGGCTGAAATGGGAAAAACCTGCTCTGTGGAAAGGAAAAAGACTAGAGAAAATCATTCAACATACAGCTTCTGAGGAAGAGCTGAAAGTAATATCTATAACTTTCCACTGTCGGGGGCAAAGTGGATGTAGGGCCAAGTAAACAACAGACTGTTCAAGAAGTCAGTTAATGATTCTTTCCTGTTGTACCATGGGCTCTGTGCTAATTAGTGAACCACTTACCGTAAAGGGAAAACAGCAACAGCAGTAAAACACAGTGCCACCTGCCAGGTCAGGCCCAGGCCACCGAGGGAATGACAGCAGTGTCGCTTGTGTCTGCAACTGTCTGCTGTAAGGGGCTGATTGGCGTGTTCCCCTAGTAAGGATAAATGGACCCACTCTCACCGCGTCTCATTTGATGGTGCAGGTTGACGACTTGATATTCCTTTGTTCTTTCAGCCATCCTGGTATGTACAGTCCTTCCTGTTTAGCTTATGCCAGGAAATTAATCGGGTTGGAGGCCATGCCTTGCCAAAGGTGACACTGCAGGAGATGCTGAAAAGCTGTATGGTTCAAGTAGTAGCGGCCTATGAGAAACTTCCAGAAGAAAAACAGATGAAGGTAGGTGTTTGAATTTTTTTCCATTAAAAACAGAAATGAGGGGGCCGGCCCGGGGGTGCAGCAGTTTAGTTCGTGCTTTGGCAGCCTGGGGTGCGCGGGTTCGGATCCTGAGCGCCCACCGACACACTGCTTGTCAGCCATGCTGTGGCAGCGTCCCATATAAAGTAGAGGAAGATGGGCACGGATGTTAGCTCAGGGCCAGTCTTCCTCAGCAAAAAGAGGAGGATTGGCAACGGATGTTAGCTCAGGGCTGGTCTTCCTCACCAAAAAAAAAAAAAGAATGAAAACCTTAGCTGCTTCTTGGGTTTGGGCAGTTCACATCAAGGATTCCGTGTTAAGGGGCACTCCGCCCACCCCATCTAGTTAGTGGTGGCTTCCAGCTCTGTGAGTTTAATTCCACCCATTCGCAAGGGTCAAGCAGGTCTTCACTAGAAGGCAGTTCCATCCAAGGGAAAAGGCTGAAAGCTGCAGAGTCAGAGACCTGGTTTCCAACTTGGGCACCGCCACTTGCTCACAGCAGGCGTTGGGCAGATCTTGAATGCCGTTTCCTCAGGATCCAGTGTGGTCATGTTGATAAACTGCTCGGGGCGCTGTGAGGAAGTTGGAACAGTTGCGAAGCCCAGTGTGTGGACACGAGGGACTCATTTAAGGGGGTTCTTGTCTCCCAACCCTCTGCTCTCTCACCTGCTGTGAAGCTTTCTGCCTTTGGTTTATATTCCATTTCATCAGTAACATTTTTAAGATAGGCCCAACTCCTGATTTTGGAAAGAGTTCAGGTAAGTCGTCTCTCCTGAGCTTCCTCAAAATGCCTCTTTCATGCTGGGAGCTTTTTTTCCTTTGAAATAACCATCTACAGCACCTGAGGCCTTTTTTTTTTTTTTTTTTAAGGGCAGGGTCTCTTCCTTGCTATTAGGTTTTTAGTTTTAAGACCGAGTTTATGGGGCCGCCCAGTGGCGCAGCGGTTTAGTCCGCGCTTGGCAGCCCGGGGTTCGCAAGTTCGGATCCCGGGCGCCCGCCGACGCACCGCTTGTCAGCCATGCCATGGCGGCGTCCCATATAAAGTGGAGGAAGATGGGCACGGATGTTAGCCCAGGGCCAGTCTTCCTTAGCAAAAAGGGGAAGATTGGCAACAGATGTTAGCTCAGGGCTGGTCTTCCCCACAAAAAAAAAAAAAAAAAAAAAAAAGACCGAGTTTATAACATCACTTATTTTTGCTGTTGTGAGAGTAAACTGGCCATATCAGTATAAAAAGCTTCTGCTTCTGAAATAACAAGCTGTAACTCAGCCAAAACATGAGGCTGTTTGTTATGCTCATATAACAAGTCATCAGCCTTAATGGGTGGGGATGGGAAATTCATTTGCAGAAAGATGGTGCATTTCCAATGACCCAGAATCGGGCACTGCAGCTGCTTTATGATCTGCGTTATCTCAACACCGTTCTGACAAGCAAGGGTGAAGAGGTGAAGAGTGGCCGCAGCAAACAGGACTCCAGGTAGCCGCCCCTACCTGGGCTCTTCCGATGCAGTCTCTTCCACATGCATATAGCCCCTTTCTGGGACGCTACCGAAGAGTCAGCTTCTTATTGCACATCAGTTGTGTTTGTTTTAAACAGTAAGTGCTTGTATTACCAGCAAGACAAATACTGGCCACCTGCTGGATAAATTCCACGGTCAGGTGTAGTAGATGGAATCTCATTCCTCGCTCTTCTGACTCAGCCTACCAACTGCTGAGTATAATTTGAGCCTGTAGTGCCTCCCTTAAAAGCAACACGGGGAGGGAGTGGACTCGACTTAGACATCACGTCAGGTTACAACTCCTGAGGATGACTTAAGCATGATGATCAGTAACAACTGGTGCTAAGCCAGCAATTAAGGAGAATAAATCCAGTTCCAGGATTTCTGTAGCATTAAAATACCATAAGATTGGTTTCTGTCCTAAAAATGTGGAGAATACTAATCCTAATCCTTTTTTCAGAATTGAGAAAGTGGCTGACTACTTGGAAGGACTCATTGACCCATTTGACTTGGATGTTTTCGCACCGCACCTCAGCAGCAACCTCGATCGTCTGGTGCAGCGAACTTCTGTGAGTCAGCTGAAAAACATGTCCATGTGAACGAAGGTGCCACAGGCTCAAATTACAAAATAAACCCGCTCCAGCACTTACACTCCAGGAGGCAATGTTGGGAGGGGGGTAAGACACCAACAGCTGAGTTTAGTTGTAAGGGCTGACAGAGGATTAGATAAATCCACCTCAGAGGCAACCACAATCTGACCCCTTTCATCGTAGATAGGGATTATGATGGCTCTATCAAGGCCTCAGAGGATTAAAATAAAAGTGGGCAATAATAAAAGTAATTGTGAAGCATTAACATACTCAAAAGAACATTCCCCAAAAGGATGGTTAGAAACAGTGTGATTGATTCCTAACAGAGAAGTGATTTTCTAACTGGACGATAAAACCCCCAGCATGTTACGGTGCTCTCTCCCTTTCTGTCTGACAGGTTCTGTTTGGACTGGTTACTGGTACAGAGAATCAGTGCACCCCCAGGAGCAGTACATTCAACTCCCAAGAACCCCATAACATACTGCCACTGGCATCGAGTCAGATCAGGTAATGATGCCGAGGCTTTTACCAGGCCCCAAAGCTTCCTGTTCGTGCTACCAAAATGCCTTCATCTTGTCTTGTAGGTTCGGACTTCTTCCACTGAGCATGACAAGCACACGAAAGGCCAAATCAACCAGCAGAAGCATCGAGACCAAAGCCCAGGTTAGTGCAGAGAGCAAGAGCTTTATCCCTGTGGAGCCTGTCCCCATCTCCCACCAAGCCGCCCAGTCAGCTCCCCTTTAATAAGTGATAAAGAACTGAATGACACAATGCACTAATGCTTTTAATGGCGGCGCAGTATAGAAGTACAAGGTTTTACTAGCTTGAGCTAATAGAAGTTTTAAAAGATGCCCCTTTACACCATCAAGTAGCCTCATAATAGAAATGTATCTCAGGCTGCCAAGGCTGTAGAAAATACGCAGGACAGGATGGAGATTCTCTTGTTTTTAAAAGGGTAAAAGAGTTAATTGCCAACCCAGCACTATGATTGTACTTATTTGGAAAAAAAACTGTTTTGTTTTGGTAATGGTTTCATTTTCCATTTCTTTTAGTTGGGTGGGAAATAAAAGGAAATTTGCTTTCTGAAGTTTTACATTTTCTTGTTAATACACGTTTTGTTTCAGTAGGCTGCCATCCATAAGCCTGCAGGAGTCCTCCTGGGTATTTCTGAATTGTGTTGTGTACACGTGTGTGTGACAGCTCAAACAGCTTGTCTTCTTACAGCGTTTAGTTGTTGTTTGCTTGTTAGACAAAATATTAGCAATGCATCCTTTCCATATTCCCTGCCACCAAACCCATTAAGATCCAAAATCCTCGTCAAACATCTGGTTTTAAAACTTGGGAGATGGTAGTCAAAAAAAACAGTTCTTGCACTCTGTAAGCATGGGCCTGTGCTGTAACTTACCCCCACAACTCTAAACTTCTACTTCAAGTAACTGACCCTTAAATGCTATCCATATTAGAGGAACAAACCATGGAAAGGAGGTACATGTGTTTACCCTTTTCCTATGATAGTCCTTATCTTCAAATTTTAACTCTGTCACATAAGAAAATCTCATGCTGTCCCCTATGTCCTTTTCAAATCTTGACAAGGAGCCAAGTCCCCTTCCTAGAGCTAGTCGTGCTTCTCACATCTGCTTGTGTGCTGTGTGGACTCCGAGTGGAGTGGAAGGAGGGTATGAGCAGGCAGGAGGATTTGGGTAGACTCTAAGGCACTTTCCTCTACATGCAATGGCAGGTTGTCCCCCCGGCACTCTCCCGAGCAGATGACCCGACGCATCCTGGCTCCTTGTTCAGACAGCTTGTCAGTGAGGAAGAAGACTCGTCTACACCTTCGTTATTCAAACTTGGTTGGCTCTCTAGTATGACTAAATAACATGGAACACATCTCTCTCTCTCTAAATAAATACTACTGCATTATTTCTTCTAAAGGTGCCTCCGCTCATTTGTTTCTAAGCCACACTAAGTCTTTCCAGTTTCAATGGTGGAATGTGGCCCCCTAGTTAGTTAGGGGTTACTTTAAGCATAAAGTGAATCCTTATCCAATAGTTTCACAGCACTTGTGACTTCAGACATCAGTTCAGATAGCTCACACTTTGTCAGCATTTATCGACATCTTAATTCTCGACACTACAAGGTAGATCAGTGAGATCACATAAGCTGCTGATATAACAAGTCTGTAAGACAAAAAGTCATCACGTATTTCTTGACTTTCAGAACTGTGCGATGTTTTCTACTAAGTCTGACATGTAGGCTCTGGAGGAATAACGGTAACAGAAGTCACCTGGGTATGTAAGAGTCTGAAAGACATTCTCTCTGGAAATACAAATATATAACAAAGAGAAGACAGTTATTAAGGGAGGGTGCTTCACTTCCGCAGTCTCAACTGGGATCTGATTGTTCTCCTGTTAGGAGAGAGTACTTTCAACAGGACATCTACATACTAAGAGGTAGTATGGCAATTAATTTCAGTGCAAGACTGAATCAAGCTTTCTATATTTTGGAAAAAAACTTATGTTTTTTCATGGAAACTAGATACTCTTTTCTAGTTTATTGAATTTAAAAAATTGAAGATCCCGCATTTTTAAAAGGCCTTTTTACATAAAGTAGAATTTCTAATTGACAGATTTGGAAATCAGTCTGAACTGGACAAACTATGGAATCAACACGCAGATGAGATTTCTTCATACCATTACCTTGACATGGATTTGATACCCACCCTTAAAAGAATCCTATAAAAAATTGCTTCAAAGCCCCTTTGAAATTGCAATAGTGCAGCAAAACCACAAGTAAACAACTGCCTGTTAACCTGTTATTTCAAATATAGACTGGAAAGCCAACAGGCATTTTTTTGTGCAATGTTTTAAAACATCGTAAGTTGAAATATCAAATCTACACAGCGCTGTCCCTTCACAGAAGGCAAGAAGCTGCCGGCGCATCATGTTGGAGGCCGTCCTCGGTGCTGTAGGCTATGAAAGTGGGCCTCCTTCAGGGTCTGGTTGATGTGGAAGTAAGGGCCTTGGCATAGTGCAGACTGCTCGGGCACGGGCTGAGGGGTGTTAGGGCTGGACACAACGACGACGTGGTTTAAGCTGCTTTCTGGCCCACTGGCCCTGTCCGGGCTGTTGATGCTGCTACTGCTGCTGCTGCTGCTGCTGCCGCCACTGTCACTGCTTGAAGACTGGAAGGAGAAAGAAACAGGGTCATGATTAGGCTATTTTGTTTCTTAAGAGCTGTACTGTAGTTAAATTTACAATACCCTATTGAAGAATATTTTTCCTATTAGGTTTGAGGGATACCAGCATCAAAACATACTGGACTTGACAAAGTACGTCCACCCAAGATATTTCATTCTATTCCTCACAACTACCCTGTGATGTCGAATGGGATTACAATCCCCATTACACATCCCCAGGAAGTGCCAGGGTCCCGATTCAAGCACAGGCCTTCCAACTGCAAATCCCTTTAATTACATCTTCATTCCCTTATGCATCTTCTCTACCCGCTTTTATCATTCATTCCAATAAATTCCAATAATCAAAAGAGGAAGTTCTCAGCCTCCAAGGGAAAGTATCAACCACTGGTACAGGGTATAAAAAAGGTGTCCTCATAACAAGATGGCTCCTGGGCACAAGTTATAACAAAAAATAAAAACTTGTGACAGTTTTGTGGTTATCATCTCATAGACATGAAGTATTATAGTCTCTGAAGACAGAACACATATCCTGAAAGACTTCAATACGCTTCTTATAAAGTTGTATTATTTGAAGAAGCTACGTGGAGATTCCTAGTAAGAGTTACTCTCGGAAATCTTCCTTCCAATGCTAGGATTCTCAAAAGGGAAGGCAATGGTAAGGATCCATTTCAGAATTAAGGTATTTTACAATTTTAATATTGCCTTTCTAATAAATGACAACCTCAATAACTTAATAGTATTCTCTATTTACAACTCAATACAATATTGGGCTGAAAGGAATCAATGTATGAAAAAGTGAGAATTCTAGTGAATCTAATGATCTGGTGTCTAAGTTTTTTTAACCCAGCTCTTTGATATATCTAAATTTATACTCACTTAGACAAGACATCGGTTTTGATGTCTGCTTACAACTATGTAAAATCTACACATAAGAAAAAAGACTGGAAAGAAACAAACCATGGTAGTTATGCTAGAATAGAGGGATTATAGTTGCTTATCTTTTTCTACCCTTCACTGTAACTTTTTTGCAATGTGGTTATGTATTTTCATTATAAAAATAAATGCATAGATAAAATAAAATGTTTCCAGATAGATACTTTAAAAGTCATTTTTAAAACACTAGTTCTACCCATTTTTGATCAAAAGTTATACCTAACAATATGTACATAGATATATTTATCTGAAACAGCCAAGAAAGCAATGTTCACGAAAGGTATCCATTATTAAGCCTTAGGCCAAGACTCATCATGGTCCACAGGTCATCTGGAGCTACTTAACATAGGGCATATATCCCACTGCCCTAGGCAGTAGGGGACAACCTATCTTTCTACAGTAAACAAAAATTCATGGCAGCATTATAATGGGCTGACTGAAGTCAGATGGCAGGGTTAGCAGCAGCAGCAATTACATTTACTCAAAGACTTAAGAAGTCAAAGCCAATTCAAACACAAAGATTGTTTTCCGTAAAAGCCTCTCCTAACCTGAGAACACCCTAGATCTGCCACTGGTGCGCCTGGAGAGGTCCTAAATATTTAATAAGTAGGTTACTCCTCTAGATAAGAAACCCACCGCGCAGAACACTTTGTTGCCTCTTAGTCTGTTTTCTTTACTGTTTTTCGTTACAGGTACTATCTGAAAATGAAGGCAAGAACTAGAATCAGTTTCTAGTAAGTCAAGTTTCCATCTCAAATTATATTTATTTCACACTATTGTAGTAAGGGTGACACTATTCTGAGAAAAGGTAAAAGTTCTTTTAAAATAAACAGGTTAGAAAAGATTTCTGTACAGTAACTGTTAAAAAAAAAAGGAGGATGACACATACACCTGCAATTTCTAGTCCATTTTAAAAACCTTGTAACTCAACTTCATAAAGACATGTATAAAAATGTTTAGTGTGGCCTTGTTTATAATAGCTAAAAACTGGAAACCACCAAAATGTCTAACCAGTAGAGAAACTGGTTAAATTATAATGCATGTGTATAAAGTACTAGACATGGCTCATGCTTCATAACAATGAAATTCTATTCAGCTGTTAACAGTGATGACAGATGTATACACACCAACACTGAAAGATGTCTAACATCTTTTTTACAAGTTATAAAACAGTATAGTATGTCAGCTGGTTTTTAAAATGTTTTTCTTTAATGTATACCAAAATAGTCTGGAAGGACATGTATGCCAAAATATTTAGAATTTGGACCTTCTATTATTTTTAATATCTTTATTTTCTATAGCCTCTACAAAAAAAAATTTCTTTTGAGAAAAGAGAACTTGCTCATGAGTAAGAGAACTAAAGAATGTTACTACAAAATAGAGTAAGGTCTTCAGTTACTTCTAACTTCAAGACTGAGACTTAAAAATACATATACTGGGGCCGGCCCAGTGGTGTAGTGGTTAAGTTCACCTGCTCCGCTTCAGTGGCCCAGGGTTCATGGGTTCAGACCCAGGCGTGGACCTACACACCACTCATTAAGCCACGCTGTGGTGGTATCCCACATACAAAAAATAGGGGAAGACTGGCAACAAATGTTAGCTCACAGCCAATCTTCCTCACCAAAAAAAAAATATAGATAGATAGATAGATACTGTCAATAAGATTTCAGAAAGACTGTTTTGCCTCCTTTAACTACTAAAGAACCTCTAAACTGCTTCAGTTGTATTCACTTGCATTGAGCAGGCCAATGATACTTTTAAATCAATAAAAGAGAACTTTTTATATAGAACCTGGGAATCTGGTGAGTGCACTTTATGTGTTATTTTAATACATATAAAAAGTTACATATATACTCATCAAAGGCAAGAAAAATATATCTCTTTCAAAGATGCTTTGGTTCCTATTTCCTGCCAATAAACGAGTCTTCTCACTATCAGGGAGGCTTTCGGGAATCTCTCACAATCTGGATGGACGAGTGTTTTTCAAACTGAGAGTGAACCCATTGGTAGGTAGCAACCAGCATAATAAAAGAAAACAGAGCACAACATGGTAAGGGTAATTATTCTGTGAAACTTTTTTGATTATGCACAAATATATTTGGTATGTACTGGCTCATAGAATAAAACATTTCCATGGGACAGGGTCAAAAAAGTTTGCAAGTTACTATATCAGTTTTAACACTGTCAGCCATCAAAGTGGTCTAGTTTATGGAATAAAGGAAAGACCATTATTTCTTTTTAACCTTAAAGGCATAAAATTGAATTTTAAGTCTCTCAGTGCCTTAAGATACACACAGAAGTAAATCGTTTTGTCTTATAAAACCAAAAAACTTGAGATAGGAAAAAAATCGTACTTCCCCACTTAGTGGAGCCTTTTAGTATCAGATTGCTTGGCAGGGGGCGAGGGGGTGTGGAAACACTACTTGACAGTGCATGGTTTTGAAAATTACAACTGCTAACCTAGTACAGACTCGTTTACCTTGTTACACCTCTTCTTAAAAAGACAGCAAATTCTTTTACCAAAAGAGAAACAAGAGTCCAAAGACTTGGAGAATGAGAAAGACTCATCAAATAGGAATCTCAGCTCCATGATCCTGATTCCTTATAGAGACCACTCACCAGACAATTTATCCAAATCAACAGTCATAAAGCTCATTTTCTTTTCTCTGACTTTTCCATTTAGGCTTAGTGCTAACATCTGACTAGGGTATTTTCATGACAAATGTGTATTACAAATCAAAAGAGAATAAGGTCATGATCTGTGAAATAAAAGCCTCTTGCAAATCCACATATATAAGCACACGAAAGTCAAATGTAGGAAGATTCTGACCAAGAGTATCTCCCTAAATATACAAAGGTAACTCATACCAGTACATCTTTGTAACTGCTGACGCCAGGGTAAGACCTGGAAGAGAACTGTCATGATACAGTCTATTTTCGAATCATTGGTGGGCTTTCTAAAAAAGTGTTCACGCCAGGGCCCCACCTCTGGAAAACCTGGCTCAAGTAGGTACAGATTGTTCTGATGTCCAACCACCGTCCAAAAAAATGTGTGCCTGCTGTGTACAAGGTGGCTTTCACTAGGGCTACTTAACTATTCAATGAGAATTGACTGAGTTTAATCAAGAATAATACGGCAGTGTTGGGGCCGGCCCAGTGGCGCAGCAGTTTAGTTCGCGCTTGGCAGCCCGGGGTTCGCGGGTTCGGATCCCGGGCGCCCGCCGACGCACTGCATGTCAGCCACGCTGTGGTGGCATCCCATATAAAGTAGAGGAAGATGGGCACGGATGTTAGCCCAGGGCCAGTCTTCCTCAGCAAAAAGAGGAGGATTAGCAACGGATGTTAGCTCAGGGCTGGTCTTCCTCAGAAAAATAAAAAATAAAAATAAAAGAATAATATGGTGGCAATAGAGCCATCGATATGGTTGTACACAGCTATTGCAGTGAGAGGAATATGGCAATGGGTGCTGATGGAGAGAACTAGGAGAGGCTCCTTAAAATGAATGGTGCCTGAAATGGGCCTAGAGGGATGAGGAAGAGGTGTGACAAACTGGGAGAACAATAACAGCAAAATCAGAAAAAGGAGTGTTTTGAGGAGGAACAGCTAATAGT
This sequence comes from Tapirus indicus, assembly GCA_031878705.1. Taxonomy (NCBI): domain Eukaryota; kingdom Metazoa; phylum Chordata; class Mammalia; order Perissodactyla; family Tapiridae; genus Tapirus; species Tapirus indicus. The sequence continues at coordinate 52,543,074 of CM062932.1, forward strand.
GTGGTGTGGCTGGGCCCACTCCAGGAAGAGTTGGTGAGACAAAATATACATGAGAAGTTATGGCTAGGTTATCAAGTGCCCCAAAGTCTACAGGAACAGGCTGTGAGCACATGAGACATACTCAGATTTGGACTTAGAGTGAGGATTCTAGGGATCTGTGTGAGATGAAGGAGGTAGGGGAGAATGAGATAGGCCCAGCTGGAAAGTTCTCTAATACATCAAGCAGGAAAGCAGACCCACGTGAGGACTGTGGCAATGTAAATGAAGGGGAATATGTGTCACACCCAGAGGGAGATGGCAGGGATTCAGGAAGGAAATGAAGGAGACATCCAAGTTGCCTATGAGCACCCAGGACAATGCTTGGCAAATACAAGGTGCTCAGGACGTGTGTGCTGAATGGAAAGAGTGGTGGTGAGCACTCGTCAAGGAGAAGGCCAGGATCCAGAGAGGAGGGAAGGCAGGTGGACAAGCACCAGCCGTGAACCCGGCCGGTGGCAGGGAGGAGAAAGAGGAAGCACACAGAGAGCCTAGGGGAAAATAAGGCAGAGACAAGATTAACTGGGAAGGGACAAGATCATGTTACTCAGCTCATGGAAGAAGCAGCGGGTGAGAAGAACGGGAAGAGGTTAAGAGAAGGGAGAAAAACTAGAAAGAACTTTCAGGAGCCTTGACAGAAGGTAGGGCAGATAAAGAAAGGCAGACAGGACACTTTTTCTCTCTGGCAGAAAGGAAGAATCTATATAAACCGTGAAGCAGAGGACACTGAAGTTGAAGTTCATTTTCTTAGTCAGCAGGGCTCACATTATACACCAGAGGTAAAGAACTCCTGGTCCCTCAGCTAGGCCTACCCTTCACTTTATTTTCCCAGGGTGTGGAGTCAGTTGAAGAGAGAACCCATTTACACCCATGGTAGAAATGAAATAACTCCAAAGACTATTTCTGCTAATAACCTTTAGAAAGCCCCCCAGGGAGGAATATTTATTACTGAGTCTCTCTGCTTCATAAAAATAGAACCAGAATAAATGTTTATATTTATTACCTACAGCTGTATGCTTTCTCTTCTTAATCAGAAAAGCAGATCAACAGCGTGTTCTATTTTCTTTCAAGCCCCAGCTTCCCCTCACCTCCATCTCCTCATTCATTGGTGCTTTTAATTTAGGTTAGCCTCAAATAAAAAAGAAATCTCACTCACTGTATACACTCCATCCCAGGAGTCATAATGAACATCATTCTAAGGCCGCTGCAGAATCTGAATTACGTGTAAGATGATCCTTGCTAAGTCTATCCGAGCATCTAATATAAGATTCTGTGCTTCCAAAGTGCCCAATAGTTTAAGAGAGTTCTGGGTCTGCTAATACCAGTGAGACCATAAGACTCCAAATGAATTCAGTGGCTTAATTTAAACCACTTTCTAAATTTGCAAGGAAAGAAAATGCAGGTGGCCACTTTTTTGTGTCAATCTTTATAAGATGAAGTTGGACCACATAATGTGTTTTAAGTTTCTTCCTAACTAAAATATTCTATTATCTGTCACTTCGTTTTGTTGAAATTTCAACAGGCCAGAAAATAATCCTAACCGGTAGAAAAACATGTTTGTATCCTCATTACTTAATAGACTTCACATTCAGTTGCAATATGAAACTGCTTGGGGCAGCTTGGTATGCTGTGAGTTGATGTGATATGCTACAAACACTTCAAGGACTTCAACTGTGAGCAAAGTTTCTTAAGATGCACACTGCAAGTTAGACTAACTTTTGAAAGGACTGTTCCATTTTGAATAGACCTTTTAAGAAGTTAATCTCAGAGTTAATTTGCTACCAAGTTTTAAACACACAAACCTTACAGTTTGACCCCAGCAGAGTCTGCCAAAACAGTTCTCTTAGGATGTACCTACTACCCTATGACAGATTAAAGATGAGATGGGCAAAAACTAAGAACCTTAAGATATCTTTTTAAAAAATTATGCTAAATACTCCCATTGTCATCCAAATTCACACTATCAACAAAAAATCACCTAACATTCAGCTAATTCTTACCAGTTAAAACAAATGGATTTATAGAATCCTAATTTTAATGACACATGGATTCCCCTGGTTCTGTTATTTTTTTGTAATGCCTCTACACTCCCACTAAGAATACCCCTGGGATTTTAGGATTACGACATCAAAAAATTTTCCCCTTCTAGCAGAGACAAGAAAAAAGGCAGAGGCTGTTCCAGGTAAGCCAATTCTGTTTTATCTCCACATTTTCTCACTCTCTACTTGTTTCTACTTCATAGTGATCTGAAAAATCAAAATGGTCTTGGTAAGTTAAAGGTATAAAAAAAAATTGGGGTTTTCGTATTTTAAAAGATACAGCTTTTATTTATTTAGGTAGCAGCACTTTTTATAAGGCATATACCAGAACCCAGATTTACATGGAAACATCTAGTGTAATTTGTAGATAAAGATATTAAAGCTGAAAGCAAAGAGCATTATGCCTACTACAAGTAAAGATACAATTCCAAACCAAAAGGGCCAGCCCCTAAGAGAACAAATTTATTTATTTATTTTTTGTGTGCGTGAGGAAGACTAGCCCTGAGCTAACATCCGTTGCCAATCCTCCTCTTTTTGCTGAGGAAGACTGGCCCTGGGCTAACATCCGTGCCCATCTTCCTCTACTTTATATGGGACACTGTCACAGCCTGGCTTGACAAGTGGTGCGTTGGTCTGCACCTGGGACTGGAACCTGTGAACCCCAGGCCACCAGAAGTGGAGCACGCATACTTAACCACTACGCCACTGGGCTGGCCCGAAGAACAAACTTAAATAAGTGAAGTCTATCTAGTTTTTAACCATCCAAATAACTGTCCATGATCAAGGAATGTCGCTGCTTTGTACAGGACCCAACAAGAACACAACCTGACAAATCATTTCACTTCTTGCTTACTGAAGAGAAAAACGAACCTGACTTAGACATTAACTAACATGATTCATCTAGAATGGCTTTACAAAAAAATTTTTTGTTCCTATACCTCTAAATTACATCTCAATTTAAAAAATAGGGGGCTGGCCTGGTGGAGTTTGCACACTCCGCTTCGGCAGCCCAGGGTTCTTGAGCTTGGATCCCAGCTGCGAACCTATGCACCACTTGTCAGTGGCCATGCTGTGGCAGTGTCCCACATACAAAATAGAGGAAGACTGGCACAGATGTTAGCTCAGGGACAATCTTCCTCACCAAAAAGAAAAAAATTTTTTAATAAATAAATTTTTAAAAAATAAAAAATCTTAAGGCTCACAAGTCATTAAATATAAGTCCCTGAAATTAAAATTCAAGATCTTCAATCCAAAGACCAATTGAAAGTTTTGAAAAAAAGCACTAGACTGCAATTTCTTCACTTTTTCTGGCTAGAAATCTAAAACTGCTTTCTAGCTAATACCCTATCAGAGCATTACCCAGAAAAATATTTTCCAGCTGAAAGATAGGGGGAGGAAAATTATTCTTCTCTGTTCCTATGATTCGAGGGAAGTGTAGGACCTAGCTGCCCCTGGATATATTTAGCCACGTCGCTCAGAACTTCCGTCCTGTCTCCTGTGAGACAGCACATACCATGGTCAGGAACAAGCAGCTCGAGAGTCAAGCTTGGGGCTCCCACCCTGCCTCTTACTAGCTGTGTATCTTTGGCAAGTGACGTTATCCTTCTCTGCCCCAATTCTTGTACCTGAAAAGCAGAAATAATAATACCTACTAAAATGAAAGGAAGTAAATGCCAGGTAGATTAAAAGTTTCTCTTTACAGATCTAATCTGGCAAGTTAGTTCGCATTCTTTAGCTTCATAGTATCTAGGAAAAAAAGAAGCATATACTATCTCCATTTTACAGATAATTATGATTTACCTGTGGCATAGTTTATAGCTGAACATATTTCAAACACCTTACATCTTATTTCCCAGTACTTGCCAATATTACTACATTTAGGAGAAAAAGGTAACTTTAGGAAATTAATTATGAATAACAATTTTAAATCTCTCTTAGAATTAAAACAAATTCCTTCCAAATTAAGGTTCTTCAAGTTACAAGAAAAAGAATCCTAAAATTATTTAAGTATTTTAGGAAAGACATAGGAAATGGTTTCTCTTAACTGAGTTAGTCTTAAAGAAACTCACCTCATTGGCCCTCCCTTAGAGTTAAAAGATAACATTTCCATTAATATATTTTACAAATTAATAAAATTAATAATCCACTAGTAATTGTTTATTATTTTCCCTTTTATACCCAATTGTCAAAAAGCAGCCAAATGCTCCTAAACTTGATATTTTTGTGCAATAAACAATAATGATCTATTTCAGTGGTGACGATTCAATTATTCAGGGCTTAACTTTCCATTTTAAAGATCTTCCCCTGCCTTTTGCTTCTCGGGCTCTCCCTGGGTTCACTCGGCACCATTACTGCTAACCCAGGTTGCGGGAAGCCCAGCACAAGAGACCACTCATTCAGAGCGCTGGTAAATGTTCAGTCTGCAAGGCTGAAACGGATGGTCCTAACCGCCCCCGAGGGGTCTACCAGTGAGTGCAGATCACCATGACGGACAAAAAATTACCTGTAGTGACTGTTAATGGACAAGGGCAATCTAGTCCATCCTTCAGACTAATGACTGCAGAGTGGTTTAACCACTGAATTTCTTTGGACAAGTAAGAACAAGACACATGAACCAAGAGGCTGAATAACAACTCACTGTGTTCTTCTGTGATACCAATGCAGAGGTTTTAGAAAGGGAGCGAAGGTCATTTCTACAAACAGCAATTAAAACAAAAACTAATACTAAGGAGTCTTACTTAAAATAAGAGATCAGAAATATTTAATGTTTTTTAAATGACATTTATATTCCTGTTCTCAGACACCAAATTGTAGATGTAGGGGAGAAAGATCACTACAGAGTTAGACCGACTACCTGTGAACTAATGCAAACATCATACGGTGGGATTGGCATACAGACACAAGTAAAGAAATATTTACGCTGATACCATGAAAGTACTCACTGCACTCTTTTAACGCATAGTCTTACAATTCAAAAGAATGGAAATTCAATTACTGTTACAGTTTTATCATTAGATGTTCATGGGAGCCTCTAATCACTAGTTTTCTTTCATCTGTGAGATTCCTCAATTATCACATTAAACAAAAGCTCAATTACTTTTCTGTTAATCTTAAGAAAAAAGAAAAAGAAAAAAAGTGATACAAAGTTTTTTGTTTGCTTTTTTTGGTGAGGAATATTAGCCCTGAGGTAACATCTGTGCCCATCTTCCTCTGCTTTATATGGGACGCCGCCACAGCATGGTTTGACAAGAGGTGCATCTGTCCGCACCCGGGATCCAAACCTGGAAACCCCAGACAGCCAGAAGCGGAGCATGCGAACTTAACCACTAAGCCACCAGGCTAGCCCCCAAAGATGTTTAAAAGGGGGATAAAAGCTATAGAAACTCCAGTCTCCACATAGAAGGATCAAATCTGCACTGTTCATTAATTGTTCCTGAATGAGTATTACCGACATGATAGTTACTGACCTTCTCCCCATCAGGAGAGTTACTTTGGATTTCTGGTAAAGACTGGATATAGGTCAAATCCTATTATCAAGAACTAATTAAAGTACAAATTATTTTGGTTGTGTAAGAATTGTGATATGCAGAATTCTCCTTTAAGTTATGAGGCCAGGACTTAGGAATCTTTGCCATGGAGGAGCTTCTCTGTTAGGGTGGCAGTTAAGAGTCAGGTCTTTGGGTACACAATTTAACAGTGGCATTGCTTTAATGTTAGCTTCCTTTCCCCACACTAGATCAGCCTTTCGACTGCACAGAACACTTCTCCCCAGTATGCATACTGAAGCACTCTTTCAGGAAACTAAAGCCTCAGGAGCTCTTTCCCTCTTCCCCCCTCCACCCTCTCTCTCCCTTCCCCTCTACCTCCCAAAGGAGCTCTTTTTAGAACAATATAATGAAAAAGTAAAAACACTTAAAAATAGGATTTTGCATACACATACAGGATATGTTCTGAATGCTTATATAGTTTCTCTTAAAGACATGAATGGAAGCAACTGTCCATGTTGTACAGACAATTAATGGTTTATAAACTATCAGAAAATAAGTTGGTTTCTGAAATATTAAACAGGGGTTCAAAGATGGGCTTTCAAAGGTCCATGAAACTTCTAACAAATACAAATTCTGGAGTGTGTGTACATATGAATGTGTGCAGACATATACCATTTTGCCAGAGAGAAGGTGCACAACTTCCTCAAAGGGGCCATGACTTAAGAAAAGGTTGAAACCACTGCAATCAAGTAAGATCACTTTTATTTAAAGAATAATTTTTTTTTTTTTTGGTGAGGAAGACCAGCCCTAAGCTAACATCCGTTGCTAATCCTCCTCTTTTTGCTGAGGAAGACTGGCCCTGGGCTAACATCCGTGCCCATCTTCCTCTACTTTACATGGGACGCCGCCACAGCAGGGCTGACAGGCAGTGCGTCGGCGGGCACCCGGGATCCGAACTCGCGAACCCTGGGCTGCCAAGCGCGGACTAAACCGCTGCGCCACCGGGCTGGCCCCTAAAGAATAATTTTAATTACACGGAAGAAACTGGGTTATTTAGCTCAAGTAATGAAAACAGCAGAGACTCTCGGACCACACTTCCTACCTCTGTGTCCCAGGAATCATGAAAGATGGGGTTCCTACCACTCCTTTTGGTCTGGGGGGGAAGATGGTGGTCTTCTTCGTTGCCATTCCTTCTCCTTTTCCTGAAATTAAATCACAAGGAGGAAAAAACAAAATCCAACAAATGATCTTTTGGACACTTAAAATTGTAAACCATGACAACATATAAATTTTCCCGCTCACCTGAGAAAATATCATTCATCATATGCTATCCCAATAGGTAAAAAGTTGGAAGTACACGATCACTGGGCACAAAGAGCAAACATAAAATAGCAGCAGTAAGGGCGATCTTAAATTAGTACGACTAATTTCTAAAAAGAAGGTTGACAATTTTAAATGCCTACTGGGAATAAATAAGAGCAGGAAGATGTTAATGACTAAGCTTTCAAACTCCACCTAATTAAGGTTATTGTTTTTCTACATTTTCTGAAATTACAATTCCAAGTTACCTCATTTTACTCCCTTCCATATGACAACATCTAAGACAGGAGTGGCTGCCTTTGCCTATTTACCCTTAAAATCCATATAAAAATGGTGCTACACAGGAATCTCACTAGAGGTCCATGATAGCCTCTAATCTTGAGTTTTCTTTCATGGCTAATTTTCCCCCAATTATCACATTAAACAAAAGCTCCATGCCCTCTAAGTATTAAATTACTTTTCTGGACAATCCTGGAAAGGCTGCTCTTGGACACATTAACTTGATTATTCTGGCTTCACTACCTAAGATTATAATATAAATTACTTCACCAGATTGTTACTTTGAGATTGTAGCACAAGCTGCTTAAAATTTCCAGGTTTAAAGAAAAATCACACATCTTTCTCAGTTAAGTGTTCTCAGATGTGCAACAGAGACAAAACTTTTATGTGTTCTATGCAAAAATCAAGTGGTGTCAGAAGGACTTGTAAACCCCAGTTAGAAAATAGAAATAAACTAAAGGAAGTATAATTTTAAGTCAAATTGCCTGGAACTGTGCTGTCCGATATGGTAGCCACTAGCACATGTGGTTATTTAAATTTAAATTAAGTAAAATCAAAAATCCAGTTCCTCAGTCACACTGGCCACACTGTCAGTGCTCCATGGCCACACGGAGCTACTGGCAACTGTACTGGACAGCACAGAGGAGGTTCCCATCACTGCAGAAAATTCTATGGGACAGTGCTGGCCAATTTATACAAAGCAGCATAATCTACTATGATAAAAACTCTTAGAGGTTCAAATTTCTATAGCTAGAGGGGAAAAATAGCTTTTTGGAAAGTATTGAATTTGAGCATATAATATCTTCTATACAGTTTTATACTTTCTATGTGAGCAGGGTGGCAGGGCCTATGTGGCAGGCCCTTAAGGTTTTGAGTTGAGGTCTGGATACTGAAGAAACTAAGTCATCACCTTGAGCTCACTTCCCTATACTCTGCAACATTCTTTAACTTTATTAATGAGTATGGATCCAGTTTAGGCTTGGAATGAAAAATAGTGGGTGTGTGGTTCTGATAAACCATTAACCAATCTGCAGAGGGCTACACCATTTATCTCATCCTAAGACTCACTTGTTTGTAAAAGAATATCATCATTTCTGCTCCCTACCTTCTCCCAGGAGATTAGATCTTATCTACACATTATTTTGAAGTACTTGAAGGTTAAAAACTAGATGAATACCACGTTTTAATAACCATTAAATGGATGTGCTATTATCATAGATTTGAACCAAGAAATTGCTACTTTCATCCTAATGTGACCAGAGAATGTTCATGGGAATGTGATGCAATTGCAGAGCAATGTCTGAGGGAAGGTAAGTTGACACTCAAAGAGAAACTCATTGCACAGCAGTATGTTGGTCCCCAAACTCTTCCTTTATCAGTGTGCCAGCAGCTGATTGTGCTTTGGGCTGCTGAGTCACTCTAACCAAACTTATGAGCCTGACCAAAACTTTCCAATTTCCTCACCTATAACGGGGGATACATCTTTCCAGCGACAAGAATATGAAGGTCAAGGAGGTTGCAAGACAAAAAGAGTGTAAGAACAAAGAGGATGGACTGGTTTTGCAAATTTCAACTAAACTCTGGGGAAGTCAGAGGAAATACCCCTAGCTCATAATCAGCTGATTTCCTGAAATACCAGAATTATCTCTTTGGCCTGTTGGGGGCCCTCTGCTTTGGATGGTACTGGAAGAATGAGCCCTACCTGTTCTTCATTCTCCTTTTTCTAGGCTTTTGCAGAATCCATCCTTGAAACATTCTTCTTTCAACAATATCGTTAATAATTGGCAAAATTACAGCTTCGTGCTCAACGCTATCTACACAATCAGTCAGATTACAACTTTCAACAGTAATGCCATAGACCAGGTCATAAATTTTAGCAGCCACCCTATAACAGATTATATTCTCCCTTGCCATCTAGTTACAGATTATTGTTTAGCATCTATTATTTCTAAGGATGGCTGATGACATCCCTTTTCATCACTTCATTTCTCTCCAGTCTTTCTATCATCTCCTAGAGACTGGGCACAGAAAAAAATCCTCCAGGATAGAGACTAGTGGTTTTCAAACTTTTTAAAAAAAGTAACAGAACCTTTTCTTCCTACCGAAAAAATATCCCTCAATAAATATAAGACATAAAAGATCTATTCTGGTTAAAGTAGGGGCTTCCTTGTCACACACCCACTCCTCTATAGCCACCCCAGTATACAGTTATGCTTCACATAATGATGTTTGGGTCAACAACAGACAATATACGACAGTGGTCCCGTAAAATTAGTACCATATAGCCTAGGTGTGCAGTAGGTTATTCCATCCAGGTTTGTGTAAATACACTCTGTGATGTTCACACAATGAAGAAATCGCCTAATGACACAACAGAACGTGTCCCTGTCATTAAGTGACATGTGACTATACTGTGGAACAGTTTGAAAAACCATCATCTTTGACCAACCCTTCATCTTAAAATGAGGAAACAGAGCCAGAGAAGTGAAATGACTTGAAGATACTAAGATAGCTGGAACTGGTCCATCATACTCCTTGAAACACGGAGTGAAGAGAAAAATAGGTAAGAAATTCCTATCCAAATCAAAGGACTTCTTCTATAGTAAAGAAGTTACCTAGGGGTCCGCCCGGTGGCGCAGCGGTTTAGTCCGCGCTTGGCAGCCCAGGGTTCGCGAGTTCGGATCCCGGGCGCCCGCAAACGCACTGCCTGTCGGCCATGCCGAGGCGGCGTCCCATATAAAGTGGAGGAAGACGGGCACGGATGTTAGCCCAGGGCCAGTCTTCCCCAGCAAAAAGGGGAGGATTGGCAACGGATGTTAGCTCAGGGCTGGTCTTCCCCACAAAGAAAAAAAAAAAAAAAGAAGTTACCTATATACATGTTGAGATTACCTATGTACTAGATAAAAGGAATCTGCTACCAGTATAAACACATTCAGATTATTTGCGTACAGCACTGGATAAAAAGAATCTTTTTGTACGAAATATTTAGACTTTTTCAGATATGTGAGACATCCCAAGAGACTGTCAGAAGTATAGACTGGGTTTGGGAAGGGAAAAAAGGGCAGTCAGATGAGGCTTATTATATCTAAGAATCTTGTAACTAACTCTGGTAGGGTGTCTATAACTGGGCCCCTAATTTCATATTTAGTCCACTCTTCTTTTCTATAGAAGTAGAGGCTTTATGCCCCACTCACCAGATGACCCAACGCAATAATACTATACACAAGTTTGGAAAACCCTAGATTTTCACTATTAGACCAAATAACCTCAGGATGCTTTCCAGAATCTTAATCCCATGCATTAACTATGCTCCAGAGCAGGGTACTTCTGGAAAGACTATCAATTACATTCAGAGCCAATGAAAACACGGAACAAGAAGAAAAGATCCAGCATAATATACCAAGGTAATCCTATTTTATTCATTGAAGTCTCACTGAGACTATTACAGAATAAAGGAAAGAGCAGTGAATCTGGAAAGACTCAGGTAAATCAACTGAGCTCTCTAAATGTTTCCTCATCAAAAAAATCAAAGAGTTGGACTCGGTAATCTACAGGTTTTCACTCCAAACTTCACATTGAGGGATTTTTCTAATTTGAAATAATGCTGATCCTCTTCCTTCTGGGGTATCCAATCCCAATGTTCTCCTCCCCACCTTCTTACGGGAGGAAATAAGGAGAAAAAAAGAAAAGAAGGAAATCGCAGCTTGGCCCGGCCTCTACTCAGTACATGTCAAGCAAGCCTAAACCCCCTACGGGTCCTCCGTGGGAAAGCAGCGCATCGCGATACAATCCTACCTCCCGCCTTCGGAGTCAAACGGCTCCCCACACAAACAGTTTAGAATCCTGCCTGTTCTTAATGCCACAGCCGAGGGAGAGTCCACAAGCCACTGTGGTCACTCGCCCTTCTGTGTTCACAACCGTCCAGGGCACAAGTTCTTCAGCCTAACCGAATCCTGCCCTGCGGCAGGGTTAAGCCCAATCCTTCTTTCCGACCTTGGGGAGGCGGCAGCTCCCCGCCCCGTCCCCTCACAGACGCCCGAGGGGCTCCCTCTCGAAGATCAGACATTCCTCCCATCCCCCCACCCTCCTAAATTTAGGACAGGGACGCTGTAGGGCCACCGTCTCTCTTCCGGGACCGACCAGCCTTCACTCCAAATAGGGGAAGACAGAGGAAAAAAAGACGGGGTGAGGGGGAGACCCGGGCCCTGGAGGGTCAGTCCTCCAGCACCCTCAGGGACCAGGTACTCGATCACTCGCGCATCCCTCTCCCCGCCTCCCCCGGACGGCAGGCACCCAGATGGAGCCCCGCAGGGCCCACGCTTGCTCCGACCCCGCTTCGCGCGCCCCTCGGCTCCATCCCCCACCACAGAGCATCAGCGAGGGGCTGGCGAGAAAGGGGGTCCCCGCGGTCTCACCTGGGGCGGAGGCGCTCGCTCATGGCAGCCGGTGGAGGGGAGCGACGCGGCGCCGCTCCGCGAGAAGAGGGAACAGAGGGTGTTGTGTCTCGGCGGCCGCCACGCCCACCCCCTCGGGCCTTCGCTCTCGCCGCGGCTCTGGTGGACGCTGCCGGCGGTGAGTACCCCTCGGTGGGACCCGTACCACCGCTACTTCCGGCGTCTGCTCCGCGCCCCCCCATGTCGCAGCCGCCGTGGTACCGCCCTCTCGCGGCTGCGCAGTGGCGGGATCCCGGCCTCGCCGACCGGTAGCCCCGCCCCCGGGAAGAGGCGGGCTCGGAGGGGGAGGAGCGACTAGGAGCTCCAGGGAGAGAGGACCTCCTTAGAGGTGGCCCGAGGTTTCGCCTGTTCGCAGCCAAGCGGGGACAGGGTAAAAATCAGGTCAGGTTTGAATTAAATTAAATTATGCCACAATAATATGATACAAATATTTGAGTTAAATCCCTGTGAGGTAACAATTTTTTTAAAAAGATAGCGGAGAAGCATCAGGCAGTCGCGTAGACGGCCTTCCGCAGGTCCCGGCAGCGGGAGTTGGGAGGCCGCGCGTGGGCTGCTCTGGGGGGCTTGGCGCAGGGGCTTCCTGGAGTTTCGTATATTGTGAGGTGAGGGCGCTGCTCTGGGGTCGTTTGAAGGGCGGAGCTGTGCCCTACGGCCCACGCCCTAGGTCTGGGGGCGACTGTCCTGGGGCGAAAGGGCAGTCGATCGTGGTGGGCCAGGTGGGGGGCTTCTCGGAGCCGCAGAATGAGCCCCTTGGGTGTGCCAGCGGCGCCGGCGCTTCGGGCCGGTGTTGTCCGGACGCAGGAGCTGCCCGCGGTCCCCGCCCACTCCGCTGGAGGCTGCAGGAAGCTTTCGGGAAAAGGGGAGCTGGGAGGAGGGCAGGCCAGGTAGTGAGGCTGAGGGAGGAGACGGGCAGGACGGCGCGGCAGGTGAGGGCGCGGATTAGCGTGACGGAGATCGGCCCTGTGCCCGGGAAGCTGGTGAAGTCTTAACTCCGCTTTCCGGAACCGCGCCCTGCTGATACCCAGTTGTTTGTATTTGACTTAGTACGGTGCCACAGTTATTCACTGTGTGTGCTCGAGTTCCTTCTCTGATTGTGTCTTCCAGAGGCTGACATTAAAGTCGAGTTTCTTTACGCCAAACTCGGAATGGAGATCGTGAAGCATGGAGATCCAGGAGAAACCACTGCAAAGTTAGCATCCTTCTAGAGAAGTTCTGGTAAGAGAGCAGTTAGGCACTGTCAATGCAAATCAATCTATAAATATCATATCAACCTGTAAATCAAAATTGGAGTAGGTTTATATTGAGCCAAGTTTGAGGATTATAGCCCAGGGACTTCCTTTCCTAAGGAAAAAAGGGCACGGAAGAAGTGGGGTCTACAGTCTATGCTGTCTTGGAACAAAGAGCATATATCACATATGATAGGAATATTTCTTTTCTTTTTTTTGTGTGTGAGGAAGACCAGCGCTGAGCTAACATCCATTGCTAATCCTCCTCCTTTTGCTGAGGAAGACTGGCCCTGGGCTAACATCCGTACCCATCTTCCTCTACTTTGTATGGGACGCGGCCACAGCGTGGCTGACAAGCAGTGCGTCAGCAGGCGCCCGGGATCCGAACCCGCGAACCCGGGGCTGCCAAGCGCAAACTAAACCGCTCTGCCACTGGGCCGGCCCAGGAATATTTCTTTTACTACTTTCACAGGATGCTTAGCTGTCACAGCAGGTCAGTGGTCACAAAGTGAGCACAGCAGGTCAGTAATTAATTCTTAGTTTCCAGGAAGAGATGCTTATCCTTAAAGAAATGCCGGTGTGGGGGGAGGTTACATCCCTATCTTTAAGGGCATCATTCCTGCCTTTGGCACGTAGTAAATGTTTAAAGCAGATGTACAATGCATGCTCAACAGGCCACGTCAGATCTTTCAGGAAAAATAAGGTCAGACCAAATTAATTTTAAACCAATGGCTTTCTCATATACTCCAGCATATACTGTTGCTTTTTGTTTATCAGCACCCACGTTAAGACATTATTAAGTGAGGGTACAGAGATCTTTCTAGAAGGATTTAGTGTGAGGGTGGAGTACTGTAGAGGCAGACACATCTAACAGAAGTCTCATGCACATTCTAAAGTTATTAGCCTAAGCCCATGGACTGGCTTCAGTGTGTATATTTTTATAAGTCAGTGGTCTATATCTTTCATTATATTGTCAAAGGGATACCTTCAAAGTAAGAATAATTACTGTAAAGTCTATTGGCAGAAAACAGTTTTGTTTTGCCTGACTTCATGTAGGATAAGGTGGTTGCTTGCTTTGATAAATAGATTGGCTAGCATTATATCTATTATTGTAATTGGTTTCAGGGTCTCACTTTTTGACCTATTTAGTGGTCAGAAGATATTCACAGTCACAGTACTTTGTAATGGTATATGTCAAGAGAAAGAATTCATTCAACAAATATCACATGCCAGGCTTAGTGCTAAGTTTTGAGAATATACCTGTGCACTGGTTAGACATGTTCCCTGCCCTCTGGAACTTTATAGAAAGAATAAAAAATGTAAAAACAGGAAATAACTTTCAACTGGGCTTTGGAATTAAATATTTCTGTTTCCTGATTCGAGAAAATAACAAAGAGGTACAAATGAAATATGGTATAAAATTTTTTTAATGTTTTTACATGGTATAAATTTTACAAAGATGTCAAACTAAACAAATTTGCCTTTAATCCATTGTATTACAAACTATAAGTAAAAAATTGGGGAGTATATTCCCTCCATGTATATATTATTTGTGCATTACATGTACTTTTATATATGTATGTGTATATTTACAGTCCTGTGCCACATAATGATGTCTTGGTCAAAGACAGACCACAAATATGATGGTGGTCCTATAAGATTAGTACCATAGAGCCTAGGTGTGTAGTAGGCTATGCCATGTAAGTTTATGTGACTGTACTCTATGATGGTCGCACAACGGCAGAATTGCCTAATGACACGTTTCTCAAAATGTATCCTCGTCATTAAGCAATGCTTGATTGTATGCATATCACTAATATATTAAAAGTAGAGCTTTATTTCTCGTGCTTAGATAGTGGAAATCCTAATATTTTCTTCTTGCATCCCAGTGGCTCTTCCATATGTCATTTTGGAAACCACTACTCTAATCAACAACCTTCGAATGCTAGCCTGAGTTTTTTATTCTTCACCATTCTTCCCTTGAATGATGTGTTTAAGGGTTTTTAACAATTTCTTTATACTCATGTGATAGCCACTTGACTTGCTACAACCGTAAATAGCAAACATTTTATTTATTAATTAAATTTTTTGTGTGTGTGAGGAAGACCAGCCCTGAGCTAACATCCATTGCCAATCCTCCTCTTTTTGCTGAGGAAGACTGGCCCTGGGCTAACATCCGTGCCCGTCTTCCTTTAGTTTATATGGGACGCCGCCACAGCGTGGCTGACAAGCGGTGCATCAGCAGGTGACCAGGATCCAAACCCATGAACCCCAGGCTGCTAAAGTGTGAACTAAACTGCTTTGCCACCGGGCCGGCCCCTTAAATGGCAAACATTTTATTCTGACTGGTATTTTGGACATCTTTTCCTTTCACTAATTAATTCATTAGACTTAAATCTTTCGGTCTTGCTCACTTCCTAGTTAGGGATGTTGAAAAACTTCTTTGATTATCTTTTGTAATGATTGATTCCTGGAAGACTAAGAAATATAAAATACCAAGCAGAAATGGAGACAAGAATATTTATCAAAAATCAAACTATGTTTTCTGTTTTCTATCTCTCTAAGAAAAAGAATGGATCAGAACAAATTTTTTAAAATTTCCTTCAACCTAAGTTCTTCCAAATGAATTTAAAAGGTACAACACATAAATAGAATATTGGTATTTATGAACTATGTGCTCCTCATAATCTCATGTTTATCTTTTTCAGGAATAGGAGAGTGATATTCCACCCAGCATGGAAGTGTGTCCGTATTGTAAAAAGCCATTTAAGCGATTAAAATCCCACTTGCCACACTGTAAGATGATAGGACCACCTACACCTGCTGATCAGAAAGTTTGTCAGTCCACGCCAGCTACACTCCTGCGTTCTAAAAAAATGAAAGGGCCAATCAAAGACTTAATTCAAGCTGAAGAGAGGGAGTTAGGAACTGAGAATGAGAAAAGAAATCCTAAGTTGAAAAGGGACACGCCAAAACGGACAGTTAAGGCCTTTCCACCACTAGCTGGTTTGGAAAAAGCAAGTAATACAAAGACAGATAAAGACATCAAGAATCAAATTCAACTTTCCCTCAAAATATTAAAAAATACTGAACCAAAGATTACTTTCCAGGGAGAAACTAAGGCTCAATTTTATGCATCAGAAAACACCACTCCTGAAAAAGAACTTGCCAAAGATTTGCCTAAATCAGGGGAAAGTGTAAGTAATCCTTCAGAAACTGAAGCATCTTTGCCTCTTGGCCCATTGCTTGTTTCTTCGTCAAATCAAGGTAGAAAATATTCTTCAGCCTTACCTAATGACCTACAGACGATTTCTGCTAATTTTAGATTGGACAAAATTGATCCCCCAAGACAGAAGCTTCTAGCAAAATTACTAGATAGGCCCACTGATGATTATCATAATTCTCCCATGAATCTCCATTACGGGCTTAAAAGAGTAAGAACATCGTTGTCAAGCAATGAGAGAAATTCCGAGGCCAGGGATCACCTCTCAGAAGTCTCTACTGATGTTAGAGATTCTGAGTCTCAGGAAAAGAACACAGAATCACAAATTTTAGGTTTTAAAGTTAACCCCGTAGGCAAAATCCAAGTCAGGGAGAACCAGGAAAAAGGACTTAACCTTGAAGTAAAGGCATGTGGGAGCCAAGGAAATACAGAAAAAAGTGTATCTGTGACAGAAATGACTTCCATAAGCGATGACTCTAGGAAGGACTTAGTGACTGATGATTCAGCCACAGAGAAGAAATCTCAAGATGAAGGTCCTAATTTAAATTTGTTCACGCCAAGGGAGACAACTTGCGATGAGTTTCTTTCTGTATCACAGTCATGTAATCAAAGTCTTACCTCTTTGGCTATAAAATGTCTTCAGGAAGAGAAAGCAGAAGCCTGCAATGATAATGGAGTCCCTGATGTAAAGGCATTGATGGCAAGTGAGGAACGAGTGTCTCTGCAGCCCTCATCTGGCTGTCGGCCCCAAGCATTACACCCTGGGTGCCGGCAGTTCTTACATCCAACCCAGCGTCACACTTCTAAAAGCCCTGTCACCAGTCAGATTGGTGTTGCTGACAGGAAGACACTTCCTAATTCCTTGGGGCTGGAGTGGTTTCCAGAGCTCTATCCTGGTTATCTTGGCCTAGGGGTGTTGCCAGGGCAGCCTCGGTTTTGGAATGCAATGGCCCAGAAGCCCCAGCTCCCCAGTCCCCAGGGGGAAAGACTCTCACAAGGTAAACATGCTCATTTCCAAGGGCCATCCAGCCCTTCTGAACAGTTCCGTGCCTTTTGAATCAATAAGGTTCAGAATAATATTTTCACTCATTAGCTTATTATGCCTAGGTAGGCATTCCACTGCACTGGACTTAAAACATGACTTCTTGCTCCAGGGGTCAGTGACAGTGGTTTATCACTTTCCCTTCCGCTCCACCAAGAGTTGAAGGCTGCACTAGGACAGGCTGGCTGGTCACAGTTGATAACAGTTGAATTTGTACATTTCTTAGAGGCACAGCAGTTAGAAATTGGGTGTGTATTCAGGCTGAACAGACTCAGGAAAAGCATAAAGACTTCATGGTCTGCCTAAATAGAACAAGCACTGTGTTCAGGTTTAATTCAGCACTGGCTTGTACACAAAATAGGTTCCAGGTTTGTGGTCAAATGCAACACTGAGGAATTTAGGTTAGCAAAGAAGGTACCAGCAGATGCTATGTTTGAATTTGGGGGCAGGATGGGATTAAAACTGTCCAAGGAGGCACGGCAGTCAAGGCAGATAGGTGGAAGTGGAGGTTCAGGCAATAAGGACCAGGAATAGAGAGAGTAGCAAAAAAGGTGTAGAAGCCCATGCACTAGAAAAATTAGTCCACAGAGATTAGGACCCAAGAATGGAACCAGAGATTGAGCGTCAGAGCATGAGAGATTAGGTATGAAGGACTGGGGCAACATTGAACGTGGAAACTGATCTGGATTGTGGACCAATCTCTTGAGGAACTTCTAGATGCTCCTTGCTAATGCCCAGGATAGGTTAACTGGTGGGTAGGACTGCGGCCCCAAGTCAGAGGCAAGAAGTTCTCGACAGTCATTGGAGGCGTCTTCACTTTCTCCTGCTGACTCCCACCTTTAGTTACTGGATTACCTCTCTAGCCACAGCACATAAAGTTTCTTCATTTTCCTCACCAGGAAATTTGGATTTTTTTCTTTTTTTTAGGTTCTCTAGGGGCATAGTATAATGAGGCACCCATCTCGTATATGTGTGTGTAGTGTTCATTGGCTCCTTTAGGTTTATTTTGACAGGAGACCTATAGCAACTCGTGTTAGGTTTGTACCTGAAAAAACTTGTATTATCTCTTCCTGAAGGGATATGTTTTTCCCCTCTGTTGTATTTTGTAAATGCTCACATTCACCAGACCCCAATTTGTCTGGTCTCAAAAGCATTTTTTGTATTTTAATTATCCCTTTCCAGTGGGTTCTAAGGAAGTGTATTAAGGAAAGAGCATTGCTAAGTAAAGCTGCATTTTCTTGTTGCTTCAGTAGTTCCCGGTTTTTCTGCAAACAGGTCTAACTTGTAGGCTGTCATTACAAAGATATAGTCTCAAGGTCAGACTCATAGTGTCAAGCCCCTTCTCCATATGAAACAGAATTAATATTAGCCGTCGTCTTGCTCTGTGGTTTTCAGAGTGCTTCCATCTGTTTTCTTGTTTTGGCTTCACCACACTGAGAAGTGGGCAGGTGATTTTCTCTCTGTTTTGCAGATGATGAAATAGCCCTAGAGAGAATAAGTGATTTGTCCAAGGTTGTGTTGCCAATAAATGGTGGAGTTGCAAATAGAACCCAGTCTCCTGAGACCTAGTCTAATTCCTTCCACTAAACCATACTGGAGAAAATACGCCATCACTGGCAACGTGGGTGTTTGTTATATCTCTGTACTTCTCTGTTTTTCAGTCACACAAACAGCCCATAGCAAATCTCTCTAGCAAGTAGAAGGTCTTCTTTATTTTCTGTACTGTCTTTTATAGTGCTGAGTATTTTTGATACATCCACTGTCAGTTTTAGGGAGGGAACTAATATTTATCAAGTGATGAGGTTTCAGTCATTGTGCTAGGTGCTTACATTATTATCTCCTTTAGCCCTCAGAACAACTCTGAGGTGATATCACTGTCCTGCCCTTTTTATTTATTTATTTTTTGTGAGGAAGACCAGCCCTGAGCTAACATCGTTGCTAATCCTCCTCTTTTTGCTGAGGAAGACTGGCCCTGGGCTAACATCCGTGCCCATCTTCCTCTACTTTATATGGGACGCCGCCACGGCGTGGCTGACAAGCAGTGCGTCGGCGGGCGCCCGGGATCCGAACCAGCGAACCCCGGGCTGCCAAGCGCGAACTAAACCACTGCACCACTGGGCCGGCCCTGTCCTGCCCTTTTTATAGGTGAAGAATCTGAACTTCAGACATCTTCCATGTTCCTACAGTAAGTAGCAGTCGGGATTCAAATCCGTGTCTATCTGACTTATACATGCATGGTCTTTAAGCTCTGCCTCAGGCTTACTCCTTGGGGCAGTCAGTGGTCAATGTCATGGTTGATTTAAGTTATTAGTTGATACACTATAACAGGTCCCAAGAATACAGTAGTAATAAGGTATGAAATAGAGTAAATTTATGCCATCAGATCACTAGGCTTGTGAGATTGAATATGGAGGAAAAATACAATCTTTCCTTCAACAATAAGTTCCTCTAGAATAGTTATTAGAAACTATCTTGTTCTCTCTTAGTGGTTATAGTCTATAATGTGTGATCAGTTTGGATTTCTATATCAGACGATAATGTGGCTATCACAGGGCCTCTAGGTCTGTTAGAAACTGAAAAACTATAGAACTTGGCTCCACGATTAATGTTTAGACTTTGATGCTGCCACAAATGAACAGAAGATAATAGAGGAGATCGTGGGATCTCAGTTAGGTCAAGGCCCGATTCCTCAGTTGGCCAAGGACTTCAGCAAGGCCGTGGTCAAGGCCCGATTCCTCAGTTGGCCAAGGACTTCAGCAAGGCCATCTAAATCTACAAGGATTAAGAGGTAGTGTGGTTCCTGAGAAAGCTGTATAATTTAACCAGGTAGTGGCTACCTCCAATAACTGCAAATTAAAATTGAACTTCTTGGAATCTCTGCGGAAGAGCATGGGGTAAATATTCCCTTACTCAGGCAAGACCTTTAATAGAACATTCAACCTTCTTTATCTCAGGAAGCCAAGTCATTTCTTTGTTACTTCCAGGCAGGGCTGGTGAGCTAACAGTTATCGAGTTAACTATATGTCAGGTGTAATTCCTGCATGTTTACATAGGTTATCTCCAGTAATCTTATACCAGTCCTGGGAGATTGGTCTTATCCCCTTTTATAGATGAGGAAACTGAATTTCAGAGAGGATAAATAACTTGCCCAACATGAAGTTTCAGTTGACGGTTGACATCTGACGTTGCCTGATGGTCTTTGCCAAGCTTTTCCAGGCACTGTTTCTTCTGTTGGACTTTGGGGCTTCAAGATGATGTCAGATATGCTACATAGAGAAACCTGTATCAGCAGCTAGTCTTCACACATCAGGGTACCTGAGTAAACTTAGGTGAATGATCCCACCAGATGGAAAGGTGCCCAGGGCCCTGAGAGGCATACAAGACTATCTTGTCATTTTGATGAAACAAGGTAGAACAGAAAGCTCTCATGGCTGATGAAAAATGTGTATAATTTGGTGGCCTCGGCTGGGGATCCCAAGGCAGACTGATAGTTCTGTGTTATAGTAAATCATGAATAAGAGAATCAGGCTTATGGAATTCAGCAGCATTAGGAGCCATCTTTTGAGCTTCAGGGAGAAAGATTTTCATTTACTTACTACTGAAAGGAGTAGTTTTCCTGGCCTTAGAGAGAATAGATTTTAGAAGTTCAAGATTTAAATCTCAGGAGACTCAAGTACCATTGTCTGAGAGTCCTCAGGAATAGAAATTGGTTTTCATTGTTCAAAGGAAAGCTTTCAGAGTCCCGGTAGCCTTGAGAGCATGAGCTGGGAGGACTTGGCTGAACCTTTGCAGAATTCAGGGCCTTGTCTTTGGGGACTCAAAAGTTTAAGAGATCTAGGTCCTTGGTTCCCAAGTCTGCATAATCAGCAGTTTCACGTGGGCATTTTTTTTTTTAAAGATTCCTAGGCGTCATCCTCAGAGATTAATTCTGAAGTAAGGTCTAAGAATCACATTTTCAAACGTTTTCTAAGTGTTTCTGAAGAGCAGCCAAGTTTGAGAGCTATTGATGTAGGTGATGGCGATGGAGCAGGCGCCTCAGACCCAGCAGGGAATATTCCCAAACACATGGTGGGAGAGGGAGAGGGTGGTTTGGAAAAACATGATTCATATAACTACAGAAAGCAAAACATGGCTGAGGAGGATACTAGAAAGGTAAAGTGAGAAAACCTTATAGGGTCATGGGTTTTTAAAGGCCAAGAAACAGCTAGTCAAAGGCTGTTCTCTAACCTTCAGACAGGATTTCCATCAATAGGATACCCGTTTGAGATGGGGCCCCTGTGGGGAAGGGTTCAGAATAGTCAGGATCAGAACTTGAGCAGGAATATGACGAGCCAGGATTGGGTCCTGTATTAGCCAGAGTCGTCCATGAAGGGTGTTTTAGAAAAGAGCATGTGATTAATTAGCAGCCGGAGACATAAGGGGTACGTGAGATCACAAGTCTGGGATTCTGACTAGACCAGACAGATGATAGGAAACGATAGAGGTAGAGAGGGTGGAGGAGGGTTTTCAGCGTTTGTATTAGAGATTGGAGCCATTGTCACTGAGTTTGAAATGTAAGGACATCAACACGCAGGTGAAGGAGGGTGTCTAGGAGATGAGACGGCAGAAGGATGGCAGGGGGTGATAGCATTCCCAGGCCCACAACTAGGCCATAAAGGATGTCAGTCAGAACCCAGAGTACCTGGGCAACAGGCTAGAAGCATTGAA
This sequence comes from Tapirus indicus, assembly GCA_031878705.1. Lineage (NCBI taxonomy): Eukaryota > Metazoa > Chordata > Mammalia > Perissodactyla > Tapiridae > Tapirus > Tapirus indicus. The sequence goes on from CM062932.1 coordinate 52,564,888, forward strand.
AAAAAAACACAGGATTTGTGTGGGTTCTGAGCTGGCCTCTCCTGGCCTTGGGTACTTATATATCCCAGCTCAGGGCTGAACCAATGTCATTCACGTAAGCTGGACTGAACCTGTAATGAAGTGAGCAGGCTCCACTGGCTGGAGAAAGAACAGTCGAGGAGCCGCACGGTTCCTGACACTGCAGAGAAAGGGGTGGTACAGTTGCAGTTTCCTAAAGTTGTTTCTCCCCATCTTTTCCAGTGTTTTCCAAGATGAATGGGCTGTGTCATGCTTTGTTTTTTAAGAGACTAATCTTCACCTTGCAAGAGAATTATCTTCAGTGTAATTTCTTGGAAGCCAGCATGGTTCTTTTCATTGTTACTTAATATAGTGATGATAGTTTGGATAGTATTTTTACATTCACAGCAACTTTTGCCACACCTGCTAAACCTGTCATAAATGTTTGCTTATTTCTCCCTTATCCTGATGAACCAAACCAAGACCAGAGAACCAGCAATAGTAGAGATTCCCTGCCTGGCACTAAACAGAAACACAGGTGCAGAAAATGTAAATAAATAGCATAAACATTCCTTTCTGGTTCTACTCTAGTTATTCCTGTATTGAACATAAATAAGAAATGTTGGCTGGCCAATAGTGGTGATGTGGTAATAGACGTGTTGACTGTAGATAGAGTGACAAGTAGCAGTAGTTAATATGATAATAGTGGAAGGTCATGCTTTTTGCTGGAATGTTTAGCAGATGATAGACAATAAAGCGATTCACTTCATTAAGCACGTACACATGGATCATCTGGGTAACATAGTCATCAGGTCAGAAAGGTAGCTAGGTCCTGATACCCAGGGGCTCCGTCAGCCTTTTGAAGAACCTTTTTTTGACCTGGAATAGACTTCTTTGACTTTCAGCACTTAGAGTTAGCTGCAGCCCAATGCAGACATTAATCCACTTATTTACAATATACTTTTCCTGTGGCCTAGCCCTGGGAACCTTGGGCACTGAGTATTAGGGAAGAGGATGAATTTAGATGAACTATCACAGTGACTTCTGTTTGGAACCCTAGTTCCTTTGTTGGAAAGAAGTTCGACTGCTGTAAGGAGTTTGGAACCCCCGACCAGGCTTACAACCTCCAACTTCTCTCTAACGAGGCTCTTGGGAGCTGTTCAAAAAGGTGAGGCTGGAGTCATTGACTGTTGGGTTCTGTTGTTGGTTCCAAGCATTTGGAGTTTCTCTTACTTTAGCTGTGACCGTTACAGCAAGGCTAAAAAACAGAGAAAAAGAGTCAAGTGTGTAGTCTTCCTACTCTTCTCTTTGTTTTCGTTCAGAAGTCTGACATAATTGAAAGCACCAAAGCTAATACAGTAGCAGCTGCCATTTATTGCACCCCTGCCTCTCTTCTGCCTCCTACCTGCATCTCTCCCTTTCCCACACTGATGGTCCCAAAGCCAGGAAGACTCTTAAACCTCAAGTTAACCAACTGTATACATCTTCCTGCTGAAGATTTTAACCCAACTACCAAAAACAAGAGTAACTGATTTAAATTTATTGAAATTAAAGTCTCATGGATTTTAGCCTTTTCATCTATTAAAAAAAAAAATATATATATATATATATATATATTTATGGTGGATTGTAAACTCTGAATCACAATTCCATTGCCCAAGCTAACCGGTACACCTTGAGTAATTCACAGGTAGTGGCCCTAGGTGCATTTCCCTGCACCAGTAAGACATGTCATGTCTCTCTTTAACAGGCTGGGTCAGGTGCAGCACCACCATGAGGAGTGGAGTTGGTGGCGTCACAATGCTCTTCACAGGATACTTCGTCCTCTGTTGTAGCTGGAGTTTCAGGCATCTGAGTAAGCCTTTGTATATTTTTAGCCTAAATTACAGGTCACAGCCCATTATAGGGACCTCTAAGGGATTCTCTGAAGTGCTTTTTGGGTTAGTTTTGTAGTATCTGACATGCCCTAGTGAATGAGCTATTGCCTGAGGCTCTGGGGTTTTTGTTAGAGGTTTTGGTTATAATGGCTTTATAAGATTTGATTAGGATTTACATAATTGCTCTTGTGCTCCACTGAATGTTGCCACTGGAGATCTGGTGGTCTTTGTTTTCTCCTTAAAGCTGTTTGCCTGCCAGAAGATCAGGGCTCTTCTCCTTGGTGACTTTAACTCCTCCCTAAGAACTTCTTTTTAGGACTGAAACCAAACACCTTTCTACCTCAGAAGAGAGAACAAGAAACAGAATACAACTGTCACTCATCAATGTGTCTAAGGCTTATAGCTGTCTGGGTTAATCTACTTTTATCTTTTAAAAAACAAACACCCTTCTAGTTATGGGTTTCAGCTTTCACCAAATCTTACCAGAAGGAAAATGGCTGAATTTCATTTCTCTTTTAAAGATAACTTTTGCTCATATTGTTTTATAAGAAATATATCCTTATAGGGGCCCACCCTGTGGTGTAGCGGTTAAGTTCGCATGTTCCCCTTCAGCGGCCTGGGGTTCACAGGTTCAGATCCCGGGCATGGACCCATGCATCACTTACCAAGCCATGCTGTGGCTGTGTCCCACATATAAAATAGAGGGAGATGGGCACAGCTGTTAGCTCAGGGCCAATCTTCCTCAACAAAAAAAATATATATATATGTATATCCTTATAGTTTAAAAAGATATTTAAAAGAAGATATCTTAAAAGCCCAGTGTTTTTCCACAATTAGAAAAAAAATCTCAGATACTTTCAGATGAAAACTTCTGGTATAGGAGTACAAAATAACCATTAACACTAAGGGCCAGTAGAATTCAGAAACTTCTAAAATATCAGGGTTTATCAGCTAATTCGGTACCTGGTAAGTAAGCAGGTCAAGCAGCAGGAATGGACCTGCAGCAGACTCTTGCCTCCTGACTGGTGGGGCACAGGCGCTGCCTCGTATACTCCACCTGCCTTGGTGGGAAACCTTAAACCTCCAGTCGTCTCCTTCGTGGAGACGAGGACCGCCCTTAACACCTTACCTGCCTGGAAGAGATCCTTTAGTTGATAACTGAGGTGGTTTGTCACGTCTATACGTTGAGACTGAAGACAGTGAAGCAGAAACTTCTTGTTGTGCCTAAGACTTTATTTCTAAATTTATGAGACAAAAATACAGTGCAGTGATCTGTAGAGGCAAGAGGTAGCAGTAGTCAAAAGAAGTGGCCTCTCGGATCCTTACATTTATCTGTTTATCCTAAGAGCTGCAGCGCTGGCGTAAGTGACATTGGCCTGGACACCACTTACGAAAGCTTTGGAACTCCAAGGAGAGTACGGTGCAGACGACTGCAGTCCACATGTAACTGTTTAAATTGTATTTGGGGCAGGGAGAGGGATGGAAATGAATAAAATTACTGGAATCTAAAACAATTATCTAGAAAGTAAATTGTTTTAATGTGGACAGATCTGGTTCTTCCGGATGTTTCCTTGGCTTGCTTTCAAAAGTAACCGAAAGTTATTTTAAAAACTTCAGTTTGTTTAATCATAAAGGCTGATGTTATTCAAGGAGACATGAAGGTGACTATGTTTATTGTTAAAATCTTTAAATAACTATTTCCCAATTCTCAGTAAAATCTAATAGCTCAATTTAAAATTTTTCTCCCTAAAATTGTTCTCTAAGCCTTGGCATTTTACTGTTCTTCTATACTAGACCCCAGGCTACATCTATACCGGTATAGAATCCTATTTGAATTGGCAGAAAGTCAGCATGCATCAGGCCCTTCCTCTTGGGAATGCTTGGACTCTTTTGGGTCCTTGGCCAGATCCTGGCAGGTGTGAGGACAAAAAGCAAAGTGAGGGTGGGCATAGAGCTGCAGGTGAGCCTATGAAAAATCCTTGGCAAGTATTTTTTAAGCTAATTAAAATAGCACACTTTACAGAATGTTAAATCACCATTTATACACCGTAAGTTCATATAATAGTGAGTAAATGGTTTCTGTTTCTCCTCCCTTCCTGGAAACTTTTCAGAATCCCACCCCTCTCTCTTCCCAAGAATCAGTGAAGTATTTAGATATTCCTTTCAGTTTGTTAGGGTTGTTTTGGCTGGTAGGTTTTCTTGGTCTCTTCCCCCATCAAAATATTCATTGTTTTCCTAATTTTATGACTTCTGCTTTGGCCCCTAGAGAGTAAGTTGGATACTTACAGATAGAAAAGGCTTTGAGGAAATTTACTGTAGATGGCACAGATGGGTAACAGTTTCTCCAACCCCTTTCCCAGCACAAGGGGTTGGTCATATACCATATGTAGCTACACCTCTGTCTGTATCTTAGCTTTGCCTGTGATGTCCACGTGCCAAAATAACATGAGGTCAGTCCCTCTTTTGTCCCAGCTCCTTCAAATCTACAAAAAAGCAGGTGTGCTGTCCTAAGGCCAATATTTATTTATTTGCACATTTCTTCCTTCTCTCTTCTCAGAACTTGAATTCTGGCTCTATCTTCTGCTTTATCTACCTTTTCTCTTCCCAATACCCTATTCCTCTCTCCCTCTCTAATTATCCCCAGTGGGAGTAATTTAATTCTGTGTCAAATTCTCATGGTTAAGGCAAAGGTATTCAGAAGTATATCCCTCTATACTAGAATTCTCCATAAGGAAAAATTCATGGTTATGGGAAGAGTACTACATTTAGTTATTTTAGTTTTACTATTACTAAGAATTTCATTAAAACTCCAAAAACAGTATCTTTCCTTTTGAAAGGGCTTTGTGCCCGTTCCTTGTAAATGCTGTTTAAGAGACACACTTAGGGAGGGATTCTCCTGCACCTCCCCTCTGTCCTTACTCTAGATCAGAAACTCAGGGTTCAAAGGTAAATGAGAATGACCTCCCAGCGACGTCATCTTTCGCAGTTCCCCAATCCCCTGGAGTAGGGACCAGCAGACTACAAAGGCCTGCAGGCCCAATCCAGCCACTGCCTGTTTTCGTAAATCAAGTCTTACTGGAACACAGCCCTGCTCGTTTGGTTCAGTGTTGTCTGTGGCTGCTTTCACATGACAGTGGCAAGTTTGAGTGGTTGCAACAGAAACCATATGGTTTGCAAAGCTGAAAATACTATCTGGCCGTTTAGAGAAAAAGTGTGCCCACCCCCACCCTGGAAGAATATGACACCTCACAACACCTCACCATCTCCATGTGTTGGAGCGATGAAGAAGACTGGGGATCACTGCTCTAAGACATTTTAGGGTTAGGAAACATATTTAAGTAGCCAAAGCCTTTCTTGACTTAGTGCCTTTGTGCCCTGGTGTTGCCCCTGAACTATCCGTTAACACGTTAAGTGCAGCAGTGGCACCAAGGGGCAGCTTGTAGCCCCCCAAGATTTTCATCATGAACATTTTTATCACTACTATAAAACAACTAGTGTCAATTGTCATCAGAATGCTAAGACAATGAAATAGTTTAACTTAATTATATCACGGTATTTTACATCCCCGAAAATAAGTTCCTTAATGAGAAGAATGGCCAGTTTAATGATCCAGCAGTTCTAAAGGGATGTCGGCTTCGTATTGCCAAGTTTAAGACAAAGGCGGAATTCTACATTGAGCAGAGGGTTTTTAAAGGTTGACATTGGTCAGTACCAAGAATTCTAACTCACATGTAGTAGGAAAGAGCAAAAAGAAAGTCTTAACTGATTTCTTTGAACTGGATACTGAGCGTTGATTCTTAGATAAAATGATGTGGGCAACTTTCAAGAAGCCATCAGAAGTCTCTCCAGATTGTGGATTTATTTGGTAATGTCCACAAAGCAACAGATGGAAAGGGTTCCCTGTCTACTCGTTGCTGCCTTCTCAGGTGAGAAAATACTCAGACACCTTTTATCAAGTCTTCTACAGATTTCTTCATAATGTCCAAGTAGTTTGAGTTGTTGAGGTAAGTTGATAACTAATTGATTCTTTTCCTAGATTCACATGAAAACAAACTCAGCATGATCGAGGAATATACCTCATAGCTCCAGTTTGCAATATTGAGGTAACTTGCCTTAAGAGGATACATTTATTGCTCACATATGCCACTATTCCTACAGATGAGTTCATTTGCACAGCCAGTCCCAACTGTGTACATGGTCTGGCAGATTAAAGACTTCATGCAGAAAGACTGGAGATTCTTTTCAAAACTGGACTTGTAGACAAGTGAGACTGTGCTGTATCTGCAGAAGCCCGTGCGCTTCAGATGGCAGGAGGAACTACTCATCTCTTCACAAAGCCGAGGGAAAAAGAAGTCAAGAATGCCCCTAATGTGATTTACATATTTTAAGCATCCTCCTTAATCTCTTAAAATCATGTTCCACCTCTTCCATGGCATTGGCAAGATCTTTCCTAGGTAAGCAGCAGTGCTTAGATTTTGCCTCCAGGGCAGCAGCATTCCCGATCAGTTCTTCCAGCAATGTGCGTAGAAGTTCGGCCTGAGAATCCATACAAGCAATCCATACCCACCTTCCCATCCATTCTGCAGAAGTTTCGGCAATACCCAGGCTCCTCTCCATCCTTGAGAAGACCTACAGTGAGGTTCCATTACTGAATGTTGGAAATGTTCACAGGCATGCCTGGACACCCTGGCTGTAACTCACGTGGTCTGTGTAAGGTGGGCTGTCCCTGGTGCCATGACTTAAGATTAATCCTCAGCAGTAATATCTAAAATATTGAGTTTACTAAGGAAGTATATATTTTTTCATACACATTAAAATATTTAGCTATTAAAAATAAAATAATTTTGACCAGCTGGGAGAAAATATTTGCAAATCATATATCCAACAAGGGGTTAATCTCCATAATATATAAAGAACTCACACAACTGAACAACAAAAAAACAACCCAATCAAAAAATGGGCAAAGGATATGAACAGACATTTTTCCAAGGAAGATACAGATGGCCAATAGGCACATGATGTTCAGGATCACTAATCATCAGGGAAATGCAAATCAAAACTACACTAAGATATCACGTTACACCCATTAGAATGGCTATAATCACCAAGACAAACAACAACAAATGTTGGAGAGGTGGTGGAGAAATGGGAACCCTCATTCACTGCTGGTGGGAATGCAAACTGGTGCAGCCTCTGGAAAACAGTATGGAGATTCCTCAAAATATTAAAAATAGAAATACCTTATGATCCAGCTATCCCACTTAAGGGTATTTATCCAACGAACCGGAAGTCAACACTCCAAAGAGGCTTATGCACCCCCGTGTTCAGTGTAGCATTATTCTCTGTAGCCAAGAAGTGGAAGCAATCCAAGTAAGTGTCCCTCGACTGATGATTGGATAAAGATGTGGTTTATATATAGAATGGAATACTACTCAGCCATAAGAAAAGACAAAACTGTCCCATTTGCAACAACATGGATGGACCTGGAGGGTATTATGTTAAGTGAAATTAGCCAGAGAGAGAGAGACAAACACTGCATGATTTCACTCATGTGGAACGAACACACAGACAGATCAGTTTGGTGGTTACCAGTGGGAAGGCAGTTGGAGGGTGGGTGCAAGGGGTGAAGGGACGCGTTTATATGGGGACTGACAGCGTACAACTAAAATTTCACCATGTTATAAACTATTACGACAGTTTTTTGAAAAGCACAATCATTTTGTTGTATTACGATTAGGCTCTTTTACACTTATAGGAAACCCTACCTGCTGCCACTGTTCTTATCAGTCCTTTTGTGTGTGTGATTTAGTCAATTCTAATTCCTCTCAATACCTGCCCCCTGTGATCCTTCTACATGTTACTGCCACCACGCTTGATATCAAAAAATTTTTTTAAATAAAAAATGTTCCTCTCTTCAGGTCATTTGCCTCTTCCAGGCCCTCACCTGTGAAATGGGTGGGTGTCAGGTTGGGCAAGTTATCTAATTTATGGAGCCTCCTTGTTCTGGGCTGTAAAGTGATGATATTTATTCCTACTTTGCAGAGATTTGGTGAGGTTAGAAGTCTTGCGTCTGTTACTTCCAGCAAGATCTGCTACATAGTAGGAGTTAAATAATAACAGCCCTTCTAAAACCTCTTGTGGCATCATACTACTTTCAGATTCTAAACTTAACCCAAGCAAGAGAGAGCCCACCATGATCCACACTGAAATCCAGCTGCCATTTATGTGCGTGCATTGTGCCAAGTGCTGTGCAAAGTTCTTTACATGCATTCTCTAGTTTTATCCTTCCAACCACGCAGATGGGTGCTATTATCACTCTCATCTTCCAAAATGAGGAAACAGGCTTGAGGAGGTTAAGTAACATGTCTACATAGCTATGTGGTATTTGTCACATGCAGGGCTGGCATTCAGGCTCCATTTCAGGCCTGAAAGAAACTTTGAAATTCAAGCCCAGCATCACTACCCCAGAGAACAGGGCTCTGCAGAGGTTCAGAGGCCAATAAATCAAATGTACGAGGAGGACAGGGCCTCTGCTCCCTCACCTCATCCTGATAGAACAGTCTCTTGCAAAAGAGAAATCAAAGCTCAGGACAATTAGAGGTTATCTCAGGAAGATACGAGAAAACACGATGTTTTTCTTCCTGATAAGCCAGAAGATAGCCAAAAAAGGAAAACCCAGGTGCTGCATTCCCTTCCTAACCAAACTCTGCCCCCTAGACCTTAAGGACATTGTTTATAAGTCACTCAGAGAATTGGTAGGCAGTAGAATTGGAAATCAAAGATATTTAACTTATTAGCTTTTAAAGAAATAAACAGTCTTATCTGGCAAGAGATGCAAATAAGATGAGGGGGTTGAGCCTCCCCAGTGGTAACATTTGGTTCACCAGTGTGCCCCCACACTCACTTAATTCACACTCCTCAACCCCAGCATGGTTTTCTTATCTGAAGCAGAAAAAGAGTCACGTGTTCTGCAGCTGCCCTCCTCCCTCACCCTCAACAGAGCAATAGCCAGTCTGGTTGGCTCTTGACTCACCCTGTAGCCCGGGCCCTGCTCTAGTGCCCTGAACCCAGACGGCAGGAGACCAGGTGCTTGTGGGGCCTCATCTGCGGGTGGAGAAGCAGGTGCTCTGTCGGAGGAGGGGCCTGCAAGGTTCCCAGGCAGCAGCAGACAGTGCTGAACCCCGTGGCCAGTTGGTGAGCTGCAGATAAAGTGAGGTCGTGAGGAGACACCTGCCACAGACATTCTGTGCAGACCTGGTGACTTTACACTGAGGGCAGGGGCTCTGGCCAGGTGTTCAGGCTGAAAACAGGTCTTGAAATGCCTTTATTTGCCGTTTCAATTGCTGAAAGCATACCTTTTGATAAAAGTTAGAAATTCCCCAGTCACTGCAGATTGCTTCCCACCTTCTGTCAAAGGTCCCACTCGGAACCAGCAGAGGGTGCCCTCCTCCCTTGCCATCGCCATCCCAACCTGGTGCTGGGCTTCCCTCTTGCCAATTGACCGGATGTAGGACCACTAAGGAACAAGGGCTCAGAAGCTGCCCCCAGGGCTTGCGCTCCTGTTTCGGCCTCTGTCAGACATAACTGGAAGTCCAGCACTCAGTCATCCAGATCAGGGGGCAGCAAACTTTCTGTAGAAGAGCAAACAGTAAATATTTTCGGCTTTGCAGGACGTCTAGTCTCCACCGCAACTGCTCAACTGCCGTCTTAAGCCTGAGAACAGCTACAGACAATGTAAATGATGAGCTTGGCCCTGTTCCAATAAAACCATTTATGAGCACTGGAATTACCATTTTCATGTGTCACAAAATATTTTGGGGGGGGCGGTTTTCCCCGATCTTTAAAAACATTCCTAGCTCCCCAGCTGTACAAAAAGAGGTAGTGGACTGGATTTGGTCCGCAGGCGGTAGTTTGCTGACCCTGATGAGGCTCCCGTCAGTGCTTGGAAGAATATCTGTCCCCGTAGGGACCAGGCACAACCAGGATGGCCCTGATTCGGAGTAGCCACTTTGGACCACAAGTCCTGAGCTGGGCTCCATGGTCTTTAACAAAAACCAACAGGCGTCATCCAGCTAAGGAGAAGGAACGCCTCGGGTAGAGCTGAGAAGTCCTAGCTGAAGCAGAGGTTATACAGGTTGGAGGGGGTCTGGGAGGGACAACCACATGTATATGCCACACACACACGATGGCGTGTGCCTTTCCCGGGGTCGGTACTCGGAGCAGACCATGTGAGCGTGAGGGCGGCTGGGAATGGTGCAGTGCGAGGGTACGAGCTCCCCAGGGAACAGCGTGCATAAAGGGAGTGAGACGCATCTGCCGCCTTCCTGCGTGCACTCACCTTCATGTAACTTGGATCGAATAAAAGATTCATCTTGGGACTGAGGGAGGTAGAGAGAGAGAATTACAGCCCGGCTCTAGCCCTCCCATCGCCTGCTCATTAACATGCTCAGCACCAGCCTGCTGCAGATTTCCTGTTTCAGAGCCCCACGGGGAAGGAGCCTATCCTAGCCAGGGAGTGAGGGAGAATGGCAGAGGATTGGGGGGTCAGGGGGCGGGGGGTAGGTGTTAAATGTTTCTACTCTTATTTCTAGAACAGTTTGTGAAGAGCTAAATGCCCATCCCCCGCAAGAACGTACATTAACAGCATGGGTGAGTTCAGCGCAGCCAACAGCACCAAGGGGGCGGCTGGGGCAAGGCAAGGAAAACGTGGGCGGATGTTTGCCAGACATTTCACTTCTCACCTTGGGCCAATGAAGGTACAGAAGGATCTAGATGTAGAAGCCAGAGAGTGGGCCAAGCACTTGGTGGGGTCATACTTACTGTGCAAGTTGGCACTTGGGTCCCTCGGGGCAGAAGCCAGCTGCGTAGTTCACACACATCATCCTGCGGACATGGCGGTATTTACACAGGGGCCCTGCTGGGCAAAGAGCACGATCTGCTTCAGCAAGGGGGGAAGCTGACGTGACAGCACTCACTGGGCAGGGTGTGGACAGTCACAGGCTCTCCACTTAACCCGGGTGTGTAAATCTTCCTGTCCTTTCCAGGCTGCCCCGAAGCACCACTTCCTAGCCCCAGGACTGGGATGGGAAAGGGAGCCTTGGAACATGTTGGGGCAGGTGTCAGCTGGCCGGTCCTGACACAGTAGGGTTGGACGTGTCCCTAACACACTGTGTCTGGGAGGACTTACATGGGTGTGGACCATAATTTGCCGCCTTTTCTTTATTTAGCTTTAGAAGGTACAGCTGAAGAAAGGCTGCCCCCACGTCTTACTAATCCTCCTTCAGTGCCCCCTCCCCATGATCCCCCCAAAAGCAACACTGCCAAGAACTCAGTAGGAACAACACACCTGAAGACACAGGAAAAGAAAGGACACAGATGCTTAGAGCACAGGGACCCTGCTGGGGACCCTCCTCCTAAGTGAGGCTGTACCGGGGTAGGTGGGACATGCTTGAGTGACACTCAGGATACCCCCAGTTGGGTAAGAGGAATAAAGACGAGAATGCACGTGAACTGAGTGTCCCTGTGGGCCAGACCTTATGCCCAGGGCTTCCGGTGGGATCCTGCATCTGAGCGGCCCAACAGCCCTATGAGGAGGTGTTTCCCCTTTTCAGAAGTGGAGAAATAAGCAGTTCAGTCATTTGTTCAAGGTCACACAGCCGACACATTCTGAAGCCATTGGGATTTGAACCTAAGTCAGCCTGCTCCAGGAAGCCTGTCATGTACCCCACCAGGCTGCATATCATAGTGTCACAGAGGGCTGTTCCACTGGAGCAAGCCTGGGGAGAGCTATGGAAAGGCCTTCTGTCGGGATTTGAACCCAGGGAGAGACTCCATGGGGCCTCACCAGGAATCTGTGTCCCTCGCCTGCTGGGAGAGCCCCAAGCTGATTAGCCACCTTCCCCACTGCTCCCTTTCTGTTGGGGCCTCACCGTCCTTGCAGAAACCCTGGTCGTACCAAGGACAGTCCCGGGTCTTGAAAGCTGCCTTCACATGGAGAAAAGGACATTCCTTGTTGTTGCAATCACCTGAAAATTCAAGCGTTCTTGGTATATAAGTGGACTCCTCTTTATGATCACTTCCACCCTCCCCAAACTGGACTGACTTGGCCCTTTGCATATACGCCACTTGCCTTCCTTCTGGTCGTCAGCACCTTTTTGAAGACAGGGGGGTATTTCTAATCTTTCCTGCAATCTAAGAAGGGTGGATCCCAATCATATTTGCTAAGCAGGGCTTGGGTATGAAGATCCACATCTGGAGGATTTGGGGCAGGGCCAGACATCCAGAAGGAGGGACTGGAGCTGAAGGCTTTTAGAGGCTATTAGGGGGAAGGAATGAGAGGAGACCCAGAGCTAGCAGGTCAAGACTCAAGAAGACAGAAGACACTGGACGCAGATGTAGCCATGTGCTATAAAGCCCTCTCTTCATCTCTGCCACAAGACCTGCACTGCTCCCAGAGCCTCGGGGTGCTTCTTTTTGGTGGAAGTACCGAGAAGAGCAGGGTACTGCTTCAGAGTTAACACAGGGATGAAGAGAGATGCTGCACGGAGGGACACCTGCAGTTTCACTGAGCCTGTGCTGTCATTTGTCTATAGATGAGACCAAGACTCATGTCCCCTCGAAAGGGCTGCCCGTCTGCATTGATGACCCAGGAGGTGTAAGAGCCCTTAGATTTCTCTTAGGGACCCAGGGGCTCTGAAGGAACCATGTGGGAAGATTCGGCCTATTTTTCACCTGGTTCAAGTAGAGAATTGGTGAATGTTTTCAATTTCATCCTCCTTAAAAGTCTACAACTGAATGGTCTTCAGAGCCGAAAGGAGCTCCGTAGCATCTCCTCTGTTGGTTTTCAAACTGCTCCAAAGAAATCTATTTTGTACATTGGGTTTCTGCAAAGTGAAGAGCAGTACCACTGTTTCCTAAGGGTTTTACACCACACTCTTTCCCAGCCCTCTCATTTCACACACGAGGACATCAGTGCTCAAGAGGGCAAACGTGTCCACTGTCACCCGGCTTCCTCATACTGGGGAGGGGTTCACTCGCTCATCATCGGGGTGCAGCACTCGGTAGAGAGCTATCTCTGGGCATGAGCCTTCTAAGGAATGGCAGTGACATCCCCACAGGGCTGGGGAACGTCTGACAGGATGGAGACGATGGGAAGTCATCTCTGCAACGTGTTGCTTTCTGCCCTGGCCTGGATGCGCGTCTCTGCCTTCCTCTCACGGCCGGCAGGTGGCACCCGCACCTCACCCTCCAGTCTGACTTGCGGTGGCACCCAGTGTACCTTCTTGACGAGCACGTCCAGGAGCAGGGCCAAAGACCCTGGGCTTCCAGGCCCCTTCAGCTGCCCTTTCCCACTTCCACACCTCCCCAACAAGATTTTTTTAAATAAAACAGTTTACTTCCAATAAGAATGATAATTACTTTGCTGTGACAGAGATATTCATTCATTTACTCCAAGAGCAAAAACGTAGGTCACATGTATTGTAATCATCATCAATGTACACGTCTGCCCCTCACAATGGGCAGAAGGGGACCTGGTCCTATTCCTGCTTCCACGCCCAGCACATTCCCCGATCCCCAGAAGAAAACCAACCAAGGTTTATGGAAGGAATAAATAAGTGGCATTTTAAAATGAAAGAGGTTTAGGTGACGACCAAGGGGAGCTGGGTTCCAGATAAACTTTGCCCTTCCTTTCAAGAAACACATGTGGACAGCCCTCATGAATTGCCATGGCTGGCCCTCAACTCCAAGGAGCAGGCAGGAAACAGAATCTGGGCCTGGGAGGAGCTCTTGTTGACCTAGGGGGAAGCTTTGCCTTCTTCCCACATACCCATGACCCCTCCCCACCAATCACACTGATGAGGAGTAGCTGCCTGCAGCCCCCCCAAAGCTGGCTAAGTTTCAAAACCAAGTCTCCTCAGTCAGAAGTGTCCCTGGAGACTGTCCCAGCTCTCTCCCTCCAGGTCACTCTTTGGAACACAGTTTGAAAACCACTGGACTAGATAATCCTTAAGGCTCCTTCCAGCCCTGAAAAGCATTGAGCTGTAGAATTTTATCGAGAAGGATGAGGTCTGAAACACATTCACAGATTCCATTCTGAAATGAGGTGGGCAGTGGGGGGCTGTCCCCCATGTACCCCCTTGGATGACAAAAGAAGGACTTGAGGCCAGAGGGAGGTGAGACACTGGTCCAGACCTGACCACATGAGATAATTTTAGAGGCTCTACTCTGAGCCTCATGAGTGTATGTTTACAGTTGATGCTCGAGTTTTCCATTTATGGAAGCAATGTAAAGTTTCTTCTAAAATATGAGTTCAAGATAGCAAGACAGTTGAAAGAGTAGATGATGGGACAGGTCAGTGGTACAGGTGCTTCGTGGGTATGGCGAGCGTCATGAAAGTGGCTCCCAAAGGCCTGCTGTTTGGGAAACACTGGCCTGGACCCCACCCCCCACCCCCAGGACTGACAGATGGCCCATTCGAGACTTATTTCCGGACAGTCAGTCTGGGAGTGTGACTAGCCAGGAATGGGGAGGGAAACAATTCAGCCTTTGATTCCCTGCCCATCCCCCATCCCTTGGGGGTGGCCGGTGTGTGCCTGAGCCCGGTGGGGCAGTGAAACAGGCAGCAGAGGACAGTTCCCCTTTTCCTAGGGGGTTGGAGAGGCTGGCATCCAAGGCTCAGACAGGCCTGGTCTGCCACATGGAACATGCAAGGCCTCCTCTGGGTGCCCCTCCCAAACCTTTTCCCCATCTCACGGCCCCCACTGCCACCCCCAGGGTGAGGGGCCAGAGCCAGGAAAGGGCATTACCAAACTTGGAGTAGAAGTAGCACTCGGGCATCCTGGTGACATTGTACTGGTGCAGGAACTTGCACTGGTCGCCCTTCTTGCACAGCCCCCGGAGCCAGTGCTTACACACCACCATCTTATCCCCTCGGTCATGCCGGAATGGGCAGAGCTTCCCTGGGGACACCAGAGCACCCAGCTGGGAGGCCCCCACTCGGCCACAGCCTGGGCCCAGCTCACCCTGAAAGGAGCTGGGTCTCAGACCCCAAGTGCCCTCCCTTCCTCCCTTCACCTGGACCCTGGCAGAGGCTAGAATTGGGGGCCAGAGGCAACACGGAGGACATGGACATGCTGTTGTCTTAACAGATGGCTGTTCCTACTACCACACCTCTGCCTGCCCTGCCCTTGTCCTTCTCAAATCCTGGCTGTTGGGACAGCTCCCACAGCGCCTTAGCCCTCCGTCCTCCAGGCCTACAGTGGGGCTCCCCCCAGAGAGCAGAGAGGGTTTCCAGCCCTGGACCCCCACCCAGCACAGTCCCTGGCACACAGTAGGTGCTCATTAAGGGCCTGTTGAATTCATGTCTTAAGAAAACAAACATCATGCTTCCTGATTCTGGAGACCCAACATGGTGACATCAGAGCCAACTTGGTAACAATTTGGAAGGAAATGGAAATGTTATATTTACCTCTTTATCATCTTCATTAACGTAGTATTGCTGTCAGCAGGAAGGACAGCCCAGGTCCTAAGTTTCTAAGCAGGACTGGCCTCATGCTGGGCCGACTCTCTGATAGGATTTGAGGGAGGCTGGGAAGGTGTTCTTTTTAAATAGCCCCCCCACCCCCACCCCGACCATTGACTTGAGTCTGACCTTCCACAAGACCAGTTTTATTTCTTTGCAAGAGGGTGTCACTGTGAGCCACTACTCTAGAGACTGAACGGGCTGAGCTGAGGCGACAGGGCCTGAGGAGGTGTCACTTAGTCCTGGCTTCCCAAAGCCTCAAGTGATCAATGAGCTAATTTCCCTTCTCACCCCATCGCCCAGGGCTGGCCCAAAGACAAACAAGGCACATGGCAAAAGTGGCTCCAGGCCCTCCCTGCCTGGGCCCCTCCTGGCCTCCCACCCTCGCAAGAACAGAAGCACTTGGATCCCAAAAGCAGGTCCTAAACTCATTCATACTAACAGGGCTTCTTAACCCGGATCTATAGGGGGACTGGGAACCCCCAAATCGAAGACAAGACTTTTTGGGCACCTGTGTATTTCTGTAGGAAGAGCCTGTGCGTGGTTCATGAGCCAGAAGAAAAGTTGAGAACCCCTGTATTTGGGTCAGGCCCCCCCAGAACGGCTACATTTGGGGAGAGGGGCTTGGAAGAGGGTGTCACTTGATCCAGGTCGGGGAAGGGGAGAAATAGGGGATGTTTGTGGGTAGCATTTCAGGCACTGTGGCCAGAGCTACCTTAGGATATAAGGAATGGACAGGACAGCTGACCAGGTCCCATACTGAGTCAGAGGACAAGAGTGGGGGAAGGATGCCACTTTCCTGGCTGGGAGGAAAAAGAGGAGAAAATGAAGAAGTGAGGGACCTCCTGGGAATACACAGGCTGAAACCTGCAAAACTCCCACCCCACCAAGGGGGAAAGAAGTGAGTGCCTCTTCCAGGCAGCCCTGGCTCCCCTAGTCAATGCTATTGAGTCAGGGAAAGCTGGGGGGTGGGGGGGGCAGGCTTCTTGATGGACCCACCCACTTGCCCTTTGCTTACTTATGAGATTAAAATGCTGCGCCATCCCAACTTCCCCTCCCCCCCAGTGCGAATTCAATACCCTATTCCAGGCCAAGCTGAACCCAATGCGGCCCGGACAGCCTCTGCTCCCGCCCCACCTGCTGACCCACCTTTCTCACAGAGCCCTTTAGTGAAGAAGCTGCACACAGCTGACCTGGACTCTGGAAGGGGAAGAAGGGAAGAAAGATGGTAGCTTCCCACAGGCTGCAGCTGCCAGAAAGTCCCCCTGAACCTCCCCGAGGCTTGGGGCTAGGGCCCACAAGTCCTGGCCTTCTGGATGCTGGTTTCCAGAATCAGCATCCAGACCTCAACACCTAAGCCCCCCAACTCTGAAACAGAGGCGAGGTAGGGGCCCAAGCCCAGCCTGGGAGCTTGGGAGTCCAATGTGGCTTCCCTCAATTAACCTTCTGTGTGTCTCTGCTTTTCCAGTCTGGAAAACCAGCTGCCCAGAAGCCAGCCCCATTTTCCTGGAGTCTTGGGGAGGATGTAAGAGGGGAAGCCTGAGCCCCTGAGAAGAGAGGGGCTAAGCTGGGAATCCCAGACGGTGGGCCCAAGTCACTGCTCAGTCTCCCTGGTGAGCAGCAGAGAGAAGGGGCCACCCCATTAGGGAGCTGAGCAGACAGGCCTGCAGAGAAGACTGGGGGAGGGAGGGACGGATGGTGTGGGGTCCCCAAGAGGTACGGCCGTCCTCACTCACTGTCCATGCCCTGGAAAGGCAGGAGTCCAGTTCCCTTTTGCATCTCTACATCCTTCTCGAAGGTGAAGGTAAACCGCTCCAGCCCTGCAATGACCTCTTGCATCTTCCGTCCCCTGCTGGGGCTGCTAAAGGCTGCTTAAGCCCCTGCAGGTGGACCTTATATAGCTCATGGAGGCCCTTAAGGGGCCAGAGTCTGCTGCCGAGCCCCTTCACCCCCAGACACTGGTGGGAAGGTGGCTGCTGGGCTATTCTCTAGGCACAGTTGTCCAGGAGTGGGGCCCAGCTGCCTCACTCTCCCACCCGGTGCAGGTGCAGATGCCCCAGGGCCCCACACCCGCACACTGTGTACGTAAATCCTGCTCCCAGGGCATGCTGCTGGGATGGGATTAGCCAAGACCCACACACTGCTTCTCTCTGCGTGTTCCCAAATACACACAGCATGTGCACAGACGTTACCAAACCTGTGCTCATACTTTCACCATGAAGACACCGCCACAGGTTAGCTGGGAGGAGTTGCACAAACAAAACAGTGAGGCTGTTCTGAGTCGCAGGAGCTCAGGGGCCAGAGGGTATGGGGGCAAGTGGGGGGTGCAGACCTGTCTCCCCACTTACCCCCAGTCGGGTCCCAGCCAATTCCTCCTTCTGGGACTCCTGACACCCCTTTTCTGGCCTGAGTGACAAGCCCAGAGTGAGTTCTCCATGGGAAAGAGGGAAAAAGGAATGAAATCCAGAGGAATTGGAAATCACGGGATGAAGAGCGCTTTGTTTACCTCGCACACAAGGGCGAGCTGGGCTGGGGGGCGGGACCAGCCAGGGATTCCACGGGGCCACCCAGCGCCTCCCACCCCTGAGAAAGCGCTTTGTAAAGAAATCTCTATGCAAATGTTGTTTTATTATGATTACACCACCCCTGCCCCCAGGGCTGGGGACATCTGAAAATACTTTCAAAGGAGCAGTTTAGGGCTCTAACTAGAGCAGTCTTCCCCCTGCCCCCGGCTCGGCCCCGAACTGGCCTTCCCTCCAACTGGAGCCAAGTCACATTGGAGTTGATGCCCACAGAACCCAAACGTCCTCCTTCCTGGGTGAGCAGCGAGAGGCGGGCAGCGCCCTGCAGGCCCACAGCCCGGCCAACAAGAACGAGCCTGCTGGCTTTGTTTCCTGTGGCTGTCACTCCTAGATTTGTTGTTCTTTTGAACTCGGATCAGAAAAGAAAATAGCTGGAGAGATAGACACCTGGAGCAGAGACCGGGCTGGGAGGGGCAAGGAAGGGATTCAAGAGTTTCCAGAAGCTTGGGCCTCCCTCCAACATTCCTAGGAAGGCCAAGGGGCAAGCAGGGGGCTGTGGGAGGGTGGGGCGGAGGGGTCTCTGGGGTAGATGCCCTTGCTTCTCTTGGCCCTATTCACATGCATTGATTAGTGGTCCCAAGAACACATTCATCTGTCAACACGGGCTCATTCAAGGCCCGCTCCAACCTGGCAGAGCAGGCAGGTGAGGAAGTCGAGGCTCAGGGGGGCCAAGGGCACATAGTTGGGAAGGTGATAATGATAGAATTTAAATCCAGGTCTCTTGATGATTTCCTTCCATAAACATCTGCAGAGAATCTCTGTACTAGGGACTGGAGACCCCAGAACAAAGGATCGTGTTCCTGTCCTGAGGGATGGCCCAGGCAGATGGCGGAGTCAGATACTCAACAACACAATTATACAACAGGGTGATAATGGTAAGTGGGGGGAGGGGCATAAGCAGGGCCAGGAAGGGGTGGCAGGGAGGGCTCTCAGAGGAGAGTCTGGTGATGGTGTGAGGAGAATGTTCCGGAAGAGGGGCCAGCAGTATGAAAGTATGGGGCCATGAAGCAACTTGGAAGTCAAGGGGACGGTCGAGGGTTTGGTTTGGCAGAAGCTAGGTGTTAGAGAAGGGGAGTGGTGGGTGACAAGACTGGAGAAGTAAGTGGGGACCTGAACCTGGAGTGTCTTTTAGGGCTTGGTTTTTTATCATGAAGCCAGTGGAGAGCCCCGGAAGGGCTAGGAGAGCAACACAGAGCACCCTGCAGAATGTATTGCGGGGGAAAGTCAGGGGCAGGAGGCTACTTAGGGGCTGATCAAAAATAACCATTAGAGCCCTGGAGATACAGCTGGAGGTGCCTCCCAGCACTCTGGTGTCCCTAAAGAGTTCCTGGATGAGGGCTGAGCGTGAAGGAGGCCCCAGCAGAGATTCCTCCCTCCACCCACCCCCAGCTTCTCCCCTCCTCTCCTGGTCAAGGTCCCACCTTACACCTGGACTCCCCATCCCACCTTTGTGGGCCTGGCCCGCAGGCGTGAGAAGGATATCACGTGGATGGATTCCCTTCTCCCCGTGCTTCATTAGTCTGGCATAAGAATGACAGCACCTTGCATTCATGGTTTTTGCTTCTCCAGAATACCTTCTGGTGTGGGTTGTATTGTCTCCTCCAAAAAGATAGTCTAAGTCCTAACCCCTGTGAACATGACCTTATTTGGAAATTGGGTCTTTGCAGGTGTAATTAAGGATCTCAAGGTGAGATCATCCTGGGATCAGGCTGAGTCCTAAACCCAATGACTGGTGTCATTATGAGAGAGAAGAGAGGCGGATCTGAGACACACAGAAACAGGAGAGTCCTGGAGAAGAAGGCGTGTGAAGACAGAGGAGGAGGCTAGAGTTATACGGCTGCCGTGGGACCCAATGAAGGCCATCCGCCACCAGAAACTGGGAGGGAGGTGAGGGACAGCTTCTCCCTCAGCGGCTCCAGAATGAACCAACCCTATAGACACCTTGATCTCGGACTTCTGGCCTCCAGAATGTGAGAGAGTAAATTTCTGTTGTTTTAAGCCACCACCTTTGTGGTGATTTGTTAGGTCAGCCCCAGGAAACTGGTCCATCTTCCCGATTGGAAACTGAGCTTCGGAAGACCGTGTACAGAGGAGCAACTAGAAACACAGAGAAGCTGGGTGGCTGCCAAGGTCCCACAGCTAATTAGTGTCAGCACTGGGAGTCGGACCTGGGTCTCCCACCACACAGGCCCTTTCCCTCCTCTCTGTCTCACTTGGACCAGGGGGAACTGCCTCCCACCCCCAGTTTATTCTACTACCTCATAGCTCCCAAGCAGACTGACACCCTCATTGTGCAAAGATGAAAAGCGAGCCCCAGGCCAGAGAAGCCCTGGCAATGCCCTGGAGAAGGGGCTGGGGCTGGGAGCCGGGGGTCCCAGCCCTGGGATGTCCCCGCTCTGGGATGTCCCCGCTGGAACCTCACAATCCACTCTTCTGTGCCCTGAAGCTTATCCAGAGCACTTGTGTTTTCATTTATTAACTAATTCATGCCTGCAAAGTGGACACGCCAATTGCTAAACGAGCAGTGGCGTTGATTTTTAATCACTGTCATTATGAGGCTCTCATTGAACTCCGCTGTGGATTTCCTGAATCATCAGCACCCTGCCCCTTTCCCTTTATAAATTCATTGCTCTGAAACGCAGGAGTGCAGGAAGCTCTAGAATTCTCTGCTGCCGGGAACTGGCAGAGGTCATCATGCCCGGTCCCTGGCCTCGGCTCAATCGCAGCCAGCGCTTTTCTGGGCAGAGTAGGGCCCCGCCCTCCTCCCTGGTGTCTGTGCATCTGCCTTACTCCTGACCTGGGCACCCTGAGTTCGTGGAAAGCGTGCAGACTGTGGCATCAGGCAGGCCAGGGTTCAAATCCTGGCTCTGCCAGTCCCTAGTCTATAGTCCTGGGCCCGTCACTTAATCACCTCTCTCAGCCCAGATTCTGCATCGGTAAAATGGGACCCGCAGCGTGACCTCCTTGGAGGGCTGAGGGTAAGTGAAAAGGACATGTGGATGCCTGACACAGGTACCCCATTGTAGCTTTATTAGAACCGTCCTTCCCAGGAGGTGTGTGCCATGAGGCACTGGGAATGGGTGCAGCCTGGTGCTCAAGGCCCCAGATGCCCTGTCCACAGGGCCACCCCTTCTTCAAGTTTATCATTCCTAAGGGCCCCTGATACAAGCTGCTGGGGGGGCAGGGGCTCCGTGCTGTTCAGGTGCTGTTGGAGGGCCGCTCTAGGTCCAGGAGGGATGGGCCTGGCGGCTGGAATAGCCACAGTGTTGGGAGTTGGTAGGAGTCAGGAGGAGACCCCAGGGACGCACAGCTGCCGCTGCTGAGCCCCAGGGACAATGTGCCAGTGTGCTCTGCCCTCTCCATTGCTCTTTGTGCCCCAGAGATGCCACTTGGTCGGGACAGCTGTTGGCCTCCCAATAACCACTTGAAGTGCAGGGCAGGGGGGTCCAGTAGTCGGGATGGTCCTGCTCTGTCTTTGCCTGGGAGCTTGGTCTCTGGGAGTCCGGCGGTGCTAGGAACTCTGCTCTGGGAAAGGCGTTTCTTCCCCCCGGGGGCCTGGGCACAGTAACAGGACTAATGACCCCCCCCCTGCCTTTCTCATCAGGGCCTCTTCCAGTTCTCACTGCACCTGTTCACGTTGCTTCTACCCATTGCACAGATGAAGAAACCGAGGCCCAGAGGGGTGAAGCGACTGCCTAAGGTTACACAGCCAGCACACGTCAGAAGGGGGACCTAGAGTCGCAACGTTTGCCACCAGGTGCTAGGACGTAATGAGTTGAGGTTGGCTGTGTACACTAATTCCCACAGAACCTTGAGAAGAGAGCCATCATTGTTTCTCTTCTACAATAGAGAAAACTGAGGCTGAAAGGCTTAGATGAGCTTCCCAAAGACCAGAAGCTCAGTCTGCATGACCCCAAAGCCAAGCTCCTTCCAGCCTGCCAGGCTGCAGTGCGGGAAAGGGCCCGCCTCCCTGGCTGGTAAGAGGACTGAGACCCCCGAGGCCTGAGAGCGTGATTGGGCTTATGAGTTGCCACGTGGATTGTGTTTTTGGTCTGAGAGTCAAGGAGACAAGACATGTGGACTCAGGGAGTCAGCCCTGGCCCAGGGGGTGTCCCAGTAGATTTTCTCCTCCACTGTTGTCACTACCACGTGTCTTGGTCTTCAGGTCGCCCTCCCCTCTCCTCTGCTTCTGTGCCAGAGCCCCTCCAGGCTGAGCAGAGGCTGCCCTAAGCCTCCTGGGGCTCGGAGGGAAGCCTTCACAGGTCCCTGCTCTGCCCCCTGCCCTGTGCCCTATGGAAAATGAGTCCTGTCACAAGCAGCTCAGGGGACACCACAGGCCCAGACCACCAGCAAAAATGAGTTGGCAGAAGTGGCTTGATGGGGCCAGCTCAGGTTTCACTCTGGCTTCTTCCTACTTATCTGCAGTCCTTCTGGCTTCCCTCGTCTGGCTGCTGCTTTCACCTAGCCATTGGGGAGCTATTCATTCATTCATTCATTCACTCACTCACTCAAAAATATTTTTGAACTTTTACTCACTGTGGAGGATACAGAATGAAGAAGACACGGCTGCTATCATTCTGATAGACAGATTAATGGCACCCCAAAGATGCCCACATCCTAATCTCCAAAACCTGTGAATATGTTACCTTACCTGGCAAAAGGGACTTTGCAGATGTGATTAAGTATCTTGAGATGGGGAGATTATCCTGGATTATCCAGGAGGGCCCAATATCATCACAAGGGGCCTTATAAGAGGGAGGCAGGAGGGTCAGAGGGAGGGAGAGAAGAAGAGAGGAAGAGAGAGACAGAGGGAGATTTGAAGATGCTATACTGCTGGCTTTGAAGATGGAAGGTGGAGCCACAAGCCAAGGAATGCAGGTGGCCTCTAGAAGCTGGAAGAGGCAAGGAGACACAGATTCTCCCCCAGAGCCTCCAGACAGAACCCAGACCTGCCGACTCCTGGATTTTAGCTTGGTGAAGGACATTTCAGCCTTCTGACCTCCAGAACTGAAGATACTACATTTGTGTTGTTTTAAGCTGCTACACTTGTAGTAATTTGGTACAGCAACAATAAGGAAACCAAGACACAGGGGAAAGTTGCCGATAAACACTGAAGGCACAGCCCCCAGACAGAGCCATTCAAGCATCGGGTGGGCGTGGGGGGCAGGGGGCAGCCCCACAGCCAAGCCTGACTTCCGGAAGGGCTCTCTTGAACCTGCCACAGAGGTGAACAAGTTCCAAGCTGGTAAGAGAGTGAACTTCAATGGCTTCCTTCCTCCAGGAGGGACCTAGAGAAACCCGTTCACTAGGGGACGAGGCAGGCCGCCGCCAGGAGTTGGGGTTTAGAAGTCACATGCTGACACCAGGAAAAGGTGGCCACATGGTATGGCCCCGCCCCCACCTGGCCCCCTGGCTTTGGGCGTGGGCCAGCCACAGATTCATGGGAGGGGTTTTCTTGGCCCAACTCTGTGGAAATATTTGGGATGCAGGGCATTTGCAAAGTTACTACAAGACCACTTAGCTCTCACTTGGGTATCAAAGAAAGATTTCTGGGAGGACATGAGACAAAGCTGTCAATGGGTAGAGCATTGTCAAGGCAGTAGGGGACAGTGTTCCCAGCAGTAGCAGCCCAGTGCATTTGGGAAACCAATTCTGGTTCTTTGGGGTTGGATCTGGCAGGTCAGCTGTTGAGAGGCTCAGCGGGCTGGGAGCCCAGCTGGGGAAGGGCCTTGAACCCGAGGCTTTGGGAGTCACTGAAGGAGCCGGCCTTGCAGCGTTGGGTCCGATCTGCATTTTATTTTATTTTATTATTATTTTTTTGGTGAGGAAGACTGGCCCTGAGCTAACATCTGTGCCCATCTTCCTGTATTTTGTATGTGGGACACCGCCACAGCATGGCTTGATGAGTGGTGTGTAGGTCCACACCCGGGATCCGAACCCGCGAACCCTGGGCTGTCGAAGCGGAGCGCATGAACTTAACCACTACACCACCGGGCCAGCCCCTGATCTGCATTTTAGAAAGAGCCTTCCCAGGTTGCAAAGTCCTGGGGCCACTCTCCAAGGAAGGCCTGAAAGAAGGGCTTCCAGCAACCTGTGTGCTAGAATCCAGAAGTTGCTGAAAAGCCATTCAAGAAAGGAAACTCTTCCCCACAGCCCTAAATCATTCTATGCTTTGTAAAGTAGAAAAATGTAGAAGGTCAAGATAAACCATAATTATTAGCAAAGTTCTAATATCTATTCCCACATCCCAGTGGATGGTCTTGCGTACCTCCGGGGGTTCACAAGCCCCGCACTTGGAGGAGAGCAAGGAAGGTTTCTATAGAACACAGAACCGCCAGCCGGCCTCAGACACCATGATGGACGAATTCTCCCAGCCACGGCCTGGTGCACTCACTTTGATGGATTGGGGGCCAAGGTCACAAGTTTGATCTGCCTTTGGGTCAATTGAGTCTGGAAGAAAAGCTGCATTTTCATCCCCACAGACTGCCCTCCAGTCTGTTATCTCTAAATGATTCTTGGGTCACAAGGCCGACAGACAGAGCACAGATGGAAAAACCCTCCAGGCCCCGACTATTGACAAAGAGTCAATTGTGCCCACTTTGTGTTCAAAGCGCAGGGGGTGTGGGCGGCAGGAGCGGGCAAGCAGAGGGCAGCCCCTCCTCACTCCCAGCCTGGATAAACCTCCCTGACCCAGGGAGAGGGCTGGGGGGTGGACTTGGCAGGGCTCAGCGGGGAGAAGCCCACCAATCCTGACCTTCCCTCCCGTCCGGTGTTCATCAAACCGTAGAGCTGCCCTTGGTCTCTTGGTTTGAATTCCGTCTCTGGGCCACGACTCCCCATCTAGATGAGCAGCTCCAGGCATGTAGGGAGTTGCCCACTGTCTCAGTCAGCTCTGGCTGCTGCAACAAAATACCATAGATGGGGGCGGGGAGCGGGTGTGCCTTAAACAGCAGACATTTATTTCTCACGGTCCTGGAGGCTGGAAGTCCAAGATCAAGGTGCCGGCAGGTTCGGTTCCTGGTGAGAGCCTGCTTCCTGGCTTGCAGATGGTCACCTCCTTGCTGTGTTCTCACACGGGAGGGAGAGCATTCTGGTGTCTCTTCCCCTTCTTTTACAGACACTAATCCCATCATGGGGGCCCCACCCTCATGACCTCATCTAAACCTGATCACCTCCCCAAGGCCTCACCCTCACCTTGTAATACCATCATGTTGGGAGTTAGGGCTTCAATATGTGAGTTTGCGGGGGGCAGGGGGGGGTGTCACAAACATTCAGTCCATAGCACCCACCTCATAGACAGCTGCCTTCTCGCTGCTTCTACTTGAAATGGCTTCCTTGTGTCTGAGAACAAACTCTAACTGCCCTGAAATCGGTGCCACCTTCAGTCTTCCCCTCTCAGGAATGTCACCGCCACCCAGGTGCTCAGGCCAAAGCTAGGTGTGTCCTTGATTCCCCAAACGTCCTTGTCCCTGCTCTTCACATCACAGATTCCTCCTCGTCCTTGGGTCTGGTTTAAACTCCACTTCCTCAGGGAGGCCTCCCCATCACCTCATCCAAACTGAGCCCCGGGTCATTCTCTGTCCCAGCACCACCCGTTTATTTCCTTCGAAGCCCTCAGCACCGTGTGCAATGCTTTCACTTATTTTCCTGCTTGCTGACAGTCTGCTTGTTGCCCCCGTCCCTCCCCAGGGGCAGGGCTCTGCTGCCGTCACACACCTTGGCCAGCAGACTCAGCAGAAGCGGTGCCTGCCGGGGCCCACAGTACTTGTGGAGACCCGTGAAAATGTTTTAATTTCTTTTAAAATCAGAAGAAAATATATGAACTTTTGGGTGGAAGAAAAGGTTTTCTTTATAATATTAAGACATTCATCTTTTTACTAACACAATCATAAAATATAATTTTAACAATTTTTATGTGGTAAGGGGCCCACAAAAGTCATAGTGATGCCCCGGGGCTGTGTCTGTCTTGTCTACTGTCCCGTGGACTGTCGTTCACCCCCTCAGTGCCTCTCAGAGTGCTTGCTCCTAGGAGGTGCTCTGTAATTATCTGACAGATAAATGAATCTGTGCTGTAGATTTCTGTCTTCAGAGAATACAACCTCAGACCCTCTGTCGTCGGCCCTGATTTGGCAGGAGGCAGGGGAGGAAACTTGGCCTCAAGAAATGATATTGATGCAGCATCTTCTTCCAAGTCAGCTAGGAGATGACACAGTCCACTCACTGCCCTGGATCTGCCAAGAGCAGCCCACGGCCCGAGCCACCTTCTCACACATTCCTCAGTCTGACTCCAGAGGGAGAGACTAGAAGGCCGCCTCTGTGTGGCTCCTTCTCAGATAACCCCTTCATAGTGACACGTTACTGGCTAAAAACAAGTGCCAGCTTCCTCAATAAAGTATGTAGGTTAAGATGCAAGTATGTACGTCTCCCCCCATGAGACTCTATAAGCCTTTTTTCACTTGGAACAAAAAATGTGTGACCTGAAAACTTTTTTGTCTTAAATTGGCCCTTGTGAAAAAAAAAGGCACCTCACCTCTCCTGTGAGAGCAGTGGTTTTCAGCCCCCGATGGGACATTTGGCAATGTCTGGGGACAGTTTGGATTGATATAACTGGTTGGGAGGATGCTTCTGGCATCTAGTGGGTAGAGGTCAAGGATGCTGATCAACGTCCTAGAACGCACAGGATGGTTTCTGACAACAAAGATTGATCAGGCCCCAAATGTCACTGGTGCTGAGGTTGAGAAATCCTGCTTCGGAAGAATCTAAATTGTATCTCTTGAGTGAATGACTTGGATCACTTGAGTCTGGCCTCCACAGCCTTGGTTTTATTGATCTGCATCTTGGCATCAAGCCCTTGATTTATACTGAGCAGAAAAGCAGCCTAATGGGGTTCGCGTGACTGTTTCTGTTATGAGACTGTTGCTGAGGATGGTGCCTGGGACCCCACTCCTACCTCGTCAAAGATCTCAAAAGAATCCCTCTTAGACCTCAGTGTCAGAAAAAGCTGAGCTGCTTCTGGGATCTTTTCAACCTGGTGGACATCATGAGTCTCGTAACAGGTGGATTTCCCTCTTCACTTTGACTGATGGGAAGCTCAGAGCCCAATTTGCAGCCCACCTTTGAGAATTATAGTGGCCCACCCGGAGAAAACTTCTGTGTACCACCCTCTTGGTTCACCGTACTGTTTGTCCCAGCCTTGTTCTCTCTCTGATCTAATTTTATCCTATTGTATTTTACGTATTTTTGTAAACTGCCTCCAATCCTTTCTGGAACACAGCAGGGCATAAAAACAAAAGAAATTTCAGAGCCCTGTGGCCTTGACGGGCATTTTTCAACATGCCAGTGTCATTTCAGGGTTGGAGTCCTGCCTGGAAGGCAGCTCTCCTTGACTCCTGCTGCTCCTCCGGGGTCCCCGTCCTGAAGAACAGCAGCTCGGTGAGTTAGAGCAACAGGTTTTCCAGGCAAAGCCACCAACAGCCATCTGCCTGCAAATCCCTTCCCTCCCCCAAAACCTTCTTTCCAGTCTCCCATCTGGCTGTTGGCAGGACGCCACGGGCCTACAGGAGACTGCAAAGGGGAAGTTAGACAGACAAGCTCTCCTAACTTTCCTTTCCTGCATCTTAACTCAGGGTCTTCAGGGTCCAGGGATACTTGGTGTACAATTTATCACTGCGGGGTGGGGGGAGGGGCGGGGGCCGTGCCAGGAAGGGCCCCTGCCCGAGTGTGGGGAGTCAGGGCACTTTGGGAGGCTGTCCTGTGAAGGCCGAGGTGAGCCGGGGAGGCACGGGGAAGCCGGGGAGGGGTGGAGAGTGCTGCACACGCCTGAAAAGGTCACACATCCCCCAACCCAAGGCACCCCCCCCCCCAACTGCCGCAATCCCAGCTCTGTGAGCAGCTGCGTCCCACAGTCCCCCAGCTCGGCCTGTCCCTCGTCTCCATGCCACAGAGCCAAAGCCAGCCCAGTCCATTTCACAGCCTCTGCCCTGCTCCACCCATGGGACTTCGGCCAGTGCCTTCTCCCAGCCTCTGTCTTCCCATCCGTAAAATAGGGGAGGGGGACCAGATCCTAAAATTTGAAGATCCTAAGAAACCCCTCCTTCCTGTGTCCTGACATCCTCTATCCCTCTGTCCACTTTCTTCTGGGGACGTGGTGCGACCCTGAAGAGGAGGGGGCGGCTTGGGTGTGTGAGAATGGAGTCAGAGGCGAGCACCCATGGGACCAGCCTGGACACCAGCAGGAACACAGGCCGGAGGCTGCAGGCTTGAGAGGCAAGGGGCCCAGCCCAGGGCCCTGGTCCCGCCCAGCAGAGAGGCCAGCCCCGAGTGGCCCTGGGCAGGGCCACTACCTGGTGGGCCCTTTGGACACGATGACCCAGCAGCTGCTGCTCAAAGGAGCCTGGAGCTGCCAGTGGCTCCCCTGGCAGCACTCCCTTCCCTTGGGCACACAGCCCCACAGGAGTTGGGCTATCGGCTGGGTCTCCCGCTGCACTGCTCCACCCAGCAGGTCACTGGCCGCACCTGGTCATTCCAGGTCCCCATGTGTAAACCATTCGGGTTGGGATAGTGGGTGTGAGGAAGGGCTTTGGAGCCATGCCCAGGTCTGTGTCCAGCTACTCCATTTACAAGCCCAGTGGGGCTGGGCCAGCTCCTTCACCTTTGGTTGCCCCAGTGTCCTCATCTGTGACATGGGGATGCTATCAGTATGGCCCTCACAGAGCTGTTATGGGAATTAAAGAAGCCAAAAAACAGTGCCTGGCATGAGGCAGTCCCAACAGCTGACACACACAGCCCTTATATTAATAGTACAGAACTGTATGTGCCCAATAACTATGAGCAGAGCCCCTCACAGCATGGGGGCAGCGGGGGAAATGCCTCGATGATGGCTGGACCAGGGCTGGGCTGGTGCTGATGCATCTTTGGGCCGTAACTGCAGCCCTGCCTGGGGCAGAAGGCTTTGGGGTCCCATCACATTTTTGGAAATGTTAGCTGCAATCTGAATTAAAATTACTGAATTATTACCCAGACGTAGTTCCTGGCTCCTGCTTTGAGTTGTCAGAGGTAGAAGGGCCCTACAGAACATCTTTAAGCTGAGACATGCTCTGCGGGGGCCCTAGGTTTCTCCGGTGAACCTCAGAGACCAAAGGGGAGAGGGTAAGCACCCCCCCAACCCTAACCCCACCGGGGGAAGCTCTGGCTCGGTCTGTTTATGTACCTCGATGCAAACAAAACTTCCGGTAAAAAGTTGAAAACTAAGCTGTGCCTAATTTCAAGATGGAGAAACTAAAGCCCCCAGAGAAAATAGCTGGCCCAAGGCCACACAGTGAACCAAGATTAGAGTGGGCATGCCTAGGTTGGTCCTGCCTGGTCATCCCATACTTGTCTGGTGGGCCCAGTGGGCCCCCAACCAGAATGCATGGTTCCAAAGGTGTGGGTCCAGCCAGGACTCTCCGCAGGCCCCTGGGTCTTCCTGAATGGCTGTTGCTTTTCCATCAAGTCAAAAAGCAGGTCTGCGGCCTCGGGGTGGCTGGATTCTCCCAGCCCCTCAAGAATCCTGGGTGCCTGGGCCTTGACGAACAGTGCGTTCCTCTCCAGAGTCGCCCAGAGCTAGACTGCAGCCCCCAGGGTCCCTGTCCCCCTGCTGGGCTGCAGATGTGCGCCCCAGTCCCACCCCCTCTCCCTTCCTCCCTGGGGGCTGCCATACCACCTGCTCACAACTCCTCTTAGCCCCGTCCCTCATTAGCTCTGAGCCCCTCTAGGGGCAGAGGGACCTGGTCGACAGCTTAATTGTGCTTCTAATTGGATCCCAGGGAGAAGATGGGTACAAGCCCGAATTTCTCTGCAGATGCTCCAGGCGGGGCCAGGGTTTCCAAGAACTCAGCCACACCGGGGCCCCCAGGCGGAAAGGAGGGTGTGCGAGGGGCTTCAGCTAGCAGAGAGCAAGCCCTGCCAGGCTGATGTTCCCTTCTTAGAGACACCCAGGCAGAGGGGAAGGGAGGGTGGTGAGGCAAGAGCTGGGGGAGCCGGTGACCCCACCCAGGGCAGACACACCCCTGACCTCACTTCCCGAAGGAATGAAGCTTCAAGGCGCCCGTGAGTGGTGAGGTGAAGCGGGTTTTGAATCAATAATGTTCTGACTCTACTACTTGGTGACTTTGGAGAAGGTGGCCACGTGGCCTCTTGGGCATGT
This sequence comes from Tapirus indicus, assembly GCA_031878705.1. Classification (NCBI taxonomy): domain Eukaryota; kingdom Metazoa; phylum Chordata; class Mammalia; order Perissodactyla; family Tapiridae; genus Tapirus; species Tapirus indicus. The sequence goes on from CM062932.1 coordinate 52,595,050, forward strand.
TTCTTCTCTAAAATGGGGGTACGAGTCTACCCCACTGAACCACAAGGCTCAACGGAGAACATGCCGCCTGTAAGTTGATTCTCCAGGTCAGATAGTAAAAGGGGAGGGTGTCCCCTTTTCCAGCCTGCAGAGCCTGTTGTGTGTCCCGGTGGCGACAGCTCCCACGTGTGCTGGCGCCTGTGGCTTGGGAGAACACAGCCTCCTTCAATTTAATAACAACTTTGCAAACACCATGTCAATGACTGTGTCTGACCCCCGCCCTGCAAGAGCAGCAGGATTCCCATTTGACAGATGGGAAGAATAAGGCATGAAGTAGCTAAGTGACTAAGTGCCCCAGAGACCCCAATTGTATGTAGTAGTTGGGACACCGAGAGGGCCTGCCCAGGCAGATGGGCACATGACGCCTTGTCCTTCGAGCAGCTGGAGAGCAATGCAGGAGGGGAGGGCCCCAAAGGGATGGAGAGAGAAGCCACCACAAGGCCCCGAGTACCATGGAGGCACAGGCAGCCCTAGAACTCCCAATCCACGCCCTCACCCCCCCACCCCCGCTCCTGAAAAAACCCTCCCCAGAAGCAGAGACGGACACCAGGTGTGCTATAGGGTTTTTTTAATGTTTCCTCTCTGTTTTAACAATATCATGAAAAAAATATACAGTTTAGAATCTGGAACTGACCACTGTCTGAATAGGTTTCAAGGGCAGCTGGCAGAGGCTGCACAACCCTTCCCATTCCACCGTGGGAGCTACGCACGGACTGGGCGCTCAAATCAGGAACTAAGTTAGTGTCTGAGTTAGGATCTGGCAAAATATGGGAGACTAGAGGGGCCCCGCCCACCAGCCCCGGGCTGGATCCTGGGCTAGTTAGTTCTGTCCCTCCGGCATTGGCTACAAGGGGACAGGAGGAGGGGGGTCAGCCTGTTCCCGTGACAGAGAAATAATCCTCAAGTTAACCCTGGGGCTCACACCCAAGCTCCCACTCAATCTCCTTGGGCAGGTTAGAGGACACAGAGGGAAATCTGAATTTCAGAATAACAGCAAATAATTTCTTAGCATAAGTATGTTCCAATACGGCATGGGGCATACTTATACTAAACATCTATCCTTTGTATGCCTGAAATTCTAATTTAACCCAGCATTCTGTTTTGTTTTGTTGCTAAATCTGGCAACCTTGCACCCTCGGGCCCTTGCCGCAGAAGTGGGGGAGGGGGTCAGCCGGCAGAGGCCTAAGAAAGGAAGGGGAAGTAGTGGGCTGGGGGTGGGGAGACGGGCAGGGAATAACCCAGTTCAGAAAGCTTTTATCCCTCCATAGGAATGATATATTATTTTTTAAAAAATCATTTTCCAGAAATTTTCTACACTGGCTGTCTTTAGTTGTTAATAGCTATGGGAGTGGGGGGCCGGGGGCAGGACATACACACACAGACACCCACCCCATATAGTTCTAGATAAAGTTTGGAAGCGCTTAGTATAAAGGTTTTCTAAAAGGACTCGATTTTCCTTCTGGTGGCAGACCTGTTCCTGATATTGCTCTATGAGGATTTAAACATAACAAGAAAGAACAAACAAACCCACAGAGACTGAGCGAGTGCGGCAGCCTGTTCCTAGTGTCGTCCTGGAAGGGCCCCTCTTGAAAATTCAAGAAGCCCAGGGGCTTCCTTCCGTTCCCCATCCTGTTCTCTTCCCTGCGAAGGGGACGCGTTTAGTGTACACGTTCAGTCCAGCTTTACTCCAAGGGGCTGCAGGCTTCCGGTGCAGGAGCCAGGGATGGAGTAGGGAGGGGCTGGGACGTGTGACCACCCCCTTCCTCCCGCCACTTGCATTTACCCTGACAACCACCGTCAGTCACAGCAGAAACGCCAGGAGAGAAAAGGTGAGCCAAGTGTCCTCAGGCTTAGCCATGGCACCGAGGCCGCCCCTGGGCTGACCTGCCATTGCTGCATGAGGCAGGAAGTCAGGTTGTCGTCTGGCATCCATTTGATGCCAGGGTGGAGGAAAGGGAAAAACACAGCCCCATCCTACAGAGCTCGGGGAGGGCAGGGTGTGCAGTGAAGTCAGGCAGACACTTGGCACCCAGGCCAGCTCCCCAAGTCCTCAGCAGGCCCCCAGGCTTGGCCAACGCCCCTCGTCCATGAGGTCCAGGATCTGTGGCCGAAGCCAGGCCCTTGGCTGCCCATGCACAGGAAGGGGGAAGGAGGAGGGTGGTGGTGGGCTGGGGGCAGGGAGGAGATGAAGCCGCCACCTCCTGCCCGCCTCACACTCGGATCTCATCCTCCTCTTCCTCATCCATGAAGGAGAACTCCTTGTCTGGCTGCCTCGGGAGAGTGGCCCGGGGCCTGTCCGGCCCCCGGAAGGCAGGGCTGCGCTCCTCCAGGACGCCCGAGGTGCAGCTGGAGAGGGAGCTGCTGTCCCTCGTGGTGTGGCTGCCCACGCTGCGGGCTGAGCCTGGGCTGGGGGCCGCTGCCGCCCACCCTTCGTCCTGCAGAGCCTGGGGGTGCACTGGGGGCAAGTCCAGGCTTGCCTTGCCTTCCTGCCTTGTGAGGGGAGGGGCCTCTGCCACTGAAGGGGGAGCCTGGGTGAGACTGCCTACAGGGTCGTCGTCACCATGGTAACCGCCATCCTCCTCCTCTGGTTCCCACTCCTCCTTGTCCATGATGCTGAGGACGTCGCCCAGCATGGAGGGCCCCAGGTCGATGTGGAAGGACATGATGGACTCAGCATGCTTCAGCCCAAAGCTGGCCTTGGGCACAACAGGCAGATCTGTCAGGTCCCCGAAAGCCTGCTCGTCCAGGAGGGGGTCGGGGGAGTGGGGGGCAGCGGCCCCGTTCCGCCGGGGCACCACCTCCCCCACGCTCGCCTCTTCCTCCTCGCCGCCCTCCCCGGCATTCGCCTTCTTCACGGGGCTGGACGACAGGCTCTTGGGCAGCTTGCTGGAGCCCTTCTCCGCGGCCTCCTTCTCGTTCAGCTGGGGCAGGGACATGGCATTCTTGACGAAGAGGGCCGAGTCCCGCAGGGAGCCCAGCATGTCTCTCTGCTCCCGGTCCCCCCTGGTCACCGACTGTGACCGCTTGCTGCCCCGGAACTTCCGGGACAGGAGGCTGCGTTTGGAGGACGAGGAGGAGGCCTGCTCATCCAGGGACTCACCATCCAGCTCGCCAGCCTTGCTGTTGAGGAAGGAGGTGTCCCCAAAGGCGTCCCCCGCCCGGCCCACGTGCATGGTGTGGCGGAAGTCGCCCAGCGGGGCACTGATCATCTCGGCCGTGAGGTCCACTCGGGACCGGCGCTTGGAGTGCACCGAGCTGGACACCAGCTGCTTGAGGATCGGCATCTTGCCGGACGACGAGAGGGGAGGCTGGCCCTCTGGAGGCGGCAAGCAGATCTGGGGTCAGATCTGAAATCCGGCGGGTGGAGGGGGCGGGAAGGAGGAGGTCATAGAGCTGCAAGAAGAGAACAGCAGGCAAAGGGTTAACCCAGGCTGGCCGCACACAAAAGCCCATCTGCCCACGGGTTGTTCTTTAAACCCCAGCTCCCACCAAAATGAAATAATGTGCAATGAGCCAGCAATCAATTGCATAACCCTGCCTATTTCCTCATGCACCGGCTCTAGTCAGGGGAGTGCTTTTTGCAAATCTGGTTAGAGTTCAAGTAGCCACAGACACTTTCTATGAAACTTGAGAAAGAGACGATCTTTCTTCAAAAGGACACACAGCGCACCCATCCCGCCCCGCAACCAGGATGCTGGTAGAGAGAACGTGACCACATTTAAGGATGTGGAGGTGCACAGGGGATTCCACGCACCAGTCTAGCCAAGAAACTGAGTCTATGACTTGACTCCCGTGAACAGCTAGTTTGGAGACACGCTGTAAGTTCTTCCTACTGTCTGACCTCAATCCCTGTGAAGTTAGTGGACACCTCAACCTGAGTCACAGTCCTCAGAGGAGGGAGAGGACAGGACAGGCCCCAGAGAGACGCTGCCCGGCACTTCCACATACGTGGGCGGCCGGGCTTGCTTTCTGAATCAGAATTGGGGCGGGGCTACTGGGACCCACAGAACCAGCTCCCCAGCCTTCCAGTCCTTGCTGGGTGTTCCATAAATGAGGATCCCGCCTGCGACATCTCCATCGTGGGGCCCCAAGCTCTTTAATGAGGATCCACCTTCTACCTCTCAGGGAGATCTAGACTGGAAAACTCTCCCAATTTCTTTAATCATTAGGGGGACAGAGAGGCAGGGACTAGACCCTAGATGGCTTAGGCCCCTTGGGATCTGCAGACGCCCAGGTGATTAACCTGAACCAAAGAACAGCAGAGGGACATCTGAAAGCCTCAGGTACCACCCACACAGCTCCTGGCAAGGGCCAGGTTGAAATTCTGTGTTGGAGCCAAACCAGCCCCTTTCCCTGAGGAGGGACCTGCCCCAGATGCTAAACCCAGCAGCGCAGGGCTGAGCAGGGTGGGGAGACGGGTGCAGGGATGTAACAGAGTATGGTGGGTGAGGGCGGTGCTGGGCCACCAGTCCTGCTAACAGCACAGTTCTCAATGGCACCCTCATCACAGGCCACCCTTCCCACCGCAAAGCTCAACCTGTGGGTGCCCTACCCAGGTTTCTTCCCACTCCTGGCTGCTGCCCCAAGCGAGGCCACCTCATCCCACCTGGCCCCTGCCATCAGCCCAACGGGTCTCCCTGCTTTCCCTGTTGTCCCTCTCCAGTCCATCCTCCACCTTTTAGCTAAAACAAAACCCTTCCAGGTTCCCCAGCACAGACCCCTTGATCCCATGCCCAGTCTCCGCCTCCCTTCCCAATGCCATTGCTTGCTGCTCCACCACCCTTGCACACTGCCCCAGCCCCTGAGCTTCTGTCTCCTGGACTCCAGGACTGGACACATGCAGTTCCCTGCTAGAATACCCTGTCACCTGGCTCACCCAACATCCTTCAGGGCTCAGCTGAGACGTCACTTCTTCCGGGAAACCGTCTCTAGCCAGGGGGAGTCCTCCTGGCCACCTCTCCCCCCAACCCCCAGCACTCTGGATGTCCCCTCTCTCAGCAGGCATTGGTTACATCATTCTTCCCTGCTGGCTGGACTGTAGTCTTCCCACTGGAGTACGAGTTTCCAGAGGGTTCCAAAGGGCCTGTTCACCACTGAATCCCATCTAGCAGTACATGGCACAGTCGGTCTTCAAACAGCTGTTGAAAGGCCAACACCTCCCTCCTACCCTCCCCCAGTTCCTTAGTTTCTCCCTTTCTGCCTTCTCAAGCCCAGTGACAGTGCTGGCTTCATTTCAGCCTATAGCATGGCTCCAGGGCTCCCAGCCTGACCTCTCTGCGCCCTCTCATCCCCAGCTCCCCATGCTCTTGTTCTTTGTCCAGCTGCTGCTGGCTGGACCACCACCAGGCTGATGGCTCCCCCACCTGCAAGTGACTCCCCACCCAGGCAGTCACTCCAGCAAACGAAGTTCTCTGGGGTGGGTGGCAGGAGCCAGGCACTGGGGCAGACCTGCCACACAGGTGACCTGGGCTGGGCTCAGAGCCAGGTGAGGACTCTCCTGGAAGGCCTCGAGATGCCCCAATACAGTCAGCTCTCCCTCCTTGCTCTCCTCCTCCCCACCAAAACCTTGGGAAAGTTAGCTTCTCCTACCCCTAACCTGAACCCTCCCTCCTGCCCATGGCCTGGGATCTAACCTCTAAACAATTAGACATGGAACAGCTAGACCAGAGATTGACAAACGTTTCCTATAAAGGGCCAGAGACTAAAGATTTTCAGTTTTGTGGCTGATACCATCTTTGTTGCAGCTATTCAACTGTCTTCATAGTAGGAAAGCAGCAGTAGACTATATGTCAACAAATAGGTCGACACAGCCCAGATTGGCCGTGTTCCACTAAAACTTTATTTATAAAGATAAGTAGTGGGCCGGATTTGGCCTGTGGGCCATAGTTTACTGACCCCTAAACTAGACACATGAAAAATACTGGCCTCAGGGTCATCCCCTCGCCATTGGTCCAAGAAAGAGTCGCCATGTGTAACACTCTGGGCCAGCCATGGGCTTCCAGGCCAAACTTTGGGGAAAATTCTCTTTGGCTAAAAAAGAGAAAGGGAGGATGGAGTTGGCCTCAGACATGTCAGGCACAGAAGGAAATCAAACCAGGTTTCCAACAAACTCTTGGTCCTGGAGAATCCCTCAGGCTTCTCCTGCTGCCACCAGGGCAGGGAGGCAAGGATGCAAAGGGCTATGTTTTCGACCCGCCTGCATCCAGCTCCTGGTCTAGTCACAGAATCCTGGGATCTCAAAGAGCTGGGATCTTTGAGAAGCACAAAGAAGCACAGTGACTTCTCCAGGTTTGTGTCCCCAAGGGCAGAGCTGGGCTAGAAGCTGGTCTCCTGGTCCAGTGCTGTTTCTACTCCACTCCAGGCCTTTCTCTGGCCTTTGGTGGGTAGCATCAGTTACCATCGCCAATCAAATGCCCCTCCCCACTTGCGGCCAGGGGAGTCCAGAGAAAGGAGGAGCCTGGCTGCTGCCCCGAAAAAGTTCTTGTATAATCCTAGAGCAAATCCTGACAGTGTTGACGCTTTGGGCCAGATCATTCTTTGTTGTGGGGCCTGTCCTATGCACTGGAGGGTGTTTGCAGCATCCCTGCCCTCTACCCACTAGATGCCAGTAGCATCCCTCCCCCAGTTGTGATAACCAAAATGTCTCTAGACATTTCCAGATGTCCCCTGGGGGGCAAAATTGCCCCAGATTGAGAACCCCTGCCCGAGTGAGAACACATTAAAAAAAAAAGTGTGTACTATTCACCAGGTAAACAAAAAAAAAGGAAAGGGAGGGGGAAGAAAGGGGACATAAATGGTCAGAATTGTGGGAACACACTACATGAACCTCCAGAGTTGTATAAGGGTTTCACTGGAACGGCAGGAATCCCCAGGCCCAGGAAGCAACTTCAAGTGTGGTGGTTTCCCCAACTGTAAGTGCTCACTAGAGAGGAGAAAGGGAAACCACAGGCCCAGCCACCCAGGACTCAGCAGAGAGGGTGCAGACCCCTGTGGCCACCCACAGGGACCAGGTATCCTGGCCACTGTGGCTACAGGGGAGGAGGGTCCCCACCATCCTATTCACCCCCCTTCTAGCACATTCTTGCAGGTAGGGCTAGAGAGCAGGTAAGAGGGGCCAGCAGGGAAACCCCTAGGGCAGCCCCGGGATCCCCGGTACCCTGCATGGCTCTACACTCCAGAAAGACAGCAACAAGTCCAGCCAATGCTATCTGCTGCCTGTGGTCTTGCTCCCCGGGGGCAGGAATGAGACTTTGTGGCTTGTGAAAAACCAAACCATCTTCAATATCCAGCATGAAAAAGTCCCAAGAGTTGAGGCCCACATGGAGTCTCCCACTAGGCCCCCTGTCCAGTGAGAAGGGGCTGCAGGACCCGCAGTCCTGGGGCGGGGGTGAGGTCTGGGCCTCTGGGGTCCCAGAGCTAGAACTCAGACTGGACAGGCTGGGCTTGAGGGCTGGGGGAGAGCTCACTGCCGAGGTTGTTTTTAGGTCCTTGGTTTCATGGCTGCTGAGTGACGTCGTCACCCTAAGCTTCTAAAAGAGAATGATTTGAGGGTGAGGAGATGGAGTTTAAGTACAAGCAGGCGGCCCAGGCCAGTCGTGGGTCAGTGCAGGAGGCCTGAGTGAATCCCCGGAAGGGGATCATGCCAAAGGGAACAGCGGCTTTGGGAGGGGGTGTTGCTAAGCACCGTGACTCAGCTCTGGGGAAGTGGCTAAAACAGGCTGCCTGATGACAGGGCGGCCACTCCCCATGGCATGCCCTGGGTGGGACACCCTCCCCGCTCCCCGAAGCCACATCCCACTTTCCTGGCAGAGCAAAGGAAAATGGAGCAGTAACTCATGGCTCGCCCATACTCTCCTCAGCCTCTTGTAGAACCAGGTTCCTGTACCTTTGGCCCCACTGACCACAGAACATGCCTCTAAGGCAGGAGCAAGGAGGCCTCCCTGGAAGACCAGGCCCCTGGTCGGGTTTACACCAACCACACCCTCGACTCAGCTCTGCTCCTGGGACTAGAGAGAGTAGCCCCGGCCTGGAGCCCTCACTCATCCTCCCAGGCATGCCGCGCGGACAGCACTACCCTCCCAGATCAGCCAGCCCAGCAGCTCCTAGACAGACAGAAGGACAAGCTGGACCAAGGCAGGAAACAGACCTGAGCTCTCTTGGGCAGCCAGGCAGGTCTCCCACTTTGCAGCTGACCCCGGAGCTCACTCCAGTACACAGAGTACACATGTTCAACGCCCACTGCCACCGGGCAGCTGCCCCTCCATCATTTCCCAAGGGTGTTCTCACCGCCCATCCAGTACCAGCCACAAGGTGGGTGGACGGAAGGGGGCATCTGGCACATGATGACTTCAGTTGTGGCTACAAAAGGCTTCATTCATTTACTTTTCGTTCATTCATTCATTCATTGACTTCCTGCATCCTCACCAATTTTCCCTACTCTTCTAGGCCCTGGAGACAGAGCATGAAAATAACAAGGTGGACAAGCCCCTGCATTCCCAGGGCACACCTGTAGTGTGAGTGTGGGTGGGTGGGGAACGGGGCTGTGAACACGCAAACTAAACAGTATCTCATAGTCCTCACTGTCAAGAGGGAACCGGGAAGATTTAAGCGAGTGTGGGAGTCACGGGGCTGGGGAGGCCCCTCTGGGGAAACGGCACTATGAGCTGAGAACTGAATGATGAAAAGGAACCGGGCATGTCAAGAACATTCCAGTAGAGGGAAAAGCACATGCAAAGGTCCTGAGATAGGAACAAGCTTGTGGCATTTGAGGAACAGAATGAAAACCCAATGGCCAGGAGCCAGGTAACACAGGGCCCAGGCACACAGGACACTCCCTGGAAAACCAGGTAGGAGTTTTGATGGTGTTCTAGGTGTGCAAGGAAACCAACAGCAGTTCCTAAGCAGGCAAGTCATCTGATCTTCATATTTGTAAGTTCCCATGGCTGCTGGCATTGAGGCATGGAGGAGGGGAAGCAGGAATTCAGGGCAAAGAGGATGGGGGCCAGGATGCGGGTGTGGCTAAGGAGATCACAGAGGGGGACTCGTTCAGGGCATGTTTTGCAGGTAGAGGCCCCGGGAGCTGCTGAGGGGCAGGATGGGGCAGGAGAGGAAGGGCAGACTCAAGGGGGTCCCACTGAGCCCCTTTCCCTGTGGTCGATCTCGCCTGGTGGGCCCTGGACCTTTCTCCCAGGGGTGCGACCAACATTCCGACACTAGGTAGAACTTAACTTTACAGAAACAGGGGAGGCATGCTGCTACACTATGTCTGTCAGCTGGAACAGCTCTCTGAAGGGGCTGTGCAAGAAACTCAGTGTAACAGGGGCCACGACTCTCTATAAGAGGTTCGGGGCTCCAGCTTTTGTCACCAGAGAAAGATCCAGTGCTTTCTGGAACGTTCACCAGCCTTATCCTGTGAAGATAAGTAGTCCCAGTGAAGGCGGAAGACACTTTTATTCCAACAGTGCGACAGGACTGATGGGCAGCTAAGTGAATGGGCAAGAACTGTGGAAGCTTTGATCCACATTGTTACATATTGCGGGAGGGACGTCAATGGGGGCTGTGTGGAGATTTTAGCTGACTGGAGCACTATTCAGAAGCTTTTAGTTCCTTCACGCACACTGCCAAAAGCCCTCGTACTTGAAACTTTGCTGTTTGTGACAGGAGGTTAAGAAACACTGTCTGAAAACAATCTGAGCCTGAATAGCCACAATTAAAAAAAAAGCCCCGGATGGGAACATGAAATATCACCACTATAACTCCTGTACCACTTGGGTATCTGTGTCAAATACGTCCTTAAAATACCTGGGTGTGGAGGGACCATACTCTCAGAGATGGAGACTAAATTAAGGGACTTGCCCTAGGTCATGGATCGAAGCGAGGGCTTTATTCCCACACCAGGGCTCCAGCCACTGAAATAGCCATGCATTATCACAAGTGGGGGGGCCCCCAGCACATAAAAAACATGGAGAATGTAATCTATGTGTGTGTATACACATCAATATACACACATATACATGTATTATTTGTAGATTATATACATGTCTATGGTCAATCCATGCATCAGTTAGTAAGTTTTAGTTTCCCTTCTTTTTAAAAAAAAAATCAATATACATAGAAGCGCTGGTGTTTTCTTCCCACATCCTAGTGGATTTTTGTGCACACCCCTGGGGGTGTCATGTGACTCCCACTGAGGCATCCACAACGCCTGCAACTTTAGAGATTCCCAAGACTGGGAGATGAAGGACACCCCAGAGATTATCCACCCTGGTGGCCTTGATGAGGCTGTTGGGGCAGGGAGAAGTACTTGCCAAAGGCCGTGGAGCTGGTGAGGGACCCAGGTGGCACAGAAGCCCAGGTCTCCTGTCCCCCAGTCTAAAGCCCTTTCCCTCCCCCCATGCAGCAGGTACTAGATGCCACCATGTAGGGAGGGAGGAACAAAACTCTGGACCACGAGCTGTCAGAGTCCAAATGATCCCAGGACAGAGCGGTCTTGGGGCATCGGCAACTATGGCAGTTTCTTGAAATAACAGCTTTAAAACGAGTGTGATTCAGCAACCTCCCCACTGGGAACCCTACTCGATGGAACTGTTTCAAAGCAGGAAAAAAGTCACACACACGGGTATTCATTGAAGCCTTATTCATAACAGCGAAAGATGGAAACAGTCTAACAGCCAACAATAAGGAAGTGGAGAAAAACCAGGAGCCACTGGCTCAACAGTCGATCCTACAGGCAGGAAAAGTGGGGGCTGTGGAGACTGCTTACCAAACAGCATTGAGTGGAAGGAGAAAAAGGCAGACCTTATACTTGTTTACACACAGGGATGACAACCCTACACAAACAGGCATTAGTGAATAAAGACTTAATGGGCGTGCAGAGAAATGAAGGAGTTACGTCAGGCTTGAGAGGAAAACAGGCCTTTTTTTGTTTCCTTTAATGTGGTAATGCTATTTTAATAATAATAAAAATCCCAAAGCATCAAAGGCTTACAGAAAAGACTTTTAATTTCAAAACTAGCTGAAAACTCTGTAGTTCTCAGGGCTCAGTGCAAGGCAGAGCAGGGGCTGGACTTGGTCCACACTCTCTCCCATATCGAAATCTCTCCCATTGACATCTGTTCTCTTTCTCTTCTTCACCCCAAACCTTCCCCCACAAGCTGGACGTGTTTATTAGGTCCTCGTTTTATTCTAAGTTGTCTGGGAGGAGAAAGTGGGCAATCTGTAACAACCTGGGGTCAGGGGAACAGGGAGCTTAGGACTCCCCTAAAAGAACTCACTCCGCAGCAGCTGCTTCCGGAGGCCTGAGCCTCCTCATCTGGGCGGGAGACGAGAGATAACAATCCCCCCCAACCACCACCGGAGACTGGCCAATTTCCAGGGACACTGAAGCTCTAAGCTGGAGGCCAGCCTCCCACATGGGCGATCCCACAGTGGGATCCTATCCGAGACACCCTAGGCAGCTGAAGGTTCTGCTGCTGCTGCTTCTACAGCCCCAGCTCAGCTCTTCCGATGGCTGCAAGGGAGCAGAGAAAACAAGAAGGGCAGGGGACACACAAGGACCACCAGCACCCCAGTGCTCCAGCAACTGGCTGACCACCAGGTCGTGTGCAGAAGTAGCAACACGGTCAGCAGTTCCCGTTTATTGGGTGCCTGCTGCATGCCAGGCATTGTGCTGGGGACATCCTAAATTTATGCCCCTCACCCTGCAAGGAGGGTACCATGATGCCCTCATGTTACAGAAAGGGAAACTGAGGCTCAGATGGGGTGAATGCCCTTGCTCACTCTCATAGCTGCTAAATGGTGATTTGAGCCCATTTCTGGCAGACCTCGGAACATGTGGTTTTCTGTATGAGGCGACACCCCTCGGCCTATTCAGATGTCCACGGCTGAGAATGTGCACAGGGACGGACAGGGTAGGACGGGATCTGGGAGGCTGTTTATCTAAGATAGACCTTAGAACCACGGCTCCCTTGACTGACTCCCCATTAGAGATCTGATCCCAGGGTCAGCTCAAATGGGCTCCTCCTTGCTCCGGACCTCCTTCCCACTTCCCACTCTGAGGAACCTCCCAATGTTCTGATTCCGCGGGAGGAGAGAGGTGGGGAGGACCACCCTGGAGCAGAAGCCTGGACTCTGCTGGCACATTTAGGAGTGGGCCCAGCACAAGGTCCTGCTTCAAATGTTTCTCATGCCTGTGCTGCTCCAGTCTCCGTCCTGTGGTTTTTTTGGTAGTTCCAGCTGCAAAGAAGGAAGACTAGAATCCCGGCCCAACTCTCTCCTAAAACCTGCCAGGCTGGATACCGTGCACCTGCTCCACCCTCCCGCCTGCCAGCCAATCCAGACCAGGCTCACTGGCCCAAGGTGCTACTGCCCAGCCTCGCTCCTGGCTGATCCCATTTCCTGGAGATAAACATCCTCTGCTTTGGTAGCCTCTTCCTTGAGGAAAGGGAAAGTGAACAAACCTCCAATTTCACTACATTCTTCCCACAGCTGCAAGCAGCCCAATGCATGTTCCCCAGGCACCCCAGTTGGGGAGGCAGGGAAGGAGGAGTATTACTGGGGAGGGGGGTGGACCCACCCCCGGTTATCAGGACACTAGGCTCTTGTCAGAGCGGGGCTCACTGAGTGAACTGCACAGGGAAGAAAGAAATAGTCCACACCAGAACTTCTCAGTGACTTCCACTTTCTGCTGCCTCTCTAGGGTTATTAAATAATTTACACCTACACCGTCCAATATGGCAGCCACCAGCCTCATGTGACTGCAGAGCACTTGAAATGTGGCATCTAAATTGACACGTGCTAAAGGGTAAGATACACATGAACTTCAAAGACTTAGAGAAAGAGAACATAAAATAGCTCATTAATATTTTTATATTGATTACACGTTAAAATGCTAGTATTTTGAATATATTGGGTTAAATAAAACATTAATTTGGCCTATCTCTTTTTACTTTTTAAAATGTAGCTATTAGAAATGTAAATATAGGGGGCCGCCCGGTGGCGCAGCGGTTTAGTCCGCCCTTGGCAGCCCGGGGTTCGCGGGTTCGGATCCCGGGTGCCCGCCGATGCACTGCCTGTCAGCCACGCCGTGGTGGCGTCCCATATAAAGTAGAGGAAGACGGGCACGGATGTTAGCCCAGGGCCAGTCTTCCTCAGCAAAAAGAGGAGCATTAGCGATGGATGTTAGCTCAGGGCCAGTCTCCCTCAGCAAAAAGAGGAGGATTGGACGGATGTTAGCTCAGGGCTGGTCTTCCTCACCAAAAAAAAAAAAAAAAAAAAAAGTAAATATATATGAGATTTGCATGGTGCTTCTATCAGATAGTGCTGATTTTGACATTTCCCCCCTTTATCATATAAGCAGTACTTTCTGCTGCAGATGAATAAATAAAGCCAGCCGTTGTTCACCTTTGGGTGAGAATATTTACATGTTAACAAATAACGCTACATTATTTTAGATTAAGTCCTAATATCCCAAATTGTACATCCAGTGGGCCACTGAGGAACCGTAGGCTGTTTCAGTTTTGTTTGAACTCTGTAACAAATATCCTTCCAGCTCCGTCAGAGTAAGTCCTCATTTCCAGAGGATACATACTTATAAGGGAGTTAAATTACTTTCGTTTCTTATTGTTAACTTGTTCCCCAGAAGGTTTTACCAAGTTACAGAACCACCAACATGGGATGATGGTGTTGTTATATTTTATTTAGTTGAATCGAAAACAATAAAACCACACACCCAACCATTACCAACCAAACACAACCACTGCCACCCTCACAAACGCGTAATTTGCTTTTCTTTAATTGCTAATGAGGGTGAGCATTTAAAAAATATAAATTATTGGCACCTGTATCCTTTCTCTCGCCAATTGCTTACTGGAGCCTTTTGCCCACTTTTCTAGGGGTGGAGGGGGCTTCATATTTTTCAATGGATTTGTAGGACTTTTTAAAATATTAAAGCTATTAAAAATTTCTGACCATCATACCTTGCAAATATTTCTGCAAATTTATCATACACCCATTTACACTGTGATTTTGTTGTTTTCTGTAGAGTGCTTATTAATTTTTACATGGTCAAATCTATTTCATGGTTTCTGGCTTTAATAACATGAAGCAAAGCCCTTTCCCACTCCCAAGTTCATGAAAATATTCACTTCTTCTAAAACTACCAGGTAATATAACAATGAAAAATTACTCACAGAGAAAAATACTAGAAGGAAATACACCAAAGTAAAGATGTCTGTGGCTTATAAAATTGTGGGTCATTTAAAATAGATTTAAAAATATAACAATGTTACTGATTCCTTATAGAATTATTATAAAATATGAGTAAAGCATCAAATGCTACCTTCATCAGATACTAAATTCTTTATATACAGATACCACCCACCCACCTACCCACGGGTCTATTTCCAGACTTCCTTATCTGCTCACCGGTCTCTGTTTATTCCTAAATCAGGTCTACACTGTCCCTCTGTAAAACATGTTTTGAGTATCTAGTAGGGTAATGTCCCTCCCTTTAACGTTTTTTCTAAAAATTTTTTTGCTTTTCTAATGTAGTTATTAGTCTTCCAGATGGACTTTAGAAACGTTTTATCAAGTTCCGAAAGAAATCCTGACTGGATTATATTGGAACTGGAAGTAAACAATAAATTAATTTGGGACGAATTGCCTTTATCACAACATCAGGTCCTCATATCCATTTATTCAAGTCTTTTAGATCTTCTCCATTAAATTCTGTGGGTTTTCTTCCTACAAGTCTTACACGTTTCTTGTCATGTTTATTCTGGGTTATTTTATGGTCTCTGGTGGTCATGAATGGGTTTTGCATCCTCCCCTTTTATACAGCTGTATCTTCCGACTGGTTATAGCTGGTATATGGGGAAGCTGCTATTTTTTATTTATATACATTTAATGGCCACTCTACGAAACTTGTACTATCTTACACACTCTAATCAACTGTGTGATTGAGTCTTTTGGGCTTTGCAAGTAGACAAGCCCATCATCTGCAACTAATAACTCTGCCTCCTCCATTCCTCATTCTTATCTTGTTATATGTGCTACAATTGCCAATATAACATTGACTACTACTGCTGACAGGGAATATCTCTATTCCTGGCATTTACAGTGACATCCTAAACCTCAGTCATCCAAGACAGTAGCCACTAGCCACAAAGGGTTGCTGAGTGCTTGAAATGCGGCTAGCGCAGCTGAGGGACTAATTATTTTATTTTAATTATTTTAAATTAAAAAATTGATGCTTGATTCAACTATTGGAAACCTTAAGGAAGTTTAAAACAACTTGAGTGTGTGAAACTACTTTTCAACTGTCAATTTTATGAAATCCCAATTCTGATCGAGTATTTATGAATTTAGCACCCAAATTGAGATGTGCTATAGGTGTAAAATATACACTGGATTTTGAAGACTTTGTATGAAAAAACGCTGTAAAATATCTCATTAATATTTTTATGATCATATAGTGAAATGACGATATTTTGGATATACTGAGTTAAATAAAACATATGAGAATTAATTTCATCCACCATTAGCTTTTAAAATGTGGCTACTGGAAAACTTAAAGCTATATACATGGCTAGCATAAGATTCCTATTGATAGTGCCGTTCTAGGGCATTTCCATTAATCATGATGCTTACCATTGGATTCATACAGATATTCTCAACCATCTTAGAGAGTTTACAGTTCTTACAGTTTATGGGAAAATGATCCCAATCACTTAGCCAGGCTGAGTTGTAGGAAAATACACTATGGCTTCGATAAGTTACCCTTTAATTGCTGGAAAATACCTAAGAGGATGTCCAGTCTAGCTTAAACACTGACTGGTAATCAAGAAAGCTGTGGAATAACATCTCCCAGTTTGGGTTTCGATATCCTACACCCCACCCATGGACCTCGGGTGGACATGCCCTCCCGGGACCACGGGTCATGGAGGAAATATGAGGAAGGAAACTGATGTTCAATGAGGTTTTTACTCTGCACCAAGCTACACACTTCATTTTGATTAAACTCTTTTTTTTTTAAACACATAATACACTGTTCTAGGCATTTGAAAGACTTTAGCTCAAGTATTCTTCCCAACAATCCCATGGAGTTAGTATCAACATCGGCATCTTGCAGATGAGAAACCGGGGCTTAAGAGTCCAATGACTGACCCGAGTCACACAGGTGCTAAGGGTGGAGCCGAGAGGAGTCCGGTCTGCCTGATTCTGAGCCCTGGGTTTTCCCCACTCCACCGTAAGGCATATCAGGGGAGGGTCATAAGCATTGCTGGGGCCCAGGCCTCTGAGATCTGATGAGGGTTATGGATGCATGAGCACCCACAGGATGCACAGTTTTGCATAGAATTTAGGTTAAAATCTCCCTGGTCTGGGCACCCCATTCCCCACCACTCAGGGAACGTACAGAGAAATCCTGGGAAATATAGACCACAGCCCGCCCTCCTCTAGGGAGTCCACCCCGCTCCTCAGGAGCTGGGAATGAGCCACTGTCTCCACTCTGCTCCTTCATCTTTGTCCCTGCATCCGCCTCCCTCTTCACCCCAGAACCATGTGCCTCAGGCCAGGGGAAGGAAGGCAATGGGAGGTGGGAGGAGAGACCTCCCTCACCACCTGGGAATTAGAACAGCTCAGGAAAGGAAGAGAAAGGAGTGAGCCCTGACCTGGGAGTAACAGGAAGTGACAACTCAGGAGCCAAGACTGCGAGGAGCCAGCAACTCAAGGACATTCGGCAACTTCACACTTGTGTGTTTCCCCGGAGCCCGCCAGCTCCCTGGCTCACATCACAGAGAGAAGAGCCGGGAGAGGGGAAGGGGTGCCTGGTGGGGGCCCCACCGCCCCCTGCAGTGCAAGTCTCCCTCAGCTGGGAGAGGCCCTGCTGCTCCTCCCTCCTGCAGGGCCTCAGAAGGAAGCGGCTGGGCTTGAAATCAGATCTGCCTGGCCTTGTTTGGTTTCACTTTGCTTCTCCTAAGAGCAGAGCGCTCAGCTGAGGAGTGGGGAGTGAAAGGACACTCCGGGGTCTCCAGAGGGAGCCGGGTGGATCTAGACTCACTCCAGAGCAGGCTGGCAAGTCTTCCCCTGCTGGAGCGTGTAGTATGGGAGTGAAGAGCAAGGACCCTGGAGCCAAACTCCCAGCTTACGAGCTGGCTCAGCCACACTGGGCAAGTTACTTGTGCCTCAGTTTCCTCATTAGCTTTCAAAGCAATTGATAACATTATGGACATCCTAGCATTATTGTGAGGATTAAATAAGCTAATATATGTGAAGCCCTTAGCACAGGGATGCATAAGGGGTGAGCACCGTTATGTGTTTGCTATGAAGATGATGCTGTGACGTGTCCCCTCTCTCGGCAGGTGCCCTATGCCCATACCTTGCAAGATAGGAGAATTCCAGCATCCGCAGTGACACCGGCCACTGTCACTCCCCTAAGTTCAAAGAGGACAGATGATTAACAGGGGACCCACACCTCCAGTGCTGCCTGAGGACACCTAATCCAAAAGGCTCCAGGGCTGACCCCTTCCAAAGTCCTTGGGAGTCCCCAGGATGAACAGTTGCAGGGAAGGGGGGGTGCTCCAAGCTTCCGAAGCCCAGTCAGATTGCAGCTCCTACCAACAGTGGGGTCAAGCGGCCCGAAACATGGTTTCCTTCCCCATCTGACTTCTCTCCTCCCTTCTTCACCTCTGACCTTTACTGATGCAGGATGGAGGAGCCTGGCTTCTCTCAGACAGGACTTAAGCTCTTTCTGATTTCAGTTTGAAACGAGTGGACGAGGTGGAGGAGAGGAAAGAGAAACTCCTCCCACTTTTCCTAGGATAAGGGCTAGATAACTTGGGACTCTGGGGGACCGTGGGTGCTACCAGCAACAAAGAACGCATAAAACCTCAACATGATCAACCCCCAATAAAATACAGCCTGGTGCTTGGCACCTAACCAGATCCTCATTAGACATATCCGTAAATTGTCCTGCCAGCCCTGAGGAGGTTCCTTTTGACTTCTCTCAGCCTCTCTACTCCCACCATTGGATTGAGCCTTAAACCCCATGGGGAGGGGGCACGAGTCCTCTTTTGATGCTTCAGGGCCAAGGGCAACATTCTAAGGAATGGAGAAGGGTTGTACTGAGTGGGAACCCGAGGGTGAAGAGGAAGAGGGGCAGGGAACACAAACCGCAGCAGCAGAGCCTGGCCTCATTGTCACACTGGGGAGACTGGAAGCCGGGGTCTGCAAACCAAGTTCAGTTACCGAAAGAACTGTGCGGACACAGGTATGGGGAGAACCCAGAGACACCCAGGGAGGCTGGAGGCTGCCCTGGCTGATGACATCTGCCACCTCGATGGCCAAGACAGAAGATGGTGGCCCAAGTCGCCCTGGCACTGCTGCTTTTCAGATGCCCTCAGCTTCTGGGATGAAGGAATGAAGGGGAAAAGCCAGCAGTGCAGAGTAGTCTCTTACAGGCTGGGTTAAGAAGTGTAAGCTTTCACTCATGAACATGCCCCAAAATGCCCTCGCCTGACCCCAAAGGGAGACCCTCAGCTGGCGAGGCTGAGTGGAGACCACCAGTGCCCCGTTCCTGGCAAAGGAGGGCTGTGGATGCCAGCGCTGCCACCCTGGCATGGAGCCCCACGCTGCAAGCTGGCAGTGCCTGGGGGAGACTCTGATGGACGTCACTGGAAGGAAGCCCAAGGCTCCACAAGAGGCATATTTTAAGCTGGAGCTTCAGGGACACAGTGAGGGGGAATGTGGGAAACTAATGGCTAAACTTCCTTCACACGCACTGCAAGCAAAGACGGGCCACGTCCAGCCACACACGAGTCCCTCCCAGCACAACCATCCAGTTCCCTCTCCAGAGACGGCTGGCATGGGCTTATCCTCCCCAGAGCACCCCAGAAATAGTGGCTGGAGCTGGCCTCCAAGATCCTCCGCCAGAAAGCTCCAGGGTTTGGTTCCTTTTCCCAACATCCAGGAAAAGCCTCTGGTACATAGGTCAGAAGACCTAAGCCTGGCTTCCAGGGCAAGATTGCTCAACCCCTCTCCCTCCGCCCTCAAGCCTTATCTCTGGCATCAATCCAGATCCTGTTCCTCCAAAGGACAGACTCCTCCCTCCCCCACAGAGACAAGCTCCTCTGAGCCTGCAGAACGTCCAGGCAAAGGAGGCTGGAGTCACCGCCCAACAGCAATCCCGGATGCTCTGACCTCTGAGCTCTCCCCTCCCAACCAACCCAAACCAGAGAAGGAGGGAGAGACAGACAGAGGCGGGTCCATAGCAAACACCTTGCTGGCCACACCTGGGCACAGCCTGTCCTGGCCACAGAAATCAATCTACCACTCCAAAGGCGGAGGGCGTTGAAATCCCTGAACCACAGCCAACCTGAGGCCTGTCTGGGAAAGCTCCTGACTTGTAAAGAAGGGTCTAAGATCCCTCTCCCGTGTCAACATGTGCCCATCACCCATGGCCCCACTTTGTAGATAAGACTTCTATTTGCTTGGGGCTCCCTAGTCTCCAGTTTTGTGAGAGCTGGACTGCCAGGTTCCAAGAGGCACCAGGACAGAAGGAGGTTGGGTGCGCATATCAGATGGGGATGAGCATCAGTGGGTGGACGTGTGTAAGAGAGAAATGAGGGGGAAAGAGAGGAGGGGTCAAGAAAGAGAGAAAAAGGTAGAAACTCCAGAAAATAGAAGGAATGCTCAAAGTGAGGCCGGAGCTGGGAAGTGTAACACAAGCAGTTGGTCCTCAGTGAGCAGGAGCCCCAGGAACTCAGGGAAATATCAGAGGGGCTGGGACTCGCCCCAAACTGCCGCCTCCTGGGAGCAGGCTTACTTTATCACACCAGCCCCCTCCCAGTCCCTGTGGGGGTCACCAGGATCCCCGGGAAGACCAGGAGAACCCACTCTGGTATCTCCCAAGGTTCACTGAAGCCTGGTTGTGGGAAGGAGCAGAGGGGCAAAGTCCACGTTTGGAGGAGATAAACCACCCTAATCGGTTAGTCACATGGACGGATCACACTCGGCAGCTGATGAAAGCTGGAACCCACTTGGCACCCTCGCTCACAGCAGGGTCCTAGCTACCCCACAGGGAGGAGCCTCACAAGTCTCCATGGATGCCTCATTATTGCTTCGGGAGCCCTGGGGCCACCTAGAGGCCTGGCTGGACCCAGCCCTGGTCCAGCCAACTCCCCATTTCTGGGGAAAATCCACAGCTCAGCTCCCCCTTCCTTTGTGCCCTGTTCTTTGTTCTCTTAAAATTCAGTCCATCCTCCCGGTGGTCCCCTCCTCCAGCCCAGCCTCAGAAAGGGGCGGAGGCATGGGGAGTATGAGACACCCAGACTGTGCGGAGAAGTTGCATTGCAGGAGACCCTCCTGTAACTGGGCCCCTCATTGTGTAGCTGGCTGGATGGGAAAGGCTTTCTCTGGTCCAGATGGCTGCTGGGGGTAAGGATGAGGGAGATTCTCCCTTCAGCACCCAACTGCTCTAGAGAGGAGCCGGGGGCTTCACAGCCCAGGGACCCTTTTCCTCATTCAACTGCTCAGATACAGGGGCAAAGAACAGGCACCGTGGATGCAGCCGAGGGCCGTGGAAGCCGGTCAGATTGCAAGGGGTGACAACAAGGAAAGAAAAAGCATTGTTATTTCCCCTCCATTCTCCCTGGGAGAAAAGAAAACTTCCAAAGCCCGGGCTGCAGTACCTCGTCGGGAAATACAAGGAATCTGGTTTGAGTTAGCAGGGAGCACCCCTCCCCCAGTCTCTCTCCCTCCTCTCTCTCTCTCTCTCTCTCACACACACACACACACACACACACACACACAGACGCGCCCGAATCAGTCCTCTCCAGGGGAGCCCGCCCAGCCTCAGCCCTCCAGCCCCCGTTCCCGGTTCCCGCCCAGCTCTCCCGGCCAGGGCACTCACCGGCGGCAGCCCAGCCCGCAGAGGAGCTCACGGGGGCCGCAGCAGGCGCAGGGGGCAGTTTTGTACCCCCGGCTGGGGGCGCTCCAGGGAGGGGGCGGAGCTAGAGACGGCCGATCGCAGCTCTGCCGCCTCAGGCGGGTGATTAAATCATTAACCAACGGCTCCCGGCCCGCGGCCAGCCGGGAGCGCTTTGCCCCGGGTGCCCCGCGCGCGCGGGTCCCGCGTGTTCTCCCCTCCCAGGCTCCAGAGGGGCCGCCAGCCCCGCCGGGCCCCACCCCGCCGAGAGGCGCCTCGGCCTCTCCCCGCCTCGGCCTCCAGGTCTTCCGAGGAGGCGGGCGGGGCGGGAGCCTGGCGGGGAGGGAAGGGTTCGCGAGGGAGGGGAGGAAGGGGAGAGCATTTGTTTCCTCGGCCATTCCCTTCCAGGCGGCTCCTTCCCTCTTTTCTCCCCGGCCCGGTGACATTGGGTGGCGTGTGCTGCAGTGTGTGTACGGGAGCGTGTGCACACGCCTCTGCCACTACAAGCGAATAATTCGGTTCTTATTCATGGAGAACTCTGGGCACACACACGCCCCCCTTGGGGAGACCGCGGGCTGCGCGCCGCCGATTGTTGTGCTCCTGCCCACACCGACACACACCCCATTCCTGGGCAAGGGGGTGGACTTTCAACACTCGGGCCCCCCCGTCCCACACCCCCATCCCCACCCCCTCTCCACCCCCAGCAGCGCCCTGGGCCGGACCGGCGAATCCCAGTCTGGGGAGAGGAAATCGAGTCGGAGCGAGGCTTCACCCGGCTCTCTGCCACCCCTTCCTCCCCAAACCCGCTCCGCTCGGACACAGGGTGCGTGGCTCCGGTCCCGGGCTCCCGAGCCGCCCCGCGCGCGCCGCGGAGGGAAGCGGCCGGCGCCGAGGAGTGGGGGTCTCTGTGTCCTTCTCTCCGCCCCCCGGCCCCCTATCGCGGCTTTTTCAATCCTCCTCGCCCCACTGGGGGTCTCGAGCCCCCGAAGCCGAGCCCACCCAGGCCTCGCAGGGCGCAGGTGGCTGTCACGGCCAGAAGCGGGTGCCCGCCGCCTACCTCGGCCCGCAGAGACCCGAGCGCCCGGCCGGCGCGGCTGCGCTCTCCCGTCCGTGGGCTCCGCGCGGCGCCGGGGCTGGCGGCCCATGTCAGCGCCCGCGTTTGTTTCCCTCTCGCTCTCGGGCTTGCAGGGCTGGGAGCCGCTCGGACACTCCCCTTCCAGGCTCCTCCCGCACCCTCCCTCCCGCACCCCTCCGCGCTGATGTCACGGCGCCGCCGCAGCCAATGGCCGTCGGGAACCTCAGCCCGGCCGCTGGGCCTCCTACGTTCAAATCCGAAAACCTGAGACTTTGGGAGCTTCAGGCGAGGCGGCCCGGGCCCGGAGGCCGGCGAGGACCCGGGCTGATGGGGCCCCGGGGCGCCCTCGCTCGACGCGCTCCGGCCGCGACCCCCCACCTGGGGCCCAGCGCGAGGCCCTCCTAGGGTGCTTCCCCATTCGGAGCAGTGACTGGAAACCAACAACCCCGCCCCGGCGGTGCTCCCGCTCCCTCCCTCCCGGGCCCAGGACGGACGGGAGAAGGGAGCCCGAGGGTCGGCGCCGCCAGGGTCGTGGATTCCATCCCAGGCTCTTA
The DNA here is from genome assembly GCA_031878705.1 of Tapirus indicus. NCBI lineage: Eukaryota > Metazoa > Chordata > Mammalia > Perissodactyla > Tapiridae > Tapirus > Tapirus indicus. The sequence goes on from CM062932.1 coordinate 52,617,641, forward strand.
CTGGAAACGAGCGGGGCGGGGCGGGGCGGAGCCAGGCCCAGACTGGGTGTAAGAAGGGTGTCCTGTCTTTGGTCGGCCCTCTTTCCCAAGTCTGCCTCTGCCTCCTGCCTGAGTATCCGCTGAGGCGAAGTTCTGCTCCAAGTGAACCTCAAGGGGGGATGAACTCCTGAGTCCCAGGCCCGGGGCTCGATTCGTGTAGAGGAATAGCTTCCGTTTGTAAATGATCGTTACTGATCAATGACAGCGGTGCAATGTTCAACAGGAAAGTGGACACAGGACGAAGTGAAAGTTCCCTTGCTGTCAGCCGCTCCCTCGCCTGGGTTTTAAAGGCAGAGGCTGGAGGTAGCGGAGGCTCCAGACTCCCTCCCACCAAGGTCGCCTTCCAGGGGACCCCTCAGTGGTCCCTTTGGGCTGGTGCTTTCCCCCACATTGCTCCCAGCTGTAAGCCCTCCCCCACTGCTGGTCCTTTTCCTCCTGAAATCACAGTTTAAATCTTATCTGTCCCCAAGAAAACCTTCCCGATTCTCGAGTCATTCCCCCCCCACCGCCCCGTTCTCTTTCCCTCCATTTTTAACATTATTTTGTCTTTAGGGCTGTTAGTAATTTGTTCTCCTGTTTCACAGGTGTCTGGGGTTTGGCCTTCCCAGTTAGATTACATATCAATTAAGCATACCTCCAGGACAAAGTCTTTCAGGCCCGTTGGAATTCTTCTGCCTCTTATCCAAATTCAGTCCTCTGCATCTGAGGCTCCTTCTTCAAAACATTTAACATTCATTGAGGTTTGCCTTTGGGGACAAAGATAAATAAAGCCCGTCCCTGCCCTCAGGATGTCCACAGTGGAGATGGGCTGCTCAGTGCGTTGCTAGCTCCCTGGTGGGGAGGCTTGGTTGCAAGAGAGTGCTAATTTTCCCTGGAGTTTGGAATGCCTGACCTGTGAATTTCAAGTAGCCTCTGCCTCCTAAGTATCCTCTGAGGCTAAGTTTTGCTCCAACCTTTCAGACCAGAGCTGTCCATTGACAATCAGGAAACTAACAAAACGAAAAACCTGAAGCTTGAAGACCTACCTTGAAATTTCTGGCAAAGTCTAAGCCCCTGACTTTGGAGAAGGATTTGAGGTCTTAACTGCACCTTTGGTGTAACTTGGCCCATAAGCCTTTAGGCCTGGGCGTGTGTCCCTGCCTGTCCAAGCTGCTGGGGCCTGCCCTTGGGACCTGGGCATGCGTGATCCTTACAGCTGCAGGGGCCTGCCCCCCTCCACGCGTCGGCCCACCCCACACTCACACCTCCCAGTGTTTGTTAGCACTGGGTTCTGGGCATTTTAGTTCACATCATTTTGCCCCAGCCCTAAGAGGATCCCTTACATTTGGTAATCCTATTTCCTTTTAGAGACGTTGGGGGCCCCACTCACTCTGGGCTGGTGTGTGCCATAAAGTATGGCTCTGGGCAGGTCATTTCACTTTCTGGAATGAGCTGATCTCCAAGGCTCCTTCCCACACAAACTCTCTGACTTCCCATCTCTGTCCTGAGTGTCCCCCCCTCCCTTGAGCTCAACGGAGATGGTCCTGGGTGGACAACGCAGGGTGTCACCAGGGCCTGATGTCAGCAGAGTCCGGTGAGCTGAGGCCCTGCCCGTCCTGGGCTATTCACTGCCACCCTGCTGGGCAGAGACTCTTTCACTCCTTGGTTCTCTGTTCTTGGGGCCACCTGGAGCCCTTTCACAGGCTGGTCAACCTCTGCTGAGCAGCCTGGGAAAATCCCCAGGATACCAGGCTATTGGCAGAGAGCCCGGGGCTCAGGGTAAGGCCCTCCACCACTGTGGGAAAAGCCCACTTCCGGGGGCTCCTTTGCCCCAGGCTCCAGGCCTGTGAACCCCTCCCCCACTCCCCACCCCTACACAAGGGAATTAACATACTTCAAGGCTCCAGGGCAGCCAGTGTACCTAGAGAGTAAAACAACAGGTCATTCCCATGGGCTCCTTGGGGACAGGATGGTGTCTGATTGGCGTTTGAATCTCCAGTGTGGGTTGTCACACAGTGCGTTGGCCAGAGGAATGAATGAGCAGAGTCCAGAGCCCTGCAGTAACCCTGGCTTCGAGCTGAGCTCTATTTAGTAACTCCCTCAATGAGCTCGCTGGACCATCTACAAGGTCACACACCCTCCCAGGACAGCAGCTCCCGAGGACTTGGGCGGGGGGAGGCACTGTGTCTCAGAGGACCCCTGGCCCAGAGGGAGAGATGCTGCTCACCAGGCTGGGGACTCTGGGGGCAGGAGGTGGCAGTAGGGTTGAGCTGGGCGTGAAGAAGGTGCTGAGGTGGGTCAGGGGTGGTGGCAGAGCAGGGAAGCCATGGAGTTTACTGGAAATGAGTCCAGACATGGCGTCAGAACATCTGGGTTGGATGACCTTGGGGGAGCCACTAAGTCTGTTTGAGTCATATCTCTGGGAAGGGCATGGTAACAAGCTGCACCACAGGAGGTTATCAGGAGGAGGGAAGGACGTAAAGCATGTGACCTTGCTTTGTGAACTTCATGTCCAATGTAAGGGACCGCAGGGACTATTATTACCATGGTTGCTAAGTCAAACTTCAGGTTTTGGGGTACTGTGGCCCCCTCTGTCCCTGTGCCAGGGAAAGGACAGATGGCATAGGCCCCCTCACGCTCCACTTAGGAGTCCTGTCTGTCACTGTGCATCAACATGTTATTAACACGCTGCCCCTGACCACTGGCCGGGACATTTCCAGGAAGGTGGGAGATGATACTAATGTGTTGTTTCTCTGGGAGGGAGAAAAGGATGAGCAAGAAAGATACAGCCGGAGCTCTGGGCTCCTCAGAAAAATAGCATAGATTTCAGCTAAAGACAGTGAGTCTCAGAAGCAGAGACTCCGAAAGGAATGTTCTGTGTGGTTCAGAGCTTCACCCACCAGTGATCCTGGGACAAGCGGGGGAGCCCAGTCTTGCCCCTCAGCAGAGGCCTCCTCTTGATGCTCCAAGGTTCAAAGATCTGGGTTAGGCCCTGGGCCATACAGTCCTGGGCTCAAACCCCGACTGTCACTGTATGACCTGAAAGAAGTCACTTGAGCCCTCGGGGCTCAGTTTTCTCATCTATTAATGGGGACCACATGGGTACCCACCTCATGGAGGTGGTGTGAAGTTGGTGGATAACACAGGTCAGAGCTCTGTGTAGAGCTGGGGCCACACTGAGGGCTCCCCACGTGGATGCTGCCAGGTCTCAAAATTAAGCACCCAAGTTAGACCTTCCAGAACAAGTTTGTTCCTGAGTGTCTCCCCTTGGGCACAGAGTGGGCCCATCTCCATTAGTGTTTCCCAGGATTAAGGTAACAGAAAAAAATGAAGCACATTATCTGCAAGAGGCAGTCCTGGACTTCTGATAAAGGGGTGTGTCAGGCTCCGGGGCTCCCCCAGAACGTTCTGTCATTGTGTCTGGGGAGGGTGGGCAGAGACCCAGCTCTGCTGGAGGGCACCCCTGATAACCAGAGCCCCTCCTGGGCCTCCGGAGAGATGGAAAGGAAAGGGACGGGGGAAGGCAAGAGCTTTTGTTTGTGCCCAGAAACGGCTTTTCTTCTCCCAAAGGGCCCAGCTTCAAGGCACGCGTGGCCTGAATCAGGAGCACTTGGAAAAAGCGAGGGTCACTGCTGTGTGTTGAGTGCTTGACTGTAGGTTAGGAATTCTGCATCTCAATCCTAGGAAGCGGTTGCTATCATTATCGCCATCTTTCAGCTTAAAAACAGGAAAGGCTAAGTAACTTCCCCAAGATTACACAGCTAAATTCGGATCCTAGATTGGAAAAACCTAAGCAGTCAGGGTCCAGAGCCCACAGTTCTCGCCACAAAACCACAAGATGGCAGGAAAGGAAACAGATCTTGGCTGAAGCATGAGTGATCTTGTTGCCATACTGAGCCATGGCGGGCAAGGGAAGGTTGCCAGGGGAGACTGGGCACCATCTCCACCAAGCAGGCAGACTTCTATCTGCTCGGGAAAGTTCCGCATTGTTTCAGGGACAACCATGCACCCTGCTTCAAGGCAGTTCTTAGAAGGCCACAGTAATGTCCCCCTCTGCCTTCCCTCCTCCCCCAGCCCACATCCACACCAAAGACCTCAATTAAATCCCTTCCTGGGGCTCAGTGTATGGCTCAGGGGTGAAGGCATCACTCAGCATCCTCCACGTCCCAATGTGATGTGACACATCCACCCAGATGTTCCAGGCGCTTAAAGGAACAGTGCCTCTAATCAGTGGTTTCTTGTGCCTGTGCTTTTTGTTGGGGTGCTTCCACCTCCTTCCCTCCCTTTGCATTGAGCCCCCTAAAATCCCAGACCCTTGGGTTGAACTTCTGATGCTCTCGGACTTCTGTCTGACCCTGGGTTCTCCCTATACTTCCCTAGCCCCCTGGGCACAGAGGGGGAGGCTCTTCTGGAAGAAAGGGGCTTCAAGAGATGTCTGTCTTCCCTCCTGAATCTGCCCCCACATGCAAGCCAATGAGATGTGTCTTGAGCCATTGGCTGCAAAGGAGGGGTGAGAGCGGAGAAGGGCCTGGCCTCTCTGTGTCCCTTCCTGTTGTGGGGAGAAGGAGGAAGAGATGCAGGAAAACGTGTCTATGGGCTCTGAGGGTGTAATTGTCAAAGCTCCTCATTGTGGCTGCCGAGTGGTTTTCCCTCCTCCAGAGGTTTCAGTTTCTAAGAGTTGTCTTGTGCGCATGTGCACACACACGTGTGTATGAATGTATATAGCATGCACATGCGTGTGTCCTTCTGCTCCTGCAAAGCCTTTGAGTCATAACAATAGCTCATCCTGGTCTGATGTCAAGGCCAATTTACACTCCCAGCTTGATGGTTTGATGACACGGGACACGAGCTTTCCCCACTCCCCAAGCCCTGTCTGTCACCCCCACAAGCCAGTTGCTCCCCAGAAAGCAGTTGTGGTTGAAGGCAAAAGGCCTGTTAGGTAAGCTAGCAGTGAGGAGTCAGCTTCAGGCAGCAGATCGCCCCAGACCAGGCCCCAGGCCCAGGTCAGCAGAGTTTCTGAGTAGCAAATGAAGTCTCGGCTGAGTGGCGTCCAGGAAGTCCTCCAGCAAAGCAGGACTTTGCTGGCCCAAGGCCACCAGCAGGTAACAGGGAGAGAGAGCCCGGGTGAGAAGGCTTATGGGCCTTGTAATTGAATCTATAATAAACTAATTACCTGGAGATTTGCAGAAGAGAATGTTTTCCCCTTGTTTTTAAGCAGATAGTTAGGGACAATGATATAATGTTAGTGATCACCTAGGTTGCTCAGAAAATAAAATCCAGAGAGGTGAAGTGACTGTCCACGGTCACACAGCCAGCTACTAGCAGAACCTGGGACAAGAGTGAGCTCTTCCAACCCCAGGCCAGTGTTTGTTCCATTACATGGGTGGTTTTCAAAGGTTTTATTTTTGTAAGCAAGGGAATCCTCCCCTCCACCTCCCAAGTGAAACTGCACAAGATATAAAACAAATCAAGGTGGTCCTGCAGTATCTGAGGTGGGGTGAGGGTCCCAGGGCCCCTCCTGCTTTACCTCTTTCAATGCGGTTCTTGGGGCACTTCTGGGAGACCCTAAGGCTTTAGGACACTGTCTGAAAATCCCAACGCTAATCAGAACAATAGTAAGCCCTCAGTCCAAGTCAGTTTCCATAAGATATCAGGCATTCTTCTAAGGGTTTTACACGTATTAGCTCATTTGATCTCCAGAAAAGCCCTGTGAGGCCCTACAGCAGTGGGGCTGCAGGACTCATAAGCTTCTCTGCAGAGCTCCCTCCTCCACGTGTCCTGACGAACAGCATCTCCTGGCACCTGGGCTCTTAAAAAGGGATCTTGGCTAGTTGAGGGTGACTTCTTGTGCACACACCCCATCTCCACCTGGATAATCCCGTCCTTGCACCTTAACTCATGTCCTCCCCCTCCTTCCCACCTTTTTCATTTCACATTCCAGCCTCCCCCTCTCCTGGAGGGCGTGGAAAAGGCATGGCTCCAAGTTGGGCAGCTTTTTAGTCCTGCAGAGCCCACAGCCAGCCTTGCTGGTCTCATCCAAAGGCAAACTGGTGGCCTGTGGGTGGGATGCAGTCTGAAGACATGTTCTGTTTGGCAATACACAAGTGTTCCAGTTACTATTATTGCAGGACAAGCTCCTCCCAACACAGCCATTTTATCATGCTTCTGGATTCTATGGGTCTCAGGAATTTAGACAGCACACAGAAAAATGGCTTGTTTCTGCTTCATGATGTAAGGGGTCTCAGCTGGGAAGACTTAAAGGGGGAAGGGACTCCGTGGCTGGGGCTGGAATCTTCTGGATCATCTTCACTCACATGTCTGGTGGTTAATGCTGGCTGTCAGCCAGTATCTCAGCTGGGTCGTCAGCCGGCACACCTGCGTGTGGCTTCTCCATGGGGGATAGTTTGGGCTTCCTCACAAGATGGCAGCCAAGTCCCAAGCTCAAGCAGCCCAAGAGAACCAAGTGGAAACCATATGACCTTCTATGACTGTGTTCGTTTTCTAGGGCTGCCATAACAAAATACCACAAACTGGGTGACTTCAACAAGAGAAACTTACTGTCTCACAGTTCTGGAGGCCAGAAGTCCAAAATCAAGGTATTGGCAGGGTTGGTTCCTTCTGAGGGTTGTGAGGGGGAATCTTTTCCATGCCTCTCTCTGAGCTTCTGGCACTTCTTGGCTTGGAGATGCATCACTCTAATCCTCTGTCTTCATAGGGTGTTCTCCCTGTGTCTTCATAACGTCTTTCCTCTGTGAGTGTCTGTCTTTGTGTCCAAATTTCCCCTTTTAATAAGGACACCAATCATACTGGATTAGAGCCTCGCCTAACCTCATCTTAACTTGATCATCTGGAGAGACTCTGCTTTCAAATAAGGTCACATTCACAAGTACTGGGCGTTAGGACTTCAACATCTTTGTGGGGACACAATTCAACCCATAACAATGATCTAGCCTGGAAAGTCACATGGCGTCCCTTCTGCTGTAGTCACAAGCCCCGCCCAGCCCACCATCAAGGGGAGGAGTGTCCAAGTTACAGTCTAAGAGGAGCACGTGGGATGGGCGATATCGTTGCAATCATTTTTGGAAGGTACAATCTGCCACAATGATGCTTAAAATCTTTCTATATTTTCGGTTGCTAATATTTAAGCATAACGGGGATTTACATTAAATTTGGATTTCTGGGAGGAATCAGAAGAACCTGGCAACACGGGGTGCTCACTTCCCCATGGCAGCGGTCAGTGAGAGCTGCCCCTTTGGGAGGCTGGCGGGTTCTGCAGTTGACCCACTTCCCGAGTCTCTCTTCTTTCGAGGTCCAGTGTTGGTTGCTGTCTAGTCACCGTGCTGCGTGGCTGTTGTCTCCCTCACACTCAGCCTGCTTCTCGCCTGTGTGTCCTCACTGCTCGTTCCTGGGGCGTCTGAGGGTGTCCCCCCGATCCAGGCCATGCACAGGACGCTTGCTGGGGCAGCACCCCAGCAGCTCCCCCTGAGATGAAGTCACGGTGTTGTGACTGGAACAACTCCACCCCCATCCCAAGAGCCGACAGCAGGCAACAGACATGAGCTGGCCTCTGATTCACGGCCCCAGTGTCTGCAGGACTGGTCTAGGCAGGAGGACGAGGCCGGACAAGCACAGGCAGCTGGCTGATTACAGAGGGCAGGGTGGAGTGGGGGTGGGGAGGGGAGCTGGAAAGCTGCAAACAGAGGTGGTCATCTCTACCCTCGCCGGCCCCACCAGCTCGCCGCCTCCGTCTGCCCCGCCCCCGTGGATCTCCTTCCAAGAAATGACATGGAGGCCACTTCCGAGGTGGCGTCCCTGACTTCCCGCCATTGCCATCCATCCACGTCTTCTAGAGCCTTCCGGGATCGTCTCTGCTATTGGCCAATGCCTTCACAACACATGCCGCTAAACTAAACAATGCCAAGTTTGCTGACCATATTTCAATGCCAGCCTTGACCTACAGCAATAATTTTCTCCCCAGAAGAAACCATGGAACGGCGGCAGTCCAGGACCGGGAGTCAGGGAAGGGGTTCTAGCTCTGGGTCCCCGCAGGAATGGGGGCAGTTCTCTTCATCCCGAGGGGCTCTCTTCAAGCTGGGACACATGTGTTTTGGCTGGGACAGGCCTCAGGCATTGGGGATACCACTGGAGCCCCTGGCCCTGTTGCCTCGGGCAGGTTACCTGGCCTCTGTGTTTCAGCTCCTGCTTTTGTAAGAATGAATGAGTTAATGTCTGCAAAGTGCTTAGGAAAATGTCTAGCTAAGTGTGAGCGGTTGTTCATATTTACAGGTGTCGTTGATTGCCTTGGGGTTTTCTCCATCTGGCACTGCTGTGCTGCAGGGTCCTACAAGTTGGGGAATGTGGAGCCTCGCCTTTTGAGGGTGTGCGGTCCCAGGCACCCGGATAGCAGCCTGCCCGGCCTCCCCGCGTACCAGGTGCTGTGCCAGGCCCAGAAAGCAGGGAGGTCCTGCCTCCACCCACACATGGGACGGCTGCACCCCCTCTGCTCCCAGCTCTCAATGCACCCAGCACTTTCCTGACCCCCTGCGCTTACCCAGCAAGGGCCAGAGAGGGAGAGAGGCCCCAGGAGGGAGTTCTGGTCAGCAGCATCTGTGATTAATATTTTGCAGGTTGGTGGCAGTGAGGGTTTTTCCTGACCTCGGGGAATGGCTGTTGTTTGGCTCTTAGTAGAGAGGTGGAAACAATTTAAGAAGGGGAGGAGGTTGGGAAGAAACAGGAAAACAAGCATCCCATGGTTGCCGATTTAATGCAGGGCTGGCTGGCACTTTCCTACAGAAACCTAAGACTGCTGGAGGAGGAACAGAAGGGAGGCCCAAGGTCCGGGGGGTGCCTGGCTCTGGGATCCTGCCAGTCTCTGTGAGTCTATTGAACTAAACTCCTGGAGATAAAAGAGTCACATTGGAGTTCCAAAGAGTGTTCACTACGCCTTTTGTTGGCAAAGACCAACAAAAATATATTCTCTCCGGTTCTGGAGGCTAGAAGTCCAAAAATCGAGGTGTGGGCAGGGCCACACGCCCTCTGAAGGCTCCAGAGAAGGCTCCTTCTTTGCCTCCTCCAGTTTCTCCATGACAATCCTTGGCATTCCTTGGCTTGTAGCTGCATCACTCCAATCTCCGCCTCTGTGTTCATGTGAACTCCTCCTCTGTGTATCTCTGTGTCCTCTCCTCTTCTTAGAACGACACCAGTCATTGGATTTAGGGCCCCCCTAATACCCAGTATGACCTCATCTTAACTAATTACATGTGACCCTACTTCCAAATAAGGTGACATTCTGAAGTTCCAGGTGGATGTGAATTTTGGGGAGACACTATTCAACCTACCACAATACCCTCGACTACCTTATCTGGGGGTCACACCAGAACCCCACCCATAGAGGTTCCAGCAAGTGCGGACTCGACTGGAAACCACTTTAGACCAGGGGTCAGCAAACTCCACTCGTTTTTGTGTGGCCCTGAGCTAAGAATGATTTTTACATTTTTAAGTGATGTAGAAAAAAATAAAAACCAGAATGAGATTTTGTTACACATGAAAATTATTTAAAATTCCAATTTCAGTATCTATAAATAAAACTTGATTGGAACTCAGCCACGCACATTCATTTATGTATCGTCTGGCCGCATCCTCTCGAAAGGAGGAGACGGTGCCGCCCAAAAAGCCTGAAATATTTACTATCTGGCTCTTTAGGGAAAATGTCTGCCCACCCCTGGGGACATCATTATCCTGAAACAATGTTTCCTGCCTGGCCTGCACCGCCCAGAGTGTAAAGGCCTCCCCAGGTGCCCAGGTCTTCTCCTCCGGGAGGAGCAGTGTCTGAACCCCAGGCGAAGGCTGCTTGGTGAAGAGGGCGCGCAGTGAAGCCAGGCAGGGCTGGGGTCCAATCCTGGCAGGTCCCTTCTCTTCTCCACACCTAGGTGTCCTTATCTGTCAAGCGAGGAGGAGGTGAAATTCCTGCATCGTGGAGCTGCTCTGAAGATTAACGAAGCTGCAAAAAAGGCCTTCGGCAAAGTGCTGGCCTTCGGCACAGTGCTGGGTGAGGCATGTGCTTGACAAAGGTCAGCTCTCTCCATTGTTGTCCTCCGGCTCTAGCTGGCGCAGGAGGTTGCAGGCAACAGAAAGTCAAAGACCTCTGAAATTCTCTAACACACCAGCAAATCCCACCTATTCTGGTGAAAGCTCTTAGCAAGCCTCTGTAGATCTAATTCCACCCTTTATCAACACCGAGAAAAGAGAGTAAGAGCAGAGCCTATCATTTACCTTGGGTCTAAGAGTGGAACTTTCCATGGGGACATCAATATCAGGAGGCATAGATGAACGCTGCTGTGGACCTGCTGGCACCCATGAGACCCTCCTGTCCACACTCCCCCCTGCTCTGTGCCCCCGGGAGGCTGGCCTGTATGGACTGCACCCCAGTGCCCTCTGACTTCCCTCGGAGCTTGGACCATAGGAGTCCAGGCGGGAGAGTGGAGGAGGGAAGGAGAGCCGCGTCCAGGTCGGGAGATGGTGATCCTCCAGCTCCCAACCTGCCCCTGCGTGCTGTCTCTTTCTCCATCCAGCCTTCTGGGTCTGCAGCTTCCAGTTCCTCCTCCTCCATTTGCTATGTAAGCCTGGGGTGGTAACGGCCCCCAGCTGTTCCTAACCCTGGGGTCTGTAGTGTCCCATGTAGCTCCCCAACACCTTACCACAACGTGGTGAGTGGTCTGTTTATGAAACCCTCTTCACATGATCCTAATCTGAGTGTGCTCTGCCCTCCAGCATGACGGATACACTCTGAAAGGCAGGTGTAGCTCTCCTACCAGAGACCCCCCAAATTTCTAAGATTCAGAAGTGTTCTACGGGCCCGATTTCCAGCTAGGAAGAGTCCCGAGGCCAGGTAGAACACGACTTGGTACGGGAGTGGAAGTCAGGACTGAAGGAGCCGGAATTGTGCCTAAGGCCAGAAGCTCTTGGATGATTCCACATAAGTGGCATTTTATCCATGAACAATAGCAATAATCCCTTACATGTGTAGTGTTGTATAGCTTACAAATTACGTTCACATGTAATCTCCCTTCTGATACCTTCTTTTCTAGGAGGGATTCAGAGCGGTTTTCAGCATCCCCATTTTCTGGAGGAAGAAACTGAGGTTCAGAAAGTTTTGCATCAGCCCCCACGTCTGGTGTAGAGCTAGATTTTGAGGGAGGTGGCTGATTTAGCAAGTAAAAATAGAGGATGCTGGTCACATCTGAATTCCAGATAACAACAAATGATGTTTTAGGATAAATATGTCCCGCACAAAATTTGGTTTGTATTTCATCCGGCAACCCTAATTTGAACCCGGGTTTCCTGTGTCCAAGGCCTGTGTTTCCTGCTCTGTCAACTATGCTGACCAGTAAGATTCCCGAAGACAGCCTTGCACCAGCGAGGATTTCCCCTAAGTTTCTACCCAATGTCACAAACAATCCATCGGTCTTGAGGAGTGGGCGTGGAGATGGGGGCGGGGGAGATCCCACAGAAGGAGCATGTGTTTCTTGTTCTCTCAGGCAACTCGATTCACAAGACCCCCTCCATAAGAAAAGTCTATGCAGGGCAGTGTCCTCCAGACATTAGTGCGTGTCCCGGAGCCCTCAGGAGGGGGAACTGGCCTGAGGATAAAACAGACCCTCAAGAGGCAGGACACAGGGTCTGAGAAAGCAATAAGGGAGATGAGCTTCCCCACAGTATCCCACTCTGGCTGAGGCAGAACTGAGCCGGAGATTCAGTGCTGGAAGTAACTTGAATTGCTGGTTCTTCCACACCACCCTCCGAGTCCCGAATCACAGCTGTGTCCAGGAGATGGTCCCTTTGGTTCTCCCAGACCTTCAACATGGCAGCCCCAGGGCCCACCTGTAGGAGGGACTTGAAGCGGGGCCCTGCCCCATTGTCAAGCATCACTCATCAATGGGGATAATTTATTGACCAAAGTGGAAGGGAGCATTATCAATAATTACACCAGGACAACAGGTGTAAAGCAGGACCTATGGTGACCCTATTCATCACCCAGTCTATCTGGGCCCCACAAGGAGCTGCTGAACAGATCCCAAAGCCTTCAAGACTATGTTGCTACAGGAAGTTGGAACAAAGGGGGAGGTGCAGCCAGCCCTGCCCCCCACTACCCTGCAGCCCCACTCCCGAGCTGCATGTTGAATGGGGGCCACGAGGAGGGGCCCTCCGTTCAGTTCAGAGTCAGGTTGGTACCAGACTGGGCCCATGTGCATGCAACTAGCCTCCAGGGCAGAGTCCAGGGGGTCACGGCTAAGCGTGTCATTGCATCCAGGTCCTCCAGAGCAATGGGCAATGTTCTTTGGGCCTTGACCCCTAGCACCCTCTGGGGTAACCCGGGACCTGGTTGAAGCTCTGGCTAAGTAGTAATAAAACCCCAACCGAAAGGGCTTGGTTGACTTGGATGGTCAACAGTGGGAGGAAAGTGAACCAAACACTATTTAGTTATTTCCATTTCTATTCCCATGGTACTGCACTGCTTAGCTACTAAAAAATTGGCTCTGTACAGCCCAAACAGCCCCCAAATGGGAAGTGGTAAGGTCTCCTGGATTTCCTTGGAGCCCCGCAGGGCCAGCATTCGAGAAGGCTGGTTGCAGTAGGTGCTGGGAGCCTTGGGGAAGCCCATCTTGAGTCTAATGTAGCCAATCGACTTGACCAACCTGGAGCTGACTGCTCAGGCCTGCCCAAGGCTCATCTCCTCTTACCTTCTTAACACTGCACCTTCACAGAACCTCCTCCATAACCCATAACCTCCAGAGCCAGCTGCTGCAGTGAATCCTCCCTGCCAGAAGCTAGGACGTCAAAAAGAAAAATGGCAGCTGCTTTCCCCATCTGTTGACTCCAGCCAAGCCTCACGGACAAAGTGTCTGCCATCAAGATCAGGAAACCGAAAAAAAGCAGCTCTGGTGGTTCTGGACCTTGTGTGTGCAGGACTGAGAAACTGAGATGGGGAGGCATCAGGGGAGGGCCCCTCTGGAGGTCACCTCTATCTAAGAGGTTATCTCCCTGTGCTTTCTTCCCTGAGTCTGATGTTGGAAAAGGCAGAAGTTGCACCCATTCCACAGATGAGGTAGTGGAGGCTGGCGGAGGTTGAACTCAAGTTCAAGCTGGAGTTTCTGGGAACCCAGCTCTGCCAACCCCATGCTCTTTCTGGTTAGCCTCACCAGCCAAGAGGGCTTTTCCCATTTGGTAACTCTGGGAGCTTCAAGAAAAGAAACTCCTCTGAGTTCCGAGAGGCTTCCTTGACGTTTTCCGGGTGAGGTTATCTTTTCTCAGTGGAAAGGAGTACTGTGCATAACCCAAACCAGTACCTGGTATCACACATTGTCTCCTTGGCTTTGGAAAGCACCTTCCCTCCCCCCCCCCACATCCTTCTTAGCAGATTGACTCTCCTCATTTTTTTGGTGTAGGCGTTGTCTTTTTTTTGCCCCTAGTGTATTGACTGGTAGAGGAGCTGAAGACAGCCAAAGGCCATGCCCACTGGCCACAGGTAGAGAGGGGCTGGTCTGGGATTAGAAATGAATGAGGAAGAAGACTGGAATTAAAGAATGCAATGAGACTTCTCCCAGACCTAGAACAAACCTGCTTCAACCACCAGAAAGACCCGCTTTTGGTGGTCAAAGCCCTTCCTTTCAAATCCCATTATTTTATTTGATCTTTCTATCAGTCTGACTGGCGGTAGATCACACATTTCCCCTGAGAAAACTAAGAGGCACTTTAAGTCTCACAGTTTGCAAGTGACCATTCTAGAACCAGAACCCACTCTTCTGACTCCAGTTCCGGAATGTCTTCCAGCGGACTACTCTCTAACCAAGCATCCTCAGATCAGTTGGAACGGAGTTGGGTCTAATGTGGGGGTTGGGTTCCAAATTATGTGTAATACAGAGATTGTGTATAGTCAAAATTACCCTTGAAAAATCCCTTAATCATCTTGAAAATTGGTCATAAAGTACAGTGTGCATGGTTCGTATTATAATATATACAGGAGAAGCTCTCTTATCTGATCTTCACTTAACCAAGTAGCCATATTAATAGACTCCCTATATTCCCTCTGCAAAGCACAAAGATGTCCATGGTCGCCTGAATGCCGAGGGCTGATGGCCTGCTTTCTGTGATGCCCATACACTTCTGCTCCTACCGAATTGAGTTGTATGTTTACAAAGAGTCAATTATCACTGTTCCCAAACTTGTTTATGCCAGTTGTACTTTTTATAGTAATTACATAATTTCATTAAATATGATGTAAGTAGATAAAATAAGAGTGCAAAAGGAGAATAGTTATTTCTTTGAAAATTACATTGAATGCTTTGGAAAAGGGAGGCTTTGATAAAAAAGTTGCAAAAATAAGAGACTGTATTGAATCAATCATGGACAAGACTTGTAAAATATTAGGGAAAACTAATGAAATCTAGGATTCTGCTCTTGTATCATTCCGTAATTTCTACTCTGGTAAAAGAGATTCTGAGATTCTCTGTGTTCCTCTGGCTGTCACTCCAATTTTGGGGACAGCAGTTTGCCCTGTGACTTCACTTCTCTTATGGATCTAAGTAAAGTTGTTGATTTTTCAGTCTGTCTAGCTTTTTACTTGTTGGGACAGAGTGACAACTTCTAGGCTCCTTACATGCTGGACCAGAAACCGGAAGACCTCAATCCATCATTTCTAAAAATTTTTGCTTTAAAGAGACAGAAACTGGAATTCACTAATGGTGCATTATAGATGTGATTTACGTAAGAAAGACCAAGGAACTCTATCCACTGAGCCCATTCTCCAAAAAGGAAAATGCTATGGCCCAACATTAACAGATTAGTAAATGAATTTATATTTATGTGTTTTAAGTGAAAATAAAATGCATACACACATATATATTTAAATTCCCTTAATTATGTTTTCATTAGTTGAACAGCCTCTGTATGGATAAATGTCTGATGTACATTATACAACAGTGTAGACTGTATAAAATAAGTGTACTTGTTGAGTGGCATTACATGTACAATTAAAATCAATTTTCCTTCACTCTCTTCCTCTTATTTGAATCCACCTGACTTAATTTATGTGAGAGAAATGTGGTGTAATGTAGCACCACTGTGCTCATCAATCCAGTGATTCAAGCCCTAACTCTAAACCTGGGTAGATTAACTAGGTTAGATCCACCAAACACCACAGTGGGTCTTACGACATCCAATCACTAGGACCTGGGGGGGCTGGCTTTGTAGAAATGAAAATAAAAATGGACAAGGAACTTGCCTTCACATATCAGAGAGGCCGCGTTTGTCTCTAGACTGCTGTGGTGCAAATCCTGGCTTTTCTAATTCTCACGGGCCAGCCACTCAAATTCTCCCTGCTCCAGGTTCCCTCCTCGGGGGTTGTCACAAGGATGCCATGAATTAATCAATGTAAAGTGATTAGCACAGTGCCAGGCACAGGGTGAATGCCATGCAAATGTTAGCTATGGCTCTTAGGATGATCCTTAATCATTATCATTTCCCCTCTAAATTTGGCATAATCTGAGAGGGTCTTATCCCAAAGGCATAAAATAAGTAAAATAGTGCATTTCACTTGAAGGCACAGATGTCCACTCATGTATGAATTAAGAAAGCAAATAAGTTGGACCCCTGACTCTTTGCAGAAGCACTGCACGGCTAACAGTGGGCGTGCGGGGAGCAGACTGCTCGAGGATGATATGGGGGTGGGGGTCACCACTTACCTTCCAGGGAGGAAAAGAATGAATGTTGCTTCAGAACTTCAAAAAAAAAGTTTATTTATAAAATACTGACAAGTTTGACAGGACGTGGGACTTCTCGTGGCATATATTTCAAATCAATTTCTTTCTTACCTTTCATTTAAAAAATAAACCTAACAAGCTATATGACATATAGATATATATATTTTTTCTTACAGATAGACACCTGCCATAATGAATACTCTCCCCATAATTTTTCATTATATCTTTTAAATCAAAAAATAAAGATTTGTGTTGGTTTTTGTTTTTGGAGTCTACGTGTGTAAAGAAAGGTAACATCATTAAATGCTTTTGGTTATTCTTACGGACACAAAGAGAAGTGGGTGGTCCCAAGAGGGCACCTGTGCTCAGGGTGGTAGTTGGGGTTACCGCTGGGCAGGACCATACAGAGGCACTGGGAGCCGGCGGCTGCTGCTCAGATGGTCCCCCTTCTCCCTCCCGCCCTCCAGCCCCTCACCCGGTGTGGGCACCTTCAGATGCGCACCGCAGAAGGTGAGGTAAGCCTCTGCCCAGACTGGTCTTCGGGGAGGCTCTGGCACCTTTAAAAGCTCTGCCCCGGGAGGTGTGGGCAGAGAGAAGGCCTCGAGGCAGCGTGCTCCGGGCAGGGCAGCCGGATGTGTCCTTGTTCCCTCTGAATCACGGCAGTGTCAGGTGGGGGGACAGAAGGAAAGGCAGCCTGGGTTTGCAAACTCCCTGTAGCCCTGGGAGGAAGGTGCTTCTGGAACCCAGGGAAGCTTTTTGGTTCATCTTGGCAGCTGATGCGAACGCTGGAGGCACGGCCAGGAGGGGGAAGGGCAGCCCTGATGTGCCAAGCGTGGGCAGCTGGGTGCAACACCAGATTTCTCGAGGGCACAGCGAGGCAAAGCCAGAGGTGCCAGGTGGCGAGTGTCCTGGTGTGAACCTGCTCCAGGTGCAGTCACACGGACAAGTCAGGGAGGCTCCCTGTTACCCGTGGGCCGTGCCCACCACACCCTTCCAATGCGGCCAGGTATCTGCGGGGGGGCTGGGAGCCTCGACTGCCCCAGCAGATATGTAAACAAGGGCGAAGAGATGTCCTCTTACCAATCTAGGGCTCCAGAGCTGGAGAGCTGGGCTTCCACACGTGGCTGGGGCAGTGGGGGCAACATTTCAGATGGGTGGGCGTGGACTGAGACTTTCACCTCAGGCTCAGCCTGCCCTCACGGGCTGGTCTAAGGGTTCTGGTTTGCACAGCGCCCTCGCCCTCTCAGACAACAGATCCCAGCCGTGGCCCAAGTGGGAGTGACTTAGGCTGGCTGTGCCTCAAGGAGGGACAACTTAAGCCATCGGAGGGAGTTGCCAGAGGCTCTTTGCTAACACATATTCGGATGTGCGTTCTGTGCATATCCATATCTGTGAGTGCACGTGCGTGAGCCCAGGAGTGCATGGGCGCCATCCCGAATGTGCACGTATGTGTCAGCATGGGTGTGAGTGAGCGTGTGGGGAGGGGGAGGGCGAACATCCTAGTGCACCAGGTGATTCATAAAGGCGAAGGAAATGTGGCCTCATGTGCAATACACACACACACACACGCAATGTTTCTACTCATCCCTGCTTCCCCCCCAAATCCCTCACTGGGCTGGGCTAAAATAATTCCCTAATGCAAACTGGGAACTTCCTTAAATGGTTAAACACACAGCAGAGAGGGAAAAGGATGAGGTTGTTTAAAAAAAAGATGAGAGGAAAGGCAAGAGGAAGAGCAGAGTGATCACCCGTGGGCGGCTGTAGACGCGCTGCGCCAGATGTGCGCAGGGGCAGAACCTCGGCCTACGTTCTCCTTTTGGGGGAAAGAGTGCACTGCCCTTCCAGACCCCTTAGTGGAGAAGCTGCTGTTTAGACCCCAGAGCTGGGTCAGCCTGTCTGCTGAGAAGTCTTCCAACTTCTCCCCATTACGTTTCCTAGGGGCCCGCATGCATGGGGAGGAACCCACGGCTGGGGGTGCCCTTTCCTCAGGCCCCTGGCCCTGCTTCCATCCCAGTCACCTGATCTGGGATTGGTGGGGAGGCATACAGGTCCTCTCTTTCCTTAGGTCGCTTCCCAAACCCTCCACTCAGGCGTCCCCTAACTGTAATCCTCACCCCCCAAAACAGGGCACCACCCCCTCCCGGGTAGGGCCAGCAGTGCGTGTAGTCAGCACCCCCAGTGAGTGCTGCCCCCCTAAGGGACCCCATGCTGAACTGAACGTGCCCTTGCCAGGCCATCTCCTCTCCTACAGACAGCTGTCCATCCCCAATCGGGGGGGTGGGCCACCTCCACACGGCCTGCTGGGGGCACCCAGGGACGCAGGACAGCCCAGGGAATGAGATAGAAAGGCTCCTCCCTCAACCCCTGCATCTGGAAGTCATGAGCCGATGGGAAGATCCAGGCCACCAGAAGTGGCTTTTTAAAGAACATTCCTTGGAGCAGATTGTGTGTGGGTAAAAGCTCTGCCTCCCATCAGCTATTCTTGTCTCTGGGTTCCAACTGACCTGCTCTGCTCCTCCTGGCTGGCCAGGCTGTGCATCTCGGGAGCTGTGTCCAGTTTGGACAAGGCCCCTCCTTTATCTGAGCCCTGGCTAGGCTGAGCTGAGCCTGGAAAACATTACTGGGGGTTGGGGTGGTCTTTGACTCTTTGTAAACTGGGTGCTGAGCAGACTGGGCAAACTCTGGGAGCTCCGGCCTCTGGACCAGGGCCTCGGCCAGCCCTCTGGGCTCCTGTGCCCCTGTGCTTAGGAGGCAGAGAGTTCTAGACATGGAGAGCTGTGGGTTGAGAGCAAGAGGGACACAGATCTGAAAGTGAGTGTCCTGTTTGGCCAGGAGGACCCACAGGGATTTCTCTTACAGAGGATCTCTAGACCCTTTTCTTTGCAAGTGCACGGGGTACATGTGTCAGCAGGAAGGTGTCTCTCTGGGGAGAGGGCTTTGTCTGCCATGGCGATCCCTCACCCCCACCTAGCTCCCCAGCCCCAGGCAAGCTGAATTTCGTTGTCTAAGTAGTTCCCCTTTCCTCTTCCTTTAAGGAGAGGGCAAGTGGTATCTGAATTAGAAGAAAGAGAAAAGTCAAAGCTTCCTTCTTAGGTTCCTGACTTCCTGCGTCCAGTTATCCAGTGATGCTGGCCAGCGCCCCTACCTCTGTTCCCGAGTTCACCTCTCCCAGTCTGTGCTCAGGAAAGGGAATTCAAGTAAAGGGATGGCTGGGCTTAGGGGCGGTGAGGGGGGACTCTCCTGCACCTGAGGGGGCTTCGTCCTTGGATTCACAATAAAAACGTATGTTAGGAACAAGGAGCTGGCTGGGCAAATTCTCACCCTTAGTTGTTTTCCTTTTTCTAAATAAACCAAATACTCGGTGGGGAAGTTGAGCAAGGGAGGGGGGAGTGGAGGGTGAGGAGCAGGGCAGGGGGCGGGTGGGGCCATCCATGCCTGCCAGCGAGTACGGGATGGAGGTGGGAGGGTGCAGAGAGAGGAGGTGAGCTCTGCCCCTAGGGATGCCCATCCTTACATAGCATCAGCCAGCACTGGGCCCAGGGCTCCACACATGCTGGAAGCGGGCAGCTGGCTGGACTTCCAGAAGTTTCTTCTCCCCTCAGCCATGCCTGCCTTACAGGCCTCCAGTCCTTTGACTTCTCTCCCTCTCTCTCTCCAGGGGCCCAACACACTCCGTGTCCACCGCAGCTGCTCCCGCAACTCCGTGCTGTCTCGAAGGAGCAGCAAACCCCACAATCTCGAAGCCAACCAACTGTTGGCCATACATGTCCTCTCGTGGTTTTCTTCTCCCTCCTCAACGCCAGCTTTGCTGGCCCTGGAATCTCTGGAAAAATAAACTCAGGAGGTGAAAAGTTGACTTGGTTTCTTGGTGTTTTTGTTTTCTGGCAGGCGGTTCGGGGAGGGCTGGAGGGGGAGTCTGGTGCCATTTTTCTTTCTTTTTCCTCTTCCAACGTCAAACAAATGATGAAAATCCTGCTATAGGAGCCCGGGAGCCAGGGGCGAGGCTGCTGGGGGGACGGTAGAGGGTGCTCTGCTGACTCGGGGGATTAGGGGGATTTTGGGGCGTTGGGGTCCGACTGGCCTTGGGCCGAAAGAGGCTGCCCTGCTGGGTGCTGCCGCTGTTGGCGATGATGGCGTGGTCCGGCTCGCCCGCGTCACTCTCCGTGTAGCTGTACGCCTGGGCCCGTGAGATCCCCTTCTGCTGCCGCCGCCACGAGTTATAATAAGTGGGGTCGCTGATGTAGTGGTTGACAAAAGAGTGGGCCTTCTGGTGGTTTGGGTCAACCTCGTATTCACTGTCGCTTCCCTGGGAGGACAGAGAATGGGGGTGTCAGTGGCCCTGTGGGGACAGGTCAGCATGGTCAGGGCTGGGAGGCACAGAGTGCTGTGCTTTTTTTTTTTTTTTTTAGCTGAGGAAGATTTGCCCTGAGCTAACATCTGTGCCAGTCTTCCTCTGTTTTGTATGTGGGACGCTGCCACAGCATGGCTGACGAGTGGTGTAGGTCTGTGCCCAGGATCTGAACCTGTGAACCCCAGGCCACTGAAGTGGAGCACGCTGAACTTAACCACTAGGCCACGGGGCCAGCTCCCAAGAGCACTGTGGTTTGAATCTCTGCTTGGCCTCTTCCAAGCCCTGGACTGGGGGCACCTCAGCCCCTCACTGCCAAGGGGTATAACACCCTCTTATGCCCACCTTTGCTTCCTTCAGAGCGCACCATGGCTATGAAGCATCTACCACAGCGCTGGCACACAGCCTGATATGAATCTGAAGACCTGAGTTCTAAATTTTTAAAAATTGAGGTGAAATTCACATAACATAAAGTTAACCATTTAAAAATGTACGATTCAGTGGCATTTAGTACATTCACAAATTTGTGCAACCTCACCTTTGTTTAGTTCCCAAACACTTTTACCCCCTCAAAGTAAAACACTGTTCCCATTGCAGTCACTCCCCATTCCCACTGCCCCCTCCCCAGCAACCATCAATTCACTTTCTGTTTCTATGGATCCACCTCTTCTCCTCTTCTGGGTATTTCACACACATGGAATCAGACAATATGTGACTTTGGTGTCTGGCTTCTTTCACTTAGCAGAATGTTTTTGAGGTTGAATTAATCACGCTACTTTACTTTCTGTATTTCCAACGCTCTGACATCTGGGGGCTTGCTGACCCTGGAGGGACTGCCCCTCCTGGGGCATGTCAATTCTTAGAGATAGTAAACGGCCTTTCATATTCACAGCCCACATGCCCACCACCTCCTCTAATGGGCTCTCACACACAGACCCACGATCCCCTGTCCTCAATCACCCCAGGGCCAGGTACCAGACAGCTGGAGACAGCTACACTGCAGAGCCCACTGAATTTATTTAAACTAGCCTAAGTCTGCTTCCCCTGCCCGCCTTTCCTGTGGAAATCACAATAAAGGCTCCTCCCCACGTTTCTCTGGCTCCCTCTGCCTCCTGACCCACCCTGGTGCTTCCCCATGTGGCCCCTCTTCTTGGGACTGTGAGTGACAAACTGTCTTTTCAATAGCAGTTGTCTCCTGATCTGCGGGCCTCACGATTCCTGAATAATCACAAAACCTACACTGTAAAACAGAGGCTCGTGCACAATATACTGAGTTCCAATCTTGCTCCAGTCTCTGACATCACGTGACTGGGGGCAAAGCCAGGGCCAGATTATAAGACCTTTAGAGGCTCCTGGCACTGAACAAATGCTGGTGCTCACCCACTGTGGGCCAGAATAAAAGCAACACTCATTATAAAATAAGCATGAGTAAAATAACAAAAGTTCTGGATTTTCACAGGATGACCACCCTGAAGCTTTTTGAAAGAAATATAACATATTACATTATTCTTAAAATCGTTGGTACTTTTGTGCTTCATCTGCCTATTGGGGAAATCAGCACGAGACAAGAGTCAATCTGGGTTGTCAAATAAAATAGCATTCAGATCTGAATCGTGGAGCTAAAAATATCGTGTGCCCCTCCCCCACCCCAAGCTCCCGGCCATGTTTTGAGAACTAATAAGACAACAGATGGGAACGCCCTCAGAACTCTCTGAAAGGGATGCACTCCGATTTTAGTGAAGAGGACACTGTCCACAAAATACAGCTCAGAAGACCCTGCTCAGGTCGCCTCATCTCTGCCCGGCTAACACCTGCTCGGAGGCAGCAAATTGTATCAATCTAAGTAAAACATACTTTGGAGGAAAAACTGCAGCAAGAAAACCCAGTAAGCTTAATACAGATGAGTCTGCAATGACCATCTGTGTCCTGCTTTACAGGTAAGGAAAATGGAGAGCTGACCCAGCCCAGAGGGTCTGAGCGACGGGACATGTCACGTGCACTTGTTCTCAGAAACTCAGAGCCCTTTATGGCACCCAGACCCTCCAGAGAAACAGATACAAAGTACAGAACTATCAAGATACCAACTCTCCGAGCAGGCGCTCTGCCAGACACCAGGAAATGCTGACTTGCATTCCCACATTTAATTTTCACACCTCTGTGCTGTAGCTACTGCTGTTACCCGAGTTCTGATGAGAGCAGCAGAGAGAGGTGAGGGGTTTTTGCCCAAGGAAACAACGAGTTGGGCTTGAACTCAGATCTCCCTGATTTTCCAGAGCCCACACACGGTTAACTCCTACACGCCTGCCTGGGGGGTCACAAGATGGGAATGAGAGCCCCTCTGCCCTCCCGTGGGGATTAATCCTCCCTAGTGGATCAGCTCCTTGTTTATGTTGTCTGGCCCCTCCCCTCCTCCTCCTCCTCCCCCCTCCACACCCCAGCGCTCTCCTCACTGCAACCCTGGCAGACACCCCCAGGACCTCAATCTTCTTGGCAGGCAGAACTGACTGCCCAAGACAATGGAAAGTCCCTCACCCCATCTTCCCATGACGCAACGCAGCACAATACAAGCCCCTTTCTTTGCTTACTGGCCAGCTGCTGGCCCAGGAGGGAACAAAGGGGCCGCACAGACCGGAGGGCTCCATATACCAAAAGCAGGGCGGGGGCTGAGGGGTGGGTACCTGGGGCTGTGGCGTGGCCGGCCCAGAGGTGGAAGTCTGAGCGAGGTGTGTGGATGCCATGAGGCAGGAGGCTGGGGGTCCCCGTCCAGGAGCAGTGAGGGTCTGTGAGTGTGTGGGGTGAGAGAGGGGCGCCCCACAGTTTCTCCTACAGGTTAGGTGTCTCCGAGAGGGCACCTGCTAACTGGCTGGATAGTTGCCAACATCATTGCTAGAGGTTCTAGAACTTCGGCTAGCCCCAGGCTTCAGTCTTGGGGAGGAATCCCCAAATCAGTGCAGGCCCATCCCAGAGTGAATGAGTCTCTGGGGTAGAAGGTGACCATGACACAGCGAAGTTCTAGCTCTGTTCCTTACCAGCTAGGTAAGTTTGGACCCACGACTTAGCCTCTCTCAGCCTCAGTATCCTTTTCTGTAAAATGGGTAGATCCCTGCAGTTCACAGGGTGAAATGAGCTAACATATGAGAGAATGCTGTAAAAGGTATTATTAGGGAGAGAATGAGGGTAGGTCTGGGTGGGAGGGGGCGTCGAAGGTCCCCTAGGAGGGATCAGATGGGGCCAGGGGATGGGGGAGGCTAACAGTGCTCAGACAGCTGGAAAGGGAGAAGAGTCGGCTCCTGCACCCCCAAACTCCCCTGCCCAGAGTGAGGCACGACTGGGTGGGAATTGGGTCTCTCTGGCCCTCCTGGGGGCCCAGATCTCAAAGCTTATTTACTCATCCAAATTATCACAGTCCCCAAATGAAGCTGGCGCTGCGAGAGGGAGGGAGGTCAGAGTCTGCCCCTCCCCCCAGCTCTCAGAAGCGAAAGGAGGGGTCTTTGCATCAGCGACAGCTCTCCCGCCTCCCTCTCCGTGAACATCTGTTTCTTTTCTGGATGGGGGTGGGGTGAGAAGAGAAGAAAGAAAGCGAGGGGGGCCAGGGGCTCCCATTCAGGCTTTCAACTCTCGCAGGCCCTCGGTAATTGAATGCAGCTTCCCAGTAACCAGCCCAGCACAAAGGGGGCCTTTCACTCAGGCCAGGGCTTCAGCTCCCGGGCCTCTTAACAGCTCCTCAAAGCTACTCAATCAGCAATTACCGGGGCCTGGGGAGCAGGGCCGCAGACTCCAGGCCTGGCAATGGGAGCGGGGAGGGGGCCCGCAGGAGGGAGGACCCCGAGAAAAGACCCAAACAAAAGAGGGAGCAAAGGAAAGCCTTTTGCTTTTCTGTTCGCATCTAGAGGCAGGGAGGCTTGCCCCAGGCCCAGCAGCCCATGGGGCGGGTGATGTCCCGGGCTTGAGGACCAGTGTTAGGACCTGGGGCCAGGCAGGGCGCCCTCATCCTGTTGCATCTCACAAAGCCTGGCAGGAATGTGTCACCCCAGATGACAGGAGGTCACCCCATGCAGCTCCCTTGGAGACTGGAAGCTGGAGCCCCTCCCTCATCTGTGGTCCCAGGGGCTCTGCACTGAGTCTAGCCTGAAGCCCAGCCATGCCTTGCTCCCCTTGGATGCCAGCCAGGCCTCTCCTGCAGGGGCTGCAGCCTCCTGGGGATTAGAGGTGGGGTGGGGGGATGTGCTAAGTGTTTCCCTCACTGGACACCCCCTTGAGGCACAATTTTATCAGGGCTCTGGACTCCCTGTGCTAAAACAGCTGAAATCTCCCAGGAAGGTCCTTTGAAAAGCATCAGCTCAGACACAATGTCACATATGCTAACTGTGCCCTTACAGGTCAAGTGCCAGCCAGTGTGCGCCTGCCCTCAGCTGTCAGAGATGCCTGTGGTCAGGGGCCTCCCGGGAGGTCGCTGGGGTAGGGGGTGGGGTCGAGGTCAGCGATGGCCTCTCTCCTTCAATCTCCCCTCTGTGCGGGGCAGCTGGGCGAGGCCAGGCTGCAGCAGACACGGCCCTCAGAGCCAGCCGGACCTAGATTTGAATCCTTGCTGCCCGTACTTCAGAGCTCTGTGACCAAGGGCCTGCTGCTTGACTTCTTGGAGCCTGTTTCCCCAACTGTTAAATGGGGGTCCTCCCACGTGCGCAGTGGGGCGATTAGATGTTAAATAAGAATGTGTAAGGCGCAGGCCTTGGCAGAGAGCAGGTGCCCGACGTGAAGCTTTGCCTCCTCCTCCCTGAGTTCTCTCTGCGCTGCCTGCAGCATGTGTCTAGCTGGGCACAAGCCTGGGGTTCCCGGGCTTCTATGGGTCAGACTAAGGAGGAGCAGGCTAAGATTCCCTGGGCCTCTCCGAGTCTATTAGATGCGTGGCCCAACCTGATGGACAAGAGGCAAACTCTGACCCAAGAGCGGAGACACTGCAGAGGGAGGGCGCCGACAGACCACACCACCACTCAGCCAGACGCAAACCTGCACTGCTCCCTTCTACGCACAACCCAGTCCTGCCCACACTTCCAGGCCCAGCCACCTCCTCCAGGCAGCCCTCCATGAGCCTCCAGGAGGATGGGACCTTCCCCAGGACTCCTCACAGAGCTTCATCTGCCCTGCACCACAGGAAACAGGAAGGCTTTGTCACTTTCCTCCTGAAGTTAGTTACTCTGGTGCCATAATATTTTACTGAGAAATAAAAACGTGATTATTTGTACACGTGGTCTCCCCTCACAGATCACCACACACCATAATGTAACATTCATGAGAGCCGGGCTTGCTCAGTGCTGTAGTTGCCACATGTAACAGTGCCTGCTCTGTTCTCTGGGTGCAGGGCAAACAGCTGTTGAATCGATGCACCAAGGAAGGAAGGAATGAGCTCCATGGAGGGCAAAACCAGTGCTAACCCCTCCCAGGTGCCACACAGGGCCCAACCCATGCGTGGGGTCCCACAGCTGTGCAGGGGGACCAGAGGTGGGGCCTGGGCTCATCGTGGGGGCTCCCTGACTCACCCCTCTCCTTGTCTTTACCTGAAAACAGCAATAACGACGGCAGGCCTCCCGGGGGGCTCTGATGATCTAGTGGTGCTGTTCTCAAACTATCCCTACAGTCGCTCCTGGCGCCTAGTAAGGGCTCCAGGAATGTTCACTGTTACGATTGGGTGCTCAATAAATATTGTATAAACTCTCATTTGTCCTGTTTATTGTCTTACTTTTTCACATAGGCTTAATTCCATTCTAATGAGCTGAATTATCTGTGCCTGGGATATCACAAAAAACTGAATACTGATTTGAAGAGGCTTGCCATTGGCTTGGAATTTCCTCTCCACTGAGATTTAAGTGTGTGCTAACTACGTGATTTTTCTACCAAACTTGAGCTCTTACTTTGAAAATGAAGTTGGAACACAGCCATGCTTTGCTTTCGGAAGTTCCATCAAACAAGCCACGGGTTCTTTAAACCTCAGCCTTTGTGTGTCCCCCTGCCTGGGACCCCCTTCTCCTGCACCCCTCCAGGAGCAGCCCCCACCCCACCTTTGTGCCCTCTGGGGAGAGCCCAGCCCCCCCCCCAGCCTTCACCCACAGCCCCAAAATGGCCTTGCTCACATCGTATCATGTGTGTTTGTTTACGAGTAACATGGACTTTTTGTTTATGACCATATCACGGAGAAACGGCTGGGCAGATTTCTGCCAGTTTTGGAGAGTGAGTTTTGGGTGGTCTGACTTAGAATATAAACCAGGCGGCACACGCAAAATTCACTCTTGGAGGACCCGTCGGGGAGGAGGACTTCAAAAAGACAGGCAGTCGTTCTAGAGCAACTGAAACGGAGAGGCCGGCCTGTGCGGCAGCTGGCCCGCAGGGATATGCCCTTGTGGACACCCTCGTGGACAGGAGGACTAACGGTGGTCTCCACCCTAAGCCCCAAATGGAAAGTCACGATGGTGGACGCTCTACACCCCAGACTGATGTGTAGTCAAGTGAGTAGTGACAGGATTTACTTATTTATGCTCGGAACAAGACGGGGGCCAGCCGTTCTGTCTCCAAGTCTGTCCCCTCCAGCCCACAGGGAGCTCCTGGGAGGCAGGGCCATGTCTCCGTCACCTCCATGTCCTCGGAGTGCAGGCTCAAGACACGAGCGTTGAGAAGTCAGCGTCTGCCCCCTGCTGCACCCGCCAGAGCTGCCCTCCCCACCTGGGCACACGTGGACATCCCGGCCTCCTTAGCTGTTTAGGCACAAACTCCAATCTGACCCCAGAGGCACAGAGGAGACGCCTCTGGCGGAAGCAGGGTCCTGCCAGCCCCTTGCTGAACCAGGCATAACCTGTACCTACAGAATCACGGAGCAGTCTGCTCCGGGTCCTCTCGGGGACACTTGGGGCTCCGGGCCATGGCTCTTTACCAACAGGTAATGGAAGCAATTCAACGTTTTAACAATGGAACACTTAACAGCAGCACAGCATACCAGTGCCCTGGGACTGTGGGGACACCGGTGACTGATGGCTGAACGCTCTCAGGTCTTCCTGGGCTTTCACCTCTGAAGACACCAGAGCTCTGGCAAATCCTCCTGGATCCTAGACTACCTGCAGTGCCCCTAAAGTCAGCTGCCTGGTTTTCAAGAACAATCTAGAGTCAACAGACCCAGGTGACCTGATATCCTTTTCCAGGCCGGTGACGGCTCCATCTCCCTAACGACCTCCTTGTCACAGCCCTTGGAAGGACAGGACTCTGTGCAGTGTGGGTGAGGGCTGTAAAGAACCCCCATCCCAGGGTCAGTAAGGGGCGGAGCTGGGACTCAAGTCTGGGGCCACGCACCAACCGTGACGACGTGCTGCTGCTTTTCACAGGAGTGTCTCCCCTTCCGAGCAGCCCTCTGACGGGGCTGCACGGTCACCGCAGCGATCCGCTGCCCAAACCTGCTGGGCGTCTCTGGGGAACAACTTTAGCGTCTGTAGCACTTTCCTCCGAGCGTCTGTCTTTACCCTTTGAAGACGGCTAGAGTTTCTTTTTTTCTTTTTTAGAAAATCCACAGTTACTTGATCTCAAGAGTGTCTCATCAGCCAGTTCTGAAGCCCTTTCCAGAAAGGTCTGCTGTGAGGGCAGCATCACTGGATTCGGGACCGGGTTGGCCCGAGGGGCCGAGCGGGGCTCTGCCGTCAGAAGGTCTGCGCGCGGGGTCTGGCCCTGCAGCTGGGGAGCCGGGATCCCAGGTTTGCACTTTCTGGCCGTTGGACCTCAGCCAACTCATTTAAGACTCAGTTTCCCCACGTGTACAAAACAAGGGACACCAAGGCCCGCCTTGGAAGGTTGCTGGGATGCTATGAAGTGGTGAGGCACATGGGATGCTGCGTGCGGCCCCCCGGGGTGTGGCCATTGTCATCCGTGTTACTTTGAAGGGTCACACCTCTTTGAACATGTGAATTCTGATGCTGGTCAAAAAGGAGTAACTTGACAACCCTGAATCTTCCTTCTCTATCCTCCTAACAATTCCTGGTCTTGAGTCGGCTCAGCTTGACTAGCTTCCCCAATGACCCTACATGCTTTCAACACATACATACAGAGGGCACGAGTACCAGGTGCCGTGCAGGACGCTGGGGATGCAGCAGTGACCAGAACTGTCACAGTCCCTGCCTTCATGGAACTTAGCTTTCAGAGGAAATAAACCCAACTCAGCCCAACCGAGCCCCAGATCAAACCCTGAACCATCCCAAACCCTACAGGTGAGCTGCAGGCCTGGGCTGCGGTCCACTGCGCCCCGAAAGGGAGCGTGGGCATTCCGCGGTGACGACTGACTTCTGGAACCGGGAAGCCTCTTCTCTCCAGAGTGTGTGCTCCTGGGCTGACTGATTCCAGGTTGCTATGGAAACAGCGTTAAGTGATGGGCTTGTTTTGAACAAATGAGACCAGCGGCTACGTGGAGGATTCCGGGTACTCTACCTGCCCTGGGGGTAACTTCTAAGTAGGATGGTCTTGGGACGGGGATTCTTCTCCCAGCAACTTCTTCAACGCTGGGGTCCTGGCATGGCCTCAGAGACCAGCTCTCTGTCCGTGTGAGGGACCTCCAGACTCACGCAGGGATGGCCACAAAAAGCTCTGGAGACATCGGGCACTATTTTCTGCACTCAGAGGGCTTGCTCCCTGAAGGGTCGGCGCTCTGCCAGCGAGGGTGGATTAATGATGCCCTCCACACAAGGTCACAGGAGGCTGAGCAGAGCAGCACAGGGAGCCCCTTCCGCTGGCCACGGCCTTTGCTCTCTGTAGACAGAAGCCTGGCTTAAGGAGCCCTTTATTCCAGCCCTACGGGCAGAGGGAGTCCCTTTATCTTTTTGAATTTTACGTTGAGTGCCTAGAATCGAATGCTTATCACCATCTTTGGGGAGAAAGAAAGAAAAACCATGCTTCAGGGAAGCCTGGCCTCGTAAGTCCCCAGTATGTATGTGGCTGCAAAGAGTTAAATACTCACAGCAAGATGCCATAACCTGAATCCTGTGAGTCCCTGTGCAAGCCAGGCTAAGCTGGGGTCTCCGTCTCTGCCAGCTCTGAGCTGGGGTGTTAGCTCCAGCCTTCTCGGCTCTGCCAAGCCCATCAGTAACCGTGGAGCTGAACAAAACAGTAGCGAGCGAGAGGACCTCGGTCCACGGGGCCCGCAACAGGATCCCAGGCTTGCTGGCACCTCCCACCTGGCCGACAGCCCTGCTCCCTGCTGGCACCTCTTCCTTCTCGTCCTCTCCCAGCACCTGGCAGAAAGGTCCAGGGTGGGGGATACAGTGGCCCTTCGTGGCTCCTTCCTTGGCAACCACCAGGCTTGGCCAAGGCCAAGAGGGCAGGTGTGGGGAGGCTGCAACATCACATCACTGGAATGCACTCAGCTGCCTCTCCCCATAGACTGGGGCAGCATCCATGTGGCACCTAATGGCAGCCTCTCTAAAGTTCTGTGTCTCCCAGAGGCACCGTCCCCCTCTTAACACAAGAGCCAACATTTATTGAACGGTTGCTGTGTGCCAGGCCCTGTGCTAAACTTCTCTGTGCCTTATCTCTGTGAGTTGTCCCCACTGCCCCATAAGAGAGCCTATTATTATCCCTGCCCATTCTACAGATGGGGAAACTGAGGCTCAAAGAGGTTACCTCCTCACACCCAGGATGCCCTGGCCCATAGACTGCAGAGACACGATTCAAATCAGGTCCAAACCTCCAAAGTGTAATGCCTCGATGGTCTACACTGCTTCTCATCCTTGGGGCTCCGGGGCATCAGCCCTCTACTTCTGGAGCTCATCCTGACCCCAACTAGCTAAGTTGAGTAGTTCTCGGAGTTTCGGCAAAGCAGGGCTGTTGTGTCAACCTCCCTGTCCTTGCCTTCATGCTCATTTGCAGGCCAGAGCGACTGAGTGACTGAGCATGTGGGGTGAATCCTGAAAGTCCAGAGGATGATGCTCTTGGGGGGATCTTATATGATCAAGGTTCCAGGGACCCAAAGACCCCTGGGAGCAAACCCTGAGCAGAGGTGGGGAGGTGGCATCTGGCCCACATACGACTTCTGGATAGTTTCCTGGGGCTCCGTACTCCTTACGGCCCCATAAAGGAAAGGAGAGAAGGAAGCCCACGTGATGAGCGGCTGCTCCACTCCCCTCTCCAGGCCACCTGGCCCTCCTGCCCCTCACCTGAGAGTCGGAGATTTCCGAGGGCTTCTCTGTCAGGCTGCTGCTCTCTGCCGGGATGAGGTCGTTGTACTTGGTGACGTCCTCGTCGGAGTAGTGGAGGCTGCCCGGGCTGGGCCGAGGAGGAGACCTGGAGAGAGTGGGGTGAGGCTGAGAGATGGCCTCACTCAGAGCAGCCTCCCCCTGCCAGGGAGGCCGTGAGGCCGGGAGGAGCGCAGGCCCTGGATCCCTCCCTCCTCTGACCCTCCTTCCTGGGTCTGTGTGTCTGCCCTCCGCAGGCCTGGGCCTCGGGGTGGGGAAGGCTCAGGGTGCCGGAGGCTCCGTACCAACTTTCTGAACCAGCTCCAGGGAAAGTGGGGGGCCAGCACCCTGATTCTCCCCTTGCGGTTCCATGACCTTGGGGGTTGGCATCACGTGGCGGTGAAGGTTACCAAGCAGTTCTGCAGCCCACTGAGACCTCCTGAATCAGAACCTCAGGGGAGGCCTGGACACCTGCCCTGGAGACGAACTCCCACGTGATTCTAAACTCACAAAGTGAGCTTTACAGACTCAGCACAAAGGGGAAGGAGAAAAAGGAAAACCACAGCCTCCCTCCCTCCCGCCCTGCTCTGCGACCAGAGATGTTTCCGGGGGCCAAGTCACGTCCTACCTTTAAAAACTCAGCCCTAGAGAAAGCTGTGCACTGGCAAGTTAGAGCCTGGTTCTGAGTCATCTGAAGGAGCTCCCAGGATGGCGCCTCGGGCCCTCCGCCCGCTGTGGGTGCCTACAGGCTGGAGGTGAGGGCCTCGCTCCCCTGAACCCCCTGAGCCGAGGGGGAGGGCCATGGGCAGGGCAGCTGGCTGGGCAGGTGGCTGGGGTCCTCCACGGCTCTGCCTTGTTTGTGTCTCCTCAGGACAGGGTGCAAGCCAGGCACCATCAACAGCCCGATGCCTGGAGATCTGCCCTGTCCACTCCAGGAAGCTTTTCTGGAAATGAGGCCCTGGACCCCAGCTGTCCCGCACAGGGGCCGCTGGCAGTTTGCTGAAGAAATGCTGCTCTGAGAACAATCCCGTGGCCTGGGAATATGTCACAGGGAACCCCCCACGCTGCCTCCAACCTCTTCTACTATAGCTACACTGGTTTTATTCCAGTCAACAGAGCTGCATCTTTAAACTACTTAAAAATAAAACAACAGTAGTAGCAGCAGCTTCATGCAGATGAGACAGGCAAATATATGACACTGAGAGGAGGGAGAAAATGGGGTGCCAGGCGAAGGCTGTCTTGGCTACGTGCAGGGTGAGTGGGGGGCTGATGGTGTCGCCCTGGCTGGGTCAGGCCCCCAGAGCCTGGGGTAAGTTTGATGTCAACGGGATTTCTGTGTATACACAGTGGCGTAAGGGACACGCGGGGGCCGTGGTGTGTGTACACTGCGGGCGTGAGAGACAGGCGAGGACAGGCTGTCAGTGAAACGCCCCCTTGTTCCATGTGGCAGGGCCCTGGAGCCAGCCTGGCGGGGCTGTGGTGGCCATGCTGGGTCCGCCGCAGAGGCCTCAAATGGCTCTTTCTTTGGAAAGCTGGCTTTGGCGGGGGATGAGAGCTCGGCCTCCCAGCCTGCGCCCCCTCCCTCTGTCCTCCTGATGAACACACACATGGCCTCTTCCCTCCAGGATGAGACAGAGAGCAGCTCTGTGAGCTGTGCCTGGGAGACGCCGAACCCCCACGCGCTCTCTGATGAGCCGGGAATGTTAAAAGGGCTGAGGCCGGACACAGTGCTCTGGGGCCACAGCCCCCCAGTCTCTCCCGAGCTCCTGGGAGCATAAAACTGCCAAGTCACGTCAGGTGAGGGTCAGGTGGGCCCCAGCAGCTGCCCCTGCCCTTGGAAATGGGCAGCCTGGCCAGCTACAGGGAGTGGGGCTAGGAGGGGTCTGGGGTTGGAGAGAAGTTAGGAGAAAGGAGGAGCTGGGAGCATGGCCAGCCTGGACCTTTCCTGGTTGGCTGCTCTCAGATGCTGCCCTTTGAGGATGACACTGAGAGTGCGGACTCGGGGGGTGGATGGGAGAAGATTGTTCTACAACTACAAGAGGTATGAGTAAGGGCCCAGGGGAGAGGGTGCCTACACTCGGAGTGCCCTTTCTTTCCAGAACTGGGTAGGGCATAAGCAATAATGGGGGGACTCCTGGCACCTGTCACTCAAGTGTGTCTGCACAGACTATCTTCATGGGGCCCTTCACCCCTTCGGGCAAGTGACTATCACAGCTTCAGGCTGTTACCAGGAGCAGCTGGCTCCGAAAGGCAGTAGGTTGGTTTGCAAAATTATGCAAGTTATTGGCACTCTCTGGCAGAAACCCTTTGTACCCACCTTCTTGTGACTTTCTCCCTAGTGGGCCCCCGCCCCAGGCTGCGGCCCCCGGTCCCCGGTTGTGCGGCCTGGGCTCTGCCGTGGCTCCCTGCGGACCATCCCCAGCCCCTGGGCACGAACGCCGTTTTCAAGAAAGGGTGAGGCTAAGTGGGCACTGCCTGCTCTGTGGCCCTCCCAAGAGTTCTCCACACCCCGGGCACTGCTGGCCCCCAAACCTCCATCCCCTGGTCCCCCACGCAGAGAGCCCACTACCTGGTATACAGGCCGTTCTTTCGGCAGAAGGAGTTCTTGACGGAGAGCCGCCGGTTGTTGAGTTCCAGGGCAGGAAAGCTGCTTTCATCCAAGCTCATCATCTCCCCGTGGCCCAGGGCACCAGACTTGGCATTGTTCCCTGGGGAGGAGATTGACATCCAGTCGCTCACCCCATCCCTTTAGACTGAGTGGTCTCCCCTCCCCAACCTGGCTGGGTTGCCCCTCTTTCTTTTGTTAGAGTTGAAACCAAAATAGGAGATGGAGATCACGTGGAGGAACCCTCGGCTGCCCCACCTACCAGAGCGGGTACAGAGACTTCCCCACCCCACCCTCTCCAAAGGGGAGGCAGACACAGGAAAGTCTCGTCCGGCCAGCAGGGCTCGGTGCCAACTCACCCGAATCTGTCTTCTTGGCATACTTCTTGCTCTGGCCTCGAATGATGAGCACAAAGACCAGAAGCAGGATGAAGATGAGGCCGACGAGGGCAATGACCACCAAGAACCACCACTCCTCGTAGAATGGGTTGGCTCTCTGGGCTGGAACAGGAACGGGGGTGTCAGGTCCAGGGAGCTTAGCCCCATCCTGCCTCCCCCACCTCCTGCTCCAGCTGGGACCCCACCACCTGCTCTCACAGTTGATGTGTAGGTGGGACTGTACCTTCTGAATGAGGTGGAACCCAAGACCAGGTGGGTAGGAACGGTTTCACCTCAAGTGCCAGCTCTGACCGGCAGGTAAAGGGCTGCCTGGAGGGCTGTGTGGAGAAGAGTTCTGAGGTTGCTTCTGAACTCACTAGGAAAGAGTGCTGGGATTGATTGGTGATGTCTGCTGAAGACATGGGAGGGAGGAGTGGCCATGTGCTTGCTATTTTTCCTTTGTTCTTTCCTTGCCACCCTTGGCCTAGTGGCTACCTTGACAGGCAGACCCAGATTTTTGTCAGAAAGGTGCTTGTCTGGCCCGTGGTGGGCCTGGGAGAGTTTCTCCCCAGGTTCAGCTGGGACCAAATCTTTTTCTGGAGCAGAAAGTGGGGGGAGTTGGGAGGGTGGATGTAAGTGGGTCTTTGGAATGCCTCCTCCAGGTAGGCCTCCCCTTCTTTCAAAGCCCCTGGTACTGTGCTTTCTGCACCCAGCTGTACCAATCCGTGCTGCTGCCTGATGAGGGGCTGGCCCTTCTCTTTCAGTCTTGAAGTGTTTATTTCCCACGACTCAGTTCTATCAGTCTGGGCAAGGGTGACAGTGTGTGGGAGGAGGGAGGCGGCTGGGGAAACTCACCCAGTGAGCAGAAATTTTGAGTTACAGCTCTGCCTTGAGGGAAGGGGGTTGATATTAAAAGTGGTTGGTGATTAGATTTGGGGTCACGGGTTTCGATAGCAGAGTCGGTTGTGAGAGCCCTGAGACAAGCTGGATGGGAGACCGAGGAGAGGAGACAGGGAAGGATGGCAGTCCTACCCCTGCCACCCCGGGTGCTGCTCAGTCAGGCCTGGGAGGCCTGCTCCACAGGCGGCAGACCCTGTCTATTCTGGGGGGAGGTTTCCACGGAAACGTGCAGTTTATGGCCCGGCGCCCTTGGATCTCCTGGGTGATGAGCTCACGGAGGCTCTCATCGTGGGCCCAATGATTCGTCCACAAGCCCGCTGGGCCCCTGCCCAGGGCTTCTGGAGTCCTTGAAAGCGAACCTAAAAGACCCATGGCCTCCAGCTTCTTCCGGAGTTGAGAGCTGACTCAGCCCTGGCCCCCGGCTCACGGCCGTGGAGAATTGACAGGACAACGCATTTTGGTCCCCATCCAATGCTTCTGGTGTCTGCTGCCTTGCCCCCCTCCCCACCACCCAGCCTCTGACACGGGCTCGTCCGTGGGGCGCCCCCTACCCCTCACCCCCCCGGCCAGTACCTGGCACAGACTGGGAGGGACCACTGGGGGTGCCGAAGCCGTAGTCGTTGACTGCGATGACCCGGAAGTCGTAGCTCACGCCTGGCTTCAGGATGTCCATGCTGAACGTGTAGGAGGTCACCTCCTTGGGGATGTCTTTGATAAGGATGTCCCATAGCCCCTCATCTGCAGGAGCACAGAGAAGGAGGCGCCCGTGAGGGGGAGCCCCCTCCCCATCCTAACTGCTGCTCCCCAAGAGCAGGGACTGTCTGGTGCCCCATCAACACCCACTCTCCAGTGCTTGGCACCTAGTAGGTCCTCAGGAGCTATTTTTTTAAAAGATGCCTTTTTTGGAGTATCTGACCCTTTTATTCTCTTTATTAAAACATCTGTAAAATGTTAAAAATGTATAACATGCAGAAAATACTGTAACAACCAGCCCAATACCACCACCCGGAGAAAGAGACCCCCCATTTTAGCACTTGCGTAGAAGAACTCTACAAATCCGTTTCCCATGTCATTAAAAAGTGTGGTCAGTGTGATTTTAAGTGGCTGCCTAAGATGTTATCATATGGGTATACCCTCCTGTACTTATCCAGGCCCCTGTTCTCCTGACCCCCGTTCCTAGTGTAAACAGCAGTGGCATCAGACAAAAAGAAGAGGACTTTTTTTTAAATAACTGCTGCAGGAGGATTGGTGTTGCCTGAGAGGGTTTGGCCAAGTTGTGTGGACTTGATGGGGCCCATCCTCAGCTCCCTCCATGATTTAGGAGCAGAGACCTGAGAGGAAAGAGGGCCCAGAGAGGGCAGGAGGGATGCCCACCCGTCCTCCAGCCTGTTGTCCCAACCACCCCCAGCCTTTGAGCTCCTGACTTTCCTTTCTGGCCCACTCCCTTTGTCTGCAGCCCTCTGGAGCTTGCCCCCCGTGGGACATAATTCACTCTCACTTGATTCAAAAGAAAGGGCGAGCGTGCTGTCCACGTAAGATAACAGGCAGGCACCCGCCAGGGCCCCGTGGTGTCCACTACATTGACCGGGAGGCTGGGAGGCTGGGAAGGGGCCCTGGCCAGATGCTCTGTGCAGGGCCAATGGTGCTGGCTTGGCCCTTGGAAAAAGAGTGTCTTCCTGCTCGTGCCAGCACAGGGCTGATTTGGCAACCAAAGCATCAAGCCACCCTGGGCCCTGGTCAGGTCCGCTTTTCACGTGGACCAGGGGTCCAGAGGTCTTAGAAGGACCTTGGTGGGCTGAGCTCCCAGGTCCTCCATCCCAGGGCCCACTCCAGGGAGGTCACCCAGGAGCCAGCCCATGGATTCTCCAGGCTGCTACTGCCCTGGACGAACTCCCACCAGCGGCCGGGTCCGGCTCCTCTGGCCTCCCCCTCACCGCCACACCGTCTTCCTCGCCTGTTTCTGAGCTCCTTCGGGTAACAGCTGCCTTCTCAGGCCTGCAAGTTGCTTCCAGCCTGCAGCTCGGCCCTTCCCTGAGGCTGGTGGATTTTGCTTGTTTTCCACGCTGCACTTGTTTTAACAGATCCACCCAGGTCAAGAACCCTAGTGGATCTGCCATGACCCCCATCACCACTTCTGATCTTTGGACCAAGAGTGTGGTGGGACCTGCTGAAGCTGCCTTCTCGTCCTTCCTGTCTAGATCCCTCCAATTCAGAGGTGGCCGTGGGGGCCCCGTCTGTGTTCTGCTGTCCTCACAGAAGGCTCTGGGGGTCCCAAGCTGTGGCCTCATCTTCCATCTTATTTATTTGTTTTGGGTGCCTGCCTCATATACATCACATCTTTTTGTTTCACGTCTCTTTCTCTTGCTGGGCTAGTTCGTTTGCAGCCCAGTGCCCAGCACAGGTGTCCTCTAAGTGCCTCTGAGTAAATGAATGCAAACCTCTCTTCCCTGGCCTTTTCACAGCATCACGTGTCCATTTCAGTACTGCAGGCCTCGGAATCTAAGTATTGGCGTGCAAATCCGTTTTCCTCCCGTGACTTTGAATGCTCTCATTCACCGTCAATGACAGTCACAGAGATGAAAATGATGATGACACAACAGCGACACTCATTCCCCATCAAGCACTGTGGTTCTAAGTGCTTCACTTTTCACGCCCCTTGGAACGGTGAGAAGAGGGAGCCATTGTACCCATGTTACAGACAAGAAAACCAAGGCTCGGGGAGAGCTGAACCCATCCACCCAAGGCCACACTGCCCTACGTGGCAGAGCTGGTGTTTCAGCCCAGAGCTGTCTGATTCTCCCGGCACTGAACTCCCTCTGTGCTCGGGACGGTGCCGAGTGTGATCAGCAGCCGATTCCGTGTTGGCGGGATGGGCTCACCCAGGGCCCGGCCGCCTCCCAGAAGCTGGGGCCTCCTGGCTGCTGTCTGACCTGCCTCGTTCCACCCCACAGAGAAACAAAGGGTGGGGCTGGGGCAATGGGGCCAGGCCAGAAGCTGCTGGAATGTCACGCTGTGGCTCTGGCCTCCAGCCCCGGGAGTCGGCTGATGTGTGGGGCGGGTTCCACGGGCTATAACCTCGAGTAAATCCCTCCCTGGTCCACAGCGCCTGGCTGCTCTCGGTTCATAAAAAGTGGGCGTGTTTAGTTGATTCCGCCCGACACGAAGCACAAGCAATGCCAGGGGCGTGGACAGGAGCAATCTCATCCTGAGGATGGGAGGATGTGCAGCCAGGGGCACGGAGTGGGGGAGATGCCCACCCCGTAACGGAAGGCTGCTTTCACATAACCACGGGAGAGGCAGGGCATTTCCCTTGGCCTCCATCCTCTCCTCACCGCCTTCTGTCCCACTGCCAGCCTGCAGGCACTGCTCTGCGTCCCGCCCTCCAGGGGGTCCTGGCTTGCTCCTTCCTCTTACGCTCAGTCCTTGATCCCACCTGTGTGAACCAAGTGACGGCCCCCAAACCCGGAACACTAGGTCCCACGCTGGGCCTCCCGGGGAACTGATGGAAAATCAACAGTGCCAAACGCTGGAGCCAGCATTCCACAGCCTGGCACCCCGGTTGGCCAACTTGGGTGGAAAAAATAAGCACAGGCCCTGGTTGGGAGGAGCCCGTGGTGGTTGGTCTCCTGGCCAACTCAGCAGCCGGCACTGGAGGGCCAGGGAGGGACCGTCTGGAGTGGGGAGAGAGCCAAACCCGTGTACACCTTCCGGCTACACGCTGGATCTGAGCTGCTAGATGTATGAGCTATTTGTGACTGCAGTGCTGAGCCTGAGATTAAGGCAATGATGGAGCAGTAGCAGCTTTCTGGAACCACCGGAATGAACTATTTGCTGTTGAGATGATCAGCACTCAGCTACCCCGGGGTATTAACAGTTTGCCACTGGCATGTTTCAATGCTGCCCATTAGAAGTATTAGCTACTGAGATGCCTGACTGCTTCCCATTATGATTATTATTTGCTGTTCGTGCTGGAGCAACAAAGTCTTTCTTTTTCTTTCTCAACTTCAATCACCTAATCACGGATCCATGGAATACCAAGAGCATGCCTCCAGCCTTTGCTGACTCTGGCACCTCTGATTAACTTGGAAACCTAGCAACAGAGGGAGCTGGCAGTGGCCGAGGGCTCCTGGGGGTAAGGGGAGCCAGAGGAGCAGGCGTCGCTGCGGCTGGGAAACAGGAGTATGGAGAGCCGGCCCCTGGAGCGACTTATCAGCCGCTTGTCTCCTGATGGCTTTGGAAGTTCTCGTGATTCGATTTCAGGCTTGACAGGAGAGGTTGGTCCAGTTATAGGAACTGCCAAGATAGTCACGATGGCAGAGACAGGTCTTCAGGTGGCAGCTAGAGTCTCCAGGGGACAGCCGGCCTCCTTATGGGCATTGGTCAGAGGGGTCACGAGGAGGACACAGGTGTTTAACCAACGGGAGCCCAACTCTTGGCTCCTCTAGCTCCTTGGATGACCCTCACCCCGAGTTAGTCCCCACCTGGTGCTAAGTGCCATTCTCGGGGGGCCTCCTGGATGTTCCTTAACTAAGGGTGCAACTCCCCATTTCCCACTCACCCAGGGGCCACCTTGAGCTTCACCTGGAGGAGCACAGTGCCTTTGTATGACGTAACAGGAGCCCCACTGAGGGACTCCGGAAGGAGGGAGATGCGGACGCTTGCTCCAGAGGGAGAGATGACTGAGCTGGGGGCAGGGTGTACCTGAAGGCCGGGCCTCTATGACGTAGCGGGTGATGGGCCCTCTGCCGGGGTCGCCGCTGGACCAGTGGATGGCGATGGCGGAGCTGTACCGCACGATGATGGGCACTCCAGGAGGTCCGGGGGCACCTGCAAACAGCACACAGTGGGCAGGGGTTATACCGAAGCGGGAAGGCACCCCCAGTCTGTCTCCCTGTGCTCAGCTGGAGGGGCTGGGTGACAAAACCAACCCCAGAAACCCTGTACGTGCCGAGGCCCGAGGAACGAGTGTCAGGCCGGGCGTGCCAGAGCTGAAGGTGTTCTCCGGGTCACCCGCACCCCACATTCCAAGTTCCAGGGCAGGAGAGGGACATGGGGTGATGCCAGAAAGATCCCCCGAGCAGAGTCAGGATGTCCTGGTTTCTAGTTCAGCCCAGAACTTATTAGAGGGGTGACTTTGATCAATTCATTTAGCCCTCCGGTGCCTTAGTTTCCCCATCTGTAGGGGCCTTTTGGAATGTAAGGCTTGAAGGGCTGCATCATGGGGGGCAGTAGAGGTGGCTGTGATGATGGTGGAGTGGGCCTATGATAAGAGAGGGGTTGTTTTTTGGGGGGCTGAAGGGCCCCCCGGCATCTCCTCTCCTGGCCTGTGATAGCAATGTCCCCCTACCTCCTGCCTGAAATCCCCCACCCCCAGCTGCACTGGCTATAAGGCTAGGCCAGAGAGGAGGCTGGGGCCACAGCAGGCCCTGGGGCCTCCACTGCTAAGAGGACGGAGGAAGGCCTGGGCCCCGCCGCTGGCTCTTCGGACGTGGCAGGCGTATCAGGGTAGCCACCTGTGATGCCGGCCCCTGGGGAGCCAGGCCCAGGAGCAGAGCAGGAGAGAGGAGTCTACTTCTGCAGTAAGAAGAGCGAGCCAGTTCTCTCTACAAGGGCCCTGAGCCCCTTCTCTCTGGGGGTGCCTGCAGCCAGACCAGTGCCGATCCTCAGGGCTCCCAATGTCCCCAGGGCCCCGACCCCATATGCTGTCATCCACACGCCTGTTCCCCAGTACACGGAGAGTGCTGCATCCCCAGAGCACGGCACATAGTAGGTGCTTATGTGCTCGTAGAATGAGGGAACAAGCCAGTGGGTGAGTTGGATGAGTGACTGCTGGCCGAGAGAGTGTGGGTGGCCCCTGTGGAGGCACGCTGGGAAAGAAGCTGAGAGCCTACCATCAGATTGAAGATCTTCTGGGTCCAGGAGAGCTGGCAGGCCGGACAAGAGGCCATGGACTCACCACCAGAGCTTGGAAGCCCACTGCCCAGCCCACGTCCAGTGCCAACCTGTGACCTCGGAAGGCCTGGTTTCCTTCCCTCCTTCCTCCCGTCCTTCCTCCTTTCCTTCTCCCTTTCTTCCTCCCTCTCACCTTTCCTCCCTCCCTTCCTCTCTCCCTCTCTTCCTTCCTCCCTCCTTTCCTTCCTCCCTCCCTCCCTTCTTCCCTTCCTGTCTTCCTCCCTTCCTCCCTCCCTCCCTTCCTTCCTCCCTCCCTCCCTTCTTCCCTTCCTGTCTTCCTCCCTTCCTCCCTCCCTCCCTTCATTCCTCCCTCCCTCTCTTCTTCTCTCCCTCTCTTCTTTCCTCCCTTCCTCTCTTCCTCCCTCCCTTCCTTCCTCTCTCCCTCTCTTCTCTCCCTCCCGTGCATCCTGCCTACAGCACAGGGCAAAGGTGGCTGAGGGATCCGGAGGTGTGGGACACAGCCTGAGGGAGGTGTGAGGGATGGGGCGGGGGCTCTCAGGACCCTGTATTCTCATTCTGCACAGGACAGCACTCAAGGCTGAGAAGAGCTGTTATCTCCTGGACCAGAAGCTTCCAGCACATCCAGCTGTTGCCTGGTCTGGAGGGAAGAGGACTCCTGGCTGCATGTCCTCCCCCTGAAGACCCCTCCTTGCCCACACCCACCAGGCGTGGCTTGGTTCTTTCTCAGGGGCCCTCCACCTCCTCTGTACTTCCTGCCACTCCCTCTCCTGCCCCTGGCCTGTGACACTTCAAGCCTCAGGTTAGAACAGCCTGTCCTCCAGATGGGCCTCTTCTGTCCCCCCGCCACTGCGCCACTGCTCGGCGGGCCCTTCATGTCCCTGCCAGCTCTCTTCCTGCTTTTGTTTCCCAAGGAAGCCAGCCCAGGTGAGAGGTGAACCGGGAGGGGCTGGGGGCAGGTGAAGGGCAAAGTGGGGGCTGCTCCTGGGCAAGCCTCCTCCTGCAACCCTGCAGGCTCTGCTCCAGCGGAGCCCAGAGGCAGGGAGTAGAGAGTGCCCAGAAAGAGAAAGTGAAGAGTGGCCAGCCGGAACCAGCAGGGAGGACAAACCTGCCAGACAGGTGAGAGGAAAGGAGAGGCAGCCCTCCAGGCCCAGCTCACCTCCCAGAGGCCAGGCTAAGCTGGCTCCTGATGAGAGGAGCCCTTGTCCACTCCTGGCTGATGGGGCAAGATAGGAGAGGGAGGAGGAGGGGAAGGGGAGGAGGTGGGTGGGTGGGGAGGAATTTCAGGCCAAGTTTGGGATAGACCATGTACTTTCTCCAGAAGCAAGGGAGCAGAGCGGCCTGGTAGGTGGCTCTTGTGTTCAGGAGGGGAGATCCTGAATGGGTGACAGGAACTTTGGAGAGCTAAACCTCAACCACTGCAGGCACTCTGAAAAAGTCCTCCAGGCCAAGGACAACCTCAAGAGGTGTCACAAAACCCAAACTAAGCCACTCTTTCCTCCCGGGTGCCCAGCGCTCTCCTTCCCTCCTCCCTTCCCCCTCCCCCTGACAGCTACACTTAGGTGCTCCTCAGGTTTCCTCCCTTCTCCCTCAGGTCCAGTGCAAAGGGCCTGGCCTGTAACTGCCCCGCTCCTTTCTTCTCCTCCCCCTCACCATGCTGGCCTCTGTCACCTGTGTCCAGGAAGGATA
The DNA here is from genome assembly GCA_031878705.1 of Tapirus indicus. NCBI lineage: Eukaryota > Metazoa > Chordata > Mammalia > Perissodactyla > Tapiridae > Tapirus > Tapirus indicus. Next base: position 52,659,442 of record CM062932.1, read on the forward strand.
GAGCCTGGCAGGTGCCCCTGCCTCTGGCCTGACCGGTGACATCTTCCCACGCCTCAACCCCCTTCCTCCCCCAGAGCAGTGGCTCTCACAGTGGGGACCAAAGAGCCACCCTCAGCTCTTGTTCAAATGCACATCCCAGGTGGATGCTCAGAGATTCTGGTTTCCTGGGGCCCAGGAATCTGCATTTATTGGAAGAACCCCAGGGGTTCTGACAATGGCACCCTGAGAAACACAGTGATGGCACAGGCGGCCTTCCACAGCCTGGCCTGCCCTCCCCACCCCTCTGGGTCCTCCTATGCCACAGCCACCTTTAGAACACTGCAGAATGCCCCACCCCATGAAGTCTTCCTGAATCACTTCCTTTAAATGCTCCCCTTCACCTCCCACCCTTCCTGCCCCCAGGCCCCACCCTGCACTCCCTCGCCCTGTGGCTCTGCTGTGTGTCTACAGTCCCCGCTGGCCCACGAGCGCCGCCCCGATGCTCCCCTACCTTCTCCTGGGCCCGTGGTGACGTTGGCTTCGACCTCGGGCCCGTAGGTGAAGGTCTTGGCTCTGATGCGGAACCTGTAGGTCATGCCCTCTGCCAGGTCCTTCACCTTCAGCCACAGAGGGCTGTTCCCCTTCACGTCCACTGTCACAATCTTACTGACTCCTGGGAAAAAGCACAGCGTGTGGAGGCTGCAGGGTGGAGGTGCACAGACACTGGCCGGGGCGCATCCCCTTGAAATCAGGCTGGGACTGGCACCCTCGGCCACACAGCAGTGGTCCCCAGACCGTTTCTCAGAACAGAGCCCTGTAGGCTGTACTCAGGAAAAAGGGCTCCTTGGCTAAATAAGTTTGAGAAAAGCTGCATCCTGTCTGTCAGCCTATTGAATAACCACAGGATCCTTTAGCATCTGGAGGGGAAGAAACAACTCACCATCTCGTTTAACTTAACCATTGTACCCCAAATATACCCATTTTGGTCCCCCATGTCATGTCACATCCCACAGAACTTGAAATCCAAGGATCATCTTTCAGGAAGTGCTTCTGTAAAGACAGCGCAGTCCAGAGTTGGGGGGACACACTTGCAGGCAGCCCCCACAGCCGAGGACAACCTCAGCTCGCCGGGGCTTCCCTCCTTCCTCCAGTGTCAGCGAGACCAGGGGACTCACACTGTGCCCTCCATCAACTGCACCCCAAATCATGAAAGCTAGAGGGTGGGTGGGGATGGTCTCCAGGGCTGGGAGTTTGCGCCCTGTGCTTCCCAAGACAAAGGCCTCTGGACCGCCAGCCTCCCCGAGGGCTGGGACTGGGTTTCATCTCCCCTGTCCGCCAAGCACGCTGGTCACCACTGGGAGACGGCTATGCAGCCCGCGGGCTGGGCTCAGACCCCAGCGCAGGCCCCAGGGGTCTTCGGACATGTCCCCTCTTCTGGCTTCGGTTTGCTCTCCTACTGCAAGAAGGTACCAACGGCATCTTAGACAGGAGTTATGAGGTTGAATAAAGTGACAGAGCCCCTGGCACATGGCAAGTGCCTGATCCATTTATTGAAGGAACCAAGTCCTCAATGACAGAACAGGAGGCACTTCCTGAAGAAATGAAGTGACCTGTGGGGTGACGTGGAGACAGGCCCCAGGACCTGGAACAGCAGCTCTGGGGCACCTGCTTCTTGACATTTCTGAGCAACCCCCCCATCTGCCTGGGCCTTGGTTTCCCTACAGGAACGGGGAGGTCGCTGGATGCTGCGGAGGCCTGTTTGCTGCTGACCAGAACCCAGGGCTGAGGCATGAAGCGGGGGCGCAGATGCTGTGCTGCCCAGGCTGGGCATCGTCTAGCCACACCCAGAGTGGACGGGTCTATTAGCTCGGTTACCACGGGGTGGACCGGAATACAGAAGGGCGTGGAGTCAGCCCTGTGGTCCAGACCCTGCTGGATCGAGGAACCAGAAGGCTCACACCTCTCCAGGTGTGGGAGCTCCCTGGGCAGGCCAGGCAGAGGCCACTGTGATGACAGCCCGTCCCCTCCCCCTGCATCGGTCACGTCCCTGTAACCTCTGCCTCTCCTTTCTGTCCCCAGGAGAGACGGCCCTATCCTGGCTCCTGTACCTGACCAGCTCTCCTTCTGGGACCCGGCTCCCCCTCAGTGTTCTAGCAAACAGCGCCGCTTTGCAGAATGAGCCAGCTGCTGGCACGCAGGTGGTGGCGGGGAAGACTGAGGGCCATTGTTCCCTTGGCTGACCCAGAACTGCTGGCCACTCTGGTGTTCCCAGCGCTCCGCCCCTTGTTCTGGCCAGGCTCGCTTGTCGGGGAGGGGTGAGAGTGGGGCAGTGACCACAGAGGTGGTCACCTCTCGTCACCAGGCCAGCCACACCCCCAAGGCCTTGCAGGCCTCTGGAACTGGACCCAGGCAACCAGGAGCCCAGTCTCCTTCCTGCCTCTCTAAGTCAAGAGCAGTGACTTCTGGGCTTATCCGGCATCAGCCATGGGGATGTGGGCAGACCCCTGGGGGAGCCCAGAAGTGAGGCAGGGTCCCAGCCAGGGCCCGGGGGGAGCAGGGTGGAGCAGGGCCTGCAGGGTGGGCTCTCAGATGATCAGGGCTCAGGGTGAGGGGGAGACAACTTGCAGAGCAGGTTCTTGGTCTGAGGTTCACAGAGGGCAACAGGGGGGCAGTGACCCCCCCAGACTTGTGCACCTTTCTGGGGAAAGGCTCCAAGATTTCTGCCAGATTCTCAAAGGAGTTCCTGATCCCACAAAAGGCAAAGAAGGCTGAACCCGGAGTAAGGCTGAGACCCTAAGGTTGGGGGGCACGCACAGGACAGAACCATCAGGGGCTCCCCTATCTTTATGGCCCAGCAGACACCTGTCCACCTTGGGGTGCTATAAGCTGCTCAGGTTTTCCTTCTGCTCCTCCCCACTTTCGTTGATGACTATGGATGGGGAAGAATACAGTTAGGAATTCTCTCCTGGGAGTTAGGAGACCCAGGTTGCTGTTCCCCCTTTGATCCCAACCTGTCATTGTTTTACCTTGGAAAAGCCCCATCCTCTGTCCGGGCCTCAGTTTCCCCACTTATATGCTGGGGAGATGGACACCGCCTGGACTCTGTGTAGTGATGGCAGAGGGGACCCCGGATGAGGGAAAAAGCCCTCGAGAAGGGCAGGTTTAGGCAGCTGGGCTGGGAGGGCCCCACTCACCATCCACTGGGGTGCAGGGCTCGTACACCAGCCGGTAGCCCTCCAGGATGCCATTGGGGAACCGCGGGGCCTCCCAGGACACGTTCACGGAGGTTGTGGTCAGCTCGCTGAACTTGACCGAGCTGGGGGCGCTGGGGGCTGTGGGGAGACAGCACAGGGTTGTCGTTTTCCCTCCTGTGGATGTTCAAAGCCCTGCGTTCGGCTCCGAGGAAGCAGCAGGGGCATTTGGGTCTGGGTCCGGGACGAACAGGAGACCAGGGCTCCACGCAGGAGAGAGCAGGAGGGGTCAGTGGAGGTCATCGGAGCCCCCTCCCCCACTGACGCTGTGAACATTCATTTTCCAATATCAGAGTCCAAGAACTGGGAGGAAAGGGGACTTTCTTTTCCCTAAAGTTGGAGAACGCAGGCTTCTTCCTGCTAGCTGGCTCTGAGCCCTGGCTGAGTGTGGGACATGCTGTGTTGCACCCCCAGGGTCACTGCGGGGCCAGGCGAGGTCCTGGCTTCGTGGGGCTTGTCTTTTGCTTCCCTGGTGGAGGAGGCGGGGGGGGGGGGGGTGTCCAGGCCTCAGAACATCAAGTGGGCACTGGACAAGAAGATGCCAGAACTGCAGCGGACGTGGCCTTTCTCTCGTCCCCGGGGCTTGTTGCAGAGGGACCACGCTGTCAGCAGCAGCCAGAGCCATGGAAAGCCAAACCCTCTGGAAGAGATGCTTTCTTGGCCCGAGAACCCTGGGGCGACTCCGAAAACATGGGGGCGGGGAGGCGGTCTGAGGGGGAGGACAGAGGGGAAGGGAAGGAAGCATCAACTCGGCAGCATCCCGAGCTGGCTCCGGGCAGGATGAACAGCCTATTATTGTCCGGTGTCGCCCCCCATGGAGCTGGAGCTAATCCGGACCCTGCTTCCGCTCCAGCTCCGTGAGGCAGCGTCATGGAGCTGTCTTTGAAGGAGGGAGGCGAGCTCAGGGGGCCTTTCCTGCCTCCCCTTGGCTAGAGGGACGTGGGACAGAACACTTTGTCCTGCTGGCGGAAGCTTCCAGGCTCCCAGGGGCTCACATTTGGCTGATGACATTGACAGTGAGTGGTTGGGATAGGCAGACAGACAGACCAGACCCTTGGGAGCCAGTGGATGGAAAGGGTTTCCCTGGAGCCAGAGCTTGTCCCTAAAGAGGACAATACTTAGCAACTGACTGCATGGGTCTTGCTCTCTCTTTAAAAGAAAAAGTAATTGACAGAATAGGAAGCAGCAGGTTGGAAAAGATGCTCAAGGCAGGCCAGGACCAAAGGCTTGTGTTCAAATCCATGGGAGAGGATTCGATGGCAGCAAAGAAGGGGACTGGTGCAGCGAAGACAGCCCAGGACAAGCTCAGCTATCCTGGGCTCCAGGCTCTGCTCCCCCACCGAACAGCTGCAGGACCCTGGTCAAGAAGCACCAGTTCCCAGACCACCGCTGCCCATCATGAAGTGGGGGTAACGCCTGCCCCGCCCGTCCCAAGGGTTTCGGAAGGATCAAGCTTAATACTGTCTGAGAGGTGGCTTTGGACACTATCGAGAGGGCTGGCTCTGCGTGTGGGCAGCAAGATTCTTATCATCACCCTCTCCTCTGCCCTGCCCTGCCGTCCAGCGCCCTCCCTGGTCCCCCTGCCTCCATCCTCTCCCCTCCACCAGTCTGTCTTCTGTACAGCAGCCAGAGCGATCTTTTAAACATAAACCAGATCCTGTTGCCCAACTGCTTAAAGCCACCAAAGGCTCCCCATCGCACTCAGAATCAATCCCAAGCTGCCTTCCAAGGCCCCCAGACTCCCTAGGACCTCTCACCCATTTTCTTGGGAGCCACCTGGCTTTTTCTCTGTTCCTCTAATCCCCTCTGGCCTCCAGGCCTTTGCACCTGCTGTTCCCTCTGCCCGGAACACCCCTCCCCCAGAACTTCCCACGACTGGCCTCTTCCCACTCAAATCTCAGCTCAGATGTCAGCCCCTCAGCGAGGCCTCTGCGGGCGAAACTATCCACAGCCATCCATCCTCCCCCTGCCTCTGTCCTCAGACTGTCCCCGCTCACCGTCATCTGAGGTTAGTTCATCTAGACACTGTCCGGATCTGGCTCCCTCCCTAGGGTGGGGGCCTCGTCAGTCTCCCTCCTGCTGTGTTCCCAGCACCTGGCACAGTGCGGCCCATAGAAGAGGCTCAATAAATACTCGTGCAATAAACAAAGCAGGGAGATATAAGACGGTCAGGTGGCAGCAAGGCAGAGAGCAGAAGTGGGCCCGTGGGGCGTGGATGGGCCACTGGCAAGGTGGGCTACCGGGGGCAAGATGGGGAGGACAGGCGAGCTCTGGGGGTCTCTCCAAGGCTTCACGCAGACAGCTTCTCTCTTCTGAGCACTCACACGCAGGCCTCTTTGTGGGCTCTGCCCTCCCACTCCGGAGGGCGTCCCGTGGGGCCTGGGTACCCAGCCCAGATCTCTCAGCGGCTGGGCTAAGGCAGCTGCTTCCACTCCCCCGGGGAGCCCAGCACCAGGCGGGCCCTCCTCCACTCTGCGGGGACCTACCCACCCCTTCTAGCCACTCTCCCCCACCTGCTTGCTGGGTCTGGGCCTGGGTGGGGGTGCTCCGGGGCCCGTCCCCCGCCGCGTTGAAGGCTGCCACGCTGACCATGTAGGCCGTGTAGCCAGTCAGGTTCTTGAGCTTCACCCCGTTCTCGGCCAGGAAAAGCGTCTTCACCCGCTCCGTGACGTTCCGCCGCTGGGCTTCCCAGAAATAAATCTGTGGGCACAGACGATTGTGGGAGTGAGGGGGACAGACAGCCGGCTTCCCTCCTGCCCGGCCTGCTCCAGGGTCTCAGACACCTTCATTCGCACCATTCACACACCTGGAGGTGAGAGTCACCCGGGATATAGCGCAGAAGGAGTTAAGAGCTGTTTTAGAAACCCTTCCAGAACCTTCCTTTTCATGGCTAATACTCCAGTCTCTGCTAGACTGTAAACCCCACAAGGGCACAAACCCTATGTTTCTGCAGGGCCTATAGGATTAAGCACAGCACTTAATTCTTAACTCTGAGGCACATCAGCCTCAGAACATAGTTACTGGAGAAATAAACCCATCCTGTTCTGTAGGAACCCGAGATGCTGAGATAAATGCAGTGCAGAGTCCACCCCGACTAAGAGTGGGTGCAAGCGTCACCGGGGAGCTGGTTAGGGATGCAGAGGGGCAGGCCCACCCCAGACCTGCTGCGTCAACATTTGAAGGTTAAGACCCCTGGTGAGTCACCTGCCCAGGACAGTCTGTGAAGCCGGTTGCAGAGGACGGTGGGGGCGATGACAGCGGGCCTGCCTGGGCTGAACTCCACCGCCATTTACTAACGGTGCCACTTGGCCAGGTGACTTCCCTGGGCTGCAGTTATGTTGTCTCTATATTGGGGTTAAGGACACCCACAGCCCAGGACCAAGGTGACGAGCAGAGGTCGTAAGATGTAAAGAATGAAGACACCGCATGGCGCAGCAGGTTTTAGTCCAGGAGCACGCAGCGGCTCCTCAGTGTTTCCAGTGACTTCGCTGTCAGCGAGGCGAACACTCAGGGAGGCGGGAGAGTCTGGAACTCTGAGCCCAGCTCCAGAAAGCCGCGAGCCCCGCGCCGCGTGGAGGATTAGAGAGCATCTGGCGCCACCTGCTGGCCCAAGAGGTTTCTGCAGGCTATTGGCTTCACTTCTCAGTCTGCCTGGAGGAAGCTCGTAAAAGTGAGCGAGACCTAATAAAAGTGTCCCTGCCTGGCACGTGAGAACGGCAGTTAGGACATCTCGTCACCAGGAAATCATTGCTTTTCTCTACCCGCCCCCTTTTCACAGAGTCTTCTGATATGGGTAGATGAGCGAGAGTTGAGGTAGTCATTTATGAAGTCCCTCGTTCATTCACTTCTTCGCCCGTTCAGAGTGATGGGGATACGACAGCAGACAAAGTTCCCGCTGAGTTTGGGGTGCAGGGGAAAGATCAAGGTGAAGGCTAAAATCTGGGTGTTATCAGCATGTAGATGGTGTTTGGGGAGCACATCAAAAGAGAATTAATGTAGAGAGAGAAGAGTGAGTCCCAGGGCCTAAGCGTTCAGGGGTTGAGGAGAAGAGTTGGAACAGCAAGGAGAGAGGAGGAACAGCCAGCGTGGGAAGCCAAGAGAAGAAAGGATTCCTCGGAAGAGGGAGAGATCTGCTCGTCAGATGCTGGTGCTAAGTCAGGTAGGCTGAGGCCGTCTGGACAACACAGGAATTTCGTGGCCTGGACAGGGAGAGCTTCAGGGGGAGGGCGGGAGGGGCAGGGAGACGGGAACCTACTTGGAGTGGGTTCAAGAGACACTGGTAAGAGGTGGTGGGTACGGAAGATTCTTTTGAGGATTTCTGCTGTAAAGGGACCAACCAGAGACATGGCTGACAGCTGGAAGAAAATGTGAGGTCAGGAAAGCATTCAAAAGATGAAATATATGTCAGGGTGCTTTTATGCCCTGCCCGTGGAGACAGAAAAGCGATGATGCAGGAGAGAGGGGGCAACGGCTGGGGTCACGCTCTTGGGCAGGGGGAGTACTGGGGTCCAGGACCCAGGGGTCCCATATGTACATAAACGGGGCACCCTCAGCAGGTGGGTCTCATGCGTGTGCACCAAATTCAGCAGACCTTGACAGGTGATGATGAACTGACATTTGTGCAAACAGCAGAAGGGACTGAACCTGCGGCCCCAGGGGGCACACGGCCGAGCTGCAGTCAGGCCGATGCGTAGCTGGGGGTCTGCGGGAGTGCACGCTCCACAGAGGGCCCACATTTTGGTCGATTTGGCTCCCTTGTGTCTCAAGCACCTAGAGTCATGCCTGGCACATCACTGACACTCAGTAAACGTTAGCTGATGAACAGATGCCTTACACAGAGCAGGCGCAGCCGTGAATCATTATGTCACCCCCTTCCGTCTATTAGTCTCAATCCCCTGTCCTTTCTGGCTTATCATCAGCCCAAACTTCAGCCCCCGTTAAATCAGGTCCACACGCCACACATCTGACTGTCGCTGGAGGAAGTCACACTTTCAGTTCACGAGCACAGCCTCGCCTGGGCCAGCCCCCATGCTACCCTGCCCTGGTCCACGTACTTTCATCCATTCCTGCACTGTCTCCCCTCCCTCCCCATGCTCACCCCTAGCCAAGGACCCTGCACTGAGAAGCAAGCAATCAGACGTCCACAAGCTCCCTTTGCCACCTATTCCACCTCCTGCCCCTGCGTCTGTATCGGCTCCTCCCTCCTGCCACCAGGGCTGAGCTGCTAGCTCCCTTCTGAGGCGACCTCACATTCGTGCACTAAATCCCAGCCCCTCTCACCTCCTCCAGGACATTACCCCAGCACAGCTTCCTCTCTTCCCCGAATCACCAAAGGTTTCCTCTTTCCAGGGTCATTTCTATCAGCGCACCCACGAGATGCTATTTCTCCCGTCTGAACACCCCTCTGTTGACTGCCTTCTAGCATCTACTCCATTCTGTTTGCCCCACTAAAGTAAAACTCCTCAAAAGGGACATCAGTTCTTGTTGCCTCCCCTCATTCTCTCTTGAACCCACTCCAAGCAGGCATCCCCCGCCCCCAACTCTTGTCAGAGTCACCCGTGAACTGCACCTGGTTAATGCAGTAATCCAGCGCTCCCAAACTTTCTGTAAGGGCCAGGTAATAAATATTTTAGGCTTCGCAGACTACATGATCTCTGCTGCAACTATTCAACTCTGCCATTGTGACTCGAAAGTAGCCACAGGCAATTTGTAAACAAATGAGTGTGGCTGTGTTCCAATAAAACTTTATTCACAAAAACAAATGGAGGGCCAGATTTGGCCATGGGCTGTAGTCTGCCAAGTCCCTGAATAATTGCTTCCTAGATTTCATTTTGTTTGAGCTCTCAGTCATGGTTGGCACATCTGATTCCTCCCTCCTTCTGGAAGCACATTCTTCATGTGGGTGCTGAGACTTCACCCACTTTTTTTGGTTCCAGGGCTCAGTTTTCAGACTTCTTGTGTTCTCTATGTATACACGTCTAATCTGGATTTCAGTCTATACGCCGAGGCCTCCACAATTCACATCGCCAGCTTAGACCCTCTCTGGAGCTCTAGACCTGCATATCCAGCTCCATACGGTGTCTCCCCTCGGACGTTCGACAGAAGCCTGGACTGACTCCAGCTCTCCTCTCCAAGTCTCCTCCTCCGCCAGCTTTTGTCTTTTCCTGCTCTGTAACTGGAAGCTCCATCATCCAATTGCACAGAAATCCTTGTCACTTCTCCTTCTGTTACACCCCACATTTAATTCATTAGCAAATTCTACCAGCTCTACCCTTCAAATGGAGCCGGAGAGTGAATGCTTCTCACCACCGCTTCCCCTGGTCTAAGCTACCACAGTGTCTCACCGGATTATTCAGTCGCCTCTTTGTGGTTTTGTGCTTTCCCCATTTCAGACTACTGCACAGCATCCGGCACAACCCTTTAATAACCCAGGCCACCCATGTCCCTCCTCTGCCCCAAACCCTCCATGGCTGTCATCTCATTCAGATTGACAGCCAAAGCCCGTGAGGGCTCTAGGTGACGTTTCCCTGGTCACTGCTTGGACCCGTCTCCCATCACTCTGCCCCCACCCACTCTGGGACACACGAGGCTCTTTGCTGGTCTTCGTACCCACCAACCCCAGGACCTGTGCTCCTCTTTTCCCTCTTTCTAGAATATTCTTCTTCCAGATCCATGTGATTCACATCCCAATCTCTTTCACTTTTGCTCAAGTGTCACCTTTTCATTAAGTCCTTTCCTAATGATCCAATAAAAGTTTCAAACCTCCCCCTGGATCTCTGTCTCTCTACCCCCTTAACCTGCTTCATTTACCACCGTCTGGAGGTGCTATTCATTTTGTACATCGTTGGTCTTCCCGCCCTACAACGTAAGCTCATGTTGTCTCTCTGCTTGCTGCTTTATTCCCAGCACAGAGAACACCGCTGGCACAAAATAACCGCTCAACAAACACGCGTCACTGAAAGACTGTCACTGCGTGGACATGCTCACCCCTGCACTTGTCACAGCTCAACCTGACCCAAATGCGGCTCTTCTCAGCCATGCTCACTGGCTGGTGATGTTAACACTTCATTAATGTTAATGTCAATGAATGTGGATGTTAATTCACGTCTGGGAGGTGGCAATTCCCTTTCCCTAGCTAATGCCCACAGTCGCGATGTTCCCCGGAGCACGCCCACATCTGCTGTGTGACATGCGGTGTTGGTGCACCCACACGTTTCCCGGTCTGTACAGTAACCGGAGTCCACACCTCGACAGTCTGGTGGCTGCCAAACTGTTGCAGGCTCTGCTCTGGCTCCTTCTTCTTCCCATGGGAGGCATACGCTAGCGGTATAATATTTAGTTTTCCCAGCTGGCACTCCCGGGCGTCATCCATCTTTAGAGCTTCCTTGGCAAGACACCTTTCCTCCTCTCTCCCTCCTCCTTCACCCAGATGGAAAGAGACTCCTATACCAGATTCTGCCTTAAACCGGGGCTGCCTGTACTGACAAGCCGTGTGACCCGGACCAGCCCCTCACCTGTGCTGAGACCCGGGTCTCCCTGTGCAGTGAGGGGCTGAGCCAGGTAAACCGGGAGCCCCCTTGTGGCTCTCACACTCCCCACCCGCCACTGCCCTGGGCCGCTCCCTGGAATCACCAACCACCCCCAGGAACCAGAGTGGCGCTGGACCCTGGCACAGGAGGCAGCCTTCAAACACGGCCAAGGGCTGTGTCCCAACGGCTCCAGCCAAGGAGACACGTTACTATTATTATTACTTTTACCACGTGCACTAGCGTTGTGTGCTCAGTGCCTCCTCTCCACCCCGCGCAGGGTGAGGGCCGGCAGACCTGGGGTCTGACTCTCTGCCATGTGCTTTTTTGTGACCTTGCCGGGCCACCCAACCTGGGTCTCGGTTTCATCATCTATACGATGGGCACATGCATTGATAATCTACCAGCTTTACGGGGCTTTCAAGATGACTCGGGAGTTGTAAAGGGCTCTGTGAACTTTAGAGACAAATTGAATCCTGTCGTAACACATGACATCATCTAAAATCTAGAAATAATTTTCAACAGAGATTTCCAAGTCCTAGCCAGTGGTCCCTTGCTAATTAGCCATCCAATTAGCATCAATGTTGCAAGGTTGGCCAAATGACCACTTTCAGGGGTCTTCTGTTGGCCTTGGGAGTTGGTGGGCTGGAGTGGGGGTGTGTGCCGCCCGGCGCTGACACAAGCTGAGGCAGGACCTGAGTTTCCTGCATCTGAGCTCAGCCTGCCCCTAGGACGCTGCAGAGGATGCGTGGAGCTTCGCTCCAGCTGCACAACATTTCTGTGGATTGGGTGCAAACACCCAAGGGAGCAGGTGCAGACCTGGGGACCTCACCCCTCTACCACCCACGGGTCCCTCTCAACCGCCAGCACAGCCCTTTGCCCCTCTGGACCCTCTTCTCTGCTGGAGCGCCCCGTACCTTGTAGCCCTGGATGTCTCCATTCTGGCTGTCCAGCGGGGGTGGCTCCCATGTCACATCCAGCTGGGTGGCCGTGGTGCCGTGGACGGCCACATTGCGAGGAGCTGCTGTGGGCACTGGAGGGTGTGAGGGGTCGTGGGTGTGAGGTGCGAGTGGATTTCAGGGAGGAGGAGGTGGGCTAGGGCTGGCTAGGACCCCCGATCCCCTATCTCCTCTAGGTGGGCTTTGTGGGGTGGGGGTCGGGGGCCAATGCTGGGGCTGGAAGGGCAGGCACGCTCACCTGCCTCGCCAACAAAGACCTCCTGTGGGGGACTCGAGGGCCCCTCACCCACGGCGTTGTACACACTCATCCGTATCTCGTATCTCCGGTGCTTGTTCAGGTCTGTGGGATGACAGTGGGAGAGAGGTCACATCCCTGCAGGGGACAGAGCCAGCGTGGAGGGTGGCGGCTGTGGGGGAGGGGTGACGCACCCCTGTGAGTCTAGTCCCTCGTGAGAAAGTTCAGGAAAGAATAGGTGAGAGGTAGGGCCGGGGTGTTGTGGGGGGTGCTCCACCTTCTCCCTGGAAATCTGGACGCAGGATGACTCGGGCTGGCTTCCCAGCCAAGGCTGACCATACTGGACACTTTAGAGACTGAAAGGGGCACCATTAATATTTATGCCGGGACAACCGGTGTGAACTGAAATTGTCCTGGGCACACCGGGTCACAGGTCACTCCTTCCCCACAGGGCAGATGCTTAAAGTTCCCAGATCCACCCCTCAGGCCCCATCAACCAGCTGTTCACACAGGGCTCAGCCCCGAAGGGAAGGGGCTTATAGGGCGTGAATCTGGGCTAAGGAACCCTGTGCTTTTGCTGAGTCTGGGGTGCTTGGATGGAGATGCCTGGACAGAGGCTGGGAGAGGAGCAGCTGCAGGAAGACGGGCTCTGATACCCTGGGTTGGGGACGCTGTCCCTGCTGCGGGGAGTGGCTGAAAGGTTCTCCACCCCGTCTCTGTGCTCCCCTCCCCATGTCCCACTCCCGGGTGGAAGTCCCTCCATTCACCTGGAAGGTTCGTGAGGGACTCACCCTAATTTAACTGGCCACGCAGCCTGTGTGGGCTGCTGGCTGAGGAGGGAAGGAGGACAATTTAGTCTCAAGCTCGAGCTGCTTCCTACTAAGCACGAGGCACCCTTGCCCAAGGCTCTGGGCCTTAGGGAGAAGCATGGCTGGGACTTTAGAATCGGGGCAAGGGGTCGGGGTGGGCATCCAGAGGGAACATTTCCCCGTCCCTGGAGGGAAGAGGGGGTTCTGCTCACTCCAGGTGGGGCTCGGCCTGGAAGACCGAGCTGTACTGAAAAGTGCCTTTGATGGGCCGAGATGGGGCAGCCGCGATGGGCATGCCTCCCATCCAACCAGAGGGACCAGCAGCCCCTCCGTGGAACCTGTCATTGTCCCCTGACCCCCGGAGCACGAGATCATGGCCGTTTTCTTTTCCATCTCACACCTGATGGATGATGGGTTGGAGGAGACCTTCCCCAGTGACCCTCTACATTTTTGTGTGTTTCAGGAAAGTCACAAGCGCTGAGTGGTCCCGTTCTTCAAGTAGCCTGAGGGGGGGCGCACCACTCGGCCCGTGGTCAGGCCTCCTTAGAGGCCCCACTCCCCATCCCTGTGGAAGGCGTGGGCCCCATTCGGGGCCGCCATGCAAGACTTACTGTCCAGCTCGTAGTGCGTGAGGCTGGGCCGACTCAGGTTCCGCATGGAGTACATGGCTACGGGGTGGGGGGCGGAGGGGGCCAGAGGGAGACAGCAGACAGAGAAGGTTAGTACACACACCCCCACTCCACAAAGACCCTGATCAGGGGGGCGGGATGGGAGACAGGGGGCCTGGCAACGCACATGCAGAGGGAAGGAGTTTCCAGATCCCGACGGTGAGTTAGGAGGCAGGACAGGAGTCAGAGAGAAGGAGGCAGCTCCTGGGACAGTGCTGCCCCCGCCCCAGTGTGCGTGGGCCCGAGGTCACGGGGTACCGCGAGCCCCTAGGAGCCCAGCATCCCTGGGGGACCCTCTAGTCCCAACAGGCTCCCTTGTGAAAGGCGGAACTCCTGAGAATCACCATGAAATAGTGGTGTCATTAACATCCTCCTGCGAGCCAGAACCCACTTTACTACCAGGAAATATGAGTTTACTACACACAGGCAATGTAAGTCCACAACCAGAAGCACATGTCTGCAAAAAGACAAAAAATAAAAATAACGCAGGCCGTCGGATCAGCTATTTCCGAGTTTTTCTATTAACGTTCCTTTGCTACACATTAAATCATCTCGTTGTCTGCTAACACTCGTTAGAAGACAGGGCACAGAAGGTTTAAGAGAATTATGGAGGAAAAATCAAGATGGAGAGGATCTTAAACTGCTCCTTCTCTCCTGCTAGTCTCTGTCTGGGTGAGCGGTCCCACCAGCACCCGGGCACCCAAATCCTCTGGACTCCTCCCCTCCCGCCTGCCTCCCCGTCCCCTCCAGGGGTCAGTCGTGGAGCCCACAGCACCTCAGCTCCCACACTGGCCCTAGATTCCAGCCCAGGCCTGCCACCTTGGCTCCAGCCTCACACTCTCGCCGACGTCACTGCGTTAGCCTCCAGCTGGCCTCCCTGCCTCTGGACCCCATCGCCAGCATCACTCTCCTGACCCCAAAGTGCAACCACATCAGTCCTTACTTATGACTGTCCCTGGGATTCCCACCTGCTCCTGGCTCTCTCCTGCCACAGACGCAGGCTGGATTCCGAGGACCCCAGGGCAGGCCAGTGGCCTCCCTGAAGAACGAGAGGGGGCCAGACCACAGGCTCTGGGATGTGCCCGGGCTTGGCTTTTGGTCTTCCTTCCCACCTCAGGCCCTTCCCTTTGGACTGGTTGACTTGGAATCATCCATCAGTGTCAGGGCCACGGCCATCCACCAGGGAAGCCTTTTCTGAACCCGGTTTAGACTCTCCTGAAATACGTCCTTCATGGCTGTCATGACAACAGTCTTAGACATCTACTTCTGGGTTTACTTATAGAGCACCTGGCTCCTCCTCCAGCTGCAAACTCCGAGAGGGCAGGGACCCTGTGTGTCTTGTTCACTGGTGTGCCCCCATGTCTGGGGGCAGGCAGAAGGTGCTCAGGAAATACTGGCTCAGGGAAGGAATGGGTCGGGGGGAGAGGCACACGCAAGGCAGAGCGGCAGGGTTTCAGGTTAGAGTTTCCGGGAAGCTGAGAGCCTCAGGGCGGGGAAGCGCGTGTGCCGGCCCCACCAGCCCCGACTCCCGCGGATGTCACTCACAGGTAAGCTCCGCCCACTTGGCCCCGGGGTTGTTGATGCCGCGCAGCGTGAAGGCCCTGAGCCCCTCATAGAGCAGCTCTCGGTACCGGATCCGGAAGCCCAGGAGGATGCCGTTGATCTTCTCCTCCGGCGGTGGCTGCAGGGAACGGAGTGGGGAATGGGGAGGGGCCGGCACCACCTCTGATCTCCGGCTTCCACTCTGCTCCTCCCTCCCTCCCCATCCCGCCTCCTGCGGCCACAGAGCAGGGACCGAGTCTCAATCAGAAAAAGAAATCAAAATGAGCATTTTTAATTTACAAAGCATTTCCAACGAGGTTATTTCATCCCTGCAGCCTTCCCTGTGAGGCCAGGAATCACCACGCCACCCTCCCTGAGCAGGGAAGTGAGGCTCAGAGATGGTTAAGACACTTGCCCAAGGTCACACAGCATCGCTGGGGCCCCAGCATGCCTAGGGCTCTTCTCAGAGAGCGGGTCCTTGCCTAGGAACTCCCTCACATGGTCACCAGGCCCCCTTGGCCTGCTGATCCCTCTGCCTACCACCTGGCCAACATTTCCTGGAGTTTCCTGTGAGCCAGCTCCTCTCCCTGCTCTTCTGCATGAACAAGAGGGAGTGCACCTGCCCCCTCCTCACCCCTCCGCCTTTATCCTTCTCTCCTTTGCTGTCTGGCTGAGCTGGAGAACAGGCTTCAGGAGAAGGTGGAAGCTACTTTTTATGATGCCTCTTTTAAAAGACTTGCTGAGGCGGTTCAGCCTTTTATTAGCTCCTTAATTGCATCCCTGGCTGCTGCTCCCACCTCCCTGCCCCCTTCACCACCATGGCTCCCATCTGCTCCAGCCTCATCCAGGGGCCCAGCCGCACTAGGTCATTTTCACTCAAGGGCGTGTCCTCATGGGTGAGGCCTCCAGCCAGAGGAGGGGCCGGGGGGTTGGGGGAGGGTGGGGGTCCCTCCTCGTTTCCTCTTCGAGGGCTTTCCCTTAGGGGGGCTGCAGGTGGGTGAAGGTTGGTGCCTACCCCTCTGACCTGGGAAGCAGAGACAGGAATTCGCCACTTTGGGGCCTGTGTGGGTGACCCGCCAGGCCCAAAGGCTGGACTTTGGAGGGCACAGGGGGATCCCACAGGCAATCCTGGGCAACCTGGTCTCTGAGATGCATCCTGTGGTCTTTTTCAGGCCATAGCAGAGTGTCAAAGAGCGGGCAGCTGGGGAGGAGCGGAGGAAGGCGGTCCTCCGTGCCCGGACAATGGGTTCCTGCTCACAGTGACAGGATGGTAGCCCCCTCCAGGCGCAGGTCAGGCAGCCACACCCGGGTTTGGTCTGTCTGTCAGGAATCCCTTCGCTGACAGTGGGGCTGGGTTTCCTGGAGACTCTGGGGGCCCTGGAAGCCCAGAGCACTTTTCTGTCGCAGGATTCAGCCGACCGAAGGGCACTAAGCCCGGTCCTGCCACTTAGTAGCCATGTGACCTGGGTCATTTGCATCACCTCCCTGAGTCTGGGTCCCCACCTGTAGGAGAGGACTGTAGGAGCACCTGGCCGATCTGATTATCTGGAGCCTGGAACGAGGGGCGTGCAGGTGTGTCTGTGCGTGTGCACGTGGGTGTCTATGCGTGTGTGTACAATGTCCCAGCCCTGGTGGGTCTGTTGGCTTTCTGGTCCCAGCACACAGCTTGTCCGAGTCCTCGGGCCCCTCCCAGCCTGCCGGGCCGTACCTGCCATCGGATCAGCACGGAGGTGGTGGTGTGGGGTGTCACCGAGATGATGGTGGGCGCTTCGTCGGGGGCTGGGGAGAAAGGCAGATAGGTGAGCTCTGAGGCCTGGGGCTTAGGCCCCCTGGGAGGCCACAGGGACCAGATTCTGCGCACACTGGACTGTGGGCAGCTCCAGCTTAAGTCACCTCCCATCACTCCAAATTCTGCAGAACAAAGGGCCAGTGTGGAGGGAGACAGGGGTGGACCTGGCCCAAGCCCAAGCCCAAGGGTACAGAGCCTTCTCCCCTCTGTCCCTAGAGCCACAGGCCTCGCACGCTGCTGCTGGGCTTCCCCACTCCCCTCCACTGGTTTTCTGGGGTCAGCCGCAAGCTTGGGGGACATCAGAGAAGAGACACACTAGAATGCCAGGCTGAGTGTGGGTACCCGAGCCCATGGTGAAGGCCCCTCTGGCTCAAACCTCCTTGGGGGTTTGCCCAGGGAGGCAGACAGAGGGTCCAGCAGGCCCGGTGCCCCTCCATCTTTGGAGGCCCCTCCCCCTAGAAGAGAATGCCCAGTGCTCAGGAAGTGCCCAGATGGCCAAGAGAAAGAGACCCAAGTGGGGGACACTGACCAGCCTGCAGGGTGGTCAGTGGTTCCGACTCCTCACTGAACTCGCTGTCCCCAATGTCATTGGTCGCCTTCACTCGGAACTTGTAGGATGTGAAGGGCTTGAGCCTGGGGAGGGATTGAGTTCAGTGAGTGGAGGTGTCATGAATGGAGGTGTCCTAACGGCCTCTCCCGCCATCTCTGCTCGGGGGAAAGGGGGGCGGGGGTGCAGACACAGACAGGAACATGGAGTCTCAGAAAGAAAGTCTGCTACAATGGGGACACACAGGGGCCAGGCCCCGGGGTCCTGAACTCCCAGGCCGGGCCCCTAGACCAAGCCGGCTTGGGATGTGGCCTCATCTTTAGCTCCAGTTATAAGCCATAGGTCCCCAAGAGGAAATGTCCATGTATTTCCTACCTCAGAGGAGCGGGCAGCTAGTACAGAGCACCAACCACGCCCTCTCTGGACAAGCTCCTCCCCCAAGAACTGCGTCCTTGTCTTGAATTTAGTACATTCAGGAAAGGTCATGGTTCTCAAGGGTTAACCAGCCCTTCGTCTCTATAAGCCTCATTTCCTCCAGACAAATGTCTTCCTTTTTGATTTATTGGGAGTGGGGGGGTTGGGAGGAAAGTACTGCTCAAATGTCTCGGTCACGTCAACTGGAATATATAAAATATGACCCCCTAGGAATTAAATTGAAGCCAGAATTTCGGAGCGAAGCCACACGCCCCTATTAAAGATGGAGAGAGAGACGCCGCCCGGCTGGGAGGAATCGCTAATGAAGGATGGAAGCTCTGTGCTAAGGGGCGCTTCTGGGCTCCAGAAATAGATAATTAAGAGGCAGCCCTAACAGGGCTCCGGAGAGATGGGAGGGAGGTTAGGACAGAGCTGGCGAGGATGCGAGTGGACGGGAGGGCTCCTGGGTGGGGCAGCTGAGGAAGAGGTGTGGGGTGGGCAGCCTCCAGGGCTTCTCCCGCTGAGCTGCCCGGCCGGGAGGGCTGGGGCGGAGATGCTGGCGGACGGGCTCACCTGTCCACGATGAAGGCGGAGGCGTTGTGGCTCACGGACGCGGAGTGCAGCGCCCACCTGCCGCTGGGCAGCTCGCGGGTCTGGACGGTGTAGTAGCGCACGGGGGACAGGCCGTCGCTCCCTGGCTCCCAGGACAGCAGCACGCTGCGCGCCTTCACGTCTTCCTGCTGCACCACCGGCTTGCGGGGGGGCTGCGGGCGGGCTGGGAGGAGGCGGAGGGGAAGAGCAGGTGAGCCAGAAGTGGAGGGAGGTGAGCTTTCTCAAGGAAGGAAGGGAGGTGTTCGGGGCTCAGGCCTGACAGCCCTGCCCCATCCGCTTCCACGCACGCGGATCCTGGGAACTGACACCTCCCGAGGGCAGCCTCAACCAGGGCCTGGCAGAGAGGAGGTAGGAACAACCCAGCTCCTTGCCCCTGCCTGCCACAGTGTGAGATGGGACCCACGCTGTCCCTGATTGGGCAGGACAGAGCCCACCTTTCCCTCTGTGGGGCTCTGCTTTTGCCCACATGCTTGGCTTCCTTCTCCCTGCCCCGTGCCCTCCTGCAGGGCTTTCTAGTCTCAGCGCTTTGGCATTCGGGGTGGAGGATTCTTGGATACGGCGCTGCCCTGTGCATTGTAGGATGCTTGGCAGCATCCCTGGCCTCTACCCACTAGTTGCAGAGGCACCTCCCTCCTAGTTGTGACAACCAAAATGTCTCCAGACATTGCCCCATGGGGGGCAAAGCAGCCCCTGGCTGAGAACCACTGTCCTGCTGGCTTCTCCTGGGGACATCGTCTAATAAATCACGTTCACAGGAATCCGGGTCGCGGGCCTGCTTCTGGGGACCCCAACCTTGGGCGAGGTGCCAGCTCAGAGCAGCAGGGCAGTGGCAGCTGGGTTCCAGGCTGCAGCCCCATCCTCCGCCCTCCTGGACATGCTCTTTGTCAAGGGGAAGGAAGCTGGTCTCACCCACCTGCCCTTTAGAAAACTGGGAGCCGGGGCAGAGCAAGATCCTTGGGAAGGGAACTCCCAGCTCAGCTCTGGAAGTCTACTAGAGCCTTCGCTGACCTCGACGTCAGAGATTTGAGCCCACTTTCCATTGCAGACCAGGGCAATGTGACCCTTAACTAGCTGATCACCAGCCATCCACGAGGAGAGGGTCTGAGCACCTGGGTTGGCTGGGGCCCCCTCGGCTCCCCCCCAGGCCACCCCAGCCCCTGTGGCAGTTACCTCTCTTCTCGGTGGTCACCACCAAGGCCTCGGCAGCCTCGCCCCAGCCCTTGCGGGTCTGGGCCGTGATGCGGAACAGGTAGACAGACTCTGGCTTGAGGCTGGTGGCCGTGTACTGGCGGGCGCTGGGCGGGAGCACCTCCACCGTGGCGGTGTTGGCTGTGGTGGCATTGAGCCGGTGTGTGATCTGGTAAGCTGTGGAGAAGGAAGGAAACGGGCCATGCTGGGAAGGAGGGCACTCTGCCCCCAGAACCCCCAGATAGGGTCATTCCTTCCTCGGTCACCACATGTCTGCACTTGGGCCACCTGGGCTGTGGTTCGTCTGCTTGAAGCCCTCTTGGTCACCCTTGCATCCTCAGCTGCCCGTGGGAAGTATGACTGTGGGAGGCATGGACAGCTGCTCTGTACACAGCGTTTGTGACCCCCACAACAGCCCCATGTGAGGAAACTGAGGCCCAGAGAGGATAGACCACCTGCTAGGAGGTGACTGAGCTGGAATTCCAGTCCAGGTCTTTCTAAGTCTACAGTCTTAGGTCTCCACTCTGCCTTCGCAGGCACAGCCTCCATCTGGGGCAGGCGTTGAGGAGGCCAGGACTGAGAGCTCGGGACCAGGCACAGGTAGTCCAGTCCTCCATTTTACAGGTAAGGGAGCTGAGGCCGTGGAGGGAAGCCGATTTACTCAAGTTCACACACCGCGTGTCTCCTGTGGGGCTGTGTGTGTACGTGTTAGGGGAGGAAACTTGAATACGAAATGATGCTTCTGATCGCAGCACCCCTCCCTGTGCCTGAGCTCCTGTCTCCCACCTGTGAGCACGGCTGTGGCGAGCTGGCCAGTGCGCTCTCACCTGGCCACACTTAGGAATAGCAGCCAAGGTTTACCAGATGGCCAGTGGGCTCGCGGCATTTGGGAGCACAACGTTAACCAATGGTCCTTAAGGGACCTGAGCTCTGACCTTGCCCTCCAGCAGATAATCTTACAGACTGAGATTTCTAGTGGGAGAAACAAGACTCAGAATCCTTCTTGAGGAGATGTGGACACTTTCTGTGCCTAGTCTCCCTCTGGCCAACACCGAATTTGCCTCTTTTATACATTATACCTCCTTCTTCTTCCTGTGGCCAGGGAACGGGAAGGGCAGAGCTTACCAAGGATGATGCCGTTGGGGGCAGTAGGGGGCTGCCAGATCAGGCGCACCGATGTGGTCCTCACCTCTGGGAATAGGATACCCATGGGTGGTCCTGGGACTGGAGGGGACAGAGGAGAAGTGGGTGACAGTGTGGCTGCTGCTCAGTCCCGAGCCCAGTCCAGCTCAGCAGAGCAGCATGGCGGGCTCAGCTCAGCTCAGTGACCTTTGTGGAGTGCTGCTCTGTGCCCGGCCCTGTGTCCTAACGCAGGACACGAAGATGCTGTCAGTGCGGTTTCTGCCCTCAAAATCGGCATTATTTGGTAGGAACTAGAAGGGACCAAGGCTCCAGCTCCCTTTAGCTCAGTGTTTGTGAACATGTACACACGCATGTGTACACAGGGCTGCCCTCAGCACTGGGCGAGGGGACCCTGTCCCGGGTCTGTGCTTTAGAAGGTCACTCTTCCTTCCCCCCATGCGGTGAGGCGGCTATGGGGCAAGGGGAAGCGCCCACCCTGAGCCTGCACCACCCCTCTTTCCAGACCCGGCTCCGGAATCTGGGATCCTGGAATTCCCTGTGCAGACAGGCCCGAGCATGCCTCTAGGGTCTGCACGGGCCTGTTCACAGGCCCACCCTCCTGAGGGTGGACTTGCACTTCTGGACCAAGGGATGGCCAAGGGATCACTGTTTTGGGCGTGGGGATGGAGACTGAATGACATTGACCAGAGGAGAGGGTGGGAAGAGAGCAGGGAGGCGGGGTTGGGGGACGGCTATGGGGGCAACTCTTCGTGCGCTGCCTCATTCCAACACGGAATGCCAAGGAGTCTGGGCTTTCTAAACTTGAACTCGGCCTTCCGGGTCATTATGAGGGTCTATTTGTCAAGGCTGGAGGATAGAACATAGTTAATTTAACAGCTCATTAGCTTGATTTATAACTATGATACATGGATATACGGTGTTTGGGATTCCTTTTGCACTCTTGTCTGAACCCCACAAATGTTTGTGGTGGGCAGGAGGTGCGTATGTGTGTGGGGCGGGGAGGAGGGGGGCAAAGGACCTGTCAGTCAGCCTCTGACGGGAGTTGTGCTGCAGAGCTGAAGGCCTGCAGCCCAGCTGGTGTCACTCCTGCAAACGGGACCAGGAGGCTCGTGCCCAGGAACAAACAAGCTTTCCCTTTGCACAGACCTTTGCTTAAAGTGAACCCGCCCCGGGCGAACAAGAAATCAAAACAGGTGCAAAGTATCTATTCCGGACACTCATCCCAGAGAGAGTGCAAGAGACGGAAGCAGATGTCAGACTGCCCTTGCATTGTCATTTCTGCCCCAGGGATGCACCGTCTGTAATCAGCATTCCCTTGCGGTGGGGATGGGACTGAGGTGGCCCTCGGTGAGCTGCCCCCGCAGGAGAAGCCTGAGGTCACGGCTCCCCCTGGGGCAAAGTGTGACCCCGAGGGGCAGGGCTAGGCAGGCAGGAGGAAGGGCAGCTCCCAGTCTCCCCAGGCTGGCAGGGATTCAAACTCACCATCATCCAGTGTCCGCTCCAGGATGGGAGGGTGGCTGGGGCTGCCGTCCCCGATGCGTGTGAAGGCCAGCACCTGGACCTCGTAGAGCACGTACTTGCCCAAGCCTGTGAGCTGGGCGCTGCGGGACGAGTTCCCTTCCACCAGCCAGAACCGGGACTGGGAGTCTGAGTCCTTCTCCTTATACATCACCTGCCAGAGCCCAGCGCAGGGTGAGGGCCTCGGGCCTGGGTCGGGCCCTGCCAGCACCTCTCCCAAGTCCCATCCCCAGGAGCGAGGTAGGCGGGGATGGAGCAGGCAGGCTCGGGCTCCGTGGAGTGGCTCGGCCCCAAGGGGGCATAGGGGTAAGTGCAAAGCTAGTGTTGTGGGAAGGGGACACAAAGATGTGCTCAGCCATGGAGCTGAAGTTTCCTTAGAGAGCATCCAGGTAATAAAACAGGCCCAGAGAGGGGGCGTGACTTGCTCAAGGTCACACAGCCACTAGTGGCAGAGCCAGGAGGTCAAGCCACATCTGCTGACTGACTTCCAGGCCTGGGCGGGATCATACGGCTAGGCACAGCTTTGGGAGGAATTCTAGAAGATAACAGAAACTGAAGCTGGGCCCATTGGAGCTGAGAGTGAGGCTTGGGTAGCCAGTGTGGCCTCCTGGGGGAGGTGGAGTTGCCCCACGGACCCTGGGCCCTCCCTGGAAGCCCCCGAACCCCTGAGGGAGGACTCCCTAGTTGCCATGGCGACCGGTGGATGGGATGCTAGGCAGAAACCCTGTGTCTACCCTAGAAGGCAGAGACCCGGGCCCCAGGGGGTCACGAGGACAGGGCCTCTGAGGTGGGGAAGCTGGTGTAGGGGCTCCAGCCTCCTCCCGTGCTCGGACCCAGGACCAACCTTGTAGCCCAGCACGAGCCCATTGCGGTCGGCCTCAGGGATTTCATTCCAGCGCACCAGCATGCTGCTGGAGGTGGTGGCCAGCGCCGACACGTTGGTGGGGCCAGAGGATGGGACTGAGGGAGAAAGGGAGCGGAGAGAAGGAGCTCAGGACCCAAGGACCCTGGGCCCTCCCTGGAAGCCCCCCCACCCCTGAGGGAGGACTCCCTGGTTGCCATGGCGACCAGTAGCTGGGCTGCTAGGCAGAGGCCCTGTGGAAGCGAGTGGAGGGGGACCTGGGGAAGGATGCATGGCACAGGCAGTCCCCAAAGAGCAAGTTATCTGGCCATGATTCCTTTTGGCTCTGGAATGTCACAGATGCTGTTTCTGGTTTCAGATTAGCCTCCCCGTTATCCTCCACTCAGGCTAAGTCAGACTGAGCCTGGATTCCTGCCAGCGCAGCAGTGGGGGGTGAGGGACCTGTCATTTAAAAGGCACCAGGAAAAAGCCCCAGAGCGGTGAGCCACATGTGCTCGAATGAGGCTGGGGGCTCATATTCTGTGGGTGACCCCTTGCCAGGCCCCTAAGAGCTGCTGGTTGCATTCTGGAATGTTCTGAGAGCTAACCCCACCCCCTCCCCCATCTCAGGCTCTCTCAGGGACTACTGGGTGTCAGGGTTAGAGGTGAGGGCACAGAAGTGGGGATCCCCCACCCCCGACTTTGGGAGCAGTGGGACAGTGGCAGGAAGGGATCAGGTGCTGGGAGATGCAGCAACACGCAGGGCGCGCGGCCGGGTCATGAGCACAAACAGGAAGGTGAGCCCTGACTATTTCTGAACAACAGCACCGGCTTTTGTGCCCTTGGAAGGGCCTGAGGGCAGAGAGACAAAGGCGGGATGGGGACAGTGGTGGGTGGCTATCCCAGCACAGGCCTCGGGGAGGCTGGCACGAGGGGGCGGTACCTGACTCCCGGGTCCTGCCCATCACCATCTGGCTCCAGGGCCCGCTCCCGATGGCGTTGAAGGCCTGGACCTGGACGCGGTACTCTGTCCACTCCTCCAGGTCCTCGATGGTGTACTCCCGCTCCACGCGGTCCTGCACCACGTGGCTCAGCGTCCTGCCGTGGCCGTCTGCCCGGCTGTATTTGATCTTGTAGCCCACCGACTCGGGGTTCCCGTTGTATTCCATCTCTGGGAGAGGCTGCAGCGGAGGCACACAGTGGAGCTGCTGTGAGGCCAGGCCCACCCTGTGTGTGCAACTGCCTGGCTGGTGCCCCCTCTGCCAGGGAGCCTTCAGGATTACCTCACCCGCTGTCCAACCCGTCTGACCCCATGTGCGATGCTCTTACCCTGGGGTGTGGCTTAGATTGTGTAACTGTCTCCTGTCTCCCTGTATCTCCACGTCAGGCTCCGAGTGCCATCCACTCCTTATTGTGCACTCAACGAACTTACCACCCTGCCAAGATGGTCAGACCTGGCGAGGAGACCCCCAAAGTCTGTCTGTCCAACCTGCTGATGAGTGCAGCACCTTTGGGCCTGGCTGTCTCCACCACTCAACTCCCTCACTCAGGCTGCCAGCACATACTTATCTAATTGCCTACGACACGCCTGGTCACAGTCAGGAAGTCCTTCCTTCCGCAAACTCCAGTCTCTCCTGCTGTGTTTTCAGCCTCTTTCTCTTGTTTGAGTCTCAGCAAAGAGAAAACACATTCGCCTTTCCTGGGCTTCATGATGAGGCTGCTGGGGCTGTGGTCACTGGCTCAGGTCGTTAGGATGGACTTGGGTGGGGTCAATAGGCAGGGAGGTGTGTGCACGTTGGGGAAGCCCGTGATGGGAAGCAGGTGTGAGCTGCGGGCCAGGCCTTCAGATTCTCCTCGGAAGGTGGCAGAACTAGAGCTGGGGCACCCTTGGCCATCACCTGCCCCCATTCTGCTCCCCCAGGGGCTCCAAAGAGCCACAGTCCACAGGCTCCCCCACATTCTGACCCACTTGCTCCCGCTCCTCTCCTTCGGCCTCTGCCTCTCTCCCTACAGACTCACTCCCTCCGCCAGGCCAGACACTTAGTGAAGCCAACCAGAGACCATTAAGACAGCGATCGATGGGCCGAGAGCTCGAGATGGGCCTCGAGCACATGCTCCCTTACCTGCGGAGGAAAGGTAACGGGCCGTGCACCATTAAGGGGGACTAGAGGTGCCTGGTGCCCTGCACAGCGCAGCAAAGGCCTTTTTATTCCCCCTCCAGCTCCCTCTGGGTATCAGACTCTTTAGCCTTTTAGTACTTGGAAACCTTAAAGTGAGATGCAGGAGGGAAGCAGAGCCCAGGAGAGAAGGGGCGGAGAGGCCAGCGGTAATAGAAGGCTGTGAGGGCCTGGGGCGCCCGCCCACCATGCCTGAGGCCACTGGGCTGGGCTGAAAGACAGCTCTGCTCGGTGCTGGCCACGCTGGGAGGGGAATCATAATGAATAACTGACATTTGTCCAGGACTGATAGTGCCATTAGCTCCTTTTATCAGGCTGTCCACACACGTGAAAGGGAGTGATGGCTTTCCAGCAAACCCCAGCCCACAGCGCGGTGTTTTGCAAGTTGCATCTTTTGCAACTAGTAAGAGGTCTCATGCGGAAACAAAAAAAGAGTGGTA
Organism: Tapirus indicus; assembly: GCA_031878705.1. Classification (NCBI taxonomy): domain Eukaryota; kingdom Metazoa; phylum Chordata; class Mammalia; order Perissodactyla; family Tapiridae; genus Tapirus; species Tapirus indicus. Next base: position 52,685,080 of record CM062932.1, read on the forward strand.
TGGTCAGACGGGCCTGGTGAAATGGAGTCAGACAGGCTTTTCCCAAAGCTAGTGCTTCTGGATTCTCTACGGAGCGGGATGTGCGGGGCTGTTTCCCATGCTTATTTGTCTAAGAATTCCTGCGTGCTCCGAGCACCCCTTGGCTTGCTGCTTTGTGGGATCCATGCCAGGAAACGCTGTCCTGGAGGAAGGCTGAGGGGAGAAACGTTCTCTCCTGTTCTCCAGAGGATGGGACGGCAGTGGGCTCAGTGGTTAGGGGTGTGGATTTGTGGGGCCCAGACTTGCCAGGTTGGGAATCTGAGCCCGGCTGTTAACTAGGGGATGTGGGAGGATGTGGGGGATGTGGGCCAGTTATTCGACCTCTCTCTGCCTCAGTTTCCTCATCTGTAAAGTGGGGGCCAGGATCACTGCTACCACAGGCTTGTGGAGAGGGTTCAAGGCCTGACTTGGAATAAAGTGCCTAGAACAGCACCTGGTGGGAGAGGAAGCCCTCAGCACGGTAGTATTGCCCCTCGTGTGGGGTCACCTGGGGTCACGGCCCTCAACGTGCAACCCCGATCTGTGGGGACGGTCTGCGAGCCTAACGGCCCCTCCCTCACCTCCCCCTCCACCCCAGAAGCAACCCCTCACTCTCTGACTTGGTGGAACAACTTGCATCTGATCCCAGACCCACCCTTTGGAGCTGTGTGGCTGTGGGTGAGTTCCTAACCTCTCTGAACCTCAGTTTTCTTAGCTGTAAATTGGGATAATAATGTGTCCTTTGCAGGATTACTGGGAGCATTAAATGGAAGAAAACATGTAAAGTGCTCGGCACATGGCAATGGTCAATGAACAGTGTTTTCTAGCTCCTCCTCCTCGCATGGGCATTTGTCCATTTGGCTGAAATTGATTATCAGGCACCTTACCAGGCGCCAGGTGTAAAGAAAGAGAAGGGAGCCGTGGGTGTTCCGGTGGGTGTCCCCTTCGATGTGGCCACTTGGAGGCAATGAGACCTTTGCCGGGCGAAGAGGATCAAGGAGACATCCCACCCCCGCTGCCCTCTCAGGGGCCTCACCATCCAGCGGAGCCACAGGCTGGTCTCACTGGCCGTGCGCAGGGTCACGTTGGCCGGGGCCATGTCAGGGGGCGCCTGGAGGGTCTGGATCTTTCTAGAAGGCTGGCTGGGTGGGCTGGTGCCCACGATGTTCACCTGGCGCATGCGGAAGCTGGGGTGGGGGAAAGGGGTGAGCAAGATGGTGAGGGCCGGACCCCAGGACCAAAGCCCGGCCCAGTCTAAGCAGCTCCCTCCCCTTCCTGCCCCGTTACCTGTAGTAGGTGAAGGGATTGAGGTCGGGCACCTCCATGGAGCGGGCGTCGGGCTCATTGGTGAGCTGGTGAATCAGCAGCCACTCCTCTCCCTCCCCGACCACACCCACCTGGAAAAGGGAGGGACCCTTAGACTTCTGCAGCCTGCGGGGCTGAGATGGGGGCTCTGAGCCCCAGCCCCTAGGAGGCACAGCCCTGCCCAGAAAAGGTCTTGATTCAAACCCCAGGGCTCACCAGGAGGGCATCAGTGGGGCCACCATCTTTCCAGGCCCTTAAACGTGACTTGAGAGCGTGACCCCGAGCCCTCCTGCATCAGAATCCCGCGGAAGGCCTGTTATAAACCCTCTCCTGGGCCCGGCCCTAGACTGAGCCGATCAGAACCCCAGGAGTCTGTGCGTTTAATAAGCTTCCCAGGCGATCCTTTTGGACACCCCGGGGTGCTTCTAAAAACCCAGCAAAATCAGAATCAGAATTTCTGGGGGTGGAACCTGGGCGTTGGACCTTCTGAACACGCCCCTGGTGCAGCCAAGGCTGAGCACCACGGTTTAAAGGGCTGCAGGCAGCAGCTGGTTCTCGTTCTAGGGCAGCCAGGCACCACCCCAACACGAGGGGACTGGGGTGTGTGCGCGCATGTGTGTATGCACGTGTGTGAGAGAGAAAGAGCGTGTGTACAGGAGTACAGGTGAGGTGGAGGTGGAACTGCGGCATCCCTGGTGTATCCGGCCATCTGACAGTTGCAGGTGGAAATTCACACGGATGTGAATACACGTAGAATCTGCACCCAAGAGCAGGGCACTCCCGAGGCCGGGAGCGGGCTGCCCGGGCTGCAGGGTTCCCCTCCGGCAGCCTGTACCTGGGCCTCCACTAGCCAGCGGGAGATGGAGGTCTTCCCGTCGTAGCCTGGCCTGAACTGCAGGGTCACAGAGCGGGGGCCAATGTTGGAAATGCCCAGGTTGGTGGGGGCCCCTGGGAGTTCTGGAAAAGGAAAACAGGGCGGGGAAGGAGATCGGCTGAGAAGCATGTTGAACAGGACTCTCTGGGCACAGAGCGGGCTGTGTCCCACTTTTCCCAGAAGCCTCCTAGGAGGAGTATGGCCATGGCCTGACCAGGCCAACAGTTTCGTTCCTGCCCCTGTGGCTCACTGTGTCCATACCAGGGAGGTAGGTTTAGGGGCTGAGAGGACCTCCCAGGGCCATGGGGAGGCTCCCAGGGCCAGGAAATGGGCTGGGTGTGCGAGGGCTTCCTAAATGAAGCCCCCTCTCCATCCACATATACCCCATTACAGCCCCCAAACCCAACAATGGCTGAGGGCGATAGAAGGAGGGGTGGGGGCAGGAGGCAGCCCGACTTCCAACCAGGAACCTTGGGGTTCAGGATGAACAGAAAGAGCACAGATTCTAGAGTCGGGCTGTCTGAGTTGGAATCCAACTCCCCTACTTCCGTGCTGTGCGTCTTTGGGCAAGTTACCTAACCTTTCTGTGCTGCACTGTCCTCCTCATAAAATGGAGATGATAATAACATCACCTACTTCAGGGTTGTTGTGAAGATTAAATGAATTGATGTATATAAAGTACTTAGCTCCGGACCCAGTAAGCACTACATAAATATTTCTCAGTGTCCTTGTTATTGTCATTTGGGGTCAGATGAAGCTTGGGAACCTCAGCCATCTCCATGGGCAGGTTGGGGCGTTCTGCCAGGTCTCACGAGCGTAGACTTACAGACCCAGAGAGGACCACGTGGTTATCTAGTCCATCTCCCCATAGATTACAGATAGGGAAACTGAGGCACAGGGGGGAACTTGACTTGATCAAGGTCAAAGAGCTTGGCAGAAGCCGGGCTGAGAGCAGACCTCAGCTTGCTCCTTACACCAGGTTTAAGATTATTCCCATCTGTTCTGCCATCTTCCCAGCCAACACGTCCCCCGGCTGGGATCTGACTTGGACTTTCTGGGCGAGAGTGAGAATTCTTCCCCTGAATCACACATCCCATCACCTGATGTGTCGGGGGGGGGGGGAGATGAGGGAGGGGGTACTGGGGCGAATGAGACAAGGGTGGGGTCCCCTGGGGGCCTCTGCTTTTCTGAGAGCCCCGGGGGAAGGAGCCGCAAGCCCAGAGAGCCTCCATCCGGAGAATCAGCCTGCTTGAGGGGACCTGAGGGACCACAGACCCAAGGGAGGGGAAAGCCATGTGGGAAGAAAGCCAACATTCCTGAAAAGGAAGGGGCACCTCGATCAGAAGACCAAGAGGCCAGGAGTCCCGCTCCAAGAGCGGGCACCTACCTGGAGGCACCCCGGAGGAGATGGTTGAGGCGGACACCTGGCCCTGGCCCTTGGCGGTCATGGCGGCCACCTCGATGGTGTAGGTGGTGAGCGCGGTGAGGCCCGTGACGCGGTACTCCAGGGTCACGTTGGGCAGGTAGTGGGTCACGCGGGTGTTGGTTCGGTTATACTCCTCCCAGGAGATCCGGTACCCTGGGGAGAGCCCCAGTTGTGCCTGAGCTCTGCTGTGACCATAAGCTGGCCTTGGCCCTCCACTCTGCTTCTCACTTCTTCACTAGTCTGGCGGTTAGATACGCACGGGGAGCAACGGGGCTGAGGGAGGTGGGAGCATCGTGCCTGGGGCCCCCGGTATAACCTCTGTGGGAAGCCCCGGTCGGGTGGGGACTGCAGAAGGGAGAGCAAGTCATGGTGGCGGCCCACTGAGGCCTGTGGCTGAAGGTCTGGGGTCTGTTACAGAGTGGAGGGGCCAAGAGTCTTCTCCGAGCACTTTCTAAGAAAGAGTGGTCTGCTGGAGGCTTTGGAGGGACATTAGGTCAAAGGCAGGGGGATGGACTAGATGACCTTTCCCGGCCCCGTCTCGCCCCCTGGCTCAGTGACACCACGGTGCCTACCTGAGAGGATGCCGTTCTTCTCTCCTGGCTCCTGCCAGCTGACCTTCAGCGAGGTGTCCAGGATCTCACTGAAGCTCAGGTGTCCCACCGGCCCAGGCACTGCACCCCAAAAGGGCCCCCCACCCCACCGATGCCAGTTAGAGTGAGAGAGACTGCCGTCTGTCTGCAAGAGAGCCCGCGGTGCTCCAGGGGTGCCCCAGGACGGGAGACGAGACCAGGACCGCCCTGAGCCTGGAGCACCCAGCCTGGCCCTCGGGTGGGGACAGACAGCAGGGGTGGGTGGTGCCTACCATCCTCATGGGTGCGCACCAGCTGGGGGGTGCTGCGGGGCCCGTCCCCGGGAGTGGTGAAGCACAGCACCGAGGTGAAGTAGTCGGTGAACTTCTTCAGGCCAGACACGAAGCCCACGTGGATGGTGTCTTGAAAGTTGGGCCGGGCAGTCACCATGGTAACCTCCTCTTCCTGTTCCGGCTCCCAGGCGATCAGCTGGGGAGAGGCCAGCCATTCAGACAGAGCGGCCAGAATGTTCCAGAAGGGGCCAAGTGCTCTCCCACAGACTGAGCCAGTGGGCAGAGAGTGTCCAGGACCACAGCTCCCTCCACCCAGGGAAAGGATGGCTGTGAAGATACCCACAGGCCACTGGAGCATCTGTCCTCCTGGAAGTCCTCTTTGCTGTGCTGCTCCGTTCATTGATTGACTGCAAGGTGCCATGTGGGGTGCTTTCCATGAATCATTTCTCACTCGATTCCCACAGCGACCCCACAAGAGAGAACTTTGCATAATTTGTAAAGAGAGGACTCCTACACAATTTGCAGGTCCTCCAATTTGCAAAATGCAAACGGAGGGCCCCCTTGTGCAAAAATTATGAAGAATTTCCAGAAGAAAGCAGCAGAGCATTTAACTGAACACGGGATCCTGCTGAGTGTGGGGCCCTGAATGACTGCATAGGTTGGGCACCCATGACGCTGGCCCTGTGTTTTACAGATGAGGAAAGCTCAGAGAGGCTAAGTGACTTATGCTACATCACACAGCTAGTAGGGACCTGAGGGGCTCCTACACCTTTCTCCCTCTGGGCTGGGGCACCTTCTCCTGAGGAGTTCTCTCCAGCTGGAACTTTGATTTGTGGATAACTAGTATTCTTTTAAACTTGTTCCAAGTTGGGATTTCAATCTGAGACATCACCTGGAGGGGGAGTGTTGGCAAGAAAACCCTGTCTGGAAATTCAGCGTCGCTTTTTGTCTAATCTCCCTGTACACACACCATCCCTAATTGCATAAGCTTCCTGCCCCCCTTCCCTCTCTTCTTGCCTCTTGACCTCTCACCTCACACGCCTGTTTTCTAGGTCCTTCATCTGTCTCCAAAGATGACACCGGCCTCAGAGGTTTCCCCATTTATTTGAAGTTGATTAAAGAGCAATTAATGGTGAAATGCAACACTTGATGAGTTTTAATAAGCACGGGTATTTATAGATATAAAACAATACGCCGATGTCTCCCGAACAACTCACGCCTGTAACAATGCTTAATCTTCTCCTTTTCATGGCCGCGTGTTTATAAAGGATGTTTGGAAATTTAATTGGTATTGTGAAAAGATAGCCTATAGCAAGTTAATTAGACACTAATTAGACCCTAAAAATACTAATCAGAAATACTAAGTGGCATTTAATAAGTATGTTAAATATCCTCATTTCGGTTATCTTGTTTCATGGCAATTAAATCGCCAAACTTCTTTGGAGTAGATTAAGAAACAAGTTTAATGTTTTAATTTAATTTAATTAATATAAATTTGAATTAATTACGCCATTAGAATTAATTGTGTGGTATGTTCTCCAGCAAGTGCAAAATCTGGGTAAATATTATTTTATTGGTTTTAGGCCAATTACAATCACAACCATTTAAAACAAAAGGATAAGAAGTATCTTTACAGATGCCTTAAGACAATATCACGGGGAATTGTCTTTAAAAATGACCCAGAAAAACACAGCCATGACTCCGTCATCCTACTGTTCCACAACTGAAGCCCAAGATGGCGGCAGGACTGTGGTGGCTTCAAAATATTTTCTCTGGGATGTGAGTCGCTTGCCTTCTCTAGCTGCATCTGAAGAGGAGGCGGCTCAGGGGTAGGAGGCCTCTCCCTCGGGGCCAAGAAGACAACAGAATTGCCTTCTGCACCTTCTATTGCCTGAGAGGAGCTGGACTCGGGGCAGCCATGAGCTGGATCTGAGTGCTCAGCAAACACACAGCAGGGCTGCGGTCTGATGAGCTCTTCCTGTGTGCCTGGCGCTGGCTGAAGCCCGTCACTGACCAGTCCCGAGTCAGCAGCACAGTGGGGATTAGATGGGCATCAGTGTCCTGTGCTCTTACAAGAAGGGAAACGGTGAAGTTCAGGAAGGCTGAGGACCGGTCAGTGCCCACGGGCCCACCAGGAGCTGGTTTCCAGTTCGTGGACCCGAGCCCTCTGCTGAAGACCTCTGCCTCCCAAGTACACACAGCTGCTAGGTGAGGGATGGGGTTTCTCTCTGCCGTCTCCAGGCCGGCTCTTGTTAGTTGGGTCCGTGTTGATTTACTCTGTTAGGTCCTTGGTCTCAGATTCTAAGCAGACTGGGCTACCCTGAGCGTGGCTGGGGTGTCGGGGTGTGTGCTGGGGGAGGAGCATCAGACGTAGGTTCCCTGGACAGGCAACTCCACCTTAGAGAGCAGAGGCCCAGGGAGGCAAACCTGGAACTGAAGGGTGGTGCTGCTGGTGGGGTGTGTGTGTGTGGGGGGCGGGGGGGCAGAATGTATAGCCAAGCGGAGAGGAAGGAGGACAGAGCCCAGCTCTGTCACTTACTCTGTGACCCTGGGAAAGTCACTCAACCTCTCTGAGCCTCAGGTATTATAGGGGACAGTAATAGCTACCTGGTGGAGGCAGTACATTACAGGGTGGAGAGTATAGGATGGTATATATGGCCTGCTAGCTACTGGAGTTAAAAAAAAAAAAAAGTAAGGGCAATTCTCTCTTTCCCTCTCCCGTTGTCTTTCCCTACCTCTCTTTGCATTGCATGGACTCACATAAAACATCCTGGAAGGATATGTAAGAAATTACAACAGTGGTTACCTGCAGTGGGGAGGGTTTCTGGGACAGAACCAGGCAGATGAGGGACCGGGGTGGGATGGAGGATTTCTGCTCTGTTTTTATCTTTTTACGTCTATTGGTGTTTGAAACATGTAAATATATTTCTTGTCCAAAATTAAATTAAAAAATAAAAGATAATGGGAGGAATTTGGCAATAGTTGCAAAATTATATACACATTTACCCTTTGACCCAGCAATCTTATTTCTAAGAATCTATTGCAAAGTTACACATGAAAATATGAAAATATGGATGCACAAAGCTATTCACTGTGGAAATGTTTGTTATCGTAAAAGACTGGAAACACCCAAAACGTCATCACTGGGGAGCAAGCTGACTAAAGACCCACCTAACAGAGGATGATACAGATGTAAAAGGAAGGAACGAGGACTGTCTCTATATTCTCTCATGGAGTGATCTCCAGGATATGACGTAAATAAAAAAGCAAGATGGAGAAAGTGTGCAGAGTCGCTGTCATTTACCTAAGTAGGAGAGGACACACATTTACATATGCATGTATTTGTTTATGTTAAAGAAATGGAAGGAAAAACCAAAACAAACAAACAAAAAGAAATCAAACCTACAGGAGAGGGAGAGGGCCAGAATTCAGGCTGCTTTTCTCTGCATTTACCTTGTAGATTTAACTTTGGAACCATGCAAATATGCTACGTGATTATAGAAGAGAATTAAATTAAAAAAAATCAATCCCTAAAAATCGAAACCAAAATGAAACAAATGAACCTAACAATGTATTGAGTTGTAGCAAAATTGCACAGTGAGAAACGATCTCAGAAGACTTTACAGTGCAGCAACGGGAAGCACATCCCTCCGGGACACCTCCTGAGAACAGAAAGAACTGCGTCACCTGAAACTATGTTCAGAAATCACGGTGCTGATGTTACTGTTCCGGGACCATTGTGGGTGTTTGTGGGATAAAGGAGGTGGGTGAACTGGGTTTTCAGTTTGGAGAAAAGAGATCCAGACAAAAGACCACTGAGATTATTAAAAAGCTTGTCGTCCTGAAATTGAACTGGAAGTATAGCTATATGTGTTACCTTAAAAAAAAAGTATTTCCTAGCTGTCCATTAACAGGGTCAAGAAACAACAGCCAGTGCTAGAACAAGGAGCACCCCAGGGCCCAACTTGTGGTATCTAACTACCATGTCCAGCTGAAAGGAACAAGGCCTCTTTGAAGACATACCTGATCCCAGGCATGGTGCAAGAACCGTATAATAATAATAATAACAATAATAATGCAGTTATTGTGATTATGTTTAAATAGAGACTTTATAACATTTCTCTATAGCTGTCAAAGATGACTGGGGCCATGTCAAAGGGCTCATGACTCCATTTAAGAGGCTAATGATGGGTCAACTCGGCATCAATAAGAATAATAATGGCAGTGGATTGAAACATATGAGACATGTTGAAATCCTTAAGTACATAAGAATATTACCAAAAACAAAACAAAAAGATGACTCCCCCCAATCCAAATTCATCGGTCACCTTAGAAGATGCTAAGGAACCAACTCATTATTCTGAAAATTGGTAAGTGAGGGAAAAGAACTGAGCATTAACCACACATTTTCTAGATGAACTGTACCTTCAGGTAACCAAAAAGTTGGTAAGGGGAAAATTCTTTTTCTTAAAAAATTATTTCAGCTATAAATCAAGAAGAAATTATAATACTTGACTACCCTCATTTTGCAACCCCTGGTGAAATAAGAGATTACACAAGGATGGTTAATGGTCACCACATCACAATAAGAGACACAACCAGACTTTATGCTTTCTGATGGAAATACACAATACCATCTAGGGAGTAATATTTTGAAAAAAAATCATCAAACCTGAATCTGATCAAGCTTCTAGTTCTAAGTTCCAATTTGCTGCAAATATAGCATTCGCAGGAGTGTGTTAAATGACCCCACAGGGATGCAATCAGCAAAATCCGGGCTGTGGAAAATTCTGTAGGACAAATGACTCAGTTTCTTTACTAAATAAATTACAAAAAAAAAGAGAGAGAGAGAGAAAGGAGAGAATCTACAGATCAACTGAGATCTAAAAAGTCCTGACCAACTGCAATTGTGTGGAGCTCTTTTGCATCCTGAAGCAAATAAACCAGCTAGTAAAAGAAATGATGTGGAAATCAGGGAAATCTGAATGCTGACTGGATATCTGGTGATATTACAGGGACTGTTGACATTTTTAGGCACAACAATGATAATGCAGTTATTGTGGTTATGTTTTAAATAGAGACTTTATAACATTTCTCTACAGAAATGTTTATGGATGAATTGATACAATGACCGGGATTTGCTTCAGAATATTCCAGGGGAGAGGCAGAGGGCTGCAGGACAGACGGGGTATATTTGGTCATGAGTTGGTGATTGTTGAGGCCAGGGATGTGTACATGGGTGTTCATTATAGGCTTCTCTCTCCTTTTGTAGATGCTTGGAATTTTTCACAATTAAAAGGGGGTAAAATATCCATTCTCACTGGAGGTATGCAAGGGACAAACACTGCTTTCTTCTCCCTGTGATACACTGAAGGCCAAAGAAGCAAGAAATAAAATCCCCACTTGTATCCATTTGTACTTAGAAAAAATCAAGTTATAGTTATTATTTTACAGTTAAATCATACGACACATTTTCTTTTTAATGCAAGAAAAGGTGCAGACTCTGGAGTTTGAATCTGAGCCTTGTAGTTACTCTGCTTGACTTTGGACAACTTACTTGCCTCTTGTGCCTCAGTTTCTTTCTCTGTAAAATGGGGTAATGATAGTGAGACTGATTTAGGGCTCTTGTGCCTGGCATGAAAGAATGTGAGCAGAGCGCTAGCACCCCACCTGGCGCGCAGAAAGTGCCCTGAAGCGTGAGCTCTTCTTATTCTTCCATCAGCTCCTGCGCTCAGAATATCTGGGCAATTCATGCCCGCTGACCCTCACCAAGCAGCTGCTGGGCGCTGGGCACTGATGACACCTGGAAATCAGGGGGGCTCTGCAGCCCCCTCTTGCTCTGCTCATAAGGAGTTGTTGCCCTAATTGTCCTGACCACTTGGCTGGCCTTCTTGGCCCTCCAGGAGCCATTTGCCTTAGAAGTTTGCAGCCCAGCCCTCCTATATGTGGAAGAAAATCTAGAATCGGCAGCAAGAAGCTAACTGTGCCCAGCTCAGCTCCTCTGCTCCTCAGGGTGATGAGGGCCTCCCCCTTCCTGCCGCCCCCCGCCTCCCCCCAGAGTCCCAATTAGCAGGCTTTTCCAGCCAGCCAGCTTTGGCGGCGTTCAGCTACAGCACCCTGCCCCAGGGAGGCCCTGCTTGGCCTCGGTGCCGCCTTCCTGGAGTGAGAGGGCTGTGGCTGGGGTGTGTCCGGCTCTGGACCATCCCTGCTTCGTTTACAACACCAGCAGAAAATTCTCCTGGTGATCTAATCTCAGTCCCTTCCTGCCAGCCACCCCCAACTTGCAGTAACAACGGCTAAGGTTGCTAGTCCGAGCAATAATCTTGGTTGTCGCACACGTGCAAACACGCCACAGAGGGCGTACGGGAACCTTCCAGAAGTGTTGGCGGTCGCCAGATCCCTGAGCCTAAAGTCGGAACCTGCAGTTCTCTCTCCTTCATGGCTGGCTTCCTGGTGGCACCCCCTCAAACACTCTGCCTCCCCTCCCCCATCTGGAGGGAGCCGACCGCATCCTCCCACCTGCCCCAAGCTCCGGGGGCGCAGCTGTCAAACCCGGTGTAGACCTCGCACTGCGTGATCCTTCTGCCTTCAGTTCCCTTAGGGGAGGTCGGCTCGGTGCTCCTCGCGGGTGAGAGGAGAGACCCAGGCGTGGGATCCAAGGTCTGGGCTCTAGGACGGGGTGGTTGGGAAGTCCTCACTTTCAGCACAGCTACAATTATGGCAAATTTGCTACTAACACCCCTCTATCACCACTACTAGTACTACTACCAGTAACACTATTCCTACTACCGTGCTATTACCACCACCACCACCACCACCAGTACTACTACCAGCAATACTATTACTACTACCAGTGCTATTACTACCACCACCACTAGCACTACTGCCAGTAATATTACTACTAACAGTACTATCACTACTAGCATCACCACTACTAGTAATGCTATTACTACCACCAGCACTATTACCACCACCACTGGTAGTACTACTGCCAGTAATACTATTACTACTACCAGTACTATCACTACCAGCATCACTATTACCAGCACTACTACTAGAATACTATTACTACTACCAGCACTGTTACCACCACCACTGCTAGTACTACTGCCAGTAATACTATGACTGCTACTAGTACTATTACTACCACCACTACTACTAGTACTACTACCAGTGATACTATTACTACTACCAGTACTATCACTGCTACTGGCACCACTACTAGTAATACTATTACTACTAGTAGCATTGCTACCATCACTCTTAGTACTAGTACTAGTACTACTACTACTATTTGTTATGGGCTGGATTGTTTCCCCCCCAAATTCACAAGCTGAAGCCCTAACCCCCAGGACCTCAGAATGTGACTGTATTTGGAGACAGTCTTTAAAGAGGAAATTGAGTTAAAATGAGGTTGTGAGGGCTGGCCCTAATCCGGTATGACTGGGGTCCTTACAGGATGAGGACATCAGGACACAGACGCACACAGAAGGAAGACGTGTGAGGATACTGGGAGAGGGCAGCCACCTACAAGCCACGGAGAGAGGCCTCGGAAGGAAGCACCCGCCGACACCCTGCCCCGGACCTCCCGCCTCCAGGTCTGTGTGAAGACTAACTTCTGTGGTTGAGGGCCCGCAGCCTGCGGTATTTTGCTGGGCAGCCCGTGCAAACTAAGACATGTCTGTTGCTACTACAATCATTTTCTGAGCACTTGTTACGTGTCTGTCAGTGTGCTCGACAAGTTACAAACGGTACCTCATTTAGTCCTCACGTCACCCTGAGGATTGGGTGTTATTCACGTCTTTGCTTAAAAATGAGGAAGCGGAGGTTACTGGGTGCCCCGGCGGCTAGAGCAGTGCATTGCAGTTGGGCTCAGTAAACCTTTATGGAAGGAAGGATGCCCGGACAGACCACGGGACGTACAGGGAGCTGGCAAGGGGCAGGGCCAGGACTGTAATCCGGTCTGTCAGAGTCCCAGTCCCATGCCCTTGACCACACTGTGTGGGGTCAAGCACAGCCCAAGGACACACGACCCAGCAGGATGCCCGTGACAGCCACGGCTTGGCGGTAAGAAGTGGGTTCTGGATTTTTCTGATGGGGCTGTGGCTACACCTGGTGTTCCTGACCCTGAAACAAACCAGTTTTGTTTATAACCCAGTCTCACCGAGGACGCCCCTGCACTGGGTCACAGACCGGGCAGTGTCCACACGCCCTGCAGCCTGCACCTGGCCTTGGACAGAGCCCGTGTGCCCTTTGCCTTGATCACACGCCCTCTGGTAGGCTTGAACCAGTGATTGCAGAAACGGAGGCGGGACTCCCTCCTCCCCTCCCTCATCTTCTCCCTGCCCACCCCCTGCGGCCTCCCTCAGAGAGCCTCCGGGCTTCCTCCTGGGACAAGGGGCGGCCTCCGTGTACCTTATAGCCCTGGTTGATGCCGTTGATGAACTGGGGGCTGGGGGCGTTCCAGGTGAAGCGAATGGTCGTGGAGTTGGTGGCTTCTGCGTGCACGTTGCCCGGAGGGACTGTGGGGACTGGAGGAGAGCAGAGAGATGGGGGGTGGCGGCGGAGGGGGCATCATCAGTCTTTCTCGTCCAGTTAAGTAGAGAAAACACAGGGAGGGGTCTGCAGACGCTGCTTGCCCCCCACCCCACTCCTCCTTGCTATATAGACTTAGGACGCCCTCTTTCTCTAGATTAGTTTGAGTTTAATAAACTAATTGTGACCCATTTCACAGGGTATGATAAATAAAAGTGATGGATATGAAAATGCTTGGGGTTCCTTTTATGTGCAACGCTAAATGTAAGCTGTTTCATGAGCCACCTAATGTGGAACTTCGCAGAAGGTTTCTGTACCCCTGAAGCCTCAACATGATCACCCCCAACCTCTTCATCTTCCCCTCAGTCCTCCCACCCTACGGGGTAGCTGGGCACAGCGTGCAATAGCTTGGGACGGGATAATACAGGCGACAGGGCTGAGGCAGTCAGGACGGGACAGGTACCGGACCCCCCGGGCACGGACCTGGGAGAAAGGGAAACACTGGCTCCTCCAGGGTCACCAGCCCCACCCACCTCCCTGCAGTGTCCACTCGGTGACTTTGCTGCTGTAGACACCCAGCCCGGCGCTGTTGTAGGCGGCCACCTCGATCTCGTAGTTGGTCCAGATGATGAGGTCCTCCAGCAGCAGGTTGTTGACGTCAGCATCTGTGATGTTCTTAAACTGGTACCCGACAGGCAGCCCAGCCAGGCAGTACCTGCGGGAGGAAGCCAGGAGGCAGTGGGTCAGAGGCAGCCTGCTCGGCTTCATGCCCGGGAAACTGTCCAATAGAACTTTCTGCGACAGGGGAAATATTCTATATCTGTGCTATCCCATACGGTAGCCACTAGTGTGTGTGGCTGTTGAGCACTTGAAATGTGGTTAGTGCAATTGAGGAACTAAGTTTGTAGTTTTATTTATTTTTAATTAATTGAAATAGCCACAGGTGGCCAGTGGCTGTCTCACTGGATAGCACAGATCTAGGGGATGTGTCTGGACTGTTCTTTTTGATGGAGGAGGAGGACATTGGCGGGACAGCTAACCAGGGACGTGGAGACTCCCTGGGAAGATCTCACCGATATCAGCTTTGAAGGGTCATTGATGGGAGAGCCGCCTCCAAAGGCTGGGTTCAGTTTTTTCCTCCCTCTGGGAGAGTGGCTCCCTCTTTTGACAATCACACATGTAGGTGGAGAGAAAAAACCCGAGGCTACCTATTCTACCATTTCCACCTTCCACTGGAAAAAAGAACACGTGGTAATAAAGAAGTGGGATCTGTACAGGCACGTTTTATGGGTTATATACGGAGGATGGAGAGCTCATAGGAGAGCCACAAGGCATGCAGACCTTAGAGTCTAATTATTGGAAAAGTAGAGCCCCCCGGTTATTTTGATGCTTTACAATACCCCGTAGCAGTGGTTCTCAAAGCCTTAGAGAGCACTGAAAACACCTGAAGGGCTTGTTAAAATACAGTTGGGCCCACTCCAAAATTTCCCATTCAGTAGGTCAGGGGTGGGACTTGAGAATTTGCATTTCCATCAAGTTCTCAAGTGATGCCGATGCTGCCGGCCCAGGGACCACACTTTGACCACTGGCCTTTAGGATTCACTAAAAACCCACAATGAAATTAACTGATAATGGAGCAGCCAAACCAACAAAAACTCCTTCCAAATTTTGAGAATTCCAATGCTGTGAGAGCGTACACGTGCAGGCAAGAGACACGGGCAGTCTTGTAACAGTCTGCAGTCAGACGGAATTAACCACTGATGAGAGTCCTCAGTAAGTCCAAATGGCAGGCCGATTTTAATTTACACATACTCAAGTTTAGTAACACTTAGTAACTCACTTTCAGGTTACCAGTCAAGTGCCCTCAGTCAAATGTAAAAATACAAGTCTGTATAACTGGGCTTCCTTTTGCACTAAGGACCAAGGAAAGGACTTTCAATTTTTGACCAGTTCTTGGCCCAGCAGTCTGTCCACTCCTGGTCCATCCCAAGGGAAATCTGGCCTGGGATGGAATATTCTTGGTTTCCCAGGTGACTGGCCCCTTGGTAGTTACCTGTCTCCCTGTGGCCCTATCCCTTTGTAGCCCTGACATCTGGCAGACTTGCGCATCCGCACAGCCTTTAAGAGATTATACTGTGTCTCCTCTCTCAACCGTTCCCAGTGGTTTCGCTCTCACTGCTGGAAGTTCTTCTAGATGTCTAAACTAAATCCTTCCTACCACACTATAGGCATTTCTTGCTGCCTGGTCCCTGTTAGATGGAGAAGGATCTGCCACGAATTTGCTCTTTTCCAATCTACTCCCGAACGCTCCCCCATCCCTTCCCCCTTGGGTCTGGGCTGCCCCTCCGGTTCCTGGGGTGGACACCTACCTGATGATGTAGCCCTTGAGGAGGCCGTTCTGGTGGCTCTCAGGAGGTGGCTGCCACTGGATCATGATGGACTGGTTGGTGCGGCCGCTGGCGATGACATTCTGTGGAGGGGCTGTGGGGGGCTCTTCCGGGAGAGAGACCCTGGATAGGAAAACACCAAGAGTGGGTGGGCCTTTTCACTCTTAGTCTCGAGGGTAAATACAGGAGTTGAATGGGATATGGGGAGGCTGAACCCTGCCCTGTTGTGTCCTGGGATGACTCTGCACAATTGCTGTGTGCTTTTGGGCAAGTCACTTAACCTCTCTGAGCTTATTTCTCTATCTGTAAAAGAAGGATAATAAAGCTCCACTTGCCTGCCTTATAAAACTGGTTGAGGTTCAAATGACACAATGTGTATACACATCTTTTTAAAAACACTGTAAAGCACCAGATGTGTGCATTTCCTGTGCAGTTGAGGGACATGGGTCTCAGTTTCCCCTTTCTCGAAGCTGCCGTCGGGGCTGATGATGTCATGAGTGTTCAAGTATTTTAGAAGCAGGAGTGTTAAAGACACTTCCCAGTAGCCAGCTGGGGGCGTACTTTAACCAGGCTTCCTTCATGGACCCAGGCTGGGGCGGGGCAGGCGGGGTGGGGGTGGCATGGAGTGGGGGTGACAGAGTGAGCGCTGCCACCCGCTTCCTGAGCCGAATGCTATTGCATTTCTTTCTCTGGCATTGCCAGGGGACACAGTGTTCCACCCTGGTGTATTTTTCACATAACTGACATGCATCCATTAAAAACAAAAGTTAATTATTTTTGATGGATGTCTTTCCCTTCTGGTTTATTTTTATGTTTTTGCTTTCTGATGGATCGCTTTCCAAAATGTACTGCACACTCCCATGTCTTTGGAAAGCCTGAAATAAGGGTGATTTAACCTTTTTCAGGGTAACTCAGGGCCATTAGTATGAAGATTCAGTAGGAAGATGAATCCTTGTTATACAGTGAAGCCCGAGGGACTGGAGAAGTTGTAGGATGGTCCCTTACACTTGGAGGCCTTCTACTGCTGGGATTTTGTAGCTTGGAAGGACTTGGGGCATATCTGTTTTGTTCCCTGCACCACCTCTAGTGGTCCAGACAGGGCTGGCCACGTGGGAGGTGCTCCACAGAGTGAATGAGGAATTCTCCTGTAACTGCTCCATGCCAGGCTGTTACCTGATACTCCTCCCTCCTGCTAGAGTGTCACAGCCCCTGTGACATGCCCCTAGTGACAGCCAGAGAGACTCAAGCTTATTGGAAGTGTGGCCAAACCACAATGATTGATTTACACCAGAGGTCTGCGTACACACCTAAGAGCATCTTTTAAAGAGCAAAGCCCATTCTTGGTTCTCTTGTCAAACATTAGCCGACCGTATATGCGAGAGTTTATTTCTGGGCTCAGTTCTGTTCCACTGGTCTATGTGTCTATTCTTATGCCAATATCACAGTCTTGTGATCACTACTGCTTCGTAGTGTAGTTTGATCCAGGAAGCCTGATGTCTCCAGCTTTGTTCTTTCTCGGGATGGCTGTGACTCTTTGGGGTCTTTGGTGGCTCTACACAAATTTTAGGATTGTTTTTTTCTATTTCTGTGAAAAAAATTGAAATTTTGATAGGGATGGCATTGAATCTATAGATAGCTTTGGGTAATGTGGACATTTTAACAATATTAATTCTTCTCCATGGGGAGAGGGCAGTCTCTTCAATAAATGGTGCTGGGAAAACTGATATTCACACGCAGGAGAATGAAATCGGACCCCTATCTTACACCACTCATAAAAATGAACTCGAAATGGATTAAAGACTTAAACATAGCACCCGAAACTATAAAACTTCTAGAAGAAAACATGGGAATAAAGCTCCTTGACATTGCTTGGCAGCGAGTTCCTGGATATGGCATCAAAAGTACAAGCAACAAAAGCAAAAATAAACACGTGAGGCTACATCAAACCAAAATCTCCTGCACAACAAAAGAAACCATCAACAAAATGAAAAGGCAACCTACGGAACGACAGAAAACATTTGAAAATCACATATTTGATAAGGGATTAATATCCAAAATATATAAAGAATGCATATAGCTCAATAGCAAAACCCAAACAACCCAATTAAAAAATAGGCAGAGGAACTGAATAGACATTTTTCCAAAGACATACAGATGGCCAACAGGTACATGAAAAGATGCTCAACGTCACTCATCATCAGGGAAATGCAAATCAAAACCACAGTGAGATATCACCTCGCACCTGTTAGAATGGTTATCATCAAAAAGACAAGAGATAGTGTTGGTGAGGATGTGGAGAAAAGGGAATCCTCACGCACTTTTGGTGGGAATGTAAATTGGTGCAGCCACTGTGGAGAACAGTGTGGAGGTTTCTCAAAAAATTAAAAACAAATCTACCATATGATCCAGCAATTCTACTTCTGGGCATATATCCAAAGGAAATGACAATAGGATCTTGAAGCGATATCTGCACCCCCATGTTCATTGCAGCATTATTCACAACAGCCAAGATGTGGAAACAATCTAAGTGTGTGTCAGTGGGTGAATGGATAAAGAAGGTGTGGCGCACACAATGGGATATTCTATACAATGGACTATTTTTCAGCCATGAGAAAGAAGGAAACCCTGCCATTTGCGACAACATGGATGGACCTTGAGGGCACTATGCTAAGTCAGACAGAGACAGACAAATACTGTGTGATCTCACTTATATGTGGAATCTAAAAAAGCCAAACTCAGAGGAACAGAGAGTAGAGCGATGGTCAATAGGGGCGAGGGGGTGGGGGAAATGGGGAGATGTGGGTCAAAGGGTACAAACTTCCAGTTATGAGATCAACAAGTTCTGGGGATAGAATGTACAGCCTGGTGATTATAGCTAATGATACTGTATTATATATTTGAAAGTTGCTAAGAGAGTAGATTTTAAATGTTCTCACTACAAAAAAGAAACGGTAATTATGTGACAGAATAATGGTGTCAGGTAACACTATGGGGGTAATCATTTTGCAACATATGAGCGTGTCAAATCATCATGCCGTACACTTTAAATTTACACAGTGTTATATGTCGATTGTATTTCAATAAAGCTGGAAAAAATAAAAATAAAAAAATAAGGAGCAAAATGCAGAGCTTTGGTGCCTGTAATCTGTGTCGCTGTCATTCTGACCTCTCTCTTGATGTCTTCTTCCTCCCTGGAGGTGGCCGCTGGTTCTGTGGGGTGGAGGTGGCTAGAATTCGCCTCCTCCATAAGTGGGTATTACTGTGTGATGTTTTAAAACGGATGACCTGCTGTTTTTATGCAATTTCCATCAATTTAAAAAAGCTTTGTTGAAAGCCAGCTCCGGCCTGGCATCATGCAGGGCATTGGCCATGGAGATCTGGGCAGATCCTATATCCCTCTGGAACTTCACGTCCAGGTCACAGGATGGCAGCCCAGGGGGATGGAGAGCAGAATGAGGTAAGGCTTTGAACTCGCGTGGCTCACAGTTAGAACCAAATTTTGTTAGTGCTTATCCCATGCCAGGCACTGCTCACAGCTCACCTGGACGGTCCGTCTCATCTTTACAACATCCCTGTGGGGCAGCCCCATTGTCACCCCCATCCCACAGACGCAGAGACTGAAGCCTGGAGGGGCAGAGAGGAGCCAGCCCGGCCCCACTCCGCCATCTCGGTTTTGGAGCAGGCAGCCCCTCTCAGCCCCTCCTTTAGTCGGCGTCCTTAAGACCCGCCCTGGGAAAGTCCCTGCCCCCTCACCTCTCCGTGTCCTTGCTGAATTGTCCTTTGCCCACGTCGTTGACCGCACAAAGACGGAACTGGTAGGAGCGTGCGGGAACCAAGCCCTTGACCATCACTGAGGTAGCCTCGGGGTCCACACTGGCCAGGAGCATGGTCCAGGGGGCATCTACAGGGACAGAGGGTGGGGCAGAGGTGGGCACCTTGGGGGGCCATGCTTCTTATTCCCCATCCCCAGCAGGGGTCCAGCCTCGTGAGGGCCAGCAGAGGAGTGCCTCTCCTTAGCCCACGGGTCCCAGAGGGTTTGGGGGTCCTGGGGAGGAAGCCGGGCTCACAGGAACTGAGATGCATTCCTCTTTTCTCTTTTTTTCCCCTCCAATTGATGAGCTTTAGGCAAACTGTATTTAAAACAACATTCAGATTATGCCTACTAATTTTGGAGTTCACAGCTTGGGGACTTGGAGGATAAAAACAGAGAAAAAGAATCACCGCTGTCTTGGAGGCTGCTGGCGTGGCGGACCTTGAGTTTAGTGCCTCGCATGTGTGATCTCGTTCAATTGTCACAACAACCAAGGAGGCGGATGCCATCGCTCATCTTACAGACAAGGGAACTGAGGCTTCCAGAGGGTTTGCTCAAAGGCCCAGAACTGGGAAGTGGGGGAGCCGGAACCCAGCCCTGGCTGCCTCCCCAAGCCTGTGCTTCCAGCCCGTGCCCCGTCGCCCAGGCTGTGGTGGAGGGTGACAGGCGGGAGCCTTACTGTTCTCCGACATCTCCAGGACGTAGCGGATCAGGGGGCTGTTGCCGTCAAAGGGCTTGGCCCACGTCAGGTTGATGGCCCGTCTCTCCACGGTGCTGAGAGTTGCCACCGGGTGCTCGGGAGCGTGAGGCAGTTGTCTGGAGGAGAGAGAAGTGGCAGGGCCATCCGTGAGGTCGAGAGCCAGGTGACCCGCGGGCACCAGGACTCAGATTGGGCTTCCATGATACCTCGTGCTCAGCTGTAAAACTCGGCCTTCAGGCCATCTACCTGGAGATTCGTCTCTCTGGCTTTGGGGCCCACCTGTCCAAAGCCATACCCAGACTCCCCTGCTCTTGACAGGGGACCTAACTCAGTGGGGGGAGAGGCCTGGAGGATGCTTGGGGGTGTTCTGAGAGGTGGGTGGGCCTGGGTCACTCATGGCCTGGTGGCCTGACGAAATGAGCCTTCTCATCGCTGCCTGTGCCTCCTCTGGCCAGGGGCCTGGGCAGGCTGCCCTTACCTGACGCGCAGGTGGGCACTGCGAGAGTCGTTGCCCCCGGCTGACAGCACCCGGCAGGTGTACGTGCCGATGTCCCCCGACCACGTCTGCGAGATGTGCAGGGAGCCGTTTTTGTCCAGGCGGATGCGGGGGTTGCTCTCCAGGCTCAGGGTGGCCCCATCCTTCTCCCACACGTAACTGAGGATGAGAAGAACCAATAAGTAAGAGAGGTAGGGGCTCCTGGGGGTGGGCTCGGCCCGGGGCTGATCTGGAGAAGACAGCTCCAAAGGCCGGCAGGGCCACAGCTGTCCTCTGGGGCTGGTCTTGGGCAGGAGCACGTGGAGGCCTGAGCAGCCTGTGGTCCATCATCCCTGCGGGCAGGGCAGGGCGCTATGTCCAGGAGAGTTAACACATTGAGTCATTATCGGTCATTTACACCTTCAGTTCAGGTCTAGGTCAAAGCCCTGTCGCTTCTGGCCAGAAGCCATCACCAAGCAGCCAGCACAGAAGAGCCGGCAAAAGGTATCGTTCCCAAAAGGTTAAAGGATTACAGCTGGAAGGAGAACTAAAGTTTCTGCATAGACTACATTTTGGAATTAGTTTTATGAGAAGAATCATTAGATCGATGCATCACTGTGACAAATTGACTTCAGTGTCCAAAAAATCACTTTAGCTTCGGTCAGTCAGTACAAAGGGGGACTTGAGAAATTACACACATGCCCGCATCTGACAATAAGAAATGCCGTCTCTGGAATGGTTCTGGAGGAAATACAACCATTATTGTCACCAACACACACGGTGCCAGATCTTGGTAGGATGCCATGGAGGCACCAGCGAATGGGGCGGGGGCTGAGATACTTTGCAAATAACCCATCGCTCGCTCACCACCCTGAGCCACATGCTTCTAGAACTATCCGGGTTTAGAGAATGTAAGACAGCTAGGAAGAAAGAGCCTATAATGTTCTAAACTTAAGTTAAAAAAAAAATCAGAAAAGGAGCAAGCACAAAATGAAAAAAAAAAAAAAAGGAAAAGAAAACTCAAAAGTTTTCCAGTAATGGGTAACCACAAACATTGAGCATATACCCTCCAGACTCTCCTCCAGCCCCACAGGCAGGGCACCACAGTGCCACCATGTCCTGGAGTCAGATTCCCTAGTCAAACGCTGCCTCGGCCGCTTACCAGCTTTGTGATCCTGGGTATGTTTATTTAACTTCGCTGTGCCTCAGTTTCCTCATCTGTCACATGAGGGAAATAATACCACCCACCTCACGGGGTTGCTGTAAGGGTGTGAGTTAATGTAAAATACTTGTAAAAGTCCTGTCTGAAACTGGGTAAGTGATCAATGCAAGTTAGCCATCATTTTATGGTTTTACTGATACAGCATATTTTTACATAAATGATATCTAGCTAGCTATCCATCCATCCTGATTTTAAAGCTGCTTTTTCCACCCAAGAAAATATCATAAATTCTTTTTAATGTGACATTTCCACACCATGGTTTATGTTAACTGTGTGGCGCTCCAAATATGGTCCTTCTGTAATCCATCCTGTAATGTGGGCTGTCCAGTCCAGTTCCTTGTTTTCTGATATTATAATTAATGCTATGATGAACACCCTTGCAGCAACATATTTTCATACGTTCTAAAGCATTTCCTCAAGGATAAATTCACAGCGGTGAAATTGTCAAGTTAAAATTTAAGACTTTTTTACACATATTTACAAATTGCCAAAAGTAATCACTTCCAGTTTCTCTTTTTATCTGGAAAAGAATCATCCTTGTCAGCATTGATGAGATGGATGGAATTTTCTTTAGAAGCAAATCTAGTTGCAGAGAGTAATTCCTGCTTAAGAAACAACCTGTGGTGAGCAGACAGTCAGCCCCAGGATGTGGTACCGTAGGCAGCATATATCAGCATCTGTGAAGTGTTTGTGCTAAAACAACTGAACTCGAGTCTATTAGCAGTTACTCGAATCTGATTAGAAATGCAAGGGGTGGAAGAACAAGTGAACAACATCATGAAGAGGTAGCCAGCCCAACGCAGAAGGTGGGATATTCTACAGTGGGGGTCGGCAAACTATGGCCCAGTGCTTGTTTGTGTAAAGTTTTATTGGAACACGGACATGCCCATTTGTTTCCACATTGTTTATGACTGCTTTTGCACTGCCAATGCAGACTTTGAGTAGTTGTGACAAAGACTTTATGGCCCTCAAAGCCTAAAATATTATTTACTCTCTGGCCCTTTACAGAAAAAGTTTGCTGACCTCTGTCCTGTAGAATCTGGTTTCTCCAACAAATTAATTGCATGAGAACAAAACAAAAATAAAGACAAAAATTAAAGGAGGGGAGGGGGACTGCGTAGAATGAAAGAGACACCAACCACACACAATGCGTGGACCTTGTTTGGACCTTGAGTTAAACCAACTGTAAAAAGACCTTTGAGATAATCAGGGTGACTGCAATCTGGCCTGGTGTTAGGAGAAGTCAAGCAATTGTGTTAGGTGTGACAGGGGGTATAGTTGTTATGTTTAAAGAAAAGTACTTTTCAGTAAGAAATGCACATTGACATTTTTAAGGGGGAAATTACATGTTTGAGATTTGCTTTTAAAATATTGCAGTTAAAAAAAAAGTGTGGGCGAGACAGATGAAACAAGATGGGCAAGAGGCTGATAATTGTTGAGGTCGAGAGATGGGTACATGAGGGTTGATGATACAATTCTCTCTACTTTGGGGTATGTTTGAAAATTTCCATAATAGAAAGTTAAAAAAAAAAAAAAGAAACAAGCCATGAATCCATTTAACTCCGAGAGGGTAGGAATTTTCCAAAATAATTTGCAATTATATAGCTGGCTATTAAACAGTTTTGATGAATGGTTTTCAGGGGCCCTCTCAGATTTAAAAAATATTAGATAGTCCTCAGGAAATTGAAGATGTGCAAAAATATTTAGTTACAAGGACTTTCATGGCAATATTTCTTAATATTAGCAAAAAATTAGAAATAACTCAAATAGCCACCATTAGGGAATTGGTAACATAAATTACATTACATGCACACAATGGATGACTAAATAGTCATATAATTGAGTTTATACAAAAATATTTATCGACAGGGGAAGAGATTCATAATAGATTCTTAAGGGAAAAAGCAGATTAAGAAATAGTGTGTTTCTAGTTTTTTTTCAAATGGCAGCCATATATCATTATTTTTAATTCAGGAAAACACACATAAGTCTACTTCTCTTCTTTTTCTCTCTCCCTCCCTCCCCATGTTTTTGGCTTATCTACATTTTCTACATTTTCCTCCTAAAATGAATATCTATTAGCTGTACAGTAAGAAAAAAAACAAGAAAAATATTGATTAATGTTAATAATGGCTAAAAGTGGACACTCAGCCTGCGTCTAGATTTAAGTAAACTGGGACAGTGATTTCCCATCTGCAGGTCACCAGGGTCCGGGAGAGGGGCCTGCAGATACATTGCAAGAGGCCCCTGAATCCCTTTGTTCATCAAGAATTGTCTAGAGGATGAATAAAATGTGCAAGTATTCTCCAAATATCAGTAGATAACACTTTTGTTAATAAAATACCAATTTATTTTAAAGTGTTCCTGAAGTAATATAGCTTTTTATTATTATAAAATTTTTCAATTAATGGATGCTAAAATTACAGCTACTACCTATGTACGGATCTGTGACCCACAGCAGTGCTCTATGGGGGATCTGTGCATTCTCTCGGAGGACCTTTTTACAGTTGGTATGTTAATTAATTTATTTTTTTTTACAAAAATCTAATAAACCCAGGAGAAAGCATATTTCGGATCATCTGTTGACAGTGTTCTAACTACATCTACGTGATTTCAAGGCTCATGTTTGCATTTGTGCTGCACCACGTGATGACTTACCTAACTGGTCAGTGTTTAACATTTAAGGAGGTGTTTCTCAAACTGGGGCCCGCGATGGATTCTCTGAGAACTGGCGTTGGTCTAAACGTCTAGGCCCCCTTGTGCCTGTCCTAGCTTCACGGGTCCCATTTGCTGTGGCCCTACAGACTGTCATATGCCCAGCGGCCACCAGATGGCGCCGCAAGACGCAGTCGCCTCCGGAGCCGGGGGACCATTACTCCAAGTGGCATCAGCGCTGGCCCCTTCCAGCCTCGATGCCAGTTGCTTCGGCAGTGAGACGCCCATAAAACAGAGAAGCAACATGGAGCGAGTGTTTACTTCTAAGGAAGCAGTTAAATTTTTACTCAGCATCCCGGAGCTCCGGGGAGAGCCCAAAGGAACAATTTCCTCCTGATTCGAAGCCTTCCCTGGGGGTTGGCCCCGCTGTCCTCGTCCCAAGCTTGGGAGGGGTCCCGGCTTTTACGCCTTTCTTGGCTGTTTCTGTCCTGGGCTGCCCCTCCTGGGTCTCTCCAGTGGCTTCCACGATGGGGCCTGGTTCCCTCCAGGCCAAGTAGCTTGCTGGGGTCTGGGATCCCCGGTGCGCGGTGGGGTGGCCTCAGGGTGGGCACTTTCCTCACGTGCGTCTCTTTGAGGGCCACCTCAGGACCTTCTCCTGCCCCAGCCCTAACCACTCGGTGAGCAGAGGGTCTAAGATCTGGGGGAGCACCAGCAGGGAGGACCCCGGCTGCAGCAAGAGCAACCTGGAGCCTCCACCTCTCACCAACCCAAATGCCTCTTTCTTCTCCCCCGCTTCCTCCCTGCTCCCTCCTCTTCCCTCCATTTCCCATGTCCCTTCCCCTTTCCCTCTGCTCTCTGGCCGCCCAGTTCAGTTCAAGCTAGCTCAGGTCCCCAGGCATTTTCTTAGTGTCCCCACATCTCAGCCCTGCCCCAGGGCCACATGTACCTCCGAGGTGTAGACACTCGCCCAGCTACCAGCTATCCCTAGAGCCGCCCCTCCCCTCTGCCTCCCCGGGGCCACAGCAGAAGGCGTACCTGATGGTCACTCGGGGGTCATGGGTCACTCCGCACACCATGGAGGCCTGGGTGCCCTTGATGACGCTCTGATCCTGGGGAGACTTGGTGATGCGGGTCCGGGCTGAAAGACAGCAGGGGGACAGCATGGTGAGGAGGGGCATGCGCTCCAGGGGAGCTGAGACGCAGGTGGGTGGGCAGTGCGTCTGCAGGCAAACCGGGCCCGTGGCTGAATCTGCGGGTGGAGTAAGGCAGCCCGGCACGTGGACAGGTCCACCACAGTGAATGTCCCAGAATGTGGAAAAGAACAGTGCGCTTCCAGGTACTTGAATTCCTGGAAGCCACATTCACAGCGAGGGCTCATTTAATTTTCCTCCCACAGACCCACGCGAGAGATGAAGAAATGCAAATCTGAGGATGATCTGGGCGGATGTGGTGGTGTGGGTGTGTGCTCAGCACACTCACAGATGTGTAAAGTGCTCCCCCCTGCACACTCACCCCACACGACCAGGTCGGCCGAAGCTTCGTCGACCCCCCGAGAGTTGGTGGCCAAGCAGGTGTAGGTCCCGGCATCGGAGATGTGTGTGGGGCTGACGAGCAGGCTGCCGGACTCCAGGAGGGTGAAGCGAGGTAGCTGGACAGAGCCGCTGGCCAAGATGCGCTCCCCTGGGGGCAACACGGTGGGCTCAGGCTGCGGCCCCGGTGCCCCCCAGGCAGTCCCCCTGGCACTCTGAGATTGCTCCACGCCCCGACCGCACATCCCACCCCTCCCTGGCCGCTCTGGGGCAGGGTGGTCTCAGGCAGGCCCCCAGCTTTAGAAATGCTGGGAGGGCAGGGGGCTGGTGGTGGCAGGGCTGAGGTGGGGGCTGAGGCCCAGAGAGGTTTCTGACTTGGTGACAGGCACAAGGGCACAGGGTCACAGAGCTGGTGGCCCTGAGCCCAGGTCTCCTGATGTGTCTCCACCCATCACGCTGTCTGCCCTTCAGCAGGGAAGGCCAAGGACTGTCTCCTGATGAGCCGGCACCTGGGCCGGGGCGGGGGACAGACAGCTCTGACGAGGCAGTGACGGGCATCCTGTGGCAGGATGCTTCTGGAGTCACCGTCAGGGGGAGAGGAAAGTGACGGGTGGGGGCAGCAGGAGCGGAGGCAGGGCGGAGAGGGACATGGGGGGCAGCCTGGTGGGGACGGACCTCCCTCTGCAGTGGGATCTGGCGCCTGGTGCCCGGAGAGAGAGAGGATGTCCACGTGTGTGTGCAAGCCCGACAGTGCGGGTTTTGTGGAAACCCCACCTTCCTGTACAGAGGGGAGTCTCCATGTGCAGGCCTGCGGGTGTGTGTCTGTTTGCACACGTGTGCAGGCATGTTGACTAGAGAGCGTGTTAGGTGGGCGTATTTATCTCCGTGTCTAGATGCGTGCCTGGGTGTGCCTACGTTCAGGCCACACACATTTATTGAGCAGCTACTGTGTGCCGGACTGTTCTCGGCCCTGGAGACAGTGGTGGGCAAAACTGAGCCCCTCACTTCGTGGGGGGACAGGCAATAAGCAGACTATCTTGCATGTTCGAAGGTGGGGAGATCAAGCAGGGAGGGGCCGTGGGGAGGGCCCGGGGGATGGGGCGGGTGAGTCCTGTGGAGAAGGATCGTCTGAGCAGAGGCCTGGAGGCGGGAGGCAGTGACTGCGTGTGTACACAGACGTGTACACGGGGAGAGTTGGAGGTGAGTTTTCGACACAGCGGGGTGGGGGAGGCACACAGGGTGGGGGACTTAGGGAGACAGCTGGGGCTTTGCTGGCTCAGGTGTCCGACTTGCGTGGGGAGGAGGCATGGCCTTCTACCCGCAGGAACCACCATCCTCATAATATTAACCATCAAACAGCTCTCATTCCTCGGGCTTCATCAATTCCCAGGCACAGTGCAGGCCCTTCACACGCACTCTCTCATCCAGTCTCCATGCCACCCTGAGGTATGTGTACTATTGTCCCCAGTTTACAGGCAGGGACCTTGAGGCTCAGCGTGAGTAAAGAACTCACCCAAGGTCATTGGTCTCAGAAGAGCCCACCAGGGCGGCAGGTAGTGCATACCGTGGTGTGAAAGATGCCCTCTTGGGTTGTGCAGTGCACAACCTTCACAACTGTACATGGGAAACCCAACCTGGCTGGCTCCAGAACTGAGCTCTGAGGACTGCCCTACACTGTCACATGGCCACACACTCCAAAGCAGATCAATCGCATCTACCTTTCTGCCAAGTGATGGCTGGCCGGGGCGCCCCCGAAGTCTCACAAGCCAGCACCACTGACATGCCGTCGATGACTGTGCTGTCCAGGGGGCCCCTGGTGATGTTGGGGGCGATGCCTGCAAATGGAGATGGTGGGGCCTCTTAGCCACACCCAAGAGGAGCCCCCCTAGCCAGAGGGCCAGGTCCTCGTCCTGTCCCAGTCCCTCTGCAGGGAGGGAAGCAGGTGCCCTGACTGGGCTCCAGGTTGGGAAGAAGCCTGGAGGCCCACAAGGGCTCCCGGCACCACCTGCCCTGGGAAGGACCAGGCGACACCAGTCCTCGCCCGGCCTTCATCCTCAGGCCTCCATCTGGGGGAAACTGAGGACCCCCGAGGGCAGCTCACACCCTCCGTGACAAGGTGAACGTGAAGTCAAG
Organism: Tapirus indicus; assembly: GCA_031878705.1. NCBI lineage: Eukaryota > Metazoa > Chordata > Mammalia > Perissodactyla > Tapiridae > Tapirus > Tapirus indicus. The sequence continues at coordinate 52,713,012 of CM062932.1, forward strand.
GCTCCGATCTCTCAAGAGAATGGCCAGTGGGAGAACATCGCCCACTTCCTAAAGGGCCTGGCCGCGGAGCGTCCATCGGCCTGGCCACTGTGGTTCTTCCAGGGCCAGTACCGCTTTCCTGTTTGCCGCTTCCCGTCCCTCATCCCAGACGCGGTCAGACACGCACGGCAGCGGGGCTGGAACACGGAGCAGCCTCACCTGCACCCAGAAGCTACACGCGGGATGGCTGCCCCGCCCCACAGCTGCCTTCGGGGTAAACCCAGCTCCCCTCTGCCCTGTGGCTGCCCTGTTTGGGGGCCTCTGTGGGTCTGGGTGATGAACCCCGAGGGGCTCAAGGAGGCCCTGACCACACAGCCTTTAGCTGCTGAGACGAGGGCCCCAGCGGGACGTGGCCGTGCACAGTGCTTCGCCACCTTCAGCGTGGCTGCCCGCGGTGCATCCATCGCCCACGCAGCTCCACTGAGCGAGCAGGGCAGCTGCTGGACCCCCAAAAGAGACTCCCCGGCAGGGAAGGACTTGCAAGTGGGGGAACTGAGACTAAGCACTGGTTCTCGTCTTTGGGGAAGTCAGAACATCTCAGTCGGGACGGGGTCGCTTCAGCCCTGCGCGGGAGGGGACCCAGGGACGCGGACATGCCAGGCCTGGAGCCTGTGGTTTCATAGCTTCTGCTCTCAAGGAGCCAGGGAACCCATCCTGGGCTCCAGGGCATTGGGAGGACTTGGGGCGGCCGAAGCAGTGGGCTCAACTGGCCAAAGCCGCCCCGGGGGCTGAGGGACAGTCCTCTGGGATCCTCTCTCTGCACACCACAGTGTCCTGCTCTCCAGAGGCCCCAGGCTTGGAGGAAAGCTGCCTCCTGCACGGAGGGACTCGGGGCGGGACAGGAAAGGCCCAACTTACTGGTGACGGCCAGGTAGGTGGAGGTCTGCACCTCGCCGGCCGCGTTGCGGGCGAAGCACTGGAACATGCCCGTGTCATCGGGCACCAGCGCGCTGATCTGCAGGCCGCCGTCACCACGCTGCCGGAAGCGGTTCAGCCTCTCCACCTCCACCGCGGCCGCGTCCTTGTACCAGGTGATGGAGGGCGGTGGCACACCTGGGGGAGACGTGGGCCAGTCAGCCGGCCTCCCGCCTCCCTCCCTCCCGGTGCCGAGGGGGCTCAGGCGGAGGCTGGGGCCAGAAGTCTGCAAGGGGGGTCCCTGCTGTGTCTTGGTCTCTAGAACCTTCTCAGAGGCGCCACTATTGGTCTTGGGAGAGGAGACCAATAGTGCTCTATGTTCTTAGAGCAGCAATTCTCAAATTCTTATATAGTAGGTGTTTCAAGAAAACTTAAAAGATCCCAAGATTAGTTGAGCTTGGAAATGCTGGATTGGACAAACCTTTATCTTAAACTGCAATAGTTAGCAGAGCCTTTTGCTCTGGGAACCTCCAACTGGGGGTTGGTTACCCAAACCCACACAGCCATACAGCCCGTGTCAGGGAGCATGCGGGGGGCCAGTGTTCCTTGGGGGGCCCTCAGAAGCCCCCTCCTACCTTGTCCTCATAGGGAGGCACACAGGGGGTGTTCCCCTTGCCCCTCAGCCTTGCCCAAGCTGCACCCCGGCCTGGTATGCTCTTCCTACAGGTATCCCCTCCCCTCCCCTCTCCCTCTGGGTTTCTGATCAAATGTAACTTTCCCAGAGACGCCCACACCATGTTCAAGAGCACCCCGTCGCTCTGGGCCCCCAGCCCTGCTTCTTTTCCTTCCTTTCCAGCGCTTTTCAACCCGACGTCCTACGATACCATATTTCATCCGTGCCACGGTGCACATTCTTTATGTTGTAACGTCTCTGAGATCACGATGTGTCTTCCGATCGACAGCATGTCATAATTTAATTGGCAGTCTTTTTTCTTTCTTAGTGGTACATAAAATCATGGGGCACCTTACAACCCATGGCATTTGAGGAAATGAAATAAGGTATCTTTATTTGTTTATTGGTTTGTCTGCCTTCCCCCGAGCACGTCAGTTCTGTAACAAGCAAGGACTTGGCTGTTTGGTTCATTCTGTTTCTCCCCACATCGAGAACAAGATCGGCACAGGGGAAGCCCCCTGAGAACGTTTGTTGATCGGATCTTCGCCTCCCCCGTGGGGTCTCAGAAGGGGTCATTATTCACCCCTCCACTGTGACTCCCTCCTGCCCGAGCACACGGGGCCTCTCTGCTCCATAGGAGACCACGTCCTGTTGTGCACGCTCTCCCCTATCATCCGGATTTCACCCCGGTTTCAGGCTGTCTCTTGGCCCAGCTGAACCCGAAGGAGGGAGGGTGCGGGTGGGAAAAGCAGGAATTCTTCAGGCTCTGACGAGGGGGGTTAAGTGGAAACGTGGGTGGAAGAGATGAAGCAAACGGCCCAGACACCAGGCAGAGCTTACGAGACACATCTCAGGGGAGAGGCACCCAAGTTCTAGTAGTTCTGACATTATGGTAATTTGGCATTGTCTCCAACTCTCAAATTATGGGCAATTTGGGTCTGTCACCTATCCTGAGATTACGGTAATTTGGGTTCATTTGAAACCCTCAAGTGATGGTACGTGGGTTGATTTTTAGCCCCGAGATTACGGTAATTTGGCCTGTTTGTTTCCTGGGGTGTCTGCTCATAGCCAGACTGACATACCGCTCAATGATGTGGCCCCGAGAAGGAGGCGGAATTCAGAAAAGTCCGTGACAGGGACAGGAGACGCTGAAGGTCTGGGGGTCCTCGTCCCCCTCCATCCACGCGACCGTGTTACCTTTGGCCCGACAGGGGATGTCCACCACTTTCTCCATCTCCGCTGTGATGTGTCTCTCTGGCTCCTTGACAAACTGAGGTGGCTCTGCAGGAGGAAGGACGAGGGGAGGAGATCAGAGCCATGCTCCTTTTGATATAGCCACTGTGCAGGTCGCCCTTAAGTAGGTCCCAGCCATGCTGTCCCTACCCCTCGGGGGAGCCCCAGCAGCCCCACTCCCTCTCACCCAGCACAGACAGGTAGGCTCCGCGGACGACGGAGGGGACGCTGCTGCTGCGCAGGACAGCCTCACACTCGTAGTAGCCGGAGTCGCTGCCCGTGGGGTTGGGGATGGTGAGCCGGCGGTTGTAGTCGCTGACGCCGCCTGACAGCAGCACCCCATCCTTCTTCCAAATGATGTGCAGCTTCGTCAGGGGCCTGGAGGGGGCGACAGAGGCAGGCGCTCAGCCACAGGGACTTCCGGAAGCCCGAGGGGCAGGGCAGGGGGGATAAGGAGTGTGGGCCCAGGGGCTAGGCCTCCCGGGTTTGCCCACCCCCGGGGCCACTTTCTAGATGTAGGTCCTTGGGCAGGTGCCTTCAGGGCTCTAGGCCTCCATTTCCTCATCTGTAAAATGGGGGCAACCGTGCCACCCAGGGGCTGTTGTGGGGATGGGTGCAGGAATGCAGGTGAAGCACATGGCACAGGACCCGGCCCCCGGGAATAACTCGGTGCACGGGGTCTCTGGAGGGCAGGAGAGCAGCCTTCACCGTGCATCTGTCTCGTGCTCTCCCCTGTGCGCCGTGGACAAGAAAGTGTTAAAGGTGAGGGAAAGCGACAGGCAGAAACCCAGAGTTTGGAGATGGGGAAACAAAGGCAGGCAGATGGCCATCCCTGCCCCCCAACTTCAAGACGGGGTGATGGCGTGAGCTGGGCCCCCTTTCCCACCATCACCGACCCAGCACCCCCAAGACCCCTGAGATGTGGTTTGCCTGGCTCTCCTGTTGAGCACCTGGTGGATCCCCAGGGGTCGATCTGCCAAGTGGAGTCTGTGCTAATTCCATGCGGCGTTCAGAAGGGTCATGAAAAAGGGGTTCCGGGGTCAAATAGGTTTGGGCAACACTGCCTTGGGGGTGGCCTGTTGCATTTCAATGCTGCTATCGGCCAGCGGGTGACCTTGGGCAGGTTGCTTGCCCTCTCTGGGGTTTGGGGTAGTGACAGTTATCACTACCAGGTGGCCTGCCCCTCCACGCTTCTCTAAGGTGAGGAGAGAGTGCATCGCCCGCCAGCCCCAAACATCCTGGGCTGAGATCTGCTGCCCCATAACTTCCACTGGGGGCCCGGTCTCTCCTCTTGGGCCACAGAGAACGAGCCGGGACGGTAGCCAGCAGGTCCACCCATTGTCCCTCCTCTCGGCTAAAATCTCCATCTCCTTTCATGGGTCCTTGTATGATATGGCTTCCGGACCTTTCTGAATCCCAACTGGTCTCCTGGGAGCCCACAGGAGCACCCACTGGAGTCAAGAGCGAAGGGGAGTCGGAGGGAAGCACCACCCACCTGGCGTTGGCCACACACTCCAGGGTCACCTCCCCGGTCCCGGCCACCACGCTGGCGTTCTTGGGAGGAATGATGATGGTTGGAGCGATGGGGTCCGCAGGCCCCCCAACATCTGGGGAGAGGTCAGCTGTTAGCGGGGGACAGAGGCTGGAGATCCCATCTCTGCCCAGCCCCCGTGAGAGGCTGACGTCACGGGAGACCTCTGTCCTCACAGAGGGGGACAGTGGCCACAGGGCAGCCGCCTGAGCAGCCCGAGCCGAACCTCCAGACACTGACCCCAGGGACCCTCTCCCCTCTCCTCCTCCTCTGCCAATGGGACTCCACAGTGTCGAGGGAGAGCCCCCCAGAGACCTCCAGGGCCTTCCCCACTCCTCCTGTAATGCAACCCCGTCCTCCTCCGCGTCCCCTAGTCCTGTTTTCCTGCCTTCAAAATCCTTCCCTCCACCTGCGTTCATCTTGTTGGTTTACTCCTCCATTTTCCACCTCTTCCACCAGAACGCAAACTCCCCGTCCTGGGTTGAATAGCGTCCCCCTAAATTCACGTCCACAGCAGCTGTGAACGTGACCTTATTTGGAAATGGAGTCGCTGTGGATGTGACCAAGTTCAGATGAGGCCCCAGTGCATCAGGGTCCCACTGCCCTGAATCCAACACGACGTGTCCTTGTAAGAAGAGAGAAGTTCAGGCACAGAGACCCAGACACACGGGGGAGAGGCCACGTGAAGAGGGGGGCGGGGACTGGAGTGATGCAGCTACAAGCCAAGGCGCACCGAGGATTGTCAGCAACACCGGAAGCTGGAAGAGGCAAGAAAGGATCCTCCCCCGCGAGCCTTCACAGAGAGCTGGGCCTGCCGACACCTTGATTTCAGACTTCTGGCTCCAGAACTGGGAGAGAAGGCATTTCTGTTGTTACAAGCCACCGGCTGTGCAGTCCTAGGAAACTCATACATCCCCGGAGGCAGGAAGCTCAGGGGGCTTTGCTTTGGACTGAACTGTGTCCCCTCCAGTTCACATGCTGAGGCCCTCACCCGTGTGCCTGCATCTGGAGAAGGGTCTTTAGGAGGTAACTGGACTAAATGAAGTCACAAGGGCGGGGCCCTGACGAGAACAGGAGGAGACCCCAGGGCTCTCCCTCGGCCGGCCGTGTGGGGATGCGGGGAGGAGCGGCGGCCTGCAGGCCAGGAAGAGAGCCCTCAGCAGAAACCAGCCCTGCTGGCACCCCACTCTGGGACTTCCAGCCTCCGGAACTGTGAGAAGAAAAGGTCTGTTTAAGCCCCCGTCTGCGGGATTCTGCGACAGCAGCCCGAGCTGACTGGATCTCGCTCACCCCCACTTCTCCAGCCCAGGAACGATGGCTGCACACAGTAGGTGCTCAAATATGTTTGTTAGGTGAACGAATGAAGGGAACTCAAGCTATCACTGTATAACTTCCAGGGTCGGCGAGTGAAATTAAAGAGAATTTACCATGAGTGGGCTTTATCAACACAAAACAAACCAACACCCCAGATCTTCTAAGAGAGGCAGTAGAAGTCCCTTTTTGTTTTTTGAGTTCTTTAAGAAGTGGCCAGTTCTTATCTCTGTGGATCAGCGAAGGCCCAATATTGGCAGAAACTCCAATATTCTCTGTACCCCTGCTCCACGGCTCCTTAAAATACAACCGCCGGGGACTCTTCCTCTCACGACAAATCTGTCCAGTTGGCCCCTACCCAGGAGGCTCCGGAGGTGGCAGCCGTAAGGACATGCACGACCCTGGGGCGTCAGCGGTCGGACATCCTTTATAGGGCGTGTGCGCGGTGGCCCCCCTGCCGCTCTGCGCCACCCCGGTCAGCCCCAGGCAGGTTTTCCTGCCTCGACTCCAGGCCTTGCTGGAAAAGGCCAGGTAGGATGGGAATAAAATGTAAAAAATAAGATAAAATGAAGGGGGAAGAAAGGAAGCATATAAAGCAAAATAATTGCAACTATATAAAAGCCTCATGTAGGTGCCATAAAGAGCGATCGGATTGAAAGCTGCTGATATAGCTGAATCCATAAAAGCGTGCTCTAAGTTGTTTATCACACACCAGCCGTGCAGGTACCGCGGCCAGATTAATGGGGCACGAGGAGGGGACACAGCCAGAGCCCAGGCAGCCCACACGGTGTAGCCAGATAAGCAGAGAGCCCTCGGAGCTTAAAAATAGGAGGGCCGCCCGGGGGCCTGGGCCCCCTGGTTGGCTTTGGAAGGGGTGGGGGGCCCACACACCTGGGACCCCGGAGGTCATGGTGGCAGCCTGCGGGGCCCAAGGGGACAGACCAGTGATGCCCAGGGACCCTGGACCCAGCAAAGGAGGCCGGGGCGGGGGGGCGGTGAGAAGACCTGCTCCAAAGCTTGCTCTGCCCCAGGCATCCAGGGAGTGACCGTGGCAGGTCACTTTGTCCCGCCCAGTCTCAGTTTTCTCAGCGGCAAAATGGGGATAAAAATCTCTGCCTCTCGGGGGGTGTGGGCTCAGCCATGACTCTACAAGTCTTTTCTGAGTGTGTGCCTGGCACCCGAGATTCCCCACTGAGGGGGATGAGCAGGGGTCTGTCCTCACGGAGTGCAAGGTCTGGGAGGAAGCCAGATCAACGCTCAGACTTTTAAATGATTCAAGATGCCTGTGAGGGTGCTGGGAAGGAGGCCCCCAGGGGGCGGCTAAGCCGGTCTCCGGTGAGTACCCAGCACGTACAATGTGCTCAATAAAGGACAGTCCCCCGTCTTGGGGATCTGCCTGCCTGTGCTCGGGGGGAGCCTCCTTGCACCCCCCACCCCCTACCCGGCCTGGACCAAGTGATGGAGCCTGAGGCTACCAACAGGTGGAAGTCACAGACCCTCAGGGAAAAGGGGCACAGGTGTTAAGCGCTACGGGAGATCGGGCAAAGCCTCAAGTGCTCCCTGGGGACTCACAGGAGATGGGGGAGCTTGAGTGGAACTCAGAGAATCCAGAAGGAGGGAAGGACATTCTAGAATGGGAGCACTGTGTGAGTGAAGGTGTGGGCGCGATGCTGGGGTGGCCCTCGGAGCACCGGGAGGGATGAGGGAGGACAGCCACAGAGGTGACGGATCCCGGCCACGTGCGGCCCTTTCCCCAGCCCACTCCCCTTTGCCTCCAGGAGAAAGTGCTAACTGGTTACAGTGCTTTCCCTGGCTGAGCCCAGATGTGTCCTCAGAATCCTTCTTAACACAGTGCCAACAGTAGATCAGAGCTGGCCTCTGAGGTGAAACCCATTTTCCATCCCTGCTAGGGAAATTAAAGGCAGATTTGACCGAGAGAGGTTAGATCAGGGCCAGATTACTGAGGATTTATAGGTCAGCCTACGGGCTGGAAGTGAGCCCCAGGTAGGCACCGTGGTAAGGGAGGGGATGACAGACAGGAGGACAAAATCAACAGGGCCTGATGATGGTCTGGGGGTGGAGGGAGACAGAAGGGCCGATGAGGGTTTGGAGACTAAATGCCTGGAGACAGGGCCCCCTTTACAGAGAAAAGTGAAACCCAGGAGGAACTGGTTTCCCAAGAAGGGAGCTGAGTGGATGTGGTCACACTGAGTTTGAGATGGTGGTGGGAGGTCCGAATGGACGTGGTGAAGAGGAGAGTTCTAGAGATGCTGGTGAGGGGGATGGAGCAGCCATCCGCGCAGATGTGAGGAGGAGGATGGTGAGATGGGGAGCCAGGGAATCGGCGTGGGGGGCGGAGGGAGATAAAGGGCTGAGAACCAGGCGCCAGGCTTGCTCACCTCGGGGGATGAGGAGCAGTGATGGGCACAGGGAGACGGTGGGTGCAGGTCCTGGACGCTCCAGGATCAGGGTGAGGGAGGGGGGTCAAAGGTGCCGAGTGTCCAGAGCAGTGGGGGGCAATCAAGATGAAGTGGCCGGCGGATCTGCCACCAGGAGGTCACCAGTTTCGGGGGAAGGAGATTGCGTGCATGGGAGGCACGCTCTGCCATTGATCACATTCTAGATGAGGAAACTGAGGCTCGGGGACCACGGGACTCACCTGGGCCACAGGTCACATGAGTGGTGGGGCGGGGAGGTAAGCTGCCTTCCTCCTGGGCGGGTTCCAGTCGCCCATGAGCCTGGACCGACCTGCCCTCTCTGGCACAGGGGCCATGAACCCTTGAAATGTGACTGGTGCCCTTGATTTAATGGGATTTAATTATATCTAATTTACATTTAATTAAAAACAGGTCCCCAAATCAGTTATTAGAACACTAAGTATATGTGGAAAACTTGGGCATACAAGGCTACCTTTTCAGCTACACATTTTATGAAATCTAAATATAGATCACATATGTCAGATAAAAATTTAGCATCCAAATTGAGATGCAGTGTCAGCGTAAAATGCACATGGATTTCGAAGACTTGGTACAAAAAAAAGGTAGAATATTGCATTCATTATTTTCTATTTTGATTATATGCTAAAATGGTAATATTTTGGATATGTTAGGTTAAAGAAAATATATTAATAAAATTAATCTCACCTATTTCTTTTTCCGTTTTTAAAAATGGGGCTACTGGCAAATTTTAAATTCTGTATGTGGCTCATATTGTATTTCTGTTGGACAGCATAGCTCTGATCCCTGGGCGTGCGGCCACCACCCAGGTATGGACTTTTCTAGAGCTGTGACAGTCCGTGTGAGGTCACCAGGGGGATACCCGGGCAGGGCGCAACTCTCAGGGTCCCTGGCCTTGCTCTCTCCGTCTCCATTTCTGAAGAGCATGGGTGTCCCCCGCAGGCTGTGAAGGAGCTGAACCGTCCTGAACAGAGGAGGGATGAGGGGTGGCGGGGGGAGAGGACGAGGAGTGGCGAGGCTCGGCGAGATAAATGCGGGGAGGTGGGCTGGTGGTGGGCGCAGGGGCGATTGCCCCTGGTAGACTGGCAGGCCGGCCGGGGGATCTGTGTCGTGACAGGAAGGGGGTTTTGAAGTGGAGTCACTCATAGGAGAGGAAATTAGCTGAAAATCAGCTGCTTCTGCTCTCAATCCAGTACAAACCACTGCATGAGAGCAGGAGGCCAGGGCGAGGGAGTGGGGGAAGCAGACAGCTGAGGGAGGCCCGGGCAGACGTGCAGGTCAGGGGGGCCCCGCCGCCTCCCTTGGGCCGGCAAGTGTTGGGGGGATCGACATGGGGCAGAGAATGAATGACCCGCACAGTGGGCCGGGAGAGGAGCTGGTTTACTCCCACGAGCAGGTTAGGTGCTGGGGGAGGAGCAACCTCTGGTCTCAGGGTAAACTGAGTCACCCAGGAAGATGTCTGGCCTTGACTGGGACGGAGAACATGGCGTGTTACTGAATGACTGGATTCCATGAGGCTCCAGGTATCCTAATCACTGAAAACTCTGTGGGGCAGAGCACCGCCCTCCAATGATTAAACTCCTTTTCCTACAGAAATAGCAGCCCCAGCCGCTGGGACTAGACTGAGACCCTGGCCCAGGTCAGTGTCAGAGGTTATACATGTGACCCTGATAGGTCAGTATCCAGCATGGAACACTCCTCCCTGGATCCTGATCTCTTTGTAGGCAGACTGGAACCTGGGGTGGGGAGGGAGATAACTGCGGAAATGGGAAGGGGTTCTGCTGGCCCTCATAGGCCCCGGAATGGGCATGGTAGGGGCTGGGGAATGTTCTGGGCTCTTCGGGCAGGGTCAGACAGAGGCCGGGATCAGAGGAAGGACACAGCAAGGCTCGGTGCTGACCTGAATCCTCATTTGCTGCTGGTGGGTGCGTCCCAGCTCGACCGTGGATGATAAATGAGACTTGCTTTTGGGGCAGGAGTTGTACAGATGTTTTGGGATGTGAGCATCTGGCTCCCCCGGCCTGCGTGGTTGCTCGGTTGCTGCGAGAGGCTCTGGCCTCATCCCACACACTCCGTGATTCCCAGCCTGGGCCTGCTGCCGGAGCCACGTTCCCCACCTGCTTCATCCCAGGGATGGAGCATGGAGGGCGGGCGCCGGCCTGGCCGGGGAGAAGCAGGCAGGGTGGCCGTCCCCAGCATGTCCATCACGGGTCAGAAGCCTGCCTGTGCCAGCCTCGGCTGGACAAATGCCTCTTTGCCATAGGAAACTCGAAGAGTCATTCTTTAAATTTGCTACCTTCTGCCACTGGGGACAGCTATTGCCTCTCTCCTCCAGGGCGGCTGGGTGGTCTCTGGGGATGGGCAGAGGAGCACTCTTAGGTGAGAGCCTGAGCAGAGAGCCTGCGTGCCCGTCAACAAGGATGGCCCGGCTCCGAGTAGAAGTAGCGTTTTTTATGTGCCAGCTGAGCAGAGGCGGTTGGTGTATTTCTTCAAAAATTGAGCTTCCCGTCTCCTGGCGTGCTCTCCCTGTCAGCACCTGAGCCCACGGGGTGGTTGTAACCCACACGTGCACACACTCTCTCCTACATCGCACGCTCTCCCGGGGCCTCCAGCGGCCCGCTAACAACCAAGGTAAGCACCCCCTCTCCTGATGCAGGACCTCAGAGCAGTCATGGGAACGGGGTCCAGAACTCGGCTTCCTCCCTGCCTCTGCCCTCACACGCACCCCCAGCTGCGTCTCCTCCTCTTAGGGAGGGCTCCTCCCCTGCCCTCCCTCAGCCTCCCCCTCCGCCACGACATTCCGTCTTCCCAGTGACCCCCTGGAGCCCCATTCCCAAGATTTAATGACGCACTGGGTCGCAGGCCCTGCCGCTTACTCACTCTCCACCGCGAGCGTGATGGGCTGGCTGGTCTTGTTGTCCCCATTCTTGTCATTAACAGCCTGCACGTAGTAGCGGCCTGCGTCCGGAGCCACCGTCGACAGGATGACAAGGGTGTTCTCCAGGGTGATGGCTCTGGGAAGAGGAAAAGGACTCCTCCAACAGGGCCCGAGGGGCTCTGAGCATCCGGGAATGGGAGCAGCGGGGACATGAAGGCGGGACCATTCCTACCCCACAGCCGGCTCCCGGAGCCCCTCCTCCAGCCCACCTCCCCAACCATTTACCGCCTAAACTCCAGCCACATGTAGTTTGCAGAGAATCCAGCACACTGCCAGTGCTGGGGATCAGACCCCAATACAGCACGTGCCCAGAGGGCTGAGCCCGCCATCCACAGGAAGTTTCCCTGCCTCCCCCCAAGCCTGGGCGAGGGGCCCGAGCTCCCGAGGAATTCTGCCCTTTCCCCTGTCACAGCATCGATGGCTGTGTGTGGTTATCTCTGCATCAGCAGCATCCAGACACCGAAGAAACGTCCTGGAATGAATGAATGAATGATGAGCGATGATGATGAATTTAGAAATGAGCAGGACCATTCCAGAACCAGCGCCTTCACCTAATCCTAAATTTGTTTAGGTTGATTCAAAGGCCGCAGGTCGCCCGTAACACAGACTTCTGGGTTCACATCTCCCTCCAGCCCCCTCTTAAGGTGTCTGTTTCCATCTCCTCAAGGGCCAGTCCACAGGAGTAGGGTTGGCTGGGCTGGTTGAGAGGAAAAAAGGAGGCTGGCCGGGCAGTGGGGTGCAGACACGGGCTGTTTACCACCAAGCTGGTTTCCTCTGCCGGGGTCCCATCGTGCAGCCCCCCAGCAGCCAGGTCTGCAAGCAGAGAAAAAGGGCAGGTCCAGGGGGGCAGCCGGGGACCCAACTCGATGTGGGTGAAACAGAGCGAGGAAACAGCGCCCATGCGGCGCTGCCCGGCTCCTCCTTTCACCCGTTCTCCCGGCGAGAAACAAAACCATTAGTTTGTCAAGTCTGTCTCCGGATTTTAATGTGATGTGCCCGAGACAGCTGTTAAACATCCTTAATGTTAGTTTAACAAGGACAAATCCAGTTGAATTCTTTTCAAATTTTCCCATTAGGTGAACGTTACAGAGTTTTAAACATGCTCTCAAATAAACATCCCCACTAATGCTCTCCAGCCCTCTCTCTCCCAGCCGGGGTACGCTGGTGGCCCCTCTCGCTTGGTTTTGGGGGTTCATGTGCTGAGTCTAACACCATCAGCGGAGCTCCGGGAAGGAGGAAGGCAAAGCCCTCCTGCCCTGATTCTTGGGTACCCTAATGATGGCCTTTTTGTTCTCTGAAGAGCTTTTTTAACTGCCAGCTAACGAGTTGATGGGAGGTGGACGGGGCTAGGCTAAAATATTTTAAAAGTGGCAAAATTGGGACAAGGATGGTGACCATTTTCCCACACGGGCGTCTCCTGCAGGGAGCCTTGTCCTTTAGTGTAGCTTGTGGGGGTGGGCAGGGAGGCTGGGCTCTGGCCAGGGCAGGGGGTCAGCTCTGGAATGCTCTTCTGGTCCCAGCCTCTAAGAAGCACGCAACCTCTTCCTTGCTAGGCCTCAGTCTCCTCATCTGTGCAAGGGGTAGAAGCAGATGCTTGCGAGGGTTCCTTCCAACCCGGAGGCTGAGAGATTCTGATGCCTGTCGCTGCTTCTGTTCTTTCCCCACCGGGCCTGAGGCTGTCCCTCCCTCTCACACGGCCCTCACCTGGCACCCCGGTGACGCCAGGACTAATCTCATGCTCAGCAGGGCACTTGGACCACGTGGCTCCAGCTTCCCCAGCCACTCCCGTTGCCAGGGCGCCGTGGGTACGGGCTGAAGGAAGCCTTCAACAGGTGGGTGCACCGGGCACAGCCTCGTCCCACTCTCCAGTGCACCTGCCGGTCCTGAGCCCCCTTTTGGCCTCCAGAGAAGGCGGCTCCCACCTCCAGCTCCTTCTCTCCTGGACCGGGAAGACCTTCCCCACCCCCGTCTCTCCTTTAGCTATATTTTGTCTGTATTATGATCGATCAGTCTAGGTTAGTGGTTCTCAACCAGGGGTGGCTTTGCCCTCCAGGGGACATTCGGCAATGTCTGGACAACTTACGGTTGTCACAGCTGTGGGGGTGGTACTAGCAACTGGTGGTAGTGGCCAGGGATGCTACTAAGCATCCTACAGTGCACCAGACTGCCCGCGCAATGAATTAGGCCCCAGATGTTGACTGTGCCACAATTGAGATCCCTGTCCTAGGGGGGATGGCATGTCGAGGTGGCAGAGATGGTCGCCATCCACCTCAGTTTCAGGAACCCCTTCCATAGAGTACAGACAGTTCCCGGCTTATGATTCGACTGACGATTTTTCGACTTTATGATGGTGCTAAAGCGATATGCATTCAGTAGAAACCAGGCTTCAAATTTTGAATTTTGACCCCTTCCCAGGCTAGCGGTGTGCAGGTTTACCAGAACATAACCCCACTGTAAGTCACGGAAGGTCTGTACTGTAGTTGCTGGGAAGTCGGGGCTGCCCTTCTCAGCCCCCTTGCATCCAGGCGGGGCCGTGTGGCTGAGCTCGCGGGTTATGGAGGAAGGGATGTGCACCACTGCTAGGCTTGGACCCTACGAACCCCACACGATTGTCACGTTCTCGCTTCCGCCCTGTCAGAGTGGGGCAGTGTGCAAGCCCAGTGTTGGTGACAGCAGAGCTCCCACAGCCAGGGTCCCTGAATGACTGTGGAGAAGAGCGCCCCTCCCGTCCCTCGCCCACCGGGGGGGATTTGGAGCAAGAAACACACTTCTATGTGCTAAGTCCCTGGGATTTGGGGGTCTGTCTGATATTGCAGATGTCACTGCCTTAACCAGCGCTAGAGGAAAGCACTCTGGACCAAGACCCACAGGGCCTGGGTTAGAGTTTGGAATGTGGGGCGGAACAGGAGACAGAGAGATTGGGAAGCCCTGCCCCCCCTCTGCCTTCAGCAGGCAGCTAAGGAAGGTCCCTGGGCTTATAGCCCTCTGCGGGATGACCACCCCCTTGATAGATGGTTCTGGAACAACCCTGTACCTCACTGTCCAAGTGCACAAGGCTGTTCCCTGCTGCACCAAACAGACCCACACGGAAAAAAGCTGGCGGAAGAATTCTCAGGGGGCATGGACGTCAGGGCCCCACCCTCAGGCGGGGGCTGGGTTGTATTTTTCAATCATAATCCTCCGGTTTCAATTTACTAGGTCTTTCCCGCTTCTCTGACCGGCCCAGCTCCCCTCCCACCTTCCATCCATGACTCCCTCTTTTCTCGACTCCATGGGGGCCCACTTGATAATTTAATTAAGAATACAATAAATCATCCTGGAAGCTGCCCGAAGCCCCCCGGCACGTGCCGTTGTCAAGTGCCTCGTCTCCTTTTCAACAATAAGCACCAGGGGGAGGGCGAGGGCCCTCTGTAGACGGCCGCCTTCAGCACCCCGCGCACCCCTCTGGCTGATAGCGCTCATTGGATAGGTATCTCTGGCAAACAGACACGAGAGAATTTGCTTCCGGGGCCTCTCCTCTCATTGTGAATACGAATCCACCGCAATTGCTGAGACAAAATCACCGCAGCCCTCTATCATGCTGGAGAGGGCGGGAAGCGGTGGGCGTGCCCACGAAGGCGTGCACGTGTGCACGCCAAGATTGCTCTGTCCCCGGTGCCAGAGGCTGCTGGGAATGAAAAGGGGGTGAGAACAGTGACCAGGAGTGAGAAAAGGAGGTGGAAAGGCGTTAGAAAAGGGATGATGGGAGTGAGGTTGGAGAATGGGTTTCATCTACCACAGCAAATGTAGTGGATATAGGCCCATGTGCCCCTCCCGCAGCCACAGCAGACATCGTGGCGCTCTTCCCACTGAGTCTGGATGAAGCCTAAGAATCCTTCTCAACACGGTATTCTAGGTAGCCACCACCAACTGACTGGCCTGCAGGATGCCACCATTGATACACCTAGGACATGTGAGATAACCTCAGAAAAGAGAGTTAGGAAGGGGTGAGGACTCACCTACCTGTCTCAGCACCTGGTGGCAGAGCATTCCCCTTCTATCACTTAACCTCAAAATCCACGTTAGTGGTTCACCATGCTCTGCTGGTTTTATTGAACCCTAATTAGGCCTTAGGGAGCAAGCTCTGACTCACAGAGCCTGATCCACCTGTTGACCTGGGTTCTACTCCAACCCTTCACCCGCCCTGTAGCCACACTATGTGCCATGTGACTCTGCAGGTCCTCTCACTCAACAGGCACAGGCAGTTTCCTCGCTTCTTGACGCTGAGTTCTACCAGGAGACTTTCTTTGGCCAACGGGATATTAGCAGAGGCTTGAACAATCTGTCTCCGTTCTCCTCCTGCTCCTCTGCAATTGCCAGAGAAGGTGCCAGGGCTAGCTGGCTGCAGGATGAGATGTGTGGAGCAGAGTTGGGTCACCCAGTCACTCTGATAGGTCAATAGCCAGCCAACCCCAGACAGGTGAGAAAGCCCAGCCAAGATCACCAATCTGCGGATTCATATGACAAATACATGCTTATTGTTTCAGGTCACTGGGACCACCTGTTATGCGGCATTATTGCGTCTGCAGGTAACTGATACATTCTAGGCCAGTGGTTCTCAATTATGGCTGTGTGTCAGAATCACTGGGGATACTTCAAAAAATCCTGAGGCCAGGGTACACCCCATTTCAATGAAATCAGAATAGGTGGGGGGTAGGACCTAAAGATCAATGTATTTCAAATTGTCCCAAATGATTTCAACAGGTGGCCGGGTTGAGAATCACGGTACCAGGACCAATTCTCTATGGGTGCAATCACTTTTTATCTGTTTTTTCCATATCTTCGTACCTGTTCTCACATAATTTTCACGTAAGACAGAATGAAGGACCCTGACTCTGGAATCCGCAAGCCTGGAGCCGGCTGGGTCAGATTTGTCAAAGTAAATTTTGGGGGGTTTCATTTTACCATCTGTAAAACGGGGGTAAGACCAGCCACTTCACAGGGGTTCTGTGAGGGGCATTCATTCGACAAATATTTCTTAAGCCTGCGCTCTGGGGATCGTCTCCTCCTTGGAGGCGTGTGCCTGTCCTGGAGGAGAGGATGCACCCCAGGCCCGAGAACACAGCAGGCACGCAGTGAACGACAGCCACTGTCACTGCCAGGATCATATCATGCTATTATTATCATGTTTCTCTCCCTAGACTTCACGGTCCCCAGAGGCAAGAACTGTCCATCTTGGCTCCTGCTTCCTACAGAGACCAGGACGGGCTCCACCCACGGTCAACCTGTGGCCTGAGCAGACCAGGACAAGGGTGGACTTTCTTCTTTTCTGGGAGTTGGAGTCCCAGGGGCAAAGCCCCGGCTCCAGACCCTGAGGGGGATTGGGAGTGCCGGGTGTGCCCCAGGAGGAAGTGCTCTGCCCCTCGCCCTCTCTGGAGGTGTTGGCTCCATCGCTGCTGCCCACAAGCCAGGCTGCCACAACCAACGCCCTGGGCCACACAGAGGGGTCCTTGTTAACGCTGAAAGGGCCGTGTGTTTCTCTCCCTGCCAGGCCTCCCCTGGCCTCACCTCCTCCCTGAAGCCAAAACACACAGCCTGTGCACACCAGGGGACGCCCAGCCGCACTGGCACACCGGGAACACCCGGGGGCCGCCGCCCTGCCGGGGGCATGCCAGGCCCTCCCACGCCCCCTGGCATGCTCGCCTGAGCCCTGGGCCTGTAACCACGGGGATGGCGCCTCTGTCTGTGCCTCTTTGGGTTTTTTAAGTGCTCTCAGAGGCAGAGTTATTCTCCAGCTGAGAGTGGAGCCAACGCCCTGGGATTCCCCAGGAAGGCGACGGAGCTGTCCTGGTTCCAAGTCTTCTCATGCACAGTCCCAGAAAGCCTCTTGCAGACCAAACCTCTCTTGTCATCTGGGAGGTCCCCAATCTGGCTAAGTCCCAGAAGACCTGAAAGAGGCTTTTGCAGAAAGGGCCCTCTTCTGCATTTTGGGGGCTTTGTCTGGCCCCAAACTTCTTCTCCCAGGGCAAGCCCCCTTCTCCCCATTGCCCCCAGAGCAGGGCGCTCACATGCGGCTGCTGGGCGGGATCTTGCGGCCATCCCGGAACCAGGTCACCTGCGGCCGGGGGAAGCTGGCGATGCGAGGGGCGCGGATGACGGCTGCTTCTCCGTGGGAGACGCTCTGGTGCTTCTCGCCCTCCTCAAAGCTCCCCATGTCTGCGGAGAGAACATAAGTAGGGACCAGGGGCCAGAGGTCAGCGGCAGAGATGGCCCGGCTCCTGGGCTGGGAGTGGAAGCGGCAGAAGGAACATGCAGGGCAGACAGGATGACCATGGGGAAGGGGGACACCATGCTTAGATCACCCCACGTGACCCCCATCACCCCGTCCTCTAACCCCATCACCATGATGTGCCCTGCTGTGTGCTTTTGGGGTTTCTGTCCATATAGCCACCAATCAATTGATTCATTCGGCAACCATGAGAGGTTGGTCATTATTTCCCACATTGTACAACTGAAAACACTGCCCAACCTGGCTGCATCTCAGAATCCCGAGGGGGCTTTAATGTCCCCAGAGGTAAGAACCTTCTGGGGTGGGTGGGACCCAGACCTGGTATGTCTAAAGCTGCTCAGTTAGTTCCAGCACGAGCCAAGGTTGAGAACAATCATTTGGGCTCCAACCTCACTCTCCGGTGGGTCCCAGAATCCCCTGGGAACATGGTAAGCCCAGAGATTTGCTCCCGCCCTTCCTTCCTCCCTAGGGCACCAGAAGGCTCTGCTTCCGTGGCCCGGGTGCTGACTTCTTGATTCGCTCTCCTCAGGAATCTGCTGCACGCTGAAGTCTGAGAACCACTGGCCAACACTCGTTTTCCAAGGCCCTGGGCTCGACTCTCTGCTCGCCTCATGTAATGGTTTTGACCTCAGTCTCTGCAAAGACTTTCACATCTGCTCTGGCTCTTCCCTGAGCCCAACACCCAAGACCCAATTTCCAACGGAAGATGTGGGGAATTCCTTACCTCCCGCCAGGCCCTCCTTCTCGCCGTCTTAGTTCTGTTAATAGCTCCCCCACCCGCACCTGCCCAGATCACGTAGGCTCAAAGCCTCATATTGCTTCCCTTCGTTGTCCCCACAAAGGCCTTCGGCTCTTCCCCTGGAATATCGCTCTCATTTACCAAGGCCCCTCGCTCCCCTTAGGCCCCACCAACAAGCTGGCCTCATTACTCCGGCTGCGTTGACTCCCTCCCCACATGGTCTCCTGCCTCGGATCCCCCTCCCAGTCGTCTTCCACACTGCTCCTGATTAATTTTTCTGACCATTTCACTGACTTGCTCAGAACCTTTAGTATCTCCTCATTGCCCCGGGAAAGTCTAAATTCCTTTGCCTGGATTCAAGGTCCCTCCCTGATTTGACCCCAAACAACCTTTCCTGTCTGAATGTCATGTGCCCCTCCTGCCATGTCCAATTACCTACATCCTACTTCTCACCTCAGGCCTCTCTTTGTGTGAGTCCCCTGCCTGGAATGCCACCAGAACAAGCCACGATTTACCAAAGCTCCACGACTCAACAGGATCCCAGAGGGACCTAGCCAATTAAGTATCTCAAGAAATAAAACCTGCTGTTGGCACCTTTGTGCTAAATTTGGCAGGCAGTGAATGTAATGGTGGTGGCTTTGGAGTCATTGAGACCCGAGTTCAAATCCTACTTCTGTTATCAGGCATGACCTTGGGCAAAATTTTGGTCTTGCTGACCTTGAATTTCCTCTGCTGTCAAATGGAATTAAGAAGGGCACCTTCCTCGTAGGTTATAGTCAGGATTACCTGAGCTAATACGTGTGTGTCAGGCTGCATCTTTCCGGAGATGGGTGCATCAGTACTGATCTCCCGTCCAACACGCTCTTCTTACAGTGTGAGTGCCACTGCTCCCACGAGACACGGGCCTATGTCCCTTCCCCTCGAATCTGGGGGATTTGTCACTACCCCACCAGTAGAATATGCTGGAAGTGACACTATGGGACTCTCAAGGCTAGATCATCAAAGGAATACAGCTTCCACCTGGCTCTCTCTCTCCAAACACTCTTGCTTGGAATCCTGCTTCCATGCCATAAGGAAGCTCAATCTAGCCCACACAGACATGGGGACGGCCCACGTGGGGAGGGACTCAGGTCCCCAGATGACAGCCAGCATCAACACCGGACATGTGAGTGAACATGTGAGCCCACAGATAATTTCTGCCCCAGCCTGTGGGTCTTCCAGCCGAGACCTCAGTCATTGTAGAGCAGAGACAAGCCATCCCTACTGACCTCTGTCCAGATTCAAGACTCACAGAATCTGTGAGCATACAAATGAGTGCTGTACACCATTATGTTTTGGGGTAATTTGTTATGCAGACAGAGAAACTGGAAGAGTATATTAAAGTGCTAAAACTTCTAATATTTGTGGTATTAAAGTATTGGAATCCTATACATTTTCACAGTTTAGTTTAAACATCAACCTCTTCAACAAAGATGACCCACCCGCGCCCCAAATAGCATGAAAGAACAAGAACTTGCCGAGCACGACCCCATGTCGGGTTTCTTTGTGGGTGGATTTCACAAGCATTTTCTCATTTAATCTGCATAATAACATAACGAGCTCAACTTGAATAAATACACATTTTTTAGTTGTTTGTTAATTTCTTTTACTTGGCTTTGTCTATAAAAAATTGCATCAATAAATCATATTTCATTTCTTACAATAATTTTATCTATTTAAAAAACTTTTTACAGAACTCCGAAGATATATTTGAACAATTTAAAGCAATTTCATGGTAATAGTGTTTCTTCCTCCTTTCTCTAGTTTTATTAGCTCCATTTCGTCATTGAGGAAATTAAAGCTCATGGAGATGGAGTGGCTTGTCCATCTGTTAAGCAGTTAGGGCTGGGCAGGGGCAGCATTCAAACCTGGCCCTCCCTTTGCATGGCCTCTCTGCCTCTTTCATGACTCATGCTCTGTATTAAAATTCTTCGTGCACATTCTTTATCTCCTTCTACTACACTGTAATCTTCAAGAGGCAGTTATATTCATGAGCAAATCCCTACGAGACACCTGGCCTTGTGCTCTGCACACAGTAGGTTCTCTCTAAACTCACCCAATTCCATCGTGCAATGAATCTTTATTGAGCCCCTACTGTGCATCAGGCAGGCTCTGTGGGGCGACTGAAGAAAGACCTGGTCCTGCCCCAGTGGAGCTTACAGTCTGGTCAGGGAGACAGGCGTAAGCAAACCAACCCACAAAGAAACATTCAGTGACAGTCTGTGACAACCGTTAGGAAGAAGGAGCAGGGGTTGCTATGAAAGGCAGGATCAGGGGAACCTCCTTTAGACTGGGAGGTGAGGTGAGGTTCCTTTTAAGCAGAGGTATAAATGAAGAGTAGGTGTTAGCTAAAGTGTGTGTGTGTGTGTTTGGTGGGGGTGATGGTCCAGAGGGGAGAGTGTGTGAAGGAGGTAGGAGAGAAGGGCTAGTTAGAGGAAACAAAAGAATGCCGTTAGGGCAGGGCTATAGGTTTGTTCAGTGGATGGATGGATGTTTGGATGGATGGATGGATGGATGGATGGATGGATGGATGGATGGATGGAAGGACAGTTGGATGAGTGGAGGGATGGAGGGAGGGATGGAGGGATGGAAGATGGATGAATGGATAGTTGGATGGTGGAGAAATGAACGGGGGAGGGATGGATGGATGGATGAATGAAGGGAAGGAGGGATGGAGGGATGGATGATTGTATGCTTGAATGTATGGTTGGATGGTGGGATGGATGGAAGGACGGTGGGGTGGATGGATGAAGGAAGGGCACAGCTGCCCTTGGTCCAAGTTTTGCAGTTGACGTTCTCCTCCACTTTTCCATCCCACAATCTCCCCACCTCAGTGTGGCTCTCAGGCCCCGGTACCCTCCCATTCTCTCCACTCCACTTTCTCAAATGGGCTTCCTGGGTCTGCTCAGGGAGCCCCTTGCTTCTGCTCCTGGGGCCCAGGGCACAGGCACGTATGTACTGAACTGCAGCAGTGAGGGGCTGCTAAGAGGGGGTCCACTCAGCCAGCCAGCGCAGGAGAAGCTGAAGAAAAGGAGGGCCACACGCTGACAGGGGCTGGGGATCCAGGATCTCCTAGGACAACTCACTCATGCCGGGAGAGAAACAGACAAGGGTTTATTCACTACACTTTTCCTCCAAAGTACATGCTCGTTAATACACCACGTTATGCCTTGCAGCGCTGGTCCAAGTCTCCCAACAAGTTCCCTCAAGAGCAAAAAAGTGGGAGCCTGGGCCACAGCTGGATGTGGCCTAAAAATGATTCCTGATGTCTTTGTTATATCCTAAGAGGTCTTGTAAAGTATGCATTCTGCTTCAGAATACATTCATTGCTTATATTTATTTTTAAAACATTTTTTTATCATGAGATATGTCATGCATACAAAAGAGCACATATAATTATATGTGTAGTTTAGAGAAGAAGAATAGAATGTACACTCATGTACCCACCACCCAGCGTAAGGAATAGAACACTAGCAAACCCTCCCCTCCCCCACGGTGTCCCTCCCAGTCACATCCCCTCCTTCCCCAGGGGTAACTGCCACCCTGAATGCTGTGTCAATCATGCCATTGTTTCGTTTTGCTTTGTTTTTCTCAAGTTTCACCACATATCGATGCAGCCTTAAACAGTTTATGGTTAATTTAGTCTATTTCTAAGCCCTTTATACCTGGGATTATTCTATGTTCCTCTACTGTGATTTGCTTTTTGGGTGTCACCTTTTTTTGGAGCTCCTTTCATGTCCTCGCACTAAGTTCGTCATTTTCCTGGCCGCGTGGGTGTCCATGTATCGACGTAGCCCGGTGCTGCTGAAAGTGGGGTTGGTTTCCACTGTTTTGCTGCCCCACTGGGCACAGTCTGCTGGCTCCCACAGCTGAGAGAATCTCTAGAGTGTGAGCCTGACAGTGGGATTGCCGGCTTGTAGGTGTGCACATGTTAATTTTATGAGATCTTGCCAAACTGTTTCCCAAATTTGCACCAATTTTCCAATTCACACTCCCACCAGCAGTGACGGGAGTTTCTGCCAACACTTGGTCTTGCTAGATTTTCTGGTTTTTGCCAATCTGGTGGGTGTGGGCTGGTACTTCATGGGGGGGTTTGTCATGAAAACAATGCTCCTCCCTCCGATCTGATCATATCGTGCCTCTGCCCCCAACCATCCCTGACTTCCATGCATTCCGAGTAACATCCGAAGTGCCAACCACATCTTAGAACGCCACCATCTGTCACAATGCCCCACCTCCTCAGCCACATCTCCTTCCATTCTCGCCTTCCCTCACTTTGCTCCAGCCACCCTGGCCTCAGACATCCAAGTCCACCCCAGGGCCTTTGCACTTGCTCTTCCCTGGCCTGGAAAGGCCAATATTCAACATTCACACTCAGACTGAGAATTAAGAAGAACGGGCCCATTGGTGGCATTTTGGGCATCAACCTCAGCCTATGTGACAATAGGCTTGATGCCCTCAAGTCCCATTTTGTACCAGTGGCTGCCAAGCTGCCGGGTAGAATGGGAAGCAGGCCAGGTCCCCGATGGGCCAGGGGCCCTTTGCCCTGTGGTGTCTGGCCGGGCTGCATGCTGGGGCTGAGGGTTCCAAGCCTGAGCCGACTGCCAACCTGGTGAGGGCTGGGGAAGGGGTCGGGGACGTGGCCCAGGAGAGGAGAGCTCAGAGGCGCCCACTGGGTCTGGATGTGGACAACCGGGGCCTGAGGGAAGCCGTGGACTCCAAAAGGCTCTCCCAAGCCTCCCAGCCATTCAGCCCACTTGCCACTCGCCAGAAATTTATGGTGACTTTAAAAAACAAAGAAGAGACTTGGGGTGGGGGCAGGAAGGGAGCTGGGGGGGGGCTGATGTTTTATTGACTTCCCCTTAATTGCTGTAATTAAAAACATGCAAAGAATCTTTTTGTAACGACTTTGCCATTATCATGAGTTGTTAGCACAGCTGCCGTATTAATTTCTCATTAGAACCCAATTCACAGTCCCTCCTTGGGAAGGGAGGTGGGGGCCGGGTCGGGGGGCGCTGCCTGGCCAGATCTGGTCCCTGGAAAGAAACCCAAGGGCGGCAGTTACCCTGGGACTGGCTGCTTGGAGCCCCAGGACAAAACCCTCCCATCCCAGGGGGCAGACACTGCCAAGGCAGACACCGCCAAGGAGGGAAAGGGGAGGATTTGGAGAAGCAGCCAGACCCCACCTGTCCTCAGAACCGTCTGCATTTGTGTGACTGTGTAAGAGGCAGACGGACAGACAGACAGAGGCAGGAGGTCCAGGGCACAAACCTGGGAGAGCCCCTGGCCTGGACAGGGTGGATGAGGTGGAAGATTTAAGGAAGCACCATTCTCAGGGTCCTGCAGGTGTGGGGCGTGTCCCAGGGAGGCAGCGCCTCCTTAAGTTTTGCACCCTCGAAGCCTACCTAGCCTGCCTCACCCTGGGCCCCGCCCTGGAGAGCAGAGCGGTGGGTAGGAATAAGTACCTGCTTAGGTAGGCAGGAGGAGAAAGGTTGTGAATGTTTGTTCCAGGACGCCTTCCCTGGTTGGCCTCGCAGAGAAGCAAGCCCACTCCGCCGCCCCGAATATTCTCCACGCTGAGCACCACTAACGATGGTTTGTGTGCACTGATTGATTAATCCTTGTGACAGCCTGGCCAGGTAGGGACTCATATTAGCATTCCTTTTTACACACAAGGAAGCGAAGGCACAGAGAAGTTAAGTAACTTGCCCAAGGCCACACAGCTAGGGAAGGGTGAGCTGGGATTTGAATCTGGGGTTCGTGGCTGGGTCCCTGGCTGGGTCCAAGGCTGAGTTCATGGCTACATCCTACAGCGTGATGGTAGTGAGGCAGGAGAAGGTAGAAGGCAGAAATACTGGCTGTGGGACCTTGGGCTGTCCCCTAACTTCTCTGAGCCTCCGTTTTCCCATCTTAAGATACAGCTCGTAACACCTGCCTTCGTACCCCTCAGCCGTGTCCCGGGAAACCACGGAGGAAAGACATTTACACAATTACAGTGGAGGACGGATTGTTCTGGAGGCTCCGCTGTGTCTCCTTAGCATCTCCTTAGGGCTGTGGGCTTGAACCGTGTCTGTGATTGTTCTGAAGGGTCTTGGGGTGTGAGCTCACCTTTCCAGGGGGACGGAGGCCCTTCTTCATCTATACCCCCTCCTACTCCCCAGGTGCCCAGAGTCCTAAGCTGGTCAGGGCCTAGACTGGGGCTGGAATCCACGCCTCCTTACCCCCAACCCCACCGCACGGCCATTTTTCAGGCACAGGGGTCACGACCTGGCACACAAGAGAGCGCGGGAGCCACGTGTAAGCGTTTTTCCTCTTCGCCCCCGCTGACGTGCACGCGATCGGTCTCCCCCACCCAGTGGTGGGACGGCATTCACGCAGGTGGGGACAGCACCTGTCTGCAGGGCTGTTTGGACATGGAACGCGACAGCCAGGGGTGTCCCCTGGTTCTCTCTGAACCCTGACCCCAGCAGGTAATGCTCCCCCTCCCCCCATTTTGACTTTCCTCTTTTTGCCCTCAAACGGGGTGCGGCGAGGGGGCCATTCAGGAGTCAGGCAGTCACGGGTTCAAGTCCCACTCTCGTTCTTCCTGAGTGTGTGACTTAGGCGAGTCGCCCCACCCCGGCGAGCCCCGTTTTCTCATCGGTACCGCGGCTGGGAGCTTCTACTCTGCAGGCGGGGACAGGGCGGGCGATGACGGCGTGCGCGCCCGGCACAGCGACGCGCGGAGGGAAAGCGCTTTCCCGGTGAGGGTGGTTTTGCCAGGTCTCACCTTCCCCACACCCAGAGTCCCTGGAGGGTGGACGGGGGGTCGCACAGCGGATTCTTCAACGTCCGCAACCAGGGCCGGAGGCCCCGGGATGAGACAGGTGTGCGAGCGAGGGAGGGGCCCCGGGGGTGAGTTTCCCTCCTCCGCCCACACGGCCCCCGGGCTGGGCGCAGCCTTCCTCCCGTTAGCATCAGTTCCTCTCTACCGCCCGACAGAGTTTCTAGGGCTCCCTGACCCCCGGCCCTCAAAGGGCGCACATAGTGGTGTCCGCTTCACGACGTCAAGGAGGAAGGAGCTTCCAGACCCGCAAAGCCCCGGGCGTGAGGGCGGCTGTCACTGCCGGGAGCTGCTGGTGGTGGGCAGGAGGGGTGACCCTGGGTCTCCCCCCTCTGCGCCCCCCGTGGACCCCTTCTCTCTGTCCCTTGCTCTCCGCCGGGGTCACATCTGCACAGCTTAGCAGCAGCACTGTGCATCCTGGTGGCCACGTGGTGACGATCGTGGTTACAACCGCGTCCAGAAGGCGGCTGGAGCCCAGGGTGACGCGTGGTCTGAGAGGGCAGAGGGGCAGGGCAGGAATCCCGCCTTGAGAGGTGGCGGAGGGGCAGGGGCCGGGCTGGCTGGACGGCCCGGGGAAGACTGCCAGCGCACTGCTCTGCATTTGGCCAGGAGAGCATTTGCCGGAAGCCGTTCATTCTGCGGCCTGTTTTCTCCTTCCTTAAAATGATCACATAGAATTCATTGAGGAGTAACTCTCACTGATTGAAACTGTATTATTTCTGGGCACGAGCGAGGTGCGTTGGTGCGTATGAGCTCAAGGAATTCTCTGGGCACGCCTAGGAGGTAGGTATTATTAGACATTTTTTTTTGAGGTTTATAACATGATATAAATTTCAGGTGTACATCATTATATTTCGATTTCTCTGTAGACTACATCATGTTCATCACCCAAAGTCTAATGATCATATTAGACACATTTTATAGATGAGGACCCTGAGCTAGGCGAGGCACAGAGAGGGTCAGTCACTTTCCTGGGGTCACACAGCAATCAAGGGCAGAGCAAGGATTTGAATGTGGTCTGTCTGACACCACAGCCTATGCTCTTCATTAAGCCACGATGCCTCTCATGGTGATGGGGCCCCCACAGCCTGCCCACACTGTAAGCTACCCTCCCCCCAACCCCTCTCCCCTCACACTGGATCTCAGCAACTGAAGGGTCCCGAAGCTCCCTCATGGGTTTGGGCCAGGGCCCCAGATGTCACTGCCACCTGGGGTCATCCTTGCCAGCATCACCTGGGGTGGTCCAGGACCTGCAGAACCTGCAGTGTGTGGGGGAGCTCAGGGTAACCCCACCTTGGGGGTCTGTGCCTGGCCAGGTTAGGAAGTCAGGCAGTGTGAGTCCCTGCCATCTGCCTCTTACCCCCCTCTCAGGCTGGGAGCCCCGGGAGGTCTGAGCCCTTCTCTGCAGCACGCAGGAAATGCCGGGAGCACCTGGGTCCTTATCAAAGGCCTCTGCCCACCGTCAGTGCACTGTGCTTGCTTGCTCTGCACATGGGCCTGGTGCAGCCCATCCCTCAGCTCAGGGCAGGAGGACACCTGCGGGTCTGGGAGAGGGCCCATGCTCCTGTCTGGCCTGGTTTCTAGGGAGAACCCCCCTGCTGGGTTTGTGTGCGTGGGAGGAGTGTGTGCATGGGGTGGGGGTCAGGGGGCTGAGTCCCGCACACACAGATCCCTATCACAGCCAAGGAAAGAAGCGTGTCAGCCCAATGGACACTGGCTTCCCTTCCTTTATCTTTCTGATCAGCAGAGCCAGCCCAGGGGAGACTGCCATCTCATCTCAGGGGCTCTCAACTCCAGAAAGTTCCTACAGTCTCTTATGAGCCAAAGGCTTGGAGCAGACACTCCCCCTGATGGCCCGGACAGTCCTGGATGGCAGTTCCAACTGCTCATGTACATACACACATTCTCTCCTGCATACAGGTGAGCAAAGAGGCAAACCCATCCAGACACACACATCTGCACACACACATAGATGCATGCATGTGTACACACTTGCACACACACGCACGTGTTTTCTCCCACATGCAGGAGAACAAAGAGGTAGACCCATCCAGACATATATTTGTGCACACACGTGCATGAACCCTCAGTCGTGCACACACACGCGTGTGCAGTCTCTCTGGAGGCTGACCCATGGCTCCCCGCCGCTCCGCTGGGCTCTGGGCACTGGCTGAATGAAGCTCCCCGGAGCCCCCAGCGGCCGACAGCAGCCCTGGTCCATCATTTTCACTCAGGGCTTTTCTGCTCTTTGGAGTAAAGCTGAGTCGCCTTTAGTGCTGATTTATGGGGACAATCATCCTCCACTTCTGATTATGGTTGTTTTCCATAATTATTATAAACACTCTCCCTCACTTGAGGTTTTCCTTTAGATTTCCCTTCCCCACTTCTCTCCAAGGAGCAAGCTCTCTCCTGTGCTGAATCAGAGGTGGGCCCCGATGGGCTCTGGTAAGACGGTGCCCCCTTTTTGGTTTTCAAATTTCAGGGCTTGTTAAGGCTTTCCGCACTCCCATGTCCCACTGTGCAACCTTGGACCTCTCCTCATAAAAACCCAGAATGAAACAGCCCATAACGAGGCCTGTTTCTAGCACACAGCAGCTATTTTAGGATGGGGGTAGCTCTGGGAGGGGATATGGAGGCGTAGGGGAGGGTGTTGATTGGTGCTCTGGGGGCTGGTCCCGGAGATGCCCTTAGGTCCTTCTGAAGCTTCCCTCCCTTCTTCCACCTGAGGAAGCCCTTCTGGGAATTGGCGGCATTGGGGAGAAAGCTGTTACCCCCAAAGGCTTGCTGAGGCTATCACTTTATCCTCTGCCTGCCTGGGCCTTTCAGGAGCCCCGACTTGTCATTTCTCCTCTCCCTCTTAAGAGTATGGTACCCACCATGAGGCGTTGCCCAACACCCCCTAAAGATCGTGGGGACCCCCATGCTGTTATTGCTGCAGGGCTGAGACAGTGGGAGGATGGAGAAGTTAAGGTCATGGAGAGCCCCGGGAAGTCTGCCAAGAAGAGTGTCACAGCTGGAGAAGTTCAGGTGGTCCATTACGAAGACCCCCGAGTGTGAGGCTGACCCCAGAGGAGGCCCTTGAAGCAGGTGACGGAGGAGCTGGTCCCATATAAGGAGTGCTGAACTCAGAGCCAGCACATGTGTGTGTCACTTGTCAGCGGCGTGGCCCTGAGAGCTCCCGCCACCTCTGCGGGCCTTGGTTCTAGCGACGGTAAAGTGAGGACACTGGCCTGGATCAAGTGGGAAGGCCACCACGAGCACCTAACCAGCACGGAAGGCGTCGGCTGGGATCGGCTCTGCCCAGAGCATGGCTGGTGGGTGAGGACCCCGCAGCCCCCCTCCTGCTTCACCCCTGCCCTGCCCGCGTCCCCCGTGGTACTCACAGGCCACCTGGACCTCGGTTTGCCGCTGCAGCAGAGCGCCCATTCGGTTACGCACGATGCAGCGGTAGAAGCCGGCGTGGGTGCGGTCCAGGCTTGTGATCATGTACCTGGCGGGCAGAGGAGACAGCCGGTGAGCAAGTCAGGCAGCCGCAGGGATGCACAGGTCAGACTGGGGTCAGAGGGCAGAGGTCGCCTGCCACGTCACCCTCTTCCGGAATGAAGAGCCAGGGAGCTCTTGACTCTAGCCATGTCATGGGGTCATAGAAAGGTTCTTCTCAGTGGGAGGGTCCCTCCCAAAGGCAATGAGGCTTTTGCTCAGGCACCCAGTAAGTAGCCTGCACTTTCCCAGGACGGGAGGTGCTGTGCCTGAGCCCTTGACCCTGGGTGTGACCAGGCCTCTCAGGCCTGCATTGGGTCTTTTGGAGGCTGCTGTCCTCCCCTGCCTGTGACTTGCACAATTGAGAAAGGTGGGGTATCTTATTTTGGCCAGGCCCAGGACTGTGCTGTAAATATTAATTGAAATGGATGGAGATGACAGAGGCAGGGAATTTTACGTGTTTCCCCAAATGCTTTGCATCCCATCCTTAAAGTCACAGACACCCCACTGCAGCTTTTGGAGGGAAAAGACAGAAGCTTCTGAGCAGGACAGGTGGCTGTCTAGACGTGTGAGCCCTGGGGCCAGGATGCAGGAACCGGAGGAGTCCCCTTGGATGCCTGCTCTGGGAGCACCTGACTGGCCCAAAGAGCAGCAGAGTCTGGTGTTGGGGGAAAGGCAGCTGGAGAGCAGTGTTTGGTGCATTAACCTGGCTGAGAGGGAGGAGCTAGGCCACGTCAATGAAAAGAGCTTCTGGCATCGGGACAAGGGTGGGTGGTGCTCTCTGCTATGGAGGGCGCTAGTTCCCCCGGTAGCCCCTCTGTGATCAGCTTTCCCATCCCTGGGCAATGAGTGGCCCAGCAGTGACCTCAGAGGATCCAGGGGCTTGTGCCTAGGGTACCTCCCCCATCCTCAGGTGTCCTAGGGTTTGCCCAGCTGACTTGGTGGACAAGCTTATTGCCGCCTGTCCCTAGGCTATGCTAACCCCGGGACAGAGCAACCTTATTCCCAGGAGGTACTAAGTTTTCTTTTACATGAGTTCTGGCCAGGTGTCATCATCACCATCATCATCATCACCATCACCATCACCACCACCACCACCATCATCATCACCACCACCATCATCATCATCACCATCACCACCATCATCATCATCATCATCATCATCATCATCACCATCACCACCACCACCATCATCATCACCATCACCACCATCATCATCATCATCACCATCACCACCACCACCATCATCATCATCACCACCACCACCATCATCATCACCACCACCATCATCATCATCACCATCACCACCATCATCATCATCACCATCATCATCATCATCACCATCACCACCACCACCATCATCATCACCATCACCACCATCATCATCATCACCGTCATCATCATCATCACCATCACCACCACCACCATCATCATCACCATCACCATCATCATCACCATCACCATCATCATCATCGCCATCACCATCATAATTACCATCTTCATCATCATGATCACCATCACCACCACCACCATCATCATCATCACCATCACCACCATCATCATCATCATCATCACCATCATCATCACCATCACCACCACCACCATCATCATCACCATCACCACCATCATCATCATCACCGTCATCATCATCATCACCATCACCACCACCACCATCATCATCACCATCACCACCATCATCATCATCACCGTCATCATCATCATCACCATCACCACCACCACCATCATCATCACCATCACCATCATCATCACCATCACCATCATCATCATCGCCATCACCATCATAATTACCATCTTCATCATCATGATCACCATCACCACCACCACCATCATCATCATCACCATCACCACCATCATCATCATCATCATCACCTCACAACGATGAAACCACAACTACCGCTTTCTAAGCACAACCTATGCCACAGACGCAGTATTGAGTATTTCTCGTTCATTTCTTCATTTCACACAGTAGTTCCCAGACTATCAGATATCATGGACCAGAAACACTTAAAAAAATGGGGAGCCACACAAGACCATCAACTTTGCCAAGTAAGATCATTAAAACCAACCAGTCAAAAAGCAAACAGACAGTCAAGCAACAAAAAACTAAACAAAGATAATACGAGAAAGTGCCAGGCAGGGAGAGAAAAAAAAATAGAAATGGTCAATATTTTATTTAAAAAGGACATTTTTGAGATCACAAAAAAGAAATGTAACCTCAGCATAAAAGCAATATTAATAAATTTTAAACATAAATTTATGTGAAGCCCACTGCTCTAGCTTCACTTTTCTCATTTTCTGTGGACAGGTCGTGGGTCTGCATTTGAGAGTCTTTCTCTTAATCTCCATGCCAATCCCATGGAGTGGGTAATTTTATTAGCACCCTCATTTTAGAGGTGAGGAAATTGAGGTTCAGAAACATCTTGACATTGACCTGTGGTCTCACAGGTACTAAGAGGCAGGGCCAGGCTCCCCCAGAGCCTCTCTACCCCCAGGCCCAGCTGCTAACCATTCAACACTGACACCATATCCTGAAGGGCCCCACCTTCCATCCTGGGACTGCACGAACCCCAGATTGACAGGTGGGTGTGTGAGCTTGCTCTGGCTCTGGCTCTGCAGCATTATCCAGAACGTTCTGGCTGTCCAAGCCTCTTATCTCTGCCACCAGCTGCAGCTCTTATCTGTCCCTTGCCACTGTGCACAGTGTGATGATGAAGAGATAGCAGGCACCCAAGATCTGGCAAATTTCCCATTCTCCTTCCACCCTGTCCTTAAGCCCATCACAGGCTCTCTCTTGCCTCTGCCCCATCTCTCCCGCGGGGAGGGGAGACAGCTTTGGGGAAACTGTTTGGGTCTCGGAAGTGACGGGGTGACCTGAGAGGGAAGATGGAAGGAGAGATTGCCTGGAAAAGCTCTCTGTCTTTGGAAATGGAATCAGATACTATTTAAAAAGCACCAGGGAGAGGAAAATAAACAGAAATGGCCAACAAACTCCCCCAAAGATGCTCAACCTCTGTCACAATGAAAGAAAGTCCAATCAAAACGACAATGTTCACGTATCAGATTGCCAAAGATTTTCATGATGACCACACCCAGTGTTGGCAAGATCGAGGAGGGGGGTACCCTCAGGTCGGCTGGTGGAAGTGTAAATGGGTCCAGGCTTTGGAGCAAAATCTATCAAAATAAGAATATGCAAGCCTTTGACCCAGAGGCTGCACTCCTGGGAACCAGCCTTTTAGACTTACCTGCAAAAATGTGGCAAAAAATTGATACAAGGATGTTCACTATGGCATTGCTTGTAATGACCAGATAAACAAAAACTGTGAGCAACCCAAACATCCATCAGAAATGGAACTCCATCAATTAATGATGCTGCAGCCACAGAATGGAGGAACACCTGTATGTGAGCTGGAACGGTCTCCAAGATGCACAAAGAATGGGAAGGAAGTCAAAGCTGGAGAGGGGAGGTGTTTACGGAAATAAAAACACGAGGAAGCAAGAAGGCAAACAATATCACAGCTGAGTGGTAGGGACAAGAGTGATAATGTACTCCTATCACTCTTCATAACTTGTTTACTGATACAGGTTACCAAATCGTCAGTTTAATGTCTAGGATCAGGCAAACTGACCCAATAAAAATAATTTGTTTGCTGACCAAAAAAAAAAAAGTCAAAGAATAGTGTAAATGGTATGATGCCATGAGGGTAAATTGAAATAGTATCTATATTTGTATATATTTGCACAGACATAATCACACACACTGGCGTGTCCATAAAATTTTTTCGAGATGTATACTCCATGATGTGTTATCTCCCTTTTGGGAGAGGTATCAGGGATGGGGACGGAGGGAAACTTCTACTTTTCAATTTTATGTCTTTCTATGCCTTCAGAATTTTCTTTATCGTATGCATAGATTGCTTTTATCTTAAAAATAAAATTAAAAAAATGCACTTCGAGCATATAATTTAAGTATACATTATAAAAAAGACACCAGGGACTCATTGCATCTGGGTTTGTTTGCTGATGTCAGTGATGTGTGGTGAAATTTAAACTCTAATAAAGGTGGATTTCTGCAGAAGGCCCTATGTCCATTTGTTTTAGCCAGAACCCCCAGCCCCACCTGGATCCCCAGGAAGGCCAGCTAGCTGCAGGCCTGCTCCGCCCCTGAGGCCAGGAGAGGCGGGCTGGCTGTGGGCCTCGGCTGGTCCTGTAATTGAGGGCAGGCGCTCTTTGGCCTGGTGGAGGAGTGGGGCACCCTCTCTCCCGCCTCCGCCTCCCTCTCCCTGGGAGACCTATTTCTGGTTTATAGGCAACATTATTTAAAGTAACAGTTCCACCCACTGCCTTTCCTCCCAGGGAAACCTGCTTCACTCCACCCAAATTGCAGTTCTTGTCTCCCTGCCTCCCAGGCGGGTGGAAGAGGCCATGGGCCAGCATCTCAGCTGCAAATCCAGCGTGCTGTAAGCGTCCCCGACAATGGCAGTAACAGCGCTCACTCTCCCCGCAGTGCTCCCTCCTGGGCCCTCAGGACACTCTCAGCCTACAGCTCTATCTGCCCCACCCACCTGTAGCTGCCGGCCTGGCAGGGAACTGGATGAGCCCAGCCCTGTCCAGGGGCAGGGGGATGGATGAAATGCCCTGTGCAGCTGGGCCCACACCTGACCCGCCCAAGAGGGAGCATGGTGTTGGAGAAAGCACCGCGACTTCTGACTCACGGAAACTTAGGCTTGACTTTCACTTCTGCTCTTAGGAGTGTGACCTGGGCAAGTTACGGAAACTTGCAAGTTTCAGTTTTCCCATCTGTAAAATGGGGATGGTGATGGCTGTCTGATGTGAGCATTATAAGAGGCTCTGGACATAAGTGCCTGGCACATGGCAGGTGCTGCATAAATGCTTGTCAAATGAAGGAGCAAATGTATGAGTCACTGGAGGGGAGTGGAAGGTATTGGGGTGAGGTGGGGAGGTTCAGAGAGGGGGACAAGGAGGGTGTGGCAGGACCCCCCACACCTGAGTGGGGATCCGTTGAGGGCTCCACACCCAGCATCAGGGGAGCACATATCTGCCTGGCTGTGTGTCCTCAGGGTGGAGGGCCTGAGCCTGGCTCCTCTGAAGATGTGATCCAGTGATGGTGGGTACCTCTTCCTGGTTGACCTGCAACCTCACTCTCCTTCTAATAAGGAACAGTGGCAGAGGCGTGGCTCCAGGGGCTGGTGAACACCTGGATTCACCCACCTCTAGGAACCCCCTAAGGTATTTATCGATTTATTACAGGAAATATATTCACAGGATTCAAAATTGAAAGAATTAAAGAAGAGAGAGTGAACATCTCTCCCATCCCTGTCCCCCAGCTGCCCGGTCCTTCCCAGGTCCCAGCACACACATGGAGGAAACCACTGTTATTAGTTTCTTGAGTATCTTTTCAGAACTTTTCTATGCAAATGCAAGCCAGTGCCCATTCACAGTCCTTTCCCTTTCAAGCAGGAGACGCGGCCTCCTGTGCTCCCTGTTTTGCTCCTTGCTTTGTACATGTGACAAGATACCCTGGAGAGCTTTCTGGAGCGGCGATTCAAGCTTCCTCAGGCTTTCTGACAGCTGCAGAGGAGCGAGGAATCTCTTGGATGGAGGAAGCTTTGCTTTCTCTCTGTTAGATGGTCAAAGGGAGCAGGCAGTGGAGGGAGGGTCTTGGGGGCCGGGCTTGGGGCCGGGGTGGGAAGAAAGGGAGATGGGCCAAGAATCCACCCCGTTCTCTTTGCTCCATCACGGTGTCCAGATTTAACCCGCAGAATCCCCCATCTCAGTCCACATTTACAAGATAAAGTGGGGGGCTCGGGGTGCAGGGTACACGACAGCACCTCAGGGAAGAGCCAGGACAGATAATTGGATTTTTACAGACACGGGATGGGCAGGGGAGAAAGGAGTTGCCTAAGCGACGTGGCTTCTTCTCCAGCACACATGGAAACACAGAATGCCCTTTGTGGTTCGAGTCCTTGAGTGTCACAGTTGATATTTAAAATGATTCTTACTCGCATTAAATAAGATATTTCAATTCCACGAAGCTGTCAGGAGCTGATGCGGACACCAGAAATAATAGGCACGCTCTCCTTGTATTGTCCTCGCTAATAAATCAGATGCCAGAGATGCCTGCAATGATGCTCACACGGAGGAAGGGTGTGTGCGTGCACCTGCACACTTGTGTACACATGCACACCAGTGCACATGCATACACACACATGCTCATATGCACGTGTGCACACACACGCATATGCTCCTACCCATATGTAATCTTACACACACCCACATGCATGCACATTCATGTACACATGTACAAAGTTGTGTACACTCATGCAACCGACCTACACATAAACTAACACACATTCTCACACGTGTGTGCACACCCATCACATGAAAGCACTCACACACACGCACATGTGCACACATACATACACATGTGCACACTCACCCACACACATGCACATGGTTGCACACACCCATACACGTGTACACGCACCATCACATAATGCACACGTGCACACTCATGCATGCACATGTGTGCACACACCCCCACACATGCCACTCATGTAAACATACTTGTACATGGGGGAACACTCCCAGGATGAACACACATCCATGGCCACTCCCATCCGAGGTCACCCAGGGCACACCCAAGTCCAGCCTACTCTGTTACAGGCCCCTCCCCACTCTCCCTCTCACACTGAGGCCACAGGCGAGCAGACCCTCTGAGCTTCCTCATTCACATGTGCTCAAGAGAGACCAATGTCCACTCACAGACACACACATTGTCTCCCACCCAAACCACATTTCCTACGTCCTAGGTGGCCCTCAGGGACATAGATTTCTGGATCGCTGAGCACTGGCTGGTTCTAGGACTTTTCTTTTCAAAGGCCCTGTGTGTGTGGGGGCGGGGGTAGGCTGGAGGGGAGGGAAAGGGTAGCACTGAGGTCTGGCAGGAACAGACCCCCTCCACCGGGCCCCCTTCCCAGGCTCCATCCCTGAGGCCTGAGTCTCCACCTCTTCTCCTCAAGTGAACTGTGCTTGGGGGAGGGGCAGCTGGGCCGCCACATCGACTGGGGGGCCAGCGGGCCCTCTGTGTGCTGCCCACAGGTGCGCAGGTGTCCCTGCAGATGGCTGGGGCTGACACAGCGTGTGCGGACAGCAGTGGGGCAGGGCTCAGGACTCCCAGGCCTCTTCCCTCTTCCGAGGGGTTTTTGGGCCACGGCAGAGGGAGAAGTCTGGGGGTTGGGCATGCCTGCGTGTGCGTGCGTCCTCCGAAACCCGTAGGCACACGCACTGCGCCCCTTCCTGCCACAGGGAGACAGCTGTGCTCCAAGAACTGGCCACTGAGGTGGTGGCGGGCCAGAGGGGGGCTCTATAGTGTGGGTTTGCTTTTGCAAAGATTATTCAGGAAGGAAGGCAAAACTCTGCCCAGGGTGATTTAAAGGAGAAAGTACATGTACCAGGTAATAAATAATAATAATAACGTACCACTATGTAATTAACATAATTATTAGTGGTGTAAGAAACGTCACTGTCCTAAGGGAACTCAGTTAATCCTCACAACACCGTAGGAGGCACGTGCTAATAGAAACCTCAGTTTATGGATGAGAAAACTGGGGCCCAGAGTGAGTAAGTAACTTGCCCCAGGTCACACAGCTAATAAGTACCTCGTACACTGGGACAGTCTAGGACACAGAGACGATGAACCTCAACTGCACACAGACCCAATAGTTTGGGGTCTCTCATTCCTGGGGTTTGCTCTGAAGGGCAGTTTGACTGTCCACACTCCCCCTGACACATGGAGAGACTGCTGATGATGGAGGGAATAGGTGTTTCTGAGCAGGGCCTAAGGATTTGGCCTGGGCACATTGCAGAGAAAGCTGTTGTAAGTCCTGGGCAGCCTAGTAGCAGTGGAGACGCAGGGTGAGGAGCTGGACTGCTCAGGAAAACTTCAGCGGGACGTTGGTTATGGAAGGGGATCAGGGATGAGAGGGGTCGAGGAGCTGAGCTAACTGTTCTGTGTGATACTGTCACTGGAGTGTTGAGTTTCCCTCTGGCCGCAGCCCTGAGGCTCCTGAACTCATGGGGTGTGGGGGAGAGAGAGAGAGAATGAAATGGAGGGGAGAGAAACAGAAAGAGAGAGAGACACACACACACACACAGAGGAGAGAGACAGAGACACGGAGAGAGACGGTGTGAGAGAGACAGGAGAGACACACACACAGAGGAGAGAGAGGTGAGAGGTCTCCACGGGCAGTGGCCGGCCGGCCCCGGGAGGAGGATGCCAGAGGGGACACCCTGTGGTGAGGGCTGGCAGGGCACTTCAGGAACAGCGATTTCTGTTCTTCTATTTTAAGCCCTTTCTGTCCTGGGCGGTAATTCTCCTCCCACATCTTCGGGAAGAGTCTGTTACATGCACAACTGGCTTCTGCTAATGGTGCTTTGGGGAAGGAAGGGGAGACGCTGTGGTCCTGGCCTGGGGTGGGGGTCGCCTTTGAAAGGAGGCTACAGCCTCAGGGGTGGGTGAGGGGGACTGAGGAGTGACCCTGGAGCAGGAGCAGGAGCAGAGAAGCAGCAGGTGAGGCGTGGAGAGGTGGGCACCATCCTCCAGAGCTTCTGGAAGGCTGGGGAGGGCCATGGACTTGTCCCCTCACAGAGCATGGCCACCTGGATAGTCAAGGATGTGGTAGCCCTTGGAGGCGGGGAGACTTGGGCACAGTGGGTTTTCGTGGCCAATTTTTCGGAGGTGGGTGGCCAGGTCCTTCTTCCTAGTCTGTCTTAGTCTGGAAGCTCCACTGAAACCTGTCCACCATGAGTGACCCTGCTGGTATTTGAAATCCCGATGGCCCAGCTTTCAGCATCACAGCAACACGTAGCTGCCACAGTATGACAACCAGCAGACAGGTGGCGTGGTTCCCTGACCAGGAAACAAACCCGGGCTGCAGCACTGAGAGCACTGAATCTTAACCACTAGACGACCGGGGCTGGGTGGATTACCCAGTAGGCCCAGTGCAATCCCAAGGGTTCTTTGGAGACGGAGGCAGCAGCGTCAGTGAGAGGAGGAGATGTGTGGAGATGAGCAGAGGCTGGAGGGATGCGGGGCCACAAGCCAAGGAATGCATGCGGCCTCTAGAAGCTGGAAAAGGCAGGGAAGTGGATTCTCCCCTAGAGCCTCAGAAGGAAGCAGCCCCGCCAACACCTTGACTTTAGGACTTGGGACCTCTAGAACTGTGAGAGAATGCATTTGTGTTGTAAGTCACTAGGTTTGTGGTTATTTGTTACAGTGGCCATAGGGAACTCACACAGCCAGGTTTCCTCCAGCCTGGGGACGGAGCCACGGCCAGGAAAAGTCTCTCTGGCAATATGTGGGGGTGAGTGGGGTGGGAATGAGGATGGATGCCTTAAGAAGCAGGCAGTCGCAGGGCTGAGCTGGGCTGGATGCAGAACTGCCTGAAGCCCGCTCAGACGAGCCAGCCTGTGGGCTTGGACGACCACCTTCTGGTGGATGGTTCATTTCAGAAGTGGAGGAGATGCTGCAGGGCGCCCCCTCCCGGCTCTGGCCTTCTTGCTACCCACCCCCGAGCCTGGTGTGTGGCCCTGAGCCTCCCCGCTCTGCCGGGGAAGCCACGATGCTCTGATTGATCGTGGGGCCTGTGGTCAGTGGGAGGGACAGGGGTGTTATTGAGCTGGGGGCTGCTTACACCATGCAGCCCTGGCTGGGGTTGGCTGGGGGAGGGCACTTGTCTGCCCTGTGACCTTCTGGGTCAACTACCTGCTCTCAATGAACAAGGAAAAGGACTTCCTTAAGGATTTCCATCAGCGGGGTGGTCCCCATAGATTCTGGGTAAGAAGACGGGTAGGGGAGGAGGGAGACCTGAGGTGCCACTCAGCACGGGCAGGTGGCACTGTCACTGCTGGGGAGAGGAAGCAGGGACCCTCCCTCTGACAACAATGGTAACACCAGCATCGGGTTCTGAGCAAACACTTGACGTACGTTATCTGGTTCATCCCTACAGTTACCGCGGGGGGAAGAGACTCTTACCCCATTTTATAGCCAGGGGACCTGGGCTCAGACAGGCTGAGCAAGTTGCCCGAGGTCACCCAGCTAGAGGGCAGCAAAGTGAGATTCGATTTCAGGTCCATCCGGCCCTATGCCCCACATCGACCCCGAGCTGTCTGGGGACCCTCGGTCTGCTCAGCGGGCAGCTCTGTCCACACCCCTGAGCGGCACGCCTCTGGGAGCTGCCCAGACCTCGTCCTGACCCGGGAGCTGCGCCTGAGCCCTCCTCGTAGAGAGTCGCCTGCTGCATAAGAGACGGGAGTAATGAGATCTGGGGATCATTCTGCAAAGTGACAAGTGACACGGGCAATGACCTTTATTACTAGGAGCAGAGGAATGAAGAGACGGAGGAGGCAAAACTTGTCTAGGATGCAAGGAGTCAAATCGTGCAGAGGTTTCAGTTTGGGTTTATAGAAATGACTGGGAATGAAGAAATCCTGAGGTTTGAAGGGGGCAGTGTGGTTATCAAAAAAAGACAAGAAAAAGGAAGAACAGGAAAGTGAGACAAGAAGCGTCGCCTCCTGTTTTGCCTACAGGATGCTCTGGAATTTTCCCCATCGCTTGCTCCCTGCTTGCTCTGCCTCTGGGGGAGAAAAGGGGGGCTCCTCTGTCCTGGGCCCCCAGCCCTGGGTGAAATTCCTGAGGATCCTTTTCACACCGAGGCATCAGAAAGCAAACAAATTAAAACGAGCTGATACAGAGCCCACGTGGAAATCGGGCCTCAAGGAACCAGGCTGCTGACTAACCACGGTGGGGTGGGCCGGGAGGAGCAGCCTGACCAATTTGCTTTCTCAGGGCCTCCCACGTGGCCAGGGGCGGGGATGCCTTTAATGGCCTCTCAGACCTGGTGGCAAGAGATCCTATTAGACCTGCCAGGGTGCAGGGAGGGCCAGCCCAGGAGCCTTTCCCTTCCACCCTGTGATGTGAGAAGCCCAGTTTGTTTGGGGGAAGTGGGGCAGGGGGCCCCTGGGGGTGCACCCATCCTCATTCCCCACCCCACTCACCCCCCACATTGTCAGAGAGACCTTTCCTGGCCGTGGCTCCGTCCCCAAGGTGGAAGAAACCTGCCTGTATGAGTTCCCTATGGCCACTGTAACGCATAACCAGAAGCTTAGTGACTTACAACACAAATGAATTCTCTCACGGTTCTAGAGGTCCCAAGTCCTAAAGTCAACGTGTTGGCGGGGCTGCTTCCTTCTGAGGCTCTAGGGGAGAATCCACTTCCCTGCCTTTTCCAGCTTCTAGAGGCCGCATGCATTCCTTGGCTTGTGGCCCCGCATCCCTCCAGCCTCTGCTCGTCTCCGCACATCTCCTCCTCTCACTGACGCTGCTGCCTCCCTCTCAAAAGGACCCTTGGGATTGCACTGGGCCTACTGGGTAATCCAGGATGATCTCTGCATCTCAGGGTACTTAATGACAGCTGCGAAGTCCCTGTTACCATCTGTGTGAGTTTGCTAGAGCGGCTGTAACAAAGTGCCACCAACTGGGTGGCTGAAAAGGACAGCAGTTATTCTCTCACAGTTTTGGAGGCCAGAAGTCTGAAATCAAGGTGATGGTGGGGCCGTGCTCCGTCTGAAGGCTCTAGAAGAAGATGCATTCTGTGCCTCTCTTCTAGCTTCTGGCATTGCTCACAATTCTTGGCGTTCCCCGGCTGTGGCAGCATCCCTTGTCTCTGCTCCCTTGTCACACGGCCTCCTCCCTGTGTCTCTGTCTTCACACAGCGTCTCCCTCTCTGTCCCTTGCTTCTTCTCATAAGGACATCACTCCAGTGTGACCTCATCTTAACTAATTACACCTGCAACGACCCTATTGCCAGAAAAGGTCATATTCCGAGGTCCTGGGAGTTAGGACTGCAACATCTCTTCTGGGGGACACAGTGGAACCCACAAGAGAGGGGTCTCCAAGGACGCTCTTCAGCCCAGGTCTGAGACACAAGCAGATGGGAGCAGCGGGAAGCTGTCGGGTGACAGATGAGGGGCTGAGGGGATTGGGGTGTGTGTGTGAGGAGAGAGGTGGGGGGGATCTGGGGGAGGGCTGACGGAGGCTGGGGGAGCCGAAGGCAGCAAAATGCTTGGGAGGAAGTGCTGTCCAAGGCAGGATGCAACGGGAAGGCGAGGATGGCTGAGGGGGCCGGGCATGACAAGTGGATGTCAGATTCCTGGGACCGGGAGTCATTGAAGGTGCCTCTGGCCAGGGGAGAGGCTGGCCTCGTGGTTGGTGCTAGTCCACACCAGGCCTTGTGGCCCAGGCTGAGGAGTCTGGGCTTCTTCCTAAAGACAGCAGCACTATGTTGAGGTGTTAAGCAGGCCTGTAAAACAGAGGTTGGCCAACTCTAGCCACGGGCCAAATCTGTGGCTCACTGCCTGTTGTATGGCAGACGTACTAAGAATAGTTTTTATGTTTTTAATTTGTTGAACAAAATCAAAAGAAGAAATATTAATTCCACGACAGGTGAAAATTATATGAGATTCAAATTTCAGCATCCACGCATAAAGTTTTACTGGAACACAGCCACGTGCATTCATTGATGTATCGACTATATCGACGATGACTGCTTTTGCACTACAACCGCAGAGCTGAAAAGATGTAACAGATTATACGGCCTGCAAAGCCTAAAATAGCCACTCTTTGGCCCTTTACAGAAAATGCTTGCCAACCCATGGTGTCAAATAAACAGATTCATGTTTTTACAAAGACTGCTCTGACTACGGGGTGGACAATGAACGGGAGTTGGTCAAGGCCAAGTGGGTGGAGGCCGGTTTGGCCTTTGCCGTCAACCAGGGGAGAGATGACAGCTGACCACGTAAAATAAGGTGCCAAGGGCCAGGGGCAGGTGGAAGTGTCTGCCGATGTGGCCTCAAGGAGGTGGCTGATGGCCTGGCGGGCAGTTTGCGTGGACACAGCTGGCTGAGGAGAGAAGGGAGGGTGAGCAAGTGGAGAATGCAAGGACTTGAGCCACGACAGGAGAATGGACAGGAGCTAGAGAGGGAATGTGGGGCAGGAGGCCATCAGACGGGCTTCAGTTTATTAAAGAGATGAGAGACCTGAAAATGTTTACCTGTTGGTGGATAGGAGAGGCTGGAGGGAGATGTAGAGAGAGGGGGAGTGAGGGAGCCAGACCCTGGGGGGTGGGGGGGGGAGGTGGGTGGGTCCTGTGTACAGACGGTGCAGGAGTAGTTAACTGAGGCAGTGCAGGAAGTACGGAGGATTCCTCACAAGGGCTTCTAATTCCTCAGGGAATTGGGGTGAGGGAAGGGGGGGTGGGCTGGGGGTGTGTATGGAGTGGAGGTGGAGAACGAGTAAACAGACCCACTGGGGAAACGGCGCGAAGGCCCAGGTAAGGTGGTACCCTGAGTTTGTACCAGGGCTGTCCACACAGGTGGTGGTTTTCTCCAGCAGGACTCGTGGTTTTACTAAAGGAGCAAGGGGGTGGAACGCGAGCGTGAGCCAAGGCTGGAGTCTTCCAGGAAGCTGTGACAGATGGACCACAACGCAAGGGAGCTAAGGATACTGGTCAGATGGAGCTGAGATGAGGAAGACCAAGTCGGCTGGTCGGGGAGGCGAGCCCAGGTAGCAGGGGCTGACGGATGGTGATGGCGGGAGGGTCAAGAGGCTGAAGGCTTGCTACTCCAAGTGCAGTGTGTGGACCAGCAGCACGGGCATCACATGGAGAGGTTAGAGATGCAGAATCTGAGCCCCACGAGATCTACTGAGTTGGAATCTGCATTTCGAGAAGTTCCCAGGGTGGTTCCGGGGCACACCACAGTCTGAGACTCGGGTCTAGAGTGAGGTGGTCGGGGCCGTGGGGCGATGAGAGGCAGGCTGGGGCACATGCCCACAGACTGCGAGGTCTGAATTTAGGGCTTCAGAAGTGGCAGTCCCAGGTGAGGACAACAGGCAGGGTGCAACCTCACTAATCAGTGTCCCCATCTGTGAAATGGCTCTGATAACGAGTTTCACTATCGTCCCAAAGGATGGTAATCTTTAAGAACCCCACTTTGGCCTCCAGTTTTTTGCTCCAAGCCTAGCTGTACCGCTCCCTAGGCCTGTGACCTTAGACAAGGGGCCGACCCTTGTTAAGCCTCGGGCACTCCATCTGTATAACGGGCAAATTAAGGGCGGCTGCCTTATAGAAAATACCAGTGCGGGCAGTTCTGCTCTAATGTGTGTTTTGAAAACATACATTTGCTCCCACGCGATTGATATATGAGGGAACAATCGAGGACAACTCAAGTTTTGCATTTGCTCCGGCGTGATCCTGTCCACAAGAGACACTAAGTAAACGCAGAAACTGACCGAGCTGCAGTTCCGCACGACACGCACCCCCAAGTCGCCTCGTGTCACCGCGTGTGATGGGAGCTCACCGCCCTGGTGACAGCTTCCCTTTCCATCTCAGACATCCCTCCTTCCACCACTTCACGATAAGCCACAAGCTGCAACCCTCCGAGGCCCACTTCCACAAGTGAATTCCAGGCCTTTTCCAGGGCCGAGTTTCACGTGTACTGTGGTGTCTATGCATTTTCCAACCATCGAATATGCGTGAAATTGTGCAACCGTCTTTATGAGATTCCTCTCTCTTTTCACGTGTCCTTAATGAAGTTTTTGAGCGCCGTGCCCTCATCCCATTTCCCCCATTAGCTCTGTGGTTTTCACTGTGTAATTTTGCATAGCGTGCTGATTTTCACCACCGTTTATATCACATTATAGCAGAACTGACTGCAAAGGGCTTAGCATGGTGTCTGACATCCGGTAAGCCCTCAAGAAATGTGTCCTCATGTGTTTACTGTTATTATCAATCATTCCACCCAGACTGGAGGGCCCACAGTGTGCCAAAGACCGCGTTAGGCTCTGGGTATCAGCAGGTGTAACGACACCAGTAATAATAGCAAGAGCACAGTCTCACGGTATTGGGGTGTCATCCACTCCCTCCGTTTAGATGAGGATGTTACAGCCGCTGCCATACTCTGCTGAGAAGCGCACGGTTCCCTGGTTCCACTTCTAGTCCGCTCAGTTCCTCCTTTACCCACTCGCCAAGAGAACACGCCGTCCTGGAGGCAGCAGGAAAGGAGTTAAACCTCGGGGCCCTGGGCATCTCCGAATCCCAGAGAACAGAAGGGAGCAAGGACTTGCTCATCTCTGAGCAGGAACGACTAAGTCATGGCCCCTTTCATTTGGCCCCTTTCATTACCACAAAGGATAATAACTAATTAATACTGAGGAGCATGGGGCAGATGTGCATCGTCGGAGGCATTAACGTGGAGGGGGAGCACCAGGTGGCACTTAGGGCGGGTGATGGTGCAAACCCCGCCAAGCTCTGCCCAGCCTGCCTGAACTTCCTGCTTGGCTGAGTCCTGCTCCCTGGTCTTCACCAGGCTGCTGATTTCCCCAAGCCAGATGTTTGTGGGATTAATGAATGTTGATAAGGCTGGAGGATGCACCCAGTCTCCCCGGGGCTCCCCACAGCTTGCCAGGGCAGGTCAGGTGGGGGGAAGCAGGGAAGAGGCCCCCGGCCACCTGCACTGACTGTCGGCTGTTGGCAGCTCCCGCAGGGCGGGGGTGCGTGGTGAGACGCCCATTCCCCTCCCGGGCAGACCTGGCTCTAGTTCAGGGCCGACACTCCCTTTCTCGTCACCTGAGGCAAGGCTTCAGGTGTCGCTGTGCTTCTCCTCTCTGGGTCCCAGGGCTCAGCCAGCCAGGCAGGGCAGGTGTCTGCTCCCCACGCCCTCCCCTAGCTCCTGGCTCTGGGGTATATCTCCCTTTGACAGAGTCCTGCCCATCCGTCCACCGAGGTCAGAAACATGCAC
The DNA here is from genome assembly GCA_031878705.1 of Tapirus indicus. Taxonomy (NCBI): domain Eukaryota; kingdom Metazoa; phylum Chordata; class Mammalia; order Perissodactyla; family Tapiridae; genus Tapirus; species Tapirus indicus. The sequence goes on from CM062932.1 coordinate 52,757,294, forward strand.
CAACGGTGTCCAGCGCTGTGCTGGAGGCCCCGGGGGTAAATGTGACGTGACACGCCCCCACCTTGAGAAGCACATAAGTGGTACAGCACAGACTTTGCGATGTCACAGACCAGTGAAATTGCCGGCTCCCCCCCAGAACCACATAACTATATCCATATCGAGGGGTAGGGAGGGGTGGCTGACTTTAATTTGGCCAAGAAGGATGTGAAGAACCAAAAACAAAAGATCTGTCACGTAGATTTCATTTAATTTCAAAAAAGGACATTTTTAACACCAAAAGAGCAGTAGCGCTGGAGAGTTTTAGGTACTGAATGAATTAAGCTTTAGGAAAACCCATCGGATGGCCCTCGTTTTCGTCAGTTCACAGCAGCCCTGGCAGAACCCCGTCCCGGCCCTCCTCTACCACCAGGACCAGTGTGTGAGGCGCTCACACGGGCTCGGAGCTTCCTGCTCTGTTGGGCGGATTCCGAACTCTTTTGGCCGCCGTCTCCTTTTTCCTAGTTTTTGTATCACACTCGGTGCCTGACGCTTTCCCTCACACACAGCGGAGTTCAACAAGCCTGGGCGGGCCGACCGCTGGCACAGCTCAAAAGCACCCCCCAAGAGCACAGTGCCAAGGGGTCCCAAGTCAAGTCACCCTGCTTCACTCTGCCTGGGTGGCTCTGCGCTGAGGGCTGGTGGGTGCAGATGGAGAAGGAGTGTTGTTGATTATGTGTTTCACTTGCTGTGTGACCTTGGGCAAGTTGCCTGATATCTCTGTGCTCCATTTCCTCATCTATAAAATAGGGGTAATAATAATTCTGATATATAAACAAGGCAGTTCTAAGCACTTTACATATGATAATGCGTTTAGTCCTCATTAACTACCCTATGGGGTCAGAATTAATTTTACCCAAATTTGGCAGAAGAAAAAGATGAGGGAACCAAGGCACAGAGAGGGTAAATAACTTCCCCAAGATCACACAGCCAGTAGGTGGCAGAGCCCCGGGAGGCTGCCTCTAGATTTTGTGCTCTTAACCACCACACCGTAGTCTCTACCTGCAGGCACGTCGTGAAGTTAATGCTATTATTATTATTGACTTAGTCACCTGTCCTGGGAGGAGGAAGCATTGCCCTCAGCCCCCTTGAACAGTCGCCTAACCCCAGGCCCAACACCCACTCATCAGGACCAGCCCTTGTCCAGCCACTAGCCCGGGGAGCAGAGCCTGAGCTGGTGCTGCCACGACATCCAGCGTCAGGAGCTGGGACGACAGGCTGCCCTGAGCCCCAGGCCCAGAGCCGCCCCCACTCTCTGCCCTTCCGAACACCTGCTCAGATCCTGGGCAGCTGGCCCCAGAAGCAATCCCACCGGCCCTGACCTTTCTGGCCTTCGTCCAACACGACTCACCTCCAACACCTGCCATTCTCTTTGGCTTTCCAAAGTCACCCTTGCAGTGACTTCAGAGACACCTCTCGGGGGAACCAGATCAGAACTGCGTTAATGAAGCCCTGGGGACCCGCCTGCGAGCCGCCATCTGGAAAAGGTGATCTGTGCGGCTGCCGGGCCCCGGCCAGACCCGAGCGGAGGCTGGGAGACCGAAGAGCATGGCCCCGACATTTCGCAGCAACTCCAACCAGAATGCAGAGTCCATTTCCCTCCCTAAATCTGGGCCGGCCTCGTGACTTGCTTTCTCTGATAGAATGTGGTGGAACATTCTGAAGCCCAAACCACCAGGTCGCGAAGGAGGATAAACCACAGGAAGAGAGACCAGCACCCCAGCTGTCCTAGCTGAGTCCAGCCCCAGCTAATGGCCAGCTGAATGCAACTTCATGAGTGCCCAGGAGAGACCAGCAAAGAAGTGACAAATCATGGTTGTTTAAGCCACTGAGGTTTGGGGTGGTTTTCTAGGCAGCAATAGGTAGCTGACCAGAGGCTGTGGCCAGGGCCAGACTGGGCACACTCCTGCAGGCAGGAACCCCTCTCCGTATGCTCCCTCGGGGTCAGGGTCAAGGAGCATCTGCAGCGGCTGGAGCTTCTGGACGTGCTGTGCTTTGCATTGATCTCAGGGACTGTGCCTCGTGTCCTCTGGGGAGATTGTCTTTCCTGGGGGGAGCCCTGGGGAGACTGCGGTGCATCCTTCTCCATTCTGCAGGAAGAAAGGCCTCTCCTTTCCCCGAGCCCTCTGTGAGCGCCCACCTGCTTCCTGCTCACACTGAGCTGGAGAACTCTCCAGCATCTCCCAGTCGCCAGGGGCTGCCAGTTGGAGCTCAACCCCTGCTCCCAACCCCACCTCTCCTCCAAGCCCACTCGGAGGAGGATCTGCACTCCAGGCGACTTGGGCAGTGGCTGGGAGCAGGCCTCCTCCTTGGTTCGGATGGGAAGTTCAGTCCCAGACACCCCGGTGCCCATCAAAGAGCAGAAAAGTGGACTGTGTCCTCTTGGGGGGACAAAGACACAGGGCAGAGACCACCGGAACCCTCCCACTTTGAGAAATCCCATGAACGGGCCTGAGCGGGGCTCGGAGGGGTACGGGCAGGAAGGGGGAAGTCAGGCACTGAGGCAGCCCCCAGGAAGCAGGGGTCATTACCAACTCCCCAGGCATCTGTCCAGACCATTTGCCCACCTGAGCGCATAACTGAGTCAAGATCTAATTAGTTTCTGTGTCCTGGCTGAGAGCCAGGGTAGGGGGCGGGGGTGCCCGAGAGATGATCTGGGGAGGGAGGAAGAAAAAGAGAGGTTCTCAGGGCAAGCTGGGGTCTCTGGTCCAGCTATGTGGGGAGCGAGAAGGAGCACCTCATTTCCATGCACTGAAATATCCTAGATAAAAAACATATGTGCCTCTGATGGCGACGACCGCTCCCCGCCTCCCCGAGGCCCGCGGGCCCCGCCTGCCTGCCCCACGCCCATCTCTGTGCGTTGGTTAACAGGGACTCAGGCCAAATTCAAATATGTCAGTTTCAGGTGCTGAACGATCAAATGTTTCCTAATCTTGATGTGAAGTTTCCTTGTGGTGGAAATAAATAGCCCCAGTTCAGCAGGGAAGAACTTTCCATGGGAGCCCGTCATTATAGGCCACAGCGGGACTTCATCTGCAGGTTCTATTCTGCACTCTGGGGAGGCTGGACTCCTGGCCACCTGTCCCCAGGGCTGCGGGGATTGGCTGTGGAAAATCCATCAATCACTGGGAAGTGGGAGAAGGCGAGGGGGGACCCTCGCTCTACCCCTAATTTGCAGCGTGACCCTGGAGATGTCCCCTTCCCCCTGAGCATCAGTTTCTGCATCTATGAAATGGGAAGGCAATACCTGCTCTGTGGACTCCTCAGGCCGCCCTGTGAGAACTGAACAGGGTAATACTAGGAAGGGCCCACCATGTGTGCCTATGTGGTGGGTCATCCTGGGTGCCCACAAGTGGCCCGTGGATGGACATGAAGAGCAGTGGCTACTGAGCATGTCAGCAGATGCAAGGACACACGGGGCCTTTGAGAGAGCAGCTCCTCCCTGCCTGCCCAGCCTCAGGGGGACCCATGGCTTCATGGAAACGTCCTCCCTGCCCCACTGCCAAGGGTTCCCAGGGGCACGATGCTTCAGAGTGATACCTGCCCTGACCTCCGGTGCTCTCCCTGTTGCCTGAACCACGGGGACACCGAGAGGACTCAGCAGACATCCAAGGGGGGAGAGAGGTACGGCCAGAACCGGTGATCTGGGTGCCCACCTCGGTCTTGCAGGGCCTGGCAATGACCCCCACCCCCACCACGGTGTGTCCCTCCCATATCCTAAGACGCTCAGCTGGACGAGGATAATGTCACCACATTAGCTCGGATCCTGGAGTCTCTGTCCTCTCTCATGTCAGAACACTGCACAACTGCGTGGCCAGTGAAATCCAAGCAGCAATGGATGGCCACTCAGGGGGCCTGGGTTTGAACTCCAGTTCTGATACTAACTCACACCCCATTGCCTCTCGGGGCCACAGTGTCCCAACTGTGAGATGGAGGGCTTGGCCTGGGTGTCAGTGAAGCCATTCTGTGGCTGTGTGGCTCTCTCAAGGCCCTGGGCATGTCCCCAGGCCCCATGTCCCTTAGCTCGGGTCTGGCGAGGTGACACCCACCATCCATCTCTGGCTTCCTTGAGAGTAGAGGGCCCACTTCCTCCCCAAATCAGGATCCATTAGTAGGAGTGTGAGGAAACAGGTTGCTATGGAAACGGAGACAGCCAATGTTTTAGAGACTTTTGCTTCTTTTTTCCTCTTTCCACTTACATTTGGAACTTATTCGTCTTAATTGACATAATTATTGCAACGTCAGCCTGAGGCACAGGGGGCCAGCTGTGCCCCTCGCCGCCCACCACCTGCCCTGATCTCTGGTACTCTCCCTCTTGCCTCTCTCCCGCCGGTCTGCCTCTCTCCTGTCACTCACCAGTAACCCCCGAGGCCGTGGCTGGCCCCTCATGTCCAGTAGGGACCTGTCCGAAAGCAGGGGGAGGCCTCCACCACAGGGCAGGGGGATGGCCCAGGCTGTGGGGCCTTAGGGCCATGTTAGGAGGCGTTCTTGGGTGCCTGTGGGGACCGGGGCTGCCACAGGTGACCGAGACCCCATGTTCTCTTCCAACAGCGGCCTCAGCCTCTCCCCAGGTTAAGCAGAACTTCCCAGAGGAGACCAGAGTGCGTTATTTACATTTTGGGGGGCTGGAGCCTTCCGCTCACTAGGTGAATGGGCCAGGCTCTGGGTCTCTCTGAACCTCGGTCTTCTCATCTGTGCAATGGAGTTGTCATACCTGCCCTGCTCATCCCACGCCAAGGAACAAATGAAGCATCGATGAAAGTAACTCTGAGCAACAGGAAGTACTGTCTATTTGGATTGTCGTGAAAAGACAGAGGGGACAGGACAGACCCCCAAGAGGGGCTGGACGGTGGTTAGCCAGTTTGGCCCTCACTTCCTCTCATGCCAGGCCAGTGGTGCCTGGGCCCTGCTAGGCCCCTGACCCCAGCAAGGCAGGACACCGGCATGCAGAGGAGCAGCTCTGGCTCCAGCTGGGAGAGTCTGGGGGGCAGGGGCAGGCACCAGCACCTCGTTCTAGATCACTGGCTCTCAGTGGGACTGATGTGACCCTCAAGGCACATTTGGCAGTTTCTGGAGACATTCTTGGTTGTCACATTTGGGGGAGGGGGCTACTGGCATGTAGTGGGCAGAGGCCAGGGGTGCTGCTAAACAGCCCGCAATGCACAGGGCAGCCCCTCAAAATGAAGTTATCCCACCCCAGATGTTAACAGCGCCCCGGCTGAAAAAGCCCTCTCTGGTCATTCCTCTGGGCAGCACAGGGGCTTGCCGGAAGGTCCCTGGAACTCGGCTACATCCCTGTTACTGGAGGCCTACCCTGTGTGTGCAGACAGGCGGGATGGGCCTGCTCGCTGCCTGCAGTCCCCCTCCTTTCCCAGGACCCTCAGGGGCGGGAGGAGCAGCTTCTGGGTCAGGGGAAGGACAGCACGCTCGGCTGGGGACCTCTCCCTCCTCCCAGCCCACCTCCCCCATCCCTCCCTGAGGATTATGACATTTCCAAACTCGTTAACTTTTAATTACTACCTTCCCTCTGCCTGGGTACATTGGCTCCATGCCACGTACATCTCTATTAAAATTCAATTTATGCCCATCATAACTAATTTCTGCACTTCTGCCTTCTCACCAGCAGCCTTCATTTTCAGACAAGATGTCCAAACTCATGGCCAAATCGGAGTAAGTCTCCGAAGAGGCTGGTGATGGGCAGGTGGGATCTGGCTTCGTTGAGGAAGGAGAGCCTGGACTTCCCAGGAGGGCAGGACTGAGACTGTGGGCGGACAATGAGGGGGGATAGCCTGCCCTGCAGGGAGGAGAGAGGTGGGCGGGATCCGGTAGCTACTTGGTGGCTTCCAGGCCACCCTTTCCATTTATAGTGCCATTGATGCCCCGACACCCATCTGTGTGCTTGATCTCATGTGATATTCATAAGCGCCCCGGGAGGTACCATTAGTTTTATTATTCTCATTTAACAGACTGGGCAGCTGAGGCCGGGAGTGAGTAATTTGCCCAAAGGCATATGGCAAGTCAGGGTCAGGACTGAGATTCATATTGGGGGGTGCTGGTGCTGAATCTTGTACAGTCAGGTAGAAAGGTGTGTAAGGACAGCACAGGTGGAGGGGAAAAGTGAGCAAAAGAATGGTGGTATTAAGACCAGAGACTGTTGGTAAATTCCTCATTCAGCCCATCAGTGAAGGGGGTTGGGAGAGAGGAGGCTGGAAAGAGGGGCAGGACCAGGTTACACAGGGTCCTGTGATCCCTCGACCAAAATCCTCTAAAGATCGCCCACCACCTGCAGGATGCAGCCCAGAATGTTCTTCCTGGCATTCACGGTCCTCCCTCTGCCGTCGTGTGCCAGCCGTGTCTCCCCCACCTCCAGGGCAGCGCTGTGTGTCACCGTCCGTCTCGTCTTGCTCATCCCCACCTCCACTTTTTCACTCCTACTTGGCCTGTGAGGACTCCCTACGCTCTCTGCCTCCACTCCCTCATCCTTCATTAGCTGTTCCGCTTGCCCATCTTCACTCTCCCCAAGGTCACCAGACAGCGACGTCCCTAAATCTTGCTGATGGTTGTTAGTATCCAGCAGCAGCTGACACAGCTGGCCACTTAGTCCTTCTCAAAACCTCCTCCGCCCCATCTCCAGGTTTCCCTCCCCCGTCTTGGCCTCCTGGCTTCGTTCTGCGGGGCTGGTTTTCACCTCCTTTATGTATTTACCTTCTGGGACCCTAGAGCTCTTTCCTGGGTGCTTTGTCCGCTCTCTCATCCTGCCCATTCCCATGGCGTCAACTGTCGCATTGACATCGGTGACTCCCGAATCAAGATCTTCACCTCAGGCTTTTCTTCTCAGTTCCAGGTGTGAGCATCTTCTTGCCTGTCGCACACCTCTACCTGATGTCCCGCCAGGCATCCACAACAGAGCGTGGTGACTTCCCACAAAGCCCCTGCTCTTCAGTGTTTCCTTCATCAACTGCCTCACCACCTACCTTCCCCCCTCACCCCCACGTCCAGCTGATAGTCAAGTCTTGTCAATTCTACCTCCTAAATATGTCTCAGACCCATCCATTCCTCCCGTCTCCACTGTCTCCAAGATGGCCCAAGCCATCACCCCTCCCCCCATGACTGACCAGCCCAGTTCCTAGCTGCTGTCCTCCAGTCCACTTCCCACCCAGCTGCCTGGCTAAATATTTTTGAAACACACATCTGATCATCTCCCTTCCCTGTGACAAACCATTCAAAGGCTCCACAACATAGTTTTTGGTGTGAGATAAGAGCTCCCTGAGATAGCTGACCGGCCCCCACTTGGTCGCCCCCGTTCACTTCTCCAGCGTCCTGCCCTCCGTGTCCACACCGGTCTTCTTTCAGCTGCTCCCACCTCAACGTCAGTATGCCCCCGCCCCCTCCTGCCTTCTCCAGCCCTGGAGCTCCGCCTCCAGCTACCCCTCCTCGTTCTCTAGGTCTCAGCGTCCCCAGTAACGTCGTCTTTGACCTGCATGTTCCCGTGATGGCACTTATCACAACTGGAGTCCATGAATACCTGCAGAATTACTGGATTCTGCTCCCAGTCTGGACTGTACGCTCTGTGAGGACAAGGGTCCTCCTGTCTTACTCAGCACAACGTCACCGGCGCCCAGAGTCTGCGTGCCAGGAAGGCTGCCCCCATCTGCTGCCCGTCCACACCCAGTGGCTCGTCCCCTCTTGGGTCAGTTCTACGTCTTCCAGAGGCTGCCCCCGTTTCTCTAGGACACTCCCTTGGCCTCTGTCACCTGCTGTCACTCCTTAGTCCAGGCACTCACAGGCCGCGGCGCACATCTTGCTCCTCAGGTAGAACAAACCCGAGTTTCCACAGGGCGGCGGGGAGGGTGGGCACTGCCTTTCGTCCTGTCCTCCTTGTCCAGCTCTGCGCCTGCCCAGGCAGGCAGAAGGTCCTCCATCTCCGCCTGATGCACGAGCAGATGTCGGCGTCTCCTGACAGTCCTTCCTCAGGCTCGGGCGGAGAGGACCGGCTCCTTCTCGTCTCAGTTCTACGGCTTCAGGCCCGGGGGAGGTCACTGAGCTCGAAGCCACACGTTCCTCACTCTCGAGACGCCTCCCCGGCAGGAGTTGCTGATGTTCAGGGATTGAGAACAAGAACCTGAGTGAAGGTGGCCAGCATGGGGCCCAGCACGAGGTAGATGATCTTCTGGAGTGTTCTTTATTGAGAGTTAACATATGTGAAGCACTTATGGTATGGGCCCATGGTAAGGTCCATCTGTTAGCCATGAATAGTTCTCTATCTGCTGCTGTTTAGAAGACTGGCTGGGGCCATCCCCAGAAAGCTGGGCCCCAGTAACGTCACTGCCCTTGGAAAGGGCAAGTGTGACAAGACAGCTTGGAGCAGAGGGATGCAGGTTTGGGGTTGGAAAGATCCTGGGTGAAACCTGACTCTTCAGGTCTGGCTGTGTGACCTTGGGCAAGTTACTGAACCTCTCTGAGCTGTGATTACTAGCTATGAGGCAGAGATAATAACAGCACCAGTCTCCCAGAACTGCTGCCGGTAAGAGCTTGGCTCGGTTCCTGGCACCCACGTAGCATGTGCTCTGGTGTCCTCTGGAAAGCCTGCTGGCCTCTGCCTCCCCAGCCTCTGCCGCCTGCTCTCACTTCTAACAGGAAGCCAAAGGATGAGTGAGAGGCAGAGTAGCTGGCTTTGTCTTCACGAGTTGCTCCTCATCCTCTCCTCTGAAGAATTTCAAAGGCTGCAGCTTCTCCGCACGCGTGTCCCCTGCCTTGTGCCCCTCTCTGGGGCCATCACACACGTGGGTCTCTGCCTCGGCCGGGCTTTCTTCTCCCTGCTGCTGAGCCTGGGCAGTTCCCCAATACCACGGGTCCACCGCAAGGGACATCAGCCTGGCAGAGGGCCTGGGGACCCAGCCTGGGACCGGCCAGATGCCGGCCTGGCTCACCCGAGCTTCCCTTTCACACACCTGCTCTGCTCCATGCCAACCAGGGGCCATCTGGGGCCCCAGGGGCAGGACTTGGCTGGTCTCACGCCCTCACACTTGCCCCCCAGGAGGGTCTGAGGGGCCTCTGGCTTCCTGCCTCTTGGGTCAGAAGAATGACACACAGTGACAAGAGCAGGGCAGCTGTGTGTCTGTGCAGAAAGGACCAGAACACAGTCATGTCAGACAGAACTCCTGGATCTGCCCCTCGCTCTCTGGATGACCCCAGGCAAGTTCCGGAACTTCTCTGAGCATCAGGTTCCTTGTGTGCAAAACGAGAGTAATGACACTCACCTCCTAGTGTTGCTGTGAGATGATGGATGTGACGTACCTGGCGCCGAGCGAACCTCTGTAAAGAGGTTCTCCTCCGGGTGCGCAGCTGGTTACGCGGGGATCTCAGAATGCGTGTGTGTGAGATCTGCCCGTCTGATCTGTTTTCCTTATTTGATTTTAAGTGTGAGACTAATTATGGGAGAAGGCATTACCAGGGCGGGACAAAATAACCTGGCTGATGACTTTGCCAGGATGTGGTCACAAGGACAGGAGGTTACCATCCCTCCTCCTTCCCTCCTCTCCCATCGCTACTGCCTGACCTGCCACTTAGAGCCGGTGGGGTCTCCCCAGCTGTGCGCCTCTGGCTGGTGAAACGGATGTAAAGTGAGGCTGAATTGATTCAGCTTGGGGAGATGGCCCCAGAGGCGAGGGGAGCCGACAGCAGGGAGGGTGGGGAGCCATCTGATAGAAGAGGCTCCAGCGGCAACACGAGAGGGCCTGACCTTTCTGTGAGTTACCATCCCACAGGTAGGGAGTTACACAAACACACGTTCAAGCTTCGCACAGATGCACACTTACAACTGTTAAACATGTATACAAGACGGCGAAGGAATCGCACACACACACACATACACACACACACACACACTCTAACAAACACCTTAGGCCGTATGCATCAGTGAGTATTATGTTCAACATCCCTCCACCCACCCCCAGCACACACACCGATAGTCACTGTGTGCGCCTGTTTCACAGGAGGGGTGGGCAGTGGGGACAACGCTCAAACTTTCGGGAGGTCTTCCCAGGCAGTATCCCGCTCACATGGGACAAGGGATCTCATCTCTTTAGAGTCTGATTTTGCTTTGCATCCAAGTGGTACCCCCAACTGTTATACAGCCACTTTATTTCTCAAACCGGGAAATCAAGGCTGGTTTCAAAATGGATAAAGATATGTCACCAACAAGGGGCTCTCACAGGACTTGACAAAGAGGAGTTCTAGAAAGAGTCCTGGGCCACAGTGGTGTCATTGGAATAGGTGTGCAGAGCCCCTGTGACCCCCTGGGAGGAGATGTGCTCACTTACACATGTGGCTTCTGGTGGGTTTGTTACCAGATTTGTCCTGTTATTCTGTGGAGACAGACACCTTGTATAACCCTAACAGATACCATTAGTTTTATGTCTGTTGCACCAGGGACTGGGCTTGTCCTATAGAATCTCATTTAATCTTTACTATAACCCTCTAAAGGAGGCATTACTGTGCCCGATGCCAAGATCAGAAAACAAACTCAGGGCCGCTCACTCATCCTGCCCAGGGTCACGGAGCTATAGGTGGTAGAAGCATGACTGAATTCAGGGGGGCCTAACGCCACAGTCCACGCTCTCCCCACTTGGCCCCCCATGGATGGATGTGGACCCCCACACTGCCATGGTCACACGTACTCAGAAGGATGCATAGGCTTGCCTTTGTGTAGATGTCACGCGCGCGCACACGCACACACACACATCCCAGGTCCATTCTGTTACAGATCCCACTGAGAATAAAGACCCTTGGAGACTTGATGTGAATGCAAACTTCCTCCTTTAGAGACGGGGTGGAAGCATGGGTAAATTTATGGCAGCACTTCCAATCTTATTTTCTCTCGACTCGCAGAGTAAATTCAGCCATCTTTCTGCCTGAAAATTGGATATTATCACTCTATTCAAAGCCTGGGGTTTGCAAGAGACTAAGAAGTCCTCTGCAGCAAGCAGTGGTCAGAGAACCATGGGATGAGAAGCTGGCCAACCTCCTAGGTGATGTAATTATCAGGATGTATTTATTTAAAAGGTGAATCCGGAACATTTTGTTGAGCCAAAAAGCAAGAAAGTGCTAGAAATCCAATGGGGACCCAAATCCAATGTCAAAAGGACCCAGGATCCAGCTTGAAGAAGCTCCATTGGCCAAGTTTGGGTTACTATGAGCATCAAAATGAATAATGACAGGGATGAATTAAAACACATTGAATAGGAAAAATTATCCATGAGTTCATACTAATGCTAACTTATTTTAAAGGGGGTGAGAAAGGAAAGATCTTTTTTACAAAAGAATGACAACTAATATAAGTAAGAGGAATGATCGAAATAGAAAATCTCCTCGTCACAACCACCATGGTAATAACTGAGGTAAGACTCATCAATGGATACTAAACCACTGGGTGGGAGATTCCTGGGGAGGAGAATATTCACACAATCTCAAGGTGTCATGTAAAGGGAAGAAGATACCTCTATACCTTCACAATGGAGAAATCTGGTGAATATCACCTAGACCAGTTGATCAGAACTACCATCACCAATAATAGGGCACATGGACGTTGTGTGCCTTCAAGTATGAAGCATTGAGAAGGACGCACATCTATGTAATATTCTTGCCAAAAAGGTTTAACATGAGTGTGATTATGAGGATGTAATTAGACAAATCCACACTGGAGGACATTCTGCAAAATGGGCTGAACTCTCAAAAATGTCAATGCCATGAAAGATAGGCCAAAACAATGAGGAGAAGTTCTAGATTTAAGGCATCTAAAGAGTCATGACAACTAAATTCAATGTGTGGTCCTTGGTTAGATCCTGTATCCAACAACACTAAAAATGGCCACAAAGGACGTGAGTGGGACAAATGGAGAAATTTGGATATGGACTGTGTACTAGATGGTAGTATTGTATCAATGTGAAATTTCCTGAGTGTGAAAACTGTGGTGTGCTTCCGTAGGAGATTGCCTTCCTAAGAAATTCTATTTGGGGTTAAGTGACACGATGCCTGCAACTCATTCTTAAACAATTCAGCAAAAACACGCATGCATATATGTGTATAGAAAGAGCAAGAGTGAGTGCAAATGATGCAAAACATTAACAATTGGTGAATGGGAAAATGTGTACAGGTGTTTATGGTACTATACATACAACACTTCTGAGATTTGAAAATTGTCAAATTTAAAAGAAAAGAAAGAAAGAAAAGCACCTGCTGTGAGCTGGGCCCTCACTGGAGGCAGGGGTGGTGAAGCGGACATGGGTGGCTTCTGTCTGCCTCACCACCCTTTTCCCTTCCACTAACAGCTCTTGCCTTCCTTTCCACCACGTGACTCTAGTGTGGGGGCTGCCACACACAGTGTCTTATTGCCTGGAGTAGACACACGGTGCAGGCCTGGCCAATCACGGTACTCCATGCTTCTGCCCACAGGGATTGGTCAAGGATGACCCGAGCTGGGCCAATCAGAATCCTTCCCTGAAACTTTGAGGGAAGTTCCTTCTACTCTGAAATCATGTGGCTGTAAGCCTGTGATCCCTGAACTTGTTATGTCACTCACCACGTGGGAGTAAAGGCTGAGCCCAGAGGTGAGCACAGCTGAGCAGCCCAGAGGGGAGAGGGCCTGGCAGTATCAAGTTCTTGGTTCTAAGTCCTGAGGTCCCTGGAACCGTCAAGGGTCCTGAAGCTCTGACCTCAGTTCTGTGGTCTACTCACAGCATCCCATGTAAATAACGAGAAGGCAAGGTGTAATGGGATGTATTATGGACAGTCACAAAGGGCAGAGAGAGGCAGAAACGTGTGTATGTGTGTCTGTGTGAGAAAGAGAGAGAGTGAGAGAGACTGAGATCGAGAACACACCCATGTACTATGAGGAAAGGCTTTCTGAAAGAGCTGGGGCCCTGCCGGAGAAAGAAGGTTCTGGAAGGGGCAATATTCCAAGTGAAGGGGACAGTGCAGTTTGGACAAGGCAGAAAAGAGGACTCAAGCAGAGAACTGTCCTGGGATCCGTGATGTGATGGGCCTGTATGGTGGGAGCACGCTACCTCAGATGGGAATAGCAGGAGGTAAGGCAGCTGCTCGCAGGAGCAGACCTGGAAGAGTTCTGCAGGCCATCCTGAGGGGCGCAGACCTTTCCTCGTGGGCACCGCACATTTCTGATTGGAGGAGAATCCTGGTCAGACGTGCCCTCAGGCACCCGGCTGTTGCCACGCAGCACAGCCAGCCTTCTCGGGGGTGAGGAGGGAAGGGGGTGAGTTTCCCGAGTGGAAGCTCACTTATGACCTCCGAATAACTTCCACCCAACTAAGCTCTGAAATGGAATATTTGCATTCTCCCCACTGCTTTGTTTTCTAGAACTTGCACGGTTAATGGAAAGATTGCTTAGGATGCAAGTCAAGGAAGTGATGGCCGCGATCCTTCTTCAACGAGAGGCAGTGTGGTGGATGGTGAAGACCTCCAGCCCTGGGGTCAGACGACTTCTGTCTGAAGCCCAGCTCAACAATCTGACCTTGTGGGAGTTGTTTAGTGTCTCCAAGCTCAGTTTGCTCATCTGTAGGACGGGGAAAATAACCGAACCGACTCGTGGGAGTGCTGGCAGGATTAAAGGAGAAAATCACAGAGCGCACATCATAACGTCTGCCATATAATACCTTCTTTGTCATTGCCAGTGATTATAATAATAATAATAATAATCCATCATCAACAGCTGGACCCTGACCGCCAGCTGTATGCCTCCAGGGACAGGGAGATGACTGTTTCCAGAGGTAGCCCATTCCATTGTTGGGCAAGTCTGATCCTCAAGCTGAGCTAGAATCTGCTTCTGTGTGACACCCACCCTTGTGTCCCTGCAGTTCCAGGGCACCAAGAGAGCGGCTCTGAGCCTGACAGAGAACCAATTCCCCTCCTCCTGGATCCTGCCTCCAGCTCCCTGCCAGCAGAAGTTGAGGGCAGGCTGGGAGGCCCCGGCACCACTTACACCCACGGTGTGCCATCCGCATGCTCTTGGTCTTCCCATTCCAGCATGTCCACCAACCAAGAGGATGCGGGGGCTCTTCACAGAGACTGTCAGAACTGCCCGGGGGGGCCAGACAGCAGTCAGGAGTGGCTCTGGGCCCCCAACCGAAAACTGTCACAGGGACTGCTCAGGGAGGTCCCTCTGGTTTCTTCGTGGGCTCCCTGGACACCTGAGGCCCAGAGTGGTCTGGGTCCCTCACCATCCATAGAGGGGAAGCTGGTCTTCCTTCCTTGGCCCCTCCTGCTCCCTCCTTTGACAAACAGGCCGTACCCACCAGCCAATCCAGTCCAGGGTTGGGGCAGAAGGAACCGGGGGTGGGGGTCACCCCAAAGTCTGGCCTCCCTGCTTGTAAATAAAAGGATGGTTCTCTGGAAAGGACAGGTCCTCGAGCAATTAAAGCCCCCTCCCCTCATTTGCATGCCTGTCCCCGGTGGCAGATTTGTATCAACATTCCCAGGGCAGGGGCCGCCCGGTGGCGCAGCGGTTTAGTTTGCGCCTTGGCAGCCCGGGGTTCGCGGGTTTAGATCCCGGGCACCAGCCGACGCGCTGCTTGTCAGCCCTGCCGTGGCGGCGTCCCATATAAAGTAGAGGAAGATGGGCACGGATGTTAGCCCAGGGCCAGTCTTCCTCGGCAAAAAGAGGAGGATTGGCGATGGATGTTAGCTCAGGGCTGGTCTTCCCCACAAAAAAAAAAAAACCACAAACATTCCCAGGGCAAGACAATCTTGTTTCCCCAACAAAACCAATTATGCACATCAGGCCTGGGGATTAATCACCAGCCAATAAAAAAGGCCTGGAGGGGAGGATAGGCGCAGGATGGAGGGAGAGCCCTGAGGAGGGCTGGAGGCCTGCGGGGCTTGGGGGGGAGCTGCTTCACGCTCGCTGGCTCACACTTCCAGCAGCAAACCTGTCCAGAATGAGACGCTGCTCTCTCTCCCTCCTCTCCTTCCTCCCCACTTGGCAGTGTGAGCTCAGTGCAGGGGCACCAACAGGGAGTGCAGATAAGCCCAAAGGCCCCAGGTGGGCCACCTCCACGTCCTACTTGAATATCCCCCCCAAAGAGAAGATATCACCCCCTTACTGATCCCAGGTTGTAGCATGCCCCACCCCTCTGCTGGGCCCAGGCCCCTCTAATGATGCCCCCCAGAGATAGCAGGGTTCTTCTGGGGGCGGGAGGAAGGGGCTCTGGTCACAGTCACGGCTACCCTACCCCAGTCTTCACCTCTGCCCCGTCCACTGGTGCACGGATTACTATGTTTGGGCAGCTCCCTGCAACCACGACCCACCATCATCTGCTGGGCTCAGCAGGGCGGACACTTTTCACCTTTAGGGCAGGACTGTCTTTGCCCCCCACTTTTGCCACTCCAGCCTCCCAGGAGCAATGGAGTGGAAGCCCCCCCCAAACTGCCATAGAGGCCCCCATCCTGGTACCCCTTCAGGGCAGGCAGTGGCCCTGGCAGCCAGGTGGGAGGGGGAGGGAGGCCCCGCTTGCCTGTACTCCAGGGAGAACTTGGTCAGCTCCCTGTTGTTGTGGAGCCACTTGAACTCCAGCGGCCAGCTGCCCTCTGCCATGCACGTGAGCACCAGGCGGTTCCCCTCCAGGTGCACCTGTGTCCGCACTGGCTCCGTCTTGAAATAGGGGGCCACGTCATCTGCGGGGAAGAGAGACACAAAGCCGTGGTTATCACTTGCTCGCCTTTGTGCAGTTGCTCGTTTCGCACCTTCACACCCCTAGGCAGACGGAGCAGGTGCAGCCAGGTAACTTGCCCAAGGTCACGTGGCCGGGAAGGACGTGAACTTGGGGCAGTCTGATTTCAGAGCCTGGTCTTCAAAGTGAGTCCTCCGCACCTACCAACCAGCTCCCTGCCTCCCAGACAATGGCAGGCTCACCACCTCTGCCGCCACCCCCAGCAGAGGGAAGGGTACTTGGGTACCTTCCATCTCTCCCTGCTCAGGACCCCCATCCATTCCATACCCTTTGCTTCTGGATTTCTCCCTCCAGAGCAGAAGGACGGGGGCACTTACTGCACCTCAACCAAAGGGAATGTAAATGTTGCTAGGGAGACAGGGAGGTGTGTTGACATAAGATGCATGTGATGGGGGGGTCCTGGGTCCTGCTCCCCAAGGCTGGGGGAAAGCCCTCAAAGGCATCAAGAGCAGAGTCCGTTCTGTGGGCCCCTCCACTGCCAGGGTACGTGATCCTTCCATCCTCTCACCCTTGGATTTAACTAGAATTGGGCGTCTGTGGTCTTCAGATAGGTTCAGCATTTGTGTCAAGGCCTCACTCCGGGCTCAACCACAGATTGACAACTCAGCAGAAGCTGTAATGTTTGCTTGGGGCCCAGGTCAAAGGGCCGGGTTGCACAGCACCCCACCCCAGGGTGTCGATCTTATGGGTATATAACTTGTGACTATTTGGGGGAGTCTTCCTTGAACCGCATCCCTGCTACCGACCCTCACTGTGGGGGCCACCAGAGGGGCACACCTGGTAGTGGACTGATGGCGCTGGCAGAGCAAGTGCAGGCATGTGCAAGATGCCCACCTTGGACCACCACCTCTGTGACCACTGATGCTTCAGTCGCATTTGACACAGCTTCCTGGAACATCTCTCCATCACTCTTAACTGTCACGCGAGCATACTGCCTTAAACACGGTTGAAAAGGCGCCTCTTTTAGACCCTGTACTGGGGGGAGTGACTACCACCCCCTGGTCCCTTGCTTCTGGAGTCCTTGCACACCTCTGGCCTGTGGGCGGAGGGCAGAGAGGCTGGCAGGCACTCGTCTGCCAAGGAAAATGATTCCCTGCCAGCAGCCCCCCTCCCTGCCGCCCCCCCCCCCCAGCAGCCGGCTCTGCTCTCACTTTAACAAATGGGCACATTCGCACTTCAAAGGTGCATTCATATTCTCCACCAGCGTTCAGGAGCCCTTTGAATCCCATTTTTAAAAACCCTCTGTTAGTTCCTGTCATCACTCGTTTGTTTTAAAACAATAACATTCCCAGCCCCCGAGTGATTAAATCCCTTCAGTGTGGGGCCGACTCAGAGCCAGAACAGTCAGAGGGGGCGGGCGGTGTGTGTGCTTCCACATGCACACACGCGCTCTGCACCCAGACACCCTCGTCTCTGTGAACAGGCTCGCTGGGCAATTTGCTCGCAGGTCTGCGTTTGCTAGTTCATTCCTCAGGCTCTCCCAGGGGTGCAGCCAGGTGCTGGATGGCTTTGGGGCTTGGATGGGTTGATTCCAGCCTCTGCCTGAGCTAATACTTGGGGGAAGAGGAAAGAGGGGTGATATCCTTTCCTGGGAACCTGCTGGCTACGGAGCCCTGAGCTAGGTGCCCTGCACCCCCATCTCGTGTTATCCTCACAGGGGGACCTGGGAGAGGCTAAGCCTCCTCTCCCTGAGCCCCTGCAGTGTGTAGGTCACACCCTCTTTTCCTGAAAGGCCCCTGCCGTCTGCCTCAGGGATCTGGGGGGGAAGTCTACACGGGACTGAGGGCAATGGCAGGGAGTCCAGCCAGCTGGTTTTCCTTGATGGGCTGGGCTCTTGTCCAAAAGCAGGAGACGGCAGGGACTGTGGATGTGTGTGATGGAGGAGGAAAGACACTGATGGGAAAAGGATACTGGTGGGGATAGCAGCGTGTGTGTGTCTGTGTGCACCTGTGCACGTATGCAGTATGTGTTCATGTGTGTGTCTGTGTGTGTGTGTGTGCAGGAACAGACTTCTGTGCCATGAATGCACAGGTGGGTACACAGATCATTGACACTGGGCAAGTTATTTAACCTCTTTGCACCTCAGTCTCTTTAGCTGTAAGTTGAGTTTACGTTTGTTGTGAGGATTAAATAAATGAAAAATCACAAAGTGCTTAGAAAAGTCCCTGGCACGTGGTATAGGAGGGGCAGCTCTTATTCCTATCGATCACATGTACAGATGGACGGATTACCCTGGAGAGAAGAGCTCAGACTCTGCTAGCAGGGGCCAGCAGCTCCTTTCAGCCTTAGTCCTAGGATTGTGCAGTATACAACTTGTTCAACTGTACACAACAACCCTGTAAGCCCCCTTCTCGGTGGGGAAGGGAACTATGAGAATGGATGAGTATTGTGGAAAGAAACATTCAACACTGTACAGATGTCATTCTCTTCAACTCTCCTCACTGTGAAAACACACACACAGGATGGATTTTTTTTAACTAGACAAAGTGATTAAAGTTCACATTTTAAGAAATAGCAAAAGAATAGCCAAGAAAATTCTGAAAAAGAATGATAAGAAGAGAAGACTAGCTTGGATATTGAACTATATTATAAAGCTGCGATAATTAAAACAGTGTGCTCTGATGAAGCAACAGACTAGAGAGTCTAGAAATAGACCCCAATCCATAAGGGATTGTTTAATATATGATGAAAGTAGAATTTCAAGTCAGTGGGGAAAAGATCAATTATTCAACAAATGGCTTCGGAACAGCTAGGAAGCCATTTGGGAAAAAAAATAAAGTTGAATCTCTTCCTCACACTTTACCTCAGAATAAATGCTAGATGGATCAATGTTTTAAACATGAAAAATGAATTCTAAAAGAACTAGAAAAAAATCACAGAGGTTTAAAAATATATATTCTTGGCAAAGCGAAGTATTCGCCAAGTACTTTCTAAGTACTACACAAACTCCAGAACGTCATAAAACAGATTGATACCTTCAACTATATAAAAATTCTGCACAGAAAAAAAAAAATGCCCATAAACAAAAAGCAACAAATGACAACCTGGGGGAAAATAATTGCAACCTATGTCATGGACAAAGAGCTCATTTTCCTGATATAAAAAATATTCCCATAAATCAGTAACAAAGAGATGAACAAACCAGGAGAAAAATGGGCAAAGCATATGAACAGTTCACAGAAAAAAATTACAAATAACTCTCAGACATATACGAAGATACTGAACCTCAAGATAAGAGAAAGGGTAACTAAAACTCAGTAAGAGAGCGTTTTTCCTATCACTTCGGCCAAGATCTGCAGGTGTGATAACTCCCTGGCCAGCCCCAGAAGACCCAGGCGCACTCGCACAGGGCCTTGGGGGACTAGAGTGCGGTACGACATCTACAGACAGCAGCTTAGCAGTTCCCCCCAAACGAAAACTGCACACACACCCCCAATCCACCAACTCTTCAAGGAATTTATCCTCCACAGACACACCTGTGTGGGGGTGAAACGACAGCATTTCCCGGCAGCACGATGTTTTGTAACAGTGAAAGCTTGGAGACGGCCTGTGTCCATCAAGAGAGCACTGGGTAAAGAAATGATGCCACCTCCAAACAACGGAATTCTCTGCAGCATGAGGCCCGGAATAATTTTTGAGAACTACTCTAAGCGAAAAAAAGCAAGGTGTAGAATAGGGTGTGTAATCTGCTACCATTTGTGGACAAGTTTTTTTTCTCCAAGTATAAAAATACACTTGCTTGTACAGGCATTGGCTTTTTCTAGGGGGCTACATAAGAAAGTGGGCTCAGTGATGCTTTAGGGAGAAGTGGGTGGCTGGGGGCTTCGGTGGGAAGGGACTCACTTTTCACTCTATACCTTTTTGTGACTTTCATGTTGTGTCCCACTAGTATGGATTACTTATTTATAATCAGATATATGCACATACATGCATACACGTATGTGAGTGGGCAGGGTTAGCAGTCACAGGGCAGCCACAGGTGACGGAGGAAAGAGCAGGCCCTCTGTGTGCAGGGGACACAGAGGTGTGGCATAGCTGGGGGTCCCTGACCACCAGAGCCTGAGCCCCTTGAAGGAAGAGCCGCCTTCAGAGGTGGACAAGAGGCCTGGGCTTCCTTCTCATTTCCCATAACAGCTCAGGGGGCTCCTGACTGCCTTTCCCTTGACTTTCCCACTAAATACCCCCATTGTCATCCTTCCACTGCAGGCTCCAGGCTAAATGGCCCCATACAGAAGCTTAGCTCAACTTCAAGCTCTCCCCTCCTCCCCTCAGCCCCAGCACAATAATGTCATCCTTCTCAGGAATTTGACTGGGATTTGACTTCCCAGCCAGCCCAGGCCTGGGAATCACACCTTCCCTGGAGCTGGAACCCTGCTGTCTGGGAGTGCCAGCCAGGGTGAAGACCTCCACCCGCCACCTAATTGGCCAGAAGACGTCCCTCTGCCCTCCAGACCAGCTTCAAGGGGCACCGTGCCTGCACAAATCCCCTTTCCAGCTCTGAAACACCACAAACCTCTCTCTTTCAGCACCTCCCCTCTGGGCCCACAGTGACCGCTCAGTCATGGGCAGTGTCTCTGGACTGCTTGGGAACGAGTTGGAGGCTGGGATTTTTGCAAACTTCTCACCTCCCCATGCCCCAGCCTCCCCACCATCTTTTCCCTGGATGGACCTCCATGGCCTCTGAACTGGTCCCCGGCTGGAAAGCCCATGCTCCCTGGAGCTGGCCTCCTGACCTGCTCCCCTCCCTGGAGCTGGCTGGCCATGGGCCTGAGCAGGCCAGGTCCTGGTGAGAGGAAGCAGGGGCTCAGGGCAGGCCCCTCTCACCAAACCTCGCTTCTCCCCACACTTCTATTCCTGCTGCCTTTACTTTATACCACTTATGGAACTTTTCACACCTGAGGCACTTATGTCCGTCATCTCAGGTAAGCATCATTGGAGCTTCTCAAGGAAGGCGCTATCATCGTCCTCATTTCACAGATGAGAAAACCGATGCTCAGGAAGGTTCGGTCATTGACTCTGCCACACAGACGGAAACGCAGATCTGGCGGATGCCCGAGCACTGGATCTTTCCGTACCTGATGTGAGGCTTCCCTCGGCTGTCCCACTCTTCATGGCCCGACCTATGGCCTCAAGGGTGGTAGGTGAGGGACGGTGGCCTCTCTCAGGGCACCGGTTTTGAAGCCACACGCAGGGGCCATGCCAGGTGCGTGGCAGGGGCATTCCCACCCGGCGTTCAACGTCCCAGAACCAGAACTAGATCCGGGGAGGGAGGGGGAAACAGGCAGGCTGGCTGGGAGTGAGTCCTGCGAATGTTGGAAGCATAATGAGCAGAACATCCCAGGAGAGACTGGTCCACCCAGGGGTGGGGGTTTCCGGGGGATGAGCTAGTGGGGTGCAGGGAGAGAAGCCTGGGAAGAAAGGAGGACAAAGTGCAGAAGATGAACAGATGCTGCATGAGGGGCAGAGCAAAATGAGGCAGGGGGCGGAGCCTCGGGGGCTTCCTGGGGAGGAGAAGCTGAGCTGGGGCCCCCATCCCAGAGCTCTGCTCAGAATTCAAGCCCCCAGGTGCCCACCTTTTCCAGGGATCTGGCTTGAAGGTCCCCGTGGGAGGAGAGAAACTGGCTTTAAGTCCCAGTTCCTATGCTATCTAAAGTTGGACCTCGAGCAGAGGAACTCCCCGAGCCTGGCTTGTCTTGCCAGTAAAACGGCTTCCAGCCCCCGCCCCAGAGGCGGCTGGGAGGACCCCATGAGCTACCGTGTGTCACGTTCGGAGCACGGTGCTTGGCACCTTCAGGGAGCTCCTTCTGCGGCGCAGGACTTCAGAGGTGATCGAATGGGGAGGAGATAATGGGGGATGGGTCAGGGGGTGTTATGATTACCCCACCCATTTCCTGCATCTCGGAGCCGTCCCAAGTAGCTCGCAATCTCCCTAATGTCCCATATATGAGCCTTCCAAATTCAGCTCCCCCAAGGCCACTTCAGGCTGGCCCAGGAGCTGGGTCTCGCCCAGGGATGGCCGGTAAGGTCTTGAGGAAAGGCTCAGGACTGGAGTAGAGATGGCCGGAGCCCAGGAGGTTCTGCATGTCGGTGATCCCTGCAGCTCTCCCCACCTAAATCCAGGTGGGGGGTGCCAAGCCTGGGAGCTGCCTGGGCAGGGGGCTCAGGAACATAGTGTGGCGGGCCCGGGAAGAGACTGCCATGCATGGCCCTGTTCCAGGCCCTGCCCCCCAGAAGACACGTTCAGGGACGCTAGCAGGCACTCTCTAGATGCCTGATAAAGACCACAGGACCCAGGGCTCCCGGCTGACCCCAGGCATGCTCCTGCCCCACCCACCAGGGCCTGGCAGCACCCAGCCCCTGAGCCCCTCCCCTCGGCTTCCCTTCTCCTCACTCCGGTCCCACAAATGAGATGCTAATTTATGCCCCTCCCCTGTCTCCTGGCAGATGCCTGGCCCAGCTCAGCCCTGGTGCTGCCTGCATGCCAAGTGTTTCATTAGCCAGGAAAGAAGGCTCTCGCCCTCCTTAATCTCATCCTCGCCAGTGACCTTCAGGAGCCAGGCACCTTCTGACGTCGGGGGCCTGGGAGGGTGCGACAATCAATTATGCCTCGGCCTCTGCAGCTGCTGCCGAATGGATTTCTCGCTCAGAAAAGCATGTTCAAAAAGCATCTAATGGAACAGATCATCAATTTGTTTGATTACACATCTAATCTGATGGGGGGTGCCGAGCCACCAGGGCAGCCAGTGCAACTGAGCCCCAACATGGCCCTGGGGAATTGTGAGTGGAAGGAAGGGGTCCAGCCCAGGGAAGGAGGGCTGTGTGCCCCAAGCCCACCACCCAGCCAGCTCGGCCCATTGTACATCCACCAAAAAGCCACAGAGAAAAGAAGAAAGAACAGCATATAGGCCACAAGGGCTGGGCCGATGCCTGCTGTTCTTCCCAGCACTGGGCACAGAGCCCAGGGCAAAGAAGATGCTCATGACATGAATGAACAAATGAATGGATGGTGATGAGGCCCAATGTGGAAGCCAAAGGATGCCAATAGAGTCACTTCCGGGACAAGACTAGTTGATGCCTGCGCTGGGTTGAATGGTGGCCCCCCAAAATTCATGTCCTTTCCAGAACCTCAGAATGAGACCTTATTTGGAAGTAGGGTCACTGCAGTTGTAATTAGTTAAAATGAGGTCATTTGGGAGTAGGGTGGGCCCCATATGACAGGTGTCTTATAAGAGAAGAGGGGACACTGGAACAGAAATACACAGAGAGAAGATGGCCACATGACAATGGAGGCAGAAATTGGAGATGCATCTAAAAGCTAAGGATCGCCAAGGATGGCCGGGAGCCACCAGAAGCTGGAAGAGGGCAGGAAGGATTCTTCCCTTGAGCCTTCGGGAGTGTGGCTCTGCCGACACTTTGGTTTCAGACTTCTGGCCTCCAGAACTGTGAGAGAATAAACTTCCGTTTAAGTCACTCAGTTTGTAGTACAGTCATCCCTCGGTATCCACAAGGTATTGGCTCCAGGACCCCTCACCCTGCGGATACCAAAATCCATGGATGCTCAAGTTCCTTAGTTGGTGCTCCATATCCACTGAATATGGAACCCACAGATACAGAGGGCCTACTGTACTTCGTTGTGGCAGCCATAGGGAACTTACAGAAACTCCGCCTTACAGAAACTTGTGTCCATCATTCCATGGAGGGTGGCCTGGTAGAGAACTATGAGCCCTGGGAAGTGAGTCTGGAGTCCTGAGTCCTGGCTTACTGGACCACAGCCAGTCCTTCTCCAGATACACCATGTCTGCCATGCCCCAGGGCCTTTGCTTATACCATGCACTTTCCCCGGAGAGCCCTTTCTTTCCTTCTTTGCTGGGAAAATGTAGGCGTATTAGCGCCTGCCCTTTGTCCCTTAAAAGCCAAAATATCCTGTCCTCTGTAAGTCTTTTCCTGA
The DNA here is from genome assembly GCA_031878705.1 of Tapirus indicus. Taxonomy (NCBI): domain Eukaryota; kingdom Metazoa; phylum Chordata; class Mammalia; order Perissodactyla; family Tapiridae; genus Tapirus; species Tapirus indicus. The sequence goes on from CM062932.1 coordinate 52,781,021, forward strand.
TGTCCTCCTCCACGTCCCTCAGACTTTTGAGGTTACCTCCCGAAGAGCATGTAGGACGAACATCTTAGCCTCATGTGTGGTGACGCCCATGCTAGTGTGTCATCCACTGGAGGACGAGGACAGGAGCTCCCCCGCCTCCCCAGCCCCAGGGAGTGGCAGTGAGTCTGGCACGCAGGAGGGCCCAGATCCATGAATGAAAAAGTGGACAAATGAACTTGCTGTTGAACTTGGCCAGGTCACCTCCCTCTTGAAGCTGACATTCCCGGGGGTCTCTGTGTTCCTCTCCAGTTCTGACATTGCAATATCTGAGGAGTAGTGAGGGTTATGATCTTGTTGGGCCCTGGAGTGGGATTACTTGGATTCGAATCAGGCTCAGACACTCACCGGCTATGTGACCTTGGGCGTCTCCCTGTATCCCCCCCGTCTCTCAGTCTCCTCAGCTGAGAAATGGGATAACAGCAGTGCCCGCATCACAGGCCTATCGAGAGGGGCAAGTCCTTAGACCAGCGCCCAGCGCAAACAGCCCACACAAGGGGAGTTGTTTTACTCCTCCTCTTTACTCGGTGTGGCCTCTGCAAGCCCATCTCACAGCCAGGGCCTCCCGCCTGAACCGCACAGGTAAATAATGGCAAAGCATCCCCAGCCTTGTGTGGAAAAAAGATGGTTCTCATTTCCGATGGGTTTATTTTGCAATTAACGGGGGAAGGGAGACCTTTCTCCCATTTCAGCTGGAGGGTTCAGAGATTAAACTTATACCATTGATTAGAATGTTTTTGCCTAACGGTGCTATTACCATTTTAGTGTATTTGGATTCATTTGAGCTATAAAAGCGGCGATAATAAAATTTTCACTAACTCCTGGAATTCCTCCCAAAAAGCTCCATTATGCTGCGTGATGACACTCATCTTCCCCTCGGTGACCCGGAAGCGGGACATGTGCTTGGAGCAATTCTCCGGTTTTACAGCAGGGACCTGAGGCCCCTGGAGATGAAGGGCCTTGCCAAAGCTCAGCTTTGGGGGTCTGCTACCTGGCCAGGCCTGGGTGGCTCCTCGGAGACTTGTCCCACTTGGCATCTGTCACTCTCCCAGGTGATTCTTTGGAAGGTTCCCCAGTAGGCAAGCTCTCTCCATCACATGGGTACCACTATCAGCCTGTCCCCTAAGCTCTGGTGATAGAGGAACATCAGCCTCCCACAGACTTCAAGAGACTGAGAACAAGGACTGGTAAGCCCACAGATGCTTCCAAGAACCCACACCCCAGGGGTCTCCAGCGTCCACCTCGGCCAGTGATGGCATCACCAGACACAAGGCACAGAAGGGCTGTGCCAAGAGTGGATAAGTGGTCCCAAGCTCTGGGTGGCACATTTCCCAAGGGCAACCCCTTTTTCTGCTCCTTCCCACCCTCGAGAAAGGCCATCACCTAGAGGGAGGTGGTCCATTGGGCATGAGGAAGGGGAGACAGCATGTGAGGGAAGACGGGAGCTGGTGGGTCTGACTTAGCACCGGCATAGACTTCCTCACACGCACTGAAGAGAGCTGAGCTGGACAGCAGGTGTCCCTGCTCAGTTTCAGTGGCTCTCCCTGCCTCCCCTTCCCAGTATCAGGGCGGGGCAGCTCAGCCGAGGAGAAGGAAGGGAAAAGGTGTTTGTTGAAGGCCTAATCCTCGCCCAGCTCCCTATGTTTTCTCATTTAATCCTCCCAGATGCCTTGGGGAGAGTTACTATTACTGCCCTTTATTTCTCTCATCTGAAGCGCAGAGGAGAGAGGAGAGGGGAGCGGGGTCACCCGTGAGTCAGAGCCGAGTTTTGAACCCATGGTCGCCTGCCTCCCCGCGAGGCCTCTGATCTCCCCTCAGGTCAGCGCTGTGCTTGGATCACAGGAAAGAAGTCCGCCCTGGGCCTGGGGGGGAGGGAAAAACAAAGCGCCAAGTCTGCCTCCACGCAGAGGCGGAGAGATGGTGCCGCCGCTGAAGAACACACATTCATCAGGCGGGTGACCCGTGTACCGGCGCTTTGTGGCGTGTAACAAAGACTGCGGAGCAGAAAATTGGAGTTCAATTTGCCGTCCATCCCGTGCGGCGCTCAGCCCGTTCCAGCCCCTGGCAGGCACCTCTGCGCTTCATCATAAATAATAACACCATGCGGCTCGATGGCCCTTCCTGCAGTTACAGGCTCCGAGCAATTTACAAGCTGGATTATACACAGAGGCCTGCACACACCTGCCGTGGCACACGCAGCACCCCCCCCCAGTCACTCGCACGGGCGCACGTGCCACCCTCCTTTCCCGCTGTCATCCACTTGGGGCCGTGCCCATCTGGAGTGAAATGGGCCCTCATCCACCCCTGGACGCCGACTCAGCTCCTGCCCCGACGGCCTTCTCTGCCTTTCCTGGTGCTGGTTGTCAGCAGACAGCCCACCAGGCCAGGCAGAGACCAAGTCCCTGCTGCCCCTCGCTGGACCACGTGCAGGCGCCACAGTCTCTCTCTCTCCTGTTTTAGAGACGGCTCTGGATCGCCTCTGATCAGCAGGGTGCCTTTGTCTCCACAAGAAGCCCATTTCTCCCCCTGAACTTCATGGGAGGATGTGGGGGCACAGTCGTCACTGAGACCCACTACTTCAACCTCCACTTAACAGATGAGACGCCTGGGGCCTGGAGATGCGCAGCCACTCGCCTAGGGGCTCCACATCAGCTGCCACGCTGAGACCAAGCCCAGGGTTGCCAGCAACCAGTCCGCTACACGGGAAAGCCACGTGGAGGGAGGCCCGCCAGTGGGCTGGGGGATGGGGCAGCTTCCTCTGATCAGGCCTGGAGATCTTCCAGGAGGCAGGGGCTTCGGGGCAGAGCAGGCAGGGACTCCCGCCACAGCTTCTCTCTCTTCCCACCAAAAGAGTAAAACCGAGGTCACACGTCGTATGATCCCACGTATGTGAGATATCCAGAAGAGGTAAATCCATGGACAGGACACAGATTGGTGGCTGCCAGGTGGTTGGGAGAAGGGGTAATGGGCAGTGACTGCTTAATGGGCTCAGGTTTCCTTCTGGGGTGATGAAATTTCTGGAATTAAGTAGAGGTGGTAGCTGCCCAATATCATGAACATACTAAATGCAACTGAATTGTTCACTTTAAAGTGGTTAATTTTATGTGACGTGAGTCTTATCTCAATCAAGAAAAGCAAGTAAATCTGCTACAAGGTCTTTCCCTGACCCCAGCCCCTCTTCCCCTCACCCGGCTCCAGCCGGCCCACTCCACCCTCTTTCCCCTCCAGCCCCATACGGTCCTTAGAAGGAGGACTGTGAAGACGGTCTATGTGCTCCTTCCTGTCCTAAGAAGTCACCTGGCCCTGCCTTCACGTCCTCCCTCGCCCTCCTGCCGTGAGTCCAGCGCCGGGTCCACTCTTCGGGTTGTGGAGGGTGGGGCTGGGTTTCCACGCAGTCTCGTGGGCACAGGGCTAAAGGCCTGTACGAGTTGCAAGTGAACCCCCTCCCCGGCCATGGCCTGAGCTGACAGGCCATCTGGAACGAGGACAGAAAGCCCTGGCTTTGCAGGTGGACGGGGGTCTGAACCCCATCTCTGCACTGACCAACTGCTCTATGCCGAGTCAGCACCCAGGTTTTCTGAGCTGTGGTTCCTCGCTGGCACAGGGAGGGTCCTGCAACACCTCCCTTGTCGGGTTTCCTAAGGATCCACTGGGACAGAACGTAAGAAAAACCAGGAACACACTGCCTGGCTGAGCGCTCGCCACTCGGGGTCTCCACGTGCTCCATGCCTGGGGTGCCTTCTCTTATCCTCCCCACACAGCAATGCCCTGGGGTGGGCACTATCAACGGTCCCACGTCACAGACCGGGGGCGGAGGCTGGCAGAGGTGAGTCACTCCCAAGGTCCCGTAACTGGGACGTGGCCTGGTGGAGTTGTGGGTGAAGACTAAGAGTTCGTGTTCTGGCTCCTCTCACAAAACCCAAGGTCATCAAAGGCCAACCCAGAGTGTGAACTCTGAGGATGGGAAAGGGAGGAGGCAGGCACAGCTCAAGGGGTGAGCGGACAGGTTACCCCAAACGCAAGGGGGGCATGAGGCTGAGCTACAGGCTGCTCTGACCCCCGTCCCAGGCTGCAGCTGCCCCCGCCGCCCACCTTGCCCAGGCCTGGCTGTCCCCACTCACTTGCCTTGGTGGCAGGTGGCTCTTCTGACAGCAGCCCGGCGGCCTGCTTGGAGAAGCATAGGGAGCCTGCTGAAAGGCGGGGAAGTGGTGGGGAGGGGCAGATGACAGGTGGCAGGCCCCCGTTCCAGGGGCTGCATTCATTATCCTTGCACAGGAACCACCCGGGCTCCCCACCCTGCCTCTTCCTTCTGTCGCTTTGAAAACCTGGAGTCCATCTGCTGTCGTGCATTAAAGGTGGCTGGACCAAGGGCTGCAGGAGGAGGCGACTGTACCGCGCTCCACTGTTGATCCCTCGATGGTTATCCGCCGGGGAGGCAGAGGTCAGGTGGCTGCCTCTCCAGTCAGCAGCTTCCCCTGTTCCACACTGTGCCCCATATGTAATCGGGCCTCCAGCCCTGTCCCAAGGAGCCAGAGCCTGGCAGCTGATATCAGGGAAAAATGAGAGAGACGGAGACACAAGAAATTTCATACGAATGAGAGACAGGCCAGGTTCACCAAGAGCATCTCCACGGTGCCACGGTTCACATGGCAATGGGGTCTGTGTTCCTGGCACTGGTCCCCACCCCTCCCGCGTGTGGGGCAAGGGAGGAAGCAGCTGCTGGGGCTGGACCTCACATCGGACAGAGCCCTGGGCTGCAGGCCAGCCCGGTCCCAGTTCTACCCCTAACAAATGAGCATCCTTGGCATCCCACAGGCTCTAAGCATCTTGAGTGGGAAGCATTTGTTGAACTCACCTAGTCCAATCCCTTCTGTTGGCAGATGGGGAAACTGAGGCAGAGGAGTTGAAGGGAAGATTTGAGCCCAGTTTTTCTGATACCCAGTCACCCTGTCTCATTTGATAGCTCTCGGCCTCATTTTCCCATCTATAAAATGGGCATGAGGGCTTAACAGATGTCTGCTGTCCTCTTCCAAGTCTAGCTTCCACACCTGGGCTCTCCTGCAGAGGTCTGGCTTATGCTAGGAGAGCCTCTTTTCCCCAAGGGAGCCCGACTGCCCTTCTCGATGGAGCCAGATCTGGGTGCTTCTGAATGTTCTTCATGGATTCCTGCTATACCCCCTGTTGCGGGTTGAACTCTGTCCCCCCAAAAGACATATTGAAGTCCTAACCCTGTAACCTGTGAATATGACCTTTTTGGGGAATAAAGTCTTTGTTAATATTTCCAAGTTAAGGTGAGGTCATTAGAGTGGGCTCCAATCTAATATGACTGACGGGGGCGGGGGAGAAAGAGAGAGAGAGAGAGACAGGGAGACGATGGCCTGTGATGACAGAGGCAGAGACGGGAGGGATGCATATACGAGCCAAGGAGCACCAGGGATTGCCGGCAACGCCAGAAACTGGAGGAGGGAAGGAAGGATTCTCCCTTACGGCCTTCAGAGAGAGCATGGCCCTTGGTTTCAGACTTCTGGCCTCCAGAACTGTGAGACAAGGCATTTCTGTGGTTTTAAGCCCCCCACTTGGTGGTACTTTGCTACGGCAGCCCTAGGAAACTAACATCCCACCAACACCAATGCACCCTCCAAAACCCAGCACTGAACAGAGCTCCCTCCTCTATGAAGGTTTCACAGACGCTCCCCCCAGTAGAAGCGACGCCCCCTTTGTGCTCATTGAGCCGCACATACATCCATCATCACACCGGTAACCCCCTGTGGTACGCCCAAACCTCTGAATGTCCTCCTGACTCTAAGGTGTTGGAGGACACATCCCGGTCACTTTTGTGCCTTTGGTCCCTAACCTGGCTCCTTGCACAGAGCAGGAGCTCAATACTGAATGAAGGACAAACTGAAGGAATTCTCTTGTTTCTGGGGGCTCTGCTATGATCCCTAACCCGCCCGCCCCTGAACTATCACTCCCCATTCTCACCAGCCACTTCTCTGCACACAGGCCTCAACTCGCCCTCTCTCGCCCCAGAGCAACGTCGTGCCAGCTGCTCTGCTGTGGGGCCAGAGCTCAGCTAATGGTGACTGACGACATCTTGTGCAGCAGGGAGCTCACCGGTGGCAGGACTGGCATGCTGGCAGGAGGCACCGGCGTGATTGACAGCCCTGCATAGACATTTCCAATTCATTCCGTGGAAGCCAAGCCTTTCTGGGAAGGAGAGCAGTGTGGCCCCCTCCACCACCCACTCACGCACGTGAGCACACTGCCCATCTTTCTCTGTGATCTCCCCTCCTTCCCTGGTGACTAGGGCGTGGAGGCAGATGGGATGTTTAGCTTTCATGGCTCAGGAAGTGGAGGAGATGTTCCTTGTGCTCCCCCTGTCCCTGCAGGGACACCCCTACCCAGAGAGAGTGATCTGGGAGTCACACACTTACTGCCCTCTCCCCTCTGGCTCGGCTGAAGTGACCTCAGCCAGGCTTCCAGCCCCCAGGGCCAGCTTCTGTCCATGGCTACGGGGGCCAGGTGTCTCCATGCTCTCTGTGAGTGGTCCTTGCGCCCCAGTCCCATTGTACAGACAGAAAAACTAATGTTCCAAGTCATCACACACAAGGTCCAAGTGTGGCTTGGACCAAGGCTACACACATGGTTAGTATGGACATTGGGATTTGAACACACAGCTGTCTGTCTCCAAAGCCCACGTTCCTTCCACTGTGACACGTCCAGTGGGTTGGAAAGGTGAGGAGCCATCTCTGGGTATTCTGTCCTTAACCACACACGAGTCTCAGAGAGGCAGGGACAAGAGTTCCATCTCCTGCAGTGAGCACACTGTTCCCGTGGATGTGGGCTGGCCTGGGGTCACAGAGGACAGGCCAGGGCCAGGCCCCCAGCAGAGGCCAAACCATCAGACACACAGCATGTGGTTGGGGCTGTTGGGAGACCCACTTCCCCAGGACCTGTGTGATCTCGGGTAAGCCAAGGTAGTTCTCTGGGCCTCAGTTTCCCTTTAGGTCATGACCAGGCTCATCTCTGCCCATCCCTCCGTGGGGTGCCCAGGAGTAAGTGAGCAGTGGCATTTGAGGCTTGAAGCCAGGGGTTAAGGGTCTTGTCACCAGCAGTGTAAGACCCTAGAGAGGCTCCCATGGGGACCTGATATAAGGAAAGGGTGGGTGCCAGAAGCTGCCTTCAAAGGGCTAAGGCCAGGAGAGTCCCAGGAGACCTTTGCTCACCGTCCGGCCATGTCCGGGCGTGGGGAGCAGGAGGGCGAGCCAGGAGCTGTGGTTTGGCAATGGGCAAACCCAGCATGGGAAAGGGGGAGTTTACAGGAAGGCTACAAGTTACCGGAAAGGACAATAAATTAATATAATAGGGCTGTTTGGCTGGTGACAAGGGATAAAACATGCGGTCCAAAAAAGCCTCACGTGAGACTGTCAAAAGGATGAATGAGAAGGCCAGACGGAGTCGGGGAAAGAGAGATGGCGGGGCCTCCTGACCTTCACCTTTGCCGTCATCTCCTCCGTCTCTCCTGACTCTCGGCTCCCTGTTCCCTCAAATCAACACGCTGAGCACTAGCTCCAGAAGCTTCTCTCCAGACAGCCCTGCAGGAACCCCCCTCCTGTTCTAGGACTTGCTCCCTCTCCACCTTCACTGGCTCCTCCACCCGCCCTGCCCATGAGGGCCCCCCACCTCTTCCCTAGACTTTTGTGCCCTTGACTCCCACCTCACAAATGCTCTTGGCCCTCAGTCATAATGTAGGGTACGCATTTCATTCACTCATTCCTCATTCGTTCACTCAAAGCTCAATTCACTCATTCAGCAAATGCTTTTTGAGCACCTACTTTGCGCTGGGAGATGTCACAGAGAGCAAGAAAACCTCTGCCCTCATGTTGCTACAGGCACATGGGGAGACAGATGAGCCCAGTAGGCAGTGGGGTAAACGCACAATACAGCGAAGCCCATGGTATGTCAGGTCTACAGCCACAGCTCCCAGGCCATAAAGGACCATCAGGGACGGTGGTGCCAGCAGCATCCTGGGGGGAGAGCAGGGTGTGCGCCAGGCAGAGGGCTGGCGGAAAACTCGCGGGCAGAGGGTGGTGGTTGTGCAAATGCCAGGAAGCGTAAGAGAGCTGTGGCTTCTGGGAACTTTGGGTATCACAGCATGACAGGGAGAGAGGGTGCAAGGGAGGTGGCCTGGGAGGTGGGAGAAGATGAGGTAGGCGCAGTGGCGACAGGAGCAGGCCCGTGCAGGATGAACCTGGATTCAAGCCCTGGCTTCTCCAGATAGGAGCAGCATGACCTTGGGCAAGTCACTCAACCCCTTTGAGCTGGTTTCCTCATTGGAGGAGAATGAGGTTAGGATAACAGCACCCGCCTCATAGAACTGCGGCGAGGAAAAATCAGAAAACAGAGAGGCGTCTCCGAGCATCTCCGACAGTTTCTGGTTCTTGAATGAATGAAGGTGAGGGTCGGGGTCCCACAGAATAAAGGACTTATAAATTGTACTAAAGATGCTGGATGTCATCCCGAGGGCAGTGGAGAGACGCTGAGATTCTGTGTGTGTTGAGTGTGTGAGTGCATGTGAGTATGTGTGTGAACGTATGAGTGTGTGTGTGTGTGTGTGTGTGTCTGCACTGGGGGCTTGTTTGGGTGGTAGGATCAGCCCAGGCTCCATCTCCAGCCCTCCCCTTTCTAGTCTATTTTGTTCCCTGTTTCCAGAGGGGAGTCAAACCCAGCTCTAGCAGACGTCAAAGTTGCCGATGGTCTTGAATGACCCTTGACGAGGATGGAATGAAGGACCCTCAATTTCTCAGCACAATCTCCAGGTCATGACTCATCTTGTTGATCCTCCCTGCCCAGTGAACACCAATTACGGGCTAGACCCCGGGACACAAAGGCAGAGACCGGCCCGACCCAGAGCCCTGCTGGCTGGCTGCAGAGATAGGATTCAGGCCGGAAGGGATGACTAACAGTGTGAGGGTCACAGAGCGCAGCTAACTGTGGATGTGGGGGCCAGGTGGAACGGGCCCTCAGGGCAGTGTGGGGCCGCCGAGGACTGGCGGGTGGGCAGGGGACCCCGTGTGAGTCATTCGCTCGTTGATTAATCCAAGAGCACTGGACAGTCAGCTCTGCACCAGCCACCACGCAATAAGCTGGGACACAGCAAGGACCAGGAACATGCAGTTTGAGTTCACAGAGCACAGAGTCAACCAAGAAATGCAGGTGTCACACAAGAGACTGCAAGAGCGAAGGTGCTGTGAAATCAAGGTGTAGGGGTGGTGGGAACCATAACACGAAGGGGAGCCCTCCCAAAAGGTGATGTGTAAGCCAAGACTGAAGCCAGGCAAGGGCGAGAGCAAGTGTGCCAGGCAGAGAAGGGAGAGCAGGTTAGAGAGCGTGGAGGGGACAGGTGGCCTGGCCCGTTCACATCAGGCTGGGAAGAGGAAGGGGGCCCTTGTGGCGGAAGCCCCAGTGGCAAAGGGAAGAGGAAGGAGAGATGGAACAGGAGAAGACATGGGCACTGCACTAGCCGTGTGACTGAGCTGCGTCCAGGATCGGGGCTTTTTCCCAAGGGCAACGGGAAGCCGTTGAAGTGACAAGGCCAGAGGGGCACGGATGGAAGGAGGGAAGAGAGGATGTCAAGAGTGAGTCCAGGGAGAGATGATCTCTGGGGAGACATACCTCCTTCGGGAGACTTGCTTTCTTTTCAGTCCTATGGGGAAGATATTTCCCTGTCGAGAGAGAGAAGATGCTGAGGAGAGAGGAGGTGGTTTAGCTTGGGCTCTGGTGGTGGCAGTGGGGTGCAGAGAAGTGCAGGGACTTCGGAGCTATTTCAGAGGTGGAATGGAGAGGGTTCCCTGGTAGAATGGAGGTGGGGGTTGTCTGAGGGAGACAGTCAGTGGTGATGGTGCTGGTTCCTGAGACCCAAGTGCTGGAGCAGGAGCCAGTTGTGGGGAAAGACACTGAGTCCAATTTTGGGCATGTCGTGGACCACCGGATACCCGGATGGAACGTCCAGATGGATATCCAGGTCTGGAACCCAGGGCCGTGGAGCCACTGACAGCATGCATCAGAGAGAAAGGGAGAGCGATGAGGAAGGGAGCTCTGTGGCTACTGCTGAGCCTATCTCCTAAGTCTCCTGGGGTTCTTGACCCATCGTGGGCCCCTCGGCCCACTTCACAGTCCGTGCACACACCCAGAAAGGACTAACATGTATTAAGTGCTTGCCTCGCCAGGTTGTCCCAGGTGCTTTAGATGCACATCTCACCAAATCGACACAACCACCCTTCAAGGTCATTGCCGCCCCTCTAACAGATGGGGAAGCAGCAGTGCTGGGAGGTTGAGGATCTGCCCAAGTTCTTGCAGGAGTAAGCAGCAGAGGAGGGATTCACATCCACATCTGGCCAAGTCCACGGCCCAGGCCCTTGTCCCAAGAAGACCTAATGCCTCGTTAAGCCCAGGTGAACAGGGAGGGCTGCCTGACTTGTGTTCTCCCGAGTCAGTTTAAGAATCAGGAGGGTGCACCCGAGCACCAGCCCTCACAGAGGGGCAGGGCTTAGGGGATCACATCCCCAGGAGCCCCCCCGGCTGTGGGCACATACCCCACCACCCCGTTGCTCCCAGGAAGAGTCCGTGGGGGCAGCCGGAGGAAAGGCCCCAGCAGGGAGGGCAGGGGCCTCTTTGCCCCCTTCCTCTGCAGCTCTGCTCTTTCTCTGTCTGTGGCTGAGTCTTCCACCCTCCATCTGTCTCCCACCCTCTGTTGACTCTTGGACACTGCAGAGCTGTCATCCGCAACGGCAGATGCAGATCAATCTCTCCATGGCTCATGCACTCACACTACATTTATCCTCTCAAGGTCACAGCTTTTATTTCCGGGTGAGAAGAGGGGTTAGAGGAGAGCCCCTCTGGCCAGGCACAGTCCCTGATAACTTACAGAACCCTCAGTGCATCCATTCCCCTGCGCACCAGGGCGACATGCAGTTGGAGGGAGCCGGAGGAGCAGGCCTAACCCCTGCACCTCTGCCTTCCTTGGGGCCCCTGAACTCTCCCAACTTCTGCAGCTCCCTTGGGTGACTCTCATGGGCCTTGCTTATGGTTTCCCTCTGTTATCTCTTTCTTGAGTCCTCTTATACAATTTTGGCCACCGGAGTCTTTGCAAATATCTCCTTTGGGGGACTTAGCTTTCTTTTCAGCCATAGGGAGAAAATATTCCCTGTCCAGAAGAAAGATGATTTTGGGGAGAGAGGAGGTGGTTCAGCTTGTAGCCAGAAGCACTTAGGAGCAGGCACTAGGATACCCTGCAAGGAGAGGCGAGGATGGAGGCAGCGGAGGGGTAGCAGAGGACAGACTGGGCTGGCACATGGAGAGACGTTTTTTGGGCCTGCCTCCAGCTCTTTGAGCTGGGAGACTTTGGAAAATCCACTCCACCCTGCTGTGCCTCAATTTGCTTGTCTGTAAATGGACATAGCAATGTCAAGATGAAGAGTGGTGTGGTAATTAAACAAGATAGGGTAGGGAGCTGGCCTAGAGAAGGCTTATAATAAATCTTAGCTAAGTTAGGTTGGTAAACTGGGTTGAATAGCATTCCCCCAAAATTCATGTCCATGCAGAACCTTAGAATGTGACTGTAATTTGGAAATAGGGTCTTTGCAGATGAAATTAGTTAAGATGAGGTCATACCGGATTAGAGTGGGCCTTAAATCCAATGACTGGTATCCTTATAAGACCATGTGGAGACAGAGGGACACACAGGAGAAGGCCACGTGAAGACAAGCAGAGGTGGGAGTGATGTGTCTACACGCCAAGGAGCATTAAGCACTGCTGGCAACCACCAGGAGCTAGGAGAGAGGCAAGGAACAGATTCTCCCTCAGAACCTCCAGAAGGAACCAGCTTTGCCGATACCTTGATTTTGGACTTCTGGCTCTAGAGCTGTGAGAGAATAAATTTCTCTTGTTCTAAGCTGGCAAATTTGTGGTAATTTGTTACGGCAGCCACAGGAAGCTAATACACTTGGCAATAAGGTAGTAGGAGAAGCGCTTCCTTGATACTGGACCCAGTCCCGACCTCCCGGTGGGGCTGCGGTAAGTTCTGTGCGGAGGTGGGGACGGAGGCAGAACCATCCTCCCAGCGTCTCACACTCAACAACACTTGAAGAGAGGGGAGGACCAAGTTTCTTAATGCTTTGCTCCAGCTTCTTGTTTCGTCTCTGGTGTCCATATTCTCTCTCTAGGATCCGCGGAAAACCAACAGCCCTATCAACAAGTGGAAGGGCTGTAAGCTTGGCAGGGTCCGGGCAGGGGTGGGGCCTGTGTTGTTGGTTGGATGGGAACAATCATGTAAAAATGGCACCACGATTTCCCACCTTTGCCTTTGTCTCACAGTCTTTCACCTCCTTCTTGTAACCTCTTCCCCACTAGAGTCTTACAAACGTCATGGCGCCATATTACCTTTCAGCAGGGAACCTTTCTGGGCAAGTGTTAGTGGGAACACCATACCCCTCGTGACCCTCAGCAAAGCTTCTAGATGAAAACCATGGGAAAATGTAATCCCATCTGTCTCCTCTGACAAGGGGTGTCAAGTTCCTTCGAGTTCCAACCCCACAGAGGCTTATGGGACCTCTGTGGGGTCTCCAGCCACGCCTATCTCTCCTTCTCTGAAACTCTCCAAACCTGGGCGTCCATCACCTTCTCTGCTCCTCCTCTTACCTCCCTGCCTCCCTAGTCTGCTCGTCTTTCTCCTCGGGCTCTGGAGTGTTGGAGTTTCCAGTTTCTGTTCTGATCCTTCTTATTCCCACCATTTTCCCTTGGTGAGAACATCCACTTCTCTTTTCTGGTGTCGGCTATTGCTTGGATCTGATGCCTCCCAGATCTTTGACCGTGACCTCTTGCCTGAATGAATCAACCATATTTTGATGACCTCCAGGCTCAAAAGGTTAAAATATTCAAAGCTGGGCTCAGGTCTCTGCAGGCTTGCAGCGTCCCCGTAATTCTCTAGCACAGTTAGCGGTACTGTGTGCCCAGGCGTCCGAGCCAGAAACAATGGTGGCCATCCTTGCCTTCTCCTCCTTTCTGTCCCCACATCCCATCAGCCACCCAAATATTCCTCAAACCAGCAAGCCACCCCCGTCCCAACGCCTTTCATCTCTGATCTAGATTTCATCTGCCAAACCCTTACTGGCCTCCCAGCCATCAGCCATTAGCTGGATCTACTTAATAAAGGGATTTCTAACCATGTGCTTCCTGTTTAAATTTCTTCAGTGGCACCCCAACGCATGTACAGGATCAAATACTTCTTCACAAGGAATACAAAGCCCTTTTTGTCACTGAACCAGACACACAATCTGGGAATATTGGTTAAACAGAAGAACTCAACAACTCGTTGTTTCCCACCAAACCACACAGCCTTACCCCCGGGTCTTTGCTCCTGTGAACCCACTGCCTGACTCCTACCCACCACCTCCCCCGGCGCTGCCGCCCCAGCCCCCCAGCGGGTGAGGAGCACATCTCCATCCCTGCATTACAACCTCCAGTGTTGCATTCTAATGATCTCATTATGCTTTGTCTCTCTCTCCACCAGCGGTTCTCAAACAGGGGTGACTGTGCCCTCCATCCCCAGCCCCAGGGGACACTTGGCAACGTCTGGAGAAACTTCTGGTTGTCACAACTGCCGGGTGGGAGGAGTACTGTTAGCATGTAGCGGGTAGAGGTCAGGGATAATGCAAGTCATCCTACAGTGCACAGGACAGGGCCCCACCACAAAGAATGTTCCGGCTCAAAATGTCAGTGGTGCTGAGGTTGAGAAAGCCTGGCGCGCACTCGAGCAGGGTCCACATCCGCCCGTCCCCATACTCCAGGGCCGGCCCGTGCGCTGCCACGTCGTAGGCCCTAAACACACGTTAGCTGAGTGAATATCTCCATGCTCCACCAAAGCCCTAGAGTGAAACCCAACCACTTCTCCAAACGGGAGGCCTGGGCCATGAAGAAAGGCTGCTGGCTGTCTCCCAGCCCTCAAAATCGCGTGCGAGGAAGGAGGCAGCTGGAGTGCCGTTCTTCAGAGAGAAGCTGCCTCCTCCAGGAGCCAGGGCGGATGCGACCAATTCAGCTCACAGTTCGCCAGGGCTGTGATAATGTTGCCAGACAATGAAATTGCCTTCCTTACCGACACTGGCTACCACGCAGCAGAGACAACAAGCCTGTTAATTAGGCCTGTAATGGCAGCCGCACAGGGTGCATTTTTTCCAAGGAAAGAGGGGGCTGGGGGCTCTCTCTTGTCCCACAGAGATGAGGCTGGGCTCTGCCACTTTCCAGAGAGGGAGGAAGGCTGCCCAGACCACTGCTGCAGCCCGGGTGCTTGGAAAGTCTGTTTTCAGTCCCCGGCTTCCCCGGGGCAGGGGACAGCCTGATGGCCTAACTCTCTGATGGCCTCAGCGCAGCAGGGTGCCCAGACAGCACTTAATAAAGGCATTTAATAAAGAGGAGTAAACATCAAAGGGCCTCTCTCCCCTTTCAGGTTCCATCTCTCTCTTCCTCTCGAGCCATCCCCCTGGATGCCCTGTCCTGCGCTCACCTCTCGGAGCCACTCCCTCCAGCCCTCCACGTAACCCTGTGCCCCAGCCGATGCAGCAGAGCGGTGCTCCGCTAAGCAAGGCGCAGAGAAGTCCTCCCATCAGTGTCCCTTCAGTTGGTAGTGCTGATGGGGACGTGCCAGCCACCGCATCCCAACCTAGTTCCTCAGCCTCCCCGGCCCTGCAGCCCCCGACATAGGCAGGCGTGGAGCCAAGGCATGCTCGGGGGCCCCCAGGGCCGACGCGTGCTGATTGGCACGGTGGTTTGGCCTGGCTTCAGAGGCAGGTTGCTGAGCCCAGAGGGATGACATGCCCAGCACAGGCAAGCACATCTCCTGGCAGTCTGTCTGGTCACTGAGCGGTGGCCGGTGACACAGGTTTGTGTCCTCAGCAAGAGTGTAAACAGTCTGGGAAACCCCAGGTTCCTGGACACAGGCCCCAAGGCCCTCCAGGGGACACGTCCTAGCTCCAGATCAACACTACTGCCTGTTGTCATATCCACAGGAGCCCCGTTCCATTGACAAAACTCACTTTGCAAGGTGCTTTGTTCTGCCACTTGGCCTCACCCAGCTCCAGATGCATCAGTGCCACAGACCTGGCCCCCCCAAGCACCAACCAGCACCTTCTCTGCAGACCCTACAGTCCCTGGCTAGGGCACCTGTCCCTAGCAGGCTCTGCCCACCCCCACCTCCAGCCTGCCCTCCAGCTCCTTCAAGGAAGTGCCTCTCTCTGCGACTCTGCCCCCGAAGAAGGGTCATTATTGCTAATGCCTTTTCTCTCCATCTGTTGTGATTGTTTACACTCCACTTGCTAATTAGAGACTAATTAGCTGGTGCTGAAATTCATCACTTTCCAAACACAACACGGCAGCAGGGACAGCACAGCGATGGATGTGGCAACAGCTGCACCTCCACTCGCTGGGAGCCAAGGCGCTGTCTGCTCCTCCTGCTCCCTTCCTCCTTCTCCCTCCCTCCTTCTCCTCCTCCTTCCTCTACCTCCTCTTCCTCCTCCTCCTTCCCACTCTTCCAGTAAGCCCCCAGAGGGCCTAGGGATATCTGCTCCTTTATTCAGCACCCGCAGTACAGTGCAGCGCACAGCTCATGGTAAAGACTCAATAAATTCTCACTGAATGAGTGAATGCATGTATGAACGAATGAATGAGGACAAAGAGTAGATGCAACCAAGTGTGTTATTGGGGGAAGGAGAGTGGAACCAACTAGCTCATGGGCAGCAAGCGAAGAAGCTGCCCGTCATTCAGTGAGCAAGCCACTGGACAGGGCAGGGGCCTGAGGGGCGGGCAGTTTGGAAGAGATGATCTGGGCCAGAGATGATCGCTGGAAGGCCTCTGGGGTACTGAGTGAAGGGTGCAGGGGCAGAGTAGGGTGGAGGGAGGAAAGGCAGGCAGGAAGATTAAGTCACAAAGGGAGGGGCAGAAAGACAGACAGAGGCACAGAGGGAGGGAGAGAGCAGGCAGGGCAGGGGGGAGGCTGGCTGGGGTGAGGAGGTGTGACTGCATCAGAGAGAAATCTCTGTGGCCCACGGGCGGTCTCGATTGATTGAAACCATCCATTTGCATGACAGCCAGGAGTGGAGAGGGCCTGGGCCCTGACCTCCCCTCCTCCCATCTCAGAGACAGCGGCTGCTATTTCCCAAAGACCCCTTCTTCTAATTAGGCTGTAGGCAGCGGGCTGAGGGGCCAGGCCCTGGACTCTTTCACATGCTCTGGGCCTCCCTGGGGATACTCTGTGAGATCAGCTGGCGGCTGCCCAGGGTCTCGGAGCCCAGGAGGGCACCAGACTGAGCTCTGAGGGGCAGGGTCTCCAGCCCAGGCCTTGGTTTGAGGATGAGCTGGGGCTGCTCCAAGGAAGGCCCAGGACAGCCTGGAATGTGGAGGGGAAAGAGTGGAACCTCATCTGCCCCCTCCTGGTGACACCCCTGAAGCCATCATCAACCCCTACAGCCCTGGCCAGGGAGCCAAAGGTCACCTCAACTTAAAACCCTCATGTGCGCGTGATGAAAACATGGGCTTGTCGTCATTCGTGTAGGGGTGTGTGCATGTCCCACCTGTGCCTTCCTTGAGAGTACGGTTATGGGAGTCACGACAGCCGGGGTCTAACCCCTCCTCCGCCACATTCCTGCTATGTGGCTGAGGACACACTGCATAACTTCTCTGGGCTTGTTTACTCGTCTGTAAAGTGGGGATGTCAACATCTACCTCATGGGCTTGTTCTCCATCTCCTTCTTCCCTGCCTCCTCTCGCCTGCAGTAGCAGGCTGGTGAATGGTGAGCAACTCTCCAGGAAAGACAAAAAAGTCCTGATTTGCAGTGTCTGCCAATTTCTGTGGTGTAACTCCTCCCAGCACAGCCAATTTCAAGCTGTCAATGGGACGTCACTGAACGCAGCCCGGGAAGAGAGGCGCAGAACGAGCACCAACCAGCGCACGAGCGCCCGCATGGCACCAGTGCGGGGTGGGGAGCAGAAATCTCTCTGTCGGTGGATGTGATTGGCAGGGGGCTGCTCTGGAACCTGGGTCAGGCCAATGGAGCCCCTGGAACACAAAGCTGCTTTGACCACAGGGGGTCATTGCCCGTGAGTGGACCTGCCTCTGAATGGGCATGGGGGGCGGGGAAGAGGGCGAGGGCAGCGAGGGGTGATACATGCCCTCTGTGAGGACCACACCCTCCACCAGACACACCCCTTCTCCCTAATTCCTCCCCTCCCTCCACACCTATCCTGACACTTTTCCTTTGTTCACATCTTGTACACACTTAGCCGTCCCAGGTGCTCTGCCTTCCTGGCAAACAGGCCCCAACCCCTGCCCCACGGAGTTTATGGACCAGAGCAGTAGGTCCCATGCTTGAGCGCATCTGAATCCCCTGGGCTTGTCAGAACACAGATACGCCGGGCCCACCAGTGTCTGGTTCAGGAAGTAGAATTTGCATTTCTAACAAGTTCTCAGGTACTGCTCCTGCTGGTCCAGGGACCACACTTTGAGAACCACTAGCCTAGAGGGAGAGCCAGAGAAGCAAGCAGACCACTGCCGCCCAGGGAAGGTAAGTAGTGCTGGGTTGGGGGGGACTGGGGAGTTGCAGACTTCAGAGGCTCTTTTCCACCCCAGGAAAGGCTAGGGCTTGATTCCTTGTTTGCCTTCCACCCCCAAACCCTCCCCAGGCTACTTAAGAAGCAATCACCAGCCTTGGGCGGTAGAAGGTTCCACCTCCCTCTTCTCTCCCCTCCACACTCTCCCAGCCCCTGGGCACCTGCCACCTCTCCTTGTAACAGGGCTTGATGTGCCAATGTCTCTCCCCAGACCAGGCCAGAGGAGAGCGGACCAGGTAGCCACAGAGACAGCTGGTGCTGCTGGCTGTTGCGCTGACACAGCAGGACCCCCTGCCCCCCAAGCTAACGAGGGGCCACAGAATCACCCATTAATTTCCCCTTCCTGGCTCCCCCCAAGGCCCACGGTGGGGTCCCTTCCATGGGCAAACAGTGGAGAACTCAGCAGCACAAAGCTAGTTTCCACCTCCCACCCCCTACTGGCGTCAGGGGCAGGTGACAAGGGGCCACCGGGGCCTCTTTTAAGTTGGGAGGTTAGGAACAGGGTGCAGGGACCAGCCCCTTTCTCTCTGTGGTCCCCACCTCCCCCTTCCTGCTGGCATCTAATCTCCCAGCCTCCTGAGTAACTAATGCTGGCTAACGGGATCAAGCCTCTGTCCCTGCACTTTATTTACATAATGGGGACAGGGCTGCCTTCCTCTAACAGCTAGGGGGGCAGCTGCGGGTGGGGGCAGGAGTGAAATCTGCGGTGCAAGAGCACCAGCCCACCCTGAGGCTTTGGGGACAGTGAGGATGGATCTTAGAACAGTCAGCAGCCTGGGATACGACGCGTGTGCATGCGCGTGTGGGCACGCACGTGTGTGTCTGGGTGCTCAGTTAATACCTAGCCACAGATATTAATCCCTTTTTATGCTAAGAGACGATGGACCATAAGCCCCGGGAAATCAAACTGAAACGCAGCCAGCCTCCCGCCCCGCTCCCCTCACCCCTGCCAAATGGATACGGTTGTTAACGAGGGAGATAAACGGAAAGGCCATCAAAGCAGATTTTCAGTCTGTCGATTTTGCTCTGGGGCCTTCAGAACTCGGTCCCCCCGCCCCTCTGCCCCGACTCCTGCCTCATCCGCTTCTGCTCCCACTTTGTTCCCACCTCGTGTTTTTATCTCCCAAACTTGGATCCAGTGACCCAACTCATAAGGGCTCCTTTTGTGGCTCCAGATCTGATCAAGGAAGGCAGGCGGTGGGGGTGGGAAAGGGCAGAGAGGCGGGCCATGTGGCCTGGAGGGTGCGCTGGGAGAGAAAGTAGGGCTGTTTTTTCACGGACGGCTTTCCCACAGCTGACTGAGGCCTGTGCAGGTGGGCATGTGCCCAGCCTGGGGGTGAAGGAAGCTAGAGAAACCTGACCAAGGTAGGGAAACATCCCCAAAGCAGGGCTAGAGCCCTTCCCAATGTTCCAATTCTATGGCGTCTCTCCCTGGTGCATTGACTCAGTTTCCCTACTTTGAATCCCCTCTGCTCTTCACCATCTTGCCAAGAGGCACCCCGAACCCATTCTTATAAGTGAAAATGGCCCTGGGGGGGGAAAACCCAGCTTCTCCATTCACAAACCCCCCAGTGGCTGAAAGAAAAGAGGATGAAGGAGGAGGAGTGACCCAGCCTGTCCACACGACTGACCTCGCCTGGCACATGGCACCTGCTGCTTGCTAAGCGTGGCCCCGTTTAACCCTGCAGGATGGGGGTTTTATTCCCATTCTGCAGATGACAAGAGTGTGGACAGGTAACTGCCCTGGGTGCATAGGGCCGGTACCTGGCAGACGAAGATTCGTGACCCTCAGGGATGATGGGCCTGGCAGGAAGCGGTCAGTGAATCTTTGGGGTTATGGCACAGACTCAGAAACCAGACGGACTGGTCTCAGCAGGTGCTATGATTGTGCCCATTTTATAGATGGGGAAACTGAGGCACAGAAAGGTTAGGCAACTTCCCAAAGTCACACAGTGAATAATCAGCAGACCAGGCTCCTGTGCGGTAGGGCCTATGTCCACCCAGCTCTTCCCACACCTTCCCCTTCGTCTCTCTGCCCCTTTTTAAAGGGATCACTGAGGGCCTTTGGCCAGAAACTCACTATGTGATGCTGGGGCTTGGGGCCTTAAACCGGGATTCTGGTTTTAAAGTGTGCAAGGATAGCTTTTTCAATAAAAACATAAATAAGTAAATGTGCACAGGAGATATTTGAAAAGATGACTAACTGAGTGAGCCACCTTCTGCCTCCTAACGAACGGTGTCACAAACACCCAGCCCTGCCTGGCCCACACTGGGTGTTTAGTGAGGGGCAGCTCTTGAGAAATACGATGATTCCTTTGAAAGCTCCAAACTCGGCCGCATTAGGGTGCAGGAGAGGAGGAGGAGGGCAGGAAGGAACACTCCTGGGGTGCCCATTGTATGCCACAGCTGTCTTCTCAAACGTAAATGGCTGGGAAGACTTTGGCTGTGGTGTCCCCACTGTCTGGATGGGGGAACTGACCAGTTAGGACCAGAGCGGGGCTAGATGCCAGGTCTGCAAACTCCCCCACCCCGTGGCTGGTGGCCACCCCATCACTGCTCTAACCTACAGGGGACTTAGTTTCTGATCCATCAATTGCCATCCTGGTCCCCTCTGCACACACCAGGAGCGTTATCTGGAATAAAGTGACCCCCCCAAGAGGAAGGGGGAAGGTGACCTCAGGAGAAGGCCAGAGACAGGACAGGTGGGATGGCCCCCACTGTCCTGAGCAGCACCCATGTTACCCCGCCTCAATTCCTCTGCAGCCTCCAGCCCCAATGCCTCCCCCCCCAAATCTCCCAAAGAACTAAGGAGAGGCCTTGGGGACATTTCCTTGTCGCTTGAAATTTGTTTGGCCATCACTCACTGGTCAGGCTGAACAGGCCTCTTAAAGATGAAAAACAACCATAAATGAAGAGAGTAAGAAATCATTCGTTTGTCATCGAACGGAAGTGAAGTCTGAGAGGGAGGCAGCCCAGGAGGGCGGGGGCAGGGTCAGTGGGAAGGGAGAGAGAGCCAACACTCCACGTACATCAACCCCGCTCTGCTGAGCACAGCCCTACTGGGGAGAGCTGGCAGGAGAGGGAGGGGCGAGGGGACAGGGAGGGAGGAGGAGGGAGCAGAAGCTGGCAACTGGGAGCTGGGGGGATGCAAAAAAAGCATGGCTGGTGCTCAGGCCCGGTGTCCCTTTGGTGAAAAAAAGTGACATAGCACAGGGTTATAAAGCCATTTGCTTGGGTGGGAGCAAGAGTCCTGTTATGGGTTGAATTGTGTCCCCACAAAACATATGTTGAAGGTGTCACCCCTAGTACCTGTGATAAGACTTTATTGGAAATAGGGTCTTTACAGAGGAACCAAATTAAAATGAGACTATTAAGGTGGGCCCTCATCCAACATGACCGGCGTCCTTATAAGAAGAAGGAAATTTAGACACAGACACACAGGGAGCCCGTGTGAGGACAGAGGCAGAGAGAGGGCTCACGTAGCCGCAAGCTGAGGAAAGCCAGGGGTTGACCACAGGCTAGAAAGAGGCAAGGAGGCTCCTGCCCAGATCCCAGAGGGAGCACGGCCTGCTGACACCTTGAATCCACGTCTGGCTAGGAGACAATAAATTTGCTCTTTTAAGCCACTCGGCTTGTGGAACTTTGTGACGGCAGCTCCAGGAAACACATACAAGTCCCAAGAGTGTATTCTGTCCCCGACTTGATTTCTTCAATAAACTCCAAACCTATAGCCCCTGCCGTCTTCCATCTCGGCAGGAGGTGCCATCATCCACCTGGATGCTCAGGCCCAAACCTAGGAGTCAGCCTTGGTCCTCTGTCTCCTTCAGCCCCACATCCAATCAGTTAACAAGTTCTGTGATCACTTACACCGAAACCTATTTGGAAATCCATCCACTTCTCTGGCCCTGCTGGTACCTCTCACCTGGGTAAGAGGTAGCAGCCTCCTGCCTGCTCTCCCTGCCTCCAGATTCAGTGTCCACTATCCCCTGGCAATCAGGGGGCATTGTAAAGAAGCAAACAAGCCCAGTCCACTCCCCTGTTTAACACCATCCCATTTACCATATGATCTTGCAATTCCACTTCTGGGTATATACCGAAAAGAACCAAAAGTAGGTTTTCTAAGAGATATTTGGACCCCCACGTTCATAGCAGCTTTATTTACCATAAGCAAGAGGTAGAAACAACCCAAGTGTCCATTGATGGACGAATGGATAAACAAAATGTGGTCTATCCATACTTCAGAATATTACTCAGCCTTAAGGAAGGAAATTCTGACACATGGATGAACATGGACAAACCCTGAGGACATTATGCTAAGTGAAATAAACCAATCCCAGAAAGACAAATACTGAATTATTCCACTTGCATGAGGCAGCTAGAGTGGTCAAATTCATTGAGATAGAAGGTAGAAGGGTGGGTGCAGGGGCCGGGGTGGGGGCTGGGCAGTGAGTGTCTCACGGGGACCAAGTTTCAATTTGGGAAGATGAAAAAGTTCTAGAGATGGATGGTGATGGGATAGTTGCACAACAACATGAATGGACTTAATGCCACTGAACTGTACTCTTAAAAATGGCTAAAAATGTTAGATTTCGTGTTACATATGTTTTTACTGCAATAAAAAACACCCTCATTTTCCATGGCTCCCCACAGGGCCTCCTTCTGTGGTCTGTAAGGCCCTGAGTGTCTCGGCCCCTTCGGCCTCCTGACTGCTGGACTCGGGGTGGCCTCTCTCAGCCCTTCCGATAAGCCACACAAGCCCCACCTTTGCCTTCGGTCTTCCCTCCACCCAGGATGCTCTGCCACTCAGTTCCAGTGTCACCTCCCGGGGTACCTGCCCAGACCGCCAGCCTTAAGTGGCCCCTGTGCCCTGGGCTTTCACTTTGCTCTGGTTTATCCCCCCTTAGCAGTCACTCCTACCTGACCCTATGGTGCTCAAGGTTCCCTGGCTTATTGTCCTTTCCACCCTGGACGTGACGGCTGGGACTCATCTGTGTGTTCACAGCTGCTTCCCAGGGCCGAGAGTGGAGCCTGGCACAGACAAGGTGCCCAGGGAACAAAGGAGTGATTGGGGAATGGATGGATCGGTGAATCCTTCCACTGAAGGAAGGAAGGTGCAAGGAGGGGAGCCCCGGGCAGCAGGGAGGCACCCAGCCACATCCCAGGTTGTTGAATTACAGGGAG
This sequence comes from Tapirus indicus, assembly GCA_031878705.1. Taxonomy (NCBI): domain Eukaryota; kingdom Metazoa; phylum Chordata; class Mammalia; order Perissodactyla; family Tapiridae; genus Tapirus; species Tapirus indicus. The sequence continues at coordinate 52,803,896 of CM062932.1, forward strand.
GGAGGAGCCTGAAGAAGTTTCTAGGCTATTTCTCTGGCATTGGAGCTGGGGTGCCCGGAGCCATCAGAGAACTCTAAGCCCTTCGAGACCCCTTCTGGTGGGCAGACCTCAGGGATTACGCAGACAGGGCCCTGTGCACACGAGTGAACACTTGCATGACGGGAGACCCGCAGGCTCCATTTAACGTGCTTCTATAGACTCCGGGCCCCTGTCGGGGGCTTTATGGTTTTCCCATTTCGTCCCCACACAAAACTGGGGCTCAGGGAGGTGAAGTCGCTTGCTCAGCAAGACCCCTCGATGAGCAGCAGCCAAGACACGATTCAGCCTTGGTCGGCAGGATCGGGGTCCCTGCTCTTGACCACTGGGGCACCTGCCTCCTCCAACCTGGACAGCTCACACCGTCAGGGAATCACCTGGACGTGGCAGACTAGACACACGGAAGCTACATTTGGGGGGACATTACTGTGCCCGCGGCAAACACAGGTGAGGGTTAGATACAAGACTGAGCCAGGAGGTAGAGGGGCCTCTCCAGTCCCGACACGAGGGGGTGGTGGTGACCGTTAATGAACTTTTATTTTAGCAGAGATCTAGGTTGACAGAGAAGTTAGGCAGATAGAGCAGAGAGTTCCCACACACCCCGCAGCAGTTTGCCCTGCTGTCAACCTCTCACGTTACTATGTACATCTGTCGCAACTAAGGAGTGAGCACTGATCCGTTCCCACTAAGAAAACTGCATAATCCATCCAGGTGCTGGTTAGTTTTCCCTTAAGTCCTATTCCCGTCCGGGATCCCATCCGGGATCCACATGACGTTTAGCTGTCAGGTCTCCTTAGGCTCCTAGAGACTGTGACAGCTTCTCAGACTTCCTCGTTTTTTATGATCTTAGTTCTGATGGTCTCAGGTATTTTGTAGAATGTCTCTCAACTGGGGTTGCTTGGTTTGTTTTAATCCTTAAAGACCAGAGGGAAGGGACGTTTTACACCCCCCGCGTAAGGAATAAACACACTTCTTTGTGTCTAACCTCAGTCCCTCCTGCTGTAATAATCACACCGTTGTAGCTTCAGTAGGATTATCTCCTCTCCGACGTTCCTAACAAATATGGGGCTAAGTATGACATTTGTTACGACACCCATTTTATAAATGAGGACACGGAGGCTAGCCGGGAAGGTTCAGCTTGAGGACACCCGTCGATCGGTGGTAGAGTCCCAGACTTGGGCATCCAGGCCGGTGTCCTTCCCTCGGCCTCTCTGCTCCACGGGGTCTCAGACTACTCCTCGAGACAAGCCCTGTCTGGGAGGCAGGCGAGGGCATGAGGAGGTAAGTCAGTGGTCCAGCGTCTTCACTAGAGCAGGGGCAAGGGCCATGTCCTACAGCCCCACGCCCCAGCCAGAGATGGAGGTGCCAAGCTGCAGCTACCAGCTGACGCTCCAGCCCGCCCACCCTGCGACCCTGCCCTGCGACCCCGCATGTGGTCTCGATGGAGCGAGCTGCTGAAGAACAGCCGCCACGTGCCCTGTGAGTGGGCCTCTGCCAGCTGCTGCCCTGCCCTCCTGCGGGGGCGCCCCCTTCTGACGCCCCCTTCCCACTGCTGGCTAACACGGCATGAGGATCCTCCCAGCAGCTGTGAGGGCAGCACTGGCTAGGGAGAGGCAGCTGGGCCCCAGGGGGCTGGGGCACCAGCAAGGGGAGGAGCCCCCAGGTCTGGAGGGGGTGGGCAGCGGGGTGTGCAGAGGGCTGACTGCTGAGAGCTGTCTTCTTCCAAGAGGGAAGAGAGCCAGGCCCTAGAGCTCCCTGCTGGCTGAGCAGATGCAGAGGTGCGGATAATCCCCAAACTGTGACACTAGAAGGACCAAAGTGAGCTCTGACCGCACACTCAGCAAGTGCAGCACCTCATTGAATGCTTCCCCCACGTCGCCTTCTGCCATCCTCACCTCCGTCTCGGCAGGGCGATGCTGCACCATCCCCATTTCACAGATGAGCAGACTGAGGCCTGCAGAGAGGCCAGCTCCCCTGCCCATGGGCAACTTCAAGGCCAGAGCTCGCCCCATGCTCCCTGTCCCTTCCTGCCGGCTTTTCATTTCTCCTGGCGTATTTACCTTCCTGATTTAGTCTGCTTTTGTTTGGTTTGATATGAAAATGAGTTTGCCCAGAATGCACAGCAGCAGAAGGAAGGGGGCATGGGGCGGACTCACACTGAATGGCAGGAAGGAGCAGATGTTGAATTCAAAGCAGCCTGTCACCAACGGAATCCACCCACAGAGAATTCGGGATGGATTTAGATGCGAGAGTAAGAGCCCAGTCAACGAGGGAGGCTCGTGGTTTGGTGGAAATCGTGTGGGATTTGTAGTCTGAGGTCAGGGTGCAAGTCCTGGCCTGTTCCTGACTCTGTGCCCTTAGGACAGCCCCTAACCTCTCTGAGCCCCAGCTGCTTCTGCTGATAAACAATGACAATTCCCTCTTTCACAGGGTTGTTGTGTGTCTGTGAAGCATCTGTTGCAAACTGCCAAGTGCCATACAACTGGGAGGCTGTACTTTGGAGTCAGCTCCCAGGGGCCTCTGACATGCCCGAGACCCACCAACGCCATCATGGTGGAGGGAGGGAGCTGGCTCGCAGACCCTCTATGGTGCCGGCAGCCTCTCTGGCAGGGCCCACCCTCCACTCTGCCCAGCGCTGGGAGCTCTGAGCAGGTTCTGGGGACCAGGCATGGCCGGCAGAACAAGGTTGAGGTTGGGACTTGCCTGACAGCAGCAGGGGCAGCCCCTGACCTGGATGGCCGCTCCATGGGGGGAAGGGGGGGAAGGGGGTGGGCCACAAGACAGGGCGGGTCCCCCCAGCTGTGCTTCTCTGCAACAGCCCTGGCAGAGGGAGCTGGTGAAGCAGCTCAGTACGATCGAGGGAAATCTCCCAGCTGGGACCAGGTGGGCACCGAAAGGCCCTCAGTGGCCACTGCCCTGGTGGGCAGGCTGGGCCTCCATCCCCTCCAAGGACTGGTGGGGCGGGGTGACTTATAAGGCAGCAAGGGGAGACCAAGCCCCCAGGGGAGGGGCCTGCAGTGGAGGGGACTTGGGTTTTTGGGTCTCTGGCATACTGGGCTGGAGCCTCTGGACACTTGTTCTCCATCCCCGGGCCTGCAAGGGGCCTGAAGCTTGCAGAACCACAGTTTGGTGGTTCTCTTTAATACAAAATATCAAATACAAAATTGTGTATAAAAGTCTTCAAGGGGCTATGCAGGTGAGGGGCCCTGAAGCTTAAGCTTCATTAGCTTCATGGGAAATTGCATCTGACCCCAGCAGGGGCCTGGAGGTGCCTGCAGTTCCACATACGCTCAGCAGTCATGACACTCATTAGACAACCCAAACCTGCTGTGCCCCCGGAGCGCACGGCCCGGGCTCCACTGCCTGCAGATGCAGCAGGATTGGTGTGAACTCTGGGCAGGGGGTTGGGCCACGTCTCCTCTGCAGGGCAGGCAGGTCCCCTTTCTAGGGCCCAGCTTCCTCACCTGCCAATGAGAGGAGGGGAGAGGGGCCTGCAGATCCTTCCCAGCTCTGTGTCCAGCGATTTTACGAATGGGAGTAAGTGACCTGCAGCCTTTGGTTTCCTGAGGTCACCCGGGGAGAGGAAACCCCTGCTTTTCCCTGCCCTCCTGTCCAGGCTTCCGGGACTCCAGAAGGGCTGAGAGGGAGGAGACGGAGGAGATGGAGTGGGAAGAACCCTCAGGGTCAAGGACAGTGACAGAGCCTGGAGTGAGCCAACTCTCACCTTCCCCCTCAGGTGCGGCTTGCAGGGTGTCCTTCCTATGTCCCCGAAGGAGGACGCCAGGCGGGGTCACCAGACGCCTATCTCACCTGGGAAAGGATTCATACTCTGAAGACAGATCCCTCGCCTAGCCCATTCCCCGCCCCACCCCCAGTCCCTGCTAGTGTAGAACCAGAGTTTACTCAAGCACAATTGGCCAGATTAGCCCTCCCTTCTCCCACTGCACAAGAATCACTCTTCAGAGATAAATATCAGGTTTCCCAAACCTTTCCCCCCATCGATGCTGGGGTTACTATTACAGAAGGTGACATAGGCTGGACAAGTACATCTGGACACAGAGGCAGCTACACGTCTGACCCCAGAAAGAGCCTCTGACCATGTCAGTGCCCAGGGCCGTGCTCGGTCTGCTCCTCTGCCCTCTGCACAGGGTAGAGGCTGGGGGCGGAATCAGCCAGCCCTCCTCCTCTTCTAGAATCCAGCCCCACCAGCTTCCAGCCAGGGCGAATACAAGGGCCTGTCCTCAGGAACCCCAGGGTGAGGGCACGGCAGCCTCTGTGCCCTGGGTGCTGCCCTTCCTCAGACACAGACTGGGTGCCTCCTGGGCAAGGCCACCCATGTGACCGATGCCCAACTGCTGCTGGGAGGAGGCAGGTGCTCAGAGCCTCATGCAAGTGCTCCGAAACTGCAGGCAGAGAGAACTGTCTGGGGGACGCAAGGAAAGGAAGGAGGAAGTCACACATCACCTTGGTCTTAGAGAAGAGTGGAAAGGTGAGCAAAGGAGAGCAATGAGTGTGTTTGGGAAGAGGAGGTAGTTTTATGTGACTGGAGGTCAGGGCACCTGGAGATGAGGAGATGTGAAAGGTTTGTCCCTTGATGATGGTCACCTGCATTTACGGATGCTTTCCACCTCCTCCACCTTCGATGAACTCATTTCAGTTCTCACAACAAACTTGGAAGCTTGCCCGGTACCCTCATCCCTCAGGTTTCTTCAGGAAGCCTCCCTTGATACTCCCCAGCGGATGGGTCAGGGCCTGACCTGCGTGTTCTCGTGGCTCCCCCTCTTCAAGGATCACTGTGTCATCGCAGTGACACAGATCCGGAATCTCCAACAGGATCTGGCTTGTAGCAGGTGCTTCATCTACTGAATGGATGGAGGGATGGAGGGAGGGATGTATAGAGGGAGGGAGGGATGGAAGAAGGGGGGGATGGATGGATGGATTGACGGGCAGGTGTGTGGGTAGGTAGATGGACAGAGGAATGGATGGACCAACAGATGAACAGGTGAGTGGACAGATGAGCAGATGTATGTATGTATATATGGACAGATGGATGGATGGATGGGTGGACGGATGGATGGATGGATGGATGGATAGATGGATGGATGGATGGATGGATAGATGGACAGATGGAAGAATGCACGGATGGATGAATGGTTGAGATACCTAGCAATCCTAGAGTCAGGTCACATCACGCCAAGAGTCACCTGAGATATCATCTAACCCAATTCCTTCACTTTACAGGGAAAAAACTGAGACTCACGGAGGGGAAACGGCTGATGTGAGACCTTTGTGGAAAGCAGGGGAACAGCCAGAGCCAGAGCCCAGGTCTACGGCCCTCAGTCCAGGCCTATCAGTTACCCAGGATGCTGGGGCAGCAGGTCTTTAGCGGGCAGGAGCGAATCACAGATCACAGTCACTGAGACCTCACCCATTCTCCCTGCCCGTCCCCCGCAGAGAAAGGTCTCTGGGAACCGCACCCTCTTCTCAAGGCTGGATGTCATGCCCTCTGTGTCTTGCTGGGGCTCCCCTCCCCAAGACACCCCTGGCTCTGGGGAGTGAGACGCAGGGCGCTCACCCCTACTGGATTCACTCAAACCTCCTGCCATTTCTTACCCAGCTGCCCACGCCCCCAGGAAGGTCGGTCCCAGCAGCAGGAGGGGCCCTCCTGATTGTGAACAGCTGATTATATCATCCTCTCAGTAAGACAGGCTCCTGAACTAATTAATGTATGTGCATGAGAGCTACTTGAGAGACGGGGGGGGGGGGGGGGGGGGGGGGGCATTTGAGGACAAGGGGAGGGGAGGTGCCAGAACAAGGACCAGGGAGGGAGGAAGAGAGGGCACTAGGATACTTGAGGTAAACACGCCCTGCTTCAATCAGGCAAGAGGACCCAAAACAGGAGAAAGCCCCCACCCCGTCTGTCTCAGGCCCCAGAAGGCTGCTTATGAATGTCACACCAGGAGGTGGTTAGGGTACAGCACTGGCACTTCCAGCTGCTCCCGCAGTCTGATTAATGCCAATTAATGGAAGGCCCTACTGCGCGGGATGGTGCAACCACCAGCTGCTCCCAGGGGGTGTCCCTCGCTACACACGGCTGCCCCAGGGACATCCGGCCTGGCTGTCTGGACTAGTTCTGGTCTCGTTCTTCCAGGACCTCACAGTGTGCCCGGGGACAAGGCCTTCTTCCTCTTTCTGGAGGTGCCACTCTTCAGCTTGTGCTGGGCCCCTGCACGTTCGGAAGGGGTGAAAAGGAGAGGGCTGAGGAAATAGCCTTGGGACTGGGAGAGGGTCTCTGAAGGGGGCTCAGGGTCGCACTCCTCTACCTCTCAGGATTGGGTGGGGTCAGACAAGCTGGGAGAAGACCAGTCTGGAAGAGGCAACATGCAGTGTACGGGGGCTTGTGTAACCCGGAACTAGGGATGAAGCTGACTCCCCACCATAGACTTGAACTCTGCCTTAAAAGACGCCGATTGTCATGAGAATGTACAGGCAAGCCACAGACTGGGAGAAAGTTTGCAAAAGACACGTTTGATAAAGGACCGTTATCCAAATTATACAAACAACCCTTGAAACTCAACAATAAGAAAACGGACAACCCAACTGAAAAAAAAGACCAAAGACCTTAACAGATACCTCACCAAAGAAGATATTGAGATGGCAAATAAGCATATGAAAAGATGCTCTACGTCATCGGTCATGAGGGACATGCAAATTAAAACAACGATGGGACACCACTACACACCTCTTAGAACGGCCAAAGTCCAGAACACTGACAAACCAAATGCTGGCGAGGACGTGAAGCAACGGGGATTCTCAGTCATTGTGGGTGGGGGTGGAAAATGGTACAGCTACTTTATAAGACGGTTTGGTGGTTTCTTACAAAACTTAATGTTTCCTTACCATGTGATCCAGCAATCACACTCCTTTGTGTTTACCCAAAGGAGTTGAAAACTTATGTCCACACAAAAACCTGCGTACGATATTTATAGCAGCTTTATTCATAATCGCTAAAACTTGGAAGCAACCGAGATGTCCTTCAGTGGATGAATGGATAAATAAACTGTGGCACATCCAGACAATGGAATATTTTTCAGTGCTAAAAAGAAATGAGCTATCGAGCCATGAAAAGACACGGAGGAACCTTAAATGCATGTCACTAAGTGGAAGAAGCCAATCTGAAAAGGTTATATACTGTATGATGCCAATAATATGACATTCTGGAAAAAGGCAAAACTATGGAGACGGTAAAGAGATCAGGGGTTGCCAGGAACTGGGGGGAGGGGAGGATGAACAGGTAGAGCAGAGAGAAATTTTAGGGCAGTGAAACTACGTCGTGTGGTACCATAGAGGTGGATACACGTCATTATACATTTGTCCAAACCCATAGAACATACAACACCCACAGTGAGCCCTAATGTAAACTCTGGACCTTGAGTGATTACGACGCATCAGTGTAGGTTCATCAGTTGTAACAAACGTATGCTCTGGTGCGTCATGGCAATAGTGGGGGAGGCTGTGTGTGGGGAGGGCAGGGGGTGTGTGGGAAATCTCTGCACTTTTTGCTCAATTTTGATGCAAACCTAAAACGGCTCTAAAAAAATAAAGTCTTAATTTAAAAAGATGCTTGCTGGAGGGAGGTTGGGGAAAAGCAGCCAAAAGGGTGTATCAGGCAAGGGTGGGGGAGATTCCTGAGGGAGGTGAGAGAGGGAGGAGGTGGGGGAGAGCCTGGATGGCCCCACTGGCCCCCTCCGCCCCTCTGCTCCCTAGGCTCGAGTAGGGACAGGCTGAGGCTTCAAATTCAGCCCTGCCCACCCGCTCATGGCAGGCAGAGGACGAAGGAAATTAACGCGTTAGGCTGACACGTCTGCGAACATCACTCCCAGGACTCGGCGGGCCTGGCAGCCAATGGTGGTTTAATGGGCACTTCTGCTCTGAAATGACACCTGGGCCAGCTGCTTCCTCCATAGCAAGAGACGTGCTTAAAGGGAGCCACTGGCAGGGCTGGCGCCCCAAGGCAGAGGGCCACAAGGGAGCGGGAAGGGAAGGCAGAGGACATCTTTGGGCTGGGGAAGGGGCGGCCCTCTGCTGATCATGACTCAGGCCACATCTCCCTCGTCCTACCTGGGGTGACCAGAGGGGAGCAGGACAGTGTCGGTGGGGACACTTCCAGTCTCCAGGCCTTGGGACCCTTGTGGGTCCGTGGAGGGGCCAGGCCGGGCGACCCATTAGTCCCTTTCAGTTCTGACATTCCAGGATCTATAATCTGGAGGGGAAGTCATGTTTCAGAATTTGTGGATTGTTTTCAAACGCCCAGCCACTCGAGGTGTCAGGACAGGAGAACGGAACTGCTCAGAGAGGCAGAGGCGTCTCTCTGGTCACACAGCTTATCAGTGGCAGAGCTGGGATGCAAACTCAGGTTCCCTGGGTCCCACAGCCTGCACTCTTAGCCACTTCCCAGTGCTGTCTCCCTGGGACAGTGGGGAAGGCGGCCCAGGCTCCAGTGCCCACCCCCCACCCCCTGCATGCATTTCCCTGAGAGTCAGCCGCTGTGCTGGTCCCACTGCCCACCTTAGGGGCCCTGGTCAGGCTTTGCCAAGTCTCCCCTTCTGGATGCAGCTGCTGAGTGATGCAGTCAGCCCCTCACACTGTGTCCACTCCCTTGGGGCCTGGACAGGTTCCGGACTTTGGGCTCGGATGGGGAAACAGCTCTGAGGCTACACCGACCATTATACCTGGAGAGAGGATGAGTCTGTCTGTGCTGCTTGTGTGACACCAGCTCAGAGAGGGCAGGTCTGCAGCGAGCGGAGCCCCTAAACGGTGCAGATCAGGAGATGGAGGCAGTGGGCGCTCAGCTAGTCCCTGAATCCCGTTCCCCTCTGGGCAGGGCCTAGCTGTACTGCCCGGGGAGGGCAGACGCCATGAAGACATTCTCAAAGGCTCTCACTGTCTCCTTCAGGCTCCTAGTCAGAAGGGAGGGAGAGGAAGGGACAAACGTGCTTTGAGCAGTCTGCATGCCAGGGTCTGTGCTGCTTGCTGCTTCCATTTTTGATCTCAGTCAGATCAGGTGAAGCATTACTGGCCCATTTCACAAGCTGAGGAAGCCGAGGCTGAGAGCAGTGAAGTCATGTGCCCAACGTCCCAGAGCTAGGAGGTGGCAGTGGTGGCATTCAAGCCTGGGCCTGTGTGCTTTCTTATGCCAAAGTTTGAAGGGTGCCCATGATGCTCCTGTTGGGAAGGAGGGGACTCTGCCGCTTGGCTCGCTCGGGGTGTGCCCTGTGCCTCCAGAAACCCAGCCTGCCATCCCCCCACCCCGAGCGGAAGCTTTGCCGGAGCAGCATCAAAGCCGGCTCCCCCGCTCCTCTCCACGTCCCCCTGCAGCTTCCCGGCACGGCGTGATGACTGCTCCTGGGGTGGGCACACAAATTATGCCCATCCTGTTTTTGGGATATCGAAATTGATGCCCAAGGTCCATCTGGCACAGAAGCCAGGCTCTCTCTGTCGACTGGCCTCCCATCAACCCCCCACAGCCCGAGCTTGCTGGGGTTCCCAACGGCTGGCTCTTGATGCCCAGAGGGCACTGTGGTCTGCTCCCACGGAGGCCCCGGAGAGGCTGTCTTCTCCCTGGGGAGGACACGACTGTGGACACTGCCCAGTGCCAAGGCCTGCCTGGGGGAACCAGAAAATTGGGCCTCCCTCCCTCTCACTAACCATAGGTTTAGCCTCCACGTGCATGAAGCCTCTGACCTGTACACTTGGGCCTGTGCCCCTCCTTGGGGAGGCATGGGCACCTGGAAGGTGGCTTCCCCAGAGCCCAGCCCAGCCTCCTCCTGGCCCCAGTTCCGGGTCAGACACCCCAAGATGTGTCATCGGCAGCAGCAGCTGCTGCTGTCAGCTTTCTCCTTCTCAGCATTCTGAGTTCCAATGACGACCCAGCTGCCTCCTAAAGAGACACATCAAGGACTCCTGTCACCATGACGCCATCGGCCTTCTCATTGTTTGCTGAGACAAGGCGCCAGCAGCCCCCGCCCTGGCCCTATTGCTGGCTGATAAAGGAACGAATTCCCCGCCAAAGGAAAAAACCAGCAAGCAGCAGTCTCCAGTCCTGAGGAAGCTCTTAGGCTGACAGAAGAAGTTGGAGTGGGGAGTAGGGAGGGGGCGAAGGAGTGAGGAGTGGGAAGATGAGATGGCTCCCTCCTCCAGGCAGCCTTCCTTGATTGCTGTGGAGCAGGCGGTCAGCCACCTGGGGCTGCTGACTGTGGAAGGAAGCTTCCCACAACTTCATCACTCAGGGCTCCGGAGGTACTTTTTGACCTTTAGCTTGTACTTGATTAATTAATTAAGTAATTTGATCTCTCATTCACTCACCCAAAAACTATTCTCTGTGAACAAGGGTTCAGCCCCCACCCTCAAGTTGCTCACAGACCAGGGGAAGAGGGTGAACACAGACAAGCTAGGATAAGGCACTATGAGGTTCTATGGGCGGGGGGCAGGGCTAATCCAGCCTGGAGGCATTGGGGAAGGCTTCCTGGAGGAGGGGGTGTCCAAGTCAAGCCCTGAAGGACAGATGGGAGTCAGCCAAGCAGCGATGGCAAGCAGCGATGGCTCTAGGGAGAGAGGACACACGTGCAAAGACCCAGAGGCCAAAGGGACCATGGCAGGTCTCATTTGCCAGGCTGTATTGGGGGAGTATGGAGGGCAGGGATTAGGGAAGAGTGGTGAGAGGGAAGGCCTAGGAGGTAAGCGAGGTGAGAGGGAGGCAATAAAGGGTTTTAGCAGGTAACAGACCAGATTTCTGTTTCGGCAAGATCCCTCTGGCCGCAATGTAGAGACGGGATGGAGAGGCCAGGTGGGAGGCCGGCAATGGCCAGGTGGGAGGTGGTGGTGACCAGAAGGGGAGGGCGGGTGAGGCAGCGAGGATGGAGAGGGCAGATGAATTCCAGATGTCTGGAAGGTGGAGAGGGCAGAACGGACTGCACTGGGACTGGGCGGAAGCCGCTGGAGGAGGAGGAGTGGAGGATGTCTCTTGGGCTCCTGGCTTGGACGACAGGCTGTTGATGCCAGTGACCAAGACCGGGAACCCTGGAAAGTGCCGGTCTGAGGAGGGAGACAGAGGCTCACGTGGTCTTGCTGGGTGTGTGCGGGAGCCAGCTTCCACCGGCTCGGGAAAGCTCGCGATGCGTCTCTTCCCCACTCTGTGTTCGGTGACGTCAGGTTGGTGGCCTGAAATCGGCCACGGTGTGGGTATTTACACCACAGAAACCGGCAGATGCTACAACGAGCCCGAGGCCAGCCGTCAGACACCCACCAGCGCCCGCTGTTCCCTCCACTCTCAGCACCTCCGAGCGGAGGGAGGCAGCTCTGTGCTCATAGAGGCAACCAGCGTAGTGATGGCAAGTGAGGGGCCGCCCAGGGAGAGGGAAGAGGAGAGCCTGAGGGTCCAGCCCTAAGGATCCCAACCTTCCCAAGGGGCCACCAGCAGACTGGGGAAATGGTTTGCTCTAAGCCTCATTCCTTGTAACCCTCACCACGCTTTACCATCACCACTAGCTGGACACGCGTCTTCCTAAAGCGAGTCTTCCTTGCTCAACTGTAAGCTCTCTGAGGATGAAAACAAAACTCTGACTAGTTCACAGCTCTAGCCCCAGCGCCCTGACAGTGGTACTCAGTGAATGTGCAACAAACCAATGAATGAATGAATAAACGAATGATATGTCCCTCGTGCACCTGTGCCCCAATAGGGTGGGCTGTTGTTTCAGACCATGTGCTCCAAGGATCCTGGGACTTGACAGAAGCAAGGGTCCAGCGCAGGCTACTTCGTAAGTCTTGTGGGAGACGATAAGGAAGAGAATGAGTGAAGAGGCAGGGCAGGGGCTGCAGTAAGTGGCCCTGGCTGTGCGACCTTGGGCAGGCTACTGAATGTCTTGGAGCCCTAGTTTCCTCAGTCTATAAGACGGGGATGATGATTCCTACTAGCAGGATGTAGTGAGAATTAAATAAGACAGCAAAGGAGAAAGTACCTAGCACAGAGTAGGTGCGCAACTAATGTTCACCCTATGCTCTGCACTGTATCATCGTGGGACCGAGCCCTGTGCCTCCCGGCTCCCAGGGCAGCCGGCGTACAGCTGCACCAGCCAGCCCCTCTCCCTTCCTCCATGACTGGCCCTGCTGTCTTGTCTGGTCTAGAGCTCTGGTTATTTCTAGATCAAGGTGAGCTGGCCTGGCTTGGAAATATGCCTGGCGGAGTCCTGGCTAAGAGGACTCAAGCTGAGTCTGATGCCGTAGGGGGCAGGGGGAAGGGAGGTGGCAGGCTGAAGGGGCAGGGGGTCATGGCTCCCCCAACGTCCCAGCCGCTCTGCTCTAGGGTTTGGTTCTGTAATTTATTCCACTGGATGCTACATCTCCAGGAAAGGGCCCTAACCCGCTAACCCTTTGCCCAGCTGGGAAAATAGCTCAATTACTGCACAATGAGGTGCTATCCGTGTGGATGAATCAGCATAAAATGATCAGCAGAGTGGGCTGGACGTTAGGCCACTTGTTGGCAGAGGTAGAGAAGCATAGTGCAGAGGCTGGCTGGACACAGCAGCCTCCCCTGGGCAGTAGGAGAGCCGAGAGGGGCTGCAGGGAGCCTCTCTCATGCCCACCTCTCTCCCCGGGACGTTCACAGGGCAGGTGTATAGCCAGAGTCCAACGAAGACAACAGAAACGACTTGGTGTATTAGCACAGAAGGAATTTGCTGCAGGGGAACTGGTTACAGGTGATGGAAGAACTGAGAAGGCAAATGGGACAGTGAGCAACCCAGATATTAGCAACCCAGGAAAGCTCTACCACCCCTAGGCCGGAGGGGTCTGGAGGAAGTGGCGTTATTGGAGACCAAGGTGGGTCACTGGGGCAGCGAGAACAGGGCGCCTGTCCACCAGGAGCTGGAGTCACAAATGAGACACAGCTGCTTCTTGGAATACCACTGGAGGCACGGTGGAGTGTGTGTGGATGACACCTAGCTTCTCTGTTCCTCCCACCCCCCCATCTTCTACCAGTGCCTGCCACTGGCTAAACCCAGCCTGCAGCCAGCTGACCCAGGAGCCTGGGAAACCAGGAAGACAGTTGCCTGCGATACAGGACAGAGCGGATGGAGGACAAGGAAAGGATATGAGAGGTAACAGCCCAGGAATGATACAGTGGGTCAAGGCAGTAGGCTTCAGCTTCAAAGCATGCAAGCCCGAGACGCTCACCCTGCTTTCCGTCCTGCCCAGCGCCGAGGGTTCATCCTTCAACGCTGGACAATGGCATTTGGCTCCTACCCAGCTCCTGGTGCCTCGGTGATAAATGCTCAGAAGCTCCCACCCCCAGCCCGATTCATCAAGCTCCCACTGGCAGGTTGCACGGCCAGAGACCTTGCCCACCAGGAGCTTAATCTCCCAGACAAAGAGCAGAAATGCGGCTCGCGCCAGGGAGACATACAACACATCGAGGGCAGTTACCAACTGTCTGAGTCAGCCCAGGAACCTCGCAGGTCCCGCAGGAATGGAGAAGGAGCCATGACATCTTTGGTCATGACACCTTCTCCCCTCCTACCATTTTCCACGTGGGGGGGGGGGGTGGAGCTGGAAAGGAAACTCAGAGCTTTTCCAGGCCATTCTCCATTCTCTCGTCTTGTTACTCCCTATAACCCATCCTAGACCAAGCAGCCCCTATTCCAGCCTTTTCTTTCTCCCTCTGCCCTTCCTTGACAAGAATTAGAAGTCTCCAATGCACCATTTATGCTGGGAGCTGTGGATGCGACAGTGAGCAAGACAGGCGTGGTCCCTGCCCTCATGGTGCTTGCACACAAAGAGCTTCCACAACCTCATTCAGTTGCCCCGACAAGGGCAGGAAGAATTTCAGAAGGTCTGTCCCACCCCACCCTGCCCTGCTGCTTTCCAAACACGGTTTCCAAAACAGAGCTGAGCTCCAGACATCCACAGACCCAACTCCAGGCTTCCCTCCTCCCCCAAACCCCCTCCAAGTAAAGAGGGGGTCAGAGAGGGGGGGTGGGTGGGGAGGGCGCTGGATTTGAGGGCTGTGATTGGCTGCCACCAGGCTGATAGACGGCTGAAGGGACCAACCAAGACTGTGGGGCGGCCAGAGTGACAGCCGACTCAGTGTCAGCGGCAGGCGCCACGCGGCCGCTCCCGCCGCCCCCAGCCCGCGGCCAGCTTCTCCCTCCTGTCTGCAGCGCGGCTCTAAATCTCTCTGACGTAAAATATCGTCGGAGAGCCGCAGCACAGAGAGATTAAAAAACAATAAAGAGAAAGCGAAACTCTCGACTATAATTACCAGCCTCTAGCCGGCAGCAGCAAAAACGCACTAAAATTTTAATAGGAACCACTGCATTTAATTTAACGACACATTTTTTCAATTACCAGAATAATTGTTTTATTCATAAAATGAGTTTCAATAAAGAGGGCAATTTCCCCTTGTTTTTATTATTCATTTGTGCAACATATTTGAGCTAGAATTCCCTCATGTCGAGGCAGCTTGGAGAGGACTCACGACATCTGTGTCATGAGTGAAAATTGGAGGGGGCAGGGGACCCGAGGAGGTGGGCGTCCGCACGCCCAGGTGAGGACGGAGAGCTCTCTGCCAGGGAGTCAACCTCCGCCCCGGGAGAATCTTCCAGAGTGCCTTTCCGATCCCTTGGCCAGACTCATCAACCTCTCCTGCCTGCCGCCTCAGGTTCCCTGGCCCCCGGGACGGGGAGAGGAGAAACGCAGCTCCTCCTGCACCGAGGGAAGGAAGCAGGAGCTCAGATCCTCCCCAAAATCATCCTGCTGACCTGGAAGACGGCCACAGCCAGGGCTGCGCCGGGGAGGGAGGAAAGGTGGACAGGGAGGGAATGCAAAGAAGACAGCCTGTTGCTGGAGAATTGGGAGCGGGCTGCACCGAAGGACCCCTGCTCTGTTCTTGCCCTCCCACCATCCAATCACATATTTATAATGACCAACACTTACTGGGGGCCTATCCTGTGCCACCTGGCTGAGCTTCCCAGCACTCAACAGAGTGGACACTATTGTTACACCCACTTTGGATGAGAGACTGGGGCTCAAACAGATTATGCTACTTGTCCCAGATCTCAGTGGTAGGATGTGGGGAACGCGATCTGAAGCCGGGCAGGCTGACCACAGGGCCTATGGAGGATGTGACGACCCCGGCTGGCCTCGGGGTAGACTGCTTCTCAGAGTGCCCTTCCCGACTTCATCTCTGAATCAACTCATTTGCACTTCTCATTCAGGCTTCGTTTACACTGTACTCTAAGCTCTCTGCCTAGCAAGCTCTCAACTCAAGAGCCCTCACCCTGAGCCCCTGGCTGGCTCTCAGAGATAGCAGCACTGTCTTGAGAGTAGCTCTGAAGGAGGAGCTCCGGTCTGTTTGGGTCCTGGGTTCTTGGAGCGACCCAATCCCAGCCCTTAGGGCTTGGGCAGCTCCCAGGCCAGGCGGTCCCAGCATCACGCTGCTCCAGTGGACGGACGGATGCAGAGGAGGATGCAGACTGGCGTGGGGCTGGGAGTGAAGGGCCAGAGGAGCTCTGTGGTGCCCCGCTCTGGGCATGGAAACACCTTCGGAGGTATCTGCTCATTCTGGACCCCATTAGAAGCAAGAAGGGGGAGACAGGCCAGTGGTGGGAACCCGAGGCTGGCTCTGGTAGGGAAATTGACATTGATGAGCCATTTTTGGTGTCAAGGGCTTTATGCACACACATTACCTGTTTAATCCCCACAGCTACCCTGCGAAGTGGATATTATTATTCTCCTGTAAAAGACAAGGAAACTGAGGCCCCAAGAGTTCAAACAAGCTTTGCCCAAGGTCACTGACTCAGTCACCCCCAAGCCTCTGCTGGGTACACCCCTCCATATGATGGTACCCTCTCCACCCTCCAGGGAGCTGCCCTCTGAAGAGACAGGATGGACAGGAGAGGACAGAGAGCAGGGAGTCTGAGACTCCCCCTGAGCCACTGCACTGGCCACCCGCCCACCCCACCTGCGACCGCCTTCCTCGGGCCTGGGCCGCCTGCTTGCCAGCCTCCTGCAGGTGAATGGCCTCGGCCCTCTGCCTCCTTACGATCAGCCCCTGGCCCAGGGACACAGTCAGCCCCTTCCCAAGGGGGTGCAGGTGGAGGGGCGTGTCCAGCTCCAGCCTGAAGCCTGAGCTTTCCTTGAGCCCTTTTGAGAGTTCCCAGTGCTGGCAGATGGACACAGAAGGCGGGAGTGGTGGCTTCACAGGGTGGTAACCCCCTCCATGGAAGGTGCAAGTCTGGCCTTCTTTAAGGGGAAACATTTGGTGGCCCTAACATGTCTCCTGGAACCCTGGCTCCGTCCCACTGGGGTGCATCTCCCCCAGTGTAGGAGAGGATGGGGGCACAGAGAGAGGGTTACTAGGAGTGCTGGGCCCTAAGACTCACATGGGGAGAGGTTTTATATCCTCCACGTGGGGCTGGGACCACCTATGCCCAGCAGACCCACTGTCCTTACCAGCCCGCTGCCTCCTGACCTCCCCAGTCAGCCTCTGACTCCAGCCCCCCTGCCCTGGGGGCCTCACCCGGCCTCCGGTTAGGAAACTCCAGAAATGCCCCGGGCACTCACACACCAGCCATCTCTTCTTGGGACTCTCATCAGGCTTGTCCTGCTGATGTCCCTCTCAGGTCTTCTGCTCCTTCCAGGGGGCTCTCCCTATGACCTTGGGCTCTGAGGACAGGACCAAATCATCCTTGCCCGTGGAACCCCAGTGCTTTGCACTATGCCAGGCACGTAGGAGCAGCTAATCAATCCTCTACATACAGCACAACCGTATGAAGTGGGACAACTTCCATGCAGGGATGGGCTGAATTAGGTTCCCCCAAATTCCTATGTTGAAGCCCTAACCCCCTGTATCTCAGGCTGTGACTGTATTTGGAGACAGGGCTTTTAAAGCAGTGATTAGGGTTAAAGGGGGTCATTGATGTAGACCCCAATCCAACATGACTGATGTCCTTATAAGACGAGGAGGTGAGGACAGACACATATGGAGGGAAGCACACGTGAGGACACAGGGAGAAGATGGTTCTCCACGAACCCAGGAGAGGACTAGGCCACAACCTTTCCTCCTGGCCCTCAGAAGGAACCAACGCTGCTGACACCTTCTTTTTTTTTCTTTTTTCTCCCCAGTGCCCCAGTAGATAGTTGTGTGTCATAGTTGTACCCTGCTGACGCCTTGATCTTGGACTTTGAGCCTCCAGAATTGTGAGAAAATGTTTCTACTGTTTAAGCCCCAGTCTGTGGTATTTGTTACAGCAACTCTAGCACACAAATACACACACTTTCGTACATCTCTCTCCCCTTCCCTGGAATTCATCCTCCTCCTCTGCAAATGAGTTCTGAATGTCCAGTCCTGGCTCAAAGCCCACCTTCTCCAGGAAGCCTGCTCTGATTAAACCCTCTTTCTCCTTTAACCCTTCTCAGGCATCCTGTTTGTAAAGTATCAATTCACACTTCTCCGTGGGTTGTTCTGTACCTGTCACTAAGTCAGTCAGGTATGGGTTTTATCACAGGATTGAAGCTGTGCGTTTTCTCCTGCCGGGGCTTGTGTCTCTTCCACCTTCAGGAGCCCCTCTAGGTTCTCTGAACTTGGCCAGGGACTCAGTCCCCAGACTCACCGGGGACCAGGCTGGGAGGAAGGGGAATGGGGAGATTTTCTCTGGTTTATCCTTCTGACGGCACCCATCCCCGTCACCACCCATACTTAATCCAAGCGCCTTTATCATCTAGCTGTGGGCCCAGCCCGGAGCTGTGGGCTGCGGGCACACAGTCTTGCCCCCAAGAAGATTCGCATCCAGCAGTTGAGATTGTGGGGACCAGAGAGAGTAGAAGGAGGAGCAGAGGCACATCTGTGTAGTTGAGCCAGTGAGGACCTCATGCAGGACACAAGTCCTGACCTGGAGGGCAGGAGGGAGCACATCCCAGGTGGGGACAACAGCTTGTGCAAAGGTGTGGCACGGGAATGGAGCCTGGCTGGACTGGCCTGGGGGAGGTGCACGTCCGGAGAGGTGCGTTAGACCTTGGACTCCAGGCAGCTCATCCCCTCCCCTGTCTACCAAGGGTGCTGAAGCCCATGAGAGGAAGGGGCTTGTCCAAGGTCACTTGTCTTGGCCAGGCCACTGACCTGGGCCTGAGAGGGGACTTGGAGGTCACTATTCCAGCCCCTGCCATTAGGCAAGCATGGCTGGGCTAGCCTGAACCTCCCATCATCTCCCTCTCTGCTTCAAAGCCCTGGAACACAACTAGGGGGGCGGCGAGGAGGGGCCCAGGTTGGGGGAGAGGGGGAGCGGGGGTGCCAGGCGCCAAGATGGCATAAGCAGCAGATGTCAGCGGATTAGCAGCTCTGCTTCCCGAAGCTGCCCGAGCCACTTAATATTCTGCAGACAGGATCGCTTCCCTTTCATAAAAAGCAAACATGGAATTGAAATGCTGCAGATGCCAAACACCTGGGGAGGGCTGGCATCTCGAAGCCTCACACCTTGGGAAGGGGGTCCCAGGAATGAGACAAAGGGACGAGAGGGCCGGGGGAATCAGCCTTCCTTGCTGGCCAGAAGCAGTGGACAGTCCCCCCGCAGGGAGGGAGGCTGCGGGGTGCCGAGGGCCCTGAGTTTCAGAGGCTCCAGGGAAATGCACAGGACTTTGGGAGATGTGAGGGCCTGGGGTGGACAAGTGGCAAAGCTTGTCACTCAGTAGACGTCACCGCCAGGAAATGACACATTCGGGGACCATTCCTGTCTCTCTTAATGATGCCACACACTGGGGATGGAGGCACCGCCACCGAGGCGGATCACATGAGGGGAAGCAGCAGGTTCTTTCCAAACAAACAGATCAACAGAGCAAACCAGAAACAGCTTTAGTTAAACTCGAATAATTCCAAAGGGCCCGTGAGCTTTTACCTTACGAGCTTTTTTAAAAACATAAATAGAGGAAGACGACTTTCCTGGATTGGACAGAGCTCACCTTATCCAGACAGGGAGGAACCCGAAGAACTCTCCCTCCACGGCCTCATTTGAAGAGCCAGGAGTGGCTGGGCACAGCCTGCAACGGGGGACATTCTCTCGGGGTGCCGGGTGGACGAGAGGCGTGCGTGGCCGGCTGAGTACAAACCGTGACTCATTTTGGGTAGGGGCATTCATGTTTGACCTCCACGGGACTTTTCTTTGAAGCACACATTTTGTGAAAAATATTTGCTGAATTCTCGTGCAGTTGTTGTTGCTGTGTGGTTGTTCCGTTTTTGTCCTCTTTGGAAAGCTGTTCCCAGTTTTAAAGGAATTCAGTAGGGGGCAGTAACCCAGCTTGCCTGGGTAGACGTAGAGCACAGAGGCTGCCGGTACCCGTTCTGGAGCCAGACTGCCCGGGTTCAAATCTGAGCTCCACCATCTCCTGCCTTTGAGACTTTGGGGGATTTGCTGAGTTTCAGTTTCCTCATCTGTAAAGTGGGGGTGAGGAGTACAATGGAAACTCCCTTACAGGGCCTTTATGAAGATCACGTGAGTTAAAACATGCAAGGAATTTAGCACAGGACTCGGCGGGAGCTTGATAAAGGCTATTATCAAGATTGGAACCAAACCTCAAGGACTGTCCCTCTTATAAGCTAGGAAAAGGCAATGGAGCAGTTAGAAAGTGCAGACGCTAGAGCTGGCGTGCCACGTGTTTGAATTCTCCAGGATATTCCAGCCCTGTGAAATTGAGCAAGTCACTTCCCTTCCCCGAGCCTCGGCTTCCTTGTCTGTAGCACGTGAACAAGGGTAACGCATTGCTCCTAAGAGGTGAGTCTGGAGCAACTGAAGCTCATGGAACAACACAACACTGAGGCCTGAGCTCGCCAAGCTTAGATCAAAGGCCTCGGGGGAGCTGCTGGACCCAGAAAGAATGTTCCCTCCCTTTCGTTCTTCCTTCCTTCCCTCCTCCTCCCCCTTCCCCTCCCCCTCCCCTTCTTCTCCTCCTCCTCCCCCTCCTTCTCCTCCTCCTCCCCCTCCCCCTCCCCTCCTCCTCCCCCTCCTCCCCCTCCCCCTCCCCCTCCTCCATTTGACTGGGAGCTCCTCTTTCAGTAAAGGATGGAGAATACCTGGCTTCTTGAGAGCCCAAAGCTTCAAAGCCCTGCCATTCTCATTGCTTTTCCCATGAAGAAGAATTTCCTTGAATTCTGTGAGTCCAGACGTCCTGCCCTCACTAAGATCTGCCTGCAGCCTCTACACGTAGTGACATAATGGGCAACTCGGGGCCCTGCAGTAGAAATGGCAGCCAGAGTCCACTCCACTTCCCCATCCTCTCTCATCCCCTCACCCCCAGGGCTCCTGGGAAAACCAAGCCTGGTTCTCTCTTTCAAAGAGGCCTCCCCTTGATGCTCTATCCGTCTGCTTCCTGCGCCATTCCCAACACCAGGGGTGCTCAGCAGCACCAGCTCCAAGTGGGTAAGGGAAACACCTTCTGTTGAAGCAGGAAGGATGCTGGTCAGTTTAGGGAGAAAAACCTAGAGTTCTGCCAGTGAGCTGAGAGAGAAAAAAGACTTGCAACCCGTGGCTTCAGTGGGCAAATGTCAGGAGCCAGCGAATCTGAGAATGTGTGCATGCAATTAGCTCTGCGTGTGGTTCTGCTAGATTTCCTCCGGAACCTTCTGGAATTCCTCCACTAATGACAGTGACCCTGCCCAGGCAGAGATGGAAAGGGACTTGGCTGCCTTATTCTGAAACTAACTTCCATTGGAAGGAAGAGGAAGGAAAGAAGAGTATTAACAATAAATCAAGGCCATTTCTAACAGTTACACGGCACTTTAAAATGTCCGAGCACTTTGACACCGACTGCAGCTCCTCTTATTGTCCAGCCTGTGAAGTTCACAGCTCCGGCATCATTAGCCCATTAGACAGATGAAGAGACCAAGGCCCGAAGAGGTGTATGCCTGTCCCACGGCCACATACTGGATCACTGGCCAAGCTAACAGGACCTGGGTGGCCCGGTGCTGAGTGCGGTGTCATTTACATCAAGATCCCTGAGGGGAGGCTGCTGGCTGGGGTATTGACCCTCCCCCGAGGGGGGTTCCTGACTCAGACCTAGGAGATGAGAGGAATTCCCCCCACCACAGTCCCAGGCCTGCCAGCTTCCTGCCTCTTCCAGCCTGTGGCCTGGCCGTGGCCGGGCTCCCAGGACAGGGTCTCATTTCAAAGGATGAAAAGTCAGCCAGGAAACAAAGTGAGATAAGAAAACATATGTGAGAAGGAAAGTGAGAGCCTTCTCCTCCTCTCTCTGCGGGAGAAAGAGAAAACCAAGCTGCTTTCCTTCTCTGCCCAGCTGGAACCTCCCACAGCACAGGGGCCCCACACAAAGGCCAGGTCCTGAAAGTGTCTGTCCCAGGCCTAAGGGGACTGGACGGACATGGCTGGTTGTTCAATCTGTCAGCATCTGACCCACTGGAGTGACATCGGAGGTGCAGCCGAGGGGCAGAGGCCAGGAGAGGAGGCCAAGGCCGACCGGGGCAGAGGGACCTCAACAAGAAGACAGCACGCCACTGGAGCTCACACACTGACTGTATGACTCTGGGAAAATTACTTAACCTCTCTGAGCCTTGGGTTTTCTCACTGGGAACGTAGAGATGAGAGTGATACATATATCACAGAGTGGCTCTGAGGACGAAATGGGTTGATGTATGTCAAACAGTTGGCATGGCGTCTGGCATGGAGCAAGGAGTCACTAAGTGGAATATAGTGGAGCAATAATATAACACAATACAATACAAGATAAGATATAAGATATTACATTATAATGTGTATTATCATTCTCTGTGGGCTCTCAAGATTGAGAACTTTCCACTGATGGAAGAGGGAGAGGGGGTGGTTGGACACACATGCAGGTGAGAGCACCAAGCCCTGAGCAAGAATGGAGGATGGCGTGGGGGCCAGGTCCCCCACCATGAGCCGGCACCCCTTCATCCCTCCCCTGCCCGCCCCCCCTTTCTACACTACAAACTACACTTCCATGTGGCTGCTTTCCAGCTTGTGAAGGGCCAGGTGGGTAGACCCAGCGGGATGGGCAGGTAAGGTCAGCCCTTCCCTCATTCTTTCCGTTCACACCTTCCTGTCCTAAGAGGGACAAGGGCCCCTCAATGGCAGTGCACCAGGGCAATGATGCCACAGAGACCTTGCCAAGACAGGACATGAGAGAGGGAGACAACTCGAGCCTTTGGTCATAGGCCTGATCCCCCCGAAGGCGGGCACCACTACTCGCCATGGCCCCTTCGCGAGCGTTTCCTCTGGGTCTTTAGTCGGCATGCAGAGTTGGGGGTCCTGCAGGTTGTCATGCAGGGGAGGCGGGTCTCCGCCCCAGAGTCTTGCCTTGGCCCTGCCCGGAGAGGCAGCGTAGTATGGAGATCAGTGCACGGAGCCGGGGTCGAATCCAGCCTTGAGCAAACTGCTGAAGCCCTTAGAGCCCCAGTGTCCTCATCTGCAGGGTGCAGTCACCACCAGCACCGCGACCCCACGTCACGAGACTCAACTACAGACGCGTGTCGTTAAAATATTTATTAACCAGAAACACACGGGCACTGCTCGAATGGAATGACACTGGGCTATGGGCGTGCACCCTTTGCTTGCTGGAACACGGAGCATTCTGGAGATGTCAGGACAGCGGTGATTTGCCGGCCGTGTAAATACAGAATTTCGAAATCCAGACATCTAGCATGCTGATGGGGGAACACTAGGGAACCACGTGCCTCGCTTGCAGGGTTGCTGGGAAGATTGGCTAAGATGGGAATGCACACACTGTCCGTGCAGACTGCTGGTCCAGAAATGCTGGCTCTCACCCCTTCCTCCGGCTCTGATTCAGGAACACGCAGGCTCCCCCACCCGGGGACGGCTTGGGGCCAAGGCTCCCACTTGCCAGCAAGGACGTGTCGCAGGAGCTAGGACACTCTTTGAGGTCAGGAAGTGGGGTGTGTGGGATGGTGACAACAGGCCAGGCTGGCGTCCCCTCCCTCCCCCCACTGCCCACAGGTACAGGAAAGAGTGGGGACTCCGCCTTGCTCCTGCTCACTCTGCCAGGCCTTTGGGGATCTGGCGAGCGCTCCACCCAGACTCCCACAGCTTGGGCATTTCTAGCCGCGCCCTGAGATGGGGCCAAGGGTGGGGCTGGGGGAGTTATTTTGGGTCTGGAAAGAGAGCTGTGGTGGGCATGAGAGGGAGGCAATGACAGGGCTGGCAGGGCTGGGCCCCCTTCGCCTGGCCCCCTTCCACCCACACACCCACCCCTGCCCGCGGTCAGCCCTCAGTCTGGCCTCCCCCATAGATGATGAAGAGGTCACAGGGAAAACGGGAGGTGCAGGAGGGAGACCAAGACAGGGACGGGGGTAGGGAGAGGAGATGTCAACACAGAACCTGGGAGGTCCCCAAATGGTGAGGTGGCTGCAGAGAAGTAGCCAAGAAGACACGCTTCTCTGGGCTGCCCAGAGAAGGAGCAGTTGGCTTCCTTCTTCAGGCCATACTGTGTGATTGTCATCCTGGGCCCCGGAGGTGCATGTCACAGGGCTCATTAGGGAGCACTTAGGATCAGGGTCGCAGGGACCTTCTTCCTCTATGTGGCTCAGGGACAGCCTCCAATGGCCACAAGGCTGGACAAGGAGCAAGTGGCCTAAGAGGTGATAGCCAGAGGGCCGCCTGGGGATTGTTGTGACCCCTCAGCTGGCTTCCCCTGGAAAGAGTCTCTGCTCTAAAGGACTCTCTGTTCCAGGGCTGGGATCAGCTTGAGCAAAGTGAGGCATCGGGTGCAAAGTTCAAGAGAGGGGTACCCAAAATCTCAGTCGTCAGGGTCAATAATACTTTGACGCCACATTTCAAAACATATAAATTAATGTAAGAAATTCCAGGATGAACAAAATATCAAAATGTTTAATACAGACAGGGTCCAACAGGGCTGGGATAGGAGGAGGCGGATGAGGTGTGCCACGCAGGTACAGGGTCAGATCCTGTTTTTATTGAACATTTTGATATTTTATTCATTGTGGAATGTTTGCATTAATTTGGATTTTTAAAAATATTGCATTAAAATGTGATTTATCTTGGTTTCCGAATTTCTTGGGCACCCCTTCAGTTTTGCACTTGAGGTAGGTGGAAACACGAGGGAACAACCACTACGTAGAGTCTGGAGGGAACAGGAAGCCCGATGCTCCTCAAAGGAGAAAGAGAAGCCAGAGGCATGAGAAGCAGGCAGGCAGGGGAGGAGGGGCTGGGGAAGCAGCAGGAGAGCCCTGGGGTCTGGGGCGTTCAGAAAGATGGGGGAGAGGGACAGGGGACCCAGCATGAAGGAGGGAGCAAGCAAGAAAGAAAAATAATCACCAAGACATACTGAGCAGTTTACCACGTGCCAAGGCCTGCTGTAACTGATGTGTCCATTCCATGTTCTATTACTTCTCACCCATTTCATCCTAATAACAGCCCGAGGAGGTGGGTTCATTTACTTTCCCCATTTTACAGATGTGAAAGTCGAGGCGCACAGAAGCGCCCGAGGCCATAGAGCTGTGTCGAAGCTGGAATACCAACCCGGGCAGTCTGACTGGACTTCAGTGCTGTTACCACTCCGGGAAGGAGGGAGGGAGGGAGGCGGAGAAGGGAGGAGATGCCCCGCCCTGGTTCTCAGACCACTGTTGGCGGGGAGGCTCGGGCAGGTGCCCACCACCCAGGAGACTCAGGGCTTCCGGCAAGGCCGGGTTAAGACAAAGCCAGTCACGGGCAACTTCACGTGGAGCCAGAGATGTGCTCCCCCAGAAGTAACAGGCACACCTAATTTTTATAAATCACATCATATCTCAGATATCTTTGGGAAATTCATAACGTAAAAAACGTGTTTTGTGTCCCTCTGTAATTGCTCCCCAACATGACCCTCAGTGTGAACTACCAGGAGTAACTCCGCCATGCAACAGGGCCCCGAAAAGGTCTATGCTAGGTATACATCTTTTGGAGGGGGAGGGCAAATAAAATCCTATTTCAAATGCCCTAGGTGAGTTTTCTTTTTTCTTCTTCTTTCTTACAGTAAATCTTTTTGTAAACTTTTTTTGCAGTTACCTTGTTTCACATTTTTCTGTAAATTCACACTTTGATTTCCTGGACTTCCTTAGACCCACACTGTCCAAAACAGTGGACTGGTGGCAGTCACCGGTCACAGGTAGCTATTTAAAGTTTAACTTAATTAAAATTCAATAAAATTAAAAATTCAGTTTCTCAGTCACCGGGCCACACGTGGCTGGGGGCCACCATGTTGGGCCAAATCAGTTTCTGCTTCAAGTGAGGCACGTCTGCATTCCCTCCTCGGCCTGAGCCTCTGGGCTATGTGGTCACTGTGAAGAACTGATTTAACTAGTTCCTCTGGATGCCCGTGGGATCCAGAGAGGTGCCTGGTGTCCTCCTGCCCCCCCACGTGACCTTGAGAGACCAAACAGCTGGGCTGTGGGCTTCTGGTGAGGGTAGAGTGGATGCTACCAGACCAACCCCTTCCTGCAGGGAACAACTATAAGCAACTCCCTGAAGGCCTTGGAGAGCAACCAGCGCAGCCAGCACTGGAGTGGGGGCGGCGCTCAGAAGGCAGGAACGGCCCTGGCTGAGCTTCCCACATTCATGGGGTTTTGTTTGAGGGCAGGCTCCAGCCTCTGCCAAGTGGGCAGCTAAAATCCAGATAGAAAACCCACCATCTTACTGGCCTAAAGAACTACAGGACAGAGTTTGGGGTGACCACAGCAGTTGGAATGTGAAGGTGGGAATCTCAGAAAGAAGTATTTGAAGAAATAAGGGGTAAAAATCCCCCAGATTTGGAGAAAGACAAATTGCAGATTCAAGGTACTCAATGAAGCCCAAGTAGAATAAATACAAAGAGTAAGAGCCATGAACCCAACGACCCACAGAAGGAGTGACCAGAGCCTGCTTTACCTTAAAAACCCCCGGGCCGCTGGGCCTACCTCTCTGCAGGCTACATGCACGTTTTGTGATAGATTATATGACAATATCCTGTCCTCTCTAAAGAGTGTGCAGAGGGGGCTGACGTGCTAGGTGCCTTTGCATACGTTTTCTTAATTGACATTCACAGTTACCTCCTGAAGAACCAGGAATTCTTGTCTCCATTTTGATTTGCTTATTAATTAATTTTTTAAAAACAGAAATCAGCACTGAGGTTCAGAGATGTTGAGCAGCTCACCTAAGATCACACAGTAAGTGGTGGAGCCAGGGTTGGAAGCCCATTTTCTTTCCTTCATATTAGCACCTATTAACCCTGGTTACACACTGGAATCACATAGGTGGGGGGATTTTCAAAAACAATCCCCACTCCAGACGAATTAAATCAGAATCAGTGGGAGTTGGGTCCAGGCATTGGAAATTTTTAAGGTGTGGTGTGGGCTGAGAACCACTGTGGACACCGTGCTGCAGTCTGGAAAATACCAGATAGGGGAAGTCTGGAAAATACCAGACCTGGGTCAATCCCGCTCACACTGGTGGGTGGGCGGTTAGAATCTGCAGTAAAGACCCTTGGAACAAAGCTCCAAGCCCAGACCCGTAAGTCTGTAACCCTCGACCCCTTGTCTTCTTCCCATATTTCTAGGAAGCACACAGCTATCCCCCACTCTCAGCTCCAGAAGATATGGGGCTAATAAAAGCGTCTGAGGAACTGCTCCGAAGCAGGGCTTGAGTTACAGGAGGCCGCAGTAGCGGACGCAAGACACTCACTCTGGGTGAGGGACGAGCAGTAAGACCTCAGAGCCCTAAGTCTTCCAGGCTCTGGTGGGGGAAGGCAGAGAGTCAGACAGCCCCCATTACGCTCCCAGAGCCCCTTGGGACTGCCCCACAGTCCTGGGGAGAAAGCAAGTCTGCACCGGGCAAGGCAGACATGGGGCCCACAGGCCAGCCTGGCCACATCCACCTCCCCTCCCTGCCACTGCTCACACCCTGGCCTCCTGAACCCAGCCTGGCCTTAGGACGCTGCTCCCACACCCCCCTGAACCCAGCCCAGAAACCATACAACCCACAGGTCGTGAGCAACTTCCCCGAAGCCCAGCCCAGAATAGCGACTTAATAAATAGTCTCTGAATGCACATGAAGGTGAGTGAGGCAGGCTCCTACTGCTGTCCGGGTGGTTGGGTGAGCAGGAGGCTCAGGTCTGCCATCCAACACTAGATAGTGAAAACCAGGTGAGACCCACTGAGCACCTCTTATGATGGTGGTGGTGATGATGGTGATGATGGTGATGATGGTGATGATGGTGGTCGTGGTGATGATGGTCGTGATGATGGTGGTGATGGTGATGATGATGATGATGGTGATGATGGTGGTCGTGGTGATGATGGTGATGATGGTGGTCGTGGTGATGATGGTCGTGATGATGGTGGTGATGGTGATGATGATGATGATGGTGATGATGGTGGTCGTGGTGATGATGGTGATGATGGTGGTCGTGGTGATGATGGTCGTGATGATGGTGGTGATGGTGATGATGATGATGATGGTGATGATGGTGGTCGTGGTGATGATGGTGATGATGGTGGTGATGGTGATGATGATGATGATGGTGATGATGGTGGTCGTGGTGATGGTGGTCGTGGTGATGATGGTGATGATGGTGGTCGTGGTGATGATGGTGGTGATGGTGATGATGATGATGATGATGATGGCGGTGAAGATGGTGATGATGGGGGTGATGGTGGTGATGATGATGGTGATGATGATGATGATGGCGGTGGTGATGGTGATGATGATGGTGATGGTGATGATGATGATGGCGGTGAAGATGGTGATGATGGGGGTGATGGTGGTGATGATGATGGTGATGATGATGATGATGGCGGTGGTGATGGTGATGATGATGGTGATGATGATGGCGGTGAAGATGGTGATGATGGGGGTGATGGTGGTGATGATGATGATGATGGCGGTGGTGATGGTGATGATGATGGTGATGGTGATGATGATGATGGCGGTGAAGATGGTGATGATGGGGGTGATGGTGGTGATGATGATGGTGATGATGATGATGGTGGTAAAAATGGTGGTAATTATGGTGATGATGATGATTGTGACAATAGTGATGATGATGCAATAGTGATAATGATAATGATGATAATGATGGTGATGATGGTGACGATGATGGTGATGATGATGATGGCGGTGATGATGGTGGTGGTGATGATGATGATGATGATAGTGGTGATGGCGGTGATGAAGGTGATGGTGATGATGATGATGGTGGTGATGATAATGATGGTGATGATGATGGTGGTGGTGATGATGATGATGGTGGTGGTGATGGTGATGATGATGATGGCAGTGAAGATGGTGATGATGGTGATGATGGGGGTGATGGTGGTGTGATGATGGTGATGATGATGATGGTGGTAAAAATGGTGGTGATTATGATGGTGATGATGATTGTGACAATAGTGATGATGATGCAATAGTGATAATGATAATGATAATGATGGTGATGATGGTGACGATGATGGTGATGATGATGATGGTGGTGATGATGATGATGGTGGTGGTAGTGATGATGATGATGATGATGGTGGTGATGGTGGTGATGATGGTGGTGATGGTGGTGATGGTGGTGATGATGGTGATGATGGTGATGGTGGTGATGATGATGATGGTGATGATGGTGGTGATAATGATGGTGATGGTGATGGTGATGGTGGTGGTGATGATGGTGGTGATGAAGACAACAATGACGATGTAGCAGCTACCCTCCACTAAGCACTTACGACATGCTAGGCACTTACATATGTTACCTCACTGTATCCTCATAACCACCCCACCAAGTGTGCTATTTTAGCTCCATTTTACAGACAGGGAAACTGAGGCTCTGAGAGGTAATATCACTTGCCTGTGGCACAACAGAGCTCAAAGCCAGGTCTGTAATGCCGGAGCCCTTAGAAGCAGCCTTATTCTCTCATTCCCATGTTCCTCCCAATCCTCGCTGGACTGAATCAAATTTAATCCGAAATGGTTCCCCTGGCCAGGCCCAGGCCTCTGGCAACACAACCAACTCCATATGCTCTGCACCCTTTGGGGTTCTTGTTCTCGGGAGCTCCCCCACTCTGCCTGAGCTCATGGCCTGGGGTCAAGTGTGGCTACTGTGAGCCCCAGTGTGGTCCCCAGCAGCCACCTGGGCTCAGGGAGCTCTGCGGTCCATCCAGGCCCATCGCCTGCTTATTGATCTGGGTCCTGGGGGAGCACGTGGAGCCCAGCCCGGGCGGCCCCTCAGACGCTCCCTACCACCTGTGTCTAAACCGCAAAAAGCCATTACAGCTCACTTAGCGGTAAACAGCTCTCCAGAGCACTCACGCGGGCCGCCGAGGAGCGCAGGGAGCTCTCCTCTTAAGAGTGTGGGGGTGTGTGTGCAGCCAGCGGGGCAGCGCCTTCTTACTGGAAACGCGGCTTCCTGCCTGGCCCATCTTCCAGGAAAGGTGAGCCCTGCCCTCTCCTGCCCTCTCTGACTAGGTCCCCCACTGCAGTGGCTTTCTCCTCCCTGGGGCGTCCCCCAGCCCATGGGGGGTCAGGCAGAGCCCCAGCTACCCCTGTGACAACACAGGCCCAGGGTTTCCATGGCCAAGGCTGGCCTGACATCCAATAGGGAGGACAGCCAGCCAGACACGGTCCCCTGGGGTGTGCCCGATGCCGTGGAACCGGACAGGTCCCCACATAGACTCCTTCCCTTCTATGGTGGGGACATTGCACCCGTCGCTGTGAAAGATGTACATTTCTGGGGCCTAAACTTCACTCAGGCGAGACCTCGGATGCTGGGTCCAGATGTTCTGTCTCCCACCAAATCAGAGCTTTCAAATGGTCTTAGCCTCGATCCTAATAAAATCCTATACTGGTCCCAATAGATAAAACAGTGTAAAGGCAGATGCCCTCAACCAAATGGGGGAGAGGTTGGGGGCCTGAGGCCTATCTGCCCACCTGCCCCATCCTCCACTTGCCACAGGGGCTGAGGCACCTCTGTGAATTCTGGGTTCCTCGGGACACAGTTTAATAACCACTAATTTAACCCACGTGCTGTTTTCTCTTCCTGGAGCACTGGAGCCCACTCCCAACTCCCATCACTCTCCAGCCCTCCAGGGCACCCCCTCCGGGAGCCCATCCCTGCCGCTCTGCCACGCTCGCTCTTATGTTCTCGTCCTTCTTAGCCACATCACATTTCCTAGTCACATTTTTATTTGTGTAGTCATTTGCTTACCATCTGCCTTCCCTGCTATTCTCTGAGCTCCATAGGGACGGGGACCATGTCTGTTTTGTCTCCTTATCTCCAGCGTGAGCCCAGGGCTTGGCACAGAGTGGGCACAGTGAATGACCCAAGCAGACGATCTCTGGCTTGCTTTAAATTCTTTTGGAGAAGGGGTATCGACCACTTACTGTCACTGACCTTTCCCACATCTCCAAGCCTCATGGCCCAAATGCCTTCCATCTGCGCCTCCCCCACAATCTGGTTAGCTCCTATCTGTCCTTCACCTTTCAGCTGAGACATTTTTCCCCGAGGAAGTCTCCAGACCATCAAACACCCAACATGCTCACTTGTAATGGCCGCTAGTCACTTCTTCCTCTCTGGACTCTGAGCCCCTTGGGGGAGGACAGGCATCTTTAGCGTCAGCACTTGCCTAGGTGTCTGATGCAGGTGTAAGGAATGGATGAATGAATGAATGCATGAGTGAGTGACTGCCAAATGGCCCTGCTGCTATGGATCAGCACCACCACCTCTGGAGGCTGATGACCTGGATATGGATGGCCCCTCTCCATCCTCCAGCTTCCTCTTGGTCATCCACCCTTACACGCTTTCCCAGTGCCCAAGCAGGACTCTCCAGAGAACATACTCTGGGCTGCAGGGATTAGTCAGACAACGGGAAGGGGGCACAGGAGGTGGCCTCTCTTTATTGTAAGAGAGTGATGTGGCTAAGGAAGGTGACAGAGGAGCCCCTGAGCTCCTGGCATCATGGGCTGGGGGCCCAACCACCACATTCCCACCTCGATCCTTCGCCAGGACCAGGACACTGGTACCTGATCCCGGCAACCCCAGGGCCAGTGGACCGGCCACATTCTCCATCCTTCCCAATGTCCTATAGGCCACTCTGGGTCATCTTCCCAACCTTACTGCCCCCTGAGTCTTCTCCATCTCAGGAACGGGCACCTCCACCATTCACCCGGCTGCTAGGACCCCAACACCTGGAGTCACCTTCGAGTCCGATCTTTCTCTCGGACATCCAAGCCATTAGCTCAGCGCATCCTCCTGGCTCCACTTTCAACGTGCGCCTAGGATCTGACCCCTTCTCACCACCGCACTGCCAGCACCCTGCCCAGACCACCACCATCCCTGGCCTGTACCACCTCACTGTGCACCTGCTTCCCCTGCTCCCTGGGCCTCATCCCACGTGGCACCCACAGGGATCAATTTAATGCATAAATCGGATCACGCGGCTGCCCTGCTTAAAGCTTCCAGTGGCTCCTACCCACATGCCGAGTAAAGTCTAAAGTCCGCACCAGGACCCACGGGGCCGTGTGGACGGACACTGCCTCCCCTCAACACAGGCCACACCACCCCTCTGCTGCTCCCAGCACAGGCCACGCCCGGCCCTTCATCAGGGCCTTACTCTCAGGTGCCCTCGGCTCCCGCTGGCTCTCCTGGGAGGAGAGAAACACTAATACTAATAATGGACTACTGATAATGAAAATGAGCATTTTCATCTGGGTCACTGTCCAAACGTCACCTCTTCAGAGAGGCCCTCCCAGACCATCCCCAGCACTATGGCAACCTAGGGCCACTCCCGCCCCCACTGGCTTCGGTTTCCTCAAGGGCCTTGTCCCTTCCCGACACTCCCTCTCACATCCCCATACTTCCCTACCCTCTGCCCCCGTGAGACATGAGCTCCATGAAGGCGAGGGGTTTGTCTGTTTTGTTTCACGCCATATCCTTGGTGCCTAGAACAGTGCCCGGTACCTAGAAGGGGCTCAATAAATATTTATGAAAAGCATGAATTAGTATTTTTAACATCAATTAGGTGATTAAATAATTAATTGATCAATCAGTCCCCCTTGGTCAAATTTGTCTGAGATGCCAGCTCAGATCACACCTGACATCACACACACACGGACACACGTGCACACACGTGCACGCAAACATGCACACATGGACACACGTGCATACATGTGCATGCAAACACATGCACACACAAGTGTGCACATGCGCACACACACGCCAAACTGCTGATCACCCTCCCCTTCCTTCTCTCCCATCTGCACCTTCAACCCCCTTGGAGCCACCCGGATTGGGAGCCCTGTTTTTCTCTCTCCCTTTCCCAGCACCTGTGTGAGTGTGTTGGGGTAGGGCAGTGTGGAGCTGTCCCTCCAGGCCAGCCCCTCCCCACCAGGCCCAGGTGTCGGCCGGGGGACAAAAGTCCCCATGAACAGAGCACCCCGTCCTGCCCTTCTGAACCAACAGAGGCACTAAGAGCCTTCCTCTCGCTCCTGTAATGAACATTTGGTGCCAGGCTGGCCTCCCTGCCTCTCCGCACATCTCTAGACTCTCTACCACCACAGCTTGTGCTGGAAGATCAGACGCTCGTATTAATAACGACCAAGTAAAACGTCACCACAAGGGCAAGTGCTGAGTCTTGGCAAGTACGACTCTCCGATGGGAACCCGGCGGCACACCCTGAGAGGCGTCCGGGCATGGAGGAAATACCTGCAGACAAGGAGTTCAAGTCCCACACCTGGCACAGCCCAGCCATAGGCCTTGGGAAGCCTTGTCCTCTCTGCTCAGGGTTTCAGTGGGGGGTTAGCTAAGAGATCGCTCAGTCTCGGGTAATCCACATTCCTTGAGCTCCTGGGGTGGGAGGCTGGGTTCTACAGGCTTGGGAATCTGGTGGACATGCATATCCTGGCTCTGCCCCTTACCCCCAGGATGACCGGGCAGGCCACTAAAGCTCTCTGAGCTGCAGGCTCCTCTACATACAATGGGGCTCACGACACCTCCCTCCCGTGGTTGCCGCCAAGGTCAGAGCAACTCCTGGGTTCTGACTTGACCTGGGCCACACTGGTAGTCAACAGGCCTCCCCTCCTCATGGACTCTGACCCTGTCCCGGTCACCGCAGTGCTCTCAGAAGAAGTCACTCCAACCAGGCACTTCATTCATTCAATCGTTCATCACGTGTTTCCTGAACTCCTGCTGAGAGCCAGGCACCGTGCTAAAGTGTGACAGGTGGGGCAGCGATGTGGATGAGAGCGTGGATTCTGGAGTGCCCGTTTGGGATGAAGCACTGCCTCTTGCTCGTCATGTGACCTGGAGCAGGACATGTAACCTCTCTGTGCCGTGCTGAACTGTATCTGCAGAGCAGGGCGGTTGTCACATTTATCTCACAAGGTCGTGGTAAGGATTAAACAAGTTAACAAGTGCAGAGCATTTAGGATCGTGTCTGGCACTTGGTAAGGACTGTATGATTGTTGTCTTTGTAATTATGGAATTAGGATGAATAGACAATCTCTGCTCGAGGAGCTCAGCCAGTGCGGGAGACAGAGCACACACCCAGATAATTGCGACTCAAGGGTCAGGGCTGGGAGAGGAACACGAACGAGAGCAGGGTGTGGGTTCTCACGAGGATGGGGGCTCTGCTCCGAGGGGCTGCAGACTCGCGGGGGAGATGGGCTAGACAGTGAAGAACAAGTCAACCTGAAGCCCGTGGTGAACGCCCCCACCACATGCCAGGCACCAGCTGGGGGTCAGAGGGATGACTTCTGCAGGATAAACGCCCTCAGTGGGATAAGGAAGTTTGCACTGGGGACCACGGCAGGGCCACTGGGTTCCTAGTGAACAGAACCAAACAGCAACCAAATTCCCGAGGACAGGGGGCCGCCTGGGATGTCTGCGTGAAGGTGATTGTGGGAGGTGTAGGATGACGAGACCACAAGCACCAGCATGGGACTTCCAAGGATGCGCAGGGCCTTCCTGGGGGAAGAAGGCGGAGGACTTGCATCCCAAGGATGGGCAGGGCTTCCAAGCAGGCAGTGGAGAGGGGAATGCCAGAGGAAAGGGGCGTGGCTGGGAGAGGAAAGGTGTTTGGGGGGAGAGTGAGGCAGGCAGGCTTGCTGGATGCAGGTGGGGTTCCCTGAGTGGGCTGAGAAAGCCAGGGGCAGGCTGGCCGGAACAGACCGGTCACTTGCGAACATCATGGTGTTGGAAAATGCAACTTAATGTATTGCAAATAAAAAATCGGTACTTTTTAAAGGATTCTTGTGATCATAAATGTGGCACCTACCCACAGCCCAGGAGAGCCTCTGGAGAGGCTTTCCTAAAAGCTGCTGGCCTCTCCTATTCTCTCAGAAGACAGGAGGGGGCCGACATTCTGTGACGCTGTTCAGGCTCCTGCCCCGCTGGCCCCCCAGGCCGGAGCACTGGATCAGCCCAGGAAAGCCTGGGTGGGAAAGGCTTCCAGGGGCAGAGGCTCAGGGCTTGGGGGCTGGTGAGGTCTGCCCCGTGTGACCCCCTCCAGGTGGCAGCCCACAGCAGGGACTGCACTTTGACATCTGTCCTCTGTTCAGGGACCTGGCCTCATTGGGATGGGTCTGAATGACTCAGGAGGGGTCCACGCTGCTGAGAGGTGCCAGAACTCCTGCTTCTGTCATCTGGACACAGTGTGGTCTGTTCATGAGAGAGCACTGTGCTGGGGGTCAGGAGACCCAGGTTCCAGTCTAGGCCCTGGGCCACCTTGCTATCAGACTTTGAGCCACTGCCCACCCTCTCTGGGCCACAGTTCCTCTGGGTGAAAGCAAGACGGTGGACATGATCTCCAAGGTCCCTTCACTCGAGGGCTCTACTATGCCCTGGAGGGTCCAGGGAGCTCAGGGCCGTGAGCTCCCTGGGACCAGGTCCCTCTCCTCCTCCCTCCTTTCCTCCTGATGAGGCCACCAGCACCTGTAGGTCTTCTCCACTCCCTGGTCACTGACAGTGGATTTTTACAGCCCATGCCACAAACACTTCAGCCTTAACTACCTCGCTCTGCTATTGCCAGCACCCTCGGGGTACCACTAATGTTGCCCCATTAGTGTCCCAGCCTTCTGTGCAGTTCTGGGCTTCTGAGTGCAGTGGCGGCCCTGGTCCCACCTCCCCGGGCCCCATTTGAGTGCCGTCCGAGTCCTACCTGTGCTCCTGATGCCTTTCCCACAGCAGAGCATCCTGGGAGAGATGCAGAAGGATGCGAGAGCACTATGCCCTCCATTCTCTCCCTTCCGGGGAGCACGGCCTCTATGGCAGGGTCCAGGTTAGGGGACAGGACACGGGCTGGATACAGAGGTGGAGACCACCGTATGGAATGACCCTCCTAAGAGCAGTTCCTTGGAGCTGGAATCCAGGTCCAGAGATGGACTGAGAGGAGTGGAGGAATAGCATCCACAAGTGCCGCTAGCTGTGGTTTAGGGCTTTTCAGAGACCCATAAAGTCTTCATTTGAGTTTATCCAGAAGACTCTTAAATGTGATCTGTCAGCACTAAAGCCCCAGGACCTGGACCGGTCATTCGTATCTTTATTTACCCAACACATGTACCAAACATCGATGACATCCCAGGCACCGGGCTGGCTGCCAGGGATTCAAAGGCAAAAAGCTAACACAGCCCCTGCCCTCAAGAAGCTGGAGGTCAGTGGGGAAGAGAGGGGCCCCGGCTGGTGTGGAGATTGGAGGCTCGTGGTGCCCATCCTAGAGGACTGCTTCTCAGGGGGTCAGTTACCCCCAGGACATCAAGGCGCCCCCTCATTTTCACAGTGCCAGAATCAGCCCTCCCTGAGAGACAGGAGAAGGGGAGGGATTACTGCACAGCTCGGCAGCTAACCTGCCTGGGCGTGAATCCCAGCTCCTCTCCTAGCAGCTGGGTGACACTGGGTAACTCATTAGTCTTCTTATGCCTCAGCTTCCTCCTGTGTAAAATAGGGAGGGTGGTCAGCAGAATAATGCCGCCAAAGATGTCCACGTCCTAATCCCTGGAACCTGTGAATATGTTATGTGACATCACAAAGATGGAATTAAGGTTGCTAATCAGCTGACTTTAAAATAGGGAGATTATCTTGGATTATCCAGTGGGCCCAGTGTCATTACAAGGATCCTTAACCATAGAAGAGGGAGGCAAAAGGGAGCTAGTGTCAGAGTGATGAAGCGTGAGAAAGACCAGACAGGCCAGTGCAGGCTTTCAGACGGAACGCAGGCGGACTGTGGAAACGAGAGAGGCGAGGAAATGGATTCTCCCCTCCAGCCGCAAGCCCTATGGACATCTTGATTTTAGCCCAGTGAGACCCATTTTGGACTTGCGACCTCCAAAACTGTAAGATAATAAACTAGCATTGTTTGAAGCCACCGAGTTCATGGTGATTTGTTAGAGCAGCCACAGGAAACTAATACATCACAGTAGTGTCCACTCCGTAGGGGTGTGGCGATTAATGGCTTAATGACACAGCAATGCAGACCAGTGCTGGGGAATCCTGAGGGCAAGGTTCTGTGGCTCAGGCCTGGGTGGGGGCTCCTATTGGAGAAAGCAGAAGGTCCAGGAACCCTTGGGACAGTGGGACACCCAGGTCAAAGGGCCAGGGACTGGGACTGGGCCAATAGTATGTGGAGCTGAGCTAGCTGGAGCAAGTTGGGCATGTAAGGGTGGGCTCACCCTCCTCCGCCCAGCCATTAATGCTGGCCTGTCTCAAGGCCAATCAAGGCCAGTTCCCCTTTCTGTTCTGTGCCTTGTCCCTGGGTCATCATAGCCTGCCAGGCCCTGGACCTTCACTTACTACCTCCACTTGGTGTCTCCAAGGCACCTCGGAGCCACCATGCCCCAAACCAAGCTCTCCCCCTCTTCCCACCTCCCTGCCATGTGCCCATCTCAGGCTTCCTCTCCAGTTGGGCCCTCTCAGGGGGTGGCATCCCCAGCTGGCCAGGTCAGGGACCCAGGAGCCATCCCAACACCTCTCCAGGTCCTGTTGATTCTACCTCTTCTCTCTGGTCTTCTTCCATGTCTCCCCATCCCGGCTGCCACGGCCCTGGCCCATGCTGCCACCATCTCTTGCCTGCCCCCTTCAGGAATCTCTTGCTCATTCCCCATCCACTTGTAGCCCTTCCAGTCTGTGATGGCTGATTTTATTGTCAACTTGACTGCACCACAGCGTGCCCAGAGGAAACATTACTTCTGGGTGTGTCTGTGAAGGTGTTTCCAGATAAGATTAGCATTTGAATCGACAGACTCGGTGAAGTGGATGGTCCTCCCCATTGTGGGTGGGCATCATCCAGTCCATAGAGGGCCTGAAGAGAAAACAAAAGGGGGAGGAAGGAGGAATCTGCCCTTTTTCTTCCTGTCTGCCCGCTGAGCCGGGACACTGGTCTTCTTCTGCCCTCAGGCTGGGATTTACAGCATCAGCTCTCCCAGTTTTTAGGCCTTCAAATTTGGACTGGAATTATGTCACCGGCTTTCCTGGGTCTCCAGCTTGCAAAGGGCAGATCATGAGACTTCTCAGCCTCCATGATCACGTAAGCCAATTCCTTATACTACTTATATTTATATATATAAGAAGATATATATGTGTATATGATATCTGATCATATGCATATGTACACGTGTATATGTACACACACACAGTCATGTGCCACATAATGACATTTCAATCAATGGTGGACCACCTATATGACAGTGGTCCTGAAACAGCACATAACACATTGACCACCTTAAACTGGTTTTGCTTCCTTAAAACAGGTTGTTGATTAATCAAACCCTGCTCAATAACAGAGACAGCACTGCCAGGCGGGAACCCACAGCCCCAGGATGACCCCGGATCCAAGAATCTTCAGAAATGTTGCCACTGGAGCCCTTTACGAATCACCACTGGAACCCTTTACGAATCGAGAAGTCCTTCGGTGAGGAAAATCGGCTTCCAGCAGCCCAGGTAGCTTGATTACCACACACGGACTGATTCCAGACTCACCAATCAGCTTCTGCCAAGTTTGCCTTAAATTTTGCCCTCAACCTTGGATCGGAGAGACAGATTTGAGAGCCTTGCCTCCTGTCTCCTTGCCAATTGGCCCCGCAAGAAGAGCCTTTTCTTTTCTCAAAAGCCAGTGCCATGGGATTGGCTTCTATGTGCACTGGGCAGCGAGCCGTTGCTCAGTAACAGTCCCGTAAGTTAGTGCCACACAGCCTAGGTGTGTGGTAGGCTATACCATCTAGGTGTGAGGAAGCACACTCTATCGTGTTCACCCAACGACATCGCCTAACGATGATGCATTTATCAGAACGTGTCCCCATCGTTAAGTGACACATGACTCTCTATATATCTCCTATTGGATTTGTTCCTCTGAAAAATCCAGACCAATACACAGTCCATTCTCACCATAGTCAAACATCAAAATGATCTTTTCAAAATCAAATCCTACCAGGCCCTTGAATAGAGACGACAATTCTTACTAGGGCTTGTGGAGTCAGGCCCCTGCCACCCTCTGCCACCTCATCAGGCATCACTCTCTGGAATCTTCTCTAGCAGCCACCCCCCGCCCCCCACCCGACATAGCCTCTTGGCAGTGCCCTGCATCCTCTCACCAGGGGCTTCTCAGATGATGCTCCTCTGTCTGGAAGAGTCCTCCCTCCCCTTCACTATCTTTTGTTATCGTTTAGCACTGAGCTCAAACAGCACTTGCTCTGGGAAGCTCTTACGGGCTGAACTGTGCCCCTAGAATACAGATGTTGCAGTCCTAACCCCAGTACCTCGGAATGCGACTGCATCTGGAGAGAGGTCTTTGCAGAGGTAAGTAAGGTAAGATGAGATCATACAGGTGGACTCTAATACGACTGGGGTCCTTATGGGAAGAGGAGATTAGGACACAGACACACACAGAGGGAAGACACAGAGAAGACGGCCATCAACAAGCCGAAGACAGAGGCTTTGGAAGAACTCAGCCCTGCCAACACCTTGACCTCGGACTTCCAGCCTCCAGAACTGTGCGATGATAAATACCTGCTGTTGAGCGCTCGCCTGTGGTGCGTTGCTGTGGCGGCCCGAGCAGGCTCCCAGAGAAGCCCTCCCTGACCACTCGGGGAGGCTTCTCCCTCCTGTTATGCTCCCATCTCATCCCATTCCTCTCCCTCTTGGCACGTACAGATTTGTCTACAGGTTTCTCTTTGCCAGATGCAGAGCCCCATTGTCTTCCACTGCCCTGTGATGACATGGTTTGCCCTCCATGCTGAACTCTTTCACACCCACTCCCGGTGTCAGCGTCCCTCTGATGTGTGGCCCCAGCACCCTGTACTGCACTGAGCAGGGTCCCGTGGGCTGTCCCCTCACTCGCAGGGACAGTCCTTCTGACCACAACTGCCCTTCCTTCTCTGTAACACTGGCTCACACTGAACCAGGGCCGGCTTTGTGGGTGGGAGGCCTGTGAGGTCACCAGGGGCCCCGCGCTCAGAACCGCCCACGCTCAGTTTAATGCTCTGCTGTCACCGTCTTGAAATTCCCAATAGTTTTATCTTTGAACTTGGGCTTTGTAAGTGAAGTACATTGGAACAATGGTCCATGCACGTGAGCAGAAGAGAGATGCAGAAGTAAGGAAAAAGCTTGATATTTTAGTACCTTGAACAGCACCTTTTTGCCTGCTTTTCAACCAAGGGCCCCACATTTTCATTTGGCACTGGGTCTTGCAAATTACATAGCCAGTCCCACACCAAACTCAGGAGAAACTCAAGCCCTCAAGTCATTGCCCCCCAACTGCTAGAAGGGTAACTCTCTCTCTTATTGATTTCCTGAGCCTCCCAGAGGGGACTGTGCACTCATTCCTACACCTTCCTATTGCCTCAGCTCCGGCCTGGGGGAGTCCTGGTCTGTGATCCTACACACCTGGCCCCCCTCTGCTCCTCTCTGATAGCACGTCTCCACACTCCTCCAGTCACTGACGGAAATGGCAAATGGGCAGAGCCAAGGACGGTGGCCCCCCACTCCAAACTGACATCCATCCATCGGTCGGTCTCCCGGATGAGCAGCCGCCCGCCCGCTCAAAGAAGCAACACTCCTGGAATGCCAGCCTTGCCAGGGGAATTTGGGGGAAGACGCCTCTCCTCATCTCTCATGGGAAATCCCACCTTTCCAGCCTGTCTCAGCCCGACTCAGGGCTTCCCAGACAGGCCATTGCCTCTTGAGTGCAGCAGGATTGGGCTGGAGGTGGGGTGAGGGGATCGTGTTATTTGGGGGGGGCTATTTGGGAGGACTGCATGGCCCACTCTCCAGGGGGCGTCAGCCCAGGAACCCCGACCGGAGTTCTGTCTGGAGCCTGGGTCCTCTCGATTCTCCTGACGACCCAGGGCCCGACCTGGGGCTCCGGTGGGTCGGGCTGGGGAGAGCCCCTCCTCTGTATTCCCAAGCACCCCACTTCACGCTGAGCTGGGGAAGTGTCTGTGTGGGGGGAGAAGAAAGGCAGAGAGTGGGGTGCGCGGGCACAAGCGTTTGGGGTGTGTGCCGTGCAGGCACAAGCGTTTTGCCTTTTTTTCATGCTGGCAACAGCTGGTGCTGCATCTCAGGGCCTGTGGCTGTGACAATTATCAAAATGTTTACTATGTGTCACTATTAATAATGTAGACGCCCCACCAGCCTCCTATTCAGAAAAAGAGCACGTGACAGCCGAGGGGCCGGGCTCCCGGGAAGGGTCGGCTGGGGCCTGGGCCTTGCTCTCCCGCCCACTCACACTTGACCCATCTTGGGCGCCTTGGTGTAGGGACAGGAGTGCCCACCCCCTTGATGGGGGTGCCCATCCCCCTCCCACCTCCTCTTACTCAGCTGGCCCCTCCAGACCAGAACAGAGCTCCCTCCTCTCCTGGTGCCGACCTCACCCTTCGACCTCTAGAGTTGTCCACCCAGGAAGACTTCCAGAAGATTCTATCCCCCCACAGCACTGCACTCTTGCCTCTGTGCACAGAAGGTATGTGTGGTGGTAGTGGAGCTCGTGTCTCATCAGCTTGCTCCCCACCCCACCCTGCTCTGTGATCTCCTTGGGGCTGAGACATTCTCTTCCACATCAGCTTCCTTTCAGTCCCTCAGACACGGCAAGCTCCCTCCCACCTGCCCCAGGACCTTTACACGTGCTCTCTCTTCACTCAGGACACTCATTCCTCACCTCTTTGCCTACTAAGTCCTACACATCCTTTAGGGATCAGCTTAAATGTCACCTTTGGGAAGTCCTCCAGGACCCCCTATTCTAGGTCATAGGTCCCTTTTTGAAATATTTTTATAGAATTCTGTAACTTGCCTTATGAGACCAATCACTATAGTAATTAAATAATTTTAATCTAACACCTGCCTCTCCCTCTAGACTGTACGCTCCCTGAAAGCAAACAGTGATTTCTTGCCCATTGCTGTATTCTTAGCATACAGTAGTCACTTAATACATACTCTTGGGATGGATGAGTGAATGCCCGAGGACCAGCCCTGATTCATGCAGACTTTATAATGCACAGCAGCGGGAGCCCTGCCCTCTTCTCTCCTACTCAAGTCAGTGCTTTGGGCTACGGGTGAGCGCTGGGGGGCTGATACAGAGGTGGAGTTACCCCCTTCTTCTGGAACAGCCCCTCCATCTCTGTAATGCATCCCATCCCCATCCCAACACATGGCCAGCTTCCCAAAGCAAAGAGGACGGAGAGCTCTGAACAACTGCCCCCACCCAAGCGCTGTCCCCCCAGACCTCAAAGGCTGGAGGAAAAGTCAGAAGCGCCACCCTGTGCCGTGTGTCCTGGTTGTGGTGGCAGTCCTTGGCCCTCACACCTGCCCGCAAACAGGTGGGTTCCTGGGCTTGTGCGGACGTGCCCGGTGGGAGAGCACAGAAGGCAGGGGCTGCCCATTCACAATTCTCCCTGGACCTCCGGCCTCAGGCTCAGGACTCCTGCAGAGGAGTGAGCATAGGGAGGGTGACCGCCAGTCTGCCTGCCACTGGGGATCTGTCCCCATCTGAATGCAGACTGTGACTTCCAATGACAGGATAGCGGCCACAGAGTCCACCTGGAACGGCTGGACTAGTGGAGGAGGCTTGGGGTGGGAGAGGTTCCCGCGGGGGATGAGTGGGCTGCAGCCCCTCACGGCTGGCCAGGCTTCCATTAAGTGCTGGTGCGGGGAGGGGGTGTCTCTGGCTCCCGTCCAGCTGCACCCCAAGCACGCCAGCCCTACCTCCCCAGCTGTGTCCCGCACACTGGCCAACCTGGAGAGCTGGGCAGTTGGGCACAGGGACTCTGCCTCACTCCCAGGCTTCTCCCAGCTCCAGGACAGGGTGGTGGGGTGGTGGCAGGCCCCAGACAAGGATGTGCGT
Organism: Tapirus indicus; assembly: GCA_031878705.1. Classification (NCBI taxonomy): domain Eukaryota; kingdom Metazoa; phylum Chordata; class Mammalia; order Perissodactyla; family Tapiridae; genus Tapirus; species Tapirus indicus. The sequence continues at coordinate 52,846,299 of CM062932.1, forward strand.
GGCAGTGGGGGTCAGGCAGGGCTGACCAGGGCCAGGGAGGGAGGAAGCCTCCTCAGTAGCCACACTCAGTGCCATCTTCTCCAAAGGTGGCTGTCCTCAGGAGAAGAGGGCGGCACTTTGCAGACCTGAATGTCCAGCTGGAGGACCTGCCCTCCCCTCTCCCAAAAGAGGGTGACAGGTGATGCTCAGGAGCGGCCACGCCACCTCTGCATCCTCCTGCTCCCCGACCTGCAGGAGACGTGGAGACAGTCAGGCTTGAACACATTCTTATGGAGCATCCTGTGTGCCAGCGCCAGGCTGCGGACCCTGAGCCCCAGACCCAGGTCCAGGGCCCGGGGCTCTACTCCTGGCTCTGCCACCAACCTGCCCAGTGAGCCTGGGCAGAAAGTGTCCCCCTCTGAGCCTGTTTCCTCACCTGTAAACTGCGAGGGTCAGACTCCATATACCAACGGGGTCTCCTGCTCTGACCTTCTAGGGGTGCTTCTCCCCTTCTGACTCTCTTTGCCTCGGGGGCTTCCCTGCCCCCGCCACCACCCCAGGATTTGAACTAGATCTGCCTGATTTAGAATGCATGCAAGCACTTCCTGCTGTGGGGGCCGGGGTCTAGGGTGATTCAGTGAAAAGGACATGGGACTGGGGATCAGGAGTCTGTCCAAGGCCAGCCTCCCACCCCCCAGCAACCACCATAAACAAGCTGTGCATCCTTGGACAATTCAGGGTCTCTTTCTGGGCCTCAGTTTCACGCTCTGTAAAATGGATGATGCAGTACTTCTCAAATTAATGTGAATAGGAATCACCAGGGGATGTGGTAAAGCACAGCTTCCTGGGCCCCTCCCCAATACTCTGATTCAGCTGGTTAAGAGTGGGATGCTGCTGCCGCTGGTCGTGGAGGAGCTCTCTGAGGAGCACTGCCCTCCTGGGTTCCTTTTGCATCTCAAAATGTATGACAGTTAGAAGCTTGGGGTGGGGGAAGGGTGAATGGGAATCCAAGACACTGATCGGGGCACGCTCTGGGCAAAAATCCCAGCCTCCTATCAGTCAGGCAGGGATGTGCAGGCTGAATCCCCGTGGTGTTCCCGTCCTCACCACCTCCCATTCTCCACCAGGCCTGGCGACCACCCATACTCCATGGGGAGCCCCCGTCGGCACATCCTGAACGCAGCTCTCAGTGTGAGCTGATGGAGAGCGGGACTGACAAGAAGGGGCTCAGGAGCCAGGCACTGGGGTTTGGAAACGGGGCTCCTCCCCTTAGGAGCTGTGTGCCCCTGGGAAAGTTACCAGACCCCTCTGAGCCCCAATTTCCTTGTCTCTAAAATAAGGATAAGATTGGAATTACACACAGAATGACACCATCCACGTTAAAAGCATACAACGCGTGCATCTGTACGGGCTGGTACATACACAGGATGTCACCGGAAAAGTACAAGAAATGGATGGCTGGATCTTTAGCAGTAAGTTAAGGTCAGTGGCTGGAGGGCAGGGAGGGGACTCACCAGTCACTGGACACTCTTTTTGCATTTCTTACTGCATGCTTGTATATTCTTCCAAAAATGACTTTCTGCCTTCTTTTGGGGCTGTTTTCAGGTGACCCATACAAAGGGTTTAGCATGATGCCTGGCGTATAGTAAGCACTCGATAAATTGCTAGCTCTCCTTCTCACCCGTCCTTCTGCTCCTCCACACCCTCTCCAGCCGGCTGGCTCTCCCAGCCCACCTGCCTGTCTCCTGAACCAGAACGCCTCTCTTCTTCCTGCTGCCCTTTATTTATTTATATCCTCTTCAAAAGGAAGGTGTGTGTGTGGCTGGATCAATTCATCCACATCACTCACTTTGCTCAACTGCCCCTCCTTCCACCCCTCTCCTCCTCGCTGAGACCCAGAGCGTAAATTCCTTCCGGCCATTAATTAAAAGCAGCCTCTCCCTTAGCAAGAGTGTACTTGCCATAAATTAATAGCGGTCTTCTTAATCCAATCTTACGTCCTCCTCGAGCCATAAACACATGGAGCTTGAGTTGGTATATCTGTGCATCCGGCCATGAAATTTAATTTCTGATGCTTCAGCAGACTGCGTGGGGGTGGGAGGGTACCTGTCTGGGGGGCTGCCCCACCTTGAGTCCCAGCACCAGAGCCTTGGTGAACCGAGTGGGTTTACCGAACCGCCCCCCGTGATGTTTGGAGGCGGTGCATACCTGGCTCTTAAAATCTGAAGGTTCAGGAGTTTAATTGTCATGATTGTAATTTCTGACATTATACTGCCTTTCATATATTTTATCCCATCGGATTCTCACGACAGCTCTATGAGGTAATGGGTTGGGAGTATGAACCTCACTTTAGAGATGGAAAAACTAGGTCTAACATGTTGTTTAGAGTCAGGTCTGGATGGAGTTCTTGTTCTGCCACTTTCTAGCCGCTACTCTGACCCTCAGTTTCTTCATCTGTCCAGGGGGGAAGATAACGCCTCCTGCAGCTTTGATGTGAGAGTGGGATTAAATGTCACATGTAAAGGGCTCAGTATAGGGCCTGGCTATAGATGCTGCACAGGGTAGAGGTCTTCTAAGTGACCCCGCTCAAGATCATCCGTCCAGCTACAAATGGAGGAGCCTGGACACGGACCCTGACTCAAATTGCACACCCTTGCAATTCCATCTCAAGGATCCAGAGTCTGGGGTCACTGGGCTAGGTCTCTTGAGCAAGCTCGCTCAAGCTGCTCCCTACTCCGGGCCTGCCGAATGCCCACCCCGGGGTGTGTCCACGAGCCACAGGACAAAGGTGGAGCCAGGAGCTGCCTGTGCCCACCGACAGGCCATGGCAGAGCCCAGACAGAAGACCCTCCTGCCAGCCTGGCCGCAGCTGTCAATTCGCTCTGAGCTGCAACCACCCCAGGTGCCCCCGCGGCGCCCCCCCTCCCTGGTTGCCCCCGCATCACCACCCTACTTAGCAGCGGAGAGTCTCCAGCAATTTCCGCTTGGCCTTGGGAAACCTGGGACTGTCACTCTCACAGTGATGCGTGTCGTCCCGGCACAGGCTCATCCACGATGACACAGGGCGCCACGGCCACTTCTACAGCCGCTGTTCCCATTCAGAGCTGAGTGTCGCCGTCTCTCCGGGCACTTCTGGCCCTTCGGGAAATGAGCCTCCCATGTGGGTCCCGGCTCCTGGGCAAACAGCTCTTCTACGCCCAGACCCTCAGCCGGACTTCTCTGGATCTCACTCACAGAAACTCCCTGAATTAGCTTCTCTTTTCCTATGCATACAGCTGCTCTCCTTTCAAAGTCTTCTCACTGCCTTTGAGTCTGTTGTTTTCATTCTTATTTTTTTCTGTGAATCTTCAAGTTTGTTCGCAATACTTCACACCTGCAGGGAGGCACCTCTCCTGGGGCCTGCCCCAGAACCGAGGAATCTGAAGCTCCGGGGGTGAGGATAAGCGTTTGTGTTTGCGCAAGCCCTCCGGGGCATTCTGATGCACACTCAGCTTGGAGAACCAGTGCTCTAGGTCAGTGGTTCTCAGCTGGTTTGCCCCCAGGGCACATCTGGCAATGCCTGGAGACATTTTTGGTTGTCATAACTGGCATCTAGTGGGTAGCGGCCAGCGATGCTGCTAAAGCTCCTACAATGCACAGGACAGCCCCCGCATAGCACAGAATGACCCGGCCCAACGTGCCAAAGTGCTGAGGCTGGGAAATCTTGCTCTAGACCCATCCAGGCTGGAATTATCTTGCAATTAACATCTGAGAAGGGGGAGGGAATGTCCCCCTTACAGTGCCCCATAGAGTCTCCAAGGCCCAGGGGAGCACCATTCCCAGGCAGACTCCCAAACACAGGAGCTTTGGATGGTAGCAGGGAGCACTTCTGTGCACATTGTAGGAATTATACACACATGAACTCACCTCACTCCCACAACTGCCCTCAGAGAGGGGTCCTCCCCCGGGGGCCCATTTTACAGACTGGGAAACTGCAGTGCAGAGAAGTCCAAGGTCTGATGGCTACTGAGCGGCAGAGCAGGGATAGGAACCCAGAGTAACTGAAGCCAGAGCTGGCTTCCTCCCCAGGATGCCACACACGACCTCCTCAAGTGGAGATGTTGGGATGTTATTACCAATCTATTTAAGCAAGAGAGGAAAACTGCAGGCAGTGCAACCACTCACTCACTCACTCAATCTGTCTAGGACTGGTGATAAAGTGCCTGCTGTATGCTCCCCTCTAAGCCAGTGCTCTATGGTATGAGGGTGTAGTTTCAGGCCACAATAACTCACACTCCAGCTGGGAGAGAGAGATTAGTGCACATGAGTGCACGTGCGCACACACACACACAGAGCCCTAAAGGTTAAGGCAGCATCTCTTTGGGTCTCTTTTGAGGTACAGAGTTGTAGGTGCTCAATGCATCCAGAGAATTAGGACGGGAGTGAGGGAGGCCCCTGGGAGAGCTCGGCCTTGAGGTGTGGGTCAGAGTCGCAGAGCCGGAGAAAGGAGGCCAGTAAAACAGAAGGAAGAACATGGGGCTTTGGAGCCAGAGTGGCTCTGAATCCTGCTCCCCCAGGATTACCAGTGGTGTGAATCTTGGCCAAGTCACTTATCCTCAAGTCTCAGTTTCCTAATCTGCAAAGTGGGGACGTTACCGCCTGCCACACAGCGCTGGGCGGGGACGAAACGGGAAGTCAGGAAAAGTGCTTAGCGCTCACCCCGTTCATATGCTGCTCCTGTGTCGGTGCTGGCGGCCCTGAAGCAGGAATAATTCCTGTCTGGTCACTGGAGACCGGGACCCCCCTGGGGGTGGGGGATGGGACAAAGTGGACAAGAGTGCACGTGTTTGGGCAATAACGGACCCCCATCCCCAGCCAGCGAGGCAGAGCGACTAGTTTCTTCTGAGCGGTCCCGCAGAGCCACTGTGATTAGCAGGTGTCACAGAGGTGCTAAGTGCCATTAGCACCTAATTACACCTTTGTCCTTTGCCGTAATCAGGTGAACTGAGAAAGGACTGCAAAGGGGAGAGCCGCAAAGAGAAAGCAGGCAGCTGCTGGCCGGGAGTACCTGCAAGTGTGTCCATTCCTCTCCAGAATGGGGCCTCTCTCAAATGGCCAGAGGGCCTGGGCCAAGTCAAGCGGATAGAAAGGATGCAGCGGATTACAGACTCTTAAAAGCTGAGGGCAATCGAAGTCTTGGCTCAATAGGAAACAGGGAGCCAGTGGGGTCCTCTGAGAAGGGGGAGGTGTTCGATGAAAGAGGACATTTAGCAAGACGAATCAGACAGCTGTCTGCGGGATGGATGGCAAGGGGAGGTCGGATCAGAGGGGCCGGTTAGGAGGCTGTTACCGTAATCCAGGCATGAGCTGATGTGCTGGGTACCAGGACCCCGTGAGAACTGACAGGCCCTGGCGAGTGCATTCCAGACATTTATTTCTTCCCAGGTACTCGCCTCCCCTGTTGGAGATGATGCTCCAATGCCTGGAGGTCCCACAAGAATCACACCAAGGACTCACAGCTGGCCTTGCCCATCCCCAGCACCATCCATGGTAGAGAATGGCTCATTCTGCCCCTTCAGACCCTGGCCTGTTAGACCTGGGATTTTCAACAGTCCAAACCTGGAGGAAAACACGGATCAAAGCTCTGAATCTCACGGCCCGGCCACCTCTGCCCTTCCTTGGCACCACCACCTTGCCCGGCGCTTCCTTGCCTGGCGGCAGCTGGTCCTCATTACTCCTGCTCTGGGGTCACATCCAGAGGGCAGAGCGGGGTCTGCTGAGGTCAGGGGAGTCCACAGGTGAGTAGCGATGTTTGGGGAGGCACAGCCAGGGCTTCTGGTCACCCAGAGCTGTCTCTGCTCCCCTAGGTCACCAACACCCATGCCTCCCAGGCCCCATGCTGGGGATGCCAGTTTCAGCAAAACACAGGACGCCCAGTTAAATGTGAATTTTCTTTCAGTCCCTCAACTGTTAGAGTTGGAGTTTCCAACAGTCCAAACCTGCAGGAAATGCAGCACGTACATGCAATATGTGGGACATACTTATACAAAAGATGAGTCCTCGTTTACCTGAAATTGAAATTCACCTGGGTGTCCTGTATCTTACCTGGTCCCTGAGCCACCTGCAGACACCAGGTGCACAAGAACTAGGACATGGCATGGAGACAAGTGCACTGGACCCCAAGACACCTGGGTCCCCCTCCGGCTCCCCACATGGTGGCGGATGCTCCTCTGTGAGAGGGAACGATCTCTGAGGGCAGTGATCATGTGAATGCCAGGAACCGTTACCGGCGAAAAGTATCAAGAGGGGCTGGGAGTCACACAGCTGACATTCCATTAGGGATCGAAGGCCGCCCACAGCAGACTGGGCCTCTCTAGGGACACAGGGCACCCAGCCTCCGCTTCTCACCTGTGAGAGGAGGACTTGATTCACCTTAAAAACCTGCTGATGATGCTAGGCACCTGCCTTGATCTTTCAATAAGGACGTATTCAGGGAATCGCAACCTGTCCCACCAACAGCCCCCTCGACACAAAAAGAGGAAACAGAATCCACAGCCAGAAAAAAGTATCATGTCCGGCTGTCCACAGCCAACCTCGGTGAGCCTGGCACCGTCCACCGCCAGGAACGATCAAGGCCACTCTGCCCCCATCACGTGGAAATCAGAGGCTGGCCGCAGGTTGCTGCCCCGCACCTGCCAGCAGGATTATACCTGTATGACCGGAATGCGTCAGAGCAGATTTTATCGAGATAATAAAAATAACAATGATCAAAATGGAGTTGGAACCCAGCCAGAGGGGGAGTGTTGGAGGGGAAGAGTCTGATTTTTTTATTTTTTAAGCAGGACAGCCACACGGAGGATGTGATGACTTCCTCCCTGTGCCCCCGCCAGTGCCTGCGGCCATCTGCTCCCGCCAGCTCCCTGCCTGGTTCGCTCGTTTCCAGAAATGTGGCCGTCTAGAGTCTAACCAGGGCATGCTAGGAGCCACCACACGGAGCCGAGGCCGGGGCGGGAAGAAGGGTGGACCAGGCAGGGACCAGGGGAGGCTGGCCGAGGATGCACAGGTAAGAAGGGAAGGCTGGACAGGCAGGTACGCCCTCTCAGGAGCGAGGACAGTGACGAACACCCAGGGAAGGTCTATGCTGCGAGCTTTGGGGAAAGTACAGAACAAAGGGTCATAGCTGCACGACTCATCCACGTGCCCTTCTCTCAAGCATACTTCAGGGTGTTAACCTTGGCTCACCCCAGGAACGCTGTGTTTGCAGCACACGGGGTGGGGGTGTCCGTAGAACCGTGGGTTCACAGGGTCACACAAGGGTGGTGCGGGGAGAGCGCTCGGAGCTCAGCTGGTCCAACCTGCTCGTTCTACAGATGGCGAGCGAGAGGCCGAGGCGGATGGGGCTTTCCTAAGTTCACAGCACCCAGCACCACCCTTCCCCTCCCCCACCCGCCCCATTCACATCCCTCCCTCGGCGGCCTTCCCCGGGGACATGATCGGGCTCTCGTTCCAGGTCTTCCCTCCACAGGCTGGTGGCCTCCGTCCTCATCCTCCTCCCAGGCCCATGTCCCTGTCACCTGGAGCAATGCTCCATGCAGAAGTGGGGTTCTGGGGGGGTCCCTCCGCCAGCCCTGCATACAGAATTGCCCCCAAGGGTCCACGCAGGGCAGAGGCCCAAACACCTCTGTTCTTCAAGTTGGTGGCATGCGTTCGGGGCCTAGCAGTAAGCTGGACAGGGCACTAGAGGAGGACAGTGGAGGACTCTGTGCCTGGGCACCTACCTGCCACAACCAAGACACCCAGCTTGGAAGAGCCAGAGGCCTCGGGGAGGAGCAGATGGCACCCAAAGTTGAACCCCGTGTCTGCTGTGCTCCCCCAACCCGTGCCACCCACATGATGCCTTCTGATCAGATCTGGGGTTTCTTACACGGGGTAATCGGATCGCGGAGGCGTTAACTGGATTAGGCAGAAGGCTTCCAAGAGACACTGGCTGGAAGTGGCTATTAAATAGCACGGGGGCCTGGGCATGTGATGAGGCAGGTTTCCAACCCCACATTCTCCTCTCCTCCCCTCCTGGGCGGAGCAGGGCACAGGGGCGCGCAGTGGGGGCTGGGAGCAGGTTCTGGTTCCTCAGCCCTCTTCTTAACCTGTCCCTGTCCCCTCACTTACCCACCCGTGCCACATCTCAGTGATCTTCCTTTTTGGACCATGGACCACGTGGCTGGTTCTGTGTTGGATACTTTGCATTTTCTCCTTTAATTTCCTCGGGGAATTTACAAAGTCAGTTTCAGCGTCCCCATTTAACAGAAGGAAGAACAGAGGCTTAGAAGTTAAAAAATTGCCCCATAACTTATAGCTAACAAGTAAGTTTGGGATTCCAATCCAGGTCTGCCTGATATTATTTCCATCTCAAAAACCGTTCCCCCAAACCTGGTCATGGCCAAACTCTCCAACTTCTGGGGCCCAGCTGTGGACTGTCCACCCTTGCCGGCCTCTGAGGCTGAATGTGGGGGAGGGCGGAGGCAGTGCTGGCGGGGATTCGTGGGCTCCAGGGAGAGGTCAGACACTGGACAAGCCCCCGACCCCCAATCACTCGGGCTGGAGTAATGGCTTCCCCACGGGGCACCCAAGGGCCTCAGTCACATGTTGTCCGGCTGTGCTACATCAGACACCTCGAGGCAGCCACACACTCGCGCACACACGCATGCACACTCGTACACCCAACAGGCCCCCTCCTCCTCCTGCTGTGTTCCGGCTCCCCGCTCCCCGCAGCACTTGTCAGCACCCAACATACATAAATATTACTCATCTCTTCTGCTGGTTACCTCCCCAACCAGAATGGAAATGCCTTGAGAGCAGAAATATCGGCCTGTTCCTTTCTTTCCTACAGTCTCCTCAGCTCCTAGAACAGTGCCTGAAATACAGTGGGCCTTCAGTTAGCATTTGCTGAATGAATGAATTCGGGAGGGGGAAGGGGTGCGAGTGAGGACGGTGTGAGACGGAAGAGGGGGGATGTGCCAGCGTTTGTGTGAGGGGAGAAAAGGTGGGGTGAGGTCAACATTCGGGGAAGCAGGCGCAGGGCAAAAGGAAGGGGCCTGAGACAGAGGGAGAGAAGAGGGACAGCAAGGCCCCTGTGTGTGAAAGACACAAATGACAACGCGCATGTGGAGGGGGCGGGTGGAGCGGCCCGGGGCTGCGTATTAACGCTGTTCCTTGTGTGATTCTCGCGCCCCCGGCTCCTGACTGAGGGTGGGCCAGAGGACACCGGGCACAGTATCTGAAGCTCCCAGGAGCATGGGGAAGGCTCAGAAAGGAGGGGCCTCCCTGGCTGCCATCAGCAGCCGCACGTGTAGCTCCCGGCTCTGCGTGTGACTGGGCCCTGGCCGCTGCCGGCCACAAGGACACCGCCAGGGCCGCCTCCAGAGAGTCAGCAGAATGGCCAGTGCCACAAGCTGCTTCCTAATGAAGTGTGGAGTCGTGGGAAGGCAGCGGGGGCCCAGGCCAGCCCCAGATGGCCCCAGCTGCTCGCCAAAGCCCCGGGGTCAGGCAGGAAGCTGGGGTGCAGGGAGCTGCCGGGGGATCAGGGGCAGTTTGGAGAAGGGCCTGGAGGGGGCACCGTCCTCTGAGGAATGCGTGGAGGCAGCCAGGAGGGTGGTGGGGGAGCTGGGGGACAGGCCCTATCCTGGCAGGCTCCCTGCTGCTCAGGACCAGCCTCCAAGGCAGCCCGAGGACGTGAGGGACATGGCGCAGGCGGACTGACCGGGAAGCCCTTGAGACAAGGGATTGCAGAAGTCAGAGGTCCCGGCCTTTGGGGAGGATGCAGGGAGCCCACTGAGTTGGAGGCCCTCCCAGCTACACGTCCCATGCAGGCCTCCCCACTGGCCCTGCCTGTCCCATAAGGTTGGCCTGTTCTGGGCACAGATGCACAGGTCGCGTGGCCTGACCAGAGGCAGTAGAAGGCCTGCAAGATGGGGTCCTGAGCAGCTTTGGAATGGAACCACTGGGCAATCTGGAGCACCAGGGGAACCGGAGCAGGGACCCACGGTGTGGTGTGGAGGCAACGGGGCCTCCACGAGAGAAGCCAGCCTGGAGTAGTGACCAGCAATCGGGACGGGGTTCAGCACACCTGGGTCCCATATCCACTCTGACTCTACCTAGCTGGGTGACCTGCAGAGGTGGCATGGCATGGCATGAAAGTCCAGTGGAGTTCCACACCTGGCCCGGAGACTTTGGGCAGGTCACTTCACTTGACGTCTGTGAACCTCAGTTTGCCCATCTGTGAAATGGGTTGGCAGGAATATGAAGTGGGGTCACGGTACATATGAAATCACCTACCCCAATGCACTGCACTTGTTTATATCTGTATGGGTTTGGGTATTTATGCCTTCTCCTCCTCCTCGCCCCAGAGTCCTGGCCTTTGAAGAGAGGGGCCTGACTGACAGCATATCTGGTTCCCGCAGTGCAGTGTCCAGGAACCCATGGTCAACTTCCTTCCCAGCAGGCCCCAGCTGACTGTGATGCTCCCCCACCCACATAGGGAGATGTGGAGAGACAGGGACACAGGAGAGGCTGGCTGGTGCTGGCCTCCACTGACCCTCCTGCTACCATTCTGATCTGGTGGCCCCTTCAGCCCACATCCTCCCTGCATGGCTTCCAATGACAGGTCCCTGGTGACAGTTCCCCATCACAGCCTGGCAGCATCTGAGCAAAGGAGGAGACAAGCTGGCTTGGAGTGAGAGGGGATGACCCTGTCATCAGAGGCTGGCCACTTGTACCTCCCTCCACTCCCAGCCCAGGAAGGAACGGTCGGGACCCTGACCATTTCCTTCCTGGGGACCCTGGTGGGCAGCTGGGGGCCCCAGGGACTGTCTCCTAACTTCATCGGGTACCCACACCAGGCCCGGGGGCCTGGCCCGGTGCACCTGTGCTCATTCCTGCCCACAGCTGGGCTGCTCCTCAGCTCGCCCGTGTCGCCTCTTCCCGGAACACGCGTTCTCCTGACTTTCGAGTACTTTCCACCCTCTCCCATCTCACCGGGGCCTGCGGGATGGAGATCCTCCCCTGGTCTGGCTACCCGGTACCCCCTGGTCTGGCACGGGCCTCCGGCCACTCCCACGGCTGAGATAGGAGAGAACGCCCACTGGGGTGGAAGGTGAGAGCCTGACGCAGTGAGATTTCTGGACTCAGGACACGAGACCCGTGAGCAAACCTCAGCCCCGCCATTCACAACTGTCTGACTGTGGGCAAAGTGTTGAACTTCTGTGATCCCCGTTTTGTAAAACAGGGGATGGTACTTTACTGATAGACTCTCGGGGATGATGTATGTAGCTGGCCGGCATGGTCCCGGGCACACATGGGAAGGCACAGGATTCCTGGACCCATGGACGTCACCGGCCATGCCTTCCAACCCGGTCCTCAAGTCTCATCCAATGACAGCTTCCTCCACCCTCCCCAGACTTAGTCCTTATACAGTCGTAGGATGGTTTGCCTTGTACTTCTGTGCTTACTCTTTTAGGTAGTTTTTGTGATGTCCCTAGGCTACATACTGTCCTTCCAGTTTTACACACGAGAACACTGGGGCTCAGAGGCTGGGTCACTACTCTGAGGTCACATGGCAGCTGGTGGCAGAGTGAAAGTTGCTCTCAGGTGCCCTAAATCTAGGACTTTTCTCATCACATCTTCCTGGGGGAGGGTGGTAGGGGTCCCCCTGACCAACATTGGTTAACGCCAACCCGCACACCATTTGCTGCCCATCATTATTTGGGAGCCATGTAAGCATATGCAGAGTCAAGGGGTCCACTGGAGTGCAGAGGCAGCTCTCTGGGGTTGGGGGAGGGGGTGTGGGGTGCCTCCTAGAACCTAATGCCCCGCCCTCCTGGGTCAGGCTGCTTGGCAACCCAGTGCTCGATGGCAGCTGAGCCGGGCCACGGGGGGCAGGTCAGGCAGCACAGGCCTCCCCGACAGCCAGCTGGCCCAGGCAGCCCCATGCATCAGCCAGTTCTAATTGTTTATTCTCCAGCCTTGTTATGACTCGATAAAATCTATAACTCAGATAGTGCCTGTCTTCCCTGGCTCCCTCCACCCCCACCCCGCCCGGCTCTCGCTCCCTGGGGACACCACTCTGCTCTTTATAGAAACCACTTGCTAAACTGGACCCACTTCAAACCCGTAATTGTCAGTAAATGACCCTCCCAGAGAAGAAGCTGCGAGTTAAGTGTGAAGCTCTGAGCATAACATGGAGGGCTGGCCTCTGCCTGTATCAGGGGCTCACGTGGTCCTGCCAGGAGCAGCGGAACCCCTAAGGACGGCCCCCAAGCCTGTGCCGCCCCTGGAAGGTGGGAGGGGCCCGGACAGGGGTGGTGAGGAGACCTGGGTCCTGGCCTGGGCCTGTCACGGACAGTGAGCTGTAGACCCTGGGGAGGTCACAGCACCTCTCCGGACTTCCATTTCCATTTACGCAGTAAAGTAAGTGGATTTGGTACAGCGGCTTCCACTTCTTTTCAAAATTTTTTCAGTGGTGGAACCCTTGGGTCAAGTGAAATCTGAGACAGACGCCCAGTAGAGAAGACAGCTGAAAACAGACTTTTCTGGTTAAGGGGCAAGTGGGAAATGTAGCATCACCTTGAAGGAACCGCTCCTTTTCTTGTTTTTCCAACTGAAACCTAGAAGTTTCTGGAAAACTAAGAGTGGGACTTTTTCATTGTTGTGTCCTGCACAATGGGCCTGTCCCAGTGACATGTCCCCAGCAGTGCTAACACATGTGCAAGGAAGGAGGGAGGGATAGAGAGAGGAAGGAAGAAAACGGGAGGGAGGGAACACACATGAATCCACTTTTTTTCTCTTCCTTCAAGCATAGCTCAAAATGCCTTCCTCCACTCTGAGCCATCATCTCCTTCCCAGGACTCAGGATAAAATCGGAGTCCCCTCCTCAGTCCCCGAGGAACCCAGCCTGCTCCTGAGGTCCAGAGAGCTACGCCAGTGGTCTCCAACATGGGAGCCGAGGGCCCTGAGCTGTTACGGGGGGCCTCCAGCGCACGTGCGCCCCAACTCTGTCTCCCGGCAGAATCAATACGTCTCCCGTACCTGTGGCCATCGGTCAAAAGTGTGTGGCTGCTGTTGTGATTAATAAGATGAAAATCCATTTAAAAGCGATACCGAATTCACAGCAGCCCTCTGTCACTGCGTGTTTTCATTTCGCTAAATGAACAACCACTAGCACATGGAGATCCTTGAGTTTCTTTGGAAGAGGGGGTCCTTGTGCTGGAAAAGGGGGGGTGCTGAACCCACACGGCCTGAGCCTTGGGCAGCCCGACCCCCCTTGTGCCGTCCATGCCCCCCATCCTCGATCCTGTCCAGGAGCTCCGGGGTTCCCCCAAGGAGGGCAGCTGTCTGCTGGGCCAGAGGCCACATCTGGAATTCATCCTCTTCATTAAATTAGTGGCTGTTTCCCAAGCCCCGGCTCCCTTGATCCCCCAAAGCCTTGTTCGTGCTGTTAACAAGGACAGTAATTTGTTCATTAAAAATGGGCCGCCTTCCCAACAGGCCTCCGGCGGCTGCCCGCCCTGGGGGAGGAGGCCTGTGTGGAGGCAGAGCGCCCGGTCGGTCCCGGGGTCAGAGCCGGCCCATCCCGGGCCTCTCCAGGGCAGAGCCGGACTGCTCTGATCACTCGGCCCCTAACTCCCCAAGTCACTCTGAGGATGCCTGGGGACAGTCTGGGGACAGGCCATGAGGCAGCTCCTGCCAGCTCCCCTCCCGCTCCGTGACAGGGCTTTGTGGCCATCCAATCAATGCAGACAACTAGATCTGGCACTGAGTCCCTGTGCAAACAGCCCATCAAGAGGCATTTATTGTCGCGAAAACAAACAGGCCCCCTCCCCCTAGCGCCCGCCCGGTCCCACCCCCGCTCCCCCACCCTGGTATCCTTCTCCTGTCCTTGGAGCAGCTCAGACCCACTAATCCAGGGCCACTCGGTCCTGAGCATTCCAGTCTCTGCCCAAGCCAGGCTGGGTCCACAGGGGACAGGCCCCCACGCACAGTAACCCACACAAGAGAGGCCTCCAAGCCTTCAGACCCCGTGCCTTTAGTAACGAGCCGAGTTTAACCACATCGGCCCCTGAAGGTGGTGTGCTGGGTTAAATAGTGTTCCCCCAAATTCTTGTCCACTCAGAACCTCAGAATGTGCCCTTATTTGGAAATAGGGTTGCTGCATTTGTGATCAAGTGAAGATGAGGTCATACGGGATTAGGTTGGGCCCTAATCCAACGATGGTGTCCTCCTGAGAAGAGGCAAATTTGGACGTAGAGACAGGCAGAGAGAGAAGGTGATGAGAGACACAGAGATGTGGGGAAGAGGGCCCTGTGACCCTGCAGGCAGAGACTGAAGGCATGTGTCCACAAGCCAAGGAGGACCAAGGACAGCCACCCGAGGCCTGGAGAGAGGGATGGAACAGATTCTCTCTCAAGGCCTCCAGAAGGAACCAACCCGGCCAATGCCTTGATTTTGGACTTCTGGCCTCCTGAATTGTGTCCTCAGACCCGTAGTTTGTGCTACTCTGTTGTGGCAGCCACAGGAAACCCAGACATGTGGGTAGCGGGTTGGGCAGTGAGACGGTTAGTTTTATGTGTCAACATGACTGGGCTCAGGACGCCCTGAGGGCCGGTAGAACATTATTTCTGGGTGTGTGTGTGAGGGTGTTTCCAGGAAGAGATGAGCATGTGAATTGGTGAAGTGAGTAAAGCAGCCGGCCCTCACCGCTGTGGGTGGGCACCATCCAATCTGTTTAGGGCTCAAATAGAACAAAAAGGCGAAGGAAGGAGAATTTGCTCTGTTGAGCTGGGACGGCCATCTTCTGCTCTTGGATGTCGAAGCTTTTGATTCTCCGGCCTTCAGACTCGGACTGGGACTTACACTGTTGGCTGCTCTGGTTCTCAGGCCTTCAGGTTTGGACTGGAACTCCACCACTGGCTTTCCTGGGTCTGCAGCTTGCAGACAGCAGATCGTGGGACCCCTCAGCCTCCATGGTCACAAGAGCCAATCCACATATAAATCTCTTTCTATATATCTATCTTTAAGCTATTGGTTTTTTTCCCTGGGGAACCCTGACTAATATAGGCAGGTTTGGGAAACTGAGGCCCAGAAGTTGAGTGGTTCCCCCCGAGGTCACTAGAACAAGGCAGGGGCAGCGCTGAGCCTGGAGTTTAGAGCCTCCCCTCCCCAAGAATCCCTCTGTGCTCCTAGAGACTGAGAAGGAACACAGGCCCCACATTCCAGCCACGCTGTTGTGAGGGCAGCCAGGCTGGAAGGCCTGAGCGTCGGTCGGAAGGGCAGAGAGCGTTTTCCTCCCACACCAGCAGGACAGCCTTCCCAGAGTGCCCGAGAGCTTGTGTCCCCACTGCTACTCCCATCAACTCTGAATCTAAAAACGGGGCAGCAGCCACTTGTTTCCTGGTTCTGTGCTAGGTACTTTTCAAACACTATCGCATCATCCCTACTCCTTAAAACTAACCTACCAGAGAAGTATTATTAGCCCCACTTTAAAAAAGAGGAAATCAAGTCTCAGAGAGGTTAAGAAAGTTGCCAGAGGTCACACAGCTTGGGAGTGACAGAGCTGAGATTTCGACTCAGGTCAGTCTGGCTCCTACTAACAGAGGCCCTGACACAGTAGGGATCCTCTGAGGACGTCCCTCACCTGGGCGACTTCCTGGAGTGGGCACAGTGTGCCTCCTCTCAACAGGAGGCCTGGGAAAGAGGAGTCAAAGAGAGGAGGATGGGGGACAAGGAGGGAGGCCCAGAACTACCAACAACGTCACTCGGCAGGAGGACAATGGCCATCTCAGAACCCAGGGCCAAATGGGCAGCAGGTCCCCTGGAGACTGCCACCCGTAGGGAGCGCCCGCCCCGGCCCGCTCCCGGCCATGGGCGCTGACACGTCATTCTCCCTGGCCACGGGAGTGTTTATTTCCAGGGCGAGGCCGGGAGTGGTTTCCAGGTGGGGGTTCGTGGAAATAACGTGCTCACATGCTCTCCCTCTCGCGCTGCCCCGGGCCGTCCTCGGGAACAGAGCCCCATTCAGCCCGTCCAGTGAGCCGGCCTGGTGGCTGATGGCCCGCATTCCCGGGAGGGTGGAAAAGTCAACTCAGAGACAAACGCCCTGTCGGAGCCAGCCCCCTCCACCTTCGCCACATCCTTCACATCCTCATCCTCCCCAGGAGGACAAAGTACACACGGGTAAGGGAAAGGGCTTGTGACCGCCCAGCTTGCCCCGGGGGAGTCTCCAGCCCCAACAAATACCATCACAACAGCACACAGCACGTGACATCCTAAGAGCCCAGTGGGCAGGGGGCTTGAAGGAACAAGTAGTTGATCTGGGATTCCCACTGACACCTTTTCCCTCACCCTGCTGAGTCCTGGGACTGAAGGCCGGGGACAGCTGGTGAACTGTTGGAAAAGCCCAGAAGAATGGGCAGGACTCAGAGCTATTCAAAGGGAGGGTGAGGAGGGGAGGGAGAAGGGATAACACCTGGACTAAGCCACTGGGTGACAGGGGGTCTCTCACCGGGACAGCAGGCACACGGGTATAGAAATCCTCGGGGCTCAGTTTGGGGGTGGGGCTAAGAGAAGGGCTGGGAGACATGCAAATGCAGATGTCCAGGTGGCTGGGGCTCACCAGGGACATTGGGCAGGAGCTGTGGGTGAGGGCACCATTGGCACAGAGATGGCATCTGAAGCCATGGGGGTGGGGGTGGGGAACACTGGCAAACACCCACATTTAGTGGACCGCCGCAAGGACAGGAGGCCCCCAAATGGGAGTAGGAAGGAGAGTTAAAGAGGCAGGGAGACGCCCCAGGAGACCGTGGTGTTCCGGAAACCAAGAAGAAAGGAGAGGTCACCGTTGGGCGAGGTCAGCAATGGGCAAGAAAGCAAGGCTGTTAAGGGATCCATTGCATTTAGTGACACGAGATCACAAGCAACCTTGACTGGGAAGCTTCAAGGAGGGGTGGGGGCAAGGGTGATGGGGGGCGGGCAGTGAGGGACATGGGCAAATGGAGACAGCCCCTTCAAGAAGGCTTGGCATGAAGGAAAGACATAGGGAAGGGACCGGAGCAGTCAAGAGAAGTTGCTCAGATGCAAGGACTTGGCAGGTGTGCCCTGATGGGGAGGACCTCGCAGAGAGAGAGAGAGAGAGGACGTGGGTACAGATGAGGGGGCTCCTGAGCAGGTGAGCGGGGCGGGGTCCAGGCTCAGATGGAGGGCCTGGTCTTGACCACAGGAAGTGGGAATGGAAGCAGGATGTTCGCAGGGTCTGGAATGGGGGGTTCTCGTCTCTTTGATAAGACAGGTGGGGCCGTCAGCTAAGGGGTGGAGGAGGTGGCAGAGGTGGTAAGAATGACCCATAACTCCTGTTCCAGATTTCCCCACTCTCCTTTCCTGAATCAGCCCAGCATCACCTCTTCCAGGAGGGCCTCCTTGCTCCCTAGTCCTGGATGGGTCTCCTGTCACTCCTCTAAGTCCTGGTGATACCCCACTCACCTCCATACACCGACCGCATGCACCAGAACCCAATTCTGTTTGGGCGCTGGGATTCCTCACTAACTCTGAGCACGTGCTGACGGGTCACATTCACACGTGTGTCACAGGCCCTTCGAGACATGCTGGCACGTGATAGGTGCTCAAGACGCTTGTTGAGTGTCTCACAGATCCACAGTCTCTCCTCTCCGCCTACAGACTCAGTCTCCTGGGATTCACCAAGCCTGCAAAAGCTGACACCCCACTTCCCCGCCAAACCAGCGAGACCACAGAAAATTGTGGAGTTCGCTTTCCTCTTCCTGTGTTTTAAGGAAAATAAGAAAAAAATCCACTCACACCACACAAAACGAGGTGGCCTTGTTGAAGTGCTGATGAGATCTAATTAGCAGAGATGGGGCTGTGTTGGTTTTCCTTTGCAAACATCCTATTAATCTGTGGGGCGCTTGGGGGGGCATGTCACGGTTGTTTCTTATTATTACTTTGCTTCACGCCTCAACTACCACGGATGGACTCGTGATGAAAGCCTGTGGCTCTCAGAGGCCACAGCAGGAGTCCAGGAAGCTGGCAGAGGCAGCCCCCTGGGGAAGCGGGACGTGGCAGGGGGTGAGGGGTGGCCTGCTGAGCCCCTCTTTCGAGGTGGGACAGAGGGAGCTGCTTGTGGGTGAGGGGCTGGGGAGCAGAAAGCTGGGAGGGCCTCTGCGGGGATGATGACTATAACAGCCTCCTCCAGGCCTCCCGCTATTTTCCACACATCATCTCTAACCCGTAACAACAACTTCTAAGGCTGGGGTGGCTATTTCTGTTTCGGAGATGAGGCTCAATGAGATATTGTGAATTGACCAACATGACATGGCTAGTCAGTGGTCAAATTAGGTTTAAGCTCCTTGCGGCCCACTCCAGAATCCATTTCCTTTTGGAAAACCACTGTCGACTCCATCCAGGGAGAATCGACATTTTCAGGCTGGAGAATGGGGATGGGAAGGGAAAAATCAAAGAAATAGGAGACAGATTCTAATAGTAATGGAAACTGGTACTCTTCATTCTGGAAGCACCCAGGCTGAGGGTCCAAGAAGGAGCTGGTGAAGACCATGCTAGGGGGAAGTTTCCCAAGGCCAAGTCCAAAGAGGGGTAAGTGGTCAAAGATGGAGGTAAGGATGACTTTCCAGGCTGCCGTGATGGGAAGCACTGGGAAACCCACTAGCCAACATTTTTGAGGGTCTCCAATATCCAAGACTCCAAAGGTAGAGCATGAGGCTAGACAGCGAGAGTGGACGGTCCCTTCCTTCCTTATTCCTTCAACACCCTTTCCATGAGTGGCCTCTTGTCCCACATTCTCTGGGAGATAAGATGGGTCCCCTAAGAGGTGACTACTAATTCAAGTGCCAGATCAGAGGTGTGGACAATGAGTGATCTAGAGCGCTCCGTAGATTCCTCCGGATCTCCAAGAGGGAGGAGAGTTGTCTTTCCTGCCAAGACAATATGCACATGAACAAGCCCAAGCCAGAAGGCAGGGCTGTGAGTGAGCCCAGGTGGGGCTCTAGCGATTCTGACACCCAGTTCCAGTGTGGGGATTTTTTCCCCCACCAAGCAATTCTCTGACACTAGCTGGGTGTCCTACAATTCAACTCAATTCTGACACTTTCTACCTGGAGAGAGCATCAGCTCCCACAGGTTAAGTGGGATCTCAGTCCCACAAGACTGCCCTCCCCACCACCGCCCACTTCAGACACCAATCACAAGTCCAGGTTGTCCCCTGTGCTTCTGACCAACTATAGATTGGAGGTTCCAATGACCCCTTCCTTGGGTTCGATGAATTTGCTAGAGTGGCTCAAAGAACTCAGAGAAACAGTTTGCTTACTGGATCACCTGTTTACTATAAAGGGATATAACTCAGGAACAGCCAGATGGAAGAGATGCATAGCACAAGGTATGGGGAAAGGGGCAGAGCTTCCACACCTTCTCCCAGAGCACCACTCTCCCCAGCTCTCCACATGTTCATCAACCCGGAAGCTCTCTGAATCCCATCCTTTTGGGTTTTTATGGAGGCTTCATCACATGAGCATGATTGATTAAATAGTGGCCACTGGCGACTGATTCAACCTCCAGCCTCTGTCCCCTCCCTGGAGGTGAGGGGAGGGGACTGAAAGCTCCAACCCTCCAATCAGTGTGGGCTCCACTGGCAATCAGCCCCATCCTTAGGTGCTTTCCAAACGTCACTTCATTAACATGACCAAAGACGCCTTTATTGCTCTCATCACAGGAAATTCCAAGGGTTTTAGGAGCTCTGTGCCAGAAATGGGACAAAGACCAAATATATTATTATAAATCATAGGCGCCCACTCCAATCGGCTGGTCCGACTGTTAACTATCTTAACGATTATCTGGCCTGAAAGCAGGGGGAGAGGCCCTCCTTCATCCATTCATTCAACAGATATGTATTTGTCCCTCTCCCACCATGTACCAGGCACTGTTCTGGGCATTTGGGATCCACCGTGAACCCTGAGACAGAGATCCGTGCCCTGCGGGAGCTGACAATGTGGCGAGGGGAAGACAGTGAACATCAAACATGATAACTAGGTAAGTGAGCTAATGTGCCAGACGGTGACACGTGATGTGAAAAAGAGAGACGTCAAGCAGGGTGAGGGGTCTGGGGGTGTGGAGAGCGGGTGTGGGGATGGATTACAGCCCAGCCGGACCCCACTGAGAAGGTGACACCTGAGCAGACACTTAGCAAAGAACCAACTTTCTGGGGGAGGAGTATGCAGGGGAGCCGACCAGCTGGGCCCAGGGTTCTCCGGTGGGGGCTGCACAGAGAGTGGGGAGGGGACAGAGGCCAGAGCTGAGCTGAGGGACAGAAGAGAGGGGCTCAGAGAAGCAGCAGAGGGCCATTTCGCGTGGCCTCACGAGCTGCTATAAGGACGATGGCTTTTCCCCGGGGTTTTCACACTGCTGGCTTTGGGCAGAGGACAGAGGCTCTGACTTCTATTTTTTTCCCTTTAAATAATATTCTCCTTTAGCACAGTTTTAGATTACAGAAATGTTGCAAAGACAGAACAAAGAGTCCCCCTCACCGCTCCCCTCATGTTAACATCTTACATACGAGGGTGCATTCGTCCCAACCAAGGAACAGAGCTGGTACATCGTGATTACCCTCCACGGTGTATGCAGATTTCACTAGTTTTTCCCAAATGTCCCTTTTCTTTTCCAGGATCCCACCCAGGATTTAGTCATCAGGTCTCTTTAGGCTCCTCTGGGCTGTGACAGTTTCAGATCCTTGTTTCTGGTGACCTTGACAGTTTCGAGGAGCACTGGCCGGGTATTTTGTAGAACGTCCCTCCACGCGGGTTTGTCCGACGTTTTTCTCATGGTCGGGCTGTGGTTGGGGTTTTGGGGTGGGGGAGGACCACAGAGGTAAAGTGCCACTCTCATCAGACACCTCTATTTTGAAAGGGTCACTGTGGCTACTGTCCAGTGTTAGGTACTTACTACAGCAGCCCAGGACAAAGATGACGGTGGCTGGGACCAGCATAGCAGCAGAGAAGGTGGTGAGAAGCAGGTGGATTCTACCTTTATTAATAAAACATGTGATTAGGTCGATTATTCTATTGGGTAGATGTGGGCGTAAGAGAAGGAGCATAGTCAAGGATGGCCTGAAGCTTTGGGCTGTGGACAACCGCATCTTGGCATTGCCCTCAGGGAAGCCTGGGGAGGCTGGAGGAGTGCATGTTGGGGGAAGATCAGCAGTTTGGTCTCGGGTGTGTTAGTTTGGGGTGACTACTGGTCATACAAGTGGATGCAGAGCCGCAAGAGGAGTCTGGAGTTTGAGAAACAGGTCTAGGCTGGAGGGATACACGTGTGCATTGTGGGCACAGAGAACGGACGAGCTCGCCAAGGGGGTGAGGACACACAGGGAAGAGGAGAGCGCCAGGCCTGAGCCCCAGGGGAGCTGGGCTCAAGAGATTTGTTTTTCAAGGTAGGAGAAACCACAGAGCTCTGCTGAGGGGAATGACCATAGAGGGAGGTGACAGGCCCTGTTATCTATATGCATGTCATATACATGTTATAATCGATCACCAGGGGCTCTTCAAATCCCAAAGGGTCAAAGTCCCAGGGGAGGAGTCGCAGGAGATTCCCCCAGAGAGTCCCCGAGGGAAGGAGACAGCCCCTGCTGGCTGGGCATGTGCCCCCTTCCAGCAGTCAAAAGGCAGCTGTCAGGAGATAAAAACAGCTCAAAAGGCCTGGAGCGGGGCTGCGGCTGGTGTGACAGGAGGCACAGAGCTGGGCCAGGCAGCTGCACTGGAAACAACTGCCATGGGCACAAGGAGAAAGGAGGTGCCCGCACATCCTCGCGCACCCCCATCACCCTGAGAAGACGTGGGGAAGACACCCCATCTGCCTCCTCCAAGTCCTGGGGGGAGACGATGCTGGTCTCTGGAGGCACCAAAAACAGATGCTTTGGAGCCACTGCCCCCAAAGGGCCCCCAGATAGGGGGTTGAATCCCCCGAAATTGTACCCTAAATGCTGTAAGCTCAGGCACGTGCCTGTGTTTTTCTGGGGGAAGGGAACCCGTAGGTTTCACCAGCTCTTCAAATGGGTCCCTGTCCTCTGGAGAGAAGGGGAGGCCCAGCCAGGAGCTCAGGGCACCCCAAAATTCTCCCTCCACTCCAAGCCCAGAATCTACTTGCCCCATTCTAGACACTGCAGAAAGGGGGAAATTATCAATTAGCTATTCTGCTATCAAGTGAATTTGTCCCATCACTCGGCTAAGCAGCTGCAAATCCCAGGGACAGTGTGATTCTCGGTATCTGGGTCACTCTCCGGGTCTCTGTGACTCACAGGGCTGCTTCGGTGCAATTAGGATGCTGACAGCCGGGAGAGCCAGTGGTATTGCTAATTTCCCCCAGAGTGGCTGTGAGCGAAGCGGGGAGTGTGTACATATGTGTGTGTTTATGCACAAACGTGTGTATGTGTGCAACTGGTGTGTGTGTGTTTGTGTGTAATGGCAGATGTGTAAGCAGTGTGTGTCTGTGTGTTATGTGTGGCTGGGAAGGACTGGGAGGGTGTGTCAGGTGTGTGTGAGGGGGAGATGTGCCCCCCGCATTCTCAGGATGAACGCGAGGACCTGCCAGAGACGTGGTAAAACTCTCCAGAGGATGTGAAATCAGCCACGGGTCTCAATTCGTTATCTTCTGCACAGAGAGAAATTACATTTTACTAGAGGTCCAAGGAACCGTGACCCGACAAGTGTCGTGGCCCTGCTGTGAATACTCAGGAGTCTGCAGGGGGCTCAGAGGGCAGAGCGGCCACAGGTGGCCCAAGGTCACAGCTCGGAGGTAGATGAGTGGAAATGGACATGAACTTCTGTTCTCTCCCGGTCCCTTCCCCTCGGGATCAGCGCCCGAGAAGGGGGCTGTAGATCATCTCTCTCTCTGCCCCCTGACACCACTGAGGGGAAAAGACCGCCTCACCTGGGTTCAGGCTTCTGGGCTCTGTCCCTACCCTGGTGGCATCGAGGCTGTGACAGGAAGCCAGGCTGTGACCCTGGCTTCCCCTGAACCTTCCTCTGGGAAGGACCACCACCTTGGAAGGCCCAACACTTTCCAGAGGACCATGACGAAGCCAGCGTCCTCTCTCTGGCACGTCAGGGCCTGCTCTGACCAGCACGGGTGTTCCTCAGAGCTGCCTGGACAAAGCTCCAGGCAGCCAGGCCACAGCACAGAAAGGGCTGAGGCTGGCCCCTGTGCCCCTCCCCGCAGGACACTGGGTCTCCAGGGACAGACGCCTCCCAGGGACCCAACAGCAGTCCCTCCGTGGCTACTGCTCACGTGGTCAGTGGAACAAGCATGGAGTTATTGAGGCCTGAATTTGAAATCTGGCTCTGTCGCGGGCTAATCAGCTGTGAGAGCTTGTGTGAACTGCTAAAGCTCTCTGGGCCTCAGTTTCCCCATCTGTAAACCAATGGTCCCGACACTATCCCTCCCTGGGCTGTCTTGCTGCTTCCCCCGAGACGCAGGCCTGGAAAGACCCCAGCAAAAGTCTGCACGTCATCAGGGCTCAGAAAGGAGGACTCCTGTCCCCACTTCCGTTCTATGGATCCACCACTCCACACCCCTCCTGTTGGGACCACAGCCTTGCCAGCTCTGAAGGGGGCAGTGTCGCCCAGCCTCTCCCCTGCTCCCACCCCTCACAGCCCACGAGGAGGGAGATGCCCCAGAGTCCCTGAGGCAGATGAAGGGCCTCCCAGGCAGGACAGGGGCCTGCAGGATGAGGTTCCCACTGCCCCTCTCGGGTTTCCCCACCCTGCGTAGGGGAGGGGAGGGGTAGAACCCCAACATGTGCCGGTCACGGAGAGTTTAAATACCGCAGACACTTCCCCCATCTCAGGAGGGAGCCAGGATTACCCATCAGCCACCAGGGAAGTCTCCCCACAGTATAGTTGTGAATTAAACATGCAGCCTAATGAGTTGATTTTATTAGTTTGCAAACGCATTGAGAACTCGTTATCAAAATAAACATCAAGTCCTTTCACCCCCGCTGCAGCCTCCTCATGCGGGGAAGATAAACAGCCGTGACCCAACAGCACGGGCTGCAAACTGGCCCAGGTGGGGGTCCCCCCACCCCTCACCGGGACCCTGTGGCCCTGCTGGATTGGGGTGGAAAAAGAAGCCGAGGGAAAGGGGTTCTGCTGCTAGGACAAGACCAGGGTGGCCCTCGGAAGGCTCTGCTTCCCGGGCTGGCCCCTCACTCCAGCCTGACTCCTGGGGTGGGGGTGGGGGTGGGGGTGGGAGCCCAGAGGACCAGCCAGGCAATAATGATAATAACAACGGCAGCAGAATACTGGATGCTTACTATATCCCAGGCTCTGTGCTGCAGTTCTTTGATCTCCCACTGACCCTATGGGGTAGGAAATATGATCCCATTTTATAGATGAAAACACCAAGGCACAGAGAGTCCTTTCTCCTGCTCAAGGTCATGGCAGGGAGCAGGGGATGCAAGCCGAGGTGATCTCAGCATCCTGGCTCCCAGGGTCTGCCTCTCTGGACCCCCATCCCCTCTCAGTCCTGAATGTGGCCTTTGGCGTGAGAGATGTCAGTTACACAGGAGACTTTCTTCTGCTGAGTTAGGTGAGGGCTGAGTTAAAGACAACAAGACTAGTTTTCCCTGAAAAAGATCTCCATCATCCTGTGGCTGGGCAAGGGGCAGGGAGATGGACAAGTTGACCTTTGGAGGAACCCACCCTCCCAGCCCAGGGCTCTCTCTGGCTCGGAGCCTCGTCTCCCTGGAGACGCCAGTGTGTCTCCTCCTCCCCTCCTCCTCCCCTGGCCCCGGGCCCCAGGAGAGACCTGGTTCCAGGCTGGCGGAATTAGCCTCGAAGCCAGCAGGACAGGGACCGTATTGTCATGCTCTGCAGTCCGTGCTCTCTTTGGAAAGGATGTTCTAATCCCGTTTCATCCGCTTTCCACGGCTGTCAGCTGTTTGTGGGCATTTGGGAGGCAGGTTTCTGAAATCTGAGCCATCGTGCGGCCCTACCCCCACCCGCCAGCCCCTCTCCCGCTGCCATGTGCTCATCCATCCATCACGCTGTCCTGGACCCTTTTGTTGACCGGCCAACCTCCATCCAATGGCATCTCGGGCTGCACCCCCCTGCCAGCTGCTCCACCTTTCCTTCTATTTTGGGACCTCAGCAGGAGAGGCTGGGATGCGTCAGCCAAGCCCCCTGAAAGAAGGAGGGGGGATCACAGGGAGGGGGGAACCTCTTGGATTCCCCAGGGAAGGAATTAACTAAGTTTCAGCCACTTTCTGCAAGTGAGAGTTGAGAGGAGGGGATCTCTGAGAAGAAGGGACCTGCACTTCTGTTCAATTTATTCCCATAGTGCGGAAGAGAGCTCTAGCTACTGAAACAAAAACAAAAGAAAAACCACTGTCCCCAGCCCCTTGGCACACAAGACAGAGAAGATAAAGTCCAGGCTCCCAGGCGGGATGCTCCCTTCCCCAGCTTTCTCTCCCGCCCCTCTGCCCCTGTGCTTGAAACTCAACTGCTTTTCATTTCCCAGCCTCTAGGCTCTCACTCAGCCTGGAATTCCCTCCCATTTCCTCTGCAGGCCTGGTTCCCACTCCAACTCAGCACAGGTATCGCCCCTCCAGAAAGCTTTCCCTAAGCCCAGGATGGACCACTGGCCTGCCTCTGTTTTCCCGAAGGACTCTATGCTGACTCTTTTTTGGTGAGGAAGACCAGCCCTGAGCTCACATCTGTTGCCAATCCTCCTCTTTTCGCTGAGGAAGATTGGCCCTTGGCTAATACCCATGCCCATCTTCCTCTACTTTATATGTGGCTTGATAAGCGGTGCATTGGTCCACGCCTGGGATCTGAACCTGCGAACCCTGGGCCGCCAAAGCAGAGTGCACGAATTTAACCGCTAAGCCACGGGGCCGGCCCCTATGGCGCCTCTTTCATAACACTTGATTTAAATACCCTTTGGGGTTTCTCTGGGTGTATCTTCTCTCTCCCTAGACTACACTGTGGGTCCAGGCCAGACTTGAGGTCAGGGACCACAAAACATGTCCTAGGTGTCTTGGAAAGACAGTTCCTGGAGGCCGCTCCTCAACTGCTGTGCGGACCCTGCCTGGCTCGGAGTAGGTGCGCGGTGAGGATTCGCCACCTCTGTAGTTGCTATTCTTCCTCTTGGTCTCAACTTTATTTCTCCAGCTCCTTGTGCTGTGCCTGCTGCAAAATGAATACATGCTTGATAAACGTTAAAACTGTTGACTCAATAGTGTGGGACTCTATTCAGAGTCTTAGAAAGATACAGCATGAAGGTAACCCTAAAAATCACTAATGTGAACACTCTCTACTGTAAATGACGAATTTGAGGCCCCAGAAGTAAAGCAGCTTGTCCGAGGCCCCTGAGTTAGTTTCTGGCAGAGCTGGGCCTAGAACCCGGCCCCCTGGGCTCCGGGTGATGTACCGCCCACTGCTGGATGCCCGCCTCCCTGTAAGCCCGAGTCTACGCCAGCCTCTATGCTCCTGCGGGGCAGCGTCTTTACAGGTTTCTTTGTAGAATCCAGCTCTTTGCATAACACTTAGAAGATGTTAGGGGAAGATCCATCGTGTCTGTGCTATTCACCGAAAAGAGGGGAAACACACTCTCCCCAAGTTCTGCTCCTTTCTCCATCCCGTCTTATTCTGACCACCACGCGTGACCCCAAAGCCTGATCCCAGGGCCTGATCGGTTGCTGTGGCAGTTGGTCTAGAATAAAGCTCCCAGCAGAGCGTGGTGATGCCCAGTTTCTGAGCCACGGTCACGTGAAATAAGCAATACCCAGGCACACACATACACAAACAAACATGCACACAAATAAACACGCATACACATACAGACACACACCCACACAATGCACACACATCACGTGCCCCCCCCCCCCCACATACACACACACTTCTTCCCTCTGCATCCCAGCTTGCCAGTCAGCACACAGCAGGCACATAGTCTATTTTGTGGACGAGGTACCGCCTCTCTCCCAGAATGCTATGAAGGGACCAGAAAGGTGAGCCACTGGGATAGTCCCTTGCAAACAGGCCTCAGGACACTGCAAACCCCGCACTCCGCTGCTGCCCCAGGCTTCCCTGCGCTCCTTCCTTCCCCGCCCTCTCCCCTCCCCGTGCAGCACCTCCTCCTGAGCTGGGCCAGCTCTTCGACCCCAGCCCCACAGACCTCCCCAGCCCCAGCTCCGAGGGGCACGTGCACATGCTAGCTCAGGCAGGGAGGACAAGGAGGAGAGAGGCCGGCTGTGGTGATTTCATTTCACTTAAGCTGGCTGACCAATTGCCTTCAGGGCCCCCGCCTGTGGTGTTTAGCCCTAAGCATGTATTTGTCTTGGTTTGTTTTGTTTTCTTTTGTTCTCCGGGCTGAATTACCATGTGACAGCAGATCCTTTTTCTGGAGTAAGAGAGTTTTAGTCCCGGGTGTTTGGGGCAGGGAAAAATTAGCGTTCCAAGATGGTATAAAAGAAGGATGATACAAAACTAACTAGCCTTGGAATACAGCTACGTTTTGCAGAAAAATATGGGAGTCACAAGGATATGAAGCCCCTTTCTTCCTCAGCCCAGTCCTTAAAAAGGTGCCTGAGAGATGGGAGTGGGGGTGCTCAGTGGAGTTGCAGGCACAACAGTTTCCTTCCAGGTCTCTGACGGGGGGGGGGGGGGGGGGGGGCGGGGATGCCTGGGAAGGGGTCAGATTCCAGGGCTCAGGGGCAGAGGGGCCCCGTCTCAAGTGGGGACAGCTGAGAATGGAGGTGGCGGATGGGGTGGGCAGAGAAGCACGCTCTCCTAGGAAGAGGGAGCGAGAGGAAAGAGCTGGGACGAGAGGGAGGATTTTCACAGGCCCTCCCCTGCCCATGGGAGGCGGTTGACAAATAGCTACTGAATGAAGGAAGGAAGGAGCACATCTGTGGGCGGGGTGGGCAAGACAGCTGGCCGCACACCCAGCAAAGGGGTGGAAAGCTGCAGGGGGAGGGGACAGGGCTTGCAGGGGTGAGTTTCAGTGGCAGCAGAAAGGACCTATGTCACCTTTCTGATTCTACTCTTGGGAGCTGCCGGAGGGATCTTTCTCAGGGAAGCCTCTGGCCACTCCCTCTCTGGAGAGTCTTCAGGGGAAAAGAGCCCACCCTTCTCTTTCCAGGATGGTTTGAACACAGTCTTGCTCCAAGGCAAATGGAAAAACCCAGAGACCCCTGGGGTCTCTTTAGGCTCCTGGCTCTGATTTCGAACTCCAGGCAATTTGGGGAGGAAGGTCCCAGGTGGTGCCGCCTGGAGACCTCGTCCACCTGGCTGCAGAGAGCCCCCTCCGTCCAGCTTACCCAGTAGCGTCTCCAGGGGACACGGGACACAGGGGGCATGGGACGGGGTCACTGCTATTTGCCTTGTTCTCCTGAGTGATTTACCATCCCTGCCAATATACCTCCCTCTCCTGGTGAATTAACTGGCTCTTCTGAAATCATAAATAATTAGTGAGCCCATCCCCGATGCCACTTAACAGTTTGTGTTTTCAAAGCACTTTATGCCCATTAACTAAAGAATTCTTGATGCGCCTCTAGGAGGAAAGGACAATAACAAGATGGAGCCCGAAAAGACCTCTGAAAGTCATCTCATCCATCCCCCTGCCTCTGGGCGGGACTGTCTCAAAGAAGAAACCAACCAACCAAACAACAACCTTGACTTGAGAAAACATCAAGATCAAAACGCCTAGGACAAAACAGAACAAAGAAAAGCAAGTCATAACCAGGGCAAGCTGCTCTCCGACAAGTTCACCACCAGCCCGAGCCCGGCATGCCAAGGAGCCAGGGAGGCCCATGGTATGTGGTGGGTCAGCAAGGAAGCCCGTTAAGGGACAGAGGGGTGGTTAACTTAATCCAGGGCAAACTGGAGACACTTTGATCCAATAGCAGGTTTCCTTACCTGCAAGGAGGGAAAATGGTAATTTTCTACACAAGACCCTTTCATTAGCCTGCAAATGACACAGTTCTGATAGTTAGGAATGTCTCTCTTAATTAGGCCCCCTACCTTCCCCAGCCACATGTAAAGTTCTGCTTCTGGCTTGGGGCAGAAATGGCCATTCATGCCAACTTGCCTCTCCCTGTGGAAAGGGAGCGCTCAATGTGTCTGTCGATTCATTTATAGTTTGCCAAAACCAGATCCTCCTGGAGGGCAGCACAGGCCAACCCTCCAGGGCCGCGGAGCCGGGAGGAATCACAGAAGCGTCGCTCATTTGCCCTTCCTAGGGTCACGACCATGTACTTTTCCAGTGAGAACTACTGAAAGCCTACTGTGTGCCTAGCACGGGCTGAGAAGTGAGAGGAGAAAGGGGAAGTCTTCATCTCTGCCCTATGAACACAAAGAGCATTTCTCTCTGGAATCTACCGTCCCCTTAGTGCCCAGGAATGGCGCAGGAGGAGTGTGGAAAGCTGCCCTCCCTCACCCTAAACGCAAGCAAGAAGTCTTCTGCAGGGAAAGTACCTGGCAGGTAACTTCCCATTCCCCCATCACTTCTGCCATTCTCACAAAAAGCCAAGGAAAGCAATGGTAGGAAAGAGGGGAGAGAGGAGTGGGGATTCTGCTGCTGGCATGGCCGAGTAAACTCCTGCCAGGGCAACCACCCCACAGCTCACAACCACAGACTCCGGGCAGAACACAAAGAAAGCAACTACCTGGGTGCGCGGGAGAGTGAACCAAAGCAGGCAGATTCTAGAGAGGACCTGATGCTTGAAGAAGCACATGGCATAATGTGAGCATCCTGTTTTTTACGGCTTTTAACTGGAGGGCAGGCTGAAGTCGACACAGCAGAGAGAGCTAAGCTCCCAATGGAAGAAAGTTGCAGTAATCAAAACAGTGTGGTACTGCCATAAGGATAGACACTGACACCGACGGGATAGAATTGAGAGGCAAGAATTAAATCCAGACATCTACAGCCAATTGATTTTTGACAAGGTTGCCAAGAACACTCAGTGGGGAAAAACTGTCTCTTCAACAAATGGTGCCGGGACAATTGGATATCCATATGCAAAAGAATGACGTTGAACTCCTATAACACATCATAGACAAAAATTAAACAAAATGGATCAATGACCTAAATATAAGAGCAGAACCATAAAACTCTTAGGAAAAAACACAGGGTTAAATCTTCAAGGGCTTGGATTTCACAATGGATTCTTAGATATGACAACAAAAAGAAAAATAGGTAAGTAGGACTTCATCAAAATTAAAAACTTTTGAGCATCACAGGACATTATCAAGAAAGTGAAAAGGCAGTCTACCGAATGGAAGAAAATATTTGCAAATCATATATCTGACAAGGATCTAGTATCCAGAATATATAAAGAACTCTGACAAGTCAACAACAAAAAGACAGACAACATGATTAAAAAAAGGACAAAGGACTTGAATCAAAATTTACCCAGAGAAGATACATAAATGGCCAACAAGCACAAAAAAAGATGGTCAACATCACTAATCATCAGTGAAATGCAAGTCAAAACCACAATAAGGTGCCACTTCACTAAGCCATAATTAAACAAACTAATTTAAAAAATGGAAATAATTAAACAAATAGAAAATAATTGTTGGTGAGGATGTGAAGATATTGGAACCCTTGTACATGGCTGGCGAGAATGTAAAATGGTTCAGTAACTGGGGAAAACAGTTTGTCAGCCCCTCAAAAAGTTAAGCAGAGAATTACCATATGACTCAGCAATTCCCCTCCTAGACATATACCTCCCAAAAGTGAGAACAGAAACCCAAACAAATACAAGTTGTTCACAGCAGTGCTGTTCACAATTGCCAAAAGGTGGAAACAGCCAAATGTCCATCAACAAAGGAGTGGCTAAACAAATTATGGTATATGCATAGAGTGAAATATAATTCAGACATAAAAAGCAATGAAGTACTGACACATGCTACAGCATGGATGAACCTCAAAAACACGCCCAGTGAAAGAAGCCAGACACAAAAGGTCACATATTGTAGGATTCCATTTACATGAAATATCCAGAATAGGTAGATCTACTGATACAGATTGCAGATGGGTGGTTGCCAGGGGCTGGAGGGAGGGGAAATGGGGAGCAACTGCTTAGTAGCTATGGGGTATCCTTCTGGGGTGATGAAAGGCATTTGAAACTAGATAGAGGTGGTGGTTGCACAACATTGTGAATGTACTAAGTGCCACTAAATTGTTCACTTTAAAATGCTTAATTTTATGTCACACGAACTTCATTGCAATGAAAACATATTCCAGTAGAAAACTCCAAGTCTCGCTGGTCTGAAGAACTAGAGATTATGGGGCAACCACAGCCACTGGAAAGTGAGGGAGCCTAGAAAGGAGAGAGCCAAAGGGAGGAACCCCAAATTCTGTGCATGCACCCTGCCCGAATCTCTGGCTGACCCTTTAACCGTGCCAGCTCAGGGCAGACTGCAAGGAACCCAGCTGAGGATAAAAGAACTGAACTAAGATCTGAGCCCCTGCCCTTAGAGAGAGAGTTGGCAGTTTGAATCAACTAAGTTGATTCCCACTAAAACAAATATAAAATCAACACTCTTTGAAGAAATATAACAGAATTCAGGTTTTCCATAACATAACAATCACAATGCCCAGGATACATTCCAAAATTATTCCGCATACAAAGAACCAGGAAAATATGACCTATGCTCAAATAAAACACAACCAGTGGAAACTGACTCAGAGAGGAGTAGATGTTGCAGTTAGCTGGCATTGATTGTCAAGTGGCTGCTATAACTCTACTCAGTGAGATACATGACAATATGCTCTTAATGAATGAAAAGACAGTAAATCTTTAGAGCACTAGAAAAAAATATATATCATATATAAAGTCATATGGAAATTTTAGAACTGAAAAATAAAATATATGAAATTTTAAAATTTACTAGATGGGCTTAACAGCAGAATGCAGACAATAGAGGAAATAGTGAACTTGAAAATATACCTATAGAAATTATTCAGTCTGAAGAACAGAGAGAAAAAATATTGAAAAAAGTGAACTGTGGGGCAACATCAGCATCTAATGTAGATGTCAGTGTGGTTCCAGAAGGAGAGGAAAGAGAGAAGGGGGTTGAAAAAATATTTGAAGAAATAATGGCTGATGTTTCCCCAAATTCAGTGAAAGACATAAATGTACAGATTCAAGAGGGTCAGTGAACCCCAAGCAGGATAAATACAAGAAAACAAAGCCACGCTTAGACACACCATAGTCAAACTTCTGAAAACCAGAGATAAAGAAAAAGGGTCAAAGGATTCCATGTCCCTTTCTCAGCTACCCCTGTTCTGTGTGTCCCAGCAACGGAACAGTAAGGAGGGCTTGGTGCAGCTCTGGATATCAACCCACATGTCTTACAGAGTCAACCTCCCACTGGCCACATCCTCTCCTGCACGGGGGATGCTGTGCTTCAAATTTCCAAACTTCAGAAGGCTTTTTCCCAGCTTCATTTCTGCTCAGCCCCA
Source organism: Tapirus indicus (assembly GCA_031878705.1). Lineage (NCBI taxonomy): Eukaryota > Metazoa > Chordata > Mammalia > Perissodactyla > Tapiridae > Tapirus > Tapirus indicus. The sequence continues at coordinate 52,878,789 of CM062932.1, forward strand.
GGCCGTAAGCACTCTTCTCTCTGTTGAACAGAGAGGTCAACTACATGGGGAAGAGCCTTCTATCCCGGGGTTGCCAGAAAGCCAGCTACACATTGGAAAGGGGACCCAGGGCCCTCCTTCATGACCCCATTGTCTCTATGTGAATATTTAGGCTGATTCCCCAGCCAGATGCAGGGGACTCTACGCCTGTGACTCTCTTTTGACCTGCAGCATGACGCTCGGGATTACAGAAATTGGGGCCATTTCTATGGCTGGGACAAGTCTTCTTAGCTCAGAGGGGGAAGCAATAGTTCTCAGTCTTTTTTCTCCTTTTCCCTTGAGTTAGGGGAGGCAGGGAGCACTGTGACAGGTGCTGAGATGGAAAGTCTCCCATCACATCACCTCGGGGTGGAGTGACTTGCAGAGGGCTCTTGGACAAAGTAAGGAGAGGTGATCCTTTCTTCCCAGGCCTCACCCACTCCTCCCATGGGACAAAGGCCCCAGAAGGACCACAGCGGAAGCAGCTTCTTCAGGGCATTTCCGAGATCTAGGACGGCCCAAGAGCATGGGCTCCACTCTGGCTGAGCTGGGGCTGGTTCTGGCTTTCAGCTTTTGGGGCTCTGAACTCCAATGTCCTCAGCTTGGAATTCAAGGGCCTTGACCATCTTCTTCTTCTTTGTCATTTCCAGGAGAGGCAGCAAGGACCCAACCCTCTACCTGTCTCATCCTGCACTTGACTAGTGGTCCCACCTTCAGGCCTTTGCCCTCATAACGCCCTCTGCCCGAAATTCTCTTCCTGAGCTTGCATCTCCACATCCCAACCACTAGCATCTTTATGTTCCCAGTTCAGATAGTCATCTTCCACAAAGCCTTCCTGATTCCCCCAGGGAGAAGGCATCTCTTCCACATCTGATGATTGTGCCCTATTTCATTTTGATTTATTTAATAAATGCTTATGCAGTGTTAACTATATGCCAGAAGCTCTTCTAAGAGCTTTACAAATAATAACTTGTTTAATCCTCACAACAACCTTGCGAAGTAAGTACTGCCATCTCCTACAGATAGGGAAACTTGATCAGGTGGGACAGCTTGGGCCCCTTGCTCCTTCCCAGTCCTCTCTGCCGGCTGGGGCTGGGGTGGGGGGAGGGCTGCCCTCTGAGCATAGAGAACGGGGATCCAAAAGAGACCAGTTTTAGGCAACCAGGAGCTTCTCCATACATACACTGCGAAAGGTGATGGAACCGATAGCATATATTTCAGGAGGGCCTCTGTCCTCTTAAAATTTATCTTACGACAGCAACAGCAGCAAATGAACTCTAGTACTTCCCAGACTTGAATGCACATACACGTCACCTAGGGATCTTAAAATGCAGATTCTGATTCATCAGCTCTGGGGCAGGGCCTGAGAGTCTGTATTTCTAGCAAATTCCAAGTGGTGCTGATGCTACAAAGACCAGGCTCAGCCACTCAAAACACTGGCATCTCCAAAAGCCCCAAATTAACCTGGCTTAACCTGGGGAAGACACAACCATAACAGTGGTAGGAGTGGGGATGTTGATAACAGTAACCACTATTTCTCGAGCAGCTACTATGTGGCAGACGCTCCACGCCACCACTGACTGCAGAAGGAGAATCTCTCCAGTGTCGCAGAAGGATTTTCCCGGTCTCCCTCAAAGAGTCAACAGGGAAGGAGGAAACTGAATACAGAAGATTAACACTTTCTGAGCAATGTGTATTGCCGCCCCCGTTTTACAGATGGGGTAACTGAGGCTGGGAGAGCTTCCGTCTCTTGCCGAGGTCCCACAGCTAGCAAGCAGCAGGGCCAGGATTCTGTCTGAGGTGTGCTCTGACTCTGTAGACAGTGGCATTTTGTACTTGGCTTCTCATGGGATAAGGAGGCAGGAGCGAGAGCAGCACATACCAGACAGGACCAGACAAGCAGGCACCCAAGAAATGGGGCTGAGTTCCAGATCCCTCCCCTCCGTTCTTCTGCCCATGATGATCGAGATGGTGTCCTGGACAAAAGTTCATAGAGAAGTTTTCATGCTTGCTCACCAATCTGCCTCACCTAGTCTTCCCCCTGGGGCCTGAGATGAGAGAGCCCCTTGCTTTTTCAGCCCGGAGGGTAGTGGGGGCCCAGGGAAGACAGGATGAGGAAAACAGGATCCTAGATGTTGGACTCTCTGCTTGTACACACCAGGAGACCAAAGCCAGGAGCGGGGAGGGGAATCCTTGAAGGGTTTCCCCAGGGGGCAGGGTCAGCCTCGTGGGTGCGTGGCCTGTGCAATCTCAGGGGCCCTGCACTTAAAAGGGGCCCCACTCTTGGTTTATTGCTGTGGTCACCATCTTGGAATTCTTAATAATTTGTTAACAAGAGACCTGCCTTTTCATTTTGCACTGGGCCCTGCAAACGATGTCACTGGTCCTGCTAGGTGGTTAGAGATTGGACCCTGTTTCAGAGCTGTTCCTACGGTGTAGCACCTGAGCAGCGCTGAGCTGGCCAGAGCTGCGTGAGACAGGGCAGGCCAGGGCAAGCCCACCCCTCCACGCAGGCCGCAGCCCGAGGGACTGGAACACAAATGGAAACTTGCTGAGAGGTGTGGCGTGAGGAGGGACCTTCCGAGGGCCGGGAAAGTGACACGGCAGAATGGTGCCCGTGGGAGGCCTAGGACAGCTCCCATGTCCTCCCCTGTCTGTGGCGACCAGGGCTGGGGAGGGAGGAGCGAGGCCAGCTGTCTTCAGGGCCTTGACCTCTCCAAGGAAACCTCTGCCCAACACCACCCAAACCCCGAGGGCTGTGCCAGCCTGGCCCTGGGGCGCCATAATTAGAGCCAAGCCCTTCGCTCGGCTTTCGGAATTGGCCCAAGGAGAAGACAAGAGCCAAGTGGAGTTGATTCAGAAGCTCCCGCCTGGTCCGGAAGTCCCCGCTCAGAGGGGAGGGCTGGTGGAGGAACCAAAGCCAGACATTCATTCCTCTGGGGCCCCTGTCCCCCAGGAGACAGGTGCTGGCATCAGGCAGAGCTGTGGAAGGAATGTGGAGCCTGGGGCGAGACTTCCTCAGGCCCAGCACATTCTAGGAAGACAGTGATGGGGGAAGGGACAGTGTTCTGGAGCCTTGGGGGCAAACGCAGATTCTGAGCCCCAGGGGCCTGGTCCATGGTGGGTCCGGAGGGTTTCCCGAATTACGTGTGAGTTTGGAACCGCTGTGCTGGGGACAGAAGGGTAGCGTCCTGTCTACTGGAGTGGCCTCTTAGCCCTGTGCCCCTTCTCCATTTTGGCCTTCCTGGGCCCAACTGACAGAGTCAAGCACTGGCTGGGGGCCTAGGATCTCAGGGGAATCTCCGTGACATTGGACAGTCGGTGAACGCCACACACATGAGCATCTGAAATTTTTTGAATCAACTCTCCTGGCCTGTTTTGTGGTCCAGAGGACGGTCGAATCCAACCGCATGGAGGGGGGCGTGCTGTGAGGGTTAAAAGCATTAACACACACAGCACCCTCAGAACGGAGCCTGGCAGGGGTTAGCATCATGTACACGGTGGCTGTTACCCCAGCTCATGGATCCCAAATGCATTTTTACATCCCTGGAGTCAGAACGCACCTTACTGCAGATTAAGTGGCAGCATTTTTTTTCTTCGCGGCACATAAAATAATGACGTGTCTTACAATTGGTGTCTCAGGTTCAATCAAACACGGGATGATGATGATGATGATTGTACATATTGGATTGTATTGTTTTCAGTGACACCTCCTTCCACGTGAGTTGAGTTCTGGGGTGCTGTTGAGTGCCCTGTTCCATCTGGAAACAGGCATGGAGACCCGAGGTTACTGGAGAGGGCAGGAACCCGGGGAGGTTATCCCTGGGTGATGAACACAAAGTCATGGGTAGAGTCCTAGACAGATGGGTCCATAGCATGGGGGTGGAAGGTGGGACAAGGCTCCTGTGGGAGCCCCTCTGACTCACACAGGGGTACCCCATGTGGCCCACAGACCACATGTTAGGTCTGTTCCCAAATATTATATCAGCCAGTCCTCCCACAGCCCTGGGAGTGGGAGGAGGTTGGTTTGTTTTAAATCCACACTTAACAGAGGAGGAAACAGACGCTCAGGAAAGCTAAGTGATCTGGTCAAGGGCCTTTAGCCTGTAAGTGGCAGAGCCAGGCCAAGTTATGGGCTGGCTGTGCAAATAGGGCTGTGCCATTCTGCTCATCAGCAGTTAGAGGGGGAGCAGGAGAGGCAGGAAGGTTCTGGGCAGATGTCAGCCTTCCAGCGCAGCCGGCAGTTGAGAATTCAGGCTCTGGGGCCAACTGCCTGGGGCCGTGCCCGAGTCCCCACTTACACGCTGTGGGGCTCGGGGCAAGCTGCTCGAGTTCTCTGGGCCTCAGTTTCCTAAACCGTAGAACGGGGAAAGTATGCACGTGGAGCATCTAGAACCACGTCCGGCCCGCGGCCAAGGCTCGGTCGATGGGAGCTCTTGTTATGTCCTAAGTTCCGGTAACTCCGAAAGCTGATTGTCCAGGAGATGAGCCACAGGCCCCCCAACCCTGCCCATGGGCTTTGTGCGTCTGGGGCTAAAAGATGGGGTAGCAGAGGGGAGTCTAAGCTGAATGTCTGGGGAGGGGGCTCAGGGAGCTGACTCCCAACCCTGCAGAGAGATATTCAAACTCACCACACTCCAGAGAGACCCTGGGGCGTACGGGAGGAAAGGTGAGAGGGTGGCCCCCCTTCCAAATCCACACCCAGGGCTGGCTCTTGACCCACCCTCTCCCCTGGCAACAGCCCTAGCTGCTTTGTGGACAGGCTATCTGCACCCAGACCCCCGGGACCCCAGCTCCTCTGGCTCACGGCCCCAGCTGTTCTGCAGCTCTCTCACCTCCCAATTCAGCTGATGTGACCATCCCCACATCTGAGAAAGAGGGTTCAGAGAATCACAGTCATGCCAGGGGCTGGCTTGTTGGCTAAGGTGCCAATAACTGCAGTGGGTGGAGCCTGTCCCAAGCTCCTGAGTTCTGTGGCTTGGGACCCCTCTCTCGGCTCTCTTGGCCTCACCTCCTCCTTTATAAAATGAGGAGCCCTTTGTAATCTTACCTTAGTGGTTCTCTGAGTTCCCCTACAGTTTTAGCTCATCTGTTGCCCCTTAGGGGGGCTCCAGGGCCTCCAGAGGGGGGAATTGAGAGCAAGACCACAACCCCAGACAGACAGGTGGGAAAGTCATTGTGCTTTTATTTCCTGCTCTGCTCCTGGCCTTGCAGATCTTCCAAAGGGTGGCTGATGCCCAAGAGGGTAGGGTCCCTGAGTGTGAGCCCCTCAGGGCGGGGCCACATCTGAGAAAGCCACTCAATGATGTGCGCATTTGCTGCCTGTTACTGCTGCTTGGCAACAGAGAGGTTAAAAAGGAAGGCCCCGTGGAGGTTCTAAGTCAGTGTCAAGAAAGAGAAATGAAAGGGATCCGGGCTGGAAAAGAAGTTCAACAGTCTGTATTTGTAGATAACCTGATTATCTATGTAGAAAATCCGATGGAGTCTACAAAAAAGTTACTAGAACTAATCACTCCATCTAGCCAAGTCGCAGGGTGCAAGATCACATGTCAGAATCAACTGTATTTCTAGATTCTGGAGGTAGACAACCGGAAGTTGAAATAAAAAACAGCATTTACAATTGCATCAAGAATATGAAATATTTAGGGAAAAATCTGACAAACGATGTACAAAACCTGTACTCTGAAATCCACAAAACACTGCTAGGAGAAACCAAAGAACAGAGGGATATCCCACGTTCAGGGGCCGGAAGACTCCTCATGGTCAAGATGTCAAGGCTCTTCATCTTGATCTCTATGATCAACGCAATCCCAATCAGAAATCCCAGCAGGGTTTTTCGAAAAAATCTGATTCTAAAATTCATATGGAAATGTCAAGGATCTAGAATAGCCAAAACAACTTTGAAAAAGAACAAAGTCAGAGAACTAACACCACCCGGTTTCAAGACTTACTGTCAACCAGCCGTAACCAAGACTGTGCCCTCGGTGTAAAGACAGACGGATAAATGAGGCGGAAGAGTGTCCAGAAATAGACCCACAGACAAGTGACTTTCAACACAGGTGCAGAGATAATTCAGTGGTGAAAGGGAAGTTTTCAAAAAACCATGCTGGAACAACTGAACATCCATTTGAAAAAAAAGAAAAAAGTCTATACCAGACAGAAAGGGGTTCCAAGGGCACAGGAAACTTCAGGTGGTGACGGATATGTCTGTTATTTTGATTTGGGCGAGGATTTTACGGGTTATACATGTGTCAGAAATGATCAGTTTGTACTCTTTAAATATGTGCAGGCTATTATGTCAGAACAAAGACAAAGCCCCCAGTGTTCCCTAAGGAAGACGAGGCGCCTCCCACCTTACAAGATCTCAGCTTCAAGGTCACCTCCTCCGTGAAGCCTCCTCTGGGGCAGCATCCTCAGGCCGCCCTCGGGACCCTGCAACACCTGGTTCCCACCTGCACTTAGCACCCTCACACCGTCTGATATTACCGACCGCATGTGTGATGCCGTCACCTGACTGCGAATGAGCTGAGGGCAGGGACCTGCCTTCGCCTTCGCGGGATCCCAGGCGCTGTGGTCGGCGCACAGGAGGTGGTGGACAGCAAACAGAGGCTTGGTTATTCACGGACACATCGGGGTGACTTTGGAGCTTCTAGCAAAAGCTGCTGCAGCCAGTGACAACTCCCCTCCCGGCCCCTCCTCGCCCAGGAAGGAGGCCTCTGGGCTGGTTTGTCATCTTTTCTTTTAAGGAAGGACATTGGGAGCAAGCGCTTTGGGTGGTGAGGAAAGAAGAAAGGAGTGAGCAGTGGTCACACACCTCCCACAGGCAAGGCCGTGCAGGAATTTCAAGGGGCGTCTTTATCGAGCTTCCTCGGCGGCAGAAGCAGACAGAGTCCACCGCAGCAGGAGTGGCTCAGCACAGCCCCCACCGTGGCACCCTGACTTCTCCTCAAACCTCTAGACTAGGCGTTCTCAAAATGTGGTCCTGGGGCCAGCAGCAGCACATCCCCCGGGAACTTGTTAGAAATGCAAATTCCTGGGCCCCACCCCAACCAGCTGCATCAGAAGCTCTGGGGGTGGGGCCGAGGAATCTGCATTCGAGCAAGTGCTCCGGCATTGGATGCAGGCTCAAGTGTGAGCCCCACTGCTCTCGGCCACCCTCTCACCTCCAGCAGGGCTCCAAGAACGTGCTCCTGAGGCCCCGGACACAAGGGCGCTCCAAATTCATTTGGCCTCATCGATCCCCAGGTGCCCCAGGGCCTGCACTATGACAGGGCCACTCCCTGTCCCCATCTGTCAGCCTCTCAGAGGTGCATCTCTGCTTCAGCTTGGACACCTAGCCTGGTCTCAGAGGGTTCAGGGCCCCTTGAGCTCTTCCATGGCAGAGGCACAAGAGAAGCTGGAGTTAGAGGTCTGCTGCTCCCCACACCCTGGGGCTGGACATTCCAAGTTCCTGGACAGACAATAAGTCCTAACATTGCAGGCGAGGTGGCAGGCAGGGCGGCGCAGACAATGGGCCTTGTGTTTCTCCCCACGCCTTCCTGCAGGCTGCTGTCAACCCGGGCTCTGCGAGGGAGGCTGGACCATCAAAAGCACAGCGGTCCCCTCAACTGGTCCTGCTTGCTTCTGCCCAAGGCCCAGGCTCAAGCCGGGGCCCCTTATCACACCCTCCCTTGCTCCCTGGGGCCAAACAATCCTCCTTTTTCCTGGAGGTTTCCAGCACCTTCTAGGTTCTTCATCCACCAAGGCCTTATGAGAAAGGATTACCTCTATTCTCCCCCACATCCAGGCCTCTGTCCTCCTGGGGCAGGGGAGAAGGGGCAGTGGATAGAGCTCTCCAGCCACCCAGAGCCACCGCCAGAAGCACCTCCTCTCGCCCTGGCTGATTTCTCTTCATTAGTGCAATCACATCAGCTCTGACAGCAGAGTATTTATTATTGCCCCGATGACAGCCATTTTTCACCCCGTGATGCACAGCCCGATAATGAGCCTGGGGCAGAGCTAATGAGGAACTCCCCTCGGCCTTCCTCGGCAGCTCCGGCCCACACGGGCCTGCCCACTGACCCACACCCTGCCTACAGATGCCCGGCCAGGGCAGGGAGAAGGGGCTCCACATGGGGAGGTCAATGGTTCCTGAGCTAAGCCCGCCGGAGCTGTGTGAAGTCAATGAGGGCGCCGGCCGCGGGGAGGAGACTTCAAGGCTGACTGAGCAAGGAGGCGTGAGGACTGGGCACGGTCCCAGGGCAGCAGCACTTCCTCCAGTCTGGGTGCTGAGTCCTTGAGCCAGGGCAGAAAGAGGCATAAAGAGAGATGGGGAAGGCTGGCCACGCAATGGAGCCTGGGAGTGTATGGATACGTGGGGTCTGCTTCCTGAAGCTTAAGAGCCTCCAGAGGAATCGGGAGGGGGTGATGGAAACCGATCTGGAACATTCAGTTAGTGCTGCATGGGCAGCACGAGGAGCTCAGGGCTGCTGCGACCGCTGCAGGGATGCAAACTACAGTCAGGCCCTGCTTTGCCAGAGCGTGGTCCTCCTGTAACCTCAGCTCTCCTGGAAGGCCCTACACATGATGGAGGAGGCCCCATGCAGTGGACAGAGTCCCCACAGAGCCCAACGCCTCTTACCAAGGAGAGTCCTCAGGCCCTCACTCAGTGCCCTGCCCGAACTCTGTGTCAATCATGACTATGGTGTTGTTGATGCACTGGGTGGCTTCCCAGAGCAAATTAAAAGGGGGAGGGAGGAAGGGGGGTCCAGGGAGAGGCCAGGAGACAGGCCCCCTGGTATGGAGCAGATTGGCTGAAGCTGGGGGAGGACCCAGAAAACACCAACCACCCAAGGTCACCTAGGGTCCTCCGGGAAGGAGCCGACAGCCTTACCCCCACACCCACCACCCTTGAAGGCACCGCCTTCACCAGTCATGGCTGTGGTGGCCCAGGGTTGATAACGTTTGGGGCACAACTGCTTTAGGCCGTAGATATGTACGTAAAACATTACAGAAAAATTTAAATACAAATGGTTGAAATATATACATGTAAAGCATCTTAGAATCTTACAGACGATGTGACCCTAGAGATCATCTCATTCAAGTTTTTCAAAATCAAGTTTTGACATATATCCCAGGGGTCCAGGAAGCCACGGGGCAGACGTACCACATCTTCCAGCAGCATCAATTGGCTTTAAAACCTCCTTTGTGTGTTAAAATAGAATTCAGATAGACTATGGAATGGAATTCAAAATTTCATGTATTTAAAAAGGAGAATATGAAAAGGAAAAGGTCAGGCAGAGAGCGGCAGCTTCAGGCTACATGGCCAGGTCCCCCAGGGCAGGGGTCCACCCTCCTCCACCACTGGAGTTCATCATGGAAGAGCTTGGAAATGCTGTATTTGTGTCCCCACGTTTTCCGGTGAAGACACAGAGACCCAAAGGGACCCAATGAGAATCAGTCATGGCCTCTGAGGCTCACACAGTGTCACATGCCTGTCATCTTCGCTCCGATGTGACTATTACCCCTACAGCACCCTTCTTTGAAGGGTTAAATTCATTAACTGGGAAAAATAATTTATGTCTAATACCTCTATCCTTGTTGATGAAGGGTTATTATCTAAACTCAAGGAGTTTATAATTAAAGAAATCAGTCACACACACATTAAAAGATAATTCAGAATCCACAAGGCCAAAGTGCCAAGTGAGACATCTAGACCATCGGTACCGTGAGCGCTCGGAGGCATCTGGAGGATGCGCTCCAGCCGTGGACCTCGGGGCAGAACAAGGGGTGCAGAAGGGGAGAGAGGAGGGAAGGCGGCTGATGGGTTCCCAGGTGGTGAGGGCAGTTGAGCGTAGCGGAGGGCCGGGCAGGAGAGAGGGGAGATTGAAACCGTGCACAGGGTCAGATTGCGGAGGGCTTGGCGTTGGTACCACAGCAGTAGGGAAGCCACTGGGGTGAAGGCCAGTAAGTAGGGGAGTGATGTGAGAGGTCCCAGCATCTGAGACCTTGTGGGTAAACAGGTGGGGCATCGAGAGGGGGCTCCGAGTTCCCTTGGAGAGAGGAAAGGCCATCCTGGGCTGCACCCCGGGCCCTACCCCTGTGCCCACCCAAGCTGGGGAGGAGCTTTTGGTCAAATGAGACAGTTCCCAAATCCCCAAGCAGCACGGTAAGCCACTCTTGAACGGGGATGTCTTCATCAGCTCAAAAGCAATGGTCTGGGAAGCAGCTGACCTGCATTCGTAGTCTCTTTCTTACAAGTCAAGTGACCTCGGCAAGTTACCTGATGTCTCTGAGCTTCAATGCTAACAAGGCTACAACATTAAGACTTTCTGGCCAAACTCCTCATAGGTTGGGGTGAAGAGAAAACGAGATGTCTGTGAAAGCTACCCAAAGAAATTTGAGGTTCTATGAAAGGATCCAGGAAAAACACTCACCTGAAGGCCTGAACAGCTGATAATAGCTTAATATGTGGGTTCTCTGTGGCATATTTGCATTTTAAGCTGGAGGCAGAGACTGTTTTAATCACATAAATAAATCTCTAATAGTGGTAGTTTAGATGCCACTGGAAGGTCTGTGAGAAATAAAGGGAGCAGAGGCATTTGGGGTCAGGGCAAATGTCAAATTGCAGGTCCAAAGCTGACCTTGCTTCCCAGACACCAAGATGACAATAATGGCCACGATGAACACTTCCTCAGTGTTTACGATACACTGAGCTCTGTCCTAAGAGCTTAGCATATCTCATTACACAACCCAGTGAGGTAAGGTCTACTGTTATCCCCATTTTGCAGATGAAGAAACTGAGGCACAGATAGGCTGTGTAACTGATCCAAGGTCACCTAAGCAGTAAATGACAGGCAGGATTTGAACCCAGGGAGGCATCCATGTTTCAGGCTCCTTAGGAGCCTGTGCTGTCCCATCGGGGCCCTCTGATGGCATATTCTGGATTGGCTCTCATGGTTCAAAGCAGGGGATGGGGCATCTGTACCAGATTCATAACTGCCTCACAGCTTGTGGTGACAACCCAAGTGTCAGGTGCCCAGCTGCATTTCTGACCATCACCAGACTCTGGGCAACACGACTTCCTCCCCACTTGTACATTTGCATCTCCACACAGGTGCCTGGGGGAGGAGGGTCCAGGGTCCCCCCAGGCCCTGGGAGTCACCCGTGTCCACCCCAGAAGCCGAATTCCCCGAATAAGCTGCATTATGGCAAATAATATTTCCTCCCCTTAGGATTATCATATCATCAAAATTTCATCACCCCTCCGGGTCACTAATAGCTTCCTACGTGGCATCAAACTTTAATCACTTTTCTTCCCCACCGCATTCAGTTTAAAAGACTCTGGTGTGGCTCAGTCACTAGCAAGTCACTCATGAATGCTCCAAGTGACCTTAAGGAGACCCTCCAGACATCTCTGAGTCATCCCAACCCCCGGGAGGGGACAGGGAAAAGAGGAGAGGGAGGAAGGGCCTCCCCTTCTGACTGCTCGTGTCTGACAACGTAAGACCCAGTGAGGACACAACCAGGGCAGAGGCAAGAGCCAGGAGCATTGGGAGGAGGGGGAATCCCAGGGCTACTTCCAAACTGCCCCCCCTCCTCTGGACCAGCCCCGGTCTTCTAACAGCACAGCTGTCTGAGCATCTCTCACTGGGAAGGTACCAGTGAAGGATGTCGTGGAGGCAAGGAGCAGCCTGGGGCAGTGGAAAGACGACAGGTGTTGGGGTCTTAGAGCCCTGGGTTCAAATCCTGACTTCCTAGCCGGAGGGCCTCAGGCAGGTAATCGCTCTGAGCCTCAGTTTACCCACATGTTGGAGTCGCAGGAAGACGGAGGCAGGTAACAGTCGTAACGCACCTAATGCGGTCGGACCCATGGAACTGTGCACCAAATGTGAGTTCGCTTCCCTCTGTAGATCCCCAGGATGGAGAGGAAGGCCCCAATCATTCTAAACTGGGGAAGAAGCAAAGGAAAGGGGCAAAAAGAAGATGCAGGTGAAGTACAGAGTAAAGATACCAGGGGAAAAAAATCTGAGAACTAAATGCAACCTGAGATCCTATCTTAAGATTGTTTGGAGGGGCAAACACAGAAGCACAAATACAGTGAAATTAGCTTCTCAAGTGCTTCTGATACGTCAGGCTCTGTGCTGCGTGCTCTGCTGTGTCATCTCATCTGCTTCTCCTGGTATTTCAGAGAAAGACACAGGGGTTGAGAACGGAAAGTGACTAAACCCAAAGTGTAACAAAGTGGCAGAGCCTGAACCCAGGTCGGCCCCAATCCAAGGCACTGACCCTACACACGCTGCTTCTCAACAGCTTAAGGAAAAAACCCAAAAAGCAGTGCAAAGTAATGGCACAGACTGGGGGTAACTCCGGAAGGCTTTAGGGACGGCCCCGCCTTGTGTAAAGTAATTCTCTGTATGAAACGCACTTCTGGATCCCAGAGTCATCTCGTGGTTACGAAGGGATGTCCGACATCACCAGTGCGCATGGAGATCCCGTCCTTTCTCCAGCACCCTGAAGGAAGCCTGCCCTTCCCAGCTCCCTTGACATTTGGTGGGACCGTGTGATCAGTTCTGGCCAATGGGCTGCAAGGGGAAGTGATTCGGGCTACAGCATTTAATTGCTGATGCCAGTCTCCCTCTCTTTTGTTATTTCAAACGGTGCCTCCATGCGTGGATGGGCATTACTCCCCAAACCCCCTCCCCGTCCTCATAATTTCCCCCACATCATAAAGGTGGAGTTCAGCTGGTAGGGATTCAGCAAGGACCCGGTGGCCACCCAACCCAGAGGCCAGGCTGCTAGAGGCAGTGTCACCTGTCGGGCCAGAGGTGGGCAGAGCTAGGAATGGGGTGAGAAAGTCTGAGCAGGGGCTCCAGGCTGAATGGCAACACCACTTGTTCCATGTACGCCTGGGCTGGAATCTCTGGGGGGCGGGGCTCCCGCCCCTGGGGTGCTTGGCTATGCAGCGCAACGAGGGCTCCATGGCAGGGGTGTGTGTGATGTGCAGAGGGGCCTGTGAGGATGGGTGAGCGGTCAGAGAAGCAGCTGGTGAAGTAGGTAGAGGCCAGGTGACAAAGGGCTTTAAGCCTTAGGTAAGTGTTCATTCATTCGTTCGTTCTTCATTCACTCATTCATATTTGTCCAGCTCCTTCTGCATACCAGGCACGGCCCTCGTGACTGGGGATAGTTGTGAATAACAGTGAATAAAATAAAGCCCCTCCCCCAGGAGAAAGACCAACAATAAACAAATAAACAAGTCAATACCTGTGGATTAGAGCTGAGTGCTATGAAGAAAGTAAAGCAGGGAAGGGGGGCTGTGCCTGGAGATGCCATGCTATGGGGCGCTTGGGGATAGGTAAGGAATTAGAGAAAAGTCCAGAAGGAATTAAGGAGTGGGCCTTGCAGACATCAGGGAGCACTGGGGTGGCCACAGGGATGGCAGGAGCTTCAAGTGCCAGATGGGAGTCCAGGGAGCGACTGGTAAGTTCTAGGAACAGAGAGGCAGTCAGTGTGGTGGACAGAGAGAGTGAAGACGAGGTGGGAGAGGAGGCTGGTGTGTGGGACCGAGGGGGCAGGGTTGTGACATCCTCACACCTTGTGGCCAACACAGTATAAGCACTAACCTGTGTTAAGAGCATTTAAAAGTGATGGGGATAATCTTGTTCAACATCCAAAAAAACCCGATGAGGTAGATACGGCGACTTTTAACGCTCTCCTCATTTCACAGGTGACAATAGTGAACTTAGCTCAGGGTCGCTCAGTGGAGGAGGCAGGGGCCGGAACGCAGGCTGGGAGCATCTGCCATGTTGGTACCACCAATTTCTGAAGGAGAGGGGCCTGGGCAGGGCTTCCTGGACCAGACATCTGGCCCAGGGAGTCTGATGAGAAGAGCTGTGCACTCCCCACCAGGACCCGAGCAGCCCCGGAGGGTCCCTTGCTCAGCCCTGCCTTCTGCCCAGCATGTGGCAGTGGGGGCGGGGGGGGCGGGGGGACGAGGAGCAACAGGGATGTCTCAGCAACCGGCTTGTTTTCCTTTCCATTACAGGCAGCGGGGCCGCAGCGGGCAGTCGCTCCTGGCCCATTTGTTGCTATTGGCATCCCAAGGCCCCAAATTACGATGACTAATTCCCACCGCTTTAGGCAGCTCCAGGGCCGTCTGCGGCAACGTGCTCCAGGGGGAGCTAGGGTGGAAATCCCACAGGCGGCACTGTAACACCCAACATCAGTTCCAACTCAGTCTCCTGACTCCCCAGGGGGCTGGAAGTCAGAGGGACGGGGAGGGGGTGTGCCAGCCAATCAGAGGACTCCTTCAACCGCAGCCAAATCCTAGGATAGCCAGCCACAGGGAGGCCAATTTCTTCATCAGCATAAAGCACAACTGTCTAATAACCCACTTGTTTTGTAAGGTAGTGAGGTCTTCATTACCAGGGGTATGCAAGCAGAGACCGGATGGCCACTTGTCCCAGGTTTATGGACAGAGGACAGCCCTAGATGACTTTTCATGTTTCTTTCAAGTCAAATGCACTGATTCATGCTAGTCCTTAGGACGGAGAACAAGTTCATTCTCCCTTACCATTTAGCTTACAGCCCAATTGTGTCCTGTGGTACAAAGTCAAACGCATACCAATATGCAGTTTAACACATCATTTTAAAGTCGGCCGTTCAGGCACTGTTTAAACAGAGAACTGCTGTAAAGGATTTGGCCTCTTTCCCAGTCTCTCTTCCCCGATGGAACAAGGTTCCTGGCCCCTACTTCGGCCTTCCAGCAGAGGACATAAGGGAGAGGCAGTCGATAAATATTTGCCGAGCAAATGCATGAGGCAGGTGTCAGGCTGCCAGTGTGGTTCGGCCTCTGGGTGGGGGTCCTGAGTCTGTTTGTCCCAGGGAGGGGCGATCTTCTGTAGCCAACAGGAGCACCAAACTGTCACAGCCAGAATGTTCCAGACTCCCCAGCAGAAGCCAAGGGGCGCAGAGGGCGAGGGAGAGGGGGTGTGGGGCGGAGAGCCACCTCTCTGGCCCTGGGAGAAGGGGATGCAGGGAGCAGGGGTGCCCCCGGCCCACTCTTGTGTGGGACTTTGACACGTACAGGCTGAGTCCCAGGCATGCATGACACTTGGCCTTGTGGTAATTAGCAGGAGGCCCTGATCAATAAGTTATTTTTTGCTGTCAGTAATTAATAATTACAGCTTAGCCACACCATGTAATTAAACTTTCATCCCGCTCCCTCGGGTGCTGTTTGGCTTTTACTGTGATTAGCTCCCAGCACTCAACTTTCTCCCTTTGGAGCTGCAGAGGCCTCCGGGGCTGGGCCTCCCTGCCTTCGCTCGGGGTTTCCTGCTGCCTGCTTCACTCGGCTCAGACCCCCTTTTGTTTCTCCCCCAGGCACCGTTCTCTCGAAAGAACCTTCTGGACCAGCTGGCTGGGCTTCTGCTGCTGCCCTCCGTCCAGCCTCTCGCTCCTCAGGATGTCCACCAGCGGTAATGAAGCTTGGCGGCACATGAAAAATCTTGTTAAAATGCAGACATCCAGGCCCACCCAGACCTTTCCAATCAGGTGCCTGGGAGTGGATCCTGAGACCGCTGGAGGGCCACTTGAGACACAGCGATGTAGCCGCAGAAGGAAGGAAAAGAAGCGTCTTCAGTGAGGAAAAGGCATTCAAGGGTTTTTGGTGGGTGGGTGGGGAACCACTCCGGATGGTCCCTTGGCTTACAGTGTAAAAGCAGTCATAATAATTACTCTTTATTAAGCACCATCTGTGTGCCAGACACTTGCGGGACCTCCCCTGAGCACCTCGAATCCTCACATCGACTCTGCTCTTTCTACAATGTCACTGCACTTAGTTTGGGAAACGAGTGTGAATTGTGCAACTTTGAGTTTGGGGAGGAAATGGTCAGACAGTGGCTTTCGGTATAAGCAGGTGGTGTCGCCCAGGTCCAGCCCCTGAAAAATACGAGGCTAAGTCTAGATAAAATCTGGTGGTGGCCAATGTGAGGTTTGTCCCAAGAGAGAAATGCCGCTTGGTCCCTCACTGTCATGACTGGAGGATGCGTCTCAGAGGCTCAGAAGTGACAGACAGAGCCAGTGGCTTCAATCACCCCAAAGGTTAAGGCAAGGAGAAGCAAAGGAGAAACTCTGCTCTCTAACCCCAAAGCAGATATGAGAGGCCCCCCCCAACACCTGAACCCAGCATTGCCCCCAACCCTCTGCGGAGACTAAGTTCCCACAATTCACTGCACGGTTTGCTGCCCAGGAGACAAATGGAGGAGAGTACCCGACAAGGCTGGAAAACACTCTCGGAGCCAGAGCACACAAACGGAGCGGCAGGGGACCTGGGCAGCCACGCTCAAAAAGGCAGCCAACAAGAGAAGCAGGAGAGGGAGTGAATCAATCAGAGACCTTCACGGCTTCTGAGAGGGGTGCACCCTTCCCACGGGAGCACAGGGACTGGAAGTGGCCTGGCCTTCCCTTCAGCAGGACAGGTGGAATCCGGGCCGCAGGTGGATGGGACAGGTGTTGAGGTGGGGCATGGAAGAGACTTGATGACCTGGAAGGAAGGACCTTCAGGTGCCCTGGGGACTCCTTAGGGTCTGGTCCTACATGGGACAAGAACTAGCGAGCCACTTGCCCAGGGAAATCATGCCATTGCTGGAGTCTGTGCAGTAATTACAGACAGAGGCTGACAGCCCTCAGAGCCCTCCCTGCCTCCTGGCTTTCAGTTAGCAACCCCACGGGCATCTCAGGGCACATCTGCGAGGTGCCCCAGGGCAGACTACAACCCATTCCTAACCTCCAGCCTCAGGGTCCTCCTGGGACTGGCAAGCCCGCCCAGCTGCAGATGCTCCTAGTTCCGGGGAGACAGGGGCTTGGAACTCACCTGGTCCCAGTCCTGACTCTGGGCCCAGCCAACCCAGCAGCCTTGGGCAAGTCATTTAACGCTCCTGGACCTCAGTCTTCCCATCTGTTAAATGGCTACTAGAATAGGACGCCCTCTGAGGTCCCTGCCTGCTGGAAGATTTTACGATGATCATAAAAATAATAACTTTTATTACCTTACATTTACAGGGCCCGTTACAAAATTTCTAAGTGCTTTAATGTAAATTACATTGTAAAATCCTCCCCTCAACCCTGCCAGTGAGAGCTGACTTTTTTCATCTCTTTGATCTTGGCTCTCTGGACTGCCTGACGCTGGGCGCACTGGAGTCCCTTCTTCCCCGCGGCTCAGCGACCCCAGAGGAGGGGTGGGGCCCTTTGGAGGTAGCAGACTTCGCAGACCGGCGCCCCAAGGTGGGTTCAGGCCCCCTTCCGAGGCTGGAAGAGGGAAGGCCAAGCCCCACGAGTCCAGGAGCTCCTTCCAGGCTTCATCTCCCTCCGCCCCCAGCAGGCGCCGCTCGGACACCGCTGGCACCACGTCTGGATCTGAGAAACCCGAAGGCAAGCAAGCGCCGGTGCAGCCACCCTCCCCCGCTGGGACATGCCCGGGGGCTGGGGGGATGTCTGGGCATCCGCCTTGGGGAAGGCGGGCAGCGCGGATCACGCCCCCTCATCCTTCCTAACCCTCCCACCCCCAAATCCACCAGCCCTTCTCCACTGCGAGGTTGCTCCAGGCAGCTACAGGTCAGAGCGGCGGCTGCAGAGACAATTGAGCAGCCAGTGGAGCTGGCGGCAAAGGCAGCAGGCTGTGTGTCTGGGGGATGGGAGGGGAGAGGGCCTCAGACCCTCCTTGTGCACCACACCCCGGTGGGTCCGGGGCTGCACCCGCCACATCGGCTCCAGGCCCGCACCGCGAAGCCCCCCGCCCCCGCGCCCCCAGCCCCAGCGGCCGGCCAGGCAGCCAGGCGCGGGCTCCGGTACGTGGCCAGGCCGGGCAATTGCCCTCCCGGGATGGCCAATCGGAACCCAGCGCCCGACTCGGGCTCCTTCCTCGCGCCCTCCGGCCCTACTCCCTCGCCCTGGGGCCGCCAGCGCCTTCCCGGCAGGGCCTGCCCTTCCCCGTGGACACCGAGCGGGGAGCCAGGAGCCCGGCCTGAGGAGCTCGGAAGAGCCGGTGCTGAGCCCGGCACGGAATGGCGCGCCCCTCCCACGCCGGCCCGAGGGCACCCACAGTGGGTGCAGAGGAGTAGCGACTCCCCACCTCATCTTGGGCTCGTCTCAGCCTATCTGGGAGACGCCTCCCAGGACGGACCCCCTACCTTCCCCCATTCGGAAGCCACAAGTCTCGGAAAGACTGCCCCACCCTCCGAAACTCTCTGGAGAGGGCTAAGCCCGGCGTCCAGGAGGCAACCTTGAGGCCAGAGAGCCCCCTCCCCAGCCCCACGTGGGGGTGGCCCTCCGTACCTTGGGCTCCGGCCGCGCGGATCCGGTGCAGGGCCAGCAGAGTCCAGATCAGCAGCCCCCACATGGTGACCAGCCCGGCCGGGGGGCGCGGGGTGGGGAGGGGGCTCCGCACTGTTTTATAATCCTCCTGGGGGCCGGTACTCCGCCGCTGTGCTGGGAGAGAGTCTACGCGGCTCTGGCCCGGGATGGTATATGCCTGGGAGGGGCAGCTCAGGCGACCCCAACCCTTCCTCCTCCTCTTCAGTCTAAGTCCGACCCGGCGGCGCGCCCGGAAGGCGAGGGGCGAGCATAGAGAAACAGGAGAAGCCGCGCTCTCGGACTCGGGGCGCCTCCCTCCCTTAGCACCCCAACTCCGACTTCTCGCAGGCAGGGCGGTCTCGGTGATCCGGCCGAGTCGCGGGCCGAGCTCCGGAATAAACGGACAACTTCAGGAAACTTCCTCCCGTGGCCACGTTGCCCGCCCCCCGCCCCCTCCCCGCCCCCTGGTTGGGTTCTCCGGGCGGACGCAGTCACCGCTGTTCCAGGCGCCGGGCCCCCGGGGCCGGGCCGAGCCGAGCGTGGCGGCAGACGTGGGGCCGAGGTTCCTTCAGGGGCGCTGGTTTCGGGGGGCGCGGTTAGCATAGAGGTCCGAATCTCCCTGGAGCTGAAGTTTTCTTCTCTCTAACTTTGCAGGCGTCATCTGGCGGGGCCGAGCCACCCCTCTCGGCTCCACCGCCCTGGCGCCCAATCTAGGGATTCTCGGTCCCTCCCAGGGGCGTTGGGCCCGGGCGTGACCTCGGCTCCGCGCCCAGCAGGCTACCAAACTTTGCGGGTCCCGCGGCGCGACGCGCAGCTCCGCGCGCCCATGTCCGCGCCGGCTGCGGGGCGGCGGGGACGGCTGCTGGGCTCGGCGACCCGGGCTGTCGCCGGCGCCCGGGCACGGAGCCTCCTGCCGGCCCGAGGATGGAGACCAGCGGCTCTCCCCTCCGCCGCGCCCTGGCCGGAGCTCTCGGCGAGACGCGCGGAGAGCCCGGCGGGCAGCCCCAGCTCCGGGGGCGCGGCGCCTCCTGGACGCCCAGCGCTCGCCGACCGCCCCGGCCCGAGGAGCAGCGGCCGCCGCGCCCGCCTCACTGTCTCGGCCTCGCCGCCACCGCCCGCCTCGGTAGCCGCCGCCGCTTGCCGAGCCCGCCGCCCTCCGCTTCCCGGGCTCGGCGTCCGGAGAACCGCTCCTGCCTGTGCCGAGCCGGAGCTGCGGGGGCAGCGTGAGCCGGGGACGAGCGCGGCGGAGGCGGAGGCGGAGACGCGGAGAGGGGGGCCGAGCGCTACCCCGTGGCCGCGACTGGAGAGCAGCCTGCGCGCGGGGAGGGGGGCGGCGGCGGCGGCGGCCCCGAGCCAGGCCCGGGAGCGAGCCCCGCAGAAACACAATCCGTCTGCGCGGCCGCGGGCGCCCAGCGTCTCCGAGACCCGCCGGAGGGCAGCAGTGCCAACCCCATACCGTACCGGAAAGGGATACCCGCCGAGCCCCTCCGCTCAATCGGCCAGCCTTTCCTTCCAGCCTCGGCCCCGCACCCCTCTCTCAAAGGCCACCTCTGATTCCCACTCTGTGCCATAATCGGGAACCCCAACACCCTTCCCAGACATTGAGTGACGGGGTTGGAGGGTGTGCTGGGAAGAGAGGGTCGGTCAAGTGGTCGATTCCAGTTTCCCCTTCCCAGGTCAGGCTTTCAAAAGTCTGGAAACGCTCAGGGCGGAGAGCAAGACAAAAGAGAGGCCAGGGACTTACAGATGGCTGAGAAAGTGAAGTCGGTGCCAAGGCGTATGCATTCTTTGTTTCTTCTTTCTTTTTCTTTTGAGCTCTGCTTGCAAAGGGTAGAAGAACTGGGGATTGGTGAGTGAGCCACAAAAAAGAGCACTGGGAGGCTTCCTTCCTTGTGGCCCAGAGGAGTGAGCAGGACCAGCACCCTCAGTGACAATGGCCAGAAGCCCAGCTCCAGTTTGCAGGATGCAGTTAATCTTTCCTGGGCACTAGACAGCTTTGCTTCCATGCGCCCCTTCCTCCATAAAATAGCAATAATAATTTAAAATAATATTTTATGACTGTGTTGGTATAAAGACCAATATGTTAATATTACATATTGAAACATTTTCTTCAACCTAAAAGTTCATTTGTTTCTTCAGATTTTAAAGAAATTGAAACATTATCATGGCCCCTAAAAGATGTGCTCTCTGGCACTGCTGAGCCACGGGAGAAGTCTGCCCTGCCTGTTGGTGTTTCTGCTGGAGAGCAAAGAGCGGTTGAGACCCTGTACCTTTTGGTACAAGCACTTTTCTCCTCTCCCTGGTGGTCTCACCTAGCCTGGCCCTTCATGATGCCTCTCCTGTCTTGTCCTTAGAGTCTCCGCCTGCAGGGCCCACTCCACCCCAGAGGCCAGCCCTTCTGATTGCTGCAGAGTGGACACAGCTACTGCAAACATTTTATGTTCTCATTTCACCTGCCTCGGAAAAAGAACCGTGGGCACGTTCTGAAAATGGCTGAGAAGATAGCCTGCCTTCCCCACAGTCCTTCAATCACCTAATTCAAACATTTTGTGACTTTTTCCCTTGGCAACCTGTGCTCCATCCCAGGCTGAAGCCCAGCTGGCTGGCTGATTGGTAAATGGCAGGGCTTTGGGGGCAGGCGGCCTAGGTGTGGCCAGCCCTCCTTCCCCTTGGTGGCCACGCCACTGCCAGCTGCTTAGTGATGCCCAGCTGTGACCTCACACGCCCCCTACTACATGCTCCAAACACCTCAACCTAGAGCTCAGGCCTTTCCCAGAGGATGGAGAACAGCTGGTCTGCAGGGTGCTGTTACACTGCTCGCTCACAGAGGGGGCCTGAGAGCCAGATTCGCCGAACCTCTCCTCCTTCTTAGCCCGCAAAGGAACAGCAGAAAGGCTGCATCTCTGTTCTCAGAGGGTGGGAGCGCACACGGACACAAATGTCTGAAACCTTAGTGGATTCTACGCTGTTGGAATCCAATCCCAGACTTCCACCAGCCAGGATTCTGAACTACATGCTCCTGGGGCCCCGGAACAGCATTTGTTCTCTCTGTAAGAAGAGACGTGGTTGCACAATGCACCTTCTTCTGGGAGTTGAATCCTCAAAGGCCAGGACCTGGGACCAACCAGGGGCTGCAGTGAGGGTGCAGGTTTCCTTTGCCGTTGGAAGTCTCTGGGCACGCACGCGTGTTAGTGAGTGGGGAGGACGGTACCTTACCAGCAACTCTTACAGCAAATCTGTGTCCATCCACCTGGGATGGAGAAGAGGGCTCAGGCTTTCTGGCCTCAGCCTGTGCACACACCAGGGAGAGGAACTCTCTGGTTTTCTTCTTATCAGAGTTTCGCTGGCCGGGGAGGAGGCTGAGCAGGGAGCCTGCCACTTTGAGAGGGGCTCATTACTGGGAAAGTCACTTGCAGACACCATGACCTCATTCTTGCCACCAGCGGCGTAATTAGAAGGTTGCAAACGGTGCAGTTACAGTGGGAACCACATCGGGAGGGGCTGCACGGCTTTCCCAGGCTCCACTCTGCCTCCCTGTTGCAATCCTGCCCCTTCCAATCTGAGTCTGTGCGTAGAGCTCTCCTGGAAGACTCTGGGGACAGGATCTGGGTTTGCTCCCCCGTTTATATCCCATGTCCCTCCATCCCCAGAGCGAGCACTTTGTAGAAGCCTCTTGCTCTCCTAGGGGCTCTCTCCGTATATTTCACTCTGTAAATTCCAGGTGGGGGAGAGGCAGCACAGAGGCAGAGGAACAGAATTCATTTCAAAAGAGCCGGAAAAGTCTGGGTCACTCTGCTTTGCCTCTCCCTTCTCCCTTTCCAAGTGGATGACGTATGTTTAAAATATCACCCTTCTCTTAGAAAAACCTTCCCTGAACCCCAAACAGGACCACTTCCTTAGCCTCCCATCCCACACACAGAGCCAGGAAGAGAGCATTACTGCAGAACTTTGCCAGGGAGCCTTCAGAGTGGGAGGTGGGTCACACAAGAAGACAAACCTGGGACCGTCAGATGAAGCTGCCGCAAATGGCCAAGATCCTTCTTACCCCACCATCCCTCAGCTTCCCGTCCTCTGCCCCACTGCAGACACAGAAACCAAGGGGTTGGCAGGGCAGAGTCAGCTTTTCAGTACGATTATTGTATATTTTTTCTATTTTCTATCTCAAATGTAACAGCAACCAGAACAGAATGTTCAGTTGCAGGGTAAGGCGCATCCTCCACCAGCAGGACCAGGCCGGCTGCAGTGACGCCCGAGAGGCAGACACGTGTGTCCGCTCCCTACCCCATGCCGTCCCCACTCCCTTAACCCCTGGTCCCTGCTTCCCAGGTTGCTCCAGGTGCTGCCCGCAGCCAAGAAGCCCACTCTGTGATTATTTCACTGAAGGATAAGGAGGCAGAAAGAGTGAGCGTCAAGAAGAGGGGAAAGAGACAGGACCCAATCTGGAAGGAAAAGGAAAGAGATGGGAAGAGTCGGGGTTGAGGTAGCCTTTACACTGTGGGGCTTCAGAGCAAAACCCTCCCCACACCATCCCTCCTTCCCAACACCACCCTTCCTCCCAGGCTGCTTGCAGGGCTGCTGCCGGTGGGCGCGCTGGGCCAGGGCCCCCCAGAGCAAGGACCTTCCTCAGAGCCATCTCTGCTCCACCTGAAGGGAATTCAGACAAGTAATTGCCTTGGAACATGGCTTCCAGTGAATAACTAATGGCATTCTTTTCTTGTTTTGCTCTGTTTTGAAGATGGAGAAAGAAAACAAGAAGAACAGACAGAAGTGGTCTATTACTCTGAATTGGAGAAGAGAGAGGCTCTGGGTCCCCGTCTTCGCCCGCTCGGGCTGCCGTAACAAAATCCCACGGACTGGGGGCTTAAACAGCTGACACATTTCTCACAGCTTTGGAGGCTGGGAAGTCCAAGATCCAGGTGCTGGATGACTCAGTTCTTGGTAAAGGCTCTCTTCCTGGCTTGTAGATGGCCAGTTTCTTGCTGTGTCCTCACATGGCAGAGAAAGGGACCAGAGTTCTCGCTTCCTTTTCTTACAAGGACACAAATACCATCATAAAGGTCACACCCTCATGACCTCATCTAAATCCAATTACCTCCAAAAGACCCTACCTCCATATATTGTCACATTGGGGAGGGTCAGCGCTTCAGCATATGAATTTAGGGAGGACATAATTTAGCCTACAGCAGTCTCCTAATCCAAGATCCACCCCCATCCTCAATTACTCCTTATAATTTACATTCACTCCTTTAGGAGAAAGGGCCTAAGAGAGCAGTGCACGTCCATGGCTGGGCTGGGGGCAGCCTGCATCTTTTGCTCCCCTGTGCTAAGGTCAGGGCCGCCATGGGGTCAGCACTTGGTCTCCAAGCCCCAGGATCTGATTGACTGGAGAGATACCTAAACAGCCTGGGCGTCTGTCTTCCATGTCCCTACCTGCTTTTGCCCACCAATTCTCCAGGAAAGGAGGAAAAGAGACATGGAGAGATGGAGCAGAAACCGGCCAATACTGGTGCGGAAATACTTGCTTGCTGGTCAGGAGCCAGATACAAGCCGGAGAGAACAGAGGTTAACAGACCACAGGAGACAGCATTTTAAAACAACAAAACTGCTAAATGTAGGCTAGTCTGGGGAAGGAAGTGAACACATGAGGAGACATGGGCATCTTCTATTTCTGAGGCAGTTTCAGCCACTCTGAGCCCTGGGCTCAGCATGTGGGGGGCACAGCCAAGTCTGGTGGAGGAGCACTGTGCTAATGCCGGGCAGGAGAGGGCACTATAAACACACACTGCTGGAAGGCCCAGGAAGGAGGAAGTTGGTTGGGGTAGAATGTGTACTTTGTGATAGTTTCAGAGACAAACCCAGCATGCATTTTACTTATGAATGTTCTTAATGTGTCTACGATAAAATATATGATCACCATGGAGAAGCCTGCCTCCGAGTGGCTGGGACATTGATCTTTAAATTCGACGAGGATTTAGAATCATTTAGGACTGTTCCAAACCACAGAGCACTGAACTCTCACTTGAGCAGGGTGTATTCAATCTGCTTAGTACAAGAGGAAACTGTGGATCTGCCTGTCAGAGACACTGAAGGCAAGCTCTCACAACTAAAAGGACAGGTACCTTTGAGTGGGCACGGTCCACCTCAGCCACGCTCACCTTCTGGCCATTTCGTAGCCATGCCACACACAGGCCTGCCTCGGGGCTTGGCTCTTGCTGATCCTGGCACCTGAAATGCCCTTCCTCCAAATGTCCACAAGGCTCCCTGCTTCACTTTCACTGTGTCTCTGTTTAAATGGTACCTGACCGGTGAGGCCTCTGTCAATCACTTTGAAGAAGCGATCCCACTCAGAGGAAGATGTTTAAAAGAGTCAACACTGGTAAGGCAGAGCCAATGACCCAGCAGAACAGTTGCTGCCCAGGCCACTCCACCAGCACATGCTGCTGCGTGTCAGCCCTGCTGACTCACGACCACACGTATGCACGCACACACACACACACGTTCTCCCCATCTTGCCTTCCTACTTTCTCCCCTGCAGCACTTTCACCACCACAGGATACACTATAGATTCTACTTGTTAGTTTATTTATTGCCTGACTTCCCCCACTAGAACGTAAGTACCTGGAAGGCAGGGGTGTTTGCCTGTTTTGCTCTGTGTATAAAAAATACAAAACCAGACCAAGCAATGATAGATGTTCAATGAAATGAAAACAACGGGGAAATGTATATGACGTGTGAACAGCCTTTCAATTTCATTACTGTGTCTTTACTAATTGACCTTGCAAATTAAACTATTTACACCTCAGATGTGTGTTTTCCGATATTTGTGTTTAAAGCAAACATTCACTACTCCCTGAAAATTAACCCAATCTTCGACTAATATCTGTAACATACACAATAACACACGTTCATTTAACTTCTAAGAAGTAAGGTTTTGCAGAACTAAGTAAGTTGAAAGGTGGCACGAGTGTGAGGCCTGAGGATACTTATCAGCTGTGCAATTAACAGTCTGAGTTGTGCTGTGGCAGAGCAGGCTTGCGTACTTGGTTTCTGAAAAGGGCTCTTCTTTTTGTAAAAGTTTACACTACAGAATTCTGAAAAGCCACAGCATACAAAATATGATTCAATTTACATTCCAGGACCAAAGTCCACCCGTGCTTGGGATGAGGCGGAGGCATTTTTTAGAAGGCGGAATGCAAGAGTGGCCAAGGGCTGGGATGTGGCGTCAGAGAGATCTGAGTTCAAATTCCAAGTCCACTAGCACTAATGAAACTTTGTAGGTCTTCATATCCTCATATATAAAATAAGACTGATAAAAGTCCCTGCCTTACGATGTTGTGAGGATTAAATGAGGTAACACATAGAGGGTCTGGCATCTAACAAGCAATCAATAATATTAGCCATTATTATTAAAAATCATTCCTCAGTGATCACTGAGAATTTTGCAACAATCCTGCGGTTACTTCTCAAGATACTGGAACTAGACTTTGCTCTAGAGCAAGCGCGGGTAAACTACAGCCTGCGGGCCAAATCCGATCTGCCAGACGTTTTTGTCAATAAAGTTTTATTGGAACACAGCCACGCCCATTCATTTAGTATTGTCTGTGGTTACTTGCAGGTACTTTCCCACTACAACAGCAGAGTTGAGTAGTTGAGACAGAGATCTTGTGGCCTGCAAATTTTAAATATCAGCTATCTGGCCTTTTACAGAAAAAGTGTGCCAACTCTTGCTCTAGAAGGAAATGAAGGCAAGTAGTCCCCTACACGCCTTGCTTTAGGATTCTGAGAGTGTACAGCTGTCCAGGTCTGCTCTGACTGTTACCTTGCAGGTACCAGTATCAGCCCGCCCTTCCATACTCACCTGAAGCCATCTGAGGGCAGCAGTTCAGTGGTGTGAGATGATCCTAGCTTGTAGCCTGTAGACCCCAGGACGGCTCTATCCGCCTTAACAGACCTCTCTGGACTTGCTCCTTCCTCTGCTTTGATCCACCGCCTGCTCCTCTCCCCTTGCCTTTGCTGGTTTGGGCTCGTGCTCCCTTGAAGTTTCTCCCCCTCCTCCCAGACTCCTATGCATAGAAGGTGCTGGCTGCGGTCGGCCCTGGCTGGGTCTGCCCGTGGCCAAGTAAGCCCCGCTGGCTAGCGCTCTGATCAACACAACCAGGAAATTTAGTTGGGAACCTGAGGTTGGGTCTCTTTTCCTTTTATCGTGGACTCTATTCAGGACTAAATCTCCATGATTCTTACAAACTTAAAAAGTTTAAGAGTTCCCCGGAAACCCCAGTTTCCCTCACCCCGCTGGACCTTAACTATTTTATTCAAAGCTATTCTCTCTTTGCTGTCCTAGTTCACGTCCTTATAACCACCCACCTCATCCCCATAAAGACCAGTCTCTCTGCAACCTGGTTTTTTACTGCATTCCGTGGAGCCCCATTCCATTGTGGGCATGCATTTCCTTTACCCCAAAGCTATTTCCTTGTATCCTGTTTTTGCCTTCCTATCTTAACTGAACTCAGAATTTCCCCTAAAGATGATTCCAAAGGCAAGATCACCTCTCCTTCCCACTCCTGCTTCTCATCAGGAGGGGGCAGGCCTCTTCAATACTGAGGGTCCACCAGCCTGCCTCCACTTCTATTTGTTTCCAGTCTCTGCCATGGGCCTCTCCCTGCCTCTCCTGGATGACATGACCTATTCCCACATTCCTAAACGACTGTATCTCATTTTTTTTTTTCTATGTCATTCAACTCTTGACTTCCTCTAGGTAAAGTCAGAAAGTCATATCTGTATACTTGGACTTCATTACTTCTACTGTCTTGCTTTTGCTGAATTTCAGATTGCCATTATGCCAGCAGATGAGCAGAAAGATGTTATGAGAAATAGCCCTGAGAATCAGAATCTGTAAGGTTCTTGTTAAATAAGTTGTGCTTTCCATCAGAGTAGCTGCTCATTGAAGTGATAGTTTTGCTGGGTATATAAAATTCCAGGTTCAGAGCAATCCTCCCTCAGAACATTGCAGATGTTTGAACCCCTGCATTTCTGATTGAACATGTGATACCAGTTTTGTTCTCATAGCTTTGCAGCCAACATATTTGTTATCTCTGGAGAGAGCATCTTGTCCTTATTCTGAAACTTCACAGGATGTGTCTCTGTGTTGGTCTTTTTTCATTGGTCCTACAGAGTGGGCCCTTCCATTCTGGAGACATGCACCTTCATTCTCCTCTAGAAAGTGTCCCTTGGTTAGGTTTTTGATAACCTCTTCTCCATGTTCTCTGGTCCCACTTCCTGAGCCTCTTCGTATTTGGATATTGTACGTGAAGACCAGTAGCATAGGGATCACCTGGGAACTTATTGGAAATGCAGATTCTCAGGCCTCACCCCAGACCAACTGAATCAGAACTTGAATTTTTTTTTTCTGGGGAAGATTTGCCCTGAACTAACATCTGTGCCAAAATTACTCTAGTTTGTATGTGGGTCACCGCCACGGTGTGGCTGATGAATGGTGTAGGTCCGTGCCCAGGAACTGAACCCGTGAATCTGGGTTGCCAAAGCAGAGCACGTGAGCTTAAATACTAGGCCACAGGACCAGCTCCAGAACTTGTGTTTTGACAAACTCCCTCAGTGCTGTGTATGCACACAATGTTTTGAGAAGTGCTGCTTTAATTCACTCTCACCCTGTACTCAATATAAATGATTAAGGCCACACACCTGAAGAACTGTCACTTATCCCATCTGGCCCCAGAGCTATCCTCTCATCTTTCCAGGCTCAGAAGTCAGGTGTCCCCCTTCCCTAAGGTGAGAAAGTGTCTAAGTCCCCAGGGACCCTCCTCCTTCAGGTATCTGTTCCTCTCTTCTGTGCTCAGTCTTCACTTTTCACCAGCTCTTTTCATCACACCTTTAAATAGAAGCACGTACTCCCAACCTGAAAAAGCTCCACTTGACCCTTCTGCATCTTCCAGCCACCATCCCATTTCTCAATTTGGCTTTTCCTGCCAAATTTCTTGAATTCATGCAAAACAGGTTCTACTTCTGTTTCTTTATATATGTCCCTCCCTTAACCCATTGGAATATGGCTTTTGACTCACTGCTCCTAAAGCTTTTCTAAAAGCTCTTCTCACAGCCTTTATTCTCTGGTCCTTTCTGCAGCACTGGCTCCGGCTGACCACTGTGCCCTTTCTGGACTGTGCTCTCTCCTTGACTTTCACAACACCTTGGTGTTGTCTTATCCCACTGAAGGAGGAGTGGGAATACCCTTATCTGGGATGGTCACCGGCTCCTGCCCTTCTCTAAATGCTCAGTTCAAGTAGAGCCACTTCTGAGAGTCTTTTCCTGACGCTTCTGTTTCACATGGATCTACTGAATCCATGCGATTCCTGCCCAAGTCCTCCCTTTTGGTGCACACATACATAAAGCCGAGAGAAGGTATAAAATAATATAATTGTTACAATGTGCTCCTCAGCTCACCGCCGGATTAAAAGCTACCACAGAGTCTAGATGCCACTGTGAAGGATCGCTTTGGTTGTTTCCACTGCCCAAGGACAGATGGACAAGAGGCTGCACCGCCCTCAAAAGAACACCTTTTCTTCATTTTTTCACAAAGATACCATCTACCTTCAGCATCATGTGCCTGGGGGCTACATCTCCCCAGAGAGGATGTTTTCTTCTCATCCGCCCAAGGGTTCTGCCTGGGCTTGCACAGTCTTAGGTCTCTTCTGTGTTCTGTCTAGTGTTTATGTTGGTTTGGGGGCATCTTCTCAATGTGATTGCCTTATGTCTGGAAAACTCACCTTTCTCCTTTCCTACATGAGTCATGAGGCATTAAATATTTCAGGGATGACTGCTCAGGTCCCGGATGTGGAGGCGTCCTGGGAGCTTGAGAGGGCAAAACTCACTCATCAAATGAGACTGAAGCCCCTGGTGTCCACAGACAGTTAGTGGCCTTTCTGGAAAGCTGAATGGTTTCTTTGCTTCCCTGGCCTAAAGCCTCAGCCTGCACAGGATTTACACAAGGCCTCCTGCTCCCAGGGCATGTCACAGGTGTGCAGTGGTATGGGGGGGGAGGGGGAGGAGGAGGAGGAACAGTGGAGGCCAGGGGGTACGGCAGGCACCTCTTTCATTACCCTTCTGGGCAAACTGATAGGAGTGGAAAGAGAGCCTTAGATCTGAACTCTTCATCTCCCCTTCTCCCGCACACACCCCACCCACTGCTCACCCAGTGTCCTTATCTCGGTAAATGGCACCTTCACTCTCCCTGATGTTGGGGATGGAGCCTAAGGTCCATCCTTGCGTCTCCTCTGTCTCATCCTCCACGTTCCATCCATCACCAGGTCTGTGCATCTACCTCCCAGTAGACCCGACATCTGCACTTCTCTCTGTGTCCTCTGCCTCTGCCCTGATCCAGCCTCCACCTGGTCCTTCTTAGACCTCACCAGG
The DNA here is from genome assembly GCA_031878705.1 of Tapirus indicus. NCBI lineage: Eukaryota > Metazoa > Chordata > Mammalia > Perissodactyla > Tapiridae > Tapirus > Tapirus indicus. The sequence continues at coordinate 52,908,561 of CM062932.1, forward strand.
GCCTTCTAACTCCCTGCCTCCATTTCTCCAGCCCCCAATTCATCCTGCACAGGGCAGCCAGGATGGTTTATTAAAAGTAAATCACATAATGTGATTCTCCTGCTTAAAACGCTTCAAGCATTTAATGTTATTCAGAAATTATTATTCAGTTTTTAAGTGTGATGTTGTATTTTGGTTATTTTTTTTTCCCAAAAGAGAATCCTTCTGTTTAAGAAGTACATACTGTAATATTTCTATGTGAAACGCTGTGATGTATTGGATTTTCGCCAAAATAAAACCAAGTGGATCCAGGAACTGAAAGACTGATCATATTGAAGCTGAGTACACGGGGTTTCATTGTACTATTCTACTTTTGGATGTGTTTGAAAAAATTTTATAACAAAAAAGTTAAAAAACAAATTGAAAGGATACTTCATTACTCATAAGATTAAAAAAAAAAAAAACTTGCAAAGATACTCCATTACTCATAAGATTAAAAAAAAAAAAAACCCTCCCCATGGCCTGCAAGTTCTGGCCTGAACCTGCCCTGCCAATGCTTCTGGCCTCATCTCCGACCATCCACATCCCCCTTTCTCGAGGCTCCACCACGCAAACCTCCCCCCTCCCCCCTCCCCCCAGGCCCCAGGAAGTCGTGCTCTGACCTGCCCAGGGGCTTCTCCCACAGCATTCTCAAGGCCTGGAATCCAGTCCACTCCCCCAGTCCCCACTGGCTACTTCCTGCTGACCCTCAGGCTTCAATTTAAAAGCAGTCTTTCAGAAATGCCCTTTCCAATGCCTCAATTTAAATTTAACCTCGGTAATCTATTTTATCACTGCACCCTGTAATTTCCCATCTTGCACTTACCACAATTTTTGTCCCTCTTCCCCATGAGGCCCTACATTCCACGAGGGCCAAGTTCACCGCTGTTTTGTTCACTTATGTGGACACCAACACCCAGCACAGTGCTGCACCACATGCTCAACCCCCTTTGGAAGAAATTTGCCCTTGGCAATTAAAACAATAATTTAAATGAAAAATTAAAGTACCAAGGATGCGAGAACCCATGTATCTGCTATGCCAGATCAACGAACGTTAAGCATTTTTTCATATTTTTTAAATGATCATTCTCTTTTATTAAGGAATACAAATTTAGAGAAAAGATTAAAGTCTTCTGTTTCCCTCCCAGACCCACCCACTCTTCCTGCCCCTTAAGTAACTACTGTCATGAGTTTGGCATGTATTCAGTACATATTTTGTATATTTTTATTACAAAATGTGTGCATCCATAAACGATACATGGTATTGTTTTATGTGTTTTTAAAAATGTATGTAAATGGCATAATATGCTACATAGTGTTATACAACTTATGTTTTCCACCCAACATTGTCATATATATGTGTGTATGCATATATATTATGTATTAGTTCATCCATTGTAACTGTCATATAGCAATCTACTGTATGAATGCATCACAATTTATTTATTCATTCCCTTAATGAGGTGTATCTGGCTTATCTCCAATTTTATGTCTGACAAAAATGCTGGAAAGAATGTACTTGAACTTGTGTCTCCCTGCACACGTGCCCCTCATCCCCATTAGAGTGGCCGGAATAAATGAGAGAGAACTGGCCAGGTTGTAAAGAAATGGGACTTCTCATATGTTGCTGGTGGTGGGGGTGGAAATTGATATAATCGTTTGAGAGAGTGATTTGGTAATATCTAGTTAGAATGAAAATGCTCAACCCCATGGCCCAGCAATTCTACCTTTATAGTAAATTCTTATCACCAAAGGTAAATTAGGTATTTCATTTCTACTCAGCAGGAAGCATAAAATATATAATACATCTTTATGCCTTAAAGTTTACAATGCATTTTCACATATGTTATCCAATTTGACATTCACAAGTCTGGGGGAGTAGAATTAGCCCCGTATTATAAATGACGGCACCGAGGCCAAATGCAGGGGCATGAGCTGTCGTTTGGTGCAAGGGCTCAAGTCCCACTTGTCTCCCTGTTTTGCCAGTGTGTTTCCACTGCCCCATACTGCCTCACTGTGTTTTTATGCTATGGAGAAAATTCACACACTCCGGGCGCTTTGTCTTAGATGCTCTTGGTGCCCCAGCCAGATGCCCTTCACCAAGCCTTGTACTCATGCCCCGGGGACTGCAGTGTTGGCCACTAACAGTTCACAGCTGTCCCTTCTTCAGAGCATTGCCCACAGCCGTCTGGAGTGGCCTTACTTGGAGATGCCTGGAAATTTTCCTCAACACCCCTGGGGTGGGGGATTCCTTAGCTAATGGCTAATGATGAAGGTGTACATAGCTGGGCCCCATTGCCTCAAGGGGTGACAACTCTGCAACACCGTTTATGCTCCAGAGCTCCCTGTGGGATCAGGCTGAGGCAGAATCTCAGCGGAGCTCCCATCTTCTGTCCCTGCCTTAGTCTGCTTCCCTGACTTCCTTCCTCCTGAGATCATTCCCTCGAGAAATCACTTGCACAAGAAAGCTATCTCAGGCTCTGCTTCAAGAGCAATGGTTCTCAACCTTTAGCATGCATCGGAATCACCTTCAGGACTTGTTAAAGCCCAGATTGTTGAGCCCCACCCCCAGAGTTTCTGTTTCAGTTGATCTAGGGAAGGTCCCAAGAATTAGCATTTCTGGTGAGTTCCCGGGTGATGCTGATGCTGCAGGGCCAGGGACCACACTTTGAGAACCACTCTTCTAGGGACCTGACCTAAGACAGTTGGTGCCAGGAGAAGCAGGCTCTAAGGACGGGATTCTGGAGTTGGATGACCTGCTGGCAATGAGGACCCCAGCATCAGTGGTGGTGGTGGAGGGGAACTGATAGTTCCTAACACGTGGTACAATACAATTTCTGTGACAGCTCACAGTTAGAAGGGGACGCACCAGCTTTTGCAAAATTTCTGGCATTTGAGCAGTATAGCAGAGATCGTAATTATAAGGATGGTGGAATTGAGAGGCTGTTTCTGAGAGCCATTGGTGCATCAAAGAAAGAAAGAAAATAAAGTTGATTAATCACCATTTCAGAGCAAAGTGTGAAAGTCGTAGGACCTCGCTGGCAGTGAGGTCCCTATCTCCTGTAGCTGAAAGACTGATCATGCTGAAATCCAGGCTCAGGACCGTATTTTAAGAAATGCAGAACTTCAGAGAAGTTTGAATTCTCAACCTCAGCAAGTCTGCTTGGCCAAAATCAGGGCCCCGATGGGAAGGGGTAGGACCTGAGATTTAGGAAGGTGATGTCTGCGTAGCTGCGATTAGGAGCCCTGGAGGATTCCCCTGAACCCTCAGGCACCTTCAGAAGTGGCCCAGTCCCTCCTGTTAAAACATAGTCCATTAATCTGGGCAGCTGTATACCAGGAGAAGGGAATATTCAGATCTTTCAAGCATTGGGAACAAGGGGCGAGTTGACACTGATTTCCAGGGACCCGGAGTAGTACCAGGGCTCCCCTGTTAGAGGCATATGGGGAGGTGGGGGGCCAGGCAATGAATGGAATTCTGGCCAAGGCTCATCTCACAGTGACTCTACTCAGTCCATGGGCCCAAATGATGGTCATTTTCCTGGTTCATAGATGTATAATCAAAATTAACATACTTAGGAGATGGCACAGTCCTCACCTTCATTTCTTGGCCTATGAAATAAGTGCTATTGTAGTAGGAAAATGCTATATGGTGGAAAAGCCCAAGTGGACATCCTTGAAACTGACCATCCCAACCCCACCTGACCAAGGTAGTCCAATCAAAAACTATGTTGCACACCCGGAGGAATGGCAGAGATTGGTGCCTCTGAGACTGACAGGATGCAGGAGAGGCAATCCTCCTCATATTCATGTTGTCTGATGCCCGTAAATCCGACGGATCATGGCAGATGACAGTGGACTTCAGCAAACTTAAGCAAGTAGCAACTCCAACTGTGGCTGCTGTGCTTAACGTAATATCTTTAATAGAACAAATTAACACTGTTTCTGGTATATGATATACAACTACTGATCTGGCAAGTGCATTCTTTGCAATACCCCTCAAGAAAGAAGATCTGAAGCAGTTTGCATTCATACAAGACAGACAACGGTAAACAGTCACAGTCTTGGCCCAGGGCTATGTTAAGTCTCCTGCTCTGTCTGAAAGGGATCTGGATGTCTGGATGGTCCACACATGTTACACTGGTCACTATATGGATGGCATCAGGTTACTGGGACCTAATAAGCAAGAAGTGCTCTTGACACCTTGGTAGGACATATGTTCTCCAGAGGGTAGGAAATAACCCAACAAAAATTCAGCAGTCTGTGACATCAGTGAAGTTTTCAGGGGTTTAGTGGTCCGGGACGTGCTAGGAAATTCTCTCCAAAGTAAATAAAAAATGTTGCTCCTTGGATGTCCAGCCACATGCAGCACAATCCAGAAGCTGCCAGCCTGATGGAAGAGTGGGATGGCCTCTTGAAAGTGCGACTGGGGCACCAGATTGGAGATGACAGCCCGTGAGGATGAGGTGCTATACTTCAGGGTGTGGCACACATCGCAAACCAATGATTATTATATATAGTGCTGCATCCCCAGCAGACAGAATACGTGGGCTCCGAAACCATGGGGTGGAAGTAGGAGTTGCTCTTGTCACTGTTAGTCCCAGGACTCACTTGTGTCATTTGTGTGTCCCAGCCCATGCATCCTGAGGTCTGTGAGTCTAGACAGGTACAGCTCCTGAAGGGAAGATGACTCCACCAGGGGACACAGTAAGGTCTCCCTAAATTTAAAGGTACGGTTGCTGTTCCTAATCACTTTGGGATCTTCGTTCCAGTGGGACAGCAAGGAGAGTGAGGAGTTTTCTTCCCGACCATCATGAAGACTGCTGCTACATAATGGGGGCAAAGAGGAATATACTGACCCTTAGGTGACCAACTGGAGGCATCTCTTGGCACTCTTGTGCCTATTTTTAATTGAAAATGGGCAAGTATAACAACTATGGCCTGATAAGCATGCTATCCAGGGGCTCAGAGCCCCTGGGCAAGCCACCTAGACCAGCAATGGTGCGTAGTCTAGAGTGGGTGCCAGAGGAGGGAGGTGGTGAGCATTAGTTATGGCCTCAGGACTAATTGTAACATCGAGGGAAGTACTTGTCCCACTAACCCTCCTCTTGTAAGGTTTTCCCCAGATTGTGACGCAACAGAATTCTGGAGAAGCTGACCTAGACAGAGTGAACTTAACGTGAGAAACAAGAGATGGACTGTAGCAGACGCTGTTGGTGTCTCGCCCTGAATCCTATTACCAGGAAGGTGCATCCATTCCCTAGTCGAGTATTGACTGCTACAGCTCACAGCTGTAGCCTTGTTCAGAAAATTGACCCTGAGAATGACCTCGAGACCTTGGCCATCAAGAATTGTCCTGCCTAGTGATGCTGGAGGGTCACATACCCTCCCCACTCAGAGGAAGCCTGCAACAAGTGACACAGATTGGGGTTCAAAAGCCCGACCCCCTTGCCTCAAGAAGGGCCAGCTCTGTGGTGCTGTTCATGCTCCAGAGAAACTCATGGGATCAGGCTAAGGCTGGATTTAGCGGAACCCACATCTTTACTTAAAGTTCTTCCCCCTCCTTCTTCTGTGCCTCCCATTTCCTTACAGGTTCTTCCTCTAGGAGCATTTCCTCAGAAAATGCACAGGGATCCTTATCTTGGGCTCTGCTTCTAGGAAACACAACAGAAGGCACTCTTGTCTTTTAAAACATAGTTCTCAAGGTTCAACTAGCAGGACAATATACAGAGAAAAAGTGACTGAACCTCTCCCATTACTCACTTTCACTCCACCGCCCTTTCTGGGGTATCACTGACAGCAGTTTGATGATGGATCAATTCTGTCACCTTCCTGTGCATTTTAATATATATATGTATGTGTGTTTGTGTATACGCTTAAGTGTAAATTGGATAATTCTATACATATTTTTCTGTGACTTATTTCATTTAACAATATGTCTCAGAAATCTTCCCATGACAGTACCTATAGGTCTATCTTTTTTTTTTAATGGCTGTACAGTATTGCATGATGCAGGCACACCATAATTTATTGAATTATGTCCCTGTGGGAAAACAGAGCAACATTAAAGAGCTCAAGTTGAAGGAATTCAATAGAGGGAATTGGTTGCACAAGTGTTGGGAGGGTAAAACAGCGGAAGGCGATGCTGAGATAACTCAGACATTAATGTACACCCAGGGTGGAGGTCACCGTATTGTGGTGACTGTGGGAAATTAGCAGCCACTCCTAGGACGGGGGAAACCAAAGGGAGGAGGCAGAGCTCCCTAACCCAGGGCCTGCCGAAGGTGAGCCGGTACACACAGCAATCTACAGTTTTCACTTAATGAAACTGACGAGTTAAACAATGTTATCTTCCCATCCTCGTCTGCATTTTTCTGATTACCAGTTAATAGCAAGCAGTTTGAAAAATACTTATTAGCAATTGTTTTGGTCCTTTAAGACTGAATTATTCGTATCTTTTCTCCCATTTTTAAATTGAGCATTTTGGCTTTTCTTATTGACTTGTAGCTGCCTTCTATCTGTTCTATGAACTATTCTGTTATTGGTTGTAAATATTTTCTCCCGGACTGTCATTTTGGTTCTGATTATTTCTTTAAAAAGCAATTGTTGGATTACAGCTTATCTCTTTATGACTGTTAGGGTCTATGTTTTTCCTTAGCAAAGTTTTCCCTACCAGAAGACTTTTTTAATAGTGGTTTTAACTTAATACTTTTTTCAAAGGTTAGATTCTGTTCGTGTTTAGATCTTTAATTTATTTTAAGTCTATTTTTTGTGATGCAGGGCCTACTCCCCTACCATAAAGGGGATGGACATAATTTAATGACTGTGCTATCCTTTTCTTGCTGCAGTGTCACTAAATCTTAAACTAAATCACCTCACACAAATGTATGTGGTTTTGGCCTCTCCTGCTCATTCGGCCTGCTTGTCTAGTCTTGCATCATTACTAAGTTATCTTAACCGATGCCTATATAGTAGGTTTTACTACCTAATAGGGTAAGACCCTGTTCATTTCTCAGCTATTTGGGGGCATTGCTTTTTTCTTATGGGTTTTAGGATCAACTCATCAAGTTAAAAATCTCTTGTCTGGATTTTAATTGAGAAAAAATGACACGTATATATTCTTATAAAGAGAATTAATGTATTTTCAAGGTTGAGTCTTTCCATAGAGGAATGTGAAGTTTTATCATTTTTTTCATATACACTTCATTAGGTTTGTCTGGATATTTTGTAGTTTCTGCCGTAATTGTGAATGGCATCTATTTTTCTATTTGATTTTCCAATTGATTATTGCTATTGGATATCAAAGCCATTGGATTTTGCACATTGACTTTAAATTCAACTTAATTTTATTTGTTCTAATAGTTTTTCAGTTGATTCTCCTGTATTCTCTAGGCTGATAATCAGATTGTGTGCAAATAGGGACAGTTTGGTCTCTCCTTTCCCAATAGGAGTACCTTATTTTGTTTTATGTCCCTATTGCACTGGCCTGCACATCCACAGCAGTGTTTCGTATCGCTACAGGAGTGATAGCATTTAAACTTTTATTGAAACTGTTTTTAGTGGGGATGATTTTAACATGTCACTATCAAGTCTGATGTTTGTGGTTGGTTTGCTATTGTGTGAAGGAAACTTTACCAGGTTGAAAAACGTCTTTTCTATTCCATCAGTCTTTTATTATCGAGAGAGTTCAATGTCAGTAAGAGACTTGATGGAAATAGGAGAGGTTTGCCTGATAAACCAGCAGATAAACCCAAACCTTCCCTTCCAGTGGCCACCTGAGCACCAGGTGGGGCTGGGTACCAAGTTGATTCACTTTTCCTCTTGAGAAAGAGGGGAAAAAATTACTCCCCACCACAGCCTTGAATTCCGCAAAATAAAACCTTGTCATAGCTGCCAACACTGTTCATTTTTAATGAGAAAAGGGGTTGGATTTTATCAAATCTCTCTTTAGTATCCACCGAAATGATCAGAACGTTTTCCTTTCATTTGTTCACGTAGAAAATGACATTAATATATTTCCTAAAATATATTAGGAAAATATCAAACCATCCCTCCATTCCTAAAACAAATTAAACTTGAGTATAATGTTACTTTTTTAATACACTGATGAATTTGATTTATTCATAATTTTTTGGCTTCTAATTTTTAATAAGAAAATTGGCTTTTAGGCATTTGCTTGTTTTTTATGCTATTCTGGGTTTGCTATACGGGTCCTACTATTTCATAGAATTAATTTAACATTAAATTAACGTTTTCATTTCCTTCTATGTTCCTGAATAGTTTACATATCAGAGGAATCAGAGTTTAGCAGAACTCACCCATCAACTCTTTGGGACTATGAATTTGAGCTGATCATGTCCTGTTTGCCATCAGATTCATTCCCCACCCTTCCCCTGTTTGCTCTCAGGGAGCTCCATTTCCGAGCTTACTTGTCCCCTGGCTTCCAGCTAGATTGGCCAATGGGAGGCACTGGTTGAAAAATGGAAGAAGGGATGTGGGAAGAAGCGAGTGTCCCCTTCCCCATCGCCCCTGCTTTGAATAGCATCTCTGGCAGCAGCTGCATCCCCTTAGTGGCTTCAGTCACCTTTCTCAGCCCCTCCCTCAGGGGGTCCAGCTCCCACCAGACTAGTCTCTGATAGAGGTACCTCCTCCCTTTGTCTTGCCCCCTTCCTACTGTTGCTAGGCAACCCTATGAGGTTTTCTCAGCTCTTCCATCACCTATGTAACCAATTCCCTGTATTAAACTCCTTTGGTCTGAAAGACCTAGTGTGATTTCTATATTCTCACTGATTCCTGACTCACACAGACATTGATTTGAGACCTCTTCTTTAATCAATTTTGATCATGTACTTTTTTTAAGGAGTTGCCTATTTCATGTCAATTTTCAAATTTGTATATAATATGCTCTTATAATTTTTAAAATCATCTTCACTTCAGTAGTTATGGTCCTCTTTCTGTTTCTAAAGTTGTTTACTTGCATGTGTGTGTGTGTATTTTGTGATCAAACTTGTCAGACATTTGTCTATTTTATATTAGTATTTTGCTGGGAACGTTACATAAATCCTGATTTAATCTTCATATCAACCTCACAAAAGAGGTTTATAAAACAGGAAATGGCAGCAGAAAATCATTCCTTTCCTTGCCCAAGACCACACACCTACTAAGTCGTGAAACTAAGACTTGAACTCAGATCTGAATTCAAAACTCGTATTTTCCTTATTGCATCGGAAAGCCCGAACACTCTGGATAAGATTAAAAGGATCATCACAAATAGGCTTGACATTTTCTGTAAAGAACATGAATTTCTTTTGTAACTGGGGAAAAAATGGTAATGAAACCTAAACAAATAATTATAATAAAAATAGGCTTGAAAGGAGAGGAAATGTCACAGCAGAGCAACTTAAAGCTTTGGAACGTTTATAAAAAGGGAGATGCATCCTCACCAGGTAGCCAGCTCAATCCTGCTTTACCCTGGGTCTAGCAATGGGTTAGACCTTGGTGTCCCCATCCCCATCAGGTTAGAAGCGGAAGTTTCCCCCAAAAGTGAAGGTCATGGTCATCACCTGACTAGTGCTTCTCTTGGCACTGCTCAGTGCAACATGCTTTGGGGAGATGACCACCACGCCCATCACAGCTCGTGTGGTTTGGAAATTCCACTCTGCTCTTTCTCCAAAGGATGTGGCCAGAGTGGTCGGAGTCAGAGAAGCTGAGATTCTCTGTGGGGACCGGGCTGATCCCCACTGGCGGTGTAGGTTGCCCGTTCTCCTTGGCCGGGGCAACCAGAGAAGGATCCTTTTCTATTCCTACTTCCTCTTCAGTCCTGAACTCAGCTTCTGGTGGCAGAAGAGCCCCTGAAACCTCCAAAAATAGCCTCCTGCTGGAAAGAAGTAATGCAATGCACACCGCAGCACGCATATTGATTTCTATTTTTGGTTCTTATCAAGATTTATTTTTCATCCCTTCAGGTAAATAGTGACCTTGGACTCGCTGCCTTCCATATTTGCAGCCTGGGTCAATGAATCCTGGTATTGACCTCGGGGGCCATCAATAGCTGCTTATTGTTGAGATATTTCAATGTCAATAAGTGGCCCCATGGAAGTGGGAGGGGGGCTGCCCAGCAAACCCAGCAGCTAAAAAACCAATCCCTTTTCTCCCAGTTGTCATCTCGGCACAGGAGGGACTGGTTTTAAATTGATTAACTTTTCCGTGGGGAGTAGGAAAACAAACTCCCCAACATAGCCCAAATCCTGCCAAAGGAACTTTCTCAGAATTACTATCCATTATTATGAAAGGAGAGGACCACCCACATGTATTTCATCTTCTCTCTTTCTCTTTCTCTCTCCCCCCCCGCCCCACACACAGTGTCACACTCAATCCTATAAGAAGATCCAAAACACTTTGGAAAGAAATCCCTGGTTACTGAAACAGCTATGATGAGCCCGTCACATCCTGTGCTTATAACCCAATTCACCCACGCAAGCTTCCCTGATCGAAGATTAGGCAAGCTGATATAGAGAAAAGAGCTTGTGCTTTGGCATCTGACGCTCCTGGAAATAACTCCAGGTTTTATTACTGATGAGTTATAGTTTCCTCATCGGTACCATGTGGACACCACCTGCTTTTTTGTGAAGATCAGAGATGCTGTCTGTAGGTGTCCGCACCTAGTCAGTGTTCCGTGAATCCCAGCTCTCCTTGTTTTGCTATGATCACACTGGTTAAGCTGAGCTGGGAGGTGATCAGGACCCTCCACTTGCAGTCCCAGCTCTCATTCCTTGACATCCTCCACACTGTGCATTTATCCCTATTTCACATTCACAGTAAGATAAAAAAAAAAAAAAAAGAATGAACATGTGGCCGGAGGTTAAATACTTTCTTACTATCAAATCATTTGTCCACCCTGGTGTTGGCCTGGCTCGGAGGCTCCATGAGGGCAGGGCTGAGTCTGGGAAGAGCTCTCCAGGCCCAGGGCAGGGGTGGGGGCTGTCTGTGCCCTCCACTGGGTAGCACTGGTTCCACTCCCTCCAGAGTGAATGTTGTGTCTCACTGTCCCTACCTCTTTTCTTTCTCTTCCTTCCTTTCTCACTGGCCACCTCAAGATTCCCAGCAGCCCAGTGATGGAACTCTCCTAGCCCCTTTCTCCTCGGGTCATGCCCTGCCCAGAGTGGCCTTGGACGATGAGGTAACCTTGGTAATGATGGAGAAGGGAGGGAATGAAGGTAACCACTCTGCTGTGCCTTGTAGACAGAGTGGTGACTTTTCCTGGCAGAACTTGTCCTGGTGATAACAGAGAGATGCTTAGACTGAGGTGGGTGGAAGATGTTGGGAAAAAGGAGAAACCCAGTGCAGGCACTTTATAATCAGGATTTCACTGAGTGCTCAAAACAACCCTGAGTGGTGGGCATCGATATCCCCATTTTACGGATGAAGAAACAGAGGCTCAGAGAGGCTAAGAGCCGAGATTTGAACTCAGGTCTCTCTGACTCCAAATCCCATGCATAATTGAGCAGTTGTGTCAAAAAGGATTCTGGGGACAGAAGAGAGGTAGGAAGTACACATTCAAGCATATAATTTGGTTAAAGGGTTAGAACAGATGCTCTTGGTGCCCTTATCCTGCCCTGGATCTGAAATTCTAAGAATAGAAAGAGGGAGTGCCAGCCTTGCTTAAGACAATTCCTGGCACAGCATCTCGACCCTCAAAACCCAGATCCCCTTTCAGAGTAGATTTCACTAACCACAGGCCAGCTTTGGGCAGTTTCTAAAATCCTTTGCCTATTGCCGTCTCTGGACACTAGCTTATGCAGCCAAAAATCTAATCTTTAAAGCAAACATCCCGGATTCAGAATCCTCAGGCTGAATTACAAATTTGCATATGCAAATCAATACTTGCCCACACACACTCCACTCCCCAAGCAAGCAGAAAGCAAAAGATCACATGTTAGCAGGTGGTAACCATATCTTTGGTTGATGCAGCTTCAGAACCAAGAGCAAGGAGTTTGTTCATTCATTGACTCCGCAAATTTGTATCGTGTGCTCACCATGTGTCGGACGGGGCACTCGGACCTGGACCTGGCCTCAAAAAATGAAAATGCTTGTGTTAGTTGTTACAGTAAACATGCATTGGTTTAGAAATTAGTATATATGTATGTATGTATATGTGTGCGTGCATGTATTTGTGTGTGTATGTAATTTATTAACCACAGGGTTCCTGCCCTCAAGGAACTCAAAGTTCAGCAGAGAAGACAGACATACACACAATTATGATATAGGGAGGAAAACAGCATTAATGTAGACAGGATCAGAGAACAGAGGAGAGTAGAAGAAGTGCCCAAGCCTACTGCGGAAGTTGGGAAAGACTTCAAGGAGGAAGATGTGAAGGCTGAGTGAGCATCTTCCAGAGAGACAGGGAGCACAGGAGCTGCCCAGGCAAAAGGAACATTCATTAGTTTAATAATTATTTATTAGGACATCTGTTTCTGGTTAGAATGGAATTTTGCTATCAGTTAGGATGTAGAAAGATGCAAAAGACCCCCCACTCTACCTTTCTATCCTAAAAATGAGAACAAGCTGGATAAGCTACATACTCACATCTTTAAAACATCCATCAGAGAGCTGAAGACACAAATTCCAGAAATTTACCAGTCCTTCCTAGGAGAGAAGAGACCCATGATTGTAGGCATGGCAGGAGGAAGACTAAACCCACCACAGATGGGGGTAAAAAGAAAAAAGGCAAACTTTAATAACTTTTGATTGGCATGTGGAAGCGGACACAACAGATTTGTGTCCTGTGGAGCCCAGTCACACCTTCCAATTCTTTCCCAAGAGTGGTTGAAGGCAGTCAGAAGAGCTGAGAGTTGCCCTCAGTGTGCACCAGGCCTTCACCAAGTGCAGGGTAACATCCAGTCAAAGGATAGGGCAGGGAATCAGGGTGGAGAGAGATTACCCAAGGAAGAAATCCAGAAGTGAAGCTGGAGAGCAATAAACCTCCCCACTGGACCCAGTACTCCCCAGTGGACCTCTGAAACAGAGAGATCATCTGTGGCTCAGGAGACTTGCCTGTGTTCAGATCCTAAGCTGCAGGAAAATGTCCTGCTGCAGGGAGAGTCCTGATCCAACCCTCAAAACACTTGAAGCCCCGAGTGGACCAGCTGTACTTAAAGATGCAGAGAAGTTCAGATTTGACCCAACTCAACTGCAGATTAAGTTGACTCAGCCTCCCACTTTAAGTGAGTAATTATTATGGACTTTAATCTCTATTGTTCTTTTATATGCAATGTCCGAAATATAATTAAAAATTACAAAACACTTGATGAAGCAAGAAAATGTGACCTATAATCAAGAAGAAAAAAGTCACTGAAGCAGAACCACGGAAATTCCAGATGTTGCAATGAGCAAATGAAGAGTTTAAAGTAACAATTTTCAATATTTTAATGGATCCAGTGAGAGAGGTGAACAACATATGTGAACAGGTGGTGCATTTCAGCATCAAACTATAAAAAAGAACTAAATGGTTATTCTAAAATTGAAAACTACTGAATCAGAAATAAAGAATTTACTCAATGGCCTTAATATCAGACTGGACATAACAGAAGAAAGAACCAGTGAACTTGAATACAAGTCAATAGAAATCACCTGATCAAGAGAAAGAGAAAACTACAACAGCAAACTGAACAGATCATCTGAGCCTTGTGGAGCAATATCAATATGATCTAACAAATGTGAAATTAAGAGTCCCAGAAAGAAAGGAGACCAAATGCAGCAGAAGAAATATTTGAACAGATACAGTCAAGAATATTCCAAAATTGACCAAGGACATCTACAGATCCAAAAAGATTAACAATCTCCTATCAGAATATTTAAAAAACCATACCTAGCCATATTATAGTCAAACTGTTGAAAACCAAAGATACAGAGAAAATCTTTAAAGCCACCAACTAAAAAATACATAATACTTGAAAGGGAATAACAATTAGAATAATGAGTCACCTCTCATAAAAAAATGGAGGAGATAATGCAATAATACCTTTAAAGTGTTAGAAATAAAAACATCAAACTGTCAATCTAGAATTTTATGTCCAGTGAAAATATTCTTCAAAAATGAAAATGAAACAGAAACATTTTTAGATGACAAAGCTGAGCAAATTTTCTCGAGCAGATCTGCACCACAAGAAATGCTAAAAGAAGTTTTCCAGACTCAAGGGAAATAATACCAGATGGAGGCCTATATCTGTGGGAGAAAATGAAGAGCACCCAAAACTGTAAACATGAGGGTAATTGCAGATTATCTTTATATTTTATGAAAAAACATTTTTAAATTTCTGTAGAAGACTGTTGATTAAAGCAAAAATTTCAGCAATGTGTTGTGGGTTTATACCTTATTAGAGGTAAAATATATAACAGCAAAAGCACATTACACAGTAGTAAGATTTTTACATTGTTTGTAAAGCAGTACAAAGTGATTTAAAGGTAAACTCTGTTAAGTTGAAGATGCATATTGCAACCTAGAGTAATCACTAAAAATTAACCTAAAGAGCTATTACTTAAAAAATCAATAGAAGAGATAAAATGGAACACAAAAATAATTAATCTAAAAAAGAAGCAAGAAATGGAGAATATGGGGACAAATAGAAAGTAAATATTGGAAGTAGACTTAAATTTAACCATATCAATAATTTTTAAAACTGCAAATGGAACTGACTCTCAAATTTATAGACACAGATTCTCAGAATGGATAAAAGCAAGATCTGACTATATGCTGTTTATAAGAAACACAATTTAGTATAAAGTCATGGACAAATGGAAGGTAGTAAAACATATTCCAATCCAAATACCAAGCTTAAGAAAGTTGGTGTGTCTAGAGATTATCAGACAAAGTAGTCTTCAAAATGAGGAGTATTAGCAGCATTTCATCACATTATGTTTCATAGTGAAAAAAAGGAGGAATAGTCAAGAAAACCTAACAGCCTTACATTTGTATGTACCTAGTAACAGAACTAAAAAATACATAAAGCAAAAATCAACAGAAATAAAAAGAGCTATTCTCTTAAGTAATAGTAGTTAAGTAATAAGTATACAATCGTAGCTGAAGATGTTAATGCCCCTTGATCACTAATTGACGTAACAAATAGGCAAAACATCAATAATAGACATACAAGGTTGGAACAATACTACCAAACAACTTATAGTTGAACACTACTTACAATCAATGTATAGTTGATGTTTATAGATCACAGCTGCACTCAATAATTGTAGAACACAAATGCTTTTCGAGTGTACGTGAATATTCACCAAGATTGACCATGTGCTGGATCAAAAAAAAGTCTCAAAGTTTAAAAAATGAAATCTCACAGAGTATATTCTCTAAGCATTATACAATTAAATTAGAAACTAATGACAAGATTCTACAAAATCTGCCAATACTTGGAAATTAAGCAATATACTTCTAAATAGTCCACCACTCAAAAAAAGTTCACAAAAGTAATTAGAAAATAATTTAAATTGAGTGTAAAACACAATATATCAGTTGTGAAATGAAGCTAATGCAGTACTCTAGGGGAAATTTATAGCTTTAAATGCTCATAATAGAAAAGAAAAAAGATTTAAAATCCACTTTAAGAAGATAGAAAAAAAGCAAATTAAACCCCAAAGTAGAAGGATGGAAATATTAAAGATAAAAGCAGAAATCCATAATACAGAACATGGAAAAACAATAGATAAAATCAA
Source organism: Tapirus indicus (assembly GCA_031878705.1). NCBI lineage: Eukaryota > Metazoa > Chordata > Mammalia > Perissodactyla > Tapiridae > Tapirus > Tapirus indicus. The sequence goes on from CM062932.1 coordinate 52,924,299, forward strand.
TAAAGATGGTCAGCCAACAGCAAAAAGTTGTCCTTTGAAAAATCAATAAAATTGATGAAACCCAGCAAGACTGTTGAAGGAAAAAAAAAGAGACAATAGACAAATTGCCAGTAGCAGGAATTAAAGAGGCCTCGTCACTATTGATCCCATGGACATGAAAGGGATGATAGGGCAACATAAAATTATATGACAATAAATTTGACAACTTGGGTGAAATGGACAAATTCCTTGAAAAACACAATCTATTACAAGAAGAGATAGAAAATCTGAATAGCCTTATATCAATTGTAGAAACTGAATAAAAAAAAACCCTTCTCACAAAGAAAACAACAGCTCCAGAGAGTTTTGCTGATGAATTCTCTCAAACTTTTAAAGAGGAAGTCATGCCAACCTTACAGGATATAGATAATGAGAGAATACTTCCCAATGCACTTTATGAGGTTAGCATATCCCTGATACCAAAATCTGAAAAAGCTTCTTTAAGAAAAGAAAATTATAGATCAATATCCTTCAAGAACTTAGGTGCAAAAATCTCTAGAAAATATTATCAAATTTTATCCAGCAATATTTAAAAAGGATAATATACCGATGACCAAATAGTTTTATCCCAAGAATGCGAGACTGACTTAACATTTAAATAGCAATAAATGTAATTGATCATATAACAGAATAAAAGAAGAAAAAACACTTGGTCATCTTAATAGATGCAGGAAAAGCATTGACAAAATATAACCCCCATCCATAAAAAAACCCTCACTATACTAAAACAGAAAACAGCAAACTTTTTCAAATTAATAAAGGGCATCTATGATCTATAACCTACCTATGTAGGTTATAGATATATACATCTATATCTATAACCATCTATAACTTAAAGTTAAATCATACTTAATGGAGACACACTAATGCTTTTCCCCTAAGATTGGAAAGAAGGCAAGAATGTTCATTCTTACCACTTCTATTCAGCCTTGTACCTGGCCAGTGTAATAAGGCAAGAAAAGAAATGAAAGCTCTAAAGATTGGAAATAAAAAATTGTTTTTTATTCACAGATTATTTGATTGTAAACATAGAAAATTCCAATGAATTTATGTAATAATTCCTAGAATTAGTAAGCGAATTTAGCAAAATTGCAGGATACAAGATCAATATACAAAATTCAGTTGTATTCTATATACTAGCAACAAACAATTGGCAAATGCAATTTGAAAAACAATATCACTTAAAATATTATAGGGAAAATTTAAATACCTAGGAATAAGTTTAATAAAAGATGTACAAGATCTCTACATCGAAAACTCAAACTGTTTCTTAGAGAAATTAAAGAAGCTCTAATTAAATGAAGAGATATGCCCAGCTTATGGATTAGAAGAGTCAACATTTTTAAGATGACCATTCTCCCCAAATTGACCTCTACAGCCAATACAACCTGAATCAAAATCCCAACAGGCTTCTTAACAGAAATTGACAAGCTGTTTCTAAAATTTATATGAAAATAGAAAGAATCCAGAAGAGCCAAAACAGTCTTAAAAACAATGACAAAGTTTTACTCAAGAAATATAAAGACACAGACCCACAAAAAGACTTGTACGAACAAGAATGTCAAAGCAGTCTATTTTTATAGCCCCAAACTGAAAACAAGTCAAATTTCTATCAACAGGAGAATGGATAATCAAGTTATAGTATATCCATTCAATGGGATACCACTCAATCATAAGAGGAAATGAGCTACTGATACACACAACGATGGGGATAAATCTCACAGACTTTATTTGAACCAATGAGGCCAGGCACAACACATTGTACGGTTCCATTTATATGACCTTCAAGAACAGGCCAAGCAAATCTATGGTGTTAGAAATCTGAAAAACAGTTGCCTTTGGGTGAGGGTAGTGTGGATTGACTGGTAAGGGACATAAAGGAAATTTCTGAGGTGACAAAATGTTCTATATTTTGATTAGGGTGGTGGCTGCATGTGTACAATTGTCAAACCCCATCAAATTGTTCATTTCATTTTATGTAGCTTAAACCTCAATAACAGAGAGAGCGGGGAGGGACAAGAAGGGAGGGGAAGGAGGAGAGAAACTTGAGAAATATCCCAACCAAATGCAATATAGGGACCTTGTTTGGAACCCGATTCAAACCAATCAACTGTAAAAACCCATTTTTGAGAAAATCAAGAAAAACTGATCATGAACTGGGTAATAGAAAGTATTAAATAACTGCTGTTATTTTCAGTGGGTATGAAAATGGTATTATTGTTATGTGTTAGAAATACATATGGATGTGGATAAGGCAAAATGATATGATGTCTGCGATTTGCTTTAAAATGCTTCGGCAAACAAGTGGATGGAGAGAGCAGAAAGCAAGATGGCAGGCGTTGGTAACTGTTGAAGCCAGATGAAAGCATATATGGGGCACACTATTCTACTCTCTCCACTTTCGAGACTGTGTACAATTTTATAAAAATGTTAAAAAATAAAATATAAATGAAGAATTAAGTTAGGGTAGGTCCCGTCACTGCTCTGTTCAAAACCCTTCAGCAGCTTTTTATGTCAGAGTAAAACCCAAAATCTTCTCCGTGTACATAGAAATCTATTAACAGGTCATGAAATCAATCTAGCGGGTCATGATCAGCATTTTTATTATATGAAATGGAACAAAATGGAACAGAAGAGAAAAGAAAAAATACTAGAAAGCATAATGTGTATAATAAAGAGAAGTATTGTTTCATGAAACACTCTATTTGAGTGTGTGCTTGTGTGCATGTGTGCTCCCATATGCGGGTATGTTTTTTCCAGTAGACTGTGGTGAAAAAGGTTTGAAAAGCACAGCCCCGTGTGATATCTCCCCCACACCTTGTGTCTCTGCCTTTGTCCCCAACCCTCTCTCCACTCCTTCCACACAGACCTTCTTGCGATGCATCCATTATGCTACGCTCTGCCCCGGGGGTCCCCCTGGCTCCCCTCCTCATCTTCAAGTATCTGCTCAACTGTTACCTTATCAGAGAGGTTCTCCCTGATCGTCTTGTGAAACATCACTCTCGAGCCTCCTTCTTCAGCTTTTTGTTTAGTTCATGACACTTACTGACACATGGCATAGCATATGTCTGTGGGTTTATTTGTTAACTGGCTCTCTCCTTACCCCATCCCCATCCCAGAAAGGCAGCCCCACGAGAACAAGGAGCTCCCCTGTCTTCTTCACTGTGGTACACCAGCACCTAGAAAATCGCTTGCCCACATAGTAGGCATTCAATAAAGTGAAAAAAAATTATTGAGGGCCTCCTTCAAGCCTAGGACTGTGGTCAGACCCGGAGATTCAGCAGTTAACAGGGCAGACGTGGTCCAGACCCTTGTGAAGCAGAGTCTGCAGGAAGACTAACACATAACCATGCAATAGTGTATGTCAGTTGTGCAAAACTCAGCCAAGGCCTCAAGGACAGCATGCGGTCCTGTGAGAGTCTATAAAAGAGGGACATAACTATGCATGTGTGTGTGCATGTGTGTGTGTGTGGGGCAGATGGTAGGGGGAAGGATGATCTCAGAGAGAACTTCTCTGAGAACAACGTGAAAACTGAGACCTACAAATCAATCATAAAAAGACAAACAACATTATTAAAAACGGTAAAAGATCTGAACAGACACTTCACACCAGGGCGTATTTGAATGGCTTATAAAAGGAAGCAAAAAGGTGCTCAATATCATTAGTCAACAGGGAAATTCAAGTTGAAACCACAAAGCAATACTATTGCACACTCGTCGGAATGGAGAGATGAGAAAGACTGACAATGCCAAGTGTTGGTGAGGATGTGGGCAGAACAGGAACTCAGTCTTCACCGTGGGAATGTAAAGTGGTGCAACCACTTGGGAAAACGGCTGATAGAGTTAAGTATAGACCTACTCTTTGACTGAGCAACTCCATTCCTAGGTATTTACGCAAGAGAAATGAAAATATGTATCCATAAAAAGGCTTTGTATGCAAATGTGCATAGCAGTTGCATGAATAACCGAAAAGTAGAAACAACTAGAAAGGGGCAAGAGGAAACTTTCTGCAGTAATGGAAATGTTCTGTATGTTCTAATTTGGGTGATGGTTGATGGAAATGTTCTCTATGTCTCAATTTGGGTGATTACATGGGTGTATGTACTTGTTAAAATTCATTAAACTATACACTGAAGATCCGTGCATTCCACTGTGTGTAAAATATACCTTGCCCCTCCCCCACAAAGAAACCTAAGTCCTGAAGAATGAGTAGAAATTGGCCTTGGGAGAAGGGGAGGAGAGCATTCTAGGTTGAGGGGCCACGTTCAGGAAGTGCTTGAGGCGGGAAAGAGAGAGGAGCCCAATGCGTTTGGGGGCAGCAGATGGGACTGGGGTGTGGGCTGGGTGGGACTCAATCGTGCTGGACCTTACAGGTCAGGGGAGAAGAAACAACGGGGCTGACGTAACCAGAAGCACATGGAGAACAGATTGGAGAGGGCAAGAGAGGGGCTGGTGAGACCCGCTAGGAGGTCACTGTGATCATCCAGGCAAGAAATGGTGGGGGCTGGGCTGGGCTGGGGGTGGAGGGAAAGAGCATCTGATTCACGACACTTTTGGAGGTAAAGTCACGATTTGGTGAAATGTGTATTGCAACAAGGTCGAGAAGTGAGAGATTCTTTGTGGGCTGGGGGTCTACACACATTACAAGAAGGAGGAGTGAGGAATGCAGCTGGAGGTGAGGCTGGGCGGGTTCTGATCGCTCAAAGGAACCTACTTGGGTTAGTTACCTATTGCCGTGTAACAAACAACCCCCAAATTTAGTGACTTAAAGGAACAACCATTTCATTAGCTCATGATTTTGCAATCTGGGCTGGGCTCAGCTGGGCAACTCTTCTTGCTGGTGGTCTTCAGTGGCAGGTCAGCTGGGGTCTGTGCTCAGCAGGGACCGTTCTCTCTCTCTCCATGAGCTCTCAGAGCCTCTCCTCCTCCAGGTGGTCTCCCCAGCAGGAATGGCTGGACTTGTTACATGGCGACTCGGCTCTCCCAAGAGTACAAAGCAGGAGCTGCAGGCTTTCTTAAGCTTAGGCTGGCTGCTGCCACGTTGTATTGTATCCAGTAAAGCATGTCCCAAAGGCCAGTCTAGATTCAAGGGGAGGGGACCACGGAAAGGTGACTAAAGTAAAGACGACCATAGCCGCTTACTAGCCATGTGATCTTGGACAAGTCACTCAACCTCTCTAAGCCTCCGTTTTTTTCATCTTTAAAATGGGCATAATACTAGCACTAACCTCAGTGGTCTTGTTTGGACTGAATAGAGTGACACATGGAAAGAGCATGGCAGAGTGCCTGGCACTGGGGAATGTTCATCACCAATGTCATGGCCATTGATGCTGATTTTGTTACTGCAGACATGTGTTTACTGAACCTCTGCACTGCCTGGTGCGCTGCCCAGGGCCCCACCTGGCTTTGCTCTTCTGAAGGAAGCTATGCTCCCCCTGGAGGGCGTGGGCTCCCCGAGAAGAGCTCTTACACTCAAGTGTCTTATTTTCCACCAGTGTCCACTGTCCAGGCAGAGGTCCACCAGGCTTTGCTGTGCTAGGCAATGAGCCAGCCCTGGCTATCCCTCTCCCTCTCCCTCTCCCACCCATTCCCTTGTTTTCTTTTTGTTAATTAAATATGGGTCAGCTATTTACACAAATGATAACTGTTGCCATGCCAACCCCGAGAGTATCTTGAAATGACAGCATCCTTTGCCCTGCTCCGGGAGAAGCTGCTCCTCCAGCCTCTCTCTCCACGCCCTGCCCCTGTGCCCGTGCCTCCCTCTGTCTCTGTCTCCCTCTCCTGTGCTATCGAGTGCTCTTCTTTGTAATACTTGCTTCCTGCCAACCAGCCCCCGAAGAGAGCAGGACACAAGGCCAAGAATCTTCCAGATATGTCTTAAAGACCCCCTTTTTTATGTTAAAAGACCCCTCAGATCTCCTTTCTATCATCCCCCTTATGTTTAGCATCTATCAGTTGAGAAAATGCGTAACAATGAAAAATTCCTATGAATTCAGTAATGCTTTTAAATGAATGTATTTTATTCATCCTCGCCAGCATGAGGAATACTGATCCATATATCTGGGAGACGTGTAATTGATTCTGATTTCAGGCAATATTTGACACCCCACGGATTCATAGCCTACCGCCCTGCCCCCCACTCCTTGCTGCAATTCTGGGGATATCCAGGACCCTCTGCTTACAGATTAGCACCCCGCCCAGCCCCTGCTGCTCAGTGTGGGGCCCCTGGGCCTGCGCCATTAGAAATGCAGAGTCTCAGGCTCCACTCCAGACATACTGATCAGAATCTATATTTTAACAAGATCTCCAGGTGATTCTTGTGCACATTAAAACTTCCGAGGGCTGCTTTAATATAGATTGTTGGGGTCACCTCAGTCACTCAATCGACCGGTAGCAGCTGAGTGCACAGGCTTTGGAACTGGCTTCCTGGGCGTGGATCCCGGCTCTTCATCCATGCAGTACATATGGATGTTCCCCCATGCGTCAGGCCCTGGGTGCAGGCTGGAGATACGATAGCGGGAAAACCAGACGTGGATCCTATTCTCTGCGCACCCACAGCCTAAATGTAAGGCTCTGAAAGAAAGAAACACAGATCCATTCATTTATTCTATTCATTTAACAGACATTTATTGAGTGCCTACTACATGCGGGATACTGCTGTGCATGGGCTGTGCATAGAACGCACAGGAGCACATATGGCGAACTTGACCTACACGTGGACGTCAAGGAGGGCTTCCCTGAGGAAGGGGCACTTGAGTACAGACGTGAAGGATGCACTGGAATTCACCGAGAGAGGAGTGAAGTGGGAGTTTGCAGAGGGTTTTATCATCTTCAGGGTCAAGTGTTGCCAAAAAGACAAGTGTGTTGAGGCCTGAGAAATCCCCGTGGGATGCGACACAGAGTCACTACCGACCTCCGTGGGAGATTTTCTTGGGAGCACTGGGGCTGAAGCCAGGTTGGACTGTGGGGGGAGTGAGTGGGAGGTGAGCAAAAGGAGAGGGTAGGCAAAGCCTGGCTTTTAAGCAGTTTGCCTGGTAGGGAGGTGGGAGAAAGGATCCAGCTGCTGATGAGAAGTAGAGGGAGGGCCTTGTTTCGTCTATCCTCTGCAGCTATGGAAGACCCCGCATTTGATTAGCTGTGTGACCTTGGGCACGTTGCTTATCGTCTCTGAGAGCCAGTGACTTCTTTCTCCGTAAAATGGGGATACTAACAGTTACAAAATAAAAACCAAACCCTGTGCTGGAATTCCTCTTAGGAAGTGAAGTGCTTCTCTTTGGAGGAACACCCTGATTGGAGCTGCTTGAGGGTTAAAGAGGAGGCCCCGGGGATCCAGTGTGGGCAGAACCAATTTGCTGAGACCCAGGAAGGAAGTGGCTGCAGCTCTGGAGAAAAGAAAGAAGAGAGAGGGGACGGGAGCCGGCATGCCGGTGGGAGGCCAAGGGCTCTGAGAATGATGCTGAAGGTGACCGCCTCCAGCCTTTCCCAGATCCTCAGCGACCTCCTCTGCTTACAAAATGCTTGGCGCAGGTGGGTATTTTTTGGTGGAGATTTCCATATCCGATCCGATGGGAAATGGACGCAGGCTGCCCAGGAGGGTCAGGAGCCCAGACACAGAGAGAAGCTCACAGAAGGAAGCCCCAAGATCCTCGGCAATCTTGGGCTGGGCTTTTTGACTGACAGGAGTAGAGAAATTGAGGGTTCAGGCCAAGGGTTCCCCATTCTGCAAGGGACACGGAGGCCCCAGCTAATGCCCAATGAGATACATTACGTAGAGGCTCTACGCTAAGTGAGGTGCTGTGAAGGACACGAAGCACCTCACGTCCACCACGGTCAGCTCTTGTCTCAACATGTTCTAGTCTTTATCTATACACGTGTCTGCTCCAGGGGACTGCACTCCCTTGGGGCTTGGCTAGTTCGTGTATTTATCGTGTCCAGTGCCCAGCATGGGGCTGATACATAGAAGGAGAGTTTGGCTGGGGAAGGGATTTGGTTGGAGGTGCAGGGGATGGAAGGTAGGTTGAGGAGAGGATTTGAGACCGGATTGGAGTTGGGACGTGGGATGGTGAATCTGGCTGTGCTGTGTAGGATGGTTTTCAAGAGGAGAACTGGGGACAGAGAGATCAACTAATAAGGATGCCAGCAGCCCCAGTGCTGGTGAGGGGGCTTGCTCAAATAAGGAGCAGAGAGAATGAAGAAGAAAGGAGACAGAGACCTCATGGGGAACTGACATAGTTTATCTCGTGATCCCCTGCCCCATCATCATCTTCATTTCACCCCCAGAGTGACTTTTCAATGATGTTCCAGACATTGGAATTTGAATCATAGCATAAGTTACAGGTAGTCCAATGGCTCTTAACTACACTAGTGTCAATCCTGGGTGTCTTTAATGGGCCCTGGAAATTTGTATACAAACGGTCAATGATGGTGATACACCAGGTGAACAGAGGCTGCCGTTATCACGTAAGGCTCGATTCATCAGAGCCATGAAACAATGATAATGGCGATGATGAGCCTACATTGCTAGAGCACATTAAAATCAGATTAATTAGTTAATTTAAAATAACTATACCCATTAAGATAATTAGGAACACCTCAACTCTACGTAGTACCCCGTGTAAACTTCTCATCGCTTTTCTCAGGACCGTCCAATTCTGGTCGGTAAGGCCGAATCTAGCAGCCTGATTTGTAAAGCTGAATTTGAAGGCCTTCATTTAACAAGCATTTACTGAGCACCTACTAGATACTACTGCCTCCGCTTGGCCTGGGGATGTAAAGGGGAACAAGACAGGGCCCCGGCCTTGAGGAGCTTGCCTTTTATGGAGGAGGCAGCCCTGGGGGTGGTTAGTGATGCTCAGAGTGGGAGCCGAGTGCTGGGAACTTGGAGGTGGAAAGGACAGTTTGTTCTAGAGCCAGGGAGCCCGAAGTCCAGAGAGGCTGATGAAACCGTAACCCACTTTCACTGCAGTGCCTGGAATCATGACTGTGGAAACAAATCCAAGCTTGTCAATGTGTGTATTTGTCACAAGGCAGAGAATCAGAGGTACACGTGGTGGTGGTGGGGTGAGTCACAATTCTGGAATCTTCTTTCTCATTGCACTCACTGTCCTCAAACCACCAAAAGTTGGCTCAAAGCCTGAACCTTCCCTTTGTTAAATAAAGGTCAAGGTGCCTCCTAAAGGGACCCCATCTCTAGAAGGGACATACTGAGGGAGTGGTGGGTTAGCATGCAAGGTCTTCCTGCCAGGGTCTGGCTAACTGTGTTTGCTCCTGGGCCTGTTTTCCAGGTTTGTACCCACCTCTCCCTGCCAAGCCTGAGAAGTGAGGGAAGAGGGTTCTAGGTTTAGGGAAGGGCCAGTGCAGAGGCCCTGGGGTTGTAAAGGGTTTGCTTGTTCTGGACCTGTTGGAGGTCGGTGTGGCTCAACTCTGATGAGGCAGAGATTGGCCCAACATGAGGCCAGAGAGGAGTCTGTGAAAAGAGTATGGATCCCATTCTAAGGGCCATGTGAAGGCACTGAGGGTTTTCAGTAGGGCAATGACATGACAACATTTACATTTTCAAAAATGTCCTTCTGGGTTGCTGAGTGGAAACTGGGATTGGCGGTAGACCTCCAGGCCAGTGCTGTCCAATAAGTCTTTCTGGAATGATGGAAATGTCTATGCCTGCCTTGTCCAACATGGCAGCCACTCAACACATGTGGCTATTGAGCAGCTGAAATATGGTTAGTGTGACTGAGGGGCTGCGTGCAGTTAACTAATTTAAATGTAAATAGCCCATGTGATGAGTGCCCAGCCTATTGGACAGCACAGCTCCAGACCCTTCTCTATAAGTGGGAAGACTGGGAGATTTTTGTCCTCAAGTCCCTGTTGACACATCTACCTTTGCCCTTATCTCTAATTTCATTAGGACGCATTTTGAGAAGCAAAATTGCTGGGTCAAAGGGCATGCACCCTTTCAAGATCTTTTGATTTCTGTTTCCAACTTGCTTTCCAGAAAAGGCGTAGCAGTTTACTCTCCCACTGCAATGAGTGCGATGGACAGCCTTGTCCCACATCCTCGCTGACACTGTGCATTAACGTTTTTCCCTTTAGCCTTCTTGTCTTGGGGATGGGGTGGATGATCAAGGAGCTGACTTCAAAGACCTTCCTTCTGAACTTCCTTCAACTTTGCCTCTCCACCCTTCACCCTCCTGGCGAGTCATTGTAGCCCATAAATACTCTCAAACCCATTTCCCATTTTCCAGAATTAAAAAAAAAAAAAAAATCCATGATGTTCTCTTGGGCTCCCAGAGCACAGACCAGCCCTCTCTGCTGGGCAGGAAGGGCCCTGGCACATCCCATCCCGGCCCGGCCGTGGGTGGAGGCGAGCTTGCATTTCTCCTCCCTTTTGCGGCTCCATCCACGTCGTATCTTTTCTCGGTGTTCTTTTTCAATTAACAGCCCCAATCCTGTGGATTACAGTTTCTCATTTGCCGGGAGTATTAGGAGTGGAAATATGAACAATAATGATAAATATTTGCTGCAGCCCTCCGCTTTGCCCAGAGGCCCTGCTCTGCCCACTCCGTGTAATTAAAAAGCAAGCCACGTGGGTGAATAAAAAGCCCGGATGCACCCTCTGGCCTCAGACAGGACACTGGAGGATCGTGGACCCCAAATAGGCCATTAATGCTGTGCCAGAGCAACTAGCAAATAGGGAGCAAAACAAATGAAGCTCAACTGCACAGGGAGAAGCCTAATAAATCTTGCCCAAAGTGGCTTTCACTTTGGGTGCTAAGCTGTAATTGGATGGGGGGGCGGGGGCGGGTGGCAGCGAGGAGCCAGGCTCTGGAAGACCGCTTGCTCTTGGCCTTTGCTCTGAGTGCTGATCCCTGAATCCCCCCTGGGAGGGCTGGCACCGCGGCTCCCTCTCACTTACCACTTCTGATCCCACCCTGACCTGCCCTTTGAGGCTCCTGGGACAGCCTCCTGCTTTGCTCATTCCCAGCTCATGATTGCACGCTCTTCACTCCATCCTTAGACCTTCCTGCACCGTCAGCCCTACCCTGGTTGCTTCACTGCCTTTGCTCTCCCTGCTTCCCTCCTCACCTAACACCTGTCCCTTTCTCTCACCTTCTCTGCCCCTTCCTTTTTGCAAAGCCGGTCTTCAAAGCTGCCCTCTCCCAGTGGCCTTTCCTCCTGCATCCCACCCTTTGCAGACCGAACATTCCTGCATATGGGGGCCTCTCTGGGGTCTCAGAGGAGCTGAATTTACACAAGCTCTGCCCTCGAGTGACCTTGGGCAAGTTGTTCCCTCTCTCTGGTCCTCAGTGTCCACATCTGGAGAAGGGGGGGCTTTCTCATAGGTGTGTTCTGAGGATTAAATGAGATGCTATAGGCAGAGGGGCCTAGGACAGAGTCAGCATGTGTAGGTGTTCAACTAGAGTTAAGTGGATGACCCTCCTATCTTTTCAACTTAGACGCACAGTGTGCGTGGAACATTCTAGTCTCATATTGCCATGGGTACGTTCTTTGTCCCTTACGTGTGTCTTCCCATCAGACTGGGGTTATCTCTGCTTCTATTTGTCCTTCCTTACAAGAGCTGATGTAGAGCTCAACGTGCTGGGGCTGCCAAAGTCTTGATGCTAAGAGAGGAGATGGGTGAATTATTAGGATGCGTCTCTTTCTCCTTGTCCCTGGGAAGCTGCCTACTCATCCCTCCAGCTGGCTGGGACCTCTAGGGAGTTATTTACAGGGATGGCTAAAAGGCTCCAGGTGACGTGCTTCTGGTCTTCAGGCCTGATTTTTGGGCAGCACTTTTTTCCCGAGCCCCCAAGAGAATAAAAATAATTCTATTTCCACAGCCCTATGGTCTGAGCTTCGTCTGTGCACCCCATCCCCACCACACACACGATTTCCTAAAGAGCAGTGTCCCCCAAACCTTGTAACGCTCAGCCTGCCTCCTGCCACTAAGTCACTGGGTCCTTTAACCTTGGCTGAGAAAGCTGAACACAATCTGTATTTCCAACAACAGGAAGTTTGTTAAATTATAGTGCTATGAGCACATTTATGACGTATTTTCAATGCACAAAAGCAGGTTGCAAAACAGTATGTAAAGTAAGAACCTATTTTGGTTAGGAAAAAAAACCCTCAACTCTATATGTATGGGCAGAAAATTGTCTGGAAGAATATACACCAAAATGTTAGCAATTTTTTTTGTTTTTTCTGGGTGGTGGGCTAACAAGGGATTTTGATTTCCTTGTTTGAGCATATCTGTCTTTTCTGATTCGTTTACCATGAACATATATTTCTTCTGTCTCAACTAAATAAACAAATAAGGAAAAGCACCGGGTTCTCCGAGGCCTCGTTTGCATACATTTGCATGCCATCCCGTCAACGCCATCCATCAAAGCTCTCCGCCATCAGCCTTCAAGAATCCAAGAGCCCGGCATGCTCCAGCCTTTGTGGTCATGAGGCCACTACGGCCAGTAGCCCACCCTCCTTAGGAGGGCCCTGGTCTCCTCCTCTGAGATCCTGAACCCAGCCGGCCTCCCCCACCAAGCCCTCTATCCAGCATCCCTGTCTCCGGCGAGACTACAGCAGTGACACCAGCCCAGAGGCAACGACAGTTCCGTTGTCACATTTCCAACCTCGAAGCGTCTTGCTTCCGCTCCGTTGGCAGTGTTTTCATGTTATTCTCAGTGCGTTGACCTTAAGTGGCGGATTTTCCTTTCTTTCTCCTTTTTCTTGTGTCCTGCCTCTCCTCCCTCCCCTCCTCTGTCTTGGCTGCGATTGTCTGAGCCAAGCATCTGAGCTGTCTCGAGCTTGCCTCCTATTTTTGTACTTTGTGAAACCGGGGGATGCAGAGGGCCGTGAGTACAACGCCGCCCTCGGTCCTGCGATGACGCGTCTGTCTCCCTGCCTGGGCTGGGGCCCGATCGCATCTCAGAGACAGCTGGGAAGCATAAGCTGGGGGATGATCGCTCACACTCTTGTTGGTTCAAGTTTTATCTGACTTTTCATTGTGGGAAAAACAATAGATTCAAAACTACACACGTGTGCACGCATGCACACACAGGATGAATGTCAGCTCTGAGGCGTCGCTGTCTCATCAGAGATGCCTGCTCTTAGGTCAGCTGTACAAGATTCATCTCTCGTCCTTGATGATGTTAGGTGGGGCGGAGACCCCGAGTGCCAGGAGGTCCCCTGATCCCATAATCCCAAACCCATCTGTTCTGGGGTTCCATGACAACCGCCACCGCAGGTCACAACGTGCAGGGCGTCAGTCACGTACTTTGTGGAGGTGGTCTCATTCAGTCTCAACACAACGGTCAGTAGGATGTGCCCTAAAACCTCGCCTCCTCCACTCCAGCTCTCCTTCCTCCACGTACGAGCTGTGTCATCTTGGTTGAGTTACTCAACATCTCCATGCTTCAATTTCCTCGTCTGTCCCTTGGGACAAGATAACCCCTGCCTCCTAGGCTTCTGGTGGGAATTAAATGAGCCAACGCTCGTAAAGCACTGAGAACAGTGTCTGACACTTAGGGAGCACTCAGAACGAGTCATTGTGCCATTTAATCCTTCTGACAAGCCTGGGAAGTGGGTAGGACAGGGTGGCCACAGTGTCTGGAAACAGATTATTATTTTATCCATCATTGTGATATCAATAATCCAAGAATTGTGTATTCACCTCTGTTTCCAGGCCTAGTGACCACTCTCTATTTTACCCCGGTTCCACCACGGGAAAAGGCAGACTGATGCACGTTCCTTACTTTGCTGGGAGTAGTGGGAGGAGTCATAGTCTCTTCCCTGTGATCCCAAGCCCCTTGGAAGTCCTCTGCTGGACCTGGCCGGAGTCCCCTCCCCTGTGACTTCATTCTCTTGTTCTGTCCTCGGAGGAGGATTATCCTGTCCAAGATCGTCCTTCTCGGGCTGTAGCTGGTTTCTACATTATTTCACCTCCTGTGGCCCACCTCCCCACCTGTCCTTGGGGGGCATGAAGTTTGTCCCCTGGCTATTTCTCAGGGTCCTAGAGAGGCCCCCTGAGGTGGAGAGGAGAGAGAGCTGGGTGTGTGGGAGGCAAGGCCAGTCACCAAGCGAGGGGCGGGATTTCTGAGCCCCGGGCCAGAGGCATGGGCCGGGTTCCTCCCTCCTGCACGGAGCTTGTGGAAAGAGGACCACGGGGTTCACCGGGCGGAGATTTCAACTGGGTCTCAGCATTGGTGGCCGGAGCTGCTTGTCTGTCTGGCTTGACGGTAAGCCCCGAGGGCTGGGACTTTGTCTTCTTTATGCCTTGTGTGGTGCCAGCCGCGCTGTCGGCACCGGACAAGTAACAATAAATAATAGGGTCAATCATCGCGTCAGAGACAGACTGGACGGCAGTGGTGCAAGGCCGGCTCGCCCTGGGGGGCCCTCCTGTCTCTCCTTCTGGAGGTGGAGACGCAGGACGGGCCACGGCCCCAGCGCTGGACGGAGCCTGGATGTGCCTGGTCCCTGGTGCCCAGCCAAGGGAGGGTCCTCTGGGTCTGAGGGGCCGGCAGACACGAAGCCCCACCTGCTGCAGCTGCTCTGTCCCTGTGTGGAAAGAAATGCTCCTAAAGCAGTGTCCACAGCACAGCATCTCACCTCTGGTTGCTCATCATCCATGAGACCCACCAGCCAGCCTCAAGCACAGTGCAGGAGGGTTGGTCTGCGTGGAGTGAGGGTGAAGTCTGGGTCTAAGTCTGTGATTATGTGCCACCCCAAGAGCGAGTCTGGACTTGGGGAGAGCCTTTCTAGCAGGAGAGGGCTGGTGCTGGTGGAGCCTGACCCCCAGAGGGCAAACACTACCCCCGCTTTCTCCAGCTGCTTCCTTCTGACCTCAGATGATGCCCACCCTGCAGGGCCCCATGGGGACGGGATGCAGCAGTCCCCCCTCACTGCCTGGGGCACCAGGTGCTGCAGCCTGAGGACACAGCAGTTTGCCCTCCTGCAGTGGGGACATGTCCTAGAGTGTCTCACAGATGCTGTTGCCCCACCTGGGTCTCCTTATTCAGGCAGTGCACCCACCTGCTGCAGCTGTGTGTTATGAAAGACTTGCACCTGACCCTCTCTGGACGCTTGTTCTCCCCTACACCCCCTTCAGGGGCAGCCCATGGCAGTGATCCCCTGATGTGGGGTACAATGGCCCAAGCCCCTTGTCCCTGGGGGTAGAAGGTATCTATGGTGCAATTCACACTCCAGAGCTCCCCGGGGGATCGGGCTGAGGCTAGACTCCCCTGCACTCTCTTTGCTTACCTTCCCTCTCTCCTGTTCCACCTCCCTCATGGCCTCACACATTTTTCCTGAGATCACTGTCTTCATAAGTCACTTGCAGGGGCCGGCCCGGTGGTGTAGCGGTTAAGTTCGCACGCTCCACTTCGGCCGCCTGGGGTTCGCAGGTTTGGATCCCAGGTGTGGACAAATGCACTGCTTGTCAAGCCATGCCGTGGCAGCGTCGCATATAAAGTAGAGGAGGATGGGCACGGATGTTAGCCCAGGGCCGGTCTTCCTCAGCAAAAATAGGAGGATTAGCAATGGATGTTAGCTCAGTGCTAGTCTTCCTCACACACACACACACACACACACACACACACACACACACACACAAATAAATAAGTAAATAAAAATAAAGTGAAAAAAATGTCACTTTCACAAGAACCCCCCTCGCAGGCTCTGCTCTCAGAGACCTGTCCTGGGACAGTGTCCCCTTGGTCCTGGAGCTCAAATCACAGGACACCCACGGTTAGGTTGTGCATACAGGCCTGAAGCCCTGCCCTCTGCTCTCTGTGGGAGCTGCAAATCTTGGAATTCACTAGCATGACCCCCTCTGCCCACACCACCCTCCCACCCATACCCACACACACAACCACATATACATGCACACACACCACACATGCATACACACAGCCACACAAATATACATAATCATACACACATGCGAGCACAATTACACACGCATGCATACTCAATCAACATGCACGCACACACACACACCACATCCTGGGTTTGGAGGTCTTTGTTCCCCTTCCCCGTGGCTCCTGAGGCCCCCTGGTATTTGAACGGTGGGAGACGTTGATGGCCAAACCCGCCGGCCCCTCCCAAGGCCAAGGTCTTGCTGAGGGCTCAGCACCCCCACTCTGCCTTTCATTTTACTTTCTGGGGAGAAGGATGGTCTCCTAGGAAGTCTCCAAGGTTGGAAATTGATTTCTCGATTTCCACATGCATTTTGCTTCCAATTCAGGGCATGGAAAAACACAGTGCTCTTTCATTGATCCCTGTCAGCAGCGGCGGCTGGAATCAAAGGGACACGGGTTGCCGGGGTTCCCCAGAGTCCTCGGGCCCAGGGAGAAATCCGGCTTCTGAGCAAATGATCTCCTTGTTAGTTTTTAAGATCTGTAATCGGCTTTGTTTGTTTCTCGGCTTGGTTTTTGCCCCTTCGCAGGGCAGACGCAGGAGGGCCTGTAAGACTTATAACTAACTGCTCTGTGCTGGAACTCCCTCGGCCGGCGAGAGTCTAGCTCCACTTTCTTTGTAAATAACTCGTTTATTAAACATCATGCCCTGCCTGCAACCTGAGAAGCAGACCCCGCTCAACAGCCTGGGTTTCTCACTTGCCGGCATCCTCCACACAGTGATAAGAAGCTGTCATTACCTGAGCGCCCCACAGGCCAGGCCTTCTACCTGCAGATCCTGTGACGATGGAAGCCTCCGGATGCCATTGGCGGACAGGATGGCAGGAGCGCGCCCACGGGTCTCTCACCAGCACAGGGGTCGGGTGGTGCTGGTCTAAGACCAGCCAGCGGGGGCCCCACCTCTTGGCCCACGAGGTCCCAGAGCTGTCCTATCCAAGGCTGCTCCCCGGGTCTGTCTCAGTGCCCGCTCCCACTCCTTCCCCCGAACCTCTTCCCTGTTTTTCTGGGCAGGTGCCCTTTGCTTCATTGTCCCAGCCGGCTTGTCCCCAACACCACCCAGTCTTGGGGGCCCAAGCCTTGCCCTTCTCCCCTCGCATGACCGCTATTTTCTCATTCGCCTCCTTTTTAGGAAAAAGAAAACCTACTCCAGCTTCTGGAAAGATGAAAAACAATCCCAGGCTTTTTCAAATTTTTGCCGCTTGTTTCTGTCCCCAGTCCTGGCACTCCCTGATTCCTAGATGTTACAGGCTGAACTGTGTCCCCCCATGTTCCTATGTTGAAGCCCTGACTTTCAGTGCCCCAGAATGTGGCTGCATTGGAGAGAGGGCCTTTAAAGAGGTGGTTGATTTAAAACGAGGCCGTGGGGGTGGGCCCTGATCCAATCCGACCGGTATCCACACAAGAAGGGGAAAGTTGGACACACAGAAACACCAGGGTTGTGTGTGGCAGAAGGAAAGACCACGTGAGGACACAGCAGAGAAGGCAGCCCTCGACAAGCCAAGGAGAGAGGCCTCAGCAGAAATCAACCCTGCCAATACCTTCCCCTTGGACTTCCAGCCTCCAGAACTGTGAGAAAGTAAATTTCTGTCCTTTAAGCCCCCCAGTCTGCAGTACTTTGTTCTGGCAGCCTGTGCGAACACCAGGTGAAAACTTGATTTTGCCAACCACCATGTTAGACTTTAGGGGTGACTGTGGAGTGGGGCACCGGGGAGGTGTATCAAATCCTGGTGGTCCTCTCATCACCGTGGGGTCCTGGGCAAGATCTTTGCCTTTCTTGTGCCTGGGTTTGCTCATCTATAAAATATGACAATGACAGCACCTAGCTCACAGGGCAGTTGTGATGATGCAGGGTGTGGTGCTCAGAAAGCACCTAGAACAGTCCTGGCACCAGGCAGCCCCCATCCCATCCGACACATCTTAGCTGATACCAGGGGGCTCTGGAAGCTCAGGCTGGAGGCCCTTCCTCCCCCAGATCACTCCTCGCCCAGGGTGAGCCTCTGTGAAGGTCAAGGACCACTCTCTCTCAGGCCAGAGGAACAGAGAATTTGGAGGCCCCTAGCCCCAGTGGATTATGGGCTGGGTTTGCACATGGCGCCCTGCTCCTGGTCCACTCACACCAGGGAAGCCCTTGGCAGACCTCTGCACCTGTCCCCAGGAGGTGGGGCGAGTCTTCTCAGCAGGAGAGCACCATGCAAACAGGGAGGAGATCCAGCTTCCAATCACAGACCAGGCTCCAGTCTCGTCCCCACCATTCACCAGCCCTGGTACCTGCAGCCCGTCATTTGATCTCTCTGAACTTCAGTATCTTCATCCATAAGTGAAAGAGGATATTATGCACCTTGTAAGATTATACTAAGGGTGTAATAATAGTTTAAGTACCTAATAATAATAATAAGCAGATAAGATTTATTTATTAAATACTATTTTTTAAAGTAGGTAAGACATACACTAGAAAGGAGAATGTGCTATTTAGATAGTCCCTTTTCCAGACTAGGGGCCTTTTTAAAGAATCACACTTGCCCATCGACTGGACATATTCCTGGACGTCAGGAGTCGCGCAGAATCACAGCTGAGTTCCGCTCTGGGTAATGGATTCAGGATGGTTCCTGTCGGGTAATTATATTCAATAAGGGTCTGTCAATACAATTTTCTGTCCATTGTCACTTTGTGCAATGGGAAGGGAAATGGACTCAGGGGCCGCGGGGGCTGCTGACAGTGGAGGTGCACGGATGTGTGTGGGCCCGCTTGTGCAAGAGCCATGGGGCTCCTGACCTGTGTGACAAGCAGGCTCCTGTCGTCCTGCTCACCAGAGAGACCTGGCCAGGGTGGGGAGGCTGTGCCCGCGGCCGGGCATGGACTGGGCAGACGCTGTCCCCAGCTGACCACACAGGGACTAACTGCACCCAGGAGCCTGCGGAGGCACCAGGGCGGTGAGGCCGGCCCTGGAGGGGCTCACTCTCTTTCAGGGAGAGGTGCCGCCTCCACTAGACTGAGCTCCGTCCTGTCGTGAGAACCAGGACAGGCGAGTTACCAAGTTGACTCAAGTTTTATTAACCTGCCACTCACCAAGGGGAGTAAATCAAAGGAGTCCACGGTATTGAACCATTGGCCTTAGGAACATACATGTTGTCTCTGCTCCAAGTGCCCCCAGCTGCGTGACACAGCATAAAACACAGTCACCTCTCGACCGTGACAGCGCAGAATCGGGACACTTAGGTAATTAAATTAGATTTTTTCTGAGCCTCGAAATGCATGAGGAGCTTCCCTGGTTTCTTGTTGTTGTGTGTTTTTTACGGCAGATTTGTTTCCCTAATTTTATTTTTCTCTGAATGATATTGAAATGAGTTTACCTTTCTGAGTTCAAATCCACAAGTCGATAACGAATTGTCCCTGAATGTGTTGGGTGGGGGCTGCAGACGAGCCACCTCTTGAACAAGAGCATGGAAAGGTGATTGTCAAAGAGACTTCGTGTTCCTGCAGGCCCACAGGCATTTCCGCTGCTCTGCTGCTCAGCTACACCGCCTTCCTTAGCCACACTTCCTGAGTCTGTCTTCCTCCCTTCCTTCCTTTTTCCCCTCCTTCCTTGCTTCTTTGCTTCCTTCCTTTTTTCCCCTCCTTCCTTCCTTCTGCCCTTTTCATCCTGATTTCGTGTAGCTACACGTCTTAGTCCGTTTGGGCTGCTATAACACACTATCCCGGCCTGGTGGCTTATGCACAACAGAAGTTTATTTCTCACCGTTCTGGAGGCTGGAAGTCCAAGATCAGGTGCCCATGTGGTCGGATGAGGGCCCCTTCCAGGTTGCAGACTTCTCCTTGTATCTTCACGTGGTGGAAGTAGCTAGGCAGCTCTCTGGAGCCTTTTTTTATAAGGGCACTGACCCCATTCACCAAGAGTCTGCCCTCATGAACTAATCACCTCTCAAAGGCCCCACCTCCTAATACCGTCACCTCGGGCACTAGGTTTTCAACATGTGGATTTTAGAGGGAGACAAACACTCAGACCGCAGTACTATATGTATTTATTCATCCATTCACTTATCTACTTATTTATCAAACAGTTTTTGGGTTCTTGTACTGGGTACTAAGGATCCAGTGGAAGAGGGAAAATGGCACCGTTCATGCCGTGTGGCAGATTGTGTTGATCAAAGATGGATACAAAAATGTCTCTCGTCCCATATACTGCTCTGCAATGTGGTCTCACCACTTCCCAACAGGAGGTGGAGTCCACACCCTCTCTGACTCTGAGCTGGCCTCAGTGACCCACTTGTAACTAGTAGAATGCAGCAGAAATCAAGGGGCACTGAGCGACTTCCAAGGCTGGATCAGAAAAAGCCACAAAGCTCACTGTGGGGGCTGTGAAGCTCGAGCACCCCGAGACTACCATGCTGGGGAGGCCACAGTAGATGCTCTGTCGACAGCCCAGCTGAGCTTCCAGCCGGCAGCAATCAACTGCAAAGTGTCCAGTGCACCGTCTTGGATGTCCAGCCCAGTCAAGCCTTCAGATGACCACAGCCCCGGCCGACAGCTGACTGCACTGCCTACGGGATCCAGTGGAGAGCTGTCTGGCTGAGCCCCTCCAAATTCCCAACCCACCAAATCGTGAACAAAATGCAATGGTTGCTTTAAACCACCGACTTCGAGAGTAATTTGTTACACAGCAGTAGGTGACTGGAACACGCTCCCATGGAATTTACAGTCCAGCTGGAGAGACAGATGTGAAAGTCTCTTACAAATTAACAAAATCGTGCTTGATGTCAGTGCCACATTGAAAATCTGTGCAAGTGCCATGGCCCGGAGAGGGCAGGGGAGCTGCCCTGAGGAAGGGGTAATTGCCTGAAGGTGAGACATGAAGGAAAAGAGGAATTTCTCAGGGGGCGAGAGGACTGTTCTGGCGTGAGCAAAGGTCCTGAGGCAGGAAGGAGATACTGAAAGAAGGCCTGTGAAGCTACGACATGGGGAGCAAGGGGAGGCCAGAGAGGAACACAGGGCCCAGGCCCTGCAGGGCCACCCTTGCGTTCTGTGCCAAGGATCTGGACACTTGGAAGGAGAGCAGCCTTGGAAGGGCACAGAAGCAGCAGCTGTGGGTGGTGGGTGGGGTGGTTAATAAGCATGGTGAGCACTCTCCTAGAAATGGTGCTCTAAGTCGAAGTGATGCGTGCGAAAACCAATTATCCAATAGGACCAAGGTCCTTGAGGGGTTGCATTCCTGCTGAGGGGTCTGAGGCCCACCTTTCCTAGAAAAGGCCACAACTTCAAATTTAATTGCACGACCTTGGGTAGGTCACTTCACCTCTCTGGGGACAGGACTTGTGTGGATGATTTATAGGTCCTTTCAAATTCCGTGAATCTAAGAATCAATTCTCAATGACTTTCCCATCATGAATAAAGCACTCGGTAAAACTTACATAAATAGACTAAATAGGCCAAAGACATGAAATTATATTTAATATGATTCATTATCATAATGTGCTATATACAGAGCTATCTCTATTCTCTCTAATGCCTGCCTTATTTTTATGGCAACACAAAGGTTAGGAAAGGCAGTCATCGAGCAAATGTCCCATGGCTCCCTGGGGAAAGTCTGACCGTGTCAAGCTACAGCAGAGAAACAAATGTTACCTGTGTGACCATGGCCTGGACACGGAGCTGTGGCCCTGCCTGTCCACCCACTCACCCCCAGGTGCAGATGCCGCCTGGTTATCTGGGCAAGGGACACTCTCTGGACACCAGTTTATAACACTTGGTTAAGACTTGAACTCAGTACCATTAAAAATGCAGGGGACAGGAGAGCACTCAAGGTTGGTGTAATTTACTCTCTGTGACCTTGGCCCCATCACTTTACCTCTGCAAGCAGCAATTTCCTCTAAAATGGAGAAAAAAATATCTACCTGCCTACCTTAAAGAGGTGATGTGGAGACCGAATAAGACAATTCCTGTAAATTGCAATATGCTGTGTGCCTGGGACACAGTATGTGCTGAATAAATGTTGACTGTGGTTACTCCAGGCCATTCTGCAGTGCCGCTCTTGGGTAACTGAAGCACACGCAGCGGAGATTACCAATGTCAAACCCACAAATACCAAGGGTCTGCTGTATGCATTTATGCTTAAATTGACTGTTTAGAAAACAGAGTCGGTTCAGCTCGTCTCCACAATCCCTTTTGCTATTTTTATACAGTCCCTGGTTAAAAACAAAAATGAAAAGAAAATTGTAAGTAATGTTAAAGAGAAGTGCCCAAGCCCGGCGGGTCCAAACGACATTTGAAGTCACTCTCCTAATAACCGGCAGGGCCCTGTCCCTGTTGGAGATGCACGCTTTGGGCTTGAGCATGAGTGGATGTGCACACATGCATGCACACACACGAATAATTCAGTGCTAAGAGTGCGCCTGGAAAAGTAACTTCTGTTTCCTTAACACAGTGCCGCTCTGCTTTCCAGGATGAAGAACATGTCGCCTCCCATGGCTGCAGCCTCACTCCCATCTGACAAGGGCAGGAGGTGAGGCTGGGAGGGAGCGGAAAGGGAGGGTGTTGCCGACGAGGAGGTCACTGGTTCTCAGCCAGCACCCCGGCCTCCCCAGCACACAGGCCGGGGCTGGGACACTCTGTCTTCAGAGCACGCAAGATGGAACGGTTAAGTCCCGGATCCATCTAGACAGTAAATTTTTTGAGTCCCTATAAGCTAAAATCAATATTGGCACAACTGTGTGTCATTAAAAACTAAATGAACATGACAAAGCCAAACGGCTGCCTATTAAACAAATGAGTTTTCTCTCCGCACAGGCACAGCGGGTTATTAAATTCTTTATTACAGGAACATCACCATTTGAAGGGGGTAAAAACACGTCTTTATGAGTCATCTGTATGTGTGGAGCAGCATGGCCTTCCTGGGCTTGCCCCCCAAGATGCTCTGGCATCCTCAACCGTCTCCTCCCTTGGGGAGACCCGGTTTCTCTGAGCTGTCGGGAGAGGCAAGAGAAAAGGGGGAGGCGACACCGCCTTCACTCACATGTCCTGAGTCCATCCAATCATCACTGATTCATTCAACAAACATTTACTGAACACCTACTACGTGTCAGGCATTCTACTGGGTCCTGCAGATACAGGGGTGAACAACAACAAAAAGCAAAAGTCTGTTTGCCCAAGCCAGTCCTTCCCCTTTAACATATCCGCTGAAATATTTGCAACTCCATCTCAGAAGACCCAGCTGTCAGTGGCCTAAAAGCCAAGGATATTTATTTTTTCACCTCCAGAAAGTCTGGAGGTGAAGTGGTTCCCAAGTCATGTAATGATTCAGTGATATTGTCACAGGCCCAGGTTCTTTCCATCTTTATGCTCTGCTTCTCTCAGTGTGATGCTTGTCCCCTCATGGTTGCAAAATGGCTGCCATAGCTCCAAACATCTTGACCTCACACAGCCATATCCAACAACAATTTCTACTCCCACATCTCATTGTATCAGAGGGTAAAACCTTTTCCAGAAGCCCCAGAATGTTTCCCCTCTGGTCCCACCAGCCACAGGTGACACATGTGCTCAAGCTAGCTGTAAGGGATGCTGGAATGTGAGCCTCATGGAACAAGTGTGAATGATGGTCCATGGGCTCTCTCCACCTCCCTAGCACAGGCTTCTCTTTCTAACTCCAGCATCTGTGATTCTCTTGGATCCTCACCTTGTGGCTGCCCCCAGCCTGCCAGCTCTGACTTGGCATTTCTCTGGTTCCTGGGTGTCTCCTGCCCACACTCTCAGTCTCCTCTCACCTTCTCTACCTTGCTCTGTGCTCCGAGGGGCCGACTGTCACAGGGACCTTCAAGGGGCAACTTTGCCTTCTGGCTTCAGTTGGGATTGGCCAGTGGGAGGCATGCCAGAGATCAGAGGGTGGGGCGGGTATTTGTTTCCCCAGCTCCCTCCATGCAGTCTGTGGGGTTGTCCATGTCCCTCCACCTAAGGCCACAGCTCCTACTGGACTGCCCTTTGCTACAGCTACCCTCGCCAAGGTTCTGGTGCCTGCTCCCTGCCCTCGCTGTTCAGACCTGGAGCACTGGGATGCTACACCGTCCCTTCGGGTCTCCCTTAAGCCTACCCCTTATCAAACTCTCAACCAACCTACCTACTGAGCGTGCCATCTGCTTCCTGACAGCCCAGGCTGATGGACTGGCCATAGGCCATGCCCTCCACCACTGTCCCGGACCCCACTTGCCCGGCGTATAGACACACTGATCTGGAGAAACTCCTGCCCTTAGAAGATGGAGGCGGGAACTAAAGGGGTAAAGGAAGGAGAAGAAAGAGAAGATTCGTAAGAATGGACAGGTTAAGGTGATGGATAGGACCCTCTCTGAATAGACCCGAACTGTCCCTGGGAGCATGTCCACGGCTTTGCTGCCCCACTTCCACTGAGAAAGTGTGGACAGGTGCTCTAATCAGCCTGGGCATGTGCCCACTGGGGTTTCTCATCTGCCCTAGCAGGTGACCGGTCTTCTCTGCTTCAGCTTGGGGTCACTTCCCCAGCTCAGCCAGATCCCAGAAGCAGCGACTTGGGACTCAGACGGCACTTTCACATACGTTGCTGTTCTTAATTTTCACGCTGCCAAGCAATGGAGCGATGGTCTGCATTTTACAGTGGGGAGACTGAGGCACAGAGATGTGAAGCATCTTTCCCAAGGTCAGACACTATTCCCAGCAGGGCTTCAACCAGAATCTTTCCCCGACTTCAAACTCCGTGATTCCCTCAATGCTGTAGTTCCTGGTCCCCTGCTCTGTACAATCTTGTGTTCACTCGCTGGGCTGAGGGCCTTGTTCTACTGGTGAAACAGGATAAGACTGACTTTCTCAACTTGCAGATAAAATACATTGGTACATATAATTTCTTCGATTATTCAGCTTTCCTCCAAACTTTTTCAGTCTTTTGATGTTTATCATCTTATTGTCAATACCAGAATCTCATATAAACTGGGATGTGATTTAGCGCAACATTACATAGTTTAACCCAATATCTCAATAGTTCACGGTGTTCCGCACAGATTCCTATGTACTTCCCTGTGCTTTATGCCCAGATTATTGGTTTGAACACCATTTTTCCACGTTTGTTTTCAGACTCTGAAAGGTCAGTCTAGATCTGGGATAGCAGATTCTAGCACGAATAAACCAGTAGTGACGGCAGGAGGCTGCGTCTGGACTCGGAACGGGGATCAGGGCTCCATTAGTTATGCCTGCCACAGGCACGGGAGTTGGGATTGCTGACATGCTTGCTATTTATTTACACACCCTCACCCAGAGCTGTCCCTCCGGCAGAAGAAAAGAAGCAGGTTTCAACCAGTCTTGGTTTGGGCACCTCTTAGAACGACTAAGGTGCAGGGGAGAGGCCAAGCTGGCCTCACTTCCCTGCCTGTGTTAAGTGGTCATCATGATGGCATTAAAGATGATCACATAACATTATTTAAACATGTTTTTTAATAGCCGTGACAATGGCCAAGCTCCCTCTGCAGACTGACCACTACCTAGCAAAGGGCAATTGTTTGGCTTATAAGATGGGAACAGTGTTGGCATGGAGCCACCTCAGCCATCCATGCCTGCTGAAATTCAGAGGCAGGTCTCTCTGAAGGTGACACAGTTGGTGGGGTGTGGAGGACTGGGTTCCTTGCTACTCCCCCGGGAGATGAAGGATGGAGAGGAGATGGTGAGAAGGCCCGTTACCCAGGAAGTGAAGCGGCCCATGGAAGCAGTGACCCCTTCTGGCCAACAGAGGAATGACATGGGCTTGCTAGTGAGGGACGACTGGCCAGGGGTATGAGGGGAAGACAGGGGCATGGGGGCGGATGGACTGATGAGAGAATATCCACCATGACTTGTCTCGTCAGCCCTTCTGTAGTGGCTGCATCAACATATCCCAGACCTTAGAGGGAGGTGGAATAAATGTGTGTACAGGGAGGGTGTGAGCATGACTTGAACCTTAGCCACTCTCATCTCTAAAGGGCTAGGAGAGAGTGGGGTAGTGAGGGCCAGCGCCAGAAGCCTGGGGAATAATGGGAGATGCTTTCAAGAATCTTGGGGGGTGACCAACGCTCCTTCTCCTTTTAAGACTTAGTGCTGGGCTCAGCAGTGATGTTTCCTGGTGCTCCATCTGCCAGTGACTCTTGGGGACATTCCCTGACATCTCTGGACAGTGGGTCATCCCAGAGGCTGGTACAGGACAGAGCCCCGAGGCACCCTATCTCCAGCCACTCCCCTGCCGGCCCCATGCGCCACTCACTTCTGACTATTCTGCGAGCCCCTCCACGCCTCCCTGCCTTGTGCACGCCGTTCCTGCAGCTGGACTTCTCCTTCCCTCATCTACCTGCTCTAGCTGCTGCATTGTCCTTCAGGGCTCCCCGACTGCTGCCTGCTCCCCAGGCAGAGTTAACCACTCCCTCATCTCTGCTCCTGTGACACTGTAGTATACTGAGCACGCTCTGTTAGCGTCACTAATTTGTATAATAACATCCTTACATTTAAAAAATAACGGCTATGACCCGTTGGGCACTTGCTGTGGATGACCTCATATCATCCTCACGACAGTCCAGTGAAGGAGGTGCAATTATGATCCTACTCAAGGATACGAAAACGGGGGCTCAGAAAGGATAGACAACCCGGCCACCATCGCACAGCTGCAATGGTCCCCCCCCCTCAAAATTTTTAAAAAGCCTAATTTATGGCACTTCCAATTTCCATGGTGTAAATATTCGCCAAATGGCAATTTCATGCTACCAGTGCTTTGACAATGGGCTTGCATTACTCCTGAAAATTTAGCAACTGGTTCTTACAAGCCCGTATGAGCTAGAATGAGCAGATGTGAGCTGGTATAAGCTGGTACAAGCTGGTACGAGCCGGTTCCAATGCTCCACCGTGACAGCTGCCATCGTCTACATGAACCAGACTGGGTGTGGGCAGCTCAAGAGCAGGGACTGAGTTTTAATAATCTGTTACCCAGTGCCCTGCACCATAACTAACTAAGCGCCCTGCACTGGAGCCAAGTGGATACTAAATTAATGTTTGTTGGAATGAGACGGATTTCTGAGCACAGAGGCCGGGGTAGAGGGCTGACTGGACAGAGCTCCCTCCCCAGGACACTGCCTTTCTCCTTCTCCTCTGAGTCGGACACTGTCCGAGAGGCTCAGATCCCTGTCCTAAGGTCCACCAAACAGGAAGAAAAGGAAGGGGCCTGCGCTCTGGCCGGGAAGTGGGCCCTAAGGCTGTGGCCTGCCAGGGGCAGCGAGGCCTCTGGGCTGGGATCCGATGTCATGGTTGGGCATCTGACAGGATGAAGCTCCTGGAGAGCGGCGAGCCAGGAGAGGGTCAGCCCACAGCCTTGGGTGCCCAGCTCCCATCATCCCATCAGGACCCCATTCTCCCAGGACAAGCAGGCGGCCTGCTGCATGCCAGGCAGCTGACAACTTGGCTGTCACCCTGGTCAGGCTGGGCCCAAACTGACAGGCAGGGTCCACCTTGAAGGTGTGTGTTTGGGGGGGCACAGACCTTTATCTCCATAAATAATGTGGATCTGAGATGTTCTTTAACCCGGCTGAGGCCAGAACAAGATACTTCTAGTTAGCAGTGGAAATGCTGAGTAGAGTGTTAACTCTTGTCTGACAGCTGGGCCAGGAGTGGAGGACCTGGGGGCGAGCCTTCCAGAGTGGGCGGGATTCCCATGATGGGGACTATGGGAGGATGAACCCTGTCACCGCCTGGAATCAGGAGCCAGGTGACCATGCAGGGGATGGTGAGCATCAGTGTTAGCTAGGACAGTGGTTCTCAACCTTGAGAGTGCATTAGTGTCACCAGGGGGCAGAGCTGGCTTCACGGGCCTGTGACCAGTCTTGTTGCACAGGACCCCACACTCAGAAAGACCCTGCTCTCAGAGGGGTTAATGATCTCTGCTGCCGTCTCGAGAGTCCTCATAATTTTTGAACAAGGGGCCCTTGTGTTTTCCTCCTGTGTTGGGCCCTGCATATGACGTAGCTGGTCCTGCCTGAGGGGCTTGTCAAAACCCACATGGCGGGACCTGTCCCCCAGAACGTCTGATTCAGAGGGTCTGGGTGCGGCCTGAGAATCTGCATTCCTGACTAGTTCCCAGGTGCGGATTTTAAGAATTCCCTGAGCCTGAGGACTGAGCAGCACCGCAGGGCTACAGAGAGAAAAGGCCGGCTCAGACGCGCTCTGTGCCAGGTCAGACCTGCTGCCGAGGCGGAGGTCAAGGGCGTGCAACGAGGGCAGCTCAGCTCAAACCCTTATTTCTCAGGGGGCCAGGAAGCCAAAGACCAGGGCCGGCCTTCAACGGGGGGGGGGGGGGGAGGGGGGATTAAGGGCAAGTGTGTGAGAAAGGACACCTGGGACCCTACAGAGCAGGCCTCAGAAGGAGTGGGCACATTTGGGGTAAAAAAGGGTCTGAAGTAGGCTGAATCTTTGAGTCAAATCAAGGGAAACTGAGGCACTTGCAGCACTGGATGTGCACCCGCCCATGGGTTCGGGAGGGAGTTGTTTGACGGGAGCTGACGCATTCTAGAAAAAGAAGGCTAGTCGGCTGCCGACGTTCATGGTATCTGTGGGACGCTCTGAGCCAGAAGAATGGAAGGTGAACTGTTTTGAATGCCAAGGACAAGGGATGGTGGCACCCTGGGTTTGTCCCACAGTCCCGAGGAGAGGCCAAGGAGATGTCTGCCCCGAGAGGGTTCTTCAAAACATTCTCCCCCACAAAATGCTCTCTCCCTGACCTGTGTCGGAGCCTGGAACACCGCCACATAAGGGCTGTTTCTTCCAGCTAAAGTAAGGGGTTCCAACCGCGATTACAGCCTCCTTGGGGGTCAATGACTGTGCCGCGGGAGGTCCCCGGGCTCCGCTGAAATCGTTGGTGAAATTTAATGTGTGTTCTGGGGACATTTTCCTGGGAGAGGGCCTATGGCTTTCATTAGACGCTCAAAGGATTCTGTGACCCCCTCAAAACAGGATTTATTTAAAGAATTTGTTTGAAAGGGGGATTATCCAGTAAGTGGTATTGAGATAACTGGCTAACCTTTTGGGGGAAAAAAACAAAGCTGGATCCCCACCTGCCTCCTTACACCAGAATATACCCAGACGAGTCAAGGGTGTCAGTGTTAAGGAAAAAAAGTGAAACAATAAAAGTTATGGATGAAATTTGGGTACATATATTTATAATCTTGGAGCTGGAAACCAGTTTTCCAAGTGGGACCCAAAATTCAGAAGCCATATAGGAAAAGATTGATTAATCTAACACAGAAAAATTAAAACTCTAGTGTGGAGAAAATAAAGATAAAGGAAAAATTGAGGTCAAAAGACAAGGGACAAACAGGGAAAAATATTTACAGCATAAATCAAAAGGAGCCAATTTATTAATGTACAAAGAGCTCAGATAACCAATAGAAAAAAACATTGAGATAACCAAACACAAAGAGGGACATATGACATGGGTAAGCAGTGCACAGGAAAAGAAATACAATGAACCGAAAAACAAATAAAACGATGCATGGCAATATGTTAAATAATTAAATAAAGGCAAAGGATACCCAAAGTGGGATTATCATTTTTCACTTTGAAGATTGACTGAAATTAATATTGAATAGTGTTTTGTGATATGGATATTTTATATTTTATTTAGTCCGCTGTATCTTGATATTTAGACTGCGCCTGCTTCTCGGGTATTATAAACAATATTGTCAAGAACAATTGTGGAGCAAATCCATGATTGTTTACTTAAGGTGAATTTCTAGAAGGATCATCAACATTTGGTACCGTGTAGCTGATCTGATCGTTTCCAAGGTGATTAGAGCAAGCAGGCTGGAGCCAGGGCCATAGGACGGGGTTCAGAGCCCTTCTGGGAATGGCAGCTCTGGATCTGAAGATAGAAAAAGTGGTAAATAATGTTCCCTGAG
This sequence comes from Tapirus indicus, assembly GCA_031878705.1. NCBI lineage: Eukaryota > Metazoa > Chordata > Mammalia > Perissodactyla > Tapiridae > Tapirus > Tapirus indicus. The sequence continues at coordinate 52,954,159 of CM062932.1, forward strand.
CATCTGTCACGTGCCAGGCAGTGTGTCCGACACTTTTACGTTTATTAGGCATCTCATTGAACCCTATGACAGCAACAAGAAGTGAGGCAAACATCTTCTTCCCACTGTAGAGACGAAGAAACTGAGGATCAGAGAGGTTTAGTAACTTCCCTGAGATTGCACAGAGAAGTGAGAGCTGGGATTCAGGGTGCAGCTCTCTCCGGCCTGAAAGCCTGTGTTCTTCTTGCCTCGCCGGCTGTAGTCAGGGGCAGCAGCACGTGGTTTGGCTGGAGGTTGGGGAGACAAGGAGGGAAGAAAGGCACTGCCGGGGAGCTTGGAGGACCCCAAAGACAATTTTGTCCCTATTTACAATTTTCCAGAAGGTTGGCCCTGCCCCTGGGTGCCCTGAAGTGTAGCCCCCAGGGAAAGCTCTGTGTGGGAGGCTCACGCAAGGAATGGATGGACGATGGTTAAATAGCAGAGGGTGGGAAGAGGTTCCCAAGCCTGCTCTGTTCCCCCAGCCCTGACTTTTTAGGTGCATTTAAATGGGCCACCCAGGCAGGCTGTCAGCTGTCAATCACCAGCCCTGCCTGTGCACACAAGCTTGCATACAGCCCAGCAACAGCACAGCGGTCTGTGTTCTCTGTGGTCCCAGGCAATTCCAGAACCTTCTCATCTAATTGCTTTTAACCTTCTACGGGTCTTCCCCAGTGAAGCCGATTCGTCACCCCTTCACACTGGATCAGAGCAGCCTTCTCCCCAGATCATACAGTCAAGTAAACCTACTCAGGTCATAGTCTGAGAGAGCAAAGGGCAGGTCTGAAGTTACCGTTTAACTAAATTCCAAAGATCCAACAAAGTTAGAAGGAGTTTGGAGGCTCAGAATTAATTCTCTAAGAGGAATCACTCCTCCCAACCGTAATCGTGTCTTCAGACCTGCTGCAGCCATAGGAGATAAATTATGATTCTGCAAACAGCCAGAGGAAGCAGGGAGATGAATCATTCCGCCATGTCTGTGACGGACAGAAAGTCACTTTCCTTGCTCGGTTATTAATCCAGAGTGGTTACTGGTTAAAGTTATTCCAAAAATATTTGGCTGTTCCTAAACACCTGGAGCACAACGAGAGAGAAAGAAGAAAGTATCAAAAGACTTAAAAAAAGGTACCCATTCTTTGACCCAGCATAACGTCACTTCTATGAATTTATCTTAAGGAAATAACCTGATTTGCACAAAGATCTGTGCGTGATATATTCTTCACGGCATCTTTTATACTCTTGAACAAGTGGAAGCAAACTGGTGCTCAAGAGAAGGGACTGACCAAGAAAATTAACGTGGCTATAGAAAATCACGCCGTAGGAAAGACAGTGACGGGACAAAATGGGCACAATATAGCCATTAGCGGGCTGGGGGAAGCTGGAAACAGTATGTACAATTTTAGATATTTTAATAGAGAAAAAATATTGGGGGGAGAGAGAAAGAAGTCTGGAAAAACTATGTACAGAAATGTTATGGAGTTTTTCTCCAAGTGATGGATTTATGGGCAATTTTTCCTCGTGTTTTGGTTTTCCATGTTTACTGCATTGAGCACCCTTTGTAACAAGGAAAGCCTTTTTATTTTTAAGCAACGGTTCTGGGACAGATCCTTTGGTGGGTCCTGGAGGGGTCTGCCTCAGAGCCAGGCAGCTGCCCGGTTGGGTCCGGGGTGGCCGTGTGAGCTGGTCTGCCGCTGGAACGGTGAATCTGGCTCATGGATTCATCTCCTGTGATCACTCCTGCCTGCCTGATCCACTGGGGACAATCAGTGTCCCCAATACCCAGCCTGTTAGACACAGTGTTTGATGGAAGATCGAGTTCCTCGGATTAGTGCTGGGTTGAAAAATGACCCCTGAGTCCCCGGAGCTGGAGCGGGGCTGGAGGAGAGCCTGGTATTTATAACCCAGTCTCCCAGAGCGGGGCCGGGACACGGCAGTTTTGACAGATGATTCTCACGAGAAACTTTCAGTTTCCATTTGATTGTGGGCCCATAAACAGAGATTGCAATTGAGTAGAGTTAGGGCTCTGCCTGCACTGGACCTGCCAGGGCTCGGGAAGCCTTTCCGATGGCCCCGGCGTGCCTGTCACCCGCTGGAGTCCCAGGCTGCTCATGTTCTGAGCAGCTGCCCGCAGCTATGCCTGTGTCCAACGTGGCTGTTGAAGTATCCACACGCGTCCTTTCTGTGGGCATGTGCCTCTCCTGTCACCTGGGCAGGGAGGTGTCTTTCTCCTGGATCATCCAATCCTGCCCAGCTGTGGGTGGTAAAGTGTGCCCAGGTGGTTTGAGGAGGCTTCGGCCAACTTTGGCCTGGGGTCCACCGTCCTGCTTTTTTTCTTCTTCACTCATTCCTTTACTATTCATTCATTCATTCATCATTTGGCAATATTGAACAGCTGCCACGTGTCAGACACGTGGACCTGGAGATGCCAGGTAGATCTAGGGATACAGAGACTAAAGTCCTACTGCTGCCCTCAAAGGTGTCACACTGAGACAGTGTCACATGCATTAACCTAGAGAGATGCTCCGGGAGCTAAGAGAACACGGAGGAGGGAGAAGCCAGCCTGGGCTGTGGTGGTGGGGTGGATGCTGCTCACTCAGTTCAGCAGAAGTGCCCCAGCACCTTCACTACACCGGACCCCACGGGGTCAGACAAAAACAGTGAAACGACAGTGTCTCTACCCTCGTGTTTCTCACCATCTGCCACCATTATATGCTAAGATGGCTTCTTTCTCCTTCCTTCTGTAGGAAAAGATTAGGAATTGCTTCAGGATGCTTGAGCAAGGGGACAAGATGACCCCATAGCAGAGTGACACCTATGGGGGTTCTTGAGTCTTCAGCTGGAATTAATTCAACAAACATTTATTGGCCCTGTGCCCGGCACCGTTCAGGGCCCTGGGAAGAGAGACACAATGAGACAAAGTCCGAGGACTCGGGAGTTTCCATTCTGCTGGAAAGAAGGAGAGAGATAGACAGCACAGCCAAGAAACACATGAATGTACAGTATGTCAAGTGCAACGGACAACTGAGGGCAGAGAAGCAGGGGAGAGAGGACGGGGCGTGGGTGTATGTTTTAGGTACAGGCGGAGATGAGCCCGCTTGGACCACGATGGCAACAGAGGAAGTGACCGGAGGTGACTGGACTCGAGATCCCTTTGGAAAGCAGAGCGATTGGGGTGGGTGAGGGGTAGAGGAGAAAGAGAGGGGGTAGAGGATGATTCTCTGGATTTTCGCTTAAGAACTGGGAGGGCGGAGTTGGCTTTTCCTGAGTGGAGAAAGCAGGGGAAGACTATTTGGGGAAATGGCTCTTCTAACCCATACTCATGTCCCAGGGGCTCCTCACATGCCACACCCACCTCACGGCCCCTTACCCAGGGCTATGATATGTCACACTGTCTATTTCGTCAGCCCGTGCCTCTGCCTGCCTGCCTTAATGTACCATTTGTGCTGTGCTCAGTGTTCCACAGGCAGCAGCGAACTAGAACATTCCGGGGCACCCCATTGAGTGCGAACCCCTGTGCAGTGTGCTCCGGTCAGAGCCCAAGGTGGCCTCCCTGTCCTGGGCTCAGACGCCAGGCAACCCAGCACCACCGCGGGGCGCAGACTCCTGCGGATGCTGCTGCCTCTTCACGGTGCCATGCAGCCCTGGCTCCTTCTCCATAGCAACGCCCCGGCCCTCCAGCGGGTGGAAGGCCCCCGCCCCAGGCACAGCTTGCACCAGCCTCTTTTGCAGACCAGCTGCTGGGTATCCTCTCTTTCATCTCTGTTCCTGGCAGGCCCTGGCTCTGCATCCTGTGCAAACACATCTGGACTTCTTCAGACCACATGACAGGAACATCTGCTGCCAGAAGAAAAAGGACACAGCAGCCCTTTTGTAATCACGCCTAATTGTCTCCAGCCCCTGGGGCACTTGCATTTGGGTCATGGATCTAAGGACTTCCAAGATATTTCTAGAAGCATATTATTGCCTTCTGTGGTCCAGGTGGTAGCAGGTAGAAGGGTGTAGAAGAGAGGGCACAGGCTGCCAGGACTGAGCAAAAGGGCTTGTGCAAATCTGTCCCCATTGTCTCAGAATGGGACAGGCACACAGGAGGGACAGTGAGGTGACGCAGCAGATAGGTGCCGGACTCCTCGGCCTCACTGCTTCCCGGGTCTCCTGTTGCCATCTACCTGTCAGTAGCTCCATCACTTTGCCTGAGGCCTTTTTCTGAAGCCCTACGAGTTTGCTTTGCCAGAAGTGGGGGATTTCACTCCCACTGACAGAGCAGCCCTCAACAGTGACTGAGGGAGTGGGGGTAGAAATGCCCCAGTTACCTTGCCCCTCGGCTGGGATGACTCAGAGGCATCCGTTCTACGGGTCTCCCGGAGATCCCCATGGGGTTAAGCTCCAGTTGGCCACGTAGGGGTTGGCTTGTCAACCTGCTCCTCTGGCTGCCTTCCGTCCCCTGCGTCACCTCCCTCCGCCCCGCTGGAAGTCCTGCACCACCTAAGGGGCTCTGGATCCGCCTCTCAGGAGCTGGGTGAACCCAAACGACAGCAGTGATGGCAAATGTCAGCATCCCTAGGTTTGTGGGTTGTTTTTAGGGCAGTTCAAACAGACACCACGAATCTGTGGCGGCTCTGGGGCCTCAGGACAGGGGAGAGACACCACAGGGCAGAGACAACTACATTGAAAGCAGGATTTCCTTGTTCTGTAATTTTGCTCTGGATCGACTCTGAATTGACTGACGTCCAGAAAAGGCTTATAAATCAACCCTTTATAGGTGCAACACCACAGTCATGGAGGAAAGAGTCCCTCTGTCCTCTCCATATCCCCCAAAGTAGGAGCATGCTTCGGTATTGGAATTTTAAGTCATTTAAACCTCCGTTCTCTGAGTCAGATTTGGGCAGAATTTAGACAGCACATTTTGACATCACAGAACATTGCGTTAAGAGAAAGGGGAGAGAACTGTAGGCTGAACGTCAGCCAGGTCCCCATCATCTCAGAATGGGACAGGTCACACTAGAGGGACAGTCCACTGTTCTTTAGCCTCGTGATTGAGCCAATGTGATTGTTTCCTGAGTAATCTCGACTTTGGCCGTGACTCAGTCACAGCATCGTGGAGGTCAACCTTTTCACTTTACAAATAGGGAAACTGAGCCCCAGGGACTTCACTGCCACCTGTCCCTCACCCACCCCCCAAAGCTCACCCTGTTCTTGTGTTCCTGTATGAAGAAGCTTTGCAAATTTTCATAATTTATTCCCATCATGACAGCTCATCTCATCCATCTTTTATGGAGTTTGTCGGGAATGGCCAACGTGGAGACCATCTCGCTTTGGATCAACCAGAAGGACGGCATGATTCGAGAGAGGGCTGACAGGAGGGCAAACACACTGAGCTCTCATTTGCAGTTGGCTGAAAGGACGACTAATAAACCATTCAGACCGCGCTTCTGATACCTTAGGCTTTGTCACCTCACAAGGCGTGGAGGGAGCTGGTTGTCATTCGGACAGACGGGCTTGTTTGCAAATACTTCCTTAGATACCCCTGACACACAGCATCCCGTCCCGGGCTGGTGGCTGTGACCCAAGAGACTGAACAGACCTCAGAGAAACACCTGCCACAGAAGTAGCAGCCTCTGTCTGGAGCTAGAAACCATTTGTGTCACTGTCCCTCTGCCTAAGGGTGAGATTCTTTAAGTGTGCGGGCTGGGCGTAGGATCTGAGAGCAACAGGGAGACCCCTGCGCCAGGTCCTCTGCTGTCCTGCCTGAGAAGTTGTGGGCTGGGGTCTGGAGGGAGAAGGTGGGGCGGGGATGGGCGGGATGTCAAAGCATCAGCCCTGGATGTGTCACCGCAGTGCTTGGTGCTGGCTCTTCTCCAAGAGCTGACGCTAAGCTGAGAAGGCATCTTGCCCAACCAAGCTAACTGTTGGTCCCGGACTTGTCCGGTTTTCTTGCCAGGGAGAGGCAGTCGACACTGCGCCCTCTTTTGCAGTAGGCTATACTGCAGTGGGAGAGAACAGGGTGGAGGGACACCCTGTGGGCATTGCAGGACCCCCAATGTCATTCATGAGCATTCACTCAAGCACAGCACCAAGCCAGGGCTCTGTACAGAAAGAGCCCCTGAGACTACCGATGCCCTCTGGGACCAGAGTGGCAAATGGCAGACAGATGTCACCACTCCCTCTCCCGTGCCCCAGGTAGACGTAGCCCCTGGTATTCATGTTCACCTGGGATATAGCCTCAGAAACCCTCTTAGCACTACAACCCCGTGACTAACACTAAGACCCAGAGCTGGCGTTCAAGACAAAACTCACTTTCCAAATCTGTCCTGGAAACTTATCGTTTAAAACTGATTCACGGGCACAGATAAACTTGTAACAGGTATGCAGGTACTTTGATAAGAAATGTTTAATAATTATAATCACAGAAATGTCATTCACCTTGCCTAAAAGTTAAGGGTTTTGCCACACAGTAAGGCTTCAAATCAGAGTATCACATGATTCATTTCCTGGAATTGACACAAGGGCCATTCTCTTTCAGCTGGGAGGATAAGGCAATCTTCGCTAGCCTCTCCTGAGGGTCCCTGGAATCCCTGTCCAGTTTACAACATCTGGATAGAGAGCACGGCAGTTAAGACTGATGTCCCCCTTCTCTGCCACATCTCTCCAACTGCTCTTCCTACCTCCGTCTCTCTCCTAAGCTCCCTTAAGTAGGTGATCATGTAAATTATCATCTCAGCGAGGAGGGGGCCCCATTAATAATGACACCAGAATGAGAGGTATAACGGGGAGAGGTCCCATGCCCACAGGCCCTGCACTTCCGTATGGGACTATGTGTTTGTGTGAGCCGTATGTGTGTGTGTGTGTGTGTGTGTGATGAGCGCGTGTGCTACAGGGCAATAAGAGAAAGCGCATCCTCTCCCAGCCTGGGGCTGTCCCTTCCATGCCCTGCGTCCCTCTGGCTTCTCTTGCCAGCTCTCACTCAGGTGTGAGAGGACAGATCGATGGAGCACCTGGCTGAGCTGACAAGGCTCCCAGGGTTGGAGCAATTAATTAAGCCTCGTCCCACTCTCAGCACAAGCCAAGTGCCTCTGCAAGGACCTTTTAATTGCCACTTGAATGGGTAGCTCCCTTCCTTCTCTCAAAATCAAGATTCTGCTCAGAAGCGATAGGAGAGGGGAGCTGGTGGGTTGGCAGAGCTGCTCTGTCCAGCAGGCAAAGCCCCCAATTCTGGGCAGGCCCTGGGGAAGGTTCCCCTCTAGCTGCTTCTTCCCTGATAGGCCCACCTTGGGATCTTCTGCTGCTACACAGGTGTTGACAAAATTCAGAGAGTCACCGGCGGAAGGGACTTCTGAGATCTTTGGGTCCATCTGAAGTTCCCGGAGGGGCAGCGGCAGCCTGGGGGCTTCCTTTCCCTGGGAGCGGCAGGCTGTTCCAACTCTGGTCCTGCCCAATGTCGCCGTGGATGGAAGGGACCCAGATGCTGCAGCTGCTGGCCATGCGGGCTACAGGACAAAGGGCCGGACACGGTCAGCACTGGCTGAGCTTGGGGCCCTGTTCTGAGCGTCCTTGTTGAAAGAACCAGGCAGAAGACTCTCAGAACCAAGTGAGTGGAGCCCACGGAACCTGGAAACCAATTTCACAGAAAGCTTTGTGGGGGGCTTGGGCGCTAGGAGAATCAGGCCGACCCCCAGTAGCCCCTGGAGCAGCTGCCAGTAACACAGTGACCTTAAAGCGGCCTCTTGACTGAGATCATCCACCGTGATTCTGTGACAGACTCAACACAGCATCTGATGCTGAGTGATAACTGTGCCCCCTCCTCTCCGCCCTCACCCACGCCACGGAGTAGGCGGCCACTCAGTTCTGTCCAAACAGCCAATAATGTAAAATTCACTCCTATTTGGAAGGAGGTAAGATTCCAATTTTCAACAAATTTTCCTTCCTAAGCCCACTTGGCCTCACAGACGTGTGTGCTCTGCGTTCAGGCCTGCTGACGGCAGAGCCAGAGGGGAGCCCCTGCTTGCCGGGCCTGGGAGAACCTGGCAAAGAGTTTTAAGTTTTTCAGGGAAAACTGGGAATGGATGACGGTCTGAACTTGGTGTGTGTGGGTTGAAAGGCCTGCATGGGTTGGGGAGCAGGCGATGGAGGCCTAGCCCAGTGACAACGACGGGCACAATGATGCCTAATAATCACATGAATAACAACCATTGTCTTCCCCTTGCCCAGTGCTTTCATCCAACACCTTGGTCTGTCTTGCAATCAGCTCTGTTGGGTGGGTGGTACTACGGCCCCATCCTACAGATGAGAACACTGAGGACCAGAGAGGTTAGTTAATAGGGTCCCTCAGCTTACCTAGAGGCAAACTAGGAAGGCTGCTGTCTGCCTTTGGGGGCCCCTGAATCTGTCACACTTAGGCAGAGTGAGGTGAGAGAAGCTTCCAGAGAAGTGGGTTTTCAGCCCTGAAGATGCTAAGAAAGCTGCTGTGAGGGTGGTGTCCCTGTGTCCATCATCACCCAGGGTTGCTCTTCATCTTCCAGGCTGCAGGAAAGCAGGGTGGGCCTTGAGACATGACAGCGCTGCACAGTTACTTTTGCTCCTGACAACGTAGGTGGAGAGGGCAGCAGGCTATTGACTTGCAGTCCGAGAGTTTTTGGTAGATGTCCCAGCGCTTGATCAATATGGCAGCTCTGTCTTCATTAAGGTCCCAGCCAGGGGCAAGAACCAATCAGCTGAGTGCCCTGGGCCCCTGGGGTCACTCCTTTCCACTCGGGCACCCCAGGGCCAGGGCATTGAATGCAGAGGGAGCTGGACAGGTGGGCGGTGTGCAACCATGCAGAGGGCACGGGCCTTGCTTTCTCTCTGCAGAGAAGTGCAAAATCAGCTTTCTGGAGGTGGGTGGCTGAGCCTGGCTGCTGCCAGGTGAAGAGCAGGAGGGCAGCGGGCAGCTCTTTGGGCCTCACCCACTCCAGTGCCCACTGAACTGTGGCAAATCCAGGCCGTTCAGGCCAAAGCAGAGCAGGCCTGGCCCCCTTCCACAGAGCCCTGGTCAGCAGATGTGGGACGGGGCCCCTGTGTGGGGTTGGGAGGGGAGCTGGCAGAAGAGCAGGGAGAGAGAGAAGATTGTGTCAGTCTCTTGGCTGGAGATGACAGAAAACCCATCTCAAAATGGCTTAAGCAAAACCAAAAGGGAAAGGATGTCTCTTACTGATTCCTTTCACTAAAATATCAAGCCCGACTGAATCCAGGAGCCCGGGTGAAGTCATAGGTTTTGGTCTCTCTTGATTTCTCACCTCTGCTTCTTTCTGTGTTGTCTCCACGCTCAGGCAGCTGAGGGAAGATGGGGGCCGGCATCCTGGGAAAAAGAGTGAGCTTTTCTTCTTTACCCATAAAAACTGAGTTCTGGGCCTGACTCTCTTTGGCCTGAATTGGGTCTCATGGAGATCCATGAACCGATCCTGTGCCCACTGACTGCCGGCTCCTGGAGTTGTGGGTGGGGTCAGCCCCACACGAAACGGGACGGGGGAAGGGGAATTTGCCAATGCCCAGGAATGGGGATGGATGCTGGGTGGCTCATGGAACTGTCACTGCCCATTAGCGGGGACGGTATTAATCGGGATGGGTCAGAAAGCTGGTAGTTCTTGGATGGAGGTGTGTCCAGGAGAAGCCTGTGCCTGTGGGGCAGAGGGTGGGGGAAGGTGCACGCCTGTTGATAGGTGAACCCTGAAGGATTCGCTTGGAGGGAGAGCACCGGAGTGCCCCCATAAATAAGACTGACAGGCCCTGCCCTCAGGAGGGTGTCAGATGTGAGTCAATGGCTGTGTGTTGTGGGGGGAGGGGGTCCACCTGTTCCCTGGGAACATCTCACCCACAGACCCTAGCAAGCCCCCCAACAATAGCTGATGATTTCCCTAGTGCTTAGACACCAAAGGCTTTCCACACCAGGTGTCCTTGGATCTTCTCCATCTTGCTGGCAGCAGGCAAGGCTGTTACTCTTGGGATCTCCATTTAACAGGTGAGGCAGCACATAACAGGTAAGTGGGTCTCCTCTAGGGCCGGGCTGCCCAAGTTGGATTCTGGACTTTGCTGTGTGACTTCAGATCAGATGCTCAATCTCTCTGTGCCTCGGCTTCTGCATTTGTAAGAAGCACTGACAGCTGTACTCACCACACAAAGTGCGGTGAGGCTGAGATAAGTCAGCGAAACGTGGAGAACACCACTTGGTGTGTTGTAGGAAGGGAGATGAGGGACTTGCATCTCGGACCTTTGGACTCAACCCTGTGGCTGGGCTAGTGATTTCTGGAGCCCATAGCCGTGTGATGCGCAGTCTGAATAAATCTTTCCAGTGGAAGTGTCGAGCTCTCCTGCGAACCTTCCTTCCTGCAGCCAGGAGGGTGAGCAAGTCGGAGATCCGGTGGGACCACCTGCTGGTGCTGAGCTGGTGAGGCTGTTCTACATCGTTATTAAAAGGCCCAGCTGACGCTGCAAGTCTGAGCGAAGCTGGGTGTGTGGGACCTGGAAGCCCTTTCCCGTTATTTCGGCCTGGGTCAAGGGCTCCAGAGGAGGGGGGCTGAAGGTTTGGGCCTTCCCTTCTTCAAAAGGGAGACATGGACAATGCAGAAGACAGTGCTCTGGGCAATGGGGTGAATGGAGACAGGTGGAGGGCAGTGGGACTGCTTGTCTGCCAGGGAAAGAGGCAGACTGCAGGGCCCTGCTCCCCAGAGTGGAGTCATGGGCTGCAGCATCGTCATCACCTGGAAACCTTGTTAGAATCGCAGAACCTCAGGCCTGCCCGGACTTATGCATCAGAATCTGCTTTTTAATAAGATGAGTCGTTTGCACATTAATGTTTCAGGAGCAGTGCTCTCGTTATCTTCAGCCCAGGGAGGTTTCAGTTCCCCCTAGCCATGTTAAGCCTCCACCGAGTTCCAGAAACTATGAGAAAGAACCTCAGGGGCAAGTCAGTGGGCTCAGCTCTTCCCCCACCTTCTAGTGCTGCGTTGTCCAATGTGGCAGCCTCCAGCCACGGGGGGCTGTCAAAGTTAAACATAAGCCAGTGGAAATGAAATATAAGGAAACGTTTTAGTTTCTCAGTCACACTAGGCACATTTCAGTGCTCAACAGCCACATGTGGCTAGTGGCTGCTGTAGCGGGCAGCGCAGATTATAGCACAATTCCATCATCACAGAAGGTTCTACCGGGCAGTGTGGGTCTAGTGTTCAATTGTGTAGCCACGTGAGACGGGCGACCCAGCCAGCCCAGCTCTTGTCGAATGGCAGCTTCCGTCTTGGGTGGCAGGAGAGGGTGGGTGTCTGACAAACACGTGAGGGACAGATGTGTGGGAACACGGAAGTGTGCGCAGGGTGGAGGAGGGGCACGGGGGACTCGGGGGGCAACTGTGTAGGAACATCTGGTGGGAATCAAAGCTTGAGTTAGCTAAGGTGAGAACCACTGGGAGGGAACTGAGAGCTCATTCAGCCCAAGTGTCCTTCCCGTGTACCTTCCCAACCCATTGCACAGAACAAGACCTAGAAGCCTCCAGAGAGGTGCAGCCACTAGACTTGAAGTGGGATTTTGGACTCCAAGCCCAGTGCTCCATCTATTTTGTTGGTGAGGCAGTGAGAGGGAGTCTGCCTGTAAAGGTTCAACAAGGTGAGTGAGTGGGCGGTGCTGGGGAAGAGGGCTGCTTCCTAGAACCCAAGACGAGAATTGACGTCTGCAGTCTCGGTGGGGGGAGGTCAGAGGGACGCAGCTGGGGGGGTGGGGGTGCTGGGGAAGGACATCTTAGGCGAGGCCAGGAGGTGGTGGGCAGCAGGGAGGGGCAGGACCCGACCACTACTCTACGTATTAGGGTCTCCAGAGAAACAGAACAAATATGAAATAACTGATAGCACATATAATATACATTTTATATATAACATATAGGATATATATGTATATCATTTTAAATAATGAAATTTATTATATGGAATTGGCTCCCATGATCACGGAGGCTGATTATGGGACTTTCCATCATCTGCCGTCTACAAGCAGGAGACCCAGGGAGGCCATTGGTGTAGTTTGAACGCCTGAGAGCCAGAGGCCTGACAGTGTAGAATCCAGTCTAAGACTGAAAGCCTGTTGCCCAGGAGCTCCAAGGACAGGGGAAGATTGATGTCCCAGCTCAGATGGTCAGGCAGAGCACAAATTCACCCTTCCTCTGCCTTTGTGTTCTATTTGGACCCTCAGTGGATTGGAGGAGGTTCACCCACCTGCTTTACTCAGTTCAACAATTCAGATGCTAATTTCTTCCCAAAACACCCTCATAGACACACCTAGAAATAATGTTTAGCCAGTGATCTGAGCAGCCCACGGCCCAGTCAAGGTGACACACAAAACTAACCATCACACTCTCTCATACGGCCCCCCTGCATGGGGCAGAGGCTGGAGAATTGTCACCAGCGATTCTGTCCTCTTCATCCTGGGCCCACATTTCTGGGCTTCCCTCACAATCCTGCCACCAGACAGCTGGGCCAGGTGGCTGAGTTCTGGCCTATGGAATCTGGGCAGAAGGGAGGCCACCACTGCCAGGCTTGGGCCCCAAAAGGCTCTCCTCCTCCCTGGCAGCCCAACCAGACGCAGAAGGCCCAGCAAAGGCTCTGCGGCCCTAGGAGAGAGCTGAGACACAGGATGCATACAGCCCTCCGCCCAACAACCCGCCAGGAACTGAGTCCTGCTGACGGCGGCGGAGGGAGCTCGGCAGTGGATCCCGCTCCAGTTGAGCCTTCCAGTGGGACCAGCCCTGGCCAGCACCCTGACTGCAGCCTGGTGAGCCCCTGAGACAGAGGATCGAGTTCAGCTCTGCCTGGATGCCCGACCCGGAGGAACTTTGAGATAATAAATGTGTTGCCATTAAGTCTGGGGGTATTTTTTAATGCAGCAATAGAAAACAAACATAGCTACAAAACAAACCGTAGTGGAGGAAGGGAAATTGGTCCTGTCAGTCAAGCAGCGGAGTGATTGGGATTGGGTTGGTGGAAGTGTGGGAAGTGGAAGAGGACGAGGGGACACAGGTGAGACCTTGGGTGGAAACAAGGGTGGTGACCAGATAACCCCCAGGGACCCTCTCAGGTGGGTTGCTTGGGAAGGGCCCTGGGGGCAGCCCTGTGCATCCGCGGGTCCTCAGGTGGGTGATGGCTCTCACGCTCCACATTCTGTCCACGCAGCTATAAATATGAAAACGTGCCAGAGGAGAGATTGGGAAGTAGGGCTGTGGGCAAGATGCAGCTCCGAGGTGGGGAGAGGAACCGAGAGTGAATTTCCTTTTCCCGGTTCCTGCTTCAGTAAGTTTATTGCAGAAGGTGCTACGGGCGATAAGGAGCAGGAGCTCATGCCCCGCAGGCTGTGAGAGGGGTGGTTCTTTGGGGGGTCACCTGGGGAGCGTCGAGATGGGTGCCACCTCCTGGGTCCCAGCATTCTTCGTGAGGCCCCTGACAGTCGGAGCCCCTCCCCAGACCATCCTGGATGCCTGCTACTGAGCAGAGCTCTGGGTTTCCATCCCTGTTGGTCCATACAGGGGCAAAAACGAAAAACAAGGTAAAATAAAATAAAGGAACATAAAAGCAAGCAGACAAAGGGCCCTGTGTGGGTACGTGTGGGTGGTTTCGGGGCTCTCCATTCTGGGGTCTTATCTCTATAGCTGGCAGAAGCCCACTCCTCCATCCTCACACCTCTAGTTTCCCCCTCCATCCATTCTTCCCAGAAACTTCTTCCTTCTTTTTCATTCCTGCTGCCAGCACCCCATTCACATACTGTTCATCACCCCCCATCCAATGAGTGTCGTGGCTTTCTGATGGCTCCTGCCTCCCCCTTCCCTCTACACCCCCCTAATCCACGCTGCCAGCAGATTAACTCGGGGAACACAGCTTTGGATACATCACTTCCCTGTTTAAAAATCTTCAGTTTGTCCCAAACCACTAGGAGGACCGAGTTCAGAAGTGTTGGCCTGACTCGCAGGCCCTTGTGCTCCCCTTTCTACCACGGCCTCCAAGGCCTGCCCCCGAGCACCCACCCCGGGCCAGCGGGTGCCTGCCCCCTACGGCCCCCCAATTGCACCTTGAGCTCTGGTCTTTTTCTGTACTTCTCCCGAGCCTGGTAGGTCCTGACCAGTCCCCGGCCCCACATCTTTTCCTGTACAAATTCTACCCCTCCTTCGTCAAATCTTACCTCTCGGCAAATCCGACCCTGCCGATTGAAGCCCTGAGCCCTTTCCCGTCCTCTGAACTTCTGTACGCTGTCAGCCTGTGCGCTTCATTTGTTAATAAACCGTGCACTGTGCTCCCGGAGACACTGTTTTTTCTCCGCAGCCGCGTGCGGACGGTTAACTCTTTGGGGGTAATTTAAATTTTCCTTGTTAACAGTTTGGCTTTGTGTTCCCCAGTGATCTCCTTGGGGGTGGATGCCACGACTCTATGCCCCTGGCCTTCCCCGCGGAGCCCAGCACTGAGCGTGGCCAGGCCAGCTGTGCTGGATGTGTTGCTGGATTTTATTCTCTCCTCCCATAGGTTCTGGGATACTGCCCTAGTTTCTCCATTCATTCATTCATTCCTTGATACCTCCTTTGGGAGGGCATCTTTTTATGTTTGTCCTTAAATGGTGTTTCCTCGGGGTTCTGCCCCAAGCCCTCCGATTTTCTCCTAGTCCGCTCTCACCCAGAATAATCTTAGCTGCATCCGCTCTCCCCGCCACCACGTGAGTGCTGACGGCGTCCTGTTCACCCCCCATTGCTTCCCTGAACTTCAGGTCCCTCCACCCAGCCCCCGGGGGACCTCTCAAGCTGGGTGTCTCCAGAGCTTAGCCCGATGCCTCTCACAGTCGCAGCTTAATGAGTGTTTTACTGGACGAATGAATGAATGAATGAATGAATGAATGACTTCTCTGCACTGTGTTTCCACCTCACTTGACTCCACCATTGCTATCACCTGCCGGCACCTCCAAAGGCTCCTCAGTTTCTACCTGCCCCCCTCCCCCTCCTCTACAGAGCATCCTTCCTCCTTCAGGTGGGCGTTCCACGCGCACCCCTTGTCCTTACTCCTGGTTGCCCTTCTGTCTGTTTTAATCCTCCAGTGGCCCCTGACCTCCCCCTTGTCCTTCCCTCCCCCTCCATGTTAGAGAGGAGTCCCTAGAAACTTCCCCATGATGCTTACCCTCCCCCCACTTAATCCTCTCTTTCTCCTCCATACCACCTGCATTCCTGCCTCAGCGGATGGCTCTGCCTCCTCTCCCTGCTGCATCCCCCTCCAGGGACCGCCCCCACCAGTGAGGGCGTCGCCTGCAAGAAGTGCCTCTTAACCTTTGAGTGAGTGAAGGGAAGTGTCCACAGGACCCTGAGGCGGGGCCTGAGTCCAGGCTGGCATGGAGCCGACGTGCCAGCCACACTCTCCTCCCCATGAAAAGGGGGTGGCCGTGGTGTGAGGTGGACACCTATCGCCCAGGTCAGACTTGAAGAAGAACAGTCGGTGCCCCTGTTCCAGGACAAGGTCCCCTAAGACAGACACGGAGGCAGACTATGACTCACGGGGGAGAGAGCAGAAGTCGCGAGTCTCACCTGTAAATGTCAGGGAAACTGCAGGGCAGAGGCAGGTGCCCTGTTGGGAGGTGGAGGGGTTGCTGGGGGGGGAGGATGGAGAAGAGTGAGTAGGAGAAATAGGGGAGAAGGCTATTCCATTTGGGCAGAGTGGAGACCTCAGTCACCTGACTGCCTGCCGCCTCCCCTTCCAGACTACAGACCTTTTGCTCTGTGTGGGGGCCTCGCCTCTGTGAACCGGGGCCCCACTCTCTTTGGACAGATCTGCTAGATCAGTGGTTACCACTGCTGTTCTGCCCTCTGGTATTAGTTTCCTGGGGCTGCTGTAACAAATTATTACAAGCTGGGAGGCTTAAAACAACAGAAATTTATTTTCTCACAGTTCTGGAGGCCAGAAGTCCGAAGTCAGTTTCAATGGGCCAAAATCAAGGTGTGGACGGGCCCACAGCCCTCGGAGGCTCTAGGGAGGTCCGTTCCCTGCTCCTGGTAGCTGCCCACATTCCTTGCCCTCGGGCTGCACCACTCCAGTCTCTGCCTCTGGGTCACAATGCATTCTCCTCTTCTGTCTGTGGTCACATCTCCCTCTGCCTCCCTTTGTATGGGTTCTTGTGATTGCATCTGGGGCTACCCAGATAATCCAGAATAATCTCTTTATCTCAAGAACCTTAATTTAGTCACATCTGCAAAATCCCTTTTTTTGGCCACGTAAGGTAACATTCACAGCTTCCAGGGACTAGGATGTGGATATCTCTTGGGGGCTATTACTCTGCCTACCATATTCCTGGGTCCCCTACAGATTATATGGGTGCTTCTCGATCAGAGGTCCACGGATGGAGGTGGTGTGTCTGGTGCCCTCTCTTTCCCACACCCTGTGCTCAGTGACGATGGCTGCAGATCTGATCCTCTCTCCCCGTCCCTCCTCTTCTCCCTCACTTTGGGTCCACAGTACCATTGGAGTTTGGAAGCAGTGCTCCATGTCAGTGGATTAAGCAAGTGTGAAACCTCGGTCCGTCCATCGCCCCATTGGAAGGATCCCTGTCGGGGCAGCTGGTGTCGTTTTCGATGGATGAGCACAGCTTCCTGGGGTGTTCTGTCTCTTGTTTGGAGTCGATGGGGAGGGAGCGGGGACGAGGTCCCAGCCCCTCTGTCTCCCTGAACATTCGCAAAAGAGGGAAGTGTGCTGGCCGGGGCTCCTGGATACATCAGATCAAACACAGTAACTGGAGCACTGCCCCCCCCACCCCGCCCCAGTAGCTCCCGCCCGGCTCACGTGATGTGAATTGCATGGATGTGCTCTGAGGAGGGGAGGGCAGACCGGCTGAATCAGCGTCCTCCACCACTGAGATGGCCAACCCCTCACTCCAAGCTTGGGGTCTGGGTTTGGCAGGACAGACAGCAATAGAAGGGCATGAGAGACGGTTGGAGGGAGGGAGAGTCTGGGGAGGAGGAAGAGCTTCAACATGAAGAGCAGAAAGAGCGCATGATCTGAAGCCAAAAGAACAGATTCAAGCCCCAACTTCCCCTGACTCTCTGTGTGACCTTGGAGAAGTTGCTTAACTTCTCTGAGCCTCATTCAGCTTGTCTGTCAACCAGTAAATAACAATACTTCCCTAATAGGGTGGCCGTAAAGATCAATGGGATAAGGCATATGGATGAATTTTATAAATGCTCTCTACATGCAAAGAATTCCTATTATCCCAGTCTCTGTAACCTACCGGCTATGCTATAAACCCACAGTGATGTGGAGAAGCTTCTAGAACCAGACGAGGGTTGGTGACTCTTGCCACTCCAGGCTGTAAGGATGTGGAGGGAGGCTGGCGGACAACGTGAGGAAACACTAAATTCATTCACCTGTAATGAAGGGACGGGGGGGAGCAGAGACTTCCTAACCTGACTTTGCTGCTGTTTGTTATTCTGGGGAGGAAATTCCCCAAGCTGATTCTGCTTGAAGCAGGGCTGTCCCGAGTGATGCCTTGACAGGATGATGGATGGGGACCAGGCACAGTGTCTGACACCGCAGCACATACTCTGCATTCTTTATCTGGAGCTGCCGGCGGCAGAAGGCTGCAAATAAGCTCTCCAGTTGCAGGGCTCCCTGATATAATTCCACTACGGCCCGGAGACAATCATGCTGGATTCAACAGCACGGCAGGCCGGGGAGGAGAGGGGCATGTTGGGAGCGGAGCGCTGCCACTGGGGAAATTTTCCCTGAGCCTGGAGGCTCTCGCACCAGAGTTCCATAAAAGTCACCAGTCTGAGCGGAGACTCAAACCATCTCTGACATCCGACTGTCTTCTCCATTTGTGATTCAAGGAAAATTACACGGGCCGTGCTGCAGCCCAAGAGGCCGAGACCTCAGTGCGGGAGTCTATTTGGTTTTATTGAGATGTTAGGTTTCATTCTTGGGGATGTGTGGATGGGAAGCCAGCTCGGTTGTCTGGCTCACTTTTTGGGCCTCCAGCTGATTCATCAGGACCCGCTGATGCCCAGTGGTAAATAGATAACCCCCTGCCCCTCAGAGGTTTAGGAAAACACAGCTCAAACCCTCAACGTCATGCCTGCAGCCGCCCCTAGGGCCATAATCTGGGCAGACTAGATACAAAACATAATCCTTCGCCGTTTCTCAAGAACCATCCGCTGGCTTCAGAAATTTTGTGAGTTCAGTGAGAACTGATGGGTGCAGGGGGGGCCCCCCCCAGCCTTCCGTGCTCCCCTGCCCGGTGTCACCGCACCCCCGGTCCCGGCTCTGCCCTTTCTCCCCTTTCAATGCAACCGGCGAACTCCCCCTTGTCTTCTGCAGGACGGTTCTTCCTCCATCAGCCTCCCAAGTCCCAGCTTCTGCCTCAAGCAACCTGACCAAGGCAGGTCTCTCTCTCTCCCTCAGAGGAATCCTCTCCCAGCTGCTGAGAGAATAAAACAGTGCCCATCATGTTGTGCACACTAGTAACTAACACGTGCTTCTGCCGTGGGCTGGGCACTCTTGTACGGGTTTTCATGTATTGACCCATTTGATCCTCTCAGTGAGGGAGGGCTGTGCTCACCCCATTCTACAGATGAGAAAACTAAGCCTCAGGTCAGTTAAGTGCCACGGCCAAGGTCACACAGTAAACCCAGGAAGTCTGGCTTCCATCTCCCTATCGTGACCATTGGATGTAGATGGGCTCCCGAGAGCCCTCACCCAGCCATTAGTGCCCTGGGAGCCCTTCCAGAGGAGGCAAGTGACCCTTGCCGACCCCAGTCCCACCCCAGTTCCTGTTAAGAACTGGGTTCCTGGTTGCCCCGACCGTGTGTTGCTCCCAAGGGCAATGGCTGTGTGGGGTCGGGGCTGAGTGACCTGAGTTTGATCCTGACCTTGCTCCTTGCTCCCGGCTCTGACCTTGGCTAATCCCGTAAGGAGAGAGAGCATCTTCTTGACACGTGCGTCTGAGATGTCCAGGACTCAGCTCTGTGTCCCCCTCGTCTGGAATGAGATCACGCTGCAAGCACGGTTTGACATTCTCTGCCAGGCCCCGGGGGGCCTCCATCTTGGCGATTAGAGGGGAACCTACTCAGATGAGTTTGGGGTGCACACCCCAGCGCTCCCATGATTGCAGTTTTGATTTAGTTTTAAATTAGCCTTTCTGCCCAGGTTCTGGAGACCCATCCCTATCATCCGGATTCTTGATTTCTGGTTTGGGCCTGCTCTTCTCAACCTTCCCTGACATCCTAGATTACCCATCTCTGCCTGGATGTGACGTCTGCTCACCTCGGGAGCCTTACCCTCCAGCGCGGGGACCTACCGAGCGGGGACAGCCTGGCATTGAGAGCTGGCCAGTCAGACAGACCCAGGTTAAAAGTCCGTGTCCGTCCCTTGCAGATTGTGGTGCGGAAAGTCACCCGACTCTCTGTGCCTCCGTTTGCTCATCTGTAAATGGGGCCGGTGAGAACACCTCCCTCGTAGGGGTGTGGGTCTGAGACGATGCAGTGCCTGTGAAGCTCTCCGCAGCCCGGCACGCGGCAGAGTGTCCATCCTATTTCCCCCCTCTTGAGTACCCCGACTGTCCCTGACTGCTCTCCCTCCCTTTCCTCTTCCTCATCAGTGGCCCAGCCTCAGTTTCCCCAATGGAGCATTCTCAAAGCTGATCAAGGCCTCCTGCCCCCCCCCCCCAAGCCCTGAGGACGGGAGAAGGCAGAAGGTGGTGTCGATGACAATAGCCTGGTCTCCCCTTCTGGGGCCTCTGTCCCAACCTGCCGCCTGAGACTTAGGGTGACAGACACAGCAGGCGCTGCCCAAGCAGAAGGAGAAGGCAGAGAACTGGAAGAAGCATGAGACCTAAGGTGGGGTTCGCTCAAATGAGAGGGTGCCTACTTTCTGCCTGGTGACCAGCAGAGCCACCACTAGGCGGTTAAAGGAGGGCCCCCTCAATAGACTTCAGCGTGGACAGTCGGGCCCTGCCCCTTAAACCCCCGTCCTGCGCTGCCTCTGTTGTGCATTGTTACAGGCTGAATGCCGCCCCCCCCAATTCATATTGAACGGGGGTTGGAGTTAACCCCAGCACCTCAGAATGTGGCTGTATTTGAGACAGCATCTTTAAAGAGGGGATTAAGTTAAAATGAGGTCGTGAGGGCAGGCCCCAGTTCAATATGACTGGAGTCCTTACGAGAAGAGGAGGTTAGGATGCAGACACGCACAGAGGGGAGACCCTGCGCAGACACAGGGAGAGGCGGCCATCTACAAGCCAAGGAGAGGGGCCTAGGAGAAACCAACCCTGCCAACACCTTGGTCTCAGACCTCCAGCCTCCAGAACTGTGAGAAAATGGATTCCTGTTGTTTAAGCTGCCCGGCCTGTGGAATTTTGTCATGGTGGCCCAAGCAAACTCATACATGTGTCAACCCAGCACCCCAATCAGCTGACCCAGTGGCGGGATGGGACAGGCCAATGAGAGAGCAGCGTGGCTAGGCTGTTGGGAGAGGCGGGAAGGCCTGTTCAAACGCAGCAAGATGCCCCCTAGCTCCTCCTGTTATTACCGCGAAAACTCAGAAGAGGATTAGTGAGGAATTTGGACTTTGGCAAGACCTACAGGGGCTGGGAAACCATCACTCGATGCCAGAGCCCAAATGGAGCCCCTGCCAGGCGGGGTCTGCTCTGCCCACCCTACAGGCGCCCCCTCCCCCAGGCCCCCCCGAATAAGGAGGAGGCAAGAGCCTTTCCTTCACGTTTCTCACTGAGTCCCCACTCGCAGAAGGAGCGGTCTGTCACTGCTGGTCCCTTCCCTAGAGAGTGCCTCCTCCAGCTGCCCGCCCTCCTCTTGTACCTTTTTCTGATTTCTCCTGCCCTTGACTTCCTCTCCCAGCCCCAGGCCTCTCCCCTCGCCTGTCCACACGTCAGATCCCCTGCCCACCCCCACTCGCCTGGGGGCCCCAGCTCCCTGCCCACTGGTGCTTCTGTTTCCTGTCAGTTCATCTCTGGCTCAGGAGTAACTCGAATGGACACGCTCAATTTCCATATGTGGGAATGTTTCGTGTTCTTCTCGAACGCGGGGTGCATTCCTCTGGCTTCACTGTATCTGGGGCCTGGAAGCTTCCCGACGGTGTCCACGGGCGCACCTCCCCACCTCCTCCTCGCACCGCCCATCCCTTAGGACCGACAAACCCAACTGTGAGCATTTAAATCCTAGTCCTTGAGCAGACTGGGTACGGTCTTACATTCTCTTTCATTTTAAAAAAACACATGTTCAGCAACATTCACGCTGTTCTGTTTTCTAAAGGGCCAAGAAGGAATCAAATATTTTCTTATTTTCTCTCTCAGATATAAATGTTGGTATAAATTGTTTTTGCTGCCTCTTCCTCCCTCCTCCTTCTCCTCCTCCCTCTCCTTCTCCTCCCTTTTCTTTTTTTTTTTTTTTTTGATATGCACCTTGAGTCAAATATTTTTCAGAGGATCAATGGCCCTATAGGGAAAAAGATTCTCTAGCCCAGCAAAATGCATGATACGTTTCCACTTGGGGAAGGGACACGTTCCCACTTGTTTCTCAAACACGTGCAGCAGCAGCAATTCCGACGTTTCCTGCTGGGGAGGAGATGGGACAGAGGAAGCAGGTGGTTGGAGGAGCTGGGACTGAGGCACACACTGGACCCGAGGTGGCCCCTGGGCTTCTTACCTGTCCCTCCCTCCCTCCCCGGTGGCAGACAGCGTCCCTGAGAGCCAGAACCTCTTCAAGTCCTGGCCTCTGGAGCCCACACAGCCCTTCTCTGACCCTGCTGGCAGACGTCCCTCTATTCCGGTCTCACCTCTGAGCTCCTGCCTCACCACCTGGGCTGCCTTCCACCTGGGGTTGCCTCTGAGACTCTCCACTGGGCCAAAGCCACCTCCTTCACCCAAATTGTACCCCCTGGACAAGCAAATCCTCTGTCCTTCTGGTTCTCTCTGACCCTGCACAGCCCTTCATTTTCTCTTCATTAGAGGTGACAGAAACTCAGATCTTCCTCGGTGGAAAGTTTCTACCAGGGCTAAAAGGGTTTCCTGCCTTTCTCCCTGGAGCCCCGAGGAGAGGAGGGGGCAGAGGAGGGCAGCGAAGGAGGCCAGCCCTGCTCCAGCTTGGGGCACGCCTCAGTAAGGACCTGATGGGAGCTGCAGGGGGAATATTCCCAGATCAGTCCAGAAGAGCAGTTGCACTGTCGCCCCTGCCCCATGGAAGAGCACATCTCCCACCCTCCTTGTTCTCAGTCACCCTGCCCAAGGCCCTCCAGAGCCTGCTGTCACCAGCTCTGCTGGTGCCAGAGCAGGGGATTTAATCAGGCTCCCGGCTATTAGTCCCCTAGCAGTAATTGAAGTGGTCTGATTGGACCTATCTATTAGGCCCAGGGAGCTGTGCAGAGACGGCTCCCAGAGCACTTCCTCCGCCTGCTAATCTATCTGTCTGGCATTTTATCTGGAGCCCAAAGCCCGTGCTTGAGCACTGAGGCATTTTACGGTATTATTACTACTTAGCACTTATAACGCACTTCATCAATGAGAGGGCCGGGCGGCCGCAGCCGTAACAATAAAGCATGGTGCTCCAGAGGAGATACGGATCTTGCTCTGGCTGTGTAATATTTGATGCTTCTGTCTTTGGGTCCCCTGTGATCTGGTTATTAGTTATGTCTCCTCAAGGAGAGAACTTATCGTCTTTCTCCTGATAAATGGGAGTCGGGTGGACAGGAGGCGCGGAGAGGGTACAGGCTGGAGGAAGGACACACAGGGTGGGTCTTGCTGCAGGCTCTCCCAGAAGGCGACCTGAGACAGGGCATTGAGTGCAAGGAGTGTATCTGGGAGGTGGTCCTAGGAAGCGGCAGAAATGGGTGGGAAAGTGAGACCAGTAAAGATGCTGCGCTGTTGAGCAGGTTACAGCCGTGGTAGCAGCCGGCGCTCACTCCCGCTGGGGAACTTGGGGAGATGGTGAGGAGCACCCCAAAGTTATTCCACCCACGGGAGGAGGAAGCAGAACCTTTGTCCTCTGATTCCAATCCGGTATTGGCTGGCAGCTCCCGGAGGCCGTGGCTCCCCAGTCCTTTGAGCTTGGCCCCTGCCTGGGCTGAGAGGAGCCCGCTAGAGAGTCACAGACACTGGTCCCGTGGGTCCAGGAGATGGCAGGGCTCTGGCAGCGGCTGATGGATGGGCTGTGGGGTCTGGAAACATGTTTATTGATCAGAGGACAAGCCCTGGGGAGGAGCCTTCTCCCTCCCTCATCCCCTGCCAGCCCTGACTGTCCCTACATCTCTTTAGACTGAATGGGGCCTGATATGGGCTGGCCAGCGTGCAGAGGACCAGGGACTCTGTCCAGCTGCTTCCCCTTCCCTGATCCTGCCCCAGTGGGGCATTTAAGGAAGGGCACAGAGTGTGGTTCAGTTTCAAATGCCAGCTCTGGAACCTCTGGTCACGTGAACTTGGACCAGCGACTGAATCTCTCTGACCCTTAATTCCCTCATCCGTGAAATGGGAGCAATAACGCTACCTTGCAGGATTGTTTGTGAGAACTGAATGAGATATTGCCCATAAAGTGCCTAGTCCTGGGCCTGCCACGGAACAAGAGTCTGGTACCAATAAATATCCCTTCCCCTTCATCTGCTGCCCTCGCTCCCACTGAAGACCCACTTCCTGTTGGAATACTTTGAGTTACAGGCTTTCCTCCGAGGCTCACATTCCCGGGGTGAGGGACACTCCTAGGACACTTAGCACGTTTTCCGTGCAGAGGGCGGGAGATGCCCCTTACTGGCTCCTCCAGCAGCCTCCCACCTGATGCCCAGGGTTGAAAATATCCCTGTTCTCACCAGGCCAAGGCAGAACCATGCAGCATCCCCTGAGGGGCCAATTTATGCAGAAGCTTAAATATCTTTGAAAACTCCTTCCCCTTCCTGGAGATGTGGGAGCAGCTGCTGCCCCGGGCTCCGAGCTCTCCTTCAAAGGGCGTCCCCCTGGGCAGATGGAAAACTTGCTAGGAAAAGCTCTTTTCTTTTTTCCTTACATACTCTTTCTCCTTCACAGAGTTCTTGCTCCTGCCTCAGCCCCTAACTTCAACAGAGCAATCAGGGAGCCTAGGAATCGGAGATCTAGAGCCCCCGGGGGCACCTCCTGCAGGAAGACTTCCCTAATTACCCCACCACTTCCGGCCTCCCTTCTCCTCTGCTCCTCTGGTTTGTGCGCATCCTGGCGGCCATATGCTTGGCTTGGTGGGGGGCTCATCTTTAAGGTCTGATGAGTGTGAGTGTAGTGGGATCTATCTATCCACAGGGATGACAGTCTCTCAGAGGGAAGGAATAGGGCCCCATTTTTTTTCTCGGGGCCTCCTGCAGGGCCTGGTCCAAGGCCTGGGCCAGGGGCGGCTGCTGCCCACTGGCTGGGGGCTAAGCAGCATCTGAGTCCACTGTGAGGGTGCCTGCTGGACCCAGAAGGCTCTAGGCGGGAGCCAGTGTCTCTGCCGCAGAGGGATCCATCAGGGCTGAAAGGCCTGGAAGCTCTTCATCATATTAAAGAGCAATTCGGTGCAGATTAAGAGGACACAGCATCCCTTCTCTTGGGTCTGGGGAAACCATCTATCCTCCGGGAGCCGCTCAGGGGTGGGTGGGGGACCTCTGGGCAGGGAAGGGAAGGGACCCAGGTAGCAATGTGGTTAGGAGGAGGCCTCTTCCTATGCCCCGAAATGGGGCCCCAGGTGCTCACACCGCCCAGGCTCTTGGGTGGCTTTGGTTGTCTCCCAGGTACAGAGCATGCTGCTTTCTGCATGAGGCCATCTTTTCAGCCAGAGTCCCCAAAATGCTCAAGGACCCTCGTTCTTTCTTAAGATCAACTCATCTGACTTCTCCCCAGGCCAGGAGCCTGCCTCTGTTGGGGGCACGGCCTCCTCCTTTGCCTGCCCTTTCTGCATCACTGTCCGGGGTGGCCAGGGACCAGCCGTGTCATGGGGAAGGGCCACCTTTCCCTTGCAGGCTGGCCAGGGAGAGAAGACAAGGGGATTGGGGAGGGAGCAGGGATCTGCCCTATTTATACCGTGTCTGAGGGGAGGGCACGTTGGCAGCCTGGGGCCCTGGCGCGGGAGGGATCTGCTCACTAAAGGAAGGGCAGAGAGACGGCAATGGGCTTTTATTGATTTCCTTCTGTGCTCCAGGCACCGGGCCAGGCCCCTTGATGCATTTATCTCATAATGTAAATATAGCGGGGCGGGCAAGAGCTTGGGTTCCGAGTTGACAGAGCTGGGTCAGAATGCCACCTGCCCTGGTGTCGGGCTGGGTGGCACTGGGCAAGTGATTTAACCCATGCAGGCCTCAATGTGTCCATCTGTAAAATGTGAAGAATCAAAGTCCCTACCTCCCGGGGCTCCTACGAGGATTAAATGAGATCCTATATCTAAAGCTCCCAGCAGTGCGCCCCAGCCATTAGGACGCACCCCGTAAATGTTGCTCCTTCTGTTATTAGTGACCATGTGATGTAGAAGTCATGGCCTTTATTCCTGGTAGACGCAGATGCCGAGGTTCTGAGACATCGAGAAACTTGTGCAAGGCCACCGAGTTCGAGTGGCAGGCTGAGATCCGGGCCCAGGACTGCGAAGCCTGGGCCCTCCTCAGACATCCTTCAGCCTCCACGGGAAAGAGATAAATGAGCCCAGGCCTCGAGAGGTGGCCGCCTGCTCCACCACACTGGCGAGGGCAGAGAGGCGTGGCTGCCAAGCTCCCGACAGCTCGCAGAGCTGGGCAGGGACCTTTCCTTGGAGTCGGCCGAGGTGCCGGGACAGCTGCAGACTCTCTCCCCTTGCGTGGGGGGGGCCGCGTCCTTCAGCAGCCTGGAGAGGGTTGGCAGCAGGAATGGTGGCGGGGGAGCTGGGGGCTCTCCCTCTCCCTCCCTCACGGCGGAATTGACTCTGGGTAAACAATTACAGCCTATTTACCTCAGACCATATGGCGTTGGGGAACAGGTGTGCGGGTAATGAGGAGCCCAGCTCCAATTAAGTGTCTGGGAACGTGGCCGGGTTCCCGCTGAATCTTTAGCTCGGGCTGAGGCCCACTCACAAATGAGAGCTAAAAGGGACGAAGCCTCAGTGGGGGCAGAAGTGGGAGCAGGGAGGTGCCTGAGACGCTGGGCTGGGCCACACAGGAGCCCAAGAAGGGTGCGGGGCGGCGGCGGCCAGTGTCTCCCATCCCACCTGCCGTCCCCTTCCTGCTGGCAGGGGGCGCAGAGCCCAGGGACCTCACCTGGGCTTTCTCCATGGCAACGGCAGTGCGTCTGTGAGTTGTGAAGGGAAAGGATCACGGCCAGTAATCTCTTGGCAACAACATCCTGATAACTTCCGGTTGGGAAGTGTGGAGGAGAGTACTGCCAGACCACGGGGTGGGCAGGTACTTATCACTTTTTGCCAACATCTCATTCCCAACCACGTGACACACATTTGAGGACCTACTGTGTGCCAGGCACTGAACCAGGCACTGGGGACACAGAGATGAACAAAACAGGCAAAGTCCTTGGTTTCACTGAGTTTATTTCATGAGGACAGAGATTTCAGACATTTTAGGGGGATGGAAAGGAAACCAATGAGTCACAAGACACAAGAACGTCACTTCAGAGAGCAGTAAGTGTGACAAAGGAAGCAACTCATTTCTCCTGCCCATGAACTCCTCTCCATCCTCACAGGCCCAGCTCAAGCGGCGCTCTCTGCCGACACCTCCCGAATGCCTCCAGCGGTCAGCCACCACCTCTGCTGCGCTCCTGGTCATTCCTGTCCTCGCCACTCAGGTGGTCTTGTAAACAGCTGCTTCCGCATCCCTCTCACTCCAGGACATTGACCTTCTCCAGCGCAGGGAGGGTGCCCAGCTCATTGCTATTTCCAGTGCACAGCGCAGGGCCAGGTGGGCAGAAAGGGGGGTTTGGCGAGTGATGGAGCAGCCTGGTCCGAACCTCTGCAGTCTCAGCTCCCGAGAGATTCGTCAGGCCTGCTGGGAAGACACTGTCCACTCTGGCCTGGCCCGAGATGGTGGACAAACTGTGACTTTGCAGAGTGCCAGCCTTCAGGAGTAGCCCCCATGCCTCATCTGATCACAGAGCCGGGCAAAGTGCCCTCACTGGTGGTTTGAAGGTTGCAGGCTGAGCCAAAAAGATGAACAGCTCCTGTCCCTGTGGTGGGCTGATGGGAGTCGAGTGAGGGCACCTGTCCCGATGAATCTTTCATGTCAGTTTTTACTGCAGAGCGGCGAGGCCACGCAAAGTGGGGAAGGCGGGGAATGCGTGGCCTCTTCTGGGAAGCCCCAGCTTCAGTCGCTGGTGAGGAGAGACACAGAAATGGAGATTCTTCATGCCCCTTTGCCTACTTAGTATTTTTGTTTTCTTTTCATCTTGGATTTATGCGTTGCTTTAGGTCTTGCCAAATCAAAATCAGCACCTTTCCAAACTTCGCTGCTGGGAGACCCTCCGAATGTCTCCCTGTAGTCCCCCTCACACCCCTCTGGGGCACACTTTTCCTTCCTTGGGGACACTGACCCACTCCACAGGGCTCTCTCCAGCTCTGTCTGATTAGAAAGGGGATACCCTCCCATAGAAATGCACAGCTGCACTACAGAAAATGGATAACAGATAATTCCAGGAAACATTCAGGTTTCAAATGAGGGGCGTGCACTATTTCTGGGGGGTGCAACCTTTCCAGAGCCAGGATTCCGGAAGGCTCCAGCCTCCAGCCCCCCTTCCTAACACAGAGGGCAGGAAGCAAAGTAAATGGGTTTCAAGGTGGGAAACAAATTGGATTTTTAAAAAATGCTCTGGTTCTAATGATCGGAAGGGTTATTCATAATCCCGGAGTAGAAAGTATGTCCTGACATCTATGTTTTTCGTTGACAGCTTCTCCCTAATGGGCCAGATCTCACATGTGATAGGGCCATAAAACACGGAGCCAGGCTGGCCCTGCCGCTTGTCTGATAAGGGAGATGGACTGACTCTCCAGCAGCAGGCGGAGGGCACGGGGCCAGAGTAACCCACCCTGACGGCCCCACCCCCACCCCTGGCTCTTGGCTCTTCCCCCACCCCCAGTAGGTGGGAGAGGCAGGAGGAGGAGGGGGCAGAGGGCAGAGCCCTTAATCCAGAATGATCCTTGGAGTCAGAAGTTTCCGGAATGTCGGAAGGTGTGCTCGACAGAACACAAATCTCATGGCTGCTTTGCCTTGAAAGGGTTCCATGTTCAAGTAAGGCTGGGAGATGCCACATCGTCTAGCCCCCTCCCAGAGATTCAGAGCACCTGTTAGCACAGTCGTAGCTGTGAAGAATCTTGCAGTAAAAAAAATCCACGTAGCTTTGCTCAACCCAGTGTTTCCCGAACTTGTTTGACTACGGAACCCTGTTTTTACACAACCCCTATTGACATCCTGCAGAATCAACATTTCCCAGAACCCGTGGTGGGGATGGCTGTATTTGTTTGCTCCAGTTGCCATAACGAATTACCACAGACTGGGCGGCTTAAGTGAGAGAAATTTATTTCCTCCCAATTCTGGAGGCCAGACATCTGAGATCAAAATGTTAGCAGGGTTGCTTTCTTCTGAGGCCTCTCTCCTGGGCTTGTAGATGACCACCTTCTCCCTGTCCCTCTGTGTGTCTGTGTCCAAACGTCCTCCTCTTTAAAGGATGCCAGTCAGATTGGATTAGGGCCCACCTAATGAGCTCATTTTAACTTAATCTCCTCTTTAAAGACCCTCTCTCCAAGTACAGCCACATTCTGAGGTCCTGGGGGTTAGGACCTCAACATATGAATTTGGGGGGACACAGTTCAGCCCACAACAATAGCAATGGATCTTGGCATCATGACTGGAAACTTGGCCATTAGTGGGAGCCTGAAGGGGGGCAGAAAGGTGGGTGCCCCGGCAGAGGGGACTCCTGCTGCCCCGCACATATCTTCCAACACAGCAGTAATGATGTTAACAGCAACCACAGTTGTGAGGCACTTTACAGAAACGCAGGACTCGTCCATCCATCAATCAATTAATGTGATCCTCATGACAGCCAGTGAGGAAGGAGGCCCTATTATTATTTCCACTTTACAGAAGAGGACGCCTACACTCAGAGAGGTTGAGTCACTGGTTTTGGGTCACCCAGTAAATAGTGGAGTCAAGGAGTAAACCCAGGTGGGCTTAAAGAACCAGGCCTGGGGACCAGTGGCAGATGGGCCCCTGAGTCCTGAGATGGGTACTGCTGTAGCTAGCAGCCGAGGCAAGAGCCATCAGAGGGCCCTGCTGCCTGGAGCCTGAGCACCCACAGGTGGCACTTACCCTGACAAATCTGGGCACATGCTGGGGACCACTCTTCCTTTGCCAGCTCAGACAGGGAGCCGTTCCCCCAGAGCTTCCCAGTAGTTTCAGATGAGCCGGTCCTGCCGGATGCTCTAGGTACCTGCCCGTTAGAGCTGGAAGCCAACCAGGGGGAGTGACCACGGGTAGAAAGGGTAGAAAGGGCAGAACATGGAGCACAGAGCGATGCCCGCCCCCGCCCTCCCGGCCCCATCTCAGTGGCGACTGAGAAACAGAGGCAGGCCTGTCGGTGAGCATTCTCCAGGAAGGAGCAGTTCAGGTAGGAGCTGATCGTGAGTGAAACGAGAGCAATCGCTGCTCTGACAGCAGGAGGGGGTGAGATTTAGCAGGACCAGGAAACCAGCAGACTCCCTTCGTCTCGGCCCACCCTGCCCTGGGCACCTGTTTGTCTCCTTGGGCCTCTTGGCAAGTTTTAATAACCAGACAAACCCTTTCCCCAGACCAGGAGGCCCATTTTTCGTCAGTTCTTACTCTTGGTCAGAAGAGGTGACTCTATAGGTGCCTGGCAAAGTGCCCGTGGTCCCGCTGCCCCCCTCCGGACTCACTGGGCACACCTGCTGGATGTGGAGTCCAAGATGCATGGCAAAGGAGGAGCAGCAGCTGTTTGGAGTTCTGAGCTGTGGAGCCCGGGGCCACTTACTTGTTCCCTGAGCTTCAGGGTCATCAGTGGTAAATGGGGCTAATGAATGAATGTCAAGGTCACTGTGAAGGTCCAATTAAAGAGGACGTAAAAAGGGCTTTGCAAACTGCAAAGAGCTGCACAAATGACAGCTGTTAGTAGAGCCCGGGAGGGTGAGGGAAAAGGAGGAAGAGCAGGAAACCGGCCGGTGACCTGCCACCAGACGTGGAAGCCTGGAGGGCACCACGCTGGGTGAGACTCTCAACCTCCCAGGGGCTTGCAACCGGAGGCCCAGGGGAGGGACTCGGAGGCTGGTGCTCTGCCTGGGCCTACCTCCCGAGCTGCAGAACCTGTGCACCACCCAACTAGGGTGCATTGTGAATATGAGGGCTGAGGCCCTGGGGGAAAGGAGTTCACCACCATCATCATTTCCTCTTCCCAGAACCCTCCCTGACTCTGCAGTGGGCAAGGACAGGGGCTGCGACCCCCAGGAACCTGATGGGGAGGCTGCGGGGTATGTTGCAGCAGACGTGTAGAAGTCTCCCCCCTCACTTTCCCAGGCAGCTTCCCTCATGTCTGTGGCTCAGGTCTGGAACACTTTGCAAGAGAGGGAGCATGGAGATCACCCAGGCTGGCTCCTTTAGGGCAGGGCCAGGACTCTGGGGAAGAGAGGGAGGCGCCCAGGGTGCAAATTTAAGGCGGCGCTCACTCTCAGGTGCTGACCCTGAGATTGCAGGAACCCGCAAGTGAGGCCGCCTTAAATTTTTTTGTCCTGGGTGCCTTGCTTGCCTCACCCTAGTCCCAGCCCTGCTTTGGAGAACTGCTTTTTTCAAGTGTTCTGCCCAAATGACTCCCACAGTCCACCATCTGTCTCCCTACCCTAACAGGTTAAAATCGTTCAACTCCTCTGCCCGGGAGAAGAGAATGCCGGCCTCTGCCCATGTCCAGTGAGGGTCAGCCAGGCTTCGTGTAGGTCACAGTGAAGACCTGTTACAGGAAGCCGGGATTGGGCTTTGCCCAGGGAAGAGGAGACACATTGAGAGCAGGTCTTTAAATATTTGAATGGACACCCTAGTGAGCTGAATGGTGGCCTACAGAGGATTTGTCCACATCCTAACTTCCAAAATCTGCGAATGTGACCTTATTTGGAAAAAGGGTCTTTGAAGATATAACTAAGTTCGAGATCTCAAAATGAGGTCATCCTGGACTCAGGGTGGGCCCTGAATCCCATGACGAGTGTCAGAAGAGAAAGGCAGAGGGGGGCCGGCCTGGTGGCACAGCGGTTTAGTTCACGCTTGGCAGCCTGGGGTTTGCAGGTTTGGATCCCGGTCACCCGCTGACGCACTGCTTGTCAGCCAGGCCGTGGTGGCGTCCCATGTAAAGTAGAGGAAGATGGACATGGATGTTAGCCCAGGGCCGGTCTTCCTCAGCAAAAAGGGAGGATTGGCGACGGATGTTAGCTCAGGGCTGGTCTTCCTCACACACACAAAAAAGAGAAAGGCAGAGGGAGATTCAAAACTCAGACACAGAGAAGGAGGCCAGAAGGGGGAGGCAGAGATTGGAGCGATGCAGCCACAAGCCAAGGAGAACCTGGAGCCTCCAGAAGCCTGAAAAAGCAAGGAAGGTGTTATGGACTGAATGTGTGTCCCCCCAAAATCCATATGTTGAAATCCTAATCCCCAGTGTGATGGTGTCAGGAGGTGGGCCCTTTGAGAGCTGATTACGTCGTGGGGGTGGAGCCCTCATGATGGGATTATTGTCCCTATAAGAAGAGACACCAGAGCTCGCTCCCTTCCTCTCTGCTGTGTGAGGACACAGCAAGAAGGTGACCCTCTGCAGTCCAGGGAGCAAGCCCTCAGCAGACACCATGTCTGTTGTGCCTTGAGCTTGGACCTCCCAGCCTCCAGAACTGTGAGAAATCAATGTTTGCGGTTTCAATCCGCCAGCCCAGACCAAGACAGAGGTTCTCCCCTAGAGCCTTCGGAGACAGTAAAGCCCTGCCAACACCTAGATTCTGGACTTCTGACCTCACAACTCTCAGAGAACAAATTTTTTTTGTTGTAAGCCCTCCAGTTGGTGGCAATTGTATGGCAGCCACAGGAAACAAATACAGACATCATCTAAAAGAGGAGCTGGGCTCGTTCTGTGTGGTGCCAGAGACTGACTGAGGGTCCATGGGTGGGATTTACAGGGGGTCATATTTCAGACCAATGTGAGAAAGAACTTTCTAGGAATGGGAGCTGCCCAGCAATGACACGGCTGCCTTGGGCACCCCATCTGACTGGCCGCCTGGTGGGCAGGAATCCTGTGTCAGGCAGGGAGGCTGGGTTAGACCCGCAGTTTATCCCTCTCTTCTCCCCAAGGACACCTGATGAATGGGTCCGCCTGCAGGACACATTCTATGGGCATCTCAGGGATGCACGTGGATCATGACTGTAATTCTCTCACTCAAGAAAGCAGATCAGAATGCAAGTATGTGCCCCTGACGTCACAATAGGAGTAGTTGTGAATCAGCTCTAATTTCCTTTTTAGAAAACGACATTATGTGCAGATGTTGATACTGTCTCTATTACTACTAATAATTTACTCACAGGCAGCTCACATTTCCTTCCAACACACGTGGTGAGAACCACACGCCCCAGAAGATGCAGCCGGGGCAGTGTTCCTCAAACTCCATGTGCACAGTCACCTGGGTCCACTTCACACGCAGGTTCTGGCTCAGCGGGGCGGAGGGTGGGGGGTGCTTGAGATTCTGCTTCTCTGACAAGCTCCCGGTGATGGCGACACTGCAGGTCCACGGTCCACAGCAGGATCCAGAGGGGCTCCCGGTCAGTTTCCAGAACATTCAAGGCAGCTACTTGGAGGCTAGGAGGAGAGGGGTGTTATCTCGTCTTGCTACAACTTAGGTCAAAGTAAAACGCAACCTTCCTTTTGGGGACGCTTTTGGAAATGAAATGGTACCGGAGGTGGCTGAGACGGATGTTCTGGAGAAGGTTAGACCAGAAGACCTGGAAGGCGCCTTTCAATCAAACAATTTAGGATCTTAAAACTGCCTGGGCTCTCATTCTGCTGAGGTCCAAGGACTTGATGAGAAGATGTTGATGGAATCCTACGGTTTACATTGTGGAGCTCGTCCTGTGTGCCAT
Source organism: Tapirus indicus (assembly GCA_031878705.1). Taxonomy (NCBI): domain Eukaryota; kingdom Metazoa; phylum Chordata; class Mammalia; order Perissodactyla; family Tapiridae; genus Tapirus; species Tapirus indicus. The sequence goes on from CM062932.1 coordinate 52,987,275, forward strand.
CCTCTTGCGTTAACTGGCTTCTTTAGTCCTCGCAAAGGTCCTCTGTATGATTTAAGTATTCCATTATTGCCGCATTGTGCAGATGAGAAAACGGAAGCACAGAGAACTTAGATGCTTGCTGGAGGTCACACAGCTGGGAGCTGAACTGGCTTTTGGACTCTGGAGCCTGCGCTGGTCATCCCAACACTACACGGCCTTCCCGGATCCTGCACACGCTTAACTCAGTGTCCTGTCCTCCCAGCCCTTGCTCCAGGCCTAGCAGAGTGATGAGGAAATCCCGGTATGGGGTAGGAGATCCCTAGATGTGGCCTCCTTCCCAGACTGCCCCCTCTCCCTGCTCTGGTTGGCCCCACGCTTTTCGTGGAGCCCTGCCAACCCGGCAGCAGGATGATTAGACACAGTCTCTTCTTAAGCTTTTATCACAGCAGGGGCTGCCGAGTGAGCGCTGACCATGGAGGAGGGGAAAATTGCCACCTTCATCTAAGGACTCTGCAGCCACCACTGGATAGAGGGGAAGATTCCCGCACATGGAAGGAGAGGTCGGGGTCCCAGGGAGAAGGAGGGGCAGCTGGTTCTGGGGAGCAGCGCTGCCTGAATACATACACCCAGGATGTGGGCTTTGGGTCAGCAACGGTCACCAATTTCAGTATCATTTAGGATCCAAATGGAGAGCCCAGTTTCTCTCTGCTCCTCTCTGCGAACATCCACCTCTAAGACCTTCCTCAAGTCTCTTCTCCTTTCCAAGTCCTCCTGCCCTCCCTGCCAGCCCAGCATGGAGACCGGGAGGCTGAGCCCCCCTCCCCAACAAGGAAGTAGGAGCTTGCTCCTGGTGGTCCAGAGGGTGGGGCACGTCTCCACAGCTGGCTCTTTACAGCAAGTGGCAGGGACCTGGGACGGCAGTTCAGATGTGACAGCAGCCAGGTCTTTGTGGTTAGGGATGACCTGGTCTGGAGGAGCTCTAAGGAGCAGGTGGTCACACTCTCAGGCCACTGGCTGGTGGACTGACTGGTTCTCCAGCTGGGGCTTCAGGCAGCTGATGGTTTCACCTGCCACCCTGCCCACAAAACAGCATCATGGCAGGGTCCCTGGTCCCTCGGAGGCCTCTGAGGACATGCCCCGTTGCCTTCTGAGAGAGGCAGTCCCCACAGAGGTCCGGGCAGTAGCTCCATCCCTAGAAAAACAGGACAGACTCCAAGAGAAGCAAATAAGCCAGTGAAGAGCCCAGCCCACTCTGGCGGCTGGGGCAGCACCGGCTCTCATCTTGTGAGGCTCGTGCAGCTCGGGCCGCCGGGAAGGTACAGCGCGTCCTAATTACACACTCCTCTGTGACAGGCGTTGTCAAAAGATTAAAGGAATCAAACCAAGTGGCTCTCCAGCAGCCCCTCCCCCAAGAACCAGAACCAGGGCCTGAAGGCGATTATGGTACCTTGTGGTCAGAAAGATAATTTCTCGGCCCGCGCCTGCTGCAGCCTCCTCACCTAGCTGCGTGGCAGCACTGTGTCTCCAAGGCCTTGTCTGGCTCCTCAGATTCATTTTCTTTTTTGTTGGCACAGCTGAACAGAAGAAAACAAATTAAGCACCTCTCCCTCCGCCTGCCTCCCGCCCCACCACGCACGGCCCTTCCTGATCCAGGGAACTTTCTCTATGCCCGAGCTCTCTCTCATCATTTGCTTTCTGTTCTCAGTTTTTCTTCCTAGCTGTCTTCACTTCGTTCTGCCCCTTCTCATCTCCTGTTTGGTCACTGCCTCTCTTCTCCTTCCCCTCCTTAAATACCCGTCAGATCTCAAGGAAAAGGAAGCCACTGCGAGCTTTTTCTCCCTTCGGATGGTCTTTAAAATAATAACAGCAATAGTAATGACCTGTTCTTGAGCGCTCATGTCTCATAAGCCCAGAGTGAAGGGCTTCTCTTGCATTAGCTTATTAATCCTCGTCAGATAAGGAAACTGATGCTTGGTGGCTCTGTGACTTGTCTCAGTTCACATGGCTGGAAAGGACCGGAACCAGGGTTAACTGAGCTCGGTTGTTGACTGCATAGGCGGTGGCTGACCCGCCCTAGCCTGAGGAAAGGAGGAGGAAGAGATGGCTGGGAAGGAGTGTTGGGAAGCAAGACTGGAAGGCACCTGTGGGAGCATCTCCTCTAGACACAGAAGACTGAGCGTCAGTGGGAGACCCTGATATACACCTGCTCGATGTGGAGAATGTCTGCTGCCATGGACCCTGGCTTAGTCAGCTCCAGCTGTCATAACAAAATGCCATAGACTGGGAGACATTTATTCCCCACAGTTCTGGAGGCTGGAAGTCCATGATCGAGGTGCCAGCAATGTAGGTTTCATTCTGAGGCCTCTTCTCTTGGTTTATGGGCGGCCACCATCTCGCTGCATGCTCCTGGGACCTCTTCTTTGTGCAGCCCTTGGTGAGGGGGCAGGAGAAATCTGGTGCCTCTTCTCATAAGGGCACTGATCCCATCAGAGAGGCTTCATCTAACCTAATCACCTCCCACAGGCCCCGTCTCCAAATATCATCACACTGGGGTTAGGGCTTCAGCGTGAATTTGGGGGGACATAATTCAGTCCATAGCAGACCATCACCCCTGATCTGGGAATGCTAGAGTAGGCAATGGTCAGGAACTCTTGACCCAAACTTTCACTACACAGGGCGGGGCTGGTGCTCTGAGAAGTCGTGTAACTTGCACAAGGTCACCTGGAAGGATGAGAGCAGAGCAGGCCCCCCTGCCCTCCAGCCCGGGGTTCCTTTGGCATTCCTCCCCACCCTCAGTATCCGCAGGGCCTTTGCTCTGCAGAAGGGACCCTGTGAAATGCCTTCTGTGATGCCAGTGCATCCGTCTGTGAGCAGCGGGAAGGATGCTGAGAGGGGTTTGTTGGCCGGGTGTGGGGGGCACTGGCTTTGACGACGGCTTCTGTTTCCGGTGGCGGAAAGATACGTCTTGTGATTTCAGGTGGAGGCTTTGTTAATGTCACGACAGCATGTCACCTCCCAGGGATGGTGTCTGTTGGAGGGAGTGTAAGTGAGGGTGCAGAGGAAGGAGTGGGGTGCCATACCCGCCTCGTCTGGCCTCTTCCCTCCCATTTCTATCCTGCTGCACTTGCAACTGAGCATCAGGGAGGGATTAGGGGTTTAAAAAGTGGCCATTGGCAGAGGGCAGGAGTGGCCCGCACCAGTTAATGTCGAGTGTCTCCATTACCATAATAACTAACCACTTAATAACTGACTTCCCCACTAATTCTAATTGAAACACGCAGTGATATTTCCGGGTGGAGAGTGGCGGGCTCAAGCCTGGGCGGACATCTCCGGGGGCCCCCTGGCTTCACGTGGCGAAAACCGTGGGGCCTCCTTGGGCATTCTGTTGGAATAGACTGAGGCAGCAGACAGCAGCTCTTGTACGGCTGCCAGGAACCACAGCTGATGATAAAAGCCATTAAAGGTCAGCTGGGAATAGAACACTATTTATGTTAAATGTCACAGATTAAGCCACAGAATGGGCCTCCGGTGGGGAGCAGAGGGTGAGGTGAGAAACGATGGTCACTGTGCCTGCCTCTTTAGGGGCCTGGAGGGGGTGGGTGACATTGAGAGGTGGTGGGTTGGGGGGGCCCTTGGTTTCCAGGCTCCCTTCAGTCTCAGGAAGCAGGTGGATGTCGGCAGCCACAGGTGATGGGCCAGGCTGGCCACCTGTCCAGGTTGCTAGGCAACCTGAGTGAGAGGTTTGGGGAAAGAGGACCGAGCTGGTCTCCATCACCTCACAGAAGGGGACGTGGGGTGTCTCCCCAGGGCGGGTGAGATGGAGCTGAGGATGGGCATACTGTTCTCACTTACAGAGGGGACCCAGGCTTGCTCTGTTTTCCCGTGTATCATCCTGGGTTTGGCGTGGGTGTGCTTCATCATAACTGAGATCTAATGTGACACAAGTGAACTGCGAGAGGTCACAGGGAGAGGACAGCACATTCTCTTTGCCGTGGGTCTAGGACACTGGAGTTTGCAGGACACGGAGGGCCCTGGGTGTCCGGGACTGCCAGGGCGTGGTGCTCTTGGGAGGGGCTTCAGGGCTTAGCGGGGTCTGGGCCAAGTCCTAAGGGGCAGCGCTGCTGAGAGAACTGGGCACCCCCATAATTTCCCCACCATGAAAGTGCTGGTGCTCCTCAACCTGGGCCTGAGCCGCTGGCAAGAGCCCCACCGTGCGGCGTCCTGGCTCCATCCATTCACAAAACACACCTAAAGATGGAGTTTGTTGACAGGTCAAAAATATCCCCTAGAAGGTAATTAGATCGCTAAGTCCCCACTGAAAAAATTCCTACAACTCTTGATTACCTGCCTGGGGATTGTTCATTTTGCAGGTTGAAGCAAAGGCTTAATTTCCGTGTTTTTCAGCCACTGCCCAGTCTCTGGACCACCCTGCCTCTGGACTGCCCTGCCATTATATCAGTTGCTGTGTGTACAGGGAATACAAACACATTTTAATATTGGTGTAAGCAAACATAGTTAGGAAGGTAAATCCAGTGGGAAAAAAACCCAGAGACAAAATAAATAAATGAAGACCACCCCAAACCCTATCCTGCCAGGTAACAGGAGGGTGGGCTGCTGGTTGGAGAATCCACATCTTGGCTTTCCTCCGTTTGTTGGGATCGACTGTACCATTTGAAGGGATTTCAAGGCACCCCCACCCCACTCCTGTGATGGGGAACAGATTCACACCAGCCCAGCGGGGCACGGAAGGCCCTCCCCCTCACTCTTCCTATACCCCATTTGGCTGCAGAAGGACCAGGCTGGAAGCTACTTGGCCCAGATGGACCCACGGGAGTACAGGAGGGATCAGGAGAGGTCGCAGGAGGCCCTAAGAGTCCAGGTGGGTGGGCAATGGATCCAGACGATGGTGGGTGGATTGCAGGATGGCTGGGGGTGGGCTCTGAGAGATACTCGAAAGAGTTAGATTCATTCCTCTCATCAATAGATATGTATCAGCAACTACTCCACATCTGCCCGGTGCTCGGCACTGGGACGTGATGCTGAAGAAGTCCATTATCCTGCTTCCAGAGGCTCACTGTGAATGGGGAAGGTCAATGTCCCCAGGTATTTACAGTATGTTAGACTATCGCCAGGAGAGAGGTATGTACAACGGGCTCAGAGCACTGAGGGGTGTGGTTAAATGTCCCAGGAGGACGAAAAGAGTTGGGCAATGCTTTACAGAGGCAACGTTTGAACCTGACCTTCGGTCATCAGGAATAGCCAGGTGCCAGAAGGGCTGGGCCGGAGGGAGGTGAAGAGAGGAGGCTGGAAAGGGAAGTTTGGGCCAGATGATGAAGGGACTGGAACACTGTGCTTAAGAAGTTAATTGAAAATTAAATCTGAAGGCACAAGAGAGTTATTGACTGTTGCTGAGCAGGAGAATGAGAGGACTTGGCCTGAGTTTTAGAAAGAACATTCTAGAAGCTGGGAGACGATGTGCTAGACTTGGCGGTTCCCGACTTTGAAGGCCTCAGAATCACATGGGGGCTTGTTGAAACACGGACTCTGGGCGACACCCCCAGAGTTTCTCATTCAGCAGGTCTGGAGAAGTTGTATTTCTGATAAGCTTCCCAGTGGTGCTGATGCTGCTGGTCCAGGGACCATCCTTTGAGAACCACTGTGTTAGAGAAAGGAGGAGCTGGACGCAAAGAGACCAGTTGGAAAGAAATGGTAATAAAATGAAAGATGATGAGGGGATGGGAGTGAGAGACCCTCAGGTGGGCAGGCAGACCTACCTGGTGGGGAGGGGAGATGCAGTGCCCAGATGTGGGGAGTGGGTAGCAGGATCCTGATACCCCCTGGGATTTGCTGCAGCAGCAGGTGATGGACAAAGGCAAAGAAAGACAGAGCGGGGAACTGGAAATGGGATACGAGGCAGGGCGTAAGTGCCTGGGGAACATGGCCAGGAGCCAGATACCGGGACTGAGGTCAGAGTTCCAGCTCAGCGTGCTGATTTGGGGAGCAGTGGGCCAGCGCTCATCCGACTCCCTGCCTTAGTGAGGCCTCAGGTCTGGAAGGCCCAGCACTGCGGCTGCAGACAGGCCCGGGTTTGAAGGTCAGGAGTATGCGAGGGCAGCGAATCAAGCAGGTCAGGCCCAGAAGTAGCACAGGTGGGAGAGAATCTGACTCACCGTGTGCGGTGATGTGCCAGCCTCATTAAAGCAGCCTGTTGCTGACCCCTCATTTCCAGCCCAGGCCTGAGAGCATCAAAATGGACAGCCCGGCTCCAGGACGAGAGCCCCAGTGACACAGGCCCTGCTCAGGCCCAGGCACAAAGCCCCAAAGCCCAGGTGCTGGCCCGATTGCCTGCAGGAGGGGAGGCATCTCCCGGGAAGGGTGGGGAACCTGGTCATGGGCAGATCGACAGGCTATTTGTGTCACTTGCTTTGGCAGCAGCCCAGGAGTGGGCAAGGGGGCTGGAGGGGCGAGTGGGTGAGACACAGACCCCAGGAAGAGGTGGCCACCAGTCATTAGTCAAGGGAGCCCAAACAGACATCGCCACCAAGTCCCTCGGACTTGCTCCCTCTGTCCGCAAGGCCATGTCCCTGGATCTGAGTCCTGTCCCCTCCTCCCCTATTGTGTTCTTGCCAGTCTGACCCACTCAGCGGTTTGTTTAATGTACATAACCTATTTTACTGAGATTTAAGGGAAGCTGGGTTCTGGGCTCTGCACCACTTGGTCATGGTTTGAGCACACGTTCCTCAGCTGACGCTGGAAGGGACTCGGCAGCGACTGGTGTCTCTGTCCACGCTGGTCGGCCGGCGACACACACACGCACTGCTCCAGGCCAGGGATCCCGCCCTCTCCATCCCAGCACTGCCGGTCCTGGTTAATCTGTTCTCCTGGCAGCATCCCAAGTGCAGGGCATGCAGGGGCTTCTCTGGGGTCAGCTGCCAGATCTCTGTCCCCGGAACCCCCCATTCCTGACCACTTGCCCCCCACCAGGATCCCAGGTCCTGAATTGTTCTTGTTTTCCAACTTTCTGACCCCATGGCCTCGAGCTCCCTCACTCTCGGTTCTGCCTCAGTCTCCTGTTCAGTGTCACTGTTGGGGTTTCTGTTCCCTCCCCGCCCCCTCAGGTTGTCACATGTGCCCCACATTTAGCAGCTGGCCCTTAGGCGGGCACACGATGTCTCTCCAGGGACCAACATTAGCAGGGACGTCCGGGCTCTAAAGCCCAATGACACGTCATCCATTGCTCCGTTCCAACTGATGTTTCTGCCGAGCCCACACCAACTGTGGAGGAAGCTGTTTGCCCTCCCAGGGGCAGAGCGGAGTGTCTCTGGCAGGGTGTCTAGAGGAGACTTGGAGGGAGGAAGCAGCCTAGGAAGAGGGCAGAGAATAAACCTAGGGTGTGGAAGGACGCGGCGCTGCGGGGAGCAGGGGCCCAGGGGCTTGCTCTCCTGCGCCCCACTATGGGAGGCCAGACAGGCGGCCATTCCCTGCCAGGGCAACACCCATGTCAGGACAGCCAGACCGGGGCAGCCGCTAGGGGGCGGCAGTCAGCTCGCCCCGGTCAGCTTCTGCCTCTGCCCGGAGAGGCTGCCGGCCTGTGGAGCCCACGCTGGGCTTTCCGCTCACTTCTCTTTGAAACTGCAGAAGAGCTCAGCTGGCCCCCAGGAGCACAGTCAGAAGGGAAGGTAGGCTTATGACAAGTGCTGGGGGAAGAGGGGACAGAAATCTTAAAACCTTCCTGCAACGATTCTCCTCTGAGAGCCAAACACTAAGACCCAAACTCACTCTAGTACCACTCCTACAAGCTGACACCCGCTAAGCTCTTACTACAGACCAAACACAGCCTCACATGCCATGTCCCCTTATGGTCACCATGACCCTAGGATAGAAGGGATAATTGTTATTACCCATTTGGAGAGGAGAAAATGGAAACTCAGAGAGTTTAGCACCTGGCCCCAGATCACCTAGCAAGGACTGGGGACCAGGACGGTCCCGCCCCAAAGCCCATATTTGCCACGATGCCAGCCTCGCAGCTGAGCGCAGTCATTACTCAGAGCTCCCCGGCCCTGGGGGCGGGGCCGTGTGGGCTGCTCGCAGAGTTCCTCTCCCCCTCACACCAAGAAGCACCTAAGCCAGTCGCACCAGCTGCAGCCCCAACAGTTAGGCTTTGATGACGGTCAGCAGACTGGCCCACGGATCAAATCCACCTGACACTTGTTTTTATGACGGTGTGTTGGAGCACACCTATGCTGGTTCATTTACGTATTGTCTGCGCCTGCTTTCCCGCCCCAACAGCTGAGCTGAGGAGCTGCAACAGAGCCCACATGGCCTGGAACGCCCACACCATTTACTAGCTGACCCTTCACAGGAAGCGTGTCCGCCCCTGGCCTTCGGTAAAATCGCACAACACTTGCCAGTGTCTAGCTGAGCCCAGCGGAGATGATGTTGAGAGTGATGTGTGTGTGGGCGTGTGTGCACGTGTGAGTGTGTGTGCAAAAGGGCTCCAGACCGCGTCGGTGACATCCAGCGCAGGTTCTCCCTTCCCTCTCCTCGGAGCAGAAGGCGTGGGTGCGGAGGGGGCAGCCGTCTCCTTTCCCAGGGAGCTGGGGTTTAGAGGCATTTATAGTCAGACGTGCACAGTGGCTGCGGCGGCTGCTGCTGAAATTTAAGTAATTTTGCCCTAATTAAGCAATTGTCTCGGATATAGCTGCTCCCATCTCCAGGAACTTTTCTGTGGAGGGTGGGGAGGAGTGGGACGGGGGTGTGGTGTTTGGGAAGGCCCAGATATAGAAACACCCGAACAGCCGGTTTCTCTGCCGAGCTGAGAGGCAGTGGCCGAGGAGCCCAGTGGACTTCAAAGGCGGGCTCGAAAGGGACACAACTGGCCCCAAAAGCCGCTGTCCTTGAGCCAAACCCACACATGGCAACTAACTCAGAACAGGAGATCTGAGCTCACAAAGGCCCCCGAGAATGGGCAGCTGGATTCAGGGTCGGGACTGGTCCTTTCAAGTAGGCAAGAGTGAGCGCACAAAGGCTTGGGAGTTCTGGAGGCCAGAAAGAGAGGGGGCTCCATCCTTCCGTTGAGAGGGCAGAGCTGGACCACCCTGAACAGCCCATCCTGGAGAGGGGGCCTACCCCCTCCTACTGTGAAGACTTCACGCGGTCACGGATGGGAGTAGTTATGGACTCAACCTTCCCCCATAGGCAGACAATCCACAGACCCCCCACCTCCAACCACTTCTGGAAGCCTGAGCCTGCAGCCCAGGGCTAGGATTGCCAGATCAATGACAGGACCTCAACTACATGGAATTTCAGATAAACAATGGAAACGTTTTTGGTGTATGTCCCAATTATTGCATGGGACATACTTATACCAAAAGCCTATTTGTTGTTTACTTTAATTTTGTTGTTTAATTTAACTCGGTGTCCTGTAGTTTTACTTGCTAAATCTGCCCCACCTCCCAACCAGGGTTCCCCCTCCAGATACCTTCTCTCCACAATTCCCAGGCAGGGAAGTGACCACTGGTCTCCATGCAGTCACTGGATGCCACTGAGGTGGCGCAAGGGATCTAGGCTAGAGGCGTGGAGGAAATTCCCAGCTCTGAGAGTTGGTACAGAACACGGAAGGTTCTTCACCGATCCGAGTTGAGGTGTGTGTGTACACTAGGCAAGCGATTGTGGTGGCTTTTTGCCTTGGGATTCAGACATAAGAAAGTTAGAAAGGAAGGGGAAAGAGGTTCTCACTTTTTTGTCTTAATCATCATTTACTACTTAGGGGGGAAAAAAGACAATTGTTGATGGGGCTACTTCTTTGCAAAATGGGGCTGGAGAGGACTGTTTGCATCCCCTTTCCAACAGAGTATGGACTGGACCCACACACAGGTCTTTTCACGGGAACCAGGAAGACGGAGACTTCCCTGGTTTCCCGATGGAAAACACCAGTACGGATTACAGGCCTTTGACTCTGAGCCAGCAGACAGAAGCATCAAGTCCAGGTCTCACCTGGGGGGCCCGGGGGTGGGCAGGAGCAAGATGGAGATTGTGCAGATTGAGTGGGGAGGGGACCCTTACCTCCCTGGGGTGGCCTCAGACCCCACGCCCACTGCCCGGCCTCTGTCAGCGCTGGGGCTAGAGCCACTACTGAAGTGTCCTCATCGTCCTTCCAGCTGCATCACAGTGGAGCGGCTGGTTGGAAGAATGAGAGGACCGGTGCGGTACGGGGCCCACAGCTGCTTCTCAGGGAGCATGTGGCAGGTGGGGACATCCGAGGACCACAGAGGGAGCCGTGCCTGGTTGGTGAAGACCCAGGGAGCCCGGAATGGAGGGCATTAGGCTCAGGTGCACAGAGTGGTCCCGATGTCACCACCTCCTCAACCCCCAACTGAGGCTGGGGTTCTAGGCAGCTCCAGACCCCACAGTGCTCTGAGGGCTACAGCCGATCAAGGCTGATAAAAGTTAGACTGTACTTATTTATTCTCTGGGAGTGCAGAGGGCCTTGCATAAAGGAAAGGGCAGAGCGCGTAGAGACCATAAAGACAGAGTTTAGTTTTTATGCAGTGGTAACCTGGGGAATTAATTCCTGGCTGACAGAGGTCGCACGACAGTAACTGAGTTTTAAACAGTTACAAAGAGGACCCTGGGGAGGCAAGAGAGAGGCAGCTGGGCCGGGAAGGCAGGAAGGCCGAGTGGAGGAGGGCGGAGTGAGGGGTGGGAGGCGGGCTGCCCGGAGGGCGTGGGCGCTAGAGTCCCATGTCAAAGCACAGTCGAGGAGGGCTTGAAAGGGCAATAAACTCGATGCTGATCTCATTCAGGCCACATTTATTGGGCACCTACTGTGTGTCAAGACCTGGCTTGATACTACGGGGATTACAGGGATGGGTAAACGGGGTCCTGGCTCTCAAGACTGTCTGTCTTTGGGGGTACCAGGAATTGCACTAGCTGTGACTGGGGCCTTCAGGCACAGCAGAAAGAACATGACTGTGGAACCAGACCCTGTGGGTTAGAATTCTACTTCCTCTACCATAAACTCTGCATTTTGGGCAAGACGCTTAATCTCTCTGTGCCTCAGTTTCCTCATATAGAAAACAGGCATAATTGGAGTAGCTACCTCCTAAGATCGTTCTGAGGATTTATGTTAGTAGAAATGGCCTGGTCATAGTGCTTTCTATTGGGGCACATTCTGAGAAATAGTTAAACTGAGTTTGGGGAAAGTACTATGAAGGATTAGAGAGATTGGTTCATTGAAGGGAATCTGGGAAGGCTTCATGGAGGAGGTGACTTCTGACCTAGATTTTAAAGGATGAATAAGACACCCATGAGTAGAGAAGAGGGGCAAAACTTCTCTGCAGGGACTCCAGGATGAGCAAAATTGTGGAGATGCGACAGCAAGACTAGAGTGGCTGCCTGACACTGGAGGTTTGGTGTCTTGGCCAACTTAAAGGAGCCCCCCTAAATATGTAGGGCTAAGGTCAGGGTGCTGGGCAGGGGGGAGGCAGAGACCACATATGGGGAGAAAGCCAGGCGAGAATATCCGCTCAGCTGCCCTGTCCACGGGAACGCTGAACATGGGGGATATCTTAGCGGGAGGCAGCAGCCCTCAGCTTCTGAAGGTGCAACGTTACAGTCAGAACCCTCGGGCTGGGCAGAACAATGGGTACTGCTCAGAACTCAGCAAGAGAACAGACCAGGGCTGTCCAACAGAAATACAATGCAAGCCACATACGTAGTTTTAAATCTTCTAGTAGCCACACTGAAAAAGTAAAAAACAAACAAAAACGGGTGAGATTGATTTTAATAGCATATTTGATTTAACCCAATATGCAAAATAGTATCATTTCAACATGTAATAACTATAAAGGAATTACTCATGAGATATTTTGCATTCTCTTTATTATACTAAGTGATTAAAATCTGGTGTGTAATTTACACTTCCAGCACCTCACTAGCCCAATGTCAAGGGCTCAACAGCCACATGTGGCTTAGGGTTACCATCTCGGACAGCACTGAAATAGAAAACTGCATAGTGAAACTTCTCCACTCTCGGATCCAGAGATGGTCCATCCCTCCACGTTTCTCCAAACACACATCTGGAGACAACAGCCAAGGGCTTCTTGGCTGGTCAAGTTGTGTCTTAAGATGCTGGTTCATGTCTGTTACTTTCGTGCTGACCAGGGAGGGAGCCAGCTTCCTTCTGCTGGAGGAGATTGCACCGTGGGGTGGAGGGGGGACAGCAGGAGGGGGCGGGGTCTCGGAGCACCCCCTACGGAAGCACCTCTAACACCCCTGCTCTTCCCACTTCCAGTGCCAAGGCAAGGGGTCAAGAATGAGCTGAGGACTCCACTGGCACAGAGGGAGGAGACTGGGAGAGCTCCAGCTGGGAAGGCGGCAGCTTTGGTGACCGTGGGGAAGCGAGAGCCTTGCAGAGACCACCCATGCTTCTGCCCATCACATATTTGCAAATATGCAAAGCTAGAGCCCCCTCCCCAACACACAGAGGCACTCCTGATGGTCTATGCACATGGAAATGTGATCACAGAATTGATTTATTCACTGCTTACTAATGCCCCAGGCACTGTTTTGTAGGCATGAGCCCATGTCAGCCTCACAACAACCCTTGGGATAGGTCCTATTATTACCTCCAATCTAAAGATGAGAAAACAGAGGCACAGAGAGGTTAAGCTGCTCATCCAAAGTCACACAGCTAGTCAGTGGGGAGGCCAGGATTTGGACCCTGTCAGGCTCCATTGAGGTGCCAGCCGTTCACCACAGCCCTTGTAGCTCATGAGTCCATTGTCACACGGAAACCATATCATGATGAGGGGAAATGGAAAGTTGGGAGGCTGTTCAGTAACTGGCGACAAGGATGGGGAAGTCTGCTGTCTGGCACCACCACGCAGCCGTCCCAGATGGTGGAGAACCCGCATCGACTGCCTGCTTGGGTTGGAACATGATGGGGTGCAGACAGGCTGCGTGATGAGGGTCTTGCGCTCCACCCAGGAGGGAGTGTGGAGGGAAGGGAAGCCTGTGACCTCATCAGTTGGGCCAACGGCCAATGACGTCACCAGGAGGTAAGGAGCCAGGCCCAGCAAGTTATTTATGGAAGAGGCTGGCGGCCAGGCGCAGCAGCTCCTGAGCTGTTTCAGATGTGGCTGGGATAAAGCCTCCAGCTGGCCTGGTTGGGCTGCTGGGGCGGGGCAGGCGGATGAGGAAGGAGGAAGGCTGGAGGGGCAGCCTGCTGATGGGGGGCAGGGCTCCCCGGAGCCTCACCGGGGGCTGGGGCGGGGATCACCGGCCGCCATGCTTCTCCTTCTTGGAGTCTGCCCATCCACCTCTGCCCTTGCTTTGGGCGAGCTTCTGGTCTCTCAGCCCTCCTTCAGGGTTCCTCGTTCAGAACTCGGAGACCAGATGGGCTCAGACAGGGCAGCTTGAGGGTTTCCCTGTATCTGCATTTGTGCGCATGAGGGTGTGTGCCCGTGTGCGTGGCTGTCCCGTGTGCTTCCTTCTCAGTGGGTAGAGTCACTGTATCCTTCACGTTGGTGCCCCGAGTACTGAGCGGGTGAGTTTGTGAGTGCACGGATAAGCGCATCTTTGCATATCGTGTGTGTGCATGCGTGTGTGCACACGAGAGAGGGAAGAGGAGAGAGAGCGAGTGCATGAGAGCTGGCAGTCACTAGGGAAGAGAAATCACTGTAGGAAGTTGGGAAACACAATTTCAGTGGAAGATTCAGAGGCACTTATAGGAGCTTCAGGAAAACTAGACAAACCTTTCAATCCATTTATCAAAAATGCCTGCAGCTCTACTGCCTGAGCAGGTGCAACAGGAATAAAATATCGAGCAGAGCCAGGGATTGTGGGGCTGGAGGAGTCCAATAAATAAGGAGTTGCTGCGACGCCTCTCCGACTCTGCCGGGTTTGCTCCGGCCGGTCCCTCCACCCATCATACCCAATGGTCCTGCAGGTGCTGGCTGGGGCCCAAGTGCCCGTGTCTCTGGGGTTTTGATTTTAGGCCTGGGGGGAGGATGCCAGGGGGGTAGTGGGGACCAGCATTGCCAAGCCCCACGCCGATGAGCTTTGGTGTGGTGGCAGCACTTGTATAACTGCCTTCCTTGCCTTAAAGGGAATTCTCCCTGAGGGAACTAGATCCAGGTGACCCCATGGAGCTGTGGTGGTCATTCCACGGGCCCTGATGAGCAGCAGGGGGTGAAGATGGGGGCCAGGTAGTGATTAATGGGGGTCCTGATCCCAGACCCAAGGCTGTGCCATCTACTGAGACCTCCCCCAACCCAGTCTATGTCTTGACAACTTGGGCCTTTTGAGTGATAGGTAGAGGGGTAGATATCATGTCACATCCCACTGAATGGGGAAACCCATCCTCCAATCCGTCTGTACCCCCTCTTTCATGCCACGCCCTCCTCAATGCCAGAAAAGAAAAAGCATCTCCATGCAGTAATTTTCAAATCCCCCTAAACTTGAGTTCACAGAAGAGGATGTCTATTGATTTGTTCACCTCTGACTCCAGAAGGGTGGTGGGCCCTGCCTCCCCCTCCCCAACCACACACACACACACACACACACACACTCACAGCTCAGGGTGCTGCCCCTGCACCCCACTGCCCCATCATCTGCTTTCTTCTCCACCAGCACCCCCCCCATAAACAGTATAACCTGAATCGTGGCATCTTGATGCCAAGAACCAAAAGGGCAGGAGTCACCACTTGGGGGACACCATCCAGGGCAGTGGCGGCGGGAGGCCATTCTCTGAGCCCTCCCAGCTGAGACAGGCGCATGGGAAAGGCATGACTGAATGGCTCTCTGGGTTGCCAGGCTAAATACCTGGAATGCAGGAAATAGGATTAAACCTCAGCAGGAAACGGAGGGATAAAGGTTAATGAGGGAGGTGGAGAGCCAGACTGGCTGTTCCCAGGGACAAAAGGGCAGCGTCTTGGCTCTGAGGGAGCAGACTGAGGTCCTGTGGTCCATTCTCCTGCTTTTGGAGACCTGGCAGATGGGAGCTCCACTTTTTCTAGAATCTTCTTGGAAAGCCCTATCTGCAAGTTGCTCTTCAACCGCCTGGATCACCTGCCTCATTGCAGACTCTGTTCTTATTTCTCGTTCCCCAAAGAGCTCGGATTTTCTATGGTTTCTGTGGTTCTTCTGGGACCAGCCGAGAAGCTCTCATCTCCTCTGAACCTCACCCAGTCGTCCCTCCCCTCCATCCTGTTTTCTCCTGCATCCCGGGGACTGCGGCAGGTCCATCTTAGGACCCAAGCAAGACGCGATGTCATTATGTTCCTGTGACCTGGTCCAGGCACCAGATCTGCAGGGGCCAGCAGCTGGGTTCAGCCTTCTACTTCTTGGTCCAAAAGTGCCCTTTGCCTTTGAAAGGATGGAGGTGGGACAGCAGGAAGAACTTCCCACGAGTCATCCTTGTGGAACTTGAGGGACAACTGCATCCAGGGACAGCGATGGAAATGAGCAGGGATTGGGGGAGCAGCGCTCTGTTTCCTAAGGGTGTCACTGCTTTGCCACACTTCTAATAAACCTGCAGAATGCTGTTCCAGGCTGCTGGCCTCCAGGATCCCACCTCTCTCCTTGTTCTCTCCAGCCCTGTTTCCAGGCTGAGCAGGCCTGCGTGTGGAGAGGGGGGTGAGGAAAGTTGCCAGGGCAACCATCCCCACTCCTGCTTTCCTCTGCCTTTGGAAATCTTGAAGGAGAGGAAGCAATCATTTTCCCGGGTTGCTGGGGTGCAGCCCCACAGGATCAAAACTATGCAAGACGCAGCTCCAAGCAGGAAGACCTGGGGCCCAGCCCATCATCTGCTTCCCAGCTGCTTGCAGGAGCAGCTGCTTTAAAGCCTTACGTCTGGGCTCCGGCCAGCGCTCAAGCTGCCGGGCTGGGGGCTGTGTTTGTCATGAGTCGCTGAGGGGAGGATGTCACTTCTCCCACTGTCAAGAGAGACTTTCATTATTCTCATAGTTCTTTCACGGCCTTCCTTAAGGAGATATGTTCAAATGGTGATGATGATGATGACAATGACATCGCCACGTGTTGACTCTGCCTGTTCAGCCCTTCACTCGCCTTGTCTCTCATTCTCACAACGATTCTATGACATAGGGGTTCCTATCCCCATTTTTCATACAGGGAAACTGAGGCTGAGAAAGGCTTTGTGACTTGCCAATGTCCACAGGTAGTAAGTGACAGACCCTGGACCCGAATCCTGCAAGGGACATGCCAGAGAAAGCTAGAAGCCGACCTGGGCGATGAGCTCTTCTCATAGTGCAGACAGACTGGAACTTTTTGGCAGAGCTGGTAACTTGTCCTGGTTTGCCGGGGACTTTTTGGTTTTAGTACTGAAAGTCTTGTGTCTGGGAACCCTCTGTCCCAGGCAAACTGAGGTGGTTGGTCCTCCTAGATGGGGCACACAGAGAGGAATGTGTGCAATGGGTACACCCGATGGACCCTGGAGACCCACCTGCTGTGGGGGGTGAAGGTAACTGAAGGCTCAAGTCCATGGGCAGGATGAGATCTACTTGCAAAGGCTCTTCCAGCCAGCTCGTCTGTGGCTCTCAGGGTCACCAGCTTGACTTCTTCCTTTCTCCACTGGAAATGATGGATAACCCACCCCCGCAGTCCTTCATCATGTCCACGCGGCTGACAGTGTGCCCCACGACCCTGACACCTGCCATGCCTGGCCCTGGCCCCGGCCCCACCTGAATCTGATTTCCCTGTAGACAGTAAACAAAAAGGGGCTGATAGTTTTCTCAGCCTCCTGCACCCCCAGCAATCTCCGTCCTCCATAAGTCAAGTCCAAGAGGGGTCACGGAGGGGCCGGGCTCCACACTGCCCAACTGGAGACGTGCGGAAAGGTGAGGAGAAGAGAAAGAGAACAGCAAAATTCCCAGTGACAAAAAAAAAAGTTCAATCAGATTTGTAAAGGGCACAATTTACAAATCCGTCACATATTTTCCTAGGCCGGGATTTACGGATTAGCCTGTAATACTTAGGCAGCTTTTTGTAATAAAACCTTGAGCCCAGGCAGCCTTGGGGGAGTGAGGAGGAGGAGGAAGGATCCTTCTCTCTCTATCTTGCTTTCATTTTCCCAGCATTTTTTGATCTAGGCAGCCCCATTAATCTGTGCTTTATCTGCCTATGGAAAAGGATTGAGCTCTTTATTGGATTTTTGTCAAGAATAAATGATTTAGTTTGGGATATTGTGGAAACGATTTTTGTGGTATTACACCATCTAATAAAAGGAACAGCAGGGATCAATCCCTTTCTTGCGATGTGTTCAACAGGCAAGGTGAAATATGCCCCACAATTATTTGGTATTGCACTCTATAGATATTTATAACTGAGTGGGACCGCATGTATATGGGTCTGCCCAGCCATGGGCACCTGTCCGGGAAGATGCGATCCATCAGCTCTAAAGCATGAGACTTGGGACCCGTGTGACAGGCCGGTCAGGGGTGCAGATCCAGTTCCCTTTAGCAGACAGGTCTGAGTGTCGGGGAGGAGTCCGGCCTGAGGGTGAAGGCTGGGGTTGGAGGAGGCATTTACCAAGGCCCTTGGCTAGAGCGCCTTTCCTGGAGGGATGGGAAACTAGCAGGGTGGGAGAGATGTCGTGGCCACAGCTGGCCTGGCAAGTGCCCAGTGGGTGTGGACACCATGCAGAGAACCCAGGGTCCCATCCCGCCCTGTCCTGGGTGCTCTAGTCCATGTCAGCCGCGACTTCACCCAGGACGTCGCTTCAGGGAAAGAAGTCTGGAAACACTTGGAGACGGAGCTGCCTTTCTGCTCAGGTGGGCGCACAGGGTTTATCTCCCTGCAGGCCCACAAGCACTTATTGAGAGCCCATTGTATGACAGTGCAGCACTGGCCCAGCTCAAAGTCAACCATATACAGGTGCTCATTCACAGATTGACCGATGAACAGAAAGCTTTCAAGATGCCTCCCCTCCCCCAACACACGCTGTCCTCACAAGCAGAAACCGGAGAGTATGAGACGATGGGCAGGATCCAGCCAAGAGGTGGGGAAACTGCTTCCCCACCCTTCACCGGCGCCACTTTAGAGGGAAGAATAGGATTGCTTCAGAGGGGGAGTTGGCAGGGATGGTCCTGGGCAACAAGCGTCACGCCCCGTGGGGACACCTACATTGGAGGTGGTTACTTACGCAGCTTTTGCCCTCTGGACACCAGCACCTTGACTCAAAAGCGGTCCCTTCTGTCAACTAGACCGAAAGCAGCACTAGAGAAAGGACCACGGCCGGCGTCCACCACTGTGCTCTTTGTGCGCTGTGCCTGGGGTGTAGGAAGTGTTTGGTAAATATTCGCCAAATGACCACTTGAAGGAATGAGTATCAACGTCGAGTGGGGTTCTTTGACCAGGCCTTCAGGGAGCTGGCAAAAGCAATGGCTGAGGACCACTCCCTTCGTGCGTTCGGACTGCAGTAACAATGTACCACAGGCTGGGAGCTTACACGCAGCAGGCATTAATTGCTCACAGTTCTGGAGGCTGGAAGGCTGAGCTCAGGTGCCCGCATGGTCAGGTGAGGCCCTCTTCTGGGCTGCGGACTTCTCGTTGTGTCCTCACACGGAGGAGGAGGGCTGGGACCACTCTGCGCTTTTTTATAGGGACACTAATCCCATTCATGGGGGCTCCCTCTCACAACCTAGTCACCTCCCACAGGCCCCACCTCCTAATACCATCACCCTGGGGGTTAGGATTTCAACATATGAATTTTGGGGGGACACAAACGTTCAGACTACAGCAATCATGGATTCTACACTCTGCATGGAGACTTTACCCTGTACTTGTTGGGTTTAAGGAAACAAAGGGGACGTAGTGGGTTTCGCTGCCAGGACCCCACCTTCCCCACTTGGGACGGTGTTAACCACAGCCAGTGGGGCTGTGCTGGGCTGGCCCGGTGAGGTTCCCCTCTGAGCCCAAATAACACAGTTATTTGATTGCATACGGTCTGAACTGGGCCTTCTGCTCCCGCTTTGAGGCTGTTGTTACTAAGTCTTTGTCCCTGTTTATGCTCTCGGGGAGCATCTGATCTGTGGGAACTGATTTCCTTAGGAGACTAACCTCCTTGACAGGCTCTGCCCCCAGTTGTATGTTCTGTAAATGTTGGCAGTGACAATGGGACCCTACAGCTCTCTGTTTCTCTACATAAGTGTTCCATTTTTGTCCTATTTTGGACTGTCTTCATTGGCTGTGTTTTCTCTGCCACAACCAGAATTCTTGGAGGTTGGTGGTGATGGGAGGGGAGTTTTAAGAGTCTCTGGCATGAAGAGTTTCTTCCGCATGGAGTTCAATTTGAAGAAGGCTCCTCATTCCTGAGCCCCCACCCCGCAAAGAAATACAGGTGCTCTGTGGGTTCCTGGGTAACCAATTAAAACATCACTGACAATTCCCAGCCCATTCCCCGACAATGGCAGCTCAGAAGCTTGACTGTTGGAGCAATTGACACACAATCATATGGATGTGTCATGGGCAGAAGAAAGATGTGGCCCAATAGTGGGTGCTGGGGTTGAGGTTGGGGGCCTGTGGTACCATGTTCCCCAGCTGCCAACCAGGGACCAGTTAGGAGGCACGTGTTTCCTTCTAACTCCTGAGGCTGACTCTTAGGACGTCAACGTGGGTCTTGGCCTTGAGCCCTGTGGGTTCTCTGATGCCCCTCTCGCCTTGCTCAGTGGCCTCTGACAGTTGGGTATGGAAAGCATCAAGCAATCGTTATGATTCCTACCACAGACTCTTGTAAAAGCCCTTTCCCTTGGATGTAACTCCTCCGTAGCAGGCAGCTGCTGTCACCCAGCGTGTTATGCTGAGATTTCATCCTCAGAGGGAGTTGCTGCACTTGTTGGTAACAACCTCTCCCTGCATCTTGGCAGAGAGCAAGGCCATCCTTCCAGTTAGTTCCTCTGGGCAGGGCTCAGAGCCGTCACCAAGCTTCTCCTTCTCCCACACTCCACATCCCGTGCATCGGGAAACCCTATCAGCTCTACTTCAAATTTTCCAGAATCCCACCACCATTTCTCTCCTTTTCTACTGCTGCTGCCCTGGCTGAGCCACCACCGCCTCTGGCTGGTCTTCCTGCTCCGTCCCTGCTCCTGGCAGCCCCTCTCAACACAGCAGCCAGAGCAAGCCACTCTCTGCTCAAAACTCTGCAGAGCTCCCCTTTCCCCAGAGTGACACTTGAGTCCTCACTGTGGCCTCAAGGCCCTATGTATGTGACCTGAGTGACCACCCACCCTGCTCATTCCTGCCAGGCACACCGATGTAGCCAAATAACCCAGGCATGCTCCTGCCTCAGGGCCTTTGTACTGGCTGCTCCTTTTGCCCAAAATGCTTTTCCCACAGAGACCTTTAAGGCTGACTCCTTTATCACCTTGAAGTTTTTACACAAACATCAGGCAGCACTGTGCAGGGGATAGACTGGAGGCACACTACCTGGGCTCAAGTCCCTTTCTGCCACTTGCTAGCCATCTGACACTGCAAACATCATTTTGCCTGTCTGTGCCTCAGTTTTCTCATCATAAAATAGGGATAATAATGGCATTTATTCATAGGATTAGACCGAGGTTTAAATGATTTAATGTTTGTAAAGTACTTAGAATCTGATGTAGAGTAAGTGAGAAATAAGTGATGACTAAAGGAATAAATCAAATGAGGTGGACATGGCCTGCTCTCTTGAAACATGAGGTCAGCTCCCCACCCACCCCTCCCAATCTCCCTCCTCTGCTGGACTTTGACTTTTATTCCATTGCACATACCCCCTCTGATGTACTACATAATTTACTTATTTCTTATGTTTGTTATTTACTATCTCTCTCCCCAACCGGAATTGCTGGAACATAAGCATTAAGAGGGCAAGAATCTTGGTCGTGCTCACTGGTACACCCCACACGCTTAAACAGTGCTGGTACACTTGTGGGGTGATCGAAGACATTCCCTCATCCCCATATTAGAACCATTTTGCTCGCTTTTTTTAAAGGAGAAGGATGTTTTTCTGATTACGTAAGTAACGTATGTAGAAAAGCTCCCACTGTGGGAAGCCAGGCCCGGTGGAGACCCCATCCTGAACAGAAGCCATTAACTGAGATTCTGGGTCTTGGGGTGGGTTCCTCCAAAAGCCCTGAGATGACCTGTATGAGTTTCCTGTGGCTGCCGTAACAAATTACCACAAACCTATTGGCTTAAAACAACACAGATCTTTCATCTTACGGTTTTGGGGATCAGAAGTCCAAAATGGGTCTGATGGGACTAAAATCAAGGCGTCAACAGAGCGGGGTGCCTTTCTGGAGGCTCCGGGGAAGAATCTGCTCTGTGCCTTTTCCAGCTTCCTGGGGCTGCCTGCATTCCTTGGCTTGTGGCCCCTTCTAGCCAGCAATCGTGTCACAAGGACCTCTGCTTCCATCACCCCACCTCCTCCTCTGACCCTCCTGCCTCCCTCTTACAAGGACCCTTGTGATGACATTGGATCTACCTGGATAACTTAGGATACTCGCCCCATCTCCAGATCCTAAATTTAATCACACCGGGAAAGTCCCTGTTACCGTGGAGATAAAATATTCCTAGGTTCAGGAATTAGGACATGGACGTCCTCACGGGAGGGAGGGGCATCATTCTGCCCACCACCTAAGGCTTCAAGCAGAAGTCATTTATTTGGTAGGTGAGCCCGGAAAATATGGTCTCAGTTACCTCCCTGAAGGCCCTAACTCCAACATAGTGACACTGGGGGTTAGCGCTTCAACATATGAATTGGGGGATGCACTTCAGTCCATGACAGCGACTCACCCGGGGAACTTGGTGAAAATACAAAGACCCAGGCTTTCACCTACTTCCAGGAGCCAGGACCTCCAGGTCATCCGGCATACACCAGAGCTGGAGGAGCACTGGGCAGAACTTGTGCGGCCGTCCCCACCGAGGGTGACATTGGCCAAGGGCCTCCAAGGTCGCTCACTCTCCTGCGCTTCCAGCCTGTGTCCACCTGGCTCCCTCGACCAGAAAAAAGCCCTCGAGTGGATGGTCACCGGTGTTTGCACAAGCGTGGCGTGTAGAGGTGAGGGCCAAGGGGAAATGGGCAGTCAGTGTTCTATAGTGAACGTGAATTGCTGGTGTGTTCAGAAAAAAAAATGTTACTTTTAATAAGAAAAAATTTTTAGTAAGAAAAGTAGCCTGATGTCCCCAACATAAAATAATCTGAATAATAACATGTATATGTATGACTTACCTCATTATTTTCCTTTTAGTGTTAAAATTCATATGTATATATACACATATCTACATGTTTATAATATGTGTAATATCATACATATATGTGTGCATGTACACACGTGTGTGCATAGATGCTGAGGCATACAGATATTATACATTTACATTGTATACAAAGCTCTGGAGACCATACACCGAATGATTAACACTGGTTGTGGCAGGGAAAAACTTTCATTTCTATATAATTTGAATTTATTTTTCTATACAATTAGAATTTATTTCTACACAGAGAATGTCTTATTTTGTACTTTAAAAAGTTTTTAAATAAAGAAAGATTTAAAACTAGATGGGATAAAAGCACATTGCCGGGAATGTGGAAAATCCAGACATGTACAAAGAAAACTGGTGTATTTCTTTCCAGTCTTTCAACATGTATTATGTGGCTTATACTGAACATGCAGTTCTAAATCCTAGGGTTTTTTGTTTTGAGGAATATTGACTCTGAGCTAACATCTGTTGCCAATCTTCCTCTTTTCTCCCCAAAGCCCCAGTACATAGTGGTATATCCTAGTTGTAGGTCCTTCTGGTTCTTCTATGTGGGACGCCGCCTCAGCATGGCTTGATGAGCAGTGAGTAGGTCTGTGCCCAGGATCCAAACCAGCGAACCCCGGGGCCGCCAAAGCAGAATGCACAAACTTAACTGCTACACCACCGGTCCCCATATATATATATATTTTAATGGCTGTATAATGTTCCTTTGTGAATATATCATCATTTATTTATCCACCCCCCCACATTGACTTCCCTCCTCACCCTCCTCATTGCCCATTAATGCCTTAGCTACTTGGATGAAAAATGGTGACTCTCACAGTCCCCATTCGGTGAATGTGTATCTGGAACGTTTCAGAGAAAATCAAACTGGCTACTTCATTAATATAAAGAGGACATAGACCAAAGCAAATCAATATCTCCGTGACACGTTCTTCCAGGAGCCTTAGCACTGTGACTTGCCTGTAAACTATCTGCATCATCTCACTCCAGTCTTCATGTCTCCCGTCCCCCGCTCCCTGGCAGATGTCCTAGGCAGAGCCAACTGGCCTATTAGCTCATGAAAAAATAAGTTTGGGATAAAAATAAGGTTGGTTTATGAGCTTAATAATTTTCCAAAAATAGACCTCCTAGGCCTTGCTGTCTGTCCCTTTGCATGAGAATGCACCACTTTGCCTACCAAAGATGGTTTGTGGGTTGGACCGGAAATGTCAGGAGCCAAAGAAGAGAAGAGGGAAGGGGGGGGGGGCACCATTTTAACGGCATTTCTAAGCAAAATGCTGATGCCTCCTGCAGCTACCCCAATGGACGAAGGAGCGAGGGGCTTCCGGAGGCTGGGGAGGGGCACACCCAGCGACAGTCCTCCCCTGCAGCATGGCATTTTACATGAGTTGGTCACTGTGACTGTGTATTTCTGGTGACCCTATTCTGGTTTGGTATCAACACAATAACAAAGGTAATCTTAAAATAGCTTTCCCGCCTTGGGAATAAAACCTTTTGCATTGAGCGGAATCTGGGAGAAGAGGTTAATTGAGGGTTGACTCACAATCTTAGGTTGTCAAAAAAGAGGGTTAAGTGGAGCCATTTTGTAGCAGTTATTTACCTCGAAGCTTCAGCTTCTCCATCGTGTGGATTAGGCTGCTTGGGGGGCAGAGCCCCGCCCCGGCTCCGTCCTGGTATGCAGGAAACGGGGTGCTGGGTCCTACCCTCAGGAAGTTATCATCTGTGAGATGATCATGGAAAGGAAATTTGAGAAAATCCAGCCCAGTGTTTTGGAGACTCTGGATTCAGCATCCCTTCCTTCCCCGGGCACAAATGATCCACTGGACTTCAGAATTTGATTGGGCGCAACTCAAAAGGCACATATAAAGCCAGCCATTGTTCTGTGGACTGTGTGCACAGATCTGGATAAGACGGTCTGTGTGGTCATGGGGGTCTCAGTCTAGAAGGAAAAGAGATGTGAAGATAAATAATTACAGTGGGGGGAGGGGAAAGCACACTAATGTTGGTTCGTTCATTCACTCAGCAACAGTTGTCTGCTGTGTGCCGGGGACTGTGCCATGACAGGGATTCCATGTGTCACGACAGGTATGGCCCTCGCCCTCATGGAGCTTGTAGCCTAGTGGGCAACGTAGACGTTGCACAAGTAACAACACAGTACATCTTTGATTTTCATCTGTGATAATCACGTTGAAAGACAGACAAGGAGCTGTGAGTACAATATAGGAGAATTTAGGAGCTTAGATAAGTTCCAAAAACAGGCTTCCCTAGAACTCTGCTGTCCTCTCCTCAGTCGCTGTGTGCGCACAACCTCCTTCTCCACCAGGTTCTGACCTTTGACCCCTCTGATCCCACAGGTCCTGCCCGCCTGCAGCTGGGTGGGGTGGAAGCTGCTGCACCAGCAAAGCAATCCCTGGGCACATGTGCCTACATGTGGCTGAGACACCTGGGCTCGCCAGAATGAGTGACAGGTGGGACAAGGAGAAGAGCTCTAGGCTGGGCATCGAAAGACAGCCGTTCTAGATCCAGCTCTGTCACAAAGTAGCTGCATGGTCTGTGTTCCCCAAATGCCCCCTGCTCCATCCTGCTCCTGCACTTTGCCCCCTCTTCCAGGCCCCCCCTCAGTGTCCCCCCAGGTCCTCTACCTCATTATCAGGAAGCACCCCCCACAGCCTCTGGAGGTGGAATGCTTGTGTTCAGCTCCCATCAACTTGCCCCTTAAGTGCCTCAGTTTCCTCCTCTGTACAAAGGGGGTAATATCAGTGCCTAATACTCAGGGTGTTGGGGAGGATTCAGTGGGATAATGGGAGTGTGCCTCACACGTGGTATGTGCCGTAGACGTGCACAACTTCTATTTGTTTTGTGTGGTTAATTTTATGTCGTCTTGACTGGACCACGGGCTGCCCAGATCGCTGGCTAAACATTGTTCCTGAGTGTGCCTGTGAGGCTGTTTCTGGAAGACATTAGCATCTGAATTGGTGAACTGAGTAAAGCAGATGGCCCTCCCCAGTGTGGGTGGGCCTCATCCAATCCACTGAGGGACCAAGTAGAACAAAAAGGCAGAGGAAGTTGAATTCGCTCTGCCTGACGGCTGGAGCTGAGACATCAATCTCCTGCCCTTGGCTCTCCTGGTTCACGGGGCTTCAGACGGGGACTGAAATCTTCACCATCAGTTCTCCAGCTCCGAGGCCTTCCTGGGTCTCCAGCTTGCAGATGGCAGATGGTGGAAAGTCCCATAATCAGCCTCCATGATCTTGTGAGCCAATTCCGTATAATCAATCAATCTATCGATGGATCAATCTATCTGCCTACCTACCTATCTATCTATCCGTGTCTCCTATTGGTTGTGTTTCTCTGGAGAACTCATTAGAGTTCTATAATACGTATTATTTCCCATCCAAATCAATGTGACCTTGGAGGTAACACAGTGACTCATGGCTCGTTAGATGTAGCATTTGGTGGTCACACCAGTGGCTCTCACACTTGCATGTGCAGCAGAACCACCTGGAGGACTCATTAGAACACAGATTGCTGGGCCCACCCAGCGCTTCTGATTCTGTAGGTCCAGGGCAGGGCCTGAGAATGTGCATTTCTAACAAGCTCCCTGGTGTTGCTGCTGGTCCGGGGACCGCACTTTGAGGACCACTGGACTACACTGACTACTCGGACTTTATCTGCATAAATCTAAAACTGGAGACACACTTGGGCACCTACAATGTGGTCGCCCGTGTGTCAGGAGCTTCACATTTATGTCATTTTATCTTCACCACAGCTCAGCAAAGCCAGCCTCATTCTTCCCATCTTTGGAAGATGAAGTTACCAGGGCTCAGACGAGGTCCGTGACTTGTCCAAGGTCATGTGACTTGTAAGTGACAGAGCCTGGTCTTGAACTCTGACCTCTGTGTGTCAGTTTCAATGTTCTGCTTTCTCCACTGCCTTTTGAACCTGATATGGGGAGAGAAACAGTACCAGGAGGAACCTGAAGAGGAGGAAGAAGCCGTCTGGGAAAGGCGTCTCACAGGAGGATAAGAGCTCTTGGATGTGTGAAGTTTATTGAGGAGATGATAGAAACACGCCCATCTAAGAGGTCCAGAGGGGCTCAGTCAGCTGAGAGCAGAATCAGGATGGAATCTGCACAGATTTTCCCTCGTGGCTCTCTAAAGTTGTGAGAAAGGACCTGGATATCGGGCCTGGGCAGCTCCCCATGGCTCAGGAGTGGCCCCCAGTAGCCTGAGACCCCCAACTGAGCTGAACAAGGTGGGCTGTTTCTCAGCCTCTCCTCCATCCCTGCCCTTCCTCCCAGCAGCCCAGAAAACAGGTGTTGTTCATTAGCAGGAGAACAGCACTAACCTGAAGCAAAGGACAGAAATGCACGAAGTGCCAAGAGCCCCACAGTCCAGTCACAGCTGCCCACTCGAGTAAGAAAGAGCAGAGAATGGGGGCTTTGGCCGAGAGGAGCCGGGCACAGGCGGCCCCCACCAGGTGTCACTCTGCCAGCCTTTCATCTGCAAGGAGCCTGCAGGTGCTTCGTGAGCCAGGCCTGGGCCCACGGGAGCTGTTGGCCTGGAGGAGGGGATTGGGAGCAGCCCCCAACCTCACCACCAGTTCATAACCTCACCTGCAGGGGTGCAAGACTCTCCCCAGCCCTGATGGGAAAACCCTCCAGGACACTGGCTTGCATGTGATTTGCATGCTGGGTCTCGGGGTCCTGTCCTCCCTCCGTCACCCTTTTTCTCCAGCCCCTTGCCCTGTCAGGTTGAATTGGAGCAGGCTGAGGACTGACCCAGAAGAGAGGTGTCACCTTCTCTCCTCTCCTGGGGACTTGTGACCCCCCCACCCCCACCCCACAGACAGCACAGCAGGGCTGATGGAGCAGGGGGAGGTGGCTGCAGGCTACATCTCCACAGGGCAGCTTCTTCAGGGGATTTCAATACCCAGGAGGCAAGAGACTCCACTGTCACCTGGGGACCTTGTTAAAATGCAGATTCTGATTCATCAGGCCTGGTGTGGGGCCCAGGTCCAGCATTTTGAACAAGCTCCCAGGTGATGCTGGGGTCCCAGGCGGCACTGGACCAGCAAGGCCGTAGGGGAATGATCTCAAACGCAGCCCTGCGTTGGAATCCCGGGCACTTTCACAATCCCGAGGTCTGGTCCCACTCCCGAGCTTCTGATTCCGTTGGTTTGGCCTTGGGCATCTGGAGGTTCCAACGTGTGGCAAGTTTGGGCCCCATTGCTATGGAGACAGACAGAGCTGGACAGAAGTTACTGGTCCAGGGAGTCTCCATGGATCCGTCTGTAGGATGGAGTAATATCAGTGGTGCTGACCTCCCGCTGCGGGGAGAGAGAGATGACTCCAGAACCTCTCATTATAGAGTAAGCACCCAGCCAATCGTACTAGTGTTAAAACTCGATTCCTAGGGGCTGACCCAGTGGCATAGTGGTTAAGTTCACGCGCTCTGCTTAGGCAGCCCGGGGTTCACAGGTTCGGATCCCAGGCACAGACATATGCACTGCTCATCAAGCCATGCTGTGGTGGCGTCCCATATAAAGTAGAGGAAGATGGGCACAGGTGTTAGCCCAGGGCCAATCTTCCTCAGCAAAAAAAAAACCCCAAAAACAAAAACCCCACTAGATTCCTAAACGAGAAAAAACCCTCTCCCCTCATCATTTCACACGTGCTCCAGGTCATTCACCAAGCAGCAAAAACATGCCACTCGACTGTAAACCGCATGGGTAGGGACCACATGGGCTTTATTCACTGCTACACTTAGTGTCCGGTGTCTAGGACACAGCAGGTGCTGAAAAAAGGAAGCAACAGAGGGCAGACGCAAAGGATGAACAAACTCAGGAGGGACCTTGGCTAGTGAGGGGGAGACTGCCCCCTCCTTGACGAACTGGGGTTAGGACAGGGTCTCTTCTGTGATGTGAGGAGAGAAGAGATTTGGGAAAGGAATTTTTCCCAGTGAAAATGCATCCTCACGCCCCTTGTTAATCAAGCTTTCTTCCTTGGCAGGGAGGATGGAGAGGAAGAGAAACTTTCATTCCACAGGAGGGCATCTGCCAGTTTCCCACTTGGAGACGGGATTGAAATAGCTTCCTCAGATCCTCCAGTTAAGTTGACACATGTGGCCCCCTCCAGCCCTCCACTCGGTTCCCTCCCAGGAGCAGTTATCTTGACTCCAACAGAACAGCTCTATCTAACCACAGCTTGCAGCTGTCTCACTTCACAATAGACAGAGGCTCGGGCCCCAAAGAGAGCCCTGGTGCAAACAGCATCAGAAAAACAGGCTGGAGCACTGGGGAGAGAAGGGGAGAGGAGGGGATGAGACGGGAGAGGAGGGGATGAGACGGGAAGGGTGGGGAGGGCAGGGGAGGGGAGAGGAAGGGAGGGTGGAGCAGGGCCACCAGGCTGGCTGCGCAGTCCTCCACCTCGGTCAGGCTGCACCTAGAGTCAGCCTGCAGCTGGGGCACCACAAGGTCCTCAGGGTACGTGGGGATGCAGGGGGTATGGGGCCCGGGCTGAGAGGGATCTGAAGATGACACAGCTTAAAAAAGCATCACTTAAAGGGATGGAAGGTAAATGCCACTTCCGGGCCAGCACTGCTCCCTGGGCCGGGAATGAGATAATGAATTATCACCCAAGGAAATGAAACTGCTAATAAATTCAAAAGCAAAGAGGAGGGAGGTTAAACTCCGTTTTTAAAGGGAACTGGTGATTTATAAAGTGCCCTCTCTCCTCACCTCCTGGGACGCCGTCAGCCGCCTCTGGCCCTCCCTGACTCCCACACAGGCCAGCCCTGACCCTCTGGACACATAGCCACCCACCTCCTTGCCTCTGGGGGTGAGCCACTCCTACCCCCAGTGGGAATGGAAAGCCCAGATTGGGCTGAAATTTGGGCCAAGTGGTTTCGAGAGCTCAGTCCCCAGGGATCAGCCATGAGGAAATCTGTCTTCCTAAGAAGTACATTCCGACCTTTGAGCCAACAAATTACAAGCAGAACCAGCTCCGAATAAGCAGTCAGGCTCTGGAGAGCACACTGGGCAGGGCAACTGCGGGAGGGACAGGGAGCGACAACCAGCTTAGCCTTAGAGCGCGGCCACGCCTTCAGAAAGCTGCCCGTTTGGGAGCTTGCTGGCAGCATTTTCATCCTTCCTCTGTCTGTTCTAATCCCTCTTGAGCTTCATTCCCAAAACCCTGACCCCTGGATCTCACCCCCCCTCCTTCCCCGCCTGTAGCCATCAAGTCCCCACTGCCTGACCTCACTGCCCGTTTCCACAGTGACGGGCCTGTGATGTCATACGTGGGGGCCCGTGAGCCTTCAGGTGGGTAGGATGGGGGCAGCAGGTACCCAGGAAGAGAGAGAACAAAGCTCCTGTCTGTGCCATCATCCCCAAGTAATGGAAACCGGGGAGGGGAGTGGAAATGGGGGGGCAGATGGAAGGCTGCAGCACAGCTAGAAAGGCAGAGAGTCCCCCAACCGCCTTCTCCAAACTCCTCTTCAGGCGCCACGCTCCTGCCTCATGAGTCACGGGGGGCTCAGTTTCCCCAGTGGGTGCCAGGGCCCAGTTTCCCCAGTGGGCCATTCTCCACAGCCTGGCTGGTACCTTCCTTCCGAGGGTGTGACACGAAGGGAGGCTCACCCTGGTCGGTCAGCTCCTGTGTCCACCTCCTGCAGCGTCAGGCTCTAGGGCTCCCTCCTCACAGTCCGGGTTCTGCAGGAAGCCTGGGTGCCAAGTGGTTTCCAGAGCCAGCCTGGGACCATGGCTGCTATTTCCGTGACCGTGGAAAGTGGCTCCCTCAGTTTCTCTAAATGTTTCCGGTCCCTTTGGGTCCAGCCGGGCACCAAGAGGAAAAGGCAGCCCCCGTTTGGAAACAAAAGCTTCATCCAGTGGGCTCTCCCCAGTTGAAAAGCTCAGTTTCACCTGAGTTTCAGGTAATTTGCTGCACAGCCTGGATTATGAAGACAAATTAGGCTCACTTGGACTTCAGGTGTCTCAATTACCTGAGTAATTTGCATGTTTATGAGTGAGGAGGCTTGAACGCTAGCTCAAAGCGGATTCCAAATTCTGACTTCAGGGCCCTGAAACCCCTCCTGTGCACCTCCGTTTACCACCGACAGAACGGAGGATGGAGGAGACCCGCCTGCAGCATCGCAGAGCGAAGCCCTCACATAACACAGAACAGCTGACAGAGGGGGCCCGACACATCCCCGGTGCTGGACTTTGCCTTAGTTTCCCCTTTAGGATCTGCCAAAAACAAAAGTAACCGCCTAAGAACAACTGCAAAGGTGGGAGAAGAAAGCGAGAATATCTTTATTATTGATTGTTTATACCTAAGGAAAGAGAGGAGAGAGGATTTCCCACAGCCCAGCCAGGAGATGAAGAGTTAATCCTATAATCTAGTCTGCCGGGGAGCAAGGCAAGGACTGGAGCTATTTTGAAACGGAAGTGTGCATGCAGAATGCCTGATGCTCGGGGGTGGAGCCAAGAAGCTGAGACCATTCGCAAGCGTCCATCCAGCGCCCAGGTGCACAGAGCCCTGTTCTCAAGGCGTGATGGAATTCCAGAGTGCAGGGGTGCTCCCCTACCTTTTGTTAGAGAATGGAATACTCCCCTTTCAGTTTATTCTGCGTGCCCACACCCCTTGCCCAGGCCGCAGCTCCTCGCTGGGTTCGGTGTAGTACCTGCAAATGCCTGGTGACCTTTTCAGAGTTACACCAATTACACTCCAGTGAAACAGCTTAAAAATTGCAAAGAAGCACGTGCAAACTCTTCCAGTTGAGTGAGAGCCAGAGCAACCGCTCTGTCCCTGGCTGCGTGCTGGAATTACCTGGAGAGTTTTTGAAACTACTGGTGCCTGAGTCCTACCCCCAGAGAGTAATGATTTCACTGGTATTGGAGGCAGTGGCATTTTTTAAAGCTCCCCAGGTGACTTAAACATGCAACAAAATCTAGGAACCACCGAGCTGGAGGATTTAGGATTTAAGAATTTTTTAATGGTGAGTCTTTGGGCTGAAATTGATCAGGTTTAACCCTCTGCTAATGGGATCAAAACACACTTAGATTCTATCTGCCAGGTAGGCTGCCATCTTGAAACAAAATAATGATGGCAAGTTTTCATATAGATATTATTTTAATGGATTCTAATGAGAGTTTGTACAAGGGGGTGGAATTTACCAGAATGAAGTCCTCACCAAACTGTCATTAAGGGAGAGGCAGCAAGAGGAAGTAATTAATGTTTCTCGAGTGTCTGTTGTGTGCCAGGAACTGTGCTTTGAAGAGTATACTGGTATTTCATTTATTTTCTCCAACCCTGTGCCAGATGGGTATTTTTCCCATTTTACAGATGAAGAAACTGAGGCCCAGGATTACACAGCTACTGAGTGTTGGGAGACATTTTTCCTTGGGTCTCTCACATTTCTGTTTATCTTGCAAGCAGAGATGCTGACTGCCTTTGTTCTGATCTTCATAAGGACGTTTGCGTGGTGAACAGCTTTGGAAGACATAATGTCACCCTCTGCAGCAAAGGGTAGGCATGCTTACTGTCCATTATAAGAGACACAGGTTCCCTAAGCTCAGGGTTCCTCTCTTGTAACAGCCCACCTGTGTGCACAGGTGTCACCTGGCCCTCTTCGCATTGCCTCATGGGAACTGTAGCTTAAGGGACTGTTGCAAAAATAATGACACCCTGGCTACCACTATTGCTCTGATAAACTGTCCTTTGTCTCTGAGCCCTGAGTCTCATGTCTTCTGCCAGCATCAAGGAAAGTAGGCGGCTAGGCTAACTTGTTAACTTGCGGTGGACTTGGCATCTGAATCTAAACCTGTTTTCCTCTGAAACCTGTGCAATTAGGAGATGGCTAAGCAAGAAGAGATATTAAAACAAAACAAAATACATACTTCTAATCAATGGCTGCTTTTCCTCTAGATATAAAATAATAACACAGTTTAGTTCCCTTCCCCTTTCTATGTGATGAGTAAACAAATTCAATCTGCATCAAGACTTAGGAGAAATACAAAACTTGGGCACAATATGGCACCCTAGTAGTTTGAAATTCCACCTGATTTTAAGCTCTGCAAGCTGCATCCCCTTCTCTCTCAAGAACATTTCACTTGACTCCACCAAAACAGCCTCTAGGCCTGGATAAACAAATCTGGGTCCTGGCCAGTCTTCAGCATCCACTCGTCCTATTGTCAGAAGCCTCTCCCTCCCTCTTGCTGACTTAGTTTCCAAATGGGAGAGAAATGACTTTCCTTCTGGTGTTTACACTAATGGCCTGCATGCCCCTTCATTTGTGACCATTTCTCTTTGAGGTCAGAATTTTTAAAACATCATAATCATACTGAGTCTCTCTCTCAGCCCTTTTCTTGTCCAATTCTTTACTTAAACAAACTAAGTTACTAGCTAAGCATAATTTTGAAAGGATTGCTTCCTTCTAGTACTAATTACCTTCTCTTCTAGTGAATGAGAATTTAATATGCAATGGTGGTTTCTAGTAGCAGGTTCTGTATAATTTTCAGCTGTTAATTATTATTATTAAAATTATTAAAACTAACTACTATTTATGTGCCAGGAATTTTTAAAGTGCCTTATCAAGTATCTTAAATCTACTCAACAACCCTAAACGTGAAGGATTTTCACTCGAAGAAGCTGAGGTTTCAGGGAAGTTAAGTGTCTTGTACGTGCAGCTAGTATGTGGCGGAGCTGGGACCCAAAGCCATGTCTGTCCAGCCTCAAAGCTAAGCTTTTCCTTCTACACCCAGCTGCCCTTTCTGCAAACAGCTTTCTTGAGATATTGTTCACACAGCATACAACTCACCCATTTAAAGTGTCCAAGTCAATGGTTTTAGTATATTCTCAGATATGTGCAACCATCACCACGGTCAATTTTAGGACATTCTCATCACCTCCGAAAGAAACCCTGCACCCTTTAGTTATTTCCCCCCATCCCCTAGTCCTCCCCTCCCCACCCCTAGGCAACTGCCTTTTCCACACAGTCTCTTTCTAAATAAGCGAAACCTTCTCTCCCCTCTATACTAAATATAGGAGTATATTTACAAGCAGTCCCTGCGCCTTCTCTCTGATATTCTCCAGGGTTGGTCATCCTTTCCTCCTCCTTCCCAGAGACCACTAAAAAGAACCTCAGAAGAGCCACAGGGAGACCCTAGTGGCTTTGTTACTCCATTTAGGAGCTGGTCCCAGAAGGGAGGTGTTGGGTCTAGGTTGATGGTGAAGGAGTGGGGACCCCAGAAAACGTCTTCCAGCCTGGACTCAAGCGTCGTATCTCATAAGCAGGGAACATCCCTCCCTGTCTCCTTTCAGACATGGCCTATCCTCCTCAAGAAGCCCCTCGTTACTCCTTCCATGAGAGCTGGCACCTTGAGGAGGTTGGCCTTGGCCAAGGAAGGTTTTGCCAGCATTGGCCTAGGGTCAGCCAGACTTTGCAAGCAGTTTGGTGTGCATATGTGTTAGTTTGGGTCCCCTGAAGGATTCAAGTGCTTGGTGTTTAGTTGGGAGGTAGAGGGACCGCTGGTGCAGGTGGAGGTGGGGAGGGCGTGGGGAAGGGTCACGAGGGATGGAAGGCAATCGTGTGCCATTAAGGGAAGCCATGTGCTGTGAAGACAGCTTCCCCTGTGGGAGACTGGGTCTTGCGCTCCCAGGTAAACTGTAGATGCTGGAAGACACACACCTCAGTCATCCCACTCAGGGGATGAGGTTGCGGGGTGTTTGAACACCAACTCCCAAGAGTCCTTGGTTAAGGGCTTCCCCCAGAGGGTCTTAATTCCCCAGATCTTATGGAGTGCTATGCTCATGTGGGCAGAGCAGCTTTCTGCAGTTTTGGAAAAAGCCCTCAGGCAGAGAAATGCAGATACTGGCAGTTGGAAGTCAGCCAGAATACACAAAATGGTCAGGTCTGAGGGATAAGGGTGGGCACCCACAACATCTGCTACAGCCTTGCCCCTTTCTAACTCCTGCGTGTGCAGGTGCTTGTGCACACACACACACATATGCACACACACACACTGAGTGGGATGGGAATACTCAGTAGAGCTCAATACTCCTCCATCCCTGGGCTCCACTCTTGCTAACAATAATCAGAGCTCACTGTTCCACAGTATTGAGGGGCATCAAGGAGCCAACTGGTAAAGAACTGTCTTTTACCTCTGAAGCTGGAGAACTTCCACCAGGCTTTGCAAAGAGTTTGGAACCCCAAGATCACGTAGGGGTGGGCGTTGCTCTGGGACAGAAGAAGAAAGAAGCTCCATCCCTTTGGGGACAGAGGGAGGGGCCTCGGATTCTCAAGCTCATCAGAGAGCCTGGCTTTCAAACTGCAACCTGACTTGTCCCCCTGCCCCAGCCGCTGTCACAGACCCTGGAGGTTCAGGGGCTGGCAGTAGCTCAGGTAGACTGGAAAGACCAATCACCTTCCTTGGTTGATCCTTGCAAAGCTGAGCACCTTGGGGGCACCTCTCCTCCAGGAATGGACTGGAACTTTGGAGTTCCAAGTAGCCCAAGGCCATGTCTCCCTTGTTGCTAATTGGCAGGCTATTCATTCATTCACTCAATCACTCATCCATTCATTCATCTTCTATGGATCAGGGATTCAGGGTACCACAGTAAGGAGACACAGTGACCAATATGCAAACCCTTCACCTTCTTTCAGAGACCCGAGAGTCCATGTGAGCCCACTGTGGTCCAGAATCCCTAACGCACCTCCTCAGCAGCCCCAGCCTCTTGCTCTAGCCACGTGCATGTGTAGGATTGTGTCTCAGCTATGTTAGTAGGCTACGAGCTCCATTAGGAGAGGACCCATGGTTCTGTTCACTGCCGCATCCTCATAACCCAGTATTGTCCCTGGTGCATAGGAAGCAGCAATAAATATTTGTGAATGAATGGGTGGATGTGTGTCCTTGAGCAAAGGCAGATACTTGTACATATTTTAATGTATTTCTGTGTCTATATGTTTGGGTATCAATGCACGTATTTCTGTGTCTATGTGTCATTGTTTTTTATGTTATATGACTGACTGTGCATGTGTGTGTGTGTGTGTGTGTGTGTGAGAGAGAGAGAGAGAGAGATAGATTCCTTAATAGACATGGTCTTCCCTTCACAATATTTCAAGAGAATGAACAATTTTGCTTCTGGTATCTGACTTCATAACCTCAATCTGCATTTTCCACACATGTACAGCTCCCCAGATTTTCAAATATTTATACTCCTATATTTAAAATCTGTGAGATTCCTCTCTCTCTTTCTCACCTCTTACATGCTTGTGTACTGTTTCTCTCTCCCTCCCTCCCAACTATCAGCCCTCCCTCTCCATCTTATTTCTTCTTTTTTCCCAGATACAAATATATATTGATGAAGAAACTCCCAGACAGAGCCACATTTTTCACTTCCAAGTTGGGGTCCCTGAGGGACACGTGTGAGCCACCACTGTGGCCCTATGACAAATCCTGAATGATGAGCCCGGCCAGGGAGGGGCACAGAGATGCAAGCTCCCCTTCCCCAAACCTTGGTGGCTCCTAAAGAGGGTCTGCCCTCTGGGGGAAGATTCCTCAGGCTGCAGCAGAGCTTTTAAACAGGAGGAACTAACTGGTGTTCACCCAGGACTTCAGAGAGAGGCTCTGGATAAACACCAGCATCACCTGGGTCTGGAAGCTGAGGTTCTTGTCTCTGGGAGGTGACGATGTCTCATGGTACTGACCTGGAGGCAGAGGAATCCCCCAGGATTTTTCCTGGCTGAGGTAGTCCGTGGGCCCTCTCTACCTGCCCCTATTGCCACGCCTGACCAGGAAAGATCTCCCGAGAGCAGTACCCATCATTGGACCTGATTGATTAGGACCTTGAGAAGCTCTAAATGAAGTAAGGGCCTTTTGACTTCCGGTGTGAAATTCTGATGCTCAGGGATCACTCAAAATACCATTTTGTGTCCCTCAAGGTTGTGACCTCTGCTCATTTCCTATCAGTGGATCAATGACTAAGTGAGGCCAATGTTATCAATTCCACATTTGGGGCCACATGGATCTTGCCATTCCAGAGTCAGGCTTAGTGAAACAAAGACACACACACACACACACACACACACACACACGGCATCCTGAAGAATGGAAAATGGAAGGGGCTGCGAGAAGGAGGCCATTAGGATGAGTAACGGTATCTGAGGTCTATTTGTGCTCCACATCCACCCCCTGCTCTTCTGCATCCTGCTCTGGGCCCTGGGAGGTTGACCTGAATGGACCACACCCATGGGCTCCTATGCTCTGTTGCTCCCAGTTGGGTTCAGCCAATGGAGCCCTGGCCACAGATCAGACGGAGGGAGGAGAGCAAGGCCAGTCTTCATTCTTCAGGCTGCCAATGTGCAGGGTCACCTCAGAGTGGCTGGGTCCCACCACCAAAGACCACTGCTCCTCTCGTGACAGCCTCTTCCATAGGATCTCCTTCCTGGGTTGTGGACTGTTCCCTCCCCATGTCCTCTCAGCTTCGGGTGGTAACGGCTCCACTGCTTCCAGCTCTGAGCTGCTGGCTCCCACTCACTCTACCCTTCACCTTGGAAAATAGTCCCTTTGTAAGTTAACCCTAAATTATCTTATTCGAATGTGTTTCCAGTTGGAGCCTTAACTAAGAAATAACAGGGCAGATCAGGGAACTTCGTTACCTTGGATTAAATTCGGTAAGGGACTTTGTGCCAACTGTTTATCTTCATTATCGCTAGAATATGAGTGAATATAGGAATTCTGTCTCTACCATTTTAAAAAGTGTCTATTTACAACTCTCCCTAAGACTACAGATTTAATAGGTTGCTGGATACGCTATAAATCTAGGTTTTTCCAACCAGTAATTGTCCCAGAGGGCAGAAGGGGTGTCAGCAGGTTATTCTACTTTGACAACTTCTTTCAACTTGAGGAGAAATCTGACAAGAAGAATCTCAGATTGTTTGCAGCTTTTATTCACCCGCCATGACTTCTGACTTCGTGAAAGGAGTTGGTTATTGGCCAAGTTATGAGCTTAATGTAGGAGGCTTGGTAATATTCTCAGTGTGACACATGACATGAGTAGTTACCCAGCGGATCTGGTGAAAATTCAAGCAATGCAAAACAAGACAGTCCTCCGGCCTCTTTCTTTTGAATATGCATCTGAATGATGTGAAATCCCTTTCGGATTATCTGGATGCATGCCCTCTTGTTATAGAAAAAAGATCAGTAGCTTCCTTTGTGTTATGTTGTCACTTCATTGTCACAGGGCAGAAGTGGACTCAACCAATTGCAGCTCCTGTGACTTAACTACCGTCAGAATGACTGGCTTAAGAATAACTACTCTGAGACAGAGCAACTTGTTTCGAGTAGATGTGCCTACCACCCGCCCGGCAGAATGGGTTTATATTCCAGCGGTTCTATATTACAAGTTAATTTCTTTTGTTTCTTAAGGATTCATGTTATAACTGCCCTGTCAAATTTATAAATAGCTCCACCCTTTGAAATCAGATGCACCATGATCTTCATTGGAGATTCATCTATGACCATAGTGAGCACCTGCTAACGCCTGCTTTGAAAAGCAGCCATACCCAAATCATCCCGTAAAACCTTGGATGTTCACCTGCCAGAGAGGAGCCAGAGTATTTAGCCAGGACAGGCTAGGTTAGGCTGCAGTAACAAGCAGCCCCCAAAACCTCAGTCACTTCAAAACACAACGGTTTATGTCTCCCTCAGTTTGCACACCCATGTAGCCAGGCTGGGCCTCAGCCCCACATCGTCGCCACCCCAGTCCCGGAGCCAGGCTGCCAGAGCACCCGCTGTGTGGAACGTTGCGGTCTCCGCCGCAGAGGGCAAAGAGAACACGACAAAGCACGTGCTCCCTCTTAGACCTTTCACCCCGAAATGACAGACGTCACTTCTGCTCGCGTTCACTGGCCAAAGCGAGTCGTATGACGAGACCTAACGGCCGGGATATACAATCCTACCAAGTTCCTGGAAGGAGCCAGAGTCCAGATGTTTGTAATTAGCCCCAATGACTGTAGCACCAATGGTTTCCTACGAGAAATTCTGGCCTTGCCTATGGAGTACCTGCTTCTGTAGATCCATCTGCCTCTGTGGGGTCCGTCTATTCAGGTGACATTTTTGACTGGGGGCCTTACTTTTCACAGAAGGATACTGTCTCAGTTTCTGAGGGCTGTCATAACAAAGCACCACAAACTGGGGGCTTAAAACAACAGACATTTATTGTCTCACAGTTCTGGAGGCCGGAAGTCCAAGATCAGGGGCAATAGGGCTGTGCTCCCTCCGAAGCCCCTAGGGGAGGCTCCTCCCTCGCCTCTCCAGCTTCTGGAGGCCCCAGGTGCTCCTTGACCTGTGGCCACAACACTGCAATCTCTGCTTCCAACTTCCCACCGCCTTCTCCTCTCTGCGTGTGTCTGTGTCCAAATGTCCTTCTTACAAGGACATCAGCCATTGGATTAGGGCCCACCCTAATCCAGTATGACCTCATTTAAACTTAATTACATCTGCAAAGAACCTATTTCCAAATAAGGTCACACTCACCAGACACTGTGGTTAGGACTTCAACATATCTTCTTGGGGGGGACACAATTAAACCCACCATGGATGCCGAGCCTAACATCTAGTTGATTGATTTTCTCACAACACTAGTACATGGTTTGGTTTTGTTTGTTTCTGGTGGGTTGTTCAAAGCACCCAAGTCACCCTTCGTCACCAACAGAAAATCCACACCCCAGAGCCCTGCCCTGTCAGAGAACGGACCCCTCAACTCTTCTGCTGCTCAACTTTTATCAAAAGCTCGGCTGGGAAAAACCACCCTCACGGGGACTCCTTCAAACAGCGTGCGGTTTGTTGTCTCAGTCGCTGGCTTCAGTATTTGGGAAGGTTTTGTGTTTTCGCTGAAGAAACTCTTTTTCAAAGGAGATCGCAAACAATTCTCTAGCAATCCCCGATATAAGGCGAATAAAAGCGGAGCTGCCCTGCTAGAGGTGGCTGGTGTTCCCATAACGGGGAATTCAAAGTCTCGTCTCCTTTCATCTTCCCCTCCTGGGTTGAGCGCCTGTGTTTGGAGGATGTGCTTGCTGGTACGGCTCACCTGCCGTCCTCCCTTCCCTGTGGCCAAACCAGGAGTGTGTGGGACAGCTGAGTGTGTCAGAACCCACCTCTCCTCCCACCACAGTGAGAAGATCTGACTCTCCGGCCCCAGAGAAGGAAAAAGAATTGGCCTGGCCCAGCAGGCCTGGGGCTTAATTAGCTGAAGAAAAAAGAGAGGCCCTGCCTGGTTCATCTGGTCTACTCCATTCCCCTGTGCTGGGATTGAAGCTAACATTATCACTTTGCTTTCTCCTTGCCAGCCATTGCCTTCCTTCACACCTCTTCCCCTTAGGCCTTCTGGATTGGGTGATAGGTTAGATGGTTTGACATGGCCCCAAATGCCATCCACTCGCACTCACAGCATCACCAGCTCTTCTAATAGCCAAAG
The DNA here is from genome assembly GCA_031878705.1 of Tapirus indicus. NCBI lineage: Eukaryota > Metazoa > Chordata > Mammalia > Perissodactyla > Tapiridae > Tapirus > Tapirus indicus. The sequence continues at coordinate 53,026,990 of CM062932.1, forward strand.
TGGGGAGCCCAGAGGTCACCAAACAGCCCTCAAGACTTCTTGCAGGATCCTGGGGCTTCATGGAACAGTTTGAGAATCCCTGGTAAAGATCAGTGTTTCTCAACATTGGCTCTGAATCAGAAACTGCTGGGGAGCTTCTGAAGTTTATAGACACTGAAATCCCCTACACCTACTGTACCAGAATGCCCAGCATCTGAATTACAGGTGATTCTGATGTCAGCTAGATTGAGAACCACTGGCCCAAACATTCTGGGCGTTAGCCCTAGATTGGATCAGATCATTTCCAGGCCTTGGAATTGTTTGGCACCTGAATTGCCCCTCGGCCTACATTTAGAGACCCTTTAAGAATCATTCACACAACTTCTGTTACTGAGTGTATTCTAGGGGTGATAGAGTTGGTGATGTCTCTCACTGTCTTACTCAGCATCCACCAAATGAAGATCCATCCCATAAAAGCTTTATTTTCTTGGAAAATGAGGTATGAAGGACAATGAGAATTTTGTAACTGATCATGTTTGTCTTTTTGCATCAGCTGCTCAGATGTGCAGAATGAAATGTGTGTTCAATTTTAGTAACATGCAGGTCCTTGTGGCTCCAGCAGCTGCATATTGCCTTTGCCTCTGACCTTAGCTTTCTCTGTTTCTTTGGTCTCATTTTTTTTTTATTATACTTTTCTATTTTGTGGAATTACGTGTAAGTGCCAGGAGTCCCATGGGGGATAAAGCGATGTATGAATATATGAATAAACAAGCAGAGGTGGAGTTTCATCGTCATCTGACGAGGAAGATGAAACTCGTGACTTCAGCCGAAGGACAGCATCCGCGGGTTACTCTGGCTTAAGTCTTCCCTTATGTGCCGCCTCCTCGGAGATGCCTTTCCTGATTGCCTGGACCAGACTGACAGCCTTCTGCTAAGTGATGCCAACTCTTGTTCTTCATTAAAATGACTTGTTCAACATCGGCCTTCCTCACCAGACTGTACTTTCCACGTGGGCAGGAAGCACACCTGCCTTTCTCATGGGTGTGACCCCGGTGCCTGGCACATGGCCTGCCGCGGAGTAACCGTCTGATAAATACTTGTTGGATAAGCAAATGGAAATAGCTGCAAAACCCTACTGTTTGGTGAAATACACAAGAAATGCAAAGTCTCCATGATTAAAAGATAACTCTCAGAGCAAGGAGAGAGAAGAGAAGAGAAAGGCAGGCAGGAGGGAAGAAAAGAACAGCTGGTTGAACAGAAGACAAAGGTGTTCTTTCAGTCCCAGAAGAAGGTTGTTGAGAGGAGCTGACACGATCTGGGCAGCTGCTGTTTACCAAGTCTCAACTAGATACTTTGCAAACAGTGTCCCGTTTATTGTCACAATATTCTTACGAGGCCTGTCGGCTACTCTGCTTTACAGATGAGAAGACTGATGCTCGAGGAGTCTACATTGCCTGAAATCCACAAAGCCCATAAGTAGCTGAGTCAGATTTGAGTCCAAGGATCTGTGGCTCCAAAGCTGAGTGGCCATGCCTACTACAGGGCGACTCCTCACTCCCCTCGGGTCCCTGTCCATCTGCCCTGGGAATGAGGTTCTGCTCACAGTGGGTCTCCCGCCATGTGGGCAGCTGGGAGAGCAGTCATGCAGGGGGGAACGGAAAAGCAGACACGAATGGTGCTTCATCCTTGGCTCCCATACTCAGTGAGGAAAACAGAGCACCCAGACTATAACTCGGGCCCGAGTGGGGGGAGAGCAGGGCAGAACACCTCACCCCTCACCTTGCCAATGAGTGGGGTGTCAGAGGGGGCTCTAGTGAGGACTACTGCTGCTCCCATCCCTATTCCCCAACCACCATCCACACCTTCTCCAGGACTGGCTGCAGAGGAGCCAGCTAGGCTGAGTGGGAGGGTGTCAGGCTGGCACTGGCCAGGGGCCCAGAGGGGCGGGCAGCAGCTGGGGCCCTGCTTTAGTCAAGCAGCTGGAGCTGCGCACACCATGCCTGGGGGTGGCCCAGCTGCAGTGGCTGCTCAGCCAGAGGCTGTCCCTGGTGGATTCTTGCCACATGTAATCCAGTCTCCATGGGTGGGAAGAAGCCCCATCCAAACATCCAACCCAAGGAGAAAGCACCATTATGTGCCCATGGGGCAGAAGGACCCTATTTCCTCCCCTCCACGTGTTCTTTGATATGGGGACTTTGGGGACACTGGCCAAGATACATTTGATCCAAAGCCTTTGCTTCCACTCCAGCTGTCTCAGAACTTAATTCCTTATGGGAAAACAAAAATGGTAGTGAAAGTACAGAAGAAACCCTGGAGAAGTCGTCCAGAATATAAAGGCTTTAAATTCCCAGAAAGTACTATCTATTTCAAATCACTTTTCTGAGTCGGTTTGGGCGCAATCCTCTCCCAGATTTTGAATAAGCACCATTGCAGCCAACACTGTTGACTTAGGAGGGTCTGAGGGTTGGTTGGGGTAGAGAACCATGTGCCACCTAAGGCCAGAGCTCACCAACCCTGCTCTCCAGAACTTTCCAACTTATGACTCTCAAGTTCTCCTGCATATAGACTTGTCTTAGCTGATTTCTCTACATTTGCAGAATCTCAGTATGTTAGATCCACCCATTTACTTGGATTCCTGGATTTACAGTCCTCCCAGCGCCTTGTCAACTAGGACTCAACCATTGTTTCTACTCCAAAGGGAGCAAAGCAACAAATGATATACTTCCATTTTTGCGTGAAGGATACAGATTGCATTCAGGAAGAACTTCCCAACAGGAAGATCTCAAAATGGACAATCAAGAACAGTATCACACCTGGTCTCCAGAGAGGTTTCAACTCTGAAGGATTTGTCACCATCTTGGAAGGGAATGGAACCAGGTAGATGTCTGTGCTTCTTCTTGGCCCTTGAATTCTCTAAAGCCCACATCTTGGGCTGAAAACAAACGTGGAGGAATGGCTTCTAGAGCAGTTTGCTCTTTGCTTCCTGGGATCATGGAGCAGAGGTCCGGCTGGGTCAGAAATATTGCCCCTTCCAGAGATATTGTCACTAGGCAAGAGTCAGGGAGAGGGAAGGAGTGGATGGGGCAGCAGTGGTGTATTCATGTAAAGCCAGAGAACCGCGTCTTATTGGGTCACACGCAAGAAAGCTCAGCTACGATCACCAACGCACTTGCTCCCCGATGAATTAACTGTGTCACAACTAATTCCTCTGTGAGGATTCAACATCATTGCTTATCCTCTCCAACTGATCAAGATCAGAAGGACATTTGGAAGTCATCCTGAGCCACGATCACTCTCTCGGACCCTGCATTTCCTGTTCCAGATGGACTTGATGAGCATGTAGGGGCACCGTTGTCTCCAGACACCTGGCTTATCTTCAGAACCTCAGATCTTAAGGCCATCTGGCCCAACCATCCAATGCAGGGTGGATTCCCCTCCCAAACACTCGTGTTTGCAGCGTCCCAGTATGTGCCTACATATTTCCAGGGAGAACAGGGAATATTCCAGGAAGATGACATGGTTCCTGCCCCTTAGGAGTCCACAGCCTGGGCAAGGGGCAGACTCCACCCACCACCAACTCAAGAACTAAGACTCAAGTCAAAAAGTGCAAGGGGATCTGAAAAGGCTACAGATAGTATGGTTCCTATCATATGACGCTCTGCAAAAGGCAAAACTACAGAGACAGTAAAAAAAAGATCAGTGGTGGCTAGGGGTTCAGGGCGTGTGTGTGTGTGTGGGAAACTATTCTGCATCATAAGGTAATGGTGGATGCATCACATTATATGTGAGTCCAAACCCGTAAAATGGACAACACAGAGAGTGAACCCTAATGAAAACCACGGACTTTATTTAATACTTATGTATCAACATTGGCTAATCAATTGTAACAAATGTACTACACTAATGCAAGGTGTTGATAATAGGGGGAGTTGGGACGGGGCAAGGGGGTATATGGGAAATCTCTGTACTTTCCATTCAATTTTTCTGTAAACCTGAAGCTGCTCAAAATAATAAAGTCAATTAATTTTAAGTACAAGGGGAAGTGCAATGTAAATAAATAATGAGAGGGGTGGAATCATTCTGGAAGTTTCCTTGAAAGGAGTGAGTTGCACAGAGAGGGAGAGGGAAGGTGGTGGAGGAGGAGGAGGGTTGGAGACCATTAAGAGGGGAGTGCAGATGCAATTTCCCAGGATTTCTTAAAGACACTCCTCCCCACCCAAGCCCTAACCTGCCTCTTTTTTGGACCCAGCAAGCACCTTGTAAGGCAGAGACCCTAGAAGAAGCAGAGGGAGAAGGAAGGGAAGAGAGCTTGAGGAAACAGCCAGGGAATAGTGCTCCTCATGCAGGAAGAACAAACCACAAATTCAATTAGTCAAAAAAGAACTTGAAATTAAAAAATGATTCCAAGCCGAGGAGGGGAGTACATAAGTTACTGCAGCCCCAAGACATTTATGAATAATACAAATGCACGAGGTGTTGGAGCTGGAGCACAGTTAATTAATATGTACAGGAGCAGAGATGCACTTGAAAAACAATAGTGCTGTTTCCCCCTCGCTAGAAGTAAAAATATTTCCAGAAAGACTGACACGTTTATTATTTTCTAACATAATTACCTTATTGTGGAGCATTTGTAATGGAACACATTAGAGGCTCTAAGCACCTGCCTGGCTCCCCTTAATGCAGTTTGGTTCGGAGGTGCTGGGGGAGGCAGGTAGGAGGCGGCTGGCAGGTCGGTGCTGGGGCGGGTGGAGGGGCGTCCCGGGAGAGCAGCTTTACATACTTGACGCCCTTCTTCTCCTACCCCTGCTTTCCCTAAGCCAAGCCAGCCTCCTCAATCCTCCTTCTTCCGTTACCTTTCCTGCCTTCCTGAGCCCACTGCCACCCGCTTCTGGGTACCCCTGTGAGCTGGTGACAGCTTGAGGGGCAAGGGTTGTAGACTTGGAACCCCTTGATGGCTAGGAAGGCCGAGAGGCAGTGGCTGCAGCGGAAGCAGAAGCAATCTGGTGCCGGAGGAAGAAGGATGGAGGAGCGGGGGAGAGGTCCAGGAGGGCAAGTAGTCAGCCCAAGACCGCGAACAGCCTGCTGGACAGAACTGCAGCCTTGCTGGCGCTCTTGGACTTGTGTGGGGAAGTAGGGTGAGAACGTTGGCCCGGGAGCCTGGGACCCTGGGTTCTCCTCCCAGCTCTTTTGGACCAAAGACCAAAAGTCACTTTGCCTCTCTGGATCTCACATCCTCACTTGTAAAATGTGTCAGTGCAGGGCAGCTGGGGTAGCTGGCTTCCAGTGTCCCTGCTGCCCAACATTCCAGACACCAGTCACTTCAGACAAGAGGCAGGCCTCGTCCTCACATCCAGCCCTCTTCCTCCACAGTTAGGAACACCTGCCCCATAGAGAGAGAGATGTCCAGTCTACTCTTTCCTGGGAGAGGAATGCCTGTCTCCTTCCTAGCCACCCCCCTCATCACACACAATGGAAACCAGAAGGTGTCTATGCGGCTTCATGCGTGGCGTGGTGTCCCTGCCCACTCCCCCTGGTTGGCTCCTGGCCACACTCCCAGCTGTCCCCCCTCCCACTGTTTCTCCTCATCTCTTCCTCTCTCCACCCTCAAACACTGGCTCCCTCCAGGATTTTGCCCTTGGCCCTCTCTTCCCACTCCCTGGGACCTCCTCTGCCTCACTGGTACAGATCAGTCTCACATCTATATTTAAAACCCAGCCCTCTCTTCTGAGCTCCAGAATGAGTAAATTCATATGCCTGCGGGACATCTTTATTTACTTAAAAATCACTGTGCCCCAAGTTGAAGCCTTTATCTTCCTCCCTAAACCTCCCTCTCCTCCTATTTTCTATTTCAGGGACTGGCATCCCCTGTTCCCACAGTTCAGAAACCCTTTCCAGAATCCCTTTTCTCCTTCAGCTCTTGTGTTATCTGGCCATAAAGCTGATCTTATACCTTAAATATCCCAGGACCCTCTTTTCTGTCTTCACTGCCACTGTCTAACTTTCTTGAACAGATTCGTGGAGTAGGCTGCTACCTCTCACCCTCCCTGTGGGGCTGACCAGGGGCTGGCAATTGGGTCGATGCTAATAGAGATTTGCTGAATGAATAAGCCTCATCTCCCTCCATTCCAATGTCCACGTTGTTACTGGTTCTCTTCCTAAAATCCAAAGGTGATTATGTCTTTGTTCTGCTTGAAAACCTCAATAACTCCCCAAGACGTACAGGATAAAGTCCCACCCCTGTACTCTCCAATCTTGTATGCATTTCCCTCCCTCCAACCCCTCCCCACCAGGCACCCACAGCAATTCCAGCTCCTGTGGGTCTCTAATCTAACGATCTAGCCCCATGCTTGCGCCTTTTGCCTGGAGCACTCTTCATCTACCATCTGCTCAGCTCTCTTGTCCCCTAAGAATCAGTACACCGGCTATCTATTGCTATGTAATGAATCAACCCAAACTTGATGACTTAAAACCCCCACAATCATTTTATTGCTATATCTCACAGTTCTGGGCTTGACTGGGCTCAGCTAGGTGGTTCTTGTTCATGGCCTATCATGGTTGCAGTCAGATGGTGGCTGGGGCTGGGGTCACCTCTCACTTGCATGTCTGAGAGTTGATGCTGGCTGTCAGCTGGGACCTTAGCTGGGGCTGTCAGGCTCTCCATGTGGCCTGGGCTTCCTCCCGACATGGCAGCCATGTCCACGTGAACAAACATCCCAAGATGCTTCGTTAGCCTTTTCTAACCTAACCTTGGGAATCATGCAGCCTCAATTCTGCTACACTCTCTATATCGAGGTTGTCACAAGGGTCTGTCCAGTTTCCAGGGAAGGGGACGTGGCCGCCACCTCTTAACGAGGTGGCAAGGTTCTGAGAAAGCATGTGGAATGGAAACGTTGTTGTGGCCACTTTGGGAAAACAGTCTGCCCCCTATGATGACCCCTCCCCCAGGAAGCCCTGGATGCCCCTCCCTCCTCCAGGCTCCGTGCCTGCCTCTAGTATTCCTCACCATTCATACTGCAATTATTTTTTATTTTTTGTCTGGTTCCTTGAAGACGTGGTCTATATTTTACTTATCTTTGTGCTTGGCACATAGGTAGTGCCCATTATATGTTTGCAAATCACGGACTAAGTAGGTGAGAGACTGATTCCCGACCCTGCCAACCCGCAGGGGGATGCTCTTTCCAGAGCAGGCCATGCCTCCCAGGACGGGATCGCTCAGGTGAGAGCAGTCAGAGGCTCCAGCTGAAGCTGTTCTCCCACCTCCGCACATACATGCCCCCACTGCCACCATTCAGGGATAGCTGCCCCCACTCAAGGCCTGTGACGTGCCCTGGCAGCTGTGCACAGATACTGACATTCCATCCAGAATCTTCCATTTAACCCCAATACCACCTCCACCTTCTTGCTTCTCTTTGAAAATTTCCAGGTGTGGAATGAAAGATGGCGGTGGGAAAAGTTCATCGCTGGGGAGCGTGGAGGGCTGGCGGAAGGCTGACCCCTCCTTCTCCCTCCTGCCCCCTCTTTGGCTCTCTGGAGCTGCGGAGGGCTGAAATAACCCTTCTCATTTCCCAGCACTGTTCCCCAGCTGCCTGGCCCCGATTGCCAGGCCTTTGGAGCCGTTGTTTGCTGAGCCATGCAGCAGGGCAGCTCCCTCGTGGGCACCCAGCCCCACTGCCTGACAGGCTGCGTGCGAGGGGACAGGCCTGAATGACTGTAATATGAACCATGAAAGTGGATATTAAAGGCTTTATTACAGGGTGAGGACTGCTAATTGCAACGTTCCTTTCAGGAAGCTGAAGCTGATGAGTTTAAGCAGCGGCACCCAATTATTATAACTCCGCCAGCACGGAGCAGGGTGGAGGCGGGGGAGGGGGAGGAGGCAAGCTGAAGGCACAATTACCTGAACTTTATCCAAGGCACACACCACCGGCCCGGAATTTTAAAGGAAGATTGGTTCTGCTCCGAGCTTCCTCCCTGTCACAGCCGTGCTGTTGTTGATTACTGATCTCCCAGCCCTTCCCTCCCTCTCCTCAGGCGTGTGGTGGAAGAGGTGGCATTTGTGAACATCCATCAGACACCCCAGCCCTCCCTGGTCCCCACCGGCAGCACAGCCCCAGTATTGAGATGGGAGGTAGTCCAGGGCACCTCAGGATCAAGCTGCCCAGCCTCTCATGTTGCAAATGAGAAAGCAGGTTCAGAGAGGACAGGAGACCTGCCCAGGTCACCCAGCTGGTAAGTGGCAGAGCAGGCAGGACCCTTCTGTTCTCCTGATTCGAGCATAGAGCTCTGGCTGCACGTTCCAAGAGATATGCCAAGGACACATGGAGACCACTAGAGTCTCCTTAAAAATTAATTGGCAGGTATAGTCATTGCCCAGCTACGCGGGCACCTGGCTGCCTCTTGTGATAGGCTCGTAGAAGACTATGCAGTCCATGCTGGGGAGACAAGTTGCAAACAGTATCATCAAAACTCGTCATCACCATGCTCCAAGAGTATTTAGTGCTTTCCAGTTTACAAGGTGCTTGCAGACATGTACACATTCAAACATTGTTGAGTACCTACTGGGTGCCGGGCACTGGAGATACACTGACGATGGATGACATCTCTGTAATGCAAGGAGCTCCCAGCTTAGTGCAGGGAGACACGCAAGCCAACCAGCAATTAGGATACCATGTGAAGAGTGCTAGATAGAGGTGTGCACGCATACATCACCTCCTTTAATTTAGTCACATAAATTTAAGTGATTGCACATAAAAAGCTAATACTACAAGGCGTGACCTGCCTGGTTCCAACTGAGCAGGGCAGACAGCAAAGGGAAGTGCTGTTCTGAGGTGGGAAAGCTCACCATTGCACCCAGTGGTCAGTGGTGGGTTCACGGTAAAGGCAGCCTCTGACGGATGGGTAGGAACTCAAAAGGCAGTGAAGAGGAGTGGGAGTTGGGAGAGGGGAGAGAAGAGGTGGGTTTCTTTCCTGCATCCAACTAAGAGAGTCTACAGCCAGAATACTGACTCTTCTTTATCCCCATCCAAGAGCATCCAGGTTGCCTGTTCTGTGGGGAGGGGAGACCAGCATGATGAACATTTTGGCCCATATCCAGGGGACTCAAGATGCCCCAGAATAAAAATGGGGGCCCAAGGTCTGGAAGCCCCTTTCTTCTTCCCACACAGGGCATCATAACTGTTGTATCCAGATGAAGAAGGGGAGGGAGAAAATCATAGAGACCCATCCCCTTTCCTTGGACTTTGTGCATGCCCAGAGTTAGCCTACCTGACTAACGTTCCCCAGCCACGATGCCCAGCCCAAAGAGGCCTGATCAATCAGGAGATGTGTCTCATTTACTGAGAGGCAGGAGGTCAGGGAGCAGCAATGATGGGGAGGAGTGGAGTCAGGGGTTCTCCTTTAGACATGTTAAGTTTGAGGTGCCTGCTAGACAACCACATGGAGATGGATGGATTTGGGTAGACAATTTGAAAGTTCAGGAACAATGTATGGGCTGGTGGTGGAATAAAGTGAGTGTCTTCTGCATGTGGATGGTACGTAAGACCATGAGACTGGGGGAGACACCTGGGGAGAGAGAGGGAGAAACAGATAGAGAAGAGACAGACAGACAGACAGATAGAAACAGATAGGGAGAGGAGGTGGGCACCTTGTTGTGCTCTGGTGGGGACAGGTGCCAAGAAAGGAGAAGAGGTGGGAGGAAAGACAGGAATATGGTGCCTTGGAAGTGAAGAAAGAGTCAGTTCAGAAAAGAGTGGTGCATGGGGTGGAATACTGGAGAAAGACCAAGGAAAATGAGGACTGAAAAGTGGCCACTCAATTTGTCAACACGAAGGGAGCTGGGAGCCCTCTCTCAGATGGCAGGTTTAGAAACCAGATTGGAGTGGTTGAAAAGTGAATGGCGGCAGCCCCATAACAAATAAGTGAACCTTGACCCTTACCTCACACCATATACTGCTCATCGGCACCAAGATGAGATCACGTCTTGTAGCATTAGCTTTTCATGTGCAATCACTAATATTTATGTGATTAAATTAAAGCAAGTGAGGTGTGTGTGCACACATCTATCTAGCACTTTCCACACCACATCATAATTATTGGTTGGCTCATGTGTCTCTCACATGAGCCATGAGCTCCTTGAACACAGATACAGAATCTGTCATCTTCTTATCTCCACTGTAACTCAAAATGGATCATCGACCTGAACATAAAATCTAAAACTATACAACTTCTGGAATAAAACGTAGAAGAGACTTTTGTAAACTTAGGATAGGTAAAGATTTCTTAGGACACCGAAAGCATGCAAAATAATTGGTAAGTTGTACTTCACAAAAGTATTTCAATTTTGTCCTTCGAAAACACCATTAAGAAAATGAAAAGGTAAGCTACAGACTAAGAGAAAATATTAACTTACCTATCTGACAAAAGACTTGTATTCAGAGTATATAAAGAATTCTTACAACTGCATAATGAGGCAATTCAATAGGAAAAATAGAAAAAGATTTAAACAGGCATTTCACCAAAATAAAGAAGCACATGAAAAGATGCTCAACGTTATTAGTCATCAGGGAAATGCAAATTAACACCACAATGGGACACGACTATACACACCTATTAGAATGGCTGAAATTAAAGATTCACCATACCAAGTGTTGGTGAGGATGTGGAGCAACTGGTGGGAGTGGAAAATGGTCCAACCACTTTGGGAAACAATCTGGCAGTTTCTTATAAAGCCAAACATACATTAGCATACGACCCAACAGTTCCGCTTCTACATATTTATTTACCTAAGAGAAGTGAAAACACGTGTCCATACAAAGACTTGTCTGCTAGTGTTCGTAGTAGCTTCGTTCATGAAAGTCCCAAACTAGAAATAACCCAAACGTCCACCAGCAGGACAGACAAATAGTGTATTCGTACAGTGGAACTTTTCTCAACAATACTCAGGATGAATTGGCGATATGTGCAACAATTACGTGAACCTCAAAAACATTATGCTGAGTGAAAGATGCCAGACACCAAAGAGTGCATGCCGTATGATTCCATTTATGTGAAATTCTAGAAAAGACGAATCTATCCATGGTGACGGAAAGCAGATCAGAGGTTGCCTGGGGCTGGTGGTGGGAGTGGGGATTGACTGTAAATAGTCATGAGGACACTTTGTATTGTTCTTTGGTTTTTGGCGTTGTGGTTGCATGGCTGCATACATTTGTCACAACTGATCAATCTGAGCACATCTTGTTGCATGTAAATTGTATGTCAATAAAGGTAATTTTTAAAAAGTGAGTGGGACAGCCCCATAGTACGACACCATATGCTTTCCATATATGTGCAAATATACACATTTCCACATAGGTATATAAATACATAGAAACATCCAGAAGGATATACACCAAAATGGCTGTATTGTTGACCTCTGGGTAGAGGTAGGGGGAGAGGACTGTGATTAAGGTAAGTGGACAAAGGGACTTTAGCCTTAACTACAGTGCTTTAAATTTCCAAGTGGACAGTATGTTCACGTATTCCCTTGTACTTAGATTTCCAGAAAGGGTGAGGAGCAGAGGTAAGCAGAGTTTGTTCCACCCTCAAAAATCAATTGAATGTCTTTCACCTGTTTGGACCAGCCATTCCCTTCAATTATTTATTGAGTATCTATGTCCCTAGCAACGTACGATGAGACAAGACTCTTCCTTTCTTGGCACTGACTCTTCCTTCAGCTCACCCGAAAGAAGCCAGACAGCCCAAGATTCGACACCCATCACTTACTAGCTGGGGACCAATTTACTCAAATTTTTAAGTCTTGCTTTTGCTGGATCGTAGTAGCACCTGCCACATAGTGCTCCTGAGGGATTCAGTGAGAAAATAGAGGCCAAGAGCTTGGCATAGGGCTTGATAAATAAGAGCTGAGATTTGTCTTTTACTATTATTACCATATTTTATTGATTCTAAGACACAGTTTTCTCATATTTTAATATTTCCCAAATTGGACGCATTTTACAATTGATGTCACAATTTATTTGGCAGCGCTCTTTCCTTTCTTGGTGTATAAAATGATGATGCACCTTACGATCGCTGGTGTCTTAGATTGCATGAAATATGGTGATAGCATTTCGCTCATAGCTTTCCTGTGAGGCCCTGTCAATATTTAACCAACATTAGAAACAGAAAGAAAAGCTAATCCTCCTACCCGCCTGGGGGAAAGAGAAAACACAGGAATGATTTAATTAAACCATCGCCACCACTACCCCAACAATAGAATGTTCCATCTGGCACAGCTGTCAATTTGGGGAAGGCCCAGCTGCCCAGAAGCTTCTTAGGTACCACTTTCTGTCTACTTGCTATCCAGCCACCACTTCCCTGTATGGCCAATGCTGGTCCCTTGCTCTTCAGCCAAGCTATCCATCAGCCTCTTACGCTTCCCCACCCGAAGGCTCTCCTCTGCAACAACAAATCACAAGTATCCTGGGGGAGACCTTTACCTATTGCTTCTGTTCCCCCCGTGCCATGGCCATCTGGAAATTCTGATGATGCTATCGTGGTATTCACCCACCAGGAACCTTTTTGTGCATCACGTGGGTTCTTAGTAACAAGCCACAGAAGCCAACCCTAGCTAACTTCCGCAGAAAGAGATTGCTTTGGAAAGAAAGTGGGAGGCTCACGGAGTTGATGGGAAGGGTGAGAAGCAGGCTGGGAAAATAAACAGGAACCGAAGGAGGGCAGGCAGAACCAGACGCCCAGGATGCTGCCGCTGCGTGGCCACCACTTTCCACCCCAGCCCCAGGACTCGCTCAGCCACCCCTGCTGCAAGTCTACACACCTTCCGCTGTGAGCCTGCATCACTCCCACAACGCTCAGCTTCCCTCTGGGAGTGTAGCAGAGCTTGACCCCAGCCCTGTGTGCCCTCCCTACTTCTGGGGTGGAGACGGGGATGGTTGGTCACCTGCCACCCACCAGCCCTCACTATGGAGAATTCTTGTTACTCAGGAAGTGGGTACAGATGCTCTGGCCAGCTGAAATACGGCCAATGCTCCCTACGTTTGTTTTTAGGAATGCTTGTGTTTTCAAAACCAATGACTGGTTCAGAATCCCAACACTCAGGAATGTTTCCTCTTGGTATTTTGTCTGCAATTCAGGCGAGTTACCCCCTGGGGGAGCAGAGACGTTTTATGGTCAGGCCTGGTGGGCCAAGGGGCCAGACATCCCACAGGCGGGGCTAACAGAGAAAGTCACGCTCGGCACCTTCCAGTTATCCTCCGTTAAAAAGTACGAACAATAGGATTTTGTTACAACTGCTATGAAAAAAGATCATCTAGAATTATGAATTACTGTTTGCCAACAGTGATACTCAACTAAAGCAATATTTAAAGAAATAAAGACATCCGTGTACTTTCTTAACTAACACTTAACTTATCAATCACAGTTAAAGCCAGTGGTTCTGAGAACAGCAGTGTCACCCTGGAACTTGTTAGAAATGAAAATTCTTGGGGAGCTTTTAAAATATTCAAGCCTGGGGCCCACCCCAAACCAGTTAAATCTTCCTGGCGAGGGAAGGGGCCTTGTTTTTTTTAAAGCTTCCTAGCTGACTCATGCACCGTCAGGGTTGAGGGACACAGACGTGAGCCGTGATCATGAAGAATGCGTCTCAATTCATGCAAACCTCTTAGCTCCCCTTTGAGAGTAGATTCTCGTCTCTTCCACCTTGAGATTTTTGGAAGTGTCGCTGAGTTTCTCCCCTGCCTTTGACAAGCACTTTCCTGCTAAACTAATCCACCTCCGTAAAGGCAAACCCAACCCATCCCGGGACAACAGCGGCTATCAGCAGTAGCAGAAAGCCGCCGTATGTTCCTTCTCAGCCCAGAATTCCAGGCGACCATCCTTTCTTCCTCTAAAGGAGGGTTTCATAGTCTGCTTTGTTAACATGCCCTCTCCACCCCGTTTACCCCACATCACTGGGAGGGAATCAGAATTGCCAGATGTTGCACAGGTTAAAAGCAGCTGTTATTGTTTTAGTCAAGACTCTTCTCGTCTCTCAATTCAGGATCTTGTTTACCCGTTGGCTTCTTTTTCTTCTATTGCAAATGAGCTTTATTTACTTGCTGAGGAATATGGCCATCGGCAGCTTTAATGTTACCTCATTTTCACAGAGACCCAAGGGGAAAGAGGGTGTCTCTCACCCAGCTTCAGCATGAAAAATCCCAGGAAAGGCTTCTCATGGCTTAGCCTGGCCTCTTGGTTAAGAAGCCAGGACTGGATCACTCAGATCTTATGGTCAGGGAGCTGGGTCTGTGACCAGGTTGTAGGGAAGGGATGCTGGGCAGACCCACCCAAAAGCTGTTACAGGTCGGTTAACAATTTAGCCACTTTTAGGTTCATCAGTTTTCATATTTGAGTCAACACGTGTGTTTCCTGATGGAGACCACCTTCCTTATGAAGGTCAAATGTATCAGAGCTTTGACATATATTACCACACAGAAGGATAATTCAAGAAGAACATTTTAGAGGACGATGAAGGTTTCCACCAATCCTAGTGCATCCAGAGAGGACAAGCAGGACGGGGAGGGGCTCAGACCATGTCATCTGAAGAACTGTTGGAAAGCAGGGTGTTTGGCTCAGAGCAGAGAAGACTGAGGGGAGGGAGCTGCTGGCTCCTGTTAATATTCGGATTTCTCACGTAAGAGAAGGTTATCCTCGTTCCACATGGCTTCACAAGCAGAATTATTCCCTAACTGGCCACAGGATGAGGTCCAAAGTCCTTAGCATGGAGTCCAAGACCCGTATCCACTTTCCAGAGCCTTCTCTGACATCATCTCTGTGGTCTAAAGGAGCCAGGGTCAAAGGAACACAGCACAGGGCACGTGTTCAAGGTAGAAGGACAGGTTCTACTCAGATGGCCACAGGAGGAGAGATGGCTCAGTAGAAACCGAGCCCAAGTCCCACCAAGACCAAGATGACTGAGGGTTTCCAGCTAAGAGTGTCAACGAAGACAAAGATGACCCCTGAGGGTGAACAGAGAGGAACCAAGGGGGCTACAGAGAAATGAAAAAAGGGAACACAGTTTGGCAGCATTGCATTTTCTTGAGCAGAAACTCAACACGGGAGCTGGGATCACCTTCAGAGACAGAGACTAGCGCAGGCGGAAGCCAGGCTGAAGTCTGGTCAAGTCTCTTAACATAGTGTTTGGGCAAGTCCTTGGTGCCAAGTGGCAGTTCATAGTTCACACCAGGCACAGGCAGTGAGTGGTGCAGGGGAGGCCAGGGAGGGCCTGCGTGGGTCATCTTTGCTGAGATGCCCCCAATGCCTAGCATGGTGCTTAGTAGCAGTATTTTTCGAATGGACGAATCAATGTGTGCATGCAAGAACACTGTGGCCTCTCATTGTCGGCCCTGGGCGCTCCTGCCAGGGCTGGATTTGACCCGTCTGGACAAATGGGTCAGGGTGTTTGTGTTGTCCACACAGTGAGATTTTGGAGGGAAAGAGACATAATGGAAAGAACATGGGTTAGACAGATTTCAGTCCTTGCTGCATCATACACATGTAACTTTGAACAAGTTGATGAACCTCGCCGAGTTTGCATTTTCTCAGCTCTAAAATGGGAATAATAATAATGTCTAGCTATTTGGGTTAATAGAGGCATGAATGAGATTTCACAGACCCAGCATCTAGTCTGCCCCTCAGTATGAGGCTTAAGAAAACTTACCTCCTCTTTACCCAAATGGTTATAATCATTTTGTTCTGTTTTATGTCCCAAAATGTGAGTTGATGTCCAAGTGTTTTGGAGGACAGAGAGACTGTCTCAGCTGCACAATGTCATTTCTAATTAAAAACTCAATAAAGCTTCTGCTTCGTAATGATCAGGGTTTCTGGGGTTGCTCTGGTCCATGTGGCTGGATTAGATATCCATCTCTCTTAGCCTGGACACGCGGGCAGGGTTTCCCCGAGAAACCCATGCACCACCTACATCAGGGTCCGCTGAGTATCTGAATCATGTAGCTTTGCCTGACGTGCAGATCTCCAGGCCCACTCCACACTCTGGGAATCTGAACGTGAACCAGCTCCCTGAAGTGATTCTTACGGGCACTGAATTTTGGGTTAAGGACGTGGCCCAAAGTTCTCCACCGAGGCAAGAATGTGCCTCACCACCGCCGGCCTCAAAACCTACACAGACCCCACGGCAATGCACCTTCCCTAACACCCAGGGATCAGAGGTCACCCATTATACTCCATTTCCAAACAGCGGGAAGAATCACATAAAACGGCCCATCCTTCCTGCACAGAACTACTGAAAGGCTGTGTGCCTTCTGAGACCACAATCCTCTCTTCCCTTGGGCTTCCATCTCCTTAACCTCTGCAGGCCTTGGTTTCCTTATTGCTAAGAGGTGGTAAACACTAAATTTTATTCTATGGAGTGACCAACTGGTCCCAGTTTGCTGACCAAAAGTCCTGAGCAGGCCCACCGACATAGTTGATCATGCTACCTGGCACATAGTAGGTGCTTATGAGATGGTAGTCTCCATTCCCTCCTCAGAGAGCTGCAGTGAGGGTGGGATCAGATGATGTTCATAGACCTTTGGTCAAGTATGGCACTTGACCAAGGAGCTTGCTAGAAATGCAGAACCTTGCCCTGCCCCAGACCTACTGAGACGGGAGCTACATCTAACAAGATACCCAGGTGATTCATTCGCATGTGAAAGTCTGAGAAGTCCTGGCTTCGTGCTCAGCAAATGATAGTCCTTTCTACCCCTTCTCTGACAGAGCTTACGAAATAAGCACTTCTTAAGGAAGGCATAACCCATCTAGATCTCCTTAAAGAACAGTCCAAAAGCAATTTCAATGTTCCCCCATCCTGGGGCTGAGACTTTCACTCTTCAAGTTCAAGGAAGGAGTTGTAGATGAGGGTAGAATCAAAGAATATTCTAGAATTATGGGTTAAAAACATAAACAGAGGTAGAGTTGAGTTAATCATGGTGGGTACCTTGGACAGCTCCACTCAACAGACTCTTAACATAATCAACACTTTCAGACCCGAGTGACAGCTCACCCGCTCCCACTCACTCTGTTGTTAGGGTGTGGTGAGTCATCCAATCAGCCTGAACCAGTTATGAGAGTCCTGCTGGCAGAGCTGCACATGGTCCTGGCAATATGGGGACTGATCCAGTGAAGCCCACGAGGAGTAACAACCCTCTGACAAGAAACAGGGTGTTCTCACAATGCCCCTCAAGGTCAGCGGGGCGCCCTCATTAGCATACGGCCACTTCCAATGCCCAGCCTGCAGGTGGCGGCCATTCAATTTCCCTTTTCCACAGAGGCCGAGCCCTAACTGCGACTTCACTGAATGAGCCCTGCAGGGCTCAGAGGAAGCGCTTCAGAGAGATCCCGCTCAGATTAACGCGTAAAATTTAATTATGGAGGCCTGGGCGACCGCACGGTTTAAAGCCATTTAGGAAGCCTGAGAGCCACAGAGCCCTCCTACTCCCGTGCCCAGGGAGGCTGGGGCAGCCCTTTGATCAGGAACCGCTGGGAAAAATCTCAGTTTGCATATTAAGGTCAGGAATTTAAGCTTTCACTGTCCTCTCTAAATGGCCACGTGGAGAAAGAGCAATTCTGAAACACCAAGAGGATGCAGGACCACCAGAAGCCAAGGTTCCCATCTCTAAGCAGCTCTATAGCCAAATTCCATTGCCAGATAAAGGCCAAAGGTGCGAGACAAAAATCCCTGTCCTTAGGAACCCATAAATGAATAAGGAGACAGACATGAACAGCAACAATAAGTAAATGCAGCACAGAGGGGAGATTAACTCGTGCCTTGGGGGTATTCCTGGAAGGCTTCCCAGAGGAGGTGGTACTTCCTCGGGGTTTTGAAGAATAAAGAGGAGTTATTCTTGCAAATAAAGGAGTGGGAGTGGGGAAGGACATTTCAGGCAGGACTCTGCTGGCTCTGAAATTTGTAGGAACAAAGCTTCTTCTGTCCAACTCATCTCTGTCTGGAAGATTCTCTCCTGCTTTGCTCTAGGTGGAGCTGGAGAACTGGTCAGCATCCATTCCCCAAAAACTTCAGATTGTAAGCTCCTGGAGGGCAGAACTCCGCTCTCTTTAGATTCCCAGCAGTATCTGAAGGGAGAAGCTGAGCCCATAAGAGAAATTTAAAGCGGCGCTGGACTCAACACACAGCTTCCAGGACCCTCCTTGCACGAGCCAACTCTTGTCCAAACTCCGACGCCCTGCTTCTTTCACGTATATAGAGAAGAATGATTTTTCCATCACTTTAATCCTCACAGAATGCAGAGAGTGAGGCAGGGTGAGTGGATTTACGGCCTCAAATGAATTTCAAGATGAATGAGAACAATCTCAATTAAAATCAAATTTCTGGGAGAGGAGTTGATCTCTTTCAAGGAGAGAGTGGGCCTGGCCTTGCCCGAAGCCACAGCAGCTCCTTGATGGGGATTTAAATGCTACAAGGTGGAGAGTCGGGAGCAAACATCTGTGGATGCCGCCACCTTTGAAGCTAATTTTCTGATGGCCCTTTCACCGCGGGACCGCGGGAGGCCAAACACCGTTTTTAATTACGCACGAAAGCGTGGAAAGGCCCTCTTCTCTTTAGCCTCTGCTAAACTCCTGGCTCTTCACGCACAATCTTCTCTCCAAGCTCTCTCTGCCCTTTCGCATGAGTCAGCTGTTTTGCCTGTAGCCTTGGGGGAGGATAAATGAGGGCTCCAGGGGGTCAGGGATTTGCTCATAGTTGGTTAGAAAAAAACGTAATAGTGGCCAGATATGCAGCACTGTGCCAGGGATTTTACACACGATTTCTTTGATCTCAGAACTCCCCAGGTATTAGTAGCTTTATTTTGTAGATGAGAAAGGCTCAGAGAGGTTGTGAAACTGGCTCAAGGTCACACAGCTGGTGGGTGGAATTTAAACCTGTGGCTTTGGATCCCAAAGACTGGTCTGCCCCCCCTTGACGCAGGAGCCCCAGGAGGAAGGCATGCTCAGAGCTGAGGAGAGGGGGGAGACAAGCTGGGTTTGGCTCCATCAGGGAGTCCAGGTCTCTGGGAACTGCCTGTCCACCTCTTCCCCAAACTTCTGGAATATTCCTTGGGGTCTCCAGAAATTTGGTAGGGTCTTCTCTTAGTCCAGAAGATATACCCTTCTTCCTCAGCTATTTCCTTCCTACAGTGATGTCAGAGTGAATCAAGGACAAGCCCCTTAAGGAATTTTCTCTGTTAATCTGGAAGAAGGCTCTCTTCCCTGCTTCTCTCCCAGTAGGGACCCCAAAGCTACAGCCTGTAAAACCTGGGACGACTCTGCCTCCCCCCAGGGGACATCTGGAAATGTCTGGAGACACTTTTGGTTGTCACATCGCAGAGGGAGAGGTGCTCCTGGAGTCTCGTAGGTGGAGGCCAGGGATGCTGCTTGCTGAACATCCCACGTGCGCGGGACGGGCCCACCACCCAGAACTATCCAGCCCCAGTGTCAGCAGTGCCGTGGCTGAGAAACCCGCTGTCAAAGCTGATGACGTACGGGGCAAGAGGGGGACGCCCTCACCTTCAGTGCCCTAGGCCTGTGGGGCGCCGCCACCCCCACACGGGACAGGCTCCACTGTGTGTGAGGAGGGGAGGCAACTCACAAGGAAGACGCAGGGCCTCTTGCAGAAATGATGAAAAATTTCAAGACGGTGACAGCAGAGCGTTAAACCAAATGAAGGCCCGTCTACGTGGGGGCCCGGTGCCACTGAGCAGGCGGCCCCCTCATGAAGCCGGGAGAGAGCGTCCCACTTTCCCTGACGTCTCCACCAGCGTCCTGTCCCCGGAACTCAGGTTAACTTTTGTTCTGATGCTCCTGGCTCCTCCGGGGCGGTTCAGGCCCAGAACGCAGTGAGGGCAGTGCCTGCTCGAGTCTAAAGTGGCAGCTTACCTCCCTTCCAAGGAGAAAAAGTCATTTTTGCCATCAGGAAACGGAGGAGCAGGGCAGAGTGGACTGCCTGGGAGGCGCTGGGTTGTCCCTGCTCTTACTGCCCCTTGGGGGGCTCCAAGGGTCAAGATGCTGGAAGGGTTTTCCAACACAAGGCAACTGAGGAGCAGAAAGCGGGGTGAGGTGGGAGGGGTGGGGGTGGAGGAAGAGAGAGGGAGACATTTAGCTTTCTGGATCCTTCCCTGAAGCTGGGGCCCCCAGGGCTGAATTGTGTGGCTTCTCCCTTTCCTGTGACCCTTCATCAGCAGAGGCCACCCTGACCCTCACCTCAACCCCCACCCCAGGAAAGGAGGGGTGCAAACATGGCTCAGCCCAAGGAACGGGCCACCTGTTTTCCCCACAAGGACCCTGGCAATCAGCTTCTCTCCCTCTACATACAGTCCCCCCCCAGCTCTGCCCCAGCCCCCCAAAAAGCAGTCCCCTGCCGTTTATCTTCATGATGCTGTCTTCATTTTGCTTCCTTTTTCTTAAGCATTTTACAATTATGCTCTTCTGCTGTGTTGAGGGTGTTTTGCAAACCATCTTGCATGCCTTTAGGGAAGATGGTGGTGGGGGCTGCAGGGAGGGGAGGAGCCCGGGAGGACCAGAGCAGCCCCGGTCTGTGTCTCCGCTCAGTGTCCAGGTCTCATCACTTACGGAACAGGAGAGGAGGGCCCTGCCACCTGCGCCGGCAGCACCCGGGGCGGACAGCCGCACACATTTCAAGGGCCTCGGCTTCTTTCTCAAGAGCGGGGGAGAGAGAGCATGAGGAAGGCCCAGGGCTGGGGGCTGACCCACCCACCAGATCATGGCCACAGGGCAGAGCCACCACCAGCCACACCCCCTGCAGCACAGGCCTACTGGTAACGAGAAGTGACACTGTAAACGGTCGAGGGCCCCTGTCTTCTGGTATCCGTGTTGGGAGTCTGCGTGGAGTCTAACAGTGTGGACCCCTGAGCCAGACCCTGGGTTTGCATTTCAACTCTACCACCTACTAGCCATGTAACCTTAATCCCTCTGTGACTCAGTTTCCTTATGTATAAAATGTGGGACCTACTTCGTCAGGGTCACTATAAATGGCTTAATATTTATAAAGTGCTTAGAAGGGTGTCTGACACGTGGTACACACTAATATGAGTATTTGTTAAATACATTAAATTGCCAGATTTAATCCCCACAGCAACCCTAAGAGGTAGGCACTATTATTATCCACATTTATAGATGAGAACATTTGAAGCACAGAGAGGTTGAGATACATGCCCAGAGTCACACAGCTGGGATGTAGCAGAGCCAGGATTTAAATCCAAGCAGTCTGGCCCAACGCCCAGGCTTGGCTAGGCTCGTGTCCTCTCTCTGAGGTGAGGATGGAGAGTGAGCGCAGAGGTGGCACACCTGGGTCGGGGTCAGAGGCTGGGTTCTGGCTCCAGAGTCCCTACAACGGGCTTTAGGCCTCAGTTTCCTCCCCTGAAAGCGAGGAGTTTCTGTTGATGTTTGGATCGCTCTTCCTGTTGTTGTGGCTCTAAGAGGCCAGGTGGCCTTGGTCTCTGGTCACTGTCCTGGCCCCAGGACTGGCCTCTGGGTCAAGGAAAGAGCCTGGAGGGGGAGCAGCCGCCCCCAGAGCAGGGTGGATGGATGGCGGTTTCCAGGACGGCTCCCTGCACGCACCATCAGCCCACGACTGAATCCCACAGCCAGGGCCCGGGGGGCAGGACGGGCACAAACATGACCTGAAGTGGACCTAGTCATTGCTCTGGTGCCCGCCGACTCTCGTCCAGTTGAGGGCTCCGCCTGCTTCTCTCTGCAGTCTGGATGCTTCACCCTGATGGGGCTGCCAGGGCCCCAGTCCTGGGCTTCCCCCAGGATCGGCCTCTCCTGGGACACCTGCCCCACCCTCAGCCCTGTCTCCTCCTCAGCTTCTCTGTGGGGCCCAGGGGAGGGGCCCAGGCTCGGAGGAGTCAACCCGGCATCTTCCGGTTTCGAGGGGTCCGTGAGCAGTGCCGGCATGGGCGCAGGGAGGAGTCAGGCTCAGGCCCCCACCTCCCCGGCCTCCCGGTCCAGTGCGCCCTCTCTCCTCCTCAGGGTGATTCAGGACAGAATCCCCGGTGATCCTGACGAGGCTTGGGGCAAGAGAGGGAAGGAGTAGCCTGGAGCAGAGACGGCCCCCAGCCCCATGCCCTTGAGCTCAGCCCGGCTCCCACCTCCTTGCTCCTCGGCCTTCCTGGCC
Source organism: Tapirus indicus (assembly GCA_031878705.1). Classification (NCBI taxonomy): domain Eukaryota; kingdom Metazoa; phylum Chordata; class Mammalia; order Perissodactyla; family Tapiridae; genus Tapirus; species Tapirus indicus. The sequence continues at coordinate 53,049,131 of CM062932.1, forward strand.
AACACAGGCTGGGCTCTCACGCGTCCGGTGCACCCTCATATCGGCTTCTCCCTGTGCTCACCTCACGTCCGACCCACACGGGCACAAGGGCCCCTGATTTCAGACCACACCCAGAGAGTGCGCTGCGGGTCTGGGGGGCTGAGACTGATGAGGTGAAGGGCAGAGAGTCCCCAGCGCCGTGCCCCAAATACCCTGTTTCTCCAGCTGCCTACGTCAGGATCCCCTTGCGGGCTGTTTTGTGAAAGATTCCTGGGCCCTACCCTAGACTTCCAGAAGCAGAATCTCTGAGGGGCAGGAACCTGATTCTAAAAAAGTCTCCCAGGGAACCTTACCCACTTTAGAGTGGTGCTTCTCGCCCTGGCCCCACGTGAGAGTCTTGTGGAGCCTATAAACGATGCCAGGGCCTGGGCCTCACCCCCAGGCCAAGGAAATCAGCCTCCAGGCTGGACATTAGGCATCTGTGTGTGTGTGTGTGTGTGTGTGTGTATACACACACACATATATTTTGGTGAGAAAGATTGACTGAGCTAACATTTGTGCCCATCTTCCTCTCCTTTGGGTCTGGGACACCGCCACAGCATGGCTTGTGCGTGGGTCCACGCCCAGGATCTGAACCCATGAACCCTGGGCCACCAAAGCAGATCACATGAACTTAACTACGCCACCGGGCCGGCCCCCGGGCATCAATATTTTTAAAAAGTGATTAAAATGTTGCATCCAGGGTTGAGAGCTACTGGTCTTCAGAGTTTGAGAACCACTGGCCGGATCTTACCCAGGAAAACAGGAAGCAAGAGAACTGGTGCCAGCTGGGACCCTTGGGCCGCAGATCCCCCAGGATCCGGCCCACCAGCTCCTGCCAGGCTAGCTGTCACTGAAGGCGAGGAGAGAAGGGAGCACCCGTACCACACTTCTGGGGCTTGGCGGAAGGGAAGCCAGCACTGTCGGGCCGGTCCGGGAGGAGAGCAGGTTTACGCACACGAGGCACTTACAGACTGTTTAAGAGAGTTAAGGGAACTTGAGAAATAAATGCTCTGGGAGGTTAAAGAAGGGAGTGATCTCCTCCAGCTGCAGAGCGGGTGGGAGGGGCTGGAGGTCAAGGCCTTCATGGAGCCAATGGTTCCTGGAGACCAGAGGCGAAGGTCTGGGGATGTTTAGCTGCCACGTGGGATGCTACTGACATCAGGTGGGTAGAGACCAAGGACGCCGCTAAACATCCCGCAGTGCACAGGGCAGCCCCACAGGAAGAATGACCTGGCCCCAGATGTCCACAGCACGAGGCTGAGGAGCCCTGTTTAGAGCAGAGCCGGCCGAGGGTGTGTGCTGGGAGGGGAGGCCGGCCCGAGCTCGGTGGGGTCCTGAATGAGGAGGCTGAACCTGGGACTACGAAAGGACAGGTTTCTGGAATTCTGACAATTGTGCCCAAAGGATCAAAGCGGGGTGGGGGGGGGGAAGGCGTGGCCAGTGGGGGAAAGGAAAAACGGAAGCAAAGTGGGCTCCGTTAAGGGGGCTGGAGGTCCTACACGGATGGTCTGTGGACAGAGGCCTAGGCCTGCTCTGCCTCTGCTGGCACATGAGGAGGAAAGAGACCGGATCCCTGCCCTCGGAGAGTCCAGCTTGGAAAAAGAATCAGTGGCCCAATAGTGAAAACAAGAGTCCACATGGAAAAGGCAGGTTTGTCACAACTGGTTGGAGAGAGGTCCCCGGGGGCGTGGGAGAAGCCTGGGGAGGCTCTCGGGAAGGACCAAAGGCTGGGTCCAGGGAGAGGCGAGTAGGCACCCAGGGCACAGCATTGAAGGAGGCACCTCCCTCTCAGGGGACACCCCTCCCTTGTACACCCCGGAGAGTAAGCGCCTCCTTCAATGCTGTGCCCTGGGGGTGTCTCTATCGTCCCTCTACCTCCTCCCAGGGTCTGCTCTGAGTTAGGAAAGAGGGGGTTCCCTTGCGCTTCCGGAAGCAAGAGCAGTCTCCTCTTTGAGTTGCGTAAGCCTGCTGTCATCTCGACACCCTTGAATAAAACATGCAAATAATGAAGGCGACTCTGGGCAGGAATGAGCCCCCCTCCTAAGGGACCTGGCCCTCTCTTGGCATCATCATGCCATCTGTCTCTCCTAACCTGTCACCCCTTCCCCATCTTGAGTCCTACTGATGACTTTGCCTCTGTGCACTGAGTACATAGGACGCATCTCAGAGACACTCCCTCCGTTTCCTCCCCGAGGTCCACCAGCGCTCTATTTACACCTCTGTCCCCATCGGAGATGCCCCCACCCTTGCTCTGCACCCCCTGCCTGTGGATGTTCACCCTGCTCCTTCCCTTTCTCTCCTGCTGTAAGGACTCGGTTCCATCCGTGCGCATGCTCCTTAGAGTGCTTTCCCAACCCTACCTCCTCGAAGTGTCTGCTCTCCTCCACTTCCTTTCATCCGTATCTTCTCACAGAGATGGCCTGTGCTCATCGCTTCCATGCTGTCACTTCTCATTCACTTTTGAAAATTTATTTTTATTGTGGTAAAATATATGTATCATAAAATTTACCATTTTAATCATTTTTCAGTGTAAAATTCAGTGGCATTAAGTACATTCACAAAGTGCAATAATCACCACAGCCTATTTCCAGAACTATTTCATCTTCCCAAACAAATTCTATAGCTTTTAGGGAGTAAGTAACTCCCCATTCTTCCCTCCCCCAGCCCCTGGTAACCTCTCTTCTACCTTCTCTCTCTATGCATTTGCCTATTCTAGAAACTTCATATAAGTGGAGTCATAGTATGTGGCCTTTTTTGTCTGGACTCTTTCCTTTAATATGTTTTCAAGCTTCATTCATGCTGTAGCATATATTAGAACCTTCCTTTTTAAGGCTGAATAATAGTCTATCGTATGTATACATCACGTTTTGTTTATCCGTTCATCCATTGATGGACACCTGGGTTGCTTCCACCTGTGTCACTGAATAATGCTGCGATAAATGTTCATGTGTAAGTGTCTGTGTGGACATGTTTTCACTTCTCTTGGGTATATACCTAGGAGAGAAATTGCTGGGTCACATGGTGACTCCATGTTTAATCATTTGAGGAACTTCCAGACTGTTTTCCAAAGGGGCTGTCTGCCTCCACTCTTGCCTCTTTCAAATCTACTCTTCACAGGGCAGCTGAGGTGATCTTTTAAAAACAAACTTCAAATCGTACTTCTTTCTTCTTTTAAAATCCATCCATGACTCCAGATTGTTCTTAGAATTAAATACAAATCATTGCCATGGTCCACAGACCCTGCGGCCAGGTGCCAACCACACCTCGGGACCATCTCCGCTGCCCACTGGCTCCGTTCCCGGCTTCCTTTCTGCTGCTCCAACAGGCCCAGCAACTTTCTCCCAAAGGCATCTACACTATCTCCACGCTCTACCTGGAATGTTCTTCCCCCTGGTATTACTTTCCTGTGGCTGCTGTAACAAAATGCCACAAACTGGGTGCCTTACAATGACAGAAGTTGATTCTTCCACAGTTCTGGAGCCCAGAAGTCTGCAGTCAAGGTGTCGGCAGGGCCACGCTCTCTCTGAAGGCCCTAGGGGAGGGTCCCTCCTTGCCTGGTCCAGCTTCTGGTGGCTGCCGGGAATCCTCCACGTTCCTTGGCTTGTGGCTGCATTACCCCAATCTCTGCCTCCATCATCACGTGCTGTCCTCCTCTGCGCACAGCTGTGTCTCCTCTACTTTTGAGGACACCAGTCACACTGGATGTGGGTTCACCCTACTCCAGCATGACCTCCTCTTACCTAATTTCACCTGCAATGATCCTGTTTCCAAATAAGGTCATATTCTGAGGTTCTGGTGAGAACATGAATTTGGGGACATTATTTAACCCAATACTCTCCTGTTCCTCAGGTCTCAGCTCGAATACCACCTCCTTCCCGCCCCCCCTTCCGCAGCCCCCCTCCCGCAGCACATTCTTATGTCTTTTTGGCCCCTCCACCAGCTGTAATTAGGTTTCGTTGTGGTTGGTTACTTATCCATTTCCCCTGCTGGTGTGAAAGCTCCCTAAAGCAGGCTTTCACACCGGTAGGCCTACCTTGTTCGTCCTCCAACACTGAAACGCCCGCCTGACTCAGAGCAACTTTTCAGGAGCTTGGAAGGAGGAAGGGAAGGAGGTCCCGCAGGAGGATGCCTGGACGCGGGCCACGCAGGGGCCCCTGAGCAGTCTGTCAGAACCTCAGTGGTGACCGCCAATGCTCCAGTCCCTCGTGTGCCCGACGGTGCCTGGAACCCCAGCCATCTCAATAGCCCCGGGGACAGTGCCAGCTCTCAAGGACAGGTTCCGTCGTCCAGCCCCCTCTACACCACGCCGATCACGGACGCCAGATGGGTACTTAGACAGCATGTGCGAGAACTCCACGGAAGCTACAGTCTGAACTCCCAAGAGAGCAAGCCTCTCTCTGAGGTGTCTGTGAAATGAGAACAAGCCTCTGCTAAACCTCCTTTCCAGCAAATGTCAGAGTCAATGCAAAGCCTCCTTCCTGTGCAGAGATGGACTAGGGTCTGGGGAGGGGTCTGGTCTGCTCTTCTCAGGCCACTTGGATCTGAGGTGATGAGGATGCCACAGAGGCACTGTGCCGTATGCGCACGTTGCCGGCCTCCGTCTCCTGGCTGGCTGCCTTCCTCGGCCCCTCCTGAGATGGAGGCAATTTGGAGCCGAATGTGGTGAAGAATCTGCAGCCACAGGGGTGTCAGTGCTCAGAGACGCACTCCCTCTGGATCCTGGGGCAGAATAGCACCCGCTTGGCGTAATGCACGTCTGGCGTCTGGCACTGTGTGGCTGCTGTTCGGTTTTAAGGGACCTGCCAGGAACAGAGTGTGGACGGTAAGCCGAGGTGCAAGATTGCAAACGTGGCTCCATTTCTCCCCGCCTTCCTGTATTCTTACCCTTCGCAACGTGACTTTGCAGCTTCTCCCATCAAAAGATGTCTACCTCCCACCTGTATTAGTTTCCCAGGGCTGCTGTAACAAATTACCATAAACTGGATGGCTTAAACGACAGAATTTATCCTCTCACGGTTCTGGAGGCTAGAAGTCCAAAGGCGAGGTGTCAGCAGGGCCATGCTTCCTCCGAAGGCTCTAGAGGAGAATCCATTCCACGCCTCTCTCCCGACTTCTGGTGGCTGCTGTCAGTCCCTGGTGTTCCTTGGTCTGTAGCTGCATCACTCCAATTTCTTCCTCCAACTTCACATGTCTTTCCCACTGTGTCTCTCTGTGCCTGGGACTTCTTCTCTTCTTATAAGCACACCAGTCAGTGGATTTAGGGCCCACCCTAAATCCAGGATGATCTTACCTGGAGAATGTTAATTACATCTGCAAAGACCCTATTTCCAAATAAGGTCGCATTCTGAAGTTCCAGGTGGACATGAATTTGGAGGGACACCATTCAACCAACTATACCACCGTTGAATCTGAACTGGCCTTGTGTCTTGCTTTGGCCAATAGAATGTGGTAGAATAGACCATGCTCAGATCTAAGACCATGAAGCTTCTGCTCTTGCTCTCTGAGCCCTGAGAACACCCGTAGATAAGCCTGAACTAGCCCAGGGAAGTGAGACTCAACATGCAGAGGCCCTGTCCTTCCAGCTGACCTGGCTGAGGCCACTCTAGACCAGCCCACTCACAGCCTACCCGCTGAGCTACTGAGCTCAGAGAAGCCTGGTAGAAGTCCCAGACCAGCTGAGCCAGCCTAAATTGGCAACCTGCAGAATCGAGACTGAATAAGTGGTTGTGGTTTTAAGCCACTGAGTTTGGGGTTATTTGTTACACAGCAGTAGACGATTGATTCACAAGACGTGATTGGTTCTGGGCAAATGGGGGAAAGGGGTGCCATTTCTGGGGGCTACTGGGTATAACAAAAACTAGTGGCCTAAGACCTGGGCCATCCACTAGTGCCCTGGCAGTCTGGACATCTTCTGAGCCACCCTAAGAAACAACTGGTGCTACAGAGTTCACGAGTGTGTGCACACCCACACACCTCCTAGCCTCCATCCGTAGTCCCTTAATGTGGAGCCACACACACAGTGGTGCCTAATAAAGGCTTGGAGGTGGTGGCGGAGGTGATCCTGACAGAAGCCAGGGTCAAAGCAACAAAGATTCCAGGAAAAATGAGTAATTGCCCACCAGCCTCCCCCGCTGACTGCCTCTCCATCTTCTGGAGCATGAGAAGAAGTATATTCCTTCTGTGCCTCAAAGTCACGTGGAAGCCGAGACGTTGCCAGTTTGAAATTCCAGAGATGGAACCCCCCACCTGGCCAGGGCCACCGATTATGTGCCCAAGAGCCAGCCATCAGCAGGACCTCGAACATGCTGGCTGAAATTAATCACTTGCCTTGCAAGAGTATTTATTTTCTCCTTTATACCTGGAGAGAAATGGGCCGTGAACTGGAAATTTCCAGAGCAGTAGGCTGAACTTTTTATCTGAATGGGAACAACTTTCTTTTAAAGTGCAACCATTTGCTCTGTTCAATTCCATCATTAAAGGACAATGGCCAATTTTCTGCGGACCTGGGATGTCGGTTTTGTCTAAAGAGTGAGTGTGTGGGGAATTTACTGCCCTGGCTGTGATTGCCCATGAAAACAGGTTATTTAACAGGATTTAAATACTGTGCTCTGAAGCTCAACAGCGGAGAGGAGGCAGCTGCAGAATTGGAGCGGCGTACTTCCCTCTAGCTCTTAATGAGGGAAGGCAGGAAAAGCAAGAGTGATAGATAAGAGACAGGCAGGAAGAGACAAGGACGGAACCAGGGCCAAAGAGATGGGCAGGCTGACCCCAGTCAAGAGAGAGTGCCTGCTCTTTTTAAGGCGATGTTAAAATAGGTGTGTATTCATACAATCACTTTTTCACAAGTTTCATTCAACAAGTGATTGTTAAATGATCTGCTAGGCTCAAGGCTCTCAGATGATATTAAACCAAAGGTGATACCAATTTTTGTGGGCTTCCTGGAGGAGGCATTTGGGATCCAATTCTTAACCTAATTTTTGATGCTTCTGCCAATTATTCTCTACCAACCTCCTGACTCCCCCCACCTTGCTGGCTTGCTAAATGAAGGAAAGAATAGAATATGGAGGTTACTGTCAGGAGGCCAGTTCTTTGGTTATTGTATAGCCTCCGTTTTCTCATCTGTAAAATGGGAATCATTATACCTAACTCATGTGATCATCTTCAGAATTAAACAAAAGTGCAGGGAAAGTTGTTCCCATTCAGACAAAAAGTTCAGCATGTGCGAGATACACACAGCTGTCGGTTACCTTTCCCTTCCCCGTCGGCCTTCGCCAGCCTACGTTGTTCTCTTTCTGAAAGTCTGCCTAGGAGTCTGTGTCTTCCAAAAGGCTTCCCTCTGCCTCGATGTTACTGAATTTGGGGGTGGCCCCGCCCTTAACAGCACAGTGTGGTGTCTAAAAGGGAAGGCTCGTGTCAGACTTCGACATTCAAATCTTGGCTCCATGACTCACTCCGTGATGTCGAATGAGATATTCACTCCCTTAACTTCTCAGTTTCTCATTAAAAATCTAGCACGTGCTTCTCAGGGCTGTTAGAGGTAAATGAGGTAACCCACATAAAACGCTTTCCTAGGGGCCAGGCACATAGAATGTGTTCAAAAAATGACAGCCGTTTCCCACCATTCTCGTGAACCGTGACCACAAATCAGGGTGGTTTCCTAGAGGACTGGAAGTCTAGGTTACAACTGCCACTGGGAAAGAAATCTTTGTTCTTGCTTGAAAAACAAAAGCGAAAACACCCCTGCCCGGGCCCACCTCAGAGAAGACACTGGCTGCCAAGCCCTGAACCTTCCAAGTAGAAAGAGTTTTACGTCCAGACTTAATTTGCCCAATTACTCCATCTGCTCACAGCTTACTCAGTCCCTTCAAAGCACACAAAGACTCTGAAGACGGACTGTCCTGGGTGAGGGAACAGAAAATGCTCAATTATCTATACAAATGGCAGGGAAGAAACACTCGTTTCCCATTTGGCTCAAGAAGGTTTCATACGACCTCTTTATACTGCAGACTTACCTCCTAGTTCTGCTTTGCTTACTCTAATTTCCAAATGGCTTTTCATTTCCTGCAATCGCGCTGTCTGAGATAGACGGGAGTGTTGAACCAGGAGGGGTGGTGGGAGGTAGGGAGGAGAAAGCCAGAGTGGATGAGCAGTACAATACCCCAGCAATACATTTTCCAAACCCCAGATCAGGAACCACAGCCCGAGGACTTGTGTGTGAGTGTATTTGGGAGATGGCAATCTAAGAGACATTGTTTGGCTGCTGAAATATTGGCACTCAGCAGTTTATGGGCACAAAGGAATAGAATTCTTGAAATCAGAGCTGTTCTAAAGAGTCCAGAGTGTATGGTAACCAGTGTAGGTCCAGGGAATCTAATTTAAATTTGCTGCAAAATGGAAAATCAGAAGCAAGTAACACATAGCAGTGGCAGTCTATGGGCACCCACTGAGAGCTGGGCTTGCCGTAGGATGTGAAGTGTTGTATTAGAGTCACTCACTGCCCTGAACATGAATTATCTGTCATTGTTATTTATTAATTAACCGTCATTAATTACTGGCATACTATTTGCCTAATGGGTGTCTCCCCAGCTCTATCCTGAGCTCATGAGAGCAAGGGCTACGCGGTGCCACACCCTCAGTAGATTCTCAGTATATTTGCTGAATGAATGAACCCAAGTATGTTCCTGGAACAAGCTCTTTACCTTGGAAGGAAGTGGGCAGGAGAGTCGGCACCAAGAAATCTTGCCCAGTTGAGCCCATGTGTGGCTCTCTCTGCAGCCCTGGCAGCCATATTGGAAGAACCAATAACTATTGTTCATTGAAGTGGGGACACAGCACAGCCTAAACCCTACAGCCGGGCATCCTTGGAACTCCATCTTCCCTTCTTCTCGTTCCAGCAATGTAATCTAACACGTGCGGGATCCAAAATGTGGTGGGAACCAGGAGCGTGGGCTCTGGTTTAGCGGAGTGTCCACCCACTGCCCTACTCAGACCTTCGGGCACCGCATGTAGCCACAGCCTCAGCCAGCAGGGAGCCAGCAGGCACAGTGATCTCAGTCCCAGCCTTCTCCCTCATGTCTCCTTCCCAGTCCATGGGACATATTAACACCTTCGCTACCTCCTGCAGTTCTGGCCTCCTCTGTGTCAAGCCTCCAGCTTAAGTATGATAATCTCTATCAAAACCACTCTCCAACCTGCCCCCTGTTGCAAAGGGATGGGGGAAGGAGAGGGTGGATCTTGAATGTGGTGTGGGGAGAGGGAGGAGCAAGAACAAAACACATAGAATTATGAAGGAAAGCAATTATATTGAAACGTGGTTATCAAAATATTAAAAAAACACATATCTGGAACAATTTGTGGTTTAAAAACCAATATATGGTAATTCATGTGCTCTTTTATTAACACGTTAAAAAACAAGATCTAGCTTCAGGTCTAACAACTACCATAATTTCAAAGTAGTGATGAGCATAAACAATATTTTGAAATATCTGCCACAACTGTAATATGATATGAAAATGTCTGTTTTCTGTTGGTGTAAAAGTCTCAAGAGCTGCTAATATTTCTGTGGTTTGTCGCCTATATTCATCATTAAAGGAAATGATACATTTTATTTAAGGTTAATGAAAATAAGGATGTGTTTTTTTCCCCACTCAAGTTCAAAGACCCCCTTGAATCCTATCGTGGGCCCCAGTAGACAGGCCCACAGCAGGTGAGTGTATGTTTGGTGGTTTGTGCACAGTGTCTTTCCCAGGCACATCACAGAGAGCCCCCTTAGCCTTTGGAGGCTCCAGGAGGTGTGGGTCGGGGGCAGAGTGATACCCATTTTCACCACAGAAGGAGGAATGAACTCTCAGGTTATGGTTTACCTGCTTGATTCAAAATAGATGCCAGGCCCCTGAGGATAAAGACCTGGGCCGCTCGGACATCTGGTCTACCCTCAAGCAGTATGCATTTCTGTTCTCCTAAGTCCAGGGCCACAAGCAAACAGTGAGAGAGGGGCCTCCTTCTGTATCTGTCCCTATCAGCTCCCTCGGCTTCCCTGGGACCCTCCTTTCCTGTGAGCCCCCACATCCAAAGGCAGCTGGAGGTTCCGACACTGCAGGGGGGATATGTTATGTACTCTTGAATTCTTCTAAAAGCCATGCCTGCGTCTCAGAGCCCTAGAGGCTCAGTGCTGGAGAAGACCTTAGGCCTCCTAGTCCAGCTCTGTCACTTCTCACCCAGGTAAACTTGGGCCGCAGATGTCGAGAGGCTTGCCCTGGTCGCTCAGCCAGGTGAGGGCGGACGTGGGCTCTAAACTTTGTTTCATGGCGTCTCATTCAGGGCTCGTTCCACTCCACCTTTGAGAAGCTGGGAAGACTCCTGAAGAATGGAGGGCAGGCAGCTTCTTCTCTGAGCTGGTTTTCTCTCCCTGCCAACTGCTCTGCCCCATCACCTGGAGTGGCATAACTCATGGCGTTTTCAAGACCCCTCTCTGCCTGCTACAGGAGCCGTCCTACCACCAGCCTCCCTCTGCCTCTAAGCCACCACGGGGGACGATAGGAGCTTCCACCTTCTCTCCAAGGTGGAGGGCGTGGGGTGGGAGAAGCCCAGAGACAAGTGTCTTCTCAATCCCAACTCTCTTTGCTTGGCTGCTAGCCCAGCTCAGCCCTCCACCCTGTGGAAACCAGCCCTCAACCCGCCCTGCTCCTGAGGAGGGGTGGATGGATATGGGTCACAAGGACAGCAGGGTAGGCAGGCAATGGAAAATGGCTGCCTGGCAGGGGCGCTGGGCACTCTGGGTCCAGGGACTGGAGGGTGGTGGGCAGTGGGGACAGTCCCAGGGAAGCTTGGCACTGCTCTGGAGCTGAAGGACGGAAGGGTAAGAGGAGTTCCAGGCAGTTGGGCATGTCATATAATTACAGGAGAAAAATTAGGCCAGAGCCTGGCTCTCTCTGCCTCCGTCTGAGCGATCATCACCCTTATTATAAAGCAACTAATTATTAGCCTGGCTCATTAGCAATTATAAATCTCTAACTCCAGAACTTCATTAAAAAAATGACAAGTTAGCACTTAATTATTGTCCCAACTGTCTGAATCACGCACAGAGTTAACGGACCCCATTCCCGTGGCTCTCAGGAGCAGCGCTGGCCCTCAGGTACTGAGGAGGGGTCCCTGCACTGCTTCCCCTCCAGAAGCCTGGGTGTCCCCACATGGCTGAAATCAACCACGCTGAGATGTGGGAAGTGGAGGGACAGTGGGGAACTGTCCTCTCCTGCTTTCTAGTAAAAATAGAAACGACACATTTGTGGAGCACTTCTGTGTGCAGGTGCTGGACATGCCTCATCACATTTAAATCTCTTCAAAACCATGTGGAGTTGAGATTGTTCATCTCCACGGTACTGGTGTGGACCCTAAGGTCATGACACCTGTCGCATAGGTCACGAGCAGCCGTCTCGGGAGGTAACCCAGGCTGGCCTGGCTCAAAGTCCATTCCTTTAACCTCTACTGCACACAGAGAGTTCAGCCACCACTCTGTATGGTGGAGAGGTTGGCTCTGGTGAAGGAAGAGCCCTGGGTGGGTGATGGCCCGGACCCTCTACATCCAAATGCTCCCTGAGACCTGCCTGCCGAGGGGAAGATAGCCCATTGAATCCTGGTGTGTCTTATGGGTACATGATGCGTGGGTGTGTGGGTGGATGGAAGAATCCTTCCCAATTCCCAGTGCTGGCGCTGTTCGTTATCCTCCAGCTAACTCACTAGCAGCTTTCCCAGCCTCCTCATCTTTCTATGGGTTAGAGGATTCTTCCAGCTCTGACACTGCATCGGATGTTCCAGTAAAGAACCTTCTGGTCATCACAGACAGCAATGCAAACTGTACCTACAGGCTGAGGTTCACAGCCCTAGTGGGAAGCTAACACTCCAGGAAGCCCAGACCACAAAAGTTAAAGAAATGAATGACTCACATGACTTTGTGTATTTGAACCCAGGCAGTTATGTGGGAGTGGGGGTGGGGCTGGGGAGAGGAGAAGCTATTTATAGGATGGCAGAATCGGAGATAGTTACTTATGCAATCTTCGTCATGGGTCCAAATCGCAAGTCTGTAAGTTATAAGGACTCAAAAAATGGAAAGCTTAACAAATACGAGTAAGTCTCATCAGGATGCGATGGGGAGCCTAGAGGAAGCCCATTCCCCTCATCCTACAGACCTAGGAAGGCGTCCTGAAGGAAGCCTCCAAGTCAGGGCCAGGTGAGCAGGCAGGTCAATAGGGCGCGTGTCCAAATGCCGATCCACAAGGCTCAGTAAAAGGCACTGGAATGTCACTAAGGGAGAAATCCGGGGGAGGGCAGGAGGAATCCTTTGACAAGCAGCTTGGGGAGGGTGGGCACAGCTGAGCAGCCATAATCACAAGACTGCTCTCTCAAAGGACAGTGCGTTACCTGCGGGACTTTGTCGTCCTGGAGGGGCATATGAGTCAGGGGTCAGAGACAAATGGCCAAAAACAGTCATGCTAGGGGCTGACACTCACAGGGCACGCCTTAAATGCTGTGCATGGATTAACTCGTTTAGCTTTCACAACAATCCAAATATCATCCCACTGTGCAGATGGGGAAACTGAGGCACAGAGCAGTGGTCACACAGCCTGGGAGCATGGGAGTCAGAATTTGAACTAGACGGTCTGGCTCCAGGATCTCCCAATCTTAACCACTAACCACTAGGCTAGACTGTCTCTTGATGAAGAACTGAGCCCCGGCTCTAGTGGCAAAATGTTGGTTTCATCCTCTGCTAACATGGGCTGATACCTGCCAGGTGCCTACACCCTTTCATCAGAGCCTCCTCCCCTCCCGTGAGATGCTCCTGGGGACAACAAGGGATCCTGGGAGGAGAAGTGAGCTCCTGGTGTGTCGGGACCATCCCTGAATCCCCAACTCCCAGCAGCACCCTGCACCTCCCGGGGGTTCATGATGTCATGGAGCATAGCATCCTCTACTGGCTGGAACAGGAACATACCCCTGGGAGAAGCCCGAGCCAGAAGGAAGCCCCAGCTAATCGGACTTCTGGAGCAGTATTCTTTCACAGAGAAGCTCCGAGGAATTCCTGGCTTCAGGAACAAGGAGAAAGTGGAAGAGGGATAAAGACGAGATGACTCCTCTAATCCCCAAAGGCATGTCCTAAATTCAGGACTGACTGCCCAGGAGAGTACCCCAGAGTCAGGTCACCCATCCACGGACATTGTTGGCAGAACAGAAACTTTGTTTCTCAAGCATGAGGGCTAAAGGAGAGGTCGATTGTGACTTCCCTGAGTGGGGTGGGGAGAGGGATGCTGGTGTTGACAGTTGAGCCCCAGAGCTTGGCAAGGGGTACACGAGTGACCTTTGACGGCTAAAATGGCACCAGTGGGTGAACACTCCAGAAGAGACTCTGATCCAGTCAAGATCAGCTAAGTGGGCCAAAGTGGAAATGGGCCATTTCTCCACCTAGTAAGCTCCCTGTCCACCAAGGTATTCAAGAGATGCTAGGTGACCCCCCAGCAGGAATCAAGCACTAGATAGGAGTGGGACTACATCATGATAACTAACAAACTGGTGAGATGGGTCCCATCCTTAGTCCATTTTTCCATAAGGCACAGAGAGGTTAAGTAACTGCTCAAGGTCACACAGGGCCAGGGCTCCCTTCAGGCTGGCCCCAACTGCAGAGCCCATGTGTTTACAGCTGTCCTCGCCACTCCCTCTATATGGCAACCCCATGCTGGGCTCAAAGGGCATGGCCTGAAATGTTGGGTTTTGTTAAGAAAACCCCCTACGGCCCAGAGACCTCGGATTCTGATAGAAGACCCTCTATTGCCCAGGCCTTGGATTTCTGTTAGAAGACCCCCCACTGCCCAGCGACCCTGGCCCCTTGCTGCTTCCTCCCCCAGCCTTCACCCCAGGCCTCTGGCCGAGTTGACCTCACTGGGAAAGGACTGGGACAGCATTCCCTGACTCAGGGCTGGTCAGAGGCTGTGTTCTGTCCTCCTCAGCCCCTCCCTGAAGCTCTGGGGACACTCCCCTCCAGCTGAGGACAGCACGCCCCTCAGCGCCCCAGCCTCCGCTGCTGTCAGGTAGGGCTTATAGAAGCCTCAGCAGGTGATGCCGTCCTGCCCACGAACAGCACCTCTCAGCAAACTGACAGGTAATTGGCCCCTAAATCCCCCGGGAGACACGGGGAGGATGAGGAAAAATTACAGCTGTGGAACTGAGTCTTAAAAATTATATCACCTTTGCTGACAGCGTAATTACTCCTTTTTCTCGAGATTTAGTGCAGGTCTCCAATCCTTAAACAGCTGAGGGGTATTTTAAGGGCTCTTCCTTTTCCATTCTCCCCTTCCCATTGGCCTGTGGAGGCTGGATTCCTGCCATTTGCCAGCTCTCCCACCTCTCCTAGGAAGAAGAATGTCCCTGGGCTGGCCAGCTGTGTGAGGGGCCACTCAAGGTGGGGGGACGATGGAGAGAGACTGGGAGGAAAGTGCCTTGACTCAGGACTTGCTGTTTGGGCCCGCCTGGGGCAGGAGGTCACGCAGTCCTGAATGACCACTGGCCACCTGTTTGAACATAAAGGGAGGTCCCCCAGCCTCTGGGGACCCTCCTCTAGCAGGCGCGGCCCGTGCCCACCTTAGTCTGCAGCGGAAGCCACCTGCAGGCAGGTCCATCGTGGCCCCGGCTTCCCGCGCCTCTCGGACCAAAGGGAGTCTCTGGCGTGGAGCAGGCTGCGAGGCCCAGGGCTTCCTCACCCTCCAGGAGCACTCGCAGCAGTAATCCCCTCACTAATGCACCCCTTATTAGCTTTCCTTCCCCCCCGTCTCGCTCTCCCCACCCCCAAATAAACTCCCTGCACCCAAATCCTCATCGCGGGGTCTGCTTTTGGGGAAACCCAAACTTAAGTCCCCACCCCCTGCGGCTTGGCCCGAGTGCTGTGGGGGCAGGGACTTCTGTTTGGAAGTGGGCATCCTCTGAATGGAGAGAGACGACGTGGATGGTCCCAGGGGCTCTGGTCACATCAGCTGCAACGCTCTAGAGAGGCCGTGCCTCTCCTCCTAAAAGTAAGGAAAGGAGTGTAGGGACCTGAATTCTAGAAGCCACAGACATCTGTCTCCCCAGAAGTCAGTCACCCTTTCTCTGGCCTCTGTGTCCATGTGTGAGGGCCTCTCTGTGATATATACCTAGGATGGGAGATGCCCTCTGACCGCCTTCACTTCCCCTAAGTTCTCAGTGAGAGCTGACCTGGGATTCAGGGCCTGGGAATGGAAGAACCAGTCCCGCTCACGATCCAGCAGGATTGGGAATCAGAACTATGGGGTTTTGTCTTTAAGTGGCTGTCAGGACAGCACTCTAAGAAGTGGACACAGAGGGTGTAGACAGATTATCCCGGGCCGACACTGGCAGGGAATCACATCTCTGCTGCTATGGAAAAGAGACTTCGGGAGAGTCACAGTCCACGGCCGGAGGCAAGTTCACGGGAAAGGGCACTTGGTACGATGAAGTCAAGCCAGCTCGAGAGAGCATTTTTGACAACTCCCAAGGGTCAGGGTTTGCACCAGACTTCGTGCCAGACTCCAGTGCTCCCTTCCTTATGGGCGAGGAAACGGAGACATGCAGAGCTCACCTCCCTCGCCCACAGCCACGCGCCGACTTCATCGCAGAGACAGCGTTGGAACTCTGGATCCAGACTGGGCTCGTAACCACTTGTCTAAATGCCTTTGAAGCTGATGGCTAAAGCCAGCTCAGGGACGTCGTCTTGGAAGTTGGCGTCTCCTCTGCCTCCTCCTTGCTTATTCCTGCTTAGGTCTTGGTTATTTTTCACTGGGTGGATGTGATGGTTAATTCTGTGTCAACTTGACTGGGCCACAGGGTACCCAGACATTTGGTCAAACATTATTCTGGTGTTGTCTGTGAGGGTTTTCTGGATGAGATTAACACTTGAATCATTAGACTGAGTAAAGCAGATGGCTGTCTCCAATGTGGGTGGGCCTTGTCCAATCCGTTGAAGATCCAAATACAACAAAAAGGCCCAGCAAGAGGGACCTGCTCCTGCCTAACTGTCTGAGCTGGGACATTGGTCATTCCTGACTTCAGACTCAGCCAAAATATTGCACCTTCCTGTTCTTGAACCTGCTGGCTTTTGGTCTGGAACACACACCATCAGCTCTCCTGGTTCTCAGGCCTTCGGACTCAGGCTGGAATTACACCATGGGTTCTCCTTAGTCTCCAGCCTGTCGACCGCAGATCTTGGGACTTCTTAGCCTCTATGATCGCGTGAGCCAATTCCTTATGATAAATCTCTTTACACACACACACATATGCATATATATATATATACACACACACACACATCCTGTTGGCTCTGTTTCTCTGTAGAATCCTGACTAATACAGTGGGGTGTGTGCTTCGCTTCATGAACACCAAACCTCTCAGCACCCCAGGGGACATCGCCATTGTCTCAGTCAATGGAATGCCACTGGCAGAGGCCCGCCTTGGGGAGATGCAGCAGGAAAGAGCAGCTACAGGTCTTCCTGGGGTGACTTAACAGCGGCACACGATGGACAAATCAGAACTGACCCTGGACATAAACACCAGGTGAAAACAGCCTCGGTTCTGCCCAACTCTAGGAACAAGAGAGCATAAAGGTAGGCGATATTTGGAGCCATCCAGAATCCAATCCCCTCTCTGTTTGGGAAAAGTCCCCAGTGTGTAGTCCAAATGTGCTCGCTTCGTCAGCCTCCCTTACTCGTGACCAGACTTGGCAATCAGATGCGCCCTTCTGGGCCTTTGTGCCTGGAGCTGGGCACACAGACCAGAAGGACGAGTGGAGAATGTGTGGTGGTGCTGGTGGCAGCGGTCACCTTCCTGTCCCCAGGGGACAGCAGTCGTGTGGTGGCTTCAGTGGCACCCTGAATCCAAGACCCACCACCCGAGGCCCCTGGTACTCCGTGGAGGTGGAGGGTCCTCACTGGGCCAGCCCCCAGGTGTGACTTTGGCTGTGGTTCTGGCTGCTTCACCACGAAGCCTGGGCCTCCCAGTCTCCTCTCACCAAATTTCTTTGCTGCCTAGACCAGCCAGGATCAGTTCCTGTGGCTTGCACCTAGAACACTGACGGGTATAACCCACCCCGGGCCGGGCACTCAACATTCTACCCACGTTGTCTTCTTTAGCCCCCACAGGCCTTTGAGAAAGCAGCTTTATCGCCACAGAACTGAGGCCCAGAAAATTACATAATTTCCCCAAGTCACAGAGCTTTTTGGTGGAGCGAGGATTCAAACCCAAGCCTGAGTGACTCAAAGCCTGCACTCCTAGCCACCGTGACCCCCGGGCCCCTTCTCCCTGGGCCTTAATTACACCAATAAGCACAGGAGAAGGAGGGGCCGGCCCGGTGGTGTAGTGGTTACGTTCCCGCGCTCCACTTCAGCGGCCCCGGGTTCGCAGGTTCGGATTCCGGATGCGGACAGACGCACCGCTTGTCAAGCCATGCTGTGGCGGCATCCCATATAAAGTAGAGGAAGCTGGGCACGGATGTTAGCCCAGGGCCAGTCTTCCTCAGCAAAAAGAGGAGGATTGGCAACAGATGTTAGCTCAGGGCTAATCTTCCTCACAAAAAAAAAAAAAAAAAAGGAGAAGGAGAAAAAAAATACGCTGTGCAGAGATGGGCCCAGGAGCCAAATTGTTTCAGGCTGCACGCTCTTCTCCACGCCCTCAGTGAGGTGTCGGCACCTCATATTCACCAGCCGGAGACGGAAAGCCGCACAGGGCCTGGCCATCAGTCCTGACTCGGGCGCTCCGCGCGGTGTCCAAGGGGCCTCTGGAGCAGGGACACGTTAGTGTGGGGGCTCTGAGAGCGCCCCACATCCACGGCCGGGGCCAGGCTTTACCATCTGCTCTTACACTCCAGTGGTCACATCAATATTTCGTGGCCATCTCGGCGGCTGTGCCAGAGAAATGAATGAGTCCGCCCCGAGCTGGAGGACGTGCACCCCAAGAGAAGGCAGGATTTGAGGGAGTCAAGCACTCTTCCCCACTCTGCCCCCTCCTCGCACCCACGGTGGGTGAGTTGAAAGCCTCTTCCCTGGCGAGGGTGAGTGGAGATGGTCATTTTTCTGGCATTGATCCGTGGGTCTTTCATCTGCCAGGCGCTTTGCAGGGAGCAGCTGGAGCCAGGAGTGTGCAAGACAGGTCTGGAAGGCTTTCCCCTGACACTGCCCCGGGGAGCCGAGCAATCGAGTCTACGGAAGTGCAGGGCATGGGGGCAGAGGCCCGGGCGGCCAAGGAGGGCAGCTGGGCACAGGTTTGTTAGTTTCCCAGATCACTGGAGCCCCAGGGAGGTGCGGGAATGGGGAAGCGTGGGTCCCTGTCCTGCCCCATGTGGCGGGATCCAAAGCTAGAGGACAGAGGTCAGAGCATCCAGAAGCACTTGGGACTCCAGGCATGAGGTGCCCGAGGCCCAGCCTGACCCCCGGCTCTGCCTCCCCATTGCCCCTCTCCTCCGTGCCAGCCTCTGTCCCCTCCACACTCAGTGCTCATTACTGCTTCACTCGGCCCCTCTCTTCTGACCTCTGACCTCTGACACTGCTCACTGATTTGTCTTTCCAGCAGCTGCCTCCTCTCTGGACACAGGAGGCCACCTGCTTCCAGGCCTCAGCTGCCACCCTAGGCCTCCTGAGCTGGCCTTGCGCCTGCCTCACCTCCTCCTCCTGTCTCCTGCAGACAGCACTT
The DNA here is from genome assembly GCA_031878705.1 of Tapirus indicus. Lineage (NCBI taxonomy): Eukaryota > Metazoa > Chordata > Mammalia > Perissodactyla > Tapiridae > Tapirus > Tapirus indicus. The sequence goes on from CM062932.1 coordinate 53,067,872, forward strand.
TGGAATCCGGCCTGAGGGCACATTCGGTCTCTACTACTTCACAGCAGTGAGCCCTGGGCGGGTTACTCAGATTCTCTGAGCCTCGATGTCGGATGTCGTGGCCGGCGCAGTGGGCGGCAGCCACCTAGGGGAGTTGTAGCGAGGTTAAACGAAACCGTGTGTTTGAGGGAGAGATCTTCCCTGTGCATAATCAATTGCTTTCTAGGAAGCAGACCTGGTACCACGGAGGCCTTTGTGTTCTGCTGCCTTGACGGGTCAGGAGACAGAGAAGGGCCTGGGGTTAGTGTGAGTGCTTGGAAAGCTGAACTTCCCCGCACAACAGAGAAAAATGTAGAGCTTTCAAGGTCGGAGGGACAAGAAACAGGAGATGGGAAGGGGAATAAGAAAAGGAGCTAGCAAGATGGAGAGGAGGCTGGAGCTCTTCCGGGACAAAGTGACTGATGAAGACTGACGCCGTTGTGTTGGCCAAAGGACTCTACGCCAGGCAGTTGCAGGGCTGTTTACAGCTTCTCGATTTCTCTCCAAACCCCAAAGGTTCTGAAACATTGAAGGAAGGGGAGGAGGGGTGGCTTTGTTTTATTTGGCAGGAATCAAGAAAGGGCCTGCCTGGGACAGGGGCAGCGTGCATGGGACGGTGGGTATTCAGCCCAGAAGGGAAGTCAAATCCAGGGAGGCAGGGTTCCAGAGCGTGAGGGGCCATGGGGACACAGCTGTGGCCTCCTTCGGGTGTGAAAGGAGCCACTTTCTCTAGATTTCAAGGGACTGGGAGACTCCATCTGACATCTGCTTATTTGTCTGCTCTGCGACCCCTCGTGGGCCCCCAGATGTTGATTCATTCCGCCTTCCTCCCCGAAATTCAGTGCAAATGACCCCAGGCACAGACCTGAACGCACTTCTGGGGAGAGCATACGCGACCCTGAAGTAGGCCAGCAAGGGGCAGGGGGCTGACCCTTGGAGCCCTGCCCTCCGAGGACCAGCTGCCTGGGGCTCATGACCCCTGGCCCCCTCCCTGCCCCTGGGCCCAGAGCCACGTGGGCCTCAGAGGGAAAGCCTGTTCCTGCTCCCACGAAGAGGGGATGACAATATCAACTGCACGGCCACTTCCCAATCAGGAACTGATAAGTCATTAGGTAAACCTGTCGAATCACTCAAGGAAAGCTGGGCTCTGGCCAGTGGGGAGGCGGCCCTGGGGACCTGCTGCTCCCTGCTCCAGTCTGAGGAGGAACAATGGAAAGGCCAGGGAGACACCCACCCCGCCCCACCCCTCCAGAACCTGCTGCTCCACATGGCTCGCTCACGAGGCCGCCTCCTCCCTTTCTTTCCTCCTCGGCTTCTCTGCAAGCTCGTCAACTCTGGAGCCAGACTCTCAGGTCCAAATCCCACCACGTACCCGCTGGGTCACCTTGGGCAGATTATTTCACCTCTTAATGCCTCAGTTTTCTCAACTGTAATATGGGACAATAACACTACCTGCTGCATAGACCTGAGAGAGGATTAAATGAATTCATTTATGGAAAGTGCTTGAGCGTAGAGTGAGAGGCCTGTAAGCATGAGCTGTTATGACGCAACCCCACTGGCCTCCCCGAGACCACCACAGCCACAAACAAGGCGGGGCTGCTGCTCGGGGAGGTGGGGGGAACTTGTTATTAATCTTAGTGCCACCTCTGACTTGCTGAGGGTGCAGGCTGGGCCCTTGGCTTCCTCCACCTGTATCTTGGCGGCATCGTGAACACAGGTGAGAGCCAGGCGTAAAAGGGCTTCATGTTGTTTAAAGAAAAAATGAGGATCAAAGCCAGCTTTCTACCATTCACCCTTCAGGAAGGAACCGGCAGCAGAAAATGCAGGGGGGAGCAGGGCGGGGGCTCAGCATCGCATTCCAGCCTCTGTGCAGGCAAAGGACACTTCATTCCACCCTCCATGTGAATATATTTTTTCTGTGTTTCACAGATTTTAAAGAACTTTCTTCTGAATCCCATCAAGGTTCTGGTTGTAAGCAACAGAAACCTATGCTGAGGGAATCTGGAAGGATATTGACACACACTGTGTCAATGGGAGGATGAAGAGACAGTTTGGAAAGTAGGGAGCAAGGGGGTCCTGGAAGCTGGGCAGCAGGATGTCTGGCTGTGACACTTCTGCCACCATGGTCACTGGACACAGCTGCTGCCCCAGGAGGCCCCTGCAAATGAATTCTAACTTCCCTATGTCTTTTCACTGCGCACTCCAAAGTCAAAACAGGAATGCATGATTGGCCAAGCTAGGTCACCTGACTGGGCCTTGACTGTTGGAACTGACCAAGCCGGGTCGCCTGATTGGCTCTGGCTTTCAGAGGGAAGGAAGGAGGCTCTCTCCCTTGGGCTGAGGAGTGGATGGAGCGAGGCCGTATCTTGCAACACTGCCCACAATGTGGGGCTACCCCAGATGTACAAGGTCTGCCACCCATCCTTGAAGCTTGTCCCCTTTCCTCCTCCCAGTTCACCTCCTGGTCTGGCCAGGGTCAGCACCATATTAGCAACTTCCCCAAGTCCTTCCCTTTAGGGCAGACAAACCTCCCTAGGGCGGGAGGACGGCAAGGATGGGCTCTATTACAGAGCAATATTCTGAAGAAGAAGAGAGCCGTTTGGATGGGAAGACAGAGCCATTGAATTTGGCTTGTCTCCTTGTATCGAAGGCAAGACTGGTTTTATTCATAAATACCCTCGGTGATCTTGAGCTCCAAAGCAGACTGCAAATGGCTGCTGATGAGTCCCTCTGACCTTTCCTCTGCCCACTACCACCACCACCACCATCACCACCATCACCACCATCACCATCATCACCACCACCACCATCACCACCATCACCACCATCACCACCCTCACCACCACCATCACCATCATCACCACCACCACCATCATCACCACCACCACCATCACCATCATCACCACCACCATCACCATCATCACCACCACCACCATCACCACCATCACCATGATCACCACCACCACCATCACCACCATCATCACCACCACCACCATCACCACCATCACCATCACCACCAGCACCATCACCACCATCACCACCACCACCAGCACCATCACCATGATCACCACCACCACCATCACCACCATCACCATGATCACCACCACCACCACCCTCACCACCATCACCACCACCACCACCCTCACCACCACCACCACCACCACCACCACCACCATCACCACCATCACCATGATCACCACCACCATCACCATCATCACCATCACCACCCTCACCACCACCATCACCATCATCACCATCACCACCACCACCACCATCACCACCCTCACCACCACCACCACCACCACCATCACCACCCTCACCACCACCACCACCACCATCACCCTCACCATCACCATCATCACCACCATCACCATGATCACCACCACCACCACCATCACCACCACCACCATCACCATGATCACCACCACCACCATCACCATCATCACCATCACCACCCTCACCAGCACCATCACCATCATCACCACCACCACCATCACCATGATCACCACCACCACCACCACCATCATCACCACCACCACCATCACCACCCTCACCACCACCATCACCATCATCACCACCACCACCACCACCATGATCACCACCACCACCACCATCACCATGATCACCACCACCACCATCACCATGATCACCACCACCACCATCACCATCACCATCACCACCACCACCATCACCACCATCACCACCCTCACCACCACCATCACCATCATCACCACCACCACCATCACCATCATCACCACCACCACCACCACCATCACCACCATCACCACCCTCACCACCACCATCACCATCATCACCACCACCACCATCACCATCATCACCACCACCACCATCACCATCACCACCATCACCACCCTCACCACCACCATCACCATCACCACCATCACCACCACCACCACCACCATCACCATCATCATCACCACCACCATCACCATCATCACCACCACCACCATCACCACCATCACCACCCTCACCACCACCATCACCACCACCACCATCACCATGATCACCACCACCACCATCACCATCATCACCATCACCACCATCACCATCACCACCCTCACCACCATCACCACCATCACCACCACCACCACCACCATCACCATCATCACCACCACCACCATCACCACCATCACCACCACCACCATCACCATCATCACCACCACCACCATCACCACCATCACCACCACCACCATCACCATCATCACCACCACCACCATCACCACCACCACCACCACCACTACAGCCGCCGCTCTGACTAGACCCACCCAGACCCTGCCCCTTTCTTCCCTGCTTTATCAACTTTATGTATTTAACAGAGAAAATCCTAGGGAAAGTGACCCTGAGAGCCAGGGTCAAAGTCCTTGAACTTGATGGGGGCCTCAGCATCCCCAGACCCTACGCAGCCCTTTCAAACGACTTTCCATCTCTTACTCAAGCCCACTTTAGGCCCCTTCCCTGCAGCCTAGGCAGTGTCCACATGCACTCAGCATTGTGCCTTCCTGGTGCGGCCTTGGGCCTCCTACTCCTTCCCCGTAATGGAAACCTGAGTCTCTGCACTGCACCCCTCACAGCCTGTCCTGTCCCCGCTGACTGATGAGAATAAATGGTACCCATCCTCCGCAGACCCTCTCCATGTGGGTCTGTAGACAACAGATTTCAAACTGATTTAAAGCCTGTGTCATGCTGGCTTAAAGAAAAATCCCCAAAGAAATTAACTTGTTTAACGTTTGGGGGATGCTCAGCAGAACCCACGCTGTATAATTACAGAGGGCGCACCTTTTCCCCGGGAGGAGAGAGGGAATGGAGAGGTGCTGAGGAAGTCTGGACGCCCTCCCCAGAGAAGACAGAGCCAATGTTCCCGGTGTAAATTGCCCAAGGACACCAGGGCATCGCTGGCACTGGCCTCCCAGTCCACCTCTTCCGAGACGGGGTGAAACCGGCTTAATTGATGATTCGCTCTTTTGCTCGCTCACGCCTTCATCCATCAAGCCAGACGAGCGCCCGGCGTGTGCTTCACTCTAGGCCCTCATCATCTGTTGCCTGAATTGTTTTACCAGCTGCTTAAATGATCTTCCTGTGTCCGGTCTCTTCCTCCTCCAGTCCACCCCCACACTGCCTCAGGGCAATCCTCACCAACACGAAGCTAGGCACGTCACCCTCCCAAAGAAAGCCCTGCAATGTCCCCACGTTGCCTACAGGATACAGGTCCCTGCTCCCAAGTGAGGCATGAGAGGCTCTTCTCCTGGCACTGTGAGGTCCCCAGACTATCTCCCGCACTCCCCAGCTCTTGACTATGGTGACTGAGCCACACTGGTGTTTCATGACCGCACATGCTGTTCCCTCCGCCTGGAACGCCCACTCCCTCCAGAGCTGCTGCCAAATTTACTTCTCTCCCCAAACCTGCCGGCATCACCGCCTCCCAGGGCTCCTTCATAGGAATCACCACTCCCGCCTCCGTGGGATTTCTACAGCTTCCCATACATTTGGTCCGCGCACGTTTGGTCGCTGTTAGCTTACATGTAAGTGCTAGGTGGTGAGTCCCTTGACAAGCGAGGGCCAATAGGGGCCCAGCCCAGTGCAGCCCCGGCTCAGGGTCAGTGATGGCGGTGCACTGTTGAACCACAAGCAGCAAGCTACAGATGGACAGGTATGGACACGGCCCTGCCCCAGGGGGCTCACTTTCTGCCGCTCTTCCAATTCACCGGTCGGCCCTGGTGGTGTCATTTTTGTTGGTTGTTCACCTGCTTTGATCTGTTCAGTACTTATTTTGGGTGGGGACTTTGTTAGGTACCATAGATGCATCACTTTACTTAATCCGGCGGTTCTCGGCATCACCCGGGAACTTGTTAGAAATGCAAATTCTTAAGGCTCTCCCCAGACCCACTGAATGAAAGACTCTGGGGGTGGGCCCAGCGGGCTGTGTTTAACAAGTCCTCCAGGGAATGCCAAGGCACATTCGAGCACACAGCGCACTAGGGGAATTACTGTCCCAGTTTACAGGGGAGGAAACTGAAGCTCAGCCACGTTGAGTAATTCACCCAGGATCCAACAGTGAGGCCACGTCTTGATGGGAGCACAAGGTAGAATAAAAAATAGCCCCCTGAAAGATAGCCATGTCAAATTTGGACCTGTGAATGTAAGCTTATTTGGAAAAAGAGCCTTTGCAGATGAAATTAAATTCAGGATTTTGAGGTCAGATTATCCCGGATTATCCAGGTGGGCGCTAAACACCATCACAACTGTCCTTATAAGAACAAGGCAGAAGGAGCTTTGACATCCACAGAGAGGAGAAGGCCATGTGAAGACGGAGCAGTGATTGGAGTGATGTGGCCACAAGCCGGGGACTGCCAGCAGCCACCAGAAACCGGACGAGGCAAGGAGGGATTCTTCCCTGAAGCTTCCCAACAAAGTGTCGCCCTGCCAGCCCCTGGATTTCAGACTCTGGCCTCCAGAACTCTGAGGGAATCAATTTCTGTTGTTTTTCGACACCAGGTTTCTGGTAATTTATTCCAGCAGCCCAGGGAACGAATACAGAGAGTCAGAGAGACAGGTGCTGCTCTTGGGAACTTGGTCAGACCCCACGATGAGAGAGTAAGACGCTTGATAATAATCACACCGGACAAGCCTGTCTCTCTGGCATCTTTTCATCCTAGAGGGAGGGGGTCGGCCTGCTCCCAGGGGAGGGCAGGAAGCGGGTCCTGCTTGTCTTTTTATCCCCGGGCTTTTATTAAATGGTTGAACAAATAAATATTGTCATCTTGGGGCTCAATCCACAGGAAGCGGCTGGGATTTCAGAGCTGTTTCCTTTTCAGGGTTAAGGTTCTTGTGCAGGAAGAAAATCTCTGTAAAAGTTTTCTGAGGCCAGAGAAGGTGGTGAATCATTCCCTTCGAGAGATTTCTTATACATGTTCATCTCTGAATGGAGCCGTCGATGTGCACGTCTCACACTTGAACGTGCCCAGGAAACCCCTGGAGGTCTTGTTAAAAGGCAGATGCTGATGCAGCGGGCCTGGGCTGGGCCTGAGACCTGCATTCCTAACAGGCTCGCGGGGGATGTCCGGGCCGCTGGCCCGTGCGCCAGAGTTGCGAGGCCAGAGACCGTTGGCTCTGGAACGACTCTAAAATTACCAGCTCCAACACCCCCATGACAAAGAGAAGGAAACTGAGGCCGAGAAGGTGGCTCGCCCAAGGTCACTGAGCTGGGAATCAATATTTGACACCAACCAAAGGGCCCTGGCTTGTCAAGGTGAGAAAGAGGATGGAGGACCTTCCCTTTGGGGTAGAGGCCCCCTCCAGACCCCCGCCCGGCCGGCTCTGCTCCTGAGCCTTATCCTGCTCCAGATTTTAAAACAAACGTCAGCTGCCAGGCTGATCGATAGGCCCGCTCATCTGTGAGGTTTGAGGCTTCTCCACAGATGTAATCAGGGCTCCGGAGACGTCCTGGCAGCAGGCATGTGGGGAGGGAGCACAGCAATACATTTAATCAAGGAACAGATGGGGAGCTGATAGAGTGTGTAGAAAAATCAGGTTTCTGTGATAACATTCTCTTCCCCCACTCAGCCTCCGCATCCCGAGGCCTCTCCAACAAGAACTCCCAGCGCCAACTCCAGCCCTGCCCTTTCAAAAGATGTTTTTCCCCGGAACCTCGGGGTTCCTGGAGATGCGTGTGGTGGGAGTGGGGTGGAGGCTGCTGTCTGCTGGGCCCGTTCCCCCAGGTTCCTCTGTTCCTTAGCCCCCTCCCAGGGGGAGCTGGCTCCCCTCTCCAGCCAGAGCCAGGGGAGGCCGGGAAGCGGGAGAGCTGACGGGCCGACACTAAATGCTCAGAGCAGAAGGCTTCTGAGGTGCTGTCAGCGGCAGAGTCTGGTAGCCTGCAGAGAGGAAATAGAGCTCATCCGTCCATTTAACCCCTTGTCCACGGCCGGGTTCACGGAACTTCGACTCCCTCTCCCCCCGGCCCCGATTCCTCCAGAGGTATGTGGGTCCAAGGAGAGGGCGTATCCAGAGTCTACAGCAGTAGTTCTCAGCCAAGGGTGGCTGCCCCTGGAGGACATCTGGCAGTGTCTGGAGACATTTCTGATTGTCACGACTCGGGAGGGTGCTCCTGGCACCTAGTGGTAGAGGCCAAGGATGTGCATCCTCCCATGCACCGGACAGCCGCCCCGACCAACAGGATGATCCCACCACAACGTCAACAGAGCCGGCTTCAGAGGTCCTGCTCGACAGAAAGCCAGATGCCCACCAGGCTGACCCCCCTCTAGGTGGATTCATCTGGCTTTTTACCCAGCTACGTTCAGTCCTCAGACAGTGCGCTCGCATTTATCCAGGCCTCCCACGACATGTGCGTGTGCACACATGCATTCCAAAGTGGCATTACATGGGTCACGACAGAGCTGGGATTAACCTGGGCAGGACATTTACCTCTGGGCATCTCAGCTACTCACCGTGATAATGACGTTCACCAGCAGTTGTGTAATTTAAATAGCAAGCAGGTAGTAGATAAATGCATGAGCTAATTTCCCCTCCTCCTGCAGACCCCATCTCTTATTCAGTCCTGGGAGGTCTTCATTATAAGCAGGGGTGTGGGGTGGGGTCTCGGTCATCCTCCCCTCCCCCCACCCCACTGCCCCCCGGCTCCGCTCTGGAACAGACATCTTTTGGGGACAGGCCTGTGGCTGGTTTGTGCAGTCTCCCCAAGGCCTGCTGCCGGGCTCTGTCCCCACCCTGATACCACAGCGACAGGGAGAGCTGGCTCCCTGCCTTTGGGGTCACCGCCCAGAGCTTGGGGTAACCTCCTGGGGCAGCAGACTCCAGACCATGCTTCTCCCCTCTTGCCCTGATCTTCCTAATAAGGCTTTGACATCGATATAATGTGTTATTAGTAACGACTTAAACTCTCATTTATTGAGTGTTTAGTATATCCCACATGCTGAGCTCAACGTGCTTAACTTACGTCACCGAACCTTCTCGGCCATCCTATGATGCTATATTATCCCCACTGACCAATGGAAAAACTGCATCTCAGAGAGGTTAAGAAACTTGCTCAAGGTCACAGAGCCAGTAAGTCAGCAGCACACCCAGGACTTGAACCCTTGACTGACTCCAAAGCCCATCCTCCTGGTAATGCTGCTCCCCACTGCCCCTCACCCCACAGTGCCGCATGCCCTAGAAGCTTGTTCAACAGGAGGGTCCCAGCCCTGCCTCCGAGGACTGATTTGGAATGGCCCACTCACATTAAAGGCCCGAGGCCTCAGGGGCATTCCAGTGACAATTCTGCAGGCCAGTGACCGGCCAGATGGCACCATCCGCTCTTTGTCCTGGCACATGTGCCGCTTTCCCTGAGTGGGCAGCGCTGGGGGTGAGAGGAAGGAGGTGAGGAGGCATCAGAGGTGCTGAGAAACCCAGGGCCCTGGGGTGGGTGAGGAGGACGTCTGGGCCAGTTAGGTCCGGCTTAGGGGATGTTGTACTTGCGACCTCCAGGGCTGGGCGTCACCTGCCTGTGGCCGTGTCCCGGCCACCTCTCTCTGGATATTCAAGAATACTGACTTCCCACTTGAGCATTCCCCCTGCTTCCAACTCCCTGGACCCCCTCCCCTTCCCCTGACAGCGCCCCCCCCCCCCATGCAGGCGTTTGGTCTGCTCTCCAGGCCCGGGGGCCCAATCTCCCGTCTTCAGGAACAAGCTTTCCCCTGGCCCCCACTTTCTGAGACTTCTCCCAACCGCCTCCTGCATTTTTTTTCCTGTAACCATCTCTCCTTCTCATCGGAAACCCTTTCATCTCCCACTTGAGCTGGGACTTGGGGCTTCTCTGGGCCTCTGAGGTGTTGTTTCTGTTACCAATTAGAATATAAAAGTGCAGCCATTTATCAAAGATACACATAGAGCAACACAAGGACTGCGCCGCGGAGAGGCGGGGGTCTGCACACCCAGACGCAGCTGCCTCTGACGCGCGCCTCTCCCGTGGTCAGGAGGTGGGGAATGCGTTCACACGGTTCCCTGTAATCCTGCAGGTAGGGGGTACTATTTCCATTTCACGTCTGAGGCGCACAGAGGTAAGTGGCTCCCTTAAGTTCCATGGGAAAGTGTATAATTACAGCTAGAAAGAGGCAACGAGCAAATTAAATCTCTGAAGTCTTGTTTGATCTGCTTCCCACCTCACCCAGTGTGGCTAGGACCAGCTGACAACTCAAACTCTACTGCTGCCTAAGTTTCAATGTATCCAGAAAGTCCTGTGAGCACCCTGGTTGTAATGAAACATTGTGGTTCACAGGATTACTCCATATATTTTAATTTATCCACTTAAACTGTGAGACAATGAAACGTATCATTTATCGGGAGGTGATTCCATTTGTCGTCTATTGAGAAGGGAGTAGATGTATTCTCAATTGTTAGAAGGTTGTGTTAGGACCAGTAAGCAGACGCAGCAGGGAGAAATTTGGATTCATGATGATAATAGTTAATAACAGCAAGAGCCAGCATTCTTGAGCACTTACAGTGTTTCAGCCACACCTACGGTAGGAGAAAAAAGTTTTCCGCTCGGTCTACGGATGAGAACCTTCCAGGACCTCCCGACAGGGGCGTGTTGGGGAAAGTCTTCAATCCTCCCAAAGTAGGAGAAGCCAGATCTGATTGGAAGGAAGCTGATGTCAGCTGGGCCGTGTCCCCCACCAGGGCATGTGCTCCGTCTCCTCCCTGCACTGCGTGCTGAGGGTCTGGTGAGAAGGGCAGGCCCTGGCTTGGCTTCTAGGCCCGGCCTGGTCAACACGCCCAGGGCCAGGCAGGGCCTGGCTTCCCTGGGCCAGCCTACGGGCTACCACTCTCCACCTCCTGGGGCCAGCTCTCCAATCCACCTGCGATGGGGTCTGCCAGGGGGACAGCAACCTGCTTGGCCAGCCAGGGTCTCCCCCGGGGAGTCTAAGGTCTGGACTTGGGGTAGAAGGCCCTGACTGTGCCCCCAGAGAATTCTCCAGTCTGGCGTTTTCAGATGTGCTGGGCTGTAGAGCAGGGATCTGCACACTTTTCCCGTAAAGGTCCAGAGAGTAAACGTTTGTGACTTTGTGCCCCAAACAGCCTGTTGCAACGACTCAGCTCTGCCAGTGTAGTGCAAAAGCAGCCACAGACAATATGTAAATGAAGGAGCAAACGTGGCTGTGTTCCAATAAAACTTTATTTACAAAAACTGGCAGCAGGGGGCTGGATTTAGCCTGTGGGTCGGAGTTTATCCATTTGCTTTAGAGTCATCAGGCCTCCGTCAATAAACCAGTCCCTCTGATCCCCATTTGGGTCCAGGAGCTCAGAGCTGAGGGTGGGCAAAAGATTGGTGCTCCTACTTTTCAGCAGGAGTCTTGAGGATTACTCATTAACCTTGTAAATCTTTCAAAAGCACCGTTGCTTTGATTACCCCCACTTCACAGATGAGGAAACAGAGACAGAGGCTTAGCACTCTCCCTAGGTTCACACTGTGGTGGTATTTGGGGTGGAGCCACATCTATGGGCTCTGGAGCCCATGTTAACGCTGCTGGTTGGGCTTGTGACGAGGAAGTGGACTCAACGAGGAGACCCGTCCAGCCTGGAGGGGGCTGAACCTCGGGGGGCGTCCCCTCCCAGGCAGCATGAGGGTGAGGGCTGCCCGGGCTGGGCCTCCTCCGAAGGCTCCCTCCAGCTCTCTGACGAGGCTCTGCCTAAGGAGCAGGGGCTGGACACTCCCTTGCTACTGCTGCTCCGTAAACACAGCTTCCCCTCTTCCGGTTTGCACTCTCTTCCCAGCTCCATTCTACAGGCCTTGAGGTTAAGGACTCCTTGGTTTGTACCCGTGCCCTGCCCCACAGAGGGTCTGGCTGACCAGCGAGGGAAGTCCAATAGAGGGGGCCACCACTACAAGCTCCCCAAACCCTGGGAGTGGATGATTCAAGAGCCCCAAGGTGGCCTTGGTCCTGCAGGGAGCCCCGACCCCCTGGGGATGGAGGCAGCGAGGGAGGCTTCTTATTTTAAGAATAACATGCAAATCAGTTGTCTGACTCCCACATTAAACGCCCCTGCCCAGCAGGAGATCCCTGCACAACCTGCCAGTGCTGAGGGGGAGGGAATGGTGACAAATGCCACCGCGAGGACAGTCACCACGCAGCATTTGAAGGTGAGAGTGGAGACCTGGGCTGCAGTCTACTATTTCCCTGGGTAGGGGTGAAAACTTCTGAATGACCAAACGCCTGGGATCCATTTTGCAGATGTGGATACCGAGGCTTTGTAAATGTCAACAGTGCAGGCATCTCCCCAGAGCCCTGACCCTGTTCGCCTGATTATAAATATGTAGCTACTTCTAGAATGACTTGAACTGGCAGGGGTTCTGTCTGGCTTATTTGAAGCTATATCCAGAGGGCGTTCTACAGCGTCTGACACACAGTAAGTGCTCGGGAACTGCATCAAATGCATCGGTGGTGACTGGGGTCTGGGAGGGGACCCCCAGCACTCAGCTCCTCCCCTCCCACCCCCAGCCGGGTACAGAGTTACATCTGCTCAGCAGCCAGACACTGGAGCCGCTCTGGGGAGATGGATATGTGCTCTGCGAGTTAGCGATCCACCTCCTACAAGGCAATAAAGGGAACTAATAAATTTAAAGCCCACGCCAGGCGCCAGCGAGGTGAGCAACCCTTGTCGACAAGGCTGCGTGGGCCCAAAATTTTCTGAGGGGAGTAGGATCCACCCCATAGTACCTTCCAAGGGCCCCGATCAACTCCAGGTGGCCACTTGCCGGGCAGCGGCCGGTGCCAAAGCAGGACACAGGGCTGGAGCAGGTCTCCCTGTACGGGGTCATTTGGCCAGAGCACAGCACTGTTGGGTGGTCCAAGAGTAGGCCCAGGCCTCAGCGGCCAACCTGCCCCCAGCAGCTTCTTCCTCCAGGTCCCAGGATCGGTGGCATCCACCACTGAGCCTGGTGCTTCAACCACAGATTGGGGCAGGCATCTCACGGAGGTCTGCAGCCTCTGGAAACAGGTCCAGGTTGGCCAGAGCGACATGTATTGACCCTGAGCTCTTGATGCTGGCTTTGTTTGAAACCGAATCTCTTAGTCTGCAGAAGGAAATAGATTTCAGGTGGGGCTGGATCAAGTCCTGACTTGGCCGCCCTTTACCCACTGTCCTTGGGCAAAGTATTCACCCTCCAAGCTGCAATGTCCTCACCCACAAAAAAGACAATGTGTAAAGCCTCAGAATATTGCCAGGCGAGAAACTCGGCTTGCTGATACTATCCTGGGTTAACTCTCCAACCTCGTACCATCGACGAGGGGGACAAACAGGAAGGAATCCTGATCCTTTCTCTTGGGCCCACAGCAGGGCAGATGCCTGTCCCTTCTTCCCGCCCGCTCCCCTTGCACCTCTGACCCCGCTGATCCCTCCCCCGGCACCGGCCAGAGGCTCAGGAGAGACAGCCGATCTGTTCGGAGAAATTTCCACACAACTTCCCCTTCTTTTCAGGGCCTTGTTCCAGGCTGGATTTCAGGACACAGCCCCCTGGCTGTGGCTATGGTGGCCCTGAAGATGTACTCCCCGAGGAAGGCACAGAGCAGGAAGTGCCAGCAGCAGGCCACCTCCGCTGTAGACAGCTGCCCAGCCTGAGGCCACAGCCCTCCAGGCAGCCCTGCATTGTGTGGCTGAGCCAGGCGGGGTCTACAGGCCTGGCCATTTTGGCCCAGCTTCTACCTGTGTCCAATCCTATTTCCACCCCCTCCCTACACGGGGTTGATCCCTAATACACATCGTGCACCTCAGCCCTCAAGGTTTATTTCTGGAGAATCCAGCCTACGCCAGCTACCCTCCTCCGTGTATACCCGCCTCATGGCTCTGCCCTCGGCGGGAAAGCCCCCTCCCAGGAGCCTCCTTGGCAGCCCACTCCCCTTCCTTCTCTCTGCCCCCCGTCCCCCCAGCTCAGCTCACATCTTACCTGAAGGCATCTCTCTTTTCTTTTCCCTTCTCCTTTCCAAACCTCTTAATTTCCTGCTGCTGGCTGTCTGAAGAATTGTTTACCAACGTAAACCACAATACAATTCCATAAATATGTTATTTATCCTTCCTATTATTATTCCCCATCATTTATTTCTGAAATCCTATTATTAAATCTGTAAAGTGTGCGGTGATACACTGGCAATGAAAGACACTATATAAAGGTGAGTTTATTATTATTACTCTGTGATTAAAACAAGGAAGAAAAATGAACTGTATTAAATCAAACAGGATTCCTTTTCGCCTGCAGGAGCCCGTTTTAGGTGAAGGACGGGCCCCCGGGGCCTGGGCTGGATGAAGGCTCTCCTCCACATTGGCTGCTCTCCCAGCTCCTTTCACGGCGGGCAGCTGTCGGTGACACTCGGGAGAACCACGGATTTGCAGGAGACTCTGTCGCTGGGTGGAGTTTGTTCTGGGCAAAGCGAAAGCCATTCCGTTTGCAATCTTACTTTTCGCCATCAGTCACTGCCAGTGACATGAAGAGGTAATAGAAGTGGCCAGGAATCCTGCATTTTATTTCCACTTGGCAGCATTTCTCTTGCAGGGGAAACATAAATTCGGCCGATTTTTGTGCAGATTTTGCAAAATTAGTCTCTCTCCTTCTAACTCTTTGTATGTGCTCGATGCAGGGGCAGAGGGATGGTCGGTCTCACGGAGGAAGCCTCATCCGGGAGAGATGTGGGAAAGGAACGGGAGGCCCGATGGTCAGTGCAAGAAGTTAGGGAGCTTTCTGCATCACCTGGCCACATCCATCCCTTAATGCAATGGTTCTCAAAGTGTGGTCCCTGGACCAGCAGCATCAGCATCGCTCGGGAACTTGTTGGAAATGCACATTCTCAGGCCCACGCCAGACCTACGGAGTCAGATGCTCTGGGGGTGGCGCCCAGGGATCTGTCTGAACAAGTCCTCTGCCCACCAGAGTGGGAGAATCACCACTTAAGTACATTGGGCTCAACAGCATCCAGCACCGTCATCCAGGAACTTGTGAGAAATGCAGAATCATAAGCTTCGCCCAAGACCTACTGAATCACAGTTAGCATTTCCACAAGCTTCCCGGGAGATTCTCTTGCCCAGTGGAGCGAAAGAAGCTCTGCTTAGTATGTTTGCCACTTGTTCAGGTCTGGTGGACAGAGGGCAGGAGACAGCTCTTGAGGGTGGAAGCGACGGACTGGAGGCCTGGAGTGACGGAGAAACAAGCGGGACGTGTAGGGATAAAGGATCTAGGGCAGTTGGAGTGGGCATCTGGGGGTTAATTTGAAAGGCACAAACAATTAAATCTAACTCGAACTTTTCCTGTGTCAGAGTTAAAGGCAAAAATCATCTCAACGGGCAGAACCTGGGATGTCTGACGCCTTAGGAACCAAACTGACATCTTGTCATCGTTGTCAAATCTTTTTGACATCCCCACTGAGAGAAAGCACAGTAAAGCTTACGATTCGATTATTTTGTGATGGCCTTCAGACAATTTCACGTACTCTGGATGTCACAAAATCGAGTGTACTCGTCACCAGGTTGGGATCTGTTGCTATGGAAACCATTGGAATGAGAGTTGAGACTGGGATTTCGGACCTTGCCCCCCACTCTGACCTACTGTGTGACTTGAGGCAAGTCACCCCACTTTCTGTAGCTGACTCCCACTTACAACGGTAGTATGTCTGTGAATTGTTGTTGAATTGCTGTGTTTGTGGGGGAGGGAGGGTCTGGGGCTTCCTATTCCGCCATCTTGTTGATGTCACTCGGCCCCCACTTTTTAAATGTCTGTTCTGTTCCAGCCACAGGGATTCTCATTTGATCTTCTCATGCCCAGCGAGGTAGGTGTCATCAGCCCCATTTTATAGAAGAGAGAAGAGAGGGTCAGAGAGATTGAGAAATTTGCAGAAGGTCCCACAGCTCCTAAATGACTGGGCCAGGGTTCAAATCCAGACTGATAGTTTTCAAAACCCAGTCATCCATAACAATATATCGAATGACCCGTTATCCTCTCCTGCCTCAGTTTGCCCAGGTATGAAATGGGGAGAGAGATGTTCATGTTAATTCTCCTTTCTAGCTTTGTTGTAAAAATGAGAATTCATAGTTTTCAAGGGCTTCCAGCCACAGGGAAGGAAGGGCCTCCCCCCAACCTCCCCCTGCCCAGTCTGATGGCTCAGGCTAACTGGTTCAGCAGCGGCTGGTGGCCTTTCTGATTGGTCAGTCCCCGGGCCTCCCTGGTTGTCAAGCCTTGGAATATCACCCCTGTCTCTACCCACAGAAGCAAGAGCTGGTTGGGTGGACATGAGGACGTGACTCAAAGTTTGCTTGGCAACTTTCTGCCTCAGTGAGAGAACTGTTAGCAGCGGTGACACAGAGGATGGAAGAGCGGTGATGAATGGGGCCTCTAAATTACCTCAGGAGGACACTTGCTTGATTAAGCTAAGTACTCTCAGTGGCACCTCAGCAGGCAGTTGCTCATTTATTTGTCTATTGTAGAAGAACTGATTTGTGCACCCAAACACTTCTTCATAGACTCCAGATGCTTCCCAGCTCAGATCGGCCCGGACACAGCCACCCAGGGACACACCCTGTCATTTCCTCAGAAAGACCACCTTACTCCAACACTGCTCATTCCCCTCCACAGGAGACCACGCTCTGCCTACCACAGAACACCCCCTCCTCACAGTGTGAGGTGCCTCAGAAGCCACTAGGCTGGGCTCAGGGAGGTCGTTGCCAAGGTAACTCAGAGGACTGGGCTCCCCCACCTTCGGGACCTTGGGCCCCTCAAGGAGTTTCCTGGGACAAGGCCCAATGGATCCTCACTCTCCTTGGGAGGTGGGGCTGGGAAAGGGCAGTTCTGAACCACCTGCTTCCAGAAGCCTGATCAGAGTCCAGATGGGCATTTCTGGAGGGACTCACAGCTCCCCTGTCAGTGGCAGCTATTTCCTGGCTTCGATCCTGAGTGATGGAAGCAGCAGCAACTATCACTGAGGGCAAACCTTGGCCAGACACTGCATTGTCCTCCAGATGTGGCCCCCACCTGACCCAAAGGTGCCAACTTCCTGCTCGGCGTCTGCTCACCTGTGTTGCAGCCACAGGATCTAATTGCTGGAAGGGCTCTTACAGGTCCAGTGGCCTCATTTCCAAAAACGAGGAAGTGGCTTGCTGCCATTCGCAGCTGGTTCCTGCCAGACCTGCATTAAAACTCAGGCCCTGGGATGTGCCTATTGAGGAATTGTGCCCTGACCAACCACCGTGAGAGGCAGGATCCTCCCGCCCTGTGGGGAGGCCCTGCTGAGGCCCTGACCACCTGGGAACCAGCACCTGACGAGCAGGTGTATACGTGCATTCGTGCATTCATTCCTTCACTCACCACTTATTTGTTCAATGGCTCTTTGTGTCCTAATATGTGCCGTACACTGCTGGGCACAGGGTATATAGTTTATGCTCTAGAACGGTTAACAGGCTAAATGACCTGCCCTGTGCGAAAGCAAAATCCAAAGAGGATCAGGACTGCCTGGGAAAAGACCTGATGGGCCCTCAAGTGTTTGTTGAATGAACAAATGAATGGCAAAAGAGAAACAGCTGGAAGTGGTACCAGGGCCAATAAAGTCTGGGAGGGGCGGCTTGCCTGGTACCTGGGTCCCCTGAGGTCTGTGCCCTGAATGACCAGCACAGGAGTCCATCTCTTTGCACTCCCACCATTCTTTGAAACTGGGCTTTCATTTCCAGGAGTTTGGTTTTCTCACCACCTGAGGGCCGAGTGCTTTCCCATCAACCACACCACTGGGGATCGGCATGATCTGTCATGTGCCCCACTTGGCACCTCCTCAGTGCCACTCCAGGTTCACTGAGGGGGTCATTTATTTCCTCCCTGGAAACGTCTGGGTTGTCAGAGTTAACGGTGAGTTATGAGGCTGGGTGACCCTCTGTTTCTCTCAGGCCACATTTCAACCCAGGCAGCTCTGGAGCAGGTTGCCACACAGCTACCAGAATATTCCACAGCCCCGACTGGCCACCTCTGCCAGGAAGGCCAGGGAGCTGGGGAGGACATTCCAGGAGGGGTCCTCTCCCAAGTCCAGTCCGAGGAGCCAGCCTTTGCTAAGTGCCTGGGAGGCTCATGGATCCAAGCAGCAGGGCGGTTAGCCCGGTAATTAACGTGTCTGGCCTTTGACGGACCCTCTCTGGGACCCGGGGCCTGGCTGAAAACCAGGCTCGGGGCAGAAACTGTCTCTCCCATCTGGGCACTTTGGAGAAGCATCTAGAAAGCGCAAGTCCGTATCCTGAGGACTGCATCAAGTCTCCTCCCGTTTGCCTCGAGTTTACAGTCTGTGATCCACCTCAAGGCCACTGCCGCCTCCTTCGTCCCCACCTGCTTCGTCTCCACCCTCTTCAGACCCTGTCGCTTATTAACGCCAACCTGCAAAAATAGCCAGGTGGCTTCCAGCCCCTGCAGGAGGCAGATACATAATGACAGAGCGACTTGGTGGAGCGGTAACAAATTGTCCGTATTATAGCACTTTACATCTTGATATCCATTCTCCTCAACGGGCTTATCTGTAAACCGACTGAATTCACGCTGGGATGCTAAGAAAATAGCTGTCATATAATAGATGGGGTCTCCCGGAAAATGAACATTTACAAATGGCTGTAGCATTTACTTAAAATGTCATGCCAATTGCTTGCTGTTGTCTTTATGCAATGAGATTGATTTTACTGCTCCTTCGAGTCCTCAGCCTTGATGGGTAGTTTTTAATGCAGCGGGGAGACGCTTTTTGTGTTTAATCTATAAATATGGCATGCAAAAGCACGGGCTCTTTAAGGTGCAGCCTCAGAGCCCTCCAAGCCTCTTTTTCTGAGACCCGCCTCTTTTCTCCTCCCCCTCCTCCTGGTAGAAGTTGGACCTGGGCAGGGTCTGAGCTGATCTTATTCATGTATTCAAATATATGCAGATGTATGCATTTTGTTTAACAAGTTAATTCATTGGCCAGGCCAGGCAGTTAGGGGTTTTAGCGGTGTAATGCCCACACTTGATTCTCCCTTCCACACCCAGTTATACCCTGCGGTTTTACTTGGAGAGTCTGTAGAGTTGGAGTCTAGTATGGGGGGGAGGGGCAGCTTGCCTCTTGCAGAAAATGCCCGAGGTCTCCTCGAGGTGAGACCAAGGGCTCTGCCCAGCCTCCTCAGTGTCCTGGAAGCCAAGGGAAGCCAGCCTATGGCGGACACTGCTTAGGAAGTGCACCTCTCCCCTCCACACACCACGGCCACTTCTTCCTCCCTCATCTCCTGAAAAGCTACTGACAACCAGCCCTTGGTTGGCACCCCCAGATGGGGGAACAGAACTTCCTGCCTGTGCCCAGACCCCATGCCCTATGTCCCCTGCGGAATACTGCTCCTTTCTCCCTTAGACCCCAAGCCCTGTGTCCCCTGCTGAGTTTTCTTTTTTTTTTCTTGAGGCAGATTGGCCCTGAGCTAACATCTATTGCCGATCTTCCTCTTTTTTCTTTCTTGTCCCCAAAGCCCCAGTACATAGTTGTGTGTCATAGTTGTGGAGTTGTTGCTCTTCTGTGTGGGACGCCGCCTCAGCATGGCTTGGTGAGCGGTGAGCAGGTCCGCGCCCAGGATCCGAACCGGCGAACCCCAGGCCGCCGAAGTGAAACATGTGGACTTAGTCACCGGCCCGGCCCCCTGCTGAGTTTTGCATCCTCCTGGAGAAGTAAGTGGAAAGGTAGCCATAGAGCGGGGGTGGGCCGGGGTGGGGGCGGGGTCAGTCAGAGGAGCTGCCAAGGCTGGACAGAATAGCTCACTGTGATCCTCCTTCCTATCTTCCCAGGAAAGATTTTCCACAGCATTTAGGAGCCTTGACATCACCCGTTCCATCTCTAGAATCCTGGCTGCACCTGTGGGGGTGCAGCATTTCCACCCAAAGTTGTTCAGACCTTGCAGATCTGGGTAAGATCCAAATTGCCTTTAGATGCTGGCTTCTCCTTCCACCGAGGAGTTGGAAGCATCTGGCTGCTTATCATCATTAATGGTAATAATAACTCTTCACCTGGTATCCCGTTCTGCAGGAGAGCTTGCTCATACATCCTGCTGCAGGATCACGAGAAGCAGACAGGGGTGTTGGCATCATCTCTATTCATTTGTTCAACCAATATTTATTGAGCATCTACTGCGAGCCAGGGGCTGTGCTGGGGGCTGGGAACAGATCAAGAAGCACAACAGACTTGGTCTCTGCTCTTGAGGGTATTCTGGTGGGGTGGAGACTGTGTATTGCTACTCTGACAGGCCTGCTACCTGCCATACCTGAGTCTGTGGGTGGGCTGCTTTACTGGCCTTGACAGCAGCCGGTGGGGAGGGATTCAGGGCAGGCTTCCTGGAGGAAGAGCTATGGAAGCTGAGGCCTGAGGGAGGAATAGGAACTGGCCAGGCTGGGACTGAGGAAGGGTGGAGAACAAAGGCAGAATGTGTTCCCGTCGAGGGGACACTATTTTCCAAGGAACCGAAGCTCAGAGAGAGCAAGGCTTTCCCAAGTCACATAACTAGAAGCGAGTGTAAGACCAGTTTCTTTAACCAACCTGCCTTTGGGGACCCGTGGTGGGAAATTTTACAGGTGGGGAAACTGAGGCTGTGGGCAACCAAGTCTCCTGACTCTGGGGTCACCCTTCCTCTTAGCAGGGGGAACATCAACGAGCCAGCCCTTCCATGGAAAATGATCACCTCTCAGACAGGGTGGACGGCCGTGGTTATCAGTGCTGGTCTGAAACCATCATTAGACAGAATCTAAATAATGATTTAGATGAATCGTCTGCAAGTGACCCTTAGCAGAGACAAGGAAATAGTCAAGCCACTGTTCCAGAGTGTTGTTAATTACTCAGATCCAGGACCTGGCACGTGAATGGTCAGTAAATGGCTGCAGGAGAGAGTCCCTTCCTCCATGGAGTCACCAGCCCCGCCCTTGTTCCTCGTACCAAGTCCTGAAACCCTCACAATCAGACTCAGAGTCTACACACAGCAAAGTGGGTCAACAAACTGGCTCACAGAAGCCTAGAGCCGAAAGGGACTGCAGAGTTCACGTTGTCCAACCTGCTTTCACGCAGCGGGGGCACCGGAGGCAGGGACGGAGGGTGTCTGTCTGGCTGGGCTGCCATAACAAAATCCCACAGACTAGGGGCTTAGACAACAGACATTTGTCACAGTTCTGGAGGCTGAAAGTCCAAGATCCAGACAGCAGCACTGGGCGTCTGGTGAGAGCTGCTTCCTGGTTCACAGAGCATCTTCTGGCTGTGTCCTCACCGGCGGAAGGGCTAGGAAGCACTAGGGGGTCCCTTTTATAAGGGCACGAATCCCATTCATGAGGGCTCCACCCTCAGGACCTAATCACCTTCCACAGGCCCCACCTCCTAGTACTGTCACTTTGGGGGTTAGGTTTCCCCTAATTCCATATGAATTCTGGGGGGACACAAACATTCTGTCTATAGCAGATGCATCTAAAATCGTTAAGAACTGGTGCTGGAATAAGAAGTAGAAGGAAGAGATTCAGATTCTTTTGCACAGGTCAAGCCTTGAAAACTCAAGTGTTCTCACCTGAGAATAGCAGTTACAGGCACTTCCTTGAAAAGTCCATCCCACACCTTGTGCAGGGGACCCAGTTACCCTGGCAACCACTGACGGGCAGGAGACTGCACTCTCGCCAGACAGAAGGGAGGCCAGCAGGGGCGCTCATATTAGGTGCTGACCGTATCTGCGATCTGGGTAACTAGTCACCTGGAAACATAGTGGATTAAAACAATTGTCACTCGCGGTTTCTGTGGGTCAGGAATTTGGACAGGCCACAGTGGGAACCTGTCTCTGTTCTCTGATGTCTGGGGCCTCGGCTGGGAAGACTAGAAGGAGGTGGGAGGGTGGAGGGGAAACTCAACCGTCTGAGGCTGGAATCCTCTGGAGTGGAGACCACCACTCCCAAGTCTGGTGGTTGGTGCCGGCTGTCAGCTGGGACCTCAGCCAGCCCACCTGCGAGGGGTCTCTGCGTGGGCTAGTTAGGGCTTCCGAACAGGCGTGGCAGCTATTCCGAGAGCAAGCGTGTGCGGGAGGGCAGGGGGAGCGCAGGGCATTTTTGTAGTCTAGTCTCGGAAGTCGCTCGGTGTCACTTCCATATACTCTAGCCGTCAAGGCAGCCAGAGGTCCGCCCAGGTTCTGGGGGGAGCGTCGAGGTGGGAGTGTAAGAAGAGCCCGTGGAACGGGAGCTGTTGTTGGGGCCATCTTTGCAAAATGCAGTCAGTGCCTCGACAGTGCCTAAGCATGCTAATCTAATTCATTTACTTAAAAACATATTTCCCCAGCCTGTTGGGTGCCAGGCACTGTGCTAGGGGCTCTCCTGTGTCCTCTTTTGAGGAGTTTGAAGAAAAGAGCACAGCAGCTGCAGAGCCGGCACAGCGAGAAGCAGACGGAAGAAGCTGGGGGGAGTCCCTGGCCACGGGGCTTTCCCTCTGAAGTGGCTGCCTCTCTGTATAGACGTGTCTGTCCATCCTCACCCTCGACCCAGCAAGGACAGGGTGAAGGCTATGCGGCACTGTCATGACAACCGAGGGTCTGGCTGAGCCTGTGCTCCCACCACGTGGCACCTGCAGCCCCCAAGTCCACGGGAGGAAGCAAAATTCTGTGTCTGCAGCCTCTCATGGAGCAGGGTCACCGACTCTCCACTCGCCCCTCCTGCTGAGCACAACCCAGACATGGCAACTCATCCTCCCCTTCCCCATCCCAACAGAGCCAGGAGTCCTTGCTGCTCCTGCCCTCCACACACGGAAGCTGTACCAAGACTCTTCCTGGCCCCAACCCCTTCTTCAAGGGGCTGAAGGCTCACTGGAACACCTGGGTTTGCTTCTCCCCTCCTACCCAGAGATCTCTGATCTAAAATTGCCGTCTTTATTTTCAATGCACCCCTGTTAACTCTCAAAGGCCTCTCAGAGGCCACCTGATATTTGAATGCAGCCAGCCATGGGCAGCTCACTCCCAGCCGTGTCATTTACAGACAGCTGTTCCCCTCGGGAAGTTCTGCAATCTCATTCTAAACAACACTAAACTCGTCTCTAGATCCTACTGTGACGAAAGTGCCTCTTTCGCCCCACCGAAATAATTGTGGATGAAGGGATCTCCCCAGGCAGGGCCGGCATTCATGTTTTTGTATAAATAGGGAGCCTTTTACAAAGTTAATTGTGGTGGTGGATGACGGTGGGGACTTCCCAGAGAGAGGCGGGGATGGCTTTAATGAAGCTCCTGAAGAGGATGGGCCATGCAGCAACAGGGTGAGTCTAGCTGATGGGTGGGCAGGAGCGGGGAGGGAGGGTTGTCAAGATCCAGGAGGAGCTGTTTAGGAGCTGGTGATTTCAGACAGGAAAAGGAGGTCCTGGGGAGGCTGGATAATTTGTGCCGGAGCAGATTTGATGAGGGGAAAGGCCAGGAGGAAGGGCAAGAGAAAGTACACATGAAGCCACCAGCATTCCTAGGGGCAGATGGAGGCCAGGAGGGCTCCAGGGGGGTTAATGGGGAGGATGGCCGCCAGGGCAGCTGTTTCCAGGACACGCCAAACTGGAGAGACCTGGGGTCGAAGCACAAGAGGACCTGCTTCCAGAAACCATTCTTACACCTTAGGTATAAATGGACAGAACTCAGAGGTGGACTGGAGGGTAGGAGGTCAGGGTCGCGTGGTAACAGAAGCTGTAACTTTCATTCAGTCATTCATTCATTTATTCAACACTCACTCACTGGTTTCTACCCAGTGCACTGAACTCCCCGCACCCCCAGCCCCAGCAGATCCAGGGAAGAACTAGACCACAGCCTGCCTCCAGGGTGAATGGAGGAATTGACAGCAGCCAAAGGTCATTCCCAGCAGAGTGGAATAAGCAGTAAAGGAGCCCCGAGAATGCCACCGAGGGAGGATCTCGTTTTGGAGTGTCTGGCAGCCAAGGAGGAAAGGTGGCTGCCACACAGGGCAGACACTTTTTGTCTCACCTGCGGCTTAAACAAGCCATGCCCTTCCTTAAACTCCCTGTAGCTCCCTAGTGCTGCCTGCGCCCTGTGCAGACACCTCACTCTGGGTTTCAAAGTCCTCTGGGCAACTAGCCCTCCACCTTATGGTCATCTCAGTCTTCTCCCCGCCCCGGTTATCTGAGCCTTTCTGGACCCACCCTCTCCCACCCCTGTATCCACTCAAGGAAGTTATCATGAGGGGGTGGGGTGGGGGCTTCCCAACCTGTGTCTTACCCAAAATTGATGGGGAGGGGTGAGTCATCACCACACCCCTTGTCCATGTCTCCATGATCAGTGGCTCCCAGTTGGGGTGATGCTGCTTGTCTAGGGGGCATTTGGAATTGGGGCAGTGACCCTGGGGTGCTCCTGGCACTTAGAGCATGGAATGCCCAACCCGGTGCCGTGCTCTGAGCACACCCACGTGGTGAAGAGCCATACGCCGCCCCCCATCACCTGTAGGCCTGCTGAGAATATTGAAGGGGAGCCCTCTCCACCTCTCCCACTCCCCATCCACTCCTTCTCAAGGTCTGTCAGGCTCTTGGGGAGGGTGACCCAACCATGCATGCCCAGCTCAGCCCCTTCTGGCCTCACTCTCTCTTTCTGATCCATGGGAAGCTTGTCATACAATCTGTTCATCCCTGTAGAGAGCCCATGGGGCAGGATTTCCTCCTCCAAGCTGGTGGTGGCCGCCATTTTGGGGATATTTTCAATTCAGCTGGGAGCATGTGGAACCCCACTGGGGCCCCACACCCATGCCAGTCCAGCTTTTATGGGAATAAAGCTGAGATTTTGAACTCCCCCTTCTCTGACACCTGGGTCCACTTCTCAGCTGGTTCCAAACTCAGAGATGAGACCAAGGTTGGAACTGGCCATCACTACTCAAAGCCCAACAGAGGTCCTGCTGAGGAGGTGGGTGTATCCGGCCCGGAGGCTGCACACCCAGCCAACAAAACTCACCCAATGGATTTCCAGCAATGGGCGTTCCCTGCCTCCCCCTCCCACACCTCCCTGCCATTGTGCACTGGAGGTGAGATTTCTGTGGAGACCAAGGGTGAGATTTCTGTGGAGACTGCAGCTTGAAGCTGCAGTGCAGGGGACCAGAAAGAGATTGTTTCCTTGTGTCCAAGGTGGGGGTGGGGAGGATGGGGTGTGGGGGGGGCTAGAAACATGCCTTTGGTATATCTGATCAATGTGAGAAAATTGTTCTTTCATCTTTAAATTGCTCTTGGCTATGAGGACACCTCCACGCCATGTACCCTTTACAGCGGTTCTGCTTTGGGCTCCAAACCAAAGGAAGAGAGATTTATGCCCAGGCCCCAGCTGCTTCCCCCGACCTCGGTCAGGACTAAGGTGGAACCACCTGCCCTCCTCTCCCTTGCAGCCCTTTGTGCCCCTTCCTGGGCAGCGGCAGGGATGGTGGATTTTAAGAAGTGGCACCTGCCATGGGCCCATTGGTGGAGGAGGAGGCCTCACTACCAGTTTACAGCTGCTCACCCCGCGGGAGCTTGCTGGTGACTCGGCGAGACCTCGCCCTCCTCCACCACGGCTGAGGTCGCCTTTTGAAAGTGGCCCTCACTTCATCAGGAAGGCAAGCGACCCTTGCTCACCTCTCGTCCACGGGGAGCCCCAGCTCACGCCTCCAGCTCGGGGAAGCTGATCCAGTCTTGTTCCAAGCACAGCCTCCAAAATGTGAGCGTCCACCATGCATCCCGAGTGGGACCCAAGGACAAAGCTCCAGCCTCGTCTGCTCTCCATGTGCCTCATTCCAGCCCGGCCCACCGTGGTCCGAGTGGATGCTCTCCCCAGGCAGGGAGGAAGACCCCAAGGTTATCTCAGGTTCAGAATCCAGGCGAGGTTGCTCAGGCTACCTTCCCAACCATGTAGGGCACTGGCCGGGAGCCAATTCGCCCCAGGCAAGGCCTTCCGGGGAAAGACTTGCTTCTCCCGTCCTCCCAATGCCTGGTGCTCAGCAGGCCGGCCTGCCCCTCTGCCCTGATGGAGGAGAGAGATTTCTGGGCGGTGACGGGTAGAGGGAAGGCTGGACATCCAGAGGTACCCCCGGGTCCACATGAGCAAACCCAGCCGTCTCTGGGCTGGAGCTGCCCTAAGCCCCAGCAGGACTCGGTCCTGACTCAGCACCACGGAGCTTCTCCACGTGCATCTTCCTCATCACCGGGCTGCCGACAGCTGTGCTGCCTGAGTCTTCAGATGGCTTCCAAGACAGCAGACGGCTCAGAGGAGCCAGCCCCTCCACGGCCTCCCTTTACAAGACCAGAAGGGCCCACCAGAGCCGGCATGGTGTTAACTCCATCCTTCCCATGAGGTCCTTCCTGGGGCTGATTCTCCCCACCCCAGCTGGCTCCTGCTTGTTGCTGTGGCCTGAGGGAGGGGTGGAGGTGGGGCCGGTAGCTCCTCCAGAACTCCAGGGACTCCAGTCTCCTCGTCTCTCTCCTCCCTACCCCGCTCCAGCCTCCACTGTACACTTCAGTTCCAGGAGGCCCGGGACCAAAGGAGGTGGGTGAAAGAGAGGAAAGCATCTCACGAGGTGGGAAACCCTTCCGAATATAAGAAGATGCAGACTTGAAAAGGACTGGAAAAGAGAGAACAAGCTGTATGCTTCTCTGATCTATTTCCCATTTTTGGATGTGGCATTTGGCAAAAAATCAGATTGGACTGGACCTCCCCGAGGCCAAGGAGAAGGGTGGAAGGATTGGGGTAACTGGCCCTTTGGCAGGATTGCATTAGTGGGACTTCATCTCCAGGCTGCAAGAAAAGAGGTGCCCAGGACTGGGAGTGGGCGACTGGGCGGGGGTGTGGGGGGTCATAGGATGCCCTTTCCTGAATAGTCTGCAGGCTGCAGGGGCCTCACCTCTGTCTCTGCCCTTCCCTTTGAACTTGCGGGAGGAGAGCTGCGGGACTCAGAGTCTCAAGGGACCTGGCGGAGCTCACCATGCCCGATGTTCACACGGGACTCAGGATTCTGGGCCATCAGCCAGCCCCCTGGAACCTGCAGCCTGCCGGACCCCCAGTGAGCAGGAGAGAAGGCCTCGCTCTGGGCATCGGGGAGGATGATGATCCACGAGCTGGCACAATGGGTGGGGACAGATCTAGTTTGAGAGTCTCCAAGGATGATATTACTCAGCAGCCTCATGCTTTTCATCTGGAACTTATTGGAAAACCTTGCTAAGGGGATCAGCTGCCTCCCGGGCTCCAACTTCCAGCTCCCATCCAATTGGCGTTCAGGCCCTTTAAAGTATTACTTCCCGACACCATGAGCACTGTATGTTCCTGACAGGATAAGCCCGCCACAAATTAATACCTGGGGCAGATCCTAAAACACAATTCTTCTCGGCTGCAATAATTCCAGCCAGCCCCTCTATCTGCGCTGACAGATGCGGTAAATCTTTCATCGTTGCAATTCACACATTGTTTTTTCCCTCCGGTACCCGAATCAGCCCAGACAATAAACTTTACGTCCTTTTATGATTATCGATGTGCTCCCGGGGTGCCTGTGATACCTGCACCACCAGTGACAAGCCACCGGCCCCTTAGCCACCACTGGGGAGTCCTCCCACGGGCCTCCAGCAGCTCTTTGTCTCCCAGTTGGGGCTGGAGTCCGTGAGCTGGTGTCTGGGAGACAAGATGACTAAGGCTCCCCATCTCGGGACAGCTTAAGGTGACGGTAAGGGAGGAGAAAGGAGAGCTCAGCCCCTGTCATACAGGAGAGACCAGGGCATTGCTGGGGGACCAACAAGGACAAGGAGAGAGCTCCAGGACATAAATGCCAGCTGCCTGTCCTGCTGCTGGCCCAGGTGAGCCAGGTGGAGTGCGCCTGCCGAGGTGCTGGGCCCGAGGGATTCTGGAATCACCATGCATCTGCCTTATTCCACATCCTACTTGTTGCCGAGCCCAGCGCAGAAAGCGGGTATGGGTCCTAGCCCCGAAGGCCTTTGTTTCTCCATCCGCAAAATGGCATTTGTGACACTGGTCCTGCCCGTTCCACAGAGCTATTGGAGGATGGAGACACATGTTGTTAATGGTGAAAAGCCATGTAGATGGCCAGGGCTGGGCCCAGGAGCCCAGGACACCCCTAGGACAAAACCTGAACTTCAGCAGTCAGGCCTCCGGGGCTGAGTGCACGGGGGTGCACGTCCTGTGGCTGCTGCAACAAACGACCACAAACTGGGTGGCTTACAACTACAGAAATTTGTTCTCTCCCAGTTCTGGAGGCCAGAAGTCCGAGATCAACGCGTCAGCAGCATGGGCTCCTTCTAGAGGCTCTGAGGGAAGATCTGTTCCAGGCCTCTCCCCAGCTTTAGGTGGCTGCCAGCGATCCTTGGCTTGTAGACACATCACCCCAACCTTTGCCTCTTTCTTCACTCGGCCTCCTCTGTGTGTGTCTCTGCATCCTCTTCTCTCCTTATAAGGACACCAGTCATTGGATTAGGTCCCACTTGAGTCCAGGAGGACCTCATCTTAACTAATCTGCAGAGACTCTATTTCCAAATTAAGGCCACACTCCGAGGTTTCAGGTGGACATCAGTTTGGGGGGACGCTATTCCGCCCACTACAGGAGCGATGAGGTTGCTGACTCTGCCTGAAGTTCTTTCAACAGGGCCCACCTCCTGGAGCCTGCAGCTTCCCCCCAGTCAGCACTCCCTCCAGGGGACACTCAGTGTTGTGTCCCAGGGCAAGAACTGCGCAGAGGCTAGAGATGTCACCTCACTCAACTGCTCCTCAGAGACTTGGGGTTCCCCAGGAGTCCAGGGAAGCTCTGCGCGGAGCAGAAATGCAGCCGGGCCCCGCATGCCTCGGCCACCTGCTCTTAAAGAACTAGACCTGCCTCCCTGCCCCGCTCCTCGCCCTGTTCCTGCAGGGCCTCTACCCACAGCGGAGAGTCTAGGCTATCGCCCTGTGGAAGCCCATTCCCAAATTGCACAGTTTAAATTATACATTAGCTTTTTAAGCAGCACTTTAAGCTGGCAGGGAGACAGATTTTTATCAGTGGTGAATGCCCACCTCAGGCTGCTAAATTTCATCTTGGGTTCCTGTGATGGGTAATAACTCTCATCTCCCTCCCTTTATTAAGAGACACGGTGCTGGTCCCTCTGCCTGTGGAGGGCCTGAGGTCTCAGAATTCCTGGGTCTTCTCCTCTCCGCGGGCCTCAAGCCCGCCCCCACGACCCCTCTGCCATGGCAGCCGCTGGAGGGACCAGGAGGAGCCCATGACGGCCCCCTGTTCGAGGTGCCCGGGATGTTCTGCCCAGGGACATGGGGATATTGGCTCTACGGCGCGTACCCTCCTGTTTAATTACTGGAGAGAGGTGCTCTCCTCATCTGCTCTGTAAGAAAGCAGTCTTGACATTTTTAGCAACAGGCTCTCTCAAGGGGACGGACAGTTCCCCCAGGGCCAGTCTTCTCGAGAGAGGCGGCCAGGCTGTTTTGCAGGATTGTCTGATCAAACCCCACCTCTGGGGCACTTGTCCTTCCAGTGCCCTCCCCGCGCTGCCTCACTAGGAGGAATCTTTGTTTTCCCAACCGTCCTCCAAATCTCCAAACCTTCCCAGTCCTGGACGACTTCCCTTCCCTCCCCAGCCATGAGGTCCGAGGCCCTCTGGGAAAATTAGTTTGTCAAAAGCAAGAGCGGACTCTCCAGTCGGGCTGCCCCTGCACTGCAGGCGTGGAGGCCCCGCCGAGGCTGCAGGCTTTGACCTTGGCACTCCGGAGAGGAGAGGTCTCCCCGTTGCGCTTCCACAAACAGGCCACCCCGGGCTGTTTACCACATGAAAAGGCTTCCGAGAGACTTCTCTGTCCTAGACAAGTTGTTAAAAGCCGAGATCAATTTGCTTCTGAAAATAAGGTAGATCAATATGAATAGTGTTGTCTGCGGAGGAGTGCTGTGCCCCCGCGCTGGGGGCGCCTGCCCCCTGCTCCCCTCCTCACTCCCCCCCCCCCGCCCCGCCGCGCCGCGCCCTGCCCTTCCCCATCTTATCTGTGTCTGCTCTCCCGTTCCCTAACTTACCTCATTCTGTCATTCCAAAAGGGACACGACAGGAGACCTAAATCTTTGGGAAGTGGGTGTGTGGTCACTATGGGTGGAGTGGACATTGGGATGCGCGGTTCCCCGGGGAAGAGTCCCCTGCCTTATGGATCCCCAGCCCCATTCTTCCTCTGCCTCCCCAGGGCTTCAGCTGAACTGGGACAGTGACTCTGAACCCCACCCAGGCTGAATTTCAGCCTGAGACTCATCTTGGGAAAGTGAACAGGGACAGCTGCTGGGAAGCCTGCTGCCTGTCTTAAGTCACAGCTCTGCCCTCAACCAGGTGTGTGTGACCTTGAATGTGGATGGTAACCCCGCCAAGCTTCAGTGTCCTCATCTGCTCATCAGCAATGATGAGATCCCACCTGGGTTATGCTTGACACAGAGTAAGCTCCCAATTAATAATAATAACAGCCAACAAATAAACAGGCACTTACCTTGAGCCGGACGCTGGTCTTAGCACTTAATCTATATTAACTCATTTCATCCCTGCAACAGTCTCATTACTACTTTCCATTATTGTTTCCCCCATTTTAGAAATGAGGAAACAGAGGCTCAGAGAGGTGGAGTAACTTGCCCAAGGTTGCATAGCTATAAGCTCAGAGCCAGGATTAGAACCCAGGTACTGAACCTACTACCCATGGGCTTCCTCCCTGTCATTATCAGTATTTTTTGTGCTTGGTCAAGCTGGGGCCAGGGGTGCAATGTCCAAAGAGCACCGGTCCAGCCCTTGCCCTCAAGAATCTCGCCCTTCCTCAAGATGGTTTCCAAGGTGAAGAGGAAAGACCTGGGCCTCGTGTTGTCAGAAGCTCCGGCCACCGACCGTGATTTAACCTCATTAGGCCTGTCGTTCCCACTACGCTCAGCAGCTTCACCTGGAAAATGATGATGGAGTAAGATTTAAAAGCCTGGAGAATGGACCATTATTCTTATCAGCGCTGGTAAAGGTGAAAGCGTTTTATTTCCTGGTGTGAGAGTGGCTCAGACAACAAGAAACGCCTCATTCCCCTCCTCCCCGCAAACTCCCGGCCTCCAGCGTCCTCGGGGGTCGCCCAGAGCCTGTGTTGCTGGGCCTCACCCTGCCACGAACCCAGCCCTCTGTGGAAGTTCCCAAAAGGCCCATGGGGCAGAGGGGTGACAAAGTGGGTGCATGTGCTCCTGTCAGTGATTCACTCAACAAGCGTTCAGCTCGTGCACGCTCTGTCCTGGGTGCCAGGGTTTCCCAGGGAATAGAACAGAGCTCCTGCCCTCACACAGCCTGCATTTTCATGGAGGAGAGGGACTATAGAAATAGACTGATAAATATCTAACGCAACGTAAGGTGAGGATCCCTGCTTCAAAGCAAAACAAAGCGGGGGGGGGGGCGGGGATAAAGATTGTGGGGGAAGAGTGCATCGGTCAGGGATGAGGCAGGAAGCAGATGGATCCCGAACTGACGCAATGGGAGATTTCATAAAGGGACAAAGATGTAGGCAGGGTCAAGAGGAAGCATCAGGGAGGGTCTGTCACCCTGGACGAGCCAGGGTGGGAAGACAGCCGGCATCCCTCCTAGGCCTGAAGGAGCCGGGCAAGACAGCAGTTACCAAAACGTGGAGTGAGCCGGAGTTGGAAAAGGAATAGGACCTCAGCTAACCTGCAGTCCAATAAGGAGAGACCTGATTCTCCTCCCACCTTCGGTCTCCTTCCAGTGACTTCCATTGGCCAAGCCCAAGTAGAAGGTCCAGGGCAAGGAGTCCTGGTTGGTACAGTCTCCTCCGTCAGCCTCCTGTGACACAGAGCAGGGTGGGAAGTAGGGGGCATGGGCCTGGGGGGCTGAATGAGTAGAGGCAGCTTGGGGCTGCTGCTATTCTGTATAGGGTGGGTGGGGAAGACCCTCTGCTGAGGTGACATTGGAACAGAAGACTGAAATGCCCAGTCCACACCTCCCACTGATGCTCTCTCCCCTTCCACTGCTTTATTTTCCTCCCCCATCATGACCAGCCACAGATCCATCCTTGTGCCCCTAAAGGAAGAAGGAACCAGAAGGATCTTCCCTCAAGACCAGGCTACAGTGGGGATGGCACACACATGGGAGTCTGACTTTGCAGGGTGTCTTGGCTGCAGGACGCCAACACAGCCTGGGCCAGTGGGAGGCCCTGTGAGGCATGAGGGTCGCAACCACCCCCCTAAGCAGTCTCCACTAATTCCCTGGAGAGGAGAGGAAGCCGCTGGGAGAAAGGGCCAGAGCTCCAGCCACTGCGCTCCCTTCTTTGGCCCATTCGTGGAGAGCTACGAGTGGTACAGCTGCTCCCAGAAGAAGGTTCTCCACTTGCTCCTCTGTGCCCTGGGGGGGTCCAATATGCGGATCTCGCCATTACATCTTGCAGACTCGTCTATAAATGTTGAATCGATGAGACCAGAAAATTTCACATAATCTCAGAGATTGGTCCAAGAAATTAGATTCCCTCCCCCACCCCACCCCACACACACACAGATTTCCACCCTAGGCTTCCAACTGTGTGCAGAGCAAAATCAGCTCTCTTGGGATTCCTGAGGCCAAGGAGGGTCCCTGGAGTTTCACCCACACGTGCTCCTTCTCCTGCCACCACGGGCCACACAGCAGGACTGCCCCTCGGATGGTCTTTAAAATCCATGTGACACGCAGGGGGCTCTCCAGTTCTGCAAAGAGAAGTGGGTCTTAGATTCTTTCTCTTGCCTTTGGGAGCATCCCTCAGCTCCCCATCTATCACTTTTCTCTCTCCCCAGAGGGTCCCCTGTGCTGGTCCTCTAAGAGATCCTTTCCCCAGGATGCATCCCTGCATGATAACTGGTTTTGTATGGGTTTCTTTTTAGACGCTCTGTGTGCTTCTTGCTCATCCCTCTTTTCCTTGGAGTTGGAGATCAAGCACAATCGGCTGGCTGGATTCATGTGTTTTATTTTGTTTGTTTCATTTCCTCATTCTTGGAATAAATGTCCAGCTCCTTACAGTGACCTGCAAAGCTATGCATGATGATCCTGTCCGGCTCCATCACACACCCCTCTCTCTCTGGCTCACTTTACCGGCCACACCAGTTTCCTTTCTGTCCCTTGAACACATCCAGCCCTCTTTCTCCTCTGCACGTCTGTCCTTGTTCCATCTGCCTGGAATGCTCTTATCACGCATGATGGTTCACTCTCATTCTTCAGGTCCTAACTCAAAAGTCTTCCTTCTCCACCCTATTAATGAAGCCTCTCTCTGCTCTTCTGTCTCCACGCCCTGAGATACCCCTAGCCCTTTCTTTCATAGCACTTATGACCATCTGTGGTTATACGGTGGTTAATTTCTGTTGGTGGTGGTGATAGTTGTGTGTGTGTATGTGTGTATATGTGTACATCTGTCTTCCCCACTAGGACGCATACCCCCTGAGGTCAGGAACCTGGTCACTATTTGTGCAAAAAAGGATTAACCTTGTCCAAAAAGAAGTTTGGCCTTTGCCCTCAGCTCCTGGGAGGTCACCTCTAAGCCCTTGGGATGTCCTGCCTGATAAGAGTGTCTATTTACCTGAGAGCCTTAGGCCAGGCAGATGAATAGTCTATGCTTCAATGTGATTTATGGCAGCAGTTGGGGGGCCTTGAGCCACATGGTATCAGCTTGACTTCTCAGGGACTGGAGACTAAGGTCAACCACGCAGGATTTCTTCGTGTGACAATGACCTGAGGGCAACCTCTGGGCAACAGCCAGCTGGGAACCGAAGCTCTCTGTCCAACAGTCATCAAGGAACTGAATCCTGCCAACAACCACTGAAGTGAACTTGGAAGTGAATCCTTCCCCAGTCAAGCCTTCAGATGAGACCTCATCCAAGCTAACACCTCAAGTGTGGCCTGTAAGAGACTCCAAAGCAGAGGGTCCAGCTAAGCCATACCCAGATTCCTACCCCAGAAACTGTGAGATAATAAATGTGTGTTGTCTTGAGCTGCCATGTTTTGGGGTGATCTGTTACACCTCTGCAGATAACTAATATACCTCTCAATCTCTGGTCAACACCAGGTCATACCAAACTCTACAGTTAGCAGTAAGTATAGTAGTTAAGCCATGAGCTCAGAGCCAGATGGTCTAGATTCAAGTCCCAGACCTTCTCCTTTGTGCCTGTGTGAACTTAGGCAAGTTACTTGGCATCAGCTCTCTTATCAGGGGCATAACAGTGTTATCCACCTCATAGGATTACTGCAAGGATTAGATTATATCATACATATAAAATGCTTAGAGCAGTGGTAATATTTATAATATTTATTACTCTCCACTATATCACATAAATATTGATGATATGTGTTATTCCAAACCATCATGGCTTAAGTTCCCACCTTCATGAGCACATGCAGTTGATCACATGTCACCCACACAACCCAGCCCTACCACAAGACGGTGGAGGGAAGGCCTGGGGGCAGAGAGAAGCCCTACAGCCTAGGCAGTCAGATCTGGTCCCACATCCTCAAAGCCCACCTCCTCCCCCCCTGCCCAGCATCCTGACTGCCCCCACTTTTGGCACACCAAGAGCGGAGCTGCACACACAGTTCTAATCATTCCACTATTTGCAAACACATTTACAAACAGTCAGGATCCATTCCCTCTGATTGTTAAGGGGAATTCAATACCAAATCATTACAATTAAATCCCATTATGGACACTCAGAACATAAAACAGTCCTGGCAGCGCAGTTGAAAGCCATCACTCAGCTGCCCTCAGTGCTCACAGCTGAGGGGTCCCTCCTCCATGGAGGGCTCCATGCTTGCTCCCAGCAGCAGAGCCACCCATGTCCAGCAAGAAAATCTTTTATGGATAATCTCTGTGCTGGTCTAGGACAGACTCAGCGGAAAGAGTTTGCTCTGGAGTTAGAATGGTTCCTCCTATTGCTGTCACCATAGTCGTAGTGCAGCTCAGCAAATCTCAAAGGTGCATGGTGATTCTTAGAGCACAGATGCCTCTGTAGGTGGCGATGAATTCTGGGGGGAAGGGAGCGTGAGGGAGGGGCAGATTAGGTTCCATCCCTCTTCTACAAGGACCTGCGCATCTCTACCTTGACTACTTTACCTTGGGGATTTTCCCAATTTGCACTGGGAAGTTTGTTCCACCCTGGAGTCAAGCTACCTGCAAAGTGAATGTAACAGGTGAGATTGTCTGCAGGCCAGGCCTGGATGCTGAGGTTTGGATTGAAGAGAAGATGGAAATCCTGCATGACAGGATAAGAGGGAAGAAAGCCTTCCAGAGGCGAGAGTCTGAGCACAATTTATGTCCTGGGCCGTGGAGATCCTGTCACTGGCTTCCCCTGATAGAGTTTGACCCTCATTTACTTTTTTAAATTGCTTGTGGGCTCACAGACGCCTCTGAGGATTGGTATCTCGAGTGTTCCCGCCAGGCCTCCCCTGGGATGTGAGCCTCTGTGACTTTGTTCTCTCATTCCTTCAAGGTGAATGTGCAGAGACCCTGGGAAATGAATGAGGCCGCGAGTGCCTGTTGCCACATGAGGCCTGGTGTGTGTGTGTGTGTGTGTGAGTGTGCACGAGTGCGTGTGGGTGGGTGTGTGTGTTGTGGCTAATAAGCACCAGTGGAAATTCTCAGGAAAATAGAATCAAATCATTGCTGTCAGAGCTATGCTTCTGATTAGCTTTCTATTCCCAAAGCTAATTGTCAAATTTAATAAGCATCTGCTATTTTTCATAAGTGTTTTTGAACTTCACAAGCCAAGTGATTTATTTTAGCAGAGAGTCACAAACACAGAAAATAATACATTTTGTATCCTATCTGGTCCAATATCCCCTCTCAACCAAGTGAAAAAGTTATGGAAAAGAAGACTAAGCAGAAGTAGGATGCTCCAACTTGCCAAGCAGCCCCCTCACGCCGGAGCCAGGAATTGTTTTCCACTCGATGACTGTGCTGATCCTGACATGAGCAGAGAACAACATGACGTGCACAGGTAACAGAATGTCTCTCCCTAAAACCCAGGGCATGCTAGAGGAGAGCCATGGAGGAGACGCTACACCTGCGTGGGGCCCGAGTCAGATCTGCAGTGTGCGTGCAGTCTCCAGGAGGTGGTGTTCTATGTGGTGAGGATCTCGGTAGGTTTCCTGCCACGTTCAGTGGGAAATGGGATTATACAGGTTTGCAGCTTGTTCCCTCTGGCTTCCCACAGCCTTCATGCTGTGCATCTGCAGCCAGCAACTGCCGATGGAGCAAACACCTGTAGGCTTGCAAGGGAACAGGCCGCCTTCCCCAGCATTTACCCAACTTGCCCTTCCTTCGATGACTGGGACTACTAAACTGAAGGGTGGTACCGAGGAGCGGATGTATCCGTTAGGATGGGGCAGGTGAGGCTCCAGTAACAACCAACTCAGCAAAATCTCAGTTGCACAAACATTCAAAGTCTATTTGTAGTTTTTGCTATATGTCCTTGGGGTCTCTGCCCCTGCATTGTCATCGTCCTTGCTCTGGAATCCAGGCTGATGGAGCAGCCATCACCAGGAACTTTGCTGATCACCATGGCAGAGGGAAGAGAGAGCTGGAGTGAGTCTCACATCAGCAATTAAATGCTCAGCCCTGAAGTGACTCAACTCATTGGTCAGAAGTGGTCACACGGTTCTATCCAACCAGAAGAGCCAGTTAGTGCAACTCCACCACGTGCGTGGAGTAGGGCAGGAGCAGAATATTGGACAAATGGCACTTCGGACTATCACAAGGATAGTTGAAGTGGTCCAAGGAGACTCACTGATGAGAGCAACAAGGAGGCAGATTTGACTTTATTAAGGAAGAAACTTGTAAACCTCCAGAGACTTCTTTGGGTGGAATGGGCTACCAGGGGAGTGGGCACAACCATTTGTAGTGGTGGCTCCAGCCATAGTTGGGAGAGAATTAAGTCTTTAAGATCCCTTCCAAATGAGTGAAGTCAGCCTTCATCGCTCACCTGGTTTTCAATAGTCCTTGTCACGAGGATTTGGTCATTCAGATTCTTGCAGGACTAAGCAGTCTGAGGGGAAAACTGAAATCAGGAGAGGGGATGAGGTCAGAGGTTGAGGGGAGCCAGGGGTAATATGCAAACTCCTGTTGTGGACTTAGATACTCCTCAGTTAGCTTCTTCTTTATACCGTGGTGCTACCCAGGTTGAAGTTGAGGTTTTAGTTCCCAATCTGTGATCATGTGAGCTTGGATGTGGATCTTTCCCCAGTCCAGCCTTCAGATGAGACCTCAGCACTACCAACACCTTGATTTCAGTTTGTGAAGGACCTTGAAGCAGAAGACCCAGTTAAGCCATGCCCAGAGTCCTACCTACAGAGACCGTGAGATAATATGTCTGTGTTGTCTAAACCACCAAATTTTGTGGTAATTTGTTACACAGCAATAGGTAACTAATGCAAGGTAGTCACCTGGAAGAGAGGTGGCACATACACTCGTGTTTTAGATTTGGACTGGATCTAAGTCTGAGAGGAGAGCCAGGAGCATCTGGCTCAAGGAAGCTTAGACGGAGAGCAGCAAAGGGGGTGTAGCCAAAGGGGTTGGTCAGACCGTCTGCTGAGCCAGGCTGGGAGTCCCTTATACCTTCCCCAGGTGTCACCAAAATGGAGAGGTCTGGAATTGGTGGGAGTAGTAAGCTTAACTCTCAAAGGCCAGCTGAGAGCCCCAATCTGCCCTTCTCATAGATGGTCAGTTAAGTCATCTTCAAATATAATTTCAGAACTTTATAAAAGAGGCTAATAATAGCTGCCATTTACTGGGCAGCTGCTATGGTCCAGGATCAGTTCTTTTGCCAACACGATCTCAATTTATTCTTGTGTTAGCCCTGAGAAGTAGGTGCCATTATTTCTATTTGAGGATTAGGAAACTGAAATTCAGAGGACCAAGTAACTTGCTGAAGGCTATTTAACTTGTAAGTGACAGAGCTGGGTTCAAACCCACATTGGCCCCAAAGCCAGTCCTCTTTCCAGTATAATCCTTCCCCTGCTCCGGGCAAGCAGAGTGGCCTTGAGAAAGTTCCACTCCTTGCTGCCTCCCATCCATATGTCCTAAACCCAGAAAAAAACTCCAAGCCAACCATCCCCCCCAATAAAAGATGGCTGACCTCTTCCATCGCTTGTCAGCCAACTTGAATCATCCCTTAGCCATCATCCCACCCATAAAACCCCATCCCTGTTAAAAAACACTTCTCACCCATCGGCACACTGATTGCAAAATATAACAAAAACACAGTCTTTTGCTTAATTTAAAGATATTTATGTCACACTTTGAAATGTCAAACGTTTTCATTAAAATCCTCTCACACTTTGGGCTGACAAAAGGATGCTGGGATCTTTGGGAGACACTTTAATCTCAATCAATTAGGGGGAAAGTGGTCCTAGCAGTGTGGCAATAAAAGAACGCTTTAATTTTAGAGCTAATTAAATATCAACAATTGGAATGCGGCAGCAGACACTTAACCTGCAGTAACCCATTATTTATTAGGAATATAATGCACTGACTCCGGGTACCATGTGAGTTGTAGTCATTTTAATATCAGCTGTCACAGTCTCAAGGCTCCTTTTGTTTCGCTCCAGCACAATCATCTCCCAGGCTCCACCGGGATCCCTCTGGCACCCGTGCTCGACACAAGATTAATTAAGCTGGAGCCTGACACAGGACTGACTGGCAGGAGGGTGCCTGGGCCCTGGGCAACACGACCTGTGACCAAGGGAGGGCAGCACAGGCAGGTAACAGGTAACAGGTTGGTCCAGGCCCACCTGGGCCCCAGGGGACAAGCCTGGCCCTTGAAATGGACCAGGAAGGAAGCTTTGGCTGCAAGTAAGAGACAAAATAAATAAAACCCCTCGACCTCGAAAGTACTTTAACAACAGGGTTTATTATCCCACATAAAAGCCTGGGGGCAGGTGGGGCTGCAAAATGGGACATTTCAGAGGCTTGACAATATTATCAGGTGCTCCCGCCTCTCACCAACACCCTGTCACCCTTAGCAGATGACTGATGTCACCCTTCATGGGGTCAAGGTGGCCGGCAGTTCTCACCCACAGGGTAAGGTCTTGCAAAGAGGAGGATCCTTCCTCCTGTGTATCTTTTTTTTCCCCATTCCTTTTTTTTAAAAATAAAATTTTTAGTTTAGCATAAATCTAGATTTACTGAAAAGGGGCAAAGATAGCACAGGGAGTCCCTGTATGCTCCTCACCCAGTTTCCCCTATTATTAACTAAACTGCTGATTTTATTCAGATGGCACTAATTTTTCTGATCTGGGGTCCCACGGGGGACACCTCATTGCCTTCAGTCACCGTGTGTCCTCAGTCTCCTCGGTCCGTGACAGCTTCTCTGTCTTACCTTGTTTTTGATCACCTTGACAGTTTTGAGAAGAGCTGGTCAGGTTGGGTGTAGAATGTACCGCAGTTTGGGTGGGTCTGATGCTTTTCTCACAGTTAGACTGGAGTTTGGGGGAAGTTTTGAGGAAGAAGACTGCAGGGGCGAAGTGGTCTTCTCATCACATCACATCAGGGGGCACCGATATCACACGACTCGTCGCCGATGATGTGAACCTGGATCACCAGGCAGGGGAGCGTTTGCCAGGTTTCCCCATGGGAACCTTTTTGAGGAAAACCTTCCCCAAAGCCCCGTATCACACGTCCCCTTGGTCCCACGTGCATGCCTTGAGGAAGCACTGGTGAAGGGAATCAGATAGACTACTCCATCGTAATCCACACCCAGGGGCTCTGGGTGAGTAGGCAGGGGTCACCACCCCTAAACACACTGATCAAAAGAAGTCTCTGCCGGTAAGAACGGGATGACCGGTGGGGTGGGGGAGAGGGAGTCGACATGCGTTGGGCAGGCATCCAGCGGTGCCACTAGTGTGCACTGCACTCCATGTCCCAACCCACCGGGCCCTCTGGCTTGCCGCTGTGCAGGATGAAAATGAATGAGGGGTGGCTACAGGCATCGACAGACGTAGCAACGTCTCCAGCGTGACGTCATACCGTATCATAGCAACAGTGCCGCCGAGGAGCCTGCCTGCTTGGGTTCAAATCCTGGTTCCACCACTTGCCCTTGCGACCTTGGGCGTGTCCATTACACTTCCTGCGTCTCAATGTCCTCATCTGAAAAATGGGCGTGGTTATAATGCCTACTTCATACGGTACACGCGAGGCTTCAATGAACACATAGCGAGCCTGTATAAGTGTTAGCCATGATTCCACTCGTACTGAGCTAAAAAACATGGAAAACTGAACGATGCATTGTTAGGAATGCAAATGTGTGCAGTAGAGCGATGCAGAAGAGGGAGAGAGTGGTGTACTCACAAGGCAGCACCGGGCTTATACCCTGGGGAGAACCCCACAGGGGACAGACGCCAGGAGCCTCCAAGCCCCTGTCATATTCTGTTTCCTAAGCTGGGTTCATGGGAATTCATTTCATTAGTTTTTATGACTTACATACACGTTGCCCATCCTTTTTGCATGTATGAATCATTTCATAATAAAAATAATAATTCGTCAAGTCACTCT
The DNA here is from genome assembly GCA_031878705.1 of Tapirus indicus. NCBI lineage: Eukaryota > Metazoa > Chordata > Mammalia > Perissodactyla > Tapiridae > Tapirus > Tapirus indicus. Next base: position 53,108,423 of record CM062932.1, read on the forward strand.
GCTCTCTCTTCAGAGGTGAGGTGGACCCGTGTGGAGTTAGAGCCAAGCTGGAATGCCGGTTGGGAGCTGAAAGGGAGCCTTCCACGGACCATCCATGAAGATAAATAACCTGCTCTCTGGGTGGGGGTCATGAATGGGGGGTTGTTGGCCTCCCTGGGGCCAACTCTATCACTTACCAGCTGTGTGACCTTGACCAAGTCAGCTCTCCTGGACGCAGTGTCATCTGCAGTGAAATAGGAATGCAGAGGCCTTGCCTTCCTACTAATCAGGGTTTGAGGAAGGATCTAGAAACGAGGTCGATGCAGGGGCTCATTTGCTCATCACCGTTTCCCATGAGCCCAGAACAGTGCTGGACACATGGCAGGTGCTCAATCAATGCTTCCTGAATGAATGGAATGGTTACAAGTATTACGACTTACAATGATTCATTGCATACACTATCGTCATTAGCAGTCATGTACAGAATGGACTGACCAGGCTATCCCAGCACACTGGAGAGGTTTTCTGAGCTAATTCCCACGCCACCATCTCTTTTGCCAGACTGTATGTTTCAGGAAGGCAGGTGTTCTCCACCTGGGAGGTGCCACAGCCCGCAGTTTTCCAGATGGATTCACTGCATTTCCTGGGTTTCCAGCGCCTCTACTGTGATTACCATCAGCAGGAGAAGTGATACAGACAGAAAGCCCCACCCATCACTCAAGTCTGGGAGGGGGGCATTTCCCTGTCTATCCTTAGTCACACACGCCCCCCTCCAGCTTCAGCTGAGCATTAATTATACAGCCAGGCCGACCTGGGCAGAAAAGCCCAAGGCAAATTCCAGTCCAGAGGACACCAGCTGGGCTAAAAGAGGGGTAGATGAGGACAAAGGGAAACCTGCAGGCCTGGGTTGGCGCCATCTTGGCAGGGCTGGCCCAAGGCTCACAGAACTTCCTCCAGGCTCCGGGAGCGGGTGTGGCAGAAGCTTAGATCTTGGTCCATCTTTCTCCAGCCAAGAAAGGCTGAGTCTTGGCAGACAAGGTCGTTGCTGAACGGATTATGAAGAACCGTACTTCCCTGCCCCTCACCATCCAGTGTCGAGCTGGAATAGACTCCCTTCCCCATCACACCGTGCTCCCCACACCACTGCACCCCCTCCCATTTGGAGCCTTTTAAGGCCCTTCCTTGTGGCAGAGCTTCAGGAACAAACCTGGATTGAAACACCAACTCTGTCTCTTTCTGGTTCTATAACTTTGAACAGGCCGTTTAACCCAGGGGTCCGCAAACATTTTCTGAAAAGGTCTGGAGAGTGACTATTTCAGCCTTGTGGGCCACATGGTCTCTATTGCTGCTACTCCACTCTGCCCTTGTAGCTAGAAGACAGCCATAGACAATATGGAAGCAAATAGGTGTGGCTGTGTTCCAATAAAACTTTATTTACACAAACAGGAAGTGGCCCGATTTGGCCCATAGGCCATAGTTTACTAACCCCCAAATTAACCTTTCCAAGACTGTTTCCTCATCTATAAAATAGGGATGGTAATTCCTCAATAGGATCACAGAGTTGATACAGACAAAAGTACTTAAAACCGCACAATAAATGTTTTGTTCTGTTGCAGCAGCCCTCACCCAGCACCCCAGCCCAGAGCAGCCACCCCTGGGCTCCCGGCAGGCCCCGCTGTGCCTCAGTGGTCCCCGCAGCTGAGCACATCGTTTGACCTCTCGGCTGGGAGCCTGCAAGCTCGGCCTGCCTGTGTTATTATTTATTTCCTTGCAGCTATTGTGCTCCTCCGCTCGGCTCCGCTCTCTCTCTCGGGAGTCCTGGGGATGGGGAAGGCCTTTCAGAGGAGCGGGATTGTATTGGCCCCTGATCAGCCCGTGCAGAACACAATAGAGGCGCCAGGGCCGACCGAGGGCCCCCTGCCTCCGCCTCGTCTGTGCTGCTTTGTGCTTGATTTCCTTCTCTGCGGCCCATTTTGTTTTTTCTCTTGTCTTTATTTTTCTCCTGCTCCCCCTCCCTAATCTGCTTAACAACTTGCCTCGCTCCGTGCGCTCCCCCCCGCCATCCCCACGGTTCCGGAGAGCTTCTCTCCACATCCCTAACAGCGCGGTGCTCCTGCCTGTAATAAAAGCTGCAGACGGGGAAATCCGCACTAACTGAATTACTTCCCCATTAAAGAGGCGGCCAGATTCCTGGGCCCCCGTGTGCCCGGCCCTCCCCGCCCTGCCCCTCCCGGCTGAGCCCGCCCCGCTGCCGCAATTAAGTGACAGATGCTCTGGGCCCTGTGGGGGCCTGGGGCCTGCAGGGGGGCTGGGAGGGGCTGTCGACTTCTCTCCGGGGTGGTTTCCAGCTCAGCTTCCTTTCCCACCTTCCCAGATGTTCAGTTCCTCAGGCAGTGTGTTCCAGGCCACTAGGAGGGCAAGAAAAGAGAGGTGACTTGCCACAGGTCACCCAGGCCTCCTCCTACTCCTTATTCCAAAGGAGCTGCTCGCTTTGGCCTGAGCAGGTGGGCTGGTGGTCCCCAAGATCTGCCTTTGGCTTCAGAAAAGTCCCTCCTGGGAAGCTGTGAGATTCTCTCAGGCCAGCTGGATTCCCCCAAGAAAAAGAAAAGAGGAAGCGGACTCTGGGAATCCACCCATCACCGCCTGCCCACCGCACAGAGACCCTGCATCTGTCGGACAAGTAGGCCCAGCGCTCCCCCTGTCGGCGTTCACTCCAGCTGCCCCCCTGGGTCTTCCATGGCTGGTGTCAGGGGTCTCCTCACCTGCCAGAACCCCACGTGCCCATCTCTCCCTTCCTGCAGTCTGCTGGTTAGCAGCACCCACACCTGCTCATCTTACTGATAGCTCCCACGAGCCAAGGGCTTGCTCTGTGCCAGGCAGCTAGTGGGTGCTTTGCAGGTAGCTAGCAAGAAGACCAGAAACCGTTATTTTAAAAGCTGGCTACATTACGAGCCTTTTACTTGCAGGCGGCAGGCAGTGATGGAAAATTTACTCATGCTTTTGTTTGGGAAAACACCTTAATGGGACTGTTGGCCCCTGGGTACGTCTAGATGGAAGAAGATTGAGACAAAGAAACATTGACTTGCTCTGCATCATAAAGTAAAAGGAAGTTTAGGATCCCTAATAGCCGGAGTGGGGGTAGAGGGCTGGAAAGGGAGTCTGGTGGGGATGATAGTGAGGGAAAGAGAGCAGACTGGTTGCAGCTTAGGGGCCGGGATGCTGGGGAACGAACACAGCCCGGAAGAAATCCTTTGGATCACAAAACTCCCACCGCTCCTGTGGGGTCGTGGGAGATGCTGGCCAGGACTAAACATCCTATGTAATTGTAACCCAGGTTCAGGTCTTGGGACAAAGTTTCTCCAGGAATCCCCTGGCTGGGGCTGGGGCTTCCTAAGCAAAAGTCACTTGGGAACAAGACATTCTTGTTCCCCAGACCATCCAGTAATGTGGGTCAGGCCTGCAGTCCTTGGCAATCAGCCGCTAATGCTATCTGACGATAATGCAGCAATTTTAATGCATGGACTGATGCTCTCTTTGCATTGTAATATGTAAAAGGCTTTTAACAATCTGTTTAGGGCGGTGGGTGATTTTTGCCTGAGGAACCCCAGGCCCAGGAGTGAGTGGTGATGCTAGCCCCCGCTATTCTGGCTACTCATTTAGGGTCAGGCTGGTGCTGTTGCTCCTTTCAGGAGGGGCTCGCTCCCTCTGGGGCCCCCATTGGGTTCCACTGACCTGAGTGCTGTCCCTCCTCTGGCCAGCCAAGAAAGGATCCCGCTTTCTGGGGGTCTCCTCTGTCAGCACAATGCCTGTGAAGGGGGTCAGTACATACCACCCCAAAATGTGCCACTTTGTCATACTATTTTGAGCCAAAGGCGCTTTAGAAACCGCAGATGCAGGAAGGGCTCTCTCGCCTCCCTCTTTCTACCTGAAAGCAGGTCATAACATTTTCCATGAGAAAGGCGCCCTCCCTGCATCAGGAAGAGCAGAACATTCTTATCACAGTAGACTGGGAGTCGGTGCCGAAATGGACCTGTGCAAACAAATCTGCTGCAACAATCCTCATCTTCCACTAGTTTCCCCCATATATCCTCTAGTCACTGTCCCACAGTTTACTGGGCCCAGCCCAAGCCGCTTTGTCTTGTCCATCCCCTCAATTTATCATTCTTTGTTTCAAAAGCTATATAAGCTTTTGGGCCTAATTGCTTCTTTAGGTCTTCATTTTCCTTATGAAGACTCCTGTGTACACACAAAAGTACTAATACAACTTGTATGCCTTTCTCTTGTTAATCTTTCTTACATTAGTTTAATTCTCTGGTCCAGCCTTGGAACCTAAGAGGGTAGATGGAAGTTTTTCCTCTCCTATGCCTGGCTCCCCCTCCCCTTGCTGCCCAGATCCCCTCCCCAGCTCTGACGTCAGCATGCCAGAAGTCCGGAGTCTGCGAAATTGTAGCCCTTTGCCACGTGGCGAGGGACCCCGTCCTCTTTCAGACTGGGCTGCAGGAGAACAGAAGAGAGGTCAAAGCTTGAATTTTGTTCTGTCTCTTTCGCATGAGCTTGTGTCCCCAGCTAAAGGTTGGCTCTTCCAGAGGGAGAAAAGCCTGCTCTAGCTCCAACTCTGGGACTTGAGGAAAATCATCCCGTTGTCAGAAGTATACAAAAGCACAACAAAGTTTCGCGAAATCCCCAGATGGCTTTGCTCTCCTCTCTTGTCTTAGGATGGGTTCCCTCAAAAGGAGACCTGGAGACAAGGACTCGGGTGCAGGAGGCTTATTTGGAAGGTGATACCAAGAAGCATGTCAGCGGTGGAGAGGCGAGAGAGGAAGGAGAGAGAAATCAATAAACGGGCACCACCCTGGGCAACTGTGGTGAATTTTATGTGTCAACTTGAGGACCATGGGGTGTCCACACGTTTGGTCAAACAAACACTTTTCTGGGTGTGACTGTAAGGGTGTTTCTGGATGAGATTAACATTTGAATCGCTAGATCAAGTAAAGCAGAAGGCCCTCCCTGATGTGGGTGGGTCTCATCCAGTCCACTGGGGAACTAAATAGAACAAAAGGGCTGAGTAGGAGGAAACCCCTCCTGCCTGACTGCCTTGAGTTGGGACGTGGGTCTTGTCCTGCCTCAGACTGAACCACTGGCTCTCCTGGGTCTTCAGCTTGCCAACTGCAGATCTTGGAACTTGTCAGCCTCCATAATCACGTGAGCCAATTCCTTTTAATAAATCTCTTCATATATTTATATACATTCTATTTGCTCTGTTTCTTGGAGAACCTAACACAGCAATCAACTCTCAGTCCACTGGGAACCCAATGAGGAACCACGGAGAGCGTGCTTCAGGATTGTCCCAGCAAGGGATGGAGAAGTTGAAGCATTTCTCATCTGATTCTTGTCCCACATTGGTTGAGGGTTACCCCTGGGGCATTAAATCCTCTTACACTTGTAGGCTGCCCTGTGCACAAGTTGCACAGGCTGTACAAGCTCCCGAGGCTTTGGGGAAAGATCTCAAGAGAGCCTGAGAGGCATGAGGTGGGAGGCTGACGGCACCAACAGGAGCAGCTGAGCTTCAAGGGGGGCTGAGAGGTTATGGGATGGGATGTCAACCGCATTATCAGCCCTAACATCACCAAAGCTGATCCCAGAGAGGGACTGAAATCCTCTGGTGGTGCTAGTAGAAGGGAGGATGAGTTGGAAGAGCAGTTCTCATGCCGTGCTTCTCTACATATTCCCACCACAGTGTTTTCACAAAGAGAGTAAATGCCTGGATGATGAATTAAGACCTATAGTTTTGGGTTTTTTAGTGGGATTGTCTGTCTACTATTCAGAGACATGATGAATTCGGGACACATTGACAAAGAGTTTATAGCCATGATACATAACGACCTGCCATATTCAATAAGAAAACAATCACAAGCTGAGAGAGAAAATAGTCAAATTATACAAATAGGAGTTCACCAAAAATGGCATGCAAATATCTAAAACTATTTAAATCTCACTCATAATAAAATAATTTAAAATAAAGCAATATTTTTCCCCATCAGACTGGCAAAAAGTTTACGCGATTGACAATAGCTGGAGCTGGTGACGGTGTGAAAGGACAGATATTCTCGTGTTATCCACTCTTTTTGAAAGGCGGTTTGGCAATATGTGTTAAAAATAAAAAGTGAGCATTATCCTTGACCTAGCAGTCCCACTTTAAGGCGTGTATCCCATAGAAATATCACCATAAGTGCACAAAGATATTATATACAAACCAGTTCATCTCAGTGATAGTAATAAAATTTGAACCAATCTAAATGTGTATCAGGCATGTGGTAAATTACAGCACATCCATGCCCTGAAATATTACACAGCTATTAAAAAGAATGAGTTAGACTTGTCAGAGGTCCCTTAAGTAAAAGAAGCAGATCTCAGAACAGTATTTTACTGTTATTCCATTTTTGTAAAACAAAGGACTCTATCTATATTTGCGTGTATATGCATTGAAAAATATCTGGAAGGTTACACATCAAATTGTTAACAATATTTACCTCTAGGGAATGAAATCAGAGTGGGGCAAGGAAGGGAAGGGGTGGGAGTAGGTGGTACAACAAAGCAGAATCTTTAACTTTATGCACTCCTATTTCGTTTGTTATCTTTCTAAGGAGCATGTGTTATTTATGCAACTTGATGAAAACTGATAAAATCTAAAACATTGGCATAAGTACAATTTAAGGGGATCCTAGCAACTCTCAGAGCCTAAATCTGATTTTTTGGCTCATGATAGAACAAGTCCAGGCCCGCTTCACAAATGGAAACTCGGGCATCAGAGATACCGTACAAGCTCCCCCAGTTTTCATATCTTCTAGGACCCAACAGGCTTTGTGGCCTCTGGGTTGGCTTTAATGTACAGATTAAGGTGATGCATCAGTTAGCTATTGCTGCATACCAAACATCCCAAATCTTAGTGGCTTAAAACAAGAACCATTTATTATTTCTCATGAGTTTGCTCATGCATCTGTGATGGTGGCTGGCTGGTCCAGAATGACCTGGGCTGTGACAACTTGGCTCTCCTTCATGTACCTCTCACATCCTTCCAGCAAACTATCCCAGGGGTGTTCTCATGGTGGAAGCACAGGTGCATGGTGGAAATGCACAAGCACTTTTTCAAGCTCTGCTTGAGTCAAGGTTGCTTCTGTCGCACTGGCCAAAGCAAGTCACACAACCCTGAGCTGGGACTCTTGGGGAGTGTAGGAGGTCACACTCAGGGGCCAGGATACAGAGGGACCATTCACAGAGCCAGTAACACTCAGTCTACCACAGAGACCAGCCCGGGACCTCAGCAGGCAGAGGTGACTGGAGGCACCACTCCCCATGACCTTGGAGGCCTGGCTGTGGGGAGTCCAAGTTCTGAGTAGGTGACTGGTGACCGTAGCCCCCTCTGCAGCAGGTTCAGCCTGGGGATAAAGAAGGCCCATGTTTCTGCTGCAGGAATGGCGACCACAAAATATTGCGGCAAGGGAAGCATCTCCAGCTGTGATGAGTTGGTGATTAGCCGGCTTCCAACCTCGCCTGGAGCCCCAGGTGGAGCCTGAGGATGAAAGAATTGGGGAGGGTAACGAGGAGGGAGGAGTTACATAAAACCCCTGGAAGAAGCCGGATAGATGTGAGTGTTCCGCAGTGAATTTGTCCTAACAGCCGCTGTCTGGCCTCCTCCTGCCTCCCCTCTCTCTCTCTATCTTCCACATCCCCCACCCCTGCCTGGTGACTGTGTTGAGCTGGGAATGGATTGTACAGAAACTTCCATCTTTTATTTTCACTCTGGGTGGCTGCAAGGCCCCTTCCTGCTCAGAGAGGGGACTGAGTTTGCTCGCAACCTGCCTTGGGGTCCGGGTCCCATTGCCACCCCCTCCCTGGCCCCTGGCCCTGACCCGTGAGCCTGCTCAACACACTCACACAGACAGCTCCTCCTGCGGTCTGTGGGGACTCTGGGGTGGAGTAATGGATTCTGCCGGTTCCCGCTTTCAGGAAATATTGCCGCTCACCTCGCATTTGCTCTGCCCCTCATCACCAGGCAGAGACCGAGGCTGGGGTGGGCTCCTGGCCATCTATTATCCGCCTCTGCTGGAGGAGGAGGACAGGCTCGCCCCAGGACTGCCAGGGGGTGGGCTGGGGCTGGGGAGATGGAGCTCTCATTCAATAAGCCACAAATATTTATCGAGAGTCAGCTGTGTGCACAGAACTGCAGGTACTGAAAGGAGAGCAGAGAAATGGTGCCACAGGGGCTGGGGGATGCCGCCACTCCCACCAGACTTGGAAGGGAGGGGCAAGAGAGGTGAAACTTAAGTGTTTAGAAGCTGGAGCCTCATACGCCACGGTGGAAGTGGAAGCCGCTTACTATAGTGCCAGAAGGCAATTTGAAATCAGGTATAAAAAACTGACATGAGCACGCCCTTTGATCCAGCAGTTCCTCTTCTAGAAATTTTCCTCAGTAAACAAGTGTGTACAGAGATGTGAGTGAGAGCAGGTTTATCAGAGCGTTATTTATAGCAGAGAAATAACTGGAAACCAACCTAATAGGAGGTTAGTTGAGCAACCTATGGTGCATCCATATAGTGCAATCCCGTGCAAATGGTAAAATGCATGTGGTAGAAAAAAATTCATTGATGTACTAAAAAGCCTCTGAATTATCATCAAGAGATAATTTCAAATATGTTGGTGTCTATAGTTCTGGCCATTTTTATGCACACACATTTTTTTCACAAATGGACTAATAATATGCTATTTTGTTGCTGTGCCTCATCCCTCTTCCCCAAAAGCTCCAGGGAAGGTTAGGTCACAAAAGAACCAAATGGGACCATTGAGAGTAGGGCCTGAGGGGGCTGTGAACCCCAACAGTTCCATGAGGACCCACACTGTCACATAGACCTCTAACAAATGGTGTTTATCACGAGGACCCTCGGAGCTCAGCATTGCTTAGCAATGCAGACGAATATGTAAAATAATTAGAAAAAAGTCATTTCCACTCAAAATGGCCAAAAAAAAGTTCTGATGGGGAATGGGAACACTTGTTACTGAAAATTTAAGAACTCACCTGGTGCTGCCGGATGCATACCTGTGACACCTGAGCGGAATCAGGGTCTCTCACCTTCCTGTGAGAAGTGTTTGGTTTTTTTTTTACCTCCATCCCTGGCTGCAGACACCATCAGGAAAATCCCCAAATATCATCCACCTGCTGGGAATCCCTACGCTTTCAAGAGAAGGCGTAATGGCCACAGGTACCCAGAGATCTTCCGGGGAGGGTCTGTTCTGGTGACAGTGGGGTCAGTGCTAAACACAAGTCCGGGACGAATGAGCAAGATCCTGAGCTCTGAGTTCCAGCGTGCGCCAGGTGGGTGTGGGCTGCAGTGACGCCCCAGGGCTTTCTGAAGGTTGGGGGAGGTTTCAACAGGCAGGTGGGGAAGATCAGCAGGATCAAGGTCAGCAGGGCAAGCAACTGGGACCCAGAGAGGGGTTGTGAGGTATGCCATGTCACACAGCCTAACAGGGAGCCTGCGACTTGGTCGATGCTCTGGTTTCCGAGGACCACGTGTGCCGCCCATGGCTCCTGAGCGTCTGGGAAGGACCAAGCCTGGCGAGGGGGGGAGGGAGGAGGTCTCTCAGCTCCATCCTGGTGGAGTGTCTCAAACGTAGCTCTCACGTGCGGATGGAATGCTGTGGAGGAAAGCCCTGCGCCACATTCTGCTCATTTGCATGTGTAAATGCATGTGTATATATATTGCTTATTAGTGTCAGTGGAATTTGCATTTTAAGTGGATTGGTTTCTTGGGCATGTTTTTTAGAGCCCTGGACTTGAAAGGAATTTTCCAACTTCTGCTCCTTGTGCAATAAACAATGGGGGCTGTTTCTGAGGAGCTGAAGAGAGGTGGACAGGTGCGGTGTGGAGGAAGGAAATGGACACTGAGCCGGGTGTCAGAACATCAGGGTCCACACCCAGCTCCAGCAACAGTGACCAGTGACCTTGGGCAGGCAGCAGCTTCCCCGTGCCTCGGTTTCCCTATCTTTACCTGCTTCTCTACTTTCCCCGCAGGACTGACGTAGATCACAGGGAAGGTAATTGTCACGGTGAGTAGCACCGTGTAAGGCTCTGCAGTAACAGCCATTGTTATCATTCCTGCAGCCCAAGTACAACCATTCACTCACTCTCTGCCACCAGTGTCCGCATGTGCTATTTGTCTCTGCACCTCCACCCAGACACAGGGCCCAGCGTGTCTTCAAGTCCCCTCTGCTCTCCGCACGACTGTAATGAGCAATCTAGACATCTCTGGAGAGGGGAGATGGAGGGTTACATTGAAGACCCCACAACAACTGAAAAATCCACGTTAGACATTTCTGCTCTCCAAATCCCATCTCTCAGTTCCTTCTCTATGTTCAGCACCCAACCCCACAATCTGTATTCTCAAGGTATCCCAGAATTCCTCTGGAAACTTCCATGTTCTCACCTCTTACATGCCGAATGACTCATCTCTGCTCCAGCTTCTACCTCCACACGTGTTCACCCACCAGGGTGCTCAGCCAAACAAAAGGTCCTCTAAATAACCAGACCCCCACCCTGGAAAGGTAGTTGGACTGCACATCACAACTTGCCCACCGTTTCAACACTATCACATCACTTCAGCATTGGGGCGTTGGGTGGTTTCCCAACCTGTCTACTCAGCTCATCCAGCATCCTAGTTGCCCACCATTGATTTGATGACCAGAAATCTGGTTTCCCACATTCCCTGAGGGCACATCTCCATCGTCACCACAGAGGACCTCTGCAGTAATGACAGTGACAGTGAGGTGGAGGCAGCCAGTGCTCTCCTGGATCCAGATGCATCACCGGGGAGGAAGGAATGGAGGCACCAAAAGTCGGTGGCAGGAGGTGGGAGACAGCAAGGAGAGACGTGAATAGTTAGCTGTGCTGCTGATCTGTCTGAAGAGTGTCAATAAGTGGGGGGAGGTAAATCTCTCATGCTGAAGAATTCCAAATACTCTGTGTAGCTACTCCACCCCTAAGGAGAAGACGATAACTCCCCACTCCTGAAGCGCAGAGTGACTTCCTTCCAAAGAGGATGGCATGGAAAGGGAGAAAGAAAAGAATAACTTTCCAGTGGAGAAACCCAACACCACCACCTGTCCGTACCCCTGATATGATATGATGAGGATGGCACTTTACCCCTGTGGTCTTCCTCCCCAGTCTAGTCACGAGAAAACATCAGACAAATCCCAATGAGGAACATTTTACAAAATAAGTGACCAGCGCTCCTCAAAACTGTCGAGGTCACCAAAAATAAGACAAGTCTGAGTTACAACCAAGAGGAACCCAAGGAGACATGACCACTAAATGTTATGTGGTACCCTGGAACAGAAAAAAGGACGTTAGGGGAAAACTAAGGAAATCTGAATAAAGTACGGACGTTAGTTAACAATAATGTATTAATGTTGGGTCATTAATTGTGACAGATGTACCGTAGTCATGTCAGATGTTAATCACAGGGGAAGTGACTGTTAGGTATAAGAGAACTCTCTGTGCTATTGTTGCAATAGTTCTATAAACCTAAAACAGTCCTAAAATAAGAGGTTTATGGAAAAAAAGTTTAAGTCTTGGCAAATGATCAAAATTTGTTACTATATTCACACCTCTCTGAAACCAAACCAAGCGGCTGATTGTTCTAGGTTCCACGCACCGTCATTACTCATCGACATTGGTGTCGCCAGATTGTCAAATGCTAAACAGCACCTTTGAGAAGGCTGGCAGCAAATCCATCTGGCCCATAAGAAACTAGTCTGGGCCAATGAAATGCTATTTGTAAGGGAAAATTAGTTCTATTGCCCCACAGAGTGCTTCCCACCTTCACATGAGTGATAATGACTGAAAACACACATGCTGGGCATCTTGGCTCCACAGTTATTGTGTGACCCTAGGCAACTTGCTTAACTCCACTTTCAGTACCCCCATCTATCAAACAAGCTTTAGATAGTAGAGTCCTCATAGGGTAATGCAGCATGCACTAAGCACAGGATACATTTCAGTATACTTACAAAGGTGATTACTTAATTCAGGGATCAAAGGAAAAGTAAGCTCCCATTAACCCAGGGTAGATCTTGTTCGTCTTGAATCTTCACTGTCCCCAAGGGCCAGAAAAGTATCTGGTACATAGTAGATGCTCAATAAATTAATGATCATTCAGTCATGGTTCCCATTCATGACACCATTCCCATTGGTTCTAGATGTCTTCAATAACCCCTGACACCCTCCACCTTCCTCCACACCACATCTAAACACATATTTAATGCAAACATTAAATGTAGATGATTGAAACATCCTCTATCCATAAACACTCATGCCCCATCCCCCACCTCTTGTGTAACAGAAGACAGCAGACCCCTCTCATCAAACTGCTGCTCTGAGACTATGTTTCTATGCTCACAGCTGGGATCATGGAGACGAATAACGGGTATAGTCACCACGCCATGACATGCTAACATTTAGGCTACCATTCCAGCACTATGGTGAATTAGATGCTTTGAATGACTTTCCTTTTGGAACACCTAAAATTATTGGGATAAAATATAAAAATAAATACTTCTTCTGAAATGCGTGGATGGCACAAGAGGAAGGAATCCACAGAGCCCCCATATAAAGTGGAAGCAGAAACAAAGTGAAAGCAGAAAGTGCCAAAGCCAACTTTCATCCTGAGGGTTTTGGAGAACTTGGTCTATCTTGATGGTTATCTAGGGCAGGGGAGACAGGAGGAAAATCCTCAATCTAATAGAACCCCACATCAATCTGGATTTCAAAGAGTGTTGATCATGTAATGGTAAACATGCGGGATACCCACCATATAGAAGGAGACAAGGAGGAAATGTGCCTGTCTTGCTCAACCTCGGCATTGGATGGAGGGAGAAAAATGAGCTCACCTGAGACTTTGTAACCAGGAGCTAGTCCGCACATGGGTTTGTGGTCATAATTCAAGCAGCCTATATTCCAAAAGACCTCCAGAGGAAAACAAAATTTAAAGTTGTCCCAGTTTGGTAGAACATGGCAGAAACAAATTCAAGTCCCCTTTGGGAAACTCTACTTTCACACGCTTCATAGAAACCTTATAAATTCTAAGGAACGTGGTGGAAACAGTCAAAGATCCCCAGAAATTATCCTGTTAGGACTCCAGAAAGGCAAAGAAAATATGAAAAAAAATAGAGGTCAAGAGAAAAGAGAATGAGAAGGTCTAGCATATGTCTAATCAAATTTTCAGAAGGAGATAATAGAAAAAAATGGAGAAAAGATAGTACTCAAAAAGATAATAACGAGAACTTTCAAAAGGTTGTGCAAGGCTCACATTTTCATATCCAGGAAGCTCTGCTTAGCATTGCTGCTATTCCTGGATGGGAGGATTGGTGCCTTGAAAAACTGTTTAGCACTTCCACTTCTTCTTAGTTTGTAGGAAGTTGCAAAAAAAATTACTCTTACCCTAACAACAAGAAAAAGTTGGCTAAATTACAGAATCACAACTTTTCTTGAACCCGTCAGAGACCTGAGGTCATAAGACAACCAACTAACCTGAAATCCCTCCTAGGAGAGAAGAGACACGTGAATTATCTCATCTGTGGCATGGGAGGAAGAGGTGCTGCACTTCTCCAGCACAAGTAGTAAGAAAATTAGCTAAAATTTTAGAGAACTGCTAGCCAAGTGTGGGCTCGCATATCAGTGTGAAGTAGTGGGGAACAACCTGATAAAACGGGAGTTCGTGTTCACTCACAGGCTATTTCCCATGAGCCTCTACCAAGTGCTCCTGAGAAAGATCTGGGGCAGAGCAGGACACCTGAGAAAGGCCCCATCAGTGATGCAGACCTGTAGGAAGTGATCAGCTGCCACTACTGTAAGGGAGGCATAACACTCAGCCATTTCTCTGGACCCTTCTCTCCTAGAAAGCAAAAGTCTTAACCCACTAGAGGAGGGAGTGCAAACCCTTGTACCCACAGGGCTCTAAAGAAGTGATCGGCAGCTATGGGGGGAGGTACGAAGCCCTGTCCACTTTCCCTAGACCCTTCCCTCCTACAAAGCGAAAGCCATAAATCACTTGGAGAGGGACAGCAAAACCTCTTGCCCATAGGCAAAGACGTAATGTGGTTGAGGAAAAGATAAAAGAAAAACTCTCCAGTGCTGGGGGAGGAGCTGGTAACTGTCTTGAGCTCAAGAGCCCATGCTGATACCAAGTGGAGGTCTCCTACCACTGGGGGAGGGGCAAGACCAACCTCATATACAAAGCAGTTTGGCTATCAAGGGAAGAGGACAGAAGGGACGATACTACTGAAAATGCTTCACTCCCAAAGTTCAGGTACACAAGGCCTCCTAAGACTGAAGCTGGACCAGACAACAGAGAACCTTCCTGCCCACCACCAAAAGCCTAGTGGAGAGTACCAAAAAATAGCAATCTACTGTTGGAGGAGGGGCAAGGGTACGGAAAGAGACCCACCCTGTGGCACAAGCACACAAGGGTTGGTGAAAGCTGAGTGTGGAGCACTAGCACTGAGAAAAACCCTCCAGCACCCAGCACCCATCCAAAGTCTAGGCAACAGCAGCCCACCACTAGATCATGAAGCCTATGGTCCATTGAAGGTTACCATAGCAACAGCAAAGCCCAAACCCAGCTCAACTCGTAACTAGAATGACTCAACCTTCCATCTTATGGCCTGAAACAAGAAGCATGTGTGTTCCCAAACATGGCTAATATTTATCTCATGCTAATCTGTTCTAAACATGATGTCTGACACTCAACTGAAAACTATGAGACACGAAAAAAGACTAGAAAACACAAATTATTGAAAAGAGATAAAACAACCAAGAGAATAAGACTCAGATATGACCTAGATGTTAGAACTGTCAGACAGGTAATTTAAAATAACTGATTAAAATGTTAAAGGATCCAGTGAGAAGGTGAACAGCATGCATGAAGGGATGGAAAATTTGAGCTGAAAGATAGAAACTACAAGAAGGAGTCAGTTGGGAATGCTAGAAATAAGAAAAGACAATATCAGAAATAAAGATCTCCTTTGACAGGCTTATCAGTACACTCAACACAGTAAAATATAGGTCAATAGAAATTACCCAAACTGAAACACAAAAAGAAAAAAGAGTGTGGGATGGGGGAACCAGATAAGAACATATAAAAACTGAAGGACTGTATCAAATGGTCTAATGTGTGTATAGTTGGAGTCCCAGTGAAAATAATTTGCAAGAATCAAGGAGAAATATAGACTTTTTCAGACAAACAAAAGCAGAACGAATTCATCAGTAACAGACCTGCAATGTAAGGCTGTTAAAGGAAGTTCTTGAGGCAGAAGGAATATGACACCAGACAGAAACTTGAACCTATACAAATAAATATTAGCTCTAAAAATGGCAAAAATGAAGGTAAATATAAAAAATATTATTTTCTCACTTTAGCCACTTTAAAAATAACTGCTTAATCATAAAGAGTAACAATATTTTGGGGTTTATAACATATGTAAAAGCAAAATATATGTCAACAATAGCACAAAGCATAAGAAGGAGAAATTGAAAGTATAATGTAAAGTTCTTACACTAGTCATGAATTAGTATAATATTATTTGAAGGTAGACTGTGGTTGATTAAAGATGTATGTTAAAAACTGTGGGGCAACCATTAAAATATTTTTCTAAAGTATAACTAATAAGTCAATAATGAAAAAAATATAATAAAATAATCACAAATCATACAGAAAAAAGAAACAAAGAGATGGGACAAATAGAAAATATTTAACAACATGAGAGATTTAAATCAAATCATATCAATCATAATATTAAATGTAAATAATTGAAATGCAACTTAAAGACAGATAGATTGGATTTAAAAAGCAAGAATTCAACTATATGTTGTCTACAAGAAACATACTTTAAATATAAAGACATAAATAAGTTAAAAGGAAGATGAAAAAAGATACACTCATGGAAATCGTGCAGACATTAATCAAAGAAAGTAGAGTGACTATATTAAAAGTAGTAAAAGTAGAGTTCAGAGCAGGGACTATTACTGAAGATAAAGAGGGACTGCATATTGATTAAGGATCAGTTCAGCAAGAAGACATAATAATCTTAAAGGTGTTTGCCCCTCACACCAGAGCTTCAAAATACATAGAACAAAAGTGGTGAGAGCTGAAAAGAAGTCAACACAGCTACAAATGCAGTTGGAACTCCAACCCTGTTCTCTCAGTAATTGATAGAACTAGTAAACAGAAAATCAGTAAGGATATAGAAGATCTGAAAAACATTATTAAACAACTTGCTCTAATTGATATTTATAGAACATTCCAACCAACAACATCCCATGATACATTCTTTTTAAGTGTATGTGGAACATTCAGTAGAATAAAGTATATTCTGGGACACAAAACGAATTTGAAAGAATTGAAATTATACAAAGTATATTCTCTACAACTGACTTAAAGTAGAAATCAGTTTCAGAAGGATATCTGGACAATCAACAAATATCTGAAATTAAGCAACACACTTCTAATGGATCAAAGAGAAAATTGCAATGGAAATTACAAAATATTTTTTAACTAAATGCAAATAAAAACAACATTTAAAAAAACTGTGGAATGCAGCTAAAACAGTGCTTCAAGGGAAATTTATAGCACCTAATCTGATACCTGTATTAGAAAAGAAGAAATGTCTCGGATCAATTATCTAAGTTTTGACTTTAAGAAACTATAAAAAGAACAATTTGAACCCAGAGAAATCAGAAGGAAATATTACTCCAGGAATTATTATTCCAGGAAATAATATTCCCTGCTCTGAACTCTACTTTTACTATAGTCAGTCTACTTTCTTTGATAATGTCTGCATGATTTCCATGAGTATATCTTTTTTTCATCCTACTTTTAACTTATGTCTTTATATTTAAAGTATGTTTCTTGTAGACAGCATATAGTTGAGTCTTGCTTTTTAAATTCAATCTATCTCTGTCTTTAAATTGCATTTCAATTACTTACATTTAATGTTGTGATTGATAAGAGCAGAAATCAATAAAATTGAAAGAGGAAAAACAATATATAAAAATTAATGAAATGAGAAGTTGGTTCTCTTTGATGATCAATAAAATTTCTTTTTCATGAGGATGATTAGCCCTGAGCTAACATCCACTGCCAATCTTCCTCTTTTTGTATGTGAGCCACCATCACAGCATGGCCACTGACAGATGAGTGGTGTAAGTCCATGCCTGGGAACCAAACCCAGGCTGCCAAAGCAGAGTGCACTGAACTTAACCACTAGGCCACCAGGGCTGGCCCATGATCAACAAAATTGATAAACCTCTAGTCAGACTGATAAGGAAAAAAAGAAGACACAAATTACCAACAATGGGAACAAAATAGGAGACATTACCACAGACACTAAAAAGATAATAGGGAAATATTATGAACAACTTTATGGCAATACACGCAGTGACTTAGAATAATGGACACATTTCTTGAAAGATGCAAACTGTCAAAGCTCATTCAAAAAGCAATAGATAGCCTGAATAGTCCCATATCTATTAAATAAATTAAATGTGTAGTTAAAAAGTACATAGTTTAAAAATCTTCCCACAAAGAACACTGCTTGCTTGACTGCATGTACACCATGGCAAGTTCTTCAAACATTTAATGAAGGAACAATGCTACTTCTACATAAACACTTCCAGAAAATAGAATAGAAATGGACACTTCTCAGCTCATTAGAAGAGACCAATATTAGACCAATACTAAAACCAAACACATTACAAGGAAAAAATGCTGTAGGCATGGGTCAGCATCCCTCATGAACAAAGATGCAAAAATGCCTTAGCAAAATAAATTCAGCAATATATAAAAATGATAGTACGTGTGTATCATGCCTGAGTAAGGGCTTATCCTAGGAATTCAAGGTTAGTTCAGCATTCATGAATCAGTCAATGTAATTCACTATATCAGCAGATTAAAGGAGAAAAATCACATGATCACCTCAAAAGATGCAGAAAAATAATTTCACTAAATATAATATACACTCATTAAAAAGAAAAAAGTTCTGAACAAACTGGGGGGAAAAAGGAACTTTTACAACATGATAAATTTCATTTATGAAAAACCTACAGCTAATATTTTACCTAAAGTTGAAAGGCTGAGTGCATTCCATATAAGATCAGGAATTATGGGGTGAGATCCTTTCTTACTACTCCTCTGCAACATCATGTCGGAAGTCCTTTCCAGTACTATAACGCAAGAAAATAAATAAAAGGCATAACAATTGAAAAATAAATAAAACTGTCTATATTCACAGACTACATGGTTAACTACATATAAAAACCCCAAGAATCTACAAAAACTACAACTAATTCTAATCAGTTAGTTTAGAAAGGACACAGGATACAAGCCAGTAAATAAAAATCAATCATATTTTTATATAACAGTAATGAACAAATGGGAATTGGATTTTTTAAAAGAAAGTACTATTTATAATATTACTGAAAACAGTAAAATATATGTGCAATATTTATATGATGAAAACTACAAAGCATATGAGAGAAATCAAAGAAGACCTAAATAAATGGAGAGATATATTGTGTTCATATTATCAAGATGTCAAATCTCCCCAAATTAATCTATAGATTTGCCACAATCATAATCACAATCCCAGCAGACTTCTTTATAGAAATTGACAAGTTTATTTTAAAATTCATATGGAAAAGCAAAGGAGCTAGAATAGCCAAGAGGAATGGAAGGGTATTGATTAACTTTAAACCTTATTAAGCCAAGTATGCATATAAAATAGCTAGAACGACCACTAAATAAGAGACATAGAGCACATAATTCCCAAGCAAGTAGATGGGGAAAATGGAATAACAACAAAAGAAATAAAGATGTCATTCTAAAAGAAAGAAAAAAAGAGAAACAAACAAACAGAAATCCAGACAAATAAAAAGCATGCATAAGATGGTGGAAATTAATCCAAATACACCAAACTGTAATAAATGAGAGTGAAATTGATTTTCCAGTTAAAAGACCAAGATTAACACACTGGATTTTAAAAATCTAGCTAAATGAGATTTAGAGGAGACAGAAAAAACATGAAATCTGAGGGTCAAACATAAAAGTTAAAGCAAAAAAAAAAGATGATATGGTAAGAAAATACTAAACAAAAGAATGCTGGTGAAGCTATATTGGTATGAGATAAAATAGACTTTTAGGCAAAAAGTCTTGCTAAAAATAAAAGAGACTTTCTACATAATGATAAAAGGTTCAATTCATCAAGAAAATACAGCAATTCTAAACTTTTATGCACCAAAAATAAAGCTCAAAATACATAAAGCAAAAATTGACAAAACTACAAGAAAAAATAGAAAAATTCACATAGTGAGAGATTTTTAACACATCCATCTCAGTTACTGAACAGACAAAAAATTACTAAGAATATAGAAAATTTGGAAGATAAACAAACATATAGATAAGGAGAACACATTAGTGGCTACCAGAGGGGAAGGGGCTGGGGGAAGGGCAAAAGGGGTAAAGGGGCACATCTGTATGGTGACGGATAAAAACTAGACTATTGGTGGTGAATATGACGCAGTCTATACAGAAACAGATATAATAATGTACACCTGAAATTATACAACTTTATAAGCCAATATGATCACAATAAAATAATTTTTTAAAATTTGAATAATACAAATAAGAACTCATGATCCTATAAAGAATACTGCACCCAGAAATAGGAGGATAAACATTTATTTCAAAGCATTCATGAAAAGTTACAAATATTGTAGCTAGCCTCAACAAATCCTAAGAATTCCATATTCTCTGGCCCTGTCCATTTAAGTAAGAAATTTAATAACAAAAATTACACCCATTGA
This sequence comes from Tapirus indicus, assembly GCA_031878705.1. Lineage (NCBI taxonomy): Eukaryota > Metazoa > Chordata > Mammalia > Perissodactyla > Tapiridae > Tapirus > Tapirus indicus. The sequence goes on from CM062932.1 coordinate 53,128,311, forward strand.
AAAATCCATATATCTGGAAATTTTCAAATGTCTAAACATTCGTGGGTCAAAGAAGGAATTATAATGGAAATTGGGAAATAGAAATATGAATAAATGATAAAATTACTCCTTATAAAAATTGTGAAGGTACAACTAAACTAGTCATAAGAAAATTTACACCTTTACTTGCTTATATTAGGATAAAAGAGACTCAAAATTAGTGACTTAAGCATCCAATTTAAGAAGTCAAAAGAAGAATAAATCCAATGAAAGCAGAAGGAATAAAATATCAAAGTTAAGACCAAAATTAAAGGCACAAAACAAAGTGTACTTGAAAGACTTATCAAAGTCAAAAGTTGGTTCTTTGGGGAAAAAAAAAAAAAAAAGCTTTTTAAGAAAAGGATTCCCTAGCAGAATTAATCAAGGGAAAATAGAGGTGGGAGGGAGAGGGAAGAAAAAGATACACAATATTAAGAATTTAAAAGGGGTCATAACTCCAAAGGCTGTGAGGATTAAACTTACGAAAAGAGGTTATTATGGAAAATGTTGTGATAAATTTCAGAACTTAGACAAAATGGACAAATTCTTTAAAAAAAAATACACCTTCCTAGAAAAGCAGTAGAAAACCTGGAGAGTCTAATGACCTTTAAAGAAATTGAATCGTTAAAAATCTTCCCTGAAAGGAAAAACCAGGTCCAAATGATTTATCAGCAATTTCTACCAAATGTTTTAGGAACCACTCTTCCAGATAATAGAAAAAGAAGAGACGTGCCCCAGACCATTTTAAAAGGCTAGCGTCATCTTAATTCCAAAACTAGACAAGGACAATATCGGCCAGAAAAATCAGTCTAGTCTGGTTCAAAACCTGCATTAGTCAGGATAGAACAGATGCATTTGCAGTAACAAATCCCCAGATCTCGGTGGCCTTGCCCAGTAAAGGATGGTCCTCTCCCTTGTCTTAGTCGGCTGCAAGCAGGTAGCTCTGCTCTGAGCAGTTAACACAGGGACGGGGGCTGCTGCCTCCCTTATGGCTATACCACCTAGAACAGGTGGCTTCCAAAGCTGCCACACACGGGGAAGAAAAGGGTAGAAAATCATGCAGGTGACTTTCAGGCTCATAAACGTGACTTACACTGTTGTTATGGGCTGAACTGTGTCCCCCCAGAATTCATGTTGAACTCCTAACCCAGTGCCTCACAGTGTGACTGTATTTGGAGAGAGGGTCTTTGCAGAGGTAATTGAGGTAAAAGGAGGTCATATGGGTGGGCCCTAATCCAGTCTGACTGGTGTCCTTATAAGGAGAGGAGATGAGGACACAGACGCACACAGGCCAAGGTTCACCACGTGAAGACACGGGGAAAAGGCGGCTGTCTGTAAGCCAAAGAGAGAGGCCTCAGAAGGAACCAAACCTGCCCACATCATGATCTTAGACTTTGAGCCTCCAGAACTGTGAGAAAATAAATTTCTGTTGGTTAAGGCACCCAGTCCCAGCAGCCTGGCAGACGAATACAATATCATCCCTGCAACTGGAACTTGGTCACGAGATCCCCAGCTGACCACCGAGGAGGCCGGGAGAGCTGCCCTCCCTTATGCCCGGGAAGAGGAGACTGTGCTGAGCACGTTGCATGACTCTGCCACAGGAACGATGATGTACAAAGTCCTGAACAAAATATCTCCTGTGGATCAACTAGGAAAAGACAACCAGTCCAGTAGGAAAATGGGCAGAAACATTAGGCATTTGCTAGGAGAGAATGCATGATCAGCAGGCCCATCAACGTGAAGAGATGTGACTCCTGGCTGTGACTATAAGTGTGGTTCTCAGAGCAAGAGCACTGGTGTCATCTGGGGACATGCTGGTAACCAGGAAAATGAAAAGGAAAACTACGATGAGACACCATTTCCCACCCACCAGACTGGCAAAGATAGAGTCAACCCCAAGAGCTGATGTTGACGTGGGACAGCAGGACTCTCCCCCTCTGTTAGAGGAATTTTGGTACAACCGTTTTGGAAAACAGTTGCCAGTTCATTCATAAAGTGGAACATGTGCTTGCCCCGTGACTCAACAATTCCACTTCTGGGTATAAACCTCTGTACTGAGAGCGGGGCTTCTCAAACTTGAATGTGCACACGATGTCGTTACAACGCAGATTCTGATTCAGCAGGTCTGGGATAGGACCCTGAAATTCCGCATTTCTAACAAGTTCCCAGATGATGTTGATGCTGCCATTCTCAGGACCACACCTGGAGTAGCAAACAGGAACCACATAAATCTATATTTACAGTAACACATTCATAACAGCCCAATTCCAAATTTCCACCAGCAGAAGACCAGGCAGATAAAGTGCAGCATATTGTGGCAAATGCACACGCTAGAACACTACTGAGAAGTGAAAATGAATGAAGTACAACTACTCCCATTAAAAATGGGTGAATCCAACAAATATATTGTTGAGCAAAAGAAGCAAGACAGCAGAAAATATACAGTAGGATTCCATTATATCAAGTTCAAAACTCAGGCAGAGCTAAATAAAGTATTGTTTAGGAGTGCATACACACCTGGTAAAACTTTGTGAAAAAGAAGGAAATGATTACACAAAACTCAGGATGGCAGAGATGGGAGAGGAATGTGATGGGGGATCAACCCATAGGGGGCTTCCCCCAGCCTGACAGTGCTCTATTTCTCAAGCTGAATGGTGAATAGGTGGGTGTGTTATCTTGTTATTATTCTTTAAACTGTCTATATACATTTTGTGTACTCTTTGGAATAAAAAAGTAAAGGCAGCCTTTTTGTATTTAAGTCCCAAGTGACTGGTAAGATAAACCTAGTGAACTATAAAAGTCTAATTTTAAGCATCGAGGTTTACTTGCACCCCTGAAACAAAATACGCATGTGCACACACGCACCCCAGTTTGCCAGACACGCAATATTGGACCCCAACAGGAGAACCTCAGGGACGTGGTCTCTCTTTCAATCCCAGACGCTCAGCTACAGACAAATGGATGGGGGAGCGGAACTGGAAAATAAGCGTGGAGAGGTAACCGCCCAGCACAGCGGCCCCCTCAATGAGTTGACGTGGGTCAGAGTGGTTGGCTGTGGAAGGTGGGGATCGGTGACTTCCTGGAGCGGCCAGGGAAGAGAGAAGGAGCACCAGGAGAATCAGGTTCTGGGGACCCATCATCTCCCATTTCATCAGTTTGGGAAGCTCTCTGGGGAAGCCCACCTTCCTTTTCTGAAATCTCATCAAACCTTCCCTCTCCCACCTTCAAAGGAGGGCCCCCCCCCCCAGCTGGCTGCGGGAGCCACAGCAAGACAGTTTTAACTCTGGAGCCTCTGGTTCTCTGGTCTGGGGCCCTAAGCCTCTGGCTCCAAACCCTCTGTCTCCTAGACAGGTGTGGCAGCTGGGCCAGACTTCTCCCACCTCCATGCCAGGAACTACCTCTCCGTGTGGCAGCCCTGCTCGCCTCTGACCACCTGTGCGAGAGTGATGATGAGATTGCATTTTAGCTTAGGAAGAAGCAAGATATAAATACATCCCTGTGTACTATTAATGTCAATAATATTAGTGCAATTATTTCCAGACTAGTCAGATTTAATAAAAGCGACAGTAAACAAGCCTGGAGCGGCCACCAGGTGAGCACCGTGGGGGCCCGCACAGCTGGCTGGCTGCTGAAAACACTTTGCTTTTGCTGCTGTCACCTGAGCAGGCAGAGACTTGGTGTGTGGCTGCAGCTCTGCCATGCACCCACCCCTGCCTCCCCAGGTCCCGATGTCTTTGAGCAATTGAGCTGGGCAGCCACCTCCATTCAGAGCAACAAGTGTGCCATATATGAAAAAGACGGGGGCACGCTACATGCTATTTACGGAGGAGATACCCACAAACAGAGTGGAGAGCATGTCCTGAATTCCCCAGAACACTGCTTTTCCCTCTAGTGCTTCTCACTGCTTTTTAGTTACCTGTTTCCACATCTATCATCCCACTGGACTCGGAATTCCCTGAGGACGTGGGATGATAAATGCAGAGCAGTGGTCAGTAAATGCGGGGCCGGGAAACCTGCAATGCGCTGGCCTGGCTGTTTGGAGAGTCAGATGCTTTAGTGGCTAAGAACGTGTAAGGGAGGAAAGCTTCCTTCTGCCCTCTTCGGTTCTGTGGCTGGGCTAAGAATTACACTGATGAAAGATAGATTAATAGGAGAAAAGCGAACAAATTTATTTAATATTTTTCCATGGAACAGGAGTCTGCAGAAGGAAAACGGAGACCGGAAAAATCCATCAGGCTCGAAAGCTTATGTGGCCTTTTAAATAAAGACAAAGGGGCACGGGCTGGGGCAATAAACTGTGGGACAATGACTAGGAAATATTTGGGGGAAATTAATGGAATGTCAGGATTATTTTGGTAGATTTGTTTGTATAGGTCCTTTTCGGCATCGACTACCAGTCTGTAGTGATAAGAATGTTCTTCTCTTCCTGGGAAAAGAGGGGACCTTTCTCACAGGAAATGTTATGACCTGCTTTCAGGTAGAAAGAGGGAGGTCAGAGAGCCCTTCCTGCATCTGCTGTTTCTCAAGTGTCTTCAGCTCAAAATAATATGACAAAGTGGCACATTTTGGGGTGGCATGTCCTGAACCCCTTCAAATGCAAGTCTGGAGTCGGGTGGGCATGGAGTTAAAGGCCTTTTTTTCCACCATCGGCTGTGTGATTTGGGGTAAGTTACTTAACCATTTTGTGCCTCACTTGATTCATCTGTAAAATGGAAATAATAGTAATACTTGCCTCTCAGGGTAGTTGTGAGGACTACTAGAGAGGACAAATGTCAAATAAAGAAGCACAGTGCTGGGCACACAGAGGTGCTTCATAAACATATTATCTCATTATTATCTTAACAAGTACGTTATTATCTATGATGATTAGAGAGGCAATGTGGTGGTGGGGGGGATAAGAGCCAGCCTCCCTGGGTTTGATTCCTGGCTCGGTCCTTTTCTAGTCGGGTGACCATGGGTGACTTTGGGTGAGAGGATTGGGACCAGAGGAAAGTGAGGCACCTCGCTTGCCTCCCCCTAACTCCTGATCCTGTGGAGCCACTTGCTTCTCTGTGCCACGTGGTAAGTGGTACACAAATGTCGGCTACTTTTATGTAGGAAAATGTCCCTGGAACAGTTGTCTATGTAGCAGACTGTTCCAATGTTGTATAAAACAATAAGCTGGAGCCCATCAGTGGACCTAGAGGCAGGAAGCAGTTAAGAACTTCCGTTGATGGAGAAACAGAGGTGAGCAAAATAGACTTTCCTGGAGTGCCTCTGGACCTTTTCAATCAAGTCCATCTTCCTGGCGTTCACTTGAGTGGGTTTCTGTAGCTTGCAAATAAAAACCACTCTGACTAAGTAGAGTGATAGAAGGCACTAGAAAGGCCGCTGGGATTCAAATTGAAGAGGCCTTGAAGGCCACGTGAAGAAGTCTGGCCTTGATTCTCGCTGGCTGCTCCATTTCTGATACGTTCGGTCGTCCCCACTTAGCAAATCCTGCGCATGCCCCTCTTTTACGCCCCGCCTCCAAGGCGATCTTGCTCTCTCGTTTCTTCCCACCCAGGCTCTTCTTTCATCCTGGCAGCAGAAGTAAGAAGAGGGGCGCGCCGAGCGTTCCTATGCAGAGAACGTAAAACATTCAGTGCCTGGCTTCTCTCCAATCAAAAAGAGAGAGTGTCCACTTTATTCTTAAAAAGGATAAAGAGTTCTTCTTCCCAGCAGCTACCGACCTGGGACTTTAAACAAATTTGCATGGAACACTCCCTTCGGCAGCGTCCTGGCAAATGTCTCCGCTCTCCTGCTCTCTGCGAAGGCCTGTATATCTTCTCCCTGGGCCTTTCCGCTGAATTTTAAAGAGGGTTTTAGAGAGCATGTCATGACAAGGGTTCTTCAGAGTCTTCTAAATCATCACACACAGATCCGAAAGAGGCCTATTGCTTTTCCCGACAATGATTTGCCCACCCTGATTCTTGGCGCCCTAGCCACGAGCTAAGAAACCTTGCAAAAAATGTGAAACTTCCATCCTCAATATTTCCTCCCCAAGAAATTGCTCTCCATCTCTTTCTCTCTCCCTCACTCTCCTCTCCCTTTTCTCTCTCCCCCTTCCTTCCATCATAAAACAATAGGGCAGACCAGAGTGCATTCAAATCCCTCACAATAGCTGGATAGGGGGCCAGCCAGACATATTTACCACTAAGTGGATGCAAATTCACTTACCGCTGATTTTCAAAGAAATGAGACGTCCCTGCCACAATATTGCTTTTCTCATCACCAAATGGGGCCTTTGCTTTGTAATTGGGCAAAGCTGTCAAAGCAATCAGATCTGGGAGGCTGGATGGTGTCTGCGTTCTGCCACCCTGAGAGATGGATCTCCGCGCAGCTCCAGGCGCCTCCACTCAAGATGTGTGAGAGGCAGTGGAGGGGGGCGTCGTGGAGAGACGTGGGACGGCGGGCGCGGAGCAGAGGGCAGAGGTACGGCCAGGAAAGGGCTGGCCCTCCAGGTTCCTCAGCAAAGGCAGCCCGAGAGAGACGTGGTTCTGGACCACCTGAGGAGCTGAAGGGAGAGAGGTATACAATCCTATCCTCTTTCCTGGGATGTCAAGGCCCATCGGTCCACTGCGGCCTGTCCCTGAAGGCTAGATCCAGAACTCGTGATGGGCAGAAAACTCATCTACTGCCCCGGCCAGTCATTGGATCTCTCTGGGCCTCACTGGGATTCTGCATTTGCAGAAGGAGAAAGTTGGACGAATCGGCCCCCATGTGCCTTCCAAATCTCTAGTTTTAGGTCCTCAGAGGTAATGGACACGGAAGCAGGTTACAAGTATTCCGTAATGGGCTACACTGACAAGAAGCGCCAGTCCTCCCAGGGCTGGTGCACAGTCAGGATTCTTTTTTACAAATGAGAGATCAACTCTAACTCCAGCTAATTTGGCCCAAGCAACCAGGACGCTCGGTATATTAGTTTTCTATTCTGCTGTAACAAATGACCACAAGTTTTGTGGCTCGAGACAACACAGATTTGTTGTCTTACAGTTCCGGAGGTCAGAAGTCCGAAAATGAGTTTCTAGGGCTAAAATCAAGATGTCAGCAAGGCCGCGTTCCTTCTGGAAGCTCTAGGAAAGAATTTGTTCCTTGTCTCTTCTAGCTTCTAGAGAATGCTCACATTCCTTGGCTTCTGGGCCCCTTCCTGCAATAGCATAACTTCCACCTCTACTTCTGTCTCACATCTTCTCCGACTCTGACACTTCTGCCTCCCTTTTATAAGGACCCTCTTGTGATTACACTGAGCCCACCCAGATAATCCAGGATAGTCTCCCCATCTCAAGGTCCTTAACTTAATCATACCTGCAAAGTCCCTTTTGCCATGTAAGATAACATATTCACAGGTTCTAGGGATGAGGACATGGGCAATTTGGGGGGAAATTATTCTGTCTGTTGCACTGAGGAGTGGACTTCAGGCATGGATAGATCTAGAGGCCCAAACAGTATCATCAGGGTCTTTCTCTCATCTCCACCTCTGCACTCTGCTTCTTTTTGTGTTAGTCTTACTCTCTTTACTATTTCCAATAGCCTTCCTCCTGTAGCCAAGGAAAATGCTGCCTGTAGCCCTAAATCATAGCATTTAGATAAGTAGATGGTTGGAAAAATATAATTTCTCTCCTCTCTTTCTTTTCTCCCTCCCCTGGTCTAATCACCAGTTTCTGTGAAGACCCCCCTGAGTTAAATAAGATTCCCTGGGGGGCTTGGGAAGTAAGACCCTGGGAAGGGAATGAAACATCCTTGAGACAGCCGGGTTGGGAGTTAGTCACTTAACTTGTATATACCTGTTTTGTCACCTAAGCTGGTGATGTCAGACACATCAGCTACAGAGTGCCCAAGCAGTATAACTTGGTCAATATTTCAGTCTTTTAAAAGCCAGGCCAACCACACAGCAGCCATGGGCAGATATCCCAGACCAGCTCAGCCCAGGGCATTGACATTTGTGGTTAAGCAGGGCCTGTGGGAGCCATAAATCCCCCTTGGCCTCACCACGTGTCTCTATGACCTTGAGACAAAGAGTCCCCCCCACCCCAGAGTGGAGCCATAATTAAGAGTAACTGTTGTTGCTGGTTTCCAGTTCTAGATGTGTTAGCACACAAATTTGCATGGAGAAGATAGTGGAATTTAGAATGTAGACCCCCTCACTTAGGGGCTCTGTAGTGTGACCTACATCCAGGTTTGCCAGGGACAGTCCTGGTCTGTGCCTGTTGTCCTGATATAATTATTAAGAGCTGTCCCCTTCGGTCTCAGCAAGGGCCCTGTTTACATGATAAACGTTATGGTTACCCTAGTGGTAGCAGAAGCACCAAAGAGTTTCTTTTCCCTTCCAACTGCTCAGCTCAGCCCCAAGCCAGGTAGGACCCCCAAGACAGCAGTTTGGGAAGACCCCCAAACTGTACAGTTCCCTTTTTCCTTCTGCCAGCTTTAAAGCCAAGGGATAAACAAGCCCTTCCTGTTACACTGTGGGGGGTTGGGGAGCCTGTGAGGTGGGCTCTGTCTTTTAGCTTTGTGGCCTCCAGCTGTCCCACAGCCTCTGCACGGTGTCTTCTGAGTCTTCAAGGGCCCTGTTCTCTTTTGTTCCTTCACCCAGATCTGTGGGGTGGTGGCTCAGTTGCTCTGTGAAAAGAGCTTGAAAAAATTGTCCTTGAACTTATTTTTATGAATGCCTCTACCTTTATGTAGATGCATAACTATGGTCATGTGCATGGTTGTGTGTGTGTGTGTGTCTGTGTGTGTGTGTTCTTATTTTTCTTTCCCGTGTTAGTCTGACTTTCTTTCCATCTCTCCATCCTCTGTCCACCACTCATGACCACTGAGATCCATGCTAATATCCCAGGAGGGATCCTTCCATATTTTTCTTCATACTCGTGTATATTAACCTATACAAATGTACATATGTATGTGTAACTTTTTGTACACACCCACATACATACATAAACCTGTTATACATGTACAGGTAGCCTGTTGTAATTGTATGTTTTATTGAATTATAAGCTATTCAATTTCTTGCATCTTGCTTTTCGTACTCAACAATACCTTGGGGAAATCCCTCTAAATCATCTGGTATGGCTCTAATTAATTGTTTTCAGTAGTGTGTAACATCACATGGTGTAAGCATGTTCTAATTTACTCACCTGGACGTCTCAGATTAGATATTCATTATGTTACCACAGGAGAATTTCCCACAGTCACCAACATAGGAATGTGTTACACTGTGGCCCTGTTGCCCCTGATTCATTCGTGATTCAAAATCTTTAAAAGTGTGTGTCAATTTGAAGAATATAATCAGTCACTACTTTTTTCAAGATGTCGGACTGACCCACCAATCAAACTTCAGGCACAGCGCGACACCCCTGGTTCCGTAGAAACGTGGTCACAATCAGCCTTTTCCATTCTCTCACGTTTGCTGCTGGAGTGCAATTCTGGATTGGGGTGACCAGTCAAAGCTGGGTCCCCACACAGGGGCTACCTCATGGCACTAGAAAGGCCTCGGGCTCTTAGAACTGACGGACCTGGCCTCAAATTCTGGCTCCACCACTCGGGAGTTGGGAGACGTGGGTAAATTCTCACCTTGTCCCAGCCCCTCTCATGTGTAGAATAGGAGTCATGATACCGACCACGCGGAGAGGTAAGTGGGGTTGTGCGTGCACAGGCCCTGGCACCAGGAGGCCCACGGCTCATGTGACCATTCCCCACTCACAAATGGTGAATCCTGTTGGGGCTTGAAGGGGAAAAGTTCCAATCAATCAGTAGTGATGCCCGGGGCAAACAGCAGATGTCTGATAGCAAAGAGCACAGGTCGTTTTCAGAACAACTGGATGCCCTGTCTTGGTCTGCAGAGTGGCGTGTGCACCGAGGATGCTGGCCGAGACCAGAGGGCTGGTGAGCTGCGGGAGGGGAGACAAGGCTGCAGGTGCGTGAGCCCGTGCATGTGCTTGCCAGGAGGGGCCCGGAAGGAGGGAGCTGATGGAGACTCGCGGACTTGAGGAGGGCATCCTGGGGTGGGTAGCAATGCCCTAAACCTTCCCACCCTCCAGCCACAGGCTTTGCCTTGGAGCGGACATCCCCCCGCCCCCGGGCAGGAGAGGTCACTCCCTGTCCTTCCCCCCACCCCGCAACACCTCACACTTCCAGTCGCCCACCCACCGACCTGCCCAAGAAGAAAGCAGAAATGGGAGCCTGACATCACAGCATCTGTATGGACTGAATGTCTGCCCCCCATTCAGATGTGAAAGCCCTAACCCCCAAGGTGATGGTATTTGGAGCTGGGGCCTCGGGGAGGTCACTAGGGTCAGATGAGGTCATGAGGGTGGGGCTCTTATGATGGAATTAGTGTCCTTATAAGAAGAGAAAGGGAGATCCGAGTTCTTTCTCTGCCAGATGAGGACACAGCAGAAGGCACTCTCTGCAAGCCAGGCAAAGAGCCTTCACCAGGAACCCAATCTGCTGGCACCTTGACCTTGGACTTCCCAGCCTCCAGAACTGTGAGACATGAATGCCTGTTGTTTAAGCCCCCAGCATTTTGTTAGGCAGCCCGAGCTGACTGAGACAGCATCCCTGCCTTTCCTTTTTAGGATACTGAGAACAAAGACCACAAGTGTGTTGTCAACCTCCCTGGCACCTGAAACTGCATCCCATAGCCAACACCAGGACACCTGACCCATCCGCTGCCACGCTCCCAGGGGCTGGGACTGGGGCGGTGGAGAAGCATCCAGGGTGTTGATAGGGAGAGAAAAATTCTTAACGTCCATGGAAAATTTGGGAGCAGGTGCTGACTTAGAGCTGAAAAACCCGAGAGTCCCTTCTCCCCACCAAAATTCCCATTCTTCAGGGTCAGATTTTAGCTTCAAAACTAGCCCCCAAGAAACTACCCAAAGTCCCCGAGAAATTACAAGAATTCTAATTCTCTTCCTCCTGGCAGCCTTCTCTGAGTCACATCCCCAGATGCCCCTCCCCCAGCATCCTCCCTTACTCACCCAGACCCTCAGCATCACCCCAGACCCCAGTGAGGAGCCTTTCTTGGGGACAACTTGCCCAGGAACTCTGACACATTCATTCGCATCCTCCTTGGTGCTAAGCAACGTGTCTTGCACACAGTGGGTGCTTTATATGTATTTGATGAGTCATTGATTTGAAATAATAGATGATCAATACCAGCAGAGGGAGAGAGAGACTGGAAACTAGCAGTTGCCTGGACTGGAGGAAAGAGTGAAGTCCCGTCCCCAGCTGAAGCCTGAGTCTGAAACAGAGTCCACCAGGGAGGTGGGAGCCATCACTATCAATTACACAGACTGGGGCTTCATTCATTCATTCAGATCTCCAAAACGGGAGTCGTGTTAATGGCCAGGCACGCTGTTCTTTCCCCTCAAGGTAAGAAGATTTATTGCCCAAACTTACATTTTATCTCGTACAACCGAATAAAAATGATCGATTTCCCTGCCCGCCTTACAGCATCCTTCCACAGTTATTAAAGTCTCTAAAAATGTTTTCTTTAAAAAAAAAAAAAAAAAACGTTAAGAGAAAGAGAGGCGTAGAGAGGGGAGACCAAGAGGAGGCTGGGAAGTGCCGGATTGCTGAGGGTTATCCATCTTGTCAACTTGGGACCGCATAACCTTGGTGTCACTATATTTCCTGCTCATATCCAAATTTACAATTTGCCAGCCAGGGAGATGGAAATGCCAAACCTCCTCCCTGGAGGTGAATGCTGAGAGATTCTTAAAGGGCTCAAGAGAGAGGAGAGGACCCAGCTCTGAAAAGTCTTACAAGACAGTGAGTCTGTCTCTGGGCTCTTAGGAATTTCCCCAAGTTGGGAAAACCCAGCCTCCAAGAGCCCCTTTGTGCTCTGCTCACTGGTGAACGAGCAGGTTTCCCACCAAGACGAGCAGCCATGGTGGGCTGGAAATACACCTGCGCAGGTCAGGAAACAGGATGGGGAAGCAACAGAGGAAGGAGTAAACCAGAGCACAAGGGAGGTGCTTAAGGCACTTGGGCTGCCTGACAAAACACTGTGGGGCTTAAACACCCACAGAGAAGAGCAGGCTGCAGCAAGCCCAGCAGAAGTGCCAATTTGCATACAAACATGTGGATGGGCAATTACATAGCATTCATCTGTTCAGGCTAGTAAGTCCCCAAGAACATTTGTTTCGCCGTTCTGATAATTTAATTTTACTAAATGCCAAGTCATACACTTGCATGTCACCCATTTCCCTGGCATATTGTGAATTCCTTCAGGACGAAGGTAAGGTCTTCTCTGTCTTTCCTTCTCTTTCTCTCTCTCTCTCACACATACACAGGCACGTTTCATGCTTTCTATAGGGGGACCCTATTGCAGCCTGTTTACGCGAGAATGGTAAAACTGTGTTTTAAAATTCCATGATTCAGAATTTGTTACCAGATCAGTCCGGCTTCTCTCCAAATTAGTGCTAATTAGTTAGTCTTCCTGGACTTGTTTCTAGGTGAATCTGGACATCTGTCCTTTGCTCAGGCCCTGGTTCATACTCAGGCAGTTCCACCCTGACTTCTGAGGGTCCTACACCGCAGGTGAGGCCACGGGGCTCCAAAGCAGGCTTGGGGCGCTGAGCCTCCCCAGAAGGCTTCCTCTATCGCTCCAGGTTTGCTGAGCGCATGAGGGTCGTGGAGTCCTGTCAGGGAGTGTTTTCCTGGCATGGCCTGGAAGACAGCCATAAATCTGTCTCGGGCCATTTGACTCGGCTCCCAGTGCCAAGCTTAACAGACACTTCCATCGGGCCTGATGCGCCAGCGATCTATAAGCCATTAACCAGGCAGTATTACACCTCCCCACTCGGCCTCCTCTGTGGGAATGTGGGCAGAGGAGAGGGGGAAGGAGGGGAGCGGGAGGTGCGGTGGTTGGGAGGGCCGGGGAGGGTGCTGGCCGGGAGACAACTGCTGAACCTTCCTTTGGCCCGTCAGGCCCTGGAATCACGCTGCACCTGCCCAGCCCAGTTGTATCCTAGACCTGAGTATAAGACGGGAAGCCAGCCCAGTGGAGGAGGGCCGAAGCTGGCAGACTGGGAGCCAGGCAGCAGTTTAGGGCTAAACACCCGCAAATCTCAGTTCTGCTCCCACTGACATGCCTTCTAGAAGGTGCAGTGCCAGAGTGGGCTGGGCCAGCCTTTGGCCGCTCACACCGAGTCTGAGTTTTCCCCCAGAGCACATATCTTAGGGAATCCAATCCTGAATACCAGATGCCCCATTTCCTATAAGAAGAGATGAAGATGATGATAATGATGAAGAAGATGATGATGATAGTGGCTAAAAATTGTTTAGAGCTCACTGTGTATCAAGGACATTCTAAGTGCTTCCCATATAGTAACTCATCCGCCATCACAACAACCCTCCTCAATAGACACCATTCTTCTTCTCACTCTACAGGGAAGGCAGCTGAGGCCCAGAGCTGGGAAGAAACTTTCCCAGGTCACACAGCTGTAAGTGGCAGCACCAGGATTTTAACCAGGCTGTTGGCCCCAGTATCTGTGCTCCCAGCCACTAGACTTATGGCCTTTCAAAGTGACCAGGAAGCCAGAGTCAAAATAGACCAGAGACAGTTGAGCTCAAAGTCGGCATAAGAGTCACGGGTCCCCAGGTGGCTGCCCCTGCGCAGGTAGGACTGGCCCCAGCCCACCAGGCAAAGGAGAGCAGTTTGCCCAGAGAGTCCTCACTCAGGCCACAGAGACCAAAAATGACATCTTCTAGTCCTTCTAGAAACAATAGTGTCTACGCTGCTTCCTTAATCAGAGCCCCTTAGACCATTTCTACCTCTGCGGTTCTTAGAGGCTAGAGCCCCAGCCTGTGCCGACCAGCTGTGCCGAAGAGACTGGTCTCCAAAATCCTCTCACGTGCCAGAATCCCTTCATGCACAGGAGATGGGGGATGGGATAGGAGGAGATGGAATGGGATGGGATGGAGGGAAAGGATGGGATGGATAAGATAAAATGAAGAAGATGGAAAGGGATGAGATGAAATGGGATGGGATGGGATAGGAAGGGATGGTACAAAATGAGATGGGAAGGGATGAGCTAGGATGGGATAATATAAAATGAGATGGGAAGGGGAGGGATGAGCTAGAATGACACAGAATGGCATGGGAAGGAATGGGATGGATGGGATGGGAAGGGATGAGAATGTGATGAGATGTAATGAGATGGAAAGGGAGGTGGATGGATAGTGTCTCTTTAGTTAAACTATCCGTATGCTCCAATCTCCCCTTCTTTCTAGAAAATTATGAATAGTCATTAAAAAAGAAACATTCATACAAATCCTAACACCTACAGTAGCATGCACGTAACAGCTGGTGATCCAGTGCTGTTCACCCAGGATTGAAACAGCTCCATTAGAGGCATCTTAGTCAGCTCCAGCTGCAGTAACAAAATGCCGTAGACTGTGGGGCTTAAACAACAGACATTTATGTCTCCCAGTTCTGGAGGCTGGGAATTCCAAGATCAAGGTGCCGGCAGATTTGGTTCCTGGTGAGGGCTCTTTTCCTGGCTGGCAAACAGTCACCTTCTCGCTGTGTCCTCACGTGGTGGAGAGAGAGAGCTCTGATCTCTCTTCCTCTTCTCATAAGGCACTAACCCCAACATGAGGATCCCACCCTCAGGACCTCATCTGGCCCTAATGACCTCCAAAGGCCCCACCTCCAAATACATCACACTGGGGGTTAGGGCTTCAATATATAGATTTGGGGGGACACAAGCATTCAGTCCATAACAATGGGTGTACTAGTACCTGCATCCTCAGACTGTGGCTCTAGAGGCCTCTCCCCACACTCTGCTCCCCTGCCGTGGGCCCCAACCTACCTGGATTCATCCGTCCTTTAAGGCCCAGCGCAAACCTCCCCTCTCCCAGGAAGTCTTCTCTGACTACGTCTTTCCTTTCTCTGGTCCCCAGCTCTATTTTGAATTTGTCACCCAATTTAGCACTTGCTTCCATACAATACTGTATTGATCTTTAATCCTACAATCCAGCTCTTCAGCATATAGCCTGTGTTTTCACCCTGTGGCTACCCTGAGTGAGATTAATTTTTCAATGGTTAAGACACCGACTCACAGAGAACTATAGAGCATTAACCCTCATTTTACGAATCTGAAAACAGAGTCTCTGAGAACTTACAGGACATGCCTACTGTCACACGACTAGGACGCCCAGAGCTCGGAGCCCCATGCTCCCTCCACTGCAGTGCAGGGAGTTTGCGTCTAAGGCTGAGTTCTCCCGAGAACAGACCTTAGGGCAGGGATTTGAGTGCAAGTAAGCACAGGGAAGCACAGGGAAGGAGTGGAAAGGAGAGGAAAGGAAAGAGAGGAAAGCTAATTAAGAGGGCATTAATGAGCAGGTTGCCACTGTGGGCCACGGGGTCTCACCCCGCCCGGGGGCCCTCTAAGAGGCTGCAGAACACACAAGGAGCCACCAGGGGTTTCTCCATTAGCTCCTGTCCCTCAGGGTGGAGAGACCCGCTTAGGGATTCAACTCCCAGCCCTGTGGGGCTGAGCTTCCTTCCACAGCCAGAGAGCAGCCTGAGGGAGAAAAAGGCTGGGAAGCCTTCTGCGAACATGTGAACTGTCCACCGTGGCTGCGGGGGCCGCCAGATGGGTCGAAGAGGGAGGGGCAGGCCACTGACAGGGTCTGCCACGGTCAGGAACACTTGCCAATCAGTGGGAGCAGAACTGGTACCCTAGTCTCTCTCCTATCTGTGTCCGGTTCTCTGTTTGCTGGGAATTAGCCTCTGCTTCAAGATATCAGATGAAAAGTTATGACCCCCCCACCTCCACTTCACCCCCGGGGATATATATTGTCATGGGGACTTTGCAAGAGCTGGAGGAAAACTTGCAGTGTCCAATGACACTGGTGGGGGTGGCCTTTGAGAGATGCCTGGCATCTCGGCTGCCCACCCCAACGCGTGTGTGAGCAAAGGGCCCCCTGACACATTCGCCAGGCTTCCTCCTACAGGACCCTTCTCTGCGGGCGCCTGCTGCATAGGGGGCTCACACTGGGCACCATGCGGTGTCAGGAGGACACGAGGGCCAAGCAGACCCCATCACAGCCTCCTGCACCCCCGGGGAGGGAGGACTGGGGCCGCCGGGAGCTGCCAAGCCCAGCAGGCTGAGTGACAGGCTCTGTGCACGGGGTTCTCACAGGAGGCCAGTGAGTGCCCCGCTTGACGGCCATAAAGAGGAAATATGTGCAATGACGTCATCCGGTGTCTCACGAAACTCCTCACAGGCTTCTCCCCCGGCAGGTTATGTTCTGAGTTTACGAGGGAAACGTACTTGTCATTTTTGCCTCTTATCCTAGGAGCCAAGCTCTCACCTCGGCCTGGAAATATGGGCCTTGCCGTTTGACTTGCTTCCCTGAAAGGCATCCTCCGCATAGCTCCCTGTCCCTCCACGCACACACCCACAGAAAGCCCCGGAACAGGAGTCAGCAAACCCACATCCAGATCCCAGCCTCCCCTCTGCCTTTAACTATCTACAAGCCTCAGAACAAGTCAAGTCCCTTTCTAGGCCTTACTTTTCTCATCCGTAAAATGGGGATCCTGGATGAGTCCCTCACTAAGGCCCTTGTCAGCCCCAGCTTTACTTGTCTTGACTGTAAAGAGCCCCCAGGGACGCTCAGCCCCTGTCCAGAAGCTACAGACCCACTATGGATGTGCAACAGGCATCTCGCGCCCTCTCCCCTCTGTAACCCTCTCCGTCGAGGAGGTGCCGTCCCCCATCTCAGGACACTGCCTGCCATACTGAGGCTCTGGGCTTGCCAGTGAGAAGTAAGCCAGGGGTGTGTGGTGGTGGGTAGCATCGTGCTGCGCCCTCTCTGCAACAGGGAGCAGAGTCAGAGCAGAGCCACCTGTGTCCTGACACAGAGGAACATCAACCGCTCACTGAGATGACACGGCCACCAGGCCACCCTCCATCCCCACCCTTTGACTCTGCTTGTGTCAGCACAGAGAGTCGTGTTCCACAAAACCAGGGGTTCCCCGCGGCTTCGGGGTCCAGAAGGGGAAGCTGGGGGGTGGCTCCCTGGCTCCTCCTTTGCCTATGACCCTGTGGGGAACAGTGTCTCAGGTCTTGGAGGCCAGAAGGGCTTTTCAGCAGGGCTCTACTCCCCAGCTCCCCCAGAAAGTGGGCTTAAAGCAAAGGGTTTCTAGGACACAGACCCCACAGCCAGCCACCTGGCCTTCAAAGACTCGGCTCAGATGTCCTGCTGGGTGGAGGACCTTCCAGGGGAACAGCAGTGAGCCGGGCCCCCAGGCCCCCCAGGCCAGCTCACTCAGGACATACCCCTTCAGTGGAGGGCCATCCCTTTTCATATGTAGTATTTGATTTTTATTTGCACAGGTTATGAAGCCTGCTCACAGCCCTTTCTTTTGCAAAGCACATCACAACTTCTCACCTGTTAGCGCTCCCCAGCATCACGGCCAAGTGAATGGTTATCACTGCACCCCAGGTGGAGAAACTGAGGCTCCAGGGGCAGAAGAGACTGAGTCAGGGTCAGGCAGCAGGCCATCAGCTGGCTTGTGCCTCCGATACTCGTTCCTAACCAAGCCCTCAATTCTTGAGTCAGGGAAAGAATGGGGGGGGCATGCAGGGAGGTGGGGTAGTTCTTCCTCGGGGCCTGGGGCACAACTGCTCCTTTTGCCGAGGGGGATTGTGACCGGCAGGTCACAGGGAGGAAGAGATGGGGTTTTCAAAAAATACAGAAATAAATAAAGAAAAGAATAAAGGGTGGGTAACCCATATGATCCAAACTGCCCTCTCCAGCTGCCTCCTGTGGCTGCGTGTCCAGTCACCCGCCTTCCTCACACCTTTCATTTTACATCAACATTCAATCATCTTTTCCCATTCGCCTCTTCTCTTCCATTTTTATCTCACGCCGCCCATGAAAATTGGTGTGAAATAAAAAGGCAACTCTGCCTACAGATGTAATCAATTGATTTGGCAGGTGCCCACGGACACCTAGGAAGGGGAAGCTGATTTCCGGCGTGGACATTCCCCTCCCTGCATTTTCCTTCTCTCCCTCCTCCCTTCCAGACTTCTCGGTCCCCCTTCTTTTATTTTCCTGTCTCCTTCTTCTCGGCCTCGCTTTGATCTTCTCGTTATTTTCTGCTTTGCATTTAATGGAAATAAACCAGCCTATGGGCTCCCCTCCCTTTCTTCATTATTATTTTGTTATATGAGAGTCAGTAGAGGGGAAGGTGTCTGTCTTTCTCTGCTGCCTCTGCAGGCTGCCGGGAGATGCTCAGCGCTCCCAGGGGCCTTGTCAGTCTTTCCGGAGAGATGGGACTGGGTTCAAGATCTTGAAGGATCCCAGTCTCCTAACTCCTCACAGACACCCCCAGGTAGAAGACAGGCGTATAAAACCAGTCCCAGAATGAACTCTCTCTATTATCCAGGAAATGAGGAAATGTCCTCTGCAGGAGACTTGTATATTTTCACTCATTCATTCATTTATTTTAAAAAATATTCATTAAGCATCACTAAGGGCCAGGCACTGGGGGTATAGATATTAACAATGAGGTCACAGAGCCTTCCCAAGTGCAGCGCCTGGCACGGAGTAGGTGCCCAATAAATGGGGGTCACTGGTGGTTATTATTCTGGAAGTCTCGATTACGGTGCAAGATACTTAATAGTTTTCAGTAAATGTTAGTTTCCTTCCTTCTAGCGGCAAGAGAGATTAACTTTGTCTGATATCTGTTTGTTGGTCTTTGTTGTTGTTTTAATACCAGAAAGGATGGAGGCAGGAAACCACAATGTTCGCTCTGCTGTAGTCTAGATTAGAAGATATTCATTAAATGCAAATAAACTTATAATTAAAAGTTTGTGATAAGTGTTGGGAGGAAAAAGCACAGGGTGCTACAAGGACTTAATTTAGAAAGGCCAGGGATGGGGTGTGTGTGTCTATGGAGCCAGCATCTTAAAGAAGCATCATTGAACCCAGTGGTTCTCAAACTAGGCTCCCCCAGCAGCCGCGGCAGCAGCACCACCAGGGAACTTATTCAAAACGCAAATTCTCGGGCTGTCCCAGAACTACTGAATCAGAAACTCTAGGGTGAGGCCCGGCTACCTGAGTGTCAGTGAGCTCTCCGGGGGAGTCTGGTACTTCCTGAAGTGTGAGAACCACTGATGTCAGCCGAGACTGGAAGCTGGCCACGTGATGGGGAGAAAGAGGACTTTCCAGGCAGAGAGAACAGCACGTACCAGGGCGGGGGGCAGGAAAGCCCACAGAGAGGAGGCCAGTGTGGCTGCGGTATAGCAAGGCAGGGAGAGAGGACCTTGCGGAACCTTAGAGACCGCCATAAAGAGTGTGGGTTTTCTCTCAGTCCACCAGGACCCCCTGAAGGGCTCGGAGCAGAAGAATGACACCAAGCAATGTCATTGTCATAGAATCCTGCTTTCCTCTGTGCTGGCGGGCCACAGTTTAAACAAACACCACCTGTAGCCTGGCCCCCAGCCGCTTCCCAGGTCTCTGGCCCCTCCCTGGCCACACCTGCCCCCGCAGATGGGCCCCTTGTCAGCCCCTGAGGAAACAGCACCCTCGTGGGGCCGCCAGCGGTGGAGCAGGAGGTCTTGGTGGAAGGCTCTTTCTTTTCACTCTATGCCTTTTGATACCTAATAGGATTTTCTAACTGTCTGCATATATTATTTTTTATCTTTAAAAAAATGTCAATAGGGGGTATCAAAACAGTGGGATTATACGTTATTTTTGTTTCTGCTCTGCAAGTTCCTGAATTTTATGAAATAAGAGCAAACCAAATTTTATAAAGCTAATATTTATCAAATACTGTTATGCACCAGGTACTCTGGTGAGCTCATCTTCAGTCTCTCAACTAATATTCACAGAGCCCCTGCTGCGTCCCAGGCACGGAGTGGGCGGGGACAGAGAGGAGACCAGAGTCCTGCCCCCAGGGAGCTTCCCTTCTACTGGCCGATAAACAAATGTAAACAGCAAAAATACAAATCGGAGTTTGCCCAGGAAGTGGAACCTGGTGTGCAGGTGGGCTGGTCAGGGAATGCCTGAGAAGGTGGCAGACCCAAGAGGGACATGAGGGAACTGGGGAGTTAGCATGTCGAGGAGGGGCAGGAGGACCATGGGAGCATGGTTAAGGTGGGCACTGGCCTGAGGAAGAACAGCAAAGAGGACCCGTGGCTTAGGAGGGTGGGGGAGAGGGGAAGGAGGGGGCCAGGAGGGCTTTGTGGGCCACTGTGTGGATTGTGGCTTTTACGTGGGAGCTGGGGGTCCCCAGGATGTGATCTGACATTTTGAAAGGATCACTCGGTTGCTTGTTGAGAACAGCCCAAGAGACGGGCAGGGCAAGAGTGAGGCCCGGAGCCCGGAGAGGAGGGTTTTGCGACAATCCGGGTGGGAGATGAGGTCAGCTGGAGCTGGTGCAGGAACAGTGAGAGTCAGGCATGAAGTGGGAGCCAATAGGATTTGGTGCTGGACTGGACAAGGGAAGAAAAAGGGGCCACTCAAGGATGGCGCCAGTGTTTTTTGACCTGAGCAACTAAAAAGATAGAATTACCATTTATTGAGATGGGGAAGACTGGGGGAGAAGTAGGCTTCCCCTATTGAGTAGGGGAAGGGAGAGCTGGTTAATTTGGCTTAGAATGTGCAAAATTTGAGATGCCATTGTGTTAGTTGGGATCCTCCAATGGACGGACTCCAAGACAGGATTGGACATGTAAGGGACTTACTGGGGGAAAATGCCTGTGAAGGATGAAGGGGAAGGAGTAGGTGGGGAGGACCCTCAGAATGCAAGGCAGGACTATCGCCTGTGAAAGCAGAGGGGGAGGGAAGGAGCACTGGGCAGGAAGAGCCTCCAGCCACATCACAGTTCCAAGAACATTTCTACCAGGTCAATGGGGGGTCCTCGAGCCGATATCTCCCACTAGTGGTGTCCATCCCACAGGAATGGGCCTGCACCAACACTGTCTCCCCCCAACGCTCAGTCACTGGCTGGGAGAAGCCCATGATGCACGTGACACAGTGCTGGGTCCAGCGGGTATCAGTCACCGTGCTCCCATAACCGGAGATGTGAGTGGAGCCCTCTCAGGGCCGCCACAGCCTGTTAGACCCATAAGTGGAGATATCGAGCAGGCAGTTGGATATACGAGTCTGGAGTTTAATGTGAGGTCCAAGCTGAAGATAAAAATTTAAGAGTCTTCAGCTTATAAATAGTATTTAAAGGCAGGAGAATGGATGAGGGTGTGCGTAGTTGGCAGAGATAAGCAGTCCAAGGAGGCACACCTGCATTTAAAGGTTAGGGGACGAGGAGGACCAGTGACAATTGCCAGGGAAGCAGGAGGGAAACCAGCCTGTGAGGTCCTAGAAGTCAAGGAAAGAAATTATTTCAAGGAGGAGGGAGTACTACCTTTCAGAATACTACCAGTCACCATTTATTTAGCATCCTTTGTGGGCCCAGCAATTTGCCAACGACTTCACATGTGTCATTTAACTCAACTGGTCTTCAAATCTGTACTGGGTGCTGCGGTGTGCTGCCCAGTTCCCCCTGGGGACCACCGCATCCATGTCCTAGTTACTGGGAATGTTGGCTGCTGATGCCCAAGGTGACAGCCCCTCCTCAGGGACTGGTTGATGCAGGGGTGCAAAGGCCCAGCCTCCTTGCTGCCATCTGGGATACCTCAAAAGGACCGTCCCCACTTCAGAGCTCCTGGCAGGATCAGCTGAGGCCTCGGTGGCAGGCAGTCAGGTGGCTTCCTCCATCAGAGGACAGGATTACTGACTGCATGGGGCTGGGGGAGCTCTACCTTCTCAAGAATCCACTAGATGCTTCCATGAGAAATAGGAAACTCACAGACTCTCTGGCCACTCTGTTCCAAGTTGTGACCCACGTCACCCCCTCTGGACACTCCTTATCCCCCTTTTCTGGCTACTTTCTTCCTTTCCATGGCACTGATCACCTCCCAACATACTGTATCATCTCCTTACTTACTTGTCTGCTATTTACAGTCCATCTTCCTTCTTTCCTAGAAGAAGCTCCATGAGGGTGAGGAGATTTCTCACTTTTGTTCACTGATATATCCCAAGTGCCAAGAACAGCACCTACTCCGTAGCAGATGCTAACAAACATTTGTGGAATGAATTCACGAATGAGTTGGCTGTAACGATCCCGCAGCCCAAGCCTCCCATTCCTTGCTGGAATCCAGCCAACCCGTGCGAACAGAACAAACCAGACCTCCGGACACACGGGGGCAGCATGGACTGCAGAGACTCAACGTTGGGGTAGGATTTAGAGTCTGGGGGCAATGTTACTTTGGGGCCTCAGTCTCCTCATCTGTCAGATGGGATGCCACTGATGGCTACTTCACAAAATGGTCCCGAGAAGTTACCCGGAGGCCATCCTGGAATGCCATCCATGAGGCTGACCTTGCTGTTGAAACCCATAGTCCAGCCTGATGCTGAGGCCCTGTTTCAGGGGCATCCTCAGCATCCACAAGGTGCTGGGAGAGGGGTTCTTTCAGAATGGTACCCACTGAACCCCCAAAGGAGGAGAACAAGACAAATCCACTTTAGACAGAATGCTGCCCTGAAGTGAAGGGCTCGAGGACTCGTCAGGCAGGGCCCAAAGGAGAATCAGGAGGTTCCTACCCGGGAGGTGCTTATCCTCCAGAGAACACAACCACTGAGTGACTCGAAAACCATTGCAGAGCAACTCTTGTCAGCTGAGGGAGCGCAGGCAAGAGCCCTAGTGTGAGAGGCCCGTGGAGGGAAGTAGAGTGGGCTTCCGCAGAGGGCTTCCCAGAGGAAGCGGGATTTCAGACTTGGCTGAAGGTTGGCGTGGACTGGACAAATGCCAAGAGGGGCTCCATCCTTCCTCGTGGTCCAGTGGCACAGGGAAGTCCCACCTCCACCACCTTCCAGCCGGGGGGCCTTGGCCGAGTTACAAAACTTCCCAGAACCTCAGTGTTATTATCTGTGAAATGGGGAGCTGGAGTGAGATTATGGGCCTGAAAATGCTTTGTAAACCCCCAAGCAGCGGTCCCCAGACTTTGAGATTTCATAGGTGAGGGAAATTTCCAAAAATCTGGGGCTGACATAGGATTCCAACTTTCTATTTTGCCAGGTAAGGACATTAAAACACAAACGAGCAAACAAGTCACTATCCATTGTCACCATCATATAATCAAAGAGGAAACACTCTTTACACCAAAATGAAGGAGGGCCACGAACTCCAAATAAAAGACAGTCCTTTAAAGAAAAGAAAACTCATGGGGAAACAATTAACTTATAAGAAAAACTCACTGGCTTGTCCTGGTTTCTCTCATTTTGCCAAAGGCGGGGGGATTTCTTCTATGAGAACATTGGGACGCTGCGATGGGTAGACAAAAGAATCTGCCCATAGCCGGAGCCCAGAGCTTCAGGTTCCCCAGGGCCTGCAGGTCAGAGTTTCAGCCCCCAGGCACCCATCTGAGTCACTGCAGACAGAAGCTTTCTCCATGCAGTTCCCTGTGGGAAGGCAGAGCAAGGGGCTTCTCCCCAAGGGAGGAGTGACTCGGGCAAAGGCACAGTGGGGAGAGTTAGCAGTCACAGCAAACATGCACGCCACACCCCTGTGTGCCGACACTGTGCCAAGGCTTCCTGAACCCAAGCTCTTTGTTGCCCACAACAACCCCGTGAAAAAAGAACTCATCATGCCTGTTTTACGGCTGGGGAAACTGAGGCACAGTGAAGTTCAGTCACCCCCTCGACTCTCACAGCTAGTGCGTGGCAGAGCCAGGGTGCTAATTGAGCCAGTCTGGTTACAGAGTGTGTGCTCTCAACTGCTCCATCGCATGGCCGAGAGAGAGAAAGAGAGGGGGAGAGAGAGAGGAGCAGGTTGATTGGCTGGTGCAAGGAGGCAAATTTCCAGCAGAACCACCCACTGCCCCCGAAAGTTCAGATGCTGGCATGTCTGGTCCCAGGTGGCAAAGCTGCGTTCCGGTATGAGTTGCCCCCCTGTGCTGGGTTGAATAGTGACCTTCAAAAAGACGTGTCCGAGTCCCAACCCCCTGGAACCTGTAAAGGTGACCTTATTTGGAAAAAGGGCCTTTGCAGATGTAATTAAAGATCTGGGGATGAGATCACCCTAGATTTAGGGTGGGCCCTTCTTATAAGCCAATGAAGAGTATCCTTATAAGAGACAGACAAGGAGCAGACACACAGGACACACAGGGGACAAGGCCATGTGACAATAGAGCAGAGACTGGAGTGATGTGTCTACAAGCCAAGGGACGCCAACGATCCCTGGCAAGACCAGAAGCCGGGAGGGAGAGCTGGGACAGACTCTCCCTCAAGGAACCAATCCTGCTGACACCTTGATTTTGGACATCTGGCCTTCAAAACTGTGAGAGAATCAATTTCTGTTGTTTTAAGCCTCCCCCCCACCTTGCAGTTTGTGGTCCTCTGTTACAGCACCCCCAGGAAACTAAAGCACCCACTTTCCCACTTCCTCCTCACCACCTCCCATCCCTCTCGCCCATCAGAGAACCAGAGATTTCTGCCTCCCTCTCCCTTCCCCCCTCCCCCACACCTCACATTCATCCCCACTGAACCTATCCTCAAAATGCTGGATTGGTGAGGTCCCCATAGCAACAGCTCTGATGCCAGAACCCAGGATTACGACACTGGATCAGCCAACGAGACAGCCTCGAGATGGGGGCGTGGAGGGTTCTGGCGAGAAAACAAACAGTCGAGGGAAGGCAACACCAAGCGACAAACCCATTGGGATTTATATTCGCTGCTCTTCAAGAAAACAAAGGGCTGTGAAAAGTGCCCCTTAACCGGATGAATAATCTGTCTGTGTTATAAAGAGAAAAGGCTGGAAGAACGCTAAACGCGGGAGCGGCTGCGTTCTGGGCCCGCGATCTAGCCCTAGTGTGGGGACATAGACAAAGCCACCTCCCTGGTTTCTTCTGAGGTGCACCCTCATCCAGGGGCCCCCCTGTCCCTCCTGCTCAGGGACCCCACAGGTGCCCAGGCCCGGGGCGAACAGCCTCACGGCCCCAATTGTGGTCTGAGTGGTGCTCTGCCTTCTCTCTGTCCTCTGTGCTCGGCTCTGGGTGGTCACAGTCACTGTCACCGACACGGGCCCCACGACCTTCACTTCCATGGTGAGCACGTCCGTGGGGCTGACCCCAGGGCTGTGTCATGTCTCCCCTCATCCCCCAGCGCCTCCCGGACCAGCCCAGCCGGCAGTGCTGGGGCTTCCCAACAGGCGACAGACCTCACCAGCTTCTGCTGCGGACAGCGCCCCCTGCCGGCCCTCTGTCGGCTCCTGCCCAGGCTGGAGGCTCGCAAGTCAGCTCCTCTCTCCTCCAGCCCAATTTTCAATCAGGTGTCACATTCTGAACACCTTCGTCTCTGCGGTCCCTCTGCATTCTCTTCCTGTGGGTTCCCATCGCCACTTCTCCAGCCCAGCCCAGGGTCACTCATGACTTGGACTTCAAGCCATCCAGTCCCATCAGCCAGGCCACCTACTGTCCCCAGACCACCTTTCTACACGCGTCCTCAGGCAAAGCCCATCCTCGTGCTTTCTTTTCCAAGAAAGTCCCTTCCTACATACATGCGCTCACACACAGACACAGTCACACTTACACACAAAAACATGCTCACACAGACTCACTCACACCCAGACACACACTCGCACACCACACAGAGACACACTTGCACTCACACGCAGACACACTCATTCACACACAGACACACTCACTCACACCCAGACACACACTCGCACACCACACAGAGACACACTTGCACTCACACACAGACACACTCACTCACACACAGACACACTAATACTTATTCACGCACTCACACTCACACAACTCTGTCATGCACGTTCTCTCACACACATGCGCACACACACACACTCCAGTACTGAAGCTCGGGCGGTGTCCACCAGCCACACAGGTGCTGCAGACACGGAGAGTGGTGAGACGGCTGGAGGTGAGGAGCCCAGGTCAGGGGGCGGGATCTGAGAACTCCACAGTAGCAAGGGCTGACAGGTAGGGTCTCCCTGTCTGTCTCTTCCCCTCTCTCACTTCCCAACTCACCTAGCCAGTGCAAGACACACAAGGGCTTCTTCATAAATATTTCTCAAATGAGTAGCCCTGAACCACCCAAGCTTAAACCTAGACAAGAACGTGTGGTGGCCGCCATTTGGCAACTCAGAACTTCACATCAGCCTTGGTTAAAATCACTGGATCATTCTCCAAAAAAAGGAGAGTGGAGAAAGAATGTCAATGTCCTTAACTGTCTGCGTACATTCCGCGTACCCCCTGACTCAGAGCCTTCACTGACAGAATCCTCTATCCTGGAAAAACCTCCCTGCATCATTAAAAGCTCTCTCTAGTGCTCAGCACAAGCAAAGCCCCAAGTTTTGGTTGTGGTATGAATAAGTAAATGAATGAATCAATTAGCATCACTTTTCCCTGGGCTTACTTCGCGCAGGTCTGGGCACAGCGAAGGCATCTGTCTAGATGGGTGAGTGGATGGATGGATGGATGGATGGATGGAGGGAGGGATGGACCTTTAAAATCTGGTTTAAGACTCACTTCTAAGACACTTTCTGGAATATTTCCACTCTCCTCTGATCTCCCTCTTTATTGGCATTTTCCTGGTATATAATGAACTCAACCTGAGCAATATTTCTGTATCGTTTTAGTCATTTCACTCTCATGAGTGCATGAGTATGTGTGAACCTATCACCCCCATTTGTCCATGGTTCTTCCCCAGCATGGACTGGGCTATTTCCATCGTGCCTTCTTTGAGGCTACTGCAGGGCTGGGACACCCCCTTGCTGGTAGGGACAGCTCTGCTGCAGATGCTTCTTGGAGCATATGTTCTGGCTGTTATCTTTCGGGGGTGAGGGCAGGTAACAAGACTTCTCTAGAGCCAGGAGAACACACCTCTCAGCTACAATTCCTTCCCCTTTTTAGGAAAGCAGCTAAGTGCTATTCCTTTTCAGACCCTAGGGAAATGTCTGATTGCTTTCCTGGGAAGCCTTGCTTACGGGAAAGACAACATGGCTACTGGAGAAGTCTCACACCATGTTCCACAGGAGAGGAGGAACAGGAGGCTCACAGAGGGCCCTCAGTTGGTGCAGAATTGGAATCACCCTGGAAGACCACTCCTTCTTCTACACTACAGCATTAGCTACCATGCCCTGGCTTCTCTTATCTCTGTTTCCAGAAGCAAAAGGAAGAAGGAAAAATGCAGACATTTTCCAGAAAGATCTAGAAGCTCCCAGAAATTGCCAGAAATCTCCAGGCTTGTCTACTGATACAGTGGTGCAGCATACTATGATGCTCTAGTTACCTGGATGTGCCCTTGATAGGCGAACAGACAGCCTTGTTTCCTCATACTCTCACTAAATTAAACCAAATCCAAAAAGCAGCACAGAATCCTCCAGTGTCAGCACTAGGAAAGACCCTGGAGGGTGTAGTGTCCTCATTTTATATTTCCTGATCTCTAAAATGGGGTGATATTAACACTGACATCACAGGTTGCCATGAGGACTAAATGAAAAGAACCACATAAAATGCTTGACATCATGCCTTCCACATAGCAAGTGCTTAATATTGGTTGATGATGATGACAATGATGAAGGCCAAGAAGAAACTGTGCCTTGCCCAAGGCCATTGAGTGAATTAGTGGCAGAGCTGCAGTTAGGACATGAGTGTCTCTGACTTAGGCCACTCTGGATGACCTTGCTGCCGTTGTCTAGCGCTCTAGTAGCTCCAGGCCTCTACCCAGGCCCCGTTCACACCACTAAAGCATCAACAGAACCAACAGTGCCCCCTACAGGTCTTGGCTTGCAGACACTGTCCGACACATGGCTGACTGCCTCTGGGAGCAGAGGGATAAAATACACTGGGAGAATTCCCCTACAAAAAGAAGGTTCTGTGGAGTTCTGCTGGAACTCCAGGGTTTCATCTCCATAGACAGCAACCCTAGAAGGAACAGTTGCCTCTCCTCTTCCCCACTTCTCTCCTCCTTCTCCTCCCAAGCTTCTTTAGCACACACTCTGGATTGGGGGACAGAAGGCCTGGGTTCAAGGACAGCTCAGACACTGACTGGCTCCGTAAACTCAGACAAGTCCTTTGACCTTCCTGAACCTCTCTCCTACAGAACTTCCCAAGTCTCAGACAAATTCCACACTCAGGAATTCCCTGAGCTCTGCCAAGCCTCTAGCCAGAAGGAGTTCAAGATATACCTTGCCACAATGCAGGGTGATTTGGGAGGCCCAACAGCTGATCCAGAGAGGTAAATGTCCTAGCATCGCCTCCTAGCTCAATCCTACCAGCCTATCCTGTGCCACTGCTCTCTCTGCTCGGCCCCCGGGGCCATCCCTCTCAGGGCCGTGTGTGCCGGGGAGCTACAGGTCCACATCCCAGCACCCGCCGCCATCTGCCTGGGTTCTTCTGGTTTGTGTGCTGTGGATACGAGCGAGATTAGCCCATTCCTTTCTGTCTGGCACTTTGTGGGGTCACCTTACACGTGGAGTTTATGATGAAGCCTTCCGGTGATGCCTCCCGACTGAAGCAAATTTGACTTCTATAATGGCCCGAGAAAAAGTTGTAGCCTGGGAGCCTGTATTACTCTGTCACAGAAATTAAAGGAGCAGTTTGCCACAATAAACGACCGTCTGCTCGGTGGCCTGCTCACCCTTGCCAGCTTCCTCCTGCCATCTTCTCTGATGATGGCGATAAGAATCCTCTTGCAATAGCAGGCAGGATGAATTCACTCTCCAGCACCGCAGGTAAGCCACTGAACACAGCTATCACCCTCCATCTCCAGGCAACATGCCCTGTGATTCAAATAGCTGCTAGAGGAGAAAGGGGAGCCTTCCGGAAGAGTCCAAGTCCACCAACTTATTTCCTGGGGTTTATCTCTTTATTTGCCCCATGATGATCAAAAAAGTGTGCAAGTAGAAAAAAACCTCAGGAAGTAAATGTCCTAAATTGTTTTCAGGGGTTATTTGCCAGGAAGAGTTGACTGGGATTGGAGATTGAGCCTTCCTTTCTTAATTTGTACACACATTTAAAATTTTTTTTTTTTTTTTGTGACGAAGACCAGCCCTGAGCTAACATCCGTTGCTAATCTTCCTCTTTTTGCTGAGGAAGACTGGCCCTGGGCTAACATCCGTGCCCATCTTCCTCCACTCTACATGGGACGCCGCCACAGCATGGCTGACAGGCAGTGCGTCGGCGGGCGCCCGGGATCCGAACCCGCGAACCCCGGGCTGCCGAGCGCGAACTAAACCGCTGCGCCACTGGGCCGGCCCCTAAAAATTTTTTTTAAGTTAACAAAAAACTAGCACCTTCCCTGGGGGAAAATGCATATGCTGAAATGCCTTAATTTCATCTTGATACAAGCTAAGGCGAAGGCAAGCCAAGTGTGCTGCTGAGTCCCGGGAAGTTGTGGGATTCGGTGGGGGACTGGGTGGGGGGCTGGGTGGGAAGGAAGGGCAAACCCTTGGAAGAATAAGATGATCACTCACAGCTCCCAGCATTGCTGAAGACTTGATATTTGGTCAACTTTGTGGGATTATGTAAAGAACAGGTCTCACCCGTGCCCTCAGTCTCTCTTCCTTTAGTTATTTATTTACGATCCTTAGTTTGCTCCTGAAAGCGTCTGCGGCAGCGTCACCCTCAGTGCTGTGCATCGATTTCAACTTCACAGATGGAATCTGCAGCCCAGGGAGGCACTGCTCACATTGCTGAGCCGTGCGTCACCTTCCTTTGCAACAATTGTGGAATTCCCGAGATGGCTTGTTTGGGGGTTACTCTGTTACAGCGGGAAATGAGAAAACTTTCCACCAGCGGCTCTTGAGTGAACCGAAATTGACATTTATAATGAATAGGGCAAGAAAAGGTCCCAACTGAGAAAAAGGTATAACCCCATGTCAAAGAAATGGAAGACGCTGCTTCCAACCTAATTGGTCCATAAGGGTGGAGAGCTCTTGAGAGCAGGGGCCACAGAGCAGAGAAGCTGCCCGGGGTGTCAGCACTGCAGCCCAGCCCGGGCAACCTGCTCCCACCCTGGCTGCTTTGGAGCTGAGGAAGCAGAGATCCGGCTCAGCTAAAGTCAGGTCACCTTGAGGAAGTATCAGTTCAAAACTCTGTCGGGAAGAGCCGCGCAACTGTCAGACGCTCTCACATCCCTGGTACCGGCGAATCTCGACTCCTCGCAAGACAGCAAAGCTCAGGGGTGTGCCATCGTCAGACAATTCTTGGCAAGATACCTCCGGATATTACAGTCCTCACAGGAGTTTACAGACAGCCAAGAAGGCAAGGAGAAAGCCAGTGCTGTCTGCATTGTGTCTTCATTCAGGGAAGACCCTTCTCTGATTGTTTCCAGCAAGGCCTTGAGCCAAAGTATGTCAGGCCACGACGCATTTTTTTCTTTTACTTTTTGTTGTTACAAACAATGATAAATGTATACAAATAAACACAACGGTGTAGTGAACCCCCATGTACCCATCATGCGGCTTCAACAATTGCCAGCATCCTGCCATTCTTATTTCATCTGTTCCTCCTTCCACTCAACACTCTTCCTCTTGATTGTTTTTTCTGCATTTTTTTAGATAAAATTTATATGCGTGGAAATGCACAAATCTTCACTCTACGATTTTGACAAATGGATACATTCATATAACCTGTAGGGGAGGAAAAAGTTTTCCTCGACCCTCTCGGGGTCCCTGGTTGGATCTGCAAATTAAACTGACCAAGACAGCCGCACAGGAGAAAAGCATACACATTTACTGAATTTTCACATGTACATGGGAGCCTTCACAAGAGAATGAAGACCCAAAGTGACCAGAGCAGGACACTTTTATACCTTTTAGACAAAAAACAATAAATTTGTGAAGAATTGACAAGACAAAGGGGTTTGGGCTAGGAGTAGTAAATGGTGAAGTCCCTAGAAAGATAAGGGTTAGTTTAACAAGGTTTGTTTGTACACATTTCTTGGTCCCAGATTCCCTGTCTCTGGTGACAAGAATGTCTTCTTTCCTCCTGGTCCAGGGAGGGGACCTTCCACCTGGGACTTCTATGACCTGTTTCAGGAAGAAGGGCAAGGGGGGAGGTCAGAGTGACCTTCCTGCTTCTGCTGTTTTAAAAAAATTCCTTAAGCTTAAGATATTTAATATGCCAACATGCCGTATTTTGGAGTAGCGCGTCATGAACCCCATCAAACCCAGCCCTTTAGTACAACATAGAACCATCTCACTAGAACCATCTGTAGTGTCTCTTCCCAGTCAATACCCCCAGCCCCGTCAGGCAACCATTATCTTGATTTTTTTCACCATAGACTCTTTAGTGTCTGGATTCTTTCTTTCTGCATAACCTCAGGGAGATTCTTCCCTGTTACGTGTATGGCTAGTTCATTCCTTTTTCCTTCCCAGTCATCTTCAGTTGTGGGGATATTCCAGTCGTGTGTGTCCATTCCTCTGTTGATGGACATCTGCATCCTTCCCAGTTTGGGGTGTTATTAACAGAACTGCAATGAATAATTATTACAAGGCTTTTGCGAACATATGTTATCATTTGTCTGGGATAAACATCTGGGAGTGGACGGACTGAGTCAAGGATAGGCACACGATTAACTGTATGAGAAATTGTGAAACCTTTCTCCAAAGTGGCTGTAGCATTTTCCACTCCCACGAGCAACACGTGGACTTCTGGTTGCCCCCCATCCTTGCCCACATTTGGGGTGGACCACCTTTCAATGTTAGCCTGTCGAGTGGGAGTGGGTGTGTCGTATAGCTCATTGTGGTTTTAATTTGCATTTACCTGATGACTAACAAAATTTTGAGCACTTTTACATGTGTTTATTGGCCACTCATAAATCTTTCTTTGTAAAGTGTCTCTTAAAAATCTCGTGACCATTTTGTATCGAGTTGTTTGTCTTTTCATTACTGAGTTGAAGATGCTCACCGTACACCCTAAGTACAAGCCCTTAGTTGGATCCGTTCTGTCAACATTTTCTCCCAGTTTGTGGCTTGCTTTTCATTTTGCTAATGGTATCTTTTGATAAGAAGGAGTTTTTAATTTTGAGAAAGGCTAATTTATCATTCTTTTCTTTTAGAGTTATTATTTTCTGTGTCCTGTCTAAAAGATCTTTACCTACCCTAGGTTGCAAAGATATTCTCATTTTTTTTCCTAAAAGCTGTTTACTTTTAGTTTTTGTGTTTTTTTCTATTGCTCGTCTAGTATTAATTTTTGTGTATTATGTGAGGTAGCGTTGAAGTTCTTTCTTTTCTTCCATGTGGATATTGAGTTGTTCCAACAGCCTTTGTTCAGATTTTCCTTTCCCACTGAAATATTTTGGTGCCCTTGTCAAAAATCAATTGCTCATGGAAGTGTGAGTCTATTTCTGGCCTCACTATTGTGTTTCATTGACCAGTTATTCTATTATTATGGCAATACTACACTGTTTTGATTACTTTGTGGTGAGCCTTGAATTTAGGAAGTGTAAGTTTTCCAGCTTTGTCCTTCTTTTTCAAGATTGGTTGGTTATTTTAAGTCCTTTGTTTTTCCATATGACTTTTAGAAGCATATCATCAATTTCTATTTATAAAAAAGCTTGGGGGGCGGGTGCCGGCCCAGTGGCAAAGTGGTTAAGTTCACACACTCTGCTTCTGGCGGCCCGGGGTTCGCAGGTTCGCATCCCGGGCGTGGACCCATGCACCGCTTGTCAAGCCATGCTGTGGCAGCATCCCATATAAAGTAAAGGAAGATGGGCACGGATGTTAGCCCAGGGCCAGTCTTCCTCAGCAAAAAAAGAGGAGGATTGGCAACAGATGTTAGTTCAGGGCTAATCTTCCTCACACACACAAAAAAAGCTTGGGGGGATTTTGATAGGGATCAAATTGAAACTATACTTGAATTTGGGGAGAATTTACATCTTAACAATATTGACTCATCTAACCCTTGAACATGACACATCTTTCCTCTTATTTATTACAGAAATTATTATTGTTACAGAAATTACAAAAACAACTTGCAGAAATTATTATGATTACAGAATCTCTCATTTCTTTCAGCAGTATGTTGTAGTTATACATGTAGAGGCCTTGCAGATTTTTTGGTAAATTTAGTCCCGCTATGGACTGGATTTTGTCCCCCCAAACTTCATATGTTGAAGCTCCACCCTCTAATGTGATTATAGGTGGAGATAGGACTTTAAAGAGGTAATCAAGGTTAAATGAAGTCAAAAGGGTGGGGTCCTAATCCAATAGGATTGATGGCCTTAGAAGAAGAGGAAGAGAGAGATGTCGCTCTCTCTCCATGTGCACGCACCAAGGAAAGGCCACGTGAGGACACATCGAGAAAGTGGCCATCTGCAAGCCAGAAAGAGCTCTCACTACAACCTGACTTTGCTGGCACCCTGACCTCAGACTTCCAGCCTCCAGAACTATGAGAAAATAAATGTCTGTTGTTTAAGCCCCCCCAGTCTATGGTATTTGGTTACAGCACCCTGAGCACACGAATACAATTCCTAAGTCTTTTATATTTTTAAAGATATTGTAAATGGAATCTCTAAGTTTACTTTTCTAATTGTTTTTACTATCATATAAAAATACATTTGACTTCTGTATATTGACCTTATAGGCTGCAATCTCGCTAAACTCACTTAGCAGTTCTAATAGTTCTGTTAATTCCTTGGGATTTTCTATAGAAACAAGCACATTATCTACAGACAGGGAGAGTTTTTCTTCTTCCTTTCCAACTGTGTGCCTTTTGTCTCTTTCCCTTGCCTTATTGCACTGGCTGTGATCTCTAGCGCAGTGTGAAATAGGAGTGACAAGAGCAGCATCATTGTCTCGGTTCCAGCCTTGAGGGGAAGCATCCAATCCTCCATCATCACGTATGACATTAGCTGTAGTTTTTCATCTGTGCCCTTTATCATACTGAGGCAGTTCCCTACTCATCCTATTGGCTGAGAGTTTTAAATTTTTTCCCCAGTTTTATTGAGACCTAATTGACATAACATTGTATTAGTTTAACATGTACAACATAACAATTTGACATATGTGTAAATTGCAAAATGATCACCACAATAAGTTTAGTTAACATCCTTCACCTCACATAGTAACACATTTTTTTGTGTGTGATGAGAATTTTAAGATCTATTCTTAGCTACTTTCAAATATATTATACAGTATAAATTTAAAATTTTGAATGGTGTTAAACTTTTTCGAATGCTTTTTCTGTATCAAATGTTTTTTTGGTATCTCCATCATTCTGTTAATATGGTGAATTATATTAATTAATTTTTGAATAATTAACCAGTCTTGCATTCCTGAGATAAGCTCCACTTGGTTATAATGTATTAGTCTTTTTATTTATTGCTAGGTTGCATTCGCTGATATGTTATTAAGGATTTTTGCATCTATGTTCATGAGGCATCCAGGTCTCTACTTTTCTTTTCTTGTATTATCTTTGTCAAGTTTTGGTATCATAGTTATTCTGGCCTCATGAAATGAGCTGAAATATTTTCCTTCTCCCTCTATTACAAACAATAAATTTATCAAATTCCTTTCTTCCTAAAGAAAATAGTGTAAGTAAAATTAGCCAGTGAAACCATCTTGGCCTAGAATTCCTTTGTGTGAACTTTTTTGATAACAAATTCAATTTCTCGGAAATACAGATGTCCCGTTTCACCTTGTGTCAGTTTTCATTAAGTTGTGTTTTTCAAGGAATTAGTCCATTTCATCTAACTTGTGGAATATTTTAGAAGGAAGTTGCTTACTGTAGCCCTCATTATCCCTTACATGCCTGCAGACTCTATGATGATCACCCATTTTTCATTCCTGAGATTAGTAATTTACATTTTCCCCTCTTTTATTCTTGATCAGTCTTGCTAGAGGTTTATCAATTTTTCCAAAGAACCAACTTTTGAGTTTATTTGTTGTGTATTTTCTATTTCTGTGGTTTCTGCTCCTTATTATTGCCTCCCTCGTACTTACTTGCGTTTAATTTGCTTGCTTTATTCTCACTTCTTAATGTGGAAACTTAAATCATTTATTTCAAGCTTTTCTTCCTTTAGAATACAACCACGTAAAGCTACAAATTTTTCTAGAAGCATTGATTTAGCTGCATTCCACACATTTGATACATTAGAGTTTTACTATCTTCCAGCTTGAAGTGTTTTCTAATTTCCTCTGTGTGTGTTTTTTTAACCCATGGATTATTTAGAAGTATTGTTTAATTTCCAAATCTGTGGGCTCTTTTTTATTATTCTTGATTTCTAATTTAATTCCTTTGTGCCAGAGAATATATTCTGTAAGATTTCAATCTTTTGAAATTATTGAGAGTTGTCTTATGGTCTATCATATGTCTTTACATTGTTTTATGTACATTTGGAAAGAATGTACATTCTGTAGTAGTTGGGGGTATGGCTCTATAAGTATCCTCAGGTGGAGGTAATTGATAGTGCCTTTCAAATATTTTATTTTCTTACTGATTTATTTTTAATTAATTTTTCTATCAAGTAGTAAAGCAAAGGGTGCTAAAATCTCCAGCTGTGATTGTGGATTTATCTAGTTCACTTTTATTTCTGTCAGCTTTTGTTGTAGGATTTTGGAGCTCTGTTACTAAGTTTATACACATTTTTAATTGTTCTGTTTTCCTGGTGTTTGGACCTTTTTGACATTGTGAAACGTCCCTCTTATCTCTGGTGATATGCCTTCATCTTAAAGTATAACTTGTCAGATATTAATAGAGCCACTCCAGCCTTCTCACAATTTAGTGCTTGCATGGTATACGGTTTTCCATCCTTTTACTTGTAGCCTATTTATGTCTTTGTATTTAAAATTCATCTCTTGGAAATATATAGTGGGTCTTACTTTTTCATCCAGTCTGACAATCTCTGCTTTTTAGAAGGAGTGTTTAGTCCATTTATTTTTAATAATGTTATTGATATGGTTGGGTTTAATCTGCCTTTT
This sequence comes from Tapirus indicus, assembly GCA_031878705.1. NCBI lineage: Eukaryota > Metazoa > Chordata > Mammalia > Perissodactyla > Tapiridae > Tapirus > Tapirus indicus. Next base: position 53,164,312 of record CM062932.1, read on the forward strand.
TGTTGTTTGCTTTCTATTGGTCTCATCTGTTTTCTTTCTCTGATCCTCCTTTCCTGCCCCCTTTTGTGTTAATATTTTTCAGTATTCCATCTTGATTCCAATGTTGGCTTTTCAGCATTATCTTCTATGATATATGTCTTTTAACGCATCACAGTCTACTTAGAGTTAATATCTTACCACTTCACATAAACTATAGGAACTTTGCACCTGTTTAGTCCTATTTATTGCCCCCATCCTTGTGTTATTTTTGCCATATGTATTACTTCCACCTACATTTAAAAATACCCACAATATAGTTTTACATTTTGTTTAAAGAATATTTAAAGAAATTTTTGTCATATGTGTTTTAGAGAAATTAAGAGAATATATATATTATATGTACACATATAGTCTTTCATATTTTATGCATATACTTGTTAATTTATTCCTTTTATTCCTTCCTACTGATTTGAGTTAGGATCTGGTGTCATTTCATTTCAGCCTAAAGAACTTCCTTTAGCATTTTCTACAGTGCAGATCTGCTGGAAATGAATTCTCTTAGTTTTTGTTTATTTTAAAGTGTCTTTGTTTTGCCTTTATTTTTGAGGGATAATTTGGCTGGGTATAGAATTCCAGGTAGCAGGGGGTTTTTTCTCACAACATTTGAAAGTTATTCTTCTACTGTCTTCTGGCCTCCTTTATCTCTGATGAGGAGTCAGCCATCATTCGCAAGTCTTAATAGAATGTGTCAGTTTTCTCTGAAGGTTTCAATACTTTCTCTTTCTCTTTGGATTTCAGCTGGTTGATTCTAGTTATGGTTCCCTTTGTATGTACCCTGCTTGGTGTTTCTGCCTCATTTTCTGTTCGTTTCTCTTCCATTTTTTTTTCTTGCTATTCTTCTCACTGGATAATTTCTATCACTCTCTCTTCAAACTCGCTGACTCTTTCTTCTTCCATCTCCGATCTACTACTAAACAATTCAAGGAATTCTTTCATTTCAGTTATGTACATTTTGGGTGTAGAACGGCACAGCCCAAAACAGTAGTCACTATGTGTCTATTTAAATTTGAATTAAATAAAATTAAAATTCAGTTCTTCTGTCATGTCACAGTAGTCACATTTCTACTGCTCAATAACCAAATTTAGCTAGTGGCTACAGTGTTGGACAGTGCAGGGACAGAACATTTTCCTCACTACACAAAGTTCTATTGGACAGAGCTGCTCTAGAATTTCCACTGGGCTGTTTTTTATAGTTCATATTTCCTTACTGAGATTTCCTCTTTCATAATGTGTATATTTTCCTTTATGTCCTTAAATGTATTTATAATAGGTGCTTTAAATTATTTTGTACTACTTGCAACATCTGGATCTTCTTGGGGTCAGTTTCTATTGATAGCTTTTTTTGTTGAGTATGAGTAACATTTTCCTCTTCATTTGCATAGTGATTTTTGCTTTGATACTAGACTTTTGTTTCTTTTTTTTGCTTCAGGAAGATTGTCCCTGAGCTCACATCTGTGCCAATCTCCCTCTAATTTTTTTGTACGTGGGATGCCGGCTCAGCATGGCTTGATAAGCAGTGTGTAGGTCCATGCCTGTGATCCAAACCCACGAACCCCAGGCCACTGAAGCAGAGCACACAAACTTAATCACTATGCCACTGGGAAAGCCCCTAGACATTTTGAAAGGTATATTCTAGAGGTTCTGGAGTCCATTTTGTTCTCTGTCCATTTATTCTAGCAAGCAATTAAGTTGACTGGATTCAATCACCAAAGTTCATCCCCCCTTCAAGCAGCGGCAACTGAAATCTCTACTCAGTTCCTTCAACTTCCAGCTGCCACTCTTTTTCCCTGGAGTCCTGTGAGTCTCCCCTGAATATACATACCTTAGATGTGCCAAGAATTTGAGTGGAGCTTATATGTAGATTTGGGGGCTCACCTTCTCTGTGGCACCCTTCCTTTCAGAATTCTCCCCTAAACTTTTTGGCTTTCTTCCAGCCCTAAACTCTGTCCCCTGATACCTCAGGCCAGTACAATTGTTGCTTCCTGCCACTTCAATTTATGCACAGATTTGAGAGTTCTAGGCAAAAAGCCTCAAACTCACAAATATCACCCATACAGTTAGTCTTTCAGGGTAGATTCCTCCTCAATTTCTGCCTATTTTTGATTGCTCTTCTGTGCCTTTTTATATTTGGTCTAGGTTTCATAACTGTTGCCTGCGGAAGGGTTACTCTGATCAAGTTACTCCACTATTACCGGAAGCCAGAGGCTCCCAGTATGCATTTTTGTTCACAGTGTGATATTCCCTTCGTTTGTGTTGCTAAAGACTGTTAACGTTGGGGCGTACGGCCTTAGGAGGAGAAGCTTCCATTCTTTGTTGCGTGGAGGAAACTCAAAGGCTAGGCTCATACCATTAGCCATCAGAGTCCAAAGTCATCAATACCTCTTGGTTGGAGCCGTCAATGTTCTCCAAAGAATGTAGAATATCCAAGGGGAAACCAGCACAATCCCACCTGGACCCAATCTTTCCTTCAACTCTTTGAAAACTGAAAACAGGCTTTATTTTTTCCTCTAAGGAAAGAAATGATAGAGCTTGAACATCTAATCAGCATTGCTATCACCATCCATTAAAAAAAAGGTCTCCTTCTACCACCTACACATACCGATAGGTGACACTGACATAGAAGACTAAAGTCCAGTAGTAATTTGACAGTAGATGTACTCGTGGGTGATGAGAAGTCATAGTGCATAGTGGGGCTGCATGAACTCAAAGCCTAGTCCTCCATTTTTTGGGTGTGTGGCCTTGGGAAATTTTTTTAACCTCTCTAAGCCACAGTTTTCTCATCTGTAGAACTGGGATAATAATCTCTATCTTGCAGGGTTGCTATGAAAGTTAAATGCATGAAAAGTGCCTACCATACTGCTGACGACAGGAGATTCTCAGAAATCCTGTCTCCCACCCCCTCCCTTTAGATCTATTTACTGTGCACTTGAAGTCTTGACAATCAGCCGCTTGAAATTTCAGTTGAGGGAAAGGTCTTACCAGCAATGAGAGCTTTCCCAAATGTACCCACAGCTAATCATGGGTAACAGTTCTCTAAATGTTTGTAAATCACCTAAAGAGACCCTGAGCATGGCATCTTCAGTTCAGAATTTCTGAGAACTACTCCAATTTCCAACAGTTTCATGGAGATTCTGCTTTCTATGATTCCTGGTGTGGGACATTTCAATGAAGTCCTCCAATGTATGGGAGCATCTGAGGAATAAGTCCCTTTGAATCACCTAGTATTCCGACGAAGAGGAAAACTATGATGTCATAATTTCCAGTGTCACCTTCTTAGTCTCTAGCATCAAGGCTGCTGGTCATCACCCTTCCTAAGATGAAATTCATGCATCCCTGGCTGCACTGCCCCCAAAACTGACAAAAGCTTCCAGCTTTCCTGGGGCCTTTCATTCCTTTCAAGTACGTCTTCCCTAAAAGGCAACCATTGTGGAACCATTTTAGTGGCCGCTGGGAAAAGATCTTCCACGGTGTTGGATCCACTAGTGAGCATCTGCCTTCCAGAATGTCAAGCAGTTATTGACTTTTGGTCTGTACCAACACATCGCAGTGTTCTGTTTCTTACACCAGCACTTGTCCTAGAGTGTCGGAGCTGTGCTTATCCGCAAAACACGAGGTGGCCCTGAGGCTTCAATTACTCGGCACTCAAGGACAGTGTCATCGCAGGAAGGAACAATACACAGATTGACAGAGAGCCCTCAGTCTGTCTTTGCAAGAGTCAAGTTGCTCCACAACTATCTGTGCAGAGCTGTCTCTACAAACTGTGCCTGCCACAAGGCTCCCGGGGGATTTATTTCTAACGATGAGCCACCATCCCCTGCCCCCCCCCACCATGAAGGAGACTGGTGTTCAGCGCTTAGAACTGAAAAATCAAATGTCTGCCCGTGAGTGTGGTATGCAGTACCGAATCGTGCCCTGAACTACCTTCCCGCTCGTTGCAGATCAGGTTGTGCCACCTCCACGGAAAGTTATCACCCTGCTTCATTCATTCACTCAACGCATAGTTGAGTGTCTAGCTCAGGGAAGACAGCAGAGAACAAAATAGACACAGCCCAGCCTCGGGCGGCTTACATTCTAGTGGGGTGAGACAGATTGTAAAGGAATGGATAAATATAAGATCACGTAGCAATAAATGCTAACGAAGAAAATAATGAAGCAGGATCGGAGGACAGACAATGATGGGGTCGGGATTTTATCATTGCAGAGTGCTTGGAGAAGCCCTTTCCAGTAAGATGAGATGTGAGCAGAGACCTGAAGGCCATGCAGACGGCTGAGGGAGTGTGTCCGGTAGAGGCGGCAGAGAGGGCAAATGTCTGGAGGCTGGGCATCCTTGCTGAGTCTGAGGAATGACAAGGGGAAGGCAAGGCAGGAGCAGAGAGAGCGGGAGGCCAAGAAGTAGGAGATGAGCCCAGGAGGTAGGAAAGGGCCGGATGCTGCAGGGCCCCCCCCCGGCTGATGCCTGGACTTCAGCAGCTTCCTAACAGCCCTCTGGCCTCCACACAGCTAGTGGAAGGAGCTCCCTAATGTGACCAGGCTGCCTTCTGATATAACACCCTCAAAGGCTTCCATCACACGCAGGATCAGGCTCAAGCCCCTTAAGGTGGACTACAAGGGCCTCCTCGATCTGGTTCCGAGTCCCTCTCCAGCCTCCCACTTTGCAATTTATGCTGCAGCAAAACCAAGCTGACTGAGCTTTCCCTGCCTGCACAGTGCTTCTTCTCCTCCCAGCTGTTGCTCATGGCGCCTCCTCTACCTGGAAGGCAGACACCAAGTTGATTCAGCCAATGACTCAGAGTCAAGACCATAGTGTCCGTTTGATGTTAATCACTGGGCTGTGTCAGGTGAACAAGGAGAAATCTACCCAGGAGTTGGTAGGACATACAACCAGAATTAGCTCTAGGCAGCTCTAGGGTCCTGAAATCCAAGCAAGAGGAAGCAGATGCTCAGGCTACAGGCACCGATTGATTCCATCAGGTGACATTGCTCAGGACAGGAACCAGTATGGACAGAGTGAGGGCTGTTCATAGGAGACCCACTCTATGTCAAACAAAATACGAAACACTCAAGGTATATGTTTTCTCTAGTCCACACCTTACAGATTATACAGCTGAGGAAGCTGGGGTCGCACAGATCTTAGGAAGCAGAGCTGGGACCCAAACCCCAGTGTACGTGTCTCCACAGCCCACCCAGTCCTGCCTCACACCTTCCAGAACCAGACACAGAAGCTACTGCCACACCATGGACTGAAGGTCCCCGGGGCCTTTCCACCTGCTGAATGGAGCCACAGTGCACATGCACCCACTTGAAGAGGGAGCTACGGGGAAGGGGCTAAGAGAACGGGGCAGTCTGCCTGCACTGAGTTCCCAGCCCTGTACGGGTTGGGTCATGTCCTCTCTGTGCCTCAGTTGCCTCCCCTGTAAAGTGGCTATTACTGACAGTCCCTCTGCTTTAGGCATGTGAGGATCAGAAGAGCTAATTCATGCAAAGCACTTAGTGCCTTTCTTAGTCAGCTCGGGCTGCCACAACAGAACACATAGACCGGGTGGCTGAAAGAACAGACGCACACTCCCCACAGTTCTGGAGGCTGGAAGGCCAAGGTCCGGGTGCCAGCACAGAGAGGTTCTGGTGAGAGCCCTGTTCCCGGCTCGTAGATGGCCGCCGTCTCACTGTGTCCCCACATGGTGGAGAAAGAGGAAGCTCTGGTCTCCTCCTCTTCTTATAAGGACACTAATCCCACCACGAGGGCCCCTCCCTCTTGACCACGTCTAAACTTAATTACCTTCCAAAGACCCCCACCTCCATATACCATCACACTGGGGTTAGAGCTTCAACATATGAACTTTGGAGGGACACAAACGTCCAGCCCATTACAGTGACTGGTGCATATTAAGAGCCCAATATGTATTAGCGACATTTACAAGGCTTATCAAGGTTGCACAAAAGTCCTCCTCCAGCCCAGCTTGCTGGTCCCAGACCATCGCACAGCAGGGAAGGCAGTGGCCTGTATGCCAGAGAGCCTGGGGGTCGTGATTTATCGGGATTTGCCTCTATGTTGCATTTGCATGGGGATGTATTTTCCGGGGAATTAGCCCACCACTTTTTGCAGCCCTCAAGGACCCTGTTAAGAGGCTGCTCCTTCCTTACCTGCTTCCTTTCCTGCTGCTCATCGTGACATTCAGCTCCTCGGCCACCGAGGCCGTCCCCGGTTTGTGCACGTCCTCCTCTCCGCTTAAGCCCCGAACCCAAGAGCCCTGACTCTTCTGAGCCGCTCAGCAGCCCCGGTTGATTTTATCACAGTCATAACTCTCTGGAAAAGCCGCCGTTATGCTACAGCTACTGGTGCAAAGCTGGTACTATTGTGTCTACTGCAGTGTATTCATAAATTTCTATGGGCATTTATTGAGTGCCTACTGTGTGTGTCATACGGACGCCTACTGAGCTTTCTGGCTCCACCACCCACCACCATCACCACCACCAGCCCAGCAAACACGCCTCGAATGGAAGCCGTTTCCTTCCCAACCTCGCCCCGTGGTCCCAGAGGAGAGGTGCTTCTCCTTCCTGCTCCAGCCCCTGCCATCTCTTCAGCAGAGCCCCCTCAGCCTGAGACAGCCCAGAAGGGATCAGCTCCCCCGTCTCAGGTCGTGGTTGGCTCACCTGCCACCAGCCATCTCCCTCGGTGTCCTTCATGCCCTCTGACGCCCTGCAGCCATTAACACGTCCTGCTTTATAATCTCCTTCGGGTTTTTAAACATTCTGTTTTGCTGTTCCCACCCCAACCTGTCTGATTTTTCTGTATCTCTGAGAGTTTTCTTCTCTCTTGAACACTCAATTATCTTCAGCCCTTTGTCTGGTCCTAAATCTTGCCACCCTCACAGCCACTGCCCATCCCAATCTATCAAACTACTCTAAGAACAAATACTTCCATTCCCCACCTCCACACCTCCATCCATGGCGGGCCCAGGCTCCTAGACAGGTGGCCTTTGAGCCCCAGATTCGCAGGTATGTTACTGACAGCGTCTGCTCCAACCTGAATCCAGGGACTTGCAAATGGAGAAGAAATTTCAAGTCATGGCTCCGCTACTGATTAGCATTGCATTTCTGCTTTGAAAGAGACAAGAGGTATGGTCTGGATGCCCAGGTAGCGAGCTGCCATCCTCCACGCCTCCTGCAGTTTCCATCGAGCTGGTTTCAGGTGGGTTTGCATATTGTCTTTCTATTGTCATGACACCACAGGGCTCTTGAGCTTACACAATGGGTGAGCAACCGCGCACGTGGGTGCCTGCAACCTCCCCACCACTTTCCTAGGCTTATTTTCCAGTGGTATTAAAGGACCACAAAGAATTTCTAAGTCAGTCGTATTCTTTGTTGTTATTATTAGTTGTCGTGCTTTGAAGCGGACACATAATGCAGCTTGTTCTTTGCCTCTCCAGTTCTAGAGATTTATTTACTAGAATGTTTTTTTGAGTGTGTGTCATTGTGTTGAAAGAACTCAAAAAAGACTAATTAGTCTCCTTTCTCTTTTAGCCGAGTATAAAGCAGATCCGAGGGTGAGCCTGGGGGATCCACTTCTGCTGGTGGTTTTGTGTCTCAGCTCGGAGGTGACTGTGGAACCTCCTGGGGCTTTGCATTTGCGCTTGAAAAATTGTGAGCATCACCCCCAGCATTCATGCCCCAGGTGACAGCCAAGACCCTAACTGATAGTACCGGATGCTCATCCAGACGATGACATTGCTGATGAATGTCACAGTAGTGCTGGGGTCCTGCCCTCTGTGCTCCCTGCACTATGGAAATAGACAAGACCCAAACCTCAAAGGCTACATAAGAGGTATTAGTATCTTGCCCATGTGACACGTCCTACCCATCGGCAGTTTGGAAAGCTTCTCATGTATTTCCACAGGTGACACCAACATAGGGGTGAAAACGGGGTCACAGCATTGGTTGGGGTAGGAAGGGAAAGCAAGAAAAGGAAAGGAAGAGAAGGGAAGAGAAGGGAAGGGGAGGGGCGGGGAGGAAATCCAGTAACTTCCTGGCTTGACTCCACACGGACAGAATTGTGGGAACTCACCCTCATCCAGGTGCTCCCAGCTGGTGGTGTGCTGTCACCCCACATTACCTGCCTCTGGCTCCAGCCCCTGCGAGGTGTCCCCTTCGCCTGGGTGTGAGATGTCCTCTCCTCATGCTCCTCTGTTCTGGCTACAGCCGCTCCACCTTGATCCCCATGTGCCCCTCTTGCTCTGAAATTCCACCCCGTGGATCTCGGACACCAGGTGCGGCCCCTCCTACTTGTGTTACATGCTCTTACGTGGGTCACAGAGCAACACGAGTTCTCCATTTACGTCCTCGTGCCTTACAGAAGTTCCTGGAACAGCTGGTGGGTCCCTGTGTCCGTCCTCAGAGCTCCAGCCCCAGGGCTCTGAGTCAGGATGGAGAGATGCTGACAACGTGAGAAACGCTCTCCGCTGTACTAAAGCGAGCCTCCCCTCGGACCTGAACCTGAGTCCGAGAGCCAAGCCGGACATCAGGCGCTCCTTCTCAGCATGTGCTGGTCTGTCTCCAATTCCTCCCATGAGGCTCCTGTGTCCGTCCTGCAAACACCCTCCTGGCAGGACCTCTGCCTGGGGGTGGACTCAGGAGTGATCCCACGGTGAATAGAGTTTAGGGTCTTATGTCAGAGCAGTGTCCAACTGAGAGTTGTGACACCAGAGAGAAGCAGTGACACCAGAGAGGAGTCACGAAGTGTCCAACATGGGACTAAAACGAGGAAGCTGTTGTGCACAGTGTCAGTTATTTGTTGATGAAACAAATGATAAGGTTGGACCAGACGACCCTCTGGTCCTTCCAGCTCTGAGATCCAACAACGCTCCTCGGAGCAGAACTGAGTGCTCCTGCTCTCCCCACGGGAGCCGGCCCGGTGCAAAGCACGGAGAGACGAGGCTACACATCTAGTCCCCCTCCGACTGCCGAGCTCCACCCCCAACACAGGCTCCCAGTTGAGGGGGCCTCGGGGATGTGGCAGGGCATGTCAGGTACTCAGTTCAGGCGGAAAATTGAAGGAGGCGTGAAAAGCTCCGTCAACAAGATAATATTTTAATGCAATAGTCTTTAAAAATCAAAATTAAGTTAAAAAAATGACTTGACCATGTTTGCTGGGGCTTCTGGGCTCTCTGCTCTGTTCCATTGGTCTGTGTGTCTGTTTTACGCAGGTACCATACTGTTTGATTACTTGCTACAGCTTGGTAATATCATTTGAAATCAGGAAGTGAGATGCCTCCACCTTTGTTCTTTCTCAAGATCGCTGTGGCTATTCAGGGTCTTTTGTGGAAAAAAAAATCCATGGTGAGCAAAACATGCCAGTGTTCGGCAAAACCAGGCCTTGTCCCTGCACATGCCACACGTCCCCACCTCACCCTAACCCAGCCCCATCGCATCCTGTCTTTATTGGACGTTTGGAGAGCGGGTGCTCTGTTCATTATGGGTTTGGGGGTTTTTTTGTTTTGTTTTGTTTTCATTTTAACTACTTTTGATTGTCTTCATTCCTGAGTTTCCTGTCACCCCTTAAATTTGCACCCAAAGTGAGTGCCTCGCTCTCCTCAGCCCAGTCCTGGCCCTGCTCACCGGGACTCCTGAACGGCCACGCGCATTTGCTCTTCCTCTCCTCTCCTCTGTGGCTCCCCGCATCTCTCACAAGTTCCTTGAAGGTGATGGCCTCTGCGACAGACAGTTGGTGGCCTGGCACAGCCCTTGGCCTTGACCTACATATGCCAGTGGCTTCTTACTGCAAACATGGCGACAGCCTGAGGGATTTCTCTGGAAGCAGGACCTGTTCGCAGCCCACTCTGGGGCAGCTGGATTAACCCCTCTGGAGACTTGGTGGACAAATGTCCCAGCTCCTCCCTCAGGGGGCAGTTTGGCCTTGTGTGCAGCACACCTCCCAGAGGTCTGCGAAGGGGTGGAGCCCTGGGGTGTGGGCTCGTGAACACACCGGCTGCCATCCCTCTCATCTCACTTCCCAGCCCCTTCCTGTGCTGCCTGGACTCGCCTCCCAGTTGAACTGCTTCTGGGGCAACCCAGCCAGAGACTGCCACTGCCAGGTGGCTGCCACTGCCACCTCCTGCCACTAGTGTCCCTGTCTATTGATGACCCCAGAGTCTCAGCCACCCTGCTGGAGCCTCTAATAAAGGGGGCAGGGTAGGACAATGGGGAGATGCCTTCTCCCATCCTCCCCACAACCCTTCAGCCCACGGACTGTTCCACTGAGGGCAGAAATAGTACACCACATTCCCAATGCCGCTCATAGTCTGGGATGAAATTCACTCGTTTTGTTTCTGCTTAAGTCCCTCTGCCCCAGGACTGAAGTCTGAGGAGACTTTGAGGAGCATGCAGATGGCCCTGATCCTAGCCTCCAATTCCCAGCCCAAAGCCTCCTCTGTCCCTGTCCTTCCCAAGAGCTCCGCCATGGGCCGGTCCAACCAAGTGGTGGTTTCACTCAGAAACTCTCCCACTTTCTCACATGGGCACAGCCACAGATCACATGGCACTTTCACAAAAGCCCGGGCCCTTAGCTTGCAAGAATCCAAGTCCAGCCCAAGATTCTCATGGAAGAATTTCTTAGCAGGATAAAACCTTAAAGGTCAAGCACGGAAAAGAAAGTTCTTAGATGGAAGCTCAGAGAATTCTTAAAGCCATGGCTGTGCTAATGATTTTAAGTGATGTGATCTGATTAGAGTTCTAGAAGCATTCAGCGAGGAGGGGCAGTGCTGCCCAGACCTCCTGATCCCTCCAGCCAGGCCTTGAGCTGCCTGGAGCCCCTCATGAGACAAACAGGGGGTGGGGGCCTGGGAGCTGGGAGACCGAACGTTCCAATTCCAGCTCTTCGTGACCAAGCTGTGCAAATGTGGGCTCGGCTCACCCCCTCTCTGAGCCATGGCTTTCCCGTTTGCAAAAGGAGGAGGTTGCACCAGATCACCTCTCGGGTCCCGTCCAGGTGCACGATTTTTATAAAGAAAAAGAAAGCCTTCCCTTTGAAGAGCTCTGAGACATGAGAAAAAGCATTTCCAAGGGAGACAGCAGAACTTCCTTTAGGAATTTTTAGGAACAGGGAAAATATCAATCAGTATGAAAGGAGTAGCAGGCGGTATCCTGGGGAGACGGTCAAGGACATGACTGGGAGTGGGGCTGGAACTCGGGCTGGGCCACATACTCTCCCCTGGATCTTTGAACTAAGATCAGACATCTTCTACGAAACGGGCCACTGGGCAGTTCCAGGGACCTAGGGGCTTGGTCCACTGTTTGTGCTAACGTCCCATGATGGGGACACAAGGACAGTTTCCCAGCCCGTGTTTCTCTGCTCTTGGAGGAGGGGAGGATATAATGCACCCACCCCTGAGAGCAGGAATAAGCACAGGCTGGAGGGAACTGGTGGTGGAACAAGAGAGCGAGTGCCCGGACCACTTGAAAAGAACAAATAGATTGAAAACCACAAGCTACATCACCGGGGCCCAGAGCGCAAGTCGAGCCCGCAGATATCGATGCTGAGCCATGCTGACAAGTCCGTCCAGGAAGGCCAGGAAATCAGGAAGCTCACAGCCCAACCCCAGGCCCGCTCAGAGCCACAGCCAAGGCGCCCATCTCTGCTAATGTGGCTTTTTCTAATGGACAAAACCTTCAAATCCCTCTTTCTGGGCCCCCCAAAGACCTGTTACCATTTGCCAGCGAAAGTTCAGGAAGATGTCTTAAGTGTTAAAACCAACTCCCCATGGCTTTCCTGCCCTGGAAGCTTCCGTAATAGGAGGTGGGGAGGAAAGCCAGCTGGCCCACCACCCTCCTCCTTGACACTCGGGCTCCCATGAGAGGGGTCACGGGCAGAGAAGCAAAGACTCTTTGGAGTGGAGAAGTGATCACTCCCACCTGCCTCCCTGCAGCTGCCAGAACTGATGGGGGAGCCAGCGAGTGGCACCTTGGCAGGTCCGAGTCCTAGCTGAAAACTATTAGGTGTTGGAGGCCTTCTCTGTCTGACCTCATTCCATCTTGGCGATTGAAAACTGGGAGGGGTCTTAGAGATCAATCCAAGTCATTTCTTTTATGGTGGGCAAATAGAGAGGTTCAGAAATGGGAAGAGATTTACCCAAAATCATGTTGCAGGGAAAACAAAAATGAGAATCGGGATCTGCCCAGGCTAAAACACACAGGGCCTGGGCCTTTTCCCTGTACAGTCAGCAGACCCTGTAGGAGCCAAGTGACCCATTTCATGGGTCATGTCGGTAAGACAGAGGAGACACCGCAAGTGCTCCTGCCCCAACCCTCTGGGGATTCTTCTGCTAAGTGAAGAGCATTGGCTGGAAAAGTAGTGGGAGCAAAGCGGGAGTGGAGGGTGGAGCCTGATGAGAGGGCGTGGCTACAGGGGGACAGCCAATCACAAAAGGGCAGTGGTCTTGATCTCCTTATGGCACTGACCCATTTCCCAGCTCGGAGGTTGGTATCTTAATGCTTCCAGCTGAGTGATGTGGCCCCATAAAAGACTTGGATTCCCCTTTTTAAGAGTCTTCCCTTGATGCTACCCAGGTTGCTCCCATCCATGTGCCCACAAGGAAAAGGTGGGGTAGAGGATGAAAGACACTGGATTTGGGGGAAGTTATAACTTGGATATAAATAAAGACAGTGACAAACCAACTCTAACCCATCTGCCTCCAGGCTCTGGGTGTGGTATAGTCCTAAAGATGAGAGTCATGAAACTTAATTTATTAGCTAGGATTAGGCTTAGCTGCATATAACACAAAATCCAAACTAATAGTGGCTTAACCAAGATGCCAGCTTCTTTTTTCCCTTACACAAAAGAAGTGCAGAGGTAAGTGATCCAGAGCTGGTAAGGCAACTCCATGGTTATCAGAACTCAGGAGCCCTCTGTCTCTCTGCTTCCACCAGCCTAGCACAAAGCTTCCATTTCAAGGCTCTGACTTGGTCCAATGTGGCTGCTGGAGCTCCAGCCATCACCTTCCAGGCAAGAGGGAGGGAGATGGTGAGAAAGGCATCAAAGAGTAGCACACCCTCCTAACTGAGCCAGCTTCTCTTGAGCTGCCTGTCCAGATGTCCTCCTGAACATAGTCACTCACATCCCATGAACAGAATTTGGTCCCATGGCCATGCCTAGCTGCTTGGAAAGCCAGAAGGTGGGATCTTTTAGCTGGTTTCATGACCTCCCCAAATATAACAGGGATTCTCTAAGGAAGAAAAGGATTACACCTCCTGGACAGAACTAGCAGGTTCTGCTTCTCCTTGGGTCCTGTTTTCTCTGTGTTCTGCCTGTGCGATTGTAATCTCCGTTTTCTACATCTGTGAAATAAGGAACATCAACCCATGCTCCTCCCTTACCTCAAAGAGAAGGCATGATAATAATAAAGTTAATTAAAACAACTGAAAGGAAAAGAAAGAAAGAAAGAAAAGAAACGTCTTTAACTTGCTGGAAGGAAAATAATCTGGCTGGGGGCCAGGCACACACAACTGCCTGCAGCTTGGCCCCGCTGTCCCACACGATGTCCCTACTCCAGGGGAGCTGGCTAATTATGGGCTCCCTGCCGAGGAGCCTTTTGAAACATAAGAATTCTTTTGAAATGTGACTAATTACCCCCTACCTGGCTTTAAGACTAGATTTTTATGTCTGAGGCTTTTTCCAAAATGAAGCTCACCTGTGTTGCTGCCTGCCCAGTGGACTAATGGTGTGCCTGGAGCAGCGGGGAGGGAGGGAGGGGCAGGGGCCAGTGGGCAAATGAGAAATGGAAAATCCACCCACCCTCCAGGGCCCAGTAGGACCGGCCTCCTCCCCTCCAAACCTTTGGCCTGCATTGTGAACAGGAGTAAAATTGAGTTCTATCCCTCTTCCTTCCCCATCCCAGCTCCGTGGAGGTGGTGGAGGTGTGAATCAGTGCTGGCAGGATCAAGGGCCGGGAGCAGCAACCAGGTGTTTACACGGGACTTGAGAGCAATTCTCCCAGACCCCGGGGTCTGCAGACCCAGAGGATGAGAAGGAAATGTCACTGTCACTCGAGGAGGTGGAGGAGGACGAGGAGAAAATAGGGGAGGAGGGGGAGGAGGAGGAGGGGGAGGAGGGGGAGGAGGGCACGCCTTTCCCGAGCTCACATTTCCACAGAGCCTCAGTGTGGTACAGTGAGATCCAGGGGAAATCGGGTGATAACAAGCAGTTGTAAAGAACTCCTCACTTGTACGGTCACGCGCAGCTTAACGACGGGAACACGTCCTGAGAAATGCACCTTTAAGTGAGTTCGTTGTTGTGCGAACATCACAGAGTGTACCCACACAAACCTAGGTGGTATAGCCTACTACACACCTAGGCTCTATGGCACTAATCTTATGGGACCACCATCATATATGTGGTCTATCACTGACCAGAACATCATTATGTGGCATGTGACTGTAATAGCTTCCCAGTGGAGGATATATTTGAAGGGGTCTTGTAGGATAAACAGGAGTTCACCAGATGGACAAGGAGGAAAGAGCCTTCCAGTCAGAGGCAACACCACGTGTAAAGCTCAAAGGTACAAAATGGTGACGGGTGTTCAGGGAAGTGCAGTTGGTTGGGCTTGGCTGAATATGGGTTGTAGGTGGAGAGTGGCTGGGAATAAAGTTGAATCAATGGGCAGGTCCCACTCCTGGGAAAATTACAAGTTGTTCAAGGAATGTGGGCTGTAGCCAAAGGTGACCGGGAGCCGCTGAAAGGTGTCAGCAAGGGAGCAGCCTAATCAGAAGCAATTTTAGAACAAGCGCTCTGGCTGCACAAAGCGAAATGGACTTCGGGGATGAAGATTTGCGGCAGGAAGACAAGCTGAGGGACCATTGCAATGCCCTGAGACCCCGAGGGACTGCAGAGTAGTGGGGATGGTGGGCGGCAGAGCCCATCACAGGGGTGTTGACAGGACTTGGTGACTGGTGGGATGTAGAGTCTACAATGACTCCCGCATTTATGGCTTGGGTTTCAGGGTCAATGGAGACACTATTAAGCGGGTAGGAAATAAGAAGGAAGAAGAAGTTTGACCGTAAAGTGATGAGTTTGCTCTCTGACATTTCAATTTTGAAGTGGCAGGGGGACCTTCAGGTGGAGACAAGTCGGCTAGGCAGGGCGGGAGCTGTAGATGTGCGGGTCATTGATGTCCGTGTGACCCTGCGATCTTCTCTCTGGTCATTTAGATCGTGGGCCTATTATCTTTTCTCAGGCCTCCAGGAATCTGGTCACATCTGGAGGAGAAGAGGTGAGCCACGTGGGGAGGGCAGACTCTCCGCTGGTGTGGCGAGGGAGGCCGAGTGGGAGTCCCCAGGGAGGAGCCCCCTCCTGGTGAGACGGAGTTCTCCAGGACCGGCCAGCACCCCACACACAAGACAGAAAGTTCTTCCTCAGAGCTGCTCCCAGACCCATGGCTGAGCAGCTGCTCACAGACGGAGCAAAATGCCAGCAAGAAGCAGATGTCTCCCTAAGAGGCCTCCGGCTGAGAAGGCTAGAGCCTTCTTCGACACTGACTTTAGAAAGCACAGAGCCCCCAGTGAAGGGAGAGGAGGAAGAGACAAAGACAGACGGTGGGGAGGCCATCAGTGGTGAGGATTCAGGGGAGGGAGGGGCTGGGAAAGGGGCAGAGAGGCGTCAAGCCCCACCAACAGGCCGGACCAATTGACCGAGTCCTTCGGAAGCAGCCCTACGATTTCCTTCAGTGACCTGGGGAGGTGAGTGGCGAGCAGCTCCCTCCTGTCTGTTGACAGATACCCACTCCCACATACAGTCTCCTCTGAGTGGCTGGTCTGCATGTCGCCTCCAGCAGGCCCATCTTGGCCATTCCTGAGACAAAAGCCCGCTGACAGGTGATCCTGGCCGGACAGATTCCTCCTGCCTCTCCGATGGGGAGTGGAAATTGGGTTTAGCCTCACTGGACTTGCTACCTGACAGGACTGGGAAATTACAAGGCTATTTATTCCCCTCTCTAGCCCAAACCCTGGATGTAGAGCCATAAGCCCACTTTAAGGGACACCGCCAAAGTCAAGAGGCCTCCTCTGTGACCCTGGTCACAAGGCTCAAGGACCAGATGGTGCTTCAGAGAGGAGCAGTGGCTAAGTGTCAGCCTGGGATCACCAGTGCAGACAGGCGGTGACTTCCCAGATGAGACAAGAAGAGAGGGTCGGTCACATGGACCCTTCCCAAGTAAGGGCTTGGGGGAGGGGTCTCTGGGGGAGAAAAGGGGAGACAGAAACAAAGGATGTTTGAGATGAGAAGGAAAAGACCAATTCCCCTGCTTGGCAGCATCTCCCTCGCCGTTGCAGAGACCATGGACGGATTATTCCATCAGGTTAGATGTTAGAGAATCCAGCTTCATTAGAGCTTCAAGTCGCATGCAACATTCATCATGGAAACCTTGATATTCCGCAGGAGAGACTTACTCTGGGAAGAAAAAAAATACACTTTCATTTTCCTTTGAGGTTAATAGAAGGCTAATTTGAAAGCACTCGGTTAATGAGAAAGCTAAAAATACCTCTTGCAGGATCACATGCCTCAGTCCTGGCCTCGGCAGCTCCAGCCTCTGGAGCACGAAGCCGGCTTCGAGAGGGAAGACCACACCCACCCTGTGCCCGCGTCCCGAGATGGGGCAGGACAGGGTGTCCCAAGGCTGCTGGGCTGGTGCAGGGGAAAAACGGGGGCCGAGGAAGTGGAGAGAGTCATCACCCTCCATCTGCCCCCAGGATGAAATCTCCAGGGCTCCCGGGAGTGGGGCTGGGTATCCTGGGCCGTGTGTGTCCCCTCCCCACCCCTGCCTGGCCCTGCACACGGGCTGTTACCAGGACGGTGTTCGCTGCGGTGGAGACAGGGTTTTCCTCCGGGTGAAGGACCTGGACAGCAATCCCTAGAGGTGGTCACAGCAGCTCACCCAGTGACTGAAGCCGTAAGGGCAAGAAAGATATGGCTCAGGGGAAACGAGGAGAGGCCTGTGTCAGCCTCGAGGACATGTGTGTGTGTGTGTGTGTGTGTGTGTGTGAAACCCAGCGAGGAATTGGATTTCAAAGAAGAGATGAGGGGCCCTCAGGGCTGGCAGCTTTGGGCGCCGTTCAGAAGGGGAAAGGAAGGTCCCCCGTGTCTGAGGAGATGGTCTGGGGACCCGGCAAGGAAGCCCCCAGGCGCTTTCTCTCCCGGTGTCTCTGTGGGCCCGGAGTCCAGGCTGATGGACGTGGGCTTGAAGCCGGCAGGGCCGGGGCTGTCTCCCCACTGCGGCCTCAGACCCTGGACTCCAGACAAGCCGTCTGTGGGCCTCAGCGTGGGCTCTGTGCTCACAAGGTGCTCACGAGATTCTCATCAGCCAGGCTTCCCAGGAAAATGAAGAAAATGGAGGGATGGAGAGGTGGGGAGAGAAGGAAGGGACCTGTGCTCCCCCCCAGACATGCATGTTCTACCTGGAGTGGCTCCTCGAGGGCCTGGGTCTGACCTTCCTCAGGCAGTGTAGCCAGCAGCTGCCCCCCATGCCCCCCACGCCAGCTGCAGCTCCCTTCCAGCTGCAAGATGCTCCCTTTCCGTCTCCTCTTGCCTTTGTCAGTGACACAGGTATTTCCTCTGTTTCAAGAAGGCCACTAGCAGATGCTTTGAGAGTCAGAAACACATGCCGGGCTCCCTCCCACTCCCTAACCCCCAAACCCTGACCTGGTAGAGTGAAGGACAGGGCAGGTGTACCGCAAGCAGGTAGAAGAGGGGGAGGGGACCCCTACTCTGAGATTCTCTCCCCTGGCCCCGAGGTCAGGCAACCAAGGCCCACTCATTAATCTACGCAACCAGCCTTTATCAAAGGCCCACTCTGTGCACAACAAGGGACGTCACCGCCAACAAGGAAAGCGGCTCAGCTCACATAGGGAGATAGAAACTAAACAAATACGTGCATTTAACCCATTTATTGAGGAGTCTCAACTGGTTAGAGCGCACGTGCGAAATGGCTTTATGCGTCCCTATAACTCCCCTAACTACATTCTGTCCAACCCCCCTTGCCTGCTCCCTTAGAGACATTTGGCCAAATTACACACATTTTCAGCCATGCCCCGTTCGTAGAGTCACCTCTTTCCGGTACTTAATCCGATTCATTTTGAAACATCAGTATCAGTGAGATTCAGAGCTCTGTTCCTCCCTCCCCGTCACCATCCTCAGCTGTCCCTGTGGGCTTTGAGGGTGGAGGAGGGGTCTGGGTCTGCTCCTCACCACTCCCTCCCTGCCTCCCTGCCTGAGGCTGTCCTCTTGCTGGTGGCCTCTCTGTGTAAGTCTGACCTGCCATTCCTGGCCCCACTCTCAGAGTGGGGGGCACACGGACCCTCCCCCAGCACCATTACCTGATCTGCAAGGCCCAGCTCCTGCTTCCTCCCCTCCCCCATCCCTTCCAGCCCCACCCCCATCCCTTCCAGCCCCTTGCCCCTCATCCAGCCAGAGACCTTGAGTGGGGTACCTGCAAAATGGCTGAAGCCCAGCTCCCTCCCTCGGGATTCACTCCATCCAAGGCAGGGGCACACGACCTTGCCCACCAGCGGTGGGAGAGCAGGCAGCATCCTGGCTGCCCCTCCCGGGACCCAGCTTCTCTTGCCAACCCTGTCCCCATCCTGCTCAGGAGCAAGAGGCCCGCCAGAAAATCTACTGGCTATGCTAATGGCCAGCCCAACGGGGGAGTGACCTTGATGTGGAGAAAGTCCCCACCCCGCTCCTCCTTCCTTCACAAACTCTGCACTTCAGGAGGCCAGTGTCCTTATCCTTTGGCTGATTTGGTGGGGGGGGGGGGGCGGTAATGTAACCATAATATTGGGCTGGGGTTTAGGAAAGGCCCCTGTGTTCCAGGCTCGTCCACAACTCATTTAATTCTCACAACAACCTGTGATGTAGGTACTGTTGATATCTTCATTTCAGAAGTGAGGAAACTGAGGCCCAGGGAGGTGAAGAACCCAGTCCAGGGTCACACAGGAAGTGCCAGAGGCTGGATCCAGATCCTCCCCGGCTGGTTCTGCAGCCGCACCTGGGCCTCTGCTGCAGCATCTCCTGAGCACTGGGGTGGGGAGGGGGCATTTCTCCCAACATAACATGGGGCGTACTGGGCACCCTTCTCCTTCAGGGACAGGTAGTCCTAAAAGCAACGGAAGGCACTGGGAGGGTTTAAGCCGAGTTGGGACAGACACTGAGCCTGGGTCTGGAGAAGTGGTTGGCCAGTTACACAGCTGCGCACGTGCTAACGGGCCACCTAGAAGCCCTTGCCTGGTTTCCTGCAGCCCACACAACCTCATTTCTCTTCGGTAGTAGAGGGGATGGGACGGGGGGCTTGCCCCAGTGTTTTGGGGACTCTCCTAAAGTGCCCCGGAACGCCTGTGCAGCAACAGCAAAGGGGAGGGCAGCCACGTCTTCCCGCCTCTCCCCTTCCCTCGGGGACCTGCAGGCCGCACTCTGGAACCCCGCCCGTCTGGGGAACACATGGCGCCATGGGACATAACCCTGTAATGTGCAGCTAATGTTCTGTGGACAGTTACACAGCAGCGCCACTGCAGACTCGGTGACACAGGATGGGATGCTGCCCCCCTCCGCACCGCCCCTCCTGCACACACGCAGTGCCCCGCCTGCTGTGTCAGGGCCTCCCAGGAAATGAGGAAGTGGCCTGCGTGCCAGTCCCAGGGCAGCCTGGAGGAGCCAGTCCTCTCCTGGAGCACGAGCATAGGGACCAGGGAACCCCATGGCTCTCAGATGGAGACCATGGGGGCAGTGAACCCGGCAGTTGCAGGCGCCTGCAGCCTACACCCCTGGGTTTAATTGATTCTGCTCCCCCTCCCAGTAGCTCCCATTAGCTCCCATTTACCAACAGCTTTGCAGACGTCACCCTGTTTAACCTTCAGAACAACCCCATCGGGAAGGTGTTTTCCCACCATATGACTGAGGAAACAAAGGCCCCTTTAGGCTCACACGTCAGAACTGGAATTCGAACTGCTCTGAGTAGTTCCAAAGCTCTCCAGCCCTCTGCCCGGATGGAGGCAAGTCACTCAAGTCCTCTGAACCCCGTTTCCTCATCTGTAAGGAGACAGACAATAGTTCCTGCTTCCCTGAGCTTTGAGAAGGTTCAGTATTGACAGGGGGCCTGGCACAGTGCTTGCACATGGTTGTATTAGTTTGGGGTTTTCCAAAGAAACAGAACCAACAGGATGCGTACAGAGAGAGTGAGAGAGATTTATTTTAAGGAATTGGCTCATGCGGTTGTGGAGGCTTGGCAAGTCCACAATCTGATGGGGTAAAGCTGGCAGACTGGAGACTTGAAAGAAATGCAGTCTGAGTCCAAAGGCAGCCTGATGGCAGAATTTCCTCTTGCTCCATGGAGGTCAGCCTTTTTGTTTTATTCAGGCCTTCAACTGATTGGATGAGGCCCACCCACAAAAGGGAGGGCAATCTGCTTTATTCAAAATCCACCCATTTAAATGTTAATCTCATCCAAAAAAACACCTTCACAGAAACATCCAGAATGATGTTTGACCACATATCTTGCTCCGCAGCCCAGACAAGTTGACACATAAAATCAACCATCACGATGGTGAACATCTCCCCTTGGGCAGCTGTTCTGGGTGGAGGCGCTGCCCCCTGCTGTCTGCATCCATGGGTCTTCATCCTGGAGCGTGGTGCTCAGGGCTGATGTTCGTACGTGCACAGTGCATCCATGGGAATGTGGGGAGTTCAGGAGTGAACACGTGGGCATGTGCACAGCTGTAGAGGCACAGGATACCCCCAAGAGGGTGAGCCAAGCTGTGCCCACACCCTGGAACCAGAGGTCCGCTTCACTGACCCATTAGGACCCGGGACGGGGTGGGGAGGGGAGAGCAGTAGAAGGAGGCAGCCAGAGTGGAGTACCAATCCTGGCTCTTGGCCCTGACTCTAGATAGAACACTGTGTCTCCCTGGGATTCGGTCCAGCCTCAACGAAGCAGGAGCAATGAACCCGGCCACACGGAGCTGCTGGGAGGATGGTGCGCTCACGGATGTAAAGCGCCTGGCTGGGCCCAGCCGGGCACACCGCGAACATAAGCGCCTTCCCTCCCCAGCCTTGCCGGAGAGAGGAGCACGTCCAAAGCCGAGCAGAAACTTAATTAGGATTGGAAAAATGTGAATTCCAAGGCTTATTAAATTCATGATATTTTTACTTACCATGTACCCAGAAATATATTTAGCAAAGCAATTTACACCATCACTGGCTGATGGATTGTGGTTTTCTAAGTTGAGTTTTAAGATGTAAATGGGCTCCAATCAGGGCTCTGCCGGGAGAAGACACTCCCCTCCCTACCCATCCTGGTCCTTTGGGCTCCAGCCTCATCTGGGCAGCCTCCCGGGATGGAGGAATGGCCCTATGCTCCCACTCCCCACGGAGGCTCTGCTGGAGGCATCTCTGCCTGGCAGGGAGCGGGATGGGGCGGGGAGCAGAGAGGCGATATAATAACAATGATAACAGCCATTTATCAAGCACTTACCATGTGCCAGATGCTGAGAGCTTTACCTCCGAGAGTTCACTCACCCCTCCCGGCAGCCCTGGGCGATAAAGAGCAGCCGGCCACCTCTTCTCACCAGCTGAGCGAACTTGGGCAAGTTGTTTACACCCCGCCCCCTCTCTGCCTCAGTTTCCTCATCTGCAAAGTGGAGATAATAACAGCTATATGCGATAGCACTAAGCCCAGGGCCTGGAACTTAGTAAACACTCAAAATTAGATATCAGGGAGGCTACGAAAGGGCAAATCACTCGCTTAAGGTCAAACAGCTGGTAAGCAGAAGCATCGCAATTCAAAATCAGGTGTACAGACTCTGACGGTCTCAGCTGCGGGTGAGGATGGATCTGCAGTGCGTTGGGACCCAGACCAGGCCTCTCCCGCGTCATCTGCCTTTTGTGTCTAAGTGTCAGCATGGAGGAGTGGGGGCGGGGCTCAGTGAGGTTTGGCTGGGTCTTCCCCCAAACACACACACCCAGGAAGCCCTGGCAGGAATCCTGGTTGGTGACCGCTGACTCCCAATGAGATGGGGGCTTGCCGCCCAAGGTCAAGGCTCCCCGAGGGGGCAGGCCAGCTGCAAGCATCCAGCCCAGTCCCTTCCCTCTTCTGTTCGTCACTGTCCACCCTCTGGAGTGTCCTTGCCCGAAACAAGCTCTTGCTGAAGTGGGATAAGCGGCTGGCCTTGAAATTTTATTTACTGAAATAATTTGCTTATGAACCAGAATGTTAATGCAAAGCTGAATATCGCCCCCACTCAGATTAAATCACCACAAATTCCAAATGAATTGATTCAACTGTACACAGAACTCCGGACTGAGTAAGGCTGATGAGCTCAGGAGCCTCCTGCCCCGGTCAGCAACCCTCTCCCAGGAGAAGAGCTAGACCAGAATATTGCTGGGAACCAGGACAGCCACTTGGAAGGGAAGCTGGTGCCCTCTGGGGGTGGTCGAGTGCAGCCCAAGAGAATCCCGCGAGCTCTCTCCTTCCACTGCCACTGGGACACAGGTCAGGCTCCCACACCTCCGGGACAGTGTGCAGAATGCAACCACTCTCCCTCTCGTCCTTCCTTCTCTGCTGACCCCCAGGACCTACGGAAACCTCATGCTTCAAAATGGCACTTCCACCGTGAAGCCACCCTGGGTTTTCCCAAGTGGAATGACTCCTTCCTTCCCATAAACCTGTTCGTGTCTCCTCTCCATTTGAATTACACACTCACCTGTGGCTCCTGGAGCCGGGAAATTGAAAGCTCCTGGAGGCCGGAGATCTTGTCCTTTATCATCTCCAAGAGCCTCCTCCCATCTCTGCCCCGCGCTTAGCACATTTATTGTACGTGGTGGCTACTCAAGAAACCTTTGTTAACTGAATTGAGATATATTCTAGAAGGGTGTTTTTAAAATTATTTAGAATAGGAAAAAAATTCTTTATTACAAAGCAATAATCTAAGTAGAATTGGACCAGGTATAGGAGGGAAGAACTCTGGCTAACAGAGCCTGCTAGCTGGGCCTCCTCCGGGACCCTCCCTACTACCCTCCTCCCCGGCCCCCTTGGCACCTCTGCATCACTCCAGTCGCCGCCAACACGTGGCTTCAAAACCAGCGACCAGCAGAATGACACGGGCCCAGAACCACCTGAGGGAGGGCAGCCAACTGCACTGGAAGGTTCTAGGAGACCCCAGCAGAGGCTGCCTGAGGCCTGAGAAGGGACCCAAGAGCATTCCATGGACCCAGAGTTAGGGAGCTAACTGGAGAATGAAGATACAGACTCTATGCTGGTGTCTCTTTATAGTGTCCAGTGGGGGCCCTGGAAGGGGAACAGGGATGGAAGCCCACCCCACCCCGTGTCTGATTCCTTGTGATGTTACACAAGGGGCTCCGTGCAGCGGTGGGCCACTGTAAGAAATCCATGTGGCGTTTCGGGGGGCAATGTTCTGGCCTTGCTCCTCCCCCAGTGGGCCCAGTGCCAACTGCACAGCAGCTGGGCAGAGAGGCGCCCAGTCCCTCAAACTCTCTCTCAGTCTCCCTCTCTCTCTCTCTCTCTGTCTCCACTTGCCCCTCCAAGACCACCTGGCAGTGATCTTCCTCAACACCTCTGGCAGGCAGTGGGGACTCCCTCTAGAAGCCAAAGGACTCAGAAGTGCCCTAAAAAATCTGACTTGCAAATCCGTCCCAGAGCATTTAACAGGTCAGCCACCAGGGCCGCATTCTCAACAGTGAAATTGGGCCATTACCCCCGCCTTGACCTTGTGGGTTTGTCTGCAATGGGTGTGGGCTCTTCCTCTAGGGGCTGGGTTTCTCCACTGCAGTGGCCTTGGGGGGGGGGGTGGCACTGGAGCAGCAGTAGCTTTGCTGGGGGCTGACTTCACTCCAGCCCCAGGGCACTGATCTGGATGTGGAAGCCTGGCCTATCTACCAGATGCCCCAGAGGTGAGTAGAGGCTATGGGGGCACCCTCTCGTCTCTGGAGGACTCACAGAAACGTGGACCCCAGACAATTAGGCTTGGCTTTGCCCCACCCCATCCCAGGGTCAGCTGTCCCCACGTTGTCACTCCTCTCCAGAAAAGACCTGCACTGCTCCTCTCAGCCTCTGCGGGCATTGAATAATAATAACAACAACAACAATAATAGTAACTCAAAATAAAGTACATTTAATACGGTTTTTATTTTCAGGTTATAAAAGTAATACATACCGATTGTAGAAAACTTGAAACACGTGGAGAGGTATAAGGACCAAAACTAGAATCACACAATCCACCACTAGAGGTAAATACTGCTCATGTTCTGATCCGTTCATATCAAGACTTTTCTAGAGTGTGTGTGTGCACCTGTACACCCCTATTATAAAGTGCAGTTAGGACCACGCTGTGCACACTTTTCAATCTGCGCCCTGTTGTGACCCTCTCCTCGCATGACTACATAGTCTGCAGATCTCCCTCTACTGGCTGCCTCATCTTTTCTACTTGTGTTTCGGTCATCGATGGGGCAGAGGTCTGGCTGCCCCCTCCCCTGGCCGGGACAGAAGCCCAGCCCCGCAGGGAAGGGAAGATATGCACGCATTAACCAACCGACTCAACAACTTATAAACATGTAAAAGGCAAAGAGATTCACAGTTAATCAAATAGTCAATTCGTCAGAAGGTTGAAGGAGATAAAGTAACAGCTTCAATTTTAAGCTTTAAATGTTTAACAAGTGGAGTCACCTCCTATGTCCTACTCAGTAATCCCTCCTCTCTCACGACTACCACCACCGCCGCCCTCCCTCGGCCTGCTCCCCCTCCACAACAAACCCCTCTACCCTTTACCATGTCGATTCATCCATCAGCCGCTAATCAACCTTCCTCATCACACCTTCAGGAGCCGGGGCTCAGGAAGGTTTCCTCTGGGAGTTTGGTGAAGTTAATGGGGCCATGAAGTCGGCTGGAGGAGGAGTGTGTGTGTGTGTGTGTGTGCACGCGCGCGCGTGTGTGCGCGCGCGTGTGTAGGCGGTGGTCAGGTGGTCATGGTGTAAGGTTAATGCTGAGAGGCTAATGTTGAATGGAACAGCCCGAGGTCAAGGGTTGGGGGCCGGCGCACAGCTTTTGTGGCACAGTCGTGAATTCAAAATAAATAAAACAACTCTCTAACCAGTTCTGTCTTCCTTTTTCTCAGTGGTTCTCAACCACGGGTTCTCTTGTCCCCTAAGAAACATCTGGAGACATTTTTGGTTGGCACAACTGGAGAAGGGAGGTGCTACTGGCACCTAGTGGGTAGAGACCAGCGATGCTGTGAAACATCCTACAATGCACAGGACAGCCCCCACCGCACAGGGCAATTTGGGGCTCCAAACGGCAATAGTGCCGAGACTGAGGAACCCTGCTTTCTTTTGTCCCTGTAATGTACACTTAGACCCTTCCAGATTCACAGATGCAGATTCTCATGAATCCCAAAGGCAAATGTAGGGTGGCGGAGACTAGAGCACTGGGGTAAAAAAAAATAAGTGGTCAGAGCCTGGGAGAGGCAGGAATTCACAAACCTCTCGAAGTTCTCGAGAGCCTTTGGCAAGTAACCTTGGGAACCGCAATTTTGCCGCCCTTCTCAGGTGAAGAAAGGCATATTCTGTCCAAGAAGTAGTAGGATGCTGTCTGGGGAGCAAGTTGCACTTTGGCAGTTTTGTGGGCCAGAAGGAGGAGAGGACAGTGGTGACCAGGTCTTGAAGGGTACATTCTCTGAACATTAAAGAAATCTGTTCTCCTTGGGGCTCTGTCCTCCACCCCAAAGTCTTGAGAAGAGTGATGTTACAAAATGGTGGCTTGCTGTTCCTGCACACCTCGTGAATAGATTTGGGTTGACTTGAGGGCGTTCAAAGAGGCTGTCCTGTTGAGGCCACGGGTTTTTAGGCCACATTCCTGCAGGAAGGGCCAAGGTCACCCATTGTCAATTGTCTGAAGAGGCGCCGTGTCTTCAGACTGGAAGTTGGAATTTAGGGATGAACCTCTGACCTTCATCTCCTGGCCTAACCTCAAGGAGGGCCATTGTCTAGGCGGTGGTTCCTAATGCTGGATGCCGAGATAACACCACCACCTGGCTCGTCCTAGAAGCGAAGAGAAAGAGATTGGAGAAGAAACTTCACCTCCTTCTCAGATTATCAGAACTGGATTTAGGCAACACCAGCAAATCCAAAAATCAATCTGCGGACTCCACATAGTGGGGGAGCAAACATCCCTTGCAGAGCAGAGGTGAGGAAGGGAGTGGGAGACTGGGGAAATATGGTCACCCTGAATGTCTGAGTCATCTCCCTCTTTTTTAAGGATTCTGAAATCTCCTGGAAGCTCCTAGAAAAGGCCTCGCATTGGTGTGAACTTAATCAGCAGAGACTCATTTGTATAACAAGCATTTCCTGAACACTTACTGTATACAAAGCACTGTGCCCCACAGCTAGCATAGTGCCTGGCATATGCTAGGTCCTTAAAGATTGTTTGTTTGGGATATGTAAAGGTGGCTAAGAGATTGTCCCTGAGACCAAGGAGTTCATAATCCAGTGAGGAAGACAGACATGCCAGCTAGTAAGTCAAGGCAGAAAGAATTGGCAGTACCTCACCTCACCCTCCTCCCATATCCACCTGCTCAGCCAAAAGTGAAGCCTAGCTCCCTGGGGCCCAGAGAGCTTAGAAAATCCCTTCCTTGAGTGGTCCCTAAGAAGTACCAGGAGACTTTTCCCAAGATACACCAGCTCACCCTTCCATATCCCTTCTGCAGAGTCGAGTCTATGGGGAGCAGGAGCGCCATCTTTTTCTGCTCCTTTCTCCCCTGAGGCTGTACCCTCAGGGCAACAGGACAGGCTTGCGCTTTGGGGGCCGGCAGACCCAGTGAGCACACACTAGAGGGAGGACCTGGGGGACTGAGCCTTTGTTACTTTGTGAAGGGAGCTAATTTTGTCTTCCCATAGGGGGTGGTTGTGAGAATCGTGAATGCAAAGTGGTGGGCACACAGGGTTGTGGGTGCCCGGGACGCTGTGCTCCGCTCCTGTGACGGGCTGTGCATAGAATAGACCACGTGTGTTAAAGCTCCCTGAGCACAGGGCCCTTGTCTTCTGGATGTCCCCACACCTCCCTAGCGGATAGGGCAGCACTTGCCCGTGTAGGTGCTGAATAAATGTCCGTTGATTGAATATTTAATGCCACGTGCCTGTTGTTACAAGGATCAATTTTCAAAACCAAAAGTTGCCACATGCCTAACAAGGACAAGCATATCCCAGGCAGGGACAGATGGAACGCTTTCAATAAGGTTTGTCCTTGGACACCAGGCTCTTTGGGCCACAAGATCAGCCCCAACCTACCCTCACGTCTGCCTTGCCCTTCACTTCCTGGAAGCACAGTTTTTCAAGGGGAGAATGATCAGGCCCAGAGAGAAATTAAGATGACTTGAGCCAGGTCACAAAAAATATCATATTCCAAGAATTACTGGCTCCCAGCTTCATCCTTCAATACTTCTCTCTCTTCATTTTGAAAAGTACAAGTAAGGTAGGAGGAAATCTGTTCAAGAGGCAAGACAATGTCCCATGATGTGCAGCTTGCTGGAGGACACACTGGGAGCAGGTGGGGGGCAGAGGGGCCACCCGGGCTCTAGAGCAGGGTCAGCAGATGTTTTCTGTAAAGGACCAGATGATAAATATTTCCGGTTCTGCAGGCCCTACAGTCTTTGTCACAAGTCTTCATCTCTGCCACTGTCGTGGGAAAGCAGCCCTAAACAACCCTCAAATGATTGAGCACGGCTGTGTTTCTAATAGAACTTTCTTTACGGACACTGAAATTTGAATTTGGCGTAATTTTCACATGTCACAAAATAGTATTCTTGCGCCTTTTTTCAACCATTTGACAAAGTAAAAGTCACTTTTAGCTGGCGGGCTGTAAAACACGGACAACTGGCCGGACCTGGCCCTTGGGCCGTAGTTTGCTGACCCCGCTCTAGAAATTCGGGGATGTCAGCGGAGGGCCTTGCATCCTCTCACTCACCCTCATCTTCCTCTCCACAAAAGAGCCTTCGGGCCTTGGGGAAATGCCTGTTCCCTTAGACGTAAGGCTTAGAGGCACAGATAATGCATCGCCCTCTCTATGCATCGCCATTCTGAGAATGTGAATCCTGACTTGTTTTGCCACCAAAACGGGTGGACAGCCAGAAATCAAACTGGAAATCTGTGTTCTAATCTGCCTGTTCCCCCTGAGCCCAGGCACCAGCGTCTGTCTCCTCTAGCTTGAGGACAACTTGTGTGAACGCAGACGATGGTGCCATGACTGTCTGTTTGCAGAATTCGGGAAACCAGACGTCGGAGGGGTAGGTGCTAGACGCCGTTTCAGAGCCTTTGGTGCATCGCTTTGAATTCGTCCTTTGTAAATTGAACTCAGGGGAGCACTGAAGGTTTATCCTTCGTTGTGGCAGAAATAAATGAGGAACAGTTACCCCAGGAAGCAAGACAAAAGAAGTGGAGGGCAAAAGAATGATAGGGAAGTCTAGGGCTTGTACAAAATAGAGAAATCTGAACAGTGTGCATGAGCATGGTTATCTGCTCCCCTGACTGTTTTAATATGCTGGTTATAGAAGCCTGAGGAGTCATCAGCGGCCTTAGGGCCTGCAGAAGATTTGGCTGAACCTAAAAGAAGCCAATCGTGGGGAAGACAACTTTGGAATAACCTGAAGACACACAGACACGTGTTCACAGATAGATACTTTCATTCATTCAGCAAATATTTATTCCCTGCATATTATGTTCCAAGCACTCAGTTAGGTATGGAGAGAGTCAAACTGAATAAGACCCAGCAGCGCCTGTCTGTAAGAACCCGGGAGCGGGGTTAGGCCGGGAGGCACAGGTTGGAAAGGCATCTTAGGAGCAGGAAGAGTTGCCAGGGCATCAGGGTAAAGGTTCTCCAGGTGTGCAGACCACACAGCAACAGCCCCCTTGCAGAAGCCCAGCTTCCTGCAGCCTTCCTGTGTCCGGAGTGTCTGGCTGGCTCCTGGTGGAATGCTCAGAGGGTCCTGCAGAGTTGTCCCACCTCCTGCCCCCAGGGGAGGGGCAGTCCTGAGCCACTAAGGCCCGGGAGACAGCTGAACTCCATCTGCCAAGCCTCTGTCTCTCTTCCTGCTCAGATAGCCTCACCCTGCCCTGCTCTGCAGAGGGAGCTGCCCAAGGAAGAAGTCAAAGGCACGGCTTCTGTGCTCCCGCGTGCTCCTCCGCCTGGTCAGCACCCTGTCGCTGGCATTGATGGTTTCATCTTTCCGGGGAGGAAAAGAACAAATGCAGTAGATAATTGTAGTGGAACGGCCGATAAGTAACGTTTGGTCTCCTTTTTACAACCATTCCCTAGGGCCCCATTATGGTAATTTTTCTTCTATAACTGGCAAATTGTATAACGAGTCAGATGATAAACCAGCAAGCAAGGCAGAAATTTGCATTTTAATACAACTGCCTGTATCACTCCCACTCCCCCATCCCTGGAGGTCAGGGCCTCTCGTCCCCTGGTGTCCTGCCCTCCGGGCTCCCTTCTCACTCTCCAGTGGATGAGTATGGAGTGCTCTGTCAACACAGCATTCGGCTTGCTCCAGATATTATGTGGCTTAGAGATTAAGATCCAGGGCCCCAGAGTCAGCCCCCAGGCCCTACCCCAGCTCCACCACTTACTGAATGGGTGTTCTTGGGCACAATCCTGCATCATGCCTCAGTTTCCTCTTCTGTAAAATGGGGATGATTATGCCACCTACACTACAGGTTTTTTTTAGTGGGTGCCTGATGCATAGCAAATGCTCAATAAATATTATTCATGATGTTGTGGCGGTGGTGATGATGGTGATGGGTTCTGGGGGCCCCTGGGTTCTTGGGGCAATGATCCCCTAGTCAAGGTGGAAGTTATCAAATCAGCCTCTACTCCCTTCGCTCCTCGCATGTGCTCTTCTGCCCCTCCCTCACTACCACCTCCTGGGGCCATAGCTCTGCCTTAATATTCAGAGTCCAGGAATCCTTGAAAGGGTCTGCAGTGAGGGTGCCAAGAAACCAGGTCACCAGTAATGGAAGAGCTCTCTCTCTCTCACAAACACACACACAGCACACACATGTGTGCGCGCACACGCACAGCACCACCAGCACCAAGGCTTCAGCTACACCATACTGGCCAGATCCTGGGCAAGCCCAGTTTCAGGAATTCTGGAACCATCCACCCACGTGTGAAGCCGTGAACGAGCCCTGGCCTCTGAGTCACAGGCTTGACCTGAAAGCTCTGCTCTGTCACCTCCCACCGTGTAACTTGGGAACAGCCAGCTCCATTCATGTTTATAAAGTGAGGACAACATCTACTGTGGTGAGGACAGAAAGGGTTAACAGATGCCCGTGCCTGGCACCCAGCAAACCCCAGTCGAATACACCCATTAGTCGACTCCGAAAGGCGCTAACAACCTCGGCCAGCGTTTTGGCACGGTAGTTACATTTGGCACGGACAGCCCGTCCTTTCACGCTCAAGAGAAGCCAAGCAGGATCCGGAAAATCCTGCCAAAACCCGAGGATTATTCTTTTAGCTCCAGGAGTGAAGTCTCTGGGGACTTGGCATGCCCTGTGTTTGAATTTATAGGTGTGGGTCCCTCCAGCAGCCGGGAGGAAGGAAAGGGTTGCTCTCACAAGGGATTTTTCAGGGTTAATTTTAGAATTTCATACAGTCCCTTGAGACCACTGGAGAGTCCAAACCAGAACTGGGAATTGAGTCTATTTTTGCATGGGGATGAGGTTTTCACCCACCTCACCGGGATGTAGGGGGCTGCTTTCCCTACATAAAACGAGTCACAGACCACAATAAGGACCTTGGTGGTGGTGTTACAGCTAAGATCATTCATTCATTCATTCATTCCACACATATGTATTGACCTCCTATCATGTTCCAGGTCTGATCTAAATGCTTAAGATACATTAGGGAGCAAAACAGACATTTCCCGCCTTCGTGGAGCTTATGTTCTAGTGTGGGGACACACACGCACACACACGTAAACACAGGAAGCAGGTGAATTAACTTGTCTGTTAGAAGGTGATAAGAACCTTCTAGAGGATCAGGTTGAATTCTCAATAGGGCGTGTATATAGATGGATTGTGATCCCCAGTCTTCCACTCCCACCTTCTAACAGAATCCTATATCCTGGCTTTTGGCAGGCGACTTAGCAGTGCTCCCCTCCCCACAGGTGGAGTACATTTCCCTGACCCACCAGTTCTGGGTTTGGCCATATGACTTTTTTGGGGCCATTAAGATGTCAGCTGCCATGACACAGCTGATGTTTAACACGTGCTCCTGAGCTCTTGTTTGGCATCTTGTGTTTCTGCCATTGCCATGTGACCAGCATGCCCCAGGTTAATGAAGAAGTGACTTGAATCCACTCGAGAGTCCAGCCTGGCCCAGCCACACCCAGCCTGGATGAGTGAAATCACAGCTGACTTACAGGCCCACAAACGTGAAATAAAACGTGGGAGACCTTCTGTGTTCCTTTTCTATTGCTGATCAATTGATCGTTGCCGACTCCGTGGCTTAAAGCAACACAAACCTGTTACCTCTCGGTTCTGCGGGTCAGACATCCGGCTGGCTCCAGGTTTCAGAAGGACAAAGTCAGGGTGTCCACCAGCTGGTTCTTCTCAGGAAGTTCTGGGGAGAATCTGCTTCCAAGCTCATTCACGTTGTTGGTGGAATTCAGTTCCTTGAGATTGTAAGACTGAGGTCCCTGTTTCCTTGTGGGTGTCAGCTGGGAGCTGCTCTCAGCTCCTAGAGGCTTCTCTCTGGTCCTTGCATGTGGTCCTTACATCTCAGCACAAGCAATGGCACACTGAAGCCTTCTCACACTTGGAATCTCTCTGACTTCCTCTCTGCTGCACCTTTTTCTCCCTTTTCTGTTGCATTGTTCTAACTGACTCTCCTGCCTTTCTTTCTGATTTTAAGGACTCATATGATTACATTGGGTCTGCCCAGATATTCCAGAATAATCTCCCTATCTTAAGGTCATCTGATTAGTAACCTTAATTACATCTGCAAAGTCCCTTCTCAGCAGTACCTAGATTAGTATTTGATTGAATAACCATGGGAGGGGAATCTTGGGGGAACACTTTTAGAACACCGTCTGCCACAACCTGTAATTTGGGGTTGTTTGTTATGCAGCACTATCACAGCAGAAACCTAACTACTAGAATGGTCAAGAGAGGCCTCATTGAGAAGGTACCACCTTTTCAACCTGTTTATTCTCTTCAACCCAGCTTCAGTCATATCTATGACAACAATACCTACGGGATGGCAGAGCAACACAGTGGAGGAACCTGGTCTCTGAACGACCACAGGAGCGGAGAGCCCCCACCAGTCCTGGGTGAGAGAGAAACGCACTTTGTGTTTTAAGCCACTGCATTGTTGGATCTCCCTATTATAGCAGCTTAGTCTTTTAGCCTAAATAATACAAAAACTATATTACCAGGCAAATAGACCAATGGACATGGGACACCTCAGGGCAAGAAACAATGAGTTTTACCAAGTAAATCATGAAAGGTTACTTGGAAGAGGCATATGGCCTTGACCACTAAAAGCTCACAAGTGCAGCAGACACTGTGATCTGAAACAATACGCAGGGGATGGACAGAGTGGGTGCAAACTGAGTGATTAAGAGAGAAAAGAAACAAGTCCAATTAAAGACACGCAAAGCAAAGCAAATGGGCAGATCTAGGAGAGACAGACAGTGGAGCTGGGGGAGTCTCCTTGAGAAACATGAAGGCTCCACAGTGGGATTCCAGTCACTGTCTATGGCTGGACTCAACGGGAGATCAGGGAGCTGTTAGTTCCTAGGGGCTGGGAGGTGGAGAGGGACAGCGCCCTGAGTCCTGTCCCTGTGTAGCCCCCCCCAGCACCCACCACCGCCACGTAGTAATGTGATGCGTAACGGGAAATGCCTATTAATTGACTGACAGCTTGGAGGGATGAGTCTCACCCCACCACCTTCCCTAGACCAGGAGAAGCCCCCAACTTCTGCAAAGCAGAGATGAACGACCCTCTCGTGATGGCAAGGGTCCCCAGAATGTCACTAGGTTGAGTTTGTATTCGTTCGATCAACATTCACAGGGCTGGGTGCAGTGCGGCCATAAAGGCGGATGAGGTACGACCCCTGTCATTAAGGAGCTTGCCGGCTCGGAGATGATATAAGATATGCAGGGAGATAGCTCGGATAAAAAGGAGAAATTGATGAGTACCATGACAAAGTGTAGAGAAAGTGTTCTGAGAATTCCAAGGAGGAAGATTACTTCCTGCTGGGGCGGGGGGTGGGGGTGGAGAGGAGGCAGAAGGGGAGATGTGAAGGCTGTGGCCTTTGAGCTGAACGTCAGGAGACATCAAACGAGAGGCACCTGGTGGAGGGCCTGTGTGAGCGAGCAGCGGAGGAGATGGGACAACTGATGGGGCCTGACCCAAGGGTTAAGTAGTTTGGGCTCAGTTCATAGGTTCACGCCCCCCTCGCTGCTCCCTCCCTCTGCACTGAAGGGCAAACAATAGGTGTTTTGTTTAGAAGCTTCCAAAGATGAGGACTGGGAGGCCCTCTCAATTATTCCTTATTCTGAGAACCTTAGAAGCCCAAGCTTTCAGGGCTTGGAGGGATATTAAAGATTACCCCCTCCCACCTGATGCTGAATCCCTGCCTGCTCAGCATCCACTGCTTCGCCCCCTGCACGCCCAGCAGACCACCTTCCCACCCACGCCAGGGCTCAGGGCCTGTGCCATGAACAGGTGTCACGCCTAGCGCTCTGGGTCTGCAGGGGCTAGGATAGAGCATGCCCACCGTTGCCACAAATCCACCCGCCCTCCTGAGCCCAGCCTGACAGCCTCCTGTGGTGGCCAGGTTCACACACTCAGGCCCACACACCCTCCAGGACAAAGTGGAGGGAGGGAGAAGATGGGGGGGACGGCATCTTCCCATTTGCTGGGGAGGGAACGCTCTTCACTGCCCTTTCCATCAGTGCATCCTTGAATGAGCCCCAAACAGCCCCTTCCTGGTAGCCTCCCCTCTCCTCCCTGCCTCTCCGAGCTAGGAGAGGTAGCTGGAAGGCTAGAAAAATGCACCAAACCTTCCAGGACCAAACATCCAGGGTCCGGGGGGCTTGGTCATAATGGGAGGACCAGAGCCTCTCAAAGTTCTAGAATTGGCCTCTACGTTGGAGTGGGGAGGAGGTGGGAGCTCACTTGTCCTCATCAATGGGAAGAATCCAGGCTGGGGAGGGGGAGGGGCGGGAGCTGAAACCTGAGCCCGAGTGTATCCCCTTCACATGCTTCTCTCAAACTCTCTTGTCAAGAGGAGACAAACTGTTCTTTCAGAAATCCAGCCAGGGAATGTTAATAACAGCGCCTACTGAACAACGGGAAGGGGGGCCACACCAAATAATTGAAGTTCTTGGAGAGCTTGTGTGGAGAGACACAATGTTCTCTGCTGTGCAGGAAAGGTTAATAAACACCAGTGACATTGGGCAGCGGCTGAGGACTTGCAGTGCACAGGGCCACTTCCCAGAAGGACACCTGTGCTGTGGTTTGTGCCCAAGGCCAGGAGCATCCTGCAGGCTTCATTTCTCCCGTTCCTGTCCTCGGTCTGCTTGCTCCAGAACACACATGAGAGGTTCCCAAGGACACAGGGGGACTTCCAAGACTCTAAATCAGAAGTCCAGGCAATATCCCTCCCAGACTCTCTCAGACCACAGGAGGGATGAAACCTATCCTCTCTTTGCTTTTGCTTTAAGGGAAGAAATAGAAGGAGGAGAAGATAGTGTCTTGAGCCCCTGGGTCTCCTTCCACGTATCTGATCACCAAGATGGAACCATTGAGATGGAACCTTCTAGAGATGATTGCCTCAGCTCATGTGGCCCCATCTTCCCCCACAATGAAGGATGTTGAGTCATGGGACCCACAGACAGCTATTCACCATGGTTCTTGTCCCAGGGGATCTTGGCCATGGACAGGTGTGCACCCAGCATGCTCTCTGGTGGCTGGGCGAGCCAGCACTGGAGGTGAAGGAAGCCCGTTATGAGCAAAACTCTTCCCAGGGGCGCTGTTTTCTGCCCAGGGTCTGTATTCAAGCTGACACTCCGCCAGGCCTCATCCTGCCCTGAGCCCAGAGCTGCCAGCACTTGGCAGCGGGAACCCCGGGATGTCTCTGGATGCTGCCGGATGCTTTGATCTCCCCGGCAAGTGCCTGGCTATCTAAATACCGCATCCGGAATCTGACAGAGAAACAAGCGCTTGGGTGACACCCAAATGCAGCATCAACACAGACATGCCGACATTTCCATCTGCCCCTCCGTCCCCAGAGCCCCTCTGTGCAAGAGAAGCCACAGACAAAAAAGTAGGTCACCCTGCTCTGGGTGGAGCAGGACAGATGTTTACCAGATGCTCAGCTACCTGCTTTTTATGGGGGACGCAGTGGGGGTGCAATGAATAAGGGAGGGGGCAATCCTTTGCCTAACTCCCCAACAAATTGCAGCCGGGTGAATGGGAATATCCCTGGGTTTAAGCCAGTGGTTCTCAACACTTGGCATGTTGGAATCTCCGGAGGAGCTTTATTTTAAAAGAAAGAAACGCTAATGTCTGGGGCCCACCCAAGACCAATTAATTCAGACTCTTTGGGGGAGAGGCTGAGCCATCAATAATATTTAACAGCTCCCCCAGTGTTCTAAGAAAGTGTAGTCACAGGTGAGCAGCTCCTGGTCCAGACAGAGGAGGGACAACCCCCCACTTTGTGAGCCTCAAGAGAGGAGAAAGGGCTGGGAGGGAAGAAGTGGTACTATATGGAACATTCTTGCATTTTCTGCTTCTGTAGCCTTGCACGAGGAGTCCCCTCCACCTGGCATGCCCTGTTCCCTCCCACTTAACTGCGTTTGACCGACACTTCAAAACCCAATTTCAGTTCCTCTTCCTCTGGTACCCGCAGCACTCGGTGTGCATGTGCTCATCAGGAAGGGCGCGTTACTGTCCATCGCGCTTTCCACCTCCCCTGCTCGACCCTGAGTTCCCGTGCAGGTCTCAGTCCTAGAGACCAGCGACTCTTGAAGTGTCATCTCCCAACTCCAGCATCATCACCTGGGCACTTGTTAGCAATGCCAGTTCTCAGGCTCTCCCCCGGACCTACTAAATTAGAAACGCTGGGAGGGGGGCCAGCAATCCGTCTTTTAACAGGCCCTCTGGGTGAAGCTGGTGAGCCTCCTGTTCCAGAATCACTGCTCTGGGCTCTAGACCCTGGCGACTCAAAGTGTGGTCCCTGGACCGGGAGCCTGAGTCTCACCTGGGAACTGGTTAGAAGGGCAGAATCTCAGGCAGGCCCCACCCCGGACCCACCGACTCAGAATCTGCACTTTAACGAGATGCACAGGGGATGTGTACGCACAGCCACGTGTGAGAAGTGCTGCCGTGGGCAGTGTCCGGGAACACCTTGACTGGCTCACTGAAAAGGGCTGGTGAACAACATGATCCCCTTATCATGAGGACCTCATCCCTCAACCCTTCTTCTGAAGAAGATCTCAGCCTTGATCACAAGCAGCAGATGCTGGGGGCCCATAGAGAGGTTCAGGAAATGTCATCCAAATCACAAGTGGCCTAGCCTCTGTCCCTGAGGATGACCGAGTTGACGAGATGTGGCTCCGCGGTTGTATCTGGTCATTGCATCCTGGCCATCCACATTCCTGGCACTGCTCCCCGAGCCCCTCAATACTGCCCAGGTGGTCAGCTGGCTTTCAAGGAGCTGCCCCATGGAGTGATGGTTTGATTGCCGCAAGGTTGTCATCTAAGCCAAGCCAAGCCTCCTGCTCACTCCTCTTCTCTCCTGCAATCTTGTCCCCTTTGACGTCCCCCAGGCATGCTCCCTTTAAATGCACTGGAGAGGAATGGAATCAGAGCTTCATTCCAGGGGCTGGACTCAGCCGGGCTGGGCAGAGACAGGGAGAGGAGAAGTGTCGCGGGGTCTCCCCTGACTCACTGCCCACTGTTCCCTTCAATCCATTTCCATGAATCCTTGAGTGCCCACTGTGTGCATGGCCTGGTGCATTCCTTCTGCCCCTGCTTAACTGTCACATTAAAGGTCATTAAAAATTTATTCAATATGAGATTAATATTGAAATGTCGGCTTCTCCTGACAGGTTATAAATAGCTGCTTTGAGTCCAATTTGAGGTTTTGATTTAAAAAAAAAAAAGTAAGCTGTCAGGCTTCCATCTGTGACTGAATCAAGAGACGCTTCTCCCTCCTCTCCTGAAACCCATCGTGAGAGGCCATTACTACTTTCCTTGCTCAGAGAATATTGTATACGGAGCTTTAATGTCCCCCAGGGACGTGAGACCATTACAGGAAAAAAAAAGACGTATTTCCATCTCTATTCCAATATGCACAACCTAATTAAGATTTTATAAACACTCACTCAACAGGAAAACACACACACACACTCACACACTCACACACACCTAAATTAGCAAGGCAAGTATAGTCTAGATGAAGTGGTTTTCTTGCCTGTTTCCGTCCAGCTTTAATTAGGCGTCTGTCACGGGGAGGGTGTCATGCAGTGGAATTGTCTCACTTTGATTCTTTAGGGTTGGGTTGTTGGGTTCCCAGATCCCCCACACTCGCCCCTTTCCCGGGGAATCACAACTTGGTCTCCTTTGAGCCTCTCCTCACTGCCCTCACCTCTTGCCTGCCCTGCCAGTTGGACCCTGGGGGGAAAGAGAAGAGCCTTGTCTCTCAAGCAGCCACATTTCAGTGGCCTCCCTGTGGCACCAGCTCCCCAGGGGCAGTGCTGTTCTGGAATTGACCTTGGCAGAACCACATCTGTGGGATTGCCTGGTAGCAGTGGGATCCTGCCAACATGCTCCAGAAGCCAGCTCTGGGGACAGGAAGCCCAGGCTCCCTGTGGCCCCCTCTGCCCCCTGTTTCCCAAAGTGCCAGCAGCAGAGCCTCCCTGCACCCCAAGGTGCCATCTTGGGGCTGCTCTTGGCCCTGCTGATTTCTGCTCTCCCATGCCTACTCCCGAGCTCTCCCCTCTGGAAGAAAATACAGGAGATAATTAGCTTCTCCTTTTCCTGTCCCTGGGGCTGTTTGGAAAAGTGTAGAAAATTAAATCTGTTGTGTTTCTGAGGAGCATGGGAGGGGGAGTTGAGGAGAAGTGTCACTGGCTCATTTAGGCAGCGTTGGGGGTTGGGGAGCAGGGCAGAGGACACTGCTCCTCTGAAGCCAGATTGAATGCCCAGGGACAAGGGAGGGCAGCTGCCAGCCCACCTGGCCTCTTGGGCAGCTTCCTCCTTGGAGCAAGTCTTCGTTTCCAGGAACAAAGCCACAGTTACACCTACCAGGTGAGACCTAATCAAAACCTTGCAAGAGAGGCTGGGGGTGCAGGAAGAACAAGCCTGAGCTGCAGAGGAGACTGGAACACGGTGACTTTGGAGTGTGTTCACCGTGGTGGCCGTCACTCTTAATTGGACCCAGCACTCCACAGCACTTACTTGTCTGTCCCATCCCTCCCATCTCCGTGCGGGGACCAGGGCTGGGAGGCCTATAAGTGTGTATGGAAAGATGTGGGGATAATGATCTCTTTGGAAAGATGAAAAAAGTGAGACCTGGAGAGATCGTGAGAACTTACCCAAGATCTCACCACTTCTTGCTCAAGAGACAAAGAAAATTCATTCAGAGCTTCCTCCACCCTAGAGGGTGAGGATTCAGCTCTTCTCTCTGCCCAGCAAAAGCAGACGTAGTAGAAATTTACTCAAGGAAGAGCAGAAAGCCTTCGAATAGACATGAAGAAGTTATTGGTAGGGATTTATCTTAATTCAATGAAAACGTCTCAAGTGCAAGTCTCCTGACATGGAGAAGCAGGAGAGTGGCACAGCCTGCCTTGAGGATATACAGTCTGAAAGGAAGAGGATTAAATACCAGAGCAATGGTGGCCAGAGAGTTAGATGGAAGGCCACCATCAGCTCCAAGGAAATGACGACACGTGATGCCCAGGCTGGGTACCTGAAGCCTTGCTGCCCAGCCTCCCTCTGGCCAGCCTGCAGACCCCGCTGTCCACCTGTATATCCTGCTGTCCTCTGGGGCCACCACTCTGCCTCCTACCCCGGGGACAGCTGCAGCAACCTCCAAAGCAGCCTGGCCCTTGTGAATTAGCTGAAGTGACACTCACTTTGTGTACACATGTTTACAATCAGGGCCAGATGGTGAAGTATTGGATCCATTTCAACGCCACTCCAGTGTGCTCAGCTGAGCCGGGCTTCGCACACGGCGCAATAACCACACGTGGGCGGGGGCGGCCCCTTCCTGAGACACGGGCCCTGAATTCGCTCTTGATCTGAGAGGGTATTTATTAGCCCTCACTTAAAAGCAGTCTTGGCTTGCCAGCTGTCAGAACTTTTTATCAAATCTCCTGAAATTCTAGACAGAAGAAAGAAACACAACCCACTCTGATAGCTTCCAGAGTTTCTTTCCTTTTTTGGAAAAAATAAATAAATAACGCACACTTGATGGAAAGGAGCTTGCAAACGATCACCGATGACAGTGTTTATGTTGCCAAATTATTTGTACTGGCAGGAAGAGAGGGCGGACTGAACGCAGATCAAACGGAGTGATTGTTTACCAAACTATGAAGATACCCTTCAGTGACGTGATAGAAAACAGGAGGAGGGGAGAGGGTGTTGGCAAGTTGCCAGAGACAAAGTCAGGCACCTCTGTGTGTCTCCATCTGCTTCTCCCAAAAAGATAGTGG
This sequence comes from Tapirus indicus, assembly GCA_031878705.1. Lineage (NCBI taxonomy): Eukaryota > Metazoa > Chordata > Mammalia > Perissodactyla > Tapiridae > Tapirus > Tapirus indicus. The sequence goes on from CM062932.1 coordinate 53,204,111, forward strand.
TGAGAGGGCCATTAAGGACAGCTGCCCTCTGGGGCCAGAAGGAAAGCTGGGACTGCTGGCCTCCCAGCAGACTCGAGCAAGAGTTTCCAACTCATCCAGAAATATGGTGATGACAACATGAAGACTGCTGGTCCTCACTCCTCTGTACTTAACATGAGAAACATCCCCTCCCGACAAAACTCATGAAAACCAGATGCAACACCAAAAAAATAGAATAGAAAGAAAGAAAAACTAGAGATAGACTCTTGTGCTCTCCAACAGTGGGAATCGTAAGGTCTGAGTAGAAAGTAAAGTTTTTGGAAAGAACATTCCAGAACTCCTCCATCAAAATGAGGGCATTTCATTCAAATTGTCCCACTGAGAGGCTGTACCTTTATTCCAGGGATGTAGCCATTATTCAAAACATCTTATTTTGAAATTCACCCTTTGAAACTGACTTTAGAGTCAGTTCATGAGAAATGTTTCAGAGCCTAATAGCCATAACTTTAGCTGTGTGTATGTGGGTATGTATGTGTGTATATGTGGGTGTTTGTGTGTGTGTGTGAAGGTGGGGGTGGTTGGTGATGGTAGAATTCTGAATTAGTTTGCACCAGAGCAGGTTCCAAATGGTGATTCACTGGCATTCCCCACAAAAAAGTCTGGCCCCAAAGAAGCAGCTTTGATCCCTTTGAGAATGTTTGAAAGAATCTGCCTGAGCTTCCTGTCCAAGGTAATTCCAAAAAGGAGCTCCAGAAATGATTTCAGCTAAAGCAGCACATCTGAGCGTTATAGAGAGATAACTGTGAAAGAGGAAGGAGAAGATTCCATGCTCTTGAAAGAGCACACACACACACACATACACACACACACACACACACACACAGAGCCAGGCGCACATTCAGAGACTGGTCCCGGGCATCCTCTTCCACTGAACTGGCCGTTTATCCAGCCTTACAGATAAGCACAAGCCCAAACAGGTGTTTGGGTCTGTTTTGGTCACTGATGAAACCCCAGAGGCTGAAACACTGCCAACACATAGTAGATGCTCAGTAAATATTTATTGAACGAATGGACCAAGGATGAAGTATTAGATGAGATTTGAAGTGGGAACACGTGGGCGTGGTAGCCAGTCTCTAGGATGACCCCAATGACCTGGTATTCACATCTGAGTTGTACTCTCCTCCCACACTGTGCCAGGGTTAGTCTCTGTGACCAAGAGAACATGGTGGGGGGCTGGCCCAGTGGCGTAGCGGTTAGGTTCGCACATTCCGCTTCAGCAGCCCAGGGTTCGCCGGTTCGGATCCTGGGCGCGGACCTACTCACCGCTCATCAAACTTTGTTGAAGTTGCGTCCCACATAGAAGAGCTACAACTCTACAACTATGATACACAACTATGTATTGGGGCTTTGGGGAGAAAAAAGATAAAGAGGAGGATTGGCAACAGATGTTAGCATAGGGCCAATCTTCCCCCCCGCAAAAAAAAGAGAAAATGGTGGAAGTGATGGTGTGTCACTTCTGAGATTAGGCTACGAGAGACAGTGGACTGGGGGAAGCCAGCTGCCGTGTCATGAGCTGCCCTATGGAGGGGCCCACATGGAGAGGAGCTGAGGCTTCCTGCAAGCAGCCAGCAAGGACCTGAGGCCTCCAACCCCCGCCATTGGAGGGAACCCTTCTGGATATGGAAGCTCGGGCAAGCCTCAGATGACCGCAGCCCCGGCAGACGTTTCGATATCTCGACTACAACCCCTGACAGACCCTGAACCACAGCCATCCAGCTGAGCTGCTCCTGGATTCCTGGCTCACAGAATCAACTGGGAGATAACAAATGCTTGTTGTTTTAAGCCACTGCACTTGGGGGTAATTTGTTATGCAGTGTGGGATAACTACACAGTGACAGCATGGGGGAAATGCATGTGCTGGACAGGCACCTTCGCACTCACCTCCAAGACTGCATTTTACCCCAAACCCTGATCCTTTTCCAAAATCTGTTAGAAAAGAAAGAAAAGGGTGATGGGGCTGGTGACACCTGTCTTGAGGCAAGGATTCTAGATTACACATGTTTCAGGAACCTGGTAACTGGTCTTTGCACCCATCCCCAATTCTCCTCAGATACTTCCCCTCTGTATCAGAAGAGGTGACTCTACTTCTTTTATGACTTTTCTTTTGTCTTATTTTGTCATTTGACTTTCCAGGATGCTGCTTGGACCCAGCTACTAGAACTGCACCTGGCCTGTACTAGACATTCGATAAATATTTATTGAATGAATGGATGAATGAACAGCCTCGGTCCCCATTTATGCTGCTGACAACAGGGCTGACTGGGGCGCCTGGCCAAGCTCTCCTCGCTAGCCCTCTCCCCTGGGATCAGGGCCCGGGCAGGGTGGGCGGGAGAAGGAAGGGAGAGATGGACTCAGTATTATTGTTGGGGCTAATGAGCGGGGACGGAGCAGTAAAATGAGCAAGTTGTGGGATGGAGAGTGCGACTGGAGACTTCTCCAGCCACTACTATTCAGAAGACAGGGCGGCAGACTGAGAATGAACTGGTTTTCATTCCTGGATAATGAACCCAAATGAGAGAAGTGGAGGGCTGGCTGGAGACAGGAGAAGAGAACTTTTCCCACTCTCCTTTGTCAGGCAAGAGCCGAGGAAGCTCGGGAACACCACAAGAGAGGCGTGCCTGGCTGGGACAAGAAGCCCATCCGGACGGGCATCTCTCTGTTTTGTTCCTGAGAGAATGAATACGTCTTCACCTGGAACAAGGAATTCAACCTTGGGGCAGAGCCAGCTTCTCCTCTGGCCGCAGTCATCATCAGGGTCTCTGTGGACAACTTCCTGAAGTCTCTGGAATCCTTGCTGACCATCGGGAGTGATGCTTCCCCAGAGCCTGCACTGTGAGCATGGATGTCCTGGGCACAGGCACAGATGGGAGCCCCCGCTGCCTACTGTGGAAGCGATGTGACCTCCTGACCTCCCTGAAAATCAGAACGTTGGGAAGAGTGTCAGGACAAGCCCGCTCGACAATCCGCCCTTCCACCCCCTCCTGTTCCCTACAACCACAGGGGGTGGTCCGAGATACTGACGTTTGTCTCTGTGCCAGCCTTGGAGAGAGGCAGAGATGAATGGTGGGATTCAGTAAGAGTGGCAGTTACTAATGGTCCCACTTGCTATTGCTGCATGACCAACCATTCCAAAACTTAGTGGCTTAAATCAACCATTTCATTATGCTCAGAGATTCTATGGGAGGTTGGACAGGGCACAGCAGGCATGACCTGTCTCTGCTCTGTGCTCTGGAGTTTCAGTTGGGAACACTCAATGGCTGGGGACACTCACCTGCCGGAGGCTGGAGTCCCCTGGAGGGTATTCCTCACCAGGCTGGCGGATAATGCTGACTGTCAGCCGGGACCTCAGCGGGCTCTACGGGAGCGCACGCACGCGGCCTCTTCACGTGACCCGAGCTTCCTCACATCCTGGTAGTTGAACCTCTTCCATGGTAGCTCAGGGATCCAAAGGTGAGTGTCCCAAGGGATCCAAGCAGAAGTTGTCTGGCCTTTTCTGACCTAGTGTTACTTCTGCCATTATCTATTGGGGAAAACAGTCACAAGTCAGCCCAGATGTAAGAGGAGAACAGACCCATCCTCTTGGTGGCTAGAGTGTCAAAGAATCTGTGGGTGTGTTTTAAATCACTGCAGGTGGAGGGGAGAAGTCAGTGGAAGGAGTGAGGGGAACTCACGAAGAGGTGGTGGAGGTGGGAAAGTTCTGATGACAGTGGAGGAGCTCTGAGGAGAGGCCTCTCCAGAGGAGGGTGGCAGGAGTGGAAGGAAGCTCCAAAAGGTCGAGGAGATCGGGAACCATGAGACCTGGGTGTGCGGAGGAGCATGCAGGCCGGGCTGAAGCCACAGGGGATGGCAGGGATTGGGTTCCAGAAGGAACCACTGCTGAAGGAGGGGAGGGACAGCTGCGAGGGGTAGGAGGCATCAGAAAACACCAGAAAGGCTCGTGCGCCACGGAAGGTTTATACTCTGCTTCATCAAAATTGTCTGCCTCCGAAATTGCGTTCAACTGACACCATCTGCATGATCCCGCTCACAGCCCCCCAGGCTCCCTCTCCACTCCCACCCATCTGCACACACCAAGGCTCCACGTCCCCCGTCTCCACTTGAGAACAGAAACATCTGCCTGCAGCTAAGCACCCTCCGCCCACCTCACCCAAGACGGGTTTTGGCTGCCAGCACAGGGCCTGGGACCGATTCTACAAACCTCAGAGCGGCTCCCTTTGCTGCTGGGGGATACACATGGTGGCTTATGGAGAGCGGAGAGTTTGCTCAAAACAGAGAGGAGGGGAGGGGTGGGCACTAAGGGGAGGCCTGGGGTCGGGGCAGCCTGAGGGCCCACACGGTGCATTGCACACCCCTATTCCTTCCCACTCCCCAGCGCTGCCACGAGGAGGAGGGAGCGATCTTAACCTCAGGCCTTTTTGCCTGGGGAATCTGGATGCTCACGGCAGCCCACCTGCCCCTAGGAAGCCGCAGCCAGGCCCCACTGTTGTTTGTGGCGGTGGGAGCTGGCACCACATGGAGACGGTGCCTTTTGAAGCCTGAGTTGATTGGATTTTGCAGCATCTTCTCTTGCCTACACCATCCTTATTAAATGGCAGAGAGGAGAGAAGGAGAGGAGCAGGTGATCGTCATACAGAGAAGGAAAAGGTTAGGATGATGGCCTCTTTGTGGAAAGTAATCAATGCTCGGCCACCCCACCCCCCACGCCTCGCCATGTTCCAGCCCAAACGGCGCCTAGAACTCAGGGAGAGCGCAGAAAGGTTAGCTGCCTTTATCACTATCCTTGTCATTCCCGGCCTTGGAGAGAATTGTAGTCTCGTACCTACATAATGGTGCGTGTGTGTCTGTGTGCACACACACACATCCCGTGCATTCAAACCCAGCTGACCGGTGGCCTGGGATGACCTGTTACTGCCCAAAGGACCCAGGAGTGCAGTCCCCAGAACTGCTGTCTTTCCTGCTGTTTGGGTGGAGAATTGCCTAGTAGGGTCCACAACTCCAGCAGCTGAATCTCCTCGGGCTTCAGCTGCCCCTATCTCTCCGGCCAGATCTCTGATAAGAGAGTTCCAGGGGCATTAGAGAGTTCCGCCTTTGCCTTGCTTCCACAGGCTCATAATTTAATGAACAGGAGTGGCTTATTCAAGACGATGCTGGTAAAATCGGTTGGTGGGGTAGGTTGAGTTTCGGTCTCGGTCCCGCATTTCCCTGTGGTAGCAGTGCTCATCCACACCTTTGCCGTGGCCTCATGGTGGGCGGAGGGCCCTTCCCCACTCCTTGATTTCAGGCTTGCCCATTGAACCGGCTTTGGCGAGTAGGGTATGAGCAGATGCAAAGTAAGCAAAGGCTTGAGATGAGCTTGCATGACCAGCCTGCCCTCTTAGGCCCATGGCACCCCCAGGAAAGAACATTCCCTGGTAGCTTGCTGGCGTGAGGAGGATGAGAGACTCATAGCGCATACCTGGTTCCAGCCACAGCCTAGAGGCAGGCTCAGCCGGGCCCCAGCCGGCCTGCGGAGAATAAATGGGACCAGAATGGAGGCTACTGGTGTATCCCACTGAGACTGTGTGGTTGTTTCTACACAACTCTACCACGGCCAGGAGTAACCGATACAGCGTGCCTCACCTGTGTACAGAATATATATTGTATATATATTCTATACATTCTATTCAATGTATATTCTAGATGTATAGAAACTAAAGGGGAAAAAAATCCAAGCATAACAAATTTTGAAAAGATTCTCAGAGCTTAAATGCAATGGAAAGTTATGAAGAAAAAAGACTGATGGATTTAACTACAGAACTATTAAACATCCCTGTGTCATAAAGCATTATAAGCACATTGAAAATGTAACATAATGCCTGCTAAAGATTCAATTTAATTTTTGCCCCATTTCTTTAGATGCTAAAGCTAACACCCTATCCAAGGGATGTGGAGGAATTTAGGGCCGCCACCCTTGGCAGAGGAGTGGGAGAGTATTTTAGATGGCCATCAGGATGTGCGAGAAGGGGGGGAGGAACAGCTTTTAGGGTCAAGAAGAGAGAGAGCAGAGCCCGCAAGGAGAGAGAGGGGAAAGAGCTTTCTTGCAACGTTAGGCCACGTGAGCCCATCCTGACACGCGGTGCGATATGCAGTCCCACCTAGAATTATGGAGGGGACACTGCTCTTGCATCCAGGAGCTATTTGATGCAGCTCGCTTTCCAGCACCTTGCACCAGGGCCCACAAGCCTGGTGTGAGTAGGAGCAGCCATTTCTTCTGCCTCAGAGCCTCATCCAGCAGGTGCCCGGTCATTGTGCTAATGGGAGCCTGCACGACCAGTGTTCTGAGACTTCACATGTCAGACTGGCCTCTAGGAAAGACGCTTTCTTGTCCCGAGTGCCCTAGGGAGAGCACAGGGCAGCAGGGAGACTAACTGAGGGAAGATCCGTGCCCCAGAACTTTGGGACTGGACTGGGGCACCCTACAGTGCCTTGAACTGGGGCCAGAGGGAAACAGACATCCTTGACACAAAGGAAACCAAATTGTGATCTTGGAGTTCCTCATTATTCAAAGAAAATTGGGATTTGGACAAAAAGGCCACAAAGTGAATCCATTTAAAAGATGGAAAGAAATAAATGTTTGCGACTTTACGTTTAAAAAGAAACTACCAATTATGAACCAATTTGTTTTATCTTCCATTTAACAAAAGTAGGCTGTGAATGCAACTTTTTAATTCTTCGAATGAACAAAGAATAAATCGAATGTTGATTTGGGGGGCATAATTTTTCTGACAAGATTGTCTGATAGCTCGATACCACATCCTTGATTTCTCATTTGACTTTCACAGCACAATCATAAAGAGGACATTTTTGCAGAAAAATATTTGAAGGCGTCATCAATTTTCCCAATGGCCTGTCTTAATCCTCTAAAATTCAAATCTCTCTCTTTTGAAGTGCCTGTCATTTCATCAGCCTCGTAGATTTCTTCTGTAATTGTCAACTGGCTGAATTCTGCTATATTCTCACTTGCCGGTAGCCTTGCATGTGATTCAAATAATTTTCCATAATCACTTTGATCAACCCCATAAAATTTTGCATCTTTGGCAAAATTCGAAATTATTTTGCATTATGCTCGAGAATGTTTATAACATATGGCTAACGGGAACAGACCAACCCACAAATCTGATGATGAAGGGCAGAAAAATATGCTCGTGTTAAGTGTGAAGGATGTGGGAGGAGGAGCAGAGTTTCCAAGAGCGCGGCCCATGAGTGGGTTTTTTTGTGTTATGGCAGATTTTGTTTTCTTAGGCAACCTTATCACTTCAGGGACTTGGATCAGAGGAATCTGGAAAACAAGGACTGCTGTATACGATCAACGGACATTAACTATCATATGTAAAGAGCTCATACCAAGCAATGAGGAAAAAAAATGGAGACAAAATCCTAGTATAAAAAACAAGAAAGAAATGCAAGAGGCTAATAACCATAGGAAAAAAATATCCAGCTTCTCTGTACACACACAAAAAAAAACGCACACCAAAGCAATATTTTGCCCTCAAATGAACATTTTTTTAAATTATAATTCTGCATGTTGCTAAGGTTATGAAGAGCCGGGCCCTCCTTCTACATGGATGGGGGAGTGTAAATTGGTGCAGGCTTCCCAGAAAGCAAACGCAAAGCTGCCTCCAGCCTTAAAATTATTTCAGCTGCATCATATTTTTTTATAAAGTCTCAGGTTGCCTGTTCATATCCTCACATCATTCTTAAAACGAACAAAGACTAAATCAAATGTTGATTTTGAGGGTGTAATTTTTCTGGGAGAAAAAAAATCGTCTAGTGGCACAAAACAATATCCTTCACTTTGAGTGAAGTTAATTGCTTTTTCGGCTCTCTCTAAAGTTTGATCTCTCACTCGGAGGCCACTTTGCACAGGAAATAAAGACTTTCCCTCTGAGTCCCCCTAGGAAGGGGCAGGGAGCCGAGCAGAGCTGGATCAAGGCGCCAACGCTGAGTAAGGAGCAGTTCCTGCCCCAGCCAAGGGGCTCCTCGCTCACCTGCCTCGGGTTCCCTCCTGAACAAAGTCAGACCACTATAACTTACAGGCATGTGTGCACCCACAGGCAGTGAGAAGCTGCGATGTTACGCCCTTGATGTCCAGGAGTCCACCAAAATGCAGACAGTAGTATCTCAATGATTTCTGCAAAGAACTTTATACTCCCCCCTGTTTCCCCACCGGGTCCTCCAAGACATTGCCTTCTACTCAGGCTGCCTGGCTCCTTGCTGCCGGCAGAGATAGATGCTCTTTCAATGCAGGTAATTTTGGACCCTTACCATCTGATTCCACCCACCCACCTGCTACTGAAGCTTCTAGCCTCTGAATTGTCTTGACATCGTCTCTGCACCTCTCCCCCCCAGTTCTATTTCTGTGCTTTCTTCATGCTATTCCCCTCTTTGTCTCCTTCTGAAAAAAAAAAAATCTCCTTTTATGATTATAAATGCGATGCTTGCTCATTGTAGAAATTTATAAATCCACAGAAAGTTTGAAAAAGAAAGTTTAAAAACTCCCTAACCCCCAATTTCTCTCCTGACATTCAAAGTTCTTCGTGACCTCACCCCAGCCTACCCGCCCCATGTGAATCCCCGACAGGAACTAGCTGAGACGAGGCACGTGAAGGGCTTTTGAGAGACGCTTTGCCGATGTGAAGGGACCCATCTCTTCTCAAGGGCAAAGCCCAAGTCACGCGCACCCCTGCAGTTTTCTCTAACACCCTGGTGCCCCTGCCTGCACTCCCCCGGCCTGGCCTCCGTGCTGAAACAAGACAGGAAACATACAAGTTAAAGAGACCAACAACCACCAGAATGGCTTCAAGCTTACTCTAAACTAAAGACAGTTGAGATACCGCAGACGCAGAGACAAGCCTTTTCTGAGCCTCCTTTATCTGACTGAAGCAGAACTCCCCGAGAATTCAGCTGCCATTAACTCCCCTCTGAGAGCATCTCCAGACGGGGAGACCACTGATCTTTAACACCATGACTTTCCAAGACACTCGTGTAAACAAACAACCTGTCTCCGTCAGCTCAGGCCACCATAACAAAACACCACAGACCTGGGGGCTCAAACAACAGAAATTAAGTTTCTGGCAGTTCTGGAGGCTGGAAGTCCGAGCTCAAGGTGCCGGTCTGGTCGGGTTCTTGTGCGAGCCCTCATCCTGGCTTGCACACGGCCGTCTTCCCAACGTGTCTCCACATGGCAGAGAAAGAGCAAGCTCTCTGGTGTCTCTCCTAATAAGTCCCCATCCTCATGACCTCATAGGACCCTAATGACCTCCCAAAGGCCTTATCTCCAAAGACCATCACACTGGGGACTAAGGCTTCAGTATATGAATATGGGGGACACAAACATTTAGTCAAAAACACAAGCTTTGTCTGAACCTCCCACACTTTCCCACTGAAGCCCTAAGCTCTCCCCACCCCAATTAAGCTGGTATATAAATTCCTACCCCAGGCTGTTTGGAGAGCATCCTTATAGGGTACTCCCACATGCCTGTGAAATAAATCTTGTCTTTTTCCTGTTAATCTGTCTATTGTGTGTTAATTCGCAGCCCCCTGATCAATGGACCTAAACTGAGAGAAAAATTTTCCTCCCAACAGTCAGGCACTGTAGGATTGCAAGCATGTATTTCTCATTTCCTTAATAAGGTTCCTGAGAGGACAGGGAACGGGCCTCATCCATCTCTGTGCCCACAGATTGCGCCCCGCCCCCAGACCTTCTTTTCCTCCCAAACTACAAAACCTTAATCTTCCTCCCTTCCTCCCCCACCCCCTCCCCATCCTTGGCTCTCCTGACTGGACCTGTGTTTGCTTTTGCCCAAGCCCTGTCTCCCCCACCAGACTAGGCTTATTGCCAGAGCCTGGCCAGTTCCTCTCAGCCTACCAGGTGCCCTAGCAGAGGCTGGTGTCAGACGAAAACAAATTCGGACTCAGTAAGGAGAGACTTTATTCAGAAGGATTATTACTACAAGGGTGGGAAGGCAGAGTTGCAGTAGGGCATGGGGCATGGCAATAGAGAGGAAACTTGGATCATAAGAGCTACAAGCTCCTTCACAGTAAGGCATCAAGACCTTCCTTTTACGGAGAGGAGTGAAGGCTGGAAAGAGCCAGGTGTGAGGAAGTGGATGAAAGGGTGGGTGATGGGCCGGTAGATCAGAGAAGGTTTTATCCTGAGGCCAGCTGCTCTCGGGAAGGGTGGTCGCAGGCTCCGGCAGAAAGCCGGCCAAAGTTCAGGGGCCTGGAGGAAGGAGAGAAGCTGAACCAAAGTTTAGCTAAGAAGCATTTTGTTGCAATTGATCGATGGGGATGAGCAGTTCACCTAAACATTTAGGAGGCAAAGAATGAGAATCTGGAGAGTCCATGTCTGGCGTTCTCAAGGGTCTGTGAATCTCGTCTAAGTCCTATGGGGAAGGATGATGCTCGGCAGTAAGCCGTTTTCCAGAACAAAAGGGTGAGGGGATTCCTTTAACCTTCGCTGTTTCCCAGGAGCACAGGGCTCAGGGAAAATTCAGCATTGTCACTGGACACACACACCGCACACACATGCACACGTGCACAAATGTACATAGACCACAAGGAAGTCTTGTTTATAAATCTTCCTGAAGTTGCAATTTTTCTTTTAATCTCAAGACACAAATTTGAATCTCCCATGGAAGGCAGCCTGACCTCTTGTTTGGTGGGTTACCTTCTTAATGGGCTTCATGGTTTTGCAAATAAGTTTGAGATGCAGGAAGCCAAATCTCTGCATATCAGTGAAAACAGCCTCTGAAGTTATGGTTGCTTTAAAGTGAAAATAAAATTTCGTCTCCCAAGGGTGATGAAGTCTTCAGAGGACTGGGGGCCAGGGCTCTAAGGAGGGGAGACGTGCTCGGCACTCCGGGGGAGGTGAGTGGTAAGCCAGGCCCAAATCGAGGCCAAGGTTGGGGCGTGAGGAGGGGACCCCGTGGACCCTGGGGGTAAGCCGGTCACCTGTGTTTTCTCTTCTGGATTGTAATTCCCTCTGCCTGCCCCAAGCCTTCAGGGAAGAAGTCCAGTCTATGGGTAACTAAGGCGGGATACCCAGTGGTGTGCTGCTAAATGTTTAACAACTGGCTCTCTGGAAAGGGAGAGGGGCTAGTGTGCAGTGTTTGCCGATTCCCGTGGTGTAAATATTCCCACCGTGGCTGATTAAAAACTACCAAGTTCACAAAATTCCTGAAATGTAACAACTGGCGCTCATATGCTGGTCGAAGCCAGCTCCAGCACACACGCGTGTGCTTGTGTTGCACTTTGGGCAAACTGCAGGGAGAGGGAGTGGGCAGCAGCCTGGGGAAGCATGTTCTAAGGTGATCAAAGGCACAGAGAGCAGTGATCAAGCTCGATAATCGACTGCGATGACCCGGTTTGGAAATGTGCAGGAGTTCCCAGCGATCCTCGGACTGGGAGACCCATAACAGACTGGGCTTCCTGCCGGCGAGGCGGGGTGGGGACTCTGGTGGTGTCTGGGAAGCACGGGCACCAAATGCTAGATCCCGTGTGGTTTACGACAGCTGTTAGAAAGTACTTTGCATGACCCTGACCCTTAGGTCTCCCCAGTCCGTGTTCGCTGCCTGAATTGTGGGCGGTTTGGAGGAAACCACCTGAGAACACACTTCTGCGGACACACAGAGCCGTGCAGGAGTGGCTGTCCCAGCACAGGCGTCCTCGGGGAGCTCAGTGTGACTGTTGGAGTGTCTCAGAGTGAGCTCCTCCAGGCCCATGTGCGTGTCAATACAGATGGTTCAACACTTCTCACCAAGGCCAGAAACTGCCACCACTTCAGTCACTTCCCTTCATCACGTCCATTAACCGGGCAAGGGGGAAACAGATGGAGCGAGCGGTTGAGAGACCTGGGAGAGCAAGGCTGTTCATTTCATGAAGTAATCTTGTCTCCTCCTTCCAGTGCTGTGCAATGGAATAAATTTGCAATCTCCATCTCGAGGGTTCAAGAAACGGTGCATGACTTTATTTTCAAGTCAGATTCAGTCTAATTCCAAGTCTGGTTCCCATGGGGGTGGCAAGAAACTCAATCTTGTTCAGTGTTGGGGCTCCTGCCCTGCGGCTTCTCTCCCCAGGATCACGTGAGGGAACCAGTAATCTTTGCAGAGTAAAGCATTCGGGGAGTCTGTGGCCTGCACTGGTCCCTGGAAACCTGGCAGCTCCCCAGCAACTGTGCTAGGTTCAGGCTTGGGCTCTGCTGAGGCGGGGAGCCCTGGGGCCCAGCGCCCCACTCCCCACATCCCCCACCCCCACGGCACCTCAAGGGAGAGAACTCAAGGAGCCGCCCCGTCTCCCCCTTCCTGCTCTTGGACAATCTCCCTCCTCTTGCTATTTCTATCTCTGTCCCTGCAAAGGCTCAGCCCTCTCTCTTCCACTCTGTGCCACCCAGTACCAACTCCTCCGTGAGCCAAGGCTTTCCCGGAGACCAGGAGGAGAGAGGGTGGTCTTCACAGCTTCTACTTTCAGCCCTGCAAGGGCCCCAAGACAAGCAAGCAGAAAGACTTACCCTGGAACGGGGAGGCAGAAACTACGGCGAGCCAAATCAAATTGTTCCCGACAGTCTGATTCCTCTACTGCACCAAACAACATTCCAATTAATATTGCAATACACTATCCTGTCATGGGCTGTTGGGAAAAGAAACGAAGACATAGGAGGTGTGGGGAGGGGAGATGGGGCTCCATCTACAGAACTGGGGAGCCAGTGGCTGTGGTGACCACAGGTGTGGCTCATCCATGCCGGTGATGGCTGTAAAATTTCGTTGCAGTTTGGAAAGGCAGTAAGCAAAAGAACAGAGGCCCTGCCAAGGTGGCTGTTGTTGCATCTCCCTATTTAAGGTTTGCAGACTCAGCTCTCCAGAGGTTGATTCCCTCCTTCGAGTGCCAAGCCCCATCTAAGGGTACACGGCCTGAACTGCGAGGATCACCTGTAGCGTGACTGTCTTTCCTTTCCTCTCTCACACCTCCCACCCCCCCGTCATTCCCACCCTGCCTCTTTCCACCCTCTCCGTTTCAGGACACCCCCACCCTCCCCTCCCATCCCACCCCCTCTCCCCAGCTCCTGTTCTGATCATCCCCTACACACAGTTGAACACCAAGACAGATTCGCCAGACATGGGAGAAAGGAACAGAGCAGCTGTGGCTGCCACCCCCCTGGTGTGGCCAGTGTGACTACACGTGTCCAGCAGGACTGCCCTCCTGAACATGTCCGGAGTTCCTGCTCAGGCAGGGTGGCTGCCACAATCAGAACTTCCCACCCACCCCACGCTCGACCCCATCCTCCCAAGCACCCAAGTGTCAGACATCACCAAAGGACCAGGATCGAACGTCTGGCCACCCTCTTGAACCCCAAGCCCATTACTCAGGAGTCCTCAGTCCTGCTTCTCTTCACGGCGCTCTAGACTTCCCCAGAGTAGCCTTCATGGCTGGGTCCCCAAGGTCCCCATTTCTGCCCAGAGAGCCCTAGCCGCAAACATGGAAAACACTCTGGCCTTCCCCAGGCACCTCCCCAGACCCCGGCGTACCCCGGCCAGTGCATGGAGACGCTGGGGCTGAGTGAGCCTCAGACAAGGCAATGATCATGATGATAACCGCAATGAACGGGGCGACGTGTGCCAGTGAGCCCAGGGATGGTTCACAGCCGCTCTGAGTGGGAACATCCCTGCAGACAGCTGGGGAAACTGACGCCAGAGAAACCACTTGTCCAAGTTTGCGTACTTCCTAAGCCTTAGAGGAGAGAAAGCCTGTGTGTCAAATGCCCCTTTGCATTTGCAACTTTGTCATGGGACCAGGAGGAGGGAAACATCCCCCCACTCCCATGAGTAATTAGCCTGGGTTCATTCACCAGGTTACATGTGCTCAGACAGGAGGGAGCTGATGCAACTCTGAACAAATAAATTTTGAGGGCAGGAAAGCAATCGAAAAGGACCAAACTGTGGGGAGCAGCCTGGGAAGCTGGTGAACGGCGACGGGCCAGGAGAAAATTTATTAGGATGCCATTTGAAGCACCACTTACAGTTTCCAAAGCGCTTTCATATCCATTATCCTGATGAATCCTGACAACAACCTCGGGAGGTGGACAGGGCAGGAATTAGCACACTGAGGACCCTGGGCTGGGGGGCAGAGGTACTTGGCACACAGATCACACCCACCAGCCTAGTGGGGGGGTGGGGGGCAGGGACCAGAAGCCGCAGGCCCCATGTGGGGTGGTGTGTAATATACACCCTGCTCAGTGCATGCAGCGCCAGGGAGAGCTCGCATGGACGAACTTTGCTCTTGTCCACTGGGGCAGCACTTCTCACACTCGAACATGCACCGGAAGGCCCTGGGGATGTTGCTAAAATGGAGATTCTGATTCAGCAGGTTTGGGGTGGGGAGGGACGGTCTGCATTAATAAGCAATCAGGTGATGCTGATGCTGCTGGTTCATGACCATAGATTGAGTAGCAGGGTTTGGCGGTTTTTCCAGTCTTGAGAAGGTTGACCTGCCAGGTCGAGCAGACCAGGGCAGCTCCGGGTCTTCAGAGTCCCCTCCTGGGCTCTCAGAAAGGGCTGGAGATTCCTGAGACCCACGTGGCCTCTGATGGGGACTCAGATCTCCCCAACTAGGATGCCCGCATGTGATCGGCCCTCGCCATGCTTGGCGATGCAATCGCTGGCACCAGAGCAGCTTAGGGTACCAGGGGGACTGAGGAAAGTAATATCCTCACAGCCTGGGGGGTGTAAATAATGAAAGTTGGATCCATAAGTAATTACTTTTTAATTAATTAGGAATGATGAATAGCGAAGACCCAGCGACTCCGGGCGGAGCAGTGTTAACTGTAATAGCCTTGTTCCTTTCCCTGCTGAAATTGATTTGCTGGGGGAGGAGGCAGAGGGGAGGGAACACCCTGGGTCCAGGGGACAGAGGAGGGCAAGGCGAAGAGGGAGGGACAGGAATTCTCTCCACCCCACTGAAGTGTCCTGTCCCTGGGGAAGGGACCTGGAGACCAAAGGGCCGCACTTCTCACTTCCAAACCCGTTGCAGTCTTACCTAATTAATCTTCACACGCCTCCTGGGGAGACAGCCCAGTGCTCCTTCCTCTCCGCTCAACGGGAACAGAGCTGCCGTCCAGGGAGGACTGCTCAGTCCCACAGCTCCCGCTGGCTCCTCGGCAGTCAGTCCGGGAGACCTTCCCAAAGGCAGCCCCCAGGTCCGGGGAGCGATCAGCAGGCTGGGAGAAGGTCAAGGCCAGACGACTCCTCTGCAACAGGTCAGATCCACACCCAGGAGGGCAGAGGGGTCCAGGCAGGTCACTCCATCCTACGTGTTTCCTCTCACCCGGTGCCCTGAGACCCCCCCCCCAGAACCCCGCCACCACCTCTCCATGAACTAAACCAGAAAGCAGGGCCGTTCTGGATCTTCACCCCCTACTCTTCTTCTGGAAGGAATCACATCATTCAAAGATGTGAAAGGCAGATCACTAAGCATTCCGGCTTCTCAGTTCGAAAAGGAGGCAACATTGGATCGTTACAACACGAACATCCCTTAGTGTCTACAAGGGCCCTGACTCCTCGCCTCCCCACTGCACACCTCCTTCTCCCCAGACCCCTCCCCCAGCCTCTGAGGACAGTGGGGGTCAGAAGGGGCTCCCCTTCCCTGCAGTTCAACCAAGAAGAGCGAGCTGGGGAAGGAGGCAGGTAGGAAGGCAAGGGGGGAAGATTTTCTTAAATGTTTGAAGAAGGGATGGGGCTAGGGTGGGACTGGTGAGCTCTCGCCTCCAGCATGGACTTGAAGGGGGCGCCCAAAAACCTCGGGTCTGTTTCCTGGCCCCATCCCCCCGAAAGATGAGATTACCGGGGGCCTCACCGTCAGACACGGGGGCGTCACTGCGCAGGTAGGACGCTAAAGGAGGAGTGAGCTCACAGGCATGGGTGGGAACTAAGTTTTTTAAGCAGCTTTGGGGAAGGGAAGAAAAGCAGACAGACAAGAAGAGAAGTCAGGAAAAGAGGAGGAAAGAGCTAACATTTGTTCGGTACCTACTCGGCCAGGCCGGTTCTTTGCACCTCAGAGGAAACCATTTGTGCCCCATTTACAGGTGCTGAAACAGAGGCTGACTCAGTTTCCCCATCTGTGTAGATGGGCCTGAGCCAAAAATCCATGATGAACAAAACATCCAAATGTTAAATAAAGACCAGATGCAGCCTGCCCTCTGCCTCACTCTCCACCCTAAACTTGGCCCTCTCGGATCCTGCCTTTACTGAAATTTGTATAATTTCTTCATCGTGGATATTTTGGATTAATTTTTATTTTTTTTAAATATTGCATTAAAATATTATCTATCTTGATTACTGAGTGTTTTCCCCCCTCTCCTAAATCTGGTGCCCTAGGAGTGTGCCTCCCTTCTCTCTCCCTCGTCTTGGTCCTGCGTGGAAGCTTTACAGGGTGGTGAGAGCAAAGAGCATTGATTTTTGAATCAGACACAAAACCAGCTCCATTTTTTGCCGCTACACCCAGCCAAGCCTCAATTTCTTATTTTTGTGACGAAGACCAGCCCTGAGCTAACATCCGTTGCCAATCCTCCTCTTTTTGCTGAGGAAGACTGGCCTTGGGCTAACATCCGTGCCCACCTTTCTCTATTTTATGTGGGACGCCACCACGGCGTGGCTGACAAGCGGTGCGTCTGTCCGCGGCCAGGATCCAAACCTGCGAATCCCAGGCCTCCAAAGCGGAGTGTGTGAACTTAACCGCTACACCACCAGGCCGGCCCCCAAGCCTCAATTTCCTCCTCCATAAACACGGGCTACTATTGCCTGTGCAGAGAGAGGGCAAGACAAGGTAACCACGTCACCCAGCACAGTGCCCAGCACGTAGCAGAGGCTCAAGAAATGGCAGCTCCCCTCTACACCGCTGCTTCCCCGCCCCAGACCCTGGACTGCATAGGGACTGGGAGCTGTGGGCCCACAGAGCCCACCAACGCCAGGAGGGGTCACCAACCTTTCCAAAGTCCCTTCTGGGTCTTTCTTTGGCAAGTTGAGAAATGAACTGCAGATTCAGGGTGGGAATAAAAATTGATAATTGCAGCAGTGTCAAACCAATTTGTGCCTGTTAATTGCAGCCAATTAAACTTTTCTTTTTTTAAGTTACCCCAGGTCAGGCTGTCTTAGGGAAGTTGATTTCTGGCCAGATATTCAGAAATGCCTTTGTCTACCCTCACATGAGGTGGAGGGAGAAACATGAATTTGAAAGGGACTCCAAAATGGTGAACAGATGGACAAAGGGCTAGGGAGGATGGGCCAGATGGAAATGGGTGACCAGGACACTGACAACCCAGTCCCCATGTGGGCATATGAACGTGGGGGAAGGAAGACCTAGGCTGGCTGAGGCTGGCGACTCAATGTGTGGTCCGTGGACCAGCTGCAGGGGCATGATCTGGGAGCCTGTTAGAAATGCAGGATCTTGGGCCCCACCTCAGATCTGCTGAGTCAGCATCTGCATTCTAACAAGACCCCTGGGGGGATTTGTATTCACAGTACAGTTTGAGAGGCGCTGGTCTACATTGCCCTGAGATCCACCCATCCTGGATCTGTCTGCCCGGGCACCCAATAGAGGCTCTGTATAGTCTGGACTCTTCTCTGAATCACCCCAGCCATTTCCAAAGCACCTGGCCATTCACTGAGGAACGTCCTCTCAATGGTTCCCCAATCTCTGACTCAACTCCATTCCCCTCCGGATCAGCTCCCCACCTGCCCTGCTGGGGCTCCGGGAACTGTCCTCAGGTGTCTGCTTGGACTCAGCCAATGGGAGGCCCCGGCCGGAGATGGGAGACGTGGGGTATTTATTCAGTTTAGCAATGACTCTGTCCCTCTCCTATGGCCACATCTCAGGCGCCCTCGCCCAAAGCTGTGCCCTTTGCTGGCACCTCTTGCCAGCTTTCTCCTTTTATTAGTGATGCTCCCTCCTCATGCCCCTTCTGGCCCACAGGTGGTCGCTACTTCGTGGCTCCTCTCTGATGTCTCACTACTCCTTGTTGTTTCCCTTAACTGTATTGTTCTAGTTTATTATTATTATTATTATTATTATTTCAATATAGCAAGGCCAACAGATCAGGAGATGACTGCCATTGGAAAGACAGTTTATGACACTCACAGATCTCAAGAGAGAAGAACACAGCACGCCCCAGGAGGGCCACATGGAGAAGCACCAGGGTTGGTACAGGGCAGAGAGAGAAGGGAGAACTGTGGGCAGGAGTGACTAGTGTGAACGATTCCAGTGGGCTCTGGGGCTGTCCTGAGTTGTCTGGCTCCTGGCCAGGAATGATTAGAGCAGGCATGTAGTGACTTGGAATGTGAGAGTCCCATAAGAGAGGTGGTTGGGGGTGTGGGCTCTGGGTTGGCTGGTTTGTATTTGAAAAGCACCCACCAGGAGGAGGACTCTTCCCCCAGGAGATGCAGTGTGGCAGGGGGCCAAGGCCAGGGCACTCAGGCCTGTCATCAAGTCCAGAGTATGATGTGTCCAGCCCATGCATGCAGGGCAGATGTTAAAGCATAAAGTTTACAGAAGCCAGAAATATAGCCAATACACCCAGCTCTGCCTCTAAAATAGTCCTTCATTGAACTCTTTTCAATTAACCCTTTGACTGTGCCAGTGCTTCCTGCAGGGCCCTGACTGAATCCAAAAGCAGCCTAGACTCATCTTCTTCAACTCTGTTCTCTCCAAACCATGAGGACACCTGGGTTTTCTTCATCCGGACCCTGGGCTCTTCAGTCATGAACTAAACAAGTGACAGAAGTGGAGTCTCTTTAGAACATTCCTTTGGATGTGTGTGCATATCTACTGTTGTTTTTATAGGTGATTCCCGCTCCCAACACAGACACAAAGAAACGGGAAGGTTATATACAGCTACGCATGGGAAGGCAGGAGCAAGCCTTCTTCCCAGCAGAGGGCAAGAGGTATGTCGTGGGGACAGATCCAGGCCTCTCCGGTCCCCTGAGAGAGCCGGGTCATTGCCCCCCACCGTCTGCCTTGCCTGCTGGCCCCTCCCTGAACTCGAGGGTGGGTGTCAGGAGCCAGGAATGTGCTGAGCAGGCTGCTTGGAGCTTGGAGGCTAATGACGATCAGATTTAATAATTATTAGTGATCTGCACATTTTCTGCAGCGGATGAAATAATTGTATAGGAGGGCTGGTGGAAGGAAGAAAACCATAAATGCCTTTTCCTTTCAGCATTAAAACAGCAAAGCTAGAGAGCTTGCCGCAATTAATTAGCACTCTGTCTTATTAGCACCTTTATTCACCCCCACACATCGCAAATGCAATGGAGCATCAGGCAGCCGCTGCCCTGGCTGCTGCCGCCCCATCGTAGGGGGCCCCAGGCCCAGGCAGAGCCGGTGAGGGGCCTTCCTGTGCACCCGCTGCGACCTGGGCGGGAGGGTGTACACGGGGGGAGGGTGCACGTGGGGGTGTTGTCTGGAAATAGCTGCACCTCCAACAGAGCAGGAGACTGAATCTGCCGGGCACTGAGCCAGTGGTAGTAACCCAGGGAATCTTGCCTGTGCAAAGAAATGCCAACTGCCAGCAAGTGGCCAGGGAGAAAGGGCGACATGTTTGCATTTCCAGAAGCACACGAGCTTCAAGACACGCTGTCGAGACCTGCTTCACGGGGGTGTGACCAGTGCGGTCACACAGGGCTCCATGCTCCGAGGGGTCCTTCTTTAAATTCTTAATACTTTTATTTTTGAATTTGCCATTTGTAAGTGAAGTCCGATGGGACAATGGAGAATGCACCGGAGGCCTCCCTTGCTTCTCCACCTCCCTGGGGATGATTCTCGGCTGCCCACTCTCCCTCCCCGTCCAGCAACCGCTGCTGCCCTCTCATCCCTGGTGGGGGCCCAGTGTGTGCACCCCATGTACCGAATTGCAGGGCCCCAAGCATCTGTGAGTGTCTGCACTCACCCCTCAAGTATCCCATACCGAGGGAGTGCAACATTAAGTAGCAAATAAAAACATCTTGACAGGTTGAGAGAGAGAGACTATAAGAGAAAGGAAAAAGCTTTTTTTCTGCTTTTTGAGCAGGAGCCCTGCGTTTTTGTTTTGAACGAAGCTCTACGAATTGTGTAGCTGACCTTGCCTGCTGCCTTTGGGGTAGGATGGGCGGGTTTCAGAGGGCTCCCCAGCCATCTGGGCAGCTGTGACTACCACATCCCATCCTTTTCTTTTGAGGAGGATTGGCCCTGAGCTAACATCTGTCGCCAATCCTCCTTTTTTTTCCCCGCTTTTCTCCCTGAAGCCCCTGCAGATAGTTGTATGTCATAGTTGTGCATCCTTCTAGTTGCTCTATGTGGGACGCCACCTCAGCATGGCTGGATGAGCAGTGTGTAGGCCGGTGCCCAGGATCCGAACCGGTGAACCCCAGGCCAGCGAAGCAGAGCGCATGAACTTAACTGCTACGCGACGGGGCCAGACCCTACATTCCATCCTTTAATGGACACATTGGGACCCTGCTGTGTGCAAGGCTCTGGGTGGTCCCACAGGGGGTGGAAGATGGACATCAAAAAACCACGACCCTGGGCTCAACTGCCCCTTCCGTGCAACTGAGCACCCCCCTCGGAAAATCCAAAACTGCTTGTAAGTATAAAAATATAGAGGTAAAGAGATCCTCATGCCGATTTTTAAAGCCCTGAGCCCTGGCTGGAATTTACTTGGCTGGGGAGGTGGGGAGAGAGCGACAGAGTGGAGGCCCTTTAGGAGCAGCTCAAACCCCAAAGGACTGACCGGTTCGTTCACTACAGAGCAGCTCGGGGGTACCGCCCTGTGGTGGTCACATATGGAGGAACCAGAGTCGGTTGCTAAATTCCTGGTTCTGCTACTTCCCATGTGACGTTTATAAGTCCTTTAAAGTCTCGGAGTCTCACTCTTCCCATCTGTAAAATGGGTGCCCTTGACTCAAACAACACAGGATGCCTAGCACAGAACAGGTGCTCACTAAGTGTCTTAGTCATTCGGGCTGCTGTGAGAAAGTACCACAGGCTGGGGGGCTTACAAACAACATGAATTTATTCCTCGCAGTTCCGGAGGCTGGAGTCTGAGATCCGGTGTCAGCATGGCTGGGTTTGGCGAGGGCCCTCTTGCAGGTTGCTGATGGCCGACTTCTTGCTATATCTGCAACGGTGGAAAGAGGTCAAGAGCGCTCTCTTGGGTCCCTTTATAAGGGCACTAATCCTATTCAAAGGGCCCCACCCTCACGACTTGATCACCTAAGGAATAGTGACGTTCAGGAGATTGCCCAAGGTTGGGATCCAACTGCAGACAAGGGGGCTCCAGAGCCCAGCCTGAACCAAAGGCACATTCTTCCCCTCTGTGAAACGGGCCAACAACCTCTGCCCTGAGGCTGCGTGGGGCTTCGACATTTAAGTGAAACCAACAAGCATGGAAGCGATGGGGAAGGAGAAAGCAGAAGCACAACGCAGGTGTGAAGCGGCACAGCTGTGCTAATAGGGAGTGCTCCTTCCAGCAGGGAGAGGATGAGAAGCAGAGAAATAAGACACCTCAGCAGAACTCCAGGCCTCGGGTTCCTGGCTTGCTCCTCTCCTACCAGCTGCTGTCACCATCCTAACTCTGGGAGCCCTCACCCCACCGCACCCCATTCCTGGGAAGGCAGAACCAGTGGGCACCACTGGTGGATAAGGCCACCGGCTGTCTGCACTGCTTGTGACAGTCCAACCACTCCCTGGAAGTGATTCAGGAGCTGCATCTCCCAGCCTGTCTGAGCCAGGGCACGGCAGAAGTTAAAGTGTGCGGCATCTACACTGACAACAGTGGTGGGACGATGACAATGGACTTGTCGACGGGTCTCCTTCCCACCCAGCTGGCGTCAGGAAGCTGGCCTGAGAGCTGGCTTATTCCGAGGGGACACAGAAGAAACAGCTTCCTCTGTCTGTCCCTGCCTGGGGTGAAGGAACAGAAACCCTCTAACAAAGGTGCTTCCTGGGCCTGGCCACATCCGGTCCTAGCCAAACCCGGGAGGCTGCCCAGGACCGTTTTTTAATTCTTTTGCAATCAGCATTTTCCTTTCTTCATTTGCTGGTTGAATAATGCAGCCCGTAAGAAAAGGGCCCTCAGCACAATTCTGGCGCTCGTTTACAATGGAAATTGGGAAGACAGCGAAACGCATACTGCAAAATGCATTTAAAAGAAGATGATTCAATTGGATTTGGCAGCTCTGATATTCAGGACCAGAACGAGAAAATCTGTCTATGATTTGAACATGTATAATTAAGATGAAAGCCTTAAGTAGCGGGTGCATTTCTTAAGATGTCACCGGCTCTGTTGACTCCAGACGTCTGATCACTGGTGCAGAGCATTTATTTCTGAAATCTGAATAGCTATGAGTGAGATGCCTTTTCAAAACCAGCACTACGGAGCCAAGTCAAACCCTGACGCTGCACAGCTCATCAAGTGGGGCGAAGGCAGCAGGAGCGAGGCAGGGGGCGCAAAGAGCGGCTGGGGCCCAGCTTGGATCGTTCCCCACAGTGCACCCCTAAACCTTGAGGGCTGAGGTCCAGGCAAAATTGGATCCACTTGGAGTGTCCTATTTCGGTTCTTCTTCTGGTGCCAACGGAAGCCCCAGTGTCCTGGGAACTGTTCCATCCTGGTCAGCCCAGGATGTTGGCATCGTCGGCTTTCAAAGAGGCAATCTGGTATCGGGGGAAAAGCCGTGCAGAAGGAAACAGGAAATCTGGGCTCAAACCCCATCTCCACTCCTTGCTCATTGTGTGATCTCAGGCAGGTTACTTAGCCTCTCTGTGCCTCAGCTTCCTCGTCTGTAAAATGGGGCTAAGTAGCAGACCCTCCCTCTAGGAAAGTTAGGACAATTAAATGCGGTGACTCGTGTAAATCCTAGCATCTGGCACACAGCAGCACGCCATGTGGGAGCTATTGTTCTTGCTATCGTCAGCCCTCTCTCTCAAGCCACCCAAAATAATCACTGGCCCAACTCGCCTCGCTGGCTGGGCGCTCTGAGATTCTGCTCCATGTAGAAACCAGGATGTCATGACACACCTCACTTGCAGTGCAGGATGACTCAGGGACGGAATTTCTGGCAGCCGGACAGCCTTCTCCAGGGAGAGCTGGAGGCCTCACAAGGATGACTCACAGGCAGCGAGGTGGCAGGACAGAACCCTGAGGCTGGGACAGGTCACGTGATCACACCTGTCACGTGACTGGATAGTTGGTCTTCCGAAGCAGGGCTGGAATCTCCCCGGGACTTCTAGGGTTTCCTCTTTCCTTTTCACATGGGAGAGAAAGGAGGAGGCCCAGAGCTGGTCTGAGCCCTGGCCATTCTACTTAAAGAATGGCCTCTCTAGATGGAATGTGGCCGGACTGTGAGTGACAGAGGCCCTCACTCCACCCTCTGCCTGAGTGGCCCACCCTTTCCTTGGGGAGAGGAGTCGGGGAGGGAGGTGCATCGGGAGCCAGTGCAGGAAAGAAAAGGAAGAGTCGTAATCCAGGGAATAGTGGCAGAGTCCATGCCCACAAGGTATCTCGTTGGCTGTGGCCAGACCCCCAGAGTAGCCACACTCCCTGGAGCACTGGTCAGTGCTTTCCTACGCATACCTGCAGGCTGCCCGGTGAGTGCCGCCCAGCCCTGATACCCAGGGCTGACAGTCCTGCGTCATATGCCAGGAAGAAGCCAGTCCCCTGTCCCCAGTGAGAAGCCACAGCCCCGTGTGTCTCCACATAGCAGGGAGGAACCCCCCGCCCCCCCCCCCCCCCGCCAAGAATGGTAGCTAGAAGCAAGCTCAGGCCAGTTCTGCACAGGTGGGGAAACTGAGGCCTGTGGTGGCTCAGCAGAGGGCTGAGGCGCAGTGGGAATCCAGCACTCCCGCCTCATTCTGGCCCAGACCGTTCAGGCCATGCTGCCTGCCTGGATTCCAGGGCATTGGAATTCTATGCAGCTGGCTTCAAATCCTCCAGTTCTGCCTCCTCCCAGCTGTGTGACCTTTAGAAAGTTACTTAACCTCTCTTTGTCGCTGTCTCGGCGCCTGTAAATGGAGCAACCATGCTTTCCTCCGAGGTTTGCAAAGAACCTAAATACTAGATAAATGTTGGCTTTCTTTCCTTCCCTTTTCCTGACTTCCCTTCTTGTCCCATCTGCTTTTCTTTCCTTCCTCAAAGCTGCTTGAAGCTCAGTAACACCCATGCCTCTGTGATCACCCATCCTTCAGCGTCCTGCACGCGCAGCAATGCCCCCCGCGTCTGACGGTGAGGCCCTCGGCCCTCTCATATGACGGGAATGCAGAGGCTGGAATTATGCCAGGAAACACCCTCTGAATCTTAAGGGAAGCCCAGGGCTTCGTTCCCTAAGAGAAGTGAGGAAGGACCTGCAGCCCCCCGTCCAGAGCTTCTGATGTAGTATAGTGTGAAAAATTAATGTTTCTGGTTTCACAAGTTTTGTTTCTTGCTTTTTACCTTCCAAATCAGGCATAGCTTATAGGAACCAAAGCAATCCCGACATGAGTAAGGAGAAAGGAGGAAGGAGTCAAAGGAAACGCTAACCAGGAAAGCACAGGGGCTGTGGTCTCTTAGGGAGGGGACGCACAGCAACAGCCTCTGAGGGCAAGCCTGCTATGACACTAGCAGGCAGCCGATGCTCAGCGCTCTGAGGCCGTCCAGGAGACAGGGCTAGCCTGCTGCTGTGTGCCCACCACCAGGCTGACCAAACAGCAGAGCCTGCAATGGGTACCAGCAGCCAAAGGCAGCACCACAGCAGGTGAGGGGCCAGGTTGACAAGTGGGTGGTGCCAGGAGTCTCCCAGGGGCCAAGGCCTGATGTCCACAGCAGCCTCCCCATCAGATAAGTGGGGTTCCCAGGCCTCCCCATCAGATGAGTGGGGTCCCACCTTGTCTCCAGCAGTTCCATCTGTCGGGGAGGCCAGACCAGAAAACAGAAGAGGAAATGGCCTCTGGATGGTAAGGATGGTCCATGGGACTATATCCCTCGGGACTTGATTACCTAAGAGAGGAGAGAAGAGACATTTAGGCCCCCAGTCCAGAGCCTCTGATGTAGTGTAGTATGAAAACGTAATGTCTCTCGTTTCACGTTTTGTTTATTTTTAACCTTCCAGATCAATAGAGTGATGAGGATGGGGGAAGGAGACTGGCTCCACTTAAAAGGCCAGAAACTGAACAGAGGGAACAAGGGGCTTAGGACACAGTTGAGAAAGATTTCGCTCAAAAGTGGTTGAACTCAGGCGTTTCCCGGCGGAAAGGAGAAAGCCTCTGATATTGGGAACATTCTCTCATCCGGGACACCTGATTCCCCGATCACGGTAAATAAAGATATTAGTACTCTGGGGGGTCTCTGTGAGGTTGGGCTTACTGGAACATTGGTTTGTAAGAATGCTGAGGTCTTTTTTTTTTAAATGTACATGCATGACCTTCTCCCCAGTAGCTCTTTGGCCTCCAAAGAGGGGAGACTGATTCTTGATCTTCATACTCCCCTGAATTGCCTAGAAGAGGACTCTGCAGTTTGGCTTAAGGGTCAAAGAATAGGCTCTGGGGATAAACACAGACCCAACTGGCCAGCTACTGCTTAGATGATGCTCTCGGGCAAGGGACTGAAGCTCTTCGTGGCACTGTCCACCGTCCGCCCCCGCCATCCTCCCACCCTCTTCCTGCAAAGCCCACCTCCTGCTACCGGAGCTAAAATCACCAGGGCCTCCTATCCCCGCTCCCTCACAGCTAGGACGTGGACATGTGGCCATCCTGGTCAAGGAGACCCCAGGGAATCTACCGAGAGTCTTTAGGAAGATTGTCCTGCCTTAATTTTTTAAGAGGGAGAAGAAGGAGGAGGAGGAAGAGAAAGAGAGAGAGAGGTGAAGGAAACCCTCGCTGGCTCCTCTTTCTGCTTTTGACCAGGGATGGGGAAGGAGGTGCAGCTGGGAGCTGCGGCTGCCATCTTCCCATGGGAAGGGAAGGCTGAGAAAACCTCGAGGAGGCCGCACCTAGCCCGGGCATCACTGTGCTGCTGAACAACCCAGAACATTTGCCTCCAGGTTCTCATGCAAGGAAAAGAAGACCCTCCGATTTAAGTCACTTTTAGCTGGATGTTGTTACTTGCAGCTGAATGCACCGTCTCTGAGCCCCAGTGTGCACAGCCATCGCGTAGAGAGGGTAAAAGTACCGGCCGTGGGACAGCACAGCTCACGTAAAGTGTGCAGCAATGTGCACTGCACAAAGGATGTACACAAAATGCGGTCCCTCTTCTTGTTAGCCAAACCTAAACCTTGGGCCTCCAACCCAACCATCTCTGTGAGGCCACAAAGGGGCAGCTCCCTGGAGCCCAGCCCGTGCCGAGGCGGCTGCCCAGGGGCCGGGATTTAGAAGGAGCCTCACTGGCCCAGAAGGCCTCCCTGGGTGAGCATCCACCCAGCGGCCCAGGGAGGCAGGGGAACAAAGCATGAGCTCTTAGAAGGGAGAGAAAGTGTCACGAAAGTGAGCCGGAGGGGCTGTGAACATCTGACCCCTCCAGAAAGTGCTGCCGAGCGAAATGCCAGCCAAGCTTCGTTTTCAGCCCCTGATTGCATTAATAAGATAATGATGAGTCATTTAACTTTGCATCCAAAGAGTGAAGCAAATTACCTGTGTCTGTATTGCTTAATGGCGGAGGCACTAACAGGACCTTTGCCACCTGCCGGAACAGAAACTGACCTATCGCCGGAGGCAATTTGATGCCCGCGGGTTTGCCACTTGACTGGAGCCATCCATCAGGCAAGGATGGCACCCCCACCCCGCACTCCACCTTAGCCCAATGTCCTCCACTGCACTCCCCCCACCTTCCTCACGGGCTCAGGCTTTCTTAACCCCATGATCCTGGTAACATCAGTTATTTCCTGGACACAAACCATTGGGCCCCCATTAGCCAACGCTCGGACATCCAGGTGTGAATTTTCCACTTTGGCTACATTTCCTCCAAAGAAGTATTCATCCGAGCCAAAGAGAGCCCTGGACTCCTGCCCATCGGCAGGAAATGCCAACGCCTCCGTGGCCCTCCGAGCAGAAGGCGATGAGAGAAATCAGCACGCAGCTGGCCACACGAATCCTCCAAAGGCCAGAGAGACTCTTTGGGGTTTTTCATCATTTCAGGGTCCATAGCTTTTTTTGTTTCATTTCCTTTAATTAAGATATCGTTTCTGTACAGTAAAATTGACCCTTTCAAAAAGTGGATGACGCTGAGAGTTTTAGCAAATGCATACGGTCATGTAGCCATCACCACATTCAAGATGCAGGACCGTTCCATCACCCCAAAAAGTTTCCTCTTGCTCTTTGTGGTCAAGCTCTCCTCCCTCTCCCAGCCCCCAGCCACCGCTGATCTGTCTTCATCCCCTGTAGCTTGGCCTTTGCCAGCATATCGCATACAGTGGGTAGCCGCCCTTTTAGTCTGGTTTCTTTCACTTAGTAAACTGCATTTAAGATGGACCCATGCAGCTGTGTGTGCAACAGTTCATTCTGTTTTAGTGCCAGTAGCATTCCCCTGTGTGGACGTACCACAGGTTGCTCATAGCGTCTGTGAGTGTTCACTGAGCAGTGACCTACCCTAAGCCAAACACTTGAGTGTATGTGATTTCACTTAATCCTCAAAAAAAACTCAGAGGCAGGCACTATGATCTCCATTTAGAGATAAGAATACAGGCCCACAGAGCTAGAAAGAGAAGAGGATGCCTGGGCACCACAGGTGGGGCCGTCCAATCCATCTTCCATCCATTCATTTCTTGAACAAGCACTTGGTGGAGCTCTTCCTAGGGGGCCAGGCAATGTGCCGGGTGCTATAGTACAATGGAGAACCACACACAGTCCCTGCACCCAGGGGACTTGGGGTCTAGGATTCCCTTCTGCCTACCGTGCAGAGTGAGTTCCTCAGGTTTTCTTGCACCTGATGCTGAAATGCTGCGTTTCATGGGTGTGTGAGCCTCGAAGGATGGTCCTCCTAGAGTGTGTAGGGATGGAGAAATTCAGCCAGCCATAAGACCCTGAGGAACCGAGGGCAGGAAGAGAGAAGAGGAAAGAAGAGGCGATGGGAGATGTGTTTTCCTGGCATTTTTGTGCTCTTGAAACGATGAAATTGCTGGTTTCACTAGGCAGACACTCCAGCCAATGGCTGTGAGTAAACACAGTTGTTCCCCCAGCTCGCTGCCCTCCGAGGTTGAGTCTCCCTCATTTGTACTAGGGCCGTGAAAACAGAGAGGAGGGAGGGACAGGGATGGGGAGGGGGCAGTGGTCCAGGCACCACTGTCCAGGCTTTCCTCCCACCTCCTGTTTCAGGCAGCGTGTCCTGAAGCTACATGGCCTCCCGTGAACCTACGAATACACCTCGAAATGTTCTAGGGCAACAATTTGCCAATTTACAGTTCCCCGGGGGAAGAAACAAGCGTGGCCGTGGCCCTGAGGCTCTGCTTGGGCCCCTGGGTTTTGCCCAGCTTTCTCTGAGCACTGACTACCCTCCTCACGCTCCACTTCTCAGCCTGGGCCATCAGAAGGTATCCCCTAAATGGAGGATTCGGGGTGGGGTCTGTGGATCATTTCCTCCTGGGGTCCCAGGCAGCGCACCCACTGGGCTTCTCCACTCCTCGCACAGTGCCTGGTTTAATAAGAAGCACTGTATCTAACAAAAGGAAGGAGGGAGGGAAAGAGAATTCCACAAATCCAGCCTCAGTTTCTTATTTAACAGAAGAAACTTAATCTCGCCGATATGGAGAAGAACGGGCATTTTGGAATCAAACACCAGCTTGGATCCCTGTCCATCTCTTACCAGCTGTCTAAGTTAGTTTACTTTTCTGAGACCCGGTTACTTGTCTGTAAAACAAAGATACTGATACGTGTCTCTCAAGATTTGGGGGAGGATTGCGTGAGACCATTTAGGAGAAGACCTCAGCCTAGCGTGTGGCTCATTCAGAAGTGACAGCTCCTGCTGCTGTTCTGGTCGCCCGACAGCCCTTCTGAGCGGGTCATGGTGCAATCTGGCTGGACACAGCCAGGGCCTCCAGGACAGACGGACGGCCAGTAGCTCCCGATGGGTTTGCAAGATCTCTCCTCACACCAGGCCCTGTGTGTCTGTATCCCCTGCCTGCCCCGCCTGTGAGCGGGAGGCTGGGGTGGATAGGGACGTGCAGGGTTCATTGGAGCCCGCGGTCCCCCGGGCCTGAGCTTAAGGAGGGTAGAGAAGGACTTTATTAAAGTGGATGTCAGAGCTCCAGTCAACCCTCATCCAGCAGCTTACACTGAATTATTAAACATCAGCAAGGACGCCAGGGGCTTCCCCACTTGCTAACAGATGGCTTTCAACCGAATCTCTGTGCATCTTCTTGATGTAATACCGACGGGGGACTGAACACAGCCCGGGGAATGCAGCACTGGAGAGGAAAATCCATGATAGATCCCCACAGAGACCCTCACCTTGTCCCTTCAAGCTCCCCCCCTGACACTCCCACCTGTGTCCAAGTCCCGGTTGTTCCCCTGCCCCGGGCTCTCTGAGTCCAACGGGGCCACCAGACCTGACCTCAGCAGCGACTGTAATAATTAATGTTGCATGAGGGCCTACTTTGTGCTCAGCATTTCATATGCATTGTTTTATTTAATCTTCACAGTGGTCCTCTACAAGGGACACGTCATTAATATCCTTTTATAAATGAGCAAATGAGGCACTCGGTGGTTAATTGCCCAGTGTTGCATACTTGCTAAGTGACACAGCCAGGAAATCATGCCCCTCTGATATCTACAAGCCTGTTCGTAACCACCCCACTGCACTGACTCCCAGGCCACTTTTCACTAATCCTGGAGATCTGTGCTGGCTCTCCTCGGCCTGCACCCCAGATTTGACTGTGTGTTAGCAGGGTGCGTGGGGAGACTCACCAACGTCCTCCTTGGAGACCCAAGAGAAGGAGCCAGAGGTGGGAAAAAGAATGATGGAGAAAGAAGGTAGCCCTCCCATCTGGACAGCCCCTCCTCATGAGGCCGGGACCCCAAGAATGAAAACACGCTGTTTGCCAGAACCCAAGTTCCCTGGTCTCCTGAAGTGGTGCTAGCATGTCCCCTGTCGTTACTACATATTGTAATTGCTGCATTTTATTGAGCAGTCACTCTCTGGCACGCATTAGAACAAAATGTTATCTCATTTAAATCATTACTCAAAAGACCTGTCATAAGGAAAGTAGGGTTGGTGAAGGGATCTGGTTATGGCCAATATTGAGGCCTCTCAGACTCGGGGGGCTGGTGCTGCACCCTCGATTTTATTTACTTTGCAACCGAATGGAACCATCTCAGGACAGAAGTCCCGGGCAGTGGTTGACTGACTTCCGACTCCTCCGAGAGCCCCAAGCAGCCATTTTAATGGGAGGGATGGCTCCTGTCCAGTATCTCTGGCCTGAGGAGACTCCGAGGAGAAGGCTTATGCCATATACTCAACAGTTTCTCACTGCAGCCACAAGATCTCAAAAGGGTCCACACGCTGACCCTGTCCCCTCACCCTGACCCAGGGCCCTGGTGGGCAAGGAGAAGGCCAGCAGGAACCTGCCAGAAGGTGGTCTCCCACCCTACTCGTCTCCTCAGAGCCCCATCTTCACCTCTCTCAGTGAAGACCCATTTCTCTATGGAACTTTCTGGCTCTAGAGAACCAGCTTACAACCTAGTAGTCAGGAATTCTCACCAACTGGTGTTCCTTTTGCTTCCTTGCAGGTTCTCCCTCCTCTGTTCCCGTCTTCTCACGGGACACCCACATCCCACATGGGCAAAACAAATCTGAGCCTGACCTTTGACCCTGGGGGAGGGCAAGACTTCTAGAAGCTGAGTTTGCTAGTTGCTTCCTTTCCTCTTCTCAGGCCTGCCCATGGCCATTTCCATCAGGAATTCTTTCTAACGGGTGCCCCGCTGCCCTTGCAAACCCCCAAGGGGGAAGAAATCCTTAAGGCTGTTGTTTATTAACAGCACTCAGTCATTAGCAGCCAGGCACGTGGTAAAATATAGATTAGAGGGGAAAAGCCAGGAATCACACTGCCATTTGTCCTGTTCCGGACGTCATTATGCGTTCCATCGCGGCCTATTACCGAGATGATTAGTGGCATCAAGTGACTTCTGAAAAATGATTATGTGCCATTAAAAGCATTAGTCTGTCTGAAACCAGCACAAACAAATGGCCGTGCAAGGAGGAGTCGTTAGCTGGGAGGCCTAGCTGCTGGGGTGCCAGGCAATCAGCGCTGCCAGCAGGTCAGGGAGGCAGGAGCCGCGGCGGGAGCCCCGGGCCCTGAGGACGTCAAGGGGCCAGGGGAGTCAGGCTTCTCCTGGGGAAGCCTGAGGATTTGGGTGTGTTCAGAGGGGCCTGCCTGACCCACCGTTTCGGCGGAATTGTCACAGCTGTCCCCAGTATGACAGCGAACAAGGCTGATCCTCCTGCAGGTGACAGGGAACTAGATTTGGGAGAAACAGAGAGGCAGTGACGAGACTTAACCACAGAGGTGTAAGTGTGCAGGTAGAACTCCACAGCAGAGGCCCCTGGAGGGGATTTTTTAATTGACACCAGCGGAAAAAAAATTGGCTCAGGGAATCACGATGTAATTTACAATGACAAGAACATATAGAGAAGCTATAATTTGAGAGATTAAAAAACATTTTTTGAACATATACCAATAAAATAGCTTTGATGTGACAGCAAAAGAAAGAAATAACAAGTAAAAGGGGTGTTATCTAGTTCTTAAAAGCAGCCGAGCTCCAACATCAGTCCTTGGGGCGCAAACGGCATTTCATGTTGAATTTCGATTATGGGGGACAATGCCAGGAGTGGGCACCCCCCTCACCTCCCCCATCTTGACATGTGTCCAGGCCTGTTCCGCGGGCGGCCTCAAAGCAGATGGGCACATCCCGCCCGTGGTCAGGTTTCAGAAGTAGTAAGCCCCTCTCTCTCTGTCTCTTTCTCTTTTCTTCCCTCCCTCCCTCCCTTCTTTTTTTCCATCCATTCATCCATTTGCCAATGTGTGAGGACAGCCTGCCCTGTCCCTTCAGCTGGTTGCCAGTGCGGACCATCCCTGCGCTCACGGCGTGCGCAGTCCCATCAGCGAACCAGTAACACAGCACCAAGCTTTATTTCCAGGCCCCAGGCACTGCTCTGAGCTCCAGGGTTTAATCTCATTTGCTCCTCACCTGGGACGCAGGTAAGATTACTATCTGCATCTCACAGATGAGGAAAGAAGCCTAGAGAAGTCATACCACTGGGAAGCTAGACAACCAGTCCCCGTGGCCACTGCATAATCCCACCCAGGCCTCACTCCACCAGGACTGTCAAGGGGCCCCAGAGTGACCCCAGTTACAAGGATTCAAAGTGTCCTCGGCTGTTCTGGTGCAGAGACCTGGGGCCGTGGCGAGGGGCAGGCCAGGGGACGCCCA
The DNA here is from genome assembly GCA_031878705.1 of Tapirus indicus. Lineage (NCBI taxonomy): Eukaryota > Metazoa > Chordata > Mammalia > Perissodactyla > Tapiridae > Tapirus > Tapirus indicus. The sequence continues at coordinate 53,236,595 of CM062932.1, forward strand.
GTGGACTTCTGTTTCTTTATTTTGTCTTCAGAGTCTTCAGAGAGTCTTCAGAGATTGTCGAGGACCAAAGTCCAGCTGGGTAGACTCCAGGCCTGCAACTCTCAGCCCAGCTTGTGAGAATCTCCCGGGAAGCTTTTAAAAAACAGCAATGCCTGGGCTCAGCCCTGCCAGGGTGGAGAACCACTGGTCTGGTCCCCTCTCCCCGCCACCTGTTACAGATAAAGAAACCGAGGCTCCCAGAGGGGCAGTGGCCAGCTCAAGGTCAAAGAGCCGCTCAGGGCAGAACCAGGCTGGGAGCCAAATGCCTCCGAAAAGCAGGCTCCCACCCTCCCGCCTTCCCTCTGTCTTGAATCCCAAAAGCTCTCCCCCCACCTGCCACTCTGCGGCTGGCTGGCCGGCTGCTGTCAAGGCTGCAAGAGGAAGCAAAGCCGTGGCAGCTGAACCTGGAGGCTGTCGGCGCTGACTGACACCTGTCACAACCCTGACCGCTCTCCGGCCTCTGAGGCCCAGCCCCCGACAGCCTTCATCTGTGCTTGCTGCTGTCTTTCCACTTCCAGAGCCAGAGCATCCACCGTCTCAAAAAGGTGGCCGGTTTCCAAAAGCCCGTCATCTGTCTCTTCCCTCCAGGCCTCACTGGGGACAACCGACGCATTCCGGAGAAGCCCAGACATGCTTTTCTTCATCTTTATCGCGCTCGGCTTTGCTGTTCTTGTTGCTTTGAGGGGGGATGGCTGTGACGGCCGTTCGGAAGTGCTGGGCTGAAATTGTTTTTTCCCACTACTTACCTCGTTCTATTAGAAAAACATGAAATCTCTTTCCTCCGCTTGTTTGTTTTATTTTTTCCCTCCTCGCTCAGACAGGGAGCAAAGTGAGATTTGATGATGGCTCTGTGTCTCAGCTGCAACAGGTCATGAATATCTGTGAGATTAGTCTGCTGAAGACCAAGTCCAGCTGCTACAGAAGATTAAAAGGAGCCGTTTGTGTGACCCCTGCCTCCAGGGCTGGTTGCCCTCTATCTGCCTCTTCTTGACACTCAAAAAAATGAGGAAGACTCCTAACAGCCTGGAGGTTCTTCAAGATGTCTAACTTCAATCTCTCTTGCTGCAGCCCAGTCTTTTTGAGTCAAGCCAATTCCCATTCTCTCTGCAGAAGTTAGTGACGCACAGGACTATGACAGGCGACCTCTCTTTCAGCAACAACAAGCCACAGGCAGCCTTCAACTTGGTCGGGACACCGATTTCAAGGCCTGCTATGCTGGGAAATGCTGAAATAGTATCTGGGGTGCCCAGCAGTTCAGAGCACTCTGCAAACACATTGACATCCTCTCCTTGTCTACAGAACTTTCCTCAGACTAAGCTTGAAAGATCTGATTTCTGCACCTCTCCACACAGAATCTCCAGTGATTCTCAAACTCTAGGGCACATCAGAATCACCTACCGGCTCAGTGGGTGCCGTGGACTGAGTGTTTGTGACCCCCACCCTCAAAATTCCTATGTGGAAGCCCTAACCCCCAATGTGATGGTCTTTGAAGATGGAGCCTTTGGCAGGTCATTAGGGTCAGATGAGGTCATGAGGGTGGGGCCCCCATGATGGGATTAGTGCCCTTATAAGAGGAAGAGACCAGAGCTCTCTCTCTATCTTGTGAGAACACAGCAAGAAACCATCTGTCTGCAAACCAAGAAGAAGGTCCTCACCAGAACCCAACCATGCTGGCACCCTGATCTTGGACTTCCAGTCTCCAGAATTGTTGTTTAAGCCTCCCAGTCCATGGTATTTTGTTTTGTTAGCCCGAGCTGTGACACTGGGTCTGCAAGGCCTGGGGATCTGCGATTGCTAACAAGCCCCCCGGGTGATGCTGATGCTGATGCTGTTGGCCCCTGGACCACACTTTGAGAGACACACACCTGGAGTCTCCAGATAGGTACCCCCTCATCTTGGGTTGGCCCCTGTATGCCTGAGAGATGAAGCCGACGTGAGGACCTGCAGGGTGGAGTGTGAAGGACATGCAGACTTGGAGGGGGACGGACCTGAGCTGAATGCTGCCCTGTGACGTTCTAGCTGAGAGACCACAGGAAGTCATTTAACGGGCTGCCTTTCTCATCTGTTAAATGGGGATGAAAGTGCCTATGTCGTGAGGTTGGTACTGGATGGGACAGTACATGTACGAAACACCCAGCTCAATGATGACACTTTTATCCAGGCTTCCTTATCTATCGTTTCAGGGTGAGAGAGAAGGAGGCGGTGTCTTCAGGAGCATTGTCCAGCTATCTCTGTCACTTGTTTCATGATCTTGGAAACCCCAAAGTCCCCACATGTCATTCCTCATGACGGTTATTAAATGGAGCCGTCTGGATACACTGACAGCTTCCCCCAGTGGCAAAGTGTCCCCTGATCTCCCAGCAACTGGGCAAGATGCACAAAGATGCGGAAAAGGACGTGAGCTGCAACTGGGCATGGCCCAGGGGAGAAACTCTGTTGACCAAGGGGTCAGCAGGCTCCCACCCCTGGATAGAGAGGAAAAGCAAAGAAAGGGTCTCCTCAGCTGGCCGAGCATTTGGGAATGTGGGTGAGAGGAGGAGGATGCAGAGAGATCTCCAGCAGGCCTCCTGGAAGGGGACCCAGTGCAGAGCCCATCTTAGCAGGGTTCTCTGAAGACAGAGCCTGTGACCAAGACTTTGGTACCTGGAGCGTGTTAGTTCTCTACTGCCATGTGCCAAGTTACACACACTTCATGGCTTGAAACAACACCCCATTACCATCTCCCAGTTTCTGTGGATCAGGAGTCCTGGCATGGCGCAAAGAGTCCTCTGTCTTAGGGCTGTGGTCAAGGTGTCAGCTGGGGCTGGGGCTCATCTGAAGGTTCAACTGGGGAAGATCCACATCCAAGCTCAGATGGTGGTTGACAGGATTCAGTTCCTTGTTGGACTGAGGGTCTCAGTTCCTAGCCATGTGGGCCTGTCCACATGGCCGCTTGATTCAACAAGGTGTGCAAGCCGAGAAGGCAATAGAAAGAGTCTGCTAATAGGATAATCTCTTACAATGTAATCATGGAAGTGGCATCCCATTCTTTTAGCCACATTCTATTGGCTAAAGGCAAGTGGCTGGGCCCACGCTCAAGGGGAGGGGACTCCACAGTGAATGCCAGGAGGCAGGGATCACTGGACACCATCTAGAGTCTGCCCATCACCAGCTTATTTGCACATGTGCTCCGAGGGAGCAGCAGTGTGAGACAGGGAAGGAGCGAAAGCCAATCGAGGAGGATGTGCTCTGTGTGGAGTCGACCACAGCTACCGGTGCTCAAGTCTGCAGGATTAAGGAGCTTGTTTTGCCCAGGAAACACAAGGGGAAAGCATTTGCCCATTGGTTCCTGATCCCCACGGGTCAAGGCTACCTCCCCCAGTATTAACTTCTCCATGCTTCCAGGCTGTATGTGTGCGACTCCAGAGTGGGCTTCTGCGACGTTTCACATTGTGCTGTCGGAAAGCCCAGAGCAGAAGCAAGGGTGCCGTGGATGGGCCTGGGGCCCAGCGCTGACAGAGCCAGTTGAGTGTTGCTCAGACCTGGTTGTTGGAGCAGTGCTGGAGAAGACGGCCCAAGAGGAGCAAAGCGATGTGTGTGGCACGTCTTCTACAAGCCCCTCCCCAAAGTGTGTGTGTGTCTACACAGCCTCCACCTGGGGGACCAAAGTCACTGCATCACTGTGAGTTTGAAGAAAGCTAACTCAGCGAGGCCACATCCAAATTCAGTATGTTCTCCCACCGAAGGCAGCTCTTCTGACCTTTTCTGTTCATGGCACCATCATCCTCACAGCCCCCCAGGGGCACCTCAAAGTTGCTCTCTCTGTGGATTCTCTCTTCTCCTTTGCAATCCACGTTTTATAGGCAGGACCAGCTACATAACTTGGGGGCCCTGTACAAAATGAAAATGAGGACCCCTTCCGAGCACAGGGCCCTTTGTGACCGCACAGGTCGCTCGCCCATGAAGCCAGCCCTGCCCACAGGGTCTATAGCTTCAGGAGCTCCTCCAGTCCCTCTGCCCTCATGTCCCCTGTGCTCTTAGCATCCTCTACTATTCTCTTCCTCTTGGCCTCCCCAACTCCTGCTCAAAGAATCTTCCATGGGTCTGTGCTCCTGAAACAATGACCTTCACCCAGGGCCTGCAGGTGACACATCCACCCCTCTGCAAACACTATTTGCCATGACCGTCAGCCTAAAGTGCTGCCCCAAGTCCACCCTGGGGGCGAGGAGAGGGGTGGGTATATAGAGTTGGAGTGTGCAGTGTGCAACCTGCACAGCTGTATGCAGCAGCTTTGACTCAAAGGAAGATTTGCCCAAGAACCAAAACTGGGGGCTCTTACCTGGGAGGGTCTTCAGACAAAGCTTTTTTGCCCAGTACTAGTAATAAGAACTGACCCTCATACATCATGTTACTTACGATGTCCCGAGCCCTTGTTAAGTTCTTTGCACTTATTAATTAACTGAGTTCCTTCTCATAGCAGTCCTGTGAGGTAGCTCCTCTTATCCCCATTTTACAGAAGAAGCCCTGAGGGAAAGAGATGTTAAGAAACTTGCCCCGGGCCATGGGGTCAGTAGCAGAGCTGAGATTTGAGCCCAGGCGGTCTGGCTCTCAAGTCCATTTCCTTAACCCCTACACCACGTCGAGAGCGAGGGTCCAGCTATTGGAGGATCAGACAAATGCATAGAATTCTCAAAGCCTGACAATGTTATGCATTCTTTGCAGTTTGAAGAGGAAGTTTACATTTCATTTGCTTATTTCCTTTACTTTTTGCTGAAATTCTTTTGGGAAAGTCTAACCTATATCAGGGAAGGGGGAAAGGCAAAGGGAGATAGATAGGAAGAGTGGATAGATGGGCGGATGGGCGGGTGGATGGGCAGGTGGATAGATGCGTGGATGGATGGATGGATGGATGGACAGAGAGGGAGTGATATAGATAGATGTCCAAACCCAGGTTATAAACAAAGGGAAAGGGGATGGGAAGGGTAGACCCCTAAGCCAGACTAGGTGGTCGCTGTCGAGAACAAAATAAAGGCAGAAGGAGCCTCCCCACCAAGGTCAGTCAAAATCCTGCTTCATTTCCAAGGCCCAATAGAATTGTTGCGTCCCCAGGAGCCCCCTGTGGAGTCAACAGCGGATCCACCTAAGAAAGGGAGAGGGAGGCTGTGGAGATTGTCGTATCTGTCTTTTTCCAAAAAGGGACCTGGTACCCTCCCAAGAAGTCGTCCTCCAGCCTGAGCAGCAGCGTTGCTGGGGGACAGCAAGTCGGTGAGGTCCCACATCTAGGAGCGGCAGCTGGTGGGTTGCCATGGGTTCAGGAGTCCTAGGTGACACGGAATGGTTGCCTTGGGGATGCTGAAAGAGGCAGCCTTTCTGGCCAGCCCAGGGGAGCATAGGAAGAATACCAGAGGGAGAGTAGGAAGAGAATCCGCCGGCCACGTGGAGCGGCCACAAAAATGGCTCACACAGCTGCTTTGTCTACAAAAGATGCACTCCATCCCACCAGCTCCCACCAGCTGGGCGGCAGGGACGAAGGGGCTGGGGTGGGAAAGTCCTTTATTGCAGCACTAACCGACCCAGGAACTTGCGTTTGAGTAACTTGGAGCTGCTTGGATGACTCGGGTAAATGCGAACTCGGGTATGAGTGGGGCAGGGGCTTGGCTAGCTATGTCCGGGAGCCAGGACGGCCAGCCACTCCTGCGCCCAGTGATCTCCTCAGTCGCATGTCTTGCCTGATAAAGTCCTCGTTCTGTTTGCCTGGCCATCATTTGTCATTTGCACCTGCAGTAAGTCACAGCCTGGTTCTCTCCGACTGGTCAAAACTCAGAGCCCTCCCCCCCCACACACAAGGAGCAGCAGCGCCCCATTGGTCCCTGACCCCAGACTCTGCAGGATCACCTCACCACCCTCACCCACCTCTCCTCAACTGGCCAGGGTGACTCTCCTGCCCTCTAGTTGGTTTCCCAACAATTCAGCTATTTCGAACAAGTGTCCATTGAGGATGACTTGGGGAAGGGAAGGTCCCTGTCTCTTTCGGCCCAGCATACAGAGCCGCCTGGTCGATTTGGATGTGGTCGCACCCACACAGCTGGGCAAAAACGAGATGCACTCAGAAACACAAAGGAGAAAGTCCGGTTAACATTTTTCAAACTACTGCTGCTCTTCCTCAAGTCAAAGCCAGGGAGAGTGAAAGCTCGGAATGGAGTCAGGGATGAAACCAGCTGGACAGTGTGTGAAGTACGGACAGCTGTTGGAGCACTCTGCTGCCATCTGAAAGCAGTTCCTTTCATGATTTGCCACCTGACACGCAGTAGTCTTCCCCTTAGCAGGACAGATCACTTTTAAGAGTGCCCCCAAGGTTTCTCCAGGCCGAGGAACTGGCTTCGAGCCAACCACGAGGCCACACAGCTGGGAGCAGCTGACAGATGCAGCATGGAGGATGATGCACTGAGAGCCAGACGTTCACATCTGCTGGTGAAGCATCCCTCCCCCGGACACAAGCAGACACAGTTGTGTTCCCATCTCTCTTCTGCTGCCTGCTGGACCATTCCCCTCCTTCATCCTGACAAGTGCAGGCCAGGTCTCCACATCAATGTGCTTTCACCACATTGAAATGGCCAAGTTTGCAGCTTCTTCCTGGGTTGAGTGCACCTTGGGTGGGATGTGTCCGCTGACATCTACAGGGGCCCTTAGTGCTCAGGAAGTGCAGCTCTGCTCAGGAAGGTCTGCTGGTCCCAGAACCTCGGAGAATGCGTCATGCCTGTTGTCCTTCTCCCTATAGTTCAACACCTGTGACCCCACTGGCTGCTGTGACAAATGACCAGGACCAACTGTAACAACAGCAACAACCCTGGCACCAGCCCTGCAGCAATCACAGCTCCCTCTTATCAAGCCTCTCCTATGTGCCCAAGCTGGGCACTCTCCGTACATGTCTTAGAAATTCTCACAGCATCCTCTTGGGTATGTAATATTACTCCCATTTTATAGATGAAAAAACTGAGGCCTAGATAGAAAAGAATAACTGGACCAAGGTCACACCACTAGGAGACTGGACCCTGGTAACTACTTTTTGGTCTGCTTGGCAAACATTCCTACCATCGGAAGTGTTAGAAGATAGTTTTCCCAAAAAAGGTAAGATCGTGACTCTTATACTTTAACATGTGTTGAAGATTTTATTTGGTTTAATATTAGTGAGGGAACTAGACAGATGTTACAACCAATCCAAAGGAGAAGTCTAAAAAGCATAAATTTATATAGAGTAAAGGAAGGTGGTGAATATACAAATAGACAGAAACTGGCTCTTTCCTTAAGGAAGAGGGAAATCGATTGAACCACTGGACAGAATTTATTTGCGTGTCTATAGACAAGAATTATCTTGCATTGCTATCAGTATTCTACAACTTACAGGGCCATAAAACAGCTCAAAGGCTCGAGTCAGACCACCTGCAAGGGTGTGCACTCAACAGCCTAGTTGTCCACTGGCCACACCCAGTGATCTTTTCTGCTTATTCCAAATTTCCTCACAGGAACAAGCACTTGAACCAGGTCTAGACAATCTCAGTACCTCACTCTGCCTGATAATAGCGGTTAATATAAGGAGTGGGCAATCAGAATCCTTCCCAGGGCTTGGTCCATGGACTCAGGGAGAAAAAAATTATCCCAGCTGATGCGGTCAAGCTAAGGCTGAGAACTATGAGGAGAAAAAGTGTCTGAAAGAGGAAGCTGATTCCCAACTTTACTGAAGTAAAGTTAGTCAGATGAGTTGCTTAACCTTTCTGATCCCATCTGGAAAATGGGAAGACCCATATCTTCCAGGACACACGCCTCATGCCCGGCACTACTTCACACGCTTTATGTGTATAATTCATTTAATTCTCACAATAAACCTATGAGGAAGGTTCTATTGTTGTTCCATTTTACAGATGAGAAAGAGAGATTCAGGGAAGCTAAGGAAATTGCTGGTAAGTCACGTTACTAGTAAGTAGCAAAGCCGGATGCAAACACAGGCAGTCAGATTCCAGAGTCATTGCTTGAAGCTCTGTGCTACCCTGCCTTATAAAGCAACCTGGACAGGAAAGCAGAGGTAAATAATGATGGGCTATGACAGAGAGCAAGATTGCAGGTGGAGCTGAGGGCCTGTTCCAACCCCTGAGGCTCTGGAGCCCTTAGGGAGTTCTAGAAGGTTCTAGAAGATTCTAGAGCCCTTCTCCCCTCAGATTCCTCAAGCAACCCCAGTATCCTTTTCAGCTACCAAAGCCAATCCCTCCTCACTCTTTTTTTGCTTAAGCTCCTTTGAGTTGTACTTTTTTACATGAAGAATCTTGACTTATACAGCCATTTAGTGAGAGAGCTAGTTTCAAACCTCATCTGCCTAAAATGCATAGCTGGATCTTTCGATTCCCTCACCTGCAAATGGGACTATTATTATGTCTACTCCGCTGGGTTACTGTGAGGATTAGATATATCAATCCACAGAAAGCTCTGAAAAGAAGGCCTGGCACCTAAAGATACTCAGTACAAGTTAGTTTTATTACCAGCTCTGTTTTGCAAATGGATGAACTGAGACAAAAAATGTTATAAACTTTGCCAAAAGTCATGCACTCGCTATTATTTGTTAGTAAATGTCAGAGCCAGCAATTGAACCCAGGCAGTGATCAGAGCCTCTTTGCTTCACCTGGACCCTCAGAGGGCCCTGGAGAAGTCACCTGGCCCTCCTCCCATGCAGAGCTGAGCAGGCTGCTGTCCTGGGAGCCTGGCTGGGAGGGCTCCCGAGCCTGGGCTGGGTCTTTTCCCAGCCCTCGTGCTAGAGCCGAAAGAACCACAGGCCTTCCAGCACTGAGCTGCAGAGGCCAGGTGAGCAGAGTAATGGAGCGTCAGCTCCCACTTAGCTGAGGTCTTATGCAAATGGACCTGCTCCCATCAGCCCACCCAGGTGCCCCCTGAAGCATTGCCATACCTAGCCTGCTGATGCTGCCACCACCTCTTCTCCCTGCTGTTTCCACTGTATGGAAGCATAAATCCAGTTAATGCGTCCAAAAAAGAAAAATCAAAATGTCAGATCTGCAGAGATGGTTCAACTGAAGGAATATTGATTGTCACAGAGAATATTCTCACTTTATTCACCTACTTAGTCAGCTCCCCTAGGCGCGTATAAATTCATCAAATATTGTCACAGCACATAATAATGCTTGTTTCCGGCATTGTTGTGACTGCTCAGGCTTCGGTCCTGCTCACCGTGCCCATCCCAGTTGGGGTGATGGCAGGGGGTTGGGAAGGGAAGGGAGGCCATTGCCAAAGCATTGTGTCATAGTATTTTCCCCAGGACAAGGCTCTTTCCCACATAGCATCTCCTCTGATATTCCATACAACCACGTGGAGGTGTCCTGGAGGATAGGGGTATTCCCATTTTCCAGATGGGATCAGGAAGGTTAAGCAACTCATCCAAGGTCATGCTCCTGGCCAGCTAGATTTGAACCTTGGTTTTCTGCCTCCAAATTCAGGGCCCCTTCCACTCCACCATGCCCTTTGCTGCGGATGGTGGCACTGACCCAGCCAGGACTGAAGATAGGTAGAATCCTCTGGGCCTCTACTCTGCTCAGTCAGCACCATGGATTATGCACCCACTGTTTGCTCAGCCCTGGACTTAGAATCAAGGAGATGACCCATAACTCTCCGTGAATCTGCATGTCAACATGGAGAAGTAGATGCGATTTTTGGAGACTAACGTAGTTGGAACTATCAGAACACCACAATGGAGACTTGGCTTCTGACCGTGGGAAGTGGTTTATCGAGTTGACACCAGCACAAAGTAAAGGCTGAAGAACCCTGAGATAGTAGCTCAAAACTCATGAGGGTCATCTTAGCCCATTGTGGCCCAATTGCTGAAGAACTGGCCAAGAAGAGGGGTCAGGTGGCCAAGCCCTGGAATGCGCTTGCACAGCAAATCACAGGGTCTCTCCAGACACCTTCCAGGAAAACACAGCCCTGGAGTATTTAGACCAGCATATCCTAAATTGTGTCCCAAGGAACAGCAGTTCTGCATGTCTGAAGGGTTTTTGTAGTCAAATAAATTTGGGGAGCTTTGGGTTAATCAAAATTAAACAGATTCTTTAGATTCAGGGCTTCTCAGATCCTTCATCATCTCGATAATAACAATAATAGCCCTTGTAGCCTGTAGCCCAGTGCACCGAGCACTGTCCATGTATCAACTCATTTCAGCCTCACAGCAGGTGCTGCTGTTACCCCCATTTTACAGCTAAGTAAACCAAGACACAGAGAGAGTGAGTGACCTGCCCAAGGTCAAGAAATCTTGGGTGATGGGACAAGATGAGAACCCTGGAATGCACAGGCTTGGTCTCTTCCTTCTCTACTCTAAGAGGTGGGGCTAGAATGCAGGACTTCCCAAACTTCTTCAGCAGCTCTGAGCCTGCCCTCACCCCTTGTTTTGTCCCAGAGCATCTCCTGAAACTCAGGCTCTATGGAATACTCGAGAATTCTGGTTTAAACAATTGACCCGGCTGGCTGGCTCCCAGCTCTCAGAGCCCCCTTCAACTACACACTTAGAAGCAAGTGCAAGTCGATATGGTATCTGAGTGGCTACTCTTTTTCTTGTTCCCCAAGGCAGCTCCTGAGCTGTGGCTAGCCTGAATCCAAAGGTGCGAACTCCTGGAAAAATCCAGACATGCTGGCTTGGCTGGGGACAGTGCTTACACCTCTCTGCCCTCTTCTCCGACCACCTTGAAGCGGGCAGCTGAGAAAAGCAGGATGGACTCCACTGTCATCCTCCTCACCACCACCCCTGGCTGAATACCAGTTCTGGAACCTCCCAGTCACGTGCAGAAAAGAGTTAGACCCAGCCCAGAGGAAGAAAGATGCTAATCACTTACGGCAGCTGCCCCTGTCTCCCCACTTGGAGCTCAGCCACACCCACCCGCAATTTCTGGCTTGATTTGATGCCTTGGCTGGTGTCCTCAACAGGTGCATGAGGTGGGGGACTTCGTTCCCAGGAGCCCTTGCCAAGAGCCCCATTCCCTCAGAGGGAGGGGTGCATGTGGCCTCAGTGGAAGAAAATCAATAGGAAACCATGGTGAGAGGACATCGCTGGCCAGAGCTGGTGATAGGGTAATTAATTCTACTTAAGTGAAATGTTACTAATAATTAAATGTACTAATTAAGAAAAATTGGATCAGCTGTTGTCGTGTAGCACAGAAGCTGGAGCTTCGCTGATACATTTCTTGGGCAGCTTCCTGGGAGTGGATGGGATTAAATGCAGCAGACACTGTCACTTTGGGAGAAATCAGAGGAGCTTTGAGCTGGAGAGGCCCTCATGGAAGGAAGAAACAGGTTTGTGGGTGTCTGGTAAGGTGATGAGTCCAAGAGGCTGGGGAAGACTCCAGAAGGCTGTGATGTAGGTCAGAAGGATCCAGAACTTGGCTCCAGTGTGCCCACTCTCTACAAAGTCCAGGAAGGCTGTGCTGGAAGGGAGTAGCAGAGAGCAGCTCTGGGGTGGTGGGGAGATGTATAGTCGAGGTGGACCCTGGTGGCAAGTTCAGTAATGGGAGAAGAGACAGGGAGAGTGGCCAGATCACGGGTCAGGCAAGGACAGGTATCCCACGGTCAGCAGGGTGGTCTCCAGTGGTCAGAATGCAGGTCAAGTGAGTAGGCAGCACAGTAGCATAGAAGGATCCAGAACTAGAAGAGGGATGCAGTAGCTAAGGCAGGGTTCCTCAGCATGACACTACTGACATTTGGGGTTTGTTTGTTGCGAGGACTGTTCCATGCACTGTGGAATGTTCAGCAGCATCCCTGGCTTCTACCTACTAGATGCTAGTACCAGCCCCCAGTGGTTACAGTCAAAAATGTCTCCAGACATTGTCAAATGTCCCCTGGGGGGCAAAATCACCCAGGTTGAAAATTGCTGAGCTGATTTTAAAAAATAAATCAGCAACTTAACATAACAGTTTTATTGTTTACTCTTCCTGAGGCAGGTGGGCTCTACTCCATGCAGCCATCTGGGCCCCAGGCTCCTTCCAACTCATGGCCCACTGACCCCCAGGCCCAGGACCCTCCACTGGATCAATCACATCCAGCTGGACAATGGGCTAAGGGACAGAGTTATGGAGGATCATTGGAGAGATTTTAGGGGCCAGCCCTGGAAGTATCTGACATCACTTCTGCCCACAGGCCACGTTTACCAAACCACAAAGGGTAAACGTGACCCAGCAGTGTGCCAAGGAGGAGACCCCAGATACAGGCGAACAACCCACCGCTGCCACGTCACCTCCTGGTTCCGGCCCTGACTCTGCCGCGGACTCTGCGCATCTAACTGGGCCGGCCCTTCTTCCTCCCGGCCTCGGTCTCCCTCTCTTCGAAGATCCCTTCCATAAACAAAATGTGTTACATCCACGTGGTGGAATAGTATATGAAATTAATTATTCCACATGACGGAATAGTATGACTCGGCCACAAATAAGAGCGAAGCACTGATACAGGCTACAATGTGCATGAATCTTGAAAACAGTGTGCTAGGTGAAAGAAGCCAGACACAGAAGGCCACATATTGCATGATTCCATTTATATGAAATGTCCAGAATAGGGCAAATCCAAAGAGACAGGGCCTAGGGTTAGGGGCCTGGGGAGGAGGAGAAATGGGAAGGGACTGCTGACAGGTATGGGGTTTCCTTTTGGGATGCTGAAAAATGTTTTGGAACTAGATAGAGATGATGGGTGCACAACATTGTGAATGGACTAAATGACACTGGACGGTACACTTTAAAACGGTTATTTTTAACTTATGAGAATTTTACCTAAATTTGAAAAAAAAAGAAAAAGACCCCTTTCCGCTCTAATCTTCAGCAATTGCTTAAGATCCAGGCAGGGCAGGAACCAGGCTGGGGTGCCCAAAAGTAGGAACATGGGTTCTGTTCTTTCTGAAGATATACTCCAAATGATTCTCTTTTTTTTTCCTTCTGCTGAGGAAGATTGCCCCTGAGCTAACACCTGTGCCAATCTTTCTCTATTTCGTATGTGGGTCACCACCACAGCATGGCCACTGATGAGTGGTGTAGGTCCGTGACCGGGAACCAAACTCCACCTGCTGAAGCAGAGTACGCTGAACCTAACCACTAGCCCCCCAAATAATTTTTTTAAAGGCCCTGATTCCTACTTTGCCTGTGGCGTGAATGCAACGTTAGCAAGCTTTGTAAACTAGAAAGCTCTATATAAACATAAGCAGGTGTCGTTACTGAGGCTCTGGAGCTGATCTCGTTGGTATTCTCCTGATGCACTGGACAGGAGTGAGTGAGCTGCATAAATGTGTGTGCATTAAGGACAGGCCGGCACAGGGGTTCTCAACACAGTGGCCCAGAACAGCCGTTATTGTTTAGGATGAAGTAAATTGATAATGAAGCTGCTATCCCCTGCTTCCTGGGTGCCCGACGCTGTACAACACACCTCACGTGTGTCTAATCAGTCAATCCTCTCTGCAACCCTGAAAGCTAGTAGGATTAGAACTGTTTTACAGATGAGAAGTGGAAAACTGAAAGGTTAAATAATTTGCCATATTCATTTGCAGGGGAACAAATCATCCCAAACCTTAGCAGCTTAAAACACAGGGTTATTATCTCACAGTTCAATGGGTCAGGAGTCCAGGCATGGCCAAGTGGGTCCTCTATCTTAGGGCCACAGTCAAGTGTCAGCTGGGGCTGAGGTCTCATTTGAAGGCTCAACTGGGGAAGGATCCACACCCAAGCTCACGTGGTTGTTGGCAGGATCCAGCTCCTTGAGGCTTGTTGGACTGAGGGTCTCAGCTCCTAGCTGGCTGTTGGCTGGAGACCACCCTCCATTCCTTGCCACGTGAGCCTCTCCAACATGCCAGCCTGCTCATCAAAGCATGCAAGCCAAGAAGGCAATAGAATCTGCTAACAAGACAGATAGCAATCTAATGTAGCCTAATCACAGAAGCAACATCCCATCATCTTTGCTGTATTCCACTGGTTAGAAGCAAGTCACCAGGATAGCCTACACTCAAGGGAAGGATTACACAAGCAGGTGAATACCAGGAGGTGGGGATCATGGGGGGGCCACACCTGCCAAAGGTCCATGGGGAGTAAAGAGCTGAGCCACGGATGCCCCTAGATTTTCCTAACAGGCTCAGGTTTGTATCATTGCACTGCACTTTCTCCACGTTCTTCAAGGGTGGGCAGGAGGTGGGAGCAGGAAGGAAGGAGAGAGAGAGATCTTTCTGCAGGAAAAAGGCTGCACTGAGCTCTTCCTAGCCAGGCCTCACTGATGAGGCTGGTCCTACAGGATGCAGCCAGAGCTAGGGCTGCCCCCCATATTAATGGTGTCCTCATTAGAGCCATGTGTAGTGCTGCATTTTAATTGTCTGGCAGAGCCCTGAGCACCCGAAGAGGAGGCTTTCCACGTCCTCCTCATCATGACTATTAATGGTCTGGGAACATTCAGGGCCCCTCAAGCCCCAGGTTGGCAGCCCCTCTCCCAGTACAGGCAGTTCAAGTCTTCCTATACCAGCCCCATAGTCCTGCTGTGAGCAAGGGCAGCACCTAAGGCTGGTACAGTATGTGCCCAGGACATGGGTCTTCTGAGCATCTGGGAGGCAGGGGTGAAGAACTCCACCAGTCACCATCAGACCTGCTCAAGGAAGGAACTCATTTTATCCTTATACTCCTGGCAGATGGCACAGTGTCTGGCAGGTGGGCGTCCGTGAATGAGAAATAAATCAGTGGTTGCTCATATGGGTCATCTGTGCAGGTGTGATGGGACATCTTTGAGCAGGGAAACCTGGTCTCCACCAAGTTGTTTCTCTCCAATCCTTGAGTGAGTGGGACATTTTGGGGACGATCTAATGGCAGAAGACCAAGGAAGAGGTAAGGACCCCTGAGATAAGCTGGTTCTGGGATTTTTGTAACTTTTCAGCAGATTCTTGGCGCCCCAAAGATGTAACTATACAAAATACGGCCCTACCAGTACCCACCCCACCCCCATTGAGGCAGGGCAGAGCTACCACTGTGCCTCTGGGCACCTCCAGCCCTGACAGCAGGGTCAGAAGTGAATACCTGTCCTCTATTTCTCCTCCAGTCCTTTCTCTTGGAATTGCCAATCCTTGAGACATAAAAGCCTTTATGCCACCCCTTTCCAGCAAAAGATTGGGGCCATTTGCCTTTCAACCTCCCTTCTAAATAAAACTCTTGGATGAGTCCCGTGTACAGCACACTCCCCTCACCATTCTAAGGGGCAGCTACATCAGTGGGCCCACAGTGAGGTCTCTGACTTCCTTCTCACTAACATAGAGATGAAAACAAATTTAATGTCAGGCAGGGCACCCCCCACCACGTACTCATCAGTGGTTGTCACCCACTATGGACCTGCACCTGGGTAACAACTACATATGCAGGCAGCCTGACAATTTATACCCAATGGGAAGCCCCCTTACATTTTCACGGCCTCCCTAGGTTGGGCAGGCTGGTAAATAGAGCATTCTTATTTGCAAGGTTGGATTAAATCTTGGAGGACCTGCTCTCCAAAGGCCATGGAGACCTTTTAACCCTTACAACAGGAAAATGGGCAGCTCCTGGCCATGAGAGCCTTGACCAAGCAGTGCCAGGACCAGCCCCGCCCACCCTCTGCACTCCCTCCCCATCCCACTTCTCCCTTTCCTTCTTTCTCTCCCCAGCTGCCTCCTCCTGCCTCCCTAGGCCGGGCTTTGCTGTGCTGGGAGCAAAAGCTTTATTGAATTTTTGCAAGTACTTTGCATGACGTCTGATTTACAATTCATAACCTGGATTACACTGCAAGTTCAGCCTTCTGGGGTCGGTGTAATTTAGATCTAGGAAATATTTGCCGTGCTTTCAATTCCCCAGACATCTGAGGGATTGGAAATGGATTCCACCCCTGGAGGTTTACAGCGTGGAGGGGGTGATGGAAGGGGAAAATGGGAAGCCGGTACACAAAACGGGGTGGTGGGGGAAGCAGCGCAGCGTGAAAACTGAGGAGGGGGGCAGAGAAAGTCAAACACTGAGCAGGAGGGGATGATGATATGCACAAGAAAGAGGGAGCAGGGGAGGTGGCGTGTGGAGAGCTGCTATCACCTGAACACATTGCCTCCCCGTGCTGCCCTGATGGCCCAGGGACCCAGACGCCGTGGGTCAGTGGAGGCAAATGCTGTCCAAGGGAAGTGGCATGGCAGTGTGGGGCAGCCCCCGGCTGAGAAGTCAAACGCTTCATCTTCTGGCCCTGCCTCTGCCACTGCCTTGCTGGGAGAGAAGCAAATCCCCTAGCCCCCTCCCGTTTTTAAGGTTTTATTGAGATATCATTCACATACCACATAATTCACCTATTTACTATTCAATGTGTACAATTCAATGGCTTTTAGTATATTCCCAGAGTTGTGTAACCATCACCACAATCAATTTTAGAACATTTTCATTACCCTGAAAAGAAACCCTGCACCCCTTAGCCACCACTCACTGAATTAGTCTTTGGGGGCTGCTGTAACAAATTACCACACTTAGTGGTTTCAAGTGACAGAAATCGATTCTCTCACAGTTGTGGAAGCGAGTCTGGAATGAAGGTGTCGGCAAGTCCGTGCTCCGTATGACGGCTCTACGGGCGCACGTTGGCCTCTTCCAGCTTCCTCTGGAGGCACCAGGCACCCCTTGGCTTGTGGCTGCATCACTACATCTCTGTCCCCATCTTCACAAGGGCTTCTCCTCGTGTGTCTGAGTCTCAAATCTCCCTCTGCCTTTTTCTTATAAGGACACATGTCACTGGATTTAGGGCCCACCCAAAATCTAGAAAGATCTCATCTCAAGATCCTTTACTTGATTACACCTGCAAAGCCTTTTTTAAAATAAAGTCATATTCACAGGTTCTGGGAATTAGAACATGGACATATCTTTTTGGGACCACCATTCAACCCACTATCCCCCTAGTGTCCCCATCTCCCCCTGGCAACTACTAATCTACTTCCTGTCACTATAGATATGCCTATTCTGGACATCCTATATGAGTAGAAACATGCATAGGTGGTCCTTTGGGACTGGCTTCTTTCACTGAGCATAATGTTTTCAAAGTTCATTCATATTCTACTATGTAGCAGTACCTCATCTTTTTTCATTGTCAAATAACATTCCATTGGATGGATATACCACATCTTATTTATCCACTCATCAGTTGGTGGACATACGGGTTGTTTCTATCTTTTGACTGTACTGAGTAATGCTGGTATGAAAATTCATATCCAACACCTAACCACTTTATCAGCAGCAAAACAGTGAGAGTTTCACACCTGCCTGGTGAGTGTGGTAGGCAACTTCTCAAATAGCTCCCAGTGATCCCCATCTCCTGGTAGTCACACCTGTGCAATCCCCTCACCTTGAATGTGGGCTGCACTTACTGACTTGTTTCTAAGGAATGGAATATGGCAAAGTGATGGGATGTCACTTCCAAGATTAGGCCATAAAACACCATGACTTCCATCTTGCTCTCACTCTCTTGCTTGCTCACTTGGTTCTTCTAATGAAGCAAGCTGCCAGGTTGTGAGTTGTCCTATGGAGAGACCCACATGGCAGAGAACTGAGTGAGGCCTCCAGCCAAGAGACAGCTGGGACTGAGGCCTGCCCACACCCACATGAGTGAGCTTGGAAGTGAATCCTTCCCCAGCCAAGACCTCAGATGAGACTGCAGCCCCGGCCGACAGCTTGCTTGCAGCCTTGTAAGAGGTCCTGAGCCTGAGGACCCAGCTGAGCCACACCAGGATTCCTGATGCATAGACTGTGAGATAACAATGTATGTGCGATGTTTTCGGCCACTAAGTTTCAGGGTAATTTGTTATGCAGAAATAGATAATTAATACAGTGAGAATAGCAGGAAAGATAAGTTGAGGAGACTTTGGGCTGCTGGGACGGTGGTCCAGGGATGAGGTTATTGGAACTAGAGCTTAAACAAGAAGAGCTGGTGTTTGGAGGGTTATGACTGTGGATATCCCAGCCCCAAATCCCATAAAATGATTTTATTTTCTTCCTTTGGGTGGAGGAGAGGTGCTGAGCTAATCAGAGTGGAAAACACACGTGCAACATACCATCCTCCCCCCTCTGAAGCTCCACAGCACAGAAGGCATAGAAATAGAGAAAGGAGCAGTGGATAGCTCCAGATCTGCTCCAAAACGCCCCATAGAGTTGAGTCAAGAAAACAGAAGTCTGGCTTCCAGGACACTGCTCTTCCCAGGGCACCAGATTTCCTAAAGGGCAGGGGGACGGTATCACCTGACTCAGAAGGTACTGTTTAGGTGGCTCACAGGGTGAATGACTGAGGACAAGAAAATATCAAGGCCTAATGAAAGTATCACAGCATGAAAGATTGTATTAAAAATGGCCACAACAACATCTCCCATCTTACCTGGTCTTCTCACAATGTGACTTTGCCACATTGCCTCCACCAAGAAGCAAAGTCCCCTTCCCTGGAAGCTAAGCAGACCTTAGAGACTCCCTCAGTCAGCAAGGTACAGCAGAAGTGATGCTGTGTGACTTCCAAGTTTATGTCAAAAAGAAGAGCTTCGGCTTCCACTTGGCTATCTGTCTCTTGGGATGTTAACTCTTAAAACCCAGCTGCCAGGCTGTAAGGAAGTCCGTGCCATATGGAGAGGTCACTTGTAGGTGTCCTGGCAGACAGCTCCAGCTAAGATCTCAGCCAACAGCCAGCATCAAGTACGAGATGTGAGAGTGAAGAAGTCTTCAAGATGACTCCAGCCACCATCTGACCAAACCATATGAGAGAACCCAAGTGAGAACTGGCTGGCTAAGACTAGTCAACCTCGAAAACCGTGAGTGATAACAGTAATAAATTATTATTTTTGTTTTATACCACTAAGTTTGGGATAGTTAACCTGTAGATAACCTGATAACCTGAACAAAACAAAGATGCCATAATTATGAAGATGATACATAGATGATAAGAGATAGATATAGACAGATGGATGGATAGGTAGATAGATAGATTGATAGATGGATCAATGGATGGATGGAAGGAAGGAAGGAAGGGAGGGAGGGAGGGAGGAAGGATAGACAGACACCAAATGAGTACTTACTATGTGCCAGACACTAGACCAAGTGACTTATTGATATTTTCTCCTTTGAAGCCTCACAACAATTTTATGAAGCTGGTATTTTTGTCCCCATTCATAGATACAGAAACATGGGCTCAAGGGTTTCAACAACTTACCTGAGGTTACCCAGCTAGGATGGAGCAAGTCCTCCTGACTCCAAGTCCGTGCTCACACCTGCAGGGTGTGGAACCCAGGTGAGGTAGGGAGGAAGGGGGAATTGAAGACGAAAAATGATAGAAGTTCTAGGCCTTATAAACTCAAGCAGATCTTAACACTCTCTGTACCAGCCTGACCTCTCTTCTGGATGCCTCCCTTTAAGATTTTGTCTGGAGTACACCTTGCCCTTTACTCTCCTCCTGGGGACTAGAGGAGAAACTATTTCTTGACCTAAAAACAAAGAACCTAAGAGAGAAGGCTGCCAAGGACCCTACTGTGCCATCTTCTGTCCTGGAAAGAAGATGGCCAACATGGAAAGATCAGTTTTGCTTTTGTTGTTGTGATGGTGGTGGTGGTGGTGGTGGTGGTGGTGGTGGTGGTGATGGTGGTGATGATAGTGGTCGTGGTGGTGGTGGTGGTGGTGGTGGTGGTGGTGATGGTGGTGGTGGTGATGATGGTGGTGGTGGCTGTGGTGATGGTGGTGGTGGTGGTGGTGGTGGTGGTGATGGTGGTGGTGGTGGTGGTAGTGGTGGTGGTGGCGGCGGTGATGGTGGTGGCGGTGGTGATGATGGTGGCGGTGGTGATGGTCGTGGTGGTGGTGGTAGTGGTGGTGGTGGTGGCGGTGATGGTGGTGGTGGTGGCGGTGATGGTGGTGGTGGTGGTGGTGGTGGTGGTATGGGTGATGACAGTGGTAGTTAAAATTTATGGACCCTGTCTGCAGAAAAAGAAGGCCTCTGGCCAGAATCATGCCAAGCCCTCTCCTCTAAAGCCATCCAACAAAAGGAGATGGATGTGGCGTGTGACATCTTTAGAACACAGCTGGTTATAGAAGTCCCTCCTTAACTCTTTCAAGCAGCCAAGAACCCTAGAGCCTTCGACACTTGCCTTCTCTCCTACATGGGTGATATAAACCTGGTTCCCCAAGGCTCAGGAGCTATTTCTGATTCTAATTAAATGACCCAAGGCAGAAGGAGAGTCCTTGTTGGTTTAACACAGAATTCCCAAGGCTCAGCGTGGTGCCTGGCTTATATTAGTCCCTTGATACACATTTATGAATAAATAAACCTTCAACAAGCCATAGTCTTGCTGGGGACCAGGGATATCCATGGCTGGATTCCCAAGATCTCACTGGGGCTTTCAGAGAGGGGTGGTTTAGGATAGGAGTTGGGCAGCATGGGCCTAGGACATGATGGACAGAGATGGCTTCAGGTCCTTCCAAACACAGAAGAAACTGTCATGATCACATTATTCAAAGATGGAGGGAGGTTGACTGCTGACTAGGCCTTTTGCGTGACCTGGAAGAAGTCACGTTTTTTAAGAACATACTACCGTAAAAAGTAATAGCTAATGTTTCTGATGGTTTGTGATGAGCTATTTTAAAACTTTACACAAATTTACTCATATGATCCTCACAACAACCCTATGACGTATGTACTGTCATCATCACCATCATCATCATTTTATGGAGGAAAAACTGAAGTTGCAGAGAGAGGAGCAAGTTGTCCAAAGTTCCACAGCTAGTTACTGAGCAGCAGAGCTGGGACAAAATCCCAGGCAGTCTAGGCTCTTAATCACTCACCACACAGCCCCATGCTTCCCGAGTGCTTCCTGTGGGCCCTGCCCTGCATTCCACACCTTTCCATAAGTTGTCACACTCAATGACACCAATCCCGTGTGGTGGGTGGACTGGCAGTGTCCTGGCAAGAAGGTGTTGGTACACCCTAAGGCTGTGATGGAGTAGAGTGGAATGAAGGGACCATTGACAAAAGTGAAGCAAGGGTAAGGGGACCCAAGGAATGGGGAGGACACCCCCAGCGCCTAGCAAGGAAGGGAAACCATCGCACCTCTAGGGCTGAGGGGCAAAGGGAGAGTTTGGAGACAGAGGTGATGTAGGAAGAAGCCACTGACCTCCACTCCCTGGCAGGGAGGGAGCCAGGGATGAAGTGTCCTAAACTGTGTGGCCCATCCTTTGAGCTGTTAGCGCCCACTCTAG
The DNA here is from genome assembly GCA_031878705.1 of Tapirus indicus. Classification (NCBI taxonomy): domain Eukaryota; kingdom Metazoa; phylum Chordata; class Mammalia; order Perissodactyla; family Tapiridae; genus Tapirus; species Tapirus indicus. Next base: position 53,257,882 of record CM062932.1, read on the forward strand.
CAGGCCAGAGGCTACAGGAGCTGGTCCTCAGATGAGCCCTCAGAGGCGGCCCAGCACAGAGCAGTGGAGAGGGGCTGAGAGTGGCTGGAGGGCAAACGGAGACCTTCCAGCACAGGAGAGTCAAGAAGTTGAGACCAAGAGAGGTTCAGCAACTCGCCCAAGGTCACGAGCTCAGAGGCGGCAGGTGGCAGAGCCAGGTTGACTAGACTCTGGAATCCCTTCCACAGCCGCCTGTGTGGTCTGAGTCACAGCGAGGAAGGGTTCGGTGTGCGCACATTGGTGTAAATGATCATCAAGGCTGTCAGCAGCCGCGGCAGTGTTTTATAATGGGATTTTAATTCGCTCCCCCCATCACCCCGCTGAGCTGAGAAGCACTCCTGTTTGTCTATTTCTTGTTAGGCTGTTTGCTTAAAACGGGAAACAGGAGGCAGCGCCTCTGGTCTACTTACCTCTGGGAGCCATTCACTCTCTGAGCCAAACCCCTTCTCAGGTACCCAGGTGGCTCTGCAAATGCCGCCATCCTCCCTGTGGCCGGAAGGGAGAAGGCAGCACAAAGTGCACCTTTGGAATGGGGAAGGGAGCTGGCCACAGCCTGGAGACACTGCCCCGCAGGCCCAGGAGGTGGCCATGTCCCCTGAGCAGGGGCTTTGGCATCTGACAGAACCTGATTGCCAGCCCCCGTCCCAATCATTCCCACATCCAGAGGCACCATCACTGTCCACTCGATCGTCAGGCCAAAGTCTGAGCGTTCACTCTTGAGGCCTCATCCCCACCCCACACCTGATCTTCAGTAAATCCTGTGGACTCCAGTCATCCTCCCCAGAGAGCCAGCCTCAGCTCCTGACATGCCAGGTCTGACAATCTATGAGAAGCGGAATTCCCTTTTTACAATGGATATACTCCTGCACGCTTGCACTTAAACTGCATTCTTGTAAACTGAATCCCGGCACGCCATTGGCTCACTGAAGCTCTCACTGAGATGCCCTCCCCAGTGAATCTGAATGTTTTAATCCTAGCTCTGCCATTGGAGGAGTCTAGAATTTTCCAGAAACCGTTTTGTGCTGATTCACTCATGCTTATGATATGGGTTGTTCGTGGGGTTCCTTTAACCACTCTGCTCTATGTATTGAGCTTCTGGGAGCAGTTCCCAGGGTGCCCCCGGGTGGCTTCTCTTGGTGCTGACCATGACGACTGTGCTGGCTACTCTCCATTAGCCTTCCCCCACCTTCTCCCACCTGCCCACCTCCCCACCTGCACCCCCCATTCCTGCCCCCCCACTAAAGTTGTTCTTTCTTCTCCCCTCTGCTCTGCATCTCGGAAGGGTGACTTCTGCAAGCTGGATCAGCTGGGCCTTCATTCCCCTGCCTTCTAGTTGGGCTTGGCCAATCAGTTGGAAGCACTGGCAGGAGTAAGGGCGGGAGGAGAGAGAGGCTGGGGTATTTATTCCGCACACCCCTCCGCTGCTGGCAATGGCTCTCTCCCACTAGGGCCACAGTGGCGTTCTTCATGGCTCCAGGCTCCACAGGCTCCCGTACCACCATTCCTTTCCCTCACACCTTTGGACCTCCAGGAGGAAAAGCCTCCCCACTCTTGCTGGTCCTTGGATCCCACATCATCCCGTGTTGGTTCCCTTAACTCTGCTCACAGGTCTGTGAACGGCCTCTTCACTAAAGTGCCTTCGGTGGAACCCTTGGCTGGTGCCATCTGTTTCTCGCTGGGACCCTGCCTGGTAAAGGATAGTCATGTCAATGATGTTGACACGCTCTGGAACTCAGAATCTTGACTCCCGGCCCCCACCCAGGGCACCTGGGTAACTCATTTCTAGCCCATGGGTTGGTTGGGAGGAAGATTAGATGCCTCGGTGGGGAAGCAAAGACCCCAAGGTGAGGCACCCTGAGGGCAGGTCTCTCAGCCTCTGCACCATTGACATTTGGGGCCAGATCATTCTTTGTGGTTGAAGGGGAGTGGCTGTCCTGTGCGCTGTAGGATGTTTAGCATCATCTGGCCCTACCCACAAGATGCCAGGTGCACCCTCTTCCCAGTCATGATAATCAAAAATATCTCCAGACATCGCCAGATGTCCTCTGGGGGACAAAGTAACCGCTGGTTGAGAACCACCACCCTCCAGGAGGATGGGGCATGAGCTGAGGACTAACTGGGCTGGTTTGCTTCTTAGGAGAAGGACAGGGACAAAACGGGCAGCCCAGGATGCCCTGAGAGGTCTTGGCCTCCTAGGAACACAAGAAAGGGGTCCTCAGCAAGGTTCCACAGTCACTCTACCACATGCCCCTCCAGCCCCCACAACTGGGTGAGGCCCAGGCTTTGAGAAGCCCACTCCTTACGCTCAGCCTGATGCCCTGCTTGGCTCTGGAGCCTGAGCAGGTGCGCCCCAAATGGCTAGTACCTCTTCTGCTCCCTCCCTGCCCTCACCCACACTCTCATCCTTCTCTGCTCTAACCCACTTTGAAATGATTTTGGGAGGCAGCTGGCAGCAGGGGAGTACAGCTGCTGCTAAGTTATCCAAACGATTTATCTTAAGATTCATGCAGAATTCATTGTGTGGGGACTAGGGTGGGTTGCGCTTTAATATTCATGCAGATTTGGAAGAAATGTTAATCATGGGTTTGGGTAATTTGCACTTTTGCTTAATTCTCCTCCTCCCAGGCTTCGCTGGCCGGCCCCCCAGCCCCTCTCTCCTCCTCTCGCACGTCCTGGGTTCCCCCCAGCCACCACGGCAGCTGGGGCTGGATTCAGAGGTTGGGTGGCAGCTGACCTGCTGTCTCCCCTGGCTGAGCAGGCCCCACAGCACCTTTGAGCGAGAAAGGGGAGGCTGGGTGGGCAGCAGTGGAGAAGAGCTAGGGGAGTTTCTGGGGTTTCTTGATGGGAAATAGATAACCTGCTATAGCAACCAGATCTGTGTAAACTAGCATTGATTATTCTCAAATTAACAGCTTGGGCATTTCAAACCCAAAACAAGGCCTTGGCTCAGCCCTCATCTCTTCCTCCCTCCCTCCCTCCCGGCTCCCCAGTCTCCACGGCCTCCTCCCCGTGCCCCACGGTGACAACTGTCTGGGCCCCAATAGGTGAGAGACAGGCTCTTGGGGGAAAGGGCCTCAGAGGTCTCCACTCAGATCTCATCAACACACTCTTGCCCCTCACTTTCTCCAACCTTGTAGAGGAGAGAGCCTTCTGGAAATTGTCCACGGCGCTGACTGCCCCAGTCCTGGTTTGAGCCCTGCATGTATGCAGAAATGAGCTTTAAGACTTGAGGCTGAGCCCAGGTGAGGTAGGGACAGCTTTGGAAGATCGCAAGGGTGATGCTGGAGAATGGTCCCAGGGCCTCCGCGGGGCCCCAGAAGAGCACCTAGAAAAGTCCCAAATCCCCCCAGGCTGCTCTCTGGCCTCCTTCTCTTCCTCTTACAGATGGGAAAAGTAAAGTCCGGAGAGCGATAGGGGCTAGCCCAAGTTCACACAGCTTGCTAATGGCAGAAGGGGAGATGGAGTCCAAGGTTGCCAGAGGCACCGTCAGATGTATGGCCCAGCATCAGGCTCCAGGCAGGAAATAGACACCACTCCAGACGCTCAGAGGGGGGGATTCACACAGACTTTGTTGCTCGGGTGAAGGAACAACCGAGAAGCCAGAAAGGGGATGACGAGGCAACTTAGGAACTAACAACAACATGAAGCTGGTAGCACCCCGGGCGGGAGGGAAAGGAGGAGAAGACGGGCCCCTCATGGAAGCTGGTGGCCCATGTAACAAGAGCAGGAGTGACAAATAAACAGCAATGCTTGTGAGGAGGAGAAATACCCCTGCTCCTCCCTTCAGCCTCCTGCCCAGGCCTCACACCTGTCTTAGTCCACTCCGGCTGCTGTAACAAGACCAGAGACTGGGGGCCTTAAACGACAGACACTGATTTCTCACAGTCCTGGAGGCTGAAATTCAAGATGGAGTCACCGGCAGATTCAGTGTCTCGAGGCCTGCTTTCTGGTTCACAGACGGCGTCTTCTCTCTGTCCTCAGGCGGTGGAATGGGTGAGGAGCTCTCTGGGGTCTCTTTTATCAGGGCACGAATCCCGTTCATGAGGCTCCACCCTCCTGACCTAATCAACTCCCAAAGCCGCCCCCTCCAAATACCATCACCTCGGGGGTTAGGTTTCAACATATGAATTTGCGGGGGAACACAACATTCACTCGAGAGGTTTGGCTAAACCCAGCCAGGAGCCAGCTGCTGTGATCAGCCCCCTGCAACACTGAGCAGAGCAAGAGAAGCACAAAAAGCAGATCTGAGAGCAGACAGTCAAATGACCAGCCCAGGGGCTTTCACTCCAGACACTGTCCCCTCCCTCCCTCAGGCCTCACTGTGGGCCTGGCAGGAGGGGGCTGGAGAGCAGGGTCCAGGAGGGGCATCATGGGACTGTCCCAGGCACCAGAGGTGACAGAGATAGCAGAGCTGGGTTTGACAGAAGGAAGAGAGCTAGGGGTAGGGGTGGTGGGCACTGCTCCCTCCCAGCTGGCTCTCCCTCCTCCTGGCCCTTTCCTCCCTCTCCTGCTGGGATCTGGTCGGCTTCCAACCCCAGCAGCCGGTGTTACCTGTCACTGCCTGTCATCTTCCCCCACTACCACACAGCTGCCTCTGTCTGGGCCCAGAATAATAATCAGGGAGATGCAGACACCAGAGGAAAGGGGCCCAGGAGATGCGGTCCAGAAGGCCACCCTCTTGCCCTGCCTCTCCTGTGTCTTTTAAGACAGAGCGTCTCAAACCCCTGACACCCACCCCCCCAAAACACACACACACACACATACATGCACACACACAAGCACACACATACTCCCATACACACACATATACTTGCTCACACACACATACACACATACACACACGCTCACTTCACACATACATATGCACACACATACATACGCACACCCATATACACACATACATGTACACACGTGTGCATGCACACACATGTTCACGTGCACATGCACATGCACACACACGTATGCTCATACACACACTCTCACACGTTGGAGGGTCCTGGAAGTAGGGTGCCTGGGAAGGCTCTTGGGCCCGGGTGCCGAGGGACAGCAGAACGCCTGCTGAAGAGAGAGTGAGGGAGCTGCCCGTGAGGGAGCGCCTTCAAGTGCCCCCGTCTCCCATGGTTAGTGGAGGAGGCCCCAGAGCAGACCTTCCTTCAAGACAGAGCCCCTTGAAGACAAGGTGTGCACGGGACGCCTCCACCTGGAGCAGGGAAGGAGTGTAACCTGTGACGCTCCCTGAGGCCCTGATGCTACGTCACCTGCAATAGGAGGTCCAAGCCGTCCTTAGCACAGTGTCTGGCACACACCCGTGGGCATTTAGGAAGACATTTTCTTCTGCCTAACACGTTGCCCGTCCTGGGGCTCTCGTGGGGAACTCATCACGAGCTCTCTGTGATGCTGGGGGCTTCAAATGTGGTGGCCTGAGTGGTCCCTCCTCCCGGTTACAGACGTGATCGTGTGACATCACACATGTGATCATGTGATTGAACTGTCACAATACTGCATTGCCCCGGTTCAGAGACAGTTATGTGATTCAAGACAGCCAATCAGAGTCTTGCTTGGGACAAATCTATTGATTCTGTTGGAAACACGATACGAGGTGGGTTCGTTGATTGTAACAAACGGACCACTGTGGTGTAGGATGTAGATAGTGGGGAGACTGGAGGGAGGCCGGCGATATATGGGAACTCTGTATTTTCCACTCCATTTTGCTGTGAACCTAAAACCACTCTAAAAAGTAAAGTGTATTTTTAAAAAAAGGTTAAGAGTCTTTAAATCTGAGGGGAAAAAAACCCCAAAATATGTGAGTAGATAAAAGGAAGAAAAGCAATCATCATTTAATATTAAAATATTTCTCAGTGTGAGGTAGAGGGGCTGGGAATTCTAGTTTGCAAATTAAAAGCTATTCCTATGAAATTATATATACGTGCTTTAGGAGGATGCATAGGCCTTTAGAGTACAAGAATTACTTAAATCACTTAACTTCTACTGGACTTCTTTTGTGCATGGGGTGTGAGATGGTACGAAAGGCCATTTGTAACTATCTTTTTAAGAGTCATCTTTATCGAGTTTGAATAAAATGCACAAATTTTTTAAAAAAATAATAATACTTTGCATTGGGGTTGCTAGCACTAGTAAGGAGAGACGCTGCAGAGCCATGGCTGTCCTGCCCGTGCTGTGGGGGAGCCTGTCATGAGAGTCCAAGTAGAGGTTTGAGGAGGAGAGGGACAGTCCTGACAACTTGGCTTGAACATCTGGAAACAGCTATGCCTGAAATCAGCACAACTCTTGGACTTTCCAGATATCTGGGCCAAGAATATCCTGATTCAAGTTAAGTTTCTGTTATTTGCAACAAAAAAAAGTCCTAATAAAACAAATGAACGGACCAATGAGCATGGAAGCCAGGCCTTGAGAGAGAAGGAAATGAACTCCAACTCCTGTTCCCCAGATTCAAAGATAAAGAGATCTGTCTGGGTAGAGCAGGGTAGAGCAGCACGACCTTACACAAAGCTTAGAATCAAAGAAAGACAGCAAGCACTCTGTTTTATAAAATTGTCCTGTAAAAAGGAGGGGTCTAGGCCTGTGATCCAGCTCAGCACCATGGCCCAAGGGTTTCTGCAGAAGAGCAGGTTTTCCTAGAGGGTACAGTTGCTGTTGGGAGCTCCCCCAAATTGTCATCCTAGCACCTGGGTTGCACAGTGGGAACTGCCGGCTGAGCATGGAGTCTGAACTAAAGGGAGCTCTAACCTTGGTGCTGTAACATTTGGAGGCCACTGCCGCAGCCTGGGCTGGGACCGAGACCATCCAAGTGTCCTTCATTGAGCTTCACAGGACCCGTCTCCAACAGCGACACCATGTGGTAGTGGGAAGTAATGGCAGTAGTGGGCTGATGAGACAGCGGTCGTGTCAACTCTCAGCTAATGGAATAGAACTGTACCCCTTAGTGCAGCGTGAGTCCCTGGGGTTCTTGGACAAATCAGGTGGAGGGAGACCACGCAAGGGAGATCCTGAGTATTTCAAGTATTTGAGAAAATCACTGAAAGAAAAATAAGAGATGTAATCTGTTTACATGCCAAGCTGGAAACTCAGATCATATATTTTTCCAAAGAATATACAGACTAGAAGGTCAAGAGCCCAGAGATCTGATTCCAGCCTGTTGCTTATTTAGTGTGTGACCTTGAGGGGGTCATGTTCACTCTTGTTTCTTCATTAACTAGCCCCCCCTCCACCTCCACTGGCTTCAATATTCTGTGATGCTGGGATACCCTCTGCCTGGAGATGGAGAATGAGAAGAACCAGGGACTCCCAATCGGGCCGTGTCGCCTTCCAGCGATCCCACAGACTACACGCGCAAAGCCCTCCGAAGGCCTCCCCTGCGATCAGGAGGCTGTGGCTTCCGTCAAGCATCTCCCCCACCACACAATGCCCGCCATCCCTGGGGCTAGAGGGAGAAGCCCAGGAGAGTAGGCCTGGGAGAGGGCATCCTTCTGAAGCAATGTATGATGCACAAAGTGGGGTGTTGTATCTGCAGGTGGCTTTCACACTGGCTGCTCAGAGCAACCTCCTACAGAGCAGGCCTCACCGCCCCCACTGCACCCTGGAGGCCAGGACACAGCCCTGACACCACTTCAGGCCCCTGTTCCCCTCACCCACACCCACCATTCTCTGAAGAATGTGCAGGTAGGGCAGGACCACTCACGGGCCCCTGGACGCTGGACTACCACGTGAAGGGAGGAGAATCCTAGCCGTCAGGGTCGAGGGTCTGAGCTAGAGGGGATCTTCGAATGTTCTGCAAGTACCCCAGTTTTCAGACAAAGAAACTGAGGCTCAGAGGGGGAATTGAGTCGAGCAAGCCTCCCAGGGAATCAGCGCTGGAGCTCAGCTGGCCTGGCTCCTAAGCCAGCATCTCTCGTCTGCATCCCCCTCCACCCAGTGCCATCTTGGATGATGCTCTAGGCCTCTTGACACAGCATGGCCAGCTGCTGGCTGCAGAGTTGGGCAACGAGTGTCAGGGGCCAGCAGGGTCCTCCACCCATCCCCCCAGCCCCCGCCCTTCTGCCCAGGGCTGTGAGGTTCTGAGCCCACAGTAATCTATCCCCTGAGCTTCCGAAGGCCAGGAAGCTGCTAAAGCTCTGTCCCCAAGAGTGCAGACTGAAGGGGATTTGGGTTGAGCGGGGAGGAAGTGAGGAGAGGTGACTGAGGCCCAGAGTTGTGTTCCAAGGGGATTGGCTGGGGATGCAGAGAGCATTTGTGTCAAAGCTGGCTCCAGGCTCAGACACAAACCACTTCCTCTCCTTGGAGGGAAAACACACAAGTGCCTTCAACAAAGGCTTTAAATGGAATGCGTCCAGGCTTTTCAATGTTCTCTTCCTAGAACAGGCCCCTCAATTCCACCCTCTCTGAGCCGGCCACTAGGAAGGCACATCTCTAAGTCTGCCTGGAAATGAGGAGTCTGGCCCTCTCATTCGCTCTGAGAGAGACGGTGCAGGGCAGTGGACAGGTGGGCGAGTCCAGCTTAGGTTCTGTAGTCAGACTGCCTCAACCCCTGCCTCTGCCACTTACTGGCTGGGTGAGCTTGAGTAAATTGCTTCATGTCTCTGAGCTCTAATTTCTTCACCGATAAAATGGCAAAATAGCATTACCTACTGTTTTAGTTTTCTATGCTGCTGTAACAAATTAGCACAAATTTAGTGGCTTGAAACAACCTAAATCTGTTACCTTACAGCTCCGTCAGTTAGAAGTCCAACACAGGTCTCGCTGGGCTAAAATCAAGTTGTCAGCAGGGCTGTATCCCTTCTGGAGGCTCTAGGGGAGAAGGGTTTTTCAGCTTCTAGAGGCCATGCCCATTCCTTGGCTGGTGGTCTCTTTCCTCTGTCTTCAAAGCCAGCAACGTAGCATCTCTCTGACCGTTCTTCTGCTGTCACATCTCTTTCTCTGACCTCCCTATTCCACTTTCAAGGCCCCTTGAGATTACATTGGGCCCACCCAACTAATCCAGGATGTTTCCCATGTCAAGACCCTTAATCACTTCTGCAAAGTCCCTTAAGCCATGGAAGGTGACACCTTCACAGGTTCCAGGGACTGGAGTGTGGACATCTTGGGGGGACGGGGGGGTGCTATTAATCTGTCAACCACACCTACCTCTTAGTGTCACCAAGCAGGTTTGACAAAATAATGTACGGAATGGGCTTGGCCTGGTGCCCAGGACATAGTAGCCACTCAATAAAGGCAGCTGTTTTTATCATCATGGCCTCGTCTTGTGATATCTTAAAAGGGCAGCTCTACCTGCCTAGGGACATGCACAGCCCATCCGCTGTGCACTGTATGCGTGCTGGCAGCACTCGGGCATGCACGACAGGCCACCTGCCTGCTCTCCCTCTGCACAGCGCCTGCCTCTGGCACAAGACTCCAGATGCTACTGTGCATTTTGTTTATGCCCAGGCATTTGCACCCTCTTGCTGTGACACAGATGTTTGCACAGATGTTCACATGCTGACGTACATGTGTGCACATACTTGATCTGCTGCACAGCAAAGTGTGCACACACACCCCTGGACAGGCACATCCACGCCTCCCCAGACCCCTGCTCATCCTGGGCACTGCCAGCTATTCCTGCCCCTGAGCAGACCCAGCTGCCTCCATGCCCAGGGCAACGGTCAGGTGGTCACAGGACCCCCACAGCCTGCACCCAGCACCCCCCGCCCCCATCCTGTCCTGGGGAGTCTCCACCTCCCACTCCCACTCCCAGAGCGCCGGCTCCATTGATTGGCCTTGCAGCTCAGCAGCCAGAGATGTGCCCCAGCTGGAGGAAAACACTTGTAATTTATGGAGTGTCTGATTTTTAATCAGTTTTTTGTTCCTGTGCTGTAATTGTCCTAATTAGATATACATATTTTGATGAAGGTTTTTCCAAAATAAAAATTGTAATCATATCTTGCTTGACATTCTTTACACCCACTCGCTATGATCCAAACTTCCACTGCGGTGCAGTCTGGAAATGCAGGCATCCACGCACTCCTCCTCCGGGCCCCCACAGGCTGGACGCGGGCCACCGTTGGGCAGGGCAGCTTCCTCTTGCCCTGGGCCCCCAAGTGCTCCATCAGGGAGGTGGCCTTCCTGCTGTGGGCTCAATGGGACCCCGAAGGCCTCACTGGGCAGGGTTTATGACTAGGGAGGGCTCAGTAGCCTCAGCCACCAACGTGCCCTCTCTCTGCCTACACTTCTGCTCCCTGAGCACCCCCCCCACTCCCATAAAGTGAAGCCACCCCACAGGCCTCAAGGACAAAGGCAGGCTTCTGCCATCCCCCATTCTTATGAATAATCACAATTCCTGCCACTTACCGAGCATCTACAGTGTGCCGGGCACCGTGTTTTATATCCATTACCCCTAACCCACAGGATGACCCTCGAAGGGAACTGTACAGAGGAAGAAATCAAGACTTGGAGAAGGTAATTCGCTTGCTCAAGGTCACACAGCAATAAGTGGAAGTGTTGCCGTGCTGCGTTCTCAATCTTAGCCCAATGCTGACAGGCAAAAGCTGCCTTCCGGGGAGGGTCCGGGACCAGCTGCAGCTCTCCAGCAGCCCCTCTGGGTGGGAGACCCGCACAGCTGGGCTCACTCCTCACCTGCCCTTGAGAGGCTCGTGACGCACATCTCCTGCCGGGGCTGCAGTGTGGACCACGTGTGGGTCTGTCCGGAGCCCGTCTTCGTGAGTCTCTCCAGGACCCAGAAACCCAGGTGCAGGTGTGTTGCCAAGACGTCAGCTCTAAGACTGGCTGGGAGGATGTGGACAAGAACTGATTCCCAGGGTCTTAGCCTCCAGAGAGGATGCCCTACAGCAAAATGATCAGATCACAAGATTCAAGCTAAAAACTGTGCTGGTTCTTAAGCTGTTGTCGCTCGGCTCCAAACCCGCCTGGTCATGCTGGGCTGTGCGACGCCGGGGCTGCGACCCTGAGGAACCCATCCATTTCTGCTTTGCCTGCTGCACCCGGTTAGCTCCTGCCAGCAGGGGGCACTAGAGGCACCGGGATGAGGGAGGAGGGAGCGGGCACTGGTTCATTGTTCTCTGCTTCCTGTCTGCTTCCTGTTCCTCTCAAGGTCACCCTGGCAACCGTTCTTCACCCTGGCAGTGGAGCTGGTTTTGTTATCAATAGTAGTTTCCAGTTTGCAGTTTTCTTTCTCTGCACTACCAGAACCAGCCTCTGGTCTTGTGCCCTCACAGAGATCCCAGCAATGACTAGCCATGCCTGCCCCCACCCCAAGAGGTCTGAGTCCCAGCTCCATGGGGCCTCACCCCCAAGCTACCAAATTCTAATAATCCCACCCTCTTGCCTTGATCCCCCCACACTAGGGATGGTGGCTGCTCCCTGCAGTTGCTACTTCTGTGATCCCTCGGTACCATAGAACATTCATGGTTCTCCAACACTTATTCAACCAAGTCCTTCTATTACACCCTCTCTGTTAAAATAACTGGTGTGGTTTCTGATCTTTGATGTACCCCAGCCCACGTGGTGTCCAACTTTAAACTGGGAAAGGTGATCTGAGAGGTGTGGCAGCCACACCCATGCTAGGGAAGGGGTGACCTGCTGGCGCACGGAGTGGGGTGAGAAAACCCAGCAGAGAACTGTGTCAGCCCTGTCTGCTCACCCAGGGCACCCTGCTTTTGTGCCTGGCTGGAAGAATGAAGGAGCCAATGAATGAATGAGCATATGAAGAACAAATGGATGAAAGAAGAGTGGTTGGCCACGGGGCACCCCTCTTCTTACAGAGTCTAGCACAGCACCAGCAGGCTAAAGCCAACATGCAAATCTAGCTTTGTAATGGTTGAGATGAAAAGCCCAAGGTCCCTCTGGGGTAACTTGACACAGAAAAGGGGGTGAGTGGGCAGCAGAATTGAAGATGAACTAAGCCTGCCTCATGCAGTCATCAGAGTAATTAATGTTAACAATAGCCCCAAAACCCTCAGTGCCTTGACACAATAAAGTCTTATTTTGCACTCACATGAAGTTGGATGTGGATGTTGCTGATCAGTTAGAGACTCTCCTCCAAGTAGTGACTCAGGGACCCAGGTTTCCTTCATCTTGAGGCTCTGCCAGCCCTAGGACATCCTGGAGATCCTCTGTTGGATTCTCTGCATCCAGCTGGCAAAGAGAAAGGAAAGAAAACACAGAGGTCTCACACCCAATGCTTAACCAAACACCTTGGCCCAGAAGTGACATGCATCTTTTCCATTCACATTCCATTGGTGAGAATAGTCATGTGTCCCTACCTAGGTGTAAGAGGGGCTGGGAAATGTGGCACCTAGCTGGGCAGCTATTTTCCAGCAATGATTTTACACCATGGAAGAGTAACACACATTTTTGTTGGTCAACTAGCCATGTCTGCCACCCTGAGGCATAGCGTTGAGTTTATGCTGTGATATCAGAAATATGTTAGACCTAGACCTTGCTTTTGAGGGACCACAAACTAGAGAAGGTAGACCAACATAAAGAGATGAAATACAGTGTGTGCGTTCTATTTTATGGGTAGCCAGCAAACAACCTCCGAATGTTGGACAATGGGTATGAGAAGAAACAGAGAAGCTGTATCTCACGGTCCTGGGCTTCACATGTTTTCAGTCTGATTGACAAGACAAGGTCGGGGCCAGTGAGACAAGTAGAGACCAGTCTGAGACAGACAGGATCCACCAATCTCTGCAGCATAAATCAGGTTTCATACATGACTGGACTAGCGTTATTGTTGCCCGAATATTTCTTCCTATTTCCATCTCAATAGCATCATCTTGATTAGATGATCATAACAAGATGCTTAAAAGATCCCATTACTACTAAAAGAATGTTGCCTCCATCCAAAAGTTGCAATAGAGCTTTCTTTTCCTAAGAAAACTCTAACCAGCCCTCCGTGTAGGTTGACTGTGGTGGACATGTGCTCAGCATCCCTTCCTTCGGGATTCTCTCTCCCTCACCTAGTGTCCTGAGCCTTCCCCAGCCTCGGGCAGGGGTAGGTCCATGATCCCATTATAATATCCCATCTCTGGCAGTGGTGATCCATTAAAAGGAGATTCAAGTTGGACCAATAAAAATCCTTCCCTAGAATCAACTTAAAGATACGGGGGAGAATATACCTTTTCCCACTGAAGTTGATAAGCTGGGAAAATATGAATCATGGACTTGTGGCCATGTTCCTCACCACACAGAAGGATCCTTCTCTGAATGAAGCCAAGCAAAAGATGAGAGGCAGAAGGAGGGAGAGCTTTGAGTCTTCAATCCAGTTCCCAAGGGCCAGGTTCCTACTGCTATTCCAGAATCCCTCGCAGCTCCTGGGCAATATCTCCCCTCTTCACTTAAGCTGGTTAAGTTGGGTTTCTAGCTTTGCAAACAAATGAGTCCTGACTAATACACTGGCTTCAAAGCGCCATGCCCAGCCCATCTTACCTACACATCTCTATTTTCCTACAGAAAAATGACTTGCCAATAGAATTGGTTGTGGAGCTCTTCTTAAAAGTAGAGATTCCTGGGCCTAACCCCATCCTTCCTGATCCAGAATTTCTGGGGATGGGCCCAGGCATCTGTATAACGCTACTGGTCGTTCTGATGCACACACAGTCCAAGTCTGCAGCAGGGGATCACTGTGTTCCCTTGACTGGTTCCTGGGGTCAAGCCCCTCTGGAGAATTTCACTCTGGCTGGGTACTAGACCTTAAGAGGGACATTGGAGGGCATGAGCAGGAGAAAATCAGGTCAGTCAGGGCTTTCAAGCTGCTTTTCCTCTGATGTGTTTTTCAGAAATCAGGGTGTTTAACCAGAGAAACAGAGAATCCACAAGGGGCGTGCTAACTGTCTTGCACAGTGTGAAAGCTGTCATGTGGAAGAGGAACAGATTGACTTTGCAGTGCTCCAGAGGGCAGGCCTTCAACCAAGGGCATCCTGGTGCCAGATTTTAGCTAAACAAAGGGGAGAACTTTCCAGCAATTAGAGCTGCCCCATCATAGAAGGGCTGCCCCATAAGGTAGTGAGCTGCCCGTCTCGGCAGCAGGCATGCATCAGTAGCTCACCATATGTCAGCTGCTGTGGCCGGGATGGTTCCACTGAACAGAAGGTTGGATGAGCTGCCCTTTTCTTGCCAAGATTCTACAATTCTAGAACGTGGTCTGGAGACAAAAGAGGCCATGCATACAGGAGGCGCTGAGTGGCCAGAGGGGAGAGATGAGCACACGGTTGCTGGGAGGACTCGTGTGAGAAACAAAATTCATGGTAGACCGAGAAGGGCTGCCCAGTAACTGATTAATCACAACATTGGCTAAGACTAAAATCAGGGAATTTTCCACTTTATGTAACTTCGTTTCATTTTACTATATTATCATGACTGTGAATTACTTTTATAAAGAGGAAAAAAATCCCAACTATTTCCATTCTGAAAAAATAATAAAGATAATAAACTAGCCAATACCTATGATGCCTGGGTGTAAACGTGGGGAGTGAGAGGTGGCGGGGTGTTGTGAATGACGGGGCTTTCCCATCAGCAGAAGAGCCCATGGCCCAGAAGGCCACACTTCTGTCCCCCTCGATCCTGCTCTCTTGGCCCTAAGTGTCAGTGTGACCAAGATAACCTGAGTTACATCTTCGCCCAGGGATTCTCAAACTTTTTCATGCCCAGGCATCTAGAAACTTCTCTGAGTATGCTATTTTTATTTCCATAGCAGGGAGAAAGGCAAAGCCCACGTGCCATATCAGCAGAGTAAGGGAGGGAAGAAGGAAAGAGACGCCTGAAAAGGAGATATTTGACTCTAATCTTGCAGAAGGAGGAGAGAGGACAACACTAGGAGTATTTAACACAGCCCCCACTGCTCCAGAGAATAGAGCCACGCAGATGGGCTGGGACATGGCCTCTGAAAGCCAGTGTATTACTCAGAACTCTTTAATTTGCAAGTGACAGAAACTGAACTCAACTGGCTTTAGCAAAAGAGGAGTTAATTGGCTCTGGTAACTGGGAGGATTCCGGGCTAGCTCACAGAATTAAAGGAAAGACTGTAGGAACCAGGCCTTCAGGACCAATGCGCTCCATCTACATCTACATCTTCGTCTGGTCTACCTGTCTCCTCTCCCACCCATCCCTCCTGACTTTCACCTTCGCTTGTCTCAGTTGCAGACAGGCTCTCTCTTACCCAGTGGTGACGATGGCCACCAGATACCTCACATTCACAACTTCCCAGTACAGCATCCTGAGCGAGGAAAGTCGCCTTCGCTCAGGATCCACGGACCGATTCCAAGGAAGGACTTTGATTGGTCACACCTTGGACCAATCGCGTTTGCCAATGGGTCACATGCCTGTCCCTAGGGGCTCAGGAAGAGTGAGGTTCACTCACAGAGACCTGTATCAGGGTCTGGGTTCACCTCTGGGAGGGTTGGGGAAAGCCTTAAGGATTAGGGGATTGGGAAGGTGGTAGAGGAGGAACTTGGAGCAAACAGGAGGGAAAGTCCCTGTGGGCTGATGGTGAGGGTGGCATTCCCCCCAGAAAGGCCTTGCTGACACACTGGACAGGTGATTCGCCTCAAACATGTGGAGGGGTCAGTCTGGAGCTGGATGTGGGCGGGTGGTGGCTTGCCCTGGTCCTCAGAGGATGGAGCTCAGTGGGATTCTTGATGCTGGAGCAGGAGCACTCAAGATCCACCCCCTATACACATGGACACACGCACTCACACACACGCGGCATCAGTTACACACTCACACTTGCACACACTCACACCCCCTGCCCCATAGTCCCCTTGAAGGCTCAGATCATAATCACCAAACTGACTCCCACACCGGTCTTCCTGGGAGCACCCCCAGGCTCCACGTCGGGGCACAGGAGCCACCTGGCTGGAGCCTCCTCCTTCTGGGAAGGTCTCAGAGACCATCCACTCCACTCCTCGGCAGACGGGATCACCTTAGCCTGACTGTCCCGGTGAATAAGACTCTGTCCTATTTCTAAGCCCTCCAGAGGAAATTTCCATCCCCAGGGAAGCAAAGGAGGAGAGAGAAAAACAGGCCATCGTCTCTAAACTGCACAGTGGGCGGGAGCAGCATCCTGTGATGAACAAGAACAGGCTTGGCTGTCCATGTCACACTCACTGCCTTCGAATCCTGAGGCTGCCACGTGAGCTGTGTGTCCTTAGGCCGTCTCCACACCAGCTCTGAATCTGTCCCCTTACCTGCACAGTGGAGGCCTGGAAAACCCAGATATCAAAGCCCCTAATCATCTATCATCATGGGCATTTTCTCCCTCCTCCCACAGCCCAACTCTTCATCCCCCCAAACTGCTCCTTGCCGGCCTGGTTCTCAGGCAGGCCTCCACGCCTCTGCTCACGCTGCTCCCCTCCCGGGATGCCCTTCTTCTCTTCTCCTCACTCAACACCACCTTCTCTAAACTCGCCCTTCCATGATGTCCCCTGCACACCCGGTCCTTAACCACGCCCCCCCGCACACTCCCATGCGCCCCATTGTACCCTGTCTGCTCAGCCAGACCTAGATCCTCAAAGGCACAGACTGTGTGATGCACTGTCACAGCCCCGGACTGACTCCGCACCAGCGCACAGTAGGGGTTCAGGACGCATCTGGATTGCTCTGCAGAGGCCAATTGTGTAAACTGTTCCCTTGTCTCTCCTGGGAACATGTCAGCTCTTGGTCTCCCTCCAAAACATCCACTTCTCCCAGAGGCCACCCTTTTTCTGTTAGTTGATATTTATGGGTAATAAGCCAAGCACATCAAAACCCGAGGTGAAATGCCTCTTAAAATAAATACTCTCCTCAACAAGTCAATCCATCTAGGTAACATGGGCTTTGCTGGCAGCCAGCGAAGTGCAGGCAGGAGCTGTGGGAGGTGGGGGAAGGGGTGCCCACCGCTCCCTGGGACATTGAGGGATGGGGGCGTGGCTGGGGGCACACAACTCCATTCGGTGCTGTCATGAAAAGTGGAAATGAAGCACATCACTTCTCGGCCTCTCGGACTCTGATTGCAGCCAAGGATGAAGCAGGTCATTTTAAAGGCTGGCTCTGGAGTGGCAAAGACAGACTGAGCAGTGCAGACCCTTCTCCATCCAAGTGGGGAGGGCGAGGAGTCAAGGTCATCGGAAGTCAGCAAAGCCTCCTTCAGCTTGCACTGCTGCTGGGATGGTCCTGGGAAATGAGAGTAGCCTGTGCTGGGCTCCAGGGGACCCCAGGACACGGATGGGACTATCCAAGGGAGCTGGGCTTATCGAGGTCAGATGAGAGAGAAGAATGCATAGCTGTAGCCCATGGAAGGCACATCAGAAAGGTGGATGACCCTGGGCCAGGCAAAGCTGAGCTCTCTCTGGGCCAGAAAAGTGAGTATGGGTGAGTGACCATGGAGGAAAGAAGAACAACTCTTCCCTCCTCCATTTAAGGTCAGGGCTAAGCGAGGTGTTTTGCTGATTTGATTCCTCCAGCCGGAACAGTGGTTCTCCGATGTGACTGTGCACTGGAATCACTTGGGGAGCTTTTAATACATACAGATGCCTGGGCCCCACCCCTAGAGACGCTGGCTTAGTTGGTCTGGGGCACAACCTGGGCTTAGGGATGGTTTAAAACTCCCTAGGAATATGAACAGACATTTTTCCGAGGAAGATCTACAGATGGCCAACAGGCTCATGAAAAGATGTTCAACATCACTAATCATCAGGGAAATGCAAATCAAAACTACACTAAGACAGCACCTTACACCCATTAGATTGGCCATAATCCCCAACACGAAAAATAACAAATGTTGGAGAGGTTGTGGAGAAATAGGATCCCTAATCCACTGCTGGTGGGAATGCAAACTGGTGCAGCCTCTATGGAAAACTGTATGGAGATTCCTCAAAAAATTAAAAATAGAAATACCTTATGATCCAGCTATCCCACTACTGGGTATCTATCCAGTGAACCTGAAATCAACAATCCAAAGAGGCTTATGCACCCCTATGTTCATTGCAGCATTATTCACTATAGCCAAGAAGTGGAAGTAACCCAAGTGTCCAACCACTGATGATTGGATAGAGAAGATGTGGTATATACATACAATGGAATACTACTCAGCCATAAAAAAGACAAAATTCTCCCATTTGCAACAACATGGATGGATCTGGAGAGTATTATGTTAAGTGAAATAAGCCAGAGAGAGAAGGACAAACACCACATGGTCTCACTCATATGTGGAATATAAACAAACACACGGACAGAGAGAACTGTTTGGTGGTTACCAGCTGCGGGGGCGGGGGGCGGATTGCGCACGGGGATGAAGGGAAGCATTTATATGGTGATTGACAAACAAGAAAGTACAACTAAAACTTCACAATGTTATAAGCTATTAAGACATCAATTAAAAAATTTAAAAAAATAAAAGCTCCCTAGGTGATTTTAATGTACAGCCAAGATCAAGGCCACTGGACTGTAAGGAGCCTTGAGAAATCATCTAGCCCAGTGCTTCTTGAACTGTAGTATACATTCAAATCATCTTGTTGTAAGGCAAATTTTGATTAGACCTGGGGTGGGACCCAAGAGTCTGCATCTCTAACAAGCTCCCAGGTGATGCTGATGCTGCTGGTCTCAGGACAACCCTTTGAGTAGCAAGGGTTTAAGCCAGTGGTTCTCTTGTGCCCTATCCCAGACCTATGGAATCAGAAACTCTGGGGGTGGTCCGGGGCAGGCTTGAGTGTTGGAACCAGTGATCATTGATAGGGACCAGTCCCCTGCCTCCAGGACACGCCTGCTCCCCCGTCTACAGGATTCCTTCAGAGAAGCCCTCTCAGACACATCCTCCCTCCTGGTCCAGCCAGGTGAGTGTTTAGGGGTGAGAACAAGTGTGGAGGAATTAATGACTCCAGATGTCAATCTCTGGTAGGAAACAAATGCACACAGTAAATGCACAAATGTCTAGTTTTCAGACCCCAAGGGAGAAGGGAAAAAACACCTGAAATGGAGAGATGAAATTCAATTCCAAACTAAAAATACACATTATTTATCATTATCTGGAAGGCGATTGAGAGGAGGCCATTAGCAAGTACTTTCTGGCTGGTGCTGCTCTCAACAGCATGAGCAGAGAGCCAGAAGGGCTGCTGTCCTACATTTCCTTTTGTTGCAGTTACGAGGCAGCAACACCAGTGCACAGAAGGTCCACGCTGCTTCCTCCCACCCAAAATGATGTCCCACTCTCTGGTGGCGGGCGGGGCGGGTGGCGGGGCTCCTGATGTGCAGCTTCCTAAGGGGAAAAGCCAGCTCCATTTTCCAAGAGAAGAACTGAAAACCAGCAGTGCCATCGCAGACAGGCGTCCCTGGGGGCGGGGCAGGGGTGGGGGTGGGTTACACTCTAGGTCCATTTCCAAAGACCCCTGGCATCCTGGATGAGCCCAGTCAACTCCGGGGGCTTGGGCTGGGCAGGGAAGGGGAAAGGGCCTCCAGGGTAACTGGCTATGTCTGCCCCCTGCCCATCCCCTTCCCGGGATTCAGGGAGGCTTTGCAGAAGAATGTGGGCAAGTTGCCCTGGAACCCATGTGGCCAGGCAGATCCGAATCTGAACTAACCTTGGAAAGCAGGGGAAGGACCCAGCAGGGGGGTGTCCAGTTTTATGCAAAGAACAAGGCTGAATTGTAATAGGGCAAGGCTGGGGATGGAAGGGAAGGGAAGGCAAGGGGTGCCCAGGAGTCAATAGAGGTTGCTTCTTCCCCAGAAGGAACCAGATGGCAGCTGCCATCAGGGGGACAGTCCATTTGGGGAGAGAGAGGGTGTATATTTCCCTACAGAATCTAAGTGGGGTGCCAGTGATTGAAATCTCCTACCATGCATGGAGGTTACCAGTCTCATCCCTGGGCCCACCACGCAGAGGTTAGAAGTAATTGCTTAGCTCCCAACCAGAGAAAAAATAGTGGGTTTTGAGAGGGGTACTTTTGATCAGACAAACACGCATTCAAATCGACTCCCCCACTTATCAGCCTTTGGACAAGTCCTACAACTGCTCTGTGCCTCATTTTCTTATCTGTAAAATGGGGGAATAACAATACCTTCCACACAGAGTTTGTGAAGCATTTGGTGGGGTGCCTGGCAGAGTGAGGGCTCCAAATAAATGAGGCTAAACCTCACACCCCCACAGCCACTCCCTCTCAGCTCTAGAGATGATACTTCCTATAGGAGATGCCCCCCTTTCCTTTCGGTATCAATGTGGAGGGAGAAGGAAAATGGAGACAAAGGACGGAATGGGAGAGCCAGGGAGGAGGGAGGAGCAGGTGCAGGGCAGAGGGACTGGCAGCAGCCAGAAGGCCCTGGAAATGCTGGGCACAGCCTCCAAGACCATGTCACCGGGAATGAGTCTCACGCCACTGCTGACCCATGCCTTCCTTCCCTTTCTCCCTGCAAAAGTGTAAATGATAAGCCTTGCTCCAGGTCCTGGGCACACACCCCTTTGTCAACGGGGATGTCCAGCCCTGGCCGGGCAAGTGCAGATTTGCTGGGCAGGGAGATGACTTGATGTGACAGAGCTAAGCCTGGAGTCGGGGACCGCGGTTCCAGCCCTGCTGCGGCCAACAGCTGTGCAAACCACTTTCCTGCTTATCCATTCCTTCGCCCAACATCCTTAAGCACCTGCCATGTGCCTGGTGCTGGGGATACAGCAAGAATGAGAGAGGGTTCCCGGAGTCCCATGTGCGTCTTGTTGAGCTGCTGTAGACACGCACATTCCCTCTTTAATAGGGACCAGGAACAACCTGGCTGTGTTGCGGTGAGGCCACCTGGCTCCCGGAGCTGCCATGATCCGCAACGACCCCCATCCCAGTACCCAGGATGCAGGCCGTATTTCCCTTCCTACTCTTTCCCTGACGTCTGACAACCTGGCTGCTCCTGAGCCCCGTGAGGTGTCTGCCGCCATGTTGCCTCGTTCATCCATAAACCCCGTTACGTGCAATAGCCCGAATGAGCCTCTGGGCCTGACAACCTCAAGAACCTCTTATGGGCTGTAGGCCAATTCCTTCAAATGCCATTATGAAGACAAAATGAAAACCAGTCAACAAAAACTGAAGAGTTGAAGGGGCAGCAGGTGACTTCAGCAAATGGACCATCTGGCGTCCTGGCCATGGGGTGAGGTGGATTTCAGGGAATCAGGCTGCCCCCTCCCCTCAGGCCCCGCCTGAGCCCCAGGTTGCCCGTGGGAGGCCCTGGGCAGTGGGGAGCTTGCCCACCAGCCCTCCGGAGGCCACGGAAGTGCCCCCCTCCCAGCGAATCCCCACAGCCCAGTGGCTCCCACTGGATCCTCAACACTGGTTTCCCGGCAAATTCTCCATTCCAGCTGTAGATGACACCCAACATTAAGGTCACTGAAGAAGCTCAGGAAAGACCCTGGAGCTTTGCAGAGTGGAGGGGAGAAGGAAGACACCTGAAAGGGAGCCGCCAATACTGTCCCCCAGCACCTGCTTGCGCTGTGTGGTAGCACCAACTCTGCCCGACAAAGCCCCCTGAGAAGCACCAGGCCCTCACCAGCTCTTTCTTCCTAGCTGGGCACATGGGGCTGCCAGGGGCGGTGGTTGGAGGTAAAAAGCCAGGGTGCACCTCTGATCTACCAGCAGGTCACCCGCTCTTTCTGGGATGACAGTCATTGTCCTGTGAATTATGTTGTTTTAAGACAGCACTTTGCACCTACTACTGTCCTCCACTCTTAGTCCTGAGGGTCCCCAAACTCCAGCCAGCTGGTGTCCCTAATAATTGGCGAATTGTTGGACACCGATAGTTCACTTCTGCTTTCTTGAGCTCCAACTTTGAGGGACAGGAGGATGCAGAGGTCTAGGGATGTCTTAAGAATCCACACCGGAAGACCCCATACACCCCCAACCTGCCGTGACCACGTTCCTGCTCCCACCTCGCCATCGGTCCTGCTCTCACCGAGGACGGAGGTGGCTGCCTTGTGCTGAGTGTAATGGAACCTTATCAGCCCTTCAGACCTCGTTCTACTCCTCTTAAGAGAGGTGGATGCTGTCAGCTCTCGTGACAGTCTTTCTGTGATGGTTCATTTCACGTGTCAACTTGACTGGGCTAAGGGATGCCCAGACAGCTGGTGAAACATCGTTTCTGAGTGTGTCTGTGAGAGTGTTTCTAGAAGAGATTAGCATTTGATTTGGCAGACTGAGTGTAGAGATCCACCCTCACCAGCGTGGCCAGCCATCATCCAGTCCGTTGAGGACTCAAATGGAGCAGAAGGCCAAGAAAGGTTGAGCTACTCTCTCTCTTCTGGAGCTGGGATGTCCATCTTCTGTCCTTGGACATCAGAGCTTCTGGTTCTTGGGCCTTTAGACTGGGACTGAATTACACCACCAGCTTTCCTGGTTCTCCAGCTCGCAGATGGCAGATCGTGGACTTCGTGTCCTCCCTAACTACATAAACCAACTCCTATTAATCTCCCCTTAAATGTATATGTATCTATGTACATCCTGTTGGTCCTGTTCTCTGGAGAGCCCTGACTAATACATTCTCCTCCCTGCTTCTTGCCATGCCATGTATTCTTTTACCCCTCCAGCTGCTCCTTCCGAGTTGCCTTTTAAAAAAAAGAAAAGAAAACCACTTTGTTGAGGTATTACTTAAATATCATAAAATTCACCAGATGGCTTGCTTGGCCAAGACCTTTCACCTGAGTTCCAGGGACTTCAAATTCAGAATGTCTCGAGTGCCACTCATCAGTTGGCTCCTCCTCTGCATTCCCCACCAGAATGGGTGACACCATCACCCACCCAGTGCCCAGGCCAGGCACCTCCAAGCCGTAGCTTGCCATCCCAGGCCTAAAATCCATGCCCAGCTCCCTGGCTACATGTGTTAAGGCCACCACCATCACTCTGAGCCGGTTTCCTGCAGCTCCTCCACCTGGCCTTCCTTGCTGCAGTCTTGGCCACTCACCCCCACCCCCACGTGGCCACCAGTGGCATGTAAGACCCATATCTGATCATATCACACCCTGCTTAAAATCCTTCAGTGGCCCCATTAATTAATCCAGGATAACGCTAGTCCCCTTGTTAGAGTTTCATAAGACTCTGCTCCCAGGTGCTTTGCTGAAGTTCCTTGCTACTTTGAAATGCAATGATTGTGGGTGCTCCCAGCCTGGTCCCAAGGACACCAGCCCGGACCCTTGGTCAGAAAAGGAAAGACTCAGGAAGGATTCAGGGGAGCCGTCAGTTCCCCTGTCTGCTGCCGTTTGTCCTGGTTGGTCTGTGGAGTCTGTTTCTGAACTGAATGAACTGACTGCTGGTTTGGCATCGACTGGTCCAAGCTTCAGAGACAAACAGAATAGGCCTCTGGGACCAACACGTCCCTGTACCTCACTTACTGCATCTCGCCTTGGGACAAACAGGCAGCTTACCTTTCCATTTCTTCAGTTGTGTTGAGAGAGACAAAGAGAGAGAGAGAGCAGCTGGCTTTGCCTCTCCAGCGGGTTAAAAAAAAAGGCAATTCCATCTATTTACAAAATAGGATTACAGTTTTGCAGAATCCTGCTGGGGCCTGGGGGAAACTGAAAACACATTCATTTTGTTTCATCCTTATCAGAGGCACCTACTCTCCCCTCCCCGACCCCGGCCAACCTGTGGGTGGGCAGGATCCTCTCCCCAGCCCTTAGGAGGAGCTGCTGATGCTCTAGTCCACCTAGACTCCTGGCCAGGAGGCCCACATCCTTGGTCCAAAACGTGCCCTTCCAGAGAGACAGATGCACCAGCACTTTCTCAAGGGAGCAGACCTGCTGGCAAGTGTGGCTCTTCCCCAAGACTTTAGCAGAGCACCGGACCTACAACCAGGAAGAATCCGTCTCCCTCCCAGACCCTGTTTGTCTAGAGAAGAAAGGAAACAGGGAAATGAAAAGCGAAGACAAGGGACTCCAGTTACTGTGAATGGTGCTTGGGCTCCCATAATAATAAACGCGTTGGGCAAATTGCAGTCTCTCCGCAGAACAGCTAATCTTGATGCAAAGCCTTTCTTCCCTGCACCAGAGGGGGGAAGACCATAGTAAACAGGAGGGGGAAATCGATTCCTAATGCACTTTGTTCATTGAACGAGACTCTCAGTGCACCTCTGTCCTTCCCTGTCTTCAGCAACTTTGCCAATTTCCCAGCTCCCGCCCCTCTTGTGAGTGGCTGGCTTTGTGTGGTGAGATGGGGTCAAGGTTTGGGAGGTGAGCAGGAGGAGGGGGACAGCCCCCTGGGCTCTGCCATGGCCTCTTTACTCTGCAATGTTGGGGGGGTGTCTCCGGGTTGGCTGAAGGAAATCGCAGAATGTGGCGGCTTTAGAGCATCTATTTCACCACCTAATTTTACACATTGGGAAAATAAATTTCAGAGAGGTTGGGGTCTCGCCCAAGGTCGTCTAGCCACAGAGGCAGAGCCAGCCCATAAAGGAGCTAAATGAATGGGGAGACCAGTGGCCCCGGCAGGACCAGGGTAGGAACCGCCCAGGTGCAGAAGGAAGCTGGTTTGCAGCCCCTGGATTTTGTCGCCTGAGGTCGAATGAAGAACTCTGAGGGATAATGACTCGGTAACTCAGGCACTAAAGTAATGGAAGCGAGAGGGAAGATGGCCCCCTGACTCTAAATCTCTGGGGGACAGCTGGCCGTGGGAAGGGGAGAGAAGAAATGGAGGCCTCCAATGGCCCTGAAACAAATCCAGAGAAAAGTGCTTAGGAGCTCAGTGCACCTACAAGGGGGAGGCCGTGCCCTCCGGATGGTAAATCTCTCTATCACCCAGGACGGTTCCTTTCCTGTCCTTTCACAGGCTCTTCCAGGCTACGTCCACGGCGCTCGGCATCTCCCTCGCCTCTGAGCCCTGCCAGGTCCCACCCCAGTCAGCGGAGAGACCAAAAGAAGGATGGTCCCTGGCACTGTGGAGGGGAGCTGGGAGGGCCTGAAGCCCCCCGCCATGCCACCCCCACCTCGGGAAGTCACCATCCCTAGAGTTGCGAGATTTAGCAAATAAAAATACAGGATGCCCATGTAAATTTGAAAAATAGCTCTAACTGCCTAACTTTTGTAATGTTTTGGGGAAAAAAACTGAATATAGGACAGTTAGGGTGTTCTGACAGGGTCAATATGGGTCATAGGACAAAATCATTAACACAGGACATATCGTGTATGTACAGGACACCTGGCCATGCTACCAATCGCTAAGTCCCAAGCAGCCGTGTTGGAACATGTCCTGCCCCCCAACATGGGAGTCTGCCTGCTTCTTCCAGGGTGAATTCCAGCTCGGTGTCGACCTGGCAGTCTCTGCCTTTCCTCGGTCTCCGCAAGTCCCTCCTCCCTGGGGTAGGAGGTCCAGACAAAAAGGGTTATCTGGAGTGGGCTGATAACTTCATCCCAGGAGGGCTTCCTGGTGGAAGGAGGCTTTGAGGAAGGGGGAAGAAGGAGGATTTACATAACATCCCAGAACTCCAGCATCTCCTACGTTTAAAAATTGGGGGACATTCCAAAAGATCAAACAATGAGCACTGGAATTAAAATGACAAGCGGTTTATTAAACAGGGCATACGGCGTGGGGTTCGGCTCTGCGGCCAGGCTGCTGTGCAAGCTCAGGCAAGTCACCTGAGCTTTCTGAGACTCGATTTTCTTATCTGTGAAATAGGGGCTGGTCACAGGCCCGCCCAGGCCACAGGTTGTTTTGAGAATCACACGGGATGGTGCAAATAAAACACTTTCAAACAGTAAACTGCTACTCGCTGGAACATCAGCCACCAATAAAGTCGGGCGTGAAGTGGCATCGAGTACCACACTCAACGTTTTACGTGCTTTATCGCGATGTCTCTCAATTAATCCACCCGGCACAAGCCTGCGGGGCCAGTCCAGTATTCCACCGCTTTACAGCTGAGGTTCAGAGGTCCAGTAACCGCCCACCTCACAGCTGGTAAACAAAACACACCCGATTCCGCACCCAGTGCTGCTCGTTCATTCCTTGTCTCCACACCTTCACTGTGTGTGAGCAGAGTGTGGGGCACCAGGGCTGAAGCCAAAATGGCCATTTACAAAGCATTTTCTATGTGCCAGGCGTTTTACATGGTGTAGGAGCTAACATTATTCTCATTTTACCAACAAGGAAACCGTGACTCAGAGAGGTTAAATGGCAAGCCTAAGGTCACACAGCGAACACAGGGTGGAACCAGGATTTGAACCCGGGTCTCCCGATCCTGGAGGCGGTGCTTTATTATTATTATTGTCAAAAGCTTCACCTGAACTCTAGTGATGGGGCCTGGTGAATTACCGTCCCAGGCTTTGGGGTCAAGTGTGTGAAGCTTGCAGAGGAGAATCGCTGGGTGCAGACTTGAAAACGCTGTGCAGGAAAGCTCTAACGTCTTCCTCTCAGGATGAGGGTAGGAGTGCGCATCTGAGGCCACGGCTCAAAGACAAGGGGAGAGAGCATGGTTTAACCCGACCATGTCAACCTTTCCACATCGGCGCCGCGGTGTCATCTCCCCGGACCCCTCAGAGGGAACTGTTCTCAGTCAGAGCAGCGTGCCTCATCTGTCAGACGGACCGCGGCGCCCCGGGCTCGGAGCTCGCCGAGCCAAGGAGAGGGGGCAGCCCCTGCCGGCCCCCACCCCCCCCACACACACCCGCCCGGGCTGCCACTTCACTGGGGAAGGAAAAATGGCTCGTGATGCCTGTACATTAAGAAGCGTATAATTAGGCGTAATAAAAAGACGCCGGCCCTCGTGTATATAAACACAGCTTTGACTGAGTACCCTTTCGCAAACAGCCCTTCTGGCTCACAACAGCAGCAATCAAGCATCCTCAGCATATGGTTGCCATCCAGGCCTCCAGGCGGGTCTGGACTGGGGTGGAGGTGGGGCGAGGCAGGGCGGGGTGGGGGAGATGGCTGCTTGTTTGGGGAAGAGGCTGTGCTGAGAGCTGGTGAGCCCGGAGAAGGACATTTACAATCAGACATAATCTGGGACAGGGATCAAAGGCCTCCCCCACCCCAAGTTCGGCTGTCATTCTCTCTGCCCCTCCTCCCTATCGTTCAACTACCCCAAAGACAGAGGGGGCCCTGCCACACTTCTCCAGGGAGGCAGAAGTGTAGCCTAGGCCAGTCCATCAGGAATGTTTTCTGGTTTTGATTTTGGGGGTCTCACCCCGTTTCCATCCACAATAACTTGAGCACCTGTCACCTGCAGAGCTCTGTACAAGGCTGGGTAGGAAATGCACAGGTGGATAAGCCAAGATACTTACAGTCTGGTCAAGTCCAGCAGGTGGGGGAGCACCCCCAACTTGATCAAGCCCCCAGAGGTCCAGCCTGCTGATCGGGACGTGCCCTGTGCTGCCAGCTGCTCCCGAGCAGAGCAGTTACCCCCCAAGCTGGTGCTCAGCCCCTCCAGGCAGACTCAGAGAGTCTGTGCAGTGTCCCTACCCCTCTGGCCCCTGGTGACCCCATACTGTACCATTGGAGGGCCTGCCCTCCTCAGCAGCGGGCTCTGGTCCTGGCCTTCCCCACCATCACTCCCACCTCCCCAGACAAACCACCACTTTCCCATTCTGCAGGGAAGCTAGCTTTTCGCAGGAAACTGGAGGGCCGGGTGGAGCTGGTCTCCTGCTCTGTCCTCGGACAGGCCCGTCTCGGGCAAGCATGTGGTCCAGCTGAGCTGTGTGCTCTGTCCACATGGGGTGGGGGTCGGGGGTGAGGATGAAATGGATGCTGGGAACACCATGCCCCGTCTCCTCATCCTGCAATAGGTCTTTCTCCTCATCCCAGACAAGCCGTCGGTATTGGCCTCACTTTGGGTCCCCTGGAAGCAGAGTCTGGACGAGGACTTGGGTGCGGGTAGTTTATTCGGGAGGTGAGCCCAGGAAGCAGGAGTGAGGGGGCGGGGAGAGTGAGACTGGGAAGGGAGAGAGGCAATGTTCTTGGGCTTGTTACCACCACAGGCACCTGGGCTTAATCCCAGCGGGGCTGTGCAGACCCAGGCGGTCTGTGCCTTATAACTGTCCTGCCGAAGGACCATAAACTAAGACATCTGTCCCGTTTACTCCTGTCCCCAGTGCGTGAGGCTCGACCTGGGCGTTAATGCTCCTGCTTTTCCAGCTGCACCCGGGGGAGACTCAGAGCACAGATGGATGAATGAATGAAGGAGTGAAAGAGAAACTTTAAGAAGGTTCCAGAGTATAAACTCGGGGGTCAGAAGAGCCACCCCCCTCTGCCTGAGCATAAGATCTCTGCAAGTCTCAGCTTTGCCTCTGACGTGAGGCGACGCCAGGCAGGGTGTCCAGGCCCGCCTAGTGTCGCAGGACAATTCCCGTCACCGCAGCTCACGCCGCAGTGGGGTTTGACAGGCAAAGGGACACGGGGAGCATGGCAGCCGGGAGAGCAGGGACGGTGAAGCGGGGCAAGTGGCTCGGCCTAGGGGGCAGAGTAAATGGCTCAGGCAGGAGCTGCAATTCTCCCAGCCAGTCCCAAGCCAACAAGTTAGGACTCTGCCGAGGAGGGTACAGCCCACACCCCCTCCCACTCCACCTCCCTCCCACCCACACCCACACCCACCCCTCTGCCAGTGCAGACACACCCTCGTGCTGTGACAAGGAGACTGAGAATGACAACTCTGGGAGTCGGCGAAGGTTCCTAAGCAGAGGACTGAAATCATCAGCTCTTGTTTCCAAAAAACCAGAGTTAAGGAGACAGCGGCTGAGAGTAGGGAGGGAAGTCAGTGGCTCTCAACTAGGGTGGCACCATACCACTGGGGCACGTGACACCTGTTGGACATTTCTCCTTCTTGCACTGACTGGGGAGGACGCTCCTGCATTGAGGACATGAGCGAAGCCTCCTGTGGCGCACGAAACAGTCCCCCAAGGATAAAGAACTGCTCCACCCAAAGGCTGCAGCACCCCAGTCAGGAAGCCCTGAAAGGGGCCCTGGAGCTGCCCAGGGGCATAGCACCGAGGGGCTAAAGGACCTACCCAGCCTTTGGGAGAAAGAGGACGGCCCCACCCTCTAAGTTTCTGGGTTGCTTGTCCAGCCAGCTGAATGTTTAGGGATTTGATAGGGGCACCAGGCTAGAGGTACCTGGGGGCAGGGGCGGGGCAGTGAACAATGGGTTTGGATGAAGAAAGGCTTGCTGTGTGGTGGTCACGGGAACCATGCTGGAGCTGGCCAGTGTTACCACCACAGAGCTGGGCCCAGTCTCTACAGATGCTGAAAGGGAAAATGGGCAAACAGAACCCTTTGCTCCTCGCGGCCCCTCCACACCACAGCTACCGCATCCCCAGCAGCTCAGCTGCACTGGAAGAGCAGGCAGGTGGGCAGGCAGATAGGTGAGCGGCACATAAGGAGGGGGCTGGGAGAGAGAGGAAGCACCCCCTTGCAATTCTGACACCTCCCTTCAGCTCCCCATCGCAAAGACACGTTTTCACGTAACGGGTAGCCAGAGGGGATTGGAGATGCTAATTTCATTTCATCAGATCCCAGCAGCCTTCGATTACAGCAGGCAGGAGGTAGGAAACGGAGCTGATGTGTTTTAAAAAGCTGCAGTTTGGCGCTGTTTTTAATTTAATGCTGCCGGTAAAAGATGCCGCCTTGCAGTCGCTAATGATTCTCGTGAATTATTTTGGTTGATTTATACACCCCTCTGACTTTAAATAACGAGGGAGGAAGGAGAGCCGGGTGCCCCCTGGAGCTGCCAACCTGCAGCTGGAAGAGGCTGCTGCTGAGACTAGGAGATTCCAGGGTGTTTTTCTTGGAACTGTTTCCTGGGGGCGGGGCACCACCGCCCTCCCACCTCCACCACCCCCAGTCACTGGGCATTGAAAACAGGCCACAGACTTGGGACATCCTCACACCCTCCCCTCCCCGAGCCGTGTCATTCTACCGTCACCAGCCAAATAACAACAGCGGTTAGGGTATTGGGAATCCTTATCATGTGCCGGATCTCGGGTGAGGCACTTTATCTGCACAAACTCTGAGGCTCACATCTATGCTGAGAATCAGTGAGACTGTCCCTTTGTCCCTAGATGTTCAATGAAGCTCTGAGAGGTTGGGGAGTGTGCTCAAGGTCACCCAGCCAGGAAGTGGGAGAGACAGTACTCGAGGTCCCTCTGCGAAAGCAGGACCCTACGGTTGGACTCAGTTCGGTACGTGCACAGCTGCAAGAAATGAATGAACAAGCGAACCTGACTTGTCTGATTCGAGTTGATGCCCCTCCCCTTCAGGATCCAGTAGGCTCCAAAGAGACTGTGTCGGCCAGAAAGGCCAAGGCCAAAGACAGAGGGAACGTGAAACCCTCCCTTCCAGACCCCCGGCATCCGACAGGTATCCGATTAGCAGCGGCACTGAGGCTCCTGCTTCTGCAACTTGCCCCAGGGCCCCCGGGCAGGGGTCTGTCTGCAGGAAAACAGGGTTTGGTGGTCTGAGCAGGTATCCGAAAGGAGCCTCCGTTTATCTTGATTCACCGCTCACCTCCATCAGGGGAAATGTCTCCTGTCTGCTGGTGCCCCCTTTCTTTCTCCCACCCTTCAAAATAAAATTAGAGGCAGCTGGCAAGAGCATTAAGCCCCTTCCAAATTTCCGTTCCTCATCTGTCATGTCAGGGCCAGAACTTGGAGGCTGCTGCCGGGGGTGAGGGTCTCTGCTGGGAGCAGCAGGTGGCGGGCAGGGGCTGGAAGGAGCCCCGTTTTGGAGCCAGGCGGAGGCGGGCCTCTCCACTGCCAGGAGGTCAGGGCAGCTGCATTAGTGATTCACCCCAGCGGGAGACTCTGAACCAGTCTGGGCCAAGACAATCAGAAAAACAACCCGAATCATGAGCAGAGAAATAGAGGCCCCGGGAAGCCTCGTGGCTTTTTCATCAAAGGAGAAGCAATCAGTGTATATGCAAAATACTGCAGATCTCCATCGCAGCCATGTCATCTGGGGTCCTGGAGCTGGAAAGAATGTGGGCTATGGGGGCAGAGGCCCTGGGTTCAAATCCCAGCTCTGCCACTCAGTAGCTGTGTGGCCTCAGGCAAGTTATCGAGCTTCCTTCAAACTCTGTTTGCCTGATGATGTAAAGCGGACCTGGCAGGAAGTGGACGGCTCTCTCCGCTGACCGGGACAGCTTACCTAAGGACCAGGAGCAGACATTTTTGGACCAAGTGCAAAACAGAAAGGCCAGCCCTTGTTCAAAAAGTATTAAGAATTTCAAGAAGGTGACACTGCAGCATTCAACCAAGGGTGGGACCCTTCTGAGCGCAGGGCCTGGTGCCACTGTCCATGAAGCTGGCCCTGGAAGGGACCCTTTACCAAGATGGGGACAGGGTTACAGGAAACCACAGGGGTGGTGAAATTCCCAGAGATGCAACTGGTGTGAGAGCCCTGGGGACAGCCAGAGCTGTCACCTCACTGGAGGAGAAGCCTCAGAGCAGGAACAGAGCTTTCGCTGGAGGACACACCTGTGGCCTGGGGGGGAGGCACTAGGGAAGTCCCCCACCCTCTCTTTCTGCCTGCCCTTACAGCTCCTCCCCTCTGCACCACCCAACCAGTGGCCCGAGTCCCGAGAGCCTAGTGTATGCGGTCCACAAGGGTGTGTCTCCCAGGCTCAGAGCAGGTAGAGGGTGAATCCAGAGACTGACAATCTCTCCACGTTGTTAGGAGGGTTTGATGAACTTATGTGTAGGAAAGCATCTAGCACAGAGGAGGCCCAAAAGAGTTGTTCCGCTTCCACCTGGGCGTGTATGACCCCCCGCCCACCACCGCGTTCTCGTTCTTGATGCTCTGTCTTACTTCCTCTCTTGACTATGGGCTCCATGAGGGTGGGGCCCACTCAGAGGTGTCTTGAAATTCCCTGTGGAATGTCCTGGCCTGGGATGCGGCAGGCGCTCGGCAATGCCGGTTGTTGAATGAATCTGGTTGTGAGTGGGAGCCACTCATTTACAGCAAATCTCGGTGCTTCCTCTGAAACCGGCCTTCACTGGTGAGCCAGGGCGGGGTCGGGGGGTGGGGGGCGGGAAGGCGCCAAGCAGGCCGGTCCGCCCGGGCTCTGGGCCTCTCAGGCCAGGCCGGGTGGAAGCTGCATGCCTCAGCACAGAGCATCCAGACACAGGGAGGGGGAAAGAGGAGCAAAGCAGGAAAATTAGAGGCCCAGAGCTGAAGACAGAGGCTGGGTGGAAATTGGGGTGCTCTAGGAGCGCACACTCAAGGCCTCCGCAGTCTTGCCCCTGCTACCATCCCTCAGGGAAAGCCGCATGAGGGGAGTGGATGCTCTCAGCTCCAATTAATCCTACGGTCACACCCACCAGCACATTAACAAAGTGTCGTCCTGCCTGGGGAATGCTTTCTGTGCCTCCCAGTGGAGCCAGCGGCAGGCCACATTCTGGGACAGCCAGCAGCACCCCGGGACCACTCCCCCTTCCTGGGAAGGAAGAGACCCTGCCGAGGTCAGAGCTACAGGCCAAGGGCAGTGCTCCCGATCACAGGCCACTCCGCCCAGCGTGGCTCAGCAGCGCTCCAAAACCAGGTCCAGCTCTGGAAGGTCCATTGTCTCTTCTGCTGGTCAGACAAGGTGACACTCTCAGGGACTCAGCTCCTCTAGGACGCCCTATGTGCCCTGCCCCACCGTGCCTCAGGGCCGTCTCCTGGGCTCGGGAATGCTTTCCTTCTCCATCTATCCAACCTCTGCTTCTCCGCGGTCATGGTTTGGTTTCCCAAGAAGCAGGCCCTGAGAGACGGATTTGAGAAGAATGCGGGGCCCCAGCAGGGGAGCAGGAGGGTGATCCAGGGAAGGGAAGGCAGCCAGGAAGAGACTGTCAATAAGCCGGCTACCAAAGAGGGTGACCAGGCTTAATCCTGAGGGAAAACGTGAAGAGACATTGCAGAACACACGACTTGGAACGATCCCCCCCCCAACCCCTGCATAAAGGGTGAGCCGAGGTGTTGACGTCAACTCATACGTGTCCTTGGTTGAGGGCAGCTTCTGGGGGATGCTAATTCCTGGCTTTTCTGGCTTGCCACCACGAGGAGCCTTCCAAGGCTGGGAGTGGGGCCCTATGGGCTCTGAGAGGCCAAAGCCCACAGGTGGACATTAGCCTGAAGGGGATTCTGTCAGAGCACTTACGGTATCTGCCTCACCCTCCAAGGCCCGACGTGCATTTGTGCTTTCCAAAAGCATTTATTGAGTACCTACAGTTTGTGCCAGGCTCCGAGCAGATCCAGAGAAAATGAAGTTATTTCAGAACCTAAAGGGGGGTCAGGCACAAAGGGAAGCCACCACAGTGCAATGTCACAGCAAAGGCGAGGCCAGGATCTGACGCAGCACAGAGGAGGGAGCGGGGGAGTTGGAAAAGCTTCCACGAAAGGAGTCATCTTTGCTCTGGGTGGCTTTTAATATCATTGACGTATTGATGATGCCCAAATTTATATTCCAGCCTCAATCACTTCCCTGAGTTCCAGACTTGTAGATCCAACTGCCTACTGGACATTTCCCCTTAGATGTTTAGTACAGATCTGTATTGGCTATCTATTGCTGTGTAACAAATGACCCCAAAACTAAGCAGCTTAAAACATCCAACATTTATGATCTCACACAGCTTCTGAGGGTCAAGAATCCAGCAGTGGCTTAGCTGGGTGGTTCTGGCTCAAGTCCTCTCATGAGGCTACAGTCAACATGTTGGCTGGGGCTGCAGTCATCTGAAGGCTGGACTGGGGCCGACGGATCCACTTCCAAGCTCGCTTGCATGGCTGCTGGCTGGAGGCTTCGGTTTCCTACCACCTGGGCCTCTCCACATAGCTGCTCAGAATGTGGCAGCTGGCTTTCCCCAGAGCAAGTGATCCCAGAGGGAAAGAGAAGCAGAGAATGAGACAGACAGGAGGTACAGTCTTTCATGACCCAATCTCAGAAGTGGCACAATATCCCTCTGCCATTCTATTGATCACACAGAGCAAGCCTGGTACTGTGTGGGAGGCAACTACACGAGCGTGTGAACACAAGAGGTGGTGATCACTGGGGTCATCTTGGAGGCCATCAACCATAGGATCTCAAACTTAACTTGCCCCACACGGAAATTCTAAAATTTCTCCCTTCATACACAAAAACTTCTTTCACCATCTTCCCCATTTCAGTAAATGGCAAATCCATCTTTCCAGTTGCTCAGGCCAAACTCTTGGAGACATCTCTCACTCCTTCCTTTCCAGCCCACCCACGTCCAGTCCTTCAGCAAATCCTGGTAGCTCTGCCTTCAAAATAGGCCACAATTCTGACCACTGTTCATCACCTCCATTGCTACCATCTTGGCTTAAGTCACCTGGTTTATCATATTTCACCTGGATTGTCGCACTGGCCTCCTAAGTGATGTCTCTGATTCCATCTTTGAGACCTCTACAGCCACAGTGACCCTGTTAAAATGCGTTACTCCTCCGCTCAAAACCTCCATGAGAGTAAAAGTCCCTATGGGGATCCACAGGGCCCCACACTATCTGCCCCACCAGCACCACCACCCTGACCTCACATCCTACTACTGCCCTCACTCACTCCATCCAGCCACACTGGACAGTACTCACGCTCTGCCTCAGGGCCTTTGCATTTGCTGTTCTCTTTGCCTAGAAAGCTCTTCCTCCAAGTGTCCGCATGGCTGGTTCTCTCCTTTCCTTCAAGTCTTCATGCAATGCCACCTGCTTGCTGAGGCTGTCCCTAGCTACCCTGTGTGTAAAACTGCACCCCGACACTTCCTATTTCCTTCTTTGCCTTGTTTTTCTCCACCACCACACCAGATGTCTGATTCATTTTTCTTGCTTGTTGTCTGTTTCCCTCATTAGAATGTAAGCTCCATGAGGGTGAGGATTCTTGCTCTTTTTTTTCCGCTGGTCCGTTGATAGCATCTAGAACTGTGGCTGGCTCATGACAGGTGCTAAACAATATTTACTGAAGACTCGAAGGAGGGAACACGGAGGAAGGTGTTCCAGTCGTCTGTTGCTTCGTAATAAACCACCCTAAACTGAGAGACTTAAAACGACAATCATTTGTTTTGCTCCAGAATCTGCAGTTTGGGCGGGACTCAGGAAGACAGGTCATCTCTGCTCCACGCGGTAGCAGCTGGGGTGGCTCGCAGGTGACTCGACAGCTGGGGCTGGAATCATCTCAAAGCTCACTCATTTATATCTGGCTGCTGTCACTGGCTGTCGTCTGCGACCTCAGCCGGCGCCGTCGGCCGGAACACCACACTGGCCTCCCCGTGTGGCTCTTGGCCTCCTCTCAACACGGCGGCTGAGGTCTAAGAGCAACTGTCCCATGAAGCGAGAAGTTGAAGCTGCCCGTTTGCTAAGGCCTAGACCCGGAAACTGATGCAGCATCATTTCTACCTTATTCTATCGGTCTAGTCATCACAGAGCCAGACGCAAGGGGAGGAGACGTAGACCCCACATTTTGATGGGAGAAGCAGCAAAGAATTTTAGGGCCACGTTTTAAGACCTCCACAGAAAGGGCAAGGAAGATGACATGGTCTGGGCGCCTACTGTGCACCAGGCTCAGTGTAAGATGTTCCCATTCATCAATGCTTGGGGAAGAGCTCGCCCCCATCTTGCACTGTAGAAAAGTGACCCACGTGTGCTATGTGTCTGCCCCAGAACACGAACCCAGGGCTCTCTTTGGAGCCCAGTTCTTTCCCCTAAATCACACCACTTTCAGGGAAGAGAAAGACGTTCCCATAGAGGGGAAGCTAGGAAAGAGCGTGGGGAACAGGGGTGCCCAGTGCACAGGCCTCCCCTTCAGACTCGGTCACCTCTCCCTGCCCTGAGCCCCTGGCCCCCTCAGAGCTGGTCCAGGACTCTGCAGGGAATCCATGTCGCCCTGCAGGAGGTTTCTGCTGTTGCGTGCGGGCCCGTTACCTGCAGGCACATGGCCCGCTGCTGCTGCATTCTCCACACACTCTGGCCCAGCACTGGACACCAGCCAGGGGCAGCACAAACGTGGTGACTAATAGAGGCGCTGGCCTCGATCATCTAGCTTTCCCATTCTAAGATTCGAGGAATGTGAAGCAGTATTCCCTGGAGAAGTGGACTTAGTCTCAGACCAGGGCGTTTGGAGTCTTTTCCAAGAGGCTTTGTTACAGATGGACCAGAATGATTTGCTTGTAAGGCGATGCCGTGTCTCCAGCCCAAAGAAAGCGTCGGACTGGAGTTTCTCAACTGGATGCTATGGACATTTTGGGCCGTGTCATTGTTTGGGGGCCATCCTGTGCATCGTACGACATTTTGCAGCATCCCCGGCCTCTGCTCTCCAGATGCAAGCAGCAAGCCCTCCCCGTCCCCAGCTGTGACAAAGAGAATGTCTCCAGACATCACCAACCGTCCCCCTGGGGGCAGAATTGCCACCAGGTTGAGAACCACTAGATTCGAGTCACGCTAAAGCAGCCTTATTTGCAATACTTTCTCATTTCTGGATCTGTTTGATGTTTTCTCCCCCGGCTCCGTTATAACTCCGGGTCCTTTTCATCTTCTGGACACTGCGAACGTATACTTGACCATGCAGCTCCTTTTGCTCTGCTTATTAGAAAACTTAGAGCCAAGCCCATCTCGGTGTCTATCCCACCGGGCACGCCTTTTTAGTCTTATCTCTGCTCCGTTCTGCATCCTTTCTTCTTTCACCCAAACTCAATTTACCTCGGTCCTCTTATACTTTATGCATTCTTTTTGTCTGCTTTCAATCCTTTCCAGTAGAAGGGAGGCTACAAAGAGCAAAATAAATAACTGCTGTCCAGGTAAATATCCAAAGGGATGACATCACAGAGAAAGCAGATGGTTGCCTGGAGGGACATAGGACAACCAACGATAAAGGGCCTGGAGGATGCAGAATCAGGCATGTCCCAGCTACTCACAGGGCAAGAAAGTGGAGTGAAGGTCACCCAAGATGACTTTCTGGAGGGACAAATTAGAGACAGAGGCTGGGATGGCCAAAACTTCTCCCCTGGGCAAAGGCCATGATCTACCCACTTTCTGTTCGCAGGAAGGTGTTTTAATTGCTGGTGTTGGCCAATGGCCAGACCCAACTTGCCAGCCATGTGAATGGACCATCTCAGAATTGGATCCTCCAGCCCCAGTGAGCCTCCCAAACTTACACTCACGGAGCAGAGACAGACTGCCCCTACCACACCCTGCCCAAAGTGCAGATTCACGAGCAAAATAAATGCTAGTTGCTGTTTTCAGACACTACGTTTTGGAGCGGTTTGTTACGCAACAATAGGTAAGTGGAAGTCTCCGGTATGTCGCTTAGCCCCTCCAAGGCTCAGTTTCCTTATCTGAATTGTGAGCTCTAAAGGGCCCATCTGAATGCCCGGCCCGGAGAAGGGACTCCGTTATCGCGGGTATTATTCGTATTACTGCAAAGGAGGGCAGGTACGAAGACAAAACACAGCCGTGCCACCAGTACAGCTGGCGGGCAAAACAGAAGTGAAGCTCTGGCAGACCAGGGGACATAGCCATTCATGCAGAACTTCCTTCTGGAGCTCCTAGTGTGCGTAAAGGAAGACTAGAAGGAAGGACAGAAGTGCGGGATGCAGGCAAGAGGGGACATCCCCAGCGCTTAGTCCTGGCCCTCCCGTTTCCCCCTCTGCTTTCTCCCCAGGGCTCTCATCCTGCCCCCAGGTCTTTATTACTGTCTATATTCCCATCAAAGTCTCTCTCCTGAGTCCCCGCCTGCACATCCAACATTGCCTCCTGGGTGCTTCAGTGACCACTCAACACGTCTAAATCCGATCTTATGCCCGCCCCTACCCACCCACCCCATCAGCTTGACCTTCTTCTACTCTCCCAGCTAGTGGATGGCTCTGTCCAGGGCCTTGAGTCTTAAACTGGCCACGCTGCCTCCTCCACCATCCCCCCACATCCTAAATGTCACTGAGTCCTAATGGTTTTGCTTCCTAAATACTGTTCAAACCGGTCCACTGCTCTCCATCCCCACTGCTGTCCTCCTACCATCATCTCATGCATGGATCATTGCAATGGCCCCCTAATGGTCCTCCCACCGCCTGCCTGTCCCCTCCCACCTATTCTCCACACAGCAAGAGTGAGCTTTTCAAAACACAATGAAATCGCGTTGCCTCTTTACTTAAAACTTTCTGCTGGTTTCCTAGCGCTCTCAGGACAAAGAACCATGCCCTGACCCGCCTATAATGGCCCTGGAGGTCTGGCTTTGTCCAACCTGCCCACTCGATTCACTCCCACCCCCTG
Source organism: Tapirus indicus (assembly GCA_031878705.1). Classification (NCBI taxonomy): domain Eukaryota; kingdom Metazoa; phylum Chordata; class Mammalia; order Perissodactyla; family Tapiridae; genus Tapirus; species Tapirus indicus. Next base: position 53,296,083 of record CM062932.1, read on the forward strand.
CCCTGCTGTCTGTGTTTCAGCCACACTGGCTTCTTTCAGTTTTCCAAACTCTCCATGCTCCCTCCTGCCACCGGGCCTTTGCACATGCTGTTCCCTCAGCCTGCAATGCTCTCGCGGTCACCCACCTCCAACACACACTTTTAAGAAGGCTTCCCTGCTCTCTCTGACCAAACCAACCCCTCTCTATGCATCCCTACTGCTACCAAGTGCTGTCTCTCCTTCATGAGACTAATCTCCATTTAATGGTACATTCCTTTGTGCAACTCTTTGATGGATGTCTGCCTTCTGCCCTAAACTTTAAGCTCTTGAAGATCATGACTGGTTTTTGTTTCCATTATAACCCAAGAAGCTAGTTTTGTACCCTGGAGCATAGTAAGCACTTGACAAATATTTGTTGAATGGACAACAAAAATGGAGGAGAAAATGTTGAGAGGCAAAAGAGTTCATGGTCACTTGAAAAGTTGGGCAGCATTTCACGGAGTAGGTTGGGCTGGAGCTGCTCACCTTGAAGCATGAATAGATTTTGTATTGATGAAGACATCTAAAAGGGTATTCTAGGTGTATGGAACAGAACAAATGAAGAGGTAGGTACAACATGCACGCATTTGTGTGTGTCTGTGTGTCTGTGTGTCTGTGTGTCTGTGTGTGTTGGGATGAAAAGTCAGGCTAGTGGAGACACAGGTTGGGAATAAGTGGGACACCAGGTCAGCTGGCATAGAGATTCACAAGAGTCTTAAAGCCAGACAGAGGAGTTGGTATGTAAAAAGAATGAGAGATTTCAGAGCAGAGTGGTGATTCCAGGCAGGCACAGCAGGAAGACAGGAAGCAAAGTCTCCTAGCAGAGGGAGTGGGACACAGGGGCAGGGATGGCTGGGAGGCCAGTTAGGAGGCTGATCAACATGTAGGCCTGCTCTGATGAGGACCTGGGTGGTGAGTGCAGTGGGCACAGAGAGGCCGAGGTGGATAAGGAGACGGTAAGAAGAAAGCCATCCACCAGCCTGGGGACCACTTCCTCAGAGGACCTCAACACGGGAAGGATCCCCTTCCACCTCAGAGTGTAAGAAGAGGCCAGCCTACCAGACAGAGGGCAGAGCAGTGCAAAAGGCGCCAGTGCGATTTCCAGTCTCTCTGTCCCCGTATGCTCCGTGCTCTGCTGGGTCCCGCTCTGACCAAGTGGATCAATACCAGGCACCAGGACTAGTACAAGGGACAGAGGACAAGGTGAGCTGTCTGCACAGAACACACTGAAAATCCAGTAAAGCAGGGCTGTCTGGGTGACTTATTGCTTATTAATAATATAAATATGTAAATGTCACGAGGGCCGTATTGATCCCAACACGTGAACCATCCATCATGAGGGTGAGGGTGTTACAAATATCAAATAACAAGTCTGCAGCCTAAGACTTATCAATACAGATGGACCAAGGCTGGGACAGGCCCCGAGCCACTTTTACTAATGAGACAGCAGCCCCACCCACTGTGTGGGGGCTGTGAGGGGAGGGGTGGGTAGGGAATCCCCCAGAGGGAAGAGAGATGTACGTGTGCAGCGATTCTAGAACAAAATCCTCCCCTTTTCTCTTCCATGGGCGGGAAGGGCAGTCATCAGAGCTCCCGGAATCTCTTACTCAGGGGTCTACCAGCACAGAAAAACACCCACCAAGTGTGGGGAGGGTCCCCATCTCCACTTACCCCAAGGCAACATAGCTTAGGGGTTAAGCACATGGGCTTGGAGTCAGACCAACCTGGGGTCAGATCTTGCCCCCACCATTTACTAACTTTGCAAACTTCACTGCTATAAGCATCAGTTTACTCATGTGTAAAATGGGAACGTTGATACCAACCTACAAGGTTGTCGTGGAGATTAATCAGGACAATGTCTATAAAACAGATATCCATGGCGGTTGTTATCACAGTGGCAGAGCAGCCAGGGGCGCTTGGTTCCATCAGATCCCTCCCCACTTAGGAGCATAACACCGAATGGCTCCAGTCCTGTATCCCGTCACCACCCCCACGAGGCGCGCCCAGTGAAGTGGCCTCACAGGAATGTGTCCAGCGTTGAGGAAGGAGCAGCCAGGCTCCAGCTCGGTTCACCTGGTTGATTCCATTTGAACGCCCACACATGTTATAGACACGCAGGGCAGGGGCTGGGCAATCGGCGATGCTGACCCGGTCTCTGCCTGCAGGAATGTCAGGCTAGAGACGGGGAGATGAGTGAGCACCTAACAAGAGCCATGAGAGAGAGGCTCCGTGCCCTGGGGCTTAAAGGAGAGCGAGGTCCCATCCGGTTGAGGGGGAGTCACAAGGGGCTTCCTGGAGATGAGCCGGGATTGGGCAACAAGAAGGGGGAGTGGATAGGAGCTCCCCACCTGGGCCCGTGCAGAGCAGGAGCTGGCCAGGAAGTCCTCATGCCCTGGCGACCCCGTGAGTACCCAGCCCATGGCTGTGAGCGAGCACCATGCCCCCATAGGGGAGCCAACCATCCTGTTAAAGGGCAGACCCCGCCAAGAAAGCCTGGACATGAGACGTGAGTCCACCTCTGTCCAGACAGCACTTACTGCAGGCACGAGAGTCCCCAGTCCGGGCCTGGCCCTGCTCGGCTTCTGGAAGCCTGTCCCCAGATCAGTCCCCTGGGACACTAAGCATGTGCAGGAGGCTTAGCGCTCAGGGCCGGGATTAGGGTGAAGGCCAGTGAGGTGGGTTATGCAAGTGCACAGTCAGATCCCATCTTTATTCAAATTTTGATATTTTGTTCCTTATGGATTTTTTGCATTAATTTTGGCTTTTTAAAAAAACACTGCATTGAAATATTATTTCTTTGGTTCCTGAGTTTGCGGCACGCTCTTAAATTTTGTGCCTGAGGTGATGCCTCCCCCACCTCACCCCAATCCCTACCCTCCGGTGACTTCGTTTTCCCAGGTTATTTCTACTCCTTATCATCTCTCTTCCATCCCGTTTCCAGTTGACTCCAATTTGCCTCAGCTGCCTTCCCATTTTTCTGTCTTTGGTTTCATTTTCTAGAGACTGATTCCATCTCTCCTCCCCACCGCCAGCCCCCATGGTCTCCAGGACCCACCTCGATCATTGACGGCCTTCGTGTCCGGTGGTGTAGGAAGTGGGGGGTGGGCAGACCCCTCCATCTGGGCATCACTCCCAGAGAGCACCTCTGCCAGGCGCAGTCTGACCTCTCATGCTCATTCAGCGTTATCTGACTTCTCACCAGATCCTGACAGTGGGCAGCGTTGGACTCATTTGATGGATGGGGAACCCAAGGCCCAGAGGGGTTATGAGATTTACCCAAAGTCACACAGCTGGCCAGCCAGTGGGGAGTCTAGGGTGTGACCACAGCTCAATGACTCTTTTCACCTGAACCCGACATTTCCCAAAGTGTCATCCCTGGAATCCACATTCCATGGGCTGTGAATTCATGAACCTTGAAAGAATGGGCTTCACGGTCAGTGAAGTTTACCCTGCCAGAGAGCAAGGAGACCGGGTCCATCAGCATGTTCAAGGTTTGGGGGAGTCCTGCAGTTAAAAAAAAAAACTGTTTGATTTTGTTTAACTCAGCATTTTCCAAACTTATTGGCCACAAAACTCTCTTTTTCATGGAGCATCTCCCTGGGCCAGTGTTCCACCTTACACTCTTCAGGAAACACCGACCCGTTTTCAGCTTGAGAGTTTTCCAGCTGGGTCCAAATGAGTCTTGCCAGGATGGCTCCCTGAGCCTGGGCCTGTCCCCTTCATTCCCGTTTCCAACTTAGTCCACCCAGCTGGAAGAGGAAGGAAGGGGAGAAACCCAGGGGCTTTCATGGTTTGCATGAAATATTTCTCTGCTGTTGGATTGTCTCACACCGGGCATGACTGACTCTGGTGAGAAGGGAAGGAGAGAGGGAAAAAAGAACCGAGGGAGGGAAGAGATGTTTCCAGCTCCCACTGCCCATGCTCAGAAGCTAAAGCAAACCTGCAAACCTCAGAAGAAGAGGAGATTCTGCAGACATCTGCCCTCCTTCATGCCTCTTCCATCTTCCCTGCTCGGTCTTCCCCATCACACCCCGACCCCCCGAAGCACACACTAATTAAAAGCCATCTCTATCAGAGGCTGTGCCTCTGCCCATGCCATAGCCACGCGGACTTTCACAAACAGCAATCCCTGTTCAACTCCCCTGTCTCCCCAGAAAGAGGAGTCCGGGTCAGGGTCCTGAGAGCAGTGCCCCGCGGGCCTGCGGGCCATTAGTATTCAGCATCTTCTGGGTAATGGGCCCTCTTCATGCGGTTTGATTTTATTATTATGCCAACACGCTTGCTTAATTCTCTGCTGTCTTTCTTCTGCACTGTTGATTTACGCTGTTAGTGTTTTAATTATACAATTCAGCACTCCTTAAAACATGAAAAACTGCTCAACTTTTCAAGCAATTAAAAGGCAGCGGAGTATATCAGCAGATCCGAGACGAGATAAGTAAATCAAGCAATTAAAAAACTCATTTGGTGAAAATGCAGCAACTCACCTAAAATGAGTGAGGTTTCCTGGGCCCTCCTGACGGAACTTCAAAGAGAGGCGTCTGCGCCATCCTCCCTTCCTCCTCGCGGCTCCCCACGCTCTTGCTCACCTGTCACCTCCCTCCCCGCTCCCTCGGTTGAATGCGCTGCCTGGACGACCCTAGCCCACTCCAGGCGACGGCGCCGAGAGAAGCTGAGTGGAAAGAGCCAGGACTGGGGCGCCAAAGCCTTGAGTTTCAACCTGGCCACCGAGCAGCACCTCATCTGGGCCGCGTCGTTCTCCCCTCGGCCTCAGTTTCCCATCTGCAGTGGGGCCGCATCACCGAGTTGGTGTTTTGTTTTGGTTTTGGTTTTGGTAAAATACACATAACATCAACTTTCCCATCTTAACCATTTTTAAATGTACGGTGCCGCGGTATTAAGTTCATTCGTTATTGTCTTGCAACCGTCACCACCATCCATCTCCAGAGCTCTTTTCATCTTGCAAAAATGAAACGCTATACCCGTCAAATAATAACCCCCATTCCCCACTTCCTGCATCACTGGTTTTTCCACTGGCTTCTGAGGAGACCCGGGGGTTCATCAGGACCCCTACAGGCTGCCTGAGGGGGAAGCAGGTGGAGGGAAGGATCAGTAAGCAGGGCTTTATCTTAATATAAGTAAGCAGGCAGCTCTATTTTGACCTGTTTAAGCTATTGGGCTTCTGGGTTAGGTTACATTTGAGTAGAAGCCTCCACAGATTATTTTTTGAAGTCTGAAAATAACTGGAAGAGATGATCTTAAAGATCTTCTGGATTGGAAGGAACCAGGCCAAGGGGCTTGAGTTTCTCCAAAGGAAAGCTCTGCCCATCAGCCAGGAGGATTGAGGACCTGCTTCTCTAAGTCCAGAGCAGGGCACGACGAGTCCTCCAGCATGGGACGGGCACACCCCGGGCGTCCAGCCTCCCTCTCCCAGGTCTTCGCTTATCCCCTCACCCATATGCATTTGGCGTCGTGACGCCAGGCTCCATGGGAGCCAGAGAACCGGCAACTGTTTGCTGCCCTCAGAAAGCGAGGGTGGAGATGAGGGGGGAGTGGGGACAGGAGATGCGTGGCCCACTCATCCATCACACCGGGAGCTGGAAAGGCCAGAGGTGCCACGTGGCGCCTGCTCGCTGGCCAGGCTGTCTGGGAAAAGGATATTATTGAGGAGGGCGGAGAGGGCGGGGGAGGTGGTGGGTGCCCTGAGGCTGGCACTGAAGGAGATGGAGAGGCCAGAGGAGGCCGCCTCGATCAGCAGCATCTGGTTCAGGGTAGAACCTCCCTGGGTGGACATGCTTCCCCCATCCTTCATCCGCTGGCTGACAGGATTATAAATGTCCAGTGACAGTGCCCAGAATCTCAACCATGTTGGTCTCCACAGAAAGAGGCAAGGCCAGTGACTCGAGCATTTGTCTCTGCGACCGGGATTCAGGTCTCCTACAGGAGAGCAAGTGCACCCTGGGGATGTGCCTGGATCCAGCCCTCCCCCAAATTGTCCCTGTTACAGGGAGATAGATGGGACACCCCGGCTTTCCTTCCTTCAAGAAAACATATTCTTTTCAACCTGGGCCACTCCCTTTAACAACACCCAAGGGACCAGCCAACCAGGCTCTGAAAACAGTGCCCTTCCAGACGTGGGATTTGCTGGTGGCGTCTCTCCCCTATGGGTCTTTTCCAGAAGAACAAGATCCCCTGGCCACCGAGTCAGACCTTGCTGTCAACAGTGGGCAATAGTCACGGGACACAACCATATACAAATGAGGGGGGACAGGTGCACACATAGGTCCAGATTTTTTTTGTGTGTGTGTGAGGAAGACCAGCCCTGAGCTAACATCCGTTGCCATTCCTCCTCTTTTTTTGCTGAGGAAGACTGGCCCTGGGCTAACATCCGTGCCCATCTTCCTCTACTTTACATGGGACGCCGCCACGGCATGGCTGACAAGCAGTGTGTCGGCAGGTGCCCGGGATCCGAACCCGCAAACCCCGGGGCTGTCAAAGAGCAAACTAAACTGCTGCGCCACTGGGCCAGCCCCAGGTCCAGCTTTTATTATCCCTTCCAGACCCTCTGGCTCCAACCCTGTCCAAACACTGAGCCAGATCTCCCCAGGTAACCTTTCACTGGACCACAGCCCCCTCCTGCTCCAGGCCGCATCTCCCCCCACGGACACTCAAGCCCCTGAACACCACCCCCCCGGGGTCCACAAAATGCCCCCAACCTGGGCCCACACTCTCCTCAAGGTTACTCCCCCTGAGCAATTTCTGTTCCAAACAGTTTCTACTGGTTGCTCTTTGTAATTCCAGAACCTCCATTAATCATTCTTAAGCTCTTTGAATGCGATATTTTCTCTAAGAACCGAAATTTCTTCACAACTCTGCACCCTCCTGCCATCTCCAATTACCCGCTCTCATCAGTCATTAACATAAAGCATTAGCATATCTATAACTTCTACATACCTTGATTAATCTGGCTTGGAGTTTTCTCCCAATCTCCCCTAATTGGCTGAGGAGTGACTGCGGTGGGAGTGCCGGGAGGTATGCACCTCACCTGGTCTCTGAGTTAAAATGTTAGAGCAGAAAGAGTCCTGATGTTGCTAAATCCAACTCTTTCTTTTTGCGGATGAGGAAACCGAGGCCCAAAGAGATGAAGTAGCATCCTCCTCCACCTCCTCCAACCATGCCAGGCAGCATCTCCTCAAGTGTGCTTCCTGCAAACTAGCTGCCAGAAATGCTCTTCAAAAAGTAAATGCGGTGGGGGAGGGGGAAGAGGGGAGAAAGCCCAGGGGATCTGCGGTCAAATAAATTTCGGAAGGCCTTAATATTATGTCACTGTCTTGGATAGTCGCAATGCACAGTAGCACATGAAAGGCTTTTGAGAAGTCTCACAGTAAAAAAAAACTGTTCACTTTGTTTAGTCCTAAACTCCTTTAAGCGTTATCTCTTCTTTTCTCTAAACCACCTATATTAGTTATATATTGCTGCATGAAAAAATTATTCCAAAACTAAGTAACTTAAAACAACAAACGTATCTTATTCCACATAACAATAGTGAGGGGCAGGAATCTGTGAATTAGCTGGATGATTCTGGCTCAAAGTTTCTCAAGGGATGGCAGTCAAGGTGTCACATGGGGCTGCAGTCTTCTGAAGGCTGGACTGGGACTGAAGGATCTGCTTCCAAGATGGCGCACTCACATGGAGCCAGTTGTTGGCTGGAGGCCTCAGTTCCTCATCATGTGATCCTCTCCAGAGGGCGGCTTGTGTGTCCTCCTGACACGGCAGCTGGCCTCTCCCAGAGTGAGTCATCTGAGAGAGACAGAAAGAGGGATGAAAGCTTCAGTGTCTTTTGTAACCTATCCTTGCAAGTCACACACCACCATTTCCACGATATCCTGTTGGTTACACAGGTCAACCATATTCAGTGTGGAGGGACTATACAGGGGTGTGAATACCAGGAGGTGGGAATCGTTGGTGGCCATCTTAGACACCAGCTACCACACCACCTGTTAATTCTACACATCTTGAGAACCGCTAACACAGAACCAACTCTATGGGAATTAAAATAGAACTGAGAAAGGTGTGAATATCCTAGACCCTCAATCTGATAAACAAGAGGAGATGCCACAGATGACTTTCCCTGGATCAGCTTTCTAAGGACCAGACCCCAGCCCTTTTCTTCAACTCAGTTTTGCCTGATCTTATTCTTCCGAGAGGCTCTGCTCTCCCTTCCTGCTGGTCCAGGCTGACACCAGGGCTATGTCTATGGTGAGCCAGTGGCCTCCAGCATCTAAGGCAAGACCCAAAGGCAACATTCTCTCTACCTCAGGTCAGCTCCCAGCCTTGGCTAAGGCAAGACTGACTCCTCTTTTTGACATGGAGAGCCTCTCACTGAGTTCCTGGTTCCAGTATGACAGCAGCTCTAATAAGAAGAAAAATTGCTAACAACAATTAAGTGCTTATGGTATACCAGGCACTGCACCAATAGCTTTACATGTACTATGTCATTTAATTCTCAATGACCCTAAGAGGTAGTTCCTATACACCCATTGGAGAGATAAGAAAATTGAGGCTCTGACTGATCAAGGAATATGGCCAACAACCTACAGCTGAAAGTGGCATAGCTGACACGGAGCTGGAATTGTCTGATTCCAGAGCGAAGCTGCTGACGATGAAGCCATATTACCTCCAGCTTCCAGGTCACCTGTTAAACTGGGGGGACTGAAATATTTGATCCTGTGTCATACAGGAGTCTTTTCTGGCTTGAGTAACCCTCTCCTCCCACTTCACCAGGAGTTCCAATGACTCCCATCCCCCTCCTCTAGGAGAATGCTCTTGAATCATTAGATTTTTTAAAATACCAAAATGCCTTATACAGAATGATATTTACAGACAATCATCTACCAACAACAACAGGTGCTTTTCCTCACCTGCTCCTTCAAAACAGTCTTTAAAAGACAAACTAATATCTTGAAAGACAACTCATTGTTTAAAGTAAAAAATATTAGCATTGTATGATCATATGTATTATACATGTAGTTGTAAAATACATAATAACAATAGCACAAAGGAGTAAATAAATTTTCATGTTGTAAGATTCTTACATTTCATGTTAAGTGTTATCATATTAATTCTAAATATACTGTGATAAGCTAAGGATACATAGAACTACTTAAAAATGCAAGACATTTAGATTAAAAACCAGTTGAGATTTTAAATTGAATATATTTTAAAAGGTGAACCTATAGCAAGGCAAGAAAAGAATAAAAAAACAAGTGAGACAACTAGAAAACAAATAATAGGTGCAATGGATAGACTTAAAGATGACTCCCCCATAATCCCTACTTTCTGGTATTCACACCTTTGTGTAAGACCCTCCCCTTGAGTGCAGACAAGACCTGTGACTTGCTTTTAACCAGTAGAATATAGCAAAGACAATGGGACATCCCTTCCGTGGTTATGTTACACAAGATTGTAACTTATATCTTGTTAGAGAACTCTCTCTTTTGCTGGCTTTGCTGAAGCAAACTGCTATGTTGTGAGCTGTCCTCTGGAGAAGCCCATTTGGCAAGCACCTGAGGGCAGCCTCTGGCCAACAGCCAGCAAGAAATTGAGGCTCTCATTCCAACAATGTGCAATGAACTGAATCCTGCCAGCAACATTTGAAATGAATCCTTCCCCAGCAAGCTTTCAGATGAGACTCTAGCCCTGGCTAACATCTTGATTACAGCTTCGTGAGAGATCCTGAAGCAGAGGGTCCAGCTAATCCCTGCCCAGGTTCCTGACCACAAAGACTATGAGATAATAAATGTGTGTTATTTAAGCACCTAAATTTGTGGGACTTTGCTATGCAGCAATACATAACTATTACAATAGAACAATAGACCTAAATCAAGCACTTCAAAGCTACATTAAGTATAAATGGACTAAAAACTTAAAATAAGAGAAAGAGATTGTCAGATTGGATTACTTATTTAAAATAAAGGAGGTGTATTTTAAATGCAAAACACAGCTAGGTAGAAAGTGAAAGTATGACAAATGACATGTTATGCAAACAGCAGGCATCAGAAAGATGGCATGCCCATATTAACATGAGACAAAGCAAACTTCAAGATGAATGTTGCCAGAGTTAGAGAGGAACATTCCATAATGATAAAAGGATAAATTCATCAAGAAGACTTAGCAATCCCAAAATCTATACATCTAATAACAGAATTTCAAAATATATAAAATAAAAACTAACAGAACTATATGAATAAATAGACAAATCCACAATCATAGTTGGAGGTTTTAACACCTCTCTGTTAGTAATGGATAGAACAGCTGGAAAAAAATCAATAAGGATACAGAAGATCTGAAAGGCACTATCACCCAGTTTCACCTAATTGATGTTTATATAACACTCTATTCAACAACTGCAGAGTACACATCCTTTTAAAATTCTCATGGAATATTCACCAAGACAGATCATTTCTGGGACATAAAACAAGTCTAGATAAATTTCTAACATTTAAATATTGCAGAGTATGTTCTCTGACCACCTTAGAATTAAATTAGAAATCAGTGACAATATGATATCTAGAAACTTCCTAAATGTTTGGAAATTAAACAGCTCACCTTTTAATAGACAGGAAATTAGAAAACATTTTGAACTGAATGATAATGAAAACACACAAAATCTATGGGATAGACTCTATTTCTACTCGTGGAGAATTAATTGCTACAGGAATTGCCCTCCTATTGTAAACAACTAGAAAACTGGACAAAATATAAGAAACAACTGTTTTCAGATATTGGATGACAGACAGGACAGAACAGTGGTCCCTGATATAAAGGAAACAAACAAGGTGAGCCCCAGCTTACCGCCAAGAGGATTTCAAGCCTCTTCAGAGGGAAGAGGAACCCAAACGGAGCAAAATGTCTGACTAAGATAAGAAAAGATAAATTGGACTTTGTGGAGACTGAGGGAGTAAAATTTGGGAGGCAGAACACTGTACAGAAAGGAGATGCAAAGAAAGAGAGCATGCATACAACCTTCAAAAGGGTCACCTTGAATCTGTGGATGAATATTGATCTGCATGTGTGTGGAGTAAAATTCCATAATCGGGGAAAAGAAACACTGGAAAGCAGTAGGTAGAATAATTCCTGAAGCTCACACAGGCTGGGAATGCTCACCAAGCTTGTTTTTCCACCAACCAGAGTGGCAGGACTTCCTAATACACAGGGTATCAGATAGAGTCCTCAGAAAAGTACTGAGTTAGCAGTGGAGCGAAATTAACTCTAGACTAAATGATGATCTGGAAAAGCTCTAAAAAGATTAAAAAGCAAGCCTCAAAAGGATCAAACTGATCCAATAACTTAATTGTGTGCCAGAACAAAATCCAAAATCCATGCTAAACAAACAAACAAAATCCAGCACAAATTCACAATGTTCTGCATCCAATCAAAACTAACAAGTCAGGAAAGAAAGCAGGAAAATAGGACCCATGACAAAGAGAAAACAGACCCAGAAATTACAGAAATCATGGAATTAACAGACAGGAGCATTAAAAAAACTATTACAAATACTTTAGTAGGCTGGAGAATATAAAAGAAAATATAATATGAAGAAATAAATTAAATTTATTAAAGACCCAAAAAGATTTTCTAGACACCAAAAAATGCAGTATCCAAAATAAAAAGTAAAAATACACTGGAGGGGACTCACAGCAGATTAGATACTGCAGAAAATCAGTGACCTTGAAGGCATAGCAATGGACATTGTTTAAAATGATGCACAGATAGAGAAAGACTGAAAACAAAGCAGAAAATCAGTGGCCTGTGGGACAGTGTTAACGTTCTAACCTTGTATAACTGCAATTCCAGAAAGACAAAGTGGCAGAAAACACATTTGAAATAATGGCCAAATATTTTCCAAATTTGATGAAAACTATAAACCCACAGATCCAAGAAACTCAATGAACCCCAAACACACACACCCTAAGGCACGTTATAATCAAATTGTTAAAACCTGTGCTAACAAGCCAGAGAAAAAGATACATTTCAGTGGAGAGAGAACTGATTGGTGGTTACCAAGGGGAAGAGGGGTGGGGGGTGGGCACAAGGGGTGAAGGGATACCTCCACATGGTGACGGACAAACAATAATGTACAACTAAAACCCCACAATGTTATAAACTATTAAGACATCAATAAAAAAATAATAATTAAAAAAAAGAATTACAGTATACCTCTCTTGAAAAATTATGCAAGCCAGAAGACAGTGGAATAATACATTTAAAGTACTGAAGGAAAATAACTGACAACCTAGAAATCTATAAGTAGTGAAAATATCTTTCAAAAATGAAGGGGAAATAAAGCCTTTTTCAGACATTCAAAAACTGAGAGGATTTATCACCAGTGGTTCTAACTTCAAGAAATGTAATGAGAAAATAGATATTCAGGCAGAAAAAAATGATGTCAGAGGGAAATCTGAATCCATACAAAGGAAGAAACAGTGTCAGAAGCGGCTAATGTGTGGGCATATGTAAAATTTTTTTTCTCATTTTCCAATCTCTTTAAAAAATAATTGACTTCTTAAAGCCAAATAATAGTGCCACTTCTGGGCAAGAGAGAGTATCAGAAAACAGATTTACTCTAAGAATGCAAAATGGTGCAGCCACTTTGGAAAGTTTCTTATAAAGTTAAGCATACATTTACCATATGACCCATCAATTCTAATGTATCTGCCCAAGATCAATAAAAACATATGCCCACACAAATACTTGTACATGAATGTCCATTTATAAGACAGCTTTATTTATAATAACCCAAAACTAGAAACAATTCAATTGTCCATCAACAGGAGAATGGATCAACAAATTTCAATATAATAAATCCTACACAGCAATAAAAAAAAAACCTACTGATATGTGCAATAACATGGATGAATCTTAAAAGCATTATGCTAAATGAAAGAAGCAAGACACAAAAGTCTACTGCCATGGACTGAATGTTTGTTTGAATTGTATTCATGCCCTTATAAGAGTCCCCAGAGGGCTCCCTTGCCCCCTCCACCACGTGAAACAGAGTGAGAATAAGGCCATCTTATGAACTAGGAAGCAAGCCCCACCAGACACCAAATCTGCGGGCACCGTGATCATGGATTTTCCAGCCTCCAGAACTACGAGAAATAAACTTCTGTTGTTTATAAGCCACCCAGGCTATGATATTCTGTTATAACAGCCCAAATGGACTAAGACAACCACACACTGTATAATTTATATTAAATTCTAGAAAAGGCAAAACTATGTGATAGAAAGCAAACCAGCAATTGCTGTAAGAATGAGAAGAGGATTGACTGAAAGAGCATAGCTTTGTGAACTTAGGGTAGGCGAAGATTTCTGAGAGAAGAGGCAAGAAGCACTAACCTTTTTTTAAGTGATAAACTTTAACAAAATTTTTAAAAATTGCTCATCAAAAGCCACCCTTAAAAAAACGAAAAGACAAAATACAGACTGAGAGAAAACATTTGCAATATACATATCTAACAAAAGACTTCTGTCCAGAAGACATAAAGAGCAATACAATCAAAAAAGAAAGACAACCCAGTAAAAATATGGGCAAAAGGTTTGAACAGACATTTCACAAAAGAAGATATAAGAATGGCAAAATAAGCAGAGGAAAGATCCTCAATAGCACGAGTCCTCAGAGAAATGCAAATTTAAACCACAATGAGATATTACTACGCATTCACCAGAATGGCTAAAACAAAAAGGGCGCATAACCGGTGCTGCCGAGGATGTGGCGCAATGGAAGTTCATACACCACTGGTGGAAGCATGAAGGGGACAATTGCTTTGGAAAACAATTAAACTTTTGCCTATCAGATGGCCCAGCACTTTAACTTCAGGTGTTTACCCAAGAGAAATGATGACATATGTTCACAAAAATACTTGTACAAGAAAATCATAGCAACATTATTTATAGTAGCCGTAAACGAGAAACAACCCCAATGTCCATCAACAGGAGATGGATAGACAACAAGTAGTATATTCAGGCAATGGAACAGTACTCAACAACACGAAGGATGGAGCCACTGATACCAGCAAAATGTGCATGAGATATACAGATAACGCGTCGAGGGAAAGGAGACCCTTCCTGCAGGATTCCATTTATCTGAAGTTCAAGAACAGGCAAAACTAATCCACGGGGACAGAAATCAGAGCTGTGATCACCTCCGGAGAGATGGGATTAATTAAAAAGAGGTGCAAGGGAATATTTATATTCCGATCACAGACGGGTTCAGTTACCTCCGTGTTTTCATTTGTCAAAATTCATCAAACTCTATACTTAAGATCTATGTGTTTCCCTTTATGCAGATGTTACCTTAAAAGTGCTAAAAAGTCACAAGTTAAAAAAACCAACAGAAAACCATAATCTTCTTTGCCCAGCTTGCTGCTGCTACAAGATCAGGCCGTGACTGGACACAGACCCTGTTTGGCATCACTCACTCCTTCACTCACCTAGCCATTGATTGACTGGCTTTCTTTTGATTTCACAAACACACCAAGCTCATACCTGCTTAGGGCCTTTGCATCTCTGTGACCCCCATTTCCAGAGTCCTTTCCCAGGTCTTTGCCTGACTGTGTTCCTAAGAGAGGCTCCGTCAATCAGATTCCTGGCAGTCAAACTGGGTAACTGGAGGCCAGTTCAAAAACAGGACAATTTACAAACCTATGGCCAGAGTTCGGGAAGACTACCAGGTATAATGCAATGTCTGGAGCTAGTACCAACCTGGGTCTGAAGTGGGGTCCAGGAGATGGAGCCGTTTCCAGAACATGTTGACCCGCCGGGGTGGAAGCCAGGGAATAAACCCAGCTTCACCCTCCTCCCTCCCTCTGGTCTCTGCCAGTGCTCGGTGCTCCCGTCAGCGAACTCAATCAGACCTCAGAAGACAAAGGAGCCCTTTGCTGCAGGTCCCCCACCTGCACAAGGGTAGAGAGTGAATCTGGGGGAGCAAATGGAATATCCAGCTCAGACACTGTCCCTGGCTTCCGATCTGAACAACCACGCTGTCACATTTCCTTTCTAATTTCTCCATAGAACAAATCACTATCTGAACTCACCTTACTGACTTATTTGGTTTCTTGCTCCGAATGTAAGCTCCCAGAACGCAGGGACCACGTCTGGTTTATTGCTGTATCCCTGGAGCCTAGAACAGAGATCCCTATTAACACAGACGCACAGCGCTCCCTTCAATACTTGAGAGTGGGTATGTGTGTCCCTGCCGCCCCTGCCAGGCTGCGAGACCCTTTTAGGCAGGCACATTCTCCCCATCAATTTTTCTTAACTAATAGACTTCCATTTTTTAGAGCAGTTTTAGGTTTGCAGAAAAATTGATCAAAAAGTACAGAGAGTTCCCAAATACCCTTTTCTATCCACCCCCACCATCTCCCTTATTATTTATATTTTGTTAGTGCGGCACACTTGTTACAAGTGAGGAACCAATATTGATACATTATTATTAACTAACATCTGTAGCTCACATTAGGGTTCATTCCTCGTGACAAATATATAATGACATGTCCATCGTTATTGTATCATACAGAATAGTTTCATTGCCCTAAAAATCCTCTGTGCTTCACCCATTCATCTTTCTCTCTCTCCCCCTGACCCCCAGCAACCCCTGATTCTTTTACTGCCTCCATCTTTTTGCCTTTTCCAGAATGTCATATAGTTGAAATCATACAGTATCTCCAGCGTTTTTGATCCCTGTGGCCTGGCACCACAAACATCCTGCAAATATTTTCCAAATACACAAATAAATAGATGAAAGGACATAGAGATGCCCACATTCTATGGGGCTTTGAGTATGTCAGGAAGGAGTGAACCAGGCCTTTCCCCATTTGGGGTGAGAAACCTTCATTCCATCCCTTTTTGCCCTCCCCTCCCCCAGCCTCACTAGCATTCTTCATCCCCTTTAAATTATACAGAGATTTCCTCATATGAAAGCTAATTTAGGCGCCATAACAGAGACTATATTTAATGTAAATGGGAGAAGTAGAAGCAGAAGGATTTATGGTAATAATAACCTGCTTGTAATAACACAGAGTGGGTCATCTGCTTAAGATACAGTGGATTAAAGAGCAGGAAATTTACCTCCCAAAAGAACGTGGTGTCACCAGAAACTGCAATAGTGCCCAGCCTTGGATGATCTTATTAAATCCTATAGATCTTGTTACGCTTTCCTACGGGAAGAGGGCTACTTTGTTCCCTGGTTCATAAGAATGGCCGAAGTGAGACCTGAAGCAGAAATGGGGGGTGGAGGGCAGAGGGCAGTTCCCCAAAAGCCCTGGAGTCGGTGCCCAGTGGGTGGAGGGCCCCCATCTGCACAGAGCCCAGCACGGGCCACATGCTGCTGGGCGCATGTCAGAGTCTGCAGAGTAGGGAGGGGCAGTCCTGGTGCAAGGACAATGGAGAGGGAAGAAAGATGCAGGAAGCGGGAAGCTGTGTGTCTGTGAGGGACGGCTCTGACATCATTGATCCAACCGTCCTGGCGTGGGTAACAGAGAGGCATCCGCAATCTTTCAGAAAGTTGGGGGGTGCAACCAATGCCATGCCCAGCTGGCAGTCAGCGGTAGCGGGTGGCTTGGTTAACCAGCAAGCTCTGCACGTGTAAAGAGGCCTGGGTTCAAATCCTGACCCCACTACTCATGGCCCCTGTGATATTGAGCAAATTGTAAAACTTGCATTATCCACTTCCAGCGCCCAATCGATTCTCATGTGGATTCACCCCCCCCCCTTAGGAAATTGGCCCCAGGATCAGAGTTGCCCTAGCCAGGACGGGGGAGTCCTCCCTGCTGCGGGCCAGATTTAGAGCAGGCTGTCTTCCCAGCCATAGTAGGACCAGTGGAACCCCTCCCTGCCTCATCAGGACCTTGGTTCCCAGAAGAGACGCCAGCCCCACCCCCAGTCCTTGCCTTCGCCCCCACCTTGGAGAAGCAGGGGAGGATGCAGAACCGTCTCTGCTGTTAGCTTGAGCTGCCGCTGACTGCCCCAACCTCAGCCCCTCCTGCCTCCTTCCTGCCTCCCCTCCCCACCTCCTTTCTGTGTTAATGGTTTGTTAGGAAATGGGTAATCTGGAGAGGATCGTTAACGCAGTGAACAGGGATATTACGGAAAGGATTATGGCAGCTTCCCTAGTGCACTGCGGCTTTTTTAATGTGTTCACATGAAATAACCCCATTATGAGAATGTCCTCATGGGGGAAGATGGGGAGTGGGGGCACCATGCCCGGGAATGAAGGCAAAGCCACGTGCTGAAGGAAAGGGGTGGCTCCCAAGAGCCCCCAAGAATCCAGCCTGGGGCCCCTTAAATGACCGCGTCTGCTTCTGAAGTCTCAAACCAAGGTGGATGCTGCGAAATCCTGGACAGGAGACCAGTCACCTCCCTGCAGGGGAGGGACCTGGATCTGAGCTCCTTTCCCAACAGGCCTGAATGAAGAGGGCCTGGGGCCGGCTCAGCAAAAACAAAGTTTGGGCCAGCCCCAGAGCTTGCACAGCAAGCCCCGCTCCCCTCCTCTGAGTGTTTGCTCCTGTCTCACCGTCCCAGCCAGTCCTCCCCTGACAGCCTTGGTTAATCTGCAACCTGCTGCCCCGTCTCCACCCAATGGTCCCATTCCTCTTCGTTTCTGCTCTTGCTTTTCACCAGCAGCACTTATGGCCTTCTGACACCCCACATAACTTACTAAGGTATTATGTCACTGCTGTGTTCAGCTCCCCACCAGAACGTCAGCCCCACGGGGCAATGACTGTTATCTGTTTCATTCATCCACACACCCCAGACGACGAGAGCTGTTCTGGTAGTGGATGCTCAATAAAAGCGTCTTGAACAAATGCATAAATTGGGCCCCTAAGAAAAGAGGAGGCTGCTGTCCCACCTCCTTTATTCTCATTCCACGTGCTGTTCCCAGGTCTCCCTGGGAATTTCCGTCCTGGCGCAGAATAACCCAAACAACCCAACCTTATCCCTCCACCTAAGCAGCACAAAGGCCCTTCCTGAAATTGGGACACCTTGAGGCAAACCCACCGTTTTGCTCAGATGCAGAATTCTGCTGGGATCCCAGCCCACCTCAGAGGGTGGTCATGGGCACCCACACACTCAGAGGCCCTCTCAGGGTCCCTGCAGTTCTGGGGTGACCCTGCTGGATTCTGGCGGGCAGCCCAGCCCAGCTGCCTCGTTCTGCTGACTGATGCTAAGCTTCTCCTCCTGCAGGTTTTTCATCATCCCAGATTTCTTTGCACTTGCGGGTTGCAGCTAACATTAGCCTTGGAAGATCTCCTTTTCATTAGGGCCCCCTAATGAAGCCATCGTTCTCAGCACCACCCCAGCACCCACACCACCCGCCCCGTGCCATGGGAATTGGTTTCTACCTGTGCTCTCGGGCTATGATGGGGTTCCCACTGGAGCCGGAGAAAATGATGCAGTGCTCCGACGACCAAGTCCCATGACAGGACTTCACCTGTTCCCATGCTCGTCCAGGCCAGAGGCTGCCCTCCTCCACAGCCCCGCCTTCTCCAGCTTCAAGCGGCCAGGTCGTGAGCCACCCTCTGACCCCGCTGAACCCAGGTCCAGAGGCTCAGGTCACTGCCATGCCCTCTCTGCTTCCCCCAACCCAAAATAGAAGAGGCAGGTAAGGTCACCTTGCAGTCTTTTCATCTCCTGCTTGACGCATTGCCCCCTGGGAATATCCCAGCCAGGCCTGAGACCTGATCTGGGACCTCAAAACCTTATTTTCACGTTCCCCTTGGGGACTCTCTGAAATGTAGGTGTCTTAGCCTGGGTTCTCCCAAAAGCAGAGCCTAAGATGAAGACGTGTGTGCCAGTGTTTTATCTGAGAGGTGACCCCAGGGAGCAGGAATGAAAGAAAGGGGAAGATGAGACAGAGAGAGAAAAAAGCCAGTATAAGGCGTGCGACCACCACCGCAAGCCAGGACTCACGTCCGCCAGGACCTCCTGAGAATAGTATAGAACGCCTCCTGGGTTGCGCCCTTGCAGGACCAGGAGGGGGAACATCCACCCATTGCCCAGCATGACTCCTGCACTTCCCAGCCACACGTGCTCCTGAAACCAACAAGCGCCGAGCTCCTGCTGGCATCCTCTGTCGGGATGCCTGCCCTTGCTTGAGGCACCTCTGTGAACCCGGTAGAGCCTGCAGGGAACCGTCTCCCGGCTGGCCAGAGGTGGGGCGAATGGATGTGGATCAGGCACCAGACTGCTGCTCAGTAGAGAAATCTTCCTGCAGACCCGTGAGGAATGACTCATCACTCACACCAGGTGGGGAGTTTGTCTTCTCCTTCCAGGTCTAAGTAAAGAAAGAAAGAGGGTAGTACATGTGAGAGCCTTTATATCATTTCCCCGAGTTACCACCCCAGTGGCCGGTGAGCTGGTGCAGGTTCAGAGCAGGAGAGCGATCGGGAGACCACAGCCAGCTTCAGAGGGGCCTGGAGCAGAGGACCCAGCAGCAGGGGCCACTGGGAGAAGACAAGCAGTGCGGACATCCCTGCTCGCCTCTGCCTGTCTGTCGTTCTGAGCCCAGAACCAGCACAGGCTATCTGTCCCCAGCCTGGGAATAGGCTGGGCTCCAAAAGGGCTTTAAGAAATCTGCTGTCTGGAGCTGGAAGCTTGGAGCGCGTCTTCCCATTGAAACAATGCTGTGCACGGCTCCTCGGGCCCAGCCCAGCCCACAGGGAGCCCGGGGAGCGCGGGCTGCCACCAAAGCACAGCACCACGGACAGGGTGAGCGCGTCATGGACAGTCAGAACCACAACTCGGGAGCCAGGAGCGCAGAGTCCCCTCGGCAGCGAGGTCAGGGGCTTCTCCTCCTCCCACCTCCTCAACCACCGGGCAGGGGAGCCAGGAAGTTTCCGAGCTCCAAACTTTGGACAGTGATTCCTGGAGCCAGAACACGGGCTGTAGCAAAGAAAGGGGTGCAGGATGAAGCTCGTGGACGTTGGGGGGGCCTCTGAAATTGGAATAATCTCCTAGAGCTTCAGGGGCACGAGGGAGAGGTTAGGGGGAGGGTGACACTGTGGCTATGTCCTAGGCTGATGCGGGTAGCCCCTGCCCAAGGACTAGAGGTCACAACAGTCACTAGTTCCTCGTGGCTAATGCTGATTCCCAGGCCTCCTGGATTCTCCACCTTGCTTGCTCAGACCTCGGCTCCGGAAAGGTCCTCCTTCAAGGTCCTTGTGCTCCACTGTGATTTGATCCCCATCCACCTTACCTCCCCAAGCCCCCAGCACAGCCTCCACTTTCCAGACGGGCAAACTGAGGTCCAGAATCATCCAGCAAGTTGTTGGCAGAATCTAGACCAGGACACAGCCTCTAACCCCCAGCCAGCCCACACACCTGCCAAGAAGGGAGAAGGGGAGCCAGTGGTTGTGGGGTAATGCAGACTGCTCAGCCTCTGCCTCGGGACGGCAGCCTGGAGCACATCTTTGGGGAAATTACAGGTGTCACTTTATTTTCCAGGGGAAAAAATAACCATGGAAAACGTCTGCAATTACAGCTCATCACTGCTGACTGAGTAACTGCGGGCTGACTACCTGGTAATCAGAGGACTGGAGACAATGAGATTTGGGCTTTATTTAGCACCTTTCCACTCCCCTCCCTCAGACCTCCCCGTGTGATGCGACAGAGGCAGCCGGGTTCGCAAACACTTAACACTGCCCTCTCCCAATCTTTCCATACAAAGATCAGGCCACTGACCCTTGGCCGTGCACTGAAATTTTGACTCCATTTCTCTCCCCAGAGGTCAGGCTGAGTGTCACTGGGCCACCTGGCCCCTCTCAGCCCCTCTCCCTTGTCCATTAATCTTTGTGTGTGTGTGTGTGAGGAAGACCGGCCCTGAGCTAACATCCGTTGCCAATCCTCCTCTTTTTGCTGAGGAAGACTGGCCCTGGGCTAACATCTGTGCCCATATTCTTCTACTTTATATGGGACGCCGCCACGGCATGGCTGACAGGCAGTGCGTCGGCGGGCGCCCGGGATCCGAACCGGCGAACCCCGGGCTGCCAAGCGCGGACTAAACCGCTGCGCCACCAGGCTGCCCGTCCATTAACCTTTTACTCAACATTTGTTGAGCGCCACCTAGACATGAATCTTGGAGAAGGAACAGGGAGCACAGCAGTGGATAGGCCAGGCCCTGTCCTCATAGAGATGATATTCCAGTCTGGAAGACAGACAACAAACAAACCAATGTATGAGTAAAAGAATTACAGCATGTCACAAGAGTATGAAGAAACTTAAAAGGTCAGTGAAGGCATCTCTAAAGAGGTGACATGTCAACAGAGACCTGAAGGGTGAAAAAGAGCTGGTTGTGATCAAAGATGAGGGAGCTGCAGGTGCAAAGGCCCTGGGGCAAGAAAGACTCTGCCTGGTTCTAAGGACTGTGGAAAGGCCAGTGAGCACCTGGAACACAGTGAGAGACGAAGAGAATGGTACGACATGGGCTTGAAAAGGCAGCAGAGGAGACCACGTGGGGCAAAGGAGTTCAGTTTGAAGGCCATTGATAGGTTTTAAACAAAGAATGAGTGATCTGATTTATAGTTGAAAAATATCATTCTGGCTGCTGGGTGGAGAATGGATGGGAAAAGGGAAGCATGGAGGCAGGGTGACCAGCTAGGGGGCTGCTGCCGTGAGCTAGGTGGTGACAGAGGAAATGATGAGAAGGATATTTATTCAAATGTAATTTGGAGGGAGAACCCATGGGAATCACTGATAAAGTAGATGTGGGGATGCAGGAGAGGATGGAACAAGAGGCCTCCCAGGTTTCTGACCGAGCAGCCGTGTGGATGGGAAGGCAATTTACCAAGACAGGCAGGATGGCCAAAGGCATGCACAAAGGAAGTGCTGTCTGCAGGCTGTCTGCCCTCAGATCCATTCCTCATCCTTCCCCTGCCCTTCTCTGTAGCCCAGGATCTGGGTCAGCCGGGTTTGGCTGATAGGAGACACTGGCAGGAGATTGGAGGGCGGGAAGAAGAGAGGTGCTAGGGTGTTTCTCTCCCTCTCTCTCGGCCGTGGCAGAATCTCAAGGAAGCCGAGGAAGCGGCTGCATCTCCTCTGAGGTTCCAGCTCCCAGCAGGCAGCCCTCCATGGCTGCAGCTTTCCCTGAGGCACCCCAGCCCCGGAGTTAACACTGCCTCTCCCTCTTGTCCCGCCATCCCAGGAACAGTCACAGCCTCCTGCTTTTGTGAATCTCGGGGTCGCCTCACCATCCCTTGTTTGGCTTCTCAGTTCTTGCATCACCTATGCGACTATAAAAACATCCCTCCTTGTTGAAGACTTGAAGTGGTTTACGTGTTCCTGGTGGGGCCCTGACTGGTCCGTGAAATGTCTGGCTGAAGTCAGGGGTGCAGAGTTTGTCTGCATGGAGTTTAAAATTTTATTCTAATATTGATTCTTTTCCATAGGATTTCAGCCTCAGATAAGCAGAGTGAACCACAACTCCCTTTGGAACCACAGAATCTAGAGGCTGAAAGAGACCTTAATGATGTCTTAGTCCTAACATCTGTCTAATGCTGGAATCACCTTTATAGTGTCCTCCCAAATGGTCTTAAGCCTAGGCTGATAACCTTCAGTGATGCTGCATTAGTTAGTTATTGTGGCAACAATGCTGTGTGACAAACCACCCCCAAAACTCAAAATGTTTAAAATAACAAGCTTTTTTATCCTTGGCTTTATAGGTCTGCAGGTTGGCTTGAGGGTTGGTTGAGCTTGGCTCCGGTTGGGTCAGGTCTGCTCTATGGGTCTATACACTCTCTTTGGACCAGAACCCACCCTGAGCATTCTTCTAATAGGGGATTACCAGAGCTCCGGGGGGCAAGCCAAGTCACACAAGCATATGGGAGGCCACTGCTTCAACTGGGTCGGCCAAAATTCCATCTGCCACAGCAAGTCAGATCGCCGAGAGTAACAGCAATGTGGTAGGAAAACAGACTCCACAAGATCACAAAAAGGAGGGCATGAAGAAGTGAGAAAGAGAATCCAATCCACCGTGGATGGGGAGCTGACTCTTGCCTCTTCTGAGCTGAAATCCACCCACCGATGTCAAGCCAAGTTTTCCAGTGAGGGACGCAGGACATATATCTCCTTTCCTCCATGTGATAGATAACCTTCCAAGTGCCTGAAGCTAACCAGTTGTCCCTTTTGGATCTTCTTCCTCATGAACCTCTCTGATTTTCTTCAACGACTTGACTTTCAGACCATTTATTATGGCTGAACATGGTCCTCTTTTATTTTTATTGCACCTCGTGGGCAATGTCTATGACTGCACCTGCTGTTTTCTGACTGTGGCAAAAGTAGCTTCCTTTCTCCTGGGGCAGGGGCTCCATCACCAGTGGATGCCGAGCCCGTATAAGCAAGGGAAAACCAGGCTCCCCCAAACCATTGCCTCCAGAAGGTTTTCTTGCTTTCTGCCGCCCACCCAAATGATTTCTCCTCTTACCGTGAACCCCTCAATCCTCACACACCCTCTAGGCCTGTGCTTGCTGGCAAGTTGATTCTGGTCCCATCTTTGGTCCACAGATGGGCGTCATACCTCTATTTGGACCATGAGAACCTGGAAAAAGGGTGTCTGTCATCTCTGCCCTTTAAATCTTTCCTGGGACCACAGTACCCAATATCAGGTTCTGGGGGCCACTCAGTCCACATCTGGTTGTGACTGAGGGGCTCAAGCATCTTTGCTCACTGGCACTCAACTCCTCCTTAAGGGGTGAGATCTGAGCTCTCCCTAAAGCAGCCTTCCCCTGAACACAAAGCTGAGTGAGAGACCCCAGCACCAACCCAAGACTGCAGAATATGTTTACAGGGGCTGTCTGATGTGGGCTGGCCAGCTAGAGGGCATCCCAGACACACACAGAGAGAAACACATACAGACACACACACACAGAGCTAAGAATTCAACAGGACTTCCACCTGTTGCTAGCTAATAGCTGATCTACAGCCTTCTCCAACTGACCTGGGAAACCCAATATCCAGGGAGAAAAGAGGCAGCTGTAGCTGGGGAACAGAATGGAGAGTGCTTAATCAAGAGAAGGATGGAACAGCAGCCACTAGAATTACAGGGGGGCTTTCCTCCATAAGGGAAGCAGAACCCCTGGCCAGACAGCTGCTCTGGTGTGTTAGTCAGGATAGCATAGAATAGGCTACTGTAACAAAAATCCCCAATATACTAGTCATCAGCACCAACAGGAGTTTCTCCCCCATTCACACGTCATATGCAACACAGACTGGCAGGGGCCCCGCTCACGGTGGTCTCTCAGGAACCCAGGCTGGCGAAGCCTCGTGTCCACTTGTGCTTCTCACAGCAGTGGGAGGGCAGGTAGCAAATCACGTGCTGGCTCTTCAAGTTGCTGCCCAAAAGTGAAACATGTCAATTCTGCCCGTATTTTACTGATTCAAGTGAGCCCAGTGTCCTTTCTTAACTTCCAAGGAGATAGGAAACTGTGCTCCTCCGTGAGCCCGGAGGCAAACAGCACCAGTGACTACCATGCCCAAGGTCAGGGAGGGCGCTCAGCCTGCGGACACGACCTCCACGGGACAGAGCCACCCGAGGTCCCAGATCCTCTCCATCAGGCCTCTTCTTTGCTCTCTCTGGCTCACTCACTCTCCCTCTCCATCTTGCTCTCTTTTTCCATTCATTCATTCGTTTAACAAATATTGGTTGACACCCTACTACCAAGCGCCAGTCCTTGGGGCTACAGCAGACCCAGCCCTGACTTCATGAGCTCTCAGTCTATCAGAGGAAACCAACAACCAAGCAAACCCCATGTCCACCCAGTTTCTCAAGACAAAACACCACAAGTCTTCCTCGATCCCTCTCTTCCTCACTCGCCACATCTAATCCATGAGCATATCTCATCAAATCCACTCCAAAGTCATCCTGAATTTGGCTCCTCCTTCCATCTCCACTGACAACCCCGGACCCATCATCTATCATCTGGATTCCAACAGGAGTCCCCAGCTCATCTCCCCATCCCAGCCTTTCCACCTGAAGTCTGTTCTCCACACAGCAGCCAGAGATCTTCTTAAAAAGCCAATATGAGTGGGGAAGGCAAATTAAAAATCACTGAACACACATAAAATAAACACAAATCAGGTTGTGTTACTTGGGAAAGAAATGAGGTGCTAAGATGGTGGAGAATCACAGGGGACCACCTGGAGACAGGTAGTCAGGGAAGGTGTTTCCGGCACCTGCCATGCGCCTCTTTGTTCCTACTTCCTACTCCATCATCTGCTGTGGCAACCAGTTCTGCACAGACCAGCCTCTTGAAGGTGCAAGGTGGCAGTGCCTGGCCTCAGCCTATGCTGTGACTCCTAGCTTCCTGCTCCACAGGTCCTCTGTCCCTGTGGAGGGGACACCTGAGGGCCCACCTTCCCATACAGTCTATAGATAGGAAGACTTAACATCCTTGGAGCCACCCTTGACCAGTGGACCAATGGGGACAGGAGCCAGTGGATAAATGCTTTCCCCTTCCAGCCCCTGGCGGACAGGTCTGAGACACATGTCATAGGGTCCCAGGGCATCAAGCACCAGTGGCCTGTGGCTGTGACCAACCTCTTGTATTGGTTTCCCCTCCTCCCCTGTTTCACTCGCCTTCTACCTCACTCCCACTCGCAAGGATCACTTCCCCAGTCAACAACCTGCTCACAAGCCCTCTACTCAGGACCTGCTGTCGGGACCAGAGGAGAGGGAAGAAGAACATTCCAGGCAGTGGGGGTGCAGTGAAGACAGAGCCCCAAGGGGTGAGAGGGGCTTGGTGTCTCCAAGAAATCAAAGAAGGGGAGGAAGACTGGAGTCTTGTGAACAAGGAGGAGTGGGTAGGGAGGTGGCAGGGACTTGCCTGCACAGGACCTTCTGGGCAAAGCCAGAGAGTTTGGACTTCACCCCAAGGAAAGTGGGAAGCCAAGTGATCAAATTTGTCTTTTGTTCAAGACCAAAAGGAAGACCACTGCTGTGTTCCTTGAGTTTTTTCTCTCTGTGTGTCTTGCATCCTTCATTCCTTGTCTTCTTTTTCCTCGTCTTCCCTAACTTGGCTCTCCTCCACCTTTTCTCAATGTCTCTCTGCCTCTGTGCCTGCCGTCCCTCTCCCTCTCTTAGCTCCCACCAACCACTCGCACCTCTCATGTGCCTCCACAGCCTTCGCCCTCGGTGAATGAGACAATGAAGAGTGGAGCAATAATGCGAGGCAGCTGAGGGGTGGTGACCGTATCTTCCAAGCCCGTTCAGGACAAAGGTCTGAGACATTCAAGCGCGCTTGCGGGGTGATGGGGCAGTGTTTGAAATCAGGGCTGTCATGAGAGTTCTGAGATGAATATCTGCCATGACTGCGTCGTAAATCCAAACTGCAGGGGTCAGACGAAGAAGAAATCACTGTCCCTGGGGTGTGGGGAGAAGGATTCAGGGATGAGCAGTGGGGGCAGAGATTGGGCTTTGCAGCCAACTGCCCTGACTCCTCTCCAAGGTCCACCACACTCACTGAACGACCACAAGTTACTTACAAGTAACTTTACCCTCTAAAACTTAGATCCATCATTTGGAAAAATAGGACAATGATGAAAAATTCATTAGGACTCTTGGTCACACAAGTGACAGAAACACACACAAACTAGATTAAAACAAAGAGGGGAATGTACTCTCACAGAATACAAGGAGGGAGATTTGAGTGGGCTTCCAGGAAGAACAGGACGGGCTCATGTTTCTTTTGCTCTTTGTGTCTCCAGACCAGCGCCTTCTACTTTCCAGCCAAGTTGGGGAAAGCCAGGACACTGACAGAGCTCCTGGGTTTAAATGCCAAGATTGGCCTTCCTGGAGAGAGACTGGTGGCTCTCTCTCCCATCCAATTCCAAATTCTCGGGAGATTTCTGGCCCAGAGTGGGTCACGGGACACTCGTGGACCAATCAGCTGTGGTTAAGGCATCATTACCTAGGGAAGGAAGTCTGGTTGACTCAACTCAACTCAGATTGGCCTGGACCACGGAACTCCAGTCATGGGTGAGGTCCTGATGCGCTAACTCGACTGCAAGAGCCCCACCCTGGAACATGCGTGTGTGTGTGTGTGTGTCTGTTGAGTGGGAGAGGGAGGAGAGACATTCTTCCCAGAAAAGGTGGGGTGGAGGGGTACTGGGCAGTTAACCAACAGGTGTCCACCCCGGAAACCAGAAATGGGGTCATGTCTGTGAAGGGCCCACAGCAGCAGGCAACAAATGGCGCCCCCGTTGTAACCCAACGCCTGCAACACTATACATCTGCTCCTCCAACACAGCTTCGTCAGAGCTGTCCACGGCCAGTCTCCACTCCACAGTCTCTGCTCCAGGGGGACTAAAACTGCACCCTAAGATTGTGCTCATCGAAGTTCCCCTCGTTCTCCACATTGCCAAACTCAAAGGTAATTCTGTTCTTATCCTACGTAATTTCTCCACAGCATTCAACACGCTTGCCCACTCTCTCCTTCTTGAAGTCCTGGCTTCATTGTTCTTTGTGTCCTCCCTTCTCCTGGTTTTCCTCCCACTTTCCTGGCCTGTGTGGCTCTCTCTCCTTTACTGGTTCTCCTTGACCTATCTAGATGGCTTCAACGGCTTCCTTTAACACTCAGAATAACATGCAAACTCCTTACCTTGCCCTGCAAGGCTCTAGATGATCTGGCCGCTGCCAATCTCCCGTGTTACCTCACTCCGTTCTCCTTTCACCCACTCTGTTCTTGGCCTTCTTTCTGTTTCTCTAATACACCAAGCTTATTCCTGCCTTTGCACCAAATGTTTCCTGTGCCTGGACCACTCCCCTCTCACTCCACCCTCCACCCCACCCTCCAACCCCATCTTCATGTGACTAGCTCCTCTGGTCTTCCAGCTTTTGGCTGAAAACCCACCTCCTCTAGGAGGCCTTCTCTGACTGCTCTCTCTAAAGAAGCTGCTCCATACATCACCTGTTTATTTCTCTGCATAGAACTTATCACCATCAGTCCTTTTTAAATTTGTTTAAAGTCTATCTTTCACCAAAATTTAATCTTCATGAGAGTAAAGACTTCATTTTTGTATTTCTTCTTCTGTCTCCTATGTCTAAAACATAGGAGTGCCTGTCACATCGTTAGCACTTAATAAATATAAAAACTAGGAGGCAGAAAGGGTAATAAACCAGTCGTTGTAAAAAGAAAGGAAGGTCACCATAGATGACAGAGTACAACAAATATCCGGAAGGTGAATGTGACAGAAGTGTGCTGAGGATAAGGCAGACTGGCCGAAGGAGTGGTCAGGATGTGCACAAAGGGGGCTGAGTTGGGTCAGCTGCTGAATCTGCACAGAGAGATGGGGACTTGCTAAGGTCAGACACAACCTGTGGTTGGAGGGACAATGGGGAAGTGGTGCTAAAAAATTAGGGGTTAATTGAAAGTCTATGGAACAAGTTTTTCACTCACCACTCTCCAACTCCACTCCCACCTAACAGAGCAACAGGCACACAGTCCAGCCAGGGAGGACTCTGGGCTAACTAAATGACACTGCCCATGGAGAGGAGGATGCTGGTGTGGATGGTGGTGTTCTGGAGTCAAGTTCATCTCATTCTGCTGTTTGTGCCTCCCCACAACCTAGCTTCATAGCCACCTCCCTGGCCAGTCCTCCTAAAGCAAAGCTAGACCATAAGCAGGTCCTGTGCGTGAACCCTGAGCTTCTACACAGCATTCCCCTTCAGGGAACATACTCAGTGGGAAAATAAAGGAACATGTAAAAATATAAGAAACCCATACCAGCCTCCTTGAATAATTACCCCCTTCTTTCATTCTTAAATAGAAACAGACAAACGACACTCACTAGACATGTGACTAATGAAAGAGAAGTTCTAAGATTAAAAAAGAAAATGAACAGCAGTCCAACTGGATCCTCAGAGAAATGTGGAAAGCTATCACATCCATGAAAAGAGAACGGACTGCAATGAAAAAGGAACCATCAGAGGCTAAAAGTTCTTAGAATTTAAATCATCTGGTTGTGGAAATAGAAATGCAATAGAAGAGTGAGAAGATAAAGTTTAGGAAATATCCAAAATGTGGAGTAACAAAGAGAAGAAAAAATGAAAAATATGAGAGGACATAAGAGACATAGCAGACTTCCCCAGAAGGTCCAACATCTGATTAATAGGCACTCTATCTAGAAAGAGAAGAGAAAAAACAGAAAGAAGTAAACTATTAAAAGAAAGTTTTCCAGAATTCAAGGCAGAAAGAAGCTAAAAGGGCCTTCTGAGTAAATGAATTTTAAAATACCCACAATCAGAACTCATTATTGGAAAATCAGTTCGTTAAGGATACAGGGAAGATCCTGAAAGTTTCCTGGGTGGGGGAGGGGAGTTACCCACAAAGAAATGAGAGCTTACCCATGATTTCTCATCAGCAGTACTGCATCCAGAAGACAGTAGACAATGCCTGCATCTTTCCAAGGGAAAACTAGTTTGAACCTAGAAATCTACACTCCACACTACACTATCAATGAAGGAAAATAACACCTGGACATCCAAAAACTCATAAAATTTACCTCTTGCACATCCTTTCTAAAGAAACTGCTAGAGGAGGAAGTCTAACGCAATGAACAAGATACTGAGGAAGAGAGAAACTTGGGTTCAAGAAAAAGCAGAACTCCCACTGAAAAAGAAATGCCAGGATCATAACTGGTCAGGACAGAAAGTGAGTGGACTCCAAAGATGACATCTTCAAGAAGAGCTCAATGTATTTGAAGCGATAGATACACCTAGTAAGAAACTGAAAGATGTTTGTGAAATGATGTGGAAGATAATTTTTCTCCTCCTCAAAAGAATAAAAATACGCACTTAAAAACTCCAAGAAAAAAATTTGTACCAAACAATAATGATCTAAATATAAGCATAATTTTGAACAATTGATGGAGAATACAAAAAGCTAGCCTATTTGATTTTGATGTGAGTCTCCTTTAAATCTTTGTAAAGGTTGTGATATCAGAATGAGAGAGAAGAAAACATAATCCCTCTATACTACCTGGTTCACTGCAGAAAACAATATTTACGTCATCAGCAAAATGTAGAGACTGTTGATTGGATTTCAACTTTCAAAATCAATCTGTAGATAAACACAGGGACATAAATGTGGTTAAAGAACAGAATGAAAATGTCATCAACTTTGACAATGTAAAAGTAAAGATAAAGCTGGCAAAAGTTGGGAAAAGGCATGGGGAGGAGAGGTGAAGAGAAGAATAGATCTAACAATGTCCTCATCTTATAGAGTAAACATTCAAGAATTACTCTCTCACATTAAGGGAATAAGAACTGGATATTTTAAGTATACTATTTAAAAGTGCTAAGATAACTAATATAAAAAATAAATATAATTACCAAAACTAGAAGGAGAAGTAAACTAAATCTTCATCTTTCACAGTAGGGAATCAATATAGGTCTAAAATTAGCAAATCAAGAAATGGAAATATAACAATATTAGAGACCACCCAAGACCACAAAAATACACAAACATAGTGGTTGCCTTTGAAGGACGAGACTACCCATATGGATTGATAGGGAGTTCTTTATGACGAGTTGACTGAAAAGAAAGGAAATCAGATCAGTTTACAAATGGTTCTGCCAATACATTGGCACCAACCAGAAGTAAACTGTGACAGTACCACTTCAACCAGGAGTGTCTCTAAAAGACAGTGGTTAAGCGAAGTCCTCCCAATGGGGAGAAGTTCGAGCAGTATCTTTGGCTGTCCACTTTGGCTGAACTGAGAGATAGCCAGGAGTAAGGGTCTACAGTAACCTGTGGGCGGTAGTTAATGGTTTTACTAGATGGTCAGCTACTTGGAAAGAACAAGCCTGAAAGATCATGACAAGGAAATCTGAGAAAGAGGTATGTGGATGGACCTCTTGGAGTGGGCACAGAGTACAAATATATTTTCATGCCTTCTGGATGCTCACGAAAGGATAGTCACTCTGGAGGAGGTTTTCAATAATCACGTGGATAAGAGGACACATTTTTGTAGATGTCCATCTGCTTTCTTCCCCAGCCATCCCAGTGGTTGCTCAGTAGGACTCTGTACCAAATGGCCATGGTGGCGAAGATGGAATCTATGTGTGGGCTCAACAATGTGGACATCCTTTCACAAAATCCACCTGGCTACCACCTCTGCTGAGTGCCTAAGCTAACGACAACAGAGACTGATGCTGAGCCCTCAGTGTAGTGTGATGGCCCAAGAGGATCAGCCAGATGCCTGATGGCAGGTTGAGTATATTGAAGGGGCAGCAGTTTGCTCTCCCTAGAATAATATGTATTCTGGATCTAGGTTTGCCTTCCCTGCCTACAAAGCTCCTGCTAGGCCTGCCATCCATGAATTCACAGAATGTCTTATCCACCATCATGATATCCACACAACAATTCTGATCGAGGAACTCATTTTGCAGAAGTAAGGCAATGGGCTCATGCGTATGTCCATCAATGGTCTTCACCCATACCCCATGACCCAGAAGCAGCTGGTCTGACTGAATAGAGAAATGGCCAACTGAGAACTCAGTTATGACGCCAACTGGACAACAATATCCCAAAATGTTGGTTTCACAGGATGCAGCATACATTGCGAATCAATGACCAACGTATGGTGATGTTTCTCCCAGTGCCAGAATACACAGGCCAGGGAAACGCTACCAGAGCTAACAACTCTTGCAGAATTTTTGCTTCTAGTCCCCTCAGCTTCAAACTCTGCTGGTTCTGAGGCCCTAGGAACCAGGCAAAGAATGCTTCCACCGGAGACTCGATAATGATTCCTCTGAACTAGAAGTTGAGATTGACACCTGGTCATTTTAGGCTCTTTGTGCACTGAATAAACAGGCAAAGTAGAGACTTACTCTCCTAATTACCAAGGATAAACTAGGTTGCTGCTTCAGGAGGGGGTCAGGGAGCCCAGGAAATTCTCTGGTGAACCACTTAGTACTCATGTCCGAGAGAAGTACTATGGATATGGAATGGGCAGTGGGAGACGGAAGGTACAAATCTCAACTACAGCCTCACAGAAACAACGACTGTAGAAACCACGAATATTTTCTTCCTTGCTAGTTATATATATAAATATATGTATTTGTGTATATTAACTAATTTCTTTTCTCTCCTCTCACCTTCCTCCTTTTGATTTTATATTCGGAAGGCAGTGGTTGACATTAGTATTTGGTCTTTAAGGTAGAGAATATTCTGATGGGACTGTGATTAAATTCAAGGGATAATCAACATCACCCAGAGATGGGTAGAATGGCTGTTGGGATTCTGTGTCTCCTCTTTTTGAGAACAAAGTGAGGGTCTTTGTACAAAGATGGTTGCTCCTTGTAAGGTAAAAGCGTAAACCTGTTGTTATAATCACTAGCTGGAGTTCAGACACGTGTAGAAGGATGTGTATGGGTGCTGAGTGGCCAAAGGGGTGAACTCTGTCAGTTGTCAAGCTATTATCTCTCAAATCCAAGTCCATCCTTCTCAAATCTGTTTGGTGATGCTGGGGCTGGGACTCTGCAAATCACTTTTCTCCCTTGTCACCTGGCTGCCTGTTAGGTTCTGCCGGTAGCAGGACTAGAGAGAAACTAGAGGCTGGAGGAATGAGAATGGATGTGCTCTTCCTATTTGCTTGTTCTTCTTGTCCATGTCACCCCAGCAACAGATCTCCACCCCAGCAGTAGCAGTTCATGCCAATGTCCAGTTTTTTATGGCATGACTTCATCAACCTCCTTCAAGCAGATCAGCACTGGTCAGCCAGTGCCCCTCAGCAGAGGTCTGAGCCCAGCTGCATGCAGCCTCTTCTTCAAGCTTCTAGAGTCAGATAATCCCAACCTCTGCCTTGTTCTGCCAGCCCTAAAAGTGGTGGCTTCTTTCCACAGTATTCTCTCCACCCTACTCCAATGTTCTCTTTCTGCCTTCTCAGTCTTCCGATACACGTTAACCATTTCTCCGTATTAAAAGCTCTGTTCAGGTAACCGGCGTGGTTTCTATTTTCCTGACCAGACCTTAACTGGTAGAGGCAAGCAAGACAACTGTAACTTTTTATTATAAGCCTTTTATATGATCAGAATTTTTTAAAACTTTGCACATGTATTTCGTATTAATCTTTTCTAATTCTGTGATATAACTGCTAACAAGAGTGCAGCAACAGAGCGCTGCAGGATCATCTAGAAGGAAAACCTCCTCTGTATTGGGTGGGTCATGGAAGACTTCCTGGAGGAAGTGACATCTATGCTGAATTTGAGTAATTAATTGGGATTAACCAGGCAAAGGGTGTGGGACAGTGAGCCAGGCACAGAGAGCAAACAGCAAGTGCAAAGGGAAGGAATCAATGAGGCTTCATTTTAGGTTCAAGGAAGACTTTGGCTGAAGCATCGAGAGTGTGAAGACCCTTGAGGCCAGAGGAGTGAGGAGGCCGATCAGGAAGGACTTTCGTAACCTTGGTGAGGAGCTGGGACATTTTCCTGAGGACTGTGGAGATTGTTACGGAGTTTCCAGCAGAGGAGGGGCACAGTCATATCTGCTGTCAGCAGACACCCCCGACGCCCTTGTGCTGACCTTGAGCACACCGGCCCTGGCCGTTAGTCAGGTCACATCTTCCCCAGGCATTTGCCGCAACTCCAAACCTCCCTGTCTCCCCAGGCACCTCCTAAAACGTATCTGTGCTGTGTCTTCCCCGCAGAACCTTGTTAGGGCACTAGTTAGTGTGATAAACTAATTCACAGTGAAGTGTTAGCAAATGAAAATGGTTTATCCCTCCTCAGGGTGTTTTCATTTTAATGGAGGCTCAGTTAATAAATATTTACTGAATGGTCTATTACATGCAAGAAACTATGTCAAACTCCTAGGGGGAGTCACGCCTTGACCCAAATAAATCAGTCTCTAATGACAGAACTTTAGGCTCAGGGGGAACATAATGCAGGCAGCAGATAACCTTTCTTATCTCTGGCTAGACCGCATCAACATCCACCTCAATCTGCCCCAGGATGCCCCAGTCACCCTGACCCCCACCTCCCCTCCAGTGGAGGGGCAGAGGCTGTTTAACTATCACCCTCCTAAGCGGTGTTGAGTCGTCGCTGTGTTTGGGGGCTCAGGACCCAATCCCTGCTCATGTTCTGGGAACCCCAGGTCTGCCCCAAGCACTGGGGAGCCCCATCTCCCATTCTTGGCCATCCTCTGCCCCCTCCTCTATCACTCAGCCTCCATGACCTCCACCCAGTCACACTGACCGAGGGCCTCCTGGGCACCTGGCACTGTGACACATCTGAAGGACATGGGAGCAGGGGGCACAGAAGGACAAACTCCAAAGAGGAAGGACACGCAGTCTGCCCTTCAGTTCAGTATCAGGTGGACTCTCCTTTAAAGAGGGGAGCCTCTCAGCCTGGCTGGCTTTCTTCTCCTCTCCGTCTCGCTGCCTTCTTAGACGGAAAGAGAGGATGTGGAGAGGCAGGAAAGGAAGGGGGAATGGCAGGAAGGATGAACAGGGCTTTTCCAGCCGGGGGCCCTCCAAGTCTTCCCTCTCACTCCCTCTCTTATGGTCAGGCTGCCCTCCTCCCTCCCAAGTTTGATTTTCCAGTACCACCCCTCCCTCTGGTACCTTCCCACTCACCTGCCTGCAGCTCCCTTCCTGGGCATCACAGGAGAGGCAGATCCTGAAGGAAGAGGCTGAACAAGGGAACTAGGAGTCATAACCTTAGGGTCCTTCAACCGATTCACTGCATATTATCCAAGGAATCCTTCCCTATGTCTTAGCCAAGTTCCCTGAACTCGTTGTTTCCATCTCTAAAATGGGCACGACCCCCTAAGATGGTCTCGAACTTCCCTCCCCATCATCCCTTCTCCACACTCTCACTTTCCATCCTTTAAGAAACACCGACATCTAGTGGTTCGGTGAGGCATCTGCAGCACAGACGCACCCTCCAAGAAGAGGACTATAGAACTATCTGGAAACAGGTAGACCCCCATCCCATGCATCCCTCTGCAGTTTCCCCCCCTCTTCCTTGAGTGCCCCCAAGATCCCCAGACAGCCTGGGAGTCAAGAACCAGTGGTGAAATGGCCGTGGACACCTGATTCTTGCTAAAGATGGCCCGGAAGCATCTGAGTGGCAAGGGGAGAGAGACCTTGGATGAAACACGCCATGGGTAATCTACAAAGTGAATCATAGTGGGGAGTACAAGCCCAGATTCCAGGAGCCATGCAGGGGCCCCACCCCCACTGCCGCCACGGGGAGGGCCACAGACAGCAAGATGGATGGAGGCAGCTTTCTGCCACTCACTCATCTGCCAGCCACTCCGTCATGTGGACCACAGATGCTTATTCAGCACTCCCGGGTGCCCATCGCCATACCAGGCAGCTGTGTGTGTGCGTGCGCATGCGTGTGCACGCCAGGCAGCAGGTGTACAAAGGAAAGAATGTACACAGCATGAATCACTGGCAGACATAAGCAGGTGAACTGTAAAATAATCTAAACTCATTTATTCAACAAATACTTCCCCAGCACCTGCTGTGCACCAAGCATAGGAGCCCCCTCCAGAGCTGCAGAGGGCTCCCCCACGCTACCACCTGAAGGCCTCATCCGCCCTCACTGCTCTCCTCTCATTGACCTACTTTGCACAGATGCAAGGCAAGTTCACCTCGTCTTTCATCTCTGCATCCCCAGGACCTAGCACCCGGGAGGTGCCTAACGTGTGCTTATGGAAACCATTAATCCAGTCCAGCTCCCTGCCCAAAGCAGGAATCCCTTCTCATAACGTCACTGATGGTTGCTCTCCCAGCCCTCCTCAGTACTGCTGCTGACGGCTACCCATTATTTCATGTGCTGTTCATTAGGGCTCTGTGGCAAGTGACAGAAACACAACTCAAAGTCACTCGAGCAGAGAAGGGGGACTAGGGGCCACCATAACTGTGAGGGACAGAAAAGGTGGAGCTGGGTGTGCACAGGCCTGGACTCCAGGATGATGACATCAGGTCTTTCCCCGTTTCTCTCATTCTGACTTAACCCCGGCCATCACACCCCCATCTCCAGCTTCTGTTTCTTTTTGTCGCTGGCCCAGTCCTGTCCTCTGCATCTCGGCTTCCTCCGTGCAGCAGGAGGAAGGGAGATGGCCACAGGCCCCTCCAGGCGTGCGTGGGCCTAGCTCAGCATCCCAGAGGGCTCTCTGTCCCTCCCGCTGAAGATATCTGAGGAATGTGTGACTCTCAGGGATGACCGTGAGGGCCAGCTCGGGTCCCCTGCCCCAGGATGGATCCATTCCCGTGGCCTGGGAGACAGGTACAATTGCCTGGGGGTCACACATCTGCCCCTGTGGCCAGACGGGGAAGGACGCTGTGATCGTCTGCCCACCAGAATCATGTGCGATGGGGGCTGGGACAGGAGTTTCCCAAATGAAGGAGAGTGTGTTACCAGGAAGAGGGAGGGCGAGATGCTGTGGAAGTGCAGTGAGCTAAAGCGTCCCCCCAAAATTTGACGTCCACTCAGAACCTCAGCACGTCACCTTGTCTGGAGATAGGGCCTTTGCAGAGGTTGTTAAGGTGAGGATCGGGATGAGATCATACTGGATTAGGGCGGTCCCTATGAGAGACAGAAAAGGACACACCCACACACAGAGGGGAGGGGGCGGTGTAAAGATGAAGACGGAGATCGGAGTGATGCGGCCACAAGCCAAGGAATGCGAGGGGTTGGAAGAGGCAGGGAAGGATTCTCCCCTAAGGCTTTCAGAGGGCGTCCGGGCCCTGGCCTCTCGAACTGCAACGGAATCAACTTTTGTTGTTAAGCCACCCAGTTTGCCGTCGTTTGTTATGGCAGCCACAGGACACCAACACAGGAAGCAAGACCAAGAGATGCCACTGTGCCATCCCTGGGGGGGGCGGGGGGGATGGGGCTGGGGTCAGAAAGCGCCTGATGGAAGAACCCAGGCCATCCCGAATCCACATCTGCTGGTATTCAGACGGTTTAAAGGACCTCTCAGTAAAGGGAAGCGTCCTTCAGTAAACTTGATAAACCATCTGCTTCTTTTTTTAATCTGATTAATTACGAAGAACTGGATGGTAGTCATTGCTGAGACTATCGGGCTGTCAGGAAGCTAAATGCTTCTGGGTAATCCGGGAAGCACTGGGGACACAGCTGGCATGTTTTTGGCCTAAAATTATGATGGGGTCAGAAGGACACAAAACCCCTGCCAGGGCTCCACCCTCCTCGGTTGATTTAATTGTTTGGAAGTTAGAAAGTGCCATCACCCTCTGGTCTTTTCTTCTCCAGCCTGAAATTTCTGTTCCTCGAAACATCTTTCTTTCCTTGATAAGGTTTCCGGAACCTCCACGGGCTGGTTTACAATTTCTGCACACCCTAGCTGGGGCCTCCCTCCCGCCAGCCAGCCAGCCAGGCCCTGCGCCTGCGGGGAGACCTGGGCCGGGGGCAGGACAGCGTCCCAAGCCGCGGCCGGGGGGGGGGGGGGGGTGCTGAGGTCAGACCCCTCCTCCATCTGCTCCATTGGCCCCCAGCCCCAGGGGCAGATGTGAACATTGCTTATCAAGCCCAGCCTCAGCCTCACCCCTGCAAGCAGTCTCGCAGCCCTCCCGGGCCCTCCTGAAGAGAAATTCGGAACCACTGGCCAGAAGCAGCTTCTTGGGGGAGTAGCCTGATTCAGGACCTCTGATCTGCTCCGGGTCCCCAGTTCCCCAGACTTTGATGTGGTGACTCCTGCCTGCCACCTGGGAAGCTGAGAGGAGAGAGGAGCCCCGTGGAGCCGTCCTCTCTCCTTGCTGACAGACTTGGCAGAGTCCAGGCTGCTTTTCAGGCAATGTGGGGACCTTCCTGGGAAACTCTTTGAAGCCTCTTCAAAGCAGGTGACATTGTGTACAGTCACCAAGTGGCAGAAAGGCCCCGCACCCCTGGGCCGCCTCCAATTACCAAGCCCCGCAGAGGAACAGCCGGCCGCTGCTCACTGCACAGTAAACCCAACGATCACAAAGCAGGGTTGGGGGCCGAGCGGGGGTCAGTCCTGCAGGGACAAAGCGAGGGTTGAGAGGCCACAGTTTCAGGAAAGCACATCCATGGGCCCTCCTCTGCGGCCGCGCTCCCCATCACCACCTGCTCCAGCCATCGTCCCTCCAGGGGAGGAAGAAGGGAGGGGTCGGTGCGGGAACCTCTTCCAAATAACAAGGAGCTTCAAAAAGAACTGCTCCAGAAGAGTCTCTGTCTGGAGCCGCCCTGGAGCTTGGGACCCAGAAAACTGCAGCCATAGATCTGATGTTTATTAAGCACTGGGGGTGACGCGTGCTGCCTGAGCGGGGCATGCCAAGGAATGCAAACATTGCGCAGGGCAAGACTTTCGCTCTCCCCCGATTCTCTCTTCTCTGCCTTAGACTAGGCCACCGAGCCCCTCCCCAGGCAGTCTCTGGTTCTGGCAGCCGGGGAAGGGGCACAGCTCATGGATTCCGGCACAGTCTGGAGGCTCTCCCCTGCCGGCCCCTCCCCTTGTCTCTGCCTCATTCCCCCAGATCCTTAGTTAAGAAGATGCAAATGCTCCTTCTCCATTAGCAGGATCATTTCAACAGATGCCCACAGGGCGGGGGCCCCAAGTCTCCTCCCGCCCACCCATCCCCTGCCCTGCAGTTTTTTGCTTTGCTCCCCCTACTCCACTGCCCACCCCAGACAGCAAAGACTGGTGTGAGACTACTGCGCCAGTGCGGGGAGACCCAGTGCAGCAAGGGGCTATTGCTCGCCCACCTGCCCCCTTAAGAATCCAAACCCCCTCCCCACCCTCTGGCCAGTGGCTTCAGAGCATGAGGCTGAATCTCATCAACAAGAAATTTGAAGCCATTAAAATACAATAAAAGAGAAATTAAATGTAATCGCTCTGTAAATTATAACTAATTGAAACATCAATTGTAACTTTTATGATCTGCATTCGGAGTGAGCGATACAGGGGAGTCAGAAACGAAAGTTAAATGATGGAGGAGACGTCCTGGAGTGCCCCCGCCCCCGCCTCTACCCCTCTCCTCCCGCTGGCTTCCTTTCCTTCTCTTCCAGACACTGCCTCACAGAGCTCATTTCCAGAAGCTTCCCCCATGTAGCTGCTCCTCGTGCCCTCAGAGGCCTCAGCTTGCTCTTGTTTGGGGTGCCTTCTGTATAGGACTTCGGCATGCCCTAATGGTTCCCTGAAACCCCAAGAAGGGCTGGGTCTCCACATTTGGACCAAGAGCCCAGGGCCCACCCAACACACACCGGGCAGCCAGACCCCAAGCATGGACAAGTCAGGAGAGATCACCTGAAAGCCGGAATTGTCCCAGAACTTCCGTGTCAGCCACACAACAGTAGCCCTCTGAGTGAGGAAGGACTGTAGGTCATCTGGTCCATGCCCTGTCTCCCTCCCATCAGTCTGCTCAGGCAGGGCTGTGATAGGGACAATGTGAGTGACCCTCCACCGGCGTGGGAACCCCACCACACGCAGGCAGCTCTTCCTCCGTTTCCTCTGCAGACTTCGTTGCCGTCCATCAGCTGCCAGCTCTCCACTCTGTATGCAGGCGCCCGGGAGGGCACGGCATGTGTGGAGATGCGGCAAGCAGACCTGCATTCAAGGCTCCAACCCAGGGCAGCTGTGGGACCCCAGGCAAGTCTCAGCTTCTCTCAAAGTCTTGGTTTCCTCAGCAGCAACTTAGAGATGATAGTAACACTCCCCTGAGAGGTTTGGGGATAGATATTTGGTGATAGCATTTGTAAAGCTCTAGTATAGAGCCAAGGATGGAGTGGGCACCCATCAAACTCTAGCGATTACTGTCATTGTGGTTGTCATCACTCACCCTGGCTCCAGACTCCTGTTTTGCTCACCGACCTGCAGGCCAGGTGCTGATGAAGCATGTGGCCCTGACTGTTGGTGCTGCCCACTCCTTCTCATGGCTGCAGGCCCCCTGTATTTTGCAGGAACCAGTGGAGTCCCCTCAGGGCAGGGAAACAAGCCCCTGGTCTCCGCTTCTGCTGGCAGAGGCAGGCTGGTTCCGGTCCTGGATCCCAGCAGCCCAGATGCCTTCTACCTGACAGGGGGACCCAGTCTCTGGGGTGGCCAACTCCAGCTGAAGCGGAAGGAGAGACACGGTCAGGAAGGCCAGTCCACTGCCCCCCCCCCCCCCCCCCGCTACCAGAGAAAGTATTTTCTTCCAGAAGTTTTGTTCTGAGGTGTTTGGGAGGAGGTGTGGAGGACGGACTTCCAGAGTTGTCAGGATTCTCCCAGAGCCCCGTTTCTCATGAGCTGACTGACGTCCAGAACTGCCCATCACAGAGCACAACAGACATGTGGCTGATTACCCTAATCCTGTGCCTGATCGCTGGAAGTTGAGGACCTGGGCCCTGGGCTCCCTGCCATCACACTGACTGGAATGAATCTGGATCACTCCTCCCCTTGGCGGGAACTCAGTGTCCTCATCTGAACTGAGCCAGGTCAGTGTTTCTCAGCACCTGAGTGCAAGACCAGTGTCTTTTTGGTTTCCAATCAGCAGTAGATCAATACTTTAAAAAAAATGTAAGATAAAATTCACACACCAAAAAGTTCACACTTTTAAAGTGTGCAAGTCAGTGGTTTTTAGTATATTCACAAGGTTGTGCAACCATCCCCACTATCTAATTCCAGAACATTTTCAGCACCCCAAAAAGAAATCCTGCCCTCATTAGCAGTCACTCCCCGTTCCCTCCTCCCCCAGCACCTGGCAACCAATA
The DNA here is from genome assembly GCA_031878705.1 of Tapirus indicus. Lineage (NCBI taxonomy): Eukaryota > Metazoa > Chordata > Mammalia > Perissodactyla > Tapiridae > Tapirus > Tapirus indicus. The sequence continues at coordinate 53,336,824 of CM062932.1, forward strand.
ATCTACCTTCTGTCTCTGTAGATTTGCCTATTCTGGACATTTCATCCAATTGGAATCATACACCTTTTGAGTCTGACTTCTTTCAGTTAGCATGTTTCCAAGGTTCATCCACGTTGTCACATGTGTCAGTACTTTACTCCTTTTCACGGCTGAAGAATATTCCACTGTATGAATATACCACGTTTTGTTTATCCATTCCTCAGTGGATGGACATCTTGGTTGTTTCCATTTTTTGCTATTGTGAATAATGCTGCAATGAACATTCACGTACAACGTATATTTTCTATTCTCTTGGGCATATATATATATACCTAGAATTGCTGGGTCCTATGGAACTTTAAACTTAGGGGTCTTACGTTTAACTGTTTTTGGAACTGCCAAACTGTTTTCCAAAGTGGCTGTACCATTAATACTCTGTAATAATAATATAAAAATGAATTATTAGAAAAGTGAAATTTAAATAACTCACAAAAAGAAGCCTAATTTTTATTACTATTAATACTATTATTAATTACTAATACTATTAATGCTATTAATTTTTATTGCTGTTAAATCAACAGGCATAAAATTACTTTGTCAATTGCTGTGAAAGTTTCTAAATGCTTCCTCTCAACTTCTGCACACACTTGGCTGAGGGCAGGTAATGAACCGTTCTTGGGCTGGCTCAGGCCTGCAGACCACACCCCATCACGGCTCTCCAGCCTTGTCATGGCCATGCTGTCCCCAGGTTTCCTCGTGGCCCCTCCCGGGTAATTTAAGGTCTGAGCCAGGACATTTTTTAGAGTGAAAGCAGAGCCATTAATCATTATGCCAGGACACTAGGCATAAACCACAACCATCCTGGGCAGATGGGGACGTGTGGTCACTCCGTCAAGGAAGCTGAGTCACAGGGAGGATCCATGGAAAGGACACGGGGAAAGGGAGAGACAAGAAAATGGCGGGCTCTGGAGAGGGCTAGAGCAACGGGGTCCCTCTCTCAGGACCCACTGCCCCTCACAGGCCCTCAGTCAGTCATCCTCCTCCTCCTCGGAACCTGTGCTGCTGCCACTTCCTCTCCGTGTGGATATGTCCCCCTCCTGGACAGATGACCTTCCTCCGGGCTCCTCTACACACTTGCTTTGGGCTTGGATGTTGACCCCAGGTTCAACCGTCACGGCCACGTTTTCAGGGTCACAGAGAGCACAATACGAGAGACGCGGGGACCCCTGTGGCCCCTCACTCCAGATGGGGGACACGAATGGACCCCATCCTTTAGAGTCTGGCAGACTGTCTACTAGAACCAAGTTTTTTGTCTTTGTACCCCCAGCACCCATCCCAGTGAGCACTCCATGAGTGACAGTCAAATGACTAAAGGAACGTGGGCCCCACAACCAGTTACATTTCCCAGAAGCCAAAGATTCCCGGGCCTCACCGGCTGGAGGGAGTCAGTCAGTCAACCAGGGCGTCTTCTTTCCCTGCTAAAAACTGGAGAACAGAGCGATGAGAAGCAAAACCTGTAAAGCCAGTGGCTCCCTGCATTCCTGGGCTACGGAGTGGCAGGGTCTCCCTGGGGCCGAGATTTGTGGTTCCTGGTTAAATGCCGAGTTTAATGGGCTTGCCTGGGAACAACGTTTTTTAGTGAGCGGTAAACGTCTCCCTGGTGCCACCGCGGTAATGACTTCAGAGGGACAATCTCTCCATAACGTGCTCCTGGCCAGCAGCTGGGGAGGGGCTCTGGACAGAGGGACCGGGGCAGGGAGCTGTGGCCAGGGCATCTCTCTGAGGAAGCAGATGGAAGGAAAGAGAGAGAGACACAGGTCAGCCCACACCAGGACCCAGCCAGGACGGCAGTGGCCCGGGGAACCAGAGCGCCGGGCAGCCAGGCTCGGGGTGCGCTTTGGTGTGTGAATGCCTCGTTAGATCACTCAGTCATTCAACAAACCTGAACCTTAACAGCTAAAAATAACATAGGTCAAGCCTCTGTGCCAGGCACTGTGCTAAGTAAACACTTCACAGGCATTATTTAATACAAAAATATTTTAAAACTGTGTGCCGCTGATATCATCATTATGATCCCCCCACAAAAGAAGGAACTGTGTCTCAGAGCAGTTAAAGAATTCCAGATTAAAGATACACAGGACACAGAGATAAAAAGGCACAGTCTTTACCCAGATGAGGTTACCATCAAGGGCAGGGTGGACCAGACCAAACAGAAACCAGGTCGTTTTTAAGTAGACTTTTTACTGAATTATAAAATACACACATGAAATGCACTGATTATATCTGTACAGCAGGGGACATTTTCTCAAAGTGGACAGTACCGTGAACAAGCTCTCAGGGCAGGAAATAGAACATCCCCCGGGGGCCCAGAAGCCCCCTCTTGTCCTTTCCCATCACTACCCCCCCCAAAGGTAGCCACTGTCCGGACTGCTGTCATCATGTATTAGTTTTGCCTGAACGACTAGATTTTATCTGGGGGTGACAAATGCTAATGGAACCATACACATATAGGACTCTGGAAGGACGTGTCACACAGCCCATGGCACGGGGAAGACTCCAGGAGGAGGTGACATCTGAACCAAATTTTGAAGAATGAACAGGAGTGAAGACAGAGGTGGAGAAAGGGGTGTATGTGTGTGAGTGTGTGTGTGTGTGTGTGTGTGTGATTACCCAAGTGTGTTGTTTCCAAATCTCTCACCTTTGGCTACTGATCTTTCTGTTCTACAAAAAGAAATGACTCCAAGAAGGACTCAGGTGAGCTCCGGCTTCCTCAGCCTCCACACTACTGACTGACATTCGGGCCAGCTCATTCCTGGTGGCGGGCCCATCCTGTGCACTGTGAGGTTTCAGCAGCATCCCTGGCCTCTACCGACGAGATGCCAGTAGAAACTCTCCTGTCAAGTTGTAACACTCAGAAATGCCTCCCGTCACTGCCCAATTTCCCTGGGGGAGGAGGACAGATCCGCCCACCCCCTTGTGGAGAACCAGTGGGTCAGCTGTTCAAGAGAACGGCCAGGTGGCAAACAGGAACAGTGCGTGAAGGACTGGGTGTGGCTCCCAGGAGCATCCCGGCCTAACTTGTGCCCAGAGGAGGGGGGATCAAGTTCAGCTCAGGAGGTCCCAGCAGTGGTCAGCGTCTCCCAGCAACCCGGGGACCTGCGAATTCTCAGGGGGTCGGCCCCAGGAAGAAATGTCTCTGAGCGGCCCCAAGCCAAGGGCAGGACGGCTCCCTGCTCCGGGGAGATAAGAGGCAGACGGCCACTGGGATCGGATTTCAATTAAAATGATTAGCCGGGTTTATTTAGACGCCACAGCTGCATACAATCTACTGTGAGTTATTGTGAGTTTAAGGAAATCAGGGAGGGGGTGGGGGAGGGGAGACAATTCAACCCAAATTGAAAAAGTCCTCCTGTAATTACGAGATTGGAGAATATCCGCTGAGGGGATCAATAATGGGAAATCTAAGTGCCACTGTTGGCCAAGATTACACATTTTGAATCGCTCCATCTTGGATTTTAATTTTCTCCCTCATTGTCACATCTCCAGGAGCGGTGATTCCAGCCTGTCTCCCAGCTCCAGAGGCGGGCCGAGGGCTAGGCCACAGCGGGGCCCGTCCAGGCACATCTGACCCTCTGTGTTAATTTTTTATTGCTGCGTAACAAATTACCACACCTTCAGCGGCTTAGAACAACACGCGTGTGTTGCCTCAGCTTTCGCGGGCCAGGGGTCTCCTCGAGGTCAAGCTGGGCCTCTGCCCGGGGTGTCACCAGGCTGCACCCCAGGTGTCGGCTGGGACTGGGGTCTCCTCCGAGGCTCAGGTCCTCTTTCGAGCCCATGCAGTTCTTGGCAGAATTCATTTCCTTGCACCTGTAGAACTCCTGGCAGCTTGCTTCTTCAAGGCCAGCAAGAGAGTCTCTGATTTCCAGTCTCTTTTTCTTTTTTTGTGAGGAAGACCAGCCCTGAGCTAACATCCGTGCCCATCTTCCTCTACTTTATAGGGGACGCCGCCACAGCATGGCTGACAAGCAGTGCATCGGCAGGCGCCTGGGATCCGAACCCAGGCTGCCAAGCGCAAACTAAACCGCTGCGCCACCGGGTGGCCCCCTCCAGTCTCTCTTTTAAAGAGCTCCCCTGATTAGGTCAGGCCCACCCAGATAATCTCCTTTTAAATTAACTTCAAGTTAACTGTTTAGGGACCTTTACTACTTCTTCAAAATCCCTTCACCTTTGCCATATTCTATGGGTTAGAAGCAAGTTACAGGTCCCACGACACTCAAGGGAAGAGGATTACGCAAGGGTGTGGGACCACTCCCTCCATCAGAGCTCACCCTCCAAGCTCTCCTCCCCAAATTCACAGAGCCAGGCCATGGGAAGATGTCCCTTCCTGAGCCAGCCTCACATCCACGGGCCACCCCAGTCCCAGCATGACGGACTGCCCCATCAAACAATGCAGTGACCACCATGATGACTGATGGCCTCCCCACATGTGACAGGAAGTGGAGAAGACAACCAAAGACCTAAGACAATCTGACTCCCTGTCCAGTGCTCTTTCCTCCAGACCAGGTTTGCACTCACTGGTCTCCAGTCTTCTCTATGTCCAAAGCCCCAGCAAAGATTCCCAGCTGCCCTGACCCAGCAGCCTTGACCAGCTACCTTCCTTCTTCCCAGGATGCTGAGCACAGGGCAAGATGTAAGCAGCTCCTCCTGGCTGGATGAGGAGAGGAGCCCAGGATTTGGGATCCCAGTTGCCATTCTAACAATTACCCCACCATACTCCTCCTCCTGTGCCTCCTCCCTCCTTCAAGGCCTGGCTTAGATGTCACCCTGGGTTAACCTCATGCAGCCCTGCACCATGCTTCCATGGTTTGCATTGTACTGATTTGCCCTGTATTCTTATGTCTGAGTCTCTCTTTCACAATGGTGCATATATTACTTAGGATTAGATTCAGCTGAGCAATGAAACCTACAATAACAGGGGAAAAGGTTAAAGGTTAATTTCTCTCTCCCATTGCAGTCTGGATGTTAGCAGCCCAGGGCTGGTCTAGAAGCTCTGCTCTGCATGGTCCTCAAACGACTCACCCTTCTTCTATCATGTTACTCCAAGCTGGCTGGCTTTCAAGTAAGACGGCTGCTCCAGCTCCAGCCATCAGCCCCACAGTTCAGCCAACAGGAAGGAGGAAGGGAAGGAGAAGGGCACACGCCCTCCTTTTACACCACTTCTCCTTATACCTCCTTGGCTATATACAAGGGATATATAAGTCACATGGCCACAAATACCTACAAGGGATGCAGGAATGTGTAATTTTTATTCTGGATAGCTCTATATCCTGGAAGAATGGGGGAGTGGATGTGGAGATTTCTGGAAATCTCTGTTCTAACTTCTGTGTCTGTCTTGTATATGCAACCTAAGGGATGGGATGTTTCTTTTGTACCCAAATCCTTACCCACCCTTTCAATAGCCTGGCCATTGAGTCTATTTCATCAAACACATTATTCATGCATTCCCTCCCTCACTCCTCTATCTACTCATTTCTTCACTGGTTCATTCATTCATTCATTTCTCAACAAATTCTCTCTCTATGCCTTGCACAGCGCCGGGCATGTGGTCAGCATTCAAGATGTGGAGAGGATAACACAGACCCTGTGCTCAAGTTGCTTACAAACTGGTAGGGGAAAAAGCAAGGAAATGTAGCATTTTAGCACCCTGATGTAGGTCCTATGAGAATGTGCAAAGGTTCCCACGCAGACACCGCGGGCCCTAACCCATCTGGGGCTGCATGCAAGGTTTCCAAGTGGAAGGGACATCCCATCCGAGTCTCGGAAAAACAAATTTGATCAGGGCGCCAAAGGAGCGTAAAGGGCATTCCAGAAGATGGTAGCATAGAACAAAGCTGTTCCCTGTCCATGGTGCTGACCCTCAGGCCCAGCCAGGAACTCCATTTGGAGGTGAGGTCAAGCCAGTCCCTGCTTCCCACCTCACCTCCTCTGGGCTGGCACTCTGGGTGGGCAGGTGGGATGGCAGTGGTGTGGCACTTAACCACACACTTCATTTTCATAACGACCTTCCCATCTCCCCTCTCAGTCTCGCTTGTCAGTCTGTGACCATTAAATTCCTCATTAGCAAATGAGATTTGGATGGGCTCATTAAGATGAGGGATGTCCCCAATGTGCAGCCGGCTGGGGCTGAGTTAGAACTCCTCTTCTCCCTCTTTATTAGAAAATAACGCACCTCACATTCTGTGCACCCCTCTCCAGCTATAATACCAGGCTTGAACAGACCCCCCGGGGTTATTCAGGGGACCAGCTTGAGGGAAAGCCAGGCCACAGTGGACAACAAACTGCATACAGCTGCTGATTCACACACATCCAGAGTTGCCCAGTCGGGGCCTGGGTTTCTGCTACTTCATACTGAAGCTCAAACTTCCCAACGTGACATTCAAAACCCTCCCCAGTCACATCTCAGTCCACCCTTCCGGTCTCCTCTCCTGTCCTCCCCACATGTCCCTACAGTTAGGTAATGACCTGATGACCTCATGTGTGGCCTGCTGGAACTGGCTCAAACCAGCCTGTGAGAGCTTCTTGTTACATATTTGAAAGTTGACATCACATCAGCAGCTTGCAATCAGCCATAATGGAAGTATTTACACCACAGGAATCAGCAAATGCTACAAATTAGAACTTTTTGGTCAGAAAACCAGATTTTAAACATTTGCCTCCCTGTCAGAAGGTCCCTGAGCATGTCACACACTTGCATATGTCCCCATCTCTGTATGGGCTGATCCCTCTGCCAGGTTCTCCCCCTGCTCCCTGGAAAGCCTCCCCTGTCTCCCTTCTCTGCCTGGCGAAGGCCCAGTCACTTGTTGAGGCCCTGGGAAGGAGCCCAGTCCCCTCCTCTGTGCTCCTGCACTGCAGGGGTCCTGTACCTTGTAGGGGAGCAGAAATTGCCACTCCAAAACATATCTTTTTGCCTTGATTATTTTCAAGAACAAAAGACTCAGGAAGAAACTTTGACCTTCCCTCTGACTGCCTAATAGAATTTAAGATAGAAAGCCTGTCGCTGTCACCATAGATAACCACAATATAAAATAAACTAGGTGTGGGAGACAGGGAGGAACCTAGCAAGACCCATTTGATCAAAGTCGTCTCCATGTCCCATTGTCTCTGCAAGTCAAGGCAAACATTTGTTTACCAAACATTTGCTTTTCCATCTCCAGGTGACTTGCCTTCTCCCCTCTGAAGTCCCAAACCACCACCCCCAACACCCTCCTCTGTCCTTAGCTGAAGACAGTATTTAAGGTGGTGGCTTCAGCCATTTTGGCAAGTTACTCAGTTTTCCTGGGTTTCTCTCATGTATACACGTTATTAAACTTGTTTGATTTTCTCCTGTTATTCTGTCTCTTGTCAATTTATTCTTAGACCAGCCAGAAGGACCTAGAGGATAAAGGAGTATTTCTTCCTCTCCTACAGCCTCAACCAAGACTTCTACCTTAAGGATTGTTCAGTTTCCAAAAATGGAAACCAACTCAAACCGGCTACAGGAAAAGATAGAAATATGTTGGGGGGGGCGAACCTCACAGTCCCCAGGGGCAGAAAGTTTAGCTGCTCTTACAGGCACTAGGAAGTTGTCCAGCAGCTGCTCTTTCTCAGGAGCCACGTTGTCTCTGACTTCTGCTTACACATCCCCACTGGGGCTTCCACCAAAGAAGTGGCCCTTGCCCCCTGGTTTGCATGAAATCCGAGACCAATCAGCCACACACCAGAGTCTCTAAATTCCCATTCCAAACCCAGGATTGTCCCAGGTTAGTCCAATCATCTGAGGCCATGGGGTGGGGTCATGAAATCATGGGGTGGGGTCACAGAGCCACCGTCTCCTCTGCAGGAGATGTGGGGCTGGCTCTGAGAAGGACAGTGGGCAAAGGTGGCCCATCTCCCGGGCTGGAGGGCAAGCTCCATGGGGACAGAAAACGTGTTTATTCATCTCTAGATCCCCAGTCCTAGCACAAAGTAGGTGCTGTATAAATATTTGTAGATTAAATGAATCACCTCACAGTTTTGGTCCTTCTCTCAGCAACCTGTGACCCAGTTGGTCCCTGGAGAGGGAGGCAAAAGGCGTTGAGGAATTCAATGAGGAAACACTCCAGGCCCAAGTAATGAGGCATCCTTTTCCTCTAGTTACTAGCTGTGTGACCTTGCGCGGGTCACTTAACCTCTCTGTGCTTCAGGGACCTCATCTGTAAAATGGGGGTTGTGATCTTGCCTGGTTTAGGGTTGCTGTGAGGATTACAGGAGATGATCTCCATGGAGCAGCTGGTGTAGCACCTGACACATAGGAGGCAGTCAACACAATGACGGCTTTTGTCCCCATTCCATCCTGAACCCACAGAACAGGGTCAGTCCCTCAGGGCTCTCCCGTCAGGCTTCCTTTCCAGGTCTGACACGACTGCATTCAGCCACACACGGTGATGCTCTTCCAATCCTACCCAGGCCCCTTAAGGGGTTAAATCTGAGGATAGGGCTCTGTTGACCACGACTGCAGCCACTCCTGCCCCGCGCTCCCAGGAGGTCCAGCTGAAGACGTCATCTGCTGTAATTAACAAGCCACTGCACGTGTCTTGCTCCAGTAATAGTAGATCAGCCCGTCAGGCAAGGGCTGAGATGGAAACTCCCAACAGGAAGGTAAGTAGGAAGTGGACAGGAGCCGGGGCATGACCCAGCCAGCGTCCAGCCTGCCCCTCCACCTCCACCCCACCTTCTATCGCTTCCGTCCCTCAGCCCCTGGGGCTGACTCTTCCCAGCGGCCACAAGCTACATCTAAGGGGAGGGATGACAGAGCGGAGGGAACAGCCCAGTCACCTCACCAGGTGCTCCGGAGAGCAGGCGGTGGGGAGGAAGGGGGGGAGCAGAGCCATCACCTGGGAGGTGCAGACTGGGGCTAAGAGGCATGCCGGCTATGGAAACCCCCCTTCCCCAAGGCTCAGCCAGGCAGGAGGCTGGTCGGGCCACTCTCCTTCCCTCTCCAAAGATGCTGCGCTTCCTGTGACAGGGCAGCGGTGCCGCTGTGGGTGAGCCTTAGGGAGGAGGCGCTGGCAAGGGTTTCTCCCCACGGAGACCCCTGCCAGTTCGCTCCTCCTCCGCTTACGAAGAGGCACACCGCCTCCCTGTCCCCCTGGTATCGAGTCCAGATGTGTACAAATTGATTTTCCCTGCTCGCACACACCAGAGAAGGAAACACGAAGGACTTGGGAATAGTGACCTACTTCCCACCCTCACTGCGGGGCTGCTGGACTCCCTAGCTGCGGCCCCGGGCCGTCTCCCTCCCCCAACTCCAGCTTCCTCCGCGAGACTCACCATCTGCAAGCACGCACGTGCGCAGAGGCAGGTGGGCGCGCGCATGCACGTGGTGCGGCCCGCAGACCCCTCCGGCCCCTGCAGCCAGCCTCGTGCTGCAGCCAGCCTCGTGCTGCAGCCAGCCTCGTGCTGCAGCCAGCCTCGTGCTGCAGCCAGCCTCGTGCTGCAGCCAGCCTCGTGCTGCAGCCAGCCTCGTGCTGCAGCCAGCCTCGTGCTGCAGCCAGCCTCGTGCTGCAGCCAGCCTCGTGCTGCAGCCTTGAGTGGTCTCTTTGATCTCCTCACCTTGGGAGGTGTTGCGGCACCCCCGTAATTGCTTTTGGAAACGCGGACGCTAGTTTAATTGGTAGAAGTTGTCCTGGGCGATGTAACACAATGAAGCAACCCTCCAGCCTACCTGTTTCTCTGGAAACACTGCCCGTGCGTGGCTGTGCATGCGGGAAGGCTCACCTGCGTGCAGGGTGCATGCCAGCCAGAGCGCCTGTGCGCCTGTTGACAGGCACAGAAGCCAGAAGACATGACCTGGGTTTGGGGGATCAGGGAGTGTGGGAGATGCTTGGGTGATGGACCAGACAGAAGGGAACCGAGCAAGCCCTGGGGGAACTTATCTGCCTTGGGACCATGAAGGAGACAGTGTCACAGCCACATGACAACACGGCCTTAGGTGATAAGGCCACCCCCAGGGTGGAGGTAGATCCTATATGTGGAGGAGTGGGTGGACGGGAACATCTTCCATTGTCCCTTGTCCATGCCTCCACCCTGCTCCTTGCCCCAAGGGTGACTGCCCTGAGCCTGTTGAGTTCAGCCATTAGGCCCTCGGGGTGCCCTGGCAGGAGATCAGAGGGAGGGAGGGAAGGGGAGAGACAGAGGAGGAGGGACAGCGGGAGGAGAGACAGTGAGCCCGAGGCATCCACTGCCCGGCTCTCTCCCTGAGAGGTTGCCACAGCAGAGCAGGACCTTGGCTGAAGGTCCCAGCCCCTATGGATCAGGCAGTCCCTCCCTCCACACAGCCCAGCTGTCCTGGCAGATGACGCCCCCTCCCACCCTCAGGCCCAGTGGTAGGTTTCATTCATCTTCCCACACCTTCAAAACCAGCCCCTTTATTCAAATTATCCTCCAGTCACCCAGTCTTGCTGCACCTGTTTCCTGTCTGGACCTGGAAGGATCCCAAGGGTGGTGGGGGACGGTGTTGGTGGGAAGTGGCTTTCTCCAGAAACCAGTGCCCTCTTCACCCCAACATGGGGCTGGGCTGGTTTTATTCTCTGTTGGCCCACCCTGGGCAGGTGTGTCCTAGGGGTGAGGAGCACATGCCTGCCTTCCGGGAGCAGGGGTGGGGACCCTGCTGGCACACATCCTTACCAGAGTCTCCCCGCCAGCTGGCCAGCTCTGAGAAGGACCCCAGGACCACTCAGGCTTCCCCACAATGGTCACCATCCAGGGGCTCAAAGGAGGGGCTAAAGCAGCCCCCCACCACGGGGCCAGTGAAGAGAAGCACTCACTGTGGGGGGCAGAAGGCTAGCGGCTCTGAGGTTGAGGGAACAGCAGGCACCCAGCAGGCAGAACAGACTCACAGACAGGGAGACACAGAGAAACAGGAGTGGACACACAGACAGACAGGGACAGAGAGGAGATGTGGGTGGGGCTCAGCTGGCAGAGTCTAAGCCCAGGCTGGGGGGGCTCTCTGTGGGGCAGAGGTGGGGGGGAGGTTGAGCCAGTGGAGACCAGCGCTTGGTGGGAAGGAGCTGTTCATAGGGAGAAGGTGCTGCCTCCCGTGGGGGTCCTGCAACCCACAGGCCCCCCCCCACACACACACACCAGGTTGTGAGGTTGTCATTCGTCTGGTCCTTCTTCCACCCCCTACACCCCTCACACCCCAGTCCAACCCAACCCTCACCCCCATCCGGCATTAACACCCACCCTCTCCCCTCCGTCCCTGGACTCCCCCCTGGCAGAGGGGGCCCAAGACCCAGGACACCACTGCTGACGATAAGGGTCTCCTGTCATTCACCCCAGGATGCTCTCCAAGCCGCATGATTTATGGACTTTAATTTTCCCAGACCCTCAGTCGTGTCCCTTCTTTCCCTCTGGTCTGTCAGGGTGTTTATCTCCCACCTCCTTCAGCCCCTCTCCCCCTCCTCTGTTTTTTAATTTGAGGCATCCGTCTGGAGCATGCTGAGATGGGGCCGTCCGCAATGCTGCATGCATTAAAGTCCTGACAGCTCTATTGATTTTCTCTCTTCCACTGCATAATGCAAGATATATACAAGCCGATAGGCTGGCCCCCTGTCCCTTATTTGGAAGGGACTGTGCCCTTTTTCCTTCTCAGTCTGCTGTCCCCTCACCCTGGCACACGTTGATATATAGGAGGGGTGCTTGTCCCTTACACTCGAGATGGATTCTCCTCTGGCCCGATATTATTTTCCTTGCTGCGTGGACGCCGTCTAATCTATCGTTTTTACAGCGGCAGGTTGGACACGGTGGAAGCAGTTCCTGGAGTGAAGGGGCCAGTGGAAGCAGGGGCGCTGAGGAGGTGTCATCTGTCAGACCTGACTGTGCCCCCGCTGGGGGAGACCAGGCTGCTTTCCCAAGGGTCCCCCACCTGCCTCTCCAGGGTCTGCGGGAGGGAGGACCCTGGCCGCTCCAGCCCCCCTCTTCTTCTCAGGGTTACAGTTCTCCGAATCCGTTGGCAGCTCTTGCCTTGGATTCACATTCAGTCAGCAGTCACAGAGCCAGCTTCGGGGCTGAGCACTCTCTGTTCCTCGTGTCTTCTGGTTTCTCATCAGCAGGGCTGGGCAGCCGCAGACGGCTGTGCAGGCGACGCACACTTGGCACAGTGGTCTGGACGGCTCGGAAGGAGGGATTCACAACCCTCCTCAACTGAGGCTCAGAGACGCCAAGAGGCTCGTTCGAGTTCTCCCAGCCAGACACGGGATTTGAATCCAACACTGCCTGCCTCTAGGAACAGTTTTCCTCCTACTTCATCGCAGTGCCTCCCTCAGGAAGACCTCCTGGGTTGATGCCACCCAGTCTGATTGCTCCTTTATTCTAGTCCCCCTGGAACACGTCTGCTGTGAGGGTTTTCACATGCTGGCAGGCGGTTCTGAGCGTGCTGGGTGGGTTCTCTCCGTTGTGAATCAGCATCATTGTTAGTTCCTCCTGGAGAATTTCCCTGGACCCACCCCATCCCCAGCCTGGATCAGCCCCCGTGGCCCCCATGGGGTCCCACAATGAGAAGCACTTACTGCGTTCTCCCTGCCTCCCTGCCAGTCAGTGATTCCTCAAGATGGGGACAGAGATGCAGACAGGATCTTATTTCTGTGTCTTCACCACGTGCCCAGGGCCTGGCCCAAAGCTGGAGCGACAGAGGTGTGTTGAAAGGATGTTGCTGTGACAGAGAAGGCCCCTAGGACAGCCCCTGGCCGACTGAGGAGCTCTCTAAAGGGGGGCTGAATCCATTTAATCAGACGGTGAGCTGGCTGGGCAGGCGGGTGTTGGCTCTTTTACAGGCCCCTTAACAGTGGGCACCTTCTCCCTCTCCCACCCCACCCCTCCCCGCCCACTCCACCCCTACACAAGGCCTCCTGCTGGAAAGGTCCTCCCACCCGCTGAGGAGGAGTGCACTGTTCCTGAGGTTCAGGGCTTCTGGCTGGTGGGCCTGCCACGTGCTCCTGGTGGCCACCTGCCCACGCCCCACCTCACCAGCCAGCCAGAGACCAAGCAGGAGCAGCAGAAGAGGACGCAGATCCTTTGAGCATCCCAGAGAAAGGGCTAGACGTGAACGTGAGAAACAGCCACGGGGTGCAGAGACCGTGGCCTGGGCCCAGGAGTAACGTGGCCACAGGCACAGGCCAGACACCCATTGTATAAAGAATATTCCCTTGGTTTTGTCCTTCTAGTCCAGTGGCTCTCAACAAGGAGCAATTTTGCCCCCCAGGGGACATTTGACAACGTCTGGAGATGTGTGTGTTTGTCACAGTTGTGAGGGTCTGGCATCTGGTGGGTAGAGGCCAGAGAGTTCTGACATCCTACAGTGTTCAAACACCCCCACCCCAGCAGAGAATGATCTGGTCCAAACGGACAGCAGTGCCGAGTTCGAGAAACCCTGTTCCACTCCGACCAGTCGTGCTTTGGAGCTTTCAGCACAGCAGCTGGGAGAACCTTAAACGCGTGTGTCCCCGGGGCACCTGAGCTTCTCACGGACTCTGGGGCTGGAGGAGGGGAGTAACCTGCCTTCCATTAGCTATCTTGGGCTTCCCCCCAAATAAACACCAGCCCCAACGCCTGCACCCTGCCTCCTTCCTCCCTCCCATCCTTCTCCCACATAACCAGGTTCAGCTAGAGGGACTCCAGACTCTCCCTGCCGAAAACCTTTAAGGTTTAGTTAACAGCTCCCTTCTGAGGCGGTTTAAAGGCCAGCCCGGCCGACAGCCAAAGGGATGGGCCTCCTGGGACCTCTTGGAGATTATATGAGATGGCAGATATGACAGCACCCCATCAGGTATGAAGTAGCATACAAATATTACTTCTAATGTATATAAGTACTCAGCCTGAGATTTTAGAATTCAAGGCAGGAAGGGGCTGGTTCCTCCACCTTCCATTTCCAGTCATGGCCTTGGCGCCCCCGTGTGGCCACTGGTGGACACTACACCCAGGGCGGGGGGTGTTTCCAGACCCACTGGAGGAAGTCAGGGTGGCACTGACTGGTTTCTCTAATTATCCGGTTTAGGCTTCACAGCAGCCCCGCGAGGGGGGACGGAGAGGGAGTATAATCACACAGACCTCGCTTTAGAAACGAGTGAGTGAAGGAGGCGCGACTGGAGCCAGCACCGGTGTTGCACGATGATACCTGCGGGGAGCGCGGAGCAGCGGAGCCGGGACAGGCAGTGTGGGGTGCCGCTCCTCCGCCCCTGCCTCCCGGCTCTCATGGAAACCGTGGGCTCCCCCACTGGAACCCCAGGAGGGCCAGGGCGGAGCTCACTCACCGTCGCACCGCCTGGCAAGCCCTTGGTACTCGGGACCCCACCGGCCTTCCGCTGCTGACCTCTTGACCGCGTCCCCCAGTGAGCACGCGGTTCCACCCAAGGGGTGACTCTGTAATGCGAGGGATGTCCGGTTCCCCAAGGGCGTAGGTGAGGCTGGAATGGGAACGCCCGAGGGCCTCAGACTCCCGCCAATGCCCCCTCCAGCCTCTTCTCCCCCACCCTCACCCCAGACCCTGCTCACCTCTGCTCCAGCCATGCTGAACTCCTATTTCCAGGAGCGCCCTGTGCTCCCCCACCCTGGCAGATTCAGTTCCCTCTTCCTTCTGCTTGGAAGCCCCTCCCCCCGCCACTTCTCCTCACCCCTCCAGGCTGAGCTCTCATGTCACCTCGCTGGGACTGACTGCCTCCCTCTGAAATCCACGTGGAAGCCCTAATCCCTAATGTGATGGTATTTGGAGGCGGGGCCTTTAGGAGGTGATTAAGTTTAGACGAGGTCCTGAAGGGGGGCCCCCATGATAAGATTAGTGTCCTTATAAGAAGAGGGAGACCAGAGCTCTCTCTCTGCCAAGTGAGGACACAGAGAGAAGGCGGCCATCTGCAAGCCAGGAAGAGAGCCCTCCCCCGGAACCGAATCTGCTGGCACCTTGATCTTGGACTTCCAGCCTCCAGGACCATGAGAAATGAAAGTCCGCAGTTTCAATCCTCCGGCTGTAGGAGTTCGTTACGGTGGCTGGGGTGACTGAGACACACCTCCTGTGAAACCTCATTCCTCAGGTGGAGGTGCAGCCTCCCCGCTGGGTGTGGTCCACACCTTGTCCTCAGCACAGCAGCAGCCTGTGGGCAGCTTCAGAGCGATCCCCACACTCTGGTTATTCCCAGGGCCGGGCACAGAGTACGAGTTCCTTCAACATTAATTGAATGAATGGAATGAACTGAAAGAGAGGAAACTCGGAGGCTGGGGAGGTCTTCCCAGCCCCTTCCGACCATGACGTGTATCATACTGTCCCTCTGCCCCCCCTGTGAGGACGGGTGCTAGAGTTGGGGCCAGTCCTGTCCTCCTTCCAGCCTGCCCTGAAAGCTGAGGAGAAATCTAGGCAGCTTGGCCTTCAGGGGTGGCCAGGCCGGTGCCTGCTGGGGAAGACCGAGGCTGTGTGTCTTCCCCGCTGCGGAACCCACTGGGCGGCCCGGAATCCAGCAGGTTGTTGGCAGGGAAGGGGGAGGGACTGGATGCCTCCCACAGCTCTAACCAGGCCCTCTGTCTGTCTCTAGCTCTCTGACCGCACTGCCACCGCCCTGGTTAAGACCCTTCTCCCCGGCCCTTGGACAATGACAGTAGCCCTCACTATTCCCATGGCCACCAGTCTCGGACATTCCAACCCATTCTCCGTGCTTGACAGCCAGTGTGACCAGTAACAGGCAAACTGGACCGTGTATTCCCTGCTCTCAAGTCCGGAGCCTTCATCTCCAGCAGGGTTCACCCTGGGCCCCTTGTAGATTTTTCCATCTTGCCCATGAATCAGCTTTACCAGGGAAGCTTCTGTCAAGTGCGACGTCCTGGGCTCCACTCTCAGAGACGCAGGGCGTTTCACTCAAGGCCAGGGCTTTGGCCCCTTGTTCCAACAGTCCCTGCCACACCAGGGCGTTGGCGGCTCATCTTCCTTGAAGCATGGGGAGTGTTCTCTCCGGGCTCCTTGCTCCATCTCTCCGTAGCTGCCACTTATTTGCTATTTGTTCCCCTTGGGGAGCTGCAGAAAACCTTCAGTACTTGAACAAATTGGCCTTTGTGTTTTGTTACTACACATCTGTGCTCCCTTATTGTACGATTCAAGAGGTGAACATCTGTCTCTCTGGGATCGCTGCCAAAAGGGAGGTGCAGCCCCTCCCCTGCCCCGTCCCTGTCCTGTAGGTCCTGCAGTGGGGAGAAGCACCAGGCGTTCACTCAACAAATATTTTTGTGGACCTACTATGTGCCAGGCACTGCTTTGTCCAAGTTAATTCCACATCCCTCCCTCTATCTCTCCATCCCTTCCTCCATCCATCCATCCCTCCCATCCCTCTCTCCATTCCTTCCCCATCCATCCTTCTATCCCTCCATCCCTCTCTCCATCTGTCCTTCCATCCCTTCCTCCATCCATCTATTCCTTCCTCCATCCCTCCATCCCTGCATCCCTTCCTCCATCCATCCTTCTATCCCTCCACCCCTCTCTGCATCCATCCTTCCATCCACCCCTCCATCCCTTCCTCCATCCATCTATCCCTCCATCCCTTCCTCCATCTATCCTTCTATCCCTCCATCTCTCCCTCTCTTTCTCCCTCCCTCTCCCATCAATCCCTCATCTCTCCATCCCTTTCTCCATCCTCTCCTCCATCCATCCCTCTCTCTCTCCCTCCCTCCCCCCTCCATCTCTCCATCTCTTCCTCTCTCATCCCTCCATCCTTTCTTCTATCCATCCCACCCTCTCTCCATCCCTTCATTCATTCGTCCATCCATCCCTCCATCAATCCATCCATCCTTCATATAGTGAGTGATCTCATATGCTGCATCCAGCTTGAGAATCCTACAAGGTCCACATCGAGCACCTCCTATATATATATATGAGTACTGCATGTCGAGAGTTATCAACAGAATGTGGAACCCTGTTATTGCCTTCAAAGAAGAGTCACTACAAATGCTTAAGTTTACACTGGCTATAGCACAGTCTGTCAAGAGGTGCGAGTAACTGCGACAGGAGTGATGAGTGACAGGGATCAGAGGTGTAAGGTCCTGCCTGAAGGAGAGGTGGGAGCTGAGCTCTGAAGAAAGAGCAGGACTTGGTCTTGGAGGAGACAGCACAGGCAAATGCCTGGAGTCAAGAAGTGCCGGGCACATTACGAGGCCAGTTGGTTGGGCTGAAAGGGTGGTTGGTTGTGGCGGAGTAGTGGGGTAGAAAAGACAAGAAGGACATCAGCCTGAGATGGAGGAGGGCTGGCAGAGTCAGGCTGAGGAATTTGGGAATGTCCTCAGGTCAGGGCTGAGGCACCAGTGACGATCAGCACCCCGACCTTCGGACAATCCAAAAGTAAGCTCCTACCAATTAGCTTCTCCCACTGTTAACACCCAGATGCATCTGTCCTCGCAGAAACATAGTTTGGCTTCTTTTAAAAGGCTCTAGCACAATTAGAGGATTGTGTGATCTCTCTGGGGACTGTGGATTTACTCTTCCCTGTATCCTCAGCACCCGGAGGAAGATGCTCGGCCTGGGCTTGTAGAGGAGGAGGGAGGAGAGTGAGTTCAAAGGAAAGTTCACGGGGAAGTGCTCTCTCTCTCTTCAGGTGGTCTGCTCGGAAATAATAAGCACCAGGCAATTACATTCGGTTGTGCAGTTATTAAATTTGAGAGAAACAAATAGAATAAGATGTAGACATTTGTAGAGAGGTTAAAAAGAAAATAAAAGTGGAAGATGATAAAATCGATAGCCTCAGTTCCTCGAAGCCACGTGATGAGACGTTATACAAGAGCTAAGGGTAAACGTGTGCAGAGAAAATCCCATCCGGCGTGGGATGGAGGTTGGGAGGAACCAAGGGGCAAAGGAAATCTGCCTCCCCGGAGCTGCCATCCCGTCCTAGCTGCGCAGCCTCGTGAAGAAGTGGTCAGGAGCCTGGGCTCGGGCACCCGATCGGTGTGCGTTCAAGATCTGACTCCACTTCTCCCAGCTCCGCAAGCCTTCATTCCCCCGCGGGTAAGACTGGGGTAACCAGAGCCGCCTCTCGCAGCTGCCTGAGGCCCACAGAGGCCGAGTCCAGTGCTTGGCACGGGGCTGCCCAATGGGAGTGCTCGATAAACGTCGGCTACTGGAAGTATCAACTGGTTTGTAGTGTACACCAGTTCTTAACGAGTTGGAAGCAGCAAGTGGAAACGCTCCATTAAATGGGAAGAGGAGAGAAAACGGGCCCTGCGCATGACAGATTAGATGTCCGTGGAAAAGGAGACCAGAAGGAAATGTGGGGGACCCCTAGAAAGAGGTTTTAAAGTGTACATAAGAGGGTCCCTTCATTTAGATGAGAAAATCTCTGTGTAGATGCCCAGTGCACAGGTCTAATGAAAGGAGATAATAAGTGTTAGGTCTTCAAACTGGATCTGAAATAAAACCTAGCAAAGCCAGGGTGGGCTCTGGGGGGTTGCGGTGGGAGAAGAAGAGAGGGAGTGGAGAAGGAGGCGCTCCATTACAGTCCTGGAACTGCACTACTAATCTAGGCCAGAAGGGGGCAGAGATGCTGCAATGGGAAGACCGAACGCCTACTTATTCTTGACCCTTTGCAGACACCGTACCCAGTTTCCCCCGAGGTTTAACTGCCCGGAAACGGAAGTCTCGTTCTTTTCCGTTCTCGTCCCTTCTTGTCGCTTGTTGTGAGTGTCTTGAGCGTTATTTGGGGGCTAAGGGGTAATCCGGGGTAATCCACGGCAGGGTGAAATCTGGGGGCCCCGGGCCTGGGTCGAGGGTGCGGGGGAGGAGGGTGAAGTGCGACGGAGCCAGCATTGCGGGGGGGGAGCGGGGTCGCCGCGGGTCCCCGCGCTCCGTGACGCCCACGCTTGTCCTCCCGCAGGTGCCGGCCGCGCCGTCCCGCGCCCGTCGCAGCCATGGTGAGTGCGGCCTACCGGGACCCCGGGGAGGGGGGGCAGGAGCGGCCGGGCGAGGGTCTCCCGGGAGGGGCTGGTGCGCTGACCGCCCCCGGACAGCGCGCCTGCAGGTCACTCCCTTGTGCTTTGTGTTGCAGCCCCGCAAGATCGAGGAGATCAAGGACTTCCTGCTCACGGCGCGGCGGAAGGATGCCAAGTGTGAGTGACGGCGGTGGGCCCGAGGGGTGGCGGTGGCGGGGCGTCCCCCCGGGTCGGCGGGGGCTTGACACGTGCCAGCCCCAGCTGCCTGCAGATCGTCGTTTTCCCACGAGACGTGGGAGGGAATCCTGCCGATAGCCTTTTGTTGCAGTTGAAGGGGGTCTGTGGGCTTGTGTTGAATACACGGTAGATCTTGAATTCACAGCCTGAGTCATCTTTTTCCTACTGTATCAAATCCTCCTTAGGGTTTATTTTTTTTAACAAAGAGAAAATCAGATAACTTGTGGAAGTCGAGCGCTGTTGGGCGGACGTGTTGGGATGGGCTGAGACAGTGGTCATCTCTAATGCTTTATGTCGGTGGTGGGATGAAACAGTGGGGCGCGGGAGAGCCTTTCGGGGGGTTCATAGGGGGAGGGGAGAATCGTATTTGTGTCCCCGTTACCTGTGTGTTGCTTTTGATCGTCTGGTATTGTGGGAACTGGTGACCGTCTGGTGGGTATGCCTGCCCTGGTTGCGGGGACCACATATTTGTGTCTTGTATGTTGTCGTGCTATAGAGGCGGTTATCATGTCTGTTTTAGTTCAAACCAGGGAATTTGGGTCGCTCGGCTGGGTTCAAATCCCAACTCTCCCAGTAGGTAGCTGTTCTCAACAGGCTCAGCAGGACACCGCGGCTTCTTTCTGTGGGACAGGGGGTGCTGGTGTCTATCCTGTGAGATTGGTGCAAGGACCAGATCAGATGATCCATTAGAGACCTTGCTCACTGAAGAAATGACAGCAAATAAATCTCTCATTTCTGTTTGCATTTTAATTCTGTTCGGGAGCCGGATTTTAGACAGGGTGCCCTATGAGAGTAGGGGTCGTGGTCCCCTGGATATAATAGGGTGTTCAGTGAGTGTGTTTTGTATAAACTTGTTAAGGGTACAGTTCACTGGTGTTAAGTACGTTAACATTGTTGTGCAGCCGTCACCACCATCCATCTCTAGAACGCTCTATCTTGCAAAACTTAAAATCTATGCCCATTAAACACTGCCTCCCCACTCTCTCCCTCCAAACCCTGGCAGCCACCATTCTGCTTTCTGTCAGTTTGACTACTCAGGTACCTCGTGTAAGCGGAGTCATACAGCATGTGTCTGTGTGTGAGTGGCTTTTTTCGTTTAGCATAGTGAATGCATTCATGTAGTGGCGTTCATCAGTTTCCTTTTTAAGGCTGAGTAATCCGTTGTGAGAATATACCACGTTTTGTTTATCCATTCGTCCGTGGGTGGACATTTGAATGGTTTCCACCTTTTGGCTATTGTGAATAATGTTGCTGTGAACATTGGTGTACAAGGGTCTCTTCTTGTCCCTGCTTTGAGTTCTTGGGTGTATACCCAAAAGTGGAATTACTGCAGGAGATGACAGTGTTGAATAAACATTTTTTAGGAGATCTGTGTCTTAATCTTACGAGTGTTAACCTTAGTTTACACTCAGTTACACAGTTTACACTCAGTTACACAGCCAGTAGCTGCTAGGAGGCAGTGCAGTATACTTAGCTTTAAGAGGAATGTTGAAGTAGCAAAATAGTTTAGTTTGATGAATATCCAGGTTTCTGGATTGATAAAAACATGAGCGAAGGCAGCCAAGGCCTTGGCAGGCTCAGAGCCACAGTGCTTCTGCTTCCTGTGACATGCCTTATCGCTGTGGCGCTATTGGCAGGAATGGAGCTGTGGGTCATGAGTACTGGTTAACCTTGTGCTGCATCTGCAAGGTGCTAAGTGCTGTGTGTCAGGTACTTGGGCTGAGGCACAAGAGCCCGGGGTCAGTCCTTAGCCAACTGATTCTCGACTGGCACTTCCCTGCGCTTGCAACCACCAGTTCTTGGGAGTATCTGTGAGGTTTTTAAAGAAGTTGGAACGAGGGGTTTGATGGGTACATGAAACGACTAACCTCCTCCTGGGAAGCAGGTGTCTTCCAGCAGGCGGAACAGCTCGGAGCCCCAGGGAAATGCATTGACGCTTGTGTCTAACCAGACTGTTCGCAACCTTTCAAACCCTGCACTGGGGCTCTTTATTGTCTGAGCTGTGGTCCTGAGATAGAATTTGGCAGCAGTATCGAGCCCAGAAGATGGGCTCTGCACAAATTTTAGGAAAAGCTTCAGCACATGCTCCCTATGTGGGGTAGGGGGATCCAGAAGGAGGAGCTTTACCATTGTCCCAGGATGTCATCTCATACACAGAGAATTAATGTCCAGAAGTAGACTGGTGGAAAGTTCTTGATCCCAGCAGATAATTCATCTGCGTACTTTATGAACTGCTTCCATCTCATTAAAAACAATGGAGGGGCCGGCCTGGTGGCATAGTGGTTAAGTTCACGCTCTCCGCTCTGGCAGCCCGTGGTTCACAGGTTTGAATGCTGGGCATGGACCTACACCACTCATAAAGCCATGCTGTGGCAGCGTCCCATATGCAAAATCGAGGAAGATGGGCACGGATGTTAGCTCGGGGCCAGTCTTCCTCACGAAAAGAAAAGATAGACAGTGTTCTGGGATTTGTTCAGTGTACCAGGTTCCTATGTTTTGTTTTTTTGGTTTTTTTTGGTGAGGAAGACCAGCCCTGAGCTAACATCTGTTGCTAATCCTCCTTTTTTGCTGAGGAAGACTGGCCCTGGGCTAACATCGTGCCTATCTTCCTCTACTTTATATGGGACGCCGCCACGGCATGGCTGACAGGCAGTGCGTCCGCGGGCGCCCGGGATCCGAACCCGCGAACCCCAGGCTGCCAAGCGCGGACGAAACCGCTGCGCCACCGAGCCGGCCCCCCTATGTTTTAAATATAAACAAACCAGTTAAGATTAAGCCCTAGGCTCTTGAGTATTGATAGGGGAAGTGTAGATTTCTGACACTGACACTGTTTTTAAATATTGAAGTCACGGAGGGACAGAGAGTCTTGTTTTCTGTTTCAAAAGAGGGGCAGTACGGGGCAGGGGGGCGAGCATAGCTCTCCGAGTGACAATCATAAGTGCCACTTTCTGTATAAGAATGAAGCAGATGAGCTGTGTGACATCTCTTTTCCATGATACAATCTGATTACTGATTCTGGTCTCTTTGACAGCTGTGAAGATCAAGAAAAATAAAGATAACGTGAAGTTTAAAGTTCGGTGCAGCAGATACCTTTATACGTTGGTCATCACAGACAAAGAGAAGGCAGAGAAACTGAAGCAGTCCCTACCCCCAGGTGAGCGGGCTGGAAATGCGGGGGGGGGGGGGGGCGGCCGAAAATGTGGAAGGTGCATGTGTCGCCATCTTGTTTCTTGAGTCATCCCCAGATTTGGGGAAGTCCGTTCTGTGGTGTGTCTGAGTATCCTGCTGTTTGCTGGTGGTGTGAGGACAGGTTCCGTCCCATGCCAGCAGTAGTTTCCCTGGCCGGGGGAAGTTTGTTTCCCTCCCTCCCATGCTTTCCTGCTGCAGTATGGGAATAGCTAGCCCTTACTCTGTAACTCCTTTATCCTCGCCACATTCCTGCGGGGTGGGTACTAGCATCGACCCGGGTGGACAGGTTGGGGAACTGATGAAATACAGTAGGCCATGAGCATAGGTTAGGCAGCAGGGCCCGTCCTGGTGGTGGAGGCCCAGGAGAGCGGCTCAGAGTGGTGAGGAAACAGCCGGAGGAGAGTCAAGGGTTCTGCAGGCTGCTGCTTCGGTGAACATTCAGCCAGGACTGCTCACTCTGTAAGAACCGAGTGGGACCTCTGTCAAGGCTAAGAGTGTGTGCAGATGTTATCAAATGCTAACTTAATATTTTAAGTAAAACCTCCCTGGCGTGCTTGTTTTCTGAGCTTTGTGAGCTCTCTTTAGCTTAAGAACAAGATCCAGACAAGGAACAGTAACTGAAATAAAGTGTATCTTCTGGATGACTCACTTTTATATCTTTTCCTGTAGGTTTGGCAGTGAAGGAGCTGAAATGAACCAAGCACGCTGATTTGAACTGTATTAAAATTCAAAAAAGAATTTTTTTATGTCATTTGTCTTTGAGGACGGGAAGGGAAATGTTCCTGGATTATGGTTTCTGGTGGGAACAGGATGGGGGTCCTGGTTGCTACCTCCTGTGTCCCTCATCTTGGGCTGTGGCTCCAATAGACAAAGTCATCCTTTTTTTAGTCTTAAGTTTGAAAATAAATAGATGGAAATAGGCAGTTAGAAGAGCCAGATATTGTGGAAGTAAGCCAGTCTGCACTCCTGAGACTTAAAAGTCACTTGGGTGAAGTGAGCTCTGTGACAATGAAAATGATAGGTAAATGGAGAAGTTGGAGAGCCTTCTTGGAAATAGCTGCAAGCTAAGCCATCCCATCCTTGGAATGTTTGCCCTGGTGCAGGGGTAGGGGTAAGATTTGTTTTTTCCCCCAGACTAAGACAGTTGTGTGTTCTCAGGCACAGAAATAAAACTTCACTTTTGTGTGTTTCCTAAGTGCCGCTCACGATGAAGTGGAGTTTAGGAACAGTGTGGGGTGCGATGAGAAGAAAGGACGGTGCAGAAAGGGGCTCAGAGAAGAACCCTGTCCTTTGAGAACAGAGATGAGTGGACGTCAGCCTAGCAGAATGGGCCAAGCACTCCAGGGAAGGGACATTCCGAAACAGGAGAGGAGACCCTGGAACTGGAAGAGCAGTCTAACATCCCACTGACATTCAAAGGGAGGAGCCAGGGTTCCTGCCAGAGCTCGGACCCTGGGCCTCAAGGGCAGTGGGACAGAGGTCAAGTTCACTGAGGGGGTGGGTGTGTGAGTGGGGCATGTTGCTCAAACAGCTTAAAGGCCCAGGTCCCAAGGTGGTGGTAGCAGTTTAGGTCCCAGCCAGGCCTGGTTCCTTGGGGGTTAAATCCTGGTTCTACCACTTGTAACTTATATGATCTTGAGAAACTCCCTCTCCTCTGTGTTGAGCACCATGCACCAGTTAGCATTCCCAGGGGCCGACTCTCAACGGCCCACTGCATCTTGGTATGGGAGTCGCCAAGGAGAAACTGGTCGCACACAGGTGGGACAATGCTTAGGCAGCAAGATCAGCTTTAGTAGTAGGCGTCAGTCCTCTGTGGCCAGTAGATATCCTGCTGTGTGGTGGCAGGGCAGTTCATCTTCATGCACGCCTCGTGCCTCAGTGGAGAGACCCCCACCCCATCCTCTCCCCTTGGAGGGCAAATAGAAGTGTGGTTGGCCAGGTGCCATAAAATGCACACGTTTTCAGCAGACAAAACATTCATTGAGCCTGAAACAAGATAATCCCACACAAGTGACAAGTGGAGCACAGGCCATGTGGGCTCCCTGGCCCTGGGCAGATGTGGTCTAGGCCCAAGGCCCATTCTTAGACAGCTGAGTGCCTTTCCCAACACTGCCTCAGTTTCCATATGGTTACAGCAATACCTGTTTCAGTGGTTCTTGTGAGGGTTAAATGAACTGGCAGGTTTAGAAGCGGTCCTGGCACTTGTCAAATTTGAGAGGAGGTGGGTATGGAATCATGGATGGACCACAAGGTGGCGCTACAATGTAACATGAACGGTCGCCCCTGCAGGTCTGGAAATGGTTCACATGATAAAATCCATGCCGAGGTAGCTAAGTGCTGAGATGGTTTGACTTGTTTCTATAGTTAGAAGGTTGTGAGGTAGTTTTTGAATCTGATCATGACAGGCCTGGGTGTTTCCTTTGGGCCCTAGGGTGTACCGGCGCTCAGTGGTTGTTGACAGACGCAGATGGGCCTTCAGCAATTCAAGGATTCCCCAGTCTTCAATGGTTCA
This sequence comes from Tapirus indicus, assembly GCA_031878705.1. NCBI lineage: Eukaryota > Metazoa > Chordata > Mammalia > Perissodactyla > Tapiridae > Tapirus > Tapirus indicus. The sequence goes on from CM062932.1 coordinate 53,361,707, forward strand.
GGCTTCCCAGGAAGAGGGAGGGTTTGCCACTTCGGCTCCCTTTGTCCCAGGACATTGTCCAGAGACTAGCCCCAGCTCCTAGGAGACAAACCCTGCGGGCATTTGTGTGGCCTCTGTGTCTAGAGAAGGCGTCCTTTCATACCGCGCCTCTCAGCCCTGGTTGGGCCTTGGAGTCATTTGGGGCACTTTTTAAAAATTCACCATGGTGCCAGAGCTGATTCCAGAGATTCTGATCAAGCTGGTTTGAGGCAAAGGTGTATTTTTAAGCCCCTAGGTGGCCAGGGCCGGCCACGGCCTCGCTGAGGTCAGCCTGTCAGCTCACGTGAGCCCGTTGGGCTGTATGCCGGGTGAATGGTGTGTGGGCCGCAGCTGCCGACGGCCTGGAACGTGCGGGAGTGTTGTTCACTTGAGCGCGCTGACGAGGCCTCGGGAGTCTCCGGTTCTGTGCTGCTGCTGTGCTTCACTGGCTCGCCTGTCTAGGTCAGCGGGCCTCCAGGGAAGCAGCTAGAATGGTCACTGTCTAGCTGGGTGCAGACTGGCCAGGCAGGTTTGGGTTTCCCACACTGCGCCCACGTGGCTGCAGTGGCGGCCCTGAGGGAGGGCTTGCCCAGTTAGCGCCCTCCGGTGAGCAGGCCTTCCCCCACCCGCCCGGTCTCTGGGCCCAGCCCCAGCAGGGCTCCGCCGCACAGGTTCAAGGTCAGTCCTCACGGGTGACTCCCTGCCACTCGCCAGGAGGCAGGCCCCTCCCAGCTGGGGTCTCGGTGTCCTGCCCTCCCTTCCTCCTACAGCACTCAGTTCACAGTCGTGACTAATCTCCCCAAAGGAATGCCAAATCCTGGTAACTTCCAGGTCGCCCGGGAGGCGCAGTGGCGAGGATCAGCAGCTGTCGCCTTCCGTGCTGCCCACGTGGGGGACGGCGTGCACGGCACCAGGCAGTGCCTATCTCAGAGGTTCCAAGCCGTGCTGGTTCTCGGTACCCCCTGAGGGCCCATTTTCCTCAACAACCAGCGGTCGCCACTTCAAAGACCAAAACCCCTCCCAGTGGGGCAGTGTCTGATGTGGCCCTTGCTGCCTTGCCAGCCTCTTTTTTTTTTTTTTTGAATAAAGGTGTTTATTTTAGAGTATGGCTTATTGAGGTATAATTTACAGTGAAATTCATCCGTTTTGGTTCACAGCACTATGAATTTTGACAAACATTCACAGTTGTGTAACCACCACTGCAGTTGGGAGAGACTATTTCCAGCACCCCAATTTCTCTCTCGCACCCCAGCCCAGCAACCCGCCGCAGATCCTTTCCCTGTCCCTGCGGTTTTCCGGTCTCTTTCTTGTCACCCCTCGCTTGGGTTTGCACTGGCTGGTCTACCTTCTACCCTCTGCTCAGTCCCCAGGCTCATACTTAACTGTCCCTCTGCTCCCAGTTCTCCCCCAGGGCATCCCGAGTTACTCCCCATCATCCTTCATCTCTCAGGTGTCATTCTTCAGGAAACATCCCGCCCTGGCCTCCATCCCCATTGCATTGCATGCCACACCCGGGGCGTGAAAGCACCTCAGGGTCTGTGGTTAGTCAGGGCGGGATAAAGGCTGCCCCGCTTCCCGCATCAGACTCCAGACCTGGTGCGGACAGGCGCGGGTGTGCGCTTCATCACTGTATCCGCTAGAACACAGAAGGTGCTCCATCAAGATTTGCTGAATTTGTGAAAGAAAATCCCCTGAGAGAAGAGTGAGTGGTCTCCTGCCTCTGTGCCCCGCTCTGCCTCAGTTTTGGGCCTGCATAGGGAACGGTGACCCAGAAGGTGACAACCAACAGGAGAGGCCTGGGCCACGGGACGGACTCCGATTCTGGGCTCTCTGACAAGGGTGCTGTCGGGCCCATTCAGGGCGCCCACATCCACCCAGCTCCCCAAGGTGGAAACCGAGGACTCTCACCGGTGGCTCTCTGCCCTCGCTACCACCCCACAGGCTGGCTGCCCGAGCGGTGTCTGCAACCCAAGCCCGATCCCTTCAGGACCCCTTAACTCCGGGGCGCCCATCTCACCAACCTCAGCCGGCCCTTACCCTGCCCTGACCCTGTCTCCAGCCTCACCACCTCCTGGCCTGCCCGCGCGTCCTGCCCACACGCCACGCTGTTTGCAGATGCAGGACGGCGGCCCTTTCCTGCCCCGGGCCTCGTAAGTGCTCAGAGCACTCGGCGAAGCGCCCGGGAGGCTCCCTCGCATCTGCGACTGCCCGACCGCATCCAGGTCCGCTGCCCCTGCTCTGCTCTAGCTTTTCTCCGAGGCACCATCCCACGTCGCGTGTTTACAGCCTTATGTGTGCACGGTCACCACCCGCCCGCTAAAGTGCGGCGCTCTCCCTCCGGGTACGGGTTTTCATCTGCTTTAGTTCACTGAGAGAACAGTGCCTGGCACAGAGTAGGCGCTCAGGAAATAAGTGTAACTTGACGGCTCTCGTGTCCCTTTGGTGCTGGCAGAGCTCTCCTCCCCTCCGTCTGCGCAGCTCGAGGGGCCCCTCCTCCAGGAGGCCCGCCCGTCCCCCCTGCCAGGGAGAATCCAGCTGCTTTCTCAGGTCCCAGTGCTTCCAGGCGGCACCAGGTAGTTGGGGCAGATGGGCCGGGCGCTCGCGAGGGTGGGACCGCGTCTTCTTTCTCTTTGCGTCCACGTGGTTTACACAATGGATGCTCAATAAGTGATTGGGAATCACTTAAGAGAATTTAGAACTAGTGACCCAGGGACTGAATGTTGCTCCCTTCCGGCCCCAGTCTGTCAGCTTACTACCCTCCAAAAGCCCTCGGAACGCAGCCTCACCTCTCCTGCCAGACTGCCCGCTGCGCTCCCTGACATTTTATATCCTTGATCCGATCATAAGTCGTGAGAGGCCCCCTAGAGACCGCTGTTAAGTACAGATCCAGGAGCGTTCTGGGGCTGTTTTCCCTTCTCCTTCCACCTCTTTCGCCCGTGGGGCCAGAACAGATTCCGGACCAGAAAAACGCTGCGGGGTCTTGGCCACGACCCCTCGTAGCCCGGAAGGGGGGCCGGGCCCGGAGGGGGCGGGGCGAGGGCGGGGCCTGGAGGGGCGGGCCCAGATCCGGGGCGGGGCGGGGCGGGGCGGGCGCGCGTCCCGGGCCGGGTGGCGGCGGCAGCGGCGGCCGCAGCGGGCGGGCGCACTTGGGCCGAGCCATGCCGGCCGCGCGCGTGGAGTACATCGCGCCCTGGTGGGTGGTGTGGCTGCACAGCGTCCCGCACGTCGGCCTGCGCCTGCAGCCGGTGGACAGCACCTTCAACCCCCGCGATGAGAGTTACCAGGAGGTGAGTCCCCGCCGCCCCATTCCCGGGCCACGGCCGGCGCCCCGAGTCCCCACACCGCCCCTTCTCCCGTCCCCCTCTCAGACTCCTCCCAGTCTCCTCCGCAGCCCCTTCCCGTCACCTCTTCCCCGTTTCCCCCGGGACCCTTGGCCCACAGCCCTCCGGTCTGGGAACCTCGCGGGCCGGGGAAGGATGGGAGTTGAGCCGGCGATGGGGAAGGGGAGGAAAGGCGGGAGCGGGGGCTGAGCGCTGAGGGGGAGGGGGAGGGCAGCGCGGGGCGTCGTGGGGGGCAGTTGTGACTGTCCCCTGGTAATTCCGGCGCGAGGGCTGTGGGGACGCCGAGGGGCGCTCCGGGGCTTTCCTCCTCCTGCGGTTCCAAGGCAGGCGCTCTCTCTCCGGAGCTGGGTGGCCCGGAGAAGTTTGGGCAGAAACTGACCGGCGTCTCCCGAGTTCGTCTCGGCAGCACCCCTCCTCCCCAGCCCCTGCCTGCAGGGTGGGAGCCGCTGCCAACACCTCTGCCTGGGCCCCTCCTGGAAGGCTGCAGGGCTGGGGGCGGCGACAGGGGGCGACTTCCCTCTGGTGCGCTGAGAACCCACAGCCACATGTGGATGTTTGGGGGAAGGAAGGTGGCCCCAGATCAGTCCCATCTCACACCAGCGTCACCACCCCTCCCAAGTACCTACACACTTTCTAGACCCTGGATTTCCGGGCTCTTGGCTTCTTGGCCAGCCACTCCCCTCCTCCTGCAATTCTGCCCTGTCCCTGCTCTGCTGGCCCTTCTTTCTGTGGTTTCTGCAACCTATGGATGGGGGGGTTCACCAGACCTCCTTGCCCAGACAAAGCTGCAGAATCTCCCAACCTTCTCAGGTCTGGCCAAGCCACTCCAGCCCCTGTAGTCTGGCTGAGTCAGTTCCCTGTTGGGTCAAAGCTTCAGGGCCTGGGAAGCCCAGGACGGGCCCACTTGTTCAGAGCTATATGCCTATCTCCGGACTTTGACCCCCAGCGGCCTCTGCTTGTAGTGTCAGGTTCTCTGCAGGATCTGCAGGTGTGGGGCCGGTCCCGGCTGAGTGGGGCCTCTCAGGAGGCCGAGCTGGGAGTCAGCTGTTCACCTCTTCCCCACCAGGCCTTTCTCCTGCAGGCCCTGGAGGATCCTGATCCAGGAGAGTGTGTGGTACACTGGTGATCGGGAGTCTAATAATAACCCCGGGTGTCCCTGTCGGCCTCGGGCCCCAAGCAGATGGTGGCTGCCCTTCCTGCTTGCAGGCGGGAACACACTGGCTGGGATGGAGGAGGCAGTTGGGCGGGGTGGCCCCTCCCTCCCCCAAGCCGTGCCTGTGGAAGTCGGTATTCCCTGAGAATGTGGCTGCCTGGGGATAGCTCGAGGGGATCTTCCGCTCTCAATGAATGCATGAAAAGAGGAGGGCGGATATGATTTCAGAGACAGCTGTGTTGTTGCACGTGTGTGTGTCCCAGGCTCTGCGCCCCAGATCCTGCACCCGGGTCTCTAGCCATAGTTTTCTGCTCTCCACTTCAGGAAATGTAAAGTCCAGGCTGGGCAGGAAGACTTCCGGGGGGGAGGGGTGGTAGGACACTCCCCCACCCCACTGGCCCCCAGAGGCAGCACCTGTCTGGCCAGCAGCTGTGGCTGGCAGGGCCTGAGCTTGCCCCGCCCCCCTCAGTCCCATGGAGAGGTGGCAGCTGAGCCAGAGGGACCCGCTCAGAGTCCCTGCCCCTCTCCTCCTAGGGTTTGGATCCTGGCACAGTGTGCTGGGCATCCAGTGACTCCAGAGGGCATCCCCTTCCTGTGGGCCACTGCTCCTGGGCAGCCTGCCACCTGCCCCACCCCGCCCTCCTTGTCCCACTTAGGCCTCCTGAGGGCCCTGAATGGGAGATGAGTGTGGTGGGCCCCGACGGGACGTCTGGCTCTGGGTGTTATTTAAAGCGGCTCCTGTTTTGATAAATTCCCCCGTTGTCTGACCGTGGATCTCTCCTGGACGTCCCCTTTCCTCCTGAGTGGCAGTCACTGCCAGAGGATTGAGTCCCTTCTGCTGTCAGTCATATTCAGCAAACTTGACTGGGGATAAGCGCTGTGCCAGATGTGCAGTGACGTGTTCACCAAGACAGCCAGGGCCTCTGGGCTTGGCGCTACAGCAGCTGAGTACTGGGGTTGGGGCTCTGCCTTCCAGCTCTCTGGTTAGAATCCCAGTTTTATCACTTACTGTGTGACCATGGCAGGTGTCATACGTTTCTGAGCCTCACTTCCCTCATCTGCAAGTATTAAAGGAGCTATTCCATGTAACACGCTTAGTACATAGAGGGTCCCATAGCACATAGTGGAACCCAATGATACAAATCATTAGACAGACTGGCCTTGGGGTCCAGCATCATGTCCAAGTCCAGGACCTCATACAGGCTACAGAGGAAAGAGAGCTATACGCACTGACCAGGGAAGACTGGAAAACACAGGCAGAAATGAACAGTGCTGGCCTGTGGTACAGTGTGTGTGTGTGTGCGCGCGCGCACGCACCAAAGACTAAGTGGGGATGGAAACAGGCAGGTGCAGGCCTGGAGGAAAGTTCAGGGAAGGGGACAGGCTGTGTTTGGGATTTGAAAGGCAAAGGGGGGTCTTAGAAGAACAGAGGTGACTGAAGGGCAGGTCACCTGGTGAACTGGAATATCATGTGCAAATTCAGTTCCCAGAACTTCCCTGAGGAAGCAGAGGTTCCCACTCGCTCTCTGGGGTCTTGGGAAGCAGGGGAAGGCCCTGATGGTGGACGCTTCCTCCCCCTCCCCCTCCGTGGACTTGATCCTGAGTCCTTGCTCAGGCCACCTGGACTGCGTCCACCAGGCTCCTGCAGAGGTGGCCCTCGGGTCGGCAGAGGCAGGTGAGGTGAGCGCCAGGGTGGAGGAGGGAGCCCTGGCCTGCTGGGCCCCAGCTGCAGGGCCGTCGGGGCTGCGTCCAGAGGGGGCAGCAGTCCAGACCTCTCGGCCTCAGTCTCCTCTCCTTTGATGGATGAGAAGGAGTGGAGATGGATGACCCCTACTTCAGAGACATAACAAAAGGACCGAGAAGTTAGTGGCTGTAAAGCACGTGGCCAGTGCCACCCGGCACGTCATCAGTTGCCACAAGCGCTGCTCGGGAAGGAGGAGACCACAGCTGGCCAGGGGTCTCCTGGGCAGAGTGGGGACAGCAGAAAGGGCACCTGGCACTGATCCAGCCATGTCTCCCAGAACAAGCTTCAGTTTCCTCCTGGCCGCGGGTGTGGTGCCACCGTCCCCGTCCGCCCACCCCTCTTGAGGAGACCTGGCCCTGATGCGCTGAGGTCCTTGAAATGTCTGAGTAAGCTCCCCACGCCGTGCAAATGTTAATTATTGCTGCTGCCAGCATAGAGGAACCATGTGTGTACTTCCTGTCCCGCCCTCCTCCCCCTGCCTCCGTAGACCAGCCCTTCTTTGGGGACCTGCGTGAGGAGGCAGAGGAGATGTTTTTATACTTTTAGGCATGCATTTTCTCGTGTTAGCTTTGGGTGGCTCAGTTCACAGACTCCTTAGAGAGTCCCAAGTGTGTGTCCTCAGGCCAAGGACATTGGGAGGGGAGGGAACAGAGTGGGGGCTGGACCCAGAACTACAGGGCTTCTCCCCCTGCCCCCCCGACCCCCCTCCCCTTGACTTGGGGGCAGGTCTCAGGAGGATGGGCCAGGCGGATGGGCCAGGCGGGGAGCCAAAGCTGGGATGAGGAAGTCCCATTCATCCAGTCTGAACACTGAGTCATGGTCATCGGACAGTCACACTGCCCCCCCACCCCCCACCTCACACCGCACCACCCCGGGGAGTGTTCCCCCTGCGCGCTCCAGCCCCCCCACCCCCGCCATGTGCCCCAGCTCCCCTCCCCCAGCCTCACCCCTAGGCTGGCTCGTTCTCCAGCTGTCTCCTGGGGTCTTGGGGTGAGGGGTGCTCAAGCTGTTGCCCCCTCCCCCGCCTAGTGCAGAAGGCCCTTGGGGTCCAGCTGCAGCATTGGCATTCCCAGAATGCCCGTCCATCCCTGCTGTCCCCAGCTTGGGTCCCGTCTTGTGCTCTGGGTTTTGGTTACAAAGTGACAAACCAGAACTAATGGAAGTCACTTGGATGAGGAGAGGCTGGAGCCTGAGCCCCGATGTGGGGCTGTGGGTGTGGAGTTGGGGCAGGACTGGCAGGTGTGGCTACAGGGTAGGGGGAGGCGAGGGAGGAGGCGCTGGGTGACGTGGGAATTTGTCCCTTCTAGGCTCTGTTTGTCAGAACAGGAGGGCATGTGAGCAGAGCTCCCGGCTCCCTCTGGAAGGGAGGGTCTCCCTCTTCCACCCTCCCCCCACCCCACACCCATGGGGACTTGCAGTGTTAATTAGGAGCAGGAAAATGATTGCCTATTAGACAACGGCAGCCAAGGTGGCTGTGGGAGATGGTTCTGCTGGTTAGATTTCCGCTTCCTCCTCCTCCCTGTTTTCCTCACCTCCCCTCCCCTCCCCTCCTCCTCCCCCACCTGCCTCCCTTCCTCTTCCCAACCCCCTCTGCCCCGTCCCACTCTGTCCTCCCTGCACTTGGGGAGTTCCAAGGTGAAGTGCTAACAAACGACCTCCGGGTTTGGGTTTCCCCAGCGTGGCCTCCTGGGGCTGGACGGCATTATGGAGGGCGTTATTCATAACCTAATTGAAGCCAGCTGCCAGGCTTGGAGAGGCCCCCAGCTGCTGAATCCCAAGGCCCTGCCTCGGGACTGGGCTTGCAGGAGGTCAGGGGGCTGGGATAGACCGGGAGAGCATGAAATAGGGGAGCCAGCTGCAGGGACAAAGGGGGGGTGGGGACGGGCTATGGTTTGGGGATTGAAACGGCACCAATCCACGTCATGACCACTTCTCAGAGGCCCTTCCTTGCTGGATGGGGACACAAGGTAGAGTCAGTGCGCTTTCCTATGTGGGGATAGACTGAGGGTGGGACTGTCTGGAAGGAAGCTAGAAGTCAAGGGTCCCTGGGAGAAGTCTAGATATTAACCAGTCTCTAATTGATACAAAAGATTTGTCTGGGGTTTTGTTGCTTTTTTTTTCATTAGGAATAACTTACAGGAAACTTGCACGCCTCAATGTGTGTGTGTGCGCGTGTGTGTGTGTGACACCATCCCAATCAAAGTGTATTCCTGACCCCCCAGGAGGCTCCCTCATGCTCCCTCCCAGTCGATCCCCTCCCAAAGGTGGCTGCTATCTGGACCTCTGTCACTACAGATGAGTTTCTCTGACTTTGCACTTTATATAAATTAAACCATACAGGCTCTGCTGTTTTGTGTCTGGCTTGTTTCCTCCAATATTACGTCTGTGAGATTCATCCACATTGCTCTGTATAGCCACAGTTTACTTTTCACAGCTGCGTAGTATTCCATTTTATGACTATAACACATGTTATGTATCTGTTCTCTTGTTGGTGGACGTTTGGGTTGTTTCCAGTGGCAATTACTGCTGTAGTAAGTACTGTGAACATTCGTGTGTGTGTCTTGTGGGGACACGAGCTCTCCTTTCTGTAAGTTAATTCTCCGGGAGTGGAATTGCTGGGCTATGCACGGTGCACGGTGGCTTGCAAATTGTTAAGGAGATCCCTGGGTTTTAGCAGAGGGGCCTCAGGGGGCAGCCAAGACAAAGCATAGCATTTCCATCCACTCCTCAAGCAGGGAAGGCTCTGTATATCATGGCTCCTCTAAGCGAGTCTGTTTGAAGAAAAGGTTAAGCTGCTGGAAAAAGTTTGAGAACTTCTGCTGACACTAATCCAGGGCTTCCTGGATGTGAATGGGATGCAGGTCGCCCGGGCTGGTCTCTGGATGCAGTTCTGATCCGCTCGGTCCAGGGTGGAGCCTGAGAGACCTCATCTCTAACAAGCTCCCAGAAGTCAGTGCCACGGTGGCTCGTGGGTTGGGGAACTTCACTTTGAGTATCGAGGCTCTAAACCCCCATCTGTCCTTGGCCTCCTTCACCTTGGCCTGGGGCTACAGGGCCCTCCGGTGAGCGGGCATGGGCTGGGGGTGGGAAGGTGGCACCTCCTTTCCACTGTCTCACAGGGCAGGGGCCTCCTGGGTCAGTCCATGGGATGGGCCTAGTGGTCCAGGCCAGGGAGCCCCCGCCCCTGCCACACTGTGACGACTTCAGCAGGGCGATGTGTTCAGGTCCCCTGGGCCTTCCCAGCTACCTGGAGGAGGGCTTACCATCCATGCCATTGAGAAAGGGAGGCAAGGGGGGAGGCAGGTTCCTGGCAGTACCTATGACATATCTATCCCAGGGGGAGGTGAAAGCCACACTATAAGTCAAATCCACCTCCCCACTCCCAAATGAATCATCTCTCCTGCTATCTTCTGGGCTGTCCCCACCACTGCAGCCATTTGTCACTGAGGCTCAGAACCCTGTTGGTCCAGGTGACCAGCAGAGCAGCTTGGGTTAGGGGTCCGAAGGCCAGCCTGAGCCGTCACAGGGGCAGGGCGGACGGAGCAGGTACCTTCACCACCGTGAGGCTCCGCCCCCCCAAATGGCCCGGGCCTCAGGACTGCAGGCCCCAGCCTCTGATTTTCAGGGTTATCTCCTGGTGTGTGTGCTCCTGCGCAAGGCTTGTCCCCCCCTTAGACCGGAAGAGTCCTGGCATCTCCCCCATTCTGGCGATCACCACCATCAGCATGTGGGTCCCCTGAAACGGGCTCTTGCGGCAACAGCCCAGACTGGAGTGCTGGGGGTTCTGGACTGGCACCCACTCGGGGCACGTGGGAAGCAGGGGGAGGCTGTCAGCTCAGGAGCCTGACTTAGAGCCAGGTCCAGGCCTGGCTGGCGGCCACCAATCCTGGTGCCATCTGGTGCCCATCTGGCTCAATCAAGAGATTGGAGGGCGTGGAGGGGGAGCTCCGGGCTCCTGACAGACAGCAGCTCCCTTTGCAGGACCCCAAGGTGCTCAGCGGCCCTAAGATGGCACCTCCTGTCCGCATCAGAATTCTGGACTTTGCTGCCACTATTGGCACCTGGGGCTCAGCTGTCCCTTTCAGAATGCGGTGAAAGAGACTCTGTGGGTGCATGTCCTGACTTCTCCCCCCTCCCCCAGCACAGAGCTGGCTCTTGTTCCTCTGGATGGACCCCCCACACACAAAACTTTGAACAAGGCTCAGAGGAAGCAGATACACCAGGCTGTCCCCTCCTGGCCCTGGCCCAGGTCCCACTTAGCTTCTGAGACGTCCTGCCCCAGCCCCGTTTCCTCCAGGGGAGTCTCAGATGCTTTGCTCTGCTTGGATGTCCCTGTCCGCGTGTGTCTCCCTCAGTCCCGCGGCTCATCGCCTGCAGCTCTCACTGTCGGTTGATGGCTCCTGCCCAGCCCAGGTCTTCATCCAGGGGTGGAGGCCGCAGACCTGGGGGCCAGCCTCGGACTGCTCCTCCCTCCCCTCCGCCTCAGATGACCACAGCCCATCCACTGGTCTCGTGTCCTCGGCCCCCACCCAAGCCTGAGCTCCATCTCCCCCCACACTCCCACCCCACTGAGTGCCCAGCACTGTGTACAGAGCAGAAGGTTCAATCACAGCAGGAGGAGGATGGACGACAGACAGCTCGGTCCCGGTTCCCACATCCACAGCCCCAGCGGGAGCTCAGGGCCCAAGGCCAGGGCACTTCCTGAACCCGCCGTGGGACCGCTGCTGACCCCAGGCCTCTCCCTCTTCAGTCTCTGCTGTTCCTGGGGCTGGTGGCCGCTGTCTGCCTGGCCCTGAACCTCATCTTCCTCGCGGCTTACCTGGTCTGCGTGTGCTGCTGCAGGCAGGACGACGTGGTGCAGACCAAGCAGCGCCACTCCTGTTGCGTCACCTGGACGGCCGTGGTGGCCGGGCTCGTCTGCTGGTGAGTGTCCCTCTCTCTTAGGCCTGGTGTGTGCGGCTCAGGGCTTCTCAGTCTATAGGGGGCCAGGTGGGCCCGGGGCCCGCTCAGCGGACACAGTGGCCGACAAGTGAGCCTGACCGTCTGTGTGCTGCCAGTGGTTAGCCCATGGCCAGGAGACCCTCCCTCCCTCTCCCCCTCCAGCCCCCCACCAAGCCCCCAGTGGCTCATCAGCTGTCTGGCCGTGTTCTCCTGGCTGACCTCCCTCGATGGGAGAGCCTGTCCCCAAAGTGAAGGCTGTCCCTTTTCTTGCCAAGCAACGGGAATCGATGCCTGGGGTGGTGAGGGGGGTCTTCCTAGGTGCCCCAACCCCCGCCCTGCTGCAGGTGGGGTGCGCCTGGCAGCCCCACAGGGAGCTCCCTGAGCAGTTGACCAGGTGGCATTCCCAAACAGGGGGCGTCTCTGCTTTCTGCATCCTTGTCCCCTCCCAGCTGCTACCCTGGGTCTACGCGGTCAGAGAAAGTCTGACTCCAGCCCAGATCAGTTCATCTTCTCACGAGATCAGTGGCTCTTAGTGCCATCAGCCGGGTCTTCTTTGCTTCGGACGGCGAAGGGAGAATCTCTCACGCCGCGTAGGAGCCAGCACTGCCCAGGCGGCGTCCACGCACACGCTGGCCCTGTCTTCAGGAGTTGTTGTATTTTTCTTGTTTTCGTATCTACTGAGGTTTTTCCAAAAGGCTTAGGTCCACCCTGAGGTGCTCCTGGAGGCGGTCCCTCGAGGAGTAGGGTCCCTCATTGTTAAGTGCCCGTTATGTCCCTGAACCCGTGGTGCGACTCACCCCACTGTCTCGGCAGCAGGACGGAGGCAGACAGGACCCAGGGAGCCCGGGAGTGGGGACGCCGGGGTTCCCATCCTGGTGGCTCTCCTCGTCACTGGGTTCTTCTCCGTTAGATCGTGTTCGCAATCCCGTCCTGCCCGCAGCGAAAGGTCACCAAAGCCAAGGGATAGGCAAGAACCGAAGCAGCGTTGCAGGGTTGACGAAGCCCTGAGCACAGGGAAGGGCCCAGGGCTGGGGGAGACGGCGGCCGGGCTTAAACCATGAACTTGAAGGAGCTCGAGCCCCCGTCGGAGTTCACAGAGCAGCGTGACTCCCAGCAGGGAGGAGCTCGGGAAGTGACTGTGGTGTGAGAAACCCTCTGCTGGGAGCGAGCTGCCCGGTGGGCACGGGGAGGCGGTGCCGGAAGCAACCAATGAACCCAGCAGTGCTGGCCACACAGGGAGCCCTCTCGCGTGAGCTCAGAGTTTTTTAAAACACCACAAATGACAGAAGAATACTTTGGAGCAGTGAGAATGACTTTGGAGGGTCAGTTCCAATAAGTAATCATTACCTGCCATTTAAAGAAAACTCAAAACAGAAGGTGCATGTGGCATGACTCATTCTACAAAATTCTACATGTTCCTTGTGCCAGGCAAGAGTGAGCCAGTGGTAAGAAAAATAGGCACCAGTTCTGCCTTCTTGTAGCTCTCGGTCGATCGGGGAAGCAGAGAATCATACACTTGTGTGATTGGAATAATTACAAACTGAGGAGGAAGTTTGGAGGAAAGAAATAGGTATAGAGTCAGGTGGCCTACCCGAGTCGGCATCAGGGGGTGACAAGGGCACCAAGATCATAGGATGAGGTGTTAACCAGGCACAGGTAGGGGCAAGGTAGGAGGAGATACTTCCCAGCAGAGGGAAGAGGAGTGTGCGTGCAAAGGCCCTGTGGCAGGAGGCGGGCATGGACTGGTTAAGGAACTGAGAGAAGCCAGTATGCCTGGAGCAGAGAGGGCGGATGAGGGGCCTGGGGTGGGGTGCTGCAGGGGTGGGGGGGATCAGCAGTAGCGCAGTGGAGGGCAGAGGGCACGGGGTGACAGTGCTGGAAGACACAAGAGGCAGACGGGATCCAAAGCACACAGGAGCTTACAGGCTGTTAGGGATTTAGGTGTTGTATTTTAGAGCAGTGGGAGCCGCTGTCAGCAGGGGGTTGGCGTGGAGACAGGGTGACCTGCTGTCAGGTCCACCCAGAAACCAGACCCCTGGAGTGTTTAGAACAGAGAAACTTGAACGTGAAGAAGTGTGGCCCAGGGGATAGAAGAGCTGGGAGGCCAGATGGGTGGGGAGAGAGACTCCATATGAGCAGCAGCAGGAGCCACACCCCAGGCAGGACACAGGGACAGAAGGGACAGGCGGTGTCACCGCAGAAGGGGAACCACGGTGGGCCTGGAGCCACGCAGCAAACTCCGCAGCTGCTGCACAGGGAGGGGCAAGTACCCCGGCTTCTCCCCTCCTCCCACCTCCAGTCCCTGCCAGTGCCCCCACTGGCCGAGCCCGCCAGCTCCCAGCGTGAGGGGGTCAGTCTTCCGTGATGGGGGGCACAGCGGGGGACAGAGGAGGAACAGATTGAAGAGCACACAGGCCCAGGATGGGTCCAGTGACAAGACTGTCACACAGACTGCAGGGCAGAGGCTGGGCTATAAGGGGCGCAAGTAAAGCGCAGCTCTCGGGGTGGCCTAGGCGGAGAGCCTTAGGACCCGCACTAGGACAGAGGACAAGGGCATGGATTGGCGGTGAGCTGGACCGGGCGGTGAGGGAGGAGGGTGCTGGCTTAAGCACCTGGACAGGCCGCGTGGTGCTGCCCACTGAGGTGCGACGCAGAGAACCAGAGAGAGGGGAAGGTCACAGCTTTGACACAGGTTGGGCTTAAGGTGCCTTTTAAGCATCCAAGTGGTGACATTGAGGACACCAATGGAAAGACAAGGCTGGACTTAGAAATTAGGGGTCATGAGAGTGGACGGCATGGAGGCCATGGACATGGGCAGGATCTGCTAAAGGAGGGATATGGAGAGAGAAGGTAAGAGGGCCCAGGACCAAGCCTCGGGGAGCAAGGGGAGCCAGGAAGGAGGAGGAAAGCCACGACAGCACAGGGCCACGGGGCAGCATGTCTCGGAGGAGGGGGAGCTGAACTGTCCACTGCGAGTGGCACGGGGTTGGACAGTGCCATCGGGTTGGTGGCATGGAAGTCAGCAATCTCCTCTGCTGGGGTTATGCTCATTGGAGCCAGGTTGGAGTGAGCTGAGAGAGAGAGGGAGGGAAGGGGTAGAAAAAGCAGAGGTAGAGGGGTGGGAGGTGAGGTTGGAGGGTTAGGAGGGAGAGTTGAGCTCTGGTAACAGTGATCTGAGAAGAGGAAGACAATCCATAGAAGAAACTACGAAGAAGGGGTTCCCGAAAAGGTGAAGAGATGCAAGAAGAGATCCCGTGTTCCTCTATCTGGGGACAGTGATTTTATGTTTGGGAAAGATAGTGGTGTTGCCCCACCAGAAAGAGGACAGAACCACCAACTCGTGTATTCGGTCTTTCCCTCGAACAGAATGGTGGGTACGGCCCGGGCAGGAGGGACACCAGGAGGGACACCAGGAGGGAGCTGAGGGACCCTCTTGAAACAGCAGGGCGATCTCCGGTCTTGGAAGACCAGGCGCGATTGCACAGGAGTCCACAGACTAGGAGAAGGTGCAGAACTAGAATGCCCCATTCTCAAAAACAGGGAACGGAAGACCTAAAAGGATGGAAAGGCGTTGGTTGGTGCTGAGTCCCCAGAAAGCCCTAGATCATGACACAGGTACCTGGAAGAGAAAGTTGTAAACACAAGGAACAAACAAAAGGTATTTTTCAGAGCGTAATAAAATCTCTTTTTAAAATAAAGTTACCAAATGGAAGATCATGGAAATACAATACGTTTAATGTATGACTATTTCAGCAGGGTGTTTAATCAAGTCCTCACAGTCTCCATGTGGATGCTGTGGAGAGAGACGGGCGGGACGATGGTGCAGTTCAGTGGAATCAAAGCTGCTTGAACAATCCTGGTTGAATCCATAGAATACTGATTTACACAGTGGATCACCTCACTGTAGCTTGTGTGTGTGTGTGTCTGTGCATGCGCACGTCTGCGCATGTCTTAGACACCTGAAGCGTGTAGGACCTTGTTTTAAAATGCACATTCCCAGACCACACTGATTTGGTGGGCCCAGGGTGGGTGCCCCTAACCTACACTTTTGACAGCAACTCTAGGTCATTCTGTGCTGTGGTCCATGGACCACTTCCGAGAAACACTGACTTAGAGGTCAAGAATGACAATCTCCCAGGGGATTCTATCCTAGGTCCTGTCCTGTTTAAAGAAAAAGTGTAAGTGTATGCATGTGTGCATTCATCTTTTCCCCCCAAAATTAGTGTTTTGGATGAAAACTCAGGAGGCTGCTTAAAGAATCTTCAGATGACCCCCAGTGGTGTGGATCAGATGAAATATGATAGATGACAGAGGCGAGATTGGAGATGATTTGTTCAGGCTGGAATGTTGGACTAAAACCAACTAGATGAAATGGTGCAGGGATAGATTTCAAGTTCTGGTTTTGGTTAAAACAAAACAAAAATCAGTGCAACGTGTAGGAGGGAGGAGAGACTGGGCTTGGTGGCAGTGGCTGTGAAGAAATCCAGGGCTGTTGGTAGACCACAAGGTCAGTGGTGGGGAGGGGGACACCCAGGTGTTGGTCCCCCTGCGCTTGGAGCTGATGGACAACCTGGGCTTGGGCGCTCCACTCCCAGGCCACGTTTAAGAGCAACAGTGAGCAGTTAGAGAGAGTTGAACCTAGAGGACAGCAGTGTTGGAAATGAGGGTCTGGAGGACACATGTCTGGCTTGGGGAGCAAGAGAGAAAGGGTGACACGGAGCCACATTCAGATGCCTGACAGGGTGTCTTGCAGAATTGGAGGCTCATTCTGGGCTGCCCCCAGAGGACAGCCAAGAACCAGTGGGGAGTGGCTTACGGAGGGAGGATTGACTCATTACAAGGCACTTTCTACAAGCTGGAAGTTTTCAGTAGGACGGGCTGCCTCACGAGTGCCATGGGGAAGTAGGGGGAAGGATAGAGAATGGAGGGGGCGTCCCCAACTCCTAGGGGTTTCCGGAGAGACAGTGTGGTTTCACAAGACCTCAGTGGTCCCCAAACTCACCTGTGTCAGTCACCTGGGGAACGGGTTCCTGGGCCCCACCCAGACCTACTGCTTCAGAGTCCCTAGGGCCAGGCCCCCATTCTTCCACCCTTCGGAGCCATGGGATAGATAGCCATGGGAGTATTTTCCTGCTGCCTAAATGAAATGTGCTGTAGAGCTAGTCAGCCAGGCCAGGGACAGGCTTGCCCTGAACCTTCACCCCCCACCCCTGCACCTGCCAGAGCTTTAGACATCATCCCCCTCCCCCACTCCCAGGAAAGAGTTCCACAGCTAAAGTCAAAAACCTGCTCTCCATGCATGTCTAGAGCAGCTTTCTTCATAATTGCCAAAACCTGGAAGCAACCACGATGCCCTTCAGTGGGTGAATGGGTAAACAACTATGGTCCATCTGGACAATGGAATAGTATTCAGCACTAAAAAGAAATGAGCTATCAAGTCATGAAAAGACATGGAGGAGTCTTAAATGCATGTTACTAAGTGAAAGACGCCAATCTGAAAAGGTTACATAGTGTATGATTCCAATTATATGATATTCTGGAAAAGGCAAAACCGTGGAGACAATAAAGAGATCAGGGGTTGCCTCGGAAGGGAGGGATCAATAGGTGGAACACAGAGGAATTTTAGGGCGGTGAAACTACAGTCATGAGCTGCATAACAACCTTTCGGTCAACAACAAACCACATATACGATGGTGGTCCCATAAGATCAGGACCATCCCCATTGGATTAGGTGAGCAGTAGGCTATACCATCTAGGTTTATGTAAGTACACTCTGTGATGTTTGCACGACGACAAAATTGCCCGAAGCACTTCTCAGAACGTATCCCCTGTATGACTATTCTGTGCGGTCCTATAATGGCGGATACGTGTCATTACACATTTGTCCTAACCCACAGAATGTACAACACCAAGAATGAACCCTAATGTAAACAATGGACTCTGGGTGATAATGACGTGTCATTGTAGGTCCATCAACTGTAACAAATGTACCAGCGTGGTGGGGGATGTTGATGGTGGGGGAGGCAGGGGATGTGTGGGAAATCCCTGTACCTCTGCTCAGTTTTGCTGTGAATCTAAAACTGCTCTAAAAAATAGTGTATAAAAGAAAGAAAAACATTCTTCTCTGGGTGTCACCTAACTTTATTTGGGGTCTTGCCCGTAGTGCCGCGGTGGGTGTTGGTTTCTACGGAAACAGCGAGACCAACGATGGGGTATACCAGCTGATCTACTCCTTGGACAACGCAAACCACACCTTCTCTGGGATCGATACCCTGGTAAGACTCATGGGCAACTGGCTGGGCCGGGCACAGCTCATGAGGTCAGTGTGGTCAGAACAAGGGCCCCAGTCAGATCCCAGCCAGCTCTGTTCCAGGCAGGGCTGGACCCCGCTTTGGGCTGCAGTTGCTCCTGCCAGGAGCAAACAAGCAATTTCTGCTGCCCAGGCCAGGAGGGGTGGCAGGGATGGGGAGAGGACCAAAGAAGAAAGGCTGATGGGTCCTGGGGCTCATGGGCGGCTGTGGGATCAAATCCCATTCATCTCCAGGGGAGCTAAACACTTTCCCGTGTGTCCAAGGAGACCCTGACCCTGGAAAACCAGCCTGTGGGTAGACTATCGTGGGGTCCAGGAGATGTGAAGGGGGAAAACTCTTCAAAAACAAGTGAAGTGCCCCAGGAAGTGGTGAGATTCTGCCCAAAACCCAGCGAGGTGTCCACCGGGCTCTGGCTTCTGGGCACCCTGACTCCACTGGGGGCTCAGAGTGAAGGGCTGCGCTGGGCTGGACAAAGGAGATGTGAGAGTTTCAGGGAAGGAAAGAGCCCTCTGCTGAGCCTCTGGCCTGAGTGAGAGACCGAGAAGGCGGGGAATCGGGGTTTTCTCAGTCTCCACCCTTGGCCCCCAAGTGCATGTCGCCTTCCCTGTAAGCAGCTGTCTTTATGGCTGATTTTCCAGGCAGCCCTGGTGCCCCGAGGAGCTAGGCTCCAGGGCAGCTTTCAGGAAAACCAGTCCTTGGACATCCACACCATTTCCGATCCCCTCTGGGCCAGGTCCCCACAGAGGGGTGACCTCAGCCAATGGCCCATTTGTGTCAGGCAGCCTCAACCACAATCCAGCCCCAAACAGAGCATGTAGACATTGCCCTGGCACTTGCTGGAAGAGGATTCTGGAAGAGGATTTGACCTCATTGTTCCTCCTTCTCCCTTAAGCTCTTCTAAAGCCTTAATCCCTCAGCTGGCCCCTCAGGAGGGGCTCACCTTAAAGGGACAGCTGTGCTGCTCATCAGCGCCCAGGAAGGCTGGGAAGGTGGCTGTGGCCTCAGAGCCCTTCTGGGGAGCTGAGGGTCAGGTGCCAGACCAGTGGCCAAGCTCTGCTGCAGAGCTCATCCGTCCACCCCTGGTGTCCACTGGCACCTGTCCCTGGGGACGGAGAGCTCTCTGGACACTGGCCTGAGGCAGTTCTACGGAGCGAGGGTGGGGCGGCTGGGATGGGGAAATGGAGGGCAGCCTCGTGGGGCTGATCACAGGCTGACCAGCCCTTGGAGGCCTGGGTATGACCCCCGCCCTCATCTCTGCCTGGTGGGGAAGGGGCTCCACAGTACTGCCCTCTCGGCTCTGCCTCCCCCCACTCCCCCCTGCCCAGGGAAGGCCCAGAGCCGTGACCTTCCCTGGCTGACCTGTGACCACTGTAAGGAATGGCCATCATCTCTCTCAGAAGCTGAGGAAGATGAGGAAGACAGTCCCAGAGCTGTCCTGACGGAAAATCTGAGTTCTCCAAGTCGTATCCCACGGGGTGAGGGTTGTGCAGGGAGATGAGCTGGGTACAAGCCCCCTATGCTGTGTTCATCCACCCTGAGGGCTGAGTGCTCCAGGGCCGGGTATGGACATTTTGCAGCAAGCCCCACATCTCAAAATTCCCCCGTGTTCCCCAAGGGAAGGGTTCTGTGTGTCCCTGGACGTCAGCCCCTCGTCCTCTCGCCACCATTTCTGAAAAGTGAAGACAGGAGCTCCGGGCTTTCGTGATGGTCCAGGCAGCGGGGAGCTGCTTCCATCCCAACAATAGCCACCTCCTGCCTCCTGGGGTGAGGCCGAGGGCCCCCGGGGCCCAGGCCCAGGCTGCTTCTCGCCGTGAAGGGGTGGAGGGACAGGGCTCTGGGGGTCTGGTTTGAGCCTCATGGTGGGCGGGCAGCACTTCTAGTCCCAAGGGCTCCAGGGGAGGCAACAGACCTTAGAGGGCTCCCCAGATCCGAGGGTGAAGGCCTAATGTCAGATAAATGATGTTAGATGAGATAATGGCCGTGAAAGTGCCTGGTAATCTACAAAGTACCCTCCAGATGGGGTGACTATGATAATGAGTGCTATTATTATAATTCCTGTAATTATATATATTACTATAATCACCGTGAAGGAGAGCGGAGGCTTGGATGAGGGGAGGGTGGGACTCGGGGGTCAGGTCAGACCTGGGCCAGAGCGAGGTGGACCTCCCGGGTTCCCCTTTCCTAGACCAGAAGCCCCACGCCTGCACCCCACCCTGAGGGAGACTTGTGCCTCTGTGGGCGGAGGCCAAGGCTCAAGGCTCAGGCAGGCCTGGCAGGGTTCTAGATCAGCTGCACGCTCCAATTTGGGGGGACAGAAAGGGTTATTTGGGAGTGCTGGGTGAGTCCTTTCTCTGGAACCGGTGCTTCCCAGCTGGGCCCCAGTGACTCACTCGGGACCAGGCGCACCTCTAACCCCGCAGAGTCTCAGCTTAAAATAGTGGCTCTACAGCCCCTGAGGGCTCGGCCGACTCGGGTTTGAGCCCCATGTTCCAGTGGCCAGTGTGGCTCCTCCAGGCTCTCTCATCTGAGCCTGCCCCAGGCCTGTGGGCAGCCCTTGGGTGAAACGAAACTGGGGCACAGGGAGGTTGCGTTCCTGTCGCAGGGTTGGAAGCCAGTACATTTCAGAGCAAGAGCTGGAACCCAGGTGATCTGGTCTTAGCCCTTCCCTTCAAGGATCTGAGATGGGGCTCCACCCCTTCATCTCCTTGTATGTCTGCCCCTCTAGAAAACCCTTCTCATTAAGTTAAGGAGCCTCCTCCCGCCCAGAGGTTTTCAAACTTGAGCTTGCATCAGAATCCCCGGGAGGGTTTGATAAGCACGGAGTGCTGGGCCCCACCCCAGAGTTTCTGATCCTGTAGGTCTGGGCCAGGCTGAGAATTTGCATCTATGAGTTCCCAGCTGATCACGCTGACGCTGCTGGTCCGGGAACCACACCTGGAGAACCGAGGCTTCATCCCCTGGGACAACAGCTTCCACCACCTGCCAGCCTGCCCCTCAGCCCACCCCAGCCTGGGGAGCCAAGCCGTCCCTCTTGTTCACAGAGCAAGCCCTGCTCCCTCTCTGGAGCATCCTGGGCCTGTCTCCCTGAGGGGAGCCTGTGTACAGAACCCCTAAGGACTGGGGGTGGAGTGGGAAGTTGGGGGCTGTAAGTAGGTCAAGGTTGTGATTTTTATTTTTTATATTTTTTGTTTCCTATGGGAAGACATCAGGAGGAAAGAGAGGGCCTGGCAGATGTTTACTGGCTTTTGTTTGTTTCAAGGAGGGATTTAAGAAGTAGAATTTAGAGCTATGGAAGAGGGAAAAAAGTGGTCTTACAGAGAAAAGTTCACGGATCATTTTCACCAGCCCTGTGCTCTAAAGTTGGTTAGATATAATATAGGAAAATGAAAATATCACATAGGACAGGGTTTGCTCCTAATGTTAGCATTTAATAATAGTGCCTTTTGGATCAATGGTGACAAAGCACTTGTCCATTGATCTTACTGAATTGAAAAGGAAAGTTTATTAGGGTGATGTGTAGTTACTGAATTTACTTTTCCGTGCCCCCCCACCCCGCCGTGTGAAGCTACAAGCGGCCGAATCTGTAAGGTGTAGACCGTCTCTGCACTTTGGTGCCTCGTGGTCCTTAACCAGCTCGTAAGAACCAGGAACAAGCCAGAGAACGGAACAAACCACTGACGTTGAAAAAATAAAATGAAACGGAACAAAGAGGGCCATTCTCCTTTCTGGAACCAGGAACTCACAGTGTGGTGCAGATGTGAAAGGCCACAGACTTGCAGTCAAGTCCCCGAGGGCAGCGAAGTCTGGCTGTGGGAAGCTCCCGCCCTTTTTCTGAGTCATTTTTATCTTCCTTCCAGCCCCGTGGGAGCCGCCGGCTGCCGGGGAAGGATTAGCGCACGCTCCCCCACCAGCCAGTTGTGTGTTGGTTTAGCGTGACGGTTTCAGAGCGACAAAGCCCTTCTTCCCCTCGCTGCCAGCACATAGGCCCAGAGCCGGCTTCGGAGGGACGTGCTTGGGGTCCCTGGGCCCTGCCGGGACCCTGTGTCTGGGCTGTTGGGAAGCACCTTTCCGACATGAGCTCTACTGTGCTCCTTGTTTGAAAGCCAAGGACAGTCACCACCATCTCCTTCCTTCTTTACCTTTGAATAGAAAGTTGCTTCCTTCAGGGTCGACTCAACTCCAGTCCCTTGAGGCCCAGCCTAGGGACAGGAGCCTGTCCATCCTCCTGGCAGGACGGACGTCCAGGGAGGGCACGAGCGCACGAAGAAGGCGCCGATTCCCCCCCTCCCGTCACATGTCCAGGCTCTTTGGAGGCAGGGCTGGGTCTGTCTGTTATTTCAAAGTTCCATTGTTCTGCCTTCGCTTGGGTTCAGGACAGCAATGCCTTTCTCTTGGGAGGCATTTAGAAACCCTACTGTGGGAACAAAAGGTCAGGTAGCAACAGAGGAACGCTTCGGTTTCAACGTTTTATTCCTCACTCTGAAAAAGAATTCATAATCCAAAGTGTTTCAGGTTTTAAGAGAATCCACAAGGAGGAAAAACACACTCTCTTGTTTCCCCATCAGGGTCTCTCTTGGTAGTAAGGCGCTGGATCTTGGACCCCAGGCTCCGGTTAAGGCCAGATGGGGGCCTGCCCCCTGGATAGAGTGACGTGAGGGATGGGGGGAATGGGGGCCTCTGTCTTCCATCCTCCTCTGGGCAGCAGCCTCATGAGCTCCTCAGGGCTGGGGCGGCGGGCGGGGTGCACTCATTCAAGCCCAAGCAGCCGTGTTCTGCTGCTCGCAGACCTTCTCCTCCAGAGTCAGAGTCAGAGTCAGGGAATTCAGCTCCCTTGCCTCCTCCCAGCTGAGGGCCAGACTCACAACCCCGGCCGCTCCCCAGGTGTCCGGAACCACCCAGAAGATGAAGATGGACCTGGAGCAGCACCTGGCCCGGCTCGGTGAGATCTTTGCCACCCGGGGCGATTACATCCAGACCCTGAAGTTCATTCAGCAGATGGCGGGCAACATCGTCGCCCAGCTCTCAGGGCTGCCCATGTGGAGGGAGGTCACAGCCAAGCTGACCGAACTGTCCGACCAGACTGGCTACGTGGAGTACTACAGGTGAGGGCCCGTGGCGGGCAGAGGGAGGGGTGGGGGGGCTGCACCGGCTTCCTTCATCCAAGCCTGCATCTTGGGGTCCGGGGTGGGAGGAAGTGTCACTAAAAGTCTTAATAAGCCATTAACGGAAATCAGAGAACATGACAGCTTGCAGGGGCCAAGTGGGGGGCATGTAGAACAGCCTCATTATACTGGCAGGCACGAGTTCCAGAGAGGAGCAGTGATGTGCCAAGATCCAGCGCTGGAGGCTGGTGCTGGGTGAAATGCAAGTGGTTTACAGGTTCCTCGCCTGCCAGGGTTATGGGGCAGCATTCCCTGCACCTACAGACTCAGCCACAGGGTGCAGGGGAGCGGGGAGATGGTGGCCTCTTGGCCTGCACTGAGCCTCCCCTGATGGCAACTACTTAGCAAGCCCGGAGATGCCCCCAGCCTCACTTACCTAGAGCCAGAGTGATGGGGGCCGTGGGGCACTGCCCCACCTTTGCCACACTCAGGTATGCAAACTCATACCACCATCACCTAACCTTTGGGGGTCTGTTTACATCTCCCCTGCCTCCCCAAACCCCATCCCAGGTGAAGGCTCTGGACACAGGTCAGCTGACCAGGGACCGGCTGCCTTCCCTCCATGTTCAAGGTCCAGTGAAGGTCACTTTGGCGAGAGCCAAGGAGGAAGGCAGCAGTCTCGGCTTTGGGTGGCTCCCAGCCGAAGGGCGACGGGCACTCAGGAAGTGTGTGTCATTGTGCACCTAGGGCCCAGCGCCCAGCGCAGGGAGGTGCTGGGGTGGAGTGGATAAATGAGTCCTGAAGAATAGGCAGCTGCTCTCTGGACCCCACCCCACCCCCCAATTTGTCGACTCCTCTTCCAGCTGTCAGCAAAGGTCAGAGCCTTTGTCCAACATTGCACAATCTACTCTGGTTTTCTGGATTCCTTTCCTCTTTATGAGAAAGCCCTCCCCAGGCTGAACTAATGCTGAGTTCAGAGAAAATGCTCCTGGTGGCCTCCAGCGAGAGATCTCCACCTCCTGGGCTCTCCCCTTCCCCAGGGTAGGAGATGGCAGGGCCCTGACGAGGGGAAGCTCATGAGGTCCCTCCCCTCCTCAGCCCGTACAGCCCCTACATTCCCAGGATGTCACAGATGCTCTGACTGAAAGGGACGTTGGTCAGCATCCCACCAGATGGATGCTCTCGTGCAGAAGTGCCTTTCTCCCAAGCGACAGAAAGAAACTGCCAACTCTAAGGACTAGCTGTGACCTGTGACCCCAAACAGTGGCATCCATGTGACATGAGGGCCATTCACTGGCTGAGCCTTCGAAATCTTTTTGTCATGGGGGGTCAGAGGAGGTAGAAAGCGGGTGTCCATTTTGACCCTGCCGTTCTCACTGAGTTGAATTAGCATAGGACTGTGTACACTTAAGGGCCTAATGTGGACATTTTGATAATGACGATGATGAAATAAGTCAGAACTTATATATCAGAAGGGCTTATTTTTAAGGTGATTTTGTTAAAATGGGGGAAGGCTGGTGGCAACGGCAGCAGCTATCTCAATGTGAGTGCTTGAGGGTCCCCTAGGACCCCCCTCCTCAACTCCCACCCCTTGTGAAGGTCGAGGCAGAAAAGGTCTAGGCCGTGGGTGGTCCCCGAGGCTCCTCAGAAGCATGATGCTCTGTCCCTTCCCCTCGTCTTCTACTGTTGCCCGCCCCTTATTACCTGAGCTGCCCTATGACCAGCCTTTGTCATCCAGTGAGCCAGCCTTGGGGGCCGTCTCCTCTGGACGGCCCCCCCATCTCTGCCTTCTGGGTAGCTCTGGAGTATGGCCACCCAGCTAAGCAAATATTTTTCGGCACTTTTATGCAAGGCCTGGCTAAGTTTTGGAGACAATAAAAAGCCAGACTGCCCTCTTCTAGAAGCTTGTAAGGAGTGTAACCGGGCACATCAGTGGAGGCCGCACATCAGAAGGAGCTGTGGGAGGAAGGCCAGAGAGGCTCCAGGGAAAGCCGAGTTCTTGGGGAGAGATCCGTCCCCAGGTCACGGCCGGGTTCCTCTGGGGAAGCGCATCTGCCTTGCAGAGCGGTTTGCAGGAACCTGTACAACATGAGGTGTGGACACAGAGAAGCCCGTCGGAACCCAGTCTGGAGACTGATGAGACGCAATCGGAAGTGTAGAGGAGGGGAGAGAGGTAACAAGAACCCTCTAGGGTTGAAACACGAAACCGGGATTTTGAGAGGTGCCTGGTGGCTGGCTGTGTCTCTCCTAGGAAGGCCCAAAGACCGGGGAGCGTCTGGAATTCCTGGGCCGGGCTCTCCTCCCATGGGCCTCAGTTTTCCAGTCTATAGAGTGGGATCCCAACACTAGATGGTTCCTGGGGTTCCTTCTAGCTCTGACTCTGACTCTAAGAAAACTGGCCTCTTGGTGGCCTCGTCCTAGTGGAGGGTGGGCCCTGCACTTTTCCAGAGCCCCCAACTCCATTCCTGGGAAGCCCAGAGACCTCCGGTGGGCCTACCCCACCCTGTGCAGGCAGTCAGGGTTTTGATAAGGCCCCTTTTTGGGCATTAAGCCTCCATTCACAAAGGCAGAAAGAACCTCATTTGGCTGCCAGGGGGCCTCCAGCATGCTCCCTCCCCCTTGGAGCCTCCTTGTCCCTTTCTTCCAGGTCCACCCCACTCCCATCCCACCCTCCAAACTCTTTCTTACCCTCCTTGTGGTGTTAGTGAGACAGAAAACCATTGCTAGAGAGGAGCGGCCAATGAATTCATTTGGCTCTTACATCCAGAGAAATAATGATCATAAGACTTCCCTCTTTGGGGACAGGGAGAAGTCCCTTCTCTCTGCCCCCTGCCTCCTCTGTCCACCAGCCCCCGCTGCTCACACCAGTCCCCCAGCGCAGGGCAAGTGGGGGTGGCTGCTAGGTGAGGGTGGCGCTGAGCTGTGAGGACCGCCTTGGGATCCTGTTTGAAGGGAAAGAGCGAGGGCGCTGTGCTTGGGGTCTTCCCAGCGCCTTGGGCTCCAGGCACTCCGGGTTCTTCAGTCGGGGCTTTGGAGACTCTGGAAAGTGCGGACTTTGGGACCCCAGCTGCCTCATCTTGTTACCCTTTGTATTTGGTGAGACTTAATCCTCACGGCCCGGTGAGAGGAGGGTTCCAACTTCCTTTCAGGTTTGAAAACTGGGGCTCAGAGGGGTGAAGCAACTTTCCCAGGTCTCCAGCTGGTGTGTGACGGCCTTTCCCCATCAGCTCAGGCCGGGGGGGCAAAGAGGCCAGAGGAGCGAGGTGCTGGGAGGCCTGGAGTTTCATGGTGCCTGGGGCACCATGATGCCCCGACCCGGGGCTCCCTGCCCCACCTCGAGCTCCCTGGTGGTCTGGGGACCAAGCCCACTCCTCCATGCATCCATGGCACTAAGCTCAGTGCCTAGCACAGAAGTTGGTGGAAACAAATCTAAACCTCCACAATGGGGGGGGGTCCCCAGGCAACCGGGAAGGGAGGGGGGCCAGGCTGAGTTTTCATCAAAGCAGTGGGCATGTTAGGGGCTTTCTTAGATCTATGGATATAAATGTCAAGCCTTGTCCAGTCTAATGCTGTGTGAGAGTTCTAGAAGCAGTGGGAACTGGGGGTTTAAAGAGATGCCTGCGAGAGGCTGCGAAGAGACAATTTAGACCTGCTCTGTCCACTGTGTGGCCGCTAGCCACATGTGGCTATTGAAATTTAAATTAATCGAAATTAAATAAAATTAGAAATCCATTACCTCAGTCGCACAGGCCACATTTCAAGTTCTTCATGGCCACATCGGGGGAGGGGATAGTGCAGAGGGAGAGCATTTCCATCACTACAGAAAGTTCTAGCGGACAGTGCTGCTTTAGATGCTTACAGGAGTGGGGAAGGTGACTCTTTTGTCCAGGCCGAAATGGGGGTGCAGCCCCCGGAGCCCATGAAGAGCCCATCCTCCTGTGCACACTGCGTTCTTCCTGTCCAGGGCAGGGAACGCACCCTCCTCCAGTCTGGCTCTGGGCGGTCCGTTGTAACGAAAGGTCCTGGTGGGCCCCAGGTGGGGAATTCTGTCCTGCTCCCCCTGACCATCCCTCCTCTCCACCCAGGTGGCTCTCCTACCTCCTGCTCTTCATCCTGGACCTGGTCATCTGCTTCATCGCGTGCCTGGGACTGGCCAAGCACTCCCGGTGTCTCCTGGCCTTGTGAGTGTGGACCTGGGACAAAGAGCTGGGCGAGCATGTGGGGCAACGTGCCACCGTCAGAGACGAGGGCCCGGTCAGGCTCGGAGGATGTGGGGGGACAACAGCCTGAAGCCACCTTCCGCCCCCTCCTCAGCACCCAGCTAAGCAGGGACAGCAGCCTCCGACTCACCATCTGGACGCCAAGCAAGGACTGGGCTGTGCTCCATGTGTCCCCTCCCTCCTGGGCCCAACTGTTGAGCAGCTGAAGAAATGTGGTCCGAGCATTAGAGCCCCTCACCATCTCTAACCAGCACCTCCTCCTTGGCCAGCGCCCTCACTGCCCAGGGACCTGTGCTCCAGGCATTGGGTTCTGTATCCCACTCCCAGCAGTCAGCAGGGCCGATGTCAGGGCAGGGACTGAGGCTGCCTTGGGGCTACTGCAGGAGTCTCGGGGGCCAGGGAGGGCAAGATGGCAAGATCGTAGCTGAGAGGAAAGACGCCGGAGGTTGGTGGGGTGACAGCCATCACGGGCTTTGGCTTGATCCCACCAGTGGCTGCTTCTCTCCTAGGATGCTGTGCTGTGGGGCCCTGGCCCTGCTCCTCAGCTGGACATCCCTGGCCGCTGACACTGCTGCGGCAGTGGTGAGTTGGGGAGTGTGGGGGTGCAGGGTGGTCTGACCGGGACCATCTGTCTGGTGGTATGTCGATGTGTCCTGTCCAGTGTCCCCAGGGCAGGGTCAGCTTCTGATCTCAGTCCCTAACCTAGAATCCCAGAATCTCAGAACTGAAGGGGCTTGGATCATCCACACCAGCCCCCTCGCCCTGCAGATGGGGGCACAGGCCCAGAGAAAGTTGCCAAGGTCGGGAGGCATTTAGGGGCAGTCAAGACAGGACGCCTGGTGCCTGATGCCTTTCCCCACCACTGGCCCGTTCCCAGCCACTGCTTGAGAGGAAGTGCATGGATGACCAGGTGACCTCTCTGGGTGTGAAGAACTAACTGGGTCTGGTGGGGATGGATGGGGTCTGGACCTCAGGCTGGAGGAGCCCTCCGGCTTCAGGAGCGGCCTCCTTGGCCAGCTTCCCTGGGCACTGGGAGTGTGGAATGTGGCATTTCGCTTGCTTTCCGTCCCATTGTCCTTGGACTCACACACAGTGTAAAACGCAGTGGCATATGTTTCTGGACATGGCGCCTCAAAATGTTTAAAAAGACAAAAACGAAAAACCACGAGGTGTAGGTGTTTGGTCTTTAATAGACCTAACCCTCGAGTTAAGCCATGTGCATGTGTCATTCATTCATTCATTCAGCTGACGTTTGGCTCTGTGGCACTCAATGGTGCCAGGTGCCTAGGGATGCAGAAACCAGGGGGACATGATGTTTGCTCTTGACGCAGCCACAGCCTGAAGGAGAAAGACGTGTAGGCAGATCATCACAACCCCGTGTGAATCCATACAGTGGAGGTGTATGTGTGTTTGTGTGTGTGTGTGCGCACACGCACGTGTGTGTGGTAGAGGGGCAGGATTTACCAGGAATCTCAGGGAACCCCTAGGTGATTCCAGGGCACAAACTAACCCCGTGACCTGCATCTGTGCTGCCCTTGCTCCCTGGGGATAAAAGAATGGGGCTCGTCCTGGAAGCCCTCTACCCAAACTCATGCCTTGCCCCGTGACTCGGGGGCTGGCCAGTCGCTCTGGCCTTGGGCAGTTTGCCCCCGTGAGCCCGCAGAATGAATGGACCCTGGTGCTGCTTGGATTGTAGCAGCTTTTGGCAGAGCCTGTCGGGGAGGGAGAGGAGGTTGACATCTCTTATTTTGTTTCCTCCCCGCACCGTGCAGTGTCGGCTTTGGGCAGGAGAGAGAACTGGACAGGCATGAATCTGCGTCCCGAGGGCTGGGGCCCCTCGAGATACAGGGAAGGGCAGGGTAGGAGGGCCCAGGTCATGCTCAAAAGCATTGTGATGTCATCAGGAGCTGGGAGGGCTGTATATAGTCCAGGGAGTGGCTGCTGGCCACAGCAACACGCACAGCTGCCTGCTGACAGCCTCCCCTCCAGGGATGAGTGTGAGCACATGGAGCTTTCCCAGACCGTCCTGCGCCCGGGACTCTGCCTTCTGGAAGCAGGGGAGGCGTCCAGCTTGCCACCAGGAGCTGCCCTTTGGGAGACAGCTCCCTCCCGGCGGGGGCTTCTCCCTCTCCCCGGGCCTCCGTGTTCAAGGAAACCAGAGGCGGTTTACTCTCCCAGCTGAGTGCCCTGGAATGCTAGGGAGCTGCAGAGAGAGGCCATTCCCTGGTTCCTTCTGTCAGGCCTGTGCGAGAGCGAGGGTGTGAATGGGCCTTTGACTGCCCTGGAGATGCTGCTGCATTCTAATAGGAAGTGGGGTGAGGAGGAGCGGCAGGGGAGGGAGGCCACCTCAAAGGCTATTGTGGCAGCTTTTGTGTGGCCTCCCTGCCCCTGCTCTCAGAGGCCTGCTTTTTGTTGTTGTTTTTTTTATTTTTGAGAGCTGTGGGGCCAGAGGACTGACCCTGCACACCCCCTTTCCCTGTCCCCCAGAAAGGACCTCCCCGAGGAAGGAGCCCTGCCCCTGAGAATTGGCTCCGAAGGGGAATGCGGGGAGCTGAACTCCAGGCCTTGGGCAGCGCTCTGAGCCTCCTGTGACCCGAGCCTTGCCGCCTCCCTGCTTGACTGCCCCCTCCCCCAGTGGTCAGGAGTGTAAGGCGGGGGGGCGGGGGGGGGCGTTCAGGGCAGAGAGGAGAGAAAGCACCCAAGAAGAAGGAAGGGGGAAAGTAGATTGGGGAGAGGAGGGAGGGAAGGGTCATCCAGGTGCTTTGGCTGCAGAGCACTGTAGACAGAGCAGAGCAGGCCCACCTCACTCAGTCGGGTGGGGGAGCAAGAGCGTGGCCTCTGGACCCCCTGCCTGGGTCCATGTCCCCCACCCACCCCGACCCCTGCCCAGTAGGAGACCCTGGGAAAGTTACTGAGGTTCGCCAGGCTTCAGTGTCCTCGTGTGTAAAATGGGGAGAATAATAGCCCTTACCTCAGAGGGTTGATGGGATGAGAAGGGTTGGTTCATCCTGGGAGGCGTATAGTAAATGTTCAATAAACAGTAGCCACCACTGTTTTAGCACACGTTTATTATCATGATGTGAGGGACCGTCACCTCTGCTCTCAGGTGAGCTCTCAACCAGGCAGGGCCCTGGGCGGCCTCTCTACCTGCCCCAACTGTGCTCAGTACCCCCTTCCTCACCCCCATCCTCGCCCCCCTTGCGTCAGTAATGCACACATCTGTGCACATGCACATACAGGCCCTTGTCTTCATTGATAAGAAAGTTGAATCCTCACTGCAGGGTCTGAAGAGCAGGCCTGACCTGAGAGGGAAGGGGGGTGGGAGGCCACATCCCTGGTGGGGCCTCTGACAGGGGCTCCTGACCCTCTTTGGATCCCAGACTTCTAGGGGTGACCCAGACCAAGATGGCGGCCTCGCTCTGTATTTTCCCAAGGCCTCCGCATCCCCCACTTGGTCCCGGCCACCCCCATCTGCCACTCCAGTGATGGGGGTGGGGGTGCACCTGGCCTGGTGCTGTGGCTCTGACTGATGTAACAGACCAATCTGACTGATGATGTGGGTTAGTGGTTTGTGTATAGAGCAATTCTCCCAGGGTCCTGAGTGCGTGGTTGTGCATGTGCGTGTGTATGTGCACACGTGCACGTGCAAGTGTAGCTCTGTGGAAGCTCTGTATCTGGAAGAGCATTTATTCCCCAGTCCCACACACACACACATTTTCTAGACCGTAAGTGCCACAACACAGCTTGCCACTGTATCCTGTGCCTAAAACAGTGCATGACATCTCCAGGTACTCGGTAAATATTTACCGACTCAATGAATGAATGAGTGATGCTCCAGTGTGGGCCCCTGAGGCACCCGCTCCTGAAGGAGGACAGGGCCCTGGCAGTGCAGGGCCATGGGAAGGGGTCCCCTGCTCGGGAGCGTGCACTGGAGCAGGGGCGGCCCTAGGAACAGGCTGGAGGACCAGAGCTTACCCTGGCTGCTCCGGAAGGTGGAGGCCTTCCTCTACCCAGCGCCCCACTGCACCCACCGGCCAGATCTAGGGAGGGCCTGGCTCTCAGCATGGCATCCTGGCTGCCACCTCTCCCAAGGCCTGGACCTGCTCCCACTCAGCCCCATGGGCCCTTGGTGGTCACCCAGCCAGGCTGCGCTGCGGGGTCCAGGACCCCAGCTCATCGGTGGTAGAGCCCGGGGCCCGTGTCCTTGGATCTGCGCCTGAAGGCTCAGAGATGGATTTAGCACAAACGTAATTCTTTAGAAAGAGAGTCCAGGGGACTCTCTTCATAGATTGACACCCTCAGAGTGTGTGGGACTTGATTCTTTAGAAAGAGAGTCCAGGGGACTCTCTTCATAGATTGACACCCTCAGAGTGTGTGGGACTTGATTAACAGCAAGACCAAAAAAAGAGAGAGGAACAAATGAGGCCATGGTGCAAATAACTCCCCGACGCATGTCCTGCAGCTTCCCCTTGGCCCGGGCTTGCTGCCCCCCGAGGTCTGTCCCAGAAGAGGCATTTGGAAATAAGAGTCATTAATTCATAAGGTGAACAGCATTTTTCTCTCCATGTTATAGATGAGGCAGCTGAGACAGAGAGAATAAGTCACTTGTCCAGAGTTACAGAGCTAGGAAGGGGCGGAGCCAGGACTCAACCCAGGGAGGCTGGCTCCTGACTATTCTTGCCCACCTGGGACTGAGCTGAGGGGTCCTCCCAGGGCCCTGGTGTCGTGACTCTCCTCCACCCCTCCTGTCTCTCCCTGGCTCAGGCCACCAGTGACTTCTGCGCAGCTCCTGACACCTTCATCCTGAACACCACGGAGGGCCAGATCCGCACAGGTAGTGAGTTCTCAGCCTCTCATGTCAGAGCCACCCTGGATGCCATCAGGCCAAGTCCACGGCAGCCAGTCTGTGCCTCTACTTACCTCTTTCAGCCCTGGAGTCACCCAATCCCTCCCCCACACTTCACACACCCACACCCACACTTCAGGTCCAGCTGGACCTCTGGGCCGTTTCTTAGAACCCACCTCCTTTGGGAGGTCGGGAACTGGCTTGGCCACTGAGGATGGATGAGGGCCTGGTCACTTGTGAGCTCCTGCCTGACACCAATGTCTTTCCCTTGCAGAGGTGACCCGTTACTACTTGTATTGCAGTCAGAGCCTAAGCAGTCCCTTCCAGCAGGTACAGCCCACCCAGCCCAGCTCTTGCCCTGCCCACAGCCCCCTTCGTCAGCTCACTCCCTCTTGAGCCCAAACCCCAGCACTGACTAGTAACATGGAGGTGGCTGGGTGTTCTTTGCTTCACTGTGTCCTCCAAAGGGGGCAGTGCTCGTGGTCAGCATCTTCTAGATCAGTGTTTCTCACATGCCAACGTGTATGCCCATCACCCAGGGGGCTGGTTAACATGCAGACTCTGTGCAGGAGGTCTGGGGTGGGGTCCAAGATTCTGCATTTCTCACAAGCTCCCAGGAGGCCAGTGCTGCTGGTCCAAGGAGTAGCATGGAAACTACTTTGAGTAACAAGAAGCAAGAGGACTGTGCAGGTCTCAAGAAGCCTGAGGGACGAGGGCAGACTTCCTGTAAGCAGGAAGGGCTATAATCAGGGACGTGACTGCAGCTGCAACCAAGGGGAGGGGCTGCGGGGGAACAGGCCCTTACAGCTGTGGGGGCTCCTGGGAGATGGAAGCTCCCAGCAGGGCTTTGATCTCCCGGCCCAGGCACTGACCATCTTCCAGCGCTCGCTGACCACCATGCAGATCCAGGTCGTGGGACTGCTGCAGTTTGCTGTGCCCCTCTTCCCCACAGCAGAGGTAAGGTGGCCTCCCACAGCACCCGAACTAGAAGAGGGGGAGCCCCAGGGCCAGCACTTCCGACAGCCAGGCTGTGGAGAGCGTACCCCTCCCCCCATCCCCAGGCCTCTTGGCAAAAGCTGCTGTTTGTGGCTTTGTCCACACGCCCTGCCCCCGCTGCTCATTCTCTGCCTCTCTGTCTGTCTGCCTGTTTGCCTGTTTCTTTCTTCCTGCTTCCAGAAAGATCTGCTCGGAATCCAGCTCCTGCTGAACTCATCAGAGTCCAGCCTTCACCAGCTGACGGCCATGTTGGATTGCCGAGGGCTGCACAAGGTGCTGGGGTGGCCCTGGGGGGCAAATTGGGGGTGGGGGGCACCCTCACTGCCCACATTTTCCCAGAGAGAGGCCAGTAGAGGCTGGGAGGGTGATTGCCTGGACCCCCCTCAGGCCCGGGGAATGGGGCGGAAGCTGGACAAGGAAGAGGTAGAAGAGGCTTCTTGACTCTCTCCAGTAGCTAAGACAGGGAGACTCAGTGAAAGGTACCAGGGGGCAGGGGTAGGAGGATTAGACCAGGTTGCCTCTGGAACACTGGGGGGCCCTGACCTATATGAACGAGGCTGTTTCCCATTGTTCAGACTCCCGGCCATCTGGTCAACCCATCCATCTCCTGGGTTGCATGTAGACATCCCAGTCTCATTGCCAGGGTTGTCGCTCCAGGAATTTGGAATATCAGACACTAATGCAGGAAACACACTGGGAGTATGTGAGCCCCCTCTCCCCCAAAGCAGTAAGCCAATGTGTGTTGACAGCTTTCACATCCCATACAGATTTAGAGCGAATAGTCCTAATAATGATCATGGCTGCCATTTAGTGAGTGCTCGGTTGTGTGCTCAACCTTGTTCTGTGCACTTTATATCCTATATGTCATTTAGTCCTCACAGCTCTACTATGAAATACATGTTATTTCATGGGAAATTTTGTAGATGAGGAAACTATATATGTGTGTGAATAGATATAGGTAGGTAGGTAGGTAGGTAGATAAGATAATGTGTGTGTATGTATATATCTATAAAGTAGCTTACTGAAGATTCCAGAGCTGGCCAGTTAAGGGCTTGGGTTTGGGCCCTGGCAGTCTGACTTCAGAGCCGAGAACATGGGAGCCGCCCTTGGATCCTCTCTCCCTTCCCCTCCACATGCAAGCCCTCAGCAAGCCCTAGCAACTATACTCTCAAATGTATTCTGAATCCGTCCACTTCTCTCTCCCTCCACAGCTTCCACCACAGTCCAAGCGCCGTCCTGTTCCCCTGGGTGACAGCCGTGCCTCCTAACCTGTCCCTCACTTTCTCTGGCCCCCTTACCACCCGTGACCTTTCATATATGGCAGGCAGAGCCGTCTTTTTAAAAACCCTTCCATCCCCAGACCCTCCAATGTCTTCCCATCACCTTATGATAAAATGCAAACTCCTCGCCTGCCCTGCAAGGCCCAGCGTGACCTGGCGCCGTCTCACTCCATCTCCTGCTGGCCTTTTCTCTCTTTCCTAAACATGTCAACTTGTCCTCTCTGCCTCATGCTCAGGATGCATTCTGCTCCTTCTTGCCATCCTGGCCTCAGGTTAAATGCCCGCTGTCTCCTGGCTCCCCCACCCTGCAGCCTTGTCTCTCTCATTCAGAGCTGAGCCTCCCGTGCCTAGCATACAGAGGTATTTAGAAAATGCTTGTAGAGTGAACCCAAAAGCCCCATTGTGTTGGGCTCTGGAGCATGGACTCTTAATGGCTATACAAAGTGCTCGGGATGGGGAAGGGTAGGAGATCTCAGGTCCAGGCTGGGGAAAGGGGCTTCCAGAGACAAGCTCCGACCCCAGGCTGTGTCCCCACTCCCTCTCCAACTGCATGTTCCCCCTCCTCCAGGACTACCTGGACGCCCTCGCTGGCGTCTGCTATGACGGCATCGAAGGCTTGCTCTACCTCGGCCTCTTCTCCATCCTGGCCGTCCTGGCCTTCTCCACTGTGATCTGCGCGGGGCCGCGGGCCTGGAAGCACTTTACCACCAGGTGGGCTGCCTGGCGGGGGTTCCTGGGGGAGCAGGTAGAGGGCTCTGCTCTTTGACTGAGCCCAGAGCTGGTAACCTGGGACAGACAGGGGCAGCAGGGGGCCCAGGCATTCAGCCCCACCTGGCTGGCTGGATCTCTGCAGAAGCTTCCCTGAGAGTCCAGATAGACAAACCCCAACAGGAGGTTCTCGGGGGCCCAGGGCAGGAGCGGGGCTGAGGATGGTGACAGCCCTCATGCCACATCCTCGCATCCCTTGCTTGTCCTCTCTCTTTCTCCGCAGGACTTTGTGGTGTGAGACGAGGAGGAGAGCTTCTGGTGCTGGGAGGGGTGCCCTGGATACCAGGGAGGATAAATTATAGCATTGTTATCAGGGAACCTACAGTCTTGGGGAGACAGACAGAGAAGAGATGGTGTTTCAGCGCCTCAAGAGTAGATCAGACAAGAGGAAGCAGGGTAGGGAGGGTCAGTGTGCACGCGGTCAGCATGGTAGGCTGCCTGGAGGAGGTGGACATGAAATTGGGAACCGGGCTGAGTGGTCTGTGTGAGGCAGGGGTGAGGACCATGTTTTGGAGGAACCTCAAGGAGACACACGTGGCCAGAGAGAGTCCTGGGAGGAGAGATTGGGAAGCAGGCCGGGACCCTGCTGCCTCAGAGCCTCCCTTGCCCCTGACGGCTGGCTGTATCCTACATGTCGTTCTAGGGACAGAGACTATGATGACATTGACGATGACGACCCCTTCAACCCCCAGGCCCGGCGCATTGCCACCCACAACCCCCCTCTGGGGCAGCTTCGCAGCTTCTGCAGCTACAGCAGTGGCCTGGGCAGCCAGACCAGCCTGCAGCCCCCGGCCCAGACCATCTCCAACGCCCCCGTCTCGGAGTACATGTACGGCCAGGGCTCCCTGGGGCCTCCCCGCGCGCGTCCCCCGGCATATCCGGCCGGCCCTGGAGGAGCAGATCTGTGGATAACATGTTTGGGTCCAGAGAGCCTGGTGGGGAGGAAGGTGTCAAAGTCCAGCCCTGGGACCCCCACTGCCCCCGCAGGATGCCTGGTGCATCTAGTCACCCCTGCCCACTCACGTGTGCTGGAGGAAGAACCCACTGCAGATGTCCTGCCTTTTGCCTCAGGCCCCCAGCGGGGGTCTCGGAGCCAAGAAGCTGCATTTCTCCAGGCCACGCTGCTTCTGGTCCCTGTTGCCGCATCTGCTGCTTCTCCCCTGGGCCTCCGGAGAGCTCTTTCCCTTCTCTCCCTCCACTCCATCCTTAGTCCGTTTCCATTCCCCACTCCCATGTGCACACCCCCCGGGACCCCCCTGGAGAAATCTGAGCGCCGTCCCTGCCCCCCGCCTCCCCTCCTGAGTGCTCCTCTCGGCCCCCAGGAACCAGGCCGTGCTCTTCGGTGGGAACCCGCGCTACGAGAACGTGCCACTCATCGGACGAGGCTCTCCTCCTCCCACGGTAACCTGGGCTCGCGAGGCAAAGTCACGGCTATGGCCCTTGTGGGGGAAATACAGATGGGACCTCCTGCCAACCCAGGGAATCCCCCCACAAAGGCAGACAGAGGAAAGAGTTCTATTATTGAATAACCGTTAACCAGACCACCACGCACATCGCGAGCACTCTGCTGAGGAGACTGCAAAGACAGAAAGCTCGCCCAAATGGCCGGCAGATGCACCCCATTGCACACCTGCCCTCAAGCAAGAGGACTCCACAGCACCATTCGTCACTCTAGTCCCGCCTAAATCCACATGGTAACTGGGTGGCCATCAGTGTTCACTAATTGCCATGGAGATGGAGGACATCTTCCTTGATGCCTACATTTCAGAGAGACGGCTCCCAAACCCTTAGGAAAATGTTCCTGGATTGTAAAACTACCAGGAGCCTTATTTAGCCTTTAAAAAGGTTTATATACATCTCAAAGGGACAGAGAAATAATTTATAATGATAAGTTTCCTAAAGGAGATGCTCTAACAAGAGAGAGAGAAATTTTTTTTTTTTGCTCCAGGGAAATATTTTGTTTTTCAATTTGTGCTTACCCTTACACCGAGGCCTGGAGGGTGGGTGCAGTGAGGCGTGTCTGGGAGGGCTAATATCAGACCCTGGCTTCCTCAACCCCACTCAGCTCCTGACAGCCCTAGGACTTGCCCAAGCGGGGTCTGTGCCTCCCGCCCGCCCACCACCTCCAGCCAGGGAACCTGGATGCAGCATCAGGGCAGGAGGCTGCGGCGTGAGGGCTGGGCAAGTAGAGAAGAAAAGACGATGCCGTCCTTTCCAAGAGAAAATGAGGGTGGCAGGAACACTGGCTGCAACAGAGAGGGCTACAAGTAGAGATGGTAGGCTGCCGAGGTTCAAGGACAGACTCCAGTGCCAAATGCCTGGGTTCAAATCCCAGCTCGTTGCTTATGACCTTGGACAAGCACTTCACCTCTGTGTGCCTCAATTTCCCCATCTATAGAATGGGGAGGGTAAGAGCACATACCGCATAGGTGGTCCGAGCTTTGGAGGAATCAGTCCGTGTAAAAGCGTGTGTGTGGCCCAGTAAGTGCTGTTAGAGTGAGCTGCTTATTTTTTTTACCCCCTCCTTCTGTCACACGTGCTTCCTCCCACCCCCCCCCCTTCCCAGAGGTGTGGCATTTATAAGTGGGGGATCTAACACAAGGCCTGAAGTCTGCAACGGGGATGGGCAGGAGAGTTCTTGAGGCAGGTGTGTGTTGGGGGAGGAGCTCCTGCTGTAACGTGTCTGGATGAGGCATTTCACGCACCCATCCAGGTGTTTGGAAGGGGCTGTCCAAGTGGTGAACTAGGAGCACTGGAGACCCAAGGACAGGGCCTGGGCCCTGACAGCCAGGATGTTCACCTACGCTCATGGGTGTCCAGCGAGTACTCTGGGTGAAAATCACAGTGCTCGCCCAGGGATAGACGGGGACCCCGCCCCCATCTTCAGGAAGTGAATAATCTGCAGGACGGGAGGCTCAGGAAAGCTGCTTGGAGCAAGTGCCGTACAGTGCTTTGCGACCTGGAGCGGGGAACTGTCCCTGCTGTTCCGCGGGATCCGAGGAGGTCCGTGGAGTAGGTGGCATTTGAGCCATACCTTAAAGCAGTGGGTCTCACCCAGCGGCGATTTTGCCCCCCGGGGGACATTTGGCCACGTCTGCAGGCATTTTTGGTTGTCACAACTGGGGGTGGGTGCTACTGGCATCTAGTGGGTGGAGGCCAGGGATGCTGCTAGGCACCCACAGCACACGGGACAGCCCCCACCACAAAGAATGATCACCCGAGTGTCCACAGTGTCTTGGTTGAGAAACCAATCTGCTGATCCTCCATCTTTCCCTGCCATGGCCCCACCTTGCTGGTTTTCCCCAGAGCGCCTCCCTGCTGTCCTTTCACAGACAGCACTAGACCCAGGCCCAGCGCTCGCGTCCTGGGGTCCTCAGGCAGGGGCGTGGGCTGCGTGAAGCTCAGAATCCGCACCTTCTAAATCTCAGCCTGGCTTCTCTCTCTAACCGGAAGCCTCCTGGGTTCCTTTTTCCTCCCACCGGCTGCTGTGGACCCAGGAATGCAGACTGATTTTAACATTCATCTGAGCACAACATAATTAGGGGAAATCTGCTGCTGTGAAAAATAAATTACTCAGAGCACCGTGATGCAAAATAAAAGTGATTTTCCAATTACCTTCTGTTTTGAAAGACCCGGGCCACTCTCCCTGCCATTGGTGTTATTGAACACAAACAGAGGTTCGTTCACCTGCCGCATGGGAGGGCTAACTGGAGCGCCAGGCTTATGGCAAGGAAAGAGGTTTATTATCAAAAGGCAGCCAGATGAGGAAATGGGAGTTAAAACTCAGATCCACCTCCTCGAAGGGGAAAAGGTAGGGGTTTTAGGTAGGGGCGGGAGAGCATGTGCTGGGGTTTTAGGTAGGGGCGGGAGAGCATGTGCTGGGGTTTTAGGTAGGGGAGGGGGAGCACGTGGCCTTGTTGGTTGGGGCCTTCCCACCAGCCTGTGTTTGGCCTTGAAGACTGAATTTCTTTTCCCTTGACTGTCTGGAGTTTTCTGGTTAGTTTTCATCTTCAGCCTGCGTTTGGCCTTGTGAGGCGGAATCTTGATGTCTGGACCTTGACTTCCTGGGAAAGACAGCTCCCTCATATACTAAGGAGGGACAGAAAGCCCTGGTTAGTTTTAAACAACAGTTGATTATGCTGACTGTGCACAGCTGCAGTTAGCAAAGCTTATCTCAGAGTTTTTGCTCTAGGGAAGATTTTGTTCTTGGTTTCATTAGCAGAGATAATCAAGAACTGACCTTATTTGCAAGGCTCGAGGACAGAATCAACCTTCCTCTCTATAATTAAGACCTGCCTCGAAACCCTAATAGCTTTGGCAGAGTTGACCGGCCTGCCCCACCCAGCTCAACCTGCCCCAGGAAAGACCCCAGCTTCCTCAACCCCTCCCTCTCCCGGCTCCATCTCTGAGACAGAGGGCGTTTCACTCCGGTGGGTGATAGCAAGCAAGGTGATCGGAATGTGCAGCTCATTCCCTTGGCTAGAATGTGTCTTCCCTTAACTCTGCCTTCCAGGAACCCCTCCTATCCTTCAGGCACCATGTCCTAGACTTGATGACAAAAATGACCTGGGTCGTTGTTAAAAACACCAATACCAGGACTTCATTCCAGACTCACTGAAACAGAATCTCCAGGGAAGGCGCCCCGGAAGTTCTAGGTGTGACAAGCAGCCCAGGGGATCCTTACCACCAAGTGAGTTTGGGAAATCCTGCTTCAAGGAGGAGGGTCCCACACGTAAGCGTGCCTCGGCATCACCTGGAGGACTTGTGACAACACAGGCTGCTGGGCCACCCTGTTGTGATTCCGAAAACCTGGGGTGGACCCAGGATTCGCATTTCTGACATGGTCCTGGGTACACCTGAGGCTGCTGGTCTGGAAGCACACCTGGAGAACCCCGGCTCCGGGCGGGATCATTCCATGTCCTGGGGCCGTCCTGTGCGCTGTTGGCGGTTCAGCAGCATCCCTGGCCCCTACCCACTCGATGCCAGTAGCACTTCCCACTCCCTACCCGCACTGTGACAACTACAAATGCCTCGAGATATTGCCAAATGTCCCTGGGGGGCAAAGTTGCCCCTGGGTGAGTCCCACTGGGTTAAGGAGTCTCCTGTCCCCCCCACCTGGAGGCAATCGTCCCCTCTCTGGTGTGAATGGCCTGGACCTAGACCCTGGAAACTTGCCCGAGGCCAGGAGACAATCAGGGTCCTGCTGACCCTTGCCACCCGGAGTCAGCAGACCAGCAGCACCTGGAGCTTGTCAGAAATGCTGAGTCTCAGGTTCTGTGCCGTGAGATGTCACAATGTGAGAAGCCACGTCTGTCGAGCACTTACTCTGTGTGAGGTCACTTCTCCAACTTGGCTGCATTTGGAAGAGCTTTAAAAAAAAATGAGGGTGGCGCTTTAAAATGCTTAATTTTATGTTATGTTCATTTTACCTCAATAAAACAATACTGGTGGGTGTGGCCTGGGCATCAGGATGTTTTAGAATCCCAGGTGTTTCTAAGGTGCGGCCAAGTTTGAGAACCGCTGTGTGAAGGGTCTTGCCTGCTCCGTATCATTTCATCCTTCCAACATAATTGCTGAGTGCTCTT
The DNA here is from genome assembly GCA_031878705.1 of Tapirus indicus. Taxonomy (NCBI): domain Eukaryota; kingdom Metazoa; phylum Chordata; class Mammalia; order Perissodactyla; family Tapiridae; genus Tapirus; species Tapirus indicus. The sequence continues at coordinate 53,402,012 of CM062932.1, forward strand.
AGGTCCGTTTTGCAGGTGGGGAAACTGAGGCTTGGAGAGGTTGGAGAACTTCAGCCAAGGTCCTGGGACGAGTGAGATGCACAGCTGGGATTTGAACCTGGCTCTCTGAGTCTGCGGGCTTCTGCCCTCAGTCTGCTCACTAGGCGGGCTCCTGAGTGCACCCTGACGCTGTCCCTGGTGTCGGTGGTGTGCACTGGAGTGGGTGTGGCAGCACGGAGAGGGACAGTGGCTGGTCTGTGTGTGCGTCTTGCGTTTGAGGCTGGGAGCCAGGTGTCCTGATGGCCCCACGGCTTGGAAGCATTGCCCGCCACGAAGCCTGCCCAAGCCTCTCCAGTTAGTATCCTCCACTCCCCACGAAGTCTTATCATTAAAACTTGGTGCCTGGCTGCTGCAGCTGGCCTGGCTGTCACACCCTCAGAAGTTCCCTGCACCTTTGCTAGTACAGTGTCCGGTTTAACCCTGTGTGACCCTGTTCTGACTGTCCCCTCTCCTCTCTCTCACAGTACTCTCCCAGCATGAGGGCCACCTACCTGTCTGTGGCGGATGAACACCTGAGACACTACGGGAATGAGTTTCCAGCCTAACACACTTTCAGGGGTTCCTGCCTCCTTGATCCATTTTGGTTTTTAATTAATGCAAATGCAAGCTGCGTTTCTTTAATAGAAACCAAAGGCATCTGGAGACCGCGTGCAGGACTGCAGGATTGGAAGGCTCCCTGGGCCGCAGAGGAGCGGCTGGGATTCAGGGAGAATCAGCCTGGGGTTGGCTGAGACGCCTGACCAAAGCTCCAGGCGGACAGAAGACCCACGACTCGGACCAGACTCCCCCTCTTCTGACCTCCTCTCCACGCCAGAAATGCCCCTCGGGTGCTTGGCCCGCCCTAACCTGGGAGCCCAGTTCAGCTCACCCCGACATCCCACCCTCACGAGGTGGGGAGTGGCAGTGAGGAGGGGCCGGGTCAGGCTCGAGGGTCCCGTTGCCAAGACTGCCTCCTGCTTGCACAGCCAGAAGCCCGGGTGACCACTCTCTCTGAGTCACCTCTCACCTGGCTTCAGGGACAGGCAGCATTTTCCTGCAGGTAAAGGGGGAGGGCTGATCAGGAGATGCTGTTAAGGGAAGTGATGTCCCGGATGAGACCAGACACTGTCCAGATCAGTCTCCCGGGGCCAGATGGACTCTTCCTGGGCCACAGAGGGAAGGTACCGGAGAGCTCTGCATCGAGGCTTGTGGCTCCAGGGCCGGGGGACCACACCCTCATGTCTGGTGGGCTTCTGCCATGAGACCCGGTGGGGATGTAGGTGAAAGCCCGCCCTGTTCTGCCTGTCTTTCCTCAGCCCTCCGTTGCCTCCCCTCCATTCCAGAATCGATACCGGGAGCTTCTCAGCTGCGGATAGGGACGGTCTCAGGTATTGACAGACACTTTGAAGGCGACTTTAACTCTTTTTTCCCGGTGTTTTAAATATTTTGATTATCCAAAGAATCAAAACTCATAACATCCAGATTTTGCAATAGATTTGGGGCTCATTGATTACACCTGGTTTGTGTGCCTGACTTTGCAGATTTTGCTGGCGTCAACCAGCCAGTTCTTCTCAGATCTGGAGGTGGGGGGTGGAGATTTTTAAACAAAATAAAGATCAGTGAGATATCCTGTCCCAGGCTGCTGTGTGAGGGGACGTGTGTCCATCCCACTCAGAGGGAGGCCCTTTAAGGGAGGACAGAAGCTAAGAGGGACAACTGAGCAGAGCCCCCTGGTCCAGGAGAAGGGCCGAATGCCCAGGTCAACTTTCCCCTGCCTTTTGTCTTCAAGCAAGTTTGTCATAAAAGGTTTTAGCAAAGTGGGACAGTTGTGTCTTGACCTGAAAACAAGCGTCTTCCCTACCTCCCCTCGCAGCCTGTCCCCACCCCGTTGTCCTGGGCCCCTGCGCTCTCCCTCCTAGGTGAGCAGGAGCTTGCTGGCCAGGAGGTAATAATGACCCACTGTCCTGCCCACTGAGGGCCCAGCGTTAGGGTCTTTGGTGCTTCCAACCTCCTGCCAGCTCAGAGTGCACCACACTGAAGCCCCCGCGGCCTCGTACACCAGAGCAGGGGTGTGAGGTAAGGTGGCTTGGGACAGGGGCTCTGTTTTGGTTTTGGAAGAGCCACCTGCACGTCAGAACACTGATAGAGTGGTTCTCAGCCCCCAGCCAAGCCTCCACGACAGCACGGGGCCACAGGGCGGCCAGGTCTCACCCACATTAACCCGTACATACCGCGTACCGTAACCATGCCTCCAGATGGCCACGTCGTGTGCAGATAGCAACTCTGCGACGTCACGGTGTTGCTTCTTAACGTTCCTTGTTGGCAACTAGAGTTGTTTTTAATGCATGTAAACTAAACCAGGATCCCTGTGGTGGCTCCTGAAGGAGCCAGGTGGGCACATCCCTGCTTGATCCACGTGTGCCCTCACCTGGGGGAGAAATAAACCACTTGGACTAAAATGTGCACTCAGTCTCTAACTTCCTCCGCTGTGGGAATAAGGAGGGGACTGAACAGTCCCTTCTGGCAGGGTTATGCAGTGGGAGGGCTTCAAAGCAGTTTTCAGGGCAAGGATTGAAATACGGGCTATTGAATGAATGTCATGGGGCATCTCCTGTGGCCTCTGCTACTCCTCAGGACCAAGGACAGGCCTTATTTCTACCCCAGCCTTCCTCCAAAGTTCCTTCTAAAGGCCATTGCTCTTAATGTTGGTAATAAGTAGCGTTGATCAAACACCTGCAATGTACCAGGGACTGTCCCAAGCATTTATGTTAATTGTTAAGCCTCACAATAACCCTGTGAGGTCATTTGTTTTACAAAGAAGCCCCAGAGGCGCAGAGAGAGTAAGGGCTTGGTTGGAGCAAGTGGCAGAGACCAGAGTGTTGCCCAGAGCCCAAGCCGGCTGCCTCCACGATGCTGTGGCCCTGGGGTGGTGGTCACAGCGGGCCGCCTCTCCCAGGTGAGGCACGCGAGGCTGCATGCCTCCCCCAGCTTTGCAGCGGGTCCTTGCTGCACTTTTCCTAAACTCTGCACCTCCATGGGGCGCCTCTCGGGGCAGGGCCACCTGAGACACGCGGCACCCTTCATGGTTTCTTTGCAGCATCTCATTTGTCTGGTGAACAGCCGAGCCAGTGTGGGGCGGCCCAGGGGCAGACTCCAGCTCCACCCACAGGCCCTAAGCTACTGTTGACTTCTGTGCAGCAGCTGGGCTCCTGGAACTGACTGCGTTTCAAGAAGCTTCCTGAAGGGAGCAGCTTGTGCATCTTTTGAGAGCATTTGAGGTGAGATGCAGGGGGCTCGCTGCAGTGGAGCGTGCCAGGCTCCAAACAGCGCATCCCTCGGAGCTGAGCATCATAACTAGGGCTCCCTTGAGTGGAAATGTTTTCCCCACCCCATTCACAGAATGGCCTCCTTTCTCCCTCATCTCAGGACACCAGGAGCACTGGGGAAAAGGCTTGGAGCAATGGGGAAACATTTCTATAACTAACCTGATTTTTTTTTAAGGTAAATGCAGCTCAATACCCAAATAAGATTCGCTTTGGCGGCTTTCATTGTCTCTGGGTCTGCAGGGAGACCTGAGCTGCAGGCAGGCCCTGCACAAAGTAGGAAGGAGCTCACGTGGGAGTGCACAAGCTCAAGGGTGGTTCCCACCACCATGTGTCACCCCCTTTCCTATCTCAGCCAGCACTAGTATCTCACCCACGGGAAAGGGGTGGCGTGGGTAGGCCTCCCAGCCAAGCGTGCCACTTTTCCAGCTGCCAGCCTGCCCGCTCAGCCTTACCATCCCCAAACGTCTCTGAACAGCAGCCTGACTCCAGACCCAGGAACCTGCTCCTGGAGAGAAAGAGTAATGAGCGCCGTCAGGCCCCTCCGTAAACGGAGGCTAGCCAGGCTCAGGCACGTGTCTGAGTCTGCTATTCGGGGCTCACTTGTCCACCCTAACAGTGAGCCCTTCTCCAAAGCTCGCTCGTCCATCTCCAGTCATCCGGAGTCAGGCTCGGCTCTGCTTTCACCTCCTTCAAAGCCGCTTGGTCTTACAGTTCAAAGTGGCAGGGATGATCTCGCCTCCTCTTGACTCATGAACTGCTGATGTAACAACACTCCAGAGTGTGCGCCCATTGCCAGATATACCCAGCTCAGGAGAATGGAGCTTCCTTTCTTCCCTCTTTCATTCATTTAACTAAAAATGCATTGATTGCTCAGCTCAGGGGCCAGCCAACAATGGCCTGTGAGACTGACCCGAACTGCTGCCTTGTATGGCTTGTGAGTAAAGAATAGTTTTTACATTTTTAATGGCTTAAAAACAATCAAATATTTACAACTGATTTTCATGGTAGAGAACACTGACTTTGAACCTCAATTAAGCAGAATGTTTTTGCCCCAAAGAATTCCATTCTTATTAATAGACCTGTATTTCAAAAAAAAATTATACTCAATGAATATAATATTTTGAATTTCATTAATCAAAAATGTGTGGGAGGGGGGCCTGCCTGGTGGTATAGCAGTTAAGTTCGTGCGCTCTGCTTCGGCGGCCCAAGATTTCGCAGGTTCGGATCCTGGGCGCGGACAGACGCACTGCTTGTCAAGCCATGCTGTGGCTGCATCCCATATAAAGTAGAGGAAGATGGGCACGGATGTTAGCCCAGGGCGAGTCTTCCTTAGCAAAAAAGAAGAGGATTGGCAACGGATGTTAGCTCAGGGCTAGTCTTCCTCACAAAAAAAAAAAAAAAATGCGTGGGAACTGTTTTCCTCTCTTGTCATATAAGTATCTACAAACTATCTTTGATGTTGCCTCTTAACCCACAGCCTAAAATATTTACTATCTTTTACAGTAGCCTACAGTTTGCTGGCCCTAGCCTAGCACGTCAGCTCCTCTCAATTCTGGGACTATGGAAGCATCTAAGTCAATTGTGGTCCTTGATTTCATGGAGTTTACAAATAGGCATGGAAGGCTTCCTGGTTGATAGACGGTGCCTTTTCTCTGTGTTCTCACAGGGTGGAAGGGGCTGGGAGCTCTGTGGGGTCTCTCTTACAAGAACACTGATCCCATTCATGAGGCTCCACCCTCATGACCTAATCACCTCCCAAAGGCCCCACCTCCTAATATCATCACATTGGGCATCAGTATTTCAACATATGAATTTGGGGAGGACATAAACATTCCAATCATAGCAGGGGTATATGGGAACTCTCTGTACTATCTTTACAACTTTTTTTGTAAATCTAAAACTGTTCTAAAATAAAAAGTTTATTTTAAAAAAGGAGAAGCAACAAGGATGCCCACTTTCACCACTTCTATTCAACATAGTACTGGAAGTCCTAGCCAGAGCAATTAGGCAAGAAAAATAAATAAAACCTATCAAAATTGGAAAGGAAGAAGTAAAACTATCTCTGTTCACAGATGATGTGATTTTATATGTGGCAAACTCTAAGGATTCTACCAAAAAAGTATTAGAACTAATAAACAAATCAAGCAAAGTAGCTGGATACAAAGTCAACACAGAAAAATCAGTTGTATTTCTATACACTAACAATGAAAAATCTGAAAGGGAAATTTAAAAAAACAATTCTATTTACAATAGTATCAAAAAAATAAAATACTTAGGAGTTAACCAAGGAAATGAGAGACTCATATAATGAAAACCACAAAACGTTGCTGAAAGAAATTAAAGAGACATAAATAAGTGGAAAGACATCCCATGCTCATGGGTTGGAAGAGTTACTATGGTTAAGATGAAAATCTTATAGATTTTCAAAGATATGAGCAAAGTCATCTATAGATTCAATGCAATCCCTATCAAAATTCCAACACTTTTTTGCAGAAACAGAAAAACCCATCCTAAAATTCATATGGACTCTCAAGGGACTCTAAATAGCCAAAACAATCTTGAAACAGAAGAACAAAGCTGGAGGACTCACACTTCTTGATTTCAAAACTTACTAAGAAGCTACAGTAATCAGAGGAGACTGGCACTGGTGTAAAGTCAGACACACAGACCAGTGGAACAGAACAGAGCCCAGACATAAACCCCTGCGTATATGGCTAGATGATTCTCAGCAAGGCGGCCAAGACCATTCGAAGGGGAAAGGGCAAACTTTTCAACAAATGGTGCTGGGAAAACTGGAAAATGCAAAATAATGAAGTTGCACCCTTACCTAACACAATATAAAAAACTAACTCAAAATGGATCAAAGACTTAAAAACTTTTAAAATGTAAAACTATAAAACTCTTAGAATAAAAGGTAGGGCAAAAACTTCACAACACTGGATTTGACAATGACTTCTTGGACACGACACGAAAGGCACAGGCAACAATAGAAAGAAACAAGTTGGACTTCATGAAAATTTTAAAAATTTGTGCACCAGAAAACACTATTAACAAAGTAAAAAGGTGAGTGGGAGAAAATATTTGCAAATCCTATATCTGATAAAGGATTAATAGCCAGACTATATCGAGAACTCAACAAGAGAAAGCCTGATTCAAAAATGGGCAAAGGACTCGAATAGATATTTCCCCACAGAAGATATACAAATGGTCAATAGACCTGTGAAAATATGCTCAGCATCACTAATTATTGGATAAATGCAAATCAAAACTACAATGAGACATCACCTCACATCCATTAGGATGGCTGCTGTCAAAAAAAATAACAAGTGTTCACAAGGATGTGGAGAAGTCAGAAGGCTTGTGCACTGTTGGTAGGAATGTGAACAGTACAGTTGCTGTGGAAAGCAGTATGGTGGTTCTTCAAAACATTAAAAATTAATAAATTCCATTAAGTAAACAGAATTACCATATACTCCAGCAATTCCACTTCCCCAAAGAACTGAAAGCAGGGTCTCAAAGAAATATTTGTACGCCCATGCTCACAGCAGCATTATTCACAAGAGTAAATGTGGAAGCACCCCAGTGTCCATCAGTGGATGAATGGATAAACAAATGTGGTACAGACATACCACATTACTCAGTCTTGAAAGGGAAGAAAATTCTGACACATGTTGCAACACGGATGAACCTTGAAGACATTACGCTAAGTGAAATAAGCCATCACAAAGACAAATGCTGTGTGATTCCACTTACATGAGGCAGCTAGCGTAGTCGAAATCACAGAGATAGCAAGTAGGACTGTGGTTGCCAGGAGCTGGGCGAGGGGAGAATGGGGAGTTAGTGTTTCACGGTATAGAATCTCAGTTTTGCAAGATGAAAAGAGATCTGGAGATGGATGGCGGCGATGGTTGCCCGATGGTATGAATGTACTTGATACCACGGAACTGTACATTTAAAAGTGGTTAAGGTGGCAAATTTTGTGTTACTTGTATTTTAACACAATTTTTTTAAAAAAAAGGAAAAAGGAGGGACATCAGTGCAGTGGATCTTGGACTGGGGGACATCCAGGGCCAGGCTGCGCTCAGCCAAGAAGTTCAGTTGCTAGTTCCGCTGTGACTGGGCGGAGATCTGAGAGACCCAACTGTTTTTAACTGGATCCCTTTGCATGCTCCTAATTATATGACCTCATACTGGCTTCTGCTGGCTTCCCAGGGCTGCTGAGACAGGCCTGCCAAGGGGTGACGACTGTTTTGCCAGTGAACAAAGCCGCCGTCGGCGGTTGGCAGCGTGTAGGCCTTCGGAGTGAGGGTGGGGGTGGGGAGCCCACGACAAATCATTGCAATAATATGAGAAAGGCAGCTGCCGTTTTCCTTCCAACTTTTCCCACTTTCCCCTTCTTTCTACCCACTCCCCCCGACTTCCCCACGCAAGGAATAATGTGGGTGCAGAGAGCTTCGCTTCCCAGAGCCGGGGGTGGGGTGAGGAGGGCATCTGCCCTTGCAGTCCCACCGGCCTGTGCTCCACGGTGAAACCCATCTGTTTCCTGCTTCTGGACACTTTGGGATTCGCCTCTGACCACACAAAGCCGGTTCAGTGGGGCGTTCAGACGCTCCTCCACCCAGCCCCCCTCACCCTCCTCAGCATCCACCCCAAGAGAGCCCTCTGCTCAGAGAAGTGGGTGGAAGCGGGAGCTGAGTTGGTGGGCTGTTGGGCTTCTCTTTGGTTAGTGCAGTTGGACAAAGTGTCATCTCACTGGGAATCTTGTTGCACCGGCCCAGTTAAAGGCAGGTGGGTAGTGGTGAAGACACTGGAGAAGTTGGAGAGCCAGAGGCAGAAGCCTTTGCATTCTTCCTGTACTTTCAAAAACACCCTGGAAGCTGTCCAGGTGCCTTAGCCTGCCTCTCTGCCCCCCCCCCCGCCCCCGCCCTCCCCCCAAACTGGCCCCAGCTGCCCTTTGCAAATTCCTCTCTCATTTTCCCCCTGCAGGGACTGTCAACTCCAGCCACAATGATGCACCAATCACCCCCCAAAATGCCTTTCTTCCCTGACAACCGCCCCTCCCTTGCTCTCACTATGCCCTCCCCCACCCCATGTGGAATGCTCTCCCCACTCCTCCCCCTTGCAACTCATAACCATTTTCAAGGCTCGGTTCCAACCCCAAATCCCACTTCTTAGATGATGCATCCCTTGTCTGCCCCAGCCCGTCTCCAGCCCCCAATCCTGAGCTCGGGTTAGCCTGATTCCCTGTGGTGGGGAGGACAGAGCTGGCTTTCGTTCAGTTCCCGACTCTGCCATCAGCACGGAGCTGGACACTCTGCCGACTCATCTCAGTGGATCCTCCCAGTTATCCCAAGTACTGCCACTGTCCCCACATTTTGCAGATGAGGAAGGTCGAATCTTAGAAAAGGAAAGTAACTTGCCCAAGGTCATGCAATTAGTAAATGGCCAAGCTGGGGTTCAAACCCACAGCTTCTAGCCCCAGATCCCCTTCTTTTAGTTTACATTATCTCACTTCATTGCCTTAAGCCCATGAAAACTTTCAGTTCATTCATTCATTCATTCAATGAACACTTAATACCTGCTTACAATGTGCCAACCAGGAGCTAAGCTGTGGAAACACCCAGCCCTTCCTCCCCAAGAGTTTCCATTCCGGTGGTGTGGTCAGACTTAGGGTTATTATACAACGTGCAGGGGATATGGTAGCAGAGGGGAGGCTGGCGGTTATGGTTCCCATTTACTGGAAGAGGAACTGCAGGGAGGAGTGGTAAAACGACCTGCCAGATCACAAGCAAATAAACAGCATCACCCACCAGGGCGCAGGACTTCCGAGGAGCTGACTATAATTTGCATTTTCTCAGGATCTTGCCCAATGCATATTTGTAGACTTGGATAAGCGCCTTGGCAAAGCCCCTACAAACGTTTATCACGGCCGGTGTTTGACTAACTTGTTCGTTAATTTTCCTCCTAACTCCAGAGTCCTCCAGAAGAGGGAGAAGGGACCTGCGGCGCCGCCAACGGGAGGTCACGTGCTCCGTCGCCTTCCGCGCGGCCTGGCGTCCTGAGCCCGGCCAGAGTTGCTAGGCAACGGGTAAACTCCTCGGCTCGGAGCCGTTTGAGAAGCCCTAGGGCCGGCACCGGGGCTCAGGTGCGTCCCCAGACCCAGGGGCGGGAGGAGCGGACCGAGGGTAAGGGCGGGCGCGGGGAGGACGTTCCTGGCTGAAGAGGAGGGTGAGAGTGAAGGGGAGAGCTCCCGAAGGTAATGATCACCGATAGGGCAAGACACCCCTCCTGGGGGGCGTCCTTCTGGGATACTTTGCCGGATGGTGGATGCGGGGACTAGCGCTGAGTGTCCCCTGTTAGTCCTCGCTGCCTTCAGTACCCCTCCAGAGTCACAGGACCCTGCAAGTTCTAAACACCTTGCCTCCTGCATCCCTACTTCCAGGCAGTGGGATCCTGATAAAATCTGTCTTCTGGAGGGGGCAGGAGACCTTTAAAGGGTTTACAGCTGAATGGATGGAAAATGCAGCCTGGGCTGGGGTGGGGGGAGGATGGGCCCGAGCAGAGGAGACCTTAATAATAAGAATGGAGGGAGGGAATCAATGGTGATTGAGAACCTGCTCCACCGCAGGTCCTCCAAGGCGTCGGTTGATGTATTCCTCAACCCTGGAGTAGGCATTCTTATGCCTCTTAGGGTGTCGTGCTCAAGGTCACGCTGTTAGTTCCTCCTTCCCAAGTTCAAAGTTTATCACATTCTCTTGAACCACAGAAGCGCATTCTTCTCCCAGCTTTCAGACCCAGGGTTTTCTCCTGTCCAATCACCTTGCTGTGCTTTGTTTTTTAAGTCAGAAGAGGAAGAGGAGGAGTGGGGGAGAAAGCTCCAGGGGAGAGCCCTGGGAGAGGGTTGGTGTCACGTTCACGCTGTCAGTGTATGATAGGGAGTATTGGGCTCCTTCGCTGTGCCAGGCACTGGGGATGAGGGTGAATAAAAAGACCACAGTCTCCCCTCGAGAAGACAGTGTTGTAGTGGCGACCAGGTGAACACCCCCTGAGTCACCCTCCAGTTCTGGGGACCTCCTCATCCTCCACCTGCCTGGAGCTCGCCCCAGGTTGAGCCCAGTGTGCTTAGTGTTGCCCCGGGGGGACGCCCTGGGGGGTGTGGATTCCTAAGGAGATCTGCTTCTCTTGAAGGCAAGTGAGTCCCTTAGGATCCCAAATTCCAGAAGGTGCACAGGACATAAGAAAGAGGGAAGGAAGCTGTCCCCCTGCCAGGTGCCATCCAGAGCCCATCGGTCCCTGGCACAAAGACTGGGGACTGCCCCAGGGACACGAGGAAGAGGAAACCGTCTTTGTCTTTCTGCCACCATGGAGCCCAGTGCAGAGGGAAGGCGGCCACCCTCGGCTTGTCTCCCTGCTAAGATCCCACACTGCTCCTCCTTCCCACCACTCCCTCGCCTCAGTCCTGGCTTGGAAAACACACTTTCTTAAGCCAGGGGAAGTTCTTTCCAGGAATCACTTTGCTCGTTATCGTTGCGTAAGAGGAGTTTTGTTGTTACAACTGGTGAAGGCTCCCATCTGGCTGCCCAGGATGCAGGAGACAGTTGCTGTTTTGGCGTTGGGACCAGCGCGTCTGTTTCTGTGTGGTCTTGTGTTTGAGACATGGCAGAGTCCTGTGCGCAAACTCCAGGTTCCCCCAGGTGGGCGATCTCCTCCCGGAAACCCCCAGGGGGCCCTGGTTCTGCTCCTGCCTCTCTCTGAAGCCCCCTCTGCAGACAGCACTGCCTGGGAAGCTCGGTCATGGCACTTGTCTCACCAGAGCAAGGCAAGGCCTCCTGAGACCCCTGCTCTGACCTCGCCATTCATCTTCGCGCCCTGCCAGCTCGTGAGAAAGGGCCCGCTCTGGGTCCTTGAATGAGCTGTCTTCCCATCACCACGCCAGCCTTTAAATGTCCCCTCTGTCCGCCTCCAGATGGCACACAGTGCCTCTGTTCTCGCTCCTGGCTTGGCCTTGGGAAGCACCAAGAAGGGAAGCAAAGCTGGTAAAAATATGATCTGGGCTACAGAGGCTATTTTTGTCTTCCTCAAGTTTCCTCGTGCTCTTAAGCCTCCTTGTGTCCCCTGGGAGCCGGCTCTCTCATAGCAGCTGTCATTTAACGGAGGGAGAGACAGGCGGCCCATCACTGCCTGTGCCTGGCAGCCCGGGGAGGGGGGAGGGGGGCAGGTGCAGCCCCGTTGTACCTCAACAATGTGCTGCAGAGGGGGAGGATTTAGCTGAATATGCATTCTTTTTCACAAGGCCCCATCCTTGTCCGTGTAGGATAAACACGTTATGGCCACCTGCTGCTTTTGTGCTTCTGCCTCCACCCTCTGCCTTCCAAGCCATGCGTCTACCCTTCCTGGGTAGAAGAGAGTTTCCAAACCAAGAGTCTGGTTCAGGTAGAGTCGTTCTGGGACTGGGAGTGGGATGGGGTGGTACCGTCTTCAAAAAACAATGTATGTGGATGCTAAGGGACCTAGGAGTTAACCCTCCCACCTCACCCCCGTCCCAGATGCTCCAGGGCCCATGGCCACCCCAGGTACATGCTCCTAGGCTGTCACACAGCTCTTGGCCCTCCATCTCAGGGGTCAGCGGCCAAGGCCCCCTGGTCTGGTTCCTTGCAGCCCTGGAGTTGTGGGGAGGTAGATCAGACACATGTCTGGTCCTAATATTCATCGGGGGTGATTGTGAAAAACACAAATTTCTAGGCCCCACCCCAGACATAGAGATCAGCATTTGCAGAAGGGCCTAGGGATCTGTGTATTTTGAGCAAACATCCCAGGTTTGAGAAACACTGGTTGAGAGATTAAGAGCCCTCACTTCAAATCGGTGGTTCTCAGACTTGGCTGCACGTGGGAATCACCTGCCGAGTTTTGAAAAATACTGCTGAGAGATTCTGATTTAGTCCATCTGCAGTTCAGCCTGAGCACTGAGATTTTGATCAATCCCTCCAGGTGTTGCTAAATGTGTAGCCAAGGTTAAGAGTCACTGCTTTAGAGCCAGATGTGTCTGGGTCCTGGCTCTGCCTGGATTTAGGAACTATGACCTTTGACCTACTTAATCTCTGGGCATCAGTTTCTTCATCTGTAGAATGAGAATTCTGATAATTATTTTGGGGGTTGTAGTGGTCATGCAGTGAGAGCTCTGTAAACTGCCAGTCACGGCACCCAGGACCTGGTAGGTCTTTGTATATTCTGGATACAAGTTCTTTATCAGAGATATGATTTGCAAATATTTTCTCCAAGTCTGTGGCTTGTCTTTTCATTTTCTTAATGTTTCTTAATGTCTTTTGAAGTGCAAAAGTTTTTTAATTCTAATTAAGTCCAATTTGTCATTTCTTTTCTTTTATGGATCATGCTTTTGATGCCATATCTAAGAAGTCTTTGCCTAATCAGGGTCACAAAGATCTCTCTCTGTTCTTCCCCCTAAGTTTTATAGTTTTAGCTCTAACGTTTAAGCCTGTGAACCATTTTGAGTTAATTTTAGTCTATGGTGTGAGGTAGGGGTCTATGGTCATTCTTTTGCATGTGAATGTCCAGTTGTCCCAGCACCGTTTGTTGAAAAGGCCAGCCTTTCCCCATTGAGCTGCCTTGGTGTCTTTATCAAAAAGACATTGACCATAAATGTAAAGGTTTATTTCTGAGCTCTCAATTCCATTCATTGATCTATGTGTCTATCCCTATGCCAGTACCACACTGTCTTGATTATTCATGGCTTTAATAAATAGTCATAATCCATGGTTTGCTGAATAAGTAAGTGAAATAATGAGAACTGTAATCAGAACAAATGTAAAGCATGCAGTTTGGCATTCATAAAACCTCTGCATTCCTAGAAAATTCTATGTAATTAGATTTTTTTAAGAAAAATAGAATAATTTGGGGTGCCCCAGAGAGCATTCTCGGGCAAAAACTCCAGTACAAAGTTGCTTGGTAAAGTGAATTACTCCTCTAGCACTTCCGTTGCATTTTTTCATCTGTTTCCTAAGTTTGGATATTTGTCTATGAGTTTTACTTAAAGCAGGGGACACATCCTCCAAGCATTTCCCAACAGGTCCCCTTTTTATTCACAGACAGCAGCACCTGCTCACAGGTAAGAACCTAAACTCTTGGGTGTTGAAAGGCCTTCGGTTGTACATCCTACCACAGTAAAGCTCTTGCACAGGTATCTTCCCACACCACCCCAGCCACTCATCCAGCAGCTTTTTTCCTAGGGCACTCTGCAGGCCCAAGAGCCTTGCAGACCCAGTCTGAGCCCTTGGGACCTTGCCGTCACAGGTACACCTTCTGAGAGTGAGGAGTGGCCAGCAAATGGACAGCTCTGCTAAGCTCCACAGTATAATATTAGAGACCGACCCCATCAGATGGCCAGCCGTTTAAGCCACTGAGAAGCACTCAGACCCCATAGAGTCTATTGATGTGACAGAAGGCCAGAGGGGTCAAGGTCTCTTTTGCAGTGAGTGAAGAGCAGTTTGTCGGAACTGCCCATTGCATTTTTAAGACTTCAATTAGCATCGTTGCATTTTTAAGACTTCAATTAGCATCGTTGCATTTTTAAGACTTCAATTACCATCGGTGAAAAGACACTCCCTTGTTTTTGCATTTGAACCCTGGCTCTGCTGCTGCCAGAGCACTTGCCTTTCACCTTCTCAGCATCCTGAGTGTGTCAGGTCTTGAAATGACTGAGTGGCTCAGCCAAGGTCAAGCAGCTGATGAGTGGCAGGGCCAGAACTTGAGGTCAGCGCCCAGCCCAGCCTGCTTTCCAGTTCCCTGCTGTGCCTTTCATGACCGGGAGCACAGATCAGAGGGTTTCCCAAAGGCCTAACTATTCTGCCTGTTGAGGAAGTGGTCCGGCTGTCTCCCCTTCTCAGGTGGACTCCCAGCCCCATCCTGGTTGAGGTGATGTGGAGGGAAAAGGTTCCAGTGGGGCCCCCAGAGGGCGGTGGAGGGTGGAGTCTGGTAACCTAGAAATCTGGGAATGGGTGAGCCTTTTGGCCAGTCAGATGGGTGGATGGGAGAGTTTCCAGAGGGGCCTGGGGCTCTCAAATTTGTGTACTGTGATCAGGTCCAGTGCATGGCAGGGAATTTAGTCCAACTTAATCCCCATCAGTATTTCCTCCTGCCTCCCAGTAAACATTTTAGCTCAGTTAAAACTGTAGCATTTGGTGAGTGAGAGCTTTGGAGTCAGGCAGACCAGCTGAACCACTTACTAGCTGTGTGATCCTGGGCAAGGCACGAAGGGTATCTCTGCGTATCAGATTCCTCCAAAGTAAATGGCAATTTCATTGTCCACCTCAGAGGGCAATTGCAAGAACTGAACAAGACAATGCTTAACATGTCGTCATTACTCAATAAATGATTTTTTAAATGCAGAAGCAAGCTCTGGACAAATCCTCTAGGACTCCTCCCCCTAACCAGATTGGGAACCTGGAGTCACCCCTGGTGAGGCCCGAGGGGACCAGGAAGCAGCCAGGTGGGGGCCCTCACCGCACACCCCCCCTCTGCCCCTGCAGTAGCCGGTACCATGGAGATTGTGTACGTGTATGTCAAGAAACGCAGTGAGTTCGGGAAGCAATGCAACTTCTCGGACCGCCAGGCGGAGCTGAACACCGACATCCCGCCCAACCCCGAGCTGGCTGAGCAGTTCGTGGAGCGGAACCCCGTGGACACGGGCATCCAGTGCTCCACCAGCATGTCGGAACACGAGGTGGGTCCCTGCCCCAGGGCCTGGGCCAGTGAAGGTGCATTCCGGCAGGGCGGCTGGCCTGGGCAGGTAAGTGGAACTTAAGTGGGATGGGTGTCCCATCCACCTGGAAGCCAGTCAGAGTGGACCAAGGCAGATGCTGGGAGTGTGAGGCCGGAATCGCCCCGAGACCCACCCCAGTGGCCCGGGTCAGGAGAAGACCCAGCACCAACCATTCCCTAGGCCAGGAGGATGTCAATCGAGATGTCCTCTGTCCTTGGGGCTCTCACCTCCCCTCTAAGACTCTTACTAGAATCGTTTTGGGCATTTGGTGCAGCTGGGAGAGGTATTCTGAGAGAGCAGGGATTCATATCTACAGACAACTGCCCAGCTTGTCAAAAGAAAGGGGTCCCATAGAAAATTCGGGTCAGAGGGGCCTTCAAGATAAGGGAACTGAGGGTCAAGTTGCTGTTCAAACTGCCAGGCAACTCCCTGTCCGTCTGAACCAGGTGATCGGCTCCTGGTTATGCCAGGAACGGCTGAGAGAAAATCAGATTGCAGGAGATAACCCATCATCACTTCCCAAATCAACTGAGTGAAAAATCACATTTGATTTGACCAAAACATTTTGTGGGTAGTTCCAATAACTTACAGTTCAAATGAATTGAGTTTCTTGCTTTCTCACGGCTAACTGCCGTCACGGGGACCAGGGTGATTTTGTCTGTGGCGTAGCCAGCCAAACAAGATGGCCGCCATGAAGGCCACCTCCCATTGGGGTCTCCCGTCAGCAGTGCCCCCATCAAGGCTTCTGTCTCTCGTGAGCACCAGCTTAAAAACCAAGGGGAGAAGGGGAGTGACTGGTTAGTGGGTGTGGTGTCTCCATCGGGGTGATGAAAAGTTCTGGAACTAGATAGTGGTGATGATTGCATGACATTGTGAATGTCCTTAATGCCACTGAATTGTACATTTTAAAATGATCTAAATGGTAAAATTTATGTTATGTGTATTTTACCACAATTTAAAAAATGGGAAAAAATGGACAGAAGGCAAAGTGACAAGTTTAAGGAGTAAAAGTGCATCTGTCCCATCCTCCCTGTGACAGAGAATAGGCAAAGCAAACCCAAACTCTTAACTGTTTCTATGTTTCCTGTGACGTTGCAAATGGGAGGGTGGAGAAGGATTATTCGCTTTTTCCTCTGGGATCTCACAGAACAGGTGGCTGGCTCTCTGGTCTGCTGGGACTCAGGTAAGGTCAGAACTGGATTCTCCGCAGCCACTGGAATCAGCTGCAAAGCTGCCAGCTTGACAGGTGGCACTTTTGTGGCTGCCTGTGACCACCTGAGGACCAGAAAGCTCCTTGCTGGTACCTGAAAATACTGTGCCTTTGGCCGGGGAGCCCCAGGATCCCGGCTTGCAGAAGTGGCCGAATGCTTACACCAGGGAGGGCGTCCTCTCACCTGGGGCTCTCTGTTTAGGCCAACACAGAGCGATTTGAGATGGAGACCCGGGGCGTGAACCACGTGGAGGGGGGCTGGCCCAAGGACGTGAACCCCCTGGAGCTGGAGCAGACAATCCGCTTCCGGAAGAAGGTGGAGAAAGACGAGAACTACATCAACGCCATCACGCAGTTAGGCTCGGTGAGGTTTCCTTCCGCCCAGCAGGCAGACCCCCGCCACCACGCTGGTCCCCAACTGCACCTCAAGCCCTAGATGTGCCTGGCCCTGTGCTCAGCTCCTGTGGCTACTCCGGGGAAGAGCACCAGCTACCCTAAGGAAGCTTCTGTCTGGGAGCAGGTAGACAGGTCCACCGCCACCGCCGCCAACCAAAGGGGAAGGCAGGGAGGTCCAAGCGCAGAACAGGCTTTAGGAGGAGTCTGAAAAGTGGGAAACCCCATGGGCAAAGAGAACCCCGAAGAACCCCACCCACCTGCCAATAGGGATCATTCATTCTTTCGACACGTTTGGACTGAGCTTCCAGTCTCTGCCGGGCACAGCAGAGATCACAAAACTGAAGTTCACATACATCCTGCCCCAAAGAGTTTATAATCCACCGGACGTCCAAGACAAATACAGAGATGTCACCATAAAACGTAGAAAGAAATGCTATAAGAGAAGGGACGCCTTGCTATTATGCCCCATAAAGAGGGAGAGTCAATTTCCTGCTGAAGGGATTAAGGAAGGCTTCCTGGAAGAGGTGGCACTTGAGCTTGGGCTTTTCCATGTTGGGCATTTGGAATAATGGGGAGGGTCTTCTGGGTGGAGGAAACAGGAGATGGGTGCTGTTTTTGGAGTGATGAATACTTCTGTTTGGCTGGAACAATGTTTCTTCACATTTTTTTCATTGTTGTCCCCCAGTGAAACTTTTTAGACATTTTTTTCCTAATTGCCTCCCCCATGAAATTTTAATACCATAGGTACACTATATATTGTTTATGTACTGTATGTGTATCTGTGCTTTGTCCATAAAAAGTAGTAGTGTTTTACCCCCCAGAACCAATTTTCACCCCTTTGGGGTGATATTGCCCCCGTTGAAAATGTATGGGCTGGAAGGATGGAAAAGATCTCTAGATAGTTCTTGTCCCTCCCAGACTCCATCTCAGCCCTGGCCAGGCTGAAAAGATGCCCCTTTACTGCTAAGAACTCCCAATGTGCCCTCCTCAGATCATGGAGCACTGCATCAAGCAGAATAATGCCATTGACATCTACCAGGAGTATTTCGATGACAAGGATGCGGTGGAGGTGACAGAGGAGGCCCCTTCAGCTAAAACCATCAATGTTTTCAGGTACCTTTGTATCTAGGCAGGTGTCTGGCTAATCTCTGTCACCCCCATGGGTGGGTGCTTCCAAGGGTAACTTCTTGGCGATCATTCCATCCCATGGGTACAATGCCCTCTGTGCTCCAAGCTTGATAAGGGGCAGAGCAATAAAGTGCCCAGTAGCCAAGTGGTCCCTCCCCTGGCGGCAGGTCTGGTTGATGGAAAGGGAGGACAGACTCCCAGGAGAGACTAAGTGAATTGGCAAAGCTGTGAACAAGTAGGGTCGATTCGTGCCGTGTAGAGTAAGTACAAAGTACTGGCCATCAGTGATCCAGCAGCCCCGGGGGGCACACAGGACCCTCATCCCACAGTCTCGGGGTGCACCTGGTAATAACCTCCAACGGCAGCAGTTTGACAAAGGAATTTATCCCACAGGTACACGTGTGTGAAATCACTGTGTGCGTAGATATTCATGCATCAGGACACGTGCTAGCCAAAGATTGGAAACAAGCTAAATCTTTCGGTAGGGGACTGGTTCTAGCAATTCTGGTATGCCCACACAGTGGAATAGCGTGCGGCTGTCAAAATGAAGGAGGCAGCTCCTGATGTGCCAGTAGGGGGTGTTTTCCAAGATTTACTATGTGAAACCAAACTAGAACAAGCAAGGGGCAGAACAGTGTGTAGAGAGCCTTACTTTTTGTTTAAAATACAGCTGTGAATGTATGCATACGTGCATGAATATGTGTAACGTGTACATGTATTTATATATGTGCATGTAAGTGTATGCTTGTAGATGCAGAGAATACCTGTGATTTTGAAATTGACTAGCCTCAAGCCAACCCTGGGGAATTCATTTTGCTACCATGACCCACTGAGGGTCCTGGGAAGCACGACTAGGAAGGACGCTTTTCTGATCCAGGGCTGAGTGGTGGTGTGCAGAGCAGGAGCAATGGCTGCCAGCAAGGAGCATGCAGGAGAGGGGCGGGTGGGGTGGGGGCTGTCTCCCCGGCTGCCCCAGCCCTGCTAGGGTCTGACCTTACATATGGTCATCCGAGCAGGATGATGCATTAGAAATCATCCCAGCCAACCTCCACATTTGACAGATGAGGAAACTGATTCCAGGGACACGCTCAGGGCACACAGTAGGTGGGTAAACCCACCAAGGATGGCACTCTGGTCTCCTGGTCACCACCTGTGCTCTTTCTGCTATAGGAGTGCCCCAGGGAGGGGAAGTGGATGACTCATGTGGTGAGAAGGTGGTTTTGTTTCCCACTTTCGTTCATTCCTTCCAATTACATCAAGGAGAAAGTCTCCGTTTGGGCTATGAAGTTTTTAATGCTTTCTAACTCTTGTTCATTCTCCCTCCCCCCTCTTTTTTTAAATTAGAGTTTATTTTTTAGATCAGTTTTAGGTCCACACCACAAATGATCAGGAAGTACAGATAGTTCCCACATGCCTCCCCCACTGTCAACTCCCGCCCCAGAGTGGTAATTTGTCACAGTCAATGAACCTATGTTGACACATTGTTGTCACGCTGTCTTAGGACCATGAACTGGGTGGCTTATAAACAACAGACATTTATTTCTCACAGTTCTGGAGCTGGAAGTCCCAGATCAGGATGCCAGTAGGGTCAGTTCTGTGTCTGATGAGGACCCACTTCCTAATTCATAGATGCCATCTTCTCACTGTGTCCTCACACGACATGAGGGGTAAGGGATCTCTCTGGAGCCTCTTTCATAAGGGCACTAATCCCATTCATGAGGGCTCCACCCTCATGACTTAATCCCCTCCCAAAGGTGCCACTTCCTAATACGATCACCTTGGAGATTAGGTTTCAACATATGAATTTAGGGGGGACATCAACATTTAGTGTACAGCACACCCAAAGTCCATGGTTTACATTAGGGTTCATTCTTTGTGTCCTGCGCTCCATGGGTTTTGACAAATGTATCATACAGAATAGTTTCACTGCCCTAAAAATCCCATGTGCTCCACCTATTTATCCCTCCCCCACCCCAAACTGTTGGAAACAACTGTCTTTTTACTTTCTCCATAGTTTTCCCTTTCCCAGAATGTCATATATTGGAGTCATACAGTATGTAGCCTTTTCAGATTGGCTTCTTTCAGTTAATAATTTGCATCGTTTCCACTGTGTCTTTTTATGGCTCGATAGCTCATTTCTTTTTAGCACTGAATAATATTCCGTTGTCTGGATGTACCACAATTTTTCCATTCATCTACTGAAGGACATCTTGGTTGGTTCTGAGTTTTGGCAATTATGAATAAAGCTGCTATAAACACACATGCGCAGGTTTTTGTGTGGACGTTAAGTTTTCAACTCCTTTGGATAAATACCGAGGAGCATGATTCCTGGATTCTCCGCCCTCCCTCTCATCTTAGTATTAATGAGAAATCAAGCCTCAGACCCAAAACTTTCTGCAAATGAAAACATCAGACTGGAATTTAATATTTTGTTTCCATTGTTTTAATTTTTATTATTAGTTTTTATTTATGGCCAGTGAGATCAGTTTTCCAATTAAGGGAGTCTTATAAACTTTGTTTTTAAAATAAATTTCTCTTAGCAAATGTTTAAGTATGTTTAAATATGTTTGAATTCTTTTAAGAAGGAATTTAGTAAATAAGAAATTGGGGGGGGGTGCCTGGCATTCCAATCTCCTTCTCTTCTCTTCTCTTGCTGTCCCCTAAAGGGACCCCCAGGAAATCAAGCGGCCAGCCACGCACCTCTCCTGGCACCCCGATGGTAACAGGAAGCTGGCGGTTGCATATTCTTGCCTGGATTTTCAACGGGCGCCTGAGGGCATGAGCCATGAATCGTACATCTGGGACCTGGGTGAGAAGCAGGGGGCCCCCACTGGCCAGGGAAGGCTGAGGGAGCAGGGCAGTGGCCAGCGAAAGCATAGGAGAGGAAGGCAGAAGCAGCAGGCAGGGGACACTCACAGGAAGGGACCAGGAACCCAGGGGAAGCCACCGTCTCATCCCTTCCCTGTCAGGGTTCAGGCGCAGCCAAGCAGAGCCAAATCAGCTGCAGGAAACTCCCTTCATTTCCAGGCCCTCGACTGGGGCATTCAAGACCCGACCCCCCCGAGTCAGAACCCTGGGCCCCTGAGAAATCAGAAAGAGTCCCCAACAGACTGAGAAGGGACCCAAGGGGGAGGCAGGGGACTCACCCCGGCCCCACCTTTCCTGGCACTTGTCCTTAATTCATGGCCAGTAGGGGCAGTGTGTCCACCTGGGAGCTTGGACCGTTATCGACGGAGGCCGGCACTCTAAGGACAAAGCCTGGCAGGTAGCCAGCGATGTGGGCTTCACGCTCACGGACGTCCCTCGTTGTTGTCATTGTGAAAATAAACGTTGGCGTTATTAGCAGGTGTAGGTGCCAAGCATAGAACTAGACACGTTACACTCCTGAGCAGCTTGACGAGTTCTTACAGCCTCCCCGTGAGCTGGACTCTGTCATTATCCCCAGTACACAGACAAGGAAACGGGTCTGGAGAAGTCAGGGGAGAGTTGACTTTGTGTAAAAACCTTAGGGTCAAAACCTCCTTTTATACCAAACCTGGGAAATGGACTAGAATTACAATTACACACACACACAATCCTGATTCCCCAAAAATAAAACCATTAGAACAGCCCCTGCGGCTACATTCTGGCCACTGGGGACCAGAGGTGGCAGCCTGGAGAAGGCTTCCCCGTACCACCTCCACCTGTCGAGGGGTTAAACTGTCTGACCCTGTCCTTTCCTTTCCAGGCTCAGTGGGATGTATTCTTTTTCTTCTTTGTAGAAAACCCCAACAGGCCTGAAATCGCCCTGAAGCCGTCTTCTCCTCTTGTCACCTTGGAGTACAACCCCAAAGATTCCCACGTGCTCCTGGGAGGCTGCTACAACGGGCAGATCGGTAAGGAGGGACCCGGGCACTTAACCAGGAGCCAACCCAAGTCCCCCGGAGCTCTGAGGCAGCCCGGCCCCTGCTGCTGTCCAGCCTGGGCTTGCCAGGGAGGACAAAGCGGGGTGGGGACATGCCGCAGCCGACAACTCCAGACGCCTGGGTGAGTCAGGCTTTGCTGACTCCTCAGCAGTGTCTCCAGTTGTAATAGTTTAAGCAGGTCTAAAATTAGTTCAAAATAAAAAGTTAAGAAAATTATAGTTCAAGTAAAGTCAGGGAACATTTACTGCGCACCTACCCTGAGCTGGGCTAGGGTAGCCAGAGGCAAAGGGAGGATGAGACCACTGGGGGGCTCCATCTCGGGGGAGGCAGTCCTGACTATATAACCTCTGTGGTAATGGGTGTGAGTAATACCAGCCTATAGAACGAGTGGGAATTGCTCCCTCCTCTTCCGCCTTTTCGAAGAGTCTGTGAAAAGTTGGTATTAATTGTTCTTTAAATGTTCGGTAGAATTCACAAGTGAAGCCATTTGGTTCTGGGGTTTTCCTTATTGGAAGTTTAAAAATTGCTAATTCAACCTCTTTGCTTGTTACAGGTCTCTTCACATTTTGCATTTCTTCGTGAATCAATTTTGGTAGTTTGTGTCTTTCTAGAAGTTTTTCCATTTCATCTAGGTTATCTGATTTGTTGACATATAATTGTTCATAGTATTCCTTTATCATCATTTCATTTCTGTAAGATTGGTAGTAATGTCTCCTATTTCTTTCCTGGTTTTAGTCATTTGAGTCTTCTCTCATCAGTCTAGCTAGAAGTTTGTCAATTTTGTTTTTTTTTCGAAGAACCAACTTTTGATTTTGTTGACTTTCTCAGTTTTTTATTGTCTATTTCATTTATTTCCTTCTTTTTTTTGTGTGTGGGGAAGACCAGCCCTGAGCTAACATCTGTTGCCAATCCTCCCCTTTTTGCTGAGGAAGACTGGCCCTGGGCTAACATCCATGCCCATCTTCCTCCACTTTATATGGGACGCCGCCACGGCATGGCTGACAGGCGGTGCGTCGGCTGGCACCCGGGATCCGAACTCGCGAACCCCGGGCTGCCAAGCACGGACTAAACCGCTGCGCCACCGGGCGGCCCCTCCTTCTTTTTGTTTAATCATTTATTATTTCCTTCTTTCTGCTTGCTTTGGGTTTAATTTGATCTTCTTTTTCTAATTTCTTAAGGTGGAAGTTTAGGTTATTGATTTGCAATTTTTTAAATATAAGTATTTAAAGTTAAAAATTTCTCTCTCAGCACTGCTTTGGCTGTACCTCATAAGTTTTGTTATGTTGTGTTTTCATCTTCATTCATTTCAAAGTATTTTCTAATTTCCCTTTTGAGTTCTTCTTTGACCCACTGGTTATTTAGGAGTATGTTGTTTAATTTCTGCATATTTGTGAATTTTCCAGTTTTCCTTCAATTGTTGATTTCTAGTTTTGTTTTGGTCAGAAAAGATATCTTTTATTATTTCAATCTTTTAAAATCTATTGAGGCCTGTTTTATGGCCTCAGATGTGGTCTATCCTCTAGAATGTCCCATGTGCACTTGATGCATTCTGCTTGTCGGATAGAGTGTTCTATACATGTCTATGAAAACTAGTTGGTTTATAGTGTTGTTCAAGTCTACTATTTCCTTGTTGACCTTCTGTCTAGTAGTTCTATCCATTATCGAAAGTGGAGTATTGAAGTCTGAAACAATTATTATTGAATTGTCTGTTTTTCTCTTTAATTCTGTCAGGTTTTGCTTCCTGTATGTTAGGACTTTGTTGTGACGTTCTATCTTAGTTGGTTCAGGCTGCTATAACAGAATACCATGTCCTGAGTGGCTTAAACAACAAATATTTACTTCTCACAGTTCGGGAGGCTGAGGAGTCCAGATCAAGGTACCAGCAAATCTGGCACCTGGTGAGAACCTGCTTCCTAGTTTGCAGACAACTGCCTTCTTGCTGTATCGTCACATGGTGGAGAGCAGAGAGAGGACATGGGCTCTCTCGTGTCTCTTATACAGCCATGCATTGCTTAACCATGGGGCTACATTCTGAGACATGCATTGTTAGGTGATTTCTTTGTTGTGGGAACATCATAGAGTGTACCCACACAAACCTAGGTATAGCCTATTACACACCTAGGCTTTATGGTACCAATCTTACGGGACCACCGTTGTATATGTGGTCAGTCACTGACAAACATCATTATGCGACATATGACTGTAATGGTATTAATCCCATCCTTGGAGGTTCCACTCTCATGACCTAATTACCTCCCAAAGTCCCCACCTCCTAATACCATCACATTGGTGGTTAGGATTCAACATGTGAATTGGGGGGGGAGGGCAAAAACATTCAGTTCTTAACAGGTGCATAAACATTTTTATAATTGTTGTCTTCCTAATGAATTGACCCTTTTATCAGTGTATAGTGTCCTTCTTTGTCTCTAGAAACAATTTTCGACTCAGAGTCTGTCTTCTCTGATATAGGCACTCCAGCTCTCTTTGGTGCTGTTTGCATGGTATATCTTTTTCCACTCCTTTACTTTCAACTTATATGTGTCTTTGACTCTAAAGTGTGTCTCTTGCAGATGGCATATAGTTAGCATATAGTTGGGTTATGCTTTTTTTTCCTTTTAATCTATTCTACCATTCTCTGCCTTTTGATTAGAGAGTTTAATCCATTTACATGTAATGTAATTACTGATAAAGTAGGATGTACATCTGCCATTTTGCTATTTGTTTTCTATATGTATCATATCTTTTTTTGTTCCTCTATTCCTCCATAACTGCCTTCTTTTGTGTTGTATATTTTCTAGTGTACTATTTTAATTCCCTTGTCATTTCTTTTACTATATATTTTTGAGTAATATTTTTAGGGGTTGTCCTGGGGGTTACAGTTAACATCTTGATTGATAGCAGTCTAGTTGGGATTAATATCAACTTAATTTCAATAGTATATAAAAACTTTGCTCCTATATAGCTCTGTTCCCTCTCTCCCTCCATTGTGCTGTTATCTTCATATAAATTACATCTTTATACATTGTGTGTCCATCAGCACATATTTATAATTATTTCTTTATGCAGTTGTCTTTTAAATAAGATAGGAGGAAAAAAGTTACAAACAAAAGTGCATTTATGCTGCCTTTTATATTTGTCTATGTAGTTGTCTGTACTAGTGTTCTTTATTTCTTCATGTGGGTTTGAGTTACTCTCTAGAGTCCTTTTGTATCAGCTGAAGGACTGTCTTTAAGTATTTCTTGTAAGGCAGGTCTCCTAGCAACAAATTCTCAGTTTTTGTTTACCTGAGAATGTCATAATTTCCTTCATTTTTGAAGAATAGTTTTACTGATATAGAATTCTTGGGTGATAGATTTTTTTTCTTTCAGTATTTTGAATATGTCATCACACTGCCTCTGGCCTCCATGGTTTCTGATGAGAAATCAGCTGTTCATCTTACTGAGTATCATTGTGCGTGATGAGTCATTTTTCCTTGCTGCTTCCATGATTCTCTCTTTGGCTTTGGCTTTGGCTTTGATTATAATATGTTTAGGTGGAGCTATCTTTGAGCTTATCCTATTTGGAATTCATTTTGCTTCTTGGATATGTGGATTAAGGGTTTTCACCAAATATGGGAAGTTTTCAGCCATTATTTCTTCAAATATTCTTTCTGCCCCTTTCTCTCTCCTCTCCTTCTGGGACTTCCATCTTGTGTATGTTGGTATGTTTGATTGTATCACACAGGTCTCTGAGGCTCTGTTCATTTTTCTTCATTCTCATCTCTTTCTGCTTCTCAGACTGAATTATCTCAATTGATACCTTCAGATTCAGTGATTCTCCTGCATGCTCAAATATGCTGTTGAGTTCCTCTACTGAATTTTTATTTCAGTTACTGTATTTTTTCAACTCCAGAATTTCTGTTTTGTTCTTCCTTTTTATAATAATTCCAATCTCCTTATTGATATTTTTATTTAGTGAGATATCATTTTCATATTTTACTTTAGTTCTTTAGACATGGTTTCCTTTAGTTCTTTGAACATATTTAAAATAGCTGATTTAAAGTCTGTCTAGTAAGTCCAACATCTGGGATTCCTTGGGGACAGTTTCTACTTATTGCTTTTTTCCTTGTATATGGACCATACTTTCTTGTTTCCTTGTATGTCTTGTAACTTTTTTGTTGAAAACTGGTCTTTCTGTATAATATAATGTGGCAACTTTGGAAATCAGATACTCTACCTCCCTAGGGTTTATTTTTGTTGCTGTTTTTTATAGTTGTTTGTTTCTTCAGTGAATTTTCTGAGCAAATTCTGTAGAGTCTGTATTCTTCATCATGTGTGACCACTACAGTCTCTGCTCAGTTAGCTTAGTGATCAGTCAGTGATTGGACAGATTCCCTTAAACACCTGGAGGCGATATCTCTGCCAGTGCTTGCTGAAGGCCTCTGTGTGCACCTTTGAATATGCCTTCAACACTCAGCCAGGCAGTTTTCCACTCTGCCTCAGCCTTTCTGCAGAGCCTCAAAGTTAGCCAGAGGTGACAGCTTAGAGCCTTCTCAGTTCTTTCTTCAGTATGTGCACAGTCCTGGGCATGCACACATCGCTTCCCACGGGGCCTTCTAGATCCCCAGGAATGTGTCAGAGCTTTTCAAAGTCCCCATGGACATCTCATTCTCCAGCTTTTCCTTTTTTTCTTTGGATAGGAAGACTGTCCCTGAGCTAACATCTGTGCCCATTGTCCTCTATTTTGTATGTGGGACACCTGCCACAGCATGGCTTGACAAGCAGCATGTAGGACCATGGCAGATCCAAACCCACGAACCCCAGGCCACCGAAGTGGAGCACGCAAACTCAACCACTATGCCACCAGGCTGGCCCCTCCAGCTTTTCCTTTTAAGCTTTTTGGTTAACCAACTGTTTGCCCCACCTGTTATCCACCACTTCAGGAAGCTGCAAAGTTAATCAATTGTCTTTAATTATAATTATTTTTAACAATTACCTCCACAAAAGGAATTTTTTCACTGAGCAAGCTCCAAAT
The DNA here is from genome assembly GCA_031878705.1 of Tapirus indicus. Classification (NCBI taxonomy): domain Eukaryota; kingdom Metazoa; phylum Chordata; class Mammalia; order Perissodactyla; family Tapiridae; genus Tapirus; species Tapirus indicus. Next base: position 53,428,784 of record CM062932.1, read on the forward strand.
CAAGTTGAATACAGACAACCTTGCATGGGGGATCTTCCGGGGAGCCACCAGACAGGTCAAATAATGGCAATTCTTTGGACAGGAGACTTTGAAAGAGCTCCAGCCCCATTCTGTTCCTTCCTGTGGCTGCCAGGCTACTGGTTTTCACCACGAATGCGGAATGTTATTTTTCAAGGCTACCCTGGAACTGGAGAGCGTGGGCTCTTACCTAGGGCAAATCAAAATGCCACAAAACTCACTGTTCTCACCAAGATTCAGCTGTTTTGCTTGAATCAACATTCTCTGGGTTGCTACAAGCCTTTGGCTAATTTCCAGAGTTCTGAGAAAGTTGATTGTGACAAATTTTGCCAGTTTTCTCATTGCCTTTATGGAGGAGAGAATTTTCAGAGGTCCTTACTCCACCATTTTTGCTGACGGCACGCCCAGAGAACTGATTCTTTGATCCCTAGTGAGCTCGGAAGAAACCTGCCCACAGGGCTCTGGACGGTCCTGCCTGCCCTCCACCTCTGACCCTGGAGCAGCCAGACACTCAATCCTCCTGTCTGCGCCCCAGGCCAGACTCCACCCCTCCTACCTTCACACTCTCTTACTTCCCCTTCTCCCTTCAGGGGTAGGAACCAGAATGGCTGGGAATCTTCTCAGAAACCCTCCGTGGCCAGGCTGCCTCCTGGCTTTCTGAGGCCTCTGATCTCCCTCTCAGAGCTGCTGCCTCCTCTCTGGTGGAGCTGCCAGGCTCTGGAATAGACGTGGGCTCCCATAAAGCTCCTTGCCAAATTAGCTGGGTGCCGGGGCTCTAAAAGGCTCAAGCGGAGCCACTTTGCCATGATTTATTCAGAAGCTCTGCCCCACTCATTATTCATAACCGCTTTCAGTGGCTTTTCATGGCAGCTCAGACCAGCCCAGGCTTGGGCTCTGTTGCCTGTAATGTGGACCGCAGTGGGACCCAGGCTTAAGCACTGCTGTGTCCAAGCCAAGCAAGCTGAGCTAAGAAAACCCACCTGGGCCAGGCTGGTTCAGGGCCAAATGCCTTGGACCTGGATTCCACAAATCAAGACTTATGGATCAAGTACTTCTGTTGTTGTTTTACAAAACCAACTTTCCTAGAAATAGCTCTTAGTAAGAGGGTGGGTCCTCACTTGTGGGAAAATGAGAACAAAATCTATCAGGATAAAAAACAGATAAGCTTCGAGCCTTTCTGGTAAAGCAGAAGAGATGGAGCACTGATAATGGCCTGGAGTAAAGGGCCAAGCCCCGTCTGTGAGTTTCTCTCCCAGCAGAGGGAGCAGAGCTACAGAGGATAAAAGGAGGGAGTTGATGCAGCAGGAGAGATTTGCCTCAATGTTCTTACTTCCCGAGCCTTTCCCTGTGGTGGAGGGGCTCCTCTCTCTTTACCTGGCTCACTCCATCCTAGGCTCATTCTCAGTCTTAGTTCCCTCTCACTTCCTCCAGGAAGCTTTCCCTGACCACCCCATGTCTCCCCCACCTGAGCAATCACAGCATGGGTTGTACTGGCATGTCCCGTCCCTGCCTCCCAGGGACCGTGTCGGTCCTATTCCCAGCGGCTCCTCCAGGACCCATTGTGGTACCCAACAGGTGGTAGGGGCTCAACAGAATGAAGGAAGCGTGCACTCAGGGAGTCTTCCCACAGAGATGGCGGGGCGGTGGGAGTGCTCCGGGAGCTGGTTGGAAGCTCAGTCTGGTTTGAACCTAGCCCTGATTCTAAAAAACCACATACCTGCCAAACCAAGAGAAGCAACATCCCTCCATCCCCTGCTTCCTGCACCAGGAAGGAATCCTGTGCCCCTGTTCACCTCTCCCTTATTTTCTTCCCCACCAGCCTGTTGGGACACCCGAAAGGGCAGCCTGGTTGCAGAGCTGTCTACCATTGAGTTCAGCCACCGAGACCCCGTGTATGGCACCCTCTGGCTGCAGTCGAAGACAGGTACTGAATGCTTCTCAGCATCCACGGACGGGCAGGTATTGACCGGCCAGGCGCTGTAGTGGGTGAGGAGGTGGGGAGCACAGTTAAGAGATAATACAGCACATGCACATGAAACAAAATCCAAAAGGTACAACAGGGCAGGCAGTGAAACGCCTTCCTCCCATCTCTGCCCACGAACCTCCCACCCCCCTCCCCTAGGTGCTCACTTGCATCAGTTGCTTAGTCTGCCTTCAGGGATAGTCTCTGCATGCAGAAGCAAACATGTCTGTCTTCTTCACGCTCTTTTTGCACACCTTACACGTTGCTCTGCCCTTGGTGTTTTTCATTTAGCATTTCTTGAAGATGACTTCATATTTCATGTTGTTTTGTAAAACAACAACAGAAGTCCCATAATTGTTAAGGACTGCATTGGTTATGCCATAATTTACTTAAGTAGATTTTAATATTTTGTTGTTACTAAAAAAATGTAGCAAGGAGTGTATTTGTATACGGATGATTACATACATGTGAAGGTTCATCTGCAGCATACATTCCTGGCAGTGGGATTTCAGGGTCAAAGTATATGTGCATTTATAATGTTGCTGTTTATTGCCATATTGGGGGGAGCCTTCAAGAGTACAGATCACAGGGCTCGCACCTGGTGATTATGACTTAGCTGGTCTGGGGGGAAGGCCCCGGCATCTGGATTTTATGAAGCTTGCCCACAACTCTGATGATCAGCCGGGCTTGGGACTGTGGACAGTGATTCTCAAAGCTTGTTGGTCCCCACAGGTTGCTGGTAGCCCCTGTCACACACCCTTTTGGCCCCAGGGACTGACCCCAGGAAGTTGGAGGGGGTGGGGGAGGCAAAAGCCAAGAGAATCAAGGGACCTCAGGTCTCGAAGTCGCCCCCTCCTCCCATCAGGTCATGTGGTGGGATATCCGAAAGTTGAGTGAGCCCACCGAGGTGGTGATCATGGACATCACCAAAAAGGAACAGCTGGAAAATGCCTTGGGGGCCATCTCCCTGGAGTTCGAGTCTACTTTGGTGAGTGTCCCTTCCTCTCCCTTCCCTGACTTCCATTGCCGGGGCAGCTGGAGCCAAAGGCAGACCGTGGCTCATGTATCAGGTGCTTGTGGACCCTGGGCTGCTTCTTACCCTGGGCACTGGACTGCTCCAGGGACGCCATCCGCATTGTGGTCACCCTGGACCTCTGTGGTCTTTACAACAACTTTCCAGCAGGGGGCAGCAGAGCTTCTTGAGGAAGGAAGCCATTCTAATCCCCAGTCACTTTCTAACAGGACAGGATTCCAGAAAAACCTCATATGGGTAGAGGCCTGCCCAGGACCAAGATCAGGAGGCTAGACCCTGCCCCTGCTCTTGCCCCTGCCTCATGTGGGACCCTGTGCTGCTCATTTCACTTCCTATAGGGAAAGAAGAGGTGTTGGAAAGAGAAATGAGATGGGAGGAGGCTCCTTGGAAAATCAGAGCACAGGCATGATTAAGGCACTGAGTAACTGAGAAGGAACAGTAAAGAAATCAAAGCAGTAATGTGAATGTGTGAGGAGGGAAGCTTCTAGAAGCACCAAATGAAGACTCCTTCCAAAGCAAGAAAACAACTTTCCCAGATGGCTCTTGGCTTGGGTGGGCTCCTGGTTTATGTCTCACTGAGGCCCAGGCCTGGCTCCCCCTTGGGGTTGTCACTGGTTTGCCTCCGGGTCATGTGACATCATTCCTAGACCTTTGGGAGGTGGAGGTGCTCTGGCCTCACCCCTGCCCCCACCCTAGGCTGGGGGACGAATGTTGATGGGGTGAAGTGGAAGAAAATTTAACTGACCCCAACCCTAGACGTGGAGGTTGAGTGTGGAGGACTCAGAAAAACATTCTCTTCTGGAATCAGGGATTTCTAGGCCAAGTGCTAGATGTAAGGACCCTGCCGCCTCTAGTCCCCCCCCTCCCCATGCCACACTCTGTGCTGGACACTCGTAACTGCCTTACGTGATGAGCTTGTGTGATCATCCATGACCATCTTGTGAGGTAATGTTATTATCCGACTTTCCAGATAAACAAGATGAGTCTTAGTGAGGTAAGTCACGGGCTCTAGAACACGGTGAAGCTGGGGCTCAAACACAGGGCTCTGACTCAAAGGCCCAGGCTCACCACCCCGACCCCACCAAGAAGTCTGAGGCTGGAGGCACAATGGGCCATCGGGATCTGGGTGGCTCATCTCCCTTACGAGCCTGCAAGAGCCCTGTAGTTCATTACTTATTTTCTGGGTCCCTCAAGCTGTGTCTCTTCACTTCCCTTTGACCCTCGACTTATAACCTAGTTGTTTTTCTTTTTAACTGTGGTAAAAAAACAAAATAACATAAAATGTACCATCTTAACCATTTTTAAGTGTACAATTCAGTAGTGTTAAGTATATTCATATTGCTGTGCAGTGGGTCTCCAGAACTTTTTCGTCTTACAAAACTGAAACTCTGTAGCTATTAAACAATTCTCATTTCTCTCCCTCTCCCTCAGCCCCTGGTTACTACTCTCCTTTCTGTCTCTGTGATTTTGACTACTCTAGGTACTTCACAGAAGTGGAATCATACAGTATTTGTCCTTTTGTGACTGGCTTATTTTACTTAGCATCATGTCCTCAAGGTTCTTTCACATTGTGGCATGTGTCAGAATTTCCTTCCTTTTTAAGGCCGAATAATATTCCATTGTGTGGCTCTACCACATTTGTTTACCATTCATCTGTCGATGGCCACTTGGGTTGCTTTCACCTCTTAGCTGTTGTGAATAAAGATGCTTCGAGCACAGGTTTACAGTGTACCCCAGTTTTGCAGAGAGTAGCTGGAGGCTGGGGGGGGGAGCTCTTCTAGACTCATGTTTTATATTATTCCTTCGATCATTTACTTTATCTGTAAACAGACATTCAGGATCTTTATGGCAAAATGCCTGGTGGACACAATGAGGCTACGTGAAGAGAGAGATGAGTCTCGGCAGGGACGGGAAGGGTCCTGGAGGGCTTCCTTAAGCATGGGGCCGTTGAGTAAGTTCTAAAGAAGTGTAGCATCTGATGAGGTTGAGAAGAGTGGGGCAGCTCCCTAGGAGGGGGTCGGAAACAGCCTGAGCAGAGGCTTAAACAGAGGGTCCTTCCAGTGCCTTCGGACCCGCCCACCCCTGCTCCTCCCCAGCAGGCCGCTCACCGTGCCAGCTAAGCCCTGAGCTGATGTTTCATGGAGCCGTCCACTCCTGTGTCACCCTCCCCACAGCCAACCAAGTTCATGGTGGGCACCGAACAGGGCATCGTCATCTCCTGCAACCGCAAGGCCAAGACATCAGCTGAGAAGATCTTATGCACCTTCTCAGGCCACCACGGCCCCATCTACGCCCTCCAGAGAAACCCCTTCTACCCAAAGAACTTCCTGACCGTCGGCGACTGGACTGCCCGCATCTGGTCAGAAGACAGCCGGGAGTCGTCCATCATGTGGACCAAGTAAGGGAGGAGGTTGGGGATGGGAGCGGGAGGTGAGGGGTGGAGGGGACAGAGGGGACTCAGCCCAGCCCAAGAGTGCCCTGAGCTTCCATGTGTCCACCATAAAATGGAGAAAACACCCCTTCACAAACACCCGGGTTTATGCTAGGAAATGGCTTGATTCAGCCACTTCACAAAAGAATACGCTTCAAACTGCCCGGGTGAGTCATAAGAACAGCCGTGGGGTAATTTTCGTAACCCTCAAGACGACCACAGGCCGCACTGCCCTTCCCATCGCCTCGTTGTGTTAGGAGCCTGAACTACGGGGAGGCAGAGCCGTTTGCTGCTGCTCTCCCGGCCGGCGAGGAGTAGAGCTGGGGTTTGAACCCAGGCAGCTTGGACTGAAAATCTGGGCCCCTCATCAGGACAGCGTGGCGGGGCTCCTCTCCCATGAGGGCGGGCAGGGAGGAGCAGAGAGGGAGCCTGGGACAGAGCTGTGAGACTACAGTTAGAACAGAGAAGCTTGGGCACTCGCCCAGCCTGCCCAGAGAGAGGCCAAGGGGATGCCATGAGACTGAGCCCCCTCGGGATGGTCCCACTGCCCCTGGGTGAGCCGGGGAGAGCCAGGCCCCACAGAGATGCCGCAGTGCCAGCAGAGCCAAGAGACCAGAGCAGAGGCATGGGGCTGGGGGACAGGTGCCATCTTAGCTCTATGTGTGTGAATCTGGGGTTCCTTTCCAGCTCATGCAATCACAGACTCCTGCAGTGCCCATGCCACCGTGGACCCAAATGGGCCTCTTTGGTTCCAGTGGTTCCCAAATTTGGTTTCATCAGGATCTCCTGGGAGGAGTTATGTAGTTAAATCCAGATTCCAGGGCCCCAGCGTGGAGGTCCTGCTGTATTGGATCTTGGGTTTGGCCCAGGAGTGGGCACGTTGAGGAGCTTCCCTGGGCTTATGATTCACCAATTTTGCTTTTGGAGCAGAAATCTAGTCCAATCTCCCCATTCTGCAGGGGTGGAAATGGAGGCCCAGAGGGCAGGGCTCTGTTCCAGGTCCCATGGCAAGTTGGAGGGCTCTGTGCCACCTACCCAGGGTCTGGGTGGAAGTGGAGCCTTCCCAACACTCCTTGGACTCTGCAGCGGCCAGGGTGTGTGCTAACGGAGAGGGAGAGCCATGGATGGTGAGCAGAGCCCCTTCCTCTCCTTAGGCGTTTCTCCAGGCCCGTTCCTGGAGGGCGTTGGTGGGCCTGTGTCCTATAACCTGTGTGGTTTCCACCCTCTCCTCTGGCACAGGATTGAACAGATTTTGCAAATAAAAATACAGGATACCCAGTTAAACTTGAATTTCAGAAAAAACAAAGAATGATTTTTTAAATATGTCCCATGCAATATCGAGGACATACTTATACTAGAAATTATTCATCGTTTGTCAAAAATCTCTAGATAGTTTCTTTTGTCTTGCTAATTTCTCCCCCTGTGGCCTAGCTGTCCACACAATTAGTTGCAAAGGAGGCTGGGAAATGTGGTCTCTGGCTTGGCCACCACGGCCTAGCTACATCTGCATCGCTGCAGAATTTTTTTTTCAGATAGATATCATTATGTTTATTATACCCATTCTCTTTTTGAGAATTTTACGTTCCAAGGAGGGTAGTGGCATTAACAAGAAGATATGTCAGAAAACATTCTTGAGGAGAAATTTCAGCTGCCAAGCACCATGCTCTGTACTCACTGCGCTCTCCGTTCCCCGCTATCAGCCCCCCAACCAGGTCCATTTCCAGCTCTACCATCGGTTGTATGAGGGAAATCGAGGACTTATTCTCACATCTTTCTTGCCTCACCATCTATATCCAAGTCCTGACAGTTTCGTCTCCTATATATTTATTCTAAACCATTTTATTGAGATATAATTGACATGTAAGAAGCTGTCCATGCTTCGTGCATACAGCTCTATGAGTTTGGGGTAAGTATACACCTGTGAACCCATCACCACCATCAAGGCCAGAAACATATCCATCATCTCCCTCCCACCTCCTTTATTATAATTATTATTGTGTGTGTCTGTGTGTGAGAAGAACATTAATGTAAGACTTTCCCTCTTAGCAAATTTTAACTATACAGTACAGTCTTGTTAGCCACAGGCACCAGGTTCTATAGGTCTCCAGAACTTATCTACCTTGTATAATTGTAACTTCATACCCTTTGACTGTCACCTCCCCATTTCTCCCTTCCCCCGGCCTCTGGCAACCTACTTCCTGCTGCTATGAGTTGGACTTTTTTAAATTTCACATATAAGTGAGACCATACAGTATTTGTCTTTCTAGGTCTGGCTTGTTTCACTTAGTGTAATGTCCTCCAGATTCATCCATGTTGTTGCAAATGTCAGGATCTCCTTTTTTTAACGCTGAATAATATTCCATTGTATGTATATACTACATTTCCTTTATCCATTCATCCATCGATGGACATTTAGGCTGTTTCAATATCTTGACTTTTGTGAGTAATGCTACAGTGAACTGTATGGGACTGCAGATATCTCTTCAAGATCCTGTTTACATTTCCGTTGGGTATATACCCAGAAGTAGAGTTGCTGGATCATATAGTAGTTCTATTTTTAACTTTTTGAGGAACCTCCATACTGTTCCCCATAGTGGCTGCACCAATTTACATTCCCAGCAACAGTGCACAAGTGTTCCCCTTTCTCCACATCCTCGCCAATACCTGTTATCTTTTGTTTTTCTAATAAAAGCCATTCTAACAGGTGTGAGGTGCTATCTCATTGTGATTTTGATTTGCATTTCCCTGATGATGAGTGACATTGAGCATCTTTTCATGTACCTGTTGGCCATCTGTATGTCTTCTTTGGAGAGACATCTGTTCAGGTCCTTTGCCCATTTTTTAATTGGGCTATTTGTTTTTTTGCTGTTGAATTATATTAGTTCCTTGTATATTTAGGAAATTAACCCCTTATCAGTAGATGGTTTGCAAATATTCTCTCCCATTCCATAGGTTGACTTTTCATTTTGTCAGTTGTTTCCTTTGCTGTACAGAAGCTTTTTATGTTAATGTAGTCCCACTGCTTTATTTTTGCTTTTGTTGCCTGTGCTTTTGGTGTCGTACCCAAAAATTCACTGCCAAGGCCAACGTCAAGGAGCTTTTCCCCTATGTTTTTCTCTAGGAGTTTTATTGTTTTAGGTAGTACATTTAAGTCTTTAATTCATTTTGAGTTGATTTGTGTATATGGTGTAAGATAAGGGTCCAATTTCATTCTCCACTGCAGAAATCTTTGAAAATCTAGATTAAATCAAGTAGAAAGTATAACACTCTCCTAATCTCAATATTATGAACTTTTCTGGACACGTCCTTCCTCTGACTCCTTTCAGTGAGTCCCACGGCTGGGGAACTGAAGCCAGATCCAGCAACACGTGTCTGTCCCCTCAAGTTAGCTGTGGAGAAATGCCAGTGGCCAGCCCACAGGAAGGACCACACCCGGAGCCCTTTAAAGTGCATGCCATGAGCTGTGGGTGGGCAAGGGTGGCACGGCTAGAAGTCAGACACAAGAAGAACTTCTTGCCCAGCAAAGAGACCCAGGAGCCTGGGAGGGGCTGGGTGAGCAGGCTGTGGCTCAGCACCTCTCTGTCCCTCCCAACTACAGAGGTCCCTGACTGGTGGCCCCTGGCTCCCCACAGGTACCACATGGCTTACCTCACCGATGGTGCCTGGAGTCCGGTAAGGCCGGCGGTTTTCTTCACCACCAGGATGGACGGTACTCTGGACATCTGGGACTTTGTGTTCAAGCAGTGTGACCCTGCCCTCAGCCTGAAGGTCATGTACACCCCCCTCCCCACGCATCCAGGTCCTCAGGCCCTGGTAGCACAGCAAAGTCACCTGGGGGAAATTAGAAAAGGGAAAAAAGCAGATGTCTGGTCTCTCCTCCCACCAGGCCTATTCCTTCGGAAGCCCCGGGCGTGGGCTCCTGGAAGCTGACCCTTCCAGCCTGAGCTAGTCTTATCATATTAGCATAACCATAGCTGAGACCCACTGGCCGGGGTCATGGAGGGCAGGGGGTTCAGAAAACTGCGGGATGAATGTGGGCCAGACCGAAGAGGTGGGGGGTGGGAGGTAGGGTAAGGTGGGAGATGAGGCTGGGGGCAAAGGGTCTTGATGGCCAATCTCTGAGTGTCAACTTCATCCTGTGGGTCCAGAGGAGTCACCCAGGGTATTTGAACGGGGCCGCTTGGCTAAGCCTCCCCGGGGGCCAGGTAATCAGACAAAGGGTTACTCTGCTTCTCTCTCCTCCCCAACCCGGGTCTGCCCGACCCCTCCAACAGGTGTGTGACGAGGCCCTCTTCTGCCTCCGGGTGCAGGACAATGGGTGTTTCATCGCCTGTGGCTCCCAGCTGGGGACAACCACACTGCTGGAGGTCTCGCATGGGCTCTGCACCCTCCAGAGGAATGAGAAGAACACGGCTTCTTCTGTGAGTGGCCGGTGCCACAGGCAAGGGGCCCTCCAGTCATGTCTTGACCTGGCCCCACGGCACGGCAGGCCAGTCAGAGAAAAACATACAGCCCATCCCTCTCCCCTCCTGGGAAAAGGGTGGACGTTTTGGGGGAGGCAGTGTGGTGTCCTGAAATGAGCACAGTAAATGGGTGCTAGGAGTGTCTGAATCTATACTGGCTTAGCCACTAAGTCGCTAAGTGGCCCTGAGCAAGTCACTTTTCCTCTCCAGACTTCAATTTTTCAGCTGCAAATCAAAATGGTTTGACTAGGTCAGTTTGTCTAGTTGCAAACGATATATTTTTTTGCAGCAGAACCTGTCAAATGAAGGGTTAGGAGAATGTCCATAGAGAGGACGGATGGAAGGGGACTGCCCTGGGGAAGGGGCACTGGGGGCTGAGACCTGTCACTATACCCCACCCTGGTGGGTAGCCCTGGAGGCACCACCTCCCCAGAACTGTGGGGCACACTATGGAGCTGCCAACCCTGGAGCTGGGAGCCTCCCGGCTCTGCCTGAGGTTGTGGTCCCACCGCTGAGCTGGTCCTTCGTGGGCCCCCGGCCGCCATGTTGCACAGCTCCAGAGGGCGTTCTTCACGTCGATGCTCTTGGAACTCCTTGGAATTTAGTAACTTGGTGTCCCTGCTGCCACCTCCCGGCCCCAATTTTTAGCCCTCCTTTCCTGCCAGTAGCCCTGAGGACAGACTTCTTTGGGGGCTGCCTTGAGCAGAGCGGGGAGACCCCAGCCTGGCCCCTGTGCAGGGAGCACTGGCCGCCTACCCTCTTCCCACGAGCCTCTCTGTCCTGCGTACCCAGATATTTGAGCGCGAGACCCGGCGGGAGAAGATTCTGGAGGCGAGGCACCGAGAGATGCGGCTGAAGGAGAAAGGCAAAGTGGAGGGCAAGGACGACGACCTGAGGGAGGAGGAGCCCGCCATCAGCCGGGAGGAGCTGGTCGCCAAGGCCGAGGAGGAGTTCTTCGACATCATCTTCACGGAGCTGAGGAAGCAGGAGACAGAAGCCATGCAGAAGTCCAAGCTTGTAGGGGCCTCGCGCGGGGGCCTGGGTGGGCCGGGTGGGAGCCACGGGGCCTGGGTTCTGCCTGCTTGCTGACCTCCCGGTGACCTCGAGTAAGTTGCCTTAGCAGGTGGAACTTCATTTGTCCATCTGGCAAATGGGAAGAATTCTTCTCTTCCCCCTGCAGAAGCCCGAGTCTCCAAACGGACTTCAGGTTCCATGCTTCTTGGAGTCCTCTCCCCACCAATAGGCTCCTTGAACATGCGAGTGACAGCCTGAATGATGATCCCAGGCTAAGCGAGCCCTGGGACCCGAGGAGGAGGGACTGTGAAATCCGCAGTGTGGAGGGCATCCTGCCTGTCCCACCTGGAGTCAGGGGTGACTGGTGCTGAGCTCATCCATCCGTGGCCCCGGCTCTAAAGCACTTTCTAGCTGTAACGAATGCGCTGGTCACTGCACTTCTTGGCTCCTGAATTTCCATCTGGAAAATGAGGAGATTGACCTATAAAGATGGTGTCTGGTCACCTTCCAGGCTGTCTTCTGTGCCAGGGACCAGAGGAAGAGAAAGGCATTGTCACTCTGGGCCCACAGATAAGTTGCCAAGGTGTGAACGAGCAAGAGAACAGCAAGGAAGGGACAGAACGAGCTGGTGTGCGCCAGGATCTTCCCTTGCGAGCCGGACCCGCTACATAATTTGGGGGCATGGCCCGGTATAAAATGAAAAGGTGGGGCCCCTTGTTCAACAAGTATTGAGAAGTTCAAGACAATGACAGCAGAACGTTAAAGCGAGTGTGGGGCCCTGTGAGCACAGGCCCCGTGGGACGGCATGGGACGCCCACCCGCGACTCCAGCCCGCTTGTGTGGCACGTTCTGGGGCACTGATGGAGTGGGCAGGGCGACGGAAGAGGGTGAGCACGTGGGGAAGATAATCGGTTCCATCTCGTGGCTTCTTCCCTCTTCTGTCTCCCTCCCACGGGGGTAGGGACAGGCTGTGACTTCTGTCGGAAGTTCTCGGATGCGGGCGGCTCCATTCTCACGCCGTCTGAGTGGCGCAGGCAGGGCAGAGAGCTCCCTCCGTCTACGGCAGAGGCCAGCCTGGAGTCCTGGCGTTTGACCCACCGCCGGGGGCTCCTCCCATCCACAGCCCTGGGCCCTCCAGCCTCCAGAAGGCGACCCCAACATTGGCCGCCTTCCACCGTGCGCTGCGGCTGACAGAGGCCGTGTGCCCTCACAGCAGCTGAACACTCTAGACGACGAAGCTGAGCCCCGGAAGGGGTTAAGGTTCACAGAAGTGGCCTCTCCCTCTTCTGCCAGCCACACACTTCCTCCCTCTCTCTTAGTTTTCTGCAGTTGGTTGGAAATTCTGGGGTCGGAGCTGAGAAAGCAGCGCTGGGTCCTTACACCCATTATTTCTCCTCCCGGCCACAGCCCTGTAAGGAATCATGTCCACTTTACAGGGAAGGGGACCATGGAGACCCAGGAGGAGCTAGCTCAAGGTCACCCAGTCAGCAAGCAGCAGAAGCAGGACGTGTACTTGAGTCTGCCAGACACCCCAGGCCGTGCCCGCCGTCCCCACCCACTGGCTCTGAGCACCCACTAGGCCCTCGCAGCCACCGCACGGTCTCCTGGGTGCCCGGCACTCCAGGCCTCAACCTGTTGGCTGTTTTTGGCCTCAGGGGATTAATTTCCTGGGGGGCAGGGGAGACCTGCCCCCCACCCCCCACAATTCTGTGCTGTCTTTTCTTGGCAGAAACAACCAAGTCTGGAGACAGACCAGGAGGTGGAGGGAGAGGACGAAGAGGAGGAAGAAGGAGGTGATGAGGAGACTCCGGCCTAGACGGTCAGCCTGGACGGCAGCCCTGCTCACCCACACGTCCATTTCCCACCTCTTGGCACTGCTGTGGTCCTACGAGTCGGGGCTGGGCTCCTCAAAGTGGCACTGCGGGGTCAGGGCTCAGGGAGCAAAGGGGCCCTGACCCACCTCCACGGCCCACAGATCACTGGCTCACACTCACTCACTGAGCCAAGTCCCCAGAGACCCCCTTGGAGGGAGGGAAGGGGCAGGGCTCATCCCTGAACTGGTGCCCCTCATCTCAGCCACCCCGGGCACACCCGGCTGACTCGGTCCACGCAGCCTGACCCTATGTGGTCCCTTGAATTCAGCTTCTCAAGAGTTTTCCCAACATTTTCTTTCACAAGCTTGCAAAGCTTTGACTGGGCTCACCAAGGCCCTGGTGGGGCCTCGGAAAGACCTGTGGGTGGGGCAGGGGTTCCTCCTTCTCCTTCACTGACCCTCCCACCCCACACAACTCGGTTTCTGTCCACTTTTGAAGTGTCTTTCCAAGTAACTCCCCTGGGCATGTTTACCTCCAAGGGGGTGAGAGTAGATGCAGGAACTGAGCTTGGTTATTATTGTGCCCTGCAAGCTTTCTATTACCTTAATCCTTGTAAAATTAAATTAGTGATAATGATGCTGACAGTTAGTGCTTACTATGCATCCTGCGCTAAGAGCTTTTCATGTTATCTCATGTAATTCTTTTTATATAATCCCCGGGAGGTTTGTACTCTGATTATCCTCACTCTGCAGAGGAAGAAACCAGTTCTGGGAGAGGTGCGGGGACTTGCGCAGGTCACAGAGCTAGTAAAGGGCAGAGCGGGGACAGGAGCCCAGAAAACTCATTCCCACCCCTACACAGTCTACGGTGGGCTGGGCGCTGTGCAGAGCCCATGGGGGCTCCAGGGTGGGCAGTGGGCAGTTCCCCTGAAACCACAGCACAACAGAGCACTCAGTGACCATTGCCAGAAACGTCGTTAGGACGAGAGGACACCTCAGAGCCAGCTTTGCACCAGGAGAAGTCCCCCAACCACTGATCATTCTGTGGGTGTCAGGTGGTCCTGACACGATCAGGGACACAAAGTGCCCTTTTAAAAAATGCTTGTGTTAAGAATCTCATTGGGGAGGGACCCAGGGCCAGCGCCCCTTGGGCCCAAAGGAAAAAAACATTGAGTTGTCACTGTGGCTAGACTTTGATAAAATAATCATCACAAGTCACATTTATTGAATGCTTGATCTTCTCAATATCCCCAGAAGGAATGCTATCACCATCTTTAATCCCTGAGTCACGGATGTGCCAAGCGAGACCCAGAGAGAGCGAGTAAGCTGCCTGAATCTCCTGGGAGCCAGTGGCAGAGCTGGACTTCAGCCCACAGTCCCGGCCCTAGAGCTTCCGCCCATACACACTCCATCCCCAGGTCTCCCGGGAAGGGGAGTGGGCCAGCCGGGTTTCTGCTCCCTGCCCACCGTTGCCACCCAGGCAGAGGATGCCCACACGTCACACCTCCTGCTCTGTACAGTCTCCTGTGATAGGCCCCTCACTGTGTGAGGACACGGGGAGCCCCAGAGCTGCCCGTAGAGCAGTGGTTTCAACTGGGGGTGATTTTTGCCCCTGATGGGACACTTGGCCATGTCTGGGGACATTGTGGATTGATATTACTGGTTGGAGGGTGCTGCTGGCATCCAGTGGGTAGAGGCCAGGGATACTGTTCAACTTCCTGCAGTGCACAGGACAGCCCCACCATGAAGAAAGATCCGGCCCAAAATGTCCTTAGTGCTGAGGTCGACAAACCTGACTTAAGGAGAAAATCCATCCAAATGAAATGTCCCAGGATAAAGTCACAGCTCCCTATTGCATTAGTCCAGGCACACCGATGGACACCTCAGTGAGCTGCTGGGACGATGAGCTCCAAGGGACAACATTCTTTTGCTGTACTAGAATTTTGGACTTTGGCTTGTGCTTGCAAAGATGGGCCACTGCTGGGCCTGCAAACCCTGCGCTGTGGGCACAGAGAGCACTACTGTGTCAGGATGGCATTTGAGGAATGGGCGTGGGAGAGGAGAGGAGGGCCCACAGGCATCGCTGGGCAAAGGGCGGCGTGAGCTCTGCAGATGTGATGCCCTTGCTGCCCATCCTCACGGCCATGACCTTTACCTCCTCGTTCACCAACCTCACCGGGAACCCATTGCTTAGTCTCTCCCAAGGGGAGCAAAACAAAACCACAATGCCTCATGGGAGAAGCAGAGGCCTCTGGAAAACCCCACTGCCGTGGGCGTGGACTGTGAACTGTGGAATGCCGAGGACGGGGCCTGGATGTGGGGTCGGAAAGTGGCAGAAGCAGCGGCCAGACCCAAGCGTCCACAGCAGAGTTAGGTCCCTCCTGACAGTGCACACCTTGGGGAGGATGTGCTCCTCCTCTTGGATTCTACTCAGCTGATTGATTGATAAATGTCTCTTAACTGATGATGCTTCAGTGTGCAGCCATGACAGCCCAGCAGGCTACGACGGGACTCACTGTCCCACATTCCCTTCTGTGTGGCAGCTGGGTACAGTCCAGGGCTGGAATCTGAAGAAGGACCCCCTTGCCCTTTGTTAGAAACAAAATAAAGTGTTGTCCAGGGTCCAGAGCCCCTGGAATGACACTGACCCCCCCAGAGGGAGGCAAAGGTGACTGCGAGTTACCCACAAGGTCAGACCAGCACCCCCTTTTGGCTCTTCCCTGACCCCCAGAACCAGAGACCCAAGAGCCACACCTCTGTGAGCTAAGGGCCTGCAGGATGGAATGGGAATGGCGGACAGAGCAGGGTTTTATGGAGCTTACAGGCAGGCGAAAGTGTCCGGATTTGAAGCCTGCATCCAGCTCAGGTGCTTGCCATCTGGCTAACGTTGTCCTCACTCAGCCCTGTGCCAGGTACCGGCCACAGAGCCGCAGGTACCAGCCATGGAGCAGCGAATAAGCCAGACACAGACTCTGCTCTCCCAGAGCTTGTATGCTAATGGAAGAGACGGAGAGCTGACAAATACAGAATGACAGTTGTGCAAAGTGCCATTTTAAGGGAAAGCGCAGGGTGCTATGAGAGGGATAATAGGAGGAACTAACCTAGACTCTAGTGGGGAAGGAGCTGTCAGGGAGTCCTCAGTGAGAAAGTGGCAATGAAGCTGGGACCCAGAACGGGTACGAGGCAGCCAGGTGGTGTGTGTGCACGTCCATGTGCATCTGTGTGCCCGTATATGCACACCTGTGATTACGGGGATGTACAATGGAGGGGGCCTTCCAGGTAGAGGAGAGAAGACAGCTGGTGCTGCTCTGTTTGACCAAGTGGAGAAGTCGATGTGGTGGAAGTGCGGTGAGTGAAGTCTGGGGAGAGGGGAGTGAGCCTGGAGAACAGGCAGGGGCCAGGCGGGCAGGGCTGTGAAGGTCTCTTTAAGGATTTTGACCTTTCTCCCGAGATCACTGAGATCTCAGTGGGGGGGGAGGGGCGTGATCAGACTTGTACTTCCACCAAATCACTGGCCTGCTCATGGATGACGGCCTGGAGGGCCTGGAGGGAGGCAGCACAGAGACCAATTGGGAGGACGTTAGGGTGTAAGGTGAGAGAAGATGGCGATGTGGAGTGGGGCAATGGCTACAGGGTTACTTACCTCTCTGCACCTCTCTTACCTACCTCAGGGGATTATTTAGGGGAGTAAGTGAGATAACACATGACACCATCACAACTGAGTTCAAAGGGAATGCTCAATCAGTGTCTGTTACCTCTCTCGCTTAGAAGCATCTGGTGGCCATCCAAGACAGCCTTCACCATGGGCAGCAGGTTCTAGGTTAGTAAGAGGAGCTACGAGGATGATGTGTGAATTGGTTTCTCAGGAGCCCTTCAGCATCTGAACCCCAAACCTGGAAGGGGATGCTGGGGCTTCTTAAGAGAGAAATCTTCAATGGATGCTTTGTTTCCCAATGACCCGCTTTGATTTCAACTCCCAAGCTATAAGCAGCCACATCCAGCTCACAAGCAGGGGGAGACTTTGGTCCTTTGGGCCCTAGAGGGTCACAGGGCTTTAGCAAGTGCTTAGGACTCATTGAAACCAGTAGATTCCAACTGCGGGTGGTGGGAGGTGGAGGTGGAGGTGGGAGAGGGAGGTGGAGGTGGGAGAGGGAGGTGGAGGACACCACGTAGCTCTGATTGAAAATGTCATTGCTCCATGGGAATAATGGTCACTGATGACGTCAGCTCTTAGGAGGGCAGCAGTGGCCTTTGCATTAGGTAAGGGAGCTTTCGCCTGCTGGAAACTTCAGATAAATGAATGAAGACCTCAGTGAGCTCTGAAGGGTGCACGTAAGGTTTTGAAGAAGGAGTTAGCCAGACACATAAGCAGGTGGACCTCCAGGACAGAGGCAGGAACAGAGCCCAGAGATGGCTGAAGAGAGCGGCATATCCAGAAGGCTGCACGTGGTCGAGCACGGCCAGAGCAGGGCGTGAGGGGGCGATGGGCCAAAGGTGAGGCAGGGAAGGCCCAGACTCCTTACGGAAGGTAGTGGGAGCCATGGCAAGTGAAAGGATGAGGCCAATCTGTCTCTTAGAACGATGATGGATGGAAGTGGAAGGTAGAGAGACCATGCAGGCTGCTGTGGCCATCCAGAGAGGACATTGTGAGGTCTCAGCCTGCGGGTGGTGGCAGTGGGGATGCAGAGGAGGGACAGAAACAACGGGATTGGATGAGTGATCAGATTCCAGGAGGGTGCTAGCACGGGGAGGGAATGTATTGAGCACTCACCAAGTGCCTGGGTCCCCACCCTCCTGGGGCTTCCTTTGATGGCTCTTCAAGGGCATAAGGAAGAGTTTTATGGAGAAGGAGAGGAGGGCTCTGATATGGAGGATGAACAGAAATCTGACAGAAGTTGGAAGGGGTGTACCAGGCAGAGGGACCGACCTGAGCAAAGGCCCAAAAGCAGGACCCAGCTTTTACTTCCACGTGGGAGCCACACCTTTGGAAAGTGGGCGAGGCCAAGGCAGGGAGCCTGGCAGGAGGCCGTGGTGTTGCCCAGGTGAGAAGGGTAAAAGGTGGAGCAGGGGGTGTGGCCAGGAGATGAGGAAGAGGAGAAACACTTGCAGAAGTGGAACCTCCAGGATCTGAATGCAGAGGAGGTGAGGAAAGGGGAAATCCAAAATACCTTAGAGGAACGGGGCCATAGAGGACGGTGGGGTCATTGACAAAAACACAGAAGTGAAGCAGAGGAAACAGTTCGAGAATGGGGACGACCTTGTGAGAAGTCTCCAAGTAAGATGGGCTGGGACCTCCCGCTTAGAGCTTCTCTTATTTTTACCACCATGAGCCACCCTGGGTGGGATTTATGCACATGGAAGAACAGAAAAGAAAGAGAAAAACAGCTATTGTCCAGTTGACCAGGGACCTCCTGGGGCTGATCCGAATAGATTAGATTCGGGGTCTGAAACATAAGCCGGGGGGTGTTTTCTATCCAAATGACACATCTTCAAACTTACCTGATTCTCACTGCAGCACTGGCCAGCCTCGGTGTGCAGCCTCACAGGGCAACCTGGGCCAGAGAACAGGATGAAACCTTGGGACCCCCGCAGGAGTGTTCCGTTTCCAGCAAGCTTCTCTTGGTGTATCTATTTATCAAATCCAAGGCCACGGGCAGCTTCCTGCCTCTGTTTATTAATAACTACACCTAACACAGGCTCCTTGGGGGCAGCCGGGGAAGCCAGTCCCAGGGCACAGGCTGGCATCATGCTGAGCCTCTGGGTGTGTGCCCTGTGGTCTGAGACAGCCCGGGGGAGGAGTGGCTCTTCCTTACCCAGCTCCTTCCATGGAAGTGAACCCCATTGGGCTCCCCTCGCTCAGTCTTTGCAGAGGGGCTGCCTGGCTCAGCTTCAGTGGGGGCAGGAGAAGACAAGAAAGATGGACCATCAGAAGCAGGCGGAGCCCCACCATCACCCAGGAAACTAAGGACCAGAGCCGGACTGGAAACAGCCGCTCCAGGTGGTTTGGCAAGTTGGATGCAGAGCGGGGGCTAGAATCCTGTTTTCCCGGGGCCTCCTGGGGCCAGGAATCTTTCCATTGTGCTCCCTGCACGTGTGACTGCCATCATCATCACAGCAACGGAGGCTGCAGCGCTTGACCCGAGCTTTCTTGCACGGTGTTGTGCCTCCTCCAGCAGGCAGGGAGCCAGGAGGGCACACAGACCCGACCATCTTGACCTAGATTCTGGGTTTACCGATGGGACCGTTTGCACGTGGAGTACACGAAGGCGGCTCTTCTGTGACACACCCCAAGTAATGTATAGATGCTCCCCTGCACCACTCAGGTGGGCGGCCTGGGCAAGGGGACAACTCTTTACCCCTCTGTCATTGGGCAGCGGGTGAAGACACCACGCCAGAGACACCAGCCACAGCCGCGTCGCACGCAGCGCCCAAGGAAACACAAGGCAGCCAGCCGCCGCCCTGGAGACGCCGAGGGTCAGACAGCAGATGTGCGAGGCCCCAGGGGCCGGGAGCGCTTCTGTCCATCGACCGCGCGGCGGGTCACGGGCAGTGGGAGAAGGGGCCCGGGCCGCGAGGCCGGGGCGCGGGGAGGCGCCGAGAGCCACCAAACGGACGCGGCGGCGCCGGGCGGACGCAGGGCCGCGCCGAGGCCCGGAGGTTCGCACCGGCGGCACTCGCCTGGAAAGCGGCGCAGGCGGCCAACTCTCGGCCGCAACGCGGGAGGGGCAGGGGCGCGGGAGGCGGCAGGCGCCGTCGGGGCCCTCCCCCGGCCCCGCCTCCCGGTCAGCGCCCTTGGCCGCGGGCGCGTTGTTGGTTTCGGGTTGTCAGGCAGCGGCGGTGCAGGCGAGGCTGCAGGGGACCCGGCAGCGGTGGGGGTGCGGCTCGGCCATGCCCGCTGTCGCGGCCTGAGCCCCTCCACCCGCCGCAAGCATGAAGGACAGCGGGGACTCCAAGGACCAGCAACTCATGGTGAGACGCCGTCAACCTCCTCGCCCCCATCCACGGCCCCCGGAACCCAGACTCTCGATCGGCCTCCCTGACCCTCCACGAAGAGGACACTCAGGATCAGGGACTGGGACTGTCCAGAGCAACTTTGCCCCAGTCCTGGATGTCGAGAAGGAAGGCATCAGAGCCATCCTTCTGAGGTCTTTAAAGTTAGCCTGGCTTCAACTCCACCCCTTTACATCTTCCCACGAGGGGACCCCCACCAACCCCAAAAGCCTGTGCCGATAGATAGGTCTGGGGGGCAAGACACTGCTCTCTGACCCAGAAAAGCCAGGGCGGGCTGGAGCTACCTGCAAGGAGTGGGAAGGTGGGAGTTTCCTGGTGAACCAGAGGGTACCCGGGCCAGTGGGGTCAGGACTTTAAAGGGAGGGGGGTCACAAATAGACAGACAAGAGCTCCCAGGTGCCAGAGGAGCTGGCATGGGTTAGGAGTGCCTGGTTATTGGGTTGCACCGCAGATGCTGTCCAAGCCATAACTGTAAATTTTCAGAGAAGTGTTGGAAGCAGCCAAGATGGCCCCCAGAACCCCAGGGTCTGGGGCAGAGGAAGAAGTGTGAGTGGAGGGCATGGGGACCAGGTAGAGACTGGAGAGATTCCTGACTATCAGTGGTGCTGGATCAGAATGATGAGGGGGAAGACTCAATGACCCCAAGGCCGCCACCGCCTCCCATCCCTGTCCCCATCCCCTTACTTCTGGGATCTGGGAATGGGCCTTCATCACCAGCAGGTGGGTGGTGATGTAACTGGCGGATGATGCAACCCCCAGAGACACCCACCTCTGCCGGGCGAGCTCGCTGCAAAGGTGAACCTCGGGCCCAGCCCCCAAGCAAGACCCAGACTCAGGAGCATCCTCTCCGGCAGTTTAGAATGTGTCTCTTTGAAAATGGCTTGCCTTAGCATGCGTGCTGTGCCCCCCACCCCGCCCCACCCCGGGGCAGGGACAGAGGGTCCTTCCCTCCCACCAGTGGAGTTTGGCTGAGGAGGCCAGTACAGATGATCTGATGGGCAGTGGAAGTCCCTCTGAGAGTGAAGTGTTCTTACTCCGCCGAGGGCCGTCAGTTACACCCGCACACCCAGCAGGTATTTCCCTTGATCAGCAGAAGAAACACTCCATGCTCTGTTCTTCCGGGGAGACCCGTGCGCGGGATAAAGCACCAGCATCTCTCACTGGCTGGGGAATAAAGTGAGGCGGGAGCCCCGATGGCCTGTCCTCCGGCGGGAATGTGGTCACAGGTTGTTAGGATGAGGAAGAGAGGTTCCCAGAGCCCCCAGCCCCATCCCGCTGGCCACTGTGCCTGCACCTCCAGGTGCAGAGTGTCGTTCACAGACGCCCAGACAGGCTGCTCCGGTGCCAAGGGATCCAAGTTCAAAGCCCAGGGGAGCTGCGGTGTGTAATTTGGGCATGTCGCTGATGCAGCCTGGAGGAGCAGACAGCTCTCTCCCCTGGGGCTCAACCTGAGGCACGGGCACCTGGGAAATTCACAGACTCAGACACAGTCATGTTGTGTGGACCTGCTGCCTTGAACCACTGAGTTTTCCTTAAGACAAAGGAGGCCTGGGATGGCTGGACAGAGAACCCCTGGGGCTTGCCCAGGGGGAATCCTAGGGTCCTCTCATCTTCTGTGTCCTGGCACAGCCCTCTCCATCTAATCGCTGGGGCCTGGCCTTCCTTCCCAGGTGGCACTCCGGGTCCGGCCCATCAGCGTGGCAGAGCTGGAGGAAGGAGCCACCCTCATCGCCCATAAAGTGGACGAGCAGGTAGGCAGGACTGTGGCCGGGAGCTGCAGGGCAGGGCAGAGGTCTGCTCACACCTGCTGTGGCTTGCAGCACCATCCTTCCTCTACCCACTGAACTCTTGGCTGTGCCCTTGGCGACATCGTCAAGGAAACTGGGGCTCTTCTTCCAGGAAGCCTTCCTAGATTGATCCAAGGAGAGCTAAAAGTTTCCCTAGCCTGGGTGGGCCCCGATCTCCTCTGTCCAGCCCTAAAATTTCACACACCTTCCATGTGCCCATGACATGACTTCCCCACCTTAACATGTCTGCCACCCATCAAGCGCAGATTTATATGGTCCGGAGCTAAAGCCCTCCTCCAGACTGTTCATGTTTTGCAAAGCCTATGGGTGTCTATTTGCTCTCTTGGTCCCCGTGTCGCCATGATGAGGTGGGCAGGGCAAGTCCCGCCTCCGTTTACACAGGAGGCAATAAATATTTATCAAATCCCCACAACACACTGGGGACAGTGCTAGGAGCTGGGAAACTACGGTGCACAGAACAGACCCTGGCCTCCCTCCGTTACCTTACAGTCCAGTGTGGACAGATGAGACATTAATCAAAGAACTGAATCACAAACAGAAGTGCGTACTGCTCTAAGAGTAGGAGGGGACTTCACCTAGCCCCCAGAGGTCAGGGAGGGCTCCCTTAGGACATGGTGCTTGAGCGGAAACAGAGGGATGAAGAAGAGGTAATTAGGAATGTGCATGAAGGGAGAAATTTCAACCAGAGGGACTTATATGTGCAAAGGCCCTGTGGTGAGAGGGATTGTGATGCCCTTGGGTAACTGAGAAAAAGCAAATGTGGCTCAGGCAGGAGACAGCAGGGGTGAGAGGTGCGAGAAGAGGCTGGAGATGTGGGCAGGGCCAGATCACACACTCTGTAGACCACGGCCAGCATGTCTGTCAGGGTAGGGACTTGAGGGCTCAGGTGCTGGGGTGGGGATAGGCTGGTGGTATGGCCTAGGGGGAGCCCAAGGCGACCACTTGCCTCTGCTTAGTGGCAGCTGCAGCTGGCTTCTCCTGAGCGCCAGGGCTCATCCCGGTGGCAGGTGTGCTGGTGGGTGAGAGAAGTTGGGATGGCACTGAGTGACACAGAGACAGGCGCAACTGGGCACCTGCTGGCCCTGGGCCCAGGCCTGGCAGGCTGCACTCAGGAAGCCCAAGGGCCAGGAGCAGCAAACTGGAGGTGGACAGTGCAGCCTGCGATGCCTGCCCGCCCCTGGGCTCCCCTGGAGCAGGTGCCCACTCCAGCCTCTTCCTTCAGCCCTGAAATGTGGGCACGGCAGAGCCGGGTGGTACCAGTCTCCTGATCTCTCTCCCTCTGTTCCCTCTTGTTTCCAAGGCCCAGGGAAGCAGGGGATGTCTGGGAAGACCCCATCTAAGCTGGTTAGGCCCGCGGGAGCAGGATGAATGCACATAACAGTCGTGTAGAGCAGGTTCTGCTATCTGCCAGCTGTGTGGCCTTGGGCGGGTTTTTCCAGGAGCCTCACTGCCTCCTCTGTAAGTGGGAACAGTAACCACAATGCCTTCTCTAGAGGGCCTTTGTGGGCTAATGTATGCACAGTGCTTCCCCACTGCCTGCATGCAGTAGGAGTTTAATAGCTGTGAGTTATCATCGTCTGTTAGTAACTGACAGTCCCTAGGGCTGCTGCACCGGCTGATGAGAGGGGCCAGCCGTGAAGAGCCAGAGAACTTGGGAGGAGAAACCTCCTTCCAGTAGCAGGTCCTCAGCGTTGGGACAATGATGGCTCTCTCTTGGCTGCCCCTGGCTCCCAGCCTGAGTGGAGGCTGATAGATATTAACTGATGCTGATGGAAACGCTCTGGTCTAGGGTACAGCCTGTTGTGTGCCCACACACGGCAAACACTGGCTCCTTTCTGTCCCTGCCAGTGGAGGGCGGGGGGGTCCGGCAGGAATCGGCCAAGCTGCACCTCTGAGAAGGTCCCGGACTGGGCAGTCCCAACAGGGCTGCTCTTTTGTCAGCTTAGAGATGCAGAGGGCTGTCTGCGCAGCGTGGGCTCAGGGCTCTCAACACAGACTCCGGCCCTACAGAGAGCTCCAGTCTTCTGGCCTGAGCTCCTTCTGTCCCTAGGGGGTTCAAAGATGTGCTTGCCTGGCCTGCACTTGGGGAGTAGCCACAGCAAATGGCAGGCTGGGAACCTCGAACAACCAGCCGTCCCTCAGTTGCTCCCTCCCTCTGACAAATAAGGCCCTGGCAAGCAGGAGGTGAAGACGCAGGTGTCCAAGAAGCAAAATGGACAGCTGACTTCCCTTGCCTCCCGCTCCGACCAGCCCCTGCCCTCAGACCTCCGTCCCTCTGCAGTGATCCCCACAGCTCGTCTGTGGCCCTGGCCCTCTAGGCTTGCATCATTGGCCGTGAGGGAGGCCCAGGGGTGCAGGCTTGGTCAGCTTGGGTCCTGAGCCTGGTGGGCCAGTGGAGAGAGTTTGGAAGTGTCCCCAGGTCAACATGGCCATGAGTCTCTTTCCAGCAAAGGTGCCGTTGGGCCCAACTGGCCTAAGCAGCGCCCTGCCTCCTCTAAGGAAGACGTCTGTTGGGATGTGGAATTTCTCTGTACTCATCTGCTTTTCATTGCTCCCTTGGTTGCGGCCGTTATGGCCTGGGTGGCCCAGCCCCGCAGAGGCTCCCCGACCCAGCTTCTTCTGGCCTGGGGTTCTGGGCTCTGCATCTCCTCTGTGATGGACGGGTTACTTCGCCCCTGCTGGTGCTGTCTCGGGCCTGGGGGTGGGGAACCGCTGAGCAGAGCGGCCCAGTGGTCACTATTGAGGGCTCAGCCCCTTGGTGGTCAGCAGGGAGGCGGATGCTGCCCAAGCCCACCAGTTGGTGGGTCCTGAGTGGGGAGAGGTGGACCGGGGACTCAGTCACCCACTGGCATGGGCCACTGTGTGGGGTCTTAGGACAGCCTTCCTTTGAGCTAGGTTTTTCTCCTGGGGACGTGGGGAGACGCAGCAACAAGGCTTTCAGAGGCAGACCCTCCCACGGGCAAAGTGTGCTCCCGGGTCAAGAGGCCGGGGTGCCTAGATTCCGGGGAAGCTGGAGTTAGGCTCCGGATTTGTAAAGGGGATGCTTCGGGTGCCTCGGCAGGCCTGTGGTCTCAGGGCCTCCTTTCAATTCAGGACTGTGATCATGATGCCTTCTGTAGAGGTCTCTGTGGGCTAACGTTTGCACAGTGCTTACCCCAGTGCCTGCACACAGTAGGGGGATAATAGATGTTAGTTTATCTCAAGTGCTGAAATACAGGATGGTTTCGGGCCCCAGAGGTAAGAGAAACTCGGCCATCTCCTGCCTTCCCGCTTCCTGTGTCAGAGCTCTGAGTCCCGTGGTCCCCAGATGGTCACGTCCACACGTTTGTGTTCCTGGAAGAGCGTAGTAGGAGCTCGGTCTCCTAGCAGCATCTGGAGTGGGACTAGACCCTGATGCCACACCCCTCAGGGATGCCATCGAGGACCACAAAGTTGGGGGGCCACCTGAGAGGCTGGTGGGGCCCAGAAGTTCCAGGTGGGAGAAGAAGCTCCAGAACAGACAGCTGCCTTCTCCCTCCCACTTCCTCCCCCCACAAAGCCCACAGCCTGCTGACCCTCCTCCCAGCTTCCAGACCGTGTTTATCTACAGGACTTAAGTCACCTGACAATGTGTATAATCCCATAATTAGCCTTTATCTGCTCAAAGTCCAGCTGTTACCCCCTGTGCTCCTGGTGTCCTGTCTGGGGAGCCATGAAAAGGCCCTCCACATCCTGGTTCCTCATCAGCAGACTGGCCGTTAAGAACCTGCTCCACCCAGCCCAGGAGCTATGGAGAGGATTATAGGGGATACTGTAAGGAAGGGCTGCGGCCACACAAATGCGAGGCTATTGTGAAAGATAAACAAAGTCTAAGGTGACAGATGCCGAGTGTCAGAGACAGTGAGTGCTGGGGGGGCAGCCCGCCTTTAGCCCACTTGCCTGCCTGGGTGAGGGGGACTCCCTACACACCCACCATCTGGGTGCTTCTTGGTCCTGTTGCCCCAAAGAGCTGAGCCAGGTGGAGAGTGACTGGGAGAGGATCCCAGGAACTTTTACCTCGCACCCTCAGCCATCACCCTCTGATCTCCCAGCCCTTCCCAGCCCCAGGCAACCACTCATCTACTTTCCGTCTCCATAGATTCACCTGTTCTGGACTTGTCATATATGTGGAATCATATGTCAATGCAAATAATCCATAGCCAATCTATAAATCAAAATTGGGGTGAGTTTATTATGAGCCAAATTTGAGGACTATATAGCCCGGGGCCTTCCTTCCCCTAGAAAGGAAGGGCACCAAAGAAGTGGGGTGTACACAGTAGTTACATACCGTCAAAGAGCATATATCACATATGAATGCAATGTCCTTTTTACAATAGTCACGAGATTGTCCTGTCGGCACAGTGATTGATGGACACTGCAGGTGGCAAGTCTGCTGTCTCGAGCTGGGTGGTCACAGGATGAGCACAGCAATCAAATCCTCACCTAGGGAGAAATGCTTATCCTTAAGGAAAGGCCAATGTGGGGGAAGTTGCATCCTTATCTTAAGGTCATTTGCTCTTGTCTCTGGGACTGGTAAATGCTCAAAGCAGATATACAATGCATGTTCAAAGGCCGGTCAGGCCCTTTTGGAAAAACAAGTTCAGGCTGAATTAGTTTTACACCAAATGGCTTCCACATAGACTCCAATATATCCTACTGCTTGCCATTTATTTATCACATACAATGTGTGGTCCTTTCTGTCTGGCTTCTCTCGCTGAGCAGAATGTTTTCCACGTTCATCCACATTGTAGCACGTGTCAGAACTTCCTTTTTGTGGCTGAATAATAGTCCACGGTATGGATACCCCACATTTTGTTTATCCATTCCTCAGTTGATGGGCATTTGGGTTGTTTCCCACTTTTTGGCTCCTGTGAATCATGGTACAAGGATGCAAGGATTCTTACCCTTAGCGTCTGGATGGGTACGAGGTGAGAGTGCTGGTTAAGAAGGCAGATTTGGGGCCACTTCCCCAGGTTCTGGCTCAGTGAATCTGGTGGGAATGGGACTCTGCATTTTCCAGCTCCTCAGGGATGCTGACTAAGGTCATGCATACCCGTGAGAGACACAGCCCTGGACTGTCTTCCAGGTCACACTTCACCTCACCCCAGGTCTCAGGGTCCTCAGAGTCCTGCAGGGAGGTGGGGACCTGGCCAGGACATCAGCCAGGTGTGGCTTTTTGCTAAGCAGCCAGCTGGGCCTTGGTGGTTTTATAAGCTCAGCAGGTTCCGTTCTGGTCTTTTCTATCTAGTCTGAAGGCTGGCAGGACCCAGAGACACCCTTCTTGGTAACAAAGTCTCCTTTCTTGAGCACTCACAGGATGGTACGTTTACACCTGGAAACGTGACCAGCAACAAATTCTCCTTCTTCTTTTTTTTTTTTTTTTTAGTGAGGAAGATTGGCCCTGAGTTAACATCTGTGCCTGTCTTCCTCTGTTTTGTGTGTGGGTCACCACCACAGCATGGCTTGACTTGATGAGCTGTGTGTAAGTCCACGCCCGGGATCCAAACCTGCGAACCCTGGGCCACTGAAGTGGAGCGCATGAACTTAACCACTATGCCACTGGGCTGGCCACCACATTCTCCTTCTTAAAGAAAAAACAAATGAAAATCCAGAAACAGCCTTACAGGGGTGACATCCACCTGGAATTTTGTTTTGCTGTGTTTGTTTGCACCCTGAGACTAAAGGGGCTGTGGGCCTGGCTCCCTGGACTGGAGATGAAGTCTTGTAGGCAGGGGCCTTCCCAGATTCCAATTCTCAGCTGGGGCTTCCTGAGGACACTGGGGTGTTGGAACGATCTCTTCTCTCAAGGCCGTGGCCCTTTGGGTCCTCCCTGACTTCCAACCGGGAAAAACTTGAGGCCCAGAGAGCTGATGCAGTTTCCTCAAGGTCACACAGCAGTGTTGAACCTGAACCCCATTTGTGGCACCCCTCCCTCAGGGATCTTCACTGCCGGTCTTGGAGGCTTGAGGAGGGATAGTCTACATCAGAGGTTTTCAATCGGGGGCAAGTTTGTTCCCCAGGGGACATTTGGCAATGTCACAGCTGGGAGGAGGTTGTGCCCCTGGTATCAAGTGGGTAGAGGCCGGGGATGCTGCCAAAGCTCCTACAACGCACAGAACAGTTCCTGAAAACAATGATCCAGCCCGAAGTGTCAATAGTGCCAGGACTGGGAAACCCTGGTCTCAGTCTAGCCGTTCAGAGGCCAGAGGGAGCTGGTTAAAACTGCCACGCTGGTCAGAGCACCGGCGGCTCAGCAACCTGCAGCAGGGAGAACTCCCAACAGGCCTTGTTCATGGTGATTCTCACCCAGGAGATGCTGGGGAGGAGTCTGGCCCCAATGGAGACGCAGTTTGCAGATTAGACACCCTCCTCCTGGCCTGAGGCCTCCTACCTCCTTAGGAGATCTTGGGTTTCCGGACTCAAAGTCTGGAACAGAGGGAAGGGCAAAATCTGCACTGAATTAAGAACGGGTCTGGGAGTGGAGGCAGTGGGGGCCTCTGCCAGGTTAGGAGGCCTGGAACTCGGGGACAGAGCCCTGCTG
Organism: Tapirus indicus; assembly: GCA_031878705.1. Taxonomy (NCBI): domain Eukaryota; kingdom Metazoa; phylum Chordata; class Mammalia; order Perissodactyla; family Tapiridae; genus Tapirus; species Tapirus indicus. The sequence goes on from CM062932.1 coordinate 53,456,897, forward strand.
TGAAGCTGCCCACCTTCCCTGGCCCGCCTCCCGCCCTCTCACCAGAGGCCCCTGTGCGTCCTGTGTGAGCAGCGTCCCCATTGAAACCTCCCAGAGGCAGGTGCTCAGAGTGCCGCAGGCATAAAACTTTATGACCTGGGGACTGTGAGAGAACACCCACCCGTGCGGAGCCCACCACCTTAGGGCTGGGGGAGGGGCCGGCCCAGGGCCCTCCCGGGTTGAGGCTCCCCACCCCGCCTCCCTGCAGCTGGGGAGCCTGCCTCAGCTGGTGTAGCGGTTCACAAGGCTGCTGTCACAAAGTACCACAGACTGGACTTAAACAACAGAAATCTGTTCTTTCACGGTTCTGGAGGCCAGACATCCGAAGGGTTGGCTCCTTCCAAGGCTGTGAGGGAGAATCTGTTCCAGGCCTCTCTCCTTTGTTTGCAGATGGCTGTCTCTCCTGTGTCTCTCCACATCATCTTCCTTCAATGTGTGTCTGTGTCCCAATTGCCCCTTTGTATAGGGACACCAGTCATGTAGGATTAGGGCCCACCCTCCTCCAGCATGACCTCATCCTAACTACATCTGCAGTGTCCCTATTTCCACATAAGGTCACAGTCTGAGGTATGGGGGTTAGGACTGCAACATATGAACTTGGGGAGGGCATGACTCAGCCCATAACAGGTGGGCAGTCACCCAGCCAGGCCGCTGTTGGTCCACTCATTCACCCAAGCGGCAGGGGCAGGCAGCCTGGTGGTTAGGAACCTAGATCTAGATTTTGGAGGTGAATAGCCCTGAATCAGACCAGCCCTGTCCTTGGCAGTGCCTCTTGGGGTGCATTACCAGTCTGACTCCTCCTTATGATCCAGCGATCATAAGAGGGCCTACGCGTAAGCTGCGGGAGAAAATGTGCGCATGGCGCTCTCTTAGCACTGCACCTGGCACCCTGAGCGCCTCCAAAGGCAGTTTTATTCAGCAAACGCTCCTCGGGCATGTGCTGGGTGCCAGCCAGGGCGACGCTGGGGAGAGCCTCGGAGGACGACAGCCTCCCAGAACAGGGACCGCAGGTGCTCACAGAGGGGGCCCGGCTGTCTCCTGTCTGTGGCCACCTTGGGTCTGTGCTCTGGAGATTCCTGGCAGTGAGGACAGGAGGGAAAATCCTGAGCTCTCGCCCCAACCCTGCGTTTCTCACAAGACCTCCGGGGATTCTGAGCTGAGAACCACTGCCCACAGCCTGCCTCACCTCATGACCTTACTCATGCTGTTCTCTAGAACGCTCTCCTCACCGCACATCTCTCGGCCAGTTCCTGTTCATCTTTTAAGACCCGGTGCGGGCGCCACCTCTTCCAGGAAGCCTTCCTCTAGTGGCAAGGCTGGATCAGGTGCCCCTCCTCTGTGCTCCAATTGCCCCCTGTAGCTAGGCATGTGTTACTGGAATGATCTGTTCCCCACTGGACTGTGAGTGTCAGAGGCAGGAAGCCACATCTCTCTTTTTCTCTCTCCCCAGGGCCTCGCTTAATGCCTGGTGCCTTGCAGGTACAGTAAATGTGTTCACCTGGCCTGAACCTGTTCCCTCTCGGGGCAGCCTGGAGCACCCCTCTCCAGCCTCTGGGGCTCAGCTCCAATTCACCTGGCTGAGGGGCACAAGGGCTCCATTGTATGTCAGAGTGGACAGGGATGGGGTGATGCTCTGGACGGTGGGGCCCACACGGAGACCCAGACAAAGCCCTCTTTAAGAAGGCAGCATGGCAGCTGCACTGACGATGTACTGATTCAGGAGCCTGGATACCAAAAAAAACCGAATGCCCAGGGTCCCATGAACTTGGCAGTGCCCAGAGGTCATTTGAAGGTGATCAGTGGGTGATGGGCATCAGCACATGCTACTCACCCTCCCCTGCACCAAAGGACCCCAGAGCGTGTCCCTCAGGCCACTGGCCCTGCCCATGTCCACAGGAGCACTGGCACCTGAGGGATGACAGGGGGTACGGCTGGTCAGGTTCCCGTTGCCTCCCACTGGGACCCGTGCCAGGGGACTTGGAGGCAGGTTTATCTTCACTGGGGTCTGAAACATGATCAGGGCTCGTGCTGCTGGCTTTAGGGCCTGAGACAGGAACTGGATCCTGGAAGAGGCTCCCAGGGCACTGGGGCTGACGCCCTGAGGAGGTGGCTGGGCACCCCAGGTAACGGCACAGGTCCAGATGCCCTGCGCACACCTCACTGCAGCCCCCAGCCTTTGGCAAGCTGTGAGGGGCCGAAGTCAGTGGCCTCGTTCTTTGCTCGCACAAAGCCCCAGCCCAGCCTGGAGTTGTCCCCTCTAACTGGCTTCCCTGAGCCCCACCTGATGGATGAGACTTCTGGGTGAGGCTCCCGGGTGAAGGGTTCCTGGGAGCTGCCTTAACCCCTCCCTTCTCCCTCTCCATTGAGAATCCCAGGAAGGGGCCTTGCTGGGACCCCGAGGGTCTTAGGCCAGTTTACATACAGTGAGCACAGGTGTGGCCCTGCTGCAGGGGTCCAGATGGTGAAGGAGGGGTCTTGATATCAGGGCGTGCGTAGAGTGATGAGACGGGTCTGGTGGGAGTCCCAAGGCTGTGGCCCTCCCCTGTTCCAGGACCCAGCCTCCTAAATCCTGGTGCTCAATAGGGATGCACGCAGAGGGACCCACTGTGGATCTCCTGAATCCGCAGGGCTGGGCCAGACTCCCAGGTCGGCCTCATGCTGCCTCTGCTCCTCAGAGTGGCTGCCCCTCACCCCTTGTCTGTTCTCAAGCCCTTTTCGGGATTGTCACCAGCCCTGGCTCCCCTGGTGACCCAGGAAAGGAGCACAGCCACTGTCTCTGTGACCTTGGGTGGCCCTGGGACAGCCCATCCTCCTCAGTGCCTTGTCCTCTGTTAGGACTCAGTTTACCTCCATGACCGGCATCTCATCACCTGGGTCACATTAGGTAGGGCTAATGTGCACAGTGGGTGCTGGGGCCTCCCTGGGATGGGGGTCACTGCTGAGGGCCTGGGCAGGAAACCCTCCCACCGCCCCCATCCCTGCAAGGCCCCCATAGGAGCAGAGGGAGCAGAGGGGGGATGTGAAAGCAGGTTCAGGATGGTGGGCAGGACGCCAGCCCGGGAGCCAGACTGCCAGTGCCCTGGTCCCGGCCCTACCGTTTCCTAGCTGTGCGACTTTGTGCCTTGATTTCCCCGTCTGAGAATAATAATCATGAATTCATGTGAAAGGTCTCAATAAAGATAAGATATTGTTATTACATACCAGAGGGAGGGAGTGGGGAGCGAAGGCTGCCCACTCCCTCCCTCTTGACCACCTTCCCTCCCACTGGGAGAGGAGGGGCCGGTGAGGCTCCCATGCTGCCTGAGACCACCCCTCCGGCCCTGGAGCATAGCCCTGGCTTATTTCCCCTGGCTGTCTGGCACGTGCCCAGGTGCTCCTGGGCACAGAGCAGCACTTAAAGGTGCCAGCCGCTCTCAGGGGACACCTTGATGGGGCAGCCGGGGTGGGGGACAGGGACTCAACCGGGAGGCTAGGCTCCTGAAGGGCCTTGGGCAGGCGCAGAGCCCGTGGCATCGTGGCTCCTCCATGGTGAGGGTGGGGTCGCCGTCCTCGACTCACTGGCAGAGGGATGGGTGCGTGTCCCATCACCTGCCTCACCCCGTCTCTCCCTCTTAACAGCCCCTTGAACAGAAACCCTTGAGCACTCAGTGTATGCCTGCACTGTGCCCAAGCCCAGTGCATGTTATCTCACGGGCTCCTCACAGCCCCGCAGGTAGATGTACTCCTGTCCCATCGCCCAGAGGAGACCCGGGCTCAGGCAGGCTAAGGCCCTCACATGAGGCCACTCCACTAACAAGAGGTGGGACGGGCATGCAGACCCTGCCCCAACTTGCCCCTCCTGCCCGTTATCCTAATCCTAAGTCCCCGGGAATTCCAGCCCTCTCACGCATCTTTGAATGACTTCTGGCATTTCCGTGAGTCCAAGTACTGTCTCTCTCCCCATCCCTACCCGATGCTAGGAAGCCCCAGCCTGGATCTGGCTCCTTCCTCTACATCTCCCCACAGAACCCAGGACCAGACTTAGCACACCCAGGACACCAAGAGAGGGGCAGAGTGGAGCTGGGTGTGGAGCGGGCTCAGAGATTGTTCTGGAAAATAGGTCCCTCAGTCAGCCATGGAGCAGAGGAGTCCAGTCAGGCCCCTTGTTTATCCCACCACACACACACACACACACACACACACACACACACACACACAGCACAGAGGCCCCTACCCTGCAGAGAGGGGAGCCCACACTGGGACAGGCCTACCTGTACACTTGTCCTAGCTTCCAGCCCTGGGCCTCCTCCTTCTACCCCCAGCTCAGGCTCAAGGCTGCAGAGGGCCATTGCTACGTCACCCCCAAGTTCCCCCTCTCAGTCCCTAAGTCCAGCCCACTTTCTTCACACCTGTCACCCAGCAGCCACCGGCTCTTTGCCCCGCCCCTGGGCCTACACCCTGGCTGAGGGCAGGGCGTGGAGGGGTGAGAAGGGGTGAGGCAGGGCAGGCAGGGCAGGGTCCCAGGTGCTACAGGACTGCTGTGAGGCGGCAAAGGGTCTGCAGGCCTTGATCCTGGGTTTTGAATGCTGTTCCCCCCCCCCACTAGTGTGTGAGCCTGGGCAAGTCACTTCTTTGGGCCTCGATTTCCTTGTCTGTAAAGTGGGAATAATGATGGGCCTCACTGCCTGGCCTTGTGGTGGGGATTCACACGTCCATGGATGTAAAGTGCTTAAAGAAGGTCCTGACACAAAATTAGTGCTTAATAAATACGAGCCGTTGTTACTGTGGCTCCTCCTTTGGTGGAGGTGCACGGGGCGTGGTGTTGCAATTAGAGGAAGGGAACCTGGATCTGGGGCCCACATGACCTGGGCACCATGGAGCTCTCGGCTCCTTTGAGGCATTGTCAGCTGTTAGGAAGTCTTCCCCTCTGGGCATCCAGGGCCAAGCACCCAGGCCGGACACCGGAGAGCTGATGGGGGCAGGCTGGGCTGGGGCTCAGGGGCCTGGGGCTGCCCAGCACGACCTGGCCATGGACGCCTGGCTTCCGGCCCCTCCCACTCCTTGCCCCACGTCCTGAGTGAGGTGAGTGTTGACATCGGTGTGGGCCCCCCTCGGGGACCTTTGCAGATGGTGGTTCTCATGGACCCAATGGAGGACCCCGACGACATCCTGCGGGCACACCGCTCCCGGGAGAAGTCCTACTTGTTCGATGTGGCCTTTGACTTCACTGCCACCCAGGTGAGGGAGGGCCTGGGCCCGGGGACACACAGGAGCCCCTGTCCACTCTGCCCCATTTGGGAGGGAGCCCTTAGGGGACCTGCCACTGACCCTCAGCCTTCCCTCCACCACGTCCCCATGCACACAAGTATGCATGTGCCTGTATGGTGCGTACACAGCCTAGTGCATGAACACATCCGGGTCAGCGTGCACACACAGGTACCCACACGGAACATTCGGCAGTTGGCCCCTGTGGGAGCTGGAGGAAGGCACTTGAAGCCCATCTGGTGCTGGGAGGAGAGTCTTGGGGAAGCTAACACCCTCCCAGGGACCCCCATCTTGCCCATCTGCAGGATGCTCCCAGGAGCAGATGTAATGCGTCCTGGGGCTTGGGGGCCAGGAGCCAGCTGCGGGGGGAGGTGTCTCAGGTGTCCTGAGCTCTCTTTCAGGCTGGCGTCCCCCCATGGAGTGAAAGCAGAGACATCCATCCCTGTCTCCCACCTCCGCTTCTCTAGGGCTGAGGGCTCCAGGGACAGAAACCACTTCTGTTGGGGGCCAGGACGTGCCAGTGGACACGTGTGCTCTGCCCTGCCTGTGCCCCGGGCCCCTGATGGGTCTCCTCTTCCCTGCAGGAGATGGTGTATCAGGCCACCACCAAGAGCCTCATTGAAGGCGTCATCTCTGGCTACAATGCCACTGTCTTTGCCTATGGCCCCACAGGTGAGGGGAGCCCAGCCTGTGGGAGAGGACTGTATGCCCTGGTTGTCCCCTTGAGGATCAAGCCCCCTCGCCCTCCATCACAGAACTGATCTGGCCCCAGCTGAGTCAGGAATCAAGGACATGGCTGATCCAAACCCCCCAGGGCCCTCCGGCCCCAGAGTCCCATCCCCAGCCAAGGACGGCATCCTCCCCACCCCCCACCTCCCTGGCCATCTGGGAGGGCCCAGCCTTGAGGACAGACCCAGGTTTGCCAGGAGCCCCTGCCCAGCAAGGCCGAGCTCCCGGCCCCCACCCTGCTCACCGCCACCCTGTCCTGCCCCAGGCTGCGGGAAAACCTACACCATGCTGGGCACAGACCACGAGCCTGGCATCTACGTTCAGACCCTCAATGACCTCTTCCGCGCCATTGAGGAGACCAGCAATGACATGGAATATGAGGTGTCCATGTCCTACCTGGAGGTGAGCCCTCCCACCCCAGCTTGGACAAGAAGCCCGTGGGACAGGGGCTGGCCCACTTCCCTGGGGCAGGTCACTGGGCAGTTTCCTTGGGGTGCTCATCACTGCTGCCCTCCCACATGCATATTGTTGGCTTCACTTTACAAAAACCTGAGGCTCAGAGAGGTTAGGCAACTAGGACAACATCACACAATAAATGACGGAGAAGGGATTCAAACTCAAGATCCCGGGGCTTTAAAGCTGAACCCTACCCATTGTGCCAGACCCCAAGATAGCCTTGTTACTGAGCACAGACCTCGCCCACCCTCCTGGATGGCTCACCACCTCACCATCCTCCTGGCCCCATTCCTTAAAGCCAACCCTGTCTGCCCTGCCAGGCTACCTCCAGGCCCTCAGTGTACGTGGGTACAGCCGAGAGCTGCATACTGGACAGGCTTGAACCTGCCGCCCTTCACTACCCAGCTATAGCCCCCAACGCCCACTGCGTGGGAGTGCTACCACCAGGCAGCAATAGGACAGCGGGGGTGGGAGCACACAGAGGCCAGACGAGGTGGGAGAGCCAGTGGGCTGGGCTCCATCTGGCTCCTGGCTGCTCTAGCCCCCTCCGGGAGCTGATAATCTCCTGGGTGACAGCTCAGGAAGGGCAGCGAGGTGTTGCTGCCAGCAGCCGCTCCAGCCAGCACGGTGTTGACTCAGCCAGCAAGACACACTTTGGGGTGAGGGGGAGAAATAGCATAAGAGTTGCCTAGCAACAAGCAGGGCTGGCCATCAGTCAGGTCCCCATCCCCTGCCCAGTGCCCAGCCCACCTGCAAAGGAAGCCCCATTTAGCTCTGATGCCTTCTCTACCCTTAGCTCTGGCAGCTCGATGTTTCCCTGTGGGTGCTGAAGCCCCCTTACTCCCACCCCATAGAAAGGAAGGGGTCCTTCTCCTTAACCAGGGTTTCCCTGAGAGGAGCCTGGAGCTCCAGAGCTGGGGCTCAGAACATGTGAGGTCCTGTCCCCTTCATGCTCAGGAGGGATGGGGAACCTGGCCCTTGCCTGAACCTCCTGCCCTCAGTCTCCTGTTAACGCCTGTCCCCACCCGTCCCATCAGATCTACAATGAGATGATCCGGGACCTGCTGAACCCCGCCCTGGGATACCTGGAGCTGAGGGAGGACTCCAAAGGGGTGATCCAGGTGGCTGGAATCACCGAGGTCTCCACCATCAACGCCAAAGAGGCGAGTCTTGTGCAGCCAGCCGGGGTACAAATGGAGAGGGACACTCACCCCTGAGGGGCAGGAGCGGGCAGGGGACTGCAGCCAGAGAGCAGCTGCCCGCTCCTCTGGGGCTGAGGCAGACAGAGAATCCTGTATCACCCCTGCCTCCATGTCCCCGGCCACGCTGACCCTGCGGGACTGACCAGGCAACCAGCCTCCCCGTTTACACACAGACCCTGACCTCCACAGACCCCTCAGCACACGAGGGCTGGCCCACCCCCGCCTGGGCCCTTTCCCAACCTCTCAGATGCAGGATGTGGGAGCAGCCCCACGGGTCCCCAAGAGCGGCCTCCCTCCCTCCCACCCACGCAGATCATGCAGCTACTGATGAAGGGCAACCGGCAGAGGACCCAGGAGCCCACGGCCGCCAACCAGACGTCCTCCCGCTCCCACGCTGTGCTCCAAGTGGCCGTGCGCCAGCGCAGCCGGGTCAAGAACATCCTGCAGGAAGTGCGACAGGGCCGCCTGTTCATGATTGACCTGGCTGGCTCTGAGCGCGCGTCCCAGGTGAGGCTGCTCGCCCGGGGCTGGGGGGATTGGCTGTCTGGGTGGGGTAGGGAGGGGGCCCTGCCAACCACATCAAGGAGAGAGGAAGGTCCGTCACCCGTTTCTCACAGCGTTTGTCCCCCACCACTAAGCCCTGCTTGCCTAGCTCTGGCCTTGGCCCGGCCCCCCTCCTGCAGGCAAACTTGGAGGTTTCATGGTCACCTTAGTGATGAGGCTGGGTGATGTCACTGTTGGCCCTGAAGCAAATGCACGGGACAGGACAGCGGCCGGGGAGAATCAACATGTTTCGTGTTTGAACATGGGGGGTTGGGTTTGAACAGGGTGAGGTTCAAGAGACACACCGCTTTCTTCCAGTAAGTCCGGAGGGCTCCCTGGAGGGACACAGGGGAGCAGCCATCGGGGAGAGGGTGGGCCAGTGAGTCCCAGCTTCGGGAGGCGGGGCAGAGACACCTCCTGTGGGCAGCTGTGGGCCAAGCCTCCTCGGCCTTCACGCTGTCCTGCAGGCCCAGGGAAAGGAGAGGAACCACACACACGCTCACACACACTCACACCCATGCACATACTCATTCTCCCCTCGCACACTCACACTTCCTCTCACGGTCACTCACACTCATGCACACACACTCATTTCCTCACACTCACTCTCACACATGCATACAAATACACTCATTTCTTTATGCACACATTCTCACACACTCATTTCCTCACACTCACTTTCTCTCACACAGTCACACACACTCATGCACACACATACACTCATTTCCTCACACATTCCCTCCCTCACACACACTTCCCTCCTCCCTCCCTGAAGCCTGGGGCGCCCTCTGGAGCCCGTGCTGGACCAGCCCCCTCCATGTCATTCTCGGCATGTGCATGTGCGCTAAGCTGTGCCTGGGGCCACCCTGCGGGAGACAAAGAGCCGGGCTCTCAGCCTGCTCGGAAGCCTTCCGTCCTTCAGCCATCACTCTGTTCAGGGGCCCTCCCGTTCTCTTACCTTCTCTAATGCCCTCACCGACCCTGGGAGGAGGGCGGACAAGGCCCTCTGCAGTCGGCTCTACGTTTCAGAGCCCTGGGGGCGGGGGGGGGGAGGGCTGTAACCCAGGATCGCCCCGGGTTGGTGGTGAGACCCCTCCCCTGCCCCATCCGGCCACGGTTATGCCCGCTGCTCGCCCCCAGACACAGAACCGGGGGCAACGCATGAAAGAGGGGGCCCACATCAACCGCTCCCTGCTGGCCCTGGGCAACTGCATCAACGCGCTGAGCGACAAGAACAGCAACAAGTACGTCAACTATCGCGACAGCAAGCTCACCCGGCTCCTGAAGGTACCAGCCGCAGCCGGGCCCTGGCCCTGGGCCCCAAGGGGAGGGCTGCCAGCTTTTGCAAATAAAAATCCAGGACGCCCCACTAAATCTGGATTTCAGATAAACAGCACAATTAGTCTCAGTATAAGTAGGTCCCACGCAGTATTTTGGACATACTTATACCAAACAAATCATTCACTGTTTATCTGAAATTCAGATGTATCTGGGTGTCTTGTATTTTATCTGGCGACCCTCACCAGAGAGTGGGCAGCAGGGAGGGAAAGGAGCTGCCCCTGACACCCCCAGGCTGTGGATTTGAGGGAACCAAGAGCTATCTGGATTTGGGGGTTCAGGTGGACAGTCGGCCTCATGGCTCAGAGTCTGCTGTTGGGGGGCCCACTCCTGGCTGGGCTCTGTGTTCAGTGCTTCACCCCACTAGCTCCTGTCAGCAACACTCTGGGTTAAGGGGATGACTATTGCCATTTGCAGATGAGGAAACTGAGGCACAAAGAGGCTACGTAACTTCCCCGGGGCTCACAGTAGTAAGTGCTGGGAGGAGGATCCAGACGGGTCTGTGTGGTCCAATATCACAGCAGCAGCTTACCCTCCATCTGCCGTCATGACTGCACCCGCAGCTGGGACGGAGGGACAGTTGCCCAGTTACTGCCATTTTAGAATGCGAGAAAGCTGAGGAGGAGAGGGGTGAAGGACCTCGGTCAGGCCCGGGGCAAGGGAGGGGGTGGCCACAGGCCACATTCAACCTTTATACATCCCTCACTCCAGCCAAAACAACAGTGCCATCAGCAGTCAGGAACAGGGTCGGGGGCATGGGAGGCCAGGGATGATGGGAGGGGCACAGAGCCTTCCCCCTCTGGCTCCCCGCCAACCACAGCGCTGCCTTTCCTCATTCTCGTGTATGGGGGAGGGAAAGGGAAAGCAGGAGGCCCTGACCCAGATGACTTGAAATTTTCAAATGGAAACTTTGGAGAAGAAACTGGAAGTGGGAAGGAGGGACAGGAGAGGGGGAGGGGAAATCTGGACTCAGCAGAGTCCGTGTGATGCTCATCACCAGGACCTGTGAGTGTGTGTGTGAGTGTGTGAGTGTGTGTGTGTGTGTGTGTGTGTGTGTGTGTGTGTGTGTGTGTGAGACAGAGAGAGAGACAGCTGGAGAGAGAAGACACACCACACCACAGAGGAGTGTCGTGAACAGCCTGCAGGAGCAGGATCCAGGGAAGGCAGGCCCTGGCTGACACAGCCCCGCCGCCTCCCCATCAGGACTCCCTCGGGGGCAACAGCCGCACAGTGATGATCGCCCACATCAGTCCAGCGAGCAGCGCCTTTGAGGAGTCCCGGAACACCCTGACCTACGCAGGCCGGGCCAAGAACATCAAGACCAGGGTGAGGGCCCCGGTCTGTCCCCCCAGGGCGCGCCTTCGTCCGTCAAGATTCAAGCGCCTGGACTGATGCCACGCCCTGCCATCCCTCCCCACTCTCTCTGGAGCCAGCCACCATTGCACTGGCTTCATTCCCCCGTCGAATGTCACCCCTGTACCCTTCCCTGCACCTTCAACACCTGCTTGCCTGCCAGGAAGCCCACAGCTCCCGAGGGTCTCCTTCTTGTAGTTCAAGGTCTGTGCTCTCCCAGTCCCATCTCCTTCCATCTTCCTGTTTTCATCTTCAGACGCTCGTTCAGACGTTTACATTTCCAAAGTATCTAATCAAATAGAATAGAGGCAACCATTATTGGGCCCCCACGGCGAACCCTTTAACGTATCATCTCCTTTGATCCTTAACTGAAGCTGGAGTTACTGCCATCTCCACTTCGCAGTTTAGGAAAATAAGACTGAAGGAAGTTCAGTGACTTCCCGGCTGGGCCGTGATGGCGCTGAGCCTAGAACTGGGTCTGCCTGGTTTCCAAGTGAATGTGCTAGAATCTCTGCTATCCAGTAGGATGTCTGTTTCCACCTATGTGTGTGGAGGGGTGGGAACGGATAAATGCAAGACAGACTTTAACGAACATTCTCCCAACGCTGCACTTTGCCAGCCACTGTTCCAGGTGCTTTATGTTTTACTCCAACCCTCAAGGAACTCAGTGGGGGTGGAGACATGTCCTAGAAACAGTTGTTTGATGGCTCAGAATATTATTAATAGCCGGTAAATGATGCCAACAGTAGGTGAGCTGGTGGGATCCCATGGAGCTCTTTGGGGACTGTAAGTGGGACACTGAAGGGTAGAGAGAACTTTCCAGAGTGGGGGTGCAGTGAGGGTAGAGGTTCCAAAGGCAGGAAGGAGATGGTGTCTGTGGTGGGGGTGGGGAGAGCAGGATGGTTCCTCGGCTACAGCAGAATGTTCATGGCGGAGCAGTGAGTCAAAGGAAATCCAGAGAGATAGTGAGATAGTGGTGGGCCTTCAACACCAGCTGAAGGAATTCGGACATTCCTCCAAGCAATAGGGAGCCACTGAAGGTTGATGAGCAGGGGAAGCAGCATTTTAGGGGTATGGATCTGCCAGAGGCGTGCAGTGTGATAGGTTGTGGGGTTGGAGGCAAGGAGGCCGTTACTGTCATCCAGAAAGACTGGGGGAAAGAAAGAGAAAGGAAGACCCCGCAGGCAGGCCCCGGCGCCTGGAGTGACGGGGCCCACTCTGCCCCCATCCCATGTACCCCGCAGGTGAAGCAGAACCTGCTCAACGTCTCCTACCACATCGCCCAGTACACCAGCATCATTGCCGACCTGAGGGGCGAGATCCAGCGGCTCAAGTGCAAGATTGATGAGCAGGGTGGGCGGGGCCAGGCCCGCGGCCGGCTGGAGCGGGGTGACATCCGCCACGTCCAAGGTGTGTGCGTGGGTCTGTGTAGTGGGAGCCCGTCTCCTGCAGCCCTTCCAGGCTGTCTCAAATTGCTCGGGGGCCGGGGGTGGTATACCTCAGGGTGGAGCATTGGACTGCCAATTGCTCTGGCAGTCAGGCAGTGCTGGGTTCAAGTCCAGACTCAGTCTCTTTCTGGCTGGGTGGCCTTGGGCTAGTCACTCAACTGCTCTGAGCCTTCTGTCTTTCAACTGTAAAATGGAATCGTAATCTGCTTCAGAGCATTGACATGAAGATTGGGTGGGATCACATAAGTGACGGACATGTGAGCATATAGCTGTGTAGGGCATCACCCTCAGGGCTGTGAGGCCGTGCCTGGATCACCAGAAGGGGTGCCAGCCTCTCACAGACCTGTGTATTTGCTGTGATGGTTTTCCGACAGATGGCAGGAAAGCGTCTAATGGGCGCCTTTAGATAGTTGACAGAAAGGTGCTGTAAAGGCTAGCGGAAGCCGTTTCATACCAAGGAGCTGAAAATCACCTTTGGGCCACAGCCTGAAGACTCTAATGTGGAACTGGGGTGTGGGAGGAGGAAGTAATCTAGGAGGTCGTTCCGGAGGAGGTGCTTGGACACAAGTGGTTTGGGAAGAAAGGGAGGAGAGGGCCCCACATGAGTCCAGACATCCCTGGCCTGACCCTCCCTCCTCCACTGACCTCCCCACCTCCCATCTGCTGGGCAGCCGAGGTCCAACTGCACAGCGGGCCAGGTGAGCAGGCCGACATGGGACAGCTGCGGGAGCAGCTCGTCGGCGCATTCCAGGAGCAGATGGACGTGCGGAGACGCCTGCTGGAGCTGGAGAACCACGCCATGGAGGTCCAGATTGACACCTCCCGCCACCTGCTCACCATCGCTGGGTAAACACCCCCTGCCTAGGACCCTCCAGGTCCCACCCCTGGGCCTGAGACAGAGGGGTCGGGAGCTGTAACTGCACGCTGTGCCCTGTCCCCCATGGCCTGAATCCCATGTCTCCCTGGGGGTGGGACTATGGCAGCTGGGAGCATGAGAAGTCCCGCCGGGCCCTCAAATGGCGGGAGGAGCAGCGGAAGGAATCCTACACCAAGGACGACAGTGAGAAGGACTCGGACACTGGCGATGACCAGCCAGACATCCTGGAGCCGCCCGAGGTGGCCTCAGCCCGGGAGAGCATCGCTGCCCTGGTGGGCGAGCAGAAGAAGATGCGGAAGCAGAAGGTGCCCAGGGGTTAGGGGTTGGGGAGGGTGGGTTTGAGAGGCAGGAGCCAGAAAGGGCTGGAGGCGGGCTGGGGAGGCATGAGACCTGGGAGCTCAGGCCACCAATCCTGGCGACCTTGCTAAGTTCCTTAACCTCTTTTGTGCCTCACTCATCTGTAAAATGGGAGTAGTGCAGCCCTTGTGTGTGTGCGTGTGTGTGTGGGAGGGAGATTAAATAAATGCTTTTCACATACCAAGGACTCAAAAAATGGTAGCCAGTATTATAATTAGGGCTTTCCAGATAACAGATCTTTGCCTTCTGTTCCGGGGCATACCCAAACCAGGGGGCTTCAGGGTACCCTGAGCCCCGAGGGCATCAGATGGGCTGGGGTTGAGCAGATATCCACGGGAGCTGGTACCAGGGGTGGATTGTGGTCGGGGCGGCAAGACAGTGGGTCCAGAGAGGCCACGTAGGAGCAGCCCCTGGTTGCGAGGCCCAAGATACAGCTCCGAGGGTTGGCCTTGGAATGGAGCTTCAGACTGGAGCCGGAGTCCCGGAACTGGAGGGGCGCGGACAGCTGGGCGGGCCGGAGCGGCCCCTCGCCCGCTGCCTGGCGCTCACCCCGCGCCGCCCCCAGCTGGCGCTGGAGCAGCGCTGCCGCGAGCTGCGCGCACGGGGCCGGCGCCTGGAGGAGACGCTGCCGCGGCGCATCGGTTCCGAGGAGCAGCGCGAGGTGCTCAGCCTGCTGTGCCGCGTGCACGAGCTGGAAGTGGAGAACACCGAGATGCAGTCGCACGCGCTGCTCCGGGACGGCGCGCTCCGCCACCGCCGCGAGGCCGTGCGCCGCCTGGAGCAGCACCGCAGCCTCTGCGACGAGATCATCCAGGGCCAGAGGCAGATCATCGACGGTAGGGCCCTCGCCTTGCGCATCCGAGCCACCCACGGGCCCCATGGACCAGCGGAGGGTCCGAGGGCATGCGCTGAGCCCTGCCCCTCCCCCAGCAGACTACAACCTGGCCGTCCCCCAGCACCTGGAGGAGCTGTACGAAGTGTACCTGCGGGAGCTGGAGGAGGGCAGCCTGGAGCGGGCCACCATCATGGACCGGGTGGCCTCTAGGGCCCTGCAGGTGGGCGCCTGAGCATGCCTGGACATGGGCATGCGCACATGTGCTGAGGAAGGGGCTGATGCCTAAGGCAATGCCTGCAGGTAGCTGGGATGGGGATGGGACCAGGCTGGCTGGCACCCTAGAGAGTTGACTCCCTTTCCTTCTTACCCCACCCAAAGCTTTGGCAAGCCTGAGCAGGGTTCCCTCCCAGGGCATTCTTCTCTGACACTTGTCCCCACCCAGAGTCTGAGGGTCCAGGTTGGCTATCTGAGATAGCACAAACGCCCCCAGATGCCCTCCCAGGAGACCAGGCCATCAGGCAGTGCCACTGGGGATGCCTAGCAGTGCACAGTTTACCCCTTGCTACCTGGAACACAAACCCACTGCCCTCCCTGGACTCCCAGCCCACATTACAGCCTTGGTCATCCTGTGTACCTTTGTCACCCTGTGCTGTTACCTGGTCCAGGACCAAGTCTTCTGACTGACCCCCCCACCCCCCACCTCCCCTCCCTAGGACAGCTCCTTGCCCAGAATGACCCCAGCAGGAACCGCGCTGACCCCGGAGTCGGACCCGGAGAGCGTGAAGACCCTGAGCTCTGAAGCCCCGCGCCTGCAGAACAGCATCCTCCCCCCACTCAGCACGGAGAGGTGAGATCAGGAACCGCTTCCGGCCAGTCCTGCTGCCTGAGCCCCCATGCGCTGCGCCGTGCCCCAGGCACACCAATCCAGATTCGGGCTAACTGGGGAAGATGGAGCAGGAACCAGAGGGAGGAGGTGGCACAGGTCTGGAGCCTAGACTCCCGGGTTCTCTCTCCCTTCACACAAACAGCTGTCCCCTGGGGTAGGGGTGGGACTTCGGTGGGACCAACCTGGTCAACAACCACCCATCCTTCTCTGCCAACCTCAGTGAAGCCAACCGCGTGTTCAAGGCCAGTCCCCGGGCCTGGCAGGTGAAGAGCTCCTCTGTGCCCACCCCACCCCCCATCCAGTTCGGCGGCCTGGTAACCCAGGAGGTGAGCTCTGAGTACCTGCTGGTCCCACAGGCTCCACTGCTGGGGGTGGGAGCACAGGGGTGGACACCCAGTGGTTGGGATGGAGCCTCTCCAAACAGCCACCACCCCTGAGGCCCCACCGTCTCTGCTGAGTGGGGCATGGGGTCTGTGCTGTGTTCAGTGCCTTTCTCTTCCCAACCACCTCGTCCCACAGGCCCCCACTCAGGACAGCCTGCTCAGCCTGAGCAGCGGGATCAACTCTTCCCCCGACAGCAGCGAGAATCTGTCGGAGATCCCCTTGTCCCACAAAGGTGCGCCCCCTGCCCACCCTGTGAGCCTTAGCCTGGCATCGTCTAAACTGCTCTGATCACCCAGCCTAAAGCCCCTTCCTGCCCTCTGCACTGCTGAACACACCCATGCATCGGGTGCTCCATTCAAAGGGAGGCACCAATGCCCAGAGGATTAACCACCTGCTCAAGGACACACAGAGAGCTGGGGGCACAATCAGGAATCAGAATGGGAGAAACATGGCACTTAGGATCATGTCCCCCCTTCCACTCAGTAATAATTGTAATAGCAGATATAGACTGAATCCTGGTCCCCTGGCCATAGGCTAAGCCCACTATCTCAGTTATCCTCACCCCCAGTTTACAGATGAAAGTGAGGCTCAGAAACTTGCCCCAAGTTTCTTAAATAGCAAGCAAATGGGCATGCTGGGATTGAAACCCAAGCATCTGGCTGCTCCTCATTTCTGCCTTGGCAGAGGAGGTGTATTGGAGGTGCAGGAGCGGGAGGGATATGGACTTGATCCCGGCTTATTGGTGCTCCCCCTGTCCTGCTGCAGAGAGGAAGGAGATCCTGACCAGCACCAAGGGCATCTCCATGAAGGCTGCCCGGCGGCGCACGCGGGCCCTGGGCGCCGAGGGGCGCCACCTGCTGGCTCCTGCGACAGAGCACAGCAGCCTGTCCCTGCACTCGCTGAGCGAAGCTGACGATTCTCGGCCCCCCGGCCTGCTGGCCTGCAAGCGGCCGTCCAGCCCCACGCTGCAGCATGCTGCCAGCGACGACAACCTGTCCAGCAGCACGGGCGAGGCCTCGGCCCAGGCAGTCGGGCATCATGGCAACGGCCCTGGGCCCTGGTTGCGTGGCCAGAAGAAAAGCCTGGGCAAGAAACGGGATGAGTCACTGGAGGCAAAAAGGAGGAAGCGGAGGTCCCGGTCCTTTGAGGTCACGGGGCAAGGGGTGAGCCCAGGGGCAGGAGGCGGGGTGGCTGGGCCCGTTTGTTGTGGGTGGAAGCTGAGGGCTGGATTCCTCCCAAGGTCCCAGGGCACCTGCATAACCCTCCATGCCTCTGTCCCCCAGGCTGGCATCATAGCTGGGGTAGATCCCTGTAGCAGATCCCCACGCTCCCGCCTCACCTCACTCTTTCCAACCAACACAGCTCTCCCGCCCCAAGACACACCTCCTGGGGCCCCGTCCCACGGAGAGCATCTCGGGCCACAGGATGCCAGTGTGCGAGCACCCAGCCCCTGGAATTCGGCATCTGGGGAAGGTCATGCTGCCTTTGGCCAAGGTCAAACTCCCTCCAAGCCAGAACACAGGTCGGTACCAGCAAGGGAGGGAATGGGGAAGGCGAGCCCTTGCCAGCCCAGGGAGGGGGCATATTGAGTTCCCTGCCCCTGTGGCTGCTCCTTGCTGGAAAGAGGGTTCTCGAAGAATATTCGTGGGACTGGCATCTTAGGGTTATGCCCTTAGGGAGTTCAAGGCCACTGGGTGATCTGAGAGGGGATGGGGAGGCATTCCTAAAGCCCCCCTCCTGGCCCTTCCTCTGTTGCAGGCCCTGGGGACTCCTCACCCCTCGCCGTTCCCTCCAACCCCGCTGGTGTCTCCCAACGGGCTACCCGTGGGCCCCGCCTGCCCCACGGCGCAGACACCCGTGGCAAAGATGGATCCCTCCGGCGTAACTGAGGGGCCTTCCTGGAACCGGTCCTCTTGCCCCCAAGACTGAATGAGGTGTAGCAGGAAATGGGAGATGGAGGCTGGGCAGATGGGGGTGACCCGGGAGCAGGAGCCCAGGATCTCAGAAGGCCAGGGCTCCTGAGCCCCAGGAATTGTGAGGGTGCCTGCCCCACCCTTCTATGCTTGCAGTGCCACGGGGCAAGGAAGGTGAGCCCAGGAGGCACAGCTGGGATGACAGGGCTCCCTGGCCTCCCAGCCCTGGACAGAACCCTGTTGCCAAAACCCTGCACAGACCTGTGGCCGGACTTGGCTTCAGAATGAGGGGGAGTTGTTAGGGGAGCGGGCTCCTGGACCCACACCTGGGGCAAGGGCATCCTGGATGGTTGGGAAAGGGGCCAACAGGGTTGGGGTGGGGGAGGGAATCTGGTTTTGTTACTTAGTAGTGGTTCCCCCCCCTCCTTTTTAATAATAAAATCCCATTTAGGTCTTGACAGTTGTGTTGGAAACTAGACCTTGTCTGGAATGTGGGGTGGCCGTGAAGATTCAACCCAACTCCCTCCCCTCCCCCCACACCCCATCTCCCTCTGGCTGGTTGCCTGGCACCAACCTACAAACACCTGGGGGATGGGGAGTTGTCTCTAGACCCTGAGGCCCCTCCCCAGGAAGGGTGGGGCTAGCAAGGTCCATTCATGCCCCATCACACTGCCCAGGCCCCCTCCCAGAGAGGTCAGAGACTTGGGGTGGCCCAGACTACAGAAAGCTTCACAACCCAAATGAGGTGGTTACCCCTTGGAAGTCGGGGCTCAGAAACTACCCAGCTAAGCCCCTCAGCTTTAAGGTGACAGAACCCCTGGTACTGGAGTCCCCGGGCTTCCTAGGCTGGGGGTAGCCCTGACCATTGGATGGTCTTACCTGCCCTGTTCCATGTGGGGGTGAGGGTCCTCAGGGGAAAAGCTAATGAAAGATGGGGAACCCCTAGACCTGTGGGACCCTCCTTGGGCTGATTTTCCCCCCGGGACTGGGTGGTTCAATCATCCCCTTGCCTCTCTGATCATCGGTTTAATAGCCAAGAGTGTTGTCTTCAAGTCAGCTGTGAAATCAGCCCCTGAAACCAGACATCTGGTCTACCACCCCTCACCTGGACTCCACTCAGCTCCGACGTCGCCAGCGCCTGGCCACCCTGGGGGCCTGTGTAGGCACCTCCACGCGCCGCGCCCCTCCCAGTCCCTCTGGGCCATCTATGCCAGGCCTTTATTCCCCAATCCGGAGGCGTCCAGGACGCCGAGCTCCCCGCCCCGGCCCCGCTTGGCTACTTGGGGGTCCGGATGAGGCTGTGGTAGACGGGCTTGACGATGAGGTGGAGGTGCAGGGCATTCTCCACCAGGTACTCGGAGTTGCGCCGCTGCAGGTCTGCGTGCGCCAGGAAGTCGCCCGCCTCCTCGCTGCTCTGGTGGAAGCTGTAGGCGTGGCGGACCAGCAGGCGGCCGTGCTGGCGCGCCCCCACCAGCACCGTCTTCTGGAAGCTCACGCCCGCCGCGTCGCCGCCGCTGCTGGCCGGCGTGACCACGAGCCGCGGCCGGCCGTCCTCGGGGCGCGCGGCGGGCAGCGCGGTGCCCGCGGCGTCCGCGTAGACGGGCCGCAGGCTGACGGGCAGCCAGCGCGGCGAGAAGAGTACGTTCCATGTGACCCGGCGACCCGAGTCGTGGCCGCTCGGGCCCAGCTGCGTCTGGAAGCTGGTGCTGCGGTCGTCGCGGGCCGGGTTATTGATGACCCACGGGGCGCCCCAGGCGGGCGCGAGGTAGTTGCGGGGCAGGAAGGCGCTGCCGTTGAGGTCGAAGAACTTGGCGTAGTGCAGCGGCGAGGCCGCGTGGAACTGGTAGGCCTGCAGCAGGAGGTCGGCCACCGCCTCGCCGTGGCGCGCCAGGGCGGCCGAGCGCGCCTGCAGCTGGAACAGCTGCGCCGGTGGGATCATGGGGTAGCGGATGGCGCGCAGCGCCCGCTCGGCCACGGCGGGGGGCGGCCGCGCGCGGCCCAGCCACGCCTCCAGCGCGTGGAACAGCTCCAGCTCGTCCTGCAGCACCAGGTCCGAGCGCGGCAGGAGCTGCGCCAGCAGCTCGGGGCTCACGGCGCCCCACTCGGTGCTCCCCGCCACGGCCGACAGGTTCCAGGCCAGGAACTGCAGGCAGCTCTCGCGCAGGGCCTCGTCGCCGGTGCTCACCGCGTAGTGGTACCAGCCCACCGCCGGGCCCGCGCCGCCCGCCAGGTGCGCGCGCATGTAGTCGGCCACGCCCCGCTGCAGGGACGCCACGCCGTACTTGGTGGCCAGCCTGTGCAGGGGGATGGCCTGGGCCAGCAGCACGGTCAGCTCGCCGCAGTAGAGGTACCTGTGGGAGAGGCGCAGAGGTGGGGCGCGGTCAGGGCGGGCCACCCCGCCACACACACCCCCGCCCCCACCCAGAGCCTCTGTCTGGGTCCAGAGGGGACCCGGCCTTGGGTGGAGAGCTTCGTGTTCAGGGGCACAAGAGTGGTGAGCCCTGAGGCTTCCTGTCTTTTCCCCTTTGGGCCCTCCCACGCCCATCCTACTTCACAGCCTCTTCTTTCCGGTTCTCGCGGGTACATGATTCAGCGTCCATGAGGTGCTGAGCTCCGTGCTGGAGCCAGACAGACGCGGCTCCTGCCGTTGTGGGGTTTATAGTCTGGGTTCGGATCCATGTCCCACACCACCTTGCCGTTGAACTTCACTGACCCTTACGCTAATCGTCTAGGAAGGGGGAATAACGGGGTTATTGTGTCGGCTGGAGGAGGATGAGCGGGCCTTGCCACAAAGTAGGCGGTCCACACAGGTTAGTCCATTGTCCCCTCCCCCTCTTCCTGCAGTCTCCTGTTTCTCACTGTGTCTTCCCC
The DNA here is from genome assembly GCA_031878705.1 of Tapirus indicus. Taxonomy (NCBI): domain Eukaryota; kingdom Metazoa; phylum Chordata; class Mammalia; order Perissodactyla; family Tapiridae; genus Tapirus; species Tapirus indicus. The sequence goes on from CM062932.1 coordinate 53,477,372, forward strand.
TGTCATTATCCGTTATCACTCTTGGTCACTCACTCCCTGTCTCCGTCTCCTGCTGTCCCTCTGCTCATCCTTCCAGCCGGTTCCTGAAGGCACACACTCAAAAGGGTTATGGCAGCAACCGCCGCCACGTCTCCCCTTTCCCCTGCATTTCGGCCCCATGTTTGCCTCTGGGAATAAAAGACATTTCCAAGACCCCCTTATAGTGGGTGTGGCCATGGGACTCAATCAAGCCAGTGAGATGTCAGCCGAGGCACAGGATGGGATTGGGGGGAGGCTGGTTAAATAAGACTGACTGGGGTGGAGGGGACCCTTTTGCCCTTCTGTGTTATCCCTCTTCCTTTTGCTTGTAACTTTGGAAGCAATGACTGGAATTCTGCAGCCATCTTGTCTAAGGCATTAAAACAGGGTTACTTTCTCAGACTACAGTGTGAATGGTGCCCCCTATGCAGTGCATTGGCAGAAAGCAGGAGGTGGGGTTGGGCAGGGTGGGTGGAGGGGCTGGCTAACTTTTTCAGCTCCCTAGCCCTGATGTTCAAAACCTGGCCAGATACCAAAACCACATGGAGGCTTTAAAATAAAAGACAACTACTGGGCCCAACCCCCAGACCTGAAACCTACAATCCAGGGTGGGGCCCAGGAATCCAGTTTTTATTTATTTATTTATTTATTGTGTGAGAAAGACCAACCCTGAGCTAACGTTCGTTACCAGTCCTCCTCTTTTTGCTGAGGAAGATTGGCCCTGGGCTAACATCCGTGCCCATCTTCCTCTACTTTATATGGGACACTGCCACAGCATGGCTTGACAAGCGGTGCGTCTGTCCCCACCCAGGATCCCAGCCTGCGAACCCCGGGCCTCCGAAGTGGAGCGTGCGAACTTAACTGCTACGCCACCGGGCCAGCCCCAGGAATCGAGTTTTTTTTTTTTTTTTTCCTTTTTTTTGTGAGGAAGACCAGCCCTGAGCTAACATCCGTCGCCAATCCTGCTCTTTTTGCTTAGGAAGACTGGCCCTGGGCTAACATCCGTGCCCACCTTCCTCTACTTTATAGGGGACGCCGCCACAGCATGGCTGACAAGCAGTGCGTCGGTGGGCGCCCGGGATCCGAACCTGCGAACCCCGGGCTGCCAAGCACGGACTAAACTGCTGCGCCACCGGGCGGCCCCAGGAATCGAGTTTTTAAAAGCTCCCCTGGCCAGGTTTGGAAACAGCCCTGAGAGCATCTGGTAACTGACATCAAACCACACAAAGCTTACAGGCTAGGGCCAGGGAGTCGCACTGCACTTTGCAAGAAGGCAATGGGAGAAGGGATGGAGGAGGTGGTGGCATCATCATCCTAATGACATCTGGAGAATGGACATAAGGCCCTCTAAGGGGACGAGGCTCCCGTGACCCTGTGAGTAGAGGAGCCAGGGGCATGGGAAGAGATGAAGCTTCCCTCCAGTCCTTCCGCTCCCCACCTGATGAACTTGTCAAAGACGGCGGCGCAGTCCCTGGGCTCCTGCAGCACCACCTCACTCTGGTTACTCAGCAGCCCCCGGAACAGCTCACTGTGCAGTCCCAGCAGCAGGCGGTGGGCATGGAAGACTCGGACCTCGTCGGTGCCCGCAGCCTGCACCCGCAGCACCACGTCGCTGGCATTGCCCTGCCTCAGCAGCTCCTGCAAGCGTTGGAGCAGCATCTGGGAGTGGTTGATGGAGGTGCCTGCTGCCTCCCCGCCAACGTCAGCTTTCTGGGCTGCAGCAGGAACACAGCACAGCTTGAAAAGGCACCCGGGTTCGGGGCTGTGATCTAGGGGCACAGAGGGACCAGCTGGAGACATGTGTGCCTGGGCGTGGGCAGAGGGCAGGTGGGCCTGGCGAAGCTGTGTGCACACCTATTTGTGCCCACGAAGCACGTGGATGCATGTGTTTGCACACAGGCACACCCCGATGGGGAACGTTGTGAACCTGACCCTGAGAGGATGCTCTTGGAAGGGGGGTGGATTCCTGGCAGAGAAAGGTCATGAACCAGTGTGGGACAAAATGCCCAGAACTGGTCTCCATGATGCCAGACCCCCCATGCAAGGGTTGAGGAACCTCTTGGTCACCCCCCCTTTACTTCCTGAAGAATCGTCCACCTAACCCCTTGGAGGAGTTGTCAGAAGTGGTCCATTCACTAACAGATGCTTACTGAGCACCTACTGCCTGCCAGACCCTCTCCCAGGAGCTCAGAATACAGCGGTGAACAAAACAGGATGGGTCCTTGTGCTCCTAAAAGTACATGTTAAGTACACAAATGAGCACTCTTGTTTCAGATTGTGCTAAATCAGGGAGGTGAGAGTAATGGGGATGGGGCTACTCTAGGTGTGGGAACCAGTGACAGACTCCCCGAAGAAGTGACAAGGAACCAGCTGGAGGACGAGCAAGCGTCCCCTGCAAAGGCTGAGGAGGATGGGGTTGGTGCTCTGGGAGGAGGGAGGATTGGGGCTGGAGCATTGAGTGGCAGAAGAGAGGGGTGGAGCATGAGCCGAGGCTGCAGGCATGGAAGTGAAGCTGTTTCCAGGCCCAGCTGCCCTCTCGAGTCCCCATCTGTGGGATAGAAGTCCACTCTCATCCGGTGGCCTGTGGGGGACCAGAGAAAGTAGAGAGGGCGAGCCGGTGCTGGAGCGGGACTCCTGCGGTAACTGCATGTCAAGGCGGCCTCCCCCTTCCGGGCTAGCCATGCTGGGTCCTTCTCTCATGTTTCCAGGGACGCCATGAGGGTCAGATGGGGACATGCACTCAGTTACAGGAAACTCAGTGACAGAAAATGCTGCCAGCAGCTTCCCCAAGCCGAGAAGGGTGTAAGGAGCCTCACAGAGGGAGGCAAGGGGGGGCATCTGACAGCAGCAGATGGGCACCCGCCTCAACACACACACACACACAGGCCTATGGCACGTGTGGACTTGTGGAAAGAAGACTCACACAAGAGCAGAGCATCTGCGTGTAAGACAGAGGGAGACAAAGGGAGAAAGGGAGGGCGAGAGAGGAGCAGGTGGTCACTTTCTCAGCTCCGCCTCCCCAAGCTGTCACTTTGAAGGACCTGAATGCTGATGGCGCCCCATTCAGCCTCGCCTGGGCCCAGCTGCCTAGGACAATGGACAGTGGAGGGTCTTCTTGTCGTTAAGAGCCCTGCCTGCCGGCCCAGCCCCTCCTCCCCTCTGAGGCAGACTGCCCTTCTCCCTTCGGGGAGACGTGTCCAGGGGCTGTTGTGATCCAGTCAACTCTGTCCTGGCCAGCTGGACACTGCCTCCTCCTAGCCACGTGTAGCTAGGGCTGGAAGGTCCTGCCCCTGCTCCCTGCTCCGCCCCCCACCCACTGCCCACTCACCTGCACGAGTGGCCAGGCCCACCAAGGTCAGGATGGCCCAGAAGCTGCCCCAGGACCCAGGCTTGGCATAGCCCAGCCTAAGCATCTTTGTGCCCCACCTCCGAGTCTGCTGGAGGGATAGTGAAACCCAGACCACTCAGCTCACATCCCTCCTCCTTATATAGGATCCAGCAAGGGGACAGCAACCCCCTTCCCAGCCAGCCTCCCTCCCCCCACCAAGCCTCTGCCATGGATTGGTGGAAGCTGGCCCCAGCTGTTGCCCAGGCAACCACTTAAGCCAGAGAGTTGCAGCCCCAGGGGCTATTGTGCTGCCCAAGGGCCTCCGAGGGGGAAAGATCCGGCACCCTCCCCCACATTGCCTACCACCCAGCAGAGCTAGTTATTCCCCTCTGGGAAGTTTTAGGCTCTCCAAACAGCAGGCAGGGGGGTCCAGGACCCCTGGCAGCTGCTGGCCTAGAGGGTCCCCAGCCCTCTCCCCCAATCCCCAGGCGCAGCCTCCACCCTGGCACAGAGCACTCTTGGCAGCATCTTGGCTGGAGTGCCATGGTGAGCTGGCTGCAAAGGAAAGGCCTGGAAGGGGAGAGGGAAGAGGCGGCTCAGGCTCCCACCCCTCCCCCTCTCCCATTTTGGGGTGGGCTGGCTCTCCAGTGAAGAGGGCAAGGGTCTTGGATAAGGGCCCATGGGGTAATTGGTATCATTTTCATTTTTTTGTTGAAGAATGTTCCTTGCATGCTCTGGGGAGGGTGATAGGCCTTTAGGGAGGCTCCATGGGGACTGTGACCATAGCCCCCCCCAGGGTGAAGGTGAGCCAAGATGGCAGGGCTGGGCATAGAGCAGATGCACTCTCCCCTGCGCACCACTGCAGGGGAACACCCCTGCCCAGAGCAGGGCTGGCCTCCTTGCAGGAGGCTGGCCCTTGACAGGCAGCCCACCCGCCTGCCCAGCCAGCCCAAGTCTAGGCATGGCAACTGGAGATGCTGAGGTGGCCACCTGCCTGTCCCGTCACTTCCTTCCTTTAATTCACCTTCCCAGCAGCCTCAGGTCTCTAGGTTCACCTCCTTGGAAGGCTTCTTTTACAGCTTCTGTCCAAATTCCTACTGTAATTTTCCCCTTCCCAGAGTTCCAAGGAGACACACAACAGACCTGGCACCCCACCCTGACAGTAAGAGAAACTGAGGCAGAGAGCTGGGTCGTAGTCTGGTTGAGTTAGTGCAGAGAAGTGATCTTCTAAAAACAGGGAAGAGAGAGAGGAGGGTGGGGTCTAGAATCCACGGGGGGTGGGGGGATGTGGCTGAGGCCTCACATGTCTGGGGAGTGAGTGGGCCTGACCCAGATCTTCATGGGAGGGGCTTCTTCAAAGTTGATGAACTAAAGTGGGGGGCTCCTGGGAGAACCAGCTCAGAGTTTCTCCCGAGGCTAAGTCCTTGACTGGGATGGGTCAGAGCCTGCCCTCCCTTGCTCTCTGGACCCCAGAGCCCAGCTCGATGCATTGATTTCTGCCCCCGGCTGGCACAGAGAGACTCAACAGCTCCACCCCCTCTCTGGAGCCACAGAGAGAACAGGAATTGGGTCTGGCACCTGCCTCATCTGGGTTGGCAGAGAGAACGCTGTCCGGCCCAGTGGAAACCCCTCCCGGCTGCCCTGCCCTTCACGCCTGGCTCCCCTGTCCAGACCCACCATTGCTTGCCCACTGGCTGCCCGCCTGCCCTCCCCATGGAGGGCACCCTGCCCTCCACCACCGCCCAGCCCAGCCCAGCAAGACAGAGCTTCAGTGTGAAGGTGGGGGTGGGTCCAGGCCTCTGAGGGCATCCTGGCTTTTGTGCATGATGCTTTTCAATAGGAATGTTATTGATGATAGAAGGATGACAATAAGAGACCCCCCCTACTCAGAAAACAGTCTCTTGGTAAACATGCTTCTTAACTCCAGCCTCCTCGAGGCTCTGCCTCAGTCTGTCTAGGAGTGTAGGCCACCTGCACTGGGATCTGCCCGGGGCGCCCGCATTGTCTAAGCATCCTGGATGACTGTTGTGTCCACGCCAAGCTAAGATCTACCCACTAGAGTTGGATGGGTGGCATTTCAAGTGTGTAAGGATCGGGGAGGCCCCAGGTTACCAAAAAGACCCAGGACGGTCATCTCTGACTCCCCAACTCCGAGAGGCCCACCTCCTACTATTTCCAATTTCATTATCCCTGAAGCTCCTCTAACGATTTAGAAACTGGCTTTCCAAAAATAGGCATTCTCTGTTCTCATTTTCTTAGTCCAAGGGTTGCTGAAGCGTGTGCATGTGTGCATGTATGTGTGTGCACATGGATGTGTATGCATGTGTGTGTTTGCGGATGTATGTGTGTGCATGCATGGATGTGTATACATGTGTGGTGTGTGTGTGCACATGTGGACGTGTATGCCTGTGTGTATGGTGTGTTTACGTGCATGGATATGTGTGTGTGCATGGGCGTGTATGCATGTGTGTGTGGTGTGTGTGTGTGAATGGACGTGTATGCCTGTGTATGTATATGTGCATGGATATATGTGTGTGCATGGGCATGTGTGCAAGTGTGTGTGTTCATGGATGTGTATGCCTGTGTGTGTATGGTGTCTATATGTGCATGGATGGGGGGCATGTATGCATGTGTGTGTGCACTGATATGTATGCGTGTGTGTGCTGTGTATGCATGCATGGACGTGGAGGCGTGTATGTGGTGTATGAGAGTCTTGGAGCAGGAGAGAGGAAAGAGGGCATTCGCCCTGCACAGCCTTTGAGACACAGGGTCGGCCACACCCCGTTTTATTTGCCCATTGGATCAGGAAGCTCCGCGATTCCTTGAGAGCAAGCGTGATGAGCTCACGGGCGAGAACAGCCCCCCAAGAGGAGTGTTACTCCCTGCTGGAGATGAGAGTGTTTATACCTGACTCATCTGAGGTCTCGTGGCTGCGACGGGCAGAGCCAGCATTCAAATGGCGCTTGTCTGCTTCACTGTTCTTTCCACAACCCCACGCTGTCTTTTCTGGGCAGCTATTTCAGTGTCATAACTGATCCCTGGTGGGCAAGGACTAGGGAGTGCAGTGAAAGCAAGTGAAAGCTCTCACCATCTCGGGGCAGGCTGAGGAGTTTCTGAACCTGCAGAGCAGGTGATCAGACATTGGACCACAGTAATACTCACCTTGGAGGGGTGGCCCCCAGACGGGGGCCGTAGCTTCCCTTACGTCTCTAACGTGCCCCTTCCTGAGCCGGTGTGCCCTCCAACACTTAGATTGGGGAACAGGGGACCATAGTTTAGGTTCCTGGCCCCGTGTACTCAGGGCACACTAATAATAACCAAGAAGGAATCTTTCCCCGAAGTAACTCACACACTATTGAAAGCTTCCCCTACAGCCAGACTGTCCCGGCACCTCCATTTTCCTGCCTCAGTGCCCTCCACCATGCTGTTCCCCGACTGGAATGACCTTCTCCATCTGCGAGCTGTCCCTCTGACCCACGTCCCCCAACTCCATAAAGCCTAAGCTCACAGTGGCCTCTCCCTGCCTGCGCCCCTGTTCTTCCAGAGAAGGTGGTGTGATGGAGGGACAAGCAAGCAGCTCTGGGGGAGGGACAAACCTGAGTTCAAATTCCAACTGCCACACACTGGCTCTCAGCCTGGATGCTGAGCTGCTCTGAGCGTCAGTCCCCTCTGGTGTGAAATGGAGGTAACGAGAGTTAGCTTGCGGGCCCGCCATGAGGGTGACAAGTGTAGGGACAGGGTCGGTGAGCAGTAAATGTTGATGGACCCCCCACACGTGGCCTTTTCAACTCCACTGCAAGCAGCTCCTTGCTCACCCACAGTCTTGAGGTGCAGGGAGGCGGTGGCCTGGGGACTCATCTGTGCCACTTGCACTCTCTGGGGCTGGGGTCCTGGATATTCTACCTGGGGACCTGAGTGGGTAGTGCCTGCTCTGGCCCTACGGTGCACGGGACCTGGCCAAAGCCAGCGGACTCTCAGGGGCCTGCAGGATCAGGGCTGGCCACCAGGAAGCAGCAAGGCCTGGCTGTGAGTGCCCGGGGTGGGGGGTGGGGGTCAGGAATCGAGGTGGCTTCATATCCAGGGATGGGCTGTAACTCAGGGAGCCGGGAAGCGGGGAAGCGGCTCTGCTACATTCCCAGAGGGCCAGGGTAGAAAGCAATTCCAGGCTGGGCCTCGACTCTCCTCCTCCGGAGTCATTTCACATACTGTCTAGGTGCCCACTGTGGGCTGCACTGGTCACTCTTCCCCGGCGGGGAGGAGGAGCTCAGATTCCAGCCTCTCCAGAGCGCTCGCCCCACCGGCTGGTGTTTATTTGCCAGGGACTGATATTTCTGGAGAGATGGTCCATTTCACCAGGGCCAGGAAAACAGCAGCTTGCAGGGAGCCACTGGGTCTTGGTTTCCCAGCGCTGCTGGCAGCCTGGTCAGCGTCTACCGGTGGTCACCACCACCACTGTGCATGGCTTCCTGCCGTCCTTCCAGGCCAGCAGCCCCTCAGGTGGCCTCGTCCTAGTCTCACTGCCCTCTGCTGCTGCAGGACCGACTCCTTCAAACCTGGCCCAGGAGGCCTCTGTCCAGATCTGGGCCCTGCCCATGGCAGCCTCCCCTCTCCCTGCCCGGCACTCGTTTCCCCCACCCCTCCTTGCAGGTGTGCCCTCCTCTCTGTGATGCCAGTAGAGTCAGCTCCCTGAATCCCTTCCCCAAAGTCCTTGCCCCCAGGGTGTGACCACCCCGACTGAGCCCAGGCAGGTTCCCAGAGTGCCCAGGGCACAAGGCAGCCTCTCCAGAGCCCTGATCCTGCCTCTTCACCTCACTGCCCCCTCCCCAAGGTCCCCCTCCCAGCCTGACCCCTTCCCTGCCTGTGCACCCTCAGGGATCCTGGTTTGCTCCAGGCAGCATCTACTGTCTAGACTCATTCCCCTGAGCCTCGGCCCCACCCTTTCCTCCTCCTCCTCCCTCCTCCCCACCACCCCACCTCTCTGCACTGCCGGCTCAGTGCCTCTGGAAGAATCAGTGCCGCTGGAAAAACCGTGGGCAAACAACTGTGTGGAGAGCGGGTGGGGTGGGGGCAGCTGGCAATGCTGGGACCACCAGAAAAAGCCACAAGGTGACCCAGGACTCAGGACCCAGGAGCATGAGGCTTGAGGGAGGAGAGACAGGTAAAGTATCTAGAACTGGTTGGGTGTTGGGGGGAGTAAAGTGGAAGGACTGGTAAGGAATCTAGAGGCCAGGGGTGGGGAGCTTGAAGCTGAGGATGAATGAGTGGCGGGCTGGGGGGCAGGGGTGGGGCTTCAGCAGGAAACCAAAAGCTGGAAGGTAAAACCTAAAGACCTAAAGTGTGGTCTGAGCCAGGCAGGGGCAGAGCATGGGGCTGGTCCTCTTCCTAGACCGTCCACAAGCCAGCTGTGTGACTGCGGGCCAGTCACCTTACCCCTCTGGACTCAGTTTCCCCATCTGAAAACAGGGCCGTTCCAGCTCCAGTTGCGCTAACCTATGAATAGGGAAGCTCTTTAGCTTAGAAAAGAGGGGAACCTAGTAATGTGTCTCCCTAGAGAGCTGTGTTAGTAAAGCTGTGCTGCTGCTGAGACCGGCTCAGGACCACCCGGGATGCTTATTAAAAGCACAGCTGCTCAAGCCCCAGCCCAGACCCTCTGGAATGACCGCCGGCTCAGACTGCCTGGAGCAAGTGCATTTTCACAAGTGCCCCCCCCACGCCCACCCCCCCATGCCCGCCCGCCCGCAACTGTGTGGTGTGGCCTGTCTCAGGGCCCTGCTTTCCAGGCTGAAGATTCAGTGGGAGCAACGCAATTGAGAGCTGCTCTCTATCAAGAAACGCCACCACTGAGGTTCCCATCAATGGGGGAGCCAGGCCACTGAGGGGCAGGGGTGGGCTTGGCAATAGAGATTGCCATTTGGCTGGGTCTGACCAAAGGGTCTGCACAGAGCAGGGATGAATGAAGACCTCAGGGTCTGGGTCAAGGTGGGGCTGCCGCCGAGCCAGGCTGGAAAGAGACCTAACGCTCTAACCTGGCCCTTCCACCCTTCCTAGATGGCCAGCCGTGGGCGACCCCACTGCCCACACCCAATGGCAGTGGGCTGAGCGAGGAGCTTGAAAGTCACTGGCCGGAGATCCAAGAGAGGTCCCCGTGTGTGGCTGGTGTCATCCCTGTCATCTACTACAGCATCCTGCTGAGCCTGGGGCTGCCTGGTGAGTGGGGAGCTGGGGGCTGGAGTCTTGGGCTGGGCCACAAATCAGGGTCTGCTTTCGATGGGTGTCAATCCTCTGTGCTGGCCCCTGAGACCCAGGATCATAAACCCCAGGGCTCCTTTGCCTTTATGGGGGTGATCTGGGTCACTGGGGAGCAAAGCATAGTGAGCAGTAAAGGTGAGGGGCTGGGATTTGGGGTGCTCAAGAGCTAAACCCAAGGTTTCACCAAAGCAGAGAGCCCATCTACCCCTAGCGGTGGGCACTGTCCTAGGATGGCTACATATATGCAGGACTGCCCTCAGCTCAGTCTAAAGCTTCCTGCACCGTCCGCTGCCTTGGAGAGCAGAGCTGGGGTGGGGGCACAGGGTGGGGTGGATGCAGGAAAGGACAGGTGGTCTCGACCTTGGGGAATTACCCACCCTGCCCATTGCCGGGGAAGCCTCCACCACGGAGGACATGACATACTTGAAAAGGACCAAGAGGGAAATGCCACAGGGACAGGCAGCTTCTGAGGACACCTGCTGAATGAGCTTACCCGTGTGTAGGGCAGAGGCCTCGCCCTGGGGTGAAGTCAGTGACCTGTGTGTGTGGATCGACAGGGCAGGGCTGATCTGGTTAGCCTTCCTGACAAAGTGGGTTTTAAGAAGGGTCTGGAAAGAAGAATAGAGAAGCCAGCACAGCCTCCAGCACAAGCAGATGGGGAGGGACTATGATGACACCTTGGAAAGCAAAGTCTGAGCAGCTCTTCTAATGCCTCCAACCCCTCCCCTCCATGACCTCGGTGGCCATCAGTCAACCTCTTGACCACAGTGGCCCTGGCCCGCCTCGCCGCCAGGACCAGGAAGCCCTCCTACTACTACCTTCTGGCGCTCACAGCCTCGGATGTCGTCACCCAGGTGGTCATCGTGTTCGTGGGCTTCCTCTTACAGGGAGCCGTGCTGGCCCGGGAGGTGCCCCAGGCTGTGGTGCGCACGGCTAACGTCCTGCAGTTCGCTGCCAACCACGCCTCAGTCTGGACTGCCGTCCTGCTCACGGTCGACCGGTACAGCGCTGTGTGCCACCCCCTGCACCATCGGGCCACCTCATCCCTAGGCCGGACCCGCCGGGCCATCACCGTTGTCCTCGGTGCTGCCCTACTGACTGGCATCCCCTTCTACTGGTGGCTGGATGTGTGGAGGGATGCGGACCCCCCCAGCACGCTGGACGAGGTCCTCAAGTGGGCTCACTGCCTCACCGTCTATTTCATCCCTTGTGGTGTTTTCCTGGTGGCCAACTCGGCCATCATCTGCCGACTACGGAGGAGGGGCCAGAGTGGGCTGCGGCCCCGGGTGGGCAAGAGCACAGCCATCCTCCTGGGCGTCACCACGCTCTTCGCCCTCCTTTGGGCACCCCGGATCTTCGTCATGCTCTACCACCTGTACGTGGCCCCTGTCTACCGGGACTGGAGGGTCCACCTGGCCTTGGACGTGGCCAACATGGCGGCCATGCTCAATACAGCAGTCAACTTTGGCCTCTACTGCTTTGTCAGCAAGACTTTTCGGGCCACTGTCCGAGAGGTCATCCACGATGCCCGCCTGCCCTGCACCCTGGGGTCTCAGCCCGAGGGCATGGTGGTGGAGCCTGTGCTGAAGGCTCCAGAACTCCCCAAAGGGGCAGAATTGTAGAGGAGGGGTCTAGCCAGGGAGTTTGGAGTGGCTCAGGGCCGATGTGCTGGGGCATTTGTGGCTGTGCCCACAAAACTTTATCAACACCCTACTTTGCAATCCGGGGGTGGGGAGAGAGGCTCCTTCCTTTGGGAGTAGTTCCCTAGGTAAAGGGGAGGACAATTTATCCAATTCTCATATTAGCTTCACTAGCAAGTCCCATTTCCTGGGACAAGGAAAGGGCCCTGCCAGGTTCAGGCTAATAATGTCAGCTGCTGTGGGCTTTCCTTTGTGAGGGACATTTTGCCTGGCACATTATGAAGGCTAAATTAATGTTGGGTGAATGAATGAATGAATGGAAAGGTGGATGGACGGATGGAACGGATGAATGAATGAATATGAGTTGTTTCCAGCCCACCCCCTTTCTTGGAGCCCCCCCTCTCATTCCCTGAGTTGATAACTTCTCTGGCTTCCAGTGGCAATGCCAGGGTGAAAGGGAAGATGCAGGATTCCAGGCATTTCCTGGGCTGAGGGAACCAAATGTGCCAGGCTGAGCAGTGGTAGAGGGACTGCCTGGGAAACAGGGTGGTCTTGAAGCAGATTTGATGCCCCAGCCCTGGGGCAACACACCCCCTTGGGTCTCAAGCATCCTGGGTTGGTTCCTTTAACTCACTGCCCTGGAGCCAGAACAGGTTCAGGGGCCCAGAACAGCCCTGTGGCTGCAGTTTTCACTGTGGCGATGACTAGGAGAGAAAGGAAATGCCCTCTCAGCTCAGGGGCCAGGAGGGCGGGAAGGGAGGACTTAACCCCGCCCTCCAAGCCCACTCCACTTGGAGAAAGGACTCGTTCTTCATTCAGGGGAGGAAGGAGGTGACTCAACTGATCTGAGACCCTGAGGGGCTCCGCTCCACCCCTCCCCAGCCTCTCCAGGGCCCCCTCTCTCCGTTCAGCAATGATACCAGCCCAGGGGCAGCTGGGAGAGATTAGCAAATGGACCTCCCACCTGCTCCAGGCGTTGGGTAAACACATTAGCAGGCGGCTGTAGAGCTGGGGCTGCTTTCTGCTTCCCAGTCAAGCTGAGTTGACCTTTCCCCTGAACTAGAAGTCCAGGCCTGGCCCCTACCGGCACCCAACCCCTGAATGGTATAACACGGGCGAAAGAGTCAGATGTGCGCCAGGCACACAGTCGGTGCAAAATAAATGCTCAGCTTTCCTCCTTTCTTCTCTACTTCTCCCCAGAGCAGGGATGTCCAGGAAGGGACTTTTGGCCATGCCCACAAGGAGGAAAAGGCAGCTCCCCAGTGCTTTATCCACAATTCTTTTATCTTTTTTGTGTGTGAGGAAGATAAACCCTGAGCTCACATCTGTTGCCAATCCATCCATGCCCATCTTCCTCTACTTCATGTGGGATGCCACCACAGCATGGCTTGGCAAGCAGTGTGTCGGTGTGCGCCTGGGATCCCAACCTGTGAACCCCAGGCCGCTGAAGCAGATCCCGCAAATTTAACTGCTACACCACCAGGCCAGCCCCTATCCACAATTCTAAACTCCAGAAAGCTCTGAAAATTTGTCCTGAGTTTGCCACCAAGACATTTAGTGGCAAAACCTGACCTGAACGGATGCAAGAGGATTTCTGTTGACGCAGTCCTGCTACCTACGTCCTGCTGCAAACTATCAGTGGGGGTGGTTACGCGCTGTGGCCGCACCCCCAACTAGAATTGAGATCTAATACATAGTACAGGCCACACATGACTTTCCTCTCTTTGAAAAATTCTGAATTCTGAGACACATCTGGTCCCAAGGCTTCAGAGAAAAGATCGAGGTCATGTGAGTCCCACCACTTCTGCCACAGCATGGTCTAGGCTGACCCTGAGTGGACCTGGGGCATGGAGGATTCCCCCACGTGCACACAGATGTGTCCATGGGCAGGAGTTGATCATCGGGGCTTCATCCCTTGCTTAAGGAAGAGGGAGTGCAGGTGCAGGTACCCCGGGGAGAAGGGGGAACTGGAGGATGAGATGATGCCTCCCGCAGCCCACCAGAGGGGCCAAGTCAGCCCTACAGAAGGAGGCACTGGGAAGAAAGGGGTCTTTCTGGTGCAGAACCAAATGGAACACTGTGAAGGAGGGGCCTTTTTCCCATTCTGTAAGAAATCCCTGGGGACCCTGCAGAAGAGCCACCAAGTATCAAGGAAGAGCATTGTCAGGGAAAGCACCTGAGGTTGGGGCAAGATGGATGACAGGATGCCTCTTTAGTTGGCTGGTGGGCTGTCCTCGAGGAGATGGAAAGATTCGCTCCCCTGTCCCTGAGCACCGGTGAAACCTAAGTCTTCTAGAAACAGGTGGAGGGCTCTATTGAGGCATGTAGAGTTTTGCACAGGTGGGGGCTTCGAGCCACCAGAACCCGGGTGTTAATATTAACATGACCTCACTTGTGCCCACAGGCTGGGGCGACATCAGTGTTTTCAATCAACCCTGTATCCTGAGTATTGTAACCATTTTACAGGAAACAGAGGCACAGAGAGGTTCAAGGATATGCACATGGCCCTAAGCTGGTCAAGGGCAACAGTGAGATTCAAACCCAAGTCTGCTGGTTCCCGGTCCAGTGCCTGTTCTACCCATCGCCTCTCGGGTGCTCTCAGGTGCAGAAGATCAGAGGAAGGGCCGCTTCAGGGATGCTTTGCATCATTTGTAACTTTGTGGTCCTGGGCTATCAGAATTAATATCATATTTTCCTAATAAAATGCATAGGTAACAGTTTCTTTTTAACATTGTTGTAACCTTTAATAAAATGAAGATGTCATCCCTTTGATAAGCATGTCACTGAAATATAAATGAAAAGTATTATTAAAACTGCTCTTGTTTCCTTACACATTTTTATCATTCAACTCTCGACAGCTTCTGGAGGAGAAAAGGGTGCAGTGTGTGGCCTACCCCTCTCTCTTCTCCACCAGCCCGTCTGCTGAAATGTCTTGGTTAATGGAAATCCTTTCTGAAGTTCTAAGTTTCTTCCTTACAGTCCCCCCTACGTGTTGTCCGATTTGTCCACGGATCTTCCGTTCCGTCAATAACCCTTTGTTAATAGCGGAGGGCAGTTCTTTTTCAAGCGTCTTTTACTTCTTCCCAAACCTATATATGATTTTTGCTGGTTTGGAAGTTGATTTACAAATTGTTTTCTAGTCTCTGTCTATATGTACTAGTTTCCTAGGGCTGCCATAACAAAATACCACAGACTGGGTGTCTTAAACAACGAAATTAATTTTGTTACAGTTCTGGAGGCTGGAAATCCGAGATCCAGGTGTGGGCTGGGTTGGTTTCTCCTGAGGCCTCTCTCCTTGGCTTGTAGGTGGCTGTCTCATCCCTGTGTCCTCACCTGGTCTTTCCTCTGTGCACACACATCCTTGGTGTCTCTCCCTGTGTCCAAATTTCCCTATAAGGTGTCCTTATAAGGACACCAGTCAGATTGGATTAGGGCCCACGATAATGGCCTCATTTTAACTTAATCGCCTCTTTACACTCACATTCTGCAGTCCAGGGGCGTTAGGGCTTCAACCTGTGAATTTTGGGGGGAAAACCGTTCAGCCCATAACACTACGATTGTTTTAAAGAGAAACGTTAGTTTGGCTGCGTGTCCAGTTTTTGACGAACGTAACTTTTCTCTTGGTTTGATCTGACATGTCCCTCCACCTTTCTCTTCCTTCTGGTTGGTGAAGCAGGATTCTGCATCAGTCTTGTATCTTTACACACGGCCTCTCCTTTCTTCCCGGGGGCTTGAAGATCTTGACGTTTTTGATTAAACCCTGATGAAGAGGTATCTGAGGACCACTGTCTTTCTTGAAGAAGTTTCCAGAGTCTGCTATAGGTCTTTTTAATTCCACACCAAGAGGACCTTTGAGTTCAGAAAAGTTTTCTTTATTTTTGTAATCGTGATTGGGCCGTGGTCCCCTTTTCCCTCCCCTTAGATTTATTCTCAGGCGGGAGACTCCGCATGTGGTTTGCCAGGTTTCCTGGGTTCTCTTTCTTGCTTCCACCTCTGACGGAGTTTTTCCTTTCTGTGTTGGGCTCATGAGTCATGCAGCTTTCCAGCCCAGCCAGAGGATCCCCTCAGCACTTCTTTTCTACGTTCTCTCTCGTGGATGTCAACCCTCTCGGCTGGCCAGCGGCTTCCAGGGCAGGTGCTCTCTGCCCAGCCCCGGCCGCTGCATCACCCCTCGTGTCCAGCTCCCTGGAGCTTTCCTCTGGAGGGGCTTTACTGTTTTTTTTTTCCTTTTTCCTTTTGTCCCAAAAAAGAGGCAGGCCTATTGGGTAAAAGGGGCCCACAGCTGTCCATGTCCTCCCAAGGTGCAGGTGGGAGGGAGCACGATGGGGACAGGGAGACAGGCTTCTGGAGGATCTGCTGTTTTCAGCAACCAGGCCCAGGTGAGGGGTCCCCCAGAGAGCAAGACCATGCTTTCTGAATAAAACCTTGAGCCCCTTAGTGGACCAGGTTATAGACGGGCTGGTAGGGGCAATGGGGTGGTCTTTGATGTGGGGGTGTCTTGGGAATCTTGGCTCCCCCGTACGGTCTGCCTCCTTTGTCAGTGGAGAAGTTCTGGCTCCTTCAAAGGGTCTCAGGCCCAACCCTCCTTTTTGCCTGTCGCTATGGGATCAGACAGCAGGGGGCGCTGCAGGACTGGCAGGATGGACAGACTGGACTGCGAGCCTGAGGGCCGGGCTTTAAGCCAGATTTATAGGAAGATCCAAGTTATTGCAAAGAAACTGTGCCTGCCCTGGGGCCCACAGCCAGCAGGGAGCAATTGGGAGGAGGGCTCAGCTGTCCTTCCTGTCACTCTCCTCCACTCCGCAGCCATGTCCCTCCGCCACCCTGGAGTCTGCCAGCCCAGGGGGCCTGCAGCTCGCTGCAGTTTTTTCAGATCATTCTGGTGGTTGAAAAGGTTTCCTGTGCGTGGCACTCTGTGAAGGGCCCTTTCATCGCCCTCCTCCCTCCACCCTCCATCCACAGGGGCCCGCCAGCCCTTGCCCCGGCCTCAGATTCAGCTCAACTGCCTTCCCCCTTATGGGGAGCTCGGCCTGCCTGGGTTCAGAGCCCCAGGGCGTCAGTCAGTGCCTCTGGGGTCCTATTCACCCCACCCAGTCCAGTTCCACCAGGACCCAGCCCCTGGCCAGTCATTCCTGGCCAGCTGTTCCCAGCCACGGCAGCCACTTGGGCATCCTGTCCTCCAAGGGAGTTTGAGCCTTGGCACCCATGTCCCCTCCACGTAGCAAGGGTGGAGGAAAAGGGGCAAGATGGTGAGGAGGGAGGGAGACTGCCAAACCCCACAGTGAGTCATGAGTGGAGCTGGGACCCAGGGCGGGATTGTACCCATGCTGCTGCTGCTCCTGGAGGTGTCCCCCTGTGTCCCCCCACCCCCACCCCAGAGCTGCTGCTACTCCTAGAGATGACCCATCCCCCAGTGTCCCCCATGTCCCCCCACCCCCACCCCAGAGCTGCTGCTGAGCTCCTCCCCTGGGTCACAAAGCAGGAGCCGGAGTTTTTGGCCTGCCCCACCTCAGTCCCCCCCACGCCCTGCCGACCTCACCAGCCTGCAGCCCCCATCCCTGGCTAGGAGGCCTGGGGAGCCTCTGGGAGCACCTTTGGTGGGCGGGCAGGGAGGCAGGCCTAGGCTGGGGGTGCCATTCTGTGAGACCCCACCCCCTCCCTCTGAGGCCTGCTCCCAGGCCTTCACACCTCTATTCAAGAAGCCTGGAAAGGTGACCCACCCTGGGGAGAAGGTGGGCCGCCTGCCCGGCACTCCCTCACCTTCTGGTTGAAAGGAGAGCCCTTCAGTTCTTTCTGGAGAAAGTGGGTTAGGGCCTGACTTAGCCTCACAGCCTCCATGAGGTTTAAACAACAGAGTCTCACTTGCCCTCCCTTGACTCGGTTTCCTCCTCTGAGCGGGAGAGGGGAGGGGTCAGTGAGGGCACAGTTGGTCTCTGTCCCACACGTCACCCCACTCCCCCACCACAGGACCCCATCCTCCGGGCCTGGTGTGAGGGGCTGATCCTCCCACCTCCAGTCTGGCCTTGGGCGCCCCTCCCCCAATATTGCCAGGCTCCCTCCTCCCATGTCTGCCCTCTCACGGCTGCCGAAGGTGAAAGAGTTAACGAGGTCTGTGGTGTTTCCTTTCCGGACTCCTCCTAGATGTATATTTAGCAGGCAGGGCCGGGTGGAGGAGAGGAAAGCCGAGATGCCTGGCACTGTCGCCCCTGATTTACCACACCACTTGGGGGCGGGGGGTACTGTGGGGGGGGGTGGGATGGTGGAAGAGGAGAGGATCTAGTGGAGGGAAGGGGCAGGGGATGTGTGAGTTGGCTTTAAATGGAAGGCTGTGGCCTCAGACAGGACCTCGAGGCCCTGGTGGTGGGAGGGTGTTTCTCTTTTTCCTTGGGAGAAGAACCGAGTGACCCAGGCTCCCAGGGATATGGGAAGATTGTGGGAAAGAGGGCTGGGGACGGAGTCTTACTGGTGAAGGGCGCGATGGGACCAGGCCACCTTCCACCGAGTACTGGAGAGACTGCACTGGGAGCTCCCATGTGGGCCCCGGGACAGGGAACCAGGAAACGAACATGAACTTGGGAGCTGAGTGTCTGTAGCACGGTGTCCCTCTGGTCCAGGTGCCCACCGGCTGGCTGAAGGGGGCAGGAGATGAGATGGCTGGTGAACACTGCAGCTGGGAGCTGCATGTCCACTTTGAGACAGCAGACATCACCTGGGGCTCATATGGCCACAACGTGGGGGCGAGGGCTAGGGCAGAAGAGTTTTTCTAAGTTCTCCATTGAGAGTGCTTCTGAGGGCCCTTCCCTGGGCAGAGCGATGTGGAGTGGGAACTGCTGGGTGGGCCGATCACTGAGTGTCTTGACTTTAAGAGGGTGGAAACCTGTGAAGCAAAGGGATCCGATTCCTCCAAGTCTCCAAGTCCCAGCAGCTTGGTGATGTTCAGCTCACAGGAATGATGTTTCGTTTGCTTGTTTGTTCTTTAACAGGAGTGTCTGCACCCTCCCCAGACCTGGATCCTGCAAATCTGGCCTCTCAGTCCCAGGGGTTGTCACCAGGGCCCGGGACAAAGGGCTTGGGCCCGCTGGCTGACCTTCCCCACGGGCACTCCCTTCTTCCTCAGGCAAATGGAGCAGCTCAGCCAGATCAAGAGAGCTCCTGCTTGACCTAGAACTCAGTTCCCTGACACCCACTGAGGCCTGGGGTACCAGCACTTCTGGGTGGGGGCTCCCCCAGCCAGCAGAAAGAAATGGGCTGTCGGTTTGCCAGAGTGAGTGGAAGGCCCTTCCAGAAAAGATCCAGGGATCAACTGCCCCCAAGACAAACCAGTCATTACTGGTTTTAGGCTGTTTTGATTCCCCTGACCAGGGAGTACCACTCTTCTAGAACCTTCTGTGTCACAACCCCCCAAGAAGGCAACTAATCCAAACCCCTTCCCCAGAGTACACTCTCTACAAACCATGAGGACACTATTTGACCTGATATTCTTTCTGGGGGAAGATTTTAAAAGTAGGGAGATGGGGGCCGGCCCCGTGGCGCAGTGGTTAAGTTTATGCGGTCAGCTTCGGCAGCCCAGGGTTTGCAGGTTCGGATCCCAGGTGCGGACATACTCACTGCTCATCAAGCCATGCTGAGGCCGTGTCTCATACAGAAGAACTAGAAGGACCTACAGCTAGGATATACAACTATGTACTGAGGGCTTTGGGGAGAAAAAAAGGAAAAAAAAGAGGAAGATTGGCAACAGACGTTAGCTCAGGGCCAGCCTTCCTCAAAAAAAGAGGGCTGGCCCAATGGTCTAGTGGTTCAGTTCGTGCACTGTGCTTCAGCAGCCCGGGGTTCGCAGGCTAGAATCCTGGACGCGGATGGATGCACCGCTCATCAAGTCATGCTGTGGCGGCAGTTCACATATACAATGGAGGAAGATGGGCACAGAGGTCAGCTCAGGGCCAGTCTTCCTCACAAACAAAATCAATAAGTCAAAGCAGGGAGATGAACGCATGTGAGCTGCTCTGCAGTTTGATGCAAAGAGTATGCAAGTGTCACAGTGGGACGTGGTGGAAAGGGTACTGGGCTGGCACCAGGACACCTGGGTTCCAGGCCCTCCTCTGACACCAACATGCTGTGTGACCTTGGGAAATTCATTTCCAACCTCGGAATCTCAGTCGTCTTGTCTGTAAAATGTGGAAGATGGACTAGATGGGACCCGTGGTCACTTCCATTGTCAATACCTCAGTCCCCAATGAGGCACCTGAATCTTAGTTCAGCGCAGAAGACAGAGAAGTGGCTCACTGCATGGGAGGCATCTCATAGAAGAGGCAGCATCTGCTGAGCATCTTCCACATACCAGGCACTGGGCTCCGTGTTCTATCCGCACCATCTCATGGAATCCTCACAGTAGCCCCAGGAGGCAGGCATGAGTATGTCCATTTTATAGATGGACAGACTGAGGTCAAAAAGGTGAAGCAATTTGCCCAAAGAATATACCTAGTTGGTGGGGGAGGCAGGACTTGGATCTGGGCTTATCTCTGGATCCTGTACATCTAATCATTGTGCAAGGTTAGGGAGACGCTCGAGTCAGCACGGAGCCGGATCTAGAAGGCGGGTATGAGGCAAAGTCTACATGTCCAAGCACACACGAGCACACCCCCCTTTATTCCAACTCTGGAGTCAGGTAAACACAGCGAGGAGTTCGGTGTGGCTGGAGCCTGGCGGGTGGGAGAGCGTGGTGGGTGGTGGAAGAGTACGTTAGAAAAGTGGGCTGTTACCAGCACTGAAGGCCTCTCTCTATGGCAGGCAGAGCTTCAAAAGGTTCTTAGGATTGTGTTCTAGGAAGATCCTGCCGATGGCATTATAGAGGATGGATTCACGAGTCAGGAGGCTGGAGATCCCTTAGGAGACCAGTGGGATAGTTGAGGCAAGAGAGAGTGAGGCCAGGTTGGAGGGGCACAGATGTCCCTGCAGGGTATGCTGCATAGGGGGAGACCCAGGAGACAGAGGGAGGGAAAACTCACACCCTCTGTGGCCCCTGGAGCACATCTGTGAAGAAGGAAGGTTGAGGAAGAGGCCATGTTAAGACAATGCTTTATCATCCCCTGGGCTTCCACCACTATGTGAACTGGGGGCTTCAGCTCTCCCTGCCCCGCTGATCATCCTGTGTCTGTGGGGGCTTAGCCCTGGGTCCAGGCATTCAGAGGCATCCCAGGCTCTGGACACATACCCAGAGGTGGTCTGAAAGGAAGGGATGGTTGAGGATGGGGGCAGAGAGCCACCCACCCTGGCGGTCCTCGGTAACCTCATCTCCTTCTGCTTGCCCCACTTTGCCACAGCTGACACTTCTAGGGCCAAGGGCCCTGGGGCCTGTCCTTAGAGGGCTCACGTGGCCTCACGTGAGGAGCACAGGTCTGGAGGAGGCTGCCCCAAACACCGCCCTTGTCAGAGCTCAGATCAGTGGCCTGGAGCAAGTTCACACAGTGAGGTCAAGAGGCTGGAGCTGCTTCCCTTCCCTGAAGGCCTCCTCTGGTCCTAGCCGTGAACCTTTCTACCGCAAATCTTCCCACCTCACATTTCTAGAGTTCTGGGCTCTTAACCAACTCTTCCACGTTCACTAACTCCTTTGACCCCAATATGGGAATAAACGAAGGCCATCCAAATAAGAACAAGCAAAGGCTATTGATTCCAAGCTTGCTATACAAGGAGTCAGCCACCATGACCTGTGCTTGGCAGGGACTCAAAGGCGGGCAGGGAGCAGGAAGGCTTTATAGCAGGACAAAGGGAGGCCCTAGGTGTGCCCTGATTGGAGGCTGGCGGCACGGGGAACCTGTGGGGGGCAACTAGAAGTCCCATGTGATTGTTAGGTACACATTTAGTTTTCTCTGGTTGGGCCTAACCTGGGATCAGGGACTAGAATTAGGGAAACCATCCGTCATTAATCAGATCCTGGCCGTTTGGGGCCGAATGTTACAGGAGATTGTTTGGCTTATGGACCAGTCCTTTTTTTAGGAAGATTGGCCCTGAGCTAACATCTGTTGCCAATCTTCCTTCTTTTTTTTCTCCCCAAAGCCCCAGTAGATAGTTGTATGTCATAGTTGTGCATCCTTCTAGCTGCTCTATGTGGGATGCCGCCTCAGCATGGCTTGATGAATGGTGCGTCGGTCCACGCCCAGGATCTGAACTGGCGAATCCCGGGCCGCTGAAGCGGAGTGCACCAACTTGACCGCTACACCACTGGGCCGGCCACTGGTCCTGTCCTTAGAGATAGTGGTCTGGTCTCTGCAAGTCTGACTTATAGATAGCAGGCTGGCTTCCTGGGCTGTTCCTGCAGACTGTGGGCCAGAGCTCTATTTTTACAGACGGTCTGGCCACCTACCATCTGTATATTCAGTCTCTCACCCACAACCTGTGAGTATCACCCCAGTTTTTCAGGCAGGCAAACTAGGAATCAGAAAGGCGAGCAGACTTAGTGACATCACAGAGCCAGTGTGTTTCAGAACTGGGACAGGAGCCGCTGCCTCTGTGCACAGGCCTTTTCCTCTCAGTCATCTGAAGGCACGGTCCCTGCCCCCCGACCTCTGACTCCTACGCCAGCGCTTTGAGCGTGCTCCCAATAAATATTGATTAAATGATTTCATACTAATTGTTACGTCAGTGAGGGAAGCAAGTAGAAATGCAAAAAGAGAGTGAGGGATCCTGGCTGAGGAGACACCTGTAATTAGAACAGCCAAGCTCTTAGGCATCTCCCCTCTGGTGTCCTGCAAACATCTCTGTGCTCCTGGGCTGGAGGCTGAAACTGCAGTCTGAGACCTGTGGGTCTGGGCCTGTTGGGAGGGAGGGAAGCGGCCTCTGGAAGGCAAGAGCAGTCTGCCCTCGGGGCTGTCCACCCCACTGTCCCCATCACTGTGAAATCGATGTATTGGGGATTCCGAGTGAGGGGCACGGCCAATGGCAGAGGAGGACACGTCCTCTCAGGAGCTGGCCGGGGGGTATGGACAGAAGCCTCAAGCCCTGTGGCAGGCAGAATTCTAAGGTGTTCCCATGACTCCTGTCCCCGTCCTCGGGAGTCAGTCCGTGATTAGATCACATTACGTAGTAAAGGGTATTTTTGGTGTAGGGAGAACCGCACTGCAGTGGAAGGGCAGTGGCCTGCGGGGTCAGGTGACCTGACTACCAGTGTGTCCTGTGCTGGTCCCAGGCCTCCACAAGCCCCAGTTTCTTCATCTGTGACATGAGGCGCTGGCCGAGTAATCTGACCCTACCTGTCCGGATTTTTTTGAGCCAAAGAGAGGCCAGGGTTAAGGCTGGCTCCCCTGGGTTACGCTGGTCAGGTGGGCATAGGTGGCTCCTTGGTCTCATGGAGAGGAAGAAGCAGAAGAGATCATTTCCGTATGTGGGTGCAGGGTCCGCGGGCCGCAGGATTCCAGAGCATCACGGCCCCTGCCCTTCCAGCCTCAGTTCCTCTCTGACCTCAGGGTGGAAGGGCCATGCCCATGAAGGAGAAGGGTTTCAGGTGAGCAGCTGGTGTGGCTGTTGACTTTTCCAAGGGCCTGATTCTGCTTCCTGTTGACTGAACACCTCCCCAGGCCATATAGGAGGAGTGTGGTCACAACCTGATCAAGACTTCTGAATCCCGGAGCCCGGGACCCTGCAGTCCACCTGCTTATTTCACACAAGGCTGTGCAGCGGGAGTCAGACCGAGCAGGGAGGTGACTGGCCCCTCCCTGCCCCCAGTCTTGGCCTTCGTGCGTGGCCACAGCTCTATGCAGGAGAGAGGGGAGTGAGCAGGGGCCCTCCACACAGCCTTTAGACATTTCAGTGGCTCTGCAGCCCTCAGCCTTCTCTCTTCCTTGTCCAGAAAGGCGCCCAGCAGAGGGCTTGGCCCCTGAAAAGCTGAGGAAAGAAGAAAGCCTAAGGGGGGCTGGACAAAAGTGGAGCGAGAGAGAAAAAGCGGTGGTTCAAGGATGTGAAGAAGATGGAGTCCCAGAAGAAAGGGGACCAGTAACCTGTTTAGAAGCCAGGGGGCTAAGAGTTGACAGGAAGAGAAAGTGCAAAAAGAAGCAGGGCTTGGAAGGCAAAACTCTCCTGAAGCAGAGCTGCTTGGTGCCAAATCAGATTTGGCAAGGGGCACACTTGGTTTTCATTATAGACTCAATTGTGGATTATATTGGTGCTTATGAGAGGAGGGAGCCTTGGTCCACAGGCCTGTCACCTCTCCAGGACTCCAGCAGCGGGTCCTCCCACCCCACCTCTCTCCTCCAGGCTTGTCCCCACCTCTCTGCAGCAAGAGTCCTCTTTCTCCACGCAGTCCCGACCCTGTCAGGGCATAACGCCCTCCGATGGCTTCCCATTGCCCCAGGAGGAAGTCCTGACTCCTCAGCACTGCCAGCCCTTCAGGTCTGGGCTCCCAACCTCTCAGTCCCACCTCTCCCCGCACCCCCGCTCCCCGCTGTGCTCCAGCCAAGCCGTCCAGTTGACCATTGGATTCCCAGCACCTACTCAGTGCCTGACAAATGGACGTTATTATCTACGCCCTCAATAAACGCATCCTGGGGGCATGACTGATAACAATCTGGCCGATTGGATACTTTCCTTTCAGCTTTGGAATTCCGAGTGGGGCAGACCTCACATCCATGCACACCAATCAGCATCTTTGCTGTGCTCATCCTGCCCAATGGCTCTGCAGTCAGCATCTGGGCCCCTGGAATTGGGAGGGCTGCATGGACCCTTTACCATCCACACCCCTTGTGGCCTGCAGAGAACCCCGCCATGCCACTTACTGCCTTCTGCAAGGTCCCAGGGGAAAGGAAAGGCCTCAAGGCCCGACAGATGGCTTCACATGGGAGCTATGGATTAAGTTATTTGACCAAGATATGGTCCCTCTTTAAGTCCTCCAGGCCCTGAAATGCACAACAGGAGGGGAGACCAAGGTCACACAGAAGGTGGGTTGAGACGCCAGCTCCTGGGGGGAAGGAGAGGGAGCTGCACAAAGGGGCGTTCTGTGCCCTGGGCCCCGGGGGAGAGGCCTGCAGCTAAGAAAACATTTTTAGTGGTTTTTGCTGCAGGCACCTACGTTCCCGAATAGCTGAAGGGGAGAAGGCCCCAGGTCGGGGGAGAGGAGGCTGCCCACCCAGCCGTGCTACAGGAATAAGCATTGAAAGGTCCTAGAAACATGTTATGGAAAGTGCTGGGAGCATGTTAAGGGCAGACCCTCAAGGGAGCCAGGAGCCAGCAGACAGGCCAGAGGATACGAGGATATGAGGATACGAGGCTGCGAGGCCAGGCTGAGAGGGGGCTGCAGGAGGCCCAGTGGGCAGGGCCTCCCACTCCTTTCCCCCCTGCCTGCCCCAATGGCAGGCCATCTGTGGGGACAAACCAGGAGCTGCCTCTCCAGGCTGGGCACCATCTGGGTGGCCAGGAGGTGGGCCAGGGAATGTCAGAGGAGCTGCCAAACCCTGAAGTCACTGTGCCAAGGCCTGCCCGTCCCTAACAGGGGTGTGAGGGAGGGTGAGGCAGAGAGTGGGGAGGCTGGACAACTCTGGGGCTCTCTTCAGGGTGTGAGACTAGAATGCCAGGGTGGGGGGGCGTCAGGAGGCAAGTCAGGCCGTTAGCGGGTGAGCTCCCCGACGGCAGGGCCCAGCTGTGCTTCTCTGGGTGCTGTGTGCTCTGTGCAGTGTTGAGCTGCTCCTGAGGGGGCCCAGTCTCCATGAGGCTTGCAGAGAAAGGAACTTTCAGGAGTGGGGGAGGCATTTCCTCTCTGTTCCTAGATCTCCGGTGTTTACGGTAAGAGCAGCAGCCGGGACTGTCGGTCACCCCCCCATGGCTGGGTGGGAACAAGTGGGGCAGCCCTTTGGCCAGAAGACAAAAGTCTCTTTAGCTCCAAAGGATTCCACTCTGGGTCCCAGATGCAAAGCCTCAGGCCCTGTGGAAGCAGAATTCTAAGATGCCCCCATGATCTCCATCCCTGAGTGTTGCTTCCGTGATTATATTATCTTATAAGCCCAAAGGGATTTGCAGTGGAATTAAGGTTACTAATCAGTTGACCTTCAAATAGAGCAGTTATCTGGGTGGGCCTGACCTCAGCACAAGAGCCCTTCAAAAGCAGAGCGTTTCTCTGGTGGCAGAAGGAAAACCAGAGATTCCAAGCACGAGAAGGATCTGATGCTCGGTCACTGGCTTTGCAGATGGTAAGTGAGGACTTGAGAGGGATCTCTAGGAACTGAGACAGACCCCCAGCCAACAGCCAGTGAGAAAACAGGGACCTCAGTCCTACAACCACAGAGAACCAGTCCTGCCAATGACCTAAATGACCTTGGGAGCAGATTCTTCCCCAGAGCCTCCGACAAGAGCTCAGCCTGGACGACACCTTGATTTTGGCCTTGAGACCCAGTCAAGCCCACCCCAGACTTCTGACCTACAAAACTGCGCTAATCCACGGGTGTCGTTAAGCCTCTAGGTTTGTGGTGACTTGTTACTCAGCAACGGAGAACTGGTACGGCTGTCTGCACAGAGGAAGCCCCAGGTCCTACGTGTTAACCCCGGGGAGAAGGAAAAGGCAGCATTCTGGTTTCACCCACAACCTCAGGGTTGAGCCTCATCCCGCCCTCCGGCTGTGCCCCTCCTCCACACACAGCCATCTAAACCTTTGGCAGCTTAGCCTCTGCCAGAGGCCCCACCTCCAATCCTCCAGCTGGAAAGTTTGGGCACAAACTATTTATTGATAGACCAATTACAGGTGAATAGCACAGCTTCTTAGGCCTGACTCTCCAGGTTTCTTGTATGTTTGCTTCTCTGTTAACTTTCCCCGATATTTCTGACCATTTCTGATGCTGTTGGATTTCCCAGTCCTTAACAAAAGCAAAATCCCTTGTAGCATGTTATCTAAGCAGGACTCCCTAGTTTAAGACCCAGACCATTCTTTCAGACAGTCCCTTTTTTCTTTTTAGTTAATTCAATTGTTTTAATAGCTCTAGGACTCTGTTTCTTTCTTTTTTTTTTTTTTTAGCCCTGAGCTAACATCCATTGCCAATCCTCCTCTTTTTGCTGAGAAAGATTGGTCCTGGTCTAACATCGGTGCCCATCTTCCTCTACTATATATGTGGGATGCCGCCACAGCAAGCTTGATATGCGGTGCGTAGGTCCACGCCCAGGATGCGAACCTGCGAAACCCCAGGCTGCGGAAGCAGAGCCAAACTTAACCACTATGACACCGGGCCGGCCCCTAGATAGTCCCTTAAAAGTTGGAAATTGCCCTCTCTTGGTCCCATGACCTAAATGACTTAATTTCATCCTGTGGCAGAGAGGGATAGCTGTCCACCAAAATCCCTGCTCCCCTTTCATAGTATAGAGTTGTCACTAAGGAGCAGAGACTACATTTCCCAGCTGCCCTTGCCGCTAGGTGTGGTCATGTGACGAGTTCCCACCAATAGAATATGAGCAGAAGAGATGTGTGCCCCTTCTGGGCCAACGCCGTAAGAGGTGGGTGTGCCTCTGCCAAACTTTCCTTCCTCTTCCGCCAGTTGGACATAGAGGACAATGAGACCCTGGCAAATGGCAGAGCCCCAAGATGGAAAGAGCCTGGGTCCTTGAGTCACCGAAGTAGAAGAAAGCCACTGGCCAATCAAGAACTCCTGCCTTGGTCTGCTAGATGAGTAGGAAGTAAATTTCTAAGGTAGTTAAACCACTATACATTTTGGGGTCTATTTGTCCCTGCCTTTCAGCCTGCCCTTTGGAATACACACCCTCTGCTTGGCTCTCAACCTGAACCAGCCTGCACAAGGTGCTGACTAAACTCCCAGGCTGGCGGCCTCCAAATATCGCTGTCTTTCGCTTCCCTTGGCCGGCCCCCATCCCTGTCTTGGTTCACACTGTCTGCTTGCTCCAAAGTCTGGCTGACTCAGCTGGCCCGGGCCACCATCCATCTGCTGTCAATGAGTGTCTGGCTCACAGGAAAAATGCACATTTATTTCCCCAAAACATAGAGTTCTTTTTCAGCAGAGGTGGTGCCGCAGTATATTTAGAGAAGTGAGCTGCTGTGCAGCACACAGGCTCCTGGTTACTTTGGGGCGCAGCCAGGGAGCACAAGTCTTCGGCCCCAAGTCTCTTAGCAAGAGCCTCCAGCGGTTGGCAAAGGGGTGGAGTGGGGGAATGGAGGAAACCAGAAGGAGGTGACAATTCTCTCAGAAAGCAATTA
Organism: Tapirus indicus; assembly: GCA_031878705.1. NCBI lineage: Eukaryota > Metazoa > Chordata > Mammalia > Perissodactyla > Tapiridae > Tapirus > Tapirus indicus. The sequence continues at coordinate 53,504,784 of CM062932.1, forward strand.
AGCATTTCTTGGTGGCCTCAGGGACAACCTCGACTTTTCATACTTTTCCCCCAGGGAGGCTGAGGTGTGGGGGAGAAGGGCTTCTGTAGCTGCAGTTCTTGAAAACTCTGTGATGCGGCGTTGAGAAGACTCTGAGAAACTGCCGCAGAGAGGCAGCCCCACCCTGCCCACTGCCCCGGGATGCTCCCTCCTGTACCAGCAGTAGTCTCCATGCTTGGCTGATGTAAAGTCTGAAGCAGCAGCGCGGGGAGCCCTGGAGTGGACCCTGGTGGGGCCCAAGATACAGGGGAGCCCTTCCCACTGTCCATTGCTGCGGTACAGCTCTGGATCACCAGCCCCAGCAGAAAGAACAGGCTGGACTGTGGTGGTGCAGCCTAGAACAGGCCTGAGGCTCTGCTGTAGCTCGCAGATACCAAGGTCCAGCTCCCATATGGGGTCAGCCCCGGAGGTCACAAAATGACACAGCAGCCCCGTGCTCTGAAGGGCTCCGGGATGACTCTGCCTCAGCAACTTCCAGCGCAAATTTGCTTTTTGTTTGAGTCTGGAAATAACAGCAGCAGACTGACTCCCCAGGGCCCAGGAATCCAGCCACCAGCTCCTCCTGGTCACTCCTGTCTGTGAGCAAGATGCAGCCAGGTGCACAGGGTGGCTCTGAGGTTAAGTGACAACGACCTGACTGGGCTACCTGGCAGATGCCGAGACCCCCCTCAGAGGGTCAGCAAGCATCACCGGGCCCCTCCATACCTCTCGCTGGTCGCACGAGTGGCCTGAATCCTCCATGTGCAGCCAAGGGGGAGTCTCTACTTCCGACTCCAGGCAGCTCTTGGCACTAACCCTGAAGTGGCGATGAGCTGAGCAGCCGGGGCCGGGGCCGGGCACACTTCATGTTTAGAGATTTCTGGTGAGAATCTTTTCCCGACTTCCCTGCACCCTTCGCTGTGGCTCACACCCTCCCTGCCCAAAGTCCTTTCCAATAGCTCCAAGCCTTCCTCCTCCTCACCCGGCCTGGCTCCTCTCATTCTGGCACATGTAGCTCAGGATTTGCTCATTAGTTCCTTCCAGATGTCCCCTCCCCGAATCTAGCTGGGTCCTTTCCATGCCTAGTTTGCAAACATGTCTGACCTGATCCCTACTTGCAAGCCCCCATCTCTCCCAGAGGGACCAGGGAGCCCGGGTTTGACAGGTGCGATGATCCAGTGCACACGGGTGCCGGGTGCCCACAGGGAATGCCAGAGGCCAAGGTCTTCCTAGGCCTGGCAGCTCCGGATGGCTCCCGGGGCAGAAATAACCTGAGCCTGTTGCCCTTTCCTTCTCGAGAGTGACTCAGCAAGAAGCTGGCGGACAGAAACACAAATCCAGTCCTGGATCTCGCAGAGGGGGAGCAGGCAAGGCCACGGCCTTAGGCTGTGTATGGAGAGAAACAGGCTAGCCGTAGAGCTGGGCGCTGAAAAGATGCTTAACCTCACTTAGAATAAGAGAAGTCAAACGAAAACTACACCCAGATCCCATTTTCCACCGAGCAGACTGGCAAACATCAAAGGTCTGACAAGCCGCTGAGCTGGCACGCGTGGGAAAGGCAATCTCATGCTTTGCTGGCAAGACTGTAAACACACGCAGCCGCCATGGAGGGCAACTGGCAGTCTACTGACGCACACGTTCTGTGGCCCAGCAAGTCCACTGCTAGAAATGTAACGTCCAGCTGGGCATGCACATTTGTGAAATGACCTAGGAGGCACTGTTTATAGGAATGACAAGGGATTGGAGGTGCCCTCCCCAGGGGACTGACTCCACACTTATGGTGTGCCCAGGTGATGGAATACAGCGGGCAGAACAAAGAACTAGAACCGCTGACATGGATACGGAAACATATCCCCGATATACTGTAAAGTGCAAAAACAAAAGCACAGTAAAGCAGGAGAGGAGCACGCTGTGGGGCCGGCTCGTTTCAATTCTCAGTGAAGGAACGAACTGGCCTGCGCCATCTGGGTAAAACAGGTAGAAGAGGACAGTCCACATGCTCACCTGCTTGTGTGTGCTAAGGGATATCTCTGGATGGAGACCCCGAAACTGGCTTCATTCATTACACAGGAGGCAGCACTTTCATTACATACCTTTTTGTAACTTTAAATTTTTGAACTGTGTGAATATATTACCTATTGAAAAAGAAAATACAGTTTAAAATGTGTGGGCCAGGGGCCAGCTCGGTGGCGTAGCGGTTGAGTTCACGCACTCCGCTGCGGCGGCCTGGGGTTCGCAGGTTCGAATCCCAGGCGTGGACTGATGCACCGCTTATCAAGCCATGCTGTGGCGGTGTCCCACATAAAGTGGAAGAAGGTGGGCACAGATGTTAGCCCAGGGCCAGTCTTCCTCAGCAAAATAAAAAGAGGAGGATTGGCAACAGATGTTAGCTCAGGGCTAATCTTCCTCACAAAAAGAATAATAAATAAATAAAATAAAATGTGTGGGCCCTCCCCCGTAATCGAGTGAAATGACCCCAGAACTTGTGGAACTGGCAAGATCCGGGACGGAATGAGGTGCTGGAAGGGAGAGATTGTTCCATCTTGCATTCACATGGAATGTTCCATTTTACAAAGTGCTTCACTTGTGTTGCCACATCCAATCCTCAGGACAGTCCTTTTTTTTCAGATGAAGAAATGGAGGCTCAGAGAGGTGAAGTGATTTCTCAGAAGTCACACAGCAAGTGGTTGAGTCAGGACTTGCATCTGGGTTTTCTGGCTCCTTCTCACATGCCTTTTTCTACCTCACCCTGTGGCTGGAGAGACCTGGAGGCTCGGGTCAGTGCTGTCCCCTTTTCCACCCAGAACATAATCCAGGCTGCAGTGTGTACTGGTTCAGGCACCAGCTGTGATGTCAGGATGGCGGCAAATTCTGGGTCAGCTGCATCCTACCTGGGAGACTTTGGGGAAGTTGCTTGTTGGGCCAACTCTCAGTTGCTTCATCTGTAAAGCAGGAACAATAATAATACTACCCACTTCAGAGCGTTGTGGTAAGGATGACATGAGCTAAGGGCCAAGCAAACAGCAGCCTAGAAGTACAAACAGGCCAGGCTTCCCTCTGAGAGGGCCCCGCTGTGGGCTGCCTAGTCTTAGGAATCTTGCACAAATAAAAGGAAAGTGTTTTGCATTGACTCCAGCGTTAGTTCTGAACTGTTAGCCTGCCAGCCTTCTTCCTGATGTGCCTTCTCCTTCCCTTTCTTACTTCTGCTCCATCCTGTCCTTCCTGTTCCTGCTCTGGCTCTCGGCAGCCTGGAGGGAACAGACCCGAGATTCTGCATAGAGATCCCAGCCAGCCCCTCCAGCAGAGAAAGGAGGACATACATGGCTCTCCCCCGCAGGAGCCCGGTTCAGCCCCTTCTCACCCCTACGCCCACCCCCTCTTAAACAGCTAAGGTTTATTTCCTTTGGAAATTACAGTCAACCAGAAAAAAGGCAAATAGGAGGGGAAAAGGCAAAAAAAAAAATGACAGTTTTTCCTCTTTCTTTCCCCACTAAATAGGTTTGAACGCTAAGCCTTTAATTAGATATCATCCTTTTTTTAAAAAAATAAGATAAAAGTTTATTTCCCTCTCATATGGTGGTCCGAAGGTGGGAGGTCTTGTCTGCTGGGGCTGCTCTGCTCCACAAAGTCTTTCAGAGAACCAGGTACGGTCCATCTCGGTGCTTGGCCACACACCAAGAGACCCTCATCTGCAGGTGGAAGCTGATTTCCTGTCCGGCTGGCCGCTCTGTGCCTCTATGCAGATTTTACATTTTTACAGCCTAAGGTGCCTTTTTGCAAATGTTAAAGGGGTCTCCTTCAGGCAAGTGCATGTCTTGGTCAAATTCACAGTAGCTTTGCACAATAAAACAAGTACCCTCTCTAGACAGATAAATCAGAAAAAGACACTATTACGGAAGAGGCAGCTGAAAGGGAGAGTGGTGAGGGGAACGTGTATTTTGTGTGAAGAAAAAGGCACCCTCTCTTCTGCGTGGACAGAACTCACGGCTTGGTGAGTGGAGTGAGGAATTCACCAGTGTCTGGATTCTGGCAGTTCTGGATGCTGGGAAGTCCAAAATCGAGGCACCAGCATGGTCGCGTTCTGGTAAGAGCCCTCTTCCCAGTTCACAGCAGGTGCCTTCTGGCTGTGTCCTCCCATGGCGGAAGGGGGACATCATCCCTTAAAGAAAGAAAATATTAACAAGAACCCATTTTCTTCTTAATTCAGTCTCCCCTTCCTTGTTCTTATTATTCATATTGCTTATTTTTGGAATTAACATATAGTAAAACTGACTTGTTTTTCTTTGGTGTTTTGGCATTTAGATTTATGTCACCACCACTGCATTCAGGACACAGAATGGGTCCACCCCCCCCAAAACCCTCCCTCAAGCTTCCCATTGGGGAGCCACACCTTCCCCTCACCCCAGCCCCTGCCCGGGAACCTACTGACATGTTTGTTCTCCGTCACTGCAGGCCATCTCCTTGAGAATGTCATAGAAATGGAATTCTACAGTATATAACCTTTTGACTGGGTGTTTTTCCCTCTGAATGCTTTGAGATTCATCTCAACAGTTGCACGTACTGATAACTCATTCTTCCTTATTACTGAGTAGTATTCCACTGTATGGGTGTACCATAGTTTGTTTATCCATTCATTTGAAGGACATTTGGGTTGTCTTCATTATTTGGTGATTATGAATGGAGCTGCTATAAATACTGTGCACAGGTTTTGTGTGAACAGAAGTTTTCATTTCTCTAGGGCAGCAGTTCTAAACTGGAGGCAGTTTTGCCCCCCAGGGGACATTTGGCAATGTCTGGAGACATTTTTGATTGTTACCAGCAGGGAGTGTTGTCAGCATCCAGTGGTAGAAGTCAGGGATGCTGTCGAACATCCTACAATGCGCAGGACAGCCCTGCGGTAAAGAATGATCTGGCCCTGAATGTCCAGGGAGCTGTGGTTGAGAAACCCTGCCCTGGGGTAAATACGTAGGACTGAGATTGTTGGGTCATATGGGTACATGTGTGCGTGACTTCATAAGAAATCGCCAAAATGACTTTACCATTTTGCATTCCCACCAACAATGTGTGAGAGTTCTAGGTGCTTCACATCTTAGCCAGAGCTTGAGGTCGTCAGTCTTTTTAATTTCAACCATTATAATAGGTGTGCAGTGGTATCTCATTATGCTTTTAATATGTGTTTCCCTAGTGGCTAATGACACGGAACATCTTTTCATGTGCTTATTTGCCATCTGTATATCCTCTTTGGTGAAGTGTCTGTTCAAGTCTTGCCAATTTTTGCATTGGGTTGTTTGTTTCCTTACTGTTGAGTTTTGGGAGTTCTTTACATATGGTGGCTAAATCTATCTTTTGTCAAATATGTGATTTGCATCTTCTTCCAATCTATAGCTTGTATTTCCATTTTCTTCACAATGTCTTTTGCAGAGCAAAAGTTTTAATTTTGATGAAGTCCAACTTGTCATTATTTTCCTGTTTTGTGCTTTTGGTGTCACGTCTAAGAACTCTTTGCCTAACTCCAGGTCATGAAGATTTTCTCCTGTTTTCTTCTAAAAGTTTTATAGTTTTACATTTATATCTATGATCCATTTTGAGTTAACTGTCAAGTTTAGGTTGAGGTCTCTTTTTTTTTTTTTTGGTATATGAATGTCCAATATTCCAGCACCAAGTGCTGAGAAGACCATCCTCCACCATTAAATTACTTTTGCCCCTTTGTCAAAACTCAGTTGGGCCTATTTGTATTTGGTCTATTTCTGGGTTCTGTTGTGTCCCACTGACCGATGATGCCTAACAATTTGCCAATATCATCTTGTCTCAGTTACTGTAGCTTTATAGAAAGTCTTAAATTTGGGTAGTGTGATTTTTAAGTCATACCACTTTATTCTCCTTTTCCAAAATTGTTTTGGCTGTTCCTATCCCTTTGCCTGTCCATATAACTTTTAGAATCATCTTGTCTGTATGCAGCCTTTTCTTCTTTTTTACAAGTACAGAGTGTTTTCAAACCCCACCAAGCAATTCTCCAGTTCTCAGAGGACATCAGCCGGGCATCCTACAAATTTAACTCAATTCTGACACTATCTACCTGGAAATAGCATCAGATCCCACACGTTAAGGGTTCAGTCCCATAAAACTCCCCCCCACCACCACCTCAGAGGCCCATTGCACACCCAGGATATTACTTGTGTTTCTGACAGACCAGTGATGGGGAGAAAGAGCATTCTCTACCCACTCTGGGTCCTTTCTGGCTGGGCTACAAATTAAATTGACATGAGGCTGAATAGCAGGAGAAAATCAAACAAAGCTTTATAACATGTATACATGGGAGAGACCAGGGAGTGTCTCTCAACAAAACGGTGGAGATTCTCCTCTTAAATAGACAAATGAGGATTTTGGTAGGGTTTGGGGGTGTCAGCCACGAGGGATTACAAGAAAAGCACAGTCAGGTTATTATGCAGATTTAAGGCCTCACCTTCCGCATTGACAAGTTTCTGGAGACGAGGTCATCCACCCCTCTTCCCAGTACAGAGAAGGAGATACCTTTGCAACAAATGGAGATTTTCCTTACAAATGTTCTGTTTGGTAAACAGAACTTTGATAAGAATGGGCGTAGCAAAGACCCTCCCAGTCTATCGGTACCCAGAGTCATCCAAGGTGATGGCCCATCCCAGGGACAGGCCTTCCATCCCGAATCCCCTTAGACAGTTGGGAGGGATGAAGGTCAAAGCCTCCTTCAGAGCAAGGTGAAGAGACACATCTTGAGGTGGCCAATTCTGATCCCCCACACCAGCTATAAATCAGAGGCTCCCACTACCCTTTCCTGAAGTTCAATGAATTTGCTAGAGTGGCTCACAGAACTCAGGAAAACAGTTTACTTACTAGATTTCTGGTTTACTACAAAGGATATTATAAAGGATACAAATGAAGACCTAGATGAAGAGGTGCCATAGGGGAAGGTCTAGAAGGGTCCCAAAAGCAGGAGCTTCTGTCCCTGTGGGACTGGGGTGTGCCGTCCACCCGGCACAGGGAGGCACCAACCCGGAAGCTCATTAAATCTTGTTCAAGAGTTTTTACAGAGCTTACTCTCTAGCGCTGTCCCCCATTGGTGGATGGGGCCAAGGAAGCTCCAAACTTGTAATCACTTTGTCTTCCCGGTGCCCAGCCCCATCCCAAGGCTCTGTAGGTTATCTACAGTCACCACCTTCAGTCATCTCATTAGCATAAACTCAGGGGTGATCCAGAGGACTCTTTATGAGTAACATATGACCTTCCTATCTCTGGGAAATTACGAAGATTTTAGGAGTTCTATGCCTGGAACGGGGACAAAGACCAAATATATCTCTTATACCACAACAAGGTATAGACTTACAAGGCCCCAACTTTCTTTCTTTGTTCTAGGAGGACTTTGACACTCAGATCAGAGCTTGGGTAGGTTCTAGGGGAGGGAGAAATGCTGATTTTATGGGAAACTCAAAAACAGCCACTCACCTGCTTCCTGGGAGAACAGATTGCACTTTGCCTGAGGAATATGAAGAATGCAAATTTGCTTTCTTTTCCTCACTATGGAGTTGGTAAGTGTTTACAAAAAAATTCACAGACTAATGAATACTCTCCACTAGCTCGCAAGGCCGAGATGTATTCACTCCTTCACAGCAAAATGGTCACAATACTTCTGACTTGTGCTGCGAGACATTACTTGTCCGTTCGAAGAATGTTTTTCATCAAGTCAAATAACTTGCCAGAAACTGCACATATAATTTCTTCTGAAGGTAAAACAGGAGTTCATCTCGTCTTGTCCCGTGATTATTGGGTCTGAAGTCTTCACCCTCTGATTCTCTGGTTTCTAGAACAGAAGAGACTGTGGCTCGACACCAAAGCTGAGAGCAGTGTTGAAGTGGGAGTCCGCCTGCTGGTCCCGCCTGAGTGGGGAGTTGGAGGACCCTCTCCCACTGGCCTCCTTCCTGGGACTGGGGACCTCACTGTCCTTCCACCCCTCCACTCTCAAGTCCTCTATTCTTTCTTTTTTTTTGTAAGGAAGATTGTCCCTGAGCTAACATCCGTGCCCATCTTCCTCTACATTATATGTGTGGTGCCGCCACAGCATGGCTTGATGAGCAGTGCGTAGGTCCACCCCCAGGATCTGAACCTGCAGACCCTGGGCCGCTGAAGCGGGGCACATGACCTTAACCACCATGCCACTGGGCCAGCCCCAAAGTTCCTCTGTTTTTGCTGCTAGAACTGGGGCAAAGAACTTAACTTCTTCGGGCCCCATTTTGCTTGCCTGTAAACTGGCAACTTTCCTATCTGACCCACCCATATCTTGGAATTGTTGCAAGACTCCAATAATCAAGCACAGAAAATGTCTGGAAAGCGACAGCCCAAACTGGCTTCTCTAGGGAATGGGATGGGGGAGTGAGTGGAGAAGGGGGGTCATGGGGACATCGTTCATCTTCAAACAACTCTGAACTTGTTTCAAAATTTTTAAAGAGTATCAATCCCTGTTGTGATTAAAAAACAATGTTCGTAAATGTTCACAGCGACGAAATATGTTAGACGAAATATGTTAACGTAATTATGCATTTTGTGGTCTTCAAAAAGTTTTCTGCCCTGCTAAGCTGCAGGCTGCTCTTCTATGCCTGTGTGTGGGTGGCTTGGCCCAGCGTGGGCGCTTTCAGCCCGAGGGTGCCAATGAGATCAGCTAGAGTGGGGACCTGGGTTCCAGGGGAGGTGGGAGAAAGAGAAGGCATGGCTCCACATTGGCTGTGAATATGGCTCCTCCCCCCTCCCTCCCAGCCCCCAGGTATGGAACATATGTTTCTCCCTGGCTATCTGGCCAGACCAGCCTGCAGGCAGGAACTCTGGTGCCAGAGGGAGGGATGTTGCAGAACAGAATGGAGTCAGCACTGAATGCATTTTAAAAAATCAATAGCTGGGGCAGCAGCCCACCAGAGCCAGGGGGCTGGGCGCCAAGGCCATCGTCCTGAGGAGCCAGCTTGTTGCTGGGGGATCTGCACGTGCTGATGGCTCAGCAGGCGCTGGGGCCAACCTGGGCCAACTGCGTTCAGTGCCCAAGGACATAGCCGGGGGCTGGCACACCTTCACGGGGCAGCGAGGAGGAATGGAGCCGTGTGCATCTAGACTTGTTTATTTGCTGTTTTGAAGCTCCTCGCACGTGGGTGTGGGGGCTGATTTCCCCGTGTGGCTGCAGGCTGCTCAGGACAAGCCCTCTCTTGCTCACAGCCCCTCCCAGATCTGGGAACGTGGCTGGGGGTACAGTCCATGGAGAACCCAGGATACCCCAGGAGCAAGAAAAGGGACTACACGAGGAGACCACTGTTGTTCCTATTAGGGGCAGTCCCTGCCAACTTGACAGTCTCTCTGCTTGTGATGGGAGGGCAGGCCCCCAGGACGTCTCCCTGGAAGGGGGAGAGAGGCAGGGTGGCAGGGAGCCCAGGCCCTCCAGCTAGTGGCATAAACCGGGTCACTTTTACAGCTGAGCTCAAGTTACAGTGGCTCTCAGCCCCTCTGAATTCACCTCCTGCCCCCAGGCTCCAAAGTCATTTTTGGACACATTGGAGGGGGAATTCCTTGTGTTCTAGAAACAAGTTCTGTCCTGTCCTCATGGGCTCCCTGGGACCTGGGGGACCTAGGGGACAGAGGGAGCCAGTAGTTCTCTGCTGGGGGCTGCAGCTGCTCAGTGGCCGATGGCAGACTCAGAGTAGGCCATGAATCAGCACCACTTCAGACCCCAACTCGCTCTCGTCCTGAACAAGTCTAGCCCGTCAGGTTGGGAGAGACACCAACACATTATCTCTTAACTCAGAACACAAATCTCTTCCCTCCTCTGTCAGCCCAGACAGAAACCTTGTGCAGAGAACTGCCTGAGGACTTCCCTCATTCAGAGGTCCACAGATTTCCATAAAGGGCCCGATAGCAGAGATTTTTTTACTTCATGGCCACGTGGTCTCGATCACAACTCCTCATCTCCACCATTGTAGCAGAAAGCAGACAATATGACAACAAATGGGCATGGCTGTGTTCCAATAAAACTTTATTTATAAAAACAAGCGGAGGGCCAGATTTGGCCTGTGGAGTGTAGTTTGCTGACCCTACCTCTAGTTCACCAGCCCCCGCCTGGGCAGGCCTGAGCAGCCTTCAGGATCGGCCATCCTCCCTAAACTCCTCTGGAGCTGTAGCAGCTCTCCCAGGTCCCCTGGCTCTCCACCACTGTGGAGAGGAGGAGGGTCTGTATAGAGGGGGAGAGGAAGCGTATGTTTGCTGAACAGACCCCTCCCCGCCCCGTAGATCACGTCACCTTTGCCCAATTTAATTAAACCTGAACAGAGGCCTCCCCAGAGAACACGTCTGTGGCTCCATAGAGATGAACAAGGGACGACCTGCCTCCAAGCGGCATGTGGATCTAGAGAAGAGGCCGGAAGCCTGGGGGGGGGGGGTCATGGGCCCGCATCGGGGCCCAGGAGCAGAGATATATTCATTGTTATTCACATCGCCTTGGACTGAGGACCAGGCTGCAGTGGGAAAAATGAGATTCATGTCTCAGAGCTGCTACCACTTACTAACCGAATGACCTTGGGCAAGTTACTTAATCTCTCTAAGCTTCAGTTTCCTTGTTTTATAAAATGGAGATAAAAATAGTACTTGGTTCCTGGAGCCCTGAGGCTTAGATTAGATAATGCACATAAAGCATTTAACATAATATCTAACATATACAGTCACACCTTGCTCGAATACGGGCGTTAGGCAGTTTCGTTATTGTGCGAACATCATAGAGTGACTTACCCAAACCTAGGTGGTGTGGCCTACTGCACACCTGGGCTGTATAGGACTAATCTCATGGGGCCACCGCCCTATATGCAGTACGTGGTTGACCGAAACATGGTTACACGGTGCGTGACTGTATGGGCAGGGTCAAACCCGTGGCTGTGACTGTCGGCTTACTCACTGTGCACCTTCCGTGTGTCAGACCCATGTTAGGAACTGCCAAGTTAAATCTTAGTTCATACCCATAGCACCCCTGTGAGGTGGTTCTTCTTACCCCCATGGTGCAGGTCAGGAAACGGAGGCTCAGAGAAGCAGTCACTCACCCCAGGGCACACAGCTTTAGCCAGAGTCAAAGGGAACTGTGCAAGTGAATGGACAAGAAGAAAAGGACAGAAGTGGGCGAGGAAGCTTGGGAACCTCCGCAGACAGCGGGGCGGAGAGGCAGCCCCGTTGGAACAACTGCCTTTTCACTTTCCGGAGAGGAAGAAGGCAGTTGCCTCTGAGCCATCAAGAGTTCAGTTGGGGGCCTGTCCCTTGTACACCTGCCAGTCTTTTCTGGGAAAGCTGATGGTTCTGGGTGGAAAGATTCTTTGGGAGCTGTTGGGTGGATATCCCATGCCCCCGTGTCCTGGGTTGAATGGTGTCTCTCAAATACTCCTGTCCAAGGGCCAGCCTGGTGGTGCCGCAGTTAAGTTCACGCGCTCCGCTTCAGCGGCCCGGGGTTTGCAGCTTGGGATCCCGGGCGCGGACCAACGCATTGCTTATCAAGCCATGCTGTGGCGGCGTCCCATATAAAGTAGAGGAAGATGGGCACGGATGTTAGCCCAGGGCCTGTCTTCCTCAGCAAAAAGAGGAGGCCCCTAAGGTCAGGACTGATATGAGATCATACTAGATGAAGATGGGCCCTAAATCGAATGAGAGTGTCCCTATAAGAACCAGAAAGGGATACGTGGCACCTTAGAGAAGAAGGCCACGTGAAGATGGAGCAGAGACTGGAGTGATGTGTCTACAAGCCAAGGACTGTTGGGAGGCTCCAGAAGCGTGGAGAGAAGTCTGGAACAGAATCTCCCTCAGGCCTCAGAAGGAAGCAACGCTGCTGACACCCGGTTGTGGACTTGCGGCCTCCAGAACTGGGAGAGAATAAATGTCTGTTGTTTGAAGCCACCCAGTTTGTGGTAATTTGTTATGGCTGCCACAGGAAATTAACACACCACGTGTGAACTTTTGGGAGTGGTTCTGGTGTCCCGGCACACTCTGAGGTCCCCAGCCGTGCCAGTAAGCTGAGAACAATGGACAGGGAAAAGGTGCGGGAAGGGAGAAATCAGCTGGTGGGCCAGGGGTGCTTTGGAAAGCCAGTGGGTGTAATGCAAGTTTGAGGGAAGCTGCCGCTGGCAGCCAGGAACAGGAGCAAAGTCGGGAAATGAAGAGGAGAGAGGAGGCTGGCCCAGCAAGGCTCCACCTGCTCTGGGCCGGAGAGCTGCAAATGAATGGCAGTGGTGACAAGTTCTTTATTAAAGGGAAGTGGCCCAGGCAATGAAGGATTGTTTGGTGGGCTTTCCTCTCTCACTTCAAGCTGCCCTCCCCACCCCCACATCAGGGCTTGTGCCTGCACAGTGGTCCTGCGGACAGTCAGAAACCACTCTCTTGACGCCATCCAACTGCTGGGTCAGAGCTGTGGTCAGGAGGTGGGTGAGGCCAGGCTGGATGGTGGCCACATACGGGCATCTATATCACAGCCCTGACCTTGGTGCCCCAAGGTGTGCGCCCGCCCAGATTCCCGTTGTCCAGAGAAGCCAGCAGCACCTGGGTGATGGGGGGCAGGGGGGGCACTAGGCTGCCCAGTGGCTTTTTTTTTGCTTGAGGAAGAGTGGCCCTGAGCTAACATCTGTTCCAGTCTTCCTCTATTTTGTATGTGGGACACTGCCACAGCATGGCTTCATGAGCGGTGTAGGTCCGCACCCAGGATGCAAACCTGCCAAGCTGGGCCACCCAAGCAGAGCACACCAAACCTAACCACGGTGCCACCAGGCTGGCCCATGCCCAGTGTCTTTTCTGTTGAGGGGTTTCTTCCTGTCCCCACACTCCAGCCAAAACCAGGTCTCCCATGTTGTCATGGCAACAGCCCTTCTAAGCTGAGCAGCTCAGGGGCCTGAGGAGTGGGGACTGTCCCTTGTTAAGGGTAGTAGCTTGCCTCCAAAGAGAGCAGTCATCAATTCCCGCCCTCCTTGTACATACAAGCCACTGCCCCATCGAGAGGTAAAGTCCAACCCTCCACCCCCTTATATCCAGGCTGACTTGCAGCTGCTTTGACCAACAGAATACAGCAGAAGTGATGCTAAGCCAGGTCTGCACCGAGCCCTTGAGAAGACTGGCCATTTCCACCTGCTGTTGGAGTCAAGAGCTGCCACTTAAGAAGCCAGGGCCATACCACTAGAGAGAGAGGCCACATGGAGGATCCCTGAGCTGCCATCTTGGACATCTGGCCCAGTTGGGCCTTCAGATGACCACGTCTCCAGCCGCACTCTGATGGCAGCCATGCAGAGGCCCCCACCCCCATCACCGAGGAAGAACCCACCAGTTAAGCCCCATCAGCCCACACAACCCTGAGAGATAAAAATAAATGATTGTTTTAAGCCACTAATTTTGGGGTAGTTTGTTTATACAGCCCTCAATGACAGGAATACTCTGAAAGATTCATTCCTGGGGCTGGCCCGGTGGTGTAGTAGTTAAGTTCGCACGCTCCGCCCCAGCGGCCCTGGGTTTGCCAGTTCGGATCCTGGGCGCGGACCGATGCACCATTCATCAAGCCATGCTGAGGCAGAGTCCCACATAGCACAACTAGAAGGATGCACAACTATGACATGCAACTATCTCCTGGGGCTTTGGGGGAGAAAAAAAGCAAAAAAGGAAGAAGATTGGCAAAAGATGTTAGCTCAGGGCCAATCTTCCTCAAAAAAAAAAAAAAAATTCCTTCCTTTATCCCCTTGCCCAGTCTTATTATTCACTGGCTATTTTGGGGCAACAAGAACCCCCAGGCTCCAAAGTCCGCAGTCCTTCATTGACGATTTGGCTCCCTGGTAACTGGCCCTGGTCACAGGGCAGAATTGCTGGGTGGTGCTGCTCCTGCTGGGGTTGGTAGGAAACCTTTAAATGGAAATCAACAAATATTTGTAAAGCAGCTGGGATGTTCATGGCACTCTGAGAAACTCAAATAGACGTACAATGACTTTCATTTGAAGAGCATTAAACAGCTTAGCAAGCACTCTAACACACTGAACCCCATGTCACCCGTGACAACCATGAAAGGAGTTGGCAGGCATCGTTCCTCTTGTTACAGAGCAGGAAACTACCTAAGACTACACGAATAGGAGCGGCAGAGCCAGGGCTGGAAGCCAGGTCCCCTGGCTACCCGTCCGCAGGCCTCCTTCACACTGCATCCCGATTGCCCCCAAGCCCTCCTGGATAGCAGTGTGGGGCTTGGTCAGGCCCATTTTCCCAGGTTGAAGGAACAGAGAACTGGGGGAGAGAAATGGAGCACAGGCGGCGAGTATGTGTTGTAGTCACGGGCCCTGAAGTCACCTTCCTGGGTTCAGGTGTGGCTCTGCCTTAGTTGTAATAACCCGCAGTGATTTACCTTGCCGAGCCTTAATCTTCTCATCTGTAAAGGGAGATGCCCTGTGGCAGAGAACTGCCGTAAACCTAGGGGAGGGGTGGGCCTTTGTGATTACCTTAACGATAGAGCACCGGGAAGTGACCCTTGGAGATTCTGGAAGCTAAATCAAAAGATGCAAAGCTCTCCCTGAAGCCATCTGATGTCCCCGAGGCTGCCACCCTGTGAGGAAGCCCAAACCAGCCCACACAGGGAGGCCACATGGAGAGGGAAAGATGCCTGGCCAGCCCCCGGCTGCCTCAGCTCCATGCTGGTCCAGCACCACCCACCATCGGACTGCAACTATCTGAAAGAGAGGGAGCCAGAACTGCCCAGCTGAGCCTTCCCGAATTCCTAACCTGAAGAAACCATGAGAGATAAGAAAACGGTGGCTGCTGTTTGAAGTCACTACGTTTGGGGGTTTTTGTCACACAGCAGTAGAAAACTGGAACAGAGGTGGTTGGGGGGTTTAGTGTCTCTCCCTTCCCCCCCAAAAAGATATGTTCACCTGGAACCTCAGCATGCGACCCTATTTGGAATAAGGGGCTTTGCAGATGTAATTAAGAAACAGATCTTGAGATGAGATCACCCTGGATTGGGGGGGCCCTACACCCAACGACAAGTGTCCTTCACAAGAGACAGAAGAGAAGACACAGAGACACAGAGAAAAAGGCCATGGGAAGTCAGAGGCAGAGAATGGAGGAACGTGGCCGCAAGCCAAGGGACGCCTGGAGCCACCAGAAGCTGTAAAAGGCAAGGAAGGATTCTCCCCCAGAACCTTCGGAGGGAAGTGACCCCACTGACACCTTGATTCTGAGCTGTGACAGTAACTGTCTGTGGTTTTAAGCCACCCGGTTTGTGGGAGTTTGTTGTGGCGGCCCTAGGAAAGCAACACAGGGGGCAGTTCAGGACTCGCTACTGTCATGACCAGAACTGTATTTATGCCTCCTAAATCAGATGCAGAACTGACAGGCAGAAGTTTAGGGATCAGGACTCTGGATGACGAACACTGCCTGTGTGCCACAGCTAGAGTGAGGCCCAGAGCAGACGGAAGGATCAGGGCAGGAAGCAGAGAGGAGCGGCTTGCCATCGGATGTGCTGTCTATCTGTTGTCATTCCTTACAGAAAATTCACATAAAACAAAAAGAAGCAAGAGTGTGAATGACTTGTAGGGGGGGGGGGTGTCTCAGCTTCTTGATCTTAGAGTTCAGGTTACCACCCTCCAATCCTCATAATTAAACCTTTTTGACTGAGTATGGCTAAAAATGCTCCCCTCAAAAATGTTGTGTGGATTTGAGATTAAGTCACCATCCAATTGGGATTGGCGTAACCAAAATATGATGCTTTACAGAAGTATGAACATCCATCTGCAATGGCAATAGGTTTTGAAAAGGGGGCTGCAAAATTCAATGCTGACAGGGGTCAGGCAGGCAGCACAAACAAGAAAAGGCTGAGTATGAGAGACAATAGGGAGTGGTGACCAGGGGGGCAAACTGAAGCACTCCGGCTGATGGTTGTTGTATAGGAATGTGTACCTAGAGCTGCCAGATCTTCCAGTCTTCTAAAAGAACCCAGAAGTCCAGATTTTTATTTAAAATCTGATTTTTAAATTCCAGCAGTCAATTGAAATTTGAAACACTGGGTGGATAAAACCAAATATGTCTGTAGCCTGAAGTGGGTCTGAGAGCTGCTGCTCGTGACATTTGCAACTGGGACTGTCTGACTCAGCTCAGCACTGTGGATGCCCTGCATGCCTCTCAAACCCTTCACAGGGGTTCAGCCGTCAGTTCTGGAGGTTCTGACTCCACCTTATAAAAGGTCTTGCATCTGACTTCTCTTTTCCACCCTAAGTGCCATCACTCCGCACCTTCTTTCACTTGGACCACCAACACTGGATCCCAAGAGCATCCCCTTCAGAGGCCAGGTCAGGACCTCCATGGCCTTGCCCCATCCTCATCACCAGCCTCCATTCCTCCTTTCTCCCTCTGTGGTCTCTGTCATGAGCCAATTGGGTTACTTGTCGCTTTCTGAACCCACCAAGACCCATCGCCTCCATGTGTCCTTTCATACCATTCCTTCTGCTTACAATTCCTTTCCCTCTTGCCTGAGTTCCTACCAATAGCTCCTGGCCCAGCTCAACTCTCTTCTCATCCTCTCCTGAATTCTCCCATCCCCACTCTCAGCTCTCATGGAGTCCCTTGTCCTCGCTCCACGGCACTTAGTGTGCTTCTCCTATAACTGCCATCAGCCCGGATCTCAGCAACCAGTTGACATTAGTCCCCTGGTTAGATTATGAGTGTCTTGGAGACAAGGACCGTGGCTCAGTTTCCTTTGTACCTCATGTCTGGCACATGGGGAGGATTCAGTGAGTACCTGAGAAATGGAACTGACAAGTCAGGAAGCTACAGTAGGAAGAGGCGAAGGAACTTGCCGAAGGTCACCCAGCTGATAGGAGGCAGAGCTGGGACTCGAAACCACTTCCGAGCTGGCATTTTTCTGGCCTTATTGCCAAGTGGTTGGCTTGGCTGAGGAGTTGCTGAATGCCAGGAATGAGGGCTGAGAGCTGTTTCTTGGAGGGGTGCCAGGACTCTGCCAAGAAACAACTTTTGGAGAAACAGTGGCTTCAGAAACAGGGAGGGAGACATGGGCCATGAAGATGTTTGGGGCAGTCAGGTGAGAAAGTTCTGGGGCAGAATGGAGTGTCCAAGGAAGAATTTGTTAGAGACAAATTCCGTGGTCTGGATCCAGAATCCACTGGAAACCACGAGGAAGCCCAGTGAGAGAGAGAGCAGCTTGGGTTTAGGAAAATAGCTGAGACATCAAGGACTTTCAAAGTGACCTAAAGAAATGCCCACCTGTGCTGCCATCACGATGACAATGGCATCAACTAGGCTGGCCATTCTAACCATCAGTTCCCATTATCACCATTTCTACCAGCACCACTGTGATCTAAGACAACACTGACTCATATGTATACAGGGGTCTACGCATTACATAACACACGTGTAGGCTTAATTGTGCCGCCCCCTCAAAGAGATATGTTGAAGTCCTAACCTCGCACCTGTGAATGTGACCTTATTTGGAAATAGAGTCTTTGCAGATGTAATCAAGTTAAGATGAGATCATACTGGACAAGGGCGGGCCCTAAATCCAATATGACTGGTGTCCTTATAAGAAGGCCATGCAAAGAGACAGACACACAGGGAGAAGGCCATGTGACAACAAAGTAGAGATTAGAGCAATGCAGCAACAAGCCAAAAAATGCCAAGGATTGCCAGCAGCCACCAGAAAGAGACAAGGAAGGATTCTTCCCTAGAGCCTTCAGAGGGAATATGGCCCTGCTGACACCTTCATTTTGGACCTCTGGCCTCCAGAACTGTGAGCGAATAAATTTCTGTTGTTTTAAGCAACGCACTTTG
This sequence comes from Tapirus indicus, assembly GCA_031878705.1. NCBI lineage: Eukaryota > Metazoa > Chordata > Mammalia > Perissodactyla > Tapiridae > Tapirus > Tapirus indicus. The sequence goes on from CM062932.1 coordinate 53,522,643, forward strand.
TGGTGCAGCAACCTAGCAAACTCATACAGCATGTTTACATCTATTCTGTGATTTGATCCTCCCAATGACCCTGTTAGTTGCTATATGTTACTATCTGTGATAGCCAGTCTCTAAGATGGCCCTGATGGTCCCACCTCCCAGTGTTCACTTCTCTGTGTAGTTTCCGTCCACACTGAATAGGGCTGACCTGTGTAACCAGTAAGATATTGTAGAAATAAGTGTGTGTGCCTTCCATGGCTCAGTCACTATGTTTCCGTTTCTGCCTTGTCCTCTCCCGGAACACTTGCCCTGGGAAAAGCCCACGACCATGTCCTGAGGCCACTCAAACAGCCTGTGGAGAGGTCCATGTGGTGAGAAACTGAGGCCTCCAGCCAGCAACCGGCTCCAGGTGAGGGGCCATCTTGGAAGCAGATCCTCCCACTCCAGTCCAGCCTTCAGATGAACTGCAGCCCCAGCTGACGTCTTGGCTGCAACCTTGTGAGAAACTCCAAGCCAGACCCCCAGTTAATCCACTGCCTAATTCCTGACCACAGAAACTGTGTCATAATAAATGTTTACTGCTTTGTGCCACTAAATTTCATGGCAATTTGTTACACAGCATGAGAGAGTGAATACATTGTTTCCTATCTCAACAGAGGCAGCAGTGTGCATAGTCGCGGAGAGTACAAGTTCTAGGTCAGCTATCACTTACTAGCTACTGACCTTGAACAAATTACTTCAGCCACTCTTGAGTTTCCTCAGTATAAGCAGGTAGAATAATTGTATCAACCTTATAGAGTGTTGAGAGGAGCAAAGAAGTTAATGTGTAACTTATAACAGTCCTGATACATAGTAAACATTAGTTATTGTTATTACAGGGGTGAGAAAACAGCTCCAAAGAGATGAAGAGACCTCTCCATGTTACAGAGCCAGCTCGGCAGCGGTCAGGCTGAGTCCTGAACCCAGGTCTCTCCTGACTCCCAGCACAGTGCTCATGGTTGAACCAAATGGCTGGGGAAGTCAGATGCTCTGTGAGTCTATAACTTCTATCATTCCCTCCCCCTGCAGCAGGCCATTTTAGTGGGAAAGCACTGTCAACAGCTGGCTGTGCACATCGTACTAGGGATGGGGGGACAGCCAGTCGGGTCAGACTGTGGCTCTGGACCTGGCCCCGAATGGAGAACCCCTCAGCCCCTGCAGGAGGGGAGTTAGAAAGGCATGCAGGCCGGGCACCAGCTGAGGGGGCTTCTCTGGATCACAGGTCATTGCCAGAGCGGGTGCAAGGACAGAATGAGCCTGTTTTCAGTCTACGTAGGAAATGGCCGAGAGAACAGGACAACTGTTTTGAAATGCAATACGGTATTAGGGCGAAAGGGTTTTCGGGAGTAAATCTCTACTGCACCGGCTGCTTTAGTTTAAGCAGATCAAAATGACCTGGGACAAGCAGAGGCCCAGGACCCACGGGCCCCCCTACAAGTGTCCACTTCCCTTTTTTCTCTAAGTCTGTGGCTCCTGCCCCACACCGATAGCGAGGAACAGTGAACGGTTGTGGTGAGTGAGGCATAGGAAAAAGAGCAGAAATAAGAAAAGGCAGAGGCATTCAAAGGCACTTACCTCTGAATGAGCAACATCGCCTATGAAAATTGGATGCAAAGAACCTCCAGGTGTGCTGGTAGCTTTCTAATGACCCTCCTGGCAGGTGTAGACCTTTGGAAAACATCAAGGAAGGTTCCCCAGTGTGGTTTTTCCTACATTGTCACTGAAGAGTTGCAGAATATGCCACTCCAAAATATGACTCTGGTGTAAGGATTATTTTGAGCTGATTACTTTGAACCACAGCAGACACAGAAGCTCTGCAAACAGAGTGTAGTTGTCCTTTTGTAAGGGAAATCTGCATTTATAAAGGAAACCTCCATTTGTAAGGTGTCTCCCTCTCCGTACCAGGAAGAGAAGGACACCGCTAAATCATGAGACTTATCAGTGGAGAAGCCACAGGCAGAAATCTGCATAACGGACCTTCCTCTTGTTTACTGTCCTTTCCCACCTCCCCATTACGGTCCTCCCTCACACCTTTCTTTCTTTTCACTTTAGCTGAAGGTGGTATTTGTCTGAATTCTAAGCCACCTCTTTGAGTTACTTATTTTTCTCTGAGTATCTCCCATATATACACGAGGTACACATTTTAATTCACTTCTGTTTGTTTTTCTCTAGTTGATGTGTCTTTTGTTACAAAGTTCCCAGCAGAGAACTTAGAAGGGTAGAGGGAAAATTATTCTTCCTCCTCTACATCACCATGACCTAGAATGCCCCTTACCAGTACACAAGGCCCTCACATTACTTCAGCTGACTAGCTTTTTCTCTGGAGCCTTACCATTTCTAGAAAGAGGAGTTTGGGTGTGAAAGGGCAAGACCAGACACCAACAGAAAATAATTCCATAACTGCCTCTGACCTCCAGGAAGAGGAAACCTACAAGGGGTCAGCTCCAGAAAAATGTTGGTGAGGGCTCGTCTTTGGGGCTGGCTCACATTGTCTTTTTGAGTTCTGCCCCCTTCCCACCTCTGGGATCCCCACCTTTCGACAGGTAAGAATCCAGGGCCTTCAAATCACGAGTCCGGCCAACACTTGTCACTGCAGCCCCTCCCTCTAAGGACTCCACGCTCTAACTTACTCTTGCTACTTCTCTTCCCATCAAAACCCCATTCCCAGGAGTGCGTCCATCTGATCAGACTGCTCTCTGACCACACGCCCTGCCTCCAGTCGGCTCTGCTCATCGCTTTACCTCCTGTGAAGTGTCTGCTTGTATTCAGGATAGATGTGTATTTCAGTGGCTCTCAGACTTCGTTAGAAACGACCATCACCTGGAGAGCCTGTTAAATACGGAGTCTGGGGGGGTTCGGGAATCTATAGTATTAATAAGCTCCTGGGAGACTGTGACGGTGGCGAGCCCTGAACTCCAAGGAACCACGTCCTAGCTGGAGTGATTTCAGACTGGGCTGGAATGTATTGGGAAAGAGGCAGGAGGGCAAGACAAAGGAGAAGCCTAACAGTGACTTTCTGATCCTTCATCGCACCTTCAACAGGAGGGAAAGGAGGGCGTGGGGAGGCACAGAGAAAACCTCAAGGCTCTCGCTTCCTGGAGCATTTCCTTTGTGGATCCGCTCTGTGCTTCCCCGCCCGGCGCCAGCCTTTCAGTGCTCATCCTCCAGAGCACCTCATGCCCCAGGAAGCAGGGAACCTGCCCAGCTGGCTGTGATGACACAGAACCCTTCAGGGGTCACCCACAGCTTTTGCATTTGCCTCTATTTCTCCTTCCTTTCCTCATAGCTGACTTGAACAATTCTTTTCTGTGTGTGAGGAAGATTAGCCCTGAGCTAACATCCATTGCCAATCCTCCTCTTTTTGCTGGGGAAGACTGGCCCTGGGCTAACATCCGTGCCCGTCTTCCCCGACTTTATATGGGACGCCGCCACGGCGTGGCTGACAAGCAGTGCATAGGTCCGCGCCCGGGATCCGAACCTGCCAACCCCGGGCTGCCAGAAGCAGAGCACGCGAACTTAACCACTACGCCGCTGGCTGGCCCCTGAACAATTCTTGGTCTAACTTTGCCTCACGGGTTCTCAAGGTCAGTGTGCCTGACTGACCACATTTAGGGTCTGGATTTCGTAAAATAGGCTCTTAGGCTTCTTGGCTAGAGACTTGGATTTAATAGTCCAGGATGGGACGGAGGCATCTGCTTTTTAAACAAACAACACAACTGATTCTGAGGCTGTGAGCTGAATTTTGGGAAAGGCTAAGAACCAGCTTTACCACCATTTTTTGGAGCCGCTTTCTCCCTACACAGATTGGGTAGCAGAGGGAACAATGAGCCTGGGACCAGAAAGTCCGAAATCCCTGAGCAGCTCTTGGATCTGTGGTCTCATGTAATCTCTATGGCAGTCGTGGGGGGCAGGGATTATCACCCCATTTTACTGAGAAGTTCTGTGCTCTTTGGACAACTCTGCTGCTCCTCCCAGCTCTAAACTCTAGTTCCGTGACAGGAAGTCAAAACACCAGGCTTAAGCTTCACGTCCATCACTGAGGGACCCTGGGGAGGCTCTCTTCCCCCCCTGGCCTCCAGTTCCCCTCATCTCAGGGGGCTTCTATGAGGGCTACCTGGAAACAGGTTAATCCCAGGGAATTAACTTTGTTGTGAGTTGGGTTTGATTATGACTCCAATCTTGTGTCACCCAAACTCAGTCTTCATACTTTGTTGCTTACACTGGAGAATCAAATCACACGGTCTCAGTTTGAAAAAGGAAGGAAGAAAAAAGGCCCTCAGAGGAAATCCATCATTGGATTTAACTGGGAGGGCCTGGGACGGAATGCCTGTGAATGGGTTAACGTAGCAGGGTGGGTATGAGGACAAATTGTAAAACTAAAGGAAAATGACTATGGGCCGTGTGAGTGACAGCAAGAATGAGGGCCGTTGCATCAGAGGGCTGAAGTATAGACTGTTTATGGCCAGGTCCCACTTTAGCATAACCACAGCTGCCATTAAGACCCTCAAATGCGCCATCAGTGGCTCTGAACCTTGCGTAATGATTGAACTCTGCCTTGTCATCAGAGGGGAGAAGAACAGCGTGGAAACCAAAGGGGCTGAAATCCCAGCTGCTGCCAGGCGTCCTGGAGCTCCATCACACTCCCAGAATAGCGCGGAGAGGTTCCTGGCAGCCTCTGGCTGCACCGCAGCTGGGCTTCCGGCGAGGGAGGCAGAGTCAGGCCCCAGGCAGTGCCCGGAACAGCTGGGACCGGACGCCACCCAGAAGCCAGCTGGCTTGCCCTGCCCTGCTGGAGGCGCCATCTCTGGTGAGTGCGGGCATGTCTGGCTCACCCCTGGCACCTTGGCTCTCCTCCTATCACCTCAGGATCCTGGCTGAGTTCGAGAGTGAGGGGTACCCCCAAATCCCAGGTGAGGGGGTGGGAGCAATGACTGGGTCTTTTGAATGCTTTCGAGTGGACTAGGTTGGTGGCTGGTGAGGCTCTTGAAGGCCCTGAAGGCAGGGCAGGCTCCACTGTGTGCACAGAGGACATGACCACAGGGGGCCAACGGCCGCCAGGAGAACAGGGCTGGAGAAGGAAGAAGGGGCAGAGACGGGGACACACAGCCCTGCCACAGGCCAGGCAACTGCCCAGTGCAGCACTGTCTCAAGGCTGGCTTCTGAAGGTGGAGGGACTGTTGGGAGAGCTGAAGGGAGCTGAGAAGGGAGGTTGCTGGCTTGACACCAGGTCTGCTCTGTGGCCAATGTCCTTCTCTTGCGCAGGCCTGTGAGGTCCTTCATGTCTTTATTCCCTCGCAAATACTGATTGAGGCCTTACTGTGGGCAAGGTACCAAGGGAACCCAAAGATGGATTGGGCACCCATCTTTCCCTCAAAGAGCTTACACCCTGCTTGGGGACATAAGACACGTACATAAATAAACATTAATGAGGGAGAAAACGTAAGACGGATATAAGAGATGAGAAAAGCGCTTTCGGGTGTAGCACAGTGAAGTGCAAGTCCAGCAGAGTGGAAACAAATGGGTTCTAATCCATGGCTAGTCACTTACGAACCTCAGCTTTTAAATCTATAAAATGGAGATAATAATATCTGCCTTATTGAACTCAGAGTGTTGTAAAGATCAAATGTACATAAAAGCTACTTTGAAAATCGTACAGTGCTATGCAGAGGACAGCTATTATGGTATTGCACTCTCAGACTAGCCAGCGTTCCTCTGAACTTCGTGGCCTGGAATTCTGGGAGCCAGAGGGAGCCAGGGGTCTGAGTGCTGGGTTCATGCCGCAGCAAGGCCGAGCCTGGACCCTGAGCCCACCCCTTCCCCTTAGAGAAGGCCACAGCCTCTCTCAGTTCTTGGCCAACAATCTAATCATCCCACTGATATTTATTGCCCATTTTTACTGAATGTATAAAGCACTATCCTAGGGGCGGCAGGCAAGGATAGGCACGAAAAATCTAGAGTCCGTTCCCCACCGAGCCTATCTCAGAACTAGGGAGGCAAGATATCTACGCAGAGATATCATTAACACTGCAAAGCAGTGCTGTTGGGAGCCCCAGGAAGGTGGAGGAAGGAGGACTGTGGGGTGGGGCTGCCAGCAAAAACTTCTGGGAGGAGCAGAGGGCTATACAGGGGGATTGATTCTGACAGGCCCAGAGGGCGCATCCTGGATTGACAGTGGGGGACAACGGGAGTGAAGCCACCGGAGGGCAAGCCCAGTGGTCAGACTCAGAGCTGACCTCTCAGGCTGGAGTGGCCATTTCCTGTGGGGAGGAGGAGGGAGAGGAGGCTGAAGCCCAGGTCCAGTGCAGGTTGCAGAGGCCTGGAATGCCTGGCATGGGCGCCAGGTCTTTCACTAAAGGGGGTAGGAGCCAGTGAAGGTGTCATGAGCAGGGAGAGCCAGGGTGAAGTCCGGGAATGTCCCCCAGCAGAGGGGTCTGCAGAGCTTCTGGAGGTGTCGGGCAGTGGTAGGGAGGCTGCAGGCAAGGGTCATCAGTTTGGGGGTGTGTAACCGTTGGGGGTAGGTAGAGGGTTCGCCCGCCCCTGAAATGTTCTCAGACGGGGGGTGAGACTCTTCCCGAAGGTAAGGGGGAACTAAATGCTGGCTCTGTACACATTTCTGCTTTGTTTTTGGAAGGGGTGGGCGGGCTGAGTGCCTGAATCCCTGGACCCTCGGTTTTGACCCTGGTTCCTAGAGTCACTCAGTCTGTTGATGGAGGCCGACCAGACCTGGGCGGCCCAGAAAATCCAGTTCTCTCCTTCCACAGGGAGTTGGTTAGTGGCCACTGAGCCATGGACAGGAGGGGGATAGGGAGAAGCAATTTGTGTGGCCACCGTGGTGTAGACTCAGCATCAGGTGACATTCCAGCCAGCTCTGCCCAAGGCCCCCTTCCGGGTACAGTTCCAGGAGGATCATCCATGGTCAGCCAGTTGTGGTGAAGGAGTGTTTAACTCACCTGCTCCCTGGCCCCTGGTTTCCTGATTCTTAAGAGGCCACCCTGTTATCCTTTCAGAAAACCAGGTGGTACCTGCTGCTCCGAGCAGGCAGTCCTATGAGCCAAGGAGAAAAGGAGACTTAGCCAGACACTGCAGCCTGGGCAGTAACCAGTTAAAGCCCGGGAGCAAGAAGAGGTCAAATGCAAAATCTGTTTACCAGCCAGGTGTGGGGCACCCAGACGCCTGGCACAAGATTCCAGGCACCTACCTGTCAGGGAGCCAAGAGCCCCACCCTCAGCTCAGCAAGGGACTCTTCTCGTTCCACTGGGGCCCGGTACTCAACCTCCTAGGAAGGGGCAGCAGGCCACCCACTCTCCTGAGGAGGAAATGGCTCCCGAAAGAGATTCTGCAAGCTGGAACTGCAATCCAGGACTCCAGCAGGCAGAAGAGAAGTCTCTCTAGGGAGCATAACTGACCTCTGGCCCTCCGGGGTAGCCTCCTCCAGTGCCCCAAGCCGGGTTGCCAAGGCCCCCTACCCTGGACTCTGAACGCAGGGCGTTGTGGGCCCAGGGCAGGTGGGCTTCTCCAGCAGGCACTGGGGCTTGCCTGCTTCCCAGGAAGGCCTGGCACCAGTGGGCAGGGCATTCGCAAGGCCCCTGGTGTGAGGCGGAAGGTCAGTAGGGGGCCACCCGCCAGGGGGGTATCTCACCTCCTGCTGCTATTGTTCGGACCACAGAACACTGGCTCCACCACGTGCCAGGCTCTGTGCCAGATGGGGGGACAAGAGTGAGACAGGCCCCTGCACTTGAGAAGGGCCCAGTCTCACTGGGAGACAACAATTTAGAAGGCTGATTAAGATAACTAGGATAAATGATAAACAAACAAATGCGTAATAGGCCCTGGCTCAACAGGGCAGCTCACAATGGTTCTTTCTGGGGAAGGTGAGGAAAGCTTCGCAGAGGAGGGACATTGGAGTTGAGTCCTGAGGCAGGGCAGATTTTCAAAAAATTTTGGTGAGAGAGAGAAAGGAGGGTGGGAGGGACAGGATGTTGGAGGTAGAAGGGACAGCACAGGCGAGGGCTCAGCATGGCATGGCTCTTCTGATAAAGGTAAAACAGAATTGGAAGAATGTCAGAGAAGCAGCTTCTACAAGAGTTTGGGTGAAAGAGTGTTAGGTCTCTTTAACCGACAGGACTAAGGTTCAGAGGGGGTGGACCAGGAAAGGAGAGGCTGACCACTGAGCATCTGTAAGTGCCAGGCTTGTGTGAGGAACATTTTAGACACGGCTCCATCCGGATGTGACAGCAAGATGTGGGGATGGTGTTGTTATGAACTTTTTACAGCAGAGGAAAGTGGGGCTCAGAGAGATGAAGTGACTTGCTCAGGTCACTTCAGAGCTGCTGCTGACCCCCGGGCCTGGTCAGTACCTTAGACTCTTGAAGTACAAAGAAGGAAGCGTTCCAATGAAAAAAGGTAGTTTGATGGCCAGCAGGAACTCAAGCACCACAGTAGGGGTGGGAGGGTGACAGACCCCCCACAATCCACTACTCCGGGATCTCTGCACAGTGGGTGGGCAGTACCCACATGGGACCACTTCTCGAAGTGTTATTTTTTGGTGAAAATGGGAATTCATAAAGGCTTATATGCCTATGGGTTATTAAATTGGGTGAAGGGCATTTGGGGGCACAGACGACCCTGAAGTTGGAGTCTTGGAAAGCAACAGCACCTCCCACAAAACTTCCCTTCTAGCCACTGCACCTGGCTGTGTCCAACAGCCCCAGCGCCGTCTGACTCGCAGGGGTCAGGGCGGGGCTCTCCTGGTCTCCACCTCCGGCCTCCCCACTCCTGACCAGGCACAGGCTCCAGGGGACTAAAGCAGACCTTACCAGGGATCCTGGGGACCCAGAGGCCCAGGTCATCTGCCCCAAGGGTCTTGCTTTGTTTTGAAGGCAGATCCTGTTCTGGTGTGAGATGGGGTGAAAAGAGAATGAGGGGACAGTCCTCAGAAAACTGCCCTACATTTCCACTGCTATCCACCGCTTAGGGCTGGAGGATGGCAGCGCTCAGCCCCTGCGGTGTCCAGGCCTCTTTCTTTCTTTTTTTTGTTTTATATAATTTATTTAAAAACTTGAAAAATAAGAGCAAGAATATTAATACATGTTATATAGACAGAAATGGATTTTATGTGTATATTCAGTAGTCTATAAGAGAGCAAGAACTATGTATTATTTTCTGTTACAGGCCTCTTTCTAAACAACTCCCAGGGGGTGGCCAAGCTCCCACTTCCTCCTGCCTGGGCAGGGAGTGAGCGGGGGAGAGTTGCCTCTTGCGAGAGGTCTCCTAGGGTTCCCGGAGCTTGAAAGCGAATTGAGCCGGTCTGCTGGATCCACAATTCACCGCCGGCGGCTAGGTGAGGTCACGTGTTTCCCAGGCTCGCAGACCATTTCCTCTACACCTACCTGTCTGCCGCTTTCGGAACTGGCTGTCCACATATGCTAACGAGCGACCCCTCCCCGTAAACTGACTTCAGCTTGAGTTGCCTTGACTGAAAACCACAGTCAGAGTGGCTTAGAGTGGTCTCAGGTCTGACCCGCTGCTTGCCTTTCCAGGGTGGGCACCCAACTACCTGGGCCTTACCAGCCCCTGCACACCCGCACACAGGGGCCTGGAGACGTGGGGTGGGGGTCGAGCTGGAGGAGAGAGACCAAGAGTAAAGCCCAGCTTTGCAGCAGAAATGCGCTCTTCCTCTTAATATCTGAAAGAACTGAAACAATTTAGTCTTCGCCACTTTTCCCAGACCAGCCAGCGAGGGCACAGGAAGGGATCCAGGGTTCTAGAAAACCAGGGCCCCACCGCCAGCCCCGGCGGCTAAGCAAACATTCCCTCCTGGAGTCCGAAAAGCCCGCGCGCGAGGGGAGGAGCCGGCCTGAGGTTTATCGCTCCGGCAGCTCCGGGTGATTCATAGAGTTTGCCTCCTGGTTGTCATAGATCGAGGCGCGCAAACAAACAGCCCGGGAGGTACCTCTCCCCTTTCCCTGCTCCCCCACCCGCTTGCTACCCCTTAGTCCGTGACCAGCTGCCTCCGCTCCCCCCTTGCTACCCCAGCCTCCCATGTCAGGCGCTCCGGGCTGAGCAAACACGCCCCGCCGCCCGCCCCGCCACCGGCTGGCTCCGACCGCGCGCTGCTGGCGATTCCCCAGGCAACTCCGTGTCACGGGAACCAGCACCCCGGAGACCCGGCGCCCTGCCCTCTCTGCGCGTCCCCTGGGCCCCAGCCAGGCCCAACAACCTCTCCCTTCTCGGTGCTCGTGGCCCCTCCGGGCCTCTTGCACTTGCTAACTAGGCCCCGCCGGGCGCCCCGGGACTGCGCAGCCCACCTCCCGCAGAGCCCGCAGCCCCGGGGGAAGGCGGCCGGAAAATCTCTTGTTTACTGGGCCGGGAAGGCCCCAGCCTGGATCTGCTTTCCCCTTTCTGCGGCTCCCTCTCTGCTGATTCCCGGGGCGGGAGGGGAAAGTGTGGCAGCCCGCTGATCCACCCCCTGGCAGGCAGTGGGGTGGGGCGCGGAGAGGGGCGGGGAGTGGCCCCGAATCAGTGGAAAAGAGGCGGGGCCGGCGGGGGCCGGGCTCAACACCGTACCCCGGGGAGCAGAACCGTGAAGGCTAATTAGGACAAGTCGGAACGGGGAACCGGGGCGCGGAGAGGGAAGCGCGCGCTCAGTTGGACCGTGTCTGGAGCGGCCGCAGGAAACCCAGGCGCGGGGTAGAAGGGCCGGGGCGAAGTTTGCCCACAGTCCCGAGTGGTTCTGGGCTCGCCCCACGGTGTTGGGGCGCGCGCGGTGGCGTTCCCACGCACACTTGGGGACCCGTATGCCGGGGAAAGGGCCGTGCGTGCAAGAGGACAGTGTGTGGTGTGTCCACGTGTGCAAGCTCGGGGAAAGGAGGGGCGTGACAAAGACGGACTTTGTGTCTGAGTGTGCGCCTCGCTCCAGCCCGGAGCAGCCAACTGTGCCCGGCGTGTGTCTCACGGGAGAGCCAGGACGAAGTGACAAAGGCTAGGTGTCCGCCGCGGAGAGACGCACCAAGGTGGCCCGTGCGCGTGTCTGTGTGTGTGCGCGCGCTGAGACCTGCGGGGAGGGAGAGCCCGCCCGCGAGGTGTGCTGGGCTGCACCCCAAACCGCTTTCGAGAGAAAGCCAGGTCCAGAAAGTGAGTGCGCGTGAGTGTGCGCGCGCCAGCGTGTGGGGGCGTGGCAGTAAACAGCAACAACCCACACACCAGCTTCGCCAGAAACTCCGATCTCTCTCCCCAGCCGGAAAGTGCGACTCGCCGGAGCCTGGAGGTGAGTCGGAGGGGGAGGGCCGGGCGGGCTTTGTTACTGTGTAAACGGATTGCACATACCTGGAGCGCCGATAAGCGCCTGAATGGAGGTGATGTCACGGTGAGGCAGGCGCCGGCCCACCCTCGCCGAGAGAAAGGAGCCGAGCGCCGGGAGGCCAGCGCGAGAGCGAGCGACCGAGCGCGGACAGCTTAGCCCGGGTCCCAGGGAGAGGCAGGCCCTGCGTCTTGAGCCCCCGCCCGGGGCCCGCCACCCCAAGCCAGGCCAGGGCTGGGCCTGGCCCCGCGCCCTGCGCCCAGTCCCTCCCATCTCGCCCGCGCCCGGCCAGGGGCTGGAGTTGGCCCGAAACGCAGTGCCGGAGCCGGGCCGGCGGCGCGTCCCAGGTAAGGGCTGCTGCCTTCCCGCTCCGCCCTCCCCTCGGCCGCCCGGAAGAGTCGGGTAGGGCCGGCGGGGGGTGGGCGAGTACAGAGGCCCGGGGGTGGGGAACCGCAGGGCGGAGGACGCCTAGCCAACTCCGCTCGCTTGCAGAAAGTTTCCAAACCCGAGCAGGCTGGGGACTGGGTGTGGGAAAAGCCCGGCGCTGCGGCCCCGAGTGGGGGCGGGGGAAGAATTCCACAGTCGGGATCTCCAAGGGGTGCCCCCTCCACCCCCGCTGCCTCTCTGCGCGAGCCCACGGTCAACAGTGACTGGTGGGCCGGCGTCCTCTCCGCTGCTGGTGGATGAGGAAGGCAGGATTCTGTGGCCAGGGAGATGGGGGGAGAGGCTGGTTCCCCTGCTCTTTCTTTTCCGACGCCCAGGGGAGCGCCGGTGTAGACCCCAGGAGTGGGGGGAGGAGTGGGGAGGGGGGCACTCAGAGTCTTCCTGCGGGAAGTTTAGAATTTCAGACCATCAAAGAGCCTCTACCTCTGGAAGGTTGGCTTCTATATCCTCCCCCCCACCCCATGGCTTTTCCAGGGCCCTGTGCAGCGGCAGAGGTTGGATAGCGCCCCTCCATCCCCACACCTTCAGTTTTACACAAGAGAAAACCCAATCATTTAAAAATTCCACGATCTTGATCCTAAAGCACAGGGACCAGAATATGTTGAAATAGGGTTTTGTGCTCCTGAAGGTTCCCCCCCATGTGCCTTCATTTGTGGCTGGGGGAAGGAGTGCTGTTGGGGGGTGGAGCACATTCCGGAGTGGCATTCCAGAGCAGACCCTTGGATTGAGGACTTCCAAGTTTCAGAATGCTCAGGGACTTTTGGCCCAAGTACCCACACTCAGTGTGGAGGTCTAGGCTGGTGTTCCAGGAAGCCCCCCAACCTGGGTACCTCCAGGAGAGGTAGCTCCTTAGGCACAGGCATCTCAGGTCCCTCTTCTTATTGGTTGATTTAAACACCAGAGTCCCCTGGACAGAGGAGTAAGATGACAGTTCCCAATCAGGGACGGAGAGAAAGGAGGAGATGGATGGGAGAAGGGGAGGAGGTGGGAAGGCTGTCAGTGGGTCCATCCATCTCTCTTGATAGCCTGCTGAGTCGTGGCAGATGCTCTGTGGCATCTCTGGGTGAGTTTGGGTGCCTCTAAGAGGTGGCTATCAAGAGTCATGGCACCCTTGAAGGTAACCACCGGCTGTGGGTCTATATCTTACTTTTGAGCTTGGGAGACAGACCTCCGTGGCAGTGTGAAGCCCTTGGTGCTCTCTTTTCAGGATGGTATCCCGTGCCCTGGGGTTCTCAGGCTCTTGTGTGGACGGTGGGGGATGAAGAAGGGGGTTGCCCCAGAAAGGTGAGAGGATCTGGCTGCCTCATCCTTGCTGGCTGGGCTCCTGAGCCCACTGCACTGCTGAGGCCCCTGCTCCCCTTGGAGAGGGAGAGAGGGAGGAAGGAGATTCTGGAACTGGATTGGGCTGACTCAGACCAGAGCTGGGGGCTGAGTGGCTGAGCCTGGGGAAAGGCCGATTTCAGAGGTGATTAAAAATATTTGTATTACTGATTCCAGGGAGGTGAAGCAAAACGGCCGCTTTGTCCAGAAAATAATCTGAGGCTGGGCTCGGCTGCAGCCATGGTGTGGGGGAAACTCATGGGGCTGAAGAAGGTCCCCCTCCCTCTCCCCTCCTTGGTCTCACTGAGAACCTTAAAGCAGAAGATGTGACTCCAAAATGAAGGAGGCAGGATTGGGATGAGGTTGGATAGACACTGAGTCCATTCAGTGAATGATTTTCGAGTGCCTGCTATGTTCGAGCATGGTGCTAGGTGCTGCAGGGGCATTAAGACAAACAAGTCTTGTTACCTGACAGCCTGGTGGGGGAAACACGCACACACACGATTCTAACAATCTCAGAAGACTTGGCCTAGCAGTTCCGTCTCTAGGGACCCGCAGGAGGGAAAGTCTCCAGACAGAGCTGGGTCCATTGCGTCAAAGTCCTTTCCCCTTCGCCACCACCTTAAAAGGTGGCATCAGGGCACTGGCTGAATCTGCACTCCTGGAGGTGGAAGGGCCTGAGCTGAGCTCTTCCAAGCTTCCTTCACTTTAAGCCTCCTGCTGGCCTCCAGGGGTCACTGGTCTGGGTCGAGGTGGAGAGCCAGCCCCACCTGGCCCAATTTCCCCACTGGAGGTGGTGTATTCCTGTCTCCCCACTCACCGGTTCATGCTGTGGGGAATTGGACTAATGAGATACTTTGAGGTGGGAGTGGTTTGTTTCATCTGGGGCTGGTAAGTTTCACGGCCACTGGGCAGCATGGTACCTGGATGGGGAGGCAGGCAGGTACAGGTTCCTGCTTCCTTCCTTGGAAGTTCTCCCACCGGTGGGGCCGACAGAGGCAAGACCTGAAGGGTGAGGTCCAGGACTGAGAGCAAAGTTAGGGGGAAACTGGGGAGAGAGCTGTGAAGCTCCTGTGGGGGCCCGTGAGGTGCTGGATTCTGGCGCGGTGCGGGCACCTATTTCTAACAGCAAGATGGATCCAGAAGAGTGAGTAACAGCCAGGTTGCAGGGCTAAATGAGACCTGGCTTGGTCTTCTGTAGTGACATGGCCGTTATCGGATTTGAACTTGTAGCATGGGTTTAGCATCTTTTCCCTCCACCTCCAGCCAGGCCTTAGATTTTATTTTGGAGAGAATTTCTCGGATCTGGCCGTTCTGCCTTACCTTTGGCCTCGATCTTTAAACCAGGATGAATGTGTTCTCAACAAATCGATTGCCTGTGCTTTTATTGCCAGACTCAAATCTTAAAGCACAACCCTGGTTATACCCTCATCATGCTATAAACAACCTTCAGTGGCTCCCCATTGCCTTTAGAGTAATGCCCCAAACTTCTTCCCTGTAGCATTTCTAAACTGTCGCCAGCCAGCCGAAACCTCCCTTTGCAAACTCAGTTCGTCCTCGGTGAACTTGATTTTTGTCTCTTGCTCTGCACTTGACCTCATCTCAGGGCTTTTATTTATGCCATCTTTTCTATCTCTCCTTCTTGCCCCTTTCGCCTGCTCATTCTTCAAGGCTTGGCTTCTTTGCGTCCCCATCTTGCAGCAATATCTGAAACATGGTGCATTTTTATTAAATATTGAATAAAATGCTGTTGAAAGATCTTCTCCATTCTGTCCATTCTGACCCCCTCAGATGGAAGAGCTTCCCCCTCTGTGTTCCTGTAGCACTTTTCTCTGTCCCAGAGGTAAATTCTGTTGTGTGAGTGACACCTCTTATATTCTTCCTTGTATACCTTATCTCTCCTGTTAGATTTTACATGCCATCAAGTCAGGGACTGTGTTTGTTCATCTTTGTATTTCCCACTGCCCTGAGAACAACTGGGCCTTGTCCCCCAGATGCACAGTAAATATTTGCTGATTTATAATCATTGCATGTTCTAAACTGGGACTTGGAAGAGGGAGGTGAGGTGAGAAGTCCTTGAAGATGTGCAGATCCCCAGAGGCTAAGGCTGGGTGGCCATTCTCGGGGTTCAGTTCCACATCTCCAGCTTCACCCCAAGTTCTGGCTGCTTTGCTGTGGGCTGAAAATGCCCAAGATGGGGTTGAGTGCTTAGGATCTCACAGCCTGTTACCGTAAATTATCTTCCCGGAGTGGTTCGATATTCCTCCTGACCCATTAGCCGTCCCCGATTCCTCTTTTCTCTCTCCAGCACTTGTAAATACAGTTGGTGCCTCATTGATTTACGATTACACAAAGTCCCCTACAAAAGCTTATTTGAGTCACGATGCAGGGGAAACAAGCTTTTGCGTTGGAAGTCAAGAGAAACTAGTTCTGTTACAGTGCCAGTGATTTAGGAAAACAATAGTAAATCCACATGAGAAGGTTAACTTATTAAGAGTTAATGGCAAGTGGTGTTTGGGTGAAAGCAACCTAAATTAAAAAATGAGGAGGTAGCTGAGAAGGCCAAGATACATAAAATGTTTTCAAGGGACTTGCAGTATGTCTTAAAGGACTTTGAAAATTGATAATTTTTCAAATTTTTTGAAATTGTCCATTTCACTTAATTTATGAGTTTCTTTTTTCCTAGTTTGGTAGCCGGGCCCTTCCACTGATCAATTATGGAGAAATAGCTTCTATCGACTGAGATTTAGGATTTTTGTCTGCCTATTAGAAATTAAGTTACTGGGAATGGTGAAAACATAAGGGGGTAACCTGTGTGCAAATCCCCCCAAAGGAGGAAGAAGGGTGGTGGGGAGGGTGGAGTTGGATCATGCCATTCCCCTGCCAGCCACTAGCGGTCACTTTCAGCCCAGGAAAGCTTGGTTGCTCTTTCTGGAGAGTTCCTGGGCCCAAGAGGTGAGGGAGGATGAGGCAGGGTTACAACCAGTTACTTGAACCTAAGGGATGATCTAAATGGAGAGTACCCACATTTCATAGGATTTTGGAATTTATAGCTTGCTTTTTAGAGCATTTAAAATTTCTGTTTTCCAAGTCAATTTAAAGTCTTTGATTGGAAAACTCACTGATTTGGTCTTTAATTTCTCCTAACCAGCCACGTTCTGTAACTCCACTTCCCGGGGAAATCCAGCGGGTGTGGAGAAGAGGGGTGTGGTTTCTGGTGCCGACCTCCAGCACTTGGTAGAGCTGCTGTCAGGACTGGTCAGGACCGGTTGAATGAGGACCTGGAGTAACAAGCTATGTTCCTGGTGTGGATGAAGATCTCTCTCCTGGCCCTGAGCTATGATGCTTCAAGGCCTCCTTTAGAGATTAATTCCTGTGGGTTTTGCCTGGTTCTTGCTTTTAAAATCTTAATGCCTCACTGGAGACTTTTTGCATCAAGTCATTAACTCCCTAGCTGGGAAATTAGTTTATTTTATACTTGACTCCAGCAACTGAGCTAGACAAAGAACTTTGGATTCTGAAGAGGAGGGTTGGCACTAAAAGTGGGGAAATGAAGGCAAACAAGGGAGGTAGTGGAGGAATCGGGGGAAGTGTTGAGGGATGCACCTTGTCCACCGTCTCCTCCTTGTTTCTGGCTGCAGGGTCTGCCTGTCGCAGGTGCTGGTCAGATCCTTGTTGAAGGGATGAATGCGTGCATGGCTGATCCCCCACGGACTCGGGCTTCACAAGGACAGAGTTGAGGGGCGCGGATCTGGCCTCTTGAACTGTGGCCGTGAATGGGTGGCAGGCGTGGTTTTGACTTGCTCACAGACCCTCTCACCACCCACCCTAGCTGCAAGAGCTCAGGGAATATTTGGGCCCACATTGTGGTTGGTGGGGGGGAGGGACCTGAAAATCCAGTGACAGTTTCCTTCTTTTCCATGACTAGGAATAGAAATGACAAATGGACTTCATCTCATTTGCCTCCCGGGTCAGTTGATAATGCCTCCCAGGAGTTCTGTGTTAAGAAGGATTCTGAAGCGCGGAGGGACAGTCTTATGATCAACTTGGACCATCTGCCCTGATTCAGGGTGGGAGAAGCAGCACTTTGTGTGGCAGTCTGGCCTTGGAGGACTGATTTTGTCTTTTCTTCCCCTATCTGTAGGGACCCAGCTGGAGCCTGGCCTGGGAGCCAGGATGGCCATCCACAAAGCCTTGCTGACGTGCCTGGGCCTGCGTCTCTTCCTATTCCCAGGGGCCCAGGCCCAGAACCACGCCCCACCTGGCTGCAGCCCTGATCTCAACCCCCTCTACTACAACCTGTGTGACCGCTCTGGGGCCTGGGGCATCATCTTGGAGGCAGTGGCTGGGGCGGGCATTGTCACCACTTTCGTCCTCACCATCATCCTGGTGGCCAGCCTCCCCTTTGTGCAGGACACCAAGAAGCAGAGCCTTCTAGGGACCCAGGTGTTCTTCCTGCTGGGGACCCTGGGCCTCTTCTGCCTCGTCTTCGCCTGCGTGGTGAAGCCCGACTTCTCCACCTGTGCCTCTCGCCAGTTCCTCTTTGGGGTCCTATTCGCCATCTGCTTCTCCTGCCTGGTGGCCCACGTCTTTGCCCTCAACTTCCTGGCCCGGAAGAACCATGGGCCCCGGGGCTGGGTGATCTTCACCATGGCCCTGCTGCTGACCCTTGTGGAGGTGATCATCAACATGGAGTGGCTGATCCTTACGCTGGTGCGGGGAGGTGGCGAGGCGGGCACCTTGGGCAATGGCAGTGCCAGCTGGGCCGCGGCCTCCACCTGCGCCATCGCCAACATGGACTTTGTCATGGCACTCATCTACGTCATGCTGCTGCTGCTGGGCGCATTCCTGGGGGCCTGGCCTGCCCTGTGTGGCCGCTTCAAGCGCTGGCATAAGCACGGGGTCTTCGTGCTGCTCACCACGGCCACCTCCATTGCCATCTGGGTGGTGTGGATTGTCATGTACACCTACGGCAACAAGCAGCACAACAGCCCCGCCTGGGATGACCCCACGCTGGCCATCGCCCTCGCCGCCAATGCCTGGGCCTTTGTCCTCTTCTATGTTATCCCTGAGATCTCCCAGGTGACCAAGCCCAGCCCAGAGCAAAGCTACCAGGGGGACATGTACCCCACGCGGGGTGTGGGCTACGAGACCATCCTGAAGGAGCAGAAGGGCCAGAGCATGTTTGTGGAGAACAAGGCGTTTTCCATGGACGAGGCAGCCTCAGGTAGGCCTGTGACACCCTCCTGCGTCCCCTTTTATTCCGCGTCATTGACTGCAGGACAGGGGGCTGGTCTCGAGCAACATGGAAGGGTCTCAAGATTATCTGCGGTTTTCTGCCTTAAAGTCCTGAAATTCCATTTAAAAAAATTTTTCTTCCTATACTCATGTAGTTCATGAATGTACTTTCACTGTGAGAGTTCAAACGTTACAGATAAAACAAAATTTCTCCCACTGTCTCCCCAGATCTATCCTGTTCCTTCCTGTTCCATCCCCAGGACCCACCACTGTTGACTGGCATTTTACCTCCATGTGCCTCGTTTCCTCATTTATAAAATGGGGATAATAATGGATCCTGCTTCATAGGATTCTTGAGAGGATTTAATTCATGCGTGTGCCTGGCACTTGGAAGTACTCCAGAAGCGTTAGCTATTAGCTGTGTGTATTACTATTATTTTACTGGTATTATTATCGTTCCAGAACTTGCTTTTCTATTATGTACATAGCCATAGTTGTCTTAGTTTCCTTTAAAAATCTTTTCAGTTAAAATTTTGTTCTTTTTAATAAAAGCACTCATGCCACATACCCATCTAAGCAGCACCCACCATCCAGCCAGCTTGTCTCCAAGCTCCTGCCCCGGCTCCTTCTTAGGAGCCAGCACCGGAGGCCCCAGCCAGCCGCAGAGCCTCGGTGGGTGGAGCTGAGGGCGCCCCGGAGGTGGGAGAGGCAGGAAGCGGGTGAAGCCCCCGTAGCCTGTGAGGCTTGGGAGGCGGGGGGTAGGAGACAGGTGGCCTTTCTCCTGACTTGGCCACACAAGCTCCCAGCTCCCGAAGGAAGGGGTATTTCTCTGGCATTTGCGAACTGTGAGGACCCCTCGCATTTACTGAGCACCTACTGTGCCAGGCCCTTTCTTGATGTGTCCTGTTGCATGCGTCTCGGATGCTTTTGCAGCCTGCTGGTGACAGCCCCTTCAACTGACGTGACCAGGGAAGCTGGAGGCGCAATCTCACTGCCCTGACCCCGGCCCCAGGCTGTGCTGATCAAGATATTTGGGGGCTTAAGACCTAACTGCCTGGTTGTCAAGCCCCGGCTCTGTGGCCTCTGTCGGAGGCCAGAGTCAGAGGCAGGGAAAGTTCCAGAATCAGAACTCCTCCCTGCCTCTTCTCTACAAACTGAGATCCCCATGATCTCTGCTTTGGGGAAAGGAGGGACCCTGTCCTGCCTGGCCCTTGACCTTGGATGTGCCCACTGGGGCCGAGTGCTTTCCCCGGGGTGGGCCCCGGGCACGCACACAGAGTGACGCCAATTGAGTGTGTTGGGGACCCGGGGGCATTGATGAAGACTCAGGAGAGAGGGCCTTGTGGACAAGTGTTGGGAGGAGCTTTGGCCGCCCCCACCTCTGCCCTGACCCCAGGCCTGTTGGTCAGGGCCACATAGTCCTCAGCCTTTGTCCTCTCAAGGCAAACACTTCTGGGGCTCTGAGGGTTTTTTCCTTTAATTTTTTTCTAAATGGAAAAATCAATCGAGGGAGCCTGGCACTTAGGAAGCCCTGTATAGTCCTGGTCCCTCAGCTGCGGGGCCATCAGCCTGCAGGAGGCAGACATCCGCTGGGCCTGCCCCTCATGGCCCCACCGGCCCGCGGGCCCCAGGGGTTAGTCAGCAGCTTTCCTCAAACACCCTGGAAGCTCCCAGCGGTGTGGAACAGATCAGGAAACCTACATGCCCGAAGGCACGAGGAAGAAGTATTCCTGGAGCTAAAATAGTTCTGGACACTTGCCAAGAGGCCACAGCTCAGGATGTGCATTCAGTCCCCCTGGCGGGGCTCTGGGTCGTGGCGTCCTGCAGAATCAGCACCCAGCTCTGCCCCGTGAAGACGCGAGGAGTCTTGGGCTGTGGGGTCTCTGCTGCGTTGACCCAGCTCCTGGCAGCGGGCCCACAGCAGTAGAGGCCAGTGCTGGAGGCTGGCCATCTTGGAAGGCGGCCGAAGGCCCATGTGCCCCTCTTGGCCTCTGGCCCTGGAGAGCGGATGGGGATGTGAAGGTTGCTGACGGGAGCGTTTTTATGAGTTGGGGGGTGGGGGGTGTCCCGAACGGCAGGAAAGCCTGAGGGGAAGGCAAGCAGGGTCGTGCTCTCCCTGTATCTGAACAAGGGTGTGCTGGGCTCCAGAGGGGCCCCCACACCTGCAACCTCACCCCCAAGCTGGCAAGCCCTGGCCCAGCTCCTCCCTGGGTTAGATGTTATCCCAGGGCCGGCCTAGCCTCCTCTCCCTGTCCCTTTCCCTGTCCCTGTCCCCTGGGGAGCCTTGCTTGAAGGGAGGAAGGGAGCTGAGACTCCAGCCCTCAAACTACTCCCGTGTTTTCTTGCAGCTAAGAGACCGGTGTCACCATACAGCGGGTACAACGGGCAGCTGCTGACCAGTGTGTACCAGCCCACTGAGATGGCCCTGATGCACAAAGGCCCGGTGAGTGTGGGCCACAGAGCCCAGCCTCAGTGGGCGAGTGGAGAGGGCCACATGGCCGGTGCAGCGTGGGCTGGAGGGGGCAGGGAGAAGGCAGGCGTCTCCCTCTGGTGTGTCAGCCTCAGGGAACCCAGAGCCCTGCTCCTAATGCCCCTTTCCGGGAGTTGACGTTTCCACTGCCTTCAGCCTCACTGCGGTGGGACCTGCCCCCTGACTTCGGGGCATCTCCCACTGACTGGGGCCGCATGGGGTGGAGAATGCAGAGCGAGCTCTCATTGAGCTGGTGGGAGCTGCCAAGCTTTACCTAAGCAGCTTAAGAAGGGACAGAGGAGGGCCTCAGCCAGGTAGGCGTCATTCTTGGGGCCCCCAAAGGGGCAGAGGACCAAGTGGCAGGTCTGGGTAGGCATTTAATCCCAACCACAGCTGCCCCAGGAGGGCCTCAGCTTCCCTCCCCCCAGCAGCAGGCAGCGGCTCTTGACCTTATACCTCCCCTGGGTTCTGGAGACCAGATGCTCCATTAGCCAAGGGGATGGGGGTGGGGACAGGAAGACAGTGGGTTGGAGTCACTCACTCCATATGTGTTCCTTCTCCCGGGCTGGCAGTGCTGCGGGGAGAGGTCAGTGACCCTCCTTGGCAGGATGCTGGGAACAGGAAGGAGGGAGGTCAGCAGGGTGGCGTTCCCATCCCCCTCCCCGCTGTGAGCCTGGGGGGCAGGGTGAAGCGAATGCATCTGACCCAGCCCCTTCTCTCTCCCTAACCCTGAACCTGCGGCTGGGCCATGGAGAGCAGGCCATGGCCAGGGGCCGTGATGGGCAGGCATCTCTAAAAGACATGAGCAGAGTCTGCTGGCCCCCCAACCCAGGGTGCCCCCGCCTTGCTACCCCTCACTTCCCTGTGTGCACTGAGTCCTGCTGCCCCGGGACTAATGGATATTTTATCTAATATAGTGGTTCTCAAAAGGTGGTCCCCAGATCCCCAGCATTACCATCACCTGGAACTTGCTGAAAATGCAAATCAGGTGGGGCCCTTGGTGTGATGGGGGCCCGTTATTAGCATTTCTTCAGTAATGTCGCCTCGATAACTTGGAATCTGCCATGAAGGGAGGGACCACCCACAGAAATCTGCAAACACTCCAGATCGGGTCTCCCTCCCTCCCACCTGTTCAGTATTTTCCAGCCCATCACTGGGTGTGGCCCGGATAGGTGTGAGTGTGGCTTAACTAACAGTCCATGTGATTCTGGTACACACCTGGGTTTGAGAACCACCATCTAGATGTTCCAGGAGCTACAGGGGGAGGGGCACCATCCAGGTCTGAATTGACCCAGAGGCGAGGCGGCCTGGGGCCCTGGAGCCGCGGGGGTTTGGTGCAGCTCTGTCCGTGGGGATAAGGCAGGTGCGGCTCGGAGTTCGCCTTCCCTCCAGGGTGGGAGCTGGGATGGGTGCCTCAGGACCCTCTGTACCCTACAGCCTGTGCCTCTCGCCCAGGAGGAACAGGACCACTGCAGCTCTAACCGGGTTCCAGGCAGAGAATTCGGGGTTTAAGCCTCCACAACTTAAACTCTCAAACTCAGAAACCATTTGGGTTTTAAGTCTCCAAATGAGACTGGCCAACTCAGACTCCTCGAGAAGGAATGTGTGCACGCCCAGGGCCTGACGGAAGGCTGTCCTTGGCTGAGCCCACCAGCAGCTGTGATGCAGTTGGTGCTGTAGTGGCACTGGGGGGACTCGGGTCAGAGTCTTGGAGGAAGGGGGCCTGGGAGCCCCAGACGGGTGAGAGCAGCTCAGTGTGGTTTAGCCTCCATTGGGCCCCGAGGTTTCCCTAAGGAATTGCAGCAGGAGGGGGCTTGAGAAGAGGACCCTTATGAAAAGGGCCAGCCCCCCTGTAAAGCCCCAGGACCATTGGAGGTGACCGGGGGTCTCATCCCTAGGCCTAGAGGCCTGGCCCTCTGCAGAGTGAGATAAGGGGCTCGAGGTCAGAGGTCAGCCCCTCTGTTTCCAGAGGTGGAGTCATCCATCCCTGGCCTCCACTGGGGCCCAACTTGGGGGACAGGGAAGGAGGGAGCTGGCAG
The DNA here is from genome assembly GCA_031878705.1 of Tapirus indicus. NCBI lineage: Eukaryota > Metazoa > Chordata > Mammalia > Perissodactyla > Tapiridae > Tapirus > Tapirus indicus. The sequence goes on from CM062932.1 coordinate 53,545,471, forward strand.
GCACAGTCCTGCAGGAAGCAGAGTGTTTGTGCATCCGCCCTGGCGGAACCTTGCTGTGAGACCGCCTGTTCTTCCTTCCAGTCTGAAGGCGCTTACGACGTCATCCTCCCACGGGCCACCGCCAACAGCCAGGTGATGGGCAGTGCCAACTCGACCCTGAGGGCCGAAGACATATATGTGGCCCAGAGCCACCAGTCCGCCACACCACCGAAAGACGGCAAGAACTCTCAGGTCTTTAGAAACCCCTACGTGTGGGACTGAGTCGGTGCCAGGAGGCTGGCAATTCGGGGAGGTCCCTCGGGACGTGGCGAGAGACTCCCCAGGAGCCCTGTGCTCTCCCCTCTGACCCCTCGCTGGCCCGGGGCCACTTGTGCCTCAGCCATGAGGCCTCCCTGTCTGCCAATGTTTGGGTGGGTGTCCCAGGTGCCCCCCACCCCCTCCTCAGTGTTTGTGGAGTCGAGGAGCCAACCCCAGCCTCGTGCCAGGGTCGCCTCCGGCGATCACGCTCCAGCCGAATAGTGTTCTTCTTGGGGTGGCGGCCGGGGGGACGCCTCCATCCTCTGGAGTCTGGAGAGATTCCTGCAGCCTCGAGAGATCTCGCAGGCGCATCTGTCCTGGGTCTTGCCCCTCTGTGAGGAGCAAGGGTGCCTAATAAACTCGTCTCTGCTTTATTAACCCTTCCTCTGGGATGTCGTTTCTGACCCCGGCTCGCGGTTTCCGATGAACGGCCCCTCCACCGTGGCCTGCGGGTGGTCCCTTTCTCCTCCGCCCTCCATATCGAGTGCACGTTGAAAGCTGCTGCTGAGTTTTCCTTCTGTCAGTCGAGCAGCTGGCGCCTCTGCCCAGGGAAGGATTCTGCAGCTGAGCCTGTGTGTCTGTGTTGTGAGCAGAATGAACTTCTTGGGCCCCACTTCTGTCTAGGGTCTGATCCAGCTTCTGGGCTTGTCTGAAACCAGACAGCTTTCCTCCGGCCCCCGCTCTACTGGCCATAGGTGGGGACGGAGCAGGGAAGGCAGGCCCACCAGCAGGCAGCTGGGCGGAGTGTGTGTGTGTAAGGGAGATGGGCAAACCTCAGCTCCTCTCAGCGGGCACGGTGGTTAAGATCCTTCAGGGGACGAGGTGACTGTGCTATTAGATCACGCTGTGCGGACGTGGAAGAGAGAAGGGCTCAGAGGACCAGGACTTGTTGACAAGGGTGGAAAGGTCGGGCCAGGTTCTGGTTGGTTTCACTCCTGGGCAGGAATTAAAATGCCCATTTGCTTGTCCCTTACAGTAAACAGAGCCTTTCCACATCAGCTCATTTTAATCTTTGTGGCTGCCCCAAAAGGTGGGCAGGACCAGTATTCGCTCCCCTTTCCAGAGTCGAAATTCCAGAACCCTACCATTTTAGGGTTAGACGGGGCCTTGGGGCTAAGTTAGCCGTATAGCTCTCCCGCCCCCTCTTACAGGTAGGCAAACTGACCAGAGAGGCCACACAGCCTCGAAAGTGGCCACAGCAGCACTGGCCAGGTTTTCGCGAGACTCTGACTTCTAGTGGCTTGGGCTTGGGCGAGCAGCAGTATTGTGACCCTTGGACACTGGCTCAAGGCTTCCCGCCCCTCCCAGGCTTGGGAATGTTTCTCCCCAACTCGCCAGAAGCTATTTTCTGACACCGGTTGTAGGAAAAAAAATGTTTCTGTTGGAAGGGAGAGAAAGGTTGCCGGAAGAAAAAAATCAAACTTCTCCCAAACTTTTCCTTCTATGTCAGTTTGCACCAGTCCCCCTGGGGAATCAAAACACTTTTTTTAGTAAAAACCAGTGCTTGGGCCCCCAGTGGTAGGGTCCCCTTTGACGCTTGTTCTTTTTGGTTACTTTAGGCTCAGTCCCCACAAAATAAAACGAGATGGTAGACGCCCTCTTCCCTGGACTGCACGTCATCCTGATGTCCTCGTTCTTCTGTGTCCAGGCTGAGCAGGGCCTACCCAGCACCTGTCCTGTCTTTGTCATTGGAGCTGGGAGGGACTGGAGGCCACCGAACTGCAGCAGTGGACTGAGTGGGGGGCCCTGTGAAACCCTGAGGCATGTGGTTCCATGGCCAACTCCTTGCTGCCCAGCCCAGCCTCTCCTGGTCCCCAAGTGACTGAGGCCACAAGGAGCTGTCTGCAGACCCCCCAGCCTGCCTCCATCCCCCTTTTGACACCCTCTCCTAATCACAGCCCCCGTGTCCCCATGCTGTGGTTCTCCAGGTGGCCATCCTCGGGCCCCTATCTCCACACCACGGGGCTCCCAGGGTGTCCAACATCAGCTTGTCCTGCTCTGTGCCTAGGTGAATCTCCTCCGTGAGTCTTTGGAGCCAAGCCATGGCAGAAGTTGACCCTTGCCCTTCTCACCAAGGCCTCCTGCCACCACCTGGACCATGGGAGGCCACTGAGCTGGAGCAGAGCTCGAGGCCTGGACAGACACTGCTTCTCTTCATGGCCTGTGGGTCCTGGATCTGAGCCCTTGTGGTGCTTCATTGTCGTGCCCCTTTGTACCATGACCCCACACCTTCCCCACCTTCAATGAACTGGGTCCGATCCAGACACAAGGTGGGGGTTCGGGCTGTATTCTCAAGGACAGGTTGAGAGTCCTGGACCGGATCGATTGGGGTCTAGGCCTCTCCCAGGATGGAGACCTGTGGGACTTGGGGAGGCCCCTTAGATGAGCGGCATCCAAGGCTGGAGGTTGTGCCATTTCCTGAAGGGCAGAGGCATAGGTTTCTACCTCACCTTGGGCGCCTCAATGTGCTGGCACTGCTCTCAGTCGGGACATGCTCCAGAGGGTCCTGCTCGCCACCCAGGGAAGTGAAGGGCATCCTCGGGACCTGCATGATGCTGGCACCAAGGATAGAGATGTGCACGGCTGCAGACCCATGGGAATTCCACAGCTTCGTCTCCCCGGCTTTGTGTTGGGAGCTGGCTAGTCCAAAAGGACCCTCCCTCGGTGTGCCCAGGAGCTCAGCTCTCAGCCCAGCATCACCTCTGGTGCCGAGATGAGGACAAGGGCAAGAGCCGCGGTGGCCAGCTGGGCCGTGTCCGACCTCACCGTATAGTCAGTCCCACCGCTCTCCAGTGCTTCCCTCCTGCCCCAGTGGCCTGTGCCTTGTCACTGGAGTGTTTTTCCAGAGCTAAATTGGGTGAATAGGCCCTGCAGATGAAGTAGGACCGTACACTCGAGTACCACCCTCCCCACCACCACTCACCGATCCATGGGACTGGCTCGCTCGGTTCCGTGAATGGGGTATTACTTCCCTCCGATGGAAGGGAAGAGGGAGCTTTGTGCACCTCAGACTTCTCTTGATCTAGGTCAGTGGCCCCAAGATCCCTCACAGTGAATAAAGACACTCTCTTGCTTTTCAAGGTGACAGTCTCGCGTGAGTCCTGGCAGCGCCAGGCAGCCTCGGAGAGCAGCCTGCGGTGAACGTGGGTTTGTTTATAATCTGCGTCCCCTGGGTCTGCGGGTGAGGCTCGGGGAGGGATGGGCTCCTATAAGAGGCAGGCCTCCCCGGATTCAGGAGAATACCTGTGGCCCTACTTTACTCCGGTCCTTGGCCAAGTGGAGAAGATAGAGAAGGGGTCCAGCTGCATACAGACAGGTCTGGAATGGAAGAAACCAGAATAGGCCAGAACCTGTTGCGGGTAACATTGGGCCACCACCTTGGTAAATTCCACACCCATTTCCATCAAACCGTGTAGCTCAAAGCAGAGTAGTTTGGACTTCATAAGTGCTCAGAATTAAACGACCTTATTCTCTGTTTGTGAGGAATTACTACCACTGGATCCCTGTGTGTTCGTTAAGAATTTTTCTGGGATTCATTAACAATACATATTTTTGATTCCAACTCCCTGCCTTCTAGACCAACAAAGGTTGTTTGATTCAACGAACCTTTCTCTTGGTTGGGGATTTATTCTAAGAGGGGAAACCAGGCCTTTCAAACCAGCCAAGCCCGAGACCGGTACCCCCCAAAACTCAAGGCCTGGGGATGTGGTAGGGATGGGCTGGGAGAGGGGGACCACCCTTATCATAGTCCTGCTGCTGCCTGGCGTGCTGGGGGCCACCGGTGGGTGGAATTCTGGGCTCACAGGAAGGCGTACTGGGGCCAGGGGATGATGAATACCTCCCCTGGGTCAGGAGGCCCCACCAAGTGCCACACCCGGCATTCCGTTTACACACGTGGTTCCCGCACTTGTTCAGGCCCCTCACCTCATATAAGAACAAGAAACAGGTTATGTGACTTGCCCATGGTCACCCAGCTAGTAAGGGTCCGTCGGCCCTCCAACCCGCTCTCAGAAGCCTAGCACTTTAGCCCCAGGGGATGTCTTGCAGTCAGGCCCAGGTGCGGGTGACCAGATTTTTTCCTGTCTGCTGTCTGCACTCTGGGCCCTTCCGGAAGCTGCAGCCCCTGCTCACAGCAGCTGCATGAATTATTTAGCATCTGCACCAGCCCTGTAATGCTCTGACCTCATCCTCCTTGGGCTCAGGGGGAGGCTCTGACCTCGGTCTCCTCGAAGAAAGGATGCTGATGGGCGGAGGCTGGGGTGGTGGGTCCCTGTGTGGGGTGCAGATGATTGAGAGGGACGCTGGTACCCTCGGGGAAGGAGGTGAGCACCGGAGACCACGCCCTGGTAGCAGGAGGCAGCTCTGCATAGGAGAGAACATGACCCAGGAATCAGACGGCCACGGGTTCAGATCCTGGCTCTTGCTCACTAGCTTTGTGACCCTCTGTTTCCTCATCTGTAAAAGTACTAACACTCTGAGCTGATATTTATCTAGTGTTCTAGCACCTCAAGGTCACTCCTGAAAGACATGGCCAAGGCACAGCATCCAGGAACTGGCTACCCCGTGTTTCCTACCCAGACACTCTGGTCTCCAGGCCAGATGTCACCGCTTCCTGCCCTGGAGGTGCCGCGTCTTCCCTTTCCTCTGCTGTCCCTCACGCACCCGGTCCCCAGAGTGGGTGGGATGGCAGGTTGCCACAATTGGAGGGAGATGCTAAGGAGAGGGACAGACCCTTGGCAGTGCCCTGGGATTAACGATAAAGGTGTTAAGAGGGTCACCTGGGGCACAGGAAGTCAAGAAGCCAGGCTGAAGAGCTAGTCAGCAACTGTCTATTATGTGCCTACTCAGGGACCTGATGAGCAAGATCTGGTCCCTGCCCTCTCGGGTTGGGGGTGGGGGGCTGGCAGCCTGACTCCTTTGCCAGATCAGATCCAAGAGCTGAAGTGGGAGTGTTCATGGTGGGTTCCTCCCCGGATCCATGTTGGCGTCAGGCAGGCAAATCACGCTTCCACCAGGCAACCCCTCCAAAGCGGCGTCTGCAGGGCTTCTCCGGTGGGACCTGGTTCTTACTATCTCTCTGCCCTTGGGCAGCTCGCCCGACCCAGCCTCGGTTTCCTCATCTGTAAAATGGACCCCGAGCCTCCAGCTCTGCCTAAGCCCTGGAGTTGGGGCCCCCAGCAGTTGAGAGGGGACCCCAAACCACAGAGCTGTGCTGAGGGTGCGCCCCAGCGGCCTCTACTCAAGGTCTGGAGCCGAACTGGGCGGGCAGGGCCACCGCCTGGCTGTGCCTGGAACAGAGGCGCCGGGGGCCGTGGGCGAGGGGGGCCGAGGCTCAACCCACCCCTCGCTCGCCCCCACAGGCCTCTCCAAGCCAGGGCCCCAGGGGGGCGCCCTCTACTGATTCCACCGCCCCGGGCGGGCGCACAAAGACGACAGAGGCTGCTTCACCATCCGACGGCACCAGAGGGCCAGCGGGGGCCGGAGGCGGGGGAAGGGTTTATGGAGTCCTTAACCGAGCGTCTCAGCGGCGGCCCTGCCCTGACCGGATGGCGGGAGGGCGCAGGCTCCCGAATCCCTTTGGCTGGACGCACAGACTCGCCACTGTCGCCCACGCACCTGGGGCGGCGGGAGGTGGGGTGGGGACTGAGCCTCGGGCGTCGGACGTCACTCTCCAGCGAGGGCCCGCCCCCCAACCCCCGGCCAACCCGAGGCCGCCTCCTGCTCCCCACCCCGAGCCCCGCCCCGACACCCTGCAACCTGATCCCCGCCGCGGGGCCAGCCGGCCGGTACCGGCCGTCTCCACTCCTGCAGCGGCTGGGAGGCCCGCCCGCCCGCGCTCTCCCCTCCCGCCTGGGGGCGGCCGTCGCAGTGTCCCCTCCCCACACTCAGGGCCCGGCCAAGACCAGGTCCTTCCACTCGGCCTCCCCTCCAGGGACTGCTGTCGTTTGTGACCTCTTTTCTGTCCCCTCCCAGGCTGCAAGTCCCGGACCCGGGCCGATACCTGCAGCGTTCATCCCTGTATCTCTGGGCCCGGCACAAAGCGGGGCCCAGGGAAGCAGCTGCCTGTTCCCAACAGGAGGAATCCCCGCCCGGAGGCCCGGCGCGCTCATTACGTTTGGATGGCAGCGTGTAACGGGGCCCGGTGCACACGGAGCCCACCACTGCCTTGGGTCTGCCTCCAGCGCAGGGTTTCTCAGCCTCGCACTGCTGACTGCTGACGTTTGGGCCCCGATTCTTCGTGGGGCGTCTTGTGCACTGTAGGGTGCTGAGCAGCACCTCCAGCTTCCACCTGTCAGATGCAGTAGCACACCAACCCCCGAGGCGTGACAGCCAAAAATGTCTCTAGACACTGCCCAATGTCCCCTGGGGGCAAACTCTCTGGGTTGAGAACCACTCCTCTGGGGTATTAGAGTGGGCCTTGAGCCAGCCGCACACAGGGCAGTGGGTCTGCAGCCGGAGGTCCCTGCCAGCCCAGGACTCCACGATGGTATTCCTGGGCCCCCTTCTCCATGCTGGTTTACACATGGCCAGCCTGGGGACTGTGACCCTTAGTCTGACAACATTTGGACAGCATGTGACCAGCCAGCTCCTCTCCCTGTGCAAACACCTTCTCGGCTCCTGCTCTGATGTGGGTGCTGAGCGGGCCCCGGGACAGGGGATGCGGGACATTCAGAGGTTTTTCTGTCACTAACAGTCGGTGTAGTTGGGGCACCAGAAAGAGACTCCCACAGTGTGTCAATCACACAGCCTCCGGTTCATGGAAAGGACCTGGGGGAGGGGGCACGGTGGGCTGAGGCCACCAACTGAGCCCAGGGGCTGCAGGACTGAGGGTCAGGGGAGCATCCTGGTCAGCAGAGGCTCAGCTGTGGACCCCAATCCTTGGGGCCTACCAGAGATGGCAGGGCTCAGCCTCTGTTCTCTCTTTCCACAGGGGAGACAAAAATTGGGCACCCCCCCCAACACACACACACACACACACACATGCACACAGATGTAGGGGGTGGGGGAGTGGGGTTTCTGAGGACAAAATGAATCAGCCCCGGATGGGGAAGATGCCATCCAGTCCCCTAACCAGGCCCATTCGGGGTGGTCATCACAGCTGGGTGGAGGGCAGAGAGAGGGTGAGGGCAGATGCTATGGGAACCAACTCCCCAACATGCAAAGTAGAATTTTCCAAAAGATCCAATCCCAGGCTTCCAGGGGAAGGTTTTAATAGTCCTCCTTCCCCCCTGGATATTCATATTTACCTGTATTTGCATAAAGAGTCAAAAGACACCATAACAGGTTAAAGTGCAGGGGTGGGTCACTGGGACCAGGCAGGTGAGGGACAGGAAGACTTTTTTCTCCTTCCCTCCCTCCCTCCCTCCCTCCCCCCTCCTCCCCTCTTTCCTGCTTCTCATTCTTTCCTTCTCCATGAAAATAAATTACATATTAAAAAAAATTGATCTGAAAGAAAGAAAAGGAGCCCCAAAGTGAGCTCACCCAAAGTGAGCCCCCACCGGCCTGCAGTGTCACTGCCCCACCCTCACAGGGGCCAGACCGCCAGCAACCCTTGGCCACCTCTCACTCCTCATCCTCCCTCCAAGAAAGATGGGCCAGCTTTCACCCTGCCTAGTTTTTCCAGTGCATTCTCCCCTTGGGAGGATTTTTGAGGAGGCTGAGGATGGGGGCTCTGGGGAAGGCAGTGTGTGTTCGTTGCATGTAGGTGCATGGGACCCCATGGCCACCCTTCCCCCCCAGCCTTGCTGAATAGTTGCAATTCTGGGAAGACTGAATTAGATTTGCATTCGTGGAACAGATCGTGTGCTGACGCCATTTGCAGTGTCTCTGCATGTAGCTCATCGTTATAAAACATGCCGTGTCCCGCAGGGCAGACAATACAGACATGGGAATAACATTTGGCTCATTAATTCATTCATTCAACAGTTCTTCATCAATATTTATTAAAGGCTGTTCCCTGCCATCATTCTAATTGACATCAGTTCCCACACTGAGCTCTCTCCTAGCACCCACGTCTGTCTGGCACGCAATGCTCCTACCTCTTCAAATCCGCGACCTCCATCTTTCCGTGTGACTTCAGCCACGTGTCCCATGTCCCTGAGAGGAACAGACTACTCTTTGCGTGAATTCTATAGCTACTTTACCATATCAATAAGGTGCTATTAGACTCTTGGGCTGCAAGGACAAAGCCACCCCATATGTGTGCATGTGTCAGTGTACCTGTGTTGGGGGTGAGGACTTCCCTGGGAGAGGTTGTGTCCCAGACTGGAAAGTGGAGCCGAAGGGAACAGCCTGGGCTGGGGTGAGAGTCTCTCCCTCGGTCAAAATCATGAAGGTCGAGAGGGGAGTTTCTGAGTCATTAGAAGGTCCATTCTCCTTGGGGACTGGTGAGTACGGAACCGGGTGTATTAGTTTTCTAGGATCTGTCTGACACAGTGCCACAGGCTGAGTGCCTTAAGCAACAGAAATTTATTATCTCTTAGTTCTGGATGTTGGAAGTCCAAAATCAAGATGTCATCAGGGTTGGTTCCTTCTGTTGGCTGTGAGGGAAGGATCTGTTCCAGGCCTCTCTCCTTGGCTTGCAGATGGCCAGCTTCTCTCTGGGTCTCTTCATGTTGTCTTCCCTCTATGTACGTCTCTGCCTCCAGATTTCCCCTGTTTGTAAAGACACCAGTCATACTGGAGAGGGATCATCCTAATGACCTCATTTTAACTTGGTTACCCCTGTAAAGATGCTGTCTCCAAATCTGAGGTAGTAGGACTTCACCGTATGAATTTGTGGGGGACACAATTCAACCATAACAACTGGGCTAGTCTTGGACGAGGGGACAAGGGGATGAAGTTGGCCTTGTCGGTGAAGGCAGTAACCCGGGTGGCTTAAGGAATGGGGCAGGCCTTAGGAAGGGGCCGCAAGTGCCTCCTTCGGAAGTGCAGTCTGGCAGACAAGGCTATTATGTTTCAAGTACCCTCCTGCATATTTCCTTTGATGGGGTACCCCTATGTGGGGGCTGAGTCTCCCTAGCACCATCATGTTGAGATTCTTTCCTCCTGCAGGAAGGCAGATGGCGTTAATAAACAGAGACAATTATCTGTTGTCCATAAGCCAAGAACAGTTAGATCCGCGTGCCCCTACCCAGATATGGGCTACAGATCTGGGTCAGGGAGGGCTGGCAGTGAGTGCACACGAAGAGTCAAGTCCTTCTAGAAAGCGTGTGAAGGGGAGGAAGACTCTCCTCTACCCACTCTGGGTCCTTTCTGGCTGGGCTACAAATTAAATTGACATGAGGCCGAATAGCGGGAGAAAATCAAACAAAGCTTTGTAACATGGGAGAGACCTGGGGAAACTGAGTATCTCTCAACAAAATGGCAGAGGTTCTCCTCTTAAATAGACAAAGGAGGCTACTGGGGGTTGAGTCAGTTATGGGAGATTACCAGAAAAGCACAGTAGGCTATTATGCAGATTTAAGGCCTCTCCTTCCACATTGACAAGTTTCTAGAGATGAGGTCATCCACCCCTCTTCCCAGTACAGAGAAGGAGATACCTTTACAAATGGAGATTTCCCTTACAAATGTAAATGTCTGGTAAACAGAACTTTGATAAGAATGGGCCCAGCAAAGACCCTCCCAGTCTATAGATACCCAGAGATGTCCAAGGTGATGGGCTGTCCCCGGGACAGGCCTTCCATCCCAAATCCCTTCAGACGGTTAGTGAGGCCGGGGAAGGTCAAAGCCTCCTTCAGTGAAAATAGCCAAGGTAAAGAGACACATCTTGAGGTGGCCAATTCTGATGCCCACACGTGCCTCCTCGTCCTTCATATTTTAATAAAAGAATAGGGAAGAAACTGCCCCCTCAGCATCTCAAACGAGGAAGAGAGCTGTGATTGGACATCACAGCGGGCCCACAGTCGCCCCTAGGAAAGCCATAAAGCCTTGGGCATCTCCCCACCTTGGGTCACAGGGACACCGCTCTAAGTGTCAGCCACACCCAGGAGCGAGCAGCACCAGCCAGCTCTGAGCCCAAACCCCCCAGGTGGGTGGTTGAAGAACCTCACCTTTGAAGGAGGCAGGAGCCTGTAGGTAACACCTGAATGAGGTGTCGTGTTCCAGCTGCATGGCATTGGGGGACAGCCAGCCCTCCTGACCAGTTTCTGGCTCATTGTGATTATAAAGGAAGTTCAGGCAGAAGGGAGGTGTCGACCCCCCCCCCACCAGCCCATCCTGTCCCATCTGTCCCAACAACAACCAGGGGAAGGTTCTCTGGCTGCCCTTGGACCAGAGTGTGGAAGGGCCACCCAGGCTCCCCTGGGGCCAGCAAGAACGAGGGATTCAGGGACAGTCAGGACTTCTGGGAGGACTCTTGCTTTGGTTTGACATTAACCTTGGAAATTCCAGGATTTATCCTCTTAAAGGTCATGAGTTTCTTCACGAACTCCCTCCACTTCCAAGTTTCAAATCCTGAAATCCTTTCCTCTGGCCCTAACCTCTTCACCCTCCACCTTTCCTCCCTCTCCCGGGACTTACTTCGCCTTCACTGGGGTCTCCCATCTCCCAGCCCCTTCCTGCCTCTCAATCCAGTCTGCCAGGACACAGGCCTGGACCCAATCCTCCCAGTGCCCCTGGGCAAGCCGCATACAGGATGCTGCTGGCCACAACCTCACCAGTGACCAAAAGGTGGTCCGAGCCACCTTACTCCATCCCCGTTAGTCTATTCTTAACACAGGTCTGGAAGAATCTGGAGCCACAGCCATTAGTTACCTTTCTGTTGCTCGTACATGCTTTAACAAATATTTCCAATGCTCGGGGGTGCAGAGGCACAGTGAGTGTAGCATTAAACCCTTCACCAGGACTCCAGGGCCCTCCTTCTAAAGGGGAAACTCACCCTCATGCCCCCCACCTCTGGAACCCAAGGGGGATCCGGAGACTGTGGGGGAAGCTGCCCAGCTGCCGATCTCCATAGCCCTGTGCACGTCCCCGGAGCTCTTGAAGCTGCTCCTGCCAATTCATTTCTTTCCACAGATATCTGTTGAGTTGGCTACCATGTGCAAGGCACAGTCCTGCCCTGTCCTGTCCTGTCCTGCCCTGTCCTATCCTGTCCTGTCCTGTCCTACCCTGTCCTATCCTGTCCTATCCTGTCCTGTCCTGTCCTATCTTGTCCTGTCCTGTCCTATCCTATCCTGTCCTGTCCTACCCTGTCCTGTCCTGTCCTGTCCTATCCTGTCCTGTCCTATCCTGTCCTACCCTGTCCTATCCTGTCCTGTCCTGTCCTGTCCTACCCTGTCCTATCCTGTCCTGTCCTGTCCTGCCCTGTCCTGTCCTACACTGTCCTGTCTTACCTTATCCTATCCTGTCCTGTCCTGTCCTATCTTGTCCTGTCCTGTCCTATCCTATTCTGTCCTGTCCTGTCCTATCCTGTCCTGTCCTATTCTGTCCTGTCCTGTCCTATCCTGTCCTGTCCTATCCTGTGCTGTCCTGTCCTGTCCTACCCTGTCCTGTCCTGTCCTATCCTGTCCTGTCCTGTCCTGTCCTACCCTGTCCTATCCTGTCCTGTCCTGTCCTGCCCTGTCCTGTCCTACACTGTCCTGTCTTACCTTATCCTATCCTGTCCTATCTTGTCCTGTCCTGTCCTGTCCTATCCTATTCTGTCCTGTCCTATCCTGTCCTGTCCTGTCCTGTCCTATCCTATTCTGTCCTGTCCTGTCCTATCCCATCCTGTCCTGTCCTATCCTGTCCTGTCCTGTCCTACCCTGTCCTGTCCTGTTCTATCCTGTCCTGTCCTACCTGTCCTGTCCTGTCCTATCCTGTCCTGTCCTATCCTATCGTTGCCTGTGAGCACAAGAAGAGTCGCAGGCATTCCACAAATCCTGCACGGTAGAGTTTCCTAAACTTGTTTGATTGTGGGCATCACGTTGGAGAGCTTGTTAAAATGACAGATTCCCAGTCCCAGTCCCAGCCCCAGAGAATCCTGATGCAGGAGGTATGAGGCGGGTCCGGGCATCTGTATTCTCAACAAGCACCCCCGGTGTCTGTGACATCAGCCAAGCTTGGGACCCTAGACGGAGACTAGATGAATTGTATACCGACCCCACCCCTGACTCACGGTCCTATGAAGGCTGCTTGGGACAGTTGGAGTTGCTGGGTGACTGGTGGACAGGGGAAACTTTCAAACAATCACCTCCTCACCTTTCTTGGGACCGAGGTGGGGGCACGGTGTGCGGGGCAGAAGAGGGGAGTCAGCCTCAGGCTGGTCGCCCAACAACTCCCATGACTGAGGCTCCATTTGGAGTCAGGCCGGACATCCTTCTGGAATTTTCAAGGGCTCTGTCTATCCTCCTCCCAGAATTCCTCACGGAGGTCAGAGATCAAGTGGGACTGAGATGGGGGGGCGCGGGGCTGGGGTCCAGCACCCCTGGCCACTTGTCTGTACCATTTCCTGTGTCTGATGGAAGGGAGGGGCCCCCCAGGCCGCTGACCCTTCGCCTTGACCTGGGGACCACTTCTACATTGTTTTCCCGTCTTTGTTTCCATGTTCCCCACTAAGCCACAAACTCCTGGAAAGGATAATTGTTGTATTTTTATCTTCATGTCCCCATCTTTGGGCCCAAGGCTTGGCACAGCATAGGTAGCCATTAAATATTTGTCAAATAAACAAATAAAAGGTGGCTGGGCATAGAGTGCTCCCTGGTGGACTTAGAGAGTATGGCAGCATCTTAGGTCTTGGTGGAAACGGTCAACCTGGAGGGACATGTCCTGGCCCCCTGGGTCTGCGCAGCCTGTCCAAGTGGAGGTTGCGAGGCGCTGGGGTAGGTGTAGGGGTCCCTGGACAAAGTCTGGTGGGGAGGAGCGGGCTGGGCTGTTGAAAGGGGAAGTCCTAGCTGACAGGCAGAGGAGCGAAGACCAGGAAGGCTATTTTGTCGGCTTTGGACATTCAGGAAGAGGCACAAGCTGTGGCCCGCTTTCCCCGTGAACATGGCAGAGCGGTGGTGACGCGATGAGGGCAGTGGAGATACCAACAACCCAAACCTTTCTGGAGTGTGGACATGAGGGAGTCGTGTAATTATCATCCCCATTCTACAGGCGGAGGAGTCGAGACTCAGGGAGGTTAATAACTCAGCCAAGGTCATAGAGCTTGTCCGCAGTAGGGCTGGGATTCAGAGCCAGGTAGTGAGACCCAGAGTCCATGCTTTCAACCACTCTCAGCATTCATTCATCCAACCATTCATTCATTTATTTTCAGAACCAACTTTATGGATCTGATCCTGTGGAAGGGCTGGAGCCAGGACACCAGGCCCCACAGCCACAGCCTTTGTTGTCATGTCGATGGTGGGGAGAAAGAGCATTCTCCACCCACTCTGGGTCCTTTCTGGCTGGGCTACAAATTAAATTGACATGAGGCCGAATGGCAGGAGAAAATCAAACAAAGCTTTATAACATGTACACGGGAGACACCAGGGAGTGTCTCTCTACAAAATGGTGGAGATTCTCCTCTTATATAGACAAACGATTTTGGGGGGAGTTGGAAGTGTCAGCCAGGAGGGATTACAAAAGCACAGTGAAGTTATTATGCAGGTTTAAGGCCTCACCTTCCTCAGAGACAAATTTCTAGAGATGAGGTCATCACCCCTCTTCCCAGTACAGAGAGGAGATACATTTACAAATGGAGATTTCTCCTACAAATGTAAATGTATGGTAAACAGAACTTTGATAAGAATGGGTGTAGTAAAGACCCTCTCAGTCTATCAATGCCCAGAGTCATCCAAGGTGAAGGGCCATCCCAGGGACAGGCCTTCCATCCCAAATCCCTTTAGAGAGTTGGGAGGGGGCTGAAGGTCAAAGCCTCCTTCAGAGCAAGGTAGAGAGAGAAACATCTTGAGGTGGCCAATTCTGATCCCCCACATTGATCATCCTGTAGGAACCCCCTCCTTCTCTGGGGAGAGTTTGATAGTCCAGGGGTAGAGTGTGGCTCCCTGAAATCAAGTCCCTGGCTGACTTCTGTGCTTCCTCCACCCACTCCTGGCTGTGTCCAGTGTCTGTCTGAAACCTCTTTTCTCCCCTTGCGGCATCCTCTGTCCCCCTCTTCCTCAGGGCATGGGAGCTGTGTCAGGGCTCCACCCAGATCAACTGAGTCAGAGCCTCGGGGAACAGCTGGGTAGGGAAAAGGGAGAGGGAGGTTGTGGAGGTGACTCAGGCATTGAAAGAGCTCCCCAAGCTCATCTTTTTAAAAACTCTGCAAGAGATTCTAGTATGCATCCAGGGTTGAGACCCCCTGCCAGCTCCTCTGTAAACAAATGTTGTCAGCGGGATTGAGAAACCGTGTCAGGATTATGTCTCTTTCTGCTTCAGCCCACCAGCCCCTGCAGTGCTGTGCTGTTTCTTCTACATCCCACCCCACCCCGCCATACACACACACGTGCACCCTGACCCCTGAAACTGCCCACGAGGAAAGTTGAGCTTCCTATTCTTTAGAGCTGGAAACCTCAGCAGCTTTAAGGTCTCATCCCTGGGTCCCTTCTCCTGTGGCCAAAACATGAGTTCAGAAAGGGGTTCCTGTCTGCTGGGAGCCTTAGGGCGGTGCAGCCTTGAACCCAGAGCCTTAAGGTGGAGGACCTTACTGGAAGAGGATGGCAGGGAGATGTGAGACCCACTTCCCTGTCTCTGCCTTCCCAGTCCCTGAGGTGAGGCTGCTGTCCCTGCCCCCTCCACTTGCAGGCTCAGCCCTGCCCCCCTTCTAGAACAGTCCAGCAGAGCAGGAAGTGGAACAACATCCTGCTAACCCCGATGGGGCAGCTGGACAGTCCCAGGTTGGCCTTGGAGCTGGCGGTCTGCTTGGGCATCCGAGCACCCCCTGTGTCTCATTGACAGCAAAGCAGGAGCCAGAGAAACCTTGGATCCTGAGTCCCTGCATCCCCCACCCCTCCTGGGTGGCCTGGTCTGAGGGCTGGGCACTGTCCTTTTTCCTCCTCTGTGACTTCTGCCCTGTCTCCTTTCACCCTCTCCTCCACCACGGGGAGCCATCCTGCCTCTCCGAAGCCCCCAGATCCTTTTCCCAAGGGGCTGGAGCCTTCCTTCTCATTCCTGGTCTACCAGAAGGATCAATGTCACACACCTGAACTGTAGACAGAAGTCTCTGCTCTTCCCGACTTGCAGAGATGGGAACAGTTACCTGCCCAAGAAAGCCAGCAGTTCTGGAAACCTTCTGGAAAGCACCAAGAGATGGCAGTAGGGGCTGCTCGTGGCCAGCCAGTTCAGCCCCAGCTGGGCTCTGAGAGCAGCTTCTCTATTCGCTGCAGAGGTCACTGCTTTGCTGGGTCCCACCACCTGATGTGTATTCCCTGGTGCCAGCCACCTTGGGAATTAGGACCAGGACTGTTGGACCTCCCAGCACTGCCCCACAACCTGCCTGCTCCAAGGCTAGGTTTTGCAGGGTTTTATTTTTCCAGTTTTATTGAGAAATAATTGACATACGTCATTTATAAGTTTAAAGCACATGGCATGATGGTTTGATTTAAACATATTGTGAAATGATTACCTCAGTAGGTTCAACTAACATCCATCTTCTCATATAGACACAATAAAAACAAAAGAAAGAAGAAAAGAAGAAAGGAAAAAATTTGCTGGAAAATTGTAGTGTTAAGGCCAAAGCTAGGTTTGGCCATCTGGTCTACCCCCAGCTCCGCTCTGTTCAGTCCCTGCTCACTCCCTCCCCACCACCCTGTGTCTCTAGGGCCGACTACAGGTGGTACAGACAAACAGGGATGGGCTGGGGTGGAGCCCAGGTGGAGCAGGAGTCTGGAGCCAGACGGGCAGTCAGCAATCGCAGCATGGAAGGTGCTGGAGCTCAGATAGTGATGGAGCTGGACAGGAATGAGTGGGGCACACTGGAGTCCAGGCCCGGCCAGGGCAGTCAGTAAGTCTTGTCTGCAGCTCTATTGGCAAGCAGCGCCTGGACCACTGCACCTGATTCCTCGCTCCCTAGGGAGAGGGAGAGACACCCAGCCCCTCTGTGGAAGTTTTTAACTACTTAGTACCTGGCTTGTTGACAACCTTCCCTGTTTCCCCTCACTCGGCAGGAAAGGCAGGAAAGAGGGAATCGGCTCTTTGAAATACAAACATCTGAGGCAGCCAGGAAGGGTCTGAGGGAGGGTGGGGCAGATGATGGGATGAAAAACCAGGACAGAGGCACGCAGAGGTCAAGGCGGATGGATGTGGGGGAGGGTCTTTTGGCTCACATTCACAATGCCTTCAAATTAGCTTTTCAAAAATTTACGTATA
The DNA here is from genome assembly GCA_031878705.1 of Tapirus indicus. Classification (NCBI taxonomy): domain Eukaryota; kingdom Metazoa; phylum Chordata; class Mammalia; order Perissodactyla; family Tapiridae; genus Tapirus; species Tapirus indicus. The sequence continues at coordinate 53,562,037 of CM062932.1, forward strand.
ACTTACATGCCATAAAATTTACTTAAATGCATAATTCAATAAGTCTTAGTAAATTTACAAGGTAATGCAACCATTACCAGAACCCAGTTTTAGAACATTTCCTCAAACTTGCTATTGACATTATTTCTAAGTGAATTCATCCTTGAAGTCCAAGAGTTTACGGGATTTCCCCTGCCGGGAAGGCAGGAAGGTGCCCTTGCCATAACTCTACACCTGGGTCCCCTTACGGGCCTGTACCATGAATTAATATTTTTATAAATCCTGTAATTGTCTGAAGAATAGTCCCATTTTGTTGCCCCGTATGTGTGTATGTGTGTGTGTGTTGCATGTTAAAAGCTTTGATTTGTTAAATGCTCTAATGATCATTAACCCTCTCTTAGCGTCTCCTCATTCTGTAATACACTGAGACTCAGAGCACGGAAGAGGGCCAGACCTCCCTGGATCTCAGAGAGGCGCAGGAGACCGGGAGAAATGAAGAGAGCACAGGGCGCTCCAGGGAAGCCGAGGACGCACGCTTGGCTCCACTGTCATTAACAGGTGCAAGTGTAGTCGTCACGTGATGCCCTGGACAGGGACAGAGACACAGCCCATCGCAAGTTAGCACTCGCCGGTTACAACGTACTGTGAACTCTTGGCTCCACTCGAGCAGCCCTTTGAAACACACTCATTCAACCGGCTTCTGGAAATGTCTGGGAAGGCCGCCATGGTGCTGAGACAGATGAGCACTGGGGTCAAGATGGTTGTAGGGTGTGTGTGTGTGTGTGTGTGTGTGTGTGTGTGTGTGAGGAAGCTTCTGACCACCCTGAGGTCTTGGGAACTGGGGTCATCCCCCGAGTGTCAGAAACTCATATATTCAAACTCAAGGCCAAATGTGCTAACTCTTACAGGTTTTGAGCTGACTGCTTGCTGGTTCATCCCGCCCCTACCCTTCGTCAGCACGGTCAAGAGCCGACAGGACTGCCCTGCGTTTGTCTGGCCTGGGGCTGTCCCTCGGATGAGGAGGGAGGAGCTGGTGGTGGTGATGGGGAGGCCAGGGGAAAGGGCAAGTCCGTCATTTTGGATTCTCATGGCTCTAATTGCCCAACATCTTCTTTCTCATCGTGCTCCTGGGTCAGCTGTTTGGGCAACTTCACTCCCTTCTCGAAGCCACTCTCTCTCTGTGGTCATCCCCGTCCTCGTGAGTCACAGTGTGGTGGACAGAAGTCTGGGGTTTAATACAGACAGGTGTGGGTTCTTGCAGGTGAGTTACCTCATCTCTCTGCGTTGTGAGGAGTAAAGACTGACACACGGGCATGGTGGGAGTCCCACAAACAACAGCTTGAGTGATACATCAGTGCACTCACACCTCTGGTCTCATTGTGAGCCCCCCGGGAAGTGGGCAGGGTGGGTAGTGGTGTTCCATCTCATAGAAGGAGAAAGTGACTGAGCGAGGACGCCTGTGCAGCTAGGATGCAGCTCAGGACGAGGACACAAAGACTGGACCTTCCCCCATTGTGTGCTGTGCTGCCCTGGTTGTCACAGTCACGGGTCCTCCCGAGGCCGGCTCCCCTCACTCACCTCCCACCCCGGCCCCGCTCCCTGGAGGGATCCCAGGATATTCCCTGTGATTCAGGAGACACGGGAGGCCGGCGCTGGGAGGAGGCTGCCCCCTTAGACACCAACATCTTTGTGTGTCCCTCGAGAGTGGAGAGGGGGGTGTTGATTGATGAGCAGCCTGATGCTGTCATGGCTTCCCTTTCCGGGCGTGCAGAAGCTGGCCTCTGCCTGAGCCTAGTTTTTGTCGCCGTGTAACTTAGGGGAAGCGCACCAACCTTAAGTGCTCAGTCAGACAGTTTAACACACTTGCACCATCTCAAGTTCTCTGCCTTTCTTCTCCCAGGGTGGAGTTTGGCAAGAGGACGAGGGAGGCCTCGATGGCCTGGCTTCTCTGTATCTGTCCCCCGTTCTGGTTTGCCTTTCCTGACAAGTGCGGTGGGCATGTGAGCCTGGGGCTGTGGGGCCTGTGTGGCCCCTGCTTTCGTGAAGTCTTACAGTCTTATCACGAAAAGGAAGGCACGCAGTGACCGCCGGCGTGGGTGATCAAGTACAGAAACAGGCACTGCAGGGGACAGGGAGGTGGGAGGGGGCTCAGAGGGGCCTGGAGAAGGAGGGCGCTTCTTCTGAGGAGATGGCTTGAAGAGTCATCCATGGCCCTCCTACCGCAGATACCCCAAACCCTGTGTCTGTGACATTGAGGAAGCCCCAAGACCGTTTCTCCAGGGAGAGCCAGGAGCAGGCCCCAGGTGGATGGTCCCTTCCTGAGCCCGCGCCCCATGGGTACTCCTGCTGAGCTCCAGAGACCCCTGTCAGACCAGGTCCCCATCCTGGGTCCTCTCCCCAGGCACTTGTGATGGGGGGCAGGGCCTGCACGGAGCAGCGGCTCTGTGGACAGGAAGCCTCACAGAGCCCTCCAGGGGACAGTGAGGGCCCTCAGGCCTCTGGCCAGGACTGCCACCCATCTGCTGGCACACAGCTTCCTCTTTCTCCCTGTCTAGACTGCAGTGCGCCCAGGACTAAGCAGGAGAATGTTACCGGCCATCATGACCAGCTGGTTGTGGACTGTGGCCCCAGGACTGTGGGGTGCACAGTCCCGCATTGTTGGGTTGATGAAGCTGCCTCGGCCCCTGGAGGATCCGGCCACGCTAGAGTAGCTTCCCCAGAGATGGGCAGGAGGGGGGGTGGCAGTCCCCAGGAGTCCAGTGGGGAGGCAGGTGAGGCCCGACTGGGCGGAGTCGGGCCGTTGATGCTGCTCTCACACAGGCTCCTGGGAAAGGGAAACCAGGTGCTCCTAACGCTCCACGCTCCTTTCCCCCTGCCCTTCCCTGACTTCTCGTTCAGAGTCGGTCCCTTTGCCTCAAGGACCTTAAGTGCTCAGTCAGACGGTTTAACACGCTTGCACCATCTCAAGTTCTCTGCCTTGCAAGGATCTTGCAGCTATTAAACCCCAAGTTGTGTGCATTCAACCCTGACAAAAGCAGCTGCCGCCTAGTCAGTAGTTGGTGCTCAATGGATTGCAGTTCCTCCCCTCCCTCACCAGCTCACCCAGCTCTCAAATTCTTCCTCCTACTACAGCCGCAGTCATGTGGGCCACTTCCAGCTTCTCAGCCCTCGGTGCCCAGCCCCTTGGCTCCCTGGCTGCACCCACAGCCGGCAAGGCACACCCTGAGTCCCCTGGGCCTTGGAGCTCAGAAGGAGGAAGAGGCAGAGCAGGTGGGGAGCTGCAGCATGTCCCCGGGGAGGGGGTGGCACGGACAGTGCTCATTGGAGAGTGAAGTTCTGCTGAGAGACCCACAGCTCAACCGCTCCCAGATCGCTTCTGGGTCCCCTACAGTTTGCGGGACTCAATGCTGCTGCTGGGAGTCTGCCCAGGGAGCCCCCACCCACCACCGTCCACACCCCTCCCCCCGGCCTCCGCGCACACGCGTCCACACCGTCCACACCGGGAAGAGCCTCTAGACCTGAGGAGAGGTTCTGTGGTTGCAGGACCCCATGTGAGACAGGGGGTTCAGCCCTCGGGTTTGGTCTCCCCTACGTCACACGTCTGCTAGTGGTTATTAGGGGGCAGTGGGGAGAGAGCACTTCCTTAATTTTCTGACATCGTGGGGCAATTTTGCATTATTTTGTTTCTTTCTTAGTCTTTGTGGGCAGCTTGAAGTGAGCAGGGTGGTGTGATGGGATTGATTCCCCTGGAGCTTTTCTCTCCCCAGTTGTTCGGGTGTCTCTCTGTGCTACGGAGAACCACATCCCATAGGCTGTTTGTAAGTCATCCCTCTCCCCATCGAATCCTGTTTTCCTATGCCTTTCGTTAAAGACATATTCCCTCAGGAAAAAAATGGCCTGAGGACATTATTATCTCACATTTGAGTATTTTTATATTATTGTATGATTTATTCCCACAGTGAGCTATGACTGGGGACATTTTGCAGGAGGCACAGGTTTTGCTCCAGGTCACATCGGTGGTAAGTGGATGAGCCATGGGAGGACCCAGCCTCCAGCTCGTCAGTCTGGTGCGTCCCCCTCTTGACCTTGACGTTCAAGACAATAGCAGTGCCTTGTCAACACAAATAATCAATAATCATTCTATTGCAAAAGAAAGGAAGAGAGCTTTATTCGAGCTAAATTGAGAACTATAGCCTGGGAATCACAGGCTTCGCAAGGGAAGAAAGTGCTCCGGAGAAGAGTGGTTCTCAGCACCATTATATACCATTTCCAAACAAAGAGACATACGTCACCATGACAGGGGTGTGTTCTTTCCAGGTTCAGGGAGATATTTTATTACAGATTAGCATGTACACAGCGGGTCCACAGACCCTGGTGCCAAGGGAAGGGAGATTTATCTTCAGAGAGTACTGGCCTCACAAGAAGGGAGGCATCAATTCTTTTTGTGTTTGTGTGTGTGAGGAAGACCAGCCCTGAGCTAACTGTTGCCAATCCTCCTCTTTTTGCTGAGGAAGACTGGCCCTGGGCTAACATCCGTGCCCATCTTCCTCTACTTTATATGGGATGCCACCACAGCATGGCTGACAAGCGGTGCGTCAGCAGGCGCCCGGGATCCGAACCCACGAACCCCGGGCTGCCAAAGCGCGGACTAAACCTCTGCGAGGGAGGCGTCAATTCTTATCTTCAAGGAGTACGTTCTTTACTTTAGGATAATGATCAAAGCAGATGTACAGTGTGTGTTTAACAGGCCGGAAGTCAGGCCTCTCTGGTTCAAGTAAAATTTAGGCCAAATCAAGTTTAAAGCAGAATGGCTTTCCCCATACACCTCAATATGTAAAATTTTCTTATATCAGCCTTTTGGTGGTTGAATTGGAAAATATACATTTCTGGGGAAATTTTTAAATTATTAGACTAAGTGAAGCACTGTATATGACATCTCTTACATTCTCACCTTCAGTTCAAAACTGCCGAGATAAGGGATCTTGGATCTTCACGAGCTTTAGTTAATCTATGACTGCATTGTCGTAGAAATTCTTCCGACGCCTACCAAAGTCTGTCCTCAGAATCTTCCAGAAAGAGAATAGGCAAGTCTCTTTGGCTTCCGTGCACTCTCCCAGGGAAGGTGCTCCTGGGAAGCAGGAAAGTGGAAATCCCAGAGAAGCAGCCATGAGCAGGAAGGGAAAGGTGTTGCTGAGATCCTGGAGCTGGTGCAGGGCTCCCTGCGGGTGGCCCTCGGAGCTTACTACCTGCAGGTTTTCAGGTAACACGTCACACGTTAGGAGAAGCTTCCTATGCCCCGGTGGCCATTCAGTGCAAGCCGGGGGCACTGGTCACAAGGAATACGTGTGTGTGTGGGTGTGAATGTGTGTGTGTGCGTTTAGAGCGTGAATCCCCTGTGGATCAGGGAAGGAGGCGTCCCTGCAGCCTTGCTGAGTCCCGGCTCCGTGCCCAGCCCTGAGCAGGAGGGAAGATCGTAGCCTCAGGACCTTTCAGGCCAAGTTCAGGACACGCTCTCAAGACTGGGAACCATTCAGGGATCTGAGATCATTGCGCCAACGTGGGGGTCTGGCCTTGAGCTGGGGCCTCGTGGAAAGGTTGCCCCCAGGGTGGCCTCACCATGGGTGCTCCTCCCCCCTACAGGATACTCCCCTTGACCCCCCTGACCACAAGGAAACAGGAGGAGTTATTGGGCCTACGTAGAAGGAACCTGGCCCTGTGGTCTTGGGGGATGTGAGGGGGCGGGTCACAGGTCTGGGATCCGTGGCGGGAGGAGGGGATGGTCTTCTTCATGGAAATATCCATGGAGCCTGCAGCTCAGCTGGGGTGAAGTAGGAGACTCACAGACCCAGGGGTGTCTCAGCCACTTGCAGCTCTGCTCCCTCAGTGTTTCCATTTCTGACCAGCTCTAGGAGCAGAAATGAAAAGAAACTGAATAAGGAAGCAGCGGGGCACAAAAAAAGCAGAAGTGGAATCCACGAAGACTTAACCCTCCTCCTTGAGGGGACTGACACTTCGGGTTCAGCTGGGGTCTGGCGCACTTGTAGGTGACGTCCGTGCTGGAACAATGACCCAGAAGGGCCGGACTGCCTGGCTGCCTTCAGCTCTGCTGCTTCTCTGGGTCCCAGGTGAGGTGCTGCCCTGGGGACTAAAACTCTGCCCAGGGAGGGTGAGCAGGAGGGAGGGAGTGTGTGAGAGACCGGGCTACAGGGGAGATGTTAGACGATGCATCCTGACTTTGGACTCCGTACAGAACTCAGAATGGGGTGCACTCTGTCCATCATGTAAGATGGACAGACAGAAGGACCACAGCCCTGGGAGGGGAAGGGGCAAGGGTCTGTCTCTGCTGCATCCACTTGACCTTAGATGAGCCACAGTGGGGCGTGGGGCAAAAGGATGGGTGTGGAGGAGGGACTTTGCAGGAGGTTTTTGGATGAATTATTACAGGAAGAAGGAGGTTGAGAGGCAGGATACAGCAGAGTGGGTGGGGGAGTGGGCGCCACTGAGCGCACCCAAGGGGCCTGTGGTTTGATGGGAGGCGCCCTCCTGGGTCACAGATTCCAGGCTGTGGAGGAAGTGTGGGGATTGGAGCAGGCCGTGGTCTCAGGGACATGCAGGTGTAGCCAGGGCAGCTCAAGGGACCGGGGCCTGGGTGCCAGGGGGTCAGTCATGTCCAAGGGAGGGAGATGGGGACAGTGGGGAGAGGGAAGGGTGGGGAGGAAGCAGGGAGCAGAGGAACTCTGGGAAGGGAAGGGATTAAACTTTCTCCAGGGAGAAGATAAATCTTTCCAATGGATTTATCCTCTGCGCCTCTCGGTAGCATTCACAGCTCTCCTCAGTCAGCTCCCACAGTCTGATTAGGTTTATTCCTAGGATATTTAAAATCTTTTTGGTTGTTTTGCTTATAAATTGCCTGTTTTCTTTGATTCTATTTGCTCACTGGTTGTCTATAGGAAAGCTATGACTTTTTGTGTATTAATTTGGAAACCGGTCATCTTCTCCCCACTCGTTTGTCTACTGACTTCTCAGGCATCCTCGTGTTTTCACGGGATCCGCTCTCACTGAAAGCTCTCGGGTCACTTCTGACGTCTGTCTCCCTCATCTCTTTCTCTCCCTGATCGCGGGCTGGTACAGCCAGAATGATGCCCAGGACTGAGGTGGCTGTGGTCACCCCTGCCTTCTCCCCGACTAGGCAGGGATCCAGTGTTTTCCAGTAAGTGTGAAGAAGGCGTCCTCTTGTGTCTATTTGTGGAGTGTTTCTAAAAACAAGTGTTGGGGGCCGGCCCAGTGGCACAGTGGTTAAGTTTGCGCGTTCCATCTCAGTGGCCCGGGATTCGCAGGTTCGGATCCTGGGTGTGGACGGATGCACAGCTCATTAAGCCACGCTGAGGCGGAGACCCACATGCAAAATAGAGGAAGATGAGCACAGATGTTAGCTCAGGGCCAATCTTCCTCAGCAAAAAAGAAAAAAAGAGTGTCAGATGCTTTTTCATTATCTACGGAGATGATTTTTTTTATCCTTTGAATTATTAAGGTGGTGAATTATATTAAGAGATTCGGCCTGATTTTAGTCATGATATGTTATGCTGACTTCATGAAAAGAATTAGGGAGGTTTTCCTCTTTCTATGTTCTCTGCAAATGCTTAAATAAAATTCGAATTGTTTGTTCCTTGAAGGTTTGAGAGAACTAACTTGTGAAACTGTCTGGATTTAATCCTTTTTTTTCAGAAGGGAAATAACTCTTTTTTTTTTTCATTTTCCCCCCAGCAAAAATTGTGTATATTTATGGTGTGCAACATGATGTTTTGATACACGTATACATTATGACATGATTACCATGTCACCTCACACAGTTATCATTGGGAAAGGACTCTTTGATAACACTTACCATCATTGGTCTACATTAAAAAAAAATCTATCCTGGGTCAATATTGGTAATTTATATTTTCCTAGAAAATCATGAGTTTCATCCAAATCTACAGACTTATTTGAAGAGACTTGAAAATTACCCTGGTTATTTTTCTTTTTAATTGTGTGAGTCTTCTCCTTTTTCTTGATTTGGCCGCTCACTAGAATGTCTATTTTATTGTTTGCCTCTCCCAAAACAAAAATCAGTTTTTTTAATGTATGCACTAATTCCACTGTTTTTCTGTTTCCTAATTCACCAGTTTCTGCTTTGGCTTTACTCTTTCCTTCCTCCGGGGTTGGGTGTATACGGACGTGCTCCTCTCCTGACTTCTTGAGTCGGGGGATTCACTCCTTTATCTGGGATTTAGTGGGATGAGACTTTGTGATCCTAAAGTAAAACGTTAGGACAACGCAGGAACATCCTGCAGAAGAGGTTTGGAAATAGCGAGGCCCCTGGCCCTGGGTGGTCTCCGTCTCCTGTGTTTCTGGGCTGCGGGCAGCGGGGCGGTGATAAGTGTTGGACGGGTTAAAGCAGAGAGAAGCAAAATGGGGAGGATCGTACATAAGTGTTAGTGTCCCAGGTCAGTGGGGAGTCAGCTGAAGGTTCTCTGACCACCCTCCCCATCTCTAAGTTATAACGTCACCTTCGCAGGTACAGAACCTTTCTGGAGAAATGGTGACATTTTTTCACCCAAGATTTTAGATGTGGGATGTCCTCAAAAGGGTGGTTTATTGTTGTTGTTGCTGAGAGGAATAAAGCGAATCAGGAGAGAGACACGGAAAAACAGAGACAGACAGAGACAGAGACAGAGATAGAGATAGAGATAGAAACAGACAGACAGGGACAGACAGACACAGGGAGAGAGACCAAGAGAGCATGTAAAGGGAAGTGACGCTCAGAGACAGACAGGATGGGTGGTGGGGGCAGGGCTGATGGGGTCACCCAGATCAGGGGAGGGAGCCAAGACCTGGGCAGAGAAAGATGACAATTCACAGCCCAGGAGGGGGAGAGAATTGAGTCAGGAGGTGGGGACCAGGAACAGTGTCTTGGGTGAAGGAAGGCTGGAAGAGACATTTATCTATTAAGCACTTGATATGTGTCAATTTTAGTGATTTATATTTTTCTAGAAAATCACATATCCATCCAGATTCACACATTTTCATGGAGAGAATTTCTGCAAAGTACCTTCTTGATTCTTTTCATTTTCTCTGTATCTGTGGTTATTTTCTCTCTTGATTTCTTACTTTGGCTAGACAGAGGAATCTATTTTTGTTAGATTGAATGTTATGAAATTCCTGTTTTCTTGGTCAAAAACAATTGAATATCAGCAATTTTATATGGTTCAACCTAATGTTATTTGCCAGTCATTTTACATCCATTATCTCATTCAATACCCCCAAATGCCATATGAGGCCTATAAATTATCACTACTTTACAGATGAGGCATCTGAAGTCCAGAGAGGTGAAGTAACTTGCCTCAGAACACACAGCTGGTATGTAATAGAGGCGAGACGTGAACTCAGATTCTGACGTCTTTTCCACTTTACCTTGGCAGTCGATACCAAGCATCTCAGTAAACCTCACACTTGTGACAGGGCTTAGGAAGGCCTTCTCCGCAGAGCACCTGCACGCTCTGCCCAGGAGAGGAGGTCCTGATGGACCCCTGGGAGAGGGACTGACAGGAGCTTGTGGTCAGCTTTGGGCAGCTGTGGATAGAGCTGTGATGGGGTTGGGGGAGGGGTTCACGATGAAGTATTTATTGAGGGCCTACTATACACACCGGGCACTTGTAGACATGAAAGATACAAGAAGGAGACCCTTGGGGCCAGCCCGGTGGCCTAGTGGTTAAGTTCTGACGCTCTGCTCCTGGCAGCCCAGGGTTCGCAGGTTTGGATCCCAGGCGCAGATCGACGCACCGCTTGTCAGCCGTGATGTGGCGGTGTCCCATATAAAGCAGAAGAAGATGGGCATGGCTGTTAGCCCAGGGCCAGTCTTCACAAGAGAAAAAGAGGCTCCCACCCTCCTGCAGCCACACTGGAGTGGTCTCAAAGTCTTCAAGTGATGGATTTAAGAACCTGAAAAAGCAAGTTTTAACTCTAGGAAAAGAGAGCAAGCCACACTCCCACACACACCAATATGGGAGACTGATCACAGAATTACGAGGGTCGTAGGGGGTTGCACTCCCAGTGCCCAGGGCAGGTGTGTCCTGCGCTCGGTGGCCAGCGTTAGCTTCACAGGCATCTTCCTCTCCCAGCTCTTCCTCTGAGAACTTTCAGGAAAATGCAGACGTGAATCTTGTAAATAAAGAATGAGCTTCCTTGAAAATTAAATCCACAGGAACTGGGCAAATGGAAGTAAGACCCAGGAGGAAATGAGGGCTGTCGTCACTCAACTTGTTTTGTGTGGGAGTGATTTTTTATCCACAAAATTTACCAAGTGTGTCTGGTGTTTTTTGTGAGCCCCTTGGCAGGCCTCTCTCTGCCCTGTTCGTGCTCCTTGGTGGGAACAGACGGGTCTGTGAGCAGTTCTTCACTTGACTGAGATGCTCAGGGCTGGGGGTGGCCTGCGGGGAAAAGCAGGGCGCTTGGGGGTGAATTCTTCTGGACCCGATACGTGTGGAAGTGGGAGGGGTCAGTGAGGGGGGGAAGGGCAGCAGGAAGGGAAACTGGGGTCTGGAGGGAGAGGCTGCTGTGATCAGAGTCTTGAGGGTGACAGAGAGGAACGGGGGGGGGCACTCAAGGTGTGATCTGGCTGGTGGGGGGCAGCTGGTGTGAGATGGGGGTCGGGGGTGACCCCCAGGGCATCCTGGACCCAGATCCATCTGGTGAGGAGCAGGGACTCGGCTGTGTTTTCCAGGCTCTTTGTGTCTGAGTGGCCCCAGCACCGTGACGGGCACCGTGGGGGGATCCCTGAGCGTGCAGTGTCGGTACGAGGAGGAATTCACAGGACATAAGAAATACTGGTGCAAAACCTCATATTTTCCACCATGGAAGAAGAAGATTGTGGAGACCACAAAGTCAGAGAGAGAAGTGATCAGCGGCCGCGTGTCCATCAGGGACCATCCTGCAAACCTCACCTTCACGGTGACCTTGGAGAGGCTCATAGAGGATGACAAAGGCACATACTGCTGTGGGATCGTTGGATCATGGCGGGAAGTTTTCCTTGACCCCACCTTCCAGGTTAAGGTGTCTGTGTCCCCAGGTGAGCCGCGCGCACCCACTCCCCTTGTACCAGCAGCAGGGCCGCCTGAAGAGGCTCAGGTCAGAATAGCCGGGGCAGCAATCGGATCAGAGACTTAGAGCAAACTGTGGGTGTGTGTGTGAGTGTGTGTGTGTGTGAGTGTGTGTGTGTGAGAGAGAGAGAGAGAAGGGAAGGGAGTGAGTGAGCGAGGGGGCCTCCTGGAGGAGCTGGCACCTCTGCTCAGTCTTGAGGGATGGGAAGGTGCTTGTCAGGCGAAGGGGAGCCCGAGAGAGCAGAGTGTGCGAAGGAGAGAGGAGGGCGCGCTGTGGGTCCCCGCAGAAAGCCAGAGCGGCCTGGGGGAAGGTTGAGAATTGCAGTTCAGGCAGACATCTCTGGCAGGCGGCACGTGGCTGTAGCTGGAGAGACGAGACTGGGGGTGCTGAGGTGACTTAGGGGCCCTCTGGAGGGCCCTGACTCTCCTCGGCGGGGTGGCATCAGGACTGGTGGGGGTGGTACCAATGTCCTGTTTGGAAATGCTCCCTTGGCCCAGGAGGGTCCTGGGGAGACTTTGGCCCCAGGGTCCTCCATCCTGCCCCTTTGCTGAGTGAGTGTTTCACGTGAAATCAAACAAAAAGGTATTGGCACGTGGTGGGAGGGTCAGAAGGGTGATCCCCGGCTCTGACTTGTGTTTCAGCACCAGCACCAGCACCAACGTCAGCCCCGCCCACAAGTATCTCTGTAGCCCCGCCCACAAGTATCTCTGTAGCCCCGCCCACAAGTATCTCTGTAGCCAAGACCTCCACCGTCACTGCCCCTGCCACAGCGAGTGCCACCCGCAGCACGAGCAGCCAGGAAGATTTGCAGCAAAACCAGGGTCGTGGGTAAGACGCCCTAGTCCCCGTGTCCCAGAGGCCGGCCTCCTCCTCAGGAGGAGCTCAGGGTGGGCACCTCCTCCCCCGGCCGGGTGGGGGCCCCAGGCTCCCTTTGCGCCAGGCCCAGGCTGGAAGCCGCAGTCTCCATCTGCCAGCCTGGATTGTTGAGGCCACGCCGGACCTGCCCTGGGCTTGGAGAGAGGGCTCTGCCGGGGAGAAGCTGGGTGTGGGGGATGGAAAGTAACAGTTAACGAGAGCTGATCCTGTCCTCCCAGGCCCGTGCCAAGGGCCTTATGTGAGTGTTCTCATAGCTCCTCACTGCAGCCCTGTTCCGTCACTACCCTCGTTTTACAGACGAGTGGACTGAGCTCGGAGAGGTTGAGCGACTTGCCGGGTCATGTAGCTACAGGTGGCAGGCTGGGCTTCCAACCCAGGTTTATGTGATTCCGAAGGCTTAGATTCTTCTTCTAAACTCATGATTCTTGACCTTTTTGGGGTCACAAATCTCCAGGAGAATTTGACAACATTTATAGACTGTCCTCCTAGAAAACTAGATGCAGTCACAAACCATTTCTGGGTTCACAGACTCCCTGTTCTGACACGACCTGGTTCCAGCCCTGAGCACCTGGGGTTAGCACAGACCCCGAAGGTGAAGTGCTCAGGCCCGTAAGACCTCCTGACTTCAGATGCCGGAGTACTTTGGGGATCCCCAGGCTAGTGCATTTCTGACCAATTGGCTACAAATTTGGGGGTTCCCATGACGCCCTTGGGTTTGAGAATTGTCTAGATAACTCAGAATGCAGGAAAGTGCTGCACTTACAGTTATCGTTTTATCATGAAAGATAAAGGTCAGGACCGGCCAAGTGAAGAGACATGTGGGGTGAGGTCTGGGAGGGTCCTGGACGCAGAGCTTCTGTGCCCTCCCCCCACAGAGTCAGGACACTTCACCCTCCTGGGACATTGATGTGTCCACCAACCAGGAAGCTTCTCCAAGCTTCAGTGTCCAGAGGTGTTTTGGGTGTCATTACGTAGGCCTGATTGACTGAATCATTGGCCACGTGGTTGAACTCAGCCCCCAGCCCCCTCCACTTCCTCAAGGTCGGGCTGGCTCAGAGCCCCAACTCTCTGATCACCCGATTGGTCCTTCTGGTGACCAGTCCCCATCCCGAGTCATCTCGTCTCTTAGCATAAACTGTGTGATCCAAGGGACTCAGGAATAACATAGACACTCCTTTACAAGGGACATTCCTAGGATCTAGAGCCTCCCTCCGGGAGCCAGGGGCAAAGGCCAGTCAGATTCTTTACTATATGACACCCCAAAAGCCCTTCCACTGGCTTTTGGCCAACCCGAGTGACAATTTAATGTCAGCAAGGTGAGATTCAGGCCCCAAACATGCCACTTCCAGAAACTGACTCTGCAGATACACACATGGGGGTCAGAGCTAGGTTTTGCGGGGCCTGAAGCCTGTGCAACTCGGGGGGAGGGAAGGTACATCTTTAAGAAAAAGACCAGAACATTATGAGTGAAAACTAGGCATGAGAGAAGGGGCCCAAGCAAGTGAGGGTCTGAACCCTAAGTTGTGTCAGCTTCCCAGTAAATCTGTGTTGCTTGTCCAAGTGTGCAGAGGTGGAGCTACAAGGAGATTGTTTGCAGCAATGTTTGTAACTGCAAAAGACTGGGGGAAGTGCCCATTAAAAAGGAAAAGTTAAATAAGTTAGGATCCATCCATGCAATGGAATACTATGCAGCTGTAAAAAAGAGTGAGGGACTTCTTTATGTACTAACAAGGAAAGATCTCCAAGATGTACTGGTAAGTAAAAAACTAGTGTTTATGCTATGCCTCCTTGGAGTGAAAAAAGGAGGAAAATAACGTACATTCATATTTTCTTGTATCTGAATAAAGAGCTTCTGGAAGGTTCTTAAATATACTGTGTATGTGTATGTGGGGTAAATTGGGTAGATGGGGGATGTGTAGAAAGGAGACTTTATTCTGTCCCCTTTTTAAGTACGACCTTATCTTTTGAAACAAAGGAGAGAAGGCAAGATCCCCCACCCCACCCTACACCTTCCCATGTCTCCCCTCTAGGCTCCAAGTGCTGCTTGCCTTGTTAGCAGTTATGCTGCTTCTGTTGGGGGGGACCTCAATGCTGGCCTGGAGAATGGTTCAGAGACGGATCAAAGGTGAGTTAGCTCCCCGCACCCCCTGTCCCCCCGGGGTGGACAGGCCCTGACCACACCCTCTAGTCTTTAAGGCTTTGTGTCGTTGTTCCCTCAGATGAGTGTCGAATGCACACCCTCAGACCACACGTCCTGGGTGATCCTAGAGGGAAGACCCCAGAGGAGGTGTCCCTGGTATGGCGGGTACAGGCTGTGGGCGGTGGCTCCCTAGAAGGAGGCCTTTCCCACAGTGGGACCTGGGATGGTTGCCCATAAAGTAGGGTCCCTCTTCTGTTTAAAACCCTTCCATGACCTCCCACACCCTCAAAAGTCCAGGCCCCTAAGGACAGTCAAGGCCCTCCACGATCTGGCCCTGCCCACCCCTCCTGCCCATGACAGGCAGCCGTTCCCAACTTCTTGTCACTTGGCAAGAGCCAAGACCTCAGTCTCCCCTTCTGCGTTTGCTCTGGGTGCCTGGAGGACCTCCCCTGCCCTCTTTCCCAGGCTCACTCCTGGTGGGCCCTAAGGGCTACCCTCGGACTGCCTTTCTTCTGGGACCTTTTCCTGCCCCCAAAGAGTAGCTTGGGGGCCCTCTGGGTGTACCCCATAGCGCTTTTCACACCAGATTGCCACCACCTGCTTCCTCCCCCGCCTCCTCAGAGCCCTGGGACTGTACACTTAAGTATACACACACACAGTGTACTTAAGATCAGAGACCGTGACTTGAGAAGGCACACAATCAGTATTTGCTGAATTAATGTATTACTTAATATCTCCACCCATAATGGGCACCTCAGGAAGCTCCAGGCATCCTGTGGTCCAGCCGCTCTCCTCTGAGCTCAGATTAAAAGAGAACATGTGCGGTGCACCCACACCCTGTCTGGCACTCAGTAAGTCAGTGCCCCATAAACACTCGGTGAGCGAATTAAATAGAAGAACAGAGGAGTGCACGGAGTCATGGCCTTCTCGTTGCTGGCCCAGCCTCACCTGTAGGGGAGCGGATTTCTGCCTGAGATGGAGTGTGAGCCTTGGGTTTCCCTCTTGCTCTAAGAGTTCTTGACTCCGTGAGCAGAGGGTTCTCAGGGCAACATCTGCCCCTGGTCACCGAGGCTAAACCTTCCAAGGCTGCGGAGAGATCGGGGTGGGAAGAGAAGGGGTGCTCTCCCACAACCGCAGTGCTCACGGGGAGCCGGTGTGTGCTGGGGGCCGGGCCGGGGACCACTGCCTTACTCTCACCTGCAGCCCCCGTGGGGCCCAGCCTCTCCCCGCAGCACGGCTCAGGCCTTCAGGAGAGAAATGAACCTCAGCATATCTGTGATTGACACGTGGAGAGAAAACCACTTCCTCTTCCCCACTGCCCCTCCCATGTCACTTCAGGGTACCCTCCTTCTCAACTTCAGCCCATGCATGGACGCTGCTGACCACACGGGGATTTTCCCAGCCTGGATTGCCTCAGATCTGTGGGTCCAAGCAGTCTCCGTGGTGCCCTTTCACCCAGAAAGTCTCCCCTTTTGAAAAAGGGATACGCGATTGCTGTAGAAAATTCAAAAAATAAGCAAAAGCACAAAGAAGGAAACAAATTCCCCATAATATATAAACTCCCACCCCCCCAAAGAGAACCAACCACTGACAGTTGAGGTATGTCCTTCCAGTCTTTTAAACCTATTCTTTTTTGTACTTAGCATATTACATGATTTTCCTGCTATTAAATGTTCTAAAAATCCCTGACTGCAGAGTTTACCCGTGTGCGGGGTTACGCCTTGTTTAACTGACCCTCTGTGACAGGAGAAAGGCTTACCATTCAAATATCCTGGCTCTCCCTCCCCTGCTTTGTAAGTCTCAGCTCCCATCTCCCAACTGCGTCTGTGGCTGTGTGCCCGATGTCCTCGTTCCTCTCCCCTCAGCCTGATGCCTGCCCCATCACACCCACTCACAGCTCTTCCCCTCAGCCCACTCTCATCATTCATTCATTCGTTCACTCACTCACATGGCAAAGCTGTACTGTGTGCCAGGCCCCATGACCAGGGTAGACTGGGTTCCACCTTCAGTCCAGTTTCCCATCCAGCTGCCTGCTGCCGAACTTTCTCAGTGCCATGTTCCACCCCCAGCGATGAACACCCATCTCTTCCCCACCAGCCTCTTTCCTCCTTCCCATCAGAGCAGCTGTCCCAGCCGAGGAGAGGGAGGTGGCCAAAAGCCTGCATGCGGCATTTGGAACAGAATGTGTTCATACTTCAGAGCATCTGGTTGCATTTTCTGTTCAGTCACCTGATAGGGCTCAGCAAACACTTCCGTCACAGGTGGTCTTGTGTCTCCTGACTGTGGGTATCTCACCTTTGACTTTGGGGCTCCCTGAGGGGCGGACAGTGTCTCTCCCTGTGGCATCTAGTGCAGTGGACTCTGGGGTTGCCCGGCCATGCACCTACCCCAAGGGTGTGTGCATCACCTGTTGCCCACCTGCTCCTGGGGCCGCACGTTGAAATGGCCAGGGGTACACAGAGCAGTGCTCAGAGGCAGGGCTCCTGCAGGGCGACGCTGCGGGTGCCAGAAGCAAAAGGTTGTGCGGCCTGAGCTGTGATCCCTCCGAGCTGACAGGGCCACCTGTCTCTGAGGGACAGACCGCCAGGCAAGGGGTGGGAGCAGATGACCCCAGTGACTTCGCATGGTTTGATGCCATTCCACATCTCTGCAAGGACAGTTTCTTTTATTTTTCTTTTTAAACTTTTTTAGGGCTTGTTAAAACACAAATTGCTGAACCCTGTCCCCAGCATTTCTGATTCAGTGCATCTGCAGTTGGGCCTACAGATTTGCATTTTTTTTTATTGTGGCAAAACAGCAGATAACATAAAATTTGCCGTCTTAACCATTTTTAAGTTTTCAGTTCAGTAGTGTCAAGTATATACATTGTTGTGGAGGTCTCCAGAACTTTTTCATCTTTCCTACAGGTCCTCCGAAATGGGAGTCTTTCCTTTCCCCCGCCTGGGCACACTTCCTGAGTGACTGTTTTGAGAACTAGCTTTCTTTGGCCCCTCTGCCCAAGCTGGAGCCTTCCTGCTTGTTCAGTTATTCACTCACTCATTCATTCATTCACTAATTCGCTCATTCAACAAACCCTTGAGTTCCTGCTGTGCTGCAGACCTGAAGTGATAGGTCCCCAGGCCGGAAGCCTTTAGGGAAAGATCTTTCTCCAGATGGGTAGTGAGGATCCCATCTCTGCCCTTTTTCTGGGATTCAACCTCCTTACTCTCCTCTCGTCTCTAGCTGGTGAGAATCCAGAGCCACCCCAGAACCCCAGTCAGGTAAGAAAGGTCACAGCAGGAGGTGTGTCTGGGTGGCTGGGGGGAAGCACGGGGGATATTGGGGGTTGGATATTCCCATCGGCCGGTGGAGGTCTGCATGGATCACTGATAGACGGAGAGGGTGCTCACCCAGAGCAGGAAGAATGATGACTGGGAGACCTGCTCACTGGGTCTCATTGAGAGCTCTGGCCAGTCTGTCCCCTCTTTTCAGAGAAATTGGAATAAGAAAAGGTTCTCCCAGCCCAGCTACTGACCTGGGGAGCATTCAAATACTGCCTAGAGTGGGAGATGGAGGAGGCAGGGTGGGAAGGCTAGGGCTGGGGCATAAAGGGGAGTGGGAGATGTCTGCAGAGAAGCAGGGGCAGAGGCCCCTCTGGGCTGCACCACAGAGGGGCTCCGTGGACACCTGCCAAGCCCCTGCACCTCCTGCCCACCCCAGACTGTCGAGCAGAGTGAGCCCTGCTATGTGAATCTGGAGCTGCAGACGTGTCCCCTTCGGGAAGAGCCCATGCAACCGAGGCAGGTGGAGGCGGAATACAGCACAGTGGTGAGTACGAGGGCCCAGCTCCCAGCATGGGAGGATCTTAAGGTGGCAGCAGGCAGAGGGAAGTGAGAGGCTGGCATGGTGATCTTGTGCCTCTGCAGGACAGGGCCACACAGAAAATGGGGCAAGTGAAGATTTTGCCAGGGCAGACGTCCTTAGAAGGGCTTGGTGTCATGTGGCTGGAGGGTGGGGTGGGAGATGGAGGGGCTATTGGGATAACCAGTGAATATGGTCCTGATAGTCAATAAAGTACAGCATCTATTAAGCACCTACTATATACCATACACCCAATGTTAAAGGCTGTGATTTCTTGCTGTTTTGGTTCCATTGTCTCTTTTGGTATCAACTCTGCTTTTCAGGTTTTTAATCAATGACGCCCTGTAGGTCAACCCTGAGGAACAGCCACTGTAAAGTGGAGTAATGGAAAAGGCTGTCCCCAAGCTTTGAGACCACCCATTAGTGGAAGAGTTCAGGCAGAGGCCGGGGGACCAGTTGATGGAGATGGGGGACAGATTTACACATCAGATAGGGAGCTGCATGGGGAGACCTCTGAGGCTCCCCTGGCCTGTGAGCCAATTGAGCTGACTCAGATATGACATGTGATGCCATGGAGGGCTGGCATCAGGGTGACGGGTCACCAGAGCTGCTGGTCTGTCTGGAAAAGTGGCCCAGCTCCCTGGGATATTTCCAACCTGGCACCAGCCACACGGGCTGCTGTTCCTGCACTGTGTGGAGGAATGGGGGATTCAGTCTGGCACCACTGCTGGGTTCCCAGGGGACCCTGCCCCTGCCCAACCTCAGGCCAGCCGTCTGGGTGAGGATGAGGTGTGGTCTGGAAGCCCAGGGGCCTAGTCCCATTCACCAGGGCCTCTGAGCAGCTGGCACAGCCTGGTGAGACTCTGAGGGCTCATGGCCAAGTGTCTGAAGGCCCCCTGCAAAGGACTAACTTGATTTCTTCCTCACGTGATGTTTTCTCATCCCCACACAGCCATGTGGCCCTGGGACTAGCAACACCTTGGTTTTCTCAGAGTGGATTTGCGACCTGGTCCTACTCTTCTTCCTGTCCTCTTGGTCCACGTCAGGACTTGTGTCCATAGCTCATCGAGTTAGTCATAGAGCTTCAGAGCCAATGAGGGAGCCCCTGGGCCAGCGTGGGCTCTACCTGGGGGGCCACAAGTCCTCTGCAGGCTTTTCTGAGTCCTCAGGAGGGACCCATGGGCTGCTTCATTCCCAGGACATTTCATCAAGAGGAGCACAGAGGCTGTCATGGGGGATCCCAGCCCTGTAAACCTCTCGGGCCCTCAGTCTCCTCTTTGTAGAATGGAACACACTGGGTCAGGCCTGAGGATCCCAGGGACCCCCCAGCTCTGATGCCTGGGACTTTGTGCTGTGGCTTGACCAGGTCGGGTGGAGCAGGTGGGTGGACAGGGTCTCAGAGCCCAGGCCTTGCAATAGAAAGAGGCCGTTACAGTGGGGAAGCCTGGAGTCCCCCCATTGGAGCCTCTCCAAGATCCCCTCGGGTGGCCCCCCTCCACATCCCAAGCTGGGGGTCTGTCCTTCCTCTGCCTCTTCCTGAGCCTCAGGTCTCTCTCTGCAGGCAGCCCCCAGGGAAGATCTTCGCTACACCTCTGTGGTATTTGACTGCCAGAGTCGGGATTCTAAGGCCAATGAGATTCCCTCCCAGGTGTCCCCAAAGAAGGAGCCAGTGTACAGCATGATTAAGAAGACATAAGCCTGTGTCTCTGGCCTCACCATCTTGAGGTCTCTGGGCCACAGGACTGGTCCCCTCAGCCCTCACCCAAGCCCCGCTCAGCCTGCTTCCCTCAGTGGTGACTGACAAGACCTCTGGGCTCCCTTGGGCTGTCCCTCTTGCACCATCAGCCCGGCTGGCTCCATTGAGGATGAGAGAGAGAGAATGGAGGTTCTGGGGGGGCCTGTGGGAACCCTCCCATCCTGCTGGCTCTTTCATATCTTCTTCTCTTTCTCTGGTTCATTCGGCTCTGGGTGTGGAGGACCAGAGCCCAGTGCCATGTGGCTCCACAAAAAGACGTGACTCATGTAGGATGGTACCTGTGAATAGCTTTGTGAGTCCCAGCCCCATGGAAGTGTCTGGGATTTCTGGCGAGTGGGAGGGCTGGCAGAGAGCCAGGATAATGAAGAGGCACTGAAGATGGGGTGCCCCTCACCTCACAGATGAGGACACCGAGGCCAGAGAGGAGAGGCTGCCCATGGCTCCCGAACCAGCAGTGGGCAATGTCCTTGGATCATCTGGACTCTTAGATAGGTTTGTTTTTAATATAAGAGTCATCAACAAAGTTTAAAATATCCTAAGAGAGAAGAAAAAAGTTGTTTAAACAATGCCTACTACGTGTGTGCAACCCTGTGTTAAAGAAAGCTCCTGGCTTTGATCCCAAATGAGCAGAGAGAAGTTTGGAGGATCCAAGGGATTGGGGACACCTGAGAGATGTCACCATTGTGTGGGAGAGGGACAGCCACAGCTAATGATCTCCACGCTGGAAAATGTGGCAGAGCTTTTCTCTCCGGAGATTTTAAACTCTCTGCAAACAGCCCCGGGCTCTCTTAGAACCATGCCTACCACCCTCTCAGCTGTGCGAAATCTCAGGGATTTTCTTTCAGCTCTTAATGTTTTGACCTGTTTTAAGTAAATAACAGAAACAAGGGCTGTATTTCACTTACAACCGAATTGTGCCTGTTGAGCAATTTTCTCTGAAATGTGGGCCCATAGTTTTCAGAAGATTCTTCAAGGGTGGCGAGACACTGCTCTGGTTGGTCTTCTTTAGATTTTAAATTATCTACGTGTATGTGTGTGTGCACGCGTGCACACGCGTGAGTCATCCCAAATACTTCCTCTCTCTTTTTACTAATGTTCTGGGATGCAAAAGGGGACACACACGCACACACACACACACACACACACACAGCAGCCCAGCTGTGTGTGGAAGGGCCCAGAGAGGCTGGGTGTCCTCAGCAGGCCAGTGGGTGCAGTTCCCCGGAGCCCCAGGATGCTCTCAGCTCGCCCTAGGGTCCTTCCTCCTGAAGGGGAGCAGTGGGCAGTGTCACCTCTATTCATCCACCCCACACACGAGCAGATGGGACTCCATTCTCCTGAGGAGGAAGTGGGGAAGCTGTGACCAAAAATGACAGATAGACGGTTGGCCCCCAAAGCAGTGCAGGCACAAATTCAGTGCCCTCTGGGTGACCAAACCTGGGCTGTAACATGGGGGGAGGGGTGGGGGAGGGAGATGGGATGGGGGCTTCCTGGTGTGGTCTGAGTCATCTTTGGCTTTGAAGATGGAGAATGGGGCCATGAGTCAAGGACCGCGTGCGGCCTCTAGAAGCTGACAGATGCAAGGAAATAGATTCTACCCTAGAACCTCCAGAAGGAACACAGCCCAGCTGACACCTTCATTTGTGGGAATTTTGACTTCCAGAGCCGTATGATAGTCAACTCGTGTTGTTTTAAGCCACTCCTTGTGTGGTAACCTGTTAGAGCAGCGATAGGAGACTGACACATTCAGCCATTCTAGCTTGAACAACTCAGTCCCCGGCCAACGTGCCCTGCTAGAGATCATGTCCCACAGACAGTGGTGGCGACACCCCTGAGGCACCAGGAGAGTTGGCTGGGGGTGTGTGCATCGGGAGGAAGACAAGCCTCCAGAGAGAAGCAAGGGGACCCCGTGAGGATTTACCTTCTGTCCTTCCCTGGAGCTCTGGCAACAATCATACGGAGGATCCAGTTTTAATATGTTTCTCCAGTGTTCTAATTCCACCCGGTTGTCCCCAGCTCCTCAGCCAAGGGTACAGACCTGGGTTGATGCGGTCGTGGGAAATAAGAGGCAGGTGGGTGGCGGAAATGTGGCCTCGTCCACATCTCCCCATGGTCCCTAAGTCCACCGGGCAGCGGTGGCGGCATTGTGCCAGGAGGACAGACTGCCCGGGAGCTGTGGGAGGCGGCCAGGGAGGGGAGGCGAGGGTGAGACGGATGAAAGGGGTGAATATGAGATGAGCCGCCTTCCCCCAAGTATAGGGCAGTAGGGGGGCCTGGGTGTGGGGGTGCTGATGCAGGTCACAGGTGAGTAAACAGGTGTCATCATGCAGTGACCGGGTGAGCTGAAGGGGCACACACGGAGGACAGAGCGTGCATTCATGTGGCATGTGGGAAGTCCACAGGGGAGGGCTTGGGAGGACGAGGGGAGCTGGGCGAGGTGAGGGGTGCAGGACACAGGCTGTTGCCAGCTTGTCTGAGTTTCAGGCCAATTCTTGTAGCAGACACTGCATGTGGCTGACCCAACCCCCACCCTGCCCCTTGCTCGAAGCCATCTTTCACCTGGGAGCGGCCGTGGGACATTGGGACCCAGTGCTGGCCAGAGACGTGTAAGCCCGTGTGGCCGGGTGGGCTTCCAGGAAACCCATTTGGTTGGCCTGCTGCTTTATTTTCCCCAATTTTTAAAATTGTGGTAAAGTACACATAACATAAAATTTACCATCTTACCCATTTTAAGTGTTCAGTTCAGTGGTATTAAATACATTTGTAATGTTGTGCAACCATCACCATCATCCATCTCCATAAATCTTGTCATTTTGTAATACTGAACCTCTGTCCCCACTAAACAATAACCCTCCCACCCCCACCCCTGGCAACCACCATTCTGCTTTCTGTCTCTAGGATTTTGACTAAGTACCTCATGTAAGTGGAATCGTACAGTATTTGTCGTTTTGTGACTGGCTTATTTCACTTAGTGAACATCATGTCCTCAAGGTTCATCCACTTTGCAACATGTGTCAGAATTTCTTTCCTTTTAAAGGCTGAATAATATTCCATTGTGTGTATAGACTACTTTTTGCTTATCCTCTCGTCTGTCGATGGACACTTGTGTTGCTTCCACGTTTTAGCTATTGTGAATAGTGCTGCTATGAACGTGGTATATAAATATTCCTTCAAGGCCCTGCTTTTAACTCTTTAGGCTATATATCTAGAAATGGATATACTGTTTTCCAGAGCAGCTGTACCATTTTACATTTCCACCACCAATGTACAAGGTTTCCAATTTCTTCACATCCTCACCAACATTTGTAATTTTCTGTTTTGGTTTTTGTGTGTGTGTGTGTGTGTGTGTGAGGAAAATCAGCCCTGAGCTAACATCCGTTGCCAATCCTCCTCTTTTTGCTGAGGAAGACTGGCCCTGGGCTAACATCCGTGCCCATCTTCCTCCACTTTATATGGGACGCCGCCATGGCATGGCTGACAAGCTGTGTGTCGCCAGCGTCCAGGATCCGGGCCCGCGAACCCCGGGCTGCCAAAGCATGAACTAAACTGCTGAGCCACGGGGCTAGTAGCCATTCTACTGAACGTGAGGTGGTCTCTAATGATAGTTTCTTTGGGTTCTTTTGTGAGGAAGATTGACCCTGGGCTAACATCCGTGCCCATCTTCCTCTGCTTTTTTTTTTATATGCGGGACACCTGCCACAGCATGGCTTGATAAACAGTCCACACCCAGGATGCAAACCTGTGAACCCCGGGCTGCCGGAGAGGAGCGTGCAAACTTAATCACTACATTACTGGGCCGGCCCTCTAATGATAGTTTTGATTTGCATTTCCCTAATGATCAATGATGTCGAGCATCTTTTCATGTGCTTATTGACCATTTGTATGCCTTTGGAGAAATGTCTATACAAGTGCTTCGTCCGTTTTTGAATCAGGTTGTTTGGGATTTTTTATTAAGTTTTAGGAATTCTCTATATATTCTGGATATTAATCCCTTATTAGATATATGATTTGCAAATATTTTCTCTCATTTTGTGGGTTACCTTTTTACTCTCATTTTGTGTGTCTTTTGACGCACAAAATTTTTAAAATTTTCATGAAGTCCAATTTGTCTATTTTTTCTTTCATTGCCTGTGCTTTTGAGGTCATATCCAAGGAATCATTGCCAATTCAATGTTGTGAAATTTTGCCCTATGTTTTCTTCTAAGAGTTTTATAGCTTTCGGTCTTACGTTGAGGTCTTTGATCCATTTTGAGCTAATTTTTGTATATGCTATTAGGTAAGGGACCAACTTAATTCTTTTGCATGTGGATATCCAGTTTTCCCAGTGACATTTGTTGAAAAGACTGTCTTTTCCCCACTGGATAGTCTTGACCACCTTGTTGAAAATCATTTGCCCATATATGCGAGGGTTTATTTCTGGACTCTGTTTTATTTCATTGGTTTATACATCTGACTCTATGCCAGCATCACTCTATTTAATTATTGTAGCTTTGCAGTAAGTTTTGAAATCAGAAAATGGAATCCTCCAGCTTTGGTTTGCTTTTTCAAGATTGTTTTGGCTATTCAGGGTCTCTTGAGATTCCATATGAACTTTAGGGTGGGTTTTTCTATTTCTGAAATAAATATACTTGGGATTTTGACAGAGATTGCATTGACTCTATAGATTGCTCTGGGTAGTATTGACATCTTAATATTAAGTCTTCTAATCCATGACAGGGGACGTGTTTCCATTTATTTATGCCTTCTTTAATTTCTTTCAGCAGTATTTCGTAGTTTTCATCATACAATTCTTTTACCTTTTGGTTAAGTAAATTCCTAAGTATTTTATTATTTTTGATGCTATTGTAAATGGAATTGTTTTCATAATTTCTTTTTGAGATTGTTTATTGGAGTGTATAGGAATGCAACTGATTTTTGTGTGTTGACTTTGTATCCAGCTATTTTGCTGAATTCATTTATTCTATTAATTACTTTCTGTTAGTGTTAATTCTGTTTATTTCTGATTTTGGTAATTTAAGTTTTCTCTTTTTTTCCTTAGTTCACCTAGGTCAGGGTTTGTCAATTTTGTTATCTTTTCAAAGAACCAGCTTTTAATTTCATTTATTTTCTCTGTTCTCTATTTTGTTTATCTCTGCTCTAGTCTTTATTACTTCCTTCCTTCTGCTAGTTTTCAGTTTATTTTGTTCTTCTTTTCCTAGTTCCTTAAGATGTAAAGTTAGGTTTTTGATTTGGGACCTTTCTCATTTTTTAATGTAAGCATTTACAGCTATAAAGTTCTCCCTTAGCACTGCTTTTGCTGTATCCCATACATTTTGGTATGTTATGTTTTCATTTTCATTCACCTCTAAGTATTTTCTAATTCCCTTTATGATCTCTTCTTTGATCCATTGGTTGCATAAGAGTGTGTTGTTTAGTTTCCACAAACTTGTGAATTTTCCAGTTTTACTTTTTTTATTGATTTCTAACTTCATCCTGCTGTGGTCAGAGAAGATACTTTGTAAGATATCTATCTCTTTAAGTCTGTTGAGACTTTGTTTGTGGCCTCACCTGTGATCTATCCTGGAAAATGTCCGTGTGCACTTGAGAAGCATGAGTGTGCTGCTGTTGTTGGGTAGCGTTCTGTACATGTCTATTAGATCTAGTTGTTTTATTGTGTTGTTTAAGTCATCTGTTTCCTTACTTATCTTCTGTCGGGTTGTCCTATCCTTATTGAGAGTGGAATATTAGAGTCTCTAACTATTACTGTAGAACTGTCTACTTCTCCTTTCAATTCTATTACTTTTTGTTTCATATATTTTGATGGTCTGTTGTTAGATGTGTAAATATATATAATTATTATTTCTTCTTGCTGTTACCACTTATTCCAGGTTCATGGTGTATGATGCAAATAACCTGAATGTTTTTAAGTCACTGTTGAGGTTTCTGCTACTTACAGGAAATTACATTCTAAAATGGGGAAGTGCTCTAACCCAGTTCCTGTTTCTATTTTGTTAGGAATGTTTACTAAAACTTTACTGTCCACCCAGATGGAGGAGACATTGGTTTGGAGTTCCCTCAATATGTTCTTATCAAGGCAATATTCACTCTGACTCATTCATCCATCTAGTCATTGGTTCAACAAATATTATTTGGATACTCATAATAGGTACTATTAAATGCATCAGTGAAAAGACAGCAGTGAAAAAGATACACCATCCCTTCCTCAAGGAACTTGCAGTCTAGTGGGAGAGATGATATTAAACTATGACATTACTGAAGGAAAAGCAGGAGGGCTTCAGACAGCTGTGAAGCCTGAGCACGGTGTAACTTTAGGTGGCATCTTTCACACAGAACACAGTATTGAGAGGTGTTCCCTGGAGCTGTGCAATTTGGAGTCCTGGCAATGAGGATTTGAAAGGTGGATGTGAGGGGTGTTATGGGACCCTATAATGTGGACAGGGGTTTAGTCACGTACCTGGTGCAGAGTAAGCACTCAGAAATATCTGTTGAATTGAATTCAGCCTGGCCATATTCCAGGCCTGACCTAAAGGAACGCTTAGTGGTATCTGGTTTCCAATCAGAGAGTGACCTCTGCAGGATGGTTTAAAACATAGGGGGACGTTGCAGAAGATAGAATCTAAGATCTAAGGGGTTATTTGAAGGACTCTTTTTCCTCAAATGGAGTGAGCTTTAAATCTTTATTTAGTCTGAATTTCCACCAGTTAGAAAGAAATCCTCTGTAAAATGCAATATCTAGAGTATCAGTTGGGATAATTGATGTTAGCTGCTGTAGCAGCCACAACCACCACAACAAAACTAGTTGGAGTGGCAGTGGGGGCTCTCTCCAAAGCATGGTGTGGGGATACGTTTCCCAGTGTAGACCATCTGTCATGGTGGCTGCCCCTTGGGAGCCCGTAATATCATCTCCCGACAGTAGGTCTCAGTTGAGACCATCCCAAATCCTTCAGAGAAGGCCCAGCGGTGTGAGGGAGGGAGCTAGCTCTCCAGTCTTCTTTTCCCAGATGTCTTATTGCCTTAATCTGCACAAATTCGCCCACCCCCCTCAGGAAGCTCTTCATACCAAAGGACATCGGGAAAGGCAATCTGTCAAGCCAGATTTTAAAAAAAGTTCTTTTGTGGCCCTCCTTCGGGGTTCCTGGTGGACGCATATCTTCCAGTTGCGTCATGAGAAGTGTCAACCTGGTGACTCTTCCCTGAACAAAGATTTGCTCTAGGGCGATTTGTCAGGAAAAGCCGCAAATTACATTTTACTTGATTTTAGATTTTTATTTTACTTATTAAAAATCAGGCAATGTATTACCTAATTCAAAACTCAGATTTACAGGAGGATATACAGTGAAAAGTCAGTCTCCTTGTTATTCTTGTCCTCGGTCATCCAGAGATAACTAATGTGAATAGTTTCTGTTTCTTCCTTGGGATATTTAATCATGTAGTATATATCTATACAACATATTTCTCTCTATCTATTGCATATATATATATAGAGAGAGCATATATCTCTCTACACATACAGCACGTATCTTGATATCTATCATATATATACAGCATGTATATATATCTGTATCTATCATATATATATGCCAACTTAAAAAGCAAATTTGCCTGTTTTTTGCAATTCAGGGTGTGCATGCTATGGCGAACTATAGGCAAATCTGGGAAACAAAGGAGGAGAAATTGCTTTTATAGAGAAAAGGGGGGAGTAGGGAGAGGCTGTTTTAAAGGAAAGTCCATTGGGGGAAAGTAACAGTTCAGGGCGGCAACAGCTTCTCATTGGCTGTGCTGCGGTATTTCTCATTGGCTGGGCTGTTGCAAGTGAGGCGAGAAATATTCCTTCAGTAGTAAAGTAGTTTTGCTTCCTGCTAAAATGCAAGTGCACGTTTCTTCCTGTTTGGAGTAATTGACGATGTATGATAGGGCATGAGAGCTCCCCCTACAGGCTTTCCCAGCTCCAGTTGAGATTTCTTGTATTAATTTCCACATATACAAGTATATAGCATACATACATTCCCATATATATAGCCTCCCATTGCCAACATTCCTGCACCTTAGTATTTTCATGTAAAAACAATCTTGGAGATTGTTTTACATCCTCCTGTAAATGTCGCGGAGTATCTCATAATGTTCCATTGTTTAAATGTGCCATGATATACACATGCCATTTTGCATATTTTCATTTACAGCTGACAGATTAAGTCCAGAAAGGTCGGAGTCTGTACACCTGTAATTTTGAGAGATATTGCTAAGTGGATGAATGGCAACTTTGAAACAGCAATCTTTAAATTCCGTCTTACTAGTTATTCCTCTACACAGAAGAGTAATGTATTCATTTCACCAAGAATATATAAGGCCTCTATGGAGAAAACAATAAAATTTTAATAAAGGTCATTTAGGCTCTTGTTTTGGATGACAGTATCATAAAGATATCAATTCCTCCCAAATTAATCAATAAATTCAATGCAATGCCAATAAAAATTCCAGCTAGATTTTTTTTTTTAGGAACTTAATAAACTTATTTCAAAATGTATGCAGTGGAATAAAGGCCTATAGATAGCTAATTCAACCTTTCAAAAGAATAAAAAGGAGGGAATTGTGCTACCAGATGTTAAGATACACCATAAAGCCATAGTAATAAAAATGATGAGGTGTGATTGGCACGAGATGAAACAGATACGTCAATGGAAAAACAGAAGGGTCAAGGAGAGACAGCAGCGCATACGGGACTGAACGTGTGATGATGAGGCCGAGTCCACAGGTTATCGGGGAGAGGATAGAGCTGGGAAAACCAGCTGGTAGCTTCTAGGTGGATTAAAGATTTACATATGCAAGGCAAAACTATCCATGCGATCTAGAGGCAGAGGACTTTTTTTAAAAAGGGCAAATTATGTGCCCAATGTCAGTTCATGGAAATGAGCATCTGAAATAAATAAGTGAAATGGCCCCACTTGGTTTTTTGCTGTTTTCTACAAACATGCTCTGTGTGTGTACGTGTGTACACACATAGAAACATACACCCCCCCCCCCCAACACAAAGACGGAAAGAATAGGCGGGGATGTGTAAACAAGTTTTCACAATCGTTATCTTACATTAAATTCTTAAACAAATGCAGGAGGCCACAGACCAGGCACAGTGTGGGTTAGACTGGGAATTCCAGGACGGTGGGATCAATCCCATCTGCAGCTCTTGTTTCTTTGCAAAGTTTTCCTTGGTGTCTTGGGAGGCACCCTTGGGTCTGAGCTCCTCTCTGCCTCTTATGAATCAAATGAAATAGGACAATCACAGACTGCCTGAGCTTCAGTTTTCTCATCTGTAAAATTTGGAAATAATCCTATAATTCATCATATGCTTGTGGTGGGGATAAAATGATGTAGCAAAGTACTTAAATCACATAACACGGTGATAATAAATGCAGCAGATATAAAATATTCCCCCTGCCCACGGAGACTTTACAGTCTGTTCCCCTTTACTCCCAAGTCCTCCAAGAAAAACCTTCATTCCCTAAACTGACCTCTGCTAATCCTTCTTTTCTTTTTCTTATTGATGTCTTAATAGTTTATAACATTGTGGGGTTTTAGTTGTACATTATTATTTGTCTGTCACCACATGGATGCATCCCTTCACCCCTTGTGCCCACCCCCCCTGCTAATCCTTCTTACATTCAAGCAAGTGATGCTGACAATGCTGAAGGATCAGAGCCTTGATCCACAAAGAGGAGCCTGTTAACCCTGGATTATTGCCTCCTGGTGGAACGGAGGAGCTACAGGCAAAATCCTTCTACTAGGAGCTGTCCGCTGCTCTCCTTTCCGCCCACCCCAAACACAAACACACACGCAACAAAACTAAAGAAAAAATACTTTGTGCTGGGAAAATAGTTTTGAAACACTAACCGATACATTTTTGTCATTCCTGGTAGTTTCCTTCTGATCCGTTTAATCCACAGGGCCTCCTGCCTTCATCGCTTCAGGGAAGGCCCAACACAGCAGAAAGCATAGGATGAGGGTAGCTTGCCTTTGTGGTTCCCAAACCTTCAAGACTTTGTTGGAAGAGGAAGAAATGTGCACAGACTGTAGGTTTGAGGGAATAGTAAGGAGCAAGAGAAAGCTTTCCAGCCTCAGACCAGAAAAGGGGTGGCTGGATGGGGGTGGGGGAGAAGGAGGATGTTGGCCGGGTCTGGGGCTGGCCGAACTTGGATTCGCCCGGAGAACCAGCACAGACCTGCGCTGCCCAGTTCGAGGCAGCCCCTGACCACAGTGGGTATTAGTACTTGAAATGTGCTGATCTCAGTGAAGATGGGCTATGAGTCTAAGAAGACTTGGTACAAATAAGAGAATGTACAATGTCTCATTGATAATTAACACAATAATTACATGTTGAAGTGATAATATTTTGGATGTATTGAGGTAAATAAAATATATTACTAAAATCAATTTCACGTCTTTCTTTCTTTTTTTGTAGTGGATTGGGTGAGCTGGGGTTTGTTCATAATTGACAATAGTGAAAACAAATAGCCTTCTTTTACAGAAGAGCCACAGGTCAGAGAGGTCACCTGAAATGACAAATACCACTCAGATGGGTAATGGAAAACCTGAATCTTGCATTCAGGACTCCTGGCTCTTAGTGCTTAAAAAAAAAACCCCTCATTTTGAAACAATTTCAAACTTACAGAAAAATTGTGAAAACAGCACAAAGAACTCCCATATATCTTTTGCCCAGTTCACCTATTTTTTAACATTTTGCCACATTTGTGTTGTTATTCTGTTTATGTCTATACGTGTTTTTTCAGAACCATCTATGAGTAGATTCTCACGTGATCTCTGTTGGCGTCAGCCTGACACCCCCACGTGCCATCCTCGTGTGTTCCCAGGGGTTTCTGATGAAGTCCTCCCTCAGTTGTGTCATGATTTTGTTTTACAATCCAGATTCCTCTTCAAAATACAGCACTGTGCTTGTACAGTGCCAACAGGATAAATATTTGCAGGGTTAAATAACGTCAGGGTAATCATCAGTATGTTCACAGCTGTTCCAAGGAGTCAGAGATATTTCTAAATTAGCCTGAGTCCTTTGGAAAGATACCCAGGGTGGACTTACCCAGGGTTTGGAAAATGCCCTCAAGACTATGTTTGTTTCTAAACCTTACACCCCAGCAGGTCTACTGTTTGGGTGAACCCCTTGATGTGGCTCAGTCCTGGAGCAAGACATGGGGATTGGACAGTGATGTGTCTCCACCCTGTGGCCATGTCTGGAATCACACATCCTGGATCCCAAGCCTGTCATATTTGCTCCAGCTGGTCCACCAATGCAGAAGGAATTCTGTATTTTTCGAGTCAAAGCAGCTGAGAAGGAGAAGGATCCAGTTGCCTCTTCCCAATTCCTGGATTTTCCCCCACTTGACTTCAGCATGCCAAAGGGAAGGGCAGTCACCCTACCTGTGGTTGGTGTAAGAGGTTTGGGGTCAGACAGAGCAGGTCTTCAATCTCATCTCTGCCCTTACCAGCTCCAAGGTCTGGGGCCGTCATTCGAGGCCATCTGAGTCTCAGTTTCCTTATCCATGACCAACGCCGGCCTGGTGCCCCTTCAGTGCTTCCTCCTTCCCCAGGCTCGGAGGCAGGCTCTTTATAAAGGCTCCCAACACACCCTACCCCGCCCTCCACGCTGTTTGTTGCCTCTGAGACTGTCTCCACGCGCCCCTGATCCGGATTCTCAATCTGTAAGCTCTTTGTTGCCAGCGCGTTGATTTAACGCTCTTCCTCAGCTTCTTCGACTTGGACCCTTTGGACTCCTCTTTGCCCAACACGCCGCAAATCTGGGCCACCTGGGCAGACGAACCCACAACACAGTCCTAACACCCCAGCCGAGGGCAAACCCTGGGTTCCCATGTGTCTGGGAAGAAAATATAAATCGAGAATGGCAGTAACTACTTTCAGGGTCGTTGAGAGTCATGTGGATGCACCAAGCAGAAGCCTTGAACCCAAAATGTTCTCCATATGTGTTACCTCCCTCCCTCCCTCTGTCCTTCCTCCCTTCGTTCCTTTCTTTCTCTTTATCAGTAGTTGGTAAGCAAGTCCATGAGGCACCATGACCTTTGTTTTAATAAATTATAAGAGGGAGCATAACTCGTCACCCTCTGCTAGTCAAACCCGACAGCACGTGTTGGTTGATTGCAGGGTGATGAGGTGACTGAGTTGACCTCAGCTGCCTTATGCAAGCTGTAATAGCATGTGTAATAGTAACATATTAGGACAAATGGTAGGGGTGGTGGCTATACCAACCAGACATGTGACTGTTTAATAAGTAAAGCACGACATTGGCATCTGTTGGTTAGTGTGTACAGGTGGATGAATTCAGAAGGCGAGGGAACAGAAGGGATGATGTGTTATAAAGAAGGAGCAAAGAGCTTGGATTGACAAGGGTCTGTGATCACCTAACACTCAACGAGCTGAATTCAAGATCAAAGTCACCTGCAGAGTATCAATTGGCCAAGCTGCTCTTCAATTCCATGGAAGCTGAACTGTCCTCACATCGCGGGATATGTTTGGGCATTTCACACGTCAGTCTGCGAGGGGGTCAAACACATCCTAAACTTGTCAGCTTATCAACCTCATGGGCCATCGGCTGATCAAATGGATGTGGGGCCAGGAGGTTCAGGATCTGCTGGGGGTGCGGGAGGGGATGCCCTAGGCTTGAGTGGGACTTTGTGACTTTCCTCTTGAAAAGGTGTAGGGCTTCTCGTTCTCTCGTCCACTCTAATGCAGCCAGCAGGGGGTGGAGGAGAGCAGCTCTGGAGGGAGAGAAGAGGGACCACGGCAGCAGTCAAGGATTCTCCCCAAGTCTCAGAGAAGGAGGGAGGCAAGAGCCCAGAGTCTTCTAACCCCAGAACTGGGAACCCCGGTCAGGTACCACCACACGGCTAGTGCACACAAGTCAGTGTTGGTAGCCGTCATGGTCACCGTGAACATGCAGTCCCTATGAAGTCCCTGAGGGACACATGGCCTCTCGTCACTTCTCGTCCTGATCCTGTGGCCTGAGCCACATTTCAGCTGAAGTCCCAGGCTGCCCCTGACTCCCACTGCCCGGAAGTGTCCTGCCTGGTTAGAGTAACACTGCCCAGCCCGCGGCACCCCATTCATTCGGCGCGTGGACTCCACCCACGCAAGCAGAGCTGCCCAGTGCTTGGGAATGCCGCACGAGACACAGCCTGGAGAACACAAGGCCGAGATGCCGCTCCTTCCCACCCTGCTCCAGGGCTGCAGACCCACGCACGGAGCACAGCCCAAGTCCATGTGCCCGAGGGAACAGTCCCAAGTCTACATCAGAAGCTCCCTGTGAAACCTGGAGCCAGGAAAGTGTGCAAGTGGCAGGACTTCCTGCCTTCCTGGGGCTCTGGCTTTGGGACCAACACCTGCCCCCACCCTTGTCATTGCAAGTATCTTTCTTCCTGGGGACAGAGCATTAGGGGGTTGACTTTGGAAGGAGCCACTCTCTACCTACAGATATTTGAGGCAGCAAGTCCTCCAATTTCAAATTCTCTGCTGGCAGAGGCAGCACAGGCTGGTCAGTGACGAGAGAGGCCTGGACCAGATGTCAGGAAACAGGCACCCTGTCCTGGCTCAGAGTCATGGAAAGTCAGGGCCGTAAGGGACGGAGGAGGCCATGTGTCACCCACTTCACAGATGTAAAAACTGAGGCCCGGGGAGGTGAGGGGGCGCGTCTGAGTCCACACTGTGTGTACAGAGCCTGGATTCCAGACCAGGCTCTAAACAGACCCGAGTCACCGTCTCTGAGCTGAATTCCTTCACCCGTGAAGCAGGCTTGAGACTGGCCTTGCCCACCATCCAGAGCTGTTGTGAAAGTGGGGTGCGAGCTGCTAAAACACGGCACGTGCACACGTTACGCAATGTTACTGCTGACCTATGAAGTAATTTCCCTTTTCTCCCCCGACCGCCTACGGTGGGGTTGGTTCTTTCTAACCTCCCTCTCGTGGGATATTCTACTTTCTGTTGAATTTTAGGCTCAGCATGGCGATATAATGAAGTCACTTAGGGGTGACGCTGATGTGGGGGTGAAGGAGAGTGTGTGTGAGCAGCAGGGGGTTGGGGCCCAGCAGATAGTCAGATGTGTCCGTCCCCTCGAAGATTGTTTTGCCTCGTAAAGTGGGCCATGGGGACCCTGCTTTCATCTGGTTGGACCAATCCCCCCAGTGTTTTTGAGGTTGGTGGAGTTAGGAGATGATGTGGGGGCATCATTAGGAGGCCTCCTCATGGAACATCACTTTGGTGACTTGACCCCGGTCTGGTCCTCACCCTTGCAAATCTAGAACCTGGACTCCATCTAGACAAGCAGAGATGCTTGGACTCTACGATAACTCAACTCGAGTGATTTATTTGGGGGATGTTCCTTTCCCAGGACCTGAATGCCTGTGACCCACACCCAGGCGTGCTTCTGTGCCCTTGTCCGGTTTTCTGATTTCAACTACCTGGGAGGTTGCTGAGTGGGCAGAGTGTGGACTGGGACCAGAGTCCCTGTACCAGGGGCATCTCCCTCCGCAGCCAGGCTGGCCTCGAATGGCCCACTTGGCCTCTATCTTTCTCTGGGTTCCGTGACCAAATATTCTGCTGTTGGCATCACATTTTTTGTTTAGAACAGAATTTCTCAACCTTGGTACTATTCAATTTTTTTGTGATTTTTTTTTAAAGATACAATTCATATACTATAAAATTTCCTCTTTTAAAATGTATGGTTCAGTGGTTCTTAGTATATTCATAAAGTTGTGCAACCACCACCTCTGTCTAACTGCAGAATATTTTTGTTATTCCAAAAAGAAACCCCATACCCATTAGCAGTCACTCCCCATTCCTCTCTTTTCCTCCCCCCAGCCCCTGGCAACCACTAATCTACCTTGTGTCTCTATAGACTGATCTATTCTGGACTCTTCATATAAGTGGAATTATACAGTATGTGGCCTTTTGTATCTGACTTCTTCCACTTGGCATCACGTTTTTAAGGTTCATTCATGTCATAGCATGTGTCAGTACTTTGTTTCTTTTTTATGGCTGAATAATATTCCACAGTATGGATAGACCACATTTTATCTATCAACTGATGGACATTTGGGTTGTCTCCACCTTTTGACTATTGTCAATAATGCTGCTGTGCACACTCATGTACAAGTTTTCATGTGGACATATATTTTCAATTCTCTCAGGTATACCCCTAGGAGTAGAATCGCTGGCTCATATGGTAACTCAATGTTTGATTTTAACTATTGACATTTTGGATGAGATAATTCTTTGTTGTGGACAATTGTCCTGTGCACTATGGGATGTGCACCTAGTAGATGCCAGTAGCACCCCCCTCTCCCCAAACACATACCAATTGTGAAAATCAAAATTGTCTCAGATGTTGCCAGATGTCCCCTGTGGGGCAAAATCGCCCTCATTGAGAACCTCTGGTTTAGAGGGTTCGTTGGCTTATTAAGGTAAAGTCTGGTCATGACACTGGTCCTTTGGGCCTGGAAAATATTCCCTGCGTCTTTCTAAACGTCCTGTCTCCCCATCCCTCAATGCTGAATTTTAATTTAAATTAACTTGTCCTTCTTGCAGTTGGGCCCCCGCTCTCATGCCCACAGACACCCCTTTTTCCGTCATTTCTTCATTCCCTGACCTAGTATCTGTTCGTCAACTGTCTGCTGGGTACCAGGAGCCGCCTGCACCCGGGGATGGGGAAGTACAGGAGACAAACACGGTTCCTGCTTCATACTCCTCTGTGTCCTCCACTCAGCACCACCCACAACGCACACTTGTCGGTGCCCGCATGCAGAGAGAGGGCCAAGTGTTCTAGAAATTTAAAATGAAAGGTCTGTTGGAAGCCATGAATTCTATGCCCTCACTGCACACAGGACATCAGGAGGACAGGAGCCGGGGACTTGGAGAGGTCACAGCAGCACGAGGACTGGAATCTACACGTCCTGCTCCCGCCTGGGGGCCGTTTCGTTCCCATTATTCAGGATTGGGGGTGTCTGTCCTGACAGGGGCACCCCCAGGCTTCCTCAGGGTGCCTTATGAACCCAGCCTTGTCAAATGATGTGCAAGCCCAAGGTGGTTTTATTTTAAATTTTAGTCTAAAAAGTTTATTTTTGAATCTTAAAAGGACTCGAGAGTTACCCAGGAGAGGAAAGGCTAGAAAATCCTTCCAGCACCATCACCCATCCTGACTTTACCCTCAGAAGTTCTTGGTCTTCTCAGCGTGGCATTTGATGATCTTAACAATCTGACCCAGACCTGTTCGCCTAGCCCCGTGCCCCCTCCTCCTGCCATCCTGAGAAGCTCCCGCCCCCCCGCTTCCCCCAGCTCTTTTACAACTTTGTGCTGTGTATATGTATCCCTCTGTCTAGGAGGCCCCTCCTTCCTCCTCCCCAGGAGACTCCTGCTATCCTTCCAGGTGAAATCTGACACCCTCTGTGAAGGCTTTGCTGGTGGCCCTGGAACGAGGTGGCTATCACCTGCCAGCCACCACCTCCACAGCACCTGGTGTCGTACCCCGGAGAGCACTTGTCCCTGGAGAGGGGATGGTTTGCGGATGTGAGCTCTCTGAGCATAGGATCGATGTTTTGTTCACCTTTGCATCCCCAGGGCCCAGCTCAGCGCCCGGCGCTCAGTAGACACTGGGTATGTGTGTGCGCAGGGGTGAGTTACTGTGTCACTCATTTCCCTCAACCCTTCTCCACTTGGGAACGGGACAGGCCCTTCTGCCCCATCCCGCCAGCTCCAGGAGGCTGAGAAGGAGCAGGGTTGGGGCAGACTCAGAGCCCTCCCTCTCCGGCTCTTGACTCTCCCCATGTATAAAAAGCAGCAAATCCCGACCCCACGTGGATCCTACCCCAGTGCCGTCCAGTAGAAGTGTAATGACAGCCACGTGTCGTTCAAAATTTTCTAGTTGCCACATTAAAAACACTTTTAAAAAAGTGAAATTAATTTTGGTAGTATATTTGGGTTAGCCCAATATGCTCAAAATATTATCATTTCAATGATATTGGGGATATTTTAAATTCTTTTGTTTTATAATAAGTCTTCAACACCCGGTGTGTTTTGACACTTACGGCACATCTCGATGCAGACCAGCCGCATCTTCAAGTGCTCAAGAGCCACGTGTGGCCTGTGGCTACCGTGCTGGTCTGGATGCTGGTTGCCCAGCTCCCAGATCTTGGTGTTTCTCTTTGATCTACCTTTTCCTCCCACCCCCTCCATCTGTGTCTTAATTGCAGGTATTAGAAGGTAATGATGACGGAAAACTTTGAGAGCTGGGTTGAAAGAGTGATGGAAACTTGACTGTGAGCTTTGTCTTGTCACATAATGAGCGAATGCATGCAGAGTTCCCGTGTAAAAGCTACACAATGCGGCAATCCTCCGGACCGCGCACCATCACTCCTGACTCCCCATCACAGCTCTCTCCACCTCTGGCCAGCTGCCTTTCCTCTCCAGGGCTCTTGTTTTCTCTCCTGTGGTTAGGACAGTGCTCTAAATAAAAGTCTTCAAGGTGAAGATTCTGCCTGTCTTTCCTGTTTAACGATTAGGGTGTGATTAGCATTGGATTTTTTTTTTTTTCCTGTATTTGCTCTTTCAGGATCAGTTTAATTGGTTTAATCTTACTTTGGAATATTGATGTCATCTGATGGGTGGTGGAGACGCGTATGATTCTGAGGGAGCATCTGTGAATCCAAGATGGAGAGAGGCTGTCGGCTCTCTACTAACCTGGGAATACAATCTATGGGGGGGCATTGCCAGTGCTGGTTGGTGTGTGGGGCAAATCCTAGCACATCAAGGGCCCACAATAGTGCATATCACCAAGTGAGACACCAGAGGACGTGTCCAGAAGTCCCCCGATTCCTGCACACGCTTGAAAGGCAGATGTCCCAGGGCACCTGTGTCATCTCCAGCCATCCTATATACATAGGCAATAACTAATGGGTGAGTAGCGATGTCTCTGAAGCTCAATTAGGCATCTCTGTCAAAAGGTCAACCTGGAGTTTACCACCACATACAGGGGACCTCCTGTTTGGGGACTCTGGGCTGTGCCTTATAGAATTCCTGCTTCTTCCTGCTCGCAGGCCTGTGCCAGCAAGCCCCATCTTTCTTTGGCTGATGTCACCTGAGGACGCCCTGAGGTTAGGACACACCCTCCCCGGGAACAGAGAGGAGAGCTGAGCTAAAGCCCATTAGCACCTGATGGGCAGTTTTTCCCTGATAAATCTTGAAGATTTAAAAGGAAAATTGTCAGCTGAATAGAGTGTTAATACTTTTTTTCCCCAGGGCCACAAGCACTGGGGTTTACCCCTAGAACCTGGAAAGGGATGATGGCTTCTGTACACTTGAGCTGGGAGGAGCCTGGACCCTCATGGGGCCTTCTGTTTGCTAAAAGGGAGCTGCTGTTGCCCTGGAGGAGACTGACCTGAGAAACTGAGGGAGGAGGAAAGGGTTAACTTCCCCAGGCTGCAGCTGCAAAGAACCCCAGGCCTTGAGAGGTGGGTGTGAGAGCAGGGAGCTTGTCCTGTTCACACAGACCAAGCTGCAGGGATCCAGGGAGACATGAGAGGAGCCAGAGAATGAGGGGGCTTCTAGGAAGGCTTCTGTAGCAGATGTCTTGGTTGATATCTACTCAACTTCCACTCCACCAAGATGGAGCCACCATCTTGTCTGGGTGTCCCTCTTCCCCATGTGAATCGGGGGAGGATGGTCCCAGTTGCAAGGTGGTCCCAATCACCCTATCAGTGATTGGTTTAAGGGTGGTTGCCTAAGTCTGAACCAGCCATTGGGATCTCAGGGGGGAGCTGGTAGCTGGGGCCCTGGGGAGTTTCTCAGGGAAGGTGGCCTGATTTTCTTTCTTAGAAGTCCTCACTTCTGGGTGTCATCACTGTTTCCTACATACTCCCCGGGGGAGAACCAGCCTTAGGAAGAAGACAGTGCTGAGACCCCAATGCAAAGAGTAGGGAGGAACTTGCATCAACCAACGCCAAGGGCATCCACAAAGGCCAAACAAACCAGCCCAAACCCCAAAATGAATAGTTAACAGTGAAACCAGAGAGGAAGCTGTGGCTGCTCCCAGCCAAATGCCCTTATAGGGAGGCCAGTATTGGGGATGAACTGCAGAGTTTGGGGTAACAATAGACTCATACCACGGAACGTGAGGAGCTTTACCCGAGACACCACTTAAGACCAGAATACTTAAAGGGTCTGTGTCCTCAGTAAAATGGTAGGCTGGGAATTACCTACTTTCAATCAAAGGGAAATGACTTTAAAAATACTACTAATAAAAGCCTGTCTCTATTGCAGCTTCAGGTAGAAAAAGTTACTAATAATCGTGATAACGTTGACAGTATCCTTTGAGAATTGTAAGCGTGGGGCTGGGATTCAAATTTACACTCCCCACATAGTTAGGGAAACCCTAAGCAGGAAAATTAAATTAAAATGGTGCCATGTTAATATCAGCCCTTGATGCCCAGCAGAAGCAAAAACAAACACTTTCTGGAGGGACACATCCTCAGTCCACAGATTAAATTTAGCTAACTGCAAGCTCTCAGTATAATATCACCAAGTACAGAAGAAAACAAGTCACCATAAGGGAGAGTCAGCAGAACCAAACAATAGAGTTAATTCTCCAAAGATTTCTGATGTTGAAATTATCTGATGACGAATATAAAGTGTGCTTAATAGGCTTAAGGAAACAAAAGAGGGCATTGAAAATATGACAAAGGGAGTATGGGGGAGCAGAATTTGCTATCCCAAAATGTATCCCTTTGGCTTGATTACTTTTAAGAAAAAAGGACTCAAGAAGAAACTTGACCTCCCCTCTCACTGCCTAGAAGAATTTAATATAGAAGGCCTGTTTCAGGAAGAATCTAATACCATAGACAACTAGAGTATAATATGAACAAGGTGTGCTAGACAGGGAGGAACCTAGCGAGGCCCATTTGATCCTAGTCCTCTCCATGTCCCATTGTCTTTGCAAGGCATGGCAGACATTTGTTCACCAAACCTTTGCTTTACCATCTCCATGTGAATTTCCTTCCTCCCCTTTGAAGTCCCAAACCACTACCCCAGCATCCTCCTTTGTCTTTAGCTGAAGGTGGTATTTAAGGTGGTGACTTCGGTCATTTTGGCAAGTTACTCAGTTTTCCTGGGTTCCTCCCATGTATACATGTCATTAAATTTGCTTGATTTTCTCTTGTTAATTCTGTCTCATGTCAGTTTCATTCCTAGACCAGCCGGAAGAACCTAGAAAGGTAGAAGAGTATTTCTTCCCACAGGAGCAGAGACTATTCCAAGTTGACCAGACAGGTTTGAAAAAACCATCTAGAACATCTGGAAGCGAAAAATATAAGAATTGAAATTCAAAACAACAGTTGTACTAAACAGCAGATTAGTGACTGAAAGGGAAGTTATGATCTGGACAAATTCCCCAGAATGTACCTGGAGACAAACAGATGGAACACATGACAGGACGGTTGGGAGACATGGAAGACGGGATGGTTGGGAGACATGGACGACGGGATGGTTGGGAGACGTGGACGACGGGGTGGTTGGGAGACGTGGACGACAGGATGGTTGGGAGACGTGGAAGACGGGATGGTTGGGAGACATGGACGACGGGATGGTTGGGAGACAGGGACGACGGGATGGTTGGGAGACAGGGAAGACGGGATGGTTGGGAGACAGGGAAGACGGGATGGTTGGGAGACATGGAAGACGGGATGGTTGGGAGACAGGGACGACGGGATGGTTGGGAGACAGGGACGACGGGATGGTTGGGAGACAGGGACGACGGGATGGTTGGGAGACATGGACGACGGGATGGTTGGGAGACAGGGACGACGGGATGGTTGGGAGACAGGGACGACGGGATGGTTGGGAGACATGGAAGACGGGATGGTTGGGAGACAGGGAAGACGGGATGGTTGGGAGACAGGGAAGACGGGATGGTTGGGAGACAGGGACGACGGGATGGTTGGGAGACAGGGACGACGGGATGGTTGGGAGACAGGGACGACGGGATGGTTGGGAGACATGGACGACGGGATGGTTGGGAGACAGGGACGACGGGATGGTTGGGAGACAGGGACGACGGGATGGTTGGGAGACATGGAAGACGGGATGGTTGGGAGACAGGGAAGACGGGATGGTTGGGAGACATGGAAGACGGGATGGTTGGGAGACAGGGAAGACAGGATGGTTGGGAGACATGGACGACGGGATGGAAGACCCACTCTCTGTCTACTCCAGTCATTCTCATAGGATGGTTTGCCTCCAGGAAACATTTGACCATGTTGGGAGACAATCTTTGGTTGTCACATTTGGGGAGGGGAACCCCCAGCAACTTTTCTTCCCTGCCAGGCTGTACATTTGATAAGTTTTTAAAAAATCAGCTTTATTGAGGCATAATTTAATAATAAAATGAAATTCACTAATTGTAAGTATACAGTTGGATGAGTTGTAGTAAACGTATATAGCTATTAAACCCCCACCACGCTCACAATATGGGAATCTTCTATCACTCTGGGAAGTTCTCTTGTTCCCCTCTGCAGTCAGTCCACATCCCGACCTCCAGTCTCTGGCAACCACTGATCTGCTTTCTCTCACTATAAATATTTTTTCTCCTTTTTAAAATGTGAAATTCACCTAAAATTCACATTTTAGGTGAAATTCACATAATATAAAATTATCCACTTTAAAGCGGCATTTAATACATTCACAATGTTGTGTAGCGACCACCTCTATCTTGTTCCAAAGCATTTCATCCCCCAAAAAGAAACCCTGGACCCATTAAGTGGTTTCTCCCCATTCCCCCTTCCCCCAGACCCTGGCAACCTCCAGTCTAGTTTCTGTATCTACTATCGCTACAGTTTTGCCTCTTCTAGAATTGGAAGATCTCTGACATCTGGACAGAGTCATGCAGTATTCTCTTTTGCATCTGGCTTCTTTCCCTCAGCACAATTCTTTCACGATCCATCCCTGCTGTTAAGCATATCAGTAGGGTGTTTCTTTTTATGGCCGAGTGGTCTTCCACAGTGTGGATACAGCACGACTTGTTGGTCCGCTCACCAGGTGATAGGTGTTTTGGTTGTTTCCTTGGTATCTTTTTAACCTTGGACCCCCCCTAATGTCCCCTACAGTGCTTTGTGCTCAATACCACTTTGCAGAAAAAAGGAATGAGATAATTAATGAAGAGAGAGTCCGAATGAGCCAGAAGGGAGATGGGGATGAAGACTGAGGGAGGGAGAGACAGAGCAGGACGAGCTCTGGTGACCACAGTAGTTCCTGAGTCATCCCCCACCAGGCTCAGGCTGGGATGAGGGGCAGGGACCAGGGGATGGCACTGGGCCTGAAACTCTCAGTTGCCAGCTCTGAGTGTGGATTCGGATGGCTCAACCTGGGCTGTCACCACTGGGCACTTCCACCTGAGGGATCTAGAAGCTTCTCTTTGACCTTGGCTTTGTCCTCACCCAGCTATGTCTGGTGAGTCACCCAAACCATTACATCCTTTTTAGAGAGAAAGTGGCCTCTCAGAACTGAGGTATAAACCCGGTAGCTAATTCCCCTGAGTTCAGCTTTGTCTTGGAGGCCAACTCAGCACACAAGAACATTTTTTCGGGTACTTTCTGTTTTACCTGCCAAACCAGACAAACTCCTTTCTGAGTCTGTGTTTTTAATGACCCCACATCCTTTCTGGAGTGCCTTCAGGTAGTTTTATGTTAATTTCTGTCCTCTGCAAGCAGCTAATGCCCTGAAGGAGCTGTTCCATTGGCCAGAACTTCTGGATCTCTTCTCTCCTGTATTCTGGGAACAGCTCTCCAAGAGCCCGTGTGGTCCTGGCTTCCCACAGACTTCATCAAGCACTTCTGAGGAGTGGACTGAGGGCTCTGAGCTAATGCTTCCCCTGCAGAGTCTTCTTTAATCCCTTGATCATTCTATGAGACAGGTACTGTGATCAACTCCATTTTACAGATGAGGAAACCGAGGTTTAGTGAGAGTAAGTGACTAGTCCTAAGATGGTATGCAAGGAAATAACAGGGCTGGGATTTGAACTCAGATCTGTTGGATTTTAGAACCTATAATTTTAACCATGACCCTACAGTGTCTCCCTTATGACTTTCTTGTCTTCAGATAACTGTTCTTCACTGTGGGGACCAGGTGCAGCCTGCATGACTGCTCAGAGCTCCTCACGGGTGGAGGGAGACCCAGTAGACTGGGGGCAAGTGAGGCTGGGTCCCAACCCAGAGGGGGCTCAGGGTCAGCCAGGGGAAGGAGGGATTGTCTCCAGAGTTGCTTTAGAATATGGGACTTGCTTCTCCCCGTCAAAGTTTTTCACAGTGACCAATGCAAGGTCTTCATCTTCTCACTCATCTTTTTTTTTTTTTAATTAATAGACTTTATTTTTTAGACCAGTTTTAGGTTCACAGCAAAACTGAGCAGAAAGCACAGAGAGTTCCCACATGTCCTCCACCGCCCCCCCCCCAACCTCTGCTGGCACCTCCCCACCCCCACCCCGGCAAACAGCCTCCCTGACCATCAGCATTTGTTACAATTGATGAACCCACATTGACACATCGTTATCACCCAAAGTCATAGTTACACTAGGATTCACTCTTGCTGTTGCACATTCTATGAGTTTAGACAAATGTATAATGACGTGTATCTGTAATTATATCATACACAGTAGTTTCACTGCCCTAAAAATCCTCTGTGCTTCACCTGTTCATCCTCCCCGCCCAGCCCCTGGCAACCCCTGATCTCTTTACTGTCTCCCTAGTTTTGCCTTTTCCAAAATGTCATATAGTTGGAATCATAAAGTATGTAGCATTTTCAGATTGGCTTCTTTCATTTAATAATATAACTTTATGGTTCCTCCATGTCTTTTTGTGGCTTGAGAGCTCATTTCTTTTTAGTGTTGAATAATATCCATTGTCTGGTTGGACCACAGTCTGTGTATCCGTTCGCCTACTGAAGGACGTCTTGGTTGCTCCCAAGTTTTGGTAGTTATGAATAAAGCTGCTATAAACACTCATGTGCAGGTTTTTGTGTGGACATAAGTCTTCAATTCATTTGGGTAAATATCAAGGATTTCTGGATTTATGGTTAGAGTATGTTTAGTTTTGTGAGAAACTTCCAAACTGTCTTAAAGGTGACTGTACCATCAGCACTGAATTTCCATCAGCAGTGAATGAGGGTTCTTGTTGCTCCGTATCCTCACGAGCATTTGGTGTTGTCAGTATTTTGGGTTTTAGCCATTCTAACAGAGTAGTAGTATCTCATTATTGTTTTGATCCCAGGCTATGCTTTCTGAATCATCTCGAGCAGTGGCTGCCACAGGAGAGCCTGTGGTATCCTTCCTCAGCTGCAACCTTCCTCTACAGTGATAAAAGGAGGGCAGCTGAAATGACAACAGGCTCTTGCATTTCAAGCCAAATGTATAGAAGGAGGCAGCAAGGGGCTCTCCTCATTTATACAACAGTCAGTGTGCACCGAAAATGGTGCCTGAACTTAGTAGGTACTTTAGTTACGTTTGTTGCATGAATAAGTAAGGCGACAAGGAACTGACCTGGCTCCAATCCCATGCTTTCAATGGGAAAAGCAACCTCAGTCCTAACTCCCCCAAAGATCATCCTTGGAGCTCCCTACTCAGCCGGGATCCCACCTGTTGGGGACTAAGGCTGACTCCATACTCACGACACCTCCTGTCCTGGCCACGCTGAGCTGCCCCAGTCGTGGGGCTGCACAGA
Source organism: Tapirus indicus (assembly GCA_031878705.1). Taxonomy (NCBI): domain Eukaryota; kingdom Metazoa; phylum Chordata; class Mammalia; order Perissodactyla; family Tapiridae; genus Tapirus; species Tapirus indicus. The sequence goes on from CM062932.1 coordinate 53,606,531, forward strand.
TACAAGAGTGATCCATGAGCCTGGCTGGGAGCTGGCAGGAGGTGGGCAGGCGCCTGGCCATGGGTCTGAGGTTCTTAAGCTCAGAAAGGTTTGAGGAAAGGTGACCAGCAGAAGAGGAAATGGGATGAAGATGATACAGGCCGTAGATGGGCCCTTCCAGCAAGGGGATGGGAGAGTGGTGCTCGGAGGGAGCCCAGGCTCGAGGCCCCTTCTTTGTTAATCTTTATAGCATGAGAGTTTAGGGAGAGCCCAGGAGAGCTGCCAGAGCTGCATCTGCACCCCCATTCTGGGTGGAGACTTGAGTCCCAGCCTCACAGGGGGCAGGAAATTGGGGCAGGCAGGGGTCTGCAGGTAGGGGCATAAGCAGACTCAGCCATGAGGATCTGGGGAGCCTGAGGCGGGTGGTACAAGGCCAGGCCGACAAGCAAGCCCTGGAGAGAGAAGCGTCAGAGGAGAGGTGTGGAAAGTGCTGGAGACTTATTCCTTGAGCCTCATTTATTAAGAAAACACCACTCAGGACATATCCAGCATCAAGAAGGAAGAACCCCACGTCCCAGGTCCTGGTAAGCAGGCCCTTCCCACTGTCGTGTCCCTCCCAACCTGGGCTGCCACTGCTTCTCCTGCCCTGGACCAGCTTCTCTCTGCTGCTGGTGAAGTTCCTCTGTGGTTGCGCAGTTGCTCAGAAGTAAAGGCCCAGGAGGAGGAACTCACGGGGAGGGAGAAGACATGCTTTCCTCTTAAAAGAGCAATCGGAACTTGCTGTCTCCATTCTCTACCTACCAACTTTTGGTTACAGTACATGTTAAAATCAGCACGTGAACAGCCACCTAGTCTACAGCTGTTTAAGGGCATGAGGGCTTCTGCACCAGGCTCCGAAGAGAAACACGTTTGCTGGAAAATGCTATCCCAGCTCTAGTGGCTGATTAATTTCTTTCTCCATACCCCTGACTGTGGGCTTATTAGGCAAGCTTTGCATGACAGCTTCTGTCAGAACCAAGGGGCAGTTCCCACAAGGGTGTGCGTGCGCGCGCGCGCGCGTGTGTGTGTGAGATGGGGGTGGTGTTCAGACAGACAGACAACAGACGCCTACTCCAGTGGATTCTCTTTGACGACGTTACAAGAGTAACAACCCAACCACAGTATCTCCAAAGAGGTGGAGGGTTTATTGAATATCAACAGTAAGAAACTGCAGGAAAAGCATTGACCCTAGGTCAGCAACTGCCGGCGGCCCCGCACCCCGGTGAGCCAGCTGGTGAAGCCACCGGGCTCCGGCTTTGCCTCCTGCACGTCTGCTGGGTCACTGAGTCTGGCCGGATCGGCGGGAGGCTGGATCCAGGGAAGTATTCATGGCGGCGTGGGGGGCCTCTGGAGCTGGTGGACTGTGGGCCTTGGTCCCCGACAGGGTGACTCAAAGGGTCTTAGTCTGGCTCAAACTTGGTCCTTTCTGGGCACTATGGGATTTTCAGGCCTGTCACTGACCAGAGCCCTCAACCAAGTGAGAGACGGTTTCTCATTGGCCGAAGGGCATAGAGAAGGGATTATAGCATCCACGTGGGGAGAGGAGGTTCCAGATTCCATGATGTGGGCTGAAGATTCCCTTCTCCTTTGTCCCCTGGTGAGGCATCTTCCCATGGCCTCTTGAGGCTGAGAACCAGGGCCCACCTATTAGGACAGGGGCCCTGTGGACACGTCCTCAGGGGTGTTCTAAGGGAAACATTCCACGTGGAACCGGGGAGTAGAATGGTGATTACCAGGAACGGGGGCTGGGGCGGGGAAAATGGGGAGAGGTTGGCCAAAGGGCACAAACTTTCAGTCATAACATGAATAAGTTCAGGGATCTAAGGTACAGCGTGGTGACTGTAGTTAATAATACTGTGTTGTATACTTGAAATTTGCTCAGCATTCTCACCACACCAAAAAAAAACCAAAACAAAGGTAACTATGTAAGGTGATGGATGTGTTCATCAACTTGATTGTGGTACCCACTTCACAAGGTATACGTACATTAAATCATAATTTTACATTGTATATGTATACTTGTATATGTATATTAAATCATAATATTTTAAAGGTGCACACCTTTAAAAAATCACATTGTCCATGTTAAATATATACAGTTTTCATTTGTCAAATATACCTGAACAAAGCTGAGGAGGGGAACCAAAGGGAAACATTCCAAATGTGTGTATGTGTGTGTTTGCACGTGGGGGGCACATCTCAGTGAGACTGTTTCTCCTCAGGTGAAGTGAAGCTCCCTTTGGTGTGAGGACCAGTGACCCATGGCACAAAGTGACCGAGTCCAAGGGCATCGTTGCTAAGAGTGAGGCGCTTGAAAGAGACGACACCATTTCCCTCCAACATTTTACATTATTAAGGTTGTTTAAACAACAGCATTTAAGAAAGGCAACGTTGGTTCCCTCAGACAGTTTTAATTAACCTTATTTAAACAACATTATTTAAAAGAGATGACATCATTTCCGTCAGACAGTCTTCGAGACTGCCCTCCCTGACCTTGGGGTAGTTTCCAGGTCCAGCAGCCCCACGGGAGATCTGAGCAGCTGTGCTGAGGGGGAAGCACAGGCCAGATTCGCAAGTCACAGCTCCCAGGAAGGCCCATCCCCTGAGGTGGGGTGGGGTGGAGGAGGAGGAGGGGGAGGAAGGTCAACACTGGGGCTGGGGCCAGGGAGCCTCCTGGTCCCTCCTCAGAGCGGTATCCTCCCTGGGCAGAGGGGATGTCCTAACTCTCACGTCCCAGAACCAGGAACTCGCCCGAGAGTCACCCTCCTTGGGGGTGTGTGTGTGTGTGTGTGTGTGTGCATCAGCTGGGGTTCTCATGGGCACGAGCCATCAAAACCCAACTTGACTAAGCTAAGAAAAAAGATTAAAAAAACATACATCAGAAGCTCAGACCTAGACGGTGTTGATCTGGCTCAGGAATGAGGGAAACCAGGGACAGGGCAGGGCTCCATCTCCCAGTCTCTCTCCCACACCCCTGCTGCTTCTCTCTGTGTCCCCGGCTCTGCGCCCGAGTTCTTCCAGCAGTGGGGACACGGCCATCTGCACTTGGACTCTGTCCCAACAGCTCCTGACCATCAGCCCCAACACCCGGCGGGGTCGAGTGGGGCGTGTGCTACCTGAAGAGGTAGGAAGCAGGTGCTGGCACTCCAGGTGGTGATGACGCCTTAGGAGGAGCCCAAGCTGTGTCCCTGAGCTGCGGAGCAGGGAGGGCACTCGGCCAGCCCCCAGGGCCCCCAGCCTCAGTCACTGCATGCTGAGGACCCAGAGGCACTTCTTCCACATCCTGTGTCTCCTCTGGAAGTAGGGTCCACGGTCGGAAGGTTCTTCCCATTCGTCTAAGGGGCTATGTCTTTGGTGAGAAACTCAGAGGACAAGTTCAAATAGATAGGCTGTCCCCATTGCTCCTTGGGGACTCTCGGAGGCCCCTTCAACCGGAAGACAACACCGACCAAGATAAGCAAGATGGGCACCTTCACGAACACCAGGAGCAGGTAGTGGTTCCTGTGAGAGGAGGCAGAGTGGTCAGAGCCCCGATCCCCTCCAGGCCTGTCACCCCCTGACACTGTGGAGCCATTAACCAGCTCAGCAAAGCCTGTGAGGCTGGGCCCAGCAGCCCCACTCCAAAGACCCCCATGAACCTTCTCAATGGCTCAACCATGAGGGCTCTTCAGAAGTTACCTTGTACTGGGCCCACCTTCCTTTCTCATTTCACCTTCCGGGTCTCCGCTTTGCCCGAAGTGCACCTCAGCCCAGTAGAAGTGCCTGCAGGCTGCTCTTGACAGGCTGTGTTTGCTGTCCCTGGGTTCTCATTGCTCCCCCCACTGCCAGCTCCGGGTTGCTAACTCGCCCTCCTGCTCTGTGGCACCTGATGACTTGTGTGGTGGAGACATGCGTCTTATCTCCCCTTGGCACCCACTAGGTCATCAATGCTTTTTTGTTGACAGTTGAATGGGCAGATAATGCTTATAGAGGACAGTTCTGCAGGGTGGTTTTCTGGTGAGGGCTAAAACGGGAAGATGGTGGATGACAAGTGACACAGACAGGAGGGAGATGGAGGCTGGGCTTTGGATCTTGACTTTGGCTGTGATGGGCCCTGGCATCAGGTGCCCTCACAGGGGCAGAGGGGTGCCCAGGCTCAGCTGCCACATAGGAGAGGCCCCTAGGAGAGGTACGGGCGGGAGAAAGAACCACAGCCGCTCACCTGATGTAGGAGCGAGAGGACACTCCTGTGTGGTTGCTGGCAGTTAGCGGGCTTCCTGGTGTGCTCAGAATGGTTCCCTCTAGACACAGGGAAAGTCGGCCACAAGTTACCAGCACAGCCTGGGGTTCTTTGCGCAGCTCGCAACTCCACTCCCACCCGGAGAGCCCTCACCAGGAGACCCCCCTTCCCCTGAAACAGGAAGCTTCATCTCTTTGGATACAGTCCCTCAGCCTTCTCCCCTTTCTACTGAGTCATTGGAATCACAACACAGTCATTTTTTTCCATCATTTTCATGTGTGTCAAGAAGTAAAAATTAAATATGAGTAAGCACTGTAGTTTCTTCTGGAGAGAGAGATAAATCTTTTCATACTCTCTCCACTTACTCCTCTAAGTGGAACTGTTGGTTTTGGGGAAAAAAAAAATCTCTGGTCCTTTCTGCTCAAGCAGTGCCTGAGCAGGGCTCAAGAATGGATGGTTCTGGAAATGGAGTGTCTAGTTATTGGGGTGGTAAGGCGGAGGTGGACTCCGGAAGGCTAGTGAGTCAGAGGGCACATGCAGGTTACATAGTGAACAGGAATGAAATATTTTGTGAGGAATGAAATATTTTAAGAGGAACTATATAGACAGTTTATGGTGAGCAGCTTGGTCATGGGTTCCTCAGATCAGCTTGGCAAGGAGTAGCCATGACCGGCCTTTTATTGGAGTCCTGGGCCTCGCAAACTCTTTTCTGCAGGGTGGCAGTCTTTGGTCATGCTAGGTAGCTCCTGGCTGAGCTCCAGGCAGTCACAACAGCCCCTCTGGAGGTCCCTGATCGCCTTACAGGTTGGTGTCTCCCTGAACCCCCCACCCAAGACCCCTCAATGCCTTTCTCCCTAAAGTTCCCGTGGGGCACATTTTTAGCCTGTCTCCGTCTCTGCTTATGTGTCTTCATCAATCCCTTTTCTCTCCCCACAGATCGTGGCTACCCCTGTCAGGCAGCCCTGGAAAGTTTTGCTTGGCTGGCCCTCTCTGGACTCCACTCCACCCAATGTCTCTCTCGGGTCCCAACCTTAACAATAAATGGGCTTGTTCTAAAGTTGGTGTTGTCTATATGCCCATCACCATCTACCATGCCTAAGCGGGCACCAGGCTGAGGCATGACTGGGCACATGTGTGCTGGGTGGAAGCAGAGAAGGCTATTTCTCCAGCACCAGCCACAGCAGCAGAGCTGTGCTGCCAGGAAGACCCTGGAATCCCTTGATAGGGTCAAGGCCCAGAGGAAACCCCAGGACAGCTAGAGGGGCCCCTGATGTTGACTTAATGGTCAAAGCCTTCCTTTGTCCTTAAAGTGTCCACTGTTACCCAAGCTCCTCCCTGGGTCCCTCTTACCTCTTGTTCACCCTTATACAGCCAGACAAGAGGACGGGGTGGCTAGGGACCCAGAGAGGAGAGGCACTGTAACTGCCCAGACCCACTCTGGGTTGGCCAAGTTCCTGGGGTACAGCACTGGACCTTCTGCGCTGCCCCAGGTGCCCCCCTCCATGTAATGACAGGTCCGGGGTGTGACTACCAGAGATTGACCATTTCCTAGAGTGATGCCAGCTACCCTCTGCAGGCATCCGAGGCTCACCCAGGGCTCCGGTATGAGAATGTGAGGCTGTCAGGGCTGTCCAGTCCCTGGGAGAGCAGGGCTGGGCCATGGGTCACTGAAGCTGAGGTCTATGTCCCCACCGCCACCCCAATCCCTGCCAGCCCTTCCGGGCATCAGCTGGCTACCTCGGAGAGACCTCAGGGACTGGGATGGGGACAGCAGGGCTGGGCTGCTGGTCTTTCTTAGTTTCTCTCATTTCCCTCCCCATCTGTCTGTCTGTCTATCTCTCTCACACTTGCTCTCAGGCAGTCAGTCATTCCCTTCTGCCCTTGGGGAAGAGGGAGAAATGCCCTCACTCTTCCAGTCCTGAGCATCAGGGCCTCACAGTGTAGACAAGAAAGTTCTTACCTGGGTCAACGGTCACTTTAATCGGTGCCCCAAGGTCAACTCCAACTCTCTCAATCCCACACCAGTAAGTGTCTGTGTCGTTTTGCCTGAGCTCCTTCATGGTCACCGTGAGCAAGCGGTCTCTCTGATTGTCCCTGATGGACACACGGTCTCTCTTCACTTCTTGCTCCGATCCAGTGGTTTGAATGAGGATCTTGCATAAATCCCATTTTGCTCCTCGACACCACCACTTCCTGTAGGTCTCCCATCTTGGTTTATAGCGACACTGCACAGTCACCAAGCCCTTCTCTTGGCCTCTCACAGACTCAGGGCCTTGGATGGAGAAACAGCCTGGAAAACAGAATCTCAAGATATAGTTCCTGCCTCCTGAACCAGGCTTGGCCTGGGAGCCGCCTGCTCACATGGCCCCAGACTGATGTCCAGGGACTGGACCAGGGTCCCCAGCCTTCCCGACCACACCCTACCTGACCCCTCACATCTACCCTCTCCTCCATCCAGCTTCCACATAAGCTCCCTCAGTGACAGTGCTCTGGCCACTTTGGTCCTCTTCTCCCCAGACCTGATCACAGCGTGTGACACTCCTGATTTCCCGGACTATCTTTCCTCATCCTCTCAACGCTGTTCTCATCTGATCTCCTCCTTCTCTGACTACTCTGTCTCTACTGACTTCTCTTCTCTTCAAATCGTGGTGTAAACAGTGGTGTGTTGGTAAATATTTAACAACCAGCCCTCTGGGGGAAAAAAATCTCTGGTTTGTGGTGTTTTCTCACTTCCGTAGTGTAAATATTCCCCCCATGGCTGATTTCAGGCTATCAATGTGATGTCACTGAGCAAAGAGCTGGGAAGAGACATCCCAAAGCAGCTCTTATGAACCAGTGTGAGCCAGCTCCACGGGGCTACCCAGGGCTCTCTCTGGCTTTCATCTTGCGTCCTTCATGTACCCTACAGAGTGACTCCCCCATTTCCATGGTTTCAATTATTACCTATATGCTGATGGTTCCCAAATCCATTTTTGTGACCCAAATTCTTACCTTCGCTCCAGCCTACCCTTTGCAGATACACACAACCCCCAATAGTCACAACCCCCAAATAGTTACAGAACTGAGTGCACCACCTCTTCCACCCTGAACTTACTCCTCTTCAGTATTTCCTTCCTCTGGTGGAGGGGTCACCTGGACAGACTAGCAAAGGCCTGATGGGAAGGGAACAGGTTAGAGATGAGCGTAAGTTGCATGGGTTCTGCTGTTCTGCGGACTGACTCCACTTAAGCTGACTGTGTTCAAGTACTCTCTCTGTCCTTGGTGACGACCACATGTGCCTTGACCCCAGGGGAGTGAACAAGCACAGGGGAAGCCTCTCTTGACCATTTTATGGCCCCAGAGCCTCATGGCCAGGCCAGGGGGCTCTGTGAGGTGGACAGAGTCGGGTCCGTTGCACCAGGCAGGCACTGCCTCCTCACACCTCTGACCTTCTCCCTGAACCTATTTTAGTTTACTGGAGGTTTGCATTTGTGGTTGACAGAATAACGCTCCCCGAAGATGTTAATGTCCTAATCTCCAGAACCCGTGAATACGTCACCTTAACGGCAAAAATGACTTTGCAGATGTGATTAATTTAAGGATTTTGTGTTGGGGAGATTATCCTGGATTATCCAGGTGGGTCCGTTGTAATCACAAGGGTCCTTATAGGTGAAAGAAGTCAGAGTGTCAGGGTCAGAGAGAGATCTGGAGATGGAAAAAGGGGTCATGAGCCAAAGAATGTGGGCGGCCTCTTGAAGCTGGAAAAGGTGAGAAAACAGGTTCTTCCCTAGAGCCTCCAGAAGGAATGCAACCTTGCCTACACCTTGATTTTGGCCAGTAAGACCATTTTGGACTTCTGACCTTCAGAACTATAAGGTGATAAATTTGTGTCATTTCAAGCCACTAAGTTTGTGGTAATTTGTTACAGCACCCGTTGGAAAGTAACATAGTATTCAATCAGTAGAACTAACTTTACCCTCTTCAAACCCACAACGTCACTAGTGCACCTAACTAGAGAACTTGGCATCTTCATTGACCCCATCCCCTCTTTCTCCCTCCACAACTGATTGGTAACCAATTTAGTCAACTCAACCTCAAAAATGTTTCTCAAAATTATTTTCTTCTTTCCTCTTCTGCTGTCACAGCCCCCAAGGACAGCATGCCATAGCAGAAATAGAATGAATTTTGGACACAGAAAGACACATCTACCACAAACCAGTTGGGAAACCATGGGTGAGTTACTTAACCTCGCTGAGTCTCGCTTCCTTATTTGTAAGTTGGCTGTGCTACTTCCACCGCGCAGGTTCTTATGAGACAGATATGTGTCCAGCTCCAAACATCTGGGGGTTGCTTCATCAGCAATAGCCTGTCAACAGGCTGGGACCTCATCTGGTGCCTGGGCTGTGGCCGTAGCATGCGGGGGTTGTACCCAGCTCCTCCTGCACCCCTCCTCCAGTTTCCTCTGCATATCCCTGCTGGAGTTATGTACCGGAATTGTCCCCACCTCGTCCTCAGCTGCATTTGGAGTGAGCACTTAAAAATCTTTCAGAAACTCTCCTACAGCCACTCCCCACTGCCTCAGAAGGATTTAAAATGCTGTAGTTTGGCATCCACTTCTTTTTACAATCTAGGGCCAACTTCTCTGTTCAGTGCCACTTCCTGCCCCTCTCTGCCTCCCACTCAACCCTGTAATCCACCCCCAGTTTTCTCTTCCCCGACCCTGATGTGCCCTCCCAGGCAGCTATGTCATTGCTTGTGTCCTTCCTTCCCCCTGGAAACCCCTTCTCCAACCCTGGCCCATCTTCTGGTCACCATTGACGTCTTCTTCAAGGTTCAGCCTCCTTTGCAAAGTCTTATTTCACTTCCCAGCCAGAACTGCTTCCACCTGTTTTTCCCATGGCCCTTTATAGGCACCCAAATGCTGCACTGGTACTTTCCTATTGTTGGCAATCTCTCCCTCTCTGTCTCCCTTCCTAGGATGCTCTGTCCCAAAGAGTAGAGATTTGATGTTTATTTTTCCTCTCTCTTCCCACCCCCAGCCCTGGCTCTTGGCACAGTGTCTGGATCCTGGTAGGATCCTGGTAGGATGCTAATTACAGTGCTAATGTAACAGCAAATGCTGGAAACGAATTCAGATGCCGTTCATGGGGATTGGGTGCATAAATTGTGGTCCACCCATAACATGGTTAAAAGAAAAAGACAAATCACAGATAATGATAGGAAAGAAGTCCCTGATATATTATTATTAGGTTAAAAAAGTTGCCTAACAGAATGTTTATGATTCCTTTTCTGTGGTTTTTTCCTATGCTACATGCATAGGAAAAAAAATCTGAAAATATGTGTTCTAACTTTTTAACAGTGATTAGTGCTGAGATCGGGTTTTGGGGGGGGGAATTTCACTTTCTAAATCATACATTTCTATTATATTAAAATGTTTACAATATCATTAACTGATAAAACAACAGAGAAAAATCTTAAAAAATGAAAAAGGAGTCAATCGGGAAGAGAGTTACTAAGAGACAGCAATTGATGTAAATTAAAATTGAACACAAGAGTCAGCAGATAAGGTCATTTTCTTTAAAAAAAAAAAATCACACAGCTACAGTAGCAAGGGGTTCAGCATAGATCATATTTGCCAGCAATCACAAACAGCAGGAAAGAGATTTTGCTGCTTTGAAACAGAAGTTTCATCAGTCCTAGCTTTGGTAATTTAATCTGACAGGAAAGTGCTCATATTGTGATTGGCTCATTTTTCAAAAATACGTGGGAGGTTTTTATAAACACAGAGGACGATGGATGGAGCTATCAGTTAAGCCTATGTGAACTTTCAAGAATTGGTTTGAAGGAAGAGGCGGAAATGATAGGATAGCAGAGCGCGGGGAGCAGAACTCGGGGAAACAGGTTGACGGGCTTTAAAAGTATGAGGCTGTTTGAATTTCAAGTTTTACATTTTTGTGAATCTGAGATGTAAACTTCCCCCTTTTTGTCAAGCCTTCAGGAAAGTTTGCCATGTGTGTGAAATCCTTGTATGAATTGTCTCGTCTCAAAATTGAGACAATGGTTGAACTGCATGTCTGGGCTGATTGCAGGTGACAAATGACATGCAAAATGAGTCAACAGGAGCCAAGGGGAGAGCTCAGAGAAGAGATGCACATGGGAGTGGGGTGTGCAATGAGGTTTGAGCCCATCTTATTTGCACATATGGGACAGGGAGTCTCTTCTGATATCCCCATGCAGTCCTGCCAGCTCTAGCTCTGAAGAGTAATTTCTGGCGTGCAAGTCTGTATCCCTGGCCATTCTTGTGTCACTTTCCTCGTCGAGAGAACAGGGGTCTGTTCTTCCACTTGTAAACACTGAGCACCTGCTCTATGCAGTGCCCTTCCCTCCTCTGGGTGGTTAAGGGGGGATCACGTCACCAAGCAGACAAGAGAACATCCTCCCGAAGGTGGGTCATCCTGACTCCACCCCATACACTTTCTCTCCTTCATTTCACAGAAATAACCCGAGTGGCTAATGGCAGTCTACTGGTGAACACCTGGCCAAGTGGCTTTTCTTTCACCCTAACTTCACCCACTTCCCACGTTAACTCACAGAGTCGGACAAGCAGGACTCCGCATCCTGTCTCTGCAGCACCCCCCCTCCCCAAGTCACAAAACAGCCCCTGTGGGTCTCGGCCTTCGTCTGGGGGAGAAGAATGTGTGTGCGGGTGTGTGCGTATGAGGGAGTGTGTTGTGAGCATATGTGTGGGTGTGAGTGTATGTTTAACTCTGTGTATGTGTGTGACTCTGTGTGTGTTTGACTCTGTGTGAGCATGAGTGTGAATTTGTGTGTAAATGAAAAAGACTGAGTGTGAATAGGTACGTAACTATGAAGGTGTGTGCAAGTGTGTTGTCATTTTTTGTCCCTGCGTGTGAGTATATGCACATGTGCATCCATGTGTATGTATGACTGTGAGTGTGACTGTGTGTGTGAGTATGAGAGTGTGACTGTGTAGGAGTGTGTGAGAATATAGATGTGTGCAGGGATGTGACTGCACATGGGTGTGTGTGTTTGATACCCCCCTCGTGTGTGTTGTGTGAGTGTGTGTAACACATGTGAGCTCAGGCACTGTCTGCCCACGCCCTCCTTGGCCTCCAGGTGAGCTGGACATTGGGATTAAGGGAGGGGGCAGACGTGCGTCTCTGAACTCTAATGCGAAGCTGGAGCCCAGGGTAGATGCAGACATTCTGAATTGCTGTCCTCTGGGAATTTGGGGCCATTTGGAGTCCTGCTTAGTTAAAAGGCAGTCACAGAGAAGCTGGCAGCCGGTGACAGGCATCATCCCAGCGCTTCTTTGTCATCATCACAATCAACAATGGCAGCGATAATTCGAGGATGCCCACAGCCCTCATCTATTTATATCCGATCCGAAGCGCACAGTCCTACAATGTTAGAGCTAGAAAGGGCCTCAGGGACTTTCCATTCACACCAGAAATCCAGGTCTTAGAACAATAAGGGACCTGCCCGTGTCATGTGCCCCCGTCAGGACTGGAACTCGGGTGCCCCAATTCTCTGCTATGCTCTATCCTGCAGCCCCTCTGTGGACCTGTCTGTTTGTGCCAGGTGGTCAGTCCCCAGGTCCTGAGAGAGGACTGTGTGACCCACACATACTGCATACGTGGTGCAAACTCCCCGACTGTCCCCTAATGTCCTCTACACATGTGCAGTAGTTTTCAGCAGAAGAGAAAAGATACTCGAGCCCCTCCCATATCCCACCTGGGTTCCTGAGCAATTTTCTCTTCGAAAGTCTCAGTTCCTGGGCATGGGGTCAAAGGCATTCATAATCTTGCCTTTTGCGTTTTCAACCTAACATCCAACCAGCCACCCACGGCACCCTGCACACGGAGAACTCCCCCTGCAGGAACGCACCATCCTGTCTCAAGCCTCCGTCCCTTGGCCAAGCAGCCCCCCTCCCTGGAATGCTCTTCTCTCTTCTCCGGTGGAAGGGCTGACCCCCTTCTTCAAGGCCCATCAAATGGACAGCCTCTGTGGGTCTTTCCGTAGCTCCCGCCGCCAGACCTGCCTCATCCTCTGCGCACCTCTGTCCGCGCCTTCTCGTGTCCTACCGTCAGTTGTTGTTTATCTGCGTGCCTCACCCACTGAGCCACCTGGGTCCTCTTTCTAAGGGCCGGTCCTATTTCTCTTTTCCCTTCGTGTCCTCAGGGCCTGGTGCATGCCTGTAATGGAGTAGGACCCCGGTGCACTTTTGCTGAATGAATTAACAAAGCCACCTCTCACCTCCCCGGATGTGGCACCTCGTCTTGTATCTGGACAGACGCTCTCTGCCCCCTGCACTGCCCCTGTAGTACCAAGTTCCCGAGGCCCCAGCCGCACTCACCTGGGAGGCTGAGAAGGAATAGAGCTGGGGGCAGCCACATGGTCCTGCCTCCTCGGCTCCTTGCCCCTCTGACTTACAGCCGGAGAGCACACTCAGACCCCAGTTGGACTCTCGAAGCTCTGCCTGAGCCCAGGCTTGCACCTTCTGCTTGTCCAGACCGCCTTTGAGTTTCTTACTCTTCACTTCCTTTTATAGAGTGAGTATTTCCTACTTTTAATTATTCAGCAAAAGGAGTCATTTCTGGGCAGGGCGGGGTCACAGGGCATGAGAGTCCTCACTAGGTACAAAAGAGGAAGCAAGGGAGTTGTGCAGGGTGAGGAGGGGCAGGGGAGATGTGTCTGCAGAAGGGTACGAGGAGGGGGCAGCTGGCCTATCAGGCCTTGAGTTTGAGGGGTGCACTCTGGGTGTCAACTCCAGAAATGGTTCTCCACTACAACAATGGGTCCCAGCAGCAGGGAACCTCCTCCCCCCACCCTCCACCCCTGCCCTCAGCTGTCAGGTGAGCGTGCTTGGCGTACCTGGCAGCACGTTTGTTCAGGCGTTACAGCCAAATGCATAAAAGTACAGGCTGTGGGATCAGACATACCCGGGCTCTAATCCCACAGCACCACTTACAAGCTGTGTGACTGTGGACAACCTACTTAACCTTTCTGAGCCTCAGTTTTTGTATCTGTAAATTGGGCTCATAACAGTTGTTGCAAGAATGAAATGAGGAAATGTATGCGAAGTTCCGAGGACAGAGTCCTGGAAGGGCGTTAGCACTGTGTTATTACGGCAAAACTTCAGATGCTAGGTGGAGAGTAGGATGAAACCAGCCCAGGGCAGGGGCTGAGAGGAGGCTGGGCGACTGGGTTTCCTCACCAGTAGTAAGACAAGGTCTAGACTTAAGTGGACATAATTTAATTAGGATCCTGATGTATAACCCAGTAGCTAAAACTTTTGAAGAGCAGTTTGGGAAGCAGGTGATGGTACTTCTTCCCAAATGTCCACAGCCACCTGTGGAGGGAGGAGCCCTCCCTGGAAGTCGTGCAGTTGTGGGGGCTCAGGGCACATTCAGAAGGGCCAAGAGAAGTAAGAGAGCTTAGTCAGGTCCCGGGGGGCTGGGGGCACCAAGAAAGCACTGGGAAACAGCAAAGGGGTCAGGGATGGGAATCTTGCCCAGGTTTTCTCAGACAGGATCACTGGCCCACCACCTTCACTTCTAGAATCATACAGTATTCGTCTTTCTACGACTGGCTTGTTTCACTTAGCATAACATCCTCGAGATTCATCTCTGTTGTAGAATTTGTCAGAATTTGCTTCCCTTTTAAGGCTGAATAATATTCCATTCTATGTATATACCACATTTTGCTTATCCATTCATCCGTTTATGGGCACTTGTGTTGCTTCCATATTTTAGCTATTGTGAATAATGCTGCTATGAACGTGGTATATAAATATCCCTTCAAGACCCTGCTTTCAATTTTTGGGGGTATATGCTCAGAAGTGGAATTGCTAGATCCTATGGTAATTCTATTTTTAATTTTTTTTTGAGGAAGATTGGCCCTGAGCTAACAAAGGGCATCCTCCTTTGCTCTCCCCAAAGCCCCAGTAGATAGTTGTATATCATAGTTGCACATTCTTTTAGTTGCTCTATGAAGGATGCCACTTCAGCATGGCTGGATGAGCTGCACGTAGGTCCTCACCCAGGATCTGAGCCAGGAAACCCCAGGCTGCCAAAGCAGAATGTGCAAACTTAACTGCTACACCACCAGGCCGGCCCCCTATTTTTAATTTTTTGAGAAACTGCCATACTGTTTTCCAAAGCAACTGGATCATTTTACATTCCCACCAACGGTGCATAAGGTTTCCAATTTCTCCACATCCTTGCCAATACCTGTTATTTTCTGTTTATTCCTTTTTTTCTGTTGATAGTATCCAGCCTAATGAGTGTGAGGTGGTATCTCATTGTATTTTCATTTGCATTTCCCTAATGATTAGGGGTGTTGAGCATCTTTTCACGTTATTGGGCACTTGTATATCTTCTTTGGAGAAATGTCTATTCAAGTCCTTTGCCCACTTTTGAATTGGGTTGTTTGTTTGTTTTGTTACTAAGTTTTAGGAGTTCTTTATATAATCTGGATACTAATCCCTCCTCAGACATATGAGTTGCAAATATTTTCTCCCATTCTATGGGTTGCCTTTTTACTCTGTTGACAGTGTCTTTTGATGCACAAAAATTTTTTAGTTTTCATGAGTCTAATTTGTCTATTTTTTCTTTCATTGCCTGTGCCTTTGGGGTCATATCCAGGAAGTCATCGGCAAATCCAGTGTTGTGAAGCTTTTGCCCTGTTTTCTTCTAAGAGTTTTATAGCTTTAGTTCTTACATTGAGGTCTTTAATCTATTTTGAGCTAATGTTTGCATCTGCTGTTAGGTAAGAGTTCAACTTAATTCTTTTGTCTGTGGATATCCAGTTTTTCCAGTAACATTTGTTGAAAAGACTGTCTTTTCCACACTGGATGGTTTTGGCCCCCTTGTCAAAAATCACATATGTGAAGGTTTATTTCTGGACGCTATTTTATTTCATTGGTCTATATGTCTGACTTTATGCCAGCATCACTCTCTTTTAATCACTGTAGCTTTGTAGTAAGTTTTGAAGTCAGGAAGTGTGAGTCCTGCAACTTTTGTTCTTCTTTTTCATGATTGTTTTGACTATTTGTGGTCCCTTGTGATTCCATACGAATTTTAAGATGAGTTTTTCTATTTCTGCAAAAAACATTGTTGGGATTTTGATAGAGATTGCACTGAATCTGTAGATCACTTTGGGTAGTATTGACATCTTAACAATATTCAGTCTTCCAGTCCATGAACACAGGATGTTTCCATTTATTTATGTCTTCTTTAATTTCTTTCAGCAATGTGTTATAGTTTTCTTTGTACAAATCTTTCACCTCCTCAGTTAATTCCTAAGTATTATTCTTTTTGATGCTATTGTCAATGGAATTGTTTTCATAATTTCCTTTTAAACAGATTGTTCATTGTTAGTGTATAGAAATGCAACTGATTTTTGTGTTGTAACTTTGTATATCCTGCTACTTTGCTGAATCCCTTTATTAGTATCAACAGATTTTTGTGGAATCTTTAGGGTTTTCTACATATAAGGCCATATTGTCTATGAACAGAGATAATTTTACTTCTTCTTTTCCAGTTTGGATGTGTTCTATTTCTTTTTCTTGCCTAATTGCTCTGGCTAGGACTTCCAGGACTATGTTGAATAGAAGTGGTGAAAGCAGATACCTTACTTTGAGGAAAAGCTTTCAGTTTCACCATTGAGCATGATGTTTACTGTGGATTTTCATATATGCCTTTTATTATGTTGAGGTAGTTTCCTTCTATTCTTAGTTTGTTCAGTGTTTTTTCCCAGAAAGAGCATTGAATTTTGGTCAAATGCTTTTTCTGCATTGATTGAAATGATCATGTGGGTTTTTTCCTTTCTTATGTTAATGTAGTGATTGCTTTAAATGCAGTTGATTGATTTTTGTATGTTGAGCCATCCTTGCATTCCAGGAATAAATCCCACTTGGTCATGGTGTATAATCCTTTTAATATGCTACCAAATTCAGTTTGATAGTATTTGTTGAGCATTTTTGCAGCAATGTTCATAAGGTATATTGGTCTGTAGTTTCCTTTTCTTGTAGTGTCTTAGTCTGGCTTTGGTATCAGGGTAATGCAGGCCTCATAGAGTGAGTTAGGAAGTGCTCCCTCCTCTTCAATTTTTTGTAAATGTTTGAGAAGGAATGGTACTAGTTCTTCTTTAAATGTTTGGTAGAATTCACCAGTGAAGCTATCAGGTCCAGGGCTTTTATTTGTCAGGATATTTTTGATTACTAATTCAATCTCCCTACTGGTTATAGGTCTATCGTTGCCCTCTTCTTTGTCTGCAACTCTGTGATCAGAGCACAAATCCCTGTCATTTGGAGGACAGGATCCTTTTTGTCTTCCCTGGCTCCCACAATCTGTGTGCTGGTTGCTCCAGGAACACATCCACAACAGCCTGCCACGTGGCTGGGGGTGGGGAAAGGGTATTTGCTACTGTGCTAAGAGATGAAATTGACAACTGCAATTTACCTCCAGGCTTTCCTCTGGAAGTTGTAAGCCTTTAATAGACTCCAGAGTTCCAATATAGTTACACCAGACAGATTCTGCCAGTGCAATTGTTGTCTAGACAGGGGCACAGATTCCTGGTGCTTCCTACTCTGCCACCTTCCCAGAATCCTCTTCATTAAGAGACATTTTTAAAGCTCAAAAATAATTGGAGTCACATACTAGGTTTGTGGATAGGGAAATTATCATAAAGATGATTTTCATACAATTAGATTCAAAGTTTCAGCAGAGTTTTTGTTTCTTAGAAACATGACTGCCTAATTCTAAAATTTATATGGAAGAGGAAATGGCCAATGTTTGCAAAGATTCCTGATGTCAAAGAGCAATGTACAGTGATGTTCTACCAGACATCAAGACTTGTAATAAAGCTGTAATAGTTAAAACAATGCTGTATCAGTTCAGAAATAAACAATAAGATAAATAAAACAGAATAAAGAGTTCAGGAAAAGGTCCAAGCACACACAGAAATCAATATATGCTAGGAGTCACATTGCAGATCAGTGGGGAAATGTGGACAATGCTTATCGATATGGAAGATAAGAAATTGATTACTATCTCAACTTAGACACAAAAAACCGATTAAAAGTGAATGCAGAACTTACTTGTCAAAGGGAAAAATTTTAAACTTTTAGATGAAATATAGAAGATTAAAAAAAATTTGGAGGTTGTGAAATAGTTTCTTAAACAAGGTACAAAAGTATCAATCATAAAGCAAAATGTTGAATAACTTGATTTATTATTATTTTTTTATTTCAGTAACATTGGTTTATAACATTACATAAATTTTGGGTGTACATCATTATATTTCAATTTCTGTGTAGATTACATCATGTTCACCACCCAAGACTAATTACCATCCGTCACCATACACATGTGCCTCATCACCCCTTTCACTCTCCTCCCTCCCTGCTTCCCCTCTGGTAACCACCAATCCAATCTCTGTCTCTATGTGTTTGGTTGTTGTTGTTGTTGTTACCTTCTATTTATGAATGAGATCATATGATATTTGACTTTCTCCCTCAGACTTACTTCGCTTAGCATTAGATCCTCAAGGTCCATCCATGTTGTCGCAAATGGCAAGATTTCATCTTTTTTTATGGCTGAGTAGTATTCCATCGTGTATATATACCACATTTTCTCTATCCATTCATCCCTTGATGGGCACCTAGGTTGCTTCCAAGTCTTGGCTATTGTGAATAATGCTGCAATGAACATAGGGGTGCATATATCTGTATGCATTCATGTTCTTTGGATAAATACCCAGCAGTGGAATAGCTGGATCATGTGGTAGTTCTACTGTTAATTTTTTGAGGCATCTCCATACTGTTTTCTATAGTGGCTGCACCAGTCTGCACTCCCACCAGCAGTGTATGAGAGTTCCCTTCTCACCACATCCTCTCCAACACTTGTTTCCTCTCTTGTTAATTGTAGCCATTCTGAGGATCATGATTGTTGAGATGTATGAGCTCTTTATATATTTTGGATATTAATCCCTTATTAGATATAAGGTTTGCAAATATCTTCTCCCAATTGTTAGGTGGTCTTTTGGTTTTGTTGGTGGTTTCCTTTGTTATGCAGAAGATTTTTAGTTTGATGAAGTCCCACTTGTTTATTTTTTCTTGTGTTTTCCTTGTCTGAGTAGACATGGAATTTGAAAAGATGTCTCTATGACTGATGTCAAAGAGTGTACTGCCTATGTTTTCTTCCAAGAGTTTTATAGTTTCAGGTCTTACCTTCAAGCCTTTGATCCATTTAGAGTTAATTTTTGTGTATGGCAAAAGAAAATAGGCTACTTTCATCCTTTTACATGTGGCTGTCCAGTTTTCCCAGCACCAATTATTGAAGAGACTTTCCTTTCTCTATTGTATGTTCTTGGCTCCCTTGTCAAAAATTAGCTGTCCATAGATATGTGGGTTTATTTCTGCACTTTAGATTCTGTTTCATTGTTCTGTGTGTCTGTTTTTGTGCTAGTACCATGCTGTTTTGGTTACTATAGGTTTGTAGTATATTTTGAAATCAGGGAGTGTGACACCTCCAGCTTTGTTCTTTTTTCTCAGGATTCCTTTGGCTATTCAGGGTCTTTTGTTGTTCCATATAAATTTTAGGATTCTTTGTTCTATTTCTGTGAAAAATGTTGTTGGCACTTTGCTAGGGATTGCATTGAATCTGCAGATTGCTGTAGGAAATATGGACATTTTGACTATGTTAATTCTTCCAATCCAAGAGCACTGATTATCTTTCCATTTCTTTGTGTCTTTGGAAGAAGACTTTGGAAGTCTTTCCTTGGAAGAAGCTTCAATTTCTTTCAACAGTGTTTTATAGTTTTCTTTCAACAGATCTTTCACCTCTTTGGTTAAGTTTGTTCCTAGGTATTTTATTGTTTTTGTTGCAATTGTGAATGGGATTGTATTCTTAATTTCTCTTTCTGCTACTTCATTGTTAGTGTATAAATATACAACTGATTTTTGTATGTTGATTTTGTATCCTGCAACTTTACTATATTCATTTATTTCTAAAAGTTTTTTGGTGGATTCTTTAGGGTTTTCTATATATAAAATCATGTCATCTGAGAATAGTGACAGTTTCATTTCTTCCTTTCCAATTTGGATCTCTGTTATTTCTTTTTCTTGACTGCTCTGGCTAGAACTTCCAATACTATGTGAACGTGGTGAAAAGTGGGTGAAAGTGGGCATCCTTGTCTGGTTTTCAGTTTTTCTGAAAACCCTTCTTAGAGGGATAGCTTTCAGTTTTTCTCCAGTGAGAATGATATTAGCTGTGGATTTGTCATATATGGCCTTTATTATGTTGAGGTACTTTCCTTCTATACTCATTTTATTCAGAGTTTTTATCATAAATGGATGCTATATTTTGTCAAATGCTTTCTCTGTATATATTGAGATGATCATGTGATTTTTATTGTTCGTTTTGTTAATGTAGTATATCACATTGATTAATTTGAGGATACTGAACCATCCCTGCATCCCTGGAATAAATACCACTTGATCATGGTGTATGATCTTTTTAATGTACTGTTGTATTCAATTTGCTAGTATTTTGTTGAGGATTTTTACATCGATGTTCATTGGTGATATTGGCCTGTAATTTTATTTTTTGTGTTGTCCTTGTCTGGTTTTGGTATCAGGGTAATGTTGGCTTCATAGAATGAGTTAGGAAGCTTCCCCTCCTCTTCAGTGTTTTGGAAGAGTTTGAGAAGACTAGGTATTAAGTCTTCTTTGAATGTTTGGTAGAGTTCTCCAGGGAAGCCATCTGGTCCTGAACTTTTATTTTTGGGGAGGTTTTTGATTACTGTTTCGATCTCCTTACTGGTGATTATTCTATTCAAATTCTCTACTTCTTCTTGATTCAGTTTTGGAAGGTTGTATGATTCTAAGAATTTATCCACTTCTTCTACATTATCCAGTTTTTTTGGCGTATAGCTTTTCATAGTACTCTCTTATAATCTTTTGTATTTCTGAGGTGTCCATTGTCTCTGGGGTATCTCTCTCATTTCCAATTTTATTTATTTGAGCCTTATCTCTTTTTTCCTTGGTGAGTCTATCTCAAAGTTTGTCAATTTTGTTTATCTTTTCAAATAACCAGCTCTTAGTTTCATCAATTTTTTCTTTTTTTTTTAGTCTCTATTTCATTTATTTCTGCTCTGATTTTTATTATTTCCTTCCTTCTACTGATTTTGATCTTTGTTCTTCTTTTTCTAGCTCCTCTAGGTGCACTGTTAGATTGTTTATTTGAGATTTTTCTTGTTTGTTGAGGTAGGCCTGTATTGCCATAAACTTCCCTCTTAGAACTGCTTTTGCTGTATCCCATAAATTTTGTCATGTCGTATTTTCATTTTCATTTGTCTCCACGTATTTCTTGATTTCCCCTTTGATTTCTTCATTGACCCAATAGTTATTCAGTAGCATTTTGTTTAATCTCCACATATTTGTGGCTTTTCCAATTTTCTTCCTGTAGTTGATTTCTGGTTCCATACAGTTGTGGTCAGAAAAGATGCTTGGTTTTATTTCATTCTTCTTAAATTTATTGAGACTTGTTTTGTGGCTTAATATGTGATCTATCCTGAAGAATGTTCCATGTGCTTTTGAAAAGAATGTGTATTCTGTGGTTTTTGAATGGAATGTTCTGTATATATCTACTAAATCCATTTGGCCTAATGTGTCACTTAAGGCCAGTGTTTCCTTATTGATCCGTTTGGATGATCTATCCATTGGTGTAAGTGAACTTGCTATATTAAAATTAAAAACCATTTCTCAAAAGACACCATAAAGCCACAGACTAGGAAAAGATATTGCAATACATGTAACTAACAGGGGACTTGTAAAGAATTTATGCAAATCAATAGGAAAAACAATACAAGATAGACTAAAGGCTAGAACAGGCATTTCACAAAAGAAGAAATCCAAATGACCAATAAAAAAAGGGTTTAATCTCATTAGTAGTTAGAGAAATTCAAATTAAAACAATGAGATACCATTTCACACCCATTAACTTGGCAAAACTTAGAAAGTGTGATGGGATTCAAAGCAGTGGGACAGCTGGTGAGAGTGCAAACTGGTTGAGGTGCTTTGGAAAGTAATTTGGAACTGCCTGGTAGAGCTGATTAAACTCATCCAGTGAAAGCTAGCACTTTCTCTCCTAGAACTGTACTCTACAAAAAAGGTTTGAACATATACTCTAGGACATACGTTCAAGAGTGCTCATAACAATACTGTAAATAATAGCAGCAAGGAAAAAAGAAGAGGAAGAAGAGGGAGTGACATCATTGACATGGCAGAATAAGAGTTTTCCACCATCTTCTCCGCAAAAAATACCAATTGATGCAATCATACAGGGACAAGAGAGCCTGTGTGGAAGTGCGGAGTCCAGTGGAGCGGTTCTAGCACACAGTGGAGAAAAAAAAGAATCCAAGATTGGATGTACTGGAGAGGGAGAGAGGAACAGTTTCTGGGGATCTAATGTACAGCATGGAGACTATAGTTAATAATACGGCATTATGTACTTGAAAGTTACTGGGAGAGTAGATCTTAAATGTTCTCACCACAAAATAGAAGTAGTGATTATGTGATGTGATGGCGATGTTAGCTAACGCTACAGTGGTAGTCATTTTACAATATATAAGTGTATGAAATCAACATGTTGTCCACCTTAAACTTACACAATACTGTATGTCAATTACATCTAAATAAAGCTGGAAAAAATAAAAATAAAGTAACCTTGGGGATTGTTAAAAATATATGGGGGCCGCCCGGTGGCACAGTGGTTTAGTTCGCACTTGGCAGCCCGGGGTTCGCAGGTTCGATCCCGGGCGCCCGCCGACGCACTGCTTGTCAGCCATGCCGTGGTGGCGTCCCATATAAAGTAGAGGAATATGGGCACAGATGTTAGCCCAGGGCCAGTCTTCCTCAGCAAAAAGAGGAGGATTAGCAATGGAAGTTAGCTCAGGGCTGGTCTTCCTCACCAAAAAAAGAAAAAAATATATATATGTATATGTATATACTCTGGAAATACTATGGCAAAACCATGAAGAAAACAAGGAGATGACGAATGTAAAATTCAGAGTTGGCTCCCTCAGAGGAGGAGCTTCAGGTTTCAGAATTAATGATGTTTATTACTTAAGCTGCAAGTGTTGAAGAGTATTCCTGGTTGAAAGAGTATGCATTTATTAGGTACATCCTTTTGTGTGTATGATACACTGCAAGAAAAAAGTTTCAAAAAAGTTTACATACTCATAGTATTCTCATAGAAACATGAACAATGACACTGGATTTATTGGCCAGAGGTCATTCCCATCCACCACAGGGGCTGTGTTCCTGGACAGGGCATCGATAGTCAACAGGTGCTACTGGTTCTCATGACCGAGCTGACTCCGCCTCCCCCCAGAGCCTCTCTGAGGTTCACCCAGAGGACAGCAGCGAGCATGCTCAGGAGCAGGGGCAGCTCCAGGAAGACCAGGAGCAGAAACTGGACGCTGCTGAGCAGGGACCTGTGGGGGACGCGGTGACAGACAGTTAGCTGCGTCCTCAGGGGAAGCTCCGGTGCCCTCCACTTTCCCCCTGTCCCTCTACCCGGATCCTGCAGCCACACAATCCACATAAAGCTCAACCTTGGACAGAGCAGCCCCACTCGCAGGACCACTGACCCCTGACTCTGTGCCTAACAATTGCTCTTGAAAATTAGGACTGCGGCATAAGGAAGGTCACGGCCATTAGAATGATATAAGGGAGACCCAAGGATCCAGGGGGGACTTGGGCCCAGAAGAAAGATTTCTACATAAGCCTTCCACATTTGGAGGTTACCCCATCTGTGGTATAGTGATCAATAACAGGGTTATTTGTCTGATGTCTGCTCTCCTGTAAACAGCATTTCTCGTGAGGGAAGGGACCGTTTGTTTTATTCACAGTGAGCAACTGGTACCTGCCTGGTGCCTTCAAGATGTCAGTCCTTAAAAGTCAGTGGTAGTTGATGGAATGAATGAATGAATGACCCACCTCAGCTCTCACCTCTCTTGGAGGCCTGGGTTCTTCACAGGGTGACACTTCTGACCGGGGCTTGGAGGGGAGCAGGGGAGAGAGTGCAGGGGACACCAACCCCCAGGACATCTGCTTCCTGCCCTGGCCTAGGCCAGGGTCCTGAGGGCTTCTTTTGCAGGATATTTGCTCTGGCTCTTCCCTCTGCCTGGACCCCTATTTCTGCAGATGCCTGCGTGCTCAGCTCCCCAAATCCTGCAGGTCTCCACTCAAATGTCCTCAAACCAGCGTGGCCTCCCTAATCATTGTGTAATAAACAGCAATCCCCATCACCCTCCCACACACGCCCTCCCCAAACGCATGTTGCACGTTTTCTCCAAGGATTCATCATGAACTGGCATTCTTGTATGGACTATGGGTTGATTTGTTCGCTGTGTGAATCCCCCGTTAGAACACGACTTCTGTCAGAGCACGATTGGGTGTGGTTCGCCGCTGTATCCACAGAGGAGCGCCTGGCACTTAGTAGGACTTTCACGATTAGGTATGGAATTGGTAAATAAATGAGGGACCTGGGTGAGTGGAGGCACGAATCCCTCTACCTGCCCCCTCCCCTAGAGGAGAAATCTCCCAGGTGTCAAATACCTGGGACGCAGGCCCCTTACCAATGGTGTCGGCTGGGATCTGGGGTTTCCTGTCTTGTCGTGCTGGACCAGGTGGGTGCTGACAGGGTCGTGGGAGGACCTGGGGCGCTTGTGAAGATCTTTGGGCTGCTGGCTGCCAGGGCAGGTAAGGGAGAAGCACACATCAGGTCTGGTGTCCTCCCCCTGGATCTGCCACTCTTCATCACCTGTGTGGCTCTAATTCACACAGTTGAGGTCACTCAGACCATCTGGACAGATGGCCTGGGTCCAGCACCCCCCATGGCCACACCAGGGCCTGACCAGCACCCTGGGCCCCCTCCCCGGCCCCCTCTCCAGGTGCTCCCTGGTGAGGTGGGCACTTCCAGATGCAGGGTCGTCCTGCACGCAGGACGCGCATTTGGGAGCCTATGGAGAGCGCTTGGCTCTAGGTCACACCCCAGCCACAGCCACACCTTTGTCCTCCCTGTCCACTCTGTCAGGGGACAGATGGGGTGACATTACTCTGTAGAGATTGACCCAGAGTAATGGCAAAGCCAAGGCCCTCGGGTGCGGCTGATGGCTGGAGTGAGGCCCAAAGAAACAAGGATGCGCAGCAGAGTCTGTGTGAATGAAGGGACCCCGTGTTGCTCAGGCACTCAACCTCCAAACGGTCAGCCGAGCCTACAGCCCCAGGTGGCCACTGGAAAGTCCTCTCTGGGGTAGGGAATGACCAGAAAGAAAGATCTAGAGTGACATGCACCTGGATGACCCCATAGAAAGTGGCCTGTCCCAAAGCTAACTGGACAACCCCCTTTCCCCCGCACACCCGGCAGTTCCAGTGATTTTTCAGTTTCTCATCTTAAATAGGAACCCACAAAGGGCATGTGAGGGAAATCTCCCCCACGAGGGAAACCAAGACCAACTGGAAGGGACCCAGGAGTCAGAGACAAGGTTGGAATAGGAACCCAAGGAAAACCACACACTCAGAGGAAGAACTGCATCTGGCCCTTAGGAAACAAGAACAGGGATCTGTCAGAGAAGAACTAGTTGCAGCAAGTTGAAGGACATTTGGGGCCATAACACCCAAGACCCCATTTTCTCTTCCTTCTTCTCCTTTGCCTAAGGGGAGCAATTTCAGGGGTTTCTCTGGGGTTTCAGGGGTTCCCTCTGTGGGTACAAGGGGCTATAGAAAGGGGTCAGGATCAGCCTGGATGGTCTAGGGTGGTCCCCCAAAGTCCTCTGAGAAGGGCCACTCAGAGACAAACAGCCTAGAAAACACAGCCAAGTCCTGGTTCCTCACTAGATGGGCCTGGGACAAGGGCACCCTGAGGTGCGGGTCCCTCAAGGGCCTTTGGGGTCTGGGGCTCTTTCCTGGGCCCCTCTGGCGGCTGCTGCAGACCCCCTACTGTGAGGCTGGGGCCTCAGGAACCAGCCACGACACAGTGATGTCGTCTTAGGGCCCTGGGAGTGAGAGGAGCAGATGCCCATGGTCCCGTTCCCATAGGGAAGACCAAGAGAGGTGCGAAAGAGACATGGGGTCCCCTCCAGAGTGGCCATGGCCCTTGTGAGGACAGGAAGGCAGCTTGTCCCCAGATTCAGGGCAGTTCCCCCTCCCCCCTCAGGAAAGCTACAGGCCTGAGAGGGTATCAGGGTGCGGCACACAGAAGGGTCTAGAACAGCCAGAGGTGCGCGTGTGTTTGTGTGCCTGTGCAGACAACACACACACGTGGACACATGCACACACACACGTGTATATCCTGTGTCCCAAGTCCTAAGTCCCTGACTCCCAACCTTGCCCAGCTCTTCTGTCCAATGTCCCACGTCTTTCCTGAGGGTCAGAGTGACCAGCCCCAGTCTCAGGCAGCCCTGGTGCTGATGCGAGGTGTGGGGGCCTCACCTGGGAACACAGACACCACAACCCAGAAGATGGGGTCGTGTAAAACTCCTTCCAGCCACGATGCATCGATCCCACACCAGTAGGTGCCTTTGCACACACTCACACACACACACTCACACACACACCCACAGTTTGCTCTAAGTCTCTGATCCGATTGCTGCCCCGGCTATTCTGACCTGAGCCTCTTCAGGCGGCCCTGCTGCTGGTACAAGGGGAGTGGGTGCGCGCGGCTCACCTGGGGACACAGACACCTTAACCTGGAAGGTGGGGTCATGGAAAACTCCTTCCCGCCACGATGCATCGATCCCACAGCAGTATGTGCCTTTGTCATCCTCTATGAGCCTCTCCAAGGTCACCGTGAAGGTGAGGTTTGCAGGATGGTCCCTGATGGACACGCGGCCGCTGATCACTTCTCTCTCTGACTTTGTGGTCTCCACAATCTTCTTCTTCCATGGTGGAAAATATGAGGTTTTACACCAGTATTTCTTATGTCCTGTGAATTCCTCCTCGTACCGACACTGCACGCTCAGGGATCCCCCCACGGTGCCCGTCACGGTGCTGGGGCCACTCAGAGACAAAGAGCCTGGAAAACACAGCCGAGTCCCAGCTCCTCACCAGATGGGCCTGGGTCCGGGGCGCCCTGGGGTGCAGGTCCCTCAAGGGCCCTCGGGGTCTGGAGGAGGCCGTAGCAGGAGACTGGCCTTTCCTCAGAGCCAGGAGAGGGAGAGAGCGGGGACTAGCTCCCTCCTCACAGAGGTGGCACAGGGAGAGAGTGTCCATGGAGACAAGAAGGGCCAGGGTGGGAAAAACTCTGTGTGTGTGTATGTGTGTGTGCATGTGTGTATATGTGTGTGCATGCATGTGTGTGTGTTTGTGTGATGCGCCGAGACGTCACTCCTGACTGTGACAATTAAGGTAATGACAATTGCAGGCACCCCTCTCACTAACGCTACTCTTTCCAGCGCAGCGGACGAGACTCACCTGCTTTATGCACTGAATCCTCGTGGTCACTTCTGGGGGAGGTGCTGGCTGCTCCTGGAAGTTTCTCTGCTTCTCTCCCCTCCCTCCCATGTCCTTCCCTCCCCTTGGACCGCTGCTCAACCCACCTTCATCCCTCCCTTCCTCTCTCCCGTTCAGGGCAGACTTCCTTGCCCAGGCCCAGCCTCTCACCTGGGACAAGGAGAAGGAGCAGAGCTGAAGGCGGCCATGCAGCCCTGTCCTTCAGGGTCATTTCTCCAGCACAGACGTCACCTGCAGCAGCACAGGGTGGGGGCAGGGTTGAGCCTCTTCACACAGTGTCCAATCTCTCTTTCTGCTTCTGCTTTTCTGGGCCTGTCTGCTTCCTTGTCCAGCCCTGAGTCAGATCTGATGTCAAGCTGTTCAGGATGCAGGAAGCTCAGGGAGAGAAGCCGCACAGGCTGTGCAGACACCCTGGAAGTGGTGCCCTTGGCTTCTCCCAATCCTAGCGACTGGACAGGGTCAGGGCCAGGTCCCGGACTCAGTTGGGGATGCTGTCCCTCCACACAACCCACAGGGACTCCTCTTCTCTCACTGTTCCACACACTCCCACACAGCAGAGCCAAGCTGGGGCACTTCCTCCTCTGGGGCAGCCCTGCCTCCGTGATGTGTCATTTCCTTGTGGGCAGGATGGACAACCCTGGAGGTGGAGGCCAGACCCATCCATCCTCTCTGGCCTTTGGTGACCCAAGAGGTATTTTGACCCCCTCCACCTGCAGCTCCAGGCATGCATGGAGAGCTCTGCCCGCATGGGACCCCTGGCTTTTCTTCTGGCCACACAAGTTGGCACTATGACCTCAGATGCTTTCAAAGCTCCCAACTTTGTTCTGGGTTCCTAACTGGGGCACAGATCCCACAGGCTGTGGCTTCCCTTCTTGTGCGTTTCCCCAAGATAGACGTGGAGCAGCCGTCGCCAAACCTCCAGCACTTCCCTTTTTACTCTTTCTTCTTTTGAAAGTCCACTCCACTGTGAGGTCCAGGAAAGAGCACCGAGAATGGACAAGGAGAGTTCAGAGGGTGAAGATGCTGACGGGAAGTTGGGGAGCATGTGAAGCTGAGACTGATCCCTTCTCTCCATCCCACGGCACAGAGAGGGTGGTGACATAATAAGAGGGCCATCTCCCCAAAGGCACCAGCAGCTGGTGTCTCTTTTGGGTTCACGGTGATGACCAGGGGCCTCTTCAAGGTGCAAAGATAGGGGATGGTGCTTCCTATGAGGTGGGGAGGCAGATCTGTCCTAACTCAGAGTGGCTTGTTCTCATGATGTGACGGGTTTAGGGTCAGTTTACCCTGGAAATGGTAGGGTGACAGATCAAGGTGCAGGGCCTAATTAGCACCTCACCCAGTTATGCCAGTTTCTCAACCTTGTCATGCACAAACCAGGTCTATCGATTCCCCCTAAACACTCTCTCCCCAGATCTGTTTCTGTCCCGCACTATCTTATGATCAAAGGCAATGATATTCCCAGAATAGTTGTACCCCAAATTCTGTAATCCAGGTTCCTCTCTCCATCACTCCCCATCAATCCTGACTCTCTCTAATCTGCCTTCTCCCTCCTTTTCCCCTGAGATTACAAAAGTCCTCTCTCCTCTCAAGACTACGGTGACATCCCTCTTCTTCCCAACCCCCTCATGCCCTTTCCCCCCACTTCTCCCCTCATCAGGAAGGGAGCGCTTTAGTGGACGTCAGTAGTCATCACTGTTGCTCCTATCTCCATGCCTCTAATGAAACCCATTCTCCTTGCTTGGCCTGCACGGGCTCAGTGGACCGGACCACTGCTTAGTTCTGTAGTTTCATCTTGCTCCCCCCACCCCAGTGTGGCCCTATGTTCCAGCCACAGTGCTCAACCCTCCTCAGGTCTTAGCACCTGCTGCTCCTTCTCTCTAGATCCCGCCCCCAGTTCTTCTCACTGCCTGCCCCTTCTTGTCCTTCCAGTTTGACCTTGGATGTCACCTCCTAAGAAAGGCCTCCCTTATCACCCTTCCTAAGGGTCACCCTGCTTGTCTTGAACACTGACCCGTTTATTTTCTCCGTAGTTCACCAAACATTGTCATTATATTTTCTTTTGGTGGTTGCTATCTGTCTCCCCCTCTAGGATATAGCTGATATCATAGTGGCATTTTGGGTCTGTTTTATTCATCAGGGGATGACCCAGTGCCCAACTGCACTATACGACCAATGGTCAGCTTATGATAAATATTTGCTGAATGAGTGAATGAGTGATTGAATGAATAAATAAAGATTGAATTGGCTGCAGAGACTGGCCCTAGGCAAGGGTGGTCCAACCATATTAGAGGTCTATTGCTGCATAACAAATTCTCCCAAAACTTAGCAACAATGAACATTTATTATCTCACACTTCCTGAGAGTCACGAATCTGAGCTTGGCTTATCTGGGTGATTCCCTTTTATGAAGTTGCAGTCAGGATGTCGGCCAGGGCTGCACTCATCCTAAGGCTGGACTGGGGCTGGAGGATCTGCTTCTAAGATGGTACACTCACATGGCTGGTGGCAGAAGGCCTCAGCTCCTTGCTCAGTAGAGCTGCTTGAGTGTCTTCATGACATGGCAACTAGCTTCTACCAGAAT
The DNA here is from genome assembly GCA_031878705.1 of Tapirus indicus. Classification (NCBI taxonomy): domain Eukaryota; kingdom Metazoa; phylum Chordata; class Mammalia; order Perissodactyla; family Tapiridae; genus Tapirus; species Tapirus indicus. The sequence goes on from CM062932.1 coordinate 53,635,873, forward strand.
GAGTGATCCAAGAGAGACCAGGGCACAACACCTTTTGTGACCTATCCTTGGAAGTCATATACCATTCTTCTGCCATATCTGTGGATCACATAGACCCATCCTGACACAATGTGGAAGGGGCCTACATGAGGGCATGAATGTCTGATCTGGGTGGTGGCTATGCAAGGATATTCACTTCCTAAAAAATTTCACTGAGCTGTGTATTTATGATTTGTGTAATTTTCTGCTTGTGTGTTATACCTCAATAAAAGAATTTAAAAAACAAAAACCAAAATATACAATTATACCTCTGAAAGTTTGCTTGATTTTCTTTTTCTCGTTATTGTATATTGGTCTTTTTTCACATAGCAAAGAGCTTATGTATGTTAATTTCTCCTCCTCCCAACTACCTTGCCAACAGTTCAGAGAGTAAACAAACTGACCAGAAACATATTGTAAGTGATGGTGTCAGGATCTGAACACCAATTTCTCCTCCACGACTGCCCAAATGTCTTTCCTCCTTACCATGACCCTGAAGGGGAGAGAGTAGCTAAGGGCCAGCAAAAGGGAGAAGCACAGCCTTCAGACCTAGAATACGGAATAAGAGGTTTGCTAAGCAGTTGGTGGCCATGGTAACCCAAATTGAGAAACTCTACAGTGAGTGATTGTTTCCCGAGTCTTCTCTGCCCCCACTATCTCTCCCTTCTCTCTCACTTCCCCAGTGCATCTTCCTTTTCAGAAAACACTTCTTGAACTAAAAGCAGTTTCTGCCAGCTCCTGTCTGTGCTAATAGGTTGGAAGATCCAACAACAGTAATTTGGGAATATGCATTTGGCTTTAGGTTTGAGTATGTGTTGTGATGGCTAATTTTACGTGTCAGTTGACTGTCCACAGGGTGCCCAGATTAAACACTATTTCTGGGTGTGTTTGTGAGGGTGTTTCCAATTGAGATTAGCATTTGAATGGTGGACTCAGTAAAGTAGATCGCTCTCCCCAATGTGGATGGGCACCATCCAATCCATGGAAGGCCTGAATGGAACACAGGCTGCAGGCGAGGAAGGAGGAACTTGCCCCTTCCTGCCTGATTGCTTCAGCTGGGACATTGAACTTTTCCTGCCCCTGGCACCTCTGGTTCTTAGACCTTCAAGCTTGGCATGAATTACACCACTGGCTTTCTTGGGTCTCCAACTTGCAGACAGCAGATGCTGGTATTCCTCAGCCTCCATAGTTGTGTGAGCCAACTTCTTACGATAAATCTCTTCATATACATATATTTCCTGTTGGTTCTATTTCTCTAAAAGTAGAAAGCCCTGACTAATACACACATGTGTCTGAGCCTGTGGGAATTACTTCAACTCTCAAGCCTGCACGTGAGGACCTAACTCAGGAAGGTCCATATGGAGACTCAACACAGGAAGACCCCAAATCTGACCAGCTCGACCCTCCTCTCGCCTGTCTTCCCACAGACATTTTCCGTAGTTGATGACATGTTTGTTTCAAGGGGCTGTTAGAGAATGTAGAACAAAAGACCTAAGAAGTCAACAAGTTGAGCATTAAAAAGTACGGGAACCATCCGTGGAGTGAATTGGTTCTTTCCTCCGCAAGGGAAAACATAATTAAGCAAAGATAAAGTTAAAGCCAAATGTTATTGTTGGGTGGAATCAGAATTATCTGCTTTATTCCTCTCTGGCTTCCAGGGTCTCTCAGGTCCAGAGATGCCTGGGCCACTTTTATTTTTCGAAGCTCTCAGAATCTTGAAAAAAGATGTCAAAATAGGGTTACAAAAATTGTGGTATATTTTAAATGTGTAAAGTTCACAAATCAATTTTTTGATGCACAAATGACCATAAAATATAATTAATTGCATTATAAAAATGATTATTGGGTTGGGGCCGGCCCAGTGGTATAGTGGTTAAGTTCGCACGCTCTGCTTCAGCGGCCCAGGGTTCGTGGGTTTGGATCCTGGCACGGACCTATACACCGCTTGTCAAGCCATGCTTTGGCAGCATCCCACAGAGGAAGATAGGCACAGATGTTAGCTCAGGGACAATCTTCCTTACCAAAAAAAAAAAAGATTATTGGGTTAAAAATTTAATTTACTGGTGGTTTGGCAGGAATAAAACACATATAAATACATAGGATAAACATTTCTGTCAACGCAGCAGTGTGGTTGCATACATAATTTGATTTAGAGATAATGTTAAAGACTAATTTTTGAGGCCCTTCGTGGGATGCTAGGCCAGTGCCAAACTGCAGGTCTCTCCCCCCAACCCATCCCACCCCCCATCTTTCTTGGCCCCTGTTCCTCTGTCTCCTTGCTCTCATCCTCACAGCTTCCTTCAGATCTTTCCCGGCACTGATCATCGTTAGTCCTTCAAGGACCTGCTTCCCTTCTTCACGGGCAATAAGAGGCAGCATTGGCAGTTGTCACCACACCAAGTTCCAAGCTAGCTGAACATGCTCAGTAGGGGGCACTGGGGAGCACTGGGTCTCTCCCAGGGAGTAAGAGCACTGGGTCTCTCCCAGGGAGTAAGAAATCCAGAAGAGCGGTGTGGACGCTGCTCCTCAATAAAGCTGGAGCCTTGGCTGGAAGCAGATGTCCTTGCTCCTGTCTGGCTCTATCCTCTCCCCTGGGCACGGGTCTTTAGAACCCCGATCTACTCCAGTCTGAACTGCCCATTGGGCTCCAGACCCCTGGTTGCACTTTGAGCCCTGGATCCTGAGCCCCTGAAGGTCTGAGTCCACGTGTGGTTGGCCCCAAGGGAGACAAGGTGATCCCTACTCACTAGCTCAGGCTGACGAGCAGGACGGGGCTGGGGAGTGGACCAGGCTGTAGGACTCGGCCTGGAGAGGAAAGGGGGCTAGGATACAATGAGTCTAGGTCTAATACTTGCAGTGGTCAGCATCAGGATATTCGAATCAGCCAGGAGGGACCCAGCAGCTGGGAGGCAATTCTGGGAGAGAAGAATTATTTCTAAGTCCTTGACATCACCCTTGGTGAAGCTCTTCAAATGGCCTCTAGCGCCATCTGTTGGTGGCTTGAAGAACTGCGACAGGCGTGTTCTGGTTGTTACTTTGGTTCTTAGAAGTTGGGAGATAGAAATGCTTCTGTACTTGAGTATCAGGCCATGTCATCCATCCCTCCAGACAGAGCGCTGGACCTCAAGTAAGGGCTCTAACCCCTTGGAAAAAGTCTTGAGTGGGATAGATTCGCGCTCTGGTTTGGACTCCTTTTTTGGGTAGGTGTAGGGTGCTTTGCAAGAACAAAAATAGAAACAAGGCAGATCCTCTAAGGGTGTACCACCCAAGGAGGGGAACTTAGGACGCTGGGGCAGAGATTCAGGGGCACTGGGGCATGCAGGAGGTGAGGCCTGGGGAACCCACAATGCTCAGTTGGCTTGGCTGAGTGAGGGTGCTGGTTTGCTTCCTGTCTGGGGCAGAACCGGTTCTGGAGCTGGGGCAATGCTGAGTCTGCAGGTAATTTGGGGGGACCCAGGTATGGAACTGAGAAGGCACAGATAGGACAGTGCCCTCCTGCCCACCCCCTGCTACAGTTCTCCACGGTAAGGGTCTGGGCCAGAGCACCCCCACCAGCAAGCCTCCTGACTGACGTGTGGCTTGGACATGAGAGAAGGGTCCCAATGAGCAAAATGCATCTCTACACAAGCTTCCAACTCTAAGTGAGGAAGATGCTCGATTTGCACTGAGACAGTGTTTTTAGTGTTGGATTACCTGGAGGAAGTAACACAGCTGGGAAGAGGGCTTGGTTAGGATGGTAGGGAGAGAAGCATTTCCTTGGGCAAATGCTTGGGTTAAGTTCCCCAAATACCTGTGACAAATCCATTCAGACATAAGCTGGAAGATAAGTTAGAGGCGGCGGTTTCATATGGAGGGGGCACTTGCAGAGGATGCAATCAGAGTTTTAAGCAGAAACTAAACATGGCCCAAGAAATGGGTCAGAGGCATAAAAATAGGTTTAGGGGATCTAGTTGGGTGGCTAGTCTTGAACTCCTAGTTTACAGCATGCATCTTCTAGAAGAAACAGGAAATATCGACAGAGAGATGCTATCATAACAGCCTGCTTCTGGGCTCCCTGGAACCCATGCTCCTCTGTCACACTCAGCATATGCCTGTGGGCGTCTTTGCCATCTGTGTGTCCCCTTGGGTGAAATGTCTGTTCATGTCTTTTGCTCATTTTCTAATTGGCTTGTTTGATTTTTTTCCCCGTTGAGTTTGGGAGTTCTTTCTGTATTTGAAATACTGGTACTTTATCAGAGGTGTGGTTTACAAACATTTACTCCCAGTCTGTAATGCATCTTCTCGCCCTTATCACAGTGTCTTTTGCAGGCAAAAGTTTTTAATTTTGATGAGGCTCAATTTATGATTTTTCCCCTTTTTTGGATCATGCTTTTGGTGTCAAGTCTAAGAACTATTAGCTTAGCCTTAAATCTATGATCCACTTTGAATCAATTTTTCTGTGAGGTGTGAGGTTTAGGTTAAGATTTAAATTTTTTTTTTTTTTTTTTTTTGCCTGCAGATGTCCAATGCCTCTAGCACCATTTGGTGAAAAGGGCGATCCTTTGTCTGTTGAACTGGTTTTGTACTTTTGTTAGAATTAGGTTGGGTGTATTTTTGTGGGTCTGTTTCTGGGTTTTCTATTCTGTGTCATTCATCTACGTGTCTGTCCCCCTGATAATACCACATATCTTGGTGACTGTCTCTATAAAGTAGGCTTAGTATAGAGTAAAGTGGTTCCTCTACTTTATTCTTCATTTTTCAAGATTGTTTCAGCTATCTAGGGCCTGTGCCTTTCCATACCAATTTTAGAACAATCTTGTCTACGTCTACATAGACATCTTGATTTTTGGTAGGAATTGCATTAAACTCCAAGGTCAATTTGGGAAGAATTAATGTCTATTTATTGAGGTTTTTGATTTCTGTCATCAGCATTTTGTAATTTTCAGCATATATATCCTGCATATATTTTAAGTTTATACCTAAATGTTTAGTTTTCTTTGGAGTAATTGTAAATGAGGAAATGGGGAAACTTTGATTTGAGAAGCCACACCTAGGGGTGCTCAGAAGAGTGAGGTCACGGAAAAGCAGTCCCCCTACCTTGGAGTCCCTTGGCCATCGTGCTGTGCCTGGTGCTCTCTACAGGGGAATTAAGAGTTCTAGGTGCCCTGTGGAGTACTTTCTCCATTTCTCCACAGCCAAGCACCAGGTACTTGCTTGATTCTGGCTGCACAGAGAAGAGGTCACTCAGGGAAGGGGCTGAAAGGGGCCTGCAACCAACTTCTACCTGCACCAGCCCCCGGCATCTGGAATGGGGGGACTGCTTCCTTGGCTCTATCCCAAGCACCCCCAGACTAGATCCCAAGAGCCAGCCCCAGTCCTATTCCAGTAGGGTACATCAGGGCATCTCATCACGCTGAGCCCAGGGGAGGGGAGTGCTTGAAATTTGATGTAAAGAGCAGCTAGAGCTTCCCGCTTCCACCCCCAGCCAGGGCAGCCACCTGCTGCCCCTCCCCTGGCAGAACATTCAGGTAATTTACACCGGGGAGAGGTTGGTCCTGAGGTCTCAGGAACACCAGACCCAGACGATGGCTGGGGTGAGTCATTGGTTGGAAAACAGGAGGCTAAGCTTCGTGCGCACACTGAGGCTGCACTCTCAGCAGCCCAGACGTTGGCAGCCAGCAGAAGGTGGGGGAATCCTCATGGGGATGGGGAAGGTGACAGTCACGTGGGGACGCCCCTGTTCCCAGTGCGCACACACCAACAAGCCCCTCCCATTCCACAGAGATTTCTGTTGGTGTCTAAGTGAGGAAGACTCCAGCACGAAAGAAAGAAACCCACACCGGCAGCAGAAGGGAACTCAGAGGAAGCTGACAGTGAAAGAAGCAGAAGAAAATGCTTTAAAACGTTTAGTTTCCTCACTGGATAAGATAAATTATTGCTTTCATGAAACAACAGGATTTGATTAAAAAAAAAAAAGAACAATCAGAGAAGAACAGAATTTGGAGATTAAAAATATGATAGGACGATGCCCATGACCCACTTTCATCTTCTTCTGGAGGGAGGTTTAGGGACTTGGCGAGGCTTCCTCCTGACTAGTGAGAGGTTGTGGGAAGTGGGGGCAGGGGAAGCAGGGAGGAGGCTGAGACCTCCACAGGTCCAACAGGTCCTGGGCCGTAGGCATGAATCGTGGATCAATGCGTGCACGCACAGAGCCACGCCCACACACCCACCCATGCACATGTGCTCTCTCTCTCACACACACACACGCACACACGTGCACTTTGGCACACACACAAGCAGTCTGTCCCAAGTCACTGACACAGACCTGGGCCCCCTCCACTGGCCACTGGGGTTGGCAGGTGTCTGCTTCAGCTTAGGGCAGGCCTGGCGCTGGAGCAAGAGAGGGTCTCACCTGGGGATATTGACACGTGACGTGGACAATGGGATCGGTCAGGAAGATCAATTCCTCTGCCCACAGTGACATTCAATCCCACTCCTGCATTGGTCAGTCTTTTGCTGTGGGGTTCTCCATGATCACCTGTGAAGGTCCTCCAGGTGGTCTCGGATGGACACGCAGCCACTCCTTGACTGTCTCTTTGGCCTTTTTGTTGCCACAATCTTCTTCTACAGTGGCCAACATGGGTTTCTGCACCAGTGTTTACTATTTGCCTTGAATCCCTCCTCATACAGACACTGCACACACAGGGATCCCCCACGGTGCCCATCACGGTGCCAGGACCACACAGAGTCAAACAGCCTGAAAAACACAGCCCAAGTCCCAGCTCCTCACCAGAAGGGCCTGGATCAGAGGCACCTTGGGGGTCAGCTCCTCAAGGGCCTTCAGGAGCCAATGCCAGGCAGCCAGACCCAGGGCAGGGCCTAAGGGAGAGCCTGGGGCAGGAGACCAAGGTCAGGGCCCACAGGCACTCTGCCTCCCTGATGTGGCTCGGGGAAGGGACACCTTTGGTGACCTCAGGCAGGCTCTGTGCCTCCTGGAGTGTCAGGTGCCAGAGGAGAAACTGGTCCCCATGAGCCCACCAAACTCTGTGTGTAGCTACAGAGAACATGCTGAGTGAATGAATCCGCCAGGGAGGAAGAAATAGGAATGGGGAGCAGGTGACAGTTGACCAGCCTGGAGTGGAGAGCCAGGACGGGGCCAGGTATGCCTCCTGCCTATGGAACCACCTGGGGCCATTGACCTTGTCATTTCCTATTTGGGTGGAGCCTCCTGCTCACGAGGGTGTGTTCCAGAGGGGGAGGGGCTGGCCAATGGATGAGAGGAGGCCCTGGGGGAAGGAGTGGAGTTTCCTCAACCTTGATGCAGGGACAGTCATCCCAGTTTTCCCATCAGGGACAGTTTCCCACAGCGGCCCCTGCCCTTCATCTTCCATCTATTGAGATGATCATGTGATTTTTAACCTTTATTCTGTTAACGTGGTATATCACAATTGATTTTCATACGTTGAATCGTCCTTGCATCCCAGGGGTAAATCCCACTTGGTCATGGTGTATGATCCTCTTAATGTGCCGTTGAATTTGATTTGCTAGTGTTTAGTTGAGCTAATATTTAGTATTTAGTTGCATTTACATTTATCAAGGATATTGGTCTGTGGTTTTCTGGTGGTGTCTTTGTCTGGCTTTGGTATCAGGATAATTCTGGCCTCAAAAATAAATTTGGAAGTATTCCTTCCTCATCGGTTTTTTTGAAGAGTTTGAGAAAGATTGGTGGTACTTCTTTATTTGCTAGAATTCATCAGGAACCATCTGGTCCTGAGGTTTTCCTTGTTGAGAGGTTTTAGATCACCCATTCAGTCTCCATACTGGCTGCAGGTCTATTGGACTTTCCAGTTCTTCGTGAGTCAGTCTTGTAGGTTGTATGTTTCTAGGAATTTATCCATTTCTTCCAGGTTATCCAGTTTTCTGGCATGTAATTGTTCATAGTAGTCTCCCATGATCCTTTTGATTTCTGTGGCATCAGTTGTAATATCTCCTATTTTATTTCTTGTTTTATTTGTCTTCTCTCTCTCTCTTTTTTTTAAGTAAGTTTGTCTAAAGGTATGTGAATGTTGTTTATCTTTTCAAAAAACCAAATTCTTAGTTTCATTGATTTTTTTTTATTGTTTTCCTATTTTCTATTTTTTTCTTTTAATTTCTGCTCTAATCTTTATTATTTACTTCTTTCTGCTAACTTTGGGCTTGGTTTGTTCTTCTTTTTCTAGCTCCTGAAGTGTCAAGGTAGGTTGTTTATTTGAGATCTCTCTTCTTTTTTACTGTAGGCATTCGTCACAGCACCTGCCTCTCTCAGGAAGCAAAAAATCTCAGCTATGTGAGGGCTGCTTAAGTTGACAGCAATCCTCGGTGGTAGTTTCTTAGGATTGGTTTTTTAAAAATGTGTATTCTATCTTACTTCTATTTTGGGAGGCTGAAACATTAAAAACTCCTTATCTCAGACCCCTTGCAGCTGGTGCTCTATATACAAACTGGGTTGCACCTGTCTGACAGTTCACATAAGGTTTGGAAGGCGAGAGTTAGGTAACTTCCTATAATTTCTGGCTATTTCTACTAGCTAATACATTTTGGAAACCTGATCTTTCCTGAAGCAGAGTTCCTTTATTCTCCAGCTTCCTGGCTGTCAAGAAGCAATGGACATGGCTGCTTCTTGGACTAACTTCCTGATCCTGGATCATGGAGGGTGGGGCTTGCTCTCCAGTTCCCAGTGGAGACCTCAGAGCTCCCTTGGTGGTTCTGAAAGTCATTCCAAGAGGCTCAGCCTAGAAACGGCTTCCTCAGCCTGTCTACCACTTGTAAGTGTCTAATTCCCTGCATTAATCCACTTCTGTTTAAAATACCTGAATTGGCCCTGGAGGCAAATTTGGTGACACCTGTTTGACGCTGTCTCATTTCAGGGGGACATTTTCCCCACTGCCATTAGACACAGACTCCTGATCATAAACCCAATCCTCTACGCCACCCCTGCCCACACCATCCCCCCTCACAGGGATGCAGCTCTGAGCTGGGAGCCTTGTAAAGGATCAGATTTCACTTCGTAACCAATCCTCACTGATGGGAAAGCCCAGGTCAGTCCCTGCCTCAAACCTGCGGCCACATGCATGCTGGCCCTGCTTGAGCTCTGAGGTCCAGGGAGCTAGAGTCTGCAAGTCTACCTTACTCCCAGGCCAACTGCTTGAGTACCCCTCTCTGACATCCTTGCCTTCTCTCATCCATTCCCAGAGATGTCAAAGTGATCTTTGATTTTCTTAACATTTTATTTTGAGATAACTGTAGATTCACATGCAGTTGTGAGAAATACTACAAAGAGTCCCTGTACACCTGTCACCCAGTGTCTCCCAATAAGGGAAAATTGTAGTATACTATCACGACCAGGACATTGTCGTTGATGCGAGCCACTGACTTCATTCGGACTTCACCAGTTTTACATCCGCACATCTGTGTGTATTTAGTTCTATCCTTTATCGTATGTGTAGATTCAGGCGACCACCACCACAGCCAAGACGGAATAATTCCATCACAAGGATCCCTCATTCTACCCTTTTGTACTGCACCAGCCCGATCCCTTCTTCCGCCCTCCGTAACCCCTGGAAATCATTCATGTCTTCTCCATCTGCACAACTTTGTCGTTTCAAGAACGTTATACAATGGAATCAGACAGTATGTAACCTTTTGGGATTCGCTTTTTTCACTCAGCATAAATCCCTTGAGGTCCATCCAACTTGTATGTATCAGTAGTTTGTCAATCGAATTGTATTTTTGACAGTATTTGAGTCATTTGAATAGTACTATGTGGTATGTAGGGATGGACCTCTGTTTGTTTCACCATTCATTCTTTGAAGGACATTCAGGTCGTTTCCAGTTTAGGGCTGTATGGGTAAAGTTGTTATGAACATTTAAGTACAAGTTGTGATATGAACATAAGTTTTCATTTCTCTGGGATAAATGCCCAAGAGTACAATTGCTAGGTCATACGGTAGTTACACGTTTAGTTTCATGAAAAACTGCCAAACCGTTTCCAGAGTGGCTGTACCATCTTTTGTTCTCACCAGCCAGTATGAGTGATCTAGCCAGCATTTGGTGTTGTCATTATTTTCTATTTTGGCTATTCTCATAGTGTTTAGTGATACTTCCTTGTGGTTTTAATTTACATTTCCCTCATGACTAATGATGTTGAACGTATTTGCATGTGCTTATTTGCCATCTATACATCCTCCTCAGTGAAATGTCTGCTTAGATGTTTTGTCCATTTTCTAATTGGATTGTTTCATTTTTTACTGTTGACTATTGCAAGTTCTATAAAGATATTCTAGATATAAGCCTTTTGTCAGATATGTGATTTTCAAATACTTTTCCCCAGTCTGTAGCTTGTCATTTCATCCTTTCCACAGGGTGTTTTGCAAAGCAAAAGTTTTTAATTTCGATGTCTAATTTGTCAATTTTTCATTTTATGTCAATGATAAATTGATTTGGTGTCAAGTTTAAGAACTCTTTGCCTTGCACTAGATCCCAAAGATTTTATTTTTTTCTAAAAGTTTCATGGTTTTATGTTTTACGGGTAAGTCCATGCCCCACTTTGAATTAATTTAATGTCCCACTTTGAGATGTGAGGTTTTGGTCAAGGTTCATTTGTCTGTGGATGCCAGTCACAAAGTGATCTTTTAAAAGGACAACTCTGATGTGGAATGGAGACCAGGGGATAGATGGTGTCCTGGCCCAAGTCTGTCTCACGGTGTGTCTAATGACTCTGTGGACTTACCCTGTGGCCATATCCCAGATCCATAATTGCATAATCAGGATAGATATTCTCAAGAGCTGGCAGAATCTCACATTGGTCCAATGGAGTAAAGGCTATAATGGTAGGAAAGCCCTGAAATGGTGTTCCTCCCCATCAAGATGGTAAGTTATAGACAATACCATATTCTGAGTGCAGTGACAGAGATTAATGCCCCCCCTCCAAGACTTAAGGATGCAGGAGTTGTGAGTTCCCATCATATCTCTACTAATTAATCTTGATTAATTATTACCACTAATTACTATTAATTATTACTCTACTATTAATCTCTATTAGTCATGTGGGTTTTAAAAATTTTTTTTCTATATTTTATAATATTTTAGCATCTTGGGGCCTTGTGGATCCAGGGAGGGATTGCCCTTCCCTGGGTTAGCTAATTCCTCAGGAGAGTAAATGACTTGACTGCAAGCACGCCTTTGATATGCAAACCAACCAGTGCCAAATCCATACTTCCACCTGTCTCCTTTTGTCAGGCTCCTGTAGTCTGAGACATTGTCCTCCTGCCTTAAATCAACCCAGAGCCAGGTACCGGACAACTAGGGACCACCCCCATAGCCTAGAGCCTGTAGATATTTTTCAAACCATCCAATCCTAAACTGCTCGGTTTGTTTACCTTGCTTCACCCATCCCTTCCCGCAAAAACCACAGTCAAGGCTCCCGCCCACTGTTCCCCTCTCTACCTCTGCCTCCTGACCGCCCTGGTGCTTCCTCACGTGGCCCTTGTGGCGTGCCGTGCCTCCTGTTTCTAGGGATCTGTGAGGATAAACTTCTTCTTTCGTTACAGTCGTTTCCATGTCTGCTTCTCTTACCGCGCCCTTTTAAAACAAGCCCTGGGTACATTTTAAGACATCTACTTAATTCACTGGTCTGATTCCAGATGAGGCCTATCATATTACAGTGGACCAACTTAAATTTAACCAATTGACAGCCCAATTGCCACTGTTCTTCTCAATGTACTATCCTTATGAGAACAGCCTCTGGTACTTGGTGCTACTATTGGTATGGCAAATGCATCCCTGTAAAGATGCATTTTCGATCCCTATAAAGAAGGAAGCTCAGAAGTAGTTCACATTTAGTTGGGAAGATAGCAATACACGTTCATAGTCAGACAGGATCGTGGCAACATTTCCGAACTGTCACAATGCTGTCCAAAGGGACTTCGATTAGATACTCCACAGAACATCACGAGGGTTCACTTTGTTGATGGTAGGAAGAGCAGGAAGAAGCAAGTACTCTAGAAGCCCTGATAAGACACATCTGCACCAGAAGGAGGGAGATAAATCCTACAAAATTTCAGGGGCCTATCTCATACATATAAGTTTTAGGAGTCCATCACCTGGGATGAGTGTTTTTGTCTTTTGTCTCAAACCTCTAAGAAAAAGCACACAGCTTGATGGGCGTCTTTGAATTTTGGGGCTGGCACATTCTACACTTGGGAATACTGCTCTGACTCACTTACTGGGTGACTTGAGAAGCTGCTGCCAGTTTTGAGTGGGACCCAGAGCAAGAGGGATCTTTACAGCAGACCCAGGCTGAGGTAAAAGTGGCCCCGTCATTTGGGCCATATGACCTGGCTGGTTCCATAGTGCTAGAAGTCTCTGTGGAAGATAAGGATGCCCTGTAGTGTCTCTGGCAAGCCTCAGCAGGAGAGCTGTAGTGCAGACCCCTCGGATTCTGGAGCAAAGGCTTACCACCTGCACCAGAGAACTGCTCATTTAACGAGGATCCCCCAATTTGCTGCTGTGCTGAAGTATTCGACATGCCTGACCAACCTTACGATTTGGTGGATGTGACATCACCCAGCTCATGATGAGTAGCTCCAGTCACACAGCCACTTGATGTCCTGTGCTGCTCCCTTAGCTCTCACACCTCTGGCCTTGTAGGGAGTTCCCTACAATCTGCTGATAGAGGAGGGAAAATCCAGTATGGTTCATGAATGGGTGAGCTTGAAACACTATAATTTCCTTTGTGCAAGAATCAGAAACAATGATGCCGTTGATGAGAGGGCTAAGGAAAAACAGGGGCGTGATTACCACAAGGCAATCAAGATTGTGGTCAACTCTGGGCGTAGGAGAAGTAGGGATTGAGATCAGGGAGAAGCATATGGGGGCTTTAAAGGTCTCAGTAATGTCTGATTTCTTAGGCTGAAGGGTGGATACACGTTTATTTCTAGTCCTTGAACTGTACATACACATTATATACATGCTTTTATGTATGTAATATATTTCATTAAAATATTTTTTTAAGTTTGTTTTAAAAATCTCTGTCAGTAAGGTGAAAAGGGATACAGGGTTCAGGGTCCGAAGTTCCTTCTCTAATCTGTGTGGCTGTGTCTCTGGACAGGATGTGGACGAGCTAGGATGGCTGCAGGTTGTCTTGGTCAGGCTGACTCTGTTTCTCCACACGTCGCCCTGGGCCTGTTCACCCAGAGGCTGGCACCGAGCATCACCAGGAGCAGGGGCACCTTCAGGAATACGAGGAGCAGGAAGTGGACGCTGCAGCGCAGGGACCTGTGAGAGGGACATGGTGACCGACAGTGAGCTTCCTCCTCACCGGGAGGCCCAGGCTCTCCCTCTCCCCCACCTTCCTTTGAGCCCAGGTCCTGTGGCCTCAAAACTCATATCAGCATCAAACCTGGGTGGGACCAGGGCCAGACGGCCCTGTGCCAAGGGCCACAGACCATGTCATTCAGCTCAAGGATCGACCTTGAGTGTCGGGACCCAGCAGATGCGTGAGAATGTGGGGGTGGGGAATGCAGAGGAAGAGAGATGTAGGTACCCAGCTAGGCCCTGGCTCCCAGAAACAGCTTTCTGAACCCAAGTGTTGATCCCCCAGCCATCAACACTCACAGGAACTCAGGTCTCGCTGGGACCAACTTTAAGGATAAAATGTCCCCATATAACCACTCCTCATTCAAATTAAAGTCTTGACTCTTCCTTAAATATGATCATGGGAGAAGCTCTTTGGCTTAAACCGTTCAACAATCTCAACCCCAAGGAGTGAGCTCTCCAAGCTCAGCTCATGGCCAATCCCCTGGGGCCCAGTGCCTGCCCCCTTTCCAGCTCCTCACAAATGCCATGTCCTCCCCGCATGTTGGACCTTTGTTTAATCTCTCCACCTCCCCAACCCTCTGCCTGGCTAGCAGCCTAAGGGGTTGGCTGATGCCTTCCGTGGAACTTTCCAAGATTCCATCGGGCCCCTGTAGCAAACCCTGCTGGTTCTCTGCCCGTATCCTCTTTGCTCACTCGAGCTCCTGGCAGCTGTGGACGATCTTGGACCCAACAATGGTTTCCCTCATCAAGCTCCCACATCTCTTGGGCTGAGGGCTGTCTCTAGCTATAGGAGTGCATGTGGCTTGCTGAGCAGAGCAGGCTGGAAGTGCTATGGAATTCATGCCCCCAGGAGTGACCCAGGAGCACTCTCCAGATTCTTGCTTGGTTGACTCTCCCACTTCCTTCAGGTCTCTGCTCAAACGTCACTTTATTTGAGAGGCCTTCCCTCAACACTCTCTGTGAAAATAGCAAACCCCACCATCTTCCCACACTGTGAGGGACAGGTGTGTGTGGACCACTTCCCCAGCTCCTCACCTCTCAGTGGGACAATTCTGGGCAATGTCCTATGCAGTCTCTCCGAGGGTGCCCAGTGGGACTGAGCCCAGCTGCTCCAGTGATAACTCGCATTAAAGTACACTTCGTTGGCTTTCCCTGCTTCCCACTCCCTCGCTATACTTCCTGGGATCACCTCTCCCTAACTAATTGCACCTAAATCCTTTCTCAGGAGCCGATTTTGAGGAAATCCAAACTAAGACAGTCTCTTTGTTATTGTTTTCACTGAGCATCTCGATGGCCTTCATCATGCCCCATCTTCCCACATGTCATCACTTCTCCTTTAACATCTGCTTAATTTTCCTCCACAGGAATTATCACAACTGACATCTCCTCTATCTATCTATCTATCTATCTATCTATCTATCTATCTACCTACCTCTATTATCTATCATCTATCTATCCATCCTATCACATATCTCAATCTATCTATTGTTATCAACTATCAGCTACCTATTCCTATCTATCTATGCATCAATCTATGTATCTCTCTACCATCTAACCATCCCTATCATCTATCTATCATCTATCTATCTATCTATCTGTCTATCTATCTATCTATCTATCTATCTATCTATCTATCTATCTATCTATCCATCTATCTAATCTATCTTCTTATCCATCTGGCCATTGTCTAAATCTACCCATTTGAAAGAAACTTCCTTGAGAGCACAACCTTGCCTGTTTGTTCACTGTGACATCCCTAGCATTTGGATCAGTTCCTGGCACATAGCAAGTAAATTAAATATTTGTTGAGTGAGTGAATGATTGAGGAAACCTGTGTCTCGGAAGCCCTACTTTAGGGAAGAAGCCAGGCAGGTGGTGGAAGACACTGGGACATAGGCACCTTACCCTTGGTGTTGGCTGGAAGGTCCAGGTGTCCATGTAGAGCTCTCATTGCTGGAGCCTATGGAGGAAGCTGAGGGTGAGGCCTGGTGCCTCGTCCGTGACTCTCCCCCGCTAGGTATGTGTCACCTGTATGGTTCTGACTTCACAAAGCAGAGGAAGCTCAGGGAAGAGGCTGGACAGATGTTCTGGAATCATCATCTCCCCATAGTCAGACCCAGGCCTGACCAGAGTAAAGGAGTGTCCCCAACAACCCCATCTGCTCTGCAGCCAGGTGGGCACTTTACAAACCAGGATCAGAGTCCTCACCTTCTGCCATTAGACATTTCAGTGTTTCTCATCTCACTGAAAACAGGAGTCCTTGAAGTTCAGCACACGAGTTAGACCTCAGGTCCCACCCCCAGCCAGTGCATCCACACACCACCCCCCACCCCCACCTTGTCTATGCTAGCAGAAGACTGTAGAGGTCCATTCAGGGAGATTTGACAGCAAGAACACCTCACACAGCTGATGGCTGGAGAATGCCTCCAGCCCCAAACGGGGAAGGTGGGTGGAATCTGCACCCTGGAAAGTGGAACCCCAGCCTCCTTAGCCCACCCAGCTCCTCAGACATTGGCAGCCTCACCTGTGTTCCCTTAGCAGGAGACTGGAGAATCCTCACTGGGTTAGTGGCCAACCAGGAGGAAGGACATACAGCGACAGACACTTAGGGACCCGGAGGAAAATGGCTGAGTCTCTGGGCAGTCACTTAAGGGTGAGGCTCTCCTCCAGCTCCCCACAAGCCCGTCACTCACCACTGAGCTCACAACCAGTTTCTTAGGGCCGCACTCTTAAATGCACACACTCTTAAATGCACACCTTTCAAGGTAAGCCTCCAACACGAAAGAGAGAAACCAACACAAAGGGAAAAAAGAAACTCAGAGGAAGATGAGACGATGCAGGAAGCAGAAGAAAAAAAAATGGATATCCTTAGATTGATAAGGGAAGACGTAGCTCTCACGAAACAAGAACAAGCTTATATATACATTAAAAGATCAAGTAACAGAATTTGAAAAGAAAAATACGTTAGAGGTGCCCCCTCCCACTTCTGCCCTGTCAGGTCCAGGGGTTCACTGGGCTCCCTCCTCCTGGTCAAGACTGCCAGAGGGAGAAGGGGCAGCAGGCTGGGGGGCCAGAGAGGAGGCCAGACAGACAGAGACACAGATGGACAGAGACACAGATAGACATCCAGAGAGACGGAGGCCAGTCAGAGGGTTGGGGGCTCCCTCTTGCTCTTCCCCATGCCCTTGCACAAACCCCCTCGACCCACAGCCCCACAGCCAGGGCCTCCAGAAAATGCAGAAATGGGTTCTTTTCTCCTAGGACCAGCACAGGTATTGGAGGCTGAGGAAAGCCCGAAGGGGGCCTGCTACAGAGGCCAGTGGGAGAGTTGGGGCTGGAGCTTGGATTTCTGGAGCAGGCATCACCCGGTCAGAGGGACGAGGCTGGCAGTCTGGGACATCTCTGAGCCTGGACCATCCCAGGGATCCTCTCCGGACCCTGGGTGAGGCCCTGGGCCCTGGGTCGTTGAGAGAGCTCAAGCCAAGGGAGAGTGAGAAGGGAATCCCTTTGGAGTAGACCCTCCCACACACAGGACAGGAAGGTGGCATGAGCCCCTCAGTCCTGATGGATCCCGTGACACAGGGCCCTCCCCACCTACACCAGCCTCAGAACCCTTGAGGCCCACAGACACTGTCAGGACCTGGGGTGGTGGCAGGAACCTTGGATGTCACACACACACTCTCACACACCCACACACATACACACACACTTGACACTCCTACTTACACATTTTCACACACACTCACACTTTCACACACTCACGCACATGCTCACATTCACACAACACACTTGGTCCTGAATCTCTGATGCACAAACACCAGGCCCAGTTCTCTCCTGAGTCAAAATTTCCTTGGATGCTCTGCAGGGATTCACTCAGATTCCTTTATCGCTGGTGCCAGAGAAAAGGCGGGTCTTACCTGAGGACACAAACACTTGAACCTGGAAGAAGGGGTCAGGCAGGAAGCCCCAGAGTCCTTCCTCCTGCAGTATGGTTGCAATCCCACACCTGTACTTTCCTGTGTCGTCTGCAGTGAGGTTCTCCAAGGTCACCGTGAAGGTGAGGTCCCCAGTGTGGTCCATGACGGATACTCGGCCGCTCCTCACCTCTGCCTCAGACCCTGCAGTCTCCACGATCTGCTGCCAAAGTGGCAAGCACGGTTGTCTGCACCAGTATTTGTTAAACGACTTGTATTCCTCCTTGTACCGACACTGCACGCTCAGGGATCCCCCCACGGTGCCCGTCACGGTGCTGGGGCCACTCAGAGACATAGAGCCTGGAAAACACAATCAGCCTTGTCTTCACCCTGAAGAGCCTGGGCCAGAGGGGCCTTGGGTGTCAGGTCCTCTGGAAGCTCAGAAGTCACCCTGAGGCCGGAGGAAGGAGGGGTCAGGAACCAGAGAGGTACGGGCTGTTTGCAGACACGGGGGGAGATCCAAGGAGATGCCTGGTGTAGGATTCTGAGACTCGAGAGGTCATGCCCAGCCTGTGTGTGCTCAGTCAACTTAGAATGCGAGAGGGAGAAGAAGACTTTGGTGGCCCCCAGACAGCTTCTGTGTCCCCAGAAGTATCAGTCCTGAGAGGAGAAACCTGTCCCCATCAATCACCAAGAATTGAATGAAGCCCCTATGTATACTCTGAATGAAAGGATGGGTGGAGAGATGGATGGATGGATGGACAGACAGATGGAATAGGAAACAGGAAATAAGAAAGGGAACCAGGAAAAACTCAATGAAGTCCAGTATTGACAGCGTCCCTCCCAGGAGGAAGCCTTTAGCTTCTGGCTATTCCCCCTTCTCAGAAGCTCATCTGTGGGCCCCAAGCTTATAATTCCTGCGCGTGTAGGTGGAACCTCCCGCTCATAGGTCTGGGTCACACAGGAGATGGGAGATGGCCATGAAGTATAAAGAGGCCATTTAGGAAGGGGCTTTTATTGGCCCCGATTCAGGGATACTCACACTTTGATTTCCTTCCCGGGACAGACTCCTGCAGCAACACTTGCCATCACCTACCATCTTTAGGGACCCCTTGCTCCACACTGCTGACCCACCGGAGTTTCTTCCCTCTCCCGCTCCTGAGCAGCACCCCACCAGCTTTGGCATGCCCTGGGCCTCATCTCCAGGTTCCCCGCCACCTCCAAGATTTTGACATTTCCCCCTCTCCTCCAGTCACTTTGGAGGCTCCAGTTCCAAATGATTAGGACCCAGCCCCCTAAACTCTCTGCTTCCTGCCTGGAGAGCCACGCTGGCCCTAGACCCCTGAGGGGTCGTCATTACTCCAAGCCACAGCTGCTGCCTGATCTGCTCTGGATGGGAAGGGGTTAACCGGGGCAAAGGGCTACTGAGAAATGGTGTGAGCAAAACACCAAACTTCTGAAAAAGAGTTGGGTATATAATCTACCTATCGTCTATCTGTCTGTCTGTCTGTCCATCCATCCACCCATCCATCCCTCCCTCCCTGCCTCCCTCGACCCATCCAGCCACCCAGGCAGTATATTGTCATCCACAGATTGTGAGGCTTTTGCTATTTTTATTCTAAAATTAAAAGAAAAACCATAGTTTTTGCTTCTTCATTTTAAATATCTTGCATGTTCTCACGTTATTTCCCCACAAGTCAGCTCAAGCGGCTCACTGACCTCTATTCTACGTCAGAGGGCCGTCCGCCTCTCCCACCAACATTCCCTGAAGCAGGGGTTCTCAACCAGGGGCGATATTCCTCCCCCCACCCCGGGGACCTTTGGCAAAGTTTGAGGACATTTTTGGTTGTCATAACTTGGAGGGGTGGGGAGTTGATGTTGGTACCGAGTGGCTAGAGGCCGGGGATGCTGCTGGACATCCTACAGTGCACAGGACAGGCCCCCACACAGAGTGATCCAGCCCCAGTGTCAGCAGTGCTGAGGTTGAGGAGCTTTGCTTGAGGGGGCAAATGCCCCAGCCCGAGGATCTCCAGACAGCCGAGGGGCCGGGGGAGAAGGGATGGCAGCACCGAGCCCTCTCCGTGCAATCGCTGTTCTGGGCTCAGGCTCTGGACGCACTGTTCTCCGTTTTGGAGGCGGGGGACGGGGCTTCGGGGCAGGACTGTGACTTAGCCTACTCCCTCAGTTGCTTAAGCCCCACCCTTGAAGATCTGGGGAGTGCTTCCTCAGGTCTGGGTCCCAAACACTGTGAGGGACACTCTGAGTCACACCCAGAGCCTCCCTCTCCTCTGATACTCTGCCAGACCCTGACCCTGAGCCAGCATGGGCATCCCCCCACCCCCCGACCCCACCTCACCCCAGAGCAAGCCCCCTGCGCACTGGGGCCTCGAAAAGAAACTTTGACTTTCTCTTTCCACCACCATTTCTGGAAATTCTCAGAGCAGGACTGACCGCAAGTTCCCAGCAGCCTCACCTCCCGGGGGCCCCCGGTGCAGAGCCCCCCCTGCAGCTCGGGGGGGGGGGGTGTATACAGGAATGGATATTCACAAGGAGGCAGACCAGCAACTGGCGTCCTATTATACAAAGAGCGATGACTTTGGAAATAAAGTGTTTTGGTTTGAATCTTGCAGCGTCTTTTATGAACTGATCTTAATTATTTGCACCTCTCCGAGTTTCGGTCTCTTGTTTTAATACGGATTGTGATGAGGATTGGATTAGATCAGAAGGGAAAATCAGGTAGTCCAGTGACGAGCCCAATTACTATTAGCTCTCTGCTCCCCTCTCCCCTCTCAGTGAATCAAGACGTTATTCCTGATTTTAATAATGATGGTAATAGCAATGAAAGTGGCCGAATTTACTTAGGGCTCAGTATGCGCTCACTGCGTGGGAAGCATGTTAGCATTTAATCCCGGTCCTATCCCGATCAGGAAATACCATGAGCCATATGAAGGCTTTTATATGCTCACCTCATCCCCTTTTTCCTTGTGTCTTTATTTCTTCCCCTTCTCATCACCACCCATTCCTCACCCTGACCTGCCAGCGCAGACTTCCCCGGTCCAGGCCCAGCCCCGCTCACCTGGGACACAGAGAAGCAGCAGAGCTGATGGCAGCCACATGGCCCTGTCCCCCTGGGCGGTCTCTCCTGCTGCAGCTGGGCCTGAGGCTGGAGCCTCCCCACGGAGGGTTGGCTCACCCATCTCCCTCTTCTGCTGTTCCTGGCACGTCTCTGCTTCCTTCTTCAGTCTCTTGGTTCTGTCCTCAGAGCTGCTCAGAAAAGAGGGGAAGCTGGGGGCCCAGGGCATCATGTGCCAAAAACTTACTGAAGTTCATCCTCATAAAATATATTTGAATGTGCAGTTCCTGTTTCTGTTCGATGTGAAGATAATGCCCTTTTCATTACTCACCACAGCTGACAGGCCCTTCTCTAAATCACAGCATAGTCCCGATGGCCGCACCCATCTGGGCTAATTTCCACCTAGATTTTCCGCGCAGGTCGTCCCCTTTATGAATAGCCAATATCCTGTGGCCGGCATGAGCAGTCCCGTGCGGTTCAGGCAGGACTACACATTCTCTGGACAAGACCAGCTACTTGCAGGGTCCGGTGCAAAGTGAAAATGCCCTTGTTTCAGAATTATTAAGAATTTCAAGATGGCGACAATGGAGCATTAAACCAAGCATGGGGCCCTTGTCAGTTCAGGGCCTGGCATGACTGCCCTGGGTGCAGCCCTATGAAGCTGGCCCTGTCTCTGGTCCTTGGTGGTACAGATAGTGAGGCTGGGTCCACCCTGGGGGGCTCTGCTCTTGTGAGCCCCCAGCTCTTTGTCTGGCCCCACCAGACCCCAGAGGTCTCGAATGGTCTCCTGTCTTGGTCACACGCTCCATCGCTCTGGCACCAAGCAGAACTTGACAATCCATCCTCAAGCCTCACCTTTAACCTGTGTGGTTAGATGAGAAGCCAAGATTCTCAGGGGTAGAAAAGTTTCAGTGTGTCGAAAGGAAACTCAGGTGGACCTGGCCAGAAATATGTCCAATTACTCAAAACAGCCACAGAGGACTTAAAAGGCAGACACAAATTTAGAACACTTTACCCAAGAGCTTAGATTCATGTAAGTTGAAGCTAAAATTCTGGATTTCTATTGTCAAACATCTTCTCTTAGTTGGGTGTTTCAGTAAACACGTTTCTTGCTTGTTCATTTTTTGCTGCAGTGGGAAGCTTCCTATTTTCTGGGGTTGGGTGATGTGTGTGGCACGTGTGTGTATGTGTGTGTGTGCGCGGACCTCTCCCTCCCGTGGTGGAAGGCGGTTTCCTGCACAACGTGTTAGTCTCGCGGAGCTGACAGAGCTCGGGAGAAGGAAGTTTGCTAGAAGCAGAGGGATTTTTCAGTCCATTAGCCCTATTTACTTACATGTACGGCTTTGGTACCTGAAAAGGGACAAAGATTCGTATTCATATTCTCTGCCTTTTATTCACTAGTCCTTGTGATGCTTTACCTGAAAATTATTATTTTCTTTTTAACATGACTTTAAAAGAAAATCATTCCCCCCTAAATGTGATTTGTGAGGTGCAGCTGGAAGTTTCACTTGCCGCTTCTTAGCTGTATGTCCTTTGGGGCGTTATGTGATCTCTGTCAGCCCAGGATTCAAAGTAGCCCCCCCACCCCTTCCCAGCTCACTCCATCTGGGCGCAGCTGGCAGTGGGTTAGCAGGTGTGTGCGCCTGCGCGTGTGTGTGGTGGGGGAGGCAGGAACGGGCTGGTAAAGGATGTCTCCCTCTTTCAGCCTCCAGAGATGGTACAGCTGTGTTGGCCTAGGCAGCTCAGCCAGGCTCATTAGGGACAAGCCTGTCCTTTCTGTGACTGTTGTCTGCCAGTGACAGGCCGGCCTGCCCCTACTACCTGCCTTACACCCTCAGCCCTCTAAGGGCAGAGCCCCACGAGCTGCTCGTGGCTCTGGGATCCGAGGAAGGGTGCGTCATTCTCAGTCTCTCTGGAGGAGCCCCGTCTGGGGCAAGGCAGGTGCAGTGAGGGCTCCTCAACACGCCTCCCTCTGAGTCTGCGAAGGGGATGGTTCATAGCTACAGACTTTTCCAGAAAGGCATTCTCACCATCCTCATTCTGGACAAACTGCCTGTTGTGCATTTGTTACCCCGGCCCCTGGCCCCATAACCACAACCCCACTCAGAACAAGTCTAAGACATTCTCTTTAGGAATGTGTTTTCTCTTACAGGAAACCACAAAGAGAGGAAGGAGGAGATGGCCGAGAAACATAGTCGAAACCAGTTGAAACCAGGTGAAGACAACATGGCAGTCTGACTTGACCTGACATAGACCCCACAGCTCATTATACACTCATCGTAATATATTACCATGTTACACAACACACCCACCAGCGCCATGCTGACAGTTTACAATTGCCATGGCAATGACAGGATATGACTAAATAAGGAAAGAAAAGAGGTGGCAACTTCGTTTCCCCCGAAAAACCTGCCCTGTTCCCCAAATATGATGAATATTCCTCCCCATCATTATCTCGACCCTGTATAACAGCTGCTTACTCGCCCCAAGAGCTGAGAAGCTGATTTGTGAACCTAGTTCCCATTTCTCCATTCTTTGGCCATTGAATAAAAGCCTGTGCCATTGAATGCTCAGCTGTGGTTTTGTTTCAAATCCATGACACTGAACAGAAAAGAACCCTCCAGGGAAGGGACGGATTGTGGGTACGAGGCCCACCCATGGGTTCCTCCTCAGAGCTCCTCCAAACGTGGGTTGGAGTCCCACCGGAGTGAGCTGACTTTGGTAACACGCAGGGTCGTATTAGTCAGCTTATTCTTGGTGATGCTGCTGTAACAGAACCCCCAAATCTCAGAACATTATAACCACAAACATTTATTTCTCACCCGTGTTACATGTGTGCAGTGGGTGACCTTTGCTTGGGGTCAGACTGAAGGAGCCGCCCTTGTCTGCAGTAGGAAGAGGGAAACCACATAGTGGCTCCTAGAGCTGCTGCTCAGAGGGGGCACATGTCACTTAGGCTCACACTTCACTGGCCAGAGCAAGTCATATGGCCAAGCCTGAGGTCAATAGGATGGAGAAGCATAATCCTCTTACACGGAGAGGCAGCAAGTGATTGCACACAGCAGCACAATCTACCATCAAAGGCTTCTCTTAACTCAGCTTGAAGGTCACCAACAGCACACACACCTCACGGCTTCCTGCTCGTCTCAGGTCCAGGCAGGGGGGCTGCAGGTTGGCTTAGCAACACAGGTGTGTGTTTCCGTTTCCTTAGCTACAGACAGGACACTTGGCCATATGCACGTGGCAAAGCTGCAGGGACCCAACTTAAACCAGATGCACACCAGGCCCTCGGGAGGTGCACACTCTGACATGTCACTTGCCCAGCTTTCTCAGTAGATGACAAACTCCTTGAGGGGATGGCTCATGTCTCGGGCACCCTGGGATTTTTCAGTGTCAAGGCCAGGATCTGCAACTACTGCCCACTCCAGAGCAGGCCCTTGTCCTCCTGTCCCTGATTCCTGTCCTGGAAACTGCTTTCTGGTCCAAGAGGGCAGAGCTAGAGGAGGCCTGGGAATAATGACCCTGGCAGCAAGGTGCACACGGTAGGACAGGGAGCCCGTTGCCCTCCCTTGCCCTCTGAGGCCCACCAGTGGCTGCTCCTGGGGGGCAGCTCATGGGGCTTCCACAAATCTTGTCGGGATGTGTTCTCAGAGCAAACGCTGGGTGTTTGTAGGACAGAGTGGGGTGGGCAAACTACATGCTTCTCCCTGCCTCCTCAGTGCTGTGTTTGCTCTTTACAACTCCTCAAAGGTCACCCTCACTCCCTGCTCAGTCTTCAAGGATGAGTTTAAGCCACCCCTCTGCTCGAAGGCACCCTGTCTACTCCAGGTCTTCCTGAGACCTTCCTTCGGGGTTGCTGCCATCTGCGAAGCTTATTTCTGTACTTAATCACGTGCACCTGTGTTGTCACTGACCTGCTTCTCGGCCGTTGTTTCCTGGAGAGGCTGTAGCCTCCACAAGAGCAGGGCCTTATGCTCCAGCCACTGTGCCCTTTCCCCTGGGGGGTCTAGCACCTGTGCTCCCCTGATGAAACACTCTTTCCCCAATTCTTCTCTTGCCCTGCCCATCCTCATCTTTTTCAGCTTAATGTCACCTCCCTGGAGAGGTGGCCTCTGGTCACACTTCCTAGGGCTCACCTCTATTAGTCCCCATCACCGAACACTCTATATTTCCTGCAAAGATCAACCAATGTCGTATCACACGTTTATTTCTTCATTTGCTCACTTCCTTTCCACCTCCCTCACTAGGACGGAGACTGTGCAACCACAACAGCCCTGCCTGATGTGCCCACCACAGGTCTCCCTGGTGCCCAGACCTGGCATTGAGCTGACTTAAGGCATATTTGTTGAATGAACAATTGAGTGAATGAGGAACCGACCTGGCCGCAGAGGCTGGCCCCAGAGGGGCCACTGGGAGGTCCAGGCCCATGTTTGCAGAAGGAAAAGTAGCCTCAGCCCTAACTCCCTCGATGGTCAGTACTGGGGTTCCCACAGGACAGGAGTCCACCTTTGGGGGGCTGTATTAGTTTCCCAGGGATGCTGCAACCAATTGCCACAAATTGGCTGACTTAAAACAGCAGACATTTATTCTCTCACAGCTCTGGGGACCAGAAGTCAGAAATCAAGAAGTCGACAGCTCCCTCCAGAGGCCGTAGGAAGAGTCCTGCTTTGCCTCTTCCAGCTTCCGGTGGCTGCAGGCGTTCCTGGGACACGGCAGCATCTGTCCAATCTCTGCCTCCATTTCGCACGGCCTCCCTTCTCCCCGAGTCTTCTCCTCTTACAAGGACTCTAGTCACTGGATTTAGGGCCCACCTGGATAATCCAAATGATCTCATCTCAAGATCCTGAACTCAAAGAAGTCTGCAAAGACCCTTTCTCCAAACTAGGTCACATTCCCAGGTTCGGGTGTTGGGACTATCAGACTTTCTCGACGCCAGCACTCCGCCCTTGGGAGCCAAGAAGGCAAAACTCAAACACCCGCTGTTCTGGCCGAGGCGGGCACGGCCTCCTCGTGGAGCTGGAGGCACAAGGGCCATTCACCTGTTTAGGTCGTGGGGCCGGCTTGGGAGGCCCCGTGCGGTACGGAAGGCCCAGGAGCACTGACAACGCTTAGACGTGTTCCGCTATCACATGTTTAATCATAAAACTTGACTTCTAACATGTCAACCAGCGGAATTCTAAAGTGCATGTCTTCGTGATAACATTTCCAAGGTACTCTTGCACCCCAGAAACGTATTCTGTGCTGGTGGAATTTGGCTTCAGCCAAATCTGAACACTCAGCCACTTGGCACCTGGCGAAACTGTGCAATACGTACCTCGGCCTGGGCACTGATGGTGTCCTGCAACAGCTGTATGCTCAGAGCGGGTGCAATATAAACACTCAGTAGGAAGTTCTGAATGGATACATAACAGGCTTCCCCTAAGCAGCCCTCGATCCCATTTCAGGGAAACGAAATATTTAAAATCAGTTGGATATTTCCTACACAGCCTTGGGGAGGGAGGAAGAAAGAGACTCTGGGAACCGAGGGATCATCCTGACCAAAATAGTGTCAGGATCCTGCTTTGGGCTCCTGCCTCAGGGCCTTTGCACTTGCTGTTGTCCTTGCCCAGAGTTCTCTTGCCCCAGTAGGCTGGCTCCCCGCTTCCTCAGCTTTCTGCCACAAGTGTCACCTTATCAGGATGGCCTTCCTTCCCTCCCTATACAAAATGCAGCACAACTAGTGCTGCTTGCTGCCCACCCCTCCTCACCCCCAGGACTCCCTCTCCCTCTTCCTCTCCTTTGCTATGTTTTCCATAGCATTTATAATCAGCTATTTATTACTGATTTGTTTGTTCACTGCCCCCCTCACTAGAATGTCAGCTTTATAAGGGCAAGATTTGCTTTGCTGACTGGTGTATACCCAGTGCCTAGACTAGTGCCTGTCATGCAGGAGGTGCTCCATAAATAATCGTGGAATGAATGAACGAATGAATGAGGAGCTCAGTCTGGGGAGGAGCCACACGAGCAGGTCCCTTACCCTGATGGTGGCCCGGGTGGATGTGTCCTGAACATCGAGCACACCTGGCACTCACCATCAGGGACATGGGGGACCAGGTGTCCTTGTGGAGCTCTTGGGGCTGGAGGGCATGACAGAGGGTGAAGAACACAGAGGCCAGTGCTCTCCCTGGCTCTCCCCACTGTGTCCTGGCACCTGCACGGCTCTGACTTCGCACAGAACACGACACTCAGGGAACAGGCTACACGATGCTCCGGGAAGAACATCGCCCTGTGGCCAGACCCAGGCCTGACCAGAGCGCTGGGGCTCAAATCCCCCAGCACATCCCAAGCTGCTCTGTGGTCGTGTGGGCAATTTCCACATGCGACCTTGAGAGTGAACCTCCTCTCCCCAGGTCGTATAAGTGACCACAGGAGGAACCTGCTGAGTCCAGGGGGGACATTTGAAAGTCTGTGCGAGGTACAGTTAGATTTCTGGATTCCCCCTCCACCAGCCAGAGACCGGGATGGAATTCATTTTCTGGAGAGATTAATGGAGAAAGGCTGGATGCAGGGATGGCTGGGTGAGGAGCCATCCAGAAAACTCAGCCCTGACACCTTCATCCGTCTCTCACTCGTTGCTGTTGAT
This sequence comes from Tapirus indicus, assembly GCA_031878705.1. Taxonomy (NCBI): domain Eukaryota; kingdom Metazoa; phylum Chordata; class Mammalia; order Perissodactyla; family Tapiridae; genus Tapirus; species Tapirus indicus. Next base: position 53,662,835 of record CM062932.1, read on the forward strand.
CCATTGCTAAGGATGTTTGGGAAAAGCCTCCGTTTGGGCTAGTTCACTTGCTCTGAGAAAGCAAAGTCCTCATCGGATTAACACGGCGGGGCTTGGCTTCTGGCTCACAGAGTCACAACATGGGCGTTTGGTGAGTGGCTTTTCACGAGATGTTTCAGGGTCCAGGGTCCTTCTGTCCTGGGCCCTCACCACCCCCTAGGGCTTCCGCTGGATCCTGAGCATCCGGCCAACAAGGGGAGCAAGAGGGAGAATGTGGAGGACAGGACAGGGATAGAATTTAGGGCCTAGCCTGGAAGTCACCATCATGGCTTCCAGATTTCAGGCCCCGCTGACCTGCAAGGGACACTGGTGATCTCTGTGTGTCCAGGAGGGACAGGAAATGGGGTTTGGGGAGGACACAGCAGTCTCAACAGGAAAGGAGAGATCAAAACATGCAGAAGAAAGGACTCGGGGAACAGAGAGATGCGGTGAGCAGAAAAAACTAAAACAACTTAAAACATATTTTGAAAAATAAGAGAAGACATTTATTTGCCAAAATTAAAACAGGATTTACTTCAAAAGAAATGGTCAGAGAATAAGAGAGCTTTTTGAAATTGAAAATCAAATAGTGAGATCGCCCATCTGACTGCGGCCTCTGCCCGAGTGGAGAGTCAGGGGCCTCTCAGAGCCCCTCCGCCAGATGGAGGGTTCCAGAGGGAGAGAGAAGAGGGGAGGGGAAGGATGCGGGAGGAGCCCCAGAAACGTCACACGTACATTGGGGACTGCCTCTCAGGCAGCTGTACAAGTCAACAGACCCACATTCTTCACAAATGCTTCTTCCAGAAAGTATAAGAACCTGGGTTTTCCCCGGGGCCAGAAAAGGAACAGAAGCAGAATGGGAGACTGAGGAAGGAACCCAGGGCACACACAGGTGGAGAGAGTTGAGGTTAAGCAGGACACGGGGTGTGAGTGTGCAAGGGCAGCTGGTGAGAGACCCTGGGCCTTGGGCTGCCAAGAGGGGCCACAACCCCTCCAGGGAAGGCCAAACGTGGGCCCAGGGAAAAAAATACCATCTCCTTCAGAGTGGGGGGACATGGGTCCCACAGTCCTGCTGGCTCTGAGGTAGAGCTGCCAGATGAAATACAGGACGCCTAGGTAAAATTGCTAAATCTGGTGACTCTAACTTAAGAATTCAGGACCCCCATCCCCCGGCCCAACTACCATCACAACCAGAAAACTCAGAATCCTCCAGGCCCTCTGAGACTTCAGTTAAGGCCTGGGGCAGAGGCCAGGATCTCAGACACACCCACACACACACACACACACACACACACGGAGTCTGTCTCGAGTCATCAAAGCCCAGCTCTGGTCCAGCTCTTCTGTCCTCAGGGACCAGGCGAGTTGGCCCTGGTGATGGAGCAAAGGAGGGACTTACCTGGGAAAATCGACTGTATCACCTTGACTGTAGGAGAGGCAGAGGTAGGAGAGGCAGTAATCCATTGCTTCTGCGTCTAAACAGTCCTGTTTTCATCCCAGACCAGTCAATAGCTGCTTCATCCTGAGTGAGGTTTTCTGCGGTCACTGTGAAGGTCAGTCCCAAAGACAGTCGTAGGTGGACACCCAGCACTTGCCACTGCCTCTGGCCCCACAGCCTTCCCCTTGGCTGGCGACACGGGTCCCTGCGCCAGTGTTTGCCGAATGTCTTGGACCCTCCTCATGCCAAGAGGGTGTGCTCAGAGACCCCTTCATGGTGCCCACCGCGGTGTGGGGGCCCCTCAGGCTGGAATTCTGGAAAATGCAAGCCTGAGTCCCAGCTCCCCACCCAGATGGGCCTGGAGCAGTGACACCTGGGGTGCAGGTCCCCTCAGTGCTCCTGGGGAGCATCACCCTGCAGCCGGAGGAGGCAGCAGCCGGGGAGACGGGCTTACTCCGCGGCCCGGGGGTGCAAAGGCCCATGTCAGGAGCAAGCCTCCATCTGGCCTCGGTTTCCCAGGCGTAAAGTGGAGGGGATGGATTAAATGACCTGTATAGTTTCTTGAGCTCCATTTTCTAGAATCAGGAGATGCCTGAGGGAGATTTGAGTGTGTCTGCCTGGCACGCAGGGGCTGTCAATAAAGGATTGATGTCATTTATAAAGATAATGGTAAGACGCAGGGGGCAGTGGCTACTCTGAATACTAAGTAGGGGCTGCTTTATCCTCGCAGTGGGAGGTGGGTACCAGGTCTTGAAAGGAGCCTCCTGGGAACTGACCAAGACCATTCCCTTGTCTGGGTGAGGGAAGGACACTCTGCTGAGAGTCCTGGGCTCCTTGCTTCTGAGTGGCCCCAAGAAGGCGGCAGGCGCCACGGGGGGATCCCTGAGCGTGCCGTTTCTGCACGAGGAGAAATTCAAGATGAACACTAAGTTCTGGTACAAAGAACAATATATTTGTGGAAGCCACCAAACTGGAGAGAAAGCAGAGGAGAGGCCCTGTGTCTGTCAGAGACCATCCTTAGGCCCTCACATTCACAGTGACCACGGAGAACCTTCATGCAGACCATGAGGGAACTCACTGGGGCGAGATTGAAGTGGGCTGGTTACAGGAGGACTCGGTGGACTCAGTCCCAACCCTGCGGTCCAGGTGGCCGTGTCTGTCTCCGCAGGTGAGACCCTCCCACTCCAGGTCCGGGGCTGAGGTCCCAGGCCCCACACTTTTATACCCGAGAAGCCCTCAGGGAAAAGCAGCAAGTTCGGCTCTGGGTATTGGGTATTTGAGAGGCCGTGGCGTTGTATTTGCTTGTGTATGTGTGTCCCTGTATCAGACCTGGTCTGATAGCACAGCAGTTTGGGGCCAGAGGTGTCTTGGCCAAGAACGAGGAGAGAAGCAGCTGAGTCTTGGGTTTTGAGACATAGCGGCTGTACTGTCCTCATGGCCCCAAAAGGGCTGCAGTGGGTTGCCACCTCTACTGTCCTTCCTTTTTTGTGTGTGTGTGTGAGGAAGATTGGCCCTGAGCTAACATTTGTTGCCAATATTCTTCTATTTTGTATTGTGGGTTGCCGCCACGGCATGGCTGCCAATGAGTGGTGTAGGTCCATGCCAGGGAACTGAACCCAGGCTGCCAAAGCAGAGTGTGCTGAACTTAACCACCAGGCCTTGGGTCTGGCCCCTCTATTGTTCTTTCTGAACAGCCTACCTTTGGGGGCACAGGCTCCACTCAGCAGTCCAGTGCTTAGAGATGGTCCTCCCCTTATCCTAGCGTGGTTGGTCTTCAAGGAGTAGAGGAGATGGTCCAGGCTCTGAGGAGGCCCAGAACCCAGCTCATGGCTTTAGATGTCCCTGCTCCAGTAATGCAAACCCGGGCCACCCTCTTCCAGGTCTTTAGAACAGAAAGGGTTGCATTTTCCACCCACTGTGCTCACTTACTCTTGGGGAAATTCCAGATCAGGGTCTTCTGGTAGAATCTGGTGTAATCTGCAGTCGCCACAACAAATGCCTGTGAGGCAGCCTCAGGCCCATCTTAGGGGCTTTCTCGTCCAGGCCTCCCCGGCTAAGGCAGGAATGGAGATGGGGCAGCTGGGGACGGGATGCTCACTGGAGGCCGGGCCCGCGTTCTGCGAGGTGCTGTGGTCAGGCTCAGGGGAGGAGTCACCCGGTTCCCCCCAGGCCTCAGGGTGGCTTCAGGGAGCCCTCGGCCACAGGATTGTGTCTCCCCACCCCTTCCTTAGTGTGAGCGATTCAAAGCCCAGCCCGTGCCTGGTAAGCAGAGGGGACAGTTAGGAGAGACTGCAGGCCAGATGTGTGTCGGTCCGCAGAGTGCCACAGGCCTGGCTGCAACTCGTCCCTCCCGGAAGTTGCCGGCCTGCACACAGCGCTGAGGGGTTGCTGACAACGGCCTACCTGCGGGCGGAGGTGCCTGAGGACCCACAACGTTGCCCCTGTGGCTTCGCCTCTTGGGAGCCAGACCCCATGTCCTGGAGCTCTGGGCTCCCATGTCTCCCTCCTGCTTCCCTTCCCTGGTCCACGCAGCCTCAGCACCTCCACCCTGCCCAGCCCTCCGAGGTCACACAGGACAGGGTCTTGCTGTACACTCCGGCCCTTCCATTTCGTCTTCCCACACATGTGGCCAGAGAGGCCATTCTCCATACTCCCGCTTCTGCCCCAACTTCCCCAAAAGGTCTCTTTCTACTGTTATCCTGACCTCTCTCTTCTGCTCGGTCTTTGACCTTCTGTTTCTTCCTGGGAGCCTGATGGGGCTGGCAGTTTCCATCTTCCTTGCCAGATACAGCAGCGGCCACCAACATGCATTGAAGACTTGCTGTGTACTAGGCTCTAAGCTAAGAACTATATATATATGTGCTTCATTTCACATAATTTTGTTAAATCGGTAAACTTATTATTATTATCTACTTTACATACGAGCAAACTGAGGCTCAGAGAGGTTAAGGAAGTTGCCCAAAGTCGACCAGCCAGTTAAGTTGCAAAATTGGATTTCAAACCCAGGTAGTCTGGCTCCACTCCCACGCTTTTAAGAACCACACTATACTGATCTCCAAGTGAAGCAGTGGGGAAAAGAAAGAGGCAGGAAAACAGAGTGGTTTTAGCACTTGTCCTGTGTACCAGAAGCTCCCTCTGGCCCTCAGGGGCAGCCTGCAGAGACGATTTGAGGCCCAGGGAGGGGGTGGGGCACAGTGGGGTAGGGAGGGACCTGAAGCCACCGGCTGAGAAGTCAGTTGCCTGGCGTGGGGGAGGGAAGACCCAGGGGCCTCTGGAGGACTCATGAGGGTGTTTCAGGGGCTTCCCACAAGGGAACTCAAAGTCTCTGGACAAAGGTCTCTGCTGCAAAAATTAGGACATGGGTTGGCCATGTGGGGCCTGGAGGGTTCATGGGAGATGGGGAGCTCCAGGTTGAACAGTGGAATATCCACCTCCTCTTCCCTTGAGGAGGAGACTAGAGGTCTTGGAGGAACCAGATCCCACCTGCAGAGCTAGGGGGCTGGGACCAGAGCCGGTGCAGCCACAGGTCCTGGGAGGAGAAGCCACAAAATTAACAAAAATGAGCAGCTGTACTGGGATGTCAGGTAGCCATTAAGAAACACCAACATGTCCCAGGCAAGAGCTGAGGAATGTGTGTGTGTCTGTGTCTGTGTCTGTGTAAGGGGGGAAGAGAGAGAGAGAGAGAGAGAGAGAGAGAGTGTGTGTGTGTAAGAGAGGGGGAGAGAGAGAATTAGTTAGCTGTGGGAAAGGACTGGAAGGAAAGGAAGTCTGGGTAGAGGCCCTGCCTTGGTCCTTTTTTCCCTCTTTCTTAAGCCGATCCAACTGTCAGACCCAGTGCTGAACTGGAAACATGGACAGTGCCCCCTCAGTGGTTGGCTGCCATGGCCACTGTCCTTCTCAAGATTCCTGCCACAGGGGTTATGGGGCCACGTGACCTGAACATAGGGGAGGTAAAGAGAGGAGGACCTGAGGAGGCAGCTCCCCGCCTGTCACAGTGTCCCCCACTGGTACCTACTCAGCAGCGTCCACTTCCTGCTCCTGAGCATGCTCAGAGCTGTCCTCTGGGTGAACAGACCTCAAAGGGGCCCTGGAGGGAGACAGAGTCAGCCTGACCAGGTGAATCCACCATGCAGCACACAGCCCCCGTGATGACCTGTCCAGAAACACGGACTCTCAGACAAGAGGAGAGCAATTTTCAGGCTCCAGACTTTGAGAAAAGAAACGTGCCAAAACTGTGATTGCAGAGGGAACACAGCCCTCAACTCCTCGGAGTCCCCAGGGATCGCCATGTCTCAGTCCTTTAGTAACCTGACCTCTTTGTAGCATCCCCTTCCCCACAGCCCCACATTCTCTGTGACTGAAGGGGTCAGGTTTTTCTCCTATTTCTCTGACTGCTCTCAGTCCATCTTGGGAACTTTCTTCCTCTTACATTTTGTCCCCTCCTGAGATTTCCATCCTAGGCTGCCTCTTCTTATTCTATCCGTTTCCATTGTGTGGTCTCATGGCATCCGTAATCTTATTTATCATCAGTATTCTCACATCATTTATTTCTTCACAGATTTCTCCAAAGTTTCAGATCTATGTATCCAGCCACCTGCTCAGCTTCACCTCTGGGGTGCGTCATTGGCGCCTCAACCTATCCAAACTGCATTCTTCCTCTCCCTCCCCCTCCAAACTGACTCCTTCTCCTGTGTTCCCAAGATCAGTCATGGCATCCCCGTCCCCACTCCTGCTCAGGCCTGAAACCCAGATGTCAGTCTTCAGGCCTTCTTCTCCCATATGCCCCACAGTTAATCATTCAGTAATTCCTGTAGATGGTGCTTCCCAAATATCTCTTGAATTTGTCCCCTCCTCTCAATACCCACTGCAGTTACCCAAGTCCAGGAACCCCTTATTATTTCCTCTGTATTGTTGCATCTGCACCCTAATATTCTCTCTGCTTCCAGTTTTGCCCAAATCCAATCCATTTCCCATACTCAAGGCAGAATGATCTTCAATACAACAACCACCACACCCGTCAATAGCTCTTCCTCTTCTTAAAATTAAGTCCAAGAACTTCAACAGAGCTCTGAACGGTCCAGCTCCTTGCCCGTGGCTGTGGTGGAAGGTGCTGAGTGTGTGACAAATCAAACACAGCCACAGAGGCCCCAGAGCAGGGTAGTGCGGAGAGATACTCAGAGACAGAGAGAAGCCGTTATTAACAGTTTGTTTTATTCACTCAGCAAAGAGAAGCAACATGAACTATTTCAAACAAACAGGTCAGCCATGAGGGTAAGTTGGCCTTTTCCGGGTAAATACACACAAATTGATACCATTTGTATATATCAGCAATCGACCACATAGACAATTCAGTGGGGAAAAGAATATACAATTGCAAGGAAAAATATTAAAAAGGTTGGGAATGAACTTAAAAAAAAAAGTGGGACAGCTAAAAAATTTCTATAAAATTCTATTGAGAGACACAAAGAAAGATTTGAAATATGGGTAAATAAGATGAAGGTATTATTATGCTCTGTTGGAGGGGAGGGGATAAAAATAGAGAAAAAAAAGAATTTCCTGCTTAATGAGTGAGGTCTCATGTCATAAACTGTCAAATCTATTTATCTGCCAAATACTGAGGAACCTGGACCAAACCGTGAGTGGATGCTCAATCATTCGCCAGATAAAACATAGAATACTCAGTTAAACTTGAATTGCATGCAATATTTGGGACATACTTATACTGAAAATCTCTTCATTTATCTGAAATTCAGATGTAACCAAGAGTCTTGTTTTATTATTATTTTTTTTTCTAAATCTGGCATCCCCAGCTGTGACCCAATCCACAAATCCTCAAACCTTGGCAGGTGACAGTTCTCTGGAACTGCTGAAAGCCCTGTGCAATCATCATTGATTGGAGCAATGCATTCAAGGGGAGTAGAATGTCAGGGAGGAAGCAGAAATGACCCTACAGAGACTCATGTAGAATTGTGGGGGAACCCTGGAGAATGGTGGGGGAACCCTGGAGAATGGTGGGGGAATGAAGCTAGCAAAGAACTGGGAAGACATGCCAACTTTCATGTTTATTTGTGGATTTTTAGAAAGAGAAATACAAAAAAATACACAAAAGTGATACGTCCAAATCATGGAATACGATGAAGCCATTAAAAACAGAAAACTGTAGGTGTTGATATGGAATGAGTCTCCAAATACAATAAGTGAAAACAGGCAAGCTGCAAAATAAGATCCATATCATGGTCTGTTTAATTCTTTCTCTCTTGATGGACACAGGTTGTTTTCAGCTTTTTGCAACTACATACAATTCTGCAATGAATATCTTTGCATGTGTGACCTGATACACATTTGTGAATAAACCTGTAGGATAAATTCCTATAAATAAAATAGCTGGGTTAGAGATCTGTGCATTTTGATGGGTAGTATCAAAGAGGTTGTAAAACTACTCTTGTCTAAATGTGTTAGTAAATGCCAATGCCCACCCCCAGCGTTGGATATGGTCAATTTTTTATCTTTACCCATCTGATTGGCAGACTGGGCATACGTGACCTGGACCCCAGGTAGAGGAGATTGCTGCAGGTGCGGGGGGTGAGAAGAGAGAGGAGAACAAGCAGCAAAAGTGACTCTCTGCAAATCAGAGAGCCACTAGGCAGGTGATTCTGTGTCCGCTGAGCACCAACAGGATACCTGTCCTGGTGGGGGAGGTTTCCAGGCCGCAAACCTGCTCCAGCTCCCAGCCCCTCCCAGGCCCCTCTCCTCCTCATACCAGTCCTTGGCAAACAGCAACTTTTATTCAAAAGGGAAGCAGCACCTTCAATAGCCCGTAAGTTAAAAGAAAAGAAAAGAATAAGCAAAAGGCAAATAAAGAGCAGATCATGAGAGAAAAGGCCCAAAGAAACAGAAATATAAGCTCATATCAATAGTTCTAATCAGTCTCAAAGAAATGATAGACAAGGGGATTTGTCTAAATAAATAAATAGAGCACGATACAAAATACAGAGATGAAAAGCAAGCAGCAGATCTCGGGAAAGACATGGAACAGAAGAGAGAGAGCCGACACTGCTGGGAAGAAAGATCCAGGGGAAGAAACACAAAACCCAGCGATAACGCGTGACTGAAAACGCAGAAATTGGCGAATTTGGGGAATTACATAAAATGAAGTTTAAATGAACACAACAGAAAAATGCTTGGAGAGGCAGACGTAGGTGCAGGAGACAGAGAAAGGAGATTCCACAATGTACACTGGCTGTTGTCGAAGAAGAGAAAAAATAGGTCCAAAGTAAAAATAACTTAATTGAACTAAAAACTATCCTGAAATAATGAGATCTTCCAATCTGCAATTGAAAACCCACACAGTATCCTAGGAAAAAAACTGATACTGATGATCCACATCTAGAATATTCTGAAGTTACAGAACTTCAAGGATACAGATAGAATCAGATGCACTCATGTCAGAACAGGCATCGAGTCAGAAGGAGTCAGTTGTGTACATGGAGGAAAGAGACTGGCCTCAGACTCCATGACAGCACTGCCTCCCAGAAGACAGTGAGGGAAAATCTACACCTTCTGAGCAAAAGACAGGATATTCCAGGAATTTTGTACCCAGGATTGTTGTTTTTCAAGTAAATTCCAGGAACAGACATTCTCTTGCATATAAAAACTTACAAAATACAGCACCCATGAGCCTTTTATTTTTTTTAATTTTTAAATTTTTTCTCTTTTGTGAGGAAGACCAGCCCTGAGCTAACATCCGTTACCAATCCTCCTCTTTTTTTCTGAGGAAGACCGGCCCTGGGCTAACATCCGTGCCCATCTTCCTCTATTTTATATGGGACACCGCCACAGCATGGCTGACAAGCAGTGCGTTGGCTGGTGCCCGGGATCCGAACCCATGAACCCTGGGCCGCCGAAGCAGAGTGCATGAACTTAACTGCTACGCCACTGGGCTGGTCCCTCCATGAACCTTTTAAAAATAGAAAAACTAGGGGCCAGCCCAGTGGCGTAGCGGTTAAGTTCGCACACTCTGCTTTGATGGCCCAGGGTTCGTAGGTTCAGATCCCAGGCACGGACCTATGCACTGCTCATCAAGCCATGCTGTGGCAGGTGTCCTATATATAAAGTAGAGGAAGATGGTCACAGATGTTAGCCCAGGGCCAATCTTCCTCAAAAAAATAGAAAAACTACATCATAATGAAATTTTGCCAACAAAGGAATAAATTAAATAATGAAAAAAAGAAGCTATGGTGAGCAATGACTATATTTAAAGATAGAAAGACAGACTAAACGACCATGGGAGATATTTACAGGAGCGGATATAAATATAGTAAATTCAAAAACTACTATACTGACAAAAATCAGGACTGGGAAGAGGAGGGTGGGCAACGGGTAAGACGCTAAAGTCCTCATCTTTTAGGGGCCAGAGTCAACAGACGGTTTAAATGTGTTGTCAAAAATAAGAGGCTAGGGGCCTGCCCAGTGGCATAGCGGTTAAGTTCGCACGCTCCTCTCCCGTAGGCTGAGGTTCGCAGGTTCAGATCCCGGGCGCGGACCGACGCATTGCTTGTCAAGCCACGCTGTGGCGGCATCCCATATAAAGTAGAAGAAAATGGGCACAGATGTTAGCCCAGGGCCAGTCTTCCTCAGCAAAAAAAAGAGGAGGATTGACAGCAAATGTTAGCTCAGGGTTGGTCTTCCTCACACACACAAAAAAAGATGCTAAAGCGGGGGACTCAGGGCCCAAGCAGAGTGCAGAGGGCGTCCAGGTGAGGGGCCGCTGGGCATGGGTGTCAGGGCCTGAGCACGGTTAGGAGGGGCCCCTGCGTGTCCTACACTGTCCTGCCTGGCTTGGGCTAAGGCTGCTTCTCCTGCCCCTGGTCGGCTGTCCCTCTGCTCTAGTGGCTCCCTTTTCGGTCTTGAAGCTGCCCAGAAGTAAAAGTGCAGGGGAGGAACTGGAGAGGAAGGAAACAGTTGTCCTTTTCTCTTTATAGAGCAGTTCGCCAGTGTCCGACTCCCTTCCTCCACAATTAACCACAGGGGAAAACTTGCATCCGTAAGGGGGTGGGGGATCTTAGTCCAGGGCTCTTTATAAGGATAAGGAGACGTCTCCCAGCCTCATCCCTCCCCCAGCCTCGTCCCTCCCCCAGCCTCGTCCCTCCCCCAGCCACCCCTAGCTCACAGTTGCCAGACTGTTCTAGCTCCAGTGTCTGACTGATGGATTGCTCCACAGTCCCCCAAATACAGGGGTTATCTCCCCATACTTGTACCCCAAAATGAGAGTGGCAGCCAAACTGAACACTCACAAAAGAGCTAAGAAAATTGAGAGATATTAACAGGAAGGCTTATGGTGACAGTGAGGGGATGTGATGCCGCCTCTTCAGGTGTGCAGCATCTGGGAAGTGAGGGAAGGAGCTGGAGTTGAGGTTTCCTCCCCCACAAGTGGCAAAAATGCATCAGGGCGGGGCTCCCCGAGTCTTCTGTCCACTTGGGATTCAGGTCTTCACTGGTGGTTGCCACATTACCAGGGTTTACTTCAGCTTTTCTATTTTCATGGGGTCTAGAAGTTTGAAATCCATTATTGGCTGGAGCCCTGACCCCATGGAATGCGAAGAAAGCCGTCAACGTCGCAGGTGGCTCACAGACGTGAGATTACATACGTCCTCCAAGGCATTTGTTTCTACTCGTATTTTCTCCTGCATTGGAGGCCTCGGGGAGAAGGAAGGCCGGGGCTTTGCAGGGAAGAGGAAGACCAGAGCGAGTCCCAGAGGCCCAGGCATCTCACCTGTCGGTTCCTGGGGACTAGGGGCCTGTTTCCTGAGGCAGGGGCCCACACTCTAGAACCACAGTCACTGCTGACCACAGTCATGTCCCGATGAAAATCTCTTTTTCTTCTGTTTGAGGGTCTTTCTCTCTGGACAAGACATCGATGAGCATGGGGGCTACTGGTTCTCATGACCGAGCTGACTCTGCCTGCCCCCAGAGCCTCTCTGAGGCCTGGTCACCCAGAGGACAGCAGCGAGCATGCTCAGGAGCAGGGGCACCTCCAGGAAGACCAGGATCAGAAACTGGACGCTGCTGAGCAGGGACCTGTGGGGGACGCGGTGACAGGAGATGACCCGCTTCCCAGGCCCCTCTCCCCAGCTCTCCCTGTGCCTAGGTCCTGGGTTCCCATAACCTATGTGAGGGCAAACCTGGGACCCCAGGCTGACAATGGCCTCCACTCTCCCCAGACTCTCCTTCCTCATTTCTTACTGGTCTCACTCTTGCTTGCTCTACTGGGAGGGAAAGGACTGGTGTCCTTATAAGAAGAAGGAGAGATTAGGACACACACAAAGGGGAAACCAGGTGCAGACACAGGGAGAAGATGGCCGTCTACACGCCAAGGACAGAGGCCTTAACGGAACCAACCCTGCCAACACCTTGATAGACTTCTGGCCTCCAGAACTGTGTGAGAATTCACGCCTCCTGTTGAAGCCGCCCAGCCTGTGGTACTTTGTCATGGCAGCCTGAGCTGACTAATATAAGGACTATCTCTTATTCATCACTATTCACAGAAATTTGCAGAATAAATTCATCAATCACCTAGTTAATTAACTCTGTTGGTACATTAATCATCTCTCAACTGCAAGTGTCTGGAGGGCAGACGCTCGATTATTTCACTCATCCCAGTTTCCCCTCATATTCTCTAACACAGGGATGGGCTGGAATGGGTGCTCAACAATTATTTGTTGAATAAATGAATGAATTATCCATCTCATGCTGATCAAAGACCCTAACTGGTACTGACATGTGGCTTTGGTTCATAAAATGAGGAAACTCCTTAGCTATTACTTATTGAAAGCAGTTTGGTAGAAAGGAACTTTCAAAACAGAAGACAAGTGGGAGATGGGAAGGAAAGGGGTCCCCAGGGGTAGAAAGATTAGAGATCCCCCCTAGGGATTCTATGGGAAGGCGCAACAATAGGAGATCATGGCAGATCTAGAAACAGTCAAGAGGGCCAAGGAGACTGAAGGGAGGAAATGAAAGGGCCCCTCAGCTTCTAGAAAGCTCCCTTGGGCAGTGGCTAGGCAGTGCACTAAGAAGCATAAGCGAGGCTCAGTTTTTCCCTCTGTAAAATGGGAGCATGCATATCTGCCCATTGCTCCTCATGAGGTGGGGTAGGCGGGGTCAAAGAACTAACAGAATAATGGACAGGAAAGCCCTCTGTGAGCTGCCAGATGCTCTAAAGACGTGAGGAACTATCAGTAACACTGTTCTTGCCATAACAGTAATCAGGGGAAATAGGTCTTCCCCAGGCCCTCCCTATTCTAGAATTTGGACCAAGAGCCATCTGTGTGGCCCCACCTGTGCCCTGTGCCCTGGGCATACAGACCAGACCCCTGTGCCCAAACACAGTGGCCATGCCCTCACTGACTGCCTGCTCATCAGTCTCCCACAGTGAGCACTCCACTCTGAGCTCAGAGGGGGATGCTCTACGTCTCTGTCTCCGAAGCTCACTGCGGTGCTGGCCATGTGGAAGTTAACTCAGTACAGATGGGGTAGATGAAGGAGTGACCCAACAAACCTACAGATTGCACTGAGTTCCAGGATGAAGCATGTGTGGGGGCTCCAAGGACACTGTGCCACCTGAGAGCAACTGGGAAGGGCCCCTGGCATCTTTGCCCTCTCAAAGGAGACTGAGAGTCCAGAGACAAGGTCTGGCTGGGACCTGGGACCACGAAGGGTCCCCCCATTGGAGGACCGAGTGGGCACAGGGAACAGCAGCATCAGAGGTGGCTTACCTGCTGTTGGAGAGGTGGCTGGTCACAGTCGGGGAGACTTGGGTCTCTTCTGGGGCGACTGGTGCTATGGAAGTGGTGGTGGAGGAGGTGGGAGTGGCGGTCACCACTGTAGTTGGTCCTGGGCACACAGACCAGATTACACACCACTCTGCCTGCTAACCCGCCTGCAGCCCTGCACGTGGCTCTGAGCCTGGGGGCTGATGGCTGCCCCGGCCCGAGGAGCCTGGAGAGGGCCGTGGGGAGGGGCCTATACCCTGGACCGCTCATATCTCCTTGGCCGCTAGGGGACTCAGAGCCTCAGAGGCAGGTGGGGCTGGGACAGGCCCTGGAAGGGTTAGAGGGGGCCCAGGATTGCTCAGGCCAGAGGCAGCTGGAGTTCAGCTGGACTTTAAACATCTCTGCTGCTTATGACAGGGCCTCGACCAATACCTCCCCACCCCTCTTATTCATCCAGCAAGGAGAGGAGCAGAATGGGGCCTTGCCTGGTGACTAACATACCCAAGATCCGTGACCTCTAAGGTCAGGACCAGCCCTGAACAAAATCTTAAGGTTCAGGAAGAGCCTTTACTTTGGGCAAGTTATGAAGCTTCCACGATGGGGATGGTTACTTCTCAGGAGCACCGTCAGGATTTCCCTGAGACAATGACCGTGCTGCGCTTTGCCGGTATAACATGCCTCACAGGTTCCAGGGGTGTTGGGGGCGTCATTGATGTGAGCTCCCCCTTTGCCACAAGTGCACTGTGAGCTGGTGCTGCCTGTCTGAGGGTCAGCAGAAGCAGAGCCCGACAGATAGACTTGTTCAAACCGAGGCACTGGGGCCTCTGAGCTGCTCCTCCCAGGAGTGTTTGCATTCTAGAAGGACTTAAGAAGAGAATATCACTAAGCCCAGATGCGTGAATGGCTCATAATGGGATGTCAGGCACCAGGAACAGCCCTTTGGCTGTGGAGGCCTTTCCGGACCTCAGGAATTAACCACAGCACCTTGACTGTGCTGGGTGGGCCTCTTCCCCCTGAGATTGGATACGGAACGGGGGTGGGAACAGAAGCTATGACGTCCCAGACCAGGACAGAGCAGGCCCTGAAGAGACACATCCACACATACACACTCTTACCTGGGTCAATGGTCACTTTAACTCTGTCCCCCAGGTTACTTCCAACTCTCTGAATCCCACACCAGTAAGCACCTGCATCGTCTCGCCTGAGCTCCTTCATGGTCACGGTGAATGTGCGGCTTTTCTGATTGTCCCTGATGGACACACGGTCCTTCTTCACCTCCCGCTCTGATCCAGTGGTTTGAACAAGGATCCTGCAGCTACTCCAATCAGCTCCTCGACACCACCACTTCTTGTGGGTCTCCCACCCTGGGTCATAGCGACACTGCACGGTCAACGAGCTCCGCTCTGGGCCACTCACCACTTTTGGACCCGTGACGGCAGACGAACCTGGAAAACACAAAATCCATGTACCTGTCACCCCCCACCCAGAGGGCAGAGCCATTCTGCATTACAAATAGCTCCGATAAATCCAAGGTCCCGTTGAGATGAGTAGCAGTCAGGAAGGAACACACTTTCCACAAGACAGAGCTTTTATCCTTCAAAATTCTACTGGGTCAGAACCACCAGGAAAATCACCTAAGAGCACAACTACAGATCTCAAAGAAACAAAAATATTGACACAGAGCAATAGTAGCTTCCTATAATTCACCCCCTCCCCCAATGTGTAGCCAGAAAATCTTTATATTCGCAGCAATGTCCTTTTGCAACCATCTCTGTGTTATGCTGGTCTGATGGGGAGGAAACACCCATTTCCACAGAATGATTGGTGACTTGACTTTGTACCGATGACCTCAGGAGGTCCAGTGAAAGCATCTGCATCTCATGGTGGAGGTGAGGCTCTTCCTAATGCTTCTGGTGGTTTCTAGTGGTTCTATAGTAAACCACCCTGGCAGGAATTCCTTTGAAGTGAACCAAAACAGTGCTGGCAACTGGTCTCCGTGTACTATGGAATCCACATCACATAGATTCCATTTTCTTTCCATTGAATTGATTTGGTTCCTTTGCCAAAAAGCAAATATGTGAGTTATTTATGGATTTTCCATTCTGTTCCATTGATCCATTTGTCTATCCTTATGCCAATCCTTACTGTCTTGAATACTACAGCTTTGCCGTAAGGCAGGTATTATAGAGTGAAGCAGCATTTTCTTATAATTTATGCTTTCCTTGTTCTTTATTTAGTTTTCTCACCTTTAAAAGAGTGAGGATAGGGGCCGCCCGGTGGCGCAGCGGTTTAGTCCACGCTTGGCAGCCCGGGGTTCGCGAGTTCGGATCCCCGGCGCCCGCTGACGCACTGCCTGTCAGCCATGCCGTGGCGGCGTCCCATATAAAGTGGAGGAAGATGGGCACGGATGTTAGCCCAGGGCCAGTCTTCCTCAGCAAAAAGGGGAGGATTGGCGACGGATGTTAGCTCAGGGCTGGTCTTCCCCACAAAAAAAAAAAAAAAAAAAAAGAGTGAGGATACAGGGAAATGCTTCTTTACTGTAGGAAAAACAACACTTTGATCATGATAAAAAGTGGCAGCTTGGGCCAGCCCTGGTGGCCTAGTGGTTAAGTTCAGCACGTTCTGCTTTGGCGGCCCGGGTTCGGTTCCTGGGTGCAGACCTACACCACTCATCTGTCAGTGGCCATTGCTGTGGCAGCAGTTCACATACAAAAAGTGGAAGATTGGCAGCAGATGTTAGCTCAGGGTGAATCTTTCTCAAAAAAAAAAAAAGTGGCAGCCAATTGTATTGTATATTTTCAAGTTACCACTTAGTACCTTTTCATTTCAGCTTGAAGAACTCCTTTAGCATTTCTCGTAAGCCAGGTCTAGAGGTGATGAATTCCCTCAGTTTTTGTGTGTCTGAGAATATCTTTATTTCTCCCTCATTTCTGAAAGATAACTTTGTCAAACAGAGTATTCTTGACTGGCAATTTTTTTCTTTGAACACTTTATCATTCTACTCTCTCCTGGCCTGAGTTTCTGCTGAGAAATCTGCTGATAGCCTAATAGGGGGTCCTTTGTAGGTCAAAATCTTTTTCACTCTTCCTGATTTTAGGATTCTCTCTTTGGCTTTGATTTTTGACATTCTTATTACAACGTGTCTTGGAAATGGTTGTTTTGCATTGACTGAGATAATGGGGTGATCTATTAGCTTTGTGAACTTGGATGTCCAAGTCTCTCCCAGGTTTGGAAAGTTCTCAGCTATTATTTCTTTAAACAAACTTTCTGCCTGCTTCTCCCTCTCTTCTCCTTCTGGAACTCCAGTGATTCTGATATTTGTTCTTTAATAGAATCCCATACATCATATAGGCTTTCTTCAGTTTTTCATTCTTTTTCCTTGTTCTCCTCTCACTGGGTTATTGCAAAGTTCCTATCTTCTGTTTGGTCTATTCTGATACTGACACTCTCTCTCACATTTTTTTCGTTTCATTCATTGAATTCCTCAGCTCCAGAATGTGTTTGTTCTTTTTTACAATTTCTCTCTCTTTACTAAATTTCTCATTTTGTTCATGTATTGTTTTCCTGATGTCATTGAATTGTCTTTCTGTGTTCTCTTGTGGCTCATTGATTTCTTCAAAACAGGCATTTTGAATTTTTTCTCAGGTAAATTGCAAAATTCCATGTCTTTGAGTTCAGTAACTGGAGGATTATTGTTATCTTTTGGTGATGTCGTGTTTCCTTGGAGTTTTGTGTTGCTGTTTTCACATTTGAAGTAGCATCATCTTCTCTAATCTTTACTAGTTGTCTTCAGGTGGGAGATATTTTTCTTTGGTCCTACTTATATCTGGCACTTTCTCTGACCTTGTATGGATATACCTGCTCCTTGCTTCTTGTTCCCTCTTGTGGAAGATCTCTTAAGCTCGTATGTCTTCTCTTGATCTTATAACTTGCCAGGCTGGCTGCTGGAAACCTCTCTTTTCTTTCCTCACAGGTGGCACTACAGCTTAAGTTTGTGTTTTGTCCCTTGTCCACAGACACTGGCCTGTTTCCTGAGCACACTCCCTTTCTATTGGAGTCACCACCACACTTGGGAGCATGCACAAGAGCTGGCTGCAGAATGGGGGATGTGTGGGTTTAGCACTCAGGGCATTTGGGGTACCCATGGCCCAGATGGTGGGATCCTCAGGTGAGGTTTTTTCCCAGTGGCTCGTGGGCAGACTTCCTGCAGGAGTCCTGAATGCAGTCAGCAGGAACCACTTCCCTTTAATGCCCTTCAGTATTCTTATCTGCCTCTTTCTCGGTCTCTTCCACCCCCACAGTCATAGAGGTCCCTCCTCAACACTCTGGGTGCTGCAGGAGAGAAGCGGGTTCTTAAGGCAGCATCCAACACAGCTGGGGAAGCCAGGAACTCCCTCGCCATTCTCCCTTTCCCCATAAGAAAGGTTGTCACTGACTAGTTCAGCCCCATCCTGTGCAACCTTGGGCACGAGCTGGCTCTAGCCAAGTTCCTCTCACCCTCTCCAATGCATCCAAACGCATATTTTTTGTCGTTGTTCCAGTGCAATGCTGAGATCTCTTCTCCAGAATCCTGGATTTCTACAAAGGGTCTCCCATCTCTCAACTCAGCACTCTCCAGGTTTGCCTGACTGTGGCTGAGAGGTGCTGGGCCGGTTCACTGGCTCCTGCTGGTTCTGCAGCCCCTACCGAGGTCTGTCTGCCTGTTACCAGTGCACAGTGGGTGAGACTCCTCCCGGGTTCCTTGGTGTATAGTGCTGGGTCCCACTTTCTATCACAGAGGCACTCTTGTTTGTTGACGGATGCCAAATTTTAGGTGTTAAAAACCAGGGACAAAGGGGCTGCCCAGTGGCACAGTGGTTTAGTCCGCACTTGGCAGCCCAGGGTTCGCAGGTTCGGATCCCGGGCACCCGCCGATGCACTGCTTGTCAGCCACGCTGTGGTGGCATCCCATATAAAGTAGAGGAAGATAGGCACGGATGTTAGCCCAGGGCCAGTCTTCCTCAGCAAAAAAGAGAAGGATTGGTGACGGATGTTAGCTCAGGGCTGGTCTTCCTCACACACAAAAAAAGCAGGGACAAAAAGGAGGGACATCTTATGCTGCCATGATGCTGACATCACTGTCTTTAATCAACATTTTATAGCTTTAAATGTACATATCAGGAAAGAAAAAAGCACTTAAATTTAATAAGCAAAACGTCTATTTCAAAAGTCAAAAAAATAACAAGGAGTAGTAGTAGAAGAACAAGAAGAAAATAGAAGGAAGGAAATTATGAAGAAAAGAACAAAAACTAATGAAGTAGAAAATAGAGAAGGCCAACAAAGCCAACAATTGTTTAAAAAGAAAAACCCTGAGCCGGCCCTGATGGCCTAGTGGTCAAAGTCCGGCATGCTCCACTTCAGCGGCCCGGGCTTGGTTCCTGGGCGCGGAACCACACCACTCGCCTGTCAGTAGCCATGATGTGGTGGCGGCTCACACAGAAGAACTAGGAGGACTTGCAACTAGAATATACAACTATGTACTGGGGCTTTGGGGAGGAAAAAGAACAAAACAAAAGAGAGAGGAAGATTGACAACAGATGTTAGCTCAGTGCGAAACTTTCCCAGAAAAGAAAAAAAAACAACTACTCTGGCAACATATTCATGATAGAAAGAAAGGAGGTCTAACTAATCAATATCAGGAATGAAAGGGGGACATCACTACATATCTTGCACATATAAAAAGATAATAAGGAGATAAAATAATAAGGGGATAGGATAATACAAGGATATGTAAACAAGTTTATGCCAATAAACTTGAAATTTTAGATGGAATAACAAGTTCTTAAAAAGTAATATACTAAAATTAACACAAAAAGAAATAGAAAACCTGAATAACCCTAGAGCTATTTAAATAAATCAGATGCATTATGAAAAACTTCCCCAAAAGAAAACTCCAGACCTATACAGCTTCAATGAAGAGATCTACTAAACATTTAAGGAAGAAATTCTGGAACAAAGGAAAAGAGGATGCAATCTCAAATCCATTTAATGAGATTAGCATAATCTTGACGCCAAAATCTGACAAGGACAGTGCAAGAAAGAAATATTATAGGTGAGCATCACTCATAAGCATAAATGCAAAAGTCTGATACCAAAAACTAGCAAGCCGAATCCAGGGATGAATAAAAAAGATGATACGTTATCACCAAGTTGGATTTATGACAAGAATGCAAAATTGTTTGAACATTAGAAAATCAATCAGTGTAATGAGAATATGCCACATTAACAGAGGAAAGGAGAAGAATCATATGATCATCTCAATAGACACAAAATATTTGATAGAATTCAACATTCATTCATGATTTTTAAAAAATCTTAGCAAAATAAGCATAGAACTTACTTTATCTGATAGAGATTATCTATCAAAAGCCTCAGCAAATACCACGATTAATGTGAAATGTTGGTGTGTACTTTATAATAATGTGTTAACCTGGACATTGGTGTTTTATGCACTTTTCTATACATGTGGTATTTTCTACAATTTAAAAAACTTGTAAGACTATTATAAACCGACAGCCAAATTATGCTGAACAGTAAATACTATAGGCATTCCAACTGAAATCGTGAACAAAATATGGGTTCCCAATGTATATAGTAACCCGATCCTGCAAGTTCTGACCAATGTTACGAGACATAGAAAAATATAAAACTTACTGAAAAGAAAACGGCAATATTTGGAAACAATTTTAAAATCTTAAATTAAAAACTGAGTTCAGAATTGAATTCAATAGAGTGGCTAAATACACAATAAATATATAAAAATCAGTGACTTTCCTATAAAACAGTAATAAACACTGAAAAAAAAAGTAGAAACCAGCTCATTCATAATAGCAATAAAAGTCTATTAAATTCCTAGGGGTAACCTTGACAGAAACAATCAAGACTTGTAAAACAAAAACACACAATGAAATTTTACTGAGAGACTTAAAAGGTTTAAATAAGAGAAAACATATATCATATAGATCCTAAATGAAAACAATATGTATTGTAAAGATTCTCCTTCCCAAATGAATTTATAGATTTGACTCAATCAAAATCAAAACCAGCAGAATATTTTAGAACATATATATAACCCACATATACAAAATGTATATACATTCATACATTTGTATGTACATGTATATATTAATATATACGTATAATCTAAAAATTATTTGAATAGACGAACAGATGAGAATTTTTAGCATTTAAAAGTGAGTAATGAGGAAGAACTTACTCTACCAGACATTAAAACAGCATCAGGCCATGAAAATGAAACCAGCTTGGAAATCTAGCGAAAATAGATAAACATGTCAATAGAACAGTCAAGACTCTAAAAACAGACCTGGTCTGTTGAAGATCGCACACACTACTGACGACTAAAAAGCTAAGCGGGAGAGGGGACGTTACAGGATGCTGTCACCTCTCAGCGAGCTCCATTAGGTACCTTCAGGGAGATTAAGGAGGTCAGCATAAAACAGCAAATCATTTTTTCAACCAGAAGAAAATAGAAGTGAATCTTTATTAAAATCCCTGGATGAAAGGGAGAACTTTCTAAACTTAAAATTAATGGACGACATCACACAGGAGCCAGCAAATTTGACTATATACAAATGTGACACTTGGACACACCAGTAAAAAGACTGAGTGTAGGCAACCTCTAGAAGCTGGGAAAGGCAAGAAAACAGACTCTCCTAGAGTCTCCGGAAAGAACGCAGCCCTGCCAACACCTGGATGTTAGCCCGGTGTGACTCATTTTGGATATCTGATCTCTGAATTGTAAGAGAGTAAATTTGTGTTAACTGAAAAAAAGAAGAGGCAAGTCAGAAAGAGGAAATTCAGGTGGATAACAAAATTCAAAATGTTAAATCCAAATAATCTAGCAGATAAAAAATGTTGAAGGCGATATCATTTTTCACATATCAAACCAACCAAGTTTTTATGACGAACATATCGCAGACGTGGGTGAGGGGGAATGGGCACGGGGAGAAGCTGCTGGTAGGAATGTACCTGGTTCAGCCATTACAGAGGCAATATGGCAGTTGTGTGTATCAAAAATAGTCATGCCCCTTTGCTCCAGTAATTATGTTTCTAGGATTTGGTCCTCAGGAGATAATCAGAGAGGCTAACAAAAATGTGTGCACAAAGATTCATTACATACTGTTTATAATAGCAAAAATAAAGAAAACAGGTTAACTTCCATCAACTAGGGAAATAATTAAGTATACAATGAAATATAATGAAGACGCTGATAATTATGTTTAGAAATGTAAGCCAAGGAGAGAGGCTTCATCAGGAAACGAATCAGCTGGCAGCCTGATTTTGGACTTCCCAGCCTCCAGAAATGTGAGAAAATAAATTTCTATTGTTTGAGGCTCCCAGTCTGTGGTATTTTGCTATGGCAGCCCAAGCTGAGTAATTTACACATGTACCCCTTTTACCCATATTATTACCCATTATTATTACCATTATTACCCATACTTCCAAATGAAGAGCATAATAACATGCAAGTTTCTCCAGTAAATTTTCCGCATGCAAATCTCCCTATCAGAGTTTTGTCTCCTACACATATGATGAATAAGTCAAATGGATGAATAAGTGGGGTCACTTTATTTCCCATGATAACCTCCTTCCCCAAAGAGACTCTCTCTGCATCCTGCCCCAAGCCCTGTGGTTCTGGTTCCTCGGTGTCCCTCACCTGGGAGGATGAGAAGGAGCAGAGCTGGGGCAGCCGTATGGTGCTGCCTCCCGAGCTCCTGTCTTCTCTGAGCATCAAGCGCCAGCTGCCCCCCAGGAACTTGACATCCAGCCCAGAAATAGACACCTGCTAATCTCTGGTCTTCCCTCCCCGGTGACACCACTCTGTGTGTGTCTCCACTGTTGCACTAACTTCTCTGGGAGACTGTCTGGTCTTTGGCTCGTGCAGGGCAGGGACTCGATGTGTGGGGTTGAGCAACACCCCAGAGAGCCTGTTGCACCCTGATTTTGCTGCTGTCTTCCTCCCTGAACTCTGAGCTCTTTGGAAGAAAGGTTCTCCACTCTGGCCGCCAGTCAAAACCAGATGTGGAGGCTTTTAAACCGTCCTGATCCCTGAGCTCTGCCGTGACTGAGTGGGTCTGAGCTGGAGCCTGAGCATCTGTGCTCTACAGTTTCATCAAGAATGGATTCACTCGTCAGTTTGTTCCTCTGTTTATGTAGAACGGGCAGGGTTGAGAAACACTGTCCTAAAAGGGGGCCATTTTTTTTTTTGGTTTTGCTTGTTGTTTGTTTCGCAGCACCTTACATAGAACCTGTGAGATAGCAAAAATTTGGTTTTTATTTAACAAATAAGTATCTGAAAGAGTGAATTGGCTCCACCATGTTCCCTGCCATGTCCCCTTCCTGCCAAAGAGATTCTCTCTGTTTCCTGCCCAGCCTCCATCATTTCCAGTTGCTTAAAGCCCAACCCCACTCACCTGGGAGGAAGAGAAGGAGCAGGGCAGGGGCCGGCCACATAGTCCTATCTCCCATCCTCAGTGATGACAAGCACCCAACACCCTTCGAGGACTTGAAGCCAAAGTCAGAAGCGAATGCTCGGAATCTCCTTCAAGATTGCGTGCAGCTGCTTGAATCTCCTTTGAGTTTCTCTCTCGTTCACTTCCTATTGTGTCTACACCTACTTCCCCATCTTACATATTAGGGGAAGAGGGTGTCATTCTTTACAGTGTGTGGTGGGAACTGTGTCAAGACCTTTGTGCATGTGGGGAAGAAAAAGGATCCGGGCCTGGTCGGGTTTGCACGTGAGGAGCCGAGGGATCTCTGCTAGGGGGAGGGGGCAGAGCTGGCAGGGGGGTGTGGAGAGGAGCTCCGGGACGTGGGTCCAAGGGAGGGAGGGAGACCGCTGGATCTGCACTCTGGAATGCAGCGCTCAGGGCTCACACCCAGGCTCCCTGGAGACAAAGCCCCATCCTAAACCTCCTTCCAAGCAGCCCCACCACAGTGCATCTCAGACCACCCTTCCTGTCCTGGGCCATCCTCCCTCCCTGAGCCTGACCTGCTGCCCCTCCCTCGGGAAGCCCTCCTCTGAGGTCCTGAGTCACTCTGAAGCAGAGGCTGCCAGGGGGAGATTATAAGAAGGAGAAGTGGCCTTTCCCTTCAGCCTCATTTTGTCCAGGGTGCTTCCTCTGCCATCTCTCTGCGTAGTTCCCCTGGCTGTGAGCTGATGGTCACCTCACTGCACCAAAACTGCTTATTCTAATGACCTCCTAAGTCACTTTCCCAACCTCTTCCCTCTTCCTTCAGATGTTTCCCTCCCTCCTCTGTCCCTGCTCTCTCTTCTCTGAATCCATTCGTAATGTCTCTTCTTTTACTTTTATATTTTCCTTACTTGTGGATTTTGTTCTACCTTTTGGGAGGGTTTTGTTTTGTGTTGTATTTTTACTTTCTCTTCCATCCCTTGGATGAAATACTTATTTTAGAAATTACATTTTTATTACAAAAAGCACCTTTTTTGGTTCTCTGATTGCTGATGTTTTAAAAGCTCTCTTCTGTTCCCTGAATCATTTCTCTTCACTCTGTGGTCGCGTTGTTGGTTTGGCTTGGTCCTTTTCTTTTATGTTACAGGCCTTCCTCAAATGTCTGATAATTCTTGGTTATCTGATCACCATTGAGAGTGAGCCAAAATATAACTGACTGAGACCTCTGGGTACATAGGAGCAAAAGGATATGTAAAATCATTTGTTTTACTGTCCCAAATTCTTTGAGCCTGCAATCCCTTCTTGACTTGTAAGCTATGCTTTAGGGTGAGTGGGCAGAGAGGAGTCTTCTACAGTTCAAAATGAAGAGGACTGAAGCTGGCCTCCACCATCCTCTCTAATTGCGTGGTTTCCCCTGATATTTTATCAACTTAAAGAGCTCTCTGATCTTTTGCCCAGGAGTTGATGCCTGCCTACAGGCGCTTGGGGAATATGCAAGGACACACATATTTGGGGAACTGCTCCTTGAACAGAGGTCCAACTGCCTCCCCGGTTTCCAGTCCCACTCCTCATCCACACTCTCCATTACACCTGCTGACTCTGAGTTCAAAGCCTCCCCTGAGTTCTGTCAGGCAGGTCAGTGAGAGGGAGGCATTGCAAAATGCAATGTACTTCACCTGCCATTTACCTTGCGGGTACATCCAGTATGCCCCAGACCACTGGATCTTGGAAACTCTTGACACAGGAGGTCCTGAATCTGGGTAGGGTTTATCTCCCAGTGTCTGGAGCACATCCAGTTGGTTGTCTCTTCTTATTGTCAAGCCCTATTAACATGATATGACCACACAGTGGACTATCTTCTGAACAATGTTCAGATGATCCAGGTTCCTTAGGACTATACCGAGACAAAGAAAAAGAAAACACAGTCCTGGGACAAGACTACAAAAGTATATGTTGTCCATACTACGTGATCGCAAACTGTTCCTCCTTCCTGATGGGTAATTAAAAAGATACATTTGTCAGATCAGTGGTCACACACAACATGCCAGGTTGTGTTCATCTGCTCTAGTAAAGTTATCACTATTGGCACAGAGGCTGCAATTTGTCCACCCCTTGGGTAAGATTTCACTAGCCCATTGTCACTGGTGAATTAAAGATGGATATGCTGGAACCACCACCCCGTGTCCTTAAAGTCTTGGAGGGTGACATTAATCTCTGGTATGTCTCAGTGAATGTGATGTTGTGTTTGATTTACTCTCTTGGTCACAGGAGAGGGGCAATTTCAGGGGCTTCCACTTGACCTTCCCCAATATGATCTCTTACCTCACGAGCTAAAAAAAAATCAATATGAGAATTGTGCCAATTACTAGGTGTATCCACTTCTATTATGTTTCCAGAAACCAAGAAAATGACCACCGAGTCACCTCTCTGCCTCTAGGATCTTGATCTTTTCTCTTATTCTATTAGTCTTCATTGATCCCTGCAGGTGGGCACCATTCAGAACTTGCTACCTGGTCCACCTTGCCCCAGACAGGTAAGTGCTTCCACCTGCCCTCTGCTGTTCTGGAATTCCAGCAGCCCCATTGATCCTGTGGAACTTAGATATGTCGTAGCATCACCTACCATGAACCTGTTACTTCCCAAAAAGGGGGTTCATCTGCCCGCCGCAAGACATGCCAATAGTCAACAGGCAAGGTGGTAGGAGAGAAAAGAAAGGGTTTATTACAGCTTGCCAGCAAAAGGGAAGATGGTCGACTCATGTCCAAAATAACCATCTTCCAGAACAAAGCCTATAGGCCAGTTATATGGGGGAGCTGGTCTCCAGGTGGGGGAGGCATCTGGTCTCAGGGTGGAGGCGTCCATCTGATTTTAGTTTCTGATAGTCTTTTGTTTTACCTGATATTCATCAGAAACTGGAGCAACGCCCACCCGATACTTTGGTCTTTTAGTTGTCATTGATGAAGGCTATCAGCCTAGATTCTCTGCCTGAGGGTCATCACATTCCTAAGGAACTCAAAAGAACAAGGTTATCAATTTATAGCAGCTGGGAGGGGCCACAAAACCCACAGAGCATGTGTGGGCTAGTTAATCAGAGGTCACTCAAAGTTACAATACAGTTTCTTTTCTACAATATGGCTTCCCTTGTGTCAACCTTGTCTTGAGCCGGTATCAAACCCAGCACAGAGAGGACAGCCACTACAGAGCCTTTTGAAAATGCTCATGTCCCCCTCACCAGCATATTTCTTATTTTCCTTGTAAATGGAGTGTCCTCCAGACCTTCCCAAGGATAATACTCATTTGATGGGTTTTCAGGTCCAATATAATAGTTCCATTTTAGCATGCTAAATTCTTTGACACTTTGACCCCTTCTTCCACACTCTGCCACAGCCATTCTGGCATCTTTTCTTCACTTAATGAGGGACTTCATTGCTTCCAAGCTTCCAGCCATCCCAGCTGTGCACTCGTACCAATCTCGCAGGCTTGCAGGTGTATTGAGTGTCCCTATATTGTGTGTCCTCGTGCCCCTATTTTGACAAACTCTTCCTAATTCAGCATTATATGCCACCACCCTGAGCCAGTTCCTCAAGACCATCCCAGGCACCCTCCTCTGGTTCCTGCCAGTGCATATTGGTATCCTCTTCCCTTTGCAGCCCAGCATATCCCCAGGTGGGCCGTGCTGACCTTAACCTCAGTTATGGTCTGCTGGCCAGGAGGGGAAATGAGGACAGAGTCCTGAAGTAGGTCCGCAGGGGGTGAGCAGTGTCCTGTGAGGACTGCTTCCTTTCAGACTTCTGCATAGACATGGGGAGCCACTGTCTCCTGACTAATGGATGAGCCTCTTCTGCAGGCCTGGAGGGTCCAGGGAAATGCAGGGGATCGAGGGCTCAAGTGCATGGGTAGACAAGTCTCAGAGGCTCGCTTTTCCCGATCAGGAAACACTGTTCCTAAAACACCTGCCAAGGCTAAGAATTCAACCCTGGCTGAAGTTTTACTTCTCTTAAATTGAGGGCCTGGTCCTACAGCACAATTGTTCCTCTTGATAAAGAGAATGAGGGCCCCTTTAAATGCTCCTAAGGGGGGTATACACATGTTCACCAAAGGCATGGTTTAAAATGTTCCTAGCAACACTATTCATGATAGCCAGAAATTTGAAACTAGTCAAATGCCCATCGACAGTAGAATGGATAAATTTGGGATATTCACACAATGGAATATTACATCATAATCAGAATAAACAAATTACAAATACAACTACATCGTAACAATGTTGATGAATCTCACAAACACACCGGTCGTCAAGTGCAGCCAGACAGGAGAGAGTGTACACTGTGTGATGCATTTGTATGAAGTTGCAGAACCAACAAAATGAATTTAGGCTGTTAGGCTGAAGTCAGGAGGGTGGTGACTTCACAGGCAATGCCTGGAAGGAAGTTGTGACACCCCCATGACTTTGTAGGTAGTGGCTGGGAGGAAACACAAGAGGGCCTTCTGGGGGGATGGTAACGTTCGTTTCTTGATCTCCATGCCGGTTGTAGGAGTGTGCTTCATTTGTGCAAATTTATGGAACTGTGCACCTCTGACGTGTGCACTTTCTGTATAAATTTTATACGCCAATAAAAAGCTTTAAAATTTTTTCATGGAAATCTTTCCAAGGCATTACACGTGTGTTCACTTAATTCTTTAAATACCTGCCTGACGTTCCATCGTGTGGCTTCACCGTAATTAACTATTCCTGCGTCGATGGTCGCTGAGCCTGTTTCCAGCCTTCTGCTCTTGTAAATCTATGCTGCAGGCTTCCAGTTCCAGGTGAGACGAAGTTGACATGCTCCACAGATCTCTCCCACTGATTGCAGCTGAGAACCCAGACAGAACGCGTGGAGCTGCTATCAGAGGGCTCTGCACAGTGAATGGTGGCAGGAAGATTAGGGAAGGAGAGCAGACGAGCAGAACCAATCCAGCTGTGAGTTTTCCGGGTTTGTTTCTTTCTATATCCCCCTGCCTGGGTGCAAACCCTGCAGCCCACATCCGCCACTCAGCAGGGATCGTAAGAGTTCAGGATGAGCAGAAAAAGGGAGCCCTAAGGGAAAAGGCGGGGGCTGGATTCCTGGAGTTTTCTTGGTGTGTGTTTTCTTTCCCTCCCACCCACTCCCCAGCAAGCCTCAGTACAGAAGCTGCAATTCCATCTGCCAAAACCTGGAACTCTAAGGGGCCGAGTCCTCTCTAACTGGAGGAACTACGGCCTGAAGACATGGGGACAAATACTGTTGCATTTTCTCTCTCTTTATTCTCCCTGCGCTTGGCCCTGGAGGCTGACTCAGTCACAGGAAGTACGTACGCAGCATATCAGGGTGAGAAAAGCCCCAGCTTTCCAGCCTAAGGACCAGGAAGCTGGGTAGAGGGCTCTGAAAGCTGGGAGGGGGTGTCGGGGAAATCAAGAAGGGGATGCAGCTCAAGAAAGGAACTCTAGAACTCCCAGGCTCACCCCCACCCCGCTGTGCATGCTGGGTCAGACCTTAAAGAGAATACCCAAGACCGAGAACTTTGAGGGAGACCACTGCCCGGGTCACAGACTGGCCACGGGGTGGCGCACATGGGCCAGATCCGAATTCATCTCAAAGGCTCAGAAAGCTAACTGTTGTCCAACCACAGTCCACAGAAGCCGGATCGGCACATGAAGTCTTAACCTCACCAGCTTGACTGCCCACGGTTAAAGAAGCAAATTCATAGTTAAGGACCTTCTGAGGGAGGTGGTGGGATTGTTTGTGTGTTTGTGGTGGTGGTTCCACGAAGTGATGCATGTGTTAAAACTCACAGAACTGCCCACCCCAACAAAATGCATTTTACTCTATGTCCAATTTGAAAAAATAATAAAAACAACAAGAAAAGCTTTTCAAACTGTGCACTTTAAATGTGTGCAGTTTATTTTGTCCCAATTAGACCTCAATAAAACTGTTAAAGGAAGCCGGGGGGGGGGGGTGTGGAGGAGGAGGCCAATGTTCGCTGTAGTCCTGCCGCCGACCCCATCATAAGTTCTTGGCTGCAGGCTGAAGCCCCAGGCTCACTGGGACGCCCCAGCCCAGAAGGCTCAGCCCTCAAATGTAAGGATAAACGGAGGTTGCTCAGCTTCCTCCTTCCCCATGCCCTCCCCCGCTGGCCCACCACACTCTCCCTGCTCCTGCTGCTGAAGCCCTTTCAGCTCCACCTCCAAGCCCCCCCCTGAGGGTGTCAGGTGTCAGGAAGAAGACTCAATATGCTTCATCTTAGGAGGGCTACTCTGGCAGGGATGAGCAGGACGGGGAGGCCCTGGGCCCATGGACCAGGTGTTATGACAGATGATTGATTTGAGGAGTGGAGATGACAAGGAATTTCATTTTGAGTGTGCCTGAGCTGCTAACAGGGTGGATAGTTCTACAAAAGGGTCAAGAAGGATTGGCAATGAAAGCCAAGAATTGAGCCAGGAGATGGGGTGACAGGAAATGTGTGCGTGACAGTCCTGTGCATGGAGGTATGCTAGAGAGTGGGGCAGGGACGCTCCCAGAGAGAATAACATCAAGGACAGACTCCAGAAGATGCTGCGGTGAGGGGCTGAGAGTAAGGAGAGAGATTCCACTAAGGAGAGAAGAGAGGGAGAGGGAGCAGGGACAGAGGGGGGAGGGGAACATCTGAAGGAAGAGGGAAGAGGTTGGGAAAGTGACTTAGGAGGTCATTAGAATAAGCAGTTTTGGTGCAGTGAGGTGGCCATCAGCTCACAGCCAGGGGAATTACGCAGAGAGATGGCAGAGGAAGCACCCTGGACAAAATGAGGCTGAAGGGAAAGGCCACTTCTCCTTCTTATAATCTCCCCCTGGCAGCCTCTGCTTCAGAGTGACTCAGGACCTCAGAGGAGGGCTTCCCGAGGGAGGGGCAGCAGGTCAGGCTCAGGGAGGGAGGATGGCCCAGGACAGGAAGGGTGGTCTGAGATGCACTGTGGTGGGGCTGCCTGGAAGGAGGTTTAGGATGGGGCTTTGTCTCCAGGGAGCCTGGGTGTGAGCCCTGAGCGCTGCATTCCAGAGTGCAGATCCAGCGGTCTCCCTCCATTGGACCCGCGCCCCGGAGCTCCTCTCTCCCGGCCCCACTGCACTTGACACCTTGTGTTGCTGGCAGCCACCTCCTCAGCTCCTCACACACTTGCAAGTGGAACTCTGGCCAGGCCTGGATGTCTTGCTTCCCCCAAATCGTTGAAGACACGTCATCACACCAGTCATACACTCCCAAAGGATGACGCTGCTTTCCTCCTAATTAATGAAATTAGGAAGTCACTGAAAAAAAATTAAGGGAAGTAGATGAGAGAAACTAAAAAATAATGATTTAGACATATAGAAGGCAGTTTGCCTCTGGGGTGAGTCCATGGCCCTGCAGGGCAGCTGGCGTCTGATGATCACAGGGAGAACCCGGGTGGGCAGGACCATGTGGCTGCTCCTGGCTCTGCTCCTTCTCATCGTCTCAGGTGAGTGGGGCTGGGATTTCAGGAACTGGGGCCTGAAGGACTGGGGCCGGACATGAAGAGGGTCTGTCCTAGGGGAAAATGGCAGGGCCTATTCATTCATCCATGCATTTATTCATTAAAAAAAAGATTAAAAATTTTGTTATCTGACAGGTACTAAGTTAGGTATTGGGGAAAGAAAGGAAACTAGTGTAGGATGCTGTTTCTCAACCCTGGCAGATAGATGATGGATGGATGGATACACACATGCACACATGTGTTATACACACATACATAAACGCATGAAGACCTGAGGGGCTTTTTCTTTCTGTTTTGTGAGGAAGACCAGCCCTGAGCTAATATCCATTGCTGATCCTCCTCTTTTTGCTGAGGAAGACTGGCCCTGGGCTAACATCCGTGCCCATCTTCCTCCACTTTATATGGGACACCGCCACAGCATGGCTGACAGGCAGTGCGTCGGCTGGCGCCCGGGATCCGAACCCACAAACCCCGGCTGCCAAGCGCAAACTAAACCGCTGCGCCACTGGACCGGCCCCAACCTGAGGGGCTTTTAAAGAGCACAGATGCTCAGGCTCCAGCTCAGACCTACTCAGTCTGGGCAGAGCTCAGGGATCTGGGTCCTTTAAAAGCCTCCACGTCTGGTCTTGCCTGGTAGCTAGAGATGAGAATCTCCCCTCCAGAGAGCTCAGAGTTCGGGGAGGAAGACAGCAGCAAAACCAGGGCGCAACAGGCTCTCTGGGGTGTTGCTCAACCCCACACAGCAGCTTGCCTGAGTCTCTGCCCCGGCTGAGCCAAAGACCAGATTGTTGTCCAGTGAAGTTAGTGCAACAACAAGACAGGGACAAGGTGATCTGGTGGCACGGGCGAGGGGCTGAGTTGGCAGCCGAATCAGAGAACCCTTAGAAGAGATGATATTTGAGCCAGGCCTTGAGGGATGAGTTATAAGGGTTTGATTCCTTCAAGCAGGGAAGACAGAACATTCCAGGCAGAGGGAACAGTTTGTACAAAGTTATAGAGCCACAAAACTGCATGGCTTTTAGGTTAAAAAAAATTGTGTGTGTTTGAGTGTGTGTATTCGGTTCCATGTAACTTCATCACACGCGTAGATTCAGAGGGTGAGGGTTTTTAGGTGTGCGGGTGTAGAGTCTCAGGGAGTGGCAGTGGGAGGAGGCCAAGATGTCTACCGCACCAGCTCTGAGATTCAGAAATAAACCTGTGGCTGCAGTGTGGACTATGAGCTGGTGGGGAAGGAGATGTTGCCTAAGGGCAAGGGAGGGGAGAGTTTCCAAAACGAGGGGGTCTTTGGTGGTCGGTAGGATGGGGAGTGAGCAGAGGCCATGGCATGGGCAGTTAGGAACCCAAAGGGGAACTTTGCAAGTGAGGTGACAGTAAAAGAGATACTGCAGGAGATTAAGGAAGAAGTGGGATGTGGGGTTTTGAGAACCCCGGGGCAAAGGGCAGAGGCTCCTGGCCAACCCAAGGGAGGTGCCACAAGCCCTGAGCAGAGCCCAGTCCAGCCCTGGACTCAAGGAAGGAGGAGATGGATGTTGGGTTTCTGTTTTCTAGGCTGTTTCTCCATCAGTGGTCCAGGGGCAGTGAGTGGCCCAAAAGGGGGCTTGGTGACCATTCAGTGTCGCTATGATCCAGGCTGGGAGACCTACAAGAAGTGGTGGGGCCGTGGAAATTCCTGGGGCTCCTGCCAAATCCTCGTTAAAACCACCGGGTCAGAGCAAGAGGTGAAGAAGGGCCGAGTGTCCATCCAGGATGACCACAGACGGCGCACGTTCACCGTGGCCATGGAGGAGCTCAGGAGCGAGGACGCAGACACCTACTGGTGTGGGATTGAGAGGACCGGAGCTGACCTGGGGGTCCAAGTTCAGGTGATCTTTGACCCAGGTAGGAACTACTCCCTCCCGTACTCTGAGGCCCTGGTCCTGACCCACAGGGGATTCGGAACTTGTCCTCTCTCTGCCCTGAGGGCTGGAGAGGAGTCTCAAAACTCACCTGAAAATCACTTGTGCGTGTGCTTGTGTGTATCTGTGTGGACGAGTGCACGTGTGTATGCACGGGCGGGCGGGTGACCGAGAGTCTGGGAAGACTCAGAGTGAGCCTCGGCATGTTCGCACGTCTCCATCTATTGTCATTGGAGGGAGCAGAGAAGGACAGGCTCGGCTTGGACAGGCTTGTACAGGGAAGGCAGGTCATCTTTTCCAGGTCATTCAGGTGTCACATCTACCCTCAGAGCAGCCCCACACCGCCCAGGGCCTTATCAGGTGTGCAGGGAAGGGTGGGGTGCTAGAAAGCCATAATCCTGATTGTCTCAGTTCCGGGACAAGTAACCCTGCCCCTCACTCTCTTCCTTTCCTTCCTTTGGCAACATAAGAGCAAAGGAGCGGGTGAGGGATTCTGAATTTCTCTCTGGAAGAAGACAAGGCAGAATCCACCATAATGCAGGGGGCTCCCACGGACCTCCTCTGGCTGCCTCCCAGCCTTGAGGGGGAAATGTAGGCCCAGCCACACCTGCCCCAGAGGCACTAGGACCTCCCTGGAGACAGAGGCTTGGAAAGAGAGTCAGGCTCTAGCTCCCGGCCCACAGCTCCACCTCCAGATCCCTCAGTCTTGGCTCTACTTTGGGCACCAAGGAAACTCCCCTCTCTGCCCCCCACTAATACACACACACAGACACACACACACAAACACTAGGTGGATAATATATCTGTTATTCATGAGCCCATTTATAAGGGAGAGAAAAGTCTTTTCAATCTTGGTATATGCAATATATGGTGTGCATGTGTGTGCACTGGGGAGGTATGCTGGTTTTCGAAGGTTCCAGAAATTAGTTGAAAAAGACAACCAACGTGGGGTGGATGTGTGGAAGAGTGGAGGAGTTGGCACCAGATTTGGAGGCTGGGACCCTCCGAGCCAGACACATCTTCACGGGACAGGCATGGTGAAATAAGGAAGCCATTGGGAGGCAGGAAGGACTCCAGGGGAAAGCAAAGGCTGCTGGCACTCCGCCCGGCGGTGGGGGGAGGAATCCTGGAGCAGCTAGCCCCACAGGTCACGTCGTGTCAGGGCAGGTGGCACAGAGCCTGCTTCAGCCAAGGCCAAGACTCAGAAGAGAGCTGGCCGGGCCAGTTTAAAACTCCAAGGGGTGGGAACACGGTTCTTACGTGCTCAACTGTGCCAAGCAGGACTCTGAGATTCAACTGAATATTTGTAAATTATCTACATAGCTTGCCACCCAAAATCCCTCACACGGTGGTAAAATGGTTTCTCTGTAAAGGAAGTAATATTATGTTTTGAATAACAAGCCACAAAGGTGCAAGAGAAGGTCAGTGTGGCTGACTGGCAGTGCTAAGACAGAAAGCACCGGGCTAGGGTGTGGAGAAGGCCATGGGGAGTCAGCCGGGGCCCCTCAGAACCACGCTGTGCTCTGTGTGTTTAGCAGCATATTCAACAACGCCACCCATACTGCTGACAACAGACACGACCGAACCTGGGACAACAGACACACCAGCCGGTCTGGCTTCCTCGCCTCCAATTACCCAGAGCGTCAACAGCAGCCACCCCTTGGCTCTGACCGGCCCCCTCACCAGGTGAGCAGAGCCAGCCCCTCCAGACTCTTCCCTCTGCTGCCCTGTGGCTGCTCCCCTAGGGGCGCTCCATCAGGGACCCCCGTGGGGCCCCTCTGATGTTTCCTGTGCCAGACAGAAACAGCAAAGTCTGGCCTGGGCCTCTCCTTCCTCCTTTATGCCTCTGAGTACTTAGAGAACTCCCCACTCCCCACAAGGAACCTACAAAACAAAGTTCTTCAGCTGGGCTGCAGGAGAGAAGGTTCTGGTCTCCCTCTGACCGGCCACCCAATCCCCAAGAAGCACAAGGAGGCGTAGCAGGGGTCAGCCTCAACTGTGTCGGAAGGGAAGCACTTCTATGAGTTTCCTGTGACGGCTGTAACAAATTACCACAAACTCAGTGGCTTAACACAATACAGTTTTATTGTCGTTTTGGAGATCAGAAGTCTGAAATGAGTCCCATTGCAAAATCAAGGTCTTGGCAGGGCTGAGTTCCTTCTGGAGGCTCTAGGGAAGAATCCATCCTCTCACCTTTTCTAGCTTCTAGAGGCCACCCCCATTCCTTGGCCCGTGGCCCCTTCCATCTTCAAAGCCAGCAATAGCCAGTCAAGTCTTTCTCACATTGTATCATCCTAACACTGATTCGCCCACACCCATCTTTCACTTATAAAGACCCTGGTGGTTACATCAGGCCCACCCAGATCACCCAGGATAATCTCCTCACCTCAAAATCAGCTGATTAGAAACCTTAAGTCCATCTGCAGCCTTTGTTGCCCTTTGCCATGTAACATAACTTGTTCACGGGTTCTGGGGGTTAGGACATCTTTGGGACTCATTATTCTGCCCACAACAGTCTCGGGCAAGTACATGTTTCATGGCTCCAGCCATCCTCTCCCCACGTGCTAGGGAAATGCTGAGAGGGAGTGGGAAGCTGGGATTCCTGCTTTCTCGCATTTCCAGCACAAGAGGGAGATGCAGACTTCAGCCTGAAGCCCACCCCTTCAGAAGCACCCAAAGAGCACTCAATAAGCTCTTTCATCAAAGGGCAAACACCCTCTGCCCCAGTTTCATCCCATCACTTCGGGATCCCACAAAGTCCAGAGTCAAGATCTGTTCTCTCGCTGGGTCCTGCCTCTCAGAATCGCCATCCATCGGCTCACTTCCCTGGTCTAGTCCAACTCCCTGCCTGTCTCAAGGGTCCTATTGCTTGGAGCCTGGCCCCCGCTGGACAGTGTGTTCAATGATGGGTCTGAATGAGGCTGTTTGGAGAGCAGTCGTTCTGTTGAGAGTGCGAAATGCAGGACTCTTAGCGAGACTGGAGAAGCACAAGAGGAAACTTGGCGGGGAGAGAGAGAAGGGGTGCAGCGCCCCACAGGGAGTGGAACTTGTGAAAAGGACACAGTGGTTTGAGGATACTTTTAGGATGCGCAACGCAGCATGCCCTCCCTCTCTCAAGAAAACCGTTAGTGAAATCAACACCACCCATTGTGCTGAGGCGGGCTGAGCGAGGGAACAAGGGTGGCCTGTGTGTGTGTGGTGGGCGGGGTCCTGGCACCACTTGTAGGGATGAGGCACAGGGTGAGGGGGCATCAGATTCTCATACACTGACAGGGACTACCAGGGGACATATGTCACCAAAGGCCCCGTAGTCTAACTAGACCAAGCGCCAATTATACGGGGTATTTGAGATAGCGCATCTCATATTGTTACCACGCTGCGGGTCCAGGTTGTTCGATGTCGCCTTGTCAAAGAATTTACAGAACAGCAAGGACGAGTACAAAGAGTAAGAAGTTTATTAGAAAGATACGCTCCATAGACAGAGCAGGCACACTCCAAGGGAGGAGCTGCCCTGAGCACTTCTGCCGTTGCGTCTTCTATATTCCTGTTTTGGGTCGGGGGTCCTTCTGCAGAGGGCAGAAGTGAAAGTGAAGGCAACCGTGAGTCAGAGCAGCAGCAGCCAGGGGAAGGGCGGTGGGGCCGCAGCTTCAGTAAATCAAGCAATTTAGTCCCCGTACAGGCAGTCAACAGAGGTTCAGAGAACTTGCGGTTACCTAAGCTATCTTAAGCTTTAGTGCAGCGTGAAATCTCTATTAGCAGGTTATGTTAACTATATGCTAGCAATGTCCCAGCAACGTTCCCCCCTGCAGCATGACCCTCCTATTCCCCTGCGGTGCCAGATCCCTATGCTAACCTGCCTGTCTCAATATGTGCTATCAGATGGGGGTCAGAGCCGGGAAAGGCCCCCCCAGGAGAACCCAGCAGGTAAACAGCCAGGTTGACTGGGGTGGAGGGTCTTGCTCTGCTTCAAGGAGGTAAGAGTAGATCTGAGCTTGAAAGAAGGTCAGAATTGACAAAGGGAGACACAGGTGAGAGAATGGCAGAAGCAGAATCAAAAGACAGGAAAGGGCAGAC
Source organism: Tapirus indicus (assembly GCA_031878705.1). Lineage (NCBI taxonomy): Eukaryota > Metazoa > Chordata > Mammalia > Perissodactyla > Tapiridae > Tapirus > Tapirus indicus. Next base: position 53,698,999 of record CM062932.1, read on the forward strand.
TTTCAAGCTCAACTGGACCACAGGTGAGTTGAAAAGGATTGTGGGAGACCAGCCAAAGGTGGGATGGAGATAGACGGCAAAGGTGCTGGGCCCCGGGCTGAGCCTATAGGGGGCCTCTGAAGGCTTCACCTTTGGGCAGCATGACTGTGCCCCTCAGAGAGGGTTTTCCTGGCCAGGGATCAAGGCTTGCCTGTCACAAAGGTCTTGGCTCAGGGAGGGGGGTAGTAGGGGGGCCTGGGGCTGCTCCTGAAGAGGCAGCTCACTCCTGTCCCCTTGTTCCCTGTGCAGGGCCCTGCTCTGCAACATCCACTTCGTGCTCCTGACCTTCATGAAGGTGCCTGTGCTTGGGATCCTGCTGTGGACTGTGATGTGGTTGAGCAGGAGTCAGGGGGACCCCAGGGGGAACTAACGTCAGTCTCAGCAGGAGAACTGCAGCTCCCACGCCATCGACACCCTCACACCGGACGAGCGACCAGCGGAGGAACAGAACCTCCAGACCTCTCATCAGGAAATGTGCAGCGATGGCAGTTCCAGGAGATGAGGGTCCCTGCCGAAGTGAGGACTCCCCTCGTCCTGGCCTCGGGAAGAGCATCGGCTCGCTCCCTGCTCTGCACAGCTCCAGGACGCTGGCCCCACCACCGGAGCAGAGAAAGGGAAGGAGGTGGTGTTCCCCTTCCACACTGGGTCCTCGGAGGCACCGGTAATCTCACCTGTGTAGATCCTCCCAATGCCTCCTTTCCTTTGACTCTAGAGTAGATCTGCCAAAGATAATTGACTGTTACACTGTCCAGGATTCCAGCCAATAACGGGTTTCAAAATTTCAGACCAACCAGTAAGTATAAAACCTGAATTAAACCAAAAAGCTTCAGAGTATGTCTACACGGGCAAAGACCCCACCATGGGCCAGGTGTCCAGAGGTCTGCTGATTCCACCTTCCGGTACCTCCTGGAGAAAGATTCACCTGAACGTAGATGATTGAGGATAGGATTGGACCATCGCATCTTGTCTCACATCTTGTCTCTTTGCCCTGTTTGTTTCCTATTAAAATCTATGGATCTCCTGTACTCTTGTGAGATTATTTTGTTGGGACACTATTTCCATTTTTATATATGAGAGGATGACCCAGACGTTCTACAGGGTGTGAAGTGACTCTAAGTCAAATCCTAGAAATAGAAAGTATCCAGCAATTGTAAGTTGGAAGAGAATAGAGGAAGAGGCCTGGAGGGGATCTTGTTGTCCTCTCAGAGAGCTTACGACTAGGAGTTCCCGTATGTAGACGCGTACATTAATTGATGGTTAGAGTGTAAAGCGAAAAGCTTGGGGACTTTATAGGATAACTTTTTTAAGGTTATTTTCTATATTTTAAAAAAGTAACTGTGTTGAGCTCAAAAATTACAAAGTTTTCACTTGCTAAGTGTACAGTTTAATGAGTTTTTTAAAGTGTAAACACTGGATTATTGTCATTTCAATATTTTTAAGGGTGGCAGATATATGACTATAGATTCGTCAAAACTCATTGAAGTTCCTCTTTTCCTCTCTGGAATTAATAAGTGATTTGTGGGGAGGTGCTTTGAAACCATGTAAATAGTTCCTGTGGGCTCCAAGGGCAGGGGACTCACTGAGGGGTCAAGAGACCAAAGAAGGAGCTGCAGGGTTCCTTCTGGCCTGGCCTTGGAAGTCATACAGGGTCACTTTCGCCATGCTGTCTCCATGCGTCCCAACAGGGGCGAATATTGGTTCTTGGAGGGTGAAAAAATTTTACTCTTTTTATATACAAAGCACAGATAAATAAACACATATGCACACACACATATATACATACTTATGTATATACAACATAAACATATATAGTATATCTTTGTTATTAAGATTTTATGGGATGGGGGCATTTTTCGAAAAATTAAGCATCTAAACAGATTCCTTAGGAGGATGATAATGCAAAAGACACTGAGAAACACGTTTCTAGTCTACTGGTTGAAACAGTCACAGCTGCCCCTAGGCCCAAGAGGAGGGGACATAAACCCAACACATCATTGGAGGAGTGTCAAGGAATTTGCAGCCATGTTTTAAAACTGCCACATGCAAGTCTTAACCTTCATATCACATATGAGAACAGGGAGACCTGAAGCACTAGGCCCCGGGTCTCCAGTCACAAGGCCAGGTAGCAGACTTGGATCTGCCCCTGAGCCAGCCTAGGGCCAGCCCACACATCTTCCCCACAGGTCCATCTGTGCACTTGAGAAGGTCAATTCCCAAGCCTGCTGAGGGCACCAGATGGCCCCAGGCATGAACACTAGGTAGACACAACCCCGCTCTGTGGTTTCTCAGAGGTGCTCTGCTTTGCTCAGAGGCTACAGACTGCATCCATGATTTGCATGGACTTAGGATATGTTTTGTTTTTCGATCATGATATTTTTTAAATGGAATTTGTTGCCTATATGTAAACATGAGGAATTTTACTTCTGGCTTCTCTTTTAAAAGTAGGAATGCCTGAAAATGGTGGGCCCATGATGCCACATGTTCCACACAGCTGTCAGAGTGTTTAAAACCTTCCAGGGGCTCCCTAGGGCCTCTGGCCCCATTAAAGTATTCAGATTAGAAAGGGAGAAATAAAACTGTCCCTCTATGCAGATGACATGATTATCTATGTATAAAATCCCAAGGAATCTACCAAAAAACCTGCTAGAACTAATAAATGCATTCAATGAGGTCACAGGATACAAGAGCAATACAAACAGACACACAAAACATCATATTTCTATATACCAGCAACAAGCATGTGGAAACCAAAATGAAAAACACAATACTACTAACAAGTGCTCCAAAAAAAGAAGAAATACCTGGGTATAAATCTAACAGAACATGTGCAGCATCTGTATGTTAAAAATTATAAAATGGTGATGACATAAGTCAAAGAATATTTAAATAAATTGAGAGATGTACCACGTTTGTGGATTGAAAGACTCAACATAGTAAAGATGTCTATTTTCCCAATATTGACCTATAAGTTTAACATAATTCCTATCAAAATTCCAGCAAGATTTTTTGTAGATAAAGACAACCTTACTCTAAAATGTTTAAGAAAAGGCAAACGAATTAGAATACCTAAAAATTTTTGAAAAAGAATAAAGAAGGAGGATTTACCCTGCCTGATGTTCTTACTTATATAGCTATAGTAATCAAGACAGTATGATATTAGAGGAGGGATAGACACACAGACCAATGGAAGAAAACGGAGAATCCCAAACCCCTACATTAGGAAACTGTCCAGGCGTCAAAGTCTCTGTCCTTGGTTCTGAACTCTTCCCTTATAAGATTTCAACTCTCCCTGGGCTCTAGTTAACCTCTTCATACATCTTCCAACACAGATAAGCCCAACTGATTTTTGACAAAGAACCAAAAGCAATTAAATAGAAGAAAGATAGTCTTTTTAGCAAATGATTCTGAGACAATTGGACATCCACAGGTGGAAAAACCAAAACACTAATCACTAGCACAAAAAGATAATTCAAAATAGATTATGGCCCATGAATTTAAATGTACAACATAAAAACTATAAAAATTTTACAAGAAAATGTATAAATCAATACTAGATATCTAGTGCTATGTTTAAAGTTTTCAAACATGACACCAAAAGCACAATCTTCAAAAAAATTAACAAACCGTACTTCATCAAAATTGAAAACTTTTGTAATATGAAAGACCTTGTAAGGAGGATGAAAAGACAAGCCATAATGTGTGAGAAACTATTTGCAAACCACATATTCAACAAAGAACTAGCATCTAGAACATATAAAGAACTCTCAAATTTCAATAGTATAAACAATTTTTTTTCAGTTAGAAAATAGGCAAAAGACATGAACAGGCATTTCACCAAAGAGGATATACAGGTGACAAATAAGCATTGCAACTGTTAGTCTATATCTCAACCTTCCCCCTTTTTGGAGTAGGGAGTCTGCATTGTTTAAATCCTTATCGTAATTGCCCAGAACAATGCACCATTGACACACAATAAAAGTTTGTTGAATTAATGAGTAAATAAAAGAAAAAAGAAAGGGAAAATGGAAGGAAGGGGAATCTGCTCTCCCTTTCTCCTGCATCTGCTCTCTCCCCATCCTCGCCATCTGGTTACTCTTTCTTAACTCTTCCTATCTGGTTTCTGCTCCCACTGCTCTGTTGACCTGCTCTCCTAAACTTAACTGGTGATGTTGTGAGTGGTAAGTTCAAGGGTCGCTTCTCATTCCTGATCCACCTCTACCTTTCTGACTCTGCTCTCTCCCCTTCATGGCCCCTGGCTTCTCACCTTCTACTTGCTTGCTCCTTCACCAGCACCTTGTTCATTGTCTCTTCCCTCTACCCTTGCTCCCTAATTATAGGTGCGCCAAAGACTCTGTCCTTGGTTCTGAACTCTTCCTTTGAAGACTTCACCTCTCCATGGGCTCCAGTTAACCTCCATACATCTCCAGCACCAATACTCTGCTAACCCACAGCTCCAGCTTCCCACTAGACCTCTCTGCCTGGTCATCCCAGTCTCACTGAGAAAACTAAGCTCTGCATCATGCAAGTCTGCTCCTGACTTTCCTATTTCCGTCAATGATGCTCCATTCTTCTGGTCTTCCAGGCTTGAGACCTCCAGACTCCCAGAATCTTCCTTTCAGACTATGCTACACATCTGCTGGATAAACTTTCCTAAAACACATCCATGACCCCATTTTGATCTGCTCAAATCCATCCAAGTGTCTCCAATCAAAGTTTAAGTAAGAGTTGGGTCCTAAGCCTCCCAAACACACCCCATCTTAGTTCTCCTAGGTTAACTCCATTTGCACTGCCACACACACACAAAATTCCACTCCATTGGAATCTTAGACACACCTCCACTATGAGAAACTCTATGTGAACACCACACATTCCATTTGCCGATAGATCCTCAGTGAGTGACAACTATGATGATTATTTCTTGCCACTCTGCTTTCACTTATGCTGTTCCTCTGAATGTCTCCACACTCCCTGCTCCCCGTCACCCATGCTTGACTGAAATCGTACACCTCCTTCAACATCATTCTCAAACGTCATCTCCTTTCCCAATATGACAGGTTTCCCTCTTGCCTCTGGCTCTCTTGCGGTGCTTACCAGTCCTGCCTATACTGTACTGACTTGTGAGCTTATCTTTTTTATAAAGTGTATCAGAATTTCTTCTCTTGCCCATCATTATGTTTTCTATACGTGTGTTTTATTAATATGATCAATATGTGCCTCATTAAATTGAATTTCTCCTTTAGCTGAGTCCTGGGTCAGCCCCAGCTCTCCTTGAGATACCATGAATGACCCCACCCTTGTGGGAGCCACACCAGGGTTCAGGTTCCGAGTGTGGCAGCCCTGCCTGAGAACTCAGCACTCAGAAGAGCTCTCAGAGTGTTTTCTGGAAACTGGCATCACTAGCCCAAGGCAGGCTTGGGCCTTGTGGAGAGGAGAGGGCTGGTCTAGATGCAGGGAGTTGAGTGGAGGTGGTGACGCTGCTTGCGACAGACTGTGCAACTCCTCCCTGCAAATTTCATGGAGGAAGCAATTGACAAGCATTCAAAAACCAACTGAGCCCTTTATTGGGTTTGAGATGCCAAGTGGTGGCTGTGGCATCATGCCATCCCAGTGTGATGAAGTATCTCCTCACCTCTGTGTCCTGCACCCTGTCTTTGGAAAACTATATCTGTATCTCCCATGGAAAGTCAACAGGTGGCCTCAGACAGACTTCTCTTAAAGTGGATAATGCTGGACTCTCCATCAGATCTGTGCACAGGGGACTCTCGAGACTGGGGAATTCCAGAGTGATATTGGGTCACCCACTGCCTCCTTCTCCCACTACTGCTCCAGCTGGCCCCAGAACTTTAACTTGAAGCTGATCAGCCATGGACGGCCCTGGTAGAGATGCACTGAGCCCAGCCCCACACTCCCTGGTTGCAAGGACACAAAGGGGGCTGAAGGTCAGTGAGACCCAAGAGGCATAGGAAGAGAGGAAGGAACCCTGAGCATGCCAGACAGTGGGCAGTTGCATGAGCATGCTCTGTCAGGATGACACTCTCCTGGGATTGTCCCAGAGGAGGGGACAGAGCTCTGTGAGCCCAAGGACTAAAGCTGTGAGGGCCATGTCCTCAGGGACCCTCCTGGCTGTGGGAAGGAGGTGGTTATTGCCCTGGGGGACACTGAGCTGAGAAGCTTTTGTGCCAAGGAGAAGAGTAAAGAGCGAGGCTTCTGAGCATGCAACTTCCAGAGAATTCTTGCCCTTGGGAGGTGGGCATGAGGGCAAGGAGCCAGGGGATCTGGGGAGGAGAAAAGAGAACCCCAAGCAGGGGCCTGGGAAACTCACCCTCCTCCGCCTGAGGACTCAGAGAGTGTCCTCTAAGATCCAGGACCCTCCCTTGAGGCACAGGAACAAGGCCCCCAGAACACAGGAGTCCCTCCAGAATCCAGGCACTGCTGCCCCCTGCCCTGGGTCCAGAGTCTGAAGGTCTCTCTCGTTCAGTCTGAAGGGCTGTATTCCTGGACACAGCATTCCAGGGGATGGTGCACTGCCTGGTGGATTCCCCTGGTCAGGCGGACTCTGTCTCCCTCCAGGGCTCCTCTGAGGCCTGGTCACCCAGAGGACAGCAGCGAGCATGCTCAGGAACAGGGGCAGCTTCAGGAAGACCAGGAGCAGGAACTGGACGCTGCTGAATGGGGACCTATGGGGGACACAGCGATAGGAAATGAGCTGCCTCCCCAGGGGGATCCTTCTCTTCCCACCTCTCCCTGAGTCCTGACCCTAGAGTCCAGATAACTCAGTATCAAACCCTGAAGGTACACATGCCAGGGCAGCCCCTCTGGAGCCCCTATCACCTCCCTTCCCATGATCAAGAACTGCCCTTGGGACTCTCATAAAAGAGCGAAGAGAGAAGAGAGACCCAGGCAGTGCTGCTTTCCAGAAGCATGCTCCAAAAGTTTACCTTCTCTGTCCCTTTCCCTTCACACAGTTTCCCCTTTATCAATTGACTTCTTGAAACCCCAATCCTCACCCACACTTTAAAGCCCTGTCCCTTGGCCCCCTCCCTTCAGGGTATGGCAGCAGCATCACAGTCCTTTCTGGGTATCTTCAGGAGCCAGCCCATCTCCCTGCAGACTCCAGGAGCAGTTCCTGGGAGCAGGATCTCTGGTAGAGCAAAGACCTTTGGAAGTGAGCCCAGGTTGGGGACCATAGAACCAGGACTCCAAGTGCAGAACCAGGTGGGGAAGGGGAGGAGGAGGGCTGGGAATGGGAGGAGGGGCTGTACGTCTCCTGAAACCAGGCTCCACCTATGTCCCTGCAGCTGCCCCACGAGAATGTTCACAGAACAAGTGATATTTTCCACTCAGAAACCCCATGCAGCCCTGAAGAATGTGGAGATCAGGACCACAGTTGGAGGAAAACCCAGCAGACAGGGAGGTAAAAGGTCCTGGTGTGTTGCCAGCCCCACACTCCAGGGTCCCATAAGGCTGCTGACCTGCCTCCTCCATGGTCTCCAGGTCTTGGGTCCTCACCCTGAGCTGTGGGTCAGCACCTTCCTGGTGCTAAGGTTCTGTCCAGTGTTCACCACTGGAAGGGTGGCAGGTGCTGCTGGATGTGTGGTCCTTCCTGTGGTTGTACTTGGTGTTGGAGATAAAAATCATACATGAAGAGCCGCTCTCTCCCCAACCATGCACTGAGCACCTGTTTGGGTCTGATGTCACACACAATCATCCACTCACAGAAGGGACTCAAGAGATACTCTGAGATACTCTGAAGCTAGACCCAGGCCACCTCCTGGATGGAGCAAGCTCCTCAGGGACCAAATGAGACTTTTCCAGAACTGACCATAAGAGTGGCCTCTAATAAGTGCCAGGTGTTTCTTCCACCCCAAGTCTGACTCTTCCTGGGGTGAGAGCAGGAGGTCTCTCAGGGGCTTCCCCACTCTGATGAGGAGCCCCAGAGGGAGGAGGGGCAAGGAGGAGTCTGGGGAAATGGCTCCACCTGTGGCCCAAAAGCCTCGTAGAGACTGTGGGAGGGGCCCAGAGCACCCTTCAGATGGAGACTATTTAAGGCCACTTTCACCCACTGCTGGGGAGGGAATATGTTGTCACCCAGCTCCTCCCAAAGACCTCAGGTGTCCAGACCATTGACATAACTTGTATCCCCACCCCCTCTCCACCCCACCCTCATGATCTCCCAAAAAAAAGCAATAGCCCCAGAGGCTCAGCCCTTCACAGAGCACACAAAACAGGCTCATTTTCACCCAACAACAGCCTTCGATGTCCTTGCTGTTGGAGATTAGTTGATGGATGTAGCACCATCCCTGCCCTTGTGGAGGGGCAGAGACACCTAAACAGATGGACTCACTTCAGTAGAAAGTGGTGGGCACTGGGGTGGAACTCCACCAGGTACAGCAGGAGCACAAAGGAGGAAGTGCACCTCACCCCCCTTTCAGGCAACCAGAAAGGAGAGAAAGGAGAAATGGTGGCACCTAGAGGAGGGAGCAGAGCATGTCTATAAGCTGAAGTGAAGAGCAGTGATGGGGAAGAGGCTGAGGACAGGAAACAGTGTGGATAATTCACGGAGGAAGGATTGGATGAGCAAAGAGGGAACTTGGCTCACAGGGATGGGAGGCAAGGAGCCACAGGGGGAGAAGCCAGCCTCAGGGTGATTGCTCTTGAAAAGAAGAAGGAAACCTTTATCATCAACCTAAAAGGGAAAGAGGGAAGAATGAGTTAGGCTGCATGGAAGTTTGTAGGTGGAGAAGGAATGAAATTGAAAGAGTTCAAGTCTGCTGTCCCGTGTGCTCTTGGTAAGGCAGAAGAATGGGAGGATAATATTAGAAACCATGAACTTCTATTGACACCCGTAGGCCCCATCTGTGACTTTTTTCCAGCAGTACTGGAGCAGATAGATGCTAGGAACGGTGACCAACTTGCCGTAGTTTGCCTGGGACTTTTCAGCTTTAGTATTGAAAGCCCCCCTATGTCTCAAAAAACCTCTCAGTCCTGGACAAACCCTGATGGTTGGTCATCCTAATTTTAGGATGGATCCAGCGATGAGGGTTTGGAAAGGTGGAGAGGGGAATGGTGCATGGGAGCTGAGGGTACTGGTAAGAGATGAAAAAACAACCTATCATGAGAGTTGGCACTGGCTTAGGAAGGAAGTGAGGTCAGGGCAGGTGTGGGGTAGGCAATAAATGGGGAGAAAGTGGAGAGAAGGATCAAAGGACTGGAGATCTTGGTGAGGTTGAAAACGGGAATGGTGGGGCTGAGGGTTTCCAGGCTGATGCATGGAAAGTTGTCAGAAAGTAGAATGTTTGACCGTTGGATTCTGGACATGGAGCAGCTGGGAGTGACAACAAGATTTGCAGTGTTGCCATGGAGTGGAATTCTGAAAGAGAGTGGAAATGCAGGCCACTAAACCTGGAACCTGAGAAAAGGATATTTGACAAGTTATTCATTAAAACCTCCCAAGATGATGACAGGGGTTGGGGTGGAGAGGCTGCCATGTTCCCACTGAATGTTGAGGAGTAACCTAGAAGCCAAAGGAGAGGAGAGGCAGAGGGTGGGTGTGGCCATGTGACAAAAATTTTTTAAAAAGCAGGTGGGAAAGTAATAGGATGGCATTTGTGACGGGGATCTGGGAGAAGGTGGATGTGCCTTCACGTCCTAATTCATATGGGGAGTAGGAGAAAGAGCAGCTTCCACTCAAGAAGCCTACCTCTTGAAACAAGAGGATTGAGGACAATGTGGTAGAGGGAATGTTCTATGAGCAAGCTAAAGATGTATGTATGAAGAGTTTATTTCCTTTGGTACAGATTTCTTTTATTTATTTATTTATTTATTATTATTATTTTTTTTTTCCGTGGGGAAGACCAGCCCTGAGCTAACATCTGTTGCCAATCTTCCCCTTTTTGCTGAGGAAGACCGGCCCTGAGCTAACATCCGTGCCCATCTTCCTCCACTTTATATGGGACGCCGCCACAGCATGGCTAACAGGCAGTGCGCGTCCGCGGGCGCCTGGGATCCGAACTCGCGAACCCCGGGCTGCCAAGCGCGGACTAAACCGCTGCGCCACCCGGCGGCCCCCTTTGGTACAGATTTCTGAAAGGCACGGTGGAAACAGCCGTGGCTCAGCATGGCAGGGCCTCCCAGGCAAGAGGGTGAGGCACTGGCCCTATGAGAGTGAGAGCGCCTTGAGCTAACCCATCCCTAGGCTGAAGGGTCAGCCACCACTTTCCCTGCCCACATAGGCTCTTCCCGACAACACTGACACTGAGGACAAGACAAGACCCAGAGACACTCTTCAGTATAGCGCCCATCCTTGTCCCCACGTCATATCCCATAAGCTCTGCTGCTGGGGCAGGGGGAGCTCTTATCTGGGGAAATAAACACATTAACCTAGACCCAGGGGTCATGTGACCACACGTCCAGGATCCGTACTGTCTGAATTCTACACCAGTAGGATTCAGCGTCATCTGCTTTGAGGTTCTCCATGGTCACTGTGAAGGTGAGGTAATCAGTGCAGTCTCTGGTGGACACACAGCCATTCCTCTCATCTTTCTTTTCTCCTTTGGTTTCCACAATTACGTCACATGCTGTGTCACACTGTCCTCAGCACCAGTATTTGTTATACGCTTCATACATCTCCTCGTACTGACACTGCACGCTCAGGGAGCCCCCCGTGGTGCCCATCACATAACTGGGGCCCCTCAGGGACAAACAGCCTGGAAAACACAAGCCACATCCCAGAAGTCCATCCCAATGGGCCCCATGGGCAGCTGTCTGTCTGAAGCCCAAGGGGAAAGTTTCGAGGGAGACATGGATGGTTCTGGGCTCTGGGATGGGGACCTGGAGGGACATCTGAGCTTAGGACCTAAGCCAGAGCGCCTGAAGACTGCAGTCAGCAGGATGAGCAGAGACCTGTGCCCTGTGAGCCCAGAAACACTGAGCGACCACACGGGGACCCTGCCCCTTGGGGAGAGGGAGAGTTGGACCAAAGCCAGAGGTGGGAGCAGAGAGGCTGGCCGTCCTGCCCTGTCCTTACCCCTGCAGGCTCTGCCAGGAGTGAGATTTGGTCATGTATGAAAACACTTCCCTTTCGAGCGAAGCCTCTGCATTCTGGGTTTTCTGCAACTCACACTTGTTCTTTAAGAAGACGATTTGTTTATTTTGCTCTCCACGTGTCTTGAGGGAGGAAAAATAAATCTCTGGTCCACATCTTAACTACTCTCTGGGGAGGGTCAACATATTGCTGGGAAGAAGGGCTGGTCCCCGAAGGAGGCCCTGATAGGCCTCTTGACACAAGTTTGGGGCACAAGCTGACTCTGCCCCCATCATAGTCCCCAGGCCTGGTTGTCAACTGATGCCATGTGTTCAGAAGGAAAGTGGTTACAGGACGTCATGCTCTCTATAGCTAAGTGGGATGGTTTTGGACCTGGGGGGACATGGGGGTTAGGATTGGAAGGCAAAGCTGAGAAGTTGACATGGAAGGAGAGAGAAGGAGGGAGAAAGGCTGCAGTGGGGGGAAGCCTGTGCATTGTGTGATGTGACTCAGCGGAGCCCCCCAAATCTGGAGCAAATGTTCAAAAACTTACGAAATGTTTGGCTTGAACTTGAGTGTGTGTGTGTGTGTGTGTGTGTGTGTGTGTGTGTGAAAACAGTGAAGGGGCTGAGCTTACAGTGGCCATGGAAGCGTGAGCCCTGGGAATTAGCCGAAATGGTGGAAGAACCCTGGGCATTTGTAGGCTGTGCGACCAGCTGGGACCTGAACTAATTATATCTAGACTTGAGGTGAGTGCAGGGGTAAAGGAGCCCTGACTTCTGGCTTTCGCCCCTGTCCCTGCCTTCCTCTCACCATCGGCTTTCCCTCCCCTCTCTATCCCCAGCTCTATCTGTCATACACCTGGCTGCATTCTGCTCTCCCTGCTCTTGTGTCCACGTGTGAGGTGACTAGGTGCTGTTTCCTCACCCACCAACCGTGCTTGGCCCCAGAAAATCTCACTGTCACTGCCCAAGCCCCTGGCCTCTCCAAACTCGCCAACACCTGTCAGCCGCAGCCCAGCCCCTACCCAGGTGCTACCTGTGTTCTCTGTTGACCGCAGGAAAGTAACTCTGAACCCTGCAGCCTCTGAGCTCTCCCCATTTCTCCTGCTGTTCTAATTCATGGGAGAACCCTCCCCACCCTGGACACCTCACCCTGGGGAGCCTTCCCTTTTCCAGTCCCTGCCCCACACCTCTGTTTTCCCCAAGGATGTGTCTCTCCACCACTGCCCTCCACCCAAGGTCAGAGAGCTGGTCTCACCTCCTCCCTTCAATTTGCCCCAACCCCCTCCTGGAAGTGGCGCATTCTCAACAGTGCCTCCTTCCAGGTCCTGGACAGAGCTTAGAGGTGCACTTCCCCGCAGTGGGAATTTATCAGGGTGAAGAGCACATGTCGCAGCCAGGAGCCTGGGGAGCGGAGCCCAAGGCCTCTCATGCAGCTTCAGAAGGGAGTCCTTCTTAGAGAACTTGGAGTCCTTCCCTCCGGGCTCAGAGCCAGCCCCTTCAGAGCTGAGTGCACCCTAGAATTCCTGCCTCTCCGATCAAGGAGATTCTAGCAGCAGATGAGCAGTCAGACTAAAGAGAAACTCCCAGGCTCCTTCCAGCCTGGAGAGACTACAATTCTATAAAGTAAGTCAATATACGGAAGAGCTGGTCTGACCTTCCGTCCCTGACTGCTGGAAACTACCCTCCTATCCTCCACTCCCCTGCTTACAAACTGGGCTCCTTTGAGCAAGCAGGTAGAGCTCTTTCTCTCTCTCGTACATGCATGCACTTGCATGCGGGCGCGCGCACACACACACACACACTCACCTCAGCCGGGCAGCTCCTACCCCACCTGGCAGTAGTTCCCTACCATGAAATCCTGAGTCCCTGAAAGACTCCCTCACTCCCTTCTTCCTCTTTCCTGCTCCTTTTGCTCCAGGATGCCCCTGCCCGCATCCCTGGTGCCCCTGGGTTTTGGTGCCCTTGCAGGCTGAGTGAAAGGACATACCAGCTCTATTTTGCAGAATGCACAGTGTGGAAACTTGTGCCATGGCGTCAAGGACACAGGGACCAGGAGGGTGCGGCATCCCATCCCCACACTGTGTTCAGAGGTTGGGGACAATGAAATGTTCATCACAGGAGTCATTGTGAAGAAGACGCCTCAATGTCACGGAGGCAGCCACGTGTAGGGAGCCCTGGCTGGGAGTCAGAGGACCTGGGTTCTAGGCACAGCTCTGCCATTTGCTGGTCATGTGGCCTTGAGCATCAGTGTCTGGAAGGTGAGGATCACAGCCTGATCTGCTGCTCCCCAAGCTGAGGGTATTCATTATTTGAGATCGCGACTTAAATTTCAGGGCCAGGACAGGGAGTGTGGATAAGCGCATCTATAAAGCCTAGTAAACACGGCCACCTCCAAAACTGAGGAAAATTAAGGCAACTTGCAGAAAGAAGTATCTGGATCAAGAAACCTAAAGAAAAAGGTGGAGACGGGGGCATGTGGCTCATTAAATCACAGACCCTTGGATTTAGAACGTGGATTATAGTTCCTTAGCCCAGTGTTCCATCCAACACATGATTATGACAAAAGCAAATATTCATGCAAAGTGTCGACAAATGACCCCAAGTTACTGGTGTTTGAAAGAGGAAGCAGGACTGGACTGAGAAGGAGCAGGCAGATGTAAATTATTGGTAGCATTCTAGTTCTTGGGTTGGCCAGTGAGTTCACAGATGTTTGTTAAATTACATAAAATTAAAATAAAAAGGGGCCGGTCTGGTGGCGTCGTGGTTAAGTTCGCACACTCCCACTTTGGCGGCCCAGGGTTCGCAGGTTCAGATCCTGGGCGCAGACCTATGTACCACTTATCAAGCCATGCTGTGGCAGCGTCCCACATATAAAGTAGAGGAAGATGGGGCCGGCCCCGTGGCGCAGCGGTTTAGTTCACACTTGGCAGCCCGGGGTTCGCCAGTTCAGATCCCGGGTGCCCGCCGAGGCACTGCTTGTCAGCCATGCTGTGGCGGCGTCCCATATAAAAAAGTAGAGGAAGGTGGGCACGGATGTTAGCCCAGGGCCAGTATTCCTCAGCAAAAAGAGGAAGATTAGCAACGGATGTTAGCTCAGGACTGCTCTTCCCCACAAAAAAATAAAAAATAAAGTAGAGGAAGATGGGCACGGATGTTAGCTCAGGGCTGATCTTCCTCAGCAAAAATAAAGAAAGAAAGAAGGTCTTCCCTCAACTGAAGATTGGTTAAAGAAGATGTGGTATATACATACAATGGAATACTACTCAGCCATAAGAAAAGACACAATTGTCCCATTTGCAACAACATGGAAGGACCTAGAGGGTATTATGTTAAGTGAAATAAGCCAGAGAGAGAAGGACAGACACTGCATGAACTCACTCATATATGGAATATAAATGAATACACGGACAGAGAGAACTGATTGGTGGTTACCAAGGGGAAGGGGGGTGGGGGGGCACAAGGGGTGAAGGGTTACATCCACAAGGTGATGGACAAACAAAAATGTACAACTAAAACCCCACAGTGTTATAAACTAAGACATCAATAAAAAAAAAAAGAAAGAAAGAAGGTCTTGCATGGACCAATGATGAGAAGGCATCAGGAGCCATGACCAATCTAATCCTGGTCACCTGAACTTACGAAAAAGAAAGTTCTACTAATTCCCGAAAAGGACTCTCCTCTGTCCTGCTAGAACGCTGCCTGAATGCAAGGTTAGCAGGTCTTCATGAAAGCTGGCATTTTTCTGGAAATGATTTGTGGGATTATATAAATGCGTGTGTGCATTTTTTAAAAAATAAAAGTGCTTGCTGGTTGCTTGCAGTTCCTGGGAGCTAGTGAATGTAGGAGAGCAATCAGTTCAGAACAGAAATACCAGATGATGTAGCAGAGCCATCAGCAGAAAGCACGCTGAGCAGTTTTGTGAACATGACCAACTTAGCTTCATTCGGGACACCTCCAAGCCCGGTGGAGACAGCTCTGGGGAGGAGGCAGATCTGGATTTCATTTTCAGTTCTTCTACTTAGTTGATATGTTGTGGGCTAATCCCTTCACCATTTTATCTGTAAAATGGGGATAATGCTATCTGCCCTGCCTCCGTCACAAAGTTGCTCAGAGGGTTAAATTGTGTCATAGATTTGAAATCGTTTGTAAGTTGTAAAATGCATAACAAATAGGAGTTCTGCTTTTGCTCATTTTATATTGGAATTCACTTCCTTTCTCTTTGCCCTTTTTCTCCTCGCTCTGAAATTGTCTTTATCATCTTTACATCTGTTTCTCATTCCCCATTCTCAGACTAGCAATGCAACCCTCTTGGGTGCCCTCCATAAATTTAAAGTGGTCACATATTTCCAAACAATGTTTGTAACCCCAGATGGGTATGGTGGGTAGAGGAGAATGCTGGGAAAGATAAGATGGACCTGAGCTAGGAGCTGGGATGAAAAAGGAGAACTGAAATTTAAGTCTTTACAAGTGACTTCAAAGTTTTAATCGGGGCCCGTGAGGAACCCCAGCTGCAAATATACCCTGGACGGAAAAGTGAACCTGTGAGGTTGGAGAGGTCAGTCAGTTCCACACGAAGCGGTGGCAAGAGGGTCCATCTTCCGTTTAACTGCACCCAGGCTACAGCATTTAGGTAATTTTATCAGATTTAAGCAAGCAGATTGAAACAAGCTGTGGCACACTGTTAAACCAACTCTCTGGGGGAAAGTGAGGGAGAAGCCCTGGTTTGTAGTGTTTGCCAATTTCTGTGGTGTAAATACCCTCACGTGACTGATTTCAAGCTACAAACATGCTCCCACTGAGTGTGGGGTTGGGGAAACACAGGCAAGCTGGTTCCAGCCACCACTGCTTTGGGCGCCCGTTTCATTAATTAAGATGATTCACAAAATGTCCATCATCATCATCATCTTCATTTAAGACATTCTGAGCGCCTCCCATGTGTAATGAGATGCATCTCTTTTAAATGTCTTTCTGAGTCTAAGATAGTGATTATGAGGGCCTTAGGAGACCTTGAAGATCATCCAATCTACTCCCATTTTACAGATAAGAAAACTGTTTTGGTCGGTGTCACGCAGCTGGTTTTCTTCCTTTAAATCTCTGCCTTTTTTATCCACTTTTCTGGAAGAGTCTGTCATTATGTTGGGAAGGTTCTATGTTTGGTGAGGAAATCCAACATAAAAATTATTCTACAGACATGAAGAATATCCTCTAATTTTTATCCTAAACTTACTTCCTGCAGAAAAATGTGCTGTAATGCATTTTGAATGTCTTTTTTAAGAGTTTCTCTTCTGAAAACCCAACCTTTGAGGAACAATTTTACTTCCTCACCTCCACCACATCTTGTTCCAGGAGGCATTTAAGGTGGATGCTGAGGCTGGCGTTTTAGACCCTTCATTAAATCCTTCTAACAAACCTTTCCAACCCCCTAAATGAAGCTCTGGCAAAACAGAACTATTGCTAATTCCTGAACTTTCCATGATTTTTCATATCGCCACAGTTTTGCTTAAGCTGTTCCCATTTTACACTCAGCCAACCCATTCATCCTTCAAGACCAACTTCCAAAGAAGCCTCAGGGAAGACTTCCAAGAGCAGAGTTAGGGGCCCCTGTCATGCAGTCTCATCACCACGTGAATGAATCTCTTCTATAGCAAATTCCACGTTATATTGTGATTACTTGACTCCCTCATTCAACCACAAGTCTCTGAGTGCAACAGTTGCTCTTAATTACAGCACCTGGAACAGTTCTGGCACCCAGTTGGTGCTTAATACATGTATGTAGGATCTGTAGATGAATATTTGAATGTATAGAAGGGTATACAGATGGATGATGGATGTGTCCTTCCCATTTCTGCAGATGCTTCGCCTCTGGCTTGAACCCAAGACAGACTTTCCACCTTCTGTCATGCCCTCTGCAATACCAGGTTCCCAAAGCCCCAGCCCCACTCACTTGGGAGGCAGAGAAGGAGCAGAGCTGGGAGCAGCCACATGGTCCTGTCCCTGTCTGGTGTCCCCCGCAAATCCAGGTCCTAGCTGGAATCCAGGTGGTTGCAACAGAGCCTAGGTCATCCACCTTCTACTTGCTCAAGTTTTCTCTGTGTTTCTCTCCCATCGACTTCCTTTTTAATCTCTTAGCTACTTCCTATTTTGAAGCCTTATGTAGAAAAAGAGGAGGAGTGGCAAGAGAAACTTCAAAGACTGGATCAAGAGCCTCGAGGAAAACCTGCTGATTTTTCCTTCATTTAATGACAGTATAATGTTTGGGTCACACCCTGAGCCTTCATGAAAGTCAATCCGAATACATGAAACCTCCAACCAAGGAAACCCTTTGTCCCCTGACATTCTTCTTCCTGTCTGGGACTGCTTCCTTGATCTAATCAGCTGCCCCTCCTCTCTGGCTGCCTACTTTGGGGTCATAAAACACCTCCACTTAAAGATGTGGGGCAAGGACTCCCCATATCTCTCTCCACCTTTACCCCTATGCCACTGACCTCATGCCTCATCCTCTAACATAATGTCCCTCCTGGGCTCCAGACCCAACGTTCTGACTTCCTGTGGGGAAGCTCCACCTGCTTGTACACTATTAACCTAATTCAGGATAAGGGTGTTGGTTTAGAGCATAGATTCTGGACTCACACAAACTCAAATCCCACCTCCATCATTTACTAACCACGTGCACTTGGGCACGTTGTGAAGTAACTCTCAACCTCAGCTTCCTCATCTGTGAAATAGAAAAATGGTACTAATTCTCACCTCACAGGAAACAAATGAGTGAATGCAAGGAGAGTGCTTGGCACAGTGCCTGGAACAGAGTAAATGGTAAATATCTTTAGAATATTTCTGGACGATTGAAATCGCTTCTCATCTGGTCTCCAGCCAGCTATACATTCCCTCCAATCCAACTTACACATCAGAAGCATATTCTCCTCTAAGACACCGGTATATGAAAATATAATCCCAGTGATGACCCCCATCAGTTACTTCTACTTATTCTCTCTCCCCAGGGGTTCATACCCATAGCCTCTAACCTTCATTATCTTTTAGAACTCTCTACTGGATCATCTGCCATTTCAAACTTTTGCTGTAAGAGCACAACTTCTTATCTTCCCTCTTCCACCAAATCTGATGAGATGTGTACAGGCTGAGCTCCGGATGGAACAACAAAGCACATGGGTCCTGCTCCCACCTATGTTACTGGTCACTCACCTGAGAGACCCAGAATGAGCAGACCTGACAGCGAGCACAACGCTGTGTCCCCCTCTGTCATTTCTTCAGCATAGACAATGACTGGAAGCTTCGATTCTCCCACAAAGAGGATCAAACAAATCTCCAGCCCCATCGGTTCTGCTTTTATGTTGTTTCCTTTTTTTCTAATCTGATCCCTGGAGTTGTTTATAAAATAAAGGAAATGGGAGTGAGCAAAGGCAAGTGCTGATGGTTGAAAAAATATATAAAATATGGCTAATTATAACATTTCGTTATAATCCAATAAGAAAGTACAACTTTCAGGCAAGATGGTAGACTGAGTCAATAAGGCTCCCTTCTAGCTCCAAACATAGAAATTCTGTTTAAAATGCACCCCATAACAGAAGTCAAAATCAGGCAAAGGAAATCTCCAGGTGCCAGAGATGTAAAGGGAGCCGAAGCCAGGACCATGAACAGGATCTGATACCAAGCGGCTACTGGGGACTCTTAGAAGTGGACGTGGCTTTAGGAGGAGAGAGGCTGGCATTTAAGCAGTCACTCGGGGACAAGAGATGATGCCTCAGGTCCACACCAGAGGGGGAGCTGGAGCAGAGCTCCCTGCTGAAAGCTGGGATCCGTGGAGGGTCACCACCCGCTCCGAATGGAGTGATGGCAAACCTTGCTGATGGGCTGAGGGAGGCATTACAGCATCTTGGTCCTCTAGAGCCACAAGGAGTTAGAGTCTCTCTTAAGTTGCACTACACAGAGGTGTGCAATCCAAAGTCACCACTTCCCGTGCGTGGGAGGGTCAGGTAAAGAAATCAACATAAAAACAGGCCAGCAAACAATGGCGCTTGAAGGGCCTTGGAAGAGATGAACACAAAACCACAACCACGCCTCTGGACCACTCCCTGTTTTAGTACAGCCCGTGAGCTAAGGACGGTTTTCACATTAATAAATGGTTGGAAAAAAATTCAAAACAAAAATACTTCATGACACGTGAAAATTGCACGAAACCAAAATTTCAGCATGCGTAAATAAGTTGTCTTGGAACACAGCTACGCTCGTTCATTCCTGTCTTGTCTATGCAGCGTTCCTGCGCCCGTGGCAGAGTTGAGTAGCTGTGACAGTGACCACAGGGCCCACAGAGCCTGAAATGTGTACTCTCTGGTCCTGACAAAAAGAGTTTTCTATCCTCTGGTCTGAAGGATGGGCCCCTCCCTAGCCATAGTTCTCACCGTCATTAGAAGCGAGCCCTGAAAGGACAATACTCAGGCTAGTCATGCTGAGGGCAAGGGGAGCCACTTTAGACGGTGTGATGATTTTTCAGGGTCCAAACAACCTAAAGAGTGATCCCCGGCCCGAGAGAGGATTCAGTGGGAGTCTAGCCCAACCCAGTTAGAGACCCCCATCAGCCTCGCTTGATTGCCCGAGAAGTTGGCAGTCTCTTCTGGGTTCCATCCTGCTTCTCCGCTGGAACAGCCCCACGTGACTCCAGAGGAAGCAGGCAGTGTTCACCTGAGAACATCCCCCCGGCTGTCTAAGCAGCAGTTCTCATCTGCTCCTGCAGCCACACCTGGGATTCCCTGCCTGGTGTCTCCAGCTCCACCCCCCACAGCCCTGGGGACACCTCCACCCTGACTCCATTGGCACCTCAGACTCAACATGACCAAGTTAACCCTTCTCTCTCGCTGACCCTCCACGTCCCCCCTCCAACAATGACCTGCTTCTCTTTCTTCACTCCCTGGATCCCCTCTCCCCCAACCTTTCACTTCCTGCTCTTAGGGCTGTCATAAGTGCCACTGTCCCCAAACTACCCTAAGCCCAGGAGCCACCCTCCTCGATAGGAAAGTGAAATTAGCCAGATTGAAGTTTACTTCTCCTATAGCTAGAATAATTGTAGACAACTGAAAAAGAGAGAAGATGTAAAAAAAGAAGGCAACCATATAATATTTTTAATGTAAAAAAAATGGATGCTCCTAAATTAGCCAATTTATGGAGACTCAGAGTGTATTTCTGCCAAGAATGGGGAAAGTGCCCGGATTCTCAGGGACATAGCTGGAGGAGCTGGGACCCTGCAGGCCCCTTCTGTCTGCAGGAAGGAGGTGATTCCTGGAGGAATCACCCAGAGAAGCCGAGGCCTGTGGGCTGAGAAGAGGAGGGGAGGGTCAGGTGGGCACAGGGCCCTGACATCTGAGGAGGAGGAGAAAGGACAAAGTCAGGACAGAGGTTGGGCCCAGGGAGACTCTTGGTCCCCCTCAGCCCTGAGGACTCAGCAGGAGTGTCCTCCCAGGACAGAGGGGACATCCTCCTTCTCAGGCCCCAGAACAGGAAACATCACCACGGCCCTCACCCGGCAAAGGGGAAGGCCCGAGTCCAGGCTTTGTTTCAAGTCCCAGCACTGCCCACTTCCAGACACAGGGCCCGGGGTCAGGATGTTGTGCTCAACCAGCCTAAAGGGGCTGCATCTCTGGACGGGGGCCCCTGGGCTTGGGGTGCTGGGAAAGGAGGGGCCTAGAAAGACCCGTCCCTTCATCAGCCCCCAGAACACAGAGTAAGCATCCTGCCACTTGCTCCTTCATTCATCCCGTCAACAAATATCTATTCAGCATCTACCATGTGCCAGACTAGCACGAGACCAGGGGATTTAGGGGTGAACGAGAAAGACAAGCCCCTGAAACGAGGGGCTTACATTCTAGTAAGGGAACAGAGAAGAACGACAGCCAGCAGCTACCTAGCTCTTGTTACAGGCCAGACACTGCCCTAACCACCAGAAATATACCCATTCACTTAATCCTCCACACAACCCTGTGAGGTAGAATGTTTATTACCCCACATTACAGATGAGGAAACTGAGGCACACGGAGGGCAAACAACCTGCTGAAGCCCTCAGGGCTAGTTCATGGCGGAGCTGGGGTTTGACATCCCGGGCAGCCTGGCTCCAGAGTCTGTGCCCTTATCTGCCACCTGTCCAGCTGCTGATTGTAAATAAATACTGAGACAAAACAAATAGAGATCGTGAGGGTTGCTCTGAGGGAATTAAAAGAGTGACTTGACTGGAGTAACCCAGGGGTCAGGGAAAGCTCTGAGGAGGCAACATTCAAGCTGACACCTGAAGGATGGGACTGAGCTGGCACTTAAAGAGCTAAGGCAGTGGGTCTCAACTGGGGTGATTTCACCCCCAGGGGACATTGGGCAATGTCTGGAGACATTCTTGATTGTCACAATGGGGGAGTGGGGAATCTGTTCCTGCCATCTAGTGGGTAGAGGCCAAGGATGCTGTTAAGCACCCCACAAGGCACAGGACAGCTGCCACCACAAAGAATTATCCAGCCCAAGATGTCAACAGTGCCAAGGCTGAGAAGCCCTGAGCTAAGGAAAAAGCATTTCCAGCAGATGAGAAGCCTTTGATGTTCAAAGAACAGGAAGGAAACACTGAGTCTGCAGCCCGATAAGCTGGGGGGAGAGGCTGAAGGGGGGTTGTAAAGTGTGGCAAGGAGTTTGAATCTTAAGCTGGAGCCACGGGAAACCACTGAAGGGCTCGGGGCAGTGTGTGTTCTGGTTTGCATATTAAAATGATCACTCCACTGTGTGGAGAACGGATCGGACGTGGAAAAAGCCAAAGCAGGAGACAAGTCAGGAGGCTCTGCTGTCACCCAGGGGAGCGATGGTCGTGGCTTGAAATAGCGATGGACCAAGTGTATGGTCTTGAGCATTTTGGAGTGAGAAGCACCAGGGTTGGTGACGGAGCACAGGTGGGGTGGGACGGAGGGGAGGAATCAGAGTGACTCCCAGGTGTTCTCCCGGCAAAACCAGGCGAGTGTCAGCTGTACTAGTCTGGCCGGGCCGCCATAACAAAGCACCACAGACTGGGTGGCTGAAACAACAGAAGTCTATTTTCTCCTAATTCTGGAGGCTGGAAGTCTGAGATCAAGGTGTCAGCAGAGTTGGTTTCTTCTGAGGCCTCTGACCACAGCTTGTAGACGGCCGTCTTCTCCCCATGTCTTCACGTGGTCTTCCCTCTGTGCGTGTCTGTGTCCTAATCTCCTCTCATAAGGACACCAGTCAGATTGGATTAGGGCCCACCCTAATGACCTCATTTCAACTTAATTACCTCTTTAAAGACCCTCTCTCCAAATGCAGTCATGTTCTGAGGTCCTGGGGGATACAACTTCAACACATTAATTTTGGGGGGACACAACTCAGCCCACGACAACTGGTGCCACTTCCTAAGATGGGAGAAGGGTTTGGGGATGAGGATGGAATCTAGAACTCCACACTGGATATCGTAAGCTCCCAATGCCCACTAGACATCCAAGTGGAGACATCCAGCGGGGAACTGAATAGACAATCTGGGATCCAAGCAAGAGACAGATTTGGAGATCTACAGTAGCTACTGGTATTTAAAGCCATGATAGTGGATGGGATACCCGAGGGACATGCAGAGAGGGCCGAGGACTGAGTTGCCTGGCTCAGCAACATTTATAGATCAAGAAGAGAAGGCAGCAAAGGAAGGGAAGGAGGAGGACGGTGAAGCAGGAGGAAAACCAGGAGAGACTGAAAGCAAAGAAAGGAGCAGCTTTCTAGAAGGAAGGAGTGAATCAAATGCTGCTGAGAGGTCAAGTAAGATGCAGAAAGAGAAGTTGCCTTTGGATTTGACTGGATGGGAGGTTGCTGGCTCTTTGTCAAGACAGCTGGGAATGAGTAAAGAGGGAATGAGCGATGAGGAAATGGAATCAGAAAGCACAGACACTGTTTTACAAGGAGCTCTGAGAAGGAAAGCAGAGAGAAATGAAACAACAGCCGGAGAGGGCCGGGGACTAAAAGGAGTGTCTTTACTAAAACGAGGACTCTTCTAGTATGTTGACAGAGTGAGTGGGCAGGTCTGTTGGTACATCCGCCCTGTGATAGGCAGTCTCCAGGATATCATTGTGATGCTCGTAGAACTTGAAATCCAAGCACAAAGGTAGATTTAATTATGTAAAATTAAAATCATTTGAGTGTAAAAAAAAAAAAAAGACAAACAATAAAATAAGAAAAGCTGAAAGAAAAATGCCAAAAACCTAAAGAGTTTATACAAATCAAAACGAAATACTAAAACCATAGAAGAAAAATCAGCAAAGACCATGAACCCACAATTCTCAAAAGAAAAAATACAAAGGGCTAATATTAAGAAGAAACAAATGTTTAACCTAATTGGTAATCAAACACATGGCTATATTAAAACAACAAAATGATAAATTTTCCCAAATCAGCCCAGGTAACACTCACTAAGGGCAGGCAAAGGTGTGGCACTGGGGTAACCCACACACCCTTTGTGGGTGATGGATTGCTGTAATTCTGCAAAGCAATTTAATTAACAATAAGTTTAAAGAACTCTAAAAATGGCCTTTCTCTTTTCCCAATAATTCCACTTCTCATAATCTATATTAAGAAAAAAATTGGAAATGTGAACATGTGAAAAATTGAAAAGACCTTAATTATCCAATAATAAGAGACTATAAACTATTGTAGATAGGTATATAGATAGACAGATGATGGATGGATAGATAGATGATAGACAGATAGGTAGATAGAGATGATAGATAGATAGATAGAATAGATAGATGATAGATAGATATAGATAGGTGATAGATGATAGACAGATGACAGATCGATAGATAGATATAGGTAATAGATAGATGATAGATAGATTTGATAGATAGAATAGATAGATGATAAAGTGGATGCATCTTATTATATGTAAAGTATGCTACAATAAAGTTGATTTTTAAAACTGAGGAAATGAATATCACAAATATCTGAGTGATGGATATCTTTAGTGGGGGAAGGAGAGGGTGTGAACAGGAAGTGGATTTCTGGTATACTGGCAACGTTCTATTTCTCATTGGTATGATCTCATTTGTACTTGCCTAAATATTGCTTTAAAATTATTCTGTAAACTATACATACATGTTTTATGCAGTCTTCTCTGTGTATGATATATCTTATAATTAAATGCGTATATATGTATGCATATTATACATATGCAATTAAATATACATATATATGCAATGGAGCAATGCCTACGGGATTTTGAGAGAGAAAATCAATGCCTGAGAATGCTATACCTCATAGAGAAGACTAGGAAAACATCTTGAAAATGCAAGGATTCCAAATGTACACTAACCATTTATACTGTCTTAAAAAAAAAGAAAAAACAACTCAAAGTACTCCACCCAACCAAGAAATCAACCCAAAGAATTTTATTAGTTTGAGGAAGAAGTGTATAAAGGAAATAACAGTGGAAAACAAAATCAGTTAAACTTTAGAATTTATGTCTAAATCATTATTATTAACATGGTTATTATATTTATTGAAAATGCTAAAGTGAATTCTTAGAAGACACATATAATTTTTTTAATTAATAAAAGTAAGTATCTGGGTCTCAAAGCCCATATCATCACAGATATTTCTCCCTTCCTGTGGAGATTCTGGGGCAGAAAGTGGTGGCTGGGTCAGTGGGTTCTGTTCAACCACTGAAAGGTGTGGGCCTTTCTTCCTGGGCAGGACTCTGACTGTAAGTGGAAAATCAAATATTCCAGTTGACAGCAGGGTGGGAAGCTGGCCGTGTTGGGGTGGGATCTGAAGCTCCTGGGAAAGACCAGGGGCATCTCAGGGAAATAGGAAATAATTGAGCTGCAACAGCCAGAAGAGGCTAGACCAGGGTTCTTGGTAACAATAATAACTACTGTTCTTCCCGGAGCACAGTGCTAAGAGCTTTACCCAAATTATTTATAAAGTTCACAACAAAGCCATAGGTGAGTACCAATGTCCTCACTTTACAGGTAAGAAAACAGAAGCTCAGAGATGACCTAAAACCAGACATCATCTCACCAAGCTCACAAGTCCCAGTTTAGTTTGTTGTCCTTTGGGATTTGGGGGGAAAGCCAGTGGAAAAAGCAGGAAACCTGCTTACAAAGGAGACCGAGAGCTCAGTGGCTCAGAAGGAAGGAGATCTGTTCTCAAATGAAGCACGGCCTCTTCCCCATCCCATTGCCCCAATGCCCCCCAGCTGGGAGTCGCAGGCTGCACAGTCCACAGCATGGGTTACACGACATGGGAACAACCATCCAGGCGTCTACCCACTGCCCAGACACATTCTGCCTGGGGGCAGTGTGAGGTATGTAGGGCTGTGGCCTGACAGCCCCACCAGCAACTGCCCAAAGGGCCTGGGACATGTACTTTTAGGGGAAGCTGCCAGAGGGAAGGCTCATCTTATCATTGTTTGCCCCACCACAGCAGGGAGGAGGTGGAAGCAGGGGCAGTCCAGAGACAAGCACAGACAACATCATCAGTCCTGAGGGAAATGCAAATCAAAACCACAGTGAGATACCACTCCACACCCTCTAGGATGGCTAGAATCAAAAAGTCAGATAACAAGTCTTGACAAGGATGGAGAGAAATCAGAACATCCACACGCTGCTCACGGGAATGGAAAATGGTACAGCCGCTTTGGAAAACATTCTGGCATTTTCTCCAATGATTCAACATGGAGTTACCATATGATCCAGCAGTTCCACTCCTAGGTATACAGTAACCAAGAGAAGTGAAAACATGTGTCCCTGCAAAAACTGGTCCATAAATGTTTAATAGCATTATTCCTAATAGCCAAAAGGTAGAAACAATCCAAATGTCCATCAAAGGATGAATGAATAAACAAAATGTGGTGTATCCGTACAATGAAATATTACCCAGCCATAAAAGGAATGAAGTACTGATGCATCCCACAACATGGATGACTCTCAAAAACATTTTGCGAAGTGAAGGAAGCCAGTCACGAAAAACCACGTATTATAGATTCCATTCATATGAAATCCAGAATAAGGAAATCTGCAGATACAGAAGTAGGTTAGTGGTTGCTTAGGGCTCGGAGGGATGTGGGGATAGATGATAGCCAAAAAATGCAGGTTTTCTTTTTAAGGTGATGAAGACACTCGAAGACTGAATCTGTGAATATGCTAAAACCCATGGAATTGCATGCTTTAAATGGGTGCATTGCCTGGTGTGTGAACTACATCTCAATAAAGCTGTTTTTTAAAAAAGATAAGCACAGGGAGTCAAGAGGCTGCTTGGTGGTCCGGAAGCGGTGGGTGGGGATGGGAGGGTGGGTCTCAGGACGGTGCTCTCCTCCACCTCCGGTTCCGTGTCTTCATCCAGAGCACAGCACACGGACTCGGGATGACCAGCACCTTGAGGAGCAGCGGCAGCAGGAAGTGAAAGGAACCGGGCGGGGGAGGTGTAGCTGCCTCCCAATGACGGGGATCCGGACCTCTCCCCACTCTTCTCTCGCTCGGCAGTAGGTGACCCCAAAGTAGGAGAAAACTCAGAAAGCTCAGTGCTCAAATTAGAAGAAAAAAAAATTAGGTAGCTGCCAATACGGGCAGTCCTGAGCAAAGGAAGAATGAAGTGGCAGCAAGTGTGAGATCGCCCACAATCGCTCTTATTAACACTTCCTTTTTAGAAACATCCGCATGCCTCTGGAGAGACACTGAAACTTCTCTGAAATAAAATTACTAGATTAAAAAATGCATTTTGAAAAGTAGGTGGAGACAATGGAGACAAAAATGTGAGTCAAATTTTTAAGAAAGTAATGACTGAGGAGAGAATTTTTCCAGGGCCAGTCCAACTCTTGAAAGGACCCAAAGCAAGCTCTAATAAAGCATTACTGTAGAAATGGAGCCTGAGGAGTAGAGAGAGGTGATGTCCTCAAACGTGTCTCAAATCCAGACACTGGGGTATACAGAATGCAGAAGTTGCTGGTGCTTTTGAAAGAAAACGAGGAAGCTTTGACATCTGATTCTGTGGCTTCTCTGCTTTCAAACCTTCACTAGCTCCCCTTAGCTCCGGTCAAGTCCAGACCCTAGAGGGATACACAGGCCCTCCAGGGCCAGGCCTCTGACTGGCCTCCAACCTCTTCCCGGCCTCCATAGCTCACACTCAGTGCTCCAACCATTCCAAACTATTGCTACTCCCCAAATAGTAGAGGCTCCCTTGAGTTAGCAAGCCAACACACACCGTGTTCTGTCAATGCCTTTCCAGCCTCCCACTCACCTTCCCTGGATGCCTGGACCCTCCCAGCGTCCTTCAGGATGCAGATGAAGCCTTCCCTCCACACCCTGGCTCGGGCAGAATTGACCCCTCCCTCTGAGCCGTGGCTGTACCCAGGTTACATCATTCGGTCATAAACCTGCCCCAACATGCTTCTCTGGGTTTTCTGTCTCCAGCTTTGTTTTGTCTTTGGAGGTTACTCAGGTCCTGTGGGTTGAGTTAATTGGTCCAGGAAAGCCCCCTCTCTCCTCATTTCTTTATTTAGTCCTTCTAATTCCATTCCCCATTGGTACTCGCCTGCCCCCAAAGACAGCCATTCTAACGCCTTTAGCATATATCCTTGCATCTGTGTGATCATCAGATGGGTGTGCTTGCTTTGCACGCATATGATTAAATTTACCTGAGGGGTTTTGTGTCTTTGACCTCATTCTGATTTTATTTTTTTCAGTCAGCTCTTAAGCCCCATCCATGTTGCTGTGTGTTCACAGTTTGTTGTTTTCATCTTCGGCTTGTATTCCAAAGCAGGCGCCAGAGTTTACTCGCCAGTCCCCTCACATTGAACACCTAGGTTACCCCCAACTGCCTGCCACCGTGAACAGTGTCATAACAAATATCCTCTAGTATGCCCCCTAAGAATGTGCGTGGGACTTTCTCTGAGATATACACCCCAGAGCAGCATTGCTGCGTCCCAGGATTAACATGCACTTAACCTGACAGATGGCTCTCCAGAATGACCACACTTGGCTAGTGAGTCTTGTTTCTTGAAGCCAGGGTCTACAACCAGAACCTGTTTTGTTAAGTGGAGGAGAGTTTTCACAAACTGTTCGCAACGTGACTTCCCCCTTTGATTCTGGCCTGCAGTTTGGCGTGGTTTTGTTCAGTCAGGTAAAAAAAAAAATGCAGTGATTTCTCAAATCTCACTGAAATCCCTCAGTCTGGACTTTCAAGTGCAGCTTAAGGCCAATTCAGGATCCTTTGTTTGACTCCTCAAGAGCAACAACTGGGCTGCCTCCCACCCCCTCAGAGAGCATCCCCTCCCTGCCCGGCACGTTTGAGCATCTCTCTAGTTCCAAGTTTCTTCATGAGGACGATAGTACCCACCTCACAGGACTATTGTTAGGAATAAATGAGATAGTTGATGTCAAATGAACATTCTAGGAATTTAGTTCTTAGACTTTGGCCAAGAGTCGTTGCCACGGCTCCAAGCATTCCCAGAGAGAAGCAAGAACTGAGTGAGACAGACCTGCGATGTTAACTCTTTCTTCGCACATTCCTCACAGGGGGAATATCCCTACCCATCTCTGCTTCGTCCCCAGATGGGGTAATCCTGGATTCACCAGTGACTTCAACTCACTTCACTGCAACCAGCAGTTCTGTGCACCTTCTGTGTGTCGTCACTGTGCTAGGTCCTGAGGAGGCAGAGAGAGGTAAAACCCCATGAGATTATAATTATCTATTGCTGCATAATAAATAACCCCCAAACTTAGCTTAAAACAATGACCACACACTATCTCACGGCAATGTCAGTGCAGCTTTGCAGATGCCTCTGCCTAAAGGTTTCTCACGAGGCTGCGTCAGTGTCGGCTGGGGTTACAACCTCATGTCAAGGCTCGACTGAGGGTGGATCTGTTTCCAAGCTCACGCACGTGGTTGTTGGCAGGATTCAGTTGCTCACAGACCACTGAACTCAGGGCTGCTCTGGTTGGTCAGAAGTCTCCCTCGGTTCCTCGCCACATGGGCCTCTCCACAGGGCAGCTCATAACATGGCATCTGGCTTCCATCACAGCGAACAAGGGAAAGCCAGCCAGAAGGAAGCCAGAGTCCTGTTGTAACCTAATGGCAGGAGAGGCATCCTGTTACTTTGCCATATTCTATTTATTGGAAGCGAATCACCAGGTCGAGCCCACACTCATGTCACCTCAGCTCTGACTGGGCTCCCTTTGTAAGCCCCTCAGCCACACATTCCTCAAAGATGGCATGTGAACATCCCCTCCCCATCTCTGCCTCATGCCCAGATGGGGTAATCCTGGATTCACCTGTGACTTCAACTCATTCTCAGCATGGAAAAGAAAGTCACTCACTTAGGGTGCTAGGAGTGAACAGATTTACTGTCTTGCTAATTAACTTATCAAAAGGTGTGAGGACATCTTTCTTCAACTAGAAGTGATGTGCTAACCACTAACAGCCTACTGTCACACCTGTCTAGAGGGCAGTGTCAAGGGGGCCTGCCACATTCCTTGTCCTGGAGGAAAGAGACCATGTCGCCTAATAGGTGGTTTCCAATTGGATGTCCAAAGACTCCACCTTGAGTCTTATCTGTTCAATATTTGTACCAACAACTTGGATGAAGACACAGAAGGCCTGTGTGATTCTTCTGGAGGTCACACAAATCCAGGGGGTGGGGGGGCAGTTAAGAAGAGGAGCAGATGAGGTGTCACCTGTGACTTCTGTACGCAGGGCATAAGGCCTGAACCAGGAGGGAGAAAGGAACTTCTCCCCAGGCAGAGGCCACTGAATATGGAGGACAGAGAGGGACAAAGACAGAGAAGGAGAAGGGAGGGTTCTGTTTGGAGCTGGGTCAGCCCCCTTCATGCGGGCCACTGCCCCCCAAGCAAGGATCTGAGCCCAGCTCTGTCTATCACTTGTCACAAGGAAACCCTCCTCCCAGCATTTACTACATGTGCGGGCAGAGCTCTCCGCTGCCCTTTGAGGCAAGGCCTCCGTTCTTCGTCCCCTTTGCTCATTACTGGACACATGTTGGGCACTGTGTGCTCAGACAGACATGGGTGTGGCCTTCTGGGAGCTAACACCACCTCCCCCTGAGTCAAGCGGGAGTCCCAGGAGGTCTAGCTCACTCCTCCCAGGTCCCTCATCTGCCCACCCCTCCTCTCGGCTGCCCTGGACCCGAACCAGCCATTGTAATGGCTGCTCCCTGTGGGAGCCCCTCCTACGTGGCCAGTGACCTCCATATATTATCTCAATGACATACAAATCCAAGAAACAGATGATGAGAGCCACCAAACAACCTCTCCTGGGTCACATGGTAAGTAAGTGGCATCACTGGGGTTCAAACACACATTCGTCTAAGTCAGAGCCCGTGTCCTTGCACCGTGTCCTGGTGCCTGACGGGCCACCCCAGGAAAGGATCCAGCAAGAGTGACTCAGCTCCCAGGCACAAAAGTCTCTGGTGGGTCCAACTCATTTCCAGTTTCACATCCCAGGGAGGGATCATGAGTTTAGGCAGAGAGGCCAAGAGCTATGTCACCAGACAGGGAGTCACCAGGGTAGGAGCCGCAGGTTCTCTGAGCCAGGCTGACCATGGCCCTCAGAGGTGACACTGCGGCCAGGCCAACCAGACTGCAGCAGAGCAGAAGCTCAGGAAGAGGATGACCTTCAGCAGGGCCAGGGACAGGAAGCTGGCAGAGAGCAGGAAGGGCCTGGTGGAGGAAACAGGGTCAGGGAGAAAAAGGCTGCTGCACAGTCGCACAGGAGGCCCCCTCGGCACCCCACCTTTGGGCCCCAGACCATCAGCAGCCCCCACACTGGTTCTGATAAGTTGTTCCCCAGAGGCAGGCCTGAGAGGGACAGAGAGACAGAAGGGAGAACAGAAGAGAGAAAGCCTAGTGGCTGATGAGGCTGGGAGTTCACTATGTGGGGAGCCCTGGGCTTAGCACTTTCCCCAGTTCATCTCAAGTATTCCTCACGGTGACCCTGAGTGTACGACACGATGTGTTCCTCGCGGTGACCCTGCGTGTACGACACGATGTGTTCCTCGCGGTGACCCTGCGTGTACGACACAATGTGTTCCTCGCGGTGACCCTGCGTGTACGACACGATGTGTTCCTCGCGGTGACCGTGCGTGTACGACACGATGTGTTCCTCACGGTTGACCCTGTGTGTACGACACGATGTGTTCCTCACGGTTGACCCTGCGTGTACGACACGATGTGTTCCTCACGGTTGACCCTGCGTGTACGACACGATGTGTTCCTCACAACGACCCTGTGAGGCCATGCTGTTGTTATGTTTGCAGTGGGTTGCATTTTCCAAAAAATGACCACAGCAATATTTCCAGTCCCATGTGCTCTTCCAGAACGTGCCACTCCCCTGTCAAGAGGTGGAGTCTATTTCCCATCCCCTTGAACCTGGGTGGGCTTGCAACTACTTTGACTATATGGTGGAAGTGGTGCTGTAGGACTTCTACGGGTGGGTCATATGAAGGATGAGGAGCCCACCTGGCTCTCTCCCTTGGGACACTTGCTCAAGAACCCAGCTGCCATACTGTGAGGAAGCCCAGACCACATGCAAGGCCATATGTGGAATTCCAGCCAACAGTCTCAGCTGATACCAGGTGAGTGAACATCCACATGTAAGTAAAAGAGCTTCTAGGTGATTCCAGCCCCCAGCATTTGTCTTCCAGCTGAGGTTTCAGACATCCAGGAGCAGAGACAAATTTCCCAACTGTACCCTGCCCAAATTCCTGACCCACAGAATCCATGAATATCATAAATGATTACATTATGCCACTGAATTTTGGCATAAAACAGCCATAGTAACTAGAATCATCTCATTTTATAGATAGGAAACTAAGGCACAGAGAAGCTAAGTAACTTGCCCAGTGTCATCACCCTGTAGTGAAAAGTGGAGCTGCAATGGGGACCCAAGCATTGGACACTAACACCCTCACACTTAGAGACGGGCAAGGAGACAGAGCAGAGAACAGAGGTAGAGACTGGTACAGGGGCCCTGGGCTCTCGCTGGGACCTGCAGCAGGTACTAAGGTGTCACACCAGGGCCAGAGGTGACCCAGCCTCAGCATCCCCATCAGGAGACTGTCAAAGCCAGGACAGTGGGAACCTCCTGTGGGGACTCAGCTTTTTTTTTACCAGGCAGGAAGGCCAGGGCCGGACATGTGGCTGGTCAGAGCCAGGGCTCCTGTGCTGGCCGACGTTTCCGTGGTCCTCATTGCTACTGTCGCTGAGCCTACACACCAGGTCACAAGTTAATCTCTGTCCCAACTTCCCAATGCCTGAGTCTGCAGTCATCGTGAAATTGCAAATCTCACCTTCCTCAAGGGACCCTGGGAAGGGAGGGACAGGGCAAAGAGAGGAGAAGCGTCCTTGGGGGTTGGGGAGGTGCCAGGGCCAGCCAGGAAGAGCCCGGTATGACTCCCTTTGGAGGCTCCCAGCCCTGTCTCACACCAGGACACACCGGGCATGCAGTGATGTTTCCTCAGGAGGGGCCTGTTGGAAGGAGAGATTACACAGGGGCCTCAGCCAGCCTTCCAGGATGCTCTACGAGAGGCCTTCGGTGAGCCTCTGGCACGTTCCAGCCACTGTGGGGACTCTGGAAGCCCAGTGAGCACCCCAGAGGGCTAGACCCAGACCCTCCCTCTTTCCCTCACCCAGACACACAGATCAGGCACGTGGCGCAAAAGAGAAACACGGAAAACCGCTGGCGGGGATTTGCACATGTTGAGTGGGGGCCTGAGTGAGGGGACTAACTACATACAGATGTGTTCGTGTTGGGCTAAGAAGGACCGGGAGGACAGGCCTGGGGGACCCAAGGGAAGCCGTGGGGCAAGAGGAAGTGACAAAGCTTAATGCCACCTCCTCAGAGGGGCTCTCCTGTGTGCCCGGTACCTAGAGTAGCCCCGTCCCTGTCATACACCATTTCATCCCTACCTCACCCCAACTCCCATTCCTCTCCCGTTGCCCCTGTCACCGTCTGCACAGATGAGAGTAGCCTCAGGTCTATAATGGGCTCTCCCCGCCCCACCAGCGTTCCCAAGTGCCTCTGCTCTCTGTCCCTTTCTCTCCTCACCCCCCACTCCAGGGTCTACATCTGCCATCCCTTCCAAGCCCACTCAGCTGTGAGCCTCATGGGGACAGTGGCTGAGTCTGTCTCCTCCCCCACCAGCCTGCATCGCCAGACCCGGTCCATGATAGACAGGCAAGAAACGTGCGCAGTGACGGAGGGAGAGCACCAAGGGGACGACCTAGATTCAAAGGAGCCTCCCCCCTGGACCCCGGAGGTTTGAGTGTTACAGCTTTGACTTGGCCTGGATGACTGTACTGCCTCATAAGTCCTAACAAACTACCAGCACTATAGTCAGTGCTTTCCACCTGTCAATTCATTCAATACTCGCAGCACCTCTAGAGGCAATGCTATTATTAACCCCATTTTACTAATGGGGAAACTGAGGCACGGCCTGGTTAAGTAACTCGTCCAACTCACACAGCCAGCGAGTGACAGAGCTGAGACTTGGACACAGCTTTCTGACTCCAGGGCCCAAGCTTTCACCCAACACATCCCATCTGTCACCTTTACACAGGCACGGATGCATGCTCTTACACACGCATGTGCACATGCACAAGTGCATTCCTTGCCGCCCTGGGCAGCCAATCCTGGGGCCAGGGCTGGACCCTCCCTCGACCCCTCAGCAAGAGAGACCGGGTACCCTGACCTCAGCCCATGCCAGGCAAAGTGAGTGGGGAGGTATTACCTGGAAAAATAGTCACTGCCAGAGGGGCCTAGGGGACACTTCTGGCCCTGTCCACCCCACACCAGTAAGTGTCTGTGTCTCCCTCCTCCAGGTCCTGCATGATCACGACAAAAAATGTGCTCTCTGGGACTGTCCCAGAGGGTCACTCGGCTGCGTCTCACCTCCTGCCCTGCCACCTGTGTCATTTCAATGACTCAGACGCAGTCTTTCCAGTCGGGTCCTCGGCACCAGAACTTCCTGTGACCCTCCTCTCCCACGTTGTACCGGCACTTCATCACCAGCATCCCTCCCACTGTGCCATTTAAGGTACTGGGGATGCTCAGAGAGAAATAGCCTGGAAAACACAAACCCATAAAGCTATAGCCAATGCATCCTGGGGCTCCAGCCTCCCATCATCGCTCCTTGCAGTGACCTTGAATGAACAGACATGCCATCCCCATCCCTGGGCGTCCCCCCACGTCCTCACATGCTCACATCTCCACAGGAAACAAGCCTTGTTGTACAAACACATGCCTATATGGGCAGCTGTACTCCCCCCAGTTCTGTGAGCAAAATGATTTTGCTGCTGCTTTTCTAGGAGACCAGAAAAATCCTCCCTCTGGTAAATTAACTGCCCCCCCCCACATAACACACGCATACTTATCTTCTCTCAAACCCTTTCTCCATACTCACCTGTCTCTTTAAGCCATTTTGACCTTCCTAAATCTCTGGAGGTGATATTAGTAGGAATCCCCTCCCTTGGGTGATTTTCACTCCTTTGTGGGCCCAACTTGACCCCCTCCATTAAGTGGAGGGTGAGAGAAAATTGGGTAAGGATCCAGCACCGTCATCATTATGATAGCTAAGATTGATTGAGGGCTTAGGAAGGATCGGGCACTGTTCTCTGCTCTTTACAGGTGTTAATGGGTTTAATCCTCCAAGCAGCCCTCTGAAAGACTGGTCTATGACTATCCCCATCATGATCAGACTTCATTAATCCCCAGTTAACACGGCATTAGGATGGGTGGGGTTTGGAATTGGAACAGAGAGGGAGGAAGGGAGAGAGAGCGAGTTCCTCTCAAGTTATAAGACTGAAGCTGGAACACCTGGGTTCTGAGAGAAGACCCAACAGTGGGTAATCTAGCTTTCACCAGGTCATGCAGGGGTGTGTGAGGGATGGAGAAGCTTCCCCTCCAGCCAGGGGAGGTAGGCGGGAGCAGAGACATGGTGGAAATGGAATAAGAGGCAGCTGGGCATAGGCTGAAGCGTACATGCTAACCAGCCTTGCATCAACCCTTTCTCACCCCAACAAGGACAACACACAATTCTACATATGGAAGCCCCTTTTGCAATAGCGGTTTATGCTTCAAACCACAAAACAGTAGATTTGATGGGCAATTATCCCGAGCATAATTTTTCCCTTCCCCATTCGCAAGGGAGGATATGTGGGGAAATAAAGTAAATAGAACAATACTAGAAATCTTCCAGGAAGATTTTCCGAGCCTTCCATACCTCCTATGTGGAGCTCTCCATAGAGTCTCCTTCCTCCTATCAGCTCAACAGAGTAGACATGCCTACGTCCAAAGGCCCACTTACTTGGGAAGCAGAGGAGCAGGAAGGCGCTGGAAAGATACATCTTCAGGCCTTGATGGATCGTTCCTCGACTGTTTATCTACAAAAGGAATAAAACTCTAGGCCCTCTTGCTCTCTGCAGCTCCAAAGCCAAGTTCTTGCTTCTCTTTGTTTGTTCCTCCTTCCATTCCTATTCTTGCTATCACATCACTTCTTGATTTTTCCAAAACAGTAGTTCTCAAAACGAATAAATAAAGGAAGATCTCTGGAAAATTTTTGAAAAAAATATGTATGTGTCTGCAGGTGAGGAGAGAAAATGATTAAAAAAACTTTATAGACTTGAGATATTTGATAACTAACCTAGAAACATTAAATGTCGTTGCTGGAAAGGAACTTCATCTACTCCAGTGTTTTTAAAAGTGTTTTTGACTGAAACCCACAATAAGAAATACGTTTTACATGTCAGTCCAGAATTACCGCCCATACTTATGCCTGAAACAAAAGTCTCATAAAATAATACTCATGGGATGCATGAGTATTATTATACTCATCCCAATGCATGGGATGTTTTCTATTCTATTTCACTATTTTAAATGCTGGTTGCAACCCCCCAAGTTGATTTTATAAACTAGTAACTCATCATAGCCTGCTGACCTAGTCCAATCCCCCCAAGTTAGAGTTGAAGAATCCGAAGCCCAAAAGGTAAGTGGCTCAGACAGGACCAGCCTGTTTGGTTAGACGCAAAGCTAGGCTAGAACCCAGAACCCATGAGTCTGATCCGATGCTCTTTCTCTCACCTTGGGTTCCCTCAGTGATTCAAAACACATACTTAGTTTGTTGAAGAAATGACCAATTCACCTACTCAGCCTCTCCCTTCTCTCTGAGGTCACCCTCACCTCTGGCTGAATCGAATCACTGGTTCCTACAGGGCCCCCAGCTAGTCAACCTAAAGTAGATCTTGGAGCTGTAGGTAGTGAAAGTCGAGAGTAATTGCTACTACTTCACCTCCTCCCTGGGGCTCAGGAAAGTTCTCAGCTCAGTGGGATAGCAAGTAAGAGTGACGGGGGCAACCCTCCCTTTTGAATGCCAAAATATCATAATACTCACAAAGACAGAAGGACCAGGGGTGGCTGCCTCACCTTCTCTCTCCCTCACTCTCTCCTTCTATTTTCCCACTACTCCCCTCCTCCTCTCCCTCAGGCTTGAACAGGTAGTTCTTTCTTCATCCGTCTCAAATCCAGGTCTCCGGTGCATCACAAAACACATGGCCCACGGCTGCTCGCTCCAATGTCGGACCCCACCGCTGAGTCACCAGCTTGCACTGTCAGCTCTGCCCACTCCGGGGATGTTCTGAGGGTCAGTGGAGGGTGGGGTGCTGTGGGCAGTGGCATTTTCAGCACAGCCCTGACCGCTCCCCACCAACCTCCAAACCCACACCCACGATCAGCTAAGATTACTCAACAGGCAGACTCTGCAAGAGCCAAAGGCTCCAGCAAAGTTGCAGCATCAAAAGAGACAAACGAAGCAAAATATTTGCAAACTGTATATCTGACAAAGTGTCAATATCCAGAATATATAAAGAACTCCTAAAACTCAACAACGAAAAACAAACAACCTGATTCAAAAATGGGCAAAGGACTTGAATAGACTTTTCTCCAAAGATATTCAAATCGTCAATAAGAACATGAAAAGATGCTCAACATCACTAACCATTAAGGAAATTCAGATCAAAACCACAACGAGATACACTTCATACTCATTAGTGTTACCGCACAAAGGGCACGATCTGCTCACTGCAAGACAAAAGCCAATCGTCAAGAGGCAAGATGGTGGAAAAAAGAAAGGGTTTATTACAGTTTGCCAGCAAAAGGGAAGATGGCTGACTCTTGTCCGAAAGAACCATCTTAAGGGGGCACAGAATCTTACAGCAGCTATGTAGGCTGGTGGGTTACAGGGGAGGGGGTTAGGAATGTTGATCCTCTGGTGTTACAGACTGGGAGTCGCCACACCAGATCTTTCAGTTTTCATTGATGATGGCTATCAGCATAGACTCTCTGTTCGGGGGTCATCACATTCCCAAGGAGCTCAAAAGACCAAAGTTATCATCTTATAGCAGCTGTGGGGCACATGCACAATCAGGGGTTGTAAAGTCTGCAGAGAAGTTATAACTCCTGGGGGTGCAAATCCAGCTGGGTTAGTTAGTCAGAGGTCATTCAAAGTTACAATATGTTTCTTTTCTACACTGTGGCTTCCCTTATGTCAACCTTGTGTTGAGCCCATATCATTAGGATGGCTACTATCCAAAAAGCAGAAAACAACGTGTTGATGAGGATGTGGAGAAATTGGAACACTTGTGCACTGTTGGTGGGAAGGTAAAATGGTGCACCCCCTGTGGAAAACAGTATGGCAATTCCTCAAAAAATTAAAAATAGAATTACTATATGATTCAGCAATTCCACTTCTGGGTATATATCCAAAAGAATTAAAAGCAGAGTCTTGAAGAGGTATGTGTACACCAAGTTCATAGCAGCATTATTCACAATAGCTAAAATGTGGAAGCAACCCAAGTGTCCATTGACGAATGAATGGATAAGCAAAATGTGGTATATACATATGATGGAATATTATTCAGCCTTAAAAAGGAAGGAAATCCTGCAATATGCTACAACATGAATGAACCTTGAGGACATTATGCTAAGCGAAATACGCCAGTCAGAAAAAGACAAATACTGTGTGAGTCCACTTATATGAAGTACTTAGAGTATTCAGATTCACAGGGACAAAAAGCAGAATGGTGGTTTCCGGGCAGGAGGGAGGGAGAAGAATGGAGAGGTATTATTTAATGGGTACAGGGTTTCGGTTTTAGAAGACGAAAAGTTACAGGGTTGGATGGTGGTGATGGTTGTTGCACAACAATGTGAATGTACCTAATACCACCGAACTGTACACTTAAAATGGTACGGATAGTAAATATTATACGTATATTTTACCACACAGGAAAGAACTGTAAAAAAAAAAAAAAGAGTCACGTCTTGGAAAGAACACCGTGGTGAGAACGTGGAGGATGGATTAGACGATGGGAAGGATGGAAGCGGGGAGATTGTTGGGAGTCCCTTACACTTTCCTAAGCAATTACTATCCCTGGTATAGCATGGAGGGGACAGTGGGAGAGATGCGGGAATCAGCAGTACTTGATCTCTGGACATCTTTTGAAAGCAAGTGATAATGATCTTCTGTCTTGGACGCAGGTGGGTGCAATTCATTAAGCTAGAGACACAGACAGAGGAGCAAGTGTTGGGGAAAAGACAGAGTTCAGGGGAAATTTGGACTCAGAGATGCACAGAGGGAGAAGACCACGTGAAGACGAAGGCAGAGATCGGGAACGCCAAGGATGCCAGCAGACCACCAGAAACCCTCAGAAAGAACCAACCCTGCCGACACCTTGATCTCGGACTTCTGTCCTCCAGAACTATGAGACAATACGTTTCTGTTGTTTGAGCCACCCAGTTTGTGGTACTTGGTTATGGCAGCCCTGGAAAACTCATACACTTAGAGATAGAGAAAGTTAATCTCTCTCTGGATTCAGAGGAAAGAAGGGGAGGATGGGAGTATAGAAAATATAGGAAACATACAGAAAATCTTGCAAGTGAGAGGACAGCAAGCTGAGGAAGTTTACAACTCTGTGAAGGCGATTTTTTCACTATAAGGAGCAGGAAGGAGTTGAAATGGGGAGTTGAGGATAATGGTAAAATTTTAGAATAGTGGCTATAGAGAATGGGCGAGGGAACTGATCATGGGCATGTCTAAGGATTACTAAGTGTTGCTGAGGGCCCAGGGAATTTGGAGACTAAGGGGGTGGCATTAACTGGCACCATTATTTAATTTTATCCAGCAGCACTCAGCTGCCCCAGAATGAGACAGGGAAAAATGGTGGCTAGAGTGATGGAGAATGAAAAGTTGGGATATGTAGAGCAGAAGGAAAAGGGGGCAACATTAAGAATATTGCCTAATGTGTAGTTCAAGTGATGAACTTTGAGGTCCAGCCTAGTTAGGGAGGAAAGTGAAGAAAAGAGATCTTAAATGATACACTGGTCTGGATAAATAATGCTAGCTGCTGTAACAAACAACTCTAAAATCTCAGTGGTTTGATAGAATAAAGGTTGATTTCTCACTTACATCATAGACTAAGGAAAGTCAGGCAGATCTCCAAGTGGCGACTGAAGGATCTAGACCCTTTCCAGTGTGCGATGTCAACGCCTCAACACTTGTCTTTATTGTTACCCTGGAGCATCTGGGGAACCACGCAGGTGTCTTATGGCCAGGGTGGAAGTGGTGAACTCTCTAGTGGAATATCATCAGAAACAAAGTAAGCCACTTCTACGCTTGGCTCTCAAAAACATGCACTTCTGCTTTCCAGAAAGATGAAGTCGACAGCCTTTTCCCTATCCCTCCCACTAAGTACAACTCAACCCTGGATATTACATGTAGATCAAACATAAGAAGACTCTGAAAGGTGGAGAGAAAGTAGACTGGCTAGGACCTTGGGTCCCAAGGAACAACATAGGAGTCGGTGAGTCCTTCAGATTTTCTTTTGGCTTCCTCTATCCCAGACTTGGAGCTGTCCCAGACTGGAGCAGCCAGCAACCAGGAACCATCAACAGGCACAGAAAAAAAGGCCCAAGAAAAGCCATCTCTCTCTTGCCAAAGAACTAGGAAAGGGGCAGCCTAGCAAAACAGAAGCTTGGACAATAACTTCCCTACCCCAGCCAAACCACACAGGAAGTGGCGGCCCCGCCCACCCATGCCAGCAAAGGCAGAGCAGGGCACCTAGACTTCCACCCAGCAGGCCACAACGAGACACCCCAACTCCTCTGCCAGGGTGGTATTGGAGAAGGCTGAGTAGGGGGCCGTCCCCACTCCGAGGTGTCAGTGGAGGCCGCTTGCAGAGCCTGGACTTCCACCCGGCACACGCAGTATTGAGGAGCCCTACTCCCTCCCTGCTGGGGTGGTGTCAGTCTAGGCCACATGGGGAACAGTCATGAGGATATAATCAGTGGCGAGCCAGAACTCACACCTTCACCCGTCAGGGCTCAGAAAGCCTCCCTGGGAGCACCTTTCAAGGCTGGGTCAGCTCACAGACTGTATTTCCACAGTCTCCCATACATTATCAGCATGAACTTGGGTGTCTTGTAAGTGCAGACAGAATTGTCTGCAGCCTGCACTGCACTGGGCAGAGCTGTGCCTTCCTCCCTCTTGTATCTCCAGGACCTAGCCCAATATCTGAGGTTCAGTAGGGCTTAATGAGCATGAACTGAAGGAAGAAAAGGAGGGAGGGGAGAGAACAGCCTGGAAAGGGCTTTGGAGAGATAAAAGAATGCTCTGCCAATGAGATAGAATATTTTGCACTAACCAAGCAACATATTAAAATTAAAGGAAATTGAAAATAGAGATCAATGAGCAATTTTGAGCCTCAAATAATGAATTCATGGAAAAAACCTCTCAGCTTTCTTTTGACTTGCAAACTTAGCTGAGCACGATAAGGCCCTCCCACAAGAAAAAATGTCCCTCGGGCAGAGTTCCAGTGTGTGAATTTATTCAACACCTGCTTTCCCAGGATTTCTTGGAAAAGTATTCGTTTTAGAGGATCACAAAAATTAGCTTTTATACATAAAATGTGTTTTTTTAATAATTTAAAATTGATTTATATGCTGTTGTATTTTTTTACATAAAACTTCATCTTTATTCAAAGAAATCCGTTCAATAAATAACAAAATTATTTCTTTCTTGCTATAATGCAAAGAAACCATTTACTAACATGAACATGAATGACAAGAGGCTTTTTAGAGGCAAAAAGGGATCCACAGGATCATTTATGCTGACCCTGCCATTTTACAGATGTGGGGACCAAACTAGAGAAGTGAGTGCTTATGCCCAAGGTCACATGGCTGGATGGTTGTGGGGCCAGACGTGGATCCAGGTCTCCAGATTCCCAGTCTCCCCACTGCAATCTGTTGCCCAAAAGTCAGGTTATTGACGTGAAAGGGGAGACTATCAACTATCACAGCACATCTATCGATAGGCATAAAACAAGGGATATGTGGTCACTCTAACTGTGCCCGACGGTCTCTCCAGAGGAGACAGGAAATGCTGAAAGGAATTACAGAAAGACAAGCTGTTATTTAGGGACAAATGGAATGTGCACATTTGTCATGGGCTGAATTGTGTCCCCCTCCAATTCACACGGTGAAGTCCTAACCCCCAGTGCCTCAGAATGTGAACGCATTTAGAGAGAGGGTCTTTAAAGAGGTGATTACGTTAAAGTGAGGCCAGTAGGGTGGGCCCTAATCCAACATGACTGGTGTCCCTATAAGAGGAGATTAGGACACAGACACGCACAGAGGGACGACCACATGAAGACACGGGGAGAAGACAGCCATCTACAAGCCAAGGAAAGGGCCCTCAGAAGAAACCACCCCTGCCCACACCTGGATCTTGGACTTCCAGCCTCCAGAACTGTGAGGAATAAGTGCTTCTTGTTTATAAGCGACCCAGCCTGTGGTGCTTTGCTGTGGCAGCCCAAGCAAACTCACACACTTGTCCACACACAAGGTGGAGGGAAGTTGGATCTCACTCTAGGATCGTGCTGTCAGCCCACACGGCCTGGCGCTGAGACTCGCCACTGCCTTGTCTTCAGGGAAGCGAAATCGTCACATGCCATCAACAGGGGATGAGCAATCCTCAGCAGATGAGGCGCTTCTGTCAAATTAAGAGGTTGAGTGACGGGGACACTTGGAAAATCCCAAGCCAGGTCTGAGCTGCCAGCAACGCCAAGCTGAGTTGTTTCCGCCCCAGAAACAGACGACACTCAGACTGTGGCCACTGCTCTCAAGCAGCGAAGGCCAAGGTCGCCTCAAGTTTCCTGGAAGAGACACACAAGTCTGCGTGAGGGAGAAGGAAGGGCATGCACAAGCCCTGTCTTAAAGCCCCTGGCTTAGGAGGTCCTTCTTGTCTGCTCTTTTCGGATGTGCCTTTCTCCGTGGTTAGATAAGGGAGAAACTTGCCCCTTGCGAAATAAAACTGAAGTTATAACTGGACTCAGCATGCGTGGAAGTTGTGTTTGAGTTTCATGTGAATCTCTGCACCAAAAAAAAAAAAAAAAAAAACAACCTCCTGATTAATAAAAACAAAAAAAGGAGGGAAGTCAGACACTCCTTTCCCTTGCTGGAATCGGTGTGCGATATTTCCTCCAGAGGCTCCCAACAGGATGAAGGCAAAAGCCCACTGCCTTTCCTGCCCCTCCCGTTAACCACCGGGTGAGCATGGCCAGCTCTGGGGCCCTGGACACTCATCACTGAAGATTCGCACCTTCCGGCAGAGGGCAAAACAATGCGGCCGGTGATGTCCAAACTGAGGGTTGCGACCCATTAGTGGGTCTTGAAATTAATGTAGTGGGTCTTGAGCAGATTTTTTTCTTATAAATAGGATATGTTAGGATAGATCAGAGCGCATCTCAGGTAGTAATGGTAAATACCTAAACTTTTATTTCTGTTTCTTCTATGTGTGGACAGGGTTGCAATGTAAACAAAATTTCTTACTGTGAGTCATAGTGAAAAAAAAACGTCGGAAGTCATGACCTGGATGGTGTTTGAGCATTGAGGGGACCCTCTCATGCTCTCGGTCTCTTGGTGCCCTGAATCCCCATCAAGCATATTCTGGTCCAGAAAGGAGAGTGACCATGCATTTGGCAGACTCTAGAACAGCAGATAACACCCGCATTTTCTCTGAAAGTCTAATGGGCTTTGCATTTTGCAAGCGAAGTATCTGTCAGGGATGTGAAACAAGAAGATTCTTGTGGTTATGGCCAAAACCATCTGTTCACATGAATCCATTTATGGTATTTTTTTTAAAACACTCAATCCCAGCACAGACCAGGCTAAGAAAAGGGTACTGGTATCAGGATATGGCAGCGAACTGGAAGGACCTGTGCAGAGGGACAAAAGGCACACAGTGAGCCACTCCTTTGGCAGTGAGCCCCAGTGCCAGCCACCCGCTCTCCTGCTTCTTCCTCCATGACCACTCTGCCCAGCTGACTCACTTGCCTTCATCCCTGTGAATAACTTCCTCATGGCTTTCATTTGTTTCATTTCCTTCTCTTCCTTCTATTCTAAGCTACTAAGGGATACAACATTGACAGTGCTAAGTATAGCCTGCAATGGGAGAGAGGGCTGTACAGAAAGATCTGGAAAGCTGAAGGTGAACAATGTCAGCATTATGGGTCTGGAGGTCCGAGGGACAGTGGCCCATGAGTCCAGCCTGAAGCAGCAGAGGCCTCTCCTTAACCTTCATATCCACACCGGACAGAGCTGGTGAGAGAACACTGGGGGGATTCAAGGAGAGGGAGAGTCCCCTGAGCTAGTGTTCTTAACATTTTTTGGGGGGAGGGGTTAAGCAGGGGGTCACAGATCCCCTTGAGATTGTAATGAAAGCTATGAACCCATGCCCCAGAAAATGCTGCATTCTACATAATATTTCAGGAACCCCCCTCAAGTTCCTCTGCATATCCCAGGATAAGAACTCCCACCCTAAAGCTGGTGCAAGTCAGGACCTGTCCCAGGTCCCTGACTTCTTATTTAACCAACATTCGTCATGCATCCAGTACACATGGAGTCCAATAACAGTGGCGTTTGTAATGCTTGAAACACGCTTTACAGCTTAAAATTAAAGACCTTCCCAGACTTTGTCTCATTAGTTCTCATATAGTCTGACAAGGTAGGCAAAGAGTACTATACCCACTTTACAGGTGAGAAAATAGACAGAAGACTTGAGAGATTAAGAATTTTTTCCCCAAAGGGCAAAGCCAGAAACTTTCCAGATCAGGATGGAATGGAGCTCTTTGAACACCCTGGCCGGGGCTTCTGGCCCTGCCCCTCATTGCTCCAGTGGCAGTGATGATGGATGACCATCGGTGGCGATGGACAGCTTATTCGGGAATGCTCTTGGCAGGTTAGCTGACTGCTGAGTATCAATACCTATTCTAACAGCTGACATTTTGGAATGGTTACTGTGTTTCAGGCACTGTTCTAATTGGATAAACTGTAACTGCCCATTTAACTCTCCCCACAACCCTACAGACTATGTACGATTATTATCCCTCCTCTGCAACTGAGGGAGCTGGGATTAAGGGAGCTTAAGTGTCTTCCCCAGGGTCATGAGGTCGGCAAGTATCAGAGGTAGCCTTCACCCCCAGGCCCATGGGGCCCCAAAAGGCACTCGTTCCCGGTGATAAGCTCACGGCATGAGACAGAACTACAGGCACAGAGTAACAAGAGGACAGCTCCCACCCAAATCAGGGGGAAGGTCATTTCCTCAGAGAAGCAGCCCAGGGTCTATAAGGTAGGAAGAGACTGGAGAAATGTGGCTGTTGGTTCTAGAACAGAGGTGGGGCCTGCAGAACATGTGTGCAAGCACACGTGTGTGCACCCACAAGTGTTGTGTC
Source organism: Tapirus indicus (assembly GCA_031878705.1). Taxonomy (NCBI): domain Eukaryota; kingdom Metazoa; phylum Chordata; class Mammalia; order Perissodactyla; family Tapiridae; genus Tapirus; species Tapirus indicus. The sequence goes on from CM062932.1 coordinate 53,743,887, forward strand.
TGCTTTCTCGTATTCTCTTCTCTCTCTCTCACACACACACACACGCTCACCAGCCCTCAGACACAGGTCTGTGCTCTTCAAGAAAGAGGTGGGGGTCACAGGACACATTTCCTGAGGAAACAGCAACCTTCCTTTGGCCCTGGGTGCACAAAAACACCTCTAATTGCACACCACTACACATCCGCACCCTCCTCACTCAGGTTCTCCACGGTCGCTGTGAAAAAGCATTTGCCAGACCGTCTTCATAGACACGAGATCCTTCTCTCCTGCCTCAGACCCCGAGGTGGGTGATGAGGGCCTAGGGCTGCCACTCGACATCTTTTCATCAGAACTTAAGACCACACATCCCACTCATCACGCCAACGCTGAACCACTCTATATCCCGTTAAAGGGAAAACCTATTAAAGGGAAACATTTGCTAAACCCTAATCTCATTCTGGGGATCAGGTTCACAGCCCATCAACTTGGAGCACACTGTCAGCTGCCACAGCAACTAAGGATAATCCTTCTGAAGCGTCAGGGAGCCCCACAGTTTGTGCTCAAGCTGGCTCCATAATTCTGGAAGGGAGGACTCTGGAGAATTAGTGATCCCAGGTCCTGGGGAAGGGGACAGGGACATTAATGCCTGGCTTGACATCTTGGGAGGTAATATGTTGTTGATTCTGCAAGAAAACAAGTCAGAAGCATTTGGGAAGCTACAGGATACTTCAGGAGGCTCTGATCTGGGGAAACAACAGACTTCCACACCTGTGACCGCCTCCCTCTGTCCCCATGAAGTTCATGAGAATGGCTGAGGACCAGAGCTCCTGGAGGTCTGTGACAGACACCCGGCCGTTCTTCCTCTGTATCTGCCATGTGGTTTTGAGGACTGCATTGCAAATCCTCTGCACCAGAATTGCACACTTTTTTCCCAGATTCATTATCATAATGACACAGTCTCATCAGGGACCTTTCCTCTAGGATGTTCACTGGCTCAAGGGGCTTTCAGCAAGAAAGTGTAAAACAGAAATCCAAAGACCCATTACCAGAATTATTTCCAAAGTGCTCAATCCTTTTGCAACCTATCGACCTCTCTGTCTGCTGTAGTTTTGATAACCCCATACGAACATCCCATTCATACCATACAGATTTGGCTTTACTGTGGGTCCCAGCTTATCCTCTGTGTAGGTGAAACTGGAGCATTTCTCTCCCTGAAATACCAGACATCAGTGTTGTTGTCGTCATCCCAGCACCTCCACCATCAGCTGCAGTGTTGTAATGGGTTCTACCGTTAACTCACATAATACTTTAGCATTCTTTCTACTTTATATACCTACACTTAGTGGCACAGTCCAGATCTCCAGATGCTTCTAAGAAGGAGGAAACAAGAATAGCTCTGTTTCCTCAATCTGGTCTTCTCACTTGAGAAAAGAGAGACTTTGAGAACATGGCATCCAAAAGCGTTCCTACAGTTCCATACTAGTAAGAGCCACGTTGTCTGCAGTGAGCTTCTCCAGGACCACCCCAAACATGCATCCTTTAGGTGTGTGTCTGAGGGACACTCACTGCTCTTGACCTCCAGATCTGATCCTGAGATGACTGGGAACACATACACCAAAAAGCCCTTTGCATCAGCACTAGCCACCAACCTGTACCTCTCCTATGCCAGCCCCGCACAATCAGCAAGTGCCCGGGAACCCCATCTCTTCTGTCTTCGAGCCAGCAGAAAGAAGCATCCTGGAACACGCAGCTCATGACCCTGCTTTTTACATGTATGGAAAGTGTGGTGGGGAAATTCATCTTAAAGACTCTTAATGTCCCTCAATTGGATGAGTAGGTGTGATCTAGGGGAGGAAGCCTGGTGTTATGGACCGAACATTTGTGTCCCCCCAAAATCCATATGTTGAAGCCCTAACCTCCAATGTGATGGTATGTGGAGGTGGGGCCTTGGGGAGGGGATTAGGTTTAGATGAGGTCATGGATGGGTCCCCTGTGACAGGATTAGTGTCCTTATAAGAAGAGGAAGAAAGACCAGAGCTCTCTCTCTCCCTCTGCCGAGTGAGAGCACAGCAAGAAGACAGTCATCTCAAGCCAGGAAGTCTGCAGAGCCCTCACCAAGAACCGAACCAGCCGGAACCTTGATCTTGGGCTTCCAGCCTCCAGAACTCTGAGAAATAAAATTCTGTCTACACCAGTCTCTGGTATTTTGTTAATGCGGCCTGAGCTGTCTGAGACACTTGGCTTTGCTGTCACCCACAGCTTTTCTGTTCTGCCTCCATCCTGCTCAAACGCTGTGAATCACAGGTGGACTCACTCACTATGCTGCCAAAGGAGGTGCAGATCCCAGGACAGAAAAGTCTCTCCCTTGCATATCCCAGAAAGTCAAATCCACACTGTGTCCCCAGGTCGTGCTGCCCCACAGCAAAGTAAACAGATTGTGGAAAATTAAACATGACTACAAATTCTTTCCTACTGTTCCCATCGAGAGGTGAGGTTTATTTCCTCTCCCACTTGAATCTGGGCTGGCCTTCATTCAGGGTGATGTGATTGACCAACAGAATGCAGCAAAAGTGATGTTTTGGAACGTTTAAGGATGGGTCGTGAGAATCCTTGCAGCATCTTCCAGGCCTCTTGGAATTCTGTCACTGGGGAAAGTCAGCCACCATGGCAGAAATCCAAGCAAGCTGAGACCACCATGGTGGAGTGGTCACACATGGGTGCTCTGGTCAACAGTCCTGGCTGAGCCCAACCTTCCAGCCACTCCTACCAAGCACCAGACATGTGAATTGAGCCATCTTGGACCCTCCGGGCCAGCTCATCCACCTGCTGAATACCATTGCGTGGCCTCCACTAACACCATGTGCAAAAGAAGAATCGCCCAGCCCAGCTTTGCCCAAATTCCTGACCCACAAAACTGTGAGGTTTAATAAAATGGTTGTTGATGTAAGCCACTAGGCATTAGAATTGCTTGCTATGTAGTGATAGATAACCAGAATATAGATCATACTTTTCTTTCTATAACAGAGAACTTTCTCCTTCATCCCCTCTGGGAGCCCAGGGTTGGGAAGCAGGCCCATCAGGGCCCTGCTCCTCTCAAAGACCCCATCGGGCAGCCCTGTCAATGTCCTCCTGTGGTCTTCCCTACCACGAGCACCCCGGCACCTATTTCATCTGCTTCTGTCCTTTTCATGTTAAGCTGCAGACACTGCTTTCCTTTCCCCACTGGGCTTCTCCAACATTCAGAGCAACTGGGATCCATTAGTGCAGTCAGCTGCCACATGTGAAGGCCCCACTATGCGCCACCCCTACTTTGTGTTTGGAGCACCTTACTGAACAAGATCCCACTGTGGGGGAGCAGAATTGGCCACCCCAAAATGTGTCTCTTTGGCTTGATTATTTTTAAGAACAAAAGACTCCGAAAGAAACTTTGATAACCCCCCAACTGCCTTAAAGAATTTAAAATAGAAGGGCCTGTTCCAGGAAGGAGCTAATAGCATAAGATGACTGTAAGGTAATGGAAAATGTGTCTCTCAGGTCACACTGTCTGTAGTTGGCCCATTTGCATTTCCATCTCCATGTAAATTGCCTTTCTTCCCCTTGAAGTCCCAAACCACTACCCCCAACACCCTCCTTTGTCTTTAGCTGAAGATGGTATTTAAGGGGGCGACCTCAGCCATCCTGGCAAGTTGCTCAGTTTTCCTGGGTTTCTCCCATGTAAACATGTAAAGCTTTGTTTGATTTTCTCCTGTTATTCTGTCTCATGTCAATTTAATTCTTAGGCCAGCCAGAAGGACCAAGAGAGGGTAGAGGAAATGTCTTTCTCCCCTACACCACATTGCCCTCAAGACACTCAGTACCCATACCCTGGGTTGTCTCTGTGCCCTCTGGACAACCAGGCCTGACTTGGTGGCTTTGCTTGGGCTCCGATTACCATCGGTAGAGACCATCTAGCCATCTGGAGTTGGAGCCTGAAACACTAGTCATCCCTCTGATTCCCTCATTCTCTCCCCAGTGCACCCCCATCCCCATCCACCTCCCCTTCGCAGCCCACCAGGCCTGCTCCTTGTGCTACAACCAGCCTCCCACCACTGCACTAGGACCCTGAGGAGGAGCAGAGCTGCAACCAGGAGCGTTGCCACATCTCATTGCTCTCTGCCTCCTCTGCCAAAATTTAGGGAGCTTCTATGTCAGCTGGATTGAAATGAGCCTCCATTTCTCTTACTGCTTCCTTATGTCTCGCTTTTATACACTTCAGTCTGTTTGTTTTCCCATCACATCAAAACTGGGGGGAATACAGTTGCTCAAGAAGAGAAGAGTTGACGGAAGGAAAACTGCTAATAACAACAGAAGCGTTGGGGCTTTGACTCTCATAATAATTAGCATCACAGGGCACCTGATTTCTAAAAAGAGCCCCACAACTTCCAAAAACAGATGAGTCACATTTTTATTTCTCACTGTGTCCCCAAAGGCACTGACCAAGCAGATTTTTCTGGAGTCAGGACAGGAAGTTGGACTTTCAACTTCAAACTTCCAAAGACAGAGCAAGTCTCATGGAAGATTGCTGACACAGCCTTTACCACATTATATTATTAATGTGACAGTCACCGAATGAATGTCTGCTAGGTTCCAGGCCCCGTGGATACAAAGATGAATGAGAAATGGTCAATCAGCCTGGATCCCGGTAGCAGGCAGAGGGCACACTAAGATGGCATAATTGAGGATAACTTAATGAAGGGAATATTTACAATGGTAAGGGAAGAGTTAAGGAAAATCAACAAGGGATAAAGAAAAAACCCAACAGCAGGATGACAGCAACAGCAGGGAGCCCTTACCACCTCCAAGTCTAAGGGAGGGAGGTGAGGGAGCAATAACCAGAACCCAACAGGAGCCTTAAGAGAGACCACCCGGCAGGGGCTGAGGGAGAGACCACCCAGGAGAGCTGAAGGAGAAGACCACCAGCAGGGCCTGAGGGAGAGGAATACCTGGCAGGGACTGAGAGCAGGGGTTGAAGCCCTTGGTGGAGGGATGCAGACACTCCCAACCCAGCAGGGGGGCACTTTTCTTTCTTCCTGCCCTCCTACTTCCTACTGCCCATTAGCTGAATCCAACCAGAAGCCAGAGACTGAGGTTATGTTCCCCTCTCCAACAAGACTAGAAACCCCTCCAGAATTCATCTTAATATTCCCAGCATTTAGTATAGTGACTGGTTCATAATAGGTGCTCAGTAAATGTGCATGATGAATGAATGGATAGATGGATGAATGAATGAATGTCCGTCTACCTGGCAACCAGAGGCAGGGCTCAGCATTCAGCTGATAATTACCTTCCAAAACCATGTGAGAAGATATAATGACCTCCAAGCATGCATGCCCACAAAACTAGTTTGAGACACTATTTGCCCTACAGAAGGAGGTCATCCTGACATCAGTCAGAGACCACCACTTCATACAAACGTATCAGGTGTCCCAGCTCAGACTGACCAGAGCTGGCATTCAGACATGGCCAGTCATGTCTGATGAACCAGGAAGCAGGCAGACTCCAGGTGGACTCCAGAGGTCAATCTATATTGGAGAAAAGAGACTGAGAACAGAAGAGGCAGGAGAAGGGGACAGTAGAGAGGCAGGCAGGGGTCTCTCAAAGCCCTTCTCCTTTCACCCAGGCTTGGGACCAGACTGAGGAGACAGGTAGCAACTGATAGAGCTTCCCTCACCAGTCCTCTGTGACATATGGAGGGACAAGCAACAATGTTTCGGGGCCTAGTGACAAGGTATGATTCAAAGAAGGGGAGAAGGACACAGCATGGCCACTCTGGGGCCTTGGGGGCCAGCAGATCTGGGTTAACTTGGAGATGGCACCTTTGGCACAGTCATTGATGTTCAGGGATATGCCAGCAGCCATGGCCGTGGTGTTTCACTCAGGGGCTTCAAGGACAGTGAGTGGGAGCAGAACATGGCCCAGGACCATGTGCTAACCATCGCTGAGACACCCCGTGGGCTCCGGGCACTCACTCCCCAGGACTGAGGGAGACTGAAGGGGACAGGAGGCCAGTGCCAAGAATGAAATGTGAGCAGGGTTTTACTGCTATCGGTCCCCATAGACTGGTAAAGGCCAGGGGAGAGGCAAACTCATAGATTTTGGTAAAGGACTCAGTCTTCACTGAGAAAGCAAGGCAGCTAATTCTTCTAGAAGACTAACCCCATGGGTCGAATCCAGTGCTCATGTGAGTATCTACACCCTTAGCTCCTACAAGAAATGTGAGACCCAGTGCCAATTACCATCCCTGATCAACTCCCTCTTGTGTCCTCAGCCTCAGAAAGGGCAGCAGCATGATTCACTTATTCCTCCATTGAACAAGTAATCATTCATTCATTCATTCAGTGCCTGCCACACTCCAGCTACTCAGTAGGTTCTAGGGACTCAGAAGTGAGACTGCTCTCGTGAGTTTATTCTATAAACATCTATAAACACCCGTTGTGCAAGGCCCAGAGTGGGGCAGATACAAAGAAGGGAGACCGACTGATAGACACACAAACAATAGTAAAGGCAGGTGGCCAAGCAAGACCTCTGCTCCAGACAGCTTCTGGATTATGAAATGGTTCCAGATCTTGAACCCTGCGAAGGTAAGTGGAAATCTTCTCCAGTTTGGGGTCTGCATCGGTTTGGTCAAGCAAACCAATGGTTTGTTTGGTCTAAAGTCTTACACTAGAGTCCTGCCATGTCATTGTCCATTTGGGGAGTAGCCACGGTACCACTGCCTCTAATACAATCCAGTAGTGGTTTGGTCTTGGGCACTCATCACAGACGACAGGAATAGATGAGTCATTGCCCTTCATTATCCTCTCAATCCCATCAGGGAAGGACTCAGGGCTGAGGGCCAAAAGTTTGGCTCCTCCAAAAAGCTGGTATGAGAAGTTGATGCAGAGGAAAATGGAGGTCTTTGCCTCATCTCCCTCAGCTGCCTTTCTGAAGCCGGTTCACCCAAATCACAACACAGAGCAGGCCCAGGATCAGGGGCACCATCAGCAGGAGCAGGAAGGGGAGGCTGATGAGCAGGGACTTGTGGGAGGGACACGGGGACAGATGATGAGTGACTCATCTGGTCCCCCATTTCTTCTTCACTGTCCACCCCTAAGCCACACCCATTTTGGTGGCTGGCCCACATAGAGCCATGGAGGAGGTCTACCAGGGGAGAAAGATGCTAAAAGTAGACCTTCAAATCAGGGAGATATCTATTTCAAAGATGCTTTTCTACCTTCTCTCTCTGCCAGTTGAAGGCCACAGAGTAGCTGGGGCTACACCAGGCCGCAGGAGACACACTCTACACCATTCATGGGATAATGTCGTCCAACAGAATCGCACCTTTGACTCTCAGAGCACTGCCACATCTGTTATCCAGTTTTCTTCTCCCAATAACCCTGAGAATCCTCTGGTCAGCACAGACAGGCTCCAGGACAGAATGGCTTCTCAAAAATCCTCACTTTCAAGCTTTTGATCTTTCCTGGAAATTTGTTTTAAAGCTGCTTTTGCATTTGAAATCTATTTTTGGGTCATTTGCAGTAAATTTCCCAATGAAGGTCTCTTCTCAGTTCTTCACTTGGGCCAAGAATGTTTTCTTTAGATGCTATAATTCATTGAACAACTCACTTCAAGGTCAAAGGAGTGAAGTTTGTCAAAAGCAGACCAATTTTGACATGTATTGTTATATCACACTTGCTTGTCAACCAAGAAACTGTGCTTTGATTTGTTTAGCAAAGAAGCAACAAAGAAATGCCTATGGAAGTACATATCCTTAAATTGTGCCTCACTCATCAACAACAATTCAGCTGACGTTTACAGAGTATCTACTCTAGAGCAGGCCCAGCACCAAGGGTGGGAAATACAGAGATGAATAGGGCAGCCCCCAGCCCAAGTGGGACTTGCAATCTAGTAGGCAACCAATCATAGCACATGTACTAAGAGTGATGAAAACTCAGAGGATGGGAATGACCCCTGTGACTGGACAGGTCAGCGGAGGCTTCACAGAGGAGGTGATGCTGGAACTAGGTCTTAGGAGATGGAAAAATGTTTACAGCCAGAAGAGCAAGAGCAACCACTTAGAAGAAATGGGAAAGAGAAGGTGAGAGCTGGATCATTGTGGCTGGAGCACAGGGTGTCTTGGGAATGGGAGTGACAAAGCTACAGAGGACTAGATCATGGAGGGCCTTGAACTTTACCCTGAAGGTGACAAGTAGCCCCTGAAGATTTTTGAGCAAACAAGTGACTTGATCAGGTTTAGAAAGAGACCTCTTCTGCAGGGGTATGTGGAGTGGACTGGAAAGAAGAGAGTCTGGTAATAAAAATCCAAATCATGAGAGTGGCTGTGAGAATCAACAAAAAGAGAAAAATTTGAGACCTATTAAAGAAAGGTAGAATTGATAAGATTTTTAACCCACTGGAGGTGAAGGATAAGGAGCCAAAAATGAATCTAGGATTTCTAGCTTTGCTAAAAGTAGGGCTGGGGACACCATGAACTGAGTCAGGGAACCCAGCAGGAGCAGGCTGGGAGGGAAATGAGAAGTTTGGTCTGGGGCATGGGGTGTTGCAGGGGCTTCAGGAACAGTGGTGAGAAGACCTCCAGCTTGATGTCCAAGAGAGGTGGAAGGTAGACATGCTGATAGGAGAGTCTGACAGAGGGGCTTGGTGAGACCGGTAGAATGGATGAGACAGCATTGGAAGAGAATGTTCTCCAACTGAAGCGTGTGTCAGAACCACCAGGATGCCTGAGAGATTCTCTGCTGCAGACCAGGAAGAAGGCAGGAGTGTTGGAGGACCTTGGCACTTAAGTAGTTGGCCAAGGAAGAGGATCCAAAGAAGAAAATTAAGTTCAGAAAGACAGGAGAATCCGAGGAAGTGATATGTGGAAGTGTTTCCCAAAGGGAGCAGTCAACAATGTCAAATGCTGGGGAGGTCAAGCCAGGCAGATGAGAGAGCTGGCCTTCGGGTCTACAGGAGGATGTCACTGGAGATCTGTATTGCCAGAGGTCCAGGTACCAAAGGAAGATAAATACCAGAATGAGTTTTCCCTCTTGCTTCCTTCCTTCTCACCACTGGGCTTCAGCTCCTCAGGCCACACAACCCTGTCCTACACTTGGGACATCCTTCAGTCAGGGACACAGAGGCCATTTGGTTTGGGTCCAGACAGGTCCCTCACCCCCACGTCCACCCCATACCCAGGTTGCCCCAGCCCCAGTGATGCAAATCCTGCCCTGCCCTACCTTGAGGAGGCTGGTACTGGATGGCGCTGCCACTTGTCCTTCCTCTGCCTCTGAGTCCATCAATCCATCACTGGACAAACTGGAACATGGGCACTGCCTCTGCCTCCATCCCCATGACTTGATTTGTCCCCAGAGGAACCCAGCAGAAGAGAAACCCTGCAAAGCTGAGATGTGGATTGCACATTCCCCCACTCTGGTTTCAGAATAAGTCCTGGAGACCCTTGCAAACCTGAGCTGGCCGAACACCAAGAGAACCCAAGGCAAAGGTTTATGCCCACAAGTTTCCCCAGGGAAAGCATCAGAGCTGTCAGAGACACCAATTCCATCTCTCCTTACCAAGTGTGAACATCAGTTTTGGGCAGTTCACTCTGTGATGAGACATACGGGTCAGGTGAGGTCAGGATTGGCACCATTGTTACTTCTAAGTAAATAAACCAGATCAAATAAAAGTGTCTTCTCTCCTGACCTCCCCAAGTCACCCCACGCTTCTCCCTCCAGTTCTACATAGAAGAGGAGTTAGCTGGCTTAGAGCATCCCACCATGGCCTCAAGAGGTGCAGGGTCACTGACCAGCAAAGGAAGTCGAGAGCCATCAGAGATGGCACCATATGCAGCAGGAGGGCACCTGGAATTAAGGTGAACATTTATGAAATGTCCACCTTACTCTTAGTACTCTCTTAGGTACTCACTGTTGTCAGGCACTGCTCAAAATGCTTTTGATGGTCATTCTCATTTAATCCTCTCAACCCTGTGAATTGGGTGTCATGAGCAACTCCACTTAACAGGTGCAGAAACAGGTTCAGAGGAGTGGTTCTCCCAGTGTCCCAGAGCTCATGAAGGAAGAGCTGGGGTTTCAACTCAGACCTGCCAGGATTAACCTTCACACCACACTCCCCCTCCTTGAAGCTGCTCCCCCACCTTCCCATGCAACTGGAAGTGGATGAACCAAATCAATCGCAAACCTCATCTTCTGACTTTCAGCACCACACATGAACTCTCTTTGGCTTTTATCTTATTTTTACTTTGTTTCTCATCTTCTCCTCCAACCCCAATCCCATTCCTTTCACCCATAGAAACATCCTCTCTTGAATACTTATTTTATATACATTTTGAATTGATCAGCATCTCATTCAGCTGCTTTTTCAGCCGAACATCAAAGTTCTGAAATCCTTCCAAGAAGCTGAAGGTCATTCCTCCTGACTGGTGCAGACTTTTCCATCATTTCCAGATCCTGTATTTTACCAGTTCTTTCCCCATGACGTCCATTTCTAACTAGTTGCTGTCACAGTCCACACTGGGGTGATCCTCATTCTCATCTCACCGAGTGTCTGTGGCCAAGAGCACTCCAGGGAATTTCCCTGGGAATAGCCTCAGCCCCAGTTACAGAAGAAGAAATGGAGGGCGTCTGCATGGATTATGATGAGTGACAGGGTTGGGATCCAAATGCTGGCCACCAGATTCTAGAACCCACATGTGTCTCACCCCCAGGTACTGTCTCTGAGCTGTGAGGTTAGAGATGGCAGGACAAGGGTGTCTAACAACCAGGAAAGAATCCAGAAAAAATCATTGGTAGTAACAACGTGTTAGCATCTCTCCAGCAGAAAGTGACAGTCTGTTACTGAGACAAGCACTATGCACAATTTAAAAAAAAAACAGAGCAGACTGGATCAGCTTGACACAGGCAACCTTTGACAGTACCCACTCCTGGTGACTAATTCTGTTTTCATCAAGCAATGTTCACACTGATCATTTGGTCTCCTAAACAGACCTTTCCCCGTGGTAAGTGAAAATAATCAATTATCATGCCAGGAGTATTTCCCACAGCAAACCGATAAATTAGAAACCTAGCTTATAAATCAATCTCTTGGTGGGCGTGGATGTGGTAAATACTCCCATCACTGCCAATATTAAACTCCTCTGGTTGTGGGAGTAAATCTTACCCCCTTTTCTCCAGCACAGGACGTAGGACTTACATGAGCAAATATTTGCTGAAATGAAAAAGAAAATGGAGCTCTCAACTGTCAAAACCAAGTTCTGCCCTGAATCATGGGGACATCCACCGAACTGAAACCACCCACCAAGCCCAGCCTGAAAACAAGTGACTCTTGCTCATCCTTGTCCACAACCTGCCACCACCTGAGCACCCCTTTCTGTGCATGGCCCCCTCGTACTGTTTTTATCACCCCACTCATCTCCACTGGTCCCTTCACTTCCCTCAATTGCCCCTGACCTTAGGCAGCTGGGAAGAGCACTGGATTTGGAGTCAAAAGCCCTGAATTCTAGAGTGAGGTCAGCCTCATGGCAGAGTGAGCTTTCCCCCTTAGACTTCCCCCCCCCCAAGATACAACAAAAAGGACATTCATATACCAACAGACAACATTCACACAACACAAAAGACGTCTGAGAGACCCACACAGCCTTACATCTGAAGGTGGAGGTGCTGGTACCCCTGGAGGAAGAATAAGGAGGTAAGGAGAACTCCTCTCCTTCCCCAGTGACAGCAACGCTGGAACCGGGACCATGTGCCTCTCTGAGGTGGGGGGAGAGGTGGCCCTCCCTGGGAAAACCATTGCTCTCCAAGTTCTCTCACAGCCTGTGGGAAATTCCCATAAGGAGGGGACTGAACTGTTGTGGGGTATCTTCATCAAGCTAGCATCTCAGGAGGGCAGATAGTGAGGGAAGATTGAGAAGACCCTGGGGTTGGGCAGGTGAAAGAAAGAGCCCCTCCCCCCCACCCAGAGCACCAGTACAGCCGTTTGGCAGGGCACCTGCAGATCACGGCAGGCTCAGAATACACAGCTCTTGACCCCCACCCAGTGGTGGCAGGTGGAAGCTGCAACCAGATATTTTCAGAATGAGGAAAAATAAGCCCATGCCTGCAACCAGTATGCAAAAGTATATTACACATGTGTGTGATGATGAATTGTAATTAGTATTTGGGTGGTGAACATGATGTAATCTATGCAGATATAGAAGTATAATGATGTACACCTGAAATTTATACAATGTTATAAACCAATGTTACCACAATAAAATATATATATATCAAATCTCCAGACCAGAAGGAAAATGAAAAGCACCCAGAAATCAATCCTGAAGGCACAGAAATTTATAACCTAAATGACAGAGAATTCAAAATAGATACCATAAAAAAGCTCAGCAAACTACAAGAAAATACAGATAGACAATTCAATGAAATCAAGGACTTCTTCACAAAAGAGATTGAAACTATAAAGAAAAACCAATCAGAAATGTTCGAGATGAAAAACACAATGGAGGAGATAAAGAAAAATCTGGAATCCTTAAAGAACAGAGCTGACAATATGCAGGAAAGAATTAGCAATATTGAGGATAGGAATGCAGAAATGCTCCAGATGGAAGAGGAGAGAGAATAAGACTAAAAAGAAATGAAGAAATATCTGACTCAATTAGGAAATGCAAGATAAGGATTATAGGTATTCCAGAGGGAAAAAGGAGCAGAGAACTTATCCAAAGAAATAATAGCTGAGAACTTCCCAAACCTGGGGAAAGAGCTGGAAATACAAGTGAATGAAGCCAATAGATCTCCCAACTATATCAACATGAAAAGACCCTCTCCAAGGCACATAGTAGCAAAGCTGGCACAAGTCTGTGATAAAGAAAAAATATTAAGGGCAGCAAGACACAAATAAAAATAAAATAACATACAAAGGAATTCCTATCAGGCTCTCAGCTGATTTCTTGGCAGAAACTTTACAGGCTAAGAGAGAGTGAAAGGATATATTCAAAATTCTTAAAGACAAAACTTTCAGCCAAGAATACTCTATCCAGTGAAAATACCCTTCATATATGATGGAGAAATAATAACTACCCCAGATAAACAAAAGCTGAGGGGGATCATTGCCACAAGACCCCCACTACAAGAAATGCTCAGGAAGACTCTCATGCCTGAAAAAAAAAGAGAAGGGGATACAAAGCCTTGAGCAAAGAGAAAGATAGGTAGACAAAATAAAAAAAAATTGCAACTCTCTATCAGAATAGGTTAGCAAACACTTAATTATAACATCAAAGATTAAGGGAAGGAAAACACCAAAAATAAATATAACCTCATCACTTTAAACACAAACTCACAACACATGATGGAATAAGTTGTGACAATAATAACTTAGAAGGGAAAGAGGAAAGAGATGGAATAGACTTAGTTTAAGGAACTAAGAGGCCATCAGAAAATGGACTATATCACGTATGAGATTTTTTTTATACAAACCTCATGGTAACCACTAAACAAATAATTAGAACAGAGACACATACAATAAATAAACAGAAAACCATCATACAGAACTACCAAACTGAATTGGTAGTCCAAAACACACGGAATGAGAAACAAAGGAAACACAAAAGATCTGGAAAATGAGTGATAAAATAGCAACATTAAGCCCTCATATATCAATAATCACTCTAAATGTAAATGGATTGAATTCTCTAATCAAAAGACACAGAGTGGCGGGATGGATTAAAAAACAAGATCCAACAGGGGGCCGGCCCGGTGGCGCAGCGGTTTCGTCCGCGCTTGGCAGCCCGGGGTTCGCGGGTTCGGATCCCGGGCGCCCGCCGACGCACTGCCTGTCAGCCATGCCGTGGCGGCGTCCCATATGAAGTAGAGGAAGACGGGCACGGATGTTAGCCCAGGGCCAGTCTTCCTCAGCAAAAAGAGGAGGATTAGCAACGGACGTTAGCTCAGGGCTGGTCTTCCTCACCAAAAAAAAAAAAAAAAAAAAAAAAACAAGATCCAACAACATGCTGCCTCCAGAAAACACATCTCAGCTCTAAAGACAAACACAGGCTCAGAGTGAAAGGTTGGAAGACAATACTTCAGACTAATGGCAAACAAAAGAAAGCATGCATTGTCATACTTATACCAGACAAAGTAGACTTCAAAATAAAACAGGTAATGAGAGACAAAGAGGGGCAATATACAATAATAAAAGGAACACTCCACCAAGAAGACATATCACTTACAAACATATATGCACCCAACACAGGAGCAACAAAGTACATAAAGCAACTATTAACAAACCTAAAAGGAGATATTAACAACAACACAATAATAGTAGGGAATCTTAACACCCCCCTTACATCAATGGATAGATCATCCAGACAGAAAGTCAATAAGGAAATAGTGGACTTAAATGAAAAAATAGACAAGATGGACTTAATAGATATAGAGAGAGCACTCCATCAAAACACAGCAGATTACACATTCTTCTCAAGTGCACATGGAACATTCTCAAGGATAGACCATCTGTTGGGAAACAAGGCAAGCCTCTCTAAATTTGGAAGATTGAAATCATAACAAGCATCTTTTCTGACCATAATGCTATGAAACTAGAAATCAACTATGAGAAAAAAAACTGGGAAAGTGACAAAGAAGTGAAGACTAAACAACATGCTCCTGAACAAAGAATGGATCATTGAAGAAATTAAAGGATAAATCAAAAAATATCTGGAGACAAATGAAAATGAAAATACACCATATCAACTCATATGGGATGCAGCAAAAGCAGTCCTGAGAGGGAAACTCACAGCAATACAGGTCCACCTTAACAAACAAGAAAAATCCCAAGTAAGCAACCTTAAACTACACCTAACAGAATTAGAAAAAGAAGAACAAACAAAGCTCAAAGTCAGTAGGAGGAGGGAAATAATAAAAATTAGAGCAGAAATAAATGAAATTGAAATTAAAAAAAAAACCAGAAGAAATGATCAATGAAACAAAGAGTTGGTTCTTCAAAAAGATAAACAAAATTGACACACCCTTAAGCCAGACTCACTAAGAAACAAAAGAGAGAAGGCTCAAATAAATAAAATTAGAAATGAAAGAGGAGAAATTACAATCGATGCCACAGAAATACAAAGGATTATAAGAGAATACTATGAAAAATTATATGCCAACAAATTGGACAACCTAAAAGAAATTCTTAGACTCACACAACCTCCCAAAACTGAATCAAGAAGAAACAGAGAATCTGAATAGACCAATCACAAGTAAAGAGATTGAAACAGTAATCAAAAACCTTCCCAAAAATAAAAGTCCAGGACCAGATGGCTTCTCTGGAGAATTTTACCAAACATTCAAACAAGATTTAATACCCATCCTTCTCAAACTATTCCAAAAAATAGAAGAAGATGGAACACTTCCTAACACATTCTATGAGGCCAACATCACCCAATACCAAAGCCAGACAAGGACAATACAAAGAAGGAAAATTACAGGCCAATATCGCTGATGAACATAGATGCAAAAATCCTCAACAAAATATTGGGAAACTGGATACAACAATACATTAAAAAGATCATACACCATGATCAAGTGGGATTTATACCAGGGACACAGGGATGGTTCAACATCTGCAAATCAATCAATGTGATACACCACATTAACAAAATGAGGAATAAAAACCACATGATCATCTCAGTCGATGCAGAGAAGGCATTTGACAAGATCCAACATCCATTTATGGTAAAAACTCTCAACAAAATGAGTACAGAAGGAAAGTACCTCAACATAATAAGGGTCATATATGACAAACCACACCCAACATCATACTCAATGGGGAAAAACTGAAAGCCATCCCTCTGAGAACAGGAACAAGACAAGGGTGCCCACTCTCACCACTCTTATTCGACATAGTACTGGAGGTTTTGGCCAGAGCAATTAGGCAAGAAAAAGGAATAAAAGGAATCCAAATAGGCAACGAAGAAGTGAAACTCTAGCTGTTTGCGGATGACATGATTTTATATAGAGAAAACCCTGAAGAATCCATTGGAAAACTATTAGAAATGATCAACAACTACAGCAAAGTTGCAGGGTACAAAATCAACTTACAAAAATTAGTTACATTTCTATACTCTAATAACGAACTAACAGAAAGAGAACTCAAGAAGACAATCCCATTTACAACTGCAACAAAAAGAATAAAATATCTAGGAATAAATTTAACCAAGGAGGTGAAAGACCTCTACAATGAAAACTATGAGACATTGTTGAAAGAAATCAATGATGACATAAAGAAATGGAAAAATATTCCATGCACATGGATTGGAAGAATAAACATAGTCAAAATATCCATACTACCTAAAGCAATCTACAGATTCAATGCAATCCCAATCCAAGTCCCAATGACATTCTTCATGAAAATAGAACAAAGAGTACTAAAATTCATATGGGGCAACAAAAGACCCCGAATAGCTAAAGTAATCCTGAGAAAAAAGAACAAAGCTGGAGGCATCACAATCCCTGACTTCAAAATATACTATAAAGCTATAATAATTAAAACAGCATGGTGCTGGTACAAAAACAGACACACAGATCAATGCAACAGAATTGAAAGCCCAAAAATAAAACCACACACCTATGGACAGCTAATCTTCGACAAAGGAGCTAAGAACATACAATGGAGAAAGGAAAGTCTCTTCAATAAATGATGCTGGGAAAACTGGACAGCCACATGCAAAAGAATGAAAGTAGACTATTTTCTGTCACCATACACAAAAATTAACTCAAAATGGATCAAAGACTTGAAGGTAAGACCTGAAACTATAAAACTCTTGGAAGAAAACATAGGCAGTACACTCTTTGACAAAGTTCATAGAGGGATCTTTTCAAATTCCATGTCTAGTCAGACAAGGGAAACAAAAGAAAAAAATAAACAAGCGGGACTTCATCAGATTAAAGAGCTTCTGCAAGGCAAATGAAATCAGGGTCAAAATGAAAAGACAGCCCACCAGCTGGGAGAAAATATTTGCCAATAATATACCTGACAAGGGGTTAATCTCCATAATACATAAAGAACTCACACAACTGAACAACAGAAAAACAAACAACCCGATCAAAAAACGGGCAGATGATATGAACAGACATTTTTCCAAGGAAGATATACAGATGGCCAATAGGCACATGAAAAGATGTTCAACATCACTAATCATCAGGAGAATGCAAATCAAAACTGCACTAAGATATCACCTGACACCCATTAGAATGGCTATAATCACCAAGACAAAAAACAACAAATGTTGGAGAGGTTGTGGAGAAATGGGAACCCTAATTCACTGCTGGTGGGAATGCAAACTGGCGCAGCCTCTATGGAAAACAGTATGGAGAGTCCTCAAAAAATTAAAAATAGAAATACTTTATGAGCCAGCTATCCCACTACTGGGTATTTATCCAAAGATCCTGAAACCAACAATCCAAGGAGGCTTATGCACCCCTATGTTCATTGCAGCATTATTCACTATAGCCAAGAAATGGAAGCAACCCAAGTGTCCCTCCGCTGATGATTGGATAAAGAAGATGTGATATATATACACAATGGAATACTACTCAACCATAAAAAAGACAAAGTCATCCCATTTGCAACAACATGGATGGACCTTGAGGGTATTATGTTAAATGAAATAAGCCAGAGAGAGAAAGAAAAACACTGCATGATTTCACTCATATGTGGAAGATAAACTAACACATCAACAGAGAGAACAGTTTGGTGGTTACCAGGGGGAAGGGGGTTGAGGGGTGGGCACAAGGGGTGAAGGGATGCATTTACATGGTGACTGACAAACAAAAATGTACAACTAAAATTTCACAATGTTATAAACTATTATGGCATCAATTTAAAAAAACCTGAATTCTAGTCTTGGCTCTGCCATTCACTTGCTATATGACCTTAAGCAGGTCAAATGACCTCTGAGTCTCAGTTTTCTCATCTATAGAATGGGGTGAAAAAGTATTTACCTTGGGGCCGGCCTGGTGGCGTAGCGGTTAAGCTCGTGCATTCCACTTCGGCAGCCCAGGATTCGCCGGGTAGATCCTGGGGTAGGACCTACTCACCACTCATCAAGCCATGCTGAGGTGGCATCCCACATAGAAGAGCTACAACTCTACAATTACAATACACAACTATGTACAGGGGCTTTGGAGAGAAAAAGGAAAAAAGAGGAAGACTGGCAACAGATGTTACCTGAGGGCCAATTTTCCTCAAAAAAAAAAAAACTTTATAAAAAAAATAATATCAGGGCTGGCCTGGTGGCATAGCAGTTAAGTTCACACACTCTGCTTTGGTGGCCCAGGGTTTAGCAGTTCAGATCCTGGGCACAGACCGACGCACCGCTCAGCAAGCTATGCTGAAGCTGTGTCCCACATAGAGCAACTAGAGGGATGTACAACTATGACATACAACTATCTACTTGGGCTTTGGGGAGAAAAAAAGCAAAAAAAGGAGGAAGATTGGCAACAGATTGGCTCAGGGCCAATCTTCCTCAAAAAAATAAATAAATTTTAAAAAGCATCTACCTTGCTTTACCTCCACAGAGGTAATCTGTGAGAGTTAGATGAGTTGATGGATAGAAAGTTCTTTGCAAACTACAAAATGCTATATCATCTGAAATTATTTCAAAATAAAAAAATTTTTAATACTATATGTGGGTGAAGATGGTTGGAATTAACAATCTCTGGAATAATGCAGATGATTTTGTCAGTTTCTCTACTAAGCAAACATGAATTAACAGAAATATGAAATAAATGAATAAATGAAATAAAAAGCCTGACATTTCAATTGTTCCACCAGACACTTATCATCTTTACTCACTTTTCCATCAACGCGTCTGCCCCAGGCACTGGAAAGAGGGAGAAGGAAAGTGGCCACAAACAGGTCCATGGTCCTGCCCACTGAGTTTGCTTCTCCTCTCTGCACAGCCCAGCCGTTCTAGACTCTATCTGGCCCTACCCCACAGAAAGCAAGGATTACATTCTCTTACTTCTGTTTTCGTGTCTGTCTCTCATCATTGTGGCTTCCATTCACAACCCCAATCATTGTTTATTCTGCTGCCTTTTTATGTAAGGAAGAAACTGAGAAGGAGAACAGCAAGTGTTTGGAAAGCAAGTACTAGAAAACAGTAGTGTGGAAATCTCCTGTTCTCGTAGCCTGGAAACCCCAATGGCGCTGTGCCATGAAGAGGAAATCAGTGTGCCACAGGCCTCCTGTGCTGGTTGTAGGGTCTTCTTGGAGTGTTAAAAGAGAGCCTGGAACACAAATGTTTATAGCAGCTTCATTCATAATTGCCAAAACTTGGAGGACACCAAGATGTCCTTCAGTAGGTGAATGGATGAACAAACTATAGCACATCATGCAAAGGAAGATTATTCGGTGCTAAAGAGAAATGGGCTAGAGGGGCCAGCCCCATGGCCTAGTGGTTAAGTTCAGCACTCTCCGCTTCAGTGGTCCGGGTTCGTGGGTTCAGATCCCAGGTGTGGACCTACACCACTTGTCAGCCAGGCTGTGGTGGCAACCCATATACAAATCAGAGGAAGATTGGCACAGATATTAGCTCAGGGCAAATCTTCCTCAGCAAAGAAAGAAAGAAATGGTCTGGAGCATCCTGCGGGCATAAGAAATCCCTCCTTTTTATCTTCCCTTTTAACAACTGAAAATCAGCATCCATCCACAAACAAAAGGGCTTCTATAGAAGTTGTGGGATCCAGCACCATACACCAAGGGACCTGGAGGGAGTCTCACGCACCTGTGCCTTGAGGAATAGGCAGACAGACCTTGGTGGAGACAGTGAACTGACTGCAGCCCTTCTGGCCGCAGTTGGGAAAGATGTGGTGAGTGCTGACTTGGGCAGACACCCACGTACAAGAGAGCCTTTGTAGAAGTCCAGGCTTCCCAAGGAGAGATTCCAGCACTCCATTAGAGAAAAAAATATATATATGAGTTTGGATGCATTGGAGAGGGAAGAGGAACTTCACCAGACCTGTCCCTCCCCCAGGGCAGGACACCCTGGGGCTGGACTAGCTGGCCTCTCCTGAGGGAAAAAGGGAGAAGGTGAGTGAGTGCCTGGCTTCCCCAGCTGTGTGGGAGGCTGGGGGAGGAACCCATTTCTCTCCTGTAGCGCTCAGAATATTGAGGCAGGACTTCCATGACTGGGGGAGGAAGGAGATCTGGAAAGAGGCAGATAAGAATATCAGAGGGCATTAAAGGGACACTTCAGGACTCCGGCAGGAAGCCCGCCCATGAGCCATTGGGAAAACCTCACCCGAAGATCCCCCTCCTGAAACACAAGCATCCCAAATGCCCCAAGTGCCAAACCCACACCTCCTGCCCACCCTGCAGCTGGCTCCTCGTGTGCACTCCCTAGTGTGGCTGCAAGAGCAAGCTACTATAGACAGGCAGGGAGCGCTCTCAGAAAACAGTCCAGCTCTGCGGGCTAAGGAGAAACCACAAACTTGATCTGCAGCGCCACCTTTTGGAAGACAAAGGAGAGGTTTCCAACAGCCAGCCTGGTGAGTTGCAAGATGGAGAGAAGACATGCAAACGTAACAATTCTGCCACAAGAGGGAGCAAGAAGCAAGAAGCACGAAGCGGGTGTAGCCATACAAGGTTGGAGAAAGTCCCCGATACAGGCAGAACCAATGAAAAATATCTCCCACCTGAAGGCAGCTCGTCAAGATTGGAGGAGAAGACTGCTACTTCAAATGTGAAAACAGCAATGCAAAACTCCAAGGAAAGTGAAGAATCAAGGACACAGGACGTCACCAAAAGAAAACAATAATCCTCAGAGACACGGAATTCTGTGAACTACCTGATAAAGAATTCAAAATAGCTGTTTGGCGGGACTCAAACAAGAAAGTGCAGCAAGACAATTGAATGACATCAGGAAAACAATGCATGAACAAAATGAGAAATTTAATAAGGAGATAGAAATCACAAAAAAAAGAACCAAACAAATTCTGGAGCTGAAGAATTCAATGAATGAAATGAAAAGGAAAAATTAACACTAATCCTTCTCAAACTCTCCCAAAAAACTGAAGAGGAGGGAACATGCCCAAACTCATTTTATGAGGCCAGCGTTATCCTAATACCAAAGCCAAATAAGGACACTACAAGAAAAGAGAACTAGACCAATATCCCTGAATATAGATGCAAAAATTCTCCATAAAATGTTAGCAAATCAGGGCTGGCCTGGTGGCCTAGTGGTTAAGTTCAGTGCACTCCGCTTCAGCGGCCCAGGTTCAGTTCCCGGGTATGGACCCACACCACTCATCAGAGGCCATGCTGTGGCAGTGACCCACATACAAAATAGCGGGAGATTGGCAACAGATGTTAGCTCAGGGCGAGTCTTCCTCAGCAAAAAAAAAAGTTAGCAAATCAAATTCAACAGCACATTGAAAGGATCATACACCACAATCAAGTGAGATTTATCCCTGGGATGCAAGGGTGGTTCAACATATGCAAATCAATAAATGTGACACACCACATGAATAGAATGAAAGATCAAAGTCATATGATTATCCCAATAGGTGCAGAAAAAGCATTTGACAAAATATAACATCCTTTCATAATAAAAACTCTCAAAAAACTGAGTATGAAAGAAACATACCTCAACATAACAAAGCCGTGTATGACAAGCCCACAGCTAACATCATACTCAATGATAAAAGGCTGAAAGCTTTCTCTCTAAGATCGGGAACAAGATACGTGTGCCCACTCTCACCTCTCTTATTTAGCATAGTACTGGAAGTCCCAGATAAAACAATTAGGCAAGAGAAAGAAATAAAAAACGTCCAAATCAGAAAGGAAGAAGTAAAATTGTCATTATTTGCAGATGACATGATCTTATATAGAGAAAATCCTTAAGACTCAACCAAAATACTATTGGAACTAATCAATGAATTCAGTAATGTTGCAGGACATAAAATCAACATATAGAAAACAGTTGTGTTTCTATACACTAACAACAAAATATATGAAAAAGAAATAAAGAAAACAATCCCATTCACAATAGCATCAAAAACAATAAAATGCTTAGAAATGAATTTAACCAAGGAAGTGAAAGATCTGTATTATGAAAACTACAAGACTTTGATGAAAGAAATTGAAGAAGACACAAACAAATGGACAGATAACCCCTGTTCATGGATCAGAAGAAATAATATTGTTAAGATATCCACACTACCCAAAGCCAGCTATATTCATTGTAATCCCTACCAAAATTCCAATGGCATTTTTTTTTTGAGGAAGATTGGCCCTGAGCTAACATCTGTTGCCAATATTCCTCTTTTTCTCTTTTCTCCCCAAAGCCCCAGTACATAGTTGTATATCCTAGTTGTTGGTCCTTCTAGTTCTTCTATGTGGGACACCTCCTCAGCATGGCTTGATGAGCAGTGAGTAGGTCCGTGCCCAGGATCCAAACCAGCAAACCCTGGGCCACTGAAGCAAAACGTGCAATCTTAACTGCTACACTGCCAGGCCGGCCCCTCCAATGGCATTTTTTGCAGAAATAGAAAAAACAATCCCAAAATTTATATGGAACCACATTTCCTCATTTCAAACTATACTATGAAGGTGTAGTACTTAAAACAGTATGGTACTGGCATAAAAATAGACACATAGACCAATGGAACAGAATAGAGAGCCTGGAACCAAACCCTGCATATATATGGTCAACCAGTGTTTGACAAGGGAGCCAAGAGCACTCAATGGGGAAAAGAGAGTCTCTTCAACAAATGATGTTGGGAAAACTGGAAAACTACACACAGAAAAATGAAATTGGACCCCTATCTTACATGACTCACAAAAATTAACTCAAAATGAATTAAACATGTAAACATAAGACCCCCCCAGGGGCCCCCAGGGCCTCAATTGCAAGCAGATTCCAGGATATCTCACAAACTCTAGTCCAAACTTCCTTCCATCCTAGGCCTCTGTACCAGTCGTGTCCTTGATCTCTCCACTTGGACAGTCTCAAAGATGCATCCAGCTCAACAAGTCCAAAGCTAAACTCCTGAGTACAGCTCCCCAAAAAGGAGTCTCACCCTCGTT
Source organism: Tapirus indicus (assembly GCA_031878705.1). Classification (NCBI taxonomy): domain Eukaryota; kingdom Metazoa; phylum Chordata; class Mammalia; order Perissodactyla; family Tapiridae; genus Tapirus; species Tapirus indicus. The sequence goes on from CM062932.1 coordinate 53,766,972, forward strand.
CACGGTTTCCTAGCTGTCATCCCCAATCTGTCTGTCTCCACACCCCAACATCCTGTCCGGCCTGGAGTCCATTCAATGCTGCCTCCTAAAGGCTCTCAGGTGTGTCCATCTCCCTATCTCCATCTCCACCAGCCTAGCCCAGGCTACCACCATCTCTCAAAAGCCTCCTAATGGGTCTGCCCAGATCCACTCTTAGTTATTCACCACCTACAGCGAGAATGGTCTCTTTGAAAGACAGATCTGATCTTGTCATTCCTCTGTATGAAATATTCAACAGCTTCCTAAAGCTCTTGGGATAAAGGCCAAACTCTCCCACCAGACCTCAGTTGACCCCTGCTGACTTCCCAGGCCTCGGACCACACCAACCTTCCCATCACTCCCCAAGCGAGGGTTTCAGTTCCTCATCTAGAACAGATGCCTTTGGCTGCATATGGAACTTTTCATGTGCTGTTTCCTGGGCCTAGAATGCTCCTTTCCTCCCTTTGGTTAACTCATACCCTTCCTTCAGATCTCAAACTGCCATTCATTCATTCAACAAATATTCGTTGAACATCCACTACACGACAGGCACTGTGCTAGCTGCTGGGATACGGCAACAAACAAAACAAATAAGTTCCCATCCTCAAGAAGCTTACATCCTCTTTTGGTCAGGAGAGGGCAGACAATAATCCTAAATAAACAATGAAATATGCCAGGTGGTCACAAGTGCCCTGAAGAAGAGGGGTGAAGAAAAAGGGTAGAGGGTGTCAGTCAGGGGGATGCAAACGCTGTTATATATCAAGGAAGGTGTCTATGCTAAGGCAATATTCCAGTAGAGACCTGAAAGAAGTGAGGGCACCGCAAGTGCAAAGGCCCTGAGGCAGGAGCAAAGAGGCGGGCGTGGCTGGAGGAGAGGGAGGAGGGCAGGAGTGGAAGAAGATGAGATCAGAGAGGAAACGCAGAGTCATCATTTAAGGACCCATATGCCTTCACGGGGATTTTGGATTCTGCTCTGAATGACGTGGGGAGCCATCAGAGAATGACATTATCGGACTTTAGAAAGGATCATGGCTGCTGTGAGGAAAAATGACTGGCGGAGGCAACGGTGGAAGCTGGGAGACCATAAGGAGGCAATTGTAGCCTTCCACGTGTGAGGTGGGGGGAGCCTGGACCAGGCGGGGGCGATGGAGGGGGTGAGAAGCCGATGGAGCCCAGATCTGCCGATGCCCTGGTGGATGTCGCCTATCTCCATTGTAACTGGACGTTTGTGTTCATTTGATTAATGTCTGGCTCCCCCAGCTGGGCTGCGAGCCTCCAGAAGGCAGGAATGGGCTTCTCTGCTCACCATTGCATCTCCAACACCCAGTGCCCATAGTAGATGCTCTGTACAATTTTGTTGCGTGAATGAACAAAAACTACCAAAAGAAAAAACACACACAAACATGGCACAATTTGCTAAGTGAGCCTGGTAAGTCCAGTCTTCCCTGTTCTCTCCAGGCTCTGCCAGAAGCAGCCACCAGGGTCTGCTCTATGCCCAGCACGACCCAGGCACAATATTAAAGAGCAGCACAACCGGGCAGCGTGCCATTTGCCGCTCGGGCTCAGGTCCAGAGTCCACCAGCCGAGGCCGGAGACATAAGAATTGCTAACAATTGCTATGTTTACTTTGTGCTAGAGACCACTTTAAATGCTTTCTGGTATTTCCTCATTAAATCCCCATGCCAGGCAAATAAAGCAGGTACTATTTTTATCCTCATTTTTCAGATGTGGAAACTGAGGCACAAAGAGATTTATAACTTGCCCGGGACCTCACAGCTGGTAAAAGGGAGATGAGGGAGGTCCAAGCCTCTTGTGGCAGGGCGTGGCTTCTTCCTGGGTCTCCTCAGCTTCCAGTTCTCTCCCAGTCTCACTCCTGCTGACCCTTCGACCTGCAGAAGCCTCAGTTCCTAGAACATTCCACCATCTCCCAGTCTCCCAACTCCTCCTGGTCTATCTCTCCTCCTACTCAAGTTCACATGAACATGTCCTGGTAAGCCTACTTCTTACCCTACATATGTCACCATTCTACATCCCTGGGGCCTCCTGGGAGGGCCACACCATCTGAAACTTCTTTCTAAACCTCTTGAAGTTTGGGTCTCCAATCTCACTGCAAACTCACTGTAATGCAGGACAGTTAGGGGGAGAAACTTCTACCCCCCCAAATCTCAGAGTCTCTTTCACCACCTCCTCCCCCTGGCCAAGTGTCAGCCTCCAGGGGGCCAGCCACGAGGGACCTGGAGTCCAGGTGCAGAGTTCACAAGTCACCGAGATGTTGGAAACTATGGTCCCCTCTCGGAACCCCTAGACCACAGATGGCCCAGCAAAGGCCAGCTCTAACCTGCTGTCTATTGGGGAAAGTGGGGAAAAGAGCCCCAAGACAGACTCCCTAATGTCTTACAAATCCAGAGCTGTGGACCCAGGGAGCCAAAGCCCCATTTCTGAGCCTGGTTGTGCCCCAGCTTAGGCCAGAGTCCTAGAAGTCAGGAGAAGTCACGGCCATCATTTTTCTTGATTCAGTTGCGTTTCTGAGAACTGAAACACCAGGACTACTGGCGACAGGGGAAGCAGTAATCAGTGACCCAGCCCGCAGAAGCCTCGCCCTGTGGACGGTGCATTCGAAGGAGGCAAGCAAGGAGTCGTCTGCCCTCCAAGTTCCACCAAGCGTGGAGGGAACGGAGCAGAGCACGGCCCAGCAGGCTTTCTGTGGAGGGGAGGAGGGGGAGGGGAAAGAGGAGGATCAGCGGCCTCACCTGACACTGAGGACCCCAGGAGGCTGATACTTACATCTGGTGGGTGACTGCGTTTTCTAGGACGGGAAATCGACTTGCGTCCCCCCCAGTCCACTGGAAGTGTGCCTGGAACAGTGAGTGAGAAGGGTTGAAGGCTGAGCCTGGGCTTTTACTGGGTGGCATGCTGTCACTGGTGAGCCATCAGTGAAGGGAAGGGAGAGTGTGGGCACGTGTACCACGTTTTCACCTTTCCTGGTGTGAGCTGTTCTGGGGTTCATATAGATATTCCCTAGCAGAGCCAGACCCCATAATGACTCTGTCTCCGCAGGACTCTGCCCTCTGAGAATCAGAAACAATTTCCCTCTTACTGCTCAGCCAGGCGAAGAGTCCTCAGCTGAACCTGTCAGGGTTCTAGGCCTCTTAGGCACATGGAGCATCAGTGGAATCTCCTGTTTGCAGGTTTTGGCCTCCTGGAGCAGTCAGCTCCCATCTGACCCAGGAGCAGCCAGGAACCCCTCTAAACCACGCTTGACCCGAGAACCCACCCATGGGGCTGCCAGGCAACCAAGCGACCGGGCCGAGCCTGCAGGCAGCCCCCAGCCCCCTCTCCACACCCCAATATCACCTCCTTCTCACCTCCTTTCCTGCTATCTGCCAAAAGAAAACATCAATCTTTAAGGACAAATCCTGAAAAATGAGTGAATGTGGAAAAACACATTAAGAGGAAAGTATCACTAGTTTTATCCCTTAGGCTTAGAGCACTGGTGGGTTTAAGGGAGAAAAAAAACAGGAAGGAAACCTGAATAAAGAGAGGCAGTGAATTGGGGGAAAGCCGGGCAGGAAGTTAGAAGGCCTAGATTTGAGTCCCAGTTCTGCCACCCCTGGGCCTGTGTGTTCCCACCTGCAGGAGGAGGAAATGAGACTCAGTGGGGTCACCAGACCCCGCTGCTCTCCCCTGAGGTCTCGGCCCCCTCGGGGGTCATCTCTAGGTGTTGGAGGAGAGCTGAGGGAGCCAGCCTCCAGGGAACCCCTGCTTCAATTAGGGCAGCTTCTAGATTAAATTTCATTTAAACTGAAAAAAATAGAATATTAAAAATTTTATACAGCAGGGCTGGCCCGGTGCATGGCGGTTGGGTTCATGCACTCCGCTTTGGCGGCCCGGGGTTTCGCAGGTTTGGATCCTGGGCACGGACAGACACACCACTTGTCAAGTCATGCTGTGGCAGCGTCCCATATAAAGTAGAGGAAGATGGGCATGGATGTTAGCCCAGGGCCAGTCTTCCTCAGCAAAATAAAAAGAGGAGGATTGGCAATGGATGTTAGCTCAGGGCTGGTCTTCCTCACACACACACACACAATTTATACAGGGCCAGCCCAGCGGTGTAGCGGTTAAGTTCATGCGGTCCATTTCGGGGGCCCGAGTTCACAGGTTTGGATCCTGGGTGCGGACCTATGCACCACTCATCAAGCCATGCTGTGGTGGCGTCCCACATATAAAATAGAGGAGCATGGGCACGGCTGTTAGCCCAGGGCCAATCTCCCTCAGCAAAAAGAGGAGGATTGGCAATGGATGTTAGCTCAGGGCTAATCTTCCTTGTCAAAAAGTATATACAGCCTATAAGTAAATGATAAAGAATAATAAAATGCACACTGTGCCTCCACCCAGCTTAAGAAAAATTTCTTTAGTTTTTCTTATTTTTGTTTCCTGATCTAAATGTAACAAATATTCGCTATAGAAATTTCGCAAGACCCAGAAGACTGAGAAAATTAAAATCACCACAATCCCATTACCTACTGCTAACATTCTGGTAACAATCCTTCCCTCTATTTATTCTGGATGTAGGTTCTTTTCCTGAAATTGAGATCCTATTATACAGATTGTCCTCTTTTTTCATCATGACCATTTTCCTTGGACCAGCTAATTTCTTAGTATCCTTCTGCCTCCAAGATTCCAAGAAAACCATCCTTAAATACACTTAATTTTTTGAACTGAGAGTTATTTTTCCAAAAAGAAGCAGAAGCAGGAATTGACAGATGGGGGAAATCTTTCTTCTTCAAGAATGGATAAAGCGCATCCTGTGGGTCTTGCTCGGGGAGTATCTTGTAACTGTTGACTGATGACTGCATCTCCCAAGGTTGCAAGCATCTCTGGAGACAAGAAGGAATACAAAAGCCAGCGCTTTCATGATAAACAAAAATGCCCGAGAAGCCTTCTTCACAGCCCAAGCCAAGTTCTGGGTCCAGGGTGGATTCTCAACACATAGCAAGAGGACTTCCTGCCTGGGCCCTGTCATTACATCTGTACTGAATCACCGTTTATCCGGAGGATAAGGCACAGTTCTGGGGCTTTGGGGGAGGTAGTGAAGAAGCATGGGTACTGCTCTCCAGGAGTTAACCGTCTCGTGGGGGAGGTAGGACACGCAGACAAATGACCTTACACCACGTAGAAGCCCCTTTGGAGCCCAGCTCCCTGCACACAGTAGGTGTTCAAGAACTCTCTATTACACAGTGGTAGGAGAATGACAGCTTTACTACTGGAAGGATCTTAGAGTGGAAAGAAACATCAGTGCAAGTGCTAGCTCTTACTTTTTCTGGCCGTCTATAAACTGGGACCAATAATATGTGTCTCCTTCAATATTATGAGGAGTAAAAGCGATAACGAGCATGAACTATAAGGGCGTTACAAATGTAAGGCGTAATTGTAGCTATCTGTTTCACCACATCCATTTCCAACTTGAAGAATGGGGAAACTGAGTCTCAGAAGAGAAACAATTTGTCTTGACCGGTAAGTTAGAAGCAAAGTAAGACTGGAATTCTGGTCTCTCGATCCCAAGTCCAGAGAGAAGCATTGGGTGTGCTTGCTTAGAGCAGTAGATGACCCTCAGCTCCTTCCTAACCCACCCCAGACTCAGGGGTTTCTTCTTTCCACTACTTCTTATGGGTCTTGTTCATGGCCTCTTGGGTTGACTACTGCCCCATGGAGACCCGAACAAAATCCCAAAGCAGGGTCAGGCAGTGCTTCCATCAATGAGCTTTGGGACTCCGGGAAGCCACCACCTCCCCAGCTTCTAAACCTTCACTGCAGGTTCTGCTATACCTGACCCCACTGACCCTGAGCCCTCTACGGGGTGGGGGGCTGCTGTCAGCACACACCGTCCCGCCCTGGGTCTACAGCCTGCTGCACCTGTGCTGCTGGGACGCTCATTCCCCCAAATGGAGATTTGTGCTAAAAATACAAATGGCTTCTAAAAAGTTTCAAATAAATCATGCGCTTTTTAAACTTTACATTTCTAAGGTGTTTAATGACTTGGGTGGTGCTTGACTACATGATTGGTTAATCCCCTTAGAAGCAGGTGTGCCGGGCAGGTAGATTTTTTGTTCCCACAGTATGGATGAGGAAACTGTGGCTCAGGGTCTGGGGCTTGCTTAAGGTCTCACAGCAGTGAGTGGCGGAGTTGAATGCAAATCCAATCCTCCTAAACCCTAGCTGGGGCCTCTGTCCCTTTAGAACCTACCTCAGTCAGGATGTTTCAGCTGCAGGTGTCAGAAACCTACCTAGAACATGCTTAGGCAAAAGGGGGCATATATTGGAAGAATCCTAGGGTATCGCATGTAATTCAAAGAAGGCAACCCATGGGGAAGGCAAGAGTACTGCTGACTCTTGGGGACAACTGGAACCGGGCAATTGAACACGCCTGGGCTCTCTCTTCCTTCTCCTCTATGGGCTGTTATCTCTCCCTAGAGACAGCTTCCTCCAAGAGGAGGGAACTATGGCCACCAACATGGCCCAGGTTTACCATCTATGGCTTTCACCCCCAGAGAAAGTCTTACTCCCTTCCTGAGTCTGAGTTAAAAGAAAAAAGAAGTCCTGGGAAGAACTGAGATTGGCCTGGCTTTCACCAGGTGCCCATTCCTGGACCATTCAATTGTGGCCAGGCGGGCAGGGTCATTTAAAATCGTGCCATGTCTCCCCCATATAGCCATGCGGCTGGAGGATATCTGGGGCTAGAGCAGTCGCTGATCCAAAGTTGAAGTCAGGAAGGTGGCTGAGATCACCCAGTAAGTATAAAGAAAGAAAATGGGAACATCAGCATCATTAACGACCCAACCAAATGCCATTTCAGTGGAAGCACAGGAGTGGAAGCCAGTTGAAGATGAGGAAACGCAGACCAGGAGTGTAGTTCTTGAGGAACTTAGATAGGAAGGGTGGAAAAGCAGTGGGAGAGGAGGTGACAGAGGTGAGGGGACAGTCCCCTCCACCTTAACCACGTGGATTTATGAAGCAGATACTTCTTGACACTAAACCCCCCATTATGCAATCAACCATCACATCAAATGCTCATTCTGTACAATGTAAGAAACTATTTCTAATAATAATAGCTAATATTTTTTATCATTAATCATGCAGATCTGACTCAAAGCTCACAGTCCCACCCATTCTTTCTACTATCCCCCCACTTTGCTGGCATATAAAGGTGTAAATTATCCAGAGGGAGATGATAGAGCAACAGAGGCCATCCCCTCTCAGACTTAAGGCCTTCCCCAAAGAAAGATGGTCTCTCCTCCTATGTCTACCACCCGCCTACCTTCTTTCCCACCCAGACTCTCCCAGCAATCTGAAGGAAGTAAAGCTCTGTTTGAATATGTTTTCAGGCACAACTGTTAGTTTTGAACCAAACAGCAATTCCAGACAACTGCATCATCCAGTTGGCTGCCTTCTCTCCCCACGGCCCCTCCCTGAAGTCTGGATCTCCCCTTCCGTGCCTCATGCTATAGGAAAACTGCAGGGCTGCAATGAGGCCACATAGTGAGTGGATATATAACAGACATAGACAGTGCTGGGCTCCGGGAGACTATTTCAGCCTGACTTTATTTAGTGTGTCTCACAGCCATTGATCACCTGGCAGACTATGATGCCGTAGCTGATAGGACAGGACAAAATAGCTCTGACACCCGCCCTGGCCTCCTGGAAATGGGAAGAGCGTGGGACCAAAGTCTCTTCCTCAGAGCTCATCTTGGAAATAGGATCCCTCTAGTTCAACCACAGCTGTGGCCTGGTGACCTGTGAGGTGTCAGGCTGCTGACACTCGCCTGACTGTCACACATCCCTGTCCTTTGTCACATGCTCCCTGTTGAGTGCAGAGTTTTTCTCTCTGCCTATCCCTGGTTTTTAGAACAAGTATATGAAATAAGACCTTCTGTCTGTTCCCACTTCCAAGATACCAGGTGTAAAGGAATATTGTCTCTGAATTAAAAACTTCCCACATTGAACCATTAGCTTGAAAGTTACCCTGCTCTCTTTTCTTCCCTTTCTCTCTTCCTTTATTCTCCTATAATTCCTCCCCACCACCCCACCACCCTCCTCTCTTTCTATGTTACCACCATCCCTCTTCTCTTTCAGTTCCTATCCCTCTATGAGCCATCTCCTTTCCTTCCCATAGTCAAGACTACAAAAGAGGTATCTAGGACACAAAATTTAAGGCCTGTACATCCCTGAGAGTGACTGTCCCTAAGCATCTCTCTTGCCTCACCCTATGCCTGGCCCTGTCCCCTACTTCCCCAGATCCCTGTCTTTACATCATTCAGACAGGTGTTTTCCTCCCATCCTTCCCTACTCTTGCTCTTTTGACCACCTGGCAGAATGTTTACTCTTGATACACATAACAACTATATTATTTAGAATCCCAGTTCAGCTACTGTATTAAAAGCCAATATATCTATGGCACACACAGGGTAGAAATGCCCTCTTCTTTCCTCCAACATCCAAAAGTAAGCCATCCAAAGCTGATATGGCAGTTCCACGGGCCTCATGGGCCTTCTGGCCCTGGCTCTATGACTCTCAACACCTGGCTTCCATCTCTAGGTCTAAGACGGCTGCTCCAACTTCCACCACCACCTCCACATTCCAGTAAGAGGAAGGGAAGAAGGGAAGGGAAGGGCTTGCTCCTTTCTTCTTAAGGGCATGATCCAGAAGTTGCAGGCATGGCTTCTGCTCACACGTCCCCTCAGCCAGAACTTAGTTATGTCACCACACCTAGCTGCAAGGGAGGCTGGGAAATGTGGTTTGTAACTTCCCAGTCGTGTGCCCAGCTAAAACCTCTGTTACTATAAAAAAAGGAGAGAGCAGATAGTTGGGGGTTAACTGGCAATCTTTTCCACATTTGTATTCTACTGAGAAATACTATATTTTCTTCCTCAAAACAGTAGGGAGAGGGAAACAATAGCTATCCTTCTATTCTTTTCCTATTTTATTGTATTTTAGGTGATCATTCAGAGTCCTATGATAAGTGAAATTTGTAGCAGAATAGTGATGATGATGATGATGATGATGACAATGGTGAAGGTAATAGTTAACACCTACATGTCACTTTCTAAGTGTAAGACAGTATTCTAATCCTTTTTATTAAGCCTTAAATGTTCATTCACTGTATCCCTACAACAACCCTATGAGGTATATATCATTGTTATCATCATTGTCTTACAGATGAGGTCATTGAGTCACAGAGAGGTTGTAGTGACACGCCCAGAGTCACACAGCTAATAAGGGATGGATCCAGATTCAAACCCAGGTAATCTGGCTCCAGAGAAAAACAATATATACAGATGTTATTCTTATGTAGAGACTTTGGAATATGTTGCACAGTTTCAGGGGGACTCATCCTACAGGGCACAATGCTGGGCTCTAGGGGGTGGGAGCGGGGTGGGGGTCACTCTCTCTGTGTTCTACACAAATGGTGCTCCCTAGAGTGGTGCAGTGTCCTCCCCCCTCCTAAGAAGTCTATATTCTCTTCTTAATTCCACCCAGCATCCTCCTCCTGCAACTTCTAAGCTCTCTTGGGGAACTCAAGCTCTTCCTGAATGGTTTCCCAGGGCACGGGGTTACAAGGGACGTTAGAAGCCGTTAATCTAGTAGTCCCTAAACTCATCTTCATGTCAGAGTCACCCACAGAACTGTATAATAATGCAAAAAAAAATCCTTGTCCCAAGAGATCCTGATTCAGAAAGTCTGGGGAAATCTGTATTTTTGATAAGGCACCCAACCTTCTCAATTCTGAGGGAACCCATCTGAATTCTGTATTAGGAAATCTTGGTAGACCTCCCCTCCCTCCAAGTCCAGTAGTTGAACCTCCTCTGCAGTGTCCCCAGCCAGTGAACACTCAGCCAATGCAAGGAGCTCACACTACGTCGCAGGTTAACAACAGCAGTTCCCATTGATTGAGCACCTGCTGTGAGCCAGGCACCAGGACAGGATTTATGGATTATCTCATTAATCCGCACAAAAGCCTCAGAGCTCAGTATGATCACTAACTTCCACAGGGAAACAGACTCCAAAAGTCAAGTAAGGTGCCTGAGGTCACACACTAGTAAGTGGAGTGTGCTGACTCAAGGGGGTACACTTTGTCCTGCAGCTCTGCGTCCCCAGCTGTGCTTTGATGCCTCATTGTTTCTTGTATGTTATTCTTAATCCCCAAATACGGCATAAATTCCTTTAAATTGAGAATTGCACATTTTTATTTCCATTACTAGCTATAATAATATAATATTACAGTATATCTGATATATATGGTATTGTATAGTAATAATGATGGCATCTGGGGATTGCTATAAATGAACAATGAAAGAATGAGCATATATTGAGCACTTACCATGTGCTAGACATCCTTATCCCATTTATTCCTCAGAACCTTGGGGAGGGTATTATTGCTCTCCATTTTTAAAATGAGAAAACTGAGACTTAAGGGGGTCAAGAAATGGTCCAAGTCACATAACTAGTAAGCGGCCCAGGTGGACCTTGAATCAAGCCTGTCTGAATCAAAATCCCAGGTTGGGTTCAATATGTCACACCTCTTTCCAGCAGAACGCCCTGCCGCCCCATCCCCCTACCAAGGTCTGACACGAGGAATGCCATGCTCTCCACCATGACCAGGGCAGCACATGCAGTGGGTTTGAATAAATGCTTCTCAGACAGAGAAATAAGGAGAAATGTTTGCACATGGACATACGAGAAAGTTCACAGCAGTGCTGTTCACAACAGGTCAAAACCAGGAGCATCCCAAGCTTCCTTCAGTGGGAGAACAAATGAAAAAAACGTGTGGTCTATTCACTCAACATACACAGCAGTCAAAACAACCAACTACAGCAACATGCAAGATGTAGAAGACTGTTAGCAATATAAGATTAAGTTAAAAAAACTAAAATTAAATTAAAAATGTATTTCTAGAAATGCATATAGATGCAACAAAACTATCTTAAAAAGGAAAGAAGAGAGTGATGGACACAGGAATCAGGATGATCATAAACTCAGGTGGAGGAGACAAAATAATTGTTGGGAGGGCAGGAATATGGCTAAATGTAAGTTATTGTCAAGGTCCTCGTTTTTGCTTTGGGTTTAAAGTTTCTTATTTCATGAGAAAAAAAAGAGAGAGGGGGGAGAGAGGGAAGGAGGGAGAACTATTCATGGACAAATGATGAGTGTGTCAGAATTCAATTATTTTGATTATCCCAATTCTGTGCACCCTGAGGTCCAATTTAAAGAAAACTTAAGGAATAGATGAATAAATGGTTTGATATCCTTGCGTTATCAGCTCTTGGAGGGAAGGATTGAATTTCCCTCCTCCCAGTTTTGATGCTTAGTTGTGTGCCTTGAAAATCACAAAGGATAGCACGAAGGAGCCCAGAGTATCGTCTGCCTCTTCTGAAAACACCTGAAATTGAATCCTCTGATCCCTGCGAGCAGGTGGCAGGCTGTGTAAGAGGGCCTGCCGGGATAAGATCATGGCCAAGTGGAGTGTGATTTCGGCAAAGAAAGACCCTCTAAAATATGATGCCACACAGAGATGCGCGCGCACACACACACAGGCACATGCGTGTGCACACACACACCTGCTGCTGACTATGGAAAAAATCATCTGTTAATACGCACAGTCAAGGATGAAGCCTAAGAACAAATCCCTTCCCCAAAAGGTGATATGTACACTTAAAATCATATTAAGATGTAAATGACAGACATCTGCCCTTCCTGGAAGTATGTTTCTTACGTGGAAAGAGGACTAAGCTACCCGAGAGAAAAGGTAGAGCAGAAAGAGGGGCTGAGAGACATACAAGCAAAATTGCCAACTCATTTTGTCTAGGCTTCCCCGAATATTGGGCAAAAGAAGCCCATTCCCCTGGGACTGTTGAGCTTGACAGTTGTCCAATAGCACTGTGCCAGCTTCTGAGACCCTCTGGGGACAACTGTCCACAAGGAGGAGACGGTGAGTTGCAAAGGGCTCTGAGCTCAATAGAGGAGCCTGCCCGGATGCTCCGTTTGTCCCGGGGTCTGCAGCTGCTGGCGTGTGTGGGCCAGGAGAGAGCTCCAGTATAATGACCACTCGAAGGACCACTAGCCCACGGGGTCGTCTTACTGCCCTGGTTCCGAGGAATAGGCACTGGAGCACCGCTCTGTGCTTTGTGGCATTCCCACGTGTGTACCAGGAGTGGAGGCAGTGAGCAGCGTGGCGATACTACCGGGCACTTCCGTACCTCTGAAGAGACAGAACCCTTAGCTTTTCCTCTCCCCAGCCCCGACTGAGTGGCAGGAAAAGTTGGAACTTAGAGCCAAAAAAGTCCTGAATGACAGGGACTTTTTCCAACTATGGAGCTAAAAGCACTGAATGAATCTCCGTAGTCTCTTCCTGAACCACGATTCTTGGTTGATGATTCTATGCGAACGAGGCAGCTGCAGGATGACGAAAGCATGTCAACTTGGAGCCACACTGCTGGGGAGCCGAATTGTCTGCCATTTGCATGATCTTGGTCATTTAATGTGTCTGAACCTCACTCCCCCCATCTATAAAACAGGAAGGAGAGGAGCCTTCTCCAGAGGATTACCGGGTTAAATTAGATAACACACGCAAAAGAGTCTGGCACATGGTGGTCATAATGAAGGTTCAGTCATTCATCATTCTTCCTTGGATCTCCCAGAAAGCACCCAATAAAGAAGCTAGGAGAAGACAAGGCAGCTGAAGTCTGGTATCAAGGAGAGTCGCCCAGATGGCCTTATAGAGAATCTCCCTTGTGGGAGGCTGTTTGTCAATTGTCAAAAATGTGACTCCTTGGGTGCTGGGACAGGAGAAGACACGTTTTGGGAGCCTTCTTGGGAAGGAAGACTTGGGGCTTGGGGGCCCCCTCCTGGGTGAAACCCTCCCTGACTCCCACCTTCCTGCTCACCTCCAGGCAGAGAGAGTTGGTCACCCTCTTCTCCAGACTTGCAGCACACTCAGTCCATATTATTCCAATAACAACTCTCCATCTTGAGCACTCGGTATATGCCAGGCTCTGGGATGAGCACTTCCCATGCCTTATTTCATTTAATCCTCACAACAACGCAACGCAAGAGGAAAGTGAAGGTTAGCAAGGTGAAATAATAGACCAAATCGCACAGATAAAAAGTAGCAGAGCTAGGATTCAGACTCATGTCTGCTGGCTCCAGAGCTATTTAACCACTGTGCTATACTGTCTCCCTTATATCCCTTCATGGCCCTTATCGCATGGTATGGTATTCTCTATCTGTTAGTCACACCTAGTAGACTGTCAGCTCTTCAGAGGCAGGAACTGTGGCTCTTTTATCTATTCATCCCCAGCACCTAGCACAGTGCCTGGCTAAGAATAAATGAATGAATGAATGAACGATCTTCTCCCAAGTCCCAAGGAAGGAGACAGCACCATTGTTCCTCCTAGGTCAATATGACTCATAACCTCCATCTCCATCCAGGTTCGGCGTGGAGGGGAGGACAGGTGGCTGCAGGCACAAGCTGCACCTTCCCCACGGTGCACTCCTCACTCATGGCAAGAGCCCAGAGCCTGGCCACAGGAGCGCTGCAAGCCCTTCTCTAGAGGAGAGATGCTGCTGGATCTTTAACGCTAGAAAGGCATCCCGTCTCCCCATTTCACAACTTTTTGCAGCATTAAGTCCTCATAGAGTTTATTCTGGATATTTTCTTCAAATCCATTGAACTCAGTGGTTCTCTTTTTTAACATTTGTTACTATAATTTATAGATTATTTCCTTAGTGACCCAAAAAGAAACTGCCACTTAATCCCCACCTGACGTTCAGCTCAAAATTTCAGAATCAAAATAGTATATTGGTTAAGAGGGTGGAACCTGAAGTCATATATTCCTGGGTTCAAATTCCAAGTAGCTATGTACATTTTTTAAAACTCTCTAAGCCTCAGTCTCCATGTCTGTAAAAGGGATACAGTAATAACTATCTCACAGAATTATTGGTTAGATTAAATGAGATAACATATAAAACATTCAGTAGAGTACGTGGCACATAGGAAATGCTTAATAAATGTTAATTTTTAAAAGTTAGGTCTAGTTCAGGGACACTTAAGGTAGTTACATGGGTGTCGGTACTCCCCAAGTAACATCCAGATCACTCTAGCTTTAGGGTTTTCTCAGATTACCAGCAAATTCCCTGACCACTCACTCAAAAGTTTACCCTGCTACAAATCCTGCCTACATACAGAGATCTCAGCCAGCCTTCCTAATGCCTCATTCTTAAACATAAAGTTAACCAAGAACTGCGAGGCATTAAAAAAAAAATCTGCAACATGAAAGAGAAAAACCAAAACAAATAGCAAAACGACCCTAAACAAAGCAGAGACAATTTAAGGAACAGGAGAGAAATTTTAAAACACTCAGAGAAATTTGAGAAGATACTACATTAGTAAAACAAAGGTATAAAAAGAAATTGAGCATGGTGGTTCCTCAAAAAATTAAAAATAGAATTACCACATGATTCAGCAATTTCACTTCTGGGTATATATCCAAAAGAATTGCAAGCAGGGTCTCGAAGAGACATTTGTTTATTTACCATGTTTGTAGCAACATTATTCACAATAGCCACAAGGTAGAAGTAATCCAAGTGTCCATCAATGGACGAATAAAATGTGCTCTATCCACACAATGGAATATTATTCAGCCTTTAAAAGGCAGGAAGCTCTGACACATGCTACAACACGGATGAACCTTGAAGACACTATGCGAAGTGAAATAAGCCAGTCACAAAGACAAATGCTGTATGATTCCATTTATATGAGGTACCTAAAGGAGTCAAATTCATAGAGACAGAAAGTGGGACAGTGGTTGCCGGGGGAGGGGGAGAAGGAATGGGGAGTCGTTTAATGGGGACAGAGTTTCAGTTTTGTCAGATGAAAAGAGATGGGAGATCTGGAGGTTGGTTGCACAACAACAAGAATATACTTAACGCTACCGAACTACACACTTAAAAATTGTTAAGGTGGTAAATTTTATGTTATGTGTATTTTACTATAATTAAAAATTTTAAATTGAAAACAAAAGGATAATTCTTAGAAACTGAAAGGAAGGTTGCTAAAACTTTTAAATGCATTGTAAGCATTCGAAGATGAGGTTGAGGGACCATCCTAGTTCACAGAATAAAAAGACAAAGAGATGTAAAATATGAGATTTTTAAAAAGATAGCAAAAGGAATAATCCAGGAAGTGCAACATCTCACTACTTGGGAACTTCAGAAAATAATAGTAGTAATTAAAGGGAGAAAAAAATTTAAATCAAGAGAATTTGCCAGAAAGGAAAGGGGACTTGCATCTTCAAACTGAAAGGGTCTATTGAGTACCCAGGACAATAGATGTAACAAGGAATACAATTAGATAAATTAATGTGAAATTTCAGAAAACCGTGGATCAAGGCAAAATCCTAAAAAGTGCCAAAGAAAAATAAATAATAAAACAGGCCATTCCCAAACCTGAAGAATTAGTCTGGCAAAAGACGTTCTATGAGCAACACTTGCAACTAACAATACTAACTCCTGCTAGTGTACTAAAAGACAATGCAGTAATGTCTTCAACTTGGGGAAATAGTCTTCAACCTGGAATTCCAAATCCAGCTGAAATTGAGTCAGAGTAAAACAAACGCATTTTCAGATATGTGAAGACTCAGAAAGTTCTGCTCCCAGGGCCCCTTTCTGAAGAAGTTATTTCAGAACCTTCTCAAGCAACTTCCTCTAACACTTATTCATGAGGGGTAAACCAAGAAAAGTGAACCAAGTTCATGAGGGAGTAAACCAAAAGAGGAAGGCATGAACCACAGGAAATACTGAATCCACCTGGAACAGAACTAAAGGAAAATGTCAGGGTTACAGCCAGGCAGCAGGCCCAGAAAGCATCCAGCTCAGATTGGAGCAGGAAATAAAGTCAGAGAGGTGTATGAGACAGTATAGAAGAGAACTTGGAAACGAGCCTTGAGCATGTGAAGAAGGCCCAGAATTCAATTTTTAAAGCAATTAGAAACTCAGTGGGGAGGAAATATAAGAAAGTCATTATCTAAATACAAAGAAACCAGTCCACATCAGAACAGGAAGTCACTGAAGTTCAAGAAAGAAAGGCAATGGACACAAGGAAAAAGAAAAGTAAGAAGATAGAAGATATGAGAGATATAATGAAGGCATGTATTCCTCTCCCAACAAGCGAAAAGAAAGGCAATCAAAAACTTCAGAGAAAACAACCAATATATAAAATACCAATGTACAGATTAAAACAATGTATGACTTTAGCAATGGGGTTTTTATTTCAAAAGGAATAATTTTTTTTAGCTTGATGATATAAGCCTTTTAAAATGAAATGGAAACATAACCATAATGTACTATTTGGTTCTACAAGTAGACCATGTTTGCCTAATTATAGCAGTTTAAATACTGGGGGTTTGAGGAGGGGTTCAAATTTTAGAATAAACCTATAAAAATTACAGAACATTATAGTTACATCTTCTATAACTGTGATTCTATGATTACATTTAAAATGTGATTTTTATTAGTTGAGAAACTTTAAAAGTACACCTGACAATACCCCAGGAGCAACGAACGTGGCAAGCACCAAGATCTTGGTTACTAACACCATTCTCCAATAAAAGGAACCAGGGCTCCTTGGAGAAATGACCGATTCTAAGGCTGGGGCAGGAATATACAGGATAAACCTAGAGCTAGGGCCCTAGAATCCTAGTTCCAGAAAGAAAGAAGTGCTCAAAACAAACAAACAATAAAAGGATGTCAAAGAGGAGATAAATGTCAGTGGACAAATCTGACAAGCACTACCTAAGTCAAGTGATTCAGGTTGACATCATCAGTGATAAGTCATACTCATAACGTATGCTCTTGATATGATGTGCTGGCAGTGACACTTTACCTCCTTGGTCTTCCTCTCAAAAAAACACATAACCCCCATCTAACCACAAGAAAAACATCAGACAAATCCAAATTGAAGGAAATTTTACAAAACAACTGACCAATACTCCTCAAAACTGTCAAGGTCATCAAAAACAAAGAAAGTCTGAGAAATTTTTATAGTCTCAAGAAGCCTAAGGAAACATAACAATTAAACGATATATGATATCCTGGATTGGGTCCCAGAACAGAATAAGGACATTAGGTAAGAATTAAGGAAATACAAATAAAGTATGGACTTTAGTTAATAATAACATATCAATACTGGTTCACAGCTGTGACAAATTTACAAATGTTAATGGTACGGGAAACTGGGTGTGGGGCATACAATAACTCTCTATATTATTCGTGCATAAACACAAAATAATTCTAAAATAAAAAGTTTATTTTTAAAAAACATATCTGATAGAGTTTGGGAAATGCAAGGGGAAGAGAAGTGAAAGGAAGGATGGGGGTGCTAATTCTTCATCTTACACCCTGGGGACTGAAAAGATACAATCTATGGTTAATGAAGCAAGAAATGGAGGTTTAAGTCTGTTACATGAAACTGTAGAGTTGACTAGTGAAATAACAGAAAATAGTGGCACAATGATATTGAGAAAAATGAGCAGAGGAAATGTAGGGGCACAAGTCAACAGAAAGTGTTTGTAGTTGATAAACAAAAACATTGGCATTATAGGACTTAAAACCAGAAAGGGAGTTACCTTAGAGGAGAGAGATTGGAGGTGGAGAGAGGAGGGATGTATAAGCCCTTCCATACCAACTATTTTTTTTACTATAGGCATTTATTACTTTGATTTACATTTTCAAAATGAAATGAAAAAAATAAAAGGTCTTTAACCTAGTTAGTTCACATCATGACAGGTATGGAAATGGAACCCACCAAAAGTGATTGTCATTCCCAGACAAAGGACTGAAAGTTTCTATATTAAAATGTAAGTGAGTGCTCTTAATTCCATATATCAGGGAGATGCTGATAGAGACAAATTTCTCAGAGACCATGTAACCTGCTGTCAAAATTGACCCATAGTGGAGCCATTTTAATATGGAGTCAGAGCTGCCTTTCCAGAGAAACTGCCTTGCTTTCTTGAACCTTAGACCAGGCCAAAACTTTGGACTGGATCAAAACAGCAACCATTTTACAAGCAATTGTTTGAGAAGGCAGGAGGAGACTAGCTCTGTGCCTCCAAATCCAATTAAAATTCTTTGGAATACAACCTCCCTTCTTTGCCTTTAAAAGCCTCTGGCTTCTACTCCCTAGTGAGACACTATTTGAGTTTCTACCTGAATCTGTGCTCCGCAAATTGCAGTTCTTGAGACTCCAAATAAACTTTTTGCTTCCTTGCAGTTTATGCCTCTTATTCATTGACACTACCATTAATATAAAAATGTGGATTATAAACCACAAATGCAAAGGAGAAGCTGGCAACTGAACCCACATACCCCAGCACTGCTGATCACTGGAGTCGTGCAGAAGTGGAATCTGCAGATAAAGAAGAACTGAGCATAGAAAATTCAATATTCACTGACCCTGAAATCAAGGGCTGAAAGAAGAATCCTTGAGAGCCACATGCCCTAGTAGAATCTAACATCATTTCCCAGCAGAAGGAGCTGGGGCAAGAGGCAGACACCAGGAGAGGGGAACAAGCAGTTGGCAATAAAGCTGGACTTGTAATGTAGCTGTCCCTCTGCCTCTTCAAAGAAACACGGCATAAGAGAGTCCGAGTGCAAACAAATTACCTCCTCAGCTCTATGGAGACAGTGTAAGAAAATGTCACTTCTAAAAATTTTAGACCAGAAGCTCCATAAAATGAATCACCATTCTGAGCAGGTCTGCAATTGTACTTACCAATGACACTTGAGCGGCCCCAAATATCAGAAAGACACCAATCCAAAATGTAATTGCTATGAGAATAACGTGTCTTTGAAAATTATCATGTTAATTTAAAGTGTTACAAAGAGGTCCAGAAGGCAGGAAGTCCAGAGAAAGAGACTGGAGATTGAACGTTTTTTGGTATTTTTCCCAGGAGATCTGATACTCTAATTCTAAATGAAGGACTTCTGGTTTTAACTCTGACAGTAAAGAGCTAGAAGTTGTCACTCCCATCCTTAGAACAAGAAAAAGCTGGACAAACTGAAAATCAACTGCTTTTCTTGAACTCCCCAGAGAACTGAGTTTGCAGGGGAAAGAGCTACCCTGAAATCTGGAGAGACAGCCGAATCCAGGAAATCAAAGCCGAGATCTGCTTACCAAGAGCAGAAGTCCCTGGAGCCATGAACTGGTAGGAAAATTTACATGGTAATTTTGAGGACTCGCTGGAGGCTGAATGTGGACTAAAGTGAGAGTGAGAAACTCCTGGGGGCCACGGTCTTCAGAGGGCCCCCACACTTTCATGAACTTTACCTCCAGGAACCCCAGCAGGTTCTCACAATGAAGATCAAGAAAAATCCTCATGGCTCTGGAAGGGGGAGGGGAAAAGTGACCCTTGTGAAATATGCCCAGAGACTTCTCCATAGCAAAAGCCTCCTCTACAGAGAAAAGACTTTACCAGAGCCTTGTCCCAGAGCCATGGGGGGAGGCTATTCCTCTCACTCCAGCCCCCTCTAGACTTTCTGTCTCATGTTAGGGGAGTAAAAAGCTGTACAAGAAGAAACATTTGTGAAGTCACAAGCCAGAGACACAGACCCACTAAAAGATCCATTAAAAGACATTTAATTGGAAGATTATAGCACATCCCCCTCCCCCATACCTTACCACCACACTAACAGTATAATAATGGTGCCCCAGTATAAAATGGTAGATTACAGTTGAAAGAGCTGCAAGACACGGACTCTCTCTCTGAGGTAGAAGTACTTATGGAAACCCAGTGTCAAGAGAGGAGACAAAAACAAGGACACTATAGGAATTTGAAGTCTCTGGCACCCACAGCCACAGCAAACATTGAACAAATCCCAACTCCTAGCTAGATTAACATAAATCCTCACACCAGAGGCCTATTTACCTCAGTTCCTATTACCTGATATGACATGTCTGGCTTTCAACAAGAAAATCACAAGGCACACCAAAAGGCAAGAAAAGGCTTGACGAGACAAAGTAAACATCAGAACCAGACTCAGATATGCCCCAGATGTTGGAACTATCAGACATGGAATTTATAATAACTATGATTAACATGTTCAGGGCTATCATGGGAAAAGTAGGCAACATGCAAAAACAGATGGGTAGCATAAGCAGAAAGAAATCAAAAACACTGTAGCAGATTTGAAGAATGAATTTAGTGGGCCCATCAGTAGATTAGAGCTGGCCAGGAAAAGAATCAATGAGCTTGAAGATAGATCAATAGAAAATTCCCGAATGAAATGGAAAGGAAAACAGAATGGGAAATCCAGTAACTGTAGGACAATTTGAAAAGATGTAATAAGCATGCCAATGGAATGCCAGAGGGAAAATAGAGAGAGAAAGGAGCAGAATTTGAAGTAATAATGGCTGAGAATTTTCCAAAATTAACAACAGAAACCAAACCACAAATATAAAAGACCAAGTAGTATAAATACCAAAAACAAAATACTACATCTAGTCATGTCATATTCAAACTGCAGAAAACCAAAAACAAAATCTTGAAAGAGGCTAAAGGAGGAAAAAGTAGCTTTCTTATATGGGATAAAAATTACTGCAAACTTCTCATCAGAAAGTATGCAAACAAGAGAGAGAGTAGCATAAAATATTTAAAGTA
Source organism: Tapirus indicus (assembly GCA_031878705.1). Classification (NCBI taxonomy): domain Eukaryota; kingdom Metazoa; phylum Chordata; class Mammalia; order Perissodactyla; family Tapiridae; genus Tapirus; species Tapirus indicus. Next base: position 53,787,695 of record CM062932.1, read on the forward strand.
GTGGGGGAAAAAATCACCAACATAGAATTCTAAATGTGACAAAATTATCCTTCGAAACTAAAGAAGAAATAAAGACTTTCTTAGACAAACAACTGAGGGAATTCATTGTCAGGTGACTTCCCTTGCAAGAAATGCTAAAAGATATTTTTTAGGTGAAGAACAATGATAGGTATCAGAAACTTGGATCTACATGAAGCAAGGGAAGGCATCAGAGAAGGTATAGACGACTGTAAAATAAAATCTTGTTTTTCTTACTCTTAATTGAGCTAAAAGATAACTGTTTGAAATAACAAGAGTAACAATGTATTTAGTGATGACTACATATGGATAAGTGAAATGAATGACAGCAAAGTTACAAGGGATGGGCTGCAGGAATTGGGAATACCACTGTGAAGGTACCCACGCTACGCATGAAGCAGGAATAGTGTCATTTAAAGGTAGATTTAGTTTAGTTAAAAATATATACTGTTAACTCTGACAACAACTTAAAAATTGTAAGAAGAATTTTTGGTTGATATCCTAAGAAAGGAGATAAAATGGAATCATATAAATTGCTCATTTAAAATCAGAGCATGCAGAAGCAAGGAGCATCTGGCAATGAATAGAAAACAGTTAGAAACACAGCTGATATTAATCCAAATATATCAATAATCAATGTAAATGGCTTTGTATACTAATTAAAAGACAGAGATTGTCAGAGTGGATTTAAAAAAAACCAAGACTCAACTATATGTTGTCTACAAGAAACCCACTTTAAATACAAAGATTCCAACAGGCTAAAAGTAAAGGAGTGGAGAAAGTTATACCATGCTAACACTGACCAATACAGCTGGAGTAGCTATATTAATTTCAAACACAGATGACTTCAGAACAAGGAAAATTATCAGTAATAAAGAAGGGCACTACATAATGATGAAGGAGTCAGTTCTTCAAGAAATATGTATGCACCTAAAAACAGAGTGTCAAAATATATGAGGCAAAAAACTGACACAACCAAGAGGAGAAAAAGACAAACCCACGATTATAGTTGGAGACTTCAAAACCCTCTGTCGGTAACTGATACATCTAACATGCAGAAAATTGGTAAGGATGTAGTTGACCGGAAGAGCACTATCAATAATCTTGATCTGAGTGATATTTATAGAGAACTCCATCCAACAACAAAATACACATTCTTCTCAAGCTCGCCTGGAACATTCACCAAGATAGATCACAAACACATCTTAGCAAATTTAAAAGAATAGAAATCATACAAAGTATGTAATTCTAAATTAATAGTATTAGTTATCTGAGCATAAATAGCTCTAAAATGAAGAAAATTTATTTATCATCCTATCACACTTTAATGGACACATTTCCTAAAGAATATCTATTTTCCTTTACTTTTATTGGTTGCTCAACAATAGGACTTCTGATATCGTCTGCCTGGCTAATGCCTACTCATGCTCAGTCCAATACTCAGTACAGTATGGTAAAAGCATAAACAAAGTTAATCATTAAAAAACAACCTACAGAAAATAATGAAATATTCATGACATAAAGGATTAACATCCTTAATATATAAAGAGATTTTATAAATCAATAAGAAAAAGATGAGCACATTTATTCTTGGCTCTTAATCCACACAACAGCCAGAGTAGTATCTTTGAAACCCGAATCTGGCCATGTCACTCCCCTCCTTAAAGTCCTTCAATGGGTTCACATTGCTCTTAGAATAAAGTTCAAACCCTTAGCGTGGTCCACATGATCTGGTCCTTACCTATCTCTCTAGACTTTTCTCCCATCATTCCTCTCCTCTCCCTTTCTGGACTCCAGCTAGACTGTTCTTCTTTCAACTCCTTGCTACCATAAAGTTTTTGCACATGCTGATTGCTCTTCCTGGAGTCATACCAGCACTCCCTTCACCCTAGTGATGCCCACTTTTCTTCCAGATCTCAGCTTAAACATCATTTCTCAGAGAAATCTTTTAGCTTAACTCCAGATCTGTTCAGATCCTCTACTAAGTGTTCTTCATAACCTTGAGCAAACAGATGAAATCATGTCTCTGAATTTTCGGGGCTCATAATCAGATCTGGAGAAGGCCCTGAACCTCCCAGGAATGTGAGGCTTAGGGCAAAGCAAACATTGGCTTCCGGAACCTTCTTATTGACAACAGTCATGGATAGTAAGGAAGCTCAGGAGAAAGTTATGATGAGAGCGTCTCCCAAGCTGTTGGTCCTTAACTTTTTTTAAATAGACAACTTTGAAAACATAATAAAATCTATGGGACTTCTCCCCAGAAAAAATGCACATAATCAAAACATTTGATAATGTTTTCAATGTTTCACGATCCCCCTAAAGTCCATCTATTCACGTCAGGTTAAGAACCCCAACTGTAGGCCTAGTGAGAACCTCACACACAAACACACTGGTTCCCCGGCTTTGTTCATTTAATCACTACACATTGAGTATCTGCAGCATAGAGATCCCAATAATAATAACACCTTATAAGTGAAATTTGATTTATGGTTTAAAAGAATAGAAAGATTTGCACGTACACTGTCTCATTTACTCTTCACAAAAAAAAAAAAAAACCAATGTGGAAGGCACACATTGCTCTGCCTGTTTTCCAGATTAGAAAATGTAAGCAATCCCAGAGAAAGTAGGTGACCTAAGATCCCCCAACGAAAAAGGGGTTGAAACCCGGGAGTAAAATGCAACATTTTAACCCTAGACCTGGCCCTTTCCCTCCACATTGATATTGGCTCCAACGGCTGGTGGTGACAGGACCTGTGCCTAGTGTTGTAGCTGCCTGCTGAACAACAGGGTCATCAAACAAGGATAACCCCCGAGGCCACAGTCTCAGCCCCCCCCCCCCCCGTTCCCATGCTGGTCAGCCTCATGCTCTCCTCTTCCAGGTGGTGATGTAACTCTGCAAATCGGTGGTTCCAGCAGCAGGACCCCCTGGTGTTTGTGGGAGGTAGCCAGAGCTCGCCATCCCCTTGCCCAGAGCATAATAGCTGACATTCTTTGAGTTCTTAATCCGTCAGGCACATCCTAAGCTCTTTGCAGGAATTAACTCATTAAACCTTCAGAACAACACCATGAAGTAGGTACTATTATTATCTCCATTTTGTGGACACTTAGGGGAGGTTAAGTACCTTGTCCAGGGCTACACAGCTAATAATAATTTTCAGAGCCAAGATTTGAGCTCTGGAGCCTGCGCTCTTAACCAAACCACCACTCTGCATCTCCAGAGCCAATTGTTCTTAACATTGGGGGGTCATATGCATCCTAGAGAGTGTAAGTAAAACTCTGGACCCCCTCCCTGGGAAAAGGCAGTTAAGCAGAATTTTGCAAAATATTTCAGGGACTTCAGGGTACCCTAAGGCCCACCATGTACCAACCCCATGTGTACCGGAGGGAGCTGTCCAGGAACCAAAGGAGAAGTGGCAGCCGGCGCCGCAGGGCTTCGCCTCTGCAAACACGGGAGGAGAGCTGAGCTGCGTGGTGACGGGGATGCTCGTTCACTGAGAATCAGCTCCCGGGACTGCAACGCCCTGAGAACGCAGCCGGGCCGCTGAACCTCCGGAGTCCTGCAGCCGAACGAGGTACGCACGGACCACCGGCTAGACCGAAATCTTGCGTCTCACCCCGCATCCTGGAGTCACGGGACGGGGACTTGGAGAGGACTCAGAACTCTGGTCCTGGGCGCAGAGAGGCGGCAGCGCTGTTGGTGCTGAACGCCGCGGTCGCGCAGGGGAGCGGCCGCCCGCGCTCCCAGGACCGCGCCGCAGCCGCCGCGGGAGCTGTCCAGTGCTGAACCCGGATGCGGCCTGGCCCGCGGGGCTTAGACCCGAGTCTGCAGCGCCCAGCGGAGCCGAACCCAGCTTCTGGGAGCGCAGAGCGCGGGGAGAGCGGGAAGCAGCGGGTTCGAAGCCGGACATGGACCTGCAGAGACTCGCCTCCTACCAGGAGGGAGCTGGCCCTGACTTCAATGAGCACGTCCTGCACAAGGTAAGAATCTCCTCCAGTCCCCCGCCCCATCTCAACCCTGGGAGGGGGCGCCATCAGCAGTTCTCTCGGTTCTCCTGACTTGGCTTTCGGACTTAAAGAGAAACTGGCCCGTATCTGTGAGCCTGGGGAACCCTTTCTGTTCGATCCTATTTGCTGCTCAAAGAGAGATGCGTGAGCGCTGGGGGAGGGGCCGCCGCCAGAGGCTCAGATTGTCAGGAGCTTTCTTCGTTGATCTAAATCACCTGTGTCCCTTTCTCACTCACTCACTCCTGCCTCTCATCCGTTTGAACTCCTGTGTACCCCCAAGCACCCTTGCCCTCTGTAACCCTTGGGGGAGGCTGCCTTTGTCCTCCAACCCTTGCCTCAAAAGCTGTGGCCCCATCAGGTCTGGTAGTTGTGGTCAATGACCTGAATTCCTGGCCGACTTGGTTGAAACTAAACATAGAAATGATCTGCAGCAGAAATAAACTCTTGTTTTCAAACCAGATTCCCTCATGGCTCCAGAAAGCTGCCCTCCAGCCATGACTCACCCATAACGTCCTGAAAGTGTTTGCTTATGTCAAAGCTCTAACTCATCCATTGCTTCCCTCATTCAAGTTTCTTATGCAACGCAGTTCTCGATAATGTAGGTCTTCTCCTGAAGTGATTGGTGGGGAAAAGTGGCAGCCTCTCTCCAGGCAACACTTTTTAATCCAAAATTCATCACTTTGAAAAAATCAGAGCTTTATATTTGCCATAAGAAGTCATTATTGCTCCTCTGCCCTTTCTCTGCCCTCCTCATTCAGCCCTTAAATTTCCTACTTTGCTAATACTGGTTTATCTGTTAGTTCCCTGAAAGGCTGTACATGGTCCTATACTTGGAGATTTTTTAAATCAAAATATCACTTTGAAAATTCCATGAATGCAAGCTTTGAAATAATCTGATCCACTCTCTTCCCCTATTACACAGCTTATATTTGAGAAAACTAAAGTCCAAAGAGGCAAATTGACTTGTCCAAGAAAACAAGGTAGTAAATGGCAGAGCTAGTATTAAAAGCCAGGAATTATGACTCCAAATCTAATATTCTTTTCTCTGTACAAGTGTGGTCCATAGACTAGCAGCATTGGCATTACCTGGGAGCTTGTTAGAAATGTGAAATCTCAAACCCCACCCCAGACCTACTGAATCTGAATTTGTATTTTAACAAGATCCCTAGGAAATAGATATACACATTAAAGTTTCAGATGCATGGCTTTGTGCCACACTGGCTATTTCTGTCACAGATGAAGGAAAATCAGCTAGTAAAGGAAGTGGGTCTGTAGAATTGAATAGTCCATGTGACTTCTCCCCCAATTTCCCTGAAACCCTAGGGTATAGGGAAGAAGAAAAAATTATAGCAACTGCCCCACTCAGGAAGTTTTAAAACCATTACAGTTTGGAGTAAACTAGAATGAGATCCGTGTTCTTTGAGGCTGTGAATTTAGCCCCAGTAGAAAGTGCATGCAAGTAAAAGGGACATAATTACAAATCAATTACAAAAGCATCCTGGTGACTAGATATGCAGGCCTCTCCAAGTTTAAACCATCTTATAAAGACATAAATATTCATTTTGAAAGCTTTAAGACTTGGAGGTCAAAGTTTTCAAATAATTGATCAAGTGTGGTCTTTCCCACTTCAATTACCCACACATGAAATGTAGATTGTAGCCCATGAGCACTTTCACTTCCTTTGGGTTTATTGATCACCAAATTGGGAGAGAGCCCATTCCTACAACTTCCAATATATTTGAAGACAAGTGTCTACTTACTACTAGGAAATGCTTGGTCTCTTCATCTTGGTTGTGAGCATCTTGAGAGCAGAAACTGGCTTAAACCTTCAGTGGTACCCAACAGGGTTACATATGTAGGTAGAAATGTTTCCTTTTCATACAGTGCTGATCACCTCTTCCTAATATTTCATTATTGTGCATGACTTTCTATTGTGATCCACTGAAAACTCTTTTTGGAAAAAGACAGCCTATCAACACATTTGTATTATTTTTAAGTCTGCTATACAATAGAGTCCAAGGAATTTCTGTTGATTCATTAAAACATGTTGGCCACAGGAGGCAGGGCTCCCTTCCAACATTAGTTGAAATGGAAAAAGAATTTTTTTAAATAAACTTTTTATTGAAGTATAACAAACACAAAAAACCCGAATCTTATGTGTACATCTTGATGGATTATCACGAAGTAAGGACCCCTGTGCAACCACTACCAAGATGAACAAATAGAACCTTGCCAGCTTCCCAGAAACTCCCCACATGCTCCCTTCCACACACCCTCCCCCTTCTGCCACCCAGAAATTACCATTATAGAGTGGGAAATGTCATTTAAGGTTTTGACAGGGCCATCAGATTTTATGTAGGATAGTCCTAGGAACTTGCCAGAAAAGAGACATTGCTGTATGATGAAAAGAAACCCCAGACTTGGAATCAGACAGACCTTGTTGTGACTTTGAACAACATGTGTGAATCTTACCTTTCTTGTCTATAAAATAGGAATAATAATATCTGGCTTGTTTTTTGAGTAAGGATGTTAGATAATATAATGTAAAAAATATATATAAATATATACATATATATATACATATATTCTCTGGCATATGGGAAGAATCCCATAAATTATGGTTGTTATTATTAGGGCACACATCTTGGGCTCCAGAGCAACTTTGATAGGTGTCACATTTGGTCTCACCTAAAATGATGAAGCTTTGTGAGAAGAGCAGCAGCTCTAAACACAGAAATATACACACACAAACACACATATTTCACAGGCACAATCCCATGAGATTACGCTCATACAACCCACCAATACAAAAATCATGACTTCCATGTGAATATCCCAGCCCTGATTTCCTAAGTTGAATATCTCTTTGGGAGGTGAGGCATGAGATGCCATGAAACCTTTCATTAAAATTCACTTATAAGAAAAACATATGCCAAATAACATCAGCCTTGGATGGCACTTTCACTTTAACTGGTCCCAAGAGTTGGAGGCTGACCCAGATGAGCCTGAGTAACTCTTAGAATATTCCTGGAGCATGGGCTGGGAGCTTGGAACTGCTTGGAAACATTGAGTTCATCCATCACATGCTTGGAGTTTTTAAATAGAGTTGCTGTTGTTTTCACAAATCTGAATATTTGATGCAACTAAATAATTTAAAACATGTGAAAAAGCTTGCTGCTCTTTCCCTCAGAGAACTCCCAGCCCTCTCTTGCTACTAGAGCTCTCAAGGGCAATGATGTGAATTAGAGGCTCAGGGACAGGATTGTGTTCTTGCTGTGCCAGGGCCTGACTGTGAGCTCTGGGAAAATGAAGCACAGAGAGGGGCAGCTTTTGCTCCAGGTCCTAGTGAATGAGGACAGAGACTTCCATTCAAGAGCTTAGCTCCTAATTCACCAGGGCTCTGATGAACACCCACATGCCAATCTTGTTCCAAAAGGGACAATTACTAAGCCAAGGTCAGTCTCCTCCATAGCATCCCAGAAGGACCAGTGACCAGGGGGCAGGAAGACATGGACCATCCATCCATTCATCCAGGGCTGGGTTCTTGTTGGAAAAAATAGAATTGTCGGGGAGATATGGACAAAAGGTCTCTGTCCTACAAGGGGCTCCCCTTCCCTCTGACTCCACCCTAGCACCTCTTCTAGGTGAGTGGAAAAGGCAAGCAAGTCGTCTCTACTCCTGTCCCTCCTCTCTTCACTGGTCCTTCACTCCCCTCTTCTACGGCTCAACTGGTGATTTCTATATCCCTCAGTAGTCTGCGTGCCTCATCTAGTCATTCAGCAAACATGTACTGAGCATTTCCAAAGTGTAAGAAATTATGCTGGGCATTATAGAAAACACAGACACACACAACACACACACACACACACACACACACACACACAAAATGGCTCCCACCTTCAATAAGCTCGTGGCCTATAAGACATGCACACAAATTGCAAATTGCTATAATACTAGGTAGCATCTCAGAAGTGCCCTAGGAAAGGTACAGGAAGACACAGTGTGATAATCCAGGAAGAAATGGTCGCTCCTGACCTCGATTTGAGGCCAGATCCTCTCTCACTTGTGGCCTCTGATTAAGAGTTGATATCTGAGAGTCAAAAGCACCGCACACCAGCCAGCCTCCATCCCCCATGGGGTCATCACCCAATGATCCTAGAGAAGGATCTGGATTCAGCAGTATTTTCCTTTCCTGCCAGAAAATGTTACCAAGGAACGACAAATCAACCAGCAAAAGGCCATACCTCTATTCTGTCTCCCTCTACCATTCTTTATCCCTCGGGACATTTTTTTTTTATTTAAACAATTTTAATGAAACACAAATTTGTGGTCAAAGAATCCAATTCCACAGGAAAATCCATACCCTGTAGGTGAAGAGATTTTACTTTCAAATGATTCCATCATAACTCAATAAAGTGTTTTTTTTTTTAAGAAAAAATATATAAAACCAAACTGAGAGCACTAGCTGCAATTCTCGCTGGATTTCCGTCCTCAGCTCAGGAACAAACGAGAAAGCCAAGGAAAGTTAACTGCTCCTGTGGGATGTTTCTATTTGCTGTTTCCCTCTCTTGCTTGCCCTGGAGGCTTCCGGAGAAATAAGCGAAGTGTACACCACAGCACCAACAATCTCCATCATTTGGGTCCCTTCGGCTAAAACTGTCAGCCCTGCCCAGATCCCAGAGCAGGCAGCTGGCGTGGGGAGGGGTGCTGACGGGTTCTCTTGGATAACCTCAGCAGGAAACCAGAGTGACTCAGTCCAACGTCTCAAAGTCATTTTCCAAAGTCTTCAGGCTTCCCTCTCCGAGAGCTCTTTCCTCTAATTTGCAGTCCCTGGGGCCTTTTGTGGGAAATATCTGAGACTCACTGGCGTTGGTGTGCTCTTGTTTCCTCCTGGAGCTGTTCTGGGGAAGAGACTTGGCTTCCTTCATTTTCAGGGCAGGAAACCCAACTTTGCTGGGAGTAAACAGCGAGAGGCGAGCTCCAGGCTGGGGAATTGTTGAACAGGAAATTTGAAGTGGCTCTAAACTTATCCCAGCACGCTCCTTGTTTCCATCCTCCCTTTCTTGGGCACGAGAAGCAGTCCCTGGAGGCTGCAAGTGAAAATAGAGATCACAGCTCCTTTGCCAACTTGGAGAGCGCTCAAGTAATGTGCTTCCCCAGCTGGGAGCAGCCCTGGACCATCCTCCCATCTGCCAACCAGAGGAGGTTTTCTGAGGCCACATGAGAGAGCTCCAAGCCAGCAGCAAACAACAGATCTGGAAATCTTAACCCCTCGCTGACCACACCCATCAAAGCCTCCCCAGACCTCGCCCTACTCCTCGGCTAGCAAGTTCCTAAGTGGTGCAGCGAAAACAGCATGACTGTCGAAACAAGCAGAGCTCAGGAACTCCCCCAGCAAATTATTCCTGTTTCCCTGACCTGATGTCAGTGTCTGCTCCCTCTCTTCTTATTTGCTTTTCTGCTCATTAGCAGACAGTTTGTACCCACCAACACAAGGATGTTATTTAGTAATTTGCGCTTCTGCAAATGCCACAGGTATGTTTTAGATGTCTTGAACCATGTTGTGTTTCAGCTCATATTTCCTCTTGCTTTCTAGTCCTCTGCCCCTGGCTGCCACCAACACACACACACACACACACACACACACACACACACGCACCCCTCCTCTCACAAGGTACAGTCAGGGCCAGGGATGACCTGTTCTTGCTCTACCTTTTGTTGTGATGGGCCTTTTCAAAGCAAAGAAAACATTTCCCCTCCTCCTCCTTCTTCCTCTGCCATTTGAATTTTGGGTCCACACCACTCCCACTAAGTCTGCTTATTAAAAAGCAGATCTGCAGTGTATCAGAGCAATACACCCAGGGGACAGTCAGGTACTGGTAGCACCCTGCTTATTCCAGCCCCTCACATGAAGGAGCAATTTAACCTTTGGAAGGGAATGAAGCTGCTGATACAGACTCAGCCCTGATGAAGCAGAGCTCCTCCAGCCCCTCAGGAACCTCCTTCTCTGTGAGGGGCAGACCCAAAACTTTGTCTTCACCCAGATCTTCCCCCTTCTTAGGGTCCCCTTCTCAGGTCTCATTAGGTTAAAAACTGAGAAGTATTAAAATCTCTCTGTACTATAATCTAGAGGGACCCAGTGAGACTAATAATTGTTAATAAATGATAAAAATAAACACATGGCTCATTTGTGAAGCATCTTACAGTTTGCAAAAAACTTTAATATACACTGTGACACTTTGTACTTACCAAATGCCTTTTTCAGTAGACAGTACTATTAATTCTATGTTATAAATAGAGAACCAGAGGCCAGTTGGAAAAAAATAGGTACTTGCTCAAGGTCATGGCAGGTAGGTATTGTGGGAGTAACAAAAGACTCTTACATAGCACTTATCTGCCAGGCACTGTTCTAAAGACTTTACATCATTCAATCCTATGACAACCCTATTTTAATCTCATTTTACAGATGAGTAAACTGAGAAACTTGCTTAAGATTACCCAGCTAATAAGTGGTGGCACCCAGATTCAAACCCCAGCAAGCTGGACATGCAAAGGGATATAGTCAGGAGAGAGCAAAGGGCTTCACCAAGGAGGTCACAGTTTGCCATTACTTTAGGGTGTTGACAGCAGTCCAGTGCATGGCCCCCAGCTCTGTAGGATCAGAGACCCAGTTTTGCTCACTCAGTCTGGAGTGGCTCCATCCCTCCAGGCAGGCTCGTGTTAATCAAACTCACAAGGCCGATGCATTGCCCTAGATGCCAGGCCACATTACAGTCAGGGGGTAGTTTGCCAAGCAGGAAATCCAGAAAAAAAGAGACTTAAAGAACTCAGATGTTTAATGATATCAGGCTGATATGGTTTGATAGCTGGCTACACTGTGAGGACAGCCTCAGTCTACAACTCCTGTGGCCCCTTCTACCCCTGGGTCCTCTCCACCATGACCTCAGCCTCCCTCCACTGTATTTAACTGCGACCTAGGTTGGGAGGCATTCTATTCTCTCCAGATCTCCTTTAGGAACCACTTGCCTTTGAGCTTGAGAATGCCCTGGACTTGACCTGGTTATGGGGAGGGAGGAAAGCGGGGGAGGAAGGGGGATTCTTCCTCTTCAGGAGAATCCATCAGACATCCCCACAGCTGTGATCTCACATCTCCGCCTCCATCTCCCTCAGTGCCTATGTCAGGGCCTTAGGGGTTTAGTTTAAGGGGAGAGAACCATGAAAGAGAAGAAAGGAGATTGGGGCCATTTCCTTCTATCCCACCACTGCCCCACTACACATGACCCCCGTGAAATCAGACATTTCTGGTTAAGAATGCTGAGGATCAGGGCCAGTCCGGTGGCGGAGTGGTTAAGTTCGCACGCTCTGCTTCAGCGGCCTTGGGTTCACAGGTTCAAATCCTGGGCACGGACTGACGCCCCGCTTGTGAAGCCATGCTGTGGCAGCGTCCCATATAAAGTAGAGGAAGATGGGAACAGACGTCAACCCAGGGCCAGTCTTCCTCAGCAAAAAGAAGAGGATTGGCAACAGATGTTAGCTCAGGGCTGATCTTCCTCACCAAAAGAAAAGAATGCTGAGAATTGATTCAGCAGACTTCTGCTGGGCACTGGGTGTTCCTGAGCACCCAGGAACAAGGCTTATTCCCTACCCGCAAGGAGCTGAGTCTGGCAGGCTGGATGGGTCAGTGGGCTGGCACAGGGAGATGACTCAGGCCACATCTGACTTCAGTCCAATGTGACACATGAACTTCAGTGCCCGTGAAGACTTCTTAAAGGTCACGGACTTGAGGACTAAGTCAAATGCTTGCAGCTCTCTCAGGCTGCCAAGTTCTGCGTCTTGACTCAGTGACCGATCAGAAGGACTACAAGATCCTCAGGTCCGGGAGGGGGCCCCCACCTCTGAAGGTCAGAATGACTCTGGGCTCCCAAGACAGGAATCCCTCCAAGTCCATGTCCAAGAAAGAAAGGGGTTCCCCAGTGCACCTCTGAGAAGTTCCCAGAGCAAAGATCTATGGCCCACGCTTGGCAGAGTCAAATATGGAGAAGCAAGGCTGGCATCCCGCTCCCTGAACATCTCCAAAGACCTGAGCCAAAAAGCATCCCGTCAAACTCAAAAACACCAGGGCCCTGACCTCTTGGGATGACAGGTTGGCACATGAAGAGAGGCTTGGGGAAGACAGAAGTGAAGGGCCAGGTGAGCTTTGCAGTCATGCCCTTCAAGGCCCTCACTGCCCTGAAGAGCCAGATCTCTGGACATCATAGTCCAGCACCACAAACACATGAGAAGACCTCACAGAGAAGTCCCTGACCACCACCTGTGTGTTCCACCTCCTGCTCTGTCCACCCCTGTCCTGTCCACCCCTGCCCTATCCACCCCTGCCCTGTCCACCCCTGTCCTGTCTATCTACCACTTGTCCTGCCCACTCCCTATCTTGTCCACCTCCTATCCTGTCCACCCCCTGCCCTGTCCACCCCTGTCCTGTCCACTCCCTATCTTATCCACCTCCTGCTCTGTCCACCCCCTGCCCTGTCTGCCACCTGCTCTGTCCACCACCTGTCCTGCTCACTGGTTTTCTTACACTAGGAGGCAGCTCATTAGCAAAAAAAAAAAAAGAGAGAACTGGGCCTGGGGTGTCAGAAACCGTGGGCTTTTGTCCTGGCTCTGCTATTAGCCAACTGTACCACTTTGGTCATTCCATTCAAACAGCACTTTACAGTTTGCAGAGCACTTGCACGTAAGTTCTCATTTGATTTCCGCAGCACTGAGTGTAAGCCACGCAGGCATTATTATTGCCCATAAAAGGGGAACTCTTATGGTCAGGACCCTTTTGGACAAAACCCAACTCAAGCCATCTTAGTGAAAAAGAGAATTCATTGGCTCATGTAACTGAGAAACATGAGGATGCTGCTTAGTTGGATCTGGGGACTCAAACAATGGCATCAGTCTCACTCTGTCTCAAAATTCTTCCCCCGGCTCAGCTTTATTCACAGGTAGGCTTTTCCTCGTGGGGTTACGTGATTGCCAGCAGCTCCAGGGTCACATCCTCACAGCTCCAGTGTCAACTAAAGTCCTAGATCTAATGCTCATTGAACTGAAATGGGTCACATGCCCACTCCTGAAAGTGGAGTTGGTCGCACTTAAGCCCTATTGACCAAGAGTGAAAGAGAGTCGTTTCCAAGGAAAATGGGGTTGTGTTAACTGTAGGCTAGTCATGCAAGAACAACAGATGCCCCAATGGTAATCCTGAGGGAGGCTGGGCACCAATATTTTAAATATTTAATGAGAAGTGACTGAAAAAGAAATGAACTGAACTTGTCACTCTTCCGCCGAAAATGGGCTAGTTGTATCCCACATGTGGTGTCATTTAAGACTGAATAAAAAGACTTAGGTTATTAATAACCAGATTTCAGAAATGAACTGATGTCACCCTATAAAGCAATTGCTTATTGGGGCTATGGACCCAGACCTCACCCTATGGGTGGGAGTAGACTTTCCTGTGGGGGCAATAGATAACCCAACTTCTGTTCACCTTGGGAGAAGGTCGATATGAGGCAGAAGATGGGGACACAGGAGGTGAAGCTCAGGCGAAATGAGGTGACACTCTTCCTCCTCATTGTGGGACCCGGGTCAGTTGATGTGAAGACGCCTGGATTTTTCCAGTGGGGAATAAGGTGTGAACAGCCCACGGCCGCATGAAGGCAGATGAGAAGTGAGGCAGAAGCCTGCCAAACAAGGCAAATTCTGTGTGCAGCCTGGGCAGTCGCACAGGGCCAAAATTTGGTTTAATACTCTGCTGTCAACATCTTGAGAGTCAATAATTTTTGTACAAAAAGACCCATATTATTTTGTGCTGGTCCCCACAAATTATGTAACCATTCCTGCTGTCAAATAAGAATCTGGAGGATCTGAGCCTGGGTCTAGGCAGTAGTTCTGAGCTATTCTCTGGGGCATATCTCCCTTCTTTTGACCTCATCCACTCGTGGGTCCAGATGAGTCGTGAGGAGCCAGAGAAGGGCTATCTTATGCTCTGGGCAGAATGGCAAAGAGGTGAGCAGTGCTCCTCCCCCAGGGCGCCCTCTGTCAGCAGTGGTGTTCCCTGGAGAGGAATGGCTGTGCCCAGCAGGAGAGCAATCTGCCAGGGTCATGGGCCACAGGAAGCATGCATGGAAGGCAGATGAGAACAGCCAAAGGCGGACAGGCAAGGCTCCAGCCTCAGGCAGGCCCACATAGGGCTGGGAAGAAGTAAATGATGCTTGTGTTCATGATTTGAGCACTGTGCTACATGACCTGTAAGCTTTTATCCGTGGCTATTAGTTAATAATGGAAGCCATTATTGTTAATATGTTTAATTACAAAATTTGGGAAATGCAAAAGAAAAAAGTTACCTGTGATGCCACCGCTTCAAAACACATATCTTAAATAAAAATGGAATTACACTATAAAATACATATATATATACATATACATATATATATATATCAGGCATTTTGTCATCCACATTTCACCCTCATTCTTTCTAATGACTACATAGTATTCCATTGAATGGATACATGAAAATTCATTGTTAATTCTGCAATTTTGAAGCTTAACAAAAGGTACAGAGAATAAGATAACAAAAAAGAAATGCCCATGTACACATCATCAATATTTACTAAATACTAACATTTTGCCTTAAAAAAGGCTTGAAGGAGCCTAATACTGGGCGTGTGGGTGGTAGCTCCCAGAGGATCCCCTCAGAGATAGCTGGGATCTGCTGGAGAGATATCAGTGGGGGCCCAAGTTATTACACATTGGGAACGAAAAGGTTGCTTTGGTTATTTTGAAATCACAGGCCAGAGGATCTGTGGCACTTTGGTTAAACTCCATCTTGCAGAGGAGTAAATGAATGCTGAGAGACATTCCATGATTGTCCAAGGCCACCCAGCAAGTAAGTAAGAGACAGAACCCCAGCCCAGGGCATCAGACCCCAGACCCTGAACCCTTCCCCACTAGCACACTGGCACGTCCCTCCCTGGACCCCCGGGGCCCTCAGGGAAAGAGAGGCTTGAACTGGAAGCTGGCTCAAGCCCCTTCTGTTGCTGACCTCCCAAAATTCTAGTGCAACTCTGGTGACAGTCTCAGCCTGGCCCAGGACGAACACTGAAGCAGAGTCGATGCCAGCAGCGCCACTCACTCACAATGCAGACTTAGGACTGTGTCTCCAGAGCTGCTCAGATGCCACTGGAAAGCAGGCCTGATGCAGCGAGTCACCGTTAATTGGGTCTCGGGAGCAGAGAAGACAAGCAACACTATCCCCCGGGGATTTGCCTCCATCAAAACCCAACTGCAGGATCACAACCCCAGGAAAGTAAGCCAAGATTTCCTGACACCAAGACTGCTCGGGGCAGATCTCCTTCACTTTACCTCCACTTTCTCTCACATCTGTTCTCATGTCTCATCATATTTTGAAACAAAACACTTTGCCTCTCCTCTGGTTCTATTTCACCCGCCATCCGTCAGACAGCAGAGTGCTTGTGTGGGAGGACACAGGGGCTCTAGGGTTTAGTCCTTCTGCTTTTGTGGCTTATTATTAATTTTGCAAAGCCTGTGTGAAATTTTGAAATGAGTACATTGTCTGAACTTTGAACCTCTTTCCAATAACCAGAGGGAGGACACTGGGCTGTATGGCTGAGACCAGGGGCTGTGACCTGTTGCTTCCTTGTCACAGAAACGCTCACCATCCTTGGATGCCAGAAGGAAACTCAGTGTGGCTGCTTTCTGCGTGACAAACCAATCGCCAGGTCCTCAAATAACACACATTTGAGCATTGGCTTGTGGTTTTATTGAGGGAGAAAAAAAATATTAAAATAGGAAGCGCTACATAGACTTGTCAGTTTAGTACAGAATGCCACATAATGCAGACCAGCTCATCCGATGACTTTGCTAATTAACATAAAGGCAAGGAGAGTGGGCCAAGGGCTGTGATGGACCCCTAGCGCTACCTTATGCAAACATATTCCTCCTTGGAAGAAAAAAAGGCAAATAATGACCTGAGTGTCTTCAGCGGTATTGGCAATGTTCCGTTTCTTCAGTGGGGTGACGGGTTTGTGGATGTTTGTTTCATTGTCCTTTATAACACATATACACATTACATAGACATATAGTATGCATCAGATATTTTATAGCTTAAAATGAAACGATGAATAAGTTAATACATGGCAGGGTTGATGATATCTGGGTTTGAGGCACAGAAGATAGGAAGGGTGATGGAGAGGATGAGGGAGGCTTCAGAAACTCCCCAGGATGGAATTCTTATTCCGGAACCTATAGTGAACACCAGAGGAGACTCTCCTCTCTGCTAAGAGATGTTCTACCACACAAGCGTTCAGAATGCCTCTTCTCTACTGCTGACCCTTAGGAACAGAGTCTTATCCCTTCCTTAATTCTGAACCCATCCTCAGAGGTTCCTTTGACCCAACCATGAGTCAATCGCCCTTCCATGATGCAAGAACCACACACCCTCAGGACAGGGCCATGTGAGTTTGTGATACAGTGGACTACTTTGGGGAAGGACTTGTGCGGGGCAGGGGAATGTGAGTGATTGAAAGGGTCCTTTTCCCAACTGATGTAGGGCCACGGGGCCCCCATGAGCGACAACCTTAGTCAGCATCCAGACAAATATGATTACTAGAGGACTGCAGGGGCACACTAGACTACACCAGGTGGGACTTAGCAGAGAGAATCCATGTCTAGAGAACAATGTGAAAAAGATCAATGGCTGCCAATCCTTAGTCCATATGAGTGCTAGCAAAGTATCAATCAACTCATAGGAGATGACGCACACACAACATAGATCTGTGTTGGCATAAAGTTACCAACTGGCCTTCCTTGGGAAACACTGCCTACTATTCTGACTTGGGGTGCTCAAATATCCTTTCTTTTATGAAATTATGGCCATAACAGATGGTTTAGCAGAAACTTTCTCAACTGATCCCTCTCTTAACCAACTTACTAGATCAACCAACACCCTTCAGTCTCTTGGTGAAATGTACTGACTTTATGCCTGTGGCAAAGGGTAGATTCTTCTCTTGAAGGCTCACTCAGCTCTGCTCTCACCCATCGAGGTACATGTTTAACAAGAGTCAACTATATTCAGGCCCAAACTTGTTTCGGCCGGTCACACACATTAATTATAATTATGTAATTTAACTAATTCATCCATAAACTTATCAATTAAGAGTGTAAATAGAAAGGATATTGACCAATGAAATGACTGTAAACAAAAAAAGAATTGTTATTTCTACAAAAACTAAATGGAAGGCTTTGGAAAGACTCAATAAAAGCATGTCATTTTTTAAAAATGCTGTCAAATTAGAAATGAGTGAGAGAACTGTAAAACATTCAGAGTAAAAACATAAAAATGAAAAAGGGTTTTGCAATCAGATTGCTTCATAAGTGTCTAGAATGTCTTGCTCCACGTTAGAGAAACTGGAACTGTAACTCCAGCAAAATACAATGCGGGCGTGGTCTGTGCAGAAAAGGCAATAAGGCCCTTCCTCCAGCAGACATAAGCAAAGAAAAGATTTAAGTCTACATCATAATACTAGCAAATTACCACACATTTAGATATTTTGAGTCAAATTAAAGCATTCAGAGAAAGAATATATCTCTTTTATGATTTCCTGATTTAACCAACTTTCTCAATGAACTTACCAATTATCAATTCCAATTACATTGGATAAAGATGCACCTACTTGGTAAGATAAAAAGCTGACCACTATACCAGTCCCTCCCAATCTAAAAAATTATGGATACATGAAATAACTGATTCTAGCAGTCTGGCCCTTTTAAGGCTAAGCAGCTATGAACTCCATCTTCAAGGTGTCAAGCAAAGGTAGCCTTCAGCCTCACTTCAATCCAACCTTTATCTTAATGATGTATTTTGAAGATTACTAGCCCGGTGTATTTTTCCCCCTCAACTGACTCTCAAAGGCTCTGTCTTCTGAAGCCAGTAACACGCCCATAGTTCTCAAAGGGAGACTGTCCAGACCCTACAATTTTTATAAAGTGGAATCTTTAAATATTAATAATTCAAAAACCAAAGGAGGGAAACCCCAGCCACTTTAGACAGGCTATAAATAAACTCTATCAGAGCTGAGTGGTCAAATATCTTGGAGTTTGTCTTCACAGAATGTGCTTTCCTGGGAACCATACAGCAAAATAGTAAATGCCACCCTCACTCAGACCAGAGGAACCCTATCCGAACTTTCCACCGCTTGCAGTTAAGGTGCTAGTCCAGCACCACAATCCGCCTTCGCAGCGTCTTTATGGAGCAGCGGATATGGCTGAGACACACCGACGTGCCAATCTATCAAGATTATGAAACAATTTCCTTTCAAACCTCTTGCATATGTTTGCCTCCCATCCCCCGCCCCTGACTACTTCCCCAGCACTCTCTAAACTCTAGTTTGAACAAATCAGGCTGGATTTGAGGCAGATGCCTGCAGCCATGACCCAAGCCGTAAAGAAACTAAACGCTTCCCACAAGGACCACCAGTCAGAAATCTGCTCTGTCCAGCTATAGAATGGACTGGACGGCTTTCACAAGTGTCATGGACTAGTCAACTCCACCTTTGAGAACATAAAAAGGTCCTTTTCAGGGGCTGGCCCAATGTCGTAGTGGTTAAGTTCGAGCATTCTGCTTCGGCGGCCCCGGGGTTCGCAGGTTCAGATCCTGGGCGCGGACAGACGCATCGTTTGTCAAGCTATGCTGTGGCGGAGTCCCATATAAAGTAAAGGAAGATGGGCATGGATGTTAGCCCAGGGCCAGTCTTTCTCAGCAAAAAATAGGAGGATTGGCAACGGATGTTAGCTCAGGGCTAGCCTTCCCCACAAAAAAGAAAGGTCCTTTTCAGACAGCCACCAATCCAGATGGCTGGAATTTTGGATAAAAACAATATCCGCAAGACACTTTTTTTAAAACTTAAATAAGACAATTACAAGTGATAGAAGTGGATCTGTCTGTCTAAGCTGATTCACCCTTCCTCACCTCAGCCAGGCTGCTGGAACCTTCCATCTCCAGCCCATATCCACTGTCCAGATAAAGACAGAAGAAACCAGACTCCTCCAGCCAAACCAAACTGAGCTAATTCTAGTCTTCCTTGTGTCTCTAGATTTACATGGAAAGTTTCATGCCAGTATTCTTCACTAGCATCTGTGATAGATTACCAGAAAAGATGAATTCCTCACTATCCAACATGAGCATGTGTGTGTACATTCTGTTTGGTGCTGGCGGTTTAAACACTCAGCAATAAAGCCACTTTATGCACAATAGTTAAAGTGGCACAGTGATGCACTGGCCCAAGGCTTTCTGTTATGACATTTATTTTTATATTTCGACTCATTCTAATTTTGCTCTGCTTTGACCTTTTCCATTCAAAGATCTCTCTATAGGCCCTTTTTGCTCTGTAAATCTTGAGACAGCCTGAGTCAAAAACAGTCTCACTCTGACGCAACCAGTTTAAATGACCAGCCCAAGAATGTGTAAACTTGCTTGGGCTCTGCAAATTCCTCCAGGATGGTGAAGCCCTTGAGATTCTAGGGGATCATCTTTCAGGGAGTGAGAGCAGGAGCAAAGAACAGCACATGCTGCTATGGCCATCCACCAAGGGCACCTCCCCCAGACCACTTGAGGTGTCCACAGCTGTGAGAAGTCGGGCTACCCCAGGACACACTTATAATGGCCCACTAAACACTTCTACGGCCCCCGTACCTGCTGGGGCACTTGCCTGTGGCCCCAGGCATAGCTTGGCATTTCTTCCAAAGCTGTGACTCCTTTCCCTGACACTTCATTCCAGCGTCCCCGCCAAAAGAGACCCAAGTGAAGCAAGAGAACTTTGTCCTCCAACTAGGAGGAACCACGGCTCCTCGCTTCTCCCTGGTTTCAGGATGGGAGAAAGAAGTCTCTCCACTTCATGCTTCTGGGAAGTTGATCCTGAAATTCCTTAGGTTGAGGTGGCCCAGGAGTCCCTTCCTAGAATGATGGACACAGGTGTCCCTCTTCCTGAAAGCTTGCCCTGGGTTTCCAAATCTGAGCTATCATGTTGTTTATTCATTAAGTCAACGTATAAACATTCAAGAACCCACCACGTACCAGACATTAACCTAGGCACGGGGGGTACAGCAGTGAAGGAGACAAAGCCCCCACCTCAGGGAGCCCCCAGCCTGGTGGAGGGGGGAACAATAAACCCATAGCCAGTAAGTCAGTTAGGTCATGAGGTAGTATATGCTACTGAGGAAGTAAAACAGGGCAACGTGACATAGAGGACTCGGAGATGTAGCAGGGCTACTGCCGTTAGCGGGGTCAGAGAAGGCCGCTCTGAGAGGGGATAGTTGAGCTGAGATGTGATGATAAAAAGAAGCTAACTATTCACATATCTGTGGGAAGAGCTTTCTGGAAACAAGGAACAGCAAGTGCCAACGCTCTGAGAAGGGAGCAAGGCTTATCTTGTTAGAAGGACAGAAGAAAGACCAGTGTGGATGGAGCAAAGCAAGTGAGAGAGAGGGTGGGGAGAGACGGGGTCAAAGGGACAAGCAGGGACACGTGGATCCTGGGGCTTTGTGGGCTGCGGAAGAAGCCACCAGAAGGTGATAAGCAGGGAGTGGTCAGGTCTGTGCTTTAAAAGGTCACTCTGGCTGCTGGGAGGAGAACGGACTCAGGGGCAGAGAACAAAAGAAGGACTCCAGGCAGGAGACTGGATGGTTGCCTGGATGAGCTGGGACGGGATTCAGGACATATTCTGGAGGGAAGGCTGCCAGGGCTCTAGAATAAAGACAGTAAGTCCAGCATCTATAAATACTCACTAACTCTCCCTGTGTGAGTGTGTACACACACACGCACACACACATGCACACTATCCTCCTTGTATGCATAGTGCAGGATGGTGGCTCAGACTCCAGGCTCTGGAGTCAAAATGCCCAAGTTCAGACTCCAATTCACCCATTTGCTAGCGGTAAAACTGGGCAAGTCACTGAACCTCTCTGTACCTCGATTCCTCATCTGTACAATGGGAACAATATAAAGGTGCCCTCATAGGGTTGTCGTGAGGATTAAATGAGTTACTGTAGGTGAAGCATTTAGGGACGAGCACCTGCCACATAGCATATGTGTTTCCTGTTGCTGCTGTAGCAAATTACCACAAATTTAGTGGCTTCATTAAAACAATACAAATTTATTCTCCTACAATTCTGGAGGCCAGAAGTACAAAATCAGTTTCACTGGGCTAAAGTCAAGGGTTTGGCAGGGCTGGTTCCTTCTGGAAGCTCCAGGGGGGTCCGTTCCTCACCTTTTCCAACTTCTAGAGGCTGCGGCGGTCCTCGGCTCTGGCCACCTCACTCCAACCTCTGTTTCTATCATCCCGTTGCCTCCTCCTCTTGGGAACTTCTTACATCCCTCTTGCAAGGACTCTTGTGATTATATTTAGGGTGCATCTGGATAATCCCGAATAATCTCCCCATCTCAAATCCTCACCTTCATTACATCTGCACAGCCCATTTTGCCATATCAGGTAACATTCACAGGTTCTGGGGATTAGGATGCAGATAATCTGGGGGACCATTGTTCAGCCCACCACACATGGTAAGCAATAAATAAAGATCAATTGCTATTATTATCATTATCATCGTTATTACTCCCTTGGCAGACGCAGAGCATACGCTTAGTCCCTCCCAAACTCTGTGGGAGAGGAAGGGATATGGAGAGAGCCCTGCCTATCTCCCAAAAGCCCCCTGAACCCAGGTCAGAGCTGCAGGTGATGCTGGCTGGATTAGGCAGAGGCCTCAGTCACCAGCTGGATCCGTGAGGGGACTGCGGACAGAAAGCAGACAAGGCAGGAACGTGCCCACAGGCCACAGGGAGTTGGATGGGGGGCCTGGAGTGCAGGCTAAGGTTTCCTGATGGTGCTGTACTCCGTGGGCTCCTCATGGCTCCTGCTGGGGATGTGGGCGATGAAGTGGTTCGTGTTGCTGTAGGTTGGCTCCTGCCCAGAGGTGTCCAAGGACAGAGCCGCATAGGAAATGTCCTCCCTCAGAAAGGGAGCCTGCAATCAAGATGCCCTCGGGTCAGAGAGGCTGGCAGGAGGCCTCGGATAAGCTGGGGGGACAGACCCTTCAGGGCTTCTGAGGTCTACTCCTAGGCCCTCCAGCTCCCCCTCCCTCCATTCTGCCAGGAACCCTGAGCTCCACCCACAGCAGACGATACTCTCCCCCAACTTCGTGCCAGGGCAGCACGTTTCCCATGGAATCCCAAGTCACTCAGCCTATCTCGGTCTCCATGGCCCAGCACGAAGACCATGTTTGACTGGCCTCTGAGTCCCCAGTGCTGAGACCTTGTATGGATACACTTCCAAAGGCCAAAAGCCTGCGGGAGCTCCACAGGCAAGTCTTTCAATGGCTGCAGCTTTTCCCGATGCCCACTTTCCTCCTCTGTGCCCACATGGGCGGGAGAAAGCGCATCCTCAAAGGGGGACAATGGCAGGTCTAGCTCCAAGCCCCACAGCAGCCCCACCAAGTACACACCATGGTGACATATTCCACTTCCACCTGGTCCACTTGGGCAGAGGAGGGGGGCTTTCTGGAGGCCTTCTTCTGGGAGGAGCCAGGGAAGGTGCTGGTCTGCTGCAGGTGCAGGTTTGCGTAGCAGAGGTCGCTCTCCAGGGGCTGCAGCACCGAGGAGAGGAAGCACAGGTTCCTCTTCCATGGAGGGACAGGAGCCTCTCTGCTTCCCTGGGCACCCTCTCCCAGCTTCCTCTCAGTCTCCCACTCCTGCCCCCTCCCAGTCCTCCTCCCTTCTGGCTGTTTCCAGCACACCCCACCCCATCCTTCTAGGCCCCTTCCCCAGGCCCTGCAGCTGGGCCGTGAGTATACGGACCCTTTGGCACGTGGTTTGTCTGATACATTGGGACCTCAGTGCTCTTGGGAAATGGAAAATGAGGAAGGAGGGGAAGGAGTTATCTGGTGTCTCGGGCCTGACCTCAGGACTCTCTTACCTGCTCTGGGGATGTCCCAGGAGCTAAAAGACAAAAACAATCAGAATTAGAAAGCCCATCCTGAGAATCGCAGGGTCCCCAGGTCTGGGGAAGAGAAATACGGAAGCAAAGAGGTGAATTAGGCTCCAGGCTCAGAGATAGGGGACCTAGTTCTAATTCTGACCTCTCAGATGACACACTCTGTGACATTGGTCACTTTACCTCTCCGAACTTCCATTTCTCCACCTGAGAAATAAGAAGAACCCAGCCCATCTCTTCCCCACATCACAGAACTGTGTGATCAGCTTATCAGGTGGCCCTGCCAGCCATCAGCTCCCCTGGGATTAAGTTCCCTGGTGCACAATCCAGGCTCAGCCTGTAACTTCTGCTGCAAGCTCTGCCTGTAATTCCACTATTTCTCTGCCTGATTTGTCATTCAGGGGTCAACTCAAAGTCAACCTACCTTCCCTGGCTACCCAGCAGTCTAATCCCTCCCTTCCCAGCTCCCAGGGCACTTGATTTATGCTGTCTCATCGCCTTTGTCCCACTGAATTCTGGTTAGTCTTCAGGTGGGCTGTGGGCTGCTGGGTGGCTGGGCCCGACCCTTCCTGGCATTCCCAGTGCCAGCTGTGCCTGGCACACAAGTGCCCCATCAGTGAGAGTTGTCTATGGAGACAGGATTTCTCCAAGCAGCCCTCCGAGTGGAGAGCATGAGCTGGGTCAGCACAGTATGGACCCCCTTTCAGGTGCTCGCTCGTTCCTGTTTCTTTCTGCCCCTTACCACCCACCCCCCCGCAGCCCCCATGCCCCCTGCTTTAGACACAACAAAGAAACAAGAAGTTTTTCCCCCTGGTTTTAGTTTCAAAAGTCTGGATACTGAAGAGCACAGAGAGTACTTAGAACATTTGGGAGAAAACGTGATGAACAGGACTCAGGCTCCCCTCCTCCCAGACTACAAGATTCCCCAGGCTGCGGGGAGGGGGAATGTTGGAGAGGGCCCCATGAGAGCTTAGGTCCCAGTGGGTTCTGAGACGGGGAGGGGGTGCAACCATCGTGAGAAGGTGGAAGTGGAGCCAGACAGGAAAGGGTTTGGTTGAGGCCAGACCTCGTGATCGATGAGTGTGGGCTCATGAGCAAAGAGGCTCTTCCCTAAAGAGCCGCTGTCCACAGAACCAGCAAGTTGGCCTGAGAAAGGGCTGGGGCAGAGGAGGACAAAAGTAGGAGTCACAACCCACCTTTCTGATCAAACCCAGAGGATTCTGTGTCACGTGTGTACATGTGCTCATGTGCGCACGTGTGTGTGCATGTGGGGGGTATGTTGCATGTGCACACATGTGCATGTGTTCACTCCCGTGTGTGTGTGTGTGTGTGTGTGTGTGTGTGTGTGTGTTTCTCCCACACGAATTCCACTAAAGTGTCTGGGCATCCTAGATGGGCTGCCTGCGTAAGGCAATTGCCACCTCTGCCACCAAGAGCCAAACCAGGAAACAGAGAAGGAGGCAGCTCAGAGAGAAGAGAAGAACAGGGAGGGAGGCACAAGGCAGCCAGTTGCCGGTGGCCTTTGGGACAGTGCCCTCCAGACCATGTGGGTAATCTCTTGGCTAGATGGCTCCCAGGTGACAATGCCGGCCATCAGCCCCACACGCTTCCACCCAGCCCAGTCCCAGCCCAGCCCCAGCCGGTCCTCTCACCTTTCTTCTGTTGCTTCATCATTCTCCAAGCCAAGAGTGAGGTCGCCACCAAGAGAAGCAGCAGCACCGCAAAGATGAGGGGAATGAGGATGCTGAGCTTCATGGAGACACCCCTGGGAACAGAGGACACTCCACGCGCTCCGGCTCACCTCCTGCCTTTGGGCCTTATCCCACCCACCTGGCAGCAGGGAGGGCCACACACCTTTTGACCTTTTGATCTGCAGGCCTGTGGTCTCCAGCCTGGGAACCCCCACTCCTGGGTGCCCTCGAAGATGGTTAAAAAATAAAAGGAGTGGAGGGTTCCACAAGGTAGTTTCAATGGGGCTGGAAGCCTAATGGAAACGGTACGGCGACAGGCTCTAGAAAGGTCTCCCTGGTCCTACACTTGCCCCCTGTGCTAGGTTGAATAGTGTCCCCCAACCCCATAATTCCTGTTCACTCAGAACCTGCAAAGGTGACCTATTTGGAAATAACATCTTTGCAGATGTAATCGAGTTAAAATGAGGTCATACTGGATTACGGTGGCTCTAATCCAATGACTGGTGCCCTTATAAAAGGGGAATTGGGGCACATAGACACATGCAGGGAGAAGGGCATGTGACAACAGAGGCAGAGATTGGAGTGATGCTG
Organism: Tapirus indicus; assembly: GCA_031878705.1. Classification (NCBI taxonomy): domain Eukaryota; kingdom Metazoa; phylum Chordata; class Mammalia; order Perissodactyla; family Tapiridae; genus Tapirus; species Tapirus indicus. Next base: position 53,813,040 of record CM062932.1, read on the forward strand.
CCACAAGCCAAGGAATGCTTGGGTTGCTGGCAACCACCAGAAGCTCGGAAAGAGGCATGGGACAGATTCCACCTTGATCCCCAAGAAGGAGCCAACCTTGATTTCAGATTTCTGGCCCCCTCAGCTGTGAGAGCTAATGGGAAGAGCCCCCGGCATCCTCAACCTCTCACAGGAACCTGAGGCACCAGAGACAAACTCTGGCTGGGACCTGGGACCACAAAGGGTCCCCCCATTAGAGAAGTTTGGGCCAAGCGGGCACAGGGAACAGCAGCATCAGAGATGGCTTACCTTCTGTCAGAGTGGTAGCTGGTCCCAGTCGGGGAGACTTGGGTGTTTTCTGGGGTGACTGGTGCTGTGGACGCAGTGGTGGAGGTGGTGGTGGTGGTGGAGGTGGTGGTTGACACTGTAGTTGGTGCTTGGCACACAGACTAGATTACACACTACTCTGCCTGCTACCCTGCCTGCAGCCCTGCACGTGGCTCTGAGCCTGGGGGCTGATGGCTGCCCCGGCCCGAGGAGCCTGGAGCAGGAACGTGGGGAGGGGCCTATCCCCTAGACCACTCATATCTCCTTGGCCTCTGGGAGACACAGAGCCTCAGAGGCAGGTGGGGCTGGGACAGGTCCTGGAAGGGTTAGAGGGGGCCCAGGATTGCTCAGGCCAGGGGCAGCTGGAGTTCAGCTGGACTTTAAACATCTCTGCTGCTTATGACAGGGCCTCGGCCAATGCCTCCCCACCCCTCTTATTCATCCAGCAAGGAGAGGAGCAGAATGGGGCCTTGCCTGGTGACTAACATACCCAAGATCCGTGACCTCTAAGGTCAGGACCAGCCCTGAACAAAATCTTAAGGTTCAGGAAGAGCCTTTACTTTGGGCAAGTTATGAAGCTTCCACGATGGGGATGGTTACTTCTCAGGAGCACCGTCAGGATTCCGTGAGACAATGACCGTGCTGCGCTTTGCCAGTATAACATGGCTCACAGGTTCCAGGGGTGGTGGGGGCCTCGTTGATGTGAGCTCCCCCTTTGCCACAAGTGCACTGTGAGCTGGTGCTGCCTGTCTGAGGGTCAGCAGAAGCAGAGCCCGACAGATAGACTTGTTCAAACCGAGGCACTGGGGCCTCTGAGCTGCTCCTCCCAGGAGTGTTTGCATTCTAGAAGGACTTAAGAAGAGAATATCACTAAGCCCAGATGCGTGAATGGCTCATAATGGGATGTCAGGCACCAGGAACAGCCCTTTGGCTATGGAGGCCTTTCTGGACCTCAGGAATTAACCACAGTACTCCGACTGTGCTGGACTTCTTTCCCCCTGAGATTGGATATGGAACAGGAGTGGGAACAGAAGCTATGACATCCCAGCCCCAAACTCCACAAAGAGCAGGAACTCCTGGGCACCAGATGTCCCAGGAAAGCATTGGCAGGAATTGGGGTCTCTGGGTCCCATGGAAGGGGGTTCCCTTGGCCTATGGACTGAAACTGGGACCATCACCTTGATCTCTATGGGCAATAGACTCAGGCACTGGGCTGTGCAGAGAAAAAAACTGTGCCCAGACAGCCTTGATCTGATCCCGGAGGAGGCCCTGGGAGCTGTGAGAGCATCTAAGAGAAGCCTGCCCCCCAAACCCAAGTGGTCAGTCAGGGTTCTGTGAGACCTCAGGACTCAACCACCTTCTGTGACACTTCACTCTGAGTGACAATTGAATCACTAGAGAGGGACCAGGACAGAGCAGGCCCTGAAGAGACACATCCACACATACACACTCTTACCTGGGTCAATGGTCACTTTAACTCTGTCCCCCAGGTCACTTCCAACTCTCTGAATCCCACACCAGTAAGCATCTGCATCGTCTCGCCTGAGCTCCTTCATGGTCACGGTGAATGTGCGGCTTTTCTGATTGTCCCTGATGGACACACGGTCCTTCTTCACCTCCCGCTCTGATCCAGTGGTTTGAACAAGGATCCTGCAGCTACTCCAATCAGCTCCTCGACACCACCACTTCTTGTGGGTCTCCCACCCTGGGTCATAGCGACACTGCACGGTCAACGAGCTCCGCTCTGGGCCACTCACCGCTTTTGGACCCGTGACGGCAGACGAACCTGGAAAACACAAAATCCATGTACCTGTCACCCCCCCACCCAGAGGGCAGAGTCATTCTGCATTACAAATAGCTCCGATAAATCCAAGGTCCCGTTGAGATGAGTAGCAGTCAAGGAAGGAACACACCTTCTACAAGACAGACCTTTTATCCTTCAAAATTCTACTGGGTCAGAACCACCAGGAAAATCACCTAAGAGCACAACTACAGATCTCAAAGAAACAAAAATATTGACACAGAGCAATAGTAGCTTCCTATAATTCACCCCCTCCCCCAATCTGTAGCCAGAAAATCTTTATATTCGCAGCAATGTCCTTTTGCAACCATCTCTGTGTTATGCTGGTCTGATGGGGAGGAAACACCCATTTCCACAGAATGATTGGTGACTTGACTTTGTACTGATGACCTCAGGAGGTCCAGCGAAAGCATCTGCATCTCATGGTGGAGGTGAGGCTGTTCCTAATGCTTCTGGTGGTTTCTAGTGGTTCTATAGTAAACTACCCTGGCAGGAACTCCTTTGAAATTGACAAAAACAGTGATTCTAAACAGTCTCCATGTACTATGGAATCCATATCATATTCCCATTTTCTTCCCATTGAATAGCTTTGGTTCCTTTGTCAAAAGCAAATAAGTGAGTTATTTATGGATTTTCCATTCTGTTCTGTTGATCCATTTGTCTATCCTTATGCCAGTCCATACTGTCTTGAATACTATAGCTTTGCAGTAAGGCAGGTATTATAGAGTGAAGCAGCATTTTCTTATAACATGTTCTTGTTCTTTCGTTCATTTTCTCATCTTTGAAAGAGTCAGGATACAGAGAAACGTTTCTTTACTGTAAGGAAAACAACACTTCAAGCATGACAAAAAGCGGCAGCTGACACTAGGGCTCAATGACAGACACTGGGAAGCAGTGAGGACCCCGGCAGTCTAGACAGCAAGTGACCCAGGCACAGCCCACTCCACGGTGGCCCATTGTCCTCATGCAAGAAGTGGGCCATGTGGTTTCAGATCTTTTCATTTCTCTGGAGTAGCCAGAAATCTGGATTTTGTATGGAACCTCTCAATTCTAAAACACTGGCCTAATGAGAAACAACAATGGCAATACGGTGTGGGCCATCCAGACTCCATCTGCCGTTGAACCTGGCTGTCAGGGCTCAACTCCAGACCTGTATTCAGACCTAAGGCTCTTTTCTGTAATTTTCTTTGTGCTGTCTTTGTCAAGGTTTGATATTAGAGATATGCTAGTTTCATAAAATTAATCTGGCAGATTTCCATCTTTTTTGTGCTCTGAGATCAGAACATAAACACAGCAAAGGAATTTTTGTTTCTTTAGAACCTTAAAAAATTATCTACAAAATTATCTGGCATGTTCCTTAGTGGGGTAAATTCTTTGATTACTTAATTTTTTTTCCTGTGGATATTGACCCGTTCAAGTTTTTTGATTGGTCTTGAATCGATTCTACTGTTTTGTTTTGCTTTTCCCAGAAAGTTATCTATTTTATGGACTATGTATTAGCATAAAGTTCTACAATTATAACGTATCCTTTTAAAATTAAGTTTTTCGTATCTATTATAATTATACATTTTGGTTACGTGTCCTGTTTTATCTTTATTGATTATATGTGCACAAGATTTCCTCCTTCATTGTTCCTCCTCCTCCTCCTTTTTTCCAAAAATTAAACCAGTTTTGAGATTTAGTTGATAAATGTTACCGTTTCTATTTTCGAAATTAATTTCTCATGTGTATAATTTTATTCTTCTTATTTCCTTGAGATTACAACTTCTTATCTTTTTCCAATTTGCTAAGTTAAAGACTGTGATAATTTTCATCCTTTCTAAAATTAATCAAGTGTGTTTAAGGCTAAGAATTTACTTTTGTCCACTTTTAAAATTGAGATATAATTCACATATCAACAAATTTCACTCTTTTAAAGTGTGTATTTGGTAGTTTTTAGGATATACAAAAAATTGTGCAACCATCTATTCTATCTAATTTCACAACATTTTCATCACCTCAGAAATAAACCATATACCCATTGGCAGTCACTCTCCACTTCCCTCTTCCCTGAAGCCTTTGGCAACCACTAATCCACTTTCTGTCTCTATGGATCTGCCTATTCTGGACATTTCATATAAATGGAATCATACAATGTACAAACCATTGTGTCTGGCTTCTTTCACTTAGAGTAATGTTTTTAAGTTTCATCCATGTTGTGGCACATATCAGTATTTCATTCCTTTTATGGCTGAATAATACTGTCTGTGACATGGATAGACCACATTTTGTTTATCCATTCATCAGTTGATGACATTTGGGTTATTTCCACTTTTTGGCCATTGTGAATAATGCTGCTATGAACATTTTTTTTGCATGGAGACCACATTTTTACATGGAGATATGATTTCAATTCTCTCAGGTATATACCTAGGAGCAGAATTATTGGGTCACGTGGTAACCCTATGTTTTACTTTTTGGAGAACTGCCAACTTTCCCCTAAGAATTTACTTTTGAATACAGCTTTGGCCATGTCACGTAAGTTTTGATAGGTAGTGTTTTTATTTTTGTTAAAATGTAATAAGTCTTTATATATATTTTATGTTGTCTGTAATCAGATCACGTTTTTAAAGGGAATTCTTATCCCCTCATCTCAAATTTTATTTTCCGTAAAACATTTTCAGGTGTGTTTTTATTTCCTGTGAATAATTTTCGAGTGTATTCTTTTTTTGAATATTTAGCTTAATGTTGTCTTTCCTTTGTGATGCAGAAATTTTTTCATAGTTAACAAAAGAAACCTTAAAAACTCATCTTTCCTCCAGGCAGTGTGTAGTTGTCTTAGTTCCCTATGGATGTCACAGAAAGTGGATTCAAGTGTGTAGTCCATCTGGTGGTGCAGGTCTGTCTGTTTGTGGTGAACTTGTCTCCAGCTCTCACCACTATGAACTTTGGCTCCGCCAGAGATTCTGATACATCTAAAGTTTTCCTACACAATATATAAATATCTGTAAAAAAGACATGTCCAGATTATATAAAGAACTCCTACAACTCAACAATAAAAATAAAGCAGCCCAACCTGTTAAAACGCAAAAGACTTGAACAGACACTTCACAAAAGAAGATATCCAAATGGCCAATGACACATTAAAAAATATTCAACATCATTCGTCATCAAGAAATGCAAATTAGGGAGCCAGCCGGTGGTGTAGTGGTTAAGTTCGCGCACTCCACTTCAGCGGTCCAGGGATCCTGGCCGTGGAGCGACACACTGCTCGTCAAGGCATGCTGTAGCAGCGTCCCATATAAAGTAGAGGAAGATGGGCACGGATGTTAGCCCAGGGCCAATCTTCCTCAGCAAAAAAAAAAAAAGAAGAAGAAATGCAAATTAAAACTGAAAAGATACCACCTAAAACCCACTAGATGGCTAAAATTAAAAAGACGGATATCTTAAATGTTGGAGAAGATATGATACAACTGGAACTCTCATACCTAGTAGGAGTGTAAAATGTTACAACCACTTTAGAACACGGCAAAAGTGTTCTTCAGTTTCTCATAAAATGAAATATGCATCTACCCTCTGACCTAGCAATTCCACTTCTAGATACTTATTTAAGAGGAGTAAAAACAAATGTCCACAAAAGTAATTTTCATAGCAGCTTTATTCATAATAACCACTAATTAGAAATAACTCAAATGTCCGTCAACAGGAGAATGGATAAACAAATAGTGGCGTAGTCACAGCATATTACAGAATAAGAAGGAATGAACTAGTGATACACAAAATAACATGGGTGAATCTCAAAAATATGCTGAGTGAAAAACAGATGCAAAAGAGAACATACTTTTTGGTCCTGTTTATGTGAAATTCTACAACAGGCAAATTAATCTGTGGTGATAGAAATTACAACAGTGATTCATGGGTGGGGGAAAGATTGGGAAGGATACTAAGGAATTTTCTGAGTGATAGAAATGTTCTGTATCTTGATAGGACTTACAAGTCATATGCATTTGTCAAAACTCACAGAATTGTACAGTTAACATCTTGTGCATTTCAGTATATGTAAATTATACCTTAATTTAAAAGACTTGTGGAATGCATCTAGAGTTATGCTTAAGGACATTTTATAATTAAATGCATATATTAGAAACAAAAAAGGGCTTAAATTTAATAAGCTAAACTTTTATTTCAAAAGTTGGAAATAGAACAGAAAGAGGAGTGGGAGAAAAAGAAAAAGTAGAAGGAAGGAAATAATGAAATTAAGAACAAAAATTAATGAAGCATAAGACAAACAGAGAAGACCAACAAAGCCAAGAGTTGGTTAAAAATAAATAAATAATAACCAGAGCAAGAGATTCATGATAGAAAGAGAGGAAGTCTAAATAATCAATACCAGGAATGAACAGGGGGACACCACTACCTGTCCTGCACGTATAAAAAAGATAATAAGAAGGGCGGGCCTGGTGGCATAGTGGTTAAGTTTGCACGCTCCACTTCGGCAGCCAGGGGTTTGCAGGTTTGGATCCCGGATGCAAACCTACGCACTGCTCTTCAAGCCATGCTGTGGCAGCACCCCATATACAAAAAAGGGGAAGATTGGCATGGATGTTAGCTCAGGGCCAATCTTCCTCACCAAAATAAATAAATAAATAAATGAAAAAGATAAGAAGAGGATAAGATAATAAGGGAATGTGATAATAAAAGGATGTCTAAATAAGTTTATGACAAAAATTGAAATTTTAGATGGAATAAACGGATTCCTAGCAAAAATAATACAATATGCTAAAATCAGCACAAAAATAAATAGAAAACTTGAATAATCCTACAATGATTAAAATGAATTAAATCTATTACTAAAAACCTCCCCAAGAGAAAACTCCAGGCCTGTACAGCTTTATTGGAAAGACCTACTAAACTTTTAAGGAAGAAATAATGTCTGTCTTACACAAAAAATTTTAGAACATAGGAAAAGAGGATGCAATCCCAAGTCCATTTAATGAGATTAGCATAATCTTGATGCCAAACCTGACAAGGGCAGTGGGAAAAAGAAATGTTGTAGGTAAATATCACTCATGAACATAAATGCAAAAGTCTGAAATAAAGTAGCAAGCTGAACCCAGGGATATATAAAAGGGAAGATACATTATCACCAAGTTCAGTTTATGCCAAGAATGCAAAATTGTTTGAACATTAGAAAATCAATAAGTGTAATGAGAGTATGCCGCATTAACAGAGGAAAGGAGAAAAATCATATGATCATCTCAAGAGACGCAGACAAAAGTATTTGATAGAATTCAACACCCATTCATGATTTTTTTTAACTCTCAGCAATTTGAGTAGATTTTTCTTTATCTGATAAAGATTATCAAAAACCTCAGCAAATACCACAATTATTGTGAGACATTGGTGTATACTTTATGATAATGTGTTAACCTGGACATTGATGCTTTATCCACTTTTCTGTACACACGTTATTTTCTACAATTAAGAAAATTTTTAAGAATATTATAAACCAACAGCCAAATTATTCTTAACAGTGAAATGCTACAGGCATCCTAAGTGAAATCATGAACAAAACATGAGTTCTCAATACGTATAATAACATGATTTTGGAAGTTCTGACCAATGTAGTGAGACATGAAAAAATATAAAATATATAATTACTGGGGGAAAATGATAACACAGAGAAAGTTTCTAAATCTTAAATTAAAAAATATTTTAATTCATAATTGAATTCAGTAGAGTGGCTAAACACACAAGGAATATATAAAAATCAATGGCTTGCCTATGTCATTAATGAATAGAAAATAAAATGGAAGAGTGCTCATTTACAATAGTAATAAAGGTATATGGAGTACCTAAAGAACAACCTTAACAGAAATAATCAAGGCTTGTAGAAAAAAACCACACAAACACAATGAAATTTTACTGAGAGACATAAAAGTTTGAAATAAAAGAAGAGCCATATTATGATTCTTAATGAAAATGCTATATAAAAGTCCCCTTCCTCCCAAATGAATTTATAGATTTAACTCAAAAGCCCCAGAACATTTTTTGAATATATATATTGTTTTAGATAATCTCTAGTATATGTATATTTGTGTGTGTATGTATATATATATATTCAGATAATCTCTAATACAAATATATAGAGATATACACACACACAGTCATGCATCACTTAATGACAGGGATAGATTCTGAGAAATGTGTCATTAGGCAATTTTGTCATTGTATGAATATCATAGAGCACCCTGAAGGAGAACAAAATGTGTCTCTTTAACATGAGGATTATTTTAGGCTGATTATTTTTAAGAAACAAAAGACTCAGGAAATTTTTCTTGTTACCTCCCCTTAACTGCCTAAAAGAATTCAGATTAAAAAACCTGTCTCAGGAAGTGAGCCATCACCTTAGCATCACATGAACAGGCAGGAACCTAGAAAAGCCTGTTTGTTGGGATCTCCTCTGTGTTCTTCTGTTTCTGTGTGGCCAAACACTTATTTTCCAAATGTTTGCTCCTTTTCACCTACCTGTGAGTTGCCTTCTTTCCCTTTGAAGTCCCTGACTCCCCCCACCCCAACATCTTTTGTCTTTAGCTGAGGATGGTACTTAAAGTGAGGGCTTTAGACATTTTGGTGAGTTAGTTTTCCTCGGTTTCTCCCATGTACATATGCTATTAAACTTTTGTTGGTTTTTCTCATGTTAATCTGTCTCATGTCAATTTAATTCTTAGACTAGCCAGAAGAACCTAGAAGGGTAGAAGAAAATTTCTTCCCCCCCACCCCCCACAGTACTTACACAAACCTAGATGGTATAGGCTACTACACCCCTGGGCTATATGATACCAATGTCATGGCACCACCATCGTATATACGGTTCATTGTTGACTGAAATGTTGTTATGCAGAGCATGACTCTATATCTCTCTAGTATTGCTTAACAATGGGGATAGGTTCTGAAAAATGTGTCATTAAGTGATTTCATCACTGTGCAAACCTCATAGGGTGTACTTACACAAACTTAGAATGTATAGCCTACTACACATCTAGGCCATAGGCTATAAATCTTATGGGACCACTGTCGTATATGCGGTCTGTCGTTGATTGAAATGTCATTAGGCGCCACGTAACTGTTCTAGAGATTATCTGATTAGATGAACAGATGAGAATTTCTAGCATTTTAAAGATGAGTAATGAGGAAGGACTTGCCCTGTCAACTATTAAAACAGTATCAGGCCATAAAAAAGAAACCAGCTTGGAAATCTAGCGAGAATAGATAAACATATCAATAGAACAATCAATAGCATAAAAACAGACCTGGTCTATTGAAGAAGTTCACATACGCCATAGAAGACTAAAAAGCTAAGCAGGGGAGGGGAAGGTTAGGGCATAAGCGTTACAGGATGCTGTCACCTCTCAGCGAGCTCCACAGGTAAATTCAGGGAGATTAAAGAGGTCAGCAGAAAACAGCAAATCAATGTGAGTGGTAAACATGATGTAATCTATGCAGAAATAGAAGTATAATGATGTACACCTGAAATGTATACCATGTTATAAACCAATGTTAGCACAATAAGGAAATAAATAAATAAAAATAATAAAATTTAAAAAAATAAAATAAAAAGGACAAAATTAGCTTGGGCTATTGATCTGCCTGAGATACTGAAAATAATTTCCCATGCTCTATGTTAAAAGCTGAATCTTTTCTATTAAAAAGAGCTAAGAATTTTGCAAAAAAGAAAACAGCAAATAATTTTTTAAACTAGAAGAAGATAGAAGTGAATCTTTATCAAATCTCTGAGTGAAAGGGAGAACTTCCTAAACTTAAAATTAATGGACGACAACACACAAGAGTCAGCAATTTGACTATATAGAAATGTAACACTTGGACGTACCAACAACAAAGACTGAAAAGGTAAAGAAAAGACTGGGAGAAATATTTAGAATGAGTAATATGGAAAAGAATTAATATCTTTTCTCTTGATAAACAGTATATATAAGAAAAACATCAAGACCCCATTCAGAAAATTGATGAGATAAGAAGAGGCAAGTCACGAAGAGGAAATTCTGGTGGATAATAAAATTCAAAATTTCAAATCTAAATAATCTAGCAAACAAAAAGTGTTGAAGACAATGTCATTTTTCTCATATTAAACCAACCAAGTTTTTGGAGTTTTTTTTTTTTTTTTTGCGAGGAAGACTAGCACTGAGCTAACATCCGTTGCCAATACTCCTCTTTTTGCTGAGGAAGACTGGCCCTGGGCTAAGATCCGTGCCCATCTTCCTCCACTTTATATGGGACACCGCCACAGCATGGCTGACAAGCAGTGCGTCTGTCCACGCCCAGGATCCGAACCTGCGAACTCCCAGCTGCCGCAGCAGAGAGCGTAAACTTAACCGCTACGCCACCAGGCCGGCCCTGGCCCCAAAACCAACCAAGTTTTTATGACGAACATATCACTGACATGGGTGAGGGGGAATGGGCATGGGGAGAAGCTGCTGGTAGGAATGCACCTGCTTCAGCCCTTATAGAAGCAATATGGCAGTTGTATGTATCAAAAATAGTCATACCCGGGCCGCCCGGTGGCGCAGCGGTTTAGTCCGCGCTTGGCAGCCCGGGGTTCGTGAGTTCGGATCCCAGGCGCCCGCCGACGCACTGCCTGTCAGCCATGCCGTGGCGGCGTCCCATATAAAGTGGAGGAAGATGGGCACGGATGTTAGCCCAGGGCCAGTCTTCCTCAGCAAAAACGGGAAGATTGGCAACAGATGTTAGCTCAGGGCTGGTCTTCCCCACAAAAAAAAAAAAAAAATAGTCATACCGCTTGCTCTAGTAATTATGTTTCTAGGATTTGGTCCTCGGGAAATAATCACAGAGGCTAACAAAAATGTGTGCACAAAGATTCATTACATAATTATGTATAACAGCAAAAATAAAGAAAAAAAGGTTAACTTCTATCAATTAGGGAAATAAGTATACAATGAAATTTAATGCAGACACTGATGATCATGCTTAGATATTTTTAATTATGTGGAAATCCTCATATGAAGTGAAAATGGGTTTGTTTGGTTTTTGGGGGAGGAAGATTAGCCCTGAGCTAACATCTGTTACCAACCCTCCTCTTTCTGCTGAGGAAGACTTGGCCCTGAGCTAACATCCGTGCCCATCTTCCTCTACTTTATATGGGACGCCGCCATGGCATGGCTTGACAAGCAGTGCATCGGTCTGCATCCAGGATCCGAACCTGCGAACCCCGGGCTGCTGAAGCTGAGCATGCAAACTTAACCGCTAGGCCACTGGTGGAGGGGGGGGCCAAAAATGGGTTTTTGAAATATCAAATACAGTATAATTTCAACTAACTCTTAAAATATGCGTAGAAAAAAAAAGGTTAAAGAAGATAAGCCAAAATGTTAACAACTGGTTGCCTTGGGCATTAAGATTACAGACAGGTTTCTTATTTCTCCTAATTCTTCATTTTTTGTGTGTGCTTTCCTAAGTATCAACAATTAGCATTTGTTACTTTCAAAATTATAGGAAAAAAAACTAATGCCTGGACAGGGCTGTTTAATGGTGTGATGAGCAAAATAACGGCTCCCCAAGGATGTCTATGTCCTAATCCCCAGAATCCATGAATATGTTCAACCTTACATGGCAAAAAGGGACTTTGCAGATGTGATTAAATTAAGGACATTGAGATGGAGAGCTTATCCTGGATTACCCTGGTAGGACCCATATAATCGCAAAGGTCCTTATCAGAGGGAGGCAGGAGGGTCAGAGTCAGAGAAGGAGAGATGAGGATGAAGCAGAAGTTGGAGTGCTATGGGGCCATGCACCAAGGAAGGCGGGCAGCCTCTGGAAGCTGGAAAAGCCAAGGAATCAGATTCACCTCCTAGAGCCACGAGAAAGAACACAGCCCTGTTGACCCTCTTTAGACTTCTGACCTCCAGACTATTACATTGTAAATTTGTGTTGTTTCAAGCCACTAAGTTTGTAGTAATTTGTCCCAGCAGCCCTAGAAAACAAATACAGATGGCCATTCCATCCTTAGTTGCCCTGTTAGCCTGTCTCTTCCGAGCATTTGGAATTGGGCCTGACTCTAGAACCCTCTGCTCCACTCACTTCTTGGACCCCTCTGTCCAGGCACCCTCTCCCCATCAACCCCAGCAGAGCGCCGGTCCTGCTGTCCGAGCCCTCCTGACACAGAAGGCAGCCTGAGTGCCAAGGAACAGCATCCTCATCGGGCGTGGTTACTCACAGCCTAGACGATCAGGAGTAATCTTAGATGGGAAGGAAACTGAGCCCCAGGGGGAGGTGACTGGCTCACTGTCGGTGAGTGACAGTTAGGACTGGACCCCATCTCCAGGACGGCACAGGACATCAGCTAGTCTCCACTCTGGGTCAGCACTTCTCTGCCATCACTTATGGTGAGGCTTAAGTTGGACAAGGCAGCTAATTTTTCTCTGAAAAAAGAGTAATTAAAAATCTCTTCCTTTCTCATGGAAAATGAATGCTATAAAGCCCAGTGGGAACTTTCTGGTTGATTTTTTTTCTTGTGTTCAGTCATGCATCACTTAATGACAGGAACACGTTCTAAGAAATGCATCGTTGTGCGAACATCACAGAGTGTACTTACACAAACCTAGATGGTATAGCCTACTACACACCTAGGCTCTATGGCACTAATCTTATGGGACCACCATTGTACGTGCGGTCCATCATCCACTGAAACATTGTTATGCAGTGCATGACTGTACTTTCAAAACAATGAACTCTTTAGAAGAGGGAAGCAGTGCTGGGTAAATTTGTCATTTGTGATTGGAAATTCTGTGGGAGAGGCTGGTGAGAGGTGGCACAGAGGTTCACATCAGCAACTTGGTTCCTAATTAGCACACAGCTGTGCCTGCTTGCTTATGACAGATATTCCGGCTCTGCCTCAATCATGTTCAAACCACAGGCACACAAGCACACACACACACACCAGCACTATTCTCACATCTGCTCACCATCAAGTTCCCCTATTTCCAGATGTCAGGAAAAAAAGAGCATTCCTTTGTACGCATTCCCTGTTTTACCAATTTGTCTCCTAACATCTCACCCAAAGTCTGCCTTCTCCATTTCTATACCGAAACTCAGGGCTGAGCATTCACGAACCACCCCAGCTCTGCCTTTACCAGCCTTGTGGCCCTGAACACATCACTTTCCTCCCCTAAGACCCTTACCCAAAGAGATAGTCACATCCTCCCAATCTGCCCCAGCAGGGTGTTCTGAAGCAGGTAACAAAGCCACACCGGCCTTTATGTTCCTCAGACTTGCCAAGGCCAAGCTCATTTCACATCAGAGCCTTTGCACTTGCTGTTCCCTGTGCCTGGAAAGCGGTCCTCGATCTTAAGCGCCTGCTCCTTCTCGTCTTCCAGGCCTCAGCTGGGATGTCTCCTCCTCAGAGGACTCCTCTCAGCCTGCGCCATCTAAAGCATTCCCACCTGCCCTCCGGGGCTCACTGTTTCGGGGCTTTCCCCACAGCATGTATCACATCTTGGAAGTGTTGTTTTCATTTCTATGACTGATGGAACGAATGACCAAATTAGACCACGTGAAAGAGTCACAAATCATAAAGGGCTGTCCTTTATGGACAATCATGTTGTTGTCCATGACAATCACATAAAAGTTGCCTTGAATACTCCTTCCAGAGCCTCAGATCCTCACACATGCCAAATGCACCAAGAAACTTTCTCAGGAGGACTCTCCTGCTCCCGTCTTCCCTCTGCTCCTTAATTATTTTCTTATTGAGATATAATTCACATACCATACAATTCACCCCTTTAAAGTGTACAGCTCAGTGGTTTTTAGGACATTCACAAAGCTGTGCAAACATTACCACTATCTAATTCCAGAACATTTTCATCAGCCCAAAAAGAAACCCCATACTCATTAGAGTCCCTCCCCCTAGCCCCTGGCAACCACTAATCTACTTTCTGTCTACATGAATTTAGGTATTTGGGACATTTCATATAAATGGAATCATACAATGTATGGCCTTTTGTGTCTGGATTCTTTCATTTAGCATAATGTTTTCAAGGTTCACCTGTGTTGTAGTATGTGTCAATATTTCATCTCTTTTTATGGCTGATTAATATTCCATTGTATGGGTATACCACATTTCATTTATCCATCCATTAGTCAGTGCAGATTTAAGTTGTTTCCACTTTTTTGACTATTACAGATAATGTTGCCATAAACATTTGCATGCAAGTTTTTACATGGACATATGTTTTCAGTTCTCTTGGGTATATTCCTAGGAGTGGACTTGCTGGGTCATGTGGTAACCACATGTGTAACATTCTGAGGAATGTCAAATTGTTTTCCAAAGTGGCTGCACCATTTTACATCCTCATGAGCAATGTATGTCCTCTCCAATTAATGTTAAGAGTCTCAATTGTTCAGTTCTATGAAAGCAGAAGGAGAAAAATTTGGAGGTGGGGGCTTACAGCAATCATATTGTTCCCTCTCCATTAGATACATTCACTCATTCACCTAATACTTACTAGCCATCTAATCTGTACCTGGTACGGTCGTAGACACAAAAATCCCTGCCCTCCTAAAGTTTATATTCTATCAAGGTCGGGGAGGAGAGGGAACAATGGAGAAAAATAATGCAAGGGAATTGCTATTTTAATTAGGGTCATCAGTGAAGGACCCAGTAAGAAGCAAAGGCATGAAGGATGTGAGGGACTGGAGCCTGTGGCTATCTGGGGACAAGCATTCTGGGCAGAGAGAACAGCAAGTGCCATGCTCTTGAAGCAGAAGTGTACCTAGCATGTTCAAAGAATGTCTAAGAGGCCAACGTGGTCGGAATGGGTTGCGCCGGGGGAGCAGAGAAGAGGAGCAACCAGGGAGATGAGGTGGTGGGGAACCAGATGGTGAGCACCTTGTAGCCTCTGTAAGGACTTTGGATTTTCACCCTGAGTAGGATGGAAGGTCACTGGAGGGTTTTGACCAGAGGAGAGACAGGATCTGGCTTACATTTTCATAGGATCATTATGGGACAAGAGAGAAGAGATGGCTGCCCCCCAGGTTGGAGTTGCCAAACACATGAATGGGAGAGAAAGGAATTCGAGGGGGAAGATGTGGTCAGGTCACATTTGAAATGTCAACATCTGAGTGGAGACGTTGAATGGGCACTTGGACAGGAGATTCTGGAGTCCAGGGGGATGTCCAGGCTAGGGATACAAAACTGGGAGTCATCTGTACAGAGATGGTATTCACAGCCAGGAGAGGAGTTGAGAGCAACAAGGGAGTGATTCTAGACAAAGAAGTCCAAAGACTGAGCCCCGACGCCCTCCAACATTTCAAAGTCAAGAAAATCCCCTTAATTTTTAGTCAAAATAACGTCCATCGACAAAGTTTACTTCAATCCTCTATCTCTGCTCACATCTCAGCCTCTCGTTTCCTCTTCATCCCTACCACGCTTACCTCCTCTTGACTTTTCCTGTCCCTCAATAACTTCTTCTAGTTCCTTCTACCCCAAATGCCTAGAATCATCTCTCTCTCCCTGTCTGGCAAACTCCCTGCTTTCCTTCCTTTCCTCTCCATACTCACTTCTTCCTCAAAGCCTTCCCTTGCTCATAACACGTTCTCAAAGGTCACAGTGCAGGAGCAAGTATTCACCAGCTCTCCTGAGCAACCAGGGCTCCTCCGCTTGGCCCTGACCAGTGGGGCCCATCAGTCTGCCCATTTTGAATTATCAGCCCCTAGGTGGTCAGGAATGATGCCTTGTGCTGGGTTTATTACGAAGGCCATGCTCGATATTTCTGTGTTGACAACTGTAGGCACTGAAACACTGGGTGAGTGACTGAGTGGATGAAACACACACGCTCTTACTTGGAGGAACTAGTTAGAAATGAGGTCGGCTTCTCAGCAAGCAGGACAGCTAGCTGAGCCCCCTCCTCCCTCTGCCAGCCACTTCCTCCTGCCCCATAGGCTTTTCCCAGGAGTACAGACCCAGGCCCCACTCACCTGAAAGCCAGAAGAGGAGGAGGAAGAGCAGCAGCAGGTGCATTTTCTCTTCACACTGGTCCCACTGGGTCAAGCCTGTCACCAAGAGCAAACTACAGCCTCGACTCCTTCATCTCCCAACCCTTCTGCTTTCGCTCACTCTCGCTCTTACACTTCCTCCTTCAGCCACTTCCCACTGGTGAATAAGACTAAAAGAGGAAGGAGGTGGAATACGTGAAATTTCAAGGCAGCTAGCAACGCAAGAAGTCATAGTGATCATGAATAAGCTTTTGAGAAATACCTCCCTGCTTGGAGCCACGATGGGCTCTCTAAAAAGAGAACTTTGAGGCTGCTTCTCGGTCTTGTGGAAACTTACAGACACAGACCCACTGGGTCTGGAGCTCTTACTCAATCCTCCTCCCTGGTGGGAAAACCGGGACAGAGAGAACCCAGCTCCACCAGAGAGGTCTTAGAGAGACAAGACTGATGCACACAAAGCCCTAAACATGGAATTGCAGGTGTAGCCAGATTCTTAAAAGCCCAGAATGTCAGGAGTTCAACCATATTAAGGGGGACTTGGGTCAAAGTCAGAAAGCCAGAGGGGAGATTCTAGACCAGAGACTGGCATGAGGGGGTGAGGGCACATCAAAACCCAGACTACAAAGAAAAGGGCTCAAAGAGTAGGGGCATGTGGGCAGGGAATCACTGACCCAGTGGGCAAGAGAGGCCTCTGTCCTGAGAACATACCAGAAACTCTTATTGCTGTGCCCCAGCCCACCAGCGGAGAGCATGTGGATATTGACAGCAGCCTGAATCCTCCAGAAACCTGAATACCAGGGGCTCCTTTCCGAAGAAACCAGCTCATTGCTCATAGCTGTTACCCCTCGCTACACACCCCCCCCCCCACCTTATAATGACTGTCTGGTGAAGTAGAAAGAAAGGAAGCACCCGCTCTGTGGGTCTCACTGCCTTCTTTCTGATAACCTGGTATGCATCCCCCATGCTCCCTCCCCCATCAGGGTCCCAGCAAGCCCTTGGGGTGGAGCACGGAGTATAGGAAAAGATAGGGCCTTTCTCCTATTTTGCTCCTGGAGCCACTTTTGCAATGTGTCACACACACACTGTGACTTGAGGAGCAAATGAGTCCCAAGGAGGGACAAAAGCCCCTCACACCCTAATCAGGAATGAGTGGGTGTGCAGCAGGGATATTTACATGGAAAAACACAGCAGCTGATAAGCCCGGCCTTTTCCAGGATGTGGCCAGAAAGGACCTTTCACTTTACATATCGCCAGACAGTAAAGTAAGCCCCACAATATGGGGTGAGGGCCCCATCTGCCCTTGGTCCCCACTGCTCAGCAAGGCCATTCTCTGCCCAGGGCACTGTCCAGGTACACTGAGAGATAGCGGGCCTCTGCAAACAGGGACACCATTTGGCTTTCAGGGGAAATGGCCGAGGAGTTAAGCAAGATGGGACGGCCCTAAAAAACAAGGGGGCAGATGTTTTAAGGGTTGTATGGTGACCTCTCCTTGCCTGGGCATGGGAAGAAGGAGTGAACAGCATCTGAGCTACTCCAAGTTCTGCCTGGGGCCGGACCCTCTGCTCCCAGGCCCCCCAGGCCAGCTTACCCAAGGAGGAGTCCCCTTTGAATCAAGAACAGACTTGCCCGAGTGCCTCAGAGTGGTGGCAAGAATGTTCCTCTAAACAAGCACCTCTGGGGACTACAGGAGAGTCAGGCTATTCTAGGGGCCCTGCGGCCTCAAAAATCCATCTGGGGCCCTAGTCCTGGCTTGGCCAATGACTTCTGCATGAGTCAGTTACCTCTCTGGGCTTCCATGTCCCCATCTGTGAAAGAATGGATTGGACAGATCATCTGAGATTCCCCTGCCCTAAAGCACCTGTGTATACATGTGCATGCATGAATATGAGTCCTTGTGTGTGTGCACGTGTGTACACGCATGTTTGCATACATGTGGTGTGTTCCTGTTTATTTGTGTGGGAGCTTGTGTACACGTGTGTATTGCACTGTGTGCTAGTGCTGTGTGTGTGCACATGTGTTGTGTGTGCACGTATACACTATGTGTGCGCTATGGTGCATTGTGTGCGCACGTGTGGTATGTGTGTGTATTATGTGTGTGTCGATGCAGTCGTTGGGTTCTCCTGCTTGCAGGGAACAGAAACTTGCTCAAGCTACTCCTCGCGGTCACTTTGGACTTACAAACTACAGACCGTCTTTTCAGAACCCCGTGTGTCTGTAGGTGGAGGAGCTCCTGTATTGAAAGGGCCGGTTTCACTGGGTCTCTCTCACCCTGGAATAGAAGGTCCACAAGAAGTCTGTTGCAGACCCACTCGAGAATTACAAAACCAAAGTCTCAACCAGGTGGAACTGAAGAAAACCAAGGAACCAAGGCTCTCAGTGGATGAGCAACAGGAAACAGCCTCCAGCCAGACTTCATCGGGACCGGAGCAGATGGTCACCCAGAATCCAGGCACCTCAGGGCTGGAGGGGCTTCACTCTGGGCTCTGCCACCAGCGTGACAGTGGTTTTGCTGCGATCTCCTTCGCAGCTCTGCTCCATGGGGCTTCTAGCTTCGTGAAAGTGATGAAGAGGTGGATTTGCCATGAAACTGGTGGAGCTTAAACATCAGCACCCCTCACTTGATGGGGCTCCTTTCAAAGCCCTTTATCAAATTTTGTATTCATAATTTGGTGATCCTTTTTCTTAAAAAGGGTCTCAATATCATACAAGCTTCAGGCCCATGGTAGATGGTCCCAGTCTGGATAACTACCCTCTGACCCCATAGTTGTTCTCACTGAAGTGGGAGAGTCTCTTTCCCTCACTCCTTGAGTCTGGACCAGACCTGTGACCTACTTTGCCCAAGAAAATGTAGCGGAAGTCACGGTGCACCAGTTCCAAACCTCAGCCTGCGGAGGCCTCCTACATTTCCTCCTGCTCTCGTGCACACACCTCTGCTTCTGCCATGAGAACATGCCAGGCTAGCCGGTAGGTGGATTGAGAGACACATGGAGCAGACCCAAGCTGCCCCAGCCAACAGCCAGCCGACCCCTGACACGCGAGGGAGCCCACCTGGGACCAGAAGCATCACCCGGATTAAACTGCCAACTCACACACTTGTTGTGTGCCACTGAGCTTGGGACAGTTCCTTGCAGCATTACTGTGGCAACAGAAGACTGAAAGAAGACCCTCCAAACGTAGACCCACCCTACAGCAGCGGCCTCACCCTCCGCTCTGTACAACTCTAGCTGCCACATGGGTCTCTTCACTCAGATCCCCTCTGCCCTTCTGACTTTCCCTCTCAGCTCTTCACGAATGGCCCCTCCTGACCCCCCACCTCAAGACCCCCACCCACATCTCTTCTTCTGAGCTTGTTCAGACCAGAACAGACCTTGGGCCAATAGAGCCATCTGTGGCTTGTGATTCAAAACAATAAGTTGGTCTAAATTACAAGAGCAGGGGCCAGCCCAGTGACATAGCAGTTAAATTCGCACGCTCTGCTTCGGCAGCCCGGGGTTCCCAGGTTTGGATCCCAAGTGCAGACCAACACACCACTTGTCAAGCCATGCTGTCGTGGCATCCCATATAAAGTAGAGGAAGATGGGCACGGATGTTAGCCCAGGGCCAATCTTCCTCCGCAAAAAGAGGAGGATTGGCAATGGATGTTGGCTCAGGGCTAACCTTCCTCACCAAAAAAAATAATAATGATACAAAAGCAGTAAATGTTCACTTTAGGAAAATAAATTGTGAAATAAAGATAAGGTTAAAAAAATTAATTGCCTCTAATCTCACCATTGAGATAATCACTTTTAACATTAAGGTTATAGTTTGCCCATCTTTTATCTCTTCCTGCAGAAATGCAAGGTTATTGCAGAAATCAGGTGGAGTCACTAATGGATGAGCCCACGTCACTCAACAGATTTTCATTGCAAACACCACCGTCTACTTTGGAAAAAGATGTCCTATAAAACAAATACCACCAAGAAGAATGTTTTTAAAGCTTCGGAGAGCCAGCTCACATTTCTTTTTGGTGAAAATGCATCCAGGGACTGCAATCCCAAACCCCTCTTGGTCACTTTGGACTTGCAAACTACAGACAATCCTTTCAGAACCCACCTTGTTGATAAGTGAAGGAGCTCCTGTATTTAAAGATCGGTTTTGCTGGGTCTCTCCCACTCTGGATTGGAAGGTCCGTGAGGGCTGTATCTTCAGTTGCTAAAACCACATTAGGCACAGGGTAGCTGCTCAATAAATAATTGATGGAAAATGAATAAATGAATGAACTATCGTCATTTCTGCTGTCATTCTTCCCCTGGCCCTGTGAGTTCTGCTAGGAAACTCTGCCCAGCACCTAAGAACCAGTCATAAACCATCATTGTTCAGCAACCATTCCCAAACCCTTTCAGATCACCTTGGACTCAACTGCGCTTCATCTTTTCTACCCACTATGTGCTATGCTCCATATTGTATATAGTTATCACATTGAATCCTCACTACAAATCTAGAGGAAAGGTAATGTTATTCCCATTTTTCAGATAAAGACATCAAGGCTTAGAGAGAAAGTAACTTGTCCAAGGTCACATGGCTAGTAATTGGCAAAGCCAGGATTCAACCCTGGGTCTGGCTCATATAAGCATACCATCCTGCCTCCTGCTGGAGAGGCCGAGAGAGAAGCCAGCTGCCCTCTGATCCTGTTTAGTGCCAAGAATGAAGAAGGAACCTGACATCAAAGGGTTAATAAGACAGGGCATCCTTGAGCTGGTTGTCACCAGGGTGTTCTCTCCATGGTTGTTTTTAAACAAGTTCTCCAAAAAGTAAAAAAAATATATATTATCATGAATTGGAAACTGATTTAACAAAGCAAGTAACTGATAACACCAACATTTTCTAGGTCTAATGCCCCTTTCTGCAGTCTATGGAACGGGAAACTGAGCCTCAACCCAGCTCTCGTCCAGGAATTCAGGCAGAGGCAAAGCTTATTTTTGAGAAAAACATGGGTCTCCAAAGAGTGAGTTAACCCTCTGCAAGGAGGAGATGAAAGAGCTCTTTGATTTCCAGAACAGAGTGTCTATCATCTTTGCCTCCTGCTCATCAGGCACAAAAGGCGTGTAAGACTTGCTGAAATCGACAAAGTGGAATAGCCACAATCCAGGCTCCCTCTGCCCAGAGGGCCTGATCTTTTTTAAGCACCGATTAGGGCACTGGATTTATTCGGAAAGATAAAATCAGCATGTGTTCAGCAACAGTTAGGCTAAACACTGGCATTCCTCCTGGGTCTCACCAGAGCCATCCTTGCACAACACGCCTCCCCAGCATACACAGATGTTTGTCTGATTGCAAAAGTAATGTGCGTTCATTACAGACGAATAATGAAACACAGAAGAACACAAAGAACGCATTTCAAATCACTCCTAATCCCCCCACACAGAGACAAGCACTGTTAAATATACATGTGTGTGTTCATTGCCAATCTTTTGTTGTCTTCTGTAGAAAAGCAATTTATTCCAGGTTAAGCAAAGGATCGCTCATGTATGAATTTACTTCATCAACTGGCTTATTACATTTATTAGGGCTTTTTAATACAGAAAAGTACAAAAAGAAAATATGACCAATAATGCTCACTCTGAAATACTCCCAATTAACACTTTTTTAAAAAGGTAATGCAAGCAATGTTAAAAAAAATTAAAGGGGTGGGGGCGGCCTGGTGACATAGTGGTTACGTTCACATGCACCGCTTCAGCAGTCCGGGGTTTGCAGGTTCAGATCCCAGGTGCAGACCTATGCACTGCTCATCAAGCCATGCTGTGGCTGCGTCCCACATACAAAATAGAGGAAGATGGGCACAGATGTTAGCTCAGGGCCAATCTTCCTCACCAAAAAAAAAAAAAAGCATAGAAAGAGGTGAAATGAAAAAAGTCTTCTCTCCATTCACCATCTCACCACCCCCAGAACCTCAAAGTTAACCACGGTCAGCCTCTGTTGCCTCCCTGAAAGAAGCTATACATAAGCAGCACACACGCCTAAGTGACATACACATAAGTCATCATACAGGCATACCTCTCTGCCCCTTCTTCTTTTACTTAATAATAGAGTTTTTCCCAAACAGCACATGCAGATCTACCTCATTCTTTTATCAATTTCACAATACTGCATTGTATGGATATTCTAGAGAGTATTTAACCAGTCCCAATTACTGAATCATTTGCTCTTCCAAATGCTGCAATGAGCATCCGTGTACACATATCTTGGTGTACTTTTGCAAGTATAGCCATAGAATTGCTGAGTCAAAGGAATCTGCATTTGTAACTTTGATAGATATTGTTAATTGCTCTCCAAGATGCCCCAATGTATACTCCCACCAATGGTGTATGTATCAGTGTCTGCTTCCCCAAATTTCAGCCAATATTGACCATTATTAAACTTTTATCAAACCATTATATTATATCACTCGGGATTCTCCAGAGAAACAGACCCAGTAGGAAATATATATATAAAGAGAGATTTCATTCAGGGAATTGGCTTACGTGACTGCGGGGGCTGGCAAGTCCAAATTCTGTAGGGCAGACCAGCAGCTGGAAATTCTCAGGCAGGGGCTGATGCTGCAGGCTTGAGGCAGAATTTCTTCTTCCTTTGGGGAAACCTCAATTTTTGCTCTTAAGGTCTTTCAGTTAATTGGATGCGGCCCACCCAGATTATTGAAGATTGACAAGTCAACTGATTGCAGGTGTGAACCACGTCTAACCTTCACAGCAACATCTAGATTACTGTTGAACTGAATAACTGGGTACTATAGCCTGGATGAGTTGACACATAAAACTAACCACATATCACACACACGAAATGTACCTATTCATATCCTTTGTCCATTTTTCCATTGAGATTTGCTTTTGAGAGTTGTTTATATTACTAAATATATTAACCCTTTGTCTGTCGTACATCTTGCAAATATTTTCTATCATTTCTCATTTGGTTTTGTTTCTGGTAACGTCTGTCAGCCAGAACATTTTTATTTCTATGCAGTCAGATCTATTGATCTTTTTCTTTACGGCATGTGAATTTCCTGTCTTGTTAAGAAGTTCGCTCAGAGCCACTTTAGGAGCCATTGTAACTGCCCCATTCATCTAGGTTTTCTCCGAATCATGGAGTCACAGGAAAGCAACGAATTTAGACAGCATTAGCCCAGTTCCCGTCGAGAAGCCTTCACCAAAGTATAATTTAATGTTAGGCCCTGGCTTTTAGCAAGGGTCGATACAAAAGCTATAGGAAAAGCTTTGCATCTTCTGCAAAATTACAATTGCCTATTTTGTCACTCAGGGCCCCTTGTTTGGGAATCCACATGAGAGATTCCCCTCAGCATCGCAGGCCAGGAGAAAATACTCATTGATTGAAAGGACTCAGGCGTTCTTTGTCTGCAATGATCACCACACACCCCATCTGGTTTCCCATTTTGTCTTGACTGCCAGGAAATCTAGAACCAAATGTAACGCTCAAATGCAGGAACAGCCTAGCCTCACCCTGGAAAGAAGACTTCCTCGGGCGGTATCTTGTAACTGTGGCTTTTGTTGTAAACTACCTCAAATCCCTTTTGGAAGTGGATGAGGCACAAATACAAACATAGACAAAATGACTTAAGAAGAGAGAACAAAGATACGTGTCTGAATGGTGGCGAAGTTGACAAGGAGGTTTCTGTCAGAACCACGATTAATTAATATTTTCTTCACTGCTCCAGAAGAGGGAAGGTGCACTGGAAAATCTGCATCTGAAGTTGACATTCGGCTCCTCCAAGCAGTGAAATTTGGAGCCAACCTGGAGAAACTTCAGGAAAATCCTGGCAGCTGTTGAGTAGAGAGAGAAACTCCATTGTGTATCTAAGGTAATGGACTTAGGCAGACCATCCCTAACATTTGGGGGACCAGGGCTAGAATACAAATGGAGGCCCATATACCATATGTCTCAATATCTTAATGTTCTCAATCAAGCTAAAAAAACTATCAAATCAAGTGTGTCCTATCTTCGTACCTCGACAAATATACCTGCCTACTGACCTGGAAGCCAGGTTTGAACATAGGATTCTCAGAAATTCTGCACCAAAATGTGGCAGCCTAGTGACAGCCATCCGCCAGTCCTCAGCTCCCACCCACAGCCGCTCCCCTGCTCTTCCCCCTCCTGCACACTCCACACCCGGAAGGTCCTCAGGAGAATGCAGGTGGACATCCCAGCCTTCACATCCATGCTCTGTCCACACCCCTGCAAACAGCCACCCCTTGGCCACTCCTCAGATGTGGGGATGCAACACTAGCAGGGAGCTCGGGGCAAAGCCTAGTCTATAGGAGAGACACGAGGCCTTTGGCCCCGGGAACTACATGTTTCATGGAGAGGGGCACAAACAGAGGAGGGCCAGGTCTAAGGGAGGTCCTGGATTTATGAGTGAATAATTCAATAATGTTTGTAAATTGATCAGCTCTGAGCTCTCCATTGAGGCCAGAAAAATGTTCTTAGAGTCATCAGCTGATTCCTGATGTGATCATCTCCACGGGGCTGCTGTTTCTGAAAAGGTCAATATGAGAACTTTGTCCAGCCCCTGCCCCCAGGCAGGATTCAACTGGATCTGAAATGCTGAACCCTATCACCCTGAACTATGTCCCCACTGAACCAGAATATGTCCCAAGAAGATGGAACAATTTTCATACAATAAGAGAAGAAAGCGATGGGAACTCTTCACCCTGGAAAGGAAAAGAATAAAAGGGAAAAGAACTAGAATCTGTTATATCCCTTAGTAAATGAACAAGGTGGACATGGATGGACTGACCCCTCACATTCTGGAATATTGTCTCTGGGAAGCACTTCTTCAAGCCTGAGGAATTTGGATGTAAAAAGGATTTGAAATGTAAATGATTAAAGCCACCGCACACAACAAACAAATGGAGTCCTTTAATCCAGGAGGAAATAAAAGCTGAATTGAATTTGCTTGGGGAAGCGAGGGTGAAGGACCACAGCCAGGGGACATCCAAAGTCAACATCATGGACAACCTCGTGTTTGCCCTACTACCGATTCGATGCCACCGTTAGAGACAAACAGTGCTGGGGCCATGGGTCTGACCCAAGGAGGCCCTGTCAATCTTTATGCTTTTACATTTTTGGTTTTTTATGTCTTTGTGTTTTTGCAAGTCCAGCTGAGTTGGCATCTCCGAAGCCTTCCCAACGACCTTTGAATGCTTGCCTTTGGAACGTGGCTATTGTTCACTTTGAAACTAAGGCATTTGTTCACTCATTCATTCATTCATTCATCGAGAGACTGCTGGGTACCAGCCCCTGGGTGCATTTATATTTCTTCTCTGTTGCTTATGATTTTCTTTCACATCCGGCACTTGAACTCCCATGCTAATTCTCCCCGCTTCATCCACCTGGTACAGAAGTGGCCTTTCCCCTCTCTCCCAAATTCTACTTCTCTTTGAATGCTGTCCTCTCCAAGACCTTGTTCCAGGGCCAAGTGCAAACTCTTCGCAAGGCATACAGCCAGACATCCGGATTTTTGTTTAATTCTGTGGACTATTTTTTTAGACTTTCCCATGCAGGAGACCCATTGTGTTAGTCCAGGTCTCCCAAGAAGCAGATGCCAAAAGGAAATTAAACGAGCGGGGACTTTATTAGGGGAAACACCTGCGAGAGAACTAGGATAGGAACCAGGAGAGGCAGGGAGAGCCGTCAGACCATGAGGCAGGTCGGACCCTAAGTGAAGGAGAGAGGGCAGGGAGGTCGTGTGGAAGTGTCCTAGACTGCCGTGCAGCATCTGGAAGGTTCTGTTAAACTGTAAGGGAGTCCTCGAGAGGAAGTCAGCTGTCTGGGGAGTCCTGTGTCTCCCAGGAATAGGTCTGCCTCAATGTCTCTGCCATGCTCTGCCTTTGGCTGGGAATTGCCCATGGGAAGTGTGGCCCTGGCACAAACACACCAATGATGGATTGCAGAGCACAGCAGTGGGGCCTCATCCAGTTATGCCCCATGGTTGGAAGTCTGAGAGGCACATTCTCACGGTCACCTATTTATTAACTTGGGTTGAAACAAGATTCCCTCTATGCTTTCATGCCTTCTTCAGTGACTTTGATAGGAAATCAAGAGTTTGGTGTGTGTGTGTCTGTGTGTGTGTGTGTCCGTGTGTGTTCGTGCATGTGTGGCGTGTATGTGTGTTTGTGTGTGCACACGTGTGTATGTCTGTTTAGAAGGAACCCACTCCCACAGCCACAATGACATCTCCGAAGCCTAATCCACACTGCAGGCCCTCACCTCTCTCTGTTGCCCCTTTCAGACCATCCTGGTGGGCGACAGTGGTGTGGGGAAGACGTCTCTGCTGGTTCAGTTCGACCAGGGCAAGTTCATCCCGGGCTCCTTCTCGGCCACCGTGGGCATCGGATTCACAGTAAGCACTCTCAGGCTCTGGGGCTTTGGTGTGCCTGTCAGGGTCCCAGCAGGCACCAGGTGGACACTCACATTGGATCATTCAAGGAGGTTTAATAAAAAGACTATTTACCAAGTGTAGGCAGGGTGTTGGGAAACCAGGAGGGGTGGTGCAGTGCCCTTGAGCAGTTGCAGGGCCTCCATTCTACTCCTAGCCTAAAAAGGGTGAGAGGAGAGAACCGGGGGCAGAGGGCTGTGGGGAGAGGGCTGGCTGGCAGGAGCTGTGACTCTCGGCGGAGGGACGCAGCCGCCCGTAGTAACCCTCCTGGGCAATAAATTGGCCCCCTCCCACACCGCTCTCCTCCTGCTCCCCACTCTCCTTCTGGGGCTCCCCATTGGCTGAACACAAATAAAAGCTTGACACAGATTGCTCAGGTCCACCTTCCAGGGCAAGAAGAATGTGGAGAGGCAACGATTGGCTTAAAATTTTAAGCACAGTCCAAACTTAGCATTGTCAGGGTCCTAGGGCGCTTGACAGGTCAAGGGTTGAAGTTCAGTTTTTAGCACTGTCTCTCCCTGGACACAGCACCAAGGGGCAGCTCAGATTAAGGAAGTGTTCTCGAGTCTTCTCCATAGGCCCTCTGTGGCCAGGAAGTCCTCCCTCTACCACACACCCTCATTTCTCTCCACTGTCACACCTGCCAGCTGCTCTCAGTGACTCTAGAACCCTGGGAAGGCCTTTGGAGAGGGTTTCGCTCCTCTCTTGGACTGTGGCAGAAGTCGAGGGCCCTCCGTTGGAGTCTCCAGAATCCCAGTGTCCAGAGATGGAGAAGAGCAAATGTCATTTCTCGGGCAGCGTGGGTGTTTAAGAGCCCAGCCTCCGGGACCAAGCAGAGCACACTGTCTGGTCTGTCGGGTCACACTCAGGTTGGGATGCAGCAGTGCCACACTGGTGGGAACAGAGAGAGGGAACCCCAGAAATCTGGCTTGCCCACTGGGTCACAGTGAGGAAGGCAAGGGCCCAGGATGGGCATGGCTTCCGAGTAAAGCAGAAATGAGAGCCTGGCCAGGGTGTGTGCCAGGGCTGGAATCCCACCTGAAATACCAGCTCCCAGGGCTCTCTCGGGACAGGGAGCGGCTGGGCGCCGGAGTGCCGGGAAGGGCAGGCCTGAGTCCCAGGAGGCAAGGCCACCCTGGCAATCCCTGAGGCCTTGGGCCAGGCTGCCACGAAGCGAACCAGGATGTCTGGTGCCTGGCATCCCTCCCCGTGGGCCCATGCCCGGTCTGCCCCTCAGCACACAGGGCACAGGTGCCCTCACAGCCACACGTGCATCTCCTCTCCCACTGCACGCCTGTCCTTCCGCCTGTCAGACGTGGAGGGGTACGGGCGTGGGGCTGCAAATTCTGATTCACGCTCCACAGATGCACAAGTGCGGGACCTCCAAATTTTGCCACTAGCCTGGTAAGAAAAGTGAGGCAACTCGCCTGTGAGAAGGAAGAGAGTCTGTGGTTACACTGAGAACCGGAAGCTGCCAGAGACGGGACAGGCCGGGCCCTCCCGCTCTCCTCGGGCCGGGCCTTCTAGAGCCTTGGAGGTTTGCTCGGCACCAGTCGGCACTGGGAAGGATTGACTCACCTCAGCACAAACCCGTGGGCAGCTTACACTGAGTGAGGGCCTGAGGGCCTGACCCGGGCCTGAGCCTGGGGACACCTGGGTGAAGTGCATGACCTGGGAGCACAAATGGGCACATACCCTCCTGCTCAGCAGGGACACAAAGCCAGGGGAACCCCGCACAGGTGGTGTGATTTGAGGTAAGCGTGGGTATGATGTGTGTGCATCTGTGGTGTGATTTGAGGTGTGCGTGGTGTGAGGCATGTATGTGGTGTAAGGTGTGTGTATATGTCTGTGGTGTGGTGTCATATGAGGTGTGTGTGTGGTGTGAGGTGTGTGTATGTCTGTGGTGTGGTGTGATGTGAGGTGTGTGTGTGGTGTGAGGTGTGTGTGTGTGTGAGGTGTGTGTGTCTGGGGAGAGGTGCAGACTCCTGCGGGGGTACACAGCACTGGAGAGGAAGTCGGGAGGCCTGGACTTCCCGGAGGCTCTGTTCTCAATGGGCCCTCTCCTGGCCACCACGTCTAAAGAGCCCCTGTCCCTTAGTGAGTTGTGCTTCCTCCCTCTGGGGTGAAACCCACTTCCCCTGCACCCCCCTCTGAACATCTCTGACCCTGTCCCACTTCTGACTCACCCAAGGCTGCCCTTGAACATGCCACCTGATGTTGACATGTCCCAGCAGACAGTGTGTGACATACTCTGCATATGACACCGCCCACATGCCCCAGACCCAGCGAGCTGGACCGGTGTGGCCGAGAGGAGAGCCTGCTGGACCTCTCTGCCATGTTCATGGACTGGACTGCCATGTTATTCCGTCAGTCCCATCAGTCCATCCACACTCTAGCGCAGCAATGCAGCAAGACAGTGCTTTTATTTCTCTACGACTTCTGGAGCACTCACACTGAGGTGCAGCCTTCTCCATTCCAAACCTACAGCAGGACAAAGAGGGTCTTGGTCAGGCCAACAACACAAACCTCAGCTGGAGGTTAGGAACCCAAAATCAAGATGTTGTGGGGCCATGCTCCCTCTGACAAAGGGAGGATCCTTCCTTGCCTCTTCCAGCTTCCAGTGGCTCCTGGCAATCCTTGGCATCCCTTAGCTTGCAGATGCATCACTCCAATCTCTGCCCGTGTCTTCACATGGCCATCTTGTCCCTGTGCATCTTCTCCTCTTCTTATAAGGACACTGGTCACATTGGATTAAGGTCCCACACTACTCCTGTATGACTTCATCTTAACTAATTACATCTGTAACGACCCTATTTCCAAATAAGTTCATGTTCTGAGGTCCTGGGGGTCAGGACGGCAACATCTCTTTTGAGGGACACAATCAGCCCATCGCGACATGGTTTGCAGTGGAAGGTGAGAGAGGGCCATGCCACTCCCCCTCTCTCGTTCCTCCTCGGCCATTACCCTCTTTCACTGAAAACCCCTGCAGTCTTCCCGGTGAGCCCCGGGGGGGGAGCCAGAGCCCAGGGCATTGAATGGACTGGGGTGTTATTTGCAACAAGAGCCTCTGGCATCCAACAGCAGGCAAGAACGTGCACCTGCAGAGTGCTGCGCATCTCCTCTCCCACACAGGGCTCCCTGTCTGAGTCCCACCCTTTGTACAGATGAGGTTATGGCAGGTCCACCTCCAGAAAATAGCTCCAGCTGATGCCAAAAATCACAGGGCTAGAGGCAGGTGCACACATGGTCCCCACTGGGCCTACAGTCGCCCATAAGCCACGCCTGCCCCTTGCCCCTCATCCCCAACACCTAAGCAAAGAGATGCAGGTGCCCGACCCCCCTACACACCCCTCACACAGTCCCTTTGTCATGTACTTACCTTATTCAGTTGGGACAGGGGTAACGGAAGGGCTGGCCCAGGCCACAGAGGCCCTGAACTCTGCCATGGGCAACCCAGGACACACTCCCACCCTGTCACCAGGAGCTGCAGGGTTCCTGGGATGTCCTGGAGACTCTGCTCAAAATGACCAACGACTTCATGAATTCACTTGATACCAAACGTTTAAGGCCTACTGGTGCCAGGGCCAGAGGGCCACAGAATAAGGCCAGCCCTGCCTTTAGGAACGCGGTGGGGGGTGGGGGGGGCTTTCCCATGGTGGGACATTCTGGGTGCAGCCCAACAGGCCAGAGAGACATGAGAGGGGATCGACACTAAAGATCAGAGTCTGAGCACCCACCGGGGGCCCTGAAACACCCCATTGCAAACGTGCTGCCAGGTGAATATCGGTCCGTAACCAAGATTATATTCAGATGAGCTCGGGCTGCGGTGCATTAGCAAAAGCGAAACTGCTGGGGCGCTGTCCTCAGAACGCACGCCTCCTCTCAACCGCAGCACTGGCTGCCCAGGGGCGTCCCCAGCCTCCCGGCCCCCTGACCTCGGGGCCACCTGTTGACCGCTCGCTGGCTGGGGCTCGGGCGCCGCCTGCTGGCTGCGCTGAGCAGCGGCAGCGAGAACACGGGGGCGCGCGCGCGCGCGGGCCCTAGGGATGCCACATCTTCCGCAGCAGGCGGGGTCTCCAGGGACCGCTCCCCGTGGGAACCTAACCCCGGGGGCTGGCGACCTTGGGGGACCGGTCCTGGGGCTGGATTTGGCCCATGCCCTCAGAACACGAAGCCTCGCCAGTGTTGCTCAGGAGGCCCGCCTGCCCCTCGGTTGACCCTGCGGACTTGAGCGCCCTCGCGGGACAGCCCGCTCCGGGCCGGTGTCACTGGGGTGGCGGGACGGAGGGAGGAGCCTGTAGGGGTCCGGGCCGGGGCGGTGGAGAGGGAAAGGAGTGGGTGGAGCCTAAGGCGGGGCCGTTCCTGCGCTGTCCCTCGCCCGCCGCCTGCCCCAGCTCACCTCTCGTCCAGGGACATGACAGGCACGTCTGGCGCCGCTGCCACCCGGGATGGCGAGGCCCCCGAGCGCTCCCCGCCCTGCAGTCCGAGCTACGATCTCACGGGCAAGGTGGGTGGGCACTGCGTCCAGCGCTGGGGACTCCCGTGCCGGCTCCGAGGGCCACCCCTCCCCGCGCCCTTTGCCCTGAGACCCCGGCCCTCCCCGGCCCAAGCCCCTTTCCCGCTGCATCTGCGTTGGACTCAACACTTCCCCCAGGCAGCCGGGTCTCCCAGAGTAGGGAGGGAGGATCCAGACACAGCCCCTGGGCCCAGCCCAAACTCTAGGGGTCTGGGCTGACTCGACGGGGCGGAGAGAGGAAGGTCAGAAGGACTGAGTGACTCCCCACCCTGCAGACCCCACCCCAATTTTCTAATGTCACACTCCAGCCAACAGGAGCCTCCAGGAACCCCACGCTTCTCGGTAGGGGTCAAGCGCACAACCTTCCTGGGCTTATGCCCCAGAAGAGCTAAGAAATGGGGCTGCCTGGAGGCTGAGAGAGGACGCCCCCTGGCGGCGGGGAAACTTGCGGCTAAAGGCCCGTTTCCCAGCTCAGCTCAACTGAGACTTGGCCTCGGTTTCAAGGCTTTAGGCCCAAAATTCTTGAGGTTCCCAGCTGCCCCCAAGTCCTACCCCTTCCCTTTCCATTCCTGCGGTCACTGCCTCTCACCTTCTTCCAGGAGGATGTTGCTAGCCAGAATGCAGGCCCCTGGGAATTTTTAGAACCTGGAAAGATCTTAGTGGTTAGTCACAAGTCCCCCACCTGGGAGAGCTAAGTCAGCTCTCTGGGGCTTGTTCCCTACGCAGGGTGGCCCTGTGTGGAAGCAGGTGGGGGTGGTGATGGACACCCATCTGTCTGCCCTCCCTCCGTGTCCTTGGAGCAGGCAGGTACCAGGAACTCTGAAAGAGGTGCTGAGGGAGCCCAGAGATTCCACTCTTCCTCTGTAGGGTTGGGGATACTGTCTCATGCTGCATGGCCTTGAAAGAGCCCTGCCTTTCTCTGTGCCTTGGTTTCCTCCCCCACACTGGGACTCACTCTCAGTAGGAGCCTGGGGCCTCCACCCCCATCGTTTCAGGGGAAGCCACTCTGCAAGTCACCCGCCCAGAGCCGTTGAGATAGGCGTCCTGTGTGGGCTCAAGGCAGGAAATGGGCCCCTGTGCGTTCAAGGGAGGGAGAGCCCTTGAGGGCCAGTCTCAGGCTGGTGGGGACCACCTGACCTCCTTGCCCGATAAGCCAGCTGCGCAGTTTGCCTAGGAGGTGGCAAGGTTGGGCATCTGTTTGTGTTTGGTGGAATTGCCTGGCTGGGTGGATGACTGGCATCGTTTGCTCAAGGCAGCTGTGATCTGTAAAGTACACAGGCACTCGCCCTCCCTCCCCCCTTCCCCTCTCAGGGGCTGGGACCCAGGAGCCAGGGAGCAGCGCAGGCCCCAGAGGGCTCCCCAGCCCTGGCCCTCCATCTGTCCCCTGGGCTAAGCAGCATCTACAGAAAGCTGGTCCCTGGCCTGCACCAGCCTACGTGCCCCAGGCCTGCCCCAGGAGACTGAGTCCAGAACAGTCTGGGAGGAGACTGGTCAGAACTCCGTGAGCTGGATTAGAGGGGATGGGAGCCACAGGCAGGCAGTACCCACCCCTGGGCCACTCTTCCCCAAATTGTAGGTGGTTCATGCCAACATTATTGGCCCTAGCCATTAACAGACTCTAGAAAGACCTCAAAGAAATTCTCTCTCCTCCCTTCTAGCCCCTGTGGAAACCGTGCCACAGAAAGGTTAAGGAATCTTCCCAAAGGCCCCAGTAGGCCATTTACAAGCCAGGACCTCAGCCTTCATGCACCTTCTGCTCAGCCCGCTACCTCTCCACCAAAGTTAGCTAATCCCATACCCCACGCCCACAGCAGGAAAGCCTCTGGGCTCCACGGTCAAGGTCAGAGGCTTAAAAATAACTCAAACCCAGTCCCTGCTCTACCCATGAAATATCTAACCAGTCAGTTGGGAAAATTCCACCATTAGGTCTAGACCTCTGTTCTCCAAGACTGTGGAATGACTGGACAGAGGGTTCCTACTCCCCCACCCCGACATGTCCCTCAGAGAAGATGAGCAGAGACTGGCCAGACAATAAGGGAGGGACACACCCACCCTCACACACTTCCTGCCCTACAGGGATGAAGGATGCCAATTGGCAGCCATTTGTCCCACAGGAAGTTTCTGCTATAAGAGCTTCAGACTAAACATCTCCCCACTTCAGTATAAATTTCAACCTTCTCTAATTCATGCAACCCTTTAATAAACATAAAATGTCATTAGAAACTTCCAAATAAACGTTGTCACCAAAAAAACACATCGTAATTTTAGAATATGCCTTTGCAAACGACAGAGTCCCACCCCCGTCAGATCCTAATACACTCCCTTGGTGGGAATCCCTGCCTGAGGCATTAACACCTCCCCGTTGGGGCAGTACAGCCCCGCCCACGTGTGCACACATGTGTGGAATACACACAGAGAGGGAGGGAATCCCGGGATGGTGTGGCATGGGACAAATGTGGCCAGAGTCTTGACCACACAAATGTGATTGTTCTCTGGGGCCACGGAGCACATTTGGGGACCTGCTAGTGCTGAGGTCTCAGCTCAGGCTTCCAGGAAATTGGGTGAGGACAGGAGGGTCAGAGGGCACGAGGCGGGCAGAGCTGAGGAGTGTGGAGAGGAGAGGCAGGGTGAAGGCAGCAGCAGGCTTTCCAGAAGCAGGCGCCCCTCGGTGCAGTCAGCATCCTTCCCGGCCCTCTGTCCCTCTTTCCAGGGCCTCTCTCCCTGGAAACCCAGAAACTCGCCCAGACCCCCCATTAACTGCCTCTGCCCCCAACTCCTAGGTGATGCTTCTGGGAGACTCAGGCGTCGGCAAAACCTGTTTCCTGATCCAATTCAAAGATGGGGCCTTCCTGTCCGGGACCTTCATAGCCACGGTCGGCATAGACTTCAGGGTGAGGTGGCTGCAGGCTCCTCCTCCCAGCAGCGAGCCAGGGGGCCATGGCTCAGACCCAGGGGTGCCGCCCTCCCTTTGCCCACCCTGGCTCCTCAGGGCTGCTGTGGCTCACTGCTCAGAGGTCACTGGGGGTGCTCCCCTAGGGACCACAGGGGTGGCCAGGTTAGAGGAGTCTGGGCTTGGTGGGCTCCTTGCCCCCTACAGGATATGAGAAATGAGAGATTAAGCGGTAAAATTCTGCCCCTGAGCAGGGCAGACACATCCCACTGCGTGAGCTGAGCTTCCTGGCCCTCAGCCCCTTTGCTCATCACCCTCTGAGCTGGGCCCCTCTGGCAAGACGTCAACAGTTAAGCAGTCTTTCTGGAGTTCCCGGGAGGCACAGCACTACACTAGGTTTAAGAGCTGGGCTGGTCCTGTGGGGAGAGAGCAGCTGACCAGGGTCCCTCCCTCTCACCTTCATGAACCCATCTTTACAAATCTGCATCAGGGATGCTGAGCACTCTAAGCACGGCACACCCAAAGGGTCCAGGAGAGTAAGGGTCTAACCCGGACACACCCCACCCCCACACACTTCCTCTCCTACAGTGGCTATAGGAGCTGGGGCTGTGCAGAGGCCGGGGGCCTCCCTCCCAGCAGGAGGGGAAAGAAGCTTCACTTAGGAGAACCAGTGGGCAGCTAGAGGAAAGATGACCCTGCAGATCCAGCCTCTGAGGTCCCTGGGATGCTGGTGGGCATCCCATCTCTAAGGGCTCAGTTGCAGGATGGCAAAGAGCTCTAGGAGAGGCAGACGGAAGCGGGGAGGGGGCAGAGCCCCCAGTGTCCAACCCTGTGCAGCCTGCTGAGCCCTGGGAGAGCCGGGCAGGTTCCCAGGCTTCCCCTTGCCCTGGCGTGTTGTGAGAAGAGCAGACAGTGTCCCCAGAAGAGAAGACTCTGCAGTGAGCATATCTGGGTACAGGGTCCTGTTGCCCTGATGGGGTGATCTGGCTGGAGACATCTCTGGGGCTCACCACTCCCCCTCTAGCCCTGGAGAGTGACCAGGACAGGATGTTTTCTCCTCAGTAGGGTGTCAGCAGAGCGCAGGAGCCAAGGCTTCCCCGTCCTCGGCAGCCACCTCTCCCTCTGCCTTTTTCTCTTTCAGAACAAGGTGGTGACGGTTGATGGTGTGAGGGTGAAGCTGCAGGTGAGACTAGAGGCTGCGGGGGAGGGAGAGGAGGGAGGAGCCTGCCCTTGCTCCTCACCCAAACCACAGGAGGCCTGTGGCCCTGCCCTCAGCCTGGGGTAATTTCCTGTGGGGCCCACAGAGGAAACAGCTTTTGTTTGTTTGACGGCTGCAGAAAAAGCAGTTCCCAGGCGCCCTCTCTTCTATCAAAGGCAGCCCCGAGTGCCTTCAGACAGTTTAGGCTCCCTCTATCTCCTCTCCAGTTTCCCGGGCCTCATCTGCTCTAGGAGGTTGGACACCCTCAGCCCCTGGGCTGGGGAAGAGGCAACAGCACCGAATGAGCTTGAGAACTCAGTAACCACCACCGTCCAGGACATCAGCAGATGTTCAGAAGCCCATGAGAACCTAGAGAAGGAAAGATCCCACCTTCCCACAGCTCCCTTGTACCACAATGTGGGTTTCCTCTGCCCAGCACAGTCTCTGCACCCTGCCTCCTTCTGACCGTTTGTCTGTCCCTTCCTAGATCTGGGACACAGCAGGACAGGAGCGGTTCCGCAGTGTCACCCACGCTTATTACCGAGACGCCCAGGGTAAGTTGCTCGTGCCTTCCAACTCATTCCCCCAGCCCACTTGTACCATCCACCTTCTGGGTGAAGTCCAAGTCCCCACTGTGACCTCTCTCTCCCCCTGCAGCCCTGCTCCTGCTATACGACATCACCAACAAGTCTTCCTTTGACAACATCCGGGTAGGTCCTCTCTACCCACCACCCCTAAGCAGCCAAGGCAGGGTCTGTGCAGGCATGGACGGCTTCCTCCTTCGTGGGAAGCGGGTGGAGCATGGAACACCACTACCTTCTCAAAAACACCTGAGCTGTGACTCAGAAGTAATATGCTGCTCTTGGGTATTTGATTGGCATGTGGGCATGGAGGCCAAGCAGGCTGTTGTGTGTCTGTGCCACCTACTTAGCCCTGACTGTGACTCATGAGTGTGTTGCATGACAAAGTCTTCAGAAAGTCCTTAGCTCCACCCCGAACAATTACCTTCAGAAACCAAGAGGAGAGCCCAAGCAGAAAAGTCTATCCGTCCATCCAGCCCAAGTTGTAAGAAAGTGACTCGGGCAGACAGAATGAGTGGCTCTGCTCTCACAATCAAACTATTAGAGAGTAGAGATAATAATTCAACAAATACAAGCATTGACTCTGAGCACAGTACTGTAAAGGTTCCATATGTTCCCTGACCTCGAACGGTTGACAAACAGACTAGAGGAACAAGACACGTAGATATAAAACAGCTTATAAACTGGATGGAAATCCATGGCACTCACATTGCCACCTCCAACCCTATGCTCATGGCAGACATCGCTAATCAATCACAGTGTTTTTGATCACTGAGACCTTAGAATCCTCAACAGGGCACTCCAGGAAATCATTGGTGACTACCAACTGATTTATGAGATAAAGCCTCTGCCACCTCTGTCTTCCACAGAACTGAGACTTGCACTGCATGGGGTTTGGGGCCACTCAGGACTGGGGAGGCCGGAACAAAGATGCAGATGAGACAATGCACAGGGCATCGTGTTTGGGGGGCAGTGAGTAGCTCAGGATAATCAAGCAGAAGAAGGAAGGGCCAGAGGGAGGGGGACAATGGCTGGTGCTCAGCCTCTGCATGGCTCAGCCCACCCTCTCCCACAGGCCTGGCTCACTGAGATCCATGAGTATGCCCAGAGGGATGTGGTGATCATGCTGCTAGGCAACAAGGTGAGTGGCTCCACGGCAGGGTCAGCCCACCCCTTCCCTCTCCCACTGCCACAGCATTAGCTCCACCAGCCCCATAGCCGCCCAACAGTGTTAGCTGGACATCCTTCCAGCAAAGGACTCTTTCAGTCTCCAGTTCAGGAGTCAGACCTGTTTGGTGGCTTCAGCCCATCTCATCTGCCCTCTTAAAGCTTTGGAAATGGTCGTGCAGGGAAAGCTCAAGCTGCTACCCGAGAGACCCACAGTTGCCCAGCTGCTCAGCCCTTACTAGATCATCGTGACGAGGGTCACAGATGAGGAGCTAAGACTGTAAAGGGTTAGCCCCAACTACTGTCATCCCTCTGAGCTTGGCTCACCAAACCCTTGCCAAGGAGAGTTACCCACCTCCCCCAGGAAGTGAGATCCCAGGGCTGGGAGCTAGTAACTCAGCCTGACCAACACAAAAGCCCTGGCCTCATGCCAGGCATACCACCTGCAGTCCCACAGGCCACCAGCAGAGAGCAGGCAGTGCCTGCTCATGGGGCAAAGGATGGGCCCGTGGGGGCAGGAGAAGTGCCAGCTGGGGTCAAGGCTTCCTTCCCCAGAGTGACCCACCTGTGCTTGACAGGCAGATGTGAGCAGTGAACGGGTGATCCGTTCAGAGGATGGAGAGACTCTGGCCAGGGTAAGAGACTGCCTGTGGGCAGGGTGAGGTGTGGGGGTAGCCAGAGGCTGGCCCTGAGGACACTCTCTCCCTGGCAGGAGTACGGAGTTCCCTTCATGGAGACCAGCGCCAAGACGGGCATGAATGTGGAGTTAGCCTTTCTGGCCATTGCCAAGTGAGAGCTGAGCAGGGAAGGGAACCGTGTGGGGCAGGGTGGCACCATCCGGAAATGCAGTAGGGCCTGGCCCCCGGCCCAGCCCCTGGGCCCAGCTGCCTTGTGCAGTCTGAGGTCCATTTGCCCCAAGCCATAGGAGTGGGGAGAATGCTCAGCTCCTCACTCATTGCCCAGCCCATTGCTTCTTCCTCTTCAAGGGAGCTGAAACACAGAGCCGGGCGGCAGGCCGATGAACCCAGCTTCCAGATCCGAGACTACGTGGACTCCCAGAAGAAGCGGCCCAGCTGCTGCTCCTTCTTGTGAATCCCAAGGGGCTGAGAGGAAGCTTCAGAAGCCCACGAGAATGCAGCTGTCTCCCCCAGACCTGGCTTACTCTGAGTGGCTGAGCCAGTGGGGAGAGAATTGGGGGACCCAGTGCACAGCCCCTCCTTCCCAGGAGGGAGCTGTACTCCTGCCCTACCTAGTTCCTGGAGCTTCCCCGCATCCCCAGGGAGGGTAAAATATCTATATTTAATTTTAATGATACATAATTTAATACAAAAAAAGGGCATCAGAAAGCCCAGGTAAGGACCTGGTGGCCCTTTTGCCTTCTAGTGCTAGGACTTAGAGGGTGAGGCCTCCCTCGTAGCCACAATGAGGGATGAGGGCTGTATTGCTCAGCTCAGCACCAAGGGACACTGATGCACTTCAGTGACCCTGTTCCCACCCTCACTTCAGCTGGAGAGAGGCTGAGCGGACCCTGGCCTTCATGTCCTCCAGCTTCCCAGGGAACAATCTTCCCCGGTAAGACAGGGCCCTTGTGCTGGGAGCTAGACCAAAGCCTCAGGGAAGATAAGAGATGTGCGGATTGGGGAGGGACTCCACTCCCTTGGAGGCAGAGAGAAGAGTAGCAGAGATTAGGTCTGTTTGGCTACCTCTGGCCTTACAACCCCCGCCCCCAGAGGTGTACCCTTTTCCTCCAGCCCACAAGCACACTGGGGCACCTGAAAACATTTGGTTCTTGTTCCCTGGACCTCAGGTCCCAGGGAAGCCCCTCCTCCCTGAATCCCTAGTATTATCTACCTTTCTGCCTGTGCCCCTACACAGCTAAGGTCACAGCTAGGGAAAGGTTGTTGTTCTTCTATCCCAACACTTGAGCAGGTATGCAGCCCCCAGGCTACTTCTTCAAGCAGCTGTAGTGCTTCTACTGAGTAAAGAGCCAGATAAAGAGAAACCCCTGATCCCTGGAGCAGGTGGGAGACAGACTTGAGCAAACCTGACCCCACATGTATCCCCCTAAACCCAAGCGCTGTCTCCTCCCTGACACCCATGCCGATTTCTTCCCAGACAGACACCAGGCCCAAAACTGCTTTATCTCCCCTTCTACTGAGCCAGGTTAGGGAGTGAGAGGTCATCCATTTCTGGTGAACCAACGCGACGTGTGCAAAACAAGGTCATGTGGGTAAGACTGGGGTGGGGAGAAGGACAGCAAGGAGGTTATGTGAGCGAAGGGCATATCTCTCCCAGTACCCTGACCCCAGCAATCAGAAGGGGATAGGGTACGTGAAGGTCACGACCTAGAGCACCTTTACTCCAGCTCTCCAGGCCAGGGGCGGGGGAGAGGGGTGAGAAAGGTGTGCACTGCACGTTTCTGAGGCTATTGCACTTGCTTCCATGGCAGAAATCTTGCTTTCTGAGCAGAGTCAGCAGCTCCAACTTGGGCCAGATAAGGAAGCTCTCCTGGGCCTCTCCCAAGCAGAGCAGGGAGGAGCCTGACCTTGCTGGCTCTTCTGGGGCCCAAGGCAGGTCACAGGCGATCCAATCACGTAGGCTGCTCTGGGCCTCAAGCATTTGTGTTTTTCAGAATTAAATTGCAGTATTTTGGCAAGTACACACTGTCCCCTGCTTCTTTGAGGTGTCCATGGGGTGTGGTGGAGGGGAGGGAATCATGTTGAAAGGATTATTGCATGTTATGTTGGGGGAACTGTCATTGACTGCCAAAATCATTTGGTCCTCACCCTTCAATGTCCCCAACTGGTCACCTCACCGTTTACAGACTGGGCCCCAGCCTCTATGACCAGCCTCTCATCTGCAAGAAGGAACTGAAAGAAGGTTTATCTTATGGTCCTAATCATTTTTCTTTCTCTATTGAA
The DNA here is from genome assembly GCA_031878705.1 of Tapirus indicus. Lineage (NCBI taxonomy): Eukaryota > Metazoa > Chordata > Mammalia > Perissodactyla > Tapiridae > Tapirus > Tapirus indicus. The sequence goes on from CM062932.1 coordinate 53,852,850, forward strand.
AAAAGCCAGGTCTCCTTGCCCTATAGACTATACCCAGAGATTGAGTACCTGACTCTGTTCTTCCTCTCCCCACCCCACCTCCCTAGCCAAACGCTGACGCCAATACCCACGCCATTACCCTAGGTGGCCTGTCTTAGGTGGGCAGCCCCGCGAAGCCTGGGCTCTCTGCTGAACCCTCGCACTGTCCCAGCGAGGATCAGAGCCCGCACCTCTATAAGCCGGTTCTGGGACAGCGCAAAGTGACTTCACAAATGGGAAAATATCGTTATTCAAACAACTCTGTTGCGTCCGAAGTGGACCTCCGTCTTATTGGTAAGACCGCTGGGACCTCGCAGCCCCCGAGCGGGAGCCGTTTCCCCGACAACAGTCGCCCTCCCCCTCAATTGGAGCTGCACACAAGGTTTTGGCTAAAGGCTGTTAAAACGTCCGGGTCCTTTACCCCAGGGTTGACTCTCCTCAATCCCCGCCACAAGTTGGGGAAACCAGAGCAGAGCCCGCGAGCCCCTCCGCCCAGTACCGGGGACTCGCCCCGCCCCCCGCCTCAACTCCGGCCACTTGGTAACAAACACTTCCACTTCCTGAGCCCTCTTTCTTCTCCCGCTGCGGGGCGCCGCGCCGAGAGCACGGCCCCGCCCCTGCGCGTTCCCATTGGCCTGCGTCGTTCACCCGGCCAGAGCGCCCCCTGCCTGTGGCCTCTGATTGGCCCGCGGTGGTCCACACCCTCTGCGCGGCCCCGCCCCCTGGGTAAGGGACCGGGGCGGGTTCTGGAACGCTCAGACGCCGCGCCGGGCGGGGATTGGTCTGAGCGCTCTGCGCTTTTGGTTTGGCTTCTTGCGGTTCCCGGCCTCCTCTCCCGGGACACCTGCTCGCTCCGCTTGTCCCGCGGTGCGGGGATTGCCTGCCGCGCTCGTTCCCGCCTCCTGGTCCGCAGGGCGGGGAGAAGGGCTGGACCGTCCCGTTTCCGGACCCCGACCGGATCCCACGGCGCGCTGCTGAGCCGTCGCACGGCGAGATGAGCGCGGACGCGGCGGCCGGGGCGCCCCTACCCCGGCTCTGCTGCCTGGAGAAGGGTCCGAACGGCTACGGCTTCCACCTGCACGGGGAGAAGGGCAAGATGGGCCAGTTCATCCGGCTGGTGGAGCCCGGCTCGCCGGCCGAGAAGGCGGGGCTCCTGGCCGGAGACCGACTGGTGGAGGTCAACGGCGAGAACGTGGAGAAGGAGACCCACCAGCAGGTGGTGAGCCGCATCCGCGCCGCGCTCAACACCGTGCGCATGCTGGTGGTCGACCCTGAAACGGACGAGCGGCTGCAGAAGCTGGGCGTCCAGGTCCGGGAGGAGCTGCTGCGCGCCCAGGAAGGGCCCGGGCAGGCCGAGCCGCCGGTCGCCGCCGAGGCGTCGCGGGCTGGCGGCGAAAATGAGCCGCAGGCCGTCGCGCCGGAGCCGCGCGAGGCCGAGAAGAGCCCTCCGGAGCGGGTAAGTGCGGGCCCGGGCTGGGCGGCAAGGCTGGAACAAAGTTGGAGGGGAGATCGGGGAGAGACCCTGGCGCCCGGGACTCCCAGCCCTGCGCCCGCCTTGTCTTTCTGAAACTCGATCCTCGAGGGAGGGACTGCTTCCGCCCGCCGACCGGGCGCACTGGCAGTTGCAGGCTTGGGGCTGCGTCCTGCAACCCCAACTCCCCTCCCCAGACTGGGCTGGAACCCAGAGCGCCTTTACCACCTGCACCTCTTGTCCCTTAGTAGTGAGGTGAGGGAGGGCAGCTCAAGGGAGCCCAGTCCCCTTTTCCTGGGTTGTTGGTGGTGTCTGCTCCCGTTCCTCGGAACCCTCAATCTCGCCCCGCCCAAGAGGTGCCAGCTTCCTCCACGGCCGCTTTGGGTGGTAACAGAAGCTGGGATGAAGCAAGCGCGCCCTCGACTTCAAAAAGCTAGAGGAATAACAACCCCCTTTCTATGCGGAGGCCCGGCTCTGGGAGGGGAGGGATCACAGGCAGGGTTCTCCCCACCCTCCCCTTCCCCCCAGCCCACTGGTGTGTGTATCATTAAACTTCAGGCCGGCTGGACTTCATCCTCCTCCTGAAGTCTAAGAAAGAGACGAAGCCCCACCATCTCAGGGCAATGTGTGGGGGTGGGGTGTGTTGAAGAGGTGCAGAGGCCTCGGGTGGTGGCGGCTCTACCACCACAGGAGGATTTATGATTCTCAGGAATGTGAGGAGTAAGCGCTAGCTTGTATCTAGGAAGGGAGGGAAGACCTTGGAGGAGGAGAAATGGCTGGGGAGAGGGAGGGGAGGGAGTGGTCCCATGGTAGGTACTCGGCCATGCAGCGGCTGGCCAGTGGCCAGCTGGGCTCACCATGGGCCCGTGGTCCTGCCCTGGCATCGTCTGTCTCACTCCAGTCCCCGGATGGCAAGCAGGCTGGTTGCGTTTTGCCTATGTTTAGTGTTTCCCCCAACGATCCCAGTTTGGATCAGCTGCTGGAGGGGCAGTGGCAAACAGCAGTTGTGCTGAGCCTTCTGTTCCCAGAGAGTGAAGGGGGGAGGCCTCCCCGGAGCCTGTTTGGCTTGCACCAGCTCTCCACCTGGTGGCAGCGTGTGGCAGGGGTGTCTGTGGTCCCAGCAGGAGCTTCCCTGGACAAAGAAAGGGCACAGTTCAACCTTAAGGTAGAAGGTGGAGCCCGAGAGGACCAACTGGTTTGGTGGACATAAAGGAAGTGAGGTCACCAGGGGCCCTGTCCAGCCAGAGATGGGTGCCGGGAATGCCAGGGCTGCCCGGCTCCCACTTCCTGCCGCTGCCAGGCTGGCATTGGCAAGGATGGGGGAGGGGTCGGAGCACCCCTGACAGGGGGTTGACACCAGGGAGTTGGAACCTATGACCTCTGGTCCCAGGCAGAAATCCAGTGTGAACTTTGTGCTGAGTGCATTAATTTGCCATTCCCTGTGGGGTTTTTTGGACTTTGGTACTCACACAAGAAACCCGCCCCCCCAAATTGCAGTCCTGTTCAACTCCTCCCACTGCCCTTTTGGTTTTGCTGCTGGGTGTGTGGGGAGGGGTGCTGGGGGAGATGCCAGCCTGGAGGTTTGACGTAGCACACGAGCTCCCGCCACACCATTTGAAAAGGCAGCAGTGCTTCCGCTGTCTGGGTGAGCACAAAATCAGATCCCCCCAGATGGTGGTGTGACCCCTGCTAGGCCAGGAGAAGGGAGTAGAAGCACCTCCAGCCAGTCCCGGGAACACCATCACCAGGCCTCTTGGGTTTATGGTCAACAAGCAAGTCACAGAACTTCTCTGAGCCTTGGTTCTCCCATCTGTAAAATGGGGGCGTTGGATTACAGCAATACCTGCCTTCTCTAGAATTTTACAAATATGGCAAGTACCTGTGGATGCTGAATTGAGCTCCTTTATGCCCAGGCACTTGAATCCCAGCTCTGTGTGAGGACTCCTTCAGCCTTATATAAACCCGGTCAGCACTGTAACAGGACCCTCTAGTAGGACATTCCCATGAAATCTGGTATGGTGGGCATGCAGGTGACCCACCCTGTCATTGCAAAAGAATGTTAATAAACATCCTAAGAGTTTTTTTTTTTTCCTAAAGGCATCTCTTATATAAAGCTTTTGAGTTTTACTAATTAGTTTTAGCCTGAATTTGTTTGCAAAGTGGGGGCTGTTACGATATCTTCATTAGTTCTCATAAGTAAAAAAGGTGTTGAGTGGAAGAGTGCCATGCAGAGAGTGGATGGTGGTGACGTGTCATTGGGAAGACCAACCTGGGTGGAGAATGATGAGGGCAGAGGGTGAGGGTGCCTGTCATGCTGGCCTAGGAGTAGGTGGAGGGGCACATCCAGCTCTGCCCACCTCCATGCTTGGGGAGAGAGAGCAACACCCCTGCTCACAGCCCCACAGTCACAGGATGAGGCCCAAACCCCGAGCTCGGTGCCCAGCACAAGGGCCCACAGTGGTGGCTGGGCAGGCCTGAGCCAGCTCCGCTGTACTAGCTGGGCCACCTTGAGCCAGGTTTCTTAACCTTCCTAAGCCTCCGTTTCCTCTTGTGTAAGGCGGAGGCAGTAGCAGCCGCCTCGCGGGGCTGTAGGGATTACATGAGGATGTCTGTGGGGCCGGCAGCTCGGTGCCTGGCACGAAGGGAGTGCTCGGCAAACACTGGTTGCTGGTACTTGAATTCATAAATATTTCACAGTGACTGACATGCCCACCCACAGGACAGCTAGCCCTGGATCTGCCTCTCTTGTTGGCCAAGCGTGTCTCTCAGCAAGCACTCAGTCAGGATGGCTATTGTAGAACATATGTTGTTCCACAGCCCTTGGCAATCTGGCAGCCTACTCTTGCCACTACCCCTCTCGTGCCCCGCCCCGGCCACCAAACCACACTGAGGGTCTGATTCCCTTCCAGCACGCCACGCTCTCCCAGCCTTCACACCTGATATCCCTCAAGCTGGGAACCCTTCAGGCCCCTTCTCCACCGGGCACACTCTCCAAGACCACTCACATCCCGCAGAGCCTTTCCTTGGCCCCGCAGGCCGAGTAAGCTCCTCGTCTCCCACCCCCCGCCACCCCCATCCCTTTCCTTCCGTCTTTTATCACTCTGAACACGCAGTACCTGAATCATCTGTTCGTGATGTTCTCCTCCACTGCATGGTGAGTCTTGAGGCTTATTTGTGTTTATATCCCCAGCGCTGTGCCTGGCACAGTAGGGAGAGGCTCAATAGATAATTCTTGAACTGATGAATGAATGCATAACAGCCATCAGGGACCTTTGGCCTGATGCATCTTGTGCAGCACACCTGGGCCTGTTTGTGCCTCAAACGCACCCAGAGATCGGAATTCCAGATAGAACCTACCCACTCCTTTTTCTTGTCTACCAGCAGCTTCCATTTTAAGACTAGAAGGCCAAAAATCTGGGCTTTGGGGTCAGCCAGATCCGTGTGTGAATCCCAGCTCTGCCGCTCGCTGGCTCTAGGACCCCAACTGTTCATTGTTCCCTGGCAGCCTCAGCTTCTACCTCTGTGAAATGGAGACACCAGCACCCACCCTGCAGGGTTGTTGGGGAGATTCGATGAGATGATGGGGGGTGGTGTAAGTGCCCATCTTGGAGTGGATTCCTGCCAGACCTAACCCTGATCCCAGAGGCAGAGACAGTGCAGGCACCCCAGGTAGCAAGGTGGGTAGGTGGGCACAATTAGCTAGCACCCTACCAATCTCTTTTCCAGGGCAGGCCATTTCACACCGACCAAGTTGGAGTCCAGGAGGACAGAACAGGATTTGAGCTGCAGGATGTTTGGACTTGAAATGGACCGAGTGTGTGATAGTTTGTGTGTGGTTCCTCCTCTTAAGCCACATATTTGATTTCTTTCTCCCCTGGTTCTTACCTTCAGGTTCCTGTAAAGTTAAATCAGTAAGTCTGAAGGCAGAATGGGGCTTCCTTCCCAAGGAACCCCGTATGCCTAGATGGGGGCCCTTATCTTCCCCAAACTTCCCATCCCACGGGTCCCTGGGAAAGTAGGGGAGCTCTTAGAATTAGGGGAAGAAGGGGCCTAGCCAAGGTCCTGTAGGTGCTGCAGGCCTGTTACAGAGGGAAGCCAGAGTTCTAGACCCCACTGACAGGTGCTCCTCTGTTGTCGCTGCTCTGAGATAGAGTGGCCCTACCAGGGCAGGAAACCCAAATTTCTAGTGCCCAGCCCTGTGCCATAAAGATATCAATATCCTTAGCATTGATTTCCCCAAGACAACCCTGCAAATTAGGTATTATCTTCTCCATTTTCTAAGTTGATAGTACTTGTTCAATAAATGATAGCTATTTGTGTCCAGCAATGTGCTATGTACTAGACATGCCTTATCTCATTTCATGCACATGACCACCCTGTGATGCAAGTATTAGCCCCACTGTCCACATGTGGAGACTGAGGCTTGGTCAGTTCAGGTGGGTGGCCCCAGGGCTCTCCACTAGTGAGCCCTGACTGCATAGCACGGTGTGTCTTGGAACCCAGCTCGCTCTGCCTCCAGTGTCTGCACAACCATTCGGCCACACAGGTGGGTTGTGCTTGAGGACCTGACTCTCCAGCTGGGTGTCTCTGCCCATCATGTTCTGGGCCACAAGAGAGCCATCACAGTGGCAAAAATTCAGGCTGTTTGAACCAGCTTCCTGCAAGGGTCCAGGTAGCTAGGCCCTTTGGGCCAGGACTCCCAGGTGCTTCTCTCCCAAGGTGGGGTCCTTCAACCACCATCAGGAAAGGCCTCAGCCCTGATGGAAGGCCTCAGCCCAGAGGGGCAGGCTCCTGGCCCCATCCCTTCTCAAGTGATGCACTGAGCCAGAGGGCCAGAGTCTGGCAACCAAGTCTGTACCCGACCCTCACCCCCCAGGTCCTAAGAATCCCCCTTGCTGGCTCTGGGGCTCCCGTGTAGCACAAAGGGCCCCTCTGGAGGCTGACCTTAACTGTTGGCCTTGCCCTTCTTTCCCCACCCCTCGGGGTGGGACAACTCACCATGCCCCCAGACCCGTAGGCAATGTTTAGGTTCCTGTGCCCTAGAAAAGGGCAAGTGGTACAGGTTCAAGTGCTGCTCACTGCTGTGTGTCCAAGGCCAGAGCTCTGCCTTCCCAGAGACAAAGGCTCCGGCCTCTCTCTGTGCCTGTTATAAGGTCATGGGTGCCCAATTCTAACAAAGGCGGTGGAGAGACAGCAGAGTGTTTGGGGCTGAGAGCCTAATAATGGTTGAGGGTGAGACCTCTAGGACCTAAGTGGGCCGTTGTGGCAGCCACTGGTCACATGTGGCTCTTAGCATTTGAAATGTGCTTCTTCAAATTGAGATGTGCTGTATGTGTACAGTGCACACCAGATTTTGAAGACTTAGTACAAATAAAAGTATGTAAAATATCCCATTAATAATTTTTTAAATGGATTACATGTTGAAATGATGTTTTGGATATATTGTGTTAAATAAGATATTAGAATTAATTTCTCTTGTTTCTTTTAACTCTTAATGTGACTGCTAGGAAATTCCTAACTACCTACCTGACTGGCATTATGCTTCTCTTGGGCAGTGCTGCTGTGGACCTGAGTTCAGAGTCTGCCTTCTCCTCCCGTCAGCTATGTGTACTTGAGCAGTTTACATGACCTCTTTGAACCTGAGTTGCTTCATCTGGGAAAGGAGGGCAATAATAATTCCTCACAGGGTTGGTTATAATTGGGTTTTAACAAGAAAATATACACAAAGCCCTAATGCGTGCTTGGCACAGAGTAAGTGGTCAGTAAATGGTGGCTGCTCTTGCTTCACAAGCTCCCTGAGGGTCTGTACATGGCCTCTTGGGACAGCCCACAGGAGTTAACTCCAGCGACTTCTGGGAGGAGGGGGAGGGAGGATGGTGGAGTGCAGGGGCGGCCAGCCTGGACAGTGTCCAGCCAGGCAGCAGCCCACGTACCAGCCTGCTCCGTCCCAGGCTTGCCCAGCCCTGGGGAGACCTGAGCCAGACTTTCCCTCGGGTGGATCTCTGGCCAGCACTGGGAGAAAACGGCCAGAGAGAGAGCCTGGCTTGGGGCACTGCTTGAGGGTATTGGAGAAGCAGCTCCCACGTTAGGGTACATCCCCCTTCTGGATCCCACCCTGCCGGGCTCTGGGGAAGGGCCTTCCCGCTGCAAGACAAGCACAAGATAAGGGCGGGAGTAGCTCCTTTCTTGCAGATGGAGGGCCCAACGTTCCTCAGCCCGCACAGAACTGGGGGAGGGCCTGCAGGATGAAATGAAGCCACATCAGGGCTGTAGGGCAGGGGTCAGCCGCAGCCAAGCCCTCTGTACCTCCCCTTGGGTGAGGAGAGGGCACCTGAGGCCTAGAGCTCTGGACACTGGCCAGTAGTCCGAGCTCCTGGTCACTTCCCAGCCTGCCCTAAGGACGGTTCCCCCATGCTGCCCAGTCACATGTCTCCCCAGGCAGGGCCAGCTCTCACATCCTCGCTTCCTTGAAGAGCTGGGACCAGACCCAACCCTGTGTCGCCAGGGTCCTGTGGAACAGACTGAGCTGCCTCCCGGAGCAGCCATGGTTCCTTACCCCCAACCTATCTCCTGCCCCCCTCCCCGCCCCAGAATGCCAGGGCTCCTTTCCCCCACCCTCCATCCCCTCCTGCCTACCCTGTTTTGGGGCTGGTTTCCCTGGTGGGGCAGCAGGGCACCATTCTTATTTGCATAAACAAGAGCCCTGGGCTGGGGCTGGGCTGGGGGAAGGACAATCTCAGGAGGTGGGGGTCACCTCTATTGTTCCCCTAGCCACCCTGGTGGTCTTCCTGCTCCTCTAGCCCACCCCTTCTGGGGCCCAGAGCTGGCTGGCCTGCGGGAAGCAGCCTGGCTGTTTTCTATAGGGCCCATCACCATGGCACCGGCCAGGGAAGGGCTGGGCCCAATGGGGCATTGGCCCCCAGCCGCCCTCCCCGAGGAGGAGCAGGGAGTGGCCCTGGGCCTGCTCCCCAGAGACCGTCATCGGGATTAGGGTATCGACTTTCCCCAGCTTTCCAGGTGGCTGCTGGTGGCACCTATTGAATTCCGTGCCCGCCGTCCGCTCCCTGGGCTGTGGAGGTGGAGGTGACTGGGCGGCCACCTGCGGGGGGCGGGGGCGCTAGGCTCCTTGAGGGAGAGAAGGGATGGCGGGAGGCAGCCACAGCAGGCCTATGACAGGATTTGGGACAGCCTGAGAACCAGAAGGTGGGAGAAGGCCCCATGAGAAGAGTCTGGAGGCAGCCCTCCTGGCAGGGTCTTTTCTGGAAAGCGAGTCTGATGTTGTCTGAAAGTTAGACTCAGCCCCATCCAGCCCCCAGCCGCCCCAGCCCATTTGCACTGCCTATTGGCCACCATTGCCCCAAGTTCCTTCCTCTCCCTTCTGGGTCTCTGCCAGTCTCCTCACTGAGCAGATCCTGATTTTTACTTCCAAGCTGTCATCGTCACTGGGAATCCCACCTGAGACTCTGAACACTCTGGGGCCACATTCCCCTTGAAGTCGCCCCACCCCCCACCCCTGGCTCTAGAGCTGGCATCATGGCATAAGGCAGCTCCTGGGGGCCACACACGAGGCCCAAGATGGCCTGGACTTTCCATTTACACCTTTTTCCCGGAGGCAGAATCCTAGCCCTGCCCCAGCCCTAAGGGCACAGGCCCAGGAACAATGGTGGGCAAGCTGCAGCCAGGTGCCTGGCCCTCCCCATCTTCTCTACTCAGTGCCCGGCCAGGACCCCCAGGTCCCCAGAGAGGCTGCCCCTAGGGACTCCTCCAACCAGCACCAGGCTCCACCCAGGCTGGGATGGGCTCTTTTGATGGGCTGACTCAGCAGCTGGCAATGACACCTCCTGGAGACAGTTGGGGGAGGGGTTGAAAGAAACAAAGCTGGTCTCCCTGGAAGAAGGGGAAGCCCTTGCCCCTTCCTGTGGGAAGGGAGGGAGCCTCCAGGGACTTAGGAAGGAGGGAGCTATGGGGCTCTGTAGGTGTCTGAACACTTAGGAGAACTACCTGGGGCTTCCTGTCCCCCTGCCCAGCCACCCCCATGGGGCAGTGGAGCAGGTTCCAGGGCAGGGGAAGGGAGCAGCAGGGGCCTGCACCCTCAGGCTGGGTCCCCCATTTCCCCCAATCCTCATGGCTTGGTGCTGGCAGAGGGGAGCGAGGTCCAAAGCAGGCCCTCCGGCTTTGATGACAGGTGACCAGGCAAGGGGTCCTGGGGTGAAGTGTGCTGAGGATCGGTAAGGGAAGCCAACAGCTCAGAGTCCCGGGCCTGAAGGTGGGCATCGCGGGGCAGCTAATGCAGCCCTGCCAGCCAGGGGAGCACCCAGAGCAGCCAGGCCCCCCCGGCCCCATTCCAGCCACAAACCCAGCCCAGGCCTGCTCACTGCCGCGTCACCCATCCCAAGCTCAGGCCGGAGCTCTGGCTGCAAGTGGCCTTCAGCACCGGAAGGAAGGCTGTGGTTTTGTCAGCTCCCAGCAGAGAACTCAGCCACTGCAGGGAGATCAACCCAGTGCTTGTGACTCCTGTTGAGGAGCTCCAAGTGGGCCTTGTCCCAGTCGGACTTGGGTCCTTAAGGGCCAGGCCACAGATGGTGGAAAGAACATGGGTTCCAAGTCAGAGCCGGGTTGGAGATCTGCCTTCACTGTAAGGCTGTGTGACATCAGGCAGTGGGCTTAACATTGCAAGTCTCAGTTTCCCCATCTTGAAGATGGGGGTGACCAGCCCCAGGCAGGTTGCTATGGGAAGGCTCTTTGGAGTGAGGGGAGGCGGGGAGCAGCAGAGACATCGGAGCTGCCCCCTCCCTTCCCCGTGATTCACCCTCCCCACTTTCTCAGGGTGACCGCAGAAAGCTGAGGCTGCCCTGGTGGTGGCAACTGGTCAGACCTGTTCCTGCTCACCTCGGCCAGCCCGGAGGGAGGGCTGGGCTGGCAGCTTTGTGGAGGGATTAGCTGGAGGGCAGAAGAGCCTCACTTATTCCCGGAAAAAGATCCCGGAGGGCTGTGTGGGTGCCAGCTGGGCTGCAGGCTGCAGGCGGGGCTGCATCAGCGGGCCTGCTGTGAGTGGGCCCTACAGTGAGGAACAGGAGGGGGTGAGGAGAACTTGGGAGAAGCGGGTGTCTCTGTGGGTCCCCCACTTTTTTATGCTCACTGAATTGTCTTTGCTGTTGTTTGGGATGAGGGGAGCCCGCTGAAGGAGGAAGGCGGGAATGGCCAGGGGCCTTTAACCCGGATTAGGGTGAGCATAGGCCCAACCGTCACCCTCCTTCCATCTCGGCCTCTCCACAACCCCACCAACATCCTGAAACACAGAAGGACCTGCCCAGGCACTTAAAGGAAGGCACAGTCACCTCCCGGCCACCCCCCTGAGAGCAGAGGGTGGGGCCTGAGTCTCGCCGCAGATGGCAGCTACCTCCTGAGGCTGGCAAGTCGGGGCAGAGACCTACAGGCCCTCCTCGCCTTCCCCACCCATCCCTCACCTTCCCCACTCCCAGCTGGGGATTGAGATTTCAGAGCAGCCTGGCACCCCACCCCCACCCCCCCCCAGACTCTCACTTCTCAGCTTCATGCGACTCTTCATTAGTATTAGCAACCAGGAGAAAGTCTACATGTGCACAGGGATTTTACAGTTGTAGTGTTTCCATGTATGTTAATTATCTCACTCGGCCTCACAGCGACCCTGGGAGGCAGGCGGCACTAAGAATGGTCTGTAAATGAGGAACCCGGGGCTCTGAGAAGGAAAGTACTGCCCCAGGTCACAGAGCCAGTAAGCAGGGAAACTGGAACTTGGGCGAGGGCCGTGATACCGGCCATTGCTTATTGCCTGGCGTCCTGGGTGATAACCCAGAGCTAGCAGGCTGGCCACTGCGGCCCTGCCCCCAGCCTGGGAGGAAGGGGACAGGGACCCCGAATCAATCCTTGGGCTCAGGCTTCTGGCCGAGGTTTCACTTACTTGGCCCACTCACACCCCTATCCCCTCCATCATGTAAACGTGTCCTAGGGCTGCAGTTTCTAAACTAAGCTGCTTAAGTCGGACCAAAGATGGTGAAAACCATTTTCAGCTGAGTGAGTGCTCAAGAGAAAGCTGCCTGTGCCATTTCAATAGGCCACCCTCTCCAGCCATGGCCATAGCCACGCTGGGATCCCTTCAGCCCAGCCCTGCTTTTCCCAGCCCCTCCCCTTTCAGGCTCCTTGGGGACCCACAGGGGTTCTGTTGCTGCCTTGGCCCTCGGCTGGACCAGCCTTTGTTCTGCCAGTAGGGTGTCCTTGTCCTGTCTAGGCCCCCTGTCTGTGCCATCCCCAGCTCCCTCTTGGCGGGGATGAGATGGGAGCTGTGTAGGTGAGGATAGGCTTTACTGTAAACATGTGACCAGCTTTCAGTAAACACATGCCCCTGCCTCCCCTGCTGCAGAGAACGGGGTACAAAGGGGGTCCCCAGTCACATGTGCCAGGTACCCACACGCCACCCCCAGGAGGGCCAGACTGAGCCATAAGCAGGGAGGGATGAGGTAGCAATCAAAGGAATATAATAAACCTTAGAATGTCAGAAGGGGAAGGGACTTGAGAGGTCATCTGGTCCATCCCTCATTTGCCAGAAGAGGAAACTGAGGCTTGGACGGGGCCAGTGTTGCGCCCAGGGTCACCGAGGCAGTGTGCTGCAGTGCCGGGTCTCCGTGCTGGTCTCCTGAGTCAGGCCAGCATTCTCTCACGTTGCTGTGGAGGCTCTAAGCAAACTTGCGTTATTCCCAAATCTTCCTTGGTGGGGAGGTGGGGTCGGGTGCAGGGCAGTGAGGGCAGGACTCAGGATGATGCGGCATGGCCGTGGACCCTCCTTTATCCCCACAGCATGAGCTTCGGCCTCGGCTCTGCACCATGAAGAAGGGCGCCAATGGCTACGGCTTCAACCTGCACAGCGACAAGTCCAAGCCGGGCCAGTTCATCCGGGCAGTGGACCCTGACTCGCCTGCCGAGGCCTCAGGACTCCGGGCCCAGGACCGCATCGTGGAGGTAATGTGTCTTGCCTCTTCCCAGGCTCTTCCTTCCGGACTGCCTCCCTACAGATAAGCAACGCTTGGGGCAGTCACCACACCATCTGCTCCTTGGTTAGCCCATGGGGCCCAGGCAGCCCATAGATGCCAGATAAATGGATGGAGGGAGTCGTGGGGGAGAATGGTGGGTGGGTGGGCAGGAGAGAAGAAAGGAAAGATGGGTGATGGATGGATGGATGGACGGAAGGACGGACAGACTGACTTCCTTCTTGCCCCCAACTCCCCTGAGCCCTTCTTCACCAAGCAGACAAACTCAGTGCCCGTGATGCACCCATCCATCCAGGTTTCCCACTGCCTGAGGCCTCCAGATCAGGCACAAGGATGGGGGCGGGAGGGTGAACCCCTTCTCCGGAGTGAGGCTGTTAGGCGCATTCATACACCTTGTGCTGTGCTCCGTGGGAGGGGAAACGTGAACCAAATGCTTTGGGCGGGTCCCAGAATCTCAGTCTTAGAACCCTAGAGCTAGATCAGCTCTCCCAAGACTTCTCATTTTACACACGTACAAACCAAGGCCCAGAGAGGGAAGTCGGATGGCAAGTATGTAGAGAAGCCAGGGCCCAGCCCGGGCCTCCCAGATCTTTCCCGTCCCATCTGTCACAGCTGGGTTTGTTTAGTCTCATCGGATATTTTCTTTGGCTTTTCCCATGTGTCCTGCCTCCTCATCTGACTGTCAGGTGGGAGGACCACTTGGCCTAGTTCAGGATCCTATAGGCAGGGGGCACTGAATGTCCCCAGATTGCCAACTGGCCAAGGACAAAGAGGACCACTTGTATCTCCTCCACCTGACCCCTCAGAACTGAGGCCTATGCCAGTAACTCCTGACCCTACCCACAGGTGAACGGGGTCTGCATGGAGGGCAAGCAGCACGGGGATGTGGTGTGTGCCATCAAGGCTGGTGGGGACGAGACCAAGCTGCTGGTGGTGGACAGGGAGACTGATGAGTTCTTCAAGAAATGCAAAGTGATCCCATCTCAGGAGCACCTGAATGGTGAGCTGGGTCGGGCAGCAGGAGACCTCCAGGTCAGAGGTGTGGGCCCATGCTCTAGACTTGACTGTGTCCCGGATAAAGGGTGGGCAGCTTCCTGCCTCGAAGCCCCCTCGCTTTCCTTCAGGGGAGGTCCAGAGGTGTGGGTTGGGAGAGAGGGGCCTATGTTTGGAAAGGAAGCAGGGATTGGCAGTGGTCCCTGAGGATGGCATATGACAGGATAAGCTGGCACGAGGAATGGCGGGATGGGACAGAACTGCTGGTTCCCCAGCCAAAGCTGCAGCACCAGACGGAGGCCTTGGCCCCACGCTCCACCCCCAGCAAGTCCTCAGGGAAGTGGTGATCCGAGGAGGGGGTTAACTCTGGGGAGGCCTCCAGCCTTTACTTGGTTAGATCAGAGTCCAATGACAGAGGCCCAGTGCCTCCCCCTCCCTTCTCTCAGGTTGTCTTGGCAACCCAAGCTTGCTGGCTCCAGAGAGCAATGGGTGCCCCCTCAGTCCCTGGGCCCCTGCCCTCCCCAGCCCCCACCAACACCCTGCCAAGCCTGGCACCTCCCCCTGCCAGAGCCCAAGCCAAACAGGGCAGGGCTGCTACACTGGGCAGGGAGAAGTTAAGCAGTGCTCTGCAGTCTAGTCTGGACTTTCTCCCTGGGAAGATGGCTCCTGGGGGCACAGAGAAGGGTGGAACCTCTTTGGACTTTGCAATGGGTGGGACCTCCCTGAGGGTGTCAGGGTTATATCCAGGGGCGGGGGGGTGGGGTGGGGGGCGGCGGTCCACACGAAGGTCCTGGCACAGACTTAGATCCCTAGCTGGAGGGGCCCATTGAGTCCCACAGTTCTTGGAAAGTTGATGGGTCAGTTGAAATCCCTAGCAGACTCTGGGCATCGGAGGTGGGCATCACCTTACCCTTGTCTCCCAAGTTCATGGAAACCAGGTAACTCAGATAATCTCCTTACTCAGTGAGGGGGAAACTGAGGCCCAGAGAAGCCCCAGCCTTGCTTCTGGGGACATGGTGTGGGGGAAGACTCAGCTGAAATCTGGATTCCACTCAGCTCCTCAGATACCTTCCCGTGTCTCCCCCAGCATCCTTCTCTCCCCACCCCCAAGTAATCAGCCCTCCGATATGTCTCCTTCTTCGTCTCTCTCTGGCTGGGTACGAAGAGCCCTAAGAAGTACAGTGACTGCAGCCTCTGGCCAGAGGACCTGCACAGGGAGGGGCTGGGGGCAGGGCTCCTCCCCAGGTGTCCCTCGGGTTCTCCAGGATGGTGTCCTTTCCCCATTCCTCCCAACTGGACATCACTGTCCCTACAGAGGAGGGCCCTCCCCTCCCAGCGGCTGCCTCCTGACCACAGTGAGACAGCCCTGGAGCTCGTGGGGAAGGGACCGGCTTGGAGAGAGTGGGAGAGTGAGCATCCCTGTGCCCCTACCCGACTGTTGTGGGAGGCTGTGGGTGTCAAAAGGGCAGAGACAGTGTCAGGAATGCCTGACCGCCTGCGCCAGGTCCAGGGCGAGGGGGAAGATGCTCACTGATGTTAGGCTCAGAGTTCAGAAGAAACCCACCCAGGCTCACCTGTCCCTGGAGATGGAACAGCCCTCCTTGCACTGACGTGGGGCCTCTACCCTAAGCAAGTCCAGTGAGGATGACCCCAGGCCAGTGTTCTCTTCCTCTGAACCCTCCTGCCACCACCAGGTTTTCCATTGGCTGGGGGAGGGCACACCCAGGACACTGCCCTGAACCCTCTTGTGCCCTCATCTCTGCATTGGCAAGTGGCTGAGGCAGGTACTAACCATAATCTGGGTGTGGTTCCAAGTCTGGTGACACCGTCATCACCTAGGAAGCATTTTAAAAATGCTGATTCTGGGGCCAGCCCCATGTCATAGTGGTTAAGTTCACCCGCTTCGCTTTGGCAGCCCAGGGTTTGCAGGTTTGGATCCTGGGTGCGGACCTACGCACCGCTTATCAAGCCTTACTGTGGCAGGTGTCCACATATAAAGTAGAGGAAGGTGGTCATGGATGTTAGCCCAGGGCCAATCTTCCTCAGCAAAAAGAGGAGGATTGGCAATGGATGTTAGCTCAGGGCTAATCTTCTTCACCAAAAAAAAAAAAACAAAAAACCGCTGATTCCTAGACCTGCCCCAGACCCACTGAGTCAGAAGCTCTGGTGAGGCCCAGAAATCTATTTCTAACAAGCTTCCCAGGTGATTCTTAGGCAGCCAGCCTGGAATTTCAACTCCATCTAGGACAATGCTTTTTTCAAACAGCTCAATACCCATCAGTGGTTCATGAGATTTAGTAGGCAGAGACCAGCCTGTTTTGTTAGGTGAAACTGAATAGAAAATATCAAACAGCATTGTGATGTAGTAAGGATGAGTTTTTGGGGGATGTAGTAAGGGTAGTTGGTTTTGTGAAACTTGTGCTATACATGCACAATCTTTGTGTCACTGGGTCATCAAATGTACTTGTAGTGGGGTGCAGTCAAGACTTTTAAGCACTGACCTAGGGAACAGGATCTAATTATCTGCCCAACTCTCACTTCCTCTCCATCCTCACTCCATCCACATTCCCTCGTGCTTCTGGACTCACCTCTGCTCTTTTTTCCTCCACGTAGGTCCCTTGCCCGAGCCCTTTACCAATGGGGAGATCCGGAAGGTAAAGGCAGACCCGCTAACTGCTTCTCTGGTCTCAGTCGGGGGCTGTGGGGAAAGGTGGAAGGTGGCATGGTTGGGAAAAGGAGAGCTGTCCAGCTCAGGCTGAAACTTCAATTTCCAAGCTCCTCCCTCCTGAGCTCCAAGCTCTATAACGGTCGGTATACCCCTTAGCCCCTGCCTAGGGCCAAGGCATTCGGGAGGGAGAGGCCTGGCTGGGCCCCTCTGCAGCCTGCCATCCTGGGTGACAAGCCCCGCCTCCAATCCCCCACCGTACAGAAGAGGCCATTCTTCCCCCCAAGAACAGAGCTTCAGTGTCTGGCCGTGCTGCCCGGCCCCTGCTACTTCCAGTCTGGGTTGGAAGAACAAAGCCCCTCCCCCCTCCTCCCCAGGCAGAAGGGAAGAGAAGGCAGTGGAGGCTGGGGAAGAGATGGTGGGGCCGGGTGCCAGCTGAGCTCACAGAGGAGCCCAGGCAGGAGCTGAGCGCCAAGCTGAATCCCTGGCCAAGGCCTTCACTCTGGGACGGGCCGACTCAGAGTCGGACCACAGAACAGGAGTTCTCTGTAGGGACTGCTCAAAGGTTTCCCTTCCCCAGGGTGTTCCTGCTGGGGGACACAACAAGGGGGGCAGCCCTGGACCACCTGAACCTTCTGTCACTCAGCCTATGGGTCTAGAACTCTCATCCACTTAATTCCTTCAAAGCCCTTCTTGGCTGCTTTGGGGTTAAGGGTTCAAGATTCCTGGGGTCAAGTCCAAATAAACAGGTGGGCCACAAAAGGTTCGGGGAGCATCCCATGTGTTCCCCATGCCAAGCAAAGAGGCTCCCAGTGTCCCCACACTCCAGAGGCCCCTTCCTGGTCACTGGCCCAAAAGGTGAGTCAGCCCTGCAGGCTACACTGGGAGGACTTGTGGGGAGTAAGCAATTCAGCTAATCCCACAATGGTCCCTCCTGCCTAGGTGGTGCAGCCAGGCTGTCCACTGATCCTTGGAGGAATGTAAAACTGTAAATCCCCTGAGGGGCCCTGGCAGGCTCAGGCCATGGGGCTTTGGGGTGGATGGCAGGGGCCTGAGTGGAACTTCTCAGACCAAGGCACCTGTCTTCCCTGGGAACACCCTTCCTTGCTCAGGACTTCCCCACCCCATCCCCTGACAACCCACACCCCTGTTCTCTGTGCCAGGAGAACAGTCGTGAAGCCCTGGCCGGAACAGCCTCCGAGAGCCCCAGGCCAGCCCTGGCAAGATCCACCTCCAGTGATACCAGTGAGGAGGTAGGCTGGCCGGCTGGGCGGGTGGGGGATGGCCCTGGGTTACAGGAAGCCCATTCCCAGGCCACACTTGTTCCTGGCACACTAGCCAGCCGTGGAGGTCACGTGCTGAGCCACGTTCTGTTCTTGTGACCTGGCTACCCTGGGCGCTGCCCCAAGGGAACCACCTTGCCGAGGCTCGGGGCCCAGAGCCTCGCCAGGCACCGACTCCCACTCTCGGCCTCTCCCTCCTCTTTATAGCTGAATTCCCAAGACAGCCCCAAGAAACAGGCCTCCACGGCACCCTCATCTACCTCCTCCGACCCCGTGCTGGACTTCAACATCTCCCTGGCCGTGGCCAAAGAGAGGGCGCACCAGAAACGCAGCAGCAAACGGGCCCCGCAGATGGACTGGAGCAAGAAAAACGAACTCTTCAGCAACCTCTGAGCACCCTCCACCAGCGCCCCAGGAAAGCTGGAAGGGCCGGCCAGTCCCACACCCTGACCTAACTCCCTTCCCCTCCTCCCCACTTACCCCAAATCGACAAACAAATCAGCACCAGCATCTCCCATCTTGGCAAATCTGATTTTTCTAGAGAACTATATTCTTCCCTCACTGCAGGGAAGGTGAATGTTTTTCCGTCCTGCCCCAATCAAAAAGCAGGCTCTGTCCCCCTCCTCCTCACTGATGCTTCAGCATGTCCCCTTGCCACCACACCTGGGACATCACTGGGACCTGCACCAAGCAAGGATCGCGGGACCAGGCAAGAGGTTGTCCTCCCTCACGACCCCGATGATGACTGGGTCCAGGGTTGATCAAGGACTAGATTACAGCGGCGACATCTCAGAGTGGACGGGGTGCATCATCCTGAGAGCTGCGGCTTGGGCATCTTATTTTTGTTCATTTGATTTTTTTTTTTTTTTAAGAGTGCAGTATCGCAGAATTTAGAGGGATTTTTGTTTCCTTGATTAACGTGATTTTCTGGGTTGTTGCATCCAGGACAAAGCAGCAGCCTTAGCCTTAAACTTTTGTTTCTTCTCCCACCCTAGAGACCCTGGCAGCATGGGAAGGGTTTGACCACGCCCTGCCCAGACCTGAGCCAGGCACCACCATTGTAAGGAAACTCCATCAGAAATCCAACCGGTTTCTCCAAACCGCCTCAGCCTCTGTGTCTTCCTTTAGAGCTCTGTCCTGGTCTTGAGAAGTGGCAAACAGGTGTTCCCAGGGTGGCCTCTGGCTGAGAGGGTAGGGTACAGCTGGAGGGAGAGGATGGGCCAGGGCTGCCTCCCAAGCCTGGGAGTGGGAAGTGGGTAGCTTTAACCAGCCTCAAACCTGTCACTGCCCAGGTGTCCAGACTGAGTCCTGTGGGAGTGAGATGCACCCAGCTCCTGTGTACTTCACTTGGTGGTCAAGGTGCTTGTGCACGCCGGGGCTGCCCAACAGATGTTTTTCGGGGAGACGGGGGTGAGGCTGAGACCCACATGCTCAGAGCCTTCTGAGAGGTTCCTCTAACTCCAGGAGCATTGGAGCATTGAAAGCGTGAATCCCAGATGGAGCTAGATTAGGAATGCAAAGACTCGGCTTTAATCTTTCTGCCCACAGCCAGTGGGGTGCAGGATTCCCAGGAGTGGCCTCAGCTGGCGCCAGCTACTCTATCTTATCTGGCCATGTACCTGATTGGAGGGCAGTTGTCCAGGCCTAGGGGAAAACAGACCTGGCCTGCTGGGCCCCAGGACATGCCTAGTGGCAGGTGGGGTAGAGGCGACCTTCCAAGGGCAAAATGTCCTGCTCCTCCACAAGAGATCTTTATAACCCTGGCACCTGAGGCCTCATCCTGGAGGTGTGCCAGGGTGCCCTGTGAGGGCTGAGGCTCCTGGGCTGGGAGGTTCCAGGGCAGGTGCTCAGAGGGAAGGAAGGGAAGGTGGCCCCAGGCTACTCTCCATTCAACCAGGAGACCACTCAGAAGCCAGGTTTCTAAGACTGAGAACAAGTAAAGAAGAGAGAGAGTGAGCCAGGGAGAGGACCTGTGGAGTCCTTGGGGTTGAGAGGAGGACCGGTCACTATCAGACCATCTTGGCCCCTTGTTAGAGTTTGGATTCCACCAGCCTTAAGAGGAACCATCCAAAACTCTTATCATGGCACCAATCACCCCAGGCCCTGCTTGGCTGGGCCTGGCCTGCCCCCACCCACCCTTGCCTCTACCCTTGACCCCTGAAAGAGGGCTGCCACAGATGATCAGGCCTGAAGACTGCCCCATGGGGCTGTGGAGGGGCCCCTCCCTACATCACCTGCTGGGTGGGGAAGCCCTAGGGACTTTTGACTCTGGTTAAGCTGATGACAGGTGGAAGGAACAGGTGGCTCAGAGGGAACTCCTATCGCTGAAGGGCCAGGGGCATGGTACAAAAGGGGCCCCAGCAAGCGAAATTCGTGTCTTAGATTCAGGCACATTTTAGATTCTAGTTTTTCACATGCATAATCTGGTGTAAGATGCCAGGATCGAGAGGACTGGGAGCTGGGTGGCCTCAGCAAGAGTTCTGGCTCTGCCATCACAAGCTCTGAGGCCTTGGGCAAGTTGCTTCAACTTGCCTGGGACTGTTTCCTCCCCTCAAAAATGTTCTGGGGGCCCTCAAGAGTCTTCTCCATGACTGTGTTCTGAAACATGCCTGGCCTTTCTAGACAGCCACGCCAGATTATGACAGTGCACGTGGGATGGTTAGAAGTGTCCTCACTGAGGTGGGGTGACCTGGCCCTGCTCTGCCTGTTAAGCACAGGTTGCCAGGCAGCCTGGCCATCCCAAACCTGTGCCTCCAGTGCCCCCTCATGGCCTTGTTAGGTGTAGCTGCTCCCAGAGGTGGAGGGGTGAGGAGTGGAGAGTTGGGACACAGGTGCCTTCAGGAGGGTACTGCTGAGTGGCCTTGGCTTCCTCCTGCAGCCCTTGCAACTGAGCAGGAGGCTTGAAGTTTCATCAGCAGAGGGGTGCTCTCCAGCCATAAGGAGTTGTATCCCAAACTAACTTACTTGACACTCAAAACTGGCTCCAAAGAAGAGAAAGAAGGAGTAAGGACACTTGCCCACTTTTTAAGCCACTTGTCTGTCCTTCCAGGATTGACCTCATTCGTTTCCAAACCTCCCAGGGTCACACCCAGCCTGCTTCCTCAAGACAAAAGACTGAGCTACCCCTGCCCCATTTCTATCACAATGGATCGGATGCTGGAGGCTGGCCTCCTGGTAGCTCAGTTCCACATGGGCCCAATGAGAACACGGGGAAAGCTGGCCATACAGTGTGCTTTACTCCTGGCCTCTGGCCTTCCAAGGGAAAGGGAGGTCCTGCCCGTTCACCAGGCGCCCCTTCACCTCCAGCTCCCACTTCCACCCAGGCCCCTCCCATGGATCCATGCTGTCCACTCCAGGTTCTGAGAGTATGAGTCCAGGTTTGGTCAGGAGGAAGGGCTGGCCCTGGAGTGGCTGCCAGCCTGAGGGAGGCCAAGGCAAGTCTGGCCCAGAGTCTGAAAGGCCCCGAAAGGAGATTCCTAGCCTGGAGCGGGGCCAGGAACATTCTGCCCTGAAGGTCCTGTCCATTCACCTCCTGTTGCAGGGTTCTGGTCTTTTGGAGTGTGTGGTCCTGACAGCCTCATTCACACAGGGTGGCTGCCCACAAGGCCGGCTGTCAGTGGGGCTCCAACAACCCATCTCTGTAGGGCTTCTCTTCCACGTGGCTGGTCTGCTGCAGAAGCCACTGCCGCTCTGGCTCAGTCATCGTCAGTCTGAGTGTCACCTCCTGGAAGACGGTGCTCACAGCCACCTATGTGAGTCCGAGAGAATAGGGCTGGCTAAGTTACAGCCATAGTTCTGGCATCACCGGGTCCCACCACCCAGACCCAGGCCTCACCTTCCCTCAGCAACATCCTTACCTGCTCAAAGTGAAGTTTTCGGAACATCCGGATGCTTGGTTCATTTCCTTGCCCAATTTTAGCCTCAAACTTGGTCAGACCTAGCCTGGTCACTCCTCCCAGAGATGAGACAGAGGAACAAGCTGCAGGATGAAGGCCCTCCCAGCACTCTCCGCCCCTCTTGTCCCAGTTTGCAGTGGAGGCACCTATCACCTGCCCCCTACCCTTAGGCCTGAGGAAGGTTCACTCCCCACACGCCCTAGCCTTCACCTGGGGCCTGGCCACTTCTCCCCCATGTTGTCTGCTCGGACTTCCTTACCATAGGACATCATCATGAGAACAGCCTCAGTGCCAAAGCCCTTGCCCCTGCAGCTGGGCTCTAGGAGAAATAACAACAATCACTGACACTATGCACCAGGTTCCAGTGCAGGCACTTGCCACATGCAATCTCAGTGAATCCTCACAACTCTAGTTCATAAATACTATTACAATTCTGCAGATGAGGAGACAGGCACAGAGAAGCTAAATGACTCGCCTGAGGTCTCACAGCTTGGAGACACCCAGCAACCTGACCTCAAAGCTGACCCCTTAACCTCACTGTGCTGCCTCATGAGGACAGTCGCAGAGCCCCTTAGAAGGCTGGGGACAAGAACATGGAAACTGGAGGGACTCCTCCCACAGCATGGGAAGATGCTCCAGGGAAGATCATTTATTTTTGGAGGGTCCCCAGCCTATCCCAAGGATGGGGCAGACTGAAGTTTGAAGACCCTAAAACCAAAGGTTAAATTCACACCTAAGCATAAGACGGGAATAAAGTGAACCACCAGGCTAACGGGGTACCAAGTGGCAGTCTGCCCCAGACAGGTGCTGGGCTCACCAATGCCGGAGCCTCCCATTGAGCTCTCTGAGTGCCCCAGGCAGCCTTGGCTGGCTTAAGATTCAGTAGATCCAAGGGCCAGAAGGTGGGGAAGGTAAGGCCAGGTGGAACGAACCTGCAATCATGACCTCAATCTCCCCCAAGGAGGGGTCCCCTCGATCTGTGAGGAAGAGGTTCACATCTCCCACCATGCAACTCTCTTCGGTGGCTCCTAGCTGGGCCTGCCACTTCTCTGCATCCAGCACGATAAAGGTACACTCTAAAGAGGAAGGCGACAGGGTTATCACCGACATTCCCCAAAGAAGTGCAGTGAGGACAGTCTTCCTACCCAAGCCAGAGAATTGCCATCATCTCTGAGTCTGGCAGGAGAAAACGGGGGCCAGAGCTTCCTGCAGCTGATTACAAACCCCTAAGCCTGCCTCGTACAGGAAACGATGGCCTTCTCCAAACAGCGACTGTATTCACAGAGAGCCAGGGACCCAAAGAACAATACCCACACTGGGCTTGCGGAAAGGGACATGAGAGGCAGGGTCTCAATTTACAGCCAGAGCCCAAAATGCTTTACTTTCTCTGAATCCTTCCAACCTGGTGCAGTGAGTGGGGAAGAGGACAGAAGCATCAGCCACAGAGACCAGCTTCAGTGGGCATCAGAATATAAGGGTTTCGGGCACCTTCCAGGCTTTTCACAAAGTTTCTGTGGCCCCAGAAAGGCTACAGCTGGGAATGAGAATGGGAGGGAACCTGGAGACTGCCTCTGGAGTCAGCCCTCCCACTAC
Organism: Tapirus indicus; assembly: GCA_031878705.1. Taxonomy (NCBI): domain Eukaryota; kingdom Metazoa; phylum Chordata; class Mammalia; order Perissodactyla; family Tapiridae; genus Tapirus; species Tapirus indicus. The sequence continues at coordinate 53,875,793 of CM062932.1, forward strand.
CAGCCCAGCCAGGGGCCTCCGCTTCTCACTGTCTGCATCTTCCCGCCAGCTGTGCTGCATCGCATATTCCTGCTCCAGGGTCAGTGGCTCAGAGGCTGTCAGATGCTGCAGCTCCTCCGATTTCATCCACTCGTGGTATCTGCAAGGTCAGAAAGATGGCCTTCGGCAAGCAGGATTGATTCAGAAGCACGGGTCTGACACTTCATGAGATGAAGAAATGGATGGTAGAAAGGAGAACCCCACAGGGCTAACACAGAGCCCACAGAAGAGCCAAAGAAAGCATTATGATTGCTCCTCAGGCAAAGGGCCACAGGCAGGAGACCTAGAGCCAGGCTAGTCCTACAACAGAACAGCAGGAGTCAGTTCTATCTGTCCAGCTTCCTGTCTCAGGGGTCCAGGCAGGGGGTGCAGTCTGAAGCTAAACATTCCTCAAATTCCTGAGGGGAAGTATATGGTAAGCCGAGCTCAGCAAAGAAGGCTGGACAGATCTCCACAAAGGCTGAGCACCAGGAACCCCACCAAAAGAGAAACTACAAGTAGAGAACACATCCCTATACCACCACCATCTCAATCCACCAGACATTTACCAACTGCCTCCGTAAGAGTCCCACCCTGTGACTCAGTCCTGGCCTTTCAAAACAGTAGACATCAGAACAGCTCAGTTTGATGACAAGCTAACCTTTACTCTCTCAGAACTGAACACATTCACTGGCACCAGGAGAATGTCACCAATTTCCAACTAGGCAAGAAGACAATATCTGTTTTTCTTACACACATTTAGTTTACATACGATTATTCCTTGCTGAAAGGCCAAAAAGGAAGCTGAGAGGGTGAAAGGGAAAATCAGGGGGATGGGTGACTTCCTCCAGGGAAATCATAGTCCTCTGCTTTCTGTATGTAATTACTTCTCACACCAATGTTTCTCCTTCTCAGAGGAGATAGCCTCTGAGATTTGGGCTAAAGAAGGCCGACCCTCCTCGCTGCGCCTTGGACAGCTGGCTTGCACCCCACAACACGTGTAACAGTTACCTAGGCACATGCTCTGAGGTGTAGGGTACCAGCACCACTTTCTTCCCCAGCAGCAAGATGTTCTGATTTAACCTCATGGTAGCAGCCTGAGGGTAGGGAGGGCAAAAACTTCAGGACCCTGAGTTTCCTCTCACTCAGGGTGGGAGCCGGGCTGTCAATTCGCTAAATGCCTCCTGGGTCTAAGTTGTCAGAAGAGCCTCCGTCCTTCTTTCCTTCCAAACTCTTCAGAGAACAGGGACTCTAAACCCCTTGCAAGAAGGGAAACCGGGCTGGTTAAAAATAATTAAACAATCCTTTACTCGCATCTTAAGGAGCCAAGCTGGGGCTGCCATTTCCGCCTGTGCCTTCCGCCCCACCTCCTAGAACTTCGATGCCTCAAACCCAAGCACCAAGACTTATCCCCAAAGCTCCCGTCACTTGCCCCAGTCCTGAGACTCCGCCTCAGGATCAACTTTCAGCCGTGCCTTAAACCTATTTCCAACCCCTGCGACTACCCCACTGGGCTCCGGGCCCCAGCCAGATCTCCCAGACCACTTTAGGGCGAGGCAGGCTCCAATTCTCAATGCCCTCCCCTTTGTGTGGAGCTACCGGCTACCCACCCCGAACCCCCACCCGACCCCCCCCCCCCGAACCCCCACCCGACCCCCCCCCCCCCCCCCGCCAACCACCGGGGTCCCAGAATGGCCAAGTTTACACCCACTCCCCGCCGACGAAGGCGTTCCCAGCAGAGTCCCAGCTAGCTCCGCTTCCCTACCTGGCCGACAGCTCCCCCTCCCGCATGCGCGTGGGCGCGCCCCCGCCCACTTCCGCCACGCAGACGGCAGCCACCAGGGCCCAATCCCGGTTCCGCCTCCACGAGGAACCCAATCAGCGCGCGACGCCCCGCCCAGGACGCGTGCGGAAAAGGTGGGCTCCTGGCGCAGGCGCATGCGCGCTGTGGGCGCTGGTGCGGGACAGCTGGCGCCGGCAGCAGCCGAGGGGCCGGAGGCGGCGGCCTTGGCGGACCGGAGCGAGCTGCGCTGCAGGTGTCGGGCCGGGCGGGAGGGTGGGATGGGCTGGCGCGGAACCAGACTTGGGCCTTCTCCGAGAGAGGAAGAAGTCGGGGGAAGGCTCGGAGCGGGACCTTTGAGAAGAGGGGAAGGCTTGAGGGTGGGGAGCCCTAAGGCAGGGCAGAAGGCACGTTGGGGGACGGGGAGTGGAGGCCCTGTTAAAAAGGAGAGGCTTTGGGGCAAGGAGTTGGGTTGGGAGGCCACCTAGGAAAGCCCCCAGCCCCTTGACCTAGGCAGAGGAGGCAGTTACTTGGGCTGCACTGTGTGGTAGTAGCTCGCAGTTCCTGGCATTAAATGGGCATAGCCATCGCAGAGTGTGTAAAGGGGCGCTTCTGGTGGGTGAGTTTGAGCGCCATTGAATACATTCATGCCCTGTACAGCAAGGAAAAGGTTAGAAAAAACCGTCTAGGTGTCAGTCATCCAGGGAGACCTTTCCCTCCAGGCTGTCTTGTGACAGCTGTTGAGGCCATAAGTGTCTATGATAAAAAGACGAGGGTGGGGGTGGGTCCGTCAGAAAGTTGAAGTCTGCTCTTTTGCCTTAGGGTGCTGCAGCAGCCGCCGCCCCCGCACAAAAGGAACCTCGCTGCCCACCGGCCCTTCCTCACTTTTGGAAATGGCAGGCGAAATCACAGAGACCGGGGAGCTCTACTCTCCCTACGTGAGTTTTACTTTTCGAACCTGTTTTGTGCACGTAAGTGCCCCTGGCTTCTAGAGAAGCACACTGCTTCCTATGGACTGTAATGTGAGTGCCGCTGCTTAGTTAGCCCCTGGTGAAAGCCAGGGACGGGGAACTCGATTCAGCAGCAGCCACGTTGCTGCTGTCCTGGCTCAGAGCATGTTATGAGAGTCAGGTTTGCTCACTTTTTAAATATTGATCAGAGTGGTCAAGAAAACGAAATTGACTTGCTCGCTCTTTATAATATTCGTCTCAGGGCTACTGCCACTTGCAGACTGTGCAGCAGTTCAGATGGGCAGTGATTGACAGCTGTTGACTCTGGATGTTGCTCATCTCCACGGTTTGAAACCACTTCGGTTTTTAGCTGAATTTTAAGTTGCACAACTTTTATAGTCTTGGATGGCGTAAGAGGCAGAGAAATCATGCAGACCTCCAATTGCAGTTTGGTGGAGTCTGTAATTAGAATGATTGATTTCTCACTGTCTTGGGTCTGCATTCCCCCCCACACACACACACCCACACCCCTGCACACACATACACTCAGTTTATCTTCTTTGTGTAATATAAGATTGGTCATGGTTACATCACAGAGTCCTCTTGCCTGGGTAAATAGATGGAGAATTGGAATAATCAAATGATTGACTCACGTTGCTACCATGTATCCTGAGGAAAAGCACCACTGCCTTAAGTAGCAAGAGTCCTCTTTCTAGAACTTACCTAACCTTAAACAGCTGCCTTGCTTTGCACTGGCCTTCCTAGCCTCGGGAATCCCTGCTCTGTTTCTGCTAGCTTCAGACTCCGGAGCTGGTGTGATGGATGAGGAGGCACCTGAGAACGGCTGGAAAAAGCTGTCCTCACACCAGGGTCTTCCTGGCAGGTCTGTGCCATTCATGTGTAGCACCAGAGAAGAGCCTCCTTCACCTCAGCAATTTATCACGGAAACTCTTTCTTGAACCTTGGGGTGAATCAAATTGTGCTCCTCTCGTCTGAGGAATCATGTGACAGCTCACATTCTTCTCCTGGTGTCAGCAAAGAAATGTCCACACTGTCTATAAAAGTCACCGCAGTCCCTGCTGCTTCTCACAACATCTGTAAACTTAGAGATGAGTCATTTCTGCAGCTGAGTTTGGGGAAGGAAAGAAGTTTGATATGCCCATTTTTCTTGTGTCTCTGGTTGTTCAAGTAACCATTCCACATGCCAGCGCGTGCCCACAGGAAATTGGGCAGTGAGGCCTAAAAGCTTCAGCTGGTCCTGCTTTTTTTTTTCCCCTCTGTTTCCTATGTGTTTGGTTTTGTTTGAGGGCCTCCTCTGGACATTTGCCATAAACCGCGTGCATTCTCTTACCCTTCCAGTGAAGAGGGATGTCGAGCAGAGATGGGTGGTGTTGAGGATGAGGTGGCACTACCAGGAGTTAGTAGTCAGAGTCTGAGGAGAGAACACGCCTTCTTCCTCAGGTTCCCTTAACTCTGCCATCCTGGGAGAATAGTCCTTGATCCCCTTTGAGACCAGGAGAAGGATGTAAGGGTCATCATCCCCTGAGCCCAGAGAGAGAGGCTGTGGAACTAACTTTGCTGTAGAGGCTGCCTTGAAGCCCCCTGTTCAACGCAGTGTGGGCTGCCCTGAATTCTTGAATGTGCCCATAACCTGGTCATTCCCAACACAAAGTCTCTCCCTGCCTCTATGTTGCCCTGTGGTGAGTTCTTTTCCCCTTCCTGGGTGTCAGGGATGTTTGCTTTAGCTTGCATTATTCTGCATAAAATATTTGTAATGGGCAGATGAGCCTCTCAGGAGACTCAGATGACAGACCCTCTCAAGGATGGTGCTGGACACAGGAACATGATTCAGGCCTGTACATCCCCCCCATAATTGATCTCAGAACAGGCATGTCTGTTTCCCCATTTACGGAGACCAGGAGTGGCTCAGAACTGAAGGGAGTGTGTGACCAAAACGGAGGATGAAGTGGAACACCGCCTACAGAAGTGTTGGCTGCTGAGGCCACCTCCTGCCAGCCGGTCTTGCTGAAGATCGTCGCTGTTGCTTTCGAAGGAAAGAGCGCTTGTTTCACAACCTGAAATCCTAGTCGTTGCTTCCGTATCTCTGCTGCCTTCTGTTTCCTATGACAACTGTCAGGGGAAGCTGTTGAAAGACACCCGTGACCCCTGCCTCTTGCAGGTCTGTGGGTGAGGCCGCCAGGCGGGAGGTGAGGCCACTGTATCGCTGCACTGAACTCCCTAGAGCATAGGGAGCGGGTCAGCCGTCCCAGGGAACAGGGACTGTGCCTGCTGCAGTTCAGCCCCAGAGGAAGAGTCAAGAAGGGGAGGAGACTCCATATGGCCTGCAGTGGCCACAGCATGCAGAGGTCATCTTTACTGAGACTGCAGTGGGGCTCTATCCCTTAGCTTTTGGCCACACTTCCCAGGAGGCTGACCCCACAGAACTGTCACATAAGCAGAAAAGAATGTCTCCTTCCTCTTCCTCCTGCCCCACAACTGCCTTTGACCCGGCCTGTGGCTCAGCTCAGATTTGCTTCCTGCCTCCATAGTCTGCTCCTTGTGATTGGTCCTTACTGGTCACCTCTACTGAAGGTAAAGAGGATTTAACTCTGGCCAGGAAGGAGAAGTCGTCTTACGTCATCCTGTAGGATTCCCTGAGCCCCACCTGGCTCAGAGTGCCTGCTTCAGAACTGAAAACTGGCAACAACGCAAGACAAGTGGGATTACCCATCTCTGTTCCCAGCTTCCAACAGTTGATCCCTAATTAATTTCTTTGTGAAGTTTTTCAAGGGCCTTTTGCACTGAGATGTATTTGAAGTTTCTGTTGGGAGTGTGCTTATTTCACTGCGTCTTTCAGTGGTTCTCAGCTAGTGGCAGTCTTGCCCCCCCCAGGGGACACTTGGCAACATCTAGAGACATTTTTGATCGTCACAACACAGGGGTGAGGTAGGAGGTACTGGCATCGAGTGGGTAGAGGGCAGGGGTGCTGCTGAACATCCTACAATGCACAGGACAGGCCCCACGACAGAGAATGATCCGGCCCCAAATGTCAGTAGTGCCAAGGCTGAGGAACCCTGCTCTACAGTAGACCCTTGACCTTTACATCCCAAGACCTTCAGTCACCCCTGAGTTTACAGATGCCTCTTTTACCATTTAATTTCCCCGTAAGACTTCTGGCTAAGAACCATCACTTTCTTAGGACCCTTTGCTTTCTCTTTACTTTCATCATGAGAACCATCACCAGGGCCACTTTCCATAAAGGAAGAAGGCTCTTCCCTCTGTAAGTGCTGCTGCTTATAAAAGCAATACTCAGAGAACGAAGCTGCAGAGGGATCAGATGTTAGTTCATTGACTGGGGCCTGGTCTCTTGGTGCCCTGCTTAAAACCCTGAGAAACATCGAACTCCCTGCCACGTCCACAAGAGCCCTGTGCGGCCTGACGCAGCCTTGTCTGGCCCCGGCTGCCTGACTTGCTGTGCTTCAGCCACACCAGCCTCAGAGCTCCTCAGACGTCCCTCCCTCTTTCCCCCTTAGGCCTTCCTCCCTGGAAGTCTCTTCCTTTGCCCTTTGCCTGGGTGGTTCCTTCTCATCCTTCAGGTCCAGCTTGAATGTCACCATGAGGCCTTCCTGAGTCCCCCTATTGAAAGTGCTTCCCCTTTATTCTTTGTCACCGTGTGCTGGTTCTTTCTCTGAGGTGGTCATTGTTGTTTGTTCTCTTGTTGTCTCTCTTCCCCTGCATGAGGTCAAGGGCCATGTCTGTCTTACTTGCCATCATATCCCCAGCTCCCAGCATGGGGCCAGGCCCACGGAAGGCTCTTGGTAGGGGCTGAATAAATGAGCGAATGAGCAGAACTGAGCTATCTAAATGACCCATTCCCACACTTGGATATACTAGCCTCAGAGTGCCAGTGATTGAAATTAACCCCAACAAAAGTAAAGATTAGTTTGTTACAGACATTCACAATCACTTGTGAAAAGCCAACGCTGGGAACTTCAAATTCAGAAGGCCAGCTGTGGGCTGTGTGCCCTGTTCCCCCGCCCCGCTGTCACTCTCGCATTTATTCTCGCACCACCACCCTGGGCCGGGCCTACCAGCAGGGAATCACATCACGGTGGTGGTATGATCCAATCAAGAGCTATAGGAAGACATTCAAACTTGTTCTAATCCTTCTGGGATTTGTGTATGGGATCGAATTGAGATTGTGATGTTTGCAATGGATGAAGACTGTCAGACTTGCGTCAGAGGGAAGCTGAGCCAGCTCCACTGAGGATTCCTGTCTTGAGGCTCTGTGCCAGGCACCCTGAGAAATGCAGAGAGAAGTGAGACATAGGCCACAGCCACGGCCGCAAGCGTCAGACTTAGTGAAGGGGAAAAAAAATACACAACATCAAAAACCCAAACTAGGGCATAAGAAGTGTTCTCACTCCATGGGTTCAAAAATGGGGAGTGAGACGAATTTGGGAGACAGGACAGGGCTTTGTGGTAGAAGCAGCATTTGAGTAGGCCCTGAATTCTGGGTGGGAATTGAGGGCTTGGTGCCTGTGCCGAGTGTAAATGGACTGTGGGCAGAGCTCTTTCCCCTCCACAGGGCACCCTACCATTTGGCCAGCACTCAGCTGTCCAGTCAACCACTGCCTGGAGCCTGTCCCTCCTAACCACTGCCCAGACCCTCCTTCCTCCCTGTCAAGGGCCCCAAAATGGTAGTTGGTGCTCCCTATCTCTTTAAAAAAAAAATCTGACAGAGGCTGAGAGAATGGGCCCCAATTTGTGTGTTTCTGATAAAAAGTTCAGGACATGGGTATCTTAGAAAAATGTTTAAATATTGAAAAGTGCTTATTTCTAAGAATGGGAAAGTAAAAATGAGAAATGAGCAGGTGCTCCCAGAGACGAGGTGTTTGTTGTTTTTAAATGATCAGAAACAAGTGGTAAAGTAAACTGTAAGTCAGCCAGTTTAGTAGAGTACAGGAGGGGATCCGCCACCAGGCCAGAGATGATTAGTTTGAATTGCAAATGAGAAGAGAAGCTAGAGGTAGCCCCAGGGGGGGATGTGGAGGGGAAGGAAGGAGGCTGAGGCCATTGAGGGGATGTGCAGGCAGAGGTGACTCACAGGCAGTTGGGTTTGAGGTCTGCAGAAAGGCTAATACGAACAGAAGCACAGTCATCTTTTGTCTCGCCGTGGGGGTTAAAGCCGTAGGATTGGATGAAGTTGCTGAGGAAAAGTTATGTAGAGAGAAAAAGAGACCACTAATGTCAGAAGTGTGAGAAAGAATAAAGACTAAGAAAGTCATTGGATGTGGCCAATGGAGGTCATTGGTGATTTTTAAGAATGCAGTTTCAAAAGAGTTCTGCGGATGGAAAGCACGGAGTTCGGGAACTTGGAAATGAAGGCAGAGGCTATTGGTTGCTTGTTCACTGAGTTTGGTGAAGGGAAAGAGAGGGGGATATTTTAAAGGTGTCAGGACGTTTGTAGGCAGAGGGGAAGAGCTGGTAGGAGGAGAGGATTCCAGAAAGAAGGGCTGAGCCTCCACAAGGAGGGAGGACACGTGTTCCCCAAAGACAAGGAGGGGGTGGGGAGGATGCAGATTTTTGAGCTAAGAAGGAGTGAGGCGTGGGGAGCGCATACCAGGTGGCCTCAGTCACCCTCCATAAAACAGGAGACGCAGGCTTCATCTGAGAGACGTGGGGGCTGTGAATCTGGGAGCTTGAAGACTGGGGTTTGGAGTGGTTATGTGGGAAATGCTTGGAAGTCCATGGTGAGGAATAAAATCTGATGCTGTGAAGGTGACACAGTTGATGGAACCATCATTTGTTGTGGGGCCAGGCATTATAATAATAATAAAAAGAAAAATTCCAGGAACCTTTAGCAGCTTCATATTAGGGCGTCGAGGAAGCAGGTCGTATCCGAGGTGGGGGTCAGAAACGGCAGAACAGGGAAAAGTGAGGGGAGGGAAGCTCGGGGGCCGTGCGTGTTTTGTGGAACTAGCTGATTGTAAATGATGCCAAGGAGTGTAAGTGAGGCCAAATGGAGGTGGCCTTCTGGGTAGGGAGGGTTGGGGGGACTGGAAGTCATGATGGGGACAGAGGAGGTTCGGTGGGAATGGAGAGGGTTGTAGAAGGCAGGCGCTTCAGGTCAGAGAAAGGAATTTCATGGTCGAGATCTTGAAAAAGGAATAATTGTAATGAACTGAGCTTGGGTTGAGTTGGTGTGAATTAGAGTTAAGTGTAAATCCTGAAGTCAGTGACCCAGCAGTTCCACTCGGAGGTTGGTTGCCAGGGCGAGGAGGGATGGCTAGTGGCTGTTGGTGGATACGGGTTTTTCGGGGGGATGGTGAAATAGAATTAGATGGGGGTGCTGGTTGCACAACCTTGTGAACATACTAGAAACCACTGAACTGTGTGCTTTAAAAGGGTGAATTTTATGGCATGTGAATTATATCTCAGTTTTTTCTTAAATCCCTGAAGTTAGTATGGGGAGGAGGCAGGGAGAGGGAAGCAGCATGAATGTCAACATCCCAGAGGGTAATGGCAGGGATGGGTGGAGAGGAGGATTGGGTGACCTGCTCAGCGTGTTGGAAAAATGGATGTTTTTCTGAGGTCAACACTGTGGGTTCATACTTGTGCCAGGTGCCCCAGGTAGGATGGTGTGTCCTCGAGAATCCTACAGTCTGGTTGAGCAGAGAGCTAACATCTAAGACGCAGCTTTGAATAGTATGAAGTGATGAGGCGATGGGGATGATGACAGCAGAAATAGAGAAGAAAGCTGCTCATCAGAGGCATTTTGAAAAGATTGATAGAACAGGGGACTGTAGTCATCTGAGTGTTCATGTTTGGTCCCCAACCTCTGATTGCAGAGCATGCCTCCCTAGGACCTAGGTGCAATTCTCCCTGCTTACCTGCTTACCTGTCTGGAGTCTGGCCTCCTGACCTCCACAGTTCTGCTGTCTCCCAGGGTCATCCTTGGGAGCCATTAGGGGGAGAGGTTAATTAATTTCTGGGCTTGACTGTCACTTCTATTGCTTCCAGGTGGGACTGGTGTACATGTTTAACCTCATCGTAGGCACTGGCGCACTCACCATGCCCAAGGCCTTTGCCGCAGCTGGGTGGCTTGTCAGCCTGGTCCTGCTGGTGTTCCTGGGCTTCATGAGGTAAGAGGCTGTCACACAGGGGCTGGGGGCTGGGAGCAAGGCTGAGGGACCTGCCGGGGAAGCCCGACCTCTCTTCATTAGTATGAAGAAGTGTGCTTGGCAGGCAGGAAGATGTCTGCATAAGTGAGTCTAACCAGGTGGCCCAGAGAGGGAAGGAGATACAAAGGTCTCCAGTGTCTCGTGCGGATGGAGCAGTTGCACAACCTGATCGGTTAAAAATTAAGACATCCAATTAGGCTTTGGAATGTTTCACGTGGTGCTCACGTGTTTCTTCCTGGCGGGTTTACCTCCCCTGCTGTATACTTTATTAATGTTACCGTCAGCTTTTGTTCTCTGAGAAAATACCACCTAGCCACAGAAGAAGAATCTGACATTTAAGGTGATATGGGAAATCAGTTTGGAATTTAGAATTTGCTCAAGACAGTTCACAAAGTAAGTGATAAACGCACAGGTACACACGTAATCAAGTGCTGATCTCGCCTCGCTTTGTGCCTGGCAGCCGGTAGGGGGCCCGCGCCTTCCCAAGCCTTCCCGGCTCCTGCTCCTTGAGCCAGGTGAGGGGGATTCACCCACTGGTGCTTCTGCTGGAGGCTCTTCTCCGGAATTCCACATGCAGATCTGAAATCAGTTAGTAAACTAGTGATGGATTTAGGACTAAGCATTTCTAGCCCCTTCAACCAGGTAGGAACCCACCAGCTGCAAAAAAGAGGTGGGAGGGAACACCCCCAGAGGTGCCTCCCTGTAAGAGGCGACCCCAGCGGTGTGATTTGGTGCTTTGGTACCCCACTGAACAAAACAGAGATCCCTGCCTGTGCAGACTTCCCTTGCTTTGGTGGAGACGGACAGTAAGTAGTGAAGATCATCAATAAGTGAACTACAGAGTTAATTAGAAGGTGATGAGTAATATGGAAAAAGACAGAAAGTAAGGAGGGTGGGGGTGATCACAGTTTAAATAGATGGTCAGTGGTCATGGAGGGCGGCATTTAAGCAGATTGGAAGGAGAAAGGAGTAGGTCCTATTGGAAGAATGAGACAGAGTTTAGTAGTTGAAGCAAATTAAGACCTAGATGAGGCTGAATGGGATAGGAAAACACCCATGTTTTTCAGTTTCTTCACACATTTTCTTTTGGGGGTTCTGGGGCCAACCTTGGGGTACCATTGGTTCATTCCATACTGCAAGCCCTAGCAGCCAAGAGCCTTAGAAGTCCTTGTCCTTCTTTGTCTCTGCTGTCCCCTTTAAAGGACCTTCAGCACAGGCAGCCATCTGAATGGGAAGTGATTATTGGGAGCCCCCAGGTAGGGGCCCCCCCCCCCCCCCCCCCCCCCCCCCCCCCCCCCTCCCCTCCTGGCTCAACCCATTGTGTTTGAACATGATCAGTGAGTTGGCTTTGTGCAACCATAAGAAGCCTCTTTATGCCTTAATTAAGATTGATTTTAGTTTTACTTCCAAAAAGAAGAAAATCTAAAGCCCTTAAAATGGTCAGTTAGCAAGATAATGAGAAACTTTTCCAGGAGGTGCTGAGGCGACTGGACTGGGGGTTTCGGAGCTGGCTCCCCCCCACCCCCACAGAGATGGAGTGTATGTGGGTTTAACTCCTGCCCCACCTGCCACCCAACTGCTGGGCTGAGCAGTCAGCCTGCAGCAGGTGACAGCACTCAAGGAGGGCTCGGGGTTGTGTCCTGTGGCAGAGCCACACAGGCCCTGAGAAGGAAGGAGGTGAATGTTCCGTCCAGGTTGTGTCAGCAGGGAGAGGTTCATTTCTTGGGTTTTGTTAGCAGGAAGGCAGCCCTCTCCATACCTTCTACTATCAGAAGTGTCCCTGCATCCCAGCTGTCGTCCAGGTCTCTCCAGTTTCTTTAAGAGGAAAGGAAAAGATGGTTTTTCACTCTAGTCTGACTCTCAGCAAACGTTTGATGCCACGTCCCAGTCTCTCTTTTGATTCGGGCCCTAGAAATGCAAGCTTATTTTCCTATTAGCCAGATTATTAGGAATGTAAAAGTGCTTCCAAGAAAAAAAAAAGAGGGAATGGATTCAGGAGCCAAGTGTCCTTTTCAATTATCCCTGCCTGTGCCCCATCCTTCAGTGTGTGTAACTGGGAGATGACTGCTTGTCTGTGTCCCAGCAAGGAGAGGTGAGAGCTGCCTGCTGCCCTTACCAGGAGCTTTGGGAGGGCACTTTGTGAATCTGCCTCTTCTTCCCAACCTAGAGCATTGGAGAGTGTCTGTCTCCTACCTCTGCCCCCAACAGGCTCCTTCTCGGAGCGCAGTACTGCCTTGCCCCTGACACCTCTCCCCAGGCTCATTCTCTCTCCCTTAGCTTATTTCATTGAAATGTTGTTGACAGGGACATCAAGGCAAGAATGCAAGGCATCTCTTTTATCAGGTCAGATCCATCTCGAAAGTTCCCTAGGGAGCAGCTCTCAGAAGAGAGAATGCTTTGGGCTTGTTGGTCAGGTCTTAAAATGACTTTTCCTTTTTCCTTGTACCTCCTACCTCCTACCTGCCTTTGGTAATGAACATGTGGGCTTCCCCTGCAGCTTTGTGACAACCACCTTTGTGATGGAGGCCATGGCGGCAGCCAACGCTCAGCTCCGCTGGAAAAGGATAGAAAACCACCAGGTGTGTGTTTCCCTTGTCTCCAGGCAGTACCTCCATCCAGTCATGTACCAAAGAGGCGGCACTCAGCAGCTAGTTCTTCCCCTCCCAATGTACGGAGGGCTCGTGTCCACAGCACTGTCCCAAGACCCTGGTCCCAGAGCTGAAGCGTAACAGCCTCATGAGCTTACAGAACGGATGCAGCCTCTGCTCTTTTAACGTTGCATCATGGTTCCCTCCTGCCGCCTACCCTGAGCTCACTCAGTCATTCTGAACCTCTGTACCCAGGAACTGTGCTGCAGCTTCGGATCTGACATCCAAGTGTATCTGCACCTTCTAATGTGACAGTGAGGAAGTGCTGAGAGCTTCCTAATCAGAGACCTTCTAGAAAGAAAGAAAGGAAGCGGGCTGTCCACTGTCCTGGGGGTTTCTGTAGTTAGGTACTCCTCCTTTTTCCTTGTTTGTTCCCTGTCCTTCTCCCCATCCCACCCCCTCCTAGGAGGAGGAAGATGATGACTCCTCCACGGCCTCCGACAGTGATGTGCTCATCCAGGACAACTATGAGCGGGCAGAGAAGCGGCCCATCCTATCTGTGCGTAAGTTTTGGGATTCGGACCGGCCCACACTTCTCTCCGGTCCACGGGGCTCCCATTCCTCATGGAGGGGGCCTGGGGGAGTCTCTCTGCAGAGACCCTCTGGCATTTCCTGCCTGTGGATGGCTCCTAGGAAGGCACTGTGGGAGCGTGTAAAGAGCAGAACTTTGGAGCCCGGGACTCCAGCCTCACCCCTGTGGCTCCACCACGTATTAACATCTGCAGCTTGGGCAGGTCACTTAATCTCGGTGCCCGGTGCACACTGGAGGCTCGAGTCAGTGTCGGGTCTCTGACTTCCCTCCTTCCTCGTCCCACCACACACACACGTGCACCTGCACACACACACGAGTGCACACACGCACCCTCACCTGACAGTCCTATCCCTGGTCCAGCCTAGCCAGGGCTGAGCATCCCAGCTTTCTCTCTCACCCCACAATGAGCGTCCCTGGGATCCCTCTCTATAGACTGTTTTAAATGTTTTGAGTAGGAAACATTAGGGAAAGTTTTCTTGAGAGTTTGAAATGCTTGAAGATTTCATTATTCTGGAGAATCAGTGAGCTCAACACCCCCTTCTAGGAGCTTTTCTGAGTGAAAGAACCACTTCCTCTTCCATGTCCTTTTGGCTCCACAGAGAGGCGTGGATCTTCGAACCTTTTTGAAATCACAGACCGGGTGGAAATGGGACAGATGGCCTCCATGTTCTTCAATAAAGGTATAAGTTCTTTCTTGAGATGGGGCAAGGATGAAGGGAGAGCCAGTTCTTTCCTACAGACCTGGGCACTTGGAATGAGGGTCCCACCTTGACAACTTGGGGTGGGGCAGGTGATGTGGAAGAGCAGACTATCTCCCTGCTCCCAGTGCTTTTGAGAAGGCACCTCGCTGAGAGCCCTGAACTGCTTCAAGTTGTTTTTTTGGATTCCTCCCCATTCGTCGTTGTAGGAATAAAGTGGCTACTTAGCTCATACTAGACATAGAGGTCAAGAATCCTAAGCAGATTTCTGACAAAGGGAGCCGATGGAGGCTGGCTGGTAGTTTTGTGCATCTTGCTGGATTGCTTCTGACTTGTCTTTCTTCTGGACTGTTCTGCTAGAACAACACAGAGCAATCACCTTGTGACAGTGGTAGATAAGCTGTGCACACGCCTGGGTATGCCTTCCCAGTGGCCAGCAGAGGGCGCTAGGGGCCCATTGCTGCCTAGGAATCTGAGTGTCTAGTTATGACCTCGGCACTCTGCCTGCTCCTTAGTGGGACTGGCTACTACCTGGAAGGATCCAGCCCAGCTCAGGTGCTGGGTTGTTGGGTGTTTCAGCAACAGCATCTTATACCTCCATGGCAAATATTGTTCTTTTGGAAGATAAGCTACCTAAGAGTTCAGTTTTTTGATATCCAATCCTGTCCGTTTCCTCTTCATGGAGAATCAGACACATCTCAATAAATCCTTCCCCTAGCAGTTATCTTGGAAGATTTTCTGCCCCTTTGTTGGAGCCCGTGTTTGCAGAGGGGGGCACCTCCACCGGTTCTTTCTGGTCTTGACTGTGGCTGCACTAACGTAGAGCCAGAGGGGATTGTGGAAACTAGCATCTTCTTGACGCTTTTTGGGACATCAAGCATTCCATTTATCATGGGTGGTGTGATTTGACTGTCTGGTCCGGAAGATCGTGACCATCAGACAGAGGTTGCCCGAGGGTCTGGTTCCATCCCTCTAGCAGCCTTACCGAGGGTTTTCAGAATTCATCAAAACCAAATTGGTTGTGACCAAGTCCGCTTCTGTGCTTTTCTTTGTTCCATTTCTCTCCCCCCATCGCGTTAGACTAAAATAAGAGAGCGGGAACATTTCCTCCTGGCAGCCACACACGGTCTCCTTCCAAATACAAGCTTTTGAAATAAAATGCACATTGGACGGAGAACATAGACCTTTAAACCTCCTTTCTAATTTTCATGTTTTACAATTGCCCTGACTTCTTTAAGAATTCTAGAAACTAGTGGTTTTGTTTTGTCTTTATTTTCCCTCACTGACTAGACTCCTAGTTTCCTCAAACATAATAAACACATTCGTGTGAGAGCAGCCTCACGCTTAAGGGAAGCCGCCTTCTCATCTGCTCCAAGATTTCTCAGGCTCAGCACTATTGACTTTTGGGCTGGATCATTTTTGTTGTGGGGCCTCTCCGGTACACTGGAGGATGTTGAGTAGCATGCTTGGCTTCTACCCACTAGTTGCTAGTGGTACTTCCAAGTCATGACAACCAAAAACCTCATCAGACATTGCCAAATGTCCCCAGTGGGAGGTAGAAGGTAGAATCACCCCCATTTGAAAACCACCACTCTGATCTATTGCTAATTCACAGATTGTCACTTTCACCTTTGGAAGGGCTGCCACCCTCCACAAAAGGCTCTCTTGGGGTTCAGACTCATTTCTTGTCATTAGAAATGCTAGGCCTAGTCATTGCTGTCCTCTCAGGAAGTCCATTGATCCTCCCATTTTGTGTCTTGTAATGAAATTTATTGATCATAGAGGGCCAGTGGCAGTTTATAAACAGAGGGGACACAAATCCATGGACAGGTGGAGGAAGGGTGAGGATGGGGAGAGGATGGTGCCTCCCTGCAGAGAGCATTGGCTCCGAGCAAAAAAACAAACTGGGACACAAGCTGTACTTGGAGCCTGGAGGTGAGTGGCAGGCAGACGCCAGGGGCCACTGAGCTTGACAGTGAGGATTCCGAGGCCCTCCTGGGTTCTTGCAAGAATGATATTTTCCTGGTGTTTTTCCCCGACTCCTAGGAGCAAGCCAACTTCAAATAGCCCAGGAGGAATGTGTCCCCAGCTTTCCCTCAGGGACCCTGGAGGCTCCTCTGAGCCACCAGGATTAGAGGGAACTGTCACTTCATTTTTCTTTCTGTTCTCAGAGAAGCCAGCAGCTTGAGACCAGTGACATCAAAAATGAGCAGTCAGTCTGAACAGAAATTAGAGACTGGTTGTCCAGGGCCATGACCCTGAGGTTGTAGGGTCAGACGCTCTTTTCAGAGCTTTTACACTGGTCTTTATAGCTGGACTCACATATGGAATTTAGTACAAGTGGAATTCTTCTCACAGTATAGAACTGGAGATGCCTGGGGACTTGCCAGGGGCAGGAAGCGAGACCGATGTGATTAGGACTAGAGCCTGCTTCCCAACTCCTAGTTCAGCCCCCCTGGAGGGAGAGGGGACCAGGATTTGCCTCTTTGAGTGCCCACTCCTGCCACTCCTCTCCCCAGTGCACCAGGCTGCCCCCAACCCCATCAGGGCTGGGTGCTTGGTCTTTGGAAATCAAGGGCTTTTTACCCTCTTGATTTCAGCTTTAGAAGCTGGGCTGTTTCCTGTTACCTTCTCTTTGCTTTTCAACTCCTTAGGAGCAGTCTTTTTTCTGGGAGCCCTGTGTTTGAATGCAAGGGGGCCATGGCCCAGGCAAGCTCAGGGGTTCAGGCTCCTGACTGGGGGCATGTCTCCTCCCCCACCGCAGGCAGCCTGTCCTGAGCGTGAAGGCATCTCGGTTCCTCCCCATCGGTTCGTGCCTCACACTCGCCCCACACCTGTCTGGATTCGGAGCCTCTCTGCTCCTCCCAGCCTCACTTCGCCCCTCTGAGGTGACAGTCACGAGCAGATGTGTCTCCTGCCAGCATCACAGTGTAGCCAGCCAGAACAAGACGCAGAACTTTGGGCTCGTTTTCCCACTCTTTTTGGAGAAAGTAGACAGCTTGGAGAACTGAAAGCTATGGGAGAGGCAGAGATATAGCGGTCAAAAAAGAATGTAACCGTCTCCCTATGGCTCCCTGACTAATGACTTTGTTCTTTTCAGTGGGAGTCAACTTGTTCTATTTCTGCATCATCATTTACCTGTATGGGGATCTGGCCATCTATGCTGCTGCCGTGCCCTTCTCCCTGATGCAGGTGACCTGGTGAGTGTCTCCCCGCCGCCCACACTAGCTGTAGCCAGTGGGCTCCTCGGGCAGTCAGGGCAGAATCTGTCAGCATCTGAAGAACATAGATGCCGAGGCCCTGGTCTACGCGCATCACAGCCAGCCGTGCATTCTGTCCTTTGGAGACACGCTTCACACTGCTGTCCCCTTCCCTGCCCCACGGGGGAGATGACTGGGATTCCCACCAGGGGCTCCTGAGTCACTGGGAGACGGTGCAGCAGGAACAAGCAGTGCCTGCCCTAAAAGACAGGGAAGTGTGGTTCATGAAAAGTCATATTGTTGGACCTAGAGCAGCTGTCGGGGGAGTGGAGGTTCTAATTAGTGATAAACTAATAATTAACAACGTTACATTCTGTCTGCTCCCAGCCGAGCAGGGAGGGCCACACTGAGCCATTGTTCTCTTTATCAGCAGCGCCACTGGCAACAACTCCTGTGGTGTGGAGGCCGACACCAGGTACAATGACACGGACCTGTGCTGGGGGCCCCTGCGCCGAGTGGACGCCTACCGCATCTACCTGGTGAGTGGCCTCGTGTCTGCTCATCCAGCATGCTCAGCCTGGGGCTGGCCAGGGGCATTTGAACCGCCTTTACTCTAGTAGAACTCGTTCCCTGGGGAGGACAGCCTACACAGCTCCACACTGGCTGATTCCTGGGCCTTGGTTCATGTCACTGAGACTCTAGCCCCAGAGTGTCCTGGTGACCAGGCCTCACTCTTAACGTGGTTTGGAGCTGGCATTCAGGACATTGCCAGCTGCAGGGCTGTGAACTCTTGTAAACTTAGCTCAGGGTGTGAGGGGCACTCGTATCAAAGCTCTCTGAGAGTGCCAGAGCAAGTTTTCTGGAGACTTTCCTTACTCCTGACCTTACTTCTGACCTTACTCCTGACCAGCCTGGAAGGATATGAGTGGATGCCGGGTTCCTGCCTGGGCAGGCGGGGCTGCCATCTTACGGGTGACCCTGACTATAACAGACTGTCCAGATAGGCAAGGATCGGGCCAGCTCTCTCCCTGTCTTCCCTGCTGCCCGCAGACGGGGAGAAGATGAGTCTCCAGGCTCGTTCTTGATTGCTCTGTACCCTCGGCGGGGGGGAGCTGGGACTGAGCAGCATGCCAGACGAGTCTTGGGTAATAAGATACAGAACCAGAGGCAGTTATTTATCTCTGCCTGCTTTGCAGGCGGGACTCAGAAACGCTTCCCTTTCCCTTTTGCAGCATCTATTAATATTTCTCTGCTTCCTCTTGGTCCTCCTCAGCCCTGACACAGATTTAGGTGTGCTAGGTGACACACAGTTTGACACGTGGCCACTTAGCTGATTGGAGCGGGAGGCAGGGCCGAGAGAGAGCCGAGCCTTTCGGGGAGCTGGCCTCTTGACTTAATTATCTCTATCCTGGCGAAGGTTTCCGCAGGCCCTGCCAGCTGTGTCATTTGGGTCTGAATTTGTTAACCCCAAGGGCCACTGAATGGTGGTTTTGCCTTCCCAGTCCCACCCTAGAGACCTACGGAAGGAGTCCTGTGGCTCAAGCCGTGGGAGAGGTCTGTTTTCCTTTCTGCATTTCTCAATCAGTCGGGTGATCTGTATGTCTTCTCTTGCACTTTCAGCTATGGCTAAGAATTTGTCTTTTGGTGGAATTGTGTCTCAGATCCCCCCACCACAGGTCCAGTGGGAATTCGGTAGCGAGTTAATTTCCTGGCACCCTTCCCCACTTCCCTAGCCTTGGGGGTGGGCAGAGTGACTGGGCAAGGCAGCCGGGAGACCCGAGGTCTGTGAGCCTCTTAGCATTTCAACAAACTTTGATTGATAAAATTAGCAAAAGTATTAGTAAGTAGGGCCAGCCCAGTGGTGTTTTGGTTAAGTTTGTGCACTCTGCTTCAGCAGCCTGGGGTTCGTGGGTTCAGATTCCAGGCGCAGACCTACGCACTGCGTATCAAGCCATGCTGTGGCAGGCGTCCCACATATAAAGTGGAGGAAGGTGGGCACAGATGTTAGCCCAGGGCCAATCTTCCTCAGCAAAAAAAAGTATTAGTAAGTGTATGTCCCGTCTGGATCTCTAACTGGCACAGAGGGGCGGGAGGAGGAGAAGGGGTCTGAGAGGCTCAGCACAGATACGGGAGCTTGTCCAGGACGGAGGGACAGCAGCAGAGCCCCTCAGGTAGTCTTTCCCAGGGAGACTTGCTGGAGTCTGTGCAGAATCTGCCTGGCACATTCCCCCGCCCACCTGCAAAATGGATATGGAGCACTGGGAATATTGGCTGCTGCCATTTGCCTGGTAAATTATTTAGAAGCATTATTATTGCCTTGTTAAATTGGTCCTTCATTTCTTCCTCTAAACCTTCCACATGATGGAAGCTTCCTTCCCTGAATCTCAATAACACTGACCGAACAGAAGGAACCCTTCAGGAAGGCAGACAGGCATTAATTACTGCCTTCATCTCCCAGATATTGCACTTATAACTCATAAAGCTAATTGCCACTGGGCTTACAAAGCTACAGGAATGGGACGGGAAGGGTGAGCGGAAGAGCCCGTTCTCTCTGGTTGTTGACACACCCCCCCCCACCAGTCCACTGCTGGGGATTCAGTTTGCTCAGGTTTTCGGTTCAGATGCGCTCTTCCACCTGGTTTGGAGAAATTCAAGGCAGATGGACGTTCACATTGTCTCAGAAGTTCCTTTTCAACTTTGCGTGGCTCCAGGCTCTGTGGCTTCCGCAGAACAGTGCCTCCTGACCCCAAACACCAGGTGCTGTCCATCCCACTGCAGGCCTCCTCTCTCAGTGAGTTTGGGGGAAGGGGTTGGCAAAGATGTGGGTTTCTTTCCCCGGCGCTGAGCTCTCCATCGCAGGTGATGACGGTGTCTTCCCCTCCCGAGTCTGACCTGCGGGGCTCACACAGGCCTCTGTCTTCGTTCCATCGAGTGGCCTCTTCAGATCGGGAGGAGGAGCGTCATCCTTTCCCCGTGCCCCCATGTTGAGAAGACTGTTCATCCCTTCTAGAGGCATCCACTGCACCTCTTTCTACCAGCTGTTTCTGACTTTGCTGCCAGCCAGACTTTACCAAAATGTTGGGCAAGGCAGGGGGCAGATTTCAAGCGCCCTTCCTACCCCGCGCACGGTCATCTCTGTGTCTCAGGTGGACCATGCACTGATCGGGCCTGCATGTTTAAAACGGCCTCCTAATAACCACTTCTTCAATGCTATTCTGGACAGTATGTTCTGGGGGATAAAGGTACAGGCTTTTATTTTGTGGTTTAATTTTCAGAAAGTCCTCTGGAAACAATCTTGTCTATGTCTTCCTGGGAATGCTACTGAGATGCACACACAGAATGAGAATATTTGGGATATTAACCATCTCCGGAGGCCAGCCTGTGTGTGGCATCATGATTACTTATAAGAAGGGAGCTTTCTCTACCAGCAGCTACCAGTCACCTCCCAAAGCCCTTGACCTTAACAAATGGAAAATTCTTCCTCCCCTCCTGCACCCTGCGCCCCCCGTCCACATCCTGTGATTGCTGGTGCAGCTGATATGAGTCAATTTCTCCCTCTCCTTCCTTGGAGTAGCCACAGAACAGGGCACTGTGAGGTGAGGGGTCCCGTGAGTCACATGTGCTCTCCAGGGCGTCCCAGCAAGCCACTACAGCTGGAGCCAGCAGTGACCTGGGCCCTGTTATGAGCACCCATGAGCATCAACATCAGGATCTGCTTTCAGCAGGCCTTGGATTCTCAGAACCCCACCACCCACCCCTCCTGCTCCTTTGAAGGACCAAATGGGAAAGTGTTAGATGCCCCAACCCTTTCAAACCGGTAACCTCGCCTCCAGGCTGGGGAATATCTTGGGATTCTTTCTGCAGAGTTTCTCTGACTTTGGTAGGAAACAGTCAGAATTTAGCATTTTATTCTTTCCTATGCAGTGAGAAGGAGGCAGGAACCACCAGTGAAGTGGTCGGATTGTATGTATAACAGTTCCGTCCAGGAATCAGACTGTCCCGAGTGTCTGGGAAGCAGAATGTGTGTTGCTGTCCCTGGAGTCAAGGGCACTGCCGAGCGCTCTTGTTTCACGTCCTCATACCTGCAGTGCTTCCCAGCCTGTCATTCACACCCCTTGCCCAGGACCTGGCCCTGCCATTGCCGCCTCCTCAGGAGTGTCAGAGGGAAGCCCTGGGGGGACAGTGGGACTCCCCGAGTGTTGAAAGCTCTTCATCGTTTGCAGGAGCGGCATCCGCCACTTACAGGTGGACAGATGCTGCTGGGTCACCGGCAGCCCAGCAGGCACTGGCCGAGCGGAGCCGGCTGCGCAGATGGCAGATGGGAGCTCATCGTGGCTGGAGACTCGGCCGCAAACTGGCGATATTGAGCAGGGGACCCCTCGTGGGCTGCCTTGGGACAGGACAAGGTCACCCTGGCTCACCATCCTGCCTTGAACACAGCTGTGAGATCCACCTCAAGGGCATGGGTGACCCAAGAGAGAGACGCAGGCTACAAGTGCCCTGCAGATGACCCGGCACCCTCTGCCAGATGGAGGGGGTTCTCCCCAGGCTGTCCCCGGACACCTCCTTGAAGAAGTGGGGTGTCTACTGGGGGCTGCAGGAGGAGTTCTGTCTCCCGGACTCCCTTCCTAGAGGAGTAGGTCAATCTGAGATTTGGGCTCAAGTTAACATTAGAAGGGCCCTTCTGAGCCTTCACCGAGAGTCCTGGTTTCTCCTTCTCTGCCAGGAGGCCGTGTTTTCTGATTCCATCTTGGCTCAGTCTTACACAGCAGTACTTGCCTCTATCCATTTGCAACACTTAAAACAGCGTGCAGTCCCCTTTTTAAAACCAAATGGTTTCTTCCTAAAACAGTACCATTCAAGGGGAAAACATCCTTTATGTGAGGGGTGGAGGAGGGAGTAGTGCACCCCTGCGGCAGCGCTGTGCCGAGGTCTGACTGCTCCTTCCTACTGTGTTCTTGCCTTGGTGTAGCACGTTACCAGTTACTTTCTCATTTCTTCTTTGGTCCTCCCAGCCACACAGTAAGGTACATGGCCTCCTCCCATTTGACAGCAGAGAAGACTGAGACTTGGAGGCTGTGACTTCCCCAGGGTCACAGAGCTGAGGCAGAGATGGAAGCCTGGCTCTTCGGCCTCTCAGCCCCCATCCTCTGGCCCCGGTGAGACAGACTCAGCTTGCCGGGCAGCCCCACTGCGAGGCCTGGATAGGAGGGTGCAGGTCACACCTGTTTATCAGCCCTTGGAGCTTGACATTCGCAGAGGGTGGGGGCGACTCTGCCCAAAGCTGTTGTCTGTTCAGTGACCCGCGTGTGCACATCCTGCCTGTCCGCTGCATTGATTTGCTGTCTTTCTTGCTGCTCCTCGCTCCTAGATAGTGAAGCCGACTTCTCCTGGTCACTCCAGTAGCTTTGGAATTGAACGCGTCTTCCCAAGGACATTTCCCTTCCCCTGCCACGGTCTCTCTCTGTGTTCTTTCAGCATCAGCCACTGTGCCCTGGGGCTGTGGCATCTGCTAATAAGTGGGTCACCACTGCCATCACTTGAATGTTTATTCTTACCAATTCTGGGGCAGGAGGTGGCCTAGAGGCCTTCAGGACCAGCAAGGGGGAAGTTAGTGTGGAGCAACAAGTTCTAGCAGCAGCAGTGACTTCACAGGACGTGAGGACTCCTGGTGACACTGCTGCACCCCTCCAATGTCACCACCATCTGCCCACAGAGCACAGCTCCTGTAGGAAACAGTGTGAATGCTGCCCCCGGGTTTTGCGATGTCGGGAACCTGGAGTGGAATGAAGCACAGACATAGATAGGAAGGGTGGCCCCCCAGAGGGCTAGCGAGGACCTGACAGGACAGATGAGCCATCTTTATGGAGGGTCTAATGGATTGGCTCTGTCTGGAAACAGAAAGCAGGGCCCTACGCCCGGTAAACAGGCCCAGTGGCAGGTTCCCTTCCCTGGGCAACATCGCCCTCCTGCTTGACTCCCATGGAGTCAGAACACCAAGTTGGACTGAGCCGAGAGGAGATTCCTGGCTGCCTGGGGTGGGGAGGGCGTTGCTTATAGGGTCAGGGACATCACAGCACCTCCTTCATAGGATGGTGACCCTTGGGGCCCAACGAGGACTTCCAGGGAAGCCCATCTTTCTTTTCCCTCTCTTCCTCCCCGCGGTGTACTCCTTGTCAGCTCCTCCTTGTTCATATCTGGAGGCTCCAGAAAGGTCATTTTGCTTTGTCTCTCACTCTCTTCTCCCCACTTGCTCATGGGAAGGTGCCGGTCTCCTGGGGCAGCCACTGCAGGTGCGGTGAGTGAAGTAGCTCTCCTGACCCGGGCCCATGCCCAGCCGACACTGGGAGCTGGACCGGGCGATGGTCTGTGGTGTCTCCAGATAGCTCCTCTGGCTTCGTGTCACCACGAGCCTCTGGGAGGACTCCTGTCCCAGGGTACGGCCTCCCCCCACGTGCTGAACCTCTGCTTTCATCCATGATCCCGGTCTCAAGGAATAATGAAAGTCTGCCCTGTGCCCCCAAAATGCTTGTACCCACTCCCCAGACAGGAGCGGGATCTCTAATGTTGAGTGAATTCTAACTTCAAACAATGACCAGCGCTCAGATTGAAACGGGTGACTTTAAAGGATTAGCTTGTCTCTTTCTTTTTCAAGGAAATCAATAATACAGGGACAGGCCTGTGTTTTTCTTTCTCGCTCTCTTTTTTTTGCCTAGGGAGCTGTCTGTATATCTCGCCCCAGGAATGACTTCTTGTTTTTTGGTGTGCTTTCCACCCCCACAGCCCCAGCCCTTTCTAAATGAAATTCAGATTACTCTGTCACTCACTCTGACATCGTGGCTTGTCTCGCAAACTCCTGCCAAGGGACCCCATGAGCCCCCAACACCCCGCCCGTCCCCACCACTGCTGCTGTTGTCTGGGCACGGCCTCCAGTCCATCCCCAGTACCTGCCCAGCTGCTGCCCAGCATTGCTCCAGACCAGCCCTCACCTTTCTGAGGAGACCTGGGTAGCACCTCCCTGGGCCGCGGTGCCTGCCGCCCCCTCCCCCACCCCGAGTGCCTTTGGGTGTTTGGCCCAAGCTTCCTCCTCCAGCTCAGTGAGAGGATTGTTGTTGTTATTTTTAACGTGGCTCTCAGGGACATGGGTTCTGTCGGCTGGCCTTAAGCCCACCATCCATTGTGCCCCACGTCCTGCCTCTGCCATGGCTGATACCTGACACACCAGCCTAGAAGATGATGCTTAATCCCCCTGCCTCTTTCTCCATGCACCCAGTAAAGATGCCAGGTTATGGGAATCTGGGTCACAAGATGGTAGGAGTGGTTTCTTCTGGACAGTCCCCACGACCCCTCCCCCAAGCCTCAGAAGCTGCTCGTTGGCATTAGTTGGGGTCCTCCAGGCTTTACTCCATCATACTGGATGAAGGGACCTTGTGTTCTAGCTCCTGAGCAGGTGAACTGACCAGACCCCCTTCTCACGATGGCAGTGTGAGTGTCTCTGCCACTGTTAGAACGTCCCGGATCTCTACCCCTGTCTCCATTGTCTGGAATGTAATGAGTACATCCTTACAAATACTACTTGCCCGAGGCAAGCCAATTTTAGTCCTGGGCACATGGGAAAACATCAGTTTGACTTGTCTGCTTTCTCGTCCTTTAACCTCCACTCCCCGTTCCCCAGTTCACCCAGGGACGTGCACTGAGATGGGAAAATAGTTGTGTGCCATAACCATGCCACACCCGCCCCCCTCCCCCCAGCATACTCAACTCTTAAGAAACCCCATTATATGAAAATCCAAATGTATAAAACAAACTAGGGGGGTAATTATTTGTTACCAAATGATTCAGTACTTTACAGAAGGATTCGCTGCAGGTTTCTCTAAAGTACTTGGTTTCCCTAGTGCATTTAAGATATTATTCTGTGAAAATTAAGGATTTATAAATAGGACTATTAGAAGCCCATCTCTTGTGTAAAGGGAGGTATCCACATGTTCTTGTGCAAAGGTGCAGAAATCCAGAGCCCAGTTCACGTAGAAACAGGCGGACGCGGGGCTGGTGTGGGCGTCGTAAGCAGCCCACCTAAAGAAATCACCAGGGACGCCCCACACGCCAGGGGATACACACACCCCCCAGGCTGGGAAAGCTTCGTGGAGCTTGTTAAGTATATACCCACGGCCCACACTCAGGCACAGGCCAGTTTGGTTGGGAAACTTCCAAATGGGTCTCTGTGGGGAGTGTGCGGCCCTGCTGGGAACCTTCTGCACTGTGCTTTCTCAGGACCATTTTTATCCACACTTCACACTGATCGCAGGCACACCCTGAGCTTGGAGCCTGAGCCTTCCTTATTCGTGAGTAGTGCGACCGGGGCTAGAAACCTGGTGCCCCCCACTTTGCAAGCTACCTGGGCTGATCCTGGCCTCTGACCCGTGTGTGTGTTTTCAGTCATTCTCCTCAGGAAGCTGCTCCAGGCAAACTCCCAAAACACTCCAGCCCAGGCCATTTCCACCCTATGCATCCCCTCTGCTTCTAAACTTCCCCTCTCTGGGCAAAAAAGCTAAAAATGACTTTGTGTTCTTGAAGGAAATGTCCTGGCTGTTGATTTCAGATCCCCATTCCCCTCCCCCCCCCCCACTGCCCTTTTTGTCCTGCTTCATTTCCCCAAAAGTACAGAAAAAACTGTAGTGGAAGGAATCCAGCAGCCTTCTACGTAGTTTTAGAGTAATATGGAATGTTCTTAAATGTATTGTGCTAACTAGAATGGAAACTCTATATGCCAAACCATTCCCCTTTTCCCGCTCCGTGTTTCTCTAATGCTTTTTATTCCGGAGATGAGTCCGTGGTACTTGAGATGGCCTCGCTGAGTTTTGTGAGGATGTGCTGCTCTCTGAACGATGCTCACTGGTTTTTACAGGGTGTCTGTTATAAGCAGAATCTGATGTCTTTCTAAATAGCGCCCCAGGGCCCTGGCAGTAATTGTTTAATTAAATAAAGCACTCATTCTAAAGTAATAACCCTGCACCTCCATGTCACTGGTGTCCCAACCAGCGGCGCTGGCCCTGCACACCGTGCAGAGAATAAAAGTATCAGTGGGCATGCTCTCCATGCTGCAGGCTGGCGCTGAGGAGAAAGCAGGCACTGAAGAACCCCAAAGCGTTTACAGAAACCAGCAGAGAGATGCACGGGACCTGGGCATGATGGATATTGGGCAGAGCTGAACAATTAGGGTGCATCTTAATGGTGACATCTGATTAATTAGCATGAGCTCAGGATGTCTTGTGGATTAGCCGAAAGTAGACCAAGATACATTTTAATAAGCCTTCAAGTGCAAAGGGAACTACTGCACAGGGTGTTGCTGAGCAGATGCTGTGTAGCGAGTGTGAACCTAAAAGTCAGGGTCACAGAGCACAGCAGGGCATATTTAATTTGGCTATGGGAAGAACTTCCTTTAGCCACGGATTGAGACGTTCTCTGAAAACCTTGACAAGAAGAGGGAAGAGACTGCTGGGCCAGGTATTGGGTGCTGACCGGGGCTGGAAGTCCCCACCAGTCTGTGACATCCAGGGAGTTGTGGCACCTTCCTCCTCACCACTGCAACAAGGAACAGGTAGCCAGCCCAGCTGTTTCCCTTCCCCCAGGACAGGAACGTGAGCCTCCCCTGTGTCTCAATGTTTGGTTCCAGGACCACTGGCCTGAGAACACCTTCAAGCACTTGTTAAAAATATAGATTCCTGGATCTCACCCCAGGCCTAATGTAGCAGAATCTAAGGCCGCAAGGCCCAGGAATCTGCATTTTCAACCAGTTCTGAGGATGCTTCTCTGTACTCTCCCCTTCGAGAAATTCTGCTGGCTGAGGACCTGTCACAGTGGTAAATGGTCTTGCTGGCACCCAGTCTCCCAGGGAGAGGCCTGCTCTGGCCTCCCTTAGAGAACTGCTTCCCAAGCCCCAGCTATGGAGGCAGCGGTCAGGGACCTCCCGTGCCTTGCCTCTTCCAGGGAGAGACAGTGACCAGACGTCCACAGGTCTCCAGCCCCGTGTCACTAAGAACATACTGGAGTTGATGCCTCAGGCACTTTGGCGCAGACAGGGAACAGCATCATTCCTGCTCTGATCAGACCAGTTCCAGAGTCTTGAGTGTCCGCAGGAAAAAAGGGGCTCCAGCAACATCCCTTTGCCAGTGGTTGCTTTGTTAACCTGAGGCCAACAGGTCCCTCCCAGGTCTCTACAGATGGTGCTCTTGGGTTCCTCTTAGAGTCCACAGTGTCCCAGCCCCACAGCAAGGCCTTCACTCTGACCGTTGACTAGGGAGGAAGCTGGGGGATTGTTAGTGTGATTTCTTACACCCGATTAAACAGACCTCGTTAATCAGCCTGCTTGACATGCCATCTCCCCTCCTTCCCCACCTCCAAGGTTACTCAGTGCTGGCAAAGAATCCTGCTCCCTTTGGTCTATATCGAGGTTGGATGTCAGCAGGGAAGGGGTGGAGCCAGCCCAGTGTGTGCGGCTCCTCTCTGCAGGGCTTCGTGTTCTGGGCACCTGACTTCATTCCCTCCCTCCCCTCCAGCCCCAGCGCAGAGCATTCCCATTGCTGTCTCTTCTTGTGCAGACAGGCCGGCAGAGTGGAATGAGGAGGGAAGGTGCCCAGAGCCTCTGCAGTGATCCCCTGCCACCTCTCATCGAGCGAGCAGTGCACAAACACCACAGATGAGGTGACAGAGTGGCTCTGCCTCCTTGTGTTCCCGGGGCAGTGTCACCAAAAGCAGTTAGATTCCAGGGCAAACAGCCCTGCAGGTTCTAAGGTCCATGGGGCACACACACTGCCCATCACTGAAAGTATCTAAGCAACTTAATTCCCGACAGAATCAGGTGGCTGGGGGTGTGGGGGCTGTTTTCCAAGGAAGCTGAGGGGCAGGATTGATGGCCCAGAGGCTGCCTACCCCCCATCACTCACAACAGAGTCCACGGTATACAGAGCACTCACCAACCCACCTGTTCCCCTCAAGTCCTCTGGTTCTAAGGACCAGTTGACCCCATTCTGGCCCTGACAGCTATTCCCCAGCCCCAGGGTCATGTGGCCAAGAAGAAAAGAATACCTCCAGCTTTCTCGTGCATGTGAGGCAGCGGTATAATGTCACCTAGGCCCAGCCTCTCCAGGCACGGCCCAGGGGGAGGTAATGCCATGTACCCATCCTCTCCCCTTCCTTGACATACAGCAGAAATAGGCCAAGATACAGAGCTAGTTTTGATGTTCTGTGGAGAGATTTCAGTGGCTAAAAGGTGAGAGCCAGTAAACCAAGCCTGTGGTGCCTGGAGCAGTGTTCCTGTCTGCGTCTGTTCACTCAGCCTGAGGAGAGCAAAGGGAGAGGTCGCTGCTCTTCTAGAGCTTTCAAACTCCACCGCCTGTTAGGAAAGCCCTGCATTCCCCTACGAGGCCTGTTTTCTTTTTGCTGTAGAGGGTTTGTTTGGAGCCTGCCCTGGACACATACACCTTCCTCACTCTGGCTCCCGTGGGGCTCGCTGCCAGGGCCCGGGACAGCATTTTTGCTCATGTGTCACTGCAGCCCAGCTGGACAGGGCATCCCTGCCGTGCTTTCTCTCCCCGCCTCCCCCGGACTTATAGTTCAAATGATCAAAGTCCCTTTCAAATCTCGTCCCATTAGAACAGAGAGAAATCCCATCCAGGGGGCTCAGAGGAGAGCCTTGGAGCCTGGGCACCTGGTGTGCTTGTCCTTGGAGAGGCTGCTTGTCACAGCCCCCTCCCTGTAGTCCAGCTGTGGCCGCCTCGCAGCATGAGGACAGCCCCAAGGTCGTGAGGCTTTTCTGCTCTGGTATTTCATTCTTTCAGCCCTCGTTTTAGGTAAATCTGACTGCCATTCCCCTGCTTAAACCCCTTTAGAAGCTCCTTTCCGTAAGGCAACGTCTAAACTTCACATGGCATGGTCTGCTCCAATCTTCTTATGGAACCTTCTCTCTGACCACTGCCATGCTCTCACTGGCCAGTCCTCCAAAGACACTGGGCACTTTCATGGCTCTGTGCCCTTCTCACGCCTTTTCCTTGCTTCAGAGTCCGACACACACTGGCTTATTCCAGCCTGAGCTCGGGCCTTCCCCTGAGACACCTGGGCCCACTCTCCTCTCCCCCAACCCCAACCATTGGCGTTAATTGGACTTTCATACATATTCAGTTACTTGGCCTCACTGTGAGCAACTCGAGGGCAGGCCTTATCCACGTTTGTCTAGAGCCGGCCGGGGCCTCACACAGGGGAGTTGCTCTGAGAATGTGTGAATGGACGAGACCACTCTCGGGTGGGCTGCCACTGTGGGGTCTGTGGCTGGGCACTATCTCCTGATCAGCCCTCAGGCCTGCTGACGAGGCTCACCACAGCTGGCGGCCACTGCTCCAGCCAGAAAAACTCCCTGTCCAGGTAGCCCCTCCTTTCCCAGAGGTGCAAGTCATCCTCTCCTTGTCACTGCCAGGACAGAAGCTCCCCCTCAGCAAGGGCTTGGGGGCACCCTGTCTTGAGGGCTGATGGTAGAGGGGAGCAGTCAGAAGCTGTCCACGTGCCAGGAAGTCGAGGATAGCTCACCACTCATCCCTCTTTCTGCCACCTCCTCTTTGGCGCCTGAAATGCGAGCAGTGAAGTGTTAGAGCAGGTGCCAGCTCCAGAGTCAGGTCTGTTTCTCCAGGCAGAGCCCCCAGCCTTCCGCCTGCTTTGCCCCACTTCCCACAGCCTCACGCTCACATACTCTCTGTCCCACCCCAGCTCCTGTTGCGATGTTCTTAAAGCCCGCCTGGTTCAAGATCCAGCCTCTCGATCTTTCTACCTGGATGTGAGGGTGTGGACTCCATCTCTCTCTTTCACGCTTGCGAGGAGCCAGGCTGTCCTTTATAAACCCCGATGGCCTACATTAAGTGAGTGACTGTGTGGGTTTTCCACAATATTTGTCTTTTCTCCCCAAACCACAAGGGTTGCAGCTCTGGCATCGAATCCTTGGAACTCTGCCCACCACCAGGTACCATCTGGCTTTTCAGCTGAGAAAGAGACAACACAGGCTTGTCCAATAAGAGGATGAGGGAGATAGCAGCTGTGCCAGGCTGACACCGCTGGACCAGCCCAGCCCTCCTCCCCTCCTGCAGGGAGCCAGCCTTGAAGGGGCATGGAGCGGATGGTGGAGAGACCTTTCTCTAGGGCATACTCAGGGAGGCAGTTAAGTGCCCTAAAGAGGGAATGGGCTTTGGATACAGACAACCTGAGTTCTGATCTTAGTAGTTATGAGATCTTGGACAAATTATTTAATCCCCCTCAACTTTAGTTTTCTAAAATGGAGACAATAGCCAATTCACAGGGTGTCAGGGTTAAAAAGATCTTAGGTGGAAGATGCTATCATGTCTGGGCTCTCAGTAGGTGCTCAGCGATGTTGGTTCTCCTGCCCTTCTCTGAGCCTTTCTTCCCTGCCCCCAAGGCAGAGCCTTCTCTGAGTGATGGCTCAGTCTCCCAGGAAGTGTCAGGAAGCAGGGGAAGGTTCTGGGTATAAGGGTGGCCTGTTCAGGGGTAGAGCTCTCCCTCCCTGCCAACAGCATCCCCTCAGAACATGACCCCCCAACCATCTCCCAACTAGGGGCTTGGAGATGATATGGGGGGTGATACGTGGACCAGGTGTGTGGGACTTGTCCTGGATCCAAAAGCTGGGGTGGGAGGGGACTGTGACGTGATGATGGAGACGACTACCTGGGAGCCACGACACGCATTCTGGAAAGACGGCTCCCTGTTGCAGCAGCCACGGCACGTGAGCCGGGCCGCCCTGTACTGAGGAGCCCTCGGTGGGTCGTGACCTTTCACTCCCTCCCAGGCAGCTCCGTCTCCCACCATCTTTAAAACTGAGTTAGGCAGTCAGGCTCCGAGGTAAAACATCACACTGCTTGGGAAGTTTGGGATGAGTTTCCCAGCATTTCTTTTTGACCATCTAGGAGTTAAGGAGGAGACGTACTCAGTTTTTTCCTCCCAGAGCAAAAAGTGTGAAGATAGGTTACAACCCTCAGGCCCCTGAGTAAGGATTTTCTCTCTCATCTAAGTAGGGTAGGGGTTGTCTAGAGAAGGGGGATCAGGAAAAGAAATCATTAGGATTCTTTCTGAGGTCTGTTCTCTTTCCAGTTGCCTTGAAAGAAGGGAAGCAGAGGTTTT
This sequence comes from Tapirus indicus, assembly GCA_031878705.1. Classification (NCBI taxonomy): domain Eukaryota; kingdom Metazoa; phylum Chordata; class Mammalia; order Perissodactyla; family Tapiridae; genus Tapirus; species Tapirus indicus. The sequence goes on from CM062932.1 coordinate 53,906,978, forward strand.
GAGGAAGGGACCTGGGGATGTTTTCAACTGTCAAACAGTCAAAGGCGGCCTTTCAGTCGGTGTGTTTGGGGAGTAACAGAGCGAGCCCGAGAGCTGCCTTCCCAGTGCCCTGGTTGTGTCCAGGCTGACGGGGCTGAGAACAGCATCCCCCGGCTCCTTGAGAGTTCGTGAGTGGTGCCCCAGGAGCCTGCACTGTGCCCTGTGTTCAGCCCTCCCCTCTCAGCTGGCGCAGGCAGCCCAGGGAGCTCTCGTCCCTCGCAGCCTGCATCAAGGCTGCCACTGCTGGCCTCGTCCCTCGCAGCCTGCATCAAGGCTGCCACTGCTGGCCTCCTGGAAACAATTGCTCCCTCGGCTCTATCCAGGAGGCTCTCGTCCGTTCTCTTCCATGCTGACCTCTTCCCAGCCACGAACCCACTGAATTCACATCCTCTGGGAGGCAGCATTCTGGGCTTGTGACAGCTGGAGGTGTCCTTGTGTGCGGGGTTGGGAGCAGCTGCCGTGCCACGGTTTCTTCCCGAAATCATTCTCCCAGGCTCCCGCGTATCAGAGATGAAGAACGTTTTCACCAGTATTTTAGCAGAGGTTGTTCAGGTATCACCTCACTGGCCAGTCCACATCTCTGCTGGGAAGGTGCCCCAGAGTTTCATCCTCCTCTCAGTTAATCGGGCATAGGGTCAAGTCTTTCTTCCTGGCCAGCTCCCTAATCCACGCTATGACTGGCTGTTGAGTTCCTGCCATGTGGGCTTGGTTTTGTGCCTCTGTTCTGTAGCTCAGTGGCCACTTAAGAACTCCCTACAGGATCTTTAACTTTTGGCTCATTATTGCCTTTGCTCGGGACTCAACACCCTCCTCTCCCAGGGGCTCAGCACCCTCCTCTCCGGCCCAGCATCTTCCAGCAAGTGCACGCTTGCCTTTTGATGAGGGCTGCAGATATTGCATGTCTCCACACTCACTCATTCAGAATGAGGCTGAATTGTTTGACATGAGCAGACTTGGTTTTCTGCTGAAGGATGTCATGAGATAATAGCTGGATTTATAGAACTGACTTGTATGCTCAACAGGCACACACTTCTTTAGAATATCTGGGCATCAACTCTCCATTTTTATCTTCAGGCATCACCTGAATATTTCAGTCTTTCAACCCATTCAGCAAGCATCTCCAAGTACCTTCTAAGTGAGGTTTGGGGAGGGTGGGAGTGGGCCCCAGGGATAATAAGGTGTAACTTGATCTAAGCAGCACATCCTGGGAAGGTGTTGGGCAGACAGTAGTCACTGCTGTGGAGTGGGTAAGTGTGCTAAGAGGCGTTCCAGCCTCTGTCTGTCTTCATTACTCATCCTCCACCAAGTGAACGATATTTGAGGGATCGGTGGGTGAAAGGTTGGAGCATCTCCACCGTGTTTGGTTTGGTGTCTGAAGCCTGGCAGCCTGTCCTGGCAGAAGTCCCCACTCCCACAACAAGGCTCCTCACATTCTCGGGGTCAGCCCCTCGCTGGGCTGAGTCTTTGGAAGGTCGCTGCTCATCTTCTACCCTGTGGAGGAATGTTGTTTCTGAAACCTCACTCTCACAGTTTCACGTGAAAGCGCCGGTCCTTCTGCAGAACTCAGACGACCTCCTCTAGATGGCATGATGCATCTCGTCATAGGATTTTGGCAAATAAGCTGGGATGATGGATCATTGGTTTGGTGCACACACGCTGCCGACACGGCTTCAGACCCGGCACCTGTTCTCAGTCTCTCACAGTCATCTGTGTGATGACCGATCCTTCGTGTTTGCTTGGGAAGAACTTGAACTCCCCTGAAGAGCGTTTAGACCATTATTGAACTTGGGTGGAGGTAAGGGAAGTCCGATAAGAAGAGTATTGACCCAACACTCTTGGGCTGGAGGTCCTCACCTGGCTTCACTTGTTTCATATTCCCCCTCCTGGGATGTTTGGAGGACACATGGGGTGTGATAACGTGTTGTGTGTGCTGATACTTGTTGGGGTCAGGCGGCCAGGGCTAATGTTTATCGAATACATTCTGTGCACACACAGTGTGCTTTGAGAAATTCACTAATGCTCCAGGGTCACAGTTAGCTGGGGCAACATCAGGACACATACCCCCACCCTGTGTACGTGGCCCTGAAGCCTGCAGTCCCTCCATTGTCCCTTGCTACTTCAGAACTCACCTCCTTTTTTGTGGAGAATCCCCAGACATTGTAATTCAAGTTGGGAAAATAAAAATTCCCAAACCAAGATGTTCATAGCCACTTGAGAAATAAAAATAGAATCCTTGAACACTTCTTCACTGCACTTCAAGGACGTGTTGGAGGTTCAGTTCCCATTAGGGATGGCTTCATGCTGAGTTGCTATTAACCCCAATCAACTCTTAACCCCCAGCGCCGAACAGGAACAGCCCCATAATCTGGGCATTCATTTCCTTTCTCACTTGAAATAACCTCTGGGATCTGTCCAGAGAGCTCAGCTGCACCATTGGTGTGTTACCATCTCCACCTGAACTAACTCCTCTGCACCCCACTCATGCTAAGCCCGTATATCCCAAAGTCAGCCCTAGCAGACCCCTGTGTGTTTAGGGTAGACCAGGCAGTGTATCGCCATTCAACATCCCAAGACTTATTGTTTCGTCACCCCTGCAAAATTAACAGAGAAATCCCAGTCCCCTCAGACGTAGAGCAAGCAGGCTCTAAGGGGATCTGCTGGCCTTTTATGTTGAAACTCCAGGAGCCACAGGTCGAGTGAAGAGAACACAGCTGAGGCCTGAATTTTTGTCTCTTGGAAGTTCTGTCTCACTATAGACAAACCAAAAAAACCCTTATTTTTAGAGAGAAATAAACAGGCACTCTGAGAATTGAGTTACCCAGCCTCGTCAGTGTTCATAGCAGCCCACGTGGCAGAGGGTTACCACCTTTAGGTCTGAGCTTTCTCTTGGCCCCAGGAACCAGGGGACACCACAGAAGCATCGCCTTTGTGCTTTGCTGGCCGCTGCTGGCTTCCTTGACCATTTGACCTTCGTCCGCATGGGATGCTGCACCTTCACTCACGTCTAGGTGGGGGCAGGGCTGGGAGGGACCCTGCCTGGTTGGGTCAACAGTCGGCTGACTGCCCTGCCTCTCCTCTAGAGCATTGTCTCCCTTGTTGCAGGCGGTGATTGGTGTACCGCTCCATGTCCCGTGGAGTTGCTCAGAGGTTCTTAGGACATTCGTCCTGTATGGTGGCCATCACTTTACTACATCATTCTCTCCTGCCTTCCCTTTCCTCCAAGAATGGCATGCCCTCTATCTGACCCCCTCTTTTTTGAGGGGAGCGAAATAGACTATGGGTATTGTTGAATTTCATCCGTTTCAGTTCTGATTAGAAGCTGCAGTCCACTCCACCTCTTCCCAGCAGGAGAAAAGATGACAGCAAACAGGACTGGGGGCTTTGGTTTTGTTTCGTAAGAGAAGAACTGGTGGGTGGCTCATCTGAGACCTTTTGGGAACTATGAATCCATGTCCCCAGATGTAGGCATGGAAAGAACGGGTCGCTGCTTTGAAGACCTTCAGGTTTTTGACTTCAGGTTTCTTCTGTGACATCACCCCTTCTGGGGGCCAAGTGGATTCACAGAGTGGTCACAGCCCACGGCAGTCCGAGCCCCTTCCTTGTGGGGGTCCCGAGAGATGCTTCGATGGTGGGCAGCTGAGTCCCCAGGCTCTTCTCATGTGCCTTTTCTCCTTCATCTGGGCTGAGTATCATTCTCCCCTGAAACCAGTGGGTATGCTCAGAGCAGTGCTGTTTCGATTTGCTCTTCTGAAATCAAAGCCTATTGATTTCACACCTGTTTTGGGAGGAGAGTTTTTTTTTTTTTTTTTTTTTTTCCCCTGACTCAGTGAACTGCTTTCAGGCAGAGCTGGCAACTTTGGCATACCTGCAGGCTGTTGGCTCTGCCAGCTCAGACACTGCCTGTGGCAGGAAGGAATGGTGGAGGGTACAAGGCAAGTCAGCAAGACTGGGGTTGCCTCCTCCCCCACTGCAGGATTATACATTTCTACCAGGTGCTTTCTCCACCAAATTCAATGTCTTCTCCAAATGTTTATTGAGCATCTCACGCGTGCCATGCCTTCCTAGGTGCCGGGACCAGCAAGGATGCAGTCCTTGCCATCGTGGTGCTTACACCCTGCTGGGGGCACAAAATCGACCCATGAAAAAGGAGCAAGTCAGAACCTCCAAGAATAAGTAATGTGGTACCAACTATGGGTTTGTAATTCAGTCAGGAGCCCCCAGGGAGGATTAAAACATTGGAGGAACTTGCAGAGGAGACCAGCACTACAGCAGGGCTTTGAAGGTGAGAGGAATAAGCAAGGTAGAGGGAAATTCTTTGCCAGCAGGAGCAGTCACAAGGGTCAAGGCATGACAGTGAGACTCAGCTTGATGTGGGGACAGGAGGTGTCGAAGAGGAGGACAGCCTAACACAGGATGCCAGGTGCAGGTCACAGTGGGCAGAGGGACAGCGTCAGGAGACTCCCATTCCCCTCTGCTGCTTTCTTACCCTGTCACTGAACCTCTCTGGCCCCTCAGCCCCCCATCAGTAACATGAGGTATCGTCACCTGCCTGGTGACTTCACAGATGGCCATGAGCGTGACACAAAACCGCGTGTGTGTGAGCACTTTGTGAAGTGTGGGGGATCTGCAGCACTGGGCGGTGATGTTACTGTTGGACACCTGATGTGACTGGGTGGTTAACAGGAACAGAGGCTGGGAGGACAGGGTGGAGGGTAGTGTGAGAGATATGCAGGCAGAAGGCGGGACCCTGAGACTTTGCAACCTGTTACGCTGGAGTTTAATTCAGGATAAGCACCAAATTTAAATTTTCATTTTGTTTCTCTGACCAGCCAACCTTGCAGAGAAATTTGGGAACGGCGAGCTAGGTATGAAGCTCCTTTACTTTTGCGCTCTGCACACTCGCTCCCGCTCTCCCATCTTGTACAGTTAAACAAAGGACATGATACGTGGCCGGTCCTGGGCTCATTTGGTGTGTGAAGCAAGACTGAGTGGCGTTGGAGCCTTTCCTTTTGAATACGGCGGGTCCTAGGGTTAAAACTCCAGGAGATGGAGGCAGGTGGTGAACACAGCTCAGCCGCAGCAGCTCTGAGTCAAGAGTCCTGATTTAAAGATCCCGTCCCTCAAGCAGCCCGGTGTGTGTTTCTCCCATTCCGTAGCTGGCACAGCCTGTTCAGACTGCTCCAGACCACTCCCAAGAGGAAAGTGGTGGCTCCAGTTAGTGACCGAGCCTTTGGTTCCCAGATGCCAGCTGGCTCATGTGGACATGAGCGTCTGTACTTCAGGGTTTCGGCAAAGCTGCTGTCCTGTCCAGGGACTCTCCAAGCACAGCCCACACCAGCCTTTCCCACATCTCTCAGACTCTGATTCTGAGGGGTGGATTTCCTTCCTGCCTCTGGTGGACAGAGGTCTGGGGATTAGATTAGGACTCTCCTTATTCACCTGTCGTTGCATCTCATTCCTGGCAGAGGCTGGAGAAATGTGGCTCCTCCCTGCCAGCCCCGCCCTCCAGGCTGGTGCACAGCTCTGCTCCGTCCTCCTGTGGGGGCGCTGTGCCAAGCACTGTTGGGAACATGGATGTGCAGGCCCTGCAGCTGCCGCCTGGAGGAGCTGGCCAAGGGCTTGTGGGGGAAACAGCTGATTCCAGTGAGGGGAATTGGAAGACAACAACTGGGTGACGGAGCAGACTTTTGAGTGGGACTTGACTGATGGCAGGACTTTGACCAGCAGAAATAGAGTGACAAGCTTGCTGAGCAAAGGCCCAGTGGCAGGAAGACACTGGGCACAGTGGGGACTCAGCCCAGGGCTGCTGACTGTAGGTTTTGAGAGTGGTGCCTTCAGAGACGAGGTTGAAAAAGGTGGATGGAACCAGATCATGGGGCCACTGGACTTTGTCCTCTCTGAAATGACGAGCCCTTGAGAGTTGAACAAGAGCGAGTGTGATCAGGGCTGAGTGTGGGGAGACAACACTGGCACCAGCTGGCTCTGGGCCAGGAGGGAGAGGACAGGAACAAAGGGATCGGGGCAGATTGCCCAGGGGACAGTCTTTTGCCTACCTATTCCTCTTACTTTAGATGTCACTTTCTCTGTAAAACCCCTGTGTTACCACCCCCGTCTCGTCCCAGCAGGATTAGGAGCTGTTGCCCCGTGCTCTTCATCTCCCCTCAGGACCGTGAAAAATATATTTCTGTGGTTTTGAGCCACCAAGCTACAGCAGTGACAGGACGCCAGTACAGAGAGCAAGGAAGGAGTCAGACTGTTGAAGTTTGGAGCTGGAGCAACTGGAGGCAGGTGGTGCGCTTCGCCTGCACAGGACACAGGAGGAGAGGCAGCTGTGTTGAGCTTCAGACGCCATGTTCAATTTGGAGTGCCACTGAGACACTGTCAAAGCCATGGCCAAGCAGTGCTGGCAGTGCCCTGCGGACACGAGCTGTCTGTGTCCACAGGACTGGCAGGGTTGCCCTGGGGCCTTGGGTGACATCTAAACTCACCAACCCAAGAAGAGAGACACAAGCAGCCCCATTTGCACCCTCCCAGGTCTGTCTCAGACTTTATTCCCAGTGACCGGTTTGAAGATTTCATTAGAAACCAAAGAACTGTGCTTTTTTTCTTTCTTTCTTTCTTTCTTTTTTTTTTTTTTAAGAAACGCATTTGGCTGCAGCAGTTGGTGTCCCTGCCTCCTGTAATGAGTTGGGCTGGGAGAGTCCTTGAACAGAGACTGAGTTTGAACTGATCAATGGCATTTGGGGGTTGGAAAATTGTTCAGGAGCCAGCTAATTTATAATGTCATATGGGCTAGACGAGAAGACTCAGGAGGATAGGCTGTCTCTTGGCTTTTTATTTCTCTTTTTGAAAAAGAGAAGGGAAAACAAGGTGCCACGCTTGGCTGTTCAGCCTTCAGAGATGAACTCTGTCCCCACTGGACCATCGGAACACGGGTTATTTCTTCCCCTGCGTCCCTTTCTTCCAAAGACCTCGTGGCCACATCATGACGTGCCAGCACGTGCTGCCGCTCCGTATCCTCTGTCCTTTCCCCCTCCGGACGCCTGCCCTACAGTGTCGAGTCTGGCTCTAACTAATTTGCAGAGGACACCTGTTCCTTAATTAGCCCCAGCTTGTGTTGCGTCTCTTGGTCTGGGCTCCCTCTAATACGTGAGCACACGGCCCCGTGCGAGGGCTGCAGTTGGGCAGTCTGCGAGCGTTTGCTCTAAGTGGGCCCTGCACCTTCCTGGGTGGTGCGGGAGCATTAAAAGAAAAAGAAACCACATCCCAGCTGCCATCCAGACGTGGATGTCACGGCTGTTGGCCACATCTTCCAAAAGAGCCTTTTACCACCAGTTCCTGTTCTGAGGCTAGATCTGCTGTCCCTAGAACTGGATATGAGAGTGCCAAGTGGGCGTGGACCCTCATTCTGAGCTTCCCTAGACTCGTACTCCCCATCACTCAGTTGGCACCTCATATACGCTTCTCACTCTACCTTTTCGAGATGTGTCCGTGTGCTTGGTCTCTTTAAATAGAAGAGAGGTGCTCTCAGCAGGCTGGAGTCCCATCCCACAGGGTTGTATGGAATGGGGCCTCATGTATAATAGGATCTTAATAAACATCGGCTGAGAAGGAGGACGAAGATGGATTCGGCGTCTGAGCAAGGACTCCTGGAGGAAAGGACCCATGCAGCCTCTAGTAGTAGAATTCCCTGCTTGCCTTTTGGGCTGGTTCTGCTCTCTCCCAGTTTTCAAATAGTGGAACATTTTAAAAACCAGTCTTTAGGCTTCAGAGTTCTGATCTCCCACATAAGCCACCCCTGAGAAAATGTCCAGCACCCACACAGCTCGAGTGCTGTGTTTTCAGTGGGACTCATCACAGGTCAGAGGTGAAACACCTTAACACCAGGCACTCGGGTATACCAGGAGTCCAGTTTCCAGCAGGCCACAGTTCTTGGGAAACATTTGCAGCACGTGGCTTTGTGTTTATGCTTCCGCATGACATCTCTCTCTCCCATCCTCATCAGTGGAAAGTTTCCCTGAAGTGGTAATTTTCCTAAATGACTTGCTGTTGGTGCTGCATACAGACTCACTCCTCAAAGAGTTGGTAATTCTGTGCCTTACTGTGTCCCTAGGCCTGAGGGAGGCCGGCGAGGGCTGCCCATTTCTTTTGCCAGGAGAGTCCCTTTCCTGTGCCTCCCCAGTCACCCCTAAGCCTGATGGAAATGCTTTTCCTCCCCCCTCTCCTGAATGGAAGCAGGGCTGGTTCTAGGCCCCCAGCAGAAAGCTCTTCCTTCCAGAAGTCTCCCAGCCCTGGTGACTGCCAGGAGGCCTTATTCACCCCAGCTAATTAGAGCCTTTTCCTTAAGCGGCACTTTAGTCTTTCATGTCATTCATTCTCACAGTGATAATGGACTTGGATAAGAGGTCACAGCTTCTCCCACATCCTGCTTTCCTTGCGGATGGGGGTGGGGGAGGGATGGGCCCAGCCCCCGCTCTGCGGAACTCCCGCCTGCCTGTCTTGGGGGAGCCAGGGAGCCAGGGACTGGGCAGCAGGCTGAGCAGCTGTGATGTATTCACCCGGCTCACAGGGCCATGCCCCACTACCCAAAGTGGGCTCCGCTCCCCACACTCAGGCTGCCGCATCTCTGGTGAGAGTCATTAGCATTAACGTGATAAAATGGCACAGTGTAAATGTTAATAAGGTCTGATGCCTCTGCTGCTGCCGAGTGGCATATTGGAAATGGTAACATCATTGTAACTCCAACCAGCAGCTTTTAATTCCTCTGCTCCCTGAGTAACCGATTTGGCATGGAAATCCTAACCTCCCCCAGCTCCCAGACCCAGTCTCTACTGTGCCACGTTTACCCCCAAAAGAGGGTTCAAATTTCCCAGAGATCAGTTTTCTAAGATGGGGTTTGAATTCCTTTTTTTTGAAATTGTGTTATTGAGGTCATATCAGCTTATAGCTTTATGTAATTTGAGGTGTACTTTATTATATATCAGTTTCCATATAGACTGCGTCATGCCCACCACCAATTGTCTAGTTTTTATCCATCACCATACACATGTGCTCCTTTACCCCTTTCACCCTACCCCTACCCCCTTCCCCTCTGGTAACCACTAATCTGTTCTCTTTTTTTTTTAAGTAAACACTCGCTTTCCCCTGTTCTCCAAAGAGGAAGAGAACCCAGGGGACCAGTGCCAGCAGGCACCGACTTCTCTGGCTGGACCCCTCCCCCACCCCCGATCTTCTCCGCTCCGTTTTCCTGGATGTGCCCCCTTCTCTTGGTCCAGGATATTTCTCTGAGAGGTTTGCCCTGGAAACCACTGGCTCTGGTTCTCCAGGCTTCCCTTCTCTTTAGGTTAAAAACGTTGCTGATTAATGGCATCCTGATTAATCCTTCCCTCTGAACCCTTCAGAACGGTGTCATCTCTACTGCGCTGCGTTGTCAGGGCCCCTGCGTCCCCTCCTCCCCATGTCCTTTCTTCCCAATAAACCACGAGGGCTTGAGTTGTGCCTGGTGGTTCTCTTGCATCCTCATCTTCCTGCCATCTCACACCTAATCCGTGCTCGTGCCCAGCTCGCTGCCAGCCCGTGTATCCTCAGTCAGTGCTTGCTGAAGAGAAGAGAAGTAAGCAGGCGAGGTCCCTAGGATGTGGCCTGGGGCTGGCCTAGAAGGTGGTCTCAGGACAGTAAGTATGAGGAAAGGCAGAGAAGCACAGCTCTGGATTTCTTTTGCACCCCAGGCTCTGGGAACTGACCAGGTGATGCTGTTTGACCCCAGGGAGCCTCTACCAGTCCAGATGCACACGTGGGTTAGGGCCAGCCATGGGCAGGGGCTGCGTGAATGGTGTGTCCTCCCCACACAAACAGTGTGCCCCATGTGGCCTGGCCTCTGCGCTCCCCTCACTCTCGTTTTCGTCACCCAGGCTGTCTTCACTCTCCTCCTCGGACCCTTCACCTTCTTTGACGTCCAGAAGACCAAGTACCTGCAGATCCTGACCTCCCTGATGAGATGGGTCGGTGAGTCTGAGAAGCATCTCGTGTCTCTGCCCTTTCTTCCCTCGTCCCTTCCTAACCTCTCCTGAGACAGCCATACAAGGAGGCAGGTGCTCTGCCTGCCTTTTCACTGGGGGGAAATTTAGTATTGAAAATGATAAGTGACTCTGAGGGCAGTGTGGATGGAGCTGGGCCTGGACAGGGACTGCTGATCCTAGAGCCAGCCTTTTTCACACACTGGCTCACAGCCTGGGCCTGGGCTCCTGAGGGCCTAGGTCAGGCTCTGCCCTCTTCAGGGCACACGAGTGGCACCATTCTGCCTTCTCATGGATGCGCTGTACATAAAACCTAAAAATCCGGTGAGCTATGGCAGCCACCTCTGCATCCCCGGCCACCAGGGTATGAAAAGGCACCCCATCCACAATGCCTTCTAACTGACTGACGCCCTGCTGAGCAACAGCACCGCTGTCCTCGGGGAGTTTGGTGGGAGCCCCTTCATTCCATCACACCATCCTGCCAGCCACCTGGAATGGCCTGGCTGCTGACCCCCCCTGGACCCAGGACAGAAGGGTGTGGGGTCCATGCCACCCATCAGCCGGCACATGCTCTGGGATCAGTTGCATGCTTGTTTTGGTCTAAAAGCAAAGAACACTGTCGCTGTTCTGGTTGAGGGGCCTGGCAGAGTGGGTCTGCCCAGCCTCCAGGACCCCCCCCAAGGGGGGCTCCCCACGACCCCGTCTACCCCTCAGCACACAGGTCCCAGAGGAACCCAAGGTTAGGACGACTCCTGCCTGACCCTGCTCCCCAGTTCCCTTCCTCACTTCATTCACCCCTCACTGGGACTCGGGGTACACACTGCTCCTCGTTCCATGCCAGCACTCAGTGCTGGATCGTGACAAGCTCAGGACGGTTTCTGATCCCAGTGATTTCTGGCAATTCTGGCACCTCCAGTCCCCTGGTTCCCCACACTCGGGCTTCCAAGATCCCAGCATAAGGAGCCACCACATCACGGGAGTCCTGGCATCTTCAGAAGGGACCGTGGCAGTCATCCAGCCCAGCCCCTGGCCCTGCAGGGGCAGGCTCTACAGCATGTGGATTGGGCAGCCTTCAGCCCAGGAGCTCACAAGCAGGGAAGGCTCCCGCTCTGAGGGGAGGTTTTTCAGTGCTGGGAAAGTTCTGCCTTGTCTTGAGCCAAACTTGCCAGCTTATAACTTCTTCTCACCCTTGATCCTTCCCTGCGAGGAAATGAGCAGGACTGAGCTGTCTGGTGTGTGAGCTTTGGGGCCTGTTCAACTTGATGAGCCTGTCCTTCATCATCCAGCAGAGACGAGGGAGCAGGAGGACACCTGTCCCACACCTGGACAGGGCAGGATTCCTTGTCTACCCCGTTCAGTTGGTCTGATCCTGTGCTCACCTGCAGGGTGCTGTTTCCAGATTTCATTCACGAACTCCAAAGCCCTGGGTTAAATTAACGTGACTACCTGGGAAAAAAATGAGACCTCATCATAGAACATGAGGATCACGTAGCTCCAAGGATAGGATGTTGGAATGGAGCCTCCTTGGGTGCCGGGAGGGATTAATTCCAGACATTGGGATCAGCAAGGATCAGAATCACTGGCCATCCAACCTTCTCCTGCTTAGAAGAAGTATTTGAAAGACCTAGTGATCTTCAGAAGGAGTTTTCCTAGTAAAGCAGTATTTGGAGAAAAACATGCTTCTTCCTTACTTCCCTGGGCGAACTCTGTTGTCCCAGCTCCTCTGCTCCCTGTGGCTGGGTCCCAGAGTCCTGAAAGTCTGGCCCCTGCCCCACTTAGGACTGGCCAACCTTGACCTCCTGCATCAACAGTGAGAAAGAGTTCCTGTTCCCCTTCCCTCGTGGGGAGGGCAGGAGCAGGGAGGTGGGGGGACGCCCTTGCTTTAGCTGGCATGATGGATTCCCATGTCAGCCCTCGAGGGAATGGCCGCCCAGATAATGACAGTTGATAGCTTCCGTAGCACCCTGGTGCCTGTTTAGTGTGACGAAGTCCTCCCTGTGTGTGGTGAGCAGTGCATTCATTGAAAAGGAGAAGATTGTAAGAAGGAGAGGAGGAGGCTGACAGTGAAGAGCGATTGCCTTGGTACAGCATACGAGGCCCCCCCAGACCCGGGGCAGACTCAGCTCCCGCCTGCAGAGGAGGCACTGAGCTTCCATTGCTGGCAGGGCCCCGGGGCCTCAAAGGTGTCTCGGAACAGCCCTTACCCCCCTTTCCATTCTGCTGTTGGGGTCCTCCCTTCCCCCTGAACCAGGCTCACAGAGTGGAATCAGCAGCTCAGTTGTTTTAGAAAATCCACAGCTCTTTCCCACGGCGGCAGGCTGCCCTGGCCCTTCGTGACCCCATTCTTCCTCTCTTTCTCCCATCCAGATCCCCCTCCCACGGAGCAGCAAGGCAGCTGCTAGTTAGCCCCAGGGACTGCAGTGGGATCATCCGGGTCTCCTACCCAGAGGCAGGCCTTTGGTGCAGCCAAGCGAGGCGTCAGTGGCCTTGAGAGAGGAGCTTGGCAGCAGAGAGGGCAGGAGGTAGAGACCAGCCAATGAAGGTCATCCACACTTATGTTTGCTGGTGACATTGTTGTCTTGTCATCATTGTCTCTGCAAGTCGTTTGCCTCTTTCCTCCCTTTGATCCAAGAGATAATCAAATGGCGGTGGCCTCTCCACGAACCTTTCCTCCAGAGTGCCACTGTGTGATACTGCGGACAGCACAGGCAGTCATTTTTCTCCCTAAAAGACTCAGACCTCTGGGCTTGAAAAGTAAATCTCTCTGTGACACAAAGCTCTCTCAAGTGAAAGAAAAATTGCCCAGTAAACTCTAAGATGTAGCTGAGCCGAGGGATTAGTTCCCAGCCAGGGGCTGTGGAGCCACCTGGGCATTTTTCTTCACGGATCTGGTGGAAGGTGTTTCCCTCATCCTGACCCTAGGCAGCAGGGCGGCCTCAGGAGGGAGGACGGGAACGGAGGTCTTGGGATCCCAGGGAGCCGCTAGGCACCACCAAATAGGCAGCCCCGCTGTGGGAGGGACCAAGGTCTGCCCACTGGACGTTTGCAGGCCATCCAACGAGGTCTTTCCTCTGGCCCAAGCTGACCCCTAATGATTTTTCTAGAACTCCTCCAAAGACAGCACCAAAGCCCCGTTTGTCCTCTCAAGTCTGCGCCAAGTTGTCAGTTTGCAATGAACTCCCTTTTCATTTTGCTTCTGAAAAGCAGCTGTGCAGCCGTGTTCCCTCCCCACACTCCTGCACACCCTGCCTCTTCCCTCTCCCCACATTAGGGCCCACACTGTCCAAGAGAGCCGAATGGGGAGCTCGGGGTGGCAATAAGCTGGCTTGGGTTCTAGGAAGACAAAAGGAAAGAATGAGCACCAAAGGGACCGGAAAATCATAAATAAATGTGCTGAGCCGGAAACTTTCTTGTGCTTAATTAGGAATTTGTTCTGCCATCTGTTGAAATGAGGCCGAGGAGGACTGCAGAAGCCCCGCCCCGAGCAGGGCCCTGGAGCTCAGACAAGCTGAGAAGTCTTTAGGCCGCGTCCGTGGGGGCTTTTGCCGTGCCCTCCTCCAGTTCATTAGCGCCAGAAGCCCCTCGTACTGCCAGAACAAGATTTAAAGGGTTGGATGGGCTTTGCAAATAGCCACTTGTCCAGGAAAATGTCAAAATATGTATGACAGGTGCCAACACTGATTCATTTCTTTTTTTTTTTAATTTTGAATTTTTATTGATGTCTTCATAGTTTATAACATTGTGGGGTTTTACTTGTACATTATTATTTCTCCATCCATATTTCTCCATATGAATGCATCCCTTCGCCCCTTGTGCCCATCCCCCACCCCTCTTCCCCCTGGTGACCACCAACCAGTTCTCTCTGTCCATGTGTTAGTTTATATTCCACATATGAGTGAAATCATGTGGGGTTTGTCCTTCTCTCTCTGGCTTATTTCACTTAACATAATACCCTCTAGGTCTATCCATGTTGTTGCAAATGGGACAATTCTATCTTTTTTATGGCTGAGTAGTATTCCATTATCTATATATACCACATCTTCTTTATCCAATCATCAGTCGAGGGACACTTGGGTTGCTTCCACTTCTTGGCTATAGTGAATAATGCTGCAATGAACATAGGGGTGCATAAGCCTCTTGGGATGGTTGATTTCATGTCCATTGGGTAGATCCCCAATAGTGGGACTGCTGGATCATAAGGTATTTCTATTTTTAATTTTTTGAGGAATTTCCATACTCTTTTCCATAGAGGCTGTACCAGTTTGCATTCCCACCAGCAGTGAATTAGGGTTCCCGTTTCTCCACAACCTCTCCAGCATTTGTTGTTTTTTGTCTTGGTGATTATAGCCAATCTAATGGGTATGAGGGGATATCTTAGTGTAGTTTTGATTTTCATTTCCCTGGTGATTAGTGATGTTGTGTCTGTTGGCCATCTGTATCCCTTCCTTAGAAAAATGTCTGTTCATATCGTCTGCCCATTTTTTGATCGGGTTGTTTGTTTTTTTGTTGCTCGGTGGTATGGGTTCTTTATATGCTATGGAGATTAATCCCTTGTTGGATATACGATTTGCGAATATTTTCTCCCAGCTGGTGGGTTGTCTTTTCATTTTGATCCTGGTTTCATTTGCCTTGTAGAAGCTCTGTAGTCTGATGAAGTCCCACTTGTTTATTTTTTCTTTTGTTTCCCTTGTCTGAGTAGACATGGAATCTGAAAGGATCCCTTTATGACCTATGTCAATTAGTGTACTGCCTATATTTTCTTCCAGGAGTTTTATAGTTTCAGGTCTCACTTTCAGGTCCTTAATCCACTTTGAGTTGATTTTTGTGTATGGCGATAGAAGATGGTCTACTTTCATTCTTTTGCATGTGGCTGTCCAGTTTTCCCAGTACCATGTATTGAAGAGTTGATTCATTGCTTTTATTCCCCAAATAAGTGCTGGGGAGACCAGGCTGGTCAGTTTGGGAGACCTGAATTGCAAATGCCTCTGAATTCACATGTGCAAGGACAGTCTCCAGCTGCCATCCCGGTGGGTGAGACTGTTGTTCAGGCCTTAGCAGTCTTCCTGACTGGCCCCCTGCGCTGTGCAGTTGCTTGCCCCGGGCAGCTGCTTCAGATCAGCCCAGGCTCCCAAGCCCACGACTTCACCTCTGGCCCAGGTGCTACACCTACCAGGTACTCATACCATCGTACATCCTCCCGTTGTTCCCTTCAGTCTGGGTTGAGTGGTGTCTGCTCCCAAGGTGCACTGACAGGCCAAGCCTGCCTCAGCCAGGTTCCTCGTCTGGCAGTGGCAAAGGCAGGACTCCCTTTGTGGAGCAGCCATGAAGATAAAACGGGGTCATGTGGAAAGTGCTGCTAGCATAGTGCCTGGCACTGGGTCAGCATTCAGATATCAGCCACAATGTGCATCCCCACCATCATCATCTGTTGGTCGATGCATCCTGGGAGTGGCCTCATAATGCGCCTCCCTTGGGTCTGGCCATGAGGTCAGGGACGTGGCTCAAGCCACCTCCAGAAAGAGCCGTGGCGCTGGGTATCCCTCGGTGAGATCTTGAAGCATCAGCGGTTGGCAGCCTCCTCTCTGCCCCACCTCAGCACTGGTCCCTGGTGCACACCCAGCAGGGAGCCCTCCCTGCAGCCCTCCAGCCTCCACCCCCCACCACCTTTGAGGAACTTGAGCCCAAGGGGCATGAGCAGCAGACCCACCTCACAGAAAGGGCGGGGGCTTCCTCGAGCTTCTAGCTCTCTCTCTGTCAGCGATCAGTAGACCAGGGACCCTTAGGAGAGATGCAGCCAAAGTGCTGTCCTTCATGCCCACAGGCCCAGCAGCTGTGGTTTCAGAGTCCAAGCCCTAAGCCACTACACCAGTGAGTGTAGACTCTTCCCACCTGGGACGGCTGACAAGGCGCTCTCGGGCTGGAAGGGGCTGTGGCAGCATCATTACTTCACTCCCGTTACCAACGTCTCCCGGCAGACACCCCCCACTTGGGAACACGAACAGCTGGCTCAGCTGAGGGCACCCCATTTGGTGTTATTAAAAACTGATTCTTTCTAATAAAGGCTGCTCTGGAGCGCGTCAGCCCTCCTCAGTCTGGGTTGTCAAGGACCCACAGGGCTCCCTTCCCTCTGATTGTGTATTCAGAGCAGCCACCGTGCAAATTATTCCCGTCTCTGTGCTCCCCTCAAAGTGGGTCAGGCGCCGTCCCCTCCAAGTGTTTGTGGATAACCTGGAGCCTGCCTTCTGAAGTTTCTCGGCCTGCTTTCCCCACCTCCCCCCAGCAAGTGCCCCAGATTTGTCTTCCAAACCAAGCCAGCAGGGAGAGGTGGGACTCAGCAGTGGTGGCCCGAGAAGCAGAAGGTTCCCAGGAGGAGACCATCACCTGGGAACATAAGGGCTGTCTGGTTTTACCTGTCCCCAGAATTATCTGTGGCCACTTGGCCGACTGCCCCACAGATCCAGTCGAGTGTCTCTTGGTGGGACTGCTCTGATCTGTCACCACCAGCAGCCAGGGGTCTTCTGTGTCTGTGCCATCTGTTCCCTACATTCTGTTGGTGCAACATGCCAGCTTGGTGTATGAATTCCTTCATAGCCATTCATTGCTTACCCCTCACTCAACTAGTGCTTCTTGGAGGGCCAGGAAGGACCCCCTCCCCAAATGAGGGGAGCACATGGGCCCCCTCTGAGCAGCCAGCCAGCCTTCACCTATCTGCATCGCCTTGCCCTGCTGTTGGCAGCCCTGTGCTCCCTGCCCACCCTTTCCCTGGGCCACTGTCCAGGGCTCTCCTGGGCCATTAAGTGTCCAGCTTTCCCTCATTACACAGCCAGTGGAGGGAATCCGGGAAAACCTTTTTGTATGTTTAATTTTGGTCTTAATTTTATTCTTGGTTTTCTAAAAGTTCTCTCTGCAAATGCAGAGGTCAGTTTAAAGGAGAGGAACCTGTGGTTTCTGTCTTAAGGCTCTTAGGGTAGAGTGGACACTTAATTAAAGTTTGCTAAAGAGCCAGCCCCATGCTGCCAAATCACCCCTTTCGTTAGCAGCAGGCCTGACCTGAACGCTCTGCTGGGCCCCAGGCAAAGGCCTTTGCTCTCTCGGCCACAGTCTCCTCTGAGCAGCTTTGTTGTCAGAAGCTCTGCTCTGCTTGTGGCTGAAATGTGTGCTGACCCAGCCATCGGACTGGAACTCCTTCTCCACCCAGGAGGTTGGTGGGCCAGCTGCCTGGACACCGGCAAGGCAAGGGGAGATAAGTCCCAGGTAGCTCGTGGTCAGCAGGGCGCGGTGTCTGACCGACGGTGGTTACAGGTGTGCCTCTGCACAGAACTGGGCTCCACACAGGCCCGAGGAAACCTCAGCCTTGCAGGAAAGTCAGGCAGCCATTTATGTCTGCAGAGCTAATGTGGCCACAGCAACCCTGGAGCCGGAATCTACGTTCAGACCAGGAGAGTCCAGACGCTCTTGTCATAGGACTGCCTCTCCTCATCTTCCCCACTCTCTCTCTTCATCGTGGTTCCTTTCTGATCTAGCTACTGCTGAAGAGATGTGTTAGCTCAGGCTACCATAACAGAATACCACAGACTGGGTGGCTTAAACAATAGAAATTTATTTTCTCACAGTTCTGGAGGCCGGAAGCCCAAGATCAAGGTCCTGGCAAGGTTGGTTTCTGGTGAGGCCTCTCTTCCTGGTTCATAGATGGCTGCCTTCTCCTTGTGTCCTTCCCTGGCCTCTCCTCTGTTCATACAGGGAGAGAGAACTCTGGCGTCTCTTCCTCATCTTATAAGAACACTGGTCCTATCAGATTAGAGCCTACCCTTATGACCTCATTTAACCTTTATTACCTCTTTCTAGGCTCTGTCCCCAAATACAGTCACATTGGGGGTCAGGACTTCAACATATAAATTGTCGGGGGGGAGACAGTTCAGTCCACAACAAGAGGAAAGGGCTGACAGCCTTCAGGAAGGGTGACAGTGCTGAAGTTTCATGTTTCCAGTCTCCGGGAAGGAGATTAGTCAGCCAGTAGCCAGAGGCCCCTCAGCTCCACTTTCCCAGGGATTACAAATGGTACTTGCTCTGACTGCTGAAGAATGAAAAACTAAGACCCTACCCTCCCAGGCGCCACTTGCCATGCTTTGAGGGTGTGAAAAGTTGAAGGATGAAAGGCCAGAGCTCTAAATTTCATCCTTAAGGCTTGATTGCTTCAGAGACTCAAATACCCGCCCTTTATCAACAACCCCTCCTCCTGACACACTTGGAAAGGGGAAGGCCCTGCTCTGAGTCCTTTGGGATAAATAATTTAGCCACTGAGTAGAACCTCAGTGGTGTAAGTTGATTATTTAAACGTGCTTCTCTTCTGCTTCCATGATGGTGATGACAATGATGACTACAACAGTGACGGAGCTAGAATCCTCCAGAAACCAGAGGCTGGCACAGCATGGGAAGCTAGTCAGATTGGCTTTAAATTCCCTCCCTTCAGCAGAAACCCAAGGGATTTGTTTGTGCGTTATTACAGGCAAGGCCAGCAATCACAGAACATCTGACTGGCCTCAGATAAGAACCTGACCCAGGCCCAGATGCGTTTGAAGACAAGTATATCCACACAGGGAGCTTCTCATTTTTCCCAAAGGGAACTCCTCCCAGCCAGAGACCGAGCATGTCCTGTCTTCTCGGGGCATGAAGGGGGCACCCATCCAGACCCATAGCCTGTGTTCAGGTGGAGGGTAATGAGCGAGGAAGCATAGACCAACATGAGCCCCACAGAACCCAAACAAAATTCCTTTTCAGTCTATCTAGGCCCCATACAGAAAGAACACACTCCCAGAGTCCCTCAGGTGACAGAGTGATGGGGACAGCTTGGCATTATGTGGCCTTAGACGGAGCAAGAGGAGGTCGCTCTGGTTCACAGAGCAGGTGTGAGCAGCCTGTCCAGCATCCTCCTCACACCCACCGACCCCCAGAGCCCTAAAGATTAGCCGACACCTGGGCCAGAGACACTCAGAGCAGGGCATGTTCCTGGGAAGGGTTGTGAGTATGGCTTGGCCCAGCAGGGGAAGGAGGGGTCATTAGTATGACTCCAGTACCCTCCTTGGTGCAAGAGGAGAATCAGGTGAGAACTGGGGATGGACAGGTTTTCCTGCCTGCCTAGGACCCGGGCTTTCGGGGTAGGAAAGAAGGTTTCTGTGATGATAAAAGTGACTTACACGTTTTAGAGCAAGTGCTGTGGGCCCAGCTCTGCCCAGGTGCTTTACTATACCACCTTATGCCATCCTCCCAGCCCCTCGTGATCCTCTCCATTTCTAGAGGTGAGGAAACTGAGACTTTAAGTGACCGCCCCAAGATTACACAGTTACGTGGCAGAATCAGGAGTTGAACCAGTGTAACTTGAGAACTCAAGCTTTTTTAGAAGAGCAGCAGCCTCCTTCCCTCCTTCTGGCTGTTCCCAAGGTGTTAGAGCTTCCACTCACACCCCCGGCCTGATGGCCCCGCAGGTCTTGTGAGCCTGCCCAATGCCTTTCCCCACACAGTTGGTCCTATACTTTAAGGAACAATTGCCCAGTCACCTGCTTCTGCTTCCAGGGCCGAGAAACTGCCTGTTCTTCATTGGTTCTCAGCTCAGGCCAATGTTACCCCTCAGCTCCTCCCAGCCCTCCTGAATCTTGGGGAGCCCTGGCCGAGTTCTCATGACCCCGCCTAAGGAGAGACGCATCTGTGCCCCAGTGACCTCCAAGGGTAGTGCCTTGGTGAAGGAGGAAGTTGGTGCCAAATCCTCCCCTGGATCCAGCTCCCTGCCTGGAGTACCGCTGCCCAAGCTGGGGATGGGCGCAGCACAGCCATTCATTATCATTAGCCCTGGCATGTTGATTCTCTGCTTGGAGAAGAGAGCACCATTCTCCTGACGGCTGCCTTGACGAATGGCCTCCACCTTGCATGTGTCAGAGCCAGAGCCACTTATGGGGCTCAGGGAACAGCAAACTCTTCGGGGTGGCCCAGGCTGGAGTCTGCCACAGCCTTGGGGCATCTGGGGCCAGGTTCAGAGGTCAGAGAACTAAGGGGGCAGCTCTCCAGGAGGCAGACCTGCCAAAGCAAGGCAGACGCAGTGGCTGGCTTGTGGAAGGGCCTGGGGCTCCTGACACATGGCCCCGCAGCACCACCGGGAGGAGTCCGTGGGCTTTACTCTTGGCTCTTAGAATTGTGACTCCACATATCTGTGCGCTGCTCCGGCGCTCGGAATTAAGGACGGGGGATGTGCATGCAGTCTGGCCTTAGTGAACATGTGTCCCCTCCTCCTCCACAACAGCTGTATTCCTTACCCTTCCAGCACATGCAGAGGAGACAGGTGGTGCTGGGGTCAGGGCCTCGGGGATACAGGCATTGGGCAGAACCCTCCAGGGTTCCAGAGAAGCTCTCTTCTAGCTCAAGCCTTTATCAAGATGTCCTGCTGACTTGGTGACCCAGGACCACAGGCCACTTCAGAGGACCCCCAGGCCAAGCCAGTGCAGTCCACCCTGGTGATCACAGCCCAGGGGGACTTTAAGCCTATTTGTCCTTTAGCTTTTTAAGAAAGACCAGTGTAGTCACACCTCAGCTGTAGGTCTTCACTGGCTCTGTGCACATGGGGTTAGAATTAGAGACCCGGGCTGAGGTTGGGGGCAGGAGGCAGAGATCCTTCAAATTCCCAACAGGTCAGGCACTTCACAGATACACACATATCCACATGTGCCCCGCAGAGCACACGGTCACAGGAAACCCCTGTTGCCTGGTCAAAATATAATGTGAGACAACTGGGGAATTTTTAATTTTGTGGTAGCCACATCTAAAAATTTAATTAATTTTAATAATTACTTATTCAACCTAATAGTCAAAAATGTCTTTTCAACATGAATCAATATGAAAAAATGATGAATGAGCTATTTCACATTCCTCCTTCACACTGAGTCTTTGAAAATCTAGTGTGTGTTACACTTGAGTGCATCTCAGTTTGGACCAGCCACGTTCAATTGCTCAGTAGCCACATGTGGCTTGTGGCTGCTGTGGTGGGCAGCATAGCTGTAGATACTTACCAGTGCTTATCTCTCAGAGCCCAAAAGCCCTGCTATGAGAGCCCCGGAAAGCATTCAGGCATGCCCAGAAGAAACCCTTGCATAATTCTAGAGCCAGTCATGGGAATAAGCAAAATGGTAAAACCATCATGAGGTATTCCAAGTCCCATCATCACACATTCATAGTTGAGAGCTTAATGGGAGAGGGGGCAGGGGCTCCTGGGAGACCTCTGCCCAGCCCTCCTCCAGGCTGAGAGAGCTTTAGCCCACAGTCCCCAACTCCAGTGGTGCCTGGGGCAGGTGGCCCAGCTCGTGCCAGCCCCAAGCAGACCCCAGAGTTCTGTAAGGAAGGCAGAGCCCTACCCAGGCCTCACCCCTACTCTGAGCATTGGTGAGGGCCAAGGTGGTGCTAGCCAGCCACTTGCCGTGATGCTTGGAGGCCCCGGAAGGAGCTTCTCCCTCTCCACATCCCGAGCACAGGCCAGCACTTATGTGCTTATCCAACGGTGGGTTTCAGCACATGGAGGATGGAGCTGACTACTGACAGCTCTGATTTCTCCCTCTACCCAGAGACGCAAGAGAGGTAAATGAGGGCTGCTGGTTGGACTCTCCAGAAGTAAGCATCAGAGCCCCAGGCCCCAACCTCAGACCCCTGCTCATCCCCCACTCCCGT
This sequence comes from Tapirus indicus, assembly GCA_031878705.1. Taxonomy (NCBI): domain Eukaryota; kingdom Metazoa; phylum Chordata; class Mammalia; order Perissodactyla; family Tapiridae; genus Tapirus; species Tapirus indicus. Next base: position 53,928,739 of record CM062932.1, read on the forward strand.
GAGGTCTTGGCCCATTTATGGCTTTATCTGGCCAGTGAGGCTCCAGGGTGAGGGGTCTGGGGGAGCAGGGAGATCAGGAAGGGAGGAACCAGGAGAGACTGAGCACTGCCAGGTTTGGGGTTTTGTGTGTTTTTTTACTCTTATCCTCTTATCAATTGGGACCACCTTTGCCCTTTGGAAGGAGTTCAGAAGGGTGTAGGCTCACCTGTCCTACTCTCTGCAAAGGAGAAAGACCATGAGACAAGACAGACAGACAGCCAGGAGGCAAGACAGCTCATGGCCGGGGCTGCTTACCTGGCTCTTTATGGCAAAAGAAGAAAGGAGGGGCCGGGAGGCCGTCTCTGGAAAGCGTCATTTCTCTCCTGACGCTTTCAGAGCCTAATCGATGACTGGTTAAGTGTTGTGAGGATGCATCTTGACGTAAAGTATTATTTTGACCGCCACACTTGAGGTTGCTGATGTCCTGTCTGGAAAGCTGATGTTGACATGAACCCACTGACCTTTGCGTGGCCCGTCCTGATGCCGTTAACTGGACGTGCCTCAGCCGGATGGACGTGAGCCGTCCGGGTCCCGAGGGCCACGCCCTCAGGTGGCCGGGACGTTCCTGGGGTAAAGTTTATTTTTAACCTGACCTCCTCAGAAAGGGAAGGGAGGTGTCTTCTCTAAGCTCTCTGCTCACGGTTCAGGATCTGTACCGAGATAAGGACTTGCCTTCCGCTCCTGTCTGTCTCACTCCCTCCGGAGGAGTCGGATGCGTGGGAGAGGGGAGCAGGCTGCTGCTCAAGGTGAATGGATGTGGTGAGGCCGCCTGAGAGAATCAGAGCAGCTGTCAGAGCAAGTCTGTGTGAAAGTAACACACCTCTTCAGGTGAGTCACGGGGCCGGCAGCCCGGAGGCTGAGTCATGCTCTGGCTGGTTTCCCCAGGCCCTGCCTCAAGCTCCTCCTCTCCTGCACCCTGAGGAATTGTTGCAGCCACAGGCTTGCAGCGTGGGGACCCAACAGGTTCTTCCAAATCAGGTTCTGATGCCTGATTCCCCTCTGTGACCCCCAGGTGGCCTTCTACCCTGGGGCTTGGCTACTTCCCATGACAGGGATCCACCATCTACCCCCGCAGCTGATGTGGCTGTTAACCAGTCCTTGTTGTGGTTTGTCTCCTGGAACTTCCACCTGTTGGTCCCCCTGGACTGTGGGCTCCAGAAGGACAGGGACTGTGTCCGTTTTACTCAGTGCGCTATCCCGATGCCCAGAATAGTGCTGACACACAGTGGGCACTCAGTACATCTGTGCTGAATGAATGAATGAGTGATCCTAGTTGAGCCCAAGAGTTACACAAAACAAGTATGGTTGTTTTTACGTGAGCTGTTACTTCAGATATTAAAAGTCTCCTGTCCCGCCTTGGGAATTGCCTTTCAAGGCCCCACAGCCACTCCTCATATGACACATGTCAGGCCCTCACATCCTACCCCCCCCCAGCCCCCACAGAATCCTCCCTGGCAACTCGCTGCATCCTCACCCTTTGGAGCATGACTTCTGGTGCAGAATGCATGTGGGTGTGGACTGCGACCTTCATCCATCACATGGGCTCTCTGAGCATGGCCTTTGAGGGTCAGAGAGAAGCCAAGCCTGCCCTCCCCTTGGGGGACTGCAGCCCCCAGTCACCAAGATGTCGGGGAGCGCTCACAGCCCTGTCCACCTCCTCACCTGTCCCCACCTCCCACGCAGCCTCGACCAGGTGGGCGTGAGCTGTCAGTGTGGCGCCGGCGAGCCCTGGGCATCAATGTGTGCACTGAGTCCTGCTCTCCATCGTCTGTCGCTTACAGCCTGTCATCCTCATTCCATCTTGATTTATTATCAGACCTAATGAGTTTTTGGAGCAGCTATATTGCAGGGACAGGGCGATCAATCTAGGAGATGGCTGTTGAACTCTGCTCCTCTGGCAGCCAGGGGAGGGAGGGGCTCAGGGCAAAGGAGTGTGGTCACAGGGGCCAGGCGGCAGTGGGAGTTAGTCCTCATGCCCTGAGTCCCAGGGCCCCTCAAGGTCAGAGCCACCACCCCTGGCCCTCCTGTTTCCTCTCTTTCCCTTCTCTCTCTGTCCCTCCATTGCAGCACAGCGTTTAGGCATCACTGGTCTCCTTTGAACTGGCTGACTTGGAGACGAGGCTGGAACATTTTTCCTTCCCTCCACTCCAGAGAACTTAGCCCAGCAACTTCCCGTGTCCTCGCGGTGGCTGGGGAAACTGAAAGGCCCCCACGACTCATACTCCCCCTGCCTCTTCACAACGTTAGCTGGGGTTACTGGGGAGCTGCAGCCCCACGGAGCAGCCACTTTTTAACACTCCTGGAATCGCCTCCCAAGAGCCTCTGGCACCTTAATTACTGGACAGGAGTAAACATCCGGCCCTTGAGGGTATATCTGGCTTTTGGAAATAGACCTGTTGTTTTTGGAAATAGACCTGTTAGATTAAGGAACAAGATGGGTGACTAAGCTAGGTAATAGCATTATGAGGTAAAACTCATTATAGCTAGAAGGTTGTGAGAGAAATTTTGTCACCCGTAGCCATGGCGTTGTAAGCCATCCTAGAAATTCTAGAAAATGTCCCACGTCATCACTGGCGTAAAGATGCATCTCCCAAGACAGCGACTCTGGAGAACCCCATTAGTAGGTATACGTTCTTGGGGGGGGGGGGCGGGACACGCATGCGTGCCTTAAAAAATCAGTCGCAAGTCTTTGGAAACCTCCTTCATAAATTGGTTTATTTCCCATAAGGAAAGCCCCCAGTCAGGGCTATCCAGACAGCTCGCCTTGAAGGCAGCAAGCCAGTTTCTGCCTGCATTTCTTACAGTCTCTCAGAGAGTTAGGGCTGAGGAGGAAGACAGCAGAGAAGCACTAGCAGCGTCTGGGCTGCAGAGAGGGACTCACGTCCAGACAGCCGACTTCTTCCTGCCTTCTTGCGTGCTCACCGGACCCAGCGCCCCAAGGCTGAGGCCGAGCAACAGACACCTGGAGAGTTCTTCCACTTGCCTCTCTCCGAGTCTGTGCTGGCCTTGGCCCGGGCTGGGAGTACCACCAGGTCAATAGGTGACGCCCCGAGATGGTGTGGCATGGCAGGATTTGAATCTTGCCTTACAGCGCTGCCCCCTTTGCCCTGACCCCAGTGCCCTACCTATGGTGGCGCAACTGTCAGCTGCAGCCTCTTGAGAAGCTAATCACCAGGTACCCCCAGGGCCCCCAGTCTGCTGGCTGTAACCACCCCACCTGCTCAGCTCTGCTTCGTAACCCTTTCTGGCCCAGGACAGACTCCCTGGCACATGGGGGACTCCCCCTCCACCCCGTCCAGCCTTTCCCCTGGGTCTCCTCTCCCTTACGTCCTGCCCTGGCACACTTCCTGTGGCGTGGCAGATCTCTGCCCTGTCCCCACCTCCGGGAACCTGATGAGCCAGACTGCCGGGGCCCTGAGTGTCCTGTCACAACCTCCCCACCCCCCAGAGGGTTTAGCCAGAGGCAGCTCCTGGGCTCAGACCTCAGGGGAGGAGCTGGGTCGCCACTTTCTCCTTGACTGACCAGAGCTGGCAAGATGTGTGATGCCCCTGGAGCGGCGAGAGCATGGGACCCTTGGAGTCAGGAGCAGCAGGGACAGGAGCGAGCTGAGAGCCAGAAACAAATCATCTTCTTGATTGGCAATTTTCACAAGCTGTTCCATTGCTCCCTCCTCCTCTCCTGTCCCCGACAGAGTCAGGCAGCTCTGATTAAAAGTAATAGGTGACATTTTCGTCGATCCCACTACCAAGTGTCACTGTGGGAAGATTGGCTTCCTATGAGTCCAGGAGAAAGACCTCTTCCTTCCAGGGAGCCAGGGAGTGTGACGTGGCCTGAAAGGGACAGTGGGGAGACCCCAGCCTCCCCCCCAGGGCGGATCCCTGAGCTGCACGGCTGGCAGCCGGCCCTTCCAGCCCACTGCCCCTTCACACTGCCTGTGTTACTCACCAAGAACGCCAGGTGTCCTTGTGGGCTTTACCTGGGGGATCGGGGCACAGGCTAGAGGGGCTGTCAGGTCGGGTCTGAACAGAGACAGCAAGGGTTTGTGAACTCCAAAACTGGAGACGGGGACACCAGTGGTCCCTCTGTGTGTTGAGTGGCTAATGGTGGCAGTTCTGGGTGATGTGGATGCCAGAAGCCAGAGAGACATGGAGAGAGTCAGCTGTATCTAGAAGCACATCTGTCTGCGGGGAGCTCACTTTCTGGGGCACTGGCTGGTGAGCCCGGCTCCAGGTGGAAGACCTGCAGGAAGGCCACTGTAAAGGCTGCCAGGTAAAGCCAGCCTGTCTGCTCTGAACAGATAGAGTCAGGTCCCTTTCCAGTTCTGCAGCGAACCTGGGTCAGAGTCGCTGCCTGGTGCCAGCAGCTCAGAAGACTCAGCTCTCCCCAGCACTGGTCTTTGGTGCCATTTCTTCCCTCAGGTGACCACAGGCACCTTCTGCCTGGTGTAGGCACCTAGGCGCCCGCCTCTGCTCAGGGCTGCCAGCACTCTTTCCCATTTCCCCCCAGGTGTCTCTAGCAGATGCCCTTGGCCCAGGAGGACACCTCCTCCCAAATGCTCTGTGCCCCCTACTCCTCCACTCCCCCCAGCTCCCCAGACACACATACTTTCAACCAAGGGAGGGAGCATGAACACGAGTCCTGACCCGGGCATGCTCCCTGCCAGGAAGCTGGCAGAGTCCCCAGGAGAGCCCCTGGGGGCTAATAAGGGAGCTAGGCAGTGCCTGGCCAGGAGTCTGTGCTCCTCTGAGAAGACAGTGTGGTGCCACCCTGCTGATCGCCCCAGCACAGCCCTCTTACCGTGCCCAGCACCCCCCAGAGATACATTCCCTTGTCTGCTATGGGGGGTGTGAACAGGACACAAGATGCACGTGACATCCATAAGATCAGCAGCCACTGCTGACCTGCCCCAGAATGTGGCCATCAGGGTTACATGAATTTAATGATTCTTTTCCATGGGGCTCCGGTCCTTTGACAGGCACCCCCAGACCAGACAGTGTCCCAGGTGGCGCTCTTTCCTCCTCTGGTGGCTGAGTCCCCTCTTGTTTTCCAGCTTTCGCCATCATGATCGTGCTGGCCCTGGTCCGCATCGGATATGGGCATGGGGAGGGGCACCCGCCCCTGGCTGACTTCTCTGGGGTCCGGAACCTGTTCGGGGTGTGCGTCTACTCCTTCATGTGCCAGCACTCCCTGCCGTCCCTCGTCACACCCGTCTCCTCCAAGCGCCACCTCACACGCCTGGTCTTCCTGGACTACGTGCTGATCCTGGCCTTCTACGGTCTCCTCTCCTTCACCGCCATCTTCTGCTTCCGTGGCGACACCCTCATGGACATGTACACCCTCAACTTCGCACGCTGCGACGTCGTGGGCCTGGCCGCCGTGCGCTTCTTCCTGGGCCTCTTCCCCGTCTTCACTATCAGCACCAACTTCCCCATCATCGCCGTGACCCTCCGCAACAACTGGAAGACACTCTTCCACCGCGAGGGGGGCACATACCCCTGGGTGGTGGACCGTGTGGTGTTCCCCACCATCACCCTGGTGCCGCCTGTGCTAGTGGCATTCTGTACCCACGACCTGGAGTCTCTAGTGGGCATCACGGGGGCCTACGCTGGCACAGGCATTCAGTACGTCATCCCCGCCTTCCTGGTGTACCATTGCCGCAAGGACACCCTGCTGGCCTTTGGCTACGGAACTGTCAACAAGCACAGGTCCCCCTTCCGCCACACCTTCTGGGTGGGCTTTGTGCTGCTCTGGGCTTTCTCCTGCTTCTTCTTTGTCACCGCCAACATCGTTCTCAGCGAGACCAAGGTCTGATGGCAGAATGTGTCTGGTGACGAGAGGGATGAGGGGCCCACCCCCGCCTCCCCACCTGCAGAGCCAAGGTCTAGTTGCCTCCCAGGTCTCCATGGGGCAGGCGGGCCGGGGCTCTTGAAGGGAGTCCTCCACATCTCCAGCTGGGGATCTTCTCCCCACTCAGGATTCCGCACAGTGGATGATTCCACAGATTCGTCCAGGGTGGTCCTCCCAGGTCCTCCTGCCTGAGGCTGCCCCCAGCCAGTCGAGCCACACAAGCCAGGCAGGCACACGGCTGCCCCGATTCCGGGACTGGTTACTGGAATCAACCCTCCTGCTTTACACTCGCCCCACCACCCCCACCAGTGGGGGCGGGCTCCTCCCGCACAGTGGAGATGCAGTGCTGGCACTGCCACTATTTATGCCAGTCACCATGGCCCCCTCACCCTCCCTCCCAGCCCCCTCCCACGTCCTCCTCTGCTCCACTAGTAGCTGCTGCCTCCTCAGGGCGAATCCCAGGCCCTGACCCTCCCCACTGGGTCTGCCAGTGGCAAGCAGAGCCCACTTTCCTGTCAGACCTGGAGTCGCCAAGGCCACTCCTAGGGGAGGGCCTAGCCAGTGCTGATGACAAGAATAGGAAGTGCTGATTGGCACCAGGGTCCTCGGACCAGAGCTGTGAGGGCCCTTGCTGTGGGCACCAGCTCCTGTCCTCGGCTCCTGAGCCCCTGATAACTCGGGAGCTGCAGGCGGGAGCAGCCCTTCTGTGGGGGCACAGCTGCCCACGCGCACTAGATTTAAAGCCCAGAGGTTGTGACCCCTGAAAGGGATCCTGTGCTCTCCGACTGCCCTGCTGGGGCCCTTGGGTCTCCATCAGTGCGGAGGGCAGCATACAAGGGCCACTAGAGGGGGCTACCCCCACCCGCCACCACCGTGGCTCAGGAGTACCCTGGGCATGTACCGGCGAGTGGGCTCTGTGGTCCCATCCTGTAAGACGTCAGGCCTGCTCCCTGCCCCTGCCCCAGCTCCAACACTAAAGGTGGCTCCCTTTTGAGCCGGGCTGTGGGTGCTCAGTGTGCACACTCTCCATGTCCCCTGGTGCCATGGGGTGAGGTGGGACACTGGCCACCATTCCCATGGAAGGAGGGCCAGTTTCCCAGCCACCTCACCGCTCCTCCGTCGTCCCCTCCCTCTCACAATCACGCATGCACCTGCTGGGCCAGCCTTCCTCGGAAACACAGGAGACTAACAAACTCTATATTTTCAATGTGCCTTCTGCTTCAGGACCTGGGGGTCCTTCCTGACCCTCCCTGGTGTGTCCCCAGACCTGGGCATCTCTGGGGTGGGGTCTCAGGCCCCTGCCCCTCCCTCTTGATTTCAGTGCCTTGCTCAGCTCTCCTTCGGGAATCTCCGAAGTCTCCCCCTGCAGCTCGCCGTCTTCATATCGTGGACAGAGCGACGATGCTGGGTCTCCTGGACCCACAGTGGTCTCGGGAGGGGGAGAGGGATGTGGGGGAGTCCACAGGCAGTGCCACCCCACCGCTGGCCCCTGGCAGCCCCAACCTGTGAGAACCCTGTGCCGTAATTGGCTGTGATCTGCTTTCTCACTGTTGCCGCACATCGTTAGTTCTCACAGCCTGTCTCCGCGCATTGTTATTTTCCATCCACGTGAAAAATAGACGCCCTTCCCCATCTGCCATTGTGGCTTTTTTCCAGGAGGCCCTGCCCCAGGGTGGGCAGAGCAGGGAGGGCTCCACGGTCGCCCTGTCCCCTGTGGCTCAGGCCCTCCCTGGAGTGTCCGGCTGTTTGCTAAAAATTCAATTAAAACATCTGTACTTACCCTTCTCCAATTACGTTCCCTCTTGCTTAAGGACAAAGCAAATTAAATCATCTTGCTGCCCCAAATATTGGACACGAATTTATTAGCATCATAAAGCCCAGATTGATTTATTTGACAGTCTGGAGCCACACAGCTGGAGTCGGGTGGCTGCGTTCCCCTCCTCCAAGCTGGGCAGCCCCAGTCCTGAAGGGAATTGGCCCAAGGTGACCACGTCACTGATGGCAAGCCAGGGCCCTCGCCACTGCCACTGCCTGGGTTCCTTTGCTCCTTGGTGTTCATCTGCTGTCTGTCCTGCTAGAGGTCAGATGGGGTCGCTTTCCTCTCTATTGCTGATTGCAAGGGAGCTTGGGGCAAGGGGGAGATGACCCCGGCCACTAGCATTCCCCAGGTGACGCTTGCTCGCCACGTGCATCAAGCACATTGGGCTGAGCTTTCACGTCAGCTCCGTGAGGGGGGCAGTCGGGCCATGGTTTCCATCTCCTAGCTGGACCCCCAGGGTCGGTGTGGGGAGGGCAGAAGAGGATGCCAGCCCAGCCTGGCCCAGGTCCAAGTGTCAACTGTGGAGGAGGACATAAACTCAGCGGCGTCCACCTAACGTTATCTGCCCGCACTGCCCCAGAGTGGCCCCGAGGGCAGGCCAGGTCAAGGTGGGAGTCAGCGTTCTCTGCCTCAGTCTCTGCCAGAGCACTGGAGCCTTGTGCCGTCATGCCAGCAGCTCCTGCCTGTTCCCTCACCTCAGGCCAGAGAGGCAGCTGCGGGCTTATGATGGGGCAGATGGCAGGTGACAGGCTGGGAGGCACTGCTGAGTGGTGGAAGGTGGGCAGTGGGCACCTGGCCAGGCCCTTAGCCACACAGCTGTTCTCGCCACATGGGGGCCGGAGGCGGCCTCGGCAACAGGCAGAGACTAAAGTCAGAGAAGTGGTAAGGACAGGGGCTGCCCGCTCCTCACGGGAAACCAGCCTGAGGGGAAGAGCCGGGCTCTAGGGCTGTGTGACCGTGGGCAAGCGGAAGGCTGAGACCACGCCTGTCTAGGGGCCAGATTCCCGAGCAGGGCTGATGCCAAGCCAGGCCGTACTAATGGCCACTGCAAAGCCGGCTTTTCTGAAACCAAGATCCAGGGTTACAGGAGGCCTGGGGCCCACAGTGTCAATGGGAGAAAGGGAGAAGTAACATCTACTGAGCGCCTGGTGTGAGCCAGGCACAGTGCCAGGTCCTGTCTGAGTGGACCTCGGCATAACCTGGGGATTAAGAGTGAGGACTGAGAAGTGGGAGCTGCCCCTTATGGCAGCGAACCTCCATGCTCCCTCCTCCGTCTTTTGTAACTTGGGGATAATGGTTCCTGCATCACTGACGGGTTGTGGGAACTGATGTCCTGAACTCAGTGCCTGGCACAACAGTGTTCAATAAAGCTGTTATGTGCTGATGCCTGGTGCCCTCGTCACTCGCCAGCCATAACTGCGCTTGTAGTCACAGACCCCTGGACTCACTGAAAACCCTTGGTATGGGTCCCCAGGCACCTGACTCGTTTCATAGCCTCCTAGGAAGTCCAGTGTCTTCTCGTAGGAACTGCTTGCTACAATTAGGAACCGAGAAATTGACCTGAATTCTTCAGGGTCTAGAGGGTTTCAGGGAGGAGGTGGTCTCTGGTTCCCCAACCCCCCAGGAAGCTTAAGGACAGCTGTCCCCTTTCAAAGAGCCAGACTGAGGCCAGGCTGGAGAGTTCTGGAGCCGGAGTGAAGCCCACGTGTGCTGACCCAGGACATCATGACCGCCCATTTCTAAGCTCTGTGCCCCCCTCCCCACACACACATCTGGCTGCCAGGGAAAAGGTGGTGTAGACCATGAACCGCTTAGTAAAGACAGATGAAACACACAACAGCAGCAGCAGGAGGGAACGGGGGTGTGATAGTAAGAATTTCCTGCTGCTGAGACTGGTGACCAAGGGCCTCTCTCTCCCTGTGTCCCGCCCATCTGGGTGTCTGTGTCTGGGTGGATGCAACGTGCTCTTTGCTGCACCACCAGGCCTTGTTTATGATGATTGAACATCTCTGGCCCCTCCGACACAGTCAGCTCCCTCCTCTCCCTTGCCAGGCTTTCTGCCCTCCCCCTTGGTAGTGCAGGACCCTTCTTTGGTCCTCCCGCAGAGGGCTAGGGGGCATCACAGCTCTGAACAGGAGGCTGGCAAGCCAGACCAAGCCAGCTCTGAACCTGTGGGAGGCGTCCTTCCTGCCCCCACTTCCCACAGGGCTCTCTTCTCCCCAGGGCTCACTTCTCCCCAGAATACATTCCTAGAGAAGGAACGAGGCGGCCAAGAGCCTGGCCCCGGGAGCAGGATTGGCCCCTGCTCGGAGCCAGCCAGCAGCAGGCTCAGCTCCACATTTGGCTTTTAATTATCTTTCCAGTTCTTGGTTATTAATGATCCTGGGCAGTGAGCGGAGAGCAGCCTGGACCTCGAGGCTCCTCCCAGCCTCACCTGCTGCAGCCCTCCCCCCGGAGCTTCATTCAGACCTGAGGGGTCAGGTCCAGGGGCTGGTGGCCAACAGTTAACCCTCTCACCACCGGTGGCTGCAGCCAAAGTCAAGCTCCCTTCTGGGGCGCTGGCTTCTGGCACTCACCAAGACTCACATTGGCCACCTGAGGTTGGGCCTCCCAATCCTAGACCCAGATCCATGAAAATCCACCGAGCAGAGAGCATGAAAATGACTGTAATGGACAGGGGCCCCTCATTCTTGGGGCAGTCAGGCTCTCCAGCCAAGAATGGAGGGATATTAGAAGTATCCCCCATTCTACCATTTTAGTTGCTCTCACTCCTAAAACCCAACAAAAAACTTTGTTTTCATGGCCCCACCCCAGCAGAGGCGTCTCTGGAGACCGCAGCAGGGATCTGGCTTCCTGGGAAGCAGCAGGCAGCCGTGTGCGAAAGGGCACTGGGCAGCGGCTGTGCGTGGTGTTGGCATCCAGGGCTGCCCTCCCCAGCCTCCTTCCTGTCACGTGGAGGTCACTTCTGCCCTGCCTCACCCAGCTTGTTGAGGGCGCAAAGCCTAGGACTCTACATGCTCACAGTTAGAAAAGGGTCTGCCGGCACCAATTGCGCTCACCGCTCGCCATGTCTGCGGAATGAATGGAAGATGAGTGCTTGCCTGCGTCACAGTCATGGTAGGGGCAGTGTAATGGCAGATATGGAAACATTGAGAACCGTAAGCAAGAGCCATCTTTTTAGATGGTCCAGGGCCGATGACATGTGACAGAGAAAGGAGGTGGGGCTGGGAGCCCAGGGAAGATGAGGGACTAAGACAGAGGTGGGTAGATTCTCTGACCTGGGGCTCCCTCCCTCTCGAGGAGTCCCGGCATCAGCAAGGCTGAGCCGTGCCTGACCCCAGAAGCCACCTGTGCCAGGCTTCCAGAACCAACAGGCAGTTCTGAGCCTGCACATCCACCATGGAGAGAATACAGCCGGCCAGGGCCCAGGAGAGCCCAGCAGAATCCCCACAACACACCTCCCTCTGCCGTTTCCACCATGACACTGTCAGGCTCCCAGGTGGGGCCCTGGCAGGGCAGGACACCAACAGCCCCCGGCACAAGCCTCTCTTTTCAAGGAGACTGAAGGATGAACTCCATCCATCACCACCAGAGCCCCGTGCTGAGCACATTTGTCACATCTGGCACCAGGGTGGGCAGGAATTGGCACTGAATACCAAGTGGCTTCTGATGCCTGGAGCCCTCTCAGCCTCGCCTCTAGGATACTCCCCACCTGCCCACCTGCTCTAGGCAGACACCCCAACTGGGATACTCCCATGATGCGCTTATTGCTCACAGGCTGTGATGCGCCCCCTCCAGGGATTCGGAATGAGGCAGCCAGGACCAGTGGGTTGTAAAAGGTTAGTTTAATGTCCCAGCGCTCTGAGAAGAAACTCCAGCCAGATGGAGCAAGGAGTGGGACAGCCCCGCCCCAACCCTGAGTACCAGCTCCATGCTCCCACACCAAGCCCCCAGCAGTCATGACCAGGAACTGACTAACAGCAGGGCAGGGAGACCCCAGTGCTCCCCGGGATTCCAGGCCCAGTGGGAAGGGCTTTTCATGATAAGGGGACAGCAAGAACCCAGCCCACATCAGGACCTGAGGCTGCTGAGGTCACTGAACTGACCGTGGAAGATACCATCTGACACTGCAGTCCCATGGCCAGAATTTCATGGCAGAAGCCAGAAAAGACCAAGCCCACCTGCCCCCTAACCCTGGCAGTGCCAGGTGGAGAATCCAGCCAACTAGGAACGAGAGTAGCTGACACCTCACACTTCTGACTCCAAGCTGGAGATCCGCCTCCAGGTGCAAGGTCCCGGAAAGCCGTGGGTCCCACAGGTCACCCTGCTGACCTCTTCCAGCTCCCCACTGTCCCTGTAGCCTGTGCTCAGCCCCAGGGTCCTGCCCCTGTGTCCCGGAAGCCCCCAGGCCCCAGCAAGCCAGGGACCGTGGCTGGCACAGGATGGGAGGTGAGGGCAGACAGCCCTCCAGCAAAGCGGCAAGTGGGCATGGGCGTAGAGGCAAGCATGCTGTTTGTGCGGCCAGATGGGGACCCCTGCCCACACGCCCTCCTGGCAGGCCTCCCGGTAGGACGGCAGCCGCATCGATTGCTCCTGAGCCAAGCGCCCGCAGGCCCGGTGGGCACACCGGCTGGGCAGCGAGCTGGGCTGGGCGAAGGCTTCGGCCACCGAGCAGGGCAGGGAAGCGTGGCGCGGCCGCGGGCCCCGGAGCCAGGCCGCGTGCAGCAGGGCCTCCCGCCGGGCCAGCTGCTCCGGCCGGAGCAGCGGCAGGTCCTCGGGCTCTGGAGGCTCCGGGAACAGCGGGAGGAAGGAGCGCCGGGACCGGTCGGCTCGAGGGAAGGAGCTGTAGTGGCAGCGCTCGGGCGACAGGGGGCGCTCCGGGAGCGCGCGTCGCTCGGAGGCCGAGAGGTACCGCCCGCCGCGCCCGGCCCGCACAGGCCACCGCGCCTCCCAGGCCGGCCGCCCCGACACCCGGGAGACGTCGGGCAGGAGCGGCCCGGGCGTCGGGGGGCGGCCCGGGGGCTGCGGGGCCCTGTGCCCCGGTGCGGCGCGGCCTCCTCCCGGCGGGCCCCAGCCCGTGGGACTGGGCTCAGGGGGCGGCCCAGGGGTGGGCGGCCGCGGGCCGGGGCAGACGGGCGGCGGGGCCGCGCGGCGGCCGCCGCCCCAGCTCTCGATGGTGCGTGTGGCGCGGTCCAGGGAGCTGCTCACGCCTGCTGTGGCCACCATGTCGCGCGCCGCCTGCAGCATCTTGAGCACGCTGGCCTGGGCCGAGCCGGCCGTGAGGTCCGGGCTGGGCGGCCGCGCGGGGCTGGCCAGACTCTGCACGCCGCTGAAGCAGCTGTAGATGCCCTGGGCGCAAGGGAGGAGACACGCGGTGGGCGGCGAGCTCCTCTCGGGGACCGCCCACCTCCCTGGTCCAATCATCAGCCCAGGCATCTCTGAGTCCCAGGAAGCCGCTAACATTTGTTAAGCGCCTACTGTGCGCCGGGCACTGTGCTGCTGGGATTTACAGAGGAGGGAGCCGAGGCTCCAAGAGGTTAACTCCTTCTCCCAAAGTCACACAGCTTGTAAAGGGCAGTGAGGATTCGAACCGGGTCAGCCTGGCTCCAGAGTCCCGCCCCGCCTGGTGGAGCAGGGCTCTGTTTCTCATCTGCTGTGTGATGCTGGCAGGCTATGCCCCGTCTCGAGACCTCAGTTTTCACATGTAAATGGGGCCGTGGCCAGCTCTGACTTATCTGGGTTGGTGCCCCTAAAGCTGGGGCCTGTGTAGGGCCGGGTGGGCACCTACCCTGCTGAAGGCCAGCAGGAAGTCCAAGCGGGACGTGTTGGGCACCGAGTGGCGCAGCTTCCAGTAGACCAGGTGCTCCCAGGCGAAGACCAGCAGAGCCAGCCCCATGGCCACGAGCAGCATGTAGAAGACGCCGGCCATGTTGTCGATGTCCAGCTTGCTGCTCATCACCTCGTTCTTCTCGTTCTGGCAGATCCCTGAGAGCCACACTGTCTCCAGCTTCTGTGTCTCCCCTGGGGGCACACCTGCCTCAGGAAGGACCCTCCCAATGCTCACCCAAGCCTGGAGCGAGAAGGGGTCTGGGGCCAGGGTGCCACCCCCTTGTGGACCACACAGGATCCAGCCTGGCAGGGGCAGGATTGGAGCGTAGGGGGTGTTAGTGAGCAGGAAGAAGGGAAAGCAGAGTGGGGGCTGGGGTGGCCAATGCCAGTCTTTGACATGCCTGCCCCCACATGCCCAGTAAAAGCTTGTAAGTAAAGATTTAATGTACATTTTATTATTAATTTATTTATCAAACTCTCATTGATCATCCATACGCCAGGCTTGGAGCTAGGCACACAGAGACAAAGGCCCAGGCCCCGAGGAGACCGTTGGCACCTCCATTGTTACCACTCTCATTCTCTGGTACTGATGGAAAATCAGGCATTTATCTGACAGGGGTGGAACTCTAAACTCAAAGCTCTCTCTGGGTTTGGGGCAGGCTCAGCTGGATTGCTGACACAGTGAGCCCCTGGACCCCAGGCAAGCGGGCCCCAGCTCTCAGCCTAGGCAGGCCCTTGGCGCTAACCCAGGTCATCTCATGATGGATGTTGTGGGAGAGGGGTCTGGGGGAAAAAAAGTTGAGCCACCCCCAACCCCTACTGTGTGGCCTGAGCTCCTTCCTGCCCTTCAGGAACTCCCCAATTTAATGCCCCCTCCCTCCCAGCAAACTCATCCCTTCCCCAGGTCTCCATCCAGTCATTCCTAATGCCCTCCCACACCTCTCATCCCCAGAGACCTCTCCCTGCCCACAGGCCCTGGGGACACAGGGCATGTAGTGGAGATGCTGACCAGCCATCAGACAGCCGTCCCGACCTGGGCTCCACAGCCCACCCTGGACCCACCTCAGTCCCCCAGCGGCAGCAGCACCCACCGTCCCCCAGGAACTGTAAGAGCGCCAGGTCAATGGCCCGCTTCCAGTGGGAGTCCTTCTGCATGGCAATGCCATAGCCGGTGGTGGCAAAGACCTTGCCAGAGCCAATGGTGACCAGCTTGCAGCCCTCGTCCTTGCCCGCCATGTAGTTGAGGACAGCGGCATCATAGATGAAGGCGTCCAGCTTCCTGGGGACAGGCCAAGCCCTCAGGCCATGGATCACTCGAGGTGGGGACACCAAACCTGGGGCCTGCCAGGGGTCTGGGCCACATGAGCCTGCTGGGCACCACCTAGCGGTGGATAGGCAGAGCCTTCTCTGGGTCCCTTGGGTCCTGGATGCAGAGAAGACCCCCCCATAGCTTGGAGACCCTACCTACCCTTCTCCTCAGAGAGATCAGGGGACTCTCGGCCCCAGAGGACACACCCTCTCTGTCCAGCCCCTCCAGGCCCCTAAGACCCTAAGAAGGTCACAATCACCACCTCAGGCCAAGGCTGAACCCTGGCCAACACCACAGCTGCGTCTCTGGGTCACATGGTGGGTGTCCACTCTTGCTTCAAGCTCCACTCTGCCCCAAGACCTCCTCACCCCCTCCCCAGGAGTCCTGCAGGACAGCCCAGCCTCACTGTCCCCACCTTGGGCCTCTCAGGAAGGGACAGAGCTGAGGCTGGTCACTGGGGAGACGTGGGTAGACAGCCAGAGGGGAGGTGCAGGGCTGAGGACCCACCCCATCTTGAGGCTGGCGAGCGCGTCCTCCACTGAGCGCTGGTTGAACTTGACCATGTGAGTGTGCATGTCACGGTAATTGCTGCGGATGTTCCGCTCGGTGCTGCCGTTGGGCACTGTGCCGAAGCGGAACGGTGGGTATTGGTCTTGAGGCCTCTGGAACTGCGGGCAGTGGGCAGCCGCCATTTGTAACCCTTCCTCCAACCTTCCAGGCACCAACACCCCCCCGACGCCAGCCCCAGAGCCCAGCCCCCTAGTCTGCACTTGCATAGTGAGAGCAGAATGGTCCTAGAGACTCTCTAGGCCACGCCTGTGTTACAAATGGGGAAACTGAGGCTGGGACAGGGAGAGACTTACCCAAGGCCACCCAGTCAGTGGACCTGAGCCATCTCTGCTCCAGTCCCCCAGCATCCTCCTCACTAGGCTCCCCAACTTCTTCCTGCTCCTGCCTCCAAATTCTGCTGACTCCGACTGTCCTGTGTCCCACCCAAGGCCCGCCCCTGCCCTTGGCATCCCCCCACCCTCCACCAGCCGTGGCTCCAGAACCTTCTTGTCACTGAGGCCGGACACAGTGTCAATGTACTGCTCCTGGATCATGAAGGCGGCCAAGTTGGCAGTGTAGCTGGCGAGGAAGATGACGGCGAAGAAGGCCCAGACCAGGACCATGATCTTGCTGGTGGTGCCCCGGGGGTTCTCGATGGGCACTGAGTTGTTGAACACCAGCGCCCACAGCAGCCACACGGACTTGCCGATGGTGAAGGACGGGCCCCCAGACTCTGGGGATGAGAGGAGGGACACTGGGCTCCTCTTACCCGGGACAGAGGGGCTCGGGTCTCAGCCCACCCAACTCCATGGCTCCACTCTTTACCCTGTCGTGGGTGGGGACCCCATCCCTGGCCATCCCCACCCCAGAGCAAGCCAACTCACCTCGTTTTTCTCTCTCCTGTGTCTGATCAGCCCCTGCATGTCGTCCGAAGGCCGGAGACCACCCACAGGATCCGGCATTCTCGGAAGGGCCTCTGTGGCCCTGAGCCCACCCCTCTGGGATGCTCCAACCCTGCTCCCTCCTCCCAGGCCCAGGGAAGAGCTTACTCTTGCCGCTGATGAGGTTCTGGCTGTAGCTGACAGGGCTGAAGTACTCGAACAGGAAGACGGTCACGGCCACCACGGTGAGGCACATGACAAACATCATCACCCACACCGACGGGCTGTAGGGCTCTGCGGACGGAGGGAGGCGGCTCAGAGGCATGGGCTGCCTGACCAGTGCTGGATTCCAAAGCAAGTCAGAGACCAGCACCGCTTCCCATGCTGGGCCGGCTCCTCCAACTCCCCAGGGAGCTTCTGCCCTTGTTCCCTGTCCCAGCCTGCTCTGCACATCCTGAAGCCAGCCTGTCTTCCTGGATTTCTTTCCCACACCATGGCACCACTTGTCCCACTCACCTCCACCCCCACCCTACCCGACACCTGGGCTCAGAACGGACATCGACTTCACCTCTTCCCTCTCCGTTCCACGTGCCTATACCTCTGGCCTCTGGCCAACCACCCAGGCACCCAAGGCTGTGTGCTTGCCCTCAGGGGCCCACCCCAAACTCCCCATCTCCACCCACGCTCCATACATCCACCTCGTGGGCCCCTCTGACCCCGGAGCCATCCATGCCCGCCCGAGCCGCACCCAGGAAGGCCGAGGGGGAGACGGTGCCATTGCTGCGAGCCACCAGTACGCTGATGCCCGTCTCCACGAAGGGCACAGAGAAGTCCACGATCTCGGAGCGCTCCTCGTTGATGGTGAGGGAGCCGATGGCCATGTCTGCCCGCTTGTAGTACACCTGGGGGCCGTGGGGGCCAGGCCCGGATTGCAGCAGGGACTCCCACAGGCTGGAGCGCTCTCCCCAGTCTCCTCCTGGCCCCCCTTCCAGGACCCACCGGCTGAGTCAGTTGTCCCCATCTGGAGTCCTCAGAGGTCCACTTTTAGTACTGACCACCCCAGGGTCATCCATGGTGACAGGCTCAGTCTTCCCTGCCAGCTGAGAGCACCTTAGGAGCCAGGCCAGGGCCCCACCCTGACTGATCCCCAGCATAGGAGACAACGCCTAAGGGACATCTCGGGGAGGCTGAGGGATGCGTGGGACCTGGGGCAGCAGGCAGTGGGCGAGGTGGGCTCGGGCAGACCTCAGGGCGGGCCTACCTCCCCGATCATGCCATTCCACACGCCGCGCACTCTCTTGCCATGCTTGCCGTTGGTCACCAGGTACAGGTCGTAGGAGAACTTGACCACCCTGGCCAGCTTCTTGAGGATGTCAATGCAGAAGCCCTTACAGCAAAGCTTGGTGTAGGGGGCTGCGTCACTGCTGCTGCCACCAGGAGACCACCAGGAGTCAGAGCCAGCAGCTCCTCCCAGCCTGGGGTGTGGACACCCCCCATACCCAAGCATAAGACACACACAACACCTGCAGTTGCAGGGCAGCACATGGCTCACACTGGACCCCCCCGTGTTCTCGCAAACCTGAAGGTGTGGTTGCTCTGCCTGCGGCAGGGCACGGTGTTGGGCACACAGCTGCCCGAGCCAGGGTCAGGGCTCTCCACAATGACAAAGGGCCGCTCTTCTAGCGTGGCCACTGTCAGGTGCCGGCTGTCCACCACGGGCTGCAGGGAGGCACTGTAGCGAGGCCACACCGGGTACTTCATGTGGAGGACGCCATGGTCCCAGCGCCCCACCTGCAGAAGGTGATCAGCTTCAGCCCGGGACCTCCAACCCTACTACCCCCACCCTCTAGGGGGGGCCTTTGGGTGGGGCCTGCCAAGAATCCCCCTCCCTCACCTAGGGACGCTTGGGGCAGGACAGAGCAGGACTCAGGCCGAGAGCATTTGGAGAACAGGCGAGTTGGGGCAAGAGACTGGGCATGGAACGGAAGGGAGGGCTCCCTGCAGGCTCCTCCTGGCCTCTGGTCCCTGCACTTTCCAGTCCAGCCTCCACCCTGCTGCTGGCCCACGGCATCTTCCCAAAGCCCAGACGGAGCCTGCCTTATCACACTCGTTCCCCCTGACCTTAGTAGGAAGTCCTTAGCCCAGCACTCAAGGCCCTTCACGCTTAGTTCCAACTCACCCCATCACCCTACCTTCTTCCTCAGTCTCCACACCTCCAAACACATCACTTAAAAATGCCCCACACCCTCCTGCCCCTCTGTCTATACCTGGTGGGCTCCTACTCAGTCCTCCATAGCCCAGCCCAAATGTCCCAATTTCTGTGAAGGCTTCCCCAGTCTTGCCTCTTTTGAAGACAGAACTGATTTCTGCTCCTCCTCTCTACTCCCATAATGCTTTGCACACATCTCTCTCCAAGCACTGATCTCCCCAAATTCTACTTGTTTACACTTCCGTCTGGCCAGCACAGCTGTGGGTTACTCCTCCAAGGGCAGGACTATGTGATAAGTGCTTGATAAGTTCCGTAGTGGAGGGAGGCCAGGGGGGTAAGGGATCCCCAAGCAGAGGCGTCTCACCCACCCTGGGGGAACTGGAAGGCTTCCTAGTGGAGATGTTTCAGCTGAGACATGAAGGATGAGGGGCTGGATAAGGGACAGAAGGGACTCTCTGCTCAGCTGTGGGACAAGAGGGGCTCGGGACAAAATGAGAGGAAACTGAGGGTCCCTGGGCTCACCCCCTTCTCACCATCTCCCAGAGGCGGTGCCGGTTAAGGGCGATCACAACCATGGTGGGCTGAGCCAGGTACCCACCAGGGCTGAAAGAGAAGTCTCGGCCCTCCCAGGTGACATTCAGTAGGTGCCTGTGAGGGGGAGAAGCCAGGGTGTCCTCTTAGCCAGGCCTACAGCCCTGCCCAGGACCAGACGCCCCCCCTCACCGCTGCGTCATTATCACCCGCAATAGGAAGTGTTTACCGTGAACTTGTTGCTCTGTGTTTCCCTGTATTGACCCCCCATCCTCACCACACACACACAAGGAAACTAAGGCCCAGAGAGGTGAGGTAACTTGGCCCCAGGCACACAGCTAGTGGGACGTGTGGCCAGCCAGCCCACATTTACTGCCACCCAGATCCCCCGAAGCGCCTCCCCTGCACTCTCATGCCCTGGGCTGGTGCCCACCTGTAGAAGGCCTCCCGGGCAGGGCTGACAGGCCCGGGGTGGCCGCGGCAGTCCCCAGCCGGGGCAGGCAGGACGCCGTGCTGGCGCCGGTAGCCGTGGGCACCCAGGGCCAGGATGGCGACGCCGTCGCGGACCTTCTGGCGCAGGCTGAGGCGCCAGCTCTCGGTGACGACGCTGATGAGGCCCACGGGGAAGGAGGCAGGGGGCGCGTCGGTGCTGCCCAGCGCCAGGTTGGGCACCAGCCACACGTGCCCGGGCCCCACCAGGCCGGCCTGCGCCGCCTCGGCGAAGAGCACCTCGGCCTCCTCGCGCGAGCAGTAGGCCACCAGCACGGGGGCGTCGAGCTGGCGCAGCAGGCGCTGGGTGCGCGCGCGCGACCCGCCCGGGCCCAGCTCCAGCGTGAGCACGTCCAGCAGCCGCCAGCCCAGGTAGCTGGCGTCGGCGACGGCGCGCACGCCCTCGAGGAAGAGCGCGTGGCCCGGGTGCAGGCTGGTGATCACGGCGAACGCGCTCCAGTCGTACTCCTCCAGCACCTTGAACAGCACCTGCAGCTGCTGCTCCAGGGACACGCCCAGCTGCAGGAAGGCGGAGCCCGGCTCCTGGGGCGGGGCCGGGGCGGGGCCTGAGCCGGGGCGGGGCGAGCCGAGCCCCGCCCCGCGCCCCCAACCCAACTTCTCCCTCGTCAGCCCCCAGACACCCTTGTGTACCGGAGCCCCGGTCCCGCCACACCTCCCTCTCGCCCTCGTCGTGGTTCCTAACCCCTGCCGCCCATTAGAATCACCTGGAGAGCTTTTTTTTTTTTTTTTTTTTTTTTGGTGAAGACCAGCCCTGAGCTAACATCTGTTGCCAATCTTCCTTTTTTTTTTTTTTTTTGCTGAGGAAGACTGGCCCTGGGCTAACATCCGTGCCCATCTTCCTCTACTTTATATGGGACGCCGCCACGGCATGGCTGACAGGCAGTGCGTCGGCGGGCGCCTGGGATCCAAACTCGCGAACCCCGGGCTGCCAAGCGCGGACTAAACCACTGCGCCACCGGGTGGCCCCTGGAGAGCTTTTTGAACTACTCACGCCCGGCGCCCACCGGACCGACACTGGACCGCAGACCAGCAGCATCAGCGTCGCCTGGGAGCTTATTGGACATGCAAATTCTCGGGCGCATCGCAGACCTACTGGATCAGAATCTCTGGGGATGGCGCTCGGGAATCTGTATTTCAACAAGCTCTTCAGGTGATTCTTGAGCCCACTAGTTTGGCGCTGCCCCCGATCAAATGAATCGGAATCTCAGAGATGGGAAGTTGGGCGTCTGTATTTTTCTAAAGCACTGTGAGGGTGGAGAACCGCCTGCCGAGAGCTAATGTCGGGCCCAAAGATAACTGAGAAAGCACTATCCTGCACGGAGCCCTGGGGATGAGAAAGTTCCTCCTCTCCACCCGCTCTGCACCACAAATGCCCAGGGCACCGCCAGCTCCAGCCTGAGCTAGCGCAGTCCCCTCCTAACTGTGGTCTCCATGCTGCCACTGCAGCCCCTCCAAGATTTCACCACACTGAGACTGTCCCAATCTTTTTAAAAAGCAAATTCGGGAAAACTCTACAGGACAAGTAACCCAGTTCCTTCAACAAACAAATTGCAAGAAAAAAAGAGAGAGGAAGGAGGAGCCTGGAGATTGACTCCAAAGCCATGTTAACCAATTGCCATGTGGGAACCTAATTTGGCTCTGCATTCAAGCAAACAAACTTCAGAATAAATATTTATGACATTTATGAGACAATGGGGCAAATTTGAACACTGGCCAGATATTTGATGACATTGAGGAATTTTTATTATTTTTTAGATGTGATGATGTATGGTAGTTTTATTATGTTTTTAAAGCCCTATCTGCTAGAGATATGTACTGACATACTTATGGATGGATAATAGGATGTCTGGGCTTTGCTTCAAAATAACACAGAAGAGGAGGAAGTGGGTGGGGGTAACAATGGGGCAGGTTCAGCCAGGGGTGGATGTGGGTCATGGGTTCGTTATACTTTTCTACCTTTGTGTAGGCTCAAAATTATCCATAATACAAAATAATCATAAAAGGCAAATCAGATCAGTCTCCCCTGAACACCTTCTTTGGCTCCCAGTTACTCAGGGTAAAACCCAAATGTCTTCCCATGTGGTCAGGACCCCACCTCCCTCTCCAGGTTTCTCTCTGTTCCTCAAAACTCCGAGCTCCTTCCCACCTTGGGGTGTCCACACTGCCTGCTCCCTCTGCCCAGAACACTCTCCCCCACTCCACGCCCACATGCCTTACCAACTCCCCCCCACCCTCCAGGACTCAGCTTCGATATCATTTCTTAAGAGACCTTCTCTGACCAACCGCCTACCCAAATGGGGGGCCCTGTTAGACTCCTTCGTGGCATCCTGTATTTTTCCTTCAGAGCACTACCCCAGCTATAACTGCAGATGAATGTGTGTTTAGAACTTTCTTCCCACAGGATGCAAGCTGTTCAAGGGCATGCCTCCCCCATGCCTCAGACAGTGACCCACCCCTGGATGCTCTCCCCCACAGGTTAACCACATCAGATCCCATGCCCAGCCTGGCCCTCAAGCCCTGGGACTCCAGCCTGACCAAGGAAGGCCAGAGAAGGTGGGCCAGGGCTGCCCCCCATAGCCAGAGGTGGGCTTGCCACCTGCCCACTCCTCCTCAAGACACAAACATGAAAGCATCCCAGAAAGTTATCTTCTAGAACATGGGAACATCATTTCCACAGCCTTCTCCTCCCTCACCCATGTCACACCCTCAGCCCCCACCTCCCTGTTGGTTCCCCCCAGTCTCAGCTTCCCAGAACCTAAGTCTCTCCCTGGCCCAGACTCAGCCCCATTCCCCCAGCCCTAGCCTGGCTCCAGGCCCAAGGGACAAGGGGACAGGAGTTTGGACAGGCACCTTTGGGGTGAGGACCACAGCAGAGCCCCCACTGATGCTGAGGATGGGCACGTGGGTCTGGGAGGAGATGAAGTCGAGGATCTGGGCCACAGCCTCGGTGCCCACGTTGTCCTCAAAGACGATGCCATGGACGTGGGCGGCGCCCAGGAGTCCGCAGATCTGGGTGAGGAGGCTGCTGGGGTTGGTGGTGTTGACCCCCACGGTGAGCGGCTGGATCTCCAGGGGCAGGTCCAGGAAGCTCTGGGAGGTGAGGCGGGTACGGGCCTGGGCCTGTGGCAGCCCTGAGCTGCCGAACACCATGGCCACCGTCACAGTCTGCTCGCCCTGCCCTGGGCCCGGCCCTGCCCAGGCACCGAGGAGTGAGGTGAGCAGCAGGGCTGGTGCCAGGGCCCCACCCATGTCCACTGGAGGGTCCTACGGAGAGACCAGGATAGGCACAGGGAGGGAGACAGAGGCACGGAGAAAAGGGATGAACAGACAGACAGGAGGTGAAGGCCAGAGCCAGAGGGACACACATCCAGAGGATGAAAGAGAAGAGAGGAAAACCTCCCTCCAAAAAGAGAGGCAGAGAGAGAGGGAAACAGACAGACACAAACAGAAAAGACAGAGAGGTTAGCTGAGCGTCCCAAGGGCAGCCCAGGGGGCAGGGGCTGGGAAGACAAGAGCCACGGTAAGAGCTCATCACTTCCACTCTGCTGTTGAACAGCACACTTGGCTAGAAAGGCCAGACCACTGGAAGCTTATTCGCCTGGGTCCTGCACCAGGAAGATACACTGAAAATGCTAGTCTGGTGTCCAGGTGCATGCATTTGAAACAGACCTGAGAGCAAGTCCCGGTTCTGACACTTACTAGCTGTGTGATCCCGGGGAAGTTGCTTAGCCTCTCTGAGCCACATTTTCTTTCCTGCCATAATCACAGGATCTACCTCACAGCAGCATGAGGGCTACCCACTCTTATCAGCATCTGTATCCCACAGGCGGCAGCCCTTCAGCCAGGTGAAGGAAGACAGCTCTTGTAACATACATCCTCCTTCTCCATCCCAAACTGAATCTAACATCCTGAGGCCCCTGCTCTGCGTGGCCCTATGTGACACAGAGCCGCCTGCTCCTGGGCACTGGACATCCCTCCCCTGCACCCCGTGGCCTCAATTAGTAGCAGCTCTTCCACAGCAGGAGTGTGACACCACTGACCTGTGCAGGGCTCGAGGTCACCTGAAACCCCGAAGTATCTTACACACGAGCTGCTTCCCCAGCCCATCGCTGGTGCATGGGATCTTGTTAACCTAACCCAAGGGCCGACGTGTATCCCTGCTCAGTAAACATCATCGCTCTGGATTGGGACCAACGGCCAAGCAGGTGAGGGTAATCTGAAACGTGAGTGGTGCCCACTGCTGTAGTTCTCCCTCCCTGCCAGCCACTGGCCACAGCTTTGCCACCCTCTCCATCTTCATCACATCCCCAACAAAACTTCCGAACACGGGAGAGCCAGAGGGTGACCAGGGTGGGCCTGGTTTACTTTCAGGCTGAGAAGACAGGACTTTTGGCAGGGGAGGGGATACTGTGCTCACTTTGGTGTCCTTGAAATCTCCCCACGTGTATGGTTTCTTAGTACACTGACTTAAAGTGTCAGCCCGAAGTCGTGTGTGAGTCTGGGTTTGGAACTTAAGCCATGCCATGCCACACCACCACTCAGGGATTTCAAATTACACCCGCAAAGGGCACTGTTGTGCTGGCTCCTCCCTTTGCAAGGTCTTTCTGCACTCATCTCTGCCCACACCTCCAGTCCCCGCAGGTTCCCTGCCCTCTGGGAAGCCCCAAGCCCTCCCTCCCCACCGCTGCCTCTCGGCTCTGAGCTCCAGACCTGTGCTGTCCAATATGGCAGCCACCACTCACATGTGACGATGAGATTTGAAATGTGGCTCAAACTGAGGTATGCTGTAAGTGTAAAATACACACTGGATATTGAAGGCTTAATATGAAAAAAAGAAAATACATCATTAATATTTTTATATTGATTACATGTTGAAAAAATAATCTTTTAGATACATTGAGTCAAACAAAATGTACTATTAAAACTAGGTTCACCTGTTTCTTTTTACTTTTTCTAACGTGTCTACCAGAACATTTTATTTATTTATTTATTTTTTGTGTGTGGGGAAGACCAGCCCTGAGCTAACATCTGTTGCCAATCCTCCCCTTTTTGCTGAGGAAGACTGGCCCTGGGCTAACATCTGTGCCCATCTTCCTCCACTTTATATGGGACGCCGCCACGGCGTGGCTGACAGGCAGTGCGTCGGCGGGCGCCCGGGATCCGAACCCGCGAACCCCGGGCTGCCAAGCACGGACTAAATCGCTGCGCCACCGGGCGGCCCCTACCAGAACATTTTAAATGACCCATGCGGCTCATCATTTTGTTTCTTTTGGACAACATGACTCTAGATGAAGGACCTAGACCCTGCCTCAACTCCAAGGGGCACCACCCCAGAGACTCTCTCTAAGGGGAAGGGGTCCCCTCAGATTGGAGCTGAGGAGGAGAGGGAGTTGAGGCAGGCTGTGCCTGTCACCAGGAGCGATCACGCAGTACTTCTGGGGGGAGGGCCCCAATCAGGCAAGTCTCTGTGCTTCAAACAGCCGTGGGCAGATCCAAGGAGAGTCGGACTCCAGAGTCATCACCATGTGGCATCCAGCCACCCCACAAGGCAGGAGGGTCGTACCCCCAGCCCTGGCCTAATCTAATCTCCCACTGCCCCTCGCCCACCTCCTATCACCCACCCCCGCCTGCCCCAGTGGCCTGGAACGTTCCTCTGGCCACTGCGCCCCTCCTCATACAGCATAGCTGCTCCCTGGTGCCCACAAATGAAGTCCAGACATCTTGTTCCCATGGGCAAGGCCCCACACACCCTGACCCCAACTAACCATCCTCCCCTCCATGGACCCACACTCCTGCCAGGCTGGTGGCCAGACAGCCCCGACCGTCCTCATCTTAGGCCTTTGCTCTGCTGCTCTCTCAGGCTCGAATGTCCTCTTCCCACCGCCTCCCTCTTGTCAACACGACAAAATTCCAGAATTTTCAGAGCTCAACCTAAATCACTCTCCCCT
Source organism: Tapirus indicus (assembly GCA_031878705.1). Classification (NCBI taxonomy): domain Eukaryota; kingdom Metazoa; phylum Chordata; class Mammalia; order Perissodactyla; family Tapiridae; genus Tapirus; species Tapirus indicus. The sequence continues at coordinate 53,954,211 of CM062932.1, forward strand.
AGGCCACCTGCCTTAGTCCAGCCAGGCTCTGGACACACGGAGAGAGAGGACATAAGGCCTGGAGGGGCTATAAGTCTTCCCACCCATCCCTACTCTCCTGGGTTGGGGAGCTCCCAGCTACTCCTCTGTTATGACTGACGTCATTTTGCCCCCTGGAGGGTACTTGCCCAATCCATGATGCCCTCACCCCACACTGCACTGTTGTCTTAGAGACCTCTGCCCACCCACTCAGGGTTCAAACCTGTCACAAGCGGGCTGTTAAATTAACGTTTGATGAACACCAGGACCCCAAAAAGGCACCAGGGAGGGTGGCAGTGGTCGCTCCTCCACGACACCCAGCATCACCTCCGCGGGCTTAGGACTCTTCCCTTCCACCATTCTCCCCCAGTCTCAGGCAGGCTCCCGCCCACGGCCGTGCACACACGTACACACACACACACACACACTCACAACCCCAGAGACTGACGGCTCCCCGGGTGGAGCCTCGGTCCCAGGCGTCGGCTCCACCCACCAGCCGCGCGGCTTCCGGGGAGCGGAGGGACCCCGGCTGCTCGGCTGCTCTGGACCCACTGCCCTTCGGGGGAGCGGCCTCTCCTTTGCCGTCGGGTTTCCCTCCCTCCCTTTTGCCGAAGTAAAACCCGAAGGCAGGCGTCGGGGGAGAAGACCGCCCCTCCGTCTCGCCCCACTGGAGGTCTCCCTGCTCCAAGAGTCACTCCGCCTCCCCGCGGATTCCGCCCGGCCCCCCGGGGGCGCCCCGCCCCCTCCCCTCGGCAGGAATCTCTTACACGCGGGCTGTGAAGTTCGGGGTATTTTTAGGCCGGCGATAAATAATTCATAGGGAACGTGGAGTCAGGCTCCCCCATCGGGAGGAGGGGGCTCGAGCGGCGACAGCCACCGTCACCCGCGGCTCAAGGACACTCGCGATGCGGCGGCGGCGGCAGCTGCGGCGACTCCGGGCTCGGGGACCCGCGCCACGCCTCCTGGCGGCCACACTGGGCACCACGCACTCGGCGCCCCCCGCCTGGCAGCTACCCCTGCGGGCGTCTCCGACTCCTAGGTCCCCATCCCCACTCCCCCTAGCTGGGTCTCCACCCCAAGCCCCGCAGTTGGGGGGCGGGGGACCCGAGTTCGACTGGCAGGCGGGACTATGGGTGGGGTACCAGCCCAGACCTGCCCCCCTCCGACCTGGGGTGAACCCAGGAGGCCGGTTTCCGGCCTACCTGTCTCCTTCCCGTTCCTATTCAAATTCCTAGAACAGAGTTTAGGGGCAGGCTTGAAACCATCTGGCGGAGCCAGAAACTAGACGGGCTCCGAGACAGCGCAGACGAGCCCCCAAAAAGTTCTTTTCCTCGATTTTCCCGTGGCCCCGGGTCAGGGACCGTGCCGGGGCAGTGTCACTATCGGAGGGTTGGGGTACTGAGCCAGAAGTCCTGACCGGTGAGTGGGGCTAGGAACTAGGGAGGACCGTTGGGGTGAGCGTCAGCGCCCGGCGGGAATTCCCATTTTCCTACCCAGCAGGACCTTTGGATGGGCCGTGGGACGCAGCCTTAGGGATTTTTCCAGCTGCTAGGTGCCTTCGCCTTCGCCTGGCCCTGGCCCTGCCCGCCTAGGCCTCGGCACGAGCTGTCTTCCGCAGCAGGAGTTTTGGGGTTTCCCTTCCCCGCCATCGGGGATCCTGGTCGAAGCCCCGGGGACCAGAGCAACCCGCTGGTGTGGCAGCCAGGGCCCAGCGCAACGGGGCTCACGGCTCTCCCAGGGCCCACTTTGCCCAGTCTTCCTTTGGCGTCCTCGGAGCCTGGGTCCGCTGGGCGCGGGGTCAGCATTTGGGAAGATCCCACCACCCGGTGAAGCCCAGCTGACTCTCTGAGGTCAGAGGAGGGAGAGCTATTCCCGGGCCGGTCGAGGAGAGGAAGGAGGGCTGGCAGGGGAGGGGACCTGGGGACTCACAGCGGGTGAGGGGGCGGGGGTGTGAAGGCAGATGCGCGCAGTAGGTGTTCAGCAGACCTCCGGGAGCCATCGACAGCCCCCCTCGTCCTCTCTGCTCCGTGCCCTCTCCAGCCCCCTTCGCTCTGGCCGACCCCGGCCGCGGCCCCAGCTCCCGACCCCGCTCCCCGCCCAGAGGCTTCCAGCAGCAACAGTTGGGGGGGTTCCCGCAGTCCAGACTCCCGCGTCCCCGCACCGCCCCCTCCCCCGCGGTCCCGCAGCGCCAGGCAGAGAAGGAGCTGGAGGGCTCAGCGACCCGGAGACAACATATTGGGCGCCTCGCCAGCGTCCTTCCCTCGCGTCCGCCGCGCGCCTGTCATCTCGGCCTCTCCTCTTCGCCCGCCCGGGGCCAAACCCCAGTCCCTGTCCCGAGGGTCCCTGTCCCCCGGCCGCCCCCTCCTTGGGCTGCCTGCGGCGACCAGACTCTCCCCGGTGTCCCGCGTCTGTCTCCGCCGTCCTTGCCCGCGCCGGCGCCTGAGCCCAGCCCCAAGTTGGCGGCGAAGTTGGCGCCCCCGGCTCGCTGCCCGCCACTCACCGAGGGGAAGGGGCGCTGCGCCCGCGCCCAGAGCCCGCGCCGGCCGCCTCCCGCGCAACGCATGTCCCGGCGCCTCGGCTTCGCGCTCTGTCCTAGCTCGGCGGGCGCCGCAGCCCGGGCGCCGCGGCGCCGGTGCCCGTGGCGCGGCCTGGGCTGGGCCCGCCCCGCGCCCCGCGCCCCGCGCCCCTCCCGTGCCCCGCTCGGCGCCCAGCTCCGTCCCGGGCTGGGCTGCGCGCAGCGCCACTGGCTCCCGGGGTTCGCCAGCCGGCTGTGGCGGAGCGCACGGCGCCGAGCGCTCCGGCCCGCCCCACCGGGGCCCGCCGCCTCCGCCCCGCCCCGGCCCGCCCCAGCCGTCCCACCCTGCCGCCAGCACCCGCGCTCCTCCAGGCCCCTCCTTGCCGGCCCGCGCGCCAGACGCCTGGGTCCCTTCTCTCGTCTCCAGGACTGTGTCCCCAGACCCAACACTCGGGGCCAAGTGCGGCCTCGGAGGAAAAAAAACAGCCTGCCCGGAGCTCTGAGTTCGAGCCTGCAGCTCCCTAGCTGGGTGACCTTGGGCCAGTTAATTTCAAGGATCTCTCAGTCTACAAAGTGAGGACAGCATCTTGGGGACTGGCATAAAAGATGGGGAACATGCTTTGTACACCGCAAAATGCTAGGAAGATTGAGCTACTATTATTAAAAGGCTTGTCGATCTGGCTGGAAACCACCGAGGCTGGAAGGCATTGGGAGTGGATAGAGAGGGGGGACCCACACCAGATGCCCCAGGCCACAGGGAGGGACTGGGGCAAGCTGCTGCCCAGTCCCCTCACTCCCACTTTTTTCCCTTGTTTTGGTTGTTCTGGGGGCTAACCAAGGAAGGGACCAGGTGGTGGGGCCAGCAGAGCATGCAGGCTGGGGTACCAGGGTGCGTGCAGTGTAGGCAGAAGGCGGCAGGCCGCAGCAGCAGGGCCAAGCAGAGAAAGGCACGGTGGGTGCCAGGCCTGGCTGCCAAACACCTCCAGCCCCCAAGAGGCCCCTGAGCAGGGAGCTGGCTCTGCAGCGCCACCTGGTGACTGGAGGGGAGCTGCGGCTGGGAGGTGTGGGGGCCCCAAAAGAAGGCACACATCAACCAGCCGCCCTCCGTTGCAGGTGTTTTATTTCCAGCATATTCCTGACCTGGTCCACAGTCCAGCAGGAAAGAGGTGGGAGGGATGAAGGTCAGCCTGCATCTCCACCCATCCCTAAGGTTGTCTCCTTGCTGAGAGCTAAACCCACAGTGGCAAGGGCGACCTTCTAGCAGGAGGAAGCACTCAGAGGCCCCTGGAAGAGGCAGCCAGGCCCAGTGCCAGGGCGGGCAGACGATGCAGTTGTGGTGCACAGTCCTGCTCACAGTGACCTGGCCCCTCTCCCCTGCCCAGCACTCCTCCTCCCCTCCCCGCGGGGCTGGGATCTGGGCTCAGCGCCCCAGGAACCGCAGCATCTCCTCAGGATCCAGCAGCTTCTCCCTGGGCTTCCCAGTGCCCTGGCCCCGGGACACCTCCTCGGCATCCAGCTTCTCCCAGTCTGAGAAAGAGACAGGCCGCACCCCTAAAGCAGAGGGAAGAGTCATTGCCTCCACCTCCTCCTCTACCCCAGCCCACAGCACCCCCCCTCAAACTGTGGAAAGGCCCAGGGGCCGCCCATCCCACCTCCTAGGGGCTCATAGGGGGCTCAGACCTCGGCCACTGAGCAGGGCCTCGATGGCCGCATAGCCAGGCCTGGGGCCAGATGGCAGCCGCCCGGCCTTCAGGTCCTGCAGCAGCATCTGGCCGGTGAGGAAGCTGTCAGTCATGGTAGTGGCAATGACACCTGTGGGCCCTCGCTTCACCCAGCCGCTGCAGTAGAGGCCTGGGAGGCGGTAACAAAGGAGTGAGGAAAGGGGAGGTAGCTGGACCCCCTGGCAAGCCTGAGCCCCACTAAACACGTGTGCTCACACTTCCTACCACCCAAGTCCTCCCAGCAGCCTGTCAGCTGGGCCCACGGTGGCAGCTGGCCCACGGCCCTGGATTCTTCTCAGCCTGTTTTTACCAGCCAGCCCCCCTTACGCCTCAGTTTCCCTGTGGACCAGGAGCTCCTGGGGTAGGAGCTGGGTCTTGCCCATCTCCAGCTTCAGCAGGCCCTGAGTCAACACTCACTGAGGGAACAAACGAGTAGTCAGGTGTGTGGACATTTAATCAGACGGGAGGCCCCCTGAGGACAGGAGCTGCCATTCAATCTCCAGTCCCAGCACTGCACACAGGGCCTGGCCCAGAGCAGGCTCAGCAACTGAATGACTTAATAATCAGACCTGTGTGGGCACGTCAGCTAGGCTGAGAACTTCCCTCCTAGCTAGGGCCACAAGGAGGGTGGGACAGGGCCTGGCTCAGAGCAGTTTCTCAGCGCCTGTCATGGGATGAATGAATGAATGTGAACAGCCCCAGCAGACACCAGCCTCCCAGTCCCCCACCACAGCCTGCTGCCTAGCCTTCTCTCATCCTCTCACCTGGCACATCCACAACCCGGCCCTCCGTATTGGGAATAACCCCAAGTTTGGGGTCAAAGGGCACACTGGGGTCAATGGGGCAGCTCTTATACCCAACGCTGCTCAGCACCAGCCCACAAGGGAGGTCCTCCACGTCTCCAGTGGGCACTGCCCGGGCGGTCTCACCAACACCCTGTTGGGGAAAGTACGGGCAACACCAGGCTGGGGTGGGGGGACTTGAGGACGGTGGTATCCTTGGGTAACAGGAGACTCACCTCCAGTCTAGTGACTGCCAGGCGGATGCCTGCTACCTGCCGCCCGTTGGGTGAGGGAAGCACCTGCTGGGGGCTTCGGAAAAAGCGGAGGCCCCAGGTGCGGGAGGCCGAGGCCTGGCGGGCAGCCTCCTCCACCCCCGGCTTCTCCACAGCCGTTCGAAGCAGCAGTTCGGTCAGCCGCTTCCTCGGGCGGGGGACCTCTGTGGGCAACACAGAACGTCTCAGGGCTGTCCCTGGGTTACAGCCCTCTCCCACAGTGCCCTCCCCCAAGCCCTCTCTGACCTAGACCATCCCCTCCCTAGTGAGTTAGAGGGCCAGGCCAGGGCTCCTCACCCTTAATTCGGTCCTGGAGGCCCAAGAAATCTGCAGGATCCAAAATGGGCCGGGTTCCTGGTAACTGAATCATCTCCCGAAGCTCCTTGGGGGTGCGGGTGAGGGAAAGAGGAGGGGAGGAGGTCAGGCCCAGAGCACCGTCCACTCCTGAGCCCGCCCCAGGCGGGAGACACCACCACCACCCACCATGGAAGGCACTGGGCCCCAGGGGCCCTGCCTGGCTCCCCCTCTTCCACCCCAGGCAGCAGTCACTCCCAGGGGCCCTACCCTGCCACATCTCCCAAGGGTAGACCATCTACTGGGGACCCTGGCCCCTCTCACTCTGGTCCCAGCACCTTAATGGTGAAGGCCACTTGCAGGGGTCCACGTCGGCCCACTATCCACACCGTCTTCACCCGACTCTGCCTCAGTACCCCCAGGGCAGCCTCCGTGATGTCTGTTTTCTGGCACAAAAGGAGAGTTTCAAAGTCATCAGACACTGACAGGGGAAGGTGACTCTCCATTTGGTCGTGTCCCTACCCTCAGCCCTGAGAAGGCTGGCAGCCTGAAATTGCACCACTGCCCCCCCCTGGTGACCAGATGGAGCACTGCTGCCAATTCTGCAAATAGCCCCAACTGGTAGCAAACCAGGCCCAGCTCTCTCATTCAACAAGTTTACCACATGCCAGGCACCGTGCAAGGGGCAGGGGGGGGGGGTCAGCGGTGAGCAAAAGAGACATGGTGCCGGCCCTCACCGAGCTTCTGATCTGGTGGAGAAAGAGATACTTAAACCAAATATTCATTAATAAGTATAAAATCACGGTGGTTACAACATGCTTTGAAACAGAAGTAGACAAGTCTACAAGAGGAAGGCATTACAGGGGAATGGACCTATTCAGGGTGGTCCTGGAAGGCTTCCTGGAGGAAGGGACAACTGAGCCAAGAACTAAAAGATGAATACGCATTAACTGGCAGGAGGTGAGTTGAGTGTTCCAAGCAGGAGTGGTGGTGTGTGCACACCGAATTTTTTTTTTAAGGCCTATGTAGCTGGAGTGCAGAAAGTGAAGGGCAAATGGTATGAGATGAAGCTCATGGGCTGCCTCTTAGAAGCCCTCCACCTGGCATCATGGGGAAACTGAGGCACCGAGCTCAGCTTGGAGGGAGGAGGCCTGAACCCTGCAGGCAGAGGCACCCTGTCCTCAGTGTGACCCCAACTCCACCCCTCCAGCTTCTGACCTCCCCACTCACCTCCAGGTGCTCAGGCGGGGTCAGCAGGATCCGGGCCACATCCAGAGCCACATTGCCCTGCCCCAGAATCACGGCTGTGTCACAGCTCAGGTCCGGCGCCAGCTGGAGGGGAGAGGTCTGGATAGGGTCCCCCCAGCCTCGGCTCCAGGCAGGCTAATGTCAGTCTAATGCCTGGTCCCCAGCATGCCCCCAGGCTCCCCACACTGGGGAAGTCCACCCCACCCGAGCCTCAGCTCAGGTCCCTCCCCCCCCCACCCCGCCCCACCTCTTCCCAGAGGCCTTCCACAGGTGACCTCCCGCTTGGTCAGCCTGATGTCTCACATCTCATCTCACTGGGAGCCTCCCAGGCCTGGACGATGGCTCCCTCTCCCCCCAGCTGTGGTGTCCAAAGGCTGCCCCCGGCCCTGGTTGAGGGGTGGGGAGGAAGATGCAGTGGGAGGGGTCCCCAAACTCACCTCCCGGTTCTCGGGAAGCCCATTGTACCAGCCCACGAAGGCCCGGGCGGAGAACACACCAGGCAGCTCCTCCCCGGGAATTTCCAGGGCCTGATGGTCCTCTGCCCCATAGCTCTGAGGAAACACCCAGAGCCCTCAGCACCAGCTAAGGGGTCAGGCAGCCCCGCCACGCTCCCAGAGGCCTCCTTCCAGCTCCCCCTCTGCAGCTTCCACCCCGGCCCACACCCAGGGGTTTGGGCCTCACTCCTACCGCCTTCCATCCGTCAGCCACCAACCTCCTGCTGCTGCCTCGCCCCAACCCCTTCCTCCCCGGCCTGGCCACCTGTCCGCACTCACCAGCACCACAGCGTGGTAGGCCTCCTGCAGCTCCGGTACGGTCACGTCCCTGCCCACCACCACATTGCCATGGAAGGCACAGCGGTCAGAGCGGGCCGTCTGAGTAAAGGTGTTGATGACATTCTGCCAGGCCCCGGAGTGGGAGGGGTTAGAAGGTGGGGCAGCTCCAGGGCCCATGCTTGTGCCACCCCCACCCCACAACGTTCCCAGGATGGAACCTGGGTGGCATCCACACAGAGGGCCTGGGGTCATTCCATGCAGCCAAGGAGCCTCCCTTCCCTCCTCACCTTGACCAAAGTCTCCAAACCCCTGTTCCATGTCCAGAGAGACCCACCTTCACCTCAGGGTGGTCAGGCGCCACACCAAAGCGCACCAGGCCAAAGGGCACAAGCTGCTTCTCGAAGATGTCCACACGGGCCTGGGTGTGGTGCTGGGGGGAAGGTGGCAGCTGGTGGGACCAAGGGAGAGGCTGGGCCCCTATGGGTCCTCCCCTTCCCAGGACAGAGCAGTAGAGCCCAGCTCAGTGGGCTGAGGACACAAGAAGGCCTCGACTCTCTGCAAGGAGAAAGAGAGCCCCCCAACTCCCCACCTGCCCAGAGAGCCAGACCAGAGGAAGGGGCAGCACAAGCAGCCGAGGGCAGACCTGAAGGACTGCCAGCCCATCGAGATGAGAACTCCAGTCAAGTCAGGAAGGCAGTAGCTCTCCCCCCACTGGAGTGGTATCAGGGAAGCTTCTTCATCTACTCGGGTCAAGGGTGACACAGCCCTGCCCTAGAACCCTTCAACACTTCTAGAAATGCTGAGCCAGTCTGATGATCTGAGAACCACCCTTTGAAATTCATATCTGCCTTAGCTCTAATCTCCAAGATCATCCTGTTGGAAAGGGGACACGCAGGCTGGGGAGCTGGGGGCACGTTGGGGCAGGTTGGGGGCAGAGGGAGATGGAAGTGGCCTACTCTTAGAAAAAACAATCTCACTCATACATTGGTCCCGCACTGCCTGCCCTCTGGGGCACCTAGAGGGGTTGCAGGGTCGGGCACCAACCAGCCACATGACCACCAACCGGCCACATGACTGGCAAGTCCCAGGATCTGCCTGGGTCTTAGTCTCTTCCTCTGCAAACTGGGACAGATAACACCTCCCTCTCGGGGTGCTGGGAAGCATCCAGGAGGTCAGGACGGTGAGAGATTCAGGGCCACAGCAGGTTCAGAGTCAAGCAGTTGGGGCGCCTATGGACGATACTGCCCTGCCTTGCACCACCATCCTAGGCTCTCAATGGGGCTCAAGCCAAATGAGCTCCTGCCTGCCAGTCACCCTCACCCCGACAAAGGCTCACGCTCACCTCCTCGTCTCTGTCTAATCCCCTCCCCCCCACTCCCCTGCCCGTACCCAAGTCCAGCCCTCCAACCACCCATCTGTGCTCCTGACTCTCCCCATCCCACACAAGCCACAGGCGGCGCCCAAACCGCCCCCTCAAGCCCCACAGATGCTGTACCCAGGAAGCAATCCGGCTTCGGAGTCCACAGGAGTCCACAGCCATGGAGGCCAATCCCAGCCCCCCACTCTCTGGCTGTGCCACGGGGGAACGTTTCTTAACTTCCCTGTAAACTGCACATCCCTTCTGGCAAGATAACTCAAGATTAATTGAGCAAGGCCTGACGCACTTAGCCTAAGGCTGGATGCACTGTGAGTGTTCAATCAAAAAGCTATCGTTACTTTTACTGCTGCTGCTGTTGTGTCACTGCCTCGCTCACAAACCTTCCCTGGCTGCCTACTGCCCTGGGACAAGGTTCAAACAGCTCAGCCTGGCGGTTAATACTCTACACAGTCCAACTTTTCGTCTTTATCTTCCATTCTTTCCTGCTGCGGATCCTCCCCTCCGGGTCACACTGCTCTCTCCAAGGCCACCTCCATAAGGCTAAATCTGCTGACGTGTTCCCTTGTTATCTCCCATGGCTGATCTCGTCTTCAGGAACCCTCTCCTCCCCAAGCCTCACAGTTCCCTCTGATCCCACCAGCCTTTCTTTCTCAGTCCCCTTTTCCTCTGTGTGCCCTCTAACAAAAACACTCTCAGAGGTTCTTCCAGTCTGGGACCCTCCCTTCCCCCTGGGCACACATTCCCTGGGGAAGATTCATCTGCTCTCCTCTGTAACCTCAAATTCCCGCAGACTTCCTGATGACCTTCTCCTCTGTAACCTCACATTCCCGCGGACTTCCTGATGACCTTCTCCTCTGTAACCTCACATTCCCGCGGACTTCCTGATGACCTTCTCCTCTGTAACCTCAAATCCCCGCGGACTTCCTGATGACATTCTACTTACTCTCTCCTGCCCAGATCTCCCTCCGAGCTCCAAATCTGAGACCCCAGGACAACTCACCCCAGACACCTCAAATCGGATTAAAGCCAATTCCCCCTTCCCCTCTCCCTTTCTGTTCCCGTGTTCCCTTCCACCCCATCCACCCGGAGCCCAAGCCAGAACCTGGGGTTCCTCCTTGATTCCCCTCAACCCTGTTCAATCAAACCCCTATCCCCCCTCCTCCTCCCACTGCCACCCTAGCAGTTCCCACTGCTCTCCCAGCCACCAGCCCTACCTCCCTGCTCCACTGTCTGCCCTGCAGGCAGAGAGCTCCAAATCAAAAACGGGGTGCTGTCAGTCCCTTGCCTAAAACCCTTCAGTGAAGCCAACCCCCTACAGCAGCGCGCACCAGATTCCCCTGGTGTGTTTGTTTAAAATTGTTGATTCCTGGGCCCCAGGCACAGTTTGGTTAGGTCTGAGCTAGGCCCAGAAATGTGCATTTTAATAAGTACTCCAGGGGACTCTGATGGTGGGAGGGGGATGGGCAGCATCAAGAGAAACTGCCTGCATCCCAGCCTGGTCAGTGGCTTTCAAGCCCCCAGGATCTGGGCCCACCTACCTCCTCAAGCCTCAGCTCTCACTTTTCCACCCTCACTGCCTTCTCTCCTTCCTCCCAGCCTTTGTCCATGTGGTTCTCTGTACCTGGGACTCTCTCACTTTCTACCCGTCCCCCCTGGTAGCTCCTTCTGTCCTTCAGACAGCAATTTGGACATCTCTTCCTCCCGGCTGGGTTAGGTGGCCCTCTCTGTATCCCTTCCCCCAGTTTCTGTGCTTACATCATCGGAGCCCTAGAACACCGTGTAAACCCTCTTCCCCTCCACTCCACAGCCCCCCACATTAGACTGTCAGGTCCTCGAGCATGGGGACCACGTCTGTCCTCCTCACACCCGTATTCCCAGCGCCGAGCTGTGCCTGGAACGTGTCGGTGTCTAGTAATTGATTACTGAATGGCCTAGCATGGTGCTTAAGAGCAGGCTCTGCTGTCAGACAGCCTGAGCTCCGATCCCAGAGCCTTCCTTGTCCAGGTGGGGCCTTGGGCAACCTCACTCAGCCTCAGTGTCCTCACCTGTGAAGCAAGAGTCAGGACAGACACCTGCTTTGCAGGTTGTCTTGAGGATGCGATGAGATGCTGTACAGTGCCTGACTTAGCTAAATGCCACTGCCCCAAAGGTGCCACACATGGTCCTACTGTGGGAGCAGAGTCAATAGCTTGGAGCTCCCAGTGGGCAAGGACCAGCTCATAACTGGCCTGTGTCCATCCCCCAGGACCTCCCACAGGCAAAGCACATGCAAGTGTCTGCCGGCTAAGTGCAGGCCAGAGCCTCTGCCCACAGTGGGGGCACTGAGAATCCTGCCTGGAAGCCCACTCCCCCGCTCCCAAAATTTCAGGCTCAGCTAGCACAGTGCCCCTTACACAAAGCCCTCCAGGACCTCCCCAGTTCCGGTGAGAACCCTGGTCTCCATCCCAGAGTCCAGGGCTGTCCTACCACATGGCAGTTTGCCCGTGGATGACTCCCCGCATGTGGGAGGCCCTCTCCAGAGCCCATGGCCTCCTTCAATACAGCTCAAACGCACCTTCCCCAGGAAACACTTTCTGACTGACCCCACCTAACTCGGCTCATGCTGGTCACATATCGGAATTAGCTCTTTTACCTGTGTCGCTTGGAAGGCGGCTTAGGTCACTTTCCAGCAGAGTGACCAACTCATCCTGGTCTCCCCAAGACCCTCCCAGTTTTAACACTGAAAGCCCCATGTCCTGGGCAAACTGGGGTGATTAGTCACCCTACCTTTTAAGTATCTGCATATGTGGTGTATAACTAATATATTCATCCTTTCCCTGTCTCTCCACGGACACTCCAAGTCCTTCCAAAGCAAGGCCATTGTCCCATGTCTTAGTCAGCCTAGGTCTCCCTTTCCCCCTCTGACCCACAGTTCTCCCTCCCACCTCCCTCCCTCCCACCAAAGTCTGCTGAAGGGCTCAAGGGCAATCAGCACCCTTGGGGCCCTGCCCACCAAGGCCAATACTGTAAGCCTTGAGACCCTGGCCTTTGGATTGGGGGATGGGGAGTGGAGAGCAGGCTGAAAGAATAGCATAGTATGTGGAGGGCTGGAGCTTTGGTGAGGAGAGCACGGCGAGGTGCCTGAAGTTACAGAAAACCCTGGGAAGAGGGGGTGGCCTCGAGATGCAGAATTTAGGGGACAGAGTGGAGACAGATGAGACAGAAGGGAAGATGAGGGGCAGGACAAAGTCATCCTGCAGGTTCATGTAAGCTCCCTGGAGGGCTTGGCCAAGGAGGCATAGCCAACCATGTGCCACTGACCACTGACCATCAGAGGCAAACAAACTTCTCTCATAGCCGAGGGGTTTAGATATAGCTGTCACAGATGTAGGTGACAAAGCACGTAGGAGTGTCCAGTCTAGATGGGCTGGAAGCCCCTTCCCCATCAGGGATCCAGGAGTGCTTGTAAAACCCAAAAGGGTGGGACTTGCCCTTAGGATTGGAGCAGCAGGTGAAGCGGGGGAGAGGGAACCAGGAGATGTGGCTTACCTTCAGCAGGTGTTGGGCCGTGTAGAAGCCAGCTGGGCCACTGCCCACCACACAGATCTGGGGGGTCTGCTCCTGTGTGGAGAACTGCTGGCAGACACCTGGGGAGGAGGGAGGGGGAGGGTGGTCAGATCAACACTCCCTCCCCAATCCCAAACCAACTTCAGTGTCAAACAGAAGATGGAGCTTCCCAAGCTTCACCCTCATCCGCACCCTCCTGCTCTTTTTCCTCAAAGCTTTGGGGTTTGCAGGTTCCTTACTTCATCCGAACCTCCAAACACTGTGTCTTCATCCAGAACCCCACATCTCATGCATAACTTACTACACCGCTGAAGATGGCCTACTCAATGACCTGTCACCCTGAAGAAGTTCAATGAAAAATGAACTTCTTCATTTTTCTTATGGGATTCCCTGCCCATCCAGCTAGAACACCACATCCTTCTACAGACCCCATATCATCCCAGTCTCATTCCTGTGAATCTCCCCACAAGGATCCCATTTACCTCCTCCAACCCCTCTCCACAAAACCCTGTATTGCCCGCAGAGATCCTTGTCTCATTCCTATAGACCCTGTTTCACCTCAGACTTCCCTCTTGCCCCACAGACCTCCATACCACCCCATTCACCCCTTCTCACACCTGTGGACATCATGGTCTCCCCTTCTCACCTGTGTTGACCTCTGTGTCACCCTAGGGGCCTCACATCTCACCGCACAGGCTCCCATCTGCCCCCGTACATCACCCTCATCTCCTCCGCAAGAGTGGACCCCTCCAGTCTCATCTCTGGTCCCCTCTCTCCCCCTTCTCCAGCCCTGACCCAGCTCGGCTCTGACTCCTAAACTTAGCGTTCGCAGGCCTCCCCGCGCTCCTATCCAGCCCCAGGGGTGCCCTGCTCCTACTCGCGGTGCGGCCGGCGGGAGGCGGCCGGGTCCGAGGCCACGCCGCCCAGTACCACCAGCGCGAGCAGCGCGGAACCATGGCTGGGACGAGCAACCAACCAGCAGATCTGATCCCGGCGTCTGCCCGGCTCTCCGCGCTCGGTGCCGGCCCCGCCCCGGCCCTGCCATGACCCCGCCCACAAGCGCGGCCCCGCCCCAAATCCCGCCTCCCACGCTCTGGGAAACCAAAGCGTGGCGGCTCCACCCCGACCCTCGACAGAATCCCGCCCCCAAAAGAGAAGCCCGCCCTTGGATCCACCCCGCCTACCGCTGAAGACCCGCCCCCCAGGACTTCCGGGCCGTACGTGACTTAATAAATTTCTCCACCTTCCCTCCAATTATCTTTGAAGCTCAAAGTTGGAGAAGAGCGAATCCCCATCGCTGTCTCAATCCCGCCTGAAAGAGCTAGCCAATTAGAAAGGAGCTTACTTTACTTAGCCTCTCCCTCTCGGAGGCTCTGGTCGCTTGCTGATGACGCAATGCACCTTTGCCATTTATACCTTACCCACCCCTCCCCGCTTGGGCTGGTTTCGTCCCAGCCAATCACGACTCAGGCTCAAGTGAGCCTCCCCGCCCATTGGGCAATAACCACGGAGTCCGGAAGTCTGGAAAAAAGGGGCTCCCGCCGGGACCTCGGTCGCCCTCTTCACCAACTGCGGGTGTTATACAGGTGTGAGACCGGCAAGATGCCGTCCAGGTCGGACCAGGGAGAATCTTAAACCTTGGAGATCTTTTCCCGCCTCACCCCCTTCCCTTTACATAGGTGAGGAAACGGGAGGAGCGTCTTGTTCTCCATACTAGGGACGGAGCCAGATCTCCCACCCTGGTTCAACAGGGCTGGAATAGGGTAAGGCGAGTGAGGCACTGGCCTCGGGTGCAAAACTGAAGGGGGCACCAAAAACCTCAGTAATCAAGGTAAATAATATTGTAATGCAACGTTTTAAAAGATCAAAATTAATGCAAAAAACCCATGATGAACAAAAGATATTTTTAAATGACAGGATCCGTGGTCATGTCTGACCCAATAAGCCTAATGCCGACTTCAGCTTCCTTTTCCTCCAAGGGCCCTCTTGTCAAACACTTCCTTAAAGAAGGCTTCCCTGACCCATCCTCTCCCAGGCTGTTAGGGCCCCTTCTTGTCCTCCCAACACTCTACCATCATTATTACACTGCCTTATCATTTTTTATCTTTTTTATTGAAGTATAACAAACAGAAAAGTGCACAAATCATAAGTGTACTGTTTGATGAATTATCACAAGATGTAACCATGTAACCACCACCCAGATCACGAAACAGTTCATGGCCAGAAGCCCCTTGTGCCCCTTCTAGTCACTTCCCCTCCCTCCTGTTCTGATTTCTAGTAAGTCATTGTGTTTTGTGCCTGCCCCACTAGACCAGGAGTAGGCAAACTATGGCTTGCAGGCCAAATCCTGCCCACCACCTGTTTTTGTACAACCTCCAAGCTCATGGATTTTACATTCTTAAATGGTTTTAAAAAAACTGTAAAGAATAATATTTTGTGACATGTGAAAATTACATAAAATTCAAAAAAGTTTTGTTGGGACAGTCATGCTCATTTCTTTACATATTGTCTCTGGTTGTTTTCCTGCTTTGATGGCACAGTTGAGTAGTTGTGACAGAAAACATATGGTCCGCAAAGCCCAAAATATTTACTATCTGGCCCTTGACAGAAAAAGTTTGTCAACTCCTGCACTAAACAGTAAACTCCAGGAGGTTGGAGCCCAATCTCATTCCCAGAGCTTCACACAGTGCCTGGTGCACGATGGAGGTTCACAGAGTTTGTCTTAATGATGAAATCATTTATTATCCTTTCACTTGGGAAGAAGAGAAGGCGATTCAGGATCAGACACCCTAGAAAGCCCTGTAGGGCTCCCTACCCAGAGGCACCATGTCTGATGGTTAAGAGCAGGGATTCTGGAGTCAGACACACTGGATTCGAGTCCTTCTTCCACCACTTATTGGCTATGTGACACTGAGAAATTTAATCTCTCCAAGGCTTATCTTCACCATATGTAATATGTGAGAAAAAAATAATACAAACTTGTAGAAATTTAAAATCAGATGGCGTAGGTAACAACATCTGCCATAAGTTCTGAAAAAAATTAGCTATCATCATCATCAAAATTGTCACCTCCCATACATCTCTGTGAATCAGACCTAAGGTCTCTGCAGAGCCCTAGAAGGGCTTCATTCACTTCTGTCACCTCCCCTCACCTCTCAAGGCCCATACACTCCCAGCCCACATACTCAGAGTAACAGAAAAATCAAGGCTCAAAGCGATGGAGTGACTTGTTCCCGTGCGTCTGTGGTACAGCAGGGTCCGGTAGCAGGGCCTCCAGCTGCTGCCCATTCCGCACGCAGGCCCAGACCAATACCAGTGAGTCACTAGTTACGTATTAGGATGGTTTTAATCATTAGCCAGGACTATGCAAAGGGACCTTTCCTGACATTGCATTTTTCATGTGGAGAATTAGCAGTTTGATTAATTACACTCCCAGACCTTAAGGCCATTTCTGAGCTGCTAATGCATTTCAAAAGAGCAGCAATAACGTATAGCAAAGCAGTAGGCTGGGGAGGCAGCCAAGGATCCAAGAGGGCTGTTTGGATCCAAAACTCTACTCTCTCAGTCAACCTCCCAGCAGGGAACAGATGGCACACTCAGAAGGCCGGACTGCAGAGAGTTTAGTGAAGGAACTTTGTACAGAGGTGTGAGCAGGATTGAGGGAATGGTGAAGCACCCCAGGGCTAGCAACAGCTGGAAGCCGCTACCACCCCAGGCCCTGAAGGAGCAAAAGGAGGGAGCTGTTTCGGAACTAGTGAGAGCTGTAGCTGTAGGAGGGGGTGACTGACAGGAGCTGTGGTGTTTGGTAGAGGAAGGCAGGGTGGAGAAGAGTGGAGAATGGATCTGGAGAGGCAAATGACAGCCACCCAGCAGAGCCACCTAAGGCCACACCAGAGATGGGTTCTCCAACAGGACCAGGCTTAGAGAATGCCTTCACCTGCCATCTGACCCCTCCACCCATCCCACTTGCTGGCATTTAGCCTCCCCATCATCAGGGTCAGCATGCCCTTCACCTCGTCCAAGGACTTCACTGAAGAACAAGGCAATTATGTGCTCAGAACATGACTTGCATGTTCTCAACCAGGGATGCTTTTGCCCCCTGCCCCAGGTGACATTTGGCAATGTCTGAGGACATTTCTGATTGTCACAACTTGGGCTCCTGGCACCTAGTGGATAGAACCTAGGGATGCTACTAAACATCCTACAATGCACAGGACAGACCCCGATGACAGAGAATTATCTGGCCAAAAGGTCACAGTGTCAAGGTGAGAAATCTTTTTTCAAACTAACTGCTCTGGCCTCCTGTCATAGGCCTGGACTTCTTCTCTGTCTCTCCCTCAGCCTCCAGCTGGGCCCTTCCTTACACCCTCTCATCCAGCCTCCAGGCAGGGCAACTATGAGCCCTCTCTCAAGTCTGCCCACTTTAGGCTGATTCTCAGTGGTGTCCACCAGCACCCTGACCTCATCCTCTGGCTGGCATCTGTAGTTCTCTTATATTCCCACCTCACTCCCAGGCTGCAGAGCATCCTTCCACAGCCCAGTCCCCAGACCTTCCTTTCACAGCCCAGCCCAGCCCTTGACTTCCAGCTCTTGTATCTGCACCCCAACCTCCTTCCCCTCCTTCCTCTCCTCTCTAAGATCATCCGTCCTCCAGACCCTGTTCCCATAACCCCCTCCTGTCTCAGCTACCCTCCCAGGAACTTTTCTCTCTCTCAGTTGATAACTCTTCCAGGTCTACCCCTTCTAAACATCATGGAACAAAGTAGACTTTCTAGAGCTAGCCAGGTCATGTTCAAAGCTATTTATACCCTTTCTCCCCTTAGTTCCATGGACTGCTCTTCCCACAAAACACACTCTGATCTCACTGATGCTGTGACTCTTGGGAGCTGCTGAGCCAGTGTCTTGCACAGGCTTCTCTGGCAGAAAAATTAAGGAGGTCTGCCAAAAGTAACCTTTCACTGTGATCCCTGGGGAGAGGGCTCCTTAGGGGCCAGAGCCTCAAAGGGCACAGGAAGAAGCACTGGCCAACCAAGTGTGGGGCTCTCCTGGCGCCAGGGAGGCCCTCAGCGAGGGACTGACCCTTCTCTTTCTGCGCCTCCTCCTAGCCTGCCCCCTGCACAGGGCCTCTCCACACCCGTCACCCTTGTCCCTTAGCCCTACCAAGGCTCAGACAGAGTGGGGGAGGAATCCAGCTGTTTAGTCCTAAGATGAAGTTAGCCAAGGTCCAGAATGCTCAGCCACCTTTATTCCTTTCCTTCAGATATCCCCTGAAACCCAGAAAAGCAAGCAGGGCAGCTGACCCCCAGGAGCCCCAGCATGAGCGCCCCTGCCTCACTGCCCACCAGTGCCTCCATGGTCCACCAGCAGCAACTGAGCCACACCCACTGGAGAAGGGCCCACACCCTCCCGGCCCCAGGGATGGCCGGCAGAAGCAGTTGAGCCAGGGTTGGGGCCCGGGAGGGGAGCAGGGTGACTGTGCTGGCCCACTGCTCATTGCAGCCCCACCAGCTCAGTGATGGGAGGGGCCTGCACCATGAGCTCCTCGTAGCGACTGAGAAACAGCCGGAAACGAGCCAGGTAGGAGTCTTCATTGTAGGGCAGCTGCTTCTCATGGAGAAACTGCGACACCACGGGCTTCACCTGCCAGAAGATGGGCAAGAGAAGGAACTGCTGAGCCAGGACTGCAGCAGGCCCATCCCCACGGGCTCTTCCTCTTTGCAGCCCCAGCCCCTGTCTGCCTTGTTCCATGATGCTCCGAGGAGCTGAGGGGCTTGGAGAATTCCTGCCTCTCCACTCCCAGGAGGCAAAGGAAAGGGGAGGCTTCTCTCCATCATCCTCCCCCAGGGCTCCTGACTGCATGACAGTCCTCCTTGGCACATGGGGGTTAAAGTCATGGCACCCTTTACCAAGCACCTACTGTGTGCCCAACATTTCCCATCCATTTCTTCATTTCATCCTCAGAGCCTGTCAGCGTAAGCACTGCTCATTCCCATTTTACAGAGGAGGAAGTTGAGGCTCAGAGACATCCCGTTAACTTGTCAAGAGACCCATTGCTAGTAAGAAGTCCAGGCGTCTTCGACCCAAAACCCCCACTGCTACTTGTACACTGGGCTGCCCTCCCTGGGTACCTCTGACCAGACCAGTTGGTCAGAGAACCCTGAAGGTGACTCCCCCTCTGCCCTCACATAGTCCCTGCATCCCAGCTGCTCCAGCCCGACCTCATCTACCTTCAGGCACATGTTGTCAGAGAGTCGGGGGAAGAGGTGGTGCTCCACATGGCAGCTGATGAGGGAGTGGCCGAATGCCCAGTCTAGCACGGGCAGCCGGGGCAGGTTAAGCACACCCAGGCTCATCATGTGAATCCGTCGGGGCTTCTTGTCCCGGGAGAACATGGGCAGCCCGATGTGCTGTAACAGACGCACAGGTCACACCCTGGGGTTGGGCCGGGTGACCGTGTGCCTCCTCACCCTGCCCAGGCCTCCTCCCTTAGCACTCGGGGAGCCGGGGGGTTCTTCTGCCCTCCTCATCCCACTCTGGAGGGACCTGATAGAGCTGTGAGGAGGCTGGGATTCTCCTGCCTGTGCCCTGAGCTCAGTCTTGCCCATCTCCGGGCCCCTCTCCCCATCTGTACAATGAGGGGCTTGCCCGGGCACCCCTCAGATCCTGTGGTACCCTAAAGTGTATGACTGCCCACCGCTCGCTCTCATGTCACTATGCCTTTGCTTCACCCTGGAGAGACCCTTCCCTGCTCTCTTTTCACCAATCAAAATCCTGCTCATCGTTCAAGACCAAGTTTGCGCATCCTCATGTATTTTTTCAGTCAACAGATGTGTATCAATGCCTTCTCCGCCATGCACCGTCCTAGGTCTAAGGGATGCGGACGTGAACAGGAGCTTCCATTCTATCAGGACAGGCAGACGGGACGCGATTATGGGATTAAGTCATGGATGGCATTTGTGGCGAGTGCTGGGATAGTGACAGACAGGACGCTCTAACCCAAGGTCTTCACTGGTCAGGGGAACAGGGAGGTGTCCATCCCTATGGAAATGGCCCTGGAACTGAGGGCTGAGCCCCTGGCCTCCCATGAAGACCTCCCATCTCCAGCTCCTCTGTGTGCCGCCTCATGGCATGTGCTGGGGCCCCTGTGATGGCCCTTGCTTCACTTCACTTGGGTTTATCACAGTAAGCGCCCTGAGGGCAGGAGCTGGGATCCTAATCACTTGTGTCCCCACAGGGCTTACTCAAGTGCCCCATGCATAGAAGGTTCTTAATAAATCTTTGATCCATGCATGAATGGCAGCCAGCATTGAAGAGAAGCAAATCCCTTACCTGAGACCAAAACTCTCTGCGATGACCCACAGAGAAGAGTATAGGCGTGGGTGGGAGGTGGGGGATGCTTCTCTCCCCAGAACCTTGAGTCCACCCTGTGGTCAGGCACCTGGGGAATGCTCCCCAGAGCCCCCAGCACCCAGGGTGGGGGAGGCCTCACCTGGAAGATGTTGACATGGAGGTAAGGGTGGGCCAGCAGCGATCTGGTGATGAGCATGCAGGCCAGGGCCGAGCCGGGGCTCTTGAAGCCACACACATTCAGGAGCAGCCAGTAGTGAGAATAAAGGCCCAGCGAAATCAGGCCCAGCGTCCGCAGAGCCGCCCTGAGCTCCACATGTCTCAGCCGCTCTGCCAGAAGGGGCAAGAAATGGAGTGGTGGACAAGGCTCAGATCCAACAGAGCTGGCTCCCTGGTGGCTCAACGGTGTAACTGGGGTGACCTAGGTGTGTTCAGTCCATCCACACACAGCCCTGAAAAGTAAGCTCAGCCATTTTACGGATGAGGAAACGGAGCGTTAAGCAACTTGACCAAGGCCACTCTGAGAGTAAGTGGTGGCCTGGGGCTTGAACCGAGGTCTGGCTGCCCCCTAGCCCCTGCTGCTTCCGCTGTATATTGCTCCCATGATATTAAAAATTATAACATGCAGTAGTACAGTGCGAGGCATTTACAAAGCATTTTTACATCTGTGACCTCATTATGCTTTCACATCACCGTTGAGGAGCAGGTGAGAACCCGAGGCTCAGAGAGGTTAAGTTTTACTTACTGCCTGAGGTCAGCAGCCAGTTAAGTGGCAAAGCCAAACGGCCCCAGGTCCGAGGCTCTCTCCACGCTGCCTGGCTGTCCCAGAAACTTTCTGTCCAGTCTTAGCTCAGGGCTCCCGGCTTCCTCCACAAGCAGCCTCCACAAAGCCAGGAGGGGAAGGAAGGAAAGAGGGGACCAGATCTTTGCAGGGCACAGCCCTGGCATACTCACCAATAGCCACCAGTGGGGTTATGATGGGGATCAAGAGAGGAGCGAGGAACATGTAGACATAGCGGTTGAGGCAAGGCAGCCTCCACGTGCTGGAGTCCCCCATGCCCAGCACGTTGGTGTAGCCATGGTGCATCTTGACGTGTCCGTACTTGGCGTACTCTGCAGTGAAGCCCGTGCATACCTAGAGGAGGGAGTCAGAAAGGGCACCAGGTCCATGTCAGGCACAGGTGAGCAAAGCAAGACCTTTGGGAGCCTCGAGAACACTCCACCCTCCCTGGATGCTGTATTTCCAGGGCCTTCCTGCCTTATACACCCAGCTAATCAGCCTTGACCATCAACTCCCAGGTACCCGGGACCACAGAACGGCAGCCAGTCAAAACAACTGTGTCCACTTGGCATGGCTATGCAAAGTGTTTGGGGGCAGGAGGCCAGCCCCCATAATTGCCACTGTGCCGCTGATCACCCAGGCAAACCTGGAAGCCTGAGAGGGTTGTCAGAGGAGTGGACACCCTGTAGGTGAAGCTCCTGGCATCTGACTGCAATTATTTTGTGCACGTTTATCTTGAAAACAGCTGTACCTTCATAACACTACTTTGCATTCTGAGCCCACAGCAGCAAGGAGAGGGGTGCGGGAGTGGTCTGGGGGCAAAGGGAGGCCATCTCCTGAACTGTCCACGAAGGTGGCACCCGGGATGAGGAAGCCTTGGTGGGGGACGAGAGTTAATTCTCCCTAGGGGTGTCTTCTCTGGCACGTGCCCTCATGGGATTCTCCAAAGCTGGTCAGAGCAACAGCAGCTCTCTGACTCCAGGAAGAACAGTCATTCTGAATGCAAAAGAGGCGCTGAGGTGTTTCTTATGCAGATATATGCAAATGAACATGCAGATGTCAACCTCTTCCAATATTTTATCCAGGCCAGAAGATTTTGCTAATTTTATTGAAGATGCTGCCTGCCTGTTTCCAGGAGAACGTGAAGGGTTTCCCAATGCCAATCACTGAGCCAAAGCAAAGACAACAGAACACCCTTCGCCGAGGCTCAGTGTTCTGCACTTACATACAGGATCTGTTAACCTTCCAAGCCTAGGGAGTCAGTGGTGTTATTATTCGTTATTATTCACAGCTGACAGAAGCAGAAACTGAGAGAGAGAGAGGTCACATCCCACCCCAGGTGACTCAGCTAAGTAGGTAGCAGGAGTGGGATTTGAACCCAGATTCCATCCAAGATAAGCCATAAGACCCCTGAGATGAGCCACTTACTCAACAGAGCGCAAACCCAAGCTTTGGGTCCAGGCAGCAGAGGCAAAACCAGGAGAAGAAAGGAGATAAGGAACGACAGTTGCCTTCACACTCTGTCTGCAGAGACTTTGCCCCTTGGAAAAAAATGAAGCTGAAATGTAGCCAGAAGCTCTATCTAAAGGACACTGAGGAGCACACTTAGTGACATCCCAACTGCAGTTTCCAACAGACACAGGAAGATATGTCAAACCAGTACTGTACGGGCCCCTCGGAAGGCAGAGGGCGGCGGGAAGATAAATGCTAATTCAAGGACAGCGTAGCTGTGGAGTCCGCAAAAACAGGACGAGGCGCTCGGCTCTCAGATGCTGTAACCCGCTGAGGGGCGCTTTGCTCTGTTTTTGTAACATTGCAGAGGGACAGAACCTGGGGAGGCTGCAGAGGGTGGGCAGGTAATGTGTCGACTAAAGAGACATCTCTTCCAGGCCTGCTGGTCTCCAGAGGACCTGGCTCAAGAGCACGCACCACTGGGGCCATGCAGTTGCTTCAAGTTAGAGGCAGAAACTTTTGGCAGCGGGTACAAGCGGGCGCAGCTGAGGTCTGCTGGGACGCCCTCAGAGGCTCATCTGCCTCTGCCCAAGACCTGCAAGTGTGGGTTTTGAACCTCACGGTTCTGCCCCATGTAACTGGAAGAAGCAACTGTTTGTAACTGCTCCTTCCATGCACTTCTGCTCCAAGGGCCGATCCTATCTGCACTGCTTCTTTCATCAAGACACATCAGCTGAGTGCGGCAGTCTGCTTAGTGACAACGTTGATTTTCCTCCTGGCACAAGCTCCACATTACCTTGAAGACCACTAACCGCACTTTGAGGAGCGATGCAAGAAACGACCTGCAGCCTGAGCCAGACTGAGCATGGTAAGAACTCAACCCTCGGGGGCCTGGTGGGGTTTTCAGTTGCGTTCTCAGTCAAGGGCCAGACGCGAGGATGGAGGGGAGACAAGCTACCCATGTGGTACGTAACACGTGATTTGTGACTCAGCACACACTTCCAGAGCCTGTATATGATTTTCCTTTTTATGTGAATAAGAACAGATTTGAGGCTATTTCTATAACACTGGAATCCTCACTCCTGTCTAGATGTTCTTTCCAGAGAGGGAGAGAAAGGGATGGATTCGGGCTTGAAGGGGAAGGCTGCACAGATTGCAGTGTGTCTCACGTACATGTGCACCCATCGACCAAAGGGTAGCTATGGAAAGGGTAGTTGGAAAATGGGCTGTCCTGCTGTAGAGGATTATGTAAAGGTCTCACCCAAGAGGATCCCACATCCAGACCCAGAAAAAGTTCTGGAAGCCTCAAGGTTGGTGCTGCTTCTTGAAATCGCCATCCTCTGTGCCCCTCAGGAAGACTTAAGAGCCCCAATCTGTTAGCAGCACTCCGGCTCTGCGAGAGGCCAGAGTGTGCGAGGGGAGGATGTCAATATAATTCCTCTTGACATCTCTCAGCTAAACATCAGGGGGCCCAAATCTCTCATTCATTTATTTATTCCTTCATTCAATTGTTTGTTCACTTAAGCATCCTCAGACCTCTGCCAGTGGCCTATGGTAGTTGTCTAATTTGGTAGTTTTTAAAAATAATTTATTTCTTGAATAGGTAATGTGAAAATTAATAAAGGAAACCTCAACTAAGAGTCAGGAAGGCCTGTAGAGGGAGCTCTCATGCCCTACCACCCATCGTCAATTACCCCAACCAGCAAGAGAGGTACCCTGCATCTCTAGCAAGAAGATATTGCTACCTTATGACCACAGCAGGAGGAAGGAAGATTTTCTTCTGGCCCAGCATCAAGCCCAGCCAATGGAAAACACCACAGCTCAGCCAATGACAAGCCATCATCACCCTGAACTCTTACTTTCTTCCAATGATCTTTCATTTTTCCTTTGCTAATGACTTCCTTGCCCCACTCTTCTTTCTATCAAAGCCTTCCATTTTGTATAACTCCTTGGAGTATCTCTCTCTGCTTGCTAGATGAGATGCTGCCGATTCATGAATCATTTGGTAAGGCCAATTTGATCTTAAAATTCACTCAGTTGAACTTTGTTTTTTAACAGTAATATGTTTACCCAATTCAGAATTCGAAAATTGCACAGTAACAAGTGTTCTTCCTACTCCATCCCCCAGTTGCCCCATTCTCCTCCTAGGAGGTAAGGGAGGCTCTCAATCTCTTAAATGTCCTATAATATTTTCCTTTTGTTATTTTTTAGACAATACTTTGCAGGATTAGAAACCATGACTATAAAATTATGACATAGTCAAAGTTGGGTTTTAAATAGGTCACTCTACTGGATTTGAAGGGGAAGGGCAGGATGAGGCAGGCAATGGGCCAGAGGCTGCTGATATGGGCGAGCTGAGAGATGGTTAGGACTGGAAGGGCAGGAACGCAGCGGGCAGAATCTGGGGGAAGGATGAGGAGTGGGAGGAGTAGGAAGAAGGACAGCAGCCAGGTTTCCAGCTCGGGGCCGGGGGCATGGTGGGGCCACTCCAGAGATGGCCCCAGGAGCGGAGGGCCACAGGCCTGGACAGGATGAGAAAGAGGGGCTGCAGATCACCCCAGGGGCAGCATCTCTAGGGCAGGAGCGACTCTGGGCTGGAGCCTGCCCAGCTCCCATTCCTCCCTCCGGACTCCCTCTCACTGATTCCCAGGGGCTGAGCAGCCCCTCCACGGCTGGCTTCAGAGTGGTGGGGGCCTCTGGGACTCCACCGGCTGCAGCTATAGGTTTGTCAGATAAAGTATAGGATGCCCAGATAAATTTGAATTTCAGATAAACAACCAATCATTTTTTTGTAGAAGTATATCCCAAATATTGCCTATGTTCATTGTTTATCTGAAGTTCAAACTTAACTGGGTGTCCTGTATTTTTACTTGCTTCATCTGGCAGCCCTGCACAGTGAGAATACAAGGCCCAGAGTGTGAGTCCTCCGGTACCAAGCAGGCTCTCCAGCAGGCTCCGTGTGCATACGGTGATGTGTTAGCACCTCTGGATAAGAGAGGGACAGTGGTGAGGGCCAAAGCCAGAGGAGCCCCTGGGGCCTTGTCCTGATGGGAGTGGGCTGGATGTGGTCAGGGCTGATCCCATCAAGGAGCTCTGGCAGGATTCTCTCCCCTTTCAGGCCCCGTCCTTGGTAACCTCCCAGCTCCTCTGATGGCACACAGGCCTCCTTGCCACCCCTTCTAAAGGTCCCCATGAGATTCTAGTGAGCCCAGATTTCTGTGGGTCCCTCATGCACTGTGCTATTTCCTATATCCATGCCTTTGTCTGTACATCTGCTCCACCTAAAACCAACTTCTTGGGCAGCTCCAGTGGCCTAGTGGTTAAGTTCGGTGCACTCCGCTTTGGCAGCCCAGGTTCAGTTCCTGGGCAAGGACCTACACCACTTGTCTGTCAGTGGCCATGCTGCAGCAGCAGCTCACATACAAAATAGAGGAAGAGTGGCAATGGATGTTAGCTCAGGCAAATCTTCCTCAGGAAAAAAAAACAACTTCCTGCTTCTGGGCCTGGCCAACCCTGTCCTTGCAGCATCTCCTCTGGACACTCTGCCCAAGGGTTCTCAGCTTTGGCACTACTGACCTTTGCGGCCAGGTCATTCTCTGTTGTGAGGGCTGTCCTGTGCACTGTAAGATGTCAAGTGGCATCCCTGGCCTCTACTCGCTAGATGCCAGTAATACACACACACCCCAGTCGTGACAACCAAAAATATCTGCAGACATTGCCAGTGTCCCTACCATGCTCTCTCTGTGCTCTCACAGTCTTCACAGAATGTGGCCCCGTCACATTCTGCCTGCCCTGGTCCCGGGCTGCACCACATACCAGCTGAGTGGCCTTGGGCCAGTGACTTAACCTCCCAGACCAGTGTTTCCTCATCTACAAAGTGGAGATAATAATAGCTTTAAACTCACAGGGAGGCGGGACTGTTAAATGAGATAATTCATGTAAAGTACACAGTAAGCACCCAGGAAGTGTTAACTAGAATAATCAGGACTTTTATTATTTTGAGGTCATTCCTGTATGTCTGTTTCCCTACCTGACTCCAAGCCTGTGGGGAACTGGAAGTGGGTCTTATTTACTCTTGTGTCCCCAGCACCCAGCAGAGGGCATGGCGGGGAGCAGAAGCTCAGTGACGTTGAGGGCCCTGCTCAGCTATCGCCCACTCAGAGCCTCAAATGACACTGTCTCAGCCCCAAAGCTCCCCATCAAATGAGGCCTCCTTCCATGCCTCCTCCCCCAGCTGGGCAGCCACTGTCCCGCTCACAGCAACACCACCCTTTTCTCTCCAAGCCCCTCCCTCAAGGCTACACTCATCAGACTCAGTGTGCCATGCACAGACGGCTGCCTGGCCCTGCGCCGGGGTCCCTGGCCTCTGAGGGGCCATTTGCAAGCCCACCAGGCTCCCCACCACCAGGAGCCAGGCTTTACAGACCCTCAGAAGTGGGACTTGCCATGAGGCCACCTTCCCAGAGTCCTCGGGCTTATCCTTGAGGAAGCCACACCAAAGCTGGGGGCAGTGGGTTGGGGGCTGCCCGAAAGCACATTTTGTGATCCTACACATGTGATAAAATGGCCGAGAACTATACACACACGCACACGCACGTACGCACACTGTACTAATGTCAATTTCCTGGTTTTGCTGCTGAAGGACACTTATATGTGTAAATGTAACTATTGGAAGAAACTAGGTGAAGGGCTCACCTGACCTCTCTGTCCTATTTGTTGCAACATCCTATGAATCTATAATTATCTCAAAAATAAAAATTTGTTTTACACAAGTATATTTGTACTGCAGATCTGAGTTTGCCCTCTAAATAAATTTTTAAAATAAAAAATCATATTTTTTAAAAAATCAGACTAACACCCCTCAGGGTTCAGGTGGGGACAACCAGAGAGAAGGTCAGAGAGACGGCCCAGAGGATCACGGCCACACAGAACTTGTGGGAAGAGAACGTCCGAGACTCATGGCCAGGCTGGGGCTTCTCGGCTCTGTTTCCACCCCCACATGGAACTGGAGTGAAGGTGACGACGTCCCCCTGTGTGACACCCCCTCCCCTGGGGCAGAGCTAGCCTGTGCTCCCTCTGGACCAGCTGTGACTCACCCCCGCAGCACAAAGCCAACTTTAGGAGGAGGGTTTGAAACTGACACACAACAAAGAGCTTAGTAACTGGCACAGCCTGTCCCCTCCCACTTGGGGAGCATCTTGATTGTGACATGCAGGGGAGTCCCTAAAGGCTTCTGATTTCAGGAGTTAATCTTCCCCAAGCTTCAGTACGTAAACCATGGTGGCCCTGACATTCCACCCTGCCCCTCACCTTCCTGTGGCCCTTCACTGGCAGCCCCCTAGAAAGTAACCGGCAGTCCCTGTGACATAATCCAGGACAGGGAGGGGTAGGTGCTCTCGCAGGAGAAAGCCAGGGGCTACCAGTGGGCTGGGGAGAGGGCCAGAGATACACTAGTAGGAGGAATGGAACGTTCTGGTGTAGACTGGAAATGTGTTTTCAGAGAGAAGTTCATGCCAGTGTGGGGGGTGTGTATGATTTTAGATACTTTAGCCGAGAAACAAGAACAACCTGGAGTGTCAGCAGCCCCTCCATCCTGCCCGCCCCTCCCCCAGATCCAGTGGGTCAGAGACGGTGAGGTCCTTGTCCCACCCCAGCTCGAGCCAGCAGACCCTGAGTGCCCCAGGAAAGCCAGTGATACTCAGCTGACACCTGAGGCTGAAGACTAGAGAACTAGATTATTCTATAGTGACAGTGTCTCCTGACAGTCAAGGTTTGGGAAGAGCATAGGCACCCAACAAGAGGAGGATTAAACAGGGAAGACACCAGGACGTGGCAGAAGCGGAGAGGCAGGGACCCACGAGGGCCCAGGCCGTCCGCTGAGATCCTGGGCAGTGAGAGCTTGTCCTTTGTGCGATGCTGAGAACAGGCGGATGGGCCAGGGCCACAGCAAACAGCCCCCTCGACACACACACACACACACACACACACACACACACACACACACACACACACAACTTTGTCGACCTTTCCGGTAAAAACAAACAACAAAAACTGCTAACCCTTTCCTTGCAGCTAACTGCATGTTCCTTCCAGAGGAAAAAAGGGACGCTAACACTGAGAGAGCATCGAAGAGTCAGGCCCAGGCCCTAAGTGGAGATTGATGCTGTCTCTTGAATCCTCACGCTGGCTTCATGAGGGAGAAGCTAACACTTAGATGCTGAATTAAGTAACTTGCCCGAGGTCAGGCAGCCAGTGTGTCCAAAGGCTGCACCCCGACACTGTCCCTTGCCTAGCTGAAAAGACCAAGGACTCCATCCGCCCGACCCAAACCAGTGGGCTGAGGAAACTGAGCCATCCCCTCCCCGACACCGGGAACTGGACCCTCCCCAGAGGGTGGCCTGAGCCACACCTTGTGGGGCGGAAAGGCGGGAGACCTATCACACAGGTTAGCTAGTGCCTGAGTGACAAACCACTGTGACCTGCCCTGCAGCTGACTGGTGTCACAGCACAGAAGTGGGAGCCAGGCCTCCTCCTCCTCCACGTGCTGTGGTTCTGGTAGAGCTCTCCGGCAGGGGAGTCTGGGAAGGCTTCCCAGTGAGGGCGTCCTTGGCTCCCTGCCATCACTCAGCACCCACTACAGCGACTGCGTTCCCCAGGCAGTCTAGGCCGGAGGCTGTCAAACTTTGGTGGGCATCAGACTCCCCTGGGGACCTTGCTAACTATAGTGGCTGGGGCCTCCCCTCCAGCAAGCCTGGGCCTCCAGGTCATTCAGCTGCACACCAAAGTTTGAGAATCCACTGAGCCATCCCTGTAGTGTCAAATGCCCTGCAGGCGGTTAGTCCCAAATCTACAACACCTGTTCATCCTTGGCCGCCCCAGGCTCCTGCACTCAGTTCAGCTCCGAAAAATCCAAACAGAGCTAATCCTACCCCTGACTACACAACACTGCTCAGTTTCTCCCCTGCCTGTGATTACAAAATTGGGTGGTATCTGAGCCCAGCTCCAGGGTCTGGCCCAAGTCTCAGAGTTTGGCTGGGACCAATGCCCAGGGGTCCCTGGGAAGGGGAGTGTCTTGAAATGAACCCTGGGGACCAGGAAGCTGTTGGTTCCTCTTGTCCTTGGCTCCTTAGAAATGTGTGCAGATGGGAGAGGAGGAGAAGGGACAAAAGCGGGGAGTGGAGAGTCCCAGGTAAGAAGTGTTTCCTCCCACTCAACCGATGTGTAATTTTGTGCAATGTCATCTGTGTGTGTGTGTAGTTATATAAAGTTTTATAAAATTATATAACTTTATAAAAAGTTCATAATTGAGTTAATTGGTTACAGTAATCAGTCCCTGTCAGAGAAGGACTGTTTCTGGTACCAGCTTTTATATTTGTTTATAAGGGACCTGGGTGGCCAGGCAGGGGTCCACCTGGAAGGGAGCAAGTTCCACAGAGGAACTGGAGAAGCCTGAGACCAGCCCAGAGAGAAGGACAACCTGGCCAGAAACCTTTGCCTTCTTGGCCTTGTCCGTAGGTGAGAAGGCTGAGGCAGAAAGGGGAGGGAGTGGACGGGGGGGTCAAGGGTCAGGAGAGAGGAGGGTCTTTCCTGGAGCAGACCTGGGGGAGCAGGGGGCCTCAGGACAGCTCAGCCATCACCAGGTGTCGGGGGGGGTATGTTCCAGAGCTAGGACGCTGCGATACCAGGCCCCTGCTCCTCCTCCCCTTCTTTCTTTGGCTCACATTTTAAACCCTGATGGCAAAACCAGGAGACCCCAAAGGTTGTAGCCAAGACAGTCACATACCAGGACCTGCCACCATAGGTCCTGGTAGGAGGAAGAAGCTTTATCACCACTTGGCCCAGTGCTGCAGAGAGGCAAGTGAGCGCCCCCAGGAGAAACAGGATTACTCAGGCCAAGTCCACTGCCATAGGTAGACACTCGTGCCATACATTCCTCACGCAGTTCTCTGTCCCCTGGTGCAACCACCCTCAAGGGCTTGGGGACGTGCACACTCATACAAACACACACACTGTAGTGCATGCTGCACACTTGAACCCACAGACCAACAGCTGCAGCTGTCTGCCCACCTGGGCACACACAGCTGTACACACCTGCATGCTGGCACAGAACAAC
The DNA here is from genome assembly GCA_031878705.1 of Tapirus indicus. Taxonomy (NCBI): domain Eukaryota; kingdom Metazoa; phylum Chordata; class Mammalia; order Perissodactyla; family Tapiridae; genus Tapirus; species Tapirus indicus. The sequence goes on from CM062932.1 coordinate 53,984,451, forward strand.
GAGGACCAGCAGCTGCCCCCGCCCCTTCCAGGCTCACCTCCACAAAGAAAAGTGCCCAGATCTTGCTCCAGCATTTGGATTCGGTGAGGGCACTGTGAGTGGCCAGGTGGCTGCCCTTGACAGTGAGTGTGTAGTGGCACACACCCAGGATGGTGATGCCCAGGACAAAGACCAGGACATTCTCAGAGCGTAGGCACAGGAACCCTGCATGGAAGAGGGAGGGGGGTAGGGAGCGGGCAGGTCTTTCTCCAGCTTTTGGAGATCTGTGCCCAAACAGCCCAGCCCCCACGCCTGGGAGCCCAGGCCAAAGTGGGCTTTGCCCTGGGGGCTACCACAGGGAGCAGTGAGGCAGGTCCCACTAGGCCTGAGGGGGATGGGTTGGCTCTCTCCACAGTATTTGGGACAAAATAGAGTCCCATGGACTCTCCAAGGTGACTCCAGGAGTCTTGATTCAGCGCCCCAGCCACAGCAGTGACAGGCCTGGGCATTGTGGGGGTCCAGACCAGGAGAAATCCAGGGGAAACTCTCGCCCTCCCTCCTCACCCCAACCCTGGTGTCCCCCATGGAACATCCTCCCCCTCCCCCAAGCCATCTCACCCGACTCCTCTCAACTTTCCCCTCCACTGCCCTTCATGCCATCAGGGTTTCTCTCTCCTCCGGTGCCCCATCCTCTGGGGACCTAGGGCAGGACACCCCAACCAGTCTTTTCGGGTTTGGAATGTGACCCTCCGACCTAGGGTCCCCCGGCACGCACTGTCTCCCCCACTCCACCACCCCCCAGCCCTCTCCATCACCCTACCCCGAAATCCCCAACCCCAGCCCGGCCTGCTGTCACCCTGTCCCGGTGGTCCTCACCGGCCGGCAAGGCGAGGATGCTGAGCGCGAGGATGGCGCAGTCCACGCCGTGGCGCTCCCACCACGAGCTCGCCCTCACCACCTCCTGGACCAGCGCGTCCAGCTCGCCCAGCAGCGCTTCGGCCCCGCCGCTCTCCCGAGGCGCGCCGTGCGCCGGCTCCATGGCTCCACTCGCCCGCCGGGCGCCGGCGGAGGACTCGGAGGACTCGTCGGGTGTCTGCTGCGCCGGGCGAGGCGCGGAGGGCGAGCGGGGGCGGGCCGGGGCGGAGTCACGCGCCGGCTGGGGACACGCGCTCCCGGTTTCACAGTGCGTGCTGGGCACCCGAGCGCCTCCTGCAGCGCGCCGCGGCGAGCGCGCCCGGGCCGGGGGCACCCTCCTGGAGGGTGGGACCAGAACCGCCGCAGGGAGCCGGCAGGTGCGCGGGCGTGGGGAAGCGACCGCGGAGCGAGAACCAGCCCCGGGGTAGAGGGGACGGGGCGGAGGGGGGGGGGAGACCCCAGTGGTGACGCGCAAGGGCCTTTTCCAACCACCTGGCGACATAACTGCCTCGCGTTCTCCCTGTCCCCTCACCCTGCTCGGGTTTGTTGTAGCATTTTTATCCCATAGCCTGAGTATTTTTCTTAGCACTTAACAGACGCACCCACACGTGACACGGACATTTGTTCCTTGTCTGTCTCCACCCGCAGGCTAGAGGCTGGGCGCCCACAGTGCCTTCCCTTGCTGCTTCTGCTCAAGCTGTATCTTGATCACTGTGTCTAGAACAGTGCTTACTTAGCACATAAACATTTTTGAATTCATGGGGCAGAAAGGTCAAAGACTCACTGACTCAGGCTGATGGGAGAGTGGGAGTCCACTCCCAGTCTGGCTTTGGTAGTTGACCCATGGAGAATTGGCTCTCTAGTCCAGTGATTTTTTTTTTTTTTTGGTGAGGAAGACCAGCCCTGAGCTAACATCCGTTGCTAATCCTCCTCTTTTTGCTGAGGAAGACTGGCCCTGGGCTAACATCCGTGCCCATCTTCCTCCACTTTATATGGGACGCCGCCACGGCATGGCTGACAGGCAGTGCGTCGGCGGGCGCCCGGGATCCGAACCAGCGAACCCCGGGCTGCCAAGCGCGGACTAAACCGCTATGCCACCGGGCGGCCCCCTCTAGTCCAGTGATTTTTGAGGTGAGAAGGGATAGCTATAGAGAAAAACATCCAGAGATCACCATTTCGGTGGGATCCTTCTGCAATTCCAGTCACTCAAGGGTGCCCAGGTGTGACCCCAGGGCCCAGGCCAGGGCCACGGCAAACAGCCCCCCAAGACTTGGGAGCAACGCTTGTCCCAGCCCTTCCCATCAGCCCAGGCCCCCACCCAGCACCGCTGGAGGCTGGCCTCGGTCCTCCCAGCACAAGTCACTGTGCTCTGCAAACTCCCCTCTCAGCTCCTGAGGGTACTTTTTCCTTTTCCTTTTTTGTTTTACTTTCCCCCAGTCTCACATTTTAAGTCCCTTTAAAAATGAGGTCTGGTGTGGTGAGGGCAGCAGCATTTCCAGGGAGAGTCGGGGACACTGATGACTGATTCCTTCTGTCTTCCTTGGCATTCTCCTTCGTGAGTTCTTATGAGTTTATCCCTCCAATTCTGTACAAAAGGCAAGATTTCTTTACCAGGTTGGTATTCTAAGGGGCTTAACAATGTAATAGACCAATTCTCATCACCACCACCCCACACACACACAGGCCCAGCTCCGTATAGTTCACCACTGACTTTCACATGCTTATTAGGTTTTGTGTATTCTGCACAACTCAGCGAGGACGGCATCACCCCCATTTAATCGATGGAGGCCCAGAGAGATGAACTGATCTGCCCAACACCCACCCACAGTTTCTAAGTGGCAGAACTAGAACTCAGATCCGGAATGTCTCCTCCAAATCCAATTATCTTTTGTTTATATTAGAGATTCTTAAGAGAGAGAATGAGGAGGTGCCTTCCCCCCCGCCATCCGACCTTCAAGTCCCTCCCTCTCAGACATACTGGAATTTTCAGGGAGGGGATACATACTATTTTTAAAAGCATATTTGATATTAATATGAAATATTATAATATCATTTTATAAGGGTGGAATTCCACTGGTTTTGTTATGTAAACTAGGGAACTTCCTGGTACCACGAAGCCCCTCTCCAGGCCTTGGCTACCCTCTGGACATCTAAGTGGCACTGTAAGGAGGCAAATACTGAGCTCGGAGGAGCCAGGAATCCCCATGGGGTGCGGCTGGCTGGCAGCCTCCCTGGAGAGAGGCAGACAATTTAGAACAGACTTAAACCTGGGGGAGAAGGAAGGGAACAAGGTATTCTGGGTTCTCAGGGCACGAGGCAGGAGTAGAGTTTGGTAGATTGTTAGGGAAGGCAGGAGAGAAAGGCTGGCAGCTGGAGGTGACACAAATGGCAGACTGAGAAGTTGAGGCTTGCCCCCCTAGGCTTGGGGAGCCATGGCAGGCTTTAGAGCAGAGGAGTGACGTGTGGTGTGGTGTTTAGGAAGGTTCATCTGGCACAATGGAGTAGCCACTGGAGTGCAGAAGACCAGACTGTTTCAGCACCCTAAAACAAGAGGGTATGGAGGGTGTAGACAGCAGGGGGAGGGGCTGTGGAATGGAAGATGGGGAAGTAACAAAATCAGGACGACTTGAACAGACAGTTCACCAAAGGAAGTGTACAAATAGCCAATACACACATGAAAAGATGCTCAACATCATTAGTCATTAGGGAAACGCAAATTAAAACCCCAATGAGACAGCCCTTCGGACCTGCTAGAATGGCTAAAATTAAAGAGCCAGGCAACAAGAAGTGTTTTCAAGGGGATGTGGATCAACTGATTTCTCATTCATTGCTGATGAGAGTGTGAAGTGGTACACTTTACAACCCCTTTGGAGAACAGTTTGACAATCTCTTGTAAGGTTAGATACACACTTAGCCTATGACCCAGCAATTCAGCTCCCAGGTATTTACCAACAGGAATGAAAACATGTGTCCACACACAGCCTGAATGATCATAGCAGACCATTCATTATAGCCAAATTGCAAACAGCCTAAATGTCCGTCAACAGGAGAACGGATACGCAAACTATGATGCATTCAAACAACTTACACAATAAAAAGAAGCAGCTGGTACAGGCAACAGGCTAGATGACAGTGTAGATGAACCGATAAATGGAATCTCACAGACCTTACGCTGAGGGAAAGACACCAGACACAAACAAGTACTTGCTGTTTGATTCCATTTGTAGGAAGTTCAAGAACAGGCAAACTAACGTATAGTGATAGAAATCAAATCAGTAGTTGCCTGAAGGGAGGGGGGGACATTAATTGCAAAGGGATATGAGGAAACTTTCTGGGAGGATGGAAATGTTCTGAATCTTGATTGTGGTGGTGTTTACGCGGGTGCATATGTTTGTCAAAAGCCATCAACCTGCATACTCAAAATAGGTGTGTTTTATTATAGTTAATTATACCTCAATAAAGTTGATTAAAGCAAAAACAAAACAAGGCAGATTTTCTTTTAAAATGGAAAGGGCTTTATTAAAGCTGAATACATGCGGGCCGTAGGTGTACACTCAACAGAAATGCGAAGAAACATGTGAAACACTCATAGCAGCAATGCTCAAAATAGGCAAAAACTGGGGACAACCCAAATGTCCCCCAACAGTGGACTAGATAGATAAAATGTGGATATGCATGCCGTGCAATACCGCACAGCCCAACCTAATGTGGACAAAATAAAGCAGACGCAACAGAGCCCAGACTCCACTTGACTCCATCCTTATAAAGTTCGGAAGCAGGCTCAGGACAGCCATTACTGATGAGGGGTAGTGACCGGAAGGGGACACAAGGGGTTTCTGGGGGCTGGTAAATGTTTTGTTTCTTGATCTGGGTGTAGTTACCCTTGAGTGTGTTTGGTTTGTAAAAATTCATCCTGCTACGCTGTTATGATAAGGGCATTTGCTTTATTCTTAAAATTGGTAATCGTTTTTTGGGGGTTTTTTTAGCGGTACAAGTCAGAAGGTAGACATCACCCACAAATCCAGCACAGTGAAGTGTGGGAAAGCAGGGTGAGGGTGGTGTCTGGGTTCCCTTGGCCATGGAGGTTGACAGCGGAGTGTGTGGAGGTGGCAGAGTGGCTAACATGCCAAACTCTTCCCCATTGCTCCCTGTCAGCCCATCCCAACCTCTCAGCCCTGGGAGCAGGGCCCCCTCCCTGCTCCCAGGATCCTGCTCACAAAGGCGAGAATGAATCGTGAGGATAAAGCCTGGGTGAGAGGCTCTGGGGGCTGCCAGGCAGGCCTGCACCCATCAGGGCTCTCTGCTTAGCTTCTTACAGCAGGTACTGGGGGGCAGGCCTGGGCAGGCTCCTTAACCTCTGCCCACAATAGGCTGTTGGCCTATTGCTAAGGCAGAGACAGCAGGGGCTGGAGGCTGTCTACTCCTCCCAGCCGCCCTCCCCCAGACCTGCCTCTGCCCCCACTCAGTCCTTCACCTGTTTGCACAAGACTCACCAGATGTGAAGAGCACAGCTTTGGAGTCTGGCGTGCTTACTGGCTATGTGACCTTGGGTGAGTTACTCAACTTCTCTGAGCCTTAGTGTCTTCACACACACTACAAAACAGACATTTAAAGGAGTGAGATAAATACCCATGGGAGTTTTAATGTTTTCTTTCTGTACCCCAATAGACTGTTGTGCACACCCCACTCTGGAGACCACTGGCCCACAGCCTAAGGTCTAAATTGCTCAGCTTGGCCTTTGAGGGCCTCTCAGTTCTAGCTCCATCTGTGACTACTTTCCTGCTTGGGCCAGAGTGACTGCTCACTGACCTTTGACCCCTGGACACATGTGCCCTTTCTCACCTGTCTGTCTTTATTCCCAGGGTAACTGTTTCTACTCCCACCCACCCATCTAAACCCCACCCATCCCTTGGGGCTCTGGTGATTTCAGCTCCCCCAACAAAGTTTTTCTGATGTTCTAATGTATTTCACTCATTCAACCAACTTTCTTGAGCACCCACTGTATCCCAGGTGCTCCAGCTCTGTCTTGCCCCTCCTCTGACCCCATCATCTACCAGCTTGCACGAGACATCAGTTGTCGCACACTGCCCAGCAATGATCCCTCTCGCACACTGTGGTCTAGCCATGGGTTCAGTGCGCTCCCTGGGTCTGAGTCATCTGCTTGTATTAGTCAGGATAAGTAACACTGGCTGTTGTAACAAACAACCCCAAACATCTCAGTGGCTAAACACAATGCAGGTTTATTTCTTGCTCACATCACAGTCTGATATGGGTCAGGTGGCCCTCCTCCAAGTGGTGACTTGGGGATTCAGGCTCCTTCCATCCTGTGATGCCTCCATCTCCAACACAGGCCACCGTGATTGCCGTGGGCGTGGAAGAGACAGCACGGAAAGGCAGTTTTAGCTCCAGGTCTGGAAGTGGTACACGTCATCCCATACCAGAACTCAGGCACAGGGCCCCAACCCAACCACAGGCAGACTTGGAATTGCAGCCTTCCTATGTGCGCAGGAAAAGGAAGCAGTATAAGTGACCATATAGCTGTCCCTGCCCCATAGGCAACTGCGCTGTGAGCTTCCTGAGGGCCCCGACCCTGCACACGCTTCCTTATGTTTCCCTGAACCTCCTCCATGACTTCCAACCCGCCTGCCCCCAACACATCCTCACACCCATCACGCCCAGCACAGCGCCCTGCACCCAGTCAGTGCTCAGTACTGACCGGCTGACGGACAGACTGCTGTGAGTCCAAACAGCTGCCCAAAGGAGAAGGTGATGGGGCTTGGCAGAGACACAGGTCCTTCCCATTCTTTCCCACTTTTCTGGGACCCAGCACAGTGCGTAGCACATAGTAGGTTTTCAGTAAACATTTGTTGAAGAAATGAATAGATGGATTCATGGAAAGATTAGGAAAACAGGCTCAAGAGAATGGAAGGAAGAGATTAAAGGTTTAAAAAAAATTAGACGGTAGAGAAGGCTCTGGTCCACACCTGAGAGAGGTGAGCCCTCTCCCAGGCCCCATCGGACAGGGTGCCCACGGACCCACTCAGGCAACAATATCGTTGGGGATGGGGTGTTAGACGATGTTGGGTTTGGCCTTTCTGGGACCTCCGGAGCTCCCCATCCTGGGGCAGCGATGATTCCTCCCTTTTGTGATTCAGATCTTTATTTGCTAGGATTCTTGGGCTAATTATTGTTGTGGTTGGGGTGGGGTGGGAAGGAGCCCTGCCCTGGCCCCAGGGCCTGGAGGGGCATCCTGAGAGGCAGCGGTGGTTTGCAGACCAGAAGGCTGGCACTGGGAGGCTGGGGGGCACAGGATGGATTAGACAGGCACCTGTACCAGCAGCGTAACCATTTCTAGGCTCTAAGCCTAGGTGGCCGGTCTTTAACCTTCCTCGTCTTCCACCCATTCATGTCACCCCCAAAACCATCAAAGCCCTGAGAGGCCCCTCTCCGTGAGGCAAGTGGCATTATTCACAGGGGTGGGGCTGACTGAGCTGGGGGAGAAGTGGCCTGGCCTCTGGCTCAGATCTCAGTCAGCTGAGAGAGGGACCGGCACCCCGAGCTGCCCTGGCTCCAGCAGGGCAGGGCCACATCAACGGGGTGTCTAGGCATCAGCCTCACCTCCAAGGACCGTCCCCTGGCCTGCCACGGCTCCCTTAGCCTGCATCCCACCTCTCCAGGCTGCCAGCCATTCTGCAGGGACAAAGCCAGGTTGGTGATGGCTCAGAGGAGCTGGTCAGGGAGTAAAAGAAGTGAGGAAAAGGGGGCCGGCCTTGAGCTGGTGGGGACACTGATGAGGCCCATCTACCTCTCCAAGTTTCACAGCAAGTTAGGTCCCTGAAAACCCAAGGCTGGAGCTGTTAGCAACCCAGACTCCTGACTGATGAGGTTTTTCCAAGGGTCACTGATCCCTCCACCCGCATCAGGTCCACACCATAGTCCAGTGTGTGCATGTGACTCGGGGGTGTGGATTAGCCTGAAGGGTGTGTGTTGGGTCTGGTGGGGCCAGTGCCAGGGCTAGAAGGGGATTGAGGGCCACGATTCTTGCACAGTGTAGAGGAAGCCAAGAACAGTGTCTAGAGTGGGACTCTGGACTCAGACACACCCAGGTTTCAGCCTTTGCTGTGTGACCTTGGGTAAGCTGCTTGACCTCTCTGAGCCTCAGTTTTCTGAGAGGGTGATTTGGAGTGGATGAGGGCGATACTACCTACTTTACTGGGTCTCTGGAGAGTATAATAAGATAATTTCTGTGCTGTGGATATCAATAGACCACCGTAGGGCAAGTGCTCGTGGTAGATATAGTTATGGCTAATGCCATTCTTTGTGCTACTGTAATTATAACATTATTGTTATGTTGAATATTGATATGATTTAAATCTAACACATAACTGGTATCAATAACAATAGTAAAAAATGGTTTCCATTTCCAGCGAGAAAAGGGCCTGAACATGCTCACTCCCTCTCTTTTCCTCTCCTTGCCCATGATGTGTGTGTGTGTGTCTGTGTGTGTGTGTCTGTGTGTGTGTGTGTGTGTAGAGGGCTGGGGTTCAGGGGCATGATGACTCCTGCCACTTCCACTCTGCGATACCAAACAGGCTGTGCAGAAGGTGTGGTGACCATGGAAAGGGGAGTCTGGGGACAATCCGGTATGTCAGCTCTCTCTGCCGCCGGCTCAGGGGTGTCCAGGCCTGGATGATGCCCACTGAGCCCTCCCCGGTCCCTAGATTCCTGTCCCCCAGGTCCCTGGGCAGGTCTTCCACCTACCGCGTGTCGAGGCCTGAGCTAAGCGTGTTACATAAAATTTATCCCACCACTGGCCTACAATGTGGGGTATAATTATCCCCACTTACAGATGGAGACACTGAGGCTTAGAAAGGCAAATTAGCCTTCCCAGCAAGTGGCAGTGTCCAAACTGGTCACCCCAACCCAGGGGAAGGGCCCCCAGGACTCTCGGTACCCTGGCTGCCCCAAAAAGGTAGATTTTCCTCTAACCCATACCCTGCCTTCTGGGCCATTGGTCCTCCCCTACTGTCACCTCCTCCCCCAGGGCTCTGACACCCAACAAGTCAGTCACCCAGAGAGACGTTGGAGGAAGCTTTGTGGCAACCCCCAGTTCAGGGTGAGGGGTGGGGTGAGGGGAGGTGGGGCGGCTGGAGCTCCAAACTTCCAGTCTAAAGGAGCCGGGGCCCTAAAAATAGATAATTGGTGGGAGGAGGAGTCTGAAAATAGACTCTAGACAAGTCGTGGAGCCCTCCCTGAGCGTGTGCGCACACCCTCTCCTGGGAAACTTGGAGGCCCCGAAGCAGAGATAAATGAGCAAAACCAGAGAGACACACAAACACACTCAGCTCACAAATAAACACCACCTTCCAGGACAGCTCTGGGTCCACCACGCCCACCCCTCGCTTGCATAGATCCGTGTGAGGGTACACACACACACACACAGGCACACACGGGCACACGTGTGCACCCAAGCAGAGCGCAGTCAGTGGTCTATCTGGAGACTGAGTGGGAGGGAGGTAAACAAGGATGGAGGGCAAGGAGGCAGTGAGTCCCGCTTGTCCCCTGTCCCCCCGCCCCAAGTCCTGCCGGCCGAGCCCCTGTTCTGACCTGGGAGCCCCTGAGCCACCCTTGCGCCAGGGGAGAGCCCGAGGAGGTAGCCCAGTGAATGGGGTGGACGGAGGCTAGGGCTGCCATGGAAAGAGCCAGAGTTTGGGGTTTGAATCCCACAGCCCTGACCCTTCTGCCCTCGGGGGCTTGGAGAAATGACTTAACCTGCCTGAGCACTGGTTTCCTTACCTGTGAGGTGGGGCGATGATGCTGTTCTCATGGGTTTGCCATGCCCAGTACGTAGAAGGTGCTAGATACATGTTCTGAGAAGGCAGCTGGCAACACACAGCAGTGCGAATGGACCAGACTAGACATCCTGGCTTGTGCACTTCCTAGCAGGGCATTTGGCCCCCTGAACCTCAGCTGCTGCATCTATACAATGGGGCTAGTAAATAATGCCCTCCTGCCCGTGCCCACCTCAGAGAGCTGTTGTGAGACTTGAAGAGACAATGCTGTGAGGGGTAGTTGATTCGATGGGGTAGAGAGAGCCTCTGTGGGGCAGTGAAGGCGAGCGTCAGGGGCTGGACTGGGCCGGCAAATGCTGCTGCCCCCACCCCCTCTCCTCCCTGAGAAAGCCTGCCACGCCAGGGCTCCCACTGGCTACTGTTCAGGGTTCAGTGGAGCCACTTCCCCAGTGTGAGAGGGTCCTGCAGCCCCCAGAACACTTGCCCATGCAGACACCCCCCACCCCCCCTCCCCGGGGCCCATGGAATACAGAAGCCAGAGTCAGTGATGGTGGAAATAGAGCCCGTGATTCACAGCTTCAAGGGGCTCCCCAGGGCCCACCACACTGGCATGCCCCAAGGGCCTTTCTGTAAAGACCAGGCATTGGCGGCTCTGAGTGGACCTGCCAGAAGTTTCCCCACCTCAGGCTCCAAACCCCACTGGGCAGTCATTCAGCAATAGAAACTCAGGAAGGGCTCACTGCCCTCAATCTTCCTTGACGAAATGGGGCAATGAGAGGCAGCCAGTCCAGGGTGCTGCTATGGAGAGTCAGATCCACGAGGAGTCAGGCCCTGATTATGCACTTATTGGTGGTGTGACCCAAGCAACAACCCTGTGTCCTCGAGTCTCGGTTCTCTCCCCTGTCAAATGGGTTTAATGGTCCCCTGTCATTATTAAATGGGACCATCATGAGGATTCACTGAAATCACAGACATAAAGAGCTGACATACAGCAGGCGCTCAATAATGATCACCATATGACGAGACATGGCACAGCCGGGAGCTCTAGCTCCACCACCTCCCAGCAGTGTGAGCCCAGGCACGTTTTACAGACATCTCTGTGCCTCGGTTTCCTCATTAGAGAGACAGGAAAAACAACAGTGCTGGAGACTGAAGTGCCCAGGCCACACTAGGTGTTGCCGCTACACGAACAGGAGGCAGGACCTGGCGTGGAGACCTGCGCTGCTCGCCTGCTGGGCCCCGGCAAGTCACGTGTCCTGCCGGTTAAGTTTCACAATAGCCTCGCCAGGAGGCTGACTTCATACCCACTTTGTAGAAGAACAAACACAGACTTGACTCGGCCGAGGGCACTGTGATGCTGTGGGAGGTCTGGGATTTGAACCCAGGTCTTCAGACGCTGTACTTCCTGTGTAGTTCAGGCATTACTTCAGTGCTTTTCACACTGGGTTCCGGGGAACCCTGGGGTTCCTGAGGTGCCTCAGGAACTGTTGAGGTGCGAGGTATGGGGTGAGGAAAGGAGGGGCCTTGAGGGAGAGGCTGGGCTACAGGGTTCCTGTTCAACCTGAGGCAGAGACAGGGACAGAGATGGGGAGAGGATCAGGGAGCCTGAACACGTGGGGAGATAGAGACTGAAAGACACTAAAAGAAAACCTTTCCTCTACCCATAACCCTTCTGACACCAAATGTGTGGGATTTTCTTCTCCACACCAACAACCAATTCGCCAACTCTCCAGACACCAGCCGAGTGTCCTGTAATTTAATTCAGTTCTGACACTGACGACCCCGAGTTGGCATCAGACCCCTAGGGCTCAGGGCTCAGTCCATAAGACGCCCTCATGTAGGTGCAGATCGCAGGTCCCAGGTCCCCAGGCTACTTCTGTCCGACTTGGCTACGAATTCGGGATTCCCACAACCTGCCACCTCAGTTTCAATAATTTGCTAGAACAGCTCACAGAGCTCAGGAAAGCACTTTACTGATATTCACTCATTTATTACAAAGCATGTTATAAAGGACATGCATAAACAGCCAGATGAAGAGATACGTGGGGTCCAGGAGGGTCCCCACTGCAGGAGCTTCTGTCCCCAGCCCCACCCTCTCAGCACATGGATGCATTAACCAGCTAAGAAGCGCGCTGAGCTCTGTAGTTTAGGGTCTTTTATGGAGGCTTCATCACAAAGGTGTGACGGATTATTAACTCAATCTCCAGCCCCTTTCTCCTCCCCGGAGGATGGGTGGCTGGGGCGGAAAGTTCTAAGCTTCTAATCATGGCTTGGTCTTTCTGGTGACCAGCCCCATCCTCAAGTGATCCAGAAGCCAACCAAGAGTTGCTTCAGTAGAACAAAAGATGCTCCTATCACCCAGGAAATTCCAAGGGACTTAGGAGCCCTGTGTAAGACGTTCCTGTCACCCCCATCACTCAGGAAATTACAAGGGTTTTAGGAGCTCTGTGTCAGGAACCAGAAGCAGTTACCAAATACATGTTTATTATGTGAAAGATGTCAAGAGAGGCTGAGGACCAGAGAGACGACAGAAGGAGAGGGAGAGAGACTGACCAGAAGTTTCAGTGTTACAGGGAGGAATGGGACAAAGAGAGACAGAGAGATAGGAAGACAGAAAGGGAGACAGGCAGCTCTCTGGTTGGGATGAAATGCTTCTGCAGGCCTGCTCCCCCATCTTGGCAGGCTCGAGACATGAAGCTTTTACCCTCCCAAACTGCCCCCCAGTATCCTGCCCGGTGGCCCCATGACCCGACCTGGCTTCTCTCGGCCCAGCTTCCCAGGGCAGGTGGGTCAGACCATGTGCTTGGGCTGCTGAAGCTGCCAGCATGCCCACCTCAGGCTGAGTCTGGCACCTGCCCAGGACCAGGCATGCCCAGGTCAAGGGGACCCAGGATCAAAGACAACCCCCAGCAAAGGGCACAAGCGCTTGGGGACCAGTACAGCACTGTGGCTGGGCACACGGGTTTCAGTATCACGGACATTTGTCTTTGAGGCCCGGTCCATCCACCTAATAGCTCTGTGACCCTGGGCAAGTCATATCACTTCTCTGACCCTCTGTTTTCCCACCTGTAAGATGGGAATAATAATAATATAGTCCTTGTTTTATTGGGCTGTGGTTTTGTTTTGAGAGTTAAATGAATATAAAGTGCTTAACATAAGCACCTGTCACCTTATAAGCTCTCAGTAATTGATAGTAAAACTCGAGAGCTTACCTCTAGGGATGGGCATGGCCGAAGGGACCCAGGTGAGGAAGCCTAAACTTTCCTTAACTTACTGGGCCCTTAGGAACTTCACAAAACCTCTCTGATACTCAATCTCTTCATCAATGGAATGGGGCTAACACCCCTCACCTGCCCGCCTCACAGAAGGAGAGAAAGCTTCTGATAAACTCTGAAGTTTAGATCGCGGCATATTGGGGGCACAGGCCGGTGAGTCTGCGACTCCCCTTCCAGAAAAGATGCCAGATCCTTGGGCACCCCAGAAACACCACTGGATGGTGGCCTACCCTTGGCTAGCTGACCATTCCTTAGCCACTGGCTGGATTGTCAACGCCCCCTGCTGGTCAGATGAAGATGCCCCCAGGGCTGTTTCCAGGAGCCAGTGTAATGCTGGGGTGGGGGTTCACTCTCACTGGGGGTCAGAAAAGCAGGACTGCTCCCTGGGACTGCCTATGACTCACCTACTAGGTGGACGGGGCCACACATGCAATGAGTACCCCACAGGCCTGTCTCAGGCCACCAATAACCATGACCGTTATTAACTGATTAAACTGATTATCGGCTAGTGTGCTAAGTGCTTTACAGGCATTATCATTTCACCCTCCTAATGACCTGTGGCATTAACACTGTTAGTACAATAAATTATAATACCTATTTTACAGATGAGGAAACAGACTCAGAGAGGCTGGGTAACTCACTCAAGGCCACACAGCGGGAAAGGGGTAGAGCCAGTTTAGCTGCCCAGATCTGGCTGTCTCCTGAGTCCTGCCACCTCCTGTATACCCCAGGCTTGTCTCAGAGAAGGTGACACAGGCATGCGCTGGGAGGACAGGGATGTCGTGCTGTCCAGACTGGTCTAACATGGGGACAGGAAGCAGCTGGCACCAGGGAGGGCACCAGGAGACCTAGTGCTACTTTGCCCACTTGGCTGCTCTGTGACCTGCAGCCAGCCCCATGCCCTCTGGCCTCAGTTACCTCTTCCGTAAAATGAGAATGTTGCTCCACGTGCCCAGAGGCCCTTCCTGCCTCTGATTCATCCCACCCCCCTCTCCATTAAATCCCTAGTCCCAGTTATGATGCAACGTCACAGCAGTCTAAGCCTTCTTAACCTGAGGTCCCTGACCTCTCGGCCTCCATGAGCTGCCTGGAATTAGGAGCAAAATCGCATATGGGTGTGTGTGCACCCAATGTGCATTTTTCCAGGGAAAGTGTCCACATTACCAGATTTTAATCCCCAAAGGCTAAGAACCATCGATTATTCTAACCTTTTAGAATTGCCCTGACCTTGATCTAAATTTTTAGGGTAATGAGTCGAGATAGTTGAGTCCCTACCGTGTAAAATTCTTCCCTTCTCTGTGTTTCAAGTTCCCTCAGGCTTCCTGGAGCCGCACCTGCTCCAGCACCCCGGGCTTCCATCCTCCAGCCACACTGACTCATGGAGAGCCCCGCCCCCACCGCCTCCGGTTAGTCTCCGCCTCGGCGCTGAAGTTCTCATCCGCTGTCTTGTCACTGCGTGTCCTCACGCCGACGTGCTTCCCCGGACCGGCGGCGCCAGGACTGGCGGGTCTTTCGTGAGGTAGGTGCAGTGACCAGCATGGCCAGTAGGGGTCGCAGGGAACCCTGCGGAGCATCCGAGGGCAGAATCTCGCGTCTTGTTGGCCCCCTTGGCAGCCTGGGGGTGAGGAAAGCGTGGCAGGAGTCAGAAGGCCTGTGTTCTGGGTCTAGACCTTCTCCATAGGCCTCAGTTTTTCCATCTGCAAAGTGGAAGGAGGTGGCCTGGAAACCCTAAATGGTTGCTAGACAACCTTCCTGCACTGAGGTCCGGTGGACCTTTCTGACTGATGCTGGGGGGAGGGGGCTGTCTTGAACTCTCCTTGGCAGAAGCACTTGGCCCAGCATCCTTAGAGAATGGAACAAAATGACCCCGGGGGCCCTCTCCCAGACTTGACTGAGAAAACACAGCCCACTGTCTTGCAGCTTAAGGGAAAGCCTTACCCCTGGGAAAAAGGAGGGTTCTAAATAAGGCTGCTCCAAGAGCTGTCTGGGTGGTGAGGGAAATGGAGACCCCACTGGAGGCCTCCCATGAGTGGGCTGGGGCCTTGAGATCAGGGCTCATGGGGCTCGGGAGATGGGTGGCAGCCTCCTGAGGTACAGCTGCTGCCCACATCTGGAGAAGGCCAAGCAGGCCCCAGTGGGAAGGGGGAAAGCGTCGTCCTGCCCTCAGCAGCTGCAGGCCCTGGGAACAGGGCTGGAGCCTGGAACACCTCCTCGCTCAGCTGCTGGAGGCTTACCCATCCCAGTTCTTCTGAATCCTCCCTCTCCATCAGCTCCATTCTGGGCCCAGAGAGAACAGAGTGAAGGCCCAGGGAGGAGGGAAGGCCCTGCAGAGATGCATGGCGGGCAGGGCTGGGGGGTTGCCCAACCATCCATCCCAGGACCCTCTCCAAGGAATAGGACCAAATCCTCATAGGTACAAAGACTCTCCCCTCTCCCACCCCCACCCTCTTGCTCTCTTCAGCCTGCTGCCAAATGATTAAAGAACAAGACACAGGCATAACAATGATGCAGAATGTTCTCTACAAAAGTTATAATAAGCCTGTGGGACAGGGGCTTTGTACAGTGGTGAGAGTCTCAGAGCCCACCCCATCCCAGCACAGGGAGAACCAGGAGGGGCTGAGGCGGTACCTGAACAGGGAACAGGAGAGAAAGGGCAGCACATGGGGTTCCAAGAAGGTCGAGCCGGCACTTGGTGGGGGGGGGGGGCGCCCAGGCCCAGACAACAGGGAGAAGGACAGGGTGGGCGAGGGTGGCAGTGGCAGGCCAAGCCCTCAGAGTAGAACAGGGAACACCTCTATCACATCCCCAGCTCTGGGCATGTGTGTGGATGGGGACCCACACACAGACACACCAGAGGGAGGCCTGTGGCATTCTTTGGGGGTTCTCTTTCCTCTGGCCTAGCCAAGGGAGCCCAGCAAGGAGCTGGGGGCTGTGGCAGTGTTCTCAGCGGGAGCTGACGGGGGTCCACTGCTGACAGAGGAGGAAGGGCACATCTGCGTGGGGGTGTGTATGTGCACACACATGTGTGCAGGCTCCTGAGTGATTCTCCCACATCTGTGACCTCTGTCTGACTGGAGAGCTCTGAGGACATGAGTCTGAGGACACAAGTCTGAGGACCCTCTGGGGCTGGCCTTTCCCCTGGTCTCACCCCCATCACAGAGCAGGGACACATGCTTAGCTCTCGCTTACCCACTATCCATGCAGAACCACTCAGTGCCCACCTCTTCCAGACCTCGAGGGAAATCCACTAACCAACCCCAACACAGACCCACACATGCACAGAGCCCTGAAGACCTGGGGACAACCTGCAGTTTAGACTGTCCACATCCTCAGGCTCCCCCAGTGTCCACCTGGCAGGACTTGCCCATAGTAGGGTGGACACCCAGCCATGCCTGGTCTCCACCTGTCTCGGGCCTGGGAGACTCTGAGGCAGCTGGCAGATGCCTTCTCCAGCCCAGAGGACACCGAGGGGCCATAATACTGCAGCCGGTTGCTCTAGCACCTTGCCTGTATTGCCCTGACCCTCTGGGGTCCTGGGGAGGGCCAGGCTGCACAACTGAGTACCGGGAAGGTAGAACAGTACAGGGTGGGGAGGGCGGAGGCAGGCTGGGCCCTGCCCCCGGGTGAGCCCGGAGGGGCACCAGTCACCCCCACCCCAACGCAGCCTGGCACTCCAACTCCCAGGCATGGCCAGTGGGAGGAGGAAAAGGGGGCTGGCCATGCTCGGGGCAGGGATGGGGACTAAAGTCAGGGCATTTGGCTGAAGAGTCTAGTTGGGAACCTCCTCTCTGGGCTGCATGGGCAGAGGGGAGGAAGCCCAAACTCTTCCCTTCACAAAAATGTAAGAAATGAGCAAGTTTCCAGTCTGAGCACACAACAGGATCCTCAGAAGAGGGATGGAGAGTGACAATGGCCCCTGGGACAGGCCATGCCCCGTTCCTCCCCTACTCCCAGGGCACATACACACTCTCATCAGCTCTAATGGGCACACCATCTAGTCCCCAGGGCCCCAGTGGCCCTGCCCTTCCTCTGGGCCTGGGCTTCCACGAATCCAACTTCCTTTAGGGCCACTGAGATGCGAGTGGCTCAGTAGCTCCAAGATCCCTCAAAGACATTCTAGGATGCTCTCTTGCCCTTCGGGGTGCCTCCAGGCCACACCCTCTACTGCAGGGTGTGGACAGGCTTTCAAGGGAGATGACCCATGTGGTCCTTGCTCCTGGGGAGAGGCTGGGGAGCTGCAGAGCTGGCGACTGAGGACTTTGTGGCCCCACTGTGGGTTGTGGCAACTTGCAATTCACTTTGGTCTGGGGTGAGGAGGCCCCCATTATCTGTGGAGAGAGAGACGGAAACAGACCTCAGATAAGGGCCTTCAAGACATCATTTTAAACCAGAACCATTTTGACAACTTACCCTCTCCAGGCAGGCTGATGGTCAGGGATGGGGACACTGGCCTAGGGGTGCCTTCCCCATCCCCCAAATTCTAAACCAGACTGCCTCCCCACACCCACCCCTGCCTGGCCATGCAGGGTAAAGGCCATCAACACCAAAAGGGAGCGGCAGCACTTGGCTGAGCCTGTGGGATGCCCTGAGGGAGGGTCAGGGCAGGGATGGATCAACAGCACAGCCAGTGTAGCAGCAGCCTTGAACTCCCAAAGATGGCTTCTTGAAAGTGACAATTCTGCTTTCCATTGGCCTTGTTAAGAGCATATGCTCATGTGTCCGGTTACAGGGTTCAGAGACTAACAGGTAAAATATCTGCCTTGAGGGCTTGGGCAACTGAGGAGACAGCTGGCTGCCACACCCCTCATCCCACGGGAGTCACCTCGTCCCCAGGCTCTAGAGCCACGCAGGCCAGGGATCAAGCCCAGCCCTGAACAGAGCAGCAGGACCTTGGGTGAGCCATTCTAACCTCTGAGCCTCCACTTGCTCACCTGTAAAATGGGGATGATACAGCCCCTGCACATGAGAGTTGGGGCGGATTAAATGAGAGGACACGTGCAAGGGCATCTCCAGTATCCGGGAGCTGGGAGGGCTCAAAACATCCCGGCCGTGATTACTGCCACTACTGAATCTCATCCACACTAAGACACCCATTTTCCACGTTTCGACATCTCCAAACTCAAGTTGTATTTTACATTAGCAACGTAAATTGGCAGCTTCTTTTTCTAAACTGGGGATAAATAAAATAAGTGGGGCCTCTTGTAATTGATGGCGACTTAGGTTTTATGAAATACGGTATTATCCCCCCTCCCACTCCTGAAAAGGCAGACCCCCCCGCCCTCTCCGACCCCCCTACCCCCAACATCTTCCCGTCCCCCCAAGGCTCCGGGCACTCACAACTCTGTGTCCTCCAGGGCGGGCGGCCGCTCCAGCGCCTGCCTCCGCCTCCGCACGGCCCCCATGATCTTCTTGCGGGGCCCCAGGGGGACGCTGATGCTGCGGAGGTCGAGGTCGGAGCACAGCATCAGCGCCTCGAGGTCGATCTTCTCCTGCCGCAGGAGGGAGGTGAAGTCCTCCATGTGCAGGGAGGCCAGGAAGGTCTCCAGCGGGCTCGTCTCGGGCTCCAGGCCCTCATCCAGGCCCAAGTCCAGCTCGTCCCAGGGCAGCTCCTCCCCGCAGCTGCGGTCCTGCAGGCTGTTGGCACTACCCAGGCTGTCGTCGTCCAGGCTGGGGGAGCTCTGCAGCCGACCCCGCGGCGTGCCCGCGCCGTCCAGCGCCGTGTCCTCGCGCCCCAGCCCGTGCAGCCCGCTGCTCAAGTAGTTCCTGCGGAACACCATGGTGCCCAGACCCGGGCGTGTAAACAGGGAGTCGTGGCCTGAGTCGGTGCTGACCTCCGAGTGCGCAGGCTCGACCGCCAGTGTGGCACGGG
The DNA here is from genome assembly GCA_031878705.1 of Tapirus indicus. Lineage (NCBI taxonomy): Eukaryota > Metazoa > Chordata > Mammalia > Perissodactyla > Tapiridae > Tapirus > Tapirus indicus. The sequence goes on from CM062932.1 coordinate 54,003,281, forward strand.
AGACGCTGTCCTCGTCGGAGAGGAACATGTCCCGGAGCGGGGAGCGGCCCCACTCCTTGGGGTTGGCGTAGGTGCCCTGGCGCACAAACATCACGTCGCTGCCCAGCTGCAGGCCCGAGAGCGAGCGCACGCTCTTGCGGCCGTCCTCGGAGATCTTGAAGGTGCCCTCGCCGCCCTGCTTGCGCCGCTCCAGCTTCCGCTGGATCTTGGTCTTGCCCCTGGCGGTGCCATGCAACGTGGCCTGCGAGTAGGGCAGGTGGCTGCCCAGCGCCAGATGCTGCAGCCGGCGGCTCAGGGTGCTGGACGTGAGGCTGGAGAAGCTGAGCGTGTCCGACCGCTCGGCCAGCTCGCGCCGGTAGCGCCGCTCCATGCGCTCGTGGTGCTTTCGCTGCATCTTGGCGCACTCGCGGATGCGCCGCTCCGCCTCGCGGAAGGCCTTGTCCTTCAGCTTGCCCACCAGCTTGGGGTTGAGGCTGCTCTGCTTGGCCGCGATGGAGTCCAGGTAGCGCACGCACTCCATGTGGCCCTTCATGGCGGCCATGTCCAGCGGCGTGTGGTAGTCGTTGTCCAGGCACCAGATGTTGGCCCCGAAGGACACCAGGAAGGAGAGGCAGTGCAGGTGGCCATTGGAAGCTGCCAAGTGCAGGGGCGTGTTGCCCCAGATGTCACACTTGTCCGGGTCACCCCTGCAGGGAGGACACGCGGGAGGGGTGATGAGCCATCTCAAGCTCGGGCAGGCAGTCGGCAGTGGCTGCAGGGGTGGGGAGCTCCCAGCCTGGATGAGCTTCCCACAGGCACACCAGAGGAACCCGAAGGCCTGAGACCCCTCCTCTGACTCTGGGAGACACGCAGCTCTGAACCACCAGCCGGACCTAGAATGAGCCCCGGGGGGAAAATGGCCCCGGGCACGCAGGGGGTGGGGCGACAGAGAAGGCGGGGCCAGGGCGGGGCCTTCCCCAGGAGAACTGAGGGCTGGGAATCTCAGGGGATAAATATTTGATGCCCGGAGAGAAAGGAGTGAATTATTCATGGGGCCCAGCGGGGAGCTGGCCCAGAGAGGTGGTGGGCCAGGGCCGAGTCTGGGTCTCTAGGCAGGCGTGGTGGTGAGTGTGGCTGGATGTGCAGGAGTGACCGTAAAAGAGGAGAGAGGGTGGCGTATGCTGGGCCTGAGTGCTGGGTGAATGTGTGTGAGGGTATGTGCCTGCGTATCAGCGGGCACGGCCATGTCTGCAGGGACCAGGGCCAGGCCTGGCAAGGCAGCGTGTGAGAGCAGGTGTTGGGTCTTGGCCTGGGCCAGGAGGGGAGCGTGGGGGCAGCCAGGACTGGTGGGGAGGAGGAGGGAAGTCTACAACCTGGGCCCAGCCACCCTCCCCTCCCCAGGCTGCCCCATCTTTGGGAGCCCTGTGAGGCAGGTGTGCTTGGGCCTGGCCAGGGGATCCACTCAGCCCCCTCCAACACCCTCCCCACCAGACTGTGCCCCCCCTTGGGCATGCTCCCGCTGGCTCCTCCAAGCTATCCCCTCCCTCAGAGACCTAGCTCAGTGCCTCTGCCTGGCGCTAATGAGGCCATGAGGCCACCCCACAGGGCTGGAGGAAGAATCACCCCCTTGTCTCAACAGCTCCCCCCACAAACCCCTCCTCACTTCTTCTACTGGTCGCCAAATCCTGCAGGACAATGTGGGAAGGAGCTGCTCGGCATCTGACCCACACCCCATCAGGCCAACCCTTGCCTTCTGTAGGAGCTGGGGGGTTTCGTGCTCCAAGGGGGCACCCTCTTGCCCTCCTCCCATGAATCTCTATGAGGGGGGACAGGATGGCAGGATCACTGTGTGCCCTCTTGGCATGGGTAGGGGCTGGTCTTGGCCTCTTTGAACATGGCTCAGCTGCCTGGTCTTAGGGGCTGCTCTCATCTGCTGCTGGAGGAAGGGTAAGGGGGGTCCCCACCCACCACATGCTCAGGCCACAGGCCAGCGCTTGGCACCAGGGCCAGCTGGGCCCCTTCCCCTCCACCATGATTTCCCAGAGCCTGAGATGTTCATATTAACCCTCCTGGGACACCTCTTCCACTCCTTTTCCCTGTCCAGGCCACCCTGGTGTCCAGTTCACCAGACTTCTCTTTATAAAACTGCTGGGGCTGGGGGAATTGTCCATGGTGTCATTCAGCCCAGGGGAGCCCATGTCAGTGGCCCTGGACCCTGAATTCCTCAACTACTACCTCTGAACCCCTTCCCTGGCCCTGACACCTGGACTCTACCCACTCCTCTCCCCAGACAACTCCAAAGGGAGAGTGTGGGAGCCTGTGGTGGGGGATGGGCACAGAGGGAGTTAATGGGGTAGCTTAACCCAGTGACATTTCGTACTGTGGACAGTGCCCATCAATCCCAGGAATGAGCAGGGAGAGAGCTGTGTGAGAGCCAGCCTGTGGGGAGGGGGGGCGCTGACTGGGAGAGCACTTTGGACCCCAGGCTGCGGGGTCGACAGTGAAGAGGCTGTCCTTTCCTAGCCCCACTCTGGCTGTGGATCCTCACTCTTGCCTCCAAGCGCCCCTCAACCAGGAGACCTCTCCCACCTTCCCCTCACTCTGCAGCCCCTCCCACAGTCATGGGTCTCCAAATCCCAGTCCCTCCCCTCCCAGCCCCACATTCCAGGTCACAAATGTCACATGCCTCAGCTTGTATCCCCCTCCCACGACTGCCAGACTCCAAGGTCCCATCTTAGGGCCTGTCTGTAGGAAAGAGGGTGGCTTGGGGGAGGGAGGGAAAAGATGCCATGGAGTCTGGGGGCTGGGGCGTCTCGGGGGCCTGGTGCGGCCCAGAGACTCTCTTCCCCTTTCCCTGCTGGGCTTGGTGGGGTGGTGGGGGAGACTCACCCGCGGCTCACGATGAGGCGCAGTGACTCCAGATTGCCATGGTAGGCAGCCCAGAGGGTGGGGGTCATGCCATCCTCGTCGGGGGCGTTCAGCTCCTTCCTGGTGGCCTCTTTGAGGAGCTCCAGGTAGCCGTCCCGGGCCGCCCGGTGGTACTGGTCATTCATGGCTCCTGACTTGGACGGGGCGGACAGGGGGCGCGGGGAAATGCCCCCCGCGGGGGAGGGCGGCGGGGTTAGGGCTGAGGCATGGGGTTGGGGGAGGGGCCCGGGAAGGGGCCAAGGCCGCCAGCTCCCGCTGCCGCAGACGGAGGATGCAGAGCTCCAGAGCCGCCGCTACTAGGACATCTGAGCCGCTCACTCGGCGGGCGGGGGTGGGGGATCTCCCGCTGCCCAGGGAGCCGCCCCCGGGCTGCCCCTGGGTCCTAAACACCCTGCTTCCAAACGCACAGAGATGACCCACGCGAGGCCCTGCTCTCTCTCCAAAAGTGCCCACCCCAGCGCCCCGCTCCATGAGGCCCGGCCTGGGGACAGTCCAGGGTCTGTCCTCACTAGAGCCCCGGCGCTGCGGCTCCCGCTGTCTCCACCAGTGAAGAGAACGGGCCAAGGGCTGGGGAGGGGTGTCTGAGGGCAGTCCTTACCCCTAGGACAGTGGCCTAACAAGGATATGAGGACTGACCGCCAGACAGCGAGTAGGACGCAGCTGTCCTGGCCGCCACCCTCTCGCGCGGGGTGGGCAAGCCGCGCTCCAGTAGGGGGCGCGAGAAGACCGGGAGCGGACTCGGCGCGCCTGGGGAACTTCGTACCCAAGCCCGCCTTCGCAGCGTCCAGCGGAGCAGAGGACGGGGGGTGGGGGTGGGGGGGTAGAAGAGGGAACTTGGTCACTTTGAGGGAGTCGGGGAAAGGGGCACCAGGGTCCCGATCTTGGGGCAGCCACAGAGGAGCACAAAGGTATAGGACGCTCAGGGCTGGGAGGGCGTCGGGTGCCCGGGCCCTCGGGGTGTCTATTGAGCATCAGCTCTCGGGGTTCTGGGCGGCCTGGATCGCGGGGCACCCGGGCGTGGTGGGCGCCGGGGGCGGGGTGCCCTTGGTGCCGCAGTGCGGGGCCGCGCCCCAGCCTGGCCGCGCCAGAGGACTGGGCGGCGAGGGAGGGGGCGCCTCTTAACCGGTGAATATAAATCTCACCTTATCTGGCTCCCGCGCGCTCTTCCCTAAATTCAGCTCGGAGAAAAGATGGATCATGTGAGTGGGACTGAGAGGTTTATGGAGCTGGGCACCCGCGGCTGTAAATCACCCTGCCCTCCCCGGTATAAAGCACCCGTCCAGCCTGGCGTGGGAGAGAGGAGACGCTCGCCGCCCTCTGACCTCCAGCTGAGCGCGGGGTCCCGTCCCAGACAGGTGGGTGCCCCGGGCCAGAAGGCCGATGGATCGGGGGAGTGGGGACCTTGGACGGCGTCCGACGGGGCTGCCGCCGCTTCTCCTGTTCTCCCGTCGGGGGCGAGACCCGCACGGTGCGCTTTTCTCTTCCCTCTCAGCGCTTCCTCCACCCCCCGCAGCCCCCACCCTCCGAGTTAGGAACTCCCCGTCCCCTAATCTAGGGACAAGACCCCGAAGGCTGACCTGGGTCCTGTCCTCTCCTCCCCCACAGTGACCCCTCCAACCTCCTCCAGTCGCCACTGCCATGTCCGAGGACCTGGCCACGGGCCCCAGTGAGAGCCCGCCGGAGCCGCAGACAGGCCCCCGCGAGGTGTGGAAGAAGGGCGGCCGGCTGCTGTCGGTGCTGCTGGCGGTGAACGTGCTGCTCCTTGCCTGCACGCTCATCAGCGGTGGCGCCTTCAACAAGGTGGCGGTGTATGACACCGACGTGTTCGCGCTGCTCACCACCATGATGCTGCTGGCCGCGCTCTGGATCCTCTTCTACGTCCTCCGCACCGTGCGTTGCCCAGACGCCGTCCCCTACCAGGACGCGCACGCCGGCCCGATCTGGCTCCGAGGTGCCCGGGGAGGTGGGGGCAGAGATGGGGTGAGCCAGGCAGGGAGCTGGAGGCTGACGCTCTTGGAGGAATTGCTAAGTCAAGGTAGAGGGGTGAGAAGTCCCCCTCACCCCTGGAGGACCAAATGTGGCTGAGGGTGAGGTGGGCTGCAGTTGGAGAAGAGTACAGAAGGAGTTTTGGAGGAGGGTTAAAGAGAGGGATGGAAGGGAATCTCTTCGCCCTATCTAAAGATTGAGAAAGGGTGGTCATGAGAGAGCCTTTGGTGGAGAGCTGAAAACAGACGACAGCCCAGCTGAAAGAGCAGCTCTAGGGCGCTTCCCTTTATCTGTGCAGCCCCAAAGAGATGGGGGCTCAATAGGACATCCACCCCCCCACCCACTCAACCATATACTCCTTTCATCCACCCATTCATCTTTCAATCCATCCATTGACCCTATCCATCCATCCACCTATCCACCTATCCATCCATCCACCTATCCATCTATCGATCCATCCACCCATCCATCCATCCTCCCATCTACCCCATTCATCCATCCATCCCCCAACCACCCACCTGTCTAGCCAGCCATTCTCAGATCTGTAAGCCTTCTCTCCTGTCTCTCTGATCCACACCCCTACCCCCATTCCCAGGTGGGCTGGTGCTGTTTGGGATCTGCACTCTCATCATGGATGTCTTCAAGACCGGCTACTACTCCAGTTTCTTTGAGTGCCAGTCGGCCATCAAGATCCTCCACCCTCTCATCCAGGCTATGTTTGTCATCATCCAGGTGGGTGGGAAGAGTGTCCTTGAGTGCAGTGGAAAGGTGCCAACAGCTGGCATGGGCTCAGGAGAACTGAGCTCCACTCCTCTTCTACCCCAAGCAAACAAACAAGGTGGGGATAGGACTGTAGTGTGGATCATATGAGTCCATAAATCTGGAAGCACTTGGTAATGAAGTAATATCCAAATGTGAGCTCCTACTTAGGGGCCCTGCAATTTCATTTCAACCTAAGGAGTGCCAGTAGTTAACACCTAGGAGGTTTGACAGCTGCCCTGTCTCCTGGAACCTGGCCTGCCCTCCCTGAGTGCCCGTAAAGGGCATTAGTCTCAGCCCCCGGGCCTGCTGTGGGTACGGCCAGTTTGGCCTCACCCATGGCCTGTATGTATTTGTTCAGGACATAGGGTATCCTGTACCTGGGATTTTTCAAACAAGTTCAAATATATTTTTTTATCTGTTGCATAAATAACACTGAAAGACCTGATGGAGCTGAGGCAGGACTGATCTTACATGGGACCAGAATAGACCCCAGCCCTTATCATAACCAGAATGGCCACACTTGTAGTTCCCTCTCCTGAGACATCGCCCTGCTGCCAGGTTTCCACAGTTCAACATATCTATGACTTTGGCATTTATATAGTTTTAATCTCACATTTTATGGGTTTGAAGAATACTCAGGCAAAATGAAAATACAAATACTCCCACCTTAACAAATACCATAGCAAGGATTTGTTGGCAGCCAGATGAGAGTGAGGCCCTTGCAGGGCAACAAAGGATGAGAATGGGCGGGGGATGTTGCCAAAGAGAGGTGAGAAGTCACCAGAGATTCTTTCTACTTTGGACAAGACCTAGCCTGAGGCTGGGCTTACTCCCAGGAGCAAATAACTAGGCAATCAAAATTGCTTGACTGCCACTCCACAAAAAACAACAACCCCCAAGACCGGAGTTTACAGGTGACACTTGCCAACTTTTACAGAGCAGAGTACTATTTTATACAAATTGTCCCATAGAATAGAAAGAGAGACAGCTTGCCATTTCATTTTATGAAGCTCAGATAAACTTGATAACTTAGTGTGAGGGCTCTTGAGTGAGAGAGAACATAATGTTGGGTGTGGACATGGGCCGTCCAGAGTTTCGCCTGTCTGCAGAGTAAGTGACCTCACCACTCTCTCTCAACACAGACTTACTTTCTCTGGGTCTCAGCTAAAGACTGTATTCACGTCCACCTGGATCTGACCCGGTGAGTGCCCATTCCACAGCACCATGTCCATGATCCACTGCTCACCTTGTGTGAGAGATGAGGGCATGAGTCCTCTTTCTGCCCCCTGGGTGGGGTTTCAGCCAAGGCCCCCTTGCTTTGTCAACCTGATTTCCACCACCCTGTGCTATGTTGTGTGTTGTGTGTGTGTGCACATACACCTGCATGTGTAGGGTGGCACCCCAGCCAGGCTAAGTGTTCCTTCCAAACTCAGCTTCCCTGTTCACACAGGGCCCGACTGCTTTCTTGCTTCCCAACACCGTCTCCCAGTATAGCTCCCCAATTCTCCCCAATCTTGCCAGGGACCCAAGATAAGCCAGACTCTCACTGGCCTCTTTGCTCTCCCTCCTCAAACAGGTGTGGTCTCATGTTCACACTCACCACCAATCTGGCCATCTGGATGGCAGCCGTGGTGGATGAATCTGTGCACCATGCCCACTCCTACACCAGTTCTCAAAGCAACACCAGCCACACCCGCCTCGCTCCTGACGGTGAGTGCCCGCTTCGGATTAATCCTGGCCCCATGACTCCCACGCCTTGGGCCGGGTGCTCTGTGGATTTGTAGAGTCAGTCTCCTGTGACCCCACAAGAGAAGAGAGCCTCCTGCTGCTCCAGGCTCTGACTCTGAAGTATAGGTGTAGGTGACCCAGGAGGAAGAGTATCAGGGGCATCTTCTCATCCTGGAGGATGCAGCCTTGGCCCCACTGTCCAGGTCTCCATCCCACCAAGGAAGGGACTTGGGCTTCAGGACAAAAAGGCAAGGATGATCAAGCCGGAGAGAGGGGAAAGGAGGCAGTGTGGCTCAATGGTGGAAGCATGGGATCAGATGAGAGAGCCTGGCAAGGCGAAGCTAGAAATAATAATCATGATGTCAATAGTGACAATTTACTGAGCTCTCTATGTCAGGCGCTGTGCTAAGTGTCATAAACACTCTATCTTAACCTCACAACTTCCCTATGAGATGGGTACTATTTACATTCCCACTTTACAGATGAAGAAACTAGGGCAGAGAGAAGTTAAGTAGCTTGTCCAAGGTCACAGAGCTTGAAATTGGAGAACTAGCATCCATCTTTGCTTTTAACCGATATGCTATACTGAGGAAGACTGGGGTCCACAGTCCCCCCTGATCCTAGTTCTCTGGACTTCTCTAGGGCCCCCCACTAGCCAGGACCAGACTAGACGACTAGGTCCGTCTGGACTTGGTCTGAAGGCACACACACACCCAGTATGGGAGAGTCCAGGAATGGAAAGCATTGGCCCAGCCGTCCAGGAGATCCCAGCCCAGCAGGACTAATAAAAGGCCACCCTGCACATACAGAGGGTTCCTGAGGATGGTTGAAACCAACCTGGGGAGGTGAACAACTTAGGGTGCTGGGGCCGCGGGGGTGCAGAGGGGCACGCTGGAGCGGCACCTGCCCCGGGGTTGGGAGTCAGGTCATTTGCATTAGCTCTGCCATTACAAGACTCTTTACCTCATTGAGCCTGTTTCTTCAACTGCCAAACCAGCTGGGATCGTTCTGGGAGTCAAAAGAGATGTTGCCGAGGCCCAAGGCAACTCAGAAAGCGTGCTCTGAGTTCCTGTCAGTCTAGTAGGAACTGATGTGACAGGTGGTCATGGTCAAGACCTGGGCACAGCAGCCGCTCTCGGGGCTGAGTCAGATGCTGGGGAGAGCTGCGAGAAAGCTTGAACTTCACGGCTTCCCAAGAGGGCCACCTTCTATCAGGCCCAGAACCTCGCCTAGTTCAGGGAGCCTGGGGTCATTACTGGGGGGAGGGATGGGGAGTGTTTTCCTGAAGAAATGGAATGGGATGAAGTGGACAGTTCTGCAGTTCAGATTTTTTTTATTGAGCACTGGCTATTGTTTACCAATGTGTCCCACAGTCTCTGGCATACAGTAGGCGCTCAATAAAAACTTCTGGCATGGATGAATGTGCCAGGCCCCACGTAGGCGAATGGGACATGGTGATGAATAGGACAGACAGAGACCGTGCCCTTACAAAGGTCAGCATCTAGGGGTGAGGTTCTTCAGATGGGGCGCCTCCAAGACGGGAGCGGGCACTGCAGCTCTGTGCCTCTCTCTCCACAGCAGAGCGTTCGGGCAGCGAGGAGGGAGGAGACTGCTCGTGCGACACGGCCGTCTGCCAGGTCTTCCAGCAGGGCTATTTCTACCTGTATCCCTTCAACATTGAGTACAGCCTCTTTGCCTCCACCATGCTGTATGTCATGTGGAAGAACGTGGGCAGGCTGCTGGCCTCCTCCACCCACGGCCACGGCCACACCCCATCCCGGGTCCGCCTCTTCCGGGAGACGTTTTTTGCCGGCCCGGTCCTGGGCCTGATTGTCTTCGTGGTAGGGCTGGCCGTCTTCATTATCTACGAGCTCCAAGTGAGTGGGGAGGGGGACCACACCCAGGAAGCCCTGGTCATCTACTACAGCTTCAACATCGCCTGTCTGGGGCTTATGACCTTGGTCAGCCTGAGTGGCTCAATCATTTACCGTTTTGACCGCCGGGCCATGGACCACCATAAGAACCCCACGCGCACCCTGGACGTGGCCCTGCTGATGGGTGCTGCCCTGGGCCAGTACGCCATCTCCTACTACTCCATCGTGGCCGTGGTGGCGGGCACACCCAGGGACCTGCTGGGGGCGCTCAACTTAGCCCATGCTCTGCTCATGATTGCCCAGCACATCTTCCAGAATGTGTTCATCATCGAGAGCCTCCACCGGGGCCCGGCTGGGGGAGAGCCTCATGATACCCCACCCAAGGAGCCCTCCCATGGCCTTACCTTTGCCAACCTGGACGCCCTCCACACCTTGCCCTCCTGCCCACCCACCCCCAGTTTGACTGGCTCCAGCCCAGTGGGCCCTCCAGAAGCAGTGGCCATCATCTCAGCCCACAAAGGCCACTGGAGACGCTGGTGCTTGAAGGACATTTCTCTTTTTCTCCTGCTCTGCAACATCATCGTGAGTAACTTGGGGGGAGACGGGGGTGGGCTGGGAGGAAGAGAAGCCTGAGGAAAGATGCTCTTTCAGGTTTATTCACTTGGCCTTCTCTGTTTTGCCCCTAGCCCACTTGAGAATCTTATGGCTCTCTAGGAAAGGAGCAGGTTCAGAGAGGGTCAGGTGCAGCCCCCAAGCAAACAGCATCTCAGGGCACACAGAGAGAATGAAATCCCAGCGTTCTGGCATCTAGGCAGTGGATGGAGCTGGAGGGGTCCCGGGGAATGCTGACATGGGGGCTGGGTGGAGGTGAGAGGGAGCTGTGAGAGCTGATGCGGAGGGCGGGGGCCCTCACCCCCGGTGGGAGGTGTGACTGCTCCCGGGAACTTGTGACCAGCCTGCTTCTGAGAATAGCTGGAACAGCATCAGGAAGTAGCGGAGACCAGCTCACCAGTAAGTGTGAGCGGTCTGTTAGCAGAGAACATTGGTGGGCTGGCCGGGAAGGGGAGCAGCCACAACAGTGACCCCTCCCTAGTGACTCAGCAAAGCCCCTTAAAAAGGAAACTCCTCTGTATCGCGACGGACTTCACCCAATATAGACCTGGCCTTCTGCCGTGGCCCCGCCTACAGGCTGGGAGTTACCTTTGGGGAGGCTGTTGTTGCTCCAGGTATCTGTTCCTGGATCAGCTAAGATTCCTTCATTTTATAGGACAGGAACAGGCTCAGAGAGGGGCTGTGATGTGCCCAAGGATGCAGTTAATTAGGGGTGGGGAGGGTGGGGCTAGCCTAGAAGGCTTTGTTCTTTGCCCATACCCCACACCAGAACCTTCTGAGCTCACAGTCAGAGATGAAGCAGGATTCCAGTTCAACCTCCTCCCAGACCTGGGAGGGGGGCAGGGAATGGGGGTGGAGCTGGAGAGCGGAGCTCATAGAGGGTTGGGGTGGGGTAACCTTCTGGCTGGATCCTGACCCCCCTATCCTGGGCCTGTCTGCTTCGACCACCACCCTGCACATATCTCTCCAGGAGAGGGCTGCTGATTTAACCATTTGTACCAAATTCTCATGTCCTCTATTGAAATCTCTTCTCCCCTCCCCCATCCCACAAGTGGGCCATACTAACAGGGTGGGAGATGTGATCACAGGGGAGCCCTGGCCTGAGGGTGGGAAGTTCAGTTGGGCACATTTCCTGAGCTCCTTAGTGAGTGCCAGCCCCTGCCCAAGATGCTGGAGGCCCCCACTCAGCAACATGCAGCCCTCGCTGTCCGCCAAATGAGATGGCTAGGACTCCCATCCCGTGGCTCTCCAGCAAAGTCCCACAAATGACTCACAGGTGCCAGTCTAGGCCAGGTCCTGACGTGTCCCTCTCTCCCCACAGCTGTGGATCATGCCCGCCTTTGGGGCCCGCCCTCACTTCAGCAACACCGTGGAGGTGGACTTCTACGGCTACTCCCTCTGGGCAGCCATTGTCAACATCTGCCTGCCTTTTGGCATCTTCTATCGCATGCATGCTGTCTCCAGCCTGCTGGAGGTTTACGTGCTGTCCTGAAGCCCCCGACAGAGACATGGGGGGGGGGCCGTCGGCTCATGTGCGCACCCAGAGACCCTTGGGAATGAACCCCGGGCTGGCAGTCGCTGTGCCACATTACCACCCATTCCCCCCTGGCCCCAGAGTGGCATTTTCACGGAAGTTATTTTTCCAGGATGAGTTTTTAAATCACAATCAGGACACGCCCATCCACCCCAACATGACCCTGGGGCATGGGGCGACAGAGGGAGGGAGTCCTCTCCCTGCTGCACTTCTAGGACAGGACAAGATCTGGAAGTGTCTGTGGCTCTGGCTCCACCCCTAATCCCAGCCCTGTGGCCTGGCTGGTGCTACTGCCTGGAGCTGGGGACCAATAAACCTGCAGTTCATCCCCTGTCCCCCACTTCTTGTCTCAGCTGCCCCATCTGAGATGATCATAGGAGAGGATCTTGGGGGTCAGAGCTGGAAGGGTCCCTGGAGATTTTCAGGTCTCAAGCCTTTCTGTGGGTGAGCCAAATCTGAGTTACAGACCAGTTCCAGACTAGTGCCTGGGTGGCTGGGAGGGGCCAGGCAGAGTACCCAGGCTGCCACCTTCCTCTTCCCTTTATCCTCAAGTGACGTATACATTTTTTATGTGTTCCGTGATGCACGAAAGGTTAAGAAGGAGTGACCTAGTCCAACTGCCATTTTACAAAGAAGGAAACTGAGGCCCAGAGAGGTAAAGTGACTTGCCCAACGTCACAGAGCTAAACAGCCAGAGCCTTTCTACTAAGAATAATAATTCTCAAACAGCAGAACTTTTTTTTTTTAACTCAAATAAAATATTTCAGGAACTCAAGTTTATAATATAGATATAAACAGGGCTGTTCTAGTTTAAGAGGGGTTGGGGGATGCAGATCCTCACCCTCTGGGCCTCCTCTTACCCACCACCCCCCTTCCCTGGGGGTCCCTGAGGCTCTCCTCCAAAGCCCTGGGGCTTCAACTGTGTAAATGTATAGAGATGGACTTAGCAGGGGGAGAGCCTGGAATGTAAGACAGAACAGAGAGATTGAAAAGGAGGCCCCAACAGCTAGAAGAGGAGGAGTTGGTGGCCAGCAGAGTCAGGTGAAGGGGCACAGGCTAGGGTGGGGACAGGGGTGGGGGCTGGGGTGGGAGGAGAGCGTGGGAGCAGCAGCGCCTGGAGCACAGGGGACTTCAGAGGAAAAGGTGCCCAAACCCCACCAGCCGAATGAGGTGGGCGGGTCTCAGAGGCTGCAGGAGGAACCGAGGCGGGCCAGAGAGGGGATTTCCCGCCCTACCGGCATCTTGCGCTGTCTGAATGGGGTCTCTTCCGCCCCAAGTTCACGTTTGACTTAGGGAGAGAGAAGGCGCTGGGCCACGTGGGGTAGCAGGTTGCTGAGACGCCGCATCCCAGCCTGGTGCTAGGTAGGGTACAGGAAAAGGCGACACCAGACCTGGGGGCCGTGTCCATTCTCCGCTTGGCCGCCAGAGGAAAGCGTGGCTTGAATCCTGCTAGGCCTTTTCTGTGAGCCTAAGGACATTGCACCCCACTCCAGCACACCCCAGAGGCAGGCCCGCCCCCCACCACCCGGACCCTGGGGCCCCGCGCTTGCTCCGCCTCCGGCCCCACCCGCCCGTCCAGCCACCTCGCTATTGGCTGCACTGTCGGGGCCAGAGCCCCCGGAGGGGTAATTAACGAAAGATTAATGAGATCCCCAAAGTCAACAGAAAAATCGATGGGCCGCGGAGCCCGAGCGGCTGCTGCGCAGTCCCGGGGGGTAGGGCTTCGGGGGCATCGGTCGGGGCGCGGGGGCCTCACCTGAACGGACGATCTGCGCTGCGCCCGCAGTCGATAGTGAGCCAGAGGCAATGCCTGCCCAGGTCTCAGGTAAGCCTGCCCGGCGGCGCCCTTAGAGCAGGGAGCGCCCTCGGACCGCTGGCGGAACATTCTGGGAGAGCCCACCCTTGACACTCACACCTATCCCCCCTCCCCCCAAAGTGAAGCAAGAACTAGGACTGCAGGGATTGGAGCGGGAGGGCGGGATGACTGATGGGAAGCCAACCCTGGTGAGCCGATCGCCGGGCCCTCTCTGCCCCCCGCCCAGCCCCGGCTCTGCGCCCCACCTCCTTTCGCGGATGGGGGGCACACAAAGGTCAGCAGGGTGCCCCCTGCCCCAGCCAGGTCCGGGGGCGCACAGCCGAAAGGGTGCGCTGAGGCCAGGAAGAAACGAAAAACCCTGACGGCTGGGCAAAGGATTGGGGCTGCCTGCACTCCCGGTCTGAGGCATACTGCCCCAGGCCCCACAGTCCCTTGAGTGGCTCCGAAAGAAATCCCCAAGCTCCCGGCCCCTGCTCAGCAGCCTCCTCCAGAGCTGGCCCTGCGCTCCTGGCTAGGTGCCGCGCCCCGACGGCTCCCCAACTTTCATCACCTGCCTCTAACAGCGACCTACAAACCAGTTTGGTGTCCGGGTCCTCCCTGGGGCTGGCGTCGCGCCGAGAGGAGTGCCAGAGGGCGGCGGACTCCTCCTTGTCGGTTCCGGGCGCCCTCGCCCTCTTCCCTCGACCCCCACGTGCCCACCCCGGCACCCTACCCCGGGGTGGACCAATCCGCCACTTTGGGGCTCCCTCTAGCGGCTGTTGGAGGGTTGGACGGGGGGGCGGGGCGCGGCGAAGATAGTAAGGGCGAGAACCCCGGAAGGAGAGTACCTGGAACCTTGTCCTCCAGTGTCCCCTCTAGGCTTGCAGTCCTAGCAAAAACCGCCCCCTGAAATTCCCCAATAATCCTGACCCTTCCAGCCTCTCCAGGACCTCGAAAAAACTGGAAGGAAATGCACAGATAGCTAACACTGAGAGCTTTCTTTGTGCCAGGCACTGATCTACATGCATTTACATAAATTAAATCATGTAATTTTGACAAAACCCCTATGAGGTAGGTATTATGCATTAATTCCTTTGCTTATTCATTCAAGAAATTTTTATTGAACATCTATTGTACACCAGATACTATTCCATAGTTGTATATCCATTTTACAGATGAGGCAACTGAGGCACAAAGTCTAAGTAGCTTGCCCAAGATCACACATAAGTGCCAGCATCTGGACTCTTAATCATTAGGCTATCCGGCCTTGGGAGGACAGGGAGACGCTGGGGAAGGCGAGATGGAGCAGTCACAGTTGGGAGAAAAGGAGCAGGGAGGTGTTCCAATGAGACTCAGGCTTGCTCAACCTGGGTGGGGGAGCCTGGGAAGAAAGATAGAGATCAATCTGGAAAGTCTCCTCGGCTGGGCCAGGACGGAAACGTTTAATGGGAAGGGTCTCTGTCCACGACTCTGGTGCTGAAAGTTCCCTGGACAACGCCAGAGTTAGTCGGCAGGCACTGGTCAAGTGTCATGCCTGTGCCAGATTTGGGGGATCTGAGTTAAGCAGGACCTGGTCTCTGCCCTGGAGGAGCTCCTGGCCTTGAGGGGAGCCAGCCACGCCCACAGCACCTCACCAGACAGTGCACAGCCGCTCTCAATAGACACTGGGGAAGAGAGAGAAGGCTTCCCAGGAGAGGCGCTTAAGGTGGGTGGTGAGGATGGGCAAGAGCCATGGTGGAGGTTAGCAGGCGAGGCAGAAAGAACAGCAGGCTCCAGGAGTGATGGCTAGAGGCGTGAGATCACGTGAGAAATGTGGAGCCGTCTGGCTGGGCCTGGATGGACGTGGGGGCAGGTGCCTGGAGTGTGACAAGGGGGCTGGACAGGGACGGGGCAGAACTGGAGCAAGGATGACAGGGAGGACTGGGAAAGGGGGAGAAAATCATTTGTAGAATCTTTAAAAGAGGACCAAGTTTTATTCTATTTGCCCTAGAAGAGAACAGTAGAAGGTATAAATATTGTGCAGGTGGCATATGGGAGAATGGGGGGCTGGAGAGGCTGCATTTTAGAGCCAGATGAGATGAGGGTCTTCTGGCGGTTACACAGAGGGAAAGTCTGAAGCTCAGAGTTCAAAGGGAGAGACAGAGCAAAGCACAACTAATTAAAATAGAGCATAATGCTGCTGCAGCAACAAGCATGGAGCTCAGCGGGGTACCAAGAGGGACGCCTAATCCAGCCCTGGCATGGGGGTTCAGGGGAGGCCCCTCAGGGGAGGTGGGGCTCAGCTGAGTCCTGAAGGACAAGCTGCAGTCAGCCCAGGGGCAAGGGGGTGGGCACTGTGGGCAAAGGGTGGGGTGTGGGCAGACAGGGAGGTGAGCAAAAGCAGGGGCATTCTGGGAACTGCAGCTGGATGGCACAGACTGTGGGCAAGGGAGTGAGGTCTGAAGATGGTGCTGGAGATGTAAGTCAAGGAAGCCACAGCAGCTACCCTGCCTTGAGCACTTTCTGCTCCAGGCACATACTGAACATACCCTGCCTTGTTTCATTTTGAAAGGCCATGCTAGGTAGTTTGGACTTTGTACTGAGGGCAACTGGTTGCCTTTGCAGGGCTCACAGTACGGGAGAGGCACGGCGGGCAGGGAGACCAGTCCAGGAGAGAGAGGAGGGGCCCTGAGCTAGGGTAGTGGTTGAGGTCAAGAAAAATCTAAGAGTGATTTGGGAACTGGAGTGGACAGGCTTGAGGCCTGAGAGAATCAGGGATGAGGGGAGAGACAAGGAGGACACCCTGCTCCCTGCTGGGAGATGTGGCGGTGGAGACGCCACTCACCGAGACAGTCAACTTAGGAAGCAGGCGTCCTACAGCCTGGAGAATGGCCACAGTGACCACTTGGAAGCCTGAGCCCAGGGCACTAGGCATGCGAGGGCGGTGGCAGGACCAAGGGGGAGAGCCTGGGGTGGCAGAGGGTGGTGAGGAAGCCTCCGAGGTCGCTCAGGAGAAGCCTCCCCACCAGGACAGCACCCAGAACCAGCAGGGCTGTCCAGCTCTCTCGTGCAGCTCAGTCCCACAGGAATGAGTACCCAAAGTGTCCCCAGGGGGAGTGTGCTGGACTCCAGGCCATGTCCCTGAGCTGCAGGGATAGGGTGACCCAAGATCTGGGTCCAATAGAGGGGTGACAAAGGGGTGGCCTGAGTGAAAGCTTGGGGAAGGTGAGGAAGTAGCAGGAGACATTCAGGGAAAGAGAAGGGTCAAGGATGATGTTCCCACGTTGTGCTGGGCGTTCATGGGACATTCAGGAGTCGGCGGGAGAGTGCAGACAGAAGTCAGTTCTGTCAAAGTCAAGGCATGGCATTCATGCTGATCCCAACCTGTCCCGTAGGCGTGGCAGACATTGCAAATCAATCCCAGAACTTTCCCCCTAAACCTTTAATGTGCATTAAAATTAATTTTAATTAGATAAGTAATGTTAAAAAAAAAAAAAACTAGAACATTAAACCACTCCCAATCCTAGTACCCTCCTTCCTTCCCCAGAAGAAACTCCTATTGTGAAGCTGGTAAGTATCTTCCAGACCTTTTAAAAGTAATTTTATATACACACATATGTACCCGCAATAGAGTATTATCTCAGACCACAGCATTCTTTCCCACCAAGCCCACATTCAGGCTCAGGGTCCTTCTCAACACAACACTCTAGGCAATCGTTACCCAACTAATCAGAGTCAGAACAAGAAAGGACACCTACTTGCCCCCCGCCACCCCGCCCTGACTTCAGGAGTGAAATTCCTCCCACTAGCTGCCTTTTGGTGGCAAAAAGTTACAGCCCTGGAAACTGCCCAGTGGCCAGGCACTATGCAGTTGCCCCTGGCTCCCTTGACAGATGTTATTATTCCACCTTGGGACCAGGCACTGAGACAAGAAGTTGGGCGGAGAGGGGAGGTGGTCCTCAAGCCAATCGAAATAATCCCTATGTTTATGTAGAGCGCAAGGGGTTTCCATATTCCCTGGTCTGTTGGAACCTCCTCGGGTCCTGTAATATAGATGGGGCAGCTGCTCTTCTTTCCAAAATCCCAACCAGAGAGGTTGCATAGCTTGTCCTAGGTCACATAGCAGTTAGGGGCAGGAGTGGAACTGAACCGAGGACAGCCTGGCAGCCAACCAGGACCCTTTCTCCCTTCCCAGCCCCTGCTGAGGCTCCACCGGTGGCCTCTCTAGAAGCACAGGAGACTGGACCAGCCTCGGCCAAGGAGAGCCAAGTGGACATGGGGGCTGAGGAGGCAGGGGCCCCTGCCTCGCCCCGCCAGAAGTCCTGGCTGGGGCGGCATTTCTCTCTGCTGCTGCGGCGGGACCGGCAGGCCCAGAAGGCAGGGCAGCTCTTCTCGGGGCTCCTGGCCCTCAATGTGGTGTTCCTGGGCGGAGCCTTCATCTGCAGCATGATCTTCAACAACGTGGCCGTCACGCTGGGGGACGTGTGGATCCTGCTGGCTGTGCTGAAGGCCCTCTCCGTCCTCTGGCTCCTCTACTACGCCGCCGGCACCACCCGCCGACCGCATGCTGTGCTCTACCGGGACCCTCACGCGGGACCCATTTGGGTGCGGGGTGAGTGTTGGGTGCTGGGTGGATGGAGAGGGGTGGGAAGGGAGAGCCCGGTCCAGAGGAGGTGCCAATGGCCCCCTGGCCCGGCCAGGCTCCCTGGTGCTCTTCGGCAGCTGCACCATCTGCCTGAACATCTTCCGCATGGGCTACGACGTGAGCCACATCCAGTGCAAGTCGCAGCTGGAGCTCATCTTCCCCGCCATCGAAATCATCTTCATCGGCGTCCAGGTGACAGGCCTAACCGTCCGTGCAGCCGGGCACACACTCTACCTACCCATGCTGCGCACACACACACATGCTGACCTATGGCTAGAAACAGCCACATAGGCAAATACCTACATAGCCCAGGGTATGTGCACACTACCACAGCCCCGCACAAATGCCTGCCTCCGGGTACCCGCATCCACACATACCTACATACACCTGCATCAGCGCACACACCGTGTCACTGAAATGCAGACTATAAATATGTCTGCCCGTGCATACTTGCACATACCTAAATCTGCAGCCCAGATCTGCAGAGCTACTCTCGACAACGGATATCCGACTCCCTCCTGAGCTTCTGCACCGGGCCCTGTGCTAGGCGTTTCATCTGCATCATCTTCTTTATTTCCCCAATAAGCAGGCATTGCCCTGAATGGTAAGCATTTTAGCCCCATTTTAGAGCCAAAGAGACTGAGGCTCAGAAGTGTTTCGCCACTGGCCCAAGACCACACAGCAAGGAAACGGTGGAGCCAGGATTCCAACCCAGGCTTCCTCTCTGTCTCTTCCATTGTAAATATTTACACACAACTGGGGCACAGCCCACGGCCCCACCCCGCAGCCCCTGGGCTCAAGGCCTCATCTCTTTCAGACCTGGGTGCTCTGGAAACATTGTAAGGATTGTGTTCAGGTCCAGACCAACTTCACTAGGTAAGATGGGGGCCCCTTCTCTCCCTCCAACAAATCCTAGGGCTCCCTGTACCCTGCTCGTGCCTGCCCGCCACAGCTTCCCCGGACAGGCTGGCCCTGGGGCTATGGGTTAGTCTGGGAATGGGTCCCATATAGCCCTGGGCTGCCTCTTCTGAAGTCCTAATGCCTGGTGGGATCTGGCTTTGGGAGAGAGTGGTTGCCCCCAAAGCAGTCATGGTTAGGTTTGGGTCCCCAGGGAGCCAGTCAGGCTGTGTGGGCAGAGTGTGGCACCTCCTCCAGGTGTGGCCTGATGCTGACCCTGGCCACCAACCTGCTGCTGTGGGTTCTGGCCGTCACCAACGACTCCGTGCACTGCGAGATCGAGGCCGAGCTCAGCGCCCTCATGGAGAAGTTCTCAGGTACAGAGACCAGGAGATCCCACCCCCAAATGTGCACACACACACCCCTGTGCTACACTCACGCTACACTCCCTCAAACAGGTGAGGCTCTAGCATTGGGAGCAAACTCTAGAGGCCAGACCATGACTAAACAGAAAACTGACGTTTGCCAAGGGTACTTTCCTGCCCCATCAGGAGCTGGCGCCCTGTAACCTACTCCGGACATCCACCTAGCTGTCAGCAAGCTGGCCACTAATCCTGGCTGAGCTAGTCACTGACGAGTCCAGCTATGTACCCCACCCCTGGCATTTACATTTTACTTCCAAGAAACTAAAATCCTTCAGGACTCAAAGGAATGTCTTCCTAACACAATTGTAGGTACCTGGACATATCAGGAGGGACAGAAGATTTCTGGGTAGAAAGAACTCCCGGCATTGTTCCATGTGTCCAATCCCCACCTGCAGTCTGCCCCTTAGAGGCGATATCCCATCAACCTACATGGGAACCTCGCTGTCTATGGGACTCAGCCACACCTGGATGTATTCAGCCCCCCCCCAGGTGGCATCACCATCCTGACCTGTGTACAGCCACGCCTTCCCAGCACACTCATGTGTTTCCACACCCACTGCATAAATCATGGCACTCCTGTGGACTGTGGGCATTCTTTGTGCTCCAGACACATTTTTCAGAAGAGCTGTGCAATGAGAATTTTTGGCAAGTCACATCACAGACCTTTTTTATTATTACAAAATTCAAACATACAGATGAGTGGAACAAGATCTATCCATCACCTAGACATAATAGTTATTAACATTTTGCAATATTTATTCCCCCCCCCCTTTTTTTTTTTTGCTGAGTTATTTACATTACTGGGATCACGGCATTCGTTTCAAAACATTTTGGTGTGCATCTCTTTAAAATAAGTGTATTTCTCTACACTACCACAACGCTATTATAATTTCTAACAAAAGTCCTCAGCATCATCCCCATCCTGTACGTCAATCTCTAGTCAGCTCTCTCCAGTCAGCACGTGAGATGTCTTTTACGGCAATGTGTTCAAACATGCAATGCATTTGGTTGTTCAGTCTCTTAAGTCTCTTTCTTCCTAATGACGTTGAGATTTGTCAGGCTGCTTCCTACTGGTGGCACCTGACTTGTTGCCCTCTCCCCTGCTCTTCCTAGAAACTGGAAGTAGGGACCACAGTCTTGATCGGACTGATGTTAAGCGTTTTTGGTGCTGGCATTCCACAGGTGGTGCTGTGTGCTTTGCAGGGAACTCATCGCAGGGTGAGATATCTGATTACCCCCCATGGCGTGCGGCTGAGGGTCCAGGGGTAGCAGCCAGATCCTCCCATTGTGAAGTTACAGGTCTCCTCTTGTGCCCAACAAGTAACCTGTAGAGGAGAGGTGGCATTTGGCACCAGAGACATCATGCGTTAAATGCTTTACATAAGCTAGGGAGCCTTTGTAAAGGAACGATCATCCTGTGATTTCTGATTTCTATCACCGGGCCTCAGTTCCCATATCTGTAAAATGGGTAGCTGGGTCGCTTCCACCTCTGGCGGTCTCCAGGAGGTGAATGGGACTGACTTGTGCAGCTGGCCTCAGAGCAAGGCCCACCTGCACGTCTGTCCCCTCTCGCCCTGCCCCCTCCCAGGCAATGAGACCAACACCTGCCTGTGCCTCAACGCCACGGTGTGCGAGGTCTTCCGGAAGGGCTACCTGATGCTCTACCCCTTCAGCACGGAGTACTGCCTCATCTGCTGTGCCGTGCTTTTTGTCATGTGGAAGAACGTGGGCCGCCGCCTGGCACCCCACGCAGGTGCCCACCCCGGCACCCCTCCCTTCCGCCTGCACGGGGCCATCTTCGGGCCGCTGCTGGGCCTGCTGGTGCTAGTGGCAGGTGTGTGCGTCTTCGTGCTCTTCCAGATCGAAGCCAGCAGCCCCACCATCGCGCGCCAGTACTTCACCCTCTACTATGCCTTCTATGCGGCCGTGCTGCCCACCATGAGCCTAGCATGCCTGGCGGGCACGGCCATCCATGGGCTGGAGGAGCGAGAGCTGGACACAGTCAAGAACCCCACCCGCAGCCTGGACGTGGTGCTGCTGATGGGCGCAGCCCTGGGCCAGATAGGCATCGCCTACTTCTCCATCGTGGCCATCGTGGCCACTCACCCCCACGAGCTGCTCAACCACCTCATCCTGGCCTACTCACTGCTGCTCATCCTGCAGCACATCGCCCAGAACCTCTTCATCATTGAGGGCCTCCACCGGCGCCCGCTCTGGGAGGCAGCTCCTGAGGGTCTGTCGGGGAAGCAGGAGGCTGGGCCGCCCCGCAGGGGCTCCCTGCTGGAGCTGGGCCAGGACCTGCGGCGGGCTTCACGGGCCTACATCCACTCCTACAGCCGCCTCAACCAGAAGCGGCGGGCACTCAAGGAGATCTCGCTCTTCCTCATCCTCTGCAACATCACAGTGAGTGGTTGGGGGGGAGGCATGAGGGCAGAGCTGGCCAGGCAGCCCCAGAAATCCTCACTTAGGAAGGAATGGATCAAGGTGCATTCATTGCACATTGACTGTCCCAAGGGCGACTGGCTTGTCCCTTTGATTGCCAAGGACACATGCCCTTTTCCCACTAGCTCAATGCTACTTGAGAGCAGAGAGCGTCCCCCAGCTCCCTGCAAAGTGCCTGGCATGCGTGAATGTGCTAAGCATGTAGCTAAGTGCTCTTTACAAACAAACATGTAAGATTTCTACCCTCAGGAAGCTTCCTGTCTAGTTGGGGAGACACCGGGGACCAATTAGAAAATAACCAAATAATTAATCATCCACTGAATTCAAAGGAAGAGATCAGAAAGTGCCTAGTTTTCTAAAGACTCTCTAGTGGAAGGTGTTGACAATGACTGCTCAGTGTCTGGTGGCTGCTAAGCCCCATGTCTACCTCCCTATGCAGTATCTCCCCACCTTGCTGGATCGTCACGGCAACCCCACGCAACAGGCACTATTACTGTCCCTATTTGACAGATGAGGAAACAGGCTCAGGTTGTTTGACCCATGGTCCCACAGCCTGGCACCACTCAGGGTCATCTGAGCCCGTGTTGGTAATGACTGCTCTGGAAAGTCACCTCAGATGGTGAAAGCTCTGGTTCAGGCAGAGCACCAGTAATAAATTGGCCCTAAAGTTCAGTAGGAGCTCAGAGAAAGAAGTGTGGGCCCAAGTGGCTGAGGAAGACTTCATGAAGGTTTGATCTGGGTCTTGATAAATGAGCAGAATTTGTATAGAAGGCGGGGCCAGGGTGGAGGGGGCAGAGAGTTGTGACTAGCAGGAGAATGAAGCCAGAGCAAAAGGCGGTTGCGGTCAGGGTCCAGGAAAGCCCAGCTTGACAGGGCAGGCTGTACCATGTGTGGTGGCAGCCTGGGTCTCATGATCCATCTGGAGGTCAGGCTGGCCCTAGACAAGCCAAGGAGTGGCTGAAGCCTTCTGCGGTATGTGGGGGAAGAAGGGGGAGAGGAGCTGGCCCAAGGGTGAGGGGATGCTAGGGTGGGGGATGTGCTGGAAGAGCTGCAGGTTCTGGGGCCTGCCTCCCTGGAGCTGAGGGCCTTGGGGCACGGAAGAGCCCCCTGCCACTCAACACCCTCCTCTCCTCCCCAGCTGTGGATGATGCCCGCATTTGGCATACACCCGGAGTTTGAGAATGGACTGGAGAAGGATTTCTATGGCTACCGGACATGGTTCAACATCGTCAACTTTGGCCTGCCTCTGGGCGTCTTCTACCGCATGCACTCTGTCGGGGGGCTGGTGGAGGTCTATCTGGGGGCCTGAGGCTGCCCAAGGAACCCACCCGAAGCAGAACCTCGAAGTGCCAAGGCTGGGGGAAAGGTAGCCCAGAGTCTCTGAGCATTCCACGGGGACCTAGACCGACTTGGGCTCCCCAAAGCCTGTCCCTCCCCAGAGCCTCACTGAGACAGGAGGGCACTGTCCACAGCCCAAGACCAATGGCAGGGTGTGGACACTGAGCTCCTGATGCCCATGCCCAGGACTGGGCACATGCCTGCCCCCTACTCACCACTACAATCAGAACTACCCAGGATGCACCTCCAGGGCTTCTCTCTGGGAGGGTCAGCCCTAAATGACTGAGTCTGGGACTTCAGAGGGGGGGCCCCTACCCAGCCAGGCCTCAGGGGTCTGCCTTCTGCTGTGGGAAGGACACACACCAAGCCCAGCCCAGGACATCCTGGGAGCTTGAAGCTCAGAAGGCAGCCCTGCTCCTCCCTCCCCACACACCCCGTCTCCTAATAAGCTCATTAATTAGCTGCCAGGCAGGGTTCAACAGCTCTCTTCCGCTGCCATAAACCCTGTTTGTTTGATCAATTACATTCAGGCTTCGTGGCATTTGTTCCCAGGAACAGAGCTGCCACTCTGAGTATGATGGGAAGGGATAGTCCTCCTGGGCAGGGCTGTGGGGCTGGGACTGTCCTGTTTCTGGGCCAGGAAGGGTCTAAACCAGTCCTTCCCTTGTCTGCTCCACGGGAGGAGGTGGGAAGAGAGGGGCCGGGGGCTCTCATCCCCCGCCCCTCGTCAGCACACCGTGTCTCCGGGACAGAGCCCCAGTAACCTTCTGCAGCTGGCTCACCACGGAGGCTGCTACCTCTGGCTGCCCAGTCCCCAGGCTTGTCAGATCCTCTGAGCCATCAAGTGGAGAGGGCAGGCACTGATAGCCCATTCATCTCCCTGAGCCCAATGCAAACAGTGGGCTGAGCCCTGGGAGAGGCCCAGGGTGAGGCCCAGGGAGGGCAGCTTTGGCCCCTGCAGGCTACGCTTTGACAATTCTGCGCCCCTCCCCATGAAGCTGGGCACTGGCAAGCACAGGGCAGTGGGCCCAGGGACACCTGTGCTGTCTCAGTGGCTGCCTGGGGACACGCAGGAGGCTGGGAGGCAGGCCCCTCGCCTCTCCTGTGTGGGCTCTTCCTTTGGGTGGCCACGCCAGGGGGCCAAAACCTGGGTGAGAGGGTTCAATTCTCCACTTCCCCATCCAAGAAAATGACAAATGCAAGTTCCCAGTCATGTCCTGAGGGCCCCCTGGAGACTGACTCTTGGGGGCAGAATCCCCAGCTCCCCTGAAGCCAATAGCCATGGCCTGACGCCCTCCCCTCCAAGCACAAAGAGCCAGGGCATGGAGAAGGGGGTTTTATTGTGTAAGAGATTGTACAGAGCAAAGATTGTACTGACACAGGTCGGGTGAGGGAGACCCAGAGGCCAGAGTCAGCGGGAAGGAAGGGTGGCATCCTGGCTCCCCTTTCCGGGAGTCATCAGGCATGGACAGGGGCAGGGAGGACTGAACAGCTGCCCCCCCACCCCCCACCCTGTTCCCTTCCCCCCATTACTGGATAAGAAGGGGCCTGGCTATATCTATATCCATTGACTCGGGAGACTATAGCAGGAGACCCTCAACACCCCACCACAAACCCCTAAAATGCATGAGGTCCCCCAGTCTGGCTTTTGCAGTCTGCCAGCCCCCAGCCTCCTCCTGGAGCAGCCTGGCCACACTCCTTCCTCCCGCGCTCCTTGATCCCTCACTCCTTCCTCCTATGGGCCCTGGCAGCGAGCCAGGCCTGACCAGGTGGTTTCAGGTTAGGAGGCTTGGAAGGGCTCCTCTCACCCTGCCCAGGTGCCTCAAGGGATGGCCCAAGGCTCCCTCGTGGGCAAGCCATTTGGGCACAGTGACCTGTGGCCTCTGTGGGTGGGCAGCACAGGAGCTGGGCGGGCACTGAGGGTCAGCACAGAAAACAGGTCTTGAGGGGGAGCAGAGTGAGATGGGGGCTCTGGCCGGGGCCCACAGCCCTAGAGACAGGAGGCTCCTGTGAGTCCAGCATGAAAGGAGGGGTCAGAGCTGGTCCCCACTGTCCTAGCCACAGGGGGCCTCTGGGGCCTGCTACCCAGGACTTGGCCACTCTGCCAGCCCCCAGCCCTGATCGTAGTCATTTAAAGCTCAGAACGGTGGGTTGAGAGGAGCATCAGGGGGACCAGGGCCCCCGCCCTCCCCTGGTCCCCGCCCCTTGCAGGCTTCCATCCTCACACCCGCTGAATCTCAAACAGCTTCACGTCGGTGTCGTACCAGACAGGTGGGTCCACATTCCTGCAGAGGGAGTGGGCCGTCACCCGGCTGCTGGGAGGCCTTGTAGAAAAGACCGAGGGGGAGCTAGGCGGAAGCCCAAACCCCTTCCACCCTGATGTCCCACCCCGGGCAGAGGGTGCCCACCCTCAACCAGACAAGGCCACCCTAGTCGACTGTCTTGACATTAAGCCCACTACAATGCTGGGATCCAGAGCCAAGGCCCCCGCTGACCCCGCTGGGCAGACCCTCAGGTGGACACCAGACCCACGGAGGCTGGAAACTGCCCCGCCCCCCACGGGGCCCACCTCAGATAGATGACGCCCCACATGTAGGTGCGGAACCACATGGCCGTGCCCGAGTTGGCCTGGTACTTGCGGATGAGGATGGGGTGGGGCACGGGCAGCAGCCCCACCAGGGTGCCGTGCTGCAGGAACCTCAGGATCTCCGACTCATCCGTCAGGCCCCTGCCAGGGAGGGGGGCGGTCTCCAACGTGATCACGTGGGAAAGCCCACCCTGAAGGTCAAGGGGAGCCTGGGGCCCATGGTCCTGGTCGCATCCCCGCTCTCAGAGCCCACCTGCCCGCCCCCGCCCAGCCTCACTTGTCAATGCAGATCTTCTCCACCTGGGGGACCAGCACCTGGAGCAGTCTCATGATGGTCTGCAGTGGCAGCTTGGACTTCCAGGAGAGGACCTGGGGGAGGGACCGGGGTTCCTGAGGCTGGGAAAGCAGCCCCCAGGGGCTATGGGACAGGCCTGACCCCGGACCCAGAACCATGGGCTCCTCATGACAAGAACTGTCCCCACCAACCACAGCAAGGGCCTGGCACGGGGCAGTGCCCATGACCAGTGACCTATTCATGGTAAGAGCCTCACACTGAGCACGTACTGCATGCCAGAAACTGTCCCCTTTGACCCTCACAATGGCATGGTCAGGTAGGGACATTTATTACCCCACACGAGTGCAATTAGTGGTGATCTCAGGAAACACACAAGGGAGCGGGCAAGTGACTCGGGGAAGGAAGCTGGAAAGAGTGATTTATTAAGAAAGTTAGCACTGTGGGCGACTGAAGCTTAACCCTGCAGGAGAACTTTGGACAGCGTAGACAGAGGCAGCAACTGAGCTAGAGAGAGGCCAAGGTCACCCAGCCAGAAGGACTGACCTGAGCCTGACTCCCAGGCCAGTCCTTGGACTTGGACACATTCCCAGCCAAGCCTTTGCTGAGCTGTTCCTAGGGCCAGGAGCCCCTCACCGTCCCCTCCTCGGTGCCATGTGCCCAAACTCTCACCCACTCCGATGTTGGGCTCCACTGCCCACTGGCTGATGAGCTGGACGGTCGCCGCTGCTCCCGCCATGCCTGGCTGAGCTCCTGGTTCCCAGGGGAAGGAAGAGGAGTGAGGGGTGGAGGGAGTAGGTACAGGGTGGGGACAGAGGGCAGAGAAGCATCCCCTCTTCCCAGTCCCTCCCACATTCTGGAGGGAGGGCAATGAGATCTCTCCACTGGCCCACGTTGGGGGGGGCTCACTCCCAATGGAGAGGACAGCCCAGCCCAGTCCAGCACCCTTTGCCCTGGTCCCCAGGCCCTGCCCAACCCAGCCCAGTCCAGTGACAGGTTTAGGGCCAGGGGCTGACTGGGCAGGCTGGGGTAAAGGCCAGCCCAGCCTCAGATAAGGGTGATGGATGAGGAGCCTGAAGACCAAGGGCTCGAGCCCGTGACCAGTAAACAAGGAAGGGGTCTATGAAAGTCCCCCCCGAAAATCAGTGCCAACCCTGACGCCCTGGGCGCTGGATGTCCACCCCTCTGCTGCAGGTGACCCCAGAGTGCCCTGGTTCAGCCCACACCGTGGAGGTCAGGGAGAAAGGAAACACCCAGCCTCACCCCCCTCCAGGAGTCCCTGTCACCCACCTCCACAGCGGGGCTGCCATCCGCCGAGCTCTGCTGGGACGCAGGCTCCAGGGATCGCAAGGTGCCATCCTCTGACACCTGGGACTTCTCCGTTAGCTTGTCGATGCCTGGGGGCAGGGGACCCACGTGGGTGTGAGGACACCTGCCAGACACCTGCTAGAAGAGGCTCCCTCTTTCCTCCACCCACTTTAGAGAGGCTGCGCCTGTTCTCCCCACACCCAGCCCCGAGGCCCAGTACCCCACCAAGCTACCCCTCCTGGGCCCCTCAATACCTCCAGCCCCATCCCTACTGCCCACCCCCATCCCCTCAGCTTCCCACCTCCAGCCATGCCTTCACCAGAGATGAGGGTGACACCCCAGGGACACTGCCCATCCCCCAACCGGACTGGTATATCCACACCCCCCTGCCACCTGCCAGCACCGGACCTGGGGTGGCCACCAGGCTGGCCTTGAGGGTGCCCGGCTCGGCGGGGGCAGCAGGGCGGGAGCCCTCCATGGAGGCGCCCTCCTGCGAGCCAGTGCGGGACACGGGCTCCGGTGCCCGTCGGCGCCGCTGCAGTGCCTTGTGGATGGCGGGTAGGTCGGTGGGCAGGTTGGCCAGCTGGTGGAAGACGCTGCGCTTCCGGATGATGGCGTAGACCAGGTTGGAGTTGCCTGTGGGGTGGGAACAACCCTTGCCTCAGGGAGGCCCCCACATCTCCCCCTCCACCGGGCGGGCTTCCTGGGATGGGGAGTTTGGAGGACCGGAAAACGTCTGTCCCCTGGAGCTGGTAAGGGGCGCCCAGGATGGGGAGCCAGGCAGAAGCGGTGTGGACCGCTGTGGCTCTCCCAGGAGCTTCTGGCTCAGCTCCCCCCATGCCCCTCCTCGGTACCTTCCAGACCCCCTCACAATCCAGCACTAAGGCTAACACCTGGCAAAGGGAGGCTGGCCCAGCACGTCAGTGTCCACCCCAAGCCAGCTGTTCAATATTTTGACTCTCCCTGAGCCAGGACAGCAGAGAGGAAGGACAATATGGCCTGTGCCTGTGCTCCATCGCCCACTCTGAATTCCTTCAGCTCCGCAGGAAGATACGGATGCTTTCTGGACTTTCAATGTTCCATCCACCTCTCTGGTCCCTGCTGCTCACCACCCCGTTCTGCTTTCAGTTCAACATCTTTGCACATGTTGCCCCTCCCCCCAAAATGCTTTTCTACCCCACCCCCACTCATCCCTCAAAGATCAGTGCAGATATTACTTATTTGGGAAATAATAATAATAACCGCTAATATTTAGATTGCCAGACACTGTGCTAAGTGCTTTTTGGGGGTTATTTTACTTAATCCTTCCAACACCCTCTGAGATAGGGACTCAGTGCTAAGGTTACAACCATCTTTCAGACGAAGAAACTGAGGCTCACGGAGGGCAAGTTATGTGCCCGTAGTCACAGAGCTAACAAGTGGCAAGGCCCTAATGTACACCCGGCAGTCTGGCATCTGTGAACCCATCAGGACCACACACCCTGACCTTCCCTTGCATCAGATTTAAGGTGACCTGTTTGTCTGGGTGCCCATCTGTTTAGAGCCTCCCTTGTGCCTCCACCCCCCCCCCCGAGAGCTCCACAGGGCAGGGGGCACTCTGCTTTGTTCCCCACTGTATCCCATGCACCCAGCACTGGGCTTGGTACACAGCAGATGCTCAACAGATGCACGCTGAACAAACTAACTGGGGGGCAGAGGGCTGTGCCCTCCTTAGACAGGAAGGTGTTCTCGCCCACTGCCCACCCTGATTCCTGCCCCCGAGGCCAGGCCAGGGGCTTGGGCTGGTGCCTCACCGTCAAACTGATACTGGATGATGTTGTTGAAAACCTCCAGGAGGAAGAAGACCAGGTGGTGGTTCTGGGCGGCGGAGAAGAGGAACCAGGTGGTAGAGAAGGCCTCGAGCAGGTGCAGCAGCTTGTTGGCGGCCACCATGGACAGGCTCTTGAGGTAGGGGGACACTGCAGAGGAGGGGCTGGCTCACTCCTGGGCCCCCACCAGCCATCCCTGCACATCCTGAGCCTGAGCGGGACAAGATGCTCCCGCTCCCAAACCCTCCCTGCCCCCTGCCTGTGAAGTCCCCCGCAAAGCCAGGAAGACCAAGCCCCCAGAGGCCAAGGCCACACCGGCCATGCCTTCTGCAGAGCCCCAGGGGGCACTGGGGCTCCACCCTCATCCCTCCACCATGTGGCCAGCCATACTGTTTACAAAGCCACTCATCCATGCCATCTCGTCCACTCCTTCTCACACCTCTGGGGGGAGGTGGGACACAGACAAAACCGTACCGATTTTACAGACAAGGAAACTGAGGCTCAGAGAGGCTCGTAAACTTGCCCAGAGTTTCCCAGTTGTAAAATGATTGGCAGGGTTACAAATTCAGGATCTTTAAGTCTTTCTAGAATATCAGCCTGATAGTCTACATATAATTAAATCCTTTGTTTTGCACAGCCTGTGAGGGGAGGATCAGAGATGAAATGCTATGCACAGCTTGAAGTCACATATTGGTCTGTGTGCGTCCTTGTCTCCTGTCTTTATCCCGGCTGGGGCAGGGCGATGGCTTCCTTAGTCACAGACACATTCTCAGAGCCAGCCACACTTCGCCAGTGCTCAGTTAGGATTCGTGGGATGGAGCCCGTGAGGGAATGAGCACCAGAGTCATGGTTCTTGTCCCAGAGCTCACGGTGCAGCTAGAGGCACCCGAGCCGCCCCACCCACCCTGGAGTCCAGCAGACCACAGAGAAGTTAGTCCCTCCCACCCAGGACCATCCTCTCCAAAAGGCAGCCGTGCTGAAGTCATCCTGCCCCAGCCCACGGCCACCCATCCTTGCCGGGCCGAGCACCCCAGGTGGCCTGAGCCCTCCCGCCACCTCTTCCAGGCAGCTGTCTGCAGTCTGCGCCGGTGGGAGGGGCACATCCCAGCCCCCCAACTGCACTCATCCAAACCTGCACTGTCCAATAAGGTAGCCACAAGCCACATGTGGCCATTAAGCACTTGAAACATAGCTAATCCTAACTGAGCTGCACATGTGAAATACACAAGATTTTGAAGATGGAGTGCAAAAAACAATATAAAATATCTCAATAATTTTTTACATTGGTTACATGTTGAGATGATGGTATTTTGGATGTAGTGGATTAAATAAAATATATTATAAATTTATTGTCACCTGTTTCTTTTTATTTTTTAACGTAGCTACCATAAAATTGACCAATACATAAGTGGCTGTTGGTATATTTCTATTGGACGGGGCGGGTTTGAACCAGGGAGCAGGCAGCAGCAGGTCAGCCTGTGGCCTGGCGCCACCTGGTGGTAAGCACAGAGAAGGCGGGCTCCCAGCCCCCCTACCGTTGACCACGATGGTAAGCAGGCAATCAAAGAGGGGCTGCAGCCGCTGGTGGCCGCTGGTGATGATCTTGTGGAACACCTGTGCAGGGAGGCAGAGGGATGGCCATAAGGTCCCCGCCGCCTCCAGATTCACCCAAGAGGACACCACGCCTATGCCCCCAGGTCCTGGTGGCAGGAGCCCCCTCACCACAATGAGCAGGTCCGCGTGGGTACCGGTGAAGACGGGGATGTCCATGGGCACGCGCACTGAGTAGGGCTTGTTCAGCCGCACCCCGAAGTTCCGCTCCCCGCTCAGAAGCAGCAGAATGAAGACACCAATGTGCATCAGGCCCACCCGAGCTGCGGCATGGGGCATGGGAGGGGTCACCATGCTGGGTGGGGAGGGGAGAAAGGGGGACCCTGGCAGAGACCCATCTTGGGGGGGCTGGAAGAAGCCCTTCCTGGGAGGTCAGAGCCCCAGGCCTGAGCTCCTGGGAGGCAGGACAGACTGGCTGAACCCGCCCCTCTGAGAGGACCCCCCCCCAGGACCCTATGCCCACCCTGGCCTTACACTGATCCGCTCGCGCATCGTTGAGGAAGTAGAGGATGGGAACCAGGATGTCCAGCACATCACTGCTCTTCAGCACAAAGAAGAGGAATTTCTGGGGGTGGGGGGGACAGATGGGTGGGGTCAGCGGGAGGGCAGCTCTGCCCCACCTTCTCCCCTTCCTTGGAGTCTCCCCAGATGCTGTCTCCCCTTCCTTGGAGTCTCCCCAGATGCTGTCTCCCCTTCCTCAGAGTCTCCCCAGATGCTGTCTCCATCCCTGGGCTATCCAGAGTAGCCACTCCCCACTTCAAAGGAGACTGCCACTCGCCAGGCTGGGCCCCTAGAGCCGGCCCACCTTGTTGAAGTCGCAGAGCTTCCAGAAGAGGACCAG
The DNA here is from genome assembly GCA_031878705.1 of Tapirus indicus. Classification (NCBI taxonomy): domain Eukaryota; kingdom Metazoa; phylum Chordata; class Mammalia; order Perissodactyla; family Tapiridae; genus Tapirus; species Tapirus indicus. The sequence goes on from CM062932.1 coordinate 54,034,652, forward strand.
CAGCTCCTGGTGGAACTGGATCTTCTTGGTGGAGTTGGGCAGGTAGGTCTGGAGCAGGGGGTTGGACAGCAGCCGGGCTATGCCCTTGAGGATGAACTGGAAGTCCTGGGTCAGGGAAGAGTAGGGGCCTGTCCAGTCTGGCTCCGGCTTCCTAAGCCAGGCCCCCCGACAAATGCCTCCTCACTTCCCCAGAGCCTGGCGGGCCCAGATTCCAATGTCATCAGTAGCTGTCCTGGGCCAGGCCTCCAGGAAGCTGAGTCCAGGGCAGGTTGGAGAGCCCCCTACCCCTCCGCCAGACCACAGGCTCCCCTGTCCCTGAGCAAGGCTGCTCCTCCTGACCCCTCACATACACACACAGACCCTGAACTGGGCCCCTGCCCACCTGGACTCCTGTTGCCAGGTGCCATCCTCCCGCCCCTCCCATCACCCTGTCACACATGAGGAGCATTCCACCATTCTCAAAGAGCTGCCATCCACTGAGCACCTACTTCTCACGGGGCTGTGCTCTCAACTATTTCTCGCAACAAGGCAAGAAAGCAGTTAGTCCCCATGTTACAGCTGCAGAAGTTAGAGCTCTGGGAACACAAGAACCTCCCCAAGGTCATAAGACACATGAACTCAGGTCTGCCTGGCCTTGAAGTTCACCGTCATTCCCCCTCCCCTAACCTGACATCAGAGCCGCCTCCTCCTGGAAGCCTTCCCAGTTACCCCCACCCAGTTGAGGCCATCAGCCCTTTTCTGCGTCTCGAAACCCTCAAAGTCCCGCCATCACTATCTCACCTGGGGCAGCCCGAGTCCATGGAGACCATGGTTCCTTCACATAGGGGTCAGGACTCCCCCCACCCCCTCTCATCTGCATCCCCTCACCCCTGCAAGGCCATAACCATTGAGGGGGAGCATCAAGAATCCACAGGAGCAAGAGCAGTGCTCGACTCACCTCCTCGCGATGGATGCGGGACAGGTAGTTCACAAACAGGTTCTCAGGGCCTGGAGGCTACAGGGGGGCAGAGCCTGAGATGAGCAGGTGCCCTCACCCCTGCCCCTACCCCAGGCCTAGCTGGCACAGCAGTGCCCCCTCCAGCCTCAGGTACCCCCCGGCTCACCACGAGGTGCCCACTGGGCATCCCTTGCCCAGGCTCTGCTAGAGGGGGTGTCACCCGCCCACAGCCTGGCAGGCGGCTGCCCCCCCATCCTTACGTCAGCGTCGTCCATGGCAGTGCCTGTGGTGGTGCCGTCCACTGTGGGGCTGGTGCTAGTGGCGCTGTCATGATCCAAGGTGACAATGAGCACCTGGGCAGCCTCCTCCACCAGGGGTTCCCGGTAGTCGGAGAAGAGCAGGTGGTTGTAGGGGATCCCATAGCCCACAGGGTCATAGGCACACACGGTGTTCAGGAGGGAGGTGAAGAGGGGTAGCGCGTGTCTGTGGCGGAGAGGAGGGCGGGGCTGCAGAGATGCCACCAGGCCCGACCACGTGGGCAGGTCAGCCAAGCCGCCCCCTCATTCAACAAGTGTCTCAGTGCCAGGCTCTGGGCCAGGGGCCGGCGAGCAGACCCAGGAGCTCGGCCCTTCCTGAGTAGAAGAGACCCCTCCTCGTCCCTGCCTGCATCCCGCACCTAGGCCAGGCTGGGCCAAGGGCAGAAGGAATTTACTACCAGGATTGGGATGGCCATGCATGAGGGGCTCTTTGTAGGAAATCATGTCCACACCCCTTAGATTTTCCCCCCAGGCGCGAAGTCTATTTTTTTCTTATTATTATTTTAAAAGACTTTATTTTTTAGAGCAATTTTAGGTTCACAGCAAAATTGAGGGGAAGATACAGAGATTTCCCATATAGCCCTGCCCCCACACGTGCACAGCCTCCCCTACTCACATCCCCAGATAGCAAAGGGGTACATTTGTTATAACTGATGAACCCACATGGACACATCTGTGTCCCCCCAAGTCCACAGTTACATCAGGATTCACTCTCAGTGCTATACATTCTACGGCTCGGACAGATGTGTAATGACATGCCCCTCAGGATTTTGAGGGCCAGGTACCCTCCCTCCGGGCTTCAGGGAAGGAGTTGGAGGCCCACAGGGCAGTGGGCTTCCCCTCGGGAAGCAGAGCATATGCTCAATCACCCAGCTCCCAGGCCACAGAATGACTCCATTCGGAGATTTGTAGGATGTCAGGGGTCAAGCTCCTCATCTCACGGAAACTTGCAGAAACTGAGACCAGAGAGGAAGAGCAAGCGGCAAAGGGTGACTGTTTGCCTGATAAGGCTGGTGAGGAAGAAAACTCTGGCCAGCCTTGGACTGTGACTGGTGGAGGGGGCCACCTGGGCTCCCTTCTCTTCTGGGAAAGAGAAAAGGTTGGGCAGGCAGCCAGGAAAACCTGAAGGATGAGGGGTGCCACATGGGAATCAGAGTCTGGAAGTAAGAAGGTGAACCATGACCCTCAGGGGCACTAACTCCGGTGCTGCCAGCACAGCCTGGGCACAGCTGGAGTGCATGTACCAGCTCCAAATACTCAATCCCGCCATGTGACACCTCCATGTACTCATATGAGCTCCCATAGCCCACGAGCGCCCCCATGTGGCCGGGCTTCCTCATGCTTCAGGGTATTCGTTACACCCGCTCCCCACCCACTGTCTAAACTGCATGGCCCCATACGAGCCACATGTAGCTATTGAGAGCTTAAAGTGTGGCTGGTCCAAATTGAGAAGTGCTGTAAGTGTAAACTACACACCGGATTTTGAAAACTTAGCATGAAAAGGGAATGTAAAACACCCCAATAACTTTGTACATTGATTACATGTTAATGCTAATATTTCGGATATATTGGGTTAAATGAAATGTATTATTAAAATTAATTTCATCTGTTTCTTTTTCACTTTTTAAATGTCGCTACTAGAAATGTTTAAATTGTATATGTGGTTTGCATTATATTTCTACTTGACAACGCAGCTCTAGACGGAGGACGGAGGACACAGGCAGGGTCACCCAGGGCCCCCCAGTGGGACACTGGATAGTGCCGGCATAGGTGTGGCTGTTAAGTTACAAGTCATCACCACCAGGGGGCAGCACGTCCTCTCAAATAAGACAGGGCTGGAGAGAGGCCTCAGCTCTGGGCTGCCTGGGACCAGGAGGAGAATGGAAAGGCCAGGGGCCCCTCACCTGTTCTCTGTGGAACAAAAGAACTGCACCCACGGGTTGGTGCTGCCACTGTCCGGAGCTGGGGGCAGGTACATAGCCTCAGAGAAGCATGTCAGCAGCAATTTCAGCAGCTCCATCCTTGGGAGGGGGATGGTGAGGGGGAGGGGGGCGTTCAGTACCTGAGGATTCCAGTTCTCCCCCAGGAGGGTGTGCCCACCTGCCCAGCCCCAGCTCAAGTCCATGAAAAGAAACGACCCCCCATTATCCCCGTGAGGCTGAAGTGGGGTCACAAGTGGGCAGAGTGTCCTTGGAAAAAAACCCATGCATGGTTCCCTCTCAGAGCTGTGCAGGGGCCAGGCCGGGGGTCCAGCTCTGCCATAGGCTCTGGGCCCAACACGGCTCACCGGTTCATGTCATGGATGTAGTTGGGCTGGGGGGAGTGAGCAAAGCCCACTCCAGCCTCCCAGATATATTCACAGCTGTCCAGGGAGTGGACGTCCTCCGCTGAGTCCTGGGGACAGTGTCAGGGAGAGATCAGGCAGGGCGTGGCCAGCCCAAGCCCCGCCCCCCCGGGGGCAGAGACTCTCATATTCTCCTAAAGACAGACCCTCAAAATGCCCCAAGTGCTAATGCACAAGGAAGAAATGACTGTTCTCAACCTCTTGAAAGCTAATTTTTCTTCAGTCTGGTCCTTTTACTTGCTCGGCCCAGTTTGAGACAGGAAGAGAGAGATAGGGAGGGAGGGGAATGGAATTGGGTGCCCCTGGTGGTGCGTGGGGGTAGGGGGCAGAGAACACTCAAGGTCGAGTCCATGAGCCCACAGGAAGTGAGAAGGCCAGGCCTCCTGTGTCCAAGCCCCACACCCCCACCCGCCGCCGGGCGAAGACAATGGGTGCCTGTGCCCAGCCTCCCGGATGCAAGGGGCAGGGCCGCGCACCAGTTGGCTCCTCTCCAGCTGTGCCAGACAGCCCAGCTCTCCCGGAGCGGCCCCTGCATCATCCTGCCCGAGGGAACAACGGTCCTAACCCAGGACTAGAGCCCTCCCGGTGGGGGTGGGGGTGGGGGTGGGGGTTGGAGGGCTCTCACCACAGTGCTCCTCCGGTGGCTCTGGACGGTGAAATCTGGGCAGAAGAGCAGGTCAGCGATGGCCAGGAGCAGGGACTCTGCCAGCGGCCGGGCATTCTCGTCATCGTCCTCTCCCTGCTTGAGACACAGCACCCACAGGCCTTCTCAGTGGTAGCTGGTCAAGGAGAGGTGGTCCCTGGACTTGGGGGGTGGGAGGAGGATGGGGTCTGGGCCCAGGCAGGCACCCATGGGCATAGGGATGAAGGAAAAGGAAGTAGACTCCCATCACTCCAAACCTCCCAAGGCAGAAGGGGGACGGAGCGGGAAGCAGGGCTAGGAGCAGTGAGGAAACCTCCCCCCTGACTGGGAGGGGCCAGGCCATGTCCCCTAAACTCCAGAGCCTCAGCCTTGCTGGGAACGGCTGGGAACCACTGAGCCCCGCCTCTCAGCTATTTGCCTGGAGATAAACCCAGGGAGGGGGTGGGGCAGGCGGGAGAGGGAGAGGGAGAAGGCCCGGCGGCCCTGCCCCCATCTCTGCCCAGCTGCCTCCAAACCCCGGAAGAGGTTTGGAGGAATGTGGCCGGCCCTGAACCAAGGTTCTCTCCCTGTCACTGCAACTCCACTCCCCACCCAGCCCCCGCCAAGCCCACAGACCCCTCCTCGCCCCGCCCCGGGCACTGTGGACCAGAAGAAGCCCCTCCAGTCAGGGTCCTCAAAGATGTAGGGCAGCACGCGGGTGAGAAGCCGGCTGCAGTTCAGGACAATCTGCTTCTCCTTCTCCGAATGGCAGCCGCTCTCGGCTCCCTGCACCAGCTTCTCGACGGCCTGTGGGGACGGGCAGAGGGGCATGCTGGAAGGGTGGGGAGTGGGGCCCTGGCACTTGTAGTCAGGATGGGCACCCCAGGCTTCAGAGGGGGAGAGTCAGCAGGGCCACCTTTCCCCACAGGGTCAGCCAGCCCAGGGGGACAGGACGTGGGCCAGAGAGCATCCCTAGAGCATCACAGGAATAAGAGCCTAGCCCATGACTCACTGGCTGAGACCTTGCTAAGTGACCACCCCTCTGAGCCTCAGTTTCCTCATCTGGAAAGTAGTGACACTAACAGTACCATCCACACAGGGTGAGCTAAATGAGCTGACCTGTGGAAAGTGCTCAGCAAAGTCTGGCCCAGAAGAAGCCTCACAGATGGCAGGCAGCCGTGATTACTTTCCCCCAGAGCCCAGCTGGTGGGGAGAAGTAGGTGAAGCCTCAGGACTGCCCAGCCCTGGGCAGGTGGGATGTCCTGGGTGCCTCCCCTCTCGGATGGCAGGGCTGGGTCAGCTTCAGCCTCCCTGGGAGAGTGGGAAATGGCTCCGCTGGGCGTGGCAGCGGGGGGCCAAGCACCCCTCACCTTGTAGCACAGAGTGGCCAGGTTGGAGGGTGATTCCTCCCGCACGGCCCGGATCTCCGCCGCCGGCACCAGCGCAAAAACATCCTGCACCGAGGTGGCTGTGTCTGCCCAGAACTGGTCCCAAAAGGCGTCATCGGTGGCTTCCACGGGCTGTGGGGGAGCCCAGTGTCCAGAGTTGCACAATCCCTTGCCAACAGGCCCACAGTTTGCCCAACGTGTAGCCAACAGAGCAGGGAAGCCACGGTCCCCCTGCTCCATCCCTGCTGGTGCCCAGGAGTCTTCTCACATTGGGGACATCCTTCAGCCACCATGAGGCTGGCACAGGCAGACTGGGGACACTTGGCACGGATGGTCAGGGGTCAGATGGGCACTGAGTTCAGCAGCCAAAGCCCCGCCCAGAACTCACTGCTGTCCTCTGGCAGGGCCTTCCCACCTGGGTACCTCCCCAAGCCACACCACTAGGTCAAGCGCCCAGGGACCAGACCCAGGCTGTGCCCCTCCACCTGGGAAGAAGACAAGGGGACATGTGCTCATTTCCACTCACCCAAGCTGCACCCTCAGCCCCAGCCTCCACTCTCTCCCGGCACACTCAACAGATGCCACATCTAAAGGAGCCAACCCCCACGGCTCTCTGACTGCACTTGCTCCTCTCGGTGCCCATGGGTGGCGGCACTGCACTCAGGCCACTCTTGCCAGGGCCCCACCTCCAAATTCACCTCCTCAATCCCACCTCCACATTGTGCCCAACCCGTGTTCAAAGCATAGCGCCAAAGGCACTGCTCCTTCAACAAGGACCTCTGGGGCTCCCACTGCCTGCAGGACTGAGTCCAGAGCCCGGCCAGACAGTCAGCAAAGATCTTACCTAAACACACCTCCATGCATGCACACACACACACTTTTATTTTCTTTCCCCACGACACAACCCAGCCATATCTTCTCTGCCTTTGTTCAGACTGTCCCCCCTTCCCAGCATGCCCACCCCTTCTAAGACATTTCAAAGTCCCACTGGCCCTATTGAGACAATATGCCCTAAACACATTTATGCCTTTTGAATCATATGGGCAGCCATACAGGCAACCAATTTGAATCATAAACTGCACGTCTAGAAACGCTTCCTCAGGAAAGGATCAGAGATGTGCATGTATGAGGATGTTTCCTGAAGCGTTATTGTTGATAACAGTGAAAAGCTGGAGTCAACCTAAATCACCACCAATCCGGGAATGCTTGAAAAGTTAAGGCACATTCATACACTGGAATATTATGCAGCTATCAGAAGCACATTTTCAAAGAATATTAACGAATGGAAAATGCTCACAGTACAATGTTGTGTGAAAAGGACAAGATATAAAACTAACTATAGGGTGACCACAGTTCTGCGTAAATTACACAGTAATAAAGGCCCCGACAAAAATGGCAGCATGTTAACAGCAATTACCTCTCCGGGTAGTTTCCTTTTTCTTTATATTTTTCTGTGAGCTCATGTAGTACTATTTTTTTTCTTTGAATGTTCATCTGTTGAGGGGCCAGGATATCCAAAGCACTGTTACCCTTCTGAATAGCACTTCCTGCAAGAGACCTGCCCGGCTTGCTCCCATCAACCCAGCCTTCTCCCTTCTCTGGAAGGCCTGATAAAGGGCCCTGCGACCACCACAAATCCACACATAATGTGCATGACTCTTATCATCAACAAAAACATATATATCTTGTTAAAAAATAATTCTGGAGCCAGCCCTGGTGGTCTAGTGGTTAAGATTCGGCGCTCTCACCGCCTTGGCCCGCGTTCGTTTCCTGGTTGTGGAACCACACCACCCATCTGTCGGTTGTCATGCTGTGGCAGCGGCTCACATAGAGAACGAAACTAACAACTAGGATACACAACCATGCACTGAAGCTTTAAAAATAATAATAATAATAATAATTCTGTTCTCTGAAGCTACTTCTTCCAAGAAATCGCCCAGAGCTCTGGACTGCCAGGCTTGCTCCCACCTTGGAAGCCCGCTCCCCACCCCGCTCAGTCACTCATCCTAGTGCCTGATTCCAAGGCTCAGTGCACATGCCTCCAGGCCCCATGAGTCCACTGGCCCTTCTTCCCTGACCTTGCAGTTGAGGCATACCGCAGACGCTCAGCCAATATTTGTTCAGCTAAAGGCTGTAATTAATCCTAGAGACCCCTTCAGCCTGGTCACTGGGCAGGGCTGAGCACACAGTGGGGCTGTCCAAACTCAGGGCTGGGGGCTAAAAGGTGTATCCTGGCCCACTCCCTGGGCTACAGGGCAGCACATGGCCATGGCCCTCAGCACAGACCTGGCACCAAGGCCTGCTCAGTCCCAGAACTGGTAGAGCCAGTTAGCTGAGGGAGAGGAACAAAGGCCAAAGGAGGGGCCCTGAGGCTGAGGTTTGCTGGCCCTCATGCCCACAGTCAGGACAGCCTTTGACACTCACTGGGGTCCAGGGGCACCACACCCCAATATGGGGGACCGGGGTGGGGGTGGAGAAGGACAACCCAGAAAACATGCCGAGCCCTCCCCACTCTGGGAAGCTCCCATCTATGACATTTTCCCCCCCTCTCAGGTAGCCACTATCCCTTTAAAGAGGCAGAAACTCATCTGCGCACCAAGTGGACTTGACCTCTGACCTAGTTCATCAGGCAAGTGTCACCTAGGGATTAAATTTGAAAGGAAGAAAGAGACTTAGGAGGGATCTTAGGAGGGCCAGGTTAGCCCAGCCAGAAAGCAGAGGAAAGTCCCAGCTATGGGAGCTGGCCTTGAACTTCCGGAGTGGCTACTTTCACCTCCCCCACCCTCAACTTGGACCTCATCTCCTGGTCCCACTGTGGCTCAAGACTTCAATTTGGTGACCATTACCTGAGCATACCAAGCTAGCCTGATGCTACAGGTATTGGCCAGGGTCACTGGGGCCCCTTAGGCTTCTGAGGGGAGGGACATGGCTTAGCTCCTGCCTCAGTTACCCGAGCTGGGTTCCACCCAACCCAAGGAAGCTTCTAAAATCTGAGCCAGTTTCTTTGTAAAGAGTATTTCTGCTGGAGGTGGGCAGGCCCATGCTGCCAGGGCATAGGGACTGAACTATCCTGGGGGAAAACCAGATACGCTTACCCCAGTTTTGCAGGACCTGCTCAGGCCAGACCCCCCACCAACCTGGGGGACCAGCTGCATCCTTTGAACCTCTCTGGGGGGATGAGGGAAGGACTAGCAGTGCTCTAGCCTAAGGGTGACCTGTTCTGGAGGACTGTGTCACTACAGCATTCACACACACAGACACGTGCACATGTAAACAGGGACTACCAGGCCTCGTCTGGCCTATAGCAGAGAGTCTCCAAACAGGCAGGATCAAGGAGAGGGGCCCAGGTCCAGGAATATCCCCCCTCCAGGGCCCCACCCACCCTGAGAAAGGCTCAGGAAACACAGCCAAAGCTGCTGGCCCTCAGGACCAGGGTCAGGCCTAGTCCAGGGCAGGAAGAAAACAGGATGCAGAGCAGGAAGGGAAGGCCAAGCAGTGGCAGCTCGGGCCCAGGCCATGGGAAAAGGTGCTGGATCGGTTTCTCTGCTGCCCAGAGCAAAAATCTGTGTTCACAGCACAGGCTCTGAGGGCCTGGGACTAGAGGACACCCTGTGGACAACTGGCCTCATTCTCCTTGGGGACATTGAGTGGCAAGGTCTGGAATGACCATTTGGGATCTGGTCCTCACTTCCAAGCTGCCCAAGACAGGTCACTACACAGAGCCAGAGGCTTCAGCCCCTGAGGGTCACTCTCTCCAGGCAGCCCAGGCCCCCTCCCACCTGCAGGGCCCCAGTGTTCTCTAGAAGGAAATCCAAGCTGGTCTCTGGCTCCGGTCCTGTCCCAAGCCAACTCATTGGGAAATGGGACAGCAACGTCTCAGTCAGCTCTGTGATAGGACTGCAGCCAGGGAAAGACCGAGGCACACTGTACTTTGGGGAGGGGGCCAGAGCAGATAGGAATCTAGTCCACCCAGACCCTTTAGTACCCAGCTGAGCTAGTCCTGCTGGCCCAGCAAAAGACCCTGGCTGCTAAGCCAACAGCCCATAGCTCATTTCACCAACAAGGTGTTTCCCTCCCCAGATAGGTAAACATGGGAGCCTCCCCTCCCTCCTCTCCTGTGGCTCCATATTGAGAGCGGGCCCACCCACCACCCACAGACCTAGAAGCCCCATCCAAAGAAAGCCAGGTGCCAGAACTAACCAGGAGCCATGGGGGAAGTGGCAAGAAGCAATGTCTGGTTTCTATCAAGTGCCTCTCAGCTGGGGCTGGACTCTCCAGAGGCCCTGAGCATTTGCCGGGCACCTGACTTTTCTCTCCTGGGAACAAGAGAGTGTTGTCTGGCCTCTGAAGCTGTGACCAGCTGGCTGTGGGGAGATGGCTCCCTCGATCCCACTCTAACTGCTAAGAGCAAAAGGAGCTTTGAAGGTGGGGGTAAGAGGAAAGTCCCAGATGGCAGCAGGTCCTGACTCCCTTGAAAGTGGGAGATCTTGGGAGTCAGGGTTGGGCATCTCTGAGGCCAGAGCAGCCTGGTACAAGGGGTGAGGAGAGAAGGGGTGGGCAGGGAAGCAGCCTTGCTGGGGCCGTGTCCTGTGTGTTGGGGGCAAAGAAGTAGCCTCTGTGCCACTTGTGGACTCAAGGGGGTGTGCAAGCATGGATTAAGCTTAAAGACACCCCCAAGCACCACACCAGCCAGTCAAGGGCAACCTGGAGTGTTCTTAGCCCTGACCTGGAGAACAGAGGGTACCGGCAAACACAGCCATCCCCACCGCCAGGCCTCAGAGTAGGAGCCTCCTGGAGCAGTGCTTCCCAGCTGGGAAAGTGGACTCCATGGGCCTGGGAACAGGTCCTCTTGACAGGCTGCAGTGCTGCCTGCCACTCTTTGCGTGTACCCAGGAAGACCTGGGCCTTCTCTGGCTGTGGGCATCGACATGGGCCCAGCGAGGCGGCTGCCGCCGCGCACCAGCTGTTTCCCCGACCCAGGCAGGCGCTGGCCCGGCTTTGTTTGCATTGAGTCAGCCGGGTCTGTGCGTCCCGGACCAGCGGGCACAGAGGGGCAGGGAGGGGAGCAGGGAGGTGGATGGGTGAGTGGGGGCGGGGAAGGCTGAAGATGCGAGGCTAAAGGGGCAGAGGGGGGCGTGCAGGACAGGGGGCGGACAGCAGCGGCGTTGGCTCAGGGAGTAGGCACACGTCAGCCTAAGGTGGCAGCAGCGGCTGCGGGGAGAAGGATGTTCCCGGGAGAGGAGGCTGGGGGTGGGGGACTAGGGGATGGAGCCCTGGTGTACAGGCCAAGTGCTCCCGCTCCGGCCCTGGCTTCAGCGTCACCCTCGGGGCCACCCGGTCCCCCCAAGACCGGACAAGCCAAGTTCGCGCAGCCCCTGGCCCTGCCCAGCCCCCAGCCCGGCAGGTGGGTGGGGAAGCCGGGGACCCGTGCGCACCTGCGTCTTGGTGGTGAGCTGGATCACCGCCTTTCGGAAGTTCAGCTTGGAGTCGGCCGACCCCATATCGCTGGAGCCCGCTCCGGCCCCGACTCCCGCCCCGGCCCGGGCTCGGGATCCAGCTGGAGCTCCAGCTCCGCGGCCCCTGCTGCTCTCGCCGGAGCGGAGCGGCGCGCCCCTCCCACCGGCCCGGCGTCCACCCCGCCCCCTGGCTCCGCCCCGTGTGGCTCCGCCCTCCGCACCTGCCGCGCCCCGCCCCGTCCACTCCCGGCGCGGGAGTCCGCCGCTCAGATCAAAGGCCGCAGGGCCTCAGCCGACCCCGGTGCCTCCGCTCCCTTCCTTCTGCGTGGGAGCGTTGCCTCCTCTCCGTCCCTCCCATTTCCACCCAGCCCCCAGGGCCCGCAACCCTCCCAGCCTCCCGCCCACCGCCCCCTTCCTCACCCTTCGTCCCCAAGCCATCACTGGGCCCACAGCTTCTCAGCCAGCCCTCTACCTCCTTGTCAATCCCTGTCCTCATTCCTTTTTTTTCTGAGCATCTTCTCTCTTGGTTTCCCTTTTTCTGACTGGTCAAACCCACATGTCCAGGCAGCCCCGCTGTTATTCCAGCCACAAGCCCCGTGCTCAGCCCTCCGTTCTGTGGAAGGGAGGCCACTGACTCAGGGTCCCAGCTTCGGGAAAGCAGCTCCCCAGGTCTGATGAGAGCAGAAGGTCCCTCCGGGTCCTACAACTCCTTTCTGGCCTCCTGCCTACCCTGAGAATCCTTTTAGGTCCATCCATTTCAACAGATGTGTTGAAGGTCTGGTATTTACCCGCACTGTGTCAGAGACGGGGGGTCTAGGGGGCTTAAGTCACAGGGCCTGCCCTTTATGAGCAATTAGCTATGGAGAGAAACAAGGAAAGAATCAGCTATGGTTCAACCCAGTGAGTCTTTGTTAGTGGCTAACTAATAATAATAATAATAATAATAATTGACGACAATATCTCTAACCCAGCAAAAACCTACCTCTGAGGTAGGTATTATCCCCATCTTATATTCGGGGAACCTGAAGCTCAAAGCAGTTGGGTTATTTGTCCAAAGTCACACAACTAGTAAGGAACAAAGCCCAAAAAGCAAATCCAACTCTGGCCCCAAAAGAAGCTGCACTTTTTCCACAACAACATCATCTTGTATACTATGTCTGGAAGCTTCTGGAAATCCTAGATACTTCAAAAGGACATGACATTTAGCTTCAACAGGAATTCCACAGGTGAAAAATGAAGGGTGCACCATCCAGGCAGCGAAAGGGTGGCACAAAGCAGGGTAGGACAGGTGTGGCTGTAGGGAGGAGGAGGACAGGGATGTCACCATGTCACCGAATGAGCAAACTTGACAGGAGAGCTCGGTCCTTGCTCCAGAGGTAGGTTTTCCCTGCACTGGATGAAATCCTGGGCAGGCTCCATGGCTTTTCTAATCACTCTGAGATAACGAATAGTACCTTTATTTGGCATTAAAAAACAAAAATCCAACACTCCACAAATCACCCAACCCCAGTCCAGGCCAGAGTGACATTAAAAACTCTGCATCTTAGGGGCTGGCCCAGTGGCATACTGGTTAAGTTTGTGCGTTCTGCTTTGGCGCCCCGGGTTTTGTGGGTTCAGGTCCCGGGTGTGGACCTACACACTGATCATCAAGCCATGCTGTGGAGGCGTCCCACATGCAAAATGGAGGAAGACTGGCAGCAGATGTTAGCTCGGGGCTACTCTTCCTCACCAAGTAAAAAAAAAACTCTGAATCTTAAACATTAGGGAGATGCAAATTGAAACCACAAAATGATAACCATTACATACCTATTAGAATGGGTTAAAAAAACAAAATAAAGGGGCCGCGCGGTGGCGCAGCGGTTTAGTTCGCGCTTGGCAGCCCGGGGTTCGCGGGTTCGGATCCCGGGCGCCCACCGACGCACTGCTTGTCAGCCACGCCGTGGCGGCGTCCCATATAAAGTGGAGGAAGATGGGCACGGATGTTAGCCCAGGGCCAGTCTTCCTCAGCAAAAAGAGGAAGATTAGCAACGGATGTTAGCTCAGGGCTGGTCTTCCTCACAAAAAAAGAAAATAAATAAAATAAATAAAATAAAATGTGACAATACCAAATACTGGTGAGGAGGGGGAGCATTAGTTTCTTATGAAGTTAAATATAGAATTACTATATGACTCAGTAATCCCACTCATGGTATTTCCCCAGGAGAAATGAAGACATATATCCACACAAAAAGCCTGTGTAATGCTTACAGCAATTTCATTCACAATCCCCCCAAACCGGAAACAACCCAAATGTCCATCACCTGGTAAGTAAACAGATTGTGATTCATCCACACAACAGGACTAATATTCAGCAACAAAAAGGAAGAAACTATTGATACACGTGGCAACAGTGTGGATGAATCTCAAAAGCATTGTGCCAGACACAAAAGGCAATGTACTGTATTTTATCATTTATGTGACATTCTGGAAAAGGCAAAACATTGGGACAGAAAACAGATCAGTGGTTACTGTGGGCTGGGAGCAGGATGAGGGGATGGACTATGAAAGGATATGAGGAAACTTTTGGGGGCGATGAAAACATTCTGTGTTTTGATTGTGGTAGTGGTTCCATGGCTGTATGTGTTTGTCAAAGTTCATGTAACTGTATATCTAAAATGGGTGAATTTTACTGTATGTAAATTACACCTCAATAAACTTGACTTTAAAAAAAAACGAAAACCAAGAGCAGGTGCTAACTGACCATTCCAAGGGAGTAATTGTGAGCCCCTTGGTCTTGCCCGTCACTTAGAGCCATTTCTGTGGTTTGCAATCAGGAGCTCCAAGTGGCCCCGAAATATTACTGGTCACCCGTGGACCTTGCTCTTCCCGTCAGCTTTCATGGGACGGATTTAAATGAGTCCATTTATCCTCGTCCAACCTCAGGAGGTCTGCTCCCATGCACTGGGCGTTCAGCTCCTCAGAAAATCTTAGTGTCCATCTCCAGGAAATCTTACGAGGTCCCTGTACACTCTCACACCCACAGTAGGGAAAAAATATTAACATTGTCTTGAGGAATGTGCCCACTAACACGTCTAGGTGGAAAAATACCCATTTCTCCCCACCATCTGTTTACTGTCCCTAAGTTAAACTTAACATCCTTCCTGATTCCACCAATGATGTTTTTAAAATGCTGTAAGTTATTTTTAGCGAGGCATACTGAAGAGGGAAAATGGCCTAATGACGAATTTGCTTTAAAATACTGCTGCAAAGCAAACAAGAAAAAGACGGGCAAGATGAAGCAAATGTGGCAGAATCTTGGTGGTTGTTGAACCTGTGTTGGGCATGTGGAGATTCATTGTACTATTCTTTCTACTTTTGTGTGCCCTTGAAAACATTTATAGTAAAATTTTTTTGAGAAAAAGACTGGACTTATGCAGAAAAAAATATTAGTAGTAAAACATAGGTTTTGAAAGTTCTTCTCTCTTATTAATTTGATGGTTCCCCAGTAGGTTTTTAGCTATGATTTCCCATATGGAAACCATGCCGTGTCCTCCTTTTATGCCCAGCATAAAGGAAGAGTCGCCAGTCTGTGGCTCCCATGGCCCTCCTTGGAGCCCTTTTTTCTGAGTTCAACCACCAATCATGCAACAAACAGTGACTCAGCACCTACCAAGGGCCAGGTACCTTGCAAGGTGCTAGGATCTGAGCTACAAAGCAAGTTCCTACTGCCGAGAGCAAGAGAGAAACACAGGGCAATGATACGGGCAACAGAGAGTTGTGGGGTCAAGGGTGGGAGTCTGTCCAGGGCTGTGGTGGGAACAGATGAGGAAAGACTCAACAGAGTAGGGGAGGCTGTGCTGAGGTTTGGAGGATGACTGAGAGTATCAGTCAGGGTCTCAACAGGAAAGAGATGGAACATTCAGACAGAGAAACCAAAGAGAGTTTAATCAAGGAGAAGGGAAACCAAAAAGGGCTGTGAAGCACTCTGGGGCTAGGAACAGTGGAAGCCTCAGCCATCCTTAAGCCTGCAGGAGCAAGGGGAGAAATGGTTGCCAGAACCCAGAGAAAGAGAGCCCGGTAGGAGAGAGCCTGTGGGGTCTGGAAGGGAGGGAGTTGTGGGATAGATGCCCCACATTCACTCTTCTTCTGCCCCCCTGATTTTCTGCTGGTACTTCCTATCAGTGGGCCCACAGACAGCAAGAGAACAAGGGAGCCCATTGATGCAGCCCACAAAAGCTTCAGCCTCCTGGGCATGGAGCAGATGGAGAAGATGGAAAGTGATCTGAAAGGGCAAATGGAACATGTCCAACATCCAGGTAGGAGGAGCAAGGGGCAGGAAGGCCCGGAAGCTTGGTACATCCAGAGAACAGAAACACCTAGCTAGGGTGAAATGTAGAGAATAAGAGATAAAGCTTGAGAGGTGTGCCAGGACTAGACCATAAAGGGCTGAATACACCCTCTTAAGGAGCTTTTATCTTATTCTATGAGCAATGGGGAGCCTTTGAAGGAGGAGAATGTCATTGAATATCATTGTGTCTTAACAAAGTCATTCTGGCTGCTGCAGGGAAGACACAGACCTGAGCACTGGGAATCCAGCTGGGAGGTGAGAGATGATGAGGGCTGAACCCAGGCAGTCATGGGTGGGGTGGATGAAGGTGATGTTGGCGAGGTGGAATCTTGGAATTTGGTTGTCATTTGATGTGTGTTCTTGGTACTACTGCTGTGTAACAACCCCCCCACCAAACTTAGTGTGAAACAATAACCATTTTATCGTAACTCAGACAAGACTCAGCTGAGGTGGCTTGTGTCTGCTCCACGATGTCTGGGGTCTCAGCTGGGAAGACTAGAATGGCTGGGGGAGGGGTTAACTTGGAAGAGCTGGGAGCTGGAATCACCTGGAGGCTTCTTCACTCATAGCTGGCACCTGGGCTGGGAGGGCTCGGAGGACTCGGAGGCTGGGCTCAGCTGGAACTGAAGATGGAAGCACCAAAACAGGGCCTTTGCATGTGGCTTTGGCTTCTCACAGCAAGGACGCTGGGCTCTGAGGCAGCGTCCCAAAGGGTGCACACAAAAAGGGTGTCCCAAGAGAAAGAGGAAGAAGCTGCATGGCCCTTTAGTATGGAGCCTGGGAATAACATATAAAGTCACTTCCACCATGCTCTATTGGTCAAAGCAGTCATAAGCCCACTGGATTCAAAGGAAGGGGACATACACTACACCTCCCCATGGGAGAAGTGTCAAAGAAGTTGGCACCATGTTTAAAACTGCCACATTGTGGGCGATTCTGTTCTCCACACTTCTCCCCCCAAGCCCAACCCTTCTCTCTCCTGCCCTTTGTCTCTAAGTCTCCTCATCTCAGTAAATGACATCTTCCAGGTGCTCAAGCCAGAAATCCAGTGTCACCCTTGATGCCTCTCCTCTTGTCACCCCCATGTCCAATCCATCACCAAGTCCTGATGACATTATCCCCTGTATATATTATATTATATATGTGTATATTATATTTTCTACCTCCCTCATCTCCACTGCCCCCACCTTTGCCAGGGTCCCCATCATCTCCCATCTACAACAGCCTCCACTCCTGCCTCCTCTAATCTATTCTCTGTAGAACAACCCAAGTAACTGTAAAACGCAGCCCACAATACTCCCCCACTGAAAACACCTCGGAACCCTTTGTTAGGAACAATCCTTGAAGGGCTGCACGGTGACCTCCAAGGCCCTGCCCCATCTGGGCCCTGCTCCCCCTTCCTCATATAATAATAATGATCCTAAAAGCAAACACTGAATAGTGCTTGAATGGCCCAGGCACTGTTCTAAGCACTTGGCCTATGTTCACTCATTGAATTCCCCCAATGAGCCCATGAAGAGGTATTAAAGGAGTAAGGGTGAGGCCCCAGGAGGACACTCTTGGCATGAGCATCCTAGTGGTCACTCCACTGATGACAGGCCTGGAGGGTTTAAACTGCAGAGATTTGAGGTAGACATACGGAAGCACTTCCTGACCACGACTGTGAGAATCTAAAATAATTCCCTTTTCAGAGCAGACAGTCATCTGGCACACACTCAGATGGTGTACTGGGGAAGGGGGGATGGACACCAGTGACCTCACTCATTCAAATGGATTGAGCGCCTTACCCCGCCAGGCGCTGACCTCAGACTGGTGGAGGGGACAGATGGGGCGAGATCATTCAGTGCAATGTGTGCCCAGCGCTGGAATGACCAGTCTAGGGACAGGGAGGGCAGCGCAGCCTGCAGGGGTGGGGGCACCCGAGGAAGGTGTCCCGGTGTCGCCTGATCCCTTGACCTCAACCCAAGATGCACAGCGTGTGGGGCCGGTGGCTACCCCGAGGGCCAGGGGCGCGGCTGGGCACCCTGCCCCTCCCCCAGCGTGACTCGTGTGACTGGGAGCGGCCGGGTCCCTCTAACGTCACCGCTGCCTGCGCACACGCCGTCATTTCCGGTGGGCTGGGCTGGGGGCCTGGGTGGGGTAGCGAGGCTGTGCGGGGGGGGGGGGGCAGTGGCGATTATGCAGCCGGCCGTCGTGGCAGGGTCCCCAGCCCCGCCCCGTGCCGAAGCGCGCTCGCGGGGAGGGCGTTTCCGTCGTGGGGTCCGGCTCCGAGCGCCCCCGCGGTTCCGTGTCTGTCCTCTGGTCTCACATCCAGGATCTGGGCTTGCATTTCCGGGGAGTTCGGGTGGGAGCTCGAGAAGCGCTCCCGCTCGCCGCAGTGTGAAACCGACCCCAGGGGAATCATAATGCCCACGGCCTGGGGGACATCGAGTCCACCGGGGACTTGGGCCATCAGCACCCAATCTTAATGCGCCAGACAAGGAACACCACGGAGTAGGTCTGCCTGACACACAGATGAGGTACCAGGCTCTGGGGGTTACCAAGGTCAGGTAGTTTATACATCCCACCCGCTGCCCGGCACAGCTCTCGACCTGCTTTGACTAAATTAGAGGGAAAGGCCTGAACCGGATCCCAGGGCTTGTGGGCTGGTAGCTCAGGGAAGCTGAGGCATTTCCTCCTTTGAAGGCAGACCTGATTTTCCTCCTCATGGGATACTTTAGAAAATACAGTCTGCCCTGAAGGCACAGGGAATGGTCCCATCCGGCCAGGAGCCTGCATTCCCATGAACCAAATCAGGCGAAGGGCTCAGCAGGCACCCCCCATTCCTCAGCCAGCCACAATTCTGGGGGTCACCCAGGCCTCGATCCTCTATCCCCTACAGAGGGGGACAGGGAGGCTCCACCAACCTAACAGAGTTGGTTGCCCAGCTTCAGCCCACCCTGCACCCCACACTTGCCTCATGGGACCCAGGGGGCATCCAGCCTGAATCAACCCTACACTCAGGCAGCAATGAGAATCCAGGTTTTGTGACATGCTTGTCCCTGCCAGGCAATACTTCTGGGATAGGGGGAGGGGGGTGGGTGGCTATAGGAAAAGAGGATAATTTGGAGGCTGAGACTGCAAATAATAATGCTGCAAGATAAAATAATGCTGAGGCTGTGGCCAGTGTGGCAAAGGCCAACAGCTGAGAGATGACCCGGGAGCTGGATATTTTCAAACATGGGGGGTCATCTAAGTCTTCGCTGAAAGCATCCTTAGCTCCAGGGGTTGGAGATAAATCTTCAGGTTGTAGGAGGGTTGCATTTCATTGCTCTGGCAAGAGGGGGGTCCCTGCTAGCATCCTCACTGCCCAGGCCCTGGCCCTCAGCCTTTGCCCTGCTCTCCTCTGAAGAATTCCTAAGCTCCCTGGAGTAGCCCTGGTTGCTGTGGGTACATTTCCACAGAGCTGCAGAAGGAGGAAATGAACAAATGGCTGGGTGGTGAGGAGGCAGAGACTGAATCTGTGAACACTTGGTGGGCTTGGGGTCCTGACAAGATCCCTCTGGAACTCAGCCCCTCAACCTGCTTGTCCCTTAGACTCATTTTGTCCCCCCTCAGTAAATGGCATCACCATCGCCCAGTTACTGGAGCCAGAAGTCTAAGGCATCTCTCTGATTCTTCAGTCAATTCATCTGTACATCTTAGTTCTACATCCCAAATATTTCTCATCTTGCTTCATTTCCACTGCCACCAGCCTTGCCCATTCCAAGTGACCTCCCTTCTAGCCTATCAGAAAAGCCTCCAAACCGGTCTTCTTGCTTCTCCTCTTGCTCCCCTCCAATCCATGCTCCAAAATTGCCAGTGATAGTTTACAACTGAAAATGAAAAGCCTTTTATTGGTTCTCTTTGTCCAATAAAAAAAAATGTACAACTGTGGGGGGAAAAAAATCCCAACTCTTTCTCATGGCCCTAACTCTAATTTTGTCTCTCCCCTATCCACTCCATTCCAGCTACACTGGGCTTCCATCAGTTTCTAATATATAGCAAGCTCTTTCTGCCTGAGGGCCTTTGACCTTGCTGTCTCCTCTGCCTGGAACACTCTTCCCCCAGAGCTTGGCATGGCTGGCACCGTCTCATCCTTTAGGTGTTAGCTTAGCTGTCATCTGAGGGAGGACTTTCCTGAACGCTGAATCTAAACCTTCTCCCAGACTCTCTCGCAGAACCCTGCTAATTTCCTTCACAGCACGTGCTGCAGGTTGTAATAATTTATTTATCCCCACTAGAATGAAAGCTACACAAGGGCAGAGGTTGCCTGTGTCTCAGCCATAGGGTGTTTTTTTCCTTTGTAAGTAAACTAATTTATTGAAATATAACATATAACATCGTAAGTGTATGGGTCGATGATTTTCACAAATGAACACACCTGTGTAACCAGCACCCAAATCAGGAAATAAAACACTCCTAGCCCTTCAAAATGCCCCATATGACTCCCCAAGGCCAAACACTAACCTGATTAGATTCATTTTTGCCAGTTTTGAACTTTATGTAAATGGAATCATGACCCTCAAAGATGTCTACATCCTAATCCCTAGAATCTTTAAATATGTTACCTTGCATGGCAGATGGGACTTTGCAGACATGACTAAGTTAAGGACCTTGAGATGGGGAGACT
The DNA here is from genome assembly GCA_031878705.1 of Tapirus indicus. Classification (NCBI taxonomy): domain Eukaryota; kingdom Metazoa; phylum Chordata; class Mammalia; order Perissodactyla; family Tapiridae; genus Tapirus; species Tapirus indicus. The sequence goes on from CM062932.1 coordinate 54,054,694, forward strand.
ATGCTGGATTATCCAGGTGGGCCCAATGTAATCACAAGGGTCTAAAAGTGGAAGAAGGAAGCAGAAGAGGTCGGAGTGATGCAACGTGAGAAGAACTCAACCTGCTGTTGGTGGCTTGGAAGATGGAGGAAGGGAGCCATAAGCCAAGGAATGTGGGCAGCCTCTAGAAGGTGGAAGAGGCAAGGAAACAGATTCTCCCCTGGAGCCTGCAGAAGGGAACACAGCCTTGCAGATACCTAGATTTCAGCCATTGAGATGCACGTCAGACTTCTAACCTACAGAACTATAAGATAATAAATTTGTGTTGTTTCAAGCTGCTAAATTTGGGCTAGTTTGTTATAGAAACAATAGGAAACTAATACAAGTATTTACTCTTTGTGTCTGGCATCTTTCACTCAACATTTTATTTGTGCTATATAATATTCCATTGCGTGAATACACCTCATTTTATTCATTCACTATTGATGGACATTTGGGTAGTTTCCATTTTGGAAATAGTTTCCTATTATCGGTAGTGTTGCTATGAATATTCTTGTACATGTCTTTCAATTAACATCTGTACATATTTCTGTTGCACATATATTGGAGCAGAATTGCTGGGTTATAGGGTATGTGTTTATAGTGGATGCTGTGATGCATCCCCAGACTCTCCTGCAGGAGAAGAGAGGAGCTGAAAAGAGCTCCTTTGCCCAAGGTCACACCTGCTTCCCAGGGGCAGTCTGTACCCATTCAGCTACTGCTTGATATGTGAAGGGGGTTATGTAAAGGCCTTCCCCTCACTGCCGCTTAGAATAGCTTTGAAGGGTCACCCACAGATTCAGAGCTGTCCAGGAATCAGGGGAGGCTTTTGTCAAGGCCACATTGCAACCCAACTTCTCCCTCTGCCAACTCTGCTTCCTTCTCTTCCCCCACAGGTGTTGATCCTCCCAAAAAAGCTGAACACTTTGTCACCAAATGGGTCATTTGGTCATTTGTGAAGTGCCTGGTTCAAGTCTTTTGCCCACTTTTCCACTAGATTGTCTTTCTTTTTCTTGTGGATTTGCAGATGTTCTCTATTTTCTGGATACAAGTCCTTTGTTGGATACATTTGCCTTATGTATTCAGAGCTGGATCTACTCAGGGCGCCTCAACAATACCAGCACATGATCGTCCTAATAAAAACGAGTTATATAAATGCTTGAGTCTGAAAACTCCTTTAAGGAAAGAATCCTTGGATCGATATCCATATAGGATATGGATCCCAAGGAGAGGGAAACAGGACCTTAAAGGGAAAGGCCCAGAATGCAAGTAACACATCCTTAAACTTCGCCACTTCTGGCCTGAGCTTCCTGGCCACAGGCATTTAAACATTCAACTTCTTAAAGGTAACTGTAAATTCGTATTCATTCATTCGAAGAGTGTCCATGGAAAGTATCAATGGGCCAGCCTGTTCTAGGCACTGAGAAACTAGCTGTGAACAAGAGAAAGATCCTTGGTTCCAGGAGATCTAGAGGGAGAGAGACAAAACAACAAGTAAACAAAATAAATTAATTTCAGACTGTGAGCGGTAAACTGAAGGAGTCGAACTTGAGGGAAGGTGGGGTTGATCCAGCAACAGCCGGACCAAGGCACCAGGGAGATCCCGCCCCGGCCCCGCCTCCAGCTTTACATACGTCTCCTGATTGGCCGGAGGCGGCCGGCCCCACCCCGAGGAGCGGGCGGCTTGGGAAGCGCGGGGCGGACCCGGCCAAGATGCAGCGGCGGCTCCGGGTGTCGCCGGGCGGGCGTTGGGCAGCGCCGGCCGGAGCCGGGCAGGGGGCGCCCGCTGCGGCACCCGCGCGCTCCTAGCGCCCCAGACCTGCCGGCGGGCCCGGGCCCTCCTGGCTGCCGTCCCGCCCGCCGTCGCCGCCCCTCCACCCTTTGTGCTGCCGCCGCCGGGTACCCTCCGCTTCGCAGGACCCCAGCCGGCCCGGACCGCCGTGGCTCGCCAGCCCCGCGTGGGCGCCTGATCAGCAGCCGATGGCGAGGGGGCGCGGCGCGGGCGGGGGCGCTGCAGCCCGAGTCCGCGACGCGGGAGGCCCGGCCCGCCTCCGCCGCATTGTCCCGGGCCCCGCGCCCCGGCCCTGAGCTCCGCCGCCGCAGCGCACACCCGCCGCCCGCCGCCCGCGGGGCCATGCGGAAAGCTGCCGGGATGGAGGACTTCGCAGAGGAAGAGGAGCCCTGGTATGACCAGCAGGACCTGGAGCAGGGTGAGCGCGGGGGAGGGGGCAGGAAGGCGGGGTCCGCCCGGCGACCCCTGTCCGCTTCTCCGTTGTTGGGCGGTATCACCCCGGACCTGGACCCGACCGGCGGAGACCTGCAAAAGTCGGGGAGCGGTCTTCCTCTTTCCCCTGACGACAGGGGCATACTTCACCCAGCTCGCCCACCCCATCTTAGAGGCCAGAACTGCCCAGGCGCCCCTGGGATTGTTAGGGGTCTGAGTACTGGGTGGAAGTCTTCGGAGGCCGGGAGGTGGCTCCTTCGTTGGGTTTTGCTGGGAGGGGTGGGGTGTGTGTGCGTAGGGAGAAGTTATCCCATCCCAAATCTAGGGGCACCCTTCCCTGCCGGGATTCCTGAGCTCTAAGATTATCAGAAAGTTTCCCCAACTCCCTTCCCGTTTCCCCAGGGAGGGGAGGCGGGTGGGGGGAACCTTGATGGTGGAGGAGCAGAGACACCGCGTCTTCAATCTGCCTTTCTGAGGGAGGAGCCCCCTGGGCCTTCGCCGCCCGGCCCCCTCCCAAATGGCTCATGGTTTGGAGGGGGTCAGATTTGGGAATTCTAAGCAATGCGCCAGATTAGAGCCCGAGTAGAGGGAGCCACCGCCCCTCCCCCTCATCTGAAGGCAGAGAGGGTGACTGGAAGGGGGTTAGAAGCTGGTGATGAGGTGGCCGAAGTGACATCACTCCGAACAGGGGGCGGGGCTGTTAGGACAGGAAGGAGGAGGAGGCCTAAGAGGGTCAGGGCCAAGGCCTGCAGAAGTGGAGTCAAATCCACCGCCTCCCCAAAGCACCTCATCCTTGGGTGGTCAGAGCTGGAGAGGACAAGGAAACATGGCCAGGAGAAGTGACCACAGTCACCCAGCAAACCCGGCAGGTGTGGACACAGGTCTGGTTCAGCACGTGCTGACACCCCCTCCTCTGGGTCTCCATCCACCAGACACCAACACCTGGCTTTGCCCTCATGTGAGGCATCTACCCAGATCCTGGAGCCTTTGTTTCCTGACCCTGACCCACATCCCCACGTGGCCAGATTTGCTGGTAGATGAGGCTCAGTCCTTGTGCTCAGTACCTTGGGTTAATCAGAGCCCCTGGGGCAAGAGTGGGACTGGGGCTGCTCTGGAGTCCACCCTCAGCCTCCCTGCCTGGAGTGAGATGCCCAATACTGGCATCCCCCTCCCCCATCCTAGGCATTACCCCCAAAACTTTGCATCCCACAAACACCTATCAGGTTCCACTTAAGTGTCAGACACTATCCTGAGAGTTGGGAATAGTCTCAGCCCTGGCCCCCCTAGGTGCGCCCTGGCAGGTGGAGGTGGGCCTGTAACTGAGTATGGGTGAGAGGATGCAGTGAGAGGGCTTCATGGAAGAGGTGGGCCCAGAAGGAAAGATTAGAAGCTGAGTGCCTGGGAAGATGGCCTCCCAGGAGGCAGATGCTGATGTTGTTGCTATCTCATTTCATTCCCGCACCCCTAACGAAGTCTCTGGCACCATGCCCAGCCCAGATGTGGGAGGAAGGAGCCAGGGAATAGGGGTGGGAGACGTGCTGCTTCCGGAGAGGGAGAGGTGTCAAGATTCCAGCTGGCCTGGGGTGCCATGCTCTGGGACCAGGGTGAAGGATGGGCCCAGCAGCCCCCCACTTTTCTGGCCTTGCTGTTCTGCAGCAGTGGGCCTCACCTCAAAATCTCAGTAGTAGCCAGAACCCAGGAACAAGGAGGGATATCAGAAATGAGACAGTCTCAGAAGATATAGAGCTTTTGACCAAAAACCAGATGTCTGCCCGCCTTGGGCCAATGCTGTGCTGAGACTGGGAACATGATCTGCCCTCAGGGGACTCCACATTCCAGCAGAGGAGGCAAAAATGGGATCAAACTAGCTACTGTGACAAGCGACAGGGGTTCTGCAGCAGCTGTTGGCCCAGCAGACAGCGACAGCAGAGACAGGAGGGCCTTGTACTGTGAGATTCTAAAAGGCTTATGCAAAGGCCCCTCCCAGCTGGAGAGTGAATAAGGGCTCCCTGGGGCAGAGGAAGGAAGGCAGGCATTCTAGTGGAGGGGACACTTGTACCTAGGCATGGAGCAACATGAAAAGACCACATGTGACTGGAAAGTAGGAGTTATCTAGAGTGCTGGCAGTGAGGGTCGAAGTCCCAGGCATGGGGCCAGCATGGAATGCTGGATGGGGGAGTGAACATGGGCCAAAGGCCTGCCACATTGGGGATCAGATGCCTATTGCATCTCCGTTCCCTATACCCAATCCCCAAATTCTCTCCTGCACAGCTGCTCCCTAGTTGCCTCTGAGTGTCCCAGGAAGTGGTTTGCTCAGCCAGCCTGGTCTCCGCTTGGTGTCTGTTTCCCCTTGCCCAGAAGGCAGACCCAACCTCCATTGAGATCCTGTTTGACTTTGATGCTATTCTGTCCCAGTGGAGAGAGGCAACTGGGGCAAGCAAGGTCCTCGATTCTCACTGTGTCCCTCTGCCCACTGCCACAAGCACCTGTAAAAATAGAAAAAGCCATTAATTATTAAGCACTGGCACTCTCTCTCCCCGCCTCCCTCCCCCACCTCGGACCAGGCGTGGCGGGCCCTGTGGGTACCTCTTTCCAGGCTGAGAGATGGCTGCTGAGTCACAGATTTGAAGTCCTGGGCACCTGACCTTGAATCTCAGCCTCAGGGGAGAGCTCTGACACGGCAAGGGGGGGAAGGTGACTGGAACCCAATTCTGTGGATCCAGAGTTCCTGACATTGGTACCAGGGAGGTTGTGAGCAGGGCGCCCACAGCCCTGCCAGGTGGTAGATCGCCTCCTTCCCCACCTTTATCTTTGTCTCTTCTTCCCTTTGCCTGTCCCCTGTCCCTTTCCCATCTCTCTGCACCAGAGCCTATAGGGCCCTACCCCAACCCCAACCAGTGAGGAACAGTAGGATTTCAGGGTTTCTTTTCAAAGACATCCTCTTGGCTCCCAGCCATTCCCTCTCAGGCCTCTGGGGCATTGCTCATGGGCAGCACCTCACCAGGCATTCGGAGGGCAAAACTGCCAAAGCCACTGCAGGAGACCCCAGAAAACTCCAGGGTCCAGGCAGCGGAGGTGCCAGTTCAGACCCAGTACCTTCCCCCGCTTGGTCCAGTGTGACCATTCATCTGGCCGTGACAGGCTGTTTATTACTCTGGCTTCTACTTCCGGCTTAGCCAGCTTCCCTATTCTCCCACTCCCAGCCTCCCTCCCCCTCTGGTCCAGGGGGAGCTGCACCCTCCCGGAGCCATCACCAGCCCTCAGCTAGCTGGTGTCCTTTCCCCAGCACTTGGCTCCACTCAGTCCCCTGCTCTGTAGCTTCTAGACTTCTCTCGTGATCCCTCCTGGCAGCTTTGACCAGCTTAGCTTGCATCGTGATCCAGTTTCACTGAGACAATCTCTGAGGTTCTCCCCGACCCCAAATAGCTTCTATTGTGTTCCCTTCCTCCCCATCCCTGAATCACTAGGTGACCCAGGTCACATTCACTGCCTTTGCAGGCCAAGCTTCAATGTCCCTTGTTTATAGTGTGACTTGTGGCTGCCCCAGCCTGCTGGCAGTAGGAATACACACACAGCTCAGATGCTCACCTGGAAGGAAAAGCATAAGGTACAGTTGTTCTTGGCCTTTCTTCACTCTGCCTCTGAGCCTGTAGCCTTGGACTCTAGGTTAAGCTGCAGGGGCTCCACAGAGGCCACCCAGGGAGCCTGTTCCCTGAGGCCAATGTAGGAGGTGGCATCAGTAGCAATGGTCTCTTCACAGACCACCTGACAGTTCCCAAGGGAGAAAATATTGATGAGTGTGGCCCTCTGTTCATCCTTTTCATTCATACCTGAATTATTTGATAGTGTTTGGGGATAAGCCAAATGCTCACCATCCCATGTGAGAATAGGAAGATGGTGTGGCTCCCTCATCATGATCTGGGGGAGGTCTTGCTGGGCTCCTGAATTTCTGCCAAACACTCAACATAACACAGGGCTGCAGTTCTGTGATCCTAATATCAAACTTCACACTTTGTAGACAGACGCCTCCAGACTTGCCCAACTTATAGTTAATAAATTCATACATCGTGTCCTCATTCCCCTACTAGGTTTGTGTTAGGTAACTGGTTTTTCTTGGCATCATCGGAAAGTTCATTGCTCAAAGCTAAAGATTCTTCTCTGAGATTTATATGATTCAGTATTCTTTTAATGGCTGAGGTAGGTGTTTGGGAAAGCGGCTTTTGTTTTTTCAGGCAAAGTTATGGCAGCCTTGCTCCAGGATAGGAGCTCTGCACTCCTTCTCAGCCAGGGAACGCCTCTGGGTGACATCTGGGCACAGGGCCCTCCTCCCAGCTCACGGCCAGCCTGGAGGCTCCACTCTGGCTGTTTCAAAACCTCACCTCCATGCCTGGGTGCAGTCTCCAGCTTTGTTCCTGACCAGCGGCTTCACCTCTTGTCCAGGCCCCGTGTCTGGTCAGGCCTGTCTGGCTTTCAGAAGGCGATGTCAGTCCTCCCCCACCTTGGCTGAAAGAAAGCCCGAGGCTCTGCTCTCAAAGGCCCACCAGAGTCGCTTCTCTCCGGGACTCTTCCAAGAAGAAAACCACCACCCCAGGCCTGACCAGGGCCTAGCAAGGGGCTCAACTGAAAGCACTGTACTTATGAAACTTGCCAGGAGGGGGTATAGAGACCATCCATCCCCTAGGCATCCTAGAATCATCTCTGTCTGAAAAGGGAAAGTGGTGAAGAGCGGGATCCCTGGACCGCATCACATCAGCCCCAGTACAGTTGCCTCCACACATCTTCATCCGGATTGACACCGTCAGCCTAGATTTCCCATCCTCACAATGGGAAAAAGACCCAAGCTTTCCTGGACAGCATTTAGGCAGAATGAATCAAATAGGCCTACCCTTTGCCCTGGTAATTCTGTTTCTAGGAAAGTATCCTCAGGAAATAGGCTATGGTTTGCACAAAGATTTTTGTACTATTAAGTTAATTACAGTTTCATTTTTAATAGAGAACAAAACTGAAAACACCCTAAAAGTCCAACAATAAAGACTCTTTAGGGATGGCTATTTAGGGGCCTGCGTACAATGGAATATTCACCTCCACTAAAAATGATCCTGCAGATCCATGTTGACACAGAAAGCCGTCTATGCCGTATCATTAAATGAAAAGAGCGGGTACAGAAAAACGTGATTCTGTTTACACACAATTGTATCTGTAGCTGTTTTAAGCACAGAGAGCTGTTTAGAAAGATGGTTACCAGCATGCTGACAGCACCTTACTCTAGGTGGTGCTTTTCCTTCCTTCTACCCCACCTCTCCCCTCTCTTCCCGCCCCATACAGAGAGTATGACTTTACTTGCAAATGGCACTGTTCTTTCATAACCTTTTGGGGCCACATCCATTGTTTATGGAATTCCCATTTATAGATCTAAGAATATATGAGGAATATTTTCAAGTAATTTTTTGTCACCGTTTTTTAACCTTTCTGTACTGTTTGTTTACATCAAGTGTACCTTAATGCAAACCTTAAAGCTCTTTTAAAAAGCAAATAGCCTTGTGAACTCAGCCTGAGCCCGTCCAAGGACCTCTTTAAGGGTCTTGCTCTCCACCACCAGTCTCAGCTGCCTAAATCTTTTTTTTAACAGCTTTTTTGAGATATAATTCACACACCATATAATTCACTCATTTAAAGTACAAAACAATTCAGTTGTCTTTAGTATATTCACAGAGTGGTACAAGCATCACCACAATCAATTTTACAACATTTTCATCACTCTAACTCTTTTTGAAACAAAGGGAATAATGTATTTATAAATATTTTAATATTTATATTCTATAAATATTTTGTATTCATATTTATAAATATAACATTCCCTTTGTTTCTAAAGAGAGTTAGGCATATATATGGGGGAATATCCACTTCAAATGCCTAGGTGCCCTCACACAACTCCAGACCCACTAGAAAGAATTTTTAGGGATTCCAGTACCTGCCACTTCCTTCTAACTTCTCCCCCTCCCCACCACACAAGCCCCTAGAAACAGACCAGACCTCCTCCCAGCCCCTCTGACAGGTGTTCATTTACCTTGGGCTGGGATGGAGGAGAGGAGTTTCCCGTCCTCAGGGTACAAGAGTCAGGGATGCTAAGGGAAGAGGATGGTTTCAGAGAGGGTCATGTGTCACTAGGACCAAATGGTACCCAACCCGGGCGAGGAGCCCGGGATTCTACTCCCAGCCTGGCCATAATCCAGCTGATGACCTTGGGCAAGTCATCCGTAAAATCAGGAGATTGGGCCAGAGAGCTCTGAAGCCTCACCCAGTTCTAATGCTCAGCAAGCCCTTCTGCCCCTCCACCTGTCAGCGAGCCCCTAGTCACCCTTCTAAGCCCAGCTCAAAGACTACCCATTGCCTGAGCCTCCTGCTGTCCCCAGGAAGAGTGAACTCTCCCTTACCTATCGTCCCAGGGCATTTTGCCCCTATGTCTGTTGATGCTCTTGTCACATTCCACTCATTCATTCTTTCAAAAAAGATTTATTAGGCATCTGCTCTGTGCCAGGTACTGTTCTAGGTCTGGGGATATCCGTGAGTGAGGCAGGCAGAATCCCTGCCCCGCGAGCTTACAGTTAGTCCAGGGAGACAAACAAGGTAAATGAGCAGATTGTTTGTAAGTTAGATGGTGATACATGCTAAGGAGGAAAATTAGTGGGAGGGAGTGTGGGGTGGGGAAGGGTGTGATTTTGAATCAGTGGTTGGGGAGAGGCCTCCTGGAGAAGGTGACGTTTAACACAGACTTGAAGGAGGAGAGAGATGAGCCCTGGAGTGTCTGGGGAAAAGACTCTCCAGGTAGAAGCCACAGCCAGTGCAAAGGTTTAGCTCCTGGCTTATATCCCCTCCCAGGCCTCGAGGCTTCCCAAGGGTGACCCCTGTGTCCTGGTCATCTTGGGGTCCCTGAGGTCCAGCCCAGAATGAATGCTCAGAACATCGATGGGGGTCCTCTGACTTCATTCCCACACTGCTCATGTTTCTCCCACCTTCTGCCCTCCCCAGACTTGCACTTGGCTGCGGAGCTGGGGAAGACGCTGCTGGAGAGGAACAAGGAGCTGGAGGAGTCCCTGCAGCAGATGTACTCCACCAACGAGGAGCAAGTGCAGGAGATTGAGGTGAGGGCCACACAGGCCCTCCACATGCTTCCCCATCCACCAAGGGCCCCTTGGCCTGTGTGTGTGCCTTTGTGCAACTTAGAAAAAGGCACCCTCTTAGCAGACAGCCTTGGCCCAACTGCCTTGTGCAGTTTGCAACCTGCACAACTATTCCTGGCAGCCGTATTGCACCACTATCTTTACCCACCCCTCTGCTGCAGATGAATACCCCAAAGCAAACCTGTTCCTAGAAGTGGGAAAAGGGCCTAGGCAGAGACATTTTCCCCACCCCTGTTCTGAAAGGTTACTCAACCCCCCCCCCCCAGTACCTGACCAAGCAGCTGGACACGCTGCGGCATGTGAATGAGCAGCACGCCAAAGTGTACGAGCAGCTGGACCTGACAGCCCGAGACCTGGAGCTGACCAACCAGAAGCTGGTGCTGGAGAGTAAGGCTGCCCAGCAGAAGATCCATGGGTGAGGGCCGGGCGGAGGGCTGGGGGCAGGTGAGGGAGAGGCCCAGGGCTGGGTATGCATGTGGGCATATGGATTGGTGGGTGTGACTCATGTGCCTTCTCCCAGAGGCCCAGGCCTGGGAACCTGGGATGGTAGTGAGTTTGCCCTTGTCCATTTGGGGTGGTTTAACATTCAGGCCACACCCCTTCTTTAAGCACCAGCTATGCATCAGGCTCTGTTTAGGCACTGGAGATATGGCGATGGGGATGCAAAGACACTGTCCCACCCTCTAGGAGCTCACAGCCTAGGAGGAAGGCAGGCGGGTAAATATTTTATTGCAGTGCAGGGTGATGAGTGATAGAAGAGGGTACAAGGAACTGAGATGGCGCAGAGGGGAAATGGTCAGCTCGGCCTGGGAGGTGGGGGGGAAGGGTGGGTCCTTGGAGTTCCCCATCTGACCTCAGCACTAGACAGCATGGCTCAAGGCTGCCTATCTGCCCCCGCCCACATCCCTCCAGGGCTGCAGTGAGGAGGGCTGGGCCCATCCCCTTAAAGTCCCTCTCATGCCGGTCCCCCACCCCAGGCTGACGGAGACCATTGAGCGCCTGCAGGCCCAGGTCGAGGAGCTGCAGGCCCAGGTGGAGCAGCTGCGGGGCCTGGAGCAGCTGCGAGTGCGCCGGGAGAAGCGGGAACGCAGGCGCACCATCCACACCTTCCCCTGCCTCAAGGAGCTGTGCACCAGCCCCCGGTAGGTGAGGGCCCCACTCGTGGGTGGAGCAGCCCGAACCTTGGACTGTGTCTCCACGTGCCTGGGACTGCCAGCCAGGGGAGTAAGGAGAGGGTGGGCGCTGGGCAGCAGTGGGAATGAGAGTTGGTGCATGGCCCAGGCCATCGGAGAGACTGGTCCTGTTGCTAACAACAGTCAGCAGCTCGCGTTTACTGAGCACTGGCCATGTGCCCACTGCTCTAAGTGATTTAATCCTCGCGGCAATACTGTGAGGTGTGTTATCATCCCCTCTACTCAGGTGAGGAAATTGAAGCTCAAAGGTTATGTGTCTTACCCCAGGTCTCCTGTTTAGTAAGCCAGAATTCTAACCAGGAGGGGTTAACCACTACACGTTTCAGTTCCCGTTAAATCTTCTTAATGGGATGACTTCTTAATGTAAGAATACATGTGGTGTATTTAGTGGATGTTTCAGTAAGGATCTTGGCGGGAGATAGATAGCGCCTTGCACAGAGTAATTGAGCAGCAATTCATAAAGAGGTGTGGGCGAGGTGGAGGGAGAGCTCAGGGTACTACAGCGCCCCAGGGTTGCAATAGCGAGGAGCTGTTGCCATCCCTAGGCCTACAGGGGCTAGGAGAAGAAAGGTTACTGGACCGAGAAGGTATGGAGGGTGCTGCCTGGCCACACTAACCAGGAAAGGAGCCTGGGGAAGACATTCCCCACCACCTCCTTCTGCTCCCACCCTCGGACTTCCTGTGGTGCCTCCATTAGCTGAGCTCAGGAGAGACCCAGGAAGCTCAGTAGAGAGCCAGGAAACCTGGCTGAAGCAGTCCACCGGTGTCAACCTCCCAGGGCAGAGAGCAGGGGGAGGAGGGCCGAGAGTGGATCTAGAGAAGCAAACAGAATATTGAGCCCAGTGGACGAGAGAGATTAAGTGTCCAGGGCTGGGCTCAGAGGCCTTGGCCATGACCACCGCCCTCTGCCCACCTGCCCTTGCTCCCTCCCAGGTGTGAGGATGCTTTCCGCCTGCACAGTTCCTCCCTGGAGCTGGGCCCGCGGCCCCTGGAGCAGGAGAACGAACGGCTGCAGACGTTGGTGGGTGTGCTGCGCTCCCAGGTGAGCCAGGAGCGGCAGCGCAAGGAGAGGGCGGAGCGCGAGTACGCGGCCGTGCTCCAGGAGTACTCGGAGCTGGAGCGGCAGTTGTGCGAGATGGAGGGCTGCCGCCTTCGCGTGCAGGAGCTGGAGGCCGAGATGCTGGAGCTGCAGCAGATGAAGCAGGCCAAGACCTACCTGCTGGGCCGGGAGGACCACTTGGCGGAGGCCCTGCTGGCGCCCCTCACCCAGGCCCCTGAGGCCGACGACCCCCAGCCGGGCAGCGGGGATGACTCCGGCGCCCAGGATGGTGTCTCCTCTCCGGCCGCCTCCCCAGGCCACGCCGTGCGGAAGAGCTGCAGCGACACGGCGCTCAACGCCATTGTGGCCAAAGACCCTGCCAGCCGGCACGCGGGCAACCTCACGCTGCACGCCAACAGCGTGCGCAAGCGGGGCATGTCCATCCTGCGGGAGGTGGACGAGCAGTACCACGCGCTGCTGGAGAAGTACGAGGAGCTGCTGAGCAAGTGCCGGCAGCACGGGGCAGGGGTCCGGCACGCCGGCGTGCAGACCTCACGGCCCATCTCCCGGGATAGCTCGTGGAGGGACCTGCGGGGGGGTGAGGAGGGCCAGGGGGAGGCCAAAGCGAGTGAGAAGAGCTTGAGCCAGCACGTGGAGGCCGTAGACAAGCGGCTGGAGCAGAGCCAACCCGAGTACAAGGCGCTCTTCAAGGAGATCTTCTCCAGGATCCAGAAGACCAAGGCTGACATCAATGCCACCAAAGTCAAGACGCACAGCAGCAAGTGACCCTTTCCTACCCGGCCTGCAGCCTCCCCCAGGGTCAGGCCATGGGGTCCCTCATGCCTGGGCCATGCAGCCTCTGGTGAGTGAGGGAGCCCTTTAGCAGCAATATATCCCAGTGGAGGCCGCTCTCTGACCCAGGGAGCGTGTGGGGGTCGCAGCATGTTCCCTGCTAAAACGGGAGGCAGTCAACACATCCTCCCTCCCAGGACCCTCCACTCAGCCCAAAGGCACAGCTCAGTTTCAAAGCCAAACGTCCCCACTCCCCTGGGGATTCCCAGCTCCCCCAGCCCCCTGCTTCCTGACCCCGGGCTTTGCTCTCAGATTTGTGGCCAGGCTTCTGAAAGCCATTCTGGACCAGTTGGCCTTTTTTTTTCCCCCAAGTTTGGTTTTTTTGAGAGATTTGCAATGCCAGGTCTCCCTGACCCCTTGCCACAACTGGAAACACTTGAAGGGGGACCCCAGAGCCAGCTGTTGCAGGGTCCAGGGGTCTCCTGGACCACCCACTGCTTCTCCCCAGCTGTGATGAGCTGTCATTCCCTTAGCACCAGCTGTCCTACCCCCTGGGTCTTGACCAGGTCAGAGACAGCCCCCGCCACGCAGAGAGCAGAGAGCTTCAACTGGGCCCCAAGTGCCGCCCACTCCAGCCCTGGTGAGGGGGGTGCCTCTCCGCAGAAACCCTCAGCCCACTGCAGATCTGTAGCCAGTCGGAGGAGGGGAACAGGGAGCTCCTCGGCAGCCATACATGAGCGGTGCATGTGTTTCCCTCAGAGCCAGCCTCCTTGGGTTCTAGCCCTGGAAATGCCTTCTGGGCATTAAGCCTTCCAGGGCTCTGGGCAGTGGGGAACCCCCTATCTCTGCACGCTGCCTTTGACTCACCGAGCTTGGCCTCTGCCTGCCCCCATCTCAGGGACAATGACGTCTCACTCACTCCCATGCTCCCCACCGGCCTACCCCAGTGCAGGTCATGCCTGCCACCCCCAGAATGCCCCAGGCATGTGCCATCAGCCGGTGGTCCCAGCGTCTGCCCCTGCCCAGGATTCTCACCCCACACTGAACAGTATTGAAATGGGACCAGGATGGGGAATATGTCTCCTCCCTCCCATAAAATGCCTGCTCTTAACCTCCCACTTTTGTGGGGGGCTTTTGAGGACCCAGCTGGGTCAGGGGGTTAATCTTTTGTTAAGGCTTCAGAAAGTCCAGCTTCAGCTAAGAGATGCCCAGGTCCCCAGCTTGCCCTGAGCTATTCTTCAGGGCTTCCAGTTCCTTCTGCTGCCCATCCTGAGACCCTAGAAATCAGAGGAGCCATATAGCCCAGTGGAAGACGGTGGCCCTGGCCTCTGTGCTGGGAGCCCAGTGGGGAACCTTCATGCCTTATTTGTTCCTAAGGGGTAAAGGGGTTTTCCCAACAAGCATGCCTGACCTCCCTGGAGGCACCACCCTGTTCTCTGGGCGGCACTGTGATGAGAGCTGTCGGCTGGTCCTTCCGTTCACACATCTTAGAACCTTTTGTCCTTTGGAGCTGGGCAGCTCCCAGCCCTCTGTGTGTCTCTGTCATCTAGGGTGGAGGGAGTGGAGTGGGACAGGGTGGGGGAAGGGCTCCTGCCTGTTTGCTCCCCTGTTCTGTAGCGGCCGACCAGCGTCACCTTTGAAGTATACATGAGAGAAATATATTTACAAATGCTTTATTCTCTTCTTTAATAAAAAATGCATCGGTATTCTAAAAGCAGAGTGGTCCATGGTCCTGTCTTTGTGTGTCTCACACACCTGCCTCCCATCACACAGCAATGGGGGGGCACCCTGAGCTTCACTCCCCTGTGATCGGAAGCTGAACAGCTCTAAATCGTAGGCTCTTGGAAGTTTCCGTATTTATTGAGTGCCAGCTATGTTGCCTTGCGGGGCGCCCCGTGCTGGATGGACCCTCCTTGCTGTACAGATTTTGCAAATCCCTCCACCCAACCCACACCTGCCAACAGCACAGGTGACTTCAGAAGCTGAAGAAAATGCTCCTGAGTCTTTGAGGGGTCAGTTTCTTGCTGCCTTCGCCACTCTCCCGTTTCCAGACAGAAAATTGCTGGCTCTGGATCCCAATCCCATGTGGAAAAAGCTTCCAAAGTGTTCCCTGGGAGGTAGGCTCAGGGACCTCCCACCAACACCCCTCCCGCCACGTTCCTGAAGGAGCCGAAATAACCTCCCTTGGACCCTGGAGGGGAGGGTGGTGTGGTGTGGGGAGCCCAGAGCTGGGCCCCATGTTGGCGGTTTCTATGCTTTTTGTGTCACCTGAACTGCGTGGGGGTTTTAACGTGCCCAGCGTACAAGTGGCTGTCAGATTCTCCTGTCCCGCTGTGACTTGTCCCCAGTGGGATGGAGAGCACGTTCCGGGTGTGATACCCAGAGCAGTCATGCCTGAGGAGCACAGGAAGCTGTCTGTGGCCTGTATCAGCCACCCTTCTCTCCCTCGTCTTTTAAATTGCCCTCTGGATATATTTTTTCCCACCCCTTCTTCCTTCCTGCCACTACTCTGTCCTTACTCAGCTGCCTCCCTAGGTTTCCCCCCTGCCTCTCCTTCCCGAGACTGACAGTCTTTGCCATCCCAAGACCAAACACACTGAACCTCTTTGTAGGGAATTGCCCCCCCCCCCCATCCACTGCCCTAGAAAGCAGATCCATCTCCGCCCTCCCTGCAAACCCTGAGCTGAAAGCCCGGGGGTGTTTTCAGGGAATCAGGCAGGTAAGGGGTGGTGGTGAAAGAAGTAGCTTCCGGGATGAAGGGGGCGGCTTTGCCCACTCGCTCATGCCAGGAGGCATGAGCTGTGCTGCCTGCCCAGCCCCTCAGAGAAGGAAAGAAGGTCTGGAATAGAGCTAGTCAGACTGGATTTCCCACCCCAGTGCAGCAGAGAAAAAAAGCGATAAAAACTATCAGATCTGTGAAAGTTCAAGTTCCTTCAACGAACCTGTACACACTTAGCATCCCTTAGTAGCAGCTAACTTTTGTTGCCTGCTGACTTTGTGCCAGCCAGTGTTAAGTGCTTTATGTGTGTTTACTACCCTCAGCAACCTCATGAGGCAGCTAGGAAATCTCTATTTTACTGATGGGGACCCTGAGGCTTAGAGGTTAAGTTAGTAATTCAACGTCACATCGAAATATTCAAACCCAGACCTGACCAATTCCACTATGCAATACCGCATGTTCCCTGTCTCCACGTAATGTTGAGTTTTAAGAGCCAGTCTGACCCAGGGCATTTCAGAAAAGAAGAAAGGAAAATCCTGTGGACCTCCTACACAGAAGTGGTACCCCAACTCACAGACCATAGAGAAGGACTGGTGCTTGCAAGCTCCTCGGCCGCCAGGAATGGCTGGCTGATTATCTTTTCTTCCCCTCTTTCTTCTCATCCCTGTGAGGGTCCCCTTCCTGAAGCACCGTTTCAGCCTCTGGAGGACCAAGGAGGGGAAGGAGAAGGCTGGCCCAGCTTTTTAAGGGAACAGGTGGCACCTCTCAGATCTGTTTCTCCCAGAAGGACCTCTATTCTGGATGGTTCATGGCAGCAGCAGGTGAGAAGAGCTTGCCAGCTGCTCTTCTCTCCACCCCAGGGCACCTGGTCTCATTCTCTCCTCTACCCCCCTCATCTCCCAGAATCCAGGCCACCAGATGGCCTGAGCAGGCAGTGTTTATTTGGGGCCATGGAAACCTGCAGCTTCCTTTTCCTATCACTCTGGGCCAGGCTCAGAGCTGGAGCCCGGCCCCAGAGCAGTGATGCCATGGAATGGTGCTGACTTAATCCCTTAGCTGTCGACCGACCTGTGTGAGTACCTGGCTTTGCTCCCCTGAGCAGCTTATTCCAGTCACCAAGGAGACACCTCTATTCCCTCTGAGGTCTTGGGACTAAGTCAGACAGGGAGGGACTCAGGAGACTCCCAGCCTAGAGCCCAAAAGGCGTATGTCAATTGCCATTCCCTTCCTAGCTTGGGTTTACAAAGCCAGTGTCTGGGAAGTGGCTTATTCCCTCCTAAAGAATTTGCCTGTATCAATGAGGCGAGGATGGTAAAGACTTGATTTAATGATAATCTCCAGTTTCAAACAGCCAGCATCCCCAGGTGCATATTTTTCTAGGTAATTATGCTTTTCCTAAAAACAGAACTCTTCATTAAGAAACAACCACTAGTATTACTAATAATCACTAACATTTTTTAAGTTCTGTTTTCCACATTGCCTCTCAGCTAAGTAACTTAGGCAACATTTAGCTGTTTCCAAACACTGCTAAATGCTTGAACATTTCTCACAGTTAGAACTTCTCAGTTTTGGAGTCCATGTCTTAATAGCCCTGTAAAAGGGCGCTGCTGAGCCTGTCTGTGGCTGTCTGAATCTCTACCTACTTCCCCAGCCTCCCCTCATCTCCTGGCTAGGAGAAACTGCCATCATGCTCCGTAAAGCTGCTGTTTCCCCCACCAAACTGGAGGAGGGGACATTTTTTTTTTTTTAGGTGACTTATTTATTTATTTATTTATTTTTTATTGATGTCTTAGTTTATAACACTGTGGGGTTTTAGTTGTACATTTTTGTTTGTCCATCACCTTGTGGATGTAACCCTTCACCCCTTGTGCCCCCCCACCCCCCTTCCCCTTGGTAACCACCAATCAGTTCTCTCTGTCTGTGTGTTCACTTATATTCCATATATGAGTGAGTTCATGCAGTGTCTGTCCTTCTCTCTCTGGCTTATTTCACTTAACATAATACCCTCTAGGTCCTTCCATGTTGTTGCAAATGGGACAAGTGTGTCTTTTCTTATGGCTGAGTAGTATTCCATTGTATGTATATACCACATCTTCTTTAACCAATCTTCAGTTGAGGGACACTTGGGTTGCTTCCACTTCTTGGCTATAGTGAATAATGCTGCAATGAACATAGGGGTGCATACGCCTCTTGTGATGATTGATTTCACGTCCATTGGGTAGATGCCCAAGAGTGGTGGAGGAGGGGGCATTTTAAAAAACATTTCTTTCTCGACCTGCCTGCCTCTCCTCCCATCTAGTACTTGTCCCCCAGAACCGTCACACTCCTGCTCCACGGGGATTTGCTTATAGGCTGCCTTGTGAATGAGCCTGAAGTTAACTAAAACTCAGCTCTAGCGGAACCCAACTTTCAAAAACACAATCCCAAAGAATTCATGCTATCAGTATTTATTATCTATCATGTGCCAGGTTCTGGGTGCTGGGGCTTCTGCACTGAGCCAGTGACCTCCAGGGGCTTATATTCTGGCTGGGAGACAGGCAACAAACTAGAAAAATAAGATTGAGGGATGTGAAAGAAAAAAAAAGACGAAGTAGAGCAGAGCAAGGGAGATGGAGACGAACTAGGCCAGACAGGGCAGGCCTCACTGTTGACGTGAGATCTGGGGGGAGATTGGTCCAGGAGGAGGGCACAGACTGAAAGGGAGAGAAGTAGTGTTTCTGGGGTACACGGGATCCGGGGGTTCTTTTCACCAGGAGGCTCCCTTGAGAGCTCACTGGCCAACGTCTTCCCCACTGCGGCAGCGGACCTCAAAGCGCCAACTGGGCCTCCCGGAGGCGGCGGGTGGGGAGTCTCTAACAGGCGCCGCAGGAAGGCGACGCCGGGAGCCCCGCTCGCCGCCTTCCCCCGGCGGGCACTAAAAGCCGGGCGGAACCAAAGTCCCAAGGGAAGCGCCAGCCAGCGGACCGCAGAAGGAGGCGCCCACCGGAAGCGGCCCCGAGACCCGAACATGGCGGCCGCCCGCTACCTGCGCTGGGGCCTGAGCCGAGCCGGAGCCTGGCTGCTCCCGCTGCCCGCACGCTGCCCCTGCCGGGCTCTACACAAACAGGTAGACGGCACCGAGTTCCAGAGCATCTACAGCCTGGACAAGCTCTACCCCGAATCGCGGGGCTCAGACACCGCCTGGAAGGTCCCGGTGAGCCGGGAGGGCAGCACGGGAGGGGCGTTTTGCATCTGCCGCTGACGTCGGGAAGCTGGGGCCCCATTGGCCGGGCGTGGAGCTAATTGAAGGCGCCGCGGCGCGCAGAACGCGGCGGGAGGAGCTGGTTGCCCGAGTAACCGGGGACTGGGGCCCAGGGCGGGTGCTGGCGCCCCGCGTGGCTCGAGGTGTGCGAGCTCCGGGAGCGCGTGCTTATGTGCTTCTTCCAAGACTGCCAGCGTTTCCGCGTTAGGTCCCCGGCCCCCAGGCCCAAATTCTTGTCCTAGGGGGAAATGTGGGTATTCTGGCCCGCCAGAGTGGACCACAAAGGCCAGGGGCTGCCAAGTTGTTTACTCCCTTTTGGACATTTACCGTGTCTGTAGCCTCTAGGAATCCCAGCACGCCTGAGGAAACAGGCGTCCTCGTTCGTTTCTTCAGAATGCATTTACTGACAGCCCGCTGTGTGCAGGCGCTGTATCAGGCCCCCAAGCAGGAGAGATAGGACCCACCCAGTTCTGTTGAGTTTCCGCTACAGGACTGGACGAGAACGTTCATTCACTGATTCACTCATTCGGCAAACTTCTGTTGAAAACATTCTGTGTGCACTGTGCTAGGTATGGGGATAGAGTGGAGAACAAAACACAAAAATCCTAATACTTGCAGAGCTCATCTTCTAATGGAGGAAGACAGGTAATAAATAAAATAAGTAATATAGAGTATGTGAGGTGGTGATAAGTACTTTGGAGAAAATAAAGCCCGAAGGAAGGAGGAGTGCTAAGGTAGGGGTAGGGTTGCAGTAAAAGTAGGGTGGTCTGGAAAGGCCTCTAAGAAGGTGATACTTGATTAAAGACCTGGAAGAAGCAAGGCAGAGCTGTGAGAGTAGTGGCGAGATGAACATCCCCACAGAGGGAACAGCAGGTGCAACCACCTCAAAGCAGTAGCATGCTTGGCTTGTTCAAGGAACAGCAAGCCGGCTGGTGTGAGCAGGGGAGCTGGAGGAGATGAAGCTAAAGAGAAGGACGGGGGTGGGGTGGGGGGCCGTTTATAGGGCTTACATGCCTTTAGCTTTACTCTGAATGCAATGGAGACCTATTGGAGGGTTTGAGGCGGAGGAGTGGAATGATCCAACTTAGTTTTACAGCATCACTCTTACAGAGCCTTATAGCGAATAGACTTTAGAATGGCAAGAGCAGGAAGACCAGTTAGGAGTTTGCAATGATACAGGCAAGAGATGATAAGCAGGGTGGAAGCAATAGGAGTCACGAGAATTGGTGAGGTTCTGGATATATTCTGAAGGGAAAACCTTTAGGATTTGCTAATGGATTTTCTATGAGAAGTGATAATAAAAGAATTGAAGTCTAGAGCCTTGAGTGGTAGAAGGATTGAGTTGCTATTATTGAGCCGAGAAAGTGCAATAACATTCATTTGTCTGTCTTTCATTCAACAAAAAGTTTATCGTGCACCTACTGTGTCAGACACTGTTTTAAGCATTGCAGATACAGTCACCATAGACAAAACAGACAGGGTCCCTGCTTCATGGAGCTTATGTTCTAGTGGAAGGAGCAGACAGTAAACACATGGGGAAGACATCGGGTAGCGAGAAGTAATGAGTAGACCAAGGTGCTGTCGGAGAGAGTGCTGGGGAGCTGTTTCAGATTGTTGGTAAGGGAGGTCCTCTATGAGGAGGCTTGAGGTGTGAGGCGTCCACTAGGCATCTGAGAGGAGCCATCGAACAGCAATTGGCTATATGGGTCTGGAGTTAAAGAGGTTTGAGTTTGAGCCAGAAAGTTGGGAGTCATCAACATAGATGATATTTTCATCCAACATAGATGGATGAAATGTTCTAGGGAAAGAGTAGGATAGAGAAAAAGGATTTCGGGGGCATGTCAGTGTTTAAAGGTTGCAAAGAGCAGGCAAAGGAGAGTGAGAGTGTCATAGGGAGGTAAGAGGAAACCTGGAGAGGCCAGCTCAGAAGGAAGTGGAAGAGCAGCCTTCAAGGAGGCGTGGCCCGTGGTCTTCAGTGCTGCGGACGGCTGGAGTAGGATGAGGATTCCACCCCCAGATACTTCTAAAATGAAAAGGGAGGAAGGCAGCCAGAGTGGCTACAGGTGAGGATGGATGGGCTTGGATGGCCAGAAGAGCCTCAGCGGGGTAGTGTTCGCACTGGACCTGTGGACAGGAGGATTTGAGGCTGGAGGGCATTGCTGCTGAGGAACAGCACGGGAGAGACGTGGAGTTGAGCAATCCTGGAGTGAGTAGTTGTTTGACACAAACCCTCGAGGTAGATGTGCTAGTTACTGTTCAAGGCTGACAGCCTCCCCTGTGAGCCTTCTGTGTCCTGAGCAGGAATAGCATGGCCCACCAGGTTTGTTGCTCCAGGTTGGCAGAAGGCATTCCTTTTGGAGTCTCCCTGATGCATGTGTACTGTGGTGCCTTCCCTCCCTCCCCGGAGGCAGGCCTCATGGTGCCCAACACTAGCTAAGGTGGGGGCAGGGGAGTCTGGAGAGGTCAGTTCCATTTTTCTGGAAGTATGTTTCTGAGGTGGTACCTCTGGAGTCTGGGGAAGCTTTTTCTGTCATTCTGATGTGATTTTGCTGGGGACCTGAAAATAGTTGTGTTACATTTGCGTTGTGGCTTTACATCATTTCTTTGGTTGCCCTGGACGAGTTAGGAGTCACCCAGCAGGTAGTATTTATTTGACACTGTATACATTACATTACAGGATGATGCAAAGCAAGCCAACAATGACATTCCTCTGGGTAAGTAATTTTGTTTTATAAAATACCAGTCATTTCCCCCACCCATCACACATTCCTTCTAGATCTCTCTAGCTTAGTGAAAGTAAAGAAACTGTCTTTGAGTGTGCAAATAATCCTTTCAGCATTGTTTAGAATAACAAAAAAATGATGGTGGAGCCGCTGGAGTGCTGGGTGGCGTGCACGAATGGAGAGCTCTGGATGTTCTTGTGACATGGAAAAATCTTTACAAGCGGTGAATTGATCGTTATTTGAAAAAAGTAAGGTGCAGAAGAGTATATATAGTAAGCTACCACTTATGTTTTACGTATGTATATCTGAAATATATATTTCTCTATACATAGATCTGAAAGGATGTACAAGAAATTGGATATGAGGACTGCCTTGGGGAATGGAGAGGAAAGGACAAACTTGGTGGCTGGGGAACAGGAGTGGGAACTTCTCCCTGTAAACTCTTTGCGTAACTTTAGAATTGTGTACCCATCAAGCGTAAGGCAAGGGCTGACAGGCATGCCCGTGGTATAGTGGTTAAGTTTGCGTGCTCCGCTTTGGCAGCCTGGGGTTCGCGGGTTCGGTTCGTGGATTCCAATCCCTGGTGCAGACCTATGCACCACTCGTCAAGCCATACTGTGTTGGCGTCCCACATACAAAACAGAGGAAGATGGGCAACGGATGTTAGCTCAGGGCCAATCTTCCTCACCAAAAAAAAGAAAGAGAAAGAAAAGAAACAATGAGCCCTTTTTAGATTCAGAGAGTTTATGACGTCCACAGACAGTGAAAGGAAGAGAAGCCAAGGTGCCGGCTCCCACTGGCCCTTGTTCAGGGTGACACTGAAACAGGGAGGCCAGGTGACTGCAATACAAGGGAGCGGACACCCTAGCTAGGCAGTTTGACAGCCTGCAGCTGTGCCGTGAGGCGTGCATGTGGCTGGAGGAGGCAGAAAGCCTGTCTCATCAGAACTGGAGATGAAGATACTCTCATGACAGCCTCCAGGGGAGACAGGGAGGCAGTGGGAAATGGCTGTGTTACAGCTCCTCACCTGCCTCCTGGCTCTTGTGCTCTGGGAGGATCATAGGCATTCCTGCAAAGACAGACTTAGCTGCAGTGTAAGTGGTGCCTAGGTAGCCTGTGTGGATACAGGCAAGGTTGCTGACACCATGGTGGAATCTTCTCCCTACAGTACCGCATGCATTCATTACCTGTTCAGGAAAATGAGTTAATTTGATTTTTCAAAAGGAGGAAAGCCTCTTAGGAGCAATCCCGAGATGGGTCACCAATCTGCCTGCTGAGGCCTGCTTTATACCACCATGGCACCATAATTCTTTGCCGCCCAAACCTCTTGCAGTTTGCCATCCAGTCTTCTGAAATTTTCCCACTACCAAGCCTTCCCTACTTTCCTCAGACATTATGAGTCTGCTTTTCATGAATTACAAAAATAGAAGGAGAAACCTCATTGTACAGATTCAAAACAGACAAACAAAACTGAGACCCAGAGGGGCCAGCCCTGTGGCATAGTGGTTAAGTCTGGCACACTGTGCTTTGGTGGCCTGGGTTCATGGGTTCAGATACTGGGCACAGACCTACACCACTCATCAAGCCATGCTGTGGCGGCAACCTGCATACAACACAGAGGAAGATTGGTCCAGATATTAGTTCAGGGCTAATCTTCCTCAAGCAAAAAGAAAAAGGGGAAGATTGGCAACAGATGTTATCTTAGAGCGAATCTTCCTCACCAAAAAAACAGACCCAGAGAAGCAATGGGACTTTGCCGAGACCACATAGTTAGTCAGTGGCTGAGCCAGTGTTAGAAGGAAGGCCTCCCAGCTCCAAATCAAGTACTCGTTCATCCAGCAGGTGTTTTTAAACACTGACCGTGAGCTGGCACTGGGAATACACAGTGAAATGGACACACGCCTGCCCTCTTGGAGCTTCCAGTCTATTTGGGATTCCACATCCACCACATTTAATGAAATACAACATTAAATTAAGTTTGTCCCTTAGTTTGAGCTTTTGAAAGAGTCCTTGCTTTAAAATAAACAATAGCAGAAAGCTTGGGCAGGCAGATCTGGTGGAATGTACTAGACCAGAAACAGATAACCCAGGTCATAGTTGTACATCCTCTGCTGTCTGTGTGGCCCTGACAAAGTCACTTACTCTTGATTTTAGTTTTGACATCTGTAAATAATTTGTAACTAGTGATCTGAACGTTCCATTTTATATAAAAGTCATTGAAAGAGAGATTTGTAATAGGGATAGTTATGTTGATAGTAAATTAACAGTTGGTGTGTTTTGCCATGGGATAATCTTTTTTTTTTTTTGGTGTGTATTCTGTTTTACAGATCGCTTAACAATATCTTATTGTCGGAGTAGTGGTCCTGGGGGCCAGAATGTTAACAAAGGTACAGGGTGCCTTGTTGTTTCCTTTCATTTTAAAACTTAGCTGAGAGATGGACTTGAGGAGTTCTGTGTTTACGTTCATGTGGAATAAAGGGATTTTTTTAGCAGAAGCTTCAATACCACCAGCTTATAATAATCCTCTTTATTCTTTTGAATGTGGTCTGATTCGCTGGCTCTCAGCTGTGGTTGCCCGGACTAGGCTTGGCTTGTGAGTCTCAACAAAGGGAAATCACAGTGTGAGTTGGCAGCCAGCTCCAAGAACAGGTTTCTTTCATTCTTATGGAACCCGTCCCCCTGTTCTTTTCAGAAGCCACTAAACTGTAAGAGAAGCACTGGGCATTTAGTTCCTGGAAGTTTACTTTTGTCCAGAAGTGCCTCGCTATCTTTGCAGGCTCACTCCAATGGCCAACTTTATATCCCCAAGTTGATACAGGATAGAAAGTACCTGGTTGGATGTCTTGTCCCTTTGTCTCAAACCGGCCACCGGCCGCCTGGGTGCTGAGCCCAAGAGTCTCAGTGACCCGTGTTCCCTCGTCGCTTTATTCACAGTGAATTCCAAGGCTGAAGTCAGATTCCATTTGGCAACCGCCGATTGGATTGCAGAGCCTGTGCGGCAGAAAATGGCCATCACGGTAACCACTGGCCCCTTCTTTTTCTATAATCCCTCAGTCGCTTTTAAACCTTTACTCTGTAGAACTGGTTTTGCTTTTGTTCTCTGCAGCATAAAAATAAGATCAACAGGTCAGGAGAGTTGATACTCACCTCTGAATGCAGCCGCTATCAGTTCCGAAATCTGGCAGATTGCCTACAGAAAATTCGAGACATGATCGCTGAGGCCAGCCGGACGGCCAAGGAGCCATCCAGAGAAGATGCTGTGCTGCAGAGAATCAGGTACCAGGAAATGCTCCAAGCTTCTATCAGCTGAGCCGTGTGGACGAGGGGCCGCACAGGGGAGAGAGGAGGTAGGGTGAAGCCCACGCCCTCCCAGCAGACAGGTGGAAGGGCGCCGGGAATGGGAGAAGACTGACCCAGAGTCGAGGCTCCCCACCAGCTGGCGCCTGCTGGTTTGGCTGCTCTGCTTCCTGCTGAGCTGCCAGCTCCTCTCACGACTTTGACAAGCACTGACTGGGCATCTGGGACTAATTGTGGTCTTTTTGTTTTCAGGATAGAAAACATGAATCGGGAGAGGCTGAGAAAAAAGAGAATAAATTCTACCATAAAGATGAGCAGGAGGGTAGATCTGGACTGAAATCACCCAGAGCCAGCGAGACCCTCTTGAGGGCCTCCAGGCAGCTGCAGCCACGGGAGCTTTCACATCGTCAGGAGACTTCTTCGTTGTTTGTGGTGCTAATGTTTGTCCCTAACACTGGGGCCATCGCGGGAGTGTTCATGTGGAGCGAGGGCGCAGACGCTGGTTGCAAAGGTCTTCATAGCAATCACATGTTGTCAGACCTTGATTATCTATTTGATATATCAGCTGCAATAAAATTCTAAATGCAATGGGCTTCCCTTCTCAATCAGAATGCTTCAGAACAGAGTTTCTACCTTTTCTCTACATTATTGACTGGCGCTGACTACTTGTCACAGCGGGGGGAAACAGGAATGAGTTGTGGTGTCTGCCCTCAAGGAACACATAGTCAGGTAGAAGAGCTGAGGGAGGTGAGGGGGCATCTGAGCTGGGCCTTGAAAAAGGTATAGAATTTTAATCAGTAGAGTCGGGAGGAGGACATGCCAGTTGAAGGGAACAATATGAATAAAGGACACCAAAGAAAAGCCGGGGGAGATGATGTGGAAGCCATCTGAATGGTGGCTTTGTGCTGGGAGATCGTGAGAGGTAAGTCTGGAAAGGGAGCTAGATGCTCAATGTGGAGATTCTTGAATTCAAGTAAAGAAGTTTAGATTCTAAGAAACGTAGGTAAGAGGGAACCACTGAGTGGGAAGGAGTGTCGCAGTCTGGGACTTTGGAGGCAGGAAAAGAGTTGGAACTGGAAAGAAGTTTTTGCAGTCTTATAGGTATGGGAAGTACCCAGGCCAGCATAATGGTAGCAGGTTACTCTGGCATGTATGAATGTCTTAGAATGTTCTCTGTTATTTTGAACTAGTTCACTCATTTGACAAATACTGCATGGTGATGCTCTAAATGCAAGATAATTCACTGTAGTAGTACATATACTTATGTGAGCAGGGACCTCGTCATTCAAGTAAGTGTGAACAAAGGGGGAAAGTCATTGATCAATGACTCTTTTACAAAATACAAAAGATGTGGAAGACATGGTCCCTGTCCTCAAGGACGCAGAGCCTAGTAGGGAGCTCAGGCTCATATGCAAGGAGTGCAACATACATTAGTTCATTCGTTGATTCAAGAAACAGTGAAATCCAGGCACTGGATGAGGTCCCAGGGAATCAGAAATGAACAAAACAAAGTCCTTTCTTCCAGAGAATTTACGTTCAACCAGGTAACGATAAAAGCTGAGAAGGAGAATCGATTCCTGTCACAGTAACATGACCAAAACCTGGTAGATAACATGAGAAAGGTCTAAATAGATTATAGGAGGCAGAAAAGCAACTCGTTCCAGCTGGAAGGTCGGAGAAGATGTACTTGAGGTGCTTGAAAGGGGCTTGAAGGAGGGGAGGGGCTGGCTGTGCGAACGAGGTATGAGTTTGTCACCTGAAGGCTCCAGTGTGGCCAAGGGCCCTGCCTGTGGCTGGGACAGTGAACTACAGTGCAGAGAAGGGGCTCTGAAGTGAAACTGCCCCAGGTCTGCACCTGCCCTCCGCCACCTGCAGCTGTGGAGCTTTGTGCAAACTGCTTAGCCTTTCTGAACCTTAGTTTCCCCATCTATAAACTAGGGATGATGCTATTAGTGCCTGCCTCAGAGGGCTGTTGTGGGATTTAAATGAATTAAGTGGTCAGTGGCACTGAGCATGTTCTGGGGGAAAGTTAGCCATGATTAATAGCCCAGGTTGGCTGGAACCCAGGGGATGAGCTGTGGAAGACTGCCACATTAGTGGGAGCCAGCTCTAGCAAGGCCTTAAATGTGACAGCTAAGACATTTAGACTCTACCCCTACAGAGACTGGCAGGGGAAGATTAATCTGACTGTGAGTGGATGAGGAAAGACTGCAGGGAAGTGACTGCACTCACTTGGTTGGTGGACTGACCCATGTGAGCAGTCAGGGACCCATCCTGGAACTAGGGCAGTGGTAATGGGGATGGGGACAAAACAGATGCAAAAGGATTATGGGGACAGAAAAGTGGCCCAGGTGGAGTGGGAGCAGGTGTGTGACAGGGGTGATTATGTACATTGAGACAGGAAAGTCACAAAGGGAGCAGACTTGGGAGGATAGTTGGGTGGTGAGGATGGTTTTGCCTGCAAGGAGTTGACTGTGGGGCCTGAGGAGGAATGCCTAGGTAGTGATGCCCAGGAGAGAGAATGGAGCCCTGGACCTGGGGAGTGAGGTTGCAGCTGGGAGATGCAGGATTGGAGGGGCGCAAGTAGAGTCTTGGGAATGGATAGGAGCAGTTGAGGATGAGGCAAGGAAGAACCCGGGGAGATGCTGGCTTAGATGGTGGCGGCAGGAAACCAGAGAAGCATCCTTGTGGGTAGACTCTGGAGCAAAGTGCTGGACTCGTGAGGCCCTCAGAAGACATTGGTGCCATGTGAAGGGACCTGGAAAAGCATTTCAGACATACAGGAGGGGAAGGAGAGGTAAAGAGAAACAGAACAAGCCAGGGGACAAAGTAGAGCACAGAGGTAGGACCCATCCTTAAGAAAAGCTGAGGGCAAAAGAATGAACATGGGTGAATCTCTGAGACACAATGTTGAGCAAAAGAGGCCAGACTACCAGAGAGTATGATTCCATTAACGTGTAGTTCAAAACAAGGCAAAACTGCTCTGTGGTAATGAAAGTCAGGAATGTACTTACTTGGGGAGCTGATGATTGACTGGGAGGAGGCATAGGGAGCCTTCTGGGGTGCTGGAAGTGTTCTGTGTTTCATCTGGCTGTGACCTTAAGATGTGTACACTTGGCTGCATGAATGTTGCATCTCAACAAACAAATTTGTTAACTTGAAGGCATCCTCAAGGGAGGAGACTGGAGCCAGGTGGGTTCAGTTCTTCCTTCTTGCTGATGTTAAGGGAGGAAGGGGAAGGGTTTCTGCAGACTACGTGTTGGAGAGAGAAAGAAACAAAGAAAGTGTATAAAGAAACAAAGGAGGTTTCCAAGTCCCTCTACCCTGGGATGCTGGGGACAGACAGGCAAGGTCTCAATGCAGGCACAAGGAGGAATAAATGCTGTCCTTGGCTGCAGCTTCTGCTGTTACAACTTTCAGATGTGCATGGATTTCAATAATGGATGTTACACGTGTGTAACGTTTAAAAATGTGTTTATTCTTTATATTTTTGTGTAATAATTTTAAAGGAATAAAATATTAGGGTGAAGTAACAATTTGGCTGATACAGTTCTTTTCTATATATTGTATATCTGTTATGTGTATATTTCTATTATTATGACTGGAAGGATTTGTTCCTCCTGGCTGTACATCGTCTCGTGACGGTGAAGATTTTCAGTGTTTATGTTTCAATATTCATGATTGATGCTAATCTGTTCTCGTTCACTTCCTATACTACTTTTTCCTAAAATCCCTGGATTTTCTGTCAGTTCTGTAGAGGTGGACACAGTGGCTCGGATGGTAGGAAGGAAATGCCTCCAAGTCTGTCTTCACCCGCCATGGTCCAGGTGTCCGGGCAGCCCCAGCGCCGGCGGCCTCCTCCTCACTGCGCTTCCCGGTGGGGCGGCTGGAAGTTGGTCAGCTCGCCTCCCACGGTAGCGTCTTCCCACCTCCTCGCGGTCGTTTGTGAGCTCCAGAGGGCCTGTCCGCGCGCATCCCCGACACGCCATCCCTCGGTAAATTTGCTCGCCACCAAACCCTGCTTTGCACGATCCACCCAGAGTCCGGCCGTAGACTGGGAGCAGAGAAGCTGCACGCGTGTGCCGCAGGCCCCAGTGGCCTAATGGATAAGGCACTGGCCTCCTAAGCCAGGGATTGTGGGTTCGAGTCCCACCTGGGGTAAGGGTAAACTTTTGGCTCTTCCCCCACCTCAGGCACTGGAATCCACTCCACCGCAGTTCGACCGCATTAAAGACTCCAAGTACTTTGTGGCTTGTGGGCCGAAGATTGAAGGATTCACCTAACAGCCCACCAACTTTTGTACAGTTCACAAGCCAAGGCTAGAGAGCAGGACTTGTTCCGGCTTAAGGATGGCAGAGCGTCCCCAGGACACACGGGAGCGCGAAGGGATGAATGAGGCGCGGGCGACCCTGAGCCCGGAGCCGGGAATAGTGGACGCACAGACTTCCTGATTGCAAACACCAGGCCCGGTAAGCAGCCAGGCAGGAGAAGACTGGCAGGGGTCCTTGGACAG
The DNA here is from genome assembly GCA_031878705.1 of Tapirus indicus. Taxonomy (NCBI): domain Eukaryota; kingdom Metazoa; phylum Chordata; class Mammalia; order Perissodactyla; family Tapiridae; genus Tapirus; species Tapirus indicus. Next base: position 54,083,634 of record CM062932.1, read on the forward strand.
CGCAGGGCCGAGACAAACGGAACCTCTAGGTCCCCGGGTCCGCTGGTGCGTTCCCGGCACCAAAAGTTCCTTGCAGGTAAAGCCCGTGTACACACCACCCCAGGTGGGACTCGAACCCACAATCCCTGGCTTAGGAGGCCAGTGCCTTATCCATTAGGCCACTGGGGCGCGGTAAGATGCCGGTCTCACGTGGTCCGTGGTAGCGCGTGGTGGCGAACAGCCGCACGCGCACAGACCTCACGCGGTTCCGCCACGCTGCCTCCGAGCGGCGCACTCCGAGACCGGGTCCAGGTCCCGGGAAGCGAGCCTGACAGCCGCCGGGCTACGTAAAATGCTAGAGTTTAAAGTGAGGCTATTAGGCAGTGCCCGCTGAGACCAAAGGGCGCCCGGCGGCGCGCAGCTCCACGGAGAGGAGCGGACTCCCCAGAAGGCGAGTGCCGAGCGGCCCCAGGAACCAGGGAGGGGAACGAGGAGGGACGGCAGAACGAACCCGCGAACGAAGCCCAGCGGGATTGCTGTACCCCGCGCAAAAGGAAACTGACCACGAAGGGACTCAAACCCTCAATCTCCTGATTCGAGGTCAGATGCCTTACTCCTTAGACCACGCGGCCGCGACGCCTGGTGTTGTCAGAATGCGCTGCCCAACTACAGCCCCTTCGCTTGTCGGCGCCGGCTACTCGAATTGGAGGGGACCGCGAGCACTGGGCTACAGGGTGCATCACAGGTGTGGCGGGGACGGAGTCAGGGTGCAATCCTTGGGGCCAACGTCAGCGCTGGTGCGTCCGTAGATCACTAAATAGGCATGTAGGCGGCACTCTATGCGTGAGGAGACCGCGTGGCCTAATGGATAAGGCGTCTGACTTCGGATCAGAAGATTGAGGGTTCGAGTCCCTTCGTGGTCGAAACGTTTTAATCTCGAGGAAGAGAGAAAGCATACCTGTACTGCAACCGAATCCCAGGCGCTGCCCTTGTTTTAGACACAGACGCGCCTCCAGACCAGTTCCTGTCGCCTGGAGCTGGGAGTTAGGGCGCTTGTCCAAGCGGGTTTTGCCCCCGAGAGCTTCTGGGCCTGACGTCACTATGCAGCTCCGCTGCGTCATAATTCAAAAGGCATGTGATCGGACGCTGTTTGCGTGAAGCCCCAGTGGCCTAATGGATAAGGCACTGGCCTCCTAAGCCAGGGATTGTGGGTTCGAGTCCCATCTGGGGTGAACAAATACAAGAAGATATTTTCTTGTGTTAAGTACAAGGTGAAAACAAAAACCGTACAGCATGACTTCTCCATAGCATCTTTTAACGTGTACGAATGCCTCGGTTGCAAAGCATTTTTTAACGTGTACGAATGCCTCGGTTGCAAGCATTTTTTAACGTGTACGAATGCCTCGGTTGCAAGCATTTTTTAACGTGTACGAATGCCTCGGTTGCAATCAATCTGCCCTTTCTTTTTGATCAAGCCCGACTACACTTCGAAAGGTAAACCCATATGAGGACAAATGGGGCCGCAGCTTCTTGTTGCCTCTCTGAGTCGGTATCCAAACACTCACCTCATGAAAGTTCTCTGCAAGCTACAAACCCACGTGCAAATGAAGTGAGCGTGTTCTCTGTGTGTCCATCACTTTAAAGTTAAAAGCAGGCAAAATTGCAGCCCCCAGCCCCTCCCTGCCCCCAAGCCTCCCAACTGGAGACGGGGCAGTCTGGGTAAAGGTGCTGCCCCACTCTGTGCCCTCAGTCCTGCTGTGGATCCTGTCTCCACCAAGATGCACCCACCACCCACTGCCCTGTGCTAGGACGAGGAGGGGTGCAAGGAAGCACGCGCACCGGACAGTGGAGTAAAGCTGCCAATCTCTTATATCAGTCCAAGTCTCGAAGGAAAAAGACGGCACATTCAAACTTGGGATTGGGTGATCCCAAGAGTGTTTCAAAAGAGACATTTATGTACACTTATGACTTTTGCACTTTCCTGGGTGTGTGTGTGTGTGTGTGTGTGTGTGTGTGTGTGTGTATATATATATATATATATATATATATATATAAATCCTTTAATAAAACCTTTAAGTTTTCCAAAAACTGTACTATTCTGGCCAGGGATGATTTTTTTTTTTTTTTTTTTTTACCTTGAAGCTCATAGCTCCTGAGGAGCTATGTGTGGGCTTCTCAGGTTGAATGCCTCACATTATGTGCACTTTGGGGTACTATATTTACTTAGGGAGAGGCTGTATTGTTCATCAGATTTTCGTAACTTCTTGACTCAAAAAAGTTTAAAAACCACTGTTCCTTATACCTTTGTAAAAGAAACAACAATCAAACTTGAGGTACAGAATCCTCCTCTCCCTTCTCCAGGGTCATCCAGAATTATTCCTGCACCCTCTACTCCAAGCCAGCCACCAAGTTTTATGGATGCTCCTTTAAGCTATCGCTGGCTCCCAGGCCCTGCCACATGGCTGCAGCATCCTGGCCCTAGCCTGCGCTGCTGGAGCCACTTCTGCTTTTCTGGGTTTCAGGCTTCAGTTCGCCCTAAAGCCATCCTCCAGGCCTTGCCTCCATGGAGCTGACATTCTAGTGAGAGAGAAGACAGTAAACAAGTAAACTAATAAATGGGATGATTTCAAAATAAAGAGTGATGAGAAACTATTAGTTGAATAGTCAGAGAAAGCCTCTGGGTGGAGAACAGCAAAAGGATCATTGGCAATCCTGTCACCTTCAGAGGACTTCTTTAATGTCTTGGTTGATACATTACCTACCTCACAGAGTTGTGAGGAGTAAAGGAGACGGTATTTATGGAAAGTGATAAGAACAATTCCTGGAACATAGTATGTGCTCTCTAAGATCAGTCATGGTCATCCTCATTTACTAATGCCCCGTTATTCAAGGTTTGTGTGTGATACTCTCCTCGCTAGATGTGAACCCTTAAGGCTCAAATTTCATCTTACATTTCTTCTCTTTCATTCATAATGAATCCATATTAAGATTCTTCTAAATGCCAAGCACAGTGCTAAGCCTGGGAAATATAAATATGACTAAGGTATAGTGCTGGCACTCAACAAAGAATCTTCTAGAATCCTCTAGATCTTCCTAATTTTCTAGGATTAGGAGCAGGAACAGCAAATGCCTGATGGTAAGGGTGGAGTGGGAGGTGCAGTTAGCAATTTACTATGGCTATAATGGGGGAAGGTGAACAGCGTACCAAGAGAGAACCCCAGAGCAAGGAGATTGCGTTTGATCTCGCGTGCAGTGGGAATCCAGGGGAGGCTTTTAAGCAGAGGAGTAAAATGACCATATTTGCATTTTGAAAAGATCTCCTTGGCAGCAATGTAAAGAATGGACTGGAAGTGGGTGAGAATCCAGGCAGGGAGACCACTTAGGTAGAGATGTGTGGTTCAGGGAGGAGATTACCAAAGCCTGAACAGAAGCAATAGCAGGGACACCAAGAGGAGGAAAGTAAAGATATTCAGGAAAAGGAATCTGTGGAGCCCAAGACGGTGCCCAGGATTCGGGGGGATGGTGGTGCCACACCTCGGTGCCACACACCCTGGGGAAGTAGATGAGCTCAGGGCTGATCCAAGTCCAAGATGCCTGCAGGGTTCCCAAGTGCGTGGTTTATTTCCCCCCCAAATCTGTCCATTTTTTCATCATAGTTTCTAGTTTCTTCTTTGGTGTTATGCTTAGAAAAACTCCCTTGCCTGAAGATTATATAAATATTTACATACAATTTTTCCTCGTTTCTTGTGGGATTTTTTTTTTAATATTTACAAATGTAACTGGAATTTATTTTGATTTTTAGTGTAAAGTTAAAGATCTGTTCTTATTGTTTTACAAATATTTAAACATTTAGATCAGTGCCTTTCCCCAGTGATACAAAATGCTTAGATTATATAGAAAATACTTATATGCATATACTTAATACTGATGTTATGGAATTTTTCTGAACACTGTTCTGTTGCATTGATCTAATTATTTTTTAGTTTTTTATCATACTTAGTATAAGTACTAATTTATAACCCAATCTATTTTTTCAGTATTTTCTTGACTTTTTTTATCTATAGCTCCTCATTTTTCTGTAATCGAAATGTATTGTGTACAATGTTTTTATATAACACAATTTAATGCTATGAATTTGCTTTAATATGAAATGTTCATATTTTTATCTTCCAAGCATTCTGTAATTGCATACTTGATTTCTCATTGATCCAAGATTTAGGAGAGGGCGTTTCAATTTCCAAGTGGCTGTGTATTTTTATTGTTTTATGTTATTGTAGTTTATACTTTGGCTATTGGTAGTTTTATGTAATATTTGCTCTGCAGTCAGTTGATGTGTACTATAGTTTCTTATTCTTTTTTCAAATTTGGAGCTTTCTTTATAGTCTAATATGTTATCAGTTTCCAGTTTTTGTTTGTATGACATAGAATTTAGTATATAAGTTATTAAATGAGCCTTTAATTACAGTCTGCTATAGTCCCATTTGTTTTGCAAATGTTAGAAAGGTGTTAAAATCTTTACAACTGTTATGTTTCTAGCAATTTCCTTTTAACTTTTTTTGCTTTATATATTTTAATGCTATGTTTTTTCAGTACATCAAAGTTCAAATCATTTTTTTCACGTGGATGATTCCCTTTAAGAATTACATTTGACACATTTCATGTTTTAGTCTTGAATTCTACTTTGCTAGATAGTAATATAAGTCTACATTTTTGCCCATTAAATGTTTTTGCCCATATTATGAAAATTTTCATACACAAAAACAGAAAATAGTAAACGAACCACCCTAGATTCATCAGTTATCAAGATTTTGTCACATTTGCTCCATTAATCCCTTTTATCCTTTTTTTCATAGAATATTTTAAAGAAATCCCAGACATCACATCATTTCACCCCTACATACTTCAATATTCACCTCTTACCTTTTTATGGTTGATTGGTGCAAATCAGGATCCAAATAATGTCCACACACAGGATTTGGATGTTGGGTTTCTTAAGCCTCTTTTAACCTAAAATTCTCCCTCCTTCCCTCTTATCTTGCCCCACATTGTTGACTTGTTGAAAAAAAGGTCAAATGTCCCACAATCTGGGTTTATCTTTACTTCTTCCTGCTGTCATTTAACTTGTTCCTCTATCCCCCATATTTCCTCCAAATTAGAAGTTAGTTTTAATGCCTTGATTAAATTCAGGTTCAACTTTCTGCCAAGAATCCTTTCAAATGGTGCTGTGTATTTAATATAGTATATCAGGAGGTGACCACCGGATCACTGTCAAGTTCCTCACCAACCTTTCATATACTGGTTTCATCCCCTGATGATCTTTGCTAAAACTATCAGGGATTACAAAGTAGTGATTTTCCTATCGCTACTTTTCTTTCCCCATTTATTAACTAGAATACTTTGTAAAGAACTTGCTCTCATCAACTAGGTCTTAGTTTACCTTGAAATACAGTTGTTTTAAAAAGCAGGATAAATGTGTAATTTTTTTCCTTCAATGCCAATTTTTAGAGCAATGAGTTGATTGATACATCCAATCTATCCTTTTTTTATAATGTTTTTGTGTGTGTGAGGAAGACCAGCCCTGAGCTAACATCTGTTGCCGATCCTCCTCTTTTTCCTGATTAAGACTGGCCCTGGGCTAACATCCGTGCCCATCTTCCTCTACTTTATATGGGACGCCGCCACAGCATGGCTGACAAGCAGTGTGTCGGCAGGTGCCCAGGATCCGAACCCGCGAACCCTGGGCTGCCAAAGTGCATACTAAACCGCTGCGCCAATAGGCAGCCCTTATCCTTTTATAATTTTTAAAGGATGGACAGCTTGTACTTGGATTTTAGGTTGACCTAGTTTGAATTTTTGCCTTCTAAAAGGAGTCTTTACCGATTCATAATCATCCTATGTATGTTTGATTCTGTATTTATGCTACTTTTGTTTTTGCTGATTTCTATCTTTAAGTTTTGCTATCTAGGATGTACTTTTTTCCCCCTCTAGTGATTTGAAAAGCATCCTATTTTAACTAGTGATTATTTTTAATGTAAAATCAATGCATGCTCAATGCAAAGCTTTCAAACAATCCGGGACGGTATAAAATTTTAAAGTGCCCCAGTCCCATCCAAATGCCTGGATTGAGAGCATGTTCTCAGCTGTTCACTGTTGTCTCTTCCGGGAAACCTTCTAAATGTTCTCCCTCAAATGCTAGGGACTCTTCCCTTTACGGTACAGAACTTTCACAGGACTCGTGTTGGTTCCTTCGGTGAACATGAGTTCTAACCACACTCCAAAAGCAAACTGAAGGGCTTTTTCTTAGATTCTCCACGTTTTCACTTGTCTGAACCCTTAGATCTTCAGCTGGATGGCTCGGTGCCAGTTCAGTGACTCATAGTCCAGGGGGAAGGAGTGTCTGGTACTCATTTTTCTGTTTTGTGCATTAAAGGCCTCTGGCACAGCTACCACCAAATGTCACTGATTATGACTAAAGCAGCTCTAAGTGGAACACACTCTGCCCCTCAACTACATTTTACCTTCAACCCAGCCCCTACCCCTACAAATTAGGGGTGACGGTATCCAGCCTGTCCTCTGCTTACGTCCTTTAAAACTACATGGCTTTCTTAAGCACTATCAGCCATTGTTGTTTTTCTCCAATCAAGTTCTTCTGCAATCTTTGGTAGAAATGGCCTGAAACTGTTGCCCTGAGCATGCTACCCTTCCTCTTATAGGTTTTTCCTATAGGATTTAAGCCATATCAAGTCAGATGCCTTTGCTTAGATCACTTTCTTACCTAGAAACTTCCTGGGTTGTTTTATTCAATTCTCATTACAATCCTGATGTTTGTAAATGAGAAAAGGAAAAGTCCCAAGATAGTAAATAGTCTAAAACCAGCAATTCAATGGTCAAGGGAGTAAGGTCCTCTGACTTCAAGGGCAATAGAACTCTTTCTACCACCTCACCTTACTTTAAACTACCTGTATTTCCCGGCATTGTTCAGGAGTCCTGCTAACTGTAATAAATAGTAGGAATTTTTTAAATGAAATGATGGAATTAAAATAACTTTCTGTGTTCAAATACAAAGCTGTAACCGGTTTTAACTTTGTGACAGAATTTCCTTTTAAACCACATTTATGCTGAAGAGCTGAGGCACAGAAAAGTAGAGCCCTGCTGCTACTCACCCTGCTATCACACCTGCAGTGTGGACCATCTGTCCTTGTGACTTACTAACGGACAAGGGAGCACTCTCTAGGAACCAGTGGTTTGAAAGCAAAGAGGAAGTTCAAGGGTATCAGTAGATAATGATTCCTCTTGACCATATTCCAGTGAAATCCTGTTATTTGTAAGATGTCAGCAGCCCTGGGGGCTCAGTAACTGACTCCTACATACCCTAACCATTAGACAACTAGACCAGCACACACCCGGAGGCTCACCTTTCAACAAAAAGCCCACCACTTCCGGTGAGGTCAGCTCAGAGTTGTAACTCTCTCAACCACAAAGGAGCAGACACACACAGCACTATGTAATTATTTTTAATGTCCAGAATTGATAGTATGAGGGCCAGAGCTTTCTCCCTGACTCAAGTTTATAAATTCTCAATTGGCTTGTGAGGCCAATAAGGATACTTCTTCTTGTCTAATTTGGTTTCTGGGAAGACTTCATTCAAGTCCTCAACGGTCATCTGATCAAATGGAATTATGTTCTTCATCTTCTCCAGCTGGAAAGAGGGGAAATGTGTTAAGGTAAATAGGGCCACACATATGCAAAAAAGAATCCAACACAGGTTACTGCCACTAGGTGAAAGATGTGTGACCATGAAGAGAGAAAATATATTACCAGCAAAAGCCAAGGCTCATCCTTACCTCTTTCTGGTATTCCTCAATCCTGGCCTTTGAGAGAGACAAAAACTCAGCACAACTTTTCACCTTTAAGAGAAGGGGGAAATTGTGTTTTGAAACCAAGTTATACTGTCCTGGCCCTGAGGCTCCCAAGGTATGAGAAGTCCCAGAGCCCACTCTTGCTTTCCCACTCTGAATGGAGAATACGTGGCTGCCCTGACCACCTGGGGGAGCTAGCTCTGGGAGGCAAACTACAGCTTTTCCTACAGGCACAAAGAAGCCCATACAGGAGAACCAGCTTATGATGGCAGGACCAGGGTTCTTCAGCAAGCTACTCATCTAGGCAAACTACAAAATGCCTGTGTTTCCCAAGGGCCAGTTACTGAATGGTCAGGACAAGCTGCCTGACCCCTAGCCAGACTTCTCTTTGGTGGAGCCACCTGGGTTCCTACATTTGGCCTTCAGTACTTTCAAGCAAATAGTTAGGTATTTGAATACTACCATGGATAATTTTCCTACTCAATTCCAACTCCTTAATTAACTGACATACAAAATGCACATATTTAAAGAGTACCACTTGATACGTGGCTTTTTGTTTTTGCTGAGGAAGACTTGCCCTGAGCTAACACCTGTGCCAATCTTCCCGTTTTCTATGTGGGTCACTGCCACAGCATGGCTGCCAACAAGTTGTGTAGGTCTGCGACTGGGAACTGAACCTGGACTGCCAAAGTGGAGTGTGCTGAACTTAACCACTAGGCCATGGGGCTGTCCCTATAAGTTTTGATATGTGTATCCACATGTGAAAGCATCCCCACAATCAAGACAGTGAACAAATTTATCAGCCCCACCCCTCCCATTCCCAGGCAACTACTGATGTGCTGTCACCATAGATTAGTTGCATTTTCTAGAGTTTTATTTTATTGCTCCTTTTAATTGACTCTATTTTAACCTAACTATTAAGAAATACAGGGTCATCAGGAATTAGGAGAATTTTAGAATAAATAAGAGTCCCAACTACTTACATCTTCTTTTTCTTCAGCATCCACCTGGACAGTATATTTATCCTCTGGCACAGGAACCTTCAGGGCATTAAACTACAAACACAGGAACAGTGAGTTGTTGTTAATATACCCAGAAACCCAAAGAAAGGGCTCAAGGCCGCTAATCCTTATAGGTCATATGAAAACACATTCTCCACTCCAAGAGGAAACCAGTATGCATCCAGAGTGTTGAAGTGGAAAGAATTTAGACTGGGAACAGGAGCTCCAGTTTCTTCTCAGCCCTGTCACTAACTGGAGACCCTGGACAATTCTTTATTAGGACGAGCTTGTTTTTTCACCTCAAAAGAACAGCTGGACTTGAGGACCTCGAAAATGGCCTCTTAGAACACTGGAGTTCTAAAGAAATTCTGATTTCTCTTTTAAGTGAAAGCCTAGTGGACTGAGTGGCAGAAGTACTGTTTGCAAAAGGGAGACAGAGATGGTCTCTTTGACCCATCGCTTAGCACTGTACCTGGTACAGCGCAAGCCCTCGATAAGCATCCACTGAATGAATAAACTATGTACTGAGGTTTAACATGTAAATATCAGACAAGGATAGGTGGATGAGAAATTACAGCTCTAAGGGAAAGTAAAAATGAGCAGAGAAAGGAGGAAAATGGTAAAAAGATAGAAAAGATGTTAGTTTGTTCCAAAGGAGGACAGGCGGGGGGCTAAGAAATAATTCAGGAAGAATTGGTAGAAACATTTAACAGCCCTCTAGCTCCCTGATCAAGGCTATCCTGTACTGTTTCTTTAGATAAGAAACCTGGTGAATGAACAAACCCTAAATTCTCTGCACGTATTTACCATTTCGATCTACCTCCACAAGACTTTTGGCCACACACATCTCTCCTGAGCTTCCTCTGGGATCTGAATGTTAATACCAGCCTTCTTTCCTCACTGTCATCCTGCATATGTAATTTTCTACAGTCCTGCTGCCTAGCCACAAGCCACGTTACAACACCAGTGCTTTAGTCCCCCGAAGTCTCACCTTTTTCTCAAAGTCATCTACCAAGCCGGCCTTCGCCACGTTGGCTTTGTAGTACGCCCAGTCAATAGCAGGTGGAGTCTCAGGTAAAGTAGCCAACCTGCTCACAGGGAAAAGCAAGTTAAGATTGTCCCATGAGCAACAGAAAATTCACACAGTAATTTTCCTGTTCCTTACTCCGATGGCCTGGAGCTATCACCACACTTTTCCCTAGGAGAGCGATCACAGGAATGCAAAAAATTTACTTTCATTTGGAAAATGCATGGATTTCTTTATACTTTCTGTCAGAAGAGCATCAGAAATTCATATGTAATTCCAAACCACTGTTTTGTTTCCACATTCAATGCCAAATTAAGAGGCTCCCTCTCAGAAAGGTACTGACCTGGAGGTGAGGGTCTCATTCCAGGATTTCAGGGAGTTAGCAATGGCCTTCTGGTTTCGGGGTATGATTTCCCCAAAAGCTACCCAGTCAATAGCTTTTAGAGCAAGTTTTCGCCCAGCCATCTTGAGATCCTAGAAAATAAAATAGGTCAGATCAAAACACAGCTCCTGGAAAGAATCCTCTAAAGGGCATTTTAGAAACATCCAAGTCTTTTTTTTTTTTGGGGGGGGGGGTGAGGAAGATTGGCCGTGAGCCAACATCTGTGCCAATCTTCCTCTATTTTGTATACGGGATGCCACCACAGCACAGTTTGATGAGTGGTGTGTAGGTCCGCGCCCGGGATTGGAACCCGCAAACCCTGGGCTGCCAAAACGAAGTGTGTGAACTTAACCACTATGCCACTGGGCAGTCCCAGAAACATGCAAGTCTTTTAAGAAACAGATCAGCATCCTCTGACTGCTTGGTGGGTAAACTTATCAACTAAAGCAACTAGGATTAATAAATCAGAAAAGGAGGACAGTTTAGTTCTTCAAATTCAAGTTGCACAACCTGTCATATATTCTTTCCCCTATATGGTCCTCCCTCTATTCTCCAACTCCTAATGCATTCTTATAAGCCCAGTTCTCTGTTTGCTCTCCATGTGCCTTTGGAAATATTGCTAAAATAATACTCATGCATTGCATACAAGTTAATAATTTAAATATATTTCCACTCCGACTGTGTTTTATTCACTGATTCTCCTGTGCACAGAACCTGACATGTACCCAAGTTTCAACAAGGCGTAGTTAAATAGAGCAGAGTCTGGGCCAGAATTTCCTCATCTGAAAAATGGGGATATCAGCCCTGCTTACCTCAGAAAGCTGTTAAAAGTATCCAATGAAACTGTGCATATCAATTTGTTCTACAGTCTTACACAAACTTAAGGGGCTCTCTACCCACTCCCTATCAGACTGGTAATACAGCTGCATCTTCTTATTCATGTCTGATTATCCCCAGCAGCACTAGCACATACGGAGTATACTAGCAATACCCTTAAAAGAGGTGTTCAACACATATGTGTATGTGAGAGAAGATGGAAAGTGGTTACAGCCATTTTTTTTTTTAACCAAGAGAGAATATGGAACATAGTCAAAGTAAATAAGATCAGTGTCGGACATTAAGAGAAATACGGAAATGTTAAAAGTCTTTACAAGCTGTGGGGTGGATCACAAGGGAGGTGGAAGAAATCTTCCCTAGGATCTTAAAAAGAAACTTGCCAACACCTGCCCCTTCCTTTCTTTTCCTCTCAGGGCAGCTTATGTTTCCCGGTGTGGAGGTGAGAGCAGGTGATATTAAGCGCCCTTACAGAGACTTTTCCAACCACCAGAAGCAGGCAGGCTTCACAAACGAAGGGATTTTTGTCTTTTATTTATTGCTGAGTTCCCAGTGCCTAGAACAGGTCACGCACATAGGAGATGCTCCATGCATATGTGTTGAATGGGTAAATGAACCCTGCACTTGAGAAGCTCTGAACGCTCCACACGCTCGAATGCTGGAGCCCTCGGGAGGGAAGGGAGGGCGCAGCCTCCAGCCCGCCGAGTGTCCCTCAGCAAGTTAATGCTATCTCCGCTAACGCTTCCCCAGCCCCCAAACCGGACTACCGAAATCGTCCGCGCTGGGGGCTGCCTGAACGAGACAAGGTTTGTGAAGGCGCCTAAGTCAGCGGCTACCGGGTCATAGCCGGGCCCCTGCGACCTCGCGCGCTGGGGACGGGAGAGGAAGGGAGCGCAGAGCAAAACGGGAGCAGCTACACCCCGGCACTCTGCCCGCAGGGCACCAGCAGGGCCCGGCGGCCTCGGCAGCGGTGCGACAAGGGTCGGCACAAAGTTTGGAGGCGGCAGAGCAGAGGAACTCGCTGGGCCGCGGGTCCAACACAAAAACCCCACTCACCTTCACCGACCCCGGTGGCCCACAGCCCACAGCAGCAAGTAACGGAAGTGGGTCACCGGAAGGCCTCCCCTCAGCCAACCCCAAAGCCAAGGGGGCGGGCCTTACTTCGCAGGTCAGCCAGTAGAGATGAAGGCTGGTTCCGGAAGTCCCGCCCCCGGGGGCGGTCACAGCGCCTCCGCCGCGCAGGTCCCGGGGCGCTGGTTGGGGGCGCTCCCGTCCCTCTCCCCCGGCCCCACCCCCGCCGATGGGCCGGCCCGGCTCTCCCTGCCGAGAGATGGGCCGGCCCGGCGGCGCACGGGCAGCGGCGGCGGCGGCCCAAGATGGCGGAGCTGCAGCTGGACCCGGCAATGGCCGGGCTGGGAGGGGGTGGCGGGAGCGGGCTGGGCGACGGGGGCGGCCCGGGCCGGGGGCCCCCCAGCCCTCGCCCTGCTGGCCCCACGCCCCGCGGGCACGGCCGCCCGCCCACTGCCACCGCGCAGCCGCCGGAGCCGGGTCCTGGACCGCCCGAGCGGGCAGGGGGCGGCGGCGCGGCCCGTTGGGTCCGGCTGAACGTGGGCGGCACCTACTTCGTGACAACCAGACAGACCCTGGGCCGGGAGCCCAAGTCGTTCCTCTGCCGCCTCTGCTGCCAGGAGGACCCGGAGCTGGACTCGGACAAGGTGCGCCCCGCCCTCGGGCGCGTCCCCGGCTTTCGGACCCCCTCGTTCCTCCTAGGCTTGTGCCTACGTTTCTGCGACAGGCTCCCCACTGGCGGGCTCCTCGGGCGGGGACCCCCTTTTCCTCCCCCTCCCTCGCCAAGCTAGCCCCGGGGGCTGTTCTCCCCCATCCTCAGGCGCACTCTGGCTTTCTCCCTGACCCCGCCCTTGGTTCTCAGCGACTCCTTCCCCCCACCGTGCCCACCCATACCTATGAGAACCTACTCCACACCCCTTCTCCGTATTCCTCTCATCCCAGCCCCTCAGGACTGCATGAGTTTTTCCCTGGCTCCTCGTCAGCCTCTCACTGCCTGTGCCAGATGCATCCAGAATTGGGTCAGAGTGAGCTAAGGCATCTTTGTAGCTTTCTCAGACTTCCTCTTGGACCCCTCTGCCAAGTTGGGTGAAAGCCTGGGTCTGATGATGGCTTCGACAGCTGCAGGAAGTGCTTCTCATGATATCACACTTCTTTCCTGTGGTCCTGTTCCCTGAGCTCCCATCTGGTAACAGTCACTGTTTTAAGTCCGTATTTGAGATCAGATACATTCCTTGGAAAAAGGTTACCATTTGAAAGAGGTTATCGTTTGCCAGTGCAAATCTAAGCTGACTTGTTAAGACCAAGGGAAAATGATAACCGAAGAATTCTGTTGGGCAAGATGCATGGCTGCTAACCAAAGGGTTGAGAAGTGACAAGACACTTAACCTATTTCCGGTTTGAGCTGTTGTTTAAATTTTTTTTTTAAGTTGATGCATTTGTTTTTTTAGTTCCCAACTTATAGGTGTTGACCGCTTAGACCACCTTATATCCCGTATGGCACTCAGCCAGTTACCTTGCAGCAGAGTTGGGATTGGGTGAACACTGGTTGATTTCATTTATTCATCTCCTTACCTCTCCTCTAATAAACCTGAGATTGATGGAAACTTGTCCTGCCCTAACTTTAAAGAGTTTCCAAAATCCTTGCTTATAAACAAATTATTTTTATCTACCCTAAATCTTTCTTGTTGCAGTAGAAGCCAGTTTCTTCTTGTTCCTTTTACTGTAAAGATGAGTAGGATTAAAGCTGCTCAGAGCCAAATCCTGGCAGTGCCAAGCTTTCTCTGGGCAAGGAGCTGGGGTGTGAGTTACAGCCGGCAATGCAGATTCCCGCTGATGTTGGCCTTGAGCTCTGGAGCGTTGCCAACTAAACAGAGGTTTTCTTAGAATTAGGATTGTGATTCGGGGGCAATAGAGAAGTCAGAATGTCTATCTGCGACTATGGCATTTTCTTCTTCCCTTTCTTTATAACAAACATCCCACAGGAGAATTACATCCCACAGGTAATTGTGTCCAAATGAAGATTTTAGAAGTTCAAGTAGATGCCTAGATGATAAGACTACATCTGTAACACCTTGCCTGAAATGACCTTAAAGTACAAGATACATAAGGCTAGCCTTCTTGCCAATAGTTTGTGATAAGCAAACATCTAGCAAAACTTGTGCTCTCACTAATGAATTGTGACAGAGGTTGAAACCCTGCTCTGACTTAGTCTGAAAGCTCCATAATGATACCCTTGTGTTTGGTTGGCAGGACGAGACAGGGGCCTATCTGATTGACAGGGACCCCACCTACTTTGGTCCTATCCTAAACTACCTCCGCCATGGGAAACTCATCATTACGAAGGAGTTGGCCGAAGAAGGTAAGAACAGTGTTTGCACTGGGCATTTTCAAAATTCAGGCCGAATCTTTAAAGTTGTTTCACAGATTTGAATTTTGAGATTTTCATCATGCTCATGTGCAGGTGTAGTAAAGGTTAATGGAAGTGAGCAGGGAACCTCCACTTACCTAGTCTTGTCTGAGGAAGTCTTGTTTAAGCCTCATTGGGCTCTGTTCAGCCTCCTTAATGAGAAGGAAAACAGGTAGCTCAGCTTTGCAGATAGCTTCAGGAGTTATTTTCGAACCTGCAAAATTGTCAGGATCCCTTTTTACGTTTACTAGAATCTGCGCTGCCTGTCAATGTCCGTAGCATGAAGCAAAGTATCTCTGTCATTTAGTTATTTATATTTTCAATTTTACTTTGAACTTGCAGCTGTAAAAAAAAAATAAAAGCTTGGCCTCATTTCTTTTAAGACTGGTCTCATGCTTCCTTGTAAATTTTTGCAGCTGACCTAATTCATTCTCCAGGCCATTGTCAGGTGCATCATCGGTTGCCTCATCTTTTTGGTTTGTAGGACATTTGGACTGTAAGTGGGTCTAGACAGCTTTCTAAAAGGCTTGGCTTGGTCTCACCGAAGGCATTCAGTTGTAGATTGGGACCTGTCCCTAAATCCAGGGCACCCTGATCTGGGAGCTTTAGCTCTGAGTAAGAAAGCCGTAATGGCTGTGCTGGTTAGTGAAGTGACTGCAGAAGACCTCTGTTTCAACCAGTAGAAAGAGAACTCGCTCTCTGTTTTTTTTAATGCCCTCTTTTTTTTTTTTAACATTTCAAATGCATACAAAAGTAATGAGAGTAGTACAATAAATCCCATGTACCCACCATCCAGCTTCAACAATTACCAACTCATGAGTAATCTTGTTTCTTGAAAAGAGGACTCTTAAGCACCTTGTCTAATGCCTTTAAAAAAAAAAAACTTTTTATTTTGAAATAATTTCAAACTTAGAGAAGAGGGCAAGAATAGTACAAAGAACTCCCTTTACCCAGATTCACCAATTTTTAACATTTTTTGGTCATATTTGCATTATCATTTATCCATCCTTTCTCCTCCTCCTGCCCCTCCTCCCCTCTCCACCCCCAGTTTTTCTTTTTTTTTTTTTTTTTGGTGAGGAAGACCAGCCCTGAGCTAACATCCGTTGCTAATCTTCCTCTTTTTGCTGAGGAAGACTGGCCCTGGGCTAACATCCGTGCCCATCTTCCTGTACTTTATATGGGACGCCGCCACAGCATGGCTGGCAAGCAGTGCGTCGGCAGGCGCCCAGGATCCAAACCGGCGAACCCCGGGCTGCCAAGCGCAAACTAAACCGCTGCGCCACTGGGCTGGCCCCTCCACCCCCAGTTTTTCTGAACTATTTGAAAACAGATTCCAGACTTTACCCCTTAGTACTTCAATCTGTATTTCCCAAGAACAAGGATATTCTCTTACATAAACAGTACAGTTATCAAATTCAGGAAATTTAATATTGATAATACATTTATCTATAGCTTATATTCCAGTTTTGTCAACTGTTCCAGTAATGGCCTTTATAGCATCACTCCTAGTACAGGAGCAGACAGCCCATTTAGTTGTCTTGTCTAAGGACTTTGATTTTGTTTAGCATGGGATTCTTTCAATGATTTCTTTTGTATTGTTCAAATAATCATCCTATTAAATTTGGTCCACATAAATTTATACCCACCCACCCACCCTTGGTCATTTTTTGGACAAACTGGGTAAAAATTGCAAGCTCAGGAGTTGTTCAGTGAAATAGTTCCAGGAACTACGTGACATATGGGAAAGATGTCCTATAGCTCATGGTCAGGTGCAGGGAGAGTCAGGGGAGGTGCCAGGTGGGAAACTGTAGGGGGGAATGGAGTGAACAGAGCAGACCCTTGTGCTTGACTCACTTTCGTTGGGGAAAAGGTTATGGGTGCAGCCTAAACAGCAAAGAAACATTTCCCTGGCTGAAGGAGAGAGACAAGACTTGCATTTGAGAGATATAGTTCTTAGCAAGCGTGTCACCTCCAGCCTCTTGCTGTTTTCTGGGGAATTCACACACATCTCTAACTAGAGTTTGGTCCTTTTTTTAGGTGTGCTGGAAGAAGCAGAGTTTTACAACATTGCATCTCTAGTGCGCCTGGTGAAGGAAAGGATCCGGGACAATGAGAACAGAACTTCACAAGTAATGGGTTTTGAACTCTTAAGGGGAAAATATCTCAAGTGGCTATCTCTATCCATGAGTCGGGTGTGATGTGAAAAGGGTGATGTGCTGCTTGGTGAGAGCGCTGCCTCTCTCCTTAGAGCTGAAGGTCTGTGTGGAACACTGTCCATCTGCCAGGCAGACAGCACGTACTCCTCCAGACTTGTTCAGAACAAGGAAATAGAGAAGAAAAAATAACAAAGAAAAGAAAACAGCCCCATATCCCTTCAGAAGAATGGGGAGGTTGTGGCTGCTCACCATATGGCAGTGGGAGGAGCCCACCGCACTTTAAGTCCAAAACCTGTTCTCTCAGACAGAGTATCTGTCTCCCTCCACGTAAAGACCAAACGAGGTCTTGCTTCCTCCTGTTGGCCACTCTTTATTAGGACTAGCCTTTAATGTGTGACCATGTCACATCCAGCTCCTGACAGCCACTTGAAACCCATCTCATGGTATACACTTTAGAAGCTGCTTGTGAATCATACTTCTGAGAAAAATAATATCAAACTTCTCTTTTTATTATGAAGTCTGGATTTTTATATTAACTCAGTAGATATAGTAACAGGAATGAAACAATTTGCCACCTACTTTGAGAAGGGAAGACAATAGGGCATACTTAGCTTATTTCATGTCACATCACCCATCATGTGTCTTAAGTGGCCATGATAGCTTCTATTAGGCCCTTGGGATTCTATGACTAATAAGAGAAGGTCCATGCCCTCAAGAAGCTTGAAGTCTAGCAGAAAGACACTCCCTTTCATGTATTTAGCCTCTATTTTAAGAAAGGACAACTGCAGTAACAGAGGGCAGAGTCAGACTCCACTGTGACCATCTGTCTTGTAGCATGACTTGCTTCCTATCCCATCAGAGACTGGTGGGGGGATGCTTTCTTGAGAGCTTATCTATTGCAACGTAGAATTTTCATGTGATTAAGAAGAAGGTGATGTTTCTTTTCAAAGTAAAAAATAGTTCCTTGCTCTTCCTGTGTTAGACTTCATCTATCAAAGTTATCTGGTTCTAAGTGGAATTATCTGGATGAATAACTACACCTATGATAAAAAAAAATACCCATTTTATCTTCAGCACTTTGCAAAGGTGGAAAGAAGGGCTTGTTCTCTTCCCTCTGGCCAATAGTTGAAAGCTTCTCTTTTAATGTTCAAAGATGAATTTTTAATTGGCTTACCGATTACCATTTGAAATATCTATTGTCACCAGTCTTTTTGCCATCTTATATTTACATGTCATCTTTCACTACTGTAGAAGTTTAATAGCTTATACATTCTGAAAACCTAGCTTTATCCTCAGTTTTCCATGTTCCAAAAAAAGTTTTGATTGCTTAGTATAAATTTTGATGGTACCATGAATTATGTAATTTGAAACCATTCAAATCATAGTACCTGAGCATTCTCAGTCCTTTGCCGTTAGCTAATTCCTTGAGAACATTGTAAGATTTCTATTTGATGACAGCAGTTAAGTTAATTAGTCCTCTAGATTCTGAAGGCTTGTGGATTTATACCCAGTTGGAAGCTTTTTTATTCTAGGAATGTCAAGACCTTTTTGATGTTAATTGATCTTTCCATCTGTCCTTGTTATTTAGTGAACTCTGGGCAATGGATTTGATGTTGTTCAAAGATACCCTCTTTTACATTTGTTGCACACGGCTCTGAGGTAAAGTTGGCTGTGTGTGGATTTCTGTGGCTGTCCCTTCAAACACCTTATCTCCTTTAACTTGTCTGTGTGTAAAGGAGACACACGTGGCAGACATTCAGGCGAAGCCCAAGATGTGGGGGTCCTACCCTACCTTTTTTCAGTGACCTCTCTTCTCTTTTAGCGACTGCCACTATTCTACTTCTTTGCTGTCTCTGATAATATTTTTTGCTAGGGATTAATCTTGGTGCATTTGAAAGCACCAGTGGTTTACCTTGGAAGAAAAAAATAAAGAGGCAATTCAGACATCTTAAATGCCTGGGACTTTGACAGCTGTGGCCAATATCATAGGTCTTTTGTATGCTCTGAGATGCTCAGTCTTGTAATATAAAACACCTGGTTGTTTCCAAAACGTGTGGTTAGAGCGATTGAAATCTTCAGAAAGTCTGTCCTATATTTTATATGAACGGAAGTTTTTTTTATCTTAGTACGTTGGTTAATTAATGATAGCTGTACCTCGTTTAGAAGGAGACAGCATAGAAGGAAGACGACAGTGTTATCAGGCAGACATGGGCTCAAGTCCCAGGTCGAGCTCCAGTCCACTCATTGCTGTACGGCTTGGGCAAGACACTGCACCTGACGCGCTGTCCCAGCGTGCAGAAGGGAGCCATTGCCTGCCTTCCGGGACTGCAGTGAAAACTAGAGGAGAAAGGTGTCACACTTTGGGCTGTAGCACTCGGTAATTAGTAGCTGCTTTTATTTATCCGGTTTCCCAAGTAGTGAGTTGTTCTAAAACTAATTTTCCCGATAACTGAATCCAACTCATCCTTTTGAAAAAGTACTAAGTTTTCATCATTCTTAAGGAAACAGTCCATATTTTCTTAAAATCATATTGAACATAACTGATCCCTCTCTCCATGACTGGTCGTCTTTGTTAGGAACCTCAGTTGCTGTTTGTGCCGTAACAAATGCCTCGTGCCCTTGGGGACGGGCAGTGAATGTGCAGTGTTTGACCCAACACTGAGTGGTCCCAGACTGCTGAATACTGGGTCCTCTGGTGTGCCTTTAATTGTCCTTCTGTGAACAGGACCTTCTGTCTGGTGAGCATGCCTCCCTGCAGCAATCCTCACCTGACTTTGGCTTCTAACACCCCATAGCCCAAGTCCTCAGTGTGAGGGGTTCTCCTGTGGGTAAAGTGTGAGAGCCTTAGTGCTGTAGCTTCGGGGCATCCATTTCCATTGCTCAGCCTTTGGCTTCTGGTTCTAACTTAGGTTCTGGAAAGTTGAGTAAGATCAGGAAATAACTTTTCTCTGAATTTCTGACACCAGCTAGATGTCTAACTGTTCAATCTTACCCTGACACTGACTACCCAGAGTTAGCATCAGACTCCACAGGTCTCAGGGCTCAGTCCCACAAGACCACCTTCGCTTCAGACCCCAGGCTACCCACACTTCCGTCTGACATGGCTACAAATTCGAGGGTTCTCACAACGCCCCCTTCACATTCAGTAATTTGCTAGAGTGACTGACTCATAGAACTCAGGAAAGTGCTATACTTACTATTATAGTTTATTATGAAGGGTACAAATGAACAGCCAGATGAAGAGAGACATAGGGCGAGGTCCTGAAGGGTCCTGAGCACAGGAGTGTCTGTCCTCGTGCACTACCTGCCCGGCACATGGACGTGTCTGCCGCCTTGGAAACTGCCTGAACCCTGGCGTTTAGGTGTTTTTAAGGATGTTTCATTATGTGGGAAGGATTGATTAAATCATCGGCCGCTGGTGATTGAACTCAGTCTCCAGCCCCTCTCCCCTCCTCCGAGGTCAGGGGGTGGGGCTGAGAGTTCCAGCCCTCTGATCACATGTTAGGTCTTTCTGGTGACCAGTCATTAGCATACAAAAGACACTTCTGTCACTCAGAAGACTCCAAAGGTTTTGGGATCTCTGTGCCAGGAACCAGGGACAAGGACCAAATGTTATTTTTTGTATACCTCACTTCTCTAACAGGAATGTTACCATACAACACTGAAACACTTTCACTTTCAGGTAGCATCAGCAGAGGGTAAAAATAGCTTGAACATTTGTACGTTATGGGATTCCTATTTAATGTATTATTCCCATAATAAGGTATCACACTGAATAAACCAAAATAAGGTCTACATTTTCAGCATGTACGTCGGATATGAATGACTTCAGAAGAAAATGTGGCTTTCTTGTCCGAAGTAATTTTACTCTGCTTTCTGGTTAGGGAAATAGATGAAATCTAAGTTTATCAGTGTGCTTGTTCACCCAATTCATCCCTCCGAAGTTCAGGATTATTTTACCCATTGACTCATGTTGTTGGATCCTTTCTTTTCTTTCTTTCCTTGGATAAGTTTCTATTGAAAAACTACAGTGCTGCTTATAAAAGGGGATGGTGGGTGGCTGCCAAGAAAAAAATTCCAAGCAAACTCCTTTTCAGTCCTTACTCTTTTGAAGAGCCTCACCGTGGCAGCCACAAACTGTTGTGTCCTTGAAACTGTTCTTCAGAGTCTGTTTGTGGTTGCCCCAGGGCCCCGTGAAGCACGTGTACAGAGTCCTGCAGTGCCAAGAAGAGGAGCTTACCCAGATGGTCTCCACTATGTCCGATGGTTGGAAATTCGAGCAGGTACGTTTCTTAAGTAGTAGCAACCCTGTGTCTCAGCCTAGGAGTCCACACTCTTTAAACAGTCACCATCTGTAGCCAGTTAATCACCCTGGGAGTTCAGTAGGGCCAAGTGTGATCCTGTTCAGAAACATGGGAAAAGAGAGCCACTGCCTGTGGATTGTTTGCACACTGAGTACATGATGAGTTGGGGAGAATTGAGAATAGTATCGTGTCTCCCAGCTTCATGTCCAAAGTTTCAACTTGATTGTGCCCAGAGGGAGCCAGACAGCTTGTTTAGACTTGAAAATGCCTCTCTGGCTTTTTTCCCCTCAGAGGGATTCCTTTCAAAAGTACTCAATGACACATTTCTGGAATAAGTACCTAAAGAAGACTAGGATTCAGCAACAACCCTTCCTTTGCTTACCCCAGGGTCAGAACTTTATCATTCTGAATATATTCAATCCACCATAAAAAGCATAGGGAACAGATGGGATGTGAAAGGACTCAAACGTAATAAGAAGTGTAGCATAGTCATTTCCTGTCAGTCTATCAATTTCTGTTCTTTCAGCTTTGTGCTTATGATTGAGTTATCAGAACAAAGCGACTGAGTCAGAATTTTACTGTTTTCTTCCATTAGATGGCAGAATTGTTCATCTATTGTTTTCAAAACACAGGGAGGCTGAGCATGAATAGAATGAATGTATTGTAATTTAAATGGATCATGCCTATTATGTAGAGTTCAAGAGGTCAGTTGAACTGTCGTCATAAGCTTACTTTCTAAAATAAAAGTTACTCTGTGTGTTAACAGTATTATGTTATAGACCAAATACATAGGTGTCTCTGTCTTCAGAGCCAACCCTGGATTATTCCTCATACTTATCTTCCACTGCAGAATTGAGTCTGCCTATATGTGTCGGCCAATTCTTGTTGAGGTGTGGGTTGCGAAATGTTGCCATACTTCCACTCCAGAAGTGTTTTTCCTCATATAAAGTCTTAAGCAAAGGATATTTTGAAAACTTTTAAGAAGTATTGTTTGTGAAACTAGTGAATAATTTTTTATCTTATTTTTCCCATTGTATTAATGTCCTGTGGGAGGACAGAGTATGCTCATTGACTCCATTATATGGACGAGGAAGTTAAGGCACAGGAAGGCTGAGGTGTTTGTAGCACAGTCATACAGCAAGTCAGTCGTGGTCTCCTGACTTGAGGCCGTGCACGCTTGCCAGGACATCACCCTTGGGCTCAGCTTCTCCCTCTGCGTGTGTACTTCCTATTTAGAACTAAGTCCTAAATTCAATTCTCCATAAAGGTTAAAAGTACCAGCAGCATATGGCTTGTGGTAGCTATTCAGTGATTTGCTTGATGCTTTCAAGAGCCTTCCAAGTGCCAGCCTCCTGTCTAGGACTTCTGCTTAGAGATGAGCCAGCTCTGTGTAGTTGTTTTGGCTGAAGCCAGTGTCCATTTTCATTCACAAAAACATTCTGTTTCACTTCAGTGTTTGCTAGAGGGAATGTGACCATGTTAATCCTAGTTGCTGCCTTTAGGATTGTTTCAGTGCTTAGGTGAGGGGGGCAGTGGCGGAACTCATATTTTTCTTCTTTGAGGAAGCCTCATTGATGACACCCTGATGAATAACTGAGACCCAGTTATCCCCTGGGGCCTTGATAGTCTCAGAGAATTCTTCATCCTTTGAGAAGCAGAACTACAGAATTCAGTCAGGAGGGAGGTTTGGTTTGTGTGGCGCTTTAGTATTGCTTTCTTTTGAGGTCATAGTAGTTAATAACATTGTGTAATTTCAGTCGTACATTATTATTTGTCAGTCACCTTGTAAATGACACTTCAGTATTGTAAAATCACTCTGTGTTCACCATGTTCTTGTCTTACCAGCTAATCAGCATTGGATCTTCCTATAACTATGGCAATGAGGATCAGGCAGAATTCCTCTGTGTTGTCTCCAGAGAACTGAATAATTCTACCAATGGCATTGTCATAGAGCCAAGTGAAAAGGCAAAGGTAAGAAATCGCTTCCCCAGTTGTGTCTCTGACTCTCTGTGGGCTTTGCCTGAACTGGCGCTCGTCGCTTCTTCCCTTTCCTCCTCAAGCCAGCTTTGGTTTCCCCTTCACATTGGGCTTTTGACTGTTGTAATTTAAATCAGGATGTGTGGAGCAGTGACAGGGGTCTTTAGTTAGCAAACGTGAACTGAAATAGGGCAGATTTTTCCCAGACTCTGTCAAATCAATGAAAAAGAAAAGCTTATTGCCACTAATTACTACAAGGTGAGAATTCTGAAACTTAAAATTGGAAAATATTTTGCCTTTATCTTTGAAACTGTTTTTTTTTTTTTTTTTTGCTGCCTCAAGAGAAAAGGTATTTGGTTACCTTTGTGACTTCTCCCCCAAGTTACTGGAAAATTGTATACTATCTTCTTTCTCCACTGTGCCCCATAAACACACATATGTGCACACACATACTTCTAAATCACCAACACATGGCGAGCCTGACCCGTGTCCTTCGGCCTTTACCATGGGAGAAGCGGTCCAGCAGCACATAAACTTCAGGCCCGACCGTGGTCAGCAAGTCTTTTACAGCTACTTCAGGGGAGGTTGCCTCGCCTCCTGGGATAACAGAGATTGTTGTGTTGCTCACCGGGGTCCAGTGGAAAGCAGCCGTGGGTCTCTTTTCCCTCAGCGGTCTGCTTAGCAACCTCAGCCTAAAAGCAGTCTGCATCCAGCGTAAGCCTCAGCCCTCTCCCCCGTCTTCCACTTCCAGATTCTTCAGGAGAGAGGATCTCGCATGTAAACTCCAGAATCCTAAACATCAAGAGAGCAACAGCAGAGCACCTCTGTGAAGTTAAATCTTGCTCCTGTACAGTAACCGAGCTACTGCAAAGCAAAGCTGAGCTTGGCCCCTCAGTGGAGAAGTGTTCTGGTCAAAACCAAAGGAACCCCCACCCCCACCCCCACCCACAGGAGCCCGAAGACAGATATACCTTCTGGCTGCAGAATACCTTTCAAAAACCTTTTGTTTTCTTAGCCAGTGTTGTAACAAATCTTTATAGCAGCAGCTGGGCTGGGTTCCCAGTTGGAGCCCTTATGGGGATCTGGGGGAGGGCAAGAGGAAGGCCTGGCTCCTTGCACATGCCTACTTCAAGGAAGCTGGAGCAAATGGAAGAGGACTGTCCCTGAGCTGTGCCGTGTTTTCACCTGAGTGTGCCATGTTGGACGTTGGTAGCCGTTTGCACACTATCTTTCCCCTCCTTCTATGCACCCCAGATTAATGCAGCAGATGCAAGGGATTCTAGCTTCAGTTTATTGAATTTAATTGAGGTTTGGGATAAAGGGTAGAGTTGCCAGAGTACCCCACATTCCTGTGAACAAAGCCTCCTTGAGGAAGGGGAGGATGGGGTATCCTTGGTTGTGTGGAGTTTGGGGATCGTTGCTCTGGATTCACAGCACTTGGCTGCTACCATGTTCAGCTTTGCCTCATTTGTCTCCAGCAGCCTGGACCCTCCAGATAGCTTGCTTTCTCCCCAAGAAGAGGTTTGAGGCAGATGGCATCCTACACCGAATCAGACAGACGGACAGATGGGAGCTTTAGGTAGCTGGTGTAACTGCTTCTGCAGCCTTTTTTTAGCCTTCATTGGCTCATCTTCCTCCCCTGACTTTTTAAACTGGTCCGAGGATAAAGGGACTTTGGACACTCTGGTGGCTTGGGGTGGGGATGGCTGTTTCTTTGAAAGTTGCCAAATGTGTTATGTTGTAGTATCCAAAAGTGTTGTTATTTCTGTGATTGTCTCTTGGAAATGCCTTGACCGAATGTGCGATATTTGTGTCTTTTCTTGGTTTCTAACCTTGGCAAACCTGCCTGCACCGTGTCTGGCCCCACATCTTCCCCAGGAGTGTGTATCCGCTTGTGGGCAATCTGAGGACTCCCTGCATCTCTGGCCCACCCTTGCTGTCACTTCTTTCTGTGGAGTGCCATGTCATCATGGAGCAAAGGCTGGTTTGACCAGGGGGAGCAAAGCCCTCCTTTGGGCTGTGACCACACAGCTTGTATCTGGACCTTTTCTCTGAGATCTTGAGTCTTGGTGAGCAGTCGTTGAATGCAAAGGGGCCAGAGAATCCTTATTTTTCCCTAGATGACTTTCAGAGTGTGGCACATGGTCCAGAGAAGGGGAAGGTGCCTCTGGGGAATGCTCATCTATAAAAGCCACCTCACGCCATTCGCTCCTGTGTCCCTTCACAGTTGAGATTCTCTGCTCCACAGGTCAACTGCTTACTGGGTGGGTCTGGGGTCATAATTTTTGGAAATGACTACTGACTGTGCCAAATGTTTCCTGAGCTTGTGACCTGCCCATGGCCAGATGGTGTAACTCTTCTCCAGGATTCTCACTTTGACCGTATTTCTCTGTGTGTAGAGTAGGACAGAAGTGTGTGCGGGGGTGTCTGCTGATAGGCATGTGTCTGGACACCAACATGAGCGTGCATGTTGGCACCTCTGAAGTCTGGCCCATGCTCAAGATTCTTACAGCTGTAAAATATTAGAGGAACTTCCACCTACAATCAAAGCAGTCACCTTTTCAAAAAGGTCCCAGGCATCCATCCTGTCATCTCTCAGGGGGAAAAGAAAAAGATTTGAGCATATCAAGCTGCTCTGACTAGAGTAGGAGAGGACTTTGGAAGAGGTGCTCTTTGGCCAATTCGAATAAGTAACGTCAGACTGAAAGAAGGAAAAGCAGCTTCATTTGAGGCCTTGTGCCTAATCTGATTTGCTTTCCTGGGACATGATGCCTGATAATCAGCCTCTGACGCCAAGCCAGCAAGAAGGCATGAGGAGGGCTGGAGGGCAGACATGGGCAAGCCCCTCAGGAATGCTTTGTTACTTTTATTTCTCTTTTTGGAATCCCACAGTGGATCCTGTAAAAAGACTCCTGAGCCCCTTGCTAAGTGTTTTGAGGAGCAGACATAGTGATATTTCTGCTCTCCTAGAGCACTGGCTTTCACCAAGTTTCCCTCCTCATGGCATCTGAGTGACAATTTAAATTTTTCCAATGCTCCACAAATCTGAGGGTGATTCATTTCTTAAAGTTGCTGGAAAAGTATTTTACCCAAGCCCTTTATGAACCAAGGTGGTGGTTTTTCTTGAAAGCCTTCCCCCTCTAGGAGATTCCGGCTGATAACTCCAGAGAGAGATCTGGCATCAGTTTGGGGGTGTCACATGACCAGTGACCCACTCTCTCTCCAGCTACCCAGTGCTGCCAAGCAGGGAGTGTCTACCTGCTTCCTTCTCTGCCCAGGTCTGAGGCCGAGGATGATGCAGGCCAGGCCCAGGAGCAGCCTGGCATCTGCTGAGTGACGACACAGTAGCACGCTTCTGTCTTTTCCTCAGAACCTGCTCTTTTTCCTTGGCAGTGAGCTGGGGCCCAGACTCCTCTAGAGTGACTTCGTTTCTGCACAGTTAACTGATCTCGGGTGTCAGCGAGATGTGGGGGAGGAAGGAACAGAGATGCTGAGGGAATAGGGCCAAGAGGACACCCACACCTTCCAGCATGGCCTTTGATCCAGACGTTAGGGACCATGCCTGTCACTTGTGGGTGCCCTTTGTTACCGTTTCTGTGTTTGAATAAAGTCTGAAATGCTGTGACCTTTTTTTTTTTTTTTTTTGGCAATAAAGACATGAAACAAACTTCTGAATCTTGAAGCTTTTGGTGTATGTTTTCCAATACGGCAAGCTCCTTGGTTTCCATCCTCACTATTGGTGCTTATCATACTGTTCTAGGGAGATGAACTTCACTGCACCTTTTCTAGCAGAGCTGCTTACAAAGTCATTTCTCCCGCTGCTAAAAGTGCCTGAGGGCGTGCTGGGCCTTCTTCCTTCTGCTCTCATTTTACTGAATCTGAGAGGCCCGGGAGAGTGCTGAGAAACAGGAGGTGGGACAGATGGGCTGCCCACCAGAGAGCTGGAAAGAGACAAGGGGAGGAGTATGAGATGGTTTTTGGTTTTTTTGTGTGTGTGAGGAAGACTAGCCCTGAGCTAACATCCGTTGCCAATCCTCCTCTTTTTATTTTGCTGAGGAAGACTGGCCCTGAGCTAATGTCTGTACCCGTCTTCCTCCACTTTATATGAGATGCCGCCACAGCATGGCTTGATAAGCGGTGCGTCGGTCTGCACCTGGGATCCGAACTGGCGAACCCCAGGCCACCAAAGCAGAGTGTGCAAACTTAACTGCTACGCCACCAGGCCAGCCCCATCAGATGGTTTTTAAGGGAAAAAAGTCTTCCTGGAAGAGAATCAGTGACTAGGTGCCCGTTTAATCTCCAAGGAAGATGTGTAAGAAACGTGAGGTGAGAACCAAGTAACCAACATGTTAAGTACGTGATCGCTTCAGGCATCAGGCAGGGTGTGGGATCCTCAAAAGGCATTAGGTGGTCCCCTCCCAGAGGGTGCTTACAGCGGGGAGACGGTGTGTACATACAAAAGTAGTGAACAAGGTGTGTGATTGTATCAGCCAGGGTCCAACAGACACGGAGACCACAGCAGTTGTCAACAGTGGTGGAGAAAGGAAAGGGCCGGGGAGACACAGGTGTCACAGATGCAGTGATTGCAGGAAGCAGTTATTGTTCCCAGGACAGGAGCAAAGGGAAGAGGTTGGGGTTATTAAAATGTAGAGGCTCGGGGGAGGACCCCTGTGAAGAAGGAGATGGCGGGGGGAGTGGAGCTAGTGAGGCTGGTTCTAGGAGTGTGGTAAAACTGCAAATGAACCAACACTCCTCTTGGAACCAGCTGTTGCTGCCAGAGCGAAGCTGTGTTGCTGTGGTTCCTGTGATAACAGGAAGGAGCACGTCCCTCCTTTTCTTCCTCTAGCCTTGCAGTCTCCCTCTCACATTCCCTGCAGGCAAGCCTATCAGGGAGCGAGCTGGTAAAGGAGAAATGGGCTTGGCAGCTTCCCAACCCCAGCAGCACAGGGCAGAGTCTGGAGGGTGAGTTGGGGCTGAGAGAGAACAGTAACCAGCTCTGCCACCTCTTTGGCTGCTCAGCATCCATATACAGTCTGCTCTGCGTATTGGAACTCCCAGACAATGGTAAAACAACTTCATGCATCCACATAACAAGATGCAACTACTCTTTACACAAACAGATCATCTTGCTCTCTCCCCAACGAAGACAGTGCCAACAGTCATTGTTCCCAGGTCTGAGAGACAGTCACATCTAGTTCTGGGCTATGTTAATTACTCCTCAAATTGGGTTGGTGGGTTAGACAGCACCCAGTTAGTGCTGGACAGCTCAGGCTGCATGGTCACTTGATCTCCCATGGTTAGGTGGCAGGAGCTATTTCTCAAAAGGAGAAGAGTTATCTGCAAAAGAATGCATGGATCTATTCCAAAACCCTGGAGTTCTGCATGGTGATTCTCCAGTCGGGGCTTGCCAGAGGCTCCTTACAGCATCAGCGTTTGCAACAGATCATGTGAGTATTGCTGAATCTACTCAGTCATAAAGCCCAGGTGGCAGCCCAGAGCTAAATTTTTAATAAGAATCATACCACATGGAAAGATTTACATCAGTAAAGCTTGCCCCTGGAGTGAACTGTTACTCCATTAAGCCAGTTTAATTCCTTGATCGGTTTTCTATACAGTGCAGTTAAATTGTTCCTAATTTTTCTATTTTCATTTTTACTTAAAAATACTTTTTGGGGCCAGCCCACTGGCACAGTGGTTAAGTTCATGTCCTTCACTTCGGCGGCCCGGGGTTTCAGGTTCAGATCTTGGGCGCAGACCTATGCACTGCTTGTCAAGCCATGCTGTGGCAGGCGTTCCACGTGTAAAGTAGAGGAAGATGGGCACAGATGTTAGCCCAGGGCCAGTCTTCCTCAGCAAAAAGAGGAAGATTGGCAACAGATGTTAGCTCAGGGCTAACCTTCACAAAAAAAACAAAAAAAAAACCCCACTTTTATTTATAGTTGTTTTCCATCAGATTTTGTGGTGGAAATTTTAATTCAATTTAACCAATTCTAGCTTTTGCCCTTGTGGGCTTTCTTTTGTGGCTATTATCTCTTCCATGTTTATTTTCCCCAAGTCAAATTTGGCAGCTCAAAATCTAAGTCTCACATATCTAAATTTGTGTATTTCTAACTGATGTCAGTTTTCTATTATTTCTAACAAAACACTTACAAAATGGGTAGAAGATTAATAAGTTGTGTTTCTTTGCTTTCCTATAAGGAAATTGTGAGCAGGTTCCCTCAGATATTCCTGGATTGCTTCATGTCCAAAATTGGGCTATTGCTTCTACTCCCGTTTCATTCTGATAACTTTGCACACACACTGTCTACACAGTTGGCAAATCAAAGAGCAAAACATCCTCAAGCTATGCCCTGCTTTGTTCAGTTGTGGTGGATAGCCAGTAAGCACATATTTGAAAAAGAAAGATTTGGAAGGCTCAACAGAGTTCTTGAACTAGACCCTGAAGTTAGAGAAGGGTGTGGTTGGCAGGTGCAGGAAGGACAGTTAGCCTGTCACCTACAGCTAGTGCTGCTCAGCTCTGTCACAGGGCTAGAGCAAACGTCTGCTTATTTGCTGCCATGTGCTGCACAGCCACCACATGCCCAGATCTGTGCTAGGCACTGACAACCAAAGCTGAGTCACAGAGGCCTGCAGAACACCAAATGGGAGAAGGGAAGGCTGGAGGTAGGGAGGGGACAGCCAAGCAGGTGCTCTAATGGCCAGGGGAGATTCATCAGAACCTAGGCAGAGATAGAGGGTAGAAATGCCAAGCCAGAATCAAGCCCATTGGGGTACTTAGAAGGCAGCCACACATTCAAGAATCACTACAAATTCTAAGCAGGATAAATAAAAACACACATAATAAAACTGATGAAAATGAAATATGGAGAAAATCATAAAAGCCATCAGAAGAAGGGGAAAAAAAGGAGCAGCAGTAAGACTGACAACCAACTTCTCAACAGAAAAATATAAACCAGAAGACAGTGGAATTAAATCTCCAAAGTGCTGAAGGAAAATAGCTGCCAAGCTAGAATTCTGTAGCCATGAAAATATCCTTTAAGAATGAAGATAATATAAAGGATCTTTGACAACCAGAACCTGAGAGTATTTGTCACCTGCAGACCTGTTCTAGAGGAAATGCTCAAAGGTGTTCCTCAGGAGGAGAAAAGGACCCCAGGTGGAAGCTGGAGACATGAGAAGGAATGGAGAGCAATTAAAAAGGTAAATACATGGATTGATCTAAATAAATATTGACCATTTAAGCATCACTAGTGCCTTAAGTTGTAAAAATATATAAAGAGGATTAAAATCCACAACAATAATAAAAGTTGAGATGAGGTAAATGAAGTTAAAGTATTCTAAGGCTTTGCATTATCTAAGAAGAGATAAAAATAACACTTTATAATTCACCAGGAAAACATAATTATAAATTTGTGTGCATCTAATGATCTAGCCTCAAAATCGATAGAACTGAAAGGAGAAATAGACAAATCCATAATAATACTAGGAATCTTGTCACATCTGTCAGTAACTGTTAAAGCAGACCAAAAAACCAATAGGGATACAGACCCTTTTTTTTTTTTTTTTGCTGAGGAAGATTGGACCTTGGGCTAACATCTGTGCCCATCTTCCTCTATTTTTATATGTGGGACGCTGCCACAGCATGGCTTGATAAGTGCTGCATGGGTCCATGCCCAGGATACGAACCTGTGAACCCCGGGCTGCCAAAGCAGAGCAAACAAACTTAACCACTATGCCACCGGGCTGGCCCTGGGATACAGATGGTTTTAACAACATGATTTCCAAATTTCACTACTGAAATATGTAGAACACTACTTTGAACAAGTGCAGAATACACATTCTGAATTTTTAAGTGCGTGTGGAACAGTTACCTACATTGACCATGTTCTGAGCCATAAAGCAAATCTCAAAAAAGTTCCAAAGATTTTAGTCAGATCATATTATCCGATTATAGTGAAATCAAGTTAGAAATCAATAATAAGAAATGATATTAGAAAATACCTGTATTTTTGGAAATTAAGCAACATGCTTCTAAAATACTCAAGGGTTAAAGAAGAAATCACAATAGGAAAATGTATGTATAAACAAGTAAGAAAGGCTAAAAATCACTATATAAACATCCATCTCAGGAACTTAGAACAGCAAATTCGACCCAAAGAAAGTAAAAGGAAGGAATTAATAAAGAGAAGAGCAGAAATCAATGAAATGGAAAACATAAAATAGAACCATCAAAACCAAAAGCTAATTCTTTAAAAAGATTAACAAAATGAATAAACTCCTAGTGAGACTCATCACAAAAAAAGAAAATACAGATGATATCTGGAATGTAAAAGGGAGACATGACTACAGATCCTACAGTCTTTATAAGGATTCTAAGTGCTACTCTTAGGTATATACCCAAAAGAATTGAAAACAGGGACTCATATTTGTACACCTATGTTCATAGCAGCGTTATTCACAATAGCCAAAAGGTAGAAGCAGCCCAAGTGTCCATCAATAGATAAATGGATAAACAAAATGTGGTATAAACATGGTGGAATATTATTCAGTCATAAATGGGAATGAAATTCTGATACATGCTATAACATGGATAAACCTTGAAAACATTATCTAAGTGAAATAAGCCAGACTCAAAAGGACAAATACTGTATAATCTCACTCTTAACGAAATATCTAGAATAGGCAAATTCATAGAGATGGAAAGTAGATTAGAGGTTACCAGGGGCTGGAGGGAGCGGGGAATGAGGAATTATTGCTTAATGGTTACAAAGTTTCTGTTAGGAGTGATGAAAAAGTTTTGGCTAGAGATAGTGGTGATGGTTGCATCCCTTTTTTTCTTCTGAGGATCAGAACCAGAGTGGAAGCACAATCTTTAGGATCACCAATCAGGTAATGTTTGGATCACTCAACTTTAGACAAAGAAGGGGCCTTGAAACATCATCTCCTGCAACAACTCTGTCAATTCTCAAGAGAAGAACCGTGGTCAAGAGAGATTCAACGAGTTGCCCAAGAATCTACTGCCGTTTAGTTACCATTTCCCTCTCTGGTTGGTAAGGTGAGTCCCTGAAGTCCACTGCAAGTGGCCCCAGGTGCAGCAGCAACTCTACCTCCTGGGACAAAGGCTCTGGAGTAAAGAATCGCCTGTGGAAGGGCAGACTGCATCAGTACTGTCCAGGAGCACACCTTTTGCCCTGCTGACATCACAATCAGAGTGCTGGGGCTGGTCATGCTTGAATTGTGACATCAGGGAGCAAAATTATGGGCAGTCTTTGAGGAGGGGGGCCAACTTGATAGGGAGACCGCGAAACAGCAGCCAAAGGAAAGGTGAGAAGGCGGTCATCAGACCCCAAGAGATGTAAAGGGCTGGGGTGGGGGCACACTGGACTGATGGGGATGCTCCCAGCAGCTGGTGAATTGTGACCAGGGGTGAGGCACCCGTGCGTGAGTGCCCAAAGGTTCTTCTCCCTCCCACTCTAGCACAGCCAAGCCTCTGGCTCTCCCTGACATGCAGAGAGTTTCACGTAAGTACTGGGCTTCTTACCTTTCCTTCCAAAGGGCCAAGGAAGTGGCTCCTTTCATTTGTCACAATGTGACTTCTTTCTGCTTATCTGCCCTCTTGTCCAGGATTTGTTCCAGAAATTAGGGCTGGGACAAGGAGAACACAATCCCTAATTTATGCCCCCAGTGTGGGTTGACTGATGACAAAACCCCTGTATCCCATGGGCAGACAGCTGCTTCTAAGAGAAGGACTGGTGTACCCCTCAAAACCCCTCAGCTCCTGCCTTGGCTTCAGCATGGCTTTGCTCTGTCTTCCCAGGGCCAGTCCAGGACCACGTCCCAGCCCTGCAGCCCCCTGCCCAGCCCTCAAGACCTCCCCAAGGCCAGTTCCTGATGAGTAACAACAGCAGTCTCCGTATGTTTGAGGATCAAGTCCTCTGTCCCATTTGCCTGGAGGTGTTCCGCAACCCGGTCACCACCGCCTGTGGGCACAACTTCTGCATGACCTGCCTCCAAGGTTTCTGGGACCACCAGGCTACCATGGACGAGACGCTCTATTGCCCCCAGTGCCGAGAGAGCTTCCCCTCCAGGCCGCGCCTCTGCAAGAATGGCATCCTGGAGGAGATGGTGACCTTCCTTACCCAGGCCAAGGGTCAGACCTTGGGGTCCTCACGGAACCTGGCTGGGCCCAGGGACGTGCCCTGTGACTTCTGTCCCCCCCAGAAACTCAAGTCAGTCAAGTCATGCCTGCAGTGCATGGCCTCCCTGTGCGAGAAGCACCTGCGCAGCCACGGTGAGGACCAGGTGTTCCAGGACCACCAGCTGCTGGAGCCCGTGTGGGATCTTAAGAGCCGCGTGTGCCGGAAGCACCGCAAGCTACAGCGGCTGTACTGCCGCACGGAAGGCTGCTGCGTATGTGGGGCCTGCCTGCTGGAGGAGCACAAGAGCCACGACACAGTCCCCCTGGAGGAGGAGCGCGCCCACAAGGAGGTGGGGTGGGAGGGTGGGAGCCAGCGGACTCGTGGTTCTGAGTCTTTTAAGCCCTGGCCACACCTTTCCTTGGAGGAAAAGGATGCAGCCATTAAAGTGATGATCATGAGGGTCATGCCATGACATGAAAAAGTGCTGGCAAGTTAAATGAATAAGGATCCTAAATTGTCTGTATGAATCCTACGTTAAATTTTTTGCACAGAAAAAGAAAAGGCTGAAAGAAAACATATCAAAATACAAACATGTCATGTTAGGTTGGGCAAATCCCCTCCTTTTTTTCTATTTTCAAATTTTGTTTAATATATTGGTATTGCTTTTTATAGTGGAATACTTATACTTTAGACAGTCTATCGTGTGTATTCTCTAATGGTGCTACTCCAGCAGAGCCGCCTGTCAATGGTCCATGGCAAGAC
Source organism: Tapirus indicus (assembly GCA_031878705.1). Taxonomy (NCBI): domain Eukaryota; kingdom Metazoa; phylum Chordata; class Mammalia; order Perissodactyla; family Tapiridae; genus Tapirus; species Tapirus indicus. Next base: position 54,117,529 of record CM062932.1, read on the forward strand.
AAGGCGCTTGTGCCGGAGTGTGAACCAACTCACCACGGCGTTTAGTTCAGCTGACACCTTTGTCATAGCAAGACTTTCTCCACAAAGGAAGCAGTGTGTTGATTAGTCTGGCACAAGGTTCTTAATTTTGTTGTGAGTCAGCAACAGTTCATGGACAGGCACTTAGAATAGCATGGTTCTATAATATATTACAGAACATGAAAATGCCCATTGCTGAAATGGGTGGGGACTAAAGGCTTATGTAGGACTTGGGGACACAGTGCTGCTTGGGCCTGGCAGCGCTGCCCCAGGGAGCCCAGGGCTCCATATCTGATATGCCCCTCCTCGATGCACTGCCTCCCAGGCCTCTCCAGCCACGGAGCCCTCCACAGCCTGTTCTTGTGACCTGAAACCCAAAGGTCATCACTGTCAGGAGCAGAGAACCTGAGTCCTAAGAATGGGGAGTGAGACTCTCAGGGAGGGGGAGACTGAGAGCAGAGGGGTGGACCCTGGCCATCTGCCCTTCAGCTCTGGTCATTCTCATTTAAGCCCATTAAGGAAGGTAAGAGCTATGTCTCTTCTGGGCTTTGACATGGGGCTGACTGCAGAAGGGATTCTCCTAGGTCACCCCTCTGAATCAGGGGCCCCCTCTACCCTCTCACCCCAGGTTGAGGTTCGGAAGGTCCAGGCCAATGTGGAGAACCAGATGCTGATTATCACTTCCGACAGCCAGAAGCACTGGGGGCAGGTGGCCTTTCTCTCGGTAAGGTTGGCCCACCCTCACCCCAGGCCCAGGCTTCCCCAGCGCCCTGCATCAGGCTGAGGGGAACTCTCAGGGCTCGGAGTGGATGCTGTGGGACCAAGCAGACATGATGCCTAGGCTGCCTCCAGGCCATGACAATGGGGCTACCGGGGTGGGGCTCAGAGATGTCTCTCTATGCACCCTGTCACCCCCCCAGAAATTGATCCAGACGACGCGCGATGAGGTGAACGCCTGCTTCTCGGAGATCATCCAGGAGGTCAAACAGCTGCAGATGAAGGTCTTGGATTTCGTGGAGAAAGAGGAAGCAGTTGCCTTGGGGAAGCTGGGCAGCTCCATCCAGCAGAGCCACAACCGGCTCCTGAAGCTGGAAGGGGACAGCATCTGGCTCCGCACCCTGCTCGCCAACCAGAGTGACCAGCAATTTCTGCAGGGGAGGGCCCACCCCACCCACACCTCTGCCCCAGGCCCTGTCACAACCCCCACTCCCCTCCACCCACAGATATACCAGATCTGCCCAGACCTTGGAAAAAGTGATCAGCTTTTGGGACTGCATCACTTTGTCCATTGCTCTGCCTCCAGGAGCCTCCATATCCATCCCGAGCTTACACCAACACCCTTGGTCTCTTCTTCCACCTCAGCGCTCAGCTTTACCCTAACTTTCCTGCCTTCAGTTCCCTGGAATAGATCGGGGTGTACCCTGGGATTCTGGGCATCTGATACAGTCTAAGTTTCTCTAGACTCCCCCAGGCCAGGGCTGGAAGGGAGAGCAGAACAGTCTACACAGCCTGGATTGAAATCCCTTTTCCTTCCCTCATCTGGTGCTGCTGCAAGAGGGTACCAGGCAGCATAGCTGGCAGGGGGTGGCAGCAGCCTTCTCTATGGGTGGGGCCCTGAGCTGCCCAAACCCTGTGCTTGGTAACTCTTAGCCGAGATCCCCTTCCTTCAGTGAACCATCACACTGCTGAGCAGATTTCTAGGACTATTGCTCACCTTGTCCCATGCACAACAGGAAGCATTTGGCAAGGTTTTTCACTAAGCAATTAAAGGCTCAAAAGAAACTCTCTCCCCATTGTTTCCCAAGAACCCACTTTGGTTAACACACTCCGCCACAGTGGCCCTACCTTTGGCAAAGCCCTAACCTAAGACGTCCAGACAGCCAGGAGGAGGGGAGAGAGATGTCCAGGTTTGAAAATGGGCAGCTTCTCCTCCTGCCCATGGTCTGGGGACCACCAAGCCCCTGCCATAAACAGGATTTCCTAGCATCTGCCTGGCCCTGGCTAACAGGTGGTACTGCTGCCCCTCCCTGCATGCAGGAGCTCCCCAGGCTGAAGCACTTTCCAGCCTGCATGGAACCCCTGATGGGTACCAACTGTGAGGAGAAGCAGAGCTTCCTCCAACTGCCAGAGACCCTGGCGGAGCTCCGGACCCGGCTGGTGGACATGGGTCTCAGCTTCATCAACCAGCTCCTCCTGAAGGGTCAGTACCTGACGGCCTGGGGCCCCTGGAGACTCACCTGCATTCTGGGGATGGGACTGCCCTATGGGGCAGTGGTTGGGATTCTGAGCCCTTGTGGAGAGGCCTGCCTGCCCATGTGCACCTTCCCCAGGGACACAGCCTCCTGGAAGCCCATGCCCTCTCTGGAAGGATGCTGGGCTGTGAGACTGTCCTCAGCAAAGCCCCCTCATCTCCCCAGGCATTAAAATGAACTCCTATGAAGTGCTGCCCCCAGCTGTGGACAGGAAAACCCTTCTCAAGTGTGAGTCCTCAGTACTGGGGTCCGGCCCCAGGGGCGGGAGGGAAAGGAACAGGGCCCCGGATGACTTGACTTCCCCAGCCCCACCTCCATTCAGGCCAGGGCTCCAGAGAGATGCCAGCTCTCTCCTGCCCTGACCTCCCACTCTGGACTGGAGATCTCAGAAGGACTCGGCCTGTGACTCCAAGGCTCTGATAGGAAGGGAAAAGACCGTCCTGTCCCACTCCCTTGGGTAGGGCAGAGCCTCACCTACTGTCCAGAGGCCAGCTCTCCAGCCCTCCCTGGCCCTGGTGTGACACAACCTCTGCCCTCAGCTGGGTGCCTGCCAACCTCCCCTGGGTTTTAGCCAGCTTGGCTGACCCTGTCCATTTCTGCCTCAGACAATCTCCCTCTCATTTGATGTTCCCACAGCCCCTCTCCCAGGCTGGGCTGGGGGCCAAATCCCAATGACTTCTCTGAGATCTGGAGGGTCAAGGTTGTATTGCCTTTGGTGAACCCCCCCGAGTGACCTTCTCCAGGAGCCCTTGACTCTCCTTCAGTCCCACTCAATCTTGCCTCCTGAATAAATAAAAAGAGAGGTTATGTGAGGATCTGGTGGCGGTGGGGAGGGAGACTTAGTTCTCACCTTCTCTAGAAAGGTGGACCTTTGGACAGCACCCAACTCATCCTTCCCCCAGACTGTGTCAGCGGCACCTGGGGGCCAGAATCGGAGACTTAAAGGGGGTGGGAATAGAGGGCCACTCCTAGGAGATGGGGTGGAAGCACTTGGTGGCTTCTATGCAAACGTCATGCAACCTGGCACCTCCTTACTCTGCCCTGGGGGCCCCTGACCCTGGCTCCCTTTCCGTGCCCTCCCCGCAGGTTACTGCAACCTGAACTTCGATCCCGCCACGGCCAGCGAGGAGCTGTTCCTGTTCAAGGAGACACACTCGGTGCTGAACCTGGGCATCCTCCTGGAGCCCTCAGCCGCCGGCGGCCCCTTCCCAGGCTTCAAGCAGTGGCCGCAGGTGCTGTGCTCGCGCGGCCTGTTCGAGGGCCGCCACTACTGGGAGGCGGAGGTGTCCAACTCGTGGGTGTGCCTGGGCGTCACCTACCGCCGCAGCCCCCCGCCCGGCGGCCGCCAGCGCCGCAACCTCGTCTACCTGCTGGGCCGCAACCCCTACTCGTGGTGCCTGGAGTGGGACTCGCTTAAGTTCTCGGTGTGGCACAACAACACGCAGACGGTGCTGCACGGCGGCTACCACCGCGCGCTCGGCGTGGCGCTCGACTGCGGCGCCGGCTGCCTCTCCTTCTACGGCGTGGCGGGCGGCGTGAGCCTCCTCTACCGCTTCCTCGCCTCCTTCCTGGAGCCGCTCTACCCCGCGATCATGGTCAGCAGCGGCGCCTCGGTCACGCTCAAGCAGCACCCGGAGGCGTAGGCGGCGGCCAATAAAGCTGGACTCGAGCGCTGGCTGGGCTCGCGCGGAGGGGTGCGCCGGGGAGGGGGCGCCCGTCCGCGCGGCTGGCGGGCCCTGCGTGCTGCCCCGGCCCAAGGGTGAGGGGTGGGCGGCGAACCTGCCTCCCGACCCGCGGCTTGGACTTCACCTTGGGTGCCCACCAGGTGGTCCTGGAATCCCAGAAAACTGGCAGACCCCTCCGTTCCCACAGCCACAGGAGAAGGGCTCTCAACCAGGCTGGAGTTCCCCTGGGGCGGGGGACAGTCCTGTGGCCTCTGGAGGGGGGATCCCTGACCGGGTGCACAGCCTGTCCCTCCACTCCAACCCCCCAAATCCAACCAGAGACCGTTGGCCTTGGTTCTCCAGACTGGTCCTGGCCACTCAGCACCAGAGACTTGTCCCCAAAGCCCTTGCCTGAGAGTGGCCGGGGCTTGGACCAGGTGGCTTCTCTCACAGGGTTCCTCCCCCCACAGGCAGCCAGACTAAATGGTGGCACCTGACAGATTGGGGTTGAGGTGTTCTGTCTGAGTTACTGGCTTAACTGGGAGCTGGGCAGTTAAGCTGGAGGAACCGAGGCTGATCTTACACCAAAAAAAGAAAGGCTGAGGTCCTAGGTCCAGGCCGGGGCTGAGACTGCTGACCCTACTGCCCAGAGCAGAGCTGCTCACACCCAGGAGGGGGTGTGGAAGTGAGGCTGCCCTGGGTGGGGGGCTATCCTTACACCACTCTGCACCCTCCTCAGTGTTCCTGAAAGCTGCTTTCCCTGCCCCCAGCCATAGGCCCACCCCACTCAGCTCCCAGAGGGTACACTGCCTGAAAGCAAAGGGGCTTCATCCACATCCAGGTCTCTGCCATCCCACCTGCCCAGCAGAATGTGTGGAGGTCTGCCCAAGAGGCTGGACCCCTACCCGGTGGGCCACTGCCCTGCGACCCTGGCAGACGGATGACTGGGGACTTGGCCCCTCTGAGGAAGCCACTTGGGCGTTTCCAGCCTCAACCAGCCACTTGTCCCTGAGGTTGCTCATGCGGAGGCTCTTGGTAAGGTTAATGATTGGCTCTGAAGAGGAAGTGGTACAAGTCACAGGAGAAAATCCCTAAGGAAACAGTCCAGAACCAAGCCAGACGGCGCCCCATGGGGGTGTGCCTGAATTCCACCCCCGCCTGGCCTGTTCTCAGAGAAATCTGTGACCCTAGTTTCTCATTTGGAGGGGTCATTTTGGAGCCGGGGTGGAGTAGGACCCGCAGAGGGTGTAAGATGTGTTCTGAAGGTCTTGCAGGGTGGGGCGCCCTTTGGCGGCTCTGAGGAAGTCTTGGCTGTGGTCTCTTGTTGACCTTCCTCCCTGGAGTCTTCGCTCAGCACCAGTTCCAATCACTTTTATTCTCCATGGGCTGCATGAAACCTAAACCTTTCCCCAGTATTCAGGAGAAATCTTTCACACCAAAAAGCCTCAGTTTTGTCTCCCTATCCCCCAGTCTTTATTCTTCCCAGCCAAGGGGCTGCAGGCTTCTGCATCGCTGGGCTGAGGTCAAGAAATGCTGAGGAGGTGAATGCGTGACCCAAGGGGACCGCAGGGGTCTGCTCTGGCTAGCTGCATGGATCTCAGAGTCCTTCTCCATTGGGGAGCTGACAAGGAGGGGGCTACCCTCACCAGCTCCTTCTGGCTCTGAAGGACACCTAGTCCAGGGTCATGTGTGAGGCTGAAACCCTGATACCCTCAGGCACATGTTGGTGTGAAATCCACGTCTGAATGTAAGAGGGGTGTTATTCACTTTCCTAAGCAGTTCCTCATTTGCAGTTCCTCGGCCCCTAGGGATCCACAAGGATAGCCCTGGGGGTCCCCAAATACTTTTTAGTATTTCAAAAACCCAAAAGGCCAAGCAGGCTGGCATGTCAGTGAGGCAGGCCCGCAAACCAAAATGTCAGGGTTCTTACGGCTCAGCATGTGCCTCACGGGGAGACTATCACAGAGGAGGACCTTCAGGGTGCAAGGTCAGCCAGTGCTCTTGGATAATCCACATCAGTGAACCCCACCCTCCCCTTTCCCCCACTGTGAGGAGACCAGGGAGGGGGCTGTCTGTGAAATGCCACCTACACACTCCTCATGCCTTCCTGCTCCTGCCTCAGCACTTAACAAATATTGGGTTTTTTTCAGTTCCTTTTTTTTTATTGCAGTAATATTGGTTTATAACGTTATATAAATTTCAGGTGTACATCATTATATTTCGATTTATGTGTAGATTACATCATGTTTACCACCCAAAGACTAATTACAATCCATCACCACACACATGTGCCTAATCACCCCTTTCGCCTCCCCCCCTTCCCCTCTGGTAACCACCAATACAATCTTTGTCTCCACGTGATTGTTTGTTGTTGTTTTTATCTTCTACTTATGAGTAAGATCACACGGTATTTGACTTTCTCCCTCTGACTTATTTGGCTTAGCACAATACCCTCAAGGTCCATCCATGTTGTCACAAATGGCTGGATTTCATCGTTTCTTATGGCTGAGTAGTATTCCATTGTGTATATACCACATCTGCTTTATCCATTTGTCCCTTGATGGGCACTTAGGTTGCTTCCAAGTCTTGGCTGTTGTGAATAATGCTGCAATGAACATAGGGGTGCATGTATGTTTTTTTTTAATTGATATCTTAATAGTTTATAACACTGTGGGGTTTTAGTTGTACATTATTGTTTGTCTGTCACCATGTGGATGTAACCCTTTACCCCTTGTGCCCGCCCCCCACCCCCATTCCCCTTGGTAACCACCAATCAGTTCTCTCTGTCCGTGTATTCATTTATATTCCATATATGAGTGAGTTCATGCAGTGTCTGTCCTTCTCTCTCTGGCTTATTTCACTTAACATAATACCTTTTAGGTCCATCCATGTTGTTGCAAATGGGACAATTGTGTCTTTTCTTATGGCTGAGTAGTATTCCATTGTATGTATATACCACATCTTCTTTAACCAATCATCAGTCAAGGGACACTTGGGTTGCTTCCACTTCTTGGCTATAGTGAATAATGCTGCAATGAACATAGGGGTGCATACGCCTCTTGTGATGGTTGATTTCATGTCCATTGGGTAGATGCCCGAGAGTGGGATTGCTGGATCATACGGTGCATGTATCTTTATGCATTCATGTTTTCACATTCTTTGGATAAATACCCAGCAGTGGAATAGCTGCATCGTATGGTAATTCTGTTCTTAACTTTTTGAGGCATCTCCGTACTGTTTTCCATAGTGGCTGCACCAGTTTGCACTCCCACCAGCTAGAAGTTTCATGGTTTCAGGTCTTACATTCAAGTCTTTAATCCATTTTGAGTTAATTTTTGTGTATGGTGTAAGATAATGGTCTACTTTTGTTCTTTTGCATGTAGCTGTCCAGTTTTCCCAACACCATTTATTGAAGAGACTTTCCTTTTCCATTGTATGTTCTTGGCTCCCTTGTCGAAAATTAGCTGTCCATAGATGTGTGGGTACAAATATTGTTTTTAATGTGAATCCAAACAGGCTGTAAACTACTCTGTCTTCAAGGATTATTTCACTTAAAAATTTTCCATGTTGTTCCTTACAGAAAGATTATGTTCCTGTATTACTTGGGTAATTGTAAAATTAATCTTTCTGCATTTTCTATAAAAGTACTTTTGCTTTTATTTAACAAACATATAGTGCATACCATGTGCCAGCCACTGTTCATGGCAGATATGAACTCAGAGCGAGAGGTTAAGTGACTTGTCCAAGGTCACGATGGTGTATAAGTTGAGGAGTCAGGATTCAAACCCAGGCAGTCTGCTTTTTTTAACCACTATGCTATACCACCTCTCCTACAGTGTGCTCATTATAGGAAATTTACACAATATAGAAACAAGTGAAAATAAAACCACCCATAATCCTATTCTCCAGAGATAACCTCTCCTGGAGTTTTTCCTTCCAGTCTTCTTACACAGATAGAGCTATGGAGCAGCTGAAGATGCTGATAGCTAGAAGACAGAGTTGCAACTCACATCGTGCATTTTCACCAATATCATACTGTGTGCATTTTCCAAAGCCACTTTCAAAATGCAAAAATGGCTTGTTCACTGGCTGCATAATATTACATCCTACAAATCTATCTGATAACTTTGTTTTAACTCCTTCCCTGGGTCCCCCTAGAGGTAGATGGCAAGTGGCAATCCAGCTGAAGCCTCAGATGTGGTTTCCTAGATGTTACTCCAAGTTTGACCCAAACTCAGGAGGGTCAAAGTAGGGGCCAAAGGATGTCAGCAGCCACAACAGTTTCCATCCGTCTCATCATCCTGTCCCACAGATGGGGGAGCATGGGAGCAGCAGCAGAGGGCAGGAGCCTTGGGACGGAGCCTTAACCCTTCCATCCTCCAAGGGATGGTGTGCTCAGGCTGGGGGTGGAAGGGAGAGGATGTTCATGGGAGCCTCTGGCAGAGGCCCTGCCTGGCATAAAGTCAGTACCCAATGGCTGGCTGGAGCGTCTCACCAAAGACAGCATAAACTCAACTCTGCGCCTTTCCTGTGAGGAAGGCACTTGGTGGTCACCTGGACTGGTTCCCACCAGCTAAGGAGAGGCGGGCCGGGCCGTCTCCAGCCTACCCTGCTGGCCCAGTCTCACCCCCACCGCCACCCCCCAGCTCCTTGCCACCAACATCAGTCTCCAGTAGCTCGCAAGGGCTTCATCACCAGCCCCGCTCCATTCCACCCCCAAAGCGTCTCACCTCCTGGCCTTCGCTCAGAGCATTCTTCCACCCCCACCCCCTTCCTTACTCCTCCTCATTACGTACTTACTCGTTATGTACTCCTATTCAGTCAAGACTCAGCCAAGATGCACTGTGTTCCAAGAAGCCAGTCTTGACCCCCACTCTCCTTAAGCCAGGTGGAGTTCCCTCCTCTCTGCTCCCACAACACCCTATGCAGATGTCCCTCCTGGCACCCGCCTCCTTTCATGTGTGAATTCTCCATCAGACATTGGGGCAGGCTGGGTATTTCATCTCTGTCTCCAGGGCATAATAGATGCCTGCCACTAGCAGGAGCTTGATAAACATTGACCCAAGGGCTGAAGGAACCACCAGAGGTTGGAGGGTGGGAGGCCACTCAGGCCCTTTCCTGGGACAGGTCACGCTGGGTGTGAGTGCCCCAGGCGTGGCTGCTCACTTCCTTCCTTCTCCTCCCTTTGCCATCCCTCTGCTCCCTCCTGAAGCTGAGTCTGTGTGCCCACTGAGCCAGCCAGGAGCAAAGGACCTGCCTATTCCTCCTACTTCCATTTTGACCTCCCCCTAGCTGAAGATTCCGTGAGGCTGAGGGCCCTCCCGCAGGAGTGTGAGGGGAGAGATACATACCTCTCTCAGCCACTGTTTCCTGATCTGTAGGATGGCATGGATAGGGAAACCATTCACATTTGCTGAAGATTGTCCGGCTCCTAGTGTTTCTCAAACCAGACATTTGGGAAACATGGTGCATTTGGGGCAAGGGTGGGGCACTTACCTCAGACACAAAATTTAAGGAGAGATGCCAAAAACTCAGGAATCAAGATAATATTTTAATACAGTATTTTACAAAATTAAAATTAGTACAGAAATCCATGATGGACAGAGTATTAAAATTGTAGATAAAGACCAGATCTGACCTGGCACTTGCACTACCTTCTCCATGTCCCTCAGACTAACCCTGGCCCTGATTCCAATAACAGTGTGTCCACGGGGCTGGCCCCGTGGCCTAGTGGTTAAGTTCAGCGTCCCACATACCAAACAGAGGAAGATGGGCACAGATGTTAGCTCAGGGCGAATCTTCCCCAGCAAAAAAAAAAAAAAGAAGAAGAAGAAGAAGAAAGAAAGAAAAGAAAAAGAAACCTTACAACTCAACCATAAAAAAAAAAGTTTAATCCATGAAACCAGGTGGCCTCTCCACCTGGCCACGTAGTTTGTTGATCTGATTTTCTAAAAATACAGCATTAAATTACTATTTCTCTTGATTACTGAGTTTTGTTGGCGTCCCTGTAACTTTTTGTTTGTGTGTGAGGAAGACCAGCCCTGAGCTAACATCTGTTGCCAATCCTCCCCTTTTTGCTGAGGAAGACTGGCCCTGGGCTAACATCGTGCCCATCTCCCTCTACTTTATATGGGACGCCGCCACGGCATGGCTGACAGGCAGTGCGTCGGCGGGCGCCCGGGATCCGAACTCGCGAACCCGGGCTGCCAAGCGCGGACTAAACCGCTGCGCCACCGGGCCGGCCCCGGTGTCCCTGTAACTTTTGAGTCCCAGGCAAGTGCCTCACTTACTTCACCCAAGTTCACACTTATGGAGATGCTTCTGGAATTTTGCAGCTGGGCCGGGGGAGGTGTCAGCGGTGCTAAATGTCCTGCAATGCTCAGAAGAGTCACACCCAAAATGCCCGTTAGCAGTGTGGATGTACATCAATACTTCGAGTGAAAACTTAAATAACATTCATTAAACTGCTCACTCTTGCCAAAATAAATCTCAAGCAAAGTGTCAGAAGCCCAGGGCACCCAGTCAAAGGCTTTTGACTCCCTGCCAGGTGTTCTGGATGCTGAATCTTCCTCATTTATGGCTACAGAGGACGTGTGTCTTGGTGCTTTTGTGTTTCACACGCCGTTGGAGACGACGCTGATGGTTGTTAGATTTCTGCCCAGTTTGCTCCAACGATCCACAAATGTCCCTGAGTGGCTCCTGTGGGCCAGGCAGAGGACTCCCCACGGGGGATGCAGTGGGAAGCAAGACTGCTCCAATGCAGGCTGGGGTTGGAGGGACAAGCCCTAAAGCTGGTCACAGTGGTGAGTGTGTCTAGCCACACACTGAGATAAAGGCTCTTCAGGGGAAGAGACGACCAAGGAGCCATCCCACACCAGGTGTCCCTAAAGAAAAGAAATTGACCTGAGCATGCGCCAGCTAGATACAGGGGTGGTGGCTGGCAGGAGGTGGAGACAGGTTGTTTTGCCACACCACACTGAGCTTGTGACAGCTTGTCACCATGACAGTCCTCAATAAACATTATGTGGTGGTTAAGCACATGGATTCCAAAGCCAGACTGCCTGGGTTCAAATCCTGGCCCTGCCACTCACAACTGTGTGACCTTGGACAAATTACTTAACCTTTCTGTGCCTTAGGTTCCTCATCTGTAAAAGGCAAATTAATAATAGTACCCACATCATAGAGGATTTAGTGAGTTAACCTATGTACCTAGCTATTTTCACTCATTCAACAAATATTCATTGAGCTGGGGTGGTAGAAAAAGAGGGAAGAATATTCTCCCCATAGGTCAGGCAGTAGGGACACAACGGTGAGCTAAGACAGACTCAGCCCCTGCCTTTATGAAGCTTATGATCTAGTGATGGCAAGAAAGAGAGATTCATCACAGAATTGTTTAAATCAGGAGTCAGTAAACTATGGCCCATCACCTTTTTGGTACAGCTTGCAAGCTAATAAAGATTTTTACATATTTTGATGGAGGAAAAAAGAATATTATTTCATGATACATGAAAGTATGTGACATCAAATTTCAATGTCCATAGATAAAGCTTTATTGGGACACAGCCATGCTCATTTGTTTACAGGTTGTCTGTGGCTGCTCTTGCCCATAAGGGCAGACTTGAGGAGTTGCGACAGAGACTGCCTGGCTTGCAAAGCCTAAAATATCTACCGTTTGGCCCTTTTCAGAAAAAGTGTGCAACTCCTGATTTAAATCAATATAAATGCACAATTGTGGAAAGGTCAAGAAGAGAGGTAGATGTGCTGTGAAGAGGAATAACCAGGTGAACCAGGCTCGCTAGGGAAATCAGGGAAGGCTTCCTGGAGGAAGTAATGCTTGAGCTGTGATCTGAGATGACAGGAGTTATCCAGGCAAAGTCAGGAGGGTGCTCCAAGCCAGGAGGACAGCAGGGGCAAAGACCCCGCGGCTGGGTGGGCACAGCAAGCAGAGGAGGCCTGGGGGGCTGGAGGGCAGAGAGTGAGGGAGAGCGATTTGGGGCTGGAAGGATGGGCAAGGGCCAGGCTTTGAGGCTACACCAGGGGCTTGTCTTCATCCTGCAAGTCCCAAAAGCCACTGCAGAGTTTTAAGCAGGGTGAGCTGTTGGGCAAGATCAGACTTACATTTCAGAAACATCAGTCCAGCTACAGTGTTGAACTGGGGTCTGAGGTCTGAACTGACAATAGTGGTTGTGGCCGGTCTGGGAGGGTGTGGTGGTAGAGATGATGGTAAATGGTCAGACTGAAGAAATAATAGGAGGTAAAGTGAGCAGGACTTGGTTATGGGTTGGATATGTGGCATAAGAGAGATGGAATGTCAAGAAAACTCATGGGATTCAACTCAGGCACCTATGTGGATGCTGGCACTGCCATTTACTGAAACAGGGAGCACTGAAGAAAGACCAGGTTTAGCGGGGGTGGGGGAGCAGGATGGCTTTGATGGCAAGTTCCGGCTGATGTTGAGCTTGGGGGCCTTTGAAGCACACAAGGGAAGGTGCCAGGTTGGATATGTGGGCTAGATGTGGTAGTTGGAGCCCGAGTGTAGAGTGAGAAGAGAAGAAGGTGAAGGTCAGAGCCTGTGGAACTCTCCCATTCAAAGGTCAAGAGTAAATAAGATTGGCTGGAGAAGTGGGAGGAAACCCAGGAGAGAATGATGCCCTGGGGAAGGGCGAATTTCAAGGAGGGAGGGTTCAACGGGGTCAGACACTTTAGGCAGATGAGGACTGAACGTGTTCATTGGATGTGGTAACACGACCTGAAGGGGCAGAAGTTTGCCTTTAGTGGGCAGAGGGAGGAGGGGAGGTGTGGAGATGGACCCAGGGAGAGCAGATGCCTGTTACACCGAGTCTGCCTGTAGAGGGGGCTGGGGCAGGAGCTGGAGGGGGATATGAGTGGAAGGAGGGTAGATTTTTGTTTTTGTTTCATTTTAGGAGAGACCTGAGGTAGTTTAAATGTCAGTCTTACACAATAGCCTACCTGCATGATGATTTAGAATTCCTCTGGGTAGATTTGTGCCCAGCAGAAATTTTAGATTTAGCAGGAAATACCCCAAACCCCACTGTTCCTAAGGGAAGAAGGAGACTAAGGGGGGAAGGGGCAGACCAGGAGCACCAGGGAAGACCCCTCAGAGGAGGTGGGTCTGGGCTGCACCCTGAGGACAGGTGGCTCCATCAGGCCACAAATGCACTCCAGGCACTTGTACTGGGTTGAATAGTGCCCCCCCCCCAATTCAAGTCCACCTGGAACTTCAGAACGTGACCTTATTTGGAAATAGGGTCTTTGAAGATGTAATTAGTTAAGATGAGGTCATACTGGAGTAGGGTGGGCCCTAATCCAATGACTAGTGTCCTTATAAGAAGAGAAAACAGAGACACAGAGCTATACAGACACAGAGAAGACAGAGGCAGAGACTGCAGTGACGCGTCCACAGCCAAGGAGCACCGGTCCTCACCAGAAACTAGGGGAGAGACAAGGAACAGATTCTCCCTGAGAGCCTCCAGAAGAAACCAACCCTGCCAGCACCTTGATCTTGGACTTCTGGCCTCCAGAACCGTGAGAGAATCAATTTCTGTTGTCGTAAGTCCCCCAGGTTGTGGTCCTCTGTTAGGGCAGCCTCAGGAAACCAACACAGCACCTGTTGAGCGTTATGCGCTGGATACTCTGCCAGGCGCTGGAGATACCAAAGCAGATACCACCCCCCCCCCCCAGTGCTCCTGGCTCTGAAGCTGTGACATCAGGGGCCACCAGGGAAGACTCTCTAGAGGAGGAGGCACTTGGCCTTCATCTCACAAACAGTGGGGGTTATCCAGGGTAGTGGGGTAGCGCCTGTGTGAAAGGAAGGAGGTGACCAAAAGCCAGTCAGGCTGGGGCAAAGGGAGGGAAGAGAGCAGCAGGAGAGTAGGGGCCGGGAGAAATCTAGACTTGATTCTGGAGTGCTCTGGGCACAATGGAGGGACCTCTCAGGGGAGTGGCATGACCTGATTGCATGGTCTAGGCTGAGTGGGGGTGAGAGAGAAGGCCCGGGAGGTGAAGTGAGGGCACGGGGCTGGGGGGGCGGGGCGGTGAGGGAAGGGCAGGAATGCACATGCGGTGGCAGTGGGTGAGGAGGTGAATCCCATGTGTAAGCTGTGAAGTGAGTGGGCTGGGAGTTTTGGGAAATGGTGGGCAGACCAGAGCCCTGCCAAGGTGTGGGTGGAGTGGTCCATGAACTCAAAGCCGGGGGTGGGGGCTTCCCAGTGCAGCCTCTGAAAAATGGGTGTTTGTGGATGATGAGTCTGGTGATTCAGGCAGGGAGGTTGAGTAGACAGAGCCTGTGAAGGCTCAGTGTCTAGGCCGTGTGGGCCTGAAGTGACTCCAGCATCAGGAAGAGAGAAGACATATGAGCAAGACTGCAAAGGAAAAAGACAGAACTGACAATTAGCTGTTTATGAGGAAGAAGGCCCCTGACAGTCAGAGAACGGAAGTGGGGCCTGGTCTGAAGAGGAAGATGGTGAAGGTGGTGTGGGGACAGGAAGTTGAGGTGACAGTGAGAAAATCACAAGGAGATGGGCCTGGAGCTCCAGAGAGAGGGGGCGGGCCGGAGGAGACAGTCTGGGTAAGAGAGGCAAGAGGGGGAAGCAGGAGAAGGCAGGCCTCAGGATGAGGGGGTGCCTCAAAGCCATGGGAGCCCCCTCTAACAGCACCTTCCTGGGCTGAGAGGGGTAGAGGGGACCTTTGCAGCAAAGGCCGCGCCCAGGCTGTAGTTCTGGGAGTGCCTGCCTGCCTATTTATGACCATCACCCCTTCCCACACACCTAAAATCAGGGCTCAGCACAGGGACAAGTCAGGGGGCATGTGGTCACGCTGTGGTTTCTCTTGTGCTCCCCAGCCTGGCCCCAGCATTAGGCAATCTCCCTGAGTGGGAGAGATCAGGACGTCTCTGCCCCCCAGGGGGTGGGGGCTGGAGTGGAGCTGGGGCCGGGGGTAATGGGGCCTCAACATCACAGCCAGCATCTATGGTCAGCCCTGGGACAGACTGTGCCCGTCAGATCTGAGTTCAGGGGGCCTTCGGGGAAATAGCCAGCTAGGGGGCACAGCTTGGACTTCTGAGGTTACACACCCTGGGCAGAGTAGGGCAAACAGGCCGGGGGGCGAAGTGGAGAAAGGACAGCGCAGCTGCCTTGGAACTGGAGCAGGAGAGGGGCCGCGAACAAGAAGGTGCGAAGGGACCAGCTGCATCCAGGAGCGATAGGACAGACAGATTGTCCCCATTGTCCCAGCAGAGGGCACTCTGGCCGTGCCAGGAACACCACAGGTTCACAGCAGAGGCCAGACCCGGGGAGAAGGGCAGAGAGAAGCTCCATCCTGGCGCTTTCAAGTAATTAAAATATTTTTTAAAGGATTCCAGGCCCTGGGCTTGGGGTGTTAAGATCCCAGAATTGGGGAGTGACTTGGACGGACAGTACTCCATTCCTTCATTCAGCCAACGGGTCAGTACCTGGACTCCATACTTGCTGATCCTTGTTATTACAGCTGTTATTATCCTGTGCTACTCATTGTGCTAAGTGCTGGGAAGGCGCTGATCAATGGGGCAAGAAAGCTCCAGAGCCCCAGGGAGCTTAGTAGGGGAGACACGCACCATTCAGCAGGATTAATGCCTCAACTTGGGAGGTCTGGGAGGTCTTCCTGAAGGAAGGGGCTTCTAAGGTGACACCTGAAGGCCAACCAGGGGCCAACCAAGTAAAGACAAGAATCATCAGGACAGAGTGCTGCAGGGAAAGGGAACAGCCCCGTGCAAAGATCTCAAGGGTTCAGCTGACCAGCAACAGAAGGTGGTGGTGGTGGTTATTATTACTGATGTATGGCAATTGTGCTATTAACTACTAATTTCTTACTGTTAATTCCTACAGATTTATGATTTTGAGCAGGTGCCTCAATTCCCTTATCTGTAGGATGACAACCCTTCTAACTCTGGGTCCCTGGTCACCCTCCCCCCTCCATCAACCACTGTCATAGGCCCTAACAGAACTGAGCCTGGTGACTAGGCTGTGAGCTTAGACCTGCACTTTGGGGACACAGTCACACAGGAAGGCTGGGGAAGGCTGTGGGGACTGCCCGTGGGAGCCACAGACCCTGGCTCCGAGTGACCATGCCCCCCCCCAGGTGGGAGCCTCATCTTGGAGAGGCACCCAGAGTCCAGGCTGGTGGAGGGGGTGTCCCCACAGCTCTATCAATTTCATCTTGATGAAGTAGAGGTTGGAGGTGAGGGCGGGGCTCCCCAGAGGGCAGTGGGGTCCTGGGAAACCTCCTTGTTTGCTTTTTTCTGAGAGAGTAACAGCCTCCAGGAAGTCCCTGTGTATTGAGTCCCTGGGTCCTGCCAGAGTACCCACGGATGGGGTGGAGGGCTGCATTCAGCCTGTTCTGAATACCTGGGGCAGGTACTGCCACTCACAGTACTGGGCCAAGCTGAAATAAGGGGGGACAAGATGGTGCAGACCCCTGAAAATGATCCCCTCTGTCCTCCAGACAGGACCTCCCAAGGTCTGGGACCATCCCTATAGGACCACGGGATAAACTTAATAGATCCCATCCCCTCCTCCCAAAGTTTGTATCCAGGGAACCTCAGGCCAAGCTGAATATCCCCCCCTGTCAGAGCCAACCCCAGCACTGGGACTGTCGGCAAGAAAATGAACCACATGCACAGCGACGACTTATGTCTAAGACGTGCCTTACAACTTGACACAAGTATCTCCTGCATAATTCACCCAGAAGTTAACCCATCCTAGTGGGTGGGAGGTGGTATCTTCTCGTGGGTTCGATTTGCATTTCCCCAGTGAATAACGACGTTGAGCATCTTTTCCTGTGCTTGTTGGCCATTTGGATATCTTCTTTGGAGAAATGTCTGCTCAGATCCTTTATCTTCCGCTGGGAGGTGGAGTCTCTTAATCACACGCCTTCTCCCTCCCACTTCTGGGGGCCCTAGAACCCGGAGCGGGAAAATCGAGAAGCCTGAAAGTGAGCTGGTGGGATATGCAAATTACACGCTAACGACACGCAAATGAACCCTCCAAGCTGGCTCCCGAGGCCTCCGGCTGCTGGATGGTCCAGGCCACCAGAGGAGGGGGCCAGGCTGAGAAAAGGGGTGCTGGCGGTGGCCCCGCCACGCCCCACCACCTCCCACCTCCCAGCCAGGCCTTCTGCCCCCGCTTCCCTGCGACTCCGAGGTGGTCCCGCCCACCGGCGCCTGCGGCCCGCCCCTCTGGGGCGCGGCTCTCCGCCGGGTCCCCGCCGCCCACCCCCGCGTCCTGCAGCCTCCACCGCGGACTGCCCGGGCCGCAGGAAGCCGCGTTCGGCGGGAGTGGAGCCGCCTCTCCGCCCGGCCCGTGCCAGCCGGTGAGCGGCCTCCCCGGGCCCCCCACGGTCCCCAAGGCGTGTTCCCGCCGGGATCCCCGTCAGCGCCGCAGCAGGCCCGCCCCGCCGTGGGCCTCCCGGGCCCCTTCCCGCCTGTGGGGGTGAGGAACCAGAAAAGTCTCCTTGTCTCATTCCTGGGCTGCCCCGGCCTGGGATCACTGGGGATCCCCACGCGTGAGGCGGGCTCTCCGGAGCTACTCCCTGCGCTCCACGGCCTGGGGGGTTGGTGAGGCACGGGCACTACCCAACCTGAAATCTCCACGCGGGCGCCTTCTGGGAGCCCCACCCAGAGGAGATCCGGCCTGGGGAGGGTGGGAAAGCCGAGTAGAAACCAGATCCCGGACGGCAGGGACGGACCCAGGCTGAGAAGAAGTCGTGAAGTCCCTATTGCCAATCCTGTCCCCTCTCCAGGCTGTGGTCAGCTGGCCCCCGCAGGGAGTGTGGGGGCACATTTCGGGGCAGAGAAGGGAGAATGGTGACTTGCCCCAGCTCGCCGACCTCTGGAACCACTTCCTTCCTTCCGGGGCCCCTGCCAGGGGCAGGGGTTGAGCGCTTGTCAGCCCCAAGCCCAAGCTGGCTCTTCCTGTTCTCCTGCCCACCGGGAGCCCTACTGCTGTCCCCAGTGTCCTGGGCTCCAGGCATGGGATCCTGCCTGATATGGGGTCTGGGGAGAGAGGGGGCTCTCCAGAGCCTGCCTGAGGCTGCCCATTCTTTCTCTGTGCTGGGGTTGGTGTTTCCTCATTTTCTGGTTCTCCCACCATGGGAGAGGATGTGGCTCCTCCACTCTGGACACCAACCCCCTGACCCCAACCCCTGCATGAGCTCGCCCCTGTGACATCAGCTCACCCCTGTGACCGTGCCTGCAAGCTCAGAGGGGCAGGAAAAGGCTTCTGAGGGCCTAGCGAGGGCTCTATCATCATATGGGAAGTCCTAAAAACAGACTGGGGGCTGTGTGCGAAGGGAGAAGGACAAGAAATGTCATCTGAACTTGTGCCCTGCCCACAAACCCAGCTTCATGCCACTGGGGCTCGAAGATGGTTTCACTCTGGGCTGGGGGTCCCTGAGAGCTCAGGTCGGCACTTCCTGTGGAAAGCTGCTCACCTTCAGTCCCAGGAAGTGAGTGAAGTGTCTCCAGCCGAATCTCCCTCCTTGCCCCAACCACGTGCCAGGCAGTGATCATGACTCATGGTTCCCAGGGTAAAGGAAAGACCACTTCCCTGCTGGGGCAGAAGTGGAACCAGAGCCCCCAGCCCCATCTCTTTCTGTCCTGCTTGAGTCTCTGGAATGGACCTGCCTGCCAGGAACCCCGGTCGCCCTTGGTTCTGGGCCTGCCTGCCCCCTGGGGAACACAGGTGGGTCACACTAATTTTATGCTTGGCTGGAGGCTGGGTAGGGTGTGTAAACAGGTCCCTGCTTGTAGTGTAGAAGAGGGGAGGAGGGACGGGGGCAACAATGACAAACAAGGGAATGATCCATTCCAGTGTGATGTGAAAACTGCCATTAAGGAGAGAAACATAGGAAGGGGGCCTAGCCCAGCCTGGGGAGGGGGTCAGGGTAGCTTCCTAGGAGTGCTGCCATGGCTGAATCTTGAAGGACCAACTGGACTTCTCTCTGGCTAAGGATTTTGGAACCTCAGCAGCCAAGTTCCCGAAGAGGGACCAGCTTGCTGGGGGAGGGGGTGGAGGACCAACTGGACATAAAAGCTATGGGTGTGACCTGGGAGTTGCTGGGGGTGTGGGTGGAGACGGCCCCCTCATGGAAGGCCGAGTTTGCAGGGGAGCTCCCAGAGGGAGCCAGGGATTCTCAGACCTGGGAGGCAGGGCTCCCAGCGTGCAGAGAGCAAAGGTACTTAGGGTTTTCTGGGCTCTGATTGTCCCTGGAGGCCTGGAGGGAGGAGAAGCTGTGAAAAGCCAGCCCCACTGGAAAGTTCGGAGGGAAGGTGGGTGCAGAGTGAAAGTCAGAATCCTGGACAAAGTCCCCAAGGGGCTGCCCAGAGAAGTGGCTGTTGAGAAGGGCTTTAAAGAGACCTTTCCATAGAGGGGCAGGATAGGGATGAACAAGAAGGGACCAGAGCTGGGGAGTGTGGGGGAGAGGGAAGCTGGGCCGGGGTCCAGCCTCCAGGACCCCCCACGTGTCTCCTCTCTGATCTCCCCTCCTCCCTGCCACCTCTGGGTCAGTGACAGCGTGCTGCTCTGAAGGGAATGAGTCAGAGTCCCAGGGTTTGGGAGTGCCAGGGGTAGGGAGGCAGTGAAGGGAAGGGCAGGAGGAAGCAAGGGCAGCAGAGAAAGGCTGGTGGCCCTTCTGGGAGGAAGAAGGGAAGGTGGCAGGTCCAGGAAGGCTGAGGGGCTGGGCTGCGTTGGGGAGAAGGGGGGAGAGCAAGGGAGATGGGTGCAGAGACTTGACATTCAGGTCAGCACAGAGAGGATCAGGTGGCACCGGTGGCCTTTCCATTTGCTGAGGGAACAGAAATCCTGGCAGAGGCGAGAGCCAGTTTGCTGGAAGAGCCCTTATCTGAGGTTTGCCCCGAGCCTGGAGCTGGGCCAGAAGGATGGGGCTGGGGTATCTCTGGGGCCAGTGTCACATGCAGGAGTCAGGAGGGCAGGAGGTGCACCAGCCTGCACTTGGGGCTCAAGGTCACACACACACACACACACCCCGAGGCTGAGATGAATGGGACGCTCACCTTGGCAGGGCTCCTGGGGGTTCTCTGGGGAGGGAGGAGGCTTTGTGCCCAGAGAAGGGATCGGAGCACGTGAAGCAGGCAGCTTAGGGTGGATCCAGCTTGGGTGCTGTTTTAAAGCTCCTGAGCCTGGGGGGAAGGCGTGGGGTGCTGGGCTTGGCAGCAAGAGGGGGTTTCATATTTCTGATAGTTTCCTGAGTTTCTGTGGAACTTCCCAGGACCTGGGGCTAAAAGGAGGGAGGCTGTGGGAACACTAGCTCATGGGATCGTTGGCTTCACTGAGGCGAAGTCTGTGCCCACTGCCTGCTGCAGCCTGCAGCCTGCAGCCTGAGTGTGGGTGAGGTCTGAGGGCGGCGGGGGACCCAGAGGAGGAGGGGAGCCAGGATGGAGGGGACTGGAAAAGGGCTATGCGCTTGGGGAGGGGGCTTGGCTTTGGGGCCTGGTTATGGCAGCTTCTGTGATGAGGTTGAGGGGCCTGGTTGGTGGCAAGGAACTGAGATAGGACTGAACCAAAGATGCGAGGGTGCGTGTGTGTGTGTGTCTGCATAGTGTGTGACCTTGTGTTTGTGTGTGTCTGTATGTCTGTGTAGCATGTGTGTGTCTGTGTGCCTTTGTATGTTCTGGTCTTTTCTGTGTGTGTCTATCTAAGTGTGTATCTGTGTATGTGTGTGTGTGTCTCTGTATATGTCTATGCATGTCTGTATGTGTGACTGTGTGTGTCTGTGTGTCTCTGGGCTTTTCTATGTGTGTGTGTGCCTAGGTAAGTGTGGTTTTTTATGTCTCTGGTCGGTATGTGTCTGTCTGTATGTGTGTCTGTGTAAGCGGGTGTGTATCTTGGTATACATCCGTGTGTGACTGTGTATGTATCTGTGTGTGCGTGTGTTGTATGTCTGTGGTGGGCATGCTCAGAGAAGCCCTTGCAGGTGGTAGATCATTGTTCAGCATGATTCTGGAACTTGACTCTTGGCCATGAGCTCCTTGAGAAAGGAGCATTGTGGGGTGATTTCAGAGGCTCTTTGGATGACACCTGGCCTCCTTGAGAGCTGCTCTCAGGCGCTCTGTGTACACTCCTTGTAAAGCTGCTCTGTGTATACTCCTTGGCCGCACCTGGCACCGGCTTGCTCACTTCGACCTTCACCAACAGCACAGAGAGTGAACCTCGCTGTTAACGTGGCATTGCGAAAGTCTGTGTTTGTGTGCAGGAAGCCTGGTTAAGAATGTTTGAAAATGTCTTGGTGTGTGCCTGTGGGGGCATTGGGACTACACTGGCTCTCAAGGTTTCTACAAGCAATTATTGAGGGCTCTCTGTGTGGGGGGGGCCCAAGGCCGGGCCGGGAAGTCCCACCTGCTGACCACCAACTGATGTAATGACTGGAAGAATTCCACCCCCCTGCCTGTTCCACTGATCGCTCACCTGCCTGCCCCTCCTGTCCCTCCTGCCTCTCCTGACAGGCTGGCTCTGGGAAGTGGGTGAAAGGAGATGCCAAGGCCAACGCGTGGGCCCTCTGGCCACCTCCCAGGAGGCGGTGCCCCTCTGTGATACCTGGTGTTGGGGCAAGAGGAAAGGACAGTTTCAGCTGCCCAGGGAAGGTGGCCAGTGGGCCAGGCGAGGGCTGGCAGCTCCATTCTGTCCCCTCCCCAGGCGGCCCAGGCAGTGGCTGTGAGGCCGTGGCAGCAGCGTTCATTGCAGAGGATGCCCCAGGCCCTGGAGCGCCCGGAGGGCTGCTGGGCCTGGGTGGTACTGCTGGCTTCCCTGGTGACCCATGGCCTTACCCTGGGCTTCCCCACATGCATCGGCATCTTCTTCACCGACCTGCAGCGTGAGTTCCAGGCCAGCAACAGCGAGACCTCCTGGTTCCCCTCCATCCAGACAGCCATGCTCCATGCTGGGGGTGAGCAGCTTGGAGTTGCCGAGGGAGGGATAAGAAAGAGCCTGGGGTGGGGGAGGAAGCCTCAACCTCCCTGGCCTCCTGGGTCTCTCTCTCGAGACCACAGGCTTTGCCTAGTGGGGTGAATTCCTGAGATTTCACCTGATTTCAGCAAGGCCACCCCGCTGCCGCTGGCTGGAATCTCACTTGGCTGGGCTGGGCTGGGCTGGGCTTGGCTGGGGAGAGGGAGAGGGTGGGGAGGTGCCTAAGATGCCAAGCCAGTTCTCTTGGTGGCCGCCAGAGAATCAATCCAGCATAGCACAGACTGGAGGAGGAGCGGCTTGGGGTCCAGCTGGGTGATCTCTCTGAACCTCAGCTTTTCCTCTGCAGTATGGGGTAGCACCCAGCATGCTGCCCACCTCCCACCTGGGATGGTAGGGAAGATCACGTGAGACCCTGGCAAGTGCTGAGAGCTAGGGAAATGTAAGCAGCTGTGAATTACTAGTATTTTGGAGACCCTTATCAGGGGCTTCAGGACAGAAAGTGGGGCTCAAGGAAGACATTAGGACAGGGGGATTGCAAGAGCTAGGGAGATGGAGAGAAGACAGCCCCCCTATTTCCGGGTTAGCTCCTCCAGGAATGTGACACCTCACCCTGACCCAAGTGAAGGGGGAAGAGCAGGGGCTACCCAGGAGGGTTCTCCATGACAGCCTGGGGCCTGCCCCGCTCCTGGGAGCTCTCCAGGGAGACCCCACAGACAGCGACCTCAAGGGGGGTCTGGCCAGCTGGAGCCCATCTCAAGGCCCACAGGACTCTCCCCATGCATGTGTTTGCTCACACGCTGACCCCATCTCCTTGCCTACCTCCTGCCACTCCCTCCCCCTGGCACCAGCAGCTTGCTTGTTATTCCAGGTCCTTCCTTCGAATTGGAAGAGAGGTCAGACTGGAATAGATGCCACCCTTGCTGGAATAACTCCTGAACCTGCTGCCCCGGGTGTGGACTCAGGGCCAGGGGAAAGGCCAGGCCTGGCCTAGACTGCATGACATTTTTACCTGCAAGGTTGGGGCAGAAGTGGGAATGTCAGATAGTTCCTTCCACGCAGCCAAAATGAGGTCTGGGCCAGGAGCTGGGAACCTGGCATGCAGTGAGACTCCCACTCCCCAGCCGGCTTTATACTTACCACCCCCTAGCAGGCATGCCAGCATCTCAGTCTGCCTAGGACTCCTGTCTGTCTGTCTCTCTCACACACACACCTTTAGCTCATGCTCATTCAGAGTATGTAGTATCCCTGATCCTAAACACCCTGCCCCCACACTTTTTAGAGAGGAGGAAAGCAAGCAAGCACAAAGTACAAGCTGCCCAGGTTGCAGAGTGAGTTCAGGACAGAAGCAGCGCCCCACCCCATCACCCTCAGCTATCTCAGCTAACCTGGCCCACATCCCAGCCCTACCCCCAACTCAATGACTCAGAGGTTTCCCCAGTGTCACTTTTCCAAAGTGAGGTGAAAGTACCGGGGTAGGGGTCACTGATCCTGTCCACCCCAAAGCCTCACCTCTTCCTCTAGAGCTGCCTCTGCTTGATTATCTCTGAGAATGGGCTGCTCACTTCCTGTGTCACTGCCATACTCATACTGGCTCACACTCACACATCCTGTCTCCACCCCAAACGCACACACGCACCATGTGCACACACACACACTCTCTGTCCCTTTGGCTGCACTCTGGAAGAGTCACTCTGGAGAAACTCCATTATGTGGACTTGGGATCAGGGCACTTGGTGATGTCGAGGAGCAACTGGCCAGGACTGGCTCATTTCTACTCTGGGTCTGAGCTGGTGAGAAAACAGGGTGGGGGTTGAGGGAAGGAGAACAGGCCCCTCTCCACCAGGAGCCAAACATCTGGGTGCAAGACTTTGGGGGTGGCTGGAGGTGATGGGGGAGGGGAGAAGGTACCCCTCCAGATTTTCTCCAGAGCACTCCAGAGGCCAGTGGAAGGGGTGCAGAGTGGCCCAGGGCCCCAGGCTTCCCACCCTAGACAGGTAGAAAGGTGGTGGGAGGGCTGTGGCCAGTCTTCTTGAGGATGCCGGGGAGCAGGGGCTGGAGGTGCCACCATGATTTAGATGCCCCAGGACCCTTGCCCACTGAGACAGACCCCCAGTGAGGGCGTTCACTCAGGTCATGAGCCAGTCCTGTTTTACATGGATGGAAGCGGCTTCAGGTCAGTGCAGTGAAGGGCCTCAGTCTGTACCTCTGGGGATCCTTGTCGGGGTCCAAAAGAACATTTGCAGCACTGCACGCACAGCTGATCTGACCCCTCATTCTGTAGGGGAGCAAACTGAGGCAAGGGATCAGCCTTGCTCAGGCATATAGCTAGTCTGTGGCAGGGTGGGGATCCAGGCCTGTAGGCTCCAGGGTGTGTGCCCTTCAAGCCACCTGGCTAGTTCCTCCTGGAACCCTCTCCCAACCCCACTCTCCTCCTCCCTCCAGACCTCCTTATTCAGCTGCCACCTGCTGGCTGGCTCATTATCCCTGCCCCTCCCTGCCTCCTCCCCACAGGACCCCTGTGCAGCATCCTGGTGGGATGCTTTGGCTGCAGAGTGACAGTGATGCTGGGGGGCCTGCTGGCATGCCTGGGCATGGTGGCCAGCTCCTTCTGCCGCACCCTTGGCCAGCTCTACTTCACAGCAGGATTCATCACAGGTGACTGTCTTTCCATTTCGAGAACTACCAGGGACCTACTAAGAAGTGCCAGGCACAAGTGATCAGGGCAGACAGAGCTGCCAATCTTCTGGGGCTGCTTACAGTCACACATGGGAAAGGGACAGTGAACAGATAAATAAGGATTATTTCTGATCATGACAAGCGTGTGAGAAGACAGGACAGCTGATGTGTCCTGTCCTGGCTAGGATGGGGGTGGACAGAGATGAACAAGTAAAGAGGCAGACTATCTGGAACACTCACTGCAGAAGATGAAGCGGGGTCGGGGAGGTTGCTACTTTGGCAGGGTGGTCAGGGAAGGCCTCGCAGAGAAGGTGCCATTTGGGCAGAGTGCTAACGGGGGTGAGGGGGTCTGCCACCAAGCTCTCTGGGGAAGAGCATTCAGACAGCAGGAACAGCAGGTGCAAAGGCCCAGAAGTGCTCAAGGAGCAATAAGCGTGGGGGTCAAAGGGGTGGTGTGGAGGCTGGATGGGGGTTCAGCTCCTAAAAGGTTTTGTAGTGAGATGGAAAGCCATTTGAGGGGTTTGGGCAGCTGGTGAGTGACGTCACCCAACTGCTATTTGTAAAGCACCTCTCTGTTCCGTGTTGAGAATACACTGTAGGGGAGTAGGCTAGGAGCAGAACAGGCAGGGGCGTGTCATAACCCGGGTGTGAGGTGGTTGTAGCTTAAACCAGGGTGGGATGAAGGAGGTGAGGAGAAGTGGTTGGGTTCAGGATAGCATGTGAGGTGCAGAGCAGAAGAGTCAAGGATGACCCAAGGTTCCAAGAGCCCAGAAGGGTGACACCAAGGTTTTTAGCCCTGAGCCAGTAACTACAATGGGGAAACTAGGGGAGGAGCAGTTTTGCAGGAAGATGGGAAGCTCAGGTTTGGACATACCCGGTCTGGAGTTCAGGGATCAGCCCTGAGCTGGAGAATCGAGATGGCTGGCATTCAGGTCTTGAGATGAGGTATTGCCCTGCTGTCACTGAGGGAATGAGGGTAGATGGCTGAAGAGGACTGAGCCCCAGGACACCCCAGTGCTTAGCGATCTGGGGAGGAACAAGTAGCAGAGAGGTAGAAGGAGAGTGGGGTTTCTTGAGAAGGTGAGTGAAGAAAGTGGGCGAGGAGGAGGGAGTGATCGACCGTCCAACTGGTGATGGATCAGATTGAGCGGAGACCAGACTTGACCTTTGCATTTGACCATGTGGAGTTTGGTGACCTTGATAAGAGCAATTCTGGAGCAGAGGCGAAGGTGAAAGTCTGCTTGGAATGGGTTCAAAAGAGAACAGAAATAGAGAAATTGGGGGCAGCGGAGATAAACAGTACTTGCAAGAAATTCGATGAAAGGGGGGCAGAGAAACAGGCTGGTGCCCAGAAGAGGCTGTGAGGTCAAGAGAGGATTTTGTTTTAATGGGAGAAATAACAACAAAGGAGAATGGTCTAGTAAAGAGGAGAAAATGAATGGTGCAAGAGAGAGGGAAATTGCTGGAGGGATACGTCTTTGAGTACAAGATGCAGGTTGGCCTTGACTGGGAGCAGGGACAGTCCATTGTCACAGGCGGTAAGGGAGGGGGTCAGTGGGAGTGAGGAGGGGGAGGTGCTGGCGTGCACCAAGGAAGAAGGCTCAGTGGTCATCTAGAAGGGCGGGAGAGTAAATAGATGAGGGAACCACAGTGACATCCCAGGCAGCCTGAGGGCCCACCTGAAGCAGGTGTTTACTGCGTGTTGTTAGCTTTCTCTGCAGCGTGTGTGGGGCAGGCCCAGAGTGGGTGGGGAGGCGGCATCCGAGCTGAGCCAGGAAGGGACAGTCTGTGGGAAGCATATTCCAGGCAGAGGGAATGGCAAGTGCAAATGCCCCAAGGTAGAGAGATTTTGGTGTCCAGAGGAAGAGAAGGAAGCTGGTGGGGCTTGATCGGGTGAGGGAGAGAGAGTGGCTTGAGATGTCACCCAAGAGGTTGCCAGGGGCCAGACCGTGCAGACCCTTCCAGGGCAGAGTGAATATTTTGGCTTTTTTTCTAGGTATGATGGGAAATCTTTTTTTAATTTTTATTTTTTATTTTTTGGTGAGGAAGACCAGCCCTGAGCTAACATCTGTTGCTAATCCTCCTCTTTTTGCTGAGGAAGACTGGCCCTGGGCTAACATCGTGCCCATCTTCCTCTACTTTATATGGGATGCCGCCACGGCATGGCTGACAGGCAGTGCGTCGGCGGGCGCCCGGGATCCGAACCGGCGAACCCCGGGCTGCCAAGCGCGGACGAAACCGCTGCGCCACCGGGCGGCCCCCTAGGTATGATGGGAAATCTTTTGAAGGTGTTAAGCAAGGGAGAGACTTAACCCAACTTAGGTTTTTTGTGTTTTTTTTTTGTGGGGAAGACCAGCCCTGAGCTAACATCCGTCGCCAATCCTCCCCTTTTTGCTGAGGAAGACTGGCCCTGGGCTAACATCCGTGCCCGTCTTCCTCCACTTTATATGGGACGCCGCCTCGGCATGGCCGACAGGCAGTGCGTCTGCGGGCGCCCGGGATCCGAACTCGCGAACCCTGGGCTGCCAAGCGCGGACTAAACCGCTGCGCCACCGGGCGGCCCCCCAACTTAGGTTTTTAAAGATCACTCAGGGGCTGTGCCAAAGGGAATGGTTGTACCGCTGGAAGCCTGGGGAGGGCAGATCTGAGGGGCGAGATGCTTCTAGGGAAGTGGCAAGGCAGGCTGATTCCATCTTAAATCCCTGGGGACATGGAAGTGGGTCTAGGCTAGAAGGGAAGGAGGGCAGACATGGGACATGACCCCATGACCCCAGCTCTGGGTGAGGGTAGGAGGCCCCAGAATGCCCTCGAGCTGGTGTCCCCTCTCCCACCACAGGCCTGGGCATGAGCTTCAGCTTCCAGTCGAGCATCACTGTGCTGGGCTTCTACTTTACCCGCAGGCGGGTGCTGGCCAACGCCCTGGCCTCGGTGGGTGTCTCCCTGGGCATCATGCTCTGGCCACTGCTCTCCCGCTACCTCCTGGAGGACCTGGGCTGGAGGGGCACCTTCCTTGTCTTCGGCGGGGTCTTTCTCCACTGCTGTGTCTCCGGGGCCATCATGAGGCCTGTGGCCACCAGCATGGCCCCTGAGACCAGAAAAGGCCCCCCTCCACCTTCTGAGACACCTGCGCCCAGCTGCCTGGCAGTATGTGGCCGGGCCATCCAGCGCTACCTGGCCTTCGACATCTTGTGGCACAACGCGGGCTATCGCATTTACACGCTGGGTGTTGTGTGGATGATCGTGGGTTTCCCGCTGCCACATGTCTTCCTGGTGCCATATGCCATACGGCATGGGGTGGATGAGCACAGGGCGGCCCTGCTCATCTCCATCATCGGCTTTAGCAACATCTTTCTACGGCCCATGGCTGGGCTGGTGGCAGGTCGGCGGGACTTTGCTGGCCACCGCAAGTACCTGTTCAGCCTGGCAGCCCTGCTCAACGGGCTCACCAACCTGGTGTGCACAGTGTCGGCCGACTTCCGGGTGCTGGTGGGCTACTGCCTGGTGTACAGCGTGTCCATGAGCGGCATTGGGGCCCTCCTCTTCCAGGTCCTCATGGACATTGTCCCCATGGATCAGTTCTCCAGGGCCCTGGGCCTCTTCACCGTCCTGGAGAGCATCTCCATCCTCATCGCCCCACCACTGGCTGGTGAGGCACTGGGAGGGAGGGCAGCTGGGTGTGCGTGGGTGTGGCCTGGGTGGGCAGGGTATGGGGATGGGACAAAGGGAAACAGTCTGGACAGATTTGGGCCCTGTCCAGCATCCCAGGGGTAGAGACCTGGAATCTGTGATTTTCCCAAGCCCCCCAGGGGACTGGCTACAGCCTGTTCCCCAGCTGGCACTCAGGGTATGAAAAGTTACAAATAAGGGTCCTCGTGCCAGACTTACCTGAGTCCTTCCTCCTCCTCTTTGTACTTACGTCTCCTTATCAGTGAAGTGGGGATGGTCATAGAAGCTACCTGACAGGCTTGCTGTGAGGATCACAAGTTACACAGTAAAGAGCTTAGTGGAGAGCCTGGCACACAGTGAATGCTATGCAGGAGAAGGTGCAGGTGGGCCCAGGGCATGGCTGAGCAGAAATCCCAGACTCCACTGGCCCTTGTGTCCTTGGCTTCCTGCCAGCAAGGGTGAGGGAGACATGCCCTTCAGTGCTCTTCTGGCCCGAGGACTCTTCCTGCCTGGGCCACAGCAGGATTAGTGTTTCCTCTCCTCCTTTCATTCAACAAATATCTACTGAGAGCCTACTAGGTGCCAGCCATGATTCCTAGTACTGGGGATACAGCAGAGACAAAAATAAAATCCCTGCTCTCACAGAGCACAGTGTGTGTGTGTGGGGGGGTGGCTAGTAGCCCCAGGTAGTGGCCTAACTTGCTGTCTGTCCCTCAGGGTTCTTCCTGGACATCTCTGACAACAACTTCAGCTATGTTTTCTACATGTCAAGCTTCTTCCTCATCTCAGCCGCCCTCTTCATGGGTGGTAGCTTCTGTGCCCTGCGGAAGAAGGAGAGGCAGGGCAGGCAGGCTGAGGGGGAAGGAGCCGTCACGGAGGCTGCCCCGGAGCCAGCCCTCACCGTGGAGGGCACAGATGGTTCCAAGAAGCAGCTGTACACCGAAATCATGTATGTGACCAGCCTCTGAGCCCTGGGATCACATGTGTGACCAGCATCTGAGCCCTGAGGTCAGTGAGTGACCACTGTCTCAGCCCAGGAATGGGATGTCCAGCTGCTTTGCCAGGGGCTGGGGTGAGGGCTGCCCAGAAAGCCTGAACCAAAGGCCATCCAGGCCCTGCACATCAGGACTCAGCCAGGAGCTGGGACCTAGGAGGCTGGCCTCCGAAGACTCAGGGTTCTTTCCAACTAGCAGAATCCAGGAGCGGGTCCTCCTGACTTTCTTCCTTGGGTACCAGAGTCCCTGGGGCCCAGGAAGGTGGGGCTGAGCCCTGCGTGGGTCTGTCACAGCCAGCTTGGCTCAGCTGGCTGCCCACTGCTGCTGCTACAACTCAACACACTGGACCTTCTAGTCCAGTCCGGATGCCTCCGATGTGATCTCTTTGTCCTTCTCTGGCCTCCAGACAGTTCTAAAGAATTCACCCCTCCTCTGAGGCCCTCCTGCCCACCTCTTCCCAAGTAACCCAGCCCTTGCCCTTAGAACTGCCCCCAGAACAGGTTGCAGGGCCTCACACTGACTGGAACCTTGGGAAGAAGGGCCTTGTGAGGGAAGGAGTTGTGGCCTGCAGTGCTGGAGGGCCAGGCTAAAGTTTGGACAGATTAAATGCTGGGTGGAGTGCCTGTCCTGGCGTCTGTGCAAAGAACCGGAGGAGAGCGTTGGGTCCTAGAATCAGTGAAGTCTGAGAGGTCCCCTGCACACTCAGAGAGGCCTGCTTCAGGGTCTCCCTCCCTCCTTTGCCCCACCCAGTAAGATTGGTGCCAGGGTGGAGGGGAAACCAGACATTTGACTGACCAGGGGAGGGCAGGATTGCTAGGCAGGGCGCAAGGACCTCTGTGAAAATGGAGCTGCTTTTGCAACAGAAGCCCTTCCACTCCCCTCTCCTGTCCTTCTCTTCTCCCTGCTATGTCAGAGGTGTCAACCCTGGGGTAAGTAGCCGGCTGGGCCAGCTGACAGTCCACCCCTGCTCCCTGCTGGCCTGTGCCTGTGCCCTGGAAGTCAGAACTCCCCCACCCTCCCTCACACACTTTTTCCTGGTGCCCTTCCCTGAGTTCATCACCTGGGGGCTGGCTGTCATCAGCCCAGGCTAGTCTCAGCAGGGTACCAACCGAGGGAATAGAAACACAGAGTTTGTTTGAATCACACACAAAAACGTTTTCTGCAGCAGGTTATAAACCCTGTGAACTAATGAACCTGGAAAACAGCCTAGAGTAAATTTCCCCCTCCCCCTTCAGTTCTCCCAGCTCAGCAAGGGCTGCACCCGCCCAGGACCTTGTTTGTTAATTCAAGCTCAGCTGCGCTCCAACAAGAAAACCTTATCAGGAGAATTGATTTTATTTTCATGACCGGGTTCCAGCCTTCCTCCTCATGTCCAGCTGGGATGAGTAAGCATTCTCGGGGATGTCCTGTCTTCTCCAGGACCGTCATGAGTGCCCCCTTATGGCCAAAGAAGGTAGTGCAAAGATGAAGCAAAGGGCTCTGGGCTAGGATAGAGACCCCAGGTTGTGTTTGGCTCTGTCACAATTTTCTCTGTGACTTTGGACAAATTTTTCACCATCTCTGGGCTTTGAAAAAGGAGGAAGTTGGCCTGGATAAGCAAAAGTCTCTTCCAGTTTGACAAGTCTGACCCCCATTGCCTTCCTGCTCCCCACCCAGTGCTGTGCTTGGCCACCATCCATAGCTTGCACACTGGAGGGGGACTGCTTGGACACATTTTACCAGGTCTTGTCTCCTCCATCTGAACTGACTGGAAGAGGAGGGAGTTGGGGCTGGTGGGTAGGTGAATGCTTTTGGTGCTAGTGGCTATCAGGCTTTGAAATGTGCATCTGCTAATAGGCCCACTTTCTTAAAAAAGATTTAAGGAAAAAAGATATCAATGAACATTCAGCATAGGGGACTTTGACCTCGTCTGCCTCCGGGCAAGAGTGGCAATGATCTCTGGGCAGAATTCCTTCAGCAAATATTTACTGGGCATCT
The DNA here is from genome assembly GCA_031878705.1 of Tapirus indicus. Taxonomy (NCBI): domain Eukaryota; kingdom Metazoa; phylum Chordata; class Mammalia; order Perissodactyla; family Tapiridae; genus Tapirus; species Tapirus indicus. The sequence continues at coordinate 54,148,752 of CM062932.1, forward strand.
ACTATGTGCCAGGGACTGGGCAGAGAGGAGTAAGATCTGGTTGCTGCCCTCAGCACAAAACCAAGGACTGAGAATTCTTTCCCAAGGAGGGCCCCTGAGGCCCTGGGAAGGTACAAATAAGGGAGGATGGGGTGACCCATCTGATGCCAGAACGCACACTTAGCTGATTTCCTGGAAATCCTCTAGAGAGGCTCTGGAGCAGTTCCTGAGCAGCACAGGGTGGAGCTCACTGCCATCCTGTCCCCAGGCCCTGAGCTCCTGGTCCCCAGGCCTTTGCTGCTCTGTCCAGCCAAAGGCAGAGAAGCCCCCTGGTCACCTTGGACTGAGATGTACTTCCCCAGGTCACATCAGTTCCCCAAAGAAGCTAAAGGGCCTGGTGAGGGGCCTGGGGCCACCGCCCTCACGGAGCAGCCACAGTACCCAAGCACCCAGACTATGGTCATAACTCCTGCCCCAAGGGGCATGCATAGGGCCGGGGCTGACCACAGGGACCTGAGCCCACAGAGGTGGGGCCCGTTCCCAGTGGGGCTGTGGCAGGCTGGAGTGTGGCAGTCACTCTGCCCTCATGCCAGGCCCAGGACCAAAGGCACATGGTTCTTGCCCTCAAGAAGCTCACAGTCCAAGCCCCCTTAACTCCCACATTTTCAAGCACGGTAGGAGTGCAGCAGGGCCACCTCCCTCCCTGGTGCTCTATTCCCTGTGCCTACGGGATCTCGGTCACACACCACCTTCCTGAAAAGCCCCGAGAAAGAATTAGGCCGAAGGGCTTCAGCATCCAGGGCTCCACAACCCAGAAAGCCGCTGACACGGTGCATTTGGGTGAACTGAGGCTCCTATGGCCCTTTGGTGCTGCCCCAGAGCTCCTCGTCCACCTGGCTGACAAACCCAGTTCTTGAGACTTCTGGCCAGAGGCGGCGGACTCAGCTCAGGGCTGGGGAGCAGAGGATTTTGGAAAAGCCGAGCAGGAGGTAGTGTCAAAGGACCCACGGCCTGGGGCGCAGGGAGCCGAGGCCAGCGCTCCGGAAGGGCGTCCCTAGGTCGAGGAGGCTGAGCCGCGCCTCCTCGTCAGGTGCAAGGGGGTCTGGAGGTTCTTCTACCTCGACAGCACCCCCACATGAGCACCCTCCGGCGCCTCTGAGCTCCCGGGGACCCCAGAGGTGCCTGTCATCGCATACGTAACTCTCCGACGCCCTTCGCCGCAGGCCCGGCAATAAGCCCAGAAGCGCAATGTACACGCGCGCCGAGTTCAGCGACGGCCCCGCCCTTCGCCGGCCTCAGCCCGCCCCTGCCCGCCCCTTCCGCCATCTGGGGCGGAGCTAAGCGTGGCTTCCGCCGGAAGCCCGGAATCGAGCCGAAAATCAAGCCCAGGAGCTGAGTGCTGGTTGTCCCCACTACATCCTCCAGCGCAGAGAGCGGTCCTTGTGTCCCACGCCGCAATTTAGGTTTCTCATGTCAACTCTTACGAGGTCCTGAGACCTCACCCCATCCTCCTCGTCCTATTTCCAGCTGCAAATTACTGCAGAACCTGAACCCAGGAAAGGAACCTATTTCCCGCCCCGGTCCGCCCTTGCCCGGATCGGTGGAGGCCCGGAGAGGTTCTCGCCCTGCTTTCCGACCTCACCTCCTACACTCCCCTACGTGTGCCCCGGGGGCCCTCTGCCGCCCCGACCATGGCCCAGAAGCCGAAGGTAGACCCCCACGTCGGGCGGCTGGGATACCTGCAGGCGCTGGTCACGGAATTCCAGGAGACGGAGAGCCAAGGTGAGAGCGGCAGGGTGGGGTGAGGGGCGGGGCGGGGGTCCGGCCGCGGCCGCCACCCGGGACCTGGCTCCAGTGCCGCTTTTCCGCTGCAGACGCCAAGGAACAAGTCCTGGCCAACCTCGCCAACTTCGCCTATGACCCCGGCAACTACCAGTATCTGCGGCAGCTGCAGGTCCTGGATTTATTCCTCGATTCGCTGTCGGAGGAGAATGAGACCCTGGTGGAGTTTGCTATTGGTAAGGATGGGGCTGGTCCCCCAGATGCCTGGTGGGCTGTGGTGAGGTGAGTGAGTGAGAAATGAGTCGTTGGGAAAGGAATCTTTTTTTTTAACTTCTTTTATTTTTTAGTTTTATCGATGTCTTAATAGTTTATAACATTGTCGGGTTTTAGCTGTACATTATTTTTTGTCCGTCACCAGGGAACGGAATCTCTTAGGCAGTCCCTCAGCTGCCCAGGCAGACCTTCGCGATGTCTGTGCCGCCTCCGCAGTTCACGCATTGTCCAGGTCACAGCTAGCTTGAGTCAGGTCTGGCACTCACGCCCAGGACTCCCTCTGCATGTCCGCCTTCCCTCCTGCTTAGAGATGAGATCATAAATGAGGGAATGGATTGAAGCCACTTGGGAAAAAAGTTTAGAAAGTGATCTTTCAAACATTTTTATTTTAATGTTTTAATATCAAGAGTATCAGAGGTAACTTGAAATGTGTAGTTTATAGCTACTGTAGTTATGGTGTAAGACCTACTGAATTATTCACTGGAAAGATATTTATTGGGCATGTACTATATGAGCAAGGTACTGTTCTAAATGCTGGCGAGATGGTGAATAAGTTGGGGAAAGGTCTTTGCTCTCAAGGAGCTTCCATTCTAGTAGGGGAGACAGATGGTGAGCAAACAAATAAAAAAGCTGAGACTCTGAAGGAAATAAACAAGGTGATGAGACAGAGCAGTAGGAGCTGGGGCTACTGCCGTTTTGGCCATCAAGGAAGGCTGGAGTGGCAGGATTGTGAGTGAAGTAGAGAGTGGTCCAAAATGAGATTAGAGAGGTTGGTGGCACCAGAGCCTACAGGGGCTTAGATCTAAGCCATGGGAAAGAGTTTGAAATTTATTCTGAGGGCAAACAAAAATTCTTTTTTCAGCATGCATGGTTTTTAAAAATAACATTTCTCTACATAGCGAAAGGAAAGAAACCTACCTTTAATAATAATTCCATTATTACCTAATACCCAATGATGTGAATTTTTCTAATAGTTCCCAAAAGGACATTTTGTTTGTTTGTATAACCCAGGATCCAATCCAGGATCCATGCTTTTCATCTGGTTATGTTCCTTAGATCTTGATCTCCCTTTTTAAATAAACTTTTATTTTAGAACAGTTTTAGAAAAATTGTAGAGGTACTACAGAGAGTTCCTCTATGTGCCATACCCACTTTCCCCCTTATTAACATCTTAATGTGGTACACTTGTTACAATTAATAAACCAATATTGATACATTATTATTAACTAAAGTCCATACTTTATTCAGATTTCCTTAGTTTTTCCCTAATGTCTTTTTACTGTTCCAGGATCCCATCCAGGATACTACATTACATTTAGTTGTCATGTCTCCTTAGGCTCTTCCCAGCTGTGCCAGTTTCTTAGACTTTTCCTTTTTTTGATGACCTTAACAGTTTTGAGGAGTACTGGTCAGGAATTTTGTAGACTGTCCCTCCACTGGGATTTGTCTTATGTTTTTCTCATGATCAGGCTGGGTTATGGGTTTGGAAGAGGAAGACCACGGAGGTAAAGTGCCATTCTCAACGCATCATATCCAGGGTACGTGCTCTCAACATGAGTTATCACTGTTGGTGATGACCTTGATCCGCTGGCTGAGGTTGTGTTTGTCAGGTTTCCGCTGTAAATTACTCTCCTCACCCTTTCCATCTTGTGTTCTTTGGAAGGAAATCACTATGTAAATTATCCTATATCTCTTTTAATCATTAGTAGATTCTTTTTTGCATAGCACTAATTGTTGAAGGATCCAGGTCAGTTCTGCAAATGTCCCACCTTCTGAATTGTCTGGTTGCCTCTTTATGGCATCATTTGGTTTGTTCCTCTATACCTTCCCATTTATTTCCTGTATCCTAGAAATCACATTGAAAGCCTTGATAAAAATCAACTAACGCTTTTTTTCTTTCTTTTTTTTTTTTTTGCTGAATACCTCGTGGGTAAGTGTGATTTAAGTTTTTGAAAGACCATCCAGGTCTGCCCCTATGTTTGTGGTATCTGAGGCTAGAGTACAAATGGGCATCAGCCCTCCTCCTCTCACACACGTGTGTGGACATCCCAGCTCTGTCCACACCCCGAGAAACACCTGCCCCATGGCCACTGCTTGGACTTAGGAATGTACACACCATCAGTGGGGGTGCACACACCAGCAGTGAAGTTCACCCCTGGGAGTCAGCATCCAGGAAAGAGGTACTTGCAGCTGTAGGTTTAGGGCCTGGAGCTCCAGGTATGGGGGAAAGGGGATGGGCTTTGGGTGGGCTCCCTGGGCTCTTCAGCCCGTGGAGAGGGCCAGAGTGAGGCCCTCTAAAGCTGGGCCAGGGCAGGAGCTCCAGTTGCCCGGGTCTAAGAGTGGTGCTGGCTCATGTCCCTCCCCCTGTGGAAGATTATGCTCAATAAATATTCTGAAAAATTGGTCACTGAAAGGTTTTTTTCAGTGTAAATCCTCCATCCCATCCCTTTTTGTAACTCTGCTCTGCATCTTCTGCCATCTGCTGAGTGACAGTGGCCCCTGCAGAAGCATGTGGCTAAACCTCCACCTGGGAGTGTTAGAGCTCCTCCAACCCAGGCTTTTGCCTCTGGAGAAAACTTGCCTAAAAAGAGCAGTCACCCAAGAGAAGTTTTTACAGGACCAGGAAGCACCTTTCCCAAGGCAGGAGCACTGAGTGCTAGCCCACTGAGCTGGGAGCTATGGGGGACCCTTGGGCCTGGCCTGGGTTCTTGTTCTCCTGGGCCACTTTCCAGAGTGGGTGACCAAGACCTGGACCTGGAGTCTGTGGTCCTGGCTTCTTCACTTCTTAGCCGGTTCTTGTAGGCAAGTGCTGTCCCTTCTCTGAGCCTTGTTTCCTCATCTGTGGAAACCTGTGCCTACCTCGCAGGACTGTTATGGGAGCAGAAGTGTGTGCATGTCTGTGTCTCTGTGAAGGTGCTTTGTCTAGAATTGTTAGCATCCTTATCACCAGTTTTACATTTCTCAGCCACTTTTTCCTCCTTTTTTTTTCTTCCTCCTTCTTCCCACCAGAACAGAGTCCCTAATCCCAAGAGGAGTAGCTTTCTCAGCATTGAATCCCTCCCTGGGATCCTCTGCAGATTAAATTTCTCTTGTAATTATCATGCATAAGTTACAAGGAGAGTCCCAGTGGTACTTAGAAACGTATTTTGTTACTGCTCTCATTTCCTTTTCTCTTAATGTCTCTGGCGCTAAATGGGAAACACTGTTGGCAGCTTATTCTGCTGCTAAAAGGCTCTGTGCTGCGCTTTGTAGTTTTAAATCTTCTGTCTCTGGTGGCAGGCCTATGATTGTGATCTCTGGGAAGGCAGAGCCCAGCCTTGCTTCTCTCTTCTATGCCTTGGCTGCTCAGCCCTTTTGGTATGGGGAAGAGGATGGAAGGGGAAGGAAGGACCCAAAAGGTGCAGAGTACTTGTCATGACTTGGCACTGCAGCCCTGAGTGGGGTTGGTTCTGGAATAACTGGTAGGGATGAGAGCTGGGTTAGATTGCCCCTGGCCATGGCTTGCAAAACCAAAACCAATGTCCATTTGTTGGCAAGGAGTATAGTGAGTTTGGTAAGAGCTGGGCTTTGGGGTCAGGCAGGCCTGGGTTCAAGTCCTCGCTCTCCCACTTAACTCTGGATGTGTGATTGTCCTTTTCCCTTCATCTGTCACATGGGGCAGTATCAGTACCTGCCTCACAGAGTTGTTGAGAGAATTGAATGTGATAAGGTATCTGCAGCTGCGGGATTCCCCAGGTCTCCACCCAAAGACCTGGTATCTGGAGCTCCTTTGAGGAGAAACAGTCCCCTTGTCTCCCAGAGAGGTGAGGTTGGGTGGGTTGATGTCCTATTAAGGGAACTGCCCACGTGCACTGGCGTTGTGTTCTGCCTCCCAGCTATAGGACTGGTGCTGTCGTGCTTACTAGGACTTGTAATGATAGCTGTCATTTATGTGTGCCAGGCACTGGCTTCCTGCACTTTGTCGCTTTTGACCCTGAGACAGCACTAAAAGTAAGTGTGTTCTTAATATCCATTTTCCAGTAAGGAATCTGAGCTTAGCAAGGGTCTGTGGATTGGTCAAAGGTTTAAAGAGTGCTTAAACCCAAGGCTATCAGATTCTTGAAGTTCTCTTGACCACTTCCCTTCCTTTAGAGGAGTTCCTAATTCCTAGGGTTGTAGATTGAAAGCTAGAAAGGAACTTACTCCAAATCCCTCATTTTACTGATGATGAAACAGGCACAGACAGCTGCTCCTCGACTGGTTAACGGCAGGTTAGGGTCAGAATGTAGGCTTCCTTTCGTCTGTCCTTGCAGCCCACCACAGTCGCAGGCATCCTTCCATGGTGGTTCTGATGCAGCTATGAGGTAGAGCTCTTTTTTGTCGAGCGGCTCTGCCTCCTCTCTGAGGGTTGAAAGCCTGGTCTCCACCAGCACTTTGGTTTGGCTGCAGTTACTTCTGTCAGTTGTGGCAGCAGGACTGAAAGCCACAGCAGTCACTCACCAGTGGTGAACTGGTGTCCCTGACTATTGTGTGTCTGTGGGAGTCCTTCTCCTGTGACCTCTCCAACACCCGGATTGCTGTAGCTGCAGCCCTGAAGAAGAATCTGGTTACAGCAACTGCAAATAACACACAGGGCTTTTCAAGTCTCCTCTGTACCGTCCCCTTTCTTGACCTTTCTTTTGTGGATTTGCCCATTTAGAACCATTTTCAAACTATTTTATTTACCCTTTGGTTGTGGTCCTGGCTGCTTTTTCTCCACTCAGGGTCAAGGGCTCTGGTTTGGGAGCTGTTATGATAAAAGCTGCCTTTTCGAGACGCCTGCCACATGCCCACCATGTCCCCACCATTTGCCAGCACCTGCCCACCTTGTACCAGCACTGCAAGGTCTCTGAATGTGTCACCAACTGCAAGGCAGGTAGTACTGAGCCCTCTTTATTTATGAGGAGATAGCACCTCAGTGAGGTTAGGTCCATTGCCTGAGGCTCACACTCCTGAGTTTACCCACACATCCAGGAGTTTGCCCCAGTCTGCCTGGATCCAAATTCCATGCCCGGGAGACCCAGCCGGCAGAGCCAAGGCTCAAAGCCCAGAGTTCCTTTGTTCTTTGTTTCCACTGCACCTCGCCACCTCCACAATATCTGTGAGGTGGTTGTGGTGGGAAGTCATCCTTGCTACAACTGGTGGTGTGCACTGCCCGGGGCTGCATTTGGTCAGTGTCTAACAGGAGCTGCCACTGGGAGACAGCACTGGTCAGCCAGAGCTGCCCTTGTTTGGGATGGGGGATGTGAATTATGGGGAACCAGATATAAAGCCAAGATCTTAGTAAGTACTCAAATGTGTGAAAGAATATGGAACTCATGCCCCAAATAAAAACTCTGGCAACGTTTGGCCTTAATTTGGGAATGTTTGCCCAAAGCACCGTTGGTTGACTCTCAGGTGTCCTGTATTCTCCGTGTGTACCATCTGCACCTACCTGCACCATCCTAGATGCTGTATGGAGATATAAAGGAACCAGGAGAGAATTCTCTGCTTCCATGAAAACTGGTTGAATCCTAGGATATCACCGACTACTTGGCAGTTTTGTTACTAAAACAGGGTTCAAGTAGGTGGCCTCTTAGAATTCAGGTTGAATCGCTTTCCTGTGTTCTGTTTCCTACAATATATGTAGCTGCCACCAGATGGTGGTGATGCTCAGGAAAAGGCTGGTAGGTAAATCCTCAGCAGCCTCTCTTTGGAAAACAGTATTTAGTAAAATTGAAGACAGGCGTGCCCCAGGACCCAGCAGTTATATTCATAGGGTTAGGGCACACGCACATCCAGACACGCGTGCAAAAATGTTACAAGCAGCATTGTCTGTAACGGTCCCAAACTGGAAACAGTCAACAGCAGAATGGATACCAACATTGTGGGATATTCATACTACTTAGGAAGGTAAATGAACAATCTACAGCTACATGCAGTAATCTTATAACCAGTGTTAAAAAAAAAGTGATGCTAGTCATATAATAATATGTACAGTGTGATTCCATTTCTATAAAGTCCAAAAACAGGCAGAACTGAATTATAGTATTTAGGGGGTTGTGTGTGTAGTAAAGTAAGTTTTTAGTTAAAAATTTAAAAGGTCCTGCTTATTAAGTAAAAATTATTTTATTAAATTATTACGAGTCAGGAGGGTGTTCACCTCTGAGAGAGGGAGAGAATTGGATCAGGGAGTGACATGCAGAGTCTTCTAGATTGCTGACAGTGTTTTAATTCTTGACCTCAGTGCTGGTTACATGGGCTTTCTCATTGTTAAACTCTACCTGTATGTGTCAGCCCTTTGCTGTATGTGTGGGTTGCAGGTATGGCCCTGTGCCAGCCTCTGGGGCTATAAACAGGTGCATGCTTGGTCCACATCTACTGTGTGCCGGGGACGGGCCTTAATCACATTATTTATTTCCTTCTGCCTATTTTACTGATGAAGAAACCTAGGCTTAGAGAAATCAAGTTGCTTGCTCTGGTCACCTAGGTCCTCAGTGGCAGTACTGGGATTCTAATGAAATCTACCCACCACAGAGCCCTTGCTCCATTCTCCACACTCTGGGGCTCCCTTGTACCTCCTTCTCTTGCTGATAAGTTAGGTTCCTGGAGTCACACATCTTTCTGCTTAAAAAGAAATTCCTCAGCCATCCGCCTGTGGCAGGATTCCCATTACAGGAAGGAGGTGATCTTGAGGTTCTCACCCCGCTGCTGCCTTGTGCACTAGCTCAGAAGGCTGCTCCAGGCAGCCCTCACCTGCACCAGGGCTGCCTCCGCTGTCCCTCCCTGACTTGTAGAGACCAAGTCCCCTTCCTTTTAGTTCTAGGCATGAGCAGGATATATGTGTTTTATTAATTTATGTGAATACATAATTGATTCACGTGGTACAGAATTCAAAAGGGTATGTAATGAATGGTAACTCCCTCGGTAGCCTTTTCTGGAGGCAAGCACTGTTACTAGTTTCCTGTGTATCCTCCCTCCCAGAGATATTTTCAGGATTTACAAACATACATGTATATATTTATATGTATACTTTTTTGCATGTCCTATGCGAGTGGTAGTATAATAATATCTATATTGATTTCTTTAAAATTTAGTATCATATCTTCACACACCTGCAGTATCAGCCAGTACAGAGCTCCTCGTTCTCTGTAAATACTCCATGGCGTGGAGAGCCTGACGTCTAGCCAGCCCCTTAGGGATGGACAGTTAGGTTGTTTCCATTTTGCTTTCACAAGCAGCGCTGCAGTGGTACCCTTACTTGTATGTCATTTCTCACTTGGGGGAGTATACCTAAAGGATAAATTTCTGGAAGTGAAATGTAAGTCAGAAGGATGAAAAGCCATGATTTTTTTTTCTTTTGATTTAATTTGATGTTTTTTATTAGAAACATTCATCAGTTTAAGTCAAAACTATATTACAAAGTATTTTCAGAGAAGTCTCATTCCTGTCCCTTCCACCCTGTCCCCCTACCCCCTTCTTACACCTCTATATACTGTTCTGTCCCTCACACTTAAAATTTCAGAAAGAACTATTTTCAAGATGCTAAAGTAAAATCTAAGAACAAACAGTCCCAAATGAAGATTTTGACCTGGGATGGCCTACAGCCAGCTCAGTGCGCTGAGGTAGGCGGGTCCTCAGATGTAGGAATGTGTCGGGCCACTCTCTCTGAGCTCACCCAGCTCCCAGGCACCAGGTGCTGGCTAAGTACTTGTCAGCATGACCTCACTTAATCCCCAGGAAATCTTTAGATCCTCCTGTCCCTCCCAGTACCAATGCCGTAATTGCTCTGTGTCCCGAGGTCACCTACCAGACTTCTCTGAGCCTCCACCTTTTCATCCCAGGCTGCACTTGAGGTTTTCTCTTTTGCCTCTCCCAGGGGTTTCTGTGATTTCCTGTGTCTAGAAGGGCCCTGCTTTTGCTCTTGTTCTGTTTCTGTCTGTCTTGTCTGGTGTGTCCAAAACATGTTCATCAGCCAGTCAGAACTTGTTCTCCTTTTTGTTTGGTAACCATTTTTTAAATTACAGCATGATCAACATACAGTGAAATGCATGTATCTTAAGTGTCAGTTTGATGAATTTTTAAATTCATTAAGATATATATACGTCTATGTAACCAGCATTTAAACTAAGATTAGAATGTTTCCATCTCCCCAGAGAGGTCCCTCATACCCTCTCCCAGTTAGTGTCTTCCACTCGTACGTAACCATTATTCTAGCCTCTATCCTCAGGGATTAGTTTTGCCTGTTCCTGAATTTCATATGAATGGAATCATACACAATGTACCCTTGTGTCTGGTCTCTTTCACTCAACATAATGTCTTAAGATTCATCCAGATTGTTACAGTATCATTAGTTTGTGTGTTTGTATGAATATGCTACAATTTGTTCATCCAGTTACCTGTTGTTGATTTGTTTCTAGTTTGGAGCCATTATAAATAAAGCTGTTATTATCATTTTTATACAAGTCTTCTTGTATACATAATGTACTCATTTCTCTCTGGTAGATTCCTTGTATACACATGTACTCATTTTTCTCAGATAGATTCCCATAGGAGTGGAGTTGCTGAGTCACAGGGTAGATGTATGTTTAACTTTATTAGAAGCTGCCAAATAGTTTTCCACAGCAATAGTTTTCCAATATGCTGTGTTACGCTCCCCACTGCCAACATGAGAGTTCCAGTAGCTCCATCTCCCCACCAACACTTAGAATCGCCAGTGTTTTTTGTCTTAGCCATTATGATGGGTGTGTAGTGGCCTCTTATTGTGATTTTAATTTTTATTTCTCTGATAAATAATTATGAACACACTTTCATATGTATTGGCCCTTTTGTGAAGAGTTAGTTCCAATCTTTTTGCTGTTTTTTTTCTTATTGTGTTGTTCATCTTTTATTGATATGCAGGAATTCTTTATATATTCTGGATGCAAGTCCTTTGTCAGATATATATTCTATGAATATTTTCTCCTTTTGCCTTTTTACTTTTTTTAATGGTGTCATGTGATGAATTCTCCTTTGAGTGAAATTCAGCTTTAAAAAAAGAACACCTTCTTTTTCCTGGTTATAAAAATAACATTTTTATGAGGAAAACTTGGAGAATAAAGAAAATTAAAGTTGCCCATAATCCTGGGCCAGCCCAGTGGCATAGCGGTTAAGTTTGTGCACTCTGTTTTGGCAGCCTGGGGTTCGCGGGTTTGGATCCTGGGCGTGGACCTACACAACACTCATCAAGCCATGCTGTGGGCGGCATCCCATAAACAAGGTGGAGGAAGATTGGCACAGATGTTACCTCAGGGCCAATCTTCCTCACCAAAAAAAATAAAAAATAAATAAAATTACCTGTAATCCTACTACCCAAAGATAACCATTGTTAACACTTCGGTATGTTTCCTACTTGTCTTTTTTTTAATGTATCTATTCATTTTAGAGTTATTTATTGAGGGGGCCAGCCCAATGGCATAGTGGTTAAGTTCATGCACTCCACTTTGGCGGCCCAGGGTTCACAGGTTCGGATCCTGGGCCCGGACCTACACACTGCTCATCAAGCCATGCTGTGGCGGCATCCCACATACAAAATAGAGGGAGATTGGCACAGATGTTAGTTCAGGGCCAATCTTCCTCAGAAAAAAAAAAAACCAACAAAGAGTTATTTATTGAGCACCTCCTATATGCCAGGCTGAGGCTACAGAATGGGACAAGACAAAGTCTCCATTCTCATGGATTTTGTAGTTTACTGGGGCAACAGCCAATAAATGTGTTGACAGAGAACTCTAAGTATGAAAAAAGGAGTGAGGGGAGGGTGTGATGGATAGAGGGGCTGATGAGGGTGGTCATGGAAGGCTCTCAGAAGAGGTGACATCTTATTGGACTTATTTTTTTTCTCTCTTTTTTTTTTAATTATTATTTTTTATTTTTGTGAGGAAGACTAGCCCTGAGCTAACATCCGTTGCCAATCCTCCTCTTTTTGCTGGGGAAGACTGGCGCTGGGCTAACATCCGTGCCCATCTTCCTCTACTTTATATGGACGCCGCCACGGCATGGCTGACAAGCAGTGCGTTGGTGGGCAACCGGGATCCGAACCCGCGAACCCCGGGCTGCCAAGCGCGGACTAAACCGCTGCGCCACCAGGCGGCCCCTGGACTTATTTTTTTTAAGTTGCAATTTTATTGTATATACAATTCGATATCTTTTTTTTCTCCTTAACCTTATATTGCAAGCATTTTCGCACATTAAATATTCTTTGAAAACATGATTTTTAGAACTGTATAATTTTCCATCATACAAATGTGCCAATGATTTATTTAACCAGTTTGCTGTTGTTGAGCATTATGTAGGAAGCTTCCAAGTTTCATGTTGCTCTTTTTCTGCAACAGCCCTCCTTAGTTCTTCAGGGCAAGTGCACAGAGGTGGACTCAGGAGGGAAGGCTCAAAGCAGCTGTGGCCGTGGCTTCTCATGGTCCTCTGGGTCCATCTGGGGTGCTCCAGCTCAGCCTTCTTACCCCTAAAGTTCTCCTTCCAGGCCCTCGCTCCTCTTTTCATCTCCAAGGGTTGCTGCCAACAAGGTGGAGGGGCTTAAAGAGTTCCCTGCGGTTGGGGCCCTGGCAGCTGGGGAGCTCTGGCAAGCACCTGATCCATCCTTGGAGGCTTCCCAGGCCTGGAAATGGGGAGCAGGTGGGACCCGCTGTCCTGAGGGCTCCTCCTGCCCCCACCTTTCAGCAGATGCCATCTGAGTATCCCCTGGCCTGGGTGGCAGTGCCCTGCCGAGGCACACCTGGGCGTGATGATGACTCACCAGCCAGAGTGACTCAGGCGTCATCTTATCACACTTTACAGCAGAGATAAATCCCATCCCCCACTCCTGAATTGAGTCTGCAGGGGGGGTAGGAGGCTGGTTCACCACTCTCAGCTCAGAAGAGATGCTGTAGATGTGTCTGAGAAGCCAGAGGCGTGCCAGATTGTTTCCACTTGTCCCTGCTCCTGGCTGAGCCTGGCATCTGTCCGCAGCAGGATTAGTTGTCCTTGTGGCTTCTAGAGGGACACCCTTTCCCATGGGAGTGACAAAGTGCTCCCCATCTTCTGGGACTTTGGACAAGTTACTCAACAGCCTCAGCTTCTTCCACTAAAATGGAGGTGATGGTAACTCCTGCTGTGTGGGGTTCAGTCATGTTCTCAGCATGTGTCCAGTGAGTATCCACAGTTGCAAGGCCCTGGGATACAGAGGGAAACCAGAGGGCAGGGCCCTGCCTTGTGGTGCCTGGTGACGGGGACAGACAACAAGCACAGGAGGCAGTCAACAGGATGACCCCAGGTTGTGCTAAGGGCTCCAATGGGGTGAACAGGTGCTGAGGTGGAGATTGGCAAGGAAGGCTTCTGAGTGTCCCATAGGGAGGGACCTCTCCGCCAGAGGGCCTTATGTCCTTCTCTTCCAGCTCCTCTTCCTCGTGACTCCAGGAACACCACTCAGCCCCTTCCCTCCCTCAGATGTGCCCTGTCTGTGAGCCACAGCCCAGATCCCAGAACTGTACAAGGTGGGCAGAGTTTCAGAGAGCCATCCCATCCGGCCCCCAGCCCTCTGCAATTCAACCCTTTCCCACGCTCACTGCTTTAAAACCCCTCCAACAAATATTTGTGGAGCGCCCCTTGTGCCAGGGCACTGAGGACGTCTGGGAATAAGACAGCCGAGGTCTTGACCTCAGGCACATACCTTCTAGTGGGGCTCAGTGGGCAATGAGCGAGAAAACAAATCCGTGAAGATGATTTCTCAGGGTTCTGAGCATATGAAGAACATGAAACGGTGATGAGGAAAGTGCCTGGATGTGGCAGGAGTGGCTAGTGGGGTTCCCTAGCTTTCCAAGGAAAGCTCACTGGTGAGGGAGCAGTGAAGGGCTGGCTACCAGCAAGAGGGTGGCAGCGTGTGAAGATCTAGGGCCAAAAGGTCCCAAGGGTGGCTCAAGGTTGGTGACTGCTGTGAGTGACAGGGAGAAGGAGGACCAGACTGGATGGTGCAGGGCCATGAAGACCATGGGAGAGAGTTTGGGTGTTATTTCAGATACAGTGGGACGTCCCTGGAGGCTGAGTGGATAAAACCTTTAAAGCTGTTTCCCTATAGCAGGCCTCAAACTGATCCAGGTACTGCTAGGGGGAGGGTGGCACTGCCAAACCCGGGCAGACTCCTGCCCCTGGAGGAGGAGGAGGAGTGTCCCTGGCAGGGGCCTCCCCAGGCACCTGTCCCCTCTTTCTGTGGAAGACGTTCTAGTCGGGTTTGAGGCTGGGGGAAGCCCTTTTCTCTTTGCCTGTTTCTAGAGAAGCGGGGAAGTGGACAGGCTGTGACTCAGTCCTGACTGGTTGACTGTGTTGTGCAAACAAGCTGGAAGCCCCTTCTCTGCATGGAGCAGGAACCTAAGGATGGGGATGCCATGATGGCAGGAAGCTCAGTCAGGACACAGAGGAAGTCAGCTTCCCGCATTGAGTGCTCATAGGCTGATGTGAGAGAATGGGGGGTCTGGCCGCAATACCTGAGCAGTGGGTATTTTGATCCAGAACCAAGGATCTCTCACTCTGGCCTTTTTTTTGTCCCCCAGAATCCAAGTAACAGTGATGCTAAAATGCTCTAACCTCTTACTAAGTTAGACTGTATCCATAAAATGGTGCACTGCATCGCCATTAAATGATACCATGATTGTAGATTTGTTGGCATGGAAAGATGTTCACAATACATTGTTAAAGGGAAAAAGCTGGCTCACAAAACAGTAAGGCGAGTATCACATATTTATTAAATATTTATATATATCCACATATTCAAAAATTGTGGAATGAAAAGCAAATGTTCAATGTCTGGGTGGTAGGATTAAGATAGTTTATATTTTGGCTTCTTTCTAATATTTTTAACAGCTTTATTGAGGTAACTGACATATAATAAAGTGTATATATTTAAAGGGTACAATTTGATAAGTTTTGACATATGTATACACCAGTGAAACCATTACCTTACCTATATTTTTAAATTCTTTTAAAGTGGTGATATATTGTGGGGGTTTGTGTGTGTGTGTGTGTGAGGAAGATTAGCCCTGAGCTAACACCCGTTGCCAATCCTCCTCTCTACTGAGGAAGACTAGCCCTGGGCTAACATCCGTGCCCATCTTCCTCTACTTTATATGGGACGCCACCACGGCATGGCTTTGACAAGCGGTGCATCGGTCCATGCCTGGGATCCGAACCTGTGAACTCTGGGCTGCTGAAGCAGAGCACGCGAACTTAACCCCATTATGTCACTGGGCCGGCTCCTGTTTTTAACTTTAAAAAAGGAAAGTATATCAACCATTGGCCTGGCTGAACCAAGAGGGAAAAGGATTAGTGCCCACTTCCAGAAGGCTAAGCTGTGGCAGGCAGGAAGGCCTTTCTGGAATCTTGAAAGGGAGGGCTGGAGACCAGAATGGACTTTGGATCCCTTGTCCCTGGGCCACCACCTCACAGGCCTGGGCCCTTCCCTGACTCACCTGGCAGAGAGGAGCTGGGAGGGGAGAGGGGAGGAAGCCCGGGGCTGAGGCATCCAGACTCACCTTGCTCTTCTCCAGGAGGCCTCTGCAACCTGTGCTCAGACAAGGCCAACAAGGAACACATCCTGCAGACAGGGGGCGTCCCGCTCATCATCAACTGCCTGTCCAGTCCCAACGAGGAGACTGTGCTGTCTGCTGTCACCACGATCATGTACCTGAGCTCGCCAGGCTCCAGCTCCCACCCCGAGCTGACCGCCATGCCCGTGGTCCAGTGCATGCTGCGCTTCTCTCTCTCAGCCAACACGAGGCTCCGGAACCTGGCCCAGATCTTCCTGGAAGACTTCTGTTCCCCAAGCCAGGTGGCTGAAGCCCGCAGCTGGCGGGCTCACTCTGCCCTGGGTATCCCCCTGCCAAGGACCGAGTCCCCACAGCAGCCCTGATCCAAGGAGCCCTCAGGCCATGGCACCCTTACCACCAGAGACAAGACCAGATCCTGGCGGGGGCTCAGGAAGCAGGAACAGCATAGTTCCCACTGAGCACCTTCTCCCCAAGTGGTGCCTTTTCGGCCATTGTAAAGGTGAGTTTTCTCAGCGTGACAGGTATTTACACTGTGATGAAAGGCATTAGGAGATGAGTGAGGAAGCCAGACTTCGGGACACACAGAGAAGGAAATCAAAGGCGGTGCCGTTGTCACAGGCTGGCACTCTGAACCAACTAGAGGCCAAAGTCCTGCCTCCCAGCCCACCCCACTGGCAGGCTCTCACTCATGTAAGAAGCACCGGGGCCCTGGATCCAGAGACTGTGGAGAAGGCGGTTCTCCTGAGGAGCGCCTGGCCTGGGGCTTAGGAGAATTGCCCGAGCTTGAGGAGTCGAGGAAGTAGCCTTTATCCCTTAACAGAAGTGTCTGGAGTAATTCTGAGGAAGAGAAATGAGAAGCCTCGTTGTTAAAAGTATCTCGGAGCTCCGGGAAGGTGGCGTGCCCACTCCAGGGCTATGAAGGCTGGGTACCTGCCCCACAAGCTCTCAGGCCAGGCGTTGGGCATGGTGGGCACCAGCCTGGAGAACACTGTGGCCCAGGATTAACCGTTTATCCACACAGGCCTGTCTGTCAGGCACCATGTTAGGGCTTCAAAGACAAAGATGTGGTCCCTGCTCCTGAGTGACGGAGCCCGATGACTGTTAACATGGCCATTGGGCATTAAGACCAAGGCCATGAGGGTGACGACACATCAGAATACAGGCACAATCTGTGGAGCTGTGTCTTCTCCCCTCAGTGCCCCATGGTCCCCGCCTGAAAGCGCTGGCCCTCCTCTGCCATCAGGCTTAGTGACAGGGAGTCCCTGTCCCTGGAAGTGTGTCTTGGGCTCCGGAGGGCTTCAGGGATGCAAGTAAGAATGGTGCTCACGGGAGAGGACCAGACACCAGCCTGAAGTGTGTGCTCGCAGTCCACAGTACACACTGGTCAGCACAGGGGAGGGGTGTGTGACTCCCATGGAAAGTTGGGGTTCAGGAGCAATGGGGGGTCTTGGTCTCCCTTCTGTACTCCCTTAAGGTTGACCTCTTACATGGCCAAGGAAAGGCAGAGGGAGAGGAATGGTATCCAGGTGGACATGGAGGTGGGGTGGATTATGGGACTAATGGATAAAGAGACGAGAAGGAGGGAGGGAGGGAAGGCCTCCCCCTCAGCCTCTACTCCAGCTGCCTCCCTAGGGCTCCTGTCCCTTTACTTTCCCAAATAAAGGACCTTAAAAGAGCAGTGAGCCAAAGTGTTTTATTAAAAAGATTCCTGACTGATTTTCCCACCATGTTTCCATGCCACCCATCTCAGGAGGTTCTAAGTGGCTGGTCTGTGAGGGCACAGAGGTCCCATGTCTCCCTGCTCTACAGTGCTGGGGGTCATCACCATGATGCTGCCCTGTACTCAGCTCTGTTGGGCTTCCCTGCTGGCTTGCCTTCCCTTCCTTCAGCTACTGTCCGCTGCTGTGGTCCCTCGACTTATTCCTGCAGCAGCTCCAGGCCTGTTCGGTCCCACTGCACAGTTCCCCGCTTGCTGTCTATGATCTCCCTCCAGTTGTCACTCCAGGAGAGCAGCCGTCTCCTTGTGGGGGGCAGGGCCAGGTGCTGGTTGTGGCAGCAGGTGAACAAGATGTGCTCCCAGCTTGGGGTCTCCTCTTGGCCTGGGACAGGACACAGGAGAAAGGCAGCGAGCTTGCAATCTCTACTCTGATTATTCTCACTCCCTCTCCCTAATCCCAGCAGAAAATGAATCCAACCTTGAATGGTGTCCTTGTCATCAATGAGCAGGTCCCCCAAGACCACTGTCTTGTCCCTTGTCAGGATAATGCGCTCCACAAACTGGGGCCCCAGGTGCTTCTCCACCCAGCGGTACTGTGTAGGGGGCACAGGTCTGTCAGTGGGGCCTGATGGGCCCCTGCATTCAGGGCCAGTGAGCAAGTTGGTGTGAGTGGGGTCTACAGCCCTTGAGAGAGAATGTTCCCCTCCTCCCCACACAGCACTTTCTGTGTTTCTGCTGGTTTCTTTAAAAAGCAGGATTTAGGAAGCTAAGTTTGCCCATGAGGTACTGGGGCAGCCGCACCTTCTCGCCCACACAGTAGTCGTACTTCATCAGAGGGCTGGTGCAGATAAAGACCTCGGTGCTGAAGGGAAGGGGCCTCGGTTAGACAGGGTGATGCCAGGCCTTGCTCCCCACCGCCCCTCCCTCCCCAGCCTTCCTCACTCCTGCATGTCCTTCATCTCCCGCATGGCTTCCAAGGCTCCAGGGATGGGTTCCAAGTCTAGGAAAAAGCCCGGGGCTTCATACACACTGGCCACTTTGTCCTGAAAGACACAGTGTTCTGTCCAGGCTTCTGCCTCCAGCACATCTAGCCCCAGCGAGGAACCGCAAAGTAAGGTTCCTGGGGGGACTTCAGTCCCCAAATCAGAGCTTCAGGGAGAGAATTTTTAGGGGGAAACACTCCCAGACTTTCTTGTCCTTGGGTGAACTGTGGCTTCTGAAATGAGAGTTTTGTTAATTTTAAACAGACGGGGTGTCTCCGGAAATGGAGCAGAGATAGTCCTGCCCAAGGGGAAGGCTTCTCACTCCTGGGCTCCCCGTTCCGGGGGACACTTTGGGGTCAGGGCTCCCCGCTCCCTGGGACACTGTGGGGTCGGGTTCCCCGCTCCCGGGGCGGCCCCGCACTGCGCCCCCGCCCCCCCTCCTACCGCCAGGTCGGGCCGCAGGGCTCGGTACTGCTCGCAGGCGGGGAAGCCGCGGCGCTCGTCCAGCGGCACGTGCGGCTCCCCCGGGAAGCGGCGGCGGAAGCCCCGCAGGAGGCCGGCCTCGAAGTCGGCCAGCACGCCGTCCATGTCCACCAGCACCCGCACGGGCCGCGCCCGCCGCGCCGCCATCGCCATCGCCGCGGGGGCCGGCAGGAAGCGCGGAGGGGCGCGGGGAGCGGAGCGGAGCCGGGCGCCGGGGCCGCCGCTTCCGGAGCCGCGGGGCGGGCGGGGCGCACCAGGCTGATTTGCATGGGCGCCGGGGAGCGCGAGGCCTTCCCCGGGACACGGCGTGCACACGGCCGCCTCCCACTCACCCCGAATGCTACTAGGGGCTGACCTTCCAGGGGCCCGACAGAGGGACGATCCAAAATACTGGGAAGCATCACGGATCCTTAAACCTATGGGGCTGGCTCCATCTCCTTAGAATCTGTATCTGGAGTCCTTGGGGCCACCGGCGGTTCCGCCCTCCCTGCTTGTGGGGGCGGGGGCGCAGGAACGCACCGGACCCCGGACTAGAGCTCCCGCCGTGTGAAGGCCGCACCAACCCATGGCCCGAACCTTGGGGGCTCCCAGTAACTGGTTCCTAGGAAACAACCTCCTAAGAGACGAATTCTTAAACCAGAGTTGGCATGAAACATAGGGGCATCTACTTTAAACACCCAATTCCACCGGGAAGAGACTGCCCTTTTCTTTGGAACTGACACCTCTAGAATCCGCAGTGGGGGGTGCCTCTGGAAAATGCTGAACACTGCTGTTTTATTGATTCCTGTTTTTGTAGAGTTCATGCAATTTCCTGACTAGACTCAAGATATATTTACCCACAAATTATAAACTCAGGTTTGAGAAGGTGACCTACCTTCTTGTAGTTCCCCATCGGAACACCCCAGTACTTCCAAACCAATGTAACAGAAGCACTACAAAGGGGAGCCTGGGGTCTCAGTCTAAGATCGAATTTCAAAACGCTTAGAAAAGAGGTAGAATCAGCATAAGCAATAAATACCCAGTCTCTGACTTTTTTCCCCGTCTTTCACCAAGTCACACAAACTGGGTAAAAGGTCCAAAATGTCAATGAAATGCTGATTCCTCTGCGATTTGGATGCCCAGTGATCATCATCAGCATCATTTTAGGATCATTCCGCTTCATTTTCTAGACCCTAATCCTTCTAACTCTGGAAAATTGAACACCCTCAGCAAACATGTTTACATAGACCTGCCTACAATCTGTTCTGATATTACCAAAATAACTGGTAGAACTGTCCCTCCCTCAGAACACCTTAATTTTGATTAGGCACTTATCTTCATAGATTAAAAAAATTAAAGCCAAATTACAAATTGTGACACAAATCAGGGACATCTCTTCCAGGAGCCCCACCATTACGAACAGAGAAGGGTGCAGGTTCCCTGCCTCCAAAGAGTTCGAGTCATAACAGAAACTGACTCAGGCCAGTATTTGTAGGGCTAACCTGTAAAATTAGGAGGATCCTGTAAGTACAGCTGTTGATGCTCCATTTTGCAAATGCTTTACACAATAAGGGAAGAAAAACTTAACCCCCCACAACCTATAAATACCCATATTCTTTCCCAAGAGATGCCCAATGGTTCAAATAAGTCAGTGGTTACAGGTTATGCTCGTGTCCTTTCAGTCATGGGAGGGACTTTAGAGTTGACCTAGTTCAAAGGTGTCACTTTTTAAGTTAGGAAATTGAGCCCCAAATAACAAGCCAAAAGAATACAACTGGTCAAGTAGCACAGCTAGACCTAAAAGCTAGGTCTTAATAATGCCTAATTTGGACATTTAATATAGCATGTTGATCTGGAATTTTCTGCCTAGAACCCACAGAGCTTTTTCCATCTTCTGTCTCCTATATAACTTGCGGGAACTCGGCTCCCCCTTGTCCCCTTCTAATTACGTGGACCCTTCTTTCCTCTGGAGCCCTCTTCTTTGACCACTCACCATTGAGAAGCACCTCGCAGGCGTGAGAGGACTTAGAATTTTAAATGTTACTGCCCAGCACAAAGGACAGGTAATAGAAGAGTCTAAAATATATTGGCTAATAATTATTTTCAATATCAATTATCCATATTATTCCTGTATTTTATTACCATAGATAGCAGAGTTAATGATCATTTTAGCACTTTGAACTTATGCTATGACTTTAAACTTGTTTTCTTTAGAGAGAAACCCACTTCTCTCTAGGCCTTCATTAGTCTGTTTTAACTTGAACGATTCATCAAATCATTGGGGAGCAGGCTTGACAGTGAAAAAGAAAAAAGCAACTAAACCAGTAGAACAATCTGAAACAACCTCAAAAAGATGACACAGGACACAATGGTTCAAAATTTGTACATTGTTTACTTTAAGCAACAGTCCAGGATTGTGAAGTACAACACACATTTTAAGGATGAGACTTTCTTTTCATGGTCAAGCACCAGCATCATGCACACAGCTTCAAGTTATCTAAGAAGAGCACTGCCCCATGGGGTCTGTTCATGACGAAGACCCACTTCCGTGTGGTCACGCCCTTGCTAGCTTCACCACTTGGAATCGTCAGCTCGCGTGCACCCCAAAGCCCTCCTCTGCAGGAGAGCAGCAGGCTTTTTGCTCATCAGCCAGGCAAGTTAGTCTCTGGCTTATTTCTTAAGGTTCAAAAATAAAAGGCAGTTTTTTGCTTGCAGGCAGCAAGGCAGGAGGCGCAGGCCTCTTTATTGTTCCATATGGCACATGAAGATGCTTTTAGCAAAGGGCACTGACAAGTTAGGGCAACACCAAGGAGGTTCGGCATAAAGACAACCTTGTGTTGGGGGCCTGAAAGAACGGTGCCTGTGGACTGTTTACTGGTCTGTCCAATCAAGGCTTGGTAAACCAAGTAAAGCTGACAAGAAAAGGGTTTTAAAAACCTCAGTACAAAAGATCCTCTAACACATTTGCAACCAAATTATTTGTTCTTAAAAACACGGTACTAAGTGTCACAAAGCTTTCCCTCCAATCTACTACTAGAAAACACTCATGCCATGGCCTACAGACTCAGAGGAATCAGGACAGATAAAGAGAACCTGTTCTTCAAAAAGAAAAAAAAAAAAAAAAGACAGCAGTACATAAAGTGCTTCTTTTTTAATGAAACAAATCCAAAAGATGTACAGTCAGGCTCAAGTTGTGCAGTTCACAAGCATGGAGAAACAAATAAAACGACAGAGTTCAGGACAGTTGGAGCTAACCCAGGACGAGGCTGGACTTGCCGCCAGGGGGGTTTCTTCGAGATGGCACTGGGGCAGGTGCCACCGGGCTGGGCACAGGGGCAGCGGGCACGGGTTTCTCCTCACTCTGCCCCAGGCTGGCCTGCAAGTCTGTGTCCATGTTTTCTAGGAAAACAATGAAATTAAGGCTAATAACTATTGCAAGTTAAGATGAAGAATCTAAGAGTTTCTTTTAAAGATGGTTACTTAATTGCTTTATGGTATTTTATCACATGATATAGTATATTTGATATAATATATTTGATATAATATAATATATAATTTGCTCTACTGCTACCAAAAAATTGGAACCAACCCAACCAAAGCTGTAATGCATATACATTGGAACGTGTGCCCACGGAGACACAGGGCTACTATCTTCAGTTTGAACAGACACTACACACCCCACTCCCAAGAGGCTGTGCCAAGCTCTCCCCACAGCTGCATCAGAGTCTGTCTCCTTACATTTATGCACATCCACCATTTGATAACCACCTCACTTTAAAATTTGCCAAACTGATGGGTGAAAAAATGTTATTTCGTTCCTGCTTTATGTTACATTTCCATGATTACTAGGTGAGGATGATTTTTTTTTTAACCACACAGATAGCCAATTATACTGTGGAAATTAATAAAAGAAACCGTAACTAAAGTGGAGTCGGAAGGCCTGTAGAGGGAGCTCTCATGCCCTATCACATCCTCAATTACACCCAACAGGAAGAGAAGGACGCTTACATCTCCAACAGGAAGTAAAACTACTTTACTACTAAAGTAAGATTTCTCTCCCAACTCAGCAACAGCCCAGCCAATGAGGAACGCTGCAGCTGAGCCAATGAGAAGCTGTTGCCACCCTGAACTTGCCCCCAATGGACTTTGCTTTAGAACAGCCTCTCCCTACTCCCCCTTTTCCTCTATAAAAGCAGCTTCTCTTCTTTGCTGGATTTGCCTAAGGTTTGCCATAGCATGCACATCAGGAATTGCAATTCTTCTGGCTATTCCTGAATACACTCATCTTGAAGATAAAATAACAGGCAAATTTGCTTTTTTTTTTTTTTTTTTTGGTGAGGAAGATTGGCCCTGGGCTAACATCCGTGCCCATCTTCCTCTACTTTATAAGGACAGCATGGCTTGACAAGCGAAGCAGTTCGTCGGTCCACACCCGAGATCAGAACCTGCAAACCCCGGGTCGCAGAAGTGGAGCACGCGAACTTAACCACTACACCACCAGGCCGGCCCCCAAATTTGCTTTTTAAGTTGACAGTACCGACATCATTTATTAAAAAGAGTCTACCTTTCCTCTACTGATTTGTAATAACATCTCCATTAATCATGTCAGTCCCATTTACATTAACTGGCCATTTTCCATGTTAAAGCCCTTGTTTTATATATATATATTATATATTTTTTTGAGGAAGATTGGCCCTGTGCTAACATCTGCTGCCAATCTTCCTCTTTTCTTTGTTTCTCCCCAAAGCCCCAGTACACAGTTGTGTATCATAATTGTAGAGTTGTAGCTCTTCCATGTGGGACACCACCTCAACATGGCTTGATGAGCAGTGAGTAGGTCTGCGCCCAGGATCTGAACCGGCAAACCCCAGGCTGCCAAAGCAGAACACGCGAACTTACCTACTACGCCACCGGCCCGGCCCCATCCATGTCAAAGTTTTAAGAATTAGTGTATTATCATCCAATATCCTAGATATTGCTTGATTGACTCACTGATTTGTGAAGTTCCCAACAAGCATACATCCTTAACCAGGTAGTTTCCAAACTTGGGAAAGTCATTAATAGTCAAAAGTGACTGCAAAAGAAAAAAACTGTATTTTCTGTAAAACGAAATTTCTATGAAGAGTTTAATAGTTTAAAGAATGTTAGACTTATTTAAAAAATTTTTTTTACTGCTAGGCCTCATTTCAGTGTTAAACCATCAAATTAAATTCAGTTGCATATTCTGACACCTGCCTTAGAATAATCTCTCTCCCTCTCTCTCTCTCTCACACACACACAAAGGCACATTTAGTATAGAAACTAAGAACTAATTCATAAGATTTGGGAGAAAAACTACCTTAAGGTTTAAAGACATTTATTTCCTCCCCTAGTTTAGGAGTTCCAAAACCTTGGAAGCAGTGAAGCAGATATATTCGTTATGATATATACTATGTAAAAACTTCATATGGACTCATACTGGACACCAATGAAAAATTCTAATTTCAAAAAATGTACTTTAAGTTCCTCAAAGACTAAACATTAAAAATTCACATTCCTAAAACCACTTGTACCAAGTTTTGATTTAGCTGACTAAAACCAAGAAGTCCAAGGGGGAAGAGACCTTAGATCAAAAACACACAATCTCTGAAATATATGCTACTGCTGCTTTTAACATTTCATTTTATGAATGTTTAGAACATTCTATAGAAGTAACCTATAACACACGTAATGTTCTATACTATTCAACTACAAGTAAAAATCTAGTATGAAGCTTTCCAAAATGACAGCTTTCACGGTTATGAACTAAAGCTTGCAGAGAAAGGGTCACCCCTTAGTTTCCTGTTGCTACACTCTTGTTACACAAGAAACAGGATCAAATGCATCAGCATTAAGTACCCAAGTCGTCCAATAAGTGTCCCTTAAGTAACCTAGGAAAATATGTCCAATTTACTGAAAATACAAACAAAAAGCAAAAACCCACATTTTAAAACAATCCAAGATAGATGAATACAGAGCATGAACTCAGCCTGAGCCAGTCTATCGATTCAAGCTGTTTCATTTCTGCTGCTAGGACATGGCCTCACGGCTGCACAGGATCTAACTGAATTCTCCAGTCTGTCTGGATCGAGCAGATAATGACCACTTCTAAAGGATACATTATCTTGCAGCTCTACTATGGTAGTTTATTTCCATAAAGTGATTTTTAGATAAATCAAGCTCATTCCCACCAATCTTATATTCATCTTTCATTATTAATGGAACTGTTTTGTCTTTCACACCTAGATAACAACATGCCAAAGAAGGGGAAAAAAGCACAAATGGAGAGTAAATCAGAGCAGGCCTTAATTTAAATGCCCATTTGTCCAGTCAGAAATACTCTGGCCAGAGAAGATGGAAGTTGGTTTGTTACTCTATCTCATTAGTCCGTATAAGTATAGGAATTGAGAGTAAGGTTTAGCAACTTCTGTAAGACTTGACAGAGAAAGCTTTTGTCTGTTGAATCTAATAATTAAAAAATGAAGCTTTAAACAAAAACACTTCTACCATAATGTACATCTTATATACTCCTGACTTGTCTTTCTTCTTTGGCACATCAATAAGGTAACTGAACACACACCTACGTCAGAATAGGGAAAATGATTCATTATAAGGATCAAAGAATTAGAAAATGTAGCAGACGATCTAACTTGCCTGAAGCCAGGGGAAGACTTCTGCCTAAACTTCCTGGACCTTATTTCTCTTTCTTAAAGATCTCCAAAGTCCTCCCTGTAGCCATTCCTGTGTTTAATTACCCAAAAGATGATGGCAATTTTCCTTATATCCAAACAAAATCTGTTTTATGTAAACTGAGAGGGTAGCTTTGAAGTAAACCTGGAAATAGAGTTGGGGTTGACCTCTTCTCCACCAGATGTATCTTAAATTATTATGCCCCTTGTCATTTCATGACAAATGAACTAAAAGTAGCAGTGGTCAGGAACACAGGAAAATCATGTGGCAAAATTGATGACCATGAAAAAAAAGAAAAAAAAGGAAGGACTTGTTTTACTACACAATTGAATGTGCTAGTTACCTGAAGAATCTATAAGAAACTGAGCTGGGGGGGGCATGGAATTACTAATTATTAGCAGGACAAATGACATATTTCCTCATAACTTCATCAGGGTTCTCACATATTTCTCCAGGCACCCCAAATTTCTGAGTTTTGTTTTTTGTTTTTTGGGTTTTTTTGGTGAGGAAGATTGGCCCTGAGCTAACATCTGTGCCCGTCTTCCTCTATTTTGTATGTGGGTCACCACCACAGCATGGCTCGATGAGTGATGCATCAGTCGGCGCCCGGGATTCGAACCTGCAAACCCTGGGTCACCAAAGCGAAGCGCAGGAACTTAACCATTACACCACCGGGCCAGCCCTCCAAATTTCTAATTATATCCATTAGCCAAAATTCGTGTATAAGATTAGCCCATCAATAAACACTGTTTGAGAGGACAGAAGAAGAATGTGGTTCTTAAACATTTCTGTTTCACTGGAAGACTGCATCACAGATGTGATGGTAGGAAGAGGCCATGAGGAAGCACTTCTGCCTTCTGGACCAGAGGGCCCTCTGACTGCTGCATTTAACCGAGTCAACTTTAACCTGATTACTACTGCCAGACCCTCGTAAACCTTTCATTATACTCATCAGCAATTCTCTGACACTTGTTAAAGTGCCAATAAATACTTCAAAGATTTAAAATAATTAAATAAATGATTATAGCTCATTTCCACATATAACTGGTAATATGGATGCTAACTGAAAATTTACATCTGCCCCCTAAATCATCCTTTACAAGATCACAGGGTTACCGATGTCTTGCTGAATAAGCACCGCAGTATAAAAATCAAACAAGCTATGTAAATTAAATGCTGTGGGCTGAGCTTGAAACGCCAGAGTCTTTTACTAAAAAAACTCTCATTAAGTGTAATAAATACCAACCTGATTAATGTACATATATTTGTAAAGGATTCTCCGGTAATTTTCCTCTCCTGTACGTTTCTAGCATTGCTCTCACTGCTGGCTGACACCACTGTGGCCACGTTTGTTAATTTTCCAGTTTCATTTTTCTTTCCTCTCCACCCAGAGTATGCGGGCACTCGGGGCAAAGCTGGGTTTCACTCCCCAGTCTCTTTCCCCAAGACACGATTTGAATCGAAATTCCGATCTATTCTAAAACCACTTAACGGAACCAGAAATTTTGGTTCTTCTTCAGAAGTACTCACCATGAATGTCACCTTCTCCCTGAAAAAGAAAAAAAATTAACAAATTATTTTAGATTTTAATTTTGCAACATACAAATAAAGCAGTCACAGTTCAGAGAGGCTATTTGAAACCAAATGTGAAATTTCATTTTGATGCAGTCAAGTACAGGTTGGGCAATAAGCAACCTTTATTCAACCTGGGACAATGCTATATAAAAATGCTGCTGCCAAATTGCCCCTGTGCCAGTAATACACCCAAAACACCAAAAAATCTTAACATTTACGCTGATGACCTAACATCAATTAGCATTTCAGAGGATCTTTTATGTGAATAGGAAACTGGTAAATTCTTCTTTCCATTCTCCCTCTCCTTTCTCTTTATCTAGCTATTGAAGGGCTTCTATCAATTACAAAGCCCTTCTACAGGTCTCCCCACTCAGACGGCCGATGCCTCCATGTGCTCTGAGGTCCCTACTCAAGAGGACACCCTACCAGGCTTTCCAGACACACACCTGGGGGCTTTGGGGCCGTGCTCATCTGTAGATAACTGATGGTAATGCCCCTGTGCCGCAGTCTCCTGGAGGTGAGCTCAATAACCAGGCAACATTTGCTAACAACTGAAACAGCCCTTGAACTCAGACATGCTACTACATACGAGATACACAGGAAGCGAGTGTTATCCAGAAGTTCCAAAATCAATACCGAAGGCTACAGTCTAATCCTCATGGTAGAAGAGACATCTGAACAGACCAAGATCACATTAACTCACTTTTCTGACTTTACTCACTTTATTTATCAATCTTCCATCACCAGTATGGCCCAATCCCTTTCCTAATTACCTCTATGTAAAACTCAAGTGGCAGAACTGAAGTTCTTAGTATAACAGGGGGAATATAATTTCTAAATTCTATTAACCTCAAAGCCTTTTCCCCTAGGTTGTCATCGTCACACTGACCTTCAGATCTGAGAAGTCTCCAGAGTTTGCTTCAGAAGAGTTCCTTCTCTGTGGTCCAGATGACTCAGAATCTTCTCTGCCACCACTAGATTTGGCACCTGAATCAAAATATACTTTCTTGAGGAATACAATAGAAAGACCTAAAGCAAATGCTTTTTTAGTAAATGACATTATGTGTTAGTCTCATGTGATAAAGTGAGGAAACAGTGTTAGGGAGGTTAAGCGATGGCTTAAAAACTCTATAGGAGGACTAAATAACCCAGTTTCATGTCAGTCCTTATTCTGATCCAGCACAGAGACTCAGTACTTCCCATTTCTTCATCCCAGTCTTTCCTCCAAGGACAAGCTTTAACTGTTTATCTTATCGTGATTAAACTAGATTTTGCTGATCAGCACAAAATCAGCTGTGGTTGTTCATGCTGGGTCCATCCCTTCCTTGGACCAGTGATCACAGATATAAAGCCGTACCTGCCGACTTGGCCCACGAAGGGGGATTTTCCTCAGGTGTCCCAAAGATGCTAGAGGCCATTTTGTTCCTCCTCATCGGTTGTTCTGTTGGTTCATCAAAGCCTAATGAAAAATTGGATCCACCACCTGGAGGTCTCAAAACCCTAGGAATAAGAGCAAAACATCAATTTCAGATCATACCAAAACATTTCTTGGCATAAAGATCACCCATCACACAAGGCAGCCAAAAGTCATCACAAATAGCCTGGTTGGCATCCCCTTTTACGAAAAGGCAAAAGACCTCGTGGGCCTTGCCTACCAGGCTTAGCTGGATATTATTTGCAAAGAAGTTTAGAAGCACATCTTGTTATTTATTCAAAAAGCATTCCCATTTTTATTTTCAACAAAATAAAAAATGGAAGAATATACATATAGAAGTTAACTTGACCAACTTAGAAGCCCAAGGAAAGCTGATAATAAAGAGTCTCTCCTATCTCAAAATCACCAACAAGCCCTGTTTATATACTTGTACCTCACTATTCTCACTAATAAACAAGTGACTAGCCACAAGGAGAAAGTCAATAAGAGAAATTAAGTGTAAGATTCCGTGGCATATTCTATACCTTTGTTCCTTTGGACAAGCTTTTGTTCAACAAGGAAATGTAGTACTTTCACATTTCCAAATCTTCCTGCCACAGATTGACCAATTTGTCCCCTTCCTGGAAAAGCTCAACATAACTTGTCCTGTCACCACTCAAAACATAGAAAATGGAGATGGTTTTATGGGAAGATTTTCTAACTACTGATTCAATTCTTTTATTGGTGATAGGATTAGACTAGTTTTCTATTTCTTCTTAAATCAGTTTGAGTAAGAAACATTATTCTAGGAATATGTCCACTTCATCCAAGTTTCCAAAGAAATACAGTTGTTATTTGTAAACTCACCTCCTTATATTAGAAAAGAAAGGAAAAATTAAACACTTAAGGTACAAATTTTCTTCTAAGTACCCCTCTAGAGGCATTCCCAAGTTTTGATATTTTTACTGTTGTTCCATTCTAAATGTTTTCTCACTTCCATTTTCTTCTTTGACCCATAAATTATTTAGAAGTGAATTTGTAAATTTCCAAACATAAGGGTCTTTCTAGTTTATTGATTTCTAGCTTTTAATTATAACACAGACAGACAACTGAGTCTGTATGACATGAATCCTCTGAAATTTGATGAGATGTGGTTTATGGCCTGGTATGTGGTCAATTTTGTAAAACTTCTACACGTGCTTGAAAAGAATGTGTACTTGCCAATGTTCTCTATGTCTACTAGATCAAGCCTGTTAATTGAGTTGTTCAAATCTACTTATTTTTAAATATGTTTTATCACTTACTGAGAGAATCTGTTAACAATTTCTATTACAATGAGAGGTTTGTCAATTTCTACTCAGAATTCTGTCAAAATAGAGAGTTCTCTCTATGAGTGCCACCAGGGTATTTCAGGTCAGGAGGGAAAACTGCATCAGGTGAACTGGCTAGTCATTTTAATAAACAAACACACACACACAAGATATATCCCTAACTCATTTTATTTACCAAAATAAGTTCCAGCTAGGACAAATATTTCAATTGAAAAACTAAACAAAAATACTAGAAGAAAATATGTACGAATGTGGTCCTAGTCTTGAAGAAAAGGGCCTTCTTTCTAAGCACAAGATGAAAGCCAGAAACCATGAGAAGATGGACAGATTAAACTTGGCAAAAATACACATAATATTTGACAAAGGATACAGAATGCTCTTAAAAATGATTTAAAAGAATCACAAGAGAAAATGGACAAAAGGGACTAACAGGCAATTTAAAAATATGGATAGCCTCTAAACATTAACAATTCAACCTCACAAGCAAATAAATGAAATTTAAAACAAAAGGATATATTTTTTATTAGACTGGTAAAGATGAAAAAAAATGCCAATTCCCAGAATTAATTGAAGAGTGAGGGTATAACTTTGTACAAATTTTCTAAAGGACATTTTGATAATATGTATTTGCATTTTATCTGAACCAGTATTTCCACTTCCAGAAAGTATCCTAAGTAAACCAGACATATGTACAAGGATACTTCTACAAAGATGTTAATCTGTAAAAAAAAAAAAAAGAAAATACCCTAGTTATCCATCAGTAAGAGGGTAGTTATCAAAGTACATCCATACACCAGAAAGGTCTATACAGTAGGGTGAGATTTACCCCAAACAGTGAATGAAAAAAGTTGGAAAACAAATATAAGCCAATTACATGTTATATAAAATGATGTGTGTAGAGATACCCACTTACCTAGCTGTGTGACCCTGGGTAAGCTGCTTAACCTCTCTACACTTTGGTTTTCTCTTCTATAAAAAGAAGGTAATAGTAGCTGCCTTATAAGACTTTTATAAGGATATTGTATATACTGTGCTTAGAACTTGGAACATGGCAATCATGCGTACTAGCTATTATTATAATCATAACTAGACATAAATGTCTGAAAGTATGTACACCACAACATTATCCAGGGTTCGCTCACAGATAGGATTTCAGGTGAATTTCAATGTCTTTTTCTTTCTTTCTTTCTTTCTTTTTTTTTTTGCTGAGGAAGATTGGCCCTGAGCTAAATCTGTGCCCACCTTCCTCCATTTTGTATGTGGGATGCCTGCCACAGCATGGCTCGATGAGCAGTGCATCAGTCTGCACCTGGGATTCAAACTTGCAAACCCCAGGCCACTGAAGCAGAGTGCACAAACTTAACCACTACACCACCAGGTTGGCCCCTCAATGTCTTTTTTATACTTCTTATTTTTCTGTATTGCTATTAATCTAAAATTCTTTCAAAGACTGCTTCTGGGTTCCAGAATTCCCTGACAATTTTTCTTTTGACAATACTACTTTTCCCACTGGCCATTATATGTGATCAGTTGTGGGCACTTGTGTCCACTTGAATCTCTAGACAGAAATCCCGACTCCTCCGCTCCCTTGGGTGCAGGCTAACACCCTGGCCTCAGCTCTCTAACACTGCCCCTTCCTGCATGAGGGGTGATACCCTGCCCTGTGACCTATTCTGCCAGGTTCCTTTGCCATGTATCTTGTCCCTGCTACCCATAAGCCTGCAGATGCAAGGCTTGGTTAAGCCTAGGCAGAACTGAAGGAAACCTGACCAACTTTGCCAACTATCAATATGGCCTCCTTTCAACCCTATCCACTTCTTACATCTTGTTCACCAATCCAGTCAGGCCACTTTCTTCACTTTCAGGAACAGTTTTGGTTTATCTCCACCTTGGAATATTTACTCCCATATTTCCTCTCACCTAGAGCACTCTCCACACTCCCCTCTAGTGACTCTTCAAAATCCAGCCCATCTTGAGCTGGCCCTGACGGCCTAGTGGTTCAAGTTCAGCACACTCCACTTCAGTGGCCCCGGGTTCAATTCCTGGGTGTAGAACCACACCACTCGCCTGTCAGTAGCCAGGCTGTGGCAGCAACTCACACAGAAGAACTAGAAGGATTTACAACTAGAATATACAACTATGTACTGGGGCTTCGGGGAGGAAAAGAAAAAAAGAGAGAGAGGAAGATTGGCAACAGATGTTAGCTCAGGGCGAATCTTTCCTAGAAAAAAAAAAAAATAGAATTCGCTCCTTTAAAAAAAAAAAAATCTTTGGGCTGGCCTGGTGGCGTAGTAGTTGAGTTCCCGAGTTCTGCTTTGGTGCCCTGAGATTCGTGGGTTCATATCCCAGGTGTGGACCTACACACCACTCGTTAAGCCATGCTGTGGTGGCGTCCCACATTCCTCACAAAATAAATAAAAAATCCAGCCCATCTCTTAAACTTCTACCTCCTCCATGAAGCAGACTAATAGAGTCCTCCAGGATCGCAAAGAATTACAGGTGGAACCTGAAACAAAAGGGTGTTAGATATCCTCTCCTGGTTGCCAACTCTCTCTGTAAAGGGCCAGATAGTAAGTACTTTGGCTTGTGGGTCACACAGCATTTCACAACTGTTCAGCTCGCATCATGGAGCACAAAGGCAGCCACAGACATTGTGGAAATGAATGTGTGTGGCTGGGTTCCAACACAACTTCATTTACGGACACTGAAATTTGATTTTCTTGTCATTTTCACAAGTCATGAAATATTCTTCTTGCTTTTTTCAACCATTTATAAATGTAAAAATCATTTCTAGCCTTACAAAATCAGGCACCAGCTGGGTTTGGCCCTTGGGTAGTAGTTTCTGGGCCCTGCTCTATCTAGTTCAACAGCCTCATTTTTAAGAGAACAAAATCAGTCCCCGAGAAGCTCTAAATAAATTGCCCAACATTAGTTAAATGACATAGATGGGGCCAAAACCCAAATCCTCAGTTCCTGGCACGCACGTAACAAGTGCTGAAAGAGCTCATAGGGGAGCAACAGAATGCCATTTTTCTCTTTAATCTACAAACCTATGTAGTTGGTGCTTTGATTAGTTTTCTTGTTTTCTAATCTTAGACTGTCTTATATTTCTCATATAGGTCCTCGACTGTCCTCCCCCAAATCTAAAATTTGAGTCTGCCCATAGTAAAATTCAATATTCAGTTTACACTAAGTAAAAATTTCATTATTTGGGGCCGCCCGGTGGCGCAGCGGTTTAGTCCGCGCTTGGCAGCCCGGGGTTCGCGAGTTCGGATCCCAGGCGCCCGCGGACGCACACTGCCTGTCAGCCATGCCGTGGCGGCGTCCCATATAAAGTGGAGGAAGATGGGCACGGATGTTAGCTCAGGGCCAGTCTTCCTCAGCAAAAAGGGGAAGATTGGCAACAGATGTTAGCTCAGGGCTGGTCTTCCCCACAAAAAAAAAAAAAAAAAAAAAAAAAATTTCATTATTTTCCCTTGGCAGGGAGAAGACCCCACTGTGTTCTTTTATAGCATGTAAGACATTTAAAACCCCACTCTTTTTTAAAAAGTCTCAAATATTAAATATCCACTTAGATTAAATTCATTATATGAACTAAGATAAATGTGTTCAGGCATACATTTTATAAAGATGATAATTTTAGGTTTGCTTAAATTATTTAAATCATAATTAAAAGTGTGTTATAAATTCTTAATAGGGTTTCTCTCATGTTAAAGTTTGAAGTGACTAGGTTTTTATCATTTGTACCCCAAATCAACAGACACTTGAAATATGATAATCAAAATTAACTTGCTTCATTGTCATCCCCTTCATTCCCTAGAAAATTAAAATGACTTTCCTTACTGTCATAATTAAACCCTCATAAATTATTTTAGCCCAATGAAAATTTTCAGAACCCTAGTGGGCCAGGATATATTTTTTGGCTTTAAAAAAAATAAAAGACACTAGTACCCAAAAGACCAGCTTAAAAAGAAAGTCAAGGGGAAGCGGGGGGCAAAAAGGGTAAAGGGGCACATATATATGGTGATGGATAAAAACTAGACTAGTGGTGGTGAACACAATGCAGACTATCCAGAAATGGAAATATAATAATGTACACCTGAAATTTACACAGTGTTATAAGCCAATATGACCTCAATAAAATAATTTATAAAAAAAAGGAAAGAAAGTCATAGCTCTCTCTGACCAGCCCAACTTTTCAAAGGTCCACATTCCTCCTGCAATAGCAGGTACTACTTACTCCAATGACGTCAGCGTTGTAGAGCCCATTTGTAACAGGCAGACATCCCCAAACAAAGGATTTGGATCATAAGACAGAAATTATTTCAATTTTATTTTTTAAGATTCTACTATTCTTTCTGAACTATACATATGGTAACTAAATCAGGATTATATATTTAAGATTCAACAAAAATGTGTCCGTGTGCTGCGGATAGCAATTTTTTAAAAATTACTTTTTCTTTACTCTCTCTTTAAATACCGGAGTTCCCATATGATCTTTGCAGATCATTCCTTACCAGACTAAATTTACAACGTGTTTATGGAGCCAGGAGGATGTGACTGGAGAAAAGAAGTTTAGGAGAATTAGGTGAGATTATAGAAGGAAAGGTAGGAAGTAAATGAAAGGACAATGCTTCAGTCCCGAGATCACAATTTTGGAGAGAAACTGATGACAGAAGTGTGAATGAAAATGCTTATTTTGCAGAACCAAAAATCATTTATATCTCACATTTCAAATATACATATCAAAAAACTAGTGTGAGGATTCACTTGACCTGGTTACTGAAATTCTTTATGAAGCACTAAACTGCACTTAACCCCAAAGGGCAAAACCTCCAATTTTTAACATAATGTGTAAAATTCCACACTCCAATCGCTACAGTCTGACTGGCAAAAAGTTGACCTCATGGCACAAAATGAAAAACCAAGGTTCAATCTGTTCCAGTGTCCTCTGAAAAAAATGATCTCATTGGAAGGATGACAACAGAAGAGGGAGAGACCAATATTTCTGTAGGTCTATTACTATCCAAATTCCCCCATCCTCCAATCACCACTAATTTAGTTATTTAAATCTTTCCCGTTCTTTTCTACGTTGTGAAAGAGAAAGGAATGCATTGAAAAGGGATGTCATTTCCAACTCCCTCCTAAGACTCACTGCGGAGGCCTGCTTTTTGTCCCCAAGTTCTCCAACCCCTGTGAGACATTGCTATTTCGAGGCTGTCTTCTTAGCCCCACAAAATGGCTCCCTTTGTGCCACTTGCCCAGGAACCCCAAGGCTGGCCATACATGACTGCAGGTCGTGATCAATGAAGAATAGACGCCCAAAAAAAGTGGAATCTAATCTTCCTCCAAACCTTGAACAGGATCCCAGAGATGCCTGTATCTCATTTTAAAGAACAGTGTGCAATTAGCCGAGACAATGTGGACATCTTTCACAGGATCCAAACCTTTCCACCAAGTTAGGCAAGGGTTTGGAAAAGGGTCCCAGTCCAAACACCGTGCCCAGTGCCCCCTCTCCCAAATGTAGTGGCATGAGTGGCCAGAAAGGCCCCAGCTTCTCAGGTGGAGATAGTACGGAAGAGACAATGGATGTCTCCGGCCCCGCCCAAGAACAGGAAACCTCCTCCAGCAGGGGAACCGGGGCCAGGGATGAACTCATTTGACAAACGTCAAATGGGGAAGCGAAAGAGGAGGGATGCAAAGACCGAGGTCCGAAGGTTTGAGCGCAGAAAACCCACTCGGACTGGCTCGCTCCCCATCCCAGTCAGAGGTGGGAGCGGGAGGGGAAGGAGCAGGGGTCTTTCCTTTGTTAGCAGAGGGGAGGCACTTCGCAGAGTGCTGACCGATGGGTCCTGGACGGGGGTGGGGGCCGCGATGACCAGCCCCGGCCGACCACAAATGCCACCTGCCGGGCGGGCCCCAGTGGGTAGGAGTCCGCTGGACCCGATCGCTGCGACTGCAGGATCTGACCGCCGCGCCGGACACGGGGCCGCCACCTGCCCCAGGCCAGAGGCAAGAGCGCGTGGCCTGGGGTGGGACAATGGGACCTGATCGAGAGGCCCTGTGGGCTGCCCGGGCACCCGGGGGCCAAGACCACCGCCCTGGGGCCGGGCCGGCCGCGCCGCAAAGGGGAGAAAGCAAGCCCTCTCGACAGCTCCCAACTAACGAGAAGCCACCGCGCCGCGAGAACGAGAGGTCCCGGCCCTCTCGGCCCCTCGCTCCGGAGGAGGAATGAATGGGAGAGGAGTGGTAATCGGGCGGGGCCGGTATGCCAGGCTCGCCGGGAGGCACAAAGGCGGTGCGGGCGGCCGAATCCCGCCGCCCGCTCGGGCGCGAGCGCGACGTCCCGGGCACGTTATCGCCAACGACCGGCCTCCTGACCCGCGCGGCCCCGCCGGGCAGCGACCCTCCCGCCCCCAAGCCCCGCACGGCACGGGGGCGACTCCGCCGCCTCACCGGGAGCTATTCCTGCTGTTGGGGTCGACGCCCTTGAAGGTAGTGGTGGTGGTCATGGCGCCGAGGAGCGAGGTAGGCTGGCGCGGGTGCAGAGCGCTGAAAGGGTCGGGTCCGAGGGGCGCAGAGCAAGAGCAGCTCCCCACCCCACCGCCGGCGACCGCTGCAGAAGCCTTCGCCACCGCCTGGCTGGCCGGCCGCCGCCTTTATACGGCTCGCAAGCCCCGCCCCCACACCGCCGGCATTGGCAGATTCAAACAGTCCTTTCTATCTCCATTGGTTCCCTAGTGTGTCAAGCATCGTGCGGCGTTCTGACAGGCCGCGGCTGCCGCTGCTCAGCCTAAACCCACCCCCTTCCTGGTCAGGGAAGGTCTAGGGGAGTTCCCCCTCCCCTACCCCAAAATCTCGGAGATGATTGGTCCAAGGACGAACTTGCCCCGCGCTTGGTACAAGTTGTGCTCGCTGTCACTTAAAAAAGTTACCTGACAAGAGGGGAAAGCTCGCTCTGGGCAGGTTGGAACCCACAAACCGAAGGCAGATTTGTCGCTACCATTCCCTTATTTGCCTTACTCACGGTGGAACAGTAAGGGCATGCTCCATAAGGGATGAAGGACTACTGCTACAAATTGACACACGTATTGAACACCTACTGTGTGTCCCGTTTGGAAACCTGACAGTCCCAAAGCAGCACCACTGAGTCAGCATCACAAAGCTCACCAAGATGATCCCTTTTAAAACTACTGGAAATTCTTTACATTTTAATGTTACTATTTAGCTATAAGCGGTGCATGCACTAGACCAAAATTACAGACTTTCCCATTTGAGGACCTAAGGCTGGTTAATGCCTGGAGGCAGAGAATGGCCACATCCCTTGCTACCAAAACTACTGGAGCAGCCCAGGCCTCAGCAGCTGTTTATAACCCTTAAGTCATGCCACTTCCACCTGTCTGGGTAAATCTATCCCTGCAACAAATGTGGACACACTTGGAGGGCTCAGGAATGACTGTGTACAAGATCGTCATAGGAAAGTCTTGGGCAAACAAGAGTGGAGGCCTTCCCATCATGCATGTTTCTTCAAGACAGATCCTTTTCCCAGTATTTCCATAAAAATTGAACTACATTCCTCTTTGTGTGGCCTCCTTCTTCCAGGCAGTTAGAAGTTTGTATTCTTTTTTTTTTTTTTTTTGTGGGGAAGACCAGCCCTGAGCTAACATCGTGCCCATCTTCCTCCACTTTATATGGGACGCCGCCACGGCATGGCTGACAGGCAGTGCGTCGGCGGGCGCCCGGGATCCGAACTCGCGAACCCCGGGCTGCCAAGCGCGGAGTAAACCGCTGCGCCACCGGGCAGCCCCAGAAGTTTATATTCTTGATTAACCACGCTCCTGGGCTTTCATGAAAAGCCAGAGATAAGTTCTCTTCTAGAAGGCATGGATCATGTCTTTATGTATTTGCCACAAAAACATGAAACACACCACTTTTGGGATTAAAGTCTTCCCATTCTTAAAGGCTGAGCCTTAATTTCCAAAACCTTAAAAAAACCTTTCAGACCAATCTAACCGGTGAGCATGCATTCCCTCCTCAAAACTCATGTAATTATCGACCAGGAAGTAGAGGAGTCTGGTTGGTTGCTAGCTCAGGGGCTCATGGAAGAAATCTGGGTTTGAATCTCGATTCTTACCTTTTCTGAGCACTAGTTTCCTCATTTGTAAAATAAGGATAAAATAGTATTTAGACTTCACAGAGTTGTGAGGACTGGATGAGGTAATGGATGTAAAGTGCTTGGCCCAACATACAAGAAGTCATCAAAGTGATAGCCATTTTTATTATCAGGCTTACTCGGAAAGTAATCACATACTTTTTAACAATCTGAAATTGTTTTTTGCATGTTAAATGAGGGTTTGGACTTGACTCTTAGGGTCCCTTTTGGCCTAAACTTTTGAATTTGTACTTGACTTATTTCCTCCATTCCCTGTAGTCTAGCAGAAAACAGGTTGGTGTGGCAATACAGGACTGCACTGGAAATCAAAGAGCCTAGGTTCTGGTTCTGCTCCATCCCAAAGACATTTCTAGGTCATTTATGCCCTTGGGCCCAGTTTCCTCACCTGTAACATGGGGTTATCAGCACCTATTCTGAGTTGTTGTGAGGATTAGAACGAGATAACTGTAAGAATGTTGTACTTGGTAAACTAAAGCTTTTTATTAGAGGTGCCCCACCCTAGGTGCACATCAGAATAACCCATGAACTTTTGTGTGTGTGTGTGAGGAAGACTAGCCCTGAGCTAACATCCGTTGCTAATCCTCCTCTTTTTGGCTGAGGAAGACTGGCCCTGGGCTAACATCCGTGCCCATCTTCCTCTACTTTATATGTGACACTGCCACAGCATGGCTTGACAAGCGGTGCGTCTGCCTGCGCCCAGGATCCGAACGTGCGAACCCTGGGCCACCGAAGCGGAGCGAGCGAACTTAACTGCTACACCACCAGGCCGGCCCCAACCCATGAACTTTTAAGGAATACAGATGAATGCCAGGTTCCAGCCAAGATCTACTGAATTGGAAGTTCTGGGGGTAGGGTCCAGTCATGGATATCTTTAAGAAGTTAAACAAGTAATTCTTACATACAGGTTGAGCTGAGAACCTCTGCTTCAAAGGTAAGGAAGGAATCAGTCCCAGGAAAACTCTTTTAATCTAATCTGAATTATGAAGAAGAGTAAATTTATGTAAAACAGACACCTGATTAACACCATCTTAGGCATGCCTGTTTGGCATATTCATTGTATTTTACAGTAAAAATGACAGAAATTTCCAGAATAACTAGCTCTCCTATTTACTTGTTCAGGTACTGTAACAGTTTTGACTAAAATCACTGTAATCCACTTTCTGCTGCAAGATGCAGATTTGGAGTAAAACATATGATATGTAGCTCTGCTATAATAACCTTTGAGCCAGATGACGAACTCAACTGAAAATGGGACGTTAATAAAATTGCATTTTGTCCAAAAGATCAACACAGAACAGGATTAAAAGATGCAAAAGGGTGGGGCAATATGAACATCCACTTTTAAAATCACGAAGGCCCATCATGATGATTTTTATAATAGGATTTTATCTAGGGTTCTGTATCAATACAAAATTTGTTCCAAATTCTCAGGTTAACCTAAAAAATCTAAAGAAATAAAAGACAGATAAAATCTATGA
This sequence comes from Tapirus indicus, assembly GCA_031878705.1. NCBI lineage: Eukaryota > Metazoa > Chordata > Mammalia > Perissodactyla > Tapiridae > Tapirus > Tapirus indicus. Next base: position 54,188,195 of record CM062932.1, read on the forward strand.
CAAGGAATGGGCTAACAGCTATTTCATGACCTATAGCAGTGTTTTTCAAACATTTAAGAAGCAGAATCCAAATACATAAAATAGATTAACAAGAGAGCAGCTGTGACTGAAACTGGGCAGAGGATCCCAAATCCTGGCCCTCTCTGTCTCCTCCCGTCCTTTGCTGGCCTTTCTCTCCCACTCTGTCCTCCTCTCTTTATACAATCCCAGGGTTCCATAAGATCAAGTTTTAAAACCACTGCCCTATACGCATGTCCATTTTCACCTGCTTTCTAAATCTAGTTATGGGGAGGAGAATGAGCAGGTGCCCACACTCTTCATGTCTTTAAGCATTTAAGTAGTCTTCAGTTTCCCTTAGTCCCACACTGCCACTTCCCTACTATATTCAAAGTACTGGTCTTCCATTTATAATTCAACTCAGAAAGCCTAGTAATCAGCTTTCCCAACAGGTTTCTATAAACCCAATAGTCTCAGAATTTTCTCAGAACACAATCTTTTATTTTTTTGTGTGTGTGTGAGGAAGATTAGCCCTGAGCTAACATCCATTGCCAATCCTCCTCTTTTTGCTGAGGAAGACTGGCCCTGGGCTAACAGCCGTGCCCATCTTCTACTTTATATGGGATGCCGCCACAGCATGCCTCCACAAGTGGTACATCGGTCCACGCCCAGGATATGAACCTGTGAACCCTGGGCCACCGAAGCAGAGCACGCAAACTTAACCCCTATGCTACCGGGCTGGCCCCCTGATCTAGTATTCTGAAGCAGGTAGCAAGAAATCTTTACTATTTAAAAGTCAGAAAATGTTTAAAGCTCTAATAAATTTCCTTTAATATGAACAGGAATCCTGTTGGTTTTTGAATTTGTTGTTGAATGTGTGGAGAATTTTATTTAAGAATGCAGTGCACAACTTACTCAGAATAATCTGGAAGTTGTTCTTCACCACTTGCGCCTACTAAGGTAATACAGTAGTTCCCCCTAATCCTTGAGGGATACGTTCCAAGACTCCCAGTGGATGCCTGAAACCACGGATAGTACTGAGCCCTATATATATATATACACTACGTTTTTTCCTATACATACGTACCTATGATAAAGTTTAATTTATAAATTAGGCACAGTAAGAGATTAACAATAACTAATAATAAAATAGAATGATTATAATAATATACTGTAATAAAAGTTACGTGAATGTAGTCTCTCTCTTAAAATATCTTACTGTACTTACCATTCTCCTGATGATGATGTGAGACAGAATGCCTACGTGATGAGATGAAGTGAGGTGAATGATGTAGGCATTGTGACACAGCATTAGGCTACTACTGACCTTCTGATGATATGTCAGAAGGAAAATCATTAAGCCATGATGATGCCAATGGTTAGACGTTAGAAGCAGAAAATGTCGATGGTTAGAGTTCGAACAAAGGGATGATTCAAGTCCTGGGCAGGATGGAGCGAGATTTCCTCATGCTACTCAGAATGGCGCTCCATTTAAAACTTACGAATTATTTCTGGAATTTTTCATTTAATATTTTCGGACCGCTGTTGACTGCGGGTAACTGAAACCACAGGAAGCGAAACCTCGGATAAGGAGAGACTACTGTAACTAAATTTTAACCAACTACAAAAATTTGCACTAACATAGTATCTCTTAGCCCTCAAGCATCTCTTTTTGCAGTGAATGTTACCAGCTTTCCCACTACCCAGCAGAGGGTTCTGAATCCCCATAATTTCAACCTGCCCCAATTTATTCCAGAATACCAGAGGAAATGGGCAATTACATGGCCTCATTATTGGAATTTACCTAGATTCTACACTTGAGTTTGAACCAATCTCTTAGATCAGTGTCTTTCACTGTAATCCAACACACACATATTAGGTTGAACCATACAAAACTGCAGATATCTATTTCTGACCTACAAGAATAGCAATTGCTTATGTTCAACCATAGGGTAATACATATTCTTAATGTTTTCTATTCCTTCTATTTCATTATTAAAAGAAAATGCTGGTCATATGCTTTTGAACTTGGTTAAGTGATTGAATTAATGAATGGCTCATTGACAAGTATTTCTAATAAGCATTACTTCTCAACCCCAATATCACAGGGTGCCCCATAAGTATATCACTTATGTGTGACTTAACCACACATATTTACACATACATTCTGCATCCATCACTCCTAAAGCCAAATTTAGTATGCATCTGTCCATTCTTTTCTTAGCTGTATCCCCACCCCCCCACCAAAAAAAAGGGCAGGTCAATGCCACTGAGAGATAGCCCAAGGAATTTATTTTCTCTTAAAATTCATTTGCCATTAAACAATTGAACCAGTCAAGAAGTCTCAAATATGGAAAATGGCTTTGTCATGTTCTTGCTGATCTTTATTCAAAGTTCAGGTAAATAAAATGGTACATACACTCTACTAAGGTCTGACATGCCCCTCTCAGGTCCTTTTTAATCACTCTGAATTGCAGAAAGGGAGAGTGTGATTCATATCTCATTATTTCCTCCTCCTCTCAGACTAAGAGCTGAATAAGATGATGTGGTTTAAGTTTGTCCTCTTTCTCCAGTTCCATGCTACTATTTCTCTATTTAATAAACAAGCAAATATAACTCGCAAACCTATCTGTCCTGCTCTCCTAGAAATGAATTTAGCCTCCTTTGCAAAAATAATTGCTAAAATTACAAACATGAAAAAATTTAAAAGGATATGCCCAGAAAAATGTGAGAAAATTCTTCCTTTAATATTCCAAACTCTATAACTTGTGGCAAAGTTAGCCACATAATATACCTTAAAAATATGAATTGCAAAGAAAATATTACATGACAACTCTTAGACTTTAAACTGTTTCACAAAGGCCTCAAGGGTGTAGGAAATCCCAAAATGATCTCATACATAATCACATGTCACTGGTTACAGGGAAATAACACTCCACATTCCAAATAATAGATTAAATTCCTAACCTGTTTATATACTTTAATAATGTCCACTGTGAGGAACTCTTTTCATTAGCTAACCACTATGCAGACCAAAGTTTCATTATAAAATACATATATTTCTTACTATATTTAAGGACTAACCCTCAAATCATCACCTGGAATGAGAATGCTGAAGGATCTTCTAGATGGGTCCTTTGGTTCTTCAAGTATTGGAGAATCATTAAAATCCCGAGAATTGTTTTTCCTTAAAGACTCATTAGGGCACAATTTAGTATTAACCATTTATTTAAAAACCTAATGAGACAAAGACTGTATTCAGTTTTTTAAACGAATAGAACGTTCTTGGCGTGGTCTCCAGTTTCTCATTTACAATAAGTGCAAGCCAATCAGTAGAGATTATGGTCTTCAGTTGAAGCCTCAGCATCCTATGGCAGAACCCTTACTTCCCACTGGAAATAACTTATTTAAAGAGTTCAGCACATGGTTGGCATTGTGCTAGGCAGCTAAAACACATATCACTTCATTTAATCTTCACCATAAGGTGCTTAACTCTTAAAGAGTTGTGAAGATGCCTCCCAGAATTGCTTCTCAATTCCACGTTGCTTTGAAAAAACATTTCTATGGGTAGGACCCAGGCACTGGTATTTTTTAAAAGCTCACGAGGGGATTCTAATGCAAAACCACAATTGAGAACCACTGTTAGTCATATTTAAAAGCAGTATCATCCTAACTCAAAAATAACCCTCAGCGGCACAGCTGGCCCTCTCCAGTACACCATCGCCCCCACAAAGACCTTGGAAAAACTTTCCAACTGGCCTCCCTCAAATCCTGGGATTCCACTGTCTGCTGACCTCCTGGTGTCACAATCTCCCACATAATTACACACTTTGACCCAAGTCTCCCATTTCTCCTCAAACAATGTTTACTCCTTCCCATCTTCCATTCAATCTCATCTCCTTTAGGCAGAATGTAATCTGATCATCAAAGTAATTCCCATGAAAACAGAAAAAACAATGAGCTAAGTAACTTGACAGTCCTATTTCTGAAAAGTTGCTAATACCTTTTGTTCTGTCCTCAAGTGATATGAATATGAGGGGTGCTTAAAAATAAAAATCCTCTCATATCCTATACAGAACTGTGTTCACTTAGATGCTATTTGCTACTTTTAGAATATAAACATGTGGGGTATTCATGTGAGGGCAGCCAAAAAGAGTTTAACTAAATTGTTGGAACAGTTAACAAAAATGGCAGTATAATTCCCATCATTTGAACCTCCTCTCCCAAACCAGAAAAGTTAAAATGCAAAATTTACTTTCAGTATTTTCAACAATTCACTTACTTTCAAAATGTTTTTTTAAAAAGTGCTCCATAAATTTTTCCACAGAATACTTGTCTTCTTGGTAGCAACTTATGTGAAATAGGGTGACAGTAACAACCAAGAAAAGTTCATTTAAGAACAGAAATAAGGTGAATCTTAAGTAGTTATACAATGACCCAATATTAATAAGCTATAAGATACTATATTATGAAACGGTGCCCTTTACACACATTTCCCTCTGGCTTTTTTAATTCTACCGAAGTTTTTCTAGTATGAAAGAATTTATTCTAAGGTTTATCCTCCCCCAACACAGCAAAAGCTCAGACATAACATTAGTTAGTAAACTCCTCTGATTAAACAAGAACCCAATTCAAGACCCCTTCCACAATATAATTCTCTGGCTTGAATTTTAATCTTAACTTTCATATTTAGGACACCACAAAATTTCACTATTTAATAGAACCTAGAGGAACAAGTCAAGAAAAATGTACTTACCTGATCTCTTCTAAGAATTCTTGGGGGCAGGCTTCCCAGTGTTTCACAATATAAATTGTAAAAATAGGTTGGTAGCACTATACATATAGGAAAATAAAAGTTCAGTTGATTCAGGATTAACTCATATATATACAGAGCCAAATATCTATGAAATTCCTGCCGTCTCTGAAGCAGCTCATTCACTACAGAAATGGAGAATGTAAAAAAGATCATATTGCCAGAGGTAGAGTGAATTAAGTGAATGACAAGGCATTATAGTACATGGAAATTTGATCCAAAAAGGCCACATTGGTAGGTAGTAGGGGTGGGCATTCAGTTTCTTGAGAACACAGGAGAACTCAATTAACAGGCATCAGGAAACCTAATTCTAGTCCCAGTTTTATAACCATCTACCTATGTGACAAATAACCCTCTGGACCTCAGCTTCCTCATTTCTAAAATAGAGGTTAGAGTTAGGTAATCTTTATGTACCTTTCCAGCGCTAATATTCTATTGGTTCTATAGCTGTCATCTTTCCCCATACAATTGAATTTAAAAATTGTACTGCCTGCATAAAGCCATAAGAATGGATATTATGTTGATAAACATTTTCTGTCCCTCACCATCCTCAAATAAGGAACAAAATATTCTATTTTAGGTTACGGAGTATTTACTCATCAGACAAAGTGAAGGCTAAAATGGTTGTGATTTATCAGCCGAGTTAGTAAAATCAGAACTTTTTCCAAGCTGCATGTACTAACTCACTCTGCCTCAGGTAGTTACAGAAAAGAATACTTGGGAGTAAATCCACAACACTGTGACCCCATTTTTTTGCTAGTAAAGTTGCGTATTTGGAACTGCCTAAGCTTTCTGAACAAAGAGGCTGAAACATCAGTTGCTAGTCATTTATATAACTTTGTTATCCTTTGTTTTGTATCAGTCTGTCAGAAGTGCAAAGTAGCTTTATTTCTTCCTTGAAATGTTACTTCTAGCAAGCCTATTCCTGTCATGTTTTTTTCTAAGCTTCAACTTTCTATTTAATATTCCTCAGAATAAAGAAAACAGCTCATTTTAAACAAGAAGTTTATTTAAACAACAAGACGCTTGACTTGAAGGGAAAACTATCTAGGATTCATTTCTTTTAGAGTAATTTATCCCTACTTAAAGACAGATTGCCCTACATGTAACAGCTACGTACAAAAAAGTTATAAAATTGTCCTTGGTTTTACAATGATAAATGAAAAACATTAAAATTCTCCAATTGAACAAGGTATGCAAGGATTTTATGTTGTTCTTTTTTTGTTAAACAGTGAGAGCAAAATAACTTACTGGAATATAAAGATAAGAGCTGAATGAGCATGCCACTAATGGAGAAAGGGGTATTTTCACAGAACCATATTTTTCCCTATCCCATCTCCATTTGATGTCAATCAAAACATACCATTGGCCATTTAGTTTAAAAAAAAAAATGCAATATGCTTGTGCACATACACCAGTTACTTTATGTACAATAAAGGAATGGGGAAGGGGAAAATGAAAGAATAGAGAAAACTATACTGTAGTAGTCAGGATGTGGTGGAACCAAATTGCAGTTTTCTAATTGAGAATGTCTTCTTGGTCTGGAGGAACAGAGTTCTGGAGTAAAGTAGCCGGTTCCCTTTTTAATAGACACCTCCTGTCTGCTGCTGGAACACATCAATTGTATCTTCATCCTCCATTTCCAACTAGCATAAAAGAGAAAAAAACATATTGAAGGCTATTGATTATTCAGCTCTTAAAATTTGTAACTCTCAGACTTAAATATCCTGAAAAACTGCACAAGTTCCACCCAATTCTGGCGTTATTTTAGATGTCCCATAGCTTAACATACCATCAGACTTTGGTTTAATTTTCACTTGGTCCTCTTTTTTTATGAAGATTATAGAAAATTTAGTTTTTAAGTTAAAAAGCTGAATATGTCCATGAGTTAAATCACCTCACCTTTAATTACTGAAAAGAAGAGTGATGTTTGTAAAGGATCTCACTGCAATGTTGTTTAGATGAGCAAGACTGGAAATAACCTCAATATCAATCAACAGAAACCCAAAGAAATATGGTACACCCTATACATGAAATATCATGTAGCTGTTATTATGATTACATTTGTTTTTAAAAGTTTGTGTGTGTAAATAACATGAATATATCCTTGCCTACACACAAAACATGAGTCACCTCTATGCAGCAAGGAAAGGGATATGGGCAAGAAGAGACTTGTTAAACTAATGTTAAAATGCTATTCACAAATTAAGTTTGCAAGGTTCACTACCCACACATATACATAAAACAACCATGTTAACTGTAGGAAGGTCTTGTCTTGGTACATACGGCAACGTTGTAAGGTAAATAAGCGTTGTAACATAGTTTAAAATGCTGATAATTACCCTTGAAAAATTCTTTCTAAAAACTGATAATTTTGAAGATAAAACAATAACTGTGGGTACCTGAAGATAAGAAAGGGAACTGTTTCTAATGAAGTTTAAATATACGGAAAGTAGGGCTAAGTCATTAAAATATTAATGACTAAGTCTTAATTCCTTCTTTGTAAAATGGAATAGCATTCAGTTATATAAATTAAATGAATTGAAGAAAGTATTTAACAGAATGATGGGCACATAATAATTATACTATTAAATTGGCTGCTAAAAAGTTCTAATTTATCACAATTCTGCTATTTAATAAATATTGGGAGAAAAATTCTAAAATGAATAAATTTCATTCTAAAATGAATTAAATTCCAAATAAAACAAGTTCAATTCCAAATTCACCTTGAAGATTTTATAATGCAGTTCTGAACAAACCCTCCTTACAGTTTAATATTTGCAGCTAGCATAGTAGACAAGCCCCAGAACTTTTTTTGGTGGTAGGTGAGGGCTTCAAAAGACAGAAAATATATTCTAATCATCAGATTTTAGCATAATGGGTTCTTTTTATTCTTTTAAAACCATCAAAACAGGTCTTCAACCTATTTACTGAAATAAAACTACTGGAATGTTAAATTTTATAGTGAAACTTTAAGTGCCTTCAAAGGATAAAAGAGAGCTTTTCCTCTCTCTCTCATTCATCAAGACAATTCAGCTCCTCCTTGTGGCTAAGTACTGTAATTGCTTCTTAGAGACTCCCCAATGGAAATTTCTTCAAAATGTTCTTCCCTCAAGTTCAACGCATAGACATCTCAAATTTTTCAAGATAATCAATAAAACCACAGTCTGGTTGCGCCGCTTCACTCATACCATGTTTATCATTATAGTTTTTACGGGGCGATAAATTCAAAAGTACAAGGGCTCCAATTTAAATTTCTATCAAAATACTTTTTCCCAAAACTGGGAGTCTTAAATGGAACTTGAGAAGGTAAAAAGAAACAAAGACAAAGAGCTTCTGCCACAGAAGACAGCCTAGCAGACCCCTTAAAAAGTGACAGAACTGAAGTGATATGTAAAGAAATTAAGGGATCAGACAGTGGCATCTCTTGTAGTAAGGGTTTGGAAAGCCACCTATTATCAAGAGCCCTCCCCGTCAAACTAAGCTATCAAGAGACTTGCAGTTAGAGCCATTAGTTTCCCTCCCCCCCCTTTTTTTTTGATGAGGAAGATTAGCCCTAAGCTAACATCTGTTGCCAGTCCTCTTTTTGCTGAGGAAGATTGGTCCTGGGCTAAGATCCGTGCCCATCTTCCCCTACTTTATATGTGGGACGCTGCCCCAGCATGGCTTGATGAGCAGTGCGTAGGTCTGTGCCCAGGATCTGAATCCACGAAACCCAAGCCGCCGAAGTGGAGCGCGCAAACTTAACCACTACGCACCAGCACCAGGCCAGCCCCCATTAGTTCCTTTTAATTCACAAAGATAGGTAAAAGAGACTTCTGCACGACAACCTAAAATGGTTAGATCAACAGCTAACCAATCACCTGTGGGGAACCTTGAGCATGATGATCAAGACCTGCAGCAACAAAAGCAAAAGGAAAACAACATTCTGAAGAAACAGACATTATTTTCTCCAAATAATGCTGGCAATAAGAAAAAATGGATTTAAGTAACTAAATGACCGATTAGTTTTACTAAGTGATAACCAGATATTTAAAAACCATTGGTGTTTCCTGAATCCATTCCTATTTTTTCCTTTCTCTTCCCCTTTGGTCATATATTACATAGGTTTGAACTCTGGTAAAGAACTATATTCCAATGTCAAAGTTCACAGATTAATAAACAAAGCTGTTGAGAAAATGACAAAAAACACTGATTTTTCTCGTTAGCACGAAGAGATTTTTACCTGTGCAGGTGTGTCTGTTTCATTGATTGGCTGCCCGTCAAATCGGAATCTGATCTGCCTCATTGACAAACCCTGAACAAGAAAGTTTAAAAGCAATAAGCATGCAAAGAAACAATTAAGAACTAAAACTATATGCATATTTAGCCATAAATATATTAAGAGAGACCTAAATAAATGATGATCAATATGTTAACATTTCTATGTGGGTAAAAAGATTTGGGATGATTTTCACTTTCTTTAAACTATACTGTTTGATTTTCTTTGGAAAAATGATTTTTTTTAAAAAGGTCTTTTTTAAAAAGCTGTATTGCTTTTGAGATCATAAGCTTGAATAGATCATACCTTGAGTTAAACATAACATTTAAATGAGTTAGAAAGATACTGAAAGGAAATTTAAAGTAACAGATGCACAGTAAATATTCTTCAATGCGTGTTAAAGAGCTCTCCAAAAGACAAAAATCACCCTTAATAATAATGAAAACTGGAAGTCACCTAAAAAGGTGTAAAGACAAAAATAAAAACTTTGCCTAAAAGCTACCTTCCCCTCATTTCTATCCAAACAGCTCCTACCAGTATGCAAGAGTAACCTATGCCCCAACCCAGCACAAAGCCAGGCATACCACAAGCATTCAATAAGTTCTTATCTTTGGGCAATCAGGACATTTCCACCAGAACACAAGGCAATAACTGTCCTAAAACCATCCATAAGACCACCGTCTACACCCAAGAAATTCCTGGAATGGCCCAAAAGCAGCACCTGCTTTTTAATTTCCTTCTTAGTACTTACCCAAACCTGCAATTATTATTTGTCAACCTCTCACTAGAAAAGAAGCTCTAGGAGGGATAGGAACCTAGACGGTCTTGGTTACACTGTATCCCTTCCACATAGTACATTCTCACTAAATACTGATGAAATAAAATGGATGAAAAGCAATATCCACCTAACCATGCTTCATTTTCTTTATTTAAAAATAAATCTAAAGCCACTAAGTTGGGGAGAAACTTTACTACAAAAAGGGAATTTTAAAATTATATTACTGAAGTTTAGCTTCAAGAAATTTTTATATGCATCTAAGGAGATAAATGAGCCTAACCACACCTCTCCAAAGTGGATTCCAATGTTTTACTTATCAAGCATTACCTACCTGACAAGGTAGGGAAAAGGGGAAAGGAGCAAAGGAGCAAAGCAGCAAAGCTGCTGGTAACTGCAGTCAAATGAAGATAAGATAGGAAAATAAAGTATCTTTGGTACGTTGTGAATATATTAACTTGAAAAATAGCTTTCTAGGAAGCATCTTAAAATAAGTCACTCCTGTATCGTGCTCAAATCACAAACTATGATTATTGTTACACAAACTCCTTGCTTCAATTGATATTTAAGAAAAATTAAACTGAATTCCTAGGACTAAAAATATGGAAACAAAGTGCTCAATGAACACTTGTATGACACCTGTATTTCCGTATTTAACAAGGATTCACTGAATGTCTTTAAAACTACCTGTAACATGGAGGATATTGCTTTTCTTTTAAACTCTAGTCTTTGACACATACCACTTTAAGACTAGCCCGTGTCTTGAGGAATACAAGCAATCTTCCATCAGGTAGGTGACATCCATAACCTTAACTCATTCCTCATGATGTTCAAATTTAATTTGCAATTACACAAAGCAACCAAGAATTCAATGCCAAGCCACTAATTACTAAGTATTATATATTTGCAAACACTCCATTGAAGACTCCTTGCTTCAACAAAATGCTAAGCACCTTCTATATGCTGGGTTCTTCTTTTACTATATCCACTGATGGGTCATAAGGCCTATGGTGTGGCCATTCAAAACAAGGGGGTGGGGAGGCACAGCCAGGACAACACAAGCAAATTGTATTCCTTCATTGCCACCTGTTTTTATGCTTTTACCAATAAATGCTCTTTATTTTGCTGGAGATCAAAAGCCCAAAATTCAGGAAACTTTTGCCTTTAAGATTCCACAAACCATGTAAATTCAAACAATGAATTTACATTGAAACAGCATTGGGGCTTCTCTTTGTATAAAAGTCATCCCTGAGCTTTAGAGTTGTACCTTGGAAGAGTTGCGTGAGGTTATTTCTTGGGGTCCCCGTTTCTTCATTTCACAAAAATGGATTGGCTTAAACCAATGAATCTGTGCTCTCTCAAACCACCTGATCTTCCATGAAATAATCTGTTAGAGTAAATCCACACTAGAATGGAATGGTATGCTCTCAATCAGTTAGCTGAAAGCCATGTGGCTGATATAAGGCAGGCAAACTCAAACTCCACATGTGAATGAAAAACTTATTTACAAACCAACCTCTGGAGATATTAGTTTGAACATCCTCTATCATTTTACATTTTGCAAGCATTTATTGAACACGTTCTATACGCCGGGTCCTGGTCCAGGCTCTAGAGAAACTGAAAAATGTCCTATGCTCATGGAACTTAGATTTCAATGGACAGACAAATATAGACAGCGATCAATGCAAAAAACAAAAAAAGTGAGAGGATTCAGTGATGGAACAGGGGCACTTTGAATTAATCAGAGGTCTCTGAGGTAGCAACTGAGCAAGAGTGGAATAAAATGGTTGAGGGCTCAGCACTACCAAATAGAAACAACATGAGCTACATATGTAATTTTGAATTTTCTAGTTGCCACATTAAAAACTTAAATATAGGTAAAATTTTATTAAAACCTCAACATATTAAAAATACTATCATTTGGGGGCCGGCCTGGTGGTGTAGCGGTTAAAGTTCACACGCTCCACTTCAGCGGCTCAGGGTTCACAGGATCAATCCTGGGTGCGGACCGACACACCGCTTGTCAAGCCATGCTCTGGCAGCATCCCATATAAAGTAGAGGAAGATGGGCACGGATATTAGTCCAGGGCCAATCTTCCTCAGCAAAAAGAGGAGGGGCAACCGATGTTAGGTCAGGGCTAATCTTCCTCACACACAAAAAAAATACTATCATTTCAACATGTAATCAACATTCAACATGAGATTTTTTACTTTTTCATACTGAGTTTTCAAAATCTGGCATATACATTTTACACTTTATAGCACATCTCAACTTGGACTAGCCACATTTCAAATGGTAAACAGTCACATGTGGCTTATGGCTACTGTATTGGACAACACAGTTTTAGGCAGAGAACAGAATTTGCTGATGAATTTGATATGTTATGAAGCATCATCATGGATGACCCCAAGGTTATGACCTCACAACTACATGTAGAATGGTGCTGTTTACTGAGTGGGAACACCAGAGAAAAAGATTTCTAATACAATCAACAGTCCTCTTTTGCATGTTCAGTTTGAGATGCCTTTTAGACATCCACGGGAACTCCTCCAGAGACAAGATGCCAAGTGAGTTGATCAGAAAGTTAACTATGAGTATTCAATTAATCTTGATAAGAAATCCTTGGTCAAGAATTCTCAACTGCCAAAAAATTTAGCTATGCAAACATTTTAGTTTTTAATAGCTTATACCTACACTTTAAAAGCGGGGAATCAGCTCACTTAGGTGATACTTCAACTCCCTCCTCCTTAGAATGAGAGAAACCATTTGAAAAGTAAACAGGAATCTTATACACTTAAAATTCCAAGGTTATTCCCAATTTAACAGGTAAATCGGAATAAGCATCTTTCTAAATTCTTCCTGAATCATATCTTCAAATCATATTTGCATTCCAACAGACATGCAGTGGAATTATATTTTTTATGGATTACCAACGCTTCTTTTCTCTCTTACAAATTAAGAGTGGCCCCAACAATCTTAGTCAAATATAATCCCCATCTTAAATCTAGTAATTGAAAAAAAATTCAAGGAAAGCTTTATTTACACTGGATAATACATTAAATTTACTTTAACGTAGCAGGAAAAGTCAAAAATTCTTGACTGACCCACTAACTTGATCCTATAGGACAATCTCCTGTAGGGACAATCTGGAATACAGAGGATGTGCTATGTGTTTTTGTTTTTCTGGCACACAGTATAATGTCCCAGCATGTGGTAGGCATCTGGTAAATATCAGATAAATAAAAAGCTTCTTTGGGGCACCTATAATAAATATGGGAAGTCTTGAATATGACCATTTTAGGATGGATAGAGAGTATCAATAGATATGTATAGCAAATGTCAATGGTAAATCTTGCTGGTGGGCACATTCAATGTAAAGTTCTTGCAACTCTGCTCTACATTTGAAAGTTTTCATAAGTTGAGAAATATGACCATTTAAAAGCTAAAAATTTAGTAGTAACTAGAGAAAAGTTAAGCACTATATGCAGAGAATTCTGTTGAAAACCACCAAATCTCAGCATGAGTTTCTATTTTGTATAAGGTTTTGCTACATAAACGTTCCACAAAATGATTATCTTTTAAAATTCCCCTGTAACCTGAAGGGGCACTACTGCTCACATATGGAAGATGCCAGTGCAAAAATTCTTTAGCACAACTAATAAATGCAAATTTATTAATTGTTAGGAGGATTTTACCAAAATTCTCCAAATAAGAGTATATTGAAAATCTTATCTTTGTAAAGAAGTATTAAGAAATTCTACAAATGAGAATAAAGAATTATAAGCACAGTCTTCTCTTATTACATTATAAATAAATTAGGCATAAAATAAAACTTCAAATTCAAAAAGAAGTTTATATGTTCAGTTTCTTTCAAATGTCCTTGGGTCTCATGGACGAAGCCTAAGTATCACCTGAAATTCATTCCCCCAACTTCTATAGGTTTAAGCCTTATTCTATTTTAAGCCTGTTTTTAGGACAATTTGCAATGCAGAGAGTTGTTTTGGTATAAAAGACTGATTTTCCCAATTTTTATATATTATACACTCAGAGTTGAACAAGAAAAATTCTTCTGCAAGGTTATTATTGGATTAACTGATCTAGGAACCAGCACTTTTGTTATACTTGCAAAAGTCATCTTTAAAGTTGCCTTTGTATTGTTACAGACTCAACATCACAAAAAGAAGTTTCTTTGTCTTAAAGCTTGCATTTACCTCCCAGCATCTGTTCATTTCTACTTCCTCTTCTTGATGTCTGCTTACTATTTTCTGAGTAAAACGCAAATGTCCCTATAATACAGGAATGTTTGTTTATGCTTGGCCAGGAGGTTAAATTTCTTCACCTCTACTAATAGCGTAAAAAGAAAATACTACAATTTTACATGCTTCAGGAAAATTGCAAATGTCCTTAAACTCACATTCAATTTTATGTCCAAACTGTTTAAAATACTCAAAATAAATTGTTTTGACACAAGACAAATTTTAAATGGATAAAAAAAGAGCCTGATAAGAAATTTTACCAAGTTCATTCTTATTTTCTTATAAAAGTAAAATTATATCCCCTTGGGAACAAACCACATGCTCTGAATATAATTTGATGCATTTCTGGCATAGGACTAGAATCCCATGTAATATTAATCAAACCATCCTAAGGGTTTTCATGAAGAATCAACACACCCAGTGTATGATAAAACTGATACGTCAAGTATATAAATGCATATTCATTCTACCAAAGATAGTCCATTGTAATATTATGTTAGTCTCACTTCTATTCTCAAGAAAATAAAGTTTGCTTTTTTTAAATAAGTTTTATTCAGTAGAAGTGCACGTCAGTTCCTCACCTGTCGTTCACAATAGGCTTTCATTAGTTTACTAAGTGGTGTATGCCTCTTAATCTTAAACTGCACCACAGAACCATCCTGCCCCGCCACCTTCAAATTAATATGATCGTTGTTCTCAGTCTTGACTCCTTCCTGTTGAAAAAAGAATAAAAGTATAATTTGGAAAATGTGAAAAACAAACTCCTTTTAAAGCAGCAGCAGCCCAAGTTGCTTCAGAAATCAACAGGTTTCTCATTCTGTATGACAAATGAGCATACAGCTGTTTTCAGCCGCTGAAATCAATCTGAAAGATGAGAAATCCTGGAGCAACAATATTCAATAGCTGTCACAGAAACAGAAAAGAAGCTCACATGCAATACTATCAGCGGCAACAATCGATTTTTAAAAAGAGTTCTACTTCATTTACTGCAATGCTCTCTCAAATCTGAATTTTCTAAAATGGCATATTTTACATTCCTCTCAAAATATATCTTTCCCCTAAAAAGATTAAAAATAAATGTCTTTTCTTTTAAAGTGCTTCGACTACAGAATGCAAGGGAAAAAACCTAGAGCTTGCAATTCAACACTCATTACAAATCTTCTTAAAAAGTTACCAAACTCAGTTTAATAACTTAAATCTCTAACAACATTAAAAAAATCTGAGGAGTATCCTTTATTCTCTCTGAAGTAGCGGTACGGTAATAACTCAGAACCACTATTGATGTTCGCCTCTACTATGAGCAGCTTCATTTTTGTTTTTAGTTAAAAGTTCTTATTCTCCCCTCCCCTTTGTTGTCATGGGTGAAATGCAGTTTTATTCCAAGTCTTTCTTGTATATTTCGACCCAATCTGAAGTCCAACAAAACCAAGTGTAGAAGGAATTCTGTAGCCCCTAAATCACTTCAGAAAAAAAGGGGGTAGGGTGTCACAAACCAAACCAAAAGGAAAGTCTCGTGTGCCAGGAAGAAGTGTGTGCTCTCGTCCTCACGGGAAAAACTCCCGGTGCCTCAAAACCCGCCTTAAAAAGTTAAGCCCCACAAAGTCTCTGCTCGTACATCTGCCTCCAACTTCTCGAAACCACATGGTCTCCCCAGGTTGGAGGTTACCTGGCACCCAGGGAAAAGCCCCTGCCGATCCCCCCTGGGAACCCTAAGGCCATCAAAGTGGGAAATACTCCCCGGAAACCCGCCAACCCCTGGCCCCTCACGACGGCCCGTCAGGCATCCGGCTTCCGACGCATCGGCAGCCCATTGATTCGCCCGAGCCCTCACCTGGCCAGTGCGGCCGGGTCAGGGGTCCCCCAGATGCCCGCGGCCCCCACCCCTGAGGAGGGAAGCCCCGGGCGGAGGGAACTCCCCGCTACCGCGGAGGCGGCAACACCGGCAGCGGCCCGACGCGGGGTCCGCGGAGAGTGGGGACACCGCAAGCCCTAACGCCCCTCCTCACGCGCGCCCGGCGGCCGGGCCCGAGGAGCCCCGCTCGCGGCCGGTGGGCCCGCGGGCGTCCGCGATCCGCCCGCCCAACTCGCGCCCGGCGCGCACTCTGAGGCGGCCGGGGGCGGGGGAGGGCGGCGGGGCCTCCTCCGGCGCGGGAGGGAGGAAGGGGGGAGGGAGGAAAATGGCGCGGAGCGCCGGGCCTGAGCCGCGGCCGGCCCCGTGGGGGGCCCGGGAAGGCGCGGGGAGCCCGCGGCGGGCTCGGGCCGGACCCCAGCCCGCGCCATGACTCCGGCCGCGCGGCGAAGCGAGGAGGCCGGCGCCGAGCTCACCTTGGGCTTTTCGTCGGCCATGGCGAACGCCGGAGTCTCCTCAGCTGCCGCTTCACAAAAGAGGTACCAGGTCCGCACCGAACGAGCACACAAGCAGCACCCGGAGCGGCAGAAGAAGGAGGCGGCAGCGGTGGAGGAGGGAGAGGGCGCGCGCACGTCGTGCGCTCCCTCCCCCCACCCTGCGTGCGCGAGCACGAGCCGCCGGGGCTTTTCATTGGCTGCCGCCTCGCGGGAGCGCGCAGCGCTTACATAACCACCCCCACCCCCCGCCCGGGGCCGCCTGGGTCTGGGCCCGGCGCCCGCCAGGCCGGCGGGAAGAGGCGCGGACACGCGCACCCGGGCCGCGCGGGGGCGCGCCTGGCTCTGGGCGGGGCTGTATTGTCCTTCTCTCGTGGAGCTTAATCAAAATGGCTTCCAGCTGGTCCTCGGTGGGGACGAGGAGGCTTGAGGCCTAGATGTGAGACACAGGCCAGGGAAGGCAGACTGACTAGAAGAGGAAGGGAGAGCCTAAATCAAAGTCCCAGCATAAGGTTCTAGGAAAAAACCCTCTTGTTCGGTGGCCCAAATGCAGTTTTCCCCACGATTAGAGGAACATCACACTTCCTCTCAGTCGTTGGATTTTAAAGCTTCAACCTCAACCTGCTTCCCACTAAGCTATTGCCTTGGTGCAGTGGCTACTTCAGTCCTGCTGGTAACCCTATACTTTGACGAGCTGAGGAAAAATGTTCATCCTACGGACTCCTTATTCGTGGCCTGGCTCCCAACCTCCTAGAAGAAACAGAATCCATCAGAGAGAACTACCCAAGACCAGGCTTCCAAACCAGTCAATCATTACTTCTTTCCATCCGGTTAAAAAATAAAAGTAGGTCCCTCCTGTTTTAACAATCCTGACATCTGTACAGCGGATTCCAACTTCTCCTCTCGGGAGGTTTTATTGATTATTTCCTTTGTCCCTGTATTTTCTTCCACTCCTCTGTTGCACAGAAATAGTCTCTCTCTCAATACTCTTTCTCAATTCTATTTCCTTCTTAAGTTACCACCATATCTTTCTCCATTCTTGGCCAAACATCTTGAAAAAATGTCCATGCCAGCTGTCTCCACTCCCTCACCTCCCACTCATTCCTTAATCCTCTGCAGTCTGGTGCTGTCCCTGTAGCTCCACTAAAACTGCTCTCCACAAGGTCACCACAGACTTATTTGCTGAATCCAACATGCCTCCCCGTTCATCACTCCTCTTGACCTCAACTCCCTGTGACTTTGGGTTGTGACTCTGGCCTGTCATCGATCCCTTTGCAATTTTTTTCTTCCTCAGCCCGTCCCCTAAATGTTCCTTGGGTTTTGTTCTAGACCCTTTTCTCTTATCATTCTATTCCCTCTCCTGGGACGATTTCACCTACTTCCATTACCATCTATTTGCTCCTGATTCTCAAATCTATATTTCTAGTCCAGATCTTTCTCTGATCCAACTGACTTCTGAACATCTCCACTTGGATATCCCAGAGGCACTGCAAACTATAAATCTCAGCTAAAATTCCTCAATTTACCTTCCTCAATCCACCCCTCTCTATCAAGTTCTGGGTTCACTGAATGGCACATCATTACAACATTGCTCCAAGCCAGAAAGCCAGGGGGCATCCTAGACTCCTTCCTCTCCTTCACACCCTCCCCGTACAATCAATCTTCAAGTCTTGTCTATTCCACCTTCTAAATACCTACCAAATCTATTTACTTCTCTTCAGCCTCTGTCCAGTCTCTGGGCTAGGCTGCATTTGCTGGGCTTCTAGCTGGTCCTCCATGGTGAGGAGGAGGCTTAATTAAGACCTTAGATGTAAGATAGGCCAAGGAAGGCAGATTGATCCAGGGAGGTAGAGGAATCTTAAGTTCAAGTCAGCTCTCTCCAGGGCTACTTCAGTAGCCTCCTAACTGATCTTTTTGTTTTAAGGTATGTCTCACTTGTGCCTGAATATTTAAATGAATATCATCTAGGGTGCTGGTTTAAGTGCATATTCTTGGGCAGTGTGGCTCTGGGATCCCACATTATTAACAAGCTTCCTTGGTGATTCTTAAGCATACTAAAGTCTGAGAACCACAAACCATTCTAAAATAAAATAAGTTTCCACCACTCCTTGGTTAAGTGGCAATCTTGTACCCTATAGGATGAAGTCCAAAATTCTTTTTTTTTTAATTTTTATTGATGTCTTAATAGTTTAAAACATTGTGGGGTTTTAGTTGTACATTATTATTTGTCCGTCACCATATGGATGCATCCCTTCACCCCTTGTACCCACCCCACCTTCCCCCAGTAACCACCAACCAATTCTCTCTGTCCGTGTGTTAGTTTATATTCCACATATGAGTGAAATCATGTGTTTGTCCTTCTCTCTCTGGCTTATTTCACTTAACATAATACCCTCTAGGTCCATCCATGTTGTTGCAAATGAGACAATTCTGTCTTTTTTATGGCTAAGTAGTATTCCATTGTTCTATATATACCACATCTTCTTTATGCAATCATCAGTCGAGGGACACTTGGGTTGCTTCCACTTCTTGGCTGTAGTGAATAATGCTGCAATGAACATAGGGGTGCATAAGCCTCTTGGGATGGTTGATTTCATGTCTGTTGGGTAGATGCCCAATAGTGAGACTGCTGGATAGTAAGGTATTTCTATTTTTAATTTTTTGAGGAATCTGCATACTGTTTTCCACAGAGGCTGCACCAGTTTGCATTCCTACCCAAAATTCTTATAAGACCAATAAAGCCCTTTGAGAACTAATTGAGCTAACCATTCTAGCTCTTTCTCATAATTTCTCCTAGAAGCCTCTGCTTCAGTCATATTCAATTACTCAGGGTTCCCAAATGTGCCTGCTCTCTCAACTGTAAGCTTTTATCCATTGTAGGTGCTCAGAGATTCACTGAATGAATGAATAACTGAAACTATCATTATGTGTAAGGTCCTGTGCTAGGCATTGGGCAGACAAAGAAGGGTAGACAAAGTCCCTGACTCAACTTATAATTTGGTGGCAGTGGGGATTGGGGGTTAAGTAGGAAATACACAAGAAGTGAAAGGGGAAGAGAACCAATGCCATGTGTCAGGCACTGAGTGGGGCTTTATTAATATTAGCTCATTTTTTTCCTTACACCAACCCTTCCAAGTGGGTGTAGTATTTATTTGCAACTGAGGCTCAAAGGAGTTAAGTAACTTGCCCAATATCACACAGCTGGCAAGTAGTGTTGATTGAGCTCCTACTGCATGCTGGGTACTGTCCAGATACTGTAGAAAAAGAAGAAGAGATGCTATCATTACTCTCCTGAACCCAGGTCTTCTGTTGCCATCACACACCTTCCGGCCTTGTAGGACTGCAGAACCATTAAAGAGGAATATGTCATCTTAAACTTACCCTCATTGATATGTAGGAGCCTCCAATCATCAAATGGTTGTTTCAACATTAGCTTCCAGGTGACAGGTGTGTCCTACAATGTCCCCCCTCTCCAAAATTATGCTAAATTACATAAACCACCTTCAGGCAAAGGAGGAGTTTGTATAAGAAGTAGTTAAGCATGTTCAAATGGGTGAGCAATATATATTCCAATGGCAAACTGGAACTCTGTGAGCTGAGCCTACGGAATCTACTCAAGTTGTATACTGAGAGTCTCTTTCCAATTTCCAGGAAAAAATTGTGAAAAGATAGAAATTTCCCAACATTAAGTTTCTCCCTCCATCATTTTTAAAGGGGTGCAAAGGGGGTGGCTGTGCACTGGAAAAGAGTGCTTTGGAAAAAAAAGGACAAAGAGTAGTGTATATAGAAAAGAAGAACAGTGGCAGACATTAATCGAGTGCTTATTATGTGGGGATTCTGTACTAAGCCCTTAATCCTCACAAAGTCTCTATTATTATTATCCCCATTTTACAGATGAAGAAAGCGAAACACAGAGAGGTTGGGCAACTTTGTCACCCAGCTTGAAGTGGCAGAGCCAGTATCATATTAAACTCAGGCTTTCTGGCTCAGATCCCAGTGCTTAATTACTGTAGGACTGCACACAGGCTCCTATGGAAGGCTGCGGAAAGAAAACCCATGGAAAAAAAATCCTAGAATAGTGCCGGCAGCATCAGTCAAGTTGTTTTTTCGTTTGTTTGTTTTTGTTTTTATTTATTTACTTTAAATGAGCATCTTTTTTTTTTTTGAGGAAGATTGGCCCTGAGCTAACATCTGTTGCCAATCTTCCTCTTTTTTCTTTTTTTTCTCCCCAAGGCTGCCAGTACCTAGTCGTGTATCATAGTTGTAGGTCCTTCTAGTTCTTCTATGTGGGATGCTGCCTCAGCATGGCTTGATGAGCAGCGAGTAGGTCCGTGTCCAGGATCTGAGCCTGTGAATCCTGGGCCACCGAAGCGGAACACAGGAACTTAACCGCTGTGCCACTCGCCCCGCCCCCCACCCCACAGTCAAGTTGCTTTGACCTAAATTTTCACTTGGTTGTCTCTCTCAGCAGAATGGAAGTTCCATGAAAGCAGAGACCTGTCTCTCTTGTTTACAGTTTTATTCCCAGTACCTAGCTCAGTTCCTGGATCCTAATGGGCAAATGAAGGAATGAATGAGGGAGTTGTGCAGTGAGCATTTTTCACCATTAGGAGTTAACTAGGAACTTGGTAAGAAAGGCCTAATTCCTCTAGAAATCTAATTAAATATCAATAGTTGGTCTTAGAAGGAGAGGGTAAGAATAGGGTGAACCAGCCAGAATGCACTCCTCAGGGTCAGGTGCCAAAAAAAAACACCATGCCTAAAAGGAGCAAGAGAACAAGAATCAAAGAAAGTCTGTTTAGAGCTTTAAGTCCTTGCCAAAAGCCCTCAGAAACACATAACTGAATTTATAACACAGATGACTAAACTGTGTATACCTTACACCATCAAATTTCCTTCATGTACTGACAAGGTTAGTTGAGGACTTGAGCTATCTCTGTGAATACTGTGGGAATACTGAATACTGAATTCCTGAATACTGCAGGAAATCTGGAGGCAGAATAGTGATGTTGTAGAAACCTTCCAGCTTTCTATCCTTGGGTCGTGGCAAAGAAGATGGGACCTAAGATTGTACCAGCAGTCAAAGCCAAGAACCTGGTATATTGTACTTTAAATGTGTCAGCTGGGGCACAAAATGTAGGGAAATATTGTCCCATTTCACAATACCATACATTCACTGAATATTAATACACATATTGCACAAATGTAACTTAGAGAATGGCCTGTAAGCTTCTTGAGGGCAGGTATCATCACTTTTCATCTTCGTAGTCTCAGCAAATAACAAAGTTCTGAAAGCCAGTGATCAATAAATGTTCATTGACTTACTGACACAATAGTAACATAGTACTTGTCATGAAAATACCCAAAATGCCTAAATTAGGGTTCCTGAATGCCTGTCAGTTATGCAACCTCTACATTGGTATGACAATTTCAAGTTCTTCTAACCCCATTAATGCTCCAGTCCTACTTCTCTGTCCATTACTGGATTCAAGCAGGGCCCAGTGACTCAAGGCTGGTTTTTTTCCATAAAATGAACAGAAACAAATTAAACAAAGCTTCTGATGATGATTGCTTACTCTCACACTGACGTAGAGAAGACAGAGTTGGAAGGATGGTTCTCAAAGGGTGGTCTTTGGGGCAACAACATCACCTTTACTTTGGAATTTATTAGAAGTACAAATCCTGGTGCCCCACCCCAGACCTCCTGAATTAGAAGCTCTGGGGATAGAGCTGAGGAATCAGTGGTTTCACAAGCCCTCTACATAATTCTGAAGTTCACTAAAGTTTGAGAACCTCAGAGCTAGAGTAGCTTTCACTCCTCCAATAATAAATTTGTCACATTTATAGTTTTGATTCTCAGCTTGAAGTTTTATGTGGCCAAATATACATTACTATGGCTATAATGCAGGTTTTCACAAATATGGCCTTATTCATGTATGTGCACGTATGTATCTATATATGTATTTAAAACATTTATCAATAAAATATTTTTAAAGTAAAATTTAATTCACTCACATTCCCATAACACATTTATCTCTCAATTTTAATTTCCAATTTTTATCCACATGTAAATTTCTTTACATAATGTAAAAATACACAATTTTGGTTTACTATTAAATTTAAAATTATGTAGTAAACATACTAAAAGATAACCTTTTCTGATTATTAGAGTAATAATACTCATTTCTGGCAGTCTTTCTTTCTACATATTGATAGACACCTTTTATTTTTTACAAAATTGAGAAAATTTTTAACAAAATTTTACTGAACTTCATAAAATTTTGCTACAATTACCTTTTTTGTGTGTGTGAGGAAGATTAGCCCTGGGCTAACATCCATGCCCATCTTCCTCTACTTTATATGGGATGCCGCCATAGTATGGCTTGACAAGTGGTAAGCGTTGGTCTGCACCCAGGATCCAAACCTGCGAACCCCAGGCCACCAGAAGCAGAGCATGCAAACTTAACCACTAGACCACTAGGCCAGCCCTACAATTACTTTTTAATGATTGCATAGCCTTCTCTAACTGTGAGACATTTATTTCCTTTTTTTGGTGATTATTCAAAATGTCTCTCTTGATTATTTTCTGGAAGTGCAATTATGGGGACAAAAAGGTGAACATTTTAAAACTTCTTTAAAGACTTTTCCATGTTCTTATCAGTCTTCATAGTTCTTCTAAATAGGTGAATAATATTTCATTGATATATTTACTTACCTGTTCCTCTATTCCTCTCTGGTTGAGCATTTACGACAGCAGCTCTCAACAGAGGTGATTTTGCCCCTTATGGGACATTGGGAATATCTAGGGACATTTTTGGTTGTCACAATTGTTGAGGGGAATTATTGACATCTAATGGATAGAGGCCGGGATTCTGCTAAACATCCTGCAATGCACAAGACAGCTCTCATAACAGAATTACTGGGCCCCAAATGTATTCAACAGTGTGGAGGTTGAGAAAATTTCTTGTTGTTATATATAGCACATACCAAAATTCATGTATCTTTTATGTTTTGAAATTATTTGAAATAAATTTTCAAGAGAGGACTTACTGGGTCAAAGTGCATAAACATTTGTATGGCTCTTGATAATAGATTTCTACCTTGTTTTCCAAAATAATTATGTCTCTTGGAAATGATAATGTATTTATTTCTCTGCAGAGTAGGGAGCATTAGTTTTACTAGGATGCATTAAATGCATCCACTTAGCACTCTACATAGGCCACATCTCTAGCACAGTTCCTCTGGCTCCATCTGAGAATGATTTTAAGTTTGACTTTGGAGTGACTTAAAGTGATTTCTGGTTTGACTCTTGTACAATAGGTATGTTTTGTTTTAGAAGATTTTCATTTGATTCCAGAAATATTTTACTCTTTTTGTCTTCTTAGGGTTCTGATATACCTCAAGTGTAGTGTCTCCTGCATAATTGAAGACTGTCCAGAGTAGATACAGGAATTCCAGAGTTAAACCAACCAATCTAGGGAGAGGGGGGGAAGAAAGAGGGAGAGGAGGAGCCTGTGGAGGACAGGGAAGAGAGAAAGATTTGTATGCTGATTAATTTGTTTTTCCAAATGTATTCGTTTAGGATTATCCATAAAAAAAGGATACATAAACTACTTCATTGAAACCCCATTCTTGGAAGTCTATTTGAGCAGGACTAGAAAGAAGAAAACGGTCTATGTATAGAATAATAATAGTTGTATTAGCTGTAGTTTTTTTTTTCTATTAATGAATATATTCAAGTGATTGTGTAAAGTTGCTGGTATATCATGGTCTTAGACCAAAGAATATTTCCAATACTTTTTTCCAGTATTATCTAGCTCTAGGTCAGACAATTTCAATACTTCTATCATCTTCAAATGGCAATGTCAGTCTTAAAATATCAAAAAACTATAGTACTAAAATTTTCCAAACTCTTTTGTCATTCAAATTATTTTTTTCTCAGATCTCCTTTTGAGATGAGTGGTTTTCTTTTTGGTCTTTCACCCTGGTTTTTTTTGTGTGTGTGTGAGGAAGACCAGCCCTGAGCTAACCTCCGTTGCCAATCCTCCTCTTTTTGTCGAGGAAGACTGGCCCTGGGCTAAGATCCGTGCCCATCTTCCTCTACTCCATATGGGACGCCGCCACAGCATGACTGGCAAGCAGTGCATCGGCCAGCACCCGGGATCCCAACCCGTGAATCCCGGGTTGCCAAAGCGCGAACTAAACCGCTGCGCCACCAGGCCGGCCCTATGGTCTTTCATCCTGTTATGTTTTTTTCCTTTCCTTCTACTCATCCTGTTCCCCAGAATAATTTTCTCCGAAGGAAATTAGGCATGATTTCTATCAATGTCTATTAAGCTTGGCTTTAACTTCTGTGGCTCGAAGAATTTTGAATAGCCAGAGCAGATATAACAACCAGTTTTTAAAAACTGATTTATCTGCTACTGAATATTTATTTTACTTTTGGAAAATGTTTGGCTTCTTTTTACCCCCTAGAAAATGGACATGAATGCATAATTTCTCATACTTCATAGCCACTCCATTGGTATCAGAAACAGTGAAACATTTGGAAAATGCAGCAAGACATAGATGGTGGAACACTGTAGAATACTGTGCAAAACTACGTTACATTTCATCCTATGGATGGCTTCTTCAGAGATAAGGATTTGGATAAAATTGTGATAGCCACAGGATTTTTCGTCCTTTTACCTCAAAAGAACAAACTATTGAGGTGACAAGATTTCCCTAACCACTCCAAGTCATCTTATTTCTACCGGTTCAAATAGGTCGTTCAGAATCATCTCAGGGAAAGAAGCGTTTCCCCAGGTAAAATACTGAAAATTTGTCGTTTTCAGGTCAAATTTCTTTCCTAAATAAAAGAAGCTGCTACATTTTCAGGCACTGTTTCCTAAGACTTATTTTTAAATTTCGAATTATCTTCACTTCGTTCAAAAGTTGCCTTTTTGAGAATTTTGCACCAATACTACTCTCTTCTTTGATTGTGCATGTATTTGTAAACATGGCATTAACAAAATAAGTAACTCCTTTAAGTTATTGGAGCACTTTTGAGTTTTCCATAACAACGTCTGGGATTCCCTGATTTGAGTGGTTTTTTTCTGCTTTTCTTTGGTGAGACGACAAACCAGTATTTGTATTTAATTAAGCAAGTCCAGCTGTCTCGATTTCACAGTTGTTTGAGCCGCACCAATCTTGTCCGCGTGCCTCTTGAGAGTTTTGGGGTGGGAGTGGCGGCAACTGCCTTCGTACACAAGCCCGATGGACAGACGGGGCTCGGGAAGGGGCTCGCTTGCCCTGGACACCGCTCAGAGAAGAGGCCGCGGCGACGCTAACCTTCAGACCAACAACGAGCGAAGAAACCCAGTCAAGACTTCTCAGGCTCGCTCACGCCTGGCTGCCAAGCTCTCGACCGAGAAAAGCCCCCCAGCCCGCGCACGCGCAGCCGCTCCCCCGCCGTCCTGGAGGCCTTCACCAGGCCCCGCGCGGGGCTGTCCGCGGCGACGCCGGACCTGGCGGATGGGTTACTGTGAGGACAGGCTGCCCCTCTCACCGTTTTCCCTGACATGTTGTCGAGGCCAGGAAGGAGGAACACGTGCAGAGTGCCGCAGAGGGGTGGCCATGGCCGGAGAGGAGTGGCCCCTGCAGCGTTGGTGGTTTAGGCCCGCAGGCAGTGCAGGAGGCGCTCGGATGGGGTCCTCTCTCGCAGCGGGCTCTGAGCGGGAGGCCGAGCTGGGAGCCTTGGCGGCCCCGCGAGTTCCGGGCGGCTGAGGCGCGGCGCTATGGAGGAGCTCGACGGCGAGCCGACAGTCACTGTAAGGGTGCCCTGAACAGTCTTGCTTGCCCTCGCGGTCCGAGGGTTGAGTCTGCTCCGTCACTGCAGGCTTGTCTACCTCCTTGCCGCTCGAGAGGCGCCGGTCCCCTTCCCTCAGCCTAATTGTCTCTGTCTGGGGGTCCTATGAACTAGGTACCCGTGTTGGGTCGCAGTGGTCGCTGGGTTTCTACTCCTTTGTATCCTCAGGATACCTGGCCCCGGAGGCCCCACCGCATCCCTCTCCCCTCCTTGTCTGTCTTCCCTATTTTCCTCCTTCCCTCGCTTTTCCTGTGGGGCTAAGGCTCTAATGAATGGGCTCGGACCAAGCGGAGGAATTGGGTTTTTTTCCCTTTAGCCGAACTGAGCTTCACATCGCAGCGCCGTGAGCTTGGCGTCTGTTTGTCGTGCCGTGCTGGCCCACGGTTTACTAAGCGTATTCTCCCGGGAGTCTATTCCTATTTTTATTGTTCTGTTTGCTTTCAATTTTATCTGTACTCTCAAGAGAGTCTGTCAAGTGTGGATGATCTATGATTTTATAAAGAGATTCATGGCTTTTACATACGAGATATCTACCGTTCTCCCTGTCTAGAATGCTCTTCTCTCTTAGGTTTATCTCCTGCTCGCTTTTCAAATGCAAGCTCCAGCAGCCTCTTTCTCAGGAAAGCCTTCCCTGACCTCCCTGACTAGGTCTGATATCTCTGTCTGCCCATTATGGGCTTGTTGTGCACCTCTTAGCTCTTGGTAATCTATAAGCCCCACTATACTGCAAGTTGCCTGGCCTTGTGTTTTTGCTTTTTAGAGAGTTGAAATGCCTACAGTTTTCAGCTAAAGCCATCAGATTGCAAAGCAGTATCTGACAAAACCAAAAATTGAAAAAAGGGTCATTTCAAAGCTAACTGGACAAAAAGAGACATGAGATCTTAACAGTTGACACGGGTTATTACTCTCTATAAAGCTTATTGCTGTAGAGTGTTAAATTTTAAAACATATAGAAAGTACTTTAAATATTAAATATCCATCAAGGACTATGTCACTGTTTGCAGGAAGAAAAATTAGAATATCAGAATCACTGGAACTTTTTAAAACTACATGTCATCTTGCCTTTCTCTCCTCCTCCTCCTCTTATGTCAGAATTTTGGTTGGGGAAACCTTCCCAGTATGCTGTGCAACACTGGAGAGCCACTACTTTGATGTTGAGCCATGATAATGAGCCATGTGTTTACAAGCAGAATGAAAATAATCTAAGCTTATTATTACCCCCAGTAGTGATGATTGATTTGTGATAACCCAGCTCTACATTGGTGTTGGGGAGATCAGGTAGCAAACTGGTATGTCTTGTGGGTACAGCCTCACAGAGGGGCATTCTCTTGGTAGAACTTGAGTCTAGAGTCTGAACCTCAACTCGGCAAGTTCAAACTCAGTCATGTCTGTATTTGAGAGTTATTCTGCTCTTTGGGCTTACTGTACATACTTTCAGGATGCTGATGAATAATCCTACCATTGTCACCTTTTACAGAAGTTGTGTCTGCTCTTCATGCAACTGCTACCTATTATCAAGGCACATGCAGGCCAGTTAGTAATTAGCAGATTCAAGGATGTTTTAAGTACAAATTCAGAGAGTAGAATAATCTAGAGTAGTTTTTCTAGACCAGTGGTCTTATCCTTTTAGTTCAAGGACTCAAGAAATGTAAGCTATAGTTTTTATGGCCTTTTTTTGTTTGTTTCTGGATAAATACCTAGAAATGGAATTACTGGGTTATAGGACAGATGCATATTTAGCTAAAATAAACTGTCAGTTCTCCAAAGTGGTTATACCTTTTTTTTGCACCAGTAAAGTGTGAGGTTCCAGTTCCACATCTTCCTCAACTCTTTGTATGGTCAGTCTTTTAAATTTTAGCCATTTCCATTCTAGTGGGTATATTGTGGTAGCTCATTATTATTTCAACTTGTATTTCCCTAATGGTGAAAGATATTGAGCATCTTTTTATGTGCTTATATGTCATTTGTGTATCTTCTTTGGTGAAGTGTCTGTTAAAATCTTTTGCCCATTTTGTTATTGGGTTTCTTTCTTTCTTTTTTCGTGAGGAAGATTGTCCCTGAGCTAGCATCTGTGCCAATCTTCCTCTGTTATGTGTGTGGGATGCCGCCACAGCACGGTTTGATGAGCGGTGCGTAGGTCTGTGCCGGGGATCCTAACCCGTGAAGCCTGGGCCGCCAGAGTGGAGCGCGCAAACTTAACCATTATGCCACTGGGTTATATAACACTAAACCCTGTTATTGGGTTTCTTAACGAATTGTAAGAGTTCTTTATATATTCTGAGTATCAAATATGTGTTTTGCAGATATTTTCTCCCAGTTTGTGGCTTGCCTTTTCATTTTCTTAACAGTATCTTTAAAGAGCAAACGTTTCTATTTCTAATTTTGATGAAGTCCAGTTTATAAATTTTTATTCTGTAATTTTTGCTTTTGGTGTCCTGTTTTTGCTGACTTTAAAGTTGGAAAGATTTTCTGCTGCGCTTTTTAAGTTTTATAGATTTTGCTCTACATTTGTGTCTGTGACTAATTTTTAGTGAATTTTTATCTATGGTGTGAGGTTCATTTTTTGCATATGGATACTCATTTGCTCCAGCACCATTGTGTATAATGCTTCCCCCTTGCCTGGCGTACTCATCCATTAAGAGTTTGCTAAAACAGATGTTCTTCTGTGTGTACCTCTGGCTTAGCATTTCTCCACTTTTCTTACTGTCTGTCTGTTTATTGGTCTTCTTTAGTAGACCTCTAGCTTTTGGAGGGCAGAGACTGTATTTCACATTGTTGTATTTCTAGAGCCCAGCACAGAAAAAGGCTTAATAAACATTGCTTAGTTGTTGAATGACTGCATTAGCCCTTCCTAAGAACTGAATGCACTTTTCTTGAGACTGTTGCCAGCTAAATTCATTGTCTGCCAAAAATATTTGTGGTGTGCCAGAGTCTCTTCTAAGCAGTGAATGAGAATCTTCAAGTCCCCTGCCCTTGTGAGCTTTTATCTATGGGGCAGGTAATAACCGCGTAGGAGAGTCATTTTAGTTACTGAGAAATGCTGTTGCAGTGGTCCAGATGAGAGTTGATGGTAGCTTAGATTAGACTGGTAGAAGTGGTAAGTGGTTGGATTCAGCCTTATTTAAGAGTAGAACAGGATTTACTTATAGATTGGACATAGGTGGTGAAGGAAAGAGGAGAATCAAGGATTACTCCTAATAGTTGGGGAAGGCTTTGTCCCAGTTGGGAAGTGGAATGAGGTTTGGGGATGAGCATCAGGTTCTTTTTTTGGCTCTTGATGTTATGAATATAGCTCTAGAGGTTAGGTAACCTGTAAAGGTGTGGATTAGGCAGTTGGATGTACGAAGCTGAGGCTCAAAGGAATTGGTCTGAGTTGGAGAGAAAAATTGAGTGTCATCATCAAAGAGATGGCACAGAAGCTGTGAGCTTGGAGGTCTCTCTTTTTAGTGAGTAACAAACAGTTCAATTCCTTTATTTCTTTAATTCCTCTTTTTCTGAACTAGAGATCACTAAATTACAATATAGTAATTGATTAACGAGGAGCTTTCCTTTTTATCAGCGCTTGAGAGGTGGCAGGCTGGGTTGAGGTGCTCAGCAAATCTCACATGCTTATTCAGGTGAGACTGGGCTGATCTTAGCCACACTCAGCTGTATACATAGGTTAGCACTTAACTTTCATGACCACTGATTTCTAGGATTTTACTCACAAGTCGGTTGAAAGTGAACTTTGGTAAGAATAACAGTTTCTGTGCCTTATTTTTTACTAGTTGATTCCAGGAGTGAATTCCAAGAAGAAGCAAATGTGTTTTGACTGGGGTCCGGGGGAGATGCTGGTGTGTGAAACCTCCTTCAACAAAAAAGGTAGTTTTTTTTTTTTTTTAATTCCAGGTTATCCATTTTGGCACATTTGGTTGTTTTTTTTCTTTATTCTCTCAGATTTGACTAGCTGAAGCATGAAACAGCTGAACTTATTTTGTACCATTTTCATTACTGAAACTTTAGCTCTTTAAGATTTTTCATTGATTTATTAGACCTGGCAGATGTTGAGTTCAGGAAAAAAAATTAACAGTAGTCTTCCTGATGTTAAAGGTTTTCTTTATATTTAAAAACTTCAAGCTTTTTTTTCCTTCTTGTCTAGAGTGACTAAATTCCCTTCATAGCAGCCCCCTTATTGTGAAACTTTACAGGTCTCATAGCCCTTACTTTTGTGTTATCATTGTGAACTTGATTGAATTCTAAGGCTGTTCTGTAGACTGTTGATACATAGCACAATGAGCTGGAGAGTGAAATGACTTGTCCTTAGCTTTGTTTTCTAAGCTCCATTAGCTACTGGACGTGGATCTTTTCTTTCTGATACAGACTCCCTCTAGTAGCAAGATAAAACTGAAATCTTGAGCCAGCTCTGATGGCCTAGTAGTTCAAGTTCGGCGTGCCCTCCTTTGGCGGCCCAGGTTCAGTTACTGGGCGCAGAACCACACCACTTACCTGTCAGTGGTCCTTCTGTGGCGGCAGCTCACATAGAACTAGAAGGACTTACAACTAGAATATATAACTATGTGCTAGAGCTTTGGGGAGGGAAGAAAAAGAGGAAGATTGGCAACAGATGTTAGCTCAGGGTGAATCTCATCCCCCTCCAAAAAAAAAAACAAAACTGAGGTCTTGACATTTGATTTTGCTTTCTCTTTTTCAAGAGAGAAGTCTCAGGAAATGTTGAAGAGATTTTCTTGTATATCTTTGACAGGTTCTCTATCTAAATGTGGAGGTTTTCTTCTTTTATAAGGAGCAGATTGAGCTAATGAAAGTCTTAGAATTTTGGCAAAGTATATGGTGTGCAGTTCATGTAGTTTTTCTTGACTTTATAGTTAAGAATTATCCCTAATGTTGCAAAATATTTATGGGATCTGTTGGTATTGAAGATCTCAAGCTTGGCAGAGCTGTGGAATCTACTGAAGGAGCAGTTGCTCAGAAGAGAAACTTCTGTGACTATGTCCGTATGATCTCTTTTCATACTTAATAGGAAAGCTTATCAACATTTTTAGTTTGTCCTTGATTGTTGGAAACACAAGGGTTTTTTTTCTTTTTTTGTTTATGTCTATTGAAATCACATTCAAGACAAGCCATTGAACATCACAACTTGTTCGATAAGCTAGTTATGTAAGAAATTTCCACAAGTTGGTTGTTTATAATTTATCATTATAGAGCCTTTTCATTGCTGTTGCAAAGTAGTGTAGTCAATTCTTGATTCTTTGTTTTAGGGGTAATGGCAGTACAAAGTAATATAAAAATAGTATTTTCTTGACTTTGAGGTTATATAAAACTTTGGCTTATTTATCAGGTTTTACATAGGCTGATATTGAGTTTATCTTTTTCAGTATATTTCAATTGATGGAGGTGAAAGGTAGTTCCAAAATAAGTGAATTGAGGAGTAAAGTCTGAGAATAAACATTTATGTTTAAAAATTCATGTGAGGATAATTGGTAAATGATAATTTATATAATTTTCTAATAAATGAAATCAGTGGCAAAGAAGCTAAAACTTTTGTAATTAGATACTCAATTAAAAGTTTTAAAGTGGGTTCTTTTGTGAGGGTGATAGTGATAGATGTTAAGTTTTCTTTCCTGTTTTGTTTCAGAAAAATCGGAGATGGTGCCAGGCTGCCCGTTTATCTATATCATCCGGAAGGATGTAGATGTTTACTCTCAAATCTTGAGAAAACTCTTTAATGAATCCCATGGAATCTTTGTGGGCCTCCAGAGAATTGAAGAAGAATTGACTGGAAAATCCAGAAAAGCTCAGTAAGTAGGCTGCTGATAGGTGCTGAAGTCCATAACTAAATTATGAAAAGCCCAATGAAATGCATCCTTGTTCTTTTGCTGATGAATGGATCTCCTGGAGAAATAAGAGACTCCTGGTTCTACTTTGTTGCCTCTGTACTGGGCAGTGTAGGTGGTCAGGGATAGAAGTGTCTTACAGGGAATGTGCAAATGGCTTTTGATTGACTTGCTGGCTTGATAAGTTTTCTTTGTTTATATTCCTACTACATTTACCCTCCAAAGAAGACAGTTTAGGCCAAATAGGCACCTGAGAGTGATTGAATGAAGTCCCACTGTTGGAATATTTTGAAATTAATATAAAAATGAGTTTCATCTTGTCTTTAAAGAATTATTCTCAAGGCATTTTTTGGCAGGAGACCAAGAAACTATTGTACTATTTTTTATAGACTAAGATTGTTTGAAGTGTGGTTCATGAGTTAACTGCATCAATGTCAGGTACTTGTTAACCCCACCTCAGGTCATCAAAATCAAAATTTCTGAAGGTGGATCCTAAAATCTCCAGGTGAGTCTTAAGCATTGTGGAGTCTGAGAACTGCTATATTAGAGTTTTATCAGTGTTCATTCATATGGTTAGGGCATGGGCAGTGTTGATATTTGTGTTGAAAAAAACCCAGTTTTTCCCTACTCCTATGTTTCTGCTTTACTCTTACACTATACCAACTCATAACAACAGATGTGTGGGAGTTTTCTCCCACCAAAAGCAATTCTCTGACACCAGCTGGGTGTCCTACAATTTAACTCAATTCTACCTGGAGATAGTGTCAGATCACACAGTTTAAGGGCTCAGATGCTAATTGCAAGTAGTGGGTCCCCAGGTTACCCACAACTTCTGTCTGACTTGCCTACAAATCAGAGGTTCCCGTGACCCCCTCTGGTTTGATTAATTTGTTAGAGCAGCAAGCAAATCAGGGAGACACTTATGTTTGCCAGTTTATTAAAGTATATGATAAAAAGGGTATAGACGGACAGCTGGATGGAGAGATACATAGGGCAAGGTCTGGTATGGTCCTGAGCACAGGAACTTCTGTCCCTGTGGAGTTGGTATGTCACCCTCTTGGTACCTGGATGTGTTCCCCAACCTGGAAGCTCTTTAAACTGCGTACTATTGGGATTTTATGGAGCCCTGTGTCAGCGACCTGGGATGAAGACCAGATATGTATTTCTTTTTTTTTTTTGGCTGAGGAAGATCAGCCCTGAGCTAATATTTGTTGCCAATCTTCTTGTTTTTTTTTTGGCTTGAGGAAGATTAGTCCTGAGCTAGCTGTGCTAGTCTTCCTCTACTTTATATGTGGGTCACTGCCACAGCATGGCCAACGAGTGGTGTAGGTTTGTGCCCAGGATTTGAACCTGTGAACCCAGGCTGCTGAAGTGGAGTGCACTGAAGTTAACCACTGCACCTGTATTTCTTATTATAAATCACAATATCACAGTTTTTACTTCCTTGATAAGCATTTTACAAATGAATCATCCTGGAGGATACCCTGGTCAGCTTGTGTGTGTGTGATTACTGGTTTCAAGAGGCTCTCGTACAGAATATTGGTGACTCAGAGAAATCTGTTACCACTTCTAGGGAAAAAACATGTCAAAAATCTTGTAATTTCTGGGGCTGGCCCGGTGGCATAGTGGTCAAGTTCATGCACTCTACTTCTGGTGGCCCGGGGTTCGCAGGTTCGATCCCAGGTGTGGACCGATGCACTACTTGTAAGGCCATGCTGTGGCGGCGTCCCATATAAAGTAGAGGAAGATGGGCATGGATGTTAGGCCAGGGCCACTCTTTCTCTGCAAAAAGAGGAGGAATTGCAACGGACGTGAGCTCAGGGCTAATCCTCCTCACACACACACACACACAAAATTCTTGTAATTTCCTGAAGGCAGGGACCCTGTCTTATTTATATGGGCCCTCTGTTCCCGCATCTCCTTACACATCTATACAGTAGGCGCTCTAAAACGTTTCCTGAATGAATAAATGAATGAATATGTAAATGTCCTACTAACAGTGGGATGGTAGCTCCTGTTTTGTGCTGGTGTGGGGGCGGGGCGGGGCAGCATATTATGGTTTTTTTTGGCCGGTGAGTTATTTATCTGGGCCTGAATCTTGACTGTGAAAAGGGGTACAGAGTAGTGAGGGTTAGGTGAGATAATGTGTGCAAATTGTTTCACCCCCTGCCAGCCCTATTGTAGGCCATATATAGAATGTAGCTACTATTCATTTTTAAATGGAGCCAATAGGTGGCCTGTAGGTCTCTTCCTCTAGAACTAATAATGTTTTTCTTGCTGAAGATCTGCATGTTGGTAACTAACAACCAATTGCTTTCTTGTGGGTGGTCGTTTTGTTCTGTTTCCTTTTTTAAAAACTTTACTTTGAACTAATTTTAGACTTATAAGAAAAGTACAAAAACAGTAGATTTCTGTACATCCCTCACCCAGCTTCCCTAATGTTAATACCTTATATAACCATATTACTGTTACTTAAACCAGGAAACTTAAACATTGATGCAATACAATTAACTAAAGAACTTATTTGAATTTCACCAACTTTTCCACTAATGTCCTTTTTTTCTCTTCTGCAACTAAATGAGGTTGCATTTAGTTTCTTCTTAGTCTCTTTCATGACCTTGACACTTTTGGAAAATATCGACCGATTATTTTGGAGACTGTCCCTCAATTTGGGTTTGTCTCATGTTTTCTCATGATTGTACAAAAGTTATGCATTTTTAGCAAGAATATCACAAAAGTGGTGTGATGTGTCCTTCTCAGTACAGCATATCACGGGAGTCATTATGTTGATGTTTTGTTACTGGTGATGTTGACCTTGATTACTTGGTTAATGTGGTTTCTATTTCTACTGGGTTTCTCTACTTATAAAGTTACCATCTGTCCCTTTGTCCCTATTTCTCCTCAAATTTTCAACCATTAATGTTAGTGTCCGTCAGTGAGTCTCATCTGCAACAATTAATATCAGTATGGATTCATGGATATTTTATTCCATGAGTTGCATCCTATTTTCTTTTGTTGCTCAGGTTGTTCCAGCTTTGGCCATTAGGAGCTCCTTCAGTTTGGCTCCTGTCTCTCATCAAGTGCCTATAGTTTTTTGGGAACTTCCTTACTTTCTATCACCATAAGGTGTTCCAGGCTTATCTTCTATGTCATTTTGTTTTTTGTAGATTGGTTCGAGTGAGTAAAAACTACCGATCAGTCATAAGAGCGTGTATGGAGGAAATGCACCAGGTTGCAAGTAAGATTTTGTGTGTATATATGTGATAGTAGTTGAAGTATTTATCTGGCTGTAAATACTACGAGGTAAACTCTGATTGACATTCCAGTTCAAAACTCTTGTTTTCCCATCTTATATAATCCTTAATTTTTTGGCAATTGTCTTGAGTACGTTTTTTCAAGTTAGAGTGTATTGAGTTGACTGGTATGAGGCTAAAGGGCCAAATAAAGGATCTTTGAAAATCACATTCCTAGTTCTTTGATCTTGGTGATTTAAAGTCACCATAACCACAAGAGCCACATGACTCCTGGATGCCGGATAGGGTCTTATGGAACATGATGGTCTCTACTTGCTGTTTGCTGTGGTGCAGTTGACAGTGCTGCTTGTAACTTAAGGAACTTGGTTTGAGAATCATTGATCCACAACAAGGAGATAGGAAGCATTTTAAAAAAATCTATAATAAAAGTGGGTAGTCATTAGAAGACACAAAGCCACAAAACCCGGCATATATGAAGCTAAAACAGTAAGACTGCCAGTTTCATTGCTCACTTAAAATGTTTTGTGTTTTGTTAGTTGCTGCTAAAGATCCAGCCAGTGGCTGCCAGTTCAGCAGCCAGGTAAGGGGGGCCATCTTTGTTGTGCTGGCACCTTTATTTCTTTCTGCATCTTCAGCACCCACCTGGGGGGGCTTTGCAGTCACTGTTTTTGCTGAAGTTTCTCTTCTTTCCAGGTAGACAGGCAACTCCTTGGGGTGATAAGGATTGTCTTGAACTTCCTGGTGCTCCTTTCAAGGCCTAGCACATCGGAACCCAAGGATGTGCTTGATAAATACTCATATGAGTTTTCAGTTCTTAACCACATTGTGTCACCTGAGATAGTGAGCTGAGCTTTTGGAACCACTGCTTAGTCTTATAAATGGTACTCAACTCATAAACCAGCATTTTTACTGAGCTGCAAGTTGTTATACTTTAGTTGGAGCTGGAAGATGACTTAAAGAATTCTCTTTCTTTGGTAGAATCTTGGTATTGTTCAAACTCAGTAATGAGTAGGGACTGATGTACTATCTCGGAATTCCCTTTTATTTTCCCTTAGGAATAAGATATTCTGTATTTGTCCACAGAAGGATGGTGGGGAAGAAGAGATTGCATGTTCCTAAGGGCAGGGTTCAGACCTGATTTATTTTGGGATCTTATATTGGATTTGCCTTTTAATAGACTGTTTCCTAAACTTCAGTCCCTCGAATACCAACTTCACAATTTTTGCTGTATCTAATATTTCTTTTTGTGTGTCTGTGAGGAAGATTAGCCCTGAGCTAACATCCACTGCCAATTCTCCTCTTTTTGCTGAGGAAGATTGGCCTTGGGCTAACATCTGTGCCCATCTTCCTCTACTTTATATGGAATGCTGCCACAGCATTGCTTGACAAGCGGTGCATCTGTCCGCACCCGGGATCTGAAGCTGCGAACCCCGGGCCGTCGAAGCAGAGTGTGCAAACTTAACCACTACGCTACCGAGCCAGCCCCTATATATTTCTTATATTATTATTTACTGAATGTTTTTCTAAAAATCATCTCTCCATTGTTACTCAAATAAAGCCTCTTCCTGAACCATAACATACATCAAGATCATGGGTGTGATGAGCTAGTTATATTTTTCTAATGCACATTAAATTAAAACCACAACCATTAAAATAAGAAAATGTTAGTCTGTGCCTCACCCCGTTTATTCTCTCACTGGCTGCCCTGTGGGAAGCTCTGCCATAGGAATACTCAGTGAATGTTGAGTTAGTGATTGACCAGCGTGTGATTCAAGCCCTGCTTTTCTTTGCTCCAAGAGCAAATCTTAGGAATGTTTTCAGTCAAAACTTTGTCTCCCTTTCTTCCTTAGGTCTCTATTTTGTCAGCAATGGAGCTCATTTGGAACCTTTGTGAGATTCTTTTTATTGAAGTAGCCCCAGGTAAGCAGAATCATCCTGTCACAACTTCAAAGGTGTCCTCCTTCCCTTTCCTCTTTGTCTTCCCTGTGTGTTCTGATGAGTGTTTTTTGCTGAGAATGCTCTTCATCAACATAACCATCAGAAAGCATTACATAACACCTGAAGAAGCCTGCCATTTGGCCAGATAACTGCAAAAAGAATCAGACAGAATGCCTTCTAGAAACCTAGAATGTTAGGTAGATGACCCCGGGAAAAATACCAACAAAACGTATATTAAACTAGTGTCCGAAAGGAGTGGTCAATATTTATATCATGGACCAGTCAAGCTTAAGAAAGTTTTAGGAGAGAGGCATGGAACAGGTTCTTCCTCACAGCCTCGGAAGGAGCCAACTCTGCCAGCACCATGATCTCAGACTCTAGCCTCCAGAAGTGTGAGACAATAAATTTCTGTTGTTTAAAATAAAAAAAGAATTTAAAATAAGAAAAAAGAAAGTTTTAGGAATGTGAGGAGGAATTAAGTGGTGGGAGGCAAAGTCACTTTGAGAACTAGTGATTGGGGTGGGGGCAACCCTGCACATTAACTGTCCACTCCAAATTATTCTGTTGATCAGAATTAAATTGTCAGTACAGTGTCCTGGCTTGAGTGGGCTCTCTTTAAGTCATTTGCCTTCTTTTAATGGTTTATGTTTGCTGTTATCCATAAGTGAGTGTTAATAATCTCTGTGCAGTCATAGCTTTTTATTCATACTCCTGCTAAAGCACTGAGCAACTTGAAATTAAAGTTAGTTGTTTGTATGCCTATCTCCTCCAGTAGATTTTGAGGGCTGTCACTATTTTTATCATTGTTGCATACCTAGCACCTAGTCAGTATCAGTCCCTAAATGGCCATTACTTACATAGCCACTGAGTGTTGCATAGTGGTAAAGAATCGGGGGGTGGTGGAGGGTGGTGAGGTCTAGGTCTCTATTCAGCATTTTCCAGGATTCAGTGAAAGGTGGAACTGCCTGGCACAGAGGAAATATTCTGTAAAAGTCTGTTTGCTAGCCCAGTCCTTTGTTCAGGACCACATGTGTGCCCACGTAAGAGGGATAAACGACTTCCTACATAGCTCGTCTGCCCTACATTCTCTGTCTGTACTATGGGAAAGTGGAATTTGCTGCAGATAAAGCTGAAGTTTTTGTGTTTGATGAGAACCTTTCCTCCCAGCCGGCCCTCTCCTCCTTCACCTCCTTGACTGGGTCCAACTGCACGTGTGTGAGGTGGACAATTTGTTGGCAGATGTTCTGGGCAGTGAGAATCCAAGCAAACATGAGCGCTTCTGGAACTTGGTAAGGACCTCGTGCAGCCTGGACCTCCCTGCCTTTCACCTCATATTCTTTTTTCCTCAGTGTTCGCAGGCAGGCCTGAGGGTCTGCTGAGCATGCACGTGCTTGACCTGGCTGTTTGAGTCTGTGATTATGGAGACACTCTTAGATCTTTTCTTCCTTGCTCCATGGGAGAGTTTAGAACTAAGTTATCATGTAAGAAAAGTAATGCTTTGTAGACTTTCCAGTGAGAAGGGAAATTTGATTTCTTTGTAGATCTGAGAGAGGACATGACGATAACACAAAACCGATTGATGGGGGTAGGGAGTTGATATAAATAAGCACGAGGGGTTGTTTGAAGTGATCGAAATGTTTTAAAACTGGGTTGTGGTGATGGTGCACAATTCTGTAAACTTACTAAAACTCATTAAATTATACACCAAATAGGTGAATGTTGATAGTGTGTAAATTATAACTTAATAAAGTTATTAAAGAAAAAGATGGATCCCTAGGTTATTTTGAATTATCAATTTGGAAGTCAATGTGTGTGTCAGGTATGTGCATGTATTCTATGCCAATGAGCATACATTTTTTCATTCACCTCTACTGACCTGTGACTGAAGTGAGAGGCAGCAGGGAGGAGGTTGCTAGTTGACCTGAATAATGGAAAGTTGATTAAACTTATAAAATCTGGAATTCAGGTGGGGAATTGTTGCCTTTGAGGCTATTTCTGGGCCTTTTGGTGCTGGGAGGTCTGTGCAGGTAAGGGGAGAGCCTTTGCTCGGGATGTATTGGGCCCAGATTTTGAGTCTGATTCATTCACTGAGTATTGAGTGCTGCTGTTTGCAAGGCACTGAGGAAACAACCGTGACCAAAGTGGGCAAAGATTCCTGCCTTTATAGAGCTTACTTCCTTGGTGGGGAGACAGGAAATAAATACTACCAAAATATGTAGCATGGGTAATAGTGAAGTGCTATGGAGAGGAATAAAGCACGGGAGGGGAATTGGGAGTGCTAGAGTGGGGGGAGTCAAGGAAGGCCTCACTCCTGAGGTGACGTGTGAATGGAGACCGGAAGGAGGTGAGGAGAGGAGCTGTGCAGATGAAGAGAGAAAGAGCTTTCCAGACAGCAAGACCTGCAGATGCTCTGTCCTAGAGACAGAGTAGGTTGAGGAACAACAAGGAGGCCATTGAGCCAGAAGCAGCATGAGCAAGAGGGAAAGTTGGGGAGATAAGAGCAGAGAGATATAGGGCCAGGTTTAGAAGGCCTCCTGGCCTGTCGTAGGACTTTAGCTTTTGGGGAGGCAATATAGCAAAGTGGTAAGAATATGGTCTGTGGTACCAAACTGCCCAGGTTATCATCCCAGCTCTGCCTCTTATTAGCTGTGAGGTCCTGGATCCTGGATGAGTTACGTAACAGCCTTTAGTTTCCTCATCTGTACAACGAAGATAAGTAACACCTACCTTATAGGGCTATTATGATAAAATTAGTTAAATGACACAAATGTGTATCAACTAGTTGATGGATACAGTAAGAGCTCTGTTTTACTTCTGAGTCAGATGGGATGAGGGGGGCTTTGGAGAGCTGAGCAAAGGAGAGCCGTGATCTGACTTAGGTTTTCAAAGGCTCTCCTGGCTGCCCCGCTGAGAACAGAGCAAGGGCGGAAACGAGACCAGTCTGGAGGCTGTGGTACTAAACCAGGTGAAGATGGTGGTGATTTGGATAAGCGGAGGAGCTGAGCAGAGGAGATTGTAAGAAGTGATTAGATTCTGGATGCAGTTTAAAGATACAGTTGATGGGCTTTGCTAATGGGTTGGATGTGAGCGTGTAAGAAATAGAAGAATGTGGGAAGATCAAATTGGTGAGCTGGAGGCAACTAGGTGTTTACTTTTGGACATGTTACATTTAAGATGCCTCTGAGGTCCAAGTGGAGCCATTGACTAGGCAGTAGGATATACAAGTCTGGAATTCAGAGAAGGAAGTCCAGGCTAGAGAGGAAAATTGGAGACTTGTCAGCATACTATATATCCTTGGCTCTTTTGAGCATGACTTACAGTAAGAAAAATTTTACTTTGTGTATTTTCCATATATACTTGTGTGTATATACTGTTGATTCTCATTATTCATGATAATTATGGTCTATAAAGTTGCCTGGAACGCTGAATTAGCGATTACTGAACCATTGCTCCTACGGGAATACAGGGTTCCTTTGAGCCTCTGGTCACAACATTTTTGTCAGCTGATCAATATATAACCTTGTTTTATGTGTTTCTGTTTAGAGACACTTTAAATATTAAAGTATTTAATATAGAGTGTTGATTCATTAACATTGAACTCAGGGCCACCAGCACTATAATGCATACCTGAACAAACCTTATCTAACATGTATTTTCTCCATACAACACATCACAGCCTTTTTGACACTTAGGAACACTGGACAGCACTTCAGGACTATGCTTGGGGCCCAAAAAAAAGCACAAAAATGTAAAAAAAAGTGGCACTAAGTGGATCGTGAAGAAGACACTTGTTTAGTACGAGAGCTGATATAAGAAGGTAGAGTGCTGCCTCGTTTGACCTCAGCTGGCAATGTGTGCCTCAAGTGACTCAGATTTTTTGCTACTTTGCATGTGTCCACAAATGATGGTGAAAGCACCTTGAATATTGATTTGGGGGTTATAAATAAATTTTAGCGAGTAGACAAATTCACTGAATAAAGAGGATGAACTGTATATATATTGAGTATGTGTATATATATATATATTTGAACTGAAACTTTTATAAACCCATTTATAAACCATTTATTTGATGCACTATGATATTTTTTGTTTCATTTGATTTTTAAAAGTTGGTCACGACCTGTAATAGGTTACAAGGTGCAGTTTGAAAAGCATGGTACAGGTTAAAACCATGAGACTGGGTGAACTAGATGACCATGGAGGGAAGAAACCCTCACGCTTCTTCAAGGCTAGGAAGCCAAATTATGGATGGAGGGGACTGGCTTCCAGGCCTCCTGTGAATGCTCATGTTCTTGGTTGTCCTCTCAGGTGACTGGCTTGGTGCTGCAGGGCCGGCTGGACGAGGCCCGACAGATGCTCTCCAAGGAAGCCGACACCAGTCCCACCTCTGCAGGCATGTGCCGAGTCCTGGGGGACCTGATGAGGACGATGCCTGTTCTCAGCGTATGTGGGAGCAGCCCTGCTCTGCTGGGTCACGGGAGATGGGTTTTCATTAAGCATAAGGGGTTTGTGTGGTGATGGCACCTTGCTGCATCTCTCCCCTTAGCCTAGTACCACTCAGACACTAACAGAACTGGAGCTGAAGTGGCAGCACTGGCACGAGGAATGTGAGCGGCACCTCCAGGACGGCACGTTCGCCTCCAGTCCTCACTTGGAGTCTCTCTGCAAGGTCTGTGTGGGAGGCAAGTCCAGGTCGGGCTCCAAATTGGCTTCCCTCAGGGGCTGTGGCACCCAGCACAGCCATGGCAGGAACTTGGTCCTCCTTGGACAGGGCTATCCGTTGGCTCTGATGGGAAGGAGAGAGCTTTCAGACTAGGTGTTCTAGTTGAGATCAGGAGGGTCATAGAGAAGTTGCTTCTGGAACTAAGGGAAAATGTCTCTCTCCTCAGATCATGCTGGGAGATGAAGCTGCCTTGTTGGAGCAGAAGGAGCTTCTGAATAACTGGTATCATTTCCTAGTGACCAGGCTGCTGTACTCTCATCCTACAGTAAAACCCATTGATCTGCACTTCTATGCCCAGGTGAGTCTGAGTTCTGTGCGATCAGGGTAGGGAGTAGGAATCCTGCAGGCTCTGTTCCCTGCTGAGTCATTTTCAGTGTGTGGCCTCTTTGAGTTGAACCTCCCTGGAGAATAGGAAGGGGCTTCCCTTTGGCCCTTTTTGAAGGACTCCATCACCCTTCTCCAGGGTTCCCTACACAGCAGCCTTACCTGCCCCCTTGAGCCTCTGCTTCCATCTGGGGATTGAGTGGGTCCCCACTTTTCCACAGTCCAGCCTTGACCTGTTTCTGGGAGGTGAGAGCAGCCCAGAACCCTTGGACAACATCTTGATGGCAGCCTTTGAGTTTGACATCCACCAAGTGATCAAAGAGTGCAGGTAGGATCTGCTGCATCACCACCATTCTAACTGTCTTTAGGTGTGTAATTCAATGACATTAAGTACATTCACGGTATTGTATAACCATCACCACCATCCTTTTCTGGAATGTCTTGTTTCTTCTTGCTGGTGTCTTCACTTTCTTCCTGCAGACCTGCTCCCCTCTCCAACCACATGTAGGTAGATAACAGCTTCTCTCTGGACAAGCTTGGGGACCCTCCTGAGGCTTGAGGACTACCGTCTTTATAACAATTTCCATTTCAGGGATATTTACTTAAAATAACATTGCAGGAAATTACTTTGATGTTTAAAATCCAGAAAAAGCCAACAAACCTATTTCTTGGAACCCAGTGGACATGCAACCACCTTAAGGGACAGCACTTCTCAACAGTCTCACTCTCTAGTGAACCAAGGGCTATCACACCATCAGGCTCCTGGCTGGGTCTCTTCAGAGCAGGGATTCTACAC
This sequence comes from Tapirus indicus, assembly GCA_031878705.1. Taxonomy (NCBI): domain Eukaryota; kingdom Metazoa; phylum Chordata; class Mammalia; order Perissodactyla; family Tapiridae; genus Tapirus; species Tapirus indicus. Next base: position 54,231,354 of record CM062932.1, read on the forward strand.
CAGTCCTCTCCCCAAAAGGGTGTTTCGCCGTTGCATTGAACCTTCAGCAAGGCAGGAAAGGGAGTGTCAAACATAATGAATCAAACGTAAAGCTTTCCAGGAATTTCCATAGATAAAAAGTCAAAGACTTTCCCTTTCCTTCTTGGACAAGTGGGTGTTGCGCTGAAGACTCCTGGAAGGGAGAAAATTGGGAACTGCAGCACATAACCCTGCTCAAGTATCAAATTCACTGACCTCGACTGGATCTTTTTTAGTGGATCTGGGCAATGGAAAGGGTTCCTATCCTGCTACCTGCTCTTCCTTGAAGCTAGGGCTTCAAGAAAATAATGCTAGATTTGGAGAAAGAAAATGGGTTTTGTGTCAGTATTGTTTTCACAGACCTGTAAAATCGGGACTTAGTTGGAGCTAGATGATAACTTACAGAATTCAGCTGATGGTTGGTGGAGGAGGCATCTGCATGGAGGGGTTAGTGAGAATAACTTAAAAAGGCACACGTGCGTCATTTTTTGGCTTTGTCAGTGTCTCCTATAATTTGAAGTAACAGGCATTCCTAAATATACTGTCTCTTACAGCAATGGGTTATTTCCACCAGGGCTTCCTTCATAAGCCACATCTGGATATTTAGAAACAAAACAAATTTGAGCAGAACAAGGAGGAAGGACAATAAAAAGGGACAGCATCCTGTTCTTTTCAGTGACAGTAGAAGGAAAATAGAAGTGCCATTGAAGAGGAGTGGCTTTTATGAATGCCATACAAAACGGCATCCCCCTCATGTCAGTCACAAAGAAGGAAAGGTCAGGCTTGCAGCCCCTCAGTCTGAGCATCTCTCTGCCCTGGCAAGTAGGAAAGAATCTGAGGTATTTCTGTTAGCTGTAGATTTTAGAGCTTGGGTTTTTCTCAGCAGGAAGCTACTTCCCATGCCATTCTTAAAGAGGCCCTGAAAAGAAGTTTCGGGACCTCATCCCAGGAAGTGGAAGAAGGGCCGAAGTATCTTCAGAGAGAGTGTTGGTTTTAGAGATGTGCCCTCCTGGATGGGAAGGATTGGATTTGAGGTCTTGCAAGCACTTGGTTTCTCATGGGTTGTACCAGTCAGACCCAAGTTCGGTTCCTGGGGGAGAGGGGAGCATCTGTCTGGAGTTGGGCCAGTGGGCTGGTGGTATAGGGAAGCCTTGCTGCTTTGGGTGTGATGTCAAGCTGGGATCATGACTACCCCGTGAAAGGGGAATGAGGGGAAACCTTTCTAAAGGTGCTGGAAGGGAGATTTCTTTCCTTCTTTTTTTTTTTTGGTGAGGAAGATTTGCCCTAAGCTAACATCTGCTGCCAATCTTCCTCTATTTTATATGTGAGCCACTTTCACAGCATGGCCACTGATAGAAGAGTGGTGTAGGTCCACACCTGGGAACTGAACCCGGGCCACTGAAGCAGAGCGTGCTGAACTTAACCATTAGGCCACTGGGGCTGGCCCAGAAGGGAGGTTTCTGTGGGCACCTGATTACCCCATGTCAACTATGCCAGACCTAAGGCGCAGAAAGGGCAGTGTGAGGTCCTGAAACAGAGCATAAAGGTCCTTGGAGGCCAGAGTTCATCAGCCACTGCTGAAGGGCCACATGTTTGCCTGTTATCCCCTGTGGTTTGCAACTTCCTCTAAAAGCCAGTTCTTTGCTGTCTGGCAGAAGGAAAAGGAGCTGGCATGCATTTCACTGGGAGTTAGGCAAGATGGCAGCTTCCTGGTGCTCTTAAAGTCCTCCAAAAATATCAGACTAAAAGGAAACAGATCTTTCTTCAAAAACTAAGAAGAGATCCAGTTTAATGTTTGTTTAATCTAGAATCTTCTTGCCAGAACTTTGGCCCAGCCCATAACTTTGGCTGCAGGGTGCAGCGGTATGTGCACACCCTCATGCCCCTAGAATAAGGTCCACAGCTGCCAGAACTCAGCTAGGCAGAGGGAGGGACAGGCAGTGGTTGCTGCAGAGCCACCAAAAAGCAAGAACTAGGTTGGGGTAAGGCCGTGACAGCAGCCCCAGTGCAGGGCAGATACTCCATTGGAGGGTTATGGTTGTTTCCTCAGGGTAGGGCCTTCACCATGGCTGATCTTCCTGGCTCCAGAGTTCTCCCTGTTCCAGCAGAGGCCACTCCAGAGATGTTAATTAAGCCTTCCTCGAACGTCTTTGGACCGTGAGGTGGTTCGTCTGTTCCGTGTGGATGGTGCTCTCAGAATTCTCCATTATATGTGTGTGAAGACCTAACATCATTGTTCAGACTTGTCCAGCTTTGCAGGGAGACCATGATTGCCTTGTCCAGGTTCAGTCACTGGAGCCATGTTATTAGTTCTGTGGTCACTGCCCTGCAGCCTTGAAGGCTGATATATTCCTCTGCAGAGACACTCAAGGGCTGCACAGATTGGAGCATGCTCTTTTTGCTCGGGGCCCTCGTGGCCTCCTTAGCTCTGAGTCCTCCACAGCCACCTTGCTGGCTGTTTTGCCATAACCATCAGGTAGAAGTCTGGGTAACAGCAGATGTTCCAGGAGGCAGAGATGTCATTTCCTCTCACCCAGCCCACTCCCATCTTTTTTTTTTAAGTGCTAGTCATCCAACATTCATTGGGCGTCTATTGTGTGCCCCACACTGTACCGAGCTTTGAGATTACAGCAGTTTTTCTTGTATGGAATTTACAATCTAGACCAGATGTTATGGGACCCCTTAAGAGAGGATCCTTGAGCCAGCCCTGATGGCCTAGTGGTTAAAGTTGGGTGCTCTCACTGCTTCGGCGGCCTGGGTTCATTTCCTGGTCGCAGAACCACACCACTCGTCTGTCAGTTGCCATGCTGTGGTGGTGGCTCACACAGAACTAGAAGGACTTACAACTAGGATATACAACCATGCACTGGGGCTTTGGGGAGGAGAACAAAAAAGGAGGATTGGCAACAGCTGTTAGCTCAGGGAGAATCTTTCCCTGCAATAAAAGAAAAGAGAGGATCCTTTATCAGAATGGAAAGTCAGGAAAAGCTTTTTGAAGGAGGCTGGACTCAAATTGAGTCCTGAAAAGTTCAGTGAAGAACCCAGAAAAGGTCATATTAGGCAGAGAGAAAAGCGTGGGAAAAGGCGTAGACAGGAAAGCAATAAGGCCTGTTACCTGCCTCAGGATCTGCAACTGTCTCCTTAGAACCAAAGACTGAGAGGAGGGTTGAAGTGGTGACAGAGGTAGGAAAGGAGTCAGAGTATCAAGACCAAATAGACTATTCCCAATAGTTTTTTTCTCTATGCAATGTTTTCTACCATTTATGTGTTTGCTCTTTTTTTTTTAATTTTTATTGATGTCTTAATAGTTTATAACATTGTGAAGTTTTAGTTGTACATTATTGTTTGTCAGTCACCATAGGATGTATCCCTTCACCCCTTGTGCCCACCCCCCACCTCTCTTGCCTGTGGTAACCACCAACCAGTTCTCTCTGCCCATATGTTGTTTATATTCCACATATGAGTGACTACCAGTTCAGTTTGGTAGTTCTGTATGATGATTCTCTTAGTTTTCTCTTTACTGGTCATATGTGATTCTGTTCTGGTTATTTGTTTAGTGGTTACCATGAGGTTTGTGTAAAAAATCTCGTGGATGAGATAGTCCATTTTCTGATGGCCTCTTGTTTTCTTAGATTAAGTCGATTCGATCCCTTTCCTTTTCCCCTTCTAAGTTATTAATGTCACTGCTTATTCCATCATGTGTTGTGTGTGTGTGTTTAAAGTGGTGAGTTTATATTTATCTTGGTGTTTTCCTTCTCTTAATCTTGATTTTTATAATTAAGTGTTTGCTAACCTGTTCTGATAGAGAGCTGCAATTTTTCTGGTTTAGTTTCCTTGCTCAAAACTTTGTATCCCCTTTCTCTCTTTTTTTTCCAGGCATAAGGGCCTTCTTGAGCATTTCTTGTAGTGTGGGTCTTGTGGTGATGAACTCCCTTATTATTTCTCCATCATATTTGAAGGATATTTTTGCTGGATAGACTATTCTTGGCTGAAGGTTTTTGTCTTTCAGGATTTTGAATATATCATTCCAGTCTTTCCTAGCCTGTAGAGTTTCTGTCAAGAAATCAACTGAGAGCCTGATGGGGAATCCTTTGTATGTTATTTTGTTTGGCTGCCCTTAATATTTTTTGTCATTGACTTTTGCCAGCTTTGCTATTATGTGCCATGGAGTTGGTCTTTTCATGTTTATATATTTAGGAGATTTGTTGACTTCATTCACTGTTATTTCCAGCTCTTTCCCCAGGTTTGGGAAGTTCTCAGCTATTATTTCTTTGAACAAGCTCTCTGCTCCTTTTTCCCTTTCTTCTTCTGGAATACGTATTATCCTTATGTTACATTTCCTAATTGAGTCTGATATTTCTCGAAGAATTCATTTCTTTTTAATCTTAGTTCTCTCTCCTCCTCTGGAGCATTTCTGCATTCTTATCCTCAATAATGCTAATTCTTTCCTCCATATTGTCAGTTCTGTTCTTTAAAGATTCCAGATTTTCCTTTATCTCATCCATCCTGTTTATCATCTCCAAGATTTCTGATTGGTTTTTGTTTATGGTTTCAATGTCTTTTGTGTAGAAATTCCTGCATTCATTGAATTGTCTCTCTGAGTTTTCCTGTAATTCATTGAGTTTTTTAATGATAGCTATTTTGAATTCTGTGTCATTTAGGTTATAGATTTCTGTGCCTTCAGGGTTGGTTTCTGGGTGTTTGTCATTTTCCTCTTGGTCTGGAGATTTAGCATAGAGCCTGCAGATTTTGCCTTACTATTTCTCATGGTGAGGATATCTGGTCACAGTTTCCATCTGCTGCCACTGGGTGGGGGTCACAAGCTGTGTATTCTGAGCCCACTGCAATCCCCAGGGGGATTGTGCTGAAGCACAGGGCGTGTCGGGGGAGGGGCTCTCTCTTTCACCTGCCTGATCCCGGGGGCTTCTTTCTTCCCTTGCTGTCTGCTCTCCTGGGGTGCCTGGATGTTCACCGCACCCCTGCAACAGTTCATCGCTTCCTTGTGGGAATTTTGCAACAGTCTGTGAGAGCATTTGGAGGGTGATAGTTTTCCCGAAGAGGGCCGCCCTTCCCCACTCTCTGTCTGTGAGCTGTGCTGACTGGTGTTGCCGATCAGGGAAGGGGAGTGTTTCTTCTTATCTCTCCCCACATCTTCTGGGGCTTCCTGCTCCTCCACCTTCAGGTGTACTGCTGCCTGGGTCTCTTAGAAGCCTTTTGTGGTGTATGATTGTCCTCTGTTGGTATGTGAATGATGTTTTTGTTGTATCTTAGGGGGCAGAGATTCAAAGGGGAAAGCTCACTCTGCCATGATGCTGATGTCTTGTGTTTTCCCAATAGTTTTGATTTTATGAAAATAGGGAGCTAAAACAGAGGAAACAGCCAGTGTAAAGACTCTGGGGTGGAAAGTGTGAGGATATTCAGCAGGACAGTGCTGTGAAATTTGTATTTGAGAAAAAGCAATCTGAAGAGTGTGGAGGATGGTATGGCTGGGAGCTGAGAGACCAATCCTAAGGTGAATACAGTCATTTGTGTGGAAAATGATGATACAGTAATGGTGATGATAATAATTAACATGAATTATTAGGCTAAGAGCTTTTATGGATTATTTCATTTTATCTTGCAACAAATCGTTGAGATAGGTGCTATAATTTCATGCCTATCTTACACAAATGAGGAAAGTGAGCCCTGGTAAAGTCACACTGCCAGCTAACAAGGGGCACTGTGGGTTTGGACCAAAAGCCTTTCACCAAGGTCCATACTGTTTACTGAGCTCTTAAGCACTAACCAATCTATCAATAAGTCTTATTAGCTCAACTTCAAAAATGGATCTCACAACCATCTACTTCTCACTCCCTCCACGTCTGTCACCCTGGCCCAGCCACCATTACTGTTGGCCTCAGCTATTATGGGTGGCCCCTAACTGGCTTCCCCAACATCATTTGATCCTATATTGTCCATTCTTACACAACAGCCCGAGTAATCTTTTAAGTCTTAAACCATGTCACTCTCCTGCTTACAAGGCCCTAAGTGGGCTGGCCTCTGCCTACCTTGAAGTTTGAGTCACTTGGGCTTCATTCTGAAGTGGAAACAAGACCACCTTACTTTCCACCCCAGAGTCTTCACACTGGCTGTTTCCTCTGTTTTGGGAATGCTCTTTCCCCCTGTCTTCCTATGGCAGGTTCCTTTTCATCCTTCAGCCCTCTGCTCAAATATCTGCTCCCTTTTGACTAATTTTCTATACAGAACTTATTCTGGGAGGCGTGGGGATGTGCGTGTATTTTTATATGTGAGAAGGCAACTTGTATTTACATCTTCTCAGTTTACACTTTCCCACCTTATATGGTATTTTATTCTTCCTTAGGACTGGTCATTTCTGATTTCATCTATTTTTGAATTTTTCATAAATTCAGAGTCTCAAAGCACTGTACTGACTATCATAATTCCTCCACTTTGACAATGAAACTGAAGGTAAAAGATATGAACTGGCCAGTCAGTGAGTAGCAGGACTGGATCTGAAGCAATTTGCAGTGTTTTTCCCATGGATCTGGATATGCTTCTCAGCATGTGCTTAGTGGTTGGTAAGCAGTTTAGTAGGGACAAGTTATGTTATCTTCAAGGTCAGATTTACTGGTTTTTATATTTATAAAGCACTATTCAAAAGAATCTTTTAAAAGCAATTTAAAATCTATTTTCCCAGTTTTTTTCTTAAAACAGTCCAGGTATGCAAGAGGTAAAATTACTTCCATTTTATAGAAGAAGGGGACTGAAAGAGGTAATGACTGACTGGAATGGTGGTTTTGAGTTCCAGTTATAGTACTTTTTCCATTAAACCACAGTCTAGTTAGCCAAATAACAATATTGAGTTCAACTGCTAATATGCAAAGGACCTTTGATGAAATCAGAAGTTAAGAGCAACAACATCATCCAGTGAGTTGCAGTTTGTTTGGGGGCTGCCATAAAGAGATATCATATTTATTGGGACTCTCTTGTCTAAAAAGGACAAGATCAAGAAGACATACAGCAGAATTAACAAAATTATGAGAGCCATGGCTAAAGGAAAACTTGGACCAAGGAAGTACTCTTAAAAATTTGAGCATGGTAGTACTCTGTATAGCACATAACAAATTTACAGAACTTAGTATTCGAGGATGGTAGTAGAAATATAGGTGTCTTTCAAAATTGGCATAGATAAATTTTTGAATGTCAGAGACACAGCTGTTAATAAAGTTGGAATATATCTAATCTACAAAATGAATGTTAGGGAGGCCAACGTGATAGTCCACAATGATGGAATCCTGGAACAGAGGAGTATCCATATCCCTAAGATCATGGCAAAAGTTTTAAACATTTATCCAATAATTCAGTGTAAACCAATCCCTATCTATTTTTACGTCCTGAAAGCAGAACTTTTTACCTTAATGAATGATTACACTTGGGAAATTGCACCTGCCTTAATAGTCTGCTCCATCCACTTTACTTGTGGTTGAATTTGCCTTTTAGAAAGCAACCATTAAAGTTTCTTTTCCCTCTCCCAAGATTTAAAAGATAGTCAGGCATTATATACAAACAGAGAAAGGCCTATGCCAAGTAACAAATGAAAAATATAACTCAAAATGATGTATGCACCCTGACGATAAATGCATTGCTGTACTCTATACAAAATGATGCTAGAGAGTTTAGAAACAGCTGGTGATGTAAAACAGTGATTTCCAAGGAACTTACTTAATCAGACCTTTAGAGAGCCCTAAGAAACCTTCATTTTTAACAGGGTCTCCAGATAATTCTAGGTTTTGATTAAAAGTGTGGTTTGGGGAAGGACTTTCAGCCTTCATGTGTGTCAGATTACAGATACAATAAAATTAAATTATAAATCATGTAATTGAACAAAAAATAATTTCTTTATACAAAGTATTAATAGATACTAAGCTAGTTTTTAAAGTGATACCATATGTATATAGTCGTATTCATAAAGATAAGTACACTAATCAAAAGCTATACAAGATTGAGGAATATTAACAGCAAATCCCAATGCAGAGATATTCCTCTGAATTCCGTGTTTCATCGAGCATCAAAAACCACCAATCTTTTAGTCTTTTTCTTATACATTATTCTGTATACACATTCTCTGCATCTGACTGGATCCCTGGATTTTATTTCATGTTCTGTGTGACACTCTCCATAAATATCATTGGCTGCTGCTTTGGGGCTCAAACGTCCTTCCGGGTGTCCACTGTTAGTCCCCAGGTAGCAGAGAGAAACTTCTCACTCTGCAATTCCAAACAGATTCTGGCTGGTTGCTGTCCCTCCCTTCCTTTTCAAGCAAAGGACATGTGGGGTTCCTGCTCATGCCCCACTCATGTGGGCCATGGCCTCCCACGCTGCCTTTCTTTCTTGCCTTGTCCTAGCATTGCCCTAAGCAACTGGTGGTTTGTGGCTCATCTGACAGACCTACTGGATCACTGCAAACTTCTCCAGTCGCACAACCTCTAGTAAGTGCACCGTGGCCACGCCAACCCTCTTCTCCCCACCACCCAGGCCCTCAAGGATGGGATGAATCAAATGCCTGGAAGGGAGGGCTAGTTGGGCTGCAGAAGCAGGCCTTGAATGGAGCAGGCCAGGAGTTTTGGTCTCATGTTATTTTATTCCAGCTTTGGATCCAACATGAGAGAGTTCCTTCTGCTGGAATATGCTTCAGGACTGTTTGCTCATCACAGGTAGGAACAACCCAAGGGTGTGGGGTGGCAGCGGGGTGCTCTTCAGTACATGGGTGCCATTTGGAGCTTGGACTGTGTTCTCTCCCTTCTGGTTCCCTGAAGGCTACAGGAGTCTAGGGGAGGAGCCGCCTTGGTGCCAATCCCTGAGCTCTAGAGCAGCACCTGGGCTCACCAGGCCCTCATGTCTGTCCTCCTTGGAACTTTGCAGCCTGTGGCAGCTGGGGGTGGATTACTTTGACTACTGCCCTGAGCTGGGCCGAGTTTCCTTGGAGCTGCACATTGAGCGGATCCCTCTGAGCACCGAGCAGAAAGCCCTCAAGGTGCTGCGGATTTGTGAGCAACGACAGATGACTGAGCAAGGTGAGTCGGCCGTCTTCCCAGCACACCCTCTGTGCTCACACCATGCCACCCAGACTGGAGAGAGGCCGGGCAGTGCATTCCAAGAGGAAACCAAGACAGGAAAATTATTGGGGAGGGACAAAGAGCTAGGGATCCATTGGGACCTAGAAGCAATCGAGCACATTGCCTTTTAAAAAGGTCCTGACCCACTACTTCTCTCATACTTACTCCAAGAGGTCAGGGCTGGGGTCAGCTTTGAGTTTACCTGTCCCAAGCAGGTTGCTGTTGCTGCTAAGGCTGGCTCAGTGGGGAAGCAGGACGGGAGGTGGCTCAGGAAGAGCACAGGGAGGACACAGTGATGGAGTTCACCTCTTCTTTCTCCCCTCACTGTTGAGGGATAAGAACGTAAGTTCTTATTCTTCCCAGAGGCATTTGCATGTTTGTGACCGTCTGAAAGCATATGGCATTCAAGAATCAAGGGATTATAGGATTTTCAGCACCTGGACTGATAATGGAGGAACTGATCTGTGGGGAGCAATAAAGGTCTTTTTGCCACCTCTGAAATCAAACCCACTCACAAAGCATATCCTGCCAGGGTGGGTCATACTGTTAACAGAGCCAGGGGACAATTTATAACCCCCAAAGTTCCCAGTTCTGCTGACCAAGCTGTATTTGAAACTCATGGAAAGGCCGTGGAAAGCTCAGAGGAAGTGGGAAGCCTGCTCCTATACCAGTAGGATTCAGGAATGGAGTGATCTGTAGGGTGAATGGTTCACCTTTTCTCTTGTCCCCTGCACAGTTCGCAGCATTTGTAAGATCTTAGCCATGAAAGCTGTCCGAAACAATCGCCTGGGCTCTGCCCTCTCTTGGAGCATTCGAGCGAAAGATGCCGGCTTTGCCACACTGGTGTCAGACAGGTGGGTTTGACCGGTGTTGGCTGCTGGGGGACTGTCTGGGAAGTTGGGAGGCTGAGAAAGTGGGCCTGGGACTACTCTCTGATCTCTGAGCCCGGCCTTGCAGGTTCCTCAAGGATTACTGTGAGCGAGGCTGCTTTTCCGATTTGGATCTCATTGACAACCTGGGGCCAGCTATGATGCTCAGTGATCGACTGACGTTTCTGGGTGAGTCTCTTTGGCTCTGTCCCCTGACCCTTTGGCACAAGTGGACAGTTGTGGAGACTGGAGTTCTAGACTTCTCCAGTGTTTCTTTCCTGTTAAGTCCAAACTCCAAACCACATAGAACCCTGTGTGCCAGACTCTGCAAAGCATGGTTGGTAACATTTTATTTTCCAGTAATTTCAAACTTAAAGAAAAGTTGCAAAAGTAGTATAAAGAATAAGGAACTCCCATATACACTTTGCCCAGATTCACCAATTATTTATACTGTGCCTCATTTGTTTTATCATTCTCTCAATCAGGTTTTTGGGGGAACAATTGGAAAGTAAGTTGGAGACATTGTTCGCCTTTCTCCATAAATACTTGAGCATGTATTTCCTAAGAAAAAGAACCTTCTCTTACATAATCAGTTATCAAAATCAGGAGATTCAACATTGATACAATACTCTCATCTAATCCACAGTCCATATTCTGATTCCATCAGTTGTCCCAGTAATGTCCTTTATTGTGTCCAGGTTCACGAGTTTAGTTACTATGTCTCATTAGTGCCTCTGCCTTTCTTGGTGCTTCTTTTTTTTTTTGTGAGGAAGACCAGCCCTGAGCTAACATCCGTTGCCAATCCTTCTCTTTTTTGCCCAGGAAGACTGGCCCTGGGCTAACATCTGTGCCCATCTTCCTCTACTTTATATGGGACGCCGCCACAGCATGGCTTGACAGGCAGTGCGTCGGTGGGCGCCTGGGATCCGAACCTGCGAACCCCGGGCTGCCAAGTGCAGACTAAACCGCTGCGCCACCGGGCGGCCCCTCTCGGTGCTTCTTAACTTTGACATTTTTGAAGTTAGTTCAGCTCTCTTGTAGAATATCCTCAGTTTGGGTTTATCTGATGTTTCCTTATGATCAGATTCAGATTGTGTTTGGAGCAGGAATGGTACTTAGGCCTTGTGTCCTTCTCAAGGCTGCCTGTCCCCTTATTGGTGGAGTTTGCTCTGATCACTTAGTTAAAGTGGCGTCTTCCAGGCATCTCCCCTGTGCAGCACTGATTTTCCCTTTTATTTAATAATTCATGGATAGATACTTCGGGATTATTTAAATGTCTTGTTCCTCATCACACTTTGCACCCACTAGTTTTAGTAACTACTGGTGATTTTTCTGACTCTGTCATTCCTTGTGTTTTACTTGGCATTCCACTGTATGGAATACCTTCCCTTGGTCCCGTCTAGTCTTGCATTTACATCAGTAATGGACTCATGGGTTATTTGATTCAATGTGTTATAATCTATGGCTCTTGTTTATTTTGATGGTTACATTCTCCCAGGTTTGGCCCTTTGGAGCCCCTTCAAGTGTGTTTTGAATCCTTGTGGTCTCATTGGTCTTTGAGCTTGGGGAGAGCTCTGGAAGAATCTCCCTGCTCTGTGGAATGGCTGGTCTGGGGTCTCTCTTGTTTAGGGTTAGAGGTGACCTAGTGCTCTCTTTTCTCAATAGGAAAGTACCGTGAGTTCCACCGATTATATGGGGAGAAGCGTTTTGTTGATGCTGCTTCTCTTCTCCTGTCATTGATGACTTCTCAGATTGCCCCACAGTCTTTCTGGATGACACTACTAACAGATGCCCTGCCCCTTTTGGAACAGAAACAGGTACAGGTTGAATCCACAGTGATTTTCTTCTCTGTGTTTTGCAGTCCTTGATAGTACTTGATTCTGTAGTTGCTGCAGATGCGTGCAGCTGGCCCTCCCCATCCACAGGTTCCGTATCCGCAGATTCAACTAACCGCGGATCGAAAGCCCTATGATGGTTGTACCTGTACTGAACATGTACAAACTTATTTTTCTTGTCATTATTCCCTAAACAATATAGTATAACAACTATTTACCAAGCTTTTACATTGTATCAGGTATTAAAAGTAATCTAGAGATGATAAGTATACAGGAGGATGTGTATATGTTATATGCAAATACTACACCATTTTATATAAGGGACTTGAAATCTGTGGATTTTGGTATTCATGGGGGTCCTGGAACCAATCCCCACTGCAGATACTGAGGGAGGACTGTGTACATACATCATCTCCCAAGTAGGTTTTCATATGTATGCGTATTCCCCCATAGCACCCACTCTGGGAATCTGATATCCCCACAAGAAAAACTACTTAATTTGAAATGAGGCAGCTGTCTACTGACCATACTCAGCCCAAGGCCGTGACAAGAAGGGCCTGGGCGTGAGAAGAGGGTATACAAAGCACACTCCTCCAAAGGGCACGCAAGGAAGGCTGTATCTGAACTTGGGCCGGCTCCCAAATCTGTGCTAGGCCTTGGCTGGGGAGCAGCTAAGCAAAGCAGCCTCTCTCTCCTAGGTGATTTTTTCAGCAGAGCAAACATATGAGCTGATGAGATGCCTGGAGGACTTGACCTCAGGAAGGCGGGTGCATGGAGAGCCTGATGCCCAGCGACTCCAGGTCATTTTAGCTTTCCTGTTGTTGGTTCCACAATGGAGATGAGAAAGCCTCCCTCATCTCCTGCTCCCCCCACCTCCCTACAAAAAATGCTGGCCCCTTACAAACTCATGTACCTCTTAAGTTACCTCTTAACTTATAACGGTGACACGCCAACTTCTTTTAGGAGAAAATGGGGTGATTTTAGTGTTCTGGTCTCTATATTTTTTCTTTCCTGTCAATTAGTTGCAGTGGTCCTTTGCATTCAGAATGTTAAATGCCCTCTACCTACCTACCTTTGGATTAGGTAGAGCGTTTGGGAGCTTTAAAGAAGGAACACTTCCTGCTGTCCCTCATGCTGGCTCTCTTTGCTTTTAGGATGATGACATAGAGACCACCAAGGTGGAAATGCTGAGACTTGCTCTGGCACGAAATCTTGCTCGGGCAGTTATAAAAGAAGGCTCATTGGAAGGTTCCTGAGACCAGCCAAGAGCTGCTCCAATGTGGTATCTTTCTATGGCAATGTATATAAATTTTTAAAAGAATAAATGTTTTCTTTTACAAATATAAGGCGAATTCTTACCGAGTCTAGCTAGGGAGATTTTATCTACCTCCTGCAAACCTGAGGTGGCAAAAATTAAGAAAATACTTCTTATGTTCTTTGACATGAAACTCACTTCCCTGTCTCCTTAAAAAAAAAAAGCCACCCCAGAGGTTATGAATGGTGAGTGCAGTGCCCTTCTGCCTATAATTAGAAACTCGAACAAGAGCCTTCAGTAGTTTACTTGTGCTTCTGAAATCTGGCCTCACCTCAGAATCATCTGGAACACTCATCTCTTAACTTTCTGGTTATCTCCTTTAAAAAAGAAAAAGGTCCAGGAACTTACACTTTTAACAAAAACCTTAGGATGCCAGCACATCCACCTACATACATTTGGAATTTTGTAAGTGGCACCTTCCCCCCATTGGGTGAATGGTGTCTATATTAGAAGGATTCCAAGTAGGGAAAAAATGGTTTTATTTAACATGCAGCAAAACAAGGGCAGTGGAGTTGGTATATCCAGTACAGCTATTTGTCACAAAGCAGTGACTCAATAGTAACAAATGACACTCATAAGTAATTTTCATGTCTAAAGCTTATTATAAAGGTCCATTTCCACAGTAATCTCACAGACCTTCCCAGGGCTGCAGCAGCTGGTCTCTGCAGGTCTCTGGAAAGCGCTTGGATTTATTCCTTAAGTAGTGAAGTCAATTCACTTTTGGCCTGTCCTGCTGAAGCAGTGAAACCTGCTTGCTAAAGATGGGAGGGAAGGAGGAGACGACCTTTTGATGGAGTAAGGAAGACTGGCATGGGAGTAGGGAGGGATCAGGAAATGTGGTTTGTACCACCTTTCCCGGGAGATGGCTCTGAGCCCGTCTAGCTGAGCTCAGGTGAGCTGTGTGCTCTGACCCCAGCTGGGGGTTCTCACTTTCCTGTGGCCCTGTGAGACGTGGAGTCCTTGGCCCAGTTGCATCTAGTGGATGGAGTAGCTGGGAGAAACCAGCTGGGGCTGAGCACTGTTGAAGCAATAGGGTCTGGTGACTCTATTCAAGCATGACCCCTAATCTCACCACCTCCAGACCCAACAGCTCGCTGACAGTGCCCGTCAGCAGCTAGGGACAGTCAGGGTTTCTGGGCAGCAGGTAAGGACATAAAAGTCTAGTGCAATGTGCCTGATCCTGAGGCCTCCTGTTCCCGACCGTATGCCAAAACACAGGCCATCTGGTGGGAGGGGGGAGGCCAAAGCAGGAGGACGCAGAGGGTGGCGGGAGTTGTCCTCCCCTTCAGAGACTTGAAGGGCAGGAGAGCAGTTTATTTCATGCCAAGCAAGAGGTAGTGAATAGGATGGCCTGTTTCCACGGCAGGAGGCACACTTTTCCCAGAAAGCTATGAGTACCTGCTTCTGGAAAAGGGGAAACACTGGTTCTCTTCCATTTTCTTTCCTACCCCTAGTTTAGGCTGCCATGAGGCCAAGTTCTGTTTCTAATAGGCTGAGTTCCACATCCTGCTGAGATGTCCATAGGACACAGCCTGCTACCACCAGGGACAAGCCCATCATCCATTGGCCATTCTAGGATGATGCTGCCCGCAGAAGGCAGGGTTGGAGATTTGGCAGCATGCCAACTCCTTACTTTGCGCCCAGGGCCATTTGGGACCACTAGGCTTTGCCCACCTCCCTGGAGGTGGAAGCCAGAGCCTGCTAGCAGGGGAAGCACAGAGTAGCAGTGGGGGGCTGAGGCCTCTAGGGCTGTGAGGACATGGTCTTTGAGGGAGGGCCCCGAGTCTCTTTAGAGATCTGCCCCCTTGTGGCATCAGGGGATGCCAGCACGAGGGGAAAAACCTGCTCCAGTCTCGGGTCCATGTTCCCAGGGCGGTAGTGCAGAAGATCTGGGGCCACTCCCCACCCCTGACAGTACATGGCCACTTCAAGTCACACAGGTAGATAAAAACAGGTCCTTTTAGGGGCCAAAGGAGGAGAGATCATCACAGCAGCAGCTCGGCTCCCAGCAGCAATGCCCAGGACCCCTGTTCCATATCAAAGCTCTAAGCACTGCAGTTGGGACATGAGAACGACTGGAGCCCTCCTGTCTCGGGGCAGCCTGCCTGGGCTTCAAAGTGGAGATGGCAGCATCCTCTGGGGTCATAGGTTCCCCCATTGCTCCACAGGAGGGAACTGGTCCACCTCACCCACCTCCATGCTCAGCTGCTCCCCCAGGGTGAAGGTCAGCCTATACCGAAGCCTCGCTTTCTCCTGTGACAGAGGAACAGTGTGTGAGATGCCCTCTTCTCCGCTACCCTTGGGGCCCTTTCTGTGCTAAAGGATAGGCCCTGCTCCCACCACCCCATCCTTGCTCAGCCCCTGAACCAAGGTAGGGAAGGGACGTGGGTTAATGCTGCAGTATCATGACACTTCAGGTTGGGAGGTAGCTTCTAGGTTGGTCTCAAGGTCCCAATCCTGGGGCAACCAGGGCTTCAGGCTGGGACCTCCGGTTCTAGCTCACCTTCAGTGGATTGGCCAGCAACATGACCTGGGTGATAGCTGCAGGTGGCTGGATGGGGCTAAATGGAGAGAGTTCTGTCCCCGAGGGTGGCTGCAACTTCACTTTCATTGACTAAAGAGAGAGAGAAGCTCCTTTGAAGAGTGATGGCAGGTACCCCCTTGAGATGGAAACCCAGTATAGTCACAGTGGACAGACACGCTGCCACCTGCTGGTCACAGAGCCCCTCGATGTAGTGGGTTCAAGATAAAGGTAATTTCTGCCTCTAGAGGCCCCAGGTAGCCAGGGATACCTTGGGCACTGCGGCCTGCAGAACGATGCTCTTGATTGGCAAGGGAGCCGTATTCAGCATGGACACCACCACCACCAGCACGTCGGGCCGTCCTGGTGGACACTCCTTGGCAAAGTGGAAGAGGATGCGGAAGCCGTTTTTATCATAGGCTGTCACAGGAAGGGCACTGCCTGTAAGAAGGTGGCATGTGGGCGTGGAAGGAGAGATACCCACATGAGCCCTGGGGGTGTCTGCCAAGTAGGGAGAGTAGGGCGACCCTGTGGTGAATGAGGCTCCTGAAGGAGTCTAGGAAAGAACCTCTGTCAGAACCTCCCCAGAGTGCACAGTGGCAAAAAGCAGAAGCTGAGACAGCAGGAAAGCAGGTCACATTTGGCTTTAGGGACCCCAGCAAGAAAAGCCTATACCCACCCACCCATCCCACACTTCCCACATTGCTGCAACCTGTGGGCCCCACCTCCCCTCCCACTCTGAGCCTCCAACACCTACTAGGCTTGATAGATTCCAGGGGGACATGCACACTGGCCAAGGAGAGCTCGGGCCCCTTCATGGGGCTGCCCTGGGACTGGAAAGCAGGTGGCTGGAAGAGAGGGCTGCTGGGCCCAGTGGAGAAGGGGAGGAGAGGCCTAGCTGGGGTGGTGGTAGGGATCAGAGGGGAGGCAGCAGCCCCAGGGAAGAAGTTGGAGGAGACAGGTTTCGCCAGGCCTGAGGTCCTGGAAGGCAGGAAAGGAGCACAAGGTAAGTCAAGAGACCAAGCAGGGTTGCTGGGTCAACCTCTCAGAAAGGGGCCCCCAAGGCCAGAGCTGGCTCTTACCCCCTCCCTAGCTTCTAGATTCCAGCCTGACAGATCAGATCCCCAACCCCCCTGGAGCTGCCTCTGGTTCTGCACAGGCCCAGGCCCCAACCCACCCCAGCCCCACCTCTCCCACTCATTACGCTTTGGCCTCTTCTAGAAGCTGATCGAGGGCATCCAGCTGGTGCAGGGTGCCGTCACCCAAAGCTGAGCCATGGTACCCAGGGGCTATGGACTCAGCCTTTGGGGCCGAAGCTGGGGCCAAGCCAGTAGGGAACAAGAAGGAGCCGGCTTTGGGAGCAGGAACACTGGCTGGGACCACAGGAGCTGGGAAGGGGGGCGGCAGTGGAGCCTGGGAGTTGCCTGCAGGGGGTGCTGAGGGCTGGAGGAGAGGCCCATCTGAGGGGCTAGAGGCGGCAGTCCCAGGTTTGGGGCCAAAGAAGTCCAGGTCTGACTGTTCATTCTATTGGGAATGGAAAGTGTGAGTGAGCAAAGGGTGCAAAGGATCTGCTGCAGGTGGCAAAAGGTTTTGACTCTCCACCCCTTGGCCCCCTACACCGGGGGCCCTACTGCAACCCCACGGGACTAGCAGCCATTTGAGGACGGCCAGGGAAAGCCCTGGGATGTGATCCCTGTTCCCCGCCCCGCCCAGGGCAGTGCCCCAGGGTTAGGAATAGAGGGCTGTAGCTAACTGCAGCTGAGGACTAGTCGGAAAGGGGAGGAGAATATTATATGAAGGTTGTCAAGCACTTCAGTGACGTCAGCTGTGTCCCTACCTGGAACAGGGGCCACTGGCTGCTTCTAGCTGACTCTTTGGGAGGAGCACTGGGGGCTGGGTCAGCGAGGCCTGAGAACAGAGGAGACAACCGCAATGAGAAGAGGCTCTGGGCTTGGGCAGCCCCGGCCCCACCTCGCCTGAGGAAGGGTCACATGACAAAAGTGGTATCAGTGGGTGGCGGGGTGTGGAGGGTTCCCCAGGCAGCCTCCCCAGGATTCTCTTCAGTCCCTACGTTCAAAGGGAGGACCTCCAGGGCAGAGGGGAGCAGACCAAGACAGTTGGTCTACCGTATCCACTCTGGAGTCTATGCAGACTGCCCTGGCAGCCTGAGGGACACTGAATTTGACTTTCTCCCTACAACTGAAGCCTCCTTCCCCACCCTTGCTAATAAAGCACATGGGGCACCCCTCGGACCTCCGGCCGATTCCACATGCCTTTCTCTACTGGCCCCACCGGGAGAAGCCCTGTATGGCCTCCCTCTGGGACGTACCCAAGCAGAGCAGCTCCTCATCCAGCAGACAGAGGGCATTGCTTGTGCTGTTGGGCCCTGGGGGGGCCTCGGCCTGGCTGGACAAGTGGCTGCGCCCAGGTCCTGAGGTCTGGGGGGGTGGAGGGAGGATAGGGATGCCAGAGGAGAAGGGGGCAGGGGCCAACACTGGGGATGAGCTGCTTGGTGCATCCAACTCAGCAAGATCAATGAGAGTGCCTTGGTTACTGGAGTGGTTGTTTCCTGGATGGGCAAACGGAAGGGGACAGGAATAATTAGGGGCCACTCTAGTGGCTGCCCAGTAGGAGGCAGAACCCTGAGCACAGCCTCTGGCCTAATCCAAGGGCTTCTGTGCCAGGAGAACACTGAAAAACAAGAGGAAAAAGCCGTATCCACACCTGCTGGCCTCTGGGAAGCTGGAGGACTGCTGGGAATGGCTTAGAATCCCCTCGGGCCCTGAAGGGTGACATGCTGGTCAACCTGTACCCGTGGCTTAGTGGTGGGGACTGGGGCTGGTCTGGAATGGGGCAATGGAACATTTTACCTTCAGAGTCAGGCATGGCTGAGGTAGCCATCTCCCCATTGATGATCTGCCCTTCAACGATTGTTTTGTAAGAGTTGATGACCCGGGAGAGGTTGTCACTGGCCTGCAGGATGTCCCCTGGAGAAGAGACTTCTCAGTCCTGGCCATGACAACTCCCCCAGCACACAAATCCAAATTCCTGGGTCATCCTTGTCAACCACTCTTCACTCACCCAAACTACTGTCATTGTCCTCTGTCTCACTGGCTAGTTTGAATAAAGTCCGCCTCTTGTTCTCACACCTATCAAATAGCTCCTGAAAGAGACTCAGACATAAAAATCAGAGCTATAAATGCACTTGGAGATTATCTAATTCACCATTCATGCCCAGAAAATCGCAGGGCTCCCCTGTGATTCCACAATCAGTTACTCCATGATCTCCAGGATCAGTTCAGTTACTGGCAGAGCTGAGTCAGAGCACATGCCTTCTTGTTGCCAGCCTCCACCACACTGTCACCCAAGACATCTGCTTAGGTGGATAAGTCACCAGGAAGGATGAAGGAAAGTATGTCCCTTCCTGCCTCCCAGGCTGGCATGTGCTTAGAATTCAGAGTATCTATGTGACTGAGGATTGAGGTGCAGCATTAGGGGCACAGGGTGAGCCTCTGCCCAAATGTCCCCGAGGCAGAAGGCAAGACAGTGAGCAGGAGCGAGCCCAAGGGCAGGTCTGCGGAGTCACACAGACTTGGATGACATGCAACTATTCCCCCCTGGGCGAGTTAGCCGTAGCTCACATGTAAAAGGAGGGTGCCACCCCCTCTCTACCTGGCCGCAGGGCTGATTAATAAGTTATGGAACATCAGCTATGTGGCAGCGTCTTAGGGCAGGTGCTCAGCAAAGGCTGGCTCCCCTTTCTAGAGCCCAGCTCTCCTAGAGGCGGGCCTACCTTCATGAGCTCTTTATCTGCCTCCGAAGAATCCTCTTTGCTGTAATGAAGTAGCATCTCATTGAGCAGCTTTATGTTGTTATTAACCTCCTCTAAAGTGTGCAGACGCTTGGTTACCTTCTGGATCCGTGCCTCGTCCTGCATCAAAGAGGATCAAGAAGAAAGAGCTCAACAAGACTCATCCCACTGCCCCCCTAGAATCAAGGGCAAGGATCACACTTTACCAGAGAACATGAGAGCAGATGCTTCCTTTCAATGGATGGTTCTTGGGAACCACAGGCCTCAGACCCAATCTAGTTTTTCTTTTAAAATAACAGCCCCTACCACCCCCAAACGTGGCCCCATCTACTCTTGGCTCCTCTATTCCATTCTCCCCCAGAAGCTCCAATGCTCCTCCTTCCATTCTCTAGCATCTCCAGGTGAGGGCTGGTGGCAGAGGCGAACAACAGGCCTAACGCAGAAGGGACTTCTGCTCTGTGGTCACAGGTTCCTCCACCCCACACTCCAAGGCCCAGGACCCACTCACTTCCTTCACCATGGACTTGATGAGCTTGTTGGCCTCTTGCAGGTCATCTGGGTTTTTGCTTTTCAACAACTTGGCTAGAAGCTGGAAGAGGAGGGTATCAAACATGAAGAGAAAGGTAGCACCCCACCTGGGGAGACCAGAGAGGAACTGGAGCTCCCTGCAGCACTGAGCAAGCCCACACTGCACCTGAGGACACCGCAGACTGGGATGCACTTTACCTTGGATTTCTCCTCATCATCAAAAACAGGGTTTTTGGGACGAGGTGGTGGAGAAGGGATCAGCGTCCTGTCCACAGGGATCAGTGGGTCAGACTGCACTATGCCTGAAAGGGGACACGAGGGGCAGAGC
Source organism: Tapirus indicus (assembly GCA_031878705.1). Lineage (NCBI taxonomy): Eukaryota > Metazoa > Chordata > Mammalia > Perissodactyla > Tapiridae > Tapirus > Tapirus indicus. The sequence goes on from CM062932.1 coordinate 54,251,695, forward strand.
ATTTGCTCAGGCTGAGGTCACCTTGTTGCCTTTCCTCGCACAGCAAGAAGGCATATCCCTGTGATGAGGACCTGCCGGGGGGGGGGGGCGGGCGGGGACAGCATGCTGCATACACCTCAAGCCATCAAACCCCAGCCAAGCCCTTCCCATCGTCTTCCAGAGAGAGGAAGGGATGAAGCCTGGAGACAGCAGACACCCTCGCCTCATTCTTCCTGGCCTTGGCCAGCCTTCGGAGCTGCTTTGAAGCTGAGGGAAGGTAGGCACATACCCTGTCTCTTCAACATGTGGTAGGCATCCTTGATCTTTGATTCTTCTGGCAGGGCCAACGTCCAGCTATAAAGCAGCTCGATAACCTTGGTCTTCACTTTCTCAGATACCCTGTCCCCCAGGTACTAAGAGGCAAAAGGAAAACCTAGTAACTACATTCTGGAAGCAGAGACAGGGGGAAGGCTCTCTTCCCAGCAATGAAATGGTTGCTAATTAGTTATAGTTCTCAAGCTTACCCCAGACCAGCAGGTGCTAGGTGTGTTTGAGATGCACCGGGAGGGGCAGGGGGGAACTACCTGTGGCAGAGCTGTACCCATCTGGGATACAGTCAGAGGGTGGGCAGGGGGCTGGGAGCCTGTCACTGCATTGCCATGCACAATCTGTCAGAAACACAACTGCATTTTATCTTGAAAGAGTTGATGAGAATGTCTTTAGTATGAAAAATTGTTCCCTCTGCTTTAAGTGGTGCCCAGAGCTTAAGCATCACTAGCGTGCAACAGAAGCTGAGCAGCTGAGTAATGAGGGAGGCCAACCCTTGCATCCATGTGAGATAGGCCAAAGAAAAGTGACTGCTGTCACTGGGAGCCCAGAGGCCTGCACTGCACAGGCCCTCCCTCTGGACATATGCACAGCTGCTGCCGCATCACCTGCCACATTTAGGCTGGGAGCCCATCAGAGAGGGCTGCCTGTCCTTGCAGCCTGGATGGTCATCCTGCTACCCTCAGGGCCTAGCTCTCTAAGGACAGGACACAGAGAATCTCAGATCCGTGGAGATGCTGGTTGTGCAGTGAAAGCTAGTAAGATGGGAGAGAGGAAGGAACACAAAAGAAGTTCCTAGAAATGAGGAAACTGCCATTGACTGACCTTTGGAGAGACAACTTTGATTAACTCATTCAAAAACCGGAACTTTCCCACTTCGTTATGAAATCTCCTCCCACAGTTCTTCATACATGCCTCCAGCACCTGTAGCCACATAAAGGAGAGGCGCTCAGTGACAAGAGGGTCTGGGTGGGACCTGGCATCAGCCAGACCCCTGCATAGATAGTGCTGAATAAATTATTCACCCAAAGAAGAACTAATCAGGAAAAATTATATGCACTGCCCCAAGGAACATCGAGGCAACAGGATTACTGACATCCTGTGTCCTTCAAACCTCTTCTGGGTAAGCTCAATGAGAACTAAAGAAAGAAACACCAAGACCCAGATACCAAGACAGATCCAATGTCAGTCCTGGAAGGTGCCTTCCTGCAAGATTCTGCCCTCATATTTCACAGATGAGGAAACTGAGACCCAGAGATATAAAGTTTCTCTGACTCAGGGTCCAGGGTTCTTTCCAGAAGCTGATCAATATTTTGGAGAGGTGGGAGATAATGTTTAAATTCTGTTTTCTTCATTTTAGATGACACAATATTTTCCCTCCCCCTGCTCCCATCTATTTTCCTTCTGGGGCACATAAAACTATGTTAAGTTTTCCTGTGCTGCCTGTGGCCTCTGATGCCTGCAGTTTATACCAAGGAGCGCACCACCCAAAGCTCCCTTTCTTGGCTTCTGTCTTTGTAAAGCAGGGTTTTTCAACTGCACCACTACTGACATTTCGGGCCAGTCATTCTTTGTTGTGGAAGGCTGTCCTGTGCATTATAGGATGTTTAGCAATATCCCTGGCCTCCACCCACTAGGTGCCAGTTGCACTCTCTGATGTGTGACAACCAAGTGTCTCCAGGCATTGCCTAACATGCCCTGGGGGGCAAAACCGCCCCCAGTTGAGAACCACTGTTTTAAGGCCTTCGCTCTCCAATGAACAGGACAGAGGCATGCACGTGGGTCATCTAAACGCCTTTGCCATGACCATTTCCTCTCTTGCATCTTTCCAGGACCTGAGTGAAGTCAGGGGGCAGCCCTGTGGAACCTGACTTTGGCTGCACTCTGGTTTGGGGAGAGCCTGGAGGCTCCCGAGTGCTATGCACGGTTCCGTGTCTTGAATCCTCTTAATCTGGGTAAACACTAAGATCCACCCACAGGTGTGATGCCTGCACCAGGAACTGGCATTACTTTTAGCTGCTGAACACATCATACTCGTCATGCTGGCAGGGACTGCACTTCAGTCATCTTTGAAGCATCAGTGCCTGGCACAAGGGCACACACATTTGTGGAACAGTCGACTGAACATGTTCCAGATATATCTAGTTTGTATCAAGGACTTTCAGCTGGCTTAGGGCATGAGCCCTGAGAACCTCAGAGAACTCAGTGGGTGCATGAGGAAAGGCCTGGGTTCATGAAGACCCACTGTCAGAATGAAAGACCTACCGTCAGGGCCTGGACTGCCTCCCATTCCTGCGGAGACTGGATCTTATGGGCAAGCAGTCGGACAGCGATCTGTGGCCTGGGAGATAAGCAAACCATACTTTCAGGACACTGACCCTGGGGCCATCTGGCTAGCCCTCCTTGGCCACAGTTTTTGACTTCTCCAGTTAGTTATCTCTCACCTGCCCCCTAATAGCTCTGAGACTCACCCTTCAAGCTCTTTGTTGATCTGATCACAGAAGCCAATTATGTATTCCCAGTCCTCCTGGCGGTTGGAAGGATTGGTGGCTTTATCTTGGGACAGAACAAAGAAGAGGACAATTGTTATAAAGAGCAAGGAGGACACAATGGAAGGTCTTCTTCACAATTTTTAGGCATTGATGTAAAGGTAAGTTTGTTTCCAAATTTCTTCTCTAATACAGAAGCCTCAATAGTTCAGGCAGGCAGCAAGTCAAATACAAATGCTGCACCTTCTGTACAGTATTTTGAAAGTCACAAACAAAAGAGAAAACAAATCCTCTGCCTCAGAGAGCTTAGAGTATATCAGGATGGATAGCACAAATACAAATAATTAAAATATTCAAATAGATACCTAAATAAAAGGTTTAGTATAAAAAAATAAATATAGATAACTCCAGCTATATAAAAATAAGCGAAATGTTAAGTAGGGATGATCAAGAAGTGCTTCCTGGAGAAATTGAAGGAATAAAAAAATACTTGATAAAAAATATACATACTTAGAAAACATGAATATTTCCTACATATCCTTCAAAAGCTTTTTCAAGACCTAACCTTCCTTACTGCTTTAAATGTTTTTTAAATTGCACTTGACGCTCATCATTTTAATTTAAGCTAACAACACTGTCTGAACCCCTGCTAAGCACCAATCCTTGTGATATGTGTCGCCGGGATCGCAGAAACATAACTTGAGCTTGAGTATTCAGCACCCTCAAGTTTAAATGGTCTTCCATGATCAACAAAGACAAGGGTTGGAGAGGTCTCCGAGAGTCACTGAGGGTTTAAAATCCAGGTGCTAAATGCCAAATCTCCTAATACTTGGTGTGGGTCCTCTTTTCCTTGTTACCCCCAGAACCTCTGTGCTGACAGAGGATGGCCCCCGCTGAGGGTGGTTGAATGTGTTGAATCTGGTTCATGATTCAGATCCTGGAGTCTGCCACTTCCAGAAAGCATTTTCAAGCTGTTTGCTAAATTTAGGGCTTCAGGTTCAGAAGATGAACAGAAGGCCGAAGGCGTATATCCTTTTTAAACACCCAGGCTCCTCCTACAGATTTCCACGAGGTCCAAAAGCAGGGCAACAGAGCCTTGAAAAAGCCCCCTCCCACCAAGGGGTGCTGTTAGAAGCTCCTGAATTCTGATTTCTCATGACTATCTTTTCTTAACTTCCTTTTCCCCTAACGTTAAAAATCACTAGCTCCATGACCAAATCCTAACAGGGACTCCCATCCCCGCAACACCCCCAACTGGGCTCTGAGCCACAAGAGGTCAGCAGATGCCACCCAGAGGCAGAGGGAAGGCCTGTAGCACCCAAGCAGATCCTGCGCCTGCCTGACAGTGTTTCTGCTCTGGCTACAAGAAGATTCTGGTGGTTTTGGTTCATATTTGGAAGAAAAGAGAGATGTCCGTCCTCAATCTTGAAAAGAGAATTAGCAGGCCCTTCAAAATGTCAAGCTTAAAGAGAAGGGAAATTAATTCTATCAAGAGTGGCTGTTTATTGCCACAGTGACCTACTAGCTGTCACCTTCCAGAGAGGCCCCAAGTCTCTCCCACAAGTTGTCTGAAATCTTCTCAGGTGTTAGCATGGCTTTGTTACTAATCCCTATCATTTGAGATGCTTAAAGTTCTCACATGACTTCAAGAGCTGTAGGACACAAAAATAAGATGGTCTGAAGAGGTATCCCCATTGCTATTATTATTTTGAGAACAGTCACATACCTCATGGTATAAGAAAAAGAAGCCTACTCACTTCTATTGTTCACAACTGGAAAAGCATCTTACAAATACAGAGGACAATGTGGACCCCTCCCTTTCCCCACATGCACGTATGGTGAATGGGAATGGGCATTCACCAAACAACGTATTCTTCCCGGGCCTGCTATAATTTCTATAGCATCTCCGCTTCCAAGAATACTTCCACTTACTTTTCACTTGTGTTCAACTTCTCTAGAATCCCACTTCCTTTCACCTTAATAGACCTTTCTACTGCAAATCTGCTGGGAGCCCTCTGCCTACACATGGGCACAAAAAGCCCTGGTTTCAGCAATCGTTGGTCCCACTCTGAGCATCTCCCCCAGCTCTCCAGCCGGCTCAGACAGCAGACCTCAATCACCCACAAGAACTAGAAGAAACTGCTGAGGATAATTCTGGGTGACTTGATCTCTCCATCTGCCTACTGCCTCCTCCAACAAATGCACACAATCTTCCACCCACTCAACATTCTCCTCACCTGGCACAAGGGTGACACCAGAGCCTCCCTGCAGACACTGCCTTCTAGAATGGCCCCTTTAGGCTCTACTCTGACTCAAGGTTTCTATTTTCAGGTCGCTGTTGAAAGCCTTATTCTCTTCTGTGTCTGTGCCTCTAGATTTCCTGCTCTCATTTTCAGCTTCATTCCATCACTAGCCTTGACTGTTGTGGGACCTCAAAAGGTCAAGTAGGAATGGAAACAGCAGCACTGACTACCCCATCTCTACGTGGCTCAGACATTCCAGAGACCACAAGTTCGATGTAGCAAATGACTCAGAAATGAGCAGAGGCAAGAATGTGGGATGGAAAAAGAGTCAAGAGTCAACCTTCAGTGCTAGGGTCTTGAATCTAGAGACTTAGTCAATCATCAAGTCTTTGTTAGGCACCCACAGAAAATTAAGTGCACAGCATGCTAGGTCCCAGAGGGACCACAGAAAACGTACAAGACTCGGATCCTACCCTTGAGGAGGTGATGCTCTTCTGGTGCAACACATGAGAAATAACCAGAGCAAAAAACAAGACAGTGTATAATTACAAGTGCTAATCTGGTACAGAAACGAGTTTAAAAACAAACTTATCACTTCTCTTTCCTGACTTCCCTATTTCTATAAATGCTGCCACCACTCAAAAGTTCCTTTTGCCCCCACTCCCAGGCACCCAGGTTTGAACCTCCATCGTTGACTCCTTCATTCTCCTCACCCATTTCCATCAGTCTGTAGTCCCTTCCTTCACAATCTTTTTAAATCTCTCCCTTCCTTTCTTATCCCTGCCCCCACCCCACCTCCTTACTTCTCATCTGCTTACAGAACTTCTGCTCCAGTCCAGCCTCCTAAAACAATGACTCCACCAAGTTAAGTAGCAATGGGGACTTGGTAACTGTAGAAATTTAAACTTCTTGGGCTGGAATTCAAGCCTTTCCAGAATTTGATTCTAACTTCCCAGCTTTCTTTCCCACTGAACTCCTGCAGGAACTCCCTGCTCGAACCAAACACCTGTGAGTGTATGCCCCAAGCCCAGTTTGCTCCTTCCACATCACTGTTTGGTGTTTTCTTAGCCAATTTTCCCCATTCTTTAAGGCCTAGCTCGAATGCCATCTCCTCATTGAGAGAATCATCTTCCATTCCACTTATTCCCAATTTCCTAAAGAAACTGTATTTTAGCATTTATGGCTCTTGCCTTGTATCTTTATCTTTTTATTTAGGAATCCTTTATCCACTCCAGCATCACCTTCATCAATCTGAAGGCAAGGACTGCTTGAACTTCTTAATCTTCAGAACACCTCACACAGGAGGTATTCATTAAATATTGATTGACTGTGGTAATGACAGGACTTTAGAGAAGGCTGAAGTCATCAAGAGCTGGTTCGTGGGGAAGAAGAATCTGGGATGAGTTTTAAAGCATTTAGTTGAGCAAAGGGAAGAGGGCTTCCAGGTAAGGAGAGCAATGTGTGTTGGCGGGACAAGAACATCAACTGATCAAAGCGAGGAAGAGCATTAGGAAACCACAAAGAGGCGGCAGTAGGTGTGCAGCACTGGGATGACTTGATTAAACAGAAGTGCTCTTCTGGGAGCAGAATGCAGAATGGACTGAGGGGAGGTGGGGAGAGACCTGAGACACTGGGCCAGGCAAAGGCGTCTGTAATAATTCTGGCAAACCATGGAGTGACAAGGACCCAGGCTAAGATGGTGCTGAACCCCAAGCACTGGTCCGTTCAGTTGGTACAGTTCATACTAGTAAGCTCAAGAACTGTGAAGGTGAACACAGGATGAGAATGGAAGGAATCCGGGGCTTGCCTGGTGGGGTAGTGGTTAAGTTTGTGCACTCCACTTCGGCGACGCAGGGTTCATGGGTTCGGATCCTAGGCGTGAACCTACACACCGCTCATCAAGCCATGCTGTGGCAGTATCCCATATACAAAGCAGAGGGAGACTGGCAACAGACGTTAGCTCAGGGCCAATCTTCCTTACCAGGAAAAAAAAGAAAGAAAAAAGAATGGAAAGAATCTTAACATTGCCCCATACGTCACTCTAATGGGAAAGAGTCAAAGGCCAGTCTCAGTTTTAGTCTCTGCAGACACCATTCCATTCTCCCTCACCATCTCCACTTGCCCTCAGAAACAGGTCTGTCCCTCTCCTATTTCAAAATATAACTCTAAAACTAGCCTATTAAACTCAGCTGAGGTCACTTAAGTTACTCCCGTGTCCCCATTAATATCTGTGAATCAAACCAATTCTAGTGTGGTTACATTCTGTTGGGTGGCTCTGGGCAAGTGGTTTCATTAGAGTGAGGGTGTCCTCTTTTTGTGAAATTGTGACAGTAGTACCTACTTCGCTAGGATTCTTGATAAATGAATTAAATGAATGTCTTTAGAGCACTCTGAGCTCCTTGGAGAACAGTTCCACATATACAGAAGACTTTGTGGCCTGAGTGCAACTGCAGATTTTGCAAATGTAGCCTAGGTTCAACCACCTGAGGGGGTTTCTTATTAAGAAAGATCAGGCAGTTGGAGGAAACAGCCATCACCTCCAAGAGCCTGGAGGCTCTAGTCAATAAAAGATCTCTGCACAAGGTAACATCTAGGCATCCGACCTGTCTTATCACCCTGTCCAATTTCTGTCTTCATTTAAAGAGGCTTCCAGGGACATCCACTAGCTCGTGGGAAAGTTAACTTACTATCCCTTCAGCAGAGCATTACCTGCTAACAAGGTTAACCCATATTTCCCTTAATAGCAATATGAATTAGCAATTATAGCAATAGGCCGCTGTAACCACAGCATCAAGGCTGTGCTCCTCAGCTTCGCTCAGAGTAGGTTACTAACGAATGGCTCGTTAAGATGTTCAAGTGTGTGTGTGCGCGCGAAGGAGGGGGGGGGTGTCCCCAACATAGATGTCACGATGCTTTGGTCACTGCAAGAAAAAGGTAGGGCTCTGTCCTTTATCTATCTCTCTTTAGATTATTCTCACTCCAAACATTCTGCCTGGGCGAAGCAGTCATTTCTCCTGGAAAACATGATCACAGTACTGAAGCTGTGGGTGCTCAGCGGCTCCTACCGCTCCCGGAGTGTCAGCCCAAATCCGGAGCTTTTCCCTCGTCAGGGACTGAGGCGCTGGGGTCCTGGAGGCACAGCCGCGCGCGGCCCCACCACAATCTCCCCAAAGCGCCGATGCATGTCAGCCGGAAGCACTGGGCTATCACTTTCCCGGAGTCCGCGGGGCCGGGACAGGACCCGAGCTCACGCCGCCGCGCGCCGGAGCGCGAGGCCGCGCCGCAGCACAGGGTGTGGGGCCGGGCGGGGGCCAGGGCGCCCTGCTGGGGAAGGGGCGTGATCACGGAATGCTCGCGGCGGGGGCGAGCCCAGGCGCAGGCTGCAGGGTGCCGTCACGGGGCCCGGGAAGGGGGCGTAGGGGTGCGGAGAGGGGCGGCTCGGCGGCAGGCAGAAGCGGCCGCGGCTACTCACTCAGCCAAGACTCCAGGCTCTCCCCTTCCGCCTCCGCCATATTGCAGCCGCCCGGGCCGGTCCCGGGGCCTCAAACCTCGCGAGAACCTGCAAGAGACGAGCCGGGGCGGAGCCTGCATGGGGGCCTGAGAGGAGCGAGCTCCGCCACCGAAGGTCGCGCCAGACTGGGACGGATAATGGGAGGGCTAATGTTTCCTTTTGACTCTTCCCTTTGGACCTCGGAGTGAGAGACACTTAACGCCCAGATTAATGGGGGTGATGCACAGATTTAGATCCCGTGGAGCCTTTTCCCCGTCTCCCGTCACTCGCTCAGGCACGCCGAGGGCAGTCCTTGTGGGGTCCTCGTGGCCAGCCAAGATGGCTGCCCCCGCGGTGAAGGCTGCGCTAGGGTGGTCGGGCCTGGCGCTTGGCGTACGGAGTGTTGTCCTGCGGCTTCCAGGGTGAGAGGGCAGCAGGCAGCTGGGGGGCGCCGCTTGGGTCTTCACGGAGAGACCTTTGGGGAAGGAAAAGGGTTACAGGGAAGCCGCGCGGGGAGCTGGAGAGAGCATGGGGGCCGGAGTACCTGGGTCCAAATCTCTTTACTGGCTGTGTGACTTTTGGCCTATCTGAAGGTTTAGTGATTGCCCCCCGCCCGAGGGGGTTCGAACGCGGAGGTGAAAGTGCGGTCTTACGAAGGAGCTCAGAGCTGGGATTTTCTGTGTTGGGAGATGGGGGGAGAGACTCATAGGCGGGGCGCCTGTCCTGAGGTTCAGGAGCTTACTGTTGCCACTTGACGAGGAGGAGACTTTCCTCGCCTGTTTGGGGGGAGGTCCTCCTACCTCTTGGGACAAGAGCCAGAATTATTGCAGTTCAGGTTTGGCTAGCGGTCTCCGCGCCGCTCTCACTCGTCGCTGGATTGGCAAACCTGCCTATTGTGAAGTCAAGCCTTTTCACTTGTGGAGTCAGCTTTTGCCCACCTCTTTCTCTCCCCCGCTCCCAGGTTCACCCAGGTGAGGTGGAGCCGCTATGGGCCTGAGTACGGAGACCCCCAGATTGACAAGGAATATTACCGCAAGCCCTTGGCCGAGCTGACTGAGGAGGAGAACTATGAGCGGGAGCTCAGGAAGACTCAGCTTATCAAAGCTGCCCCAGCGACGAAAACTAGCTCTGTGTTTGAAGACCCAGTGATCAGGTTAGATGGAAACAAACACTTGTTCCACGGACTGGGGCTATACCAGGGAGGGTCTACAGTAAGGATTGCGTGATACAGCTTTGGAAAGCTAAACATGTTGCTTTTCTTCTTGAAGTAAATTCACCAACATGATGATGAAAGGAGGAAACAAAGTACTGGCCAGATCCCTCATGACACAGGTAAACAGTACCTCTCTCTGTCATCTTTCTTTTCCCTAAAGCTTTGTACTTGACTCTTCCAGTTTAGCATGAAAAAGAATGGATTCTATACCTGTCATTAAAATTAACTTTCCTGTATGTATGTGTAGGGGCAGGGGTTTTAATAAAGTTGCAGGAGTCAACAACTGCCATTCCACCTCCACCTCACAAATCTTAGCCCACTCTTTCTGTCCTAGTCCAGGAGAGGCAGTGAAGAACGTTGTTTTAGAAGTGCTGAGGCAGGAGTTGCACAGCTATAGAGGAAGAATGAGATGATGGGAGTAAAGGGCAAGGTACTAGCTCAGCTTGGTAAACACTTTAGGGAGCCTGCGGTAGCCTCTTCCACTGTATCCCTTTGCAGACTCTGGAAGCTGTGAAAAGGAAGCAGTTTGAGAAGTACCGTGCTGCCTCTGCAGAGGAACAGGCAACCATCGAACGCAACCCCTACACCATCTTCCACCAAGCCCTGAAAAACTGTGAGCCTGTGATTGGGCTGGTGCCCATCCTCAGGGGTGGCCATTTCTACCAGGTGAGTGGTCAGGACCTGAAAGCACGGCTAACCAGATGTGGGGGTGCTTGGGGATAGAAAGACCCAGAGTTGGGCCAAGATTGATAGCTTTCTAGGGACTGGGGACTATCAGGACCTACTCATCTGAATCCAGTAGTGTAAAAATCACAGGCAGAAGATGGAAAAGGAAGGGAGCAAGGAAGTATCCAAATGACCTCTTCTGGAAGCCCACCCCACCCCCCTTCTGTCCAGCATCCTGTGTTCTAAACTGTAAGCTTCTCATGGTGAGGGACTATGTTTATACCTCATCTTTCTACACCAGTGTCGAGCGTAGCACTTGACCCATAACTGATGCTTCGTCATCATTTGTTGAACTGAACTAGGTGTCTGTTATAGCATTTAATTATATTTCATTGTCGTAAGTGGGTGTTCTTGTGTTCTCTTTTTTCAATGTAAACTTCATAAGGGTAGAGATTTTCTTATTAATGTCTGTGTCTCTAGGGTATAGCATGGTACCTGGCACATGGTGGTGGCCTAGCAAATGATTCTTGGACAAGAGAGTCTTGTTTTTAGGCATCCGTGATCTGAGTTAGCTAAGTCACCCCAGCTAAAAGGCTTTTTCCAGTTGGTGCTTGTATCAGCTTGGCTGAGCTTCCACTTAGAGGTGAAAGATGTCAGTGCTAAATGAACGTTTGCTCATTAATGTCTGCTACACTGAAGTCACCCAGCGGTGAAGGAAGGTCAAAGAGGAAAAGACAGGCCCCTCTCCTCAGGAGCCTTGCCAGGGCTGACCCAGGGGGGACCTGTGGCTACTCCTTAGAGCACAGGGAGGTAGGAGGCTGCAGCCCTGGCAAGTTCTTGGACCAACATGCCCAAATCCTGTCTTGCCCAGGTCCCTGTGCCACTAGGTGACCGGCGTCGTAGCTTCCTGGCCATGAAGTGGATGATTACTGAGTGCAGGGAGAAGAAGCACCGGCGAATGCTGATGCCAGAGAAGCTGTCACATGAGCTGCTGGAGGCTTTTCACAACCAGGGCCCTGTGATCAAGAGGAAGCACAACATGCACAAGATGGCTGAGGCCAACCGCGCCCTTGCACACTACCGCTGGTGGTAGAGGGAGGGTAGAGGCTCTAGGAGGAGCCCAGGGCTCTCTGCTGCAAGAAATAATGTGAGCCACTGCCATGCTGAAAACTACCTGTGGGTTAAGGATGTAGTTCTTTTTTGAGGGCAGATCGGCCTCACGAGGATGGAGCAGCATGTTTATTGCTTGTTAGTCCTTCTTTCTTTGGGGGCTAGAACTTGCTCTTCCTGCCCTGTCTCCTTGCAAACAGGGAACATATCAACTTGGATTTTCACCCAGAAACTTAGAGCCCATCTAGCCTTCTCTTCCCTCAGCGTGGGGTGGACCTTTGGATGATACGAAAGGAAGCAGTTTTAGTATCAGAAAAGGTTTATTAGAAAATTCTCACCCTGAACTGGTGTAGCATGTAATGTGGTACTGCCATTCATTAAAACTGACTAGAGGAAATAACGCTTATTTCCAAAGTAGTCCTTGTACAAAATGTATAAAAAGCAGTTCCTGGTGTGACTTATGCTCTACCCCTGCCCCTTGACATCCCAAAGCATCCCACCAATGGCTATGGATGCCCATTTTACAGATGGGGAAACTGAGGCACTGAGATAGCTGTTGCACCGGTGGTTACACAGTGCAGTGGTTGTTAGGAGTTGCCCTTCTCTGCCTAGCTGTAAGGTGATGGGAGAGAAAAGCTGATTGGACTGTCGGGGCAGGTCTGTTTGGTGTCTTCCCCAATACCTGAATGGGGGAAGGGAAGGTGCTCAGGGCAGGACCACCACCACAGTGGGAAACATCTTGGGAGCTGTTGAAAGTCTGAAGGGAAGAAGTCTTTGGGAGAGGCAAAGACTCCACTTCCAGGTTGGGAGGTGAGTAGAAGAAAGGCCAGTGCTGCTGGTGAGAAAGCCTGATCTGGAGGCCTAGTCAGAGACCTCACTATAGTAATATTTGTGGGCTGCTGGGGTCGTTTTCCAGCCAGCTGCCCGGAACTCAATGATCTCCAGCAGCAGCAGCTGGGCCAGGGAGCTGAGGCCGGTTGGGAGCAGGAAGCCATCCCGGATCAGGACAAAGAGCTCATCCATGCGCTGCCTGTTCATCTTCTCCAGCTGCTCCCCAACCCGGTGCAGCTGCAGCACCAGGCAGTCCACCTGCAGGGGGCAGCGGGAGGTGACCCCAGGCAGGGCCAGCCTATCACACAGAGCAGCCATTTACTGAGCAGTTGCTGCTTGCCAGGCACTGTGTTTGGCCCTGTACATGCATTTCCCCACTTGATCCTCACGCCCCCTAGTGGGTATTATCTACATCTTACATGAAAGGAAACAAGTTCAGGGACTTGCCTAAGATATCTCATCTGGGCCAGGCTGGACTCAGGCCCTGTCTCCAAACTGTGATTTTTTTTTTTTTTTGGTGAGAAAGACTGGCCATGAGCTAACATCCGTGCCCATCTTCCTCTTTTGTATATGGGACGCCACCACAGCATGGCTTGATGAGCAGTGTGTAGGTCCGTGCCTGGGATCTGAACCTGTGAATCCTGTTAACCACTATGCCACCAGCTGGCCCCCAAACTGTGCTTCTTAACCCCACTTTCCTACCTCCTCTACACTGCCTGAGCCTGGTTTGGTTTCTGGGCCCTGTGTACCCACAGATGTATCCTATCATAGGTTGCCTTTCCTGCTGGGAAGGAAGCCTCTGAGCCAGTAGGTTTTGGCTGCTCTCTGTTCTGGATAAATTCTAGACCTGGCTGCTTGTCCTGTAACTGACAGGCCTTAAATGCCCCCACCAGGCTCCCGCCCCAGGAAGTGATGCCCTGGAAAGCCTCCATGGACACTGCGCTGGCATTCTGAGCTGAGCCAAAGACTGCCCACTTCCACAGCCTTCCGTGCCAGGGCCACCCACCTCCTCCTCCTTGCTCAGACTGTCGGGCTGGGCCAGCCGGAAGAGGCAGTCGTAGACGGGGTTCACCAGGGCCATCATGGGCATGTTGTTCACCTGTAGGGGGAGAGCAGGGGCCAGAGCACAGGCTTAGTGGCCATGGGAGAGAGGCTGTTCTGCTGTACAGGGTGGCTGTGGGGCCTCACCCTCAGGTAGTCAAAGATGTTGCAGATAAAGGTGACATAGCAGACCCAGCCCTGCAGGGAGCGGGCTCGCAGCTGCTCCCGAGCCTGGTACTCCTGCTGCAACCGGTTGAGGAGTCCACGCCGGAAGACACTCTGGCCTGCTTGCTTGCTCTCTGCCTGTGAGTCAGGAAGGATGGTGAGTAGCAGGGGGCGGTGCCATTGTAACCCCACCCAAGCTTCCACGGCTGAGGAGCAGCCTGTCCTCCTTTCTCTGCCTCTGGCATCTCTGCCCCGCTGGCCAGGCCTTCCGCCCATTCCTGAAGCACCTTCCTCAAAGCATCTCCCCTCTTCTCTACCAACCCCACTCAACCTGAATGATGGCGTAGCACATGCGTCCTGCTTCTTTGCTGAACACACAGTCCTGCAGAGAATGGTCCACAATCACATTGGCCACTTTCTCCAAGTCCACAGCACCTGGATCTAGGGTAAAGATAGGCAGGGAGTCTAGAGCTGTTTAATTATTACATTTGCCTCTACCTGCTTTTTTTTTTTCCCCTGAGGAAGATTAGCCCTGAGCTAATTTCCATTGCCAATCTTTCTCTTTTTTTGCTTGAGGAAGATTAGCCCTGAGCTAACATCTGTGCCAGTCTTCCTCTACTTTATATGTGGGTTGCCACCACAACATGGCTGACAAGTGGTGTAGGTCTGCGCCCAGGATCTAAACCTGCAAACCCAGGCTGCTGAAGAGGAGCGTGCTGAACTTGACCACTAGGCCACAGGTCCGGCTGCTTCTAAGCAGGATTTGAAATGTTTACAAAAAAGAGCAAAGAGCACTCCCATTAAATGCTTACATTGAAAGAGACCAGAAAACAGGGAAGGGGACAGTAACCACACACAAGAGCAGCTCTAACTGTGAGCCTTCTGGTGGCCCAATCAGGAAACAGGAAGGGTGATATGGCTGTTAGAGGCTAATCAGAGTAAAAGTGCTCATTTTTTTAGGACACACATCTTTTCCTGGCACTAGGTTGAGAAAGCACCAAATAACAATGTCTTCAACAGCAATTTTATGGAAGAAAGTGTTCGTATAATACACACACATGCACCCGACAAGAGTGGGTCAGGCAGGGCCTCCCCCACAGGCTCACTTGGCACACGATGGGCATTGCTAATTGTTAGCTGAGTCAAACTTGTGAGTGCTGCAGGAAGGCCTCGGTCCAGGACAATTATTATATCTCCTCTGCCAAGCAGAACACTCCACCCTCTGTCCCGAGTCAGGCAGCTCTGCACATTCAAGAGAGCTGGCTGCAGCAACACAGAAACCAGGTCCAACATAAGGACTTAAGGGGCAGGAACTGTGTTCTCTGTGCCCTACCCCTTTCATGGGTACTTAAACTTTAAAAAAGGCTTTACAGTCTGAGAGGTGACTATGATTTATACTTCCAAATATTGGCTCAAGTGTAGCTTGTCTTCCAGTTTGAGAGTTATGTTGCTGACTCCTCTGAAAGCAAAGGGAGAGGGCTGGGCATTCCTGGGCTAGGGCTCAGTCCTCTCTAGTGCTGTACCCTTGGTCCCTTCTCTGCAGCTCTGGACCCAGGCTCAGGAGGGCTCCCCATGCTCACCTTTGAGTGCTGTCTTCAACAGCTGCTGGGTCTCTGCATCAAAAGACTGGATTTTATACTCCTCTCTACCAGGCTCCCCCATGACCATCCAGCCCCAGCAGCTCTTTACCGGGGTGGGACTAATGACAGCACCTGGGGAGGAGAGACGAAGGGAGAGGACTCAGGTGTGCAGCAAGGGGCCAGGGTTCCCAGTCCTGCAGGCCCTGGGTGGGGCTGGCCACCACTTGGGAAAGGTGCTCCTGGGAGGTTCATGGCATTCAGTGGTTGGCTGAGAGCCCAGCAAGCTTGGCTTCTGGTGGAGACTGGGCACCAGCCAGGCACCTGCTGCTCAGTTTAGGAACCCCTACAGTTTCTGGGGTAAAGAGATGAAGGGCGAATGTGCCTGTCCCAACAGGAGGCAGAGTTATTCTCAGCTGATACCAAGGTTGGGGTGGGGTGGGGTGCGCTGAGCTGGGGGTGTCGATAGGTAGATATTAGACAACTTGCCCTACCTATATAAACCAGCCTGGAAGCTGCTGGCCCAGCTGGATTCCGGGCGAGTGAAAAGGCCAGGGCTCTAAGCTCCGGAGAGCTCTGTCTGTCTCAGCAGGGTTCCAAGCCTCTCTCCCCAACCTTCTCCCTCAGCTTTAGTCCACAAAACCCACCCCTCCAGCCCTCGGGTTGAGGCCAGCCTGCGTGGGTGGGTGCAGGAGCCTTCTCTGCCGCTCGACTGACGGTCGAGCCCGAACTCCCCCTGTCCTGGACAGCTTCTCCCCGGAACGGACTGGTTAAAAACTGGCCTCCGGAGTGGCAGGCACCCGGTCCTTCCCAGTCAGGACTCCCAATTCCTGAGCTCCATTCTGGATCCTTCCTCTTAAAGAGGGGAGTGGGATGACGTGTCCCTCAGAGGTAGTCCCCGTTGGAGTCCCCTCTCCGGACTCGGTGCCTCCCGCCCTGGTCAAAGGAGACGACCTTGGGGGTCTCCAGACCTGGGCAGCTTCCCTAAGCCCAGAACGCCCTTCCTGGCGGCGCAGGGCCGGCAGCGGAGCCCGCCGTCCAGTGTCCCGCGGGCTGGAGAGGCGACGCGAGCGCCGAGACCCACCTGCCGGGCCAGCGCCGCGCCCGCGTGCCCGGAGGCCGCTCGGCGGGCATGGTGCGCGCGCCCCGCGTCCGCGGCGCAGCTGGTGCTGCCCGCCGTGCCGCGCCACCGCTTAGGTCATTTCCTAGCGCGGCGCCCGGGCGGGCCCGGGGCCGAGGCGGGGCGGCCTCGCCAGCGCCACCTGCCGGAGCCGCGGCGCCGCTGCCTTCGCCGGCCCTGTCCTCTCCTCACCCGGTTCGCCCGGGCCTGTCCAGGACAACGGCTTTTCGGCGCTGGGCCAGACCTGCTCCTCCGCCCGCGTGAAGCCCTCACTCTTAAGCGGTGGCACCCCCCTTCACCATGCCCCTACGCCAGAGGCTCAGGTTAAAATTGGGTCAGAAGAGGAGACTCGGCCGGGCCGCTCGGCGTGGAGGAGCCTGAAGAGGGCGTGGTCCGCACCCAGGCGTCCTGAGGGAGCCCCGCGAGGGGCGGGGGGAGCAGAGAGAATAGCTGGAAGGGCTGTACTTCACAGGTGGTGGCCATGTGCCCCCCACTCCCACGCCTAAGGTAGAGGAGAAGGTAGGGGGGCTGTAGGGCAGGATCAAGTTCCACTAACCCTGTCTCCTACTCCAAGTACCAACGACACTGGTAAAGTAAGTTGAAATCAGTGGGCCAGACCAAGAGAGGGTCCCAGTTGCCAACTTCTGACCCGCGAGGTGTTGGGAGTGACCCTAAAGTTGAGCAAGACCCTGACCTGGTCTTTCTTGGCTGGGGCTGGGTAAGAATGTGGGCCCAGCACTCCAGACAAGGCCATCCCTGAGGTTGTCCTGGGCTGCAGGAGGGTGTACAGAAGGGGCTGGAAAAGAACTGCCTCTTCCCATTGCTTAGACAAGAAAGAAGTGTAGATGGCGGTTTTCTGTTGCCCAAGTTCTCTCCCCCTGTTAAAAGAGCTGCCAACGTGGTCACAGACAATGGATGAGGAAGAGAACTCGCAGCTGCAGCAAAAAGAAACCAATAAGCAGGAGAGATGAAGAGAATCAAGTTTACTTCAATTGAATTCTATAAAAAATACATTCAGGCAGCTGCCTCCCAGTAGCCCCAAGCCCAGGCCTTGAGGGCCCAAAACCCCGTGGGTGTCGTAGTGCCCTCCAGCCACAGCCTGGACCTTCATAATCAGCAGCCAAGAGCAGGGAAGCTTCAGGATTCAGGGTCCCAGACATAACACAAGGCCCCAGACCAGAGATGAAGCAGTAACACAAGGAGCCCAGGATCCATGGGGAGCGAGGGCCATCTCACCCACACAAAGCCTGCTCCCAGCTGGTGCCTTCCTCCTAAGTCAGTGCAAAGGCTGGAGCTAGAGCCCAGAAGTGGCAACATGGTAGAAGTCCTGCATGGGACTCCAGCCTGGCTCCCCCTGCAGAACCAACCCCGCAGACCAAGATCCCTTTGGGGGTGGGGAGAATTGGGGTGGAAAGGGTGGTGGTTGTGTTTTGCAGACTTTCTTCTCTCATGGCCCTAACTGAAGTTTCCCCTCTGTGCCTAGATGAATATCTGTTGTGGGCTCCTGTGCTCTGACAACAACTCCGGGCAACAAATGTGCCCTCACCAGGCTGTGTGCCCAACCCCTTCCTTCCACCAGCCCCTTCACTGGGCTGCTTCAGAGGGTGGACCTTCTCGGGTGACAGGGGATACACACAGCACCATGTTGAGCCGAGGAGGAACACCCTGAGCGGGCAGCCAATGCCAACTGGCCCGGCTGTAAGCTCCCACCCACCCAAGAGGGCTATGCCAGCCCCGGGAAAGAGGAGCGATCCTGGTAGACTGGGGACAAGGGCTGCTGCCTTTACCCACATCTCCTCTCCATCAGCACATCCCCCCCTTCCTGCAGGGCCGCTCCTATCTGCTTTCCCTAGAGGCCCACGGCCATGGCGAGTCCTGCCCCGGGGGGAGAGAAGCCTGAGTGGGGCATTTACAGACACAAAGATCTGGGCATGGGGTGTTTATAAAGTGACCAGTTCAGCTTGGACTCTTCCGCCAGAACCATAAACAAAGCTGCCTGAGGAAGGCTACTGAGAAAAATGGAATTTGAGGAAGGCAGGGATACCTTCCCTCAAACTATATGAGGAGGGATGTGATTTGGAAGGGAAGATGGAGTAAAATAAGGAATGTGCTTTTAGCTTTAATGTCTATTAAATAAGTTGGTGGGAATAAGAGCCCAAGTGTGGGAACCAGACCCCCTGCAAAGGGCCTGATCCCAGCCCTCACACTCAAGCTGCGGCCCCACCCAGAGCCAGGAGTGTTCTCTGGGCAGATGGAGCAAAGAAGTGCAGGATGGCACCTGTTGCCCTTAGAGCAAGCGTAGCTAAACAGAGGAGAAGCAACTTCAAGCTCCTCCGACTGGCATGGTTGGGGCCCCACAGACCAAGTCCTGTGCTCTCCCCATGCTCTTGAATGGAGAAACCCTTGCTGTTCTGGTGGTGTCCAAGTTGGTGGGATCAAGCTGCTGCCCTGCTCCCAACAGCTCTTCAGTCTCGAGACAGCTGGCTTGAAGGGATGGACCAGGCAGCACCTCTCAGTGCAACATGACACCGTAGATCAAGTCTTACTTCTTTCAGGAGGTCGCCTCCAGTAAAAGACCTCAGGCCACCCTTCCTGCCATGAAGGCTAGCTGTCTGCCTTCTTCATGTGGTGGAAGAGGTTACAGAAGAGCTCATACCAGAAGAACACAAAGCCGGTGGAGAGGGCAGCCTTCAGCAGGCTGGGGGATAGGCCCTTGAAGAAGCCCTGGGCACCTTCCTCTCGCAGCACCTGCTTAGCACAATCCAGGAGGCCCTTGTAGCTTCGAACCTGAAGACAGGAAGGTTACTCCAGTTAAGGAGAGAGGAGGTGATTAAAACATGGATGTTGGCTCTATTATTTTGTCAACACAGTACCTGGCACATCACAGCTTCAAATAAATACTTGCTGGATGAAGGAATGAATGCAAAAAACACAATAAATTAACCTCATTCTTTCTTTTCCAAGTGGGCTAATTCAGATTTAACAGATGAAGTGCCTGGAAATCAGCACTGGACAGAGCTCCTTCCTGCCCAGGAAGTTCCCATTGACTGTGGCTCTTAAGACCCAGTGAGAGCTCTGGACCCTCTTCCCTCCCCTCTACCTCTGACCCTTCACCCCATCCCACCTGTTCGCCCTTGGGCAGGAGATCTGAATCTGGCCCTTCTTAGCTCTTAACCTGACCAGTGCCACCCCTCCAGCCTGGCCCTCTCCACTTGACCACAAACTGCTGCCAGATCTGTGTCCCCAAGGCATAGCTCTACTCAAGCCTTGCTCCCCTCCAAAAGCTCCAGTCACTCCCAGTGATGATGCTGATGACAACAACATTATAAAGAATCATGTCCAAGCATTTTACCATTTGGCCTCAACTTCCCTCCCTGACCTGCCCTTATCCCCGACTGGTCCTCCCACAGGCCCCACCCACCTCCAGCCAAACCGGCTCAGAAGCAGGGCCTCCCTCTGTCCTGGGCTCTCACCAACTCTCCCTGTCCAAATTCAAACCTTCAGGACAAGTCAGCAAATGGAAAACAGAGGTTATAAAACCTTGTATACAAGCCCATTTTTGTTAAAATGTACACATGTATTTATTTATGTAAAGAAATAAAACTAGGAGTGACATCAGCATCATGGCGGAGTGAGATTCCCTCTTTGCATCTCTGCCCCCTAAGACACAACAAAAACATCATTCGCATACCAACAGAGGTCAATCAAACACTACAAAGGACTTCTAAGAGACCCTTGCCATGGTACATCTGATGGTGGAGGCACAGGAAGCCCCAAAGGACTTGAGGAGAGGTAAGGAGATTTACTCCCTCTCCCCATCCCATTGGCAAAGACAGACAGCATGGCTCACAGACAGAGAGGGAGGAGGGGCGGCCCTCTGCGGGGAAAGCTATTACCCTCCAGGTGCTCTCACAGACTGCTGAGAGATCCCCACCAGGAAGCGATGACAGACTGTTTCGGGGGTGTGGTCAATGCCCCAAGACAGCCAGAAAGGAAGCCCCCAGGTCGGGCAGGCGAAAGAGAGAACCCCTCCCCCTACACTCCCTGCACTTCAGCACAATCCCTCCAGGGACTGCAGTGGGCTCAGAGCACACCACTCGTGACCTCCACCCAGTGGCAGCAGGTGGAAATTGCAGGACCAGAAATTTTATCAAGATGAAGAATAGCAAAGGTAAATCAGCCAGCTCTATGCAAAAGTGTCTTAAGTCTCCAGACCAAGAGGAAAATGACAAACACCCAGAAACCAACCCTGAAGGCACAGAAATCTATAACCTGAACAACAGCGAATTCAAAATAGCTATCATAAAAAACCTCAAGAAATTACAACAGAACACAGAGAAACAAATAAATGAATTCAGGGACTTCTTCACAAGAGATTGAAACCATAAAGAAAAACCAATCAGAAATACTGGAGATGAAAAACACAATGGACGAGATAAAGGAAAACCTGGAGTCTTTAAAGAGCAGAACTCACAATATGGAGGAAAGAATTAGCATTATTGAGGACAGCCATGCAGAAACACTCCAGACAAAGGAGGAGAGAGAATTAAGACTAAAAAGAAATGAAGAAATTCTTCGAAAAATATCAAACTCAGTTAGGAAAAGTAACATAAGAATAATAGGTATTCCAGAAGGAGAAGAAAGGGGAAAAGGAGCAGAGAGTTTGTTCAAAGAAATAATAGCTGAGAACTTCCCAAACCTGGCGAAAGAGATAGGAATAACAGTGAATGAAATCAATAGATCACCTAAATATATAAACAGGAAAAGACCAACTCCACGCATATAGTAGCAAAGCTAGCAAAAATTAATGACAAAGAAAAAATAT
This sequence comes from Tapirus indicus, assembly GCA_031878705.1. Classification (NCBI taxonomy): domain Eukaryota; kingdom Metazoa; phylum Chordata; class Mammalia; order Perissodactyla; family Tapiridae; genus Tapirus; species Tapirus indicus. Next base: position 54,272,771 of record CM062932.1, read on the forward strand.
TAAAGGCAGCTAAACAAAAAAACCAAAATAACATACAAAGGAAACCCCATCAGACTCTCAGCTGATTTCTTGACAGAAACTCTACAGGCTAGGAGAGACAGGAATGACATATTCAAAATCCTGAAAGACAAAAACCTTCAGCCAAGAATATTTCATCTAGAGAAAATATCCTTCACATATGATGGAGAGATAATAACTCTCCCTGATAAACAAAAGCTAAGGGAGCTCATCACCACAAGACCCCCACTACAAGAAATGCTCAAGAAGGTCCTTAGGCCTGAAAAAAAAAAACAAAAGAGAAAGGGGATACAAAGTTTTGAGCAAGGAGAAAAACAAGGAGACTAAACCAGAAAAACTACAGCTGGAAAACATCAAAAATGAATTTATACTCATCACTATAAACACACACTCACGACACAAGATGGAATAAATAGTGACAACAACAAATTAGAAGGGGAAGAGGATAGGGATCAAATCGACTCAGTCTAAGGAAACAAGAGGCATCAGAAAATGGACTATCTTATCCAGGACATCTTTTATATAAACCTCACGGTAACCACTAAACAAATAACAAGAAGAGAACCACATATGACAAATAAAGAGAAAACTAAGAGAATCATCATGCAGAACTACCAAACTGAATTGGCAGTCCGAAACACATGGGATAAGAAATGAAGGAAATGCAAAAGAACCAGAAAATGAACAATAAAATAGTGACATTAAACCCTCATATATCAATAATCACTCTAAATGTAAACGGATTGAATTCTCCAATCAAAAGACACAGAGTGGCGGGATGGATTAAAAACCAAGATCCAACAATTTGCTGCCTCCAGGAAACACATCTCAGCTCTAAAGACAAACACAGACTCAAAGTAAAAGGATGGAAGACGATACTCCAAGCTAATGGCAAACAAAAGAAAGCAGGAGTTACTATACTTATATCACACAAAGTAGACTTCAAGATAAAAAAGGTAATGAGAGACAAAGAGGGGCAATATATAATGATAAAAGGGACACTTCACCAAGAAGACATATCACTTATAAATATCTATGCACCCAACACAGGAGCACCAACGTACATAAAACTACTAAAAAACCTAAAAGGAGATATTAACAACAACACAATAATAGTAGGGGATCTTGACACCCCACTTACATCAATGGATAGATCATCCAGACAAAAAGTCAATACGGAAATAATGGACTTAAACAAAAAACTAGATGAGATGGACTTAACAGATATATACAGAGCACTCCACCCAAAAACAGCAGATTACACATTCTTCTCAAGCGTGGGTGGAACATTCTCAAGGATAGACCATATATTAGGAAACAAGGCAAACCTCTATAAATTTAAGAAGATTGAAATCATTACAAGCATCTTTTCTGATCATAATGCTATGAAACTAGAAATCAACTGCAAGAAAAAAACTGGGAAAGGGACAAAGATGTGGAGACTAAACAACATGCTACTAAACAACCAATGGATCATTGATAAAATTAAAGGAGAAATCAAAAGCTATCTGGAGACAAATGAAAAGGAAAATATACCATACCAACTCATATGGGATGCAGCAAAAGCAGTCCTGACAGGGACATTCATAGCAATACAAGCCCACCATAACAAACAAGAAAAATCCCAAATATATAACCTTAAAATACACCTAACAGAATTAGAAAAAGAAGAACAGAGCCCTGAATCACCAGAAGGAGGGAAATAATAAAAATAAAGCAGAAATAAATGAAATTGAAACAAACAAACAAACAAAAAACAGTAGAAAGGATCAATGAAACAAAGAGCTGGTTCTTTGAGAAGATAAACAAAATTGACAAACCCTTAGCCAGACTCACTAAGAAAAAAAGGGAGAAGACTCAAATAAATAAAATTAGAAATGAAAAAGAAGAAATTACAGTGGATACCACAGAAATACAAAGGATTATTAGAGACTACTATGAAAAACTATATGCCAACAAATTGGACAACCTAGAGGAAATAGACAAATTCTTGGATGCATACAACCTCCCAAAACTGAATCAAGAAGAAATAGAGAATCTGAATAGACCAATCACAAGTAAAGAGATTGAAACAGTAATCAAAAACCTCCCCAAAATTAAAAATCCAGGACCAGATGGCTTCCCTGGAGAATTTTACCAAACATTCAAAGAAGATTTAACACCTATTCTTCTAAAACTATTCCAAAAAATAGAGGAAGATGGAATACTTCCTAACACATTCTACGAGGCCAAGATCACCCTGATACCAAAGCCAAACAAGGACAATACAAAGAAGGAAAACTACAGGCCAATATCGCTGATGAACACAGACACAAAAATCCTCAACAAAATACAGCAATACATCAAAAAGATCACACACCATGATCAAGTGGGATTTATACCAGGGACACAGGGATGGTTCAACATCCGCAAATCAATCAACGTGATACACCACATTAACAAAATGAAGAATAAAAACCACATGATCATCTCAATCGATGCAGAGAAGGCATTCGACAAGATCCAACATCCATTTATGATAAAAACTCTCAACAAAATGGGTATAAAAGGAAAGTATCTCAACATAATAAGGGCCATATATGACAAACCTACAGCTAACATCCTACTCAACGGGGAAAAACTGAAAGCCATTCCTTTGAGGACAGGAACAAGACAAGGGTGCCCACTCTTGCCGCTCTTATTCAACATAGTACTGGAGGTTTTGGCCAGAGCAATTAGTCGAGAAAAAGGAATAAAAGGACTCCAAACAGGCAACCAAGAAGTGAAACTCTCACAGTTTGCAGACAATATGATCTTTTACATAGAAAACCCCCCAAAATCCATTGGAAAACTACTAGAAATAATCAACAACTACAGCAAAGTGGCAGGGTATAAAAGCAACTTAACAAAAATCAGTTGCATTTCTATATGCTAATGATGAACTAACAGAAAGAGAACTCAAAAAGACAATCTCATTTACAACTGCAACAAAAAGAATAAAATATCTGGGAATAAATTTAACCAAGGAGGTGAAAAACCTATACAATGAAAACTATAAGACACTATTGAAAAAAATCGATGGAGACATAAAGAAATGGAAAAATATTCCATGCACATGGATTGGAAGAATAAATATAGTTAAAAATGTCCATTCTACCTAAAGGAATCTATAGATTCAATGCAATCCCAATCAGAATCCCAAGATCATTCTTCACGGTAATAGAACAAAAAATACTGAAATTCCTGTGGGGCAACAAAAGACCCCAAATAGCTAAAGCAATCCTGAAAAAAAGAGAGCAAAGCTGGAGGCATCACAATCCCTGACTTCAAAATATACTATAGAGCTATAGTAATCAAAACAGCATGGTACTGGTACAAAAACACACACACAGATCAATGGAACAGAATTGAAAGCCCAGAAATAAAACCACACACCTATGGACAGCTAATCTTCGACAAAGGAGCAAAGAACATACAATGGAGAAAGGGAAGTCTCTTCAATAAATGATGCTGGGAAAATTGGACAGCCACATGCAAAAGAATGAAAGTAGACCATCTTCTATTGCCATACACAAAAATCAACTCAAAATGGATTAAGGACCTGAAAGTGAGACCTGAAACTATAAAACTCCTGAAAGAAAATATAGGCAGTACACTAGCTGACATCGGTCATAAAGGGATCCTTTCAGATTCCATTTCTACTCGGACAAGGGAAACAAAAGAAAAAATAAACAAGTGGGACTTCATCAGACTACAGAGCTTCTACAAGGCAAATGAAACCAGGATCAAAATGAACAGACAACCCACCACCTGGGAGAAAATATTTGCAAATCATATATCCGACAAGAGATTAATCTCCATAATATATAAAGAACTCACACAACTGAGCAACAAAAAAACAAACAACCCAATCAAAAAATGGACAGAAGATATGAACAGACATTTTTCCAATGAAGATCTACAGATGGCCAACAGACACATGAAAAGATGTTCAACATCACTAATCATCAGGGAAATGCAAATCAAAACTATGCTAAGATATCACCTTACACCCGTTAGAATGGCTATAATCACCAAGACAAAAAACAACAAATGTTGGAGAGGTTGTGGAGAAATGGGAACCCTAATTCACTGCTGGTGGGAATACAAACTGGTGCAGCCTCTATGGAAAACAATATGGAGATTCCTCAAAAAATTAAAAACAGAAATACCTTATGATCCAGCAATCCCACTATTGAGCATCTACCCAACGGACATGAAATCAACCATCCCAAGAGGCTTATGCACCCCTATGTTCATTGCAGCATTATTCACTATAGCCAAGAAGTGGAAGCAACCCAAGTGTCCCTCGACTGATGATTGGATAAAGATGTGGTATATACATACAATGGAATACTACTCAGCCATAAAAAAAGACAGAATTGTCCCATTTGCAACAACATGGATGGACCTAGAAGGTATTATGTTAAGTGAAATTCCCAGAGAGAGAAGGACAAACGCCACATGAATTCACTCATATATGGAATATAAATGAACACATGGACAGAGAGAACTGGTTGGTGGTTACCAAGGGGAAGTGGGGTGGGGGGTGGGCACAAGGGGTGAAGGGATGCATCCACAGGGTGACAGACAAATAATAACATACAACTAAAACCCCACAATGTTATAAACTATTAAGACATCAATAAAAATGAAAAAAAAAAGATTAAAGAAAAATTTTAAAAATAAATAAATAAAACTACATCATTCTATGTGATGATCTCTGAGTGGTGGCGGAGTTACAGGTGATTTTTCTCTTTCTTTTTGTCTATCTGACTTCTCTAAAGTTTTCTACAAAGAAAATGTCTTACAACTATAAACCCAATTCTTTCTCTTCCCCCAAGTCAGGAGCGCTCTCTCCCTTCCCTGCCTCTCATTCCACGGTGTCCCACTCCTCTGACATCTGTCAGGCATGTTTCTTCATGCCTTTTTTTTTTGGAAGATTGGCCCTGAGCTAACATCTGTTGCCAATCTTCCTCTTTTTTTGCTTTGTTTTTGTTTTCTCCCCAAAGCCCCAGTAGATAGTTGTATGTCATAGTTGTGCATCATTCTGTAGTTGCTCTGTGTGGGATACTGCCTCAGCATGGCATAATGAGCGACAAGTAGGTCTGCGTCCAGGATCCAAACCGGCGAGCCCCAGGCTGCCGAAGTGGAGCACGCCAACTTAACCACCATGCCACTGGGCCAGCCCTCTTCATGCCTTGACATCCCAGGTTCTCAGGTCCCAGGGGGGAAAGCCCTGGATTACCCACCCTGTCCCCACCCCTACTCCACCACTGCCCACCACTAGCCTTTCATAAAATCAGTGCACCAAAAGGAGTGAATGAAAACCAAATATGTGAAAATCTACGCCAACTAAGGAATGACTACTAACATTACAAAATTACCTACAACAGGATTCTTTGGATGACAAACCCTCCTAGTGCATTTAAAATATAATTTAGGGGGCCAGCCCGATGGTGTAGTGGTTAAGTTCGTGCATCCCACTTCGGCAGCCCAGGGTTTGCAGGTTCAGATCCCAGGTGCAGACCTATGCATCGCTTCTCAAGCCATGCTGTGGCAGGCGTCCCACATATAAAGTAGAGGAAGATGGGCAAAGATGTTAGCCCAGGGCCAGTCTTCCTCAGCAAAAAGAGGAAAATTGGCAACAGATGTTAGCTCAGGGCTAGCCTTCCTCAGCAAACAAAAACAAAAAAATATATATAATTTAGTTGACCAAAGTCACCCCTTTCCAGGAACACCTACAGCATAAAGTGAAGCACCCCATGCACCAGTGTGAGCCTCCTCCGTGTTCTTTAATATTTTGGGGACCTTTCTTTTGTGAGTACACTCTTCATCCCAAACTGAACTGGACACTTTTTAAAAGCAGATACTGTGAATCCTCCTTTGCCTGGATCTTTCCACAGTGCCCACTACACACAGGGCTTTGCATGTGGCTTTCCCATGTGCTCGGGGATCCCTTGGGACAGGCTGGGGGTGAAAGGGCTGTGGGGGCTAATGTTGCCCAATGGGCAAGACTGACCTGGTTCTTCATGTGCCCAGTGAGGGGCAGGGATCGGGGGACAGCTCACCTGGCCAAAGGCGGCTCGGGCCTGCTCAAACCCTCCAACCTGCAGCCGTTTCTTGAAGAGGTCCAGGGGATACGTAAGGGTCTTGCTGATGACTCCAGCTCCACTGCCACAAAGCAGGTTTTTGAGGTTCCCTGAACCAGAGAAGTGGGATTAAGGGGAAAAATGAGAGAAATGCAACCTAGGGTAGACAACTTCAAGGTCATGAGGTCTAATCCTCCACCATAAAACAAAAGCCCACAAGCAACCTTGATCTCAGAGGAATTGAATCCAGAGAGAGAGAATCAGACATGGCCACACTTGGCAAGAATGACAAGGGACAGCAGTTGGTCAGGCTGATGGCAGGAGGCGGCAAGCTTTACCAGTAATCTCCCCAAAAAGGGGCTGCGGGAAGGCTCTGCAGTGGGACTCAGTGCAAGGCCTGCCCATTCCCCTCCCCATCCTCCCCAACAAAACACACAACAGGCAGTCTGCAAGGTGGGGCTCTGACAGACATAAAAACTGTGGCCTGTAGCTGGAAAGAAATGTTGACAATGCCACTGATGCATGTGGCAAGAGTTGGAAGAAATAAAGTCATCCGTAAGTGGCTGGGTTGGTTTGTTTTGTGGGCTGCATTACAGAGCCGGGTTCAGAGAACGGGGTGGGGGGGTCTCAGCTTCTGACAGGAAAACCTCATTTCCTACATGATTCAGAAAGAGATGTTACGGCCTGGGTGTGGGGTGAATGGAGACCCAGGTTCCCTTTCACGTGAGGGCTGTCTCACCATCTTTCCTTCCTTCGGCTGGAATGACCCACTCATACGCGTGCTTCAAGGAGCTGTAAAAGGAGAACTGGAACCCGGCGTAGGGGAAGATGGCGAGCAAGGTGGGGTTCAAGCCTTTGTAGAAAACCAAGGGGCCTTCAGTCCTGTACATGGTCACCACGGCGTCTCGCAGGGTTTTATAGACCTGAACACCACACATGCAACTCGAGTGAGCACGGGGCGGAGTTCAAGCCCAGAACACAGCCCATATCATACATTTCCCTTCATCTAAAAACCCAGCTGCCAGGAGCATTACTTCTCCTGCCAAGAGGACCAAGAAAATGCTGGACAAAAATCCCAAGGGTGGAGTTTTCCAGTAGCTCCCCTTCTAGCTATTTACATGACTGACATATCTGCATGAGGGCACAGAAGTACATGTCCAGAGACGGTCCCTGCAGCATCCTATGGAGCAGCAAAAGATGCCATGTCCACCCTTGGATGACGGGCTACATCAGTTATGCACACATGCTCACAAGAACATAGTGTAGCTGTTAAAAGAGGATGACGCAATCTACGTGACTGAAAGGGAATAGTCCCCCAAACACACAGTGAACTGGCACAGTGTTTGTGGAGGAAACAAACTGTATGCAGAGATCATCCCCCACCAAGGATACCCATAAACGAGGAACAGCGACGATCACCTCCACAGAGGGAAAGGGGTGGCAGGGGGTGAGAGGGGAGCCGGGGAGGAGGGAGATTTACCATTACCATTTTATGTTACTTGGATTTTTTGCCATGTGCATCTATTGAACCTTTCTCTAACTGTCAACAGGCAATCTGTATGCAGGAAGACTACAGGCCATTGGTTTTTCTTAGTCCCCTTCTATTAGACACATATTCCTTACAATGGACCACAGGGGCTGACTCTGCCCGCTGTGGGTACAGCGGGTCATCGCACTGATAGGGGTGCTGGAGGGAAAGTCCACACTGAGCAGGGAGGACCGCCAGCTCCTCTTCACCACTTGGCTCCCAGATGCTGGCAGCCACTGAAGGATTTTGCCCTGGGGACTTCCATGAAAGGGCTGGGCCTCAGAGGAAGGCCATCAGGCAATAAGCTGGCCCACATACCCACAGTCCCACTCTGCTTTTCTGTGCCGCCTCTTAATACCAGGCTGGCAGCCAAGGGTCACCAGACATTTGAGGAAAGCCTTCACAAAAAACAGACCAAAATGATCAATGAGGGGCAGGAGAAATTTGGAAGGAAGAGACAGTATAGAAAGCGGAAGAAAACTAAAGAAAAAAGAAACCGCCCATAAAATCATAACTAATATTCTCAGACCATAGAGAAGGTATCACCTCCACAATAAAAGATTTATTTTACTTTATTATGTTATTTTATTTTTTGTGAGGAAGATTAGCCCTTAGCTAACATCCGCTGCCAATCCCCCTCTTTTTGCTGAGCAAGACCAGCCCTGAGCTAATATCTGTGCCCATCTTCCTCTACTTTATGTGGGACGCCTGCCACAGCATGGCTTGATAAGTGGTGCATAGGTCTGTTCCCAGGATCACAATCTGTAAACCCCAGGCCACCGCAGCGGAGCGCATGAACTTAACCACTATGCCACTGGGCTGGCCCAAGAAGATCCATTTTAAAAAGAGGTAAGAGGAGCCAGCCCGGTGGCGTAGTGGTTAAGTTCACGTGCCCAGGGTTCATGGGTTTGGATTCTGGGTGCAGACCTATGCACCGCTCATCAAGTCATGCTGTGGTGGCGTCCCACATATAAAATAGAGGAAGACGGGCGTGGATGTTAGCCCAGGGCCGATCTTCCTCAGCAAAAAGAGGAGGATTGGCGGGGCCAGCCTGGTGGCGTAGTAGTTAATTTTGCGCGCTCTGCTTCAGCAGCCCAGGGTTTGTAGCTTTGGATCCCGGGCGCGGACAGACACACCACTTATCAAGCCACACTGTGGCAGCGTCCCATATAAAGCAGAGGAAGACGGGCATGGATGTTAGCCCAGGGCCCATCTTCCTCGGCAAAAAAGAGGAGGATTGGCAACAGATGTTAGCTCAGGGCTAGTCTTCCTTACCAAAGGAAAAAAAAAAAGAGGTACGATTCAGAGAGCCACCCATGATGGTCTAGTGGTTAAGATTCAGCACTCTTGCCACTGCAGCTCAGGTTTGTTTCCTGGTTAGGGACCACACCACCCATCTGTCGGTTGTCACACTGTGGTGGCTGTGTCTTGCTGTGATGCTAAAAGCTATGCCACGGGTATTTCAAATACCAACAGGGTCACCCATGGTGGTTTCAGCAGAGCTTCCAGACTAAGACAGACTAGGAAGAAGCACTTGGTCACCCACTTGTGAAAAAACTGGCCAAGAAAACCCTAAGAATAGCAGCAGAGCATTGTCTGATATAGCACCGCCAGGTGAGAGGATGGCGCAAAAAGACTGGGCAGGGTTCCGCTCTGCTGTGCACAAGGCTCTAGGACTTGGAATCGACTCGACAGCACTAACAACAAAAGATTCAGAGAACAAGAAAGAGCTCCTGAGAGAAAATCTTTGTAACTTTGAGTTAGGCAAAGATTATCTTAGATAAAATACCAGAACAAAATCCATAAAGGAACAAATTGATAAACTGGACTTCATCAAAATTAAAATTAAAAACATCTGCTCTTGGGGCTGGCCCAGTGGTGCAGTGGTTAACTTTGTGCGCTCTGCTTCGGCAGCCCAGGGTTTGCAGGTTCAGATCCCAGGCGAGGACCTATGCACCACTCATCAAGCCGTGCTGTGGTGGCATCCCATGTACAAAATAGAAGAAGATGGGCACAGATGTTAGCTCATGGCCAATCTTCCTCACCAAAAAAAATAAATAAATAAAATAAAATAAATCTGCTCTTCAAAAGATACTGTAAGGAGGGCCAGCTCTGATGGCCTAGTAGTTAAAGTTTGGTGTGCTCTGCTTCGGGGGCCCAGGTTTGGTTTCTGGGCATGGAAGCACACCACCCGTCTGGCAGTTGCCATGCTGTGGTGGCAGCTCACACAGAAGAACTAGAAGGACTTACAACTATACACAACTATGTACTGGGGCTTTGGGGAGGGAAAAAAAGAAAGACAGAGGAAGACTGGCAACAGATGTTAGCTCAGGGCAAATTTTTCCCAGCAAAAAAAAAAAAAAGAAAAGAAAAAGATACTGTAAGGAAATGAAAGACAGCCACAGACAGAAAATTTTACAAACAACAAACAACCCAGTACAAAAATGGGCAAACAACTTGAACAAATATTTCACCAAAGGTATACAGATGGCAAATAAGCACACAAAAAGATGTTCAACATCATTAAATGTAAATTAAAACCACATTGAGGGGCCGTCCCGGTGGCTCAGTGGTTTAGTTTGCGCTTTGGCAGCCTGAGGTTTGCAGGTTTGGATCCCGGGTGCCCGCCGACACACTGCTTATCAGCCATGCCGTGGCGGCGTCCCATATAAAGTAGAGGAAGACGGGCACGGATGTTAGCCCAGGGCCAGTCTTCCTCACCAGAAAGAGGATTGGCAACAGATGTTAGCTCAGGGCTGGTCTTCCTCACACACACACACACACAAAACCCACAATGAGATACAACTATTGACACCTATTAGAATGGCTAAAATTTAAAAGAACAAAATAAAAATACAAAACTGATAATACTAAGTATTGGTGATGATAAGGAGCAACTGCAACTGCTGGGGGGAAGGCAAAATGGCCCAGCCACACAGGAAATGGTTTGGCTTTTTCTTATAAAATTAAACATTCTTACCATACAACCCAGCAATCCCATCCCTACGTGTTTACCCAAGAGAAATGAAATGTTCACACATTAACCTTATGTGAAGGTTTATGGTGGCTTCCTTCACAGTTGCCAAAAACTGGAGGACAACCTCAGTGTCTCTGAACTAACAAACCATGATAAATCCATTCAATGGAAACTACTCAGCAATAGAAAGGAACCAACTACTCACACACACAACATGGATGAATCTCAAATGCATACACCAAGTGAAGGAAATCAACTCAAACGACTACACAGGGAATAATTCCATTTACATGACATTCTAGAAAAGGCAAAACTTTAGACAGAAAACAGACCAGTGGAGGGCCAGCTCCGGTGGCCTAGTGGTTAAGTTCGGTGCACTCCGCTTCAGCCACCCAGCTTCAATGCCCAGGCACGGACCTACACCACTCATCTGTCAGTGGCCATGCTGTGGCGGCAGCTCACATACAAAATATAGGAAGACTGGCAACAGATGTTAGCTCAGGGTGAATCTTCCTCAGGAAAAAAGAAAGAAAACAGACTGGTGGTTAATGGAGACTAGCGGTTAATGGAGACTGGCGATGGAGAGGAACTGACTATAAAGGAACAGGAGGAAATTGTGGAGGTGATGGAACTTTTGTCTTCTATCTTGATTGTGGCAGTGGTTATGTGACTGTATGCATTTGTCAAAAGTCACAGAATTGTATACTAAAAAGAGTGAATTTTACTGTATATGTAAGTTATACTTCAATAAACCTGACTAAAACAAACAAACCAAAAAAGAGCTCCTAGGAACTAACTTATGTTAGCAAACATTTTTTAAGTTCAATAGAGGGCCCAAATAATAAAAGTAAGGAAACATCCCAGAAAGACAGAGAGAGCTGAAAAATGGCAGAGGAAAGACAACTCAATCAGAGGATCAATCCAGGATGTTCAACATCCAACTGACATTAATTCCATGAGAGAAAGAAAAGAAAACAACAGGGGGCAGGCAATTGTGAATAAATAATTCATGACCATTTCCAGGCATGAAGACCATGAGTGTCCAGACTAAAGGGTCCATCACATGAATGAAAGAGACCCACACCAGTGCACAACACTGGTAAGTTTCTGGAATGCCAGGGATCAAGAAAAGATTCTGAAAACTCAGACAGGGAGAGGGATGGCTTCATATAAAGGATCAGTAATCAGAATGGTTCTGGACTTCTCTTCAGCAACACTGAGAGCTACCTAGAATTCTCTACCCAAATCATCAGTCAAGTGTTAGGGTAAAATAAAGACACTTTCTATCAAGGCTTCTCTAAGGAAAGCTACACCTCAGGATGTGCTCCATCAAAACAAGGGATTAATCAAGAAAGAGAAGACAGGGGACCCAAGAAAAGAATTCCGAAGAGAATAGCTGGCAATAGTCCTCGAGCAAACAGTCCAGACTGAAGCCAGAGGGTGAAGGGTGCCAGAGTGGGGGGCTCCATAATAACATGGGACTGATGACTGCAGGCTGACCCTATCGAGAGAGTGTTGGAGGGTGAATTTGTGAAAAGCATGTAGAAAGCTAAACAAATAAAACACAAGGTGATCGCTAACTTTAGGAAAGACAAAGATAAAATGTAATCATAATATATTTCAAGGCTCAGCAGTAACAACATTTACATAATCCTAGTAGCATAAACACTGAGTATTGATTTAGCCACAATCTATTAATCAGTTGTGCTGTAATCAGATAGGGGAGGAAGCACAGGCACACAAGAGGGTGATGGTAAAAGAGGTAAATTCTCATCTTCCACAGTAGCAGTCAGTAGTTATTGTCTCTAACTTAGAAACAAGAAGGAAAGAGAGGGAGAGAGAGAGTAACACAAGCATGTTACTTAGAATTAGGAAATAAATAATGGAAGAAACAGCTACAAGTATTAAAAGTGGTTGCCTCTGGGGATTGGAATCAGGGGGGCAGCTGGTGGTGTTTTTTTCACTATAATTCATGAAAAACTACCTGTCTTTTTAACCTTTATACATCTTATAGATTGTTGATTTGTGTGTGTGTGTGAGGAACACCAGCCCTGAGCTAACATCTGCTGCCAATCCTCCTCTTTTTGCTGAGGAAGATTGGCCCTGAGCTAACTTCTGTGTCCATCTTCTTCCACTTTATGTGGGACGCCTGACACAGCATGGCTTGATAAGCGGTGCGTAGGTCCGTGCCCGGGATCCGAACCCGTGAACCCTGGGCCGCTGCAGCAGAGTGCACGAACTTAACCACTATGCCACTGGGCCAGCCCCATCAGCCAACTTTCTTCACCCCAGCAGCCACCCAATTGCTGAGGTTTGTCTGTTTTTCTCCATCTATAAACACCCTTCTCCTCCATCTCTCTGCTCAGTTCCTAGGGCCCCTTATCTCCTTTCTCCACCAGGGCAGTCACCCCAAACTTCTACTTTCCACTGAAGTATCATCCAGAGTGATCTAGCTCTGATGCCCCAATCATTTTCTTCCAGACTGTTCCCAGGGGACTTTGCCCTTCTCAACCAAAAAGTCATCAGGATGTCTCCTAAACAAAAGGGCTCCCCCAACCCACAATCTCCACCCCAGGCAATACAAAGAACCGGCAGAACTGAAATCACAGTTATTCTTAACTGGTCCCAGATCAAATTCTTAAGAAAAGAGTCATTCCCCACCAACAATATCCTAAAGCAGAAGGGACACAGTAGAGAAAATATTCTTTCTTGGTTGAGAACACACACACACACACAATGCTTTTCTTATGTACGTCAAGGAAACAAATTATGGTGAGGAGGTCTATTTCAGGGTTTAATCCTTTGCTTTCACTCAGTAAGTTCTTCCTTGAGTCTGACTCAATTATCCCATTTCCTCCAACCCATTCTTTGTGGAAACCAAAAACACTCTGACAATAACACAGCGATATGATCTCAAGTCTCACTTTCCTGGACGCCGTCCCTGTCCAGCCCACTGTTCGGTATCTGTTCTGTTTCCCACCTGCAGGTTCTGTCTCCCCTGTGAGGCTGTGAGCATCCTGCATGGTGCCGAACAGTTACAGGCTTCACAAATGGATGGACGAATGGACTGAAAACCCCAGGGTCTCCCAGCTTTGCTTCCTTGGAAGAAAAGAGCCCCCAACTCCTAGCACACGCTACTCAGGCACCCCTTCTCTGGCCCGGCCACTCACCCTGGGCTCACCCTGGGCTGCAAAGCGGGTGCGCAGGACGTCCACAGGATGCACGGCGAGGGTGGCCACGCAGGCAGACAGGCCGCCACACACAAAGTGCACCGAGAAGTCGCGGGCGTCGTGCACACTGGCTCTGTGCACCAGCTCCGTCAGCAGCTCAAATGACAAAAACTGCAAGAGTGTGTGACAAAGTCATTGACAAACATGCCCAAATACACCACCCGCGACCCAGGTGGGGCCCAGTCCTAGGGACGAGGAAATCTTCTTGAGCAGTGACAGAATACAATAAACATCTAATTTTGTGCAGAGCTCAGAACATTTTATACTCTATTTGAGTAGAGCCAAATACTCAAAGGGTTAAGAATATATGTAAGAAAAATTTTATATCAGAAAGTTCTACTCATTAACTTAGTTTCCTAAGAATGGAAAAGATGGTCATCATCCGCTTCTTGGCAGGCGACCCCTTCAATGCAGCCGGCAGTGGCACTGAGAAACGTTCTGCCCTGGAGCCGGAGTTCTGTCAGGAGGATTCCACATATTCCGTGTGCCGTGGTAACCCCCCAGGCTCAGATCTTCCTCCAGCCAGCTCACGACGGCTCGGTTCCTAAGGGCACCCATTGCCATAGTTTTCCATCAGGCTGCAGTAGCAGCGTGTGCCAGGCGCAGAGATGGAATGGCAGTGGCACGTCAGCCCGGGGCGACCCTGACCTGAGCAAGCGCTGTGATTCATAGGAAAAGCAGGCAGGGACTACTCAGATGCCAGCTGCTCAGGTGGGAATCCTGGCTCGGCCACTTTCTAGCTAGTGACTTTGGTTGGGTTAATTACTTAAGCTCTCTCTGCCTCAGTCTTCTCATCTGTAAAACAGGAGTGACAACAGACTCTACCTCAAAGGACTGTTGTGAGGTAATATATGTGAAGTGCTTAGAACAGGGCCTGGCCCACAATTAGTGCTACAGAAGGGCGGCTAGTACACTCCTCCCACGGTACAGCCATATACTGCACACCACAGAATAAGCTGGTGCTCAGCTGAACGGATGAGTGAACAAGCGGCAATAAGCTCAGATTCTAACCCTAGCCCCACCACTTACAGGCTGTGTAGCTTCAGGCGGCTCACTTAACCTCTCTGTGATCCATATAACACCTGCTCTACCTTCCTCACAACGCTGTTAGGAAGTTCAAAGGAAGCACTGATGTGAAAATGCTATTTTGAAAAATGAAGAGCATTTGTATCGCCATTTGCCAAGACCCATTAGGGTCTCCTTGTGCAACACCTAATATTCAGTCAGTGCCAAGTCCCTGGGATTGCGGGGACATGGGGAAGGGAAGGCCTGTGGTACAGCTGTCCGTGTCTTCAATTCGTCAGGGAGGTTTCCAGTTAAGACAAGTGAGAAGTGTGGTTTCCGCCACCTGCTGCCCTACCCCAGGCAGCGTCCCTGCGTGCCCCACCCTCCCCATGCTCTTCCATTGAGCAACGCCACCCCCAGGGTCTGGCTGGTTCTCCTGCCACCTACTTGGACAGCTCCATAGCCTATGGAGAGAAGCTGGGCTGGGATGTGTCCTTTCCAGAATGCTGTTGGGCCCTCCTCCTGCAAAATCTGTCTCCCGGCCTGGAGGATCCCGTGGTATTTTGCATTGGGGTCACTGCGAGACAGGCGCTCAATCTGAAGCTAGGAATCAAAATTGAAAAGGTCAGGACAATAGGGGCAGGGGTGGGCTGAGAAGGAGAAATTTCAGAAAAGGTAACGAGGGCAACGAAGAGCTTCTCCTTGACAAAACTCCAAGCTCTAGGAACTGCTTTGGCAAGAAAGAGTCAACTTGTTCTCCAGTCCATTATGTGGAAAAACGGGAAAAGAGTACCTGGAAACGGATCTTGATGATGTCCAAAGGGCTGATCAATGCCCGAGTGACAAGTCCAGACACAGACCCAGCCACCGCCACCTCGAAATTGGAGATATTCCTGCCATCTGCTTTGGGGTCATAGCCGACCATCCCTGCCTCTGGCCCATACAATGTCCATCAGCTTCAAGCTAAATGCAAGAAACATGGAGTCAACACCAGAGCAAGTTCTTAGGGTCTCTGCTCACACATCACTTCCTCCGAGTAGCCCTCCCCGACCAGCCAATCTAAAACAGCACCCACGTCCCTTTTCATCCTCTTGCCCTGCTTTATTCTTCTTTATAGCATTTATATACTGGACATTTATTCCATATATCTGTTTCTTGTCTCTCTCCCCCACTAGAATGTGAGCCCATAAAAAACATGGCCTTCGTCTTATTTGTCCATCCCTGTATTTCCAGTGCCTGAAATAGACCCCACCACAGTAAGTGCTCATAATATTTGTTGACTGAATGAATGAACAGACTTAGAAGGAAATCATTCACTTTCAGAGATCGACATGGCTTTCCAAGATGTCTGGCTTTCCTGCAAACTCCTGCCTGAGGTAGAGTCCCAGGCCGTGTTAGCATAAGAGCAGAGCCCACTCAAGCTGAGTGCTAAGGGGACTGTCAGACATACAGGCTCCAGGAATGGGGCCTGAGATTCTCTAACAAGCTCACGTGATCCAAAGGAAGAGCCCATCAACCCCTGAGCCATTTTGTATTTCCCTTCCCTATTCTTTGCACACACCTCGGGCCCACCCACAGCTATGGAGACATGTTATGCTATGAAATGATGCTCCCAGGCCCACCTGGTCCCTGCTGACCTCTTCAACCTCACCCTGGACCACTCTTCAGTCTCTTCAACCAGGGCAGGCTCAGGGCTTCTGACCAGCTCCTAGAAAACGCTGTTCGCGTTCCTATGTACTGGCCTAGCCTCTGCACTTCCTGTTCCCCATGTCTGAAATGCAGCCCTACTCCCACCCGCCTCGCTCTTCCCAAGGCTAGCTCCTCTCATCTACCAGGGCTCAGCAACTCCAGGACACGTACTTATGTCCTTTCTAGCATTCACAGCACTGGCTCATGTGTATTCTGTCCTCTCGGCCCACAGGAGGTAAGCTCCATATGGGCAAGGACTCAGTCTAGTGACAGCCATATCTCCAGAGATGAGCACAGTGCCTGGCCACCCCAAAGGCTCTAAAAACAATGAATGAATAAATGATTAAAAGCCATGTAACTTTTGGATTATACAAGTAATAATGATCTTGCAGAAAGAGAGAGAGGGGAAAAAACCCCAAGATCTTAACACTTTTCACTTCACATATTCCCTTCGGTTTTTCTCCTGTATGGGGCTTTTAAAATGCAAAATAGCATAAGCATGATTCCATGTTGCTACAAGATCATCATAAATATCATTTTTAATAGCTAATATTTCATTGAGTAGCTGTGTCATAATTTGTTGGGCACTGGGGTTTTTAAAATATATATATATATTGGGGCCGCCCGGTGGCGCAGCGGTTTAGTTCGCGCTTGGCAGCCCGGGGTTCGCGAGTTCGGATCCTGGGCGCCCGCGGACGCACAGCCTGTTAGCCTTGCCGTGGTGGCGTCCCATATAAAGTGGAGGAAGATGAGCACGGATGTTAGCCCAGGGCCAGTCTTCCTCAGCAAAAAGGGGAGGATTGGCAACAGACGTTAGCTCAGGGCTGGTCTTCCCCACCAAAAAAAAAAAAAAATATATATATATATATATATATATATATATACTTATTTAAAAATATCTAATTCCAGGGGTGCCAGGTGGCATAGTGGTTAAGTTTGCACACTCTGCTCTGCAGCCCGGGGTTTGCAGGTTCAGATCCTGGACATGGACCTACGCACCACTCGTCAAGCCATGCTGTGGCAGCGTCCCATATAAAGTAGAGGAGGATGGGCACAGATGTTAGCCCAGGGCCAGTCTTCCTCAGCAAAAAGAGGGGGATTGGCAACGGACGTTAGCTCAGGGCTAATCTTCCTCACACACACAAAAATAGCTAACTCCATTTTTATCTAGAGCAGAGTTTCTCAACCTCAGCACTGTTGACATTTTAGAATGGATAGTTCTTTTTAGTTGGGGGCTGTCCTGTACATTGCAGGATGTTTAGCAGCACTCCTGGTCTCTACCTACCAGATGCCAGTAACACCACATTCCCCTTGTGACAACCAAAAATGTCTCCAGACATTGACAAATGCCCCCTGGGGTGCAAAATTGCCCCTGGTTGAGAACCACTATTCTAGAGAAATACTAGTGTGGGTGTGTAAAATGTCATGCGTTGCATCCCTGTTTGTAAAATTGTATATAACACAAATGCTTATCAATAGAAAGATGGATAAATATACTAAGTCACATCTAGGCAATGGAATACTACACAGCCATTAAAAAATGAGCCACATTCAGATAACGATAGTGGCATCTGTATGAGCCCTGAGTCCTATCTGGGCTCTCCCCAGCACAGAAGTCTGGGGGCTCTTCAAACAGAAGTCTGCTGCTTCCAGGTGCCATCTGTGGCTCTGCCCACCCCAAATCCTACGACCCTCTTGGAGAGAAGATGGTAGCCGTGAAAGTAAAGGGTGAGAAACTGGATAAGAAGCTGAAAAAAATAGAGCAAAACAAGACAGCAGCCACTAGGTACGGCCAGAAGAAGAGGGCAGAGCAGGAGGCCCTCACTAGTGAGTGTAAAGAGCTAGAAAAGAAGAACGAAGCTCTGAAAGAGAGGGTAGATTCCCTGGCCAAGGAGATACAGTATCTGAGAGATTTGATAGAAGTCCGCAAGGCAAGGGGGAAGAAAAGGGTCCCCTAGTTAGGATAGTCAGGAGTACATGTGCTTGTACGTAGGAGGCTTGCGCTGAAGCTTGTGTGTTGCGATAAATTATTTTGTAGTAAAAGTAATAAAAAAAGAATGAGCCAGAGCTATATGCACACTTGAAAAGACATCCATAATAGATTGAAACATGGAAAAAAGCAGGTTTTTAGAACAGTATGTCTAGTATAACCCCATTTTCGCAAAAGAAAAACAGTAAGACCTATATACACTCTGTACAGTTGTATAAAGCATAGAGGAAAAGTCTGTAACAACACACACACATACCAACAGGTTGGTAAGGTTATCACCAACAGGTTGGTTAGGCTGGATGAAGGGTTGGCAAGGGGAAGAGGGTAGGTAGATCTCTTCCTTTTTCTTTATACAATTCTATTTTGTTTGAATCTCTTATGGCCCCCCAAAACCCCAGCTAAAACCAAATATAAAATGATTTTAGAAGGGACCTCAGAATTAACCTAGTTCCTGAATACCTTTAGTAACAGGGAAGTCAGTGCCCTTACAGGACAACCTCCACTCCGCCACTGATTCCTATTCTTCTCTCACCCACCCTGGAACTCTGTCCGAATCACTCCCTCAGCCCCAAGCCCTCACTTTTCTGAAAGTACCAAAGTAGTACTCCAATCCATCCTTAAAATTAAAAAGACATTTCCATGGGGCTCTATCAGCAAAGTATTCTAAAATAATATTTTATTGAAAGTCTAATGGTATGAAACCTCCCGACCCCTGGTGGGAATGTGTTATCTCTTGGTATCTTCTCCCCATACCCTCAAAGGAGGAGCCCGGCCTTTCCCACCAACTTCTCTGTCATTGACTCAAGCTGCTTCTCCCCAGGCACCTGTGAGGAGCAGATTAAACGTGGGGCAGGTAATGGAGAGGCAAAGCCTCTCCCGAGGTTACCCAGGAACTGCTCAGGTCACACTGCGCCCTGTCAGTTCTCTGCCTGTCGGGGGCAAGGTGGCATTTCTATAAATAAGCAGCTCTGCAGAACTGGAAATAACCTTGGACCTCAGATCAAGAAGCCTGAGTTCAAGTTCTGCCTCTCCCATGTACTTTGGGAAGGTTTATTTAACTTAGGCTCAGTTTTCTCTTCTGGAAAATGGGAATGACGTCTGCCCTGCCTAGCCCAGATTGCTGGGAGGATCATGCAAGATACTATATGTGATAAGTTTTGTAAAAAAGGTAAAAGTCTTATACACATGAAAGGGCTGGCTAACCACAGTCCGATGGTGGCCTTACTTTTCCTGCTTGTTCAAAATTTCCTTCTTGTACCAGTAAGACTTGATATTTATCTAAAAAGACAAAATAAAAACGAAACATGATTAAATGCATGATATACGTAATACAGCACCCAGAAGATGCCGAAGCCTCTGGTGTGAGTGGCAGGGCGGGGGGTGTGGGTTTGCCTTTCGCCACTCCCCTTCTCCTACTGCGGAAGCCGCTGGGAATGCAGGTGCCCCGCGGTGAGCGTGTGTACCCATGTGTTTAGCTGAGGCTCTCTGCAAATGTCGCCGTGTGAGGACACAGGTGTCAGGTGTCCCTCAAGGCGTGTGTTTCTCCCCGAGTCCGAGAAGACGCCCTCGAGGTGGGCACCCACGCGTACAGGTTCCCCGCGTGCGTGCGGGGTTTTGCCTCCCGCGTCCCTGAGATGCTTCTAAGGTCAGGCGTGACACGTGTGCGTACAGTTCCTGCCCCCGCGTGAGTACCTGTGCGTGTATGCTCCCTCCGGGAGCCAGGGTGCAAGCCCCCGAGCGGACGGCGAGGAGGGCGGAGGTAGAGGTCACTCACCCGGCTCGTAAGGCGCGGCCCGGCTGCCCGCGCTCTTCTCTCCCTCCCTCCTCACGCAGTCTAACAGTAAAACTCCACTGCGCTCTGCAGTAACTGACGGGCTCTTGAGCCAATCACCGCGCAGCTTCCGACAGACGCTAGGCCAATGGTTGTACAGTCTACACCCGGCCAACGCCTCCAGCAAGGTGTCCCTGGGTAATGTAGTCACCGCTACCAAGGCTGTCCCCCTGCGAGGCGCAGAGCCTCCTGGGAGATGTAGTCCTGCTACGCTCGCGTGCGTGGATGTTACCCGTGCGTCGGAAGCAGGCGGGTCGCGAAGCCAGGCTGCGTTCTTGGAGGTCGCCGCGCTGAGTGGCGTGTAGCTCGGATCAGCCTGCGGAGGGGGTGAAGGTGAACTTGACCCGCTTTCCTCAAAACCCTCGTAGTCCCAGAACCCGGATAATCTAAACTTGAAAAAGATGGCGAAAAGCTTAGCGAAAACCTGGAGGTTTGGGGGGAGAAAATAGATGAGTTTTTAAGATCCGGACAGACGACAAAAACATAGAGGTTTCGTTTCCCTCTAGGGTTTATTATGCATAATTTCTCATTATAAAAATATAGAGGTACATTACAGAAAATGTAGAAATGAAGGGGGAAATGACATCCTACGCTCTCACGCAAGTGGCATCAGCGTTTTGCAGGACAGTATTTCTTCCTGATTTTTTCATTGCATTTTCACGCTAGTGCAATCATTTTGATGCACAATTTTAAAACATTTTTACTGCACAATTTAAAAACATTTCGTATATATACAAAAGTAGAGAGAATAACCTAATGAACCACCATATAGTCATTACTCAACTTCAGCAATTAACCAACTCATGGTCTATCTTGTTTCCTCTATACCTGCACCTACGTCGCTCCCCACAACATTATTTTGAAGTAAATACCAGACATCATATGATTTCACCAGTAAACACTTAAGAATGTATCTTTAAAAGACAAGTATTCCCCTTTTAAAACATGTCCCCCAAACTATCACCTCCCCCCCCAAATCAACAAACAATAATTTCCTAATATCATCAAATATCGAATTCGTGTTTACATTTCTCTGATTGACCTATAAATTTCATTTTTAAAAAGTTTGTCTGAACTGAGATCCAGGCCATATACATTGCAGCTGGTTAATGTATCTCTTAAGTCGTTTTAAATCTGTGGTCCCTCTTCCTCCCTTTTTCACTTGCAATTTATTTTCCTGTCTTTCTCTCTTTATTTGTTTTTTAAGAAACTAGTTGGTTTATCCTGTAGAGTTTTCCTTAGTCTGGATCTTGCTGGTGGCATCCCCATGGTGTTGTTTTAACATCTCCCTGTCCTCTGTGTTCCCTCTGCATATTGGTGGTCAGATCTAAAAGGTCTGATCAGATCAGGATTGATTTTTTTTTTTTTGACAAGACTACCTACGGCCATTGTGTACTCCCACGAGGAGAATCATAATGCCTTCTTCTCTCTCATTTTGTGATGTTTGCAGGCATTGATAATCATTGTATTGATTAGGGTTTGTAAATGGTGATATCATTTCAGCATTTATTAGCCGGACTACCTATGAAGAGGAACATCCCTTCATCGCTTAATTGATTCTATGAGGTACACTTCTTATAAGAAAGGCAAGATAAATGCATGATTCTTTACCTTTAGCAGTTTTCAAAATAATTAATTGGTTCCCTAGTATCTTCCAAAGGTTATTGATCAGTGAGGTTTTTTATTGTTATCATCATTGTGGACACATAACATATCTTATATCTATTGTTATGAATACATGGATTTAAACATATTTGTTCTCTTTCAATCCACGTACTTATTATCCCAATTGATGCTCATATTTTCCCATCTTTGGCCAGTGGGTGCCTATTCAAGTCAGCACCTGAATCCTTTTGACAAAATAACTAGTTTCCTTGCTTTCGAGAATGACAAGATGTTCTAGGCTCATCACAATTTTTAACAGCTTTATTGAGGTATAATTGATATACAGTTGACTACATGTGTTCAAAGTGAACAATTTTATCTTTCGACGTGTGGTGTACATCACTCCAAGATAGTGAACCTATATCCACAACTTCAAAAGATTCTTCATGCCCCTTTACTATCCCTCCCTCTTGCCCTCTCTTCTTGCTCCCCCTTACCCAAGCAATCTCTGATCTGCTTTCTGTCATTTAGGTTAGCTTGCATTTTATAGGAGTTTAAATAAATGGAATCATATGTGATGTTCTTTTTATCTGGCTTCTTTCCCTCGGAATAATTATCTTGAGATTTGTCCATGTTGTGTGTGTCATCAGTTGATTCTTTTTTGTTGCTGAGTAATATTCCATTGTATGGATATACAACTGTTTATCCATTCACCTGTTGATGGATATTTGGGTTGCTTCCAGTTTTTGACATTTCAAATAAAGTTGCTATAAACATTCATATATAAGTCTTTGTATGGACATTCATTTCTGCATTAATTTCTCTTGGGTACAGACCTAGGAAAGGAATGTCTGGATAATATGGTCAGCATATATTTAACTTTTTAAGATACTGCCATTTTTAAGATACTATTTTCCAAAGTGGTTGTATTATTTTACTTTCCCAGCAGCAGTATAACAGTTCTGGTTCCTCCACATCCTTGGTAAGGTCATTCTTTATAAATTTAGCCATTTAAATTAAATATGTAGTGGTATCTCATTGTGGTTTTAATTTGCATTTCCCTAATGATTAATGATGTTGAGTATCTTTTCATGGGCTTACTTGCTATCCATATATCTTCTCAGTAAAGTATCTGTTCAAATCTTTTGCCCATTTTTAGTGGGATTATTTTGTTTCTTGTTGTTGACTTTTGAGAGTTCTTTATATTTTCTGGATATAAGCCCCTTCTCATTATATATGTGGCTTATCATTATATATATGTGTTGTCTTTTCACTCATGTCTCTCAAAGAGCAGTTCTTAATTTTAATGAAGTCACATTTATTGATTTTTTTTCCTTTTATGCATCATGCTTTTGTTATCAGACCTAAGAATTCTTTGCCTAGCCAAAAGCCATAAAGATTTTTCTCCTATGTTCTCCAGTAGAAATTTTATAGTTTTAGGTTTTACATCTAGGTCTCTGATCCATTTTGGGTTAACTTTTGTGTATAGTGTGAGATACAGATTGAAGTTCTTTTCTCTCTCTTTTTTTTTTGCATTTGGATATTTAATTGTTCTAGTATCTGGAACATTGTTTTTGGTGAGAGGTCTATTGTTTTTCCACTGAATTGCCTTCTGCATCTTTGTTGAAAATCAGTTGTTCATATGTACACAGAATTTTGACTTCTGCTTTTTTTCACTCAACATAAGTGCTGATAAGCATTGTCCACATGGGAAAAGGATAGTTAAAAATACTAAGGTGGCCCAAAATAGGCAGAGCCCGGTTCAGAAATTTGACTCCTTGCCCTTCTTGAAAGTGTCCCCCACCATGCCCTTCAGGGCTACCTTTGTCCTCACTCACTTCCTTCATCTCTTTGCTTAGAGATTGCCTTATTTCTCTATGAAACCCCAGCCTCTGTATTATAGCTCCGTTTTCCATTAGTTCTGTGGACTGATCACTAACCTCTCTCTGTGATCGTGAGCTTTGGTTCTGTTTTGTTCTCCTGGACAAGAACAAACCCACATTTTAGAACAGGCCTCCCAATGGTCATTCAACAGATAAGCCAGCAGGACTTTTGGCTACAGGCTACTTATAGAGTGAGTTAGACTCAGGGAACCACAGATCATCAGAACTGGAAAGATTCATGGCCAGGGGCCAGGGCCCAGAGGGGCTAGGCGATGTACCTAAGGTCCCTGAAGGTCAGATGGCAAATTGGTGGCCAAGCTGATGTGAGGTTAGTGGCAGGTGTCAGTTTTCCTGGGCTTACACCCTGGTTGTAGTTTTTGCATATTTGAAATCTGGTGATTTCATTTCAAGTTAAATATACTAAGTAAATCACATCATGTGAAAAGAGAAACCGGAAAATAATGGTTCCCGTCAGCTTGGGGAAGTGAATCCTTCTGTGACCTCATCAACATTTACCCTAAAAAGACCTATTCAAAGCTCCTTTGGACTTCCCCCGCCTCCTCGGAGGGAGTCAATACCTCCTTGGCCTCCACCGAATAGAATTGGGATTTATCAGCTGCCTAAGCCGATGATCTTTTCGATCAGAGGCGAGAGAATCTCTCACTGTCTGAGTGGGTTGGTCAACCATGCCATCCGGAAGAGGCCTGAGAGCCAGGAGGGGACTTGCTGTGGCTCTTTGGCGGGCACTCCTTTCTCTGGGCTGCAGTTTCTCTATCTATAAAGATGAAAGGGTTGGACTACACGGTGTCCAAGCCTTTGCTGCCTCTGGACCTCCACACGTCTAAAAAAAATCTGCAGTTTTTAGTAAGCATCTCAAGGATTCTCAACTTCAGCTGATACAGGAATCATCTGGGATACTTATTTAAAAATGCAGATTATCCCTTCCATAAGGACCCTCATCCTAATCAAGCAGGTCTGGCATATGGCCCAGGAAAAAGCATTTTGGTTGGTGGCCCACATTTGGAGAGACTCTGAATTAGGGATCCATGTCAGCTCATCATCCTGGGCTGCCTTTGTTTCTTTCTCCTTTCTTATGACTCAGGATGAGATGGAGGGCCTCTGTTTCCCATCATTTTTTTCCCATCAAATATTTATTGAGGGTCTGCATGGCCAGACACTGTTTTAGATGCCGGGGATATCATAATGAGCAAATCAGATATTTTTCCCGCTTGGAACTGACTTTCAGTTAGTAATATGTATCTAAGTTTCCTCTATATCTTTTCGTGGCTTGATAGCTCATTTCTTTTTAGTGCTGAATAATAGTCCACTCTCTGGGCGTATCACACAGTTTATCCATTCACCTGCTGAAGGACATCTTGGTTGCTTCCACCTTTTAGCAATTATGAATAAAGCTGCTATAAATATCTGTGTGCAGGTTTTTGTGTAGATGTAAGTTTCCATCGTTTTTGTTTACTTACTTATTTTTTAAACTTTAGGGCTGTAAGTTTGAGAAAATCATGAAAACCCAACAACTTTTGGAGGATTCTGGAGGAAGTTCTGACAGGCTGCAGGGGTTAAAGATAGAGGCACTTTTGATCCAGTTCCTTTTTTCGTCCTTTCAGATTCACTCAGCAAATGACTCAAACACCAGTAAACTAACCAAGAAAAAAAAAAAAAGAGGAGTCACTGTCCAGTAACTTTCAAGGCTGATTTCTTATGTGTTTCAACTTTCTTCTGTTGCTCTTCTCAGCAGAGCCAAATGTCAAGAGGCTATAGGGAGTGTTAGTATCAGCCCAAAGAGAAAGGTTTCCAAGTTTGCTGGAGGGGCCTCCAGGCTTCCAGCTTTCTGGTTTTCAGCATTTAGTTCTCTCTGACCAGATCATCCACCTTTGTGGGTGACAGCACCTCACCCATCACCCGTTTCTGAGCTTCCCTGAGAAGGTGTTTCCTGCTGCGTCTGTGGGAAGCTGGTCTTCACTCACCACCAGATGCACAGAGGGAGACAGTGGGTGTAGTTCTATCACAAAGGAAGGGTTGGTGTGCCCCATGTCAACCGCAGACCACATCTTCTTCCCCCATGACTTCTGGTCCCACCAGACTCAAGGATGACTACTTCTGGGAACCTCAAATCTGGAAGTAAAGTTGACAATAAAAAGATGAACAACCCAGTAAACAAATTAGGCCAGAGATTTAAACAGACATTTCACGAAGAAAGATACGAATGGGCAATAAGCAGGTGAAAAAGTACTCAACATCAGTCAAAAGGAAGTGCAGGGGCCGGCCCGGTGGCATAGCAGTTAAGTTCGCATGCTCTACTTCGGTGGCCCGGGGTTCACAGGCTGCGATCCCAGGCGTGGACCAACGCACCGCTTGTCAGCCATGCCGTGGCAGTGTCTCATATAAAGTGGAGAAAGATGGGCACAGATGTTAGCTCAGGGCCAGTCTTCCTCAGCAAAAAGAGGAGGATTGGCAACAGATGTTAGCTCAGGGCCAATGTTCCTCACACACACACAGAAAGGAAGTACAAATGAAAAGCGCAATGCGATGCCACCACACATCCACCAGAACGGCTCAGATTAAAAAGACTGGTAACACCAAATGTTAGCAAAGCTATGGAGCAATGGAACTCTCATACATTTCCGAGGGGGACTGTCAAATGGAACAAACACGTGGGAAAAGGTCAGGCAGTTTCTTGTTAAGTTAAACATCTATACACCTATGACCCAACAATTCCACTTCTAGGTGTTTACCCAAGAGAAATGAAAACATGTTTACAAAAATATTTTATGTGAATGTTCACTGCAGCCAAAACTAGAAATAGCTTAGCACTATATGATGTAGTATATCCACACAATGGGTCACTATTCAGTAATAAAAAGGAAAGAACTACTGAAATATGCCACAACATGGATGTCCCAAAACATTCATGTCTTTTGCCATATTACATCCTGCTCTATTCATCCAACGCTTCTGAGAGCAGAATTACGTCATCCTGTGCTTGGAGTGGAAGAAGGTAAAGTGGTAAGAGAGAAACCACAATGGAAACCCAAACAGTGCTCACGTGAGAGGAGCATGAGAGAAATCCACGTGCTCCTGTCCTCTGCACCCCAGGCCCTCCAGCCTCAGTGGTAGCTATTCCTCTAGGACGCCTGTGGTCATGTTTGCTCCTTCCAGAATCCAACATGCAGGAGCCCATGTGCTTTTTATGTACATGTGGATACATATATATGTATGTATATATATAAAATTTGCCATTTCAACCTTTTTTTGATGAGTAAGATTAGCGCTGAGCTAACATCCGTTGCCGATCCTCCTCTTTTTGCTGAGGAAGATTGGCCCTGGGCTAACATCCGTGCCCATCTTCTTCTATCTTATGTGTGTGATGCCATCACAGCATGGCTTGATGAGTGGTGTGTAGGTCTGCGCCCGGGATCTAAACCTGTGAACCCCAGGCCGCCAAAGCAGAGTGCACGAACTTAACCACTACACCACTGGGCCGGCCCCACAACCATTTTTAAGTGTACAATTCAGTGGCATCAATTCCGTTTACAATGTTGTGCAACCTTCACTGCTATCTATTTCTAAAACTTTTTCATCACTCCAAACAGAAACTCTGTACCTATTAAGCAATAACTCCCCATTCCCTTCTCCTCCTGGCCCCTGGTAACCCTAATGTACTTTCTGTCTCTACAGATTTACCTATTCTAGATATGTCCTATAAGTGGAACCATACAATATTTGTCCTTTTGTGTCTGGTTTATTTCACTTAGCATAATGTTTTCAAGGTTCATCCACATTGTAGCATGTATCAGAACTTCATTCTTTTATATGGCTGAATATTCCACCTGCATGTATATACCACATTTTGTTTATACATTCATCTCTTGATGGACACTTGGGTTGTTTTCACCTTTTGGGTATTGTGAATAATGCTGCAACAAACATTTGCATACAAATACCTATCTGAACCTCTATGTCCAATTCTTTTGCATATATGCCTAGGACTGGACTTGTTGGATTATATGCTAATTCTATGTTTAGCTTTTTGCGGAATCACCAAACCGGTTTCCACAGCAATTTTACATTTGTACCAGCAATGTTTGAGGGTTCCAGTGTCTCCACATCTTCGTCAATACTTGTTTTTTGCTATTTTCTTGATGCCATATACTTTTGCATGTACAATTTTCCCTTCTTTCCTCTAGCATCTCTCTGAAGCCTTTCCTGGCCCCATCCAAGTCTGTGGTCCCCCTCACCTCACCTTGCCCCACCCCTGTCCTGGGATAGATCATTGCTCAGCATCCTGCACATGTCTTGAGCTCCTTGAAGGTTGATGTTTGGTAACTTATTCCTCTCTCTGTCTCCAGTGTCTGGCATAGACCCACACACAAAATGCTCAGTAGGTACTGTGGAGTGCAGGGATGGAAGAAATGGTACCCCACTCTGGCTCAGAGTGAAATGATATCCCTCTTCCACACCTGCCTCCACCCCTCTGATGGTATTTATAGACAGGGAAATGAGAAGTGGAGGAGAATTATACACGTGGGAGAGCTGAACAAAGAAAGATTATGGTGGCATCTTTAGACATCTTTCTTTGCTTACCTTTGGGGTGGGGATACACCTGCTTCTGAGGCCCCTTGAACTCTGGAGAAAAAGACATGTGAGGGAATGTAGGGACTGGCCGTTTGGTAGATAGGCATGAATTGTGGGGTATCAGGATTAGATTTCAGCTGCCAGGAAAGTGACAAGCCCCACAATAATAGTGGCTTAAATTCATCAAAGTCTAGGGTAAGCTGTCCAGGGTTGGTTTGGCAGCTGTCTCCACAAACTTCCCAGGGGCACAGACCCCTTCCACTTCACCATGCCACCATCCTAGGGTATGGCCCTCACTTTCTGACTCGAGCCGGCAGCTGAAACTCCAGACACCACGTGGATGGTAAAGCAGCAGGATGGAGGCAGGACTGAAGGAGAAAGGGGTTCTGTGGAGATTGCCCAGAACTGCCATGTGAGACTTTTCCTGGGATCCTATTGACCAGAACTTGATCACATGGCCACACCTAAATGCTAGAGTGGCTGAGACAGGTGGTCTTTATTCTGGGTAGCCATGTACAAGCTAAAAATTGGGCATTCTACTACTGCAGAAGAGGAGAGGGGAAAAATGGCAGCTTCTCTGCCACAGAAGGACAGATGAACAGAAACATGGATTGAGCAAGTACCATACTTCCAGCATTGTGCTTAATATCTTATATATTAGTCACTTCTCCCCAAAACCCTGGAAGGCAGACATCATATTCCATCATACTGTGAGGAAACAAGCTTGGAGGTGTTGGGTCACTTTCCCAAGGTTACACAACTAGTAGGGTCCAGAGCTAGGACTATGAACTTTGACATGGACTGAATGTTGGTGTCCCCCCCAAATTCAAATGTTGAAGGCCTAACTCCTAATGTGATGGTATTAGGAGGTGGTCCTTTGGGAGGTAATTAGATTTAGATGAGGTCACGAAGGCAGGACCTCCACAATGGGATCAAGTGCCTTTATAACCTCTCTCTCTCTGCTTTGTAAGGTCACAGCAAGGAGATAGGAAGAGAGCCTTCCCCAAGAACCAAATCTGCCGGCCTGGTGATCTTGGATTCCCCAGTCTATGGTATTTTGTTATAGTAGCCCGAGCTGACTGAGACAGACTTTAAAGCTTTTCCTGCAGTAACCAGCTGCCTTGGGAGTCTACGAGTAGAGTGTGGAAGGGGGGAACTTCAGCCATCTTTTTCTTATGTTCAAACCAGCTCACCAGAGTAGAAAAGGAAGCAAGGGTTGGAGGAAAAACAGTAATGTTTTGTGGGTTCTTTTGGTGAGGAAGACTGGCCCTGAGCTAACATCCCTGCCCATCTTCCTCTACTTTATGTGGGACGCCGCCACAGCATGGCTTGACAAGTGGTGTGTCTGTCCGCGCCCGGGATCCGAACTTATGAAGCCCTGGGCGCTGAAGCGGAGCGCGCAAACTTAACCGCTAAGCCACCAGGCAGGCCCCAGTAAGGTTTTTTAATATGCACTTACTCCTCGTTTGCAACTCTTAGGGTGAGAGGTGTAGATGGAGAGCAGGAAGCCAGCGTTGTCGCTGGTCTGGCCCTCGCCAGTGCTGAAAAGAGGGCCACTGGGCAAGGGATGGGCAAGGCTGTAAGGGCTCAGGCGGGACCCTCACCCTCTGCCTCTGGGCGCCGTTCCCCTCCACCTACAGAAGGAGGAGGATGCGCTAGAGCAGTGCTCCTTGGCATTGGAATCCTTGGGGAGCTTTGCAAAGAGTATTTTTCTCTTCACATGCATATTTACTATTTTCCCCCTTCAGCGAGGTTCCAGAACCAGCTATTATAGCCAACAATGTTCCTTTATCTCTTTTTAAATTTTTTTATTTTATTGTGGTAAGAACACTCAGCATGAGATCCACCCCCTTTAATGTTCACGTGTACAATACATTCTTGTTGACTGTACGTCCAGTGTTGTATGACAGATCTCTAGAATGTATTCATCTTGCTTAACTGAAGCCTTATGCCTATTGATTAATAACTCCTCCGTTCTCCTCCCCCCAGCCCCTGGCACTATTCCACTCTTTGATTCTATGAATTTGACTACTCTAGGAACTTCACTTAAGTGGACTCATGCAGGATTTGTCCTTCTGTGACTGGCTTATGTCACTCAGCATAACGTCCTCAAGATTCATCTGTGTTGTCACATATTGCAGAATTTCTTTTTTAAGGTTGAATAGTATTCCTGTGTGTGTGTATATCACATTTTCTCTATCCATTTATCTGTTGACCTACATTTGGGTTGTTTCCACATCTTGGGTATTGTGAATAGTGCTGCAATAAACATAAGAATTCTAATATCTTTTTGAATCCTAGTTTCAGTTATTTTGGATAAATACCCAGAAGTGGAATTGCTGGATCATATAGTAGTTCTATTTTTAATTTTTTGAGGAACCTCCCTACTGTTTTCCACAGTGGCTGCCTCAATTTACATTCCCTCCAACAGTGCGCAAAGGTTCCAATTTCTCCACACCCTCGCTGGTACTTGTTGCTTTTTGCCTTCTTCTTCTTCTTCTTCTTTTTTTTTTTTTTTTGATAAAAGCCATCCTGACAGATGTGACATTTTGTTCTGAGAAAAGTAGCCTCTCCCCACAGGTTACTTTTTTCAGGTTACAAAAGTGTTTGAAAGAGCAAGTCTATGGTCAGAAAGCGTTTGTAAAAGTGACTTACATCACTTACTCAGAACAAAGTGTTTTGAATTTTGTTCAAATAAGATTTTTGAACAGATTTAAACAGATTTCATTCTAGGAGTAATCAAGCATCTCGTCTAAGACAGTTCCTCCATCTCTCAGCCTCAGTCATTTGCTCATTAAACTAATTTTGTTTGCCCAGTTCCAGTGCAGGGAGATTAGGAGCAGTGGAAGAACCTTCTCGGAGCTTGCCTAGTCATGGGGTTTAAACATGAGATTTAGACACAGTTTTGTCAGTATGAGATCAACGGCCAAACCACTTCAAACAGTCCGATAATTCAGTGGGGAAATGAGATCAGAATTCGTATCGAGAAATCAATACTCCCCCGTATACAAACAATCACCAGTCAGATGATATGATGGAAGAGAGAGTCTGATTTAAAATAACAACAAAACAGATAAAATATATGGGAACATATATCACAAGAAACATGCAAAACCTCCATGAGGAAAACTTTGAAACCTTCCCAGAGGACATGAAACTGGAAGACATGCCATGTTCTGGGATAGGAAGACTCAACAAAATAAAGATGTCAATTCTTTTGAAGGTAGTTTATAAATTTAACATGACCCAAATAAAAACACCCAGAGGCTTTTTTTCTGGAACTAGACAAGCTGATTCTAAAGTTTACATTGAAAACATAAACAAGCAAGAAGAGCCAGGAGAACTAGAGAGGGAGAGCCATGGGGAAGGAAGGGCCTATCTGATATCCAAACCTCTGTAAAGCCTCAGAAATTAGCCCAGTGTGCCTAGCACGGGCCCATGGACAGACAGACAGACAGACAGAGTGACAGAACAGAAAACCCAGACACGGGACCCCACCATGTAGAAATTCAGTGTATAAAGTGCATCCTCTCAAATCTGAGAGCTGACAGTAGACCTTTTAATAAATACTATCTGGACAACTGGGTAGCCATCTGGAAAAAAGAGAGATGGATCCAATCTCACACCAGTCACCAGGATAGCCTTCAAGTGGATCAAAGATTTAACCATAAAAAAATGAAAATATGGATGAATTCTTTTGCCCTCAATAAGAACAAGAGTCGTGGATGGGTGCAGGGCTGGCCAGAGGTGGGCTGAACTCAGAATGAATTACCAGCTGTGGGAGCTAGCATCGATTAATCCACATTATCCTGTGCAATCCTCAGGTAGTTTCTTTTATCAACCTAAATTTCTTGACCTGAGGCTTAGAAAGGTAACTTGTTTGAGGTTATTACTGAGTTACTCCCAAAGCATAGGAGGCAACTTATCCAAGGCCACCCCAGAATCTGGGGTCCTAACCCTAGCTCTACTGCTCCTGGCTGCAGACATGATCAACCACCACTGGCAACATGGTTATTGAAGCAAGGCACTGGGCTGGGTGGAGGCAGGAGAGTGGGGCCACAGGACAGGTCAAGGGGCGGTCCTGTCTTCAGAGAGTAGCTCCTCGGTTGGGCAAACAGACAAGGGACATATAAAATGGGGAGGGGGCAGGCATTTGGGGTTCTGAGACTACGGTGGAGCAAGAGTTCACTGGGAGCTAGTCAGGAAAGATTTCTAAGAGGATGTGGAGTTGGAAAATCAGTTCTCGTGTCAGGTTGGGGATAAGTTGACAAGAAGAGAGAAAGAGAGACCTTGGCCTGGGATCAGAGAGAAAGGTGGATGCTGGCTAAAGCCAGGGATGCTCAGAAGGCACTTAGGGGGCCAAGGAGTTGGAGAATTGGACCAGGCTCAGACTGTAAAAGCCCTTGAATGCCAAGATCACAATCAATAGCGGTCCCATTGCCCTTAACAGTTTGAAAAACACTGACATACGCAATCACATTGGATCCTCAGGCCAACCTGGCGACGTTGGCTTGTTTTTGAAACCGATGAAGAAAGGGATCAGAAGTTAAGGGCCCTGCCTAAGGTTACACAGCTGGGAATAAAGCCCTGGGTCTCGTGACTCCCAATCTTGAGCTCTCTACTGTATTGCACCTCTTGGAGGGTGAGGAGTCTGTACTTTGTCCTCTCAACAACCTGGCAGCTGGGGAAGGCTTCTCAGCAGAGGAGGGAAGGCGTGACAGGGCAGTTCGGGGATGATTTGGATCCGCTGGGGGAAGAGATAGGGTGGAGGATGAAGATGGCCACAGGAGGCGTTGCCTGGCAGCAGCGTCCCTGGACACACAGCTGCCCCGTACTGTTTGGCCCTGGTTTGCCTCCTGCCTCTCGGGCCTCTTCTGCATCTCCTTTGCTGCTTTGTCCTCTTCCCTTGTCCAGTCCTCAGGGCCTGGCCTTCCTCAGGGTTCAGCCCCCTGTTCTGCCCTCTTCCCTCACGGAGAGTGGAGAGCGTGAGGTCTCACTCCGGGCCACGGCTTCAGGGCCATCTCCATGCCCACAACCCCTGATCCCGGGCTCCCTGCTCAGATTTGTCTCCTGAGCTACAGGTGAACACGTTCTGCTGCTCCTAGATGTGTGTCCATAGGCACCTCAAATTCAGCCCATCCAGCCTTTCTCCCCAGCCCACCCTGCCCCCACCTCCAGGGCTCCCTATCTTAATCAACACCACTGGTCCCCCATTGCTCAAGCAAGGATCCCAAGGGTCATCACTAGCCCTCCTCTTCCTTTACCTCCCATGTCTTGCCAACCCGTCCTCTGAAATATGGCTCAAACCATCCAGCTTCTCTTCACTCTTCCTGCCACCCCCATCTCACCAGGACAACTGCCACGGTCCCTTACATTGTCCCCCTTCTCCACAGATCTCTGCTTAAAATCCTTCAGGGTATGTCCTCATAAAAGCTTGCACGTGAAGGTTCACAGCAGCACTATTCATAACAGCCAAAGAGTGGAGACAACCCAAATGTCCATCAACTGATGAATGAACAAACAAGATGTGGTCTAGCCATACCATGGAATATTATTCAGCCATAACAAGGAATGAAGTACTGATATGAGCCACCACATGGATGGACCTTGAAAATATTATGCTGAGCAAAAGAAGCCAGTCACAAAAGGTCACATGTTGTATGATCCCATTTGTATGAAACGTCCAGAATAGGCAAATCCATAGAGACAGAAAGTAAGACTGATGGTTGTCAGGGTCTGGGAGGGGTTGGGGGAAAATGAGAAGTGACTGATAATGGATGCATGGTTTCTTTTTGGGTGGTGAAAAAATGGTGATGAAAATGTGCTAAAATTGATTGCATAATCCTGTGACTAACACTAAAAACCATTGAATGGTACACTTTAAATGAGTGACTTGTATGACAAGTGAATTGTATCTCAATAAAGCTATCCTTAAAAAAAACTCCAACCCCCCAGGACTCCCACTTCCAGCTCCTTCCTGTGGCTTACATGGCCCTGCTTCATTTGGCCTCTGCCCCTGTGCCAACTTCTCCTTGGGGCCCAGACTCCCTCCCTCTCTACACTGAGCCCTTTCTGGAACTTGCAGTGCTGTCCTGCCCAAGGCCTCCTTGCCTGGGATACATCCTGTTCAGCTCTCAGCTCTCTGTTTATGCATAACTGTCTGGTCTTTTCCTTTTAGACAGGTGGGAGCCACTGCTGAATGTCCCCCAAACTCCTACGCTCCCCTTAATCATGCCACTCCTCCCATGAGTCATTACTTGGCTGCCTTCTGCCGCAGACTGCGAGGTTGGGAATGCTGGCACCGTCGGCCTTGTTCGTAGCAGCATGTGGGACACACTATTCTTATATCAGATGAGGAGTACTACAGACACGCAGGATGTTTCAGTCACTCTTCTAGGTGCGAGGGATGCAACAGTGACTGAGTTCCTGCCCTGAGGAGCTTACAGCCTGGTGGCGGAGACGGGCAGGAAGAATGCACACACTCAGTAGAAACCCCGTGAGGTAGTGATAAGGGCTTGATGGAAAAACAGCGCAGTAAGGGATAGAAAGTGCTGGAGGGGAGGTGATTACTAATTACATTCAGGAAGGGCTTCTCGGAGTGAGGACTCTTATTTGAACAGAGGCCTGAATGAACCACATGATGATCTCAACAAACACTTGCCCAGTGAGTGAACAAGGACACAGGAGTGAAGGTCAGAATAACAAGACAGAAATGGGCAGAACTGGCCCTCCTGAGCAGCGAGGACTGGGGAGTGGGGCTTGGCCCCAGGGCATTGGTCAGGTCTGCTAGACGTTGTACGGATGGCCGTCTCACTCAGCTTTGACTTTGCTGTCATTGCTGCTTCTTTATATTTAGATCATGATGAGCAATTCCGCTTCCTCTCTGTAAACTTAGCATTTTCAGGTGGGCCTTTCAAGTTCCTCCCCGCTTCACTATTCCCCAAGGTGGCCCCTGGACAGTCAGGGTAGGGTAATGCTTGGTAACAAAGAGCCCCTGATGTCCAGGGTGGAGTACATCAGAGGTTTCTCACCCAAGCGAGGGGTAGCCGGTGAGCTGGCAGAGTCAGCCTCTGGCTTGCTTGCATCCAGCGGGCAGCAGGGGAAGAGAAGAGAGGACCACCTGGGCCAGCCAAGTCTAGACTCAGTGCATATCACTCACATTCCAGGACTCTGTCACACAGCCACACCAAGCCACAAGCAGGCTGGCACATAGTCCAGCTGACTGGCTGAAGGAACGAGAATCAGGCTGGGCTCTGCAGCAGCTCCTTATACCCTTAAACTACCATGACCTCAACAGCCTCTTCCAGGCTATCCTGATTTGTTCTGTGCACCAGTGCGAGTCAGGTCTTCCTAAGACTCATCTTTCATCATGCTGCTCATCTACAAGACCTATGTAGCCCTTCTGTGTCAGCAGGGAGAGTGGGTATTGTTCAGCCTGTGTTCAAAGGCCCACAAACCCTCCTGGACTCTTCCCTTATTGCAGGAGGCTGCCCTGGCCCCATACACCTCTACTAACAGGTGTGCACTACCTGCCGTGGGGGTCTACTTGTTTTTATTTATTTATTATTTAGTTATTTATTTTTGATTGATTGATTGATTGATTGAGGAAGACCAGCCCTGAGCTAACACCCGTTGCCAATCCTCCTCTTTTTTTGCTGAGGAAGACTGGCCCTGGGCTAACATCCGTGCTCATCTTCCTCTACTTTATATGGGACGCCGCCACGGCATGGCTGCCAAGCAGCATGTCAGCGGGTGCCTGGGATCCGAACCCGTGAACCCCGGGCTGCCAAGCGCGAACTAAACCGCTGCGCCACTGTGCCGGCCCCTACTTGTCCTGTTTAAAACAACCTCCCCCAAGACCGGGTTCAACTCCCGTCTGCCCCTCGCCCCTGACTGTGTGCTGTCCACACTTGCTCTCTGAAATCCTCTCATCCATCAGCTTGCATACCGATACAAGAATCACTACTGAAGGATGCATCGGTATCAAGTACAGAAGCCTGAAGTGGGGTAATTCCAGTTTCAGGATGACTCAGAGCAGTAATGCCTGCCGTGCAGGAGTGGAAAGGGGCAGCTGAAGGTCTGGGGGAGGATATAAATGGGCTCCCCTCAGCCTCTAACTAGAGCGGGGAGAGGTGCCTCCAGTTCCAGAGTCGGAAGAGACCACCACACCCCCCAAGAACGAAGTTCACCACGTAAATCACTCCCAGGAGTGCTCCTCCAGCCCCAAACCAGGTAGACAGAAAAGGGGGTGCTCCATGCCCTTTGATTCCCTAGCACAGGACAGGATTAGAGGAGGAGCTCCAGCAGGGGCCAGTCCTCCACCCTGTATGCTTCAGACGTGAGGGCACGTACACAAGGTCACAGCACTCGTGACGCAACAGTTACTCTGGAGGGAGGCAGGCCCTGCTACAGTGACCGCAGACTCAGAGGACAGCTGTGATGACCGTGCTTTCTCAGCCCTAATTCTGGGCACGTCTGATAAGGGGACAGAATATTAAAAAGTTAGACTGTCCTTGGAGATCCAAGATCAGTGCCGCTTATCAGATAGGCCAGAATCAGATCTTGAAAGACTGTCTCAGTAATATCTTTTTGGGCGGAATACAGTCTGTCTTTTAAATGAACTCCGTCAGTTTTAAATGTTTTAAAAGTAGTGTTTGGAATGCTTTGGGTAGCAAGTGGGTTAATTGACACCACCATCTAGTATTTATGGACCAGTGCTGACGGTACACAGAATGGGACTCTCACTTCCTTAACAGTGATGAATAACCTAAGATATAGTGGTGATTTAGGATTTTGATGCTGGCCATCTTGGTAGTAAGCACATGACTCATTTGCCTCGGGGCTCTGGCTTGAGTGAGGGGCCTGTAACCCCTGGGCCCAAATTTAAGAAGCCCTCAAATGAACACACCAGGAACATGTCCAATCTCTCCTTGTTCTTCAGTGTAAAATAGGGCTCAGATCTGAGGAAGGCGCATTACATTTAATACAGTATCTTAGGAGTTAGAAGCATTTCCGAGGTGCATAAATACAATTCCACTTCCATTTTTCCTAGTTATCCAGGCACTTTGGTAAAGCAAAACATTCTGACTTGAAGATCCTCTACTGTGAGCAGGTCAAGGGGCCAAGTGTCAAGGACAGGCAGACCTTGTGCCCACCGCCTCCTTCTGGCATGCCACCCAAGCAGCCCTGGTGCTGCAGAGACTGCCTCAGCCGGCTTGGTGGAGCCGCCACCACCGCCCCTCCACAATCATGTTTGAAGACAAGTCTCTGTTACAAACTCCCAGGTCGCTAAGTATGAAGAATGTCAGTGAGACCAGGAGGGCGCACCCAAGCTTCAGTTGCAGCAGGGCCACTCTGAAAAGTGGGGGCAGTAAGAGGAAGCCCCAAGGCCATTCACCCACCTGTAGCTTTTGGTCATCACTCGCAGCTGACCTGTTCCACAGCTGAGTCTTCCCAAAGGTGCTCCCACCCAGATGCCTTCCCATGAATTACAGATCCATGGTCAGAGGGGGCACAATCACCAAGAAACCTGCGACCAAACTGATTGTGCAAAAGCAGTGATTTTCCCAGTAATTCTGATGCTATTCTGAGGCCATGAGTCAAACAGAGCAAAAAGCCGCAATGAAGCTGACAGTCACTGCCTTAAGTTTTCGCTTAAATGGCCTCATTTGGAAACTTCTGCTCAGCTTGAGTAGCTGGCCTAGGTGGACCATGAGACTAGCAGCCCACATCAGGACCTTACTCCATGCAGATCATTCTGTCCTTCTATCCTTTATTTAAGTGGGGTGGGGGGATGGGGGAGGGACAGGAGGGATGAGGGCCAAGCAAGCTGTGGTCTTTGTCCTCACAAAGCTCTGGGTCTAGACCAGAGTTTCCAAAGTGTAGTCTATGGTTTCTGTCAGAAACACCAGGCCTGCCTGTTGGTGCCCTCAACCACAATCTCGGAGTAACTGAGGGTGGAGTCTGGGAATCTGCGTTGTGAACAAGCTCCCCAGAGATTCTAACAGCCAAGCGTGGGCATCACTGCTCCAGGGGCCCAGCAAGACCCACATGCTCCCCAAGGAGCTAGGTGAGTAGAAATAAGGACACAAGAGTCCAGAATCTCTGACTTAACACCCGACATGGTTTTTATTTGAAGTAGGGCGAGGGGGACAAAAAAAGATCCAGAGTGAAGAATTCATTGTATGTTTATTATTCACAGTTAATCACTACCTACCAGATGCTATCCGCAGAGTTAAAGGATTAAGTACACAGGTCTTTTTATTTAAACACTGATTTTCTTTTTAAATATATACACACAAAACTTAGTTCAGCAAGGCTTCATGATATACACCAATTTCAAAATAAAACAATCAAATGGTCCAGGTGTAGAATGCCAGAGATTCCTTTTATCATCCGCGAGGAAAGGAGAAGCTATCAGAGAGAGAGTGAGGCAGGCGGAATGCTCCACCCAGAAGAGCAGCGCCTCCTGGGCCTCCGAGCGCTCCGGGCCGAGTCCGTCTCCATAACCAGAGTCCACGGGAGACTCCAACCGACCGCTTCAGAGCCCAAAAGCAGTGACCAACTCCTGGCGGCCCCGTTTTTGTTGTGGGAAGGGGACTGGGTGGAGAGAGTTCACAGGCACATCACTACGGGGGACAAGCAGCAGACAGGAGATGGACAGAGAGCTCTGCGATGAACGCAGCCTTCCTATATTTCCAATCTTTCCTTCCCCACTGTCCCTGCTTCTCCGAGACACGTCCTTTGTAGGGGGGTAGGGTGGAGCAGCTATAAACACAGCCCGCTGTGAATGGAGACGTGAAAACCACCCAGCTGCTTCTGGAACGCTGCCCTCAGGCTCATCTGGGCAGGTTGGGTAGGGACACGAAGGTGAAAGCCATGAAGAGACACCTCTAGTTTTCAGAGCAAGAAAAATGAAAACTCTCACTTTCTACCCCAGTGTAGAAATCTGGTATAACCTGATACAGTTAAGTAGCGACAGTTGAAACAGCTTGGGCTTTCCCGTGTTTGCAACTTGCTGGCTACAGGGATTTGTGTCCCAGGGCTAAGAAGGGGGCGGACAATACCTGAGACTGCAAGGTCAGTCAAGGACTCTGACCCCCCTCGGCCAGATCAGTCAGACGTGGGAAGAGCTGTAATGGCTCCTCCTTCCCCGGGCCGGTCACACTGCACCTGGGGCAGCGACTCCAGACACTGGGGTTTCTGGCTCCCTTAAATTCCGGAGGGCTCACAAATATTAAAGCTGAACCTTAAAGACTTCTGGCTTGGAACAGGCAAAATGCCCACACCCTCCATTTCTACTTGTCTCCTCTTCTCTACCCTGTTTTCCCCTCCCCCTGAGGGAAAAATATTTACACAGAGTAGGAGACACATTGGCTGAAAAGCTCTGGACTGTCTTTAACTTATTT
This sequence comes from Tapirus indicus, assembly GCA_031878705.1. NCBI lineage: Eukaryota > Metazoa > Chordata > Mammalia > Perissodactyla > Tapiridae > Tapirus > Tapirus indicus. The sequence goes on from CM062932.1 coordinate 54,312,635, forward strand.
TAAAACAAAACAAAAAACACCACTTAGAAGCAACCCTTGAAATAAGGAAAAAGGCACTATGAAAAAACATGCTCAATAATACCAGTTGGAGGGAAAACAATGTGGAAAAGAGCCATAGGTTCTCAGCTTGACTTTCTCAGGAAGCCCCGGGGGGCAACACTCCTTCCTTCCACCCCACTCTACTTCCATTTGGACAAAACAAACGGAGGGTCGGGGCTGGAAGGCAGAGCCTGCCCACCCTCCCCTCCTCTGGCAGAAGCTAAACAGCACGGGCTTCGTGAACCCGCCCTCTCCTTTTTGTGTGTATATATGAAGATTACAGAGACGGCTGTTCTTCTTTCAGTCATTCCGACTACAACAGACATTTTGCATAGAGAAAATACCAGCCCACTTGGTTTCTTTTCTTTTATTATTGGCATCAGCTAGGGCTATATGTGGCATTAAACGTCATGCACTGATGAACAGAAGAGAAAAAGGATGAAAAAAAGGACAAAGGAGGAGAACTAGGAGCAGCGGTGAAAATTTGTAATAAAAACTCTCTTCTTAATTTATAGGTAAGTTTTGGCATTGTTATATCCAACTCCCCCTCCCACCCCCCAAAGTTCCAACCAAAGTGAGAGGGTCACAGGTGACCCATCCAGGTGTTCTGAGCTCCCTCACAGACTGCTGCTAGGGGCAGCTTGTGGGTTTAACTCTTTTGTACATGTTTTAAATTTTTCACTTTCTTTAAATAATCTCTTCTTGATTCTTAGACATTCCGGTTCACAGGGGTGACATAGTTACGGGGAAACATGCCGGTCTGCCCGTGGCAAGCCCCTTTCCACCAGTTGGGGTCTGAGTTATCCATGACGTGGATAAAGTCTCCCCGACGGAATCCCAGCTCTCCATCCTCCTGGGGATCAAAGTCAAAGAGGGCTTGGACGTACGTCGGCTGCTGCAGAAGAGGGGCAAAACACACACATTGCATTTCTGACGGTGGCCAGCCCCCGCGTAAGGGGGACCGGTTACAGGGGAAACAGATGGGTGCCAACTTGTTCACATTTCCCGAAATAACCTCCCATTTCTCCTCCCCTCTCCACTTATTCTTACAGATTCTACGTTTATTCTAGGTGGGTATAACGTAATCTTTCACCAAAAAAAAAAAACACTGGCGTAAATCTCACTCTGGCAGCCACTTGTGCCATATTATCAGAGAGCAGCAAGCGCTGCTTTAAGTGGAAAGAACTTCAGAAACAGCCATTGGGGTTTTGATTATAATCCCAGGATTTCAAAATGCTCTAGTTCCTATCACTTATAAAATCCTTAAGGTTTTATAGAGTCAAAAGGTCAAGAGCTGGACTAAAAGGAGGCGGTGCTAACCCTAACATATGGCAGGATTTAGGAAAAGGAACATAGGAGTGAATGTGGAGCCCACTCCCTCACATGATGATTTTCCTCACAATTTGCTTCCAGGGAAAGAATATTTGAAAGTGTGTTAAAGATCCTCTTCTTAAGAGACACAGATGGTAAACTAGCAACACACTGCCTCAGAGAAGCAGCCTCTGGAAAATGCAAAACCTTGTTATTTCAAACTTCAAATCTTTAACATGAATTAAGACTAACATTTTGAATAATGAGCATAGACGCCCCACAAGGCATCCTTTGAAAGGCACCTGCTTACCTGAGGAGCTATTCTTAATTGCTAAAAACGATCCCAATCTCTCTCTTATGAGAATTACCTGTGGCACCTGTTCTATGTCCCGGAGGAATATCTGCTGGTTTCTGGATACAGATGTAGATCTGTGATAATCTACCAGCTCATTCAAAGAATTGAACTTCACCACCCAAAGGAAATACTTTCCAGCTCCATCTCGGAGCACCTTGAAGTGCTGCACGTCGTTTCCAAACCTGGGAAGGGACAGAGAATTCACATGAGAACAGACTGGAGGGTTCTCTCTTGGCTCCGGTGCCGTCTGCCCATCAAGGAGGAGTCTTGAGAGAACCAGTGTTCTGGCAACACTCCTCGCAGCCCGAGGGGCCCAGGACTGGAGCACAACATGATGCCCTGGCTGGAGAGTTAGGACGACCACTGAGCGCCCATCCACTGGGAATGATGACCACCAGTGACAACATGAAGAATCCTCGCCAGACAGGGAAACCCTGTCCATCAGTCTGTCCAATTCTGAAGCTGTTTGTAAATAAAAAGAGAATGCCCTAACCTATGGCATGCCTCTATGTGCCCCGCACTGTACCGAATGAAACAGAGCCTTATTTAAGGCAAGGAGTGTGACTTAATTAACTTTTCAAGGAAAAAAAAAAATCATGTGATATGCATTTTTTAAACTGAAGTATAATTGACAGACAATATCTTATTAGTTTCAGGTGTACATTATAGTGATTTGATATTTATATACATTACAAAATGTATATAAATATTTTGTAACTAGATGATAAGTCTAGTTAACCATCTGTCACCATATAAAGTTACTATATTATTGACTATATTGCCTATGCTGTACATTACATCCCCATGACTTTATTTTATAATTGGAAGTCTGTACTTCCTAATCCCCATTTAAAGACTACAAAAGGTGGGATAGAGAATAAGGTGAGGAGGATTGGACATACTTTCAACAATTCTCCTGTAACTGGGAACAGTTCAAAGTCACATTTTCCATTTTAGTTCTATTCATGGGAAAAAGGTCTCAGAACAAAAGAACATACTGGGACAATAAATAAGAGGCCCAGGCACCAAAAGGTAAAAGCTCCCTTTTACACTGGCTGGCAAAAACACCAAGAGCCTGATGAGTGGGAAGGCCCACTATCATAGCGCCGTCTGGCTAGAACATCAGCCCAACAAAGGCTCTGCCTGTCCTGCTCACTGGGGAGTCCTCAGTGTCCACACTACCGCACTCGACGAAGATTTGTTGAATGAATGAACGATAGTCTCTCCTCCCTTCAGTCTTAAAGCACAAAAAAACCAAAACACTTCTTTAAAACAACCCAACAGGTGGCAGCACTGAGCTTCAAGGAAGCCACTGAGTATGGGATACCAAGTGTTGAGAAACAATATTGCTATTTCAGGAGAGAAAAGGCAGATGGGGAGAAAGCTTCATGAGGAAGAAGGACATATTCAAACGACACTTCTGGCCCCACAGAAGCCCAGTACCACCGTGCAATGCAGATGGTTTCTGCAAGGGGTACAGGGTCCCCAACAGTGAGTTATTAACTACCGCAGTGTTTTCCATCACAGACCCACAATATCGTGAAACTAGAGAAACATCTCGGAGACCGTAGATTCTTGAACCTCCTTTGAGAAGGTGTTCATGTTGTTAAAGGTGCTAACAACATCTATTTCTAAAACAATAAAAACATAAACTCTAAGGTTTTTATTTGATAGAACAGAGTGGTTTGGGAGCGTCCTGGCAGCTACCACATGAGCACTGGCAGTGATTAATCAAGGTAATCAGACAAAGCCCCCAGCTGAACACTAACTCCCGAGGTGGTTTTGGCCATCATCCAATGATTAATTGCTTGTATTCCTTGTCTTATAGTGTTTGATTTATACTTGGGTCAGTATAAAATGTAAGGAAAACAGATGATGAAATACAAGTTAATGAGAGGCATCAAGATACATCCACCTCGAGATGCTCTTCGCCAGATCCTCATTTGCATGCGTTTAATCACGCACGTCAAAAAGCCACTGTTTCTATGCATGTGGGAGTATGGGGGTATATGGGAAACCTCTGTACCTTCCACTCAATTTTGCTATGAACCTTAAACTGCTCTAAAAAAGTCTACCGAAGAAAAAAAGCCACTGTTAGAAAAGGAAAACTGATAATTAAACCCAGTTTGACTTTTTCATGTTGGGACTAAAAACTAACTATACTGGAAACATATCTGTAAGGTTTTGTAAATATCACCTAAAACCATCTCCCATATATTCTTTGAGAAAAAGAACACAAAGATTCTAAATTTAAATCTACATTTCAAAGAACCTACATTTTCGGTCCTAAAGTGAAACAAGATATTCAGTTGATTTTTGAAATTGAAAAATCTTTACATCATTTGTAAATGGCAAATAAATTGTCTTATAGCCTTCATTTAAAAATAATCAACGTAATCTATAACAAAAGTGATATGAGTTTTTAACCTAATCACTTCTTTGTCATATAAATGATGAAGTGATTAGTATGACTCCCAGGGGAGGGGTTCCTGTGATAATATATTAACCAGAAAAGGACCGAGTCAAAGCACATATGGAAATGACAATTTGATTCAAAATCCTTATGTCACAGATGGGGAGCGATTTGCTTGGAATCCTCAAAGTTCCAATTTATATTCATGATTCCCAGGGTGGTAAACTCCCTGCCTTCCCCATTCCCTGGTTACCAGCTCCCTTCCACATTTAAACTTACCACTGGGGAAAGCAAAAACCCCTGTGGTAATGTTTTAAAGTTAATGTGAGAGGCCTAGGATGGTGTGGGTAGATTTAAGCTAGATATCTGGTAAAGGCGTGCGAAGGCAGCTGAAATGGCGATGCCTTTAACGAGAGCTGCAGGAACCCCACAGAGGGCAAGGGTGCTCAGATGAGGAAAGAGCTGTGTGTCTGGAGAACACTATAGAGTGGTGGGGATCAGGGAAAACTGGCAAGCACGTGCTGTCTCAAGAACAGCTGCTGCTCAGCAACTCAAGACTGTTTCCACATGGGAATCCAAACCCAGTGCTGCTAGACTGATTTTAAAAAGGAGCCAGAAATTAGAATTTTAATGGAAAATTTTCTGATTCGTAAAAATACTGTTTAGGCTAAACCTCTACCAGTCTGCAACCACTGGTGTGTGGAGTCAGACACCTGGCCTATGGCTTAACAACTAAGACCAGCTGGAGACAGGATTCCAGGCAACCAAAGCAGGAAATACTTACTTGACGGAGAGGGAGAAATCCCCGGGAGCACTCTCGCTCTCTCGGATAAGAAAGGCCCCATCATGCCGCTGTTTGCTGAGCATTTCTTCTGCCTTGGCTCTGGGGATTTTGCCAAAAAACCACCTAAGGAAGGAAGGCAAGCCAGTCAACATCTGCTTCCCCACAAAGAAACGGGATATCCAGTCTCCAAAATGTTAGTAACAGAACACTCCTTGCCAGAGGAAGGGGCCTCCCTCTTCACCATCCAGTTTCAACGTGCCCAATCACGCCATTCAGTCAGGTCCTCCCCTGAGAGATGGACCATCTCCCTTCAAACGACTTCACCCTACCCCACTCGCCAGAGAGTGACTCATAAGGCACAATCGTGGGCCACTCTTTCTATAGAGGAAGACACTTAAAAATGGGCCTCGGGGGCCAAAGCCCACTGGGTTCCCCACTGACTCACCAGTAAAGCACTGGGGAAAGCCCAGACCTGTTGATTTGAGGCACAGGAGACAGGCCCCTTCTTGCAGCCATTTGATAAGGCTACAGCTTTGCTATAGTGGGATTAAGGGAAATGGGGGTAGGAAAGCTAGAGGGCCCAGAAGCTGGAGATGGGGCTACTTCTTGTAACAGCTCACGGGTAAGAGGACCAGGTTGTGAGAGAGCAAACTCTGCTAGTCACTAAGATTGACATTCCTCTCAAGGCCTCTCTGCCATCACTGCTCAGAGCTTAGCTTTCAGCAACCATCAGGAACATTGTAATCTACCCGATGCAGAGGTAGCTGGTTGCAAAATTTGATTTTTCATTTGGAGCAAGTTACAGATTCTTCTGTTCCCAATGCTAATTCACCTTGGCCACCAAGAAAAAGTGGGTGAATTCACAGAAAACTGTAGGAGCATCTGGCCTGTGGCTTACCACGAGGAAGAGGAAGAGAACAAGAACACTTTAAAAAAGCTTAAAGTCACAGCTGCCTAACTATTTCACATGAAACCCAGTTCTAATTAGGATGGATGAACTGTGAAAACAATGTTCTCGTCAAAGTTTTCTTAATGTGTTGCTATTATTTTTAAAAAGCGACGACGTTACTTATAGCTAATAAAGACCTATCTGCTTCATCAGACTCCTTGCCTGGTAACTAACACCCAGTAAATATGCAAACTATAATAACAAAGGTACCTAACAGTCCATTAAAGTTATAAATCTAATTTACATATTTGTCTTACTTATAAGCAACTGCAGTGCAACGTGTCTCTAAAATAATATACTAAAATTCAAACATAAAGATGTGAGCTGCTAGGAAGGAGACATTCAGAAGTTGCTATTAGTAACCTTTCAACATTCCTAAATCTACCTACTTGTGTCTTTCTGATTTTGTTGACTATAATGCCAAGCTACAGAGGAGCTGCTACGCTCTCTCTTCCTGCTTCTACAAACAACTCAAGGGTGAGTCCTCCAGGGCCTGGAAGTCAGGCCACAGGAGAGATCATGTATTAACACAACAGAAAGATCACCAGCTTTGAAAGGACAGCTAACAATACTGAGACCACTTAAATGTTTTCTATTTTAATCTTGGGTGCTTTCAAGTTTATGATGCACTTACATGCAGGAGGCATCTGACTGGGGTGAGGATACTCAGTAGACACACTCTCCTCCTAAATCCCCAAGATCTTCCCACTAGGCAGGCATTTTCTTTTCTTTTTCCCTTTTGTAAGTTATATATAATGAATATAAATTAAAATAGCCAAGATGTGCATGAAGTAAAAATAAAAAGGGAGACTCTTCCCTTGAACTCCCCAGAGGCAGCAACTGTTGGCAGTCACACGCATATGTTGTCAGATCTTCTCTTATGGTGCACAAATATGTAGATAAGGTAGCAATCTTTTCTTGCCCCCAGCTTACAATTAACTCAATTTTATTTTCAATTAAAAAAAAAACCTAGTGAAGTAAAGTACTCTAATTGGAATTTTTACAAAGTAAAACACATCCCTGTTACAATAAGCACTCACACTGAAAAACAGAAAATTAGTAGACTATTTTATTAAATAAAGATTTCTTTTGTATCTGTTCCCATTTTTACTAAACACACACACACACACACACACACACACACACTTCCTTCTCTCTCGATGTCTCACAACACAAGGGATATCACAACCGTATGAATACCTATCACTCTCAGTTAAAACATTTAAATACTACCACCTTACATGCCCATAGCATTTTATACTATTTATAAATTTGATTGCTTCCTTTTAATGGCAATATTTATGTGTAACTACACGGCTATGGCCAAATTTAAAAAAATCTTTAAGAAGATGGGTTTATACAATACAAATAGCAAGGGAGAAAGCTGATGGGAGGAGGTGGCTTATTTTCCAATTTAATTCTTTACTAAATCCCGTAGGCTCCCATCCATATGCATTTAATGTGAAAAGCACATATTTGGATCCACCCCCCAGTTTATACAACTCACATTGCAACGCTAATGCCAATAATCATTTCATAGTCTGTGTTTAATTTGTTAAACTCAAATGCTGTATTAGATCATACTCCATTTTAAACTTCCCTCTTCCTCCCTAACAAAAACTAAAGGTGGGGGGGAGAGGAAGGGAGGGAGGGGAAAGGGAGGGGGGCACCGGTACTCTGTGCTCTCCCACAGCTATGAAATCGACACTGACCCTGTACTTATAAATGTCCAGGCACAGAGCAGTCCCATAACACGAAACATGCCCATAAGGCCAACCACCACACAGGTACAGGTCACGGTCTTTTTTAGCAATATGGTTTCCTTTTTCAGAGCTTGGAGTGGATGAATACTGCTTGCCTTTCGGCCAGTCTGTGAAGAACACCACCATGGAGCCTGTACTGGAGGCTTCTCGATCAATTATTATTCCAAAGTTCTTTATAGTGGGGAAAGAGGACCAGGCATGAGAGTGACTCTTCCTAAAAGGCTAACCAATCAAGTCAGTAACTACAACTTTCCAAGGGAGGTGGCCTTTCCTATATTTTCTCAACAGTTGGATTCAAAATGCCTATGTCACCTGAAACAATCTGAAGGAAAAAAATAAGGATTTAGAGTCACAGGCATTTTATTTAATAGAAAAATTACAGTATGATGTTCTGAATTCCCTTTTAGCTTGGAATTATGAAAATGAAAAGGAACTTAATTTTGTTATCACTGGATCTAGTGCTGGAGTTGGCAAACTATGGCTTTCAGGCTAAATCTGACCAGTTTTTGTATGGTCCACAATCAAAGACTTGTTTAAAAAAATTTTTTAAGATTATTTAAAAAAATTCAAAAGAAAAAGAATATGTCACGACAGAGACTGCATATGCCCCACAAAGCCTATTATCTGGCCCTTTCAGAAAAAGTTAAGCCAACCTTTGATCTATTTTGAGGATGGACTGAAGGAACACATGTGCACAAATTATTTGGTTTATGTGGACCGAGGGAGGATTCACTATGTGACCCCACGAGCCCCTCCCACTCCCAGTAACCACGACCCAACTGCTTCTCCCCATGGAGTGCATTTCATGATGCTGTCCATGAAAAGGCCACACCGCCCCCAAAGCAAATATTGACACTAAGTGGCTATAAGAATGCAAAGTTGTGCTTAGTACACTTCCCAGGAAATCTGTAATAGTCTCGTGCTCATCTTTTGGAGTTTCTTGGTTATCACCACTTGTGCCTACAGTTTAGTGACCTGGGCATGGCTGTGTGTTAACCTCCAATCTAATATTACAGCGACCTCAAACAAAGGGCATTATCAATCCACTGACAGGGGTCCAGGAATCTCTTCCATATACACCTTTGAAGATTTAATGCTTTTGGCTTTTATTATCAAGAATAACTTGGTCCAGGACTTTGTACAAGAATTTGGGCCTGTGGATCAATTAAAAAATATCTACTGAGCTACCATATGTAAAAGCAAGGCACAAGTTATAATGGAATATAAAAGCAGAAGATACAAATTCTCCAAAGAATCTAAAATCTTTTCTTTTTTGAAGGGGGGAATCAAACTCACTTAGTTACAAAGATACAAGATAGTACAAGTTCCAAACAAAAGCTAGAAAAATATACTTTACAAATTAAGAGTGGTTTTCACCTTGTAAATCATTCAATGAAACATTTATTGAGACATTATAAGGTGCCTGGTTCTTCTTGAAGTAAAAAGTCTGCTTGAAGACCTTCCAGTTTCTTCATTACAAAAACTTCCATATAGGTATCTTCCCATTACCAAACTGCAGGGTGATCTAACTTTCCCTCCCCAGGGTAAGTCTTCCTGGATCTGATCTCTCCAAGAGTTTCATATTAACCACATGGAATTTTATTTACCATAATTTAACTATAGAACCTAAGTTTCCAGCACCGAGCACAGTCTCTGTCACAGAAGAACTTCTTCAGAGTTTATTGACCAAGGCATGAATCCAACAGATAGTTTTATGGTGAAGCTCCTGAATCATTTGTTTCATTTTATGAAAGGCAAATCATCTTTATAGAACAGATTTGCTTCATAAGGTAACATTTGGCCACATTTAATTGCCAGTGGCAGTTACCTCCAAAAGGGTTATGGGGACAAACTTATACATTGCTCTAGAGTTTTCTACACTGTGAGTCTTTTATAATGAGAACTATATTTATAAATTAGTGGCATTGAAATAAAAATACTAGGAGCTTTCCTAATTTGTCAGATCAAGAGGAATGAACTAGACTATCTTGAAGGCCTCTTGGAGCTCTATGACATTAAGCTCTGTGTAAGATAAGGTTAAGATCTTTGCTCCAGTACTTGGAGGAAGAGAAATGACAGGTACACATTAAAGCAGTGACAATGGGCTACTACTCAAGGTGAGTCAAGTCACCTATAAGTCTTATTTATCACTTTGTGATAAACCAAGTAGACAGAAAGAATCTACCATTTCTTCATGTCTCAATGGCATTCTAGTTTGAGCATTGAAAGCCTCAGTTCCCCCTGAATACAAGGTATGAAAATGACTGCTTTTGAGGTAGGAGCAGGGCCAATGAAAGAAGTGGTAGGTGAGGGTGGGAGGACAGTGGTCTGCAAGGGTTCCCAGGGTCCCATCATGTCACATATCAATATAGAGGAGGGGGGTGGTTCGAGGGTAAAAAGAAAAAGGGAAAAGAAAAGAGTTCACTGCTCTCAGCAGCCTGGAGCAGGAGAGCATTTCGTTTTCTCTGAAGTAGGAACACTAAGTGGAGGGCAAGGGCAGTGATCCGGGGATACGAAGATTAAGATCCAGCCCCATAGGATAATCAAAGATATCAGCACAAAACCACATGATAAGTACCTTTTCTAAAACTCAAAAAAAATGCAGAATTATGAAACACATCTGCCCCCAAAGGTTTCACAGAAAGAGAATTACGGACCTGCATAGCTGTTGTTTTATTATTTGAAGATCACTGACAGTTATCAATCTAAAATATATACTATTAATATGTAACAGTATATAAACTATTGTTTTAAATGAAATAATTGTTTCATTAAAGATCACCAGCAACTATTATCAATCTAAAACATATACTATTATACTATCATTATATACTATTACTAACATGCAAAATCAGCATGGTTTGTTAATTCCCTAGGAAGACAGAATAGAAAGAATGACATCCATCCCAGTGATCTCAATTTCAAAAACATTATTTGAAACAAACAGGCGAGTCTGACCCTTGGGAGACCAGTAGAGCCCAACTTACGGATGTGGTTTCATTTCTATGTAATTCTTGGGAATGAAGCCGTCTTTCCCATTGAGCTCTGCCTTGTACCAGTTCTGATCACACTCTTCATTCAAAACCTGAAAAGAAATAAGACAAGGAAAAAAACCAATTATTTCATTTCACTCTTAAAGGGGTAGCCACTAAGACAATTATGTTGCCATTAAAGTTGGTTTGTAAAAGGTGTTATCTGAAAGTATTATCAGTTACATGGATGCAAGACTTGTAACTTCAAACAACCAGCATTATGTCAACTCTGATAGTTAAAATTAAAAGGAAAAAGAAATTGTCTCTGGAAATGAGAGTTCAAACTCCCAAACATCTAGCATTAAAACCTCAGCGGGGAAGCAGAAAGGAGAATGACAGGGAAAAGCAATAGGTTCGTTTGGGAGAGAAGATTCTGGAAAACAGCAAATACTGACATTGGAGAATGAAGGGAGCCCAACAAAGGTGAAATAAGCTTGCAATCTGGGAGAAAGAAGTTTAGCAGTAGAAGTGAGCAGCAGCAGAGACAGCTTTAAGACTTCTCTGGAGATCTTCAAGCCAATCTCCAGAATCACAGGCACGTAATCCTGGGATTCCCTAATTTCTTCTCTAGGGTCTCCATCCCAAGTACAGGTCACCCACTGAACAGGTCCATCACGCTGCTGTTTGCGTGCACATCCACGTACCGTTGTATAGGAAGAGTAATTTCATGGGAAAGCATGGCAAGTCCTACTCAACTTCATTCACTCTCAGGGCCACAATGTGTTCGAGTTAGAAACGGCTGGAAGCATACCCAATTTAGGGGGAAGATCTGGAGACCATATAACTGAATTCTACAGAGTGAAACATTCTACAGAGTGAAAACAAACCTAGAAATGTGACATGACTACCCAAGGTTAAAAGCTAATGACTCACACACTGATTTTCAGATCCTAAACTAGTGTTCTCTCCAGTGCTGCTCCTTGTGAGTTACAGCAGAGGGTAGGCCATGATCCTGCAATCTGCAGAGAATTATAAGAAGCAGAACAGATCTATGTAGTATAAAAGTCACCTTATGAATTCTAGATTTCTAACAAAAGGAAAAGGGCAGAAGACATTAAAAAAAAGTCAGTAACTTGAAAGAGAAAATAGAAATGTGAGCCCAACTCCAAAATGGTGAACATAGTAAATGTTGACAGACTAGTAGAGCGGTAGTTAATCTACACGATACAATCAAGTTCTAAAAGGAAGTTGGTAAAATTCTTTACAAAATGATTTATTCAAGATGCTGAACAATGCTGTACTCATTGCCAACTGAGAACCTGGATTGCTTTAGAGTGCATGATGTGTATGTACTGACATTTCAGTGAGATACAACTTTAGAAAGGGTAGATAAGACTGATAGATAACTAACAAAGAGCCAAGACACTAATGAGGCCTCTAAGAGAATTCATTTCTGAACAGAGGCTATGCCCTGAGGAGTTTTACAATGCTGGTGCCTATCTATGATGCTGGCCAACCTCCGGCCGAGGTGTCAGTCACTGAGTATAAGTATGCAAGATAAGGTGGCAAATCCTGCAAGAGCTAAAAAAATGTGAACAGAGAGCTCTGAAAAAATCAGCTACTGGTAAATCCCCATAGCCTCAGTGATGAAAACTCTTTCCCCATCAGTTTTTCCCTTTAAAAAATCATTATATTTTATTAAATAGTGCGATGATACAAACTAATATATGTAAAATACATTCATAATTTTAAAATCTGCATTTCAAAAACACTCAACTGTAACCAGCAAAGTTTTTCTCTTGTTAGACAATTATAAAGCGCACACCGAGGACGAAGGTTTGGGAGGGAGAGTGCTCCTAAAGCGCTCTCTGTCATGACGACATTGGCATCCCTGAGTGGTAAGGCTAATCCACCAGCATCACACAAGATGCTGTGACCTCAGGAGGGAGCTTGTCACGGCACAGACGTCACAGAAGACACAACAGCATGAGAGCAAAGGAGTTAAGAGTTGCGTAAGGCCAGGACTCTGTTATCGACCAAAGAAGGGTCTGAAAAAAATGTGGCCTAGTAATCATCTTACAAAACTTATAAAACTCTAATAATAATAAATCTGTAGGCTTACGAAGAAGAATTTTTCAAAATGTCTTTAAAATTCCTGAAATGGCAAGCTGTACCTACTCTAAAGATTTCTTGGAAGACAAACAGAGTCAGGCTGACAAGGAGGTGACTGTGGCCCATGTGGGCATCAAAACAGAATAAGGTAATTACTTGGAAAAGGGCACTTTTATTTTGTGATGGATAACCTTGCAGAAAAGGGTAACTGTGCTACATACGTGCCAGGAGTTTATATAGCTGCACATTCTTCTTATCACCTTTACTAAGACAGAGGCCACTCCCCCCTAAAAAATGTACCCTCTAATAAAAGAAACTCCAGGGCAGCTCCCAGATTTGGCACCAATTTAGTATGGTTTTCTGCAGAACAAAATTATTACTTGGTGTTGAGTACGCTTTTCTTCCCAAGAAGGCAGGGAAATACGGAATTAATGTACTTAGTTTATTTTTAATGTAATGTTTCTATACATGAATGATTAAAATTTTGGTTCTCTGGAACATTCTAGTATCCAGAATATCACTTTACCAGAAAGCCGAAGTGTTACTGTGCATGCCTCTAAACCTCTTTACTCTAGAACTTAAGAAAAGATTAGCTCTGCTGGAGGCAAAGCACAGGAGAAAGAGTGTCCCTGCTAACCCTGGGCCACCCTGGGAGTCAGGAACCAGCTCTTTCCACCCACCTGCTCCACTGGTACATCAGCTTTCACATGCAAGCCCTGAAACCAGGATGGCATAATTTAAAAGATATTTAAAAATTAAGTTTTATTCAAATGTTTAAAACAGCAAAAGGTACAAATTAACATAAGTGAGTCTAAAGTAGAGCAGAGAAAGGGACCAGAACCATATGTGGATGAGTTTGCACCTACAAAGACTGTATTTAATTTGCTAGGGTTTTAGATGAAAGCTCACATCCTTCACAAGTAATTTTTAAAAGCGCGATCAGAATTCTGAGAAGGAGGAAGCTGCTCCTCTCCCCCTTTCCCCACAACAGAAGGCAACATCACTGGCTCACTCATTCCCTCTTAAAGAGATGGTTGAGTTCAATAACCAAATTTTCACTCAGTTTTGAAAATTCTAAGGAATGCTTTAGCTATTACCCCACAGCTGCATGCTCTATTCCAACCCCCATATTCCCTCGAGTTATGACTTCGTAGCCACACAAAACACTTTGGTTTAACGGAAGCAGATTGATCAAGAGATGAGATTACGAAAGGAGGAAGAGGCAAGTTTCAGTGAAGTTTTTTGTTTGTTTGCAAAAAGACTGAAAATAATGTTAGAGCCCAAATCAGGAAGAAATCTAAAAGATGAGGAATGATGTGAAGTTTATACAGGAGAATTAAAACTACTGCAGTCAATCGAAGTGGACACACCAGGGGCTTTCAAGGTGTTGCTGTTACATTTCTTGACCCGTGTGCTGTTTACCTGGGTGTGTTGTTTGTGAAAATTCACTGAACTATGTACTTAAGATATGTGATCTTTTCTATATGGATATCATACTTCAACTAGAAGAAATACTTCAGTCAAGAGAACACAGTAATATTATGGTCCACTTCACACATAAGAAAAACACACCAGGGCCTCATACACCTAGGGTACAAACTTTTCACACTCCAAAAATACACAGGAAAGCAGAAAATAACACAGTGAGACTTCAGAAACCTCCAAGATGATAGCTACTCTATGAAAAAAAGAATTTCCCAGAAATAAAACTTTCTTCACCATGGCCAACTCAGAGCATTCCATGTATTCTACTTTTCTATATTATGTGGTTTTGATAACATTCACTGCTGTCCCCCCCTCACCCCCATCTGAGACCAATCTAAAGGCAATGCAAATTTCCATTTATACCAATACCAATTTGAAACTTTCCAAATAGTTTAAAAAAGAAAAAGAAAAAAAGCCAGAGGTCAAAGATTTAGGTCTCAGACCCCTTAGGCTGCACCTGGTCTGGTGGCAAGAGCACAGGATTCAACAGGCTAAACCCATGGGTTCAAATTCCAATTTTACCAACTCTGAACTGTGTAACCTTGGGCAAAAGACCATTTTCTAAATTGGTTTCCCCACCTATAAAGTGGTGATAATACCTACTGCCCAGGGTTACCGAGGGGGTTAAATGAGAAAATGTAGTAAGCAGTACAGCAATCAGGATGGAGTTACATTTCAGCTGCCCTAGGATACATTTACTTCACAGCAGCTACTCTGCCTTACACGTTAGCAGTATTAGATCTAACAAAACGTGGCAATCCTGGGGGATTGAGTTTTACCTTCACTAAATTACATGTCTTTGATGTAATGCTGTCCATGGCATCAATAGTACACACCTTAACAGAGGACTGGGACTCCTGTTTTATTCTGGAAACATACAAGTACAAGGCGTCCGTGATTACTTCAAAAAAGATTTTAAATGCAGAGTTCAAGGATTATAACAGCTAATTCTCTTCTCTGTTCCTTTTATACCAATACTTAGAGACAAGAACTGCACTTAATTTTCTACACAAATTATAGAAAAAGGTGTCTTTTAGGAAAATAGTAGGTAAGTATTTTATTTATAGATTGCTGTGTTTTGAAATATGGGGACACTTTCTTGCCTGAGTAAATAACACAACAGTAATCAATATTTTTAAAGTAACAGGCTGTATAGTTATGGAACAGAAGTCTCACCAAACCTTTCAATATACACTCTAATTCTAACAGCTTGCAGGAACCTGAATATTTCTTCAGGGAAAAATTATTCCAAGTTTTATCAATTTGTGAAGCAACTTGTATAAGAACATTTGTGCATGAAAGATATGAAAAATTACATATTTAAGTTCTTACACATAAAACCCCCCAAATACCACTTACAGCTGGTCCTTGCATTAGAGAAATTCAACATAAGCCAGTGAGTTTTCCCCAGCTCTTCAAAGACCAATCAATCCAACCCACAGGAGCAATAATGAAATACTGCCATTGACTTGAAGACAAATTTCAAGAACTCTGGTTGACCCCACTACATAATTTCAAGCTCTTAGAAAAGGGAGAAAACACACACACATAAACCCAGGCTTCTAAAAGGCTAACCCCTAAGAAAAACTCTACAGGGCCCTGGCTAGGGTAACAGTACTGGGAGAGCAATTTAAAATCAGTTCTCTTCAGTTGCCTGTTACATATTTTATTAGAAACTACTAGAATGCTCTTCAACTTCTTAGATTCCCTTAGTATGGATTACTAACTTGGCCTCAAAACTACACTGATTCATTACTAACACTTTAAATAAGTGCTTTACAATCACCACCTCCATCTGTTACAGTTTTTGCCTAACATGAAAAATATCTTGGCTACGCTGCTTGCTCTCCTGTGTGCCAAATCATGAAAAACACCCACAATGTAGATAAGCTATTCTGAATTTTAATGATGAGATGACCAACTTAAAGGTAGTTTAATAATTAAGGTTCCCGGTCCCACAGAAACCTTAAATTGCTTATCCAAGCACACAAAGAGCAATATAGTTCTCAAGTTCACACACAGAAAGTTGAGAAGAAATGAAATGCGATGCATTTATGAAGTTCTAAAACTCTCCTAATTTTTAGCAGATTTATAAAATTGTGTGTAAATATCAAATTATGCTGTTTTGAAAAACTATTCATTTAAAAAAGCATTTATGGGGGCTGGCCCGGTGGTGTAGCGGTTAGGTTCGTACGCTCCACTTCGGGGTTTCGCAGGTTTGGATCCCTGGTGTGGACAGGTGCACCACTTGTAAAGCCATGCCGTGGCGGCGTCCCATATAAAGTGGAGGAAGATGGGCACGGATGTTGGCCCAGGGCCAGTCTTCCTCAGCAAAAACAGGAGGATTGGCAACGGATGTTAGCTCAGGGCTAAGTCTTCCTCACAAAAAAATAAAATAAAATAAAAAAGCATTTACGTAACGACATCAAATCAAGGAGGTATTTTATATCTTACAGTGATGACCTCTCTCAACAAAAGTATAGTATCTGTGCCATGAAACGCTATTTTTAGTTTCCTTTGAAATGGGTATTTCCAGAAGATTCATTTCTTTGGGAATTCAGGAGGATTGGATTCTGTTTACCAAACTGAAGAAATCCAAAGGGCATTTGTCGGTCAAAACTACTTTCAGACCTCTAATGACAAAACGGTGAGAGATGCTGTTTGCCCTTTAAAACAATTTTAAAAGGAAAAAAAAGAAAAAGAGAGAGGGAGGGAGGGACAGAGAGAAGATGGAAAGGAGGGAGGAAAAAATCCCAAACTCCCAAATCTTACACTGGTAAAAAGCATTCCTCACTTTATACTGCCATTTGAATAGGAACCACTTACACACAAGGAATAGTACCTTCTTTCCTGTTGCCCATGCTGGATTTCTCTACCCTCTCTAAACAGCTGCTATCAATGGGGATCAGTTTGAAAGGGGAACACTGGTGGATCAAGAGACCAAGGCCCACCAAATGTCCAGGCATCATAGTTTAAGGCTAAATTGGTTTGACCTCAATCTATTCAGTGTCCCAAATCAGTTCAAACACCATTGTTTTTCTGTTAAAAAGTCTTAAGTAGTCTTTGATAGGCCCAAATTACCCTTAGTTTGGCATTCCAGTTTTCACAATTTGGCCATCACCTACTTATCTGCCCTTCTCACCCACTACTTCTCTAAATGAACGCTTCAGTTCAGTCAAGATAGTCAACTCACCAACCTCTACGCACACTGTATTTCTCTCACGTTTTCCCTTTGGTTGGACTGTCCTCTTCCTTACCTATTCGAATCTTTTAAGATTCAGTTCAGAGCTTACAACCACCTTGGTCACTTTCCTCTCTGTTTCATTTTTATAGTATTAAATGGAGGATCATGGTCAGTAATAATATATAATCCTTTATGACATCTCGTCTACCACTACTTTGTACTGTGTACTGGTATGCTTTGGTCCCTGCTAAACTAAACTGCAAGCACCCTAATGGGGGTTCCATGACCATTTCTCATCTGTAGTCTCCATAGTTCTTAGAATGTTATCCAGCATATTTTAAGGAATTGACTTATATATGAGGACTTTGTTCTGTGTAATGTATATACAGTTGGGTATAGAGACAATGGAATGAGCACCACACATCATACATTACCATTGAATTCCTTGGTGATAAACAGTAACCTCTTAAATAGACCCTAGAAAGAAGACTGATTATCATGAGTTTGTTCCCCCAAGGAATGACAGGCAAAATAAACAGAACTAGGTAATCAGTCTTCCTGTAACTTAAGCATCACTGCCAAAAGACTTCCAGGTGGAGTACCTCAAAAGGGGGTACACCAAATCATTGCCACAAGACTACCTGCTTCTACTTTCTCTAAGAAAAAAAGGTTTAAGGGTGGGGACATGAGGTGGGTGGGTAGGGAAGGGAAAATTCAGGAAGAAATGGATAAAAGGAGGCAGTGCCTTGGGTGGATTAGGGAGAGAGGAGGTGTGGCTCTGTTTCTATACAAGAGTCCATACTAATATCTCTCAGCACGGGGGCACTTCCTGGAATGTTAAGATGCCCAATTCAGTCTGCACGTTTGATGTGTGACTTTTTGCAGGGTGTTAACTTTATAGCTATAATTCTTCCAGCAAAATTTTTACAAAAGACAATATGGAAGACTTTTGACTTTCTTCTCTTCCATTGAATGGCAACTAGGTTGATGTAGAGAGAAAAATGATTAGACACACACACACGATTATATTAAGAGTTCAGGACCATTCACGCATTTTTTTAAAATGGAAGACTTCCTTTATAATGTTCATAACATGTAGGAAGATGAACAAGTAAGAAGACTAACCAAATTATAGGATATTTCTCCTTCTCTGAGAAATATTTTGGTACTTGAAAAACAAATTGGATACTCTTATCAACCTCTCCAGGTTCAGTTGTCATTAAGAAAAGCTGCTCATGACATTTTAACAAAACAGGAAGGTAGTTCACACTTATGTGCTTTTACTCCACCCAGATAAATCTGGAGGCAGTGAAACCTACATGCATAGGCAATACCCCAAAATAAACTCTTTTTACCAAAGGGGTACCAAGAGTTTCCATTCAAAATAACCGTCTTTTGTGTTTTGTGACTCGTGGAAGACATATTACTTTGTGTAGTTGATTGCTGGACAGAAGAGTGAAATGCTCTCAGAATGTCAGAATTTCGACTGCAGGAGGTTGGAGGAAGGGCTGTGTGAAGAGAGACAGAGACAGAGAGACAGACATCAGGGAGTTCTGAGAGAGAAAATTCTGTACATTTGAAAAATTTAGCCATCATGTGATGGCCTGTAATAGTCATCCCTTGGTATCCACGGACGCTCAAGTCCCTACAGCCGGTCCTCCGTATTCGCAGGTTCTGCAGGGCTGACTGTACTACACAAGTACAATGCAACAAGAGTGCCAAGCCCTGGGTTAGCTGAGCTGAGGATACAATGGATTCCCCTCCCAAGGGGCTCAGAGGCTAGTAAACTGCTAGTTGCAACATAGTGTGATGGATGCCAGGAGAGGGGGGGAATTATGGGTCCTACAGCAAATATCAATTAAATAGAAAATATCGGAGTTCCAAACACTGAAAAGAAAGACCTAAGTCCAGTTAAGGGGATATAGGAAAACTTACTGGATGAAGTATGAATTAGGTTATATTCTTTGTTTGCATTTTAGTGCTGCTCAGCTTGCGTAGAATTGTGAGTGGAAGGAAGATGGCAGACTTCCCAACTTTCTATGAAGCAAACAGAGGGATGGATTGTTCTCTTGGCCACACATGGCTGCCATTAACTAAATAACTGGTTAGTCTTCCTTAAGTTGAAGAGCAAAACCTTTACTAATGGTATCAGAACTTCCTAACTGGAAATAACCAAAATAATCTCAAACTGTAGTTAATACTTTACTTTAACAATATATATTTAGCTACTGTCCTTGTCACCTCGTTTACTAACAGAAGGCTTTAAATCTTAGGTCAGATTCTACAACCTTCTCCTTAAAAAACCAAACAAAATAAAAAACAAACAAAGCCTTCCAGGCCAGGGGAGCAGCAGCTACATGTTTTCTGACGACAGGCAAACCTGCTCACATTCACGGGTTCCACCCTCTAAGGTCTACTCACTCCCCGTTGCTTCAACATAGTAAAACAAAACAGGAGCTCCCAACAAATCCCCCCCACAAAAAATTAATGACAACAGAGTTTGTTAAATTTCACTTAAAGCCTTATTGATTCAATATGTGAACTAAAGGGTCTACTGATTTACAGTCATTCTGTGACCCAAGAGACACCTCAGAGGATATAACTGAAAGTGGGGGAAAGGGGAAAAAAGGCAACTGAGCTAATCACTGACAGCTGCATAAGGATCTATGACTGAAAAACTCAGGGCCAGAGGTCCTTACACCTAGAATGCTACCATTCTGAATTAGGAAAGCTAGTTTCAAATGCATTTTCCACTTGTGAAACAGTTAATCTAGTTCCAAGTCAGGACAGTTTGTAATCACAGGATAGACAAAGAGGGACTGGGGACAGAGTGCTAAGTCCCTACCCCATTCCCAGCAAGGAAGTGAATGCAGGCAATCAAGCAGGTAATTACAATACTAGTGAAAATGTGGATTAATGTTAGATTAGGAAATAGAAAACAGAGGGACCTAGTCTAGTCTGGGGTGTAGAAGGATGAAGTCAGAGAGTGACATTTGAGGTGAGACACAAAGATGTCCTGTGAGTGGTCTGGGCAGAAGGCTACAGTATGCAAATTAGGGAGTTCAAACTGGTAGGCTAAGGATGACAATCAGAAGTCATTGAAGAGTGACATTCAGGTTTGCATTTTTCAAACATTCTGCTGGCTGCACTGTGAGAATGCAGGAAAGACCAGGTGGGGACTAACACAGCTGCCCAGGTCAAAGATGACAGTGCTTATACTGGGGCAGGGCAGTGCAGTAGAGGGAAGGAGACAGATTCAAGATATTTTTTGGAGGTGGAATCAAAATGGCTTGGTGATTAGATGTGGCTAGTGGTCTCTCTCTTGGCCACCAATCTGTTATGAAAAGCACATTAGAAAAATGGCTATATAGAGCTTCTGGGCAAATTTCTCTCTTTTAAAGCCACCATGAATAAAAAGCATAATTTTAAAAGGTAGATGGTACCCCTGTGCTGGTATCTTCCATCTGCCTCTCCAGATCTGGTTGATACCCTTTCTCTGTCTTTTTGTGCCCTGGGTCTGTATGGAGCACTTCAACAGGCTCATCCAGACTCTCTTGCTGTCTGGTTCCCAGTGGTCTCCACCATCAGAGGCCTGTAGAAGAAGGCTCCCTCTCTAGGGGTTTCTGTGGACAGTCTTGGACCCTCAGCTGAAGGTCTCAGCCCTTTTGACCTAGTCCTTTCCTCCTCCAGGTTCTGGTAACTCCTCCCCCATCCTCTGCCCCACTGTCTTCTTCAGGTCTCAAGATGGTAACCCGGTTACTAGCTCTGGGCACTGTGCCATCCCTGGTGGTTTCTAGAGAAACCCTGCCCACACCTTGTAAAAAGTCTCATTATTAAAGTCTCCTCAAATTAGCTGATTTAAGTGTGTCATGTGTTTCCTACCAGGACGCTGATTGAAATTACCCTCAAATCAGTTCTATCTATCCTTTGGAACTTGTTAAGGAGATATTTCACTTGACATAAAGTGACATCTGTTACAGGGCAAAGAGATTGCAGGAAGTATCCTAATTCTACCAACTACTTGGAAGAAGAAAACTTTACGAGGTCCACCATTCTTAAGCAGCCAAATAATTCTGTTTACTATTAAAACAGTTATGAGGAGTTGAGAAAGGGGGTGAAGAGATTTGAGATTTGTAATCTGGTCATAACTAGACAGTAATAATGATTTACAGTAACTATCCTCTCTGAATTGCACTTTGGTTAATGTGTAAGTGTCTACTACACTGAAAGCATTGTGCTAGGAAGCTGCAATGGGAATAAAAAAAGAAGAAAGACATGGTCCCTGCCCTCAGAGTGTTGATGAGTTCAGGCGGCTATGTATGTAAATAATGAGGGAATAAGGAAAAAGTGGGAAGAAGGAAACTTGATTGTGAGCTGAATATGGAATCCACATCAACATGTTTCCAAATTAGCTGCATGGTTGATGTAGAAAATTCAGTTCATGTCTGGAGTAACCAGAAAAAGGGCAACTTCAAATAGTCCAGGAATAGAGCAAGAACCTAATGGTAAAGCAACTCTGAGGATGTCAGAGGGCATAGTAAGTAAAGTCATCTTCTCTTTTATATTTTAATTGGGGGTTCAGTAAAAGAGGGAGCCATGGTTGTTTAACCACACTCTGCTTGCTATCTTCTGCCAGGCTACACCTTGTCCTCCTGTGATGGAGCAGTCACATGTTTAAACGACAAATGGTAATTACAGACTCGGTGAGCAGCTGGATGTGACTCAGTCAAGCAGTCACCTCTCACAGGTAACCACTCTGGTGCTGCTACTCCACTGCAGGAAAATGACTGCCTACCAGATAAGACAAGCTATCCTCCGCTGCCTTTTCCACCCTGCTCAAGTGCCACCAGGAAGGCTGAAGAGTCTTACAGTCCAGAAATCTTCAAGGACAGGATTCCATGTAGGCATGCCTGGAGTAACTAGATCAAGTGGCCCATTCCCGTCTTCTGTTTCCATCACTCAGACATTTGATAGGCCTCCTTCCTCCTCTTTTTGGATGATCACACAAAGATAAAAACAATACTCAGTGATGACACTGGGACGGTACTGTGGGAGTATAAAAAGGTGTATGGTTTTATGAAAAGCAATTTGGCCATATGTATCAAAGATCTGAATTTTCATACCTATTAACCTAGTAAATGCCATACTTAGGACTCTATCCTAATAAAATAATCAGAGATACATATTAAGACTCAGGGAGTTGACAAGTATACAGCGAGTGCCTGTTTTGAGTCAGAAACTGTGCGAAGTCCTGGGGATACAACAAAGAAATGATCCTCACATGTAGGCAGCTAACAGTGGGGAAGACAAGGTAATTATGACTTCAGGTATAATAAGTTCTCTGGTGAAAAGTTCAGGATGCTTTGTGCAAGAGTACACCTTGGGGGGACCTAATCTAATCATGCAGAGATGGGTGTCAATGAGAGCTCACTTGGGAGGTAACATTTCAACTGAAACCCTAAATGTTAGCAGGTCTTAGCTAGGCTTAGAGGTGGGGAGAGGGGACACGAATGAGAGCAAGGGAGAAATATTCCAAGTAGAGGGAAGAACATGAGAAGAGGTTCTTAGGAGGGAAGGGGCTTAGTATAGTCTAGAACTAAAACACTGAATCCAACGGAGTTATGTGACACGTGGAGCCCCTGGAGCCTAGAGAGACAGAGAACTGGGCCAGACTGTGCAAGGCTTTGAAGGGTAGAATAAGGATTCTGGGAAATTACGGACTGAATTTCCCCCTTAAGATGATGATCCCGGATTATGTGTGGTGAACAGATCTGAGGGGGACAAAAGTGACAGTAGGAAGAACAGTTGGTTAAGAGGCTACTGCTGTAAACCAGGCAAAAGGAAATGGAAATTTAGACTAGAGTAGGGGGATTTTGACTGTTTTGAAAAGACTCTAAGATGATCATTAAAAAACCCATACACGTTATTTTGAGAATCTAAATTTACCCCACCCTCTACAAGATCCCCCTCTATTCGCAGGAACAGGGAACATAGTACAGTACAGAGTGAGACATCAAATTTCATGCCATACCAGAGGCTTCTCAAGGTAACGTAATTTAAAAGTTAGAGAAAACTTAATTATCTCCACCATAAATAAAAAGAGAAAGAAAATGTATAAAAGGGATAATCCCTAAATTATGAAGACTGATCTTAATTTTTGAGAACATGGGTGATGTTTTATTGCTATACAATTAAAAAGAGCCACACAAAACTGACATTACTTTTTCATACAACCAATTCAAATAGATATAATGTGCAGAAAAACTTTAGAATCTATGAAAATATTCAATTTTAACTAGTATACCCTAACACATGCTTACTCATTCAATTTTAACCAGTATACCCTAACACATGCTTACTCATTAAACTTTCTCTACTTCCAAAAGTGATATTAGGAGTCTTACAAGACCCCAAATACAGACTCTTCATCAAGAAAATTGACATGAGAGTTCAGGAATATGACAATTTTTTCTAAACATCTCTCTAACGGAATTGGAGACAAATATAGCTGCTGTTAACAGACAGGCTAAATTAACTACCCCTCCTTTTACTGTTGGAATGGAGGCCTCTCTAGTAATTAACTAGCTTTCGTGGCCTCCTTCAGGCAGCTGCACAGCTCAGAAGAAGCAGGTTCACTGGGAGGGCTGGGGGCGGGGGCAGCGAGAGAACAACCGCTGCTCTCCGCATGTACCATCAAGAGAAGACAAGCCCAGCCTTGCTCCACCTATTATCTCCAAGCACCTACACACTGTTCCATGTGGAAAATCAGCACTTGCATCCCACAGAAACATCACAACCAGCAGAGAACAGAAAGACTAAGAGGACTAAATAATAGCATGTATTAATGTAAACAATGGGTATGTCAGACCCCCAATTCCAGACTACAAGAACAACTTCCTGATTTCACGTAGCATTTAAAGTGGGAAACTTGTGTACCACTCTGGGATTCTGGGTCAGCTACAGAAATAATGGAGCAATTCTGTGCAGCCTGGAAATGCAAGGGGGAACCAGGCACACGAGGTTCACTCTCTTGCCCACAATAACACGTAGTTTCCCCAAACAGAAAAATGATCAGACATACTATGATCAACTAAGGTATGACTACTGTTTGGAGCTGCAGAATAGTATCATTAGGCCTTTACAATCCCCCTCCATGTGGTAAAAGGGTTTTAATGTCATGAATGGCTATGCATAATAGATCTATAATGATCAAGCTATCAAATCCGAACTGACTAGAACTAAAATCTCCTGTTTTTTACAGGTGACTTTTTGTCATCCAAGTCATAGCTTGACCTTCTGCTTTTGCTAGAGTTCTAATGGCCTTAAATTTTTTTCTGGCTTTATTACATTTTTAAGTTACTACAACTTTTCAAGGATGGTATAAAATGTATGGAATACTCATTTCCCTCTATAATAGGTCTATCACTCTGGGATTTTCCTCAAATACTTTCCTTGGTTGGATTCCTAAATTTCTAGATTTGGATTCTTACAGATTCCTAAATTTTGCATCTTCTCCATTTTCGGCTTTTCCTGTAGTGCATATTAAGTACCTTCCCAAGAAAAAGTGCTTGGGAAGCAAACTTTTTGAGTCCTGGCACGACTGAAAATGCCTTAATTCTATGCTTATACCTGAATGCTAGTTTGACTGGGTATAGAATTCAACAGAATTCTGGGCTGAACAACATTTTCCCCTCAGAATTTGGAAGTCATTTTTTCTGGTATTTGGAGTTGTTCATGCAAAGTTTATTGGCAATCTGATTTCATTTCTTTATAGACTTCTTTTATTAAGATGCTTTTAGTACCTTTTCTTTCTTTTTGTCATTTTGAAATTTCACAAGAATGTGTCTAAGTGTGGATCTGATTTTGTTCATTATGCTGGGTACTTACTTGATGGGCCCTTCCTATCCAAAAATTCACATCCATCAGCTATGAGACATTATCTCTTTCTTTTAAAAAAAAATTGACAGTGTCTTTCCTTCCATAAACTTTAAATATTAGTCAGTTATTAGACCTTATGAAAGATCTCAAGTGGGCTCTCACTGTATTTCCCTAGTCCATTCACTCTCTCTCCCAGATGACTTATCTCATATCTATTCCTATCTCCTTCAACTGACAGCTCCTCCACCATCCTTCCCAGATGATCTTACTTCCCATTTCACTGAAATAACAGAAGCAACCAAAAGAGATCTTAAAAAGCTCCCGTCACATCTACACAACTACTTGTATCTATGTCCTTACCCTCTGCCCTCCATTAATTCTTCCATGCTCCTCCCAAAATAAAATTCTACTTCCATGCTAGATCCCATCTCTTCTTGCCTGTTCAAGGACATTAACCCAGTAATGTTCCTTTCTTCTGCATCATCAACTTTTTTTCTGTCTCTACTGGATCCTTCCTATCAGTAAATAAAAATACCGTTACTTCTCCCATCTTTGGGATTCGGGTGAAAACAGACTTCTTTTGATTCTACTGCCTCATATCTTTCCTTCCCTTTACATTAAAACTCCTTGGAATAGTTGTCTATATTCCCCGTTTCCAATTTCTTTCTTCTTGTTCTACTCCCATCCCCAACATTTTGTTATGAAAGCTTTCAAACATACAGCGAAGTTGAAAGAATTTTCCAAAAAACACATTTATCCACCACTTAAATTATACCATTAACAACAGATCTATCCATCTACACATCCTTCCATTATCTACCCTTCCATTAATCCATCTTATTTTTTGATGCATTTCAAAGTTGCACACATCAATACACTTTCTCCTAAATACTTCTGCATACATATTATTAACTATAGTTAACTATCAGTTTGCAGCGTTTTATTTTGGTGTACAATTTACATAACCCCTGCCACCCCCCACCAAGTTTCCTCAGGCACCTTTCCCTGTGCCCACCTAGTCTCTCTGAACCCACTCCAAGCATGCTTTTGCTTTCATCACTCCACTGAAACTACTCATACAGGTCACTAATGATGTCCTGTTGCTGAATGCAAAGGTCAACTCCCTGCCCTTATCTCACTTGGCCTATCAGCAGCACATAACAGAGGTGATCATTTCTTTCACCTTGAAACACTCTCTTGGCTTCCAGGACACAACACTTCCTAGGTTTTCTTCCTACCTAACTGGCCAATCTTGTTCTCCTTTGCTAGTTTCTTTTTATTTCATTAACTTTTAAAGGTAAAAGTGCCCCCAAGGGCTCCATCCCTGAACCTATTTTCTTCTCTATCTACATTCATTCTCTTAATGTTCTCATCCAGTCTCATGGCTTTTACATATCCCAGATCAGAACACTCTCCACTTCTACCGCTGTAACTCTAGTCCAAGCTGCCATTATCTCTTGCTTGGATTAGTACAGTGGCTTCCTAACAGGTCTCAATGGTTTCATTCTGTCCCCTTCAGAATGTTCTCAGTTCTGCAAACCAGAATAACATCATTAAAATGTAAATCAGATCAATCACACACAAGAGGAATCTAAGCAAACATGACAACTAAGTGTAATGTGGTATCCTAGAACAGAAAAAGCACATTAGGGAAAAACTAAGGAAATCTGAATAAAGTGTGGACTTCAGTTAATAATGAAGTATCAATATTGGTTCACTAATCGTAAAAAACATAGCATACTAACGTAACATGTTAATAACAGGGGAAACGTGGTGTGGGGTATATTCAAACTCTTTGTATAACTTTTCTGTAAATCTAAAACTGTTCTGAAAGACAAAGTTTATTTAAAAAAAAGCTCGGCTGTCATTCTGCTTAAAATCCTTCAATGGTTTCCCATTCCTCTAATGTCTGGTGCTCCCTGATTGTGTGTTCATATTTAAAACTGAGGTAACACAAAATCAGACCAGGAACTCTACTGGAAGTGGGTGAGGCCTGACAACAGACATTTCACTTTAGGGTGAGTGAATAGGGTTCTAGCTGCAGGTATGCTTAGGAAGAGGAGCTGATACCATTTCCAATACCACAAGCTTTTTTGAGACAATTTAGTAGAAGTGGTATTGTCTATTATCCTCAAGACAGTTCTACCTTTGTTGACAACAAATTCTCATGATATTGTGACCTCCCTTTGAAATTACAGACCCTGTTTACTACTGTTCTTTGTATTTCACACTAAACACCCAATAGGCACTGGAAGGGAAGAGTACGTCCACAGACGAATGATGGGGAGAGGCTATAGTGCAACTTAAATTAAGCTTAAACAACAACAACAAAACCACCGAACATGTAGGAGAAACCTATTAAAATGCATTAGGTTTTTAAAACTCTAATCAAAATGTTAAATACAAGGATTCTTTTCCTAACAATTTAGGTAAAATGCAATTTGGAATCAATTCATCTTAACAGGCCTAATGGCCACATTTTTAGTTTAAATATTTATTTACTTACGAAAGCTATTTTTCTTCCTCTACACTTATCTGTGCAGGCAGTGAATCTAATAACTAAGTGAAAGGATGGAGAAGATCAATTTCAGAGCTCACCTTTGACTAACATAGCAAACACCACCAATCGTGTGGTACAAGTCTACTGTATTTTCAGATTGGTGTGTAGAGCACAGCACCAAACACAAAGCTCTCCATTCTCTGGCCCTCACCTAACTCTCCAGTCTTACCTTCCTGTTACTTCCTGCCTTGAACGCCAAGTTCCAACAATACTAAAACTACTGCAAGCAGCTTCCCAACTGCCAAGATGTTTTATGATTTTCACACTTGGTTATGCCGTTTCCTCTGCCTAAGATGGCAAACTTAAGACCTAACTTAGGTATGACTTCCTCTCTGCTACCACTAAACTTCATTATTGTCAGAGTACTATCATCATCCTTGTCTCAATATATTGTAATTATTTGTCTTCTTTACTAGGTTGAGCTACTTGAGGGCAGGCACCTCATCTATTAATCTCGGTATCCTCAAAGAAAGGCATTCAGTAAGTGTTTGACAATTTGATTTGTCCTGCAAAGAAAAATCTTTGTTGGAGAAACAGTATGCTACAAAAATATTCTAGTTCTTTCTCTCTGAAAAGAAATGGTAAACTATCTCCCAAATGTAAATGAGGAAATGTGATTATTATGTAAATTTTTATGCCTGGTTTTCATTTTATTCATAATAAGCAAATGCTTCAATAGCTTGAATCGCAAAAATATGCTTTCAACAGATTGCAACCACTTAAGAGTGTGTCTCTTTCTCTCTCTCTCCCTCTCACACACACACCTTAGAAAGACAATTCTGGACAACAGGAACCAGTTTTATATGTGTCTGGAACAATTCCTGGTGATTATAAGCCCTTCACACATAAAAATCAAAGGACCAGATGGGATTTTAGGAGATATTCCAATCCATTTTCCTATTATAAAGCTTAGTAAATGAAGTCACAAATATGGGCAGGGTAATTATCCTCTTTTAGAAGGGTTCCATAGAACTATCCTTAAGAATTGACACAAATGTAATCTCTATCCATGCAATTTAGGTCAAACTCAGCATTAGTTCACACAAGACAGCAAAATATCATTACCACATGTGTCTGCACAGTTATGATGTGACACAAAAGGAAGGTGTAGTAGAGCAAAAAGAACACTGAGATCTCGTGGCATCAATGCTGCCCCTCCCTGTAACCTCGTTCTGGTCCCTTGGCTTCTCTGGGCCTCATATGAACCCCCTGTAAAATAAGAGTGCTGGACTGGAGCCCTATAATGTTAGCTCCTTTTTTATTTTAAAGTTACAACAATGTATTGTGTTCCTGTTACGTGACCTTTATATGTATATTAAGGACAACCCTTCCCAGAGAGAGTATCTTTATTTTACAGATGAACAAAGTAGGGCTCAAAGAGGTTAAGTGCCTTGACCACAAACACAGTTAATAAAAAGTGAAACTACAATTCAAGTTCAGGTCTGTCTTATTCTCAAAACATTTCGCTAATCTGCCTCCTGGAAAAAGAAAAAAACAAAGAAAACTACAGAGTGTCAGAGATACAAGTAAGTGTCTTTCCTTCAGGCAGCATAAGGACAGATAAATAGCGCAAGACAGTCTACTATGCCATGAGAAGGGACAGGGAAATCCTAGGAAAAATGAACCCAAACATTTGGCTCTTTTAAAATGTCATCATAAATACTATCATTTCTTTACCAACTGCTTAGTTTATTAGGAAATACCATCACAGTACTTCTTTCATATATCTACTTGCCATCTTGAATGAAGGTATGGGAAGGTATGAGGGAATACTCTAAACTGTTTTGGGGATGGGGGGGGCAAGCAGGCAGGATAATAAACTCCCCGCCAAATTAGAAAAAAAAAATCTTCCCAATTTAGCCAGTTTTAACATCTCTGAAAACATTATGATTTCATGAGCAAAATATATTATGCTCATTAAATGTCTGTTACTGAGCAATTCCACTCATACAGATTATTAAATTAATACTGTAAATTATAATATTGTAAATATTTTAGGATTCATGTCTTCCCACCTCTGGCATTATTTTCACATGTTTAAACCAACCTCAAAGGTCCCCCATGCAGGGGAATTGTATAAACATATTTTTCAAGCATTACACACATTCTTGATAAGTGCTAGGATCACATACTCTGCCATAATCCTAAAAGCACCATAAGCATTCCTGAAGCCCTTCAGATTAATGACAGAGTTTATCAGCCTGAGACCTGTTTTAGAGACAAGAAAAATAGAGAAGGTGCACTAATCCTCAGATAGACACCGGGCTCATGGCACTAAAGATACTACTCCAATGAAGAAGCCCAGCATTTCCCAGCCTTTAGAAAAAAATCATCACCCCTACCAAAGAAATTTTGATACCACAGATACACTATATATCTATTTATGTTCTGTATGCATAAAAAAAGTAAGTTTTTTTTACCCTCCAACCACCAAATTTTGCCCCCTTGGGGGGCAAATCATCCCTGTTGAGAATGCAAGACCCAGCTCATTTACTCCATTAAATTACTCAGAACACACATAAGTTAGAAAGTATTAACAGTTTGGGAGCCAGCTGATATTTTTAAATATGTTAATTTTTACCAATAAGCATGATAGGTATTTTTACCAATACGACAGGTTTTTTTTACCAATACGACAGGTTTTGAATAATTTCACTTCATCCCTGTTCTTAGTATTTTAAATTGCTGGATGTAGGACAAGAGAAACAAAAACAAAAGTTTTATGTGTAGTCAAGTTTACTTCACTGGCCCCATTAGGTACATGGGCTTTGTCTTGCCTTTAAAGATTCTAAAACTATACATGCTCCCACCCCCAGTATCAAGCTTTTGTGTTCAAAACCCAGCCAGCTTGCCTCTACTCCTGTGTGGGTACCTAAGTACAATGATGTGTAGGCCAATCTTAAAAAGGACAGAACAGCCCCCCACCTCCAGCCAAGATCACCCAATTACTAATGTGACAAACAGTGACAGCTAAATAAAGTACTACAGTTCAAAGCTAAAGGCTTTCTCATTTTGGGAATAGAGGAGGGAAGAATAGCAAGTCTAGAGGACAGACAGAAAAAAAATTTAGAACTTTGTTTTAGTTAGGTAATTGAGGGAAACAGAAATGAAAATAAAGGTGCCCACTGGAGAGTTTGTTCCCGACATCATACTTTATGATCTATTCCTGTCATGAAGTATGTGTGTCTGTTTTGGGGAGAAAGGGAGATTATTTTCCGTCACACAGATCTCCTGGTTCCTAACGTTAAAAATCAAGAGACCCTTTCTCAAAGGTTTTGAACACCTAAATTATCCTCTTTGGGTCAATGTATGCCCCAATACCTACCCACTAATAAGTAACTGCCAGGTCTTCCACTTCCTGACCTCTAAAATCAGCTACAGGGGGTAGGCTACTATCATTTCCACTCATAGTAGCACTTTCTGCTTCTAAGCTTTCTCTCTGAAATATCTTTTCCACTTCGGAAAGCTATTCAGATTGTGTAGAGGACAGTCACAGATATATTGTTTGATGAGTATTTCAGGAATCTAAAAGTACAATGAATGCAAAGAATGTTATATCTGCAAAATGCTTAACTAAGTCTCATGAAATCACAACTCTGAATTTCTGTTAAGCATCTTAAGAGCAAATCAGCTAAAGAACACAAAGACACACCTGGCGTGACATGTGCACCAGAAGTCAACATGATGATTTCACACCAAAAAGTCAACCTAAGATATTTCTGGCAAAGTTTTACAATGGCCTCTTTCGGCTTCAGGGACAGCAGGAATGCTTCTTCAGCACTGCTCGGTGCTGGCTCCTCTTCAAATGTTTGACATTCCTTGAGCTTCTCTTTTTGGTAATGTTCTAACCCTACTTTAGAAAAAGCTCACCTCTACATAAACTTCCCTTACTGCCTGTATTCTACTTAGATATACATAAATCTTTCTAGCCCAAACCAACCTATCCAACTGCCTGATTAATTTCTTTTCCTGGATGTCTCACATGCACTTCAAACTTAAGATCATTACCAAACGGAACTCAGGATGTTCCAAAAAATATCCTATCTCCCCTATTACCTTTCCCATTATAGTACCCACAGCCACCCAGATGACTCAGTCAGACTTCTTTACCCGTTCCCAAGTCTAGTTTCTTCTACCATCTAGATAGATGTCCTCTTTAATTAGAATGTCTATCATCTCTACAGGGTACAACGTCCTAATTGATTTCCCTTTCTTTACCACTTTGCTACAACTTCTTTCTTAAAACACAACTGATGCTATTTCTATGTTTAACATTCTTCAATTACTTCCTACCCTTAAAGAATCAAGGCTAATACTTAGCCCAGCATATGAACGCCCTAATGATACAGTTTCTATCTACCTCTCCAACTACCTCTGCCATTTCCCCCCAAAGACCCCGCATTCTGACTATAGCAAAATTACCTGCAGCTCCCCTTCACCTTCCGTGTTTTTTCATGCCTCTGCTCTCTCTGCCTGGAATACCCTTCGCTCCACATTTGCTCACCTAGTCTTATCTCACTCTTCGAAACTTAGCCTAATGGTCCATCATCTGTGAAATCTATCACGACCACTGTCCTTTCTAGGCTTCAACCTTGTACATACCTCTACAAGTGAACCGAAACTAACTGCACAACCATAGAGCATATACTGCTATGTCCTTCACAGAGTAGTGCCTTTGGTTTTGCCACATACCTATACAGAGTAGCATTCAACACCTTTTTAAGGAATGAGTTCATTTCTTCCTTAATAAGTAACTGAAGTAACAGAGCTTACATTTATTAAGCATTTATCATGTGCCAGAATTCATAATGTTAGGCGATTTCATCCTCACAACAACTCCATAAGACGGGTAGGTATTATTCCATTTTACAAATGAAGAATCTAAGGTCCATTCAAAGAGGCCAGATAACTTGCCCAAGGAGACATAGCTTGTAAATGGAAGAGGTAGGACTGGAACTCAGGTCTGACCAATTCCAGAGTCTGTTTGTAACATTGTGTATACTTCCCACCCTGCGTTGTTTTACACTGTCCTTAACAGACCTCCCAAAGAGTGTTATCCACACTATTTCTGACCAATACTTCACAGAATCAATTATCTAGCTAGGTTTCTATTAGGGTTTTATACTTTCTGCAGCTGAGGGAACAGAATTATTTCAGATTAAGAATGCTATGGACAATGAGCTCAGAATAATTCTAAACTGCTTCACATACAAGTATCTGGTACCCAACCTAATCTTTCCATTCTACCAGACAGAAAAATCCAGCCAGCCAGAAAAGGTAGTTTTTTGAGGTCCACGTAGGAAAAAAAGTCTACCAACTACTTATTTACTCAGGTCAATCTTCAAATAGAATAACTCCTCTAATTTTTTGGAAGGCAGGGCAGTCTGAAAACATATAACTTCTTTTTATTTGGCAGTTTTCAGCCTAATTCCCAAACTTCTGATGGCAGACCATGAAGAAAAAGTAAGATCAAACTAGTCGTGTAAGCCTCTCCTCTGCTCCTAGCCATCTTTATTTTTAGGACATTCTCTGGCAGTTCTAGTATCAAATGATTGCTATACTGAGAATATGTGAGCTTCACAAGCTGGCAGGTGTCTGATACCAATCCTACTGCAGCTCCATCTGCTGCCCACCCAGATGCTTACATTCAAACTGGGAAAAAGTCCATGAAGGCAGCAGAAGCTAATGGCTCATCTTACATGAGATTTCCTACTTTTAGCTGTCTCAAAACAAAACAGAACCAAAACCTTTAAATTAGAATCATTTAAATCTTCCTAGACAGAACCTTTATCAAAGAAATTCTCAATCCTCCTTTAATGAATTCTACTTTGTTATAAGTAATGGTACAGAAAATTAGGCTGTCCTTTTACTCAGAATAAATCAGTTATGTATTTTTAATAGGAGCTAAAAGCACAGTAAAACTAGAAGGGGACGGCAGGGACAGGCTATTCTGGTAAGATGTTGCCTTTGCAACTGTGGTAGTAATGACTGACTGGCTTGACCTGGAAAGGAACATCTGGTACCATCTATATCAAAGTGAAAAGGTTCAAATGAAAGTGCAATGGGACTGCAGAGGATAGAAACAAAATGATGAGTAAAAGAAAAAAAGCACCATCAGTACAATTAGAGTCTTTAAAAGATAAAAGAGAAGAAAACTGGAAACAATGAATAACCAAAGGGTACCCAGGGGTTGCTCAGGAGCACCAAAAAGATGAATACAACAGCGAGAGGGAGAGATCTCGCTCAGCATGCCAAAACCCAAACCAACCATCCTCCCAAGTCTCCCCACCATCCAACTCACCACGTCTGTCTATGGAAATACCACTTTCACAATTATTTCTCCTTTTCCTTTCTTTCATATTCACATCTAATCAGGTATCATGTCCTATCCTTCCTTTAAAACACTTCTAAATATAATAAGGATGTTCACCCAAGCACTACTTAAAATAGTGCGGGGGGCGGGGGAGGGAGGAAACATTCTAAAATGTCCTACAACAGTGGAATGGTTAAATAAATTATGGTACATTCATATAATGAGATACTCTGCAGCTGTTACAAATGTTATTTACTAAGAGTTAATAATAGCATGGGTGGAGTAGACAATGGGTGGTCTACTTCAACCTCTATTCTGCCTCTACGTAGCAGCCATGAGGCTTAGGTGGGACCGACCCCAACAAAATCTCCCAGGGCAAATCCATCTCCCCCAACCACAGTGACCGACTTAGTCCTTGGTTACCTGAACCAATCTGCCCAAATCTCAGGGCTTCTGCTGGAGGTGGGAAGGGAACATTTCTCTCTCCCCCTGAAGTAAATGACGTGTCTTCTAGTCAAAGTCCCTGGTGACATATATATTGATCATGAGGGAAATCAGCCTCAGAACAAAGCTAACACGTGGAACAGAACATAACTACAAAAAAACCATGGAGACACTGAGTTGGAGCTCTGATTGAACCATATCTGATCTCTATCTTACCTGTGAACTTTCTGATTATATAAACCAACATATACCCTGCATTGTTCAGACCAGTGTGAACAGTGTATTCTGTTATTTGCAAACAACAGAGGTTTAACACAACGGAAAACTATCAGTTATTTAAGAAAGACAATTTCATATACAGTATGACCTTCACTTTAAAAATGTCCAGAAAAAAATTATCATTAAGAAAGATAATAAATCATAAACCATGATTATTTCTGGGCAGTAGACTGGGCTAGATTTGGGTACTGATCAGGAACCATCATATATATTTTTTAAATTACTGCCAGATTGATCACTGTCACCGAAATTCACATTCCATTTACATTCCAACTCTGAATATTGCCACCTGAAATGCCATTGTCTCCTTTCACCCCAGTCTTAGCCACTTAGGATCAGTGCTTCTCTTACTTCTACCTATAATCCCCAACAACTTCTTTCTCTTACTGCCTAATGCCTTCAACAATTAACAGCAGCAATCATTATGATAACCACCTCATTTACTGAACATCTACTATAATGCCAGCTACAATCTCGGACACTTTATGTTATCAGATTATTTATTTATTTATGTTTTTTGTGAGGAAGACCAGCCCTGAGCTAACATCCAATCCTCCTCTTTTCTGCTGAGGAAGACTGGCTCTGGGCTAACATCCGTGCCCATCTTCCTCTACTTTATATGGGACGCCACCACAGCATGGCTGACAAGAAGCGCATCGGCCGGCGCCTGGGATCCGAACCTGCAAACCCGGGCTGCCAAAGTGCAGACCAAACTACTGCGCCACCGGGCCGGCCTCTAAGTTATTATATTTAAATGTAACTGTTTCTGTATTAGTCATTTCTATTCAACTAAATATTAAATTTTTAGAGGGTGGGAATTGTTTTACATTTATATTGAGTTGCCTCAACACCTAGCATATTCTATAATAAAGCAGTTCTTAATATGGATTCTTTATATACATTCGGAAGGGAAGAGATAGCTTTTAATAGATCTTCAAAGGGTGCGACCCCCAAAATAGGTTAAGAACCACCGCAATAGAGATTAAACAAATAGTTGTTAAATCAATAACTAAAACAGACCACCAATAAGCCAAAGATTCCCAGGTAAAATAGCTTATAATATATACCAGTCAGCACAAGTGGAGGAACTTATTTCTAGTCACATTTTGAGTGTATTATAAGGTTTCAGGAATTTCACAGATAGTATTCTGGTGAAATGGAGGCAAACACAGAACTTCCCCTTAACAACTGACAGCACTATTGATGGTCCCTCTCTATTGAACTTGGGGAGGAGTGCCTGTGTTTACACCCTTCTGTTTGTGTGAATTAGTGGTTTAACCTGAAATCATTTTAATCTAGTCAAGAAGCTTTTCCTAGGCCTACCATAATAAGCACAGTTGCATAATGGGGCTAATGAATAATATAAAATTAACACACGATTTCAGCACTTGAAGGTCTTATAATTGAGATATGGGAATTCTCAGTTGAATCTTTCATTCACAGGACTACAATATTCTTGCTATTAGCCACAAATAAAATTAAAAATTAAATTGTATTGTAACTAATTTAGGAAATCTATAGCAATGGAATCTAGCATTTGCCAGAAAGGGTCATAATTCCATCCATTACAGTCATGCGCCGCTTAATTTCGGTCAATGGTCAACTGCATATCTGACAGTGGTCCCATAAGATCAGTACCATAGAGCCTAGGTGTGTAGTAGGCTATACCACCTAGGTTTGTGTGGGTACACACTATGATGTTCGCATGACAACGAAATCACCTAACAAGGCCTTTCTCAGAATGTATTCCCTCAAATATGTCCCCGTTAAGTGATGCATTACTGGACTCTGTTTTAGGAGAGATAGTGAAATAGGAATTGCCTAGAGCAGTTTAGTCTCAGGGGTGACTCATGTCCCTCAATATTAAGGCTGCTTCTTGCTGTGGAAGATGCAGAAAGAAGTTACTTGTCAGGAATGAGCTAAGTACTGTTACTGTTTACTTTATTCAGCAGTAGGTAGATTCTAAACTG
This sequence comes from Tapirus indicus, assembly GCA_031878705.1. NCBI lineage: Eukaryota > Metazoa > Chordata > Mammalia > Perissodactyla > Tapiridae > Tapirus > Tapirus indicus. The sequence goes on from CM062932.1 coordinate 54,349,446, forward strand.
TCCACAATATTTTTAGTCAAACTTCTTCCTATGGTTAACATTAAACCTCTTTTCTTTCCAATCAGATAATCCCCAACTTTCCCATCTCTGTTAATGGTACCACTATCTCCCCAGCCTCAAAGCCTTGGAATCCTCTGGCTCGACCGTATCTCTTGCCCAATCCTGTCATTTCTTTCCTTGTAATGCCCTCTAGATTTTGACTCTTCTCCATGCCTACTAACTTATTTCATCAGCATGCCTGCAACAAAATTCCTTCCTATTTGATAATAACTAACTATATACTTGCAGTTTTAAGTGTTTACATACTTCAATTAATTTAATACTCACAACAATCTGATGAGGTAAGTACTATTATTATCTCCATTTTTCCAATGAGGAAATTTTGGCACAAAGAAGTTAAAAACTTGCCCAGCATCACACCCACAGCAAATGGCACAGCTGAAGTCTGAACCCAGCCAGTCTGGCTCCAGTCTAGGCTCTGCATCTGTAGGCCGTATCTTGCCTCTAATTTTCCCCTACTTCAATCTGTACTAAAATTAATCTTTCTAAAACACAGCTTTGGGAAATTCACTGTTCCAGGACCTATTAGAAAATGCTGCTGTCTGTTTCATTAAGGTAAATGCCTGCTTTCTGATTGGCCCACAGTTCAAAATCTGAACCAGATCGCACTATGCTCAAATGTCTACTCTCCCCCAGATTAGCTGTACAATTTTACACAAGTTACTCAACCTAAGACTGTATTAACACATTTGAAAATGCTCTCTCATTAAGCTGTTGAGAGGATTAAAGAGCAGACAAAGTACCTGGTACAGAGCTTGCCTGGCTCCCAAGATTGTATGAGCTCAGTAAGAGCTAATTTTCTTGCCCCACATTAAAGCTTTACTTCAGTAAGGTATCTCTATGTTTAACAAGTCCATCTCCGTACTCATGCTTCCTCCCACCTACAAGGCCCTGATTACTCAGATGGTAGCTACCATATCAGGCAGTATTCCCTAGCATCTTGAGTCCAAAATTATTTAGTTATAATGCACAACTTGATTTGATTCTATCTTACTATAAATCCTCTAAATCAGAAGATGTATTTCATATAACTGTGTTCTTTATAAATTGTCGCACAGGTATACAGAGTTCACAGGTACATATATCTCATCAGCTCAACTCTAAGTTCCTAGTAGACTGAAACTGTCTCCCTGGCACACACTCAAAAGCTTGCTGACTGATCTATACATAGTATATGAAAAGAGAATCTTAGAAATATATTGTTATGATTTTCTTCATTTTTATATCAACTCACCACAAGATACTTCTAAGAGTTCAAAATAGGATATATCAAAACTATTTAACTTATTTAAATGATTTTAAGCTGGAACAAGGAGTAGCAGCTTAAAGTTCTAGCAAAACTGAAGGTTTCTCTACACTTCAAGGCTATGAGCCAAAGATATAAAAATTTAAGAAAGCATGAACACCATATGTTGCCTTACTCAATTGAAAGATTCTGATCAACCTTACATTGAGAAGAACTCCAGTTTATTGCTTTGCTTCTTCTGAGCTCAGCTGGTCAGTCACAGTCTAAGACTCTTGAGACTGTGGGCTGGTATGGACTGGGTTGGTCAAAGATTGACTTTCTGACTCTACCAACCAGCCTATTTAAGAAAGGCACCAGTCATGACAGACTCGGTGTTTTAAGAACTTACTGACTCTCTGGTATACCTACCACTACTCAAAAAACAACTCAAAACATATGTACTCGGGGATGGCCCGGTGGCGTAGCAGTTAAGTTTACGCGCTCTGCTTCGGTGGCTGGGGGTTCACAGGTTCGGATCCCGGGAGCGGACAGATGCACTGCTTGTCAAGCCATGCTGTGGCGGCGTCCCATTTAAAGTAGAGGAAGATGGGCACAGATGTTAGCCCAGGGCCAATCTTCCTCAGCAAAAAGAGGAGGATTGGCAACGGATGTTAGCTCATCTTCCTCAGCAAAAAGAGGAGGATTGACAACGGATGTTAGCTCAGGGCTAATCTTCCTCACAAACCAAACACACACACACACACACATGCACGCACGCACTCCTCTGCTTTAAAGGTAGCATTATTTACCCAAAACATGAACCATCATATTACTAATGAAGAGGCACAGACGCACACAATTAGTGAATGCTTAAAGCTTAGGCTTAGATCAACTCATGGAATCAATGGCTAAAGCCAGCTCCCACTAGAGATGCAATTTCATTTTTTGAATATCATGGACAGAATGTTAACACAGGTCACTGATGCAACAACTTTCAAGCTCCAAGTTTATCACCAGTATGCGTACATTCCAAGAGCTAGCTTCTAAAGTAAATTTAAGAGATATTAGTGCCTTGTTGAATGAAATCCACTACTCAGGGCCTACAAGAACTGAAATGTCAGTCTATGAGCAAATTTTCATCAGCTTGTCAGATTTGCCTGGATTACTTTCCTATGAAGACCTTCCAGACTCTGACTGAGAGAGTATCTGCACCACTTGTTCGTTCTGACTTCAGTATCTTGTTCAGTTTGGACTCTTTCCAGGTTGGCTACAGCTATGTTTGGCACCACAAAGCACCACCAGTCCTAGCTGTATTGCTAATAAGAGGTCAGAAAGCATCCCTGGAAATACAGGGACACAAGTAAGAGTTCAAACAGTTGTTTGTAAGCAAAGTGTTCTGGAAAAGTTTGAAAAACAAGAAGTTCTCCCCCTTAACCACCTCACTTTTAGCAGAAAAGTAAACTCAAGAGAACATCTGATAAGAAAAGACGACTCTTCCCCAAATCCAGTCCTCTGCAAAGCTGTTCTTTGGCACTTTCTCTAGGGCTATGAGTTGTGTAAACTATGTAAATTAGAACAAATCATCAGGGCTACTTCACACTATTCCTGTGAATTTTTTTTCTTATACACTTAAAGAATAAAGAACAAATTCAGGAGAGAAAGCCAAAGTTTTAGAATCTCCTTCAACAGCAATATTTCTTGTATACATATGAACTATCTGCTGAAATAAAATGCTACTGTGACTATGGAGGGAACGAATGTCCAAAACCAAAAATTGGTGGGAACTGGGGAGGTTTTTGGGACAGTTAACTTAAAAATAATTCCGACTGAACATTCTTTGGATCACATGCATAGAAAAGTATAATTATACTTTACAAAGACTCAAAGGAAAAGTAGCTAAGAAACCTAACCAAGGTGGTGGCAAAAAGTAAGGGAATAAAAAACTACAATGGAAATTCAAGAGTTTCTATTTCTGGTCTATGTCACCTAAATAAATGCAAAAACAGCTGAGGCAATGTAAGAACCAAGCCTGACTTCTGACGAGGCGATGCTGGGTAAAGATAATACAAACTATGGACTCCATTGAGTAGGATGAACCTGGTGTGGGTTTCAACGCTTGCTCTGTTGCAATGCACTAAACTACCGAGCCGCTAGGCACTGTTCAAGACACTGAGGTACAGGAACCTACCTAGATCTGGGGAAAGAGAAATACACTGTAGCCAGAAGTACACAATGGAGCTAAGGGGCAGTGGAGGGGAGGGAGAGAAGAGTATCAGGAAAGACTCCTGGAGCTTGGGCCTGCTCTAAGTAATGAGGGAAGAATGGGAGGTGGCCAAGGTTATACCAGACAAAAGGAACAACATGACTGAAGACCAGAAGATATGAAATAGCTCAGTGTTCAGGGAAACTACGCAACTAACTGAAAATTGACCAAATTTTGTTTAAATATAGTCACAAAGATTAACTGACCTATCATTTGACATTACTGGCAAATACGGCAAAATTTTGGTACAAGTTAACATAAAGAACCAAATGACTACAATAAGAGTAAGGCTTTGCCTAAGATTATTTATGTAAAGCAGGTTTCTGAAAAGAAAACACAATAATTATGGTTTTGCTAAATTCAAAGAAACGCTGCCTCTGCTCTCTGGATGGGCCTCAGATGCTGCTGTCTGCACATTAGCTCAAGACCACATTCACATCCAATGACAAAAGGAACCCAAATTAGAAGAGGCAGCGCTAGACTCGACAACATCTTATAGGTCACCCCAGTGGAGCTATTCTATGAGCACTCGTTTGGTCCTTTAATTTTCACTAGTACAGACACAATACTGGTGGCAACAGGCTCCCAGTATCTGTCTCCGCACAGGCTGGAGGTGGAAAAGGTGCAGCGCCATGAAGAAACGGGTTTGGGAAATCCAAGGTTCACAAGGAAGGGGAAGAGTGCAGACAGGGAAGAACTCAAGGGAAAGAGAAAATCCCACCCCATTCCTACTCCTAGTCCATAGCAGCATTCTACTTTCCCACTCCCATCCCAATTCTGCCCAAGGCCTCACCTCCAAAGACCAGAGTAACCACAACAGTTTGCAATGAGATGGGAAGATACGATTCTGGCATTTCAAGGTGAAACCCAAAATACTCTGAACATAAAAATACTGTTGAGTAGTGAATGACATTCTACAGCAGGGCTGTCAAAGAAAACTTTCTGCAATGATGTAAATGTCCTATATCTGAACTGTCCAGTACAGTAGCCACTAGCCACATGTAGCTATTGAGATGCTGAAATACAGCAAACACAAGTGAAGAACTGAAATTTTCATTAAATTTAGATTTAAGTAGCCAAATATGGCTAGTGGCTACAGTACTGAACAGTGTAGTAAATATCAGGCATATGGAGGCCAAATATTTTGTAGTCCAACCTTAAAACATCATTAGCATGCCTTACATGAGAAACATCTTCCACAGAAACGTCAATTTATATGCTTTCAGAAAATAATTTGTCATTAAGTAGAGATTATCAAAGAATCAAGAGAACAAATATTAAACTTTAAGTGTATAAATAAATGTGTGTGTGTATATATATATATACATGTTTTTTAAATCTATGTTCAGCGGACCCAGCCAAGATAAGCCTAAGGAGACATGATTAAACAATGTGGCATCCTAGATGAGACCTTGGAAAAGACAAAAGAACACGAGGAAAAACTAAGGAAATCTGAATAAAGTATGGACTTTAGTTAATAATAATGTATCAATATTGGTTCATTAATTGTAACAAATGTACTATACTAATATAAGATGTTAATAACAGGGGAAACTGGGTATGAGATCCATGAGGACTCTCTGTGCTACCTTTGCAATGTTTTTGTAAATCTAAAAATATTCTAAAATAAAGTTACTTTAAAAAAAAAATCTATGTTTAAAAAAACTATGTTCAGGGGCCGGCCTGGCGGCATAGCAGTTAAGTTCTCGCGCTCTGCTTTAGCACCCAGGGTTCTCAGGTTCGGATCCCGGATGCAGACTGATGCACTGCTTGTCAAGCCATGCTGTGGCAGCATCCCACATATAAAGTAGGGGCAGATGGGCACAGATGTTAGCCCAGGGCCAGTCTTCCTCAGCAAAAAGGGGAGGATTGGCAACAGATGTTGGCTCAGGGCTGATCTGCCTCACACACACACAAAAACTATGTTCAGTAAAGATGCTGTAACAGTTTTACTTTTATCTTAGTGAGAAGATTCTACTGAGGGGACCCTGGTTGAGAGTACAAGTGTTCTACCCTCCCTGTAAACAGAACTCTAAATTTTGGGGCTTCCACACTCATATTTGATAAACAATATTAATTGAGTAAATGTTTTTAGGTCTATGAAGAGAAATCTTGAGCTTCTTTACTTACTTGAGCAATTTTCTTTCTCAGGCTTCATGAAAAGGTATTCCATTTTCCATTTCTTTGACCACTGACTTTTTCAACTTTAGAAACTAATATCTAGATAGCAGGTTACAGGTGTATACCACTCTGGACTATATACAAACTTGTTAAATATAATTCATATTCTGCTGATGGAGAAAATAAAAGGCTTAATCCTTTCCATTTCTGAAGTTACTAAAACACTGGTGAGAAGGTTCGTGCTATTTTGAATATATGAAAAGTTCTAGCTTCAACTAGCCCCACTTAAAAATGCTATTCAATATTTTTCACATACAAATGTGTAGTAGAATTTTATTTCCATAAAATATTTCCTTAAAAGAGGGTGGTGGTGTCAGGGGCATGAAGTTTGAGTTTGAAAGCACTTATCTAAAGTCTTTTACAAAATGTAAAATAAGTGTCATAATTACATTGAAGCTCTTGCACGTGTCATGCGGTTATCAATATGGTTCATGTCTACTTTTATAACTGCCAAATACACTGAAAGGCAATTAACCTTCCAAGTTTAAGTGTTCTAGGACAACTCCAACAACTCTTCAGAGCTGATAATGAGTTTTGCTAATGTTAGAAGTCCTCAGTAAGTCAGGCATATCTGGAGGGCAAAGCAGTTATGAGCGTTTCTAAATTATCTCAGAAAACTTCCCAACACTCATGTCTTACTAAGTCTGTTTCATTCAGAACACCCAGTGCATACCTCTAGCATAGCTCTTAAAGCAGTGTATTACTAAATATTATCTGTACCTTGAACGCTTTGCACTAAGCATAGTACCCTTCATCTAGGAGATACTCAATTATTTGTTGCTATGATTCACCAAGATACTGGAATTTATTTAAGTCTTAAGAATTTATCAAAATCCTACAACTATCATGACATACTCAAGGAAAAACATAATTAACCAACTAGACCTAACAGACATCTACAGAACACTCCAACCAACAACAGTAGAATAAACATTCATCTCAAGCACACAGCAGAACATTCTCCAGGATAGACCATATGCGAGGCCATAAAACAAGCCCCAATAAATTTAAAAGAATTGAAATCATTCAAAGTACGTTCTATAAATGCAAGGGAATTAACACAGAAATCAACCATAGAAGGAATTCTGGGAAATTCACAAAAATGTGGAAATTAGACAACACATTCCTAAATAACCAATGAGTCAAAGAAAAAATAACAAGGGAAATTAGAAAATACTTGGAGATGAATGAAAGCAAAAATAGCTGCATATCCAAATTTATGGGATGCAGCTAAAGCAGCATTTAGAGGGAAATTTATAGCTATAAAATACCTATATTAAAAGGAAAAGTATACTATAGTTCATTTCAAACTGAGGTTGCTATTCTTTTATTTATAAAACCCAAACCCAAAAGCAGGCAATCAAGAATAATTTTTCATCAGGTTATCTGAGAATATGCAGATGAGCATCATGCCCTTTTTGCCAGGTCTTTAATATCTAATAGGGAAGGAGTGGAGTGTGGGAAAGAACATGCAGAAATCTTACACTTTAACACAACATAACAACAAACTAATAGCTAAATTTATAAAATTATTTCTACAATCTTAAAAGGCAACAGGTATGTGTAGTTATGTTAGGTATTCAAAGGAGGCAGATAAAGGGCTTCTGAACACAGAGTACGACTTTCCAAGTTAACAAGAAAAAGTATTGGTTCTTTCTACACCAGTAACCTAAATTTAGAAGGAGACCAACAAAGTAATTAATCTCAAAGAAAGACCTATAGGGATACTAGTTTCCACTTCCAGCACTGAGTGAGGCCATTAGTCACAAATTCATTTGGGTATCTGATGTGGACAATATTACCACAACTTTTGGGAAAATTCACGCCTTTTCGGGTTCAATATCTACTTCAACTCAGCTTTACCATGTGACTCTGAGAAAGTCTTAATCATTATGATCTCTAATAGCCTGACATAGAAATCCTCTCAGCTACTGCTGTTTTCTAAAGAGGTACAGTACACTTAAACAGAAACCCCATTCTTCCTTTCACAGCTGAAGTACCTGCTTACTTTCATTATGAAAATTCTGAATATGGTTTCACTGTGTTTCTCATTGTACCCAGAAAGCAGAGTAAAAGTAACTACGGCTATATTCATTAAATGTATCTTTTCTGAAAGGTTACAGAAAAATGGAACAGTGATTTTCTCTGGGAAGAGAATTGGCCTTTTACATTTTTTAACAATGGGTGTGACATTTATTTATTTAATTTCAAAAAAGTTATCTGGGTGACAGGAGGGAGTATGGCCTAATTTCCTTTTACACTTTTACATTAAATAGTTCTAATAAACGTTTAAAAAGAATAAAATGAAGACACCTGATTTTTAAAATACACAACAGATAACTAAAACCCACTAATAATTTCAAATCTTTGCCTCTTAATTTTACTTTTCAAAGTCAAATATTTTATAGAAGTTGCTAAATAATAAAACGTAAGCTTGACTAGAACTAAACATGGACAAAACACAAGGAAGGAGAAATGGATAATTAAACTCTGAAAAACTGCAATTTACTGCATTGCTAATTTTAATCCAGTTTGGAGACTGACCTAAGTCAAAATTAAATATGTAAGAAAGCACATAATATAGCTTTCATATCAGGTACAGAGAAAAGATGAGCTACATATAACTAGAAATTTGGGCAGCAGACCAGTTTTAGGGCCAATCTGGTTGTCTATAAGGAAAAGGGCTGAGCATGTTTGTAGTTTATTGTCATGTATTCTACGTGAAGTCTATGTCATAACCCTAGACAATGTGGAAGATGCTTGTGCTTCACACATCAATCTTAATATGAATATGAATCTTAATATGAAACAAATTTGCTCCATGAAGTTGTACACAGTGACTTTTTTCCTTGTAAGAAAGCAAAAGAGGCCCTAAAATGTTTGTTGACTTGTAAACTGACATCTGGAAACTACCGTAGTGTTTTCTAATTATGAAACGAATATATGATTATAAAAACACCCATTATAGAAATGTATGCTATAGAAAGTGAAAGTTCTCCATAATCCCAACATCCAGAGAAAACCAACTATTATCAACATGACAGTTTTCTTTTTTCTTTATACTGCAGTACATGTAAGTGAAGATGGTTCAGTAAGTTGCTCTACCTTTTTCTCAAAAGCTGTCAGCAGGGCCTCCTGGCTCTAAAGCTAACCATTTGCAGCAACAACTAAACAAAGTCTGGTTTGTCTGTCTTCCCATCTTTTTCCAAACATGAGTTAGGACGGGTGATCTCCCTCTAGAAGGGATTCATTTAGCCAAAGAAGTAAAACTACATCTATGTATACACACCAATATCTCAGCTATCAAAATTACTTATTAACTTAATGACACAGCTACAGAAGCAAATTAATCACCAGAAGGAAAGCACAAAATAAAATGTGCTTCAGAAAAACTATGTGCTATTGTCAAGTATCTCAGATGCTGAGTAAAGAGGTTTAATCATTTCACAAATCTGGTTCCACAGTCCTATAAAACACTGTCAAACTGTGAAATAATGTTCTATGTTAAAGGAGACTAAAGAATGAAGCAAACATTAGCTGCGCTATTATTACGTATTCTGGCTACAGATTATGGGCCATTCTCATTTCAGTTGATCTCAAGTAGGTAATCTCTTTAGCCTTTTTGGACAACAAACATGTATATCAAAGCCTCCTTTGGGGCCCGCCTGGTGGCAAGGCAGTTAAGTCTGCACGCTCCGTTTCAGCGGCCTGGGGTTCCCAACAGGTTGGGAATGCTGACGGACACACCAGTTATCAAGCCATGCTGAGGCAGCATCCCATATACAAAATAGAGGAAGATGGGCAGAGATGTTAGCTCAGGGCCAGTCTTCCTCACCAAAAAAAAAACAAAAACAAAAACAAAAACCCACCCTCCTTTGAAGGGGTGGCCAGGGTGGCCTAGGACGCTCCCACTTCAGCGGCCCAGGATTCGGGGGTTCAGATCCTGAGCGTGGACCTATGCACCAGTTATCAGGCCATGCTGTGGTGGCATCCCACACATAAAATAGAGGAAGATGGGCACAGATGTTAGCTCAGGGCTAATCTTCCTCACTTAAAAAAAGAAAAAACCTCCTTTGAGATTATGAACTAAATTATTAAATAGAAACAAGCTAAATATCCAGCAACAGGGAAATAGATAAGTCAATTATAGACCATTAACTGTAAAAATATTTTAAAATATTAAACCATTAAAAATAATTAGTAAAACATGGAAAAATGGTAACATACATTGTAAGTTCACTACAATTACAGCACCACAAAAATGTGTGTATATACAATGGAATACTACTCTGCCATAAAAAAGACAGAATTGTCCCATTTGCAACGACATGGATGGACCTAGAGGGTATTATGTTAAGTGAAATTAGCCTGAGAGAGAAGGACAAACACCGCATGATTTCACTCATATGTGGAATATAAACGAACACAAGGACAGAGAGAACTGGTTGGTGGTTACCAAGGGGAAGTGGGGTGGGGAAGTGGGCACAAGGGGTGAAGGGATGCATCCACATGGTGACGGACAAATAATAATGTACAACTAAAACCCCACAATGTTATAAACTATTAAGACATCAATAAAAATGAAAAAAAAAAAAGGGTATGTATAATGATAACGCCTAGAAGAGACCTGAAATAGTAAGAACACTGGAGTGGGGGGTTTACACAGGATTTTGAGTTTTCTATCTTTTTTTTCTATTGATGTATGTTAAAGGAAAATGGAAATACTGCTAATAAAATGCTGTAAATACATTTTTCCCCTAGTAATTCATTTCATACCATACATATTTATCTATGAAAATAAAGATATATGAAATAATGACATAAAGAAGACATGCAATGATCAATAATCTGACTGAAAACACACACTCCTTTCTCATTCCCTGTAAAGCCTACAGTTTCAAGGTCCAAAATGCATTTCCTTTCACTTTATAACTAATCTGAGGCTTTTCGTATTTTTCAAAAGCAAAACATTACAAAAGGCTTTTGCCATTTTGCTAAAGCCAGATTTTTTTTAAAAGTCCATTGTTAAACTAAAGAATAAATAAATTAAAAATTAAAGCCATCGTTAAGGTGAGAAAAATTTTTCAATATTTTACTGCTAATAATTAGCACCTGTTTTGATAGAAAATACAAAAACTACTGCTAGAAATGGGATCAAAGTAGGCTCTAAGCTTTCCCACAGGTAAAGAAGGAAACGAAGCATTATTTATAGCATCCTTAAGACTTTAAAAAGTTGTTTGGGGGAAAATACGCCTATTCTCGGTATTGAGATCAGAGAGAATGTTCTCCCACGGGTCCTCACCGAGGACACTTACAGATAATGAAAGACGCCTTAACATCTTTACAGTAAATACAATAATGAGTTTTCCCCAAGACTATTTCTTCTAACATGTCAATGTTAGCCAACAGCATAATCCCGAAGCTCCATTCAGCCAAAGAAATCTACAAAGAGAGGCCCCCAATAGGACACTGTGCAGGTACCCATCTCTTCTGCTTTCAGGTGTAACCCTGAGAGAAATTTAATTTATCAGTTTTATTAAAACAATAAAGCATTCAAATAGTAAGTAGTTAACACGTTGCATCTATTTTATCTTGACCGATATTCCAGGAAGTTAAAGCTCTCTGGTCAGGGTTGGTTGGTTTGTTAACATTCCTTTTCTCCTAGCATAGAAATTACTCATCTTTCACACAATCCTCCATCAATACTGGGCTTTCAGCTGAGCTTTGGGACAAGGTTTGAACAGTTCTGAGTTTGAGGTACTATCGGGACGAGCACCTGGCCAGTTTTACGGGTAGAGTCATGTAACTTAACAGTTACCTGAGCTGGGGGTTGGACTGACATCCTCTTATCAAAGTTGCGCACCTGAATAATATTAATAGAACTATTGGCAGCTAGCACTATTGCCTACGTTATGCTAGTCACTGCTTTAAGCACACCAATATATTAGTTGTTTTAATCCTCACTGTAACTCTAGAAAGGTAGATGCTACTGTTCCCATTTTACAGATGAGAGACCAAAGCACAAAGTAAATTGCCCCAGATCACAATGCCAGATCTGCCAGCAGCAGAGCTGGGATTCACAGAAGGTGGGTCTAGCCTGGAGCACTGAAGCGTGTGTTCTCTACCACAATACTACAGATGTCTCATTCCACATCCACAAGGAGGTGAAATTGAGGGAGTATCTGCCAAAAGGACCATTATTTTCCTCAAAAAGTCATTTTAAGTCACTTTTTAAAAGATTTCTAAGTTCTATGACACTGAGCACAGCCACAATGAACTTTAAAGATTTAAAAGCAGGTTAAACACCAGTCATTAAGAAACCAACCAACCAACCCCTGACTGGAGCACTTTAACTTCTGGAACATCCATCAAGGTAAAATAGATGCAAAATGTTAACTACTTACTATCTGAATACAACTTTATTGTTTTAATAAAACTGATGAATTAAATTAATTAAAGTAATACAAAAGAGTATAAAAAGGAGTAAAAATCACCTGAAATCCAGCCCCTTGGAGATAACTGTTACCTCTTAGGGGACCATTCAGAAAGAAGTCTATGTATTTAATAAGCAAACAGAAACAGAGAGCAATTTTGCCTAAACGGGCTCTCTAGTTTGACCTCATGTGAGTATGAAAGGGCCCTACAGGGTAGTGGTTAAGACCATGGAATCTGGACTCAAATCGGCCTGGATGTGAATCCTAACTTGTGAACTTGGGCTAGTTCCTTAACCTAAACCTCAGGTTCCTCATCAGTAAAATGGGGATAATAAGCATCTGTCTTTATAGGATTATTGTGAGAATTAAAAGGGAATACGAGTAAAATAGTACTTGGCTTAGTGAAAGAACATACTAAGCGCTCAACCTATTAGTTACATTATTACTTTTTAAAAGATCCATTTAAACACTCCTCTGTGCAAGTGCAGACATTATTCTTTGTTGATACAGACTTATGTCAATACCTACACCTTTACAGTATTCCATTTTACAGGCACCATAATTGGTTTACATAGCCCCATACTGATGGGCTACTTAGCGTTGTTGTTTGTTTGTTTGTTTTGCCAATATAGTATTTCCAACGACTTGAAGATGCCCTTTTTTACACATTTTAACATCTCTGAAATCCATCTTCCAAATGATCGTATTTCATAATTTAATTGCAGAAATTTCTTTTCCAGGTGGCACACAGATTCATTGAAATAAACATCCTTACGTCTACATTTTTAAAAACTTGTTTGAAAATTTTCTTAGAATAAATTCTTAAAAGTGGAAAACCTGGGTCGTTTTGTGTTATGATATATGTCACCAAGCCACCGTTCGGAAAGACTGTATTGGTACAAACCTCCACTGGCAGGAGGTGACTGTACTCATTTCTCCACACCCTTGCCAACAGAGGGTGAGGTCAATCTTTATCATCTTTTCTAATCTGACAGCAAAATGACCTTTTTTTTTTTCATTTCTTTCACTATTGTAGTCAACTTACTTTAGATAGGATGTCCAAAAAGTCACTCAGTACAAGCAGTGCCACAAGGCTGCTGCCCACACCTGGCAGGTGAGCAAAGCAGGACTGCTGATACCTTACATTCCTGGCTTACTCATACCTGACAGGTAAGAGAGGCATTAACGTATTGCAGAGGCAGCGTCGCAGCCAGACCTAAGATCAAAGCCCAGCTTTGCCACTTAACTTCTGAGCCTGTTTCTGCATCCATAATATGGGGCTAATACCTCCAACCTTTCAGTGCCCCAAATTAGAAATAATGTATAACTTCATGGCATATAGTAAATGCTCCATAAATGGTAGCTATTCAATGAAGACTTCAACTGTAATGGCTTAGAGGTGAAATGTGAAAGACCCCAAGGGAACACTGTATTTCCTTACTCATTTCTTTCTCCAAAGAGGAATGAGGGGTCTTTAGCCAGCTTCCCAAAAGGAGTCTTGTATAGGAACTGAAAGGTCACTCTTAGCACCTATTAGGAAGAGTCGATCCAGATGACAGGGGGAGAAATGAATATAATGAAAGGCAAACAAATTATCTGCCATAAGAGAACTCAGGCAGTTTTCATTCTTTTTTTTTGGTGAGGAAGACTGGCCCTGAGCCAACATCTGTCACCAATCTTCCTTTTTGGCTTGAGGAAGATTGTCCCTGAGCTAACATCCATGCCCAGCCTCCCTCTATTTTTTTGAATGTAGGACACCACCACAGCATGGCTTGATAAGCAGTGTGTAGGTCCGCATCTGGGATCTGAACCTGTGATCCCTGGGCCGCTGAAGCGAAGCACACCAACTTAACCACAACACCCCTGGGCTGGCCCCACAGTTTTCATTCTTAAAGATTAAATGCAATATTCTGGGTTTAGTTAACAAGAATGATAAGAATTCTTATTAACAGGCAAAGAAACGCTTCTAAAAAGTGTACTGATACTAGGACTTTAAAATAGCATAGAAATAAAAAACCACCCCAACCTCTTACTTGTTAGGTTTGATAATTCAAACACCTGAAATGAGACTCATGGATGGAAGTTCAGCACTTATAGCTGTTGTGAAAACTGTAACCAATCAAACCCTATTTCAGATTCCTGGCTCTCAGGAGCACATTCAGTGAGCATTCTTTTCTCAGTTACACAGGAGACTTATTCAAATGTCCTCAGCTGACACGCAGAAATCCCATTATTTTTCCTTTCAGCATCTCTCAAACCACCCCCATCCTTCATTCCTAGTCTCCAGTACCTATGCAGGCACTTATCTCACACCTGATTACTGCAATCTTCCAGGCTGGGACTCCAGGCTTCCTTCTTGTGATCCATTATACACACAGAACACATTAGTCATCCGCTAAAAACCTTCAGAGGTTTCTTAAGGACAAGATCAAACCCTTATTGGGTTTTTCTCTTCTGGCTCCAATTCTACCTTATTTTATTCTATGTCACAGTCTATAACTTTATTCTAGCATTCCTATCTCAAACACAGCAAACACAAACCTCCTCCCACCCGCCCTTCTCTTCTCCTAGCCCTATCCTATTCATCTCACAAGGTCTACTTTTTCCACACAGCTTTCTCTGACTTCAGCTCTTACCAATCTCTTCCCTTCCTAAATTACTCTGGCAGTTCCAGTGTGTAACTCAACCTTAGCATTCTATTAAATACCAGTTCACCACTCAGTACTAAGAGTTTGTGATCTTGGACAGATCATTTAATTCTATGGGCCACCATTTCCTCATCTGTAAAATAATAAAAGTCTAAATTAAGAGATTTTAAGTCTTCTCCTGTTCTAAAAATCCTCTAATTTTATATACTGCCATATACTGTTTCACATATTAATCTCACTTCTCTTATTTGATTTTAGCATTCCTAAAGGGAGAAAAAGTACATCTTGCATTTCTTCTCCAACTCTCAAAGCAATTTACTGTAGGACGTGGCTCAAGGGAGATGTTCAGTAAAGGTGACACTAAAATAGGGTCATCACACTGAGACAGAAGAACTCCTCAAAGATCTGAGTGTGACCCCAAGACCTATTTCTAAGGCAGTTTAGGAAACTGGTAAAGGCAGTTACTGTCAGACAGAATAGAAGACACCTAGATGATCCACTGTTGGTTCTCTTCTAGAGTGGAAGGTCTGCCTGGATAGAAAACAAGAAGCCGGTTCTAGAAAGGAATGAGCACAGGTTTGAGAGCTCAAAATGGTCTCTTAATTCCTATGAAGGCTTACGTGATGTATGTGTACATAAACCCTAAACGGTACATGCAACTTTTTGGTAAGCTCAGACATTTTATGTGCTCTAGGGAAGAGTATTCAGGAGACTTGTTCCGTGGAGAACCCCTGCCCTGCAACAGGAGGAAACTTTAGGTTCATTTCAGCCACACAAGGCCTGAAACCTGCATTAGAAGAGCAATTCCTTCCATTTCTATGCCCCAGTGCCCTCCCCTCCCCAAGAAAAACGCAAGCTTTTATAAGAAGGAAAGTAACAAAGGCAGATATGTTGAAGCATTCAGTTCTATTTTAGGTTTCCAGTAAAATGTTTTTGTTCTTCTCTCTTCTCAGGGCAGTACAAGTCAACGTGTAGATAGAAAGTAAGGAAGTGGTGTGCCGGAGGACAGAAGTCAACATTAACCAAAAGTTAACCAGGAACTCCAGGACAGTGAGAGGATGTAATGTTTCTGAACTCTAGTCAGAGGCAGAGGGCTAAATCCCTTTCTACTTCATTATCTTCAAATAAAACGTATTCAGTACCCATGCACATGACCCCTTGATTAAGAGGGCAAATATATTCCTATTTCAATCAAGTTAAACTGGTCAGTGCTATTCCAGCCACTTCTGAACATGTTCTGGCTCATAACTAACATCCTAAAGAGTTATTAAATCAAATCAAAGCCACTCGAATGAAGCCAGTTACTCCTTGAATAATCAAATGAAGAAAACATTGCTTCTTTTACTAACAGCTCTTAAGACAAAACAATGTTCCTTCTCTTCACTCAGCTGTTTCACAGAATTATGAGACAAAGGGCAACTACTGTATCTCACTCTTTTTTATTTTTTGGAGTAAAGCCACAAGATTACTAACAAACAGCTAACGGCCCCCATTCAAAAGCAATAATGGCATTATGACTTCATATGCCAGTAATCTACCAAATTGGAAAGAAACAAATATATGTATTTTCCCTCTCCCCAAAGAAAATCTGAAAGTTAATGTAAGCACTCTGATTCACCCTCTCTCCCATCATAAAAATTTCTGGGGGAATATTAAACAGTATCACCTTCTGAAATTCTGTAATGATGGGAGAGAATAGTTTTACACCTGTTGAAGACTTTACCAAGTTAAGTTGGAAAACTTATAAAATGTTCATGCTCTACGTCTAGGACAAACTTCAATGATAGTAAACAGGGAAAGTTCTCTAAAAATTCTTAAAGAGACCTTAAATCCCTAGTTTTGTTTCAATTTGTTGCTTTAGTGCTAACTATGCAATGGGATAGACTTAGAGAAAAGTATGAACTACAGGCTTCCAGGTTCAAGTTTCTAGGGTAAGCTTAACAGAGAAATCTAAGTTTGTACTTAAAAAAACAAACTTGGCCCCCAAAGGTTTTTGTACCGGCTACAAATGTGGGTACCTGAGTAGCCAATCTTATTATGATATCATGAGCGGGTTATCTGCTGAAAACATCCTATTACCTCCTCTGTACACCAATGATACAGAGTAATTCAGTAGTCTAAGTTACATTTGCTCTGATTTCTACCTCTCTAAGAAAACAGAAACAGAAGATGTATGTCACTCCAAAATCTATAGCTGGTTCTGTCTGCTTTCTGAAAATTTAGTGCTGACTTTGAGAATACCCTCAAAAAGCTTGATGTCACAAAAATAGCTTTGAAAAGAACACAGTTTCCCTCTCCTTAAAGGGCTCTTCAACATCACTTTCTATGAAGTACAACTTACATTTCTAACATTTACAAACTATTGTGCAGATAACTTCAGAGTCGAACTCGATACCTCGGGCAATGAGAGCAAAACAGTAACTATCCATAGTTCTGCACAACTTAAAAAAAAAAAAAAACTCACGAGTCCTTGTATAAAGGACCATATTTCGGGGCCTGCCCAGTGGTGTGGTGGTTAAGTTCCCATGCTCCACTTCGGCAGCCTGGGGTTCGCAGGTGCAGATCCTGGGCACGGACATACGCACTGCTTATCAAGCCATGCTGTGGCAGCGTCCCATATAAAGTAGAGGAAGATGGGCACAGATGTTAGCCCAGGGCCAGTCTTCCTCAGCAAAAAGAGGAAGAGGGGCAATGGATGTTAGCTCAGGGCTAATCTTCCTAAGAAAAAAAAAAAAAGGACCATATTTCTACATTCCCACTTTCTTCCTCTTTGTAAAAATCTATTAATTTCATTCAGGGATAGTAAACAAATGGGTGGCAAATTCCAACAATCAGACTATAAGGCTTTGAGGAAAAAAATGTCAAAACTTGAGATGGTAAATATGCAAACATTAAACTTCAGGTTTTCCTCACTTAGAGTTGACACACTATTCGATAACACCCAGCCTTATAGAAATAAATTACATATCCAAAAGAGCAAGCTGCTCTAGTCAATTGGGTAAACAACATAATTGACGTGCCAGGTAGAAAGAGAATCCTCATGTAAATAGTGGGGCTCAGAATGAGCTGCAAACTGTAAAGAAGCTTATTTTTAAACTGTCAGCAGGTTTCTTTTGTGCAATTAGAGTCTAATATGGGGAAACTACTTCTCAAATTTAAGAAAATCGAAATCTGACTTGTACCACGGCGCGTTAAACCTTATTATGTAGAACTCCATTAGTTTTTTCACAAAGAATAAAAATACACTGAGATTCTTTAATGAGTTTTGGCATATACTTCTAACCTCTCTAAACTAGAATTTCTAATCCACTAGGATCACATTCCAGAATGCAAAAATCTTTTGACTATGTAAAATAAGACTAATTGAGTGCTTTTACATAAATACTTCAACTTTAGGTCTTTTAAAAATACTCTAATTTTTAATAAGACTCTACAAGGTAAATCAATCTACTCATATACTTCCTTACTATAATCATATTGCTTTGACTTTACTTGAATTACCAATATCAACAAGCAAAGAGAAATACTCGAGGCATTCACACAAAGGCAGTTAAAGACCATACATCACACCAACCCTCTTAAGTCATATTTAATATTCTACTCAGCATCTATCTCAGCTATCCAAATCACACACGATGGTAAATGTTAAAAGTGGGTAATGAGAAAAAGAGCGAGCCTGGCTTCTTTACGTGTTATCAGGGCAAAAGAAGGTACGTGAGTACAAGCAGAGGCCATCTCAGCATTTGCTTGGCATCAACACTTACCTTGAGGATGTCCCCCCTTTTGAAGCTCAGCTCGTCGTCTGCAGTAGCTTTGAAGTCATATTTGGCGATGGCTTCCATTCTGAGCGCTGCTCAGTGCTCAGCAGCCTGAAGCAGGGGGGAAGGGAGTCTTCCCTGCTGAAGCAACCCAGCACTCTGGGTTCAGCCTCGCCTCTCTTTTGGGACTCGCTCCTGCACTCCAGGACACACAATGCCACCCTGGATCAGAAGAGGGATGATTGAGAGAAGTGGCCAGGATTGAAGGCAGCCCCGCCCTGCCAATCGGCCTGCTGCCCCAGCCCCCACGCCCCCTGGCTCAGCCTGGCTCAGCCCTCCTCCCTCCCTTCCAGGCAAGAGCCCTGATCTCCTTCTTCCTCTTTTCAGCCTCAGCCCCCAGGCGACTGACAGGCCCGCTGGCCAATGGCGGCAGCTGCCTGAGCTATTCCAGAACACACTTCCTCTTCCTTCCCGCTGGGTGTGCACGGTGTGCAGGAACCGGCTGGAGTCCCGTTCAGTCTCCACCTTTCCTCCCTCACCCCTTACACTCTTCTCTGGGCATGAAATGCAGACCACTGAAAGAAAGGCCTCACTTTGGGGATGGCACCCTACTTTGATCAGTTAAATTGGCCTATCTCCCTCCTTTCTCCCTGCCAACCTTTCTGGTTTTCTGAAAATGTTGGGTCCCCTCTCCAGTCAAGCAAGCAATGCAGGCTTTGTTCCTGAGCTGCTTTAACTGTTCTCAGAAACTAAACCTTGGTCTGCTCCTAGGAAAGCGGGGGAAAGTGAACCTAGGAACTACTTTTTTATTCAATTTGCTACTCTGAGCACAGGCAGCTCTCCCTCTACCACTTCCCAACTGCAATCAGCAAGCTCAAGTAACCGGAGAAAGCAGATCCAGCTCAGAGCCTTTTGCTGGTGGAGACCTGCTCTTGCATAAGGCTCCTTCTCCCCTCAAGACCCTAAGACTCTGGGGTCCCCAACAGTCCTCAAAATAGATGTCCAAGGTTCAGCATTCCAGAAATAGCCTTCGCATTATTTCTAACTAGCCTAAAGACCAGAGCTGATGTCCTAAACTACACATGAAAGGAATCCCTTTTTCAGAATCTGAGCTGCCTGATATCTTTGTCTGGGGAAACAAAGTGCAGGGAGATGGTACCGGAAAGTCAAACAGAAGTGTCTCACACAGTTACCCTAAGAACAGCTGCTTTTCTCAGCCAGAGTACTAAACTGATCTAAATGGCATTTTGCAGGTAAAGATTGTGTAATAACCCTTACGCAGTATACCAGCACAGACAACCACTGTGGTAGTAAAGAGTCTCCAGCCATGAATATGGGACATAACCTAGACTTCTGCAGAACTAAAGGAAAATAAAGCCCCATTCTTGTTGGATCAGTCACTGTTTTCATTCAGGCTAAATAAAAGCAGAAAACAACACTGACACTGGCAGAATGGGGACAGATTATTTATAGTGACACCCTTCTTGGATAATTACCACCTAGCAGAGAACTCATTTGAGGGGCACGAGTGATTATTATTCTTTTGTTCTAAGTTAACAATTGGGGCATTAATCAAGCATAGCTGCAAAACAGACAAAGCAGTAAACCAGCTGAGAATATTAAGATTAGAGGGAAATGAGTATTACCAAGGAGGAAAGAAATTACCTGGTAATAAAGTCCTTCAGTCAAATTCTGAAAGCCAAACATTCTGGTGCAGGTAAACTAACAAATCAAACCAATGTTTATTCTATCAGGCCATACCAAGGATATCCTACGTGGCATTGGCTCTAAGAGAGGAAAGTAAAGAAAGAGTCCTAGCAAATATAAAAAAATACGAAGATTAGTCTCAGAGTATTTATTTTTGTCTGTCCTTAAACACCCTTTACTTACGCTCTCTGCAGTTACTTTATTTTTTATCAAACTAATCCATGCATATAACTTTAAAACACAGAGTATTAAAAGGCTTATGAAAAAGAGTAGTTCCCTATCCCAACACCCACAAGCAATCACCCTCTATTTTGTTTTTAGCTTTCTCCTTGTATTTATTTAAAATATTTCTAAATAATATGCTTCTGCTGCTGTTTCTTAATTTATTCCAGCCATTAACTATCACCTGAAAGATGAGGACCTAGCTGTTCCACCCCTGCCAATTTCCCCTTACCCCATCCCAGTCATAACACATACTCCAGTTTAAGCAGTAGTATTACATTAGAAATATTGTTCACTGGTCATCTAAATAATGTATTATAACCAACCTTCCTTTCTAGTGCAATTCTTCAGTTTTTCCTGGCATTAATAACTGCTTTTCTTTTTCTGCCTATTTTCCAATGTGTGTACCTATTTTTAATTTTTTTACAAATGCTCCAAAATCTCTGCTACATGCCTATCAATATTTTCCATTCCCTGACCTGACCATTTATTTTAATTGGTCTCCAGGTCTGCCTGTTGGGATTATGTATCAATGATGGGAAGGTGAAGAATAATTGAGCAGATCTAAAAGAATAATGAGTTTCATTTTTGAGAAACAGAAATCACAAAGAAACCCAAAGCACTGTCACTATCAAGTTACTATATAGTAACAGGGCATAAACTTCCATGTCAGCTCAGGATTTCAGACAACTGCAGTGTAATGGAACAACCATAGCATAAAAAACCAAGCCAGTTTTCAACACTTGTTTTCCTGCTGTTACTCAACTCATCTACCACAGGTTTCCTAGAAAAAGCTTTAACAGATCAACACTCGAAAATCATGTTTCAAGTAACTACTGCTTTGGGGGATATAGTTTGACAGAAATGAAAACCAAGCACAGTCAATACTTCTGTGGTTGAGCCAAATAAAAATTAGCATCTCATGGAGAAAACTTGCAGAGGTCAGCTTATCAGGCTCTCCACCAAAAAGAGCACACAAGCTAAACGAATTCAAAATGGTGTGTTTCATTAAAGACAAAAAAATTCTATCACATACACAACACTAATTACTAATAGGAAGAAATCTGAAAGTGGACACAATATATAATGATTTTAACTGAGTAGATGTTGCTGTTCATTTCCCAAGAAAATGGGTGGGGAGTACACTTAACACTGAAGCCTCGTGGGAGCAGTCAAAACTGTTACCAGCATACATCTCTGCTGCCAATCACAAGTAGTGAATTTTAAGAAAGCAAGTGCAGCTTGAATTGTTCATTTCAAGCAATGCGCACTGTATCCTAAAATGCAGTCTCCTAAAGGTATTTGTAGGATTTTATTTTCTCTCTTCCATTTAGCTCTCTTCTTCCCAAAATTCACAGAAAATAAATTACACAACACTTACTGGACCAGCATAGCTTAGTGTTAAGTCTGCATGGCCCCTAAAGGCAGGCTGACCCCCGTTCAAGTAATGACCCTGATGTTACCAGCTATAATTGTCGGCAAGCCTTTCAAACAAGCCCCAGTTTTCTCATCTGTAAAATGGGGATAATATCACCTACTTTATAAGATTCACTGAGCATTAATTTAGGTAATATAGATAATATACGTAAAGTGCTTTTGGACAGAGCCCAACATTAAGTCACTCAAAATAAGTTAAAATGTGACTATTTAAAACATGATAAGATGTTCAACTTCATTAATAAAAACTGCAAATTATAACAATGAGATTTCTTTCACCTACCAATTGGCAAAAATTTTTCAAAGATTCATAATATCCAGTCTCTGCAAGACTCTGAGTAAACAGACTCTCAGACTATCCAGTGTTCATTCATATAACACTTTAAGCAGCTTCTATATGCCCGACAATGTACTTGGTACTGGATTATAATAACAAAACCATCACAGAGCCTACACTCTAGCAGGGAATTAATTAGTTCAATCTTTTTTGGAGAGTAATTTTGTAGTATCTACTGACAACTTAAAAACACATACCCTTGAATAAGCAATTCTACTTTCCGGACTTATCTCAATGAAAAAGTGACAGAAATACCATGTGCAAAATACATATTTCCTGACCACTATCCATAAGCATATCTATGGAATATCTTTCTATATAAGTACCAAGATATATTATCAAGTTTAAAAAAATGCAGAAAAATTATAGTTTATTCCATTTCTGTAAAGCAAAATAATATATATCAGTGTATGCTAAAGAAAAAATCCAAAAGGTTA
This sequence comes from Tapirus indicus, assembly GCA_031878705.1. Classification (NCBI taxonomy): domain Eukaryota; kingdom Metazoa; phylum Chordata; class Mammalia; order Perissodactyla; family Tapiridae; genus Tapirus; species Tapirus indicus. Next base: position 54,372,155 of record CM062932.1, read on the forward strand.
ACAATGGTTATTTCTGGGAGCGAGATCACAGAATATTTTTACTTTCTGCACTATACACCTCAATTATGTTTTCATTGTTTTTACTATAAGCATGTATTACTTTTGCAGTTAGAAAAAACAAAAACCAAAATCTTACTGATGCTCTGGAGTTAGACCTGGATTCAGCCGTCTCTTTACCACTTACTAACTGGGTGTGTGACAATGGAGAAATAATTTATATTCTTTAATCCCTAGTATCCCTTAGCTGACAAGTAAGAATAATAACAGCATCTACCTTATAAGGTCTTTTGATGAATAAAGGAGATAGCACCTATAAAGGCCTTAGCAAAATCTCCGGCATAAAGTGCTAAGAGGTGTTCACTAGCATCACCAGTCTTTTCAAACATTGGTCCACATGTTCTCATAGTAAATCTAGAACTTCCATCTACATACAGACTCAGAAGAACTCTATGGTAGGCAAATTAACAGTTCTATTAAGTATAAACTTTAAAATTAAATTGCTCCATATCAGTCCTAACAAATATCTACACATATAAAAACTAACCACATCTATAGTCACTTATTCTATTAGTTTTTAAATATTTACTCTGTATATACAGAAAGTGTAATTTTAAGTTAAGTAATTTAAAGCCACACTCCAGTCTCATTTTACGGCTGCATTCTGTAACAGCAGCTTTGGTCCCTGGACCAGCTGCATGAAAATCACCCTATTAAGAGACTGATTCACTGTGAGGTGCCTTGTGGAGTTCTGCAATGTAGTGGCCTTAGGCCCAGAACCTAATTTTAAATAAGATTCACAGGTAATTCTTATGCATGCTAAATTTTAAGAATCACTGCTGTACCATAACGGTACCTTAAGCAGATTTTAAACTTTGCATTCCAGATAATACACTACAATGTCTTTGCATAAAATGAAAATAATGCATAGTCACTTGGCACAACTGGGAAAAAACGAACTGTGACAAACAAAACCAAGACACTCAGCAGCCATTCAGCAGTGCCGGAGAGCAAGTAACTATTAATTTCTCTCAGGAGAGCATGGTGGGTCTCTATTCTGTATTATTTCATTTCTCTAAAATCCTTTACTTTTCTGCTCTAGGTAACAATTAGAACTGTTGCTGCATAACATGCAACATGATAACAGGAATTACTGAGAAAAATCTCTAAGTACCATCAACTAGTAGTATTTAAAACTGAGTAATCCCTCAAATCTGAATACACATGCTGAGGAAGTAAACTGCCTCAAGCATTTAAATGCTTGCTTTTAGTATCAAAGAAAGCCGATTACAAAAATTAACTCCTTTTTTTGTTTTGGAATTCAGAAAAGTTTGAACAAGAAAAGGGCAACACAACAAATAAAGTTACTTCTTTCTGTCAAAAAAATCCAACAACCATAACAAAGAAGGCTGATAATAACAGATGTAGGAAAAGACGCCTGATTTTAAAAAAGCCTGGTAAAGAATAATTAGTAATATTACAACCGGAAAGCTTTAATTTATCAATGATCAAAATAAATCCTATTCCCTTAAATGTTTCATGTTATCTTAACTCTATTATAATATAGGTCTGTGATTGTTTTTCATTTTTTAACATTAACCACCCCCACTAAAAGCCAAAAAGAAGTCATACAAGCCCCCAATTGACCCGCTCTCCCTTACTAACACAAAAGGGAGATAGAAAGAAAAGCATAAGCAGGCACAATGGCATGATCTTAAAGTGAAGAAAACAACTAAAACACAAATAAGACAAGTAAGCTGCACTTGTGACCTAGCGGCAGTATTGATTACTTACGGATGAATTCAATCCTTTGAGCCTCCCAGTTCCCAGAGGGAGAACTGAAGTCTCGCATGGCTCTCTAGCAACCCTTCTGGCTGACTGAAGGAACACATTGGACGCTTAAAAGTAAAGGATAAAGCAAAAAAGAGGGTATCTTCCCGGGATAGAAAGCGGAATCTAACTGAGGGAGAAAACGAATGGTGCCAAAGAGCAGAAACCTTGAAAAATTATGCCAGAAAGGGGACAGTAAGGAGGAAGGGGAAGTGGACTAAAAAAAAAAAAGCGGGGGAAGGGAGTAAATGACTTGAATTATACCAGTAAGCATTTAGTGTCCGCAGTGGAATGGAGACAACTAGATAGAAAGAGAAGGCAACAACAACAACTGGAGAAGTACCAAGTGAAAGACGGACAAGAAAGCCAAAACAGACTAATGTTAATTTCTCTCGCTATGTCTTTTCGACTGTTTTCTAAGTCAACAGTACCAAAAAACAGACCTCGAGTGCACTTCAGCTCCTCTGTAAATTGTACTTTTACAGCATCTGAAGCCAACCTAGAATAACAAGCTGTAACTCATTACGGCTTAAAAACATATATATGGAGAGCGCTGCAAACGAAAAAAACCCAGAGCTTCTCTCTCCTCTCTCACTGAACTCTTTCCTCGGAGTATTTCAATCAACTGCTGCTTATTTTTCTTGACAAATATTTTTCAGAGAGTAGTTAAAAAAAAAAAAGAGCGACTGAAGTAAAGGCATCGCGAATGGCTCCAGCAGCAAACGTTCTAACTCAACGGTACTGGGGTTGGTGGGTGTCTTCCCAAAATTCGGCTCAGACACCAGGAGATGGTGACGTGGTGGCCGTGCAGGTCGAGGGAGCATCAATTACCACACTTGCAGCCCGCTGCGAATCGCCCGCCTGCCGGGCCGAGTCAGACTGACTCACAGAATGAGTACCCTGTGCTCTCGGCTTCTCCCGGGCTCTTTCTGCGCAAATCCTCATGAAAAAGGCACGAAATTTAACTAGGAGCCCCGGCATCTGCCTCCAGCCAAGAGCCGGCGGAGGACGGTTCCCAGGAAGGAAGCGCCCCAAAAGGGGAAACGCGGAGCCTGGAGCTCCGGGGATTCCGCTCCCCGGCCCGGCCTCGCCGCCCCGAACCCCAGGCACGGCGGCCTCGGTAGGCTGGGCCCAGTCCCTCCCGGCCGACTCCCGCTTCCCAGCGGGAAGAAGCACCGGAGCGGCGCCGCCGCCGCCGTCCGCACTCACCGTGGCGCAGCTGTTCCGCTCCGTACCCGGCCGGCCCTTCCGCAGCGGTGCGAGCGGCCGCCGACCCCGCTGCTGCTCCCCGAGGGCAGCGCCTGTTCCCGCCGCCGTCACCGCCACAGCCTTCGTCGCCGCTGCCGCCGCCGCCCGGGAGCCGAAGCAGCACAGCCGCTCCGCTTCCGCTCCTCGTCGGGGTCCCGCGAGAACTTCCCCGCGCGGCCCCGCCCCGCCCCGCCCCCGCGAGACTTCCCCCGGCGGAAAAGGCCTAGAGCGCAAGCGCTCCCCTTCGGCCGGGTCCCCGCAGGTAGAGACCATCTAGGTGCCAGAGCGCATGCGCCAGACCGCCCCGCAGCAGGTGGCACCGGCATGACTCCGCCCCCGGGCCGCTGTAACCCTGTCGGTGCCAGAGCGGGAAATTACAGCTCTGCCCAGAAGTAACTCTTATGCACACCCTAATCTCTTCCCTTCTCCCACCAAACCAAGGCAATTTGAGGGAGGAGAGCGGGAATCTCCAGCATGAAGCACTCCAAATAGAAGACTAGGTCTTGAAATATTTGAGACTGGTCCAAACAAATTCTGCAGTGTTAGATGAATTAACAGATTCGTTCCCTCATTGATTGAATCAAGTGTCTAATGCATGCAAGCACTGAGCAAGGTACAGAAGGTACAACGACAACCAGAAATCCTGGCCCTCAAGGAATTCACGGTCCAGAAGAGTGGAAGAAAAGTAGACAACGCCATAAGTTCTGTTAGAATTACTTGGGGAGTGCTAAGGAAGCTAAAAGGTAGGGAGAGGGGTCGCCACTCTGCCCATCTCAGAAAAGCCTTCCCAGAGAAGGTTATGTGGTGATGTCTGAGCCAAGTCTTGGAGGAGGAGCCCGAGTCCGCCAGACAGAGAAGGCGGGGTAAGGGCATTCCAGGCAAAGGGAACCGGCACGCACGTACAAAGGAACGGAGGCGTGAGAGAGTCGTGTTCTGTGCAATGCTAAGTAGTTCGATTCCTGTACTAGGCGGGGTGAGTACGGGGGAGTGGCAGAAGATGAGGCTTGGAGAAGTAACGCTTATTTTTCAGTTCCAAAAACTCTTTCCAATTAAAGGAGAGAACAGAACGCATCTAATGGTAATGTGCTCTCTGGAAGCCAACAAAATAGCGGTGAGATGAGAATACTGAAACATCCCATTCTATAGAGAAAACAAGCCCATTGAAATAAGGAAAATGAACTGTTCTTTCACCAAGTATTTCTTGAGCATCAACTGCACTTAGGACGCTCTGCAGGGTAATAGATGAATACGACAAAGCCTCAGCTTTCAGCAGTTTGTAATCTAGAGCAGAGTTGCCCAGTCTGCAAGGCAAAACAATTGGCCCTAGTGCCACTGAACTACATATAGGACTGCAGAGGAGGGAGCCAGTTACCTGGTGCTCAGGTAATCAGGGAGGACTTGGTGTTTGAACTGCAACGTGAAAACAGAGAGGAAAGAGGGATGGAATCAGCCAATATTTCAGATTGGCCAGAGTTTAGGATTTAGGGGGAGGAGTAATGAGAGACAAGGCCAAGATGTATGGCTTAAGTTTCATTGTCAAGTGATGTGTAACCTCTGAAGATTTCTGAGCAGTAGATGTCTGATATGAGGTGAAAATAACAAGAGGACCATCTATTTACCACCTGATGTGTACTAAAGTCATAGTGTTTCTACAGGGTGGATAATGTCCCCATTTTACAGACTCGGAAACTGAGGCTTAGAGAGGTTAGTAATTTACCCAAGGAAACCCAAATATAGTAGACTCCAGATTTGAAGCTAGGCCTGTCTTGTTCTAAAACCCGTTTTCCCCCCCACTATGATACTTTGTTCTAGAATGGTGGCCACGAAAAAAAAAATGAAAGGGAAAGACAGCTGCTGAGTAGAGAGGAGGAGGAAATGAAGGAAGAGTTGCAGCTCTTTGTTTTGAGTGGGGAGAACAACAGAGAAATTTGCCAGTCAAGAGGAGCAGTTGACTGGGTGGGGGAGAGGGGGTGATGATGTACAGGGAAGGGGCAGGTAAGGAGATGATGCCCCAGTTTCAGAAATGTAGAATTCATTGTTCCAGGAGACATGCAGGTGGAAATATCCAGTATGCTGTTGAAAATCTCAATGCATTCATTAGTTCTCTTTACAACATTAACTGGGCATCTACTCTGTAGAGAGCAGGCTAACCCGTCCCAGAGCTTGCAGCCTAATGGACAAGACATACCTTTGAGAGTATGACACTCACAGTGATGGCACTTTGGGAGCATACTGCAGGGAACCTGACCCAGTCAGGATCAGGGAAGGCTGAGGAGGGAGGTTTATGCTGAGACCTTGGTTAGCTTGAGAGGAAAAGAGTGTCCCAGAGAGAGTACAGCATGTGCAAAGGCCATAAAGTAAAAGAGAACTCAAGGAAGCCATAAACTAGGGCCTTGATTCTATGGGATACTGGGGGTGGGGTGGGAGGTGGGGGCACAACAGAGTGTTCGATTTTCATCTTCAAAATATGTATCACTCTGGCTGCAGAGTGGAAAATCAATTAGAACTAAGATATTTATCATCTACGAGATAAGATCTCAAGTCCTTTGCAAGATCCTTATGGATCTGGCCCTTGCCTGCCAGCCCCACCCTCTCAGTCTCCAGCCAACACACACTCCACCAAGACCAAACCACTATGGTTTCCGGAAGGTGCCATCATCTTTTGAGTGCTCATATCTTTGCACATGCAGTTTCCTCTACCCAGTTGGCCTTCTTCCCTTTCTTTAGGCCCCCAAGTCAGTTGTAGGGTTTCTTCCTCAAAATTCCCACTGTACCTCCAATCTCATTGCAGCATTATCATTTGTGTGTCCCCCTCCCCCCACCCCCACAATGCTCTACAAGCTCCCAGACAAACAGGACCACACCTTTTCACATTTGTATTCCCAGCCCCCAGTACAGTGCATGGAGTGAATAAATGGATGGATGGATGGATGGATGGATGAATAAATAAGAGGTTCACTAGAGATGAAGATGTGGCTGCTTTTCTATGCAATGTGATATTTAAAGCTAAGGAAGTGGGTGAGATCTCAGAACAGCATCGATGCTTAGAGAAAGAAAAAAATACACTTCCTTTTAAAATGCAGCATTGATAAAACAGACTCTGAGTACCTCTATGTAAAAATATATGCATACGGACCAGATCTGGAAAACATTTAAGAGTAAAAATAATTGTGTTGAAATGAAGCAATTGTGGGTGACAAAATAAACCTTCAACATTTGTTACATTGTCTTTTCAATAAAAAATTATTTTTCCACAGACACAGACTCAGAAATTTAAGAGAACGCTGCCCAAGATCATTCCATGCAGAGAAAAAGCCCACACTAAAGGCAGTAGTGTTTTGAATGTATGTGTGGCTAATGTTAAATAGTGAAAAGAAATTGGAGTAAGAGGCAAGTTTCGAAGTAAAAGTCACAGTCTGTTGTGAAAATCTGCTATAACTGTAGCAAAGCTGGCTAATTATAAACTGGCTACATCAGTCACTTCAGAATGCACAAATTAATAACCAAAAAAAAAAAAAATCTCTTTTTGGTTGGGGTTTGCGGTTACTTTTAGTCGTCAGAAAGGGTTTCTTGCTTTGATTTCTGTGAATTGTGGTGCTGCCGCCTGCCGGTAAGAACTGGACATTGCCCTGGCATTTACTGAACCGTGCAAGTCCCTACACGACTGGCCTACTGTTGACACCCTCCCATAGGAGCTGCCTCCAGATCATCTCAGGCACATCCTCTGAGCCCACATTTCTTAGCTTCTCTTTAGTAGGAAAGAACCAGACAGCTAGTGACAACCCACACTTGGTCATTGAAATTCTACTCCTACCACCTGTAAGTTCTCACCTGAGAATTCTCACTGAGAATTTCTGCTCAAGTTGTAAGCTGAAGCTGCATATACCTCTCAGGCCGAGGGTAGCCTCTGATGCTGAGCCAACAATGGGACCCCAAGTCTTGTGACTTTGCTTCCTCCACCTCCTGACTCCATTTCCATCATTTGATGTGGTCCATACCACCACCCTTCCTGGAGGGCTGCTCTGGCCTGCTCACTGACCATCCTGCCCCCTTCTGAGTCAATATCTACATTGCAGTCAGAATGGGCTTTCTTAAATATGAATCGAATCAGGGGTTCACAGAGAAGGTCCAAAGTTCTTAGCATGCTCCATATGGCCCTCCGTGGCCGGCCCCTGCCAACAAGTCCAGCCTCAATGCTCGGCCACATTCCTTTGAACTTTTGTCTCCACTCTTCTGATGACTTGCAGTTTCCTAAATAACTCTACGATTCTCTTACCTCCAAGTTTTTGTACTTACTGCTCCTTTGGGCTGGAATGCCTTCTCTCCCTGCCTTCTCCATCGTCACTTAGCTCCTGTCTGTCCTCCAACTCTCAAATCAGGCATCACCTCCACCAGGAAGCCTCCCATGATTCTCTGGTTCCTCCAATGTGTTCTCAGGCACCCTCAGCAACTCCATCATCGCCGTTTTCATAAGACCACATGTTGGCCATCTGCTTACTGGTCCTTCTCCCCTTTAGACTGTGAGTTCCTGAAGGGCAGGGACCATGTCTTGTCTTCCTTGGCTCCCCACACCTAGCCTAATGCCTGGAAAGAGTACACCCAGATAAATGTTTGGCAACCACATGACAGGCTGGCTTAAGGCATGGTAGGAGGACAGAAGGAGCATCAAAGAAAAGTAGATGGAAAAGTGATGGAGAGAAAGAGTAGATGAAAAAGGCTGAAAAGACGAATGGGGAAGCAAAAGGAAAGAGAAATGAAGAGGTATGTCTGGGGGGAGCACTAGAGCTCCCTTACCTTCCTCAGTAATCACTGAGAGACATTAATGCCAAGACGTCCTATCTTTTACTAAAATACTCATCAGTCTCCATTTTTTTTTTTGGTGAGGAAGAGTAGCCCTGAGCTAACATCCATGCCCATCTTCCTCTACTTGACAGCATACTTTACAAGACGCTGCCACAGCATGGCTTGACAAGCGGTGCATCGGCCCAAGTTTGCAGGGATCTGAACCTGCAAACCCCGGGCCGCCAGAAGTGGAGAGTGCAAACTTCACTGCTGCACCACCGGGCCGGCCCCAGTCTCCATTTTTCTCATGCATTGACAGTCATAGTAAAGGGACCAGCTACAATTTTGTAATTTCTTTCTTCTCTATTTCTTCTTTCTTTCCACACTCTCATCTCTCACTCTTTTCTCTTTGGTCACTCCTAAAATCAGTTTTATCAAATATTATTTACTTATTCAACTAATTTTTATCGAACACTGTGTGCAAGGTTTGGAACTAGAGATAGGTAGAAAAATGAATTTTTAACAAGTCAGTATCCCTAAGAACTTTATAAATTAACAGTGGTGATAAAGCCTGACCCTCAATAATGTGATACAACATGACAAGTGCTCTAGGAGCACGGGAACTCAGTGTTAAAGGAGTCCAAGAGAGGAAGATAACTTGGGGATAGGGAGTCCAGGAAGGCTTCATTGAGGAGGTGGTCTCTGAGTTGTTTTGAAGAATGACTAGCATTCCAGTAGGTAGACCTAAGTGGAGGCCCCTCTAGACCAAACATCCAGTTTTTAAAATGGGGAAAAGGGCCAACAATTCTTCTCTACTGTAGCAGTTGTCATATTTTAATACATGACAGAATCACCTGGGACCTGCATAAAATGCAAGCTCCAGTATCGCAGAGATATTCAACTCATTAGGTCTGGAAAAGGCCCAGAAATACACATTTTAAATAAGCTGCTGCAGGTAATTCTTAGGCTGTTCATCTTCAGACCACACTTTGAAAGACAATGCTTACTGCATAGATTGATGGTGGGGATTCTGGGATCTTCCCAATGTGTCCTGTGTTACAGGAATCAGAATGCGAATTGCTATGGGCAGGAGAGGACTGGGCACTCATTCCTCAGGGCACTCCCCTGGGCTCTTAAGCTGCCTGCTCTTGAGAAATGCCAGTAAAGCCATTGGTGTGGTCAGTATCTGGGTGGGTGGCGTTTCTCAGCACCAGTGTAAATAAGTTAAAAAAATAAGAGCCCAGATAAGCAAATGGACTCTGGTCCTGACAGCTCTCTGTAGCAATGCCAGAGTCAAGTTCAGAGGAGGCTGGTCCCTCCCTATTCCTTCTGTTTTGGTTTCCACATCTCTCTTTCATTAGAACACATTCTGTTCATTAAGGAGATGAAGTCAGTTCTGTTTTGGCCATGAGCTAAAATGCAAGTGATATATTCAGAGGGTGGAAATTTCCCCACTGTTCCTACGTGCCTAAGAGAAAGAAGCGTTAGCAATTTTAATACTACAAAGTTTCTCCAATATTGGTTTTATCATATATTTTAAAAATAATAAAGTATTCTACATATGAGACTCTCCCTTTTCTTCTCCCTTAACATTTCCCATTTTTTAAAATTCATTTGAGCCTCTAATGTCCTTTTGCCTTTTAATTTTTCTTTTTACAAACTAAGTTTTAATTAGACAAGTATGACATGAACCCATTTTCTTGTGAAAGATGAAAATAATATATTTAAGTCTAGCTGACAGGTGTTGAGCACTAATTTGGGGCCGGGAAAAGTCTAAAGGCTTTATGCACATTATCTCATTTAGTTCCCACAATAACCATACATGGTAGATATTATGTCGATGCCCATTTTATGGATGGAGAAATTAAGTGTTTCTATAAGGAGGAGATAGTCAGCTGTGTCCAATGTTACTAAAGAGAATGGGCACGATGAAGACCAAGAGTTGACCATTGAATTTGGGGAGATGGAGATTGCTGGTGGCATTGACAAGAGCAGTCTCAGTAGCATGGTGGGGTGAGAGGCTGATTGGAGGGGAAGAAAGAAAGAATTGGGGAAAAAGAGGGCCAGTGGGAAGTAAGGAAGTGCAGGCAGCAAGTATAGACAACTCTTTTTTTAGAGTTTTGCTGTAAAGCAGAGAAGAGAGAAGAGCAGGATTTAGAGAGTCGAGGGAGAGATTTTAAACGTGGGACCTATTAGGGCATCCTTGTTAGCTGAAGGGAATTATCTGGTAGAGAGGGAATACTTTAGGATACAGGAGAGAGGGGGGAATTGAGGAGCAAAGACCTTGTGGTTCACCCATTTTCATGACAAGCAGGGGCATTTGTGAGAATAGATATAGGTCAGTGGGTGGCGGGAAGATGCAATCTTTCTCTGCTGATGGTTTTTATTCTCTCAGTTAAATAAGTGGAGTCAACACCTGAGGTCGGGGAGGAGGAAAGACTGCAGGAGGTTTGTTTTGATCAGAAGGTATGAAGCTGAACTTTTGGACTGTGGGGATCAAATTCATTCGGGAAACATCGTAGGCGGTGCTAAGGTCCCACTCAGATTTGTGATTGCAGATTCAAAAGAGGCCAGTCAGCCTGGTTGTGGGTTTTTAACCAAATTCAGCTGCCTGGTTGCAGACGCAGAGCAGGCGAAGAGCCTCGTTTAGCCAGGTTGAGGTTTTGCCAGGTGAATACCACCAAAGGAGGGCGGGCCCATCATGTTGCAGGTGCATGCGAGGCACCAGCTGCAGTGATGGTCATGGAATCTAAGCCAGGCAAAAAAGAAAGGGGGAGGGGGAATGAGTGTTTGATGGGGGCAGAGTTTCTGTTGGGAAGATGAAAAAATTCTGGAGATGGATGGTTGCACCACCACGTGAAGGTACTTACCACTGAATTGTATATTTAGAAATGGTTAAAATGGTAAATTTTATGTTACATATATTTAACCATAATGGGAAAAAAAAAGAAAAGAAAGGGAGAAATAAGTGTGTGCGTGCGTGTATGTGTGTGTGTGTGTGTGTAAAAGCAGGAGGGTGGATAGATTAAGGCTCCCCTAGAGCCAAAGGATTGTTGGGGAGGAGAAACCAGAGTAAAATGAGCTGGGAAGACAGAAGATGGGACTTAGAGAATGGGATATTGGAAATCACGATGGTGAGCTACAGCTGGTAGTAATGACAGGTTGTAGGGTCTGACTGTGGAAATGGGTAGGTGAGGTGGGGTGGAGGAAAAGATGGTTGGAAATCAGGAGGGAGGCCAAGGGGCTGAAAGACAGGGGCCTGGATGGATTGTCTGTGTCAACAGTTTTCAATTCTGAACGCACATTAGAATCTGCTAGGGGGCTATAAAAATATGTTGAATATTTATAAACATTTAAATATTTTAAAATATGGAATATTTAAAAGATTGAATAGTGGTTACCAGGGGCCGAGGGAAGGGGGGAGTGGGGAGTTATTGTGCAGTGGGTACAGAGTTTCATTATGGGAAGATAAAAAAGTTCTAGAGATGGATGGTAGTGATGGTTGCACAACAATGGGAATGTACTTAATGCCGCTGAATTGTACACTCTAAATGGTTAAAATGGTAAATATGTTATGTATATGTTACCGCAATAAAAAAATTTTTTAATATATTGATACCTGGCCCCATCCCAGATAAATCAGAATCTCTGGGGTTGGGGTCTAGACATGAGTACTTTAATAAACTGTGGAATTGCTGAATTAACATGTTTTCTTTCACTCATTCAACCCATCAACACATATTGAGTGTGCATTTTGAGCTAGGCACTAGGGGTGCATTGGTGAATTGAAAAGGATGGGGTTCCTGCTCTCATGGAGCTTACATCCTGTGGGGAAAGGTAGACAACAAACCAGTAAACTAATAAATATTTAGCTGCAATTTCAGAAGCCTGTTTCAACTGAGTGAGCTTGAGCTGGGATAGTGAGTTGGAGACGGACAGAGGGGTGTGGGGACGGACAGACTTGAGATCGTTACTGCAGGGGGAAACCACAGGTTGCAGCGATGGAGTGTGGAGACGTGTGGTTGCATGTTGCTGATGGATTGGAAGTGAGAGGTGAGTGAGTGCAAGAAACAAAGGATGACTCCCATGTCTCCTGCTCGAGGACAGGAGGACGAACCTAAGAGGCACAGTGAAATAAAAATAGGATTTCAGGCAGGAGACATGGTCCCAGTCTAGCCTTTCTGCTAAGTGACTGTGTAATCTCTGGTATGTGATATCACATGTTTGTGACTTAATTTCCTCATCTGGAGAAATGGGGATAATAATACATCTCAAAACAGAGTTGTGAAAATGAAACAAAATAAGAATGCATAGTAAAATGCTGCAAAATGTTTCTTAACCATAACCTTTTAGACATTCACATTTCAGGCTTCCCTTTCCTCATTTTAGCAATCCCATCACGGATCCATTCCCATAGTAATTAAAAATTCATTGGGCCATATCTTTTAGCTGTTGTCTCTTGAGAGTGCATACCTATAATATTCCCAATCATCCAAGGATCTCAAAACATTTTGTAGATTATCACTATTATTCCTCCTGTGAAGTCCTAAGGCCCCTCTAGACAGGAAAGATCCCACTGCCACCCTGTAGCCGAGCAGGCTGTACCCCTGGTAGACAAGTATCTCATTCCAATTCAGGACAATCACTGTCAAGGCCGGGAGGTTAGGCACAGGCAAACATATAGAGTGGTTTCATGCTTTACATGAAAGCATACTTCACGGTTTTAATTAGCAAGTGGAATAACTTCAGCTCGTTCATGTTGTCGACCTACTTGTCATCAACCACAGGGCAATTAGTGTGGGAAAGAATCAAGAGGCTTCTGTTGTGACGGAGTCCAGCAATTCTAGGGTGCTTCTTACCTAGGCTGGAAATCTGGGCAACTCCCTGCGGCTGCCAGTAGGGGTCACCGTAGACAGGCGAGAGCTTCCTCAGAGGTTATGGAACTAACTGTAAAGGAATGCTGGTGTTTGGTTCCAAAATGGAATCGACCTCGCTGCCCCAACTCACTGCTCCTGAGTGCCAGGAAAAGTCATTTGCCAGATCCCAGTGATGGAGCGTGGAGGAAATATCCGGTTGCACCCTATGTAATGGAAACCCTATTTCCCTGGAACCAAAACAGAAATCAGGAACCAACAAGACTGCCCTCCCCTCTCATTCTCCTTAGCCCCTAAATCTTTAACCATGAGTTCCAGTTTTTTGTGGTAACCAAAGAACAGAAGTAATATTTTCCCATTTACTTAGTAAACCCAAAAGCTGCATTTTCCCTGCCTTCTTGCATGAAACATGTCTTCCATCTCTGCTAGACTATCTTTTTGGTTTTATGGCCCAAGGGCAGAGCGTTATGGAATTTATTGTCTCCTCTCAGACTTTTTCAGATTCAGATAGTTCACTGGCAAGGTTTCTGGTGTCCTCCCTTCTGTCAAGGATCCTCAATGTCTGAACAGTTTGTCTTAGGAGCCTAAATGAAATAATGCATAATAATGCAGAGCCTGGCCCTCAGTAAGCTCTTAAGAAATGTTCGCTGTTATTATTATTACTATTATTATGGCATCTGGACCATGAAACTAAGATAATTGTCGGTCAGGACTGAGAGGAACAAGATTGGTTGCAGAGATTCAACGCCACCCCAAGGCCCCTCCCAAGGTGGCTGGACAACCTAAACCAGACTGTCGCTGGAAACACCCCCTCTCTGAGCAGCTGGACCACAGACACCACTTGCTGACCGTGTTTTATACAACAGTATAGCTAAGGGTTTAGTTGGCAACTAGAATAATGTCAACTCCATTACTCCTTTACCCTTGTTATCAGCAATATAGTTAGGAGGAGAACTAACTTGTGCTGAGTACTGACTGTGTTTTAGGACCCCGTGTGAGGCACTTGGCACAATTCATCTTGTCTAACTAAGCTTCAGAGTCCTCACCCATAATAACAGTAGGGCGTTATGAGAAATAGTCGATAATGTACCTTTTCTTGCTTTCCTTAGGCTAATTTTATTTGAAAATAGGATAGGATTTCTTGTAAATCAATTCTAATGCTTTTTGCTTTTCCAATTCCCCCCCTTTCCTCCTTCTCCTTTTTTTTGTCTAGCTGAGTATTTTATGAGACTTTACCCAGTCACAAAACTGGGGAAGTTTACTAATGTCATCTCTGTTCTTCTGCTCTGAGCTCCAAAGAAAGAAAACAACTTGCTTCAAAGTCTTGCCAGCTGCCTTTCTGGGGCTAGGGATCAACCTCCTTCCTGAGTCTTTGGTTCTGCTCAAGAAATCAAATCTCCATCTTCTCCCAAATTAACATGAGTGTTTGGGCTTTAGGAAAATTCGACCTCTACGAGCATCATCATGAGCTAAGATCAATATAAATACCAAGACTGCCTAGAGACCAGAAGGGAGAATCATTACTCACTCATTCTGATATTTAGGAGTGTCAGATGGGGAAAATCTTTTGCTTTCTATAGCTGAGCTTATATACACACAGGCTGAAGACGAATGAGGCAAGCAGCTCCGAAGGCTTGTAGGATGCAAGGGAAGTAAGAAATCGAGTAAAAGATGCTGTGTCAGGGATCCCTCCCGATAGTCTGTGCACAGAAAGGACTTCACCAACCTCTGGCCTGGTTTGGAGGCGGTGAAAGGAGAGCACACAGACCTGAACCACAGGAGTAACTGAGAGGTTAGAAACTGAATGTAAATGGAGGATGAAAGGCCTTGGCTGGGCTTTCATTTTGTATTAAAGGGAGAAAGGCTAATGAGTGTCTTCAAGCACGTGGAAGATGATTATCATTTTCCTTAATTATTGGATACCAGACAAATTCCAGCTTCGTGAATTCAGGTTAGATCCAAATGGGAACTTTTTGATATAGAGTTAAGTACTGGACTGTGTTACAGAGGTCACAGAATCTCTTTCAGTTGAGGTCAGTAAATACCCGTTTGTTTGACAGAAGGTTGGCGGCAGGTGAGTGAGCTCTCTCAGCTCTCTCTATACACACAGTTACCCCGTTAACAGTAGGGCAACAAATAGCCCTGTTTATCCAACAAACAGGTGCATCTTAAGACTTGAGCAGGTTTAAATTTACCAAGTTGATCCTGGATAGATATAAGATCTGTGCATTTTACAGAATGGAAACTGGATTCCAGCAGGCCAGGGGGAAAATGCAGGAGGGGACCCTTGCTCATCTCACATGGCCTCTGATCATTGTCTCCTCTAAC
The DNA here is from genome assembly GCA_031878705.1 of Tapirus indicus. Lineage (NCBI taxonomy): Eukaryota > Metazoa > Chordata > Mammalia > Perissodactyla > Tapiridae > Tapirus > Tapirus indicus. The sequence goes on from CM062932.1 coordinate 54,387,214, forward strand.
CTGTCCTCTGGACCCTCCAGCAGCTGAAGGCAAAGCTATGTGACCCCGAGTATCTCTGTCCGGGAGGCAAGCAGAAAACCGAAGCCCCAGGGGAATGTCGGCAATGTGGGCTTGGCAGGTGGGGAATGTCGAGAATGAGTCCACAGTTCAGAGTTCAGATCTCACAGTCTGGCTTCGCCCTGCCCTGACATCCTCCATCAAAGATGAGGGGCTCTCTGCTTTGGGAGCTGTGAATCCTGCTTCTGAATCATATTGCTTTTCTGAGCCCGTGTGTCTTATTATAGGTAGAAAGTCTTCATCCAGTCTGGCTCAGGCTGCAGAGAACTAAATATGCTGCCAAAATATTCCCTAAACTTGAGGTCCAACAAGACTACAGAGGCAGCTGTCTTTATTATCAAACTGTTCTGCCTAACGTTTAGCAAATCATCCCATCGTGGTGCTCTTCAAAACTAATTTCCCTCAGAAGCAGTTTTTTCAATAATGAAAGTTTCTGGACAGATACTCAGGAAACTCAGGTGTTAGTTGCCTTGTGGGAGGGGAACTAGGAAGTAGGGGACAGTGGTGGGAGGAAGACCTATTTTTCACCTATTTGTTTCTTCTGAATTATTTATGTGCATGTATTACCTATTCCAAAATAAATATGATAATTTTTTAAACATAAGGTTTGTAAAATTCCATGTGGAATTTAACTTAGCTCCTTCTCTTCCAAATCGGGTTTTTTTCTCTTTCTTATTCAGCTCCCCATTTCATTAACGATCACAACAGCCACATCTGCCTTTTCCTGACCACTTCCTACGTACCAGGCACTGTGCTCAGCTTCTTCTGTTCACGATCTCATTTAACAAGCCAATGAGAAGGTTCTATCATTATCCAAATTCTACAGAGGAGGAAACTGAGGCTTAGAGAGAGGCCTCACAGCCAGTAAGTATCAGAGCAGGAATTAAAACTTGCGTTTATCGGACTAGGCCCTGCTTGTAACCCCCACGGTTGACTGCCTTAGTGGCTAAGAACACTGAAGTGTTAATTGCATCAAACATATCAGGAACTTTCTCATAAATTCCTTTGTCAACCAAACCGTTAAAAGGCACAAAAGTGATGAAACACATTGAATGCACATTCTTTGCCTGATAGCAAAACCGGGTTTTCAGTCCATGTGCCTGTTCATGATGGGGGCACAGATAGTTCTGCAGAATGACTGACTAGCCAGCTTATCAAAGTATGAGGCCTCTGATCCCCCACAACCAAATCCTGAGCAAGGACCCTCTCCGTGGGACACATCTTAAGCAGCATTTAAATGGAACAGGGGACACTCTGGGTTTGAGTTAGAAGACAACACCAATAGATACATCAGCCCTATTTTTGGCTTAAGGGAGAACGCTCTCGGGCTCTAAGTAAAGCTGTGCAAGTCTTAGAGGCCCCCAGAAAGGACAAGCCCCTGCATTACTCGTAGTTTCTATGGACACAAGAAGAAAGGACAGGATTGCAATGAAAAATAACTAGGCAGCCAGCAATTCGAGAGGAGGCTGCAGAAAGCCAGGTGGAATAACAGCTGATAACGTATCACACGCTGTCACGAAGCCCCTGCCATCCAAAGATAGAAAACAGCGATCAATTATTCCAACTTCACGTGGTGAAAATTAAGGCAGAGATCTGGTAACCGTCCTTAAATAAACCTGACTTCCTTTGTGTAGTTTATGCACACAGTTAGGGGAGGATTTGTAACAAACGTTAGATACTTTGCAGTTCAGATGCATCTTCACCTGCATTATTTTACATGCGTTATTTCCTCTGATCAAGTATCTTCACATGCATTATCTCATTTAATCAAGTGAGGTCTTCGTCCTCCTCCAGTCCTGGTGAGCAACAACCTCTCTCTCCACACACCCACAACAAGCAACCAAGTAAGGTGGGCTGCCTTTAAATAGCAGACCCTGGGGAGCAGCAGCAAGTAAGGTTCTAGGTCTGCAGGTTCTGTCCAAGGTCAAGTATTTTTAGAAATATACTTTAAACAATGAGGGTCATGGTGATTCAGGGTTGACCCAATAACCAAATTTAAAAGAGATTTCTCCCACTTTCCTTTTCAAAGTTTGCATTCATTATGCTCTTGAAATTAACCACTTGCAAGCATAGACGACCACCCGAGTGAGCCATGCGGGCGAGAAGCACAGGCCATAGAGACAGTGTTCTTTCCCAGTGCTCACCCATCTCTGCCCAACAAATCCCAACAGGACGCCACCCTCCAGATTATGCAGGACTGACTGCCATAATTCCAATGACATGACTGTCAATTAATAGTTCAGACTTTTCGAAAAGATCAGAGCTAAACATGTACGATGGCTGACAGAGACTTTCTATGAGAAAGCAAACCTTCTCATCCAGCAGTGTTTAAACCTCCTAAAAATGTTCATTATTCCCACCCGAAAGAGAGAAAGGAAATTGAATTTAAATTCTTCTTAATGAGAGAAATTAAACACTAAGAAATAAGATTTTGTTGGGTAGAGTTGAGCTTTGGAGGACCACAAACTATTATAATAGCTGAGATTATTTTCGTCTTCCAAGAACCAATTTTCTTTTTTCCCCTTTAGGGGCAATATTGCCCCCATTGAGAATGCATTTCATAGAGTAAATTCAAATATTTGTCTTTTAGGAACATAATTTTTTTCTTAGATGGCCACTTATGCATCACTCTTAACTTGAAAATTATGAGCTATATCAAGCAACTAATATTACAATGCCAAATAGAAAAATAAAGTCTGTTGTGCATTTTTTCCTGTTTAAAGTTTTTTCTTTCTTTCTTTTTTTCCCATAAGGTAAATTTCATCTTAATCACTTTTTCAGTTTTTAAATCTGCAGCCCACAGATGGACAGCTTTGGCCAAACTGCTCCTCTGCAACCCTGGAATAGCCTGGAATAGCCTGGCAGTTTATCAAGGATAAAGAAAACAAAGCTACATACTGTACCTTCAAGTTAAGCTCGGATTTTCCCTTCTATCTGGAAGTTGGAAAGGCACGTTTGAATCGGCTGCGATCCCCGGGGGTGTGTGCAGCAGGCATCTACTCCCTACGGGAGGCGCCCCCTCCCCTTGAAAACTCCACCGGCAGCGGAGAGACCGCTTAAGCTCTCCCTCTGTGGGAAGGGTGTGATGAATGACAAGCTTAGAGCTTATTTTCAGCTTCAACCCACAGCCCATAAATTTTTTGATCATGAGCAAAACTACTTAGCCTGGTCATCCCTCATTTCTGCCTCCTAGAATATGGTAAGATGTTATTGACTCTGCAGCCCATTTCACAGGGATGTCCTAGGCAGAAGGAAGGTCATCAGTAAAAAGTTCTGTGAGGACCCAAAGGAAAGGAGGCAAGTGAATTCAAGAGTTTATTAGGAGAACTGCAACAGGTCTGAACTTCAGTCCAGTAAAGACGTCCAGTGAATACTAAAGTTCGTTTGGTTCTGAACAACACACTCACCACACCCATGATAAAATAGAAACAAAACCTAGGCAACAACCTGTGTTTGTTGGCCTTTACACCCAAGATGAACTGCTCAGCCGCAGGGCAGTCTTCTCCCGAGCACCCACGGAGTGCTTTCCCAGGGAGGGACCCTGTGTTTATTAGCTGACATTGAGCACACAGCCATTACTGCACCAATAGGCCCCTGAGGCTGTCCTTCTCAGGTGGGGATGGTGGCAGTGAATAGTGGTGACAGCTGAGGCATCTGACACTACCAGCCAGGCAAGTGATTGTCAAGAGCTAAGCAGAGAGACCTGAAGGTGAAGTCTCAGCTGCTGCCCTCAGTTCCAAAGCGATGCCCCCTCAAGTTTTCCTGCCCCTTCTTTGAGGCTTGTTGGTCTTGCAAATGCCATAGCTAACTTCCATTCCTCTACACATCCCGATCTTGGGAGCCATGACAAGCTCCCTGGGGAGAAAGACCGTCACTGTGAGTGGACACAGCCTCAGTTCGAAGAGAATGATTAGGTGGTGTGAGCGTGAGCTGCAGGGCCAGGAAAGGTGCTAACAAGACCTCAGCTGCACTGTGATCCCTAAAATGGCTAATTTTTTTGAACAGGAATATTCTATTTCTGGGTGTTGACAGCACCTCCAGACACTAACCAGTCACTCACAAATTTCTGCCCTTGATCAGAAAGGGTCATGGAAGAAAAGGTGCAGATGAACAGACATAAACCCATTTCTCCCCTTAGAAAAGGAAGTGGTATCAACTTTCTGAGGGAATGACCTAACGTAAGAAATCTGCAGCTGGCAACAGTTTTTCCTCTGGGAGCGTTTTCTGTCATTCTCAGGGGCAATCCCTCACCTCTTGCATTTTAGGTCCGCCAGAGTGACCAGGGCCTCAGGTCAGGCAGGTGCCAACTGTGCTAAGTAAGAATATGAAGGCTGATACATAAACCAAACTGATCATTTGGCTCAGTGTTCATTCACTACAGGAGGCTGGGTAGTGAAGCATTTAAGGGCCTCCGTAACCACGTGACCCAGTAGTTCCACTGCGAGGTTTCTATCTACCCAAGAGAAATGTAAACACACTTCTACACAAAAACTCATACACAAATGTTCATGGCAGCATTGTTGATAATAGCCAAAGAGCAGAAACACCCAAATGTCCATCAACCGGTGAATGGACAAACAAAATGTGGTCTATCCATATAATAGAATATTACTGAGTAGTTAAAAGGAATGAAGTACTGATACATGTTACAACATGGATGAACCTTGAAAACGTTGTGCTAGGTGAAATAAGCCAGTCAAAAAAGATCACATATTGTATGATTCCATTTAAGTGAAATGTCCAGAATTGACAAATCCATCAAGATAGAAAGTAGATTAGAGGTTGCCTGGAGCTGGGGGAGGAGGTTGGGGACAAATGGAAGTGACTGCTAGGGAGTACAGGGCTTCCTTTTGGGGTGCTGAGGATGTTCTATAACTTGTGATGGTTGCACAACTCTGTGAAAATACTAAATGGCGTTAAGGGATACACTTTAAATGGGGGAACTGAAGAACCTGGCCTCTGGAGCCAGACTGCCTGGCTTGAATCCTGCTCCACCATTTACTAGCTGTGTGCCCTGGTGGCACATTACTTGGACCTTCTGGGCCTCATTTTTCTCATCTCTGAAATGGGAGTGATAGTATTTCTATCCTCATAAGATTTTTATAAGTTATCGTGTAAAGCACTTAGAATGGTGCACAGTATGTAGTAAACCCTACATAAGGGCTAACTATTACTGGTATTATTATTAGTCACATATGTCTCCCAGGACATCCCCTAGCTGATTTTGAGGTTCTTAAGAAGCTGAGTCAGAAGGATGCTTAGAAAGCAGGAGGTCAGAAGCTGGTGGATAGTCTCGTGGAATACTTCACCAGACCTTGGAAAGCCCTTCATTCACTCATTTGTCAAAGTCGTAAAAATATGTGCCAGGCACTGTTCTAAGTGCTGGGAAAACAGCAATGACCAAAATAGACACGATTTCCTGTTCATATGAGGCTTCTATCCTAGTGGAGGAGACTGACAAAGAACAAATAAACAAGAAAATATAGCAGATAGAGATTGGTTCTCTGAAAAAAATAAAAAGCTGGTATGACAGTGACTGGGGGCATGTTAGGTTGGGGGTCAGAGGAGTCCTCTCAGAGAAGGGGACATTCTGATCATGAAAACCTCTCGGGAAAGGGCATTCTGGCTGTGAGAATAGCTAGTGCAAAGGTCCTGAAGTAGGAGCGTGCTAAGAGTATTGGAGAAAAAGAAAGAAGCCAGTGTGGCTGGAGCTTGATGAGCAGCAAGGGGGACAGTGGTAGGAAATAAGGTTAAAAATACAGGTAGGGACCAGATTATGTAGGGTCTGGTAGGCCATGTGTGACAGCCAGCCTCCATGGTGGCCCCCAGTGATCCTTGCCTCTTGGTATTAACTTCCTGTGTGGTCCCCTCCCACATTGAATAGGGCTATCTTGTGTAACCAACAGGATATTGTAGAGATGATAGAGTCTGACTTCCAAGGATAGGTCACAAAAGACATTAGGGGTTCCACCTTGTTCTCCCTTGGATCATTTGCTTTGGGGGAAGCCAGCAGCCATGTCCTAAACCCACTCAAACAGCCCTTTGGAGGGTTCAGGTGACGAGGAACTGAGGCCTCCTGCCAACCACTGGCGTTAACTTACCAGGTGTGTGCTCAGGCACCTTGGGTCTTGTAGCCCCAGTCAAGCCTTCAGATGACTCGCCCACATCTTAACCGCAACCTCATGAGAGACCCCAGAGTCAGAATCATCCAACTAAGCTGTTCCCAGATTCCTGACCCACAGAAACTGCCCGAGATAGTAGATATTTATTGTTTTTAAAACACCAAATGTTGGACCAATTTGTTATGCAGCAATAGATAACTAATACACCACAGTGAGGACTTGAGATTCTAGTCTAAGTGTGATGGGAAGCCATTCAGAGTTCAAGCAGGGGAGTGACATGATCTGACTTATGTTGTGAAAAGATGCCTCTGGCTACTGTACAGAGACTGGCTTGTGGGAGAGCTGGAGAAGAAGCAGGGGCCTGATTTGGAGCTATTGCAGTAGTAGAGCAGGTAGTGGGGTGGCCTGGACTGGGGTGGTAGAGTTGGAAATGAGAGAAGTGGACAGATTAGGGTTGCAATTTGGAGTTAGAGCCCATAGAACTGAATATGAAAAGAGAGGAAAGGGAAGGAATCAAACACGACAGGCTTTGGCTGGAGCAGCTGGGTGTTTGATAGTGCCATTTACTGCAAGGGGGAGGATTGGGAGAAGAAAGCTGTTGTAGGAAAGAGGCCATGAGCTTGGTTTTGGATGTTTGAAATTTGAGATGTTTATTAGACATCCAAGTGGAAGTGTCAAGTAAGCAATTGGGTAGGTGAATCTGGGGTTTAGGGGAGAGATTAAGATGGATATAAATGTGGGAGGCATCAGCATATATATGGTATTTAGGACCATGAGACTGGATTCAGCCAACCAGAGAGAGACTGCAGCAGAGAAGAGAGGGGCCCGCCTCACTCCAATATCTAGGGGCTGATCAGAGGAGGAGCTAGCAAGGGGGATTGAGAAGGAGTAACCAGGTGGGAGATGAACCAGAACAGAGTGGTGACCCAGAAGCCAGCAGAAAGAAAGTATTTCTAAGAGGGAGAGGAATGGACCAAGAGCAGCTGTTTATGTTCCAGGAAGCATATCAGTTAACCTGCATGGTTCTGACTGTTCACTGACAAAGAGCACTCCTCTAAAGGATGTTTTACTGTTTCTTTAATGCTCTCTATCCTGTTCGACTAATGTGTCCCCCTCTATAGATGAGCCAATGTTCTATTGCACTGGGAGGAAGCTGGCTGCCTCCTCTCGTTAGCATATCTACCAGATTAGACTCACCCAGTTTTAGAGGGCCCTTGTGACAGCTCTGTAAATGTAGTTTAGATACAGCAGGGACTTCCTTGGTCCTTTTAGATCTAGACAACGTTAACTTAAACCCCATTCAAAAGAATTCTCTGCAGGATCTTACGTTCTCATGATCACTTCTGGTTCCCAGCCGAACTGGTTTACTTCAGGGATTCTCCCACAATGCCACTGGTGTAGTTCCTTATCCAACAGCACTGACTGAGATGTGACACATACCCCTCCTCCTTAATTTTCACTGAAGCAACCACTCACACAGGCATCTGTATATGTAGATATCGCTCTTGAAGGGTTGGGGATTTACGTCAGAAACACGAGCAACTTTAAATTCATATCAGGGAACTGTTTTCCAAAGGTCCTCTGTCATTTCCACAGTTCAGGCTCCAATCTTGCTCCACATGGCTCAGCCCTCCCCTCTGCTCTTTCTTCTCTTTCTCATCCAACTCCAAATTTTTGGTTCATTTTTTAATGTAGAGCATTTGGGCTCATTCTCCTATTGCCTCGGTGCTTGCAGACCCAAACCCTTGGGGCCTCCTCTTTCCTTAAAACATTTATCAAGTGTTTTCCTAAACAAAGACAGTTTCCTCCCTATCAGGACTTTTGGTGCCACTGTTAGGACACAAATGTACATGTAAACAATCACTTTGATAATCTGTGAGGAATTAAAAAACAGTAGGGTGCTGTCCATGCTCTTAAAGAGCTTAAAATTTAGTTAATGAAGTGATATTTACACCTAAAGTGCTAAGAAGCGGTGCAAAAGTGAGTCCAGAAGGCCAGACAGAGAAGTCTGGAGTTGTGTTTGGGAAATAAAGTGCTGGAGAAAGTTCCCTGGGTTGAGGTGGGAAGTAAGGCTGGCTGGCTGCCTCGCCAGCTGGCACCTGGACCAACTCTGCTGGCTTCCTGTCTCCACTGGCTCCTCTTTCAAGTTCATCTATGAATTCATCTTTCTTCCTCCCAAACCTGCCTGTCTCATCTCTCTGTTTAAAAGTGTTAGGGGAGGGGGTGTTCTCCTTTATCTTCAGGTGATTAATAACTTTCACGGCTCCTCAGAAGATGGCCCCAACCTCCTCCAGCAGGACTTTCTCCTGCACTCCCTCCACAAAGTGCACCAAACTCTCTGACCACAACAGGCAGAGAGATTCGTCTCAATTCCCATGGATAAGCAGTGAAATATGGCTTCCATTCTGGAAAACTAAAATGGCTGCTTTGCAGCATGCAGAAGACCTGGATGTCAGTGAGCTGCTGTTTAGCTATTTCTGGAAAGCGAACAAAATAGAGGCCTCTCCTACATGGAATCTCAAAGATCAGTAAGATGATACACTAGTGGTGTTTCACCTAAGGCTACATAGGATTTCCCAACCTTGGCACCATTGACATTTTGGTCCAGATAATTCTTTGTTGGGGGGCTGCCCCCTGCATTGAAGGATTTTTAGCAACATTCCCGGCCTCTATACATTAGATGCCAATAGCAGCCCCCCGAACTGTGACAACCAAAAATGTCTCCAGAAATTGCTAAATTTTTGCCTGGGGGCAAAATCGCCCTTGGCTGAGAGAGGAGATCGTTTTATAGACATATATATACCTTATTGAGGTATAATTTAAATACACCAAAACATACAGATTTTATATAGTTTGATAAGTTTTGATAAATGTATAAATCTATGTAACTCTCGCTCTAATAAAGATATAGAACATTTGCTTCACCACCCCTCAAATTTCCCTCCTGCCCCTTTGAAGTCAGTCCTTATCCATCCCCCCATCCCTGTCCTAGATGTTCATATAAATGGAATCATACGGTGTATAATCTTTTATGTCTGGCTTCTCTTCAGCATCACGTCTGTGAGATTCATTCATATTGTGTTGTGTGTCAGTGGTTCATTTACTTTTATTTCTGTGTAGTGTTCCCTTATATGGATATACCACCATTTGTTTATCCCTTCTCTTGTTGATGGACATTTGAGTTGTTTCCCATTTGGGGCGATTATGAGCAAAGTCACCCAGAGATTTAAATTTTGCAAAGGGAATGCAGCCAGACGCTGCTTCAGGACTGCTCTTGAGGAGGACAAACAAGCGTCAGAATTGCCTCGTTCTCAGTATTTACAACAAAGTTCTCCAGGAGGACCTCTTGAGAGAATCAAAGGGCTCAAGAAAAGGCCCTCATTGGGGAGACATCGCTACGACTTGTTGCAGATATTAAAGGAGCAGCTTCTCCTAAAAATATCCCTCACAACTTAGAGGCAAAGGGCTCTTACTAGCCAAGGAAGCTGAACATAGGAACTGCCCACTCAAGAATGGACAGCTCAGATAATTTCACCAGGCCTCACATTCCAGTTACCCTCAGGCACGACCCCAAACGCCAGGCTTTGTCATCAACTCCTCTTTCACAGCTTCTGGGCCATTTCCTCGTTGCTTCTTCCTCGTTGCTAGCTACCTCCAAACCTTCCTCCTGTGCTATCTGAAGCCCTTGTTTGTTTGTGAGGAAAATCTCCAACGGCCTCAGCATCTTCAGAGGACCCTGCTGCTATTCCCTTCCTTCACCTGAGAAGTAGCTTCCCCATAAAGAGGCCACTGTCCCTGCAGCTCTTGAGCGGAGGGAGTACTTCTGCCAAACCCAAGCATCTCAGGGTTGGCAAGCAGCAGCACGGTTTCCCTTGCTTTTGTGGCTCCTTCCAGACCGTTCCACGTCCTTCCTCATGAAAACTCCCCCTTTTGAGGTACATGCCATCTGGCACTAATCTGTGACCTCACTTCTTATACTCTGTTCCAAGTCCTACCATGTCTCTATATGGATAACCCATCCAATAGCTTAGATGCTAAGTTCCTTTCTTTTTTTTTAAATTGAGATATACTGGACATATAACTGTGTAAATTTAAAGCGTACAATATGTTGACTTGATACACTTATATATTGCAATATGATTACTGCCATAGGATTAGCTAATATCTCTGTCACATCACATAATCATCATTTCTTTTTTGTGGTAAGAATTTTTAAGATCTAGTCTCTTAGCAACTTGGAAGTATATAACACAGTATTGTTGAGTATCATCACTAGGCTGTGCATTAGATCTCCAGAACTTATTCATTTTCTAGCTGCAATTTAGCTGCTAAGTTTTTTGCTCTTAGATGCTAAGGATCCCTGACATCCATGTTACTTTAGCCCGACTCCCATGGCCACACCCTGGACTTTGTCATCACTTGAACAAACAAATATATTTATGAGTTGAAACATATTAAGCCCCTGCTCAGACTACAAAAGGTTATATCCACCCCACCCTGCTTACAGATTCAAGGACTCAACTGTCAGATCCTGCAAGAGAAACAACTATGTTAAAAAAAAACAAAGCACATTGTTCAAAATAACTTCTAATAAAGTCCAGAGGTTTATAAGAGTTGTCCAGAGAAGTTGCAGCTGGCAGCTGAATTATACTACGAAAGTCCAGAGCAAATTCATTCAGAGCCCTGCTGTATATATAGCAATACTCATAGATGACAGTAAGTGCAAAATGCATTAAATCAGGTGTTTGCTCAAATACATGTTCTCAGTGAGGCTTTCTCTGGCCACCCTGTCTCAAATTATCGCAACCCTCAGCATTGGGGGTATACCACTTACCATCATCTGACACACTAATAATTTTACTTACTTGTTTTTCATCTGTCAGCAATTCTCCCTCATGCCTCTAACTAAAATGTGAGCTCCATGAGGGGTAGGATTTTCATCTACTTGTTCATTGCTGTATCTGCCACCTACCCATCTACACATGGCTTTGGAATTATTTCCTAAAGGTGTATTACCATGAAAAGAGATAATCAAGACAAAGAGTTGATCATTTCATAGTCTTTATTACCTGCTGTCAGATTGCCCAGCAAAGATATCACAACAATGTACATTGCAATTTAAAAAAAAGTATAAACATACCAGTTTCACCATAGCCTCAGCATTATTAAATTTTATTATTTTATCTAACCGAATAGGTGAGAAATGGCACCTCTGTGTTCTTTTAAATTTAATGTTCTTTGCTTGTTAGTGAGATCGAACCTTTTCCCCAAAATAACAGTTCCTAATATTTGGTTTCTTCTTGTGTAAACTGTCTCCTCATGTCCTTTGATCATTTGGTCCATCCTTTCAAAGAGCCTGGAAGTGCCCGTAGGTGGGTCTGAACCCTCGGCTGCAACAACAATGGATACTTATCAGCCATTCGCAGAATGTGGATCCTGCCACTGTGATTTCTGCCAAGGGACTCGAATTCCGACTGTGGTGTTTAGCACAGTCGAGTTAAAAGAATTTCAGCCCAGGGATCTTAAACAATCACCATTTCATCCTGTTGCCTTTAAACACATGATTAGGCTGAGAGGATGACGCCATGATGAAGGAGGCTCAAGTGTGAGGGGAGAGGAGCTTGTTTCTGCTTGGACGTGATTCAGTGTGTCACTCCTTGTTCAAAAACCTGAATCAGTCCTGTTGAGTTACCCAAGTTTTCTGACTCATCTCTCATACTTCCATCTAGATGAAGTGAATTATAAATAAACAAGAATGTTTTCTGGATGATGCTTTGTTCAGTACTTTGCTCTAAATTAGCCTTTTCGAGGCACCTGGAACTGGACAGAGGTCCTGACACCATATGAGATCCAGGCTGTAGAAACCTAGGCATCAACCCTCCCTCTTTCTCCCCAAACTTTAAGTCCAATCAATCACTAAATTTTGCCAAGTCTACCTGCTAAATATCTCTTGAACACATCTGGTTCTTGCCACCCAGGCTGCTACAATCTTAGCACAGGGGCTATGTCGCTCAGATTACTGCCAAACTTCCTCTCTGGGCATCTCAAAGCTACTCTTGCTTCTCTACAACCCATTCTCTACTCAGCAGCCAAACTGAGTGTTTCTATAAAGGCAAATCAGATCGTGGCACTCTTTTGCTTAAAACCCTCCAAGAGCTTTTCGATGCACTCAGAATAAAGCTCAAAGTACTCAACGTGTACAGAAGGCCCCGCACAAAGTGCCCTCTGACTTCTCCCACTCTGTATCTCACCACTCTGCCCTTTTCCTTTCCTGCCCCAGTCATGCAGGAATCCCCTTTAGTGCCTCAGTCTCATACCCTCCTTCCTCAGGGCTTTTGCAGCTGCACCCCTCCATCTGCAATGTTTGTCCTCATTCCCTTTGCCTGGCTAACTTGTAGCCATTCTTCAGATTTCAGCTTAAACATCACTTCTTCAGGAAAGCCTTCCCCGGCCACCTGAGGTTAGGTCACCAGGATCCCATTTGCAGCACTTTGCACACTTGTGATAATATAATGATTTATTTGTTAAGGTCTTCTCTCCTCCACTAGAATATTGACTTGAGGGCAGGGATCCACTCAGTTTTGTCCACCACCATGCGCCCAGCATCCAGCCCTGGGCTGGCACACACAGGGGACTTAGTAAACATGTGCTGATTGATTGGCAGGTAGGCCAACACAGCATGGTATCATTGGTCAGTTTTGAAGGGTTTATTCCCAGCTGGTTTAACAACTTTGAAACATCTTTCTTAAAGTCACAGGAATTTGAATTTTTTAGCTATATCTCTTAAATACTCCACAGGGTCACAAAATGAATGAAGCAGTGATTCTCTGTTGACTGTATAGCTAAGGTGAAGTCACTGGGCGTTACTACACTGGCTAGTATGACAGTGACACAACAACATGGAAGGAGATGGAGCCTCTTGCTGGTTGATTCATTAGCTATTTGGCAGGAGAGTGTCACATAGACCAGACCACTTAATGTTGAAGGTCTTCTCTTCCTCCTCCTTCTTCCTCTCTTTCTTCCTTCTCTCCTCTCTTTCTCTTTTCCCTCTACCACCTGCCCCCCTTCTTTTGTTTTAAAGGAGAGATGAGAACTATGAATGTTTATACAGCTGGGGGAAAAGATCCAAAGGAAAGGAAGCAACTAAAGATGCTAGAGAGAGAGGATAATTGGGCACCAGCTCGTTTATTCAACAAACATTTATCAGACATCTACTGTTTGCCAGGTACTTTGTTAATCAATAGTGACACAAAGATGAATAAGACACAGTCCTTAGGCTCAAGGGGCTCACAGGAAGAGAATGACACATAAACAGATAATGTTATTAACTATATAAAGCCTAGCAATGGATATGTCCAGTCTCTATACAGAATAATACACAAAGAAACATTAGTTGGTATCCAAAAATAATTGCAAAGCAACTTCAAATTTTATTGTAGTCTCTTGAGAAAAATGCCAAAAGGGGAATTACATAAATGATTTACAAGAAACCTTCTTAAAACCCTATTCTTCATTTCTTTTTCCCTCCTCGTGTCTGCTAAGGAGGATTCTGTCTTTACCTGTTAGGTTCCCAGATCATTGTACAGTGTCAGAATAATAGGGAGAGGTATTTCACCTATTCACTGAAGGTATTTTTCACTCTGCCCTAAAGCTTCTCTTTTCCTTCCCTCCAAAATGCCCCCAACTCTTCCCTAATCCACATCATCCTACCTCTTCTCTTTTCACTTTCTCCTGTCATCTTTTAAAGCCCATCTGCTCTCATCTACTGGTAACCCCCATCCTATCCAAAGTAAACCAAATCACTCAAGGCTTGGCCCTTCTCAGTCCCACCATTCCGCTGTTACTCTGACAGTGGACAATGATCTGGGAACCTAAAAGGCACAGACACAACCCTCCTTAGCAGGCAGGAGGAGAGAAAGAGATTGTGGATACTAATGCATTATTAATATTATTTTCCAGTCAAAGTTACAAAACAATGTGGTAAGTGAGTGACACAGTTATCTACAGGGAATAATGAGAAAACAGAGCAGGGACAAGCCAACCAGATCTTAAAGGATAGGGCATTAGCCAGGAAGAAAGGAGATGAGAAGGGCATTTCAGGCACAGCGAACAACATAAGCTAAGCCTAGAGATGAGGAAGAGCAATGTGAAGCTGGAGCAGGAAGGGACTAAGGATACAGACAGGGAGAGGAAGAGGAGTATCTCTTTCTTGGAGGAATGTTGAGAGGCAAAAAGAAACAGATGAAGTAGATGAGAAATCCCCACTGCCAGGCCTTGGTCTTCTCATCAAGGTTATCTTGGTAAGGAGACAGGGGAGTCTCCAGAAAAATAAAGGCTTGGTAATGCTGCCTGGGGTTGCTAGACAGCCAACAAGATGTGGCCACAGGGACCTCAGAGCTGCAAAAAGTCTAGCCAGGATGAACTCAGAGTGGGTGCATTGGCATGTTACGGCTTGAGTGACTTGATTTACTTCTTGGACAAATTTTTATGGCTGGGGGGACCGACAGAGGGGACGGTCAGGGGGTGAAGGCTGTTGCACAGCCCCTGAAACTGGTAGGCACTCAGTTCAAGTTTGTTGAGTGATATTCATAAAACCCAACGGAGCAGAGAAACAAGTGTGGCCAGAGAGGACCAGGGTACAAGGTGGAGTACAAGGATGACTGTTACATTTGTTAACCTTCCAAATGTAGCCACCTAAACCTTCTGGGAGGAAGTGGAAAGACATGAGATTGAGGCAATCGACTAGTTCAATTCAGCAAACATTTACCGGGGTACAAGGCCTTGAGTAAGATGTTGTGGGGACTGCCAGGGTAAGCCAGCTGCCTTCAGGGAGCCTGAAGTCTTATAAAAATAATGCTGTACAAAGCATACTTTTGTAAAGGTGGCAACAGAGACACAAAGAAAAGAGGTCCAGTGCTATATAGACAGAGTTTCCATGACTAAAATTCAGGGAAGGCTTTTGGGCAGGCAGTGTTTGAGGTGGGCCTTTAGGATGGGCATGTATTTGAACGTTGGCTTTATTGGTAGGAAGGAACCTTCAAAGCACAGGGAATCTCTTGGGCAAAGGAGCAGAGGTGGGAGCATTTCAGATGCATTTTAGGGGATGGTGATGAATCTATGTGGCTGCAGTAGTTTGGCCTATGGGGAGTTAAGCCTGGAAATGTATGTCTGAGTTGATTTATGAGGGGCTTTGAACGTCAGGCAGAGAGATTTGGACTTCCTCTCTTTGCAAAGATAAACTGCAGAAGATTTTTGTGTGCAGGAAAGTGACATGAGCCTACCAGTGTTTTAGGCAATGGCTATAACATTTCAAACATACAAGATTAGGTACTGAAATGGCACCTTCTTGTCCAGCTGAGGAGAAAGAGATTCTAATTACATAATTTAATTCATTAATAGGGAGAAGGGGCTCTTACTTCCCAGGGCCAGCCATGACCCTCTTCCAATTTTATAAACAGACTAAAAAACAAAAAACCAAGTCTCCAGACCTAGATCTCTGGGAAAGCAGAAGTAAATACTGCCACAGGCTTGCTTTGTTTTCCCAAGAGAGGTCTCCCAGGCGGTTTCTCTAATTATCTAGGAAAAAAATTTTGTTTTTCCCTTTAGAGTTCAGCTGAGCTGGGGGGAAAACTGCAGTATTACCTTAGATTCTCCAGCTTTGGTTTGGGCACAGTATTAGTCCCTGAGGGACGCCCTCGCAGGTCTCTGAGCAAGGTGTCTCTAGGCATTTGTTCCCAGCAACAAGGAGGAAGCTTAGAAGCAGGAGACACGGGTGCTCTGCAAAGGGCTTATTTTAAAAAGAAAGAAAAAAGGCAGGGAGGGAGCTCTGTTCATTTCTTTAGTGTAATTCTGTAGGAAAACTAGTCAAGGTGGTAGCCGTGCCCTGAACTCTGGTCAGGACCTCTGGGCCAGAAAGCGCCTGAGCGTTATACCCAAGGACGGACAGCGGTTGTGTGGTCTCCCGCCCGCATCACTAGGCACTTAATTCCGCCAGGCTCCCATGGGGGGGTTGCAGCTACAGCCTTGAGCTCCGCGCAGCCAATAAGAAACCAGAAATTCCCACCCGTCTGGAATTTCAACCAATCGGCGCCCAGAACTTTAGCTTGCCAGCCGGCGTCTCATTGTCCGAGAAGGGAGGCAAGCCCCGTTAGAGTTGCCAGTAAAGGACATGGCTGCAGCCCCTGGAGGAGGGGACGTGAAGTGAGGAGGGGGCAGGGAGGGGAGAGGACGCGGGAGAGGAAGACAGGCCCCTGGGTCCCGGTAAGTACGAGAAGGCTCGTGACCCGAAGCAAGGGGAGCAAGGGGGCGTGGGGTTCGGCCTTCCGCGTCCTCTGGATTCTTGGTCGAAGCGAGGGGAGTCTGGGGTCTGCACCCAGGGATTGGCCTTGGAGGATCCCCTCGAGGTGGGGTCAAGGGACTGGCTCTTGCCTCCAGCTCTTGGCTGTTTCCTTCCCCCGCGTGCTCACACTTGCCCTCGGCCCTGGCTTGGCCCCTTGGGGGTCCCCCGTCAGAAATCGAAGCCTCCCGCCAACAAAGAATCCCTGCCCCAGGTTTGTCGTGGCTGGGCCCTGGCCCAGAGGGCTTCCAATGCTTATGTCCAGTGTATTTATAGACCTCTGCGAGTCCCCATCCCTGGCCCCAGTTCAGACCGTTGTATCCCCTGCGCGCGCTCTCAGCTGCTGCCCGGCCCTTGTGCTGCCCGTGTACCCCGTGCCCAGGTGGATGGAGCCGAGGGGCTTCTCAACCCTGAGCAGCGACCTTGCAGTTTGGAGCGTGCCCTGCTTTTTGTTGTCCTTCCGTCTTTCCAGAATCTTTTAAAGACTTCTGAGAAGCAACCATAGGAATACAATATTTGCCATCCTATAAACTGATTTCTGTGCTGTGCCCTCAGTCCTCTGCCTCACACCCCTCAAGTCCAGTCTTACAGTCCTCGTGTGCCACGATGTGAGCTCCTGCCTGGTGCCCGTTGCCGGGTGCCAGATGCGAGGCAAACCCTGCTCTTCTTTCATTGGTGTGTAACCACAGGCTGCACTTTGGCGTGCTCATTGATTTGGTCACGTGCTGCTACATCCCACCCTCTCTTCCGAGTTTTCGTGTGGCTCCAGGGGAAAAAAGGAGGGAGCTGTCTACTGAATCTTCTCCTTCTAGTATGTGATTTGGGACATTGGAGGAGATGATAGTTTTCTCATCCTTTATCCAAGAGACTCAGCTTTAGTGACATAGTTCAGTTATTCCCAGGGTACTCTTAGAAGATGGAAGTGGGGAGGGGGGAGTTTTTTCTTTTTTCTTTTACACATGTGGAGACTGTTGGGAGGGGCAAAGGGGCGGGGCCAGGGTTACCCACAGCTAGGACTGGAACTCTGAAGTCCAGGTTTTTAACTTCTTTTTCCACTAAAACCAGTTGTTTCCTAGGTGTAATCTGAGCAAGTGAAGTTCCCTAACTTCTCTAAGCCTCCTGCAGGGTGTTTGTGAACAATAAATGAGATGATGTATATATAGGATCCTTATAGATAGGTATATATAGCATGGGGTCTACCACTTACTAGGTTCTTTTTTTTTTGCTGAGGAAGATTTGCCCTGAGCTAACATCTGCTGCCAATCTTCCTCTTTTTTTTTTTTTGTATGTGAGCCATCACCACAGCATGGCCACTGACAGACGAGTAGTGTAGGTTCACACCTGGGAATTGGGCCGGGTCACAAAGCAGAGCATGCTGAACTTAACCATTAGGCCACCAAGGCTGGCCTTACCAGGTTCTTAACCCATTCTTGCATTCCTTAATTTTAAATAACCAGCAGGTAGTTCACTGGCTAATTTCTTGCATTAGTATTTATTGTGGTCTCTCTTTGTATTTTGGGGTGTAAATGATTACAATGATTCTCAGTTGAGAGGGCAGGAAGGGGTGGAGTCAGGGCAAGGTAGCCTCTTCCTCTGTCTTTTGGGCACCAGTGTCATTAGAGATGTTGTTAATGAGAATATGTTGTGTATGAGAACAGTGTGGAGGCAGAAGAAGCTTGAGAACCACTGAAGAAAGAAATACCACTGTGGTACGTCTTTACGATAATCTTGGCAAAAGAAGGGCCAATCTTAGTATTCCGAGGTAGTTTTAATTTTTTTTTTTAAACAATGGTATAGGTTCATTTATCTAAAGAGTTAAATAAAAGTGATCCGTGGAGTAAAAAAGTTTGAAAATCACTATAAAGATCAGAACACATCAGGACCTAGACTATCATTAACCCTGGAACAGGGGACAGCATGTTCAAGTAAAATCCACAAATACTCTGCCAGTCTTGTTTTAGCAGCTATGTTAGCTTTCACTTCCTTGCTCACTGGTTCTTTTTGTCAGAACTTCAAATAGGGATACTTGTGGATTCCATGGAGCAGTGCATTGACCAGGGAGGTGAAGTACAAACCATCCCTTTGATAATCAGTTGCCAAATAATTGCGAGTTAACTGTCCTTGAACCCACCGCCCCCACCCCGCCCCTTGTTTGTGGTGACCTGACATCAGAAGATTAGACTGGGAGAGCCAGGGCTGGAAGAAAACAGAAAGCCCTTCACATTTCTATTTTGAGAAGTTGCTAGGGAGTGCCAGCTCCAAGTGTTGAAAATCAGCCTTTTGGAAAGCTTAACTCCTGCAGAACTAATGAGAAATGAAGGTCGCAATCCTTCAGTTCCTCCCCACTGCTCTTTCCTTGATGTTGGGCTTGGGAAACAATTTCTGAAGGGAGAGGGAGGAGCGCTAATGTAAATATTACCTATACCCAAGGCTTTATTGAACCTCACCTGGTGAGTCGAGTATGCACTCTTAGGATAGCAGTCCGAGTTGGGAAGACAGCCTCTAAATCCATTCCTGGTGTTCAGTGAGAAGGTTCCAGCTCACGGTTGGCTCTTCTCCACTGGTATATGTGTGTCAGTATTTTTTTATCTTGTTATTGTGTCAACGTTGTCTTCATGAGAGAGTCTTTCTTTACCTAAAAGATAGGCTCCTGTAAAACTATTGTTTGAACCGTGGTTTCCGAGCAGGCCTGGATTTGTTTACAGGAGCACAGGTGAACTAAAGGGTAGGCCATGGCTGCAGCGGGAGTGTTTTTCTTCCAAAGGGATCTGCCAGCCAGAATGTGTGGTTTGGTGATCAGGGGTTTGTGTAATAATAAGCTTTGCCTGTGGCTGCTGAGACAATAGAAAACAGTATGGGTCACATGACATGGCAGGTAGAGTAAGCGCCAGATTTAGACCCGGCCTGAGGCCTGTGTCTCACACTGATTGCTTTGGCTTTTACTAGCTCCAAAGGCCAGAAGTGACAGGGGGAGAAGGGGGTGCCCAAGGGAAGGAGACCTTTAAGAGCAGCCTTTGGAAAACCAGAAATCTTAGTGTAATTATATGAACTCAGTTTTCTTAATTTCAGAATCTTCTTGGAAAAGAGATCTGTGATACCTTCCTTAGTAGGGAGATAAACAGAAAAATACTGGGAAACACTTGGAAAAGATATATGCAGAAGAGAGACTCAACGGTGTGTTTAAAAGAGCATAAACATTCCTAAAGTTGACATGGAACCCAAGGGGGGAATAGTGGATAGTAACATAAGGCAGAGTCTATTGTGAAATCAGAATCAGAAGTTGCTGATTTTTTTTTATTGTAAAATATACTTAACATAAAATTTACCATTTTAACCAGCTCTGTGGCATTAAGTCCATTCACATTGTTATGCAACCATCACCACCATCTACCTCCAAAACTTTTTCATCTTCCCAAACTGGAACTCTGTCCCCGTTAAACAATAAGTGCCTTTTCCTCCCCTGGCCCCAGTCCCTGGCACCCAGCCTTCTACTTTCTATCTCTATGAATTTGACTACTCTAGGAACCTCAAATAAGAGGAATCATACAATATTTGTTCTTTTGTGATTGGCTTATTTCACTTAATGTAAGGTCTTCAAAGTTCATCCATGTTGTAGCATGTCAGAATTTTCTCCCTTTTAATACAGACCACATTTTGTTTATTCATTCATCTGTTGGTGGACACTTGGGTCGCTTCCACCTTTTGTCTAATGTGAATAATGCTGCTATGAGCATGGGTGTACAAAATGTCTGTTTGAGTCCCTGTTTTCACTTCTTTTGGGTATATACTGAGAAGTGAGAGGTTGCTGATTTTTTAAAAATATATTTGATAGTACATTCACCTGGCTTGAAAACCAAAAGGCAGAAAGTATATACAGTGAAAATTCTCCCACCCACTCCTGTCTCCAGCCCCTCAGTTCCAATTTATTAATTTCTTCTTTTGTGGGTTATGCTTTTGGTATTAAATCTAAGAAATCTAACCCAAAGTCACAAAGATTTTTTTCCTATCTTCTCTTCTAGCAGTTTTATAGTTTTACATTTAGGTCTATGATCCATTTTTAGTTAATTTTTGTATGTGGTGCAAGGTATATTTCCAAGTTCTTTTTTTTTGCATCTGAATATTCAATTGTTCCAGCACCACTTGTTGAAACTATTAGCTTTTCTTCACTAAATTGCCTTTGCACCTTTCTTGAAAATCAATTGACCATATATGTCTGGATTTATTTCTAGACCCTCTATTACCAGGCCAATACCACACTGCCTTGATTACTGAAGCTTTTTAAACCTTCAAGTCAGGTGGGGAAAGTCTTCCAACTTTCTCTTGGGGTAGTCTAATTTGAATGTCTCTTATGGGTGAAGTTGAGCATCTTCTCATGTGTAGAAGCTACTGGATTTCTTGATTCCATAATCTCTCAGGGTTAGAAGAGACTCTTTCTTATTTGCTACCTGATGTATTTATTATCTCCATAATTTCCCAGCCTCTTCCTGGATCCCTCTAGTGATGGGGAGCTCATTGCCTCTCAGGGCAGCCTGTTCCATTTTTTTATACAGTTCTAATTATGTAAAAGATATTGCTCATATGAAGTCCCAATCTGCCTCCCTATAGCTTTTTCCCCTTAATCTTGTCCCTGTTTTTGGAGCCTTCCAGAGTAAGCCTGGCTCTTCTTTCACCTGGCAGTCAACGTGCCCTTCTAGCCCTGCTCTCACCCCGTGTATTTTTGGTGTACTGGCTAAGCATCTTCAGTTCTTTCCACCATTTCTCATGTCATAATTTCTCCAACCTGGTTGTTGCTGTCTGGAAGCCTTCCAGTTTTGTCAGTGTCTTTCTTAAAATGTGTGATGCACAAATGAACAAAATGTTCCAGATGTGCTCTGGCGCATACAGGAATCAGACTTACCTCTCTCATTTTGGAGACATGGCATGTCTGTTAATGCAGCCTAAATGTGAATGAATTTTGGGCGACCATGTCACTTGTACTGAAATTGCATATAACTAAGCCATTTATAGTAGTTTTATATAGTAGCTTTTGAACCTAAACACAGGACTTACTACGGAATCTATTTCAGTTAAATTGAATCTATTAGATTTGGCCCATCATTACAGCCTGTTGAAATCTTCTTGGATCTTGACTTTGATCTCCTTTCCAGGTTGATACTATCCAAGAATTTGATTAGCATACCATCTGTTTCCTCACCCAAGTCATTGATAAAAGTAGTGACTAGGATGCCACCAAGGATAGAACCCCGAGGCTTGGTATTAAAAACCTCCTCCCTCGGGCCGGCTGGTGGCATCCGGTTAAGTTCCCGTGTTCCTCTTCGGTGGCCTGGGGTTCGCCGGCTCGGATCCTGGGTGAGGACCTGCTCATCACCCATCAAGCCATGCTGAGGTGGTGTCCCACATAGAAGAATCAGAAGGACCTGCAACTGGGATATGCAACGGTGTGCTGGGGCTTTGGGGAGAAAAAGGAAAGAGGAGGATTGGCAATAGATGTTAGCTCAGGGCCCATCTTCCTCAAAAAAAAAAAAAGTAAATAAAAACCTCCCTCCAGCTGAACATCAGTCTGTCAATTAGTACTCTTTGGGCACACCTATTCAACTGAATATAAGTCCACCAAATTGTAGTTTTGGTGTGTTGGGTGTGGCTAGAGTGCAAGCACAGCTAATGAAGGTTGTATTAGAAGGGATAAGAAGGACAGCCAACTCCCTACCTTGCCCTCAGCCTGAACCTCGGGCGCCCACTTAGCTCTTTTTTGTGCTGGTTCTGAGCTTGGCAGCAGGAAGCATTCAGCCCTTTGTTTTCATAGCTACTGTGCCACCTTCGTCTAGATACTTATCATGGCAAACCAAGATTATTGTTAACTTCTTCTTACTTTTCTGCTTGTAATTTCTTTCCCTTCCCACTGTGATCCATTCTGTCTTTTTTTTTTTTTTTTGGTGAGGAAGATCAGCCCTGAGCTAACATCTGTTGCCAGTCTTCCTCTTTTTTGCTGAGGAAGCTTAGCCCTGAGCTAACGTCTGTGCCCACCTTCCTCTATTTTGTGTATGGGATGCTACCACAGCATGGCTTGATGAGTGGTGTGTAGGTCTGCGCCCGGGATCCGAACCCTCAAACCCCGGGCCGCCCAAGTGGAGTGTGCGAATGTAACCACTAAGCTACCAGGCTGGGCCCTATCATCTTAAAATACTGGGACCACTCAGAAGTAGTCACCACTGTGACTACTCAGGGTCTCTTTGTTTTGGCCTTCAAGGGCCTCTGCATTTGGGCCCCTGATTCCCTGTCCTATGTGGCCCTTCTTTTCCTCACTCTTACCTACTCAGGCCTTCGGCTCTAACCAAACAGGTCGGATCCACCGTCTCTGAAAAAGGCTCCTGGATTTCTTCCTTGGTGCCTTTGTTGGGACTTCTAGTTCTTGCTTGGGTTGCTCTCCCGCTTCTCACTCCTAGGCACCTGTTTGCAATTCTCATTCAATACCAACTTGAGTTTTAGTTATCTTTTTTCATAATAGCCAAAAACTGGCTATATTATAAATCCCTCTAGGGAAGGGACCGTGTCTTATACTTCTTTGAAAACAGGACCATTCTTTACACTTATTAAATATATGCAGTTATTACACACAGTAGGCACTTGATAAATGTTTGTTTCCTTCATTTTCTGTTCTCTTTCATATCCCCCTAATCCTGTGTGTGCTAGGCAGTGCAGAGCTTGGTTGAGCTGATTTAGTTTGATCTCAGATCCCACCTTACTTTTTAAAATCAACTCGATTGAGGCAATATTTACACACAATGAAATGCACCTACTTAAGTATATAGTTCAAAGAATTTTGACAAACGTGTATACCCCTGTAACTACCACCCGCAATCAGGATATTGAACAAGAGATCCCTGTGCCCTTTGCAGTCATCCCCTCCCTCTGCCCCAGGCCACTCCTGATCTGCTTGCTGTCACTGTGGATTAGTTTTACCTGTTCTGAATTTTATATAAATGGAATCATACACCAAGTACTCTTGTGTCTGGCTCCTTTCATTCAGCAAGTGTATTTGAAATTCGGCTGTGTTGTTGTGTGTGTCAGTACTTCATTCTGTTTTGTATGGATATGCCACAGTTTGTTCATCCGTTCACCTGTGAATGGACACTGGATTGTTTCCAGTTTTTGGCTATTTTGAATAAAGCTGCTATGAACAATTCTTTTTGAGGACATATGTTTTCATTACGGGGTCATAGAGTAAGTGTATACTTAACTTTATCAGAAACTGCCAAAATGTTTTTCAAAGGGGTTCTACCATGTTCCATTCCCACCAGCAGTTTATGAGTTCATATCCTCCCCAACACTAGGTATTGTCAGTCTTTTTCATTTTGGTCATTCTAAGGGGTGTGTGTTAATATTAATACTGATAAATGTATTGATATAAATATTAATGTTATTTAAATATTAAATAATTAAAGTCTTCCAATCCATGAACATGGTATATCTCTCCATTTATTTAGGTCTTCTTTAATTTCTCTCAGCAGTGACAGATCTTACATATATTTTTCTTAAAGTCATCCCTAAGTATTTCATAGGTTTTTTTTTTTGTACTATTGTAAGTGATACTTAAAATTTTTTATTTAAATATATTTCATTATAGCATATAGAAATTTAATTTATATTTGTATTTTGACCTTGTATCCTACAACCTTGCACACTTATTTGTTATAATATCTTATTTGTAGATTCCTTAGGATTTTCTACACATATGATCTGGTCTTCTGCTAATAAAGACAGTTTTACTTATCTCTTTACAATCTTTATGCCTTTCAGTTTTTTCTTCTCCTTCCTTTTGAGTCCTCATTCCTGACCCAGGAGGACTTTGTATTTCTTGTCTACTGATGATAGTAATGGCAGCTGTTTATTAAGACCTACTACGTGCCACGGGGCCGCCCGGTGGCGCAGCGGTTTAGTTCGCGCTTGGCAGCCCGCGGTTCACGAGTTCGGATCCCGGGCGCCCGTGGATGCACTGCCTGTCAGCCATGCCGTGGTGGCGTCCCATATAAAGTGGAGGAAGATGGGCACGGATGTTAGCCCAGGGCCAGTCTTCCTCAGCAAAAAGGGGAGGATTGGCAACAGATGTTAGCTCAGGGCTGGTCTTCCCCACAAAAAAAAAAAAAAAGACCTACTACGTGCCAAACACTGTACTAGAGCCTCCACATGTAATATTTTAGGTAATTCCTGTCTCACCACTGTGCAGTAGGTATTGTCATTTACATTCTATGGACAAGGACCCTGAGGCTGAGAGAGACAGTGATTCTCCAAGGTCATTTGGCACTTGATACGTGTTGGAGACAGGATTTGAACCCAGGGATATTTGGCTTTGAAGCATGTGCTTTTTTTCACAATGGGCCGGGAGAACTGGCCCTTTAAGGATACAGCTGCTGGTTTCAGATCAGACAGTTAAGGACAGCTCTCTCCCAGAATCCCACGTATGGAGTGATGGGAAAACAGAGGCTTAGAAAAATGTCCTGCTCCTGGCTGCCCTCAGTGAACTGCTGTGGTTCCAGCTGGCCGCAGAGTTATTTCACTCTTGGAGTGTTGGCAGAAAGAGTTAAGCGCAATCCTCATATGGCTCCTGGTGCCCTTCCCTGTGTGGTGACTACCTCATCCAGCCCCTGCTGGGATGGGGTGTCATGGGGACCTCGAGCTGTACTCGTAAACAGGGCCTGGGCAGCCTGAGTCAGAGTGGCCTTGGGGAGAAGTGGATTTGGCCTCTCAGGATCCCGTTTCAGTTGGCTGCCAAAGACCAAATGTCACTGCAGCGCGAGGCTGCTTCAGCGTCACTGTCTCTGACCTTTGGGGCTAGCTCAGCTTTGAAAGCCCTGGCTGGAAAGGCAAGGGCAGGGAGAGACTTGGTGGGACAGGCCTGGGATGTCAGCACTGGGGCCACCTTGCGAGGAATTAGATGGGATTTTGGAGTGGAGCTGCTGACAGCAGAGCCTTGGCCTCCTGGCTGGGGGTCCTCCAGACACAGCTTTTTTTATTGTTTCTAGACAGCTCTCTTGTGGATCAGTTCTTCTGGGCTTCTTAACGAGACTTTGCTGCAGGCCCCTGAAAGAACTGCCCTAGTCAGCAGGTTAGTGCTTTCTCCACGAGTAGTCACTGGGCACCAAACCAGATTACTCAGTGGCACTCTTTACCCAATCTTCATTTTCCAGATTGTTGTCGGATTGGGTCCCCCATCCTTATGGACATCTTCCCAGGTGCCTGTTGAGCACTGCCCTGTTGGCAAACTGCACGCGAGGCCCAGCTGTCTGTGGCCATGGATGTGTTGGCATGTGTGGTGTGTTTCCCAGCAAATGGAAATAGATGGATGCCGTGCTCCTGGTGGCAGCGGTGGAATGAGCACGTCTCTGCTTTCTATCAACTCCCCACCACTCTCCCAATTATTCTAGTTGTATTTAGATTCCACTTTACCATAACGCTAACCTTCACTTCTTAAAAAGCTGATAAGCCAAGGCTTTTCCTGCCTGCTGGAAATCAGTGAGTTAAGGAGTACGCATGGAACGAAACATGTGCCTCTGAAAGTTAGGGTTAAAAGAGGAAAGCTTGCAGCCCTCCAGCATGCCCTCCGTAGCCCTCTCCCTCCTGACCTCAGAGAGTGGAATTCATCCGAATCTGACTGCCATTAGCACGGGGCCGGCCGGGGCCCTGGTGGTCAGTGGGGCCAGTTCTGTTCCATGCACCACTCTGTTGTTCAGATGGTACTGTTGTGTTTCCCAGTAGCCGCCGTTCCAGCAACCTGGACTTATTGGATCTCTTTCTTCTTTTTTCCTAGATGCTGTGACTGTGACAGAGCCACTAGGGTTTGTACATGTTGGGGAGGAGCCTTCCTTTCGGGGGTGACCACATTCCTCTGGGCATGCCTGCAGTACTCTGGGCCCATGGACCTGAAGGAGAAGCATGCGGTAGGCCACATGTCTCTCTGTTTGACTCTCCCGACTTGTATTTGCCTGTGAGGTCCTCATTTGGGGGTGTTAAACCACAAGTGGGAGAGGGGTACGGCTCTGAGGCTTGGGGTATCTGTGATGCCCTCTGAGAGGTTGCTATTGCTCAGCTGGAAAGCACACACTCAGGAAGCTGTGAATACAGGACGAAGGGTGGACCTGTTAACACAACTGCATGGGAGCAGGTTTCTGATTTGGGTTGGCTCCAAGCCTGTTTCCCACTTCTTGCCCAGGGCTGTGTAATTTCGTTTGTTTGCTCTTTGCTCGGGCTCTGCCCCAACCTGCTGAGCCATGTTGAGTACTGTTGGGCACCCTCTCTGTGGTTCGGGAAGAGCGCCCCACTCAGACTCCAAACACAGCTGCGTAATCAGCTGGAGGTGTGCAGCCAGGGGTCTGTAAGCTCGGCACAGCCTGACTCAGGTGCACCAGCCTCCAGGGACACCATCTCTGCGTGGAGGTAGATTTGTCGTCAGAGTACCCCTCTCCCGTGACGAAGACTACCCTAGAGGAGGTCCTTTTGTCTCTTGCCTGGACTTCAGCCACACTTTCCTAACAGGTCACTCTGTCTCTGATCTCCTTCCTCCACTCAGCTGTTAGAGAAAGCTATCCAAAATGCAGAGCTGACTTTTGGTCACCACTACTTAAAAGTCGTCAGTGGCTCCATGCCACCTGCTGAAACCTTTAGGGTGGTGTACAAAGCCCTTCATAATCCCGCTCCTGCCCAGCGGCCCAGCGGCCCTAGCCTCCCCTGCCTTGGCCTTTACCACTAGTAATTTTGAATGCTTCAGAGTTGGGGCATGCATTCCACATTTAGGCTCTTACCCTAAAATGGTCCCCACCCTCTTTCCTAGCAAACTCCTACTTTTCTTTCTTCAAGACCCATTTTAGGCATCACATTCTCCAGATAAGGCCTCTTCCCCTCCACAGAGGTCACTTGTCAGCGTTCGTACTTGCCACACTGTATTGAAATAATCTGTCTATCCCACTTTATCCCAGTATCCCTGGCTCCTGGCATAGAGCCTGGCATGTAGCAAAGGCTTAGTAAATATTTATTGACTTGAATTTATGGATAGTGATCTTTCTGGCAAAGAAATCATGGGAGGTTTGGAGAGGGAGCTGTGGGTCCACACCCTGGACCTCTGGTGGTGCCTGGCTGATTGCTGACTTGTTCAGCTCCAGTCTTCACATGCCTCTGGACCAGCTGTGGAACAGGCTCGTGGACCTGAACTTGAGGCAGGTGTGTTCAGCATCCTGTTCACAGACACCTCTGGCTGCTCTACAGGTGTCCACACTAGCAGTGATTAGCACAGAGTGACAGCTACACTTGCCTCTCCCTTAGCCTGGGTGCAAGCCTGCTGCATACAGTTGCAAGGGCTGTGCACTGCTCAATTTCAGGGAGTACCCTCCTAGAGGCTATGGTGTCGTGCAATGTGGTGGCCTGCCTGGGGGAGGCTGAATGTCCCCAAAACAGGACAGTATTGTCTTCTGGTTCCAGCCTGTTGCTGAAACACCAGTTGCTAGTGAATTGGAGAAAAAGAGTTCTGTGATCCAGGGGGCTGGCTTCTCAAGCCTGAGAAAGAACACTTTAGTGCGCAGGCTGGATAAGCTCTCAGGAGCCACTTTCCTGGAGGATTTTTCTCTATCTTCTTTCTCTTTCTGGATAGATGAGTCCTGAACTAGAAAGCATCTTCACCATTGTCATCAGCCATATTTGTGGAATGCTTCCTTTGGGTTCCTTGAGGAGGTGGCCCCTGGCTTGGAGACGCTACAGTCTGGTTGAGGAATTGATAGTACAAGCAGCTAAGTCACAGAACTGCAGGGTTTCCACCTGAGGTACCATGCGAGTTGATAGATAGGCTTCTAGAGATAATCCACATGGCCTCCAACAGTCGAAGGCTTTCTGGAGGAGTAGGAGTGGGAGGGCTGGTGTGGTGGTGGTTGATGGTAAGATGGCCTGTTGCCGCCTGGTTGTAGCCCAGGATCGGTTTGGCTGTTGCTGGTTGATTTTCTGCCCCCTGCCCCCCTCTCTTTATGACCCTCCCATCCTCAGTGTCCCCCTCGGAGCCTCCTCTCCTGTCTCCTGTCCTGCAGCCCGTGGTGGCTTGCTGTAGCAGTGACGGCCCGGGTTTCTGCTTCTTAGATGCAGAGTTCGCCTTCACTTGCTGAAGTGGGCAGTGTAGGAAGGGGGCAGGATGGGAGAGGGCTGCATGGGGGGCCCTGCAGGACACCCGGGTCAGACCCCGTGAGCTGATCGCACAGGAGGGCCTGTCGCACAGGAGGGAGAGTGTTCGCTTACTTGTGGTTTCCACAGATCAGTGCCTTGGTAGAAAACTAAAGGGGAAGTACGACCTGGGAGCAGAGGACAGGGGGACAGGAGTTGACAGTTTGCTAAGGCGGCAGCCATCCTAAGAGTGGCTGGCTCAGAAGGTGACCCCTCCTATCCCTGGCCTTCCCCTCATGGGGACTTCGTGCCCTTAAACTCTTGACTGCATGGCCCCTCCTTTTCTGTCCCCATTCAGCCCTGGGATTGGCACAGGCCCCACGGGGAGCTGTGTTAGAGAAGGGGGAGGGGAGAGGCCAGCTTGAACTCGCTGAGGCTCTCTCTCCCTGCAGCTCAGATGGTGTCGTCTAGGAAACAGGGCCCTGGAGACACTTGCTCGGGCTCCAGCCTGCGCTCCTGAGTTATTGGACCTGTTAGGCTGCTTCCTCTCCCTCGGGGTTTTGCAGCCCCATCCTAAGGGTGGCTGGGACTTAGGCAGAGAAGTTTCCTGTCCACTCCCAGGGCCTTCTGCCCCTCCTTCACCCAGGAGGTCGGTGCTGGGAGCTTCCTGTGTCAAACTTGGCGTCCTAGAGTGATGTGTAGGCTCTGTCTGATGCTCCAGAAGTGCTGAAGCGGGATCCCAGGTCACCGGCCTCCTCTTTCCGCTGAGATGAGGCCCAGGTGTCCGCAGGCCATCTCCTGGTCCCAGTGGCGCTTACGCACGTGTGTCTAAGTGCGGCTGGACGTTCATCAGCTGCTGGCCAATCTCTGCATTCGCATTGATTAGCGGCTGTTGGAGCGCCCCCCCACCCCCCCGCAACCTGGTGGGAGGGGTTGGGTCCTAGGCATTGGGATCTTCAGAGGCCCTTCTTTTTGGCTGGCTCTTCCCTCTTCCCCTGGATTCTTCTGCTGGATTCTTCCGCTAGCTCCCTGACCCCCTGCTCTGCCTCCTAGAAATCACTGCTCCAGTCTTCTCAATTGCCAGTTTTCCCTGCTCCACGCAGGATGTGCTGCTATTAGTAACTTGCAAGTCCCCTCTCCCCTCCTTCCTGTGGCTCTAAGGTAGAGAGAGCTGTTGTTGGCGTGGCTCCATGCTAGGAGTTTCTGAGTGATTTGGGGGAGCTCTCGTGGATGGCAGGCTCACCCCAGTGGGGTTCCTAACCTTGCCCAGTGATTTGGGGCCGAGGAAAGGTAGTCTGGGAAGAGAGCCCAGGTACTTCTTGATGCCGGCAGTTGCTCTCAGGGCCCTGGGCCAATAGCAGCCATTTCCTGCACAGCTTCTCCTCCCATGCATGCGTCCATACACCCCCGGCTGCATGTCGCCCCTCTGCTCACCCCTCAGTGACCTTCTCTGATGAGTGGGCCAAGCTTCTGGACATCTGGCAGAGCATCGTATAAACTTGCTCCTCTCAACGCCCTCTCTCCTCCTTCCCTCCCTCTTGCCTCTCCTCCCTCCCTCCCACGGCTGTGGCTGCCTCCTCCTCCCTCCCTAAATCTGCAGCGTGACTGGAAATAGGCTGAATTAATCAGCAGATTGAAGCTCCACTGCTGCACCGGATTCTCTGCAGCACCCGGCTCCTGGCTCACATGCTCTCTAGCTCTCCCCTCTTTATTCTCTTCTCTCGCTCTTTCTCCCTCTCTCTCTCTTTCTGTTCCTCTCTCTCTCTCTCTTTTTGAGGGCGGTGTTGGAAGTTCTGTAGCTGATCCCTGTGGCTCAGGCTCTATCCCATGCTCTTTAAGCAGGCAGAGCTATGGATGCCCCATCAGGGCAAACACAGCAAAGTGAGTATGCCGGCTTGGGTTTTACATTCTCTTACAAATGCCTTGTTCCCTGCTTTGTGTGGGAGGCTTGGGTGAGCGGTTGTTACACGTCTTGAAGATGGATGCTGAACTAGGGGCAGCTCCGATCACAAGGTAGCTCGGACTGAGGAATGAGACTGGGAATGGGAGCCAGAAAGCCAGCGTGTCTAGGGAGCTGCCAGCCAGGCTCCCGAGTCACCGAGAGCAGGACTCGAGCCGAGTTTCCCAGTGGGGTATCTGGTCAATGTATGCTGGGACCTGGCACAAGTGATGGGAAGCTCTGGGCCTGGGTGTCAACCCTCCTCAGGGCCAATAAGGGGACTTTTTCTGCTGGACCACATGAGTCATTGAGACAGGGGCAACCAGGGCTGGGGTGATGTCTTCCTGGATCTTGGTGCTGCAGGAGGAAGAAGATGGGTGAAAGTGCCAAGGTCAGCTTGAGCCCGGAAGAGGAGAAAGCTTGAGGCTGTGATTTGCCTGGCTGCAGACAGAGTCAATTTATGTCTGACCAAACTCAGAAGCGATTTATCATGACTGCTAAAAAAGACCCTGGTGTCTAGTGACTGAATCTCTGCTTCAGTGATTCACACATTATGTGGAGTCCAGCTTTGGGTCCCCTCCCCACCTGCACTAGCCAAGAAGGCTGTGACAGTGGGGACCTGGTGAAGGAGCCAGGCCCCAGCCAGGCCTAATTAATGGTTACCTGCTGTTGTCAAGGTCTAAATTTACAACCTGTCTACCTGAGCCTCAGGGACCTTGATTCTGCTTGCTCCTGAAACAGGTGGAGTAGGAAGGAAAAGAGCTGCTGTGCTGAGAGGACCTCAGAGGAGTCCTGAAGGGCAGGGGTTGGGGGCTTGGGGGCTTCCGACTCTGGGCCACCTGAGAAACCTGACAGGAGACCTCAGGTGTGTTGGCTCCCAAAAGGCTCATTAGACTGGCCCAGATGCTCAGCTTTGGGCCTGCAGAGCTGGTCCTGTTCAGTAGCAGATTCCTTGCGGTTCTGATTTAACAGATAGTTCTTTCACCACCCTGCTGCTCCCCTAGATCCCCATGTCCTGCCAGTGTCCCCCTCAGATGATGGAACAGGAAGAAGAAGCCCAGCTTACGATGGGCATTTGTTGCCAGCCTCTCCGGAGCCTTGAGTCCCTCTCTGTTGGGTCTGGTTGAGCCTGAGCAGTTTCAACAGTGGGATGGGGTTGGTTCTACCTGGAGAGCATCAGTGTAAGCGGAGAAGCAGGGCCTCGCCTCCCTCTGGTGTCGAGACCTCACTTAGCCAGCGCTCCTCATCCTGGCACGTCTCTGGAGATGCCTGGCAATGGGGCGGGCTGGGAGTTTCTGAGCATCTGGGAAGCAGGAAGACTCTCTTACTACTCGTGGGTGCTTAAGGATGGGGCAGCTTTTCCTCGCCCTTCTTGGCCCTGGTAGGCAAGAAAAGCACACCTCAAATTGCATGTGTATGACTCAGGTCCTTATTTCTCAAACCAACCATACTCATCCTTGCACAGTCTCCCCGTCGCGGCCCAGGCATACCCGGGTGCCCAGCCTAACTTGTGCTTTGAGAACAGCTGGCAGGGCCCACTCATTTGCCAGCCCTTCCTGAATTTCCTTCGGAAAGTGTGAGGGTCTTCCACCAAGTTCCTCAGCTTTGGCTCTCACACTACAGAGGGGGGAAAAGCCACAGCAAAATGAGAGAAACAGAAATTTTACCCAGAACTGGGACCTCCTGCCTGAGATGGGCTGAGGTGTTGCCATTCAGCGTCAGTGAGAGGCCGTGGCAGTTGGATAAGTTTGGTTGGGGCCGTGGAGAGTAGGCTGGCCCAGAAGTCTGTGTCCTCGCCCCGGGGCCAGCCTGTGCGGGCAGGCACTTTCTTTGAGAGGCATGTAATTACAGAACGGCTTATTTTTCCCCCCGCTGTGTTGTCTTTAATCGCCAGTCTGGAGTTGGTGCTCCTGGCCAGACACAACATGCGGGGGCAGACGCACGCAGTCAGCTCTGCGCTCCCCTCCCACCTCTGTTGGCCCTGCCTCAGGGGCGTCTGCCACCCTCTGGCCCATATCTCCCACACCTGGAGAGCAGCAGCCTGTAGGTTCTAGGAACATGGGGGCAGAAAGAGAGAATCGGTTGCTGGGCTGGGGAGGAGGAGGTCTTGGTTTGGGGGCACCTGGAATAAGGTGGCCGATGCCAGGGTAAGCAGAGGGGAATTGCTGGGTGTCCAAGGTCTAAAGGCCAGGCCAGAGGAGGGACTCCCCCCTGACTCTCTGGCTGCTTTTCTTAGCCTTGCCCTGCCTTCCTGAGCATGGTCCTCATTCCAGAACAGGCAGCTTCCCAAGTGACCTGCAACCCCCTGGGATTTGTCTGTCCCTTCCTTTCTGTGGCCCAGTGCTGGTCTCTTTGGCATGCAGCCTCTCCGCCTCTGCAGGCCAGCCCTTCCCTGCCTCTGGGAGGTTTCCTCACTTTATCATTCTGGAGGCCTGGCCTAGGCAAGCCCATCCTGGGAACTTCCATATCCCTCCTGCAGAGAGGGAGGGAGGGGGGCTCAGGAGGGCTCAGCCTGAGGAAGAAAGGGGCAGTGGGGAGGTGAGGCCCAGGAGGCCCTGCTTTCTCACCCGAGCTCCTGTTCACAGCGGCTGGGCCTTCCCATTCTCTTCTTCCCTGGGCTGGGAACCCCATCACCCTCTGGGCTGCCCCTTAGACACGAGAAGGCCTCTGGTCCCCTTTCCTTTTCTCTCTCCCTTCACAGCCTCCCGGAGGCTTCCCCTTCCATGTCGGGAGTCAAGGAGGCAGAGGTAGAGACTTTAGCCTTACCTGACACTCACTTGTCCTGGACCATGGCCTCGCAGGGCCGCCCCAGGATCACTGGCAAAGGGCGGTAGGTGCTTTGGAGTACAGTATTCACCCATGCTGGGGTGTGGGCCTCCTGCCCGGAGGGCCATTTCTTCCTCAGCTGAAATAACCAGTTATTCCCTCTGGGAAGAAGCAGCTCTTATCTTCATAATCCCCTAAAGCCACTGTGGAGAGACGGGATTAGGTGAGATTTAGGGAAGGGTTATGGGAAGTCTTGGGCCAGGCTGGCTCTGAAGCCCGGCCTCATCCCTCAGGCCCAGAAATTTGGCAGGAGGCCAGCGTGGGGCTCCACTCAGGTATATCCTACCAGCAGGTCCACAGTGTGAATGCTCCCCCGTCCAGCAGCCCCTTCTAGTCGTGAGATGTGTGTCCTGCAAGGGGTGAGGCTGCCAAGGGGAGGAATGGCTATGGAGACAGGTGCGGAGGAGGAAATCCAGAACATTAGTGGGCAAAGCCAGGGCAGGACCCCAGGCAAGGCAGGTGTGCAGATGATGGGAGTGGAGGGGAGGACAATGAGCAAGGCAGCGAGGCATCACTGGCTCAGCTGCCCCGGGTCAGGACTCAGTAATAACTCCAAGTCCCTCTCTTGTGGCCAGGTCTAGGGCTTCGCTCCTCTTGCTCAGGAACTTGTCCTGGTGGAAGCTCACATTGGTGCTCTTTAGGTGACCCCTGGGAGACTCACTTCTCGCCCAGGCACTGACTTTCCTGGGAATATTCTTTTTCTTAGGTCCTCTGGGTTGGGGGTCTGTGCATTAGATTCAACCTAGGGTAGGCCTCACCTCCAGAAGTTTTCATTTAGTAGGTCTGGGATGGGTCCTGAACATTCATGATTTTAAAAGCTCCAGGAATTTCTGGTACAGATCCTGAGTTGACAACCCCTGATTAAGGTTTCATTGGGATCAGTGATGAATGAATGTGCATTTGTTCATTCATTCATTCAGCGAGGATTCATTGAGCTGCTGCTGTGTGCCAGGCACTGCCCTAGCAGGCGGGAGGGGTGCGGAGATGGGAGAATTCGGTACCTGTTTTCAAGGCATTGACAGTCTAGTGGGAGAGCCAGACAAGTAAATCTGTGATGACAGTTCTCTACGATGGACACTCTGGGCCAGGTTGCTCAGTGTGCTGTTGGACTACAAACCTCCCCCTATAAGTGCAGCCCTGGGTTTTGGGAGAATTTCCCAGCGTGGGTGATGTTTCAGCTGAGACTTGAAGGAGAAGTAGGAGTTGTCTAGGGCAGGGAGTGTGTTCTTGGCTAGGAAAATATATCAGGGTATTTGCACATGGGCTGGAGGAGCATGGCCTGCACCAGGAATGGCAGGAAAGGAGGCTGGAGAAGCTGGCAGATCGCAGATCGTGCTCAGTAGTCTGGGCTTAATTTTAAAGGTGCGCGACGTCAGCTGATCAGACGAGCCCTCACTCTGGCTGGGGTGTTGCAGCTGGTTTGGAAAAGGTAGGGACTGGGGAGGGGGGGCCTGGAGGGAGGGTAAGGATTTTCTAGTCTAGGGTGTTCCAGCTCTGGCCTGGGTGCCTGGGCGAGATGGTACCTGCAGAAGGAGGGGTGCTGACGTGCAGGGAGGGCAGGGGGCGATTTCGGGGTTTTGGACATGTGGACTCATAGGTACCTGTGACACAGCTATGAGGCAGTTCAGTAAACAGGTCAGAATTCAGGGTATTGGTCAGGCTAGAGGTAAAATTTAGGAGTTATAAGCTTGGTGGTGGTGGGTGAATCCATGACTGTGGCTGAGATTGCTCTGGAAATGTATATAAAGTTATTAATATGTGGAAAGATGGACTGTGGGGTAGATGGAGGGGAAAGGACAGAGTCAGAGAAGGAGAGAAGCCCAGGAACGGGGTCTCAACCAAGAGAGGCCAGGCCGTGGACCTGGACACGGGTCCTAGTGTCGCCTGGGGACTGCCCCCGTACATACCACATTCCACCCATCCTCAGTGAGATGAGAGCACCGTGTAGTACATGCGTGGTCCTTTCCTGGGAGCAGCTGTCTTTTTTCTGAGACTGTGTCCTTCCTGATGCTATGGTATGACAATATCCTCTCGTTTATGAAATGATAGTAACAGAAGATGGTGGGTTTTTTGTAATGTTTTTACTAGGAACAATGAAAAGCAAGCATCTGTGTGTTAGTTCTCCTCTCCCCATTTCAAAAAGTATGTGTTTTCTGGCCCATGAAATCTAAAACTTGGCAGCAGTGAGGTAAATTGGGAGGTCAGTGGTGAGAACATTCTGAGTGGGGCCAGGAGATATCTCGCTGATGGCAGGGCGTGAGAGTTGAGTGAAGGTGAGTTAGAAAACACTGAGTATAGAAAATTTGTATGGGTTTTTGTTTTAAACTTGGCTTTAAATATTAGGAACTGTGGAGCCAGCCCACAGTCAGACCCTGTGGTCTAGTGGTTAAAGGTCAGCATGCTGTGCTTCGGTGGCCCAGGTTCAGTTCCCGGGCACAGAACCACACCACTTGTCTGTCAGTAGCCATGCTATGTCAGTGGCTCACACAAAAGAACCAGAAGAACTTGCAACTATACACAATGATGTACTGGGGCTTTGCGGGAGGGTGGGGAGGAAGACAAAAGTAGGAAGATTGGCAACAGATGTTAGCTTAGGGCAGATCTTCCCCTGCAAAAAAAACAAAAGAACAAAAAAACATTAGGAACTGTGTACTCAAACATCTTTCAATTTGGTGGAGATCTGAACATGCTTACACCCTGAGGGACAGGGGCCAGTGAAGGAAGAGAAGGTGAGGTTTCAGGAGGAAGGAGGAAGGGCCTGGTGAGGTGAGAAGGGAGAGCCCCATCTTGGCAGGGACCTGGGGCCTCCAGGGAGATGCTGAGGGCCTCTTGCTTCCCTCCAGGGCGAGCCACCCTTGGCCCTGGGCCTGTCCACCCGGAAGGCCCTCAGCATCCTGAAGGAGCAGCTGGAGGCGGTGCTGGAAGGACACTTGAAAGAGCGGAAGAAATGTCTCACGTGGAAGGTGAAGCTCCTTCATGGGGAGGCCAGAGCCTGGTTGGGATGGCAGAGAAGCTTGGGAGGCCCATTCTCAGAGCCGTGACTCAGAGCCTGGGCAGCGTGACTTGACCGAGGCATCACTAAAACTCAGAAAGAAGCGGGGTTCCCTTTCAGAGTGATGTTCTGACCCCTCTTGCTGCAGGAGCCCAACAGGCTGGACCCCGGCTGAGTCAAAGCGAGAAGACAAAGATGGCCACGGGGGCTGGATTGGGTGGGTGTGAGGGGAAGGTGGCCAGATTCTAGCAGGACAGAAAACCTCGGCTCTTTCCTACCTCCTTGTCCCCAGGCCTCTCACTTGCCACCTCTTGTCCCTCCTCAGGAGCTGTGGAGGAGCAGCTTCCTGCACCACAGTAACCGCTGCTCCTGTTTCCACTGGCCGGGCGCCTCCCTCATGCTGCTGGCGGTGCTGCTGCTGCTGGGCTGCTATGGGAGCCAGCCGGCTGGCAGGTACACGGGCAGCCGTCCTGGGGAGAGGCTTCCTCCCAACCTCTCACACCACGGGGCCTGGGCCTGTCCCTCTCCTGTCTCAGCAGAGTGTTTCTGCCATCCCACCTAGGACATCCCAGGGCAGAGGGGCTGCTGCCCCCGCAGTCGGCACCTGCGTTGTTTAGAAATCCTCAGTCTCTTGGCTGGCTGGTGTCAGAACCACAATGAGACATTCTTTTCAGAAGGAACTGGGCAGGAGTGGGTGGGGTGGGTGGGGTGGGGTGGGGGTGGTCTAGGGCCCTGGGTGGGCTGGGTTGGAGAGCCTCTCCCTGCTAGTACCCCTCACCTCTTCCCACCAGCCATGGGGTGGAGCTGGTGAATGCCTCAGCGCTGTTCCTCTTGCTGCTTCTCAACCTCGTCCTCATTGGGCGGCAAGATCGGCTGAAGCGTCGGGAGGTAGAGTGGAGGCTCCGAGGCATCATTGACCAAATCCAAGGTGAGGCCAGGGGTCAGGCATGTTGGGTGGGGAATGATGCCCCGTGATGTGTCAAGAGCCCTAAGAGCTCCCTTCCTGAGTCCCAGCACATAGGCATTGCCTGTGGTCAGCATTTCGGGGCCTCTGTCTTCAAGAGAGTAAGAAGGATGCCCTTCCCTCTTTAGAGCAGGACAGCGAGAGACATGGGACAGTTGTGGGTACCCAGGCAGTGGCCTGGGCAGGCAGGAAGGCTAATGGCAGCACAGTACACTTGCGGGCTTGCCCCTGCTAGTTGGGAAACTAACAGGGAGATGCTAGAGATTTTCTCTTCCAAGTCTGTGTTGTCTGGTGGTACTGGGCCAGGGGAGGTGTGAAGGTGGACCAGAGAAGTCAGATCCTGCAAGAATCGGGGTTGGGGGCAGGGAGCTGGGATCCCAAGAAGGAGCAGCCCAGTGCCTAAAGAATGGGATTACTTGATCAGATTTCTGCTTGTGCTTCCATTCAGGTAGTGTTTATTAAACCTTGGCTATGAATTGAGGGTTACGTTAGGCTCTTTTGAGAGACAATGGTTCCTGCTTTCCAGGGGCATGTGGTCTTGTAAGAGAAGCAGCACCTACTCTCATGAGACCTTTCTCTAACAGTCCTGGGCAGTAGAGGTTTAAATGCTGAGTGAGAATGTGTTCATTCTGAAATGATTAATTAACTGCAGCTCTATGCCAGGCACCGGGAGTACAATGGTGCCCGAGAAAGATGGGCCCTGCTCTCCGGACCTTAGTCTCTTGCTCAGGAACCATCAGTGTCTCCCTCTTGCTTATCAAAGCCATCCCACATGGCTTCCCAGAGCCTCTGGCACAGGCTCCCACCTTCCTCTCCAGCCTCTTCTCTTGCTACTTGTTCTCACATTAAAACTACTTACCAGTCCTCAACCCACTGCGGACTTCCCTGCTTCTCTGCCTTTGTCCTGCTGTCCTTTGGCGTGCTTCTCCCTTGCTCATCTCCAACTGACAAAATCTCACCCATTCTTCAAGACCTGTCTTAAATGCTCCCTTTTCCACGAAGCCATCTCTGTCGCCACAGCTCTTCTGTGCTCCTGTGGCACTGGGATCTTTACTAACACTATTAGCACGTTTGCCTTGTTTGGAGCTATCTGTCTATGTGTCTCATGTCTCCTTTTGGTTGTGACTCCTTGAGGGCAGGGACCATGTAGTCTTCACCTTTGACTTTTGTACACCTCATGGGGCTCAGCACACCCCTCGACAACATTTGTGAAGTATATTTGAACAGAATGGGGGTATAAAGAATAAGAGCTTCTGGTGTTCAGAGGAGGTGGCAGTGCCTGGGCTGGAGTGGTTGGGGAAGGCTTCACGGGGGGAGGTGACCTTGAAAGAGGGGAGGTGTTGGTATGTATGGCATCAGTTGATGCAGGCCTTCTGGGAAAGGAAGAGCAGACGTAGTTCTGTAGGTGTCTGCTGGGTCTGGCTGGTGTGCAGAGCCATGGATGAGGTTGTTTCCTTCTTTCCATTCTCATCAGATGCCCTCAGGGATGGCAAGGAGATCAAGTGGCCAGATGCCATGTACCCAGACCTCCACATGCCCTTTGCACCTTCCTGGTCCCTGCACTGGGCCTACAGAGATGGACAT
This sequence comes from Tapirus indicus, assembly GCA_031878705.1. NCBI lineage: Eukaryota > Metazoa > Chordata > Mammalia > Perissodactyla > Tapiridae > Tapirus > Tapirus indicus. Next base: position 54,426,169 of record CM062932.1, read on the forward strand.
CTGGTCAACCTTCCAGTTAGCTTGTTGGTAGAAGGAGACATCATAGCTCTGAGGCCTGGCCAGGAATCATTCGCCTCTCTGAGGGGGATCAAGGTAGCTTGAGACTTTTCTCCTTCCCTGGAAATGCTGTGGGAGCATCCGCAGGCAATGGTGGGAAGGTCCCAGGGCTTAATCCTTGAGCTTCCCAGCCAGCTCTTAGGCTTTTTGGCAAGGGCTCTAGGAGAAGGGAGAAGAGCTGGAATGTCTTTCTCCTCCTCGTCCTGTTCTTTCTTTTCGCTGATCCTCAAGCTGCTAGGAACTCAGTCCCATAGGCCCTGCCCCAGTTGATTCTGTGCTAACTGATGGTCCTCAAACCAATGAGATGTCTCCCCTTAGCTGGAATTGTCAAGGAAGAGTGGCTTGTGATAGAAGCCTTCAATTGCCCCTGCCCTCCTCCCCTTGATCGCTGGCAGGATGATGAGCACATCGTCTTGGAGCCAGGAGACCTGTTTCCCCCTTTCTCTCCGCCCCCCTCCCCCCGAGGAGAAGTGAAGAAAGGGCCGCAGAACCCCCAGCAGCACCGGCTCTTCCGCGTCCTTGAGACCCCTGTGATTGACAACATCAGGTAGGGGTGCTGCCCTGCCTTCCTCCTGTCCCTCCACTTCTCCTCTTCCCCCTTGAGCAAAGGGTGGGGTGACAAGGAAGGGACCTTGTTCATACTGAGGCCCCCTTAGGGCAGGCATCTCTGTAGGTTCTTCTCTTTAGCATCTTATGAGAATTCTTAGACTGGGTGATTGCTCCCCTTCCAGTCTGAACTCAGAGGGGACAGCTCTGCAGGCTGCCACAGGCCACTCTCCCAGGGGGCCACTTGGCCGGGGCCAGGGACCAGGAGGAATCGCAGGTCTCCGTGATGCTCAGTGAAGGTGCAGGTTTCTGGCCTCTCCTCTGAGCAGGGCTCTCCTGAGTATAGGGTCACCTCTTTCTGCAGATGGTGCCTGGACATGGCCCTGTCCCGCCCAGTCACTGCTCTGGACAATGAGAGGTTCTCTGTGCAGTCAGTGATGCTGCACTACGCTGTGCCTGTGGTCCTGGTGCGTGAGGTGGGGCGTGGGGTGGGGAGAGGGCTAGGAAATGGGGGAGCCTCAGGGCCAGACTCAGATGAGCCTGTGAATGAAGAGGGGGGTCCCAGAGTGAGCCAGCCAGTGCCAGGGGGTGTGAGTGGGCAGAGGACGTGGAGCCTTAGAGCCTGGGTCCCTCTCTGGGGAGGGGGTGTTAAGGCTGTACCTCTCCTGTTCCCAACAGGCCAGCTTCCTCATCACCAATGCCCTGCGCTTCATGCTGAACGCCCCCGGTGTCACATCCTGGCAGTACACCCTCCTCCAGCTACAGGTAACTCCTCTCTTGTGCTTTTCTCTTTCTCTTAAGGCTGGGTCCCCTCATGGTGCCCTGACTGCCCAGGAGTCCCTCAGGCTTCGGCTTAAGGATGCTGCTTCCCTTCTTTTTCTTCCTGTCTCTGACAGACAACTGTCCCTTTCTACTCAGGGAATGGTCCCAGGGCCAGAAAGCCCTTTGCTCCTTTCCTTCCCTCCCTCCCTCTGGGCCAGCAGCTCTTTGGGCACCGTCAGTTGGTTCACTCTTTCCCAGGTGAATGGCGTCCTGCCCATCCTCCCCCTGCTCTTTCCAGTCCTCTGGGTTCTGGCAACCGCCTGTGGAGAAGCCCGTGTCCTGGCGCAGATGAGCAAGGCCTCCCCCAGCTCCCTGGTAGGTTGTTCCAAGGCCTCCAGGGGACAGTACAGAAAGAACAAAACAGGAACAAAAAGAGGGAGTTGGCTGTGCCCAGTGACCAGGGGCAGAAGTCCAGCCCCACTGTGGGCCCAGCGCTTGGGCAGGCCCTGGGCAGCTCTCCAAGGGCTTTGCCCTTTCCATCCAGAAGAGCCTCCAGGCCAGGCCCTGGGGATGGGTGAGCATCCATCCTGGCTCTCAGCAGATGGGAGATTTGGGGACTGCCTGGTGTCCTTTACCAGAGGCGCTGGGAGCCTTGCTGGTGTGGCGCCCCCGCCCTGCCCCTCAGAGGCCTGTGTGAAGGTGGCATTTTCCTCCCTGAGGCTCACACCCTCTTCTCCGTGCAGCTGGCCAAGTTCTCGGAGGATACTCTCAGCAGCTATACAGAGGCTGTCTCCACTCAGGTACACTCACCAGGGACGCATTCTGCCCCAGGCCCTTGTAGCCACCAACCTGGGCTCCCTCAGGGCCCTTCTGGAACCCTGGGACTCTCCTACTTTATGGCCTTCAAGCCTCTAGCCAGGCTCTTGGAGCCCCCAGTCTGCCCATCTCACATGGACAAATGCCTCTCCACCCCAACTTCCTGGCAGCCCCCTAGACTGTTCCCTCCTTTGGCCCCAGAGACCATCTCTAGAGAAATGCAGCTGAGCCCCAAATGGCCTCACAGACTTTCTCTCTCCCACCAGGAAATGCTACGCTGCATTTGGGGCCACTTCCTGAGGGTGATCCAGGGCACGTCGCCCACGCTGAGCCACAGCTCCAGCCTGCTGCACAGCTTGGGCTCTGTCACGGTGAGGGTGGGCCCTGCGGGGGGCCCTGCCTCAGCAGCCCTGCTATCTGGTTCCGTCTGGGTGCCCGTCTGCCATTTAAGTGGGCCCTGGGTGGGCTGGGGAATGTCAAGCCCCCTTCCCAATCCCCGTCTCTCCCTGCAGGTACTGTGCTGTGTGGACAAACAGGGGATCCTATCTTGGCCAAACCCCAGCCCAGAGACAGTGCTGTTCTTCAGTGGGAAGGTGGAGCCCCCACACAACAGCCATGAGGACCTAACGGATGACCTGTCCACCCGCTCCTTCTGCCATCCTGAGGTAGAGGAAGAGGTATGGCCGGCGGCTGGGGGCCCAGCTCTGGGTCAGGCTGTTTGGCCCTCGGAGCCCGGCTGGTGGCCTCAAGGAGGGTGAGGCTAGGAGGAGAAGGAGGGCTCAGTCACCATTAGGACCTGCCTCTGAGCAGTTCAGGTGGAGCCACCCGACAAGGCAGTGAAGGGACGTAACCCCCCTGCCTCCCTGGTCCATGGCAGTCATGGGGACCCTGGTCCGAGGCCTGGTTCCTTGTTCTCCTCAGCCCCACGAACGAGACGCCCTCCTGGCTGGCTCCCTGAACACTACCCTGCACCTTTCCAATGAGCAGGAGCGTGGCGACTGGCCTGGTGATGGTCCCAAGCCCCCTGAATCCTACTCCCACCACAAAGCACACGGCCGTAGCAAGCACCTCTCTGGCTCCAACGTGAGCTTCAGCAGGGACACGGAGGGCGGTGAAGAGCCCAGCAAGGTGAGAGGAGAGAGTGGAGAGCCGCCACCTCAGTCAGCCACAGGGTGTCCTTGTTCCCTGCCGAAGGGGTGTAGCCCAGCCTGGATGGATGAAGCCGAAAGCACAGATGTCATGGCCTCTGTTCTTGGGCCTCCAGGTTTGGCCAGGCAGGACCACCTCCTGAGGCCTTGCCCAGGGCTCTTCCCCCTTTCCAGGTCTCACTGATGGTAATTGGTTGGGGCAAGGCCCTTCCTCCTAGTCACAACCTCTAAAGACAGAAAGCCAGTGGCTCCCTCTAAAATCTTTTCCCCTTACTAAAAAAGATCCGTCATTGTTTCCTCCTTGGTCTCGTCGTCCCTCTTCTTAGGTATTGTCAGTGTCATTGGGCATAAATACTAGAAGCAGACAGGAGCCCAGGAAGGACAGGAAGAGGATTTTGGGGAGGGATGGGTTGAGCGTGAGCACTCAGGACCCACCCCCCTCACCCATCCTGGTCTGAGGCTCCCTTTTCCCCCCACGTTTCCCTCAGACCCAGCCTGGGCTGGAGGGTGAGCCCTACGAAGCAGAGGACTTTGTGTGTGACTACCACTTGGAGATGCTGAGCCTGTCGCAGGACCAGCAGAACCCCTCTTGCATCCAGTTCGACGACTCCAACTGGCAGCTCCACCTCACCTCCCTCAAGCCCCTGGGCCTCAACGTCCTGCTGAACCTGTGCAACGCCAGTGTCACCGAGCGGCTGTGCCGGTTCTCGGACCACCTGTGCAACATCGCCCTGCAGGAGAGCCACAGCGCCGTGCTGCCCGTGCACGTGCCCTGGGGCCTCTGTGAGCTCGCCCGCCTCATTGGTATGTGGCTGCTGGTAGGGTTGGCCGCTGGCTTTTTAGAAGACACCAGGCCACCAACTCCAAACAGACCAGTCCTGGGCATGGCATTTGTCAAGAGCACTATCAGCCCTTTTAGCTTCTGGTCGTCCCTTTTAACCAGGTGCTGTTTGACAGCACTTCCTAATCTGGGAAGATAACTGACTATGGGATGGAAAGGTGGAGGGAACCAGTCCACCTGACTGGGTTTCTCTTTACACCAGGGAGGGAGGTGCAGTGGTGGGGCTTCCTCCCTCCCAGAGGCCCTGAGCTGCTATCCCTCCTCCTGCAGGCTTCACTCCTGGGGCCAAGGAGCTCTTCAAGCAGGAGAACCACTTGGCGCTGTACCGCCTCCCTAGTGCCGAGACGGTCAAGGAGACCTCACTGGGGAGGCTCTCCTGTGTCACCAAGCGGCGCCCCCCCCTCAGCCACATGATCAGCCTCTTCATCAAGGACACCACCACCAGTGAGCCTCCACACTTGGCCCTCAGCAAGCCAAACCTTCCAGGAGCTTGGCAGGGCGGGGCTCTTTTCAGGGAGCGCTGGGCAGATGAGCACTAGACGACTTCCTGAGATCTCAGATGTGGCAGGGATTGGATTTGGGGCTGGGGGCTGGGATGGTGGTAGCCATGGAGGGTGGGACTGTTTGAAGAACAGGTGGTTTAGTGTCTGCATTACAAGCCCAGTGGCATTCCATACGGGCTTGCTACCTGAGGCCTGGGGAGTTCCCACCCCCTCAGGGGCTTCTTAGCACCTTTCTCAAGGATGGCATGTGTTCCCTGAGGTCAGAGTGAGGGGCAGGGGTGACTTGGGGCACTCATAATTTGGCCTTCCTCTCCCCCCGCCCACTCAGGCACAGAACAGATGCTGTCCCACGGCACAGCCGACGTGGTCTTGGAGGCCTGCACAGACTTCTGGGATGGAGCTGACATCTACCCTCTTTTGGGTTCTGACAGGTGGGTGAGGAAGCACACGCCAGTGGCAAGAGCAGTCAGCTCTGGCCGTCTGCCCACCTGGCTCACAGGCATGGGGCATCCCAGGACCACTCGCCTCACTTCTGCCCTGCTTCCCTGGCAGGAAGAAAGTGCTGGATTTCTACCAGCGAGCCTGCCTGTCTGGTTACTGCTCCGCCTTCGCCTACAAGCCCATGAGCTGCACCTTGTCCTCTCAGCTCAATGGCAAGTGCATCGAGCTGGTGCAGGCGCCTGGCCAGAGCAGCATCTTCACCATGTGTGAGCTGCCCAGCACTGTCCCCATCAAGCTGAGCACCCGTCGCAACAGCTGGAGCTCTGATGGTACTATGTGGGTCCGTCCCAGTGGGGGCCAGGAGTGGGGAGGGCTTCCAGAGGGCCATGGGATCGATCGTAGCAGAGGGGACAGTGGGCACAACACAGGACCTGGAATGCTGAGGTGGCACTCACTTTCTGGTGAATGGGCGAGTCCCTTAATCTCATGTAGAATTAGGTGCTTAGTCTGCCCTCCTCACAGGTTTATTGTGACTCTCCAGTGGAATAATATATAGAAAAGTGCTTTTTTGAAAGTTGTAAAGCGCAGCATTTATAGAGCATTAGCCTTATTCAAATCAGACAGAAGGCCAGGTCACAAACCTGCTGGAATAGAGGGACCCAGAACTCCACCAGCCCCCACCCCACCTGTGCCCCACTTGGCCAAACACACAGACTTGTGGGCTCTTATGACCCAAGAGACTGTGATTTGAAGCCATTGCTGAGGGTGGGGCCAGCCCCTTACCCCTGGATCAGGCTGGGCTCTGTTGTTACTCCGTGGGATCGTCACCTGACTGATGAATACCTTTCATTGTCTTTTCTCCTGTGTCTGTTGGCTCCTTTACGTGTCTTGGCTGTGTGTGTGCATGGCTGTGTGTGGTCCCCTGGGGCCTGCATGCTCATTGATTTGGGTGTGGCATCTGTGTGTGTGGCCCTGGGCTGCCTCCTGGAATCTGCTGGTTCCTGGGTGTCCTGACTGGGCCATGCGCTGGCTGGGCTTCGTGCCTTGTGCCCACCTGAAGAAGGGATCGGGGAGGTGCTGGAGAAGGAAGACTGCATGCAGGCCCTGAGCGGCCAGATCTTCATGGGCATGGTGTCCTCCCAGTACCAGGCCCGGCTGGACATCGTGCGCCTCATCGACGGGCTGGTCAATGCCTGCATCCGCTTCGTCTACTTCTCTTTGGAGGATGAGCTCAAAAGCAAGGTGGGTGGAGCCATCTCCCTCTGCCACTACTGACCCTATTTCCCACGGGCTTTTAGGCCCATCTGTTCATTGCCATCTGCCTTTTGCAGGTGTTTGCAGAAAAGATGGGCCTGGAGACGGGCTGGAACTGCCACATCTCCCTCACGCCCAATGGTGACATGCCTGGCTCTGAGATCCCCCCCTCCAGCCCCAGCCATGCCGGCTCCCTGCATGATGACCTGAATCAGGGTGAGGGCAAAGGTTTGTGGTGGGGACAAGGTAGGCTTGGGAGGATCCTCCTCCTTGGAGGCACAGCTAGAAAGAGCCTCCATGGATCCTTCCTGATAAGAACATTCCCTTGGAAAATAGTTCTGATCTCCCTGTGGTAATGGCAGTTAACAGAGGAAGAGAGGAGACTTGGAAGCAGGAAGTTCTGTACCATCTGCAGGGCAAGGAAGGGCCCCCAGAAGGCTGGCCCCAAGTTGAGGGACTGGCTTTCATCCTCACAGTGTCCCGAGATGATGCAGAAGGGCTCCTCCTGATGGAGGAGGAGGGTCACTCAGACCTCATTAGCTTCCAGCCTACGGACAGTGACCTCCCCAGCTTCCTGGAGGACTGCAACCGGGTAGGACGGCAGGGTTTGTGCCCTCACACTTCTGGAGGTGGCACATGGCTGGTCTAGGGCAGAGAAGGGAGGGTGGAGGGACCCTTCTCCCCACCCTGAGGCCCTGGCATCTCTACTGTCTCCAGGCCAAGCTGCCTCGGGGCATCCACCAGGTGCGGCCCCACCTGCAGAACATAGACAACGTGCCCTTGCTTGTGCCCCTCTTCACCGACTGTACCCCTGAGAGTGAGTACTGTGGCCACGGTTACTCAGGCAGCCTGGCCCCTTTCTCTGAGCAATGCCCAGGCCTGGGCAACCTGTGGGCTCTGGAGGGGATGTTGGTTTCCCCTGCAGGGAGCGGAGGAGCCTGGGCTCAAATGAGCTGGGGAATCTAGTGGGCTGGTGCCATGGGTGTGCCCATTCTAGGGAGTCAGAGTGACAGTAGTCATACAATATTCACAATACTCAGGGTAGGATGGTCCCAAAGAGGAGCCTGTTTCCTCTTGTCTCCTCCTATACTGTCGGGCTCTGCCTGCCTGACTCTTGTGCCCCTGACTCTGCCCCCTCAGCCATGTGCGAGATGATCAAGATCATGCAGGAATACGGGGAGGTGACCTGCTGCCTGGGTAGCTCTGCCAACCTGCGGAACAGCTGCCTTTTCCTCCAGAGTGACATCAGGTCAGGGCGACACCCTAGAGATGGGGGCTGGCCTCGACCTCCTCGAGACCCCAGACTCAGGCTTGCATGGGTCTGGGGGCATATTCCATGGCTGATCTTGCCCTGATTAGGACCAAGGGACCTACCTGGGCATGGTAGGGAGAAAAGGGGGCAGGTGCTTGCTCAGTCCCGGGGAGATAGGGTCTTTGTGGAATACCACTGATGGGTACGCTTTCCCCCTACACTGAGCAGCATTGCCCTGGACCCCCTGTACCCGTCCCGCTGCTCCTGGGAGACCTTTGGCTACACCACAAGCACCAGCATGGCCCAGGCCTCGGACGGCCTTTCTCCCCTGCACCTCTCAGGGCAGCTCAACAGCCTGCCCTGCTCTCTGACCTTTCGCCAGGAGGAGACCATCAGCATCATCCGGCTCATTGAGCAGGTGGGGCCTCGGTGGGTGGAGGGGTGAGGGGTGCAGGGCCTGCTTGGAGTGGGGAGTAGTGACACAGGATCCGTCTGGGCTCCCAGGGGCTAGTTCACCTTCAAGCGAAGCCCTCCCAGCCAGTTTAGTTTACCTCTCCCGCTTCCTAGCAGGAGCATCTGGGGCATCTGACTCTGGGCTGAAGCTTGTCAGCTGCACGGCCTGAGAGAGGCCACAATCTGTCCCTTCTGGTCCCTTCCCTAGGCTCGGCATGCCACCTACGGCATTCGCAAGTGCTTCCTCTTCCTGCTGCAGTGCCAGTTGACTCTTGTGGTCATCCAGGTGAGGTGGGGCCAGCTCTGGCATTGCCCACTCCCCTCTGGCTCCTTCACTCAAGGGCCAGTTGAGAGTCTGAGGCGGGAGGCTGGGAGGATGCAGCACAGCCTAGGGGGCCCACAGAGCCTCTGTGAAACCCTCTGGGCTTTTGGAGATGACCCCATCGGCAGGATAGTGTCCCCTCTGGCCCCGGCTCCTCTCAGCCAGGACATGAATGTCTGTCTGGCTCGAGCGAGGCCACCCTGGCGCTCCCTGCATCTTACGATCTGCCAGAATCTAATCGCGCTTCCTGGGTTTTCCTGGCCTAGTTCCTCTCTTGCCTAGTCCAGCTGCCACCACTCCTGAGTACCACCGACATCCTGTGGCTGTCCTGCTTTTGCTATCCTCTGCTCAGGTGAGAGGCTGGGCCACCCCTTCGTGCCCAGGCAGGTAGGGTTGGGATGTCACTGAGAATCTCCGAGAGCCCAGGTTCTGAGAGCCCTGCTTAGTGCTCACCTCCTCGGCACAGGAGGCACCAGGGGGACTCTCCTCCTTGTCTCATCCTATCTCCTCACCAGACCTGACCTCACTCCCAAGACTCCCAAAGGCTTCCTACATGGAAATCGGGGGACAGAGGGTCACAGTCACTGTCCTTCACCCAGTCTCTGCTTTTCAGCATCTCTCTGCTGGGGAAGCCCCCCCACAGCTCCATCATGTCTATGGCGACAGGGAAAAACCTTCAGTCCATTCCTAAGAAGGTGAGCAGCATGGAGCCCTGTGAGCCTGGGCCTTTCCTGAGGAATATGAGTGTGGAGGGGGCTGAGCCTTGGGGGAGGGAGCGATTGGGATGGGGTTTTCCCATCAGAACTTCCCCCAGACCAAAGGGGAGGTGGTGGTACAGAGCTGGGAAAGACCCTCGCTGGGGCAGGCAGTCCCTGCTCCTATCCCCCCGGGCCTGCCCATTTACTGAGGAGCCTGTTGAATCTGTGAAAAAGCTGCTGGGTGCCAGAGAGGCCGCTGCTGCGGGAGTGACGGGCCTTCTTCCTTCCCGCAGACCCAGCACTACTTCCTGCTCTGCTTCTTGCTCAAGTTCAGCCTCACCATCAGCTCGTGCCTTATCTGCTTTGGCTTCACACTGCAGAGGTTCTGCGACAGCTCCCGGGCCCGCAACCTCACCAACTGTTCCTCCATCATGCTGCCCAGGTGGGTCCTGTCCCTGGGGCTTCCTCAACACTCCCCAGTCCACTTCCCCAGGCCCAGAGGGGGCTGAGCCCACGCCTTGCTTTGGCAGCCATGCCGACACAGCTCCAGCCTGGTTTGATGACTTTGCCAACGGGCTACTGCCGGCTCAGAAGCTCGCCGCTGCCCTGACTGTCCTGCACACTGGTGAGGGGCTTCCGGGGAGGGGCCAATGGCGGCTGGTGGGGGGACCAAGTGGTGAGGCCTTGGGCTGTGGGAAGTCTGACACCCCCCCACTGACCCCACTTTCTCCAGTCTTCATTTCTATCACCCATGTGCATCGCACCAAGCCCCTGTGGAGAAAGAGCCCCTTGACGAACCTCTGGTGGGCTGTGACGGTGCCCGTGGTGTGAGTATCGCTTGAATGGAGGGCTGGAGGAGGGGAAGGAGCAGGAGGGGGCTTCAGCAGGGCTGATTTGAGTGTGGGATTAGGGCCAGAGGTTAAATGGTGCCCTCCTTGAGCTGCTCGTACTGAGAAAAGCAGGGAAGGAGGCAAGAGGACCCAAGTTGCCCCAGGCCGCCACCTCCTCTTACAGGCTGCTAGGGCAGGTGGTCCAGACGGCGGTGGACCTGCAGCTGTGGACGCACAGAGACAGCCGCATCCACTTTGGCCTGGAGGATGTGCCTCTGCTGACGTGGCTCTTGGGCTGCCTCTCCCTGGTCCTTGTGGTGGTCACCAATGAGATTGTAAAACTGCATGAAATTCGGTGAGCCACCAGCAGGGTACTCCCCCTGGGCTCAGGCATGTTCCCTAAGCCTGTCACCTCCTGGGCATTATTTCCCCGCCTTCCCGCTGCCCATCCCTTCCTCTTCCTCTGGTGTCCTGCCTGTCCCCTGGTCTGGGGGTCTGTGCTAACCTGGACTTTAATCTCCTGCCCTACCAGAGTCCGGGTCCGCTACCAGAAGCGACAGAAGCTGCAGTTTGAAACTAAGCTGGGCATGAATTCTCCCTTCTGAGCTATTGGCCACGGTGGCCATAGTTGCCCTGGTACTTGGGGCTAAAGCCAGACCCATTTCTGAGTCTGGAGAGTTGGTATCATGAATGTTTCAGGGTTTGCTCTTAGGCCCCCTGGCACTAGAGGCCCAGCTTTCAGTGTCGGGCCCAGCTGTTGTCCTGACCCCCGGGGCTTACTGTGGAGGAGCTGACGAGCCATGGCCTCAGCGTCAGAACGTCCTGGTCTTGAATGTGTGACCTTATGTGCTTAGTAGAGGGGCCCTTAGCCCTCTCCACCTCTGGGCTGCCCCCCTTCAGCATCCCCTAACCCAGTGCTCTCTGCCCTGGGGTGTCCAGGCAGAACCATAAACCATGGGGCCAGAGCCTCCACCGTTTTTGGAAGAGCAGTGGTAGCAGCCATGGGCGGCCTGGACAACTCTCCAGGCCGCTGTTGAAGCCAGCGGTGGTGGCACATCCTCTCTGCGCCCCCTCATCCTGTCTTCCTGGGGCAGGGGCCTGAATATGGCTGAGTACTTCCTCTCCCTCCCTCTGCGGGGGAGCCTCACGCTGGGACCTGAAGATGGAGAACAGCCCCCGCCTCGCCCTGGAACCTCTTCCTGTGCCTGCCTTCGAGCCGGCGGCGAGAGTCAGTCTTAGGGGTATGGCCTAGGGCTCCTTCTAGCCCCCTGCCCTAGTTCTCCTGTGAGAATGTTTTTACTGGTGTATATTTTTTACTGGAAATGAGCCTTTTAGGAATGAATGTAGACTGGTTTGTATTAAAACTTGTAAATTGCTTAAGAAAAATCTGTGGCTGGTTTTGGCCAGTGAGGGACCCGAACGCCAGCAGGGGAGGACCCAAGCCTTCCTCTTTCCACATTTCCAGGAGCCCTTATGTCCCGCCTAGGAGAGACCCCTGGGCTCAGAGGTCCATGGCACAGATCCAAACACAGTCTGATCATGTGGAATGACACTTTCATTGGTGTTAGTTGGGGGAAGAGGTTAATGGTTACAGAGCTGGGGCCTGGGCCCACCAGGTCAGGCTTCCAGCCCCAAGGCAGGTGGTGGGCGCTCTTACTGTGGTCCGAAGCCCCTCCCCCACTGCATCCTTTCAGTTATAGATAGAATAAATTCCATTTAAAATATATGCATTTCTCTCTGCTTAAAAAATAACATTTACAGTTGAAAAATTTTGGACTTTGGAGATCTGTTTAAGGGATCTGTTAATCCCACTGCCCCCACCCCCACCAGCTTTGCCTCACTGAAGGCAGGCAGGGGCAGGAGCAGGGGCTGGCCTGGGCATTGCCACCACCACCAAGCGGGCCCCTGGTGGCTTCTTTCCATGTCCTGTGTACACCTGTGGGGACCCAGCCAGATGCATGGCTTCCTCCAGCCTCTCAGCGCCAGGACAGCACAGTGGGTGGCAAGAGGACCTCGGCACAGGGTCTTGAGACACTAGAGGGGCAGAGAAAACACCCCAGAAGCTCTGCCACCACCTCTTTCTCCCTGGGAAGGAAGTTCTTACCAGGGTCCCTGTCCAAGGGGCAGGGCTGTCCGATCAGATTACACACCGGGAGGAGGCTTTGCTGAGATGACAGGTTCTCACAAGTCCCCTCGGTCCCCTGTGGGGGCTGTCCCCCTAGAACTGCAGTACTGACAGCCACTGGCTTGGAGGAGCAGGAGGGACCCTACTAGGGCGGCAGGAGCTTCTGTGCTGGGGCAAAGGCAGTGGATGCTGCAAGTCACAGTGGGCACTGCTGAAGGCGACAGGCGGGTCTAGCTCAGTCCAGCATGGCATCCAGCTGGTCAGCCAGGGCGTCAAACATGGTGCTGATGTCATCCAGAATGTGCTTGGTGGAGGTGCCAGGGGTGCTGCAGCGAGGGAGGGACCAGGTCAAATCAGCCAGTGGTTGTACTCTGTTGGCCCTGGGCCAGGGGGCTGTTACTGAGCGCCTGCCTGGTTGGTGCCAAGCACTTCCTGTGCATCTTCTCTAAATCTCACAATCTCCAAGTCAGTAGGAATTAGTGTCCCTTCCTTACACATGAGAGCACTGGGGCTCAGAGGGGGATGTGACTTCCCCAAGCTCACGTGCCTCTAAGTGGCAGCCACCAGGATTCCCTGCAGGTCAGATCTGGGTGACTCCAGAACCTGGGCTCCTCCCATCCAATAGGGGCCTCCCCAGCCTGAGGATCTGCCTGTGATGACCCTGTCCCCAACAATTCCAGGACCCCCGGGAAGAGGATGCTGGAGGAACTGTTCCTAGGCCACCACCTTCTCTCCCTCCCCTCCCAGCACCCAGCACCCCTCACCCCTCTCTCTCCTCAGTGCCAATGCTCTTCTCTGCAGCCCGCAGTGCAGCTGCCAGGGATGAGCTGGTCTGCTCCAGTCTCTGCTGGGCCCGGCCTGGGCCCACGGCCCCAGTGCTCTCTGGCCTTGGAGGGGGCACCGGGCGGGGGCCCAGCCGGGGAGCCAGCTTAGGGCCAGAAAATGCCAACTGGGTGCAGGCCACAGACACAGGCTTGGGGGCCGTTCCTGCGGAGACAAAAAGGTTGGCTTGTGACTCAGGTGGGCTGGACACAGCACCTGCAACCAATGCCCTCCCTGCAGGTACCGCCTCATACCTGCTCCAGGCACCTTGATGAGGGCAGCAGCGGGACCCGGGGGGTCTGTCTCCCCATGCCGCCGACTGCCTGCTGAGTTTTCCAAAGTCGGCCCAGGGCAGGGGGACATGCGGGGCTGGGTTGGGGGGCTGGGAGAAAGAGGGGCTGGAGCCCCTTGAGTTGGAAGGCTGCTAGGGTCAGGCCGGGGAGGGCTGGGAGAAGCTGAGGAGGGGGACTCGCTGGAGGTCTGGGAGGGCAGGGGGACAGAGGGGCTGGGTGTGGCACTGGCCACTCCAAAGGCCAGAAGTGCCGTCTGCAGGGGCTCTCTCTCGCGGCATTTGGGCCTCCGCTTAACAGTGTCTGACTCTGTGAGGTTGAAATCGAGGCCGGCTGGCACAGCTGTTTCCCGGGGAGGGGGACCAGCTGGCTTCGGCCGCTGTTTGATAGTCAGGTTCCCCTCCTCTGCAAACGGTAGCCCTTCCCCTGAGCTGCCCCGAGATGGGGGTGTCCCCTCAGGCCCTGGCTCCTCCTCCGTGTCCGAAGCAGGGCCAGCTGGGGCAGGTGGGCCAGGGGGCTCCGATGGGCCAGTTGGTTCACTCAGTGTTCGCCTTCGGGACCCTGTAGTTCCCTCCTTGGGCCCTGGGCTTCCATCTAATGGAGGCGGCTCCGGGGTGGGGCCAGAGACAGAACTGAGGCGCTTGGGGGGTGGCGGTGGGGGGCCTTTGCGACGAGCCCGCAGGGCAAAGGACTGGCTTCTGGGAGCCCCTCGAGTTGGGGTCGGGCTAGGGCTGTTCCGGGCTAGGGTGCTGCGTCCTGGTCGCCGAGTGAGAGTGGCATAATTGCCCAAGGCACTGCCCACTGGCCCTTCGGCCTCCCCCTCTGCTTCCCCCTCAGCTGGGCCAGGGCGGCTCAGGCTGTGGGACCGGCGCTTGGGCCGAGGAGGGTCCGGAGGAGTGGCAGCGGGGCCAGCCAAGTAGGAGAAGGCCCGGGGTGGACCAGGAGGTGGCCCTGGGGCTGGGCTGGAGGGGGAGCCCTGGGGGTACATAAAAACATAAGCAGGGGGCCCTTGGCCAGGAAGTGGGGAACAAAGCTTAGGGGGCCGCTCTGTGCCCTCTGGAAGGTTCCTCTCCTGTGGGGTACTGGGGTCTCCACCACTGGGCTGGGGGGCAGGCTGTTCCTGTGAGTGACCAGACCCTCGTGAGCGTGCTCCAATGCTCTCCTGGCTGGGAGAGCGGGCAGGGGGTAGGGGGAGTGGCTCAGGGCCACCCCCTGCCATGGCTGCCTGTAGCTCTGGGCTCAGCTCGCTGCCCTGAAAGGTCAGGAGACGTGGGCCAGCCACAGCCGGCCCGTCCCCATTCTCCAGTCCCTCAATTGCCATCAGCTCCGGGCCCCTGGCCAGCCGACAGCTGCCTTCACCTGGGGCCTCCCCCTGCAGTAAGCCCCGCCGAAGCTCGGCCAGCCGCCTCACCCCCAGCATAAGCTTCTTCTGATGACCTAAGAGGGGGCAGATAGAGGTGGCGGGGTTAGCTGGGACTCAGAAGGGTCACCCCAGTCCCTCCCGGACCCCGTTCTCTCTTCTGGGCCTGGACCCTGAAAACATTTTGGAGACCCTTGGAAGCACGTGGGGGCCCAGCCAGAAGGACCCAGGGCAGTCCTCACCAAGCTTGTTGACGCCGATCTCTTGCAACTCCTCCCAGGTGAGGTCAGCCACCAGCCCCATGGAGTCGTAGCCACTGCTCACCAAGTGCTTGTGGTACTGTGGCAGCCCCAGTGCGCAGAGCCACTCCAGCAAGTCCGCCTGGAAGAGCACCATGGTCGGAGCTGGCTCCCCGGCCAGCCGCAGCCCCCAAGCCAGGAAGGCACCACAGCTGAGGGTGGCAGCTCGTGCCGGCCGTCCACTCACCGGGATGTAGTTGGGCAGCCACTCGGCGATGCTGAGCTGGGCGATCTCTGAGGCAATCTTCTTCCTGTGCCCAGGCTTGGTCACCCCGATGGCCGTCAGATCCTGCCACAGAGTCATGCCATCAGGCCCTCTCCTACGTCTGCTGGGCCCTCCACTGCCCTCCCGCTGTGGCACCTACCTCGGGTGTCATGCGGCTGATGGTTGGCACGTCGTAGCCAGCCTGCAGAAAGTGGGTGGTGTAGCTCTCCAGCTGGAACTCACTCAGCCAGTTATGAATGGCCTGAGCATCCTGTGGCGTAGGGGAAGGGAGGTGAAGTTAATGGAGCCGAGTCTGTTGAGGAAGGGCCAAGGCCACAACCCAGCCATCTGCCCCACTCTCCCCTAGGGGCCTGGCCTGAGCAGGGACTTAACTCCATACTGAGGTCCATCCCACTCCCTGCCCTGGGCCCACAGCCCACTCCCCACTGGAGGTGCTTCCCCTCCACACCTTTCCCTCCAGCAGCTGCTCCGGCCTCACATCCTGGGTGAAGAGCTGCTCCCCAGAGCGGTAGTTGGCCAGAGGGCGGTGACTCAGGTTGTCTTTAAGGAGGAAGACAAATGGAATCAGAGGTGGCAGGATGAAGGAGTGCCAAGCCCTCAGCCTCCCCACCTGCACCTCTCCTAGCCCACCCAGGCCCCATTTACCCTTCCTACCTGCCAGGGATGGGGGGTGCAGTCCTGGTAGCACCTGGTCCTCTCCGGCAGAAGGTAGTGGCTGAAGACAGGGTAAGAGCCGACTCTATTTGGGGAACTGGCAGCAGGTGGGGAGTCCTGCCCCAGTCCCAACACCCCCTCCCTCCTACCTGGGCATTCTCAATAAGGAGGCCAGTGCCATGGCCGTTGGTGCCCTCGGAACTCTGCCCGCTGCCGGCACTGCGGATGCTGCCCACACTGCCCTCGCTGCCCACACTATTCCTGTCACCTGCTGCAGGGGCAAGAAGCAAAGGGGTTAGAGGCCCAGTTGGCCCTGTCAACTGCTGACTGGCAGCTTGCCAAAGTTAGATACCCACCCCGGTGCCCAATGCTGACCTCCGGGAGGATGTACCTGGGCTGTCTGGGCTGAGGCCCACCCGAGGGAGCTGGCCATAGGTAAAAGGGTGCAGGGGGTCATCAGCAGGGGGCTGCGGTGTCCGGGAGAAGCCAGGGCGCAGGGGAGTGGGTGCAGAGGGGAGGCGAGGCGCAGGGACGCCCACCCGCTTGCTGACCACCTCGACGATGCCTGGGGGGAAGTAACCCACACGGTCCGTGCCCCTCTGGCTCTCGTGGATGTGGCCCTTCCAGCGGCCATCGGGATGCTGCTCAAGCACCTGTAGAAGATGCGGGGGAGGGGTGGACAATGGTCACTTCCTAGACCAAGCAAGGGCAGGCAGCCAGCCCTGAAGCCAGGGTCCAGCTCTTTCCCTGCCCCCAAGAAGCTCGCTGGCCTCTGATGCTCAAGTTGGCCCACAGTTCTGCCCCTGCCACCAGCATCCAGCCCAAATCCCAGCTCCACTGCTTGCTAGCTATGTGGCCTTGGGCAAGTCACTTTAATTTCTCTAAGTCTCAGTTTTGTCATCTGTAAACAGGACATGGTGATAGCATCAACCTTACCTGGATTTGGGGAGAATCAATGAGACAGTGCACATAAAGACCTCAGCACAGAACCTGGTCCACAGTAGGTGCCCAAGTAAGTGACAGCAATCATTTGTGTTCGAAAAGGAATGTCTGTATCAGGTCCTCACCGTGATGACATCCCCTGCCCGGACATTGAGGGCAGTGGGATCGTGGACGTTCCAGAAATCCTTGAGTGCTCTGACCTTCAGGATCCCCGAGGCCTCTAAGAGAAGAGGGCAGGCAGGTGTCACCTGAGGGTCCTTACGGCATCTTCCCGCCCCTCCTGTCCCCCTCATGACCCTCTCCCAGGTCGCTGCCTTATCATCCCAGCAGCACCTCTCTGCCTGACCAGCCCCTGGGCCCAGGCGTGTGACATCCTGCTCCTGGGACATCCACGCCTGTTCCACATCCTGTACCTAATAGAGCGGCTCTGGAACTCTGGGTCCCACACTCACCCCGCAATAGCTGCTTGATCTCCCGGCTGGCCTGGGAGGTGGTGAACTGGTTCACAATGTCTAGCGCAGTCTGGTTGTACGTGTTCCGGATATTAACATCCACGCCGCCCTGGGGGCACAGAGCAGAGTGAGCACGCAGCGAGCGCTTTGCTCGTCCTGTCCCCCCACTCCAACCAGGTCGGTCTGCTCGCCAGCCACACGGCCACCACCCATGTAAAACACCACGCTGGCGGTGGAGTCCCCCCTCCCGCACCTCCCCAGCCAGTCTTGGCACCTGGCAGGGCTCAGTGTACACCTGCGGGCTGACCGGGTGCCCACACCCACCTCCAGAAGCAGCCGCACCACCTCAGTCTTGCCGTACAGCGCGGCCTCGTGGAGCGCCGTACCTGTCTTGGTCTGGCGGTTGATCTCAATCCCAGCTCTCAGGAGCTGCCTGGAGTGGGGAGGGCGTGTCACAGGGCTGGTGGGGGGCAGGAGAGGAAGCCAACTGCTGGGGGCTGGGAGAGCGATCCAGAACGAGGGTGAAGAGGGCAGCAGGACAGGGCACTGAGGTGCACGGGAAGAGGATGAGGAAGGGGGGGCCCTCTGGCAGGTACCTGATGACCTCTCTGTGGCCATTCTTGGCAGCCAAGTGCAGGGGCGTGGTGTAGTTAGGGTCACACGGGTCCTTGGCCTCACCCTCCAGCAGTGCCACACATAAGTGGCTGTTCAGTAGCAGCTGGGCCACCTGCAGCAACCAGCACCCAGGTAGGCCCTCCTCCAGAGACCCCACAGATGCCCAGGATCCAGCACCCCAAGGGCTGCAGGCCTCACCTTTAGCCGCCCAAATTCACAGGCCAGATCCAGGGGCGTCTTCTTGGCCTTGTTGACCAGGCATGGGTTGGACTGATGCTGGAGGAGCATTTCTGACTGGGGTGGGGGAGCCGAGTGAGGGTCTGGCCTGGATAACACCCCGCACAGCCCCAGCCCCCTGCCCCAGTGCCCCTGCGGGCAGGCAGGCTCACGTACCACTTCATAGTGTCCGTACTGGGCAGCCAGGTGCAGTGGGATCTGCCCGTCCAGCGATGCGGCATTGACGGCCGCAGAGGCCCGCAGTAGCAGCCTCACGGGCTCCAGCCGGCCCTGCCAGGCCGCATAATGCAGCGGGCGCATGCCTGCAGGAGGGAAGGGGTCTCTGAGGGAGGTCCTGGTATAGTGTGGGGTGCGGGAGGGGACTCAGCAGAGCCTAGAGCCACCCCAGCTGGCGGGGAGATAGACCGAGGGGAGGCGATGCTGGCTTCACCCAGGTTTGGTCAGGGAGAGGTCTGGTTGGAGGGGGTTGAAGCCAGAATCACACTATGCCCAACACAGATGATCTGGTGACCTCATGACAGTGACATAACCTCTCTGAGCCTCAACCTCCTCATCTGGATAATGGAATGTCAGTACCACCCGCTACCCCAGAAGGCTGTGAAGATTGAAGAGGTAAAGCATTGGCAAGCCCAGAGAAGCTATGCCAACATCTACTAGCATTGCTACCACATAGCAGGAGCAAGCTCTGACCACGGGGTCTGTGTGGGGGGCACACTGGGGTCTCACCATTGCTGTCCTTGATGTCAACAGTGGCCTGAGCCTCCAGCAGCAAGGCTATGAGCTCCAGGCTGCCCCCCAAGGCAGCATGGTGGAGAGCAGAGAATCTGGGGTGATGGGACACAAGGCAGGGGGTATCAGTAAACAGTCCCCACCCCCCAAATCCTGGTCTTCCACACCAGACCCATCCCAGGGGCTGGCAGGGATGAGTGACTTGCTCACTGCGCCCCAACCCTACCACCCTGCCAGCCCTGCCGTGGGAGCGTAGAGCAGCCGGGCTGCAGCATAAAGGGCTCAGTGTCTGGGCTGAGAGGCCTGTTTGTCTGGCCTCCCCACCACCCCCACCCCGGCCGGCCCTTGGGAGGGGGCCGTGGGAGCAGGAACCCGAGGGCTCCTACCCTCCAGGGAGAAAAGGGGGCCCCTCAGAGAAGCACCAGGGCCCCCTCCCCTCACTCATGGATAGCTCCACAGGCAGGGGGGCGGACAGGACCCCCTCCCACCCCCCTAACATGGGCAGGGCCCGCAGCTCTCAGCAAACAAACTTCAAGGGCCAAGTTTGAGAGCGGAAGGGACTCTGAGCCCCAGGTCTTTCCCCTCGCCCCTCCCCCATCCCCGGCTCTCTGGACGGACAGGGGCTCACGCTCACCCATCAGCATCCTGGTAGTTGACGTTGAGTCTCTTCGTGGAGCCCAGGAGCTCTGGGGGTCAGAGCAGGAGGCGTCAGGCACCCCAAATTATCCACCCTAACCCACACCCTCAGCCAGTGCTCTCCCCCACCCACCTCCCCAATCCAGCTGACCTCTTGGTGTGCAGGAAAGCGCCTGCCCCATGGCCCATTAGCCGTCCTGTCCCTGTGGCTCCCCACCCTGGCCTGCTGACCCATCAGCTCGAGGGCTCTTAGTGCAGAGAGCCACTGCAGCAGAGGCCTGACTTCCCTGGGCCCCCAGCCCAGCTTGTTTATAGAGCCAAAGGGGGCAGGGAGGGGGGGACCAGCATGCTGTGCCCTCAATGGACAGGCCCACGTGTGCATGGTTAGCATTCCTGCCTGAATGGGCCAAGGAGGAGTCTCATTGTCCCACTGGGCCGAGGGGGCTGGGAGAGAAGGGAGAGGGGCACTAGACACTCAAGTGGAAGGGCAGATGCCAGAGCTGGACTCAAAGGCCACAAGGTCCAGCCCTGGGACATCCCTGAGTGGGACATGGTGGAGAAGGTGGTGCCAGACAGACCCCATGTCCCAACTCTGCCACGTGTTAGCAGATTTTGCCCAAGTGATCTTGGGCAAGTCACTGAACCTCTCAGGCTCAGTGTCCTCACTTGTAAAACGGGCTGATCAAAGAACCTGCTCACAAGTGTGAGTACCATGCCTGACCTCGTCGCATGCAAAAGATGGGAGCGACCACCACAGCCATCCTCACGTCAGCCATTGTTATCAAGATGCTGTCCTCCAGCAAAGGCCCCTGTCAGGGGAGGAACTGTGGACTCCGCGCCCACAGGCTCCTGGCAGAGATGCCATGCCCCGGGCAGGGGGCTCTCTGCTGGGTGGTGGCAAGAGGAACCAGGGGCTGGGGCAGGACGCTGGTTCCTCTCCCTCTCAGGGACAGGAATAGGATTCATGCAGGTGTGCTCCATGCGTGAGCCAGGGCACCAGAGGGGGTGGTCCTTGGTGAGTGTCAGGGAGGGGAGGGGGAATGCCTGTCCCAGGCTACCCCTGCCTCCTGCTAGAACCCACCCCTGCCGGGAAGGAGGCCTAGCTCAACCCGGGCTGGGCAGGGTGCCAAGCATGCTGGTCCAGGCCTGCCCCCCAGGCCCTGGTGGGCCCCTGAATACCCCAGCAAGACAGGGCCTCATTCCAACAGGGAGGGACCAATGCCACAGTGAGGAGCTTGGGATGGGGAGGGAGGGGATAGCTACACTTAAGGCTGAGCCGATTACGTTTCTGCCCGCTGAAAAGGTGACTACAGAGCCAAGGAGTGACGGAAGAAGTGAGGGGGTGGGGGCGCCGGGAAGAAACACAGGCCTCCCGGTCTTCCTCTAGCCCCCTTGGAAAGTCCTTGTCACACAGAACCATTCAGGGCAGTGGACAGAACAGGGGCTCCAGAAGCAGGAAGTGCGCGGTTCAAATCCTTCTCCCTCCTACTGGCTGTGAGACATTAGCCAGCCACGGTATCTCTCTGAGCAGGGAAGGGACACAGAAAGTCTCGCATCCCACCCGCCCTCCACCTGCTGCCAGCCTGGACAGTCTGGGATGGCGCAACTCAGCGGTGAGATGCAGCCCCTCCGGGGAGTGGCAGGACAACGTGACAGGAGGAACAGGAACAGGGGCAGGGACAGGCTGGGTGGCTCTGTTCTTTCCAGAACAATGGCCGGAAAGGCGGTGGGGGAGAGGCTCATAGTGACTGGGCTGGGGACCTTGGCGGGAGGGCGGAGGGTCCTGGTTCCTGGCACTGGCTCCAGGCACTTCCCCTGCAAGACAACCTTCTTCCCAGGCCTGGCTCTGGGGGTGGAGGGGTCGCTCCTGATTTAGGCTCAGGCAGAGGATGTGAGCTCAGCGGGCCACCCCCAGCCCACCCCATTTCCTCTGGCCAGAGAAGGAGACAGCTCAGAAAAGGGAGTGGGGGAAGGAAGGAGAGGGCAGGGGCAAGGCCGGGGCAGCTCCACTGCTCTCCTCACAGCCACCTGCTCTCTGAAGAGGACCCGGGTGGGCAGGGAATGCCAGCCCCTAGTGACCAGACTTCAAATGGAGGAGGCTGAGGGAACATCTCTCTTTGGACAGCCAGAAAGCTCTAGCCACCTCCCAGAGGAAAAAGGGGAGCCCTGACACCTCCCTTCTGGCAGCTTCCTTTGCCTCTCTGTGGTATGGAGCAGGTGTCCCCAGCTTCCCTTCTGAGAACTGCTTTAGAATCACCTGGAGAACTGTTGAATTTGCAGAGTCCCAGGCTCTCTGTGATTATTCTAATTCTGGTGGGATACCAGAGAGTCTGCACTTCCAGAACAATCCCTAGGTAATTCCGACGGGCAGCCAAGTGTGGGGGCACAGGGCAGAGGGCACAGGCTTGTCTGTGACCTGCCACACAATGGCTGTGTGGCCTTGGGCAAATCACTAACCTTCTCTGAGTGTCAGTTTCCTCATCTGTAAAGTATATATAAAAATACCCATCTCACAGAGAATTGAGGGGATTACAATATTTCATAAACTATAGAGTCTGCAAATGTCACCTTGTGATCTCCTTTTTGTCACCAGCTTTCTCAGGATCCTGTCACTCTGTGCCCATGCCTACACTCTGTGCAAATCCCCTTGGGGGCTAGGGAAGGGACAACTTCCCCCACAGACATTTCCCCCTGGGCACAGGGGACCTAGGAGGACCCTAGGAGCCTGGCTGCAAAGTTCCCGCCACCAGCCTCCAGACCCCACCCACCTGCCCTCCTGAGGGCCTCACTTTGAGGCCCCAGGGCTGTGAGGCCAGTAGCAGCTCAACCAAGGCCCTACTGGGCAGGTCGCCAAAAACAACACAGAGGTGAAGGGAAGAGGGGGCGTGGTTCCCACTCTTGGGCCTCCAGGGCCCTCCCCTGGGACCTCCTTAGCACCTTCCCCCTCATTGCGCTCACCCTGTATACACTTCCCCGGGGTACAGAGACCACTGGCCATAGCTCCATCTCCCTGTACCCTAGGTCTTCTGCCCTGGTGCACAGAGCACTTAAAATCCTTCCCTCTGGGACCGCACACTCTCAGGTGTGGGTGGGGATAATTAGATGTCTTTACATAGCCTGGGGGACTCTTTCCCTTGCACAGGACCAAGGTGTGTCTTGGGGCTAGGGCCCCAGCACTGGGGGGGTGGGGGGACGACCATCCCTCCCCCAGCCCCTAAGGGGACTTGCACAGTGTGAGGCAGGAGCCACCTCCTGCCCCTGCTGGTCTAGGAACTCAAGGGGACAAGTCCAGTGTCTTCCTGGGATGGCCTGGAGAGCTCGCCCTGAAGCCAGAGGTCTACTGTCCTTGAGGGTCTCACCACAGAGGTACCCAAGAGATAGGGCTCAGGTGTGGCCACCCAAGCACGAAGCTCCCACAACCCTGTCAAGACCAGAGCCCCAGGCTGGAGAGAAACCTCCAGAAAATTAGCTTTAGCCACACACCCTCCCCGCCCCCCCCCCCCCCAGGGAACATGGGCATATAGGTCAGAGGGAAAGGGGCTTTAGCAAGCGGTCAGATAGCGTTGAGCTTTGTCTTAAGCAGTAGAAGTCTCTCTTTAGAGATATCTTACAGGCATCCCCATTAAGCTAAGACATAAATGCAGAGATGCTCTTTTTGGCGGGAGTGGGGGCATGGGGGGGTGAGGGTGGGGGGAGGTGGTGGCAGATGGAACTCTATCTGTTCAGTTTTTCCCAATCCACTGCCAGAGGCCCCATGGCTCCAAAGAACACATCTGGAAAACCGCCTGCTAGACGATAACCCCACAAGGGCAGGAATTTTGGTCTGTTTTATTCACACTTGTGGCCCAGAGCTTAGAACAGAGCCTGGCATACGATAAAAATTTGAATGAATGCACTTCAACTCTTTAGTTTACAAGTGAGGAAACTGAGGCCCAGAGAGGTTAAGTGATTTCATTTCCCTAAGGACACACAGCAAGGGGGAACCCAACTTCCTCTCTGGCTTCCCCACACAGAGGTACTTCTTGTACAGAACCAGACAGTCCTCCCACCCCAAGTCCCAGATCACATGACCCCCAAGCCCCTCTCTTCGGCCTGAGCATTCAGGGAAGGGTGTCAGCTGGACAGTCACCCCACTAAGTACTCACTTGTCTTTGCAGCCTTGACCTTAGCCACCAGTTTCTGCACACCAGTCACGTCGCCGTTCTTGACAGCGAGGATCAGGTCCTGCTCACGACCCATTCTGGTTCCTGGGCTGGGCTCTGAGCTCAGGAGTCCAGGGCAGAGGCAGGGAAACTGGTCTAAGCCGAGGTGTCAGGGCGCCATGCCTTGGCCCTCTGGAGGGCAAGCGGCCTGGGGGCACGTGTCGAGTGTCCCAGGCAGGGGACTTCTTGTCAGGCGCAAACGGGTACTCCCTCAAGGTGCTTTGTGAGCTGCCGCCACAGGCAGGAAAGCTGGTCTCTGAGGGGGAGGAGGCTGCGTGGAAATCTGGACGGATATCAGCTTGCAGCTTCCGAAGGCCCCAGGATGGGCACGCCAATCTTCCCAGCGTGGATCAGGAGCACCAGTGGCCACCCAGAGAGCAGCCAGCATTCCCTCCGGCCTTGGGCAGAAACAGCGAACAGGTCTCAGGGATCTGGAAAAGGTGCAGGGCTCTTGCTGAAGGCTGGGCCAGAGCCTGAAAGGGTCCCAGAAGCAGGGCTCAGAGGAAGAGCAGGACACGGCCTCCAGGAAGCCCCCAACCCCTCCAGCTGCCCTTTAAGTCAAGGGAGAGGCTGAGCCACTCAAAGACCAGAGGGAGCCACCATGCGTGAGAGGAGTATTTGGAGGGGGGGTGGTGGCATTTTGGGAGGGGGGGGCTGAGTCACTGAGGCCCCAGGGCACCTGGCAGCACCTCAACCTGGGGCAGGAGGGGCCCTGGCAGCACGATGCACTGGGGCAGGCCGGGAGCAGCCTGTTCTCCACAGCCTGGGGCTCTGACACCCACAGACAACTGGCAGGCCAGGAGGTGGGGCCTGGGAGGGTCAGGCACAGGCAGCTGGGCAGGGGTCACTCCCAGTGGAAAGTGCCTGCCCCCAGACTCCTCCCTACCTAAGCTTTACCAGAATAGCTGGATGTCCTAGCCCTGGGGCTCTTTATGAATCCAGAAGGTGGAGTGGGGAGCTTATGTCCCCCCGTTTCTGGCGGGATCCGCCTGCTGGACCAGGAGGCGTTACAGCACCTGTTGCTGACCCATCTTCACCCCTCACGTGGGATGGGGAAGCAGCTGGGCAGAGAACAGAGACAAGAGCTGAGACACTGCTGGCAAATGGGGCCGCCCGGCCCCCCAAGCCTGAACCTGAGGCCCAGACCCTCAACTTCACTGTAGAAAAGCTTACGTCAGTTCCCTAGTGGCCGCAAATTTGTTGCCCTAGTCCTATGGCATGAGCCCCGTGCAGGCCTGGGGCCCTGGCTGGGGACCCCTCACTCCCTAAATGTCTCAAGCCCAACCCAGATGGCACTCCAGCTCATGGCCCACAGTCGACACTGGGGGAGGGCGCCCCTGGCAGTGCCTGGGGTCGGGCTGGCTCCCCCGCCCGCCGGAATGCCCGTCCCGCGCCGCGCAACCCCCCAACCCAGCCCAGCCCAGGCCGATCGGGGGAACAAAGCGGCGGGAGAGACCGGGAGGGCCAAGAGACAGAGGAATTGATGCGGGAGGACGGAATAAGGGGGCGCGAGGAGGACGGAAAAACAGACAGATGGAGGCGCCCGTCGATCCCGCAAGAAAAGTTAGTTTGTGCCCGCCCTCAAAGGTGCGGACCCCCAGCTCAGGCCCCGCAGTCTCACCTCTCGCAGCCGTCCGGCCGGGGGTCCGCCTGGCCCTGCTCGGCCCCTGGCACTCTGGACGGTGACTCCCACTGCCCCCCTTACCCCCTTTCTCCTCCTTCTCCTCCTTTTCCAAGGCCGGTTCAGCGTCTCCCGCAGGAAATCCCGCCCCTCCCCCCTCCCTCCCGCCGGATCGGGAGCGAAGGGACCGTCCCGGCCGTGCAGTCGGGCTGTCAGTCAGAGCTTGCGGACGCGCCCCCATCCGAGCCAGGCCCCGCCCCCATCGCTCCCGTCCGGACCCGGGACGCTGCCCCGTCGGCGCATGCGCCCAGGTGAAGCGAAGGGGGTTGGGGCGAGAGTTCGCGCCGCTGTGTCCTGGTGGTGGAGCCGGGGTGACCTGCGGCTGTAGAGTTCAGACCCGAGGGAGAGATACCCTGGGTGTGACTGGATGGAAGAGAACACGTGATGTAAAGGGGTTTGGGAACTGAGACCCCGGGACCCCACTTGGGAAGTCCCCCTTCCTCTTAGCCTTTTGCCTCTCCTGGGACTCCCGCAGCGACCTCCGCCCGCGGCCAGAGTCACTGACCCACAGCCGCTGGTCAGAGCAATGGTGCCACCTAGCGGACAATGTCGGAGTGGCCCACGGTGGCGGCGGCGGGGACCCCAGCCTCGAGGAGGTGCTAATGCAGGGCTGGGGTGGCGCTTCAGCACCGTTGTGGGCCGGACAGCGCCTCCCGCCCCCGACCCTCAAAATCCGGCTTCCTAGTCCGTCGGAAGACCCTGAAGGAACTCTGAATCTCCCCAGACTGCACTTGACAGCCCCCGGTGGCCTTCAGTTTGCGAAGCTGGAATTTGAGAACCCACCGCTCTGCCTTCTCTAAGCCCACTCTCCTTCCCTCCATGTCCAGCCTGGGTGGTTGGCAGCACCAGGGCTGCGGAGGGGAGGGTCACGTATTTGACTATTCATGACGCCGGGTTCCTCAAGTTTTACTAGGGAGGAGCCCAGCGGAGGGCTGGGGACAGGAGAGGGGAGCTCCTATAAATCCAGAAACGTGCAAGCTCTCTGCGCCCGGAATCGAGGCACACGTTTGTTGGCGGCACTAGGACCCAGCACAGCCAGGAAGGCGGAAAGCGGGTAGGTTGATCCGGAATCAGGCGGAGCGGAGGTCGGATGCTCGGGCGCTAGGGCCTCGCGGAGTCCCGGCGGTGGCGGGGCATGGGCGGCGCGTGCGCGCGCAGCCGCAGGAGGCGGCCCGATGGAGCCCGAACCTGAGCCCCGCGCGGTGGAGGTTCCTGCCGGGCGCGTGCTCAGGTGCGCCGCGGCCCCGGGGCAGGCGCGGGGGCCGCGGGGGGAACGCGGGGAAGGGGCCGGGGGGCCGGGAGCGGGCCGGGCGGCGCCGACTGCATGGCGCTGATCCCGCGTCTCCTCCTTCCCCAGCGCCCGGGAGCTCTTCGCCGCCCGCTCGCGGTCCCAGAAGCTTCCCCAGCGCTCGCATGGCCCCAAAGACTTCGTGCCCGACGGCTCGGCGGCCCAGGCCGAGCGGCTGCGCGTGTGCCGCGAGGAGCTCTGGCAGCTGCTGGCCGAGGAGCGCGTGGAGCGCCTGTGAGCGGGGCGGGGCGGGGCGGGGCCGGCGGGGCGGACGGTCCCGTAGACTTCTCGGGTAGACTGAAACGGAGCCTCCCCCAATCCTCGCCAGGGGCAGCTTGGTGACTGCCGAGTGGAGACCGGAAGAGGGGTTCGTGGAGTTGAAGTCTCCTGCGGTGAGCGGTGGGGCTCAGGGACAGGGGACCCGCCTTCTCTGCTCTCCGTGCTCTTTTGTCAGGGTGACATTTGCTCTGGGTCCCACGCAGGGTAAATTCTGGCAGACCATGGGCTTCTCAGAGCAGGGCCGGCAGCGGCTTCACCCCGAAGAGGCCTTGTATCTGCTGGAGTGTGTGAGTAAGACTCTGGGAGGGTGGGAAAAGGGTTGGGACCAAGGAACCGGAAGAACATGCTTTTGTTGGAGAAAAAATATATACAACTGAGGATTCAGGGAGCTGGTAATCTGACTTCTTTCTAGAGACAAGAATACCATTCAGGGAGCAGGGATTCCAGTCCATGTTAGTGGTGTTCCCATCCCCTTCCTGGTTGGCCATGTTCTTGCTGTGATGCTCGCAGGGGGTGGGGGTGGGAAGTGGGAGGGGTGGTACCGTAGATATTAGAGCCAGTTGCCCCATTGGCTGTGCCACTGCCGGGAGGGCTTACAATTTGAGCTGTTGGCGCCACTTCCAGGGCTCCATCCAGCTCTTCCACCAAGACCTGCCGCTGTCTATCCAGGAGGCCTACCAGCTGCTGCTGACCGAGGACACCGTGACTTTCCTACAGTACCAGGTATCTGCCACTTTCTCCCAAGAGAGGAGCCACCCATCTGCTGAGTCAGTGAGTGTTTACAAGAACCTACGGGGTGCTGGACACAGCCATGTGCTGGAGATACAAGACAGACAGGGGCTCTGCTGTCATGGTGCTTATCACATCCTACAAGTGGATGATAAATAAGTAAGCAGGCAAATGAACCTGGTGCACTCCAACATGAGGAGGTCAGGGGGAAGATAAGGAACCAGAAACAGACAATGAGGAGTAATGCAGGAGAAGAACCAGGAGGGGTGGTATCACAGAAGCCAGGAGAAGGTCTTTCAAGGAGGAAGTGGTCAGCCATGTTGAAGGCTGCAGACAGATCAAGCAAGATGGGGGACATTCCTGTATATGTCTCTCTGATATCTGATACGGATACGTGATATCTGATATGGATACAGGGACACACGGATGAACATGTGGCTCGTCACCAAAGACCACTCCCACCCCACCCATGCCTGTGGAGGGGTGCCAGGGGGGAGATATCTACCACCTTCTGCCATCTTCTTGTCCACATTGTAGTCTGGAGCTTCACTCTTGTCTGCTTTGGTATCAAAATATTCTGGGGTATAGTTCTTTTCCTGGTCTATCAATTATCAGCTTTTTTGGATTTGTTTTTAAATTAAGAACCCACTAAATGTCATTTGTGCCCACAGTAAGGTAACTGAGAGACAGGGATTCATACTGAGACCTTAGTTTGGGGAGAGTGTTAATAATGGAGTGTGGTCTAACCAGTCCCAGGGTTTGGAATCTGGGGGTGAGCAGGAGGGTCGGGGAGGGTGTGTGGGGAATGACTTCTGTGTGGAGAAACTGTTTGGACATCTCACCTTTACTTTTTTTTCTTCCGAGGTCTTCAGCCACCTGAAGAGACTGGGCTACGTGGTTCAGCGATTCCAACCAAGGTAAATCCCTATCCCGTTTCCCTCCTATTTGTTCTCATTCTGGACCTAGCGGTCTAGCCCCAAAGTGGAAAGTGGCCTCTCCTCACCTAGAATCCTTGGCTGGAGCTGCAGCTCCCTGGACATGGACTGGGGGCCTCTGCTGGAAGTGCTCTGTTGAGAGGCTGTGGGGATGAATCTGGGTCATTTCAGCTTATCCTGGGTTATCTAACTGAGACCCAGCTTTAGCCCGTTCACTCCACAGGTAATGGCTGAGCACCTACAGCTCACTGTGAGCATGGAGATACAGCACCGGAACAGCGCCTGGCAAGTAGTAGGTGTGCAGGCAGCTTTGTTGAGTGCATGCACAGATGAAGGACTGAGTGAGGAACTAACAGTTGAGTAGGGTTTCACATTCCTGTTGCTGGGATAGATGTTCTTTCCTTCTGGGGCCTCTGAAGATCGTCACCCTAGTAATCTAGCATTATTAAGAGCCACAGAGACCTTCAGACTTGGAGTAGAAATGGGGAGAGCCTTTGTAGTTTCACAATATGTCATGAAAGCTCTAGAACAGGCACATCCTGTAATTCCTGAAAGTGGAATACATCCTAAGGAGATATTCACAGATATGTGCGTAAGTTCACCTGTGAGAATGTTCATTCATTCATGCAGCAATACTTGTTGACCACTTAACTGGGTGCCAGGCCCTGTGCTTGTTGCTGAGGAAGAGCAGAGATTAAAATCACTGCCTCCCCCCGCCTGAGCTTGCACCAGACACCATCACTCTGCAAAATCAGTGAACTTGGAAACATCCTATGAGTCCAACAGGGAAGGCATGGTCACACAAATTAGAGTTTATCCTTCAGGGCAACACTGTCCAATAGAATTTGCTGTAGTGATGAATATGTTCTATGTCTGTGCTGTCCGATATATGTGGCTTGTGCAACTGTGGGATTGGATTTTTAATTTTAATGAATTTAAATTTAACTTAAAAAGTCCCTGTGTCTAGTGGCTACCATATTGGACAGTGCAGCTTTAGAGCCACAAGAAAATCTTGGTAGGGAAGAGTGCTGTAGTGGTAAGGGGCCATGTCCATAATATATTATTGAGTGAAAAAAAAAGATCACACAGTAGTGTGTTAGTACAATGTCACTTCTGATATAAAAAAACAGAGAAGAGACAGTATATGTGTGTATAAGAAACTAAAATGTTATAGTGGTATCCATGGATTTTATTTTCATTTTTATTTTCCTGTATTTTCTAAGTTTTCTAGTCCTCTTGATCTTTCTCACCAGTGATTAATCGTGTATTGCTAGCTCTGCAGGAGCCCCGCTTGCAGTGAGCCTCTGTTCAAAGGTGCCATTGGTGAGACCCAGAGGTCTAGTCAAAGACACACAGGCAGGTCCCTGTGACTGCCTCCATGTACCCCAAGTGCAGGTCTCTCTGGGGCCTCAGCCCTTGGGTGTGGCTCTGACCCTGGCCCACTGACTTGTCTTCTGGGCCAGTCCATCACAAATTCTGCTGGGAGCACCAGGCTGAGGAGGTGGATCTGTTGCCCACCCCATTCTCACCCCACAGCTCCGTCCTGTCCCCTTACGAGAGACAGCTGAATTTGGATGGCAGCGCCCAGCGCTTGGCAGATTGGCATGGCAAGAGGAAGAGGAGTGCCAGCTCTCGGTAATGCTGCCCACATGGCCACTCCCCAGGGAGTTCTAGGGGGCAGAGCTGTTGAGGGAGTGCTGGTGTTTGGGACCTTGGAGAATGCATGGACACAAGAGCTGGGCTCAGGCAGCTCCCATGTAGGCTCCGGGAGGCAGTAGGGCACATGTGGGACGTCTGCACCTCAGCAGTGAGGAGCAGATGTGCTGCATTTCCTCCCACGCCCCTCAGGTCCATTAATAAGAAGCCCAAGGCCTTGGAGAACCCCCTGCAGGGGGTGGATGGGACACCCGAGAGCCTGGCAACTTCCAGCCCACCTCCCCGCAACCAGAACAGCCGATGCCCAGAGGAGAAACCCCAGGAGTCAAGCCCTGTAAAGGGCCCAGCAGGCCCCTTTCAGCTTCTGGGGTCCCTGGAGCCCTGCTCTGGCTTGGCTAGGGAGGGGGTGGGGTGCAGACAGCAGAGTGGCAAAGTAGAGAATGGGGTCCAGGGGGCTTATAAGCCACGCTGGAACTTTGAGCAGATCTCCTTCCCCAACATGGCTTCAGATAGCCGCCACACCCTCCTGCTTGCCCCAGCCCCAGAGCTGCTCCCAGCCAACGTCATTGGGCGGGAGACAGACGCGAAGTCCTGGTGCCAGAAGCTGAACCAGCGGAAGGAGAAGCTCTCCAGGCGGAAACGGGAGCAACAGGCAGAGGCCCAGCACTTCCGGGAGGATGTAAATTCGGATCCCGAGGTGCAGCGCTGCTCTAGCTGGCGGGAGTACAAGCAGCTGCTGCAGAGGCGGCACCTGCAGAAGACCCAGAGCTGCCCCCCACACCTGTGGGACCAGCCTGTCACCCCCTTGCTGAGTCCTGGCCAGGCAGACTCCCCAGGTACCCCATCACCCTGCCACAGCCCCACTGGTCATTAGCAGCTGAGGAATCACAAGACTTTGAAAGGGGCACAGATTAACCATGACTGCTTGAGGCTTAAGAAAGATGGGGGAGGAGAGAGCTGTCTGGTGGTGTGGAACCCACAAGGACAATCTGTTCTCCTGGGAACAGCAAAAGGACCCATGTGGAAAGGTTTAGAAATGGCGAGTCAGTGCCCGAGGAGAGGCGTGGAGGAACGAAAACTACGGCTATGTCCTTAAAATCATAAGCAAGTGTATGTGGATGGTTCCGCCACCCACTAGCTGTGGTCCCCTGTTCTCCCAACTCTGTTAGAGGGGAACAGGGAGGTGATATGTTGGCCAAATAAAAGGAAGGCTTGCTGTATGCCCTGCATGTTAATAGGGAACTCGGCAAGAATGGTGTTAACAGATTCAGAACTACTTAGAATCCTTAGGGGAACATGGTAGGTTGTAAATGACTAGATTTGGGTTGCTAGATAGGTTACATTTGAATTCAGATAAACAACTAATTTTTTTAGTGTAAGTATGTTCCAAATATTGCATGGGACACACCTATACTAAAAAAAAAATCTGGTAAATCTGACAGTTTGCTAGATGGCAGATTCAGAAATGTCAGGGGAGTCTCTAGATGACCGACTCCCCCCCCAATGCCTTATTCTCACTGTCCTTGTAGCCACAGTCCTTCAGCATATCTCTGTGCTGCAAACAACACACCTTGCTGATGGAGGTGCCCGGTGAGTTTCCAGGAGTGCCGTCTCCACAGTACTTTGGCTGGCAGCTGGGATTTGACTCTTTAAATTGGGCATGAGCTGGGGGGTCATTCCAGGGATCCCTACCCTAGCTAATATTCATGTGTGTCTAGGGGAAAGGGACAAGTGAGAGACAAGAAGTGGATTATCCCAGCGTTCTGAGATAGGCAGCCGAGCCTCCCCCTGCCCCTCAAGTGGCACCTCACAGCAGGATCTCAGTTCAGGGGAGGGAAAGGATGGCGTGGAAAGAAAAGGTAGAGGAGGAGGGTCCCTTTTTCCTAAGTTTTCTCACTCTGTCCTCAGGCTGCTGGAGAAGGCTGGGGGTTTGGAGATCAGCTTTGATGTCTACCAGGCCGACGCTGTGGCCTCGTTCAGAAAGAATAACCCTGGCAGACCCCATGCCCGGATGTGCATTAGTGGGTATGAGACGAGCGTGCACTACCCCTAGGCTGCTGCCAGTCCTCTTGTGAACAAGATGTTCCCCTCTCCACACCCCTGGCCAGTTTGCCAATCCCTGAGAATAACCAGAGGTCTAGAGAGATTATGTGACCGACCTGAGGCCACACAGCCAGTTAGTGCTATGGGAACCCAAGCCTCCCAGTCCTCAGCTCTCATTCCTGGTATTTTCAAGTCACCTCTCGTGCCACTTTAGTCCTGGGCTCACCCAGCAGAAGGATGTGAATCAGAGGAACTTACAGGCTGAGTGGTGAGAACCTCACTCTTCCTAGTCCCCTTACCCAGAAGAGCCCAGGGGCCAGACTTCTTATACCCCAACTCCTGTCTCACAGTCTCCCTTGGCTGGGAGCTTCAGAGGGCCGGGGTCTCAAAGCTCGTCGGGAAGCGGTGTCCGGGTCTCAGTCTAACCTTTCTCCCTGCAGGTTTGATGAGCCAGTCCCAGACCTCTGCACCCTCAAGCGGTTGTCCTACCAGAGTGGGGATGTTCCTCTAATCTTTGCCCTAGTGGATCACGGAGACATCTCCTTCTACAGCTTTAGGGACTTCACACTGCCCAGGGATCTAGAACACTGACCACGCAGCTCTGGCAGGGCCTGGGGCCTGCTCTGGGGGACCTGGACTGTCTACTCTCAGGGACCATCTCAGCTGCCTCCTACACCCAGACTCTGACCTGTAGCTGCAGGGGCTAGTCTGTGCCCCACACCTGGCTGCTGCAGTGCTTCCAAGCCCCAGGCCTGAGATTGCTGCTTTGCAGTAATCCTTCTGGAACTCAGGACTAGATTTTGGAGAACCGGAGAGGTGCCACAGAAGAGAGGACTCGGTGCCTTTAGAGGAGAGGGTGCCTGCTTCATGCAATAAAGCCAAAGCCATTAAAAAATAGATCCCTTTTCTGTTGGCTGGATACCCTGAACAAGTTCTCCAGTCCCAGTCTGGGAGCGGAGGACCCACATCCAGTTGTCCATGGAACTGGCCCCCAGGGCCTCACCCCTGCTCTGCCCACCCAGAAAGCGCTGCTTTCTTGGGTGCGAGACCTAAGAGAAGCCCGCGGGAGGGCAGGAAGGAGACCCCGCACCTTTCTCAGGGCCTCCGCCAGAGGGGATGGGAAGTCACAGACTCTAGTCAGCTTGGCTTTCTGAAGGATAGTCCGAGGAGGGAGGCCAGCGCTCCATCGGTCCTCCCTTGAACGCAGTCGGGTCCGAGCAGAAGAGGGGCCGGGCTTGAACCCTAGTCGCTTGGAGCTGTGCGGTGGAGTGCGCCATTCACGCCCTGGGCCCCGGGCCGGGTCTCTGCGCCCCTTCTGCTCCCGGCTCTCGTCGCTCCAACTCTCTCCACGTGCTAAAAACTCCGGCCGCTGCTGCTGTTCCGCGGGGCCTCGGGTGCCTGCCTGCCTCAGCAGCGACACGGAGGAGGGGGGTTCTAGGCTTGGGGCTCGCCCCGATGGGAGGCGTCTCGCGGCGATGTCCCCGTCTCAATGCCACCTCCCTCTTGGGTCCCCAAACCTGGCCCTGTGTCTGCCGGTCACCCTCTCTGATTGGGTTGAGCGCTCTCAGGAAGAGCCGGCCGGGCTATGCCCCTCCCTCAGCAGCTCGGGGCCGGGTTGTGGGAGGGACGGCTCCCCTCTGCAGTCGGCCTGGGAGGTGGCCCGGGACCCCACACGTTCCGGGAACTATTTACTCCTCCGGGAGGCGGCGGAACACTGGGCGCGGCGCGCCGTGCGGCGGTCAGGTGCGCGCAGGTAGGGCA
Source organism: Tapirus indicus (assembly GCA_031878705.1). Classification (NCBI taxonomy): domain Eukaryota; kingdom Metazoa; phylum Chordata; class Mammalia; order Perissodactyla; family Tapiridae; genus Tapirus; species Tapirus indicus. The sequence continues at coordinate 54,460,053 of CM062932.1, forward strand.
GGGGGCGGGCCGGCAGCGCCTCGTGCGTGTTCACGCGGCCCCGCCCCCGCGCTCCTCGGGGCCGCGGATTGGCCCGAGCGCGGCCCCCGCCCCCCGAGGGCGCCCTCGCTGTGCCCCCGCCCGGTCGGCGCGGGGCTGCGGGGGGCGGGGCCGGGCCCAGGGGCGGACCGCTGGGGCCCGGCGCTCGGGGTTCCGCGCCCCCGCCGGCTCGCCCTTTATGTAAATAGCGGCGGCTCCGCCCCCCACTCCGCCGCGCCGGAGGTGAGCAGGAAGGAGACGGCCGCCCAGCAGCCCGTGGGCCGGCGGCGGAGTGAGCAGAGCCGGCGGCGGGCGCCGAGGGACGCCGAGGCCTCGGGCGGGGGCCGGCCTGGGGTTCCAGGTGAGGCGCGGGCCGGGGCCCACCTAGCCGGGCCCGCCCCTCGGACGCCCGCCACTCGGGGCGGAGAGGCAGGGGAGGGCCAGGACTCCCGGCTTCCCCGGGTCGGTCGGGGAGGGCTGCGCCCGGGTCCGCCCGCCGCCCTGGATCCCGTCGCTCCGCTCGTCTGGGAGAAAGACACCTGTGGAAAGTGCCGCTAGGAACTTTCCTCTGCCCGATCCGCCCGTGGTTACAGAATTTGGGGTTCGGGTTTGAACAACAGTGTTGGCTTTGGGGAGCAGGGAAACAGGTGCTCGGCCCGGCTGGGTGCGGGGGTCACCGCGGGGGGAGGCGCGGTCCCTGGGCCTCGGGCCCCACGTGGAAGGCGCCTGGCCGGGGAGGCCGGCGACGCACGTCTCCAGTGGCCCTCTCTCAACGAACAGTGGCCGGAGCGCGTTACCTCGGCGGCTTAGTCCCTGTCCTTGCCATCTGGGCCCTCTCCCCGCCGGCCCTTTGTGCCTCCTAATCCCCGGACTCAGGAAGCCCGCGGGAGGGACTTCGGTCTCGGGGCCTTTCTCCTCCTCAGGCGGCTTCGGACACCTTAGGGGATGGTACGGAGAGCAGTATGTTTTCCACGACGACAGGGGTGGGGTTGTGTTGTGGTACGTTGGGACTTGGCGAGGACTGGAAAATTCTGTCTTGCCAAGAAAGTGTGTAAAGTTTGCTCTTGGTTTGCTTCTGCCGGACTGTTGGTGGACACACTGAGCTGTGGTTGTGGGGAGAATTGACTGTAACCGGGGGAGCTGTGATGTGGTCCTCTGAGGCTCTCACCTGAGACAGGTGAGCTTTGGGTGGGGCGGGTGGGGCTTAGACTTAGCGCCCCTTCCCATGGGGATCCGTGTGCCAGATGCAGGGCGGCTTAACCTGGGCACTAGGGTGCTCTGCAGAGTTTACAACTGAAGGTCCTGTCAGGCTGCAGAGGAGGGGAACTGGGAGGGAATGAGTGTGTCGGGGAGACGGGAAACCCCAGGTGGGAAGAACAGGGCGGCAGTGTATTAGAGCTGGGGCCCGGCACAGGGGAAACCAAGGTCAGAAGTGGCTCTTGAGAAAGACAATCTGGGTCTGTGTGAGCTGAGGCATGGGGAGGGCCGTGGGAGATATGGTCCAACTTCTTTGTTTTATGGACAGGGCATTCGGATTTGGTTTTCTTGCCCACAGTGCTCATTTATGGCAGTCAGGATTCAAACCCAGCTCTGGGGTCTCTGACTAGGGCTTGCTCCTGTTTTCTGAAATTAGACTAGGCCAATCTCTGTGGGGGCCGCTGGACAGTGTTTCCAGGGTCTGAGGTCATTCTGCATCCCTACTCTTCCTTGGGGCAATGGAGTGTCCCCTTTGGCGGCAGACTGATGTAATTTTAATAACTGACTAACTTTTTAATACACAACTGCATTAAAAGAAAAAAAAAGACCTATAATCCCAGAGGACCCCTGTTGGTTTAAAAAATAAAAAAAGGTAATAGAGCCCATAGTATCGAAAATGAAACGTTTTACAAAGTATAAAATAAGGGAAAAACTTCTTCCTCTGGCCTCACAGTCTTTTTCTTCAAACATAGTGTTAATTATGTTTTAGTGTCTTTCCAGACATCAGGTATAGTTTTGAGTTGGGCCTCGCTGATTTCTTGCTGCATGACCTTGGCTTGGTCACTTAACCATGTCAAGCCTCAGCGAGCCTTGTTTTTACAGATGTTGACGGGATGAAAACTGTCACGCACATAGCCAGCTGGCGCCAGGTGAGAGTGAGCTGCTTCCCTGTGAAGCATAAAAAGCATGGTCACTTTTGGGCTTTTGGGCAGAGGCCTGGGCCTTTTGGATGTACCTTTGGATGGGTTCTGAGGGAATTTGGCTTCTCTGACCAGAAATCAGCTGAGAGGTCATGATTTCTGAAAGCTTCTGGAAGTCAGAACTTTTAAAACAAGGTTGTTGCTCCTTGGGAGTTGGGGGGCAGATGTGGAGGACCGTGGCCTCTCCTGACCTCACCTTGTGTTCCAGGGGCCCTCGGTACTTCCCTGCTCCTTGGAAGAGCCAGGAGTGAGGCCTGATGGCCAGACCCCAGCTGGGGGCCTTTCCTGGGAGGGAGGGGGGTATGAGAGTGGAATCTGCTCTGCTTTCTGCTCAGGGGAGGCCTTGGCAGTATATATTCTGCACCTTGTTGCTGGGGAGCACATTTCTGGGCTGCTCTGCTGTCCATTAAGGAAATTTTCTGGGAACTCCATAGTGCTTCCTTTCAACCTCATTTAGGGGACGGGTGTCCTCTCCTGCCAGGACTTCCTGGCCCCAGGTGCTTCTCTCCCATAGAGAAAGTGGTACGTGGAGCTGGAAAGTTTGGAGCCTCTGCCAGTCTTTGACCCCCTGTCTACCCATTAGAGACACTGAGCATCCCAGGCAAGAGTCTCCAGGAGCAATATGGGGTTTCCTGAAGGGTTACTCAGCCTTCTTGGCCCTTCCAGATGTGTCAGAGGCAGCTGTTGAGACACCTAAGTTAGGGGCCAGAGTGGAGGCCCAAGAGGCCAGTCCATGATTCCTGCTCCTAGGTTGGCTGCCTTGAGCAGCACTGGCCGCCTGGACTTACTTATCCTGAGTACTCAGCTCTGAGAAGCCTTCTTATCTCACTCAGGCGATATCCCTATCAGGGCTCCTCCTGGGTTGAAGCATGCCAGGTCTGTTTGGCAACTTTGTTTTCCCCTGTGCAGGAGCAGTTTTCAGGGGGAAGTGGGGTATGGGGCAGGAGACGGGTGTCCCTCCGTGGGGCCACCAGTACTGCTTGCCCTTTTCCAGCCCTGGCTCCCCAGGATTCCCCAGGAGACCCTCCCCTCATTGTGCCCTGTCACCATGGGGCTGTGCCCAGCTCCCTTTGGGGTGACCTCCCCTCCCCGCCCTGTCTCTCAGAGGAAACTGGTACTTTGAAGAGTCACCCCACTCCTTCCCCTTCCCAGGAACCACAGTGAATTCTTGAGCTAGGAGAGGTCCTCTAGGCGTGGGGACAGGGAAGCTGCTAGGTACCTGACTCTACCCTTTAGGAATCCAGCAGTCTGGAGCCTTCTCTCGCGTCACCTGACTCAGTGTTCCCAGGGTTTGACAAGAGGGACATCTTGGCACAGGATTATTAGACTCTAGTAAATAATATTCTTGGATTCTCCTTGCCAAGGAGCTGGGTGTCCTGGAACCTCAAGCTGAGGCAGGCAGGGCCCATGAGGGACCCCCAGCAGGATCCCAGGCGTGATGTCCACATGGCCCTGGCCTTGGCCAGAGACTTGAGAACAGGGTGGGAAGTTCCCTGAGGGACCCTGTGGGGCCCAACCCAGTGCACTTAGGGGTCAGTGGCTCCCAACTGGAGAAGACCTTTGCCTAGTTGATCCCTATTCAGTCTTAGCTGTTTGTTCAGTTATTCAACAAGTATTTACTGGTGCCCCTGTGTGCCCGGCATGGTTTAGACACCAGGCATAATCCTGACACAAAGCAAAGCCCTCTGCCATCACAGGACTCACATTCTAAAAGATGGGAAGCGTGAGTGACAGAAAATATGTGTAAGTGATAAATAATGTGTTAGAGGTGACATGAGCTACAGAGTAAGAACTAAAGCAGGGGATTGGGACCCCTGTCGGGGGGGCAGGTTGCAACTTTAAAAGGTGGTCAGGGTGGGCCTCAACCAGGAGGTCACATGTGAGCACAGACTTGCAGGAGGTGAGGGAGTTCTTTAAATAAAAATTGAGTGCCTCCTACATGTCAGGGTACTAAGCACGGGGGATACAGCGATGGACAGGATAGGCATGATCCCTTCCTCCGGGAGCTGACATCTGGAAGCTCCTTGGGACAGCTGTTCAAGTTTTGAGGTGAGTAGGGGGGCATGGAATGGGACTTGATAGGATGCGCCAGGCAGCCTACCCACTTTCACCCCAGGCAAGTTGTCCACCTTCTCCCAGAATGGCTTTGCTTTCCCTTGTGCTTGGCAACATCCAATCTGTCACTTCCCTGGAGACAGTCTGGTGTTGGATTGAAGAAGGGGACTGAGGACCCCAGAATGGGGATGTGTGCATTCCGACTTCCCACCCCGTCTTCACCCCACCCCATCCTCATGGCCCGGGGAGGGAAACCCTGCAGGAGCCTCGGGTGCAGCGGGAGGGCTGCATAGGATGGATGTGGGGGTGGGGGAAGGTGGCCACTGACCTGGACCCAACCAGGGAGGGTGAGGTCAAGCTCTGGCTGCTGACCCCAGGTGGCCCCATTCAGCCTACTATTGGCCAGCCCCTTTGTCCTGGGAGGGAGACTTGAACGGAGCAGAAGGTTCTGCAGTCAGGTTGGAGTTCGGATTGGGACTTGGACTCTTACTAGCTGCTTGGGCTTGATGGCTCTCGAAATCGGTTGTTTCGTAGGTAATTGTAAGAATTACATGATGCGGGTAAAGTGCTTAAAGTAGCATCTGGCCATAGTTCACTCTCAGTCTCTTTTGTTACCTAACAGCAGCAGTGACAACAGGTCTCTGGTTCCCACCCCCTCTCTGTCTGTGTACTCCTAGTCCCACCTCCATGGAGGTGCCCTTTCAGCCAAGGTTTGGTTGCTAAGCTGCTGGCCAGGGGCCTGCCTGGTGCCTCGGGGAGATTGGGTTTCCCAGGGCAACATGGGTGCTTGCAAAGCAGCCTTGGGCGTCTGAGTTGGCACGGACAGATGCCGGAGGGGTCAGCAGCTGCCCCAGTCACTTAGAGCCCTGCCCCACCACTCCCCTCGGTAGGAGGTGCAGGGGCGTACTCACACCCGTCAGCTGGGAGGCCAAAGCCACACACAGGTCTCGCACAGGATGTCGGGGAAGGAAGGGCAGCTTCTTCAGCAGCAGCAGGCTGCAGGGAACACGAGCAGAGGGGAGATGAGAGGAAAGCTTGGGACGCAACCTCACGCTGTGTGTGCTTCTGGAGATCACGAACACGGGCGAGTGCTGAGTGAGGTTTCAGGAGCCTTCTCTCTCTTGGGCTGAAGATGTCCAGAGTTCTGCTGCTGGATATACCCTTTCCCAGCAGATCAATGGAACTTCCCAGGCTATTGAGGGACCTTCTGGGGGCTGGCCCATGACACACCTCCAGGACAGACAGGCTGGCTCAGCGTGGCCAAGCCTTGGTCTCATGGGGACAGATTAGCCCAGGCACCCCAAACAGTGCCAGTGTGGGACGAGCAGCCGGTCTAGGAACTTGCTTCTTCCTCCCTGGGGTGCAATCAGATCCTCTGCTTAGAGCAGGGGGCCCAAGACAAGCCCAGCCCCATGCACTTATTCCTCCTCTGCCTCCACTGGTCTCTTTACTGAGCTCCTGAGATGCAGGGGGGGAGGGTGGTGAATTTCCTGGCCTGTTGCCAAGTAGACAGCTCTCCTGTTTTTTCCCAGGGTGGGCATCAGGGTGTGGGGAGCCCCATCCTAGGCCCAGCATGTTTCACTGGCCGGCAGCAGTGTTGCATGGTTGGAGCAGTGAGAAGGAAGGAAATGGAAGGTCAGCTGCCTGCAGGGAGCTCTCAGGCTAGTGCCACACACAGGGCACAGAGCTCTGTGGAAAATGAGTGAGGATCAGCTACAGGTCAGCAAGCTCCTGGCCCTCGACCCTGAGTGCCTGCCCCCGAGGGAACAGAGAGCAGGGCAGAGCAGAGAGGGCGGCTCAGAGTTTGCTCTGGTCTCAGACAGAGGGCACGACAGGCAGGATAGAGAGCAAGCTTGGGCAGTCTTTAGAAGCTGGGACGGAGAAGGCGTTTCTTCTTAGGAAGCCCCTCTCAGAGGTCGTGCTCTAGCCAGGTGGCATCCCCAGTGCAGGACCCTTGGAGCTCCTTACATCCCCAATGACTTTGCTCCAAATCCTTTTGGCATCGGACCTGGGGGGCTTCTCAGCTTGGGGGCTTTTGAACTTGTCCCTTCTCCCACATTCCTCATGGCATAGTAGAAGCAGCACTGAAGGGTACAGCACCCAAGAGTTTGCCAAACTCGCTCACAGACCTTTCTGTTGAAGCTCATGACGGCCCATCCGGGTAAGAACCTGCAAAGTAGTAATGTCCTTTTGCCCCAGGCCCCTGAAGCCCAAGGTCACACGGCCGGTTCCACCCACCTGTCTACTCCTTGCCTCTGCACCCATCTGATGTCCACAGTGAGGGGGGGGCCTCTCCCCTATTCACGTTAATGTGTTAATGTGGCTGGAGAGGAACCCAGCCCCTGAGAGAGCAGGAGCGAGCCCACCAGCAGGACTGAGTGCCTACTGTGTGCTTAGGGCCACCCTTACCCGTTCTCCCGTGTGATCTTATCTACCCTGCCTGGGAGGGAGATAAACCAAAAGAAGAAAAAAACTCACAGCTAATCCTGTAACTCTTCCAAGCTGTTGTCTACTATGTAAATATTTTTAATACATTCTGCATGACTCTTGAATACATTGTACATATGCTGCCATGTCATTAGTCTTCTGCCCTTTTAATGACTGTGTGCCTTCCATCATGGTACCAAGCACACTTCACCTGCCTCCTGTTGTTGGCCACTTAGGTTGCTTCTGATTTTTCCCAGTGGCTTAATGACTAGCATGACAAGGCTGGGGAGCACATTTTGTGGAGCTAGATGGGTGCTCACAGTTGTCCATGGCAGTTGTACTGGATCACTTTAGTATAAGGTGCAGTCAAGTGCTGAAGGATGGACCAGCCCACACAGGGCCAAGCAGAGGGGGACATGGTGTGGGGGAGGGAAGGGCAGACCACATCAGGTCCCTGCTCAGGCTTATCACTGGGTTCCCAGTGGGGTCAAACTGAAGCTCTTTGCTGTGGCCCACCTGGCGCCCCCTTTCCGACGCACTTCATCCCTCCTTGTCGCCTGCATTCGGTCCCTGCCCTCAGCCCCTTCTCTCATCTTCATCCTCCTGGAACATGCAAGCTTGCTCATCTGCCTGACACGCCCTGCCCCCAAATCTGACCACTTCCTTTCATTCAGGTCTGGGTGGAGATGTCACCACCTCCGTTCATTCATTCAGCATGCACTTGGGGTGCCACAGTGAAAAAGAGGGCAGAAGTCCCTGAGTAAGAATAAGAAAATTTATCCTTGTGGAGATTGCACAGGTAATAAATGAGATTAGTAAGTAAACTATTCCGTCACAACTTGTGCTAAGGAGCAAAGCAAAGCCAGGAAGCAGGAGAGAGAATGTCAGGGGAGGGATATTTGAGTAGAGGCAAGGGAGGGAGGCATGGGAGGATTTGGAGGAAAAGCATCCTAGGCCCCGATGGGACAGCGAATGCCCAGGCCCCGGCGCGGAACGTTCACCGAGGCCTTCCCACCGCCAAACCCTGGGCGCTCTAACTTAGCATCGTCCTTTATTTTCTTGTTGGCCCTGATCTCTATCTGAAACCATCCCGCTGACTGATTTGTGTACTTGTGAGTCATCGCTCTCTCCCCTTCGAGGATGTAAGCTTGGTGAAATAGGAATCTCGTCTGTCTGTCACTGCTATATCCCTGGTCCTAGGACAGCATCTGCCCTGTGCCAAGCCCTGTGGCATTGCTTGCACTCCTCCTGGAAGACCTGCGTGGGAGGGAGTGCGTCCCCCTTTACAGGCGAGCTTGCTGGGCCTGACAGAGCTGTCTTGGGAGGTCACCCAGCTTGGAGGAGCTGAGTTGTGGTGGTTGAGCCCTGGCTGTTGGCACTGAGCCCTGGGCTCTTTCTCTTATGTCCCCTGCCTAGCCCCCCAACCCCCCAGGAGTAGGCTGAATAGGTAGAATCTGTTCCATACCAGGAAGCTCCAGGCCTGGGTTCCTGAATCTTCTCCACAGAGAACCTGCTTGTCTGGGGTGAGTGGAGCTGAGGGTTTGCTTGGAGGTGAGTCCAGCCAGGTCCAGACCTGTCACCCCTTCAACAAGGCATGGAACTTATTTATGCCTTGACCTGGGTGATTATTTCTGTATTGGGAGCTACACTGAAGAGCAGATGCTGTGGCCGCCCCACCTTGGTCCTGGCTCCATCACCCAACGCCAGTGGGGTTCCAGCCCCCTGTAGAATGAGCGGCTGGTCCATGCTAGGCCACCCAGCCTTGTCCAACCAGATCTCGCCAGCACCCCGCAAGCAGCAGCCAGGCCCTGGGCCCCAAACTGCTTGGTTGGCTCTGAGCTGAAGGCATGTTCGAGTGTGTGTGTCTGCGTGTGTCTGGGCCTTTTAACTGCAGGGATGTAATTAGGCATCCTCTGTCTTGTCATATCCATCCTTTGCTGCCTCCCAGAGGCCTTAGATTTGGATGTTTGCCAGACCTGGGGTCAAATCCGATCTTTGCTGGTTCCTCTTCGGTGACCTTGGACGGGTTGCCCAATCTCTGTGGTCTTCATTTTCTTGTCTTCCACTCACCTTCCAGGGAGGCTTGTGGAAGGTGAACAAATGTCTGCTCATTCACAAGCACACACAGTCGTGCAAAGGAAAGGAGGGGTCAGGACATGTACCAACACACCTCTGTGCCTACCCCTGGGTGGTGGGATTTAGGGAGGATTTTCGGCTCCAGATTGTTTGCTTTTTCTACAATGAGTACAAATTACTTGAACAAAGTGTTTAAAAAGTAATAAAAATAATACGCGAGGGTCAGGTACAGTGCCTGGTACGCAGCAGGTGCTCTGAGGAGCATTCGGGCGCCTGGAGCACCCTCCCTGCCCTCCTGAGTGGGTGTCTCCCACCCATCTTCATGTTCTGTCTGTCTCCTTCCTACTCGCACCTCCTGCCCCCGGGACTGTGCGGTGTTACCCTTGAGCCTGTGTGGGTCCCTGATACAGATGACCCTGTGCCCTCTTGTCCCCACCCCACAGCCTACATGGGTCCTGCAGGGCAGAGCCCAGGTTGGCCTCTCCCTGCGTCCACAGGCCCCTCTCCTCCTCCTCCAGGGCATCACTCCCAGCTTTCTCTGACTTATGACCCAGTGACCTAGGCCCGGGCGGGGAGAGCAAGCACCCCAGGAGCCCGGAACAGCCGATTTATGAGCTTGGCCCTCCCCCACGGCTGGAATGTGAGGCCAGCGGCTCAGCTGTTTGTCCAGGAGGCTGAGGTTGGTCCCTGCAGGCCCGGGAGTCTGTTTTCACTCCCAGTCCCAGGAGCTTCCAGGACTTTCCTCTGTTTGTTCCCTGAACCCTCTGCAGGGCCTCCAGTCAAGTGGGTACCTGGGAGCTTCCTGACTACCTGCCGTTCCGTGAGGAAGTGGGGTGCCCTGCTCTGGCTCCCCCAGAATGTGAAGACACAAACCTCTTGTATCCACCCCTCCCCCTCCCACAAGTGGCAGACATTTCAGTTTCCCCAGAAGGTGAAGGACCTGTGAGGGCTGGTCCCCACCTGTTCCCAGCTGAGGTGCTGTTTGGATTGCCCCGGGGTGTGTGTCTCTGCAGACCCCCTCCCAGCATGCCCTCCATTGCTCCGCCAGAAGACACCCCACCATGTACATGCCTCGAGGGAGCCCCTAGTCTTTGACCACACAGGGTCCTTTATATGCAAAGTCCTGGCCTGATGTTTCATTTTTGTCACCTCCCAAGAAGCCAGAAACTTCAGGGCATCCTTAGGTCTCAGCTTAAATACCTTCTTCTCCCATAGACACCCCCAGATCTGGACCAGGTGCACCCCTGTGTCTGCCCATCAGAGCACTCAGCACATTGTACTGTCCTGTCCTTACCTGCCCTGAGCCCAGAGTAGGCTCCTCCAGGGCAGAGACGGGCTCTGCTTCCTTCCCTGTGTAATGTAGAGTGGAATGAATAGCCATTTCCAAGGTGGGCCTGAGCCCCTGCATTTTCAAGGACAGGCCTTGGTGTCCTGCGGTCAGTGGGTGGCCGAGTTACTGCCAGAAGCTGGAGCACAGATGATCCTTCCCCCTTCCCCCAAGGATGATCCAGAAATAGTTTCCTCTTGGACAGGGAATGCGTTGTACGGCGGGCGGACAGCTTTGGGGCCTTGAGCTGGTTTCTTTATTGGGAGTAGATTTGTCTCCTGATTAGCCTCCACCTCAGCCCATGGGAAACCCATCAGGCCGGGAAGCCTGGGGCTAGGGCTGTGGCTGTACAGACCCCAGCAGCCTCGTGGGGTGGACCCAGTTCCACCCTGACTGAATGCTCTGCATGCTCACCCACTCAGGTTCCTGACGACTGTGGCTGGTGGCAGCAGCCTAAGCCAGGGTCCCTTGACAGCCTTCCCTGAAGTTAGAAGGTAGAGTCAACCCAGGTGTGCTGACTCCCCAAGAGATTTCTGTTGGGCCCTGGCCTGGAATTGCCGACACCTCTCTCCTGCCCCCATCTGTGTTCTGGTCTGGGAGCCCAGGTGGACTGCCTTTGCGTTCCCACCTTCCAGCCGGCTCTGAAGAGTGAGGCTTGTGAAGTTTCCCTTTCTGTTTAGCCACAGTTTTATGGTTTTTCAGAAAACAGGTTAACAATTAAGCTAATTAACCTCAGGGCCTCTCGCCTCCTACTCCTATAAAGCCAGGCGAATGGCTTCCTCCCCCAGCTTCTCCCACTGGCTTATAAGGCCACAGGTGACTAGGAGCGAGCGTTAGAGCGTTAACCAGCCCTGGGCCTCCAGGTACAGAGGTCCCTCCTGTTCCCTCTCAGGGACCCACACGCTGCCACTGGGGCGAGGTGCATGGGGCAGTGGCTGGTAAAGCTGGCCTGGGCCAGGGGCGGCCACCTGCTGGGCATGTGGACAGAGGCCCCTGGCTGCCTGGGCTTGGCCGAGCGGTGATTGGGTGCCAGGAGGGGTGGGGCCGTGTATCTGCCTTGCCCTGGTGGTCAACAGCTCCTCCCCTTTCCCTAGGGGGCTGCAAACTAAGCAAGATGAGGCGGTTCCTGAGGTCAGGACACGACCCTGCGCGAGAAAGGCTCAAGCGGGACCTCTTCCAGTTTAACAAGGTAAGGGAAAGCGGAGAGAGGACCAGGTGTTTATGGCAGGCACGACATTATCAACCTCCCCGCAGGCTGGGGCTGGGGGTGCTCGGGTTGCCTTTACCTGGATTAAGGTACTTACTTGGCACTGCCTGCAATGCCTCATAGGACTGACCTTGGAAATGGGGTCTAGTTAGAGGGCTTTCCTGGGAAAGGGCAGTGGAATGCCCAGGAGTCAAGACTCCTTGTCCCAAGTCTCTCGCTGGCTGTGTGAGCTCTGCAAGTCACTCTGCCTCTTCTAGCCTCAGTTTCCTCACCTGTAAAAAGGGGCTAAAACAGTCCGCCCTGCCTACCTCCTTGCAGGGTTTTTGAGGCTTAGGGATGGAAAGATGAAAGGACCCTGCAAGGTGTAATAATGCTCCTGTGATGCCAGGGCCCTTGGGGCCACAGGCTGTGACTGTTCCTTCTCTCCTCAGATTGCCCCCAAAGGAAAACGCAGCTTTCCCTACAGGCAGATACATGATTCCTTCTGGCAGGCTCCAGGCCTGGGAGAGTGGGGAGGGGTGCCTGGGAGAATATGCCACGGTTGGCATTTGACTACCCCAACCCCATACCTGCTCAGAGGGCCCCCGAAGCCAGAGTGACCCGACATCACAGGGAGGGTCCCAGAAGCTCCACAGGGCTTCCCCAAGGGAGCTGGTGCCTGAGACAGCCAGAGCTGGCTTGTAAATGGGAGGCACGCAGCGTGGTTTATTAGCTCTGCGGCCACCTAGCAATCTGCAGCCTCTGCAGCTGTTTCGGGGTAATTAGCCTCTCTCACCTCTGCTTTAATCTAGGCCCTTGGCCTCCATGCCCAGGCTTCCCTCTGCCCCAGAAGGTGAACTGCAGGAAATGGAGCATCACGATATTCTTCCCCGCAGGGATCCGGGGACCCCTCCAGGACGTGCTGATGGATGGAGGTTCAAATGTAGATTAGCCACTTAGAAGCTGGGTGACCCTGTGCCTGTCACCCACAGCATCGGCTTGTTACAAGGATTACATGGAATTAGATCATTTAAGTGCCAGGCATACTGGTCCAGGAACATTAGCTATCGTTTTCAGAGGAAGAGTTCCTTGGGGCTTGTTCAAGGTGGGTCAGGGTCCCAACATGCCCTGGTGTTTTCCTCTACTTTTCTTAACCTGTGCGAGATGTCACTGATGGAGCTCTGCTACGAGGCCACTCAATTCTGGGATCAGGGCTTCCCTAAATGAACCCCTCCTCCCACTGGCAGAAGGAAGCTGTGGGCAGGGCTTTGGGGCCTTGGGAAATGGGGTGCAGCTGTTGGGAATGGCGGTACTCAGGGACCCAGGGGCCTGCCACCTTTACTCCCAAGGGAACTGCCTGTGGGTGCTCAGTGTGGGTCTCAGAACCTCAGCACCCGCTGGGTGGCCTGGGTGACCCCTGTGTACCTCCATTGCCCCGATGACACTGAGATCTCACATCCCAAAAAGGCCAATTCTAGTGGAAACTGGATAGACAGGCTCAGCAAAGAAGGATGAACCCCCGCCCCAAGTTCTGACTGTGCGGCAGGGTGGGGCTGGGGTGAAGAAATCGTCCCGTTCCCCCTCCCCCCGCAATTCCCCACAACTCCTTGTCCCTAAACTTGGCCGCCCCACCCCCAGGCCTGGCTGGGGAAGGGGGAGAGGAGGCTCCTAGAATTCCTTCCTCTTTCCATTCACTTGCAAGAAACATGCATTGAGCATCTAGTATATACAGCCCAGGGCTGGGGCTGTGGGAATCTCAGATGATAAGACCTTTGCCCTCCAGGACTTTTATAGTCTGGCAGGGGGCTGATGGTCTGAAATTCCACTTCCTGGAAGTGGAAAGGAGGAAGGGAAGAGTCTTGGGGGACAGGCTCTGGGTGAATGGTGGAGCCTGAAGGGGTGGGATTGGAAGGTGAGGCCAGATCTTGGAAGATTTGGGAGCCTGGGTAGTCCCACCCACACCAGTCCCTCCCCAGCGCCAGGCTCCCCTGGGCTTGGGGTCGAGGGAGGCTGAAACCTGGGAATCTGGGCCTAACACACCAGAGCCTGGTGGGTTTTGAGCCTGGTGAGATTTCTCCAGGGAGAAATCTCATTTAAGATTTAGAGAAGATAACTTTGGGGCCGGTTTTTGTTTTTGTTTTTTTTTAACCCGTGAAGGTAAGCTCAGAGCTGTTAGGAGACCATTGCAGTGACTGGATGGGGCCAGGCGGTGGGGGTGGGGCGCAGGGCATGGATAGAGCAGTTTCTCAATCTCAGCACTACTGACATCTGGGGCCAGCAGTGTGGTGAGGACGTTTAGTAACATCCCTGGCCCTGCCTCCCCAAGATATACAACCAAAACTGTCCCCAGACACTGCCCAGTGTCCCCTGGCAGGTGAAATGGCCCCTGGTTGAGGGCCACTGGATTAGAGAACTAGTCAGGGCATTAGATTGATGAGACCTGGTGACAGACGGAGTGTGGGAGTAAGAGGGCAGGGAAGGGAGGTGGGTGTCCAGCATGACTGTGGGTTCTCCAACCCTGGGTGGGTGATGGGGCCAAGCACTGGGGTGGGAGCCCAGGAGGGGGGAGGAGCAGGTTTAAGGGAAAGTGATAACGTTTGGTTTGGACAGAATAGTGACAACGATGATCTCCATTTATTGAGAGGCAGTTTCCCCCAAGGGTTAGTAGTGCCAACCCCAGAACCTGACTGCCTGGGTTCACCAGCCAGGTGACCTTGGGTGAGTCATTCATCTCTAAAATGGGGATGATAATAGAAGCTACCCTGTAGATCTGGGATGAGGATTGAATGAATACTGTAGAAATTGAAGGGCCATCCGTGGCTACTGGCTACAGTATCAGACAGCACAGCTCTGTGGATGTTATCTGACTCGAGGTTGAGTTTGGGGAGTGTGGGACTGTTTGGTAAGGGAGGGTCCTAGCAGACGATGGGATCTACAGGGCCAGAGCTCTGGGCCTCAGGCGGCCTGTGAGGCAGGAGTTATTCACACCTAGGTGAGGGCCAGCCCTCTGGACAGTGCCCACATCTGGTGAAGCAAGCAGCAACTAGACCAGACGGGCGTCTCTGGTCACCTCTTCGGAGAGCTCCATCCTGGAAGTGCCAGTCTGCAGGGCACTGTGCTTGGGAGGGGGTTGGGCAGTGGCACCATCATAAGCCTGTCCCAGGCAGCTTCCAACCCAGTGCTGGGCCTCTTCCAGCACCTTCTGGCCAAACTCCTTGACACCCACACCAAGTGAGATGCCTCAAAGAGAGCAGGGACATCGCTCCAGGGGGCCAGAGAGAGGCATGTCCTGTTTCTTTGGCTTTGGTACCTGGGAAGGAGCTATGTCTGTGGACAGATTCTCTGAACCCTCTGCTGGAGACTGGCTGTCAGAGGGGCAACTCCAGTTCATCAAGGGCTCTGTGCCAAACAGCAAAGGGGCCAGGTGGTGCAGGCCCTCTGGAGCCAGACGGGTGGGGTCTAGATGCCAGTTGTGCTGCTTCCTTGCTGAGTGACTGCAGACACATTACTGCCCCTCTCTGCTCCTCAGTTTCCTCCTCTGTAAAGTGGGCGTCATAATAGTCTCTACATCCACGTTGGTGTGCTAAGTAAGTTAAATTGCTTTGAATGATGCCTGGCACGCGGTCGGTGCCATACCAGGGTTTACCTCATCTTCGCCTCGTCCTTGTGATGACTCGCAGATGGGTGAGGAAACAGACTTCTAGGGCTTGCACAGCCTGAGCACATTGTGGAGGGCACTGGCTGGGAATGAGGACTCCTGGTTCCATCTGCTGACCAGCTGTGTGGCCTTAGGGTGGTGACTTCACCTCCCAGCCTCAGCTTTGCATGTGAGGTAGTTGTCTGTGGGTGTGGTGGGTCCTTGAGCCTGTTGGGAAGACAGATACTTAAGTCAGCTGGCAGTGCCAGCAGGGCCACTGAGGACCAAATGAGGGGACTGTGGGACCCACCGGGACCTCAGTGGGAGGAAGTAACTCAGAGGGGAGGTAAGCTGGTGTCAATGTAAAATCTTTCTTGAAACTCCCTTGAGGCCGAAGCCGCTCCCTCCCTGGTGAAACCGACCAGACCAGCTGGATGATAAAGCCTGGGCCCTTCCTGCCTGGCCCAACCTCCCCCACCCCCAGGCCCTGAACAAACAGTGTGTTCCTGACCGGCTGCCCCGTCCAGGGCCAGGTTGTTTTGTCTTGGATTTTGAGTGGCTGGGCCCCTGGTGTCAGGTGACAGCCACATGGGGAGGGCCAGGTTGCTGCCACCACCAGGAATCTGAGCTGACCACACCCGGTATAGGGCTGTGCCGCCCAGCTGGGCGCGCCCCTATGGCCCTGGGCAGCCCTCCTTCCCGCCCAGACAAGTGCTAGGAACTCCTCAGCCCTGGATCTTAGACGAGGTCCCCCCCCTTGCTGAGGGCAGGATGAAGGGCCCCCACTGTCTCTGTCAAACAACCTTTGCTCTGTCCCTTCTGGGAGCCTGAAATGGGGTCCTGGAGCCGTGAGACAGATGGGGCTTTCTCTCCCACACCAGGCTAGTGTTGCAGTTTGGCGGCTCCTACAAATCTCTCTTTTCCCAGCCCCTGTCAAAAGGGTTCATTGTTCTCTCCTCCCTTGGCAGAGGTCACCTGAGCCAGGTAGCAGGGTGGGGGCAGGGCCAAGGAGGCTGGAGGCTGTGCTCAGGAGGCAGAGGTGGACTGCCCCCGTGGTGGTCAGGCGCTGGTCAACCTCCCAGCTTGAACCTGAGCTGGAGATTGAGCCAGAGTCCACCGGAGTCTCAGGCCGGGTGAGTAGGCCCTGGAATCCCAGCCTGCTCTCCCAGACTGAGCTCCGGCCCCACCCTCTGTCCTGAGTAGAGGGATGATTCAGGGCTGCTGTGTGCCTGGGGGCTGAGCCCACACTCTTGTGCCTTGGAGCGGGGGAGAGGTCACTGCCCATGTGGACCTTGTACTCCTGTGGGGGAACCAGTCTTAAAAGGCTAGTAAGAGTTGGAGGGAGGGACAACCAAGGAGTGGGAAGGGCATCCGAGGTTGAGAGGACAGCTGGAGCACAGGCCAGAGGCGCCTTGCAGGAACCTTCCTGCTTCCTCAGGCTCCTCGGGCCCTGGGTTCCTGGCTCCTCCCTGTCCCCTTATTAACTGACCTCGGTCCTCTCCCCAAATCCAAATCCCTTCCTTCCCCATTTCCAACAAGACCCTCTGGGCCTCTTGTAACTGGCCTGGGGCCCCCAGACCTCCTTGTTAAACTTTGCCTCCTCAGATTATGTTATACCGCTTCCCCTCCACCCCTCCCAGCCTGGGGAATCCCCTGTTGCCACACTGTTTATGTGTGGCACTGTCTTGGCTGCTGACCAGCTAGGGTCACCGTGAAATTCCCTCCCCTTATTTTGTTCTGTTTTGTTTTTTGGTGAGGAAGATTAGCCCTAAGCTAACATCTGTTGCCAGTTCTCTACTTTGTACGTGAGAGGTCTTCTACTTTATATGTGGGACGCTTGCCACAGCATGTTTGATAAGCAGTGCATGGGTCATGCCTGGGGTCCGAATCCATGAACCCTGGGCCGCCGAAGGGCAGTGCGCGAACTTAACCACTACGCCACTGGGCCGGCCTCCTTTATTTTGTGCTCGAGGGGGCCTTGGTCCCTCTAGTTGTCGACTTGGAGAAGATGCCCTGAGGGATACAAGGGAATGATAGAGAACCCTAGAAAGAAGCCAGGCCTTACCGGACAAGGCCTGTGTGCTCTGTGTGGGGAGCTGAGACTTCCGGCCACTGTCCGGTGGTCTGCTTGAGGTTCATCCTGTTCGAGCCAAGGACAGCCCTGCTAGATGCAGTCATTGCTGTCGTTCCATTTGTCAGATGTAAAACAAGGCTCAGAGAGGCAAAGTAGCTCGCCCACGTCCAGGTGCCTTTTAAGTTGCAGAAGGGGATTCAGAGCTTTGTGGGCCTGGCTGAGGGCCTGTTCTTTCTAAACCAGCCTATGGAGAAGAAGGTGAGGATGGGTGGGAGGGGGCACGGTGTCCCCAGGACCCTGAAGGAAATGAGGAATGGGTACAAGTGATTGAACCATGCGCTTGACCTTGGGGTCAGGGAAAAGAAGCTGACCTCCAGCAGGAGTGACTCGGGTGAGATGTTTGAACTTCCTGCAGGTGAGCTGATAGGATAGTGTGTGGCCTGAAAGCCTGACAAAAGGCTGTAGACTGTTTCCTCTTTGGCTTGACTTTCCTGCCGATGTCCCGAGGCAAAATCATCTAGGGCAGCACTTTGGTCCAATAGGAAAAGAATATGAGCCACATATTAAAATGTTCTAGAAGCC
Organism: Tapirus indicus; assembly: GCA_031878705.1. Classification (NCBI taxonomy): domain Eukaryota; kingdom Metazoa; phylum Chordata; class Mammalia; order Perissodactyla; family Tapiridae; genus Tapirus; species Tapirus indicus. Next base: position 54,477,612 of record CM062932.1, read on the forward strand.
ACGTTACAAAAATTTTTAAGCAAGTAAAATTAATTTTGATAATATATTCTGTTTAACCCAATATATCCAAAATATTATTGTTTCAACATGTAGTCAATATAAATTGAGATTTTTTTTAAGTTTTTTTTTTTAGTTTTAGTGTGTTTTTAATAAAAAGTCTTTGAGGGGCCCAGTGGCGTAGCAGTTGCGTTCGCATGTTCCACGTCAGCGGCCTGGGGTTCGCTGGCTCGGATCCTGGGCACGGACCTACTCACTGCTCATCAAGCCATGCCGAGGCAGCATCCCACATAGAAGAGCTACAGCTCTACAACTATGACACACAGCTATGTACTGGGGCTTTGAGGAGAAAAAAGAAAAAAGGAAGATTGGCAACAGATGTTAGCTCAGGGCCAATCTCTCTCTCAAAAAAAAAAAGTCTTTGAAATCCTGAGTATAGTTTACACCTACAGCACATCTCAATTTGGACATTAAATTTTCTTTGGAAATATGTGTTCTGTATTTAGAGTTGGAAGATTTACAGTTGAAAAAGGAGATTCGAAGTTTGGTCTGGCTGACTCCAGCCCCTGTTCCTTTGGAACCCAAGAACATTCCTGAGAAGTTTTCCAGTAACTGAATTCAGCGTCCATTCTTAAATTTAATTAAAATTAAATAAAATGAAAAATTCAGTTCCTTGGTGGCACTAGCCACGTTGCAAGTGCCCAGTCTACACATGGCTCGTGGCTGTTGTACTGGGCAACTCAGGGCATGGGCCTCCTCCTGGCCACCAGGCTCCTGTAGGACGTTTTCCCCAGAGTCCTCCAAATTCCAGAGGCTTTGGCCCTGAGCTGCTGGTGGTGGTGGTGATGGGAAAATGCTACTGTCCCAGGAACCTTTTCCTGAGCTCTGGCTGCCGACTTCCTGAGGCCCCAGCGACCTGGGGCTGGCTGATGCCTAGCGGGGGCTCTGGGGAGGCTTGTCCCCCACCCCATCACGTGCTCTGCCCTCCTTTTCCTGGGAAATGTTTACATTCCAGACACTCCGCTATCTCCGCAAGACTTTTCCAGGCTCTGCATTTTTTACATAGCTGAACAGGGACCTGGGCTGGGCGGGGGGGCCTCCTGCTGGGTCATTTGTGCCCTCCCAGCTGTCTCTTCCAGGTACAGCCATTTGCAGGGCAGACTGTTCCCCACAAACAGCCAGGCTGAGGGGCCCCCATACCTGTGTGGCCCCGGGCGTCCCCAGAATAGGCATCGTTGGAGCTCTCCTCTTGGGCCGACCCCAGCACAGGGCTTCTGTGAACCACTGGGCTGGAGTAGGCAGGCAGCAGATGGCTTAGCTAAGCTACCATGCCAGCTGTCACTGAGACTTATCTCTTTCTGCTCCTTTGAGGCCAGGTGAAGCCCAGAGGAGAGCCCAGGCCTGAGGAGAGCTGCCTCATCGGTGCAGCCTTTTTCAGCGGGGCAGTGTCTCCATAGTTTAAAACACCATCTTTAAAGCAGCTGGCTGGCACCCTTGGCCTGCTCTAATCTAGCTCTACAGGTTCAGTACCCCTGGGGTGGGAGCTGGGGTGTAGGATTAGCTGAATAAGAAACAACCAAAACCCTTCCCGAAGATGGTTTGTCAATCTAAATCTGTCATGTTTACATCCCTACCTTTTTAACCTGTAATTCCACCCCTGGGACATCTGCCTAAGGAAACACTCAGAGGTGCAGGCAAAGATGGGAGTCCAAGAGAATGTTCAACAACAGAGGCCCAGTGAGTTAGGGCACCTTCACACATGGAATATTCTTCAGCCGTTTAAGTCATGTTAGTGTTCTTAACAACCTGGGCTGGCTAGAGGTGGCAAGACAGACCACAGAGCCGTACATGTGCACATATAATCATCTGGCACGACGCCAGTTAGGTCTCTGGGTTTTAAGTATGGACACACACACACATACAGTCACAGGCGCAGGAAAGACTCACAGACACACTAAGATATTAGCAAGGGTTACTTCTGGTTGTGGGAGTGTGGGTGATTTTTGTTTTCTTTTTCAAACTTCTTTATATGTTCCAAGTTTTCCCCAATGTGCATTACTTCTTTGTTTTTGGTGAGGAAGACCAGCCCTAAGCTAACATCTGTTGCCAGTCCTCCTCTTTTTTGCTGAGGAAGACTGACCCTGGGCTAACATCCGTGCTCATCTTCCTCTACTTTATATGGGACGCCGCCACAGCATGGCTGACAAGCAGTGCGTTAGCTGGCACCCGGGGTGCGAACCCATGAACCCTGGGCTGGCAAAGCGCGAACTTAACCGCTATGCTACTGGGCTGGCCCCAATGTGCATTACTTCTATAATAAGAAATGAGCAAAAGCATGTCTCTGCAACAACTCTGCAGAAACTTCCTCTCTGGGACGATGGTGGAGAACTCACAGTGGCAGTGAGGGCGCTTGAGAGAGAGATGTTTGGGGCTGGAGGAGCCTTGGAGAGACCAGAGCTGGGAAGGGACGCTGTGGGTTCCCTCAGACCCAGGGGCCAGACTGGAGCTGTAGTGGAACCAGGCTTCCTGAGCAACCTGGTGCCTGCACGGTGCCAGCCCCCTAAAGTTTTCCTTGCCCCCTGCACCCCCCCCAGGAGGGCTGGGTCAGTCGCCCACACTATGGGTGGTGGAGGGACCAAATCAGAGTTCTTGGAGAACGTTAAGTAGCCATTGTGGTGTGGGGGGAGAATGAGCTCCCAGGGGTGGCCGCATGGCCAAGGGTCAGAAATAGATGGAGGGTGGGGCCCAGGAACCTGAACGTGACTAAATTCCTCCTCTCTGTTGGGGGTGGCTCTGTGCTGCAGCTCTCCCTCCGGCACTGGCCCCCCAGCTGTGGAGGGGCGGAGGGGACATGTCTGCAGGCCCATGCCCATGTGGTTCTCGTTGTAGACGGTGGAACATGGCTTCCCGCACCAGCCCAGTGCCCTCGGCTACAGCCCCTCTCTGCACATCCTGGCCATCGGCACCCGCTCTGGAGCCGTCAAGCTGTATCCTTTCCATCCTACCAGCTCCTACCCAGGGAGGCCCTGGAAGGGGCGGGGGCCTTGGCATTGGTGAGATTCAGGAAGGACCCACCTTCCAAATAAAAGCAAGGTGCAGGTGACCCCTCTTGTTCCCGGGATGTTCCAAACATCCTCTCAGGAGTCAGCCTTGAATGCAGTAAGTGGAGGTGGGTGATGGGCCAAGAAGCTTTCTTTTCTTTAAACCTTTTTCCCAGTGAGAATCAGTAGACTGGCCCCAGAGCTCTGTCCAAACCAGAGATAGGGTGGCCTTGGGTTGGGGAGCAGTGCTAGGGCAGCTGCTCTTCCAGATTCTACCCCCAACCTTGCACCCCCCGCCCCACATACCCACACTTGCATGCACACACACACACACACACCAGAGGGTAGAGTAGACTCTGGTTGGCAAGGATAGTCCTTCCTTGGCCTGGTCCAGTTGGATCATCTTTTATCCGAAGCATTGGTTCTGGGCTGATGGGGCTTTAGGCCATTTCAGAGGCAAGCCCACAGGTTCCAGGATAGGGGACCGCTGCTTGGGTCCTCTGGCTGGCCTGGGCTGGCTACAAGTCTGGGAGCCCCACTTCACCCTCGAATCTGACCTGAGCCCCCAGAGTGAGCCAGAGTAAGACCTAGGGGAATTGGGGCGGGCGGAGGGACCACCCGTGAAGAGCCCAGCTGACACCTCTAGCAAATCTGTAACTCTCTTCTGTTCCTCTCTGCTGCAGCATGGGCGGGGGCGCCAGGGGGGCCTTGAATCAGCTGGGCAGGGCTGGAGTTGGTGTATACACAGGAGGGCAGGGGCCCAAGTCCCACGGCCAGCTCAGCCCTCCATCAGATGGTTAATCATTGCCAGGCCATGGCCATATCCTCGTTACCAATCCCCAGTGCCAAGACTTGTGGCCACAGCTGCTAAGGGTGGGCCCACAGGTGTGCCCTGTGGTTTCTCACAGGTGCCACTGTGCGGTAGCTGATGGGTCTGTTGCAGCTCAGTTTGCGGGGGCGGGGGCCAGGTGCAGTGAGCAGCCTAACAGTTGCCAAGATAAGGTTTCACCCTTCACCCTGGACCAGGGCCACTGCCATCTCTTCCCCACCACAGGCCCTGGACACAGGTCCTGCTTTCTGGGGGGAGGGTGAGCCCTTCTCTACTGCCGGCTGTTTACACTTCTTGCCATGTGGGCCTAGATGTACTGGCACTTGGGTGGGCCCAGGGGTGGTGTCCTGCCTTCTGGAGTTTTTCCTGAGCCTGCTACTCCTAGCTATGGTGCCCCAGGGGTGGAATTCATGGGGCTGCACCGGGAGAACAATGCTGTAGTGCAGATCCTCTTCCTGCCTGGCCAGGTGAGGGCCCTCCATGCCCTTCTCACTCGCATGTGTCCCAGAAGGGGTGATGGAGAAGCAGGCATTTGGTGGCCCTGGGTTTGGTGCTGGGCTGATGGGGCTTTAGGCCATTTCAGAGGCAAGCCCACAGGTTCCAGGATAGGGGACCTGGGACCATCTGCCTTTCCCCAGCTGTGGTTCACGGGCCACTCTAACAGTAACAGGGGGTCTCTTGGTTCTGGGGCTCTTTGAAAAAACCAGTGCAGACTGGGCGGCCCAAGTGTGTAAAGGCCACGGTGAATGCTGGTCCTGCCTGGTTAATGAGACAGCACACTCCTGCCCCCACCCGGTTCCCTTCCTAGTGCCAGCTGGTCACTCTGCTGGACGACAACAGCCTGCACCTGTGGAGCCTGAAGGTCAAAGGCGGGGTGTCAGAGCTACAGGAGGATGAGAGTTTCACGCTGCGCGGCCCCCCAGGGTAAGGACTCAGTCCCCTTGCTCCCCAGCCAGACTGCCCGGTGCACCCCACTCCAGGGGGGATCACCCTTGAGGTGATCCTCTGGCAGTGCCTGGCAGGTGTTTGAGTCAACACATCTCCCCCTGCAGGTGCTCTGGGCAGAGAGGGCAAGGCTGGGGCCTGCCTCCCTCCATCCCCACAGCATCTGTGCAGGAGGGGTCCTTCTGCCTCGTAGCCCAAGCTCTCTGCCATCTGCCTGCTGTCTTGGCAGAAAGTAACCAATATGTTTGTCCTGTCCTGTGGACCCTGCTAAAGGACCTCACAGGCCTCCTTTCCCTCGGCATGGCCTTCCCTGGGCTGGTGGGGGCAGCCAGGAGTCGGGGATCCTATCCGTGGGGTCTCCCCTGCCTGGGCAGCAGCCAGCTCACAGCCAGCCATTCCTGTCCGCAGGGCTGCCCCCAGTGCCACACAGATCACTGTGGTCTTGCCACATTCCTCTCGAGAGCTGCTCTACCTGGGCACTGAGAGTGGCAACGTGTTTGTGGTGCAGCTGCCCGCCTTCTGCATGCTGGAGGACCGGACCATCAGCTCGGACGCCGTGCTGCAGCGGTGAGCCCGGATACCCTGCTGCTGTTAGGAACCCGTCCCTCGAGTCGGGCATGTCCTTCTCCCTTTGGTCCTGGTGATGTCTCAGGAGCTTATCATTTCTCTCCTGGGAAGTCTTATAGAGTTGGGAGGAGAGACTTTCAGCTCCCCACCTGTCCCCCAAATTGAAACTCTCACCTCCTGGTGTGTTAGCGTCGTAGCACTGGAAGAGGTCTTGGGGGTGAGTTGTCGCTTCATTTACAGGTGAGGAAAATAAGGCTTAAAATGATTGTGTAATGGCACCAACTCTTAGTCCAGCATTCTTTGCACTGATATCACATATTTCAAAATTCCAGGGGCTCTCAATGTGGGCGGACAGGACCCAAACCTCCCTGCATCAGCTGGGCAGCTTCTGATGCTTATGCTTTGGTGTCTGTTAAGTTTCCATTTGCACACAGGCTCCATGGCTAAAAATACTTGACAGCCACAACCTTGTAGGTTTCTTCAGATCATTTCGGAAGTTTTGTTCCTTGATGGTGGTGTCTACAATAGAGAGGGAGTCAGAGCAAGTCTAGGGGTGGAGAGAGGGGCCAGGGCCCAGAAAGGGAGGAGATGGAGGGTTGGTAGCAATGGAATACTCTTCAGTTACATGGGGCAGGGAGGAGGCTAGGGTGCTGGGACGTGGAGCTGCTTCAGGCTCAAGCCAGCGGGACCGTGCCCCTGAAGGGCTCTGGACCAGCTTGTAACACACTCACGGCTGTCAGGCCCCGGCTCTCAGCAGCCTGGGTGATGGTGAAGCCGAGCCCGGCTGTCCAGGGCAGGGCATTGCTGGGTTGGGAGGGATTCCTGCTTGAGGCCAGGTCCCTCTGAGTGTGAACTGTGTCTTTCCCACTTAGCAGGGTAGAGGCAGGGCAGCATGAGCATGGTCAGAGCAGCCCTGTTTGCAAGATGGCAGGCATGGCTGGTTCTCGGCCTAGGCACCCGGTTTGTGGGCAAGATGGTGGGAGGACCTGGTCCTCAGCATGTGGCCACACCAGTGCCCGCCTCACCCTGTGCTGGTGGGAGTCCAGTTGAGGAGGGGCCCTTCCCTAGGCCATGGCTACCCCGCTGGGCTTTCCCAGCTGAGTGCCCTGGGAATCCCTCATGCCAATCTAAATCCTTGTTCAATATCCGCTTTGACAACACTTTCTAAATTTTTTAAACATCCAACCCTTTAGCCTAGCAACTCTGTCTCTGAAAAGGTCTCCATCCTAAGGGGGAAATGCATACGTAAGAATGATCATTATAGGGCTGTTTTTAATGGCAAAGAGTTGAAACCATCTAATTGTCCAACAGTATTCATCTATACAAGAGCATTATATGCATTCGTTAAGAATATCTCAAAGAATATTTAAACACATAAGAAAATGGCACATCTATTTAAGTAGGGGGAAAAAAGCAAGTTGCAGATCAGTATATTACAGTATAATTCCAATTTTTCAATAAGTGAGGCACACACACTGGGGGAGGTGGTCTGGGGGCAGTCACATGGGATCGGGCAGTGTCGTCGGTCCTGCTGCATAGCTTCCTTCTGAAGTTCTTCCTGGTGCTTCTCTGTATTTTCCAAGATGCTGTAGTTCTTACATTGTTTACTTTTAATTCAAGATAATTTTTTTAAATTATATAAGTAATAGATCCTTACAGAATCCTCTTCAAAAATTAAAACTTTGCAGATAAGGTTAAAGGCCCCTTTGACCTCCCACTCCCAATTCTAATTCTAACCCCTGAGAGGACAGTGCCAGCAGTATCTGGTGTGTAGTATTGGTATACAGGGATGTACATGAGTGTAGAGGGGTTTGGTTTGGTTCGGGGCATAGTAATATCCTCAAGTTCCAGGTCGTTTCCATTTCCTACTCACCATCCTTGGTGTTGGCTCTTGGTCCCATGCCTGCCACCTCATGGTCTTCTCTTGGCTGCAGCACCTCCAGACTTCACATCAGCATTCCAGGCCTAGAGAAGGAGGGAGGGATCAAGGCTCAAAGCCAGGCCAGCTAATATAGAGTTTTGTTTTGTGGATCTTAACAACTTTCCTTTATGAAATACCACCTCCTTACAGAAATGCACTAAATACGAATGTACAGTTTAATGGATTCTTGTAAAGTGAGCATCCTTGCAGCCAACCCCAGGCAAAGAAAGAGAACTTTGCCAGCCCCCCAGGAACACCCACACACCTTTACCAGTCACAACTCTCTCCCTGCTCTAGAGGTTGCTGCCACATCAGCTTTTCTGGAAATCACTTCCTTGCCTTTCCTTACGGCCTTGCCACCTGCGTCTGCTTCCTTGTGGGGTTCTGATATATCACTGCCCTGTTGTGCGCATTGCTTCCCTCCCCTTGGCAGTGTGTCCTAGCAATCTTCCCGTGCTGGCGCATTCAGCGCCTGCTGCTGCACGGAATGCCGTCAGTGGACGGCGGTGTGGACTCACAGCGCCCCCCCACCCAGGTTGCCGGAGGAGGCCCGCCACCGGCGGGTGTTTGAGATGGTGGAGGCTCTGCAGGAACACCCTCGAGACCCCAACCAGGTCCTCATCGGCTACAGCCGGGGCCTCATCGTCATCTGGGACCTGCGGGGCAGCCGTGTGCTCTGCCATTTCCTCAGCAGCCAGGTAGGTGGTGCCTGGGACAGTGGCAGGCACCACATGGCTCTCCCAGACCCCACATATCACACGCGGTCTCCATGCCGAGGTGTGAGGGTGTGGGCGACGGGACCGCCGCCCTGATGCCAGCCTGCGCTCTCTCCCTCTCCTCCCCTGAAGCAACTGGAGAACGTCTGCTGGCAGCGGGACGGCCGCCTGATTGTCAGCTGCCATTCTGACGGCAGCTATTACCAGTGGCCCGTGTCCGCCGACGCCCAGCCACCGGAGCCCCTGCGCAGCCGTGTGCCTTACGGTCAGTGCTCTGCCCACCTGGCGGGGGCCTGGCCCTGCCCTGTCACCTGGGACTGCCTTTCAGTTCAGTGCAGAGCAACGTCCTCTCTGCTCCCAGCCAGTCTGTCCTGCAGTCAGGTGCAGGTGCCCAGCTCAGAGAAGACAAACCTGGGGCCCAGAGACATGGTGGCTTGCTCAGAGCAAGACTCAACCACAGGTCTACCATGTGGGTGCGGGTCAAGGGGTCTGTGTCCTTGTGGACCCACGTGCCTCTGGGTGCGAGGATCCATGCAAGCTAACTCCTTTTCTTGTAGGTCCTTTTCCTTGCAAAGCTATTACCAAAATCTTCTGGCTGACCACCAGGCAGGGGTAGGTACCAGTGCTCTGTCCTTTCCTCTTTCCAGAGCCTTCCTAGAGGGCTGGGAAGAGACAGTGCCTAGTGAATGCCTTTGGGTCCCACGTCCAGGTCTCAGACTCCAGGGAAGGGAGAGAGGGCCATTCATACCTCTCGTGGCTAATTCCTGAAAACACGTGCCTGTTTTTTCCATCCCACCCTCCCGGAGAGATGATTCAGATCAGTAGGTTTCAAACTCTGTTTTAGCAGCAGACCCATTTCCTCAAACAGAATCATATAGGGAGACCCGATGTATAAGCAGAAAGGGGGTACCCCTCTGGTTGAAGCAGGAGTGGCTGCAGAGATTGAGAACCCACAGCCTGCATGTCCCTACCTCATACCAAGTTCTCCTGGGCTTTTGCAGTCGGAAAGAGATGGGAATCCACCTCCACCCCCTCCTGAGGACCTTGTGTGAGCACTCACCCTGAGACTGGCCTCCCTCCCAGGCCCTGCCATGGAGGCTGGTCACAGGAATGTCCAAGCTGCCAGCTCAGCCTGTGGCTGTCTCGGGCTGGGTCAGGAGCCCCATCCCATTTCCCACCCCTACTCTTCTGTGCCTGCCAGGTTGCCCTTCACCATCTTCCAGGGTGGTATGCCTCGGGCCAGCTATGGGGACCGCCACTGCATCTCAGTGATCCACAATGACCAGCAGACAGCCTTTGACTTCACCTCCCGTGTCATCGACTTTACTGTCCTTGCCGAGGCGGACCCTGCAGCAGGTAGCCGAGCTTCAGGAGTGGGTGTGGAGGGCTAGCCACTGGGAGGTGTGGAGATGCAGGCCCATCTGTCAATAAAGAGGAGGGGCCTGCATGAGTGTTCCCAAACCTGCCACTCCCTGAGTCCCCACTGTGTCCCTTCTTAGTGCCTCCAAGGGTGGCAGCCACAATTGGTCTCTTTCTCTCCCTCCCTGCCGGCCTGTGGCTTCATCCTTGGTGGCCACACCTCCTGCCCACCCTAAGCTCCCTTTGCCCTTCCCCAGCTCAGATGGGACTTAGCCCAAAGAGGGCAGATCCATCTGTTGGGTTTAACACTCACCCATCTGAGGCAAGGGGGTCCTGGCTTAGACATGGTGAAGCCCTCCTTATGGTGTCGGGGAGGAGGTGCAGTGTGGTGCCAGCTCTGAGCCGGCCTCCTGGAGCTTGGCCAGGACAGCAAAGCCCTGAGTCAGCCTCATGAATTGGGTGACAGGCAAGACCAGGAAGGGCTGATGTGGAAACCTGGAGAGGAGGCCTGGCGGGAGATCTCCAGGAGGGCCGGCCTCCTCCCCAAGTGACTCTGACCTGACACACCCAGGTGAGGGGGGCGGGCCTGCTCAGGACACCCTGGGCTGCGTTCTCCCAGCCTCAAGGCTGTTTGGAGGGAGACTTCAAACCTGCTGTTCCTCATTTCTCAGCCTCTTCCCTCCTCACACCTGACACAGGATGCTGGGAGCAGCGTCCATTCCCTATCGATTCTTTTGGATTTTCTACATCGATGATCATCGTGTTGTCTGTGAACAGACAGTTTTATTTCTTCCTTCCCAATCTGTATACCTTTTATTTCCTTTTCTTATTGCATATCTAGGCCTTGAAAAGGAGTGATGAGACGGGACATCCTTGCCTTGTTCCTGATCTTAGTGGGAGTTTGAGTTTCTCACCATTAAGTTATGATGCTAGCTGTAGCTTTTTTGTAGACATTCTTTATCAAGTTGAGGAAGTTCCTACTTCTATTCCTAGTTCTATTCCTAGTTTGCTGAGAGTTTTTATCATAAATGGGTGTTGGGTTTTGTCAGATACTTTTTCTGCATCTGTCAATATGATCATGTGGTTTTTCTTTTCTAGCCTGTTGATGTGATGGAGTACTTTAATTGATTTTTATATGTTGAAGCAGCCTTGCATACCTGGGATAAATCCCACTTGGTCATGGTGTCTAATTCTCTTTGTACATTGTTGGATTTGGAGCTTATTTTTAAAATGCAGATTCCCTGGCTCCAACCGTAGAGCTTCAGATTCTGCAGGGCTGGCTGGGGCAAACTGCTTCCTACTGGCTACTGCAGCCCCTGGCCCTTGGCTTGTCCCTTCAGCCTTTGATGACCCCTATGCCCTGGTGGTGCTGGCCGAGGAGGAGTTGGTGGTGATTGACCTACAGACAGCTGGTTGGCCGCTGGTCCAGCCTCCCTACCTGGCCTCCCTGCACTGCTCTGCCATCACGTGTTCCCACCACGTCTCCAACATCCCTCTGAAGCTGTGGGAGCGGATCATCGCTGCCGGCAGCCGGCAGAACACACATTTTTCCACCATGGTAGGTCTGGTGCTAGCCCCAGCCCCACCTCAGGGCTAAGCTCTCCCATGGACATATTGGCCTCATTCTCTAGGAGTGGCCCATTGATGGTGGCACCAGCCTGGCCCCAGCCCCGCCCCAGAGGGACCTGCTGCTCACGGGGTAGGTGACTTTGATGCCATTCTCCACCTGCTTAGTAGAATATGTGAGGCAGAAGCAGAGCCCAGAGGGGTGCATGCCAGTCCCAGGGACCCCTGGTCCCGCATCCCTCTCACATTGGCAGGCGGGCTCTGCCCACAGGCATGAGGATGGCACAGTGCGATTCTGGGATGCCTCCGGCGTCTGCTTGCGGCTCCTCTACAAACTCAGCACGGTACGAGTGTTCATCACCGACACGGACCCCAATGAGAACCTCAATGCCCAGGGTGAAGATGAGTGGCCCCCACTCCGCAAGGTGAGTCCAGGAGCCTGGGAACTAGGGAGGACAGGGACAGGCTGGGTCCGGTACTTATGGCCACCCATGGGCCTCCTCTCCCTTGTTAGGTGGGCTCCTTCGACCCCTACAGTGACGATCCCCGGCTGGGCATCCAGAAGATTTTCCTCTGCAAATACAGTGGCTACCTGGCTGTGGCAGGCACGGCAGGGCAGGTAGCAGGCTGGGCCGGGGGTGGGGAGCAGGGGGAGGAGTGATCAGGTGACTTTAGGCAGCGTCCAGGCCCATGAACTTCCTTCTCAGGATGGGGGGGCAGCAGGGACAGGAATCAGCCTTTTGAGTGCCCACCGATGGTGTTACCAGGAGCATCACCTGCCCCTGTGGCTCTGTGCTTTTCCCGGTGGATAGAGGTTGCCTGATCCCATTAGAGGGAGGCCTTTGGAATGATTGTTTCTCTTCCAGAAACCAGAATTAAGGGCTGGGGGTTGGGCAGAGGCCTTCTGGCCCTACCTGGGCCCTGGGCCTTGGTATGTGTCCAGGTCCTTTGCTGTCCCCACCATCAGGTTCCCTGAGGTCCCACTACCCCTTGGTGCTGGGTTTGCTCAGCCCATCTGCCGCCGCTCGCAGGTGCTGGTGCTGGAGCTGAATGACGAGGAGGCGGAGCACACTGTGGAGCAGGTGGAGGCCGACCTGCTGCAGGACCAGGAGGGCTACCGCTGGAAGGGGCACGAGCGCCTGTGTGCGCGCCTGGGGCCCGTGCACTTTGAGCCCGGCTTCCAGCCCTTCGTGTTGGTGCAGTGCCAGCCCCCGGCTGTGGTCACCTCCTTGTCCCTGCACTCTGAGTGGCGGCTTGTGGCCTTCGGTACCAGCCATGGCTTTGGCCTCTTTGACCACCAGCAGCGGCGGCAGGTCTTTGTCAAGTGAGCAGCCTGCCCAGGGTGGCTGGGCCCGGCCGGGTCTGGGATTGGCGCCCAGCAGGGACCCTCGGGCCCTGGCAGCGCTGAGGCCCTGATGTTCCCCCCAGGTGCACGCTGCACCCCAGCGACCAGCTAGCCTTGGAGGGCCCACTGTCCCGTGTGAAGTCCCTAAAGAAGTCCCTGCGCCAGTCCTTCCGCCGAATACGTCACAGCCGAGTGTCCAGTCGGAAGCGACGGCCAGCTGGTCCCCCGGGAGAGGTGAGGCCGAGGCTGACCTCGTAGCCAGGCAGAGCTCAGAGCAGCCAAGAGCAGATCCGAACTACCCCTCCCTCCCCTATTTGCTTTGACTTCAAGCAGAGGCTCCGGGCCACACCATATAGGTTCACGTCCTGCCCCAGCACCCACCAACTATGTGGCCTCGCATATGTCACGCTGCTGCTCTGTTCCTCGGCTTCCCCAAGTGTAAAAGGCAATAATTGTAACACCTTAGAGTCAAGTCCTCCATAACTGTTACCAGGCAGGTGGTGCCGTGGGCTGTGGCCAGTCTTCCCCTGGAAGGATCAGTGTTGAGCGATCCAGTGCCCCCAGGGAGGGGAGGTCAGAGCCCACCCTCAAGCCCGGCCCAACCCACCTCAGGTGCAGGAGGGAAGCGCCAGGGCAGAGCGGATGGGCCTGCAGAACATGGAGCTGGCGCCTGTGCAGCGTAAGATCGAGGCCCGGTCGGCGGAGGACTCCTTCACAGGCTTCGTCCGGACCCTCTACTTCGCTGACACTTACCTGAGGGACAGTGAGTGGCCAGCCTGAGGTGGGGGGCCCAGGCAGGCACCCCCTGGCATGAAGGCGTGTTGGAGGCTGCTGCCTGCCTGGCTGATGGGACCCTCAGAGGGGTTTCTCCTTGTGAGCAGGGGGAGACCAGAGACCCGCCTGACCTTTTCCCTCCCCTGCTTGGGTCTCTGAGTCAGGTTGCCCTGGCTTCATATCCAGGCTCCACTACTCTCCAGAAGTGTAACCTTAGACATGTCGCTTAAGCTTTCTGGGTCTCAGCTTCTCCTGAGGCTTCTAAATGAGGGAATATCTTCCTCCTAGAGTGGCTGGGAGGGTTGTGGCATGCCAGGTGCCTGCTGGTACCCAGTGGGCCCTATAGAAGCTCCCCTGGCTGTTCCTCCCCTGCTGCCCTCCCGCCAGGGTAAGGGTGGGGTGGGAGCTGTCTGCTCCTGTGTCTCGAGGGCTGAGCCCTCCTGGGTTCAGGATCATCTGCGCACGGGGCCCTTGGTTGTCAGAGAGCCTTCCCAGCCTTTCCTGTCTACACTCCGGGAGTAGGCAGAGCCCACAGCAGCTCCGTTTCACAGAGGAAGAAATTGAGGCTTATGAGGTTTACTGACTTGACCTTGGAGTCACACAGGTAGTGAGTGGCAAGGCCAGGACATAAGCCCAGATCACCCGGCTCCACTTGACCCCCAGAGCCAGGGGTTAGATATAGCCCTTTGCCTCCTGGCAGGCTCCCGGCACTGCCCCTCACTGTGGGCTGGCACCAATGGGGGTACCGTCTACGCCTTCGCCCTGCGCGTGCCCCCTGCTGAGCGCAGAATGGATGAGCCTGTGCGGGCAGAGCAGGGTGAGTACTGGGCAGGGAGAGAACGGAAGGTGCTTGTCTGCCTAGGTGGGAGTAGGGAAGTGTCTCCAGCCTCACCCTCTGCCCACCACCAGCCCCACCACCTTCCTCCTTCCCTGTAGCCAAGGAGATCCAGCTGATGCACCGAGCACCCATAGTAGGCATCCTGGTACTGGATGGACACAGCGTGCCCCTTCCCGAGCCCCTGGAAGTGGCACATGACCTGTCAAAGAGCCCGGACATGCAGGGAAGCCACCAACTACTTGTTGTGTCAGAGGAGCAGTTCAAGGTGTTGTGTGGGTAGAGGCAGCGTCCCCCAGGAATCCCTGGGACATGGGGAGGGGGGCCTAGACCGTGGGCACAAATGACAGTGACTGGGACTCACTTAAAGTTGTATTTGCAGTTGGTGTGTGAGGGGCTGCAGGGGCACAGGAAGGAAGAGGGGTCTTAGTGGAGTCCCTGGGCCCCAGGTCAGCAGTGGTGACACTGAAGCAGGAACTGTGTCTGTGGGAGGGACAGAAAACACAGACATGGAAATAAGTGGCCCTGGTGTCCTTGCAGCCCAAGTGCAGTTGACTACACGTCTGAGTGCTGAGGGAGCGCTGAGACTGAACAGGCTGTGCTGGGAAGCTGGGCAGCATCCGGTGGAAGGCAGGGCCCAGCGGCAGTATCAGGCAGGGGAGGGAGGAGTCCTTGCTTGGCTGGATGAAGCCCTGCAAACTGTGGTCTGGCCATGGGTGTGACCTGCTGCCCTGTGCCCCCAGGTGTTCACACTGCCCAAGGTGAGTGCTAAGCTGAAGCTGAAGCTGACCGCCCTGGAGGGCTCGCGGGTGCGGCGGGTCAGTGTGGCCCACTTTGGCAGCTGTCGAGCGGAGGACTACGGGGAGCATCACCTGGCCGTCCTCACCAACCTGGGCGACATCCAGGTGGTCTCGCTGCCCCTGCTCAAGCCCCAGGTGCGTTACAGCTGCATCCGCCGGGAGGACGTCAGTGGCATCGCCTCCTGCGTCTTCACCAAGTACGGCCAAGGTGTGCAGGTGGCGGGCATGTCCGGGCCCTCTGCGAGCGGGGCTGGGTGCGGGCCTCCTGCTGCACTGCTAGGGGCTGCTGGGGAGGCCAGCCAGGGCTATTGTGGCCAAGGCCAGGCTTGTTAGGTGGAGAACTTCGAGGGAGACTCTGGCCCCTAACTCCCTGCGGAGGGAAGCCCTGGAGGCATCCATGGAACTCTGGAGACCGGGCTGGCCTCACTTGCTTGGCTTCTCCACCCCGCAGGCTTCTACCTGATCTCACCCTCAGAGTTTGAGCGCTTCTCTCTTTCCACCAAGTGGCTGGTTGAGCCCCAGTGTCTGGTGGATTCAGCAGAAACCAAGAACCAGAGCCCCCCCCGGAATGGATCAGGCCCTGAGAAGGCCTTGGGCAGGGCCAGGTGGGTAAAAGGGCAGGTCGTCTTTGTCCCAGTGCCCCCCCCATCCAACCCCCGCCCCTCTTTAGGTGCACACTGGGGCTGGCCAGAGTCCCGTCCCCTGTGAGCTCAGCCCACCCCCCCCCAGCTCTGGCTCTTTGTGCCCCTTCATATGCCCCTCCCTCCCATGCAAACTGCTGTCCAGGGCAAGGCTTGGTTTACCTCCCATAGGCCCCCTGCTCAGGGCAGGCCAGGTCAGGTGACCTCATTCCTCTTGGGATCAGGGCCTTTCGAGCTGGAATGGGGAGCCCAGTGGCCCCCAATCCTCACTCTCTCTCTCCCCACAGGAATTCAGGGAGCCAGAGTGATGGAGAGGGTAAGACAGGCCTCTCTGGGGCCAGGGGCGTGTGGGGGCAGGGGCGTTGTGAGCACACCTGGGGCACACCCCGGGCCCAGACCTGGGGAGGGAAAGGGACCCCAGATGAGCAGATGATGTTCAGGCTGAGAATAGAAACAGCATCCCTTCTAGTCCTGAGCTCTGGGCTCCAGCAGCCCCACCTCAGGAAAGAGGGAGCTGGGGCAAGGAGGGCCCAGGGCTCGCCTGACCTGGCCTCTGCCTTCCAGAGAGAAGGCCCGGCCCCGTGATGGAGCACGCTCTGCTCAACGACGAGAGTGAGTCGGGGTCGGAGTTGGTGGGCTGGCACAAGGGATGTTCCGGGTGGAGGCTTAGAAGGCCAGGATGAAACTGAGGGCCATTTGCCTGAGAGAGGCAGACCTGTCCAGCACCCCATCAATAAAAGAGGGAGAAAGGCTTGTGTCTGGCCCGGCCCCTGCTGACCTCACCAGGCCTCTGTTTCACCCCTGCCCTGCAGGGGTCCTGAAGGAGATCCAGAGCACGCTGGAGGGAGACCGAGGGTGAGTAACTGCTCAAGCTTGCAGGGGTGGACCCTGAGGTGCCAAGAGAGGTGCCAGGAAAGCTCTAGGAATGAGGGTCCTTGTCTGGTCACCCAGAGTGGCATGGTCGATGAGTGCCCTGTCCTTGCCCATGTAGGAGCTATGGTGATTGGCGTTCTCAGCGGGTGGCCGTGAGGCACAGCCTCAGCAATGGGGGAGGTAAGGGCTCTGGGCACTGCTGCAGGGTGGGGGCGGCTGGGAGGGTGTACTCCTGGGGAGGGATAGGAACAGAAGCCCCCATCCCCGCCCCTCAGGGACCTGCGGACCTTTGGGTCCATCTCAGCCCTGACACGTGCCCCTGGCTCTCCTGAAAACAACCATGTCTGGGCTCAAGGTGGGTGACTGAGGCCCTTGCCCTGGCCACGATGCTCCTGATCTGCTGTCTCTGTCTCCTTCCGCAGCGGAATGAGCGGGACGCGCATCCAGGCTGCGTGATGAACACACACTACTGAGGGCTCTTCCTGGAGAGGCCCGTGCACTGGGCTGGGCCAGGGGCTGGGGTGCCCCCGGTCTTCACCCTGCTGCTGCTCCTGGCCTCGGGAGAGGAGGGACCCCAGGCCCTGGGGCTGCCCTCCCTGGGCCACGTCTGTCTTGGTCCTTTTGTCAATGTTGCACAGTTTTTATTCCCCCTCCCCCTTTTTGTAGTGGGCTGGGTTTTAAATTATAAATTTTGACTGCCTCTGGGTGAAAAAGAATTTTTAATAAACACCTTATTACCTCTTCACTGGACTGGTCCGACGACTTTAATTTTTTAATTGTGCAGAAATTTTCCACGAAAGTGGAAGTGGTCGTGAGGTGGTTCCTTGCCTGTGGCCCCGGGGCCGTGCCCTGGACTGGGCTGGCGCTCCAGAGAATCCGTTTTGTAAGCCTTTTCGATCAGAGCAGACTGCACTTCTGTCTGAACACTGCCTCGCCTTCTCTCTTCGGGAATACATGGCAAGAGTTAACCACGTTGTCTGTCTGACTGCATCCCTGGGCCCCGGGGCGGAGGGAGGCCCCTGGCTGGCCTTTCCTGCTGTCAGGAGGGAGGGAAGCCGCCCACAGTATCTCAGACCCGGCGGCTTCTTCCAGACTTCAGGGAAGGACGGTGGGGGGCAGTGCCCGGAGGTGAAAGGTGTTACCTCCAGATGGTGGGCCTGATTAGACAGCTGTCGGTCTTTATAAGCCAGGAGTCGGTTCTGCTGGGGTTGTACCTCTTCTCCTGTCCTTGCTGAGCACCTACTGTATGCCAGGTGCTTGAGGTTCAAAGTTGGCCAAGACGGTGTGGTCCCTGCTCTTGTGGGGCTCACAGTCCTGCCAAGTGCAGGCAGTGTTAGGATGAGGGAAATTCGGGGCCTGTGCCCGGGGAGGTGATGCTCGTTAGGCTGTGACGGGAGAGGGAACCAGGAGTTGGCTGAGCAGGAGGCGTGGTGAGCCCGGCAGACTTCTGCACAGACGACAGAGCGGACAGCAGCATGTGAGGAACTCGTCTGCTTGCCGTGGGAACGAGTGAAGAGCTGAAGGTGGCTGGCAGGAACTGTGCTGAAAATGAAGCCTCCGAGCAGCCGGGGCCAGACTGGGGGCCCCTGGAGCCTTGTGAGGGCAAGGGCACTGCCATATGCACAGGAGTCCACCCTGGCTTGAGCAGGGAAAGGGCCTGCTGGAAGGACACTGACTAACTCACAGAGCAGAGGGGGAGACAACGCCCAGGGCCTGGGATGGACGCAGTAGGGGAGCTCCTACCACTCGCCCTCCACCAAGCATGCGCAGCTCAGGAGTCTCTGAATTTTGGAACTTGGGCCACTTGAGCATCCCTGTTTCTCCTTAGAAGTGGGACTTAAACTAAGATGGGAGCCCCAAGAACCATGAGGAATGGGGAGGAACAGTTTCCCAAAGGGAAGAGGAATGCTGTCCCTGGAAGAAGTGGAGAAGTGGTGCTGGAAGACAAAGCCGCTGCAGGGGGCAGGGACCGTGCCGCACACCCTGCAAGTTTATGAGTCTGGACTTGATCATGAGGCAGGGGAGCATTTGAAGGGCTTTGAGCAGGGAAGCTCCATGATGAGATTTATTCTAAGGACCACTGTCCTCTAATCCCAGCAAGCTCCGCTTGTGTGACCTCAGGCAAACTGCTTACCTGTTCTGCGTCAATTCCTTCTGGGCAATGGGATGGTAACAGGATTCCCTTGTGATCTGTGGTGAGGTTCATATAAGTCCCCGAGGTTAAGGGGTTAATGATGGGGGTGACCCTCTGTCAAGGTCAGGGAGAACGTGTTAGTTCCATGCGCAGGAAGTCTTGATTTTATCATAAAAGAAGTTAAGATTTACTGTTTATACCTTGGTTTGGCACTGGGGTCCTCAGTGTCTAGGTCAGAGGATCATGCACCAAAGTGCCAAGGAGAGAGTGGGAATGTCGCCGGCACCGGTCAGATCGGTGCGGTGAGGTCCAGGTTCTTGGTCCACAGACAAAAGAATTTGAGAGCGGACACACAGCAGAAGTTTTAACAGAGGAAGATTTATTAGCAGAGAGAAAGTACACCCCCAAGGAGAGGGCAGGGGCAGGCAGGCTCGAGGTGAGCATCTGCACTGAAGCTGTGGCAATCGGTGTTTTTGGAGGGTGGAGGTCCCGGGGTGGGCAAGGGTCCTGGAACCAATGCCCTGGACCAAATCTGGGCATTGTCTCCGCCTTCACATTGGGAGGGGGAGATTTTTTCCTTACGTAAGTGTCTCTGCAACTGTCACAGTGGTGATCCGCCACAAGGGGGGTCAAAACCGCAATGCAATTGAGCGTATGATGAGACTAGGGGCTACTCTTGGTCAGGGTCGGGGGGAGTTGCACATCCAAAGAGCTGTGCCCAGTAATTAGGATGCTGCACCTGGTGGAATGACCTTGGGTCAGAGGGAGTGTTGCACGCTGAAGAACTGCCGCCTGGTAATGAGGACGTTGCACCTGGCAGAGTGGTCTTGCTCCCAGCGCATGTCTAGCATCCTACCTATCTCGGGAACATCACACCTGGGAGAGCTGGACAGCCCCCCACCCCACCCCAGCCTATGGAGACTTGTATGGTTTTTTGACTGCCAGTTTAGGAGGACTTACAGCTTGTTTTATACAGTTAGCTAAATTAACTCACACAAATGGACAAGTGACGTGAAGTTTCCTGCCAAGAAACCAAGAACTGAAGATAATAGTAATAATGCAAACACCAAAAAATCAGAAGAAAATGGCAGAGCCAGTGTTACTGCACAAAGGGCACAATCTGCTCACCGCGAGACAAAAGCCAATCATCAAGAGGCAAGATGGTGGAAAAGGAAGGGCAGTTTATTACAGCTTGCTAGCAAGGGGGAAGATGGCTGACTAACGTCTCAAAGAACTATCTTACGGAACAAGGACTACAGGCCAGTTATATATGGGGCTGGTCTCCAGGTGGTGAAGGCATCCATGTGGTCTCTGAGTGGGAGCAGACATCTGTTCTTAGTTCTACTGGATGTGCATCAGAGACCGGAGCAACGCCCTACACCCTGATCTTTCAGTTGTCCTTGATGATGGCTATCAGCATAGACTCTGTGCCCAGGGGTCATCACATTCCTAAGGAACTCAAGAGAACAAAGTTATCACCTTATAGCAGCTGGGAGGGGCCATAAAATCCAGAGTTAGTCAGAGGTCCTTCAAAGTTACAGTATGATTTCTTTTCTACAATATGGCTTCCCTTATGTCAACCTTGTCTTAAGCCAATATCACCAGCACGTCCATGGCTCAGAGGAGCTTCGTGGCTGCAGCAAGGATCTGGCTAATCAGATTGAACAAGAAGATGCACTACCCCACACCTCAGCAGCACCCCACAGTCCTTCCCTGAAGTTTGGAACAACCACACACACACACACACACACACACACACACACGCACCTGAAAACATCAAGAAGACTCTTTGGAAATGGATTGACATCTGCACTTATTAAGGACGGGCTTTACCGCGAGTGCACTGTGCTTTGAAGTGTTAGCTAATGTCGACGGTTCACATATTTCAGTTCTAAGAAAACATTCTCATATTGAGAGTGCAAGATCAACAGTTTTTATTGATAGGCATGCACACACGGAAGGGTGTGGCATTCTCCAGAAAGTGGGTGAACTTTCTAGAAGCTAGGCTGGCACAGAGAGAGGACGTGGGGGGTCCTTGCAGCAGCAGTCCAGGAGAGGTGATGGTGGTGGGGAAATGGAGGTATGGAGAAGTTGAGTTGACGAAGATTGCTGCCAGGCAGAGAAGGGGAGGGAGGGAGGTCACTGCTGATGACCAAGGGCCTCAGGGATGTACTATAGGCAGCTGGACAAGTGGTCTGGAGACTTACCTCTGAAAGTCTATGGCATCCAGAGGTGGGAGACTTAGTGTTCACTTAGACGTGGAAGTCAGGCAGATCCAACTCTCCAGCACTGACTTTACCTGTGACTGCTGTGTGACCTTGGGTAGATGACCTCACTCCTGTGCCTTAGTTTACTTATGTGTAAAATGGGGCATAATAATAGGGCCTGCCTCAGAGGGTTATAAGGGTTAAATGAGAGTCTATAAAATCGCACAGCACCTGGCTGCTAGTAAACACCCAAGCGAAGGAGGTGAAAGTTACTGTGGATGATGGGTGAGTCCAGGAGAGAAGGAGATGGCTCCAGGAGAGGGTGGAAGAGGCAGAGGGGAGAACCAGGCTGGGTGGGGGGGCCCTCTCCCTGGTGTCAGCTTTGTCCTGGGAGTTCCCTGAAGGGAATAGCCAGGAGATCGGATGGCGGACCAGGGCTGTCTGGTTCCAAAGCCAATTCCCAGAAGCACCATGGAGCAGAACAGCGGGTACTAAGGTTCAAGGGACCTGGATTTGGTCTCCAATTCCTCACTTACTGGCTGTGCGTCCTTACGCCACTTACCCTCCCTGAGACGTTTCCCCATCTGTGAAACAGGATCATAGTCCCTTCCCAGGGTTTGGGGAGGTATAATGAAATGATGCTTGGGAAAGGAACTGAGGCTCAGGGGGTCAGAAGCTTGTCACACCCGCCCAGCTGAGGAAGGTATAAGCGGGCCTGAATCAACAGGAAGGAGAGGAGGGCACCGGAGAAGGCAGGAGACTGGCGAGGGGCACAGAGCTCTCTGTGCCCCCAGAGCTCACAGGACACGTTATAATGGTCCAGAGAAACCCAAGTTCTGTTTGTAGCTGATGGCAGCTCCTCACACCCGTTCTCCGGCAGCCCTTGGGAGCCAGACTGCCTGGGTTTGCCTCCCAGCTCTGACACTCCCTGCTATACTCAGCTGTGTGCCTCAGCGGTATCATCCATAAAATGGGAATTCTAATAGCACCCACCTCTTAGAGTGCTTTCAAGTATTAAATGAATTCATAGTAAAGTGTTTAGAACAGTGCCTGGCACATAATAAACCCTGAAGGGTTAGCTATTTATTGTTATTTTTACTGTTATTACTAGTCCAGGGCAAAACAGTGAGCTCTTTCTCTGTGTTATCTTTTTAACTATAAAATGCATACAGAATAGCACAAGTCATAGGAGGATGACCGGATAAATCTCCAGATACCCAAAAAAACAGCATCACCCACCCCCCGGAGATTCCCTTTGACCCTCTAGTCACCTCCACCCCCACCCCGGGTGCCACCCTCTAGGTCAGTTTGCCTCTTTTTGTGCTTTATATAAACAGAATCATACAGTAATTCTATAACTCTCCCATGCCTGGCTTCTTTCACTCACTGCTATGTTTGTGAGATTGTCCATGTACATTGCTGGTGGCTATAGACGGTGCTCAGTGCTGTGTGATAATCCACTGTGTGAATACATCACCCCACGTTCTGCTTTGTGCAGGTGAAATGAGCCCTCTGAACATCATCACGCTTGCCTCTGGCAGTGTTGGTGGTGGGGAAGCGCAGCAGACAGACTTTCACAGTAAAAGTTATCAATTTTACGAGTTATGTGGTAACTGATGTTACCCAGGAGCCTGTGTTCTTTGGGGACAGCTGCTTCCTTCCCTGGAAGGCTGCCTCCTTGAGAATGCAGACCGCAAAGGCAAGTCAATTCCAACTCATTGCTCAGACCAGGCCTCTGGGCTGTGAGTGCCTCCTGGGTGATGTGAGTGCTGGCAGCTCCGCCTGGGGCTGAGGCTGGCTCCAGGAGACGTGCAGAGAGGTGGGTGTAAGGCAGGTGCAGGCCAACTGGGAAGTGTTC
The DNA here is from genome assembly GCA_031878705.1 of Tapirus indicus. NCBI lineage: Eukaryota > Metazoa > Chordata > Mammalia > Perissodactyla > Tapiridae > Tapirus > Tapirus indicus. The sequence goes on from CM062932.1 coordinate 54,500,020, forward strand.
CAGGGAAAATGCCACAATCTGGAACGGTACCTTCCCTGCTCTGGTTCTGGGTGGGGCTGCTGAGGAAAGGCCAGACTGAGCGGTCAGCAGGGGCACAGGAGTCCTGGTGGGGCAGGTCACAGGCCCTGGATATCTCATCTGGCTCCATCTTGAGTGCCCCAGAGCCTGCCCTGCAGCAGCTGCTTCTCCCTGGGGCCCTTCAAATGGGTTTATGAATCCGGCCAGACTGCCTGGATTTAATTACATTGTAACCATCAAGAAACAGACCCATACCCAATAGAAAGATGGGTAAAGAATGAAAAAAATCAGATCTCAGAAAAGAAAACAAATGGCTATGAGGGGGGAAAGCTGCTTATTTTCACAGAGAAATGAACTTAAAAGGCATTGAGATTTTATTTGTCATCCATCAGAGTGGCAAAAATGTTAGGTAACACCATGCCTTAGTGCTGTGTGGAAATGGGTGGTTTCCTATCTTGGTGGTGGGAGTGCAAATTGGTGCAACCTTCATGGAGGAAAATTTGGAAGTCTCCAGATTACAAATGCACATACCCTATGGCCCAGCAATTCTACTTCCAGGAATTGATTCTACTTGGATGAAGGAGAAATGATATTCCAGTGTTATTTGTAACTGGAATAAAAGATGGGATGGGGGCCAGCCCCAGTGGCCTAGTCATTGAGTTCAGTGTGCTCCACTTCGGCAGTCCAGGTTTGGTTCCCGGGTGCAGACCTACCCCACTCGTCATTGGCCATGCTGTGGCAGCAACCCACATAGAAAATAGAGGAAGACTGGCAACAGATATTAGCTCAGGGCAAAACTTCCTCAGGAAAAAAAAAAAAAAGACGGGATGCAGGCAGCATCCACTTCAGATGTAAAATCTATCAATAAAGAATTGGTTAAACTACAGCACATTCATTTGCTTGAATACTATGCAGTTGTAAAAAAAAGGAAAAAAAAAAAGATCTTTATGTACTACGATGAAATCTCCTGGTAAATCTGTTAAGTTGAAAAAGAAAAGTGAAGAACCATGAGCTGATAAGCTTCCACCTGGGCTCAAAGGGAAAAATCAAATATTTGCTGCTTTTTTCTGCATAAATTGCTCCAGAAGGAAATACAAGAAATGGGTAAGCTTAGGGAAAAACTGAGTAGCTGAGGGTCAGGATTGGGAAACTTGTATCTTGTGGATTTCGAACTATGTGCATGTGTTACCTGCTCAAGAATTATTTAAACAACACACACATTGGGGCAGTCAGGGATTTATGGGGTCTGGTTATGTTCCATGACTCAAAGCAGGTACACTGGCATTTGTTTAACACCAGTTCAAGGTGTACATTTAGGTTTTACGCAGTTTTCTTTAAATTATATTTCACAATCTACAAGAACAACAACAAAAAGAACTAACAACGCTCAGGAGAGCTTGCTGTGTGCCAAGGTCAGCCGGGTGCCAGCCTCCTGGAGCAATCTAGGGGCTAAGGGAGGAGGGAGGGGGTCCCCTAGAGCCCCCAGGAGGAGGAGGACAGCCCAGATAGGTTCTCTCGGCGCCCCTCACCCCCTGTTGGGCAAGCAGTGCTGCCAGAGCACAGCGTGGCCCCCTCAGTTTGGCGCGGTGCCAGGCTGGTCTGGCTGGCAGCGACTCCTGGGCAGCACGGTTGCCCTGTCCACAGCCTTTGTCCGCAGCTGCAGCATCTCCTCTTTCCTGGGCGGCCTCCGCTCCATTGTTGGCCGAGGGGGTCAGGACCCGCAGCCGCCTGCATTATTGATGCTTGTGCGTAAGGCGGGAGACGCTGGGGGTGGATTGAGCCCGAAGCCCCCGAGAGAGCAGAACTGGTGTGGTGCGCTGCCGAGGGCTGAGGGCGCCCGCGGGCAGCCAGATTCTGGGTAAGAGGAGAGAACGGAGGGAAGCCCCTCTTCACTGGGCTGCTATGCGCGGGAGCAAGGGCAAAGCGCACCAGCCCCCGGAGGAAACCGGGAGGCCAGCCTCGGGGGAGCAGGAGTCCGGGTCGGCCAGCGCAGACTGCGCGCCCAGCCGGAAACGCCGACAGGGCCGCAGCAAGGCCCGCGGGGCGAGACGGGTCTTGGAGTCCGCCACCGCGGGAGGTCAGGGGACCCCATGTGGTCGCAGGAAGCCCACCGCAGAGGGGAACGGCGGCTGCAGACGGCCAGGGGCTGAGCTGCCACTGGAGGGCCAGGGGAGACGAGGCAGCGCGCGGCGTCGGGGACCCGAGCCTAAGGAGAGCCGCGAGCCCGGGGACAGCCATGGGGGGCGCCGGCAGGAGGGGAGTCTCCCCGATGAAGAGCGGACAGGCAAGAGCGGCCGCTGCAGGAGAGGAAAGGCGCAGGGACCCTCGGCTCGCCCGTGCCGCGGAGAGACCCAGAGCCTCGGTGGCGACATGTCGGGCGGGGACGGGGGCAGCTCCTGCCCCGACAGCGAAGCCCGCGAGGCCCAGGAGAGCGGCAACCAGAGCGGCGCGGCCCCGGAGCTACGGCCCAAGTTGGAGCAAACGGACACGGGCTCCGGAGGCACCCAAACCGGGCCGGAGTCAGCGCTGGAGCTGGGCGAGCGCCCGAGCAAGGAAGGCCCGAGCAGCGACGGCACGAGCAGCGACGGGCCTCCCGCCGAGCCCCGGAGCCCGGAAGGGTCGTCGGGGCCGGGACCCCAGGGAGCGACCGAGTATTCTGGGACAGACACGGACTCGAGTCTGGAGGGGGCCGGCTCCGGACAGGGCCCACGGGCTGCCCCAGGAACTGCGAGCCAGGCCACTGAAGCGGAGGTGGCTGAACCGGGCAGAAAAGCCACGGCCTCCCGCCCCCTCGAGGGCAGCCGCGCGCGCGTCCCCCGGAGCTCGCGGGCTTCTCGGGACTCCAGGCCGGCCCGGGACGCGAGAGACAACGAGACGCAGCCCGATGTTGAGCCGCGGGGCGCCGAGCCCCGAAGAGCCGAGCCCTCGACCACCCGGGCTCGGCGCCGCCGGGTGGGAAAGGTGGTGGGGAAGGTGCAGGTGGCGGCGGGAGAGAGCGAAGCAGGGGCTGCAGGTGTTGACGGGCCCGGGGACTCAGCGCCGCTGGCCGCCCTCGTGGCGCTCCGCAGGCTCCGCGCGAGGTCCCCGCCAGGCCCCGCTCCCCAGGCCGCGGGTCCCCGCCGCGCCGACCTCAAGGAGCGGCTACTGCACGTGACGCGGGCCCTGGGCCTCCTGCGGTGGCTGCGGCGGAGGCTCGGGCTGCGGGCTGGCGAGGGGCGGGGTGCGGAGCCGCGGGCGGGCGAGGAGCGGGGCCGCGGGCCGGGGCTGCGGCGCCGTCTAGCGCTGCGCCTGGCGGGCGTAGTAGGGCTCGGGGGACCGCCGAGGGCGCCTCCTGGCGGCAGCCCGAGCTCCCCGCAGGTTGCGGAGAGCCCAGTCCCCGATGAACCTTCTGAGGACGAGGACCCGACTCCCGATCCCAAGTTCGCGGTCGTGTTCCCCAGAATCCACAGGGCGGGGAGGGCGTCGAGCAGCCGGAGTTCGAAGGAAGCGTCCGCAGAGGGGTGCGTTTGGCCTTGTGCAGGGGCTTCAGGGTACAGCGAGGGGCTCAGGGCCAGTGAAGAAGGGGTGGCCGGGACCCGCCGCGGCTCTTTCCCCGGCCCGACGCCCCTCGACGAGGCCCCACTCGACGAGAGCGGCTCCAGCAGCGAAGCGGGGCCCGAGGCCTTGGAAGCCGAGGCTCCGGTGCACTGGGCGCAGGGCTCGGATCCCCGCGAGGACCCTGGGCCTGGCTCCGACGCACTGCTGCCCCGACTCACCTTGGAGACCCGCCTACGGCGGGAGAGAGGCCCGGGCCCCTGCAGGTCCCCGAGGGAGCGGTGGGAGCCAGAGGATGAGGCCGAGGAGGCGCTGGAGAGGGACCTGGAGCGCCGCCTCGGGCCGGGCCTGGAAGCGTCGCGCTTTCCGGATGCCGAGGGCAGGAGCCTCGGGGATGGCCTGGAAGACACACAGGACCTGGCCCGGCTGGGGTGAGCAGACGCAGTCCCAAATCTGCCATGCCTGGGTCACACAGTTCCTCATTTCCCACCCTACCCCCGTTTTTATGAATTGTATCCCATGAAGGGATTTTGCCTCACAAAAGGTCATCTGCTTGGAAGGGGCAAGTGAGGGGTGAAAGTCAGATGCCCCTGCCTGGGCCTGCCTTCCCTACCTGGCACAAAGCTTGCCTCAGAGTCAGTGGCCTGGTCCTGCTTGTGGCCCCATGGAGGGGTAACCTGCTGAGCAGCTGGGCCTCTGTGTTTTGGTTGGGCTCAGACTTGCCCAAAGTGTCTCTGCAGCCAGTGGCAGCACTAACCCGGCACCTCCTTCTGCCCCAACTCCCTGCTCCTCCCACAGACTGGTGTGTGACAGCTCTGTGCTGCTGTGCCTCAAGAAGAGGTTTCACCTGGGCCGAATCTATGTATGAGGGGATGGTGGGCTGGATTCCCTTTCCCCTGGGGACAGAGGGCCCTCCACCCCCGGAGCTTCTCCTTCCTTCTCCTCCCTGGGCTGGGTGCTGAACCCTCTCTGGGGACCTGCAGAGTGGGGCCAGGGGCTGGGCTGGGGAGCATTGGAGCCCCACTCCACTTGCATCCCCTGCTCCCTCCATGTTCTGATGAGAACTTCCGCTTTCTTCCCCAGACCTTTGGGGGACCCCTCCTCCTTGCTCTGAACCCCCACAGGCCCCTGCCTCTCTTCTCTCCTGAGGTCATGGCCAGCTACCGCCCCAGGAAGGCTCCCAACACCGCCCCGTACGTGACTTGCCCCACCAACCCTCTGCTCACCTCCCTGGGCGGCTAAGCCCCAGCATATCCCATGGATTGTCCTGGGGACTGCGGGCACGTCCTGCCTACACCTAGGAGGGCCCCAGATGCCCATCTCATCTCATGCCCTTCTCATCTGTGCCCTCCGCCCCCCCAGACACATCTTTGCCATCATGGCATCAGCCTACAGCCTGCCTCAGAGCACTGGCCAGGGCACATGCGTTCTCCTCAGGTAAGTAGAGGCTGCCTGCTTGGTTGAACCCACAGGTCACACTGAGGGCGGGGAGTGGGGGACATGAAGTCTGCATTTGAAACCGCTGGTCTGCTCCATTGCTGGGTGGCAGCTCTGGACTTTGTAAGGGCTGTGTTCCTAGCTGAAGTGACCAGATGTGCCCCTTGACTTGGCATCTCGGGGACCTTTTTTGTTTGATCTCCATGCTCTGGGTCTATCTTTCTGTGTTTTGGGGGTTCTCCTTTAGGGTGGGTGTCACTTCCAGGTGGGCATATTCCCACTTCCTGGGCTCAATGGGGTCATCCTGTGTGCCCCTTCCTGGAGACCCTGCCGGCACCTCCCTTCTGCAGTGGGCACAGCGGCTCCGGGAAGACAGAAGCTACCAAAAAGATCGTGCAGTTCCTAAGCGGCCTGGAGCAGGAGCAGACGAGAGACAAGGGCTGTCAGGTGAGGGGCAGCTGGCCATTTCCCAGGGGTCCGAGAGGGACCATCCTTCTCCTTTGGGCGAGGAGGGTGATCTTCAGGCCTCTGGCTTCTCCTTGGGGGCAACCCCAGGCATTGCTTACTGCGGGGGCAGGATAGGGTAGGGACTGATCCTTCCGTGGACCAGCACAGTCCCCAGGCACAGAGTATCCTCAGCCAGGATGCCTGATCAGTGAGGACCACTGCTGCTCCCAGGGTGACTTGAATGCCCCTCCTCCACACAGCTGGACGACGTGCTGCCTGTGCTCGGCAGCTTTGGCCATGCCAAGACAGTCCTCAATGCCAACGCCAGCCGCTTCGGCCAGGTCTTATGCCTCTGCCTTCAGCAGTGAGTGACGGGGTCTACGTGGGCATAGGAGGCACCCATGATCAGTTCCCCTTACTGGGAACCTGAGGCTGCTACTCTTGGGTCCAGCCCATGATGGGTCCCATTCTGAGTGGGCCCCTGGGTTGCATGCACCCTGGGCACCCCCACCCAGTCTCCTGTGCCCACAGAGGGGTCATCGTGGGAGCATCTGTGTCACATTATCTGCTTGAGACCTCAAGGGTAGTGTTTCAGGTAATGACCTGCCCTGCTGCCCACCCCCTTCCAGCTCCCAGAGTGGGAAAGAGGGAGGAGCCGCTGTAGAGGGCTATGGCCCCTAAGCTCCCGGGTCTGCCCTGCTCCTCTGGGGCACAGGACCAGGCACTACTCCCCCTAAGCCAGTCCTTCTCCCCCCAAGGCCCAGGCTGAGCGGGGCTTCCATGTTTTTTACGAGCTGCTAGCAGGACTGGACCCTATGGAACGGGAGCAGCTCTCCCTACAGGGGCCAGAGACCTACTACTACCTCAACCAGGTAAGGGCGAGGCCTGCTTGGTGCTGGGTGACAGGCCCTGCCCAAGGAAGGGTCTTGGCGCCGGGGTCTGATGAGGAGCCGGAGTAGAGGGAGGCTGTGGGTGGCCAAGCCCTGCCACTCACCCCTGCTGTGCTCTGCAGGGCCGGGCCTGCAGGCTCCAGGGCAAGGAGGATGCCCAGGACTTCATAAGACTGGTGAAGGCCCTGCAGGCGCTAGGCTTGTGCCCTGAGGAGTTGACCACAGTCTGGACTGTGCTGGCCTCCATCCTGCAGCTGGGCAACATCTGTTTCTCCTCGTCAGAGGTGGGCTCCTGTGGGCACTGGATCCCTGGTGGCTTGTTTGCATAATCAGGGCAGCAGCAGTGATGCCAAACGCCCGTATGTGGGAGGCTACAAAGCCCTGGGCTTCCCTCAGGGCCTCCCAGCTGCCCTGGAGAGTAGGTGGACCACCATCGCATAGATGAGAAACAGACCTGGCTATTCTGTGCCTGTTCCAATGCCGTTCCACTGAGCTGCCGTCTCTAAGAAGCACACCTGGCACTAACTGAGCAGCTGTTATGTGCCTGGCACTGTGTAAATTACTTTATATGTGTCTACTAATTCAGTTCTCACGACAGCACTATTACATAAGGGTTGTTGTTTCTCCTTTAACAATAAGACAGTGGAGGCTCAGAGAGGGGAAGAAACTAGTCAGGGCCTGTCAGCCAGTGAAGAGGTGAAGTCAGGACTCACACCCCGGGCCCTCAGACTCCAGAGCTGGCTCTTCCCTGCCTAGATCTGTCTACCTTTGGGTAACAGGGCAGCTTGCCTGGCAAAGCAAGGCCCTGCCCCTGGCCTGTGGGCTGTAGCCATTCCACAGGCAGAGCTCTCCCTGCTGCCTCCCTTCTCTGTCCAGCGAGAGTCCCAGGAGGTGGCTGCTGTGTCCAGCTGGGCCGAGATCCACACGGCAGCCCGGCTGCTGCGGGTGCCGCCCGAGCGCCTGGAGAGGGCTGTCACCAGGAGGGTCCTGGTGAGCCTGAGGGTCCTGCGGAGGCCCAACCCCGACCCCGGCCACCCGCGGGCTTGGTGAGCACCCGCCTGAATTACCGCATGGTCTCCTCTGCCCTCCAGGAGACGCCCTATGGCCAGGTCTGGAGATCCCTGCCAGTGGAAAGTGCCATCGATGCCAGGTGGCCCTGGGGACAGGAGAGAGCTGTAGCCGGGCCTGGCGCTCTGCTGCATGTGGCTCACTCACCATGCCCACAGGGATGCCCTAGCCAAGGCCCTGTACTCGCAGCTCTTCGCCTGGCTTCTGAAGAGAACCAATGCGAGACTGGCACCACCCGGTGGGGGAGGCAGCACGGACACCGTCAGAGTCGTGGACGTCTATGGCTTTGAGGTCACCCCTTGGGAGGGCCCAGGGCGGGGTGCTCACCTCATCCTGATTATTTCTGGGGACCCCAGCAGCTCCAGCTCCCCTGGGGGGCACTCATGAGCTGCTCACCTGCCCGGCTGTGCTCTTCTGCGGGGCTGAGCTGGCTCTGGGGCTGGGGCGCAGAGGTCGAGCAGAAAGGGAGCAGGCCCTGCACTGGGGACTTTTGAGTCTGGTGGAGGAGTCAGGCTGGCGGAGGGCCTTGGGGCTCTCTCTTCCGCTCACCTTCAGCTGCAGGGAATGGAGAGGGGCGTGTTCCCACCACATCCATGTTTGTTTCCAAGCAGGGCCTCTACCTCCTTCTCTGGTCCCCGGCTGGACAGCCTGGGGCCTTGAGCCCTCCTGGATCCTCCCTGAGGAGGGCTGGAGCCCACCCCAAGCCTGGCGTCAGCCCGTGCTTTCTCCTGCAGTGAGGCGCTGCTGAGCACCACGGATGAGAGCTGGGCTCTGGAAGCTCCAAAGCTCCGGGGTTTGAGTCCTGCCACTCACAAGCTGTGTGACCTAGAGCAAGTTAATTAACCTCTCTGAGGCCCAGTGTTACCACCTGTAAAGCAGGGATCATAACAGGACCTACCTTGTGGGCTGTGAAGGCTTAAAGGAGATAGTACTTGAGAGAGCAGAGCACTCCATGGGTGCAGCCATTCTGCCCTCTGTCCAGTCCTGACATTGCCTCTGGAGAGTTCTGTCCTGCCTGGCCCTGTGGAGAATCATAGGAGCCTCTAAGGCAGTGGAGACAGAGACCCTGGGCTGGGTCAGCCCACAGCCTCACCTCCCGTGTACCAAGAAGAGAGGGACGAGGGAGACTCCCCCAAATTGCCCTGGGTTTTCATAAGCTCTTCACCCCTTTCCAGAAGATCCTGACACCTCAGGGCAGGGCGGAGGGGGCTAGAGCAAGAGGAGGGGGCCCCCACCCTCAGTCCCTGGATGGGAACTGTTCACTGTCCCCTGCCTTCTCCTGCTCTCCAGTGTGTCGTTGGTGACCATTCCTTCTCTGAGGGGGTGACCATGGCGTGTGTGTGTGTGTGTTGCACGTGCACTCTTGTGTGTGTGTTTTAGAGCATGTCAAAACTCTCTGTACAAAGCTACATGAAGTGGGGGTTCTGCTGGGCTTACTAGTAAAGTACAGGTCGGGGGGCGGGAGCACAGAGGAAGGAGCTGTAATTCCTATAGGAGGAATACCGGAAGGCTTCTTGGAGGTGGCAGCCTGGAGCCCTGCTTATAAGGATGTGGAATTCTGATAGCCAGCGAGCTAGGTCTTAGGAAAATGTGCCTTCCACACCACAGGATGGCTGTGACCAGACGCCTGAAAGCTCACAGTTGTGCTGAGGCAGAGGGCAGGGAGGTGTGGGCTGCCAGAGGGAGGCTGACTGTGACTGGGGCAGGGCTGAGGCGGCCCGCCAGGCCGGGGCCTTTGGACTTGACCCTGTAGGCTGCAGCATCAGCCCTGGGGCACCACTCTTCCCTGAGTGCTGGGGAGAATGTGAGCAGGCCTGAGGAGGGGGATGAAGGGCACCAGACCTGTGTGCTGGTCCCCCACACCTGCCCCGTGCACCCGCCTCATGTGGGTGCCCACCTCACGGCCCACACGCCCCCAGGCTCTGCGGGTAAACGGCCTGGAGCAACTGTGCAACAATCTCGCCAGCGAGCGCCTGCAGCTCCTCTCCAGCCAGATGCTGTTGGCCCAGGAGGAGGTATGAGGAGCAGGGTGTGGGGGAGGCAGGGGGACCCCCAGCTATTTCCCAGAACAGAGGCCACCCCTGGTAAAGAGAGGGTAGTGCACTGAGAGCTCTGCCCCAATGCCCCCTTGTGGCAGGCTGTCTCAGTCCTTCTGAGCCTCGGTTTACTCATCTGTAAAACGGGAGGGTCACCCCTGCTCTGGCTCAGATGAAGTCCCCCGTGAACGTGGGTGGGCTCTCTAAACGGCCAAATGCTGGCTGTTCCCAGGAGGAGTGTCGGCGAGAGTTGCTGCCCTGGGTGCCCATCCCCCAGCCTCCAAGGGAGTCCTGCCTGGATCTCCTGGCAGACCAGCCCCACAGCCTCCTGAGTATCCTGGATGCCCAGACCTGGCTGTCCCAGGTGAGCCCCCAGTGGCGGGGACAAGGAGTGGGGGCCCTGGTGGCCAGGCCAGAGCCAGCAGGGCCTCTCAGGGCAGCAACAAGGTGATGGGGTCCAGAGACCCTGCACACAGCCCCTCAGCACAGCTTCAGAAGGCAGTGGCCCAGCTGGTTCAAGTCTGTCTCTAGGTGACCTTGAGCAGGATGCCTGACTTCTCTGAGCTTCCTCAAGTCCTTGCAGCAGAAGGAGACAACAGTGCGCGAGGGGCAGGGTGGTGGGGACTGTGCAGGGCTCGTACGGGGCTTGCGAGGGTCCCTCAGGCCTCCAGCCAGTAGACCTCAGGCCCTGGTGCATCCATTCCACAAATCCTATTTCCCTCCTTCCACCCAGACCTACCTAGTTAGCGCCCCTATTACTCTCCGGCCTCTCCCCTACTTTATATTTTGTAACACTCATGTCCATGTGCAGTGACAGCATATATTTATTCATCGACTCTTTTCCCTGCGCTAGACTGAGCTCCATAAGGGCTGGGCCAAGTCTGAAGAGTTCATGCCCTATCCACAGTGCCCGGCTCGTGTTAAGGGTTCATTCAATATTGAATGACAAATGAATGAGTGAATGAATGAATGAATGAATGAATGTGTATGTGTACCAGGAACTGTGCTAGGGATAAAAAGATGGGCAAAAATAGACCCGATCCCTCCCCTGTTAGAGCCTGCAGTGTAGCGGGAGAGAGATGTTAATTAGTAACACACACACAGAACCAAATACAAAATCACACCTGTGTGGCTGGGTGGGTACGTATGCGGGGCCACGAGAGTGTGTGTGGGGCTTCAGCCTTTTCTGGGATCTGAGGCCATGCTAGCTAAATGCACCGTAACCCCAGATATAAGATGACCCCCATTTTCCCATTTAGACGTTGAAAATGAAAGACGAAAAATAATGGTAAAATAGTCGGATGTGATTATAACAGTACATTGAGCAATATAATATTAATGTAAAAAGTATTAATATATAATAGATGTTCATATATTATAACAACATATTACATCATGATATATAACATTTGTTTATTAACAATCATACATATTTGAAATCCCTTGCTAGATAATAGTGTGTTAATTCGTAAATGATAGCTTTTCCCAGTTCGCATTTCATAAAGGTTTGTTAAAACCCATCACAGGCATCTTTGACGTCTTAGGGCCACTTTTGCAATCACCCAGCTTGGTTTTCCAGGGCTCGGCACTGTCACTTAGGTCTCCACTATTTGAAACAGCTCTTTTTGAGTCCATGTTGGGTGTTGCCCCTGGAATTGTGACCCCAAGCCGCAAGTTCCCATTTATATGACATTAAGGCAGGTGTTTCCCCACGCGTTTGTTGTTAAATGTTCCTTAGCTCCATAAAATAACTTCTCATCTGGTTGCTTTTTAAAAGTATCTTTGAAAGACTTGTTTACAAACACCTGTAATTGTGAGACCATACTCCCAGGAGTGATTGCTAAATCTGCCTTCAAGTCCCCCAGCCCCATTTCTTTTAAAGAACTCTGTCAAGTGTCCTCTATAAGCCGCCAGGTCTTCTATTGACTGAGGCGGTTTCTGTGTGTGAGGCTGCTGTGTCTCTCTCAAGTAGCCCTTGGTTATTCAAAAGAGTCCCGGGAAAGAGAGAGCACGCCCTCTATGAGGACTCCAATATGCAGCGGCTCCTCCCGCCTGAGGAAGAAGTCTGGGGACAAAACCAGAGCTCACCTTATCTCCAGAGTCTGTGGTACCTTGGGCGACGGGGAGGGAAGCACAGTCCAGGCAGGGGGAACAGCATGTGCAAAGGCCTCAGGGAAGCTGGTCCTTCTTATCAGGCCACGGATCACACCTTCCTCCAGAAGTGCCACTATCACCATGGCGATCACCCGTGCTACGCCAAGCCCCAGCTGCCCCTTCCTATCTTCACTGTGCGGCATTACGCTGGGACCGTCACCTACCAGGTATGGGGGGGCGGAATCAGGATCGGACTCCAGGGTGAAGCAGGGAGGGCAGTGTGACTCTGGTGTCCCCTCCCGGAGCTGAGTCACCTGACAGGTGAGAGGAGTAAGTGAGGGGAGGCCCCTTCCAAGGCTTGGCCATCTGTCCCTACCTGGGCCCTCGGCGCCACCCAGTTCTGAGCATCATTCATCGAGTTCTGCATGAGCATTATGGAGTGAGGGGGGTCGAGGCCTTGGGACCCTCTAGACCAAGAGGGGCACAGCATACACAGAGGACCTGGCTCTGATAACTTCAGGCAGTCTGCTTCTTCTGAGCCTCCATTTCCTCGTCTGTAAAACGGGAATGGAGATCTGTCTCATGGCATTGTCGTGAGGATTAAATGCAGTAACATGGAAATGGCTGGGCAGGTGCATGACACATTCCAGGTGCTCACTGAAGGGACCTTCCTTTCCCCTTTCTGAGTTTCATGGCGACTGCACACCTACCCACGTGAGAGCTGCGAGGGGAGAGGGCCTGGTGTAAAGGGAAGGACCATGCGACTGGTTTGAGGTGGAGCAAGTCAGGTCAGGCTTCCTGGAGGAGGTGATGCACTCTGGTTGTAGAAGAAAAAATACAAACTGCCCATGAGTTGCCCAGACAAGAAGCACAAAGAGTATATGTCAATTATACCTCAAAAAAAAATCACATTAAAAAAAAAACACAAGAAGATTGAATAAAGAAAACTATTAGACTGTATTAAAGGTCACAAAAGGAGACTTTAAAAATGGAAGGACAAACCAAGTTCCTGTTGGGGAGCCCTAATATTGTTCATTCTTTCCTAATTAATCTAGAAAGGTAATACAATTCCAGACAATACCCCAGTGGGGTTTTTATGGGATGAGGAGGAGGAATGAGTTTTGACAAAATTATTCTGAAGTGTTATCTGGAAAAGAAATGCATGAGAATAGCCAATAAAATATTGAAAAGCAAAAGATTATGGAGGAATTTGTTCTACCAGATATTAAAACATATTTTAAAGATCTAGTAATTTAAAAAGTATGGTATTGATAAGGAACGGATCCATCAGTGGAAGAGAATCAAAAGCCCAATAACAGACCCAAGAGTATATAAAGGAACTGCACACGTGACAAAGGGGGCCTTAAAAAAAAATGTGGTAAAATATACACAACATAAAATTTACCACTTTAGCCATTTTTTAGTGTACAATTCAGTGGCTTTAAGTGCATTTACAATGTTGTGTAACCATCATCACTATCCATTTCCAGAACTTTTTCATCATCCCAAACAGAAACTCTGTCCCCGTTGAACACTATCTCCCTGTTCTCCCCTTTCCCCAGCCCCGAGTGATATCTAGTCTACTTTCTGTCTCTATAAATTTGCTTATTCTAGGCATCTCATATAAGTGGAATCGTAACACACACACACACACACACACAATCTTTTTGTGTCTGATTTATTGCACTAAACATAACGTTTCCAAGGTTCATGCATGTGGCATGTAGCAGAATTTCCCTCCTTTTTATGACTGAATAATATTCCATTGTGTGGATAGACCACATTTTGTTTATCCATTGATCAGCTGATGGACACTTGGGTTGCTTCTCCCTTTCTGGCTACTGTGAATAATGCTGCTCTGAACATGGGTTGGCAAGTATCTGTTCAAGTCTGTGCTTTCAGTCCTTTTGGGTCTGCACCTGGGAGTGGAATTACTGGGCCATATGGTAATTCTATGTTTAACTTTTTGAGGAGCCACCAAACTGTTTTTCTCAGTGGCCGCACCATTTTACATTCCCACCAGCAATGGATGAGGGTTCCAATTTCTTTGCATCCTTGCCAATACTTAATTTCCCTTTTTTAAATTATAGCCATCCTAGTGGGTGTGAAGTGCTATCTCATTGTGGTTTTGATTTGCATTCCCTAATGACTATTATTATTGTCAACATTATATTCTCAATATTATTGTTGAGAATCTTTTCATATGATTGTTGGCCATTTGTGTATCTTCTTTAGAGAAATGTCTATTCAAGTCCTTTGACCACTTTTGAATTGAGTTGTTTGTTTTTCCTTGTTGAGTTGTAGGAATTCTTTATGTAATCTGGATGTTGACCCCTTATCTAATGTGTGATATGTTCTCCCATTCTTTGGGTTGTCTTTCCACTCTCTCTTTTTTTTTTTTTTTTTTTTTGTGGGGAAGACCAGCCCTGAGCTAACATCCATTGCCAATCCTCCTCTTTTTGCTGAGGAAGACTGGCCCTGGGCTAACATCGTGCCCATCTTCCTCTACTTTATATGGGACGCCGCCACAGCATGGCTGACAGGCAGTGCGTCGGCGGGCGCCCGGGATCCGAACCCGCGAACCCCGGGCTGCCAAGCACAGACTAAACCGCTGCGCCACCGGGCGGCCCCTACACTCTCTTAATACTGTCTTTTGATGCACAAAAGCTTTTAATTTTGATGAAATCCAATTTATCTATTTTTTCTTTTGTTGCCTGTGCTTGTGGTATCATATTCAGGAAATCACTGCCAAGTCCAATGTCATGAAGCTTTCTCTCTACATTTTCTTCTAAGAGTTTTACAGTTTCAGGTCTTACAATTAGGTCTTTGATCCGTTCATTTTGAGTTAATTTTGTGTGTGTGTGTGTGTGTGAGGAAGATTGGCCCTGGGCTAACATATGTGCCCATCTTCCTCCATTTCATTTGGGACGCCTGCCACAGCATGGCTTGATTAGCGGTGCGTAGGTCCACGCCCGGGATCCGAACCTGCGAACCCCGGGCCGCCGAAGCAGAGCGTGCAAACTTAACCACTATCCCACCGGGTTGGCCCCAGAGTTAATTTTTATACATGGGTGAGACTAGAGTCCAACTTGATTCTTTTGCATGTGGATTTCCAGTTTTCCCAGAATAATTAGTTGAAGAGACACAGGTGGCCTTTTAATTCAGAGGGGAGAGGCTACTTTGTTTGACAAAGGGACTGGCCTCCACACCCAGCCTTCCCTCCTTGGCTTCCTCTCCCTTCCTCATACTGTCTCTTGCAGGTTCACAAGTTTTTAAACAGAAACCGGGATCATCTTGACCCTGTCGTGGTGGATATGCTTGCCCAGAGCCAGCTCCAGGTGCCCCTGCCAGCCCTCCTCAGGCCCCCACCCCTCCACACTCTGTCCCCCAATTCTGTCCTTCTTGCCTGGGCACTTTTGCCCAAGGGGCTTGTCCTCAAGCTCCTGGCACCTTGGACCATGAGCTGAGCTTGCCAGGGTCTGGACACCGTGGGCTGGCCCACCCCGGCTCCCTGGCTGGCTGAGCCCCTCTCGCCCCACAGCTGGTGGGCAGCCTGTTCCAGGAAGCAGAGACCCCATCTGAGGGAGGGCGAGGCAAACCCACGCTGGCCTCTCGCTTTCAGTGTTCCCTGGGGGACGTCATGGCCCAGCTAGGCAGGTGAGAACAGTGCCCCCCACACCCAACCGCAGGGAGTTGGATGAGGGGGCTAGTCTGTGCCCACGTGACCCCCCATTCCACCCATCAGGAGCCATGTCTGTTTCATCCAATGCCTCAACCCCAACCCCGGAAAGGTGAGCCCTCCCACCGCTGCCCTGCCCCTCCCAGCACCCCTGGCTCCTGCTTGTGCCCTGCCCCGAATTCCCTACCACTTTAAGCCCCTTGACTCCAGCTCTCGTTGGCTCTGTCCCACGGCCACAGCTTCCGGGCCTCTTTGATGTGGAACATGTGGCAGAGCAGCTGCGCCAGGCAGGCATCCTGGAGGCTGTACGTTCCCGCAGTGCCAACTTCCCCGTGCGCATGTCCTTCCAGGACTTCCTGGCCAGGTAGGGCCCCAGGATGGGGGCAACCAAGGACCCAGGCTCCTCAGGGACAGGATTCACAAGGAAGACCCCCTGGAGTGACTGGAACCTGGGGTTCCTTCAGTGTAGAGGTGGACCCACTTTCCCAGGGACTCAGGGCCTGGCATCCAGCCCTCTCTCCTTTCTTCTCTCTCTCCTTCTTTCCCCCCATCCCTCTCTCCTTTGACTATTCATCATCCCTTTACCCTTCCATGCCTCTGTTTATCTGTCCCTCCTCCATTCAACAAAACTCTCCTGGGTGCCTGGCACACAGTAGGTGCTTTCCAAATCATGGTTGAACTAGACACTGAGGGGCTCAGGGTGTTAAACAAGTGTGGAGGGAGGTCCTCGCTGTGCTTGTTCTGACCTCAGCTCTGTCCTCCGGGAAGGTTCCGGGCCCTGGGGACAGTGGGGCAGGGAGAGCCCTCTGACCGGGAGAGGTGTGGCGCCATCCTGAGCCGGGTGCTGGGGGCTGGGTCGCCCCTCTGTCACCTTGGAACCACCCAGGTGGGTGTGTGTGCAGGGGGCAGGCACGGCTGGAAAGGGAGAAGAGCATTCTGGGACAAACAGGGACATGCTCAGGATTTGGTGGTCCTTCAGGGTGGTGGCGAGATGGCGTGGGGCAGGGCAGCAGGTGTCCCAGGAGAATAGACTGTCTGGCTGGAAGGGAGGAGGCTGAGGCCTCAGGAGAAGAGCAGGGTGGGCCCTGGCCCCTGGCCCCCACACCTGGCCGAGCTCCAGCCCTCCCCTCGGCCCCCAGGTCCTGCTGCGGGAGCCGGGCTGGCAGCAGCTGGAGCAGCACTGGGCCGAGCAGGGCTCCCAGGCGCTGCTCACCCTGCACCGAGGCCTCCTCACCTGCATCTGCCACCAGCGCCTCCGCCTCCTGCCACGGATGCAGGCTCGTGTGCGTGGGCTACAGGCCAGGTCTGCAGGGGTGGGGTGAGGCTGTGGGCCTCCTCAAGGTGGTGGGGCAGGGGCAGGGAGACGTAGGGCCTCAAAGCAAGTCTGCCTGCCCCAGTGCCATCCCATCAGCACTGGACTCGCCTTGACCGCATCCCCACCCATACCCATGCAGTCTCTGTTTGAATACACCCAGTCACAAGAGGCTCACTACCTGTTGAGACCACCCAATCTGCAGTCCTGACTCCTTAAGTATTCTCTCTCCTAGTCTGTTCTCCACTCTGCAGCAAGAATGACCTTTTAAAAGCATGAATCAGGTTGTGTAAGGCCCTGCCTGCCTCTCCAGCCTCGATTTAGGCCAGACTTTTACACTCCAGGCTCTTTGGACTTGGTCCCATGAGGCTTCCCTCCCCCTTCTCACCTAATTAACTCCCCCCCGGTCACCCTCACAGCCTGTCTTCACTCATTCATCCAACAGCTCTTGGTTGACCTTCTTCTCCATCTACCCTGGCCAGACGCTGGTGACACAGGGTGAAGGCAGAGATGATGCCTCCCAGACTAGCTGGGGAGTCAGATGTCGACAGTAAACCAGCCGCCAGTCACCCCAAAGGTGATTGCTAAAGCACTGAGAACAACACGAGGACAGTGCCCTGGACACCAGGGAAGCCTCTGGAGAGGGGCACCCGCCACCACTATTTCCAAAACATTTCCGTCGTCAACAGAAACTCTGTACCCATGAAGCAGTAATTCCCACTCTCCCTTCCCCCCAGCTCCTGGTAACCTCCAGTCTACTTCTGTCTCTATGAAATTGCCTATTCTAGACACTTCATGTAAGTTGACTCATACAATATTTTCTCTTACGTCTGGCTTATTGCACTAAGCATAATGTTTTCAAGGTTCATCCACATCATAGCACATATTAGAACTTCATTTCTTTTTTAAGGCTGAATAATGTTCCATTGTACGGATAGACCACATTTTGTTTATCCATTCATCCGTCAATGCACATTTGGATTGTTTCCACTTTTTGGCTCCTGTGAATAATGCTGCTCTGAACATGAGTGTGCAAGGATCTGTTCAAGTCTGTGCTTTCAATTCTTTTGGGTCTATACCTGGGAGTGGAATTGTTTAGCTTTTTGAGAAACTTCCAAACTGCTTTTCTCAGGCACCATTTTGTATCCCCACCAGCAATGTATGAGGGTTCCAATTTCTCTACATCCTCGCCAATACTTATTTCCCATTTTTTAAAATTCTAGCCATCCCAGTGGGTGTGAAATGGTATCTCATTGTGATTTTTTTTTATGGTTCAAAATTTTTATTTCCTTTCCAGTGAACTACTTGCTCCTAACATTTGTCCATTAAAAAAATTTATGGAGGTCATATTGGCTTATAACATTGTGTAATTTGAGGTGTACATTATTATATATCAGTTTCCGAATAGACTGCATCATGCTCACCAACAATACTCTAGTTTTTATCCGTCACCATACAGATGTGCCCCTTTACCCCTTTCACTCTCCCCCCTCTTCCCCTCTGGTAACCACTAATCTGTTCTCCTTATCCATGTGTTTGTTTATCTTCCACGTATGAATTAAATCATACAGTGTTTGTCTTTCTGTCTGGCTTAGTTTGCTTACCACAATACCCTCAAGGTCCATCCATGTTGTTGCAAATGACACGATTTTGTCTTTTTTATGGCTGAGTAATATTCCATTGTGTGTGTGTGTGTGTGTGTGTGTGTGTGTGTGTGTGTCCATCACATCTTTATCCATTCATCCATTGATGGGCACTTGGATTTCCACGTCTTGGCTATTGTGAATAATGCTGTGATGAACATAGGGGTGCATAAATATCTTTGAATTGTGGATTTCAGGTTCCTTGGATAAATACCCAGTAGTAGGATAGCTGGGTCATATGGTATTTCTATTTTTAATTTTTTGAGAAATCTCCATACTGTTTTCCATAGTGGCTGCACCAGTTTGCATTCCTTCCAGCAGTGAATAAGGGTTCCCATTTCTTCATATCCTCTCCAACATTTGTTATTTTTTGTCTTGGTAATTATAGCCATTCTGACAAATGTAAGGTGATATCTCATTGTAGTTTTGATTTGAATTTCCCTAATAATTAGTGATGTTGAACATCACGTGCCTGTTGGCCATCTGTATCACTTCTTTGGAAAAATGTCTGTTCGTATCCTCTGCCCATTTTTTGATTGAGTTGTTTGTTTTTTTGTTGTTGAGTTATATGAGTTCTTTATACATTTTGGAAATTAACCCCCTGTCGGATATATGATTTACAAATATTTTCTTCCAGGCAGTGAGTTATCTTTTTGTTTTGTTCCTGGTTTCCTTGCCTTGCAGAAGTTTTTTAGTCTGTTGAAGTCCCATTTGTTTATTTTTTCTTTCGTTTCCCTTGTCTGAGTAGACATGATATTCAAAAAGATACTGCTAAGACCGATGTCAAAGAGTGTACTGCCTGTATTTTCTTCTAGGAGTTTTATGGTTTCAGGTCTTACATTCAAGTCTTCAATCCATTTTGAGTTAATTTTTGTGTATGGTGTAAGATAATGGTCTACTTTCATTCTTTTGCATGTTGCTGTCCAGTTTTCCCAACACCATTTATTTATTTATTTATTTATTTATTTTTTGTGGGGAAGACCAGCCCTGAGCTAACATCCATTGCCAATCCTCCCCTTTTTGCTGAGGAAGACTGGCCCTGGGCTAACATCCGTGCCCATCTTCCTCCACTTTATATGGGACGCCGCCACGGCATGGCTGACAGGCAGTGCGTCGGCGGGCGCCCGGGGTCTGAACTCGCAAACCCCGGGCTGCCAAGCGCGGACTAAACCGCTGCGCCACCGGGCGGCCCCCCCAACACCATTTATTGAAGAGACTTTCCTTTCTCCATTGTATGCTCTTGACTCCTTTGTCAAAGATTAGCTATCCGTAGATGTGTGGTTTTATTTCTGGGCTTTCAATTCTGTTCCATTGATCTCTGTTTTTCTGCCAGTACTGTGCTGTTTTGATCACTATAGTTTTGTAGGGTTTTTTTTTGGGGGGGGAGGAAGATTCACCCTGAGCTAACATCTGTTGCCAATCTTCCTCTTTTTGTATGTGAGCCACCATCACAGCATGGCCACTGAGAGGTGAGTGGTGTAGGTCCGTGCCCGGTGAACTGAACCCGGGCCACCAGAGCAGAGTATGATGAATTTAACCATCGGGGCTGGCCCAGCTTTGTAGTATATTTTGTCGGTATACTTTGTAGTATATTGAAGTCAGAGACTGTGATGCCTCCAGCTTTGTTCTTTTTTCTCAGGATTGCTTTGGCTATCTTATTGTGATTTTGATTTGCATTTCTCTAGTGACTAATGATACTGAGAATCTTTTCATGTGCTTCTTGGCCATTTGTGTGTCTTCTTTGGAGAAATGTCTATTCAGGTCCTCTGCCTGCTTTTTAATTGGGTTGTTTGTCTTGTCATTGAGCTGTAGGAGTTCTTTATATGTTCTGCATATTATCTGTCAAATATGCAATTTGCAAGTGGTCTCCCATTCTGTGGGTTGTCCTTTCACTCTCTTGATAGTGTCCTTTGATGCACAAAAGCTGTAGATTTATTTTTAAATGTTTATCCTGCTCAGGGCTCCTTCATTGAGGTGTCTGGTCTTTCTTATATCTGGAAAATCCTCAAAGACAACATCTCTTCCAGCACCTCCTATTAGATTTCAAGTGATGTTATTTTTTTCACTTTTAGAATTTCTGCTTCTTAAATAATAATATGCCAGGCTCAATTCTAAACATGTCTCTTGATTCATTTAATCTTATCACGGGGCAAATATTACAAAAATCCTCATTTTACAGATGATGAAAATAAAACATACAGAAGTAAAGTAACTTATCCAAGAGCACAGTGACTAAATAGTAGGGGAATGAACCCGACTCTGGTTCAGAGTCTAAGATCTTAATCCTCTGTGCCAAACAGCTCCTCAGTTAACTTGTTCTTCCTTCAAAGTCCTGTCCTTACCGTTGCTTCTGTGAAGCACAGGGGGCTTCACTGGCCCGGGGTCAGCTTTTACTCTCGTGTCTTGGCTTGGAGGATTCAGGTGCCCGGTGTCAGTCTGGACTCCTCACCACCCCCTTCCCGGCCTCCAGGAAGCGGTACGTCCAGAGGCGGGCGGCTCTGGGACAGCTGAACACCATCCTGCTGGTGGCCCGGCCCCTGCTCTGGAGACGGCGGAGACTGCAGGTGAAGGGGTGGGGGGGCGCCTGCTGCACAGGCAGCTCAGGGTAGAAGCCAGGCAGCCTTGCTGGCCAAGTTGGCCGAATCCCAACAGTGTCCACCCTCCTAGCCCAACCGCACAAGGACTGAGGCCTCAGAGACCATTGTGGGTCGAGCTCTTCCCAGTTCTCTCTGCCTGGCCGGGGTAGGCTTTGCCTTCCTTCATCCTGCCCACCCCCCAGGGCCTGACTCCACCCTCCCTGTCTGAGGTGCCTCCCTGTCCTCTCCAGCCCTCCCTTGGGGCCTGCCTACTCCCCTTTCTCCCCGATGACTTCAATTTAAGGGCCATAAAGCAGCTCAAAGGTCAGTGCCCGTGTACTGTCCCCATCTCTGGCCCCTCCCTGGCTGGACTTTGTCCCCTAGGACCATTCCTTCTCTTCTTCCTGCCCTCTTCCCGGTACCCCGGCAGACGGGCAGTGACAGCCACAGCGCTAAGGCTGGTGAGGGCTCTGGAGGGCTGGGGCAGGCTGCTGGCCCCTCTGGGTCTGTATTTGTTCCTGTGCTGGTGGTAGGGCCTCCGGGGGCAGCTGAACTGCCGAGCTGGGGAGGAGCCACTAGGAGGCTTAAGGTGACTCCTCACAGGGACATCAGCTCTTCCCACATCTCCCCAACAGCTTGGGCATTGGAGTGGCTGGCACGGCGGCGGGGTCTCCAAGAAAGAGCCAAGCATGGTAGGTACCCTGGAAGCCGGAGGGTGTCCAATGGGGTATGAACCCGCTGAACCTGGCATGGCTTGAGGTCAAGCGTGGGGTCCTGGGGTACCACCAGGGGTCCTGTCCCTCAAGGGCATCTGCTATGACCCCTGAGAGGAGGCCTGGGGTGCCCTTAATTTCCCTCTGTGGGCTTCTAGGGCCCGGTGTGTTTGAGTGTCCAGCATCAGAATCCTTTGGAGGGGAAGTTTACAGCCCTGGGGCTGAGGAGGGACACTGGGTCCCTGTACCACCTCCCTTAGTACCTGGTCAATTGCTCCTCTCTGCCAGGAGCTGGGGCGCTTGGAGATCCCAGCTGAGCTAGCTGTCATGCTGAAGACAGCAGAAGGTGAGTCTTGAGGGTGTCCCTCTTGCCACCACCCCTCCCCCAGTCCCTCTACTTGCAGTGGGTCTGTTCCTGTGGTCCCTCCCTGAGCTCACTGCCCAGCTCCCTCTGCACAGGGCTGGGGGCTGACAGTGATGGGTGGAGGTGGTGCTAGAACCAAGTACCACACCTGGGCGTTTCTGGGCTGCCTCCCGGTGCTGTCCCCAGGCCGTCAGCACGTCCTAGCTGAAAGCATCACCGAGTCCCTGCCCCCGGAAGTTCCTGCCCGGGCCAGCCTGACACTCCCGCCGGACATTGATCAGTTCCCCTTCTCCAGCTTCATCTCCATCAGCTTTCAGGTGGGCCCCCAGGACTCAGCTCTTCCTGGCTGACCCCCACAGTTCCCAGATGTTAGCCCCTGCAAGGCAGAAGCTGTGTCTATTCCTCTTTGTCCACTCTCCCTCCTCCCTCTCCTGTCATGGGGGCTGTGGATGCAGCTGCATTGCTCGGAAAACGTCCGTTGAAGCTAAATGTCCCACTCTCTAGTGTTACTTAGATCCATAATGCCACACCTTTGTTACACCTGTGGCACTGCCCTGCCTTTGAAGTCGTGTTGTCAAAGCATGTGTGATGACAAGGCAAACTGTCCCAGCTGCAGTGTTGAATACAAAAGCCGGATTTAAAACTGCACATAGAGTATGATCCCAACTTATTTAACAACAATGGGGGCCGGCGATGCGTGTATCTCTGCATAGAAAGTGAGACTAGAGAGAGGCTAAAATGTTAACTGTGGTTACATCTGGCAGTGGAATGTTAATGGTGGTTTTTATTCTTTATCCTTTTCCATGCTTTCTGAGTTTTCTGTATGCAAGGACATCAATTTTCTAATCAGAAAGAGCAATTAAGATGCATTTTTTAAGACAGTTTTCTGCATCAGCCCCCTCCCTCTCCCAGGGTGCATACTCCCATGGGGCTCCTCTGGGGCTGTCTCCCGCAGGTCAGCACAGACCAGCCCCTGTTCAGGCGCTGTGTCACCCTCCTTCTTTACAGGAGCCA
Source organism: Tapirus indicus (assembly GCA_031878705.1). Taxonomy (NCBI): domain Eukaryota; kingdom Metazoa; phylum Chordata; class Mammalia; order Perissodactyla; family Tapiridae; genus Tapirus; species Tapirus indicus. The sequence goes on from CM062932.1 coordinate 54,522,845, forward strand.
TCCCTGCCCAGCCCTGGGCAGCTGCTGGCCAAGCCCCTGACCCGGCTGGATGGTGAGAACCCTCAGCATGCCCTTGATATCAACAAGGTGGTAAGTGACACATCGGGGAGGGGACAGGGCGGGCCTGTCCCTGGCTCCTGGGTGCTGGCTGGGCACAGGGGAGCCCTACATGTCCTGCCCTTGCCTCACTTTGCGTCTGCAGATGCTGCGGCTCCTAGGGGATGCGTCCCTGCCGTCCTGGCAGGAGCAGACCATGGGCGAATACCTGGTGCGACAGGCGCAGCGCCGGCCAGGGCTGCGGGACGAGCTCTTCAGCCAGCTCGTGGCCCAGCTCTGGCACAACCCAGACGAGCAGCAGAGCCAGCGCGGCTGGGCCCTCATGGCCATCCTGCTCAGTGCTTTCCCCCCATTGCCCACCCTGCAGAAGCCGCTGCTCAAGTAAGAGGCCTGGCAGGTGGGGGCTCGGTGGGTGGGGTCGGGGGCCACCTTGCCCCCACAGCAACCTGATGCTGTCCCTGCAGGTTTGTATCTGACCAGGCCCCCAGAGGTATGGCAGCTCTGTGCCAGCACAAGCTGCTAGGGGCCCTGGAGCAGACACAACTGGCCCCTGGGTCCACACGGGCCCACCCACCCACCCAGCTTGAGTGGACAGCCGGATGGCGGCGGGGCCGCATGGCGCTGGATGTCTTCACCTTCAACGGTGATGCCCGCTCCTGCTTAGGCTTCCCCAGGCCCCAGCAGAGCCAGCTCTACTCCCTCACCCTCCCTGGACCCCATTTCTGCCTCAGCCTCCCTGCAGCACCCCCCATGACCCTGATCTCCCTTCTGTCCTGCTTTTGGTCCCCATGGGGACAGCAGCCCCTTCCCATCAGGGTGGACCCTGCTGTTCCTCATTCTTGCCTCCCACCCCTTGTCCTGCAGAGGAGTGCTACTCGGCCGAGGTGGAGTCCTGGACCACAGGGGAGCAGTTTGCCGGGTGGATACTGCAGAGCAGGTATGGGGGCCTGGGATCGGGGGAGCACAGCCAACACTGACCATCGTCCTGTCCTCCTCCTGGGTCCTCCTCCTCCCAGCCCAATCTCCCGCCAAGCGCCTCCCAGCTGCTCCTACAGGCCCAGGGCCAAAGCCTGCTCCCTGAAGGGGTTGGGGGGGCGAGGGGTGGGGGTGAGGGGACAGGGTCCAGACAGTAGATTCCAAGATGGGGAGCAAGAGCAGAGTTTATACCTACGGTCCAGATTCTGGTGAAATGGGTCAATAAATAAATGTGAGCATCAGAGCCCATGTAGAAGTAGAGGGTTGTGAGTTGCAAATAAAGGAGAGCTGTCTGAGTGAAGCTGGGCTCCTCACTCAGGTTCCTGTCCCCTTCTGCAGCCCCCTCCCCTTGGCCCACCCTTGGGTTGTATCCTTGCCCCTTTGAGATGGTCATCTGCCTGGCTGACCACCCCCCTACTGCTCACCCTTGTCCCACCCAGAGGCCTGGAGGTGCCCCCACGTGGCTGGTCCGTGTCATTGCACTCCGGAGACTCCTGGCAGGACTTGGCTGGCTGCGACTTCGTGCTGGACCTGATTGGCCAGACCGAGGACCAGGGAGATGCGGCTGGTCCCCACAGCTACCCCATCGGTCCCCATGGCTCGTAGGTGCCTCCCCAGCACCCCTGTCCCCAGCCTGCTCCTGTCCCTGTCCTGTCATAGGTGACCCCCAAAGCCACCCTCTCGCACCCAGGGGTTGACAGCTGCTGCTGCAGGCTCAGCCCCCGACCTAAGCCTCCTCCCACCCCGTGGGGATGACCCCCACAGCAGTTTCTACACCTTCAGACTGGGCACCACCCCAGCCAAGGCGCACCCCTTAGCTGGGCCCACTATTTCCTGCAGAGCTGAGGACATGCCCCCCGCCCCTGGCGTCCAGGCCCCCTCATTGCCCCCAGGTCCTCCTCCAGGTCCAGCTCCAACACTGCCCAGCAGGAGCCATACAGGTAAGACTGACTGGAATTGGGCACACTGAGGTTGGCAGAGTGCTGGGAATGGGGGTGCAGGAAGCCCCAAGCCGTGGCCAGTGACATTAACATTTCTCCGGCCCCACAGGTGGGCCCCGGACCTCAGGGAGCCTGGATGGATTCCTGGACCACCTCTTCGAGCCAGTCCTCTCCCCGGGCCTCAGTGTGAGTATCCTGCACACACACCCCACCCCATCCCTGCCCCTATCTGACTGGAGCCTCTGCTGCCCCTCCCATCTCTCCCAGGGCTCTAGCTCTGACCTTGTGACCTATGACCTTTGACCCTTTAGGATCTGGAGCAAGTCTGGGCTCTGAAAGGCCGCATGAAGGGAGGGGGCGCCATGGGGCCCATGCAGCAAGGCAGCTACCCCATGGGTAAGTGTGGGGCCAAGCACCCATCCAGGGTCTCCCTGGCCCAGCAGCACGGGCAGGTGTGGACTGGGACCCACAAGGCAGCTGGGGTCAGAGCTCCAGCCAGCACCCTGGTCGCCCTACTCTTCTCTTTGCCTGGGGCTGGAGGGAGGTGGTCTGTGGGCCCAGGTAGAGACCGACCTGGGAAGGCCCTGTTCCCTCAGTGTACCCAGGGATGGTACAGATGCCTGGATATCAGCCAGCCATGATGCCTGCACCCATGCCCATGATGCCTGTGATGGGCACAGTCCCCCCTATGCCAGGTAAGTCTGGGCCAGAGGCACTGGGTCTTCCTCAGGTAGGGACTGCAGGAGGGAGAGTCCTGCCAGGGGCCCAGAGGGCGCAGTGGGCAGAGGGCTGCAAGTTTGGCCGTAGTGCTCACCCATCCCGCCCGCCTGCCACACTTGCAGCCATGATGGTGCCACCACAGCCACAGCCACAGCCACAGCCCCTGCTTCCTACTGTGGATGCGAGGCAGCTGGCGGTCCAGCAGCAGAACTTCATCAACCAGCAGGCGCTGATTCTGGTGAGGGTGGGCAGGGCCCATGGATTGCCTAGTGGGGAACAGGTCTGTGGGGTGGGGCTAAGCCAGCTCTTACCTGGCTCACCACCCTCCCTCTTCAGGCCCAGCAGATGACCGCCCAGGCCATGACCCTGTCTCTGGAGCAGCAGACAGAGCAGCGCCAGCACCAGCGCCAAGCCCAGGCCCAGGCCCCAACCCGGGCCCCTGCCCCTGTAGCTGCCTCCCCGATCCCATCCCCAGCCATCACCCCCAAGCCTAAGAAGCCCCAGGCCCCCCAGGAGGAGCCAGAGAGAGAGCTGGAATTGGTGGGTGCCTGCCTGAGGGGGAAAGGCCAAGGCCAGGCAGATGGCAGAGCCTGGGATGGGGGCAGTCGGCCCCAGGGCTGCAGGGATGGAGGACACGGGGTGCAGGGAGCAGGAATATGCAGAAAAGATGCTGCCAGGCCCCAGCCCCAGGGATCTGAGGGGGCTTGCTGTGAGAGTGGGGGCTTGGCTGGCAGGGCTGCTCCTTCACTTCCCCTTCCTGCCAGCAGGAGACCTCTCAAGAGGCTGAAGACAGGCCCTGGCAGCCCAAGAGCTTTCAGCAGAAACGGGACTATTTCCAGAAGATGGGTGAGGGTGCTTGGGGTGGCAGGCCCTGCACAGAAACTTGACCACTGCCCCAGCCTGGCCAGGGGATGGTGGGGTGCACTCTACTCCCCTCAGTCAGTGTGGCCTGTCCAGGAGCCCTGATGGGCAGGCCAGGTGGAGGGTAACAGATAGGGCTATCTGGGGCACTTACAGGGCAGCAGCAGATCAAGGTGAAGACGGTGAAGCCTCCAGCCAAGGTGCAGATCCCCCAGGGGAAGGAGCAGGAGGAGGAGGAGGAGCAGGAAGAGGAGGAACTGAGAGCAGGTGGTGGGGAGAGGAGGGAGGGCCGGGCCCTGTGCATCTACAGAGGGTCTGATGTGTTTTCTCTCTTCCTGGTCAGTGCCGTCCCCTCCTCCGCCCCTGCCCCAGCCCCTGCCCCCGCCCCCGGTAATGAAGAAGCCACTGACACAAGGTGGGGCCAAAGCTGCACAGGAGGCTGAGGCTGAGCCAGCCCAGGAGGTGGGACCTGGAGGTGATCGGCTGGCCCAGGGCAGAGCTGTGGTACGCAGCTCAGACCCCGCGCCCAGGCGGGCAGAGCCCAGCAGGGAGATCCGCAACATCATCCGCATGTACCAGAGCCGCCCAGGCCCCGTGCCTGAGCCTGTGCAGCCATCCAGGTGGGCCGCAGGGGACGACCTGCTCACCTGGGTGCCTGCTCCCCAGGGAGTCACCCTGTGGACTTGTGACCTCTTCTTTCTCCTAGGAGGCCCCCCAAAAATTTCATGAAGAAAAACAATCCTAAGGACGAGGCTCTGGCTAAGCTGGGGATCAATGGTGCCCACTCGTCCCCTTTGGTGAGGCCCTGTCCCACCCAGGGCATGGCTGTTCTGCTTGGGAGTCCGAGGCTCTCTGGGATAAACTTGGTCTTGTCCCTAGACACAGCCTGTGTGCCTTCTCTATGCCTTCCCAGATGCTGCCCCCCAGCCCAAGGAAGGGCCCCCCACCATCTGTGGCCCCTCGACCCAAGGCCCCGCCACAGCCTGGGCCCTCCAGCACCATCAAGGAGAAGCAAGGGCCCCTTCGCGAGCTGTTTGGCCAGACCCTGCCCACTGCCCAGGCACCCCCCCCTCCACCAGCGCCCCCACTGCCTCTGCCCGGGGACCTGGGGACCCCTCCCGCTGAGCCCCGTGGTAAGGAACCCCACATCCCTATGCGGTGGGCTTCGCTGGGGTGGGGGCAGGATTCCCAACAGCCTCTAGGCGCTCATGGCTGGGGTCAGCTGCTCGGGCTTCTGGACTTTGGAGCTGTGGGTGAGGAGCCCCAGCTTCCGCGTTCCCGCCCAGGGCAGGGCCCGGACACCCCTGGGGCCTGTCTGGCACTGTCACACACAGGGTGTTGTCCTCAATGCAGACCTGGCATCTCTGTCAGGAATTTAGTGGCCCTGCTGACGTGGTCAGGGACAGCAGGGAAAGTTTGCTAGCCAGAAATGGAGGCAGGAGATGGGACCGTGGGCAGGAGTGAGGCAGCAGAGGTTGAGCGAGCTGGGCCTTCGCAGGGCCCCAGGGAGGTCAGAGTCTTCTCTCCCTGTGCCCCCGTCATTCTGGCTCTGGCAGCTTCTCACCTGATGCTCTTTGGCCCCTCTCTCTGCCAGGCTTGATGGTGCCCATGGGGGACCAGGGGGTCTCCACCCAGCTGCTCGTGCCCTCCGGCAGCGTGTGCTTCTCCTATGCCAGCGCCCCCTGGAAGTTGTTCCTACGCAAGGAGGTGGGCACAGGGCGGGGCCGCAGCCTGGCCCCTCTTTGGGCTGGGGAGGGGCCGCAGGCTGTGGGAGACCCAGCCTGGGACCCCAGCATCTTCTCCCCACACACAAACACGGGAGGCTGCCTCCGTACTACCCACCTCCTCAAGCCTGGTTTTCCATCTGGGCCTGGGAGACAGAGAGGGGGCAGGAGGTGGGCTGGGCAGGGGCTCCATCCCCACCCACTCTCACTCTCCCATGCCCTCCTGCAGGTGTTCTACCCTCGGGAGAACTTCAGCCACGCCTACTGCCTTAGGCTCCTCTGTGAGCAGGTGAGAGCCCAACCCCCTGCCACACCTGGGCAGCACTTACGGGGCACTCGCTGTGCTTCAAGCCCTGCCTTCATTTACTTAATCCTCCCAACATCCCTAAGAGTGAGGACCATTGTTGGCCATAACGAGGATTAAAAATAAAGTGTATACAGTACCGAACACAGCTCCAGCACACAGCAGGCACTCACTATGCTTGTTCCCTTGCCACCTCTGGATGCTCCCAGGACTGTGCTGTTCCCCCCAACTCTGCAGTAGCCCTCCCTCCTCCCCTAAAGCTCTGTTCCTTGAGGGAAGCTCATCTCAGCTCGCCCGAGGGACAGCAGCCCCATGAGTGCAGGCAGTTGCCGGGAGGCAGGTGGGAGCTCTGGGCGGATGTGGCCCTGGGCTTGAAAGCCCCACATCCCTCCCTGCTCCACTACGTCCTGGGGCTCTCTAGCTTTTCCTCCATGCGTGGCTGTTTCCGTGGAGGGCTCTGGACTCAGGACCTGGCAGTGACTGCCTGGCTCTGCCCCCAGATCCTGAGGGACACCTTTGCCAAGTCCTGCATCCGAATCTCCCAGGATGAGCGGCGCAAAATGAAAGACCTGCTGAGTACGGTCCAGGGGCCCTGGAGTCAAGGAGCTGGAGTGCTGGGGGCTGGGGCTGCCCAGAGGGAGGGAGCAAACTCTGGGGGACCCCGCTGTGAGGGAGCTTGAGAACAGTCTGGGGCCCTTCCTGCCTGCAGGAGACCTAGAAGTGGGCCTGGACTCGCTCAACACCGCTGAAGACAGTGTTAAGAAGCGCATCGTGGTGGCTGCTAGGGACAACTGGGCCAATTACTTCTCCCGCATCTTCCCCGTCTCGGTCAGTGAGGCTGAGTATGGCAGTACCCCAGTCCGGATCCCAGCGCACACAGCATGGGTCTTCTGCAGCAGGGATGAGAGCTGGAGGTGGGGTGGGCCCCAGTGGAAGGACAAAGAACAGCACTGGCCCTGAGCAGCCCCAGGGCATCCAGGAGCCTGTCTGTGACCCACTCACCGTCTGGGCAGGGCGAGAGTGGCAGCGATGTGCAGCTGCTGGGTGTGTCCCACCGGGGGCTGAGACTGCTCAAGGTGACCCAGGGCCCCAGCTTCCACCCTGACCAGCTGAAGACTCTCTGCTCGTACAGGTAAGCCTGGGTGGAGGGTGGGGTGGATTGGGTGGCGAGATGGCCCCCAGCTTATGCCCCTACCCTGTGCACAGCTTTGCTGAGGTGCTGGGCGTGGAGTGCCTGGGCAGCTCCACCCTAGAGCTGTCACTGAAGAGTGAGCAGCTGGTGTTGCACACAGCCCGGGCGAGTGCCATCAAGGCCATGATTGAGCTGTTCCTGAGGAAGCTCAAGAAGGCAAGCGCAGGCCAGGCAGGGGACTGGGTGGGGGGCAGGGCGGGGGGCCTCCACTCACGCTGCATCGTGCCATCTGGTTTGGCTGGTCTCAGGGCTGTCAGCCAAGCTCCCTCAAGCTGCCTGGGGTGGGGCTGGAAGTTCAGGCTGGGTCCCTGGAACTCTGGGGTGCTGGCTGGAGAGTGAGGCCAACATGGGGAGCAGGTGGGGTGGGCAGGACGGAGGTCACAGGCAAGCTGGCTGCTCCCTTGCCCGCTCACTTGCCTGCCTGCAGGACTCCGGCTATGTCATCGCCTTGCGAAGCTACATCACTGATGACAGCAGCCTCCTCAGCTTCCACCGTGGGGACCTCATCAAGTTGTTGCCAGTGGCCACTCTGGAGCCAGGTATCCCCAGGGGCTGGCATAGTGGCTGGCACAGGGAGGGCAGCACATGGAGGAGCCTCCAAGGAGTAGAGAGACCAGGTGGGTGAGGCGCTGGCCTTGGATGCCTTCCAGGCTGGCAGTTTGGCTCCACCGGGGGCCGCTCCGGACTCTTTCCTGCGGACATAGTGCAGCCAGCTGCTGCTCCAGACTTTTCCTTCTCGCCAGAGCAGAGGAACAGCTGGCACAAGAGTCAGCTGCAGCGCAGAGAGCTGGGGTTGGCTCAGCGGGATAGGGCGTCGGAGGTGAGGAAGACGGGAGAGGCGGAGGCGAGGCCTAACTAGGAGTGGAGGAAAGAAAGGGCTCGGTTGTCCCAGAGCGGTGAAGACCACCCTGCCGCCTGCTGGGCAGCACTTCGTCTGATGCTGCCCCTCTGCCTTCTCCTGATTTCTTACCTTGTCTCCCCAACAAGACTGTGGGCTCCCTGTGGGCAGGGGCTGGGCTGTACACCCCTCGTGTGTCACTCGTGGTACTTAGTTTAATGCTGCCTTAGAAGATGCTCAATAAACAGCTCTTGACTTCTCTGGCTCCTGGTGGTGTGCTCGCTGCAGCCTCTGCCTGCTCCTCTTGGGTCGGGCTGGGTGGAGGCCCAGGCAGGGCCTCTGGACAGGTCAGTGGGCACTCTGGTGGCACTAGGTCTCCTGTGCTCCTAGTGCCCTGCCTGCCCCCAGAGCCAGGCACACAGTGATGACTCGGAGGCTACCAGCCTACCCCCCTCTGTCGCCTACCTCTCTCTGTCCAAGGACTCCCACAACTACACCATGCAGGAATTTGCCCTGCGCTACTTCCGGAAGCCCCAGACCTTGTAAGTGCCTTTGGCTCCCACCCCCCGCCCCATGCCTGTCTGTCCTGTCTCCCTGCAGTGGGCCTCCCTGCTTAGAGCCACCAGGCCAGCACTTTTAGCACCCTCCCTACACAGCCTGGGACGGGGGCCAGAGGGCTGAGCAAGCAAGGCTGTCTTCCCCTCTGCTCCCTCAGGCTGGACCAGACAGGTGGAGGTGCTGAGGGGAAGGCCACAGCCAGCCTGGTGCAGTACACCAAGGTAAGGGGGACAGGTCGGGAGGAGTCAGGCAGTGGATCTGCCCTCTGGCCCCCAAGGACCCCAGACCCACAGCCCAGCCTTTTTGGCCGCAGGCTCCCATCCAGGAATCGCTCATCAACCTCAGTGATGAGGACGTGAACAGGCAGGCTGTGGAAAGCTTCCAGGGTGAGTGGCCACAGCATCCTGGGTCCCCATGTCTGCAGTGTCTTGGACCTAGACCCCTGGTCGCCTTCTCTCCTCAAGTCTGCCAACTCAGGAAAGCTCACTGGTGGTTCATATACACCCCCAGCCCTCATCCATTTCTACTCATGCCCAAGGGGTGGTGGGTTGTGGGTTGTGTGGAGTCAGGTCTGGGAGGCAGCAGCGGGTCCAGCTGGCTCTGTGCTGTCTGTAGCCACGGGTGCCCACGGAATCTCTCTGAGCCCTGTTTCCTCCTTGGTAGGGCTGAGACTGCCACTCTGCCTGGCTCACATGCATTTTGAGAGCAAGGCATGAGATGACAGCGGAAGGCCCTGTGTAGTGACAGTGTTAGCCAGGGCCAGGCCCCCAGCCCAGCTCATCATGCCTCCCATCCTCCCTGCAGCTCTGATGCAATTTATGGGGGACCAGTCTAAGCCCCGGGGCAAGGATAAGATGGATCTCCTTTATGAGCTGCTGAAGGTAAGCAAGAACTGTGTGCTGGAAGGAAACTGTGAGCCCAGAGGACCTGTTCCTGTCCTCCTGCCTGGGCCAGAATGGGATCCCGCTTCCCTTGGTCACCATTCAAATCATCCAAAAATATTTATTGAGCATCTACTCCATGCTGGGGGCGTGGGAGTGCACCAAGCAGGCCACGTCCCTGCACAGCTTACGAACTAGTGAGAGGAGACAGTCAGTAAATCATGACGCAATGTGTCCAGGAGTAAGAAGTGCGGTGGAAAATGATAAAGCGGGGGAAGGGGCTGCCTCGGTGCAGAAGGCTCGGTGACAAGGTGACACTGGCAGAAATCTGAAGGAAGCCAGGGAGTGAGGTGTGTGTGGCAGCGCATGTGGGCAGAGGGGCAGAGACGACAGTCCTGTGGAGCGGGTGAGCCCAGCAGCAGCCAGGCCAGCGTGGCTGGAGCCCAGTGAGCGAGGGGAGAGTGGGAGATGAGGCCCAGAGGGACAGTGGTCCAGGTCAGGGCAGGCCTTGTAGGCCACTGTCGGGACTCTCATTTTTCGAGACAGATGGGCAACCGCTAGAGGGTTTTGAAGAAAGACTTGGCTTACATTTCACAGGGGCGCTGTGGCTGTTGTTTGCGATTCTGGGGGTGTAAGGGCAAAGGGAGGTTATTGCAATGATCCCAGGTGAGAGATGGTGCTAGCCTGGACCTGGAGGTAGCAGCAGGGGGAGGAGACCCAGAGCAGCAGGGTCTGCTGTGAATTGCATGTGGGCTGTGAGAGAGAGGGGCCAAGGGATGACACCGAGGCCTTGGCCAGAGCAATGACCGGTTTCGACAAGGAAGCCGGGGGGCGAGGCAGGTCTAGGCTGGTGAAGGAATCTGTTTTAGACACGTGAAGCCTGAAGTCCCAGACTTCCAAGTGGAGGGCCTGGGGTTCAAGGGAGAAGTCTGGGCTGGAGGCAGGCACCCGGAGTCATCAGCAGATGGAAGCAGCTGAGATTATCAGGTAGCAAGTGTAGACAGAGGCCCACAGGCACCACAGCCCTTAAAGGTCAAGGAGATAAGGGGAGCCAGCAGAGAAGACTGAGAGAGAGGGACCAGAGATGAATGAACACAGGGCTGAGCACGGCCCCAACGCAGGAAAAGACAGTGACTTAGGGAGTGACCAGTTGTGCAAAGATCTTTGTGAGTAAGACAAAGATTGAGAGATGACCACTGGGTTGTCACCTTGACTTGGCCCCCAGCCCATGGCCATTAGCAGGATTTCTTCCTGACTTCAGATCCCACGCCACCCCTCACTCCACCACACTGCAGGTCTGCCCACCCTCCCTTGCCCTGCCTCCCTGCCCTTCCTGTCCCCACAGCTGTGCCAGGAGGAGAATCTCAGAGATGAGATTTACTGCCAGGTCATCAAGCAGGTCACAGGACACCCCCAGCCGTGAGTGTGGGGACTGGTGGGGCGAGGCAGAGGGCAGCCCAGTGCCGTGGTCTGGCCAGCTTGAAGCCCAGGCTCTCTGCCCTGCAGGGAACTCTGTGCTCGAGGCTGGAGCTTCCTCAGCCTCCTAACCGGCTTCTTCCTGCCGTCAACCACTCTGATGCCCTACTTGACCAAGTTTCTCCAGGATTCAGGCCTGAGCCAAGGTGCCTGTAGGAGGGGCTGCCAGGCTGGGGTCTCAGCTGCTTGGGGAGGGGTTTGGAGATGTGTGACCCCAGCCTAGCTCCTCTCTGCAGAGCTGGCCCAGACCTGCCAGGAGCACCTCCAGCGCACAGTCAAATATGGGGGGCGCCAGCGGCTGCCCTTCCCGGGCGAAATGCAGGCTTTCCTGGTATTGGGGGTGCAGGTGGCTGGGCATTCTGGGACTCCTTGGGGTGGGGGAGCTGGGACCTCTGTCCACTGGGGGACTGACCCTGCAACCTGTCTTGGCAGAAAGGTCAAGCCATCCGCCTGCTTCTAATTCACCTGCCTGGGGGTGTGGATTACAAGACCAACATCCAGACTTTCACTGTGAGTGCGGAGCCACCAAGGAGGGGCTGGAGAGAGGCAGAGAAGCCGTGGGCATGAGTTCTGGGGACCCTGCCCCCAGGGTCCCTCCCCCCATCACGACGCTGTCCTCATGCCCAGGTGGCAGCAGAAGTGCTGGAGGAGCTGTGTGGGCAGATGGGGATCACAGACCCCCAGGAAGTGCAGGAATTTGCCCTCTTCCTCATCAAAGGGGAAGGTGAGCCGCCTCACCTGGGGAGGAAGAGCAGCCAGGCTGGACTCAGGGAGGTAGCTTACCAGTGGGGCCTGCTCTTGTGCCCATGGGTGAGGCAGTTCCCACGCTGGGGCTGGCAGGGCTGCGGGCAGGGCTGGCCCTGGGCAGGCTGTGGACCTGGGCTCCCCTTGCAGGCAAGCTGGTGCGGCCCCTGCAGCCCCACGAGTACCTCAACAGCGTGATGGTGGATCAGGACGTGAGCCTGCACAGCTGGCGGCTCAGCTGGGAGACCCGGCTGCACTTCGATAATGCCACCTATATCAGCACCCACTACAGCCAGGTCAGCCCCACCTGGCCCTGGGCTGCTGTGCCACTGGCAGTTTGAGTCCTGGCTGCAGCTTGAGGGCGAGTCCCTACCTGGGCAGGGGACCTCCAAGCCTCCCCCATCAAGGAGAAGGGATGGTGGGGCTTTGGGGCACAGCTGGCCCCTCACTGCGCCCCCCTCTCAGGTGCTGCGGGATTACCTGCAGGGGAAGCTGTTGGTCAGCGCCCAAGCAGATGCCCTACTGGCCAGGCTGGCTGCCCTTCAGCACCTCAGCAGGGCCTTTGAGGACACCCCCTCAGAGTGAGTGCGAGCGTGGCCCCACACCTCCTGTCACTGAGGCCTACCTCAGCAGGCACCTCAAGGGGCTTTCCTTCAGCCCCTCCTCCAAGGTCAAGGCCGCTTGACTTGTACCTTTCACGGCCCTAACTCCATGGAGCAGTGGAGGCTGTATACACCTGTCCTCCCTACCCCAAGCTCAAGGGCAGGGCACACATCTCATTCATGTGTCCGGATCCCCAGTCTCACCCACAGTAGCCACTGGTTCATTTATTAGCACCTGCTGTATGCCCAGCCTTGACTGACCAGCTGTGTCCTAGGCGAGACTTGTTGGCTTACTTGCCGAAGACACTGCAGTGGCAGGTGAGCATGGCCACCATAAAGAGCCTGATGGGCCAGGAGCTGAGGCAGCTGCAAGGATGCAGCTCCCAGGAAGCACAGATCAGCTTCATTGGTGGGTCTGGGGCAAGGGGGCTGCTGGGGCAAAGGCCAGAGGTGGGAGGCCCAGGAGGGAACAGGTGAGGGCAGAGAGGCTGAGTAAGCTTCTCCACCTGCCCTGCCCCTCTCACTAGACTTGGGGGCCAAGTAGAGCAGGTCCCAGGGCCCTAGTAGCCAGAACTCCTGTCCTAGCCCCTCCATCCCCAGAGGCTGTGAGCCACCTGCCCCTCTTTGGCTACACTGTCTACGTGGTGCTACGAGTGAGTGAGCTGGCCCTGCCCGGACCCGGCTTCCTGGGGCTGAACCGCCAGCACCTCATCCTCATAGACCCCAGCTCCCAGGTGCGCCAGGCTCCTGCCCCAGTGTGGGCCTGGGCACCCTTGGGCCATTCCTCTCCCACCACCTACTTTGTCCCCTCCCCTGAAAGGGGCCAAACTCTGCTGTCTCTGCTGCTCCCAGAAACTGTGCTGCTCCATCGCCCTGAGGAAACTGCAGCGGATTCACCTGCTGAGCCCAATGGAGGAAGAGGGGCCCCCTGGCCTGGAACTCAACTATGGCTCGGCTGACAGCCCCCGGACCATCTGGTTTGAGCTGCCACAGGTGAGTGGCCAGAGCCTCTGACCAGCTGGGGAAGGTGGTGAGTGCCTCACCCAGGCCTGGCATGCCCGGGAGCCTGGGCCCAGAACGATGCCCACTGCTCAGGGGTGGTATGGGTGGGGGCTGGCCGAGGAGCCCTGTCCTCATGTGCCTGTGCCTGAGCAGGCTCAGGAGCTGAAGCACACCATCACCTTCCTGATGACCAGCGGCATCGCTTCAGATTAGTGGCCAGCCTCACCCAAGAGGAGTCGGGGAGGGGCAGAGAAGAGGAAGGGGCCTCTCCTGGCCCAAGTCTCACTTGGACAGTCTCCCTTGAGTGCTGTCAGGCCATTTTAGTTTGGACTTCACTACCTGGGTGTTCTGGAACCTGGTACAGCACAGCCCAGCTGGCCCACGTGGAGGCCATGAGGCAGGAGCTGCTATAGTGACATCAACTGGGAAAGAGAGCAGCGAGACTCCCTCAGAGTGGGCCAGGGCCTGGGACTGGGCTGGCGCTGCAGGAACTCAGCTTGGGCATCTGATGTTGCCCAGTCTGGGGGAGATGCCCACCTGGCCCCAGGCCCCGGTTCAAAATCAGCAGGAACCCAGGCCTGGGAGAAGCAGCTGCTAAAATAAAACTCCTGAGAGAAAAGGGCTGTGTGTGCATGTGTGTGTCAGAACAAACAGGACTTTATTCCTCTGGTAGATGTCTCAGTCCAGCCTCGCCTTCCTGACCAGGAGCTGAGTGGGAGCAGGGCCTGGCCGCTGCCTCTCTTCCCATGAACTCGGCACCTGGGGCCGGGCTGGAGGCCGGCATCGCAAGGGAAGGGGGTGGTGGGCGGAGGACCCGAGGCCAGCAGTGCTCCTCCTGAGGAGCCCCAATGCCTTGGACAGGAAGGCCTAGCCCTGGCTTACAGCCTGGTAAGTACAAGAAGCGGAGGGACTGTTCCTTCTTCCTGTGCCCCTGGCAGCAGTGCAACACCTACCCCCTACTCATCTGGAGATCTGGCCCAGAAAACCCAGCCGTGAGGGCCAGGAGAGGCAGGGAGGCTAGGAGAAAGAGGACCTTAGGCCGTGCAAGCAGAAAGAAAGGTGGGCTGACCTCTGGCCTCTGACCTTGATTTGGGAGGTGTCCAGGCCCATCTCCAAAGCAAGCTGTGGTTGGAAGGAGGAAGGACCCTGAGAAAAGACGACACTCCTGGTGGCTGCAGGCCTGCCCACCTTCCCCATTCCTGAGAGAGGTCTAGGTGGCCCACGGTACAGTCTGGGGGAGGACACTGGCCCTACTGGGCAGCAGTCCATCATCTCTGTGGGCCACACAGGCCACGCCAGTCCGCTTCACTCTCGCACCGGGCCCGGCCATGGAAGAACAGCTTGATGAGGTCCTGGGCCTCTTCCTTCACTACAGATTCAGGGTGGGGGAATGTGAGGGCCAGGCTCCTCCCTGCGGAGCCCTCCCAAGTGCCTCCTGGCCCAGCAATGCAGGCACTCACCACTCCTTCCAGGAGAGGTCTTCTGAGTCAGCGAGTGTGAGAGGTGGCGGGCAAAGGCTTTAAACAATTCCTGGAGGCAGAGGATGAAGAGGAGCAGAGAGCACAGACCCCTGCCCTGCCCCCGGAGTGACCCACAGCCATGACCCAAGGGCAAGGCAGACCCAGGGAGTGGGGCAGCTGGCCTTGGGACTAGCCTGCTTCCACCCTGTTTTGTCCTGGGGCTCACACTCTATGCCCCCACTGCACCCAAGTGTCCCAGGCTTGGGGAGGGCAGGGCCCACCCACCCTCCCTACCTTGGATGCAAACTTGCCCTCCTTGTAGAAAGGGGTCAGACACTTGACCACAATGTTCGCAACCTCCTTCAGGGAGATGCCAGAAGCTGAAAGCTGGCAGGAGCCTTTGGCCATGGGGTTCAAGGTGCCCTGATCGCTGGCCGAGATGCTGCCCTTGGCCTCAGCTAAGATGGAGGCCTTGGCTGAGGGGCGAGGCCTCTTCAGAGCCCGGCTCTCTGGGTGTTCCTAGGCAGGGCCACAATACAGGGTCACTCTTGGGCTCCCTGTCACTGGCTCCCTCTAGCCCCTGGGATGTGGAGATGATTCTCCCCCAACTCCTAACACAGAGCAGAGCAGATACTGCTTGGTTCACAGGCCTCCTTCCTCCCCCATGGCCTTGTCCTTGTCAGTACCTGCTGGGGCCTGGGCCGCTTGTCCCTCTGTGTCTCCTTTGTGGGAGTGGGCTGGCCTTCAGGGGGCCCCTGGTCTCTGACTGGGCAGGCACTGGCCGGAGGGGAGAGCAGGCATCAGAGCTCCAGGTACCAGCTGCGCCCTTGGCCCAGGCAGCCCAGCAGAGCCCATCTTAGGAACGGCCAAGCTTCAGAGGCCCAGTTAGCAAAGCGATTTCAGAACTACCCTGTGCCCTTACCACGCCCCCTCCCTGGTGCACTCCTCAGTCTGGGGAGGGACAGCCAGACGTCCCTGGGCTCCATCCTCCTCCCCTGTGCATTTCTCTGGGGCCGTCAGGGGTCCTCGCACCTCCTCACAGGAGGGGCCAGCACCCTCTGCCTGTAAGGCTGAAACGAGTGGAGGCGGGCTCTTGGCCCTTTGGCAGAAGAAACGGGCAATGTTCTGAGAATCCTTGAGGGCTGCTGCGGCTAGGAGCTGCTGCTTCTTGTTGACCCGGGCCTTGACAATGGGACTGCCCCTGGTGGGGCCTTTCGCCTTCTTCTCAGGGGAGGACTCCCCACAATAGGCACTGCTTCCAGGGGCCTCTCCTCTGGGCCCAGGGAGGGGCTCAGTGCTGTCCTCATCCTGGAGGCCACAGGGCTGGCTGGGGGTCTCCTGCTCACCTCCCCACACAGGTTGGGGGGCTTGCTCCTTGGCCTGCGTCTTCTCCATCAGCTCAGTGGCTGTCTGGAACGGGCAGGAGCCTTTGGGGAAACCAGCTCCCACTCGCTTGGGTTTGAGCTATGAGGAGGAGGGGAGAGGGTTCTTGAGCGCACTCCTGGCTGGTCTGGGTGTGGCTGCATTGGTGGGGATCTCGGGAGTGGGGGAGGGAAAAACTGGACAGGACACCACTTAGGAGTCAGGCTGATGAGAGAAGGGCCATGGGGGCTGCAGGGGTACAGTTGGCAGAGCAGGGAAGCCTGAGGGCCTGCCCCAGGGTGCTCTAGGGCCAGGGCTGTGATGCCAGGGGAGGGGAAGAGGCTGTGCCCTAGCTGAGGGCAAGGGGGAGTGGCCTTTCCAGGATCCAGGATTGGGGTGGATGCCAGGACCCACTTACCGAGTACACCTGGGAGGCCGGCCGGATGTCATACTCGGTGGGCTCTGGGGGCTCAGCCTGGGCACTGCAGCTCTTGGCACTGCCTCCCACGTCATAGAGCTGCCCATCCTTAGAGGCTCTGTGAATCTCAGCCACCTAGGGCAGAGAAAGGCAGGCATGTGTGGCACCTACTAGCTCCTGACAACTCCCGGCCCAGGCTTTCCATAAATGGGTTTCTGAGGCCTGGGGCTGCAGGCAACTGGACACTGGACAAGTTCTAGTCCTCACAGGGTTGGCTAGAAGACCTCCAGCTGGCAAAGGAGGGAAGTCAGGCTCCCCCCACATAACTGGTCTCCTGGGTAGGAGATGAATTCTGTGCTGCCTATGGCCAGAGGGCAGGCAGAGAGCCCGCGAGAGTGGAGGGACTGTCCTCTCCCACCCTCGCCCTTGAGCATGCTCCCCCCGCCCCTGCCCAGGGCCCACCTTCTTCAGCACGCTGGCCTTGTACAGGTTGGCCACCTTGGCATTTCGGAATGTCTCATGCTCCAGCTCCACGGCCTGGGCCTGGAGGTCAGATCTGAGGGTAAGAATGAGTGTGAAGTGTCAGAAGGGCCTGAGCTGTCTTCCTGTTGAGCTCCAGGGGAGCCAGTGGGAATGGCCTTGGGCACCCAGATTCCAACCTGGACTCTCTGGGTGCCCTGAGGCTTATTGTCCTTCAGCAGCCACTGGCAGTCCCTGAGTTGTGGCTGAGCCTGCCCCCTGGTGTGGCTGTGGAAACCTGCACCCCCTGGGAGTAGGATGGGTCACAATTTGGGAAGGGGGCACCCAAACAGGCTGTGGGGGAAGGACCAGGGTTCCTGCAGTCTCCAAGAAACAGGAGCTTGGGGAGCCCCCCTTGGTCCCCATGACACTCACCCATCAGAGGTACCTGTGGCCTGGCGGTTACTGCTCAGAGCCTCCTCCAGAAGCCCCAGGCAGTGCTCCCGGGCCTGCACAGGGGAGGGAGGTTGGTCACACAAGCTTCAGGTTGGGGGAAGAGCCTGGGGGGGCAGGTGTGAGGAGCTGCCCACCTCTTACCTTCACAGTGAGCCTGGGGATCTTCCTGCTAGAAGCCTCTTTCAGGGGACAGTCTTCATCTGGAGGGAGAAGGGTGGGTTCTTCCACTCTACCTTCTGTTCTCTGGAGTCCCCAACCCCTCAATGAGGCATCCTCCATCCACACCCCAAGAGCACCCCACAAGCTCCATCCACACCCCAAGAACACCCCACAAGCTCCATCAGCCCAGGGACATTTCTATACTGACCTGGGGGTACGAATTCTTCTATCTTGGGGTCTTTGCCCTGGAAGACAACATGAAGGGCCTGTGAAGCACCCGCCGCAAGACAGCTCCCAGTGCAGAGCCAGAGAAGGGGCTGAGAAGGTGTGAGCCAGGGGCCATCTGGGACCCCACAAGCCCTCACCCCCTTCACCTTGCGCAGGCTCATCTGCTTCTGGTAGAAGAGATTCCACTCCCGCTTGTGGGCCTCATCTCTGCCCTCATCCCCGCTGCCTCCAGAACCTTCGTCGTACCTAGGGGACAGGCTAGGTGTGAGCAGCTCCGGGCCTGGGCTTTGCCCTCCCACCATGCCTCTGGTGGGGCAGCAAGGTTCCTGATGCCCTGGCAGCAAAGGGCAACACTGAGGTCCTGGCCCACGGGATAGGGGGTAGACTGTGGCATTGTATTGGCTCTGGTCTAGCCTTGGCACCAGGGGGAGAATGCTAGACTATTTCCAGTGGGTTGGGAGCCCCTGGCTTCACGGCCCCTCACCTGCTGAAGCCCCCATAACCCCTGCGGCCTCCCTCATACAGCTCAGGGTCAAAGCCATTCCCCTGGGAGGGACCGATGCAGGTCTTGCTCCAGCTGCTGCTTTGCTCCAAGGCGCTCAGCTGCTTCCGCACAGCTGCAGGGTTCTGGCAGTGGTCGCAGCCTTTGGTGCAGGTGGGGGGCGCATCCCCAAAGTACTTGGCAATGGCAGCGTGGCGGCACCTGGAGCAGGCGGCACAGCAGAGGCAAGGGGTGAGGGATCCAGGCAGCCAGCATTCGTCCACACAATCCCTAACTCTGGCTGGGCATCGCTGTGTCTGCACCATGCTAGGCATCGCACACACCTCACCTCATGCAGGCCTCACAAGGCATTGTTTGGTTGCCCATTTTACAGATGAGGACAGTGAGGTGAAGGAGCTTTCCCAGAGTCACATAACACATGGGGGTATCCAGAGAAGCCAGGGTGTCAACCGCATTCTGCCCTGCTTCTCTCTGGGTTACTCCCCTGGGCCCCAGCCCCCTGAGCCCCCTCTGTCCTCTGGCAGTGGGGTACACTGGGAGGAGCTTGGACTCTGGGCGCAGATGCTGACTGCTGCTGAGGCTGGATCCTTGGAGAAAGCATTTGACCTCTTAAAGCCTACACACGCTCGCCTGCAAAATGGTGCAAGAGCACTGGCCCCGAGGGCTGTGTAAGGCTGAGTGAGATGATGCTCTGAAGGGCTCTGCAGCACATCTAGTGCACAGTAAGGCTGCTGTTATTATTCTTCTCCATCCTCTTCTGGGGGTGAGAGAGGAAGGGAACGACAGGAGGTTGTTATCCCGTCCCCCCGGACCCATCCCCAGCCTCAGCACTCTGCTTGGCTTCTGTCTCTTGGTGACCTCTTCCTTGTTGTCCCCAACAAGCCTCTGCCTGGCTCAGTGTACACAGCCTGGGGCCAGGGGGCTGCCCAAGAGCAGGAACCAGGCAGCTCTGAGAGCTGGCATCGTATGCCAGTCACTGGCGAAGGCAGTGAGGAGACGCAGCCTCGGCTGGATTCTTCCTCACCACATGTTCCACCGCCTCCATCCTGCTGCAGCCGCCCTGGGGTGCCAGCCTCCAGGTGTCTCTCCTCTGACCCCTCAGGCTAGGGATCCTGGCTAGGCAGTCAGTCCTCAGGGCAGATGCAGAGGCCCTGGGAGGGGCCACAGCTCTATCAGGGCTCTTACAAATAGCCATTCCTGCCGCAGGAATGTGGCACAGGGTGGGGGAGTCCAAGAGGAGATGCCGGAGCAGAGGCAGGGCTGTCCAGGCGCCATATCCCAGGGACAAGAATAGCTGGTGCCACTGCTCTAACTAGAACTCCTCTCAACGCGCACACAGCCTGGGGCTGCAAGAAACACTTAGAGAAGCTGGGACCCCGAGGGGCAGGCTCCGGGAACAGGAGCTGATTTTTGCACAGCCCCTAGGAAGCACAGTCTGGTTGCCTTGTTTAGCAGAGTGGAGAAGGCAGCTCTGAACAGCCCAAAGTGGCAAGGAGGCTGAGGCAGCCACCAGAGGGCGCTGTTCCCACCGCTCCTAAAGTCAATGTGTAATGCATTCCATCGCCAGAGTCTGTGCGACCAAACAGTGGCTGCCTGTCCGGCCTCTGGGAGGCTCTGTCATCCAAGTGGTGTGGCCACAAGGCTGGCTTCCTTCCCCCCACCCTCCCCCAAGCCCTGATTCACTGGAGTTTTGTGCTCACACTCAAAGGGCTCCATTGACAGCTCACAGATGCGGGCTGGGGTCGGCTCCTGTCCTGCTCTGGGCACAGCCTAGTCTGCCGGGGTGGCACAACCAGCCAAATGTCAAAGGGTACCACCAGCCACTGGGCTCTGGAGTCCATCCCTGACAGCCGGGCCACGATTACGGAGATGGCCCCAGCAGGCACTCTTTGGCAAGAACGAGATCAGCAGTGTCCTCTCTCCTCAGAGTCCCGAGGAACACAAGGCGCCTCCCCAGGCAAGCAAGCCACTCTCAAGTCACTCAGAACTCCCAAGTTCTTCCCCAAGATGCCTTCCCAAGAGGCTGGCTGCTTGGGTGGTCCGACAGCTCCCCTACTATTTACTTTCTTTCCAAGGAGAGGCCAGAGGGAGGGACCAGCCAGGGAGTCACCTGAAGGACTGGTTGGGGTCAGGGAACATGGGCCCAAAGGCCCTCCTGAGGGTAGGGCAGGAAGCCAAAGAGCTGGGAGTGCTTCAGGGCCTCCCTCCTCTTTCCCCACTCCACTGCTCAGGTGGAACCTCCCAGGGGTCATCTTTGCCAGGGAACAAGAGAGCCAACCTCCTCTTTCATCAGATCACAGCCCAGGCCCAGCCCACATGGCTTAGCACACACCCGTCAGGAGGGAGAGGAGAGGAAGAGGAGGAGGAACCAGAAGAGAGGGAGCCCGGCCCAGGCAGACTCTAGAGGCAGGGAGCCACACGGAGGACAAGTTCCCAGCAGGGATTCCCTTGCCTGTGCTGTGGCACTGGCTCCCCCCTCTTCGGTGACCACCCCATGTAACTTGACACTTGGATCTCCAGGACGACCAACAACAAAAAAGCTGAGGCTGAGACAGCAGCTGGCTGTCAGCAGCAAGGAGCTTGCTCGCTTGCACTGAGGAGAGGCGCCCAGGGAGCAGCAGCGGGTCAGAAGAGGCGTCAGGGAAGGAAGAAAGGGGTGGCAGCCGGGGCTGAGGAGAGGCACGTGAAGGCTACTCAGCTCCCTGGCACCTGCGGTCGCCCCCCAACCCCAACACCTGAGCTCCCAGGTGAGTGGCGCCGGCCACAGACGAATGGCCGACGACGAAGGGAAGGGAGCAGCAAGGGTCCCCCACCCCAAGGACAGAGGCCACAATTTACCATGAATGCAGAGGAGGGTCATGAGGGATGCACTTGGTTACAGTCTCAGGACAGCCTCCTGTTCAAACTCGGGCTCCCCCTTTTGCTGGGACCCAGCACTGGGGGATACAGGCCAAGGCTGCAGTCCTGCACTCAGGGTGGCTTCCTCCCTGCTTGCTGAGCAGGCAGAGGGGCCCAGAGGGCCTGCTTACTCTGCAAGTTCGTTTAAGCTTTTTCCATTCAGGGGGCTTAAACGAGGGATTTGACTGTCCCAGCTTGGGAGAGAAGCGTTGCCTGCCCGCTGAGCCTCCCTTCTCCCCGGATGCAGGCAGAGCCCTCCCCGTCCCTGCTTTCCTCCAGTCCAGGAGGCTTGGGCAGGGTCTGCCCAGTCCGTTCATATCCCCCAAGATGTGGCAGGACCCACAGCAGCTCTCCTGATCTGTGTCAAGAGCTGCCACCTCTTGTGGGGTGCTTGGCCCGCTTACTGCCAGGTGTTCTCAGCTTAGGGCTCTGCCCAGGGGCTCCTCTCTGGGCCCATTTAGATCCCCATGAGCCCCCAGATTTCCCTGAATGCTGCATCAGAAACATGAGGGCCTGAATCCAAAAGCAGGGTCAGGTAGGAAGAAGGTGACAGTGGTGGAATTGAGCCTGGGGGAGGGACTGCCCTGGTATCTGGCCCTCTGGCTGTCTGGGGTAGGGCCCGTGAGTGAGTCGTGAGTCAGTGAGTCAGTGAGTTGTGAGTCGAGGCTAGCTGCCAACTCCTGCTTCCCTACCCTCACACCAGGGTTAAAATCTCCCTCCCCCGCCCCCCAG
This sequence comes from Tapirus indicus, assembly GCA_031878705.1. Lineage (NCBI taxonomy): Eukaryota > Metazoa > Chordata > Mammalia > Perissodactyla > Tapiridae > Tapirus > Tapirus indicus. The sequence continues at coordinate 54,544,394 of CM062932.1, forward strand.
ATGTTTTCCCCAAAGCAAACAAGCTAGTATCTACTTAGAAAGGAAAACAAGGATCCAGGGAAAAGTGGAAGAGCCAAGGATCAGTCCAAGTGTTCTTGGCTCGGCAGAGGCTGTGGGATTTGGCCTGGGTTGGTGGCCAGGAAGAATGAAAGTCCTGCAGTGACAGGCAGCGCGTGGCAGAGAGAAGGGACAGACGCTGGGCTGTGTTGGAGGCAGCGGGTCAGGCCTGGTGAGGGAGGGGCACAGTGGTGAGCCCATGGCTACCCCTGCCAGCTCTTATCCATAATACACCCCAGGAAGGCATCAGAGTCTCTGTACCCACAGAACACGAGTGGAAGGGGTCCCCCAACACAGTCCCTGAGCTGGGACAGAAGGGTGATGCTCAGTTTCTGGGACTTCGGGAGCAATCACCAGCAGCAGGAAGTGCCTCCTGTCCTAGAAAGCAAGAGGGCCGGGGAGTAGGGACTGCTGAGGGTTCAAGTGCCTACCGCCCACTGCGTGTTGGAGCCAGGCAGAAAGGGGCGTCCCCGAAGGCTCGGTGCAGCGCACAGTGGGCATCTCTGCCTTGCTGGTCAGGCCTCTGGACACTATAAATCTCCCACAACCGTCAGTTATGCCTCATTCTAGCTGTTCCTCAAAGAAGACAATGCCCCACGGGGCAAGGGGGGCTGAAACTAACCCTGACAAAATAACAGGGGCAGAGAAGAAGCCCTCGGGGCCCTGAGCCATCAACACACTGTGCTTATCAGTCCCAAACACAGGCGCCTGCTTCCGCTCTCTTCCCTGTGGGGTGTCTGGAGTTGGAATATCAGTTTTGCAAGGAGGAAGCAGGGACGCTTCAGTACCAAGTGGCAGCTGTCTGGCCTGCAGGATGCCTGCCTGCCCTGTCGCAAGGTTCTCTGTGCCAGGAGATGCCACACAATGGGATGTTTTCTAGTCCCTCCAGCTCTGCCAGGTTTCCTCCCTGCTTTGCTCACTTTCCCCCTCCACTGGCTGCCACTCCAGTCAGGGAGCACCCTCTGAAGGCTCCAAGAAGGGCCATGCAGGCAGCCAGGCTGCTCTCCCTTCCTGGGGCCAGGGGAAGCCACCACTTGCTCTAGCTGCTTCCAATGAGGAACCACCGAGCATGGGGTTGGGAAGGTCTCTGGTTTCCCTGGTTCATAGGCAGGAAGTAGTTTTGGAAGGAGTTTGATGGACCTGAGATAGACTGGAAAAATATAGAGAATTGTCAGTAACCCCATCGGGCTTCCTTGCCTTCCTCCCTCCAAACCTGGGAAGGTAAAGGGGACGAGAGGCAGCCAGCCCCAGACTGCCCACTTTCCCAGGCCACAGCTGGGAACCCTTAGGGCTCCCCACAGAGCAACGGCTGGGACACAAGCCACATGGTCACCTGATGGCTGCTAGTTATATTGGGCACCAGGCGTCAGGCACCCCCTTGGCCTTGCTTTAAATAGCCCACTGGGAAGACCGCCTGGGACCTGCTGGAATGTGCCTCCTTCCTCTTAGGAGAACAAGGCCCCTCCAGCTCCCCATGGCCCCCACTAGGCTCATTCTGCTCAAGCTCAAGCTGGAAATGACAAAATGTCAACTAAAAAGCAAAGGTGGCTCCTCTTCAGCCTTTGGGGCAAACCAGCCGTGTCCAGCGGCCCCACTCAGTTCATAGCACAGACGAGACTCAGTGAGCAGACCTGGGTAAGACCCCAGGCTGGGTACAGCTGGCTAGTTTAGGTCCCCAGAGAGGCCCTGGGTGCAAAGCCATGACTCTATCCACGTCCATGGGCTGCCGCTGGTGTGGACCACCACTCCGAGTGGGCATGAATCTGCAACTTTCTGACTTCCTAACCCTGGAGGACGGCTGACTGAGAGCTGAAGCTTCTGATCAACAAACCTCGCCTTTACTGCACAGCAAATTCAGCCCCAGCCCAACCTTCCTCCTCCCTGCTCTGGAGATCACACCCTCGGACTGACCCGGGGTCTCCACACCATTCTCGCACAAGTGGAGGCACCTCCTCTGCGGTCCCTTCCAGGTCTTTGGGTGTGGTGGCAGCATAAGTGAAAAAGCTCTCCCTGCCCACCCACCCTCTGCCCGCTTCCTCTTTTAAGGAGTGTCTCTGATGGCTACATTAGGTAGGGCAGGCACGAGGCCAATCAGGCTGAAAAAGCCAGACCAAGTGTAGACAGGGAGGGAGGGAAGAAAAGCAGCCCAGCTCCTGAGCTCTATGTAAACTCTCCACCAGGGCTTTGGTCAGCACCGCCCCCTCCTCCAGGAATGGGACCAGTGAGCAGGCTCCCATCCTCCTGGAAACCTGGGGAGTGGGGATGCCCAGAGGCCCCAGAACAAGGGAGGGGACCACCCTCCTTGTGCAAGTCTGCTCCACTGGTCAGCGGGAGGAAGTCTGTTCGGTGTGACCAGAGGAGAGGGGGACTATGTTCAGGAAGGAGTTCGATGAACAGGAGACAGACACACAAGACCTGTCCCTTTGGTGATGAGTACCACCTGTGGTTCTCAAAGAGCAGGTGTGGCCCTGGCCTGGCGAGTGATGTGCCTGAAAAAAGCAGTGCTCCAGACTCACGAGTGTGGGGTCGGGCTGGTCAGGTGGAGCCCACCTGCTTTCAAAGGGCTCTGGGGCTCTGGTTCCTATGCTGAACCTACCGCATGGGCAGTGCCCTCAGTGGCCTCTCCTGGGGTGACTTATCTTGCTGGTAAGAAGCAGGCTGCCCAAGACAGGCCTCCATCGAGAGAGAGCATGGAGCAGTAAGGGGAGTGCTGGCTGGGCCCCTGTCCTGCTGTGTGACCTTGGAAAAGTCACGTACTCTTTCCGGTCTCAGTTTCCCCATATGTAAAAGAAAGGAGTCAGGGATGGGTGACTTGTGGCATTCTAGGATTCTAGCCTCTTAGTACATTTGGAAACTGGGATCCTAATCTCCTTTGTAGAAACATGCTGACCCTGGGGTGGGGTGTGAGGGAAGTTAGAAGGATCTTACTCCAAGAAGCCTCCCACTTCTGACAGGAAACCATCAAATCTTCCAGGGAGCCATATCTCCCTGCCACCCCCATGATCACTAAAATAACAGCTCCCATCTCCAGCTTGCCCCCTACCACCTTCCTTCACCTCACACACCATAAACATCCTGGGAATGAAAGACACAGATGAAACTCCTCAAAGGGGTTTTGGAAAGGTCAGGCGACAGTGTACAGGGGGGTGTGACTCCCCCAAAGGCTGCCTCAACTCTCCTGAGCTGGCCAGACCCCACACAGAGGGGAATCACATGTGCTGGGCACCTCCCTGTGCCAGGCTCTGTGCGGGCTGCTGCTCTGTGCTGCCAGGTGGGCAATCCTCCCAACAGCCTCGAAGACAGGCAGCTCATCTTCATGTAAAATGAGGAAAAGAAACAGACTCAGAGAAACAAAGTGACTCGCCCATGTCACAAAAGCAGCAAGGGAGCAGGCAGCATTCAAATCCAGGTTATTTTAAACAATGTTCTCTGGGGGGCAGCTGACCAACGAGAGCAGTTACCTTGTGGAGAAGGAGATGTAGAAGGTGCACACCAGTGCCTTCCAGGGCCTGAAGGACTGTGAGGCAGAAGAGGGGCAGAAGTGTCCTAAGCGACCACAGTGGGACTAACGAGGTCACTAGGCAGTCCCATCTCCTAATAATCAGAGGTTCCCCAAGAAGGAATGGGGTGGACTGCTGTAGCAGGCAGGGCTCCCCACCTCCCTAGAAGGGCTCAGCAAAGGCTGCACGCCACAGGAAGGGCAAGGAGCCAAGTGCAGGGTAGCTGGAGCAGAAGACCTTCAAGGCGGTTCTAAGGCAGCTATGCTGTGGCAGCAGCACTGAGAGTGACAGGCTTCACAGATCGCACCATCTCGGGGAGAACCTACCTGGCTGAGACTAGGGACAAGGCGGCAGTAATTAGAGCCCAAGATCTGGCACAAACTCCTGGCCACCTGTTACCCTCCCTGGATTAGAGCTGCCTTGGTGAGCAGGTTCAGGCTGGGCTGGCACAAAGCTGTCCCTGGACCCTCTCTGAAGAGGCACTGGTTTCCTCGTGCCCATAGGTGAGGCGGAAGAGGAAACTCTGATGCACAACACAGCCCAACTCACAGACTCAGCCTGGACCTTCACCTTCAGCCTCTTGGGCTCCCCTAGACAGGAAGAGGCTCTCAGTCATGGGGCTTGGAAGGCTGAGCTGCCACAGACCTGGGGCAGGGGTGGGAGCAGAAGGGACTCTCCTGGTCAGGCCAGAGGAGCAGGTCCAAGCCAGCAGGGGAGGGGCTGGCTAAACCAGCCCTGGGATGCCTGATCCCACCCTGAGAGAGGACTCCTCGGGAAAACTGGAGGGACACAGTGTCATCTCTTCCTCCTCACAGGAGAACACTGTATGAGCAAAGAAATTGGGCTGGTGGGAGAGGTAGGGGGTCCCGGGGGGGCTCAGACCACCTCCTCCAGTCAGTTCTCAGCTATGGCTCACCTTGGCCAGAAGGCCTCATAAGCCTGTTCTCAGAAGAACCTGATCCTTCTGCCCCCACATATGATGAAAGGCAAGAGCACCAGGCTGGAATCCTGGAGCTCAGTCTCCCTGCCAGGGAACCCAGGGGAGGCACCCAAAGTCCTGAATGACCCAGGGGCCACCAGGGAAGTTGTGCCACTGAGGCACCCTGGCAAAACCTAGGAGTGGTGTCTGAGACAAAGGAATGTAACAGTGAAGTCACCCCACCTTACGGTCAGGAAGCTTGGCCAGCCTTGGCCAGCTGGCAGACCCCTCCTGTGTCCAGCTCTGCCGAGCTGCCCCTGCAGCAGGGCCTCAGGCTCACTGTCATCACCAGCTTCCCTCAGCCTGGGGAGTGCCAGCTAGGTGGGGGCTGAGGGTCACCACTGGGCAGAGGGGCCCCATTGGCTCCCTTCCTCCCTTGTGAGCCACCAGGGGTGTGATGGGTGAGACCCGACAAACTTGTTCTGCGGGTTGCGGGTGGGTGAGAGGGCGGATTCTCTGAAGGCAGCCCCATGGGGACTCCAGGTCCTCTCTCTGCTCAGTGCAGCCTGACAGGAACCCGGCGCAGCATGGCAGCCACCAACTTTGTGCAGGAGATGCACTCCATGGCTGAGAGGCTGCTGCTCAAGCTGCAGAGGCTGCCCCAGGCGGAGCCCGTGGAGATCGTGGCCTTCTCAGTCCTCCTCCTTTTCACAGGTAAGTGGGGTGGGGCTCTCAGATTCTCCTCAGTGCCCATGGCTCTTCCTGGCATCAGGGAGAGATGAGACCCTGGTGCTAGCCAGAGGTGGCAGAGGTGGCTGGGTGTCCCCCAGACAGAGGAGGAGAAGCAGATGTCCCTTGGGGGAAGCCAAGGGGTTTCCCCTAATCCTCTGACACATTGCCCAAGTGATGGGTGGTGCTGGGAACCAGGGCCCGGAGGTTTCCCCAACATCCCAACCCAGGAAGGAAGGGAGAAAGCTCTGGGCAGCGGAGGAGGCACGACAGGGAGGGCAGGGCCCTGGTGGCCGGCACGAGGACGGTCAACACCTCTCGTCAGACTCTCGGGTGTTTCTGACCACGAAGCCAGACCTTTGGGCAAAGGTCCTCCACACCTCCAGAGGGGCTTCGTCAGAAGTCGGGTGGGCGTGCTTCCTCTTCCCCCACCTCTGAGCTTCCTGTGCTCTCTGCTTCTCTCTGCCAATCCTCCAGCCACTGTTCTGCTGATGATGCTAATCGCCTGCAGCTGCTGCTGCACTCACTGCTGCTGCCCCGAGCAGAGGGGCAGGAAGGTCCAAGTGCGGCCCATGACCCCACCGTGAGGGCCAGAGAGATGACCGAGGAGAAGCTGGAGGGGAGACTGCCAAAGCCATGACCCAGGGGTCAGCCTGGCCCTGCAGCCCTCACCCCTGAAGACAAAGATCCACTGCCCCAGCTTGGACCCCACCCAGGAACCTGGACACTGATACCTGGAGCCTCATCAAGGAAATGAGGGCTGTTTCGGCCACAAGACTCTCACCTGCCAGTGAACACTGGGTGCCGAGGAGTTGACTGTTTCAAAGACTGAGTAAAGCACTGGGGATTCTTTGCCTACCTGCACTTTTTAACAAAACATGGAAGCGGGGTCCCCATACCTGGATGGAGAACAGCCCGCACCTGTAAGGAGCTGGCCCTCAGGGCTCGCACGCCAAAGAGGAGCAGGCCAATCAGAGGGACTCTGTGCAATGGCGACTGAATCCCAAGCTCCCTGCCAGAGAGGGGCATGTCAGTACTCTATTCCAATATTGGTCTGTTTCTTTCCCAGTAAAAGCTTTTTGGTTATGGGCTGGGCTCTGTGCTCGGAAGGGCAATGTGCCAGAATTCCAGGGGTGTGGCCACTGACTGTCCTTTCCAGGTCTCTGCTCTCCCCGTGCCCACAAAAGCCGGAAAAACATGCAGGCAGGAATGCCACGCAGGAGGGAATGCCACGGAACAGGGAAGTGGTGCAGTGAACTTCCTGTCGAATACTAGTTGTGAACAAGTTCTGGCTCCCGAATAATACCCACTCTGCAGTGAGAAGGCAGGTGTCGGGCTTGGGAACGCCCCTTAACAGTTTCCACTGCCATTAACTGTAGCCTGCAACTCCCCCCCTAGCAGGCTCAGGCCACTGGGTTTTCCCAAACTTCTGGAGTAAGAGATGAGAGGTCGGGCCCCTAGTATTGTCCATAACCTGCATCCCGACCGCTTTGCCCTTTCTGCATTTGTGTGTCCAACTGTCCAGGTTCAAATCTTTGCCCCGCCATTCATCAGCTCTGTGAACACAGGTTACTCCCCTGTGAGACAGGGCTAATCCTGGTAACTGCCTCCTGGGGTAAGCTTGTGAGGATGAACTAGGATGACCTACGTCCAGCACTTGGCACAGTGCTGGGCATATCCCAAGAGCTCTATAGGTATCAACCGTCATCATTATTTGCCCCTCTATACAAGGGACTGACCCAGAGCAACATGGACCCATTTTAAGGACTGGTCCTGCTGAAATGTGACACCACCCTGCCTCCCTCCCTTCAGTTTACTTTCTCTTCCAGAACTTTCCAGGTAGAGCTACTACCCCAGGAATGAGGGTGAGGGAGGCAAAAGGCTCCTGTGGTCTCTCCCCCTCCTTCCCCACTGGTCCCCCAGAGCCATAAGGAGGTCTGCATTTTTTACATGCCTCTGTCATCCTGGCCTGCGCAGCCCATGCTCTGGCTGCCTGGGGGCAGAGCCCCATCTACCCAGAAAACAGAGAGTGGAGAGGGGCTGCCAGCCCCTGCCACTCCCCCCCCAGCTCCAGCTGGCAGGCAGGCAGGAGAAGCTGGCTCTTGGGCTGGTTTTACCTCCTGGTGTCCACGGACTTGTCTGACGGGTTTGGTTTGGGTTGAAGCCCAGAGAGTAAGTGCTTCCATACAAAATAAAAGAAATTCAAGAATTTGACAGTACCCTCCACTCCACCACCACAAAAGAATGGGATTCAGAATAATGATAATAATAATAATAATAATGAAGATGGTGACGATGATAAAGATAGCTAAAATTCACTGCAGGCTTATGCATGCTCAGGCATTGTCTGAAGCATTTTGATGGCAGATAAATTTACTTAATTATCACAACCTCAGCGCTGCAGATACCACTATTATCCCCATTTTAGAGATGAGAAAAACGAGGCTTAGTGACACAAGGTAACTTGCCTAAGTTCAACAGCTAAAAAGAGGCAGAGGCTGCCTCTGGGCCCAGTCTGTGGGGCTCCAGACCCCCTGCTCACCACACCCAGGGCCCCAGGCCTCCCAGGTGCAATACGGACAAGGCTCTGACTCTATTATCCTCCATCAGCCAACCCCAGATCCCAAACACCCACACCCCAAACTCTATCTCAAAATAACCTTCCTAGGAGTGGGTGGGGCCCAAGAAGTAAGAGCTGGGGTGAGGCCCAACTAGGTCTCCCTCCCAGAAGAAAAACACAGAGAGGTGGCAGGGACCAGATGGGAAGCCCTGCTCTTTTCAGTCCCAGCACCACAGGAAGCCCTCACTTCAGGAGATGCTCCAACAGTGCAGCAGCCCAATTCCCGGGGGACTCTTCCTTAAGCAAGTTTTCATCGGCATCAAGAATGTCCCTTCCTCGGGTGGCTGGGCCTGAGCCTCTTCGCTAGAAAAGATTCTGGCTCCCAGGTCTAGCTGCCAAGAGGCGGGAACATGGGCAGTCTTGGACACTGACAGGCTGACTGGCCAGGTCATTCACATTTTCCTCCTCCAGGCCAGGCAGTATCTAACTGCTGAGTCCAAATAAGATGCTGTTCCTGCCCTCAGAGGACTTACTCCTTCCCACTCCACAGCCAACTGGCACACGCTGAGCCCCACTGCCAACAGCTCCCCCCAGCTTTCAGGCCAAGTCCTGGGCAGGCTTCAATTCCACTCAGCTTAACAAACCAGATCTGCTCCAGCACGACAGCAGCTTGGTAAACTCGCGGCATGGCCTTCTCTGGGGAAGATGGGCATGGAGAGGAGGCAGCAATTCCCCCATTGTGGTAAAGAATCAACAGAGAGGTACAGCAAAACGGTGCAGCCATCAGGCTGTCTGAAGTCCAGAGAACATCTGGCTGACTCTGGCCACCACGTCTCTCCATTCCTACCATCACGCCACCCTGGACCAAGCCACCACCAATATTTGCCTGCAGTCACTGCAGCAGTGTCCCAGCCAGTCTCTGCGCTGATCTCACCAGCCTCTTTATGCCTTCCCCACTGTGGCCTCGGCTCCACCACAGTGGTCTCTCGGTGCCTCAAAAGGGTTTCACTCTACACTTAAGATCTGTGCATTTTTCTGTCTGTACTAATATTGAGGCTTATCAGAAGCTACAGTAAAGCCACTGGTGCAAGAATCTCAGCGAAACCTGGCAGAGAACATACAAAACAGTTTTCTCAAACATTAACATTTCAAAGCAATCTATAATAAAAATCTTCATGACTACATACTTGCTTATGGGTAATACTAATTCCAGACCGTAAAAAACTGAAGACAAATTAATTTTGTCCTTAAAAACAGTTTCCTCAGTCTCCTTGGGACCTGCTGCCTGCCATGGAACACTGTCCCCTAATGCTCTTACCTATTCACGTCTCACTTCAACACCACCCCTTGCAGGGGATCCCCTCGGCCCCCAGGCCAGGCTACACCACATGTACCAGCAGCATTCTCTACCTCTTCCCTTCAGATGCTCTTCATGGTGAGCATATCAGTAGAATTTTCTGACTGGGGCCAGCCATTAATTGAAAAAGTCGGTTAAAGCAACTTTTGTGTATATGACACATATACTCTCTACACATCTCATTTTAAATGGAAACCTACACATGCACATTCCTTGACCAGTCTTTTTGATGTTGGGCCAGGGTGTTTTCTCTGAGTGTGGGTTTGCTGACCAAATCTCTTGTATTGTCTATTTGCTAATTTTACGTTTCTTTAAAGCAGAATAAGAACTTAAAGACATCTGCAAAGAAATCTGGTGTGAAATCCTTCTGGATTTTTACAAAATGTTTACAGTTGTCTAGTCCACATCTGTTTTAATAGGACTTTATTTGAGTGATTCCAAAGTCCACATTTATAAAAACACCTCTCTCTCTGCGCTCACTCTGAGGTATAGCACAGAGCTTCAGAGCTCAGACTGTGGTGCCAAGTTGAACAGCGAGGTTCAAACCCCAACGCAGTTACTTCTTAGCTGTATGACCTTGGGTAAGTTACTTAACCTCTGTGCCTATTGCCCAGCTTTAAAATTGGGGTTTCGGCTATTATTGATGTTTCATTTTTTATGTAATGTTAAGTGCAATTATGTAATTACAATAACAAGCACAACTGCCACAAACAGGTTTGGGAACAAACAGCTGACTCCTGAAAAGCATCCAACTTCACTGATGAAGCGGAAGTACAAGGGTGTACTAGAAACCAGCCCATTGGCTGGGAGCATTTAGCAGGCCAAGGGCATTAGTCAGTGTGTTTTACAGAAGGAAATGGGAAGCATCAGGTAAGCCAGGGATCAATTAAGCCCATGATAGTTAAGAAGAACTTTACTGAACTTGCTCATCATCTGTCTCCAACCCTGGCTGCACATTACAATCACCTGGCAAGTTACAATGCACAGGGCTCTGTCACACCCAGGGACTGACATAAGTGGTAAGAGGTGGGGCCTGGGCACAGACACTTAGAAAAGCTCCTAGATGATTCTACAATCAAGGTTGAGGACCGGAAAACTAAAATGTAAGCTCTGGGAGAGCAGGGCCTGCCTCTCTTGGTTCACCACTGGACACACAGCACCTCATGCAGTCCCTGGCCACAGCAGGCACTCACATCCTATCTTTTAAAGGAGTAAATGGTGGCCACCAGGTTTCAAATGCTAGGGCACACAGGCTCTATAACCACTTCCGAGCTGCCCTATCACACCAGTGCGTAGGAACCAACCACACAAAGCAGCTGAGGCCGTGCCTGAGAGGCAGACAAAAGCATCCAGAGAGAAGTTAGGCCTCTGCAGGAACCTGGGGCCTCAAGGGTGATAAACATTTCAACCCAGAATCTAGTTCCAGGAGGTGCCAGCAGGAGCTGCAGTTAATCATTCACCCTACACCACAGGAAGAGGGCAGCCTGTGTGGCAGTTCTAGCCCCAGGACTTCCCGAGCTCTGGGCAGGTCCTTTCAGTCAACAGGTCATCTAGACAGAGAGGAGAGGCTGGACCCAGCCACAGGTGAGGTGGACAGGTAGCCTGGGACAAAGGGCCTAGATCCAGTCTCTGCTGCCACCCACCCCAAGTCTGACTTCTCTCATCAAGGACACCTCAACACACGTGCCCTGAGCAGCCCCCCAAAACGACATCACAAAAGGGCAGAACGCAGCTGAGGGGGTAAGTGTGAAAGGCAAAAAGGGAACAGCGGTTGCTAGGCAACAGGCCCTAGCCCACCTCTCTTTGCTCTGGTGACAGCAATGAGGTCCGGTCAGGGCCACTTGGCAATGCGAACCGCTTTTCCTCCCAACAGTTGCTTCTTTGAGTCGGTGCAGCTCTGGTCGTCTGGTGACCTCTTCAGCTCGAGCCCCTCAAAGCGTGGGACCTGAAGGACTACGCTGATCTACCCGCTCTTAGGATACAGGAGTGCTAACAGCAGAATCAGGTAATGACTCTGTCCTTTACTCCGTTCACTCCGCCGTTACTCCTGTACTCCCGGCAGGCTCGCAGCCTGCTCATCTTAGCTGTGTTTCAAGATTAGTTAGTCCTTCTGTTTTCAGCTGCCTCCAAGGAAGTTCACCACGGTCTCAGCTCAGTTCACCGAGGTCTCAGTCCACTATTCGGCTCCAATGCTGATCTCTCAAAATGCTTCCCAAAGGTCTGGCAATTGAGGCAGGAAAAAACAGAAGGATCTAGAGTGGTGCCTTTTAGACTCTAGCTGAGTAGGTCTCAGGAATGGGAGACAAAGTCCTTGCTCGTACCAGGGCTGTTAAGGAAAGGACTGGAGAATCCAGACGCAGCCTCCAGGAAGAATCCAACGGCCCCCTCTCTTGGTGCCAGTCCTTGTTCCTGTTTCTATAGAGGAAAGTCCATTTGTTGCTTGCTGGAGGCACTGAGACCAGAGACCCACCATCCCTTCAGTGTCCACCAGCTGCAGCGGTGGGCCAGCTATTTTCTGAGATTGCTCCAGAGGGTGAAGTTGGGGGGTAGAGAGTAGTGCCTGGGACAGGACCTGGGAGAGGCCCCTGCACTCAAGGCCTCTGTCCCCTCTTTTCCAGGTTCACATGGACAAACTGATAACAAAGCAGAAGCACATCTGGAATGATGAATTCTGGCAGAACCCCTGGGACCAGGGGGCCCTGGCAGTGATCATCCTATTCATCACCACGATTCTGTTTCTCATCTTGTTTGCTATTGTATTTGGTTTACTCTCTCCAGCTGAGGAGGTCAACGAGCGTGAAGAGTCATGACCTGACTTTCTCAGGGCCAGAAAGGGGGCTACCTGCTACACACTCTCAAAACACCATGTACCTTTTCTTCACAGCCCTTTTAACAGTCTGGAATTGTACATTTTCTTTGTGATTATCTGATGAGTGCCTGTCTTCCCCACTGGACCAACCACCATCAGAGCAAGGGATGGGCCTCTTTGTGCTTACCATTGTATCCCCCATGACCAGTGTGCCTGGCACACACTCAGGCACATCAATCAATATTTGCTGGCTGAATAAACGAATGAAGGAACAAACGAGCAAACAGATGGTTAAACGGAAGGAGGCTGGGCTGTTGGCTACCCCGGCCCAGGGACACCAGGGGACAATTGAGCCCAGTTCAATTGAGGCCTAAACACAAAGCTGTTCTTCCATCTCAGGCAAGGTGCCAAGGTCTCTAGGCCGGAGGATGCTTCAAACCTAATTACTGATCCTTTTGACACTAAAAGATAAAATGCCCTGTCATGAATAATCAAACACTTCTTTTTCACGGCCATAACTCAGAGGAAGGAGCTGCCTGCAGAGAGGAAAAGTGCTGGATGCCCCGTCCTGGCCTCATTCACACTGAATCGAGTGTCTTTTCTGCCGGCCCCAGAGGTGCCCAGGTATCCCTCACAGGGTCCCATAGCCTCCATGCACCCCACACCCTACAACAGTCTCTGTAGAAATGTACCCACCTCTATTAAAGCCACCACACTGGCCTGTCCCTCACTGCCAGGTGCCCACCCTCAGCAAACAGCTGCTTCAACTTCAACCTCAAACCAGGACTATTCTTAGAAAACGGGCAAATATCTCATGGGGAAGGAGCTTTTTCTTCATGCTGTACATCATTTATGCAATAAAGAAACACTTCCTTTTACTCAAAGGTCAATTTCAAATCCGGCCACACGGGCAGTGTTTATTCCTTCCCAGGGCCTGGAAGTCCTGGAATCCGTAGCAAATGAGCTAGGAGAGATAAGGCTGCACATGGGGCAGCAAGAGGCCCACTGATGCCTGGATCCCCCAACGCACTACGGGAGCTCAAGCTCCGTGGTATGAGACAGGACAAAGAAAGGCAGAGGCCCCTAGGAGGACCTGCCCTCTTGCCTTGAGGGCTGCTCCAGCCTCTTGGGATATGGCAGAGCTAACCCTCTTGACAGCCTTACAGAGCCTCAGACTCATCCCAGACAAGAACCCAGCCAGGGTTATTTCCAGTGGAGGGGACTGTGACAACTAGCAAGGACACTTGGCCCTTTTATTATGAGCACTTTGCTCAAGGAGCCTAAGAAGGCCTAATTTAGCAACTCCCTGTACTAGTGCCTGAAAAGGGTTCTGGTTGCAATGGCTGTGGGCAAGGATGGTCCTGGCACTGCAGCCAACCACCTCAGCTGGGTGCGGTCTTACCACAGAGGCCAAATGAGAGACAGCTGCTTGGAGAAAGAAACAGCCTCAGTCCACCAACTCCTCGGTGAATAGGAGGGGTGGGAATCAAAACACATGGCCCAAATAAGTGCCTCTCTGGTTTCCAGAGGAGATCCCCAAACGTCTGCTAGACACCAGTACCACATACTTAATCAGCTCCATTCTTCAAGAATCTAGACTTGGAAAAACCAAGATGGTACATGTGGAAGCAAATGTGCACATCACTGAAAATCAGGAGATCTGGGATTAGTGAAGTCTGTCTACTGTGAGCTTTGTGACTGTGACCTCTCTGGATCTCAGTCTGTTCATCTCTAGGTCTGAAGCAATCATTTCTGCCTCATCTACCTCACAGGGTTGTCCAATGAGATCTGACCAATGAGAGCAGAGGAATCAAATAGCTTTTTAGACCAAAGGGCTACACAAATGCAAAGTGCTATCTGCTTGTCCAGAATCCTCCTGGACATCACTCACACAGCACACTCACAGCTACTCGTGCCCAGAACCTGCCCTGCCACAACCTGCCCGTCACTGAGCAGCTATCAGGCTCTTTCATGGCCCCCACCACCAGCAGACGCAGATAAAATAGATAAGTGGGTTCCATGTGGGCAGGCTGGTATTCTGTTAGAAAAGTTGATTTCTCTCCAAGCACGTTACCTCCCACTAAGAGATAACCTGGGTCCCCCGCCTCTGTGTGGGTCTGAGATAAGAGTGACTACCACTCAAGTGAAGCCAGTGGTCTAGCTCGGTGGCACATGACAACCACAATGCCAATGGCTCAGAACTGGTCACATAACTCAGGACCAAGTCATTCATGGGACAAGCCATTCCAGATGGGGTGGAGTACGGTGGACGGATGACCATTCAAAATACTGAATGAGTCCTCAAACTGCCAAGAGTTTCTGGGACCTTCCACAGAAAAGTCAGCACTTCCATGCTGCCTGACAGAGTGTGCCCCACACAATGGCCTTTGGCAGGCAGGGGTCCCTTGGTGGCCCAAGAGCTGCCCTATATTAGCTGATTAAGTAGTGGCTGCCAGGCAAGGAAAAGATGAACTAACACTTTGCTCCGCATATGAAATAAAGTCACTCACCCCAATTCTTCACAGAAGGTCACCAGAGCATCAAAGGCCACAATAGCAGCTTTATCAGATGCTTTGTTTCCTCTCTTTTCCTGGAGACAAGAAATGACCATTTAGCAAAAGTCTCACATAGTTGGATTACCACGTAGCCCAAAAAATGATGAGGGAGAAAAATATCAAATGACGATAAGAAAGCCATTTACAAAACAGCATCCCCAAACCTTTCCATGCATCACAATCACCTGGGTAACTTGAAAAGAGTGACCTGAGGCCCACAACCAGACTACTGAATCGAACTTTCTGGAACGGGAGTTTATATTTTCAAAAAGCTGCTCAGGAGATTCTCATGCAAAGGGCCCGGGGACTGGCATTTGGGAACCACTGTATAATATGATCTAATGTAAAAGAAGTAAATACATTCACAACTGTGTGTGCTTAGATATGAAGGCACATAACTAAACTGTGAACAGTGATTACTTCTGAGTACTGGGATTATGCATTATTTGCCTTTCTGTACATGTCTTATTTGTCAAATTTTCTTTTTAAACAATTGTGAAATTAAAGAAAACATAACAGACACTGATATCTGAAATATTATCTACTGACTTTCTGCTTTGGGAAGGTGAACCATCCCCACCTCCCAAATGCACACAAATACACATCCTTCCTCTACCCCCATTCTCTCAATATGTTTATGTCACACTTTCTTCTTAAACCATAATTTTCTTTATTATGACTGTGTCAACACTGTTCAGAGCTTAACCACATGATTACATTTTTACATTTCCTATGATCACATATCCTTTCTTGTACAACTTTATTTCCCTGAAATTAACAGCTGCCTTGTTTTTTCATTTACTTAGATCTCAGTTTATCACTAATTCACCCCCAAACGTTCTGACATAGTGAAAAATTCATTTCAAAACCGCCAAAGATGGCAGGTTTCCACTTTTATTTTTGGAAACTTCCTGGAACCTTCTGTTGCCCTGGTTCAATCTGGACTGCTGTTCTCTAGGCCTGGTGTACAGCTGTCTTTCTGAGACTACCCTTTGATACTGTCCTAGGACATTCTCTTTGCCTCGCTCCTGGGGCAGACTCCCTCTTCTTTCTTGGTTTACTACCTCTGTGGTGGAAAACAGCCTTTAGTAGCTTCACCACAGGAAGAAGTTTCTTGAAACTTTGTGTCTGAAAATGTTTTTGTCCTATCTTCAGACTTAACTTGTTGGCTTGGTAGAAAATTCTAGATTGGAAATGGTTTATCTAGAATTCAAAGGTACTGGTTCATTGTTGTCTTGTTTCTGGTATTACAATGGAGAAAACTGATGCTCTGTGGCTCCCAGTTCTTCATATGTCACCTCTCTGGAAGCTTTCTGGATCTTCTCTTTATCTCAAATGTCTCAGTGACGAGCCCAGCATGAGTTCTTGTAATTCATTGTGTTAGTAAGTTTTAAATAAACACCTTTTACCCAAAGACCTTACCAAAATCTTTCCCGTCTAATTTGAATTTCAGATACAAGAGACCAGTTAATCATGTCCCTTTAGTTCATGGCAGACTATCATTCTTGGTCCACGCATTACCAATCCCTCCTTGCATTCACCTTCTCTCTCCATTCATTCATTCATTCGTTCAGTTATTCAATAGACATTCATTAAGCACTTACTATGTTACCCGCACTGATCTAGGCATACAGATACACAGGAAACAAAAGGTCCCTGCTCTCATGAAACTCACATTTCAACTAAGCAGACAGAGAATAAGCAAATCTATAATGTCAAACAGTAGTAAATAGGATTTTTTTTTTTTTAAGCAAGATAGGAGCCTTCTTGGGCCCTCAGCTCTGCCTGTTACGCCATGGTGAGTATGGACGGCAATTTCTTCACTTCTTATTGCTGGATATTTGGTTTGTTCCCCATTTTCTGTCCTCATGAACAACTCTACCATCCAGGCCCTGGAGCACATGAGCTTATGCACTGATCCTTTTATTTCATGGGACTGGGTCCCAGAAATAGGATATCCGGGTCAAAGTGTACCTGTATTTTAGATACTGCTAGATGGCTTCCCCCGCAAAACTGTAACACTTCATTTCTCTCTTGGCAAAGTAGAGGCGCTCTTTCCTGCACATGCCCACCAGCAACAGGTGTTAGACTCTTTTACATGTGTCAAATCATACTTTAATTTGCATTTATCTGATTACTACTGAATTTGGACATCCTTGGACGTGCCATTTGGACGAGCTTTTCTGGGAACTTTCTTTTCATATCCTTTGTTTTTTCTTATCAATCGGTAAAAGCTCTCTATTTATTTTCAACTTTAACCTTTGGTCTGCTTTCTACATTAAATATTTTTCCAGATCTACTGTTTATCTATTGACTTTATTTATGGTATCTTTTGCCACAAAAATTTTTCCTATAGGTTCAGGATTTATAGAAATGTAAGAATTTTTTTCAATATTCAAATATTTTTTCAAAAGATAGCCTTCTGGATTTCTAATTTTCATTACAAAAGTATCTCTAGCCCTAGATTATACACTGGACTAAATTTTCTTGCAAAATATTGTTTATTTTTTTACATGTAGATCCTTAATCTGTCTTTTACATAAGGCATCAAAGGGGGCACTTTTATTTTATTCCAGGGGGACTGCCTGCTGCGTAAGCATCACCTAATGGAAAATCCATTCTTTTTCCATTAAATTGAACTATCAGCTTCATCAAATATTAAACTCTCACATATTCTGGGACCTATCTCTAATTCTCTCCTCTGTTCCACTAGTGGTTACTGGATTATATGGATTTGATTACAGTGGCATTATAGCATGTTCTGATACTGGGTTAGCAAGGCCCCCTCACCATTCTTTTTCATACTTTTCCTTACTATTCTTGGGCACTTACTCTTTTTTTTTAGCATTCCAACACTTATTTAAACATTTATTCCAACATTAAACACTTATTCCAACATTTATTTAAAACTCACAAACATCATGAAGTTCTCAAGGAGGTGACCCCCATTCTGCCCCAGCTCCCCTTCTATGCCCTCCTGGGGTGGGCGTGTGTGCGGACATCACTTGGCAGTGCGAAAACGTTGCCTGGCAGGCAAAAGCTTCCAGGAATCCCTGCATGTCGTCATAGAAGCTCCCCAGCTCATGGACCTCGGCCTGCCACTGACACCGCTGCTTGGTCTGTTCCTTGTCATGCCTCCTCCTCCCCCTCCAATCAGGAGGACCCGTCCTCAGCCTGGAGGAGCTCAGCCGAGGACTCCTGTGCGCTCAGGGCCTGGGTCTCCTCCAGGACTTGCTTGCAGCCCCACTCCTCATTCCGCTGTGTCCAGGGAGGCCTGGCTTGGGCACTTATTCTTGAATATAAATTTTAAGATTCCAATTCCCAATAAAACTCGTTTGGGATTTCAACTGGAACCTCATTAAATATTAACTTTGAGGAGAACTGATAGTTTGACATCCTCCCACCCTGTTTCTGTACCTGTTCAGAATTTGTTTTCTTTCAATGAGATTTTAGTTTTCTTCATCTAAATCAGTGGTTCTCATTCCTGGCTGCATGTTAAAATCAATTGGGGAGTTTAAAAAAAAAAAGTCTCTTGGGCCCAGTAGCGTAGTGGTTAAGTCTGCGCTTTCTGCTTTGGCGGCCCCAGGATTTGCCAGATCAGATCCTGCGCACGGACCTACTCACCGCTCATCAAGCCATGCTGAGGTGGTGTCCCACACAGCAGAACTAGAGGGACCTACAACTAGGATATACAACTACGTATTGGGGCTTTGGGGAGAAAAAAAGAAAAAAGGGGAAGATTGGCAACAGATGTTAGCTCAGGGCCAATCTTCCTCAAAAAAAAATTGGCTTTGGAAAAATAAAAAGTCTCTTATTTAATAGCCTATAACATTTATTTCTAGGTATAAGTTTTGTTCTTGCAAATTAAACATTTTTTCATTTCTGTTCATAGGTATTTATGGTAATGTGGAGAAAAGCTACTGATTTTTAAAATAGTCCTCTTATTTTTGGCCACTTTGACAGGTTTTCTCATGAATTCTAGTAGATTTCCAGTAGAGTCTTTGTGGTTTCCTAGGCAGGCATTTGTTGACATTTCTACCTACTGCTGTCTTCTCTCCTGTTCTTCTTGTTGTTGTAAGTTTATATATTTTTTTGGTCCTTTTATTGTCATTTTGGTAGAAATCAGAAATAAGTACCCGCGTTCAATCTTTCTTTTAACAAAAAGTCTACACATATCCTTTCACAACTTGCTATTTTCACACAACGTTACGCTTTAGGGGGATTTATCCATGTTGATTCATGTAGATTTACTGTGTCATTTTCACCTGCTCTAGACCATTCCACTGTGTGACAAACCCACTGTTTACTTATCCAAGACCCCCCAAAGGAAGAGTTTGATTTCACGATGATGGTGTTGCAGCAAACAACCCTGTATGTCCTTGTATATGTACACCTTTGTACACGTCACGACTTGTCTATCTAACAGCGGACTTACTGAATCACAGAGCACCAGTATTCTCCACTTATACATATCACCTCATTTCTCTTCAAAGCAGTTGTACCAGTTTATATTCCTGACAACATTGTGAGTTACCCTTTCCCCACACTCTCAACAATGGTGATGATAATGTTTTATCTTTTTGCCAATCTGATGGGTGTAAAATGATACCTTATTGTCTAATTTGCATTTCTCTGGTTCCTAAGCGAAGTTGTGCATCAGTTCATACATTTATTAGATATTCTGGTTTCCTCTTCTGTGAAATTCATACTTTTTCCTATGCAATTGTGTGCCTTTTACTTACTTACCAGTAGGAATTCTCTATGTATTCAGTCAATTATGTATAGCGCAAATATCTGCACCAATAATGGCTCATTTTTTCACTTTGTTTATGGTGTCTCTCATTATATAGAAATTTTCAGTTTGCTTTTAGTCAAATAGATCATGTCTTCCTTAATGGTTTCCACTCTTAAAATCTTAACATACTCTTCCCTTCCTCAAGGCCATAAAATACTCCCCCTAATTTTAGTTTTTTGAGGTCTTTAATCCACCTGTAATTCATATGTCATGGTATGGGGGGTTGGATCTAATTTTATCTTTTTTCAGCACCAATTATTCAACAGTTCATCTTCTTCCTGTTGATTTATAATGCTACCAATCATTCACCAAATTCCTTTATATACATGGGTCTGTTTCTAGGCTCTTTACAAAGAATGTAAAACCAGGAAAAAAAAAAGAGACTAATAAAAACAAAGAAGTTATAACAATACGGGAAAAAGCTTATGTAAAATGCTAATTAAAACAAGGCAGGATTGATCTTGACAATGGAAAGTAACAAAAGATTATACTAAGATAAACTAAATACAAAGAAAAAAGTCTAACCCAGCTTGTTGCAAGCTGCCTATCCGCCAACACACCATTCCCCACTTGTTATACTTTCTAGGCCCAGGAGCACCCTCTTGCTTACAGAAGCTCCATGTGGGTTCAGAAAGAAGCTGAGTGAAATTGGAGTGGGGGCTTCGGACAGAAAGGGCTCCCACTGCCCAGGACTCACCTGGAGTTTCACTACTTCCTTCCTGATCAGGAAGCTGACTTGGTCCCGGTCGTTCCTGGAGTAATAGAGTCGGCACCAGGAAGGCTTCCCGTCCCTGCCTGCCCGGCCAGACTCTTGGTAGTACCCAGCCATAGACTTGGCAATATTCCAGTGGGCGACAAACCTACAGGACCCAAAGGGACAAGCAGTGTGAGACGTGGTAGAAGAGCTGAGGGGAGGAATGATTTTGAATCAGAGGAACAGGGCTCTCCCAGGAGTGGGAAGGCTAGTAGGTAGAGAGGCAGAGAGAGGGTCTCAGAGCAAGTGTGGCTAGGACACCTGTGGTCCATCAGCAGGCCTCCCTGCCATGGAGCAGCCCAGTTTAGAGGCCACAGCAGAGTTAAGGGGCCAATCCCAGCACAATGCGAAACCAAAAAAACCTCACAGTCAGAGGCCCAGTGAAAAAATACTAGACTTAAAGAAACAAGATTAGGCCACTTATAAGCTGCACAACCTTGAATAAGTCCTTTATAACCTCTTCGAAGAGGGAAAGGGATAACACTTATTAAATAGCTACTATGAGCCAGTGTATATATTTGTCTCATTTAACTTTTACAGTCACCATCATGTGAGGCAGCCCCATTTTATAGACAATGAACTTGAGACTCAGAGAGGTAAATTTGTACAAAGTGACATAGCAAGGTGACAGCAGGGTAATTTGAGCCTACGGCTGTCTGACTTCAAAGCTGTCCCCTAACAAGACACAGATGACTCAGGGTTCAAACTCTAATTCCAAAGTCCGTGTTCTCTCAAATGTAGTACACGGACTAAGTCCTACCCTGACCTACTCAGGGCCACTGTGAGGCTTAACAAGACCATGTACGCAAAAGTGCTCCGTAAATCACAGAAGGTATTATTGGTGTTAATCAAAGCAAAGGCTCCAGGCTGTAGCCCAAAATGTCTCTGGAAGGTCAGGCATGGCTAGAGGTAAAAGACTTCCCAACAGTTCCAAGTGTAGGGCTAGGAGGCTGGGATGCACCCATCTCTTCTAGACTGTCAGTAAGCAGTAACAAGGAAAGATGGGAATAAGATTTTTGCCTTTAACTTCCCACAGGGAGTAGTTTAAGACAGTTCAATCCACCCTCTCAGAGTCCATCTGCTAAAATGTGAGCAACCAGGACTGTGTTAATAGATGAGCCTGACGGTTTGCGTGTTGCCCCCTCTCATGGCGGATGGTAGAATCCTGCTGTGCAGTCACCCGGGAGCAGTCTGCACAGGAACTGCCAGCATTTGGGCTGTGTACAAGGGACTCTCTCCTGGGCCCTCCTTCCTCTCTGGCCCTAGAAGGAGCACATGGACCTGGTCCTCTAGGCAGAGCACCAGGCAGCCCACTCCTAGCCAGGCCCTGACTAGGAGGGTAAGACAAGACCCAGAGCTCACCTGACATTAGCTTTGTCCACTCCCATCCCAAAACTAATGGTTGCAACGATTACAGGGACCTTCTCCTCCATCCACTCGTTTTGCACCAGTGTTCTTTCAGAAGCCTTCAGCCCTATAAAGGAGGGGAAGGTGGAGAGGAAACTTGCATTTCTCTTGGGATCTACTTTGGGTTTGACACTCTGCTAGGCACTATACACATGCCCTGAATCCATCACTTACCAGCTGCATGACGTTGGGCCAGGCACTCACCTCACTGAGGCTGAGCTAATACACGTAAAGACCCTAGCCTGTGCGTGGCACAGAGCACTCAACCAGTGTTAGAGCTAAGATTCAAACCCAAGTCCCTTGGACTCCACAGCCTATGCCCTTTCCACAGCACCAATACCTGTGCTTATAAAAACTCATCCCCTGCTACTGGGCGGACAAAGGGTGAGAAAAAGAATTCAGGAGTCACAATTCTCATTTTAGACCTCATTTGTGTCTAAGCTGCTCTTTGTGGATTTAAGTGAATCACTTTAGCTCTGCGTGGATATCTGGAAAGAGATGACAGAACACTGATTCTCCAGGATCCATAAGAAATAAGAGACCCGCTAAGAGGCCTCTGAGAGTGAAGAAGACCACGTGGCCTGGGCGCCCCTTACCTGCATGGTAAGCCTTGGCATTCACACCCCTGTAACTGAGCTCTATCGCCAGCTGTTCACAAGCCTCTCTGGTCCTGCAGTAGACAATGCCACAGCCGGATAACAACTTAATGGGGAGACGCAGAAGAAAATAAGCATTGGGAAGAACAAGACAGTCAGCCCATTATACTGCGGCCTGCTTTAAAAGAAGCTCTGCACTCTTTCTCTCATCAGCCTCACAGTCTCCTGTGAGCCAGGACACCCAGCAGGACTCTGCCACTTTCTAATAAAGCAGGACCAAAGCAGCTAAAAACCCAATCTACTTAACTCCTCTGCCTCCTCCCCTCAAACCTTGGATAGGTCTGCAAAGGCCACCCTCAGAGGGGCCAGCTGCTTGCCTCTCCCACAGAAGGATTCCAGGACAAAGGAACCCCAGGAAGGGGAACAATGTCAGCAAACCCTCTGTGCATGAGTTTTAAGAAGCTACAGCTAGTTCTGACTGAGGAAGCTAAAAAAAGCCAAAGGTCTTAGAATACCAATATCCATCTCTGTGCTCAGCACCCCATTGCTCCACGTGCATCTTGGCCCCTCCATCCTCAGTGCACTCACCCCTTTATCAGCCTTCTGCCCGAGAGCCTTAAGGCAGAAGTCCTTCAGGTTCCCATAGGGATCAGAAAGCAGTTCCTTGAACTGCACATCATAGAAGAGGTTGGCCCGGAAGCAGGGAGTCTTGAAGATGGCAACTGGTTGCTTCAGGTGCAAGGCAGCAAACACATCCCCTTGGACCTGCGGGGTGGCTGTGGCAGTCAGAGCCACACAAGGGGCATGTGCCAGGCGGGAGCGCAGGACACCCAGACGCAAGTAGTCAGGACGGAAGTCATGCCCCCACTGGGAAACACAATGAGCTTCATCCACCACCAGGTAGGAGAGCAGGTGGCGGGACACCAGGGAGTTCAGGGTGGGCTGGAAGGAGGCTGAAGCCGCCATCTCCGGCGTGATGTACAGAATTCTGGTCCGGGGCTTTTCTTGCTCCAGGTCAGAAAGCAGCTCCTTCTTCTCCTGTGCTGAGAGCTTCGAGTTCAGGGAACTCACTCGTACCTTCAGGGCCAGCAAGTGATCCACCTGGTCCTGAGGGCAGAAGGAGGAGAGGCCACAGAGAGGACTATCATTGGCCCTGAGGACTCAGTGGTAAATGTCATTGCGACTCCCTGGGGCATTTTCCAGTCATAAAATGTCCTCCTCCCACCCTCCAATATGTCTTCTCTTTGCATATAAGAAGGACAGACAGTTGGGAGGACAGGCTCTGCAGCCAACACACCTGGATTCCATCTCAGCTCACTTAATCGCCACATGCTCTTTGGCTGGTTCTTAACCTTAATCTTTCTATTTTCTCACTCTTTCTCTCCCTCTACCATAAAAATAGTAACTACCTCATAGGATTGTTGTAAGAATTAAATAAAATTTTATATCTCAAAGGTGAAACTAATGCACATAAAGCACTTAGCACAAAGCCTGAGACCCAGTAAACATTCAGCATTGTTATGGCTGCTCTCTGTCTCTCTCTTTCTTCACGCCAGATGGCTCTTAACCACACAGCCACAATTCCTCATTTCTGATTCTATCAGCCCATCTGCAGGCCTTAAATATAGCTAGGAGTGCAGAGCAGATGTTAACAGCATCCCAACCAGTTTCTCACCATTCTCCTGTCTCATAACTGTGCCCTTGCCAGAATAAAGCAAGATACCAGGAATGCCCCCACATCAATTTTGCTGTTTATCCATCTGCATCTTCTATCCTGTCAAGAGTGCACGTGTGTACATATGAGAGTGAGTGTGTATGTGTATACAGATACAGTTCCATATTCCTCTGAACAAAAAGTTAAAAAGAAGAGTGAGAGACCCCAGGCCATCAAAACCCAGAAGACTCATTCATAACCCACCAGAGTGACATACACTAATGGAAAACCCCACATTTGGGCAATTCAGAAACCCAATATAGAGAGGGAGATAGGCAAATCAAAGAAAATAAGAGGCAAAAAAACCAAAGAAAGGAGAAGTAAAATTTCCAGCTATAAAAAACCTTCCCCTAGAAGAGGAAAGGGATGGAATCGACTTAGACAAAGCAAATAAGAGGACACCAGAAAATGGACTATCTCATCTACGAGATTTTTTTATACAAACCTCATGGTAACCACTAAACTAATATTCAGAGCAGAGACACATACTATAAATAAAGAGAAAACTAAGAAAACCATCATGCAGAACTACCAAACTGAACTGGTAGTCCGAATCACACAAGACAAGAAACAAGGCAAATGCAAAAGACCTGGAAAATGAGCAATAAAGTAGCAACACTAAGCCCACATATATCAATAATCACTCTAAATGTAAATGGATTGAATTCTCCAATCAAAAGACACAGAGTGGTGGGATGGATTAAAAAACAAGATCCAACAATATGCTGCCTCCAGGAAATACATCTCAGCTCTAAAGACAAACACAGGCTCAGAGTAAAAGGATGGAAGACAATACTCCAAGCTAATGGCAAACAAAAAAAAGCAGGTGTGGCCATACTTATATCAGACAAAGCAGACTTCAAGATAAAAAGGGTAATGAGAGACAAAGAGGGGCAATATATAATGATAAAAGAGATACTTCACCAAGAAGACATATCACTTATAAATATATATGCCCAGAAATAAAACCACACATCTACGGACAACTAATCTTTGACAAAGAAGCTAAGTTCATACACTGGAGGAAGGAAAGTCTCTTCAATAAATGGTGCTGGGAAAATTGGACAGCCACATGCAAAAGAATGAAAGTAGACCATTTTCTATCGCCATACACAAAAGTTAACTCAAAGTGGATCAAAGACCTGAAAGTGAGACTGGAAACTATAAAACTCTTGGAAGAAAATATAGGCAGTACACTAATTGAGACTGGACATAAAGGGATCCTTTCAGATTCCATGTCTACTCGGACAAGGGAAACAGAAGAAAAAATAAACAAGTGGGACCTCATCAGACTAAAGAGCTTCTACAAGGCAAACGAAACCAGGATCAAAATGAATAGACAACCCACCAGCTGGGAGAAAATATTTGCAAATCATGTCTCTGACAGGGGGTTAATTACCATAATATATAAAGAATTCACACAATGGAACAACAAAAAAACAAGCAACCCAATCAAAAAATGGGCAGAGGATGTGAACAGACATTTTTCCAAGGAAGATATACAGAAGGCCAACAGGCACATGAAAAGATGTTCAACATCACTAATCATCAGGGAAATGCAAATCAAAACTCACTAAGATGTCACCTTACACCCATTAGATTGACCATAAGCACCAAGACAAAAAACAACAAATGTTGGAGAGGTTGTGGAGAAACGGGATCCCTAATCCACTGCTGGTGGGAATGCAAACTGGTGCAACCTCTATGGAAGACTGTAATGGAGATTCCCCAAAAAATTAAAAATAGAAATACCTTATGATCCAGCTATCCCACTATTGGGTATCTATCCAACAAACCTGAAATCAACAACCCCAAAATCAACAACCCCAAGAAGCTTATGCACCCTTATGTTCATTGCAGCATTATTCACTACAGCCAAGAAGTGGAAGCAACCCAAGTGTCCCTCAACAGATGATTGGATAAAGAAGATGTGGTATATATACAATGGAATACTACTCAGCCATAAAAAAAGACAAAATTCTCCCATTTGCAATAACATGGATGGACCTGGAGAGTATTACGTTAAGTGAAATAAGCCAGAGAGAGAAAGACAAACACTGCATGATTTCACTCATATGTGGAATATAAACTAACACACGGACAGAGAAAACTGTTTGATGGTTACCAGGGGCAGGGGGTGAGGGGGTGGGCACAAGGGGTGAAGGGAAGCATTTATATGGGGATTGACAATAATGTACAACTAAAATTTCACAATGTTATAAGCTATTAAGACACCTACTTAAAAAAAAAAAAAAAACCTTCCCCTAAACTTTTTGGACTACCATCTTCATTTCTCTAAGCCTCACCTGAATCAAAGCGATGAGAGGAGAGATTACAATGGTGATGCCTTTGGCCAAAAGAGCAGGGAGTTGATAGCAGAGGGATTTTCCTGCCCCTGTGGGCATGCACACAAAGACATCCTTGTCACCTGCAAATGAACAAGAAGACAACATCTCAATGCTTCCTGCCTTTTATCTTTTTCCTTCATCAAGGCTATGGAAAATTAAATAAGAATGTAGGAAAAGCACCTGGCAGAGTGTCTGGCACATGGGAGGATCTCAATATAACGTTAATTTCCTTCCCATCCTTTCTATGAAAAGGGCAGAGATCCAGGGAGATTTGGAAATGTGCACAAACCATTTCTGGTAAAGTCAGTAACAACTACAAGGTTAAGAAGTCTGAATCAGCTGGGATATGGATGATTAAACTAAACAGCCATTGGAAGTTGAATATTTCTAGATGAGTGGGCATATCTGTGTAGACATGGAAGCAACATCACTTAGAGGTCTTCTGTTTATAAATGTTATAGTGTGATTAAGATTACACTGCTGCTTCCTTCTTGACAACTTCCATTTGTCACCATATCTTAGGTTTATATTATTACTCCTTCCTTCCCTATGGGACCCAGGCTACTCAATCTTCAACAAGGGGATTACCTAGGAAGTCATTGATTGGGTTGGGCAATTCCTGCCAACCCCACTACTGCCTACACACAAATGAACAAGAATGGGAGTCTATGAATTGTTTTCAAAAACAATCTGTAGCTCTGGCCATGAAATGTAAGAACCAGAACAGCTGGGAGGTTCCGCCAACAAAACTGCAAGCTTTGGGTGACAAGTCTGCAAGATTTCCAAAACCAATTATGGACCAATGGTGAGGAGGTAGGAAGGATCAGAAGTAGGGTATTCTGCACCAGTGCTAGGGTAGAGCCAGCACAAATGTAAACACAGGTAGTTTGGCAATGTTACCTTTCACTACAGCCATGGTCGCACTCTCCTGTAAAGGCGTCTTAAAAGAGTCAAACCGAAAGACCTTCTTCAACGTGCTCCGGACTCGACGCTCAGGGTCAAAAGGAGAGGAAGGGTGGGTGCTCATCTTAGCGACAGACAGTGGCCAAAGGTTAAGGCAAAGGTGATGATCCTATGGTTGCCACAAGAACCCTCAGTTCTGCTTGTAAAATACAGTTTATCTTTCTCTATGAATATAAATTTGCTTCATAACACTCAACCAACATATTATTTTCAAGCAATATAGCTCCGGGTGAATTACCTCAAGCAATACATTCCTGGGTAATTAACATCTCCACTTTTATGCTCAGCGAAAATAAAAACATGGAACTATCCCAGGCCACATTTTAGCACAGAGCTAGAAATCAGATCACAAGAAACACAAATGCCCTCAGAATAGTTTGGAGAAGGTGCAACTGTTTTTCTAAGATCCACCTTCTGCTCCTATAAGCGCAGCCATGATAACCATTCTTCCCCCCAGGACCCCGTCCCTTTCTTCCCACCTCCTGGAGGAGAGCTCTTCCCTTTTCCTCCTCTGAGCCCCAGATTCGCTCTTTTCTCCCTTTCCCAGCCGAAGCCTCCCTCTCTTCACCCCAAGAAATCAGAGCCGGCCGTAAGCCGCCCAGGAACGAAGGGCTCTCTCCGGGCTGCTGATGCCCGCTGGCCCGAGAACTACTCGAAGACCTCCATATGACACCCCCAACTCTAACAAGCAAAACCGCTGGCAATTTAGTTTCAGATAAAACCCACACGACCTTGTATCCGTCGCGCAGTGATGACGTTACGCTAGCGCTGGTACGAGGGGCAGGGCCAGGCGCGGGAACGGCCGTTTTGATTGGTTCCCGGTGTGGAACGGGCGCGGGGTCTCCTGGGATCCGGAAGAAGTAGCTTTTCCGCACGGAAGTCGACTTTTTGGAGTCATAGGAGTGAGCCACGCCGGGTCTGTGGGTGTAAGATGGCGGGGAAGAAGAATGTTCTGTCCTCTCTGGCAGTTTACGCTGAAGATTCAGAGCCCGAGTCCGACGGCGAGGCTGGAATTGAAACGGCGGGCAGCGCGGCTGGTGAGACCCGAGTAGGGAGCTGGAAGGGGAGAGTTAGGTGTCTGTTCGGAATGCTGCTCCTCTGGCAAGGCGGGCGGGAAAGAGATGGTCATTGTGCCCCAAGTATCGGGCTCCGGAGCCCCGAAGCGCGATCGGAGTCCTGGATGGGTCAGAGCGTAGACGCTCTGTAGTAAGAATGGACCGTCTTCTTCCGTTGATTTGATTATTCTGCCGAAACTTACTGCCAGTCTTCGTGCCGAGCATCGTGCTGGGCAGAGGGATGGACGAAGGGTAGAGAGGATCCAAGGCTCCTGAACCACAACCTGTTCCTCCGGGCTCGTTGTTTGATGGGGGAGAGCGATGAGTAAAACGTCCGTGGAGGGTGATAAAGGTTGTATCTTGTTAAATTTGTTGCTTTTAATTAGGAATGTGCCCTAGATGCATCTTGGAGCTTTTAAAAACACGTATCTATCTGGTCTGCACTGCGAGAGAGTCTGATTCCGTAGATCTGGGATAGGATCTGGGCATTTTGTGAGCTTTTTAAGGCTCCTCGCTGATTCCGTTACTTTGTGAGTTGTTAAAGCCCATCAGTGATTTTGTCGTCTTACTCTTATTGAGGATCACAATGTTAGGAAATGGAAACAGATTTCTTTGAGATCATAGGGAGCAAGTTACCTAACATATCTGGGTCTTGGTTTCCTCATCTGGAAAGTGAGGGGAAATTGGACTAGGTTAGCTACTCTCAGTTTTGTGTGATCTGTTTCAGTCAGGAGGTTCTCTCATGGTTTCCCAGTAATTTGTAGTGTTTGGGGTTTTGTTGTTGTTTGTTTTAAGTGTAGAAAAAGATTTGCTTCTCAGGTAGGTGTGATTGGGAACCCTTTGGAGTGCCCCCTGTTCAAGGTCCTGTTCCTAGGAAAGGACACACAAAAATGAGGAAGGGGCCGGCCTGATGGCATAGCCGTTAAGGTCACGAGCTCCGCTTCGGCGGCCTGGGGTTCGCAGGTTCGGATCCTGGGCACGGATCGACGCACTGCCTGTCAAGCCATGCTGTGGCGGCATCCCATATAAAGTAGAGGAAGATGGGCACAGATGTTAGCCCAGGGCCAGTCTTCCTCACCAAAAAAAAAAAAAAAAAAAGAGGAAGACAGAGTTCTGGTCTTGTATGAGAAGAAAAGTTTACTGGTGCCTATGATACAAGGTAAAGAAATGCATATCAAAAGAGGTGTTCTGGGGCCCACCCAGTGGCATAGCAGTTAAGTTGGCGTGCTCAGCTTTGGCGGCCTGGGGTTCATGCATTCAGATCTCAGGCATGGACCTACGCGCCGCTTATCAAGCCATGCTGTGGCAGCGTCCCATATAAAGTAGAGGAAGATGGTCATGGATGTTAGTTCAGGGCTCATCTTCCTCACATACACACAAAACGAGGTGCTCAAATAACATGCTGTAATAGTTCAGAGAAAAGATGGCTTCAGTTGGCATAATATGTGGATTAGAAGCATTAGAAACAGAATTTAGTGCTTGGTTTTCTTCCCTGTTCTTTTAATGATTTTGTACACTAAACTGTGGCCTTCCCGAAGGCAAAATCTGGGCCTATGGTTCCTTACATGAGATTTAGGTTCCCCTTTTTTCTTCAGAGATGGTTCTGGCTGCTCAAATCACTGAAAGGTTTTCTTGCATTTTTTTTCCCCATTCATACATTTTTCTTTTTTTCCTCTGTTTCAGACGAGAAAGGTGGATTGGTATCTGACGCCTATGGAAAGGATGACTTTTCTCACCTGGGGGGTGATGAATATGGTTATGAAGAAGAAGAGGATGAGAACAGCAAACAGTCGGTAAGTAAATCTGTTCCCAAATCCAGAACTGCTCAAGGCACCGTTGCATTTGTCAGAAACTTGAACTGTACCAACAGTGTTCCATTTCATGCCTAACTTCATATCCATATTCTACACCCCCCACCCCCGTGCTTTCGTTTGGTTTCAGTTGAGGAAACTAGGTTGGATATCAGTACTTCTGTTTGAAAATCAAATTTGTTTTCACCTGGACCATTTTGTATTAACCTTTGAATTGAAATTTGGGGAAAGAAGATGGTGGATTATTTTATTTAACCCAGATATTAATGTTGGTTTTTCCTGTTTAGATAATTTATTCCATTTGTAACAGTGCATCTGTCCTAATTGGTGTATCGTTTATATCTGCAATTAACTGTACTATTTTTAATCTTGATTGGGGCTCATTCAAATCTTTTAGTTTATTAAAAAGATTAGGAAGGAAAATTATTTTGTTTTTCTTTGTGGTTTGATCCTTCTTAGCTTTTTTCTTAACATTTTACTTGGCAGTTTTTATCAGAGTGACCTTGGGTCTTGATCACAAATCTTACCTGAAAGATTATGTGCTGGCTAACAAAAGAGAATTTTTGTTTTAATTAACCAGAAAGACTTTAGATACACAATCACCTGGGCGTCATGAGCCAGAATTGAAAAGATTTGGAGAAAAAAACTAACATTCAGGCTGGTGCTTAACACAAAGACATATGAAGTTGAATCTGATACAGAATCTGGCTATTTAGTAACAGCTTTAATTGAAACACTCAATGTACATTATTATTTTTTTGACAATTTTGTTACAGGTTGATATTTAAATGTTAGAATTAAAATACTTTCCAAATTAAACAAAAATGGGTTTTGTATTTTATGCTCTTTGGGGAGATATTTTCATGCCTTTAACCCCACCGTTAATGCTGATAAATCAGAATTGACTGAAATTGTTTAGAAAAGCTTTGCAAGTTGCTTTCTTTTCCTAACTTTTCTTAAGTGCATACATACTGGCTTAAAATCCATAACTATTTTCTTCAATGAATTTGCATGATATGTGTTTTTGAAGTATTGTTCTACATTTACTTTGCTTAGAAATTTTCATCATATTTAAGCTTTATTTCATATTCTGGTAAAATCCTCTCATCAAATCTCAGTATAGACATTCTAAAATGTGGTCATATTTGGCTTAGCTACATCTCTGATTATTTGGCATGATTGATTTCGTTTTAAGGAGATTATGGAGATTGCATTTCAAACCTTTGACTCACTGGCACCTTAGAGGACAGTTAAATCTCAAACCCATCATATAGTTTGTTCAAGTGTCTCAGGTGATATTTATATTAACATCTGGAGTGTTGTTTAATGTGTGGGTTAAAGTGTAGCTCGATTGAAAAAAGCAGTTTCAAATGAAACTTAATTTTTCCCTGGGTGTTAAGTTAAAGGCTCCTGTGCCTTGGGAGTATTCTGAGTAGTGGAACAGACCTGGGTGTAGCTACCTAACAGGGTAGCTGCTCTTTGACCTTCATTAGCATTCAGTGGAGTGGAGGCCGGTGCGTGCTCTGGAGGGTGTCTTGCCCACGTGGTGCTTTGTGTCAGGCAGGCCATTTGAATAAGGAACAAAGCTGGACAGAGCGGGTCAGTGGCAGTTCTGTGAGAGCTTGGATGGAGGCAAGGCCTGCCCAAGTGGAACTCAGGAAAGGCTGGACGTTGTCCTTTAGTCCTGCCTTTTTTGGGTCACTTGCCATTTGGGTCACTGGTCATTTGATGCCTATCTTCTTGCTGTTCATGTTGATGCAAATGCTACTGGTTGAAGTGCTGGGATATAGTTGGTGTGTGGGTCATGGCACTGTGAGGGTGAACAATGTCACATAGGTCTGAGTCTGATGTATTTGTGTATATGAAAGGCAAAGAAGGAAGAAAGGTTCATATTCCTGGTTTTAAGTACTTGATATTTCATTGGAAACATTATGCGTGTTTTATTCTGTGGGGCCTGGTCTTATCCTTTTCTGAAGCATATTGCAACCTTTCTCCATTTTTATGTATGTGATTTTTAATCTCAGGCATTCTCACTAACGCAGACCACGGCATTGCTGGAGTAATGACTTTGAGCTGCTGGTGTTCTTTTATTTCCCCCAGAAGATTTCGTTTTTCCCCTCTCTTTCTCCAGTTCTGGGTCATGTGATAGGGGAGGGGTTCTTAGTGGGATGACCCAGGCTGGGTAAATTTGCTCCAACCCCTAGTTATGCATGTGAGAACCCTTAAAGGGCCCGCTCCTTTAAGCTTAATCCTCTAAATTCTTTGTCTTGTAGGAAGATGACGATTCAGAGACTGAAAAACCTGAGGCTGATGACCCAAAGGTATTTGGTGTTGGCTGTGGTGGGGTGGCTGGATGCAAATAAGGCATTTTAACATTATGGCTCAGTTCATATGTCTGGTCAAGATCTGTCCCACTAACACACTACACGACCATGTATAAATTTTCTGGGGTGAAACCAGCTATAAAGAAACCTGGAGACCACCCTAGAATGAGTAAGTCCTGAGGCAGCTTGGATTTCCAGCTTCGAAGTTAGTGCCGTATTTCCAGACTAGAAAGGCAAGAGGCCGGGCTAAGTGCAGCAGCCCACCTGTGCTCTGTACCTAGGTGGGCTTGGTGGGGTCACTGCCCTGCAGGTGGGTTAGATGTGGGAATGTCTCCAGAATCAGGAACCCATAAGAGCTGCCTTGTGTACTCTGGGTTCTCTGTAGTCACCTAGGTGTGAAGAAGGGCCGTGAGAGAGTCAGACGAAGTGAGGTCTCTCCCCAGCTGTCAGGATCCTGTGCCTAATCCTTGTTTTCCCAGGCTTGTGCCCTCCCACTCTTGGGTAAACTGTGCGGAATGGTCTTTTTTGAAACAGCATAGCCATTTCTTCTTTTATTTCCATCCCAGTAGCAGCCGAGAGTAATTAGCAGTGTTTTCCTGTCACACTACATGATGAAGGTTAAGACCCCCCCCTTGTATTGGGCAGGCTTGCTGTACTGTGCACTGGGCCTTAGTACAAGTGTGCCTGTTGAGGAAATGTTCTTTAGGAAACAAAGGGTTTTGTTCAAAGAGAAATACTAATTCCATTACTCTAGGCCTGGAGAATAGGGACTAAGTTCTGTGATTAAAAACTGCTTTGAGGGGCCGGTTCAGTGGCGTAGTGGTTAGGTTCATGCACTCTGCTTCTGTGGCCCAAGGTTCCTGGGTTCGGATCCCAGGCACGGACTTACACACCGCTTATCAAGCCATGCTGTGGTGGCGTCCCATATACAAAATAGAGGAAGACTGGCACAGATGTTAGCTCAGAGACAATCTTCCTCAAGCAAAAAAAAGGTAGATTGGCAGTGGATGTTAGCTCAGGGCCAGTCTTCCTCACCAAAAAAATAGATAAAACAAACTACTTTGAAACCAACTGAAGCCTTCAAAGTGATTTAGAATTTAGGCAAATTTTACCTAATTATAATCTAAAACAGTAGTATACCTGAAAATATAGCATGAGCTGTTCCAAATTTAAACTGATTCTGTGGTTGGATAGAACTATGTGCAGCCTTTGAAATAAACCCGTGAAAGGCTGTGAATGATGCATATAAGAAAACATTTCACCAAGAAAGAAAGTTTTGGCACCAGCGTGCAGGAGAAAGAAAAAGATTGAACGCTAGGAACTGCAAATGCAAGCTCCTTTCTATGCCGAGTGAGGAACCCATCCAGGCTTCAGAACTCGTCCAGGCTTTAGTAGCAGGAGGGTAGACGAGGCCTGGATCAAGGACACTCACAGCTCTGCTTGGGCTTGCAGAAAGAAAATGGTCAGCAGTGTTAGTATTCATCCTCTGTCTTAGTATTTCGGGTGTATGAGCCTTAGAGCCTGTGTGTAAAATAAGCCCAAGGAGCCGCCAAGTGTTGGGGCTTCAGTTGTGGAGGGGAAGGAGGGTTTTTGGGCCCTGGGGCCTTGATGTGTATAGTTGCTGGCCTTTGCCTGAAGCTGCAGCCTCCTGGGGAAGTTGGCTGGAGAGCAGGGTACATGCACTTAATTGGCACCCCTTCTGGAATACAGTGATACAAGGAGCAAATCCCCTGGGAACGACAGGTCTTTATGAGAGAGGAAGAAGAGCAAAGAAAGGCAGAATTGGGAAGTTTGTTAATGTGTGTTTTGGGTTCAGTCTCCCTTTCCCAGTCCTACATGAAGACGTGTCATTTATACTTGCTCCTTGACTGATGTGTTTTACTGTATTTCATTCAGTCATTTGAATTTCAAGTCTGACTGTGGAATGAAAAGATTTCATGGAACGATTTCTGTTCCTGTTGGGAATCCTTCAGAAATCAGAACACAAAATCCAGCCCTCAAAGTGACTTGATGTTCTTTTGGAGGGTGAGCCTGGAGGGGGTCAGACAGAGCTCTCCAGCTCAGATATCCTCCAGTCCCCAGTGGCTAGAAGAGACCCACCAGGGGGATGGAAAGACCATGAGTCCTCATGGCATCTCCAAGAACTAGAAGCAGTCCCCAGCATGAGCCCTCTGTGCTCCTCTTGTCTTGGTCCTGGCCCTGACTTCCTCCCCTGCCTGAGCTGGCCTCGCTGTCTTGCAGGTAGCAGCCTCCACCTCAAACCCCTCTCAACCCTCCCTGTCTCCTCTGGCACATCTCTGGAACTTTTCTGGCACATTTAAGTTTTATTTCAACTGATACTTAGCAATATTTTTGGATTCTAAACCCTTAATTTTGAATATTTCTACCTTAAGTATGTGAAGTTTCTCACATTAGTATATGCCACTGGAGGTGTCATTTTGTTAGCAAATGGATTGATGTCATAACTGTCTTTCCCACTAGATGGCACTCCTTCCTACTTTCGCTTTTTAAGATCTGCATTTAATTTTTTACTATAGCAGTTCTCAAAACATTTTGGTTTCTTTACACAATAAAAAATTAGGATCCTAAAGAGATTTTGATCTTTTTGGCTTTATTTTTTGATATTTATTATCTTAGAAGTTAAAACAGAAAATTTTTGTGTGTGTGTGAGGAAGACTAGCCCTGAGCTAACATCCATTGTCAATCCTTCTCTTTTTGCTGAGGAAGATTGGCCTTGGGCTAACATCTGTGCCTATCTTCCTCTACTTTATATGGGACACTGCCACGGCACGGGCGCACAGGATCTGAACCTGTGAACCCCGGGCCCCCAAAGTGGAGCGTGCAAACTTACCCACTGCACCACTGAGCCGGCCCCAAGAAAATGTTTAAATATTTATTTATTTTAAAATAACCAACCTATTACATATTATAAATAACATTTCTATGGAAAATTACTATTTCTGAAACCAAAAAAAAAGTTAGTACAAAGAGTGGCATCGTTTTACCATTTTATGTCTCCTTAATGTCTAATGTCTAGCTTAGTGGACAGCTGGGTTCTTGTAAATGCTTCTGCATTCCGTTTACTGCTATATGTTGTTTTGGTTGAAGTATTTGAAGAATACTTCACACAGACAGGCCATGGAAAAAAGAAGTATTTTAATAGTCCTCAGGTGGTTGTGGATATTCTTTGATACTTCGTCAAAACTTAACACATGGTAGTTTCCTAAGGGTTAGATTGTTGCAACATGGAATGTGAAACCTTATCAATGAACTTTTTGTACTCCATTACCATTCATGTCTCTCTTGCACTTTGAAGAGGTCTTTTACCCATCCATGACATGACATCAGCAGACAGTAAGGACTTGGAAAACGTTGGTTCACTGAGTTATGCAGATCTCCTAAATGCTGATACATTCTGTTCTATAATATCCAGAAAAATGGGATTCATTTGTGACATTACTGATCTCATCAGACAAGCCATTAAGTTTTGGAAAGCTGTTATGCTCACAGTGGAGAGTACACATTTCTCCAGATTCTAATTTTGCTTGAGAGCTTGAGTTTTATCGTTGCCAATCAGTAATATCAGAGTTTTTCTTGAAGTGACAGGCTTCATTTTTTGAGAAAGTGTCTGCCAAATACTCAAGTCTGGATAACTATAGTTTATCTGTCAGTCATTCTTTCAAGTAAAAATAGTGTTTCCTGAAGAAGGCAGCTAGTTTAGCTTGTTACTCAATCACATATGTGTTTTTCCTTGAGATAACCATCGTCCTTCGGTATGTGCAGAAGTGTTTATGCATACTTCTCATGTCACCACACAAAATGCTAAAAAAAGTTGTACTCAAGAGTCAAGGCTAATCATTTTTACTGCTTCACCAAGGACATTCTTAAGTGAAATTTCCTTTTTTTTTTTAACTGATATTATGACTATTGCTAAGATTTGGTGCTGCTGCCTTGATTTGTTCTAAAGGGCCAGCAAGTTTACCTACCATTGCTCCTGTAAATGTCAACACAGTGAAGAAAACAGATAATGTCTTAGTATTATGAAAATAGTTTTGACTTTGCAGACCCCCAGGGGTCCACAGATCAACTTTGAGAACCACCGTTCTTCAAAAACAAACATCTTGGGTTGGTAATATGAAATAACTGTTTGATAACTGCTTTCATTGCTCTGCAAGGGTTCATTAAGCTGTTAGCCTTATGGAGCCTTGAGATGCATTGAGAGCATCCAGAGTAAGAGGAGCCAGCCCAGGTCGGGGGGAGAAGTTAAAGCTCTAGAGTCTGGGACCTGGGTTGAATTCCAGCTCTCCTTGGGGAAGTCCCTTAACCTCAGTGTTTCCCATCTGGAAAATAGGCATCATAATGTAATCTGCCTCTTTTGTTTTATGAGGATTAACTAAGTAAATGTAAATAAATACTTTGCTGAATAGTGTCTGATATGTCTGTGTTCAATAGCATTAGTTGCAACAACCAGTACCTCCTCTGCTCATTTTCCAGCCTGGTTTTGGAATATTGAATTCTGTGTTTTAAACTGGAGTGTGCTCAGAGGAGAGGAATCGTAAAGGTGTGGGGCCTGAAAACCACATCATGTGAGGAGAAGCTCAAGAGCTGGGAGAGAAGACTGGGGAAGAGCCAGCAGTTCTGTCTGCTCTTTGAAGGTCTGGTGAGGGAGGGGAGGTGGAGCCAGATGCAGAATTTGAAGCAGCACATAGAATCACATGGAAGAAGTTTGCCTTCACATAATGAAGAACTTGCTGTCATCTCGGGCCAAAAGTGGGGTGAGCTGCTTTAGGAGGTAGTGAGCTCCCTGTTTCTGGACCTTTTTCAGACAAGTTTTAAGAAAGCATTTGTTGTGAATGTCCTAAAAGAAATTTGTGGGTTGGCGTTGGGCTAAAGCCCCAAGGGGTTTCCTGGGAAAGGACTTGGGCATTATGAATAAGCAAAGTTGAGTGTTCTCTAACTTCATTATCTGTGGACTTTAGAAAGTACAAGAGTAGAGTGCAAAGACTGTGAAAATTGCCCTAATTTTTATCACTTGGATGTTTGGGGTTACCTGTGAGTGCAAAGTCCCATATTTGAGAGTCTGACTAAGATAATAACTCCAGACCCACCCATGTGGGGAGTCTTTTGGTCCTCATCCATCAGCCCAAAGAGGGCAGGGACCAGGCTCTGGGGTTGCTGAGTTTGCCCTGAACTAGAGAAAAGGAGGTTGCAGGAGGTGGCTGAGCGTTCCACAGGAAACGGGACTCCAGCACTTCTGTTCCATCATATCTTTTTCTCTAACTTCAATTTTCTGGTCTTACCTCTTCTATAGTAGCCCAACTGAGATGTTCTGATTACTCAACAGAAGGTGGCACTGCTGTCCTAGAAAAAGCCAGACTAGAAGTGGCAGTCCTGGGTCCAGCTCAGTGCAGGGACAGGGGTGCCTGATGGCCTAAGTATTTCCTCCATCTGTTGCCCTTGGCATATGAGCTTCCCTTTTCTCCACTCTCCTTTGTCCATATCTTACCTCGGTTGCCCTGGAACGTTTGCCCTTGTTTATGTTTTTCCCCATTCCCACAGTTCCTGTGGATGAAGGTATTTCCACTTACTTACTGTCCCTGACACACCCTTCCTTTAAAAACAAACACGGGTATCGATGACCTGGTGTGAGAAAGCTGGAGCAGCCTGTTGCCATCTAACTGGGAGGGCCGGCTTCACTGTGTGTGGTGGGATTGCCAGCCTCCCCCAGGTGTTGTGGTCCAGGCTTTGACCCAGGGAAAGAATCCTGGCCCGAGGAGCAAACACCTGTCAAAACAAAATAGTGTCTCTGGGTCAAGGAAGTAGTGTGGGGGGCGGGGAGGATTGTTCCGGCATTTTTTTAAAAGGCGTGTATAACCTCAGTTAAAAGAAAACAATAAAAAAATTCTTCGAGCCCGAAAGTAGTGCAGAAACGTGTTCACAACTTCAAGCCAGTCCAGCGGACTTGAAGTCAGGAGACACTGGTTGAGCGCTGGCTTGGCTTCCCTCTGGCTGTGGGACCACAGGCACATCCCTGAACCTGCACTGGCTCGTCTGTGAAGTCAGGGCTATGAGACCCACTTTACCAGGTGGTTGTGAGGGCGATATGAGAGATTGTATGTGAAATGCTTTTCCCAGTCTGAAATGCAGTTGTTAGCAGTGCTCAGCCTTTTCAGCAAAATTGAATCTGTTGTTAGGCCCTCATCCTGTAGGTCAGAAGTTACCACATTTTCTTGGTTCACAGCATGCTTGGTGTCTCAGGAATTTTTCGCAGACCTCCTAGGCCAAAAGAAATACCTAACAGTTCTGTTTATTAAGTAATTACCTCCAAACAATGAGCATTACTATCCTGGCAAATCAATAGCCACTTGAAAAAATAATACACATAAGTTTGTGTGGTCTCCAACGTGTCCAGGAATGCTGTGTTTCCCTTGAAATTCTTAAATATCATGGGCACCTTTGTGAGTTTGCCGCAGCACCCTGGGATGCCTTGATGGGTGGTTTGGGAACTGCATTGGTAGATTTTCATAGAGTTCCAGCGTGGTGGGGCTTGGTCAAGTCCTCACTCACCCTCCCCTGGAGGCTTAATTCAGCAGAGTGGATGGGTCCCTGCCTCCTGTGGCTGTAAATACTCACCTGAGTTCCCTTAAGAAGGTCAAGCGTCTCAGCTGCCAGGTGTTATTAACTGACTTGGAGTCTAGATGAAGGATTTGCATTGGGCAGAACAGACTCGATAATTCCCTCACTTCTTTTCCTCTCTAGCCCCTTCCCTCTGACCCAGCATTATTGTTGATCTTTTAAAGTATCAGAACCAAAGATCTGGAAACTGAAAACTGCCCAAGGAGCTTATTTCCCAGGAATTTGTTGTTGACTACTGGTTTTAGGAAGAACTTTCAGGAGCCACCCAGCAGTTGCATGTGGGCGATACTATAGGTTGACATCTTAGATTTTCTTTGTTGACCATGTAAGGAAAAAGGCTCCTGAACATGTGCCAGCTTCTACAGGATCGCTGCAGAGCAAAATGTTTTCTTGTTTGGGCTTTGAATGTGTTTGCTAGACCTCCAGGACCCTGAAATCAGAAAAGGAGATGCTAAGACTTTTCATAAACGAGCAGCATGAAGTTCTGTTCGTCCTGAAGGATACTTAAGAGGGCAGGTTGTGTGGTGTGGCATAGGAACCGTGAGTCCTTTTCTAGCTTTTGGAAATGGGTCGTTGTGTACCTTTGCATGGAGAGCTTCTGGAGAACCTGAACTTGTAGAATATTCTACTGAGAATTACTTTTCAGGATGGAACAGCAAAGATTAACTCTTAGAGCTTAAACTTGGACTTTGTTTTAGAGGTCTTTACATGGAAAGGGTTATATGGCACTGTTTTTCTGGTGGTTATCCTATCAGGATTTTTTTTTTTTTTACATTGTGCATATTTTTATTGTCAAATTATTATTATAGCAAGATTGAATATTTTATAAAAGAAAAAAATCACCTGATTCCATGATCCCAACAGTGCAGCCATTTTCATTCTTCCATTTTTCTTTTATGTTTGCCTGTGTAATAGCATATATATTTTGCATCTGGTTTTATTTCCATCTGTATTATAAACATCTTCAATGTTGCTACAGTCTGGGTCGTTATAATAGGATGACACAAATGAAAAATTAAAAACTAGACAGTTAAGAATTATATGGTACAAATATGGTATATTTATGTCTCAATAGAGCTGGTATAAGAAAAAAAATTTTTTTAATTTTCTAAATACCTCCAAAGGGGGAATGATAAAAAAAGTAGTGATACCAATCACACTTTTTCACATCAATTCCCTTAGTCCTTCTCATATTTTCTTCAGCTAACCAGAATAAAATCCAGCATTAGCACATTGTAGTAGCAAAATCTGAGTATATTTTTATAATTGTTATTGAATAAAATGCTATGCTGGCAATTGCTTTCCAGTGAGATTCTCTGGTGGACAGGAAACATGCCGTATTCTTTACATGGGTCAGAAGAAATAGCTCATTCTTTAAAACTTGGTTCTTATTAGAAGTCCATGTGACTGTTCACGCAGTAAGGGAGGAGGGTTTAGGAGTGTTCAGGATTTGTTAGCCTTTCCTCTGTGAGCCCCCAGGAAGTCTTTAGGCTAAGGACAGGGGTGCTGGCACCCACTGTTTATATGATAAAGTCTTTAGGACCAGCCCTTCCGTTCAGTCAACTCAGACATTACTCACTGGGGCACCATGGACTCTTGAGCTGTGTCTCCTAATCATAGTTAAAATCTGGGTTGTCTTCCCTTTAAGTTGAGGGTTTAACATCTACGTTGCTCTGTGACCTGCCACGGAGTCATTCCTGGAGAGGTATTTTTCCTCTTTGGTCTTTGATGTTGCCTTCCCCAGTGACTGAACCAAGGGCTTCATAGAAACTGTTACTATTTACAGCCTCCTAGGCTTAAGGGAGGAGGTGAGAAGTTGGGAAGCGTTATGACTTTGGAGTCAGACAGACTCGGGTTTGAATTCCAGCATTGCTGTTTACTGGGCAGGAAGCTGCTTCATTGTACTTTGCCTCAATTGACTCATCTGCAAAATGGAAATAACAATATCTGCCTCATGGGGTCATTGTGAGACTTGAATAATGTATGTTAGCTTTTAGTGAGTTCTGTGTTTGGGGTGTGGGAGGGAGACTATATGCTTGGTCCTTCCATCTTAGTTTTATTATCCTGCCTGCCCCCATGTTCTGCCTCCCATACCCCATGATCTGCCTCCCATACCCCATGATCCTTTGAGTGCTGATTAGAAAAAAAATTACAGCATGACTCACCTAGGACCGGAGAAGGAAATGGCCCTTGACCGTTGCTGGTTTGTAAGCCATCCACTCTTAACTTCTTGCTGGCAGTTGTAATGAGGCCTTTGAACTGTTGAGAATGCCCAAGCCTACTTAACTTCTGGCGTTTCCTTGCTTTAACCACGATGAATGGCCAAATGGGCTTCTTTATGCCTCGTCTTTAACGAGGCTAGGGTTGCCCTTGCAGAAGTGGGAGACAGGGAATTTCCATGCTGGGAAGAACCCAGCCACCTCAGCCTGGTGTCTATGGGTCTGTCTGGGTGCAGCAGACAGAAGGATAGACACAGGGGACAGCCTGTGGAAGTAGCTCTTTTGTTGTCCAGATTGAAAAATCCAAGGTAGGTCCTTTGTCTTGCCACCTTCCAAAGAGGGCCTGGCTACAGCTTAAGCCGAACACCACTTGTAGAAACGTTGTAATTGCTGTAAGTTGTGATTTCACCCAAAGGGGAAGAACAACCATTATTCTCCCTCTGACCACCCCCCCCCCTTCTTGGCTCCACTGCACTGCCAGTGGGGCCTTCTTGACTGCACTTGCTCCACGTCAACTGAAACTCACACTCCCAAAAGCCCCACCCGATTCCTGCAAGGTTCTGCAGCCAAGAAGGAGCTACTGCATGCCCAATCCCTCCGCCCATCAGCCATGCAAGCCCCAACATACTTCCTTTCCTTCAGGCCCAGATGCCACAGATTACTAACCGAGGTGTGGCGGGGCGCCTTCTTCCCCAGTTGGGATTTATCTTTTTGAAATTATGTGATGCAGAAAGCAAGCTGCCTGTCCTTAGGGATCCAGCACTTCCCAGTTTCGTTCTGTGTTTTAATCCATGACCCTTGAAATGCTGCTGTGCGATTTCTGGGTTCAGTAGCATTTTGCTTATTTGTATTCCTAACTTTGGTAAATTTTGCTCATTTGTGTTCCTTACTTTAGGTAAATTTGTCCTTGTCTGGCTCCAAGCCCCTTCCCCCTCCAAAAAAATAACAACTTGAAGTATAGAGACACTGTTTTTGTGGAAAACACAGCCCACCCCAACACCCTGGGGGTAAGAGAGAAAGAGGAATGGAAATACCTTCTCTGAATATCTTCTACAATTTTTAAGAAACTCATAATCTTCAGGTGTCTTGAATCAAATCTGAGATTACTCTTGGAACAGTCAGATAAAGTCTCTCCTTTAGAAATGGCTCCCAGTCAGAGCTTTGCATTTACATTGAAGTCTGGTTGGTTCCATGTGACAGCATCAGCATCATGCTGAGCAATGCTGGCTTTGCTGTAGCCAGATTTTTCAGGTGGAGAGAGACTGTTTCCTCTCCCCTTCCCTGCCTTTGCTTCGGTCTACAAGGCCAGTTCTAGAGCTGGCTTAATTTGTCTTGGCACACGCCCCAGTTGAACCCTTTCCTGTAGAAACCTTCTCTGCTTGGGGAGCTGAGCCTTCCCGTCAGTAAACTGGGAGTGAAGGCGAGTCCATTGCACCCCCCAACTTCCGCCCATTTTTCTGATAAGTTGAGAGTCCCTATCCCCAGGCAGGCAGCGTGCTGTGGCAGTGGCCCAATCCTGACCAACAGGATACAACTGAAGGAAATGTTCTGGTGACAGGCTTTCTCCAGGGTTCTCCTGTGTATGTGGGCAAAACAGCCCACACCGGGCATCTGTGCTGTGGGGGGCTGTCCCCACACAGCACTGAGTTCAGTGACTTCTGCTGAGCCTTGGGATTCCTGACAGGACGGCTCTCAATTCACACCCCCAACCAGGTCTGTCAAACCGCAGTAATTTTATTCTGGAGCTTGGAGGTATTTGGATAAAAGTTCCAGAATTGCTGCTTTCTTGGCAACCAGAAAGACTTGCACATGTGTCTCAGAAAACCTTGTTTTGACTATCATTTCGATGGCTTCAAGAGGACTTCCTAGGCACATCAGGTGCTTCTGAAGCAGCAGTATTGTCTGCGCACGACTTCATGGGACTGTTGTGAGAATTAAATGACGTGTCTCGTTGAAGTGCTTAGCATAGGACCTACGATTCTCCCCTAGATGGAGTTTTGTTCATATTCTATCCCCAGGGTTTGGCCCATTGCCTGGTACCTAATAAATGCTCAATAGGTTATTTGGGGAATAAGTAAATGAATTAACTATACAATAATGCTGTCTTTTTGTCTTAGAATTAGGAGCAGCAAGCTACATTTAAGGTTTTTTTAGTTCGGTATTGGTGCCCCCCCACCCACTTCTTCCTTCCCATATCTGCCTTTTCTTGCAAGTCTAGCCTCTTTATTCGTTCCTCTGCTGCCTTGCTTTCTGACATTGAGGCCACACATTGAAACTTACTGTGGACTTAAACAGGTTTGGAGTCTGGGGTTAAAGCAGTGCAGCTGAGGGTGCCTATGAAACCCTCAGGTGGACTGAAGAAAAACTGCCCACTGGCTGGTTAGAAAGGAGAGCATGTGTGAATGAGTGAGTGAGTGTGTGTGTGTGTGTGTGTGTGTGTGTGTTTCATCAGTGTTTGAGCACCTACTGTGGGCGGGACACTGACTGTTGCAGGTGCTGAGGACACTGGTAAATCAGTTAGTGAGAACACAGAGTAGGGCAAGTGTCCCTGTTGGCTGAGTGGGGGTGGGGTGGAGTAAGGCTTCCTTGAGCCGAGGTCTCGAGTCTGAACATCTGAACAGGGCTTACTAGGCAAGAGTGGGGAGGGGGCTGTTCCAGGGAG
Source organism: Tapirus indicus (assembly GCA_031878705.1). NCBI lineage: Eukaryota > Metazoa > Chordata > Mammalia > Perissodactyla > Tapiridae > Tapirus > Tapirus indicus. The sequence continues at coordinate 54,588,164 of CM062932.1, forward strand.
TGGGCTTTGCCAGGGCCCTGGTGCAGGGAGGAGGAGGCTGAAATCTCCGCAGGGAGTCCTCCAGGGCCTCAGGCCACAGTGAGGATTCATTTTTAAGTAGGTACTCTGCTCATTAAGTGAGAGATCATGAGGACTTGATAACTGGGCAGTCCCAGGTCTAAGAGACTATAAGATTTGGAAGGTGTTGTTTTACTAATCTGCCTCCCTGCTTCCACCTTCTTTTAAGATGCAGGATTACATCATCCAACAGAAAACATGGAGTCTGTAGCATTCTTCCCCCTGGCAAGGGAGAGAGGCTGCCCTTTGCCCTCTGTTCAGAATGCTTTCTCTGTGCCTGATGCTCGCACAGCTGGGGAGAAAAAGCGACATTTAGGTTTGGCAGAATCCAGGTGCCAGAAGCTGTGTTGCTTTGTCTCAAGTTGGACGCTGGACCTTTGAGCGTGCTTTGTGGGGCTGGTTCCAGGAAGGCTGATGAAGCATTGTTGGCTGTAAATAAACTTCCATTCTCTCTACCAGGACCTGGTACTTCTCTGCCGAGTAAATCCTCCCAGCTCAAATGGCAGCTTAGCCCGCTTCATGGAGCCATATTGTGTTTGCTTCCTTCCTCTGCTCCAGTCATAGTTTCATTGGTGGCTGGACTTTTGTATTCTCTGCAGGGGGAACCACATTCTAGGTTCTGTAATTCCTGAAAATGAGGCCCCTGCTGTGGCTGTGGCATTCCTACAAGTCTCAGACACAATTGATCAAGAAACCAACATTGGCAGGTTCTGATCACTGTTCTCCAGGGACGTCCCCCAGCCGCCGCAGCCACCTCATGCCCTGTTTGGTGGGGTTTTCATCTCAGGTGATGCCCGGGGAGGCTGGAGGACTGCAGACAGTTGGAATAGGAGGCCTTGCCTCAGAGTTTGGTCTCTTTGACCAGCTCAGCGCTCTCTTTCCTCCCTTTCCCATCTTCTCACTTGGCTTCTTAGGAAGCTGTGGATTTTGTTTTGTTTTGTTTTTCCTTGTGTCTTTTTTTTGTGTGTGTGGGGAAGACCAGCCCTGAGCTAACATCTGTTGCCAATCCTCCCCTTTTTGCTGAGGAAGACTGGCCCTGGGCTAACATCCGTGCCCATCTTCCTCCACTTTATATGGGACACCGCCACGGCATGGCTGACAGGCAGTGCGTCCGCGGGCGCCCGGGATCCGAACTCGCAAACCCCGGGCTGCCAAGCGCGGACTAAACCGCTGCGCCACTGGGTGGCCCCTCCTTGTGTCTTAACTGGACTTGAACTAGGGAGCTGAAGAGGTTTACCTGGCCCTTTCTCCTAGGAGCTGCTAGGTGAGATGCTCTCCTAGGTAAGATGCCTTGTTTTCACCTTCCTAACGAACTGGGTGAAAACCCCTCAGCCTGCCATGTCTGAGGGGCGTGTGCGCTCACGTCCAGCTCTGTCCAGGTCTCTGGGTTGTGGTCTCCGTGCCTCCTGGCTGACGCAGACAACTGTCTGGTAAGATCTCCAGGCTGAGTTCATTACTTTGACCAACTGGGAATATCTACCTGGAATCCAGAGGGATGGATTCATACAAGTCAAGACAGCTGTCCCCTGGGCATTCCAAAACACTGCTTTGGGGGAAGAAAAGGAACAGTGGTTTCTTATTGCTTTTTACTTGTATCCTCCTAACTGCTGTCTTCCTGCCTCTTTAAGGGCATAGTGAGAATCTCTCCCTATTGCAATTTTTGTAAAACCAGTTTCTTGATCTACTGGCGGTTTAATAACATGAACCTCCCTTCTAGCTCCTTAGCTCTGTCATTTTAAATTCTTCATCAGATGTTTTTTCTGATGCTGGCTGGCTTCCAAGATAACTATCATGGGTGCTTGGTTAATTTTTGTACTGAATTCCTGGTATCTGAGGCATGACTGGTAGGAGGATGTCTCTCTGGGTCTTTGTCTTGAGTGTGGGCCCCATCCCCCAGTCCTGTCCTCTGAGGCTGCTTTCATTGGATGAAACTTGCCTCAGTGGACAGTTGAATGTAAATGGTTCAAAAAAGCATCTTTGGGGTATTTGACACCCATCCTCAGTGGTCTCACCAGATGCCCGACTCTCCTTTCTTGCTGAGCTTTTTTCAGCATTGCTTAAAGTCCTGGACCCAACTCCATTTGAAGAACATGTGATGCTGTGGCTCCAGGCCCTTTGTTTGGGGTATAATCAAGCCTTCCTTTTCATGCTCAGGGCAGGGTGTAGGATTCAGCTGCTTTGGGACCTAAAAGAACTTGGGTCATTGGCATTCCTGCTCAGGGGCACCTTGGTACAGTGACACATACCCAGGAGCTTAGCTAAGCTCACAACCCAGCTTGTTCATGCCAGAGGGCAGAAGAATTATATTCTAAAACATAACAAGGTGTGGCCACCAGGAGGCACAGATTCCCATTGTTTGATTCTCCAGGGCCTTAGAAGTCCCATGGATGCCTCTGATACAAATGGGGAGTCTGAGCAAGCACAGATTCCAAAATCTTTCCAGGAGACCTTTGTGCAGAATTGTGTGGCTTCCAATCTGTGGAGGCTCATCTGTACATTTGGCTTATAGGATTCTCTCAAGGCAGGAGAATCTTCTCGCACTTGGAGTTGTTGGGTGCACGTTCCACTGTTGGCACTTTGCTGGGAAGGGACCATGGAGCTGGATTCCACTGCTGGGAAGTTGGAGTGGGACTTGTTCCTGGGGATATTAGGTTTGAGATTGAGTAAGAGTCCATGGCTCCATGGGGCTCAGGGTGCACTCTGGACACGCCCCACCCTTGTGTGTGTGTGTGAGTGACCGCACACAGCATGGAGATAGAAAAGCAAAGACTATACTTGTTGGCAAGTCGAAACCAACTACCAAGTTTATCTTTTTTTTTTTTTGTATATGTAGAGAGAGTAATTTTGGGGGAATGAGGAGCCAAGCCAAAGAAGGAAAGACTAAAAGAAGGGGGAAAGAAAACTTCCTGTTTGTGATTTTGCCCCATCATCTCTTTTTCTCCCAGAGCCATGACTAAACAACCTCAGCTAAGCCTAACAAGGACCTTGTGGAATGCAGGAATCCCCACCCCTCCCCGCTCTTGTTGCTGGGGTCACAGAAGCTGCAAGAAGCTCCAGGGAGGCTCATGGCCTTTTACCCTACCCTGGGAGCCCCTGAGTAAACAAGTATTTTCCCCTTTGAAGAGACCTTGCATGTTTGGTGACTAACTACCTGTGCCTCTGGAGTAGACACGTAGAATTCCAACATGGATATCTTGCCTCCTTCCTCGGCTCTGCATTTCTGGGAAGGAGCCCCCAGGGAGCCTTTGAATAGTAAACGAGTCAGTCCTCTGCATGACCAGCCAACTGGCCAGGGAAGGGGGGTAGGATGTACCCAACTGATGTTTTCCCACAATTAACACCCAGAAAGCTGTCCCCTAGAGGGAAAATTTAAGGACCTTTTACAGTCCCACATTTTGTTACTGCCACACTCTTGAACATTGGTTCCTCCAGAGTCACTGCTACAAAGGGATTGTTGAGGGGCCCCTGGAGACTGGCACTCTCTATAGAGCAGCTGATTGATGACCAACCTGAATTTGGCGTGGCAATCCTCCAGACGCACCTCCTTCTCTACCACAATGCAGGCTGCGCCTCCTCTGCCCACCTGATTGGCAGGGCCGGGTGGCTAGAGGAGGTGGGTTGCTAAGCAGCCTGGCCTGGATGTTATGCCTGTCCAGGTCGAATGAATAGCCGCAGTGTTCAGAAGAATGAGGGGATTTTGGCCTGTCTCAGAATCAGGAGGGACTTTTTGGGGAAGGGGGCAAAGAACTACTACTCTGGCCTTAGCATGGAGCCATAGCGTGGGAGAGGGTTTCGTGGCCTTCTGGCACCTTCCTTTCTGAGACGCTATCTTGGTGTAACACTTCTCTGTGTAAGTGGAGTGCACCGAGCTCTACAGCTGTTTCCACGTGCCCATCTTGTTCCAGAATTGTAACAGGATGTTCTGTCTCCTCCTTCACCAACCAAAGGGAAAGGAAGTGAGGTTGAACAACTTCCTGTGAGCGCAGCTTCTGCCACTTTGATCAGTAACGTGTTGTGGCACTTGAGACCCCCGATCTAACTGTGAGGGGCTGGGTTTCCCCAGAAATGGGGAAAACAGCTATGTTCTTGCCGTTGTACATTTGGGGTGACAGAGGCGAGGGAAGGCCTTCCTCCCTGCTGCGCCCTGGCTTGTGACAGGAGCTGGGACCGTATCCTTCTCCAGGTTGATTTGGTTTGGGTGAAGCATCTACTTTGAGCGGTGAAATACAGAGCAAGTCCAGAAAAACGTCTGATAAGAAACCTTTGCTCTTATGTTTCTGCACACTGCTAGAACTGGAAGATGTGTGGAATTGGGTGTCATGGGGCAGTAGTTTGCATTAAGGATCAGAAGAGGCTTTTCTTTAGAGAGAATATAAAGCCAATGTAAAGAGAGCTGAGAGGTTAGCCAAGGAAAGCCACAGAGAGAAGCTGCCTCCATTCTAGGGCCTTTCTGGGGCCTGGTTCTGTCACTTATTAAAGGCCTGCTACGTGCCTGCTCCGGGATTCCACGAGCTACCCCTTTGTGATAAAGTCTCCCTTTCTTGCTTAAACTGAAAGTAAGAAAAATCTCTTGGGAGCAGACAGCCTTTTGTGTTTTCATGTTGGGATTCTCATGTTATAAAGCAGCTGCCTCTTGCTTCCTCAGTCCCAGGCAGGAGTGGCAGAGTTCTGAGGTGGCTGTCCAGGCCCCAGGGGAGAGCAGCAGGCAGGGTGCAGGTGTGCAGGTGACTGATGGATGGCATTTGTTCTCCTCAGTGTTGGTGGTGTTGGTCCCTGCTGGAGGCCATGGAGGAGAGACTGAAGTGGGCGTCTGGAGCATCCGTGTTGCTCTGATGAAGGAAGAAAGGGGATTAGAGGCTCAGGGGTCCCAGAAGGCCCCCAGAGCAGTGGCTTGCTGTTGGGTTCCATGCAATGCTTTCACCTTTTCTCTTCCTTAAAAATCCCGAGTGGTCTCAGTGAAGAGAGTAACTGTGGTCAGGAGCCCCAGGCTCACTTCCTGGTATTTCTGTTTCTCTTTTGCAGGATAACCCAGAAGTGGAAAAGCGAGACCCCCAGGAACTGGTTGGTAAGTACCCCAGGGGGCGTATTTCTGAGCCTTGCCCAGAACAGACTGGCTTCTGGCCAAGCAGGCTGCGTGGGGCTTCTTGCTTCAGTCAAGGCAGCTGCTCTGCTGTGAGCCTTGTCTCTTCATACTCTCTCTGAGCCTTTGGCATTTCCTAAGATGTCTAGGTAAGACACCCAGGGAACAATTCTTCTGTGACAAGCATATTCATGGTGCGTTTCACTGGGCTCTGGTGAGTTGCCAGTGTTGTCAAGAGGGATTCAGGGCCCCCTTCAGCTGGGACCTCGTTCCTCTTGTGCCTGGGCTCGTCCTGTGTCCTTGTACCCCCTCCTCCCCTCTCTGCTGGCATATTCATGTGCTCAAGGAACAAACATGTGGCCTCTGCTGGTGCTTTGCCCTGTCCCTATGAGGGAACATCCCTCACAGCCCTGGAGTCTGGGACCTTTTGTGACTTGGGAGGGCAGGGCAGTTGCGTTTCTGTAAAATGGTACATATGTCATCCCAGTCCTGTGTTAACCCAGCCTCTTAGTCCTTTAGAACATCCCTCAGCTCCTTCAGTTTGGCCATGGACTTTGTAACAGCTCTCCCAAAGCCTGGCCAAACCTCACACGGGCTGACCCTCCCTCTGTGGCGACTGTGACCGGCTCTCCCGGCCTGCTCCGTTAATCTTCACCAAGTGAGGTTCCTGCTTCACAGGCGGCCTGCAGAGCCCGCTCCTTTGCTTTGAATGGAACCTCTGCAGCTCACTTCTGCTGGCCCTGGGGAGCCAGGACTCAGCCTGGAAATGCAGCTTCCTGCATCCCCTCCAACCCATCCTTTTTCTGGACAGGATCCTTTCCCTGGGGATGGAAGGTGGGGACCCATCCTGGTTTTCTGAACTGAAAACTGTTTGTAACATTTGTCATCTGAGGAGGGATTGAGTAGGAACATGACCACTCAGCTGCCCAGACCCTCAGCGAAATTTTGCCTTTATCCCTGAATTTTCTGATGAATGGAGTGTGAGTCTTTCAAATCCTATAAAAACCAGAATTTTCCTAAAGACTTAGTGTTTGCTCTTTAGAAAATGGTACTGTAGGAGCGTGCCTCTTGGCTTTGTGGGCAGAGGAAGCAGAGCACGCCCTTGCCAGGAACGGCCTCCCCGGAGTGGGTGATCCATGCGGCAGGCATGGACTGGACCCTCAGCCTCCTCGCCCTTCCCTGCCCCTCCCATCCCTGCTGTTCATTACCAAGCAACTGGGGGTGGGGTCGTGGGATCAGAGCAGCCTTCCCAGGAGCCCCATGCAGCAGCACCCTGCACTCTTGCCAGCAGTGCTTGGCAGGCTGGGCCTGTGTGTGGGCATCAGCCATCACAGCCTCAACTTCTTCCACAACCAGCTTTCACTTTTTCTCTCTTTGTCACTTTTTGAAAATAGCTTTATTGAGGTGTAACTTATGTACAGTAAGGTTCGCCAATTTTAAGTGTGCCATTTGATAAGTTTTGACATAATATAGTTGGGTTAACCCCCACCACAGTCATGATATAGAACATCTCCGTCACTCCAAAATGTTCCCTTGTACCCCTCCCCTTGCAGACAGGCCTCCCTCAGCCTCAGACAAGCAGTGATCTACTTTCTTCACTGTAGATTTACCTTTTTTAAAATTTCATATGAATGAGGATTTCTCAACCTTGGCCCTCTTGGCATTTTGGGCTGGATAATTCTTTGTTGTGGGGGCCTGGCCTGTGCATTGTACAGTGTTTCTATAGCATCTTTGGTTTCTGCCCACTAGATGCCACGAGCACTCCCTGATTCTCCCCGCCAGATGAAAAATGTTTCTAGACATTGCCAAATGTCACCTGGGGGCGGGGGGGCAAAATTGCCCCCAGTTGAGAACCACTGATACAAATGGAATCATAGTCCCCCTTTTTTTTTTTTTCGGTCTGGCTTCTTTCATTTACAATGATGTTTTTCAGATCCATCCGTGTTGTTGAGCATATCCATAGTTTCTTGCTAGCTCCCACTTTTATTGCTAAGTAGTATTTCACTGTAGGGTTACACTACAATTTGTTCATTCCCCCACAGAGGACACAGATCTTTAAGCCGCAGTCTTCATTACTCTTACCATTTCTCACTGAGGAGGTAATAGTTTAGTTGTACAGAGTGGCTTCCACTCACGGGGCCATGGTTTTCAGCCTTTCTGCCTAAACTCAGCTCCTTTTGTCAACACCTCTGGATGTGGCGCACTCAGGTTGCTCTCCTGGTGTGGGAGTCATTTTCATGTGTGTAGACAGCCCCAGGCTTAATGGAGTGAAAGAGAGCAGAGAAGCTGACTCAGAGGTCTCTCCAGCACTGTAGCTGCTTGACAGAGCTGAGCGTGCACACCCTGTCCATCCCCGCCAGGTGCCCCACGGATGAGCCTGGAACCATGGCTCTGGGTGGTAGTCCAGTTGGGTTCCCCATGTCTCTAGTGAGCTCGAGACACTCCACTGCCTCCTGCTTTCAGCCCCACAATACCCCCGAGGCATTCCTCCACTCCCTGCCATTACAAAGCCCAGCTGATTAGCTGCTCCGGCTCAGATTCAGAATCGTACCTGGCAGCCATGGATACCATCACTTTTCTGCCTTGGGCGTGCACAAGGGATGAGTCACCCGGCAGCAGGCTTCCCGGATGCTGAGTGTGGCTGCCCTCCTAGAAAGCCCGCAGCAGACCCAGGAACAGCCACAGAAACGGGCTGCCCCCAGGTGCCTGGACACATTTCTCGATGTATTTCCTGAGAAAATGGTTTGAGGCTCTGTGGCTGCTCAAACAGCCATATATGTGGGTCTGATGTCTTCTACTTTAGATTCATTCTGGGACTTAGGGAAGAGAGAATCACTGAAAGATTGCTCCTGCAATCTATGAGGTAAACTTTTCTCTAGTTTCCTGAATGTATCCCTTCATTTGCCAGTTGCTTCCTAGGAATTCTCTTGTTCCTAGCCTGGGAGCTCAGGAGGGGCTCTCCCTCCCCTGTCGTACTGTATGCCGTTTGAGCCCAAGTGTGGTTGGATTGCTATTGCAACAGTGTCACACCCTGTTTTTCCAAAAGGCTTTCCTGGCAAATGCCAAAGGGCATTCTTTGTCTCTCTGTCATGTGCACACATACACTCTCCACCCCAGGGAAGAGCTTAACCCTCCTTGCTGTGTACCCAAAGCCTACCCAGGCCCTCTTTGCTTTTGTTGCTGATGCTCATGAAATACGAGGAACATCTCACTCATTCCACTCTCAGCTGGCCTCTGCAGCCTGCTTGAGCCTTGGGCTTAGAACTCCTGCCCCTCCCAGAGCTAGGAGAAAGGAGGAAGACAGGACTTGAACTCTGGCCAGATCCGGGTGTCACCCTTGCCTCAGGAGTCAGGAGACAGAAGGTGCTAGAAAAAGAGAAGCACATAGCCCCTGGTGGAAACTGCCCTTGGGCTGTGCTGGGGTCTCAGGTCCATAGCAGGGTGTGTCACCCAGTCTCGGTCTTCTTGCCCTCACCCAAAATGACAGGTCTAGTGCTCTGTTCTTGGGCGTGTCCAGTGAGAATCCATGGACGACAATGAGAACTGGCACACGTAGCCGTATTATGGCACTCTGCCTCGGTGTTTACAGTGTGTGCAGGCTTGTGTGGCAGCTGCTGAGACTGGCGAAGCCCGGGGAGCCGTATCCTCAACCCTGCTCAGCACTGAGTTCTTTACAGTAACGGTAAAGCTCTCAGCGGAGATCAGAGCACCTTATCCACTAAGAAAATACTAACCCAGCCTTGGGAGAGGAGAAGGTGAGGGCAGTGCCAGGCCATCCCCAGGCAGGGCAGCCACTCTGAGCTAAGCAATAGTCTCGCCTGGCACCCAGTGGGCACCCAGTAAGTACTTGCTGGGTGTTATTGGTGCTGGTTTCTTCATTCTTTCCCTTCATCCTACCCCACCCCGCTCCGCCCGCTATTTTCTCATTGTAAGGTCCTTTTCATGAGAGAATGTTTTAAAGAGCACAGACAGAATCTTACAACAAACAGTGCATTGTCTGAGTGATCCAGAGCACACTCTGCAGTCGCCAGGGTGGCCCGAGGCTACAGGGAAGGGAGTGGAGAGAGAGAAACCGGGTGGGCGGATCTCTGAGGGAGTTGCGGTTCTTCACGTCACAATCAGGCCTTTTGTTCCCAAGGAGAGTTGATTGGTTTGTTTTAAAAAGACTCTAAGCTAATAACCAACAGGTAGTTTTGAATGTCAGTTGCAGCATGCACCAGGCAGTTTTGGATGCTTTGAGTCTCAGAGCCCAGGGAACCCTGAACCTGGTTTCTCCTCTCTCTTGGATAGAATAGCCTGAGATGAGAAGGATGGCACCAAGCAACTCTGAGCTTCCAGAATCCGGGGAGGGTGTTTGAGGGACATAGCCAGTGGGTGGCTGGAGCTGGTTCACACTGTGAGCCAACGGTGCGCATCTCTTCCCAGCCCTGGGTTCAGCGACTTCACATTGGTAGCTTGAAATTGGCCATGGTAGGAATTTATACCACCGAAACTGGCAGATGCTGCAGATCATGGCTCTTCCCCTCCCCACCTCCCACTGCCAGCTGGTTGTTCAACATTTGCCAGCACACCCCTGGGCATCCCCTTTCTTAAAAAGTTAACTGCTGTGGGAGGTCGGCCCGGTGGTGTAGTGGTTAAGCTTCGGCGGCCCAGGGTTCGCAGGTTCGGATCCTGCGCACGGACCTACGTATCGTTCATCAAGCCGTGGTGTGGCGGCGTCCCACATACAAAAACAGAGGAGGATGGGCACAGATGCTAGCTCAGGGCCAGTCTCCCTCACCAAAAAGAGGAAGATTGGCAACGGGTGTTAGCTCAGGGCCAATCTTCCTCACACACACACACAAAAAAACTGCTATGACGTGGTAGCAGCGTTCTTTCCACTTGTACCCTCTGCCTGCACTTCTCTTTCCCCGAGTTGGCACATGCTGGCTCTTTGTGGTCGTTTGATCTCAACTCTGATGACACTCTCTCAGAGAGGCTGCTCTGAACACCCTGTTTTACTGTTTCATTGAGTTGATCCCTCCCTCCCTGAAAATGTTGTATGTGCTTTTTTTTAAAAAAAATTATTGTCCTTGTCTGTCCCGCATTCTAAACCACCCCCGCCACACACACAAAATTTTTCTCTCTGTTCTCTCAACAGCCTCCTTTTCTGAAAGAGTCCGGAACATGTCACCTGATGAAATCAAGATCCCGCCTGAACCCCCTGGCCGATGTTCAAATCACCTACAAGTAAGCACAGAGCTTGGCTGCTGAGGCCCATGTAGATGAGGCGGCCTGTGTCAGGTGCCTGGTTTGGTCTGACTTCAAGAGGCTTCTGTAAAAGAAACAGCCCAGGTGGGAAGGAGCATGCAGTCCTGGTTACCTCCCTTAGCCCACTCCCAGGAGTTCGCTCTGTACCCACTGTCACCCTCTGCCACACCAGCTGGTGCTGCTCTAGCTGGGACCCCCCAGCTTGCCCTCAGTGAGGCCCTAAGCCTAGGCAGGGAAAATAACATACCTTTTCTGTGCAACCCAGCTGAGCCAATGGGAATGTCTCAGAAGGAACTTTGCTAAGAAACTGAGGGACCACCAGAATATAAAATAAACAAATTATAGAAATGTAAAAACACAGGCATTTATATGCATAAAATTCCTATCCTCCTATTCCTAAAATGCCAGTTCACCAGCTTCTTTTCTTGCCTGACAAAACCTCATACAGACCTGACCTGAGGTTTTGAAGTCCCAAGGAGATGGAGCATTTAGTGCAGTTACTCCCTTGGGAGCAGGACCTCGGGGGACAGCTGGGGTTTGTACTTCCTTTTCAGCCTCTGTGATTATTTCTCCTTGTCCCTCTGCGGTTCCCCTGTGAGTGGGACCTTGTGACAAACAATAGGGCAGACACCCAAGGCTGCCCATTAGTGGCACCCGGTCCAACTGCTCTACCTTCAATCCCATAGCTTCTACTGGTGCCTCTGGCTACACCGCAAGCCCATGGCACCACCCTAACGGATGGATGACTAATGGGACCTGGGGCTATGGAATGCAGCAGGCTGGGTGGGGGCCAGAGTCGGACCCAGGGCACAGATTCTCCTCCTTTCCCGGAAGTCTCCCTTTGCTGAGTCCTCTACCCACCATTCCCCTCCACTCCTGCCACTCCCCCCACAGCATAGCGTCACCTCCACTCCAGGCAACAAGCCACAGCCTGTAAGGGCAGTCCTGCAATCTGCCAGGTAGAGACAGCCAGCTGGCTCAGCCTTCAAGTTCAGATTTCTCCTTTTTAGATCCTCTTAATGGTAGAAACCATGACACTGAGCAGAAATCTTAGTTCACCTGAGATGGGAGGACCCATCTGATGGCCCAGGACACACAGAAAAGACATCCTTATGATATAGGTCCGCCTCGATTGGCTGAGCCTTCTGTATAAGGCTTCCCTCTGTTGCCCTGAAAGAGAGAACGTTGAGGTTTGTCACTCTTGGCTTCTCTCCTCCCTGGTAAGTGTATTACAGACCTCTCTCTGCAATTCAGTGCTTCCTCTGGCCAGTCTCGGCAGAAAGATTCGGCCTTCTGACAGAGGGAGTGGATCACCTCTCCTGATGTTCCCAAAGGGCATCACACGGGACCTCCAGCCCTGCCCACCTCCTCTTGCAGGTGAAGAGTGCCCCAAATGTTTTCCTTCTGGAGAGTCTATATATTTATCTAGTGGGGGAGGCTGCAAAGAGACCTTGACCTGGGCTGGCACCAGCCTTCCTTGGTAAGACTGCTCCTCCTCAGAGGTGGCTCTGCTCTGACACTCTGGTTTCTGGGGCCTCCTCAAGCATTGGGCAGCGCTGATGCCATCTGTTGCAGGCATCATCTCCCTGGGTCTTGGGACACCTGTGGCACTGGCCTGGATCCCTGCCAGGTGGTTCTCCTGTTCCCCATCAAAAGCCAGAGCAGGGGCCTGGGCGGGGGGAAGTTTTGATGAGAGATGAGCTCTTGACCCCTGACGGTGCCTCTTGATAAAGTGGCGGAAACCAGCCATCTTTGAGCTTCCCCACGAAGGACACTCTAGGAAGTTTGTGAGACCAAATCCAAAAACTCTGCTCCTGCCTTCCTCCTAAAGGACATTGCCTCTCGGATCTCCCGCTGAGGACTTAACCTGATATTAAAATTTAGAACCAGTGTTCATCCCCTGCCCATCAGCTCTGAGGCCTGAAACTCCTCTTCGGATGATTCAGGAGCTGATTGGCCAGCTGGGGATTCATTCTTGGTCTTCTTCGTGGCTTCTCTGCCTTGACCTTTTTTACTACTCACTTTACTAGCCATCCAGAGGGAGTCAAGAGAAAGCAGAATGAAAACACACTAGTCTCCATTTATCTTTGTGCTCAGCACTGGTCAAAGGCTAGCTAGAGAAAGACAGTATGGCTGGAGCAGGGCTGTGCATGGCTCTGTGGATCTCCTGTGTCCGTGCGTCCATGCAGCACACATGACCATAGACTGGAATTGTGAGAGGGTGGGGTGGTGTCACAAGTGCTCTGTGGTTTATCTTCCATAGGACAAGATCCAGAAGCTTTATGAGCGGAAGATAAAGGAGGGAATGGATATGAACTACATTATCCAAAGGAAGAAAGAATTTCGGAACCCCAGGTGAGTTTCCCATGAGCCTGCAGGGTCAGTTGAGTCATTGATGTTGGACTGGGGACCAGGATGCCCCCACGTAGGTAGCAGAAAGAGGCCCAGGTAAGATCCCGTCTGAGCCCAAAGGGGCCATCACCCAGGCTGCGTTAACCCAGCTGGAGGTTTACCGTTTAAGATCCAGGCTGAACACATAAACCAGTATGTAGGGTGGAAGCCAAGAGACCTGGACGAATGGGGAGGCCTGGCTAGGCTCTCATCCCTGCTCTGCTCCTAAAGCACGTGACCTCATGAGGCCTCAGTTTCCTCGTCTATACAATGAGAGGATTGGACTGGATGATTACTGTGGGTTCTTCTACCTCTAAAAAGTCATTGGCTCTGTGTGCAGGTGAGAGGTTTTAGGAACAGAGCTGTGTCTGAGTCTTAGTCCGTCCAGTGCCTGAGCAAATGACATACCTAGGAGAGAGCCTGGTATGGTGACATCAGGGGACTGCCCTGGCCCTTGTGTGAGCCTGAACCACTAGCCCCAACCCAGCCACGCGAACTGAAGGTCAGATGTCCCAATAAGACCCAAAAAACGCAGCCCTCACCTCGATATACTCGTCCTGGGCCCTGGCTAACAGTCTATCTCTCTGGAGGGTAGAGGGCCAGAACTGACTTTTAATGTCAGGCCAGTAGACATTTCCCCTCCCATCAGGAAGCTTGCTTAGAACAATTCAGCTCAGTTTGAAGGTTTGTCTAAGCCCAGGAGCTGGATGGTTCTGATCTGCTGTAAGCCAGCCCTGATGGTCTGGTGGTTAAAGTTTGGTGCTCTCACCGCTTCGGAGACCCTGGGTCATTTCCTGGTTGTGGAACCAGACCACCTGTCTGTCAGTTGCCATGCTGTGGCAGCTAAGCTAACATAGAAGAACTAGAAGGACTTACAACTAGGATGTACAACCATCCACTGGGGCCTTGGGGAGAAGGAAAAAAAAGAAAAGAAATCTGCTGTCACTCAGGGCCGTGGGATAAGGGCCTGCTCAATGCCTTGTGGTATTTTTCTTTCAGCATCTATGAGAAGCTGATCCAGTTCTGTGCAATTGATGAGCTTGGCACCAATTACCCAAAGGTATGTCGCACATGCAAAGGCTGAGGGGTGAGGGAGGATACCAAGGGCCCTGTGCTCACTCCATCAGATTCAGCCTGGAGCCATGGAAAGGTCCGTGTAGCAGCACTGGTGGCTGAAGAACACAGTCCCCATCTCTCTTGTTTGAGCCCCTGTTGCTCCGAAATAGTCCAGTAAAGAGATTGCAGTGACAGACGTGGCCCCTGGGCCTCTGATCTGTTAGGGTCTGAGTGGGAACTCGTTGTGCTGCTGTAGAACAGCCCGTGGACAAACACAGGCTGTCATATCACTGCTGTCATATTCCTAAGAACGAATGGGCCACCCCCTTGGCTGGAGACCAAGGATAACAGCTGAGCCCCAGTGCCCTTGAAGGCAGAGGGACTCCAGGCCAGGAAGGCCCATGGAAAGACTCGGGGGAAGGGACTTGGGTTTCTAAGTCATCCGATGGCCCTTATTGACTGCAGGCTTAACTTTTGCTTTTTCAGGATATGTTTGACCCCCATGGCTGGTCCGAGGACTCCTACTATGAGGCATTAGGTAGGTAGCCATCCACCTGCCCCTCCATCCATCTGTCCATCTGTCTGCCCATCCTTCTACCCACCCGTCCATCCATCTGTCTGTCTGTCCATCCAGTCAGTCAGTCATCAGGCAACACATATTTGAGGGTCTTCTGTATGTCAGGCCATGTCCGAGGAGCTGGGTACAGTCTTGAATGAGACAAACCCCATCTCTGACTCATGAGGCTTATGATCCAGCAAAGAAGACAGGACGAAGGAGTAATTCCAGCAAGATGTGTGTTGTGATGACGGGGGTGCAAGCAGGGCCCCCTAACCAGGCAAGGGGATGGGACAACCTCGCTGAGGAAACCGTGTTCAAGCTGAGGTTTGAAGGTGCAGAGAGGCTAGCCAAGCACGGGTAGACAGAGTTTCCCAGGCAGGGGGATGGCATGTTCCGAGGCGAGCGAGAGTGCAGCATTTTCTCAAGGGGCTCATTAGGGAGGAATGGGATGAATTTCTAAAGGTCCACGCCCTTAAATGACAGGTCTCAAACCAGCAACCCATGGACCAGATCTAGCCTGAAGATGTTTTGTTTAGCCCATACAAGTTTTGTCTTGCTTTAATTTGAATTAGTTGCCAACATTTTACTTAAAAATCCATAATTCCAGCTTCTCTTGGTCAGTGGGAAGGCATTCCACACTGGGTGTGCATTCCCACATGGCAGCAGTCAGCTGGAGCTAAGGTGCAGCTGACCCCTCCAGATGGGATACACGGCCACCACCCCTGGACCTGTGAGGTTGAAGCCCCTGCTTTATGCTGGCCCAGGGCTGGCACTTCATTTCGCCCATTTCGAAAGGACACTGAGCCCCTCCAGGCCTGAGGGCTACTCTAGTGCATGGAACAAGAACTCGGGAAGCAGTGAGTGCTGGACTAGGGTCCCTCAGCCTAAAGTGTCTCCTCGTGTGGGAGCTGTTCCAGGGCTCCTTTTCTGAGAGCTTCCCTTGTCTTTGTAGCCAAAGCCCAGAAGATTGAAATGGACAAATTGGAAAAGGCCAAAAAGGAGCGAACCAAAGTAAGTGATGACAAATGTCCTGGATGAAAAGGGCAGGTGTTCGGAGTGCTTGGGTCCTACTGGCTTAGCCCAGAGGGCTTCCAGACTGCTCTCCCGCACCCCCCATCTGCCCTCCACGCCCCCGAACCCCCACCTGCCTTCCCACCAGTTCATTGCCTGATGATGCTCTGAGAAGCCTTAGATGTGCCTTGTGGACTGAACAGGCCTTGCTGGATTTCCAGCCTCTGTAACTCAGCTTGGAGACGCTTCCTGGTTGCTTCTGTTTGGTTTCTTGGGGTCTTGTAGTTCGCTGCATTATACCCTCCCTCCCCTCCCCTACAGCTGCAGAGAGCCCTGATGGCTTTCTCTCTTTGGGGTCATTGGTGTCCTCCCTGGCCTGAATGGAGCAAGTATTTCCTTCTGAGAGCACTGTGGTCTGTGCCTTTCTTGGCCTCCAGAGCTGACCTCGGCGCCCTACCTCAGTGCTTCTCTGTAGGTCCCATGTCTGATGGCCAGGTGACTCCTCTTTTTAGGACCCTGAGCACCACTTCTTCACAAGCAGTTGGTCTGGGTCCTTCGGGGAACAGAAATTTGACTGTGAGACCAAACGTCCTCTGGGCACTGTGCCCTTTATGACCAGAGTCTCCAAGAGAGAAAACTGGGCCTCAGGACACCAGTTCCTCTCACCTTTGGTTTGGCCTCACCCTCCTGCAGCAGCTGTGGCCTCCAGGGCGCCCCCGTCACCCCCCAGGCAGAGGGGTTGCAGGGCTTGGCAGCCCTCTGGGAGCTGGTGCTAGGGGGTGATAGGGGTTTCTCATTCTTAACCCTTGATTGAATTTCCTTTCTCTCTCTTTCCCTCCCCCTTCCAAACCCCAGGCTTATTGCGGGGACGTGTCTGCAGCGCCTGGGGACCGGAGCTGTCCTTCCCCTGTGCGGGCGGGCACCACCTCGTCCGGGGTGTGAGGAGGAGGAGGGCCTGGGCATGTGAGGTGGGGCGGCGGGCAGGGGGTGCCCGGGCGTGTGCAGAAACCTGGTGATGTGGGGAGGGATCCGATGTCTATTTGGGAAGTTCTCTTCAGAGTAGTAAAAATCCCCTTCAGGCGCCTCTCCGACTCCTCTCCCTCCCCCAGACAGTCACAGCAGAGCTGATTCTCAACGCCTCCTTTGTATGGTGCCAAACTCCTGTCCCCTGGGAGCAGACTGCTGGCCAAAGAATAAGGATAAACAGTTTGCACAGGTCTTACTCTCTTCCCTCTCCCCTCCAGATTGAGTTTGTGACGGGCACCAAGAAAGGCACCACGACCAACGCCACGGCCACCACCACCACCACGGCCAGCACGGCTGTTGCAGGTAGAAGGCGGCTTGTCTGCTTCCAGCCACACCACTGGTGGAGGAGGGTTTCCCCTCCTTGTTTTGGGGAACAGACACCGTGGGGATCTGGGCCTGAGCCTGGCTTGGCCCTGCTTTTTTCTCAGCCCGGAGTTTGGGAGCCAGCTTTGGAGCCTGGGGTGGGGGCCCCGGTTCACTGGCTGCCCCTTGGCTTTCTGTGGCTGCGGCCCCTTCAGCTTCTGTTCCCTAAGCTCTGACTGCTGGTCTGTTGGAAAAGGGAGTCTTGCTTTTTGGTTTGTCTTGGTCCTGACTTCTCTCTTGGCTTATTCCCAGATGCCCAAAAGAGAAAGAGCAAGTGGGACTCAGCCATCCCGGTGACAACAATAGCCCAGCCCACCATTCTCACCACCACAGCAACCCTGCCAGCTGTCGTCACAGTGACCACCAGTGCCAGTGGCTCCAAGACCACTGTTATCTCTGCCGTGGGCACCATTGTGAAGAAGGCCAAGCAGTGACCTGAGGGACTGACTTGGGGTGGCTCGGATATTCTCCTTTCCGAGACTTGACAAGACTGTGCAGCCCAGTGACTGATGGCCACTGGGAGGTGCCACTTTGTATATTTCAGGACTGGGACCTGCTCCCCAGTTGCCACCCTGAGAGGAGCCTCTGTGTGGCATTCCAGCCAGGAGAAGGACATTGCCACAGAGGAGTGGGTCGCTGTGGACATGTCCACATACCGCCTGGCCTCTGTCGCCCTATTAAAAGTGCTATATTCTTAACATCTTGGCATCTCAAATGCACTGGCCTCTTCTACGGTCTGTTTTCAGGCAATTGTGGAAGCTGAAGTGCCCTGTCCATCTTCTCGGTTAGGATTATTATCTCAGGGTTGATAATGGGGTGACCGAAGCCTGTGGCACTAGTCAGATGGGTTGGCCCAATAAGTTGCCGTGGTCATTCCCAGTGTATGCCTCTTGGCATGGGCAGGTGGGCGTCTAGAGAGTGAGACCCCAGGTTCCTGCTGTCTGCTGCCCCGATCCTGAAACTCAGCCAGTTCTGACAAGAGCCAAGGCCTCTGCTCCCTTGGGGGCAGTTGAGCCCTCCCTGGACCACTTCTTGGACACACGCAGGCTTTTGAAGTCAAGCCAGTTACCAGAAAGGCTGGGGTTGATCCCTGACCCGCACAGGGAGAGGAGAGGCATCGGCACCCGACCAAGGCAGCCGCAGTGCCTTGGTGCCTGGCGAGCGCGGCCAGCAGGCTCCACTCGGTGGGGAGGATGAATCACCTCCTGCCCTGGCTGGGCAGCAGCTTATTGTTGATGGGAAAGCCCGGCTCCTGGGAGGGTCCTGCCACCCCACCCTTCCTGTGCCTGTTATCTCTGCACCACAGCAGCCCCTGGGCAGCGCCAGTGGCCTCTGGGCTCCTCTTGGGGCCAGAACAGATTTCCCAGCCACCGCTGCCAGCCCTCGAGTCCGGAGGGAACCCATTTGTCTTTCCTGCTTTCTGGCACCTCTCCACTCCAGCGGAAGGCTGCGTGTCGGAGAAGGAAGCCAGGCTGTGAAGAGCTCTGTTGTTTTCATGGGGCAGAGGGAGGTTTAGGAAGGTGGTCCTAAAATTGCACCTAGTACTGTTGCATGACCAGAGGAGTATGATGAACCTGCCCCTGCCATCCCTAAAATAAAAATCAAGTGACACTTGTCCCCTCCCTCCCCCACACACACTCAGGCTCTGGAGGAGGTCAGGTCTCATCCTCCCCTCCTTTGACAGGACTTTGCAACCCTGGAGAGAGGAGCTGCTGCCCCCGTAGTCCCAAAAGGGTCTCTGAAGGGGCTTCCTGCCCTGCAGCCTTCAGTAGGGGCCCCTCTCCTTAGCACAAGGGCACTGTGGAGGTTGTGCGGAAGGCAGTGTGGGACAGTGGGAACAGCAGCACCTCTGCTCTGGATCCCAGTTTAAAACAAGTTGTGTTTTAGTTGTGTGTGTCTCGGGCCCTTATCTCTGTAAGCCTTCTTTGTCAAATCACAGTAATAAAGCTTCCTAAGTTGCTTGTGAGAAATCAATGAAATGATCTATGCAAAAGCTTTATAAACTGTAAAGTACTGTAAATGTTGACCAATCCAATTCCTTGATTTAGACCAAGGAGAGAAGCAAACTCTGGAACTGAAAGAACTGGCCAGGGGCATGTCCTTTTGCTGTCCTGTGGGCCCCCCAGCCCTGCCATGAGCTGTCTGGGTGGAGCAGTAATGACCACTCCCCCTGTGAGATGGGCAGCCCCAGCAGCAGTGCTGTTCCACTTAGAAGCCTGCGAGTTGGGTCAAGGTCTTTAATCCCTCTGAACTTTAGTTTACTCTTCTGTAAAATGGGGTTAGTGCCTGCCCACATTAGTCCCACTGAGGCTGCCTCAGGGGCGAATTATCAGTTTTTTATGTGGCGACTGGCTATCCCAGGCACCAGGACCCGCAGTGGTCTCTGACTGGTTTGTCCCTGCTCACAGAGAACTCAGTCTGTTCAAACGGAACTTCACTCCCACCACACATACCCTACCCTCTTCCTATAGCTCTAATCTTGGAGATGACACTGTGGTTCACCCAGGGCCCGCAGGGAATCCTGTGCTGTCCCCACATCTGATGGGTCACTTCAGAATCCCTTCCATGGTGGTTATAACTGCTCAGTTTGGGTCCTCATCCCTCTTGCAGCAGATTGTTCCGGCCTCGTCTGCGTGTTGTCTCAGTCTCCCAACTCCCATCCAAACTCAATCCGGGCAGTGTCTTTCTACACCCCGGCTCTTGCACGTCACATTGTCCACGGGAGAGACTCTAGACGGCAGCACAGCATGCAAGGCCACCAGAATTCTCATCATATTTTCCCACACTCTCCTGCCCCTCTGTTAACACCACTGCCTTGCAACCTCTGTCCGTGCGTTGTTGGGCTGAGACCACTCCCGGTTCTCCTTGTGAGTGGAGACAAAGTGATCAACAATGCTGTGCCCCAAGTGCCTGGCATGAGGTAAGGGATGGAGGGAGGAAGGAGAGGTGGTCCCCGTCCCCATGGTCACAGGACTGAATGCTCCCACCCCCCCATGCCCCACCCTCACGGCACCCTGCTGTGGATTGGCCATGCGTTGGCAATTGTTGAGCCTGAGCGATGGGAACAGGAGGGTTCATTATCCTCTCTAATTTCGTATATGTTTAAAATCTCTGTAATTAAAAAAAAATTTTTTAAGAGGTGTTGAGCCATAAAAGAATGAGGAAGATCTCCATGGACAGATTTGGAGTGATCTTCAGGAGAGAGAAGATGAAATGAGCAAGGTGCAGAACAATGCATTCTTTGTGCTCCCTTCTGTGTAAGAAAGGGAAGAAACACACCACAAAAAATAATAAGAGGAAAGAGATACGAGAATAAAATCAAAGAAATTAAGAAAAATCTCTGACGTTCAATTTGAATTGGAAATACCAATATGAACTCATGATCCAAAAAAAAAAAAAGTCCCACCTATGTCCATTGAAAGGACACAGAAGCAATGGCCCCCAGGAGCACTGAGCACACGTCTACCTAGATCTTGCTCTCTAAATACCATTCACTGCTAAAAGGAATCTGGGCTCCTAGGAGGAATGGCTGATCCTGAAATTTCTGTGGGTCTGGGGCAGTTTGTTCCAGAAAGCAGGGAAGACTAAGAGGAGTGTCTCAAAGGTCAAAGGAGCTGGTTTGAAGGGAGCTCCCACTAGCCAAATTAAAGGTGAACCTTCAGAAAGAATGACTGCAATTATTATCAAAAAGGAAACACAGTCTTGTTTCCTGTCCTCTACACCCACAAACACTTCTGACACCAAATGTGTGGGCTTTCCACACCATGCAATTCTGGCACCAGCTGCCTGGAGTTAGTGCAAACCTCATAGGTTAAGGGCTCAGTCTCACAAGACTGCTCCCCACTCAGGCTCCAATCGCAAGTCCGGGCCCCGGTACTTCTGACCAACTGGCTATAAATTGGAAGTTCCCGTGACTCCCTTCTCAGGCTCAATAATTTGCTAAAATGGCTCACAGAACTCAGGAAAACAGTTTACTTACCAGATTACGGGTTTATTATAAAAGGATACAACTAAGAAACAGTCAGATGGAGATGCATAGGGCAAGGTATGGGGTCAGGGGCCCTCTCTGGGCATGCCAACCTCCCAGCATTTCATGTGTTCAGCAACCTGGAAGCTCTCTGACCCCACTTCGGTTAGGATTTTTATGGTGGCTTCATTACTAGGCATGATACAGTAAATTGGTCATTGGTGATAAAACTCAATCTCCAGCCCATCCCCCTCCCCAGAGGTCGGTAGGGTTAGGTGGGGGTGGGGGACTGTTAAGGCTGAAAGTTCCAACTCTCTAATCACGTGGTTGGTTCCCCTGACAACCAGCGCCCCCATCCTTAGTGGCTTCCCAAAAGTCACCTCATTAGCATACACTCTGGTGTGGTTGAAAGGGGTTGTTATGAATAACAAAAGATGCTCCTTTCACCTTTATCACTCCAGAGATGGTCCAGGAACCATGGACAAAAATCAAACATATATTTCTTATTATATCACAATGTCACAATTGTAAACATGGACAAAGACTAAATACATATTTCTTATTATATCGCAACATCACAATTGTAAACTATTGAAGAAATTAAAATCCATTCATGCACAGTATTTGGAAAAAGAAAGGAAAAAATGTATTTGCCACCATCAGAGTTGAGTACTTCAACTCTTAAAATTGATAGTTAAAACAAAAGAATTAATCCTTGCGTGCTGTTGATGGGATTATAGAATTGTGCAGCTGCTATGGAAAACAGTATTGTGGTCCTCAAAAAATTAAAAATAGGACTACCACATGATCCATCAATCCCACTTTTGGGTATATATCCAAAAGAATTGAAATCAGGGTCTCGAAAATATACCTGCACACCCATATTCATAGCAGCATTATTCACAATAACCAAGAAGTGGAAGCAGCCCAATGTCCACTGACAGATGAATGGGTAAACAGAATGTGGTATATACATACAATGGAATATTATTCAGCCTTAAAAAGGAAGGAAATCCTGTCACATGCTACAATATAGATGAACCTTGAGGACATTATGGTAAGTGAAAGAAGCCAATCACAAAAGGAAAAATACTGTATGATTCCACTTATATGAAGTATCCAAGGTAGTCAAATTCAGGTGCTGGCCCAGTAGCATAGTGGTTAAGTTTGCATGTTCCACTTCAGAGGCCCTGGGGTTTGCAGGTTCGGATCCTGGGCAGGGACCTACACGCTGCTCATCAAGCCATACTGTGGTAGCGTCCCACATACAAAATAAAGGAAGATTGGCATGCATGTTAGCTCGGGACAATATTCCTCAGCAAAAAGGGGAGGATTGGCAACAGATCTTAGCTCAGGGCCAATCTTCCTCACCAAAAAAAAAATTAAATAAAAATAAAGTAGTCAAATTCATAGAGAGAAAAAATGAAATGGTAGTTAACCAGGTGCTAGGGGAGGTGGAAATGGGGGTCAGTTTAATGGGTATAGAGTTGCAGTTTGCAAGATGAAAAAGTTCTGAAGATCTGTTGCCTGACAATGTGACTATACTTAACACTATTGAACTTCACACTTAAACATGATTAAGATGGTAATTTTTATGTTATATGTTTTTACCACAATTTTTTAAAAAATCTTTTGGGTTGCTTTGTAATAATAGTAGTAATCTTAAAGTTTCTATAACTCAAAAAGAAAATAAGCATTTATCCTGTGTTTTTGGAGGCGTATAGTTCATCCTCTGTTGCTAGGGGGAACCTCTATTTTTTTTTTATCAGAAGGATACATTCTATTAAATGTAGAAATGGAAAATCACCATTCTTCAACCCCAATAGAATAACTGATTCAGGCAAGGATCAACAATGGATGCTGAAACTTCAGTGAAAGATTGTTAGGAAACGGGCAGGGTAACAAAGCGTCATCCTCCCTTCTAGATTACTTCTTAATCACAAAGTGGAAAACATATTTTTACAATGGAGATAGCCGTCACTTCCTTAATCATCATTAACAGTGAGACAGCTGGCATCAGGTGCTACCAATAAAACACACTGCACCACCTATGACCATCCTTGCCAAATTTGTGTGTGTGTGTGTGTGTGTGTGTGTGTGTGTGTGTGTGTGAGGAAGATCGGCCCTGAGCTAACATCTGCGCCCATCTTCCTCTATTTTGTATATGGGACACTGCCATAGTATGGCTTGATGAGCAGTGCATAGGTCTGTGCTGGGAATACAAACCTGCGAACCCCGGGCCACTGAAGCGGAGCGCGCAAACTTAACCACTACGTCAGCGGGCCGGCCCCCCAAAAGTGTTTAACCTGAATCTAACCAGACTTCTAGACCTAACTTCCAGGAAGCTGAAAAAGCAAGTCCAATGACACCATGAGGAAGCAATCAGACAAATCCAGACAGTGGGACATTCTGCAGGTCAACTGGCCTGTCTCTTTAAAAGGTCACTGTCAGGGTGGGGAGACTGTTTTAGAGTAAGAAAGAGATAAAACAATCAAATGCAGTAGGGGACATGGATTGGACACGAATTCAAAAGGAAACAGCTATAACAGACATTTTTGGGACAACTAAGAAATGTTAATACAGACTGACTCATAGATACGAGGACATTCTCGTTTGTTTTCTTAGGTGTGGTAAAGTTATTGTGGTTGTGTGGGGGACTGTTCTTGGGAGATGCATGCCTGGAGTGTTGAGGGATGAAATGTCATGATATCTTCAACTTAAATCCAGAATATTTGAAAATATTCAAAATAAAAGGTTGGGGAAAAAAGTCGTAATTTAAGAGCAACCCCCTGGCCCTGGGGAGAGACCAGGCCTAGAGACTGTCTGCCTGAGAGGCCTCTCCCTCAGTTGGAGTGGGTGGTTGACACTGGGTCTCTAGACTAGTCACCAAACTGTTTTGATCACACATCCCCTCTCTATTACCATTTAACTTATTTATAGAAACGTATCACTCTACCAATAAGTGATGTACATTGTCTGTAGTGGATCATCTGACACACGCCTGGAGAATATGCAGCCCACTTTGGAGGCCCAAAGTGGTTTACATTGTGAGCTCCGTGAAGCGAGCAGGCAGTGTGTCCCACTCTTCTGGGTATCCCCAGCACCTCGCACAGGTGCTCATTAAGTGCTTGTAAAATGAATAAGTGATTGAACTAATGAGTGGACAAAGCTGGCCTACTGGAGGCCAAGTGATGAGTGCGGGGGAGCAGTAGTCCGAGGTTCATGAGGCCTCATCTGTCCGGCAGAGCCTAGAGAGGGAAGCCCCCCTATATGCCAGCTCACTCTGGCTCTAAGACTGCAGAATGAGACAGTGGGGTTTTGTTTTATTTTTATAAAAATAATATACAGTGCAATAATCCTTAACCCTTTGGGGGCCAGTAACCTATTTGGGAATACAGTGCAAGCTAAGGATCCTCTTCCCAGCAAACCCATATTCCTGTATCAGGTACACCTCGAGTGTTGCACATGATCTCGGATGGTTTATGGACTCCCCCAAGGTCCACACGTAGGCACCAGGTAACGAAATCACAGACTCCAAGAAACATGAGGAACCCCATGGATTGTCTTCTTTTTTTTTTTTAATTTTTTTTTTTTTTTTTTTGGTGAGGAAGACCAGCCCTGAGCTAACATCCGTTGCTAATCCTCCTCTTTTTGCTGAGGAAGACTGGCCCTGGGCTAACATCCGTGCCCATCTTCCTCCACTTTATATGGGACGCCGCCACTGCATGGCTGACAGGCAGTGCGTCGGCGGGCGCCCGGGATCCAAACCAGCGAACCCCAGACTGCCAAGCGCGGACTAAACCGCTGCGCCACCGGGCTGGCCCCTCCATGGATTGTCTTCTTAGGGCCTCCCTGGGGTGGACGTCTCACCTCTCAGCTGCTGCAGGGCTCCAGCCCCCCTAGTCATTTTTAGAAGGGTCTGGCAACGAAGAGAGGAAGGGGCTACTGAGCCTGGTGGAGTCTGCGGCATCGCTGCCTCCAGACCTGGGTCTCCTTCTCTAGGAGGGTGCCCCAGCCCCCCACCCACAGTGGGGTGCATATTGCCCGCCCCAGCCCTCTAATGGATGGTGCTGCAGGCTGATCTCTGAACTCCAATTTCCCAGGGTGGACTGGGCACCTGCTGGAGTAGCTGAGGTCCGCAGGGCACTTGTGCTGGCCCTGACCTGAGTGCCTCAACCAAACTGGGGCTCCTGCCATCGTGCTCCCAAATCCAGGAGTCAGCCTCTCTGAGCCCTGGACTGTGCAGAGCAGCTCCCAGACGACTGGGCATGGTGGCTAAGTGGAGACTGTGGCTCACACAGTTGCAGTGAGCACTAGTGTGTCCATGGCACTTCCACATCCAGTGCCAGCTCCTCCCAGGATCACTCTAAGAGTTGGCAGCACACGAGTCTGATTACAGATATGACAATCCACCACACTTTTATTGAGCACCTGCTATCTGCCAGGCACTGTGCTAGGTGCTGAGGATAAAAAGATGTGCTAGAGAGCGTCCATCCTCAGGGTTCACAGTCCAGTGGGGAAGAGAGACCCCTAAACAGATCATTTTAAACTAATGTGGAAAAGCCATGGAAGAGCCATGCCCCGGGGCTATGGGGACACATAACCCAACCCAGGGTGCAGGAGGGTCACTGAGGCTCTCTGGAGCATGTGACAACAGCACAGTGCCTTCAAGGATAAGAAGGATAAACCAGGCTGGCTGGTGGCAGGGATCCCAAGCAGAGGGACCAGACTGGTGCAAAAGTATGGTGGCTTGAAGCTGCATGGTTTGGGCGGGGGGCTGCCAGCAGTAGGGTATTGTCTGGCTTTGTTGGCAGGTGGGGCTAGAGAAATAGAGCACGTTGGGGTCATGGAGCAACTTGAGAGGCTCTGACTTGAACACAGGTTAACCAGAGGCACTTGAGAGATTGCATGCAGAAGAGGAGGGCTCGTGTTTGTGAACTAGCTTGTCAAGAACGACTGGAACAATTCGAGTGCCTGCTCCATGCCAGGTCGGTGCTGGCCTCTTGATGGGTATTATTCACATTTTAAGGAGGTTTGAGTAGTTTGGAGTCCTTGCTTGGATCTCCCCCTGGACACACCTGGTGGGGGAGGCTGAGAGGACCCAGTGAACGGCAGACCTGGCTTGAGGCAAT
Source organism: Tapirus indicus (assembly GCA_031878705.1). NCBI lineage: Eukaryota > Metazoa > Chordata > Mammalia > Perissodactyla > Tapiridae > Tapirus > Tapirus indicus. Next base: position 54,614,056 of record CM062932.1, read on the forward strand.
CCTGGGCCCACCCCTCGCGCCAGCACAGGAAGGAGGGTGGCGGCGCGCGCAGCCGATTGCCGTCGGGGCAGTGCGGTGGCTCACCGCCCAGGGTCTGGAGGAGGGAGGGCGGCGGTCCGGGCAGGGGGCTAAGAGGCCACCCCCGGCCCGGGGCAGCCGGGCACCCGAGTCTGGAGCCTGGAGGGGTGGGGAGGCGCCGCACCCGGGGCTGGACTGGAGGGGGCTGGCTCCTCCCCTGCCCCCGCAGCCGTCGGTCGGGGCGCAGAGCCGGGCGCCGCGGGAGTCGCAGCCTTTTCCGGGGGGCGGGCCCGGCGGCGGCGGCAGCGCCCCGGCTCCTGCCCCGACAGGTGCGCGCCGCGCGCAGGAATGCGGCCGGCCTGACTCACCAGCGCCTCCTTCCTACCTGCCGCCCGCCCCATAAAGCGGCCCCCTCCCGCCGCCGCCCGCCACCCGCCCTCCCTGCAGCCCGCCCTCCGGACAGTCCCGGCTCGGCCGCGCGCGCCTGCAGCCGGAGCCGCCGAGCGGAGCCCAACGCGGGGAGGGCGCGAGTCCGCCCAAGGTAGGTCCAGCTTGCGACCGCGGCCGGCGCCAGGGGCACGGACGCAGGGCGGGAGAGCGCTCGGGGTCGCCGGGCCACACCCCGCCCGCCCCTCCAGTGCCCCGCGCCGCCAGGGCTGGGCGCCCATTCTGGGTCCTCGGAGGCGAGGAGGAGAAAGTGGGTGCCCACCCAGCCTGGGCAGCCGCAGGGGAGCCGGTCCGGAGGGCCGAGTGGCTATTGTTTCCTCGGCTCTTGGCCTTCCTGAAGGCTGGCAGGCCCTGGCCCCCTCTGCCTCTGCTGCCCAGGGCGGGTGCCCAGCCTGCTAGGGTGCGCCCAGGGGGCAACTGGGGGCAGAAGGGCAGGGGGGCTGGAGAAGGCTCTTGGCCATCAGACCTCTGGGCTAGAGGAAGGCAGCAGGAGAGAGGCCTGGGCTTGGGTGGGTGTGTGGGAGAAATGGGCAGAGGCCAGCGGCTGCTGGCAGGCCTACTGGGCTGGGCCCCTCCAGAGTTTGCAAAGAAGGTGGGGGAAGCAGCCAACTAGAGGCAGAGGCCCTCTCTGTTGGGCTGGGCAGGGCCTACTGTGTCGGTGCCATAGTCCATCTGGTGTCTGGGGAGTCCCTGACTCTCCTCTTCTCTTGGCTAAGCACTTGCCTGCCCTCCTTCCAAAGTCGGCTCAGGACATCCTTCCTCCAGGAAGCTCTCCTGACCTCACCCAACAGCCTAAGTACAGTGCTCACCAGAGTAATCTCCTGCAGTGCCCACCTGTTTCTCACCCACTCAGCCCGTGGGTGGCCCTCTGGCCTCTGGGTCAGGGGCTCTAGATGGCTCCCAAGGGCAGGGGCTGGGCTTCTCCTTCTCCCCCGTGGCCTTGCCACGCCCTGAGCCTGAGGACTGGTCACAAGTGGCTTGGTTGTTACTGCCTCCAACAGAGGTGGAAGTGAAGGCTGAGGGTCTCCATCCTGGGGGCTGAGAGGAGAGAGGAGAGCAGGAGGGACAGCAGGGAAGCGGTGCCTGTCTCCTTGGCCCTGATTTCCGTGCGTGATAGAGCAGTTGAGGGGCCAGGTGATGGGAAAGCAGGAGGGGAGAGAGCTGTGGTGGGCTAAGCGGGGGTCCCGTGGGGTGGAGTGGGGAGAGCTCTGAGCCTATGTCTGCGTGGGTCACAGTGTGTCCATGCACGTTCACATCCCTGTGTGTGGAAGGCCTGGGTGTGCCACAGTGTGACAACATTCAGGGTGGCAGTCACATACTCCCGGGACCGGACTGGTACACAAAAAAGCCCAGCAGCCTGGTGGGACCCAGGGTGACCCGGAGAGCCCGCAGTGGCCACATCTTCTGATAAGCCCACAATCCATATTTTATGTAAAATCTCATTGTTTTTAACATCAACAAGTACTTTTAAAACTTTTAAAACACAAGTCCAACAAAACACTCTTGAGTGCATGACTAGCCCCCCTAACTGCCCTTTTGTAGCCTCTGAAGATAATGTGGAGGTTAAATGGGGAGTCTGGGCTGCCTGGGTCCCATCCAGGCTTCCCCACTGCTGGCCACAGGAGGGGAAGCCCTGTAGCTTTGTGCCTTTGTCTGGGAAATGGGGATAATGCAATCATCCCCCACTGGGTTTCTGTGCAGATTAAAGAGCAATCCTGTATGTGAAGTGCTGGGTGCACGCCTGCCGTGTGCCCAGCCTGTGGGCACGAGAAGGTGAGTAAGAGCCAGGGTCAGCCTCCAGAGCCGTACCTGCGTGTGTAATGGTGCCCCAGGGAGGCCGAGTCTGCAGTCTTATTGTGTAGCTCATGGGTGTGGTGCCTCTGCCCTGAGGCTGTAAGAAAGTCATTTCCTCCAAGGAGCACCCCCTCGGCTGGCTCCGGGCTCCTTTACCTCAGCCCCATAGAGGGTGGCTCCTCCCCAGCTGGCTCTGCCTGTGGATGTGTTGGAGCTGCTTGTGGCCTCCTGGGGGCCACATGCCTTAGAGGGAGGCAACGCCTTCCTGTCCCCCCCAGGACTCCCCAGCACTCCCCCCCAGACTCCTTGAGGCTACCCCTGCCTCACAAGCTGGGGATTGAGAAAGGATCCAAGGACAGTGGGCCAGTGGGCATGGCGTGGTCTTGGGCCACTAGGAGGACTGGCCATAGAGAAAGAGGCCAGGGCCCTGTCCTTTGTTCTCAGCTCTGCAGGCCTGGTGGCTCTGTCCAGCCCCCTTCTCTTCCTGGGGCACCAGCAGGCTGCCCATCTTTTAAAAGCCCTCAGGGATGCCCTTGCCTGCCCTGAAGGTCAGATTGCTGATGAGTTGAGAAGGCAGACGGGGCTCCTGGGGTGGCTGGCACTGTGTATGTGTTTGAGTGGGCAGAAGGGGCTTGTAACCTGGCTCCAGGCTAACTTTTGAAAGGGTCAACTGCTCAGGGGCCCTAAAACTCAACTCTGGGGCAGGCAGAAGTGGGGGTTAGGACAGGGGACCCCACCTGTGATGGGCCAGACAGCCATTGCAGAGCCTAGCCAAGCACAGGAAGCCACCTCGTCCCCTCCCCAGGCCCCAGATATTGGGAGGGGCCCTTCTCCTGGCCGCACCCCCTCACCAAAGGGCAAGTAAGCCAGGACAGAGAGTGGGCGGGAAGGTAGAGCCAGGCCCTCTAGGGTGGCCCCCCTGTTGGGTGGCCCTATCCCTACTAAGCCTGACCCAGGCCCACTGGGGTCCGGAAGGCAAAGGCCGGGTAAGCCTTGCCCTGCCCTCATGGAGACCAGCACAAGAGACCTGGCGTTGGGACAAGCTCAGAGCCCAGAGTCCTCAATGGCAAGAAGGTGGGGGCCTCCCTGGGCAGGTTGCAGGCCTGCAGGATATCTAGAACCCCAGAGATGGCAAGGAAGGGGGCAGTGGAAAAGAGGAATCAGGGGCTCTGGCCCTGCCACTCACAGGCTGGGTGGCCTTGGAACATCACCAGAGTTCTCAGAGCCTCAGTTTCCACACCTGTGCAATGGGAATGGTGGAACTCTGACGGGGACCCAGTGGGCTAATGGCATGGACCAGGGCTGTAGAGGCGTTGTGTGTCGGTTGTTGTTCTTATACAGGAGGAAGAGGATGGCAGGGCTGCGTCCCAGCCTGTGGACCAGGCTGCTGCTGGCAGCCCTGCTGAGTGTGAGCTTCCCCGGGGACATGGGTGAGTCCGGCACACCCCTGCAGCACCCCTCTTGGCAGGGGCACACCTTTCAAGGCACTGCCCTCACACAGGGGCCTCTCACGGGGTGTCTTGCCCAGACACTCACTCAGCCATTCAACAAACGACCACCACCCACTTAGAGGGCTAGGGAACCAAGAGCCTGAACTGTGTGGCCTGAGAACACCGAAGGGAAGGAGACTTGGTCTAGAGGGAAGAGAAGATGCCCATTCAGAGAACAGAGGCACTCGCAGGGTATGCTGAGGCCTCGAAAGTGGAGTCAAAATGCTTTATAGGAATTTGGAGGAGAGAGACCAGGACTCATCACCTGCTCTCTGAGTGTCTGCAGTCCGCAAAGGGCTAGAGCCAGCTCCTACCAATAAAATGTTGCCTGTCAATGGAGGCCATGTTGATAGCTTGAAATATACCACGGTGGGACTATTTACACCGTGGAAATTGGCAAATGCTGCAAGTCAGGGCTTCTCCTGCCTCACCAGAGCCATTGTTGAATATCAACAATGCAACAGTGCGCCATTGCTTGGAGCCCAGGAGACCACCCACTGTACCCTGGGCACACATAGTAGGTCCTTAATGTAATTTTAACCGAACAGAACCAAAGGGAATCTCAATAACCACTGGGGAAACTCTGGAGTTTTACCTTATTCATTTACTAATGACCTACTGTGTGCCAGGCCTTGCACTAGGCACTGGGGACCCAGTGATAAACAAGACAGAGGATCAGGCAAGGGGGACGGCCAGGGTGTCCCTGCCAGCAAATGGGCCAGTGCTTCTGTCTCAGCCCGCACTATCCTTCGCTCTGGACGGGAGCAGAAAGTTCCAGGTTTGAGACCTGACTCTGCCCATTTCTAGCTGTTTTCTCCTCTGTAAATTGGAGGAGAATCCCTACCTCTCTCAAGTGAGGGTGCAGGTGGAAAAGGGCTTGGTCGTTGGTGAGGTCCATCTCAATGTGTCTGCCTGTCTCTGCCCGCCAGCGAACCGCTGCAAGAAGGCCCAGGTGAAGAGCTGCACGGAGTGCATCCGCGTGGACAAGGACTGCGCCTACTGCACTGATGAGGTGAGCTGCTGCCTGCCGGCCTGCCTTCCAGAGCCAGGCGCCTGCCTGGGTTGCCTCCCCGACCTGGGTGCCCCACCTTGCCACGCCCCACCCCTGGGTCTGGCCAAGTCCACACTTGCCACACCCTCAGCCCAGCCTCCGGCCAGGTGGGTGTAGGAGAACAGGCAAGGGTCAGGAAAGTCTGGGGGAATAAATCCAGAGTTGGGACAGGCAGGATATGGGCACTGCCCCCCTGAGCCCATCTCCTTCCGGCCAGATGTTCAAGGAACGACGCTGCAACACCCAGGCAGAGCTGCTGGCTGCGGGCTGCCGGCTGGAGAGCGTGGTGGTTATGGAGAGCAGCTTCGAGATCACAGAGGTGCCCGGAGCAGGGGTCAAGGGAGGTGGGCCCTCCATGCTCAAGGCTGGCAGTTTATGGGGGTCCGCTGTGTCCCCTGGCTGGGCTGAGAGGCTCCCCATCAGGTCTCTGGAGTGACCTTCCAGCCAGCTGTCCCCCTCCCCTGGACACAGGAGACCCGGATTGACACCACCCTGCGACGCAGCCAGGTGTCCCCCCAGGGGCTGCGGGTCCGCCTGCGGCCCGGCGAGGAGCGGCACTTTGACCTGGAGGTGTTCGAGCCCCTGGAGAGCCCTGTGGACCTGTATATCCTCATGGACTTCTCTAACTCCATGTCTGACGATCTGGACAACCTCAAGAAGATGGGGCGGAACCTGGGTACAGCTGGGCCAGCCTGGAGGACAGTGGGGCAGGGGATGGAGAGGGTGGCCTCACCCAGCTGGCTGGCCACCGCTCAGGAGGCCCAGCCTCAGGACAGCTGCACCCACCCCACAAGGGAGGACAGGACATGAACATCTGAGCTTCTAAGAACTCCCTCCCCCAATTCTCAGGGGAGGGTACCAGCCTGACCCCGGTAACTACTCAGGACTTCAGAGAAGGCCCAGGCCTGGTGGGCAGCAGAGCCCTCTGGCCCTGAGAAGAAGGCAGCCAGTGTTGTGAGGCTGAGGAAGTCCTGCCCTGCAGACAGAGCTGGTTGAGTTCTCTAGCCACCCATCTCCAATTTGTTCCATGTGTGACTCGGGGTCCCCCGAGTCCCATTTCCCTCATCTGTAAATAGGGATGAGGGCTACTGTGAGCATGAACTGATGTCCAACATGCAAAGTGCTGACAATGGGTGGTTATTCTCCGTCTTCCTCCTTCCCGAGCCAGCCCCCGGCCCCCTGTGTTGATGTGGGGGTGTTGGGGCTCAGCTGCCTCCTCTTTTTCTTATTGACACTCAGCCCGGGTCCTGAGCCAGCTCACCAGTGACTACACTATTGGATTTGGCAAATTTGTGGACAAAGTCAGCGTCCCTCAGACAGACATGAGGCCTGAGAAGTGAGTGACCAAGTGGGCGGGGGTCCTGGCTGTGTAGCCTGCCTTCTCTTCACCCAGGCACTTATAAGTCTTCTGGTTGAAATGAACCAAGGGGACAGTCCCTAGAGAGGGTGAGCACAGGGGTATGTGGGGCTTCTCCCCCTGACTCTCTCTCTCCCTCCTACCTCTGCCCAGGCTGAAGGAGCCCTGGCCCAACAGTGATCCCCCCTTCTCCTTCAAGAATGTTATCAGCCTGACGGAAGACGTGGACGAGTTCCGGAGTAAACTGCAAGGAGAGCGGATCTCAGGCAACCTGGATGCCCCTGAAGGAGGTTTCGATGCCATCCTGCAGACGGCCGTGTGCACAGTAAGTGCCAGGGAGGGTCCTGCCAGCCTTGACCAGGGCTGTGCTTCTCTACAAGGGCGCGAGCTGCCCACTGGCCTTCTCTGGTGCCCAGCTTGGAGGCCCCCATGCCCTGAGACAAGCTCAGACCCTCTGGGTGGCCCTCAGTTACAACTCGGGTTTAGATATGCTGGGAGCGAAGGTCCCGGCCTGAGCAGTCACAGCCTGCTTTTGTATTGGCCAGCGAGGCAGACATGAGTCCTGGGATTCTGGAATCTTCAGTACCCTGAGGCCAGTCTCTCACCCAATCTCCCTGCTAATGCCAGTCCCAGCACAGTTGGAGACTGAGCAGCTGAAAAGGGCACTTATTTTTATATGCATATCAATTTTTTCATTTTGAAAATAATATACCCATATTACAGACAAGTTGGAAAACAAAGAACAGAAATTGGCCATAATTTCACCATCATCAGACAGCCAGCCCCTTGATATCCCACCAGCATATATTTTTCCCTTTTTCTTATTTTATATAGTTGGAATCAGTGTACTTATAGTAACACTATCATAAACATTTTCTCTTGTCATACATGGTTTTCAAAATCACTCCATATATTTCTCTAACAAATTGCTGCGCACTGCTGTACCTGTTCTAACTGGCTTTTTTCATTTAACATTGCACGGTGTACATTTTCATATGCGGTTAAAATATTCTCGAAGAGGGAGTAGCAGCTTGAGGGGACAGACAGATGAACCTGGTTCAAATCTTGCATGGTGCCACTGTGTGCACAGACCCTGCATCCACTTCCCATTGCCCATCGCTGGTTTCTGTTTTTCACTGTTTCCACTCCTGTGCTGTCTGCCACATGTGTCATTCATGATGGTGGCATGCTGTCAGTCCTGTGGCCTAGCTGAGCCCTGTGTTGGGAACCACTTTCACTGTTGTACACGATGCTGCGATGAATGGCCTCAGCAGGCAGCCTGTTCAATAGGCATCCCTTCCTTGCTCTCCCTAGAGGGACATCGGTTGGCGCCCTGACAGCACCCACCTGCTGGTGTTCTCCACCGAGTCGGCCTTCCACTACGAGGCTGACGGTGCCAACGTGCTGGCCGGCATCATGAGCCGCAATGACGAGGAGTGCCACCTGGATGCCACAGGCACCTACACCCAGTACAAGATGCAGGACTACCCATCTGTGCCCACCCTGGTGCGCCTGCTCGGCAAACACAACATTATCCCCATCTTTGCCGTCACTAACTACTCCTACAGCTACTACGAGGTGCGGGGACAGGGGCCTCACTGGACGACAGGAGGGAGGGGTCGGGGGGATCCATGGAACTTCTCAGACACCCTTCCTTCCTCCCTCCCAGCCCTTCCTTCCCTAAACTTTTGGCCCCCCAAGGATGGGCCCTGGTGGGAAGGGGAGGTCATGTGCCCATGCCCCAACCCAACTCTAGAGGCTTAGAGGGCAGGCTCTGGAATACACCACCAGGCTCCAGGCCTTACCTTTCCCATCTGCAAAGTGGAGATAACCCCAAAGCTGTTGTCTGGATTCAATGAGATGATACTTGTCAAGGCTTAGCCCAAGCCTGGCATTCTCTCCTACAGAAGCTGCACACATACTTCCCTGTCTCCTCCCTGGGGGTGCTGCAGGAGGACTCATCCAACATCGTGGATCTGCTGGAGGAGGCCTTCAACGTGAGGGGCGGTGCGGGCTCGAGTCTGAGTCCTTCTGGGGCAGGGCTGGAGAGGAGGTGGAATGGGCCAAGGATATCTCAAGTCAGGGTTGAGAAATAGGATAGGCCAGGGAGGAAGGGTCTCTGCTGCCTGAGAGCCCACCTGGGCTTGGCCCCAGGCTGCTGTGGGCTCTGCCACCTTGATCCCCCACCACTCCAGTCTTCCATGCAGGTGGGGATGGAGCACAGCCAGGCTGGGCCAGAGTGGGTGAGCCCAGGCTCCCCCCAGACCACTGATCACCTGCCTTCTTTTAGCGCATTCGCTCCAACCTGGACATCCGGGCCCTGGAAAGCCCCCGAGGCCTGAGGACAGAGGTCAACTCCAAGATATTCCAGAAGACCAAGACAGGGTCCTTTCACATCCGGCGGGGGGAAGTGGTACGCCTCTGTTGCACCACCCTGCAAGGGGGGCTCTGCCTGAGCAGAGGTCAAGAGTGTGGCCTCCAGAGTCAGGCAGGCCGGGGTTCGAAGACCCCTTGGTCAGCCACTTGGATGAGCTTGGCACCTTCTTTGGCTTCTTCTCATCTGTACAGCAGGGATTAATCAGCAAGGAGCTCAGAGGGTTGCTCAGATGAGTGAATGGGCCAAAGGAGGCTCTTATTACTGTCGTTGCTATTGTTTTGTGACTGTGCCTGGAAGGAGCAAGGTTTCAGTCCAGAGGAAGGGCGGGCAGGGGGCTGGGCATCAGGGACCAGGCACAGAACCTCAGGTCATCCCCAGCAGGGCCTGCCCTGACTGACACTGGTGTCCCTGCAGGGCACATACCACGTGCAGCTGCGGGCCGTCGAGGATGTGGACGGGATACACGTGTGCCAGCTACCAGAAGGGGACCAGAAGGGCAACATCCATCTGAAGCCCTCCTTCTCCGATGGCCTCAAGATTGACGCGGGCATCATCTGTGACGTGTGCTCCTGTGAGCTGGTACGATGCGGCCCCGCCAGGTGGTGGTGGGGTGCTGAGCCAACCGCCCCGGGCCCTGAGTAATGAAGCAGAGCCTCCTGGGCCACATCTCCCTTGTGGGGTGCCTTGAGGGGCAGAGGCAGCAGTAGTGTCCAGTGGCCCTGGGCCCTGGGCACACTCCCTCCAAACACCCACCACAATCTCATTCCAGCGAAAAGAGGTGCGGTCAGCTCACTGCAGCTTCAACGGAGACTTCATGTGTGGACACTGCGTGTGCTATGAGGGCTGGTGAGTGCGCAGGAGTGAAACTGGCACCCGGCTGGGCCGCTGCAAGGCCCTGACCCTGGGCACACCACATATCCCTGGCTGAGCCCCAGAAAGGGCTAGGAAGGGGACACACCCAATTCTTAGATGGATCCAGTTCAAAGCACTTTGAAATACGTAGATATATAGTCATGCACCACACAATGATGTTTGGGTCTACACTGGACCGCATACACGATGGTGGTCCCATAAGATCAGTACCATACAGCCTAGGTGTGTAGCAGGCTACACCATCTGGGTTTGTGCAAGTACACTCTATGATGTTCGCACGACGACGAGATCGCCTAGCGATGCATGTCCTTGTCCTTGTGCCATGCCTGACTGTATAGGATATCTCTGGGAAGATGTGCAAGAATCAGGACAGTGGTAGCTATCAGGGTGTGGGGACTGGGTGTCAGGGGCCAGCATGGAGGGAGACCTACTTTTCACTCCATACCTTCTGTCCCTTTAGTCTTCTGGACCACTTGCACCTGTTACCTAATCAGAAGTGAGCTTGTCAGAGAATGTTAGTGAGGGCTTTTGTTTTAGCTCCAGGACATTAAATAAGTCTGTCACAACTTGAGGGAGGGACATTGGGAGGGTCTCGGGGGACTGAGGTTTGAATCTCAGCCCGGCCACTGGTGTTCGCATGACTTGGACCCACCGCAGCCCTCTCAGAGCCTCAGTTTCTTCATCTGTAAAATGGGATGGTAAAAGTCCCAGCCTTCCTTCTGGGCTGTGTGAAGTGACTGGCTCCTCCTGCAGGAGTGGCAAGACCTGTAACTGCTCCACTGGCTCGCTGAGCGACACGCAGCCCTGCCTGCGGGAGGGTGAGGACAAGCCGTGCTCCGGGCGAGGCGAGTGCCAGTGCGGGCGCTGCGTGTGCTATGGCGAAGGCCGCTATGAGGGTCAGTTCTGTGAGTACGACAACTTCCAGTGTCCCCGCACCTCTGGATTCCTCTGCAACGGTGAGCTCGGCAGCCACAGTGGCCGGTGCTGGGGGGTGTGGGGCAGCGAGGGTGGCCTGGGTGCCCAGCCCCTGCCCTGCCCCCTGGCTCTCCTGTCAGGACCCGGGTTGAGGGGGGCCAGGCTGGGAGCCACATTCCCCAAGTTCAGGCCCAGCCCTCCTCCAGACTCCCTGAGTGCCTCCAAGTCCAGCCCCAACCTGGACCTCTGTCCCTCTCTACACACTTGATGCCCAAGGCCCCTGCCAGCGCAACATTCACCTCATGTTTAAGACCTCGACTTTTCCTGAGGTCCTCCAGTCTGTAGCCACCCCCTTCCTCTCCCATCTTATTTGGGTGGGTACCATCCAGCTCAACCCTCAGTGGTTGCTGGTATATGGCATGGCAATCTTTCCTTTCTTGGAAGATCCTATATTTCTACAGGCAGGACCTGCAGTTATGTGTCCTCTGTAGCCCCCAGGGCCTAACACAGTGTGGCCAGGGCTTCTGAGCTGGGCAGGGGTCACAGAACCCAGACAGGAGCCACATGGAAGAATGAGTGGAAATCCACTCCTCAAATACTTATTAAGCCCCAACTGTATACTTGCCACTGGGGATGGAGCCCCAGTGTTCTACCTTTTCCTCTGTTCTTGCTTTTGTCTGCTATTTCTCTGCTCAGAGAAATGGAAGGAGCACCCAGTAGTCTGGAAAAAAGCAGACATTTGACACAGGGGGAGCTTTGAGAGGAAGGGAGGGAGATGCTGCTGGGAAGGAGGCAGGGCCATAGCCTGAGGGGTTTGGGTTCTAGTCTAGTCCAAACTTTTTCTTAAAGGGCCAGAAAGTAAATATTTTCAGCTTTGTGAGCCATATGGTCTCTGTCACAACCAGTCAGCTCTGCCATTTTTGCAGGACGCAGCTATAGACAATATGTAAACAAATGAATACGGCTGTGTTCAAATAACAATTTTGCAAAAAACGGGTGGTGAGCCAGTTGGGACCCACAGGGCAGAGTTAATCTAACCCCTAGTCTAAGGATATTGGACTTTATCCTTTGGGCAAAAGAGAGTCATTGTTGGTTTTAATTTCATTTTCCAGCTCTTTTTTTGGTATCCAGCCACCTTGCTAAACTCACTTATGAAATCTAATAATTTATCTGTAGATTCTTCTTGATATTTTGTGACATTCCTAATACTTGCAAATAATGACAGTTTTATTTCTTACTTTCCAGTACATATATGTTTTATTTCTTTTTCTTGCCGTATTGCATTGGCCAGGACTCATTAGAGGTTCTTAAACAGGGGAGCCACGTGATTGGATTTGTGTTTTGGGATGCTCACTCTGGCTGCAGAGTGGATGGTAGAAGGCGGAATGAAGCAGGAGAGACGTTGGGAAGGAGACTCCAAGAAAGCAAGGAAGAGATGGCTCTGCCCCTGGCTGGAGACATCCTAGCTCCCAAGGCTCAGTTCCCATAGGCCCTCCCCAGCAGATGGGCAGCCTGGACTGCAGGTGTGAATGTGGCTCTCCTTTCCCTTCCCTCCTCTTCTCTGCAGACAGAGGACGCTGCTCCATGGGCCAGTGTGTGTGTGAGCCTGGCTGGACAGGCTCAAGCTGTGACTGTCCCCTCAGCAATGCCACCTGCATCGACAGCAATGGGGTAGGCCTGGGCAGGAGGCAGGCAGTGCAGGGTGGCAGAGGGGGCCCCAGTCAGGACCATCCACCCTCTCAGACAGGGATGAGGGTACAGCTGGCTCACTGGTGCCTCCGCTTGTCCCAGGGCATCTGTAATGGGCGTGGCCACTGTGAGTGTGGCCGCTGCCACTGTAACCAGCAGTCGCTCTACACGGACACCATCTGCGAGATCAACTACTCAGCGGTGAGGCCAGAATCGCTGGGGTGTGGGCATGGGAACCCTGGGCACGAGGCAGGGTGGACAGGAAGGGCTGAGCCTGGTGCCGCAGGAGCCGGCCAAGGGTGTGAGGTTGGGGGAGTGGGCCTGGCAGAGGCCCGCCCCGCACAGCGCCCGTCTGCTCCTCCTCTCCCATCCAGATCCGCCTGGGCCTCTGCGAGGACCTGCGCTCCTGCGTGCAGTGCCAGGCCTGGGGCACTGGTGAGAAGAAGGGGCGCATGTGCGAGGAGTGCAACTTCAAGGTCAAGATGGTAGATGAGCTTAAGAAAGGTATGGGGCCAAGGACCAGGGGTGCTGAGAGCCTAGGCAGAGGGGCATCTGACGGGTGAGGGGGATCACTCATCTGGGCAGGGGTATAGAGCTGGGCAGGGGACTCCTAATCCAGGTTGAGATCACACAGTCAAGAGAGAGGTTCCAGGGGCCGGCCCGGTGGTGTAGAGGTTAAGTTCAGTGTGCTCTGCTTTGGCGGCCTGGGTTGGTGAGTTTGGATCCCAGACGCGGACCTACACCACTCATCGAGCTGTGCTGTGGTGGCGACCCACATACAAAATGGAGGAAGATGGGCACAGATGGTAGCTCAGGGCCACCAAAAAAAGGGGGGCGGGTTCCAGACTCAGGAGAGGTCACAGAACCCAGACAGGGCACACAGACCCAGGCAGGGGGCACGGCTGGGTAGGGACCAAAGAGTCTGGGGAGGAGGTGCCTGGCTTGGGCAGGAGGCACATAGCTGGGCAGGGGATGAACAGAGCAGGGGCACATGATGGGGCCATGAGAGCACACAGCCTCCCCTCCTCTAGGTCAGATAAATGTTCTAGAAGCCAAGCTTCTGAGTGATGCCCAGGACGAAGAAGTGGGGAGCACAGATTGGCAGACTTTGAGGCTCCTGGGCAGCGGGCAGAGCAGCCCCCACCTCGTCCCATCCCTGTGCACAGTTCGCTGGGGACTTGCATTCTTCCCCAGGGAGGTGCTTCCTACCCTGTGGTAGGTGGGTGGGCCCCAGAGTAGGGGACACCTCACCAGGCCCTGGGGTGCTCCAGCGTGGGGTGGGGGTGCCCTGCTGACCATCTGTGGGTGCAGCGGAGGAGGTGGTGGAGTACTGCTCTTTCCGGGACGAGGATGACGACTGTACCTACAGCTACACCGTGGAGGGTGATGGCAGCCCCGGGCCCAACAGCACTGTCCTGGTGCACAGGAAGAAGGGTGAGCTGGCGGCCAGGTTGGGGTGGAGGGCTGGGAAGGCACCTGTCAGATCCAGGGTGGGGGAGCACCACCTCCCTCCTCCTCTCCTTTCCTCCCCAGACTGCCCTCCCGCCTCCTTCTGGTGGCTCATCCCCCTGCTCATCTTCCTTCTGCTGCTCCTGGCACTGCTGCTGCTGCTCTGCTGGAAGTACTGTGCCTGCTGCAAGGTGAGAGCTCCCCCAGGGTCCCCACCTCCCCGGGGTCCCCCCAACCAGAGTCCTCATAGGTGGCAGAGGCCAGGTAAACGCGGGTCTTCTGCTCAGCTCTAGCGCCCTCCACACCCCAGCTCCTCTCCTCTGCTAACCATCAGTGGCCGGATACCTGGGAGCACCTGCCCTGGGGTCAGCAACGTGCAAAGGGCCGTGGGAGCCAGGAGGGAAGGAAGGGCCCTGACCCCCAGGAGCTGACAGTCTCACTGGGGAGAACAGACAAGAGACAGGAAAGCATGGAGGATGGCATGGCCAGAATACTGAATTCTGGGCAGAGGAAACACTCTAGTGACCCCAGTCTTGTGGGTATTAATTAGTATGAGTTACAAAGAAAGAGTCCAGTGATCAAATACATTTGAGATACAAGTTTCTTCTCTGCAGGACTTCTCAGAGCCTTTGATCTAGTTGTATGCATAGTGAAACTATAAGAGGGACCTGGGGAATGAATTCAGTGCTTCCCAAGTGGGTTTGATCACAGAACCTTTACAGAGTATCTGGCAAGACCAGGGTCCCACGGCACAAACTTTGAGAATCCTCTGTCCCCATCACCCTCTATACATACCCTGGATGCCCCACACCTAGATCCCTGCAACTGTCTGGATGTCCTGGTGTCTGGCGAAGGCACTGTTGCCCCTGGACCATTGGCATGGGGGGGTGGTGCTGGAGGGGCTTATCTGGGCTGGAGCAGCTGTCCCAGCCCTTGTCCCCCTCACCTTGTCTCCTAGGCCTGCCTGGCACTTCTCCCTTGCTGCAACCAAGGTATTGTCCAGCATCAGTGGGGCTCTGACCACTCTTTTCCCCAGCTTGTGGGGGGACCGTGGGGGCTGTGTGTGGAACAGAGGTGGGAGGATCTGGGGTCCCACCTGAAGGGATGCGCCTGGGAGAGTCTAGCGAGGGGCCCCATGCTGAGGACTCTGTCCGGCAGGTCACATGGTGGGTTTCAAGGAAGACCATTACATGCTGCGGGAGAACTTGATGGCCTCAGACCACCTGGACACGCCCATGCTGCGCAGTGGGAACCTCAAGGGGCGTGACACGGTCCGCTGGAAAATCACCAATAACGTGCAGCGGCCTGGCTTTGCCACCCACGTGGCCAGCACCAACCCCACGGAGCTGGGTGAGGGCTGGGGCTGGGCACTACGGCTCTTAGCAGTGCACTTGGGGCCTGGGGCACATTCACCCCTGTTCTCAGTCCAGATCACACCATTCCTGTTTCCCCTGGATGTTGGGTGCAGTCACAGGCCTGCCACCTTCTACCCTTCCCGATGGTGCTACAGGCCTTAGGCTCCCAGCCAGCCAGTTGCCACCTATCCTAGCAGGGCTCCTGGAGGGGGCTTCTGGGGTGCCCATCGTGCAGGGGGCTGACAACCCCCATCCCTGCCTGCCCCTAGTGCCCTACGGGCTGTCCCTGCGCCTCGCCCGCCTTTGCACTGAGAACCTGCTGAAGCCCGACACTCGAGAATGTGACCAGCTGCGCCAGGAGGTGGAGGAGAATGTAAGGGCCAAAGAAGCCGATCCTGGGACAGCCAGCATCTCTGGGTGTGGGTGTGATCCAGGTGGTGGGGGAGCAAAGGGAAAGTGGCCATGGAACCTGGATTTTTCTGGATAGGAAAGAGGGGCTTTCTTAGTTAGACATGTGCCTGTCTGGGGGTCATCCTGGGATCTCTTCCCTGTGAATGCTTCCAGAAGGGGACGAGGCAATGGGCATGCCCCCAGCCAACCTGGGAAGTCCTCTGGGCCTGGACGGCTCTGGGTGGAGAGGCTCACCCAGGGCCCCAGCCTCACAGCACTCCCTTGCCTGGCAGTTGAACGAGGTGTACAGACAGATCACAGGCGCGCACAAGCTCCAGCAGACTAAGTTCCGGTGGGTCCTGGGTGCCCAGGTTTGGGTGGGGGAGCTGCCCAAATAGCCATCCAGGGGATCTCTCCCAAGCAGATCGTGCCTCCACCCCAGGGACCATCTGGCTCACGGTCCCCTCTTTGTCTCCTACAGGCAGCAGCCCAACGCCGGAAAAAAGTGAGTTGAAGACATATGGTGGGACAGCCCCAGCCCCAGCCATCTGCCCCCTGCCCCATCCCAGCCCCCATCCCCGCCCCATCCCCATCCCTTAGGAAGGGAGAGCAGTACGTGTCTGTCGTGGGTTAGGACCTTCCCTTAGGAAGGGAGAGCAGTACGTGTCTGTTGTGGGTTAGGACCTTCACGCAACAAATACTGATGTGAAGCCCTCACTATGAGCCAGCCCGTGTACTAGGACAAGCAAAATGCAGGGAATGAAAGGGACCCAGTCCCTGCCCTCATACCGGCGAGTACCAGGGATAGCCCTCCTCCAGGGTCAAAGGCCTCAATCTTGGGGGCACCTCTGGGTGCCAGGCGGGTTACCAAGAAGACGGAGCAGCGGGTCACACCCTCTTTCCCAGTTCCTACTCCGAGTCCTGGCCCTTCAGGGGGAGAGTGAGGAGGGGGCCTCAGTGCAGAGAGAACAGAATGTGCAGGAGCAGAGTACAGCTCTCACAGAGCACAGCACTATCGATAAGAACCAATCAGACCAGCACTTGGAGGGCCTACAATGGGCCAGGCCTTGTGCTAAGGGCTTCATGTGCGGGGTTCGCTTATCCAGCGCTCTCAACCCAGTGAGGTAGGTACCATTGCTAGTCCTGTTTTGTAGATGAGGAAACCAAGGATCAGAGAGGTTAAGTAACTTGCCTAAGGTGACCTAGCTATCAAGAAATCGAGCCCGGATTTGAGCCCAGGCCGTCTGGCTTCAGTGCTCACACCCTTAGCATCTTTGCTGTCCTGCATCTACTCCTCGCATCACCAGCCCTCCTCGGTGAGGTGGGCACGGGTAACCCCATTTCACAGATGAGGACACTGAGGCTCAGGGAGGCACAGTGGCTTGGCTGAGCCTGTAGAGCGAGGTGGTGGGGCCAGCCTGGGCCTCCAGGACTGCCTGGTTCTAAAGACTGTGCTTTTTGCTGCCCCGCATCTTGTCCCGATGGGGAGAGGATGGGCAGAAGAGGTGGGCGCGGACAAGTGCCAGCCTCCTGGCCAGCTTGACACCTCCCCACCTGACCCCACAGGCAGGACCACACCATTGTGGACACGGTGCTGATGGCGCCCCGCTCGGCCAAGCAGACCCTGCTGAAGCTGACGGAGAAGCACGTGGAGCAGGGCGCCTTCCATGAGCTCAAGGTGGCCCCAGGCTACTACACCCTCACCGCAGACCAGGGTAGGTGGCAGTCTCCCTGCACCGCCCCCTCACACCTCCTGCCCCTGTGTGGCCCCCGACCCACGTCTGACTGCCCCCCACCCCCCACCCAGACTCCCGGGGCATGGTGGAGTTCCAGGAGGGTGTGGAGCTGGTGGATGTGCGGGTGCCTCTCTTCATCCGGCCTGAGGATGACGACGAGAAGCAGCTGCTGGTGGAGGCCATCGACGTGCCCGTGGGCACTGCCACCCTCGGCCGCCGCCTGGTAAACATCACCATCATCAAGGAGCAAGGTCAGTCAGGAGTGGGGAGCAGGGGGGCAAAAAGGGGGCTCTGGGGCCCCTCCTGGTATCCGAGTAGAAGTGGAGCCTGGCTGTGTGGCCTAGGCAGGTCACTTAACCTCTGTGAGCCTTGGTTTTTCCATCCGTATAATGGGTACCAGGCTCTTATGAGGGGTACGTGGCTGTGCATCTCTGCACGGTGCCTGGTAGTAAGCACTCAATATGGAAGCTTCTGGTAAAATCATCACAGGGTGCTGGGTCCTGGAGCCATCCTGCATCCCTCCCCTGTTCTTCTCTCCCTATGGCGTTTGAACTGAGGGGATTGAGTGGGCCTCCCTAGGATGCCAGGACATCAGAGCAGGAAGGGAACTGTGGGTTCACTTTGCCCAAGCCTATCTAGAATAGGGTGGGCAAGGCGTTGCACCATCAATACTCGAGTTGCTTTCCCTACCTGCTCCTTGGGGAACCCAGAGTTGTTGATAATGGTCCTTCTCGCATCCAGAGGGCCTGACCCCTCCTCCCCTCCTGCTCTAGGTCCCCAAGCCTTAGTCTTGCCTGCCCCAGCCATTGGTCTCACAGCCTCATCTCTGGTTCTGCCCCTGCCTGGCTTCCTTTCTCTGCCCTGACCATTCCAAGATGTCAGTTGGACACTGTTCCCACCCCCTCAAGTTTTTCTGGAAGAATTTTCCATCCCCTTCCTCTGCCCTCCCCAGGGAGCAGTGGGGTGAGGGGTGACAAGCAGACTCTGGGAGTCAGGGCCCGGCTGGGCCAGAGGGAGGGCGGGAATTGATAAGGACCCCCCTCACCGATGCCCGGGCTCCTTGCAGCCAGCGGGATAGTGTCCTTTGAGCAGCCTGAGTACTTGGTCAGCGGTGGGGAGCAAGTGGCCCGCATTCCCGTCATCCGGCGCATCCTGGACAATGGCAAGTCCCAGGTCTCCTACCGCACACAGGACAACACAGCCCAGGGCAACCGGGTAAGGCTCCATCCTGGGGTCGAGGGGCACAGCTCAGGGGCCCAGTGGAGCAGGACGCTACAGCTGCCTGACTCCCTGGATGCTGGTGGTGCCCCTGGCTGGCCTCCCAAGGACATGTCCACCTGCTCCCTGCAGCAGGGATGTCTTGCTCACCAGAAGCGCCAGTTACGCCCTGGGTGAGGCCCCATCACTGCCAGGGACTGAGACTGGGGACATGTTCAGACCAACTGTGTCCCCTTTCTAACAACCCAGGATCCACCAGGGCAACCAAACCCCTTATAGAGAAATGGACTCCCCCATCTGCCCCAGTCTGGGGACTTTGGGCTTCTTGAGGTGGGATCACAGGCCCCATGTCCCAGGCAGAGTCCCCAAGGGCTGTCACTATTTGCCTGGCAGACCCTCCCAGGGCCAAGCCGCAGGAGCTGCCCTTCAGGGCAGGGAGAGCCGTGTGCAGGCTCCAGTGTCCCCTTATCACTGGGCCCCAGTCTCAGGGAGCAGCCAAATCCAGGTGGTGGATGTGCTTGGTTTGCCTTACAGGTTTATTTGTTTTTCTGAATTTATTAGTAACATTTAAAAACTAAAAATATTCATATCAAAAATTCGCTTAAAAAGTAATAAAGTCTAGTCTCGCTGGGCCCACAGGCCCCTTCGGCAAACACAGGAGAGCCTGCACTCTGCGGGTCCCGGCAGCCGGGCTGCATCCTAGTCCCCTTCACTTCTTTTGATTGGTAGGAACAGTTCTCATTCCTGCTGCAAAGCTCCTGATAAACATTCCAAAGAAGAATGTATATGTCCATAAATTTCACTGCATATGCCCTAGTATACAAGAGATTCTGGCTATCCTATTATGCTTTTATAAAGATGCTTTGGTATTAATTACTTTTTAAAACATTTTTATTATTTCCCAACTTTTTATTTTGAAAAACTTCAAACCTGCAAAAAATGGAAAGACTAATAAAATTAGCACCCCTTTACCCTTTACATAGATTCACCAACTATTGATATGTGCTCTCTCTCTCTGTGTGTAGATAGAGGTATACACGCATGTACAGTATGT
The DNA here is from genome assembly GCA_031878705.1 of Tapirus indicus. Taxonomy (NCBI): domain Eukaryota; kingdom Metazoa; phylum Chordata; class Mammalia; order Perissodactyla; family Tapiridae; genus Tapirus; species Tapirus indicus. The sequence goes on from CM062932.1 coordinate 54,633,269, forward strand.
AGATATAGATCTATCTGTAGATCTGTGTCTCTACATCTGTAACTGTAGAGACAAAGGGAGGGAGCGTTGTGTTGTGTTTAGTTGTGTTTGCTGAACTATTCAAAGTAAGTTGTGGACTCCTGTAGACCCTGAACACTTCTGCAGGCCCCTGCTAAGAACAAGGCCATCCTGGGGCCGGCCTGGTGGCATAGTGGTTAAGTTCGCGCACTCCAGTTTGGTAGCCTGGGGCTCACAGGTTCGAATCCCGAGGGCGGACTGACATACCACTCATCAAGCCATGCTGTGGCAGCGTCCCACATACAAAACAGAAAGATGGGCACAGATGTTAGCTCAGGGCCAATCTTCCTCAACAACAACAAAAAAGAACAAGATCATTCTACATAACTACAGCATAATTACCAAATTTAAGAAACTTCCCATTGTATTAGTACCTAATAATTAGTCCATATTCAGATCTCCCCACGTTCACATGTCCCACTAATGTCCTTTATAGCTCCCCCCACACCCCGCAATCCAGGAAACAATCAGGATCTGGCATTTGCATTTTGTGGTCCTGTGGTTTTAGTCTCCCTTAATCTAGAATAATTCCCCAGCTTTGTCTTTTGTGACTTTGAGGTTTTTGAAGCGTCCCCCACCCCCCGGGTCAGTTGTCTTGCAGGTGACTCCTGCTTTTCTTACACCTCCTGTCTCACTTTCTGGGTTTTGCAGCATTTTAGTTTGTCCCCTGCTGCACAGTGGTCAGGCTAGCTGGGCACGGAATTGAAACCTTAGTTTGAAGCGCCACCTAGTGGTGTCATGTGAGACGGATTCCCCCCACACACCCGCGTTGCAGTTGATCCATCCCACACGTTAACCCACTCATCCTAGGACGCTGAAGAAAGCTCTAGGGCATTGAAAGAAGAAAGCTGGAGCTGATGGAAGCGCCCCACCCAGCAGGGGCCTAGGACCTGGGGCCTGGTGGGATCCCAGACTTCAGAGCCACAGTGTGAGGGACAATTCCTCCCTCCCTGGGTGGGGCCTGCAAATCCCAGCTCCCCCCCGGGGCTGAGAGTCTGCCTGTGTGGGACTGTCTGTATCTGCTGTGCATCCCTGTCTCTCTCTGTGCGTCAATTCAAATCCCAGCTCCATCACAACTACCTGAGTGAACTTGGGCAAATTTCTTCACCTCTGCATGCCTCAGTTTCCCCATCTATAAATGGAGACAGTAATATCTCAACCTTGCACTGCTGTGAGGAGTGAATGAGCTAATATTTGTAAAGTGCTTGACACATAGGAGGTGCTATATAAACATGAGCCATTTCGTGTCCACGTGCGACAGCCCATGTGTGATGGTCTCTGCAGTATCCATGAGGTCGGGGTGGAGCGTGTGGCTGTGACTCACCCCCCCAGGCCTGGTCTGATCCTGACCACTTCCCACTCCCAGGACTACATCCCTATGGAGGGCGAGCTGCTGTTCCAGCCTGGGGAGACCTGGAAGGAGCTGCAGGTGAAGCTTCTGGAACTGCAGGAGATGGACTCCCTCCTGCTGGGCCGCCAGACCCGCCGCTTCCACATCCAACTCACCAACCCCAAGTTCGGGGCCCGCCTGGGCCAGCCCCACTCAGCCACCATCATCATTGGGGACCCAGGTGGGCAGAGCCAGGGGTCAGCTTAAGCAGGTGGGGAAGGAGGAATGGGGGCCTCTCAACTAAGGCTGTCAGTCTTGGCAAGTAAAAATACAGGATGCCCACTTAAATTTTAATTTCAGATAAACAGCAAACACATTTGTAGTATTGTGTCCCATGCAATATTTGGGATATACTTATCCTAAAAAAGTATTTGTTGTTTGTTTGAATTCTGGTTTATCTAGGCATCTTGCACTTTATCTGGCCACCCTACTCTCCACCAGAGAGACTGGGGTCATGTTGTGGCCACCCTGCCTGCTGGTGGCGCTGTGAATCCCACCATTAGGCCTTAGCCCTTTGACATCTGCCTCAGTTCCAACTAAAATACAGGTGTTCCCAGAAGGGGTGAAACAGTTAGTTCTTATTGGTCCTTAGCCTCCAGTCTGGTGGTGTCTGTGAGCCCACCCCCAGAGGAGGCTTTCAGGAAAGATGGGAGAGGAGGGAGGAGGAGCAATGTGACATTGCCTTGGCTGCCAAGAGAGAAAGAGGGGCAGATTAACTCCCTCCTCCTCATTCCTCCAGAGACCCTCCTGGGCCCGCCACCAAGCTTGGCAGGATGTCTTCTGTGGCACCAATGAGGGCAGCAGCCCCCCAGAGGCCCTGGGGTGGGGGTGGGAGGTGGGGCAGGTCTCAGTTGAGTGCTGTGGGGAAAGGAGTCTTAGGTGGGTCTCCAGCACCCCCTGGTGGTGAAGGTGAGTTCCTGCCTCCTCAAAGAGCTGGTGTCTGAGCCACTGCCCCGTGGACTTAACCCACTACAGACGAACTGGACCGAAACTTAATAAGCCAGACCGTGTCCTCACTCCCACCACCCCGTGGTGACCTGGGCGCCCCACAGAACCCCAATGCCAAGGCTGCCGGGTCCCGGAAGATCCACTTCAACTGGTTGCCCCCTCCTGGCAAGCCGACAGGGTACAGGGTAAGGTGGGGGGCGATGAAGGAGGTGGATGGGGAGGCCTGGCAGCCACTAAGGAGGTGGACGACCCAAGGCCAGAGGGCCCCTGAGGGAGAGGAGAGGGCATGCTTGGCCCAGTGGGTCTGAGCACAAGTGGAGAGGAGGAGCCCGCATCTGTGCAAGGGGAGCTTTCAGATGTTGGCCCTCCTTCCTGGAATGGGGCCCCTCCCCTCACCCAGAGACACCCCTGCTCTGCCCCAGCCCTGCTGTGTGTACCTGGCAGGTCACTCAATGCCTCAGCATCTCATCTGTGCAAAGGGGACAATAAGGGCAGGGGATCAACAGAGGGATGAGCGGCTCCAGTGCTTGCTGCTCCCCACTGACCAGCCCCTCCCCTGGGAGCAGGTGAAGTACTGGATCCAGGGTGACTCCGAGTTGGAAGCCCACCTGCTCGACAGCAAGGTGCCCTCGGTGGAGCTCACCAACCTGTACCCGTATTGCGACTACGAGATGAAGGTGTGCGCCTACGGGGCGCAGGGCGAGGGCCCCTACAGCTCCCTGGTGTCCTGCCGCACCCACCAGGAAGGTGAGGCCTCGCATGTCCGTCCATCTGTCCACACCCTAGCCATCCTGATGCCAGCGTCCCAGTCCTGCCCCACCCCCCACCCCAGTCCTCCCAGAACTCCACCCTCCCTCTGCCACTGACGGCTCTCTTCCTGCATACCTCTCTCCCCCAGTACCCAGCGAGCCAGGGCGTCTGGCCTTCAACGTTGTGTCCTCCACGGTGACCCAGCTGAGCTGGGCGGAGCCAGCTGAGACCAACGGCGAGATCACGGCCTATGAGGTCTGCTATGGCCTGGTCAACGAGGACAACCGTAAGGACCTGGACCCTTCCTCCTGGTCCCAGGGGAGGGGAGGGGGCAAAGAGCAGGAGGGAGGTCACGTGTCTCTGGCAGTGGACGAGGTGTCTGTTTGTCTGAGGCATCGTTAGGTTTGTGGTCAGGTTTGGGCCAGCTGTATTCCAAGGCCAAGCCCAGAAGCTCCCGGGGCGGGCAGGGATGGAAGGCCTGAGATTATATATGTAGGGTGGGGTCACAGGTCCAGGGGTGCCTTCCCAAAGTGGCTCATTTTCACACGGTTCTCTTAGGGCCAGAGTACAGATATGAGATTTAGCAAATAAAAACAGCTCAGGGGCTGGCCCAGTGGCATAGTGGTTAAGTTCACGCATTCTGTTTTGGCAGCCCTGGGGTTCACGTTTGGATCCTGGGCGCAGACCTACTCACTGCTCATCAAGCCATGCTGAGGCGACATCCCACATAGAACTAGAAGGACCTACAACTAGGATTTACAACTATGTACTGGGGCTTCAGGGAGAAAAAAGAAAAAGAGGAAGATAGGCAACAGATGTTAGCTCAGGGCCAATCTTCCTCAAAAAAAAACCAAAACAGCTCACCCTGAATTTCAGATAAACATTTTTAAAGTACATTTCATGCAGTATTTTATCTGGCAGCCCTAGGCCAGAGCACCTGGAAGAACTGTTATTTCTTCCCAATCCTAGAAGGGAGGGAAGGGTGGGCAACCCCTGGAATTGCCGAGATGAAAAAGTGTTCGAGGGAAATCGGGCCCACCTCTCACCTGGTGCAGGGACTTTCTCCATGAGCCCTCACCTCTGCTGGGTCAGTCCCAGTGCTGGGGAGCTCACCATCTCCATATGACCTGTGGAGCCTAAAGTGGGTCAGGCTCAGCTGGCCCAGGGTGGCCCAGCAGGGCAGAGGGCAGCTGGGTTGCTCTGGGCGTCAGGCTCGTTGCTCTTCACTAGCCAGGCAGACCAAGCACAACCTTCTCAGCAGCTGCATCACGTCCTTGGCTCATTCTGAGTTTACAACACCTAGTCCACCCACAGACCTCTGTCAGGAAGTCTCCTCGGACCCTGCCTTTAAACCCAGGAGTGACACGTATCCGACGAAAGTTCATCCTTGATGGCTTCAGCTCGTGGCTTCAGCTGGCTGAGGCCTCGGCTGTGACATGGAATGTGCCAGGCAGCCTGAGGGCATCAGCACTTTGGTGTGCACCCTCTTCCCTTCTCTCACTAGCTGAAAGAGATGCAAGGGGGTGGGCCACGGGCAGCCCCCACCTCAGCAATTAGAGTCCTCCCCGAGGCTGACAGGCCTCCATCAACCAATTCTTCTGAACACACTTGTTTGCTGGGGGTGGACATCAAGTTTATCAGGTGTCAATTTCCAGAACCCTCCTTTGGACTTTTGGAAACTGGGACATTTTCTGATCTCCCATAAGTCTTCCAACATGGTGGGCCCCATCTCATAATATCTGGGCCTCAGAGTCATAACTCCCTCAGAGCAGCCGGGGAGTCTCTTCCTCCTTTCTCCCAGAGCCACATGTCTCCCCCTTCTGAGTGTGAGTGGAGGAGAGCTACTTGGCCTCTGCTCTCTGCTCATGTGACCCCCGGCGGCTCTCTTGCATAACCTCCACTCCACCCTGACACCCTTAGCTCTCGCAAGCCGTGGCCTGTCCTGAGTGCAGCTTCCCTGAGCCTGCCTCTCTCCTCCCATCCTAGCCCATGTGACCACAGGGCAGCCACGGTGGGTGTTGGCATGTCTCCACCTTCACTTTCTCAACAGAGCGTCTGGGGTTTGGTTGTGGACAGTGGCGTACAGGCCGTGAATGCCCTTGCCTCTGGAGTGAGCCTCAGGCAGAGGCACCTTGGACACAGGACCGTTTACCAGTCGGTAGAGGCGACGGTGGGGCCAACTTGAGTCTAGTCCTGGCTCTGCCACTTAGCGATGAGCCCTTTGGAGAGTTGGTGACACTTCTCTCAACCAGTCACGCCCAGGTTCTCAGGGCTTGGCAGCTGCCAGAGTTCAATAGTGCTCGCTCCCTGCCTTGTTCCCCGAACCCCCTAGGTGTCCTTCAGGGGCTGTGCGACAGTCCTGCTGCATCAGAGGCAGGGCCGGGACCAGGTCGGAACCTGGATGACCCCTCTGAAGTGCTCTCCCTGCCCCAGGACCCATCGGGCCCATGAAGAAGGTACTGGTGGACAGCCCCAAGAAGCGGACGCTGCTCATTGAGAACCTGCGGGAGTCCCAGCCGTATCGCTACACTGTGAAGGCGCGCAACGGGGCAGGCTGGGGGCCCGAGCGGGAGGCCATCATCAACCTGGCCACCCAGCCCAAGCGGCCCATGTCCAGTGAGTGGTGGGTGGGGAGGCACAGGGCAGACGGGAGGACAGGAGGCCGAGGCTGGGGCCCTGGCTCACAGCTCCCACCCCTGCAGTTCCCATCATCCCAGACATCCCCATTGTGGACGCCCAGAGTGGGGAAGACTACGAAAGCTTTCTCATGTACAGCGATGATGTTCTACGCTCTCCGGCTGGCAGCCAGAGGCCCAGCGTCTCCGACGACACTGGTGAGTAGGCTTGAATCCCCAAGAGGAAGGTGAGGGTCGTGCAGGGGGAGTGGGGCTCACTGGTGTCCAGGGAGGGCAAAGGGGCCAGCGACCACTGGGCATGGATGTCAAGACTAGAAGTCCCCTCTCAGCCCCAGACAAATATCCATGGAGCCTACAGTTTGGCAGGCTCCATACTGGCACTGGGTACAAAGGGGACAAAACTGACGTGCAATCATGTGCACCTCTGTGTATGAAGGCAGGCAGACGTGCGCTTGTGGGCAGATGCACACGGGCTCATGCACATGGGACCATGTGGAAACCCAGAATGTGACTGGAAGGCTCGCCAGTTGTGCCATAGAGTCAGGACACTCAGGCTGCCCCCCAGGGACAGGGCTATGTGGGAGGAGGCAGGCATGGCCCAGGAGTCCCAGAGCAGCCATCTGGTTGGGGTCCACAAGGCAGTGTCTCCCCACCACTAGCCCTGTTCCTCCTCCCTCCTTGATTCCCTGCACAATGTGGTACAAAGAGCCCTCAGCTGGGACTCCTGGCTACTCAGTTTTAGGTCTGGCTCCACTGTGGGAATTCAGATGAACTGCTTACCCTCTCTGTGCCTCAGTTTTCTGATCTGTAAAATGGGATGCCAATCACACAATGCCATGACTGAAAATCCTCCAGGGCACTTTTGTCATTTGTATTTTCTTCCATCCTTGCCTATGCCAGGCCCCCCTGGCACCTGCCCCCATGGGGCTGAACTTGGGCTTAAGGAACCCAAGCCCAGGGGTCTTGACGATTGTGAGGGTCTGAGGTAAAGAGCAGCTGGTTTGAATCAGGTGCCCCAGCTACACACCCTGTGAAGCACTCTGGCTTCTGGAACTGTCCCTGGGAGGCAGGCAGGGGAGAGAATACTCTCTCCATTATACAGACGCAAAACTGAAGCACAGACCAGGGAGACCTCAGAGCTGGTGACAGAGCCAGGGCTCCCCCTGGTCCCCTGGCTGGTCCGGGTCTTTCCTCACCAGCTGCAGCCCAGGCTGCACTCGCGCGTCCAGGGGTCTCTTCTTCCGCCGCGTGCCACGCTCCCCGTCCCTGTAGTGCACCCCACACACACACACCTGGACCCCAGAGCCCGAGGACGGGCTCCCGTCGCGGCGCCACCCGCCTCCGCCCCGCCGGGCCCCTCCGCAGCCGCCCGCGCCCGCCGGCGGTGCCAACGCGGCCCTTCGTTGTTCCCAAGGCGGCGGCTGGAAGTTCGAGCCCCTGCTGGGGGAGGAGCTGGACCTGCGGCGCGTCACGTGGCGGCTGCCCCCGGAGCTCATCCCGCGCCTGTCGGCCAGCAGCGGGCGCTCCTCCGACGCCGCCGAGCTGCTCCGCGGGCCCCCGGACGACGGCGCCGACGGGGGCGCGGGGGGCGCGGGCGGAGAGGGCGGCAGCCTGGCCCGCGGCGCCACGCCGGGGCCCCTCGGAGGTGACGGGCCCTGCTCGGCCAGGGGACGTACGACTGTGCGGAGGCAGACCCCCAGAGCCAAGGGTCTCCCCAAAGCAGGACTGCTCCGAGGGCATCCAACCTCAGAAGTCTGTTGTATCCAGGGAGCAGGCCCTGCTATCCAAAGAGACCTCTTAGAGGCCTCAAGAAACAGGAGGGCAGGCATTTGGGCTCTCCCCAGGGTGGGACCGACTGCAGGGGCAGTAAGTCTCCCAGCTGGGGTCAGCTGTGCTCAGATCATCCATAATGGTATCTGGCCAGGCCAGACGACATGAGCTGCAGAAGTCTGTGTGGCTCCTTGGACTCCTCCAAGGACATTGGGCCTCTGTCCCTGGTGGGCCAAGGGAGGCTGGTTGCATTTATGCCAAGGCCCCCCAGAGGGTAGGTAATCCCAGGAATTCCCAGGGCCGCAGCCTGCCCCGTGGGGCTCCAGGTCTGGTACAGGCCTGGCCAAGTGACCCTGCTTTCCCCCTGCAGAGCACCTGGTGAACGGTCGGATGGACTTTGCCTTCCCAGGCAGCGCCAACTCCCTACACAGGATGACCGCGGCCAACGCTGCCTACGGCACCCACCTGAGCCCACACCTGCCCCACCGCGTGCTGAGCACATCCTCCACCCTCACGCGGGACTACCACTCGCTGACCCGCACGGAACACTCACACTCGGCCACGCTGCCCAGGGACTACTCCACCCTCACCTCTGTCTCCTCCCACAGTGAGTGCCACCACCAACCCTGCCCCACCCGTTAACCCTTCCTCTCTCCTAGCTCCTGGAGGCTCGGGCTGCTGGCCTGTTGTCCCCCACTACCTATCCTCCAACACACACATACTTCCTGCCCCCTCACTCTTGTTTTGTCCAGCCCTAGGCCTCCCTCCCATCTGGGAAGACGGGAGGAGCAGGCTTCCGCTGTCCTGGGCCCTGGGGTCCCGGAGTCGGGCTCAGATGAAGGGGTTCCCCCATCCCGGGGACTCACAAGACTCTATAATCCTGGCGGGGCGGCCAGCAGCGCCCTCTTGGGACCCAGGTAGTACAGGGGTGGCCATCCTGAGTGTCCACAGCTGTCCTGCTCCATCTGTCATCCATCTGCCCATTGCAGCCACTGCCCATGCCCACCGCCTCACCCTTCATTCCATCCACATCAGTGCTGATGCCTAACGCAGTCTCTGCCCTTGCAGGGGTGTCGGGCTGGGGTTGGGGCAGGAGAGGGGCCAGGGCAGCCGAGGAGGGGTGGGCGGCTGGCAGACTCATGGTGCTCGCCCTCTCTTGGCACAGGCAGGGCCCATACCCACTCTGAGGACATGCAGGAGGTGCTGGGTGGCCTGGACAGGGTGCTGCAGGGTGAGCGAGCTGCCTGACCAGTGGACAGCGTAGACATGACAGCTGAGGGAGGTCAGGGGGTAGAACTAGGACTCTTGCCCAGGGACCCCTGACACAGGCTGACTGTGGCCTCCTGTCTCCAGGCTCCCGCTTGGCTGCCGGTGTGCCCAACACACCCACCCGCCTGGTGTTCTCAGCCCTGGGGCCCACGTCTCTGAAAGTGAGCTGGCAGGAGCCACAGTGTGAGCAGGCGCTGCAGGGCTACAGCGTGGAGTACCAGCTGCTGAGTGGCGGTGAGGCACGGCTGAATCCAGCTGTGGGGGTGCAGCATTGCAAGGCTTGGCCCCACATTGTGACAAACAGGGGCACCCAACTATGTCAAGAATCCACCCAACTCCCTTGACCACTAATGCCCCCGCCCCCAGCCTTTCTGAGAAGGGCTCTCACTGCCCTGCATTGCCTTCTCTCTTCTGAGTTCTCACCCATCAACCTGGGCCTCTCCAGGTCATTCCCTCTGCCAGGTTTTGCCTAACAAGGCCTCATTGGCCTACGGAGCACCTGGGGCTTCTGCTGCCCTATGAGATGCCTTTATGGGAAATGGGAAATGGCACTTCTCACACTTGCCGCACCGTGACCTGGGCCTGTAAACAGCCAGAACATAGGTGGGATTTCAGGCTCCACTGATCCCTCGTAGAGTGTATAACCTGAACCACCAACCAGACCATACTAGGCTGACCTCACCTGTACCCACACCACAGCGAGTGCTGGATGGTTGATGACCAGGTCTTGGCAGCAGCCTAGAGGAGGGGTGGCATCAGGCCAGGAGTGGGAATAACGCTGCTCCGCTGTGTGCCCACACCTTCACCCCAGGCGAGCTGCATCGACTCAACATCCCCAACCCCAGCCAGACCTCCGTGGTGGTGGAAGACCTTCTGCCCAACCACTCCTATGTGTTCCGCGTGCGGGCCCAGAGCCAGGAAGGCTGGGGCCCAGAGCGCGAGGGTGTCATCACCATTGAGTCACAGGTGCACCCCCAGAGCCCACTCTGCCCCCTGCCAGGTGAGTTGCCTCCCCCACCCCCATGGCTGCCCCCATCATGCCCGCCCCCACCCACACACCGACACTCTTCCTCTGCTGCCCCCAGGTTCCACCTTCACTTTGAGCACGCCCAGCGCCCCGGGCCCACTGGTGTTCACTGCCCTGAGCCCAGACTCACTGCAGCTGAGCTGGGAACGGCCGCGCAGGCCCGATGGGGATATCCTCGGCTATCTGGTGACCTGTGAGATGGCCCATGGAGGAGGTGCTGCCCACCCCAGGGTCAGGGGTGGCCAGGGGAGGAGTGGAGAGAGAGCCCCAGAGGCTAAAGTAAAGGCGTCTTCCCTGCCTAGAGTCAGCTACCACATTCCTGGTGGACGGCGACAGCCCTGAGAGCCGGCTGACCGTGCCAGGCCTCAGCGAGAATGTGCCCTACAAGTTCAAGGTGCAGGCCAAGACCACCCAAGGCTTCGGGCCGGAGCGTGAGGGTATCATTACCATCGAGTCCCAGGATGGAGGTAGGGCACCTCGCCCCTTCTCACCCCACCCCTTCTCTGGCCAACCTTTTCCGGGCACCGTCCTCTGACTGGCCCATCTGCCCATTCCAGGCCCCTTCCCACAGCTGGGCAGCCACTCCGGGCTCTTCCAGCACCCACTGCCAGGGGAGTACAGCAGTATCACTGCCACCCACACCAGTACCGTCGAACCTTTCCTGCTGGGTGAGTTGCTGGGCAGGAGCTCCTGGCCCTCCTGGGGGAGAGCAGAGCTAACAGAGGAAGAGAGGTGGGGACCCAGGCAGGGTCCTTCAATGCCTCTTCCCCTGCAGATGGACTGACCCTGGGGTCCCAGCATCTGGAAGCAGGTGGCTCCCTCACTCGGCATGTGACCCAGGAGTTTGTGAGCCGGACGCTGACCACCAGTGGAACGCTCAGCACCCAGGTGGACCAACAGTTCTTCCAGACTTGAGCCCCCTACCCCCACCTAGCAGTGTCCTGAAACCTGGGTCCCCACCCTGCCTCCCCTCCCTGGCGCTGCCCTACTCCATTCTTGGATCCCTGGCGGCCCAGCCCATCCCCATGCTGATCTCAGGGCCAGCACCTCTCGCCACAGAGTAGGAGCAGGTGTCCTCGGAGGCCTGAAGGGGGCAGAGGTCCCAGAAGGCCCTTCTAGCAACCCCCCACCCACTGGGCCCAAGCCCATTTGTACCAAGGAGCTGGGACCAGCATGACAAGGACTCAGCTTTGTTGTGCACTTAATAAAAGATTTGCTACCGCTTGGCTCTGCCCTGTCCATTCTCCCGGGGCCTGCTCAGAGCAGGGGAGCAGTTCTGACACCCACCCTTCTCTGGGGCCCAAGCACACAGCCACCTCTACAGGCACTCAGGTATTGTGGTCGTGGGCACAAGTTTATTGAGTACCTCGATGCAGAGGGCAGGCACCAGAAGCACGGAGCTCTGTGACTTGCCCCTGGCAGGCCCTGTGCACCATGGGCCATCCCAGGGGAGCGTCTCACACGTGCAGCACCTTGGCGCCGTCGGCCGCCTGGGAGAGGTAGAAGGTGGCGGTACCGGTACCGTTGTACTGCTCCTGCGGGAGAGGTGGGTGGGGTCTCAGTGCAGCAGGGTCCCGGGAACCCACTTCTTCCCATCCCAGGCTCTGGCACTCGCCCACCTGTATGTGCTGCATCACTCGGGGAGCGGCGGAGGCCTCCAGCAGGGTCACTGTGCAGCCACCAAAGCCGCCACCTGTCATGCGGCTGCCATAAACCCCCGGCGCAGATAGCGCGGCCTCTACCAGCTGGTCCAGCTCGGGACAGCTCACCTCGTAGTCATCCCTGCAGAGAGGATATAGGAGGAGGTGGGCCTGGGACTGGCGCTGCCCAGCCCTGGGGACAGCCTGTACCTGGTAGGTGCCAGGCTCCCAGGGGGCCTCACCTGAGCGAGTGATGACTCTCCACCATGAGGCGGCCGAAGGCTCTGTAGTCTCCGCGGCTCAGGGCAGCCGCCGCCTGGGCCGTGCGCTGGATCTCACCCACGACATGCCGCGCCCGCCGATAGCCCTCCTTGCTCACCAGCTCTCTGCCAGCTGGAGAGGAAAGGGGGTCAGCAGACCTGCCACCCAATGCCTCTGGGCCCCTGCAGATGCGGTGGCCCTGGGTGGGGGGGTGGAGAGGAGGGAAGCCTCCAACTCGTTCTGTGGAAGCTGTAGGTAGAACCACCTTGGGTTGGTAACTCAGCTTTCAGAGCCTTCCCTCCTAACTGTAAAATGGGCACAGTGAGGACTGAACGAGCTAACACGGGGAGAGCTCCCAGCAGGGCGCCTGGCACGCAGTAGGTGCTCAATAAACAGCAGTTTAAGCCCCAGACTCTTGGTGCTTCCAAGGTGAGTGGGACACAACACTGCCTTCGAGAGGCCTCGATAGAGCAGGAGAGAAGAAATCCCACTGACCTTTACGCTGGACCAACAATGGAGACTCCGAGGGCTGGGGCTCCAGTGTTGGGAAGGGAAGAGCCCAGGTGAAGATCAGGAGGCGGGGCACAGGGCACACCAGGGGACCAGCAGACTGCCCCAGGCGCTAACGCTGGGGGGAGAGCAAGCCAGGGGACTTTGCTACTTAGTTGCGTGTGCCACACAACTGGAGCGGGGCGGGGGGGGGGGGGGGGGACAGCCAAGCTCTAGGAGACAAAAGTGACTGCCGTGGGCAGTGGGCAGAGGGCCCAGACAGGGAGAAGCGGGCTCCAGGAGCCCAGCCGGAAGCTGTTATGCAGTCAGAGAGCTACAGGGGGCCTGACTGGGGGAGGAAGGAAAGGAGGGGACAGAGGTCAGAGACAGGAGTGGAAGGGGAGAGAGTGAGGACTCAGAGGTGACTCAGGTTTCACACAGGAGTGAGGGTGAGGTGAAATAAGACACAAGGGGAGGTCGGGACGAGAAGCCGGTGGCGGGGGGGACGATGGAGAGTTCCGTTGTGCGTCAGGTGAAGGCTCCAGAACCCCAGGTGGAAATGGGGGGGCTGCAGGCAGGAGAGCAAGGGGCTCTGATCTGAATCCTTAGTGGAGCAGTGGTGGCTGGTGGCGTGCACTGAGAACAAAGCCTGGGGCAGGCTGGGGCCGAGAAACAGGACGACTGTGGATGAGATCAGGCCACTGAGGAGCAGGGGAGCGCGATCCACAGGTTTATGTGGGGACCCTGGGAGAGTTGTTATGGCAGGTGGCATGGGAGGAGGGCAGGCAGATTCGGAGGATTAAGAAGTGAGTGGAGGTGAGAAAATGGGGGTGACAGACATTAGGTACTTTCCCAAGAAGACTGGCAGGAGAAGGAGAATCCATTCTAGAAAAGAAAACTGAGTGTTTCAAAGCAGAAGGGGAGGAGCCAGGCAGAGGACAGGGAGGAGGGAAGGTGTGAGGGAGTGGGCAGGGTCTGCTAGGGCAGGACTCAGGGGAAGGCAGAGGGAGCACTGTTTCTGAGGTAGAGGGAGACCCCCAGGAGTGGTACGGAAGGGCTGCTGTGGAGAGGAGGGACGGCCAAAGTGTTCAAGTGTGAAAACCTCATCCAAGGTCACCAGCACAGAGCAGGCAGGGCAGGTCTGAATGTGACAGTTCACCAAGGAAGACACGACAGTCCCTTGGGGTTGGCCAGTGTCCCTGAAATGGGCACACCCACACTGCCAGGGAGGGCACAACCCCCAACGCCAGCAGCATGGGCCCGTGGTTCAGCGTGTGGGCTGTGGAGCTAATCCGCCTGGATTCAAGTCTCAGCACTGCCATTTACTGTAGATTCCCCATCAAAAAAAATGAGAATATTAACAGTATCGGCTCTACAGTGTTGTGAGAGAATTAAATGAGCTAATATTTATATGACCTTCAAACTGTTAAACAGACTACCTTCCTGGCCATGTGTATAGGAACCTCAAAAATACCTGTATCTTTTGACCCTGTAATCTTACTCATAAGAATTTAATCCTAAGAAAATAATAAGAGGGGCCGGCCCGGTGGTGTAGCAGTTAAGTTCGTGCTTTGGCAGCCCGGGGTTTGTGAGTTCGGATCCCGGGCGCCGGCCGACACACTGCTTGTCAGCCATGCTGTGGCGGCGTCCCATATAAAGTAGAGGAAGACGGGCACAGATGTCAGCCCAGGGCCATTCTTCATCAGCAAAAAAAGAGGATTGGCAACGGATGTTAGCTCAGGGCTGGTCTTCCTCAAGCGGAAAAAAAAAAGCCATGTTGATGTTGGGCCTTTCATGGCGTACGAAAGAGTTCTGAGATGACGTCAAGTAAAAAAAAATGGGCAAGCAACAATATTGCATATACTCAACTTTGAAAATATAGATGTAGAAAAATGCTAGAAGGAAATATGCTAAAATGCTAATGGTGACTATCTCTGGGTAGTGGCCTTACAGATTATCTTTTTCTTTGTACTTTTCTACATTTTCCACAGTGGAAACGTAATTCTCATATTAGAAAAAACAATATTGAGATTTCAAGCAGCCCTGCTGAGGCTGGAACCCGAGGTTAGCAATGTTAGGGGGAACGGGCAGAGGCCTGGAGATGAGGGAGTGTTCAGCAGGGTCAAGGCCACACTGAGGACCCAGCAGCCCCCGCAGGGTGCCCAGCCATCTCCAGGATAGAGCGCACCCAGCCAGCTCTCACCCTCCAGCTCCTCCAGCTGCACCTCCCGAAGGCTCTCCTTGCCCAGTGCCCGGGCTACTTCTTCACACTGGCGCCGCCGCAGTGGGTACTCGCTGGAGCCTAGTGAGTGGCGGACGTTGGAGTTGGTGATGAGCACAGCCAGCTTGGAGTCCGACAGCGGCACCAGGCTTGTCTCCAGGGACCTGGGGTGGAGTTGGAGTGAGGAGATGGCAAGGCCAAGTGTCTGCTTGCCAGGCCAGGTAGTGGGCATGCTCCACCCAGAAGCTCCTGATTATGAGGCGGGAGGGTACAAGGGGAGCCCCTGACCTGCAGTCAATGAGCAGTGCGTGGCCCTTCTGCCCCAGCAATGCGATGAGCTGGTCCATGATGCCGCAGGGCACCCCTGCGAAGCTGTGCTCGGCCCGCTGACACACCTGGGCCCGGGCAGCTATTGCCCCCGAGTCTGCGGCACAGGGTGAGGTGGGGAGGCTGGGGCCCAGGAGGGGGCACAAGGGGTGGGCGGTTGAGAGCATCGGTAGGTCCAATGACACTCCAGGGAGGTTCCCCACCTCCCTCCCAAAGCCACAGTAGGGGAAAAAGCTCTGATCACAAGGAGACTTCAGGGAAGGAGGGCTGGGTTGGCGGCTGGGGTCTAGGAGGTACCTGGGCAAAGCTGCTGCAGGAAGGTGTATGTGGCTACTTCCAGGGATGCTGAGCTGGAGAGCCCACCCCCCAGAGGCACTGAGCTGACCACCACTGCACTGAAGCCAGGGAGGGGGGCAGCTGCAGGAGGAAGAATGGGTTACGGTGAGATGGACCATCTGGGAAGATAGGCACAGGAATGGCATGTATTTTGGTCTGAAGGGAGGCAACTGCCTGACAGCTGCTTACAGGGATGTGTCTCAATTGTCAGAGGCCACCAACGCGCTGGGTCAAGGGACCCAGCACCCCCCATCCTTCTACCCTGGGATTCCTGGGACTCAGTCTTCCTAGTTCTCCTCCTGGTTTAGGGCTCTGAAGGCCAAAGGCTTGGGTTTGAATCCTGGCTCCTCCAATCATGAAACAGACAACCACGGGCAAGTTCTGGAACCTCCCAAGGCATCAGTTTCCTCATCTGTACTACTCCTTCCCCATCATGCTCTACTCTGCAAACCTACCCCACAGTGGATTGGATGAGCTAATGAGCTTTGCGGCTGAGAGGTGGCACTCCTGGGACCAGCATGAACTTGACCCAGGCCTGGGCCCCATACCTGGGTAGTACTGAATCACTCCCTTGACATAGTTGGCCCAGCGGGGGGTCCCAGGCTCCAGCGACCGCTGGGCTGTGGGCACTGGAAACTGCAGCCGCCGGGGCTCATCGGCATCCTCAGAGGTGGTGAGGAGGGAGACAAGACCATCCCCCCGGGGGCTGCCCACCAGCACGGTCACAAGCTCCAGTGCCTGGCAGGAGAGACAAGGAGTATGCAGCTGATGGATGGATGAGGCCCCTCCAATATTAAGGTTCTGAGGGATGAGGGGCCTTGGACAGACAGGGAGGTGACCTCCAGGCTCAACATGAAGGGAATGGGGAGTGTCTCAGGGAAGAGCCTGAGTGCTGAGGGAACCCTGGGGGCTCGGGCTCTGCCCCCTGGTCTTCAGGTGCAGCGGAACCAGTGCAGCAAGAATGCAGATCTGGACTCTGCCCTGAGCACAGGCTCCCAGCTATGGGGCAAAGGGGAGGGGCAGCTCAAAAGGAAAACAGAATCAGAGGAGCTCCATCTAATGCCTTCCCCTTTTGGGGTGGCCTCACTTGTGCTGTACTCACTTGCCAAGCTGCACGGTGGGGTAGAAAGAGCCCCAGGCTGAGAGCTGGGAGGCCTGACTCTAGTCCTACCAAGGACCAGCTGTGTGACCTTGAGCAGATCACTAGCCCTCTCTGGGCATCAGTTTCCTCCTCTGTAAATTGAACGGGCTGGGCCAGGAGGCTTAGGTCTAGTTCCCCCCAACTGCGTTGGGGCCCCATGGAGGCCAGAGCCCACAGGGCCCCCTTCTGCATGGTACAAGGGGGCCCCACATTTTGAGGTGGCGCCCAGGTTGACGGCAAGGATCAGTAGTCCAGAGGGCGGGCTGGAGAGAAGAAGCGTCGGCACACCCCCTCCCAGCCTACTTCCTCGCGGGTTCCCGGCCTCCTCCCTTCCAACGTGGGAAATGCCCCGTCCCGGGGTCTCTCCCCCGTGCTCCCCCAAAGTCGGCGGGGACTGAAGTTCGGTGCGGCCCGCCCAACAGTCCACGAGGGGAGAAGGCGCCTCCCCGCGCCCCTAAGGCCCGCCCTTCCGGCGGGGCGGCCGAGGCCGCAGGAGAGGTTTGGGGCTCCCCGCCCAGCCCCTCACCATGGGCAGCACCAGGCCCTGGTTGTAGTCCGTGTGCTCCCCGATGAGGTTGACGCGGCCCGGCGCCGACACGGCCAGCTCGGGGTCGGCCCCGAACTCCTCCCGGAAGGCTCTCCGGGCCTCGGCCAGCAGTTCCTCGGCCTGGGGCTGTCTCGAAGCGGCCATAACTCTCGCCTTGCAGCTCCCGGCCTTGCAGCTCGACCCAGCGCAGCCCAGCCGGCGCGGGATGCTCGGGGCGGGGCCGCGCGGCGGGTGGTGCGCATTCCTGCACGCGCCGCCCCCACCCCCGGGCCGCGCCTCCCCCCGCCCGCCGAGCGGGCCCCGCCTCGCCGGCAACGCGGGTCCCGATCCACCTGCTGGGAGCGCGGGGCTGGAGTCTTCCCCGACGCTCCCACCCCTGGCAGGCGGCGGACTTCGGGAAAGACCGCTGGGCGCCCACTCGAGTGGGTATGGCCCTGAGTGGTATTGGCCGGACTGGGAGGTCTGAGCTGCCCTTCCCTGGCCCTTGGTGCCCCTCTCTGTGCACACACCCACCCACCCAGCCACCCACCGACAGAGCTGGCATCCAGCGGACCTGGGTTTCCCGAAGGAATCCCCTAGGTCCTAGAGTCCTGCATCTGTGCGAGGTCACCGGCTCCTCTTCATAGGTCTCTAAGAGGGTGGCCTGGGCGGGCACTCAGTGTAAACAGCGATAGGAAAGCCAAGTTTGGTGGTGACGAGGGAGTTGCTTTCTACAGGCTCCTTTCCTCCAGTGGACCTGCTGCCACAGTTCCTAGCAATGGAGACCTGAAGGAGGGGGCAATGGACAGCAGTAGGCCCAGCCCCTCCTGGAAGGACCTACCACAGCTGCCAAAGTAGGTTGGGCTGTTGGCCCCAGCAGGTGCTTCCTCAGCCTGGAGCCTTGGTCCCAGAGGCATGGCCTTATGCCCAGAGTCTGACACTCGCCACCTCCTCTCTCATCAGCCTGCATACTAAACCTTCAAGCTGGTCTCAACCCCTGCCTGGACGCCTGTGCACAGCTGCCCATCCTACATGAAACTTTGGAGCAGAAATGCTGAAATGTAAGCAGCCTGTTTGAGATTAGGCTGGGGGCTTTGTGGAGAGTTGTGGCCAGGGATGTAGCTTGGGGTCTGCTCAGGGGTTTGCCCAAAGAGTGAACTGCATTCAAAAGGCAGCTCTGAAACTCCTAGAGATGAACATAGGGGTAAATCTTTATGACCTTGGCTTAGGCAGTGGTTTTTTTAGATATGACACCAAAAGCACAAGCAACAAAAGAAAAATAAACTGCACTTTATCAAAATAAAATACTTTTGTGCTTCAAAGGATACCATCAAGAAAGTGAAAAGACGACCCATAGAATGGGAAAAAATATTTGCAAATCATATATTTAAGGGACTTATATCAAGAATATTTAAAGAACTGTTACAATGCAACAGTAAAAAAGACTAATAACTCAATTTAAAAGTGGGCAAAATATTTGAACAGACATTTCCCCAAAGAAGATAAACAAATGGCCATTAAGCACCTGAAAAGATGCTCAACACCATTAGTCATTAGGGGAATGCAAATCAAAACCACAATGAGATACTAGTTCACACCCACTAGGATGGCTAATAAAAAAGACAATAACAAGTGTGGATGAGGATGTGGTGAAATCAGAACCCTCATACACTGCTGGTGGGAATGTAAAACAGTTACACAGTTCGACCAAATGCTAAACATAGAGTTATCATATAACCCAGCAATTTCACTCCTAAGCATATACTCAAGAGAATTGAAAACATATGTCTACACAAACACTTGTACATTAATGTTCATAGCAGCACTCTTCACATTAGCCAAAAGGTAGAAACAACCCAAAGGGATAAATGGATAAACAAAATGTGGCATATCCATACCATGAATTTTATTCAGCCATAAAAAGAATGAAGTACTGATCCAAGCTACAACATGGATGAGCTTTGAAAACATTACAGTAAATGAAGGAAGCCAGTCACAAAAGACCACAAATTGTATGATTCTATCTATACGAAACGTCCAGAATAGGCAAATCTATAGAGACAGAAGGTAGATTAGTGGTTGCATAGGGCTGAGAGAAATTCAAGAATAGGAAGATGGTAGCTGAGGGTCCTGAGTTCTCTTTGTGGTGAGGAAAATGTTCTAAAACTGTGGTGATGGTTGCACATGTCTGTGAATATACTAAAACCATTGAGTTGTACACTTTGGGCAAATTGTGTGGTATGCTCAATAAAGCTGTTTAAAAAGAAACATTGGGAATAAATGCAATTCCAAATTTCATCTGATGCCTGCTCCTTTGGAGCACTCCTCAGTAAAGCACTTTTTGGCATAAGCAAAACAAAACAAGACAAAACAATGAGTGGCCCTAGGGGCTGGTTGAAATGGAATTAAACTCACAAACCATGCTTCCCAACAAGGCACCACTCTGTCTGGGCAGCGTTGGGCAAAGCAACCCCTTCTCTACAAATCCATCCTTTACCCACCTCAGCTTTGACATCCAACAGTCCTGAGCCCAAATCTCTGGCCTCACTATTGTGTGATCTCAGGCAGATGACCTGACCTCTCTGAACCTCAGTTTCTCATCTGTCAAATGGGACTAGTGATTCCTCTCCAAGAGACTGTTATAAAAGGAACTGAATGAGGTAATCTTCACAGAGTGCCCAGCCCATCACCTGGTACTTAGTAAGCACAGAATAAATGCTATTATTATCAGTCATCCATTAATTCAGCAAACATTGTTGGACCCTCCTGCGTGCAATTGGACAGATAAGAGCCTCGACTCTCAGGCTCTGGTTGGGAGGCAGTTACAATCTGGCCCCTCCAACTGAGATCAAGGCTCTGACAGAGGAGTGAAGAGCTTTCTGGGTAAGAAGAGAGGGGAGGAATCCTGACTGCTGAGAAGCCCACATCCTTGTTTTTCATTTTCATTCTTTTATTTTGGTTGAAAACACATCCATTTGACTCATCTTCGTCCTTTACATTGTTTTAGTTGTTCTTGAAGAATTGGGATTTGATCTAAGGGGAAGTGCTCCCGTTTGCTCAAGATGGACTCTGAAACATTGATTTTATTTAGCAGACATGTTTACTCTCAGTTTTTTAACCCAATCTAACATGTTACATGAAATTTGTTCAGAAGGAAGTCTGCCTCTAACCTTTGACCCTCCCTCCCATTTCCTGGCTAGATGTCACAGGATTGGGGGAGAGGTGGCACCTTAATGGGGACACTGCAACCCGAAGTCTGTCCTCTGCTCTTCTGGCCGCAAAACTTGTATCAGCCCAGCCAGAGACAACTATCACATAGGACTGAGGCATCATGATAGAATTCCCAGTAATATCCACCGCAGGGACATACTATCCAGTGGTGGGAATACCACCTGTGCCAGCTGGGTTCCGGATGGCCTAGGCAAGCCTAGAGGTCACCAAGGTACTTTTATCCAGGCCACGGTGAGACCTGGCCCACCACTGAGGCCAGGTGCTCCAGAGGTGCCTCCTCTCTTCCAGAATCCATGTCTGTCCCCGTGCCCAGTTCTTAGCCCTTGGGCCCTCCCTGCTAGACTCAGTCTTTCTTCACGTGTTGAAGGTCTGTATGCTCCATGCAGCTCTGGCTTCTCCATTACAATCATAGCCTGATTTCCTGATGAGACTTGGGTCCACATCTCCCAAGCTAATATCTACAGGCACAGTCTCTGAAAGTGTTTGCTCTCAGCGGATGGCCCAACCTCTCACACATTCTGGGAGGTTCTTTTTTTGTTGTTCCCGGAGGGTTAACCTATCTCCTGATTTGGGCCCCCTCTGCCCTTCTGTAATATTAATGATAACAGCATCTGTAATATTGATGATACTAATCGAGCTTGTGGTAAGCACATCAGTGCTGATACACAGCCCATAGGGCAGTACTGGTTGTTTACTACCAGTATGTGTTCTGACTGGTCAGTACCCTTGACTTCTGCTGTCAAATATTTTTAAAGTCACCAGACTTTGCACAGATTATTTCATTAAATCCTTGCAAGCCTATTGGGTAGGTACTCTTTTTATTCCCATTTTACAGATTAGGAAAAGAAGCACAGATGCATTAAGGAACTCATTCAAGTGGGAGAGCTGGGCCTTGAACCTGGGTCTGTCTGACCCTGATCCTGTTCTCTCAGGCAGCACCCTGTCCCCATGAGCTCCCCGTCCTGCTGCAGCCTCTGCTTGCTGAAGTGTTAAGATCTAAAGCTCACCTCTTAGTGAGGGACAGAAGGGGCAGCTGCTCTCCTAGACCGCTGGAGCCCCAGTTCTTACGTGGAACACACCCAATTTGGAAGCTCGGCCAGTAACCAAAGCTCTTGGGAACTAGACTGACCCTTTACCCCCAGGCCAGGTGTAGATTCAGCCAGCTGTGCTGTGGGGCTGCCAGGGCCATTTGGTTGGTCAGCAAACATGCCTGGAGCCTCTGCTGAGTGCCAGGCATGACTCCAGAGGCAGGCAAGACTCAGGCTCTGCCTTCAGAGCATCAGGAGCTTCTTGTCCCTCCCTGGCTTCAGATGCCCCTGCTGAGAGATGCCAGCTTCAGGCCTTGTCTCTAATTGTTGCTCCCACCATGTCCCTGAAGTTCCTGCCCTCTAGGCTGACGATCACCCTGTCAATAACCAGGGAGCAAATCCAGACTCACAAGATGCAGCTGACAGATCAGGGCCAGGGCCATCTCCTTCTGCACCTTGCACTGGGCACTGCAGCTGGCCCAGGCCTCCAGGCCCCTGAGGGTGGGCAGGAGGACTGAGACTGGCCAAATGCAGGGTGCTGGGGAGGGAAAGGTTTGCAGGCTGCAGTAGGACCAGTGATGCCTTGGCCTTGGACCCAACCCCATCCTGTCCCCTCTGCTGACATTCTTCGCTCAGTGCTAGGCAGGAAGGAGCTTATGGGAAAGGTCCTGGGGCCCAGTATGTCCAAAAGAGGGGGTGGGAAGGGAGTAGGGATTAATGGATCCCAGGCACCACCTCCACGGGGACGTGTGCAGTCCCTCACACATCCCTCAGTAAAACGCCACTTGTCCTAAGCCTGCAGCCCACCGGCCTCTCCTTCCCAGAGCCCTTCTTGTCACTGGAACTGGTAGTGTCTGAGATGGACTTCTCCCTTTCTGCCCACTCTCCATTCCACTGTAGATATTCCCAGAACTGCAGCTTCCTGAACAAGAGCTGGCAGCTGTCAGAGATAAGACCCCAGAACCTGGTTGCCCAGCCATGCTCCTCTGGACCCCTTTCCAGTTCGCCTTATAGCTCCCTCCAGGAACCACAGCCTCACTGAAGCCTCCTCCCCTTACTTCTCTGGCAGAGGGGGTGACTGCAGAACCTCTTAGCTTCCTCCGGAGGGAAAGGCAGTGGGGCAGGTGGGTGGGGGTGGAGGGTCCTCTGCTAATGGCAGAAAGCTAAGAAGTGCTGCTCCTGGGTGTGCCTGACCGATTCTGGCCCCTGCTGGACCCTGGGCATGTGCGCAGGTGAGGACACTAGTATAGGCTGGGGGCACATCACATAGGAGAAGTCCTACGATTCTGCTGGAATGATAATGGTGTTTGGGTGGGATCCCTCATTGCTAGGGGCTGCTGGGCAGTCAGAAGGATCACAGGGAGCAGAGCAGGCACCCCCCAGGAAGGACAACATCCGCCTTTGGCCCCTCCTCACAGCACAGCCTACGTATAAACTCAAAGCCAGCCCAGTTGTACTCATCTCAGCCCACAGCCATGCTCATTCCCCAGGACTCCTGAGCAAGGGGTCAGAGAGCCAAAAGGCCAGCCACCTGGTCCAAGGGGGCACTTGGAGCCTTCTCCCTGGGGGTGCTGCGGGATTTGGGTTAGCAACCTGGGCAGGAACCTGGCTCTTCCTTCCTTTCTCTAGCCTTGCTCTTGGGAAGGTAGCTGGAAGCCCAGCTGTTTGTGCTGAAGTTGCTGGCCAGAAGCCAGGCCCAGGTGGATGGAATGGTTCCGACTGATGACATCCCTGAGGAATGCCCACAGGTGGCAGGTGGGATCACCACTGGAGTAAAGGAAGCAGCTGTGGGGGCCTAGGCAAGGTGCAGCCAGCTCAGCTGTGGTCTTAGATCAGTGCCTGGGGTGGGGCTAAGAAAGTAGGCTGTGATTGACTTGGTGAGGTGACTATGAAATGCTCCCAACTCAGGGGATGGGGAGGTAAGGGTGGGGACCAGATGCCCATGGTGGGCGCTCAAGGCTCTCATGCGCCGTGGACCACACCGCCCCCAGTGAGACAACAGCTGAAGGTTGTGGTGAAAACCATGCACTTCATCATTCTCTGTGGCAAGCTAGATTGGCCATGAGCCTGAGCCTCTGATCTCTGGCCCTCCACTATTGCTCCCAACACAGGCTGGCCCCGCCCTACAGAAACTGAGGGGCAAGCCCGAGTTTCCTGATTCAATGGCAGACAGCTGGCAGGACTGTGTTCCTCCTCTGCTGCTCTACCTGAAGGTGACCCTGCACAGACCCCAGCTGACACCCAACACGAGGCAAGAGGTAGAGTTTGCAAGGAGCCAGATAGGGGGAGCCCCAGTGGAGACAGATAGAAAAAGCTGAGGAATGAGTGACAAATGAGCAGTCAATTTCCAATCAACTCAGAGCCTTTTTCCCTATACTGAGACATTAGTCAGGGGACAGCAGAGGCCCCTGGCTGGGGGAGCAGCAGCATGGTGGGAAGGTCTGGCTAGGGACACGGTATGGTCCTTGCTGGCCTCTCCCAAGTCTGTTCTCCTTCCCTCTGGTTGATGCGCCACGATGACAATGAATTTTTTGTAAAAGGACAGATCTCTGGATTTGAAATGTTGGCCTCCATAGTGTTCTTTTATACCATCTTATATTTTATAAACAAAATATAATCCGTGTTTTATTTCTTAGATCATCTGGTCCACATATATACCAATTCTGGGATGAAGCAGGGATATTTTAAAGAACCAGAAAGATGGGCCCAGGGAGTCCACCATTAACTATGGTAAGACAACAGATGTGGAGAGCAGGCAAAGGGGTCTACCTCACCTGGGGTGATTTGGCTACTGGCCAGCAATGTCACAAACACATGGCCCTCCGGCTACCTTCTCAAGGGCACAGGCCAAGGGCTCCAGGACAAGAGCAATGGCTTGGTTCAGAGCCTCTGGCACTTCCAGCCATCAACTTACCTGGCCACATTGGCCTGGCCTAACTGGAACAGCTGACACTTAACAGGACTATCAATACACAGATTCAACAGGCATAAACTGGCACTTGTCTTAGCAAACTGCAACTCATAATCACCATAAGGAGTCTGCCTGTCTCATTACTGAATGCACTCCCCCCACCCCTGGCTAAGTCAGAAGGCAAGGCAAAGCTTTCCGGACATTTCTCCACAGTAAAATTTTGTGCAAGACAGCTGTTAATTCAAATGAAGACCATTAACAAGAAGTCTCAACTTCAAAAACTTTATTTTTGTCTCATCCATCAAGGGCACAGGATACCTTCATCAGCTCCCACTTTCGCTTTTCTCCTCACAGACTCCGTTCCATCACCTAACCCCAGGTATATCTTGTGTGGGCAGCTTCGTAGAGCCAAGAAATATTTTCACCTTCTGGTTCAAGTGTGCTAAAAACAAAGTGTAGAAGTGTAAGTTGCACTCTTTAAGCAGCACATTCCAAGCTGCTCAATATAACCCCAGAACCTTCTATATCCGGATGCAGACTAGGAAAGTTCAAGTGTCACCCACTTGGGCTATCACACATAGTAACTCAGGCTGACTCATCACTACTGCCACGTTTCTGCCTGCGTTTGGACACTGCCAGACACTCCAGAGCACAGCACGTTCCAATGTCTAGGATTTCAACAGCCTTCAGAAGCACAATGTGAGAAAATTGTCAGAATCGATGAGTGTTCCAGAGCTAATTATGACAGATCTTCTAGAAACCAAACTCATTACATTGCATTAGCGTACCTTGTAAGGCTCATCACGTTACCAAAACTCCAAAACCTATTCTAGCTCCCTTCTCTACTCAACCACCTTAATTTGAAGGTAATTCAAACTCTCTATAGAGAAAAAAAGATTAGGGCATAAGCGTTTTTCTAAAACTACTAACTTCAAATATACAGAATGTTTTTTTCTGACAAATGGTGGCTCTTGTGCCTTTAGCTTGCTGACAGTCACATATTATGCTTTACTGCTTGGCCATCACTGGTCAAGGCTAGTTTCACACTAAAAAAGCAGCTGAGACGAACAATGAGTTCTATACCTATGGACTTGTGTTAAAATAACTTCCTGTATGCAAAGATCCATAAACATACTTCACAGATTCATAGAACATCCCAAATCTGAACCGTAAGATTTTAAAGCTTTCTTTCCATGGCCTATATTACAGTTTGAATAAGAATTCTCTTATTCCTTGACAATGGTGGAGGGAAGCATGTGACATTCCGTCTTAAGCCCACACTACGTGCTATTTTCGTAAATAAAAGGTTCCTTTGTCCACCAAACAAAACCTGAAATAAGCTAAACCCAAACCTTAGAATGCGAAAAACCTAGGTGATGGACATATTAAAGCTTTGCACATTCAATTTAGGTTTTTGACACTTAGTTGGATAAACAAGTTTATTTGTAAATTTAGTCAACATACATAATTGACCTAAAAACTTCAATGGAAGGATAAATTTTAAAACCACTTAGAAGGCCATCTTTATAAAGTGATTTTCCCAGGACCACACAACAGATGTAACCTAACCCAACATCATCTCTGGCGGAGTTTCAATAAGCTGGAACTGTGTGCCCCTCCCCCACAGCAAGTTCACTCCAAGGATTATTAAAATACAAACTCTACAACAAAGAAAAGAACTTAGGTATTTGTTTCCTCTAGGTAGGGAAAATCTCAACCTAGTTATAAGACCAACCACAACACAAAAGCTGTACTAACTAGTTCTGAATATTAGTAACAGATGATGCTGGTGTAAATAACTTGTATTATATCCTAGAGCCCTTATAAATAAAATCCCATTAGTGTTCGCATTATCAGCTAGAGGGTTAGCTAAGGTGGTAGAATGAGGACTTATGCAAGGCATAATACGCAAAGCATTTTACTACTACGAAAACAAGTGCAGTCTAGTTAGAAAAAAAACCAACTGGACTCTAAATTACACACACCTTAATGACAAGACTCCCCACCACATGTGAATGTAAAACATTTAATTTAAAAATGTTGACACTACAATATATAAAATAGCTATTATAAATGCACATAGTGTATTCTATAGCTGCCAGGTTTACTTTTTTTTTTTTTAAGGAAACTGTAAGTTACACTGTGGTTAAGACTTGTATCTTCACCCTTGAAAAAGCCCACATTCTATCACAGTGATGTATGGTCAGACTTAACAGCCCCAATTGTTAAACACTTGGATCAAGTCATAACCAGTTTTATTGCAAAAGGACCCTGTACACATTTATCAATTCTAGTACCTTAATAACTACCCAACAAGTCATTAACATACAGAAACATGCATCATGAGAAGCAAGAAATATCACCCATCCCTTCTGCATATTAGCAACTTGTCACTCCTGAGCAACAGTGCTCACATCACTGAGGTCTGTGAACAGTCACTTTTCGCATTCATCCTGAGTGAAAGATGGAATGACTTAAGTACAAATGCAACATATTATAAACAATTTCTTACAAAAAAAGTCACAAATTAAACCAAAGTATTTTACAGAATTTACTACAAAACACCATAAAAACTGCCTTCACTTAAGCTCTCTCTCCCCGTATCCGGCGAGCCAACTGGATGTCTTTGGGCATGATGGTGACTCTCTTAGCGTGGATGGCACACAGATTAGTATCTTCAAATAAACCCACCAGGTACGCTTCACTAGCCTCCTGTTGAGAACAAGAGCCACACTATTAAACTCTCTTCCAGGAGACAGCACACACAAGCCCTCCGCCCCTACTACGACCTCTGGCGTCTTACCTGGAGAGCACCAATGGCGGCACTCTGAAACCTCAAGTCAGTTTTGAAGTCCTGGGCGATCTCCCTCACCAACCTCTGGAAAGGCAGCTTCCGGATGAGAAGCTCGGTCGATTTCTGGTAACGACGGATCTCTCGAAGAGCAACAGTGCCGGGCCTGAAGCAAGCAGGAAAATGAAAAAGGACACCGCTTACTTGACAGCGCCGGCCAGACACCAGGACGCGCCCCGCACAGGCCGGCGCCGTCAGGTCATTGTTTCCCTTCCGCCGCGCCTACCTGTAGCGATGAGGCTTTTTCACCCCGCCGGTAGATGGAGCGCTTTTCCTGGCAGCTTTAGTGGCCAGCTGTTTACGGGGCGCTTTCCCACCCGTGGATTTACGAGCAGTCTGCTTGGTTCGGGCCATTTTCTTTCACCTAAAGAAAACACCCGTGACTCCAGGGCCGCGGTGCTCACATCCCGGGGATGGAGAATGCGGGGGGTGGGACGGGCTCGGCACCCCTGCCCTCCCGCCCCTTCGCACCCCACCTCGCGGCAGCAGATGGCCGAGGGCCACCACCTCCTCCCCCTCCCCTAATGACTCAGGAGGCGAAGAGCAGCAACCTCCCCCGGGAAGGGGGGCGCGGGGAGGAGTCACTTCCCTTCCTCGACGGGCGGAGGCCCGGCTGCCCGGAACCCGGCGTCGGGACCTCTGAATCACTGCCGAGGAAGAGGCGGAGACGCGGTTCCGGAACCAAGCCCCAGGGGAAAACCTCCCAGCCCCACACCCGACACCAGTATCCCGCAGCAGCCAGCACTCGGCTCCCAACGGCCGCGACTCGCGGCATCAACTGCTGACTAAGCCTCAAATCACTAGTAAACCCAAAAGCGCTTACCCAATGCCGAAGTTTCAGGCCGCTTCTAGCACCGCCGCGCCGCCTCTACTACCCCGTGCAAAGCCACACTACCGGAGCAATAAAGGCAACTGCCAACAACGAACGACCAAGCCGCTCTGCGCTCAAAACCCCCCCGCTGCCTCCGTCTTTATACCCACGCTTCACGCTGCGTCTCTGCGTCATAGGGACCTCATTTGCATACACCAACGACTTTTTCTATTGGCGGGCGCTTTCGCCGACGCGCTGACATCCCCCGACACAAAGGCCGTGCTTCGGACCCCTTCCCTGATTGGTGAACATCTAGGTCGCTGATTGGCTCTTAAAGTGGCCTAGTGATTGGATGAATGCAAAGAGGAACGGACGAATCGGGGCTTAACACTAACCGGCTCTTCTGATTGGGTAAAATGGAGCTATGTTTGGATCCTTCCCTTGGTTCCAAAGCTCTACAATAGAAAGTCAATGTAAACGAATTGCATTGGTACCTATCAAGACTTAAGAGTCCGGATGGGCTGGAGCCTAACCTTAATTTCATCAAGCTAATATAATGCGGGAGAAGGAGAGGTTACTCTCACGAAATTTTTGTAAATATTTTGCAAAGTAAAATACAATGTGTTCTCTGTGATCATTTACTTTTCATTAACATTTTGATAAACTACGTAGTGTAAATGAGAATTAGAATTCAGTAAATCATGTTATATTACCAAGTATTTTATATATCACACATATACATTTTAACCAAAAAGCAGTTCTTTAGTTTGGTGGGATGGGGAGGGGTAAATAATAGATACAAAGAAACAAATGTCAATAAATGATTTTATAAGTACTGTTTTGTATGTTCTTAGGCCATCACAAAACACTTTGTGATTTCAATATGCTTAGAGTTAAACAAGAAGTAACCTACTAAGCAACATATTTTTGAATTATGTAATTCAACTAAATGAAATGTCTACAGCTAGAATGGGAATAGTTCATGACATCATTTGCATGTCCATAAAGAGTAAATGAAAGACAACTAAATTAAACATATGCCCTTGTGTTTAATGGTATATCCTGAAAGGCATTACTTCTGAAGAAACATGACAAATGTATAAAAATGGTAATCCCTACTTTTGCCTAAATAAATGTCTTGGATGGATTGTAATATTCAGTTCTCCAGATGACTCAGGTATATAAAATACCAAAGCAGGCTTAAGGTGAAGACCAGGCAAACAAAGCTCAGAAAATTGAAATAGATCCTTGGGCATTCTACTCCATAGTTCTTACTTTGGGTTCACCGAATATTTTCAATCATTAAAATAAAAAGTAGCAAAAACAGATATATATAGATTTCAATTCAGAGAATTATTGTACATTAATTCAAATACTTCAAAAATTTATTTGCAACACCAAAGGTCCCCTCTCAGTATCAATACTGAGGAAAAAATGCACAATTTGAAAAAGCAGCTACAGCAAAAACATCTTTGGCCCAATCTCTGGTACCAAATTCCTCTCATTATTTCAGCCCTCTCAATCATCACACCCACAATTGTATTTAATTATCATACATCTAAACTTTTATGTGATAATTTCATCAACTTTAATTTCTGCCTTATACTCAAAGTTTAGGGTGCAGGAAAATTAAGCTTTTTATTTCATTCACACCATGCTAAGAAGAGACACCAGGATGGAGGCTCTTGCCCTGTTTACAGAACCTGTTTAAAGCTAAGAAACAGGACCCCGGTTAGAACCCGCATAGGAGGCTATCAACTGTTCTGAGAAGTAACAAGAAAAATACTTTTTTTTTTTCTTTCTTTTTGTTTTTTGGTGAGGAAGATTAGCCTTGAGCTAACATCTGTTGCCAATCCTCCTCCTTTTGCTGAGGAAGACTAGCCCTGGGCTAACATCCGTGCCCATCTTCCTCTACTTTATATGCAGGATGCCTGCCACAGCATGGCTTGATAAGTGGTGCATAGGTCCGTGCCCAGGATCCAAACCTGTGAACTCTGGGCCACTGAAGCGGGTCATGCGAACCTAACCGCTATGCTACCAGCCGGCCCCTGTCATCTTTTTTTGACTGCTCAAATAGCCTGCAGAAGGAATGGGCTCCTAAATTGACACCCCCTTTGGTGTTCCAACGTTTTTCTACATCCAGAACCCTGTTTGTCCCGTGTTTTCTAGAGGAGACACCGTCCAGTTAGTGTTTTTACAGTTCTGCTAATTATTAGAGAGGAACTAAAACTGCTCCAGGAGAAACTACGTATGGATTTACATTCATCCATTTAAGGATGATTAGTGGAAACAGTTTGTCCTTCTTATATGGCAGTCATACAGATATGTTTTTCTTTTTCCTAAGTTGGTGCAGGGAAGGAAAAGCAACGCAGGAAATGGGGAACAACTGAAAATGTTTATGCAATCAAAACAATGCAGAATGGGAGGCAACATGTAGGCTACAGCCCTGGTTCCTGTTCTGTCACCGACTTGCTGAGTAACTCTGTGCAAGTTACTTAACCTCTCTGAGTTCCGGGTTTCCTCTTTTGTAAATGAACCAGTTTGGATGATATCATCTCCCAGTTCTACCAGTACACACTTTGAAACTCATGATATGCATTCATTTAAAATCTAGTGCTACGAACTACATTTCTTCTTTCAAATCACATTCGGGTACTTTGGGGATAACATATAAACCAATTACTTGGATTTAATAATAGGATTAAAGCAATACACTACAACTTTTATTTGTCCTTTTGGAATTTTTCATCTTCAAACGCCCCAAGTGGTTAAACAATTGATTTGGCAATTTAAGAAATATGAGTTTCTCAACTTTGTAGCCTGACAATTTGGCTTCTGTTGTGAGGTTACCCGGAACTAAATTAAGTATGTATCATTCTTAAAAACGTACAATTTTCCATTCACCCCCCCCCGAGACTAAGGTTATTCATAATGTGTTTCTTTAATGAATGAAACTCATTCATAATGAGTTTCTTTAACTAATGATCATTAGTTAACATAATCCTATCTAATAAAATATCAATCAGTTTTAAAAACAATGGATTTAAATAGATTCAATATGGAAAACAAAGTTAAATGACAAGTGTTAGAATATCTACCAAGAACTTTGTAAAGCTCACAGAATCAAATGCCTAGGTCTGGGGGAACTGGCTTATTTGACCAAAACCGCAAGGTGAAGAACTTCGCCCGACTGGCGGGAAGCGGGGAGAGGAGACATATTTTCCCAAATAGAAGGCCGACGTCCAGAGCAGGAAACTGGAGTGGATTATAAATCGCACCGCCTACTCAAACCCTAGGCCCTTTCTCTGGACACAATACGATGCTTCCCAACACCCCCGCAATTTGCCAGTGTACCTGAGACTATTCTAGACGGAGATTAAATTCGCCCTTGGCCCCTAATGTACTGGAAACAAGTTGGTCAGGCCAGGTATCGGGTTGAGAAGGGACCCAAGTCGTGGAGTTCCAGGTTTCAGGGTTGGTAAATGTTTATGTAGCGCTTCAGTAAAGGCGCGGGAACCGAGTATCATGTAGCTCTTCTGTAGCAAAGCTTTATCAAGCTGACTTCCAAAAGGCAGACTTTCCTTCACGCCTCTCAGGTTAGTCCCGTTGCAGGAATGAGGAGGCTGTTCGCGGACTGCAGGCACCTGCGGCACAAAGACCCAAGAGCTAAGAACGGATCATAGAGATTCTTAAGCACTGCTGGGGGCCGGTATCAGAACCGAGCCCAAACTGCACTAAGTATGGAAGCGAGGTAATTATTACACTGTTGGCAGTGAAATTACACTTGGAATTGTTTCATAGAAGTCGTTCAGGTCTCCCTAGCTTTGGGCCCCTTGCACTCCAGGGGCTTTAGTTTCAAGGAGGGGCTCCCCTACGAAACTGGAAACACACTGGTGAGGAGGAGAAACGCGGACGGACTGCAAACCCCAGAAGCCGTCGCGGGCCTTCAGCATCCGGGACACCGTCTGCAAAGATCCCTGGGTACTGTGGTCTGCTCCTGTGGTAGCAACCCTCTGCCGACGGTAAAATTCCAGCGGAACCGAGAACCACAACTCCCAGCAACCCTTGCTGCCGTGTGGGGGGTCTTCACGTTCTCGTGGCGCGGCGCAGGCGCGCTGGGTCCTCGGCGCGGACCGCGCAGACTGAATAATAAAAGGGGAGCGGCGAAGAGGCAGGAAGACAGGACCATGTCGAAGGGCCCCGGGCCCGGCGGCTCCGCAGCTTCCTCGGCGCCCCCGGCCGCTACCGCTCAGGTGCTGCAGGCACAGCCCGAGAAACCGCAGCACTACACGTACGTAGAGCCCCCCCCCCCGCCGCGCGCGCACGCCTGACGTCAGCGGCCAGCGTGAGTCACGCGCGCAGGGAGAGCGCGAGGCCGCCTCTCCCTCCCCCCCCCGTTCTTCCTCCGGCCCGGCCCAGACCGGTTCCAACCTGCTGGGGCCGGTCCCAACTGCCTCCAACTGCCACCAACCTCTGGTCGGGCCGTGGGGCGGGAAACTCGGGCCCCGCCATTGAGTAGGGAAGGCGGGAGCTTGGGGTGCGGAGTGCACACATCTTAGCCAGGCCTTCGAGGCCTAACTGTTCCTCAGACTGTAAAACCACAGGACCAAACA
Source organism: Tapirus indicus (assembly GCA_031878705.1). Classification (NCBI taxonomy): domain Eukaryota; kingdom Metazoa; phylum Chordata; class Mammalia; order Perissodactyla; family Tapiridae; genus Tapirus; species Tapirus indicus. The sequence goes on from CM062932.1 coordinate 54,665,502, forward strand.
CTCGCGGGGCGATAAGAAGTCCAAGATACCACCAGGATGAGTTCCTTAGGGGCCAGGCCTCGAACGGCCTATGAATGGCCATTAGCGTGAAGTGCTGTCAGGCGACCCATGTACTGTGTACAGGAGGCCTTTTGTCTCTTAAGGCCCTACTTGTCCACGGAGGCCACTCTTGCTGGAATTCACTTAAACAGTTGACCCGGCCCGAGTCAGGGACCCCGAGGGTGATGGGGTCCGAGTATGTCCTCAGGCCCAACCGAAATGTGGCATTAGAGGGAGCCCCAAATGCTGACGCTACGAGAGTCCAGTAAGATGGAAAACCTCCTCCTGGGAATCTGCGTCTAAGTGTAGGTCCTTGTCTTCTTTCTGTTTCCTTTCAAGGCACATTAAGCAACTATCTCGTGCTAGGTGCTTTGGGAGGAGGAAAGATGAAAGGAGGCGGGCCCTCCTGTTAAGCAAAATGTTGGTTTCCATTTTCCCTGATGCTCTTTGAGTGCCTCTCGTTCCCATGGGCTCCCGATTGATGTGCATGTTTAGAAGGGTCCCTAAGTGTACCGCAGGCTTGCTGGAGATTGGGAACCTGGGGGTTGAGCCACACAGGAATGCCACCTGGTGAACCAAGAACAGGAAGCATCTGTGGGAGTAGAAAGAACTCAAAGTAGACAGGAGGAGCGCTTGTTTGTCACTCACAGAAGTAAGACCCATGGGGAAACCGTCCTGGGATTGGGGAACATCGGTTTTAGGAAGTGTACTGGTTTCTTTGTGAGATTCTCTGCTCTTGGTTAAGATCAGTTGAAGATTTTTCTTGACTACAGTCTGACTCATGTTAACTATAAATTTTCTAACGTGGCCGTTGCTTTGCTGGTCCTTTCTTACTGGAGTTCTTTCTACAATCTTTCCATTGGTTTTGGTGAGATGGTCTTACCTCAGGGGATCCTGATCATTTGAAGGGTGTGGTCAAGCAACAGTATGGTCTTGATTTGGAAATCTGCAAACTTCACCTAATTGGCACCTCTTTATAATCACTGGTCGCTCGGGTCATGTTTTTCAGTAAAACACCTGTAACATTGTGAGTAGCGTGAGTGTTGGTTTCAGCAACTTCTGTTTCTGTGCTGTGTTGCCATTGAGTATACTACGGAGTCTATATTAGAAAGGTTTTCTGATCATTTTGGAATTGGCAGATGAAACAAGTCAGCAGCTGTGTAAATGTTAATATCTTGAAGTCTTTGTCCGCTTGATGCTCATTTGTTTAAAATCTGTCTTTTCCATTCTTTGTGGAGTAAGTGCAGTCTTGGCTCTTGAGGTGGCTTAGTAAATCAACAGTAGATGAAATGCACAAGCTTGATTGAGTGACTGAGGTAGTAGGTGTTCCCATCTCTTTACTTTATGTTATCTGTTCATTTTCTGTGTGTTGATGTTTTTGTCTCCAAAAATCAGAGATAGAGATCATTTGTCTTCCTTGGTAGATTTATGGGCATTCAGAAGCTGTGATGATTTGGAAAACTTCATTCCCTTATCATCCCAGGTCTGGGGAGTGGGGAGCGTGAGGACATAGATGATGGCAGCAGCAGTACACTTGTTGGCTCTAATTTTTTTTTTAAGGTGAACCCATTTGTTGCCCTTGGGGCTTAGGAGACAGGAACATTTTTATTTTGATTTTAATATTTGCTATAAAATGTTGAGCTGCCCATCATTTTTTCATTCTCCCTTGTAGCGTGAATTTCCAAAATTTGTTACAATCTGAACGTGGCCTTATCTATTGTGTTGATCCTATTGGTGAATACAGATATAGACCTCTTGGTTTTTTTGAATGTTTGTATTTTTTTACCTCTCAAATTTTTTATGTTTTACAACTTTCTTATACATGAATTGCAATGTTGTTGTTGTTATTAGTGCTGTGGAGTCATTCCAACTCCTGGCGACACTGTGCACAGCAGAACGGAACCCTGCCGGGTCTTTTTGCACTGTCCTCTCACCGTGCGATACTGTATCAGACAATGCTCTGCTACTGTTTATAGGATTTTCATGGCCAGTTTTTTGGAAGTGGGTGGTCAGGTTCTTATTCCTTAGTCTGTCTTAGTCTGGAAGCTCTGCTGAAACCTGTCTATCATGAGTGACCCTGCTGGTATTTGAGATACCAGTGGCATAGCTTTCAGCGTCAGAGCAACACGTAGCCACCACAGTATGACAACCGACAATTAATTACATTAATTTTGTGTATTTTTTGTGCCTGAGGTTATTTGCGATTCTGTGACATGCAGTAATCTTTGCAATAATCCAGAAGAAATTTGCATTAAAATTGAGTTCCTGTCATCATAATGGCAGACAGTCTTGGCAAATACAACTGAATCCACCAAAAACAAAAATTGCTTTCTTGCCCTTTATTCTTGTCCCACAACTAAAGTCCTAGAGTTTGAGCCCTCATTTTCCTAAACCAAGAGGATTATTCATGACATAGTTTGAGGGGTAATTATTTTGTTGGTATTTTTTTCTAAACTCTTGAATAATTTTGCTTTAACGGAAACTTTGGAATAATCCTTTGAGCAAATTGGGATAGCAGACACTTGGCCTAGACCTGAAGAATCCAACCCGTTTAGAAATGGTTATATCTGAATTCCTTTGTTGTACAGCTCCAGGTATTTGATTAGTACTCAGTAAAATAATAATATGTGTGTATTGATAACTCTTCCAATACAAGAGCCACGTGACCTTTTGCTAGGTAATTTGTCTTTCTATTTGACAACGTTTTGTTTGACTCAATTTAATCCAGCTTTATTCAGAACAAATTCGTATTATATATTAGAAGTTTTAAAAAACAGATTTAAGAATGGGAAATTTTGGAGCAATTACATTCTAAAATGTATCTACACGTTAACTTTGGGCTTTTTACTGTATCACAATTATATTAAAAGTGTACAGTTGAAAGGTCACCAAAAAAACCTGCCATCTAAAATACCAAGGTTTCTGACCTCATTATTTGGATCCTATAAGAGGATGTAAGCCTCAAAGACATTAAATCATTTTTGGATTCTTTCACCTGCAGTTGCTTCTTAGACTTCTTAATGCCTTTATGTTAAAGGAAAATGAAATTCTCATTTAATGAAGATATCTTGGAGTTTGCTGGTCCCTGGGTGATTTCTTATAGGTAGAGGATAAATGCTTTATAGCCTCGTCTAGCCAGGTGTCATTTTAATTTAGGACTGTTTCCTGGGCATCTTTAAACAAAGATAATGTACTAGTACTTTTATAGATAACTATTTTGAGGCAAATTTGTTAGTTTGTACAATATATAAATGTCATGAACTTCACTTGATTGCATCTGATTGTGTTTTGGAAAATCCAGGAAATAAACATGTTTAAATGGTTATTGCAAATTGCAATAAAATTGTAAATACATTAACTAGAGTACAACTTGTTGTACAGCAGAAGTCACTGGAATCGTTGCTTGGAAACAGCCGGGATGAGTTAAATTACCAATAACCATTTTCTGGATCTTGTTGACTTGTTTATTGAGTAGGACTAATTTCTTGTAGGACAACAATTAAAAGTTCATTGTGGCCTTCAATCAAGCCCACAAAATCCCATGCCAAGTGTTAAGTGCCCATGCTAAGAGTAGACTCAAGCTTAGTACCTAGTTGATATTTGCTATAATCTAAATTAATGATTAAAGTGAAGATTTGCTTAATGGTTAAGTTTTTTTGTTTTAATCCAGCTATGTTAGATACTAAAGAAGGCTTCCCCACAATCCATATGCATCTGCTTTGACTGGTGGTTTCTATCAACCTACAAAGACTGTGACTTATTGGTGAGGGCAGCTGGACAACTCTGAGAGCAACTTAGAGAAATCCATCTTGGGCACACTCTATAAAGGAGCTCCTTCTCTGGAAATAGCACCCCAGATAAGTGCACAAAAGCAAGACACCCTCGTGGAGCTACTTCTTCCCGCTTTCAACACCCTGATGCCTTAAGGTGAGGTCTCCTTCCTGTGTGTCTTAGAAGCCATGAGCTCACTTAGGTAATGAGAGACCTGCAAAGGTCTGAGCACCACACATCTGCAGGCTCTCCTGCCAGACCTTGGCCTAAAGGTTATTTTTCTCATGAGGAGAGACTCCAGGTCAGCAGAGTGATAAAAGTAAGGATGCATCTAGAGCTACATTACTTTCAATTGTGGACTGGTTCAGGGATTGTCTTCCCAAATGGGGCAATATTTGCTTAATGATTAAGTTTTTTGTTTTGTTGTTGTTGTTTTTTTTTAATCCAGCTATGCTTGATACTAAAGGAGGTTTTCCCACATATGCATCTTCTGTATTTTGAAATTGCAACTATGGACAGTTATGGCTAATCCTAGTAGATTGTCTTCCCTTCTTTTAACATCTTGGATGAATTTGGGGCACACTAATGTGTTATGTGAAGATGGATGTTGAATGTAAGTTTCTCTGCCATTCTTAGCCAATATATAGAAATTGTATTAGCTTAATTGCTAAAAATGCCAAGAATTTGGGTTCAGTATCCTTCCGGACAATGTAGCTTTCTTGTTTTCTTACCATATAGCTGTTCTATAGATTCACCCCAGCCAGCCATCTTAAAATACCTGCATGGGCAACAGAGATATCTGCAGAGAAAGTTTGGGTAAAATCAATGCATATGAGAATAGGTATGGGGTTAATTTTTGGGGGTGATGAAAGTGTTCTGGAATTAGTGATGATAATTATACAACATGGTATACATACTAAAAACCACTGAAGTGTATACTTTAAAATGGTGAATTTTTATGTTGTGTAAATTACATCTCAGTTTTTTAAAAAAAGGTTAAAAAAGTCAGTGCATATGAGTCCCTACTACTAGAGAGGCTTTAGAGCAAATGGCTTATCAGGCATTGTTATTGCCTGATATATTGATATATTGGCAGCATCGCTCAGTATGGGAAAGCCTGCAGTTTGTGAAAAGCTCCTTGGCGCCCTTTTCCTAGCCTTCTCAGTGGCTTGGTCCCAGTGTATCCATTCTAGGTGAATGCCCGCATCTTGTGAGTCTGCAGAGATGCTTTTGAGATAAGTGAATACTCAGCAAGTTTGAGACTCATAGTTGATGATAGTTGTACTTTAAACTGTCTCCGAATTGACAGCCATTATAAGCAACAAGCACATCTTTCCCTATGCCTTTGTAAAATGGATTGTGTTTACTTCCTAGGGTGGGTGGGAGGTAGAAGAGAATGTTGCTGTTATGCTAAAATGTAATAGATTCCATTCTTCAGGTGTCGTGATGATTGTTTTAATATTCACATGGGCATTTCTTTAAGGACAGGCCATTTGTTTTAGGCATTTAAAATGATATCAATGGCTATAATATTTTAGTTCAGATAATCACAACAAACTTTTTATTATTTCTCTATAAAATCCCTCAACTTTCACTCCTTTTTTCTTTGCCAGTGTGTAGAATTTGACAGCAGTATCAAGAGCTGATGAGGAGGAGAAGATGGAAAGGAATCTAGCAACTTAAAAATCTCATAGCATTCTCTGTGAGGTGATCTTTTTCCTGTTGGTGGCTCAATTTATTTAGGAGATAAAGAAGATACTAATGCCTGGGACAGTATCATCATGTCATATCTGAGCTTATTGAAATGTTTCCTCCCTTTCCTTATTCTTTATATCACAGTTTGCTTTTCATGTTCATAAGTTGACTCGTTTGTTTCCTATTAGTGCTTGAAACACCACATGGCCACCATGAGTCCTAAAAAAAAAACTTCTATTGAGGAAGGGGAACACCTGTGTTCCCACCTTCCTATGAAATTTGGCCTCTTCACAAAACTACCCCCATTGAAGAGAGGTAGTTATGGTTAGAAAAGAAGAGGTTGGTAAAAACCTTTGGCATGGTGTTTTATGCTTAAAAGTCTTAAGTAGTAGTTTTTATATCTAAGCTTTTGTTAATTTTGGTAAGAACATTACTATATCTTTTTGATGTTACTTTTACTGCTAAGAGGTGGCGGGCATTTGGTAGCCTGCCACTTTAGGATTTGTGTAAATCAAACCTATTCGAACATAACATAAATTAGAAACCCATACTTATATTTTGTTATTAAAAAAACAACTTAAATTTTATTATTGAATTAAGAGTACTTTATAGTGAATACATAGAATGAATATTAAATATCCAGTAAAGCATGTTAAAGTTAACATTTCTGTTTTTATTAACTTAGCTTATGGTATTGTAATTATGGCCTGTCAAAAACTTCCTGATATATTTGGAACAGCTTCTAGAGAGTCACTTTTGCTAATTTGCTACTACTCTTGTTAAGAAAAGTGTAGTTAACAGTCAGCGTGGTGTTATCAACTGACTCCAGGACGAGACTGTCTGGGTTTGAAGCCCAGTTCTGCCACTTACTAGCTGTGGGACCTCGGGCAAGTGACTTCTCTCTTTGTGTGTCAGTTTCCTGAGGATACCAATGGTACCTGTCCCATGGGGTTGTTACAAGAATTAAGTGAGTTAATATACGTAAAGTACTTAAAACAGTGCCTGGCACTTAGCACAGCAGCAATCCTATTCGTATCAATATTTGAACAAGGCCCAAGTTAACTGCTTTCAGTTGTATTGCTACCTCCTTCAAAAGCCTTAATCAAATGCCTTTAGCTATATCCACACTAAAGTAGATTCTTCAGTTCATAGGGCACATGTGGGTCGGAGTTGTCTTCAGAGCACACTCCTCTCTTCCGCATCCATTCTAATTTTATTTCAGTCACCATTCTTCGTATAGCCTCCATCAGACTGCCCATATCTCACATGATGGGTTTGTGTTCCAAATGGATCCACCCTTACAGGGCTAAAGACTTTGTTGTAACAGAAAACAGTATACAAAACAACACATCAATTTAAACATATATAATAAAATGTTCATCAAATTGGAGCTTTTTCAGGCCAGCTGTGTGCAGAAAAAAAACTTCGAATCAAGCCCAGGTGTTATCTAATTTAGGGAAGAATGAACCCAGGGTTCATTCATCAGTGACGTGAGTGACCCTTACATGAACTTTCTCTCCTCAGTTTTACCAGTTCCAAGAGTCTTAGAGCAAAGGGACGTTTATAGAAGGAAGGAACCAGGGACACGTAGGACTAGTTGCACGCCAACATTGTACCATTTATGGCTCTTGTTAGTTCTTGGGGCCAGGAGAACTCACAGGTGTCAGACCTTTCCCAGTGAAGAATGGGCTGAAATCACTTGCCAGTGAGTGGCTCCTCCACCTTAAAGCACTTGTTTGCTTAAGTGCCTGTAGCACTTGTATTGTGGGTTCCTGTGTATGTATCTGTGGGTTAGGATAGTTTCATTGTATCTAGGAGGTTCATACTGTCCCTAAGGTCTTACTGTATCTATTCTTTGGCTAAAAGCCAGTTATAGGATCAAAGTCTTTCGTAAAAGTTCAGACACATTCAGAAATTCACTAGACGCTTATTTTATTTGCCTGAATAATGCTATCTGAGCTTGCTTTTTCTGCTAGAATGTTCTAAACCAGGATCAGTTCAGAAGATTTGGAAGCCAGAGTTCCATAGCTGTATAGTACTTTATCAGAATTGTCCAAATATTTGCCAACCACCATTTTAGCTTTATTTGGCCCTATTTTTTAAAAGCCATTTTTTCCCAACTCCCACTGGTGTGGTTATTGTTACAAAGTTGAATGGTTTCTGGGTTATGTTTGGTGTCAAAACAGAATGTGTTTGTATGTCCTTATGAACGTTGAATCTAGAACTGCTAGTAATTTACCTAAAGCTCTTCAAAAATGGAAGATTTTCAGCAAATTGTAAGAAATACATTTATATATATAATATATATGTGTATACAGTAACGTGCCTTACAACATTTCAGTCAGTGACGGACCACATGTGTGACGGCGGTCCCGTAAGATTAGTACCACATAGCCGAGGGGTGTGTTAGGCTGTACCGCCTGGGTCTGTGTGAGTGCGCTCTGTGATGCTCGCACAGTAATGTAATAGCCTAGTGACCAATTTCTCAGAATGTATCCCCATCATTAAGCGACACATGACTATATGTATATACATGTATACATACATTTGGATAATTAATTTAGGATTCTTTTTTTTTGGTGAGGAAGACCAGCCCTGAGCTAACATCCGTCCAATCCTCCTCTTTTTGCTGAGGAAGACTGGCCCTGGGCTAACAACGTGCCCATCTTCCACTACTTTATATGGGACGCCACCACGGCGTGGCTGACAGGCAGTGCATCGGCGGGCGCCCGGGATCCGAACCTGCGAACCCTGGGCTGCCAAGCGCGGACTAAACCGCTCCGCCACCGGGCGGCCCCTAATTTAGGATTCTTAATGTACTGCTTATCTGCTCTTATAACATTCTCCTTAAAGTTAAAAAATATTTTATTCTCAAACTTAAAAATGAAGAATCTTTGATAAGCCATGAACTATGAGCTCTATGCTAAATTTCTATTTAGGAGTTATGTATGCCGAAGAAAAGTAGCCACTAGGGTTAATATGAATATGGAAAACAGTAGATTACAGATAAGTGTCATTTGAGCCTTTGGATACTTTAATATATCTTTGACAGTGACTGGGTTTTTTTTTTTTTTTTCTTTCCTTTGCTAGTTGTGGAACCCTATCACATTGTGGTTAGATTTCAATAAAGAATATTTAAAAATAGGATCATTTCTTGCATTTTAAGATTCTGTTTCCATGATAAAGCTTGTATATTGCTTGAAAAAGATGAAATTCAGTTTTTATGAGATTAGCTCTAATAAAGATGAGCATTGGTGGCTTATAAGGGGTGTGGGCACATCTGTCATGTTGTCGTATCTTTGCCACCCCTGTGTGAGACTTGTGAGCAGTGACCACTGACTGGCCAGGAGAATAGCAGGATCCCCAGGAGCAGGTACTTCCCCCCTGGCCCTCCAGGGTCATGACCTCTGTGCTGTGGGGCCTCTGGGGTGAGTTTCTTCTGTCAGCTCAGTCTGTTGCCCCCTTTTTGTTGGGCTCACATATTGCGTTCACCATGCATATGGGGATTCATCAAGTCCTGAGCAAATCTGGGGATGTAGCACCATCTCTTCCTGTTGCTTCTCCAGAGGCCATCATTGTCTTGCCTATTTGCCTTTTTATTCAAATCTGACCATTCTACATGTGTCCAAATCACATTTTACAAATCATAAGCAGGATGGCATTCCAATAGTCATTCACTTTATAAAAGGATTTACTACAGTTCACTTTTTTTTTTGAGATTTTTTATTTTTATTAAAAACATTTTTTTTTTGCATATGGATGTCCAGTTGTTCCAGGACTATTTGTTGAAAAGACTATTCTTTCTCCATTGAATTACCTTGGCATCTTTGTTAAAAATCAATTTATCATATACATGTGGGCCTATTTCTGGACTCTGTTATGTTCCACTGATTTATATCTTCTCTTGTACCAATACTACACTATCTTGACTACTATAGCTTTTTTTGTTTTTTTTATTGATGTCTTAGTTTATAACACTGACTACAGTTCACTTTTAACTTAAAAGAACTCCTCTGGCTTATTAGCAACATACATGTTTCATTTAATTTGGGATCAGGATAGATTCCCTATCAAGTTGTCATTAATGTAGTGGATTTCTTTCCTAACAAGTTTTTTTTTTTTTTTAAGTTCTAAAAGTAATTAATCACAACTATGGTAAAGAAAAGCCAAGATAACCCCTAAAGTCAATAATACTAGACGTATTTTTCCTTCTAGTTTTTCTTTCTGCATATAGTTTACCTAATTGTAGTCTAGTTACATATTTTTATTTTTTCCCTTAATATATGTTTAATTTGTACCCAGCTTTTGCCAAATAGTCATCATAATACCCCTTAGTTGTTGGAGGAAACAGAAAAAGGAATAACACATCTCTAGTGAGCTCCAAATATTCCCAGCAACAATTACAGAGCAAGCCATCCCACTGGTTGCTTTTCTAGTCTGCATGTGAGACTGAAGATATCAAATTTAGTGTTCAGCATGAGGAACAAGGCTGTGCAGATATTGTGGGGAAGGTAACTAGAAAAGTTCTGGTTTCTTAGTTGCCAAGAGAAGCATCTAAGTTAGAGATTAGAATTGCTTCTCTGTGTTTTGCTGGGTTAGTATGTAGCTGCTGTGGACCAGGCTTGTACCACTTGGGATGCTTTATGCATTTGCTTTTTTTTGGACAAACATGTCTTGAACACCTACTGTTAGCTGGCTCTGTGCAGGGGTACAAAGATGAATAGACATGGCTACATACAAAGCAGTTGAAATCAACTGTGGTAGGGGATGTACCAGCTGTATTCACACAGCAGTGGAAACATAGAAGAGGAGGCAATTAACACCACTGGGTCAGGGAACCCTCATGCAGAGAAGAAGCCAGAAGGGTGATCCAGACACAGAGAGCAACATCATCAAAAGTATGGAGATGTGAGGGGAGGGTGTGGTGTGTTGGGGAATATGAACTCTTTAGAGCAGAGCTTGGCAAACTATGACTTGTATGCCAAATCTAGCCTGTCACCTGCTTTTGTATGGCCTGTGAGCAAAGAATGGTTTTTACATTTTTAAGGTTGAAAAAGAATCAGTAATATTTCATGACAGCTGAAAATTATATGAAATTCAAATTTCAGTGTCCATAAATAAAGTTTTATTGAAACCCACACTCATTGGCTTACATATTGTCTATGGCTACTTTTTGCACTGGAACCGCAGAGTTCAGTAGTTGTGACACACACACAAATGGGATACTCTCATCGTTTTGCATTGCTGTTCAGTGCACTACAAATCGCAGTGACACAGTTATAACTTGACAGTGTTTTCAGTGCCATGTGTATCAGCATACTATGTTTTATTTACTCTTTATTACCAATGCCTCCCTATCATGTTAAAACGAGAGGAAGAGCGAAATGGACTTGGAACATCGTGTTTTTAGGGCACAGTGGAGTATGGATTATTTTGTTATTGAATTAGATGGCAAAGCTAACTTTAATAAAAAAGCTGTGCTGAAAGAATCCATCAACATAATCAGACTAAGCAGTCGTCACAATATTGCCAACTCGTAGGAAGGCAACACTCAGAAAAATTAGAAAATTATAATTTCATCACAGAATTTCTTCATAAAAATGAAAATGAGTCTACAACTGAAGTAAGTTTCTGAGTGGCTCATTTATTAGTCAAGCAAGGAAAGCCATTTACCAATATTGAATTAATTAAGTTGTGTTTGATCACAGCAGCTGAAGAAATGTGTCCAGAGAAAACAAACTTGTTTAAGAGTGTTAGCCTTTCAGCAAGAACAGTTTCTCAAAATGTTGAGGTCATTGGTAGCAACAGCAATAGCCAATTAAAAAACAAGGCAAGGGCCGCCCGGTGGCGCAGCGGTTTAGTCCGCGCTTGGCAGCCCGGGGTTTGCGAGTTCGGATCCCGGGCGCCCGCTGACGCACTGCCTGTCAGCCATGCCGTGGCGGCGTCCCATATAAAGTGGAGGAAGGTGGGCACGGATGTTAGCCCAGGGCCAGTCTTCCTCAGCAAAAAGGGGAGGATTGGCAACAGATGTTAGCTCAGGGCTGGTCTTCCCCACAAAAAAAAAAAAAAAAAAAAAAAAGGCAAATGATTTTGGGGGTTTCCTTGGCTCTTGATGAGTCAATGGATGCTATTACTGTTTAGTTGTTTATTCATGGAGTCAGTGCCATGTTTCAAGTGACTGAAAGCACCTGTGAATAGTCTAAACAATTGGAAATGAGAATATTTTCAAAAAAGTTAAGAAAACACTAATTCAGTACAACCTGAAGTATAATCTGCTAATATCTGTTGTAACTGATGATGGTAAGAATATGTGTGGAGCAAGAAAAGATTTAACTGGACAAAATTACAAAGCTTATGAAAATGTAAAAGTGTTTAAAGCCTGTGGTTATTCATTGTATTATTCATCAGCAGGTACTTTTCAGGAAATGTTTGAACCTATTGTGTATTGAACCATTAGGATCAGGGATGAACTTCACTCCATCTTGTGGACTTAACCATCAGCAATTCCATGAGTTTTTGTCAGAAAGAGAAGCTGAATATTCTGACATGCCCTTTTACACAGCAGTTTGATGGCTTAGCAGTGGTAAAGTTTTCTTGTAATTTTTTTGAGTTCAGATCTGAGATTGAGATTTTTCTCAATGAGAAGAATCATTTTCCACTATGGTTATTGAATGCTGAATGGCTTTGAAAATTAGCTTTTGCTGCAGACTTGATAATGTTTCTTCATGAATTCACCCTAAAACTGCAGGGCAAAACATTGCTTTTATGCAAACCTTACCTTGCAGTAAAGTCACTTTGATAACTACTGTTATTTGAATCATGTCATATCAAGCTACCTTAACACTTCCTGTGCTATTAAAAGTTAAAGATGAGATCTCCATTTCTATGAAGATTTACCATGGATATGATTTCCAAACACAAACTATAGTTCTAGCAGTGATGTTGCATCTTGATAGGTATGCAAAGGAAATTTCCATATTTCAAAATCTACTTACCTGTGCAACTAAGGAGTTTACACCAAACCTTCAATTGGAAATGATTAAAAGGCAAATATCAAGACTCACGTAGAATTCTATAGATGTCTTCTAAGAGACAAATATGCTCAATTAAAATCATGCTTGTGGAATGATAACAGCATTTGGGAGTACCTATGTATGTGGAAAGACATTTTCAGAGATGAAATATGTAAAATCTTATTGCAGAATCAGCATTAACAGATGAGCATTTGTAATCAATTTTGATGAAAGGGACCCCTAACTTTGCAAATGTTATCCCTGCACCCCCAAATCCATTCTTTTGTGTGTGAGAAAGATTAGCCCTGAGCTAACATCTGTTGCCACTCTTCCTCTTTTTGCTGAGGAAGAGTGGCCCTGGGCTAACATCCGTGCCCATCTTCCTCTATTTTATATGTGGGACGCCTGCCACAGCATGGCTTGATAAGCGGTACATAGGTCCATGCCTGGGATCTGAACCTGTGAACCCTGGGCCACCAAAGTGGAGTGTGCGAACTTAACCACTGTGCCACTGGGCTGGCCCTGCCAAATCCATTCTTATTAATAGACTTGTATTACCAAAAATTGTAGCCAAATATTATATTTTGAATTTCATCAATAAAAATGTGGAGATTTGTTTTTTCTTGTTATGTTAAGTATTTACTTAATATCCTCAACTTGGCCCCTTGGCCCTGAAAGTCTAAAATACTGTCTGGTCCTTTACAGAAAAAGTTTGCTGACCCTGCTCTAGAGTTTAGTTTGTTGTTGGGGAGGGGAGTGGGGTGGTGACAGTAGGGGAAGTAGAGTCAGAGTGAGGCCATGCTGAACACTGTTTTAGAAGCAGCGGGGAACTAGACATGGATTAAAACATCAGCTACTTTCTCCCCATTGCCTCTGAACTGACATAGTTTTTCAATCAGTCATCTCTAATACTTTTCTGTTTATTTAGTTTGTTCAAATTCTCCTCACACTCCTCCCCAGAGGAGAGTGAAACACTGAAACTGATAAATCTGTTAAGTGAGACAACTTGGAATAGAATTTAAAGTTTAGCTGGAAATTGAGCTGCTGGCAGTTTAGAACTTGATCTAACACCTCCTTAAGAGTGATGTAATTTACTGAATTTATTATTAATCCCTTCTGTGTTACCACTGTTGGTTTAGTAGGGCAAGTGATTGAATTTAGATTTCAAGTAGCCTGATTTTTGCTGTTTTTTAGAATTTTGGAAAATAAAGATAATTCAATAAATGTTGAAAGTATTATTTAATTTTTTTAAAAAACTGGATGTATGTATTTGACTTTAAAAATTTTTAGAGAAAAGTATTAATAGTTTTGTAAAGCAGTTTAGCTGTATGATACATTATGATTACATCTGTGTAAAAAATACTGGGGGAAAATTCACCAAAAGGCTAACATTAGTGGTGGGATTAAGAGTGATTTTGCCCTTTTCTCCATTTCCATTTTTTTGTAAAATGGGTATGTTACTTTCATAGTAATCTTTAACATTTATAAATAAACCAGGATAATTACTGTGATGTCCTAGAAAGAAGTGGAAGATAGCTTTGATTTCAAGTCAGCCCGTAGTGGGCAAATGTGAAGTTGCTGCTTCTTGGTCAAAGCGAACCTCTGACTAGTCGCAATTCCCTCCAGGCTTTGTTGACCCTTCTGCTGGTGGAAGCTGTGCATTCTCTGAGAACTCTTATTTACTGAGGGCCTGCGTGTTTTCTTGACTCATCCTGGCCACAGTAGGTCACTAAGGCCTTGAAATTCCAAACTAGTCTATGATCATTGGCTTTTATCCTTGAATTCGAGTATTCCTGGGAGATGGAAGTGTGAAGAATTTAGTCCTATGGTCCTGTGACCGCCCCAGATCTTGGAGGGGAGGAGTGGGTAGTTGGTGAATCTTCCCTCCTTGGTTAGACCCCAGGACTTCTTGAGGTTTCCTGAAAGCTGGTTGAATTGAGGAGTGAGTCTTAGCCTGTTTAGTTCCTTAGATCTTATGCTTTCAAACCTTTAACATGGAAAGATGGGTTGGAGCTTAATGGAGACAGTTGTGTACTTCCACTGAAATTTTATTTTTCATTTCAATCCATGAAAATGGAAAAGAGTGATTTCTAAGTGGTTTTTTCCTTGCCTCCTGGGCACTGCATTGCCGGTTAGCATGAGGTTGGAGGAGGAGAGAGAGAATGGGAAATTCTGACCAAACATTTTGGTTCCTAGGTAGTAGATGGTCTAGTTCCATTAATGACTTAAGCAAAAGGTTAAAAATTTCTCTCATCTGATTATAGTTCATTGAAAGTGGGCTCTCTGCCTGCCTAGATTCGGTCATTCAGCCCCTTCTCTCATGAGGGGCTTTTCTGCAGGACAGTCTGCCCTGTCTGCTGAGTTACAGGTTGCCTGCACTGTAGTTTTCATAAGGGAATAGGATTAGACTTCTAGCTCTCAATGCTCTGCCTGCTGGGGGCATCATGAAACTGTTGGTATTGCTTTGTGGACTTTGCTCTTTCTGTGACTTTTCATTTCTTGTTGTATTCATTAAGCAAACTTTGTCACTGTACTGGGTTCTTACATGCTTTTATCAAGGACTTTATAATTTAGTAGTAGAGAAAAATATACACATTATTAATATGCAATACAGGATAAGGGCTATAAGAAATGTCCAGAGAAAGTGCTGTAAAAACTTAGAGATGGTAACGTTTAGCTGGGGACAAGGGCAGGAAGGAGAGGATAGGTAGAGGTCAAGGGAGGCTTCATGGAGGTGGTGGCATCAGAAAATTCATTACCATTGAATTCAGTTTTGAAAGATTTCTGCAGTAAGGAAGGGGACATGAGCAAAGGCAGGGAAGTTAAAGATCTATTTGCAAGACACCGAGGACTCCAGTTTTACTGGCTGGATTGGAGAGGAGTCAAGGGAAATGAGACTGCTAAAGGGCTGCATGTGTAGGGCCTGGAATGCTGGGCCAGAGGATTGGTGCTTCTCAGTGGCTACTGGGAGAAGCCAGAGTCTTTTAAGAAAGTGAGAAATAAATTTGGACTCTATGAAGAATAATGAGCACTGTGCAGTGTAAACTGCACAGCGGAGGGGCCAGCAGCAAGGAGACCAGTTTATTAAAAGGTACCAAGTTCCTGACCCATGGCAGTGGGAATGGAAATGAAGATGCTTAAAATGTGGTCATTTGTTGCCTCTGTGTCCTCCTCTGTGGCATCCCTGCTAGCTGGAGTCCCTCTGGAGCTCTGGCGTCTGCATGTGGCACTGTCACCATGGCTTCCCCAAGGAAGCAGGCTCGCCAGGACGTCTCTTTCTCCAAGAGGACAGATTGTGCCCAAAGTAAGGGTGACCACATCCTAGACCGCAGTCTTCCCCTGACTGCCTCCCTGGGTTTTCACTGAGGCACTGATACTGAGCAGACAGGCTTAGGGTTGTCAGATTTCGCAAATAAGAATACAGGGGGCCAGTGAGATTGGAATTTCAGATCATGGATAATTTTTTAGTATAAGTATGTCCCATGAAATATTTGGTTTACCTGAAATTCCAATTTAACTGGGTGTCCTGTATTTAGCCTGACAGTCCAAACCACTCCTTACTCTTCTCTGCTCCTGGCCCTGGGCTCACCTTCCTCCGCTCCCATCTCCCACCTGTTTCCTCCTAGTAGGTTAGTCTCCTAGTAGATCCAGAGTCAGGTAGAGTATGTGCTGCCCAGAAGAGATCAGCCTAGTAGTTTGGGGGATGGGTGTCCAACTCCGTGCCTGGAGTTGGTACCTGTGTACAGCAAGAGGTGCAGCTTGCCTGTGTCTAACCAGACAAAGAGGGAGACCAGAAGAAAGACCTTATGTTTCAATGTGAAAGGGCACAGGAGAGCATCAGGCCCTAGGGAGCCTTTAAGGTTTCTGCCCAGTGTCTCAGACTGTACCTGGGGCCTGGAGATAGTATCCCTGAAATTTGGTTCCTCCCGTACCTCACCTCATCCTCTTTCCAGTTCCTCTCCTACCTCACTCACATCCCACAAAGGTACTTGGAGCTCTTGGGCCCAGACATACTCTGTCTCTATGCTCATACAGTTCCATTTGCCTAAAACACCCTTTCCGCATTCTTTACCCACTAGCCCTTCATCCAATTCCCTTCCCCTTTCCTCTGTCCCAGCTTGGGTCAAGGATCCTTACTGTGGGTTCCCAAAGAACCCTGCTGAGCAAACCTCCCTCATAACCTTTTCCACACTTGACTGCTTCCATCTGTTACTGGTGTGTCTCTCCCATGAAAATGTGGGCTTCCTAAGGACAAGGACCTGCTTCATCCGTGTTCCAGGGCCTACCGCCATGCCTGCATCTAGTAGGTACTCAGTTAATACGTGCTGAATGAACAGCAGGACTCTCTTTGGAAGCCTCACTGCCCCTTAAACCGCCATTTGTGTTCCTCAGGGAGCACCTGGCTCCAGCTTCCCCACCGCCCAGTACACACACCTGGATGCTTCTCCACACTTCAAGGCTGGGAGTATTCTCCAGCACTTTTTATTAGCATTAAAGAAAACCTTTCTGGAAAGTCTCAGCCCTAGACGTGCCTGTCCCCACACCTTCCATATGCCCAGACTAATAAGACCCTGAGTATCCTAGCATGAGCCAATGACGTGGGCTAGACCCTCTTGCCTTTGTCCCATGCCCTCCAGCTCCAGGCGCTGTTCCAAGCCTGAACAGTTGCTTCAGGTTGGGTGGTGGTTCCCTCCACACAACCTTCCGTCCCTTCTAGAACCATCCTTCTCCTTGCTGGCATCAAATGCCCTTATCAAGCCATTTGTTGCCTGCATTGTTATGGCTTGAGGGAATGAATAAAGAGAACTTGGCTGCCTGCCTGTCCCCCCTGGGGCAGGGGGCAAACCTAAGACACCTCTACCAGGACACACAGAGTGAACAAAAACACGGATGGTATGTTCTGTAAGGGGGTAAGTGGGTCTGGGGCCCTCTACTGCGTGGTCCATGGGAGAGGAGCTTTGGGGGTGTCTTGGCTGTTACATGCAGAGCAAAAGAGAGACAAAGGTTGAGAGGAGGCCAAAAGGACAGCCAGAGCCCCAAATCCCCAGGTTAGTCAGGACGTAAATCGCCCCAGCTGCTGCAGGTACTCATATGTGAGACAGCTGGGGGTAGGCAAAGCTGAGAGGAAGAGTCTCTTCAGATGCTTCTGATAGGAGCTCCTTCCCAAACACTTACCTGGGTAGTGCTAGGGAGTGTCTGTGGGAGGAGGTAGACAGACAGGATAGTAATGATCTGAGTCAGTAGTCCAGAGGGATTCCTTGTGACCTGGGCTTTCAGCTCCAAAGCAGCAGCACCCCTGGCTCTCAGCCTGGAGCCCCAGCCCTGCTCCTGGGCCAGGTGAGGCCTCCAGGAATTGGTGGGCAGATCTGAGCAGCAGAGAACCCCACAGGAAGTTTGGGCAAGGCTCCTCCTGCTCTCGTTTGCAGCCCTTTGCCTGTGATCAGTGGTTTGGCCTGGGAAACCTCAGGGAGGGCTCAGAGAACCGAGCTGCTGATCAAGCCCTCCAGTGGTTACCATGGCAGACAGTTGACTGCCGAGGGCCCTTGTGGTCTATGGTTCCTGCCCTTCAGGCTGGCTTGGGACCTGGGTATTGGGAAGGATCCCGTTGCTGAGGTCCAGCCTTAGCTCTGGGTCTCTTCTGGTGTCCCAATGGAACTACCACCCCAGAGCAGGGCCCTCGGGGGACTTAGTGGCTAACTTCCTCCTGGGAAGCAAGGGGCCTAACTCTCCGCTCCTGGCCCACCCTACTTGGGGGCTCTCCCTGCAGGTATCTGAAGGAATTCCGCACGGAGCAGTGCCCACTCTTTGTGCAACACAAATGCACTCAGCATCGGCCCTACACCTGCTTCCACTGGCACTTCGTGAACCAGCGACGACGACGCTCCATCCGCCGTCGGGACGGCACCTTCAACTATAGCCCCGACGTCTACTGCACCAAGTACGACGAGGCCACAGGCCTCTGCCCGGAGGGCGACGAGTGAGTGCCCCCCAGCTTGCCCTCAGAGACCATGTCTCCTGGGTCAGATGCCCTCAGAATAGGCCAGGCAGAGTCTGAGAAGCCAGCCAGAGGCTGCATTTGGGGGACTCCTACAGCCTGGCACATCTTCCTATGGCCTGAACTTGGGCTCAGATCCTGCCATCTTCTGGGGGAGGCCCCTTCTTTCCCCGCTTTTGGGAAACCCTACACAGGCCTTTCTGCTGCTAACCCTAAGGGCCACATCTGAACCAAAGTGGCTCCCTCAGCCTTCTGTCATGGTCCCCTCAGGTCACAAGGACCCTCTCCCCAGCCTGCCACCACCCACTCTGTCCTAGGCAGTTTCCACCGAGGCTGGCTGTTTAGCAACACAGAGCCTCTCCAGTTCCCCGTTTGCTGGCCCTATCTTACCACATAGCTCTGGGAAGAGACAGGGCACAACACAAGTGGCAAACCTGGAGGGGACTGAGGGGACATTCATTGACCCTGCTTATCATTTGTTTCGACCTTGCAGAGGTGGTGATGGGAGGCACTGTGGGGTTTCTGTGGGTACAGAGCTGTCCCTGCACCAGCACTTCTCTTTCCCAGAGGTCAAAAGCTTGCTGACCCCCACCCCAGCCTCATGAAACACTCAGGGCACAAGGGGTATGCCCATGTTTGAGCAGCTGTTTGCTTCTCAAGGACCCCTGATCTGCACAGCGTTTGTCTCCCAGGAGTGCCCCCCTCTAGAGCTTCTCTTCAGGACAGCCCAGGGCCCTGGCTGAGCAGCCTTCGAGAGAACCTGCTGAGCAGACTGAAGTGGGGCTGCCAGGCCCTGTTAGGCCGCTTTCAGACTACAGCACCTGACTGGCAGTGGGAGGGTGGTTCTGTTTCTGCTGCAGGGCCCATCGCTGCTTACCTCCTTGACCCTCCATCAGTGCAGTCTCCGGGTCATGGGGAAAGCCTTCAACAGGTAGGGGAGGGGGAGGGCCTGGTAACGCAGGCTGCAGGGGGCAAAGGTGAGTGACCCCTCGCTGCCATTTCAGGTGCCCATTCCTGCACAGGACCACAGGGGACACTGAGCGCAGGTACCACCTGCGCTACTACAAAACTGGAATCTGCATCCACGAGACAGACTCAAAAGGCAACTGCACCAAGAACGGCCTGCACTGCGCTTTTGCCCACGGGCCCCATGACCTCCGTTCCCCTGTCTACGACATCAGGTGGGCTGGAGGCCGCACTGGGCGGATGGCTGTGGGCTGGGGTGGGGGCCTGGCTGCTGTCACAGTGAGTACCACAGATGGAGTGCAGGGCTGGCATACTGGTTCCTTCCTCCTCATGCCCCCTCCCCGCCCTCTCCTCTCCTCCCAGGGAGCTCCAGGCCATGGAAGCCTTGCAGAATGGCCAGACCACAGTAGAGGGCAGCATAGAGGGCCAGTCGGCTGGGGCCGCGAGCCATGCCATGATAGAAAAAATCCTCAGTGAGGAGCCACGGTGGCAAGGTAAAGGCGGCCACACAAATGGCCATGCCCCTGCTGCCAGATGTCTGTCCTCTCCCCTCTCCTGCCCGTAGCCCCTAAGGACTTGGCTTACCACCACCTACTGCCTTCTCCAACCAAAGCCACCGCCTCGGCTAGGCTGGGAGGCACTCGCCCCTTCATCCCACCTTACATCCAGCCAACCACAGCTCCGTCATTTGGGGGCATTCTGGGGGAGTTTCCCCAGACACATCTTGCCCTGTTCCCATCACCCCCAGGGACTCCCCAAATTCCTCAGGGGACTTTCACACATATATGCTCGTGCATGTACATAAGTACACGTTCGTGTGTTCTCAATGCCCCTGAGGGTGTCCTTTTTACCCTGTGAGCTGTGAGTATCTCCAGGGAGGAATGGTGTCTTCCTTCTCTCTCCTTTGGGTCTCAGTCTTAGCTTTGACGTGTGAGGAGGTGGCCCTGCTCATACCTCTCATGGGAGCCTCAACTCCTGGACTCTTTCTCATTGGCTTCTCCCTCCCCTTCCCTGGTTCCACCCACCTGACCCTGCCTCTGGCCTCCTGTGCAGAGACTGCTTATGTGCTGGGGAACTATAAGACGGAGCCGTGCAAGAAGCCTCCACGGCTGTGCCGCCAGGGTTATGCCTGTCCCTACTACCACAACAGCAAGGACCGGCGGCGGAGCCCCCGGAAACACAAATACAGGTCCTTTGGCCCAGACAGGCCAGCTGTGGGAGAGAGGGGTATCAGGGAAGGGATCACAGCGGAGGCTGCTTCCACTGTGTTCTCAGGGAGGCAGGGAGGCTAGTCCCAGGGATTACAGGATCGCAGGGCCCAGGGACAAGGGAGGGAATAATCAGGATAACTGAACGATGGGGAGCCTGCCTGGATCCTCCTCCGGCATGAAATGAGGATCTTGGGTCAGATGATCTCTGAGGCCCTCCCCCTTCCCCATTCTGATCCTGACAGGCATCTGCTAGGGCCAAGCCCTGGTGTGGAAAGTGTGGTTGTGGCTATAACCTGGCTCTCCTTGGGCTGCATAATGCTTGGTGGGAGGATCTGGCCAAAGGGAACAAAACGGTGTCCTTGGTAATGCAGCCAGGTTGGGCCAGAGAAGCAGAGCCTAGCTTCTGGCCCCAGTAAGGCCCTCCTTCTGCAACTGATCTTTTCTATTTCTGAGCCTGGCCCTGCAGGGCAGGGAGACCAGAGAGGGGCCCTGAACAGAGAGATTTAGTGGGCATTCCCCAGATCCTAATCTCTCTCTCTTGCCTCCATCCATTTGACCCCACTCTCATTGGGACAGGTCGTCTCCATGCCCAAACGTAAAACATGGGGATGAGTGGGGAGACCCCGGCAAGTGTGAGAACGGAGACGCCTGCCAGTACTGCCACACCCGCACGGAGCAGCAGTTCCACCCAGAGGTGGGCCTTGGAGCATGGGCTAGGGCTGGGGCCTTGTGAGGGTGTGGGTGGCTTAATATACCTCTTTGAGAAGCAAGGAGAAGGGAAGGGACGGTTTGGGCAGATGTTGGCAGAGTCTACCCTGACACCATCCTACAAGAGGGATTCGTAGCCACTCGGTCAGTGCCTAGAAGAGCTCTGCACCCTAATTAGGCAACTTCCTTGTTCGGAGCCCACCCTCACCAAGCAGCCCTCTGCTCCCAATTTTGTTTTCCCCAGGCTTCCTGACAGGGAGGGCATGGACTGGGCATGGTGACCTGGCCATTCTGGGCCTTGCATCACTCATGGTGCTTATAATCCAGTGATATAAGGATTTAAAAAATAAGAAAGCCCCTTACAGTTAGTCTCTTCCAGATCAGAACCTAGGTACCAACCACCTCCATGACTCAGGTCCCCAGCTTACTGGCCCCATGGCGTGGTCCTGAGCCATATTAGTGTGCTGAGATCTTGTGTAGGGTGCATAGAGGCACATACTGTCCCTGCTCCTGGTTCTGTGGAGGCCAGGACACTCTGAGATGGACACATGGATAGAGACTACTTTATGTGGGCTGCAGACAACAGGGTGGAAAGTTAGACCCAGCATAGATCCCAGCTCAAGAGTGCCCCAGGGAGGGCGGGGGTTGCCTGTGATCTTGGCTCACTTAATGCCTAGAGGCATATTTGGAGGTCACAGCCCTGGCCAAGACCCTGAGTGGAGAGCAGCATGGAGAAGATCCCTTTTGAGGGCTGGGTCATGGCTGGTTGGACCTGTGACCTCAGAAGGGAGGGCGTCCTCAGCAGTGTGCTCCAGGAGTCTGAGTAAGAAGGTGGTAGGACAAGAGACTTGGGGAAGTGGCGTGGGATGGGGAGGAGAAAGAAGAGGTTACTAAGCTAACACACCCATGCTGAAGGCTCCCATGCCTGCCTGTCTGTCTCTGCCCAAGCCTGACCTGTTTCTGCTCTGCTCCTCCAGATCTATAAATCCACCAAGTGCAACGACATGCAGCAGTCAGGCAGCTGTCCCCGAGGACCTTTCTGCGCCTTCGCCCACGTAGAACGTATGCTATTCCCGTTGCCCTGGGGCAGTACCCTCTCCATTCTCCCTTCCCCTCCCCTCCCCCTCTGCTCAGGCTCAGTCAGGGGACTGGCCCCTCATCTGCCAGCCAGCGGTGGGCCCTGTCCCCAGTGGAAGTTCCATTCCTCCCTATCTCTCTGGAACTGGCCTCAAAGCTCTGGAACTGCCTAGGTCATGAGACATAGAGCAGGGACTGTGGCTCTGGTCAGGTACTCACAGTCCCACAGGGTGAGGCATCCTCCCAGAGCCAACCAAGCAGATCTCAGCAGCCACCCCATGCCACACCCATGGCAGACATCACTAATTGAACACAGTGCTCTGCCCTGCTGAGCCCAGGGGAGAGCAGAGCTGTCCAATCAAAATATAACCCGCCTTGTGCCATTTTAGATTTTTCTAGTAACCATGTTAAAAAGAGGCAAAAGAAACAGCTTAAATTAATTTTAACAATATATTTTTATTTAACCCCATATAAAAAGATGTCATTTCAAGAATAATCAATATAAAAAATCATAAAGATGTTTTACTTTTTTTTCCAAACTAAGTCTTTGAAACCTGGTGCATATTCGAACAACTGCAGCACACCTCAGTTCAGACTAGCCATGTCCTGCGTGCCTACCAGTGGCTGCCGTGTGGGACAGTGCAGCTCTTGATCTCAACACTCACTGCCCTCCAGACCACCGCTGCCAATCTGGGTGGAGCTCTTTAAAACCTGTGTCCACCCCAAGCCACTGCTCTGATTGTCCTTAACCTCTTTCTAGGCTCAGGCCTTCTCTCTGGGATTAGAGTGAAAAATAAACTGAGGGCCCTGGAAGGGGGAACCATATTCTTGGCACAGAGGTGGTCCCCAGCGATGGGACCACCGATTGAGGCAGCTCAGAAAAGTGATGAATGGCTTAGGCTTTGGAATCACACAGATTGGGGTTCAAATCCCAGCTCTTCTATTTCCTAGCTCTGTCACCTTGGGACATTTACCTTATCTCTCTGAGCCTCAGTTTCCTTATCTGTAAAATGGAGACAAAGACATTACTTAGACCTTTCAGTCATTGTGAAGATTCACAATTAGTACAAAGTGCCTGGTACGCAGTAAGTGTGCAGTACATGATATTAATAGAAACAAAGTAGGAGCCTCCCCTTTATGTATAAGGGGATGCATGGTCTCCTTTCAAAGAGACCCAAATGTGTTTTTGGAGGGACAGAGCTGGCTCTGGAGCCTGCTGACACCCTGCCTCTGTCTCTTGCAGAGCCACCCCTCAGTGACGACCTGCAGCCTTCCTCAGCTGTGTCCAGCCCCACCCAGCCCGGTCCCGTCTTGTATATGCCATCTGCTGCTGGAGACTCAGTGCCCGTGAGCCCCTCCAGCCCGCATGCCCCTGACCTCAGTGCCGTACGTGCCTGTCCAGGGGGTGGGTGGGCACCTTGCTTACCCAGGAGCCAATACCTACCTCTCAAGCCCCCTATGCCCTCTCAGCCTGTGCCTGGGAGGAGGCCCTGGTATTTGGCTTTGGGCCAAGGGGTTCTGCCCTTTCTGACCCAGGGTTCTCTCTGTCAAAAGCTTGTGGTGGGTGAGGGGTGGTATCCCCAGAGCCTGTGTTGGTCAGCCTGGGTAGAGCTGGTAGAAGGGACAAAACCTTCTGTCACCCCCCCCCCCAACACACACACACACACACACACACAATCCCCTCATGGGGTTCTGGGTCCCTGGGTGATTGTTGCTGCCCATTGGCAGATGAAAATGGAACTGAGCCCCTTGCTGAGGAATCTCCCTCTGAGGAGGGGATGGAGGATGGGCCATGCCCCAGCCTGCCTTTTGCCCACCAGCCCGCTCCCTTCCTTCTCTGCAGCTCCTCTGTAGAAACAGCAGCCTAGGCAGCCCATCTAACCTCTGTGGCTCTCCCCCGGGCTCCATCAGAAAGCCCCCAAACCTGGAAGGCATTGTCTTCCCTGGGGAGTCTGGCCTCGCCCCTGGCAGCTATAAGAAGGCTCCTGGCTTCGAGAGGGAAGACCAGGTGGGAGCTGAGTACCTGAAAAATTTCAAATGCCAGGTAAGAGATGAGGGGCAGCCCAGTGAGGTTAGCTTTCTTCTGACTGGGGCAAGAGAAGCCCAGGAGGGCTGTCCCGGCCCGGCTAGGGGGAGCATAACTGGGGGCTGCGAAGTCCCTGTCCTCAGTCTCTTCAAGACTGAGCAGAGTCAGGCCGTCCCATTGTACAGATGAAGACGGAAAGGCTAGAGAGGCTGAGCACCTCACCCAGTGTCAGAACCAGTTAATAGAGGAGCAAGGATTCCTGCCTCAGTCTTCTGACCCCACATCTGGTCTTCTCCCTACCTGTGCTGCCTTGATGGAGTGGCAGGACCTTGGAGAGCAGGACAGAGAGGTCCCTAACTGGGCTTATCTGAGGCTTGGAGTCATCAAGAAGGAGAGGAGCAGCTCCCTTGGTTCCCAGGGGAAGGAAAGGAGTAGGGGTGGGGAGGGGAATGGGGTGCATGTATGTGAAGGGGGATTGCATGACAGCTATCTGATGCCCTCCTGCCTCCTCAGCGAGCCATGGCAGGGTGATGCTTAGGAGGACTCCTGGACTTAGGGGCCCTCCCTAGCACCACATTCATCTCCTGCGCCTTGATTTTTCTCTCTCAGGCCAAGTTAAAACCCCACTCACTGGAGCCCAGGAGTCAAGAACAGCCTCTGCTACAGCCCAAACAGGTATAGAGCTCGCAGCCCCCTCCCTTCTGGCTGTGGACAGGACAAGCCCGAGACCCCAGGAGGCTTCGGGGAGTCGGGGGGCACTACTTTCCCCACAAGCTGAGGGCAGTACTAAGACGGGGTCCCACCCCCAAATCCAGAGATGGTGGGGGTCAAGTCCTGGAGCCCCTCCTCCTGGACTCACTCATCTGTCAGTCAAAAAAAAGTTATTGAGCGTCTACACTGTGCCAGGCAGTGGACTCCTCCCTTCCCCTACTGTAGGATTTTAGGGGTGAGTGGGCCCTGCAGCCTCCAAGCCACACCTCTCCAACTCCAGCCTCTCAATAAGCGGTCGAGTGGGCAGGGCCCCATCTGGGCATGGGGGCAACTGGGCATGAGAGCTGGGATGCACCATTTCCTTCTGCCCCATCCAGCCCCTGTCTCCAGCACTGGCCATGGCCTCCGTAGGTGGGCATCCCAATGCCTTTCCTCACTCTCTCGTTACAGGACATGCTGGGCATCCTCCCCGTGGGCAGCCCTCTGACCTCAAGCATCTCTTCTAGTATCACTTCCAGCCTGGCAGCTACTCCCCCTAGCCCCGCTGGCACCAGCAGCGTCCCTGGCATGAATGCAAATGCTCTGCCCTTCTACCCCACCAGCGACACGGTAGAGTCAGTCATAGGTAATTAGGCCATTTCTGTTGCCAAGTCCAGGACTGGGTCTGGAGTCAGATACTAGGTCTCTGGAGTGAGACTCAAACCAGCGTACTGGTCACTTTAGACATCTGTCTTGGGAGAGTCAGAGGGTGGGCATTCTGGGCCCTTTGAGCTAAAGGGAAAATGAGCCCAAGGTGTAGGGCCAAGACTAGCCCTTATAGCAAATTAGCCCTCCAGTTTGCTCTTTTGTGCAAATTAGAAAGAGATGCCTCTTCCCCTGGGCGAGTGCAGTGTCATTCCATGACATATGTCATTCAGCCCCCACTTTTCCTCTCCCTAGATATATTTGTGCAGTGAACAACCTGCACAACTGTACTCAGAGTTCCTGGTCATTTAGAAGCCACTGCCCTTCTTTTAGCAGTCATTTGTGGGTGCCACTTTGTGCCAGGTCCTATTGCAGGCGCTGGGGGTGACAGAGATGAAGACATGCTGTTTCTGCTCTCAAGGAGGGACACTGTTCTCACCCTCCCAGTCCAGTTCAGCAGAGGGCTGGGGACATTTGTTGAGCACCTCCTGTGCACTAGCCCCTGAGGACCCAGAGACCTGCCTGCCCTCAGTGAGTTTAGGGGTGAGATATATGAGCTGTAACATCACGAGACAAGACCTCTTTTAGAGTCAGGGACCCTGGATTGAGACTCACTTCCCCCTGCAGGTATCAAAGAAGGCTTCAGAAAGGAGAGCCATTTGAGTTGGACTTGGCTAGGCAGACAGCATGGGGAGGGGTCAGTGATGGCAGAGGAGCAGCCCAAGCACAAGCAGAGGCTTGAGAGAGCACAGGTCCAGTGGGACTGAGTGAAGATGAGGCGAGGGCAGGAGATGAGGCAGTAAAGGGCAGGTGGGTCCAGGAAGCAAGGCCTGGAACCTTGGGGTTGTGTGGCCCCTCAGGAGGCTGGGAGGCTCACACCCCATCACTCTGTCCCTAGAGTCTGCCCTAGATGACCTGGACCTGAACGAGTTTGGGGTAGCCGCCTTAGAGAAGACTTTCGATAACAGCACGGTGCCCCACCCAGGCAGCATCACAATCGGTACTGGGCGGTGGGCCGGCAGGGTGGCACGGGAGGGCTCCTACGGGTCTAGTCTGGTCCAGGGTGGGCAGACTAGCAGTCCCCTGCTCCATGTGGTCCCCCATGGCTGGCTCTGCCCTCACTCACTTGCCCTCTTGGGCCTCTTGCAGGCGGCAGTTTGATGCAGAGTTCTGCACCTGTGAACATCCCTGGCTCCTTGGGCAGCTCTGCCTCCTTCCACTCAGCATCCCCATCGCCTCCTGTCAGCCTCTCCTCACATTTCCTGCAGCAGCCCCAGGGCCATCTGAGCCAGTCAGAAAACACGTTCTTGGGGACCTCAGCATCACATGGATCTTTGGGTAAGAGGGTTTGTGGCTCTCTGAGACCTGGGGCAGGAACCTGGGCTTTTGGAAAGTGCCTTTGGCTGCTTTGTCCATGGCTAGAGGCAGTGTAGAGCGGAAGTTCGAGCAGGGGCTGTGGGCTTGAAGGTGAGTCAGGTTCCTGTTCCAGGATTCTTTTAGCTGTGTGAACCTGGACAAGTGACTTAGCTTCTCTGCCTTAGTTTCCTGTTCTGTAAAATGGGTAGGATGGCAGTGTTCACCTCTTAAGGTGGTTGTGAGGCTTGAACGGAATAACACGAATGAAGTGCTAGGTGCAGGGCTAGTGCACGGTGAGAAGCAGTGACTTCAGCGTTGCCAGGGCCTCAGTCTGCTCTTCATGCCAGTGTGGTGGTTCTACCCAGTCACCAGAGCTCCCAGAGGCAGGCTCACAGTAGCCAGGTTCACCGGAGGCCAAGGGAGAAGTCTGAAGAGGCTCACCCCGAGCTCAGGGTGGCCTTCCTGGCAGGCAGAGGCACCAGTGAGGCCAGCCCTGGCCCCAACGGCTCTTTGCTGAACACAGAATTAGGAAGGCGAAGACTGGGGGTT
Organism: Tapirus indicus; assembly: GCA_031878705.1. NCBI lineage: Eukaryota > Metazoa > Chordata > Mammalia > Perissodactyla > Tapiridae > Tapirus > Tapirus indicus. The sequence continues at coordinate 54,693,303 of CM062932.1, forward strand.
CTGGAGGGCACGTCAAAACACAGTGGTTAGAAGTGTGGCGTGGAGGCCTGCAGTCTCTGCCACTCTCCCTATCATGTGTGGGGCTGGTGTGAATATTCACTGAGGTGACAGAGAAAACAGCACAGGCCCAGCCTGCTGCCTCTCAATAAACAGCAGCTGCTGCTCTTCCTCCCCTCCCCCAGCAGCTAGTCAAGGAGATCAGAAATACCCTCCCCCAAGGATGCTGGGCATCCTAGTCGTGCTGGGCCCGAGCCTCCGAGCTGCTCTTTGACCTTCTGACCAGATTTGGGACCTTCCCTAATCTCACTCTGGAGATGAGGGCAGCACATCGATTTCTTAGCACCTTTCTAGTTTGGAAGGTGGCTGTTCTCTTATGTTGACACTGTCAGCTTCAGATGCTTAGTGTTACATTTGTCTGACTTGCCCCATATTCTGGAGGCTTCTTCACTGTAGCCCTACTTACTGGCCACACATTCATTCCTTCCCCATGTAGTTACTGAGCAGTTTTATAGATACAGTGTGAGCTCTGTAGTGCCTGCTGGCAGGGAGCCGTGCACAGGCACAGGAGCACAGACATTAGACCATACTTAGAGACAGTCTCTGTTATGTGGAGTCAAAGGCTGGATGCTCTGATTCAGAATAATGGGGGGGGACCTAACCTGGATGTGGTCAAGAGGGCCCTCTCCTAAGAAGTGGCTCCTCTCCAAGAGAGGAAATGCTCCCTCAGTGTGGAGGAGAGGTGCTCAGGTAGAGCTTGCTGCTGAGACAGTGTCATGCTGGTGCAGTGATCCCGAGTTCCCGCCTCTGGGACAGGGCAGTTAGGCTCACAGACAGCACACACTGCAGGATCTCCACACAGGGTGACATCTTTCATATCGTGGGTGCCCTCATGTTGCTTGGAGGACAGACTGTCTTAAATCCATTTGGTTCTAGGGAGCAAGAAAGAAGTCATTAGAAGGATGTGTGAGGCCAGAGGTAGATATGGGTCCCCCTCCGGAAGATAGGGGCTGCCCCGGGGGCCACAGAGCAGGGGCACATAGTGTTAGTAAGCAAGTGTTGGATGAGTGAGCGAGTGGGGGGTTGGGAGAACAAGCAGGCAGCTTTGCTCACTGGAAAGCATAGGCCTTTGGAGTCAAACGCCCTGACTGTGCACAGGCTCCACCACTTACTGTTTTTGTGATTCTTGGCAACATGTTTTATCTCAATTTCCTTGTCATTAAGCAAGGGGCATGGACCCAGGACTTTCTGAGCTCTTCCTGCTCCGGCTCTGCCATCATCTGAGGCTCTGGGCTGTATCTTTTCTTCTGAATCTCCCGTGCCTCACATCAGGGTGCAAGAAAGCTCCCCTCCCTCTAGCCAAGAAGTGAAGTCACAAGCACAAATTGCCACCTTCACAGACCACTCTCCCTGCAGTACTTCCCAAGTCCCCTGAATCACCCTGCGAGGCAGGTCATGGGAACCCCATTTACAGATGAGGATGCTGAGATTCGGGAGTTAAGTAGCTGATAAGTAGCAGGTGGCACTAGAGTAGGTCTGACTCAGCCATGGCATCGACATGTGCCTGTGCAATTCCCCAGCCTGACGTCACTGGAGCCTTGCACAGCCAGCACCTGGAAGCCCTCAGGGAGGGCTGGACAGGGCCCGAAGCCCTCCAGAGCTCTGACATTCCTCCCCTTCCTGGGGCAGGTCTGAATGGGATGAACAGCAGCATCTGGGAGCATTTTGCCTCTGGAAGCTTCTCCCCAGGCACTTCCCCTGCCTTCCTGTCAGGGCCAGGGGCTGCCGAGCTGGCCCGGCTTCGGCAAGAGCTGGATGAAGCCAACGGCACCATCAAGCAATGGGAGGAGTCCTGGAAGCAGGCTAAGCAGGTACGGGGCCCCCACACCTGCCTGCCTTCCCCAGTGCCTGCTGGTGTCCAGCTGGAGCCCATCTCACACAGCGGGGTATGGAGATGGGAGAGGGCAGGGGTCCTAGAGAACAGAGCAGACACTCAGTTTTGTTCATTCTCCTCCCTGTAGAAAGACTTGTCTCGCCAGTCAGGACCCTGGGTGGCTGGTGTCCTGGGCCTGGAACTCCTTCTGTGAGGTGCTTATTTGGTTTGGCCCCACAGCACCACTGGCCTCTCCCCAAAAACCCTGACTTTCCAGGGCTCTGGGTCCAGGGTTCTAGGTTCTGAGGTGGGCCTCTGTCCAGCCACACCCTGGCTACCCCTTGAGGTGCTGGCTAGCATACCGAGCTCTGCCTGCTGCTCCCTTGCTGTGCTGGGCCCAGCCCCCTTCCCTGCCCACACAGGGTCTCCTGCAGGTCCTGAAACCTCTCTTCTCTGCAGGCAGCATCAGCCTCCTCCCTGCCCCTACCCAGACAGGTGACCCAGCTCCCTCGCAGGCCCCGCAGCCACAGTGGCCCACACAGGCTCCCAGAGATGTGCTCTCAGGGGGCAGGGGGGCAGGGGCAGGGCGCCATCGTGACAAGGTGCTGCCTGTTGGGGCCATAGGCTTGTGATGCCTGGAAGAAGGAGGCAGAGGAGGCCGGTGAGCGGGCCAGTGCAGCAGGCGCTGAGTGCGAACTGGCCCGGGAACAGCGGGATGCGCTGGAGGTGCAGGTGAAGAAGCTACAGGAGGAGCTGGAGCGGCTGCACTCGGGCCCCGACCCGCAGGCCCTGCCTACCTTCTCCGACCTGGAGGCCCTCTCGCTCTCCACTCTCTACTCTCTCCAGAAGCAGCTGCGGGCCCACCTGGAACAAGTGGACAAGGTCAGGCCAGGAGGTCAGGGGAGCACTGGGTGGGGGTATACAGTGGCCTCAAGCCAGTGCTTGGACTCTGATGGGTCCATGCTGCTCCAGGAATGGCCAACTTCCTCTTGAAAGCCTCTGGCTAGCAGTAGGCCAACACAAAATGCTGGCCTGCTGGAGGGGAGCTAGGAATGAGGGTGACACTCACTGGGGAGGTGAGAAAGCTGGAGGTGGACGGGCGTCAGTGCCCACCCAGCATTTTTGAGGGGAGGCGCTGACATGAGCTGCATTAGTATGCTTGGGCCCTGAGCTGCATCCTGATGGCTTCTCCTCCTATGAGTTCTGCACATACCAGCAGACATTCCAGATGGTTAGGTCCCCAGGGCTAATCTGTCTGCATTCCTAGGTGCCCTGCTGGCTCCCCAGGGGAGCATGGCACAGCAGAAAGAGCACTCCTTCCTTCACTGGGCATTTGGCAGCCTGGCCCCACATGTAGCCATGTAACCTCAGGCATGTCACTGCCCTCTCTAGGCCTCATTGTTCTTGTTTGGGGACCTGGGATCACTACGAGATCAAACAAGACAAGAAGCAGAAGCCTTTTTGCGAGGAAAAGCTGGTCAGGATGGGAGCTACAGAGCAGCCTGGCCCTCCCCTCTCCCCCTGTGCCGGGCTCCGACTTCCCCACGTTTGGCCTTGCAGCTGAAAGCAGAAATGAGGAGCCGTGAGGCGATCAGCCCGAACCCTAACCCTGCTCTCTCCCTTGTCAGCTGAGTCCCGTGAGCACACTGTTGGACTCTGTACCTCAGTTTCCTCATTCCAAGAGGGCTGAAGTGAGAGTTGAGGGTAACTCCTTGTTTGACTCAGGGCCAGGCCAGCAACAGACACCAGGCCAGTGACCACGATGCACTTTCCCTGCAGGCCGTGTTCCACATGCAGTCGGTGAAATGCCTTAAGTGTCAGGAGCAGAACCGAGCAGTGCTGCCGTGCCAACACGCTGTGCTGTGTGAGCTCTGTGCCGAGGGCAGTGAGTGCCCTGTCTGTCAGCCAGGCCGGGCCCATGCCCTCCAGTCGTGACCCTGCAGGCCTGGCCCCGGCCTGGCTCAGATCTTCTCACCTAGAACTTTTTAAAGTATATATATATGTATGTATGTATGTATGTATGTATGTATGTATGTATATGTATATGATTATGTATATGTATACATTTCTGTATGTGTGCAGGTGTGTGTGGGCGGCCAGTGTGTGAACAGTGTCTGTGTGTATATCTGTACATAGATATAGACACACACTTTAAAACAGACTTACCAAGCACTTTTTAAAAGAAAAAACTATTTTGCAGTCCTCCCCCTGCCCACTCCCTGCCTTTCCCACTGCAGAGACAAAGTCCCCTCTTCTCCCACCAGCCTTTTGGCAGGGAATCTGTTTCTGTCTCTTTTTTATGTAGGAACTATTTTTAACTTCTTTCTGGGGCCTGAGCAGGGAAGGGTTGGAACCCAGAAAGGTTGAGGGGAGGGGACAAGCCTATTCAGGGCAGGCCCTGTTCACCTCACCTGCCCAGGCCAGGGCAAGAGCCAGGGGTGTGGAGGACCCAGGGCGGACCTGGTTCCCAGCTGTGAGGGTTGAGGGGTGTGCTGGAGGGCCAAGCCAGCCTAGCTCCTAGGTTTTACCAAATGTGTATTAGTCTGGGGCTGGCAGGCCAAAGCTGCAGGGCTGCCCCACTCCTGACCCTGGGCCCTTGAAATTCCTGGAGGGGCAAGGCCTGGGAGTTCTACCCCTCAGGTTCCCAAGGCCGGGGGTCCACCTCAGTCTTCTCTCCTTGGGCTCCCAGAGCAGCCTCCCTGGCCCCAGGGCCACCTACCAGGCTGGCACTGCCCTCTCTGTAACTCCCCAGCTGCCCTCAACTGTCCCCGCCCCCCCGTTCTGGCACAGCCCTCCGTGGTGTCTACCCCCTCCCTCTGGCAGCTAGCAGGGCAATTGGTGGGGAGGAGCTGCGAACTGTGAGGACCAAGGCGGGGTGGGGGGGGGCCTCAGGCCCTGCCCTCCTCGCTGGGAGGGGCTCCGTATGCATTCCTCGGTGCTCTCTGAGTGCAGCTGACGTCCTGCCCGTTTGGAGCGGACGCCTGTGTGCATGTGTGTGCGTGCCTGTCCAGTGTATATTGTGTCTTAGCTTCCATTTAAAAATTGTTCTGTACAGAGAGATGCAGCAGGGGTGGGAGGGCAGAGCGGGTGGAGGGAAGCCACCCCGCTCCCAGCACTGGGGGTCTGGGGTGGGAACAAGAGGGCTGCGAAGGTTTTGGCCCTGGCCCAGGCCCCCCCCTTGGGCTCAGCACGAAAGGGCTTTCAATGAATTAAGTGAAAACTTCCTTTTTTTTTTTTTTACAAAAATGCAAAAATCAACAAAGCTCCAAACCTATTGGAAATAAAATATGAACTTGCAGTGGTAGCTTATTTACATGGGGGCCAGAGGGAGTGGAGCCCCAAATGAGGGTGTTTGAACTATAAGGTGAGCCAGCTCAGCTGTCTCAGCCCAGGTTCCAGCCTCACCTGGGCTGGGAGCCCTGCCTCAGCCAGGGAAACAGCTTGTGCACCCACCCCTGAGCTGTGGCTGGGTGACTGAAGAGATCTCAAGGCTCCCTGGGCCCATCCAGGCCCAAAAGTGGCTCTGGACTCCTAGACAGGGCTCAAGTGCTCTCTGATCCAGGCCTGCTGGCTTTGATGAGATGGGGACCTTTAGCCCTGGACACAGAGACTTCCCAGGCCCTACAACTTTTCTCTTCAGGGCTCTGTTGTCAGCTGCAACTGGTTTACTTGTTTTTCAAAAGACACCAGGGCCTCTAGTTGTTTCTCAGAGCAACAGTGCCTTCTCACAAAAGCATTAAAAGAAAAGTGGGCTCCAGAGGAAGTGTCCTGCCTTCCACCCTGCCCCCTGAGGGATGAGGGTTCCAGCCTTTGAGCCACGTCCTCCCTCGCCCTGCTCTTAGCTGGCCTGTTAGGTGGGTGTGAGAAAACACGCCTAGTGGGCTCTCTGTAGGGGTCTCAGAGGTTCAGAGCTGAAAGGAGCCTTGGAGACGGTCTTATCTGACCTCCTGCCCCCATGATACTTGTGCAGGCTCAGAGAAGTTAAGTGACTCAACCAGGGTCACACAGCTAGAATGACAGCTGGCCCAGCACACGGGCCACCTTCCCCCAGGCAGGGCTGGGACCCCATTCCTCTGAGCCCTGTTGTCTAGAGCAGCCACTCAGCCTCAGCCTGCGTCCCTCGGAGGCCCCCCGAGGCCTCATGGTGCTCCCTCTAGAGTGCCAGGCCCCTGCGCTGGGCAGAGACCACAGACTGATATGCCTGGTAGTGTTGTGTTCAGATCCCTTGGCCAAAATCCCAGTTATGCCAATTCTCCCAGCCCCTGCTTCTGCGTCAGTTAGCGCCACACCCACCTCCCTGCTCTGTTACATGGGGGAGTGAGGGGTGGGCCAGGCCCCAGGGTGTGGGCAGCTCAAGGGTTGAGGGCTGAGGAGGGGATTTGCCTGGCCTGACTAATCTGGGCCCCAGATTATTAGCAGGCCAATAGTATATTTTCTAAGAGGACAGTGGATTGTTATATTTTTTATTTTTGTTAATAAAGTTTCTAAGTGGCAGGTACTGTCCCAAGGAGGAGGTGTCCTCAGCAGACACAGCTAGCCAAGCTGTCCTTTGTTTCCTCCCTACCCCGTGCTAGCCCCACTGCCTGCCAGCTCTCCCTCCTTCAGAGCCAGAAGGTCCCTGTCTCTAGGCTCCTTAGCCTGGGTGCTGGTAGTCACCTCAGGAGAGGACCCAGGCTCCCTGCATTACGGCCACCACTCCTACCTGCCCTGGGCAGCTATAGCCTCATCTTTGGCAGGATCTCCTCTCCCTTCCCCAGGAGGCTTTGTGTCTGCAGGCCTGGCCCCAAGGGGCCTGGGTGGGGATGCTGAAGAACAGGCACAAGGGAGCCTGGCCCCCCACCCCAGTGGCTGGAATAGGCATGCCAGGAAACAGGTGGCCGAGACCCTGCTCTGTCAGAGCAGCTTTACCCAGGAGGGGAGCAGGGGCAGGAGATGCAGACAGCTGCCTCCCCTCCCCCTGGTTCTGGAATCTGGCAGAGAATGCTGATGCTCAGGGCTCGAGGGAGGGAGGAGGGAGTATAAATACTGCTGATGGTGCCCCCATCAGTGTGGGCCCCTGCCCTGGCAGGAGGACCAGAGCGGGGTCTGTACTCTGGGCTTTCCGCATGTGGGGCTCCCCAAACCTGCAGGCCTTTCCAGTGTTAGGTCAGGCTGGAGGGCTGGACTGCGTGGGGAGAACCCAGATTTCCCAAGTAAGCCCATCCCCACCAGGGTCCCAATCCCATCCCCAACCTCCACTGCTACTGCCCTGGCCGAGGGGCATGCTGGGAGGCCTGCTTGGCTCGCTGCCGCCGCAGCCTCACAAACACCTGGGCCTCGCGATCGCCCTTCCGGCTCTCCAGTAGCTGCAGAATTGGATCCCCTGTGAAGAGAGGTGTTTGGGGGTCAGACTCTGCGGGAGAGGCAGTGCCTGGGTAGTGGCAGGGGACACAGCACTGCCCCATTCTTCAGCCAACATGGAAACTAGTGATGGACCCACACCAGCCAAGCTCACAAGACAGCCTGATAGACAAGACTGGAGACACGCTCACCGCCTCTGGCCCAAGAGTGCTGGCCCGGACGTTCTGACCCAATTGCGGTGTAAGAGGCTGAGAGGTGCCTCAGGTTTCTACTCTTAACCTGTTTATACAGGAACCTTGGGCTAGCTAGTTAACCTCTTAGTGCCTCAGTTTACTCATCTGTAAAACAGCAATCATACCTGCCTCACTGGGTGGTTGTAAGGATTGAAAGGGTTAACATATGTCAAGTGCTTAGAACTCAGACATGTGACCTATTACTAGTATCAAGCTTGGGGAATGCTTTGTAAGGACGTGCCCCTGGTCAGAGAGATCTGGCCCCTCTCCGCAGATAAACTTGTTGGTGACCTTACCCCACCAGGTAGAGTCACACTACACTTGACCTAGTTTAAATTTCCTTACTCTCTTCACTAGACCAAGAGAGCTACTCAGAAACACCAGCCACCATGCTGGCTCCACTTGCTTCCACCTCCAAGCAGGGATTTCTCTGACCCCAACCTCGCCTCTCCGGGGGCCCCTGCTGAGCCTTCACAGGCTGCCCTTTCCCTGCACCCCCAGTGCTGGGCCAGACCCCAAAGTTGCAGCCTCATGGCCTCTACCCTGCCCTGGGGCTCAGGCCTACCGTTGGGTGCGGGGTAGGTGAGGGGCAGGCGGATCTGAGGCGCCTCGCCGGGCTCCTGGGTCCCAGTCAGGCCTGGCACCGAGCGCAGTGGCAGGAAGGCCTCCCCTTCCAGGTCATCAGCCCCCAGTGTGTCATGGTCCAGCACAGTGAGCAGGAGGCATGCCCCGTCCTTTTGGCACAGCTCAGCGGGCACCAGGCTGGGTGGGGGACAGAGTTGGGCTCAGCCGCCTGCCCTACACACTGCCACTGCTACCCACCCCCACACATGGGTTCACCCCCTGGTTCTTGAGGAAAGGTCAGGACTGGGAGAAAGAGGCCACAGACGGGTGGGGATTAGGATTGCAAAGTCAGCTCTCAGCCTGGCATATCTCGGGCCGTATGCTATGACACCTGCTCTGGCCGTAAGCTGAGGCTTTGAATGAGGGGGTCCTATGTTCCCAGGCCCACCTGTCCTGGGGAACAGAGGACCTCAAGGACAGCACCCTTCCCTGAAAGCAAGCCTCTTAGTCCAAAGACTGTGGGAGTCTTCCCCCAACGGTCCCACTCCACTTCCTGGGGAGCAGGTTTGAGGCCTGTACCAGTAAACCCTTGTCCCAGGTGCCCCCTCCCTAGGCCGCAGCCAGGAGGAGCAGGCCTGAGATGGGTCTAGGGCTGGGGAAGCACAGTGAGTGTGGGGAACCACTCACAACTCAAAGGTCTCATCAAACAGCGGGTGAAGGTCCTTCTTGTGTTTTTGGGTCTCCCGGGGCGCCAGCTCAGGGAACTCGTGTCTGGGCTCCAAGGTCAGCTGGACAAAGGGGTCGCTGGAGCCTGGCAAGTGGCCCAGGGAGGGTACATTGGCCAAGGATGTTCCAGTTTCCCCCTTCAGTCCCCACCCCCTGCAGCTGTGTCCACTCAGCAGCACCACTCCCTCCTGGAAATCCAGAGGAAATGTACCCAGTGCTCCTGCTGGGCCAGCAGAGCCCCTAGGGACACGGGACCAGAGTGGGGACGTGGGGAGTGGCCAGTGGGCAGCTTCCATTCACCATTGGAGTCCAGGGGCAGCAGGCTGGAGGCGCTGAGCAGTTCCACACGCAGCTTCTGCTCAGAGACACGGTAGGAGGCCTTGAACGTGACAGCCCCGAGCTCCTCAGAGGTAGTTTCTGCCTGGAGGTGGGGTGCATGGGCAGTATCAGCTGGGGCAGAGTGGGCGAAGTGGCGCGTCAGGTGTGCAGTGAGCACAGCAGAGGAAGGGAGCCTCACCTGCTGCTGGATGCGGCTGCAGAAGTACTTCTGGATGAGCTCCTGGCTGGAGGCCGCTTGCAGTTCCAGATCCCTCTGCAGAGCCTGGAACCGGGGCGCAGCGAAGAAGTCACCTGAATTGTCACCCTCAACCACAGCCCCATGTTGCCGTTCAGGAGCTCACAGCCATGGGAGGAAACGTCAGTTTGATGTGGGAAGCACTGGGAGTTATGAGAGGAACAGACAACCAGAGGCACAGGCAGGGTGGCCTCACAGGTGTGCCACCGTGCACTCGTACAGCACCCTGTCACCGTACTTGGAAGAATCTCACACTCGGTTTAATGCTCTGCTGCTGCTGCCTTAAAATTTTTAATAATTTTTGGAAAAGGGGCCAATATTTTCATTTTCTGCTGGGCCCTGTAAACTATGTAGCTTGTCCTGGACACAGGTGAGCACAGGAAGGCAGGTTCCCCCCACCCCACCAGCCCACCAGCTCACCAAAAGGCCCCTACCTGGAAGGTGGCTGTGTGCAGGGCCTCAGGGGGCAGGCCACAGCCCTCTGCGTAGAAGCAGATCTCCAGGTTCTAGGGGGTGAGACAGCAGAGGTGACCCCAGGCACTCTCCCATCAGGGTTATTACTTGTTGTTACTAGTAGTATTACCTGCAGCACAACCTTCAGCCTGCTAGAGGCCAGGGGGCAGCTCCGCTGGGAGGCGGCCACCTCCACCAGCACTGTGAGCGTGTGGGTCCAGAGCAGGGTCAGAAGGCTGGGGTGAAGTGCAGAGGGATGCCGGACACAGGGCAGAAGAACAGGAGAGGAGGAAGCAGAGATGCTCTTAGAAAGAGGAGGGGACCCAGGCCCACCTCCGGCTCCTCCCCACCCCACCCTCCACCTCCACCTGCTTCTCAGGTGAAGCTGAGGTCAGGGCTGCAGGCAGGCAGTGTAGGGAGGGAGGGCTGGTCTCCTGAGGGAAGGAGGACAGGCGGGGGGCAGATGGGGCCAGTCCTCTCCAACATGTCTCACAACCAAGGAAGAATCCTTCTCAGTAGGATTATCAAACCCCAACAAACAAGGTTGGGGGGGAGGCTGGTCCCCCAATGACAGAAGCATGATTCAATATGGGGGTGGCCAAATGAATAGGATTTCAGCATATAGCATGGATAAGCATCTACCACCTGTGGGGAGAAAAAAAAGCCACCAAGCCACATTCCTAACAACCACCTGAAGTCACTGAACTTTCACAGGTCAAAGTTGAGTCAGGCAGTTAAGTACAAAAAAAAGTGTGTAATTAAGAATGGGGGAGGTCTATATAATTTATCCAATATATTTAAGTGCTTATGCACCAGACACTGTTCTAGCAGCTTTTGAGACAGCAGTGAGTAAAACACCTATCTTAGGGGAGATTAGATTCTGTTTTATGTGAAAATCCAAGCTGAACAAACAGCATATTATGGCCTAAGAAATAAAGAAGGGCCAACTGCACCCCTGGGAGTGGAGCAGAACTCGGCGGAGGGGCCAGCAGCCTCCCGGGGCCCAGATCCCGTGTGGAGGACCCGTTGCCGTCAAAGGCACTGTCATTGACCACTTCCTCTATATGGCACTTCAAGTGACTCGTCTAGTCCTCAAGAGAGGCCAGAACTACGACCAACCACACAGAAAACATGAGTAATTTGCTCAAGGCCACCCACCGAGCAGCAGTGAAGCTGGAGTCTGAATCCAGGTCGTCCAGAACCCACACCCTTGGCCTCTACCCACTGCTGCCTGTGTGCTGGGCCCCTGCTTTAAGAGAGACTCTAACTAGAAGTTCCCTCGGATCCTGGGAGAGGAACACCAGTGGCCTGTAATGTTAGGAGGGTAGAGCTGCAGTCAGCAAGGCCTGGAAATGGCCCAGGGCTAAGGGGGAAAGGATAGGCAGGTTTCAGCTCAGCCTAAGATGAAATGGACAGGCTTGTTAGGTAGTGAGCTCCCTGTCCCCGGGAGCAAGCATTTAAGCAGAGGCTGGTTGCATCCTCCCCTGAGAATGGATGCTAAGGCCAGGAAGGAGGGGTGGGTGGGAAGAGGTGGAGGTGGTGGGGCGCCGCAGGGCAGGGGCTGCTGCAGACCTGCTGAAGTTCTCCTGCACCAAGTTGGTGTTCATGTAGCAGAGCTTCACCTCCAGGAACTTCATCAAAGGCAGAATGGCCTGGGGAGGGGGCAGCACATCTGACTCTGGCCTATTCTGGTCCCACCCCCATCCCCTTGCCCTGACCTGGGGCAGGAAACGGCCAGGAGCTTTTGTGTGCATTGTCTGGAATGTCTGCAGGAGCTGGCCCCTGCCCACAATTGGCTCCAGCCACACTGGCCACCTCCATAGCCCTTGAACCTGACAGGCACGGTCCTGCCTCAAGGCCTTTGCCCTTGCTGTTCCCTTCCCCAGAAATCCTCAGGGCTTTCTCTTGCTTCCTTTAGGTCTTGACTCAGCTATCACCCTCTGAGTAAGGCTTCCCTGGCCACTATCTAAAAATACAACCTTTTAACACGTTGCACTCCCTTTTGTGTTTCCTTTTTCTCTTTAGCACTTATCATTATCTAACACACCATATGTGTGTGTATATACACGTGTGTATATACATATGTACACATACATGTATATTTATAGTCATGGCTATAGTTCTAGTTCTAGTTCTATATACTGTCTTAGCTCTTCTTTGACCTCCCCCACTAGAACAGAAGCTCTAGGAAGGTGGGATTTTTGTCATGGTTTTCATTGATATATATCCCCAGGGCCTAAACCAATGTCTGGGACAAAGTGGGAGCTTAAATAGCTGATGAATTAATGCGTAAACTTTGCCCACACAATCAAAGGTACGCATCACCATCCCTGCTGACAGAGGAGGAAACGGAGGTCAGCTGGCTGCTATAAACAGGACAGCTCTGCTAGTAGGCAGCTGAGAAGGGTGCAAGCCCAGGTCTGTTTGGCTGCAAAGTCTAAGCCCTCCGCCTCTGCAGCCCCCATACTGACCATCAGTGCTGGGAGAGCCCGTGGAATGCCCCAGCCCTGCCCCCTTAGCATCCAAGGAGGAAACCAAAGCTCAGGATGGAACATTCCTTGTGCAAGTCTGGAGGACTTATCTCTGACATGCCATGGCCTTCAGCCCCCTACCCACCCTAAGCCCCTTTGCAATCCCAGACCCACCGAGCCGGCAAAGATCAGTGAGCAGGGAGGGTGACTCACATCCTCAGGCAGGACAGACTCCCTGATGCCCACGAGTTTCTGGATGTGTGTCGCGATGCCCACCTCCAGCTGGGGACACAAAACAGTAGAAGGGAGGCCAGGGCATGAGTAGGGGGTCAGGAGAGGTAGCTGGGGCCTGAGTTTAGGTTTAGGAGGGGATAGGAGCTGGACATCAGCCCAAGTCCTGCTGGGGGGCTTCAGGCTGAGGGAGGATGGGTAGGGTGGGATCACTGTGGGTTGGACAATGTACCTGCTTGGCCAGGGTGCGGACGCCAGTGCGGATCTCGTGGCCCAGCCCAGCCAGCGCACCCTGCAGCTGAGCGTGCAGCGTGTTCTGAAGCTGCCCCTGCTCCAGCACAGCCCCTACCCGCTGCTCCAGTGCCTCCCACGCCAGCTGGGTGGGCAGCTTGCCGATTACCAGCCGCAGCTGCTCCATGTCATTCACCACCACGCACAGCTGGAGGCAGGCATGGGCACAGGGATGTAGAGGTTCCTGAATAGTGCCAGGACTGGCAGTCTCTACGCCCACCCCAGCCCCCAACCCCTAGCTCCGTCCTTACCATGTCGGCTGCCTGGCCCTGGTCCTTCTGGCCTGCAGAGAGCTCACGGGCCCGGGCCTTTATAAGGCTGCAGTACACCAGGGCCAGCCGACATGTGTCCTGTGGTGGGGAGGGGATGATGAATGGGGGCTGCCCAGCAGGGGAAGGTGCGGTGCAGCACAGGAATCTCAGTGACTTGGGAGACTTAGGACGTGGGCCTTTGGAGGCTGCTAGGGCAAGATCTTGGGAGAAACAGGGTGGGGTGGGGATGAGGCTGTCCTAGAAAGGTGGGGTGAAACACATGGAAGACACTGCACCTCCACGAACTTGACAGTGATCATGAAGGCCTCCTCTGGGTCAGGCCAGTCCAGCTGCCGCGCCGTGTGGCTGATCTGGGCAAAGCAGGTGGACAGATCCACCGCCGACGTGCTATGCTTGGTTAGTTCACCCAGGGGCACCAGCTGGGGGATGGGGGAGCGCACAGGAAGGAGGGCTCAGGGCTTGCCAAATCCACGTCTCTCCCTCCCTCCTTCTGCAAGCATTCAGAACTTCTACCACGGGCAAGCACAGAGCTGGGCAGGGGGCTACAAGGGGAACAAGCAAGGCTCCGCCCAGCTCCCCCAGGCTGCAAGGATCAGTCTGTAAAGGGAAACCACAGTTAACCCCAGGGATTTCAGGAGGCAGCGTTTTGCACACGGCCTCAAGAGCACCACTGGATGCCAGTTACTGGCTTCCGCACATCCTTGGTGCCCGGCAGAGCCCCAGGCACTGCCCACAAAGCCGGGATCCCGCCCCCACCTCGTCCATCTGCACAGCGCGCTGCACCCGCGCCAGGGCCACGCTGTACGTCTTCTGCAGCCAGGAGGGGATGGCCGGCTGGAACCAGCGGTGGAAGCCATCCAGGGCCAGGACTCCGTCCCTGGGGAGAGCCGGGACTCAGCCTGGAGAAGGCAAGGGGCCAGCACGGGCCGCAGGCCCTCCTCCACCCTCCTCTCCCCTTTCGCCCGCAGCCAACCCGCTGCCCACCTCTCTGAGGGGACCGGGCCCAGCTGGCAGAGCTCCTTGAGGCTGACATAGAGCTGGAACAGACTCTCGCCCATCTCTGGGGACACAGAGCCACCCACCACTGCCGTGTGGTCCTGCACCCGCTTGGCCACCTGTGAAGGGAAGGTGTGGTGGGCAGGGCTCCCGAGCCAAGGCAGAGGGTGTGGCCTGGAGACAACGGGAGAGACTCACCAGCCACTGCAGCTCCAGGAAAGCCATGGAGAAGAGGTTGATCTTGAGGGCACTGGGGGAAAGGCAGCGGGTGTGACCCGGCGCACACACCGGCGTCCCTCTGGTTCCCCTTCTGAGTCCCTGCCACACTACCTCCCGACCCGGCCACCTGCTCACTTGTGGAAGATCTTGTTCCACGTGCGCTGGCACTGGTGCAGGTCACCAAGGACATCCTGCACCAGGTTCAGCAAGGCCTTGCCTGCCTCCAGCATGCCCTGGCAGGGACAGAGGTGGGCTCAGCAGGGCTTCGAGGGGCAAGCACTGCACCCACCACCCACCAACCTGCCTGAGCACCCTCACCTGCACCATGGGCTGATGGTGCTGCTGCTTCAGGTGGAACCATTCGACAGTGCCAGTCTGAGGACAAAGAGGCAGTGAGCAGGGGGGCGTTGCTAGGCCCAGGCACATGTCCTTCCCATCCCCAGAGTGGGTACCATACCCGCAGGGCCTCGGTCACCAGGCGGGGCAGCGGGGCACTGTTGGGGCACAGTTCTCCGAAGGCCTTCATCTTGCACATCTGTACCAGGACCCTGTGGAGACAGAGAGCTGTGTCCAGAGACCCCCCCCCCCACTCACTCCTCCAGCAGGCTTCCCCACCTTTGCAGGTGCCCCAGCTGTTCCCTGGTCCCTGACCCCACTGAGGGAGGAGAAGGGGTAGTCACTGACCTGAGAAGAGACTGCAGCCTGGCCGGGGAGTCGGATACGGAGAGGGGGAAGACAGACCGGAACCTCCGGATGAGGGAGAGGCCATAGGCCAGCAGGGAGCTGAATGAGGTGGCCAGCTCCTCCAGCTGCAGGATCAGGAAGATGCCATGAGGTGGGAGCTGCTTTATGGGGCGCAGACAGTCACTCCTGCTCCCTAAGCCCTGCCCGCCCAAGACCCCTCTCCCGGCTCCAGCCCACCTGTTCTGCCTTGAGGCGGCCCTGGATCCACTGGTACTCAATGCTGGTGATGGGGTGCAGGAGGCAGCTGCTGGGGAACTCCAGGCTCTGGTAGAGACGGCTGTAGGCCAGCCACTGCCTGTGGCAGACACGAAGCCCTCAGCCTGGCCAGGTGGGGCATCTCCCTTCCCACGGCTCGCCCCGGCCACAGGGGAGGGACAGGGCCTCCCTGTGCCCTGAAACCTCCTCCACTCCCATGGATATCCATCTACATCCAGAGGCTGAAAACCAGTAGCTGAAGGTGACCTGTGGATTTTCTTTGTTCCCATATGTGCTTTTCAAATGTATACATTAATCACCCATCTCTTAAATTAGGATATGTGTCACTTAAAAATTCAAGATTTTTCGCTTCTTTTGAAGAATCAGATTTGGAGACTTGAGGCTTCACGCACACATCAGCTAAAACTTCCCTTTTGACAGTTCAGGGGAGACTTCACAGAGGTGACGACTGAGCTGAGACGAGGCTCGAGTGGGAGGGCGAAGGAGGATGGGGGAGAATAGCAACCCAGGGACAGGCCTTGGTCCCTGCAGGAACTTGGCGGCCACCTGCGCTACATGCTTGGGCCCTGCGGGCAAACTGGGCCCTCACCATCCGGTGCCTGCTCCAGCCTCCAGCCTCACCGGCACCCCTGACCTATCCAAGAATACTCACCTGCCCACAGTCCTAGAGCTGCCCTTCTCCCCCAGCCTCCTCCCGCCTGCCCCCAAATGCCAAGTGTCAGCCCTGCCACAGGGCAGCTCCCACTCCCCCTCCTCCAGGCCAGCTCCCGGATGTGCTCCCACTTCTGTTCCTCATGGGCACTGAAACGTCTGTGAACTCACATGTGTCCCTTCCTGGCATTCCCACAATCTCATGTGACACTGGGGATGTGACAGGCCCTCAACACGGATTTGGTAACGTCAGTGCATAATTTGTTGACTGGAAGGCAGTGGTGCCAGGGGCCGGGGCAGGGGCGGCGAACTCAAATGCCCAGAGGAGTCAGTGAGGTGAGGGAGTGAAGTGGGCCCTACGGCAACTGTGATGGACTGGGGGGACAGGCTACTCTGCTCCGACCAACTGCAGCCCAGCAAAATGACAGCCCTGAGACTATCCCCGCACTAATGTTTGTGAAAAACTGGAATGTGAATCTGTACGGGAAATCTCCAGATTTTTAAAAGTTGGCAACTGACTCAAAACTTAAAACACACACTTTGGACCAAACAGAAATCTCTCAAGAGTTAGTCTTTGGGCTGCTAGCTTGTAGGAGGGCAGGCAGGGAGAGGGTGGAGCCTCATAGACGGCCCTCCCGGATGTTCTGCTGGGCTGTGCACTCACGCCATGGACTGGTGGAAGTCCGACAGGTCCTTCTGCGTGGCGTGAAGAAAGAGAATGGTGGCAGCTTGGGGACTCAGCGACCCATCCCAGGAGGTACTGCCCGCCTGAGGGCACAGGTAGAGAGGTGTCAGGACCTGGCAGGCAGGCCATGGCCCTGCCCAGCCCTGGAAGGGCAGTACCTGGTGCTGGGTGACCTCGTGGGACACGAGCTGCTGCAGCAGGTGGAGATGCACTGTGTAGCTGGGCTGGGAGCGGCTGGCCGCTGTGGCTCTCTGAAATAGGGCCAGCGTGGCTGTAAGCAGAAGACCACACACCCAGTACAGCCCGTCCTCTTAATCCAGCCGGGGCCCTGACCCCAGACCTACCCGCTTGTGAATGAGCTGGAACTGGAGGTGGCATTGGCCACGGTCGGGGTAGGTCTCGGTGCAAGGTTCCAGAGGGTACCACTGGTCCTCCCGGCAGTGCAGGTCCTGGCAGTCCGGGCAGGCATGAGGGGCCCACACCCATAACGGCATGAGCCTCACACAGTTGGGGGCAGGGGAGGCGATGGGAGGCAGATCCCGGAACCCCTCCTCGGTACCCCTCATAACCCCCCTCTGCCTCTCTCCTGAGCTGTTTTCGCCACCCCACTCACCTGTAGCCTCAGAACCACGTTCCCCAGAAAGTCATCCTGGCCTTTGTCCTTCCGGGCCTCCTTAAAGATCCTGTTCCAGGCAGGGTCCCGTGAGGGAGACGGGCCAACAGCCTGAAGAGGTCAAGCTGGGATCTGCCCCCCACCTGTGGCCACCCGGGCCTGGACAGAGCCTGTAGTCCAGCAACCAGTGCGCACATGGCGGGGGAGGGCAGAAGGAGCCCCCACTCGTTCCCCGGGAACCCTGAGGCACTCACCTTCGCAGCCCATGCAGATCTGTGAGCTCCCCAAGCTTCTGTCTGACAGACTCCACGGTGTCCAGGTCCCTGGTGGGGCAGAGATTTGTGTGGGAGGCAGAGAGGGTGTCCTCAGAGCCCCTGACCTCCTTTTCTCTTCCTCCCTACCCCTACCGGCAGGGCATGTCCCTCACCACATGTCCAGGTGAAAGCTTGCATTGCTTATGTCCTCAAACTCTCTGTAGGGAGAAGAGGGCATGCCTGAGGGCCTTGGAAGGATAGACCCCTGACCAGGCCCCAGGCTACCCCAGTTCAGAGCCTGTCCCCCAAAGCTGTCATCCCTAGTATCACGCCCTGTTGAGTCTTAGCCTCTCCCTGCAAACTCCTCTTCCCTCCCAACTGCACCTCTCTCTCCTTTCAGGTAAGGCTTCAGGCTGCTCCCAGATCAACCCAGACGAATCCTACCTTCCGCAACCCCCAGCACACGTGGCATTTATGCCATGGCTCTGTCCTATCTGGCCTCCTGTCTCCCCTGCCTCGGGAGCAGACTCCTCCTCCAGTCAAGCCAAGCCCCTCCCCTGAGCCAGGAAGTCCTGCTGATCTCATAGACTGGGAGACTTCCTCCCACCAAGAGTAGCCCCGGATGGGGTGGGGGCTGGGGCAGGGCCACGTACAGGATGAAGGTCTCGTCCCAGACAGGGTTGAGTGTCTGGGTGATGACCTGGGTGCGGTGGGTCTGCTCCTCCGGGATGGTGTGCCTCACCACAGCCTTCTGCCGACGCCGGGACCCAGGGCTGCCCCCGGGCACGCCCACCCCCTGCTCGATGCCCAGCAGGCAGTAGGGGTCACTGAACCCTGGGGAGGAGGGGGAGGACGAAGCAGCCAGGGAGTTGTCTGGGCTCCCTGGGAGAGTCCTCACCACCCCCTACCCTGGGGGCAGAGCCCCTCCCCATCCTTGACTCCAAGGGCAAGGGGCCAGCAGCATTGGGGTGAGCCCCAGGGGATGTATGGGAGATAGGAGCTCCAGCCAAGAGTTCTGGGACAGACTGTGATGGGGAGAGGAAGGAGCCAGGAAGAAGGCCCTCAGAGCCCCCTGCCTCCTACTCACCACTGACATCCTTGCCCAGAATGCCCTTGGCCTGTTTCACCGTGGCCTTCAGACAAAATGTTGGCTTCTGGAGGGAGAGGGGGAGGGGCTTGAGTCCCAGAAGGGACCGGGCTTCCCAGCCCCCCTCCTTGCCCAGCATGGCCTACGGTTACCTCGAGCTCCTGGACCTGCTGCAGCATCTGCTGGTGCTCCTGGGGTTCCATGCGGAAGGCCTGGTGAGGTAGGAGTGTGGGAGGCTTGGGGCACAGGGTGGGGGCAGCCAGGCCAGGAAGAAATGCTGCAGGAAGGCAGGTGGGGTGGGGGTTGGGCTCACCTCCTGCAGGTATCGCAGCAGCTCAGAGGTCTCCCCGACATGGTTGGGCTCAGGCTGACCCAGGCGGTGCAGGACTGTGTAGATAGCTTCCTCGTAGAGCAGGGCCCGCTGACACACAATAGGGTCAACTCAGGAACTTGTGTCCACCCACCACAAGGTCTGAGCCCCACTAGCCACTCCTGGCACCAACACTGCATATCCATAGGGACAAGGCACGCACATGTGCAGGGCAAGGGAGCAGGTTGAGACCCAGAAGTTCCCTCCCAGAATGCTACCATCAGCCTTGGCCCGTAGCTGAGGGGGTGGAGGATGCAGGGTTGCTCCCCAGCACCTCTCTGCACCCTCCAACACTTCGATTCTTACCTCCTCAGGGGAGAAGTGGTGGGATGCAGGCTCAATCTGGGGAGCAAGGTGAAAAGACAAGGTGTCCCGGAGGCCTGGACCAGGGCTCAGACAGCAGGAACGGCTCCTTGCAGAGCAGGCCCAGGCCTAGGGCCGCAGGGGGCCCCAGCACCCGGCCTCCAACCCAACTGGTGCCACACACCTGTTCCCACAGCAAGCCTCCTAGGGGTCCAGCCCCCAGGCTGCTTTCCTCGTCCCCTGGCCTGCCGTGGCTGAGGTCCATTGGCGCTCAGCTGCCCCAGCAGCATCCGTGGCCCCTACCTCCCTTCCTTCCCCAGAGGAAACAGCACTGCTTATCAGGCGGCCACGCTCCACACCCCAGCAGCGGAAGTGAGGCCCAGCAGCGGAGGTGGGAGACTGGGGGGCATGCCAAGCAGGCCTGGAGGCTGCTCAGCTGGTCCCCAAGCAGCCCAGCCCACAGCAGGGACACCCTCTGCCTAAAGGGGCCAGTGCCTTTGGAGCTGGGGGAACATAGGATGGGGGGTCGGCCCTGCCAGAGGGAAGGGACTCAGAGAGGCTCAGACCCCGGACCCGAGGCTCAGGGCGGCCCAGAGGACACATAGTAGACCTCACTTTGCCAACCCAGAAGGCTCTGCCCAGGGGCTGGGGCGGGCAGAAGAGGGTACCACATCCTCAGCCCCAGCCCATGAAGAGGTGGGGCCCCACACCCTGAGACCGCACCCTGAGATGGCGGAGCCCCACCCAGGCTGGCTCTTCTCCCCACTGAGGTCACTCCTACCTCCTGAGCCCTTTGGGGCAGGGGATCCTGCAGCTCTCCGACCCTGCGGCGCCGTATCTTGATGGCCTGGCGCAAGAGGGGAGGGCGCCGCTTGGGGTGGGAGAGAAGTGTCGCCATGGTGGCCTGCTCTGCCCTTCCCCTCTGCTGTGTGCTGGGTGAGGATAGTGAAGCCACAGGATTATGCAAAGAGCCCAGGGCTGCTACCCTGTGCCAGGGCGGGTGGGAGGAGGGTCAGGTCAGGGTTTCACCACCTCAGAGGCCCCTAGGCCCCGTCTCCTGGGCCCCTGCACCTTCTTCTCTCCCACTGGCTGGGATCCTGGGAGGAACTCTTCCAGGCTGGAGGCAGAAGGTGGACCCAGTGGGCGGGTCTGGCCCCACCCTACTGTCTCATGGGCCCTGCACCCAGTTGAGCTGGGGACTGAGGGAAGCTGACCCGGCTGGTGGAGTTCTCACTCACAACCTTCCCTGAATGGGCCCCAGACCTGGGGTGGGGGTGGGCAGGGCACAGGGTGGGGGCTCCGGAGAGGCGTCTCCCCGGCAGGCAGTCAACTTCTCAGCCTGCTCTACCCCACAGGTGACATTCCACTGTGGTGACGGGGCCAAGCTGTGCCGGGCAGGGACAGCCCTAAGGCCCCTGCCCCCACAACAGTCAGGAGGGTGCTCCCTTCAAATGCCCTTGTAGGGGGGTTAGCCAACTCCAGGAGCTCCTGGGTGGACCTAGCCAGAAGAAAGAGGCTGGGGAGGCGGTGCTGCCTAGCCTCTCCTGGGAGGGCGACTTGGTCCAGAAGGGACAGGAAAATGGACACTTCAATGCTCGGCTTTCTGATGCCACGCCCAGGGCTTTCTTCCAGGCCAGGGCCTGGGGCAGGCTGGGGAGAGGCCTGGGCATGGACTTTGTCTGTTTCCTACCCTCCCCTGTCCCCGGGGCACCAGGGCACGCACTGCAGGGGCCGGCCTGGCCAGAGCTGTCCTGGGCCAAGCTTCATAGAGGTGCCCCTGTCACAAGCCCAGACATGCTCCTCCCTCAGACACCTCCTGGCACGACTGGGGCCAGGGCTGCACTTCAAGCTGGTAACACAGCAGCCAGAGACAGAAACTCACATCCAGCCCTCCCACCCAGGGCAGTTGCTGGGCTGCACCAGGCCCCAGGGGACTCCGTGGGTGGGCACAGTTGCTTAGCAACCACCATGGACTAGAGACTTTGAGAGGCCTTAGTGTCCTGGACCAAAATGGGTGGTGAGAACAGGAGACTCTCACACATGGGGAGGGAACACTGTCTCCCTCCCCCAGGGCCCTCAGCAGCCTGACAGCTCTCCTTCCCCAGAGCTCACCTCAGTCACCACACACAGAGCCAGACAGGGGCCAGTTACCTCATTTTTACTATTTCACATTTTCAGCAAACAAGTCAAGGTGCAAACAGGGTTTATTTCACATTAATATATTAACTGGATTTTTTTTTTTTTGGTCAAATAAATAGGGAATTCTCTTTAAATAACCGTCTCCTCACTTCACAGCCAGTCCAGGAGCATATGAGAGCAAATTTTAGTGCACCCAGGGGACATATTGCCAATCAGGCATGAAGCTCAAAGGGAAGAGGGCAGGCTCAGGGGCTGGCAAGAGGTCATGGTTAGCATACAGGCCCAGGCCAGGCCCCAGGAGTCAGGGATCTCGTCCCCAGCTCATGCAGCAGCCCCCAAATGGCATGATGGGATGGACATGCATTCTCTAGTTCCAGTCCAAGAAGCCCCTTCTAGAGGGAAAAAAGAGAAGGCAAAGGGAACCAAATTCCAGAAACACTAGCGAGGAAACACGGGGGCTCCCTCCCCCAGCGTGGCCCTCGCGCCACCCACCCACTGGCAGCTCATGGTAAAGCTCCCAAAGTCTCACAGCAGTGGCCAAAGAATGAGCAAGGACAGGACAGGGAAGGAAAGGTGTGTGTGACTGGGCTGGAGGCCGGCTAGGAACGGAATGTGGGCTGACAGTCCGGCGGGAAAGTGGCTTCCTGGGCTAGCCACAGACCAGAGCAGAGGGAACGTGAGGAGGTCCTGATGGGGGCCCTCGGGAAGATATGCGGCTGGTCTGCCCAAGCTCGGGAGGCTGAGGATAAAGTGGCTACTGAAATGAGGGGCTGGACTGCGGCAGAGGAAGTGGCCAGAGAGTCCCTTTGTGGGTAGAAGCTGCCAGAGCAAGCCAGGAAGGAGGGGGATGCCCCACGTGCCCGAGGAAAACCCAGCGATGGTGGGAGGGAAGGGCGCTGAGCAGCCCCCGGGCTCCGGGCTGGGTGGGAAGCTGGGAGGCACTGCTCCCGAGTCAAGGGGACCCTCCTTCCCTCAACGCTAGTTCCTGTAAGTGTTTTATAATCAGACCTGGAGGAAGAACAAGGCCCTCTCATCAGCCCCTCAACCCCAGACTAGGCCCCAAGGGGAGGGGAAGGAAAGAAACAGTGATGAGAGGTGGCAGGCAGGGGGCGTGAGGGGTTTACTGGGTCTTCTTATCTTCCGGGGGGTAGTAGGGAGGCGGCGGAGGCTGGTTCTAAGAAAGGCAGAAAGATCACATTAGAAGGTTCAAAAC
Source organism: Tapirus indicus (assembly GCA_031878705.1). Classification (NCBI taxonomy): domain Eukaryota; kingdom Metazoa; phylum Chordata; class Mammalia; order Perissodactyla; family Tapiridae; genus Tapirus; species Tapirus indicus. The sequence goes on from CM062932.1 coordinate 54,715,818, forward strand.
AAGACAAGGTCTCCCCCACCCCTAAATCCCAGTACACTGTGGCTGCGGGGATTCCTCTGGCACCGTGGCCACCCCACTCACCACCCCGCTCACCGTGGGCATGTACACGTTGTGGGGGTTGCCCGGGTTGTAATAGGCGCTGGCAGCTGCTTCTGCGGCCTTGGCTTCAGCTGCAAGAGCAAATACACTTAGGGTGAGCCCCAGTGACAAGCCCCTTCTCCTCTTCCAGCTGCCCCTGGAGCTGCTCTCAGCCCAGTGACCCTGGCCCCCCAGCGCTCGGGGTGGCTGCTGCTAAGGATCCAATCCCATCAATACAATAGTGGTTAAAATTTCCTGAGCACTTACTGTGCATTACACTGTCCTTTCCAGTCCCTCTACCTTTCTCCCCACCTGATCCTCGCAACCCCATGAGGTAGTACTATTGCCACCTCTTTGTGGATGAGAAGACCGAGGTGCCGAGGGAGACCTTCCAGGCTCCAGAGCACACAGCTTGCTAAGGGACACAACGGGGGCTGGAATCTAGCTCTTCCCCACCAGGCCACCACACTGCCGGTCCCCCGGGATAGTGCCTAGCCCAAAGGTCATTCATCATTTGGGGCTCCCGTGCAACCATGAGGAGAGGGCTAGTCCCCCACGATTACTAGTAGCCCAGAGGCCTCACCTGCAGGAGTGGAGGGGACATCAGGGCCGCTGACTGGAGGTTCCATGGGCCCAGGGTAGGGCGGTGGCGGGGGCTGCACGTATCCCATGGCCCCGTCCATCATGGGAGGTCCTGGATAGAACTCTGCTCGGCAAGAGAGTGACAGGGACCCAGTGAGCAGCCCAGCCCCGGCTCCCTCAGCTGGCACCCTCCGAGGCCTCTCCAGCTTCTCCATTAGTCCTAAAGCAGGTCAAAAAACAAGTCTCCCCTCTACAACCCCCTGGCCTGGGTGGGGGTGGTTAGTGGGTGGGTGGTTGGGGTAAGGGGTGGGCAGCAAAGGACACACTCACCAGGTGGGGGCGGTGGATAGGGGTAGCCAGGAGGGCAGGGGTACATTCCATTGGCGACTGGCGGGGGAAAGACATAGGCCCCGCTGGGCATGTAAGAGTACCCATAGGCTCCACTGGGGGCTTCACCTCGAGAGGCTATAAGTACAAGGGGAGAAAAAAATGAGTGTCTCCTCCCTCTGGGGCTGGGGAGAGGGTGGCCCCACTGCCTACCGAGGGGAGCTGCAGGGTCCCCGAAATGTGCACAGCAGACATGCCTTACCCCACCCAGTTCCACTCTCCACCAACACTTGAGTCAGCCTCCGTCAGAGATGAGGCGAGGGGACCAGATGGGGAGAGAGGTCAGTCAGGGTGGGACAGATGGAGGGAAGGAGCAAGGCTCAGCGATGGGATACAGAATGGAGCTGCCGGGGGCGGGGACCCAGCCTGCTGGTGTAGCAGTTAAGTGCGCGCTCCGCTTTGGCGGCCCGGGGTTCGCGGTTTCAGGTCCTGGGCGCGGACATACGCACCACTTATCAAGCCATGCTGTGGCGGTGTCCCACATAAAGTAGAGGAAGGTGGGCACAGATGTTAGCCCAGGGCCAGTCTTCCTCAGCAAAAAAGAAGAGGACTGGCAACAGATGTTAGTTAAGGGCTGGTCTTCCTCACACACAAAAAAAAGAATGGACCCGGGTGAGGTGGGGGACAAGGTGAGGATGTCTGCTGAACACACCTCTTGGTGGTTTAAAATGGCTGTGTGATCATGGCTTAATGGCTGGGTTTTTTGTTTGTTTTTATGAGTTCACAGTAAAATGTCCTTGAGTCCAAAGAGCTGGGTCAAAATGTTCTATACCTGCTCCAGGCAGGGGAAACCCAGCCTTTCAGGTACAAGACAGAGTCGATGCTAATTACAAGCTTCCTTCCCAACTCCCAGCCCCGGTCAGCCGGGGGCCCAGAGACTCATCTCTTGAGTGCTTAAAAAACAAAACATAAAGTAAACAAATTCAAACAAACAAACAAAACACCACACGTATTCTATGTGCCCTTGGCCCCTAATGTTTAGTCGATACCTTGAGATGCCACCTGTAGCATCCTTTGTCCAAACTCGATGGCGCCCCCTGCCGTAAAGGTCAACTTGTACGACACAGAGCCTTCCCAGCCACCTGAGAAGGGAACAGGATACCCACAGCTCAGGAAAAGAACAGGAGTGACGTGGGAAGAGATGGCAATGTGTTCTCTCCAGGTCCCCATCTGAAGGCCCCCATCTCATGCCCTGGAGGCCTGTGGGGGAAGGGCTGGCCCTGCAGTGCCTGCCTCCTTGCCCAGGCTGCTTCTGATCTGCTGCCCACACAGCATGCCAGCGCTGCAGACTGGCCTCCCTCCTGCCCAGTCCTGCTTCACACTTTGGAACAGGGGGCTTCTCCTTCTTGGAACAAGCTTGTCTTCTCACCCCCAGCCCTGTAAGTACATCTGCACTAGGGCCTCCCACTCCCAATAAGGCAGCTTCCCAGGAGCAGGCAAACTCAGCAACAACTGACATTCAAATTCAGAGCAGATCTACCACCCCAAGGGGGCCTAAGGGCAGAGCCCTGGCCCCCCTAGCCTGGCTTCTGCCAAAGGGGAATCATGAGCTCCTTGACAGCAAGGCCGGGCCTGGCTGGTGTGAGGGGAAAGGCGAGTTCGACGCAGAGGTCTCTGGCGTCTGCAAAAGAGCCTGCCATCAAGCAAGGCCCCTCCAGGAGTCTGGAGGGGCAGCTGGCTCTTCCTGGCTCTAGGGAAAAGGCCCTTCCCAAGAACCTGATATAGCTGCTGCCCACACCTAAAATTTGAACACACTCCCCAGGTCACAATAAGCATTTTTACTTAGTTTACAGTCATTTTGCTGATTTTGCTCTGAAAAGTGATCTGGGTTGCCATCTTTAGTGACAGCATTTCCCAGCTCTTGGCAACTAAAACCCCACCCCTGCTGAACAGCTGGCAGCCCAGGTGTTGGTCTTGGAAGCTAATCCAGAGCCAGGAAGAGGCCAAGGCTAGGGTGATAAGGGTCCAAACAGGACATCTTCAAGGCAGCAGTCAGAGGTGCCCCAGAGTAGCTCTCTGGAAGCCCTGTCCATGTCCCTGAGTCCCCCTGTCACCCACCTCCTGCTTCGGCCTTCACTGTTCCCTTGATGTAGTTTGCACCAAACACAGGTTGCTTAATCTCACAGTCCTTCATCAGATAGAAAGGCATCATGAAGGACTGCATGGCATCCTTCCCCTTGGACAGAAAGATGACCTGCAGGGAGAAAGGACAAGGGCCATCACCGCCCAAACCACAGCCCGCTCAGCCATCACTTCCCACGTGTGATGAGTCTGCTCTCAGCGCTGGGGCGGGCGGGCGGCCTAGCCAGGGTCCAGCAGCCCCAGAGCTCCCTCTGCACCAGACACTCTGAGAGAGGGCTTTTTCAAGTAAAAAGCCTTACATGCAGCCTGGCTGGAGAGGCGAGACATGTACTCACAAGAAAAACATGTTGTTCACAGACAGTATATGTGAGGAATGACTGCTCTGTCATTTAAGGGGTGGCGGATGTGGAGTGTAAGTGAAGGGGCCTGCAGAGATAGGGCAGAGGCAGGGGCAAGGCAGGGAAGGACTCCTGAAGGGGGAGGTCTAGCCTGAGCTTCACAGAACTGAGAATGACAGTGGCAGGGGCATTAGAACCCAAGAGAATGGGCTGTCATAAGCTTCCCGCAGACTCACTGCCCAAACAACAAGAATCTCCCATCCTGTGCCTCGAGATCCTTCTGTATTTTTTTTTGGTGAGGGAGATTGTCCCTGAGCTAACATCTGTGCCAATCTTCCTCCACTTTGTATGTGGGACACTGCCACAGCACAGCCCAATGAGCAGTGTGTAGGTCTGCACCTGGGACCTGAACCCACAAACCCTGGACTGCCACAGCCGAGCGCACAAACTTAACCACTACACCACCTGGGCCGGCCCCAAGACCCTTCTTTTTTAAACCCATGACTTCAATCTGTAACTGAAGATGCTGACCTGAACCACCAGAGAGAGGGTTTTCAGACTCTCCTGTCTCTGCTAAGTCCTGGTGATGAAAACCAGAAGATGTGCTCCTCTCTTCCAACCATCTTTAAGTCTAACTCTTGGGTAGCTACAGGCAGCCACCCTTTTCCAAGAACATCCATTTGTATTTCTCTGGAAGTCTGTCAGAGTCTGCCTGGGTAACTCTCAGGCAAGGCCCATTCCACAGTCTCTCTCTGCATTTCCCACTCTGCAGGGTTCTGCCAGGCTCTCTGCCCAGTCCAGAAGCTGTGACCGTGCTACTGTATCCTGTTTACCACATCTATCACTCTGGATGTGCACAAAGGTCTCACGGGCTACTCCTACAGAAATCAAAATAACAGCCTCTGCCCTCCAGCCTAGGTCAGCCCAATAGCTGCATCCAACTACATATTTGCAGCACTAGCTCTGGAATGTGCATGCGTTCACTGCCCAGAGGTCAGTTCAGCTGCACAAAGAGCCTGGTGGTTCCAGAACCCAGGAGCATGTGACAGAGAAACACGCGGAGCGAGGAACCAACATTTGCCAGGGTTTGGAGGCCACTGGACTCACGAGGCTGAGCTTGACCTAAGATTCACATCAGCTTCCAGGAGCCACAAGCCTCCAAACCAAGCGTCATGCTGTACGACTCACCCGGTAAGGGGTAAGGTAGACGGTGCCTTTCTTGGTCCCTTTGAAGGCCTCTGGCACATTCTTCATGTCATTGAACGTAAGTTCTACATGATCATAGGACATTAGGATGCTGCGATGAGAAAAGAGGAAACGCCCTGATGAGACAGTGTAGAGTCATAATCTGTTACCCCCAGGGACTGGACCCTTCTGGTAAGTAGTTGCTCATTAGCATGTTAGTTGCTCGGCACGTTGTCTCTTATAACTGTTTCAACATTGCTGCAAGGAAAGTATTAATATAGCCACGCAAGTTGGGGTTCTACAAAATTCCCCCTAACCCCACTCATACAGCCCCCAAGTGACCAGTGCAGTAGAGCTGCAGGGCTCTGGAGAGCCATAATCCCTCCAATCAGGTTAGATTATCTGGGTTAACTCCTCCATTTTCTTTTAAGTCCTTATGATAGGTGTTTGGTTTTTGTTGGTGTGTTTCTTTAAGCCTGATATATAAACATTGTAAGACATGACTCTACACATTGCACAAGGGTTTACTTCAGGATTCCTTTAAACCTAGTGTTCTTAAGCTGGGTCTGCAGGGATGTCAGTTCAGGATGCCCTTGAGATGATCGTGTACTAGCATTTTTCTGGAAGAGTCCATACTTTCATCATTCTCAAAAAGGTTCATGACTTGAAGAGTAAGGTTCTTACTCTTTCACATCAAATTTTAAATACTGAATGTAAATTTCAATTACTGTTTACAAACTTTTTTCAAAAACGAGGCTGAAGCATTTCCAAAACAAGGCATATCACTATTTAGCAGCACTGAGCCCTAATCCAGATAGGAAGCCCAGCAGGATAGATAACATTCTTGTTCCAGAAAAGTCCCACTGAGAGAGAAAGAAAAACAGTCCCAGATGATGTTACCAAATGGCATCAAAAGGGTTTGTCAGGACCCGGGACTGGTTTCCACACAGAAAAGCTACAAATCAGAAGCAATGTGAAGTTTCTCTGATTATAAGATAACAAGGTCCAAGTTCACACGGTTCCATTTGTCTTCCTCCTCCTCCCAAATATCATAACTTTCTTCACTGGGGAGGGGTAAGTGGAGGACCAGTACCAGAAAAGAGAAGAACAGCTCAGAGAAAAGAGGCCATTACCAGGAGCAGGCTGGTCTGGCAGACCCTGAGCAGGTAAGATGGAGGGAAAGTCAGCTTTCTAAGCCAGGGGCACCCTAGGCCTTCTCCTCTGACTCATCAAGCATTCCCAGGTGACAGGCCCTGGGCTGGGTGCTGGCCTTAGCCAGCTACAAGGCTCTGATCCCACCAAGTCTCCTCTGGTGACTCAGGTTCCTGCTAAGCTCCTTCTGCCTTCAAGAGGCGCTTCAGGATCAGCACAGCTAAACCAGGGCTGGCTGGTCTGATTCTCAATGCCCAAGGAACAAGAGGAGAGAGAAGCCATCCAAGGAGCAGAAGCAATGTGAGCTTGGTGGAGAGACAGAATTGATTGGTGGGTAGGTAGACAGAACCTTCAAGTTGTGAGACCTCCGCTCTGGGGAGTGACCCAAATTAACAAGCATTCAAGAGAAAGAGGCAAAGGACCAACCTGTACAAGGGCCGACACCGTGCCAGGAACTGTGTTAAGACATTTGACGAACGTTATCGAATTAATTCCGCCTCTGGGCCTCAGTTTCTCTTCTGGAAACTGAGCAGTTCTGGAATATACTGGAAAGCTATTTACTGATACTTAAGCCTATTGACTTTGGAGTCAAGACTCCTTTCCTGGAATCCCCTCTGAGCTACTCCTTACAGCTCTGTGATATCAGGCAAGATACTGATCTCTCTGTGCCTCAGTTTCCCTGTATACAAAATTGTGCCGCACGAGATTTACGTATTAAATAAGGTAGAAGAGGCGCAGTGCCTGACACGTAGTAACGTAGTGCACGCCCAACAAATGGCAATTATTTCTGCCTGAGGCTCTTCTCATCTCTTAAAGTCACCGACTCTAGGAAACTGGCCCAAGAACGACCCCCAGGCCCCACCTGTCTCCCCAAACCCCGTTCCAGTCCAGCAGCCCGGCCCCATCCCGTCCCACGGCGGATCGAGACCTCCCGGCCCCTCCCCCACGATCCCCCCAACCTTCCTCTAGCTCCGCCCCCGGCCGTTACCACCCCCCCCCCCACCGCTCCCCATCAGTTTCCTTTTCCAGGAGTTATTCCCCACCGCCCATCCCATCAACGCCCACCCTCTCGAGGCCCGCCCCTCAGTCTCCCAGCATCCTTCCGCAGTGTTTTCACCTCTCAGTGTTGTTGACGATCACTCCGCCACCCTCCGAGTGATTCTTGTTAAGCGCCATAGTCAAGGAAGGGGATCCCGAGACTCGCAACGCAGTGCGCTTGCGTCCCTCCGGCCCGCCCCTAGTGGCGTCGTTCGTATTAGAGTCAGCCAATCACAGCTCTCTCGCGGAGGCGGGCCCAACCACCCGATCCCGGGCGTCACGTGGCAACACAGTCAACTCCCTCTCCCCCTCCCGCCTAGTTTCGCCTGCATCATAAACAAGTTGAAGACTACAATTCCCAGAAGGCAATGCTCCCTCAACCTCCGCTTGAGCGCTCTCCACCCCCGCCCGGTCCTCCGCGGGACCGGAATAAAGCTGGCACGTCGCAGGAGAATTGACCGTAAAGGCCCGGGACACAAAAGCTCGTACCCGCAGAACGGGAACTGTAACCTAAACCTGGTGGGTGGAGTCACTTACTGGGATACCGTTCACTCAACAACGTGTATGGAGCACTGACTATGTGACTTTGCCCCCAACTTGAGTGGTCATTGTGCCATATAGCGGAGTGCAAGACCCAGTCTGTTCCAGGATGTGGTGGGCTGGCCGACCGGCAGAGGAGTCAGGAAAAACTGCTGTCCCTTTCATGAGATCAAACCCGGACCCTCCAAGGTGGGCGGGGAGATCCTCCGTGTGGGGAGGAGAGGCTGGGCCTGGCGCCCCGACCTGAACCCCCCGCCAAATTCACTGTCGGGCCGGCAACGCCTCACCTCACCGCCGCCTCCACCACAGCTGGCCTCGTGGTGGCGCTGCTCCCTCTAGAATGCTCTGGCTTTGCCGTCCGGCCCGCCCTGCAGCGTACCGGCTCCAGGGTTGAGGATTGAAACAAGATTCAGAGTAACTCACTGGAACTGGGCACAACGCGAGACCCTCAGCTTACAAAACAGGGCTGACTCATTTCAGCTTGTGACCCAGCACTGGGCGGCCTCCACTCCGTTGTAGTTATGTAAACTACCCCTCCCTCCGAGGGGGGGATCTGTAAGGGGGAATGTGGGGATCTCACTCCCCGCGTGCCAATGCTACTGCATCATTAATCTTAAGGGAGAAGAGTTTGATATTAAGCCGACAGCTGATTTCCTGACATGTGACGGCCAACCTCGGGAATCCACCTGCTTGATTTACTTTTGAGTGAGATTTCCTAGATGAAGGATCAAAAACTAGAAAAGATTATGAAACAGGTAATGGCCTTCTGTGAGGTCTTGTGCAAAACCAGGTTGGACCTTGCAGGACAAGTGCAATGAAATAGGGCATAATGGAATCTGCCCCAAATGGTTAGATTAATTTTCACACATACAATCTGTGCAGCCATCGAAAAGAGTGAAGTCAAATTCTATGTGCTGACGTGTGAAGATTGCCAACGTTTGTTTCTACAGAATGGTGTATAAATATATTTCCTTTGTATAAAAAATAGGATCTAGATCTAGATATAAAATTTATGAAAAGATCCACCACACATTGTTTTTGGCATTATCGCATTGAGGCATGGGTCTGGGAATTGGGGTCGGCTGGTGACTCAGTGTGCAAATAATAGTAATAAATTTTAAAAAGAAAGGGAGGGGCTGGCCTGGTGGCATAGTGGTTAAGTTCACATGCTCTGCTTGGGTGGCCCAGGGTTAGTGGGTTTGGATCCTGGGTGCAGACCGATGCACGCTCATCAAGCCATGCTGTGGTGGTGTCCCACATACAAAATAGAGGAAGATGGGCACAGATGTTAGTTCAGGGCCAGTCTTCCTCACCAAAAAAAGAAAAAGAAAGGGAAAATCCACCCAGTAATGAGTATGTAAGAATGGCTGTTCTAAGAACTGTAAAAGGTGGGGCAACAGTCCAGTCCCACCCCCACCCCTTTGCGGAACTGGATTGGTGGCAGAGGCAGATGCAGGTTTTGTGGGGTCTGAAGCTTATACAATTTTGGAGGCCCTGTTTAAGAACTGAAATACACAATCATGAATACACAGTGCTGTGGCCACGCTGAGGCCTCCTGACAGGAGGGGAAATGTGATGAAAAGGAAGTCAGAGTGGAGAGAGATAGCAGGCTTAACTGATTCCAGCTTAAATGTCCAACTTTTGCAAATTTTATAAAGACATATGACCATGTGAACACATTGTTAGGGCCAATCCCGGCAGTGGAGGGGGCCATTCGTCTCCAGTACCCACACTGAGGGGCTCGAGGGCAGTTCAATGCTGGACCAAGACAGCAGCAAAAGACCCTGTCCGGGCCCAGGTCTCTCAACTCAGACCTCTCCTGCCTTCTAGTCCACCCAGATGTGCCTGTTTCCAGAAATGATCACTTTTTGCTGAGCTGTAATTGCTCCTGTTTTCCAGACTGGAGCTTCTTGAGCCTTATGCCAAGCAGGATTATGCCTAAGATATTGCTCCAATCACCCCAGGACAGCCAGGTGGGGTTCAGGGTGACTAGGCCCCTGGACTAGTCACCTCTTGACCCCCAAAAAGCTCCAACTATTTGCCCCAGTGAGTGGGACAAATATCATTTCTGCTGAACACAATCATCTTCTATATGTGCCATGATGTTAAAAATATGGGGAAGCAGTTTATCAGATGGTAGCTTTCCTTTTTTCTGTTTTTACCTTGTCCCACAGTAAGAAATACATTTTATATCAAGACCCAGTACACACAGATGTATAAGTGAAACTGAAAGAGGAAAAACCTCTTTGGGACTGAAAGAGTAAAAGTCAGCTTAAAGTAAAATAGAAAAAAAGAGCCCTGCAGTTAGTCAGGCTGGGAGGAGAGACACAGATAAAGCCTGCAGCAAGCCAAGCTAGCAGGGAGCCTGGTTCTCCGAAGCACACGCAGCAGTTGGAAGGTGGCATGCCGCCCTCCTCTCTCAGCAACTGCTGCTTTCTTACCAATGATACCCCTAGACAGGCTTTGCAATGCCCACCTACTAGTGGGGGCGCCCCAGTACTAAACTGCTCACCTCATGACAGCACCCAATGCCTTGTTAAACCCCACTGCTTTTGATCCCTGCTCACACACAGCAACCACTCCAGAACTGATCCTCGCTTCCTGTTGTAGACCTTCCTCAGAATCCTCCGGGACCCAAATGTGACAAAAACCGCTTCCCTCCTTCGTCTGGTGGATGGCTGGGCATCCTGCGGCAACCCTGGAGGCCGTGCTTCCTGTTCCCTGGCTCACGAGGCTTTACCAAAACAACGTTCTGAAGCAATACCTACCCTTGCTACATGCTGCTGAAGCACACTTTTCTGCCGCATTAGTTATGAGCGTGTGAAAAAAATCTTATTGCAATCTTGCATGCAAAGGAAAAGGCCCTTGGTGGGCCAATTCCGAGGTTCCCTCTTGGAAGGGGTATTTTATAGGAAAAGAGAACTGTCAGAGAGCCAGTTTGGCCAGAGGTCACTGGACTCCTGACTGAAGACAGCTGGGTGGGTGGGTAACTAATTTCCCAGAACAAATCTTACTCCCATTAAAGTTTATCTAAAAATTGCTTAAGCATTTAATCATGAATGCTATTTATTTTCCCAGAAGGAGACTGTAAATCTTATCAGCTGAAAAAAAAAGATTTGTCCCAGGTTGGGACAATGTTTATTTTATATTGTGATATATTCTGAGATTTTCTACTAAATTTTGTTATTTAAAAATCGCTAATTATTATGCATTAAATTGATTTTGCAATCCTCAGCTTGAAAATCCCTGTTCCAGAAGAAAGGAAGGGGGTGGGGGTGGGGGTGGAGGGGTAGGAGGAGGAGGGGGGCGAGTGCTGGAGTTGAGGAGAGTAGCGCCCACCCCCGTCGGAGACTGGGACCTGCATCCCCCCATCCTGGAGCTGAAACTGTCCCATATTTGTGGTTCCCAAATCAGTATGCTAAAGAGTTATATCAGTGTGATTTAGGTAATTCTCAACCTCCTGGTGTGGCAGGATAGTTTTGTTAGATATTACATTTTTGCTTCTCTCTTCATGTGGTAGGAGACTCCAAAGACAGAGCATTTTTCCGTCTCTCAACAAAGAAGTGGGGCTGGCCCGGTGGCATCGTAGTTAAGTTCACGTACTCCACCTCAGCGGCCAGGGGTTTGCAGGTTCGGATCCCGCGCACAGACCTACACATGGCTCATCAAGCCATGCTGTGGTGGCATTCCACATACAAAATAGAGGAAGATTGGCACGGATGTTAGCTCAGGGACAATCTTCCTCACACACACTAAAAGAAGGTAGGCAAGCCTTCTTGTTCTCAGTGTGGCTTGTGGGCTCTCTATCAGTTGTAGTTCTCAGCTCTGGCTGAACACAGAAGTTACCAGATGCTTTGAAGGTACAAAGGCCAGGCTTTTGTTTGGAATCAAGGCCTTTTGTGTGCGCCTGAGGCTGTAGGAGCCGGAGGGCTGGAGTGGGCAGAACAGCTGGACCTAGAGAGGGAAGGGGTGCTTTTCAGAGCCCAGGGACAGGGGCAGAGTTTGGGGGATTCTCCAGTTGTAGCACCCCCTGCCCTGCTCACACACGGCAATCCCAAGAGGTGGGGTGTGGTCACTTGGGGGCCTGAACACCAAGAACTGTGGTTTTGGGGTTGTGTGAAAGGGTCCAGTCAGGAGACAGAAACCACACCAGCTATCTGAACAAAGAGAATTTACTATAATGAATTGACATAGGTATAAGGCTGGGCATGTCACTTTAAAGTTAGGGAGCTAGGTAACTAAAAAGGTGAAAGAAAGAATTCTAAGGTGTCCCAGAGGTGCACGAAGCAGCCATCCACCACCCACCCCCAGGGCCGGGGGGCCAAAGGGCAAATAATTAAGGAATGATTAAAACAGAGAAGCTTGAAGGAAGAGCCTGCGGGAACTAAACCCAAGCTTCTGAGGAGGGGCCATGCCCACTGTGCTGGTGCCTCTGAAGGGGGCTCAAGGCAGCTGGTTCTACAAGGATTGGAAAAACTACAAACTGCATTTAGCTGCTGCTAAGCAGCTGCAGCTGCCCAGGTGAAGCAGCCTTCCTGTGATGATGGTGGAGCAGGGAGGGGCAGGGAAGCCTCCGGCCTCTTCTCCTCCAGCCCTGCAGGCCCTCTAGCGCCCCCTGTTGGCAGAGCCTGGCAGGGAGCAGCAGGCAGTGGAGCAATGTGGCTGGCAGAGTCCCAGCCCCAGCATCATGGAGCGGAATTTAGACAGTGGATATTATGGGTTGAATTGTGCACCCCCCATTCATATGTTGAAATCTTAACCCCTAGTACCTCAGAATGTGACCTTATTTGGAAGTAGGGTTTGCAGACGTAATTAGTTAAGATGAGGTAATTAGGGTGGGCCCTAATCCAATATGACTGGTGTCCTTATAAAAAAGGGAAATTTGGACACAGTTATGCACACAGGGAGAACTCCATGTGATGACAAAGGCAGAGAGCCACAAGCCAAGGATTGACAAATATTGTCAGCAAACCACCAGAAGGTAGGGGAGAGGCCTGAAGTAGTTTCTCCCTCACAGCCTCAGAAGCGACCACCCTGCCAACACCTGGATTTCCAACTTCTGGCCTCCAGAACTGTGACAGAATAAATTTCTGTTGTTTAAGCCACCTAGTTAGTGGGACTTTGTTATGACAGCCCTAGCAGACTACTACAGAGGGTTTGGAGCAGAAGGACAACAGTTTGGTGCAAACCCCGAACCTTGCTTGGCCAGGGGAGAGGAGGCTCATCCTACAGTGACCACTTGGGCTCAGACAATGGGCACCTCAGAGGCTGACCCAGTGGACAGAAGATTCCTATCCCATGGAGAAGCTTTCCTACCCCATGGCACCACGTAAACCCCAGATTATCTTTCTACCTTGGGGAAGACCCTCCTCCAAACATGCCTGAAGTTGAATTTCTTACCCCCTTGGCAAAGGACAGCTCATAATAAAATTTTATTTGATTTAGGAAAAATACCAAAGTTGACATATCTTGTACTGAGTGTTACAGGACACGTTCACACTTGATACACCACATTTTTTCACTCAGCCAGTTGTTCTTCAAATAAGCCAGAGAGAGAAAGAAAACTCTTGATAACCCTTAACTTTCTGCCATTTGCTGTTGGTTGGTTGAGCTTCAAAGACGGAGTGACAGATGCCATGCGAGGCGTTGGCGATGTGGAAGTGAGCTATTTTGGGGCACGTCATTTTGGACGTGGGCATTTCAGTAACACAAGTTCCTTGCTCCTCCATCAGGAGGCAGAGCCAGGACATGGCTGGGGCTGTTTCTGGTTGCTATGGAGATGAGCCCCACCCCGTGGTTTCCAGTCAAGACCTCCCTCCCAGTTAAGTCCAATTTCCCCAGGCGCAGCTGCGAGGTCTGTTCTGAGTGGTTCCTGCTGTAGGAGTGTTTACACAGACCTCCTGCTGTCCATTTCCACTTCTGTGCCTCCAAAACCCCAGAAAGCCATAAAGACACAGGCGTCACCTCCGAAGGTGACCCCACCCTGGCTCCAAGGAGCCATGCCTGGAGGGACCCTGTAGGAGCCAGCTTAGGGAAGGAGGGACCAGGAGAGGCTCTTGTGGGTCTGGGCCTCTCCCTGCTATTTCTGAGTGCTTCTTTCCAGAGTTGGCGGGGGAGGGCTCCTCTCCATCTCCCTGGAAAGATGCAAGGTCCCTCTCATCCTCTTTTTTTCCTCCTTAAAACTATTTCTCACCTAAATTATAGAATGATTTAAAATTTTCAAATCTGATTGTATTGTTTCTCCATGTGAAACCCTGCTATGGCTTCCAGTTGCTCCTAGGAAAAGTCCAGAATCCTTACCAGGCTCTGCCCTGCCAGACCTGGCCTGTTCACTTCATGCACTTGCTCCTCTTCCTACAATCTGGTGCCCTGGAGTGCTCTGGCCCAGTCCCTGTCCATGCCCATCCTTCTTGTCTCCCTAACACCTCCTTGTCTCCCAGGCCTCAGCTGTCCCTTCAGGGAGGTCCTCCCTGGAAATGCCCCTCCTTCAGCCCTAGTAGGGTCCCTTCTCATGGCCACTGTTTTTTCTTTCTTTTTTTTCTCCTCTCCAGAAAATTTGTGTTTTGTTTTGTTTTGCTAGAGTGTAAGGGAGGCAAAGGTTTTTCTCTACCCTCTTAGGGTCTCTGGCTGGGCCTGAGAATTAAGTTGACATAAGACAGATTAATAGGAGAAAAGCATACAAATTTTACATGGGAGCCTTCACAGGAAAATGAAAATCCAAAAACTTAGGCCTGAGTGCTTATATACTAGGTTGAACAAAAAGTAGTAATTGTGGAAAAGTAACTAAAATATATGAGGCTAAAGGAATATGAGAGTTATTTTAACAAGACTGGTTTATACAGATGTCTCTTGGCCTCAACATCCCATCTCTGGTGATAAGAATGTTCTTTTCCTCCTGGTATGGGGGAGGCGTCTTTTATGTGGAATTTTATCTCCTCTTGTCAGGAAGAAAAGGGGATACAGAATGCCCTTCTTTCATCTGCTGTTTTCCAAGTCTTTTTATCACAAAATTGTCAGTATGCCAAACCAGTATATTTTGGGGAGGCAGGTTCTGAACCTCCTTAGTGGTAAGATATACATAACATAAAAAATTTACCATTTTAACCATTTTAACTGTATAATTTGGTGAGATTAAGTCCATTCATGTTGTGCAGCCATTACCACCATCCATCTTCAGAACTTTGTCATCATCCCAAACAGAAACTCTGTCCCCATTAAACACAAACTCTCCATTCCCCCCTCTTCCAGCCCCTGGTAACCTCTTTTCTACTTTCTGTCTCTATTAATTTGCCTATTCTAGGAATCTTATATAAGTAGAATCATACAAGATTTGTCCTTTTGCACTTGGTTTATTTCACTTGGTATAATGTCTACAAGGTTCATCCATGTTGTAGCGTGTGTCAGAATTTCCTTCCTTTTTAAGGCTGAATGGTATTCCATTGTATGTAAATACCACATTTACATTTATCCATTCATCTCTCCACAACACTTGGGTTGTTTCCACTCTTTGGCTATTGTGAATAATGCTGCTATGAACATGAGTTCCTGCTTTCAGTTCTTTCAGCTATATCCTCAGAGGTGGAGTTGCTGCCCCTCTCTTTTATAGTACTTATCACAGCTGCAGTCGTCATGCAGCTGCTTGTGTGGTTCCTGTGAGGGGCATCTCTGTTTGGGTCACTCACCGGCATATCCCCAGCACTGAGCACAGTGCCCACACGGAATAAATATCGTTGACTGAGTGGGTGAAAGTTTCCAGTCTTAGTGGGTGGGGCAAAATGTAGTGTCCTAGCAAACTTAGGTCTGGGCTAATCTCAGATCCTGAAGAACAGATCCGGGGATCCCCCAAGGATTGACAAATCTTCCAAGAGTATCAATTTTACTCAATTATTCGGGAGAATAATAATAAAATAAGAACACTTATTGAAAGCTCAGTGTGTGCCAGGACTTGTGCCAAGCACTCTGCCTAAATTATCTCATTTAATCCTCAAAATAATTCTATGTGGTTCTACTCCTATCCCTATTTTACAAGTGGGGAAACTGAGTCATAGAGGGGCTAACTTCCTTGCCCAAAGGCATGCAGCTAGGAAATGGCTGAAGTGGAATTTTTAGCCAAGACTTTCTGATCCCAGAACTCACACACAAAACCATTCTCCACTGCTGGGGCAGAAAGCATTGTTTCTTATATTCAAGCAAAGTCAGAGATATTAGGGAGTCAAATTCAAAATCTGAAATTCACTTAGAGATAAAGCTCATAGGATGTCAAAGTGCATTTCCTGCCTACCTTGGGGCTCAGTTCCCGGTACCTCTGAGCCTGGGTCAGGTGGAAGCTTCTTCCTGGCCCCTTCTATGAGGGCACTGGGGAAGGAGGGTGAGGCTTCCACCCTGGATGAAGCCCATGATCACCAACCAGGGCCTCCTGCAGTTGTTATGCATCTTCTGGAAGACGTGACTGTGCAGAAAGGGAGGACCTCGTGTTCCAGATTTTGAACGTTGGCATCAAATGGGAACGTGTGTGTTGGGTGTGGGGCTGAATGGGACACAGACCCTTTGGCTAAATGCTATTTTTCTCCCCGGGGAAAAACCCAGCACCAGCCCAGCAGAGCTGTCTGCAAACCTCCACCCCTCCTAGTTCAGCCCCATCTTCCTGGCCAGGCCACCCTGTTTAGCCACAGTCTCAGTCCAGCCTCACCCTGTGCCTGGGAGGAGGGGAAGTGAAGGAAGGCACTTCTGTGAGTCTTCATTGGGAGGGTACGAGGAGGAGGACAACGACGAGAGGAGAGGGAAGAGGATGTGTCTGCTTCTTTCCTCCTGGAGTGTGGGGAGGCAGTGGGAACAGTGAGGGGTGCAGGACCAGCAGCCCACAACTACTGAGGGGGGAGCGATGCTTAAGTCCGTTGCTCAGTGTGTTGTTTGGAACTCCCCAGCTCATTTTCCCACGGAAACTAAGCTCAAGTGGAGGTTGGCTCCCGGCCTGGCCCTAAGGAGCCAGATTCAGCTAATAGCAACACAGCCTCAGAAGACCCTTCACACTCTCCACCATTGTCTGTGACTGGCTGGTGGGGGTGCTGGTGGGAGCTTCAGAGACCACTGATCCTGGGGCAGCTCTGCCAAGGGCTCTGGTGGCCGTGGAAACTGGGGCCTGGCCAAGGGCAGCTCTTAGGCGACAGCGCTGGGAAGCAGGGTGTGTGTGTGAATGTGTAAGTGTGTGTGTGTTTAGATATTTCTAAGCACAGGACATACTTAAGCTGTGGAGCGTGGAGCAAATGTCCTGGACTGGGTAACCTTAGGCAGCTCCTGTGTGTCTCTGTGCCCCAGTTTCTTCATCTGGAAATGGTAGTGGTAGAAGGTTTGGACTAGATCAGTGGTTTTCTAACATTTTTTCTTTTAAACAATTTCTCTCTTTTCAAGCAGTCTCAGGGAAAGTCTGTTGGCAGGGGCAGTGGGGGCTAGCCCAGCAGATCGACCCCCCCCCCGACTCTGCCAGCCTGCCCTGCCTCAGTGCACCTCCTCGGATCTCTAGGTCTTCTCAGAGCATTGTTTGAGAAGTCAATGGGCTGGATCCACACTCACAAATACAGAGACATACACCCAGGCACCCAGGCAGACACGCAGACACACACACTAATACACACACATAGGCACATAGACAGACACAGCCACAGAGACACAGAACATAGATACACATAGACACACAAACACACACATAGGCACAGAGATACACAGAGAAACATATAGACTCACACACACACACACACACACACACCATCTTGCCAGCTCTAGCACTGTCCTAGAGTCACAGAGGAAGTGCAGGCTTGTGGATTACGCTCCAGACTGGAAAAACACTGAAACCTGGGGTCTGGTCCCCTTCTTAGCGGTGCAGCCCTGGGGGAGCCAATCTCCTGCTCTGAGCTGTAAAGCTCTTAATGCTGGTATTTGGGATTAAGATGCACAAGGGTCCATGAGTCTCTGGAAGTTGGATATCACTGCAAGTGGCAGGGACTGCTGTGGCTGCAGACTCGACTAGTCAGGCCCAAATTCCAGCCAGGAAGCACCAGTTTTGTGAAGGGGCCTCATCTAACTCACATTCCGCAACATGCCAGGACCCTGCAGGGTCAGAGGCTCGAGGGTCCTCCGCAAGGGGAGCTTGAGGGGTGGGGAGTACCAAGCTGGGGGAGGAGGAAATGGAACAGGGCAGCAGGGGTGGGGAGGTGTTGGGAGGGGCTCTGTGAAAGGTGGGAGGCTTGCAACAGGTGAGGGGACTCTAGGAAGCCCCATTGGTCCACGTTGTGACAGCAACGGGAAGCAGCCTCCCCCATCCACTCTAGCACCTGCCCACCTGCCCGCCTGGGTGAGCTGGGGGCCCATGGCTGCCAAGGGAACCATGTTGAGAACACAAAGCACCAGGAGCAAGGAGGCCCTGCCCGGAAAAACAACATCCTGGCTGCTGGGGCCAAAGCAGGGCTCTGTGGGAGGGGCTATTTTTAGCTGGTGAGGCAGCCGGGGCAGGACTTGTATGGCCTTGCTGTCTGCCTGCATAACTCACCCATTGTCCCGCCTGACTTTGGGCCAAGGCTGAGAGACCTCTGTCTGCCCCTGCCCTCTGAATGGGGGCCCTCTCTGGGGTTCACCTGGGCCTCAGAGAACCCAGGAGGAGGGGGCTGGCCTGGAAACACACTCACCCTGTAGCCAGGGAGCAAGGCTTTTCCTTGAAAGCCAAACTCCTGCATCCTAGGCCGGGATGGGGGTCCCGGGGCAGCAGGGGGTGCTGGGCCTTCCTGGGAGAGGAGCAGAGCCCCTGCTGAGGTGCAGGCCCGGGGTCTCCCCAGCGTGGAGGCTGAGCACTGCTCCAGCCACACAGCTGGGCGCGGAGACGTGAGGCAGATTCCAGAGGACACAGGTCCCTTTATTGTAGATGTTCTGGGCTCCAGCCATACCCTGGCTCATCTCAGCCACGTCCCTCATGGGCTGAGAATGTGTATGTATGTGAAAGAAGCTCCAGGTCTCAAATTTTCCTGCCCATGCCCAGGAGTCGCACCCTGCTCTTGGGAGGGTGATGTTTGCATTTAATCTTGGGCACAGTACCATAAGGCAGGTCCAGAACTAGGCTGTGGCATCAAGGATGAAAATAGCTGGTGGGAACCAGGCCATCCAAAGCAAACACTCTGGCAGCCAGAATGACTAGGGGGCTGGACCCCTGTGGGAGAAGCCCCTGCCTAGAACCAGGGAGTAGGGGTGCCCCAAATGGCAAGCACCCTATTTCAGCCCCCTTCTCCTGGGTCAGGGCTCTCCCTCCCAACAGGAATCCTGGGACCAGGGGCGTTGTTCCCTTCTGCCTTTCAAGACCAAGTCTTGAAAGAAGAGGAGTACTGGGAATTCTTGGTGAATGGAGAGAAGGAGAGCAAAGGGAGCCATTCGTTTAACAAATGTTTATTGAGCACCGACAATGTGCCATGTACTGTCCCAGAAACCTGGAAAAGGAGGGGTTGGGGCAGCCTGGATCCATCCCAGCTGTGGCTCTCTCTCTCTGAAACAAGGCCTGCAGGGGGACAGGGTCAGAGAGGCACTTGAAGGGGTCTGGGGAGCCTCCTCCCTGAGAGGTGGAAGGCCAAGTGTATGGAAGATGGAGGCCTCTAGAAATGAGAAGGCTGGGAATGTGTGAGACTCCAAGGCTGATGCCTTCCCTGGGGTAAGACGGGTGCAGAAAAGGAAGCTTCTCAGAAGTTGAGACAGCTGCAGGGCCCCATGCCCTCCTGCATCACCTCCTCTTCAGCACGGATATGCAGGACTTCTTGAGGGGCCCAATCTGCAGATGGGCGTCCACACTTTCCAGGAAGAAGGCGGGCTTGAGCCTGCGAGTGAAAAGCCCCGCAAAGTGGCTGTCCAGGCGGCTCTGGAAGGGGTCAATGGGGGAGGCCGGGGTGCCACACCGGCGGGCCCGGGAGGCCTTCAGCCTCCGTAAAAGGCTCATCTTGCCGTCCCGCACAGCATAGAAGGCCAGGGCTCGGTCAGCATATTCCAGGCAGATCCCGACTGTGGGTGAGAAGGGGTGGGGCAAGGGCACCTCCAGCCCGTGGAACCAGACAGAGAAGCTGCGTCCATTCCACTGCAGGCAGCAGGAGTGGGCATTGCGGCCGAGCCGGCCCCGGTCGTAGGGCTCTTGTGGGGAGAAGTCTTCAGCCATGACCCCCACGCTGACCCAGCCCTCAATGATCTCCACTTCCCAGTAGTAGGTACCCCGGTCCAGGGCGCCCTCGCCCAGGACCTGCTCACAGTGGGTGAAGCGGGTGGGTGACTCAGGGTAGTTGATGGGACACAGCACCCTCTTTACACCTTTGGTCCCAAACAGCTGCAGGAACTTGTCTGCTGTGTCACTGTCCAGGTCCACAATGTAGGCAACTGCTCCCACAAACGAGAGAGAGATGCAGGGCTCAAGACCAGGCTCAGATGAGACAGCCCCTCCCCTAGGTGCCCACCTCCCCAAACACAGCCTCTCCCCTCCTCTGCAACCAGCACAACTCAGCCCTGCTGGAGAGAACTCCATGAGCTGACCTAGTTCACCCCCATGAATGAGGGAGGGGAATCCAAGCCCTGGTGTAGCAGGGCCCAGCCCAGCAGGCTTGGGAGGGCCCAGTGGAGCAGAAGGGAGAGCAAAGGTGTTTACGTACACTTGAGGAAGTAATCCCGGGGAGCCTCACTCTCCAGGTGGTTAGTACTGTCAGGGTCCTGGGATTCAGTATCTGCAGCAGAAGAGGGGAGAGTGGGGAGGGGTCTCCCCAGCTGCCCATGACTGAGCTGCTGTGCAAGGTACCCCCCCAAACCTGTGACCCCCAATTCCTTCTCCACCTCCTTCTTCCCAGCATCCCAAGGCACCTGGGGACAGGCACACGCCCAAATATGGCACCCTGTGTTCACATGCATGCCTGGGCCTCTGGTTCTGCCCCCTGCCCCACTTACTCCCTGGGCCTCTGAAGCTAAAGGATGGCTAGGAGAAACCCGTTCTGTCCCCTAGGCTGTGGTAAAAGGGGCTGACTGGTCATTACAGGGTGGTGGCTCTGGTCCCTGGCAGAATTTGGGTCCCACCCTGCACCAGGCACACAGCTTCCATCCTCCACTCATGAATGGGCACCAGGCCCGGGGGCCTATGCGGGGAGACTGGGGAAGGGTGAGTCACTTGGGGGGGGCACCCACCTTCTGTGCCCAGCTTCTGCAGCCCGTCCTCATCACTGCCCAGCCCCCGCAGCTGCTCCCACTGGCTGGTGCAGGCCACAGTCAGCACGTCTCTCACTGCCCGCACAGCTTGGGAAGACTTGGTGAAGCTGAGCTCCTTTGGGGGACCGGGCCCAGGGCCACACCCCTCCTCCAGGGCCAGCCTGAGTGCCAGGAGCTCCTGTGCCAGATAAATGCCCATTAAGGCCCTGCTGGCTGCAGCTCCTCCAGGCTGGGGTGAGACAGCTCTGCCAGGAGGCTGGCATGGCCCCAAAGGCCAGGCACCCACTGCCTTCTCTTCCCTCCATCTCCTGCCCACCCCACACTTCTGTGCCCTCTCTGGCCTGAAAAGCTGCCCTCACCTGCAGGAAGCTGACCGAGTCAGCTTCAGGGACCTGACTGAGGTTGTGGCGGGCCCGGCTTAGCCTGCTGCGCTGTTCCTCCTGCCGCCGCAGGTCGCCCTGGGAGCGGCCTAGCATGATGGCCTCCCCCTCCTCGATGAAGCCCAGCACCTCTGTCTGGAACCTTTGCAAGGTGGCTGCAGCCTCGGCAAACAGCCGGCTCACCCTCTCCCGTTCTGCCACGGCTGCGCTCTGCACAGAACGACAGAGGGGCAGTGATGAGGGCAAAGAACTGCACTGTTTTGGCCCCATCCTTTCCAGACCCCACCTTCCCACCCTGCCCTCTTGGGGGGACAGAGGGACCAGCCCCAGCCGCCCCGGATCTACGCCAGGCCAGAGGAGATGCTCATGCTCAGTGAGGCCAGACAATGCCCCGAGCACAGGCTTCTTTGGAGTGGACTGTAGCATGCTGAAAGCTCACACTGCTCATACTGCAGCAGCGGACAGGGACGGGGGGTTAGGGGGGGTCTGACCTTGATGAGGGCCACGGTGCGCCGGGACTGTGCAATGCCGGCACCCAGCTCATCCATGCGGTCCTCCACAGCGCTCAGGACTTTGGGCTGCTCTGCCTGTGGATGATACCCTTCGTGAGTCCTGGGTCTGGAGAGGACACAGCCTTGCACTGGGGTCCAAGCCCTCACCAAGCGGGAGGAAAGGAGTGACCCCAGAGAGGTATCTGTGCATAGGTGGGACTGGGAGTGGGCATGGTGTCCCATAATATGCCAGAGGTGTCGCCCAGGCCGGTGCCATTTCCAAATGCCTGCGGTGAGCGTGGGCTGGTTGGCGGTGGGTTGTCTGCCTCCCTTCTCTGACCAGTAGGGCCATCCATGGTCCTCAGTGTTGCTCACATTCATCTGAGAACTTCGTTCAGCGGAAGAGGCAGAGAATGGGGTGTGTGTATTGTATATGAGGGCATTCAGCTCTCCTGGGGATCCCTGTCCCCAAAGAGTCTGTGTTTCCAATCCAGGCCTGAAAAAAGGGAATTCCAGGCAAATCCCCTAGGTCTTATGAATCACCGCTTCAGGCAGGAGAGACGGAAAATCCCAAGGCCAGAGGAGCCAAGACCGGGCTGGAGGCCAAAGGAAACTGGGGGCGGAGGTAGCAGGACCGACTGCACACACATGCTCCCACCACAGGCCCCCGGAAGAGCTGGACAGAGCGGTCTGTGTGCTCTGCCCACCCTCTGCGGCACTCCTGTCGCCTGCTACACCCATCCAAACCCGCAGCCTCAGCCCAGGGCAAATCTGAGCTGAGCCCGGCATGACTCCAGCCGGGCGCATCAGCCGTGCCCAGGAACATCAGCGGCGCTGCCAGAATCAGCCGCCTGGGACCCCGCGGGCCTAACCCAGCTCCCTCCTGTCTTAGACCCCCATTGGCCCTGCCCCGGCTTCAGGCTCCTGCCGGCCCTTCGCGGCCTTTTCGCGTTCTCACTGGGTCCCTTCAGCACCCCATTCCCAACTCGAGCGGAATGTCCCACAGCTAGCTGATGACATTGTCAGGGCTGGAAGGGACAGCAAAGATCCTCAGGTTAGAGGAGGAAATTAAGACCCAACCTGGGAAGGATGGGGGTGGGGAGGGGCAGTCCATGGCTAGCACGGCCCGTCACCCGCCTCGGCCCGCCCGCGGTGTCCGCGCCCCACCTCCTGGAGCGCGCGCTCCTGCTCCAGCGGCACGAGCTCGTGGCCCCGGTGCTCCTGGGCGGCGCAGGCCTCGCAGAGGCACACGCGCTCCGCGCGGCAGTAGCGCTCGAGCGGCCGCAGGTGGCGCGGGCACAGGCTCTCCTCCAGCCGGCGCAGCGGCGGCACCAGGCGGTGTCCGCGCAGCGCGGGGCTGCGCTCGTGCGGGCCCAGGTGCGCGGGGCAGAAGGAGGCGAGGCAGGAGAGGCAGGAGAGCGCGGCGGGCAGGGCGGCGCCCTCGGGGCACGCGTCGCAGCGCACCGGCTCCTCGCCCGCCGGCCACGGCTCTGGCGCGCAGGGAGCCGACGGCTCTGGGGTGCTGGGCGGCGCACTGGGCGCCGCGGGCTCGGGGGCCGGGGCCCGGGCCGGGCCGGCGCCCGAGCCCTGGCGGAGCTGCAGCAGCTCGGACAGCGTGTGGTTCTTGCGGAGCTGCAGGCCGTCGGGGAAGGGCTCCTGGCACAGCGGGCAGCGGGCCGCGCCTCCGGGCCCGCCGGCGCCACTGGCGCCGCGATGCGGCCAGAGCGCGCCCAGGCAGGCGAGGCAGAAGTTGTGGCCGCAGGGCAGCGTCACCGGCTCCCGGAGCGGCTCCAGGCAGATGGGGCAGCTGAAGGGCCCGCTGCTGTCCATGGCTCCGCAGCCGCCGGGGCACCGCCTGTTCTGCTGCCGCCTGGGGGGGACCGGGACCGTTCGCGCCGCGGCGCCGCCCCCTGGGACGGAGGCCAAAGCTCCAGCCCACTTCTGTCCCGGGCTCGGACCGCCCCCCAGCGCCACAGACCCGCCCGCCGGTACCCGGACACCCGGCCCCAGCCCAGACAGCGCCGGGCGCCCTCTGGGCCCGCCTACCCCCGAGGGGCTCCTGCGCCCGGCGCCCGAGCGGTCTGAGCGGAGGGCGCTGCCGAAAGGGCTGTGAGAAAGAGGGCAGAGGGCAGAGAATGCGGGGGACACACAGGAAGGAAGCTGGCGAGGAGTTCACCCCTCCACGCCCCCCATCTCCACCCCATGGCCAGGCCCGGGGCTCCGGAGGCGGCGGGCCAGCCCACTGTCACCCTGCAGGTTCGCGCTCCAGACCCCTCTGTGGCACCATTAGTAAAGTTCCTGAGCTGCTGACTGCAGAGAAAAATAACTGCTGATGGGCGCATGTTTTTGCCCCTTAGCGACTCTGTTTACCCTGACAGGGAACTTGGGCTTCTCTAACCCTGAAATGGGAAGTTGACAGCATCTTCCAAGTCCTTGTCTGAGGAATTCAGTTCCGGTCTACGAACACTCCTGGGCACCTGTGGTGTGGGTGGGGCGAGGGGGTTAGGGGTTTCCCCAGGTGGAGGCACTTAACACTCATCTAATTACGCACTTAAAACAATGCATTTTACTCTATGTAAATTATACCTCAATGTTAAGTTTAAAACAATAAAATAGCAACAAAGTAATTAAAGCAGCCTTGGAGTATAACCCAAAGTATAAAATAAACATCCCCGCGTCCGTGCTGATGTAAATAAATGACTGGATAAATAAATAAGAGTTGGGGGCCAGACCGGTGGCATAGCGGTTAATTTCCCGCGTTCCGCTTCCGGGGCAGAGGTTTGCGGGTTCAGATCCTGGGCGCCGGCTTACACACTGCTCATCAAGCCAGGCTGTAGCAGGCATCTCACATACAAAGTAGAAGATGGGCACAGACGCTAGGTCAGGGCCAATCTTCCTCAGGAAAAAAGAAGAGGATTGGCAACGCATGTTAGCTTAGGGTTAATCTTCCTCCCACACAAAAGTAATAAATAAATAAATAAGTGAGGGAGAATAGACAAATTTCCTGTACAAAAGAATTCCAAATAATTTTTGTAGCTACTCCACCGTGGACCACAGCTTCCCACTCCTTCAGGGTGGGCTGTGCATAGTAACTTTCTTCCAAAGGGAGCAAAAGAGTAACTTTACAGTGGAGAAACCTGACAAACATGACCTCAGCCAGGTGATCAAGGTCAACATCAACAGGGATAAGTCATGTTGATAGCAAGCACCCTTGATGTGATGTTGTCTTCCTCCCCCAAAACCCATCACCCCAGTCTAATCATGATTAAAACATCAGACAAATCCCAGTTGAGGAACAGTCTACAAAACACCCGACCAGTACCCCTGCACACCGCCAAGCTCATTAAAAACAAGGGAAGTCTGAGAAACCGTCACAGCCAAGAGCAGCCTAAGGAGACGTGACAATGAAATGCCATGTGTATCCTGGACAGGCTCCTGAAAGAGAAAAAGGACATTAGGGAAACAGTAAGGAATTTGAATAAATTATAGAATATGGTTAATAAGAATGTACCAGTACTGGCTCTTTGTGACAAATGTGCCATAGACATGTAAGATGTTAACAAAAGGGGAAACTGGGGGTGAGGTATATGGGAACTCTGATTTATCTTTGCAAATTTTCTGTAAATTTATAAGTAGTCTAAAATTAAAAGTTCATTAAAAAATACAGAATTGATGCCATTTGCAACAACATGGATGGACCTAGAGGGTATTATGTTAAGTGAAATAAGCCAGAGAGAGAAGGAAAGACACCACATGATTTCACTCATATGTGGAATATAAATGAACACAAGGACAGAGAGAACTGGTTGGTGGTTACCAAGGGGAAGGGGGTTGGGGGGTGGGCACAAGGGGTGAAGGGATGCATCCACATGGTGACGGACAAAAAATAGTGTACAGCTAAAACCCCACAATGTTATAAACTATTAAGACATCAATGAAAATGAAAAAAATATATATAGAATTGAGGCAATCCTTCCTACCCCTAGGCCTGCAGACCTGCTGGTGAGAGCCAAAGCCAGAGGGATAAAGGGGTGAGGAGGGGCCATCCATCTAGAGGTGGGCTTAACCTTTCTCTCAAGCCAGGGCCCCTCCCCAAGCCTGGTGCAACCTATAGAGCCCTTTGCAAAGTAATGCTTTTAACTGTACAAAATAAAATGCATAGGATCCCATGGAAACCAATTACATTAAAACACATGCACAGAATGTTAAGAAAACAAATTTGTGATAAAGTTATATATGTGTTTCTTTAACACAATAAATAACAAGATCTGATGGAGGTCTAATAATTACTGTAGTTTTGAAACAGTGATGAATGTAAATGATGTTTCAAGTTCTCTGTCACCACTGTAATGTGCTATGAATATATCTAATTTCTAGTGGTGACAAGTCACAAGTATTGCTAATACCACTGTGGTGTGTTTTCTCCATTCGTAATAGCAAGAAATGCTAAATTTCAGTTCGAGAACAGTGAAAATAAAGAGAATTTCTCCCCTAAGAATCCAGGTTAAGAAGGTCTCATTTAGAAAGACGCTATGCAGAGCCTCCTGACATCTTTCCTGGAAGGAGGGAAGAAAACTAAGATCTATTAAATGTTAAAAGAGAGACAGATCCACTCCTGGGGGATTCAAGAGAAGGAGGGGGGAATCATGGAGGCCCGCGTGGAAGAAATGGCATTTGAGCTGGACTTTCACGGACTGCTAGGACTCAGGCACGCAGAAACTAGGGTGGGAAAAGATCTTGTGGGCAGAGGAGTAACAGAGGGAACCTGCCTGGGTGTGGCCAGTTTGGCAGGAAGCTGGGTAATGAGTTCCATACATTGGTTTCCACAAGGGATCATGACCGTCCCCTGTTTGCCA
Source organism: Tapirus indicus (assembly GCA_031878705.1). NCBI lineage: Eukaryota > Metazoa > Chordata > Mammalia > Perissodactyla > Tapiridae > Tapirus > Tapirus indicus. Next base: position 54,742,136 of record CM062932.1, read on the forward strand.
AGACCCAGGAACAGTTTGGAGGCTCTGGCATCAGCACGGAGCCTGCATCTGCTCCAAGGCCTGGCAGACAGGCTGCCTGGGCTTGCTGAGACCACAGCCCCGCCTGGTTCTGGAGGGAGAGGGGTGCCACTCCGGTTGGGGGGTGCTCAGAGACAAGTCCCGGCTGGCCCCCTGCTCCCCACCCCACAGCCTGTTCGGGAAGAGCTGCTCCCCCAGGAAAGCGTGGAGATGTGATTTGTCAGGGTGGAGGCATTTTTATATTTTATTTCCATTACCATAGCTGCAAAGTTGCTCAATATATTAATTCTTTTTTAAATAAATTGGCTTTTAAGGGGAAAGGGTAACTGGCACTTCTGAGGTCTGTAGGAACATGTTCCCGCCTGCATCTCACTCTGCCCTTGCAAGGACTGTGTCATGGGATGAGAAGTGGAATTCCGACAGGTTACATATCTTGCCGGAGGTCACATAACTAGGCCTGCGGAGGAGGCAGAATTTAAACCCAGACGGTGCAACCTGAAAATAATCCTAAACCTCATATATGACCCTGTCTGGCTGCAGTATTGCTTAAAAAAAAAAAAAAGTCAAACAAAAGCAAAAACAAACAGGCAAAAGCAGCCCAGCAAACGAAGGTAATTAGCAAGCCACTCCAGGTTTGCTTGCGTCTCTGAAAGAAACTGAAATGGAGTCCAAGCCATGTCCCACAGTAGCACTTCTTTACACTTTTGGTGTACTTTAAAAGATTTGATTTGTATTTATTTCAAAATAATATATTTAGAGTATTTAAAAAGTAAACAATTTAATGAGGCGTATAACAAAAACTGGCAGTCCCTGGAGTTCCAGTCCAGATTCTTGCTCCAGGGACAACCAGTTTCCACTCTTTTAACTGTTTCTTTAGCACTTACCACCACATCTCTAAAGCACGTGCTTATAAACTTTTAACATCTGTGTGGATGTTTGTGCTCATGTTTCTGGAGATTTAGAGTCTTTATCACTTCTCTTTTGTGTTCAATTCCCTGTTGCTGGGATCCCAGGTCTTCCTTTTCCTTCACTGATTTACTTTATTTCTGAAAAGTGAGTCCCCTGGGAGCTTTCTGAGAATGCATGTGGAAGTGTCTGCAAGTGCCTTTCTTCAGGCTTCATCCTTGATTGACAGTTTGGCTGTGTATGGAATTCTAGAATTTAAATCCTTTCCCCTGAGTCTCATAGGCATGACTCCATTGTTTTCTAGCTTCCAGTCTCATGTTACTTGAAGCCACATTTCCTAGCTTCGCCATGCTACTACCTTCTATCCCTTCCCGCCTGGGGAAGAGCAGCCTTTTATTCTCTTTACTTCTCACCTCTTTGCTGAGCAACTCCCTGCAACTCCACTGGCCCTAAAGGCCCCGAAGGCCCCTGTCTTTTAGAATCTCTCTCACCCTCCCCTTCCCTTGTTCTTTCTGTGTGCCCATCCTCCTGACTCTGCCTCACAGAAGCCCAGAAACTGTATGGAGTGGGGCAGAAATGCCAGAAACACCCATAGGCTAATCACGTGTCCCCTTTACAAATGTTACACCCCAAAGTCTATGCTATTTCCCCCTGTATCAGTGCATTTTTTCTGGAGAGGAGATGGAGCGTTCTGTCAAAATCAGGTGGACAGAGTGAATTTAATTTGAAGTAGTTTCTGAGAGATTTGCAAATGCTTGCGCCTGCACCTGCTTGTGAAGCACCGCTCCACAGCACACTCTGTACAAGACGGCAGCAGCCTCTCGTCACAAATAAAGGTTAATAGTCACAATGTGGAACACTCCCACAGAACAATATGGAAAGGACTAACAACCTGCTACAAAAGTAAATTCACAGAACAAACGACCCAAAACATTTCCCACCGCAGAAGCGGAAAGGAGGCCATTCTTCCTTTTTCTGCCTTTTGAGAGAGTGGGCTCAGCCGGCTGGACATGGGTGTGTGGCTGAGGATGGGATCAGGGGAGATGGTTAGCATCCGTACACCGGGGCAGCCAGCAATGAGGCCACCTGGCCAGCCCAATCCTGCTTCCTGCCCCGCTGGACCTTTCAGCTCTTGCTGTTAACCCAGCCGTTCAACAAGGTCCCGACTGCCTCCTCTCTCTGTTGGGCTGCCCAGTGTTAGAGACACCTTCCCACATTTGGGGAAACTCCCCACCTTGGGAATCTTCCTGGAAGCTCTTTGCCTCGGCTGCACCAGTCAGAGGCCTGGGCCTTCCCCTGGACAGAGAGCACACGGCTGAGAAGCAAGGTCTCAGGATGGAGTTTGCAATCGTGGCTGTGGCTGTGGCCGGGTTACAATGTGGGAGAGAGAGGCATTTTTTTACAAATATAAAAATACTTCAAGTTTTTTGGAGTATGTGCTTTTGCATGTATTATCCTTTAAAAAAGCTCTATTGTGAAATATTTATACGAGTATATAAAACATACATACAGCATAAAAAGTTGTAAACATCTCATAACCACCACCAAGATCAAGTAGAACATTTCAAGTAACAAAATTACAGCTGCCCTATGAGCCAGCAACCCCACTTTCAGAAACACAGGCAAAACACATGTTCAGGGATCTTCAGGGAAGTATGTTCTTAACAGCAAAAACCAAAACAAGAGGAGTGAGCACTGTGCTGGCACCTCCACACATCGCTGCACTTAATCCCCACACCCCGGGTAGGGGTGACAGCCGAAGCCTCTGCATGCTAACTTGCCTGGTGTGATGCAGGGGGGTGTACTAGTTGGCCTGACTCAGGTTGCCTCACGTTGGTCTTCTGTATAAAAATAAAATCTTCAAGTGCTCATTGCTTTTCTGTTGAGTAACTTCACCTGACGTAATTTAGACTACGTACATAGCCATAAATATGGCCAAACTTTCTGCTCAAAAATATCCGCCTTGGGGGCTGGCCCGGTGGCAGAGTGGTTAAGTTCACACGCTCTGCTTCGGTGGCCCGGGGTTTGCTGGTTTGAATCCTGCGCGTGGACCAATGTACCACTCATCAAGCCATGCTGTGGCAGCGTCCCACATACAACACAGAGGAAGATGGGCACAGATGTTAGCTCAGGGCTAATCTTCCTCAGCAAAAAGAGGAGGATTGGCAACAGATGTGAGCTCAGAGCTAGTCTTCCTCACACACACACACACAAAAATCCATCTTGGCAATATTTTTATAGCCCAAAATAAAACAATTTGAATGTCCAATAATGGGTAAATAAATTCTGATAGTCATTAGAATGACTGTTTATATTGTAACAATTCAGGGAAAATTTTTAATAATGTGAAAAATGCTTACATTAAATTAAAAAATGCAGAAAACAATTGTTCATAGAATGGAATCACACGGATGCACAGAATAAAAGAGACTAAGATATACCAAAATGTTAAGAGGATAGTGAGGGGGAAGGTAAAAATCACTTTTCTCTAGATTTTCTCTCAGAATCACCTGTGCTTCACCTCTCCACACACTGATGCTCCTTTGGTCTCCACTGTCTCCACAGGAGGTAAACTGGAGTTGACAGGTGTATTACTCTGTCTGTCGCACACTCTGCGGGGTGTACTGCACTGCACGTGCTCTCCCGTAGGACCAGGAGCCCGTGGACGCTACACTAGCTTCCAAGGCCCAGCAGCGCCTTGGGGCAGGGGCCGCCCATTTTACTCCCTTCCTAGTCCTTGTCACCTTCAAAGAGGCTGGAAAAGCTAACTGCAGCTTGGGGGCTCCCCCTCACCTCTCTCTCCAACTGGCCCAGCCCCTGGTCCTGCGTCGGTCTTCCGGCCAACAGCTGCCCCATCATAGCTGTGGCCTTGGGTCCCCAAGAGGGGCAGCTCTTGGGCACAGGCATGGTGGCACCTGTTCCCGGCCCAGAGCTCCATCCTGTGCCTTCTTCAGCTGACCCCCAAGGCCTCTTCCTGGAGCTCTGGAGGGAGCTTGGCCTCAGGCTGATGGCACAAGGTTAGGGTCCTGCCCTCCAAGAGCCAGAAGACAGGGTAGAGGGGTTGGGTGAAGATGGCATGGAAGGTGTACAGTCGCTGGGCTTCAGGCTCCAGGCTGTAGAAGGTGAGGCAGCCAGAGGCCAGATCCAAATCCATTCCCAGGAGCTGCCCCGACACTCCTGGGAGGCGCTGGGCCTCCCCATTGTGCCAGGCCTGGGCACCATCCTCCTGAACACAGAGCCCCCAGGAGCTGGGCCCGCGGCCAATGTTGTCTGTGTGGGGCCCCAGCTTGCGTCGCATCAGTTTCGGGTAGGCGACGCCCAGCGTCACTGAGTGGTTAGATGTGTGCACCTCCCAGTAGTGCCGCCCAGCCTGGAAGCTCTGGGCACACTGCACCTGCCAAAGCTCGAAGCTGTCTGGCCCAGCCAGACCCCGGGGCTTGCGACAATGCTTCACCCGCTGGTCCTGCCGAGACAGGTAGAGGTAGCGGTTGGCGCTGTCTGGATCGAAGGTCAGATTGCGATAATCTGTTGGGGAGAGATGGATTGAAGGTGAGCAGGCAGGGTGCCTGTGCACATCCACCATCCTGTCCCCAGAGATGAGAAACAGTAACGGAAGCTCCAGGGACGACAGAAGGCTAAATGTCTGCTAGGCAGACTGCAAGCGGAGCGAGTGCGGGATGTCATCACAGCAACCAATCCTTGCTGCAAAGCCTCACTTCACAGATGAGAAAACAGGTTCAGAAAGGTCACCCAACTTTGCAGTAAGTGGAAGAATAGTGATTGATCCCAGGTTTGTGTGCCCAGAATCTCCTTAAACACTAGGCCGGCTCCATGTGTAAGAGGTGTGCGTCCTGCAACAGGTGTGCAGGGAGCGAGGCCAGACTCAGGGAAGGGATGGAACAGAACTCCTGGACAGGACAATCCCACAGCTTGTGCCCCCCCACAGGTACTCACATGTGCACACAAACATACACACACACATGCTCACAGTGCACATACAGTGCATACGCATGCACAACGCTCTCTCACACACATGCATACACCACTGCGCACACACATGGGCTGGTCCTCCTTACTCTGCCAGAGTTTCCTCCTCAGTGGACAAACCGGGCTCGGGACTGCTGCCAGGGGGCCTGGGGCCTCTAGAGGGCAAAGCAGTGTTAGGGGGTGATGGCGAGGGGAGCTTATGGGAAGCTGGCCCTGACTCCATTCCCACCCCCTGGGAGGGAGAGCTGGGCCCAGAGGGGTAGAGAGAGATCTGGGGTCAGCCTTACCCATGTGGCCCAAGTCAGCAGCCTCAGCTGGCGCCCCGGGGTGGCCCCCGTTGTCTAGGAGAAGGCCACACAGCTGGCTCAGCAACTCCTTCAGGCCCCCTAGCTGCTGATTTTCATCCCACTGCAGAGGAGTCAGTGGCCCGAGAGGCCCCAGGGGCACCAGGAGCTGTGATTCCTGAGCCCCAGAGACAGCTGCAGTAAGTGTGGGCACGAGAGGCAGGCACACCCGGCCCCCCACCTGCTGCCCTGAAGCCTGGTACCTGGAGGAAGGTCCTGTCATCCAACTGCTCCAGGAGGTCCCGGATCCTGCGGTCATAGCGAGCCAGGGTTTCCAGGTGGCCCCGCAGTCGCTGCTCCCCGTCCAGGGTCTGTGCCAGCACCTGTGTCTTGGCCACCTCAATGTCCCTCAGTGCCACAACCCGTCGCATCTCCAGGGCTTGCAGTAGGCAACTGAACTTGCCAGAAACCACGGAGGCTAGTGTGCAGGCTGATCTCTGGGTGGGCAAAGGAGGAGCCTAGGGTGGCCAGGACCAGGACTGCCCACTGGGCTGAGGGGGGGGATGTGGGGAACCAGGGTCCCTGGAACCTCACCCCCTGCTCAGCCCCTCACTCCCTGCTGCCAGGAGGCATATTCAAGGTAGCTCACACCTACTGCCCAGTGTCCCAGGGACCAGCCTGAAGGACAGAGCACGAGGACCTGGTAGAGTGGAACAGACAAGCCTTGTACCTGGATCTGGCTGCTTCGCTGCTGCAGCTCCTTTAGCTGGCTCTCAGCCTGGGTGGCCTGCTGCTGGGTGACCTCCAGCATGGCTCTCAACCGGGCCTGTGGTGCCCACCAGGGAAGAAGTGACAAGAGGGGACCAGGATTGGCTGTGAAGTCCCCCTCAGTCGATCAACAAACACCTGCAGCTGCTGCACATGCCCCTCCTCGTAACACCCCAGGCGAGGCTGACCAGTGGGCCAGCACACAGAGCACCAGCCTTGGTATGAGCCCCAGGAAGACTGAGTTGGAGTCCCAGGGAGGCTAGACAAAACCCCTTCCCCACCTGGAGCAGGGCAGTGCATGGGCGGAGCAGAAGAATTGAGCTGAATACCTGACTTCCAGTTTCTCTTCCACACTGAGCAACCTGGGGCAGAGCACCCGCCCTCTCTGGACTATAAGCCCAACCCCCACTACCTCCAGTCAATAAATGGGAGCAATACCTCTGGCTTAGGCGGCCTTGCAGGGAAGGGGAGACGGCCCAGAACATCAAAGCAATTTGACAAGTGGCCAGTGCAGTGCGTGTATAAGGTGGGTTCTTCCAGATGCCTGGCCAGTCCTCAGCCCCAGCTTTGGGCATGAGGGGAAGAGGGCACCCCTGTTTGGCTGTGAACCCTCTGGTCCCCTTGAGGATCATAGGAGTGGGACAAACCACCACTGCCTGCCCACCCGCTAGGACTTGGTTCCCTGCATCTGTCTTGCTGCTTCTCCCAGCAACACTTTGAGGTAAAGACTCTTGTGATCCTCACTTCACAGATGAGAAAACGGGTCAGACAAGTTGATAATCTGGCCAAAGTCATCCGAACTTCCCAAGTCCAGTGCTTGTGCCTTTGTGCAGGCCCCACTCCCTCCAGGTTGCACAATGAGCTGAGTGGAGGAAGTGGGAAGGCTGACGTCTCCCCAAGGACGTACATCTGTCCCCTCAAATCCCTCTAGCAAAATTCCGGCTCCTTCAGAGCACAGTTGTACCAGCTGTGCCCCCTCCCTTGTTACTGTCCTCTACTGGCCTGCACTGCCCACTCACATGCTTAGTGCACAGTCTTGGGTGCCAGAATCATAACATCGCGTTCTCTCTGTGACTTCAGCAGTCATAGGGCTTATGCTCCAACACTCTGGCTCTCAGATCCTTGACCTCCTCACCTGCAGAGCCCTTTCCTTCACTCCGTCTCAACCACTCACTCCTGTGACCTCACCCCAGGCCTGTCACCAGCTCTGGAATCTCTATTCCAAGCATGTTTTCTGACGACCACCTTCTTTTATCAGAGAATATAAACATCCCAAAGCCGCCTCCTGCTTAAGCTGCCCATCCCTGCCCGGGCGCACGGAGACAGCAAGGCGGGACACCCCGGTGTGTCACCTCGCGCTCCCGGCGCTCGGCGTCCAGCAGCGCCCGCTCGTGGAGACGACACTCGCGCACAGTGCACACGCTGCACACGCAGCGGCCCTCGGTGCGGCAGAAGAGCTCGAGTGGCCGCCCGTGCCGGGGGCAGCGCGCACCGGGGGCCAGGCCGGGGTCCGGGTCGGGTCGGGGTCCGGGTCCAGAGTCCGGGGCGGGTGGGGGTCCGGGTCCAGAGCCCGGGGCGGGTCCCGGGCCGGGGCCGGGGTCCGCGGCGGGCCCGGCGCGCACCACCTCGACCACGCCGCTGAGAGCCACGTTGCGGCGCAGCTGGGGGCCGTCGGGGAAGGGCTCCCGGCACTCGGGGCACGCCTTGTCGCAGCGGCCCCACCAGTCTCGGATGCAGACCCCGCAGAAGTTGTGGCCGCAGGGCAGCGTCACCGGGTCCTGGTAGAGCCCCAGGCAGATGGCGCAGGTCAGCTTGTCCTCCAGCAGCTGCACAGCCATGGCGCGGCGCAGGGCAGGTCGGGCCCCGCCGGGGGAAGCACCGCCCTGGGTCTCTTAAAGGGACCGCGAGCCCGCCGGGCGGCGCCCGAGCGTGCGTGGGGCGGGGAGGTGCGAGGAGCCGCCTATAGAGACTAACGTGACAGCCCTCCTCCCACGACCCCGACCCCGGAGGAGCCGCCACTCCCAGCGCCGAGGCTCTGAGCCACCCCTCCCTGCTTCCTGCCATCTCAGGCTGGGAGTTGGGGTCCAGCTCTCTCCGGGGCTTTCCGGTGCCACCCTGGGAACTCCATCCCATTTCCCTACACCCTTCATGTGCAGGGGATCCAGCCCTAACTTCTAGAGACAAGAGCCTTGGGAACCTCATCCTGCCTCCAAGCCACCATGAAACCTCTTCCGGGCCCCTCATCTGAAAATATAACAGCAGCACCTACCTCCCAGAGGTTTTGGTGATCAATGAGACAGTGCCCATGGGAATACCTGGCAGTAAGGGCCAGGGGCACACAGCTAGTGCTTATTAAATGCTCTCCTAACTGGAGGCGCTCTTCTGCACCTTTTCTTGAGCTGTTTCAGGCATTTGCCAGATTGGGGTGTCTCCCTTCTCTAGGCTACACCTAATTTTGGTTCTTTTAAAGTAAACAGTGAGGTGGAAATTTCTGGTCACCAAGAGACAGACCAGTCACCAGTGGTTTTTTCGGACACTCCTTTAATGGAAACCCAATGCAATCTTCAACTGCACCTGGTGTCCCCTCTCGGTGTCAGTCCTCTGCTGGGGCGAGTTCCATGTTTGCAGGTCTAAGCTGCTCTGGAACCTCACTTTTTAGAGAGGCAGTTCCCCAGCTGAGCAGGGGAGAGGGGTCCTGACTGCTGACCCGCCTGCGGGGGTCAGTGTGCTGGGCCAGGGCAAGTAGGAGTGTTAACTCTCCTTTCTTTCTAACTGAGCTGGCCTGACCCAGGCAGCGCACCCTCTCACTGCGACGCAGCAAGCATTATGTCTTCCTGGAAGTTTCTCTTCCAGGAAAAGGCACACAGATCTCCTCCTGACTGGCTACTAGGCAGTCTTTTCCTTTAGAGAGCAGAAATAAATACCTTAACTATCCATCGAGGGCACAGAGACTTTCTGGGCCCCAAGCAAGGGGTGTGCCCAGAGGTCTCTGAGAACTGCAATTGTCCGGCCTCACAGGGCTTCTCGTCCAAAGCATACCGGGCCAAGGCCAGGAGCCTCCACCATGCTGTGAACACCCCGCAAAGGGCCAGTGCTTAGGTCTGGCAAGTCTCTGTCAAGAAAGAGGCCTGTGGGAGCAGCCAAGGCCCACCGCCTGCTTTTCTTCTGTACCTGTCTTCAGCCCTGACACCCTCTGGAGGCAGAGGTGAGGGGTCACCTCTTAGGTTGGGAGGCAGCCCTCTTCCCACCCATGAAGCAATAAAACTCCACCAGGTGGGGCTCTGGCTGCTCCAGGAACACAGACCCAGACCAGCCACAGCAGAAATCATTTTTATTCCCATCTCCCACCCTCACTGCCACCCCCAGAGAGCCCTCTTCCCTCCTAAGCCCTGGGCCTGCTGGGAGGGCTGCAGGAGGGCTGCCTCAGGCAGGGCCTAGAACCCCACAGCTTGGTCCCGTGGAGCTGTGTCTTTATTGCTCCTGCTGGCGGAGCCTGACTCTCCAAAGAGAGTGGCACTCTGGCCACTCAGTAGATGCCATAGGTGGGTTCGTGACTGTCTCTGTACCGGTCCAGGTAGCGCAGGGGCTGCCGGTGGGGGAAGCGCTTCTGCTTGGGGTGGTAAGGGGGCGGCCGCACAAACTCAAACACAGGCTCCTGCATGTCTGCAAGAAGAGCAGTGGGGTGCGGTGTGGACTGCTGCTGGCCTGAGCCCCTCTTTCTTGTCTGCTAGGCTAGGCCCAGGCTGGCACTACCGAGCCAGCCCACCCAAGGAGTGACATGCCTCCCGGTGCCCCTCTTCTGACAAGCACTTGTTCCTGGTCGGAAAAGGTCTGTTAGCTCAGGCCAGCTGTCCTCTCCCTCAACCCACTCTGCCCTTACCCAGAAGCTGGTGGAAGACCTGGGTGACCGAGTCATCCCAGCGGCACTGGAAGAAGGCCATGCCAGCTGGAGTCATGGCTTCCTGGTGTTTCTTGTAGAAATCAAAAGTGTGGAAGGTCCGCTGGGCAAGGTGGTAGCTGTAAGAAGATGGGGAGCACTTGTGAGTGGGGAGGAGGGCACCAGAGCGCCCACACCCTACCTCCAGCCCCACAGACAATCCTGAGAAGCCCCTTAGCGTCTGCCCAGCACAACTACCCTTCTGCCTGTCTCAAGGCCTACACTAAGAGAAAGCAGAACTGAGCAAGATGGACCGTCTCTGGGAAGTCGGCCTGAGGCCTTGGAGGGGATATGTGTGTGGGGTGTAGATTAGATTACCAGGGTGAGGGCCGGGTGTCCCTGCAGAAGTCAATCGGCTTGTCCTGCTTGAAGAGTAGGAAGGCAAAGCGGTGGAAGCCAGAGCCTCGAGCAGGGAAGGGCTGTAGGTAGGGACACGTCTCCTGTCCTTCAGCCACCCTGTTGCCTGGGATGTTGGTTCTGGTGGGAGGAAAGGTATCCATTAATTTCCACTCGAGGGAGGTGGCAGCAGGAGCATCCCCACCCACTCCCTAGAGACTGATACAACTCCCCGGGGCACAGACCCTAGACTGATCTGCGTCACACAATCAAGAAAGAGGTAAGCTCTGTGAACCCTGGACACACTGTAAACCTGTGAAGGGAGTGGGAGGGGCTCAGAGACTGAGGACAAGGTCCCAGAAACTGTCAGGATGACAACAAGGTTGAGCACCCTGGGGAGCCACCGGGGCTGCCACAGCCATCCAGGCTGGAGACCATGCCACCTTTGGGCTGCTTCTCTCTCCATTTCCTGAAGACTCTGGCGTTTGTCGGCGAGTGTTTGCCCAGCCTGGCACCAGAATGGCTACTGTACCTGCCCCAGGGACAACTCCCCAGAGGGTCCTGCTGCACAGGTTGGTAACTGCAGTTGAATAAAAATGACAGAAACCAGCCTCCCAGTCACTGGCCCCGATTACCCAGAAGGCCCAAAGCTGGGGTCACCTGCCTGACGTTTGCCCCCTGGCCTGGTGCTTAGAGCCAAAAGCCACGGAGAAAACAAAAGGCAGCCCAGCCTGGGCAGGCCACAGCTGCCAGAGGTCTCTCATGGTCCTTTTCCCATGTGATTGTCACAGAGCCCCTCAGGGTGGCTAAGCCATGTGGTGGCATCGTCCTAGTTTTACAGGTGAGGAAATGAGTTCAGGGAGACCAAGAGGCCTATGGGAGTGGCCAAGGCCCACTGCCTGCTTTTTTTCTTCTATACTTGTCTTTAGTCACTGGACCACAGGTCCCCTGACACCCTCAGGAGGCAGAGGTAATGGGCCAGCTCCTGGGGTGGGAGGTTAATCCAAAGTCCCATGGTTAATCCTTGGTGGAGCCAAAACTGAAATTCAGGTGCAGCTCTTTCTGGGATGCTAGGGCCTCCTCACATGCCTCTGACCCACTCCCCGACTACAGGTACTCACACCAGCCAGTGGACGTACTCAGCATCCGGCTCCAGCAGGTGTCCATCTGCACACAAACAGACCCTACTGAGTGCGGGCCCCTCTCACCCACTCCCCTGGAAGGAGCTGGGACTGGAGCTCACTACCCAGCCCCTCCCCCAGCTCCCCAGGGCCCTAGCTCATGGGAGATGAGGGAGACAGGAGGCCCCGTGAGCCCCAGACACCTACCCAAGTTGGTGAGCAGCAGTGTCCACATGGAGCCCTCGTCTGCCTCATAGGTCACCTCTGGGGCCTCGGCAGCCTGATAGGGAAAGAATGGGGGAGCTGTCACCCCACCAGGGATAGACAAGCTGTTGTAAACAGATCTTCTTTCTGGAGGGCAGGAGCCTGAGGGAGCCTTGGAGAAAGGAGAGCCCACTCTGATCCAAATGCCCTTGGCAGCCCCCTCACGAGGAGATTGGCAAAGAGAAGCTTACAGAAGGAAGGCTGCAGAGCTGCCTATCCAAGATCTGAACCACAGGAAAGCCCATGTGTCAATGGACAGGGGCTCGGAGGGCTCTCTGAAGACAGCGCGCCAGTCACAGGAGTACACCAAGATGGAGCTTCTTTTTCTTTCATTTTATAGTCTTTTCTTTGTAATTATTATGGTCTTATTTGCCAAGAAATCAAAAAGAGGAAACAGAGAACAACAAAACCCCAAGTCAGCCTGCAGAGATGCCATGCCAGTGCCCTTAACCACTGTGAAAACCGCCTCTACAAATGCTTTCAAAAAGGAGCTGTGTGGGGTCGTGTGGTGGGAGGTGTCTGTGCACACGGGGCTGGGAGGGGCACAAGCCAGCAGTTACCTCAGTTGGAGTGACCTCATTGCCGTGGTACACAGGCATCCAGTCGTCCTCACCCATGGCATAGGCCACATGCAGGGGAACTCGGGGCACGAAGGTGGCACCGTGGAACAGGTCTCGATAGAGGCCGTAGTATTCGGCCAAACGCTGCTTGTGGTAGGGGCCACAGGTCCTCTCCCATTCGTCCCGCACAGCCTCCAGTGGGATTCTTGCTGGAAAGGAATGATGCCAGTTGGGGTGCAGGGTGGGGGCAGGGACATGCCTGGGCCCTCTCCCCTGGGAGGGCTTACCCGTGCGGAGGCGGGCAGCCCGCTCCTCCTCCACACTGGCCCGCAGCTCCTGAAGGACCCGTTTCCGCTCCAGCAGCTGTTGGGTCCGGCAGATCTTGGGTGGGGGCAGCCCAATATCAATCTTGTCTTTGGGATCTGGGGAGGGAAGATGTGTTAGAGAAGGTGGGATCAAGTCTCGGTTAAACCACCTGTCCCTACCTAGTCCTCTCACTCGCCCAAGCTCTGCTGCTAAAGCTTACCCTTTAATTCACAAAACTAAAACATACCGTGCAGTCTGCTTCTCAGACCTGGACAGAGTCCAGTAGCTAAGCAAGCTGGATACAACCTGAGATTGCATTTTCTGATCCCCAAACCAGGGCACACTGTCTGTCTAGGTCATGGGAAATCAGGGCAGATCGTCATCCCAATTATAGTTGGGATCACCTTCAAGCCTGTCACACCTGGACACACCTGTCCTTGATAGAATTAATAGCTGAAATGAGAAGGACTTAAAGAAGCACTTCTCACACTTTAATGGACAAACCATACAAGTCACCTGGGAAATTAGTTAAAACTCAGATTCTGAATCAGCAGGTCAGAGTGGAGCCTGAGACTCTGCATTCCTAACAAGCTCCTAGGTAAGGCCCATGCTGCCGGTCCCAGAACACACTTTGAGTAGCAAGGTCCTAGAAAACATTCAATCCAACACCTTTTCCCACTTACATTAGACAATAACAATAAGTAAAATGCACTGAAGCCTCATCAGGGATGGCATTCATCTAAGAATTCCAATGGACTGTACCCTTTAATCCTCATAGCAATTTTGTGACACAGACACAATTATTTTATTTTACAGTTGAGGAAACTGAAGTTCAGAGAAGTCACTCCAAACAGGCTGACTTGGGTTTAAATCAGGCTATACAGATTCCATATTCCAGGTCTGTGCGCTGAACCACCATAAAAACTGCCTCCGGAAATGCCTTCGAAAAGAATGCACTCAGTAAGCGTAAGTTGCTCAAGGGCAGGGTCGCTGAGCCACCTTGCCCAGGGCTTTTAATTTCATTCAGCAAAGTATTGCACACCTACGTGCCAGGCACTGGGCAGGTGCAAGGATCCAATGGTGGTCCATACAGACAGGATCCCTGTCCTCAGGGAGCTCACAATCTGGGAGGGAGGCAGCAAACAGAGTCAGGATATAGTGTGGCCAGGGCTACTCACAAGAGTATTTCAGGAGCACAGAGGGGCGTTCTAACCCGGAATCGGGGGGGTGGGTGAGTCAGGAAAACATTTTAGGAATAGAAATATCTAAGATGGAACTCTAATAGTGAGGGAAGAGGGGGGGACCAAAAGGTGTGAAAACGCCCGAGGGGACTAAACCGCTAACAGTGCGCACGGGGATGCAGGCAGGCCCCTTCCCCCCGAGTCCCGAGGCCGGTGCCCACAGCCCCTGCCCGGGTCGCCCCGCACCTGACTCCTCCCCGAAGTGCTCCCGGTAGGTCCGCCACCAGTGCGGGGCCCGCGCCTCCTGCTCTGCCCGGCGCCGGTAGCGGTCGAAGCTGCGGTACTTCTCCAGCCGCTCCAGGTTGCTCACGTCGATGTCCTCGTTGGGCATCGGCCCCAGAGGGGCGGTCCGGCGGCTCAGGGCGGCTGCGAGCAGAGGGGGACGTCAAACACGGAGGCCGGGGGCGGGCGCCGGGTTCGGGCTATACCGGGAACCCCCAGACCCCTCACCCGAGATGCTGAAGCCCCGCCACCTCCGACCTCCGTACAGCGCGGCTCGCCACCAGGGCGCCGCCATTTTCGCTAGGTCGGCGCCGCCGCGGCCGCTCCTAGGACCCGGCAGAGGTGGCCGGAGCAGCGCCTGAGCGCACCGCGGAGGCCCGCCCCCACCCCCTCTAGCCCCGCCCCGCCTCCTAGAAGCCTCGCCCCCGCCCAGGCCCCAGACTCCTCCTTCCCGGAAGCCCCGAGCTTTTCCCTCCCTGCCAGTGGCAGCTGCCGGGTCTGGGCGGGCGGCTCCGGAGTGGCCGGTGGACGGCGGGACGCAGCTGCGAGCTGTCCGGGCCCCTGCCCGCAGCCGGCCACCAGGGGGCGGCACAGACCGGGGGCGATCAGCTGGGCCGGACAGCCGCCCCGACTCGCGGAGGTGGGCGCCGTGCCCTGCTCTTAGAGAACTCACCCAACCCCTGCGGGCGGCATCCTGAGCCCCCCAGGGGTGCAGCAGCACCGGGGGCGGAAGGGGTGCGAGCACGGATTCTGGAGTCAGGCTCCTTGGGTTCAAATTCCAGACTGTGACCTTCCTGTCACCCTACAGTCTCCTCATTTGGAAAAAAAAAGCAGTTAATAATAATGCTTACCTCGTAGGGTTGTTAGAAGGATTAAATGAATGAACATATATAAAGCACTTACTATGGTATATGTGTTAGCTTTTGATCACCTTCAATTTACCATTATCCACACAGCAGCATAAGTGACTGGTTACGACAGTGTCTGTCTAATCCCTTCCAGGGCTGTGTTGCTCTTGGGATCCAGTTCTAACAAGATAAATCCTGGTGCCCCAGGTGATCTGAACCCCCTTGTACTCTGGGCCCTCTGAACTGGAACTCAAGCTTCCGTGACACCAAACCACTTACTCAGCACTTTTCTCCCCAGGGCACAGGACCTTTGCACATGCTGTCACTTCTACCTTCCACCCTTAACCTTTCCCCCTGTGGCCTGACTACCTCCCAGCTCCGTGGAGTAGTGCCTCCAGGAAGCCTTCCCTGGGGCGGGCGCTGGCTCAAGCCCCAGGGTTCAGGCTATACGGGGAACCAGGTGCTGAACAGCACAACTCGCCACCAGGGCACCGCCATTTTCCCCAAGCCAGGGCTGGCGATCAGTTGCTCTGGTACTAGCCAAAGCTTGACACACTGAAATGGAATGAGGCCGCTGTCCATCCAGCAGAAGTGGCCACACCTTGAACTTGGTTTTCATAAACAGCAGCCAAACAGCTAAACCTCTCACTGTCACTGCCAATTCACCCATCATTGTGCACCTACTATGTGTTAACGCCTGTAAGACCCAGTGCTGCCCTTAAGGAGGCATTACTTATTAGTTTGTGAAATCCTGCTGAGCGTATGGCGGAACTGAAGGCTGTGGGTGGACTTGACTGTGCCTCCGGTGGGGAGGAGCACAGGGGTTCTCGGCTTCTCAGTGTTGCACGTGTACTTACATCTGGCCTCCTCTGCTATTTATCTTTTGTTTCTGAATCCTCTTCTATGTGCCTCACCCACCCCAGCCACTTCTACAAATGAAGACGCACAGGGCCTTCCCGGGCAGAGCCACAGGCTTTGCTGCTTGACCAAGTGGCTGATATTTCTCCATTAGTCCTCACTTTTGAGAAATGTTCTTGTCCTCTCTCTGTCCTAGAACCCTCTAAGAGTGGGGCTAGCTTGGGATTTAACTGAAAGGCCTAGCACGGATTCCCACATGTATCAACTTGAAGCAAATAATAAACACGAATAACTCTTGAAACTGGAAGTAACGGCCCCACCAGTGTCCTCCATCATTGTTAATTTCCACCAATATTTCTCTCTCTACAAGGAACTGAATTATGCATCTGGGTCATGACCTTGACTTATTGTTTGTAATTTTGAAGGGAAAAAGACCAGCAGATACACAACACTCATTCCTGTGTGCAGCCCTCTGCCGTCTGTGGCCTGGGAGAAAGTTGATGTGAAGGGATAAGTAAGCTGCCTGCCACACTTTAATGCCAGTGACAGTGACAGAGCAGTTACAGGCACTGAGTAAAGTGCCTGTGCACCATCCCCACTTGGCTGTTTGATGGGCACTGGTGTCATCTGAATGACACCACCCAGTTTCCCAAGCCAGAAAGCACGGGGTTCTCCTCAACATGCCTTCCTCCCTGACCCTCATGTCATGCACCAGGTCCCGTGGGGTCACTTTTCTGCGACCCCTCACTGCCATGCCTGGTACAGTGCTGTCCTCAGTGTCCCTTACACCACTGCAAGCAAACTTCCAATGGCTTCCCTGTCCCCACTCTTGCTCCCTCCTGTCTGTTCTCCACTCACAGCCACAATGGGTTTTCTAAAATGCAAATATGGTCCCACCCTGCTTAAAACCCTTCAGTGAATACCCATTGCCCTCAAGAAAAAAGGTCAAACTCTTTCACAAGATATACAAAGCTGTAAGGACCTGCTAATTCTAAACTCATTTCTGTCTGTCTTGCAGGCCAAGCTCCCTGCACGCTCCCAACATGTGCCTACGATCACCCACATATCCGTCAGGTGACTGCTTAAATGCCAGCTGCGCCTGGGCCATGCCCATCCTTAGAAACCTCTGGCTCTTTGCACAAGTTCCCTTTGTGTTGAAAGGACTGAATTCCAAGCTTCAACAAGGCTTCTAATGGGACCCGTGATGCTCCCCTCAGTGCAGGTGCCAGCCCAGGCAGCAGCTTGGAGATCTACTGCTGCACAATAGCAGTGTGTAGCATGCTCTTCCAGAAGGAGGCAGCAGTGACGTGGCTGCGAGCCTGGGGCTTTGGAATCTGCCCAAGCAGAACTCAGACCCAGGCTCTGCTATTTGCTGTCACCTTGGGCAGATTAGTGAGACTGAGCCCCAGTCTCTTCATTTGTGAAGCAGGGGTGACAGTCATTCCCTTCTTCTGGCTGTGGTCCAGCAGCAGGCATGGAGATTGTAGGGCTGGAGGGTCCCAGCCCCGGTCAGTTTTAGAGCAAACATTTTTAACAAGTACAAACTCTGATGAGCCATGGCAAATTGCAAGAATCCAGTCATTAAGAATATAGCAATTTAATGGGTCCAAGATGAAGACTGTAAATTGTTGGTAAAGAAATAAGATCCCTCTGAAAGTTGTTCTGAAAGAGCAGAGATGCACTGTGCCCGCTCACACCCTCCTAGCGCTGTCCTCCTCTGCCATCCTGCTCACTCACTCGGGTGTTTTCCTCTGATAGAAGGGGACAAACTGCTCACTGAGAGAAGCCGCTTTAGAAGTAGTTGCGATTTTATTAGTTGAGTCTATCTGTCCTTGGGTCTGCTGGGAACAACTACCAACCCTCCTGCCCCTCTCCTGGCACCCTTCCAGGTGGACTTGGCCCACTGCCTACGTATGGAGAAGTGCAAAGGCACCCCCCTCCCAGGGGACCGCAGCCTGGGTGCAGCCCCTCACAGTTCCCCAGGGCTCTGTATGCTCCCAGGACAGAGGCTCTTGTTCTGTCATCTTCATTCGCACCTTGCTGTGGGTTCGTGGCAGGTGAACAGCCAGAGAGAAGCCTTCTCTCCTTGTCCCTCCCCACACCCCCACTGTCACCCACAGCCCTCCACTCCTGCCTCTGGGGAGCCTCTTAGAACCCGATGAGGTCAGTGTCCATGTGAGCTGGTCATTTATCAGGCAGCTGGGAAGGAGGCGGGGACTGTGTGTGAGCCAACCTGAGAGCATGAAGGGCTGGCTGAGTCCCAAGAGCGTGTCAGACTGCGAGAGAAAACCTGGCTGGGCATGGCACCTGCACTGCCCCCGCATCGCTTCCCATCCACTTGGCCAGAAGGCTAGAAGGCCCTTTAAAATGTGTGGCACGACTCTACGTCCCCATAAGGAGACGCTGTGCTGTCTGCCAGACTCTCAGGCGGGGAGGGCAGGGGGCTGCTCCTGGCATCCCTCAAGACCCCCTGCCTCAGAAGAGGCCCAGGAGAAAAGACCCGCAAACCCTCTGCCTGACGAGGAGGGGAAGGGTCCAGAGCCCAGTCAGACCCTCGGATCTGAGCTGGACATCTGTGGGCAGGAGAGCCGAAGCTGTGGCCGACTGTTGTGGGGCTGAGACACCCTCAGTGTCATGTCTCCCCAGGGGCCGTTACGCCTTGAGCCCTCTGCGCTGGAGCACTCAGAAAGAACGCCTGTACCCCATCCACAGGAAGAGCTGTAATCAGGCCCTGGGCACCGCAGAGCTTTCCCCGGGCACCCCCTCCTTGGAGCTGCAGCCAGCGGGGCGGTGGGAGAGAGTTCTCGGGTCTGAGGCTTCCACTGAGGAGGCAGGGAGGCCCTTCAGGCAGAATGTGATGTCATATTGTAGGAGGCTTTCTTCAGGGTCTCCAGGAAGAACTGTTCATTCTCCAAGAAGTCGTGGTCCTGAAAAGCAGAGCTGGGTGAGCAGTCGCCCTCTGGCTCCTCCCTGCACCCGCTTCTGTGAACAGGGACACTGGCTCGCAGGACTGCGAGTGAGGGGGACCCCTTGGTGCTAGCCAAGCCAGCCCTCACTGGGGGGGCCCCCTCCCCACTTACTCCCTGGCTCTGCCTGGCTCTGGGAGGCAGTGGGGGCAAGGAAAGAGCACATGCACTGCAGTGAGACAGAGCAGGTCTCAGTCCTGGCGAGGCCACTTGTTAGCGTGTGACTTCATCTCTGAGCCTATCTAGACTGGAGAATACAACGGGACCTGCCTTGCAGGGCTGTGGGAGGGTAAAGGCTTATGATGTACCTAAAGCTTTCAGCACAGAGCCTGGCACCCAGGAAGTGCTCCATAAGTGACAACTATTATCATTATATGAACACAGGGTTGTTGTGAGGTTCAACTGACACGATATCTGCAAATTGCTTCGTAGAGAACCTGGCCTAGAGGACAGGTCACAGAGACGCTCACCAAGCAATCATACTACTCTTCTCCTCCAGGGGGTGGGCTCTGCCCTCCCGGGGCCAGGAGGTGCTCGTTCCTGCCTCTGCCCTGAGCTGCTTGTTGTCACTGTGAACATGAGGACCACGGGGGTCCACAGGGAGTGGGCGGGCCTGGGCTGGGACCAGCCTCTGCTCTGGGACACTCACCTGCTCAGCAGTGTGTTTCAGCAGCACCAGCTTGGCGTGGAGGTACGAGGGGCCCAGGCTGGCCAGTGGCTGGCTGCACCGAGGAGTGGCGGGAGCAGGAGTCACGATGGCTGAAAAGGCTGAGGACAAAGTCAGGCACCGAAGCATCAGTGGGAGAACAGTACGGCCACAGATGTTCCCCTGGGGTCTGCTCACCACTGCGGGGGCCGGGGGGGTGGGGAACCAGGAGCACATCCACCAATGCTCAGAAGCCTTTGAAAATGCTCATGGGATCTTACCTGGCAAGTCCAATTCTAGGAATTTAGTCAAGGGAAATAATTGGGCAAAGCTGCAGACATGTATGGACAAAGATTTCCACTGAGGTGCCATTTATCTTAGCAGCAAACCACTCAGTAGGGAAACAGTAAAAACAAGGAACAGCCTCATGATGGAAAATTATGCTGATTGAGAATTATGGTTAATTACTGACATGAAAACACATTCCATATGTATATTTCTGAATGAAAAAAATCAAGGTACGAACAACATATGATACAATCTCAGTTTTTGTTTTTAAAAACATATGCACCAAAATGTCAAAAGTGGTTCTCTCTAGAGAGTGGAGTTGAGGGTGATATTTTTTAAAATAGTTTTCCTCCCTCTACTTCTGACTTATTTTCTTATAATTAACATGCATTACTTGTGTAAAAAAGAAATAAGCTGACTTTAAAACCCAGCTGACCTGCCTAACTTGAGAAGCAGGAGGGCTGGGCAGGATGCTCCTGGCATTGCCCCATCCAATGGGCCGGCTGAGCCAATGTTCCATCCTTCTGGAGCCACTTACCACTCAGGCCGGAGACTGCCGGGCCCTGGGTCCTGGGGAGAAGCCCCACAGGGCCAGAGGGCAGGTCCTGTCGGACACGGTCCAGCTGCAATCTCTGCTGGGCCAGACTCAGGTGCTCCTATCCCCAGAGCAGAAGGACTTAGCTGTGAGGGTGGGAGGCTGGGGGGGTTGGCAGGGGTTGGGGGAGCCAGAGCGGGGAGAAGCCTTGCCTGGTGCATGTCCTGCTCCTGCTGTCGTAGCCGCTCCTGCTGCTGCTGCACCAGCTGTAGTCGGGCCCGCTGCTCTGACTGCACCTGCCGGGCCTCGCGCAACGCCCGCTCCCCCTCCTCATACTTCTCTGAGGCCACCTGTGGGAGGTTGCCTGGGTCAGCGGGCTGGCTGGGGTCAGTGCACTGCCCGCGCCTCCGCCATGTCCAGGGCTCAGCTGCCCGGCACCTGGCTCATGCTCTCCACCTCCTCAGCACGGAGCCTCGTGCGCAGGGCAGCGGCGCTGACCCTCTCCTTCTCCAGCCGCAGCTCCTGCCGCTCCCGCTCCAGGGCCTCCCTCTCAGCTGCCAGCTGGTCCTCCTTGGCCCGGAGCTCACTTGCCCTGATCTTCAGCTCTGCCTGCTCCTGGAGATGGCAAAGCCTTCGCTGCATTCTCCTCTCGGGAGTTGAACTGCGCTCTGCTCAGGGTTCGAGGACCCCCCTGGCCTGCCCTGCCTCACTGCTGCAGCTTGGCTCCACCTTGACTGAGAGCAGTGGGGCAAGGGGGTCTGAGGACCAGCCAGAGAGGCCTTCGGCCAAGTGGTGTTGCCCCTCACCCCCGGGCTCAACTTCTCTGAACCCCCATTTCCTCATTTCTAGAATATCTAAGTCATGAAATGTGGTAAGGATTGAATGAGCAAATGTGTATAAAGCACCTAGAACATTAAAAGGACATTATTATTCTTACACAATTATTGTTGTCTTAATTCCTATCATCTCATTATTGCTGTGCTCTTTGCTGAACCGATACATCCCAATGGAGGAGCAGATGGTGAGGGCCAGGGAAGGGAAGGGGCAGGGTTGCCTAGGCTGCCTGCTGTCCTGGCGGCCCTGGACCCTACCTTGGCCAGGCTGATGAGGGTGCCCTCCCGCTGGGTGTCCACCTGCAGCGCCCGCTCTGCCTCACGCTCGGCCCGCTCCTTACTCAGCTTCTGCTGTGCAAAGAACTCAGCCCACTCGGCTGCCAGGCGCCGCCGCTCCTCTCCACACTTGTGCATGACGGACTTCTGCTCCTCCAGCAAAGCACTCTGGGATGAGGGCGCAAGGGCACACGGTGAGCATCCTTGGGTGTAATGGCAGGCACAGCGGCTGAACACCACGTGGCTGGACTCACCTTGGCCCTCTCCAGCTCCTCCCGCTCCATGGCGATCTGCTGGACCACGACCTTCCTCTGCTCCTCTAGAGCGCGCTGCGTGGACTCTGCCTTGGACTGCTCAGCACTCACCCGCCAGCGTTCCTGCGGGCCGGGTCAGGGCTGAGAGCACGCCCCCCTCCCCAACACTCCACCCGCTGCCTTTCAGGCCTGACAGCTCCCTGGGGAACTGTGCAAACCCACTGACACCTTCCACACTAGGCCACAAACACCTCCTTTCCAGAAAGGTGCAAAATGAGGGGTGCCTGAGGACTGCGGGGTCCTGGATTGAGATGAACTGCACCAAGGCTAAGCTAATGGCTCAGGGAGCCACTGAGTGGGGACCCCAGGCGGCTCTGAAGGGCCAAAGAGCAGCTTCTGCTCCCTGAATCACCAACCATGGCACTTGGCCTGCCTGTCTCCTGTCAACCAAGAGGCAGAGCACCAGGGGGGTGTGAGACTGTGTGTGCCAGGGAACGCAGGCACACACACGCCTGGCCCGAGGCAGGGGCTTAATAAAGTCACCAATAAACATGGTTCCCAACAGGAGAACATATTGACATTGTCTGCGGGACACACGTCTCATCAGTGGCTATCTCAGGCTACTGAGGGATTTTAATTTTCTTCTTTATTGTTTCCTTATTTATTATTTTTTTGTGTGAGAAAGATTGGCCCTGAGCTAACATCTGTTACCAATCTTCCTCTTTTTGCTGAGGAAGATTAGCCCTGAGCTAACATCTGTGCCCATCTCTCTCTATTTCGTATGTGGGATGGCGCCACAGCATAGCTGGATGAGTGGTGTATAGGTCCATGCCCAGGATCTGAACCCGCGAACCCTGGGCCACCGAAGTGGAGCATGCGAACTTAACCACTACGCCACCGGGCCAGCCCTATTGTTTCCTGTACTTTAATTTTTTTCACTGAAATGTATCATGTTATAACCTAGCACAAAAAAGAGAAAGGTATTATTTTTTAAAGAATAAAGCTGGCTCTTACATATGAAAGATATAGGGAGTTCAAAAATGTATCTGTTATAGCTCAGGAGGCGAGATTATTTCTCCCAATGTCACAGGCATCAGCTGATGTGACAGATTCAAGTGACAGGAAGGAAAGTGGGATGGGCAGCTGATGGGCAGAGGGGCTAGACGGCAGAGGGCACTTCTGGAGGTGGAAGTGGGGTCCCTGCAGAGGCAGGGAGGGGCAGGAGAGACATTTCAGAGGCAAGTCCCGAGGCTGAGGAGGAGAGGTCAGTACTGCTGATGTTCCCTGGAGTGCTCTGCTGGCAGGAGGATGGGCCCCACCTGCTCCAGCAGCCGGCTCTGCTCGTTCAGGCGCACCTCCATCTTCCCAATGACCTCTTGGAGCCGGCTCCGCTCTTCCTCCATGTCCCGCTGCTGCCGGCCCAGCCTCTCCTGCAGCGCTAGAGGTGGCCCACGGGGCGCTCAATGCCTGCCCACCTTCCCACCAAGATGGGGAGGAGGGAGGGACACGTGGCCCACTCGGTACCTCGGAGTTGCTCATCCCGCTGCTGGATCCCCAGCTCCCGCTCCTGGGTGGTGGTGAGGTGGGAGGCCTCCACACGGGAGGACAGCTCGGTCAAGCTGCTGGAGAACTTCTCCATCTGCTCGATGATACCATTCAGGGACCTGCGGGAAGACCGGGTCACCCTGGCCTGGGGAACCCAGCACCACCCTCCTGGGGTGGGCAGGGTCAGGACAGCACACGTACCGTGTATGGGAGGTGGCACTGGTGACGGCATCGATCTCCCTGTCCTTCAGCAGCTTTAGCCGCTGCAGCTGCTCCTCGTGGTCCTTGCGCATCTCCAGGATGGAGGCCCTGCGGGGACAGTGAGGAAGGCCAGGGCCCATCTGAGCAGGACCAGCACGGCCGGCATAGTGAACACTGTGGGCAGCTCCATGTGGGAAGAATATGCCTCTGGGGGCTCCCTGGGCCTCTCCTCCTCCTCCGGGTGCTGCCTCAGTTTCCCTGGCTCCTCTGCCTATCCGTCTTGGTGCCTCCATGCCATATCCACTCTCTAAGTGGGAGATGCCTTCTGTTACTCAGCAAAAGACACTTTACACAGAGGAAAGACAGAGGTGTCAACAATCCTTTCAAGTCTGGCCAATCTGTAGTGTTGACAGGCCTGCTTTGCCCTCATCAGCCAACTCCCTTATGTACCCTTCCTTAGTTCTGCTCTCCTCTAGAAAGGCAACGGACTGACACACCAGGCATAACAGTGCACATCTCTTCAGGGTCCATCTCGTCATTAGACTTGGAGGTCCAGCAGGTGAGTGGATGAACCTGTGCTCATCAGCCCTCGGGGTGCTTACTGCTGCCAGGCCCTGCCCGAACAGCCAGCGATCCCTCGGGCCCTGTGGGTACTCACTCCCCGCCTCTGTGGAAGCAGTGGCCCCCACCCATAGCAGATGATGGGTCAATACTTGGCCTCAGTCCTCACCTGGAAGGGAAGGGGTCAAGCCTCGGTTCAAAGGCTGCTGAGCCACAGCGTGGGGTCTCATGGGAATCGGCTTTCTCTGGTCCCCCTGAAGCCAGCTCCCCCTGCCCACCTGCCTCTGGGCCTCGCCCTCACCGCTGCAGCTCCCGGAGCCGCTCCATCTCCTGGTCTTTCTCCTGTGCGGCGGCCACCAAGCGCCGCTGGTGCTGGGCTGTGAGCTCGGCGTGGGCCCGCTCAGCTTCCTGGCAGTGCGACAGATACCGGGTGGACAGCTCCTCGTTCTCTCTCCGCAGCCGCTCTTCCCGTTGTTGGTACGATGTTTCTAGCACCTTGACACGGCTTCTGCCAACAGGACACCCAGCTGTGGGGCTCAGAAGGCAAGGGCGGCACCTGAAGGGCCTCTCCGAGCGCCTTGGCTGGGGCAGGCCATGAACCTCGGGAAGCCCAGGCAGGAGGAGCGGTGGGTACCTGTGAGCACTCTCGATGAGCTCCAGGTCTGCCTGGTGTCGCTGCTGCAAACTCTCCAGCAGCAGCTTGTGCTGGGTCCGCTCCAGCTCCAGCTTCCACACCTAGTAGGCGGCAGGAGGGACGGCGTGGAGGGAGGGGAGACGGGGTCCCTCAGACTGCCTGGGGAAGCCTTCCAGCCCTCAGAGCGACACCCTCCCATCTCAACCCTGCCCCCCCCACCAGCTGCTCTCTGCCCCTCACCTGGGCCTCCAGCTCTGCCAGCCGGGCCTGACTCTGCAGAAGCTCAGCCTGGAGCTCAGCAGTGCCACTCTGAAGCTGTATCTGTGCAGCCAGGAGCTGCTTCTGGTATTCTGTGCCTGGCATTAGGCTCTGTGCCAGGGACTCTGGGAGCAGGGACTGTAGAAGAGCGCGAGGTAAGTTCCAGGTTAGTTAGGGGACAGGGACTCAGCTGAGCTCAGCTACTTCTGGCCGTGTGCTCACTGGACCTCCCAGGCCCTGTGCCTGATGTGTGGCTGTAGACGGGGACAAGGACGTGACACCAAGAGGCCAAGGACGAGGCCTTGGAGAGTCACGTAGTCACTGCACCTCCCCTTTCAGGTCTGGATAGAAGAATAAGTCTCCCTCCCTCCCTCAGACCAGGATCCTCTCCAGCAGGGGTTCCAGATTCCTAGACAAATAGCCGAGTCCCAGCAGAGTCTAGCTACAACAAAAGCTTATGACACTAGCCCTTTCTGTCAGGCCTGAAGCCCAAATGTTGACAGGTACTCTGGTTCTTGCAGGCTGCCCACCACCCACCATCTCTAAAAGCACTTCAGGATTACTAGGGACATGATCCTGTGGGGCTAGGTCTCCTCAGGCCCAGGGGTCAGAGGTGACTGCCACACCTGGGAAAGAGATGGAGGTGTGGTGGGAGGATGGCAAGGATGGAGGAAGCTTTCTAGACAGAACGATAGGACACCTGCAGCCCTGCTTTCTGACCGGAACATTCCTGCTGCCCCCGCCTGGGTGCCACCTCGAATTCCCTGCTGGTTCTGGCAAATTAGCACCCAACTCTGCCTGGGCGTTTAGGAAAGTGCTGGTGGGGAATGCCAGGGTGAGCTCTCTGACATCACGACACATTCTTCCTGGCAGGCTGTCAGGTCAAAGCACTGGTGCTGCCTCTGAGCCAGGAGAATTGCTCTGTGGGCCCGAGACCTATACCTGCTTATCCACCCTCCCTACCTGGACAGGTACAGAAAGCCCTGTGGGTTCCTGGGAGCTCGGGAAACCAACTGCAGGCTCTGAAAAATCAACAGCAGAGAAGTGAGGAGGAGGCGCAGAAAGGCCCCGAGGTCTTGTGTGTGAAGCTAGCTTGGAGAGTCTAGCTTCACTCGTCTTCTGGGGGCCCGAAGGAAGCTCCAAGTGCCTTCTCCTTACCCAGAGTTAACCCCGAAAACAAAGCAGAAAACAAACCAGTGCCGGAGAGGTCTCCAGGGGCTGTTCCCCTCTTTGGGTCACCTGCACAGAGGGCCAAGTCAGCCTGGTTCCAAGCCACAGGGGACCTGAGGACACAGGGATGGGGTTGGCAAGGTGAACCGCCTTCTGTGTGGGACACAGGGAGAGAACGGAGGTTGGCACGGGCAGAAAGGGGAACAACAGGTTCAAAACATTGACTGGAAAGGCCCGGTGGCTGGCAGTTTACTTGGAGTGAGGTCTCGGGGCGGGTAAAGGAGATGGGACCCGGCTTCCAAGTCCCCTTAGTCAGTGGGCCTGATACGAGGTACTGAATGCCAACACCAAACCGACCAAGTCGGAGCCCCGCATAGCTGTGGAGGTTTCTAATGAAGGAGGCCGGGCCGGCCCCCACCATGCCTCCTGCTGACCCCCAGCCCCTGGACATACCCCACGGCGGCAGGCCTGGCAGATGGCTTTTGTACTGCTGTTCCTGAGGTCCCTCCAGTAGCTGCTTGCTCAAACCCCTGAGTGCTGGCAACAGGTGGGCTGAGGAAATAAACATTAAAGCAAAGGTGGCAGAAGGTCCAGGCTGGACGAAGACAGGCTAGGACAATGCCAAAGCATGAAGCTACGTGGCCGCTCCTCTTCCTGCCTCCCCTTGGCCCTCCTCCTGTTCCCACCATCCCATCTTGGGAATTCCCCTCCCAAGCCCGAGGCCCTGGCCTTCCACTACCTACACCCCTACCTCAGTGCCCACTGGGGTATAGTGAATGGACATTGACCATCTGATGAGTCCAAGGAGTGACAATGGACATGTTATAGGCACCAAAGTTAAGTTCAAGTTCAAGGCCTTGTTCTGGCCCAGTTAGCCTCTCAGCTTTAGACTGAGGCTCTGCTCACTCTCCTGCCAGGTCTAGCTGTCCTTTGGACTCCTCTCTTCTCCTCTCCGTGTTCCCATCTCCCTTATCGGCTCTCAGGGTCAGTGAGGGGGCTTTCCCCTTGGTTTCAGGTCTAGGTCAAAACCGCCCTTCTCATTCACACCAGACCCAGGGCTGGGTGATGTCCCTGGCCTGTCACTTCACTTCCCCTTTGCTCTGGCCGTGCAGCATCTTGCCACTTCCTCTGGACAATCCTGGGTTTGCCAGCCTCTTCTGCCTTCCCGCCCTCAGGGGTCACTCACTGCTCTGCCCCACAGGATCGCCATTCTGTGGCTTCTCCCAGGAGTTGCCTCTTAGCCACTGTGTCTTCTCTAACACTCCCAAAGAGTATGAACAAATCTCAACCCACACACGTGTCATTTACTCTAGCTCGGGCCAGCAGAAGTACCAATAATTTGGACAGTGGGCTTTTTCCCAGCCCAAGGGTGCTGTGGGCAGAGCCCCTGCTCAGAGGCACCAGGATGGCGTGTGTCTGTCACATCAGGGTACCCCATCTCCTGCCTGATCAAGTCTGAACCTGTTCCCATGGAAGTCAGGGTGTGTCAACAGCCCCCGAGCCCCTTCGTGTCTGCACTGGGGCAAAGGTGGGGAGCCAGCTGCTCTCTCCACAGCACCTGAAGATGGAGAAAAGCACAGCTAAGAGCCGGCGCTCCTGACTGAGGCATCGAGATGGGCGAGGTCAGTCCCCTACGCCCCTGCCAGGTCCTCCCTCCACTAGAGACAACAGCCCAAGCCTGTACCTGCTGGAAGGGAGACAGCTCGCTGCCTCCACCAAGTTCTGGCCCTTAGAGGCCACAGTGCGCTCCTCTCTGGCCAGACCTTGGGACTTCTTCCGAGACAAGGCATGGCTCAGCCAATCCTCCTCCTCTTTCTCTTCAGATGCTCCCAGCTGGGAAGGCTGGCTGGCTTTGGCAGGGGAACCCACACCCTTGGTTTGTGGCTTTCCACCTGAGGAGGAGGAGGGCAGCCCGGCCGGGGCAGAGTGCTGGCTCGCAGGAGCGGGTACCGAGGGGGTAGAGAGTGCTGAGCCTCCTCTTCGGGCCCCTCTGGTCGGAGAGGTAGGGAGCAGATCCGAGTCATCGTCCTTGAGGCCCAACCAGTCAGCTCCTCCCTTCCTGGGGTGGGTGGGGCTGGACACTGCTGGGGTGCTCTGTTTGGAGCCTGGTTCTCCCTTGGGGTCTGTGCCACCTTCTGTTAAGAACCTACTTCAAGACAAAGAGGAAAGAGTCTAAGGCAGGACAGGAAGCCTATCCAAAGAGCCCCCTGACTGGCCTTTCCCTCCGCTGCTGGGGGTGACTATGAGGCTCACACCCAAGGAGTCAGATGCCCAGGGGCTCTGCACAGCCAGCCTGAGGCCCAGGGAGCATGGTGCCTGCACCAGCTCAGGGAGCAGAGCAGCAGTGAGCTGTTTGTAGAACCACGAACAAAGACATCTTGAATTACATCACATGAACCGGGACAATTCCATCCACAGAGAAGAGGACCAAATTACAACCAGGGGACACATGTCCAGAGAAATATCAGGTGGATCAAGTGGTTTTAGGTTTTCCATCCACTGTCATTTCACTACCTGTTCATTTATTTGGCTATTGTCTATATGTGTTACTAGCCAGTGGCAGCAGGTTCCAAGGTTAAAGAATATACTGAGACTGGGAAAAAAATGTCGATGTGTATATAGGGTGACTTAGATAGAAAGAGAGGCTGATAGGGGCCAGCCTGGTGGCACAGTGGTTGAGTTCGCACACTCTGCTTCAGCGGCCCGGGGTTCACAGGTTTGGATCCCAAGCGCGGACCTATGCACCGCTCATCAAACCATGCTGTGGCAGCATCCCATATACAAAATAGAGGAAGATGGGGACAGATGTTAGCTCAGGGACAATCTTCCTCATCAAAAAAAAAAAAAAAAAAAATGGAGAGGCTGATAAAGCCAATGTGGCATGTTAACAACCACTGAGTCTGGGCAAAGGGTAGGAGGGAATTCTTTGTACTGTTCTTACAACTTTCCTGTCAGTTTGAAATTATTTCAAAATACAAAAGTTTAAAATATATACTGGGAGAAAAACTCCAAATTCAGAAAATTCAATCCACTAACTTAATGTTTTGTTGCAAACTGGGATGAGACAGCTGTCAAGATTATCACGGCAGATGCCAGGGCATGTTCCTGGGAGCAGGGTTTGAGAAGCTGCTGCCAAAGGTTAAGTCTTGCTCCCCCTGAGACTGGATGCTCCTCAGGGAGACTGACTGATATGGCCGTTTATGGCTTTAAGGGGCTTCAGGCAACACTGTGCCCTCCTTCTCCTCTTCCTTCCAAGGAGGCCAGGAGCAGAGTCTGGGACCGGGATCCTGCTGGGGCCCTCTCCACCCCTCGGCCTGGACTGGTGGGACTGGGCAACCTCCCTCCTCCTTCAGCACCCCCCGCAGAGCCTAGCGCTTACACACGGCGGCCTCCCCAGCAAGACTGTTGGTGGGACGGGGGAGGGCCGGGCCTGTCTCCCTGGGGGCAGCCTGTCTCCAAGGCCAAGCTCCCCGCAGGCCCCGCTTACCTGACCGACTGCCGGCGGTACTGCCGGCCCTCAGAGGAGCCCATGGTGGGCTGATAGGCCCCAAAGGTGAAGTCCTCATCGCCCCGGGGATCTTCTTTGTCTGTGAATTAAGGAGTCTGTGATCTAGAGCAAGGGAGTGAAACTCTTTCGTGGCTGAAGAACTGTTTAAAAAAGGCTGAACTGGCAGCTTGATGTGTAAAACAAGTAAAGGTGAAGGGGGGCTCTGGAGAAAGCAGGGGCGAGCGGCTGGGCAGCAGCTCAACGTCTCCAGTTCCAGCACTCGGAACTTGGAGCTGTCAAAAACGCACTCGCGGGGCCCCGCCATTGACATGCGTAAGGTGAGGCCCAGTGAGCTGCGTGTGTCACAAGAATGATTCTCAACAGACAGCCTGTGGGCTGACGCTTTGAGAAACACTGGTCCAGAGCAGTGTTTTTCAAACTGTGAGCTGTTACCTATTAGCAAGTTCCAAAACCAATTCAATGAGTATTTATAAGTCAAATAGCATATAAATAAAAAACGAGATTACATGTGTGCGTGATGATGTATTTCTTTTTTTTTGTTTTTTTTTTTTTTGTGGGGAAGACCAGCCCTGAGCTAACATCTGTTGCCAATCCTCCCCTTTTTGCTGAGGAAGACTGGCCCTGGGCTAACATCCGTGCCCATCTTCCTCCACTTTATATGGGACGCCGCCACGGCATGGCTGACAGGCAGTGCGTCGGCGGGCGCCCGGGATCCGAACTCGCAAACCCCAGGCTGCCAAGCGCGGACTAAACCGCTGTGCCACCGGGCGGCCCCGATGATGTATTTCTTATTATGGGTTGTAGTACGAATCTGCTCTGGGAGCCCCCCACTCCGTCCCCTGCCCCCAAGCTTCCTCACCCTGTGGCCTCTGGTACTTCTTGTCCAGCTTGGACTCCCTGTGCTCCCCGGTGCCTGGGCGGGCCAGGAGTTTGGTGGCAGTACCTCGACCCAGCAGCTCATCCAGCTTGGAGCGAGCAGGGGGGGGCCCTTCCCTGCAGGCCGGGACACAGGGTGACCCGTGTGAATGCAAGGGGCTCTGGGGGCCCACGCTGTACCCCCATCTAGCTTTTCCCTGGACCTGAAACAGCAGCCTGGCCAGGGCTCTCCATTCATAAGGATCCTTACTGGTTTCCCATCGGCTTCCTCTCTGCTTTGGGGCTGTCTCCAAACCCCAGGGTGGCCATGAGGTCGTCCCCATCGTCAAACAGCAATTCTTCTTTCTTTCGGACGGGGGTGTCCCCAGGAGTTAGAGGAATAGAGGGATCTAAAAGAACACAGGGCACAATGCTCACAGCCTTCTTGCCCTCAACTCTGATATCTGAATGGGTTGAGGGGGGTGACCTTTGGGTGGGACAGTGGGCATCGCACATGTCGAGGCTGCCACAGGACCTGACTCCCCACACCCCACTCCCGGGCTCATGCACCCCACCTCCCTCTTCTTAGAGACTGATAATCTCTGGTCCAGGATCTTAGACCTGTGGTCCCTGCCCTGGTGGGGTGTCTGATTCTGTACTGGAAAGTTCAGCTAGCCTGCTGCCAACTGTATCTGCCCCAGGACGAGAAACACCCCACCCTCCCTACCTTGATCTCTGACTGGGGCTGGGCTCTTTTCGGAAGCTGTTTCACTCTCTGTCCCGGGTGGCTTCTTGGTGCTTCCTTCCTCATCATCGGAAAGAAGTCCTGCCAGTGGGTCTTCCAAGTCTCAGGGCCAGAAGGGAAAGCACAGGTCAGACTGTAGTGCTTTGTCCAGGAGAACAAGCCCTGTGCCACGCCAGGGGAGTTCTCACTCCAGTGGAGATTCTAGCTGCTCTAATAATAAATAAGCCGCTCAGCACCCAGAGGGCGGGGCCTGGGTAAGGGGCGCCCCGACACAGCCCAGGCTCGGCAAGCGTAGAGGGAGCTGGGAGAGCAACCCTGGGCCTGCTGTCCAGTGTGACTGTCCCAGGCTCACCCATGGGTCCACAGACTCTGCTGTCTGCACAGCCTTCTGGAAATGTCCCCAAGGCATCAGAAGAGAAGCAAAACATTCATGAAAGGAAAGGGAGCTTCTCCTATATTTTATAAAATCTTCAGTTTGATGTCTGGCTTCAAAGTCCTCGCAAATAAGTTCCTCAAATATCCCGGCCAATACAACATGATTAGTCCCTCCCTGAATTCGTGAGGAACTAAATCAGTGGCACCAGCTGTGTGCCCCTCATCTGATACAGCGATTTGGCCTCAGGCAAGCAAGCAAGCATTACCAAGGCTACTCCACTCTCAACAGTGGAGTGTTCCAGAAGTGGGCTGCAGGGCCTATGGTACCTTCAAAGGAAAACTTCCTGTACTGATGCCCAAAGTTACTGGAAGAGGGAGGTGGCTTCTTGGTGGGAATGGCACCCCCTGCAGGAAGCAAAGAGAAGGCATGGTCAGGAGCCTGGTCTCTCCACGCCAAGGCTCTGCCACACAGGACTAGGGCCCCTGGGATGGCGTGCATGTCTTCTTGCGGGGAGAGGGCTTGTGGCTGTGGAGATGGCCGTGGGATGGGTCTACACCTCCCCAGTTCTCACAAAGGCTTCGGGCAGGGAAATGTGGTGTGGAGGCCACCTCCCGCCCCCTGGTCACAAGTCATTCCAAAGAGAGTCACGGATTTGGGAGATGCACAGGCTACCATACAATTCTCCAACTTAACTCAAATGGCTTTTCCAGGAGCTGCCACATTGAACTTAGAGGGAGTGGAACAGTTCCAGGAAGGGGAAGCTCAACCTGTCCCCCGCCCCCACCACAAACACTCAAACACACACATGTACACAGTGAGCCCCTGACCTCTCCTCCCCAGGGAGAGAAAACCCACAGGACATGAAAGCTTCCTTCTAAGCATCTTCCATGTCCCCAGAGTGTCCCTAGATTCGAGGAGTTATCTCCCACTCACCTTTCTCATTGGCTAGTAACATACCAGCAGGTTTGGGATCACTAGGCAGCTCTTCTTTCCCAGAACTCTTTGCAGCTCTTTTGCTAAAGGCTAGATTAGACTTCTTCAGACCTAAGAGATCGGCATCCATGTCGTCCAGATCCTGGAAAAGTGAGGAGGAGGGAGGAATCCTCCCAGGTGCTCAGCTGGTGTTTGCTAAACGCCCTCATGCTGGAGCAGCCTGGTGGTAATACTGCCTCCCTCTTCCACGGGGACAAATGGGGACTTGGGTTGGGGAACTGATCCGATTGGGTGACAGAACAAGGACAGAGGCAGGGCTGAAGCACAGAGTCTCCACACACTCGGTCTCAGATGAGCCAAATGGTCTCGGATTGGTACTTCTACCAGCTCTTATTAGCAGCTGCTGCCTTAATGCTAGAATGAGAGTCACTAAACCTGCTTTCAGCAGCTTCTCACAAAGGCTTAGCAAATTTTGAAGCTCTGTGTGTGCAGTGGAAACGAAACAGCAGGATCCTGAGACTGAAGACTTCCAAAGGGACTGCGCCGGGCAGTGAGGGGAACCGAGGCAAAAAGATACCCCTTTGCCCAAAGTCAAGGAAAATTTTGGATTCCTCAGCCTGCCTGGGTCAGGGGAAGTGAACTGCGATTAGAGGCAGAGGTGTGATAAGAAAGCTTTCCATGTCAGTGAATGTTCTATGGTGTTGACATTAAAAACCAGCATGAACTAAGCCAGGAGAGGGAGGCAGCCAGGGACTCCCTGGTCACCACAAGACCTTAGTACAGACTCGCTGAGTGACGATTTTGAGAAGGGGATGAGGACTTCCATCTGAAGATGGTGGTTGGCACCCCAGGGACAGAATTGTGAGGAAACAAAGGAAAATGAGAAAACTTTAGAAAAAAGATGAGTTAGGAAAGAAAACTGAACCAAAGGTAAGCAGAGTGGGGTAGGGGGTTCAGCTCATGGTTCTGGAATGAGAGGCTCAAAGTCACCACCAAAAATTGAGTCAGAAGACTTGAGATTCACACCCAGGGGTCCCCAGTGATGGCCTTGGGGAAGAGTGATTTCAAGCTGAGGTTAAAGAATTTGATCTGGAGTCAAGAAGGGAACAGACCCTAATTCTTTAGGGCCCCGCAGGGCAGAAAGCAAGTGCTCACCCTTGGCCCAGGACTGTGGCAACATAGTTGACCAGAGGGACATGAGGGGGAGGTCAGGCAGTGGGTGCTGCTGGATGGAGAAGGGGAAGAACAAAGGGCCATTTCAGGTTCTAGCCCTGGCCCGGCCCCCTGGGCATGGAGAGATTATGCTCTTATAAACTTCAGAATTTATGTCTTAAAATTCCATTGGGGAGATTAGCTTGGGGCTTGATCTGATGAGAGGACAGCTGTACTGGGGACTCGGCAGAGGATGTGGAGAGAAATATGGAGAAAGGTTAAGAACAAGCTTTAGGCGAGACAGTCTCCCCCATGTCCCCCTAGGTGGTGGTTGCGTGGAGGGACACAGGTGAGTCTTTGGGTGGGAGCCCACCCCATTTCAAAGGCCTGTGGCATGACTGCGTCTCAGGGTGGGAATCTCTATAAACCAGGAAAACTGATTTATACCCAGAGGGGCAGGAAGGTCACTAGTTCATGGATCAGCTCCATTCTTCCACTAGGAAGGTCTCAGAAACACAAACCATAAAGGGAGAAATTAGAGGAAGAATGAAGGCGTGGCATGAAATATTATTACCCCACCCTTGGCTCCCAAAATTGTGCGAGCTGTTTCATTACCTTCATGGCCTGGAGCAAAGCCTGTGGGTCTGCATCGGAGATGTCTGAAACCTAAGTCCATAGGAGGGTAAGGACGCATGCTAGTCAAGGCCCAACAAAGCTCAGGGCTCTAGGCCCCTCTTGCCTTGCTTCTGTCAGGCCAGGAGCAGAGGTCACCCAATGGGGCATAAATAGGAGGGTCTGTCCTCACTTGGGGCTTGGATGTTGTTTGAAGTCAAACCTGCCCAGCTGTGGAGACGCAGAAAGTGCTGCCACTTTCTATTCCTCCCAACTGGAAAGACCACTTCCATCACAGGCCTTATGCTACTTCCCATTCACGTGACTGGACAGCTATGGAGTCCATTACAGGAAGCACAGTAAGAAGGGGCAACATCCAAGACTCCAGCGGTCGGTAGGAGCTCTGCTTTCTAGCTCATCGCACTGGTAGAAGGATAAGGATATTGCTTTGGGTCCATTTAGCAGCCCTGGGGTATTGCTTTGCTTTAAGAACTTGCTTTGTGGGGCCTTCTAAACCCTTCTGTGAGCAGCTCCTCAGCCATGACACCCACATCACTGTCTCTAGGGATAAGGAGAGGGCAGGCAGTAGGGAATGGCCGGCTCACCTCGGCATCAGCTCCTGCAAAGCCTGCCATGGTGCTGAAGCCATCATCTTCCATGAGGGACCTGCAAAAGGGTGGAGTCGGCACCCACCCGCATCCCCAGGGCCCTAGATGGTTCTAAGAAAGGAAGAACGGCTTAGAGGGTCCAAATGAACTTGGGTAGACCCTTCTCCAGCAGAACAGAGTTGCTAAAAGGAATTTCACCGGCGACCTAATGCAGTGATTTTCAACTTTTTAAAAGCAGTATAGCTCCTTTAAAAATAGTTAAAACCAGGGGGCCGCCCAGTGGCGCAGCGGTTTAGTCCGTGCTTGGCAGCCCGGGGTTCACAGGTTTTGATCCCGGGCGCCGGCCGAGGCACTGCTTGTCAGCCAGGCCATGGCGGCGTCCCATATAAAGTAGAGGAAGATGGGCACGGATGTTAGTCCAGGGCCAGTCTTCCTCAGCAAAAAAAAAAGAGGAGGATTGGCAATGGATGTTAGCTCAGGGCTGGTCTTCCTCACACACACACACAAAAAAACAGTTAAGACCAACAGGTAAGAGAGAGAGGGACAGAACTGGTTTAGGTGGGGCAGAAAGCTCACAAAGCTCCTTCCTTATCTCTCAACTGTCAGGAGAACCTTAGAAGAATCAACACAATCTGAAATCTAGGCCAATCCTCTTATTCTGAGGTTAAGAAAATCTAGACTCAGAGAGGTTCAGGAATTGCCCAAGGTCACACAGAAAGCAACAGATGTAAGACTCGAGGCCAGGACTTCTGACCTCCAGTTCAGTTCTTTCCACTCCCCTAGGCTCCTTCACTGACCAGGAGACGAGGGAAGGAGGAGAAAGTTACTGACATTAAAAAAGGGGCACACAATAAGTGGAAATGGGGGGGTGGAGAGGCAGGAGCATTTGGACTGCCATGAGTCACAGACAACCAAGCCGGTCCTGGGCTTACTTTGTTCTAGCCCTTGAGGAAGGGAGCGCCCGAGCTACACCTGTGGCGTCTCTGGCACGTGAAACTAGTTTAACAGGCTTCTCAGCTGGTGCCACTGGAAAAAAAGAAAACAGGAAAGATGCCATTCGGCCACCGAGAATTGGAGTCAGGGTAAAGAGGATCACAAGTTCCCCACCAAGCTGTCTCCCAGACCCTGCTACTGAAAGAGGGGCCCGCTGAGAGGACGAAAACTAGCCCCATAGGCAGGTCCCGAATAGGGGACAGGGGCGGTAATATTTCCAAGCAGGAAGTCAACCCTAAATGCCAACTAGTGCCAAATGAAGAGCCCCATCCCGCTCTGCCCCATAGAAATGCAGGAAGAACAACGCACTTCTACTGCCCAAAGCTGTCGGTTGGAACACATGGGCTTGTGCTTTGTGGGTTCTTCCGGGCCAGGTGGGGGGCACCTTAGCCCTGCTGTCCCTGGTGAGCTTTGCATGACCCTGAAGCCCTGCTCCTCAGTATAGCAGACATGGACACACAGGATAATGGACTAGTATCCAGAATATACAAGGTACTCTTACAACTCAGCAGTAAAAAGACAAATAACCCAATTAAAAAATAGGCAAAGGATCTGAAGAGACCTTTCTCCAAAGAAGATATACATATGGCCAACAAACACATGAAAATACGCTCAATGTTATTAGTCATTAGGGAAATGCACATCAAAACCACAGTGAGATGCAACTTTACATCCACTACGACGGCTATAATCAAAAAGACAGAAAAGTATTGGCAAGGACGCAGAGAAATCGGAACCCCCTTACCCTGCTAGTAGGAATGTAAAACGGTGCAGCTGCTGTGGAAAATAGTTTGGTAGTTCCTCAAAAAGTTAAACATAGAGTTACCATGGAGTCCAGTGATTCCACTCTTTGGTTCAGACCCAAAAGAACTGAAAACATGTGCACACAAAAATGTGTACATGAATGTTCATAACAGCATTATTCACAACAGCCTAGCTAAAATGTGGGAACCACTCAAGGATCCATCAACTGACAAATGGATAAATATGGCGTTTCCATTCTGGAATATTGCCAGACATAGACAGGAATGAAGAAAGGACTGCTGCAGTGTGGATGAACTTTGAAAACATTATGGCAGGTGAAAGAAGCCAGATGGAAAAGCCACATACTGTATGATTCCATTTTATATAAAACGTCTAGAATAGGCAAAACCATAGAGAAATAAAGTAGATAAGTGGTTGCCTAGGGCTGAGGGGAGGGGACAATGAGGAGTGACTGCTAATTGGCATGGAGCTTCTTTACAGGGTGATGAAAATATCCTGGAATTAGACTGTGGTGATGGTTGTACAACTTTGTGAATATACTAAAGGCCACTGAATTGTACACTTTAAAAGTGAATTTTACATGAATTATATTTCAGTTAAAAAAAAGAGAAAGAAGAAGCCTAAATGAAGGGATTCTGGGGAAGGGGTACTTACTCTCATCCCCCAGTAGGTCACCAAGGACATCATCTATGGAGCCTGGAACAGAAAAGGAGCTGTCATGACCTCAGGAGAAAAGAATGATCCTTATAGGTCTCACCCCAGGACCTCAGAGCTCTCAGATGTTGGGACTTCGGCTTAGCTCTCTCTTCACTGTTCACGAGATGTTTTCTGACTCTCAGGCAACAGGTCACAATGCCTTGGGGAAAGACCCCAGGGTAGAAATTGAAAATAACTTCCTCAAAGGATGCTGGTGAAGATTTTCAGTAGAACCTACATTCTGTGTGACACACTGGCCAACAAGCTGGTCTGCCAGACTCTGAACAAAGCCCAGTGTGCTTCTTTGGGAAAAGTGTCCAAGATTTCTAGGCACATAGAAGCTTCTTTCATACCAATAGCCTCCTTGTACCCTTCCATCTGAGACCCCCAGAAGTGGTCTGGAGACATACCTCCTCAGCTACATTCCGATGGGGGGGGGCTTGGGGGGAAACCCAGGTCTGAGTCCTGAATGAGGTCTCTCATCCAGTTTAAGTGCCTTTACCACCCGTAACCCCAACCGTATGCTTCTGGATACAGAGCCCAACAAGAGGGATTTTTTTCTCAATTCCCATCCCTAGTTTATTTCTGAACTACTCTGAGGGCCCATGAGGCAGCGTAAGGAGTCCCCTAGGAAGACCAAAGCTGCCTATGAAATTATGGGGAAATCAGCAAGACTCACACCAAGAACATTCAGACACAACAAAGTTATTTTTAGACCCAAGGTGGGGAAATTATTTTTGACTTAATGGTGATGTTCCATCTCTCCACTCACCTTTCAATCCCTTCTTGGTTTTTGGTGCCTAAAATGGGAAAAACAAATCACATTAACAAAATCAATCAGTGACCGTGTGTTCAAACTGAGAATGCAGAATGAACTGTTTTGTCTTTTGCCAAGGCATCAGAGGAAAAGGAGCACCAATGGCATTTAGAGACAGAAGCCCTTTATGCTTTCCTGGAGTTTCTGAGAATAGACTCCTTCAGAGCGTGGAAAAGCCCCCACTAACCAGCAATGGACGCCACTGTGAGTGCCATCCGGTGGGCAGAAGTCTCTCCTTTTCACTGATTTCCAGACGCCACATGCAAACCCTCCCAGCCTGTAATGTGACTGGGAATGTTTTCCTCTATTCCATGTCCCTGTGTCCTCACTACCAGTGAGAGACGCTTACAAATGCTTCCAGCTGGACCTTCAGAGGCTCAGAAGAAATGCTTGCTCGTTGCGTAATAAGTTTGACATCAATTCTACTTCCTATCCCAATTCTCTGGGGACTACAGCCTGGTCCTTGACACCCAGCCCCCAAAGTACTCCATGCAGTCAAGATTTTTGGGGTGGGGGTAAGAGTGGGTTCACATTTCTGTACATCTTACTCTGCATTCCGCCTACCATCTCAAGGCTCTGGGGGCTGCCTGCAGCCCCTTCACTGCGCAGTTCAGATCATTTGAATTCTGCCCACATAGGGCTCATCCTTCCTAATGAAGAAAAGTAAAGTGGTTGCTTAAAAATGATGGAGCTTTCCTATTTCCATAGATTAACAATTCCTTATAGGGAGAGCAATTCAGATGTGAAGCAAAGTGCTCTGGGTAAATTAAAGAGCTTTCCAAGGCCTCGAGATTACTCCCATAAAGTGCAGTGGTCCTCATCCTTTATCCTGAAAGAGGATGCGGGGGGTCCCAGGTACTACAGCGAATACACCTTCCCAGGTTAACAGCCATGACTACTTTCGAGGCAGCATTCAGCACAAAGAGCAGACATGAGCGCTGGTTACTCCTTGACACTATTTTCACAGACGGTGGAAATTTTTCCCTTCGTACTAACTGTAAATTCGACTCACCCCATTAATGGAGAACTGTTTTCTCAGAATTATCACTCTCTCCCTCCCCCTCCTTAACATTACCCAAGCCGACCTTTGGCATGCCTTGGAAAAAAGGAGTCGGAGGAGGCCATCTCTATTTTTCTGGGGTTGACCTGTGCTGTTATTAGAATGTAACGTTTAGCTGGGTTACGTACAGGGGTCACTCTATTTCTTTCTTTCTCTGTACTGGCAATTTTCACGACCTACAAGTCCAAACGTGTTTTGTATCATAACACATCCAAGAACTTCTGCCATCTCCCATCGATCCTGTCCCAGCCTCCCAGACCACGGGGATTTCTAAGAGAGGTTTGCAAAGGCCACAGGGCCACACAGTACCATCGCGTCATCGCATCTCTTTAAGCAATTCCGTGCCAGGCATTTTAAAATCCCAAGCCTGCCCCTTAGCAAGGGCCCTCCCGGCGTCACCCCCTCCGTCCCGAGACTCCGCGCCCCTCCATGCGTCACCCTCTCCACGCGCCCAGCCCATCCGGGCGCCGAGCGCAGCCTACAATCCTTCCAGCCCCTGAAATCCTCCGGGTTACGCGCCATTCCCCGCGGAGGCGCAGACGGTGGGACATGTCCCAGCCATGGCCGCTGGTTCGGGCTCCGCTGGAGCCCAACTAGGTCAGGCCTCCCGCTTCGGAGCCGCGCGGACGCCAATCTGTTGCTCGGCCTCCGGAAGAAAGGCGAGTCTCGAGGCATCCTGGGAGTCGTAGTCCACGATCCGATCACCTGCTGGAGCCAAGGGAACAGGGGGCGCCGAGATGAACTCCATTTCCCAGGGAGCCCCGCAGCGACCGTTAGTGGAGGCTGGGCCTCTGTTCGCGGCTCCGCGCGTTGCTAGGAGCTGCCTCAGCACCCTCTCGGGAAGCCGGCGCAGGTTTGCGAGGCTGGTCGTGTGCTTCCTCCCGCCCTCCCTGGAAGCCTGCCGGGCGCCTGGGCTCCAAGACAAAACACTCAGGTTCCTCCAGCACTCTTCTGGGGGCTGACTCGTGGCAGGGTTGCGGGCGTGAGAAATGCGTGAAGATTGGAAGACCACTAAACCATAATGATGTATTTATCCCACACAATAAAGCTTAGGGAAATGGCTGTGACCTTTCTGTTCAATTATGAAAATCAAAGCTGCGAAGCCAGAATGAAACCCAATATCCACACCCAATAAAGACACTTAACATTTTTTGTGTTAATTACGGATTTTATTAAGGGCTTTTCAATTTTACAAAGGAAAAGGGAGTTAGTGGTTTAGGTTACTCGCAGGCCAATCGGCGCTGGTGAGTCACTGCCGTCCAACCATGACTCAACGCTCTGGACTCGCGCACCTCCTCGGTACTCCCACCCCCACCGACGCGTCCAGCCAGGGCTGGGTAACAATATATGCTAAATGCATCTTGTCAGGTAGGAACCAAACTTAAACCACAACAGTAAAAGGAAAAAGCGTAGCAAAATAATTATATACCCCAAAGGATGTAAGTCCTGTCCTTGAATCTACAGCAATTGGAAATAAAATGGTGTTTACAGAGTAGTAGTCAGCAGTCTGATTATGTTGAAGATCACATATTTGTTACCTAATCTATTAAAGTCAACAGTACTGTGACAATTTACTTTAGTTCATAATACTTAAAACCACTCCCAATTTCCCATGATCTTCCCAAGATAATCAATTGCACACTTTAAGGCAAAATCAAAATCAAACAAAAGAACCCCTTGGAATCTAGGAATTTGCAGGTCTGCAACAGCTAACATCCGGTAACTCCAAATGTTCCTTTATGTTTTCTGTTTACTATCATGGACCACAGGAAGAGGTACTGAAACATTTGTAAATGTGGATAGCTAAAAGCAAAGCTCCACCACCACCATTTTAAAATGAAAAAGTCATTTTAGTCATTTACAGTGTGACTTGGTCTAATCCTCTAAGCATGGAGTAGTAAATATTCAATTAGCTGAAATGATCTCTACATTATTCCATGAAAATGATCAAAACCTTTATCTGAGTCAGGAGAATCAACAAAAGACTCTTGGTCTCAAGTAGAACAATCCATTTCCCGGCACTGCTCCTCTCTCTAGCTACAGTAGCAGCTATTCTTGAAGACAACCTATAACTCCAGGCATACCGTCCATATATATAAAAAGATTAGCAGGTGTTACAGATCATCTGCATCTAATTCTCTTCCTTAATAAAACAGATGGAAACAACGCAGAAGCGGGGGAGGGACTTTGAGGAGCAGCCGTCTAAAGAATTTTAGTTCCCCAGGGAACTCTAGGATCGTTTATTTAAAGTTATATTTCCCCAGCCAAAGCCCTGCCCTGAAGAAAACCAAGAAGGTCTAACATGTTAACTTTAGGAAGTATAAAATGCTTCCAGGTATATGTAATCTGAAATGACAAGCAGTGAGTTCTCAGAAAGCATGAGAATGTAGTTAATGTTGCAATTAAGCGAATGTTCTGAAGATAAGCTGATACTTAGCAGTGCTACGTTTTGAAGACAAGAACATGAAGGGCCCCAGAGGCTTCGGGATCAACTGTGTTTTCAGGTCACTAATGTCCAAATACTGAAATACACCTCAGTGTATCTCTAGGAGAGCATAAAGCAGAGCTCCATACACTTGAGGAAGAATCAACCTTCCTCCATTACAAATAGCAAAAACAGCTCTATTAAACCTCACATTTTCAATTTTGGGTACTGCAGAGTACTTTTTTAAAAGGCTTATATCATTATCATCTAATAGAAAAATCTCATTTATTCTACTCAGTATTTATCATCATTTTGGAGAAGACTAGGTTGAAATTTATCTTGGTACTTTTTGTGAAAACAGCATACAAAAGAACCCAACAGAACCAAATTTATCTGTGGCAAAGTCTGGCTTCTTAGGGACAGCAAACTGGACCTTCTGCTTCCTTTACTGAGCAGCCAACAAAACAAACATGTACTCCTAGGTTGACTAGCACATTCACAGACACCGCTACCAGAGCAGTTACAGCTGACGCAGAGCTATCTGCTCAGGCAGCGCTCATGCCTTCATTTCTTGGTTTTTAGTATTACCTAAACCTAGTAAACCTCTATCTTAAAATTCTTCCTAAGAATTTCATAAGAAACATGTTTAATCATGTGGCACACTCTTTCCCTCTTGATAGTACAAATTAGTGAAGTTTTACTATAGTGAATCAAGTTCCCGACAAAACATTTCAATGTTAAAAATAGTATCAAATATCAGATTTAGTCTTTAAATAAAACTCAAGGCGCTGGACTGAGGTGGCTGTGTAATGGCTATATCCTATTCACATCTGCTAAAGACACACCCCCAGATCTATGCAGCTGGATTAGATGGGGTGTCATTTCAAACATCCTCAGATCCTGACCACAGATATGCATCTGTGAATAAGGTATTTAACCACTAATTCTGAAACAATTCTACATTTAATAGGTCAATATTAAGAAATTTAAATTTACTTTCTCTTATTTCCCAGAATCTGAACTGCTATCAAGATATACCCAAATGAGATTAACACAGAGTGCTTTTCACTTCAATCTTAACACAATTATTAATTAGTTCTCTTGGTAGAAATAAGGCTTGTGTCAACAGACAGTATTTCTGCTAGACCTAAAAGTCTCATATTACTGGTTCCACTGGGACAGAGTTTATGGCAGGTCCCAAGATATCTTGGAATTACATTTCCACTATTATACTACATTCTCAACAACTGGTTCTAGAACAACTGGTTTCATGAGGCAGATGTCACAAATGAAGTGACATATTTTACATTGATTTCAAGAAAAAAATTTATTAACAGGTACATGTTTAACCTTTAAATAAAGAATGATTGTGTAAATTAGATTTCAGTTGAAAGGACAATTTAGCAATTCAGATAAAGCTCCTAGAAACATACTAAAAACAAGCCCAGATACACAATTCTGTAGAACTTCCATTTATCCTTTAGCCATAGTTTCAATGATTGTTGTATCTTCTGATCCAAAAATCAGAACACAATTTCTCAAAGGAGCTTTCTCTGCTGCTCCTGGGTGTAAGAGGTGACCTGAGTGATGCTTTTATTTTTGTAAAATGCCGGATACTTAACCTCCAAGCATTTTAATGGCTTATGCCAAAACGACAGAATATATGAAATCTGAGTTGTTCCAGAAAATCCAGTTAGTATGGTCACCAAAGTTACAATAACCGTAACTGAGAGCTCTCCCTGCACTAATCTACTAAGAAGGAACTGTGACTCTTTTTTTTTCTCCTTTCTTCAGTCTCTCTTTTAGGCGAGAAAAGGGAGAAGGAGGGAGAGCAAACACCACTGACTGGGGTCCTATCAGCTGCCAAAAGTTACATGTAGAGATAACTTTGCTACCTACACCTTCCCAAGAAGTTAGGGACAAAGGCAGTTGTAAGTGCTACTAGAGACAATTTAGGGATTCCTCGAATGGGAGATGAATTCCTAACTACGCGAGATAATGATCCTGCAGTAGGCCTGTGCTGAAATCCTTGTGTTGGGAAAATGCTACCAGCAACAGATAGGAACGATACATGGCAATACATCAGCAAAGGAGGGCAAGCGGGCAGAGGTTGTGTCAATGTGTCAGGCACAAACTCACACTC
Source organism: Tapirus indicus (assembly GCA_031878705.1). Classification (NCBI taxonomy): domain Eukaryota; kingdom Metazoa; phylum Chordata; class Mammalia; order Perissodactyla; family Tapiridae; genus Tapirus; species Tapirus indicus. Next base: position 54,785,647 of record CM062932.1, read on the forward strand.
AGTTTCCTGATTAGTTACTTGCCCCCATCCCTTTTCTTCACTCCTGCTTTTTAGCCAGGCCCCATGGTGGGAGTGGTAGGACATTTAGCAGGAAAGCTTGGAAGGGTTCTACTTCACTTAAAAAATATCTTTGCTTAAAAACACTCATATATCCAGTGATTAACAATTAAGATGTGAAAATAATTAACTACTTAGTAGTTAAATTCTACTAATTATCAAAAGTCATGGCCTACTGGGATCAGCAGCATTATAAATGGAAGTCATACGACATTTCTTAAAGCTTTTTCTGAATGCTTAACAGGTCTCTTTCAGTGTTAATTGCACTTAAAACACATCTTTTTTTTCATTCAATCTCTGAAATCTGTTCTTTTTTTTCTTCATTTATAAAAAGAGGAAAGGGGTCAATTTATCATTTGCTCTATAGCTCTCTGAATTCGATAAAGATGCTACATAGATTTGTGCGACAGGAGTGAGGGGAGTAGAAGAGGCAGAGCTCTTCTTTCTGGAGCAGGTTAAACTCATCATCATGACACGTCAGAGCTTGGACTGCAGTGGTTTCAGGTGCTTGTAGTAAGATTCATGGACCTGGAGGGAAGGGAGAGAGAAGGAATTACTGCTAAGGAGCTTGTAATGTAAAATAGCATACTTTTACTGGAGAAATTATCTGGACCTTATTTGGATCCTAATTCAAAGAAATTTAAGGGGAAAAAAATTGAGTCAATTGGGGAAATCTGAACATTGGGTAGTTCATAATATTAAAAAATTTATTATTTGTTTAGGTGTGAGAATGGTTATGTAGTTAATTTTTAAAAAGAATTTTTATCTTTTAGAGATACATATTGAAATATCTATGGATAAAATTATCTGATACTTTGGATTTGTTTCAAAATAATCCCCAGGTGGAGGGGGTGGGGGGGACATTCAGATGAAACATAACTGGCCATGGGTAGACAGCTGTTAAAGCAGAACAAAGGGGACATACAGGTGCATTAGAGTATTCTGTTTTTGTACATGTTTCAAAATTTTCAGTTATTTATTAAATACTCAAGGAAATTGAAAACCTGCTTACTGTGGGAACGACCCAGTTCCCTTCTGAACCTGTTGCTCAAATAAAGTGACTGTCTGAAGTGGCCACAAGAGCTTTCAAAGCTTCCACAGATGGATCACTCTCAGGTCTTTCCTGCCTTAATATTTAAATGAAGAATTTCAAAACGTGAAAAGACACTATTTTTTTACCTCTGTTTTGTTCAGTGGGGATTTCTTGGCCCACTCAAACAAGTTTTCATACACATTCCCATCATAGCGGCCAAGCACAGAGCCGAGTGTCACGTCCTGAAAATCAAAAGCATCAACCAAAGCAACAGCCTCAGGGCGAATGGCAGTCAATAACTCCTTTATATGCTGGTTCACTTGGGTAATCTGAGACTCACTCATGATGCTCCCCTAGAAGAAACAAAATAAGCAAACAAACACATATATGTTTGTCTGTATACAGACAGACAGACATTTATACATACACAAATATACAATAGGTCACAATTAGTTTTCTACAAAAATAAATAAATAGGACTTAACCTTAAAAATACTGACCTGAAGAAAATCCCCTGCATTCTGACTGATTCCATACAGAGAATATAAGAGACATAAATTCCTTAAGACAGCTCGGACAGATGCATCTTGAATCTTGAGGATTTTTTCTGTAAAGAGCTTAACTACCACATAGTGGCAATGTGCCTAGATAAAAAGAAAACACCAGAGTGTGAGAACCTTTGAAAAAGATTCAATACACAGTGACAAGGGTTTCTGCACAAAGAAAACAAGGTGGGGGGGGGGAGGAAAGGGAGAGAGGGGAGGGGGGCAGAGGGGAAAGGGGGGGAACTATCACTGACCTCACTTGCTCGAACAAGGTCAACGGAAGTTAGGTTCCATGCTACCTCCTTGCTTTTTCTGTGAACCACTTCAGTTTGAAGGGTTTTTGCAGCAATTTCTACTAATCTGTTAAAAAATGAAAGAAAACTGGAGCTTGGAGGAAATGATCAATACTACTCATGCCTTCTTCCTCTTCCATCAGGCCCCCACAGCTGCCCATTCTAGCCTTTAAGGGTGAGCTCACCTGGCCGCACGAAGTTTATATGCTTCTGTTAGGCTGTCAGGGCTGTCAATATCCACCACAGTTGGCCAGACTGCTACCTGTTGTGGCTGGATGCGCTGACTGGGCAGGTCATTCAGGTAGGACACCATGCCACACAGCAACTTTCCTGAGTGCACCTGGTCATAACTTTTCATCAGGAACCTAAAAATCATCAGGACACACGCTTTCAGTAACTATACTTTTTATGAAACAGAAATACACTCTTGGAACGACTTTAAGCTATGTGACAGGTGTTTCACACTTGCTGGTCTGACCACAAGATAAAAACAGTGGCTCAGGATGGAACGCAAAACTACATCTTTCAGGAAATATAATGTGAAGAGAAAACATGGGAAGAGGAACTGACAAAAAAGATTAGAACATTTTTTTAATGTAATGCTGATTTACTTTTTTATTTTATTTTTTTGAGGAAGATTGGCCCTGAGCTAACATCTGTTGCCAATCTTCCTCTTTTTCTTTTTTTTCTCCCCAAAACCCCAGTACATAGTTGCAGAGTTGTAGCTCTTCCATATGGGACGCCGCCTCAGCATGGCGTGATGAGAGGTGAGTAGGCCCGCGCCCAGGAACTGAACTGGCGAACCCTGGGCCGTCGAAGTGGAACGTGTGAACTTAACTGCTACGCCACCGTGCTGGCCCCGTGGAACATTTTTGGTAAGAGAGAAGAGAAATCATGAATTAGACTCTCACCTAGCCGTCTGCAGCATCATGACAGTGTTTTCTCCCTCAAAGGTGCAGGTTGCTGTAAAATTGACATAAATATTTGGAAGACCACTGCAATGAGAATAGCCATGCCCACCGCATGCCATGCGACATGCTTCGATAGCAGCATTACTTGTCCAGGAGGTGAAAGCCTTCAGCCCAGCGGTGAGGGCGTGAAGCTGAAGGGGGAAAGCACAAGGCCATCAGAACTTTGGTGATACTGATAGTCCGAGTTCCAAAGAGAAATACTTATCTTCACCTAACAGTGCTAGTCACTGTCAGCATCACTTGTCACATATGTAAACTGAAAAAGCATCATCATCTAATCAGCCTGAATTAATGACGTTCCCAACATTCCCTTGTGAACTGTTCTACTTGGCAAAAAGTCACCACTTACGTTCCTTTGATTAACAAATGACCAACAAGGACAGTATTTCTGAAACTTAAAGACAAAACCCACATATCTTCTTATCTGATCCACTTTCAATCAGAAAAATTTCTGTATCTTTTGAGAGTATGTGGATTTTTTTCACGAAATCCCAAGGTTTAGTTTTCTCTGGACACTATCCAACAGATAAATACGAAAGAGAAGGGTGTCCACAAGTGAATGAGACTAAACACATACCTCAGGCAGTTCACTCAGGTCCCCTTGGCCAATGCCTTCATTAATCCGATGATAGGTCTCCTTTATGTATGCGCCTACAAACTGGAAGGCATAGGCAGTGGCCAGGAGTGGGAAGAGTTTATACTGCTGGGTTTGAAAATCCAAAATCTGTGGTTCTGGTTCACTAAAGTATATGGGGAAAAAAACGTAAACACGTATATAAAACTTACTATGCTCCAGGTTCTAGTCTAAACACTTTGATATATTAACTTATTTAATCCTCATAGAGACCCTGTGAGGTAGCTATTATTATCCCCATTTTACAGATGGGGAAAATGAGAGGTTAAGAACCTACCCAAGGTCACACAGCTAATAAGTGGCAGATTCTCAATTTAAATCTAGGCTATTTGGCTACAGAAGACCATGCTCTTAACCGCCATGTTGAACTGCCTTAGGGAGACAGAATTTCCTAGCCGTGAAGTTCATATCTATCTTAGTCTTTCCAGTATGACTAAAGAAACTGTATCTCATAGCAATATACAAAATCAAAATTAGTTAACCTCACAGGAGGAAGGCAATGTAAAAGAGGTCTAACCCCCTAGATAGCTGAATAAACTATATTCTGACCACAATTTCAGAGAAGACCCAATGCAGAGAGGTAAATATTTGAAGTCTAAGAAGGTCTGCTTTTATCAATTTATTCCTTCTTTAAGAGTGAAAAGGTTATCAGGGAGTCATGCCCAAGTGAAAAGGAGCAGTAGGAATAAACTGTGGTCATGAACACAACAGGGTATCAAGTTTAATGTCACTTTCACCATATCAAATTCATAGCTGTTAGTAGCAATTAGAATGTTCAAACTGCCTTCAGTGTTTTGAACATTTCATTTATAGAACTCAAATAATATTATTACTATTTCTCTTAGAAGGTGAAAAATAATAATAAGGTGGTTATTCTCATCTTTCCACTTAAGAAAAAGAAGTTTAGGTTTTAAGTGGCAGGCCAAGTACCCTGCCATCCTAGCTAACTCTGCACAGCCAATGTGTCTTCTCTATACCACATTTGGGAATTTTGTGATCTGAAGGGATCAAAGCCAGGTCTTCAGTACTGAGCCCACCTCAGGCTCCACCCTTACCCTGGCTTGATTTCAGACTGGTGCCTCACAGCGCTGTATCGGACGGCAATGGTGCAAGCCTTAGACAGAGATCGAGCAGCTTCTCCCACGAGGAAGGACCTGACAAATACCATGGTCCCGTAGGTCAGCTTGTTACTCACGGGTTTCACATATGTGCCATCAGGCTTCACCTGGAAAAAGATCATGGGACTGATGCTTCCTTTTGCTAAACTGAAGAGGCAATTTAGGCCAGTGGTTCACAAAGTGTGGTCCGCCAAATGGCAGCATCAGCATCAGCATGACCTGGGAACTTGTTTGAAATATACAACCTCAGTCCCCACCCTGACCAACTTTAACCAGTGTTCCAGGTGATTCTAATGCATGCCAGGTTTGAGACCTACTGGTTTAGCAAACCAGAATATGCTCTTCACACCTGCCAACTGTTTGGTTTTTTTTTTTTGCCCAGGAAGATTCGCCCTGAGCTAGTAACATCTGTGCCAATCTTCCTCTACTTTATATGTGGGTTGCTGCCACAGCACGGCTAACAAGTGGTATAGGTCCGCACCCAGGATCTGAACCTGAGAACCAGGCCACTTAAGTGGAGTGCGCCAAACTTAACCACTACACCGTGGGGCCGGACCCCTGCCAACTGCTTTTGATTTCACCATCACAATAAAAGAAGCATCAGAAGTAAAACTATGTTATTACCTTCTAAAAAACAGACCTTCTAACCCCATGATTATCAACAGCCACTGAAACTCCCATGTTTGACACCTCTGCTCCTATTTTCTGTCTAAGTATACCTGGGCATACTTCATCAGCATGTTTTCTCTGGGAATACGATAATTGTCCATCTTCAGGTAGCCATTATCCATCTCATCATAGCCAAATTTGGGGCCGATGTCTCCAACGGTAATACCTACCACAGATGAAAGAAAAGTCACAAGATGTTTATGCTCTGCAATCTCTGGCTCTCCCCCAACTTTTCAGTTGTGTATTATACTTTTAGCAGAAAAAAGTGATCGGTTTAATTTTTGATCTCAGCATCGGATAAAGAATTCTAACCTGGCAAAGGCTTATGCGTCCCGATTTCACGAATAGGTACAATGAAGGCATGTAATCCATAGTATTTCCCCTTAGTGATGAGTTGGGCAAGAACGATCGCATGATTTGAAGTCTTTCCAACTAAAATATCAAAGAGAATGAGAGGTGAGCAAACATTCTTCAATTATTGAAGGACAGAAACAAAAGAGGGGTTTGAAAAAGCATATGTTAAATATAACTAGACTCTACCAACATATAAATATAACTAGACTCTACCAATAAAATGTGTCTAGAGAGTCTTTCTTATGACAGCACCACACCCAGTTTTCAGCGAGAAATCCACTTAAGCTGATAGTTATTAAAACTAGCTGATAGTTATTAAAACTTACTGAATTTTGGCAAAGCAATCCTTCATTTTTCTATATATAGAAAAGCTTTATAAATTTTTATTGCAATGTAACTGACATATAACATTGTATAAATTTAAGGTGTACAGTGTGTTGATTTGATAGCAATCCTTCATTTAAAAATGACTTTACTTTCTTTTCTAGTCATTTCTCATTCATTAACATAAGGAAAATTTTAGGATAACCATAAGTACATTAACTTAAATTACTTCCTTTTTCTGCCTTAAGACAGCACTTTCCAAAACAGTAGCCACTAGCTACATGTGGCTATTTACATTTAAATTCATTATAATTAAATGAAATAAAAGATTTAGTTCCCTAATCAATAAGTCATATTTCAAGCGTTCAATAGCTATTATGTGGCTAGTGGTTACCATACTGAACAGCAAAGACAGAGAATATTCCCATTATTACAAAAAGTTCTATGGGATAGAGCTACTTTTGTTGAGAATTTGTTGTTAGTACATCCAGAAATATTTATCTTTTTTGCATGCTAGTTTTTTTTTCTTATCAAAATGTATTGAAATATATAATGTGAATAACAAAATCATTCAATCACTAATGCCATCTGAAATACTCATCCTAAGACAATAACTCAGAATGGAAGACAACATTAAATAATTTTCATGTCAAAGCTATTTATAATAAAAATTTGAAACAACTCAAATGCTTGACAATAGAGAAATGACTAACCAAACAGGGAATACTAAGTTTAAATGATGACTATGGAAACTATGCTAATACATGGGAATGTTTAGATGAAAAACTAAGAAAAGCTGAGTAAGATAGCTGTCCTTTCCGCACTTTGTAAAATGTATAAATATCTATAACACGCACCATAAGAAACTGTGAAATAGCTTAGAATAGTTTTAAGACTCACGGATTTTTTCTATATTTCAAAATGATATTCTCATACAAGCTCTACATTCTAAACACAAGCTTAAAATAGATCTTCAAAATATCCAATAAATGATAAAAAATTCACTTACGTCCACCAGGCCACCACTTGATGGAGGTCACAGTAGGACTGTTGAGAATGAACTCTTGGGTTTCAGGGTCATAAGTGGCTGTGGTTTCCAAGCCTCGAAGATGAGTTCCTAAGGAAATAAATTACTTTCACTTCAGATAGAATACGGGAAAACATAGGTGCAGGAAAAAAAAATCCTCCTGGTCCTTTAAGCTCTAGTAGCTCAGAGAAAAACAAAATCTAACGACAACAAAACATCTGTAGATGAGCCACAAATGGTTGACAACCAAGATACATAATTTCCTATACTAAAATCAGACAATTCCTATTAAGTTGAAAATATATGAATTTAACAGAGAAGTTAATTGTCCTTTTAAACCCACCTGTAAGTTGTGAGTATGCCAATTTCAACTCATACATATCGTGTTTACCACACCAAATCAACATTCTGGACCTTTGTATTACTACAAAGAATAAGATAACATGTGACAGGAAGAGACTCCAACTAAAGTTCTTGTAAACTGAGAATTTATTTCAGAATGATTGCTGGAATTGAAAACAAGAGCTTAAAAAGGTATAGCCATTACGAGGAACCTGGAAGTTCCTGGAACAGTGACTTTTTTGGATTTCTAAAGGTCCAATAAGAAGGTCTAAGTTCATCCAAAAGATTTCCAAAGCCAGGCTTTAACTTAGTCCTGGCTGGTTCTTCAGTGTGACTAGGAAGAATTCCCAGTTTCATATGTTTACTAGAGATGGACAAGGATTTGTGTTTTAAATCCTAATACAAATATGCCAAAATTCTTTGAAAAAAGTTACAGAAAAACGTTCCAAGTGATACTCTCTCGAACCTGAAGCAAATGCTGAGAATCTTCTACCAAACTGCTTTGATGATGCTAGACCTCTTTAAACACTTAACTTTGAAACAGTGAGAAACTTCCAAGTTGAATAACAAAAATGGCCAGTTTATGTGTGATCCACAGCCTTCCCAAATGGAAATCAAGGAACCAGACACTTAGACTCCTTTCACCAAAGAAGCTTTTGTAGAAAAAGAGGTAACACATGAAACAGAATAAATAATAACAAAATGTTTTCACATGCACAACTGAACCAAATAGTATTCCACCTTGAGTCTTGTGAAAATCCTGTAAAATACTGGTCAGCACCGAGAGCCAAAGTAGCTACAAAATTAAGATGAAGTTGTACAGAAGTAAGGAGCAAGTGGCAAATATACACTAGACTAGTTGTTCTGAAACGTCTGAGTAGAAAAAGAGAAGCCAGAAGCAAATGAATGGCAAACGCAGATACCAATTCAGACCAGATGATAAGAGGAACAGCCACGACACCTTCAGCCCATTCAGTTCAGGAAAAAAGGTAGGTGGGGGATGGAAAGAGAAAAGAAAGGCAGTAGATACACAGTTTGAAACCAACTGCCTAGAAGTATGGCTTATTTGTTCTAACCTTTGGCCAAACCACCTTCAGAACTTTACTGAATTTACTGAATCAGTGTACAAATAACTTCAAGGCATAAAATGCTGGACATCTGGTTATATAAGCCACTCATTTCCCTCCAGCAAGTCAAAGAGCACACATATTATTAATTTGTATTTCTTCTGGAATTTGTGCAAGTTCATTCAGGTATCAGTAGTAAACATTGATAGTAATGAAGAAAAAAAGATGGGTTCAGATTCTATATGCACACAAATTCTACACAACTTCAGTGAATTTGAAAAACCACTTAGTAAATAAGGCCCAACTTGTAATTCTGACCTTCTGAAGGGGAACCACAATAAAAAATATTCGGCATATCTCTGTAATAACATAAACTTTACCACTGACCAAAGCAACGTCCATACCAAGACTTGTGTATATGAAAAACCTGGCCCCTGCAGGAAGCTCTCGTTTAAACAGATCATAGTATGTGGAGATGCCACGGCTAACATATGGCGGGCTCTCCATACCTGCTAAGCTCACAGAGCCCCGCCCGACCCAGAAGGTAGACTGAATGCACCGTACCATGACCCATCTCTGTCTGGGCATAAGTGCCAATGATCTCCAAGTTCCAGGCGGGCATGAAGAAGCGCTCCTGCTGTTCCTCGGTTGCCTGGTGAAGCAAGGTGGGCAAGAACATGCCCAAGTGAAGATCCAGAGGCTCAGGCCGCCCTCGGTGCACAAAACTTTGAAGAAATACCAAAGATGGGCATTTGAGAGAAGAGTCATTGGGTGTGAGAGAATCAGCAATTTGAACAGATAGAGCAAGGGAAGGAGAAAAAAAAAACCTTCTGTAAGCATGAATTAGTTGGGTGAACTTGATCATGGATGAGAGCACTGCCCCTTTCTGTATTACTTTATTAACTCTTGGTAATTTCCATATTTTCGTATGCTCCTCATCACTAAAGGAATTATTCTTAGCAGGGATTGGCTACCGATTCCAAAGCCTGTGCAGCACAAACCACGTGAGTGAGGCAGAGGATTCCAGCCTTGCAATTAAACCAAAGGAAATAAAAATTTGAAGAGGTTGCATGGCATGGAGAATTTACATTGTACTGTGATTTATGAGATTTATGAGAAGGTGAGACAGGAGAACTTAGTTCTCTCAGAGTGACAATATGATCCCCCAGACAAAAGTTTTTCTTAGATGCAATTTCAATAATGCTTCCAGGCTGGAATCTTTTCTGTTTGTCCATAAAACATCCAGCATAGATCCACATTCCTTACATAAACCTGGTCATTTCATTCAGGTTCATTACAAATATCCAGCCATGCTCTACTGAAACAATTTAATACAAAAATTGACAGTGCTCTTCATCCCAATAATTCATTTTGGAAATAAAAAAGACATGCAACTTCTAGTGAAGATCATAATAAAAATTACAAATAACAGATTCATGTATAACAAGCTCTTCATTACAATTACATGGGAATTATTACTAATGATAATAAACATCTTAGTTTTAGTCATTTTAAATCCACTTCTTAAAATCATTCTTTTCCATTTAAAGTCGGCAGTGCCTTAGACTTCTGTGTGAATTAATTTTAATGGGAAGTAGTTATACACGCATTTGTATTCTTCCATATTACTGGCATTCTATTTAACTTCCAGCTCTAAATTAATCAACTCTATATTGCTCTTATTATTCTCTTTAATTATCTTAGAAATGAACCTAAACAGCATTTCAGTTTTAAAATCTCTCTGTTTGTTACATATAAGGTAAAGAGGGAAATAACCAGGGCACACTGCTCAGACTAGGGCTGATCAATTATGTCTTCCAATCGGGTGGCTGTGCTTGCAGTTAACCAATCACGTAATATGTAGAATGACTTCCCCATTCTACAAAGAAATTAGGGCTGAGATGAATTAAGTGCCTTCAGGTCAAAAAGATAATGGCAAAACAAGGACAAGAATCTCATCACCTGATCACACTTTCTAGTTGGGAAATTATGGTACAAGTGCAACCCAGGCTGAGGACAATGATGAGGATGCTAAGAAGACTTGCCAAAACCAGAGCTATCCTTGGAAATATCCAAGGGGAAATCCTATAAGATGTTACCACTGGTGGAAACTGGGTGAAAGGTCCACAGACTTCTCTATGCTATTTTTGGAACTTCCTATGAACCTATAATCATTTCAAAATAAACAGAAAAGTTTCGGTTTCCATTGAAATCCTCAGAAAACCACATGGGATGAGAGAGTGCCCTTCATTCACAAACAGGAATGCCAACTGTCCCGTTTTTATTTATTTATTTATTTATTTTTTGGTGAGGGAGATTGGCCCTGAGCTAACACCTGTGTCCATATTCCTTCATTTTATATATGGGAGGCTGCCACAGCGTGGCTTGATGAGTGGTTCATAGGTCCGCGTCCGGGATCCGAACCTGCGAACGCCAGGCCAGTGAAGCTGAGCGCGCAAACTTTACTACTACGCCACCGGGCCAGCCCCCAACTCTCCCCAGTTTCTAAAAGAATGGTGCCCAGGAAGGAAAATCAATGTAAGCCTAGGACCTGAAAGGAGAAAATTCTTTGAACTAGGACTGGAAACTGTGGCCTGGGGGACCAGCCACTTTTAGTGCTGGAGGCTATTTTGCATTACAGAAACCAGAGCAATTCCTGGTGAAGGAAAGGCCCCTCCAAAGCACCCCATGACTCATGGGGGCAGTTTGTATCGGAGTGTTTTATTATGGCATAATAATGAAAACCAAGGGTTACCACTACGTACACTTAGTAGGGCGGGGGTAGAACTACTACAATCAGAACTGTTTTGAGACTGAAGAATGTTTTGAGAAGAAAAATGTCTCCTGTGACTAAGATAAGAATTATTCAGAAGTGGATGAAATTTAGAAATGTTATGAGGAGAAAGTGACTTGAATAGTTTTTTTACTTAAATCAAGTATTTGTTACAAAAAGGTGGTAATGCACGATAAAGATTATATATCATTTTAAAATAATTTATATTAAAATTACAAAGCACCAACATTTTACTTGGTGAAGTGCTAGAGTCAATTCTTTTAAAACTTTAACACCAAAAGGCCTTCCCAGTCTCTCCTTCTACAGGATACAGGGCTGGAAAGTCTGGCAGCCAATACTGAGGACAAAATGATTAATTAATAATATATGAGAAAGGAAGAAATCAAAATAGCATCTCTGTGAACCGCATGATTATAATCCTAGGAAATAAAAAACAACAAAATATCATCAATAATAAATGAATTTAGAAAGGCTGTAGGTTATAAGGAAAAAAAAAATGACTGCATTCTTATCCATTAGGACCATTTAAGTAGAAACCCCAGTAAAGAGAAAGGCAATTTACAAAATCAACAAAATATTTAAAATTTGTTAAGTAATTTAGTTCAGGATATTGAAGATTTAATTAGGAAAAATATAAATCCTAATAGGATGAATAAAAGAAGATATGAATAGTGGCCGGCCCAGGAGAGTAGTGGTTAAGTTCACGTACTCCGCTTCGGCAGCCTGGGGTTCGTGGATTTGGATCTGTGTGTGGACCCACGCACCGCTTATCAAGCAATGCTGTGGCAGGTGTCCCATGTAAAACAGAGGAAGATGGGTACAGATGTTAGCTCAGGGTCAATCTTCCTCAGCAAAAAGAGGAGTATTGGCAACAGAGGTTAGCTCAGGGCCAATCTTCCTCACCAAAAAAAAAAAAAAAGAAGAAGAAGATTTGAATAACAGGAAAGAAATAGCTAATTCCTGGCTGAGAGGACTAAATACAGATAACGGGTCCCAAGAAAATGCAAGTATTTAATGTAACACAGATTTTAAATTCCCATAGAGTATACTTTAGAACTTGACAAATTGAGATCAGAATTCATCTAGAAGAATAAGTATGCAAGAACACCAGATACATATGTATTGAAATGTAACAAGAGCAGGCTTGTCCTATCAGATTTTTAAATATCTTACAAAGCAACAATGAGCTAAAGTTTATGATGATAGGAGAAAAATAAAGAAACAAATCAATATAATATATTTAAGGTTCCAGAAATAAATTTAAACTATTATAAAACTCTAAGATGAACCAGAAAGAACATAACAATGGGAAAAGAGCTACTAGTTAATAAATATAAAAACAGTACGAGATTCATCCATCACTCTATATTATACACAAGTCAAAGAATTCAACACAAATCAAACAAAAAAACTAGAAGAATACAGAAGGTCATTATCCAAGATATGGGATTAAGAAAATTTGTACCTACTCAGAGAAGGATGCATTGAACACACAAGGCCAAAATGTTTAACAAAACAGAAGACAATAGAAAAAATATTGGAAGGATACAATGTAATCATATAAGATCAATATGCAGATTCTATTCAATCAATACTCAAAGGAGAAAAACCCAGTTTATACATCAGAAATGCAGACAGTTAACTAACCCAAAACATGTAACAACATCCAGGGTCACTAGCACTGGAAAATTAAAGCTTTAACTCTTATATATTAAAGAAGCAAAAAAAAAAATCAAAGTAACCATTTTGATGGGGCTATGGAGACATAAGCACACTAATAAGTTGCTAAATATATCATAAACAGGTTCTGTGTTTCAAGAAAAGTCTTAAAATATGCAATAAAAGCTATAAAATGTTCTTTCCCTTCAATGCAGTAATTCATTTCTGAGAAAGATATTCCAAAGGCATAACCCCAAAGGACATAGTTTTTGTAAAGAAGTTTATAGTTATTAATAATAGTGGGGAAATCAGAATAGCCCAAATACCCAGGGAGCAAGACTCATGGGAAGTCCAATAGCGAAGAGAATCACTCAAGGAAAAAGAGGTCAGGAGACTGTCAGGGAGACAGAGCAGTGAAGAGATCGGGGAGAAAGATTAGTGACTTACAAAATCAAGTTTACTATCTACTTTTCAAGTTTCAAAGGAAGAAAGGTGCATTATTTCATATTTGGGTACTAATGATGGGAATTTGCAAAGATACTGCACCATCTTCAAGGATGATAACTATGTATTATATAAGCTCTATTTTTCTAAATAAATAACAATAATACAAAACAAGGCAAAAAGAATCCCTACGAAGTGGCCAGAACATGAAATGATCCATTATCTGTGAAGACCAAATATACTACCTGCTTTGTGATCTAGAGAAATGTATAGTCAGGATGATTAACGCTGGACCACATTCCACACAATGTCCTTTCAACACCAGAACCCCGGGGCGGCGGGTGTCCTCAGCTCAGGACTCTGCCTTCAATTAAGGCTCACAGACCCACAGACCAAATGTGTGTCTGGATTTGTGTGTATTTAGAGGAGGGAAGAGAGAAAACTGGTGACTGAGACTTTACGCAAGTGACTGAATTTTTAAGATTCTCGAGGATCCTGGAATGAGCCTGAGCAATACGGAGATTCTTCACTTCTCAGCAGCTACCTAAAGATGAAAGATTCCCAAACTCTAAGTTACAGCCAATTCTGTGAGAACACCTGAGATCATCGCTGGTGCCAATCAATGTTCCAAAGTATCAAAACTGAAATCGTCAAATCTTCATCCTGTACAAGTTGCTCTACTGCCAGTCTCTCTGATCTTGAAGGACTTTTTATGTATTCTATACAAGGTTATATTGTCACATGGAGCAAATTAACCAACAAACTGACTGGCTACCCTGGGAAAGAACAGCAGTCGACAAAGCACAACTAATACCAATGTGAACTGACAAAATTCCAGCAAGAGACAAGACCTAATCTTACAACCTTGTTCTCTAAAATAAACTACAGAGATTAAGACAAAGTTAGTTCAAATGGAAGAAAATCTCCGAAAAACAGAAGTAATAAAAGAAAGAAAACTCTAACAAATGCAAACTCATCCAGAGCAACATAAGACTTTAGTCCAATTTCTGGGCTCCTCAAACCAGTAAAGTGCAAGTTCTCATTTCTTCCTTTCTTTCAAAATTTAGGGCAAATATATATTTGTGATGTACTTTATAAATAGAGGCGAAAGGATGAGACCAACAAGAGATACACGTCAGACCCATTTAGCCTCAGAATAATTTACATCTTACACCTCCTATGAATAACACGACCATTAAGTCAAATAAATTCTGTAATAATGAATACTAAAACAAAAAAAGGGTTTTGTACCACAAAGCTATTTCAAGATTACAAAACACACACACACACATACTCTGTCGTTCCAAGAGAGGAAGACTGGATGAGTGTTATCTTCCTTCCCTTAGGATGCCTTTCTTCAGGCTTCTATTTCAGTCTTGGCCAACCTGGAGCTAAAGTCTTGGATGTTTGGCAGGGTGTTCAGAACACCACATCACTAACTGAATCTGCAGTCCTCATGGGGATTATGATAAAGAACATTTCCCTAAACCATTTCACAAATCAAACACAAAAGTGAAACTTTCCTGACATCTGTGTCCCTTCTTTCTTTAGTTTCCTTTATTTATATAATGGAAGCATTACAATAATTAGGAATGACACTGGGCAGCTCAAATTCAAGACACTCAAACCTGCCAATGGCCTTGCCTATGAAAACAAACTTATTTCACATTAAGATCAAACACAAAACTTTGAAAATAGCCAGGCATTTATGAACAATTTCCCCCAAATTACTGGCAATATGAAGTCCACGGACATGTACAGAAACAATGTATAAAAAGACTGCTCGAGTGAAATGAAGAGAATCATGGACTTTTTTCCAAACCTCCTTATAACCCTGCTAGTGGGCAATGAAATGGTAAGACACTTAACTGCTCTAACCCTCTGGCTCCATTAAAACCCACATCTTTAACTTCATTAAAGCAGAGAGGCATCTTCCAGATGTTGCTGAGGCATTAAAACTCTCAAGAATTTCCAAAGTCTTTAATAATTAGACACCAAGACAATTTTGCCACATTTTCAACCCCATCTTTCCAAACTGCTCAACACCCGTTAAAATGCAGCACATGCAGCAACAGTAAAAGGTCTTAAATAACACGAAGGATGTTTTAGGCCAGAGTCCTAGACCAGTTTATGGGGAAATGACCTATGAGAAAATGAGAAACTGAATTTTATTTAAGATTTAACAATTTGAAAACAAAATCCCAACTGTGTAGCAGCAGAAAAAAACAAACACCAGGAGTCATTTGTTAACCGAAGTCCTGAGGTGGGTTACCCACTGACCCTCAAACGTGGACTAACCGTGGCCCATTTCCGTCTGGGCGTAGGTGCCAATTATCTGGAGTCCTTTGGATGAATGCAGCCATTTCTCTTGCTGAGCAGTGGTGCCCTGATTCAGCAAGGTAGGAATAAACATGGAGTAATTGAGGCCCACAGGTTCCACAAAATTGACCAAATGTAGTCTACAGGAGAGAAAAGAAAAGGAGCTCAGCCTTACTCTAGAAACTGCATTCGACCACCCACTCCTGCCAAACAGCATGGCCCTCAGGAGGAAGGTTAGGAAAACTGAAACCCCTTTCTTATGAAATTAAATATCAAATTTACCATTTTACTACCTAAAAGGCCAATAGCAGAATCTAGTGGTCTCTCTTCCCCCGAGTCACTTCAGGGCCAGAATTCCTCTCTAATTCTATTTTTAATCCAGGAAGCAAATTCTACCCATGTTTTAGCCTAAAAACCCCTTTTGTTTTCAGTTTTGTTGACATTACTTCTTGGTTTGATTATCCAGATTTTTGGGAGTGTGTGTTGTGTGTTTGCTTTTATTTTATTTTAGGGTTTACTTGTTTGCTTTGAAAATCAAAAGGAACTCCATGAACACCTATTTGTATAGCTGTTAACAAAAATTCCTATAAGAATAATAATTTAAACTATCTTTCCCCTAGATAACTGAAGCAAACATCCACAGGATAGTAAATATAAATTCCAGGGCAGAAACATAGATCTCTAAAGGTCTTCAGAGTTTACAGATGCGTAGGTAGGCAATGAGAGCATGTTAAAAATCTATCTCCAATGGTCTTTGAACATTACTCCAGATTAAGGAAACTCTAATCGTAATGAAATTCAGTCCACAACTATCTTCTCATAAAACAGAATCTGTGAAATAGTCAAAATACAAGCTACACATACTAGTCTGCCTTCGCTATGCTGTTATAGATTTTATAGGGGTCTGTTTTCTTCTATCTATCTAAAGAGCTTAAAATACAAAACAAATGTCATCTAATTGATCTTCATGACTTCTCAAGGGATGAATAGGAAGCTGTATCACCATCAGTTAATTCTGGTCTGTACAACAAGCAGAGCATGAATTAAAGGAAGGAGGAGGTAGGCTTCCAATTCACCTTTAAGGGAGCCCTGAAACCATCCCACCTTAAAAGAAACAAGAAACAATAGTAAACACAATATGTTATCTTACTGTCCTATTTTCTAAATAACTACTACACAAATTATTCCATCTTCTTTTCTATCTTACATAAATTACAATCCACTCATAAACAAACAATTCTCTCCATGTGCACACTTAGATATTAATATTTCTAACTGAACAAAATGAATTAATGTGATCATCACACATTCCATCAGAGAAAATGACTTCTGTGCTCTAAGTCATTTGTAAGCATCAAAAGAAGCTGCTCATTAGCATTGTAAAAAATGTTTTCTTTGCTGCTGATGGTTTTCACACATAGGTTTAGAGTGGAAGATCACCTTTCAGAGATACCAGGGATAGACTCAAGCATCCAAGGAATGACTGGGCTAGCCAATATTGAGAACGCTTTTTAACTCTGAGATTCTAGATTTTTATACCAATATCAAATGTTAATTTAAACTGAATGGAGGGAAAGAGAGGAAAGGAGGAGTATGAACAGAAGAGGCGAAGGAACTGGTTTCTTAGTAATTCCCATTAGCAGCAGTTGACTCCTGCTGTACTGCAGAGAAGTAACGCCTTCATGAAACACATCCTGCCTCACTGAAGTGGGAGCCAAAGCCTGATTCAGTGGGGAGAGAGAGATATATATATATATATACACACACACACAAATCATTCTCTCAAAGGCAAGAGCACCACAGGGTTCTCCTGTAACAATCCTGTCTCATTAACACCAACAAGTATTCATATATCTTCTATCTCCTTTCACAAGTAGAGAAGACATGAGCATACAAGAATTTCTGAAAAATAAAAGCAGTAATTTAAGTGCTCAAAATGGTGGAAATATAAGACACTCCTATCCCAACGAGGCAACTAGAAAGGCTGAGAGCAACTTAATAAAGCTCTCTGGGTCTAAAAAATAATGCTGTTGGGCCGGTCCAATGGCATAATGGTTAAGTTCGTGTGCTCCACTTTGGCGGCCCAGGGTTCGCAGGTCCAAATCCCAGGAGTGGACCTACACACTGCTCATCAAACCATGCTGTGGCAGCATCCCACATACAAAAAATAGAGGAGGATAGGCATGGATGTTAGTTCAGGGCCAATCTTCCTCAAAAAAAAAAAAATAATGCTGTTAACACAAAATAATTCTAGGAAACTGAGAGGGAAAAATATGTGACACAAAATAAAGACTGTCAAATCTTTATGTTCTTAATAAACATATTGAGATTATTTTTTTAGGTCACTTGAAAATCAGCTCAAGAAGAAAATCTGAGTGCTTGTTTTTAAGTTATGTTTAATCCCTCCTGAAGATGCTTTCCCAGGAACCAGCTTTAAAAACCTAAGAAGGATGACAAAACCATGACTGATTCTCATTAGAATTTTAAAGGACAAAATTACAGGAAAGGAGACCAAGAAAACAACTTTTATATTCCCCAAACATCAAGGTCTTATTTTCTCATGGAGAGAACAGTTCTTTTACTACTCAAGTTGAGAAACCTCCAAGTATTTTACTAACATTCAGTCAACTTCAAATATTCTCTTATATGAATTTTATTTTGTGATAGGAGAAATGGATGTAAGAGAGACCAGGAAATGCCCAAAATTCCCAGGAAGAGAAATATTACTGTATTTCATCAATTCTAGCATCCCCCTTCCTCTCATTTTAGCATTTAAGCAATCCGATGCATCTCACAATTAATGGTACGTCATAGTCAACTTTCTCAGTTAACTACATAAACACGGCTGTGAGTTACAACTGATGGCAGGTTTAGACTTGATGGCATTCAGTATTTGCCGAGATTAATTTTCAATTCTCTTCTCTAACCTAAGTTGACCTCCCTGTTATGTCCTAGGGATACCGGGTGTCAAGGGGTGTGTTGAAGTTTGTACTTTATATTCCCCAAAGGGCAAGGTCTTTGTCATGAAAAATGATAAACAACTGGCTGGTGTCCACTGATCTTTAACCCACATAAAAGACTTTGTTCCATTTCATTGTGACTTCACTCAAGTCTGGTTACTCAGAACCATAACAGATCATGAAACCTTCCAAAAGATTCTGAAACATACCACATCAACCATTTAAAAGCAAACAAGACAGTCTTCTTTCATGTCGTTTTAAGGAAGAATAAAATCTTATTAATTTTTTAAGATTTACAAACCCAACTCAGGTAATTTAGAAACATAATCTTCTATGAGTTACTCTACCTTAATATCCCCACAGCCATGAGTTACAAACTTTAAAAACAAAAAGAGCATTTGGAAGTTAGTAAGTACTCTGATTTGGGCTAAAATAAATAAATCGTATTTTTATAACCAAAATGGAAAGCAGTCCTGAGGGTGGTCCTAAGGCCCAGAGTGAATTATTTCATCTCCACAACAATAACCAGCTCTGACTAAAAATAATTAGATACAAAATGTACTAAAAGCAGTAGTATAAGGCAGAAATAACTATTATTACAGAAAGGCAGAACTTATAACATGTTTCATTTTTCTTGGCTCTGGAATATACACCATTCATATTATTTAACCTTTACTCATGAAAATATTTGAGTTCTAAAATGTAGAAACCTAAAACAGGAAATGTCCAGAAATAAATAAGATGTGTAAAAGATACTATAAGCCAAAGGAATCTTGTATTAAGATCATGTAATTATAGAGTGTTTATTTAGATAAAGGCAAAAAAATCCTACATATTTTATATCTAATTAAATAACAAAACACAACAAAAAAACGGATGGTCTGGAAAAAAGACACACTCTTTTCAGTGTTAGGACCAAAGCATGTTTTTATGAGGTCTCTTATGCAGGAGAGCCATTCAAACACTGCCACCAGATTCACCAGTGCTGGGTTCTTAGACTACTTTATATCCATTCTGAGGTTTGACATGTTCTTCTTCACCCACCCCATATTTTCCATTATTTTAAACTCAAGATCTACACTATCATATGAAAATACAATCTGTTATTGCTCCAAAATATTGAAATGTTTGGTCTTGCAACTGGAAAAATCCTTCCGAATTCAGCTTCTACGTTTAGCAGACCTTCTTACAAAGGGCAAAGTCATTTTGCATTTAAATCACTCAAAATTGAGATTCCTGGGCGAAAGAATCTGTACAATTATTGAGAATGAAAATTGCAGCATCTCTATTAATTATCAGCATTCTACAAATGTCATCCACTTAAAAGACTTAAATACAAAAGTAAACATTACTTTCCACACATATAAGTTTAAAGTGGGGTGAAAATGTGCAGTTTGAGTCTTCAAACCTCAAGCACGAGGAAAAACGACACCATAGACCACGGATTTAAAGTTTGGGTTTAGGCACTTGATCTATGCTATGGCATACCTACTTTTTAAACCACATGATTTCATCAGGGTCTGCGATGCCAAACTCTCTCATCTTCTTCACCATGTTGGCACTCTTCCTAACAGCCACCTCGTAACGCTGGCTGCGAGTGAGAAAGTTCAAGTCCTCATGCTGGAAGTCTGGGTCTTGCAGAATCAGGTTCTCTGGGAGTTAAAGGGCACCAAGAGGGAGACAGAAATTCAGGGCTCTGTTACACCTCCCTTAATCACAGCCGGTTTCAGAGTCGCGGGCACCGGTCCCCTCTCGAGATGGACGATCCCCATCCCCCGCCACAGACGGCCCCTGGAAGTGGTGGTCCCGGTTCCCCTAAGCTGGGCCAGAAGCTGCGGCCTACACCCCACAGCGCTCCCCGACCCTCATCGAGACAGTCTCCAGCCTTGCCCGGGGAAGGAGGGAAGCCCGGCCCGCCGCCCTCACCGATCTCTCGGCGGCGCCGGGTGTTCTCGGGGCTGCCGTCCAGGATGTGCGTGAGCAGCTCCGGGTTGAAGCTGGCGGTGGCCCGCTCCCTGCGCAGGTCCGGGTTCATGGTGACGGCCAGCGGAGGCAGCGGCGGCGGAAGAGACGCCGGCGGCGGGGACAGCGACGACGGGCGTCCGCAGCTACAGTGCGGGCCGGGCGCTAAGAGCCGCCCCGGGACCCGGCGAGTCCCCGCCCCTGCTCGCCCCGGCCCGCCCCTTCTCCTTCCCCGCGGCCCCTCGGCGCGTGACTGGCCGCGGCAGAGGCAGAGATGGCACCGGCGCGGGCGCTGTGACTGCAGCCGACGGCCAAGCGGGCGCCTTCCTTGCTCTCGGCCAGGGGAGCCCCAGAGAAGCCCCCCAGGAGGGGACCCGGAAGAAGGTCAAGAAATTGCCATGGGCGGAGCAGCGAGGCGCCCTTGGTAACCCGCCCTCCCCCGTCACGTGATCACGCGGGCTGGAAAAAAGGGACCCTAGACCGCGCGACGCCCACACAGGTTGGCGAGGGGGTTGGGAAGGGGCGGACGACGAGGCCGAGGACTGCGCCTGCGCCTTGGCACGCGCACGCCCACCGCTTCCGGTCCGCTTACTAAGGACTCCCCGGAAATGATAGTGGACTCACCGGAGATGATAGTGGGAAGGAGACTCAAGGTCCTGGGGGCGGTGAGACTGTGGGCGTTGCGGAATTGCTAGGAGAGGTCGGAGGGTTTCCCAAGATCCTCACAGATTGGAGAAAAAAAGAACGGGGGACAAAACTGCCACTGGGGAGAGGCTTCAGTTATCCTTTGTTAGATAATGGCATCCTTGCTACGAGAAGCGTGGGCTGAGCTAGGTGTGGGACTCCGGGTGCTCCTCCGTGTTTATGGGATGGGCATGGATTTAGAATGTGACCGAGCTGGTCATGTGCTTAGAGATCATGGAATCCAGAATTTTTTGTTTCCACAATTGTCATCGTCGTCATCGAAGTGGTGAATGCACACGTTTAAAAAACCTAGTATAGGAGGATTTGTAATGAGAAGCAAAAGTTCCCCTTTCTCAGAGGCAGCTGCCTTTTTTTTAAATTGGTCTTAGTTTATAACATTGTGGAATTTTAGTTGTACAATATTGTTTGCCATTCACCATATAAATGCATCCCTTCACCCCTTGTGCCCACCCCCACCCCTCTTGTCCCTGGTAACCACCAAACAAGTCTCTCTGTTGGTGTGTTACTTTGTATTCCACCTATGAGTGAAATCACGAGGTGTTTGTCTTTCTCTCCCTGGCTTATTTCACGAAACCTAATGTCCTCCAGGTCCATCCATGTTGTTGTGAATGGGATAATTTTGTCTTTCTTTATGGCACAGTAGTAGTCCATTGTATATATGCACCTCATCTTTATCCAATCATAAGTGGATGGACACCTGGGTTGCTTCTACTTCTTGGCTATAGCGAATAATGCTGCAGTGAACATAAGGGTGCATAAGCGTCTTTGGACTGTTGATTTCAGGTTCCATGGAGAGATACCCAGTAGTAAGATAGCTGGATCATAAGGTATTTCTATTTTTAATTTTTGGAGGAATCTCCATACTGTTTTCCATAGAGGCTGCACCAGTTTGCATTCCCACCAGCAGTGAATTAGGGTTCCCGTTTCTCCACAACCTCTCCAACATTTGTTGTTTTTTGTCTTGGTGATTAAAGCCATTCTAACAGGTGTAAGGTGATATCTTAGTGTAGTTTTGATTTGCATTTCCCTGATGATTAGTGATGTTGAACATCTTTTCATGTGTCTGTTGGCCATCTGTATATCTTCCTTGGAAAAATGTCTGTTCATATCCTCTGCCCATTTGTTGATCAGGTTGTTTGTTTTTTTGTTGTTAAGTTGTGTGAGTTCTTCATATATTATGGAAATTAACCCCTTGTCAGATATATGATTTGCAAATGTTTTGTCCCAGCTGGTGGATTGTCTATTCATTTTGATCTTGGTTTCATTTGCCTTGTAGAAGCTCTTTAATCTGATGAAGTCCGAGTTGTTTATTTTTTTCTTCTGTTTCCCTTGTCCGAGTAGACATGGAATTCGAAAAGATCCCTTTATGACCTATGTCAAATAGTGTACTGGCTATATTTTCTTCCAGGAGTTTTATAGTTTCAGGTCTCACTTTCAGGTCTTTGATCCATTTTGAGTTAATTTTTGTGTGTGGTGATAGAAGATGGTCTGCTGTCATTCTTTTGTGTGTGGCTGTCCAATTTTCCTAGCACCGTTTGTTGAAGAGACTTTCCTTTCTCCATTGTATGTTCTTAGCTCCTTTGTCGAAGATTAGCTGTCCGTAGATGTGTGATTTTATTTGTGGGCTTTCAATTCTTTTCCATTGATCTGTGTGTCTATTTTTGTGTGAGTACCATGCTGTTTTGATTACTATAGCTTTGTAGTGTCTTTTGAAGTTAGGGATTGTGATGCCTCCAGCTTTGTTCTTTTGTCTCAGAATTGTTTTAGCTATTCGGGGTCTTTTGTTGCCACATATAAATTTTAGTATTCCTTGTTCTGTTTCCGTGAAGAATGTCATTGGGATTCTGATTGGAATTGCATTGAATCTGTAGATTGGTTTAGGTAGTATGGACATTTTAACTATGTTTATTCTTCCAATCCATGTGCATGGGATATCTTTCCATTTCTTTATGTCATCATCAATTTCTTTCAATAATGTCTTATGCTTTTCATTGTATAGGTCTTTCACCTACTTGGTTAAATATATTCCTAGATATTTTATTCTTTTTGTTGCGATTGTAAATGGGATTGTATTCTCGAGTTCTCTTTCTATTAGTTGGTTATTAGAGTATAGAAATGCAACTGATTTTTGTAAGTTGACTTTGTACCCTGCAACTTTGCTGTAGTTGTTGATTATTTCTAATAGTTTTCCAATGGATTCTTTAGGGTTTTCTGTATGTCAAATCATGTTGTCTGCAAATAGTGAGAGTTTCACTTCTTCGTTGCCTGTTTGGATTCCTTTTTCTTGCCTAATTGCTCTGGCAGTAGTATGTTGAATAAGAGTGGTGAGAGTGGGCACCCTTGTGTTGACCGTGATGTCAGGAAAGGGACTGGTCCAGGTGTTACCAATAGGGTGTTACCAATAGGGCATAAGAGGGGAAGTATGCATTCCCATCTTAAGAGAGTGCCTTCTTTAGTGGTTAAGCAGATGTACAGACGTATGTTTGATAGGCCATAAGTCAGGCTTTTTCGTTCAAGCCGAATCAGTTTTGAACCCGAATAGTTACCCCATATACCTCAATATGTGAGAATCTCTTGTCAGGACCTATGCACTGCTTATCAAGCCACGCTGTGGCAGGTGTCCCACATATAAAGTGGAGGAAGATAGGCATGGATGTTGGCCCAGGGCCAGTCTTCCTCAGCAAAAAGAGGAGGATTGGCAACAGATGTTAGCTCAGGGCTAATCTTACTCACCAAAAAAAAAAAAAATAGAGATAGATATATAGAGAGAGACAGAGAGAGAGAGAGAAAAAAAAGTCAAGATGCAGAACAGTATGTATACTATAGTCTAGAGGAAAAATAAATATATACTCATATTTGTTTTTATTTGCATAATAAAAGGATACATAAGAAATTTATGAAAATGCCTTCCTCTAGGGCAGCAATTGGCAAACATCGGCATGAGCCAGTCCAGCTCATTGCATGTTTCTGTAAATAGAGTCTGAAGGAACAGCCATGCTCATTTGCTTGTGTCTTGCCTGTGAGTGTTTTCCTACTATGATGGCAGAGTTGAGTCGCTGTAACAGAGATTGTATGTTACAATCTGCCCTTTTACAGACCCTGCTTTAGGGGTTTGGGGAGGAAATGGGTTGCATAGGGATTGGAGTGGGAACAATACTTCTCCACATAGATCTTTTGTATATCGCTTTGTTTTTTAAAATATGTGAATGTATAACCTATCAATTTTTAAAAAAAAATTTTAAAACACCACCTACTAGACCTAGCCTTTCAGATGTTGTTTGGTTCAGGCATCTGCTCATCGCCATGTCATGGTCTGCTTGGTTTGTCAGGAATCTTCAAAAATCCATCTCAACTATTTGGTCACAGGAACAATGGTGCTGCCCAAACCTGGGATCTATTTCTTCCCCTGGGAGGTCAGTGCCGGCCAAGTTCCTGACGGGGGCACACTGAGAACATTTGGCAGGTGAGAGTGGTGGTTTTATTTACCTGGTGGGGGGGATCTTTAAATGGCCTTCCCCCCAAAAAACGGTTAAAATAGTTTTATTATAATTTTGTTTAAGTATTTTTAAAATGCTAAAAAAATCAGTATGCATTCATTGTAAAAAATATAGGCAGTCCATAAAGGTGTAAAGATAGCAAGCAAAAATCCTGTAATCCCACTGTCTGGACAACAACTTTTTGGTGATTACTTTACACACTTTTTCATGTGTGTATGTATGTGTAGGTGGGTGTGTATACACACAGTAATACATGTATACACATATATACTGTGTTAATCACATATTGCTGTGTAACAAATTACCCCCAAATTAATGACAACAAATGCTTATTATTTCATAGTTACTGTGGGTCAGGAATTTGGGAACGGCTTAGTTGGGTGGTTCTGTTACCGCCCAAGGCGGGGGTCATCTGCCCGCCGCAAGACATGCCAATAGTCAAGAGGCAAGGTGGTAGGAGAGAAAGGACTTTTTATTACAGCTTGCTAGCAAGAGGGAAGATGGCCAACTCATGTCCGAAAGAACCATCTTACAGAACAAAGATTACAGGCCAGTTATATAGAGAACAGGTCTCCGGGTGGGGGAGGCATCTAATCTCCAGGTGGAGGCAGACGTCTACTCTCAGGGTGGGGCATCCATCTGGTCTCCAGGTGGAGGCAGACGTCTACTCTCAGGGTGGGGCATCCATCTGGTCTCCAGGTGGAGGCAGACATCTTGCCTTAGTTCCTGAGTCTTTTGTTTTACTTGATTTGCATTAGAGACTGGAGCAACACTCTATACCCAGATCTTTCAGTTGTCGTTGATGATGGTAATCAGCATAGACTCTCCGCCCTGGGGTCATCACATTCCTAAGGAACTCAAAAGAACAAAGTTATTGACATTGCAGCTGGGAGGGGCCATAAAATCCACAGAGCATGTCTGGGTTAGCTAATCAGAGGTCATTCAAAGTTACCATATGGTTTCTTTTCTACAGTATGGCTTCGCTTATGTCAACTTTGTGTTGAGCTGGTATCAGTTCTGGCTCAGATTCACTTATAAGATTACAGTCAAGATGTTGGCCAGGGCTGCCAACATCTGGAGACTTGGCTTGGGCCTGGAGGATCTGCTTCCAAGGTGACTCATTTATTTGTTTGGCAAGTTAGTGCTGGCTGTTGTCAAGAAGACTCAGTTCCTCACAATGTAGATTTTTCCTAAGGGATGCTTGAGGATCCTCATAACATGGTACCTGGCTTTCCCCAGAATGAGTGATCTAACAGAGAGGCAAGAAAAAACTACAGTGCCTTTTAGGACCTAACCTCAGAAGTCCCTCTCAGTTGTTTCTGCAATATCCTGATGGTTATGCAGGTTGACAGGTAATCAGGATGGTAGGGGACTACACAGGGATGCAAATACCAGGAGATAAGAATCATTGGGGATCATCTTGGAGACATACATGTACATACATGTAGAAATATTTTAATCTAGCTGAGATCCTATTATATTACTATATTGTACCATTTATTTGTTTACTTACTTAACTGTGTATGGTAGACCTAGTTCCATGCCAGATATGTAGATCTATATTATCACTTTAAATAGATCCATTTTGTTTCATTCTATAGATATACCATAACTTATTTAACCATAATCTACGTATGTAACCAAAATCTATTGATTTTCAACAAAGACATCAGTGTAATTGAATGGGGAAAGGATAGTCATTTCAACAAATAATGCTGGAACAAGTCGATATTCTTAGGGAGGTGAAAGAACATCTTGATCCCTACCTCACAGCCTACCAAAAAAATAATCATTTGAACTGGGTCATAGATGTACAAGCTAACTATAAATGTTTAGGAGAGAACAGGAGAAAATCTTCACAACCTTGAGATAGGCAAATATTTCTTAGATAAGATACAGAAAGCAAAAACCATAAAAGAAAAATATTGAATAAATTGGACCTCAACAAAATTAAAAGCTTCTGCTCATCAAAAGATACTATTAAGAAAACTAAAAGACAAGCCACAAACTGGGAGAAAATATGTGATGTGTGTGTGTAACAAATGATTTGTATCTAGAATATACAAAGAACTCATACAACTCAATAATAGGAAGACAAAAAACTTAATTTTAAAATGGGCAAGGATTTGAATAGACAGTACCAAAGAAGATACACACATGGCAGATAAACACATAAAAATTTGTTCAACATCGTTAGTCATTAGGGAAATTCAAATTAAAACCACAATGAGATACTCCTACATGCACACCAGAGTGGCTAAATTTAAAAAGACTGACGTACTAAATGCTGATGAGGGTGTGGAACAACTGGAACTCTTCTACACTCCTGGTGGGAATGTAAAATGGCACAACTATTTTGGAAAACGGTTTGGCAGTTTCTTAAAAAGCTAAACATGTATCTACCATGTGGTCCAGCCATTCTATTCCTACATGTTTCCCAAGAGAAATGAAAGCATATGTCCACGCAAAGACTTGTACATGAATATTCATAGCAGCTTTCTTTGCAATAGCCAGAAACTGGAAGCATCCCAAATGTCCATCTGGATGAATGAATAAACAAATTGTGGTGTATCCATACAATGGAATACTACTCAGCAATAAAAAAGAATACTACAACATGCGGCAACATGGATCAATCTCAAATATACTAAAGTAAAGAAACCAGGCCAAAAAAAATTACATGTATGGTTCCATGTATATAAAAGTCTAGAAAATGCAAAGTAGGGTAGGAGGATTACAAAAGGACAAGAGGGAACTTTTCAGGGTGATGAAAAGATATGTTCATTATCTTGATTGTGCTGATGGTTTCTCAAGTGTATGTCAAATTGTGTACCTTAAATATGTGTGGTTTATTGTACTTCAATTATACCTCAACAAAACTGGAGGGAGAAAGCATATGTAGCAGAATGTTAAAAAGGGGAGGGGGCAAAAGACTTGAACAAACACTTCACAAAAGAAGGTATACATAACGATTAGCAATCATACAAAAAGCAAACAATAAAGCACATTAACAATTTTTAAAGATATATACAAATGGCCAAATAGCACGTGAAAAGATACTTAACATCATTAGTCACCAGGGAAATGCAAATTAAAACCACAATGATATGGTGTTTCATGCCCACTGGAGTGGCTAAAATGCAAGAGACCGACCATACAAGTGCTCTGAGGATGTGGAGCAACCAGAACCCTCATATGTTGCTGGTGAGAGTGTAAAATGGCACAGCCACTTTGAAAAATAATTTGGCAGTTTCTTTTAGAGTTAAACAGACAGATTGACCATATAACTCAGCAATCCCATTTGGGTATTTACCGAAGAGAAGTAAAAATATATGTCAGCACAAAGACTTGTATGCAAAAGTTCATACCAGTTTATTCATAATAGCCAACTGGAAGCAAACCAAATCAACTGGTGAATGGATAAATAATTTGTTTATTATTACTGCACTACTGAGCAATAAAAAGGAACAAACTACTAATTTACCCAGCAACATAAAGGAATCTCAAAACTATTATGCTGAGTGAAAGAAGCTAGACACGAAAGAATACATGCTGTTATGATTCCATTTATGTGAGGTGCTTGAGTAGGAAAACTCATCTCTAGAGACCAAAAGCAGATCAGTGCTTGCCTGGGATGGGAGGATGAGGAGATAGACCTCAAAGAGGCACAGGGAGCTTTTTGGAAGGTGATACAAATGTCCTAAATCTTGGCTGGAGTGGTGGCTACACAAATGTATACTTTGGTCAACGCTCATCAAACAGGTGCCTTTTGTTTTTAATGTCTTAATAGTTTATAACACTATGGGGTTTTAGCTGTACATTATTGTTTGTCCGTCACCATGTGGATGTAACCCTTTACCCCTTGTGCCCACCCCCCACCCCCCCTTCCCCTTGGTAACCACCAATCAGTTCTCTCTGTCCGTGTGTTCATTTATATTCCATATATGAGTGAGTTCATGCAGTGTCTGTCCTTCTCTCTCTGGCTTATTTCACTTAACATAATACCCTCTAGGTCCATCCATGTTGTTGCAAATGGGACAATTGTGTCTTTTTTTTACAGCTGAGTAGTATTCCATTCTGTGTATATATCACATCTTCTTTAACCAATCATCAGTCAAGGGACACTTGGGTTGCTTCCACTTCTTGGCTATAGTGAATAATGCTGCAATGAACATAGGGGTGCATAAGCCTCTTGTGATGGTTGATTTCATGTCCATTGTGTGGATGCCCAAGAGTGGGATTGCTGGATCATACGGTATTTCTATTTTTAATTTTTTGAGGACTCTCCATACTGTTTTCCATAGAGGCTGCACCAGTTTGCATTCCCACCAGCAGTGAATGAGGGTCCCCGTTTCTCCACAACCTCTCCAGCATTTGTTGTTATTTGTCTTTGTGATTATAGCCATTCTAACAGGTGTAAGGTGATATCTTAGTGTAGTTTTGATTTGCATTTCCCTGATAATTAGTGATGTTGAACATCTTTTCATGTGTCTATTGGCCATCTGTATCTCTTCCTTGGAAAAATGTCTTTTCATATCCTCTGCCCATTTTTTGATCGGGTTGTTTGTTTTTTTGTTGCTCAGTTGTATGAGATCTTTATATATTACTGAGATTAATCACTTGTCGGACAAACGATTTGCGAATATTTTCTCCCAGCTGGTGGGTTGTCTATTCATTTTGATCCTGGTTTTGTTTGCCTTGTAGAAGCTCTTTAGTCTGATGAGGTCCCACTTGTTTATTTTTTCTTCTGTTTCCCTTGTCCGAGTAGACATGGAATCTGAAAGGATCCCTTTATGTCCAATCTCAATTAGTGTACTGCCTATATTTTCTTCCAGGAGTTTTATAGTTTCAGGTCTCACTTTCAGGTCCTTGATCCATTTTGAATTGATTTTTGTATATGGCCATAGGAGATGGTCTACTTTCATTCTTTTGCATGTTGCTGTCCAATTTTCCCAGCACCATTTATTGAAGAGACTTCCCTCTCTCCATTGTTTGTTCTTGGCTCCTTTGTTGAAGATTAGCTGTCCATAGGTGTATGGTTTTATTTCTGGGCTTTCAATTCTATTCCATTGATCTGTGTGTCTATTTTTGTACCAGTACCATGCTGTTTTGATTACTATAGCTCTATAGTATATTTTGAAATCAGGGATTGTGATGCCTCCAGCTTTGTTCTTTTTTTTCAGAATTGCTTTAGCTATTCAGGGTCTTTTGTTGCCCCATACGAATTTCAGTAGTTTTTGTTCTATTACTGTGAAGAATGACATTGGGATTCTGATTGGAATTGCATTGAATTTGTAGATTGCTTTAGGTAGAATGGACATTTTAACTATCTTTATTCTTCCAATCCATGTGCATGGAATATTTTTCCATTTCTTTATGTCTTCCTCGATTTCTTTCAATAGTGTCTTATAGTTTTCATTGTATAGGTCTTTCACCTCCTTGGTTAAATTTATTCCCAGATATTTTATTCTTTTTGTTGCAATTATAAATGGGATTTTCTTTTTGAGTTCTCTTTCTGTTGGTTCATCGTTAGTGTATAGAAATGCAATTGATTTTTGTAAGTTGATTTTATACCCTGCCACTTTACTGTAGTTGTTGATTATTTCTAGTAGTTTTCCAATGGAATTTTTTGGGTTTTCTATGTATAAGATCATGTCGTCTGCAAATAATGAGAGTTTCACTTCATTGCCTATTTGGAGTCCTTTTATTCCTTTTTCTTGCCTAATTGCTCTGGCCAGAACTTCCAGTACTGTGTTGAATAAGAGCTGTGAGAGTGGGCACCCTTGTCTTGTTCCTGTCCTCAAAGGAATGGCTTTCAGTTTTTCCCCGTTGAGTAGGATGTTTGCTGTAGGTTTGTCATATATGGCCCTTATTATGTTGAGGTACTTTCCTTCTATACCCATTTTGTTGAGAGTTTTTATCATAAATGGATGTTGGATCTTGTCGATTGCCTTCTCTGCATCGATTGAGATGATCATGTGGTTTATTACTCTTCATTTTGTTAATGTGGTGTATCACGTTGATTGATTTGCAGATGTTCAACCATCCCTGTTTCCCTGGTATAAATCCCGCTTGGTCATGGTGTATGATCTTTTTGATGTATTGCTGTATTCGGTTTGCCAATATTTTGTTGAGGATTTTTGCATCTATGTTCATCAGTGATATTGGCTTGTAGTTTTCCTTCTTTGTATTGTCCTTATCTGCTTTGGTATTGGGATGGTGTTGGCCTCATAGAATGTGTTGGGAAGTATTCCATCTTCCTCTGTTTTTTGGAATAGTTTGAGAAGGATAGGTGCTAAATCTTCTTTGAATGTTCAAACAGGTGCCTTTTAATGCATGCAATTTATACTTCAATGATGTAGACTGAAAAAAATTGTCTAATTTATTGCTGCCATTTTTATTTCTCTGATTAGAGTGAGGCTGAACATTTTCCCATGGATTTATTGACCTCCCAAAACCTTTTGAGCTTTGTGGTGGTTCTGTCTATGGATAGAAATGATCGCACTTTCCCTGACCTCCAGGTTGTGCCTCTATGACATGACCCAGTCCCAAGTGACCCTGATGGCTCAGCATGGATCTGACCAGCACCAGATCCTCGTCAGTACCAAGCTGGTGGAGCCATTCCAAGCCCAGGTGGGCTCCCTGTACACTGTCCTTGGGGAGCTTGAGCACCAGAAGGGTAAGTCATGACCTCACACACCATTTTCTACTCTGGGTCCTGAGTGGGTCATCTTTTAGGTGACTCAGTTAGGACTGTGCCTGGCTTGTGACCCAACAGGAGTCCCTCATTGAGGTTAACATTCCTTCCAAATCAGCCCACAAATTCATGGATTCGTGGGAGTCAGACGTGATGGGGCTTAGACTGGACCTGCCATGGGGAAGCAAGAAAGAGGGGAGAGAGACCATTAATTTCTGAAGACCTGCAACCTGCCAGGCCTGGTACCAGGTGGTTTGCTTAAATCTTTTTGAATCTGCCCCCCAGCCCTTAATCTATCTTATTATTGCTATTTCATAGATGAGAAAACCTGGGCTTAGAGAGGATGGGGCTGGAATAACAGGCCAGGAAGTCAGGGTTAAGAGAAATAGAACACAAGGGAAGAAATAAAAGCAACCCGCCATTGAGAGTTGAAGGTTGCTCTTTAAAACCTGGGCCATTTTCCTTTCCACGGTTGATTTCATACCATATAATGTTGCATCTGGTTGTTTTAGCTTAACATTATATCATAAGCATTTCCTCATGTCTTTAAAATTTTTCTAGATATAGTGTGTAATGGCTATATAACATTTTACAAATTAGATGTGTATCCTAATTCACACAGCCCTTGGACATTTATGTTGTTTCCATTTTTTGCTTTTATTAATACACTGTACATTTATTGATGAAAGAAACTGTGGTATATTCAGTCAATAGAATATTATGCAGCCATTAAAAACGGTGTTATCAGGGCTGGCCCAGTGGTGTAGTGGTTAAGTTGCGTGTTCCGCGTTGGTGGCCCGGGGTTCGCAGGTTCAGATCCCGGGCACAGATGTACGCGCTGCTCATCAAGCCATGATGTGGTGGCATCCATATACAAAATAGAGGAAGATGGGCAGAGATGTTAGTGCCGGTTTTGCTCATCAAAAAGAGGAAGATTGGCAACAGATGTTAGCTCAGGGCCAGTCTTCCTCACATACAAAAAAATGCTGTTATAAATTTATATCAATTGACATGAAAAGATGTTCACAATATCTTACTAAGAAAAAGCAGTTTACAAAACAATATGTATCGTATGATCTCATTTTTGTTTAATATACATTTTTTATGTACATAAAATTTTGAAAGATTATTTACCAAAATGTTAATAGTAGTTATTTCTAGATGGTGGGATTGTGGGATTCCTTTTACTTTTTAGAGCATTTTACAGTGAAAATGTATTGCTTTTATAGCTAGAAGGGAAACAAGGTTAAAACAAATCTATCTTATCTATTAAAAATGCTGCTTAATATCCTTGTGCTCTAATCTTTGTCCATTTTCTGATTATTTTTTTAGGGTAGTTTCCTAAGCATAGAAGTGCTCCCTTAAAGGATACTAACATTCATTTTTCTTGATTTACACTACTAACTTACTTTCCAAAGGTCACAGTGGTTTTTAACTTTGGATGAAATGCACTAGAAAAAAAAATGGATTTAAATAGTGCTCACTTTAATTATATTTGATTTAATAGGAAAGTTAACATTTAACTTTTAAGTTAAGCTCAGGCTTAAGCCTTTGAGCTCACAGAGTTCCTGCCTTCATAATCGATTTGAGAGAGGTATCAGGAGGAGGGGTGAGGACGGGGACAAAGAGCCTCTCCCTAAATAGTTTTCACCTTGACTACAGCCCAAGTCACGTGAGGCTTCCTCTTGCCCTCCTAGCCCCTGCAGTGAATCTGGGAGCCCTCAGGAGCCCACTGCCCAGTATCTGGAGCTCTCAGGCTCAATTGCAACCGGAGAGGGGTTGAAACTAAGGTGGGACAGCAGGCTAGGATGAGGGCAGGACCTGGAGTGGACATTTAGAATTATGTGTGGGAAGAAAATTGGAAAAAACTTTAAAGTATAACTTCAACCCATATAATTTTTTAATTTAATGTTTTCAAATCAAACATGCATGAAAGTAGAATGGTAGACTTAGCCTCCATGTACCCATCACCCAGATTCTGCCATGGTCCACATTCCACTGTTCTGTATCACCACTGCCCATGTTTATTTATTTATTTTGCTGGTGGTGTTCCTGCACAAAGGGCAGGATCTGCTCACCACAAGACAAAAGCCAATTGTCAAGAGGCAAGATGGTGGAAAAAAAGAAAGGGTTTATTACAGCTTGCTCGCAAGAGCGAATATGGCTGACTAATGTCTTAAAGTACCATCTTACAGAACAAAGACTGCAAGCCACTTATATTGGGGCTGGTCGCTGGGTTGGGGAGGCATCTAGCCTTAGTTCCTGGCAGTCTTTTGTTTTACTTGATATGCAGAGACCAGAGCAACGCCCTATACCCTGATCTTTTGGTTGTCATTGATGATGGCTATCAGCATAGACTCTCTGCTGGGGGGTCATCACATTCCTAAGGAACTCAAAAGAACAACGTTGTCAACTTATAGCAGCTGGGAGGGGCCATAAAATCTACAGAGCATGTCTGGGCTAGTTAATCAGAGGTCACTCAAAGTTACAATACAGTTTATTTTCTACAATATGTCTTCCCTTATGTCAACTTTGTGTTGAGCAGGTATTAATTCCCCCCTTTTGTTGTTTCATCCCTCAATCTTGAGGGGCATCTACTGTTCCATCTTATTGAACCAGTCTCTTAGTAAAATGGTGATGCAGGTGGGCTCCCAAAGTTAGGCCTATATTGTGGAAGCAAATAACCAGGTGGTTAATAAGACAAAAGAAAAGCAAAGTTAATGGTGGGAGCAAATTATAAAGCAGTTTCTGAGTCCAGGGTACAGCCAGTCAAAAAGATTCCTAGATGTCATAGTCAAAGCATCTTTTGCAGTTTGAAATGTGTCTGATGATGTCATCGGGTATTCGGGTACCTTTCTGAGTGACGTATATAGCAACAGACATGAATCTCTCTTAAGTTTATATCAAGTCCATCAGCTTCAGTTTGCAAGGCTTCAGGAAAAAGGTCAGCTTCAGTTCTCTGTGATTCCAAATGAAAATGATGGAAAAAAAATTGAAAACGTTAGTTGGAGATTTGTAGCCAGATATTTCAGGAGGCTAGAAGGATTCAGGATCCAGTCCAGTTTACAGGGAGAAAGCGAAAAAACCCTCAAAGATAGTTAACAGAACTAAGATCTAATATCCACAAATGTGTACTATAGTTTCCACTGAAATAATTTTTCTCTCTAAAATCACCCTCATTTTTACCAAAGATAGCCAAATTAAGACTAATTAGTTTGTAAAATAAGTCTAGTTTCAATAAACTTGGCCCAATTATTTACATAAGCACAGCAAGAATATAGTAATTGATCATATAGGCGGTTTTAGATCTGCTTTGCTGGAACTTTTTATAAGGGATCTCAGATGGAACTTCAAAGGCCTCTCGAGGCCAGGAAAGCCAAGCCAGGATTTTGTGCTCTGCCTGCAATATCTACAAATTTGGGTGAATTCATCTCTTCTTTTGAGGTTCCCCAAAATATTGAGGTTCCAGGCACGTGCCAGATGAGTGACCTTCCTTACTTATCCAGTAAGGCTGCTGTTTGGAACGCTGTACAGAAGGTACCAAGCCAACATTTCCACATGGGTTTATTCCATAAAGTCCAATCTTTGTCTCTCACAACTGTCTTGTCATATCTGAGACTGTATGCTTTTCAAATATGACATCCCAGCTTTGGTAATATAACCAATGTTTCCAATTGTGTCCTGTAATAAGGAGAACAGATTCTTACTGAACTTATGCAAATAACTATATTGCCATGAAATCAGAGTATTCACTTACTAAGAGTTTCCAAATTCTGGAGGGATCAGGTAGAGAGAAAAAGATAAATGTCTCAATTCTGCTTCCAAAGGCATAATTCACCAAATTGCTAAAGCCAATTAGCTTTAGAGAAAAGAGAAAAAGTTTTCCTTAAGTCTGAAAAAAAACCCAAAATATTAAAAAAATCAATATTTCAAAATAAGAATCATAAAAATTGTAATCATCCTCATCAGTTCATTCAGTCCTGTGTGATAGATTCCTGATCTTAATCTTCTGCTAGCAGTTTCATAAAATCATCAGTTTCTCCATTAGAGTTCTGTAATTTCTTACTGAGTTCAGATGATCTGAAAGTTTGTTGGAAACCTGTGTTCTAGAGTAAACGTCATAGTCCTGTCCATGAATCTCTCTGAAGATGAAACATATATGCAAAAGTATCAGAGAAAAACTGTCTGTAAATAACAAAAGATTTAAAAATGACAATTGACAAACTTGGTTATTTTTGTGACATATTTAAAATAATAACCAGAGCCAGACTGGTAACCAGGACAGATCAGGATTTTAGGAACGTTATATAATAATTTTTTAAAAAATCACTTAGACCAATAACATTTACCCACACAATACCACCTAAGAAGATTTATCATTACTTATTTGACAGGGCTTCCCATGTAATTTAACACACCAAATAAGTCTAATTAGTTTAGTAAGGGAGCAAATTTGAGAAGTCCCAGGGCCCTTTGAAAGTTCTCAAAGAAAAAAAAGTCAAAAGAGAGATTTTATTCAGGATTTGCATGTTTTTCTTTTCTTTTGGGTAAACTTACTTAAAGGTAAAGAAAAACCTTATCACCTGTGATTAAAGACCTGATAAAAACAATACAGGAAGTTTATTTTGATAAAACACAAAAACCTACCCTTCTGGTAAACTGCTCAAAGAAAAGACCTTTCAAAATCTCGTTACCAAGAGCAGGCTAAAAGTTCAAGAAAATTAAATTATCCTTTTTTTTTTTTTGTGTGTGGGGAAGACCAGCCCTGAGCTAACATCCATTGCCAATCCTCACCCCCTTTTTTTTTTTTGCTGAGGAAGAGTGGCCCTGGGCTAACATCCGTGCCCATCTTCCTCCACTTTATATGGGACACCGCCACGGCACGGCTGACAGGCAGTGCGTCGGCAGGCGCCCAGGATCCGAACTCGCGAACCCCGGGCTGCCAAGCGCGAACTAAACCGCTGCGCCACCAGACGGCCCCTAAATTATCCTTTTAAGAGAAAGAGAAAACCAAATTTTAATTTTGTACCAGTTTACTTTTTGACATTAGAACTCATTTACTAATTGGATATATTTTAATCTTAGCCAACTTGACCATGTATAAAACTCCTCAGAGTTTTACTTTCACAAACTTTCCGTCACTTACTTTTACATTCAGAATTTTTCCCATGCCTTCTTTTTTCCGTCTAGTACTTTAGGACAGATTTATCTTTCTTAACCAAACAAACAAAAATATTTCCATTCTTAATACCTTTTTACTGAAAACATATCTTACTCTCCTTGAATGCAAACATATTTTCCATAATTTTTAGTAGCTTTAACCACATATTAGAATTTTTAACGCTTAGAAACCTTAATTTTTAAGTAAAAACTAAGAAGTAAGCAATTAGAAACTTTCTTTTATATTAGCATTCTGCAGCCTAACAAACCTACAAACACTTTTCACAATTTCTGGAAACATGTTACTTTATAGTACAATCTTAATGAAACACAAGACATGTTTACCAATAGACCCCAAAACACCATTTAGTTTTTGTGTATTAAGAAGCCAAAAGTCGATAAACTTATAATTAATGGCTAATATTTTATCCTATTTGGAAATGACCCAGGTATTCAATGAATTTTTATCATTCAATGTAACCTAGCAAAACTTTCAAAGTTCAAGTTACCAAAGAGATTTTGGAAGCTAATTTTAAGAACACATCACAAACTGTAATTATTGCTAAAAGTTTATCTATAAACTATAAATCACTTACATCTAAATCATTTGTTCCCAAAAAGTATGCTTTAGATTACCCAAGAAAACTTCATGAGACATCGGACAAAATCAGCTATGATTTAAAGATATTATTTTGCT
This sequence comes from Tapirus indicus, assembly GCA_031878705.1. NCBI lineage: Eukaryota > Metazoa > Chordata > Mammalia > Perissodactyla > Tapiridae > Tapirus > Tapirus indicus. The sequence continues at coordinate 54,822,975 of CM062932.1, forward strand.
GACAAATTAATAACAGGGATAACAGGGATGTCCTGTTGATTGAAACACGCCTATTTCAATCAAACCAACAAACTTAAACCAGCTTTCATTTACCAAAGATTATTTCATATCACGTTAACTTGAAAGACATTTGGATTAGCTGCATTTAGAAATCATTTTTGTAAGCACTCACTTTAAGCCAATTAAACAGAGCTCTTAATTTTAGCCATACCATCCAGAGGTAAAATATCACACACACACACACAACACACATACAGACACACACTCACAGAGATTCCGCAGCTATTGTTTTAAAATTACTGTCATGAATCAGGTGCAGTAACACAAAGTTCCCTAGTCACAAATCCAAATCTTGCCCCAAGCTTCCTCCACGATCATTTATGGAGGAGACACTCAAGACGCCAGACCCCTGGCAAGGGCACTCCCATGGTCACTTTCTCTGGCCCTTTTACCTTTTTTTTCCTCAGCTCCAGGAACCAGTGAGGAGCTAGATAGCAGCTCCCGGAGAGGCAAGATGATAATCCTCCTTGAGATAGAGGAACTGGGTAGAATCTGAACTACCTCTAGAGCTGCCCCCACCCAGTCCTACAAGGATTTTCTTTAAGGACAATTGCTGTTAACCTCTCAGAAACTGGGCTGCAACTCAAATGACACCATCGGTTCATCTACCTGTCCAACTACATCACAAAGGCACAAAGAAACCACTCAAGTTTTCCCCAAGATGGAGTTTCTGCGGCACAAACATCCAATAGAAAGTGTTTCCAATTAGTTAAAATGCACCAGAGGGCTGAGCATCTCCATGGCAATCAAGCTGGTGTCCGATGGACAGCAGGCCAGAGAAGGGTGCAGAGCCCAACTGCAGGCGTCAATATAGCTGTAAGATTTAGTCAAGTCCCACCCAGTCCGGGCACTTAGTCCCTGAGCCAGCACAAGGTGAGCCAGGGAGGCAAGAGGCAAAAGCCTGGAGCGGGCTGGGGTCCGGGTCTCCCAACACTGGGGTTGAGAGTTAAGTCCCTGGCAAAAGCTTTTAAGTTTTTGACCTTACAGAAGGTCTAGGGTTCTGCTCAGGTCCAGCCCGAACTTAATCTTGACTTGGTGACAACAGAGGAGGTGATGAAATGAAACAAAGAAGGGAAAGGGGATCAGGCCTCACCCTCATGGCCTCTTCCCAAGGATTATCAAGATAAGGGCCACACAAACAACAGTTCCCCTGCTGGGGTAGACAACTCCCACAAGACAGTTTACAGAATAAATTACAGATCTCCTGTCTCCATAACTGACTCAGTAGGCGCCTAAAATACTCAACAGGTTCTTGACCAGGAGTCAAAACAGGATTCCAGATTGTCAGTCAAATGACTGATCCAGGAGCCAACCCGGAATCAGTCCAAAACCAAATGAGAGCTCCCAGAGGTAAAGCTCGGACTCTCCAAAACCAGCCAGAGGAGAGCTCCTAGGGGTGGAACGCAGACTCTCCGAAACCAGAAACTGCAGCCTTGTCAGTCAAAGAACTGACCCACAGGTCAACCTGGAATCACTCCACGTGCCCAAACAGATTAACAGGGCACCTCTCTTGGGGTCGCCGGGGTGATCAGCCCCAGAAACCAGAGGAGGGCTCCCAGGGTGGAGCCTGTGACTCTTTAAAGATTTATTTCTCAATTTGAAAGCTCAAAAGGAGCCCAAGATGACCACCATAACTTTAAATTATCCCGGGTTATTTGCCAGCTGTTTACAGTTATCCCCATTTTGAGGGGGCTTTTATCAAGGTGGCCTCAACAAACAAGATCTTTCTAGGGAAAGGTGTTTAAGATCTGATGGTGTGCTTATGGAAACAGCTCCCCGGAGAACAATCAAGGGGTGGGCTCCTTCCCTTACGTGTTCTGGCACCCACAAAGTTCAGGTGACTTAAGCCCCGGACGAGCTGCCGATTGCCTCACCACGAACAATGAGGGCCCAGTAAGATGTGTTCTCCAGGTGGGGTCCCTGTGAGGCCGTACGTCATGGGCAGACACCCGGACACCTTTGTAAAGTCCCCAGTCACCTGGGAATGTTCTGAAGGACCAGAGGGAACAGTGCCTCTTTTCTTCAGAGTCGGAAGACCCTCATAAGATTAGTCTAAAAGGCAGTTTGTTACGGTCACCGAGAAATTCAGTCCCCAAGCAGCCAATTTTAGCAAATAACACAGTCAAACAAAGACAAACATGAACAGACACCAAAATGCAATATTTTGGGACTCTAGCCCAGGGTACTCTGGGACTCTAACCCAGAGCTTGGAGCTTTTTTTTTTTTTTTTACTTTCCATGTATTTCTTATTTATTTATTAAGACAAACTATTCCTTAGCCCAAATATTCATGTTTCATAGTTCAGGAACACAGGTCAGAGTGACAAACTTCCATGGAACTCAACCCAAAGAAATTCTTTACATTCCAATATCACTTTGCACTCTGAAAGATACCAGCCTTCCTCATCTCCTCAAAGTCTTTCATGGAATCATAATTTCTGTAGAAATCTGCATATGCCTTCTTTCTTGGTTCAGCCACAGCGAACTTATAGAAAGATGCAACCCCCAGGGAAACAATGAATGCTCCAACAATATGAAATCGCAGACGCTTGGCCAGAAGGCCACGCATCTGGGGTTTCGTCAAAGCACTGGAAACCATGGTAGTTATTCTCCTCAACACCAGCGTCCTTCCTGACTGATGGAGAAATGGACGACCCAGAGCTTGGAGCTTTAACCCAATCTTTCTGAGTGCCTGAGTGGCTGTAAACCTTTATATTGTCTCCCACAATCCTAGCCTTGGGACTCCAACCCAGCAACCAAATCTCACCAGGAGGGCCTCTAACCCACTCTTCTGATGAGATTTTAGACAGTTAGGGCACAGGCACATTTCAACAAGGTCGCTCACCCAAACCCAAAGAGACATCTCATCCTGGAGCTCCTTACAGACACAGACAAGCCAGACACCATGCCACTGAACCTGTTCCTAGATTCTGGGTGAAGTCCTATACCTCTTCCCACTCTGGCAGGGTACCCTATTAACCAGGTGGTCCCCCTTCTCAAAGAGGGGACTCCAGATGGAGGGGAAGGAAAATTCTCAGTGGTGCACTGCGGAGGTGACTTAGCCTACTCCAGATGTGAGCCCTTCAACCCACCAGAAGTAGCCGTTTCTCTTTCCACCATAGAGAGGTTAGGAGGCAGCCAGCGTCAGCTTGGGAGGGCAGGAAGGCCAGGTCCCCGAGACAAAGAGAGCCTCGGCAGCCACTAGGGACTTACCCAACAGGTCACCCGTCCGAGGTCGGCTGGCCACGAGCAGGACTTAACATCCTGGCGGAGTTGCCAGATTTCTGTTACCTTACAAAGAGCACGATCCGCTAGCGGCAAGACAAAAGCCAATCATCAAGAGGCAAGGTGGTGGAAAAAAAGAAAGAGTTTATTACAGCTTGCCAGCAAGAGGGAAGATGGCCGACTAATGTCTCAAAGAACCATCTTACAGAACAAAGACTGCAAGCCACTTATATTGGGGCTGGTCTCTGGATGGGGGAGGCATCTGTTCTCAGGGTGGGGCTTCCATCTAGTCTTAGTTCCTGGCAGTTTTTCGTTTTACTTGATTTGCAGAGACCAGAGCAACGCCCTGTACCCTGATCTTTTGGTTGTCCTTGATGATGGCTGTCAGCATAGACTCTCTGCCCAGGGGTCATCCCATTCCTAAGGAACTCAAAAGAACAAAGTTGTCAACTTATAGCAGCTGGGAGGGGCCGTAAAATCTACAGAGCATGTCTGGGCTAGTTAATCAGAGGTCATTCAAAGTTACGATACAGTTTCTTTTCTACAATATGGCTTCCCTTATGTCAACCTTGTGTTGAGCCATTATCAGCGTATGTTAGAGCAAATCTGACGTCATTTCATTACCACAATCTAACGTTACCACAATCATGTCCAACAAAATTAATGGCTTTTCCTTAATATAATTGAATACTTAATCTCATTTTCACTAGCTCCCAACCCCCCAAATGGCTTTTTACATTTGGTTAGTTCAAATCAGGATCCAAACAAAGTCCATACATTGCGTTTGGGTTACATATCCCAAGTCTCTGTAACAGTTCTGTCTTCCTTTTTCTTAATGCCATTTCTTGGAGAACTTGGGTCTGGAATTGATTGATTGCTTCCTCCTGGTTGCATTAAAGCTGCTCCTCTTTCCCTTGAATCTATCCTGTCTTCTTCTGAATGGATTCTGTTTCAGGGAAACCACATGGTTGATGAGGGAAGGTTCTTTAGAGATGAACCACAGTGAATAAATGCAGGAGAAATGATTAAATTCAAAAGTCACCTCTTCAAAAGCCCTGATGAAATCATAAATCCAGGCAGCACTATCACTGGCTGCTAAGATCGTTAGGTGGAAGGTCGACGGAAACGTGGTGTGTAGAGATCAGGACCCCAAGAACACCCGGGCCTGCCTGACCAAACCACACATGACCCCACGCACAACAATCCGGCGTGTGCCTCCGCTGGGATGCACTGGGAAGGCACCACTCTGAAGTACCTCCCCCCCGACCAAAAAAGGAAAAAAAGATTGAACTTGATCAAGTCTCAGATCAAGCAGCATTCTTCCCAGCTCTGGCTGATTCACCATTTTTCATTATTTTCTTCACAATCTGTATTTTTTTTTCTTTCCTAAAAAAATTTTTTCCCTAAGTTTCTAATTTCTAAGTAATATGTGCTTATCATTCACGACTGACACAAGGAAAGAAAGACGATGATGAGGAGGGAGGGGCAGAGTGTGGGCTCAGTCTGGAAGTGGCCACTGCCCTTTAGCCTGGGCACAGTGTGGCTGCTTTCACAACTCCCTCTCTGCCTGTCTGGCCAGGTCCTAAGTCCTGTGGGGACACAAAGGTCAATCAGATACAGGCTCTGCCCTGTGGCAAGGTTGGCAGTTATGAGGACAGACAAGAGGCCACCTAAAGACACATTTGTAAAATTTTTGCACATAGAGCTAAGTCAGGAGGCCAAAAAGGTGAAGAAGTGGCAGCTGTGTGCAGGAACTCGCTGGCTGTGACACCTTCTTTGGGCATCATCCTAGGACCCGAGGGCTTCCTGTCCAGGCCCTAAGGTGTTGGGGCACAGCCTTTCCCCAGCTCTGCTCCAGAGTCCCAAATAGAACTCCCAGGCTGAAAGTTACCACCTGCAGCAGGAGACTGCCCCAGAGCTCTCACCGTAAAGCCCACCCTGGTCTGGTTTTCTTCCACCTGACCACTGTTTCCTGCCTTCCATAAGCCTTCTTTTTGTGTCCTCTGGAACCTTTGCTCCTTCATCTTCAAGCCTCTTTATTATGCTCTCACCTTCTCTGGGACTTGCCTGAAACCTGGCTTTTTCCTAGGAAAGCAATTGCCGTCCCACCCTCCTGTGGGACCTTGTCAGCCTCCCAAGCTGTCCACACCACAGAACCCAGAGGTGTGGCCGGAATCCTGCTGGCTTTTCAGGTTTGTCACTGGACACCTTTCTCCTCTGTGGCAGGCCAGTTCTGTCACCATGTACCGCTGCCCCACTTCTGCCTCCCACACCCATGGCCACACCCAGAACTGCCCCACTTCTGCTACCTGAAACTGCAGCGGTTCCACCCTCAGTATCTTTCCGCCCTCTCCCTCTTCATCCCCATCAGGACCCACGGACTTTGGACTCCTCTGTTTTCTCCCACCTTCTCTCTCCCATTTGCCTTCCTCCCCTCCAGCTGGACCTCACTATCATTTCAACCACTTTCCTGGCAGAAGTTTCAGCCTCTTGCCTTCCATCACTCCTGCCTGATGAAACCTGTCGACGCAAAATAACCAGTAGCCATTCTATAGATGAGAGAAATAAGGTGAGTTTACTTGAGCCACTGTGAGGATTATAACCCGGGAAGGCCTTAGAAAGCGTTCCGGAGAGGCATTGTTTTCAGTACAGTCTTTTATCTGTTTAGAACAAACATACATTAAATACACCCAGGATACATTTTCGTCAAAATTTTAAAGAGGTATTCAGTTGCAGATTAGCAGGTCAACATGACCATAATGTGAGGAAAGGGACTAATCAGGCAATACCAATAGGGTGTTACCAATAGGGTGTTACTTGTAGGAGGGGAAGTATGCATTCTTCAGGGAGTGCATTCTTTACTTTAATGGTTAAGCAGATGTACAATGTCTGTTTGATAGGCCGTAAGTCAGGCTTTTTAGTTCAAGCCAAGTCAGTTTTGAACCCAAATAGATACCCCATATACCTCACTATGTGAGAATCTCTTGTCAAGCCCTGACCTCCACCCTCTGAGGTCCCACCTGACTCTTGGTGGAGAAAGTGCACAAAGCTCCTTGGATTCCTAGCACGGTGATTTCATGGTCTCTTATCTCACTGGGGCCCTCCATGCTGCCTAGAAATCCTTCCACATGTCCCAGTCAGTCCCCTCTCCCACGATCCACAACAGCTATTTCAGGCATTCATCTGTCACACAAGATCTCCTACTTCATCACCTCCCCTGTCCTTTTCAGCAAAACCTCATCTCCTACATCCCAAGTAAAACTGAGGCCAGCGCAGTCCCTCCTCCTAAAGTTATATGCAGCCACACCCATCAGTAGTTCCTTTCTTCTAGTTTGGAGGGAGAGGGGTCCCTCCTGCCTGAGGCACAGCCCCTGTGCTGTGACCCATGGCCTGTCCTCCCACAGGACTTTGCTCTCTCCACTGAATCCTTACCAAAGGTTCTTCCCTCTCAGTATATAAAGCACTCAAGCCCATTCTACATTAAAATATTAACAATAATAATGTCATCTTCTGCTCTATATCCCCACCTAGCTATGCCCCTCCCTCCCTTCACAAACTGTCTAAAAGATAATCTTTCCTCCATTTCACCCCTTCTTACCTCCTACTCACACCTCAACCCACTGTGTTCTGACTGCTCTTTGTAACTCAGTCCCTTCTCCTTTTCTCTGGGCTCTTTGTATCTTTGCAAGAAGAAATTCCTCTCAATGACTATTTCTCTAGCTATCTTGTTCATAAACTCTTTTCTTCCTTCCCTGCAGCGCTTCTTCAAATAGTGTTCTTTTCATTCCATTTACACGGACATTTTGCAGATGAACTAACAGAATTGCCCAGTTTTCCCTGTGATTATCATATTTCTAAAGCCCACTTCCATATTTAATAACTTTTTTCATTGACAGGGAGAAACAACATGTCCCACTTTATAAATGTAGAAGGGAGGGTTTCCCCAGCCTGAGGGGAAGAAAGAGCTGACAGGCATTAATGGAAAGAAAGTTCTGTGGAATTAAGTCAAATAACTAAGAAAATATTCATACACAAAGTTTGGAAACATTTGACATAGGATCCTATTTCGAGATGTTTAACTGCAAGTTAGAGATCTCTGATTTTTTGCTTGCTTCCCCCGTGTCATCCTGAACACGTGCAGCTGCTCTGTGAAAACTCTTTAGGGCCACATGTGCCAGCAGAAAAGGTCTAGGCCTCTCACTGCCAAGTGAAGTTTAGGCAAATGTCCTTTTTGACTGATCAGTATAGATAACCCAGCTATTCCAGAAGAGCCCTGAATGATGATCTACACTGATCAACAGATCCAGATATTGTCACAGTCCACTACACTGTAGGCCATCCAGTCTCTGCAGCCCAGCACTGGGCCAGCAGAAGCAGACGACACACAGGCAACCTCATATTTCAAACAAGTTCATTTTCCCGAATTGAAGGCTGGAATCTAGACAGTCTGACACTCTGAATTCTGCCCGCAGGCTGTGTTGAATCAATAAAATGGCCTAGACTAGAAGGAAGACTGGGCGCAGACTTTATCTAACCAGAGAGCCTCTATCTTAAAACAGCATCAAAAGAAGACAGGATAATGTCCTAGAACATTGAATGTCTTCATCAGTGTGCCCAGAGAGCAGAGAGAAAGTGAATGAAAAAAATAAAATAAAAAACGCAAACTCCAGATGTCTTTCCTGTTTGATGTCACCTGAACATTGACAAACCTTTCCATAATGTATCAGGGCACTACAGTGTCTGCTGGAAGCCCCCCCAACCCCTCATCCAGGGTGGGATGACTTGCCTCTATAAGGCCAAACCCTCCCCTTGGATTTATTAAATATGGGGTTTTCCTTGCCCCGATTTCCAGTGCCAGTGGGTCCCAGAATGCCAAAGGGGCCCTTCCCTTGATACAAATGGAGAACTAGGATGATTGAGACCCCTCCTCAACCCTGGGAAATTGGGACCTACAGAGAAGGTGGCAGGGATTAAGATGACAAACGAGGGAAGCAGAGGGTACCTCTTTCTGGCCCTTCCTCCATGGGGAAGTGGAATTTTCAGGCTACCCCCTAAGTTGCAGACATGTGCCTGTAGTGCATGACAGGCCCACAGTTCTGAGGCCCGAGGGGACAAATTGCCAACATCCTAGCTGCCATCCTTCTTGCCTGCACCCTGTCAAGCATCCTGTTAAAACTCAGGACTGAGAACAAGTCGAGGGGAAACAGCTGGAATGCATCTGTAGAGTTTGTTGCTGACACTCAGTCACTGCTAGGGCCTTGATGTTTGTGTCTTTCAGACGGAGGTTGCGTGGTGAAGGCCCGGGTACTGACCTGTGTGGAAGGAATGAATCTATCCTTGTTAGAACAAGCCATCCAGGAGCAGAGGATATACCAGCAAGAGAGGGACAGCAGCCAGTAGGAAATGGCAACTCCTGGCAACTCTCCCATCCAACGTGCTCCTGAGGCCAAGCCAAGTGGAGATGCCAGAGCTGCTGCAGAGAAGACGCAGGAGCTTCCCTGGAGTGACAGCCTTTTTTGGAGCCAGAGAGAAGAGGGGAGGGGTTATTAATTTGGGATTGTGCCGGAAATGAGAGCCCAGAGAGCAGGCACCAAAGTCTGACCCCCACCCCCCACCACCAAGAGACCGCAGGAGGCCGAGCTCTGGGGCACTGGGGGCTGTGCCTTGTGTGGGGTCATGGAGGGTTCCAGAAAGTCGTCATGAATAAAGGCCCCAGCAACCAGACGTTGCAATGTGTGCACGTGGTGCAGTGCCGGCAGGGACCAGGAGGGGGAGCCCTGGAGCAGGCAGTCTGCCTGGCAGTGAGGCTGCAGGAGCACAGGGTTTCTGGTGAATTCTGGGCTGAGGGCCTGAGGGGAGGGTGCTGGGGGCACCCAGGCCCGGGTGGGGTACCCAGGATGCAGAGGGGCTGCCCCTGCCCAGGTTCTGCCCTCAGAGGAGGCCGAGGGTCCGTAAACAGGCCGAACTTAGCTCCTGGCCCTGGCTGTGCGGCCTAGGGCAGGACTGAGGCTTCAGAACGCTTCCTGACCCCTGACCTCTGCCCTGAGCTGTCTCTGGCCTCTCAGGCAGCCTTTCTGGGCAGGCTTCCACCCCAGAGCCCAAGCCTGGCTAGGCAGGGGGGGTGGGGGTGGGGGCTCTGGCCTGAGAAGTTTGGGCCCTCCTGCGCACCGTAGCCGGGCACCTTCCTGGCCGGGTAGGGACAGGAGGGCTGGGCTGGGCTGGGTGAGGGGCAGTCCTGCTCCAAGCCAGGTTCCCAGGGTTGTGCTGGAGTGGGGGACAGAGCGGGGCCTGTGCGGCCTGGCAGGCAGAGCAGGGTGAGCCCTATGGCTGCAGGCCTCAGGAGCCGGGAAGCCTGGGCGCAGGCTAGGCAGGTGCTCTGTGGAGGTTGGAGGGAGTCCCAGGGGCACTGGGCGAGGGGGCAAATGCCCCAGGTGCCGTCTGTTTCCTGGGCAGCTCTGCGGACATGGATGTGTTCCAGAAGGTAGAGAAGATCGGAGAGGGCACCTATGGGGTGGTGTATAAGGCCAAGAACAAGGAGACAGGGCAGCTTGTGGCCCTCAAGAAGATCAGGCTGGATTTGTGAGTGCTGGGACAGCCCCTGAGATCCCCACCCAGGGGTGCCCCACAGTCCGGGAGATCCCATGTCCATCCCTTGTCTCAGGGCTTTACATTCAATTCATTGTCCGAGTGCTGCCCAGTTTTACTGGGGCGGCTGCAGAGGTGCAGCCATCACTCGTCCTCACCCTGACCAGGCTTTGTCCTGGGCCCCTGGTGGTGATATGTGTGTGCCCAGGATCACAGGTGACTCCCCGGGCAGAAATGCCTTTCTTGGCTCCTGCCTCCACTGCTCTGCCCTCCTTTCCTGCAGGGAGACTGAGGGGGTCCCAAGCACCGCCATCAGGGAGATCTCCCTCCTCAAAGAGCTCAAGCACCCCAACATTGTCAGGTGAGGTGGGGAAGAGGCGGGGAAGCTGGGCCTGTTCCAGTTCACCTGGGAGCCGCATCCTGACTGGTGTTCCCCGGCCAGGCTGCTGGACGTGGTGCACAGCGAGAAAAAGCTTTACCTGGTGTTTGAGTTCCTCAGCCAGGACCTGAAGAAGTACATGGACTCCACTCCGGCCTCCGAGCTCCCCATGCACTTAGTGAAGGTACCGAGAGAAGGACGGGAAGACCAGCTAACGCCACGCCCAGCCAGCCCCGCGTCTGCTCAGCCAGCGCCTTCTCATCCTTGCTATTCCAGAGCTACCTCTTCCAGCTGCTGCAGGGGGTGAATTTCTGCCACTCTCATCGGGTCATCCACCGAGACCTGAAGCCCCAGAATCTACTCCTCAATGAGTTGGGTGCCATCAAGTTGGCTGACTTTGGATTGGCTCGAGCCTTTGGGGTACCCCTACGCACCTACACCCACGAGGTACCACAGGACAAAGGGGAGAGAAGAGCAGCCAAAGGGATGTCAACTGTGCACTCAGCCACCCTGACTGGTGCTGTTTCCTTGCCCTTACAGGTGGTGACACTGTGGTATCGTGCCCCCGAGATCCTCTTGGGCAGCAAATTCTATTCGACGGCTGTGGATGTCTGGAGCATTGGTTGCATCTTTGCAGAGATGGTAAAGAGGGACAAACGTGGCCGCAAGGAGCCCACAGGCAGGGTCCTACTGGGATGGGGGTGGGACCCTGATTCTCCTCTTAGAGGTGGATTAAGAGGTGTTTGGGACTGGCTTAAGGAGTGAGGAAGTGTTCCTTATTCCAGAAAAGGCCAGGGTTCTTCACACAGCCCTGGGAGAGATATCTTGAAGGTGCCTCCCTAATCTGGCCTCCTACCTGGTATTGGATTCTGTGTGGCAAGGGAGTGAAGCCCGCACCTTCTCCTCTTCCCCATTCCAGGTGACTCGCAGAGCCCTGTTTCCTGGTGACTCTGAGATTGACCAGCTCTTTCGTATCTTTCGTACCCTGGGGACACCCAGTGAAGCCACGTGGCCAGGGGTTACCCAGCTGCCTGACTATAAGGGTAGCTTCCCCAAGTGGACCAGGAAGGGGCTGGAGGAGATTGTCCCCAATCTGGAGCCGGAGGGCCAGGACCTGCTCATGGTAGGTACAGGTAGGAGGCAGGCGAGGGCAAGAAAGGCCTCCTGGCTCCAGTCACTCCTCCCACCAGAAGTGTCCCCTTTGTCAGCCAGCCTCTTGTGGAACCCTGGCTCCTTCTGAGTCCAAACTGGTCTCTTTTCTGACCCTTGTACACAACTGGCATAATGATTGTTCAACCTGGAGGCCTCTCCTGTGATAAGTCCAATGTTCATCTTCCCTTTTAAAACTTCTCTCTTCTAATTAGCTTTGTTTTTATGCTGTGATAATCGCCTTTCTCTTAGTTGCCTAGTGTTTTTGGTCATTTTCCTATGTGGACCTTATTACACCTTCTAAGCTGTAAGCTTCCCCAGGTAGGGACCACACCCCCTCCTGCCTCAGTGTTCCCCACAGCAGTCCCTCCTCATACGAGGCTGTTCATAACAGGCCGTTCCCTGCTGCCTGGGCCTCTGCCACAGTCCTCATTCACCCTTCCTATTGATCATCTTGACCTCTTGGGCTGGCCCAGGCCTGACCACCCAAAGCCATCCATTCTTGCCCACAAAGACTCATAGCCACATTTCTCTCTTTAATCTAGTGTTGGGTCAAAGGAAGGCAGGGCAGTATTTTCACCTTCAGGCTGTGTCTCCAGCTGTCGGGAAGTCTGTGTGTGTCTACCAACCTGATGCCGGCAGGATGGCGTAGACTTCCAACCAAGACTCTTAGTGCTCCATCCTGGCTACTCCAAGGCAGTGGGTCCTTCCACATCCTGGCTGGTTTAGGGACTCTTGAGTTCCTGCCCCACCCCAAGTATGCTCCCTGGACAGGTCTGGCCCCCACTTCCTGATATGTAGAGAGAAGTCTGTCTCAACCAGAAGTGGGAACTGGAAGCCTCAGTACGGAAGGAGAGACTGACTCAGCCTCAGTAGCCTGAAGGAGACCAGGGGTGACTCGACAGGGGTGGATTAGAACTAATTCTTTGTCCCCAGATTCTAGGAGTGTCCAGAACTGGCTCGCGAGCTGGGAGGTGGTGGCTTCATGCAGTTCTGGGTTTGAAGGCAGCACTCTGGGGCTTGGGGCCCTCCACCTGGGACCTGGGAGGGTAATTCCCCTCCAGCCCTGGCCACACCCAGGTCCAGTCTCTTTCCTCCTCCTTCTTCCTTCACAGCAACTGCTGCAGTACGACCCCAGCCGGCGGATCTCGGCCAAGGCCGCCCTCGCCCATCCATACTTCTCATCCACCGAGACCTCCCCGGACCCCCGCCAGTGTGTGCTGGAGCGTTTCTGCCGCTGAGAACATTTGAGGCCCCCGCCTCAAAGCCTCTCTCCAGCTGCTGCCCCAGCTGCCTCCCCACCCACTTCCCAAGAAAGAACATATCTGGGGAGAGAGCAAAACTCTAAGGAATTTGGCTTCAGCCATCAGAGGGCTGAGTTTGGGTTAGTCCTGCCAGCAGGTTAGCAAGTTCCTGTGTTGTTTATTGGGTTAGACGGTGCTGTTTCAAGATGGGGGCACAGAAGCTCTGTGCACAAGCGGGTACGTTAGAGACTGGGCCCCCTGGCACTGGAACAACAGGTGCTGAGAGCAGGAAGGCCGTCCCTGCCGCCTCCTGGTGTCCTTTACCTGCCGGGCCCTCAGCTGCCTGGCCAGACCCTGAGGGAAAGGGTGCCCCCTGCTGGTCTTTTTGGATTTAAAATGTTTTGGGGAAGAGTTGTGTTCCAGTTGAGAGTCCCAAGTTAAACAGGGAGCAGGGTGAGGGGGAGAGAGGACATTTTCCTGATCCCAGGGGAGGTCAGAGTGTGTGTGGCTGTTCTAAGTAGCTGTCTTGTCACATGGGATTTGCTTACGTTTGTTTGCCTCTGGCTTTAAGAGCAGGAAATAAAAGTGATGCATTCCTGAGTTTTCCAGTGTTTTTCTGCTCAAGGGGTATGCCAGGGACTTGCTGACAAGGGGGAGGTTGACAGAGGACTGGTGACAGTTCCTGGCCTGCCCTGAGGGACCCAGAGCAGAGACAGTGCAGAGGAAGGGGCCAATCCATGATCTCCTTCCATGACCTGCCGGTGTATCCCCTCCCGAGTCAGAGGAGCTGTAGCCCTCTGGAAGCACCCTGTTTCCTAGGCAGGGCCAAGTCAGTTGGCCATGTCCAATCTCCATGTGGGAAGGACCCAAGCAGTGCTGTCCCTTGTGCTCATGCCCCAGACAAATCGAGCCTGCATTCCCAAATCTGAGGGAGACACCAGGAGAATTAGTTTATTGGAAGCACTGGGGTGGGAGGGGGAACAGATCTGCTGGTCTCCGGGTCTGGGGCAACACAGTTAGGAGAGACAGCCCAACACCGCGAATGTTTGAGTAATAGGACAGCAATCAGACAGAGGGAAGACCCAACCCCTTGGATTAGACTGCTCCTGGGCAAGGGGGACATGCATCCTACCCTCCCCGTCATGCTCCAGAGGTCACACTCCCTGTGACTGCTTGGCCCCGATCAGCGCAGGGAGCGTGGTACAGTGGGGGAGGCTGAGCAGTAGCAGCGGTACCCCTCCAGCGTGGCTGGGAGGAGCAGCAGGCCGCTCAGGGGGTCTTTCCGGCAGCGCCCCATGGCCTCCTTGTAGCTCAGCCGCTCCTTGGAGATGGGGTCTGTCAAATCCTTCTCGTAGCTGGACTCATCCTGCAGGAGCTGGGCCAGCTCTTCACTGATCATTCCGGAGAGTACGGCCTGCGGGATGGGAATGCGGCCTGTCCTCTTGGGGTCGATGAGTCCCCCGGTCAGGTGCTGCACCTGCAGGTGCGGGAGCACGCTCTCCCGGGGCATCCAGCCCTTCTGGACGGCCTCGCCCACCGACAGCCTCTTCTTGGTGATGGGGTCCTCGATGCCAGTGAAGGCCTTCTGGGCGTTGAGCAGCCTCTGTGTGGAGGTATTCTCGATCAGCCCCCTCTCCAAGGCCTTGTGCACAGAGTAGCGCTCCCGGCTGAGGAGGTCCACGATGCCCCCCGTGGCCGCCTGGGCCTCCAGCAGCTTCTGCCCAGTGATGGGATCCAGCATGTTCTTGGCCACGGCCGTCTTGATGGTGCATTTGTTGTCGGTGGTTGTGTCATAGACCCCGGCAATGGGGAAGGTGTCATCGCCAAGCCCAAGAGAGAAGCCAGGGGAGAAGAAACTAGTGCTCTGTGGGGCTGGGGAGGCGAGTGGGGACTTGGAGATGATGGAGCCAATGGAGAGGGAGGAGCAGGGCTTGGTCTCCCCTGCCACGAGCAAGGCGAACTCGGAGATGGGGAGGTGGCCGTCCTTGTAGAGGTGGTACTCCTCCTTGGAGATGCGCCGGCAGCGCAGGGCAGCCTCGATGGAATACTGCTTCCCGCTCTTGCGGTCCAGGAGCACAGACTCCTCCCCACAGGGGCCCGAGGTTGTGACCTCCTCCCAGTCACACTCGAGCTCCTGCAGCTGGAGGTACTGGCCTCGATCAATGATGCCTCTCTTGTAGGCCTCATATGGGGAAATGTCCTTCCCCGTCTCGGGTTCCAAGATGGAGATCTTGGTGGAAAGGTTGGTCTCTCGCGTCTGAGTCTCCTGGTTGAGCTCCTCCCGGCTCACCTTGGTGTGGAGGTCCCGGAGGGCCCTCTCCTTCTCGTAGATCTGGTCCTTCTCGCGGAGAATGGCCGCCTCAAGCTGTGAGAGCTCCTGGCTCCGCTGGGCTGCCTTCCGCCGCTCGCTCTCCGTTTTCTGGCTGAGCAGCTTTGACTCCTCCTGCAGGTGCAGCACCTTCTGCTGCTTCTGTCTCTCCAGCTCCTGCAGCTCCTGCTGCAGCTGCCTGCGCTCCTGGCTCGCCTGGTCCCAGGCCTTCTGGAGCTCGGCCTCCTCCAGGGACCAGGTCCTCCTCAGTGCCTCGGCCTTATCGATCCGCTCCCGGAGGCGCCGCACCTCCTCCTCCCGGCTCTGCCGGGCAGTGCGCTCCCTGTTGAGCATCTCCCACACCCGGGACCGCTCCCCCTCTAGCACCCGGTCCCTCTCCACCCTGATCACTTCCTTGTAGATGGTCTTCTCTTGCGATTTGGTTTTCTGGAGGACATCAATCTGGACCTGCAGGTTCTTGCACTCCCGATGCAACTCCATCACTTGGGTCTTCTCCTGATCCAGGTCCCGCCGCAGGGCCTCCATGGACTTCTCCAGTTCCGGGTCCTTCTCCAGCTTGACCACCTCCTCCATGATGATCTTCTCTTGCACGGCAGGGGGCCGCTTCTCGAGCTCCTGGATCCTCAAGGTCAGCTGCCGCAGCTCCTTCTCCACAGCCAGCTTCTTGTTGCGGTCCTCCTGGAAGCTGAGCAGGCCCTCCTTCTCCTCCACAGCGGCCCGCAGTTGCTGCACCTCCCGCTCCAGCTGCCGCCGCCGGCCCACCTCCTCATCTAGGCTCCGGCTCAGCCGGCTGTGGTCCTTGCGGAGCTTTGGGTCCTTCTGGGTGACCACCACCTCCTGCACCACCACCTTCTCCTCGGGACGCCTCCTCTCCAGCAGCAGGTACTTGTTCTGCAGCTCATAGACCACGTCCTCGGCGGCCCGCCTCTTCTGGGTCGCTTCCCTCACCTCCTGGCGGAGCCGCTCGGCCTCCTTCTCCAGGACGGGGTCCTTCTCGTGGCGCACCACCTCCTTTTTCACCGTCTTGGTCTCCACCTTGGATCGCTCCCGCTTCCACTCATCGCGCTCCCCCTGCAGCCGGATGAGCTGCTCCTGGGCCCGCCCGCTGGTGTTGACCAGCTCGTTGAGCTGAGCCTTCAGGTGGTCGATTTCCCGCAGCACCTCTGGACTCCTCTCGTGCTTCACCACCTCCTGTGTCACCTGCTTGTACTCCACTGTGGGCTTCTGGGCCCGCAGGACGGCCAGGTCGGGCAGCAGCTTCTCCACCTCCTTCTCCATGCTGCTCCTCTTGCTGGCGGTCTCCTGCAGCTTGGCCCGGAGCCGTGTGATCTCCTGTTCTGTCTCTGGATCCACCTGGAAGATCTCGTTGATTCGCTCCTGGAGCTCCACTTTGGGCTTCTGCTTCTCCACCATGCTGTACTTGCTGTGCAGTTCCTTCAGCTCCCTGGCCAGAGTCGTGTTCTTACTCCTCTCCCCCTCAAGGAGGCTCCTCAGCCTGGACGCCTCTTTGAGAAGGCCTGGGTCCTGCTCCACCGTCTTCACCTCCTTCACGATCACCTTGGGCTCCACGGTGCTGATCACCCGTTCCAGTTCTTCAATGTGAGCCTGCAGCTTGGCCACAGCCTCCTCTGCCCGCTTCCTCTGTGCAGTCTCCTCCTCAATGTGCAGCCTCAGAGCCTGGGCTGCCTTGACCATTTCCAGGTCTTTCTCTACTTTGACCACTTCTTTCACCACGACCTTCTCTTTCACGTTCGCTTTCTTCTGCTCAAGGGCCAGCAGCTCCTTCTTTAGCTCCTCCAGCCGGGCTGAGATGGCAGTGTTCTCCCGCTGCAGGTGCTGGATCTCATTGCTGAGTTGAGCCGCCTGGCTGTCCAGGCCTGGGTCCCTCTCAATCTGGGTGACCTCCTTGGTCAGCAGGTGGGGCTGTATGGCCTTCCTCTTGCTCTCCAGCTGGACAACCTTCTGGGCCATCGCCTCCAGATCTGCCTGCAGGCTGGCCCGCTTCTTGCCTTCATCTTCCACCTGGGACTTCACCCTGGACAGGTTGCTCTCCAGCTGGGGGTCCCGGTAGAACTCCACCACTTCCTTCTCCTCCAGCCTCTCCAAGGGCCGCTGAGTCCTCAGCTGCAGCAGCTGGTTCCTCTGCTCCTCCAGCTCGTGTTGCACCTGGGCTACCCGCTTCCTCTCCTCCTCCAGCTGGGACTTCAGGGCCTCTGACTCCTTGCCTGCTCGGGCTGGGCTCTCAGACCCCTGCTGTGCATCATGGGTCACCTGGATGTCCTCACTGAGTTCCTTCTGCAGAGTGAGAGGAAGAAGGGGAGAGTATTGGGGGAGGGGGAGGAAAGGGATGAGCCCCATTCCCACTGCCCACCCCCCCCCCCGAGGTCAGAGACCCTTGTTGCTTCCTGAGACTTCCTGGTAGGCCCCGGGAGGTGGAGCTGAAGACCTGGGATGCTTGGCTGCAGGGTTTTGAGAGGACCCACTAACCCCATGATGTTAGGATGCAAGGCAGTGTTCAGGCTGAGTTTGCACTAGAACATGCAACTGGGACAGGTTCTCCCTTCCATATCATTCCCCTTCCCCTCCATCCAGGCTCCCAGAAATGGGCCCATATTCCTCCGGGGATGCTAGAGTACTCCTCTGGGTAGGAGAAAGCTGGCAAGTTCCTTGGCCAGTCACCAAGAGTCATGGAGAGCTTCTGGCTCCTGGTCTCCTAGGGATAGAGACCCAAGTGGCCTCTTGCCTGCTGTAGCTGGGTCCTAAGGCTGAAGGTTTTGTGGAGATTTTCTCCTGTCCCCACTGGAGGACTGCCCAGCGGCTAAACTGTGACTGCCCTGAATGACATCTCAGGGCCTAATTCTGAGATGGATACCAGCCTGTAAGAGTTGTTGGGGAGAGAACTGGGGAAGGCAGGGAGCTGGGCCACCCTCAGGCCACCGAGCCTGCCCTGGGGCTACAGGCTGCAGGGTGAGGAGGAAGGGAATACTGCTAGGTCAATGGCCGGACCAGGCTGTCTAGTTAAGGAACGGAGTGGGCATCGTCTCCATACCTTCTCCAGCAACTTTCTGGCAAACTCCAGCTGGTGCAGCTGCTGCTGGTGCATAGCTGCAACCTCAGTATAGGCCTTTGTCAGGTTCTTCTCCTGTGGAGGCCAAAGGAAGGGAGAAGGAGGACAGGGTCAGCTCCCGTCTCAGAGGCTGCAGAGCTGGTGCCAAGGGACACAGAGCCCCGCGGGGTCCCGTCTCACCTGGGCCTGGATGCTCTCCTGCAGGGGAGCCACTCGGGGTCTCTTAGGAGCCGACCCTGCCTGGCTGGGCTCCAGGGAGCAGCGGTAGATGTCTGTTTGCAGCTCGTAGTCCTGAGCAGGGAGGAAAGGACAACAGGCTGGCAGTCAGTGGGGAAGGCTGGAGGTTGGGGGCAGGGGACTGGTAGAGGGAGCGAGGTGGGTGGATAAAGAGGGACAAGCTGAAGGAAAAACGCTTACCTGAAGAGCTGCCTGCAGGTCCTGGGAGAGGCGGGACGCCATGGCCCTGTCCTGCTCTCGGCCCTGGATCTCCTGCAGCAGCCTCTGCCAGGAAAGAAGTGAGTCAGGAGACACCACTCATCCAGACTCTCCTCCAGCTGGGCATCTCCAGGGCCACAGACAGCCAGCACAGCCCAGGAGCAGGAAAGGTTACGTGGGAAACTGCTCTTTCCGTCTCCTGACCCACCACGGCCTCTGCTTGGGACATTTCACCCCTCCACCTGGCCACCCTATATATTCCTCAGGCCTCAGCTTGGGTGTCGTTCCTTCTAGACCACTTGCTGTGACCCCCACATGTGTCCTGCAAAGGGCTCCCACAGTGCTCTGGCTTTTCCACCAACGTGCTTATCAGCATCATAGCCTGCGATGCACGAGCTGCCCCCACCAGACTGTGGGCTGCCAGAGGCCGGGCTGTACCCCAGCCCCTGCGTAGTTAGGGGCTTGGCAAGTATGAGGAAGAGGATGCAGTAGGAGTTGGAACCCCCAGGAGCATAAAGCCCTCTGTCCAGCTCGGACCAGGCAGAGATGGGCTGGCCATTTCTGTGGGCAAAGGGGAGCATTTTGCTGGGGTTGGGGTTGGGGGGGGTGACCCGAGGCCTCTGTGGTCTGAGCTTTGAGGTCTGTTAGCACATTGGCCACTAGGGGGCCACATGTGCACAGGCGGCCAGGGAGGTGGACATGGTTTGAGGCTCCAGCTCCGGACTAGGGCCTGACCTGCCTCCAGGTCGCCTGCAGCCCCAGCCCCTCACCTTCTGTGCCTGCAGCTTGTAGGCAACCTGACTGGGCCCGTCGTTGGGCTGCACCTGGTTGCGGGGCAGGTGCTCCAGCCAGGAGCCCAGGTTGTTCTTGTAGTTCTTGAACTGCTGGTAGGTGAGGCCGGCGTCCTGCAGCATCTTCTCCCTGCAGGAGGATGAGGCCCGGGGCAGAGGTGAGAGCTGCCCTCTGGGGACAGGTGAGGGGGCCACAGAGGAGGCTGGTGGGTGCCTCCCTCCCTGGGACAGATCAGGAGGCCTGAGTGACCCGCCATGCTGATCCCCTAACTGTGGCCCTGCACTGGAGCTGGGGCCATCTCTGCCAGGCACCACCTGGGAGGTAGGTGCTGATATTGTCCTGTTTTAGAGGTGAGGAAACTGAGCTTCTGAGAGGTAAAATCACCAGTCCAAGGTCACACAGCTTGTCAGCAGCAGCTGCCGTGCACCATCGGGGCATGCCACGGGCCCCGATGGTCCAACCACTCACCGCAGGTCCAGCTGGTCCCCCACGGCGTGATAGCGGTCAGTGAGGCCTCGCACCTGGCGCTGCTGGCGAGGCAGGTCTTGGCAGAACTCGTGGAAATTGTTCTGCAGCGCACCGCATGCGAGCTCGGCAGCCTTCAGCTCACGGTGCAGCCCCAGCACGCAGGACTGCTGCTCCAGCAGCTCCCTCCGCTGGCGCTGGAGGAGGGGACGCAGCACGATGCACCCTTGTGGTTCCGTGAGACGCCACGTCCACACCCCACCTGCCCCCGAATGCTTGGTCAGGCTGTGCCCCCCTCCCACCAGGAGGCCGCCTGGCCCCTCACCTGCAGCTCGCTGGCCCTCTCCTGCAGCGTTCCTGGGCCAGCGGGGATGGGAGCCTCCTGTACGAGGGAGGACTCGAAGCCTCGGATGACCCTGTCTGCCTCCTGGATCTGCTGCTCTAGACCCAGGGCAGCCTTGGCTCTGCCACAGAGGTGGCCGAGGGTCACATATCCCCTCGGCCACACCCGTGCTGCCCTGCCCAGCGGCCCGGTCCCCAGAGCACTCACTTCTCCCCGTAGAGGTTGCAGAGAACCTGCACGTCGCTGTACTTGTTCTTGACGTTGTTGAGGGCCACGGGGAGGTGCACGGTGGCGGGGCCCATGGGCTGTGCCGACAGACACGCCTCACACTCCTGCTGGGCTGCCTCCTTCTCTTCTCCCAGGCTCTGCAGCTGCTGGGCCGTGCCCTGGGGTGGGGCAGAGTGAGGGTCTGGGATCCCTGCTCTGGGCAGATGGGTTCTGCCCAGCCCTCCTGCCAGGTCCACCTAACTCTGCCCACGAGGCCTGAGTAGGTGGTGGGTATGTGCTCAGGCTCAAGCCAGAGATCCGGGAACCAATAGTCTTCATGTGGATGACCTTGGGCAGGTCAACCTCTCTGACCCTTATCTACAGAATGATTGATGAGAGGATGAAATGAGACCCTGGGTGTCAGGAGCTCAGCAGGGCCAGGCACACAGTTGCCTATCTTGGTCTTCATGTCACTATCCTGTTCACAAAACCGTCAATTCCCTGCCCCAACACTCCAGGTCAGGCACTTGGGGTCGCTCTGTCCACCTGGAGTTATTTCTTTCATTCCTTTATCAGTTACTCACTCATCCATTCCATACATCACTGGTGCCAGCTCTGTGCCACACACTGCCTACCTTCCAGTCTAGCTGGGCTTCCCATGGACCCGCAACACCCCTGACGGGGTAGATGCTGTGACTTCAAAACCCAAGGACCTATTTGGGGACAGCCTGGGCCCAAGAGAGCCACCATGTCCCAGGGCAGTCATAACCAATGACTTAACAACGTGGGGTCCAGCCCCCTATCAGTCCCAGAGCTCCCCCTGGGGTCGGCAGAGGTCTTTGTTGAGCCTGCACGATGCCTCCTGCACTCCCGCTTCCTCCCCCCACCCTGCCGGTGTCACACCCATGAGAATCCCTAATAAATGCCCAGCACACCCATCTCCCTGTCAGAGTCGGCCTCCCGAATCCAGCCTGCACCACCTTTCCCACTCGGGAGCCCTCCCGCCTCGCCTGGCCCTCTGAGCCAGCTGAAACGCCACCTCCCAACAGCAACAGGATAGTGTGCAGTGAAAATTACAAGCTGCACAATCATGCGAACGACGTGATCCAAATTTTTAAAAACAAACCCCAAACAATATATTTGAGTAGAAACCGGTTTGGAAGGCTATAACCTGAACTGCTTCCCCTAGTAGCACTTCAGAGGACACGTCCTTTTGTGATCATGTTTACACATGCTGCACCCTCTCCAGGGAGGCCCCCCACCCTGAGGTGCTCCAGGCTTCCTTGATGCTCCCAGGACCCTCGCCAGGACACCTCCTGAGTGTGGGTCACAGGGTTTTTACTCTGGGCCCTGCCCCTACTAGAACCTTCCTGGGCCTTACTGCACCACATCCTCAGAACAACCAGATGAGCTGGGTATGATTATGCCTGTTTTCAGGGATGAGGAAACTAAGGCCCAGAGAGTTTAAGTGAATTGCCCAATGTCACAGAGCTAGTCAGCAGAGGAGCCAGGATGGGAACCAGCTTGTTTGAGCCCTGGACTGTGCACTCCCTTCCTCCTCCTCGGCTCCCACACTTGCCTCGTCTTTAGTTCATGCATCCTCAGGGCCAGACCATTTCTTATCCCAACTGCCCTTCTAACCCACCTTGTGGCTTCGCATGCGGCCCTCCAGGTCCTCCAGTGGTGTGGTGCGGCTCAGTGGGGCCCGGGCCCAGGCCAGCACCTGCCTCTCTATCTGTCCCAGGTCCCCGTCCAGCCGGGTCATCTGTGTCAGAAGCTTCTGGGCCTGTGGGTCAGCTGGGGCTGAGTTGGTCAGAGCTGGGGGCAGAGGGAGCTGGTGAGGGTCCAGGGCCTACTTTGCGTCTGCCTGAGGGGACCCTCCCTGAGTGCCCGCTGAGGGGTCTGCGGAGGGTAGGGCGGGAGGGGGATGGGCAGAGCCTAACTGAGGGACAGACAGCCCTAGGGGCTTGCCAACCCAAGAGATGGAATCCCCAGAGCAGAAGTCCCTAATCCAGGGTCACGTCCTGCCCAGCCCAGCCCCCCCAGAGTGGCCAACATAGGAATCTACTCCCTCTATCCCAACAACCCCCCAGGTCCCTGGCCACCCTTGGTACCCTGCTGGCCAGGCCGTAAAGTCTCCACAGCACTGGCCTTCAGGCGGCTCTGGACTGTGGCCAATTTCTGCTTCAGGGCCTGCAGCTCCGAGGCCAGCCTGGAACGGGGAGGAGATCAGAGAAGGATATCCCTCCTCTCTCACCCAGCCCCAGCAGTCACCAGTCCAAGCGAAGGCCAGGCAATGGCCTCAAACACCACAGAGCCTGGTCTGCGCCCACAGCCTCCCCCTTGGCCCTGAGTTATCCCCAGGCAGACCCACTTGGAGGCCCTGGCCACAGCTGCAGGGTCCGGAGCTGGGATGCAGAAGCAGGTGGCTGGGGCACGCTTGGTGTCCCCGCCGGGGCCCTGCACGACCCATGTATGAGGGTCACTGTTGTCCATCAGCATGTACCGCTCACCCCGCAGCAACTGCACCTGGGGGGACGGGTCGGGAGGGGTTCATGCAGGCAGGGGCCAGAGAAGGGACCAAGGCCAAGATGGGGTAGGGACTGGGGACAGGGACAAGTGGGGACAGGAGCTGGGGCAGGGGCAGGAGTAGAAGTGGGAGGGGCTCGGGTAGGGACACGGACAGGCCAGAGGCAGAGCAGGGCTTGGAGAGGGGTGGGGCTGGGGCAGGGGTGGAGCAGGGGCAGGTGGGACTGGAGGGGACAGTGGGGGCTGGACTGGGTAGGTGCCCCACAGAGGAGGTCTAGGAGGGATCAAGGACAGGGTAGAGCCAGGGGGTCTGGTGGTTGAGGCTGTACTTCTCCCGAGTCCCAGTCGCAGATGCTGTCCACTTGCAGGGGCTGCTGTGGCGGGTTTCTGCGCTGTGGCAGAGGGACAACCTCCTGACTCCGCCGCTGCAGGTCCCCAACGGTCTTCTCGGTCAAGGCCAGCTGCTTCTCCTCTGCCTGCATGGTCCCGGGCAGTGGGGACTCAGGCCAGGTTCCATTTGAGGCCTGCCCCACATCCGCCCCTCTGCAGGGCGAGGGGTCTGGCCTTCATGAAGACAGGGTCTCTAAGTCAGCAAAGTAAACAGAGCCCCTCCCTGGAGTCCAGGACGCTGGGGTCTGCTGGTTGGGGTGGGGTGGGGGCTGCCTCTAGAGTGGGAGCTGGAGGCCCCGCAGAGCTCTCCTGGGCTGCCCCTGTCTCATTCAGGAAACTGCTGTCCAGAGAGGAGAAGGGCTTGCTGGTAACAGACCAGCGGCCTCCTCCTGGAGCAGACCCCCTTCTCTGCCCCCCAGGCCGGGGCTCAGGGCAGGACTAGGTACCAGGGGTGGGGAGGCCCTGACACACAGGCGGGCCCCATTCCCAGGAGTGGGGTGCAGATGGCCAGGTGGGTCCGTCTCACCTCCAGCTGTCGCAGCAGCTCTGTGGGGACGCCCGGGGGGCCCCCAGGGGCAGGGCTGTACTGGGTGTCCAGGTTGGAGTGGAGCTTTGCCATGGTCTGGCTGATGGAGTCAGCCTCTTCCTGGAACTGAGGTCGGTAGGTGGTCAGGGCAGAGCCTGGGGCGCCCTGCTGCCCACCAGCCCTGCCAACTGGCTAAACCCAAACCGGATAAACCCAAAGCCGCTAAACGCAGACTGCCACCCACCCCTGCACCGTGACCTGTCCCTGGGCCGTGGGGCCTTTTCTGCTGCAGTGCTTTGCGTGCGGGACGTTTGTGGGTCACTAAACTTCATTTCTTTCGGCATCATAAAACAGTTTTGCGTCCTTTCTGCACAGTGAAGGGGGTGCTCCCCGTGCCTCCCTCCAGTACCTGGAGTTGTTCTGCCCAGGACCCTGGGGGGTGCCCACGGCACCCCAGAGTGGAAGCTGGGAATGTGTTTTAAAGAAACATACCACGGTTGGGTGATGTTACAGAATTATCATTGATGGTGTGATAATAGTATTGTGGTTATATGGAAAAATGCCCTTAAAAAAAAGAGAAAAATCCTTGGCTTTTGTCTCTCTCAAAGTGTATAAAACATTTTGGGTGGAAATTACCAAAAAAATTTCCTGCTGTATATGATGTCAATGTTTCTCAACGTGTTTTCATTGTTATTCCCTGAGGGGCCTTGTCAGATATTTTTTCCTTAATTTCCCCACATCTCCATGAAATTTTAATACCACAGATACACTGTATATCCTTTATGTATATATATATATCTCTGGTTTATGTATAAAAAGAGTAACATTTTTTTCTCCCATAGAACCAACTCTCACCCCCCTGGGTGTAATATCACCCTGTTGAGAATGTTTGTGACATTATTTTCCCTCTGGGACCAGTCACAATGACACAGCTCTGTCATTTTTATGAGATGCCTTGTCTCCCATGATGCGAGCTTGTCCTCCATGAGCCTCTCTGCCCCGGCTTGGGCCCTGGTGGCCACCCACCCCTGTCCCCCCCCGCCCAGCCCTGCCCACAGGCTCACCTGGTGGTAATCCTCCACGTGCTGCAGCTGGCTCTCCTGGCAGATGCACAGGTTCAGGAAGTTCTGCCACTCCATCTTCAGGGCCTCTTGGTGGGTCTGGGGACAGCAGCACGGAGCCCTCCGACCACGCCCCTGGTCCATCAACCCACCCACCGCCCACTCAGCCAGCCTGCTTGCTGTCCTGGACCCGGGTCGTGTCTCCCTCTCCCTCTCCCTCTCCCCAGACCACCTGAGAAGCGCCCCAATGGAGGGAGCGGGGGTCCCCAAGGCAGCGGGGAGTGTCTGGGCCCTCGCACCTGGATGGGCCCCACCGCTGGATGCCCGAGCTCCACCATGCGCTCCCCGTCGTCCTCCAGCTGGTTCACGCACTGCTCCTGGCTCAGCAGCTCATGCTGCTTAAAGTGCTAGGGGAGAGTCGGTGAGCAGACAGTGAGGATGAGGATGTCCTTGTTCCCCTGAGCCCCCTACTCTCCACCCCTGACCTCGTATTCCCGCCGCACGCCCGCGGGGTCCGCCATGAGGTCGCTCCAGTCCTGCTGCAGAATGCGGTGCTGCTGCTGGGCCAGGGCACTCAGCTGGCGTGTGCAACCCTGCAGGTGTGTGTACAGGCTGCCCAGACTCTGCCCGCGCCATGAGGCTGCCTTCTGTGCTCAGTGAGAGGTGGGAAGGGAGAAGGGTAGCAAGGGGCACCATCAGGCTGTACCCTGAAACATTGGCCGCGTCAAGGGTGCAGGCGGCCAGGCCCTGCCCCGCTCCCAGCTCAGCCAGCCAGCTGGTCCCATCTTCCTCTGCTCACCAGTAGGTCCCGGTACTGGCTCCGTATGGTGGCTGCATCCTGCCTCGACCAAGGGGGAAAAAACGCAGGCTCAGTGAGAGGCAAGGTGCTGGGCGGGGTGATCACACCCCACACCCTGGACCTACTGTGCCCCCCTCCTCTGTCGCTCACCCCAGAGGGCCAGCTGGGCCTAGTTCAGGCTCTGATGGGTAAAAGTGGGGCTGGGGCTGGGCCTGGGCAGGGATGTGCCTCCAGGACAGCTCACCCACCGGCCCAATGAGGGTCCGCAGTTGCTGCCCATAGGCCTCGATCTCCTTCTGCAGGATGTTGTGCTCAGCAATCTGCTGTTCCAGCTCCGCCATGCCCGGCCCGTACTGACCCTCGCTGACCTGCTTCTGCAGAAGAGCTGGCGGATCAACTCCCTGGGGTGGGAGCCCTCCGGCACCCTCCCCACGTCCTCATCAGCAGGAGCAGAGCTGGTCATTTGGGCAGAGGGTGGACAGGCCAGGTGAGCAACCTGAGTGAACAGCTGGCAGCTCACCCTGGGGACATGCCATTCTCCAGTGGCCCTGGCTGAGGCCTCAGCATCACCATGACTGCTGTCCCTGAATCCCGCTGGTCCCCAGGACTTGGGGCCCAGTCTCTGAAAAGTCTCCCCACTCTGCCCTCCCCCCTCCTTGGCCCTGGCCTCAGCACCTCTTGCCTGGACACCTCCAGCCAAGTTCTGGGAGCCTGTGCATGTTCTGCCCATACCTTCCCCACTGTCCCTTCATTGTCATCCTGGCACCCCCTCTGTTGTGGCATCAAAGCTCCCAATATTCAGAGTGCCCAGGACCTGGTTCTGCCCACCTGCCCAGAAAACCCCACTTCCCATTTCACCCATGGTTTCCTCTGGGCAGGACCCTCTGTCCCTTCTTTCTGGAGTGTCCTCTCCTCACCATTTCAACTCCAGCCCAACCAAGCCCTCCCTCCTCTTTGAGGCCTCTGAGCTTCCTCTTGCAGGAAGCCTTCCCTGACTGCACTGTTTGCCCTCTCCCTTCCCAGACCCCTAACCACACCCAGTCCAAGCAGGCTGTCAAGCCCCTGAGATGCACAGCTCTCTATTGCTCTCTGATTGCCACCAGACGTGACTCCAAGCTCCTTGAGGTGTCTCTGACATTGGGGATGGCCGCTGACCTGTTTCTGCTCCAGCACCCGCGCCCAGTCGACCCTGGGCCCCACGTCGGGTGGCAGCACCATCTTCTCATACAGGGCTCGGTACTCAGCACACTCCTGGGTCACCCGTTCGTGCAGCTGTTTGATGCTGCCAGGGAGGCGGCCGGCAGGTCAGGGCTGGGCCTGAGCTCCCTGGGGACCCCGCCGCCTCCATCCTTTGGCCCCAGCCCCCACCACCACCCCACTCACTCCTTCTCAATCTCCTCGGCCTGCGGGTGCCTGAGCCGCCGGGCCTTGTCCACGTCCAGGAAGAGGTCCTTCAGCAGCACCTCGGCCTCCTTCAGGCTGCGGCCGGCAGCCTGCTGGTGCTTCAGGGCCTGGCTCTGCTCACTGTGCAGCCGGTCCTGCGGGCGTGGGATGGCATCCTCACTGCCCGTCCCTGCTGCCTGAGCCCTGCCCCTGGGGACACTGGCCAACCTTGTTGCCCACGCCGGCAGAGAGCCAGGCCCAGGGCATCTGCAGGGCAGCCTCAAGGACACAGGGGAGGCCTGAGCACCCCTGAGCCCCTTTGACGCCCTAAGTTGGGAGCCCAACTGAGAAGGAATGCCGACCTCTCTCCCACTGTGTGTTGGGTAGTGGCCAGTGAAGGACAGGGCTGTCTGTCGCATCTTCACCATGACCAGTGGGCACAGCAGGGGCCACCAGGCATGACAATGGGCTCCCATGCCCCCAGGCCCTGCCATCTGCCCCCCAGGCCTCACCTGCTGCAGCTTCTTCTGGGTCTCCAGGATGTCCCTCTCCACCTGGTCTGCATTGGCCTGCATGCGGGAGATGAGCAGGGCCAGCTCCTGGGTGGCAGCTCTGGTGGGTGGTGGGGACAGAGGGCAGCATGGTTGGAAAAGGCCCCTCTGTTCCCCTTGGGCAGAAGTCTACCCACGCAGGTGGGGCCCACTGCCTCTCCCTGCCCTGTCCTGCCGTGAGCTAAGCTCACTGCCCTGGAGTGAGGAGTCTAAGACCCGAGGAGCTCTGGTCTCTGCAGGAGGCTGTGAGACACCCAGTCCTGGGGGAGGGGGTGCTGCCCCCACATGAGGGTTCAGAAAATGGGGGTCCCAGGTGTATGTGGTGCTGTGGAGCAGGCTGACCTCACTGTCCTGGCAGTGAGTTCCTGACCCCGCCCAGCTCCTTTCTGCTTCTTAGGGCAGGTGGGCAGTTGGCCCAGGAGCAAGTGAATCACCAGCTCAGCCACTAATACCTGAGACAGCAAGACAGCGGGGCTGGGCCTCGGGGAGGGGCGGGTGGGCTGGCTGGGGGCAAGGGAGCAGCAGCACAGCTCCCACCTTGACTTCCTCCCACCCCAGCCCCGTCTCCCCCCACTGCCCTGGGTTTTGCCTGTGCCCAGGCTACCACCATCCAGAGGAGCCTCACAGCATTGGGCAGGGGGAGGCCCAGAGATTGCTGGGCACCCCAACATTTTCCAGATTTGGGAGTTCAGAGCCCAAACTGGGACCTGACTTGCTCCAGGTGACACAGCCAGGGGCAGAGTATGAGCCTGAATGGGTCCCAGGGTCCCTTTCCATGCATTCACTCAGCAGCCTCTATAGGGCACCTGGTGTGTGCTTGAGCTCACTCTCTGGGGCCTGGAGGCTCAAGCAGACCTAGGAAAAGGCCGAGTGGTGCAGGCCTCAAGAGCACAGCATCCCGTGAGGTCGTAGTCCTGGGAAAGAGAAGGCTTCACGAGCTGGGCCTTGAACAAGGGTCAAAGGAGGAGCCCCTCAGCCAGAGTGGAGGTGCCAGCAAAGACACAGTCTGAAAGAACCCTGGCCTGGCAGCCTGGGTTTGATCATTGTCCATCATGACTGCTGTGTAGCCTTGGGTAAGTTACTAAGCCTCTCTGTGTCCAAAGTTCCTCACTTGTAAAGTGGGGCTTTAATAATATCTACCTCACCGTGTTATTGTGAGTGTTAGGAGAACGGATCCATCTGAAGTGTCCAGTACAAAGCCTGTGCAGTCAGCACCCAGGAAGTGTTGGTTTTTGTTCCACTAGAATCTTGGTGCCATGAAGGCAAGGTCCTGTCCTTCTGTTTCTGGTGGCATCCCCAGTGACTAGAACAGTCTTGGCATACAGAAGGTGCTCAGTAAGTATGTGTTGAACAAGTGGATTGCACATGAGGGGAGTGATGAGCCCTCCTTGGGGGCCGCAGCCAGAAGATAGGGCGGTGTGGACCAAGCTGCGCCGGTCCAGGAAAGCGCTGCCCGGGAGCCTGCCTGGGGACAGGGAGCTGCAGGTCCTGAGCCCTGGGCACCCTGTCCTCAGGCCGGGCCTCCTGGGAGGGCTGCTCCCACCAGGAGGAGCAACTCCACCCTGGGCAGGGCTCAGGAGCCCCAGGGAGGACAGGTCACTCCAGTGAGAGTCTAAACTGCGGATTTTCCCGTCTGCCCAGAAGCCCAGCCGTGTTGGCGTTGCCCTGATCCCTATCAGGGTAATGGGGCTTTCATCTCCACTCTGATCTCAACACCTGGGTCCCCAGGCGAGCTGCCACCTCCCCCCTGCAGAGGGGGCTGATGGCCAGTGGGCAGGAAGAAGTCCGGCTAATTCTGTCTGCAGACCGTAGGGCTCTGGAGAGCCGGGCTGCGCCCTGCAGAGAGCTGGATGAACTGAAGGAGGCTCTGAGGATGTCCCAGGCCCGCAGGTCCCTCTCCTTTCCCCCAGCGCCCCCTCCACACACCCACATGGTAAAGGAATCACTCCAGCTCTTTAACAAAACTCTCAAGGCCCGAGGTGAGAGTCGTGTGGGGAAGGCTGCAGCTTGGATGTGAGGGAGCACAGCCCTGCCTCCCTGCACCTGGGCGCCACCCACCCCCTCCTCGGCTTCTCTGGCCTCAGTCCTTCTGCCCACCCTGTGCCCAGGTCCCAAGGGTCATCCCAGCCCAAAGGGAGCCTTGAGGACAGAGCCATGAACAGAGAGCCAGGCACTCTGGTCTCCCAGCCTCCCAGCCTCCCAACAGACGAAGGCAGCTGCTCACGTCCCTGTCCAGCAAGTCTCCTGCAAAGCGGCCTCAACTCCTGGCCCTCGGGCCCCTCTGGAGAATGTGGGGAGCCCCAGGCCATTCCTGGCCTCCTGCCAGGCTGGAACTCAGCCTGGGCTGAGAAGGGAGTCCACCCTCGGGCCCTTTGGCCTCAGGACACCAAATGCCAGCACTGGGCTGGTCCTGGGCTCCCGGCTGCCGCCTGGAGGTGACTGGAGCACCTGGGCCTGGCACCCCCCACCCCCACCCCGGCCCCCCTCTCCCGGCCCTGCTCACCGGCTGTGCTTGCTGGGGGAGCCCTTGGCTGGGGAGCCCTTGGGGGACCCCTTCCCCTGGGAGCCTTTGCTCAGCCCCTTGAACATGGTTGTCAGGGCAGGTGCTGGCTCAGGCTGGGCTCGGCTGGTGCGGGCAACAGGCAGGTGGGCAAGCGGGCAGGTGGTGGGTGGCGGGTGTGTGTCCTCGCTGGCTGCTCAGCTGGGCTCTGGCGAGGTGGGGCCGCCGGGCACTGGGAAGGCAGTTGCTGGGAGGCCCCTCCCTGCAGGTGAGGCAGTGAGCAGCGGGCCAGGGCTGCCGCGCATGCACCCACACTCACGCCCGCTCCTGCACAACCAGTTCGGGAGGAAAGGGCACAACCCAGAGGGCGGGGCCCTGAGCCTGCCTGATTCCCAGAGAAGGTTTGGACTTGCTACACCCACATGCCCAGAGGGAGCCGGCAGTGATCACACCCTGATGGGGAAATAGCTGGGCCAGGAGGGACAGGACTCCAGACAGACAGACGCATGCATGCACGCGCAGGCTCAGGGACAGAGCCCAGCCTTAAAGCTCAGGCTTGGGTTAATAAACACCTCCAGCCAGCACAGCCTGCCTGGCTATCAGGCACGTCCCCACCCACAGCTCTCACCCCGTGGGGGAGGTGGGGCGCTCCCTGGCAACCCAGGGTGGGCGGGAGGGCCCCGGCTCTCTGCTCACCACCAGGGCATCCAGGTCTCTGCTCCGTGTTCTCCACCAACATGATGGGGCAGTGAGGAGGCATTCACTGGCATAAGGTAGATTTTTAAAAGGGGGCACCACCCAGCAGTCCCACTGTTAGATCTTCCTGGCTGGCTCAGCGTTGTCCCATCTGTCAGAGGCTCTGGGGCCAGATGTAATAGGACACACATCACTGGGATCCTCAGAAGATTCTCAGATTCTCAGATAAGCTCTAGAGGAGCCAGGACTCCCCCTGAACCCCTCTCCCAGGGACCCCTGGCATTAGCCTTCAGGTGCTGCTGAGCCCAGGCTCTGGCTGAGCCCCCTGGGAACCCCCTACTTGGGTTTTCCCACCTGCTTCTCCTACTCCTGGAAGTGGCCCTTGGTGGCTTTTCTAAAGTTAGATGGAGTGGCCAACAGTGGTGCCAGTTTATTGGCCTTTTCCTCACATTGAGGGCCATGGAGGTCATCTCGGTAGCTGCCTTCTCCTGCGGTGGCCCCTAGGGTCTTCAAGAAGCAGCTGAGTACTCTCATTTCCAGGCACTCATTTCACTGGCCCAGCTCAAGAAGCCCCTTTTACAGATCTGGAGTCGTTCCCCAGAACCATTAGAGTTTTGGTGGAAGGACAGTTTGAGGGGGAGCAAAGGGGAGGGATGCAGGCATGCTGGGTTCAGAGCACTGGGACATCCTGGCAGGTGTAGCTGAGGGCAGAAGATGTCCAGAGAAGAGATAAGGGTCCCAGCAGACTGGGGGGACCAGGGACAGAGGCCTGAGACTGGCCACATACCCCAGTGGGACAGAAAAGGCCTGAGTCCCTTTTGTCTGCATCTCATGGACAAGCCACTTAACTTGGCCTTGGAGAATGGACATAGGAGTCACCCGTCCTGGAGGGGGGAGGGCTGACAGTGGCAGTAGGGGTGGGGAGGGCAGCAGGAGGCCTTGACAGAACAAGTAGCAACAGTGAAGCAGAGTGGCCTCCGATGTTCTCTCCCTCCCAGCTGGGTGATAGTGAGATGCAGCCAGAGACGGAGGGCCCAGTGCCAGAGGCCACTGAGCCTCTGTCCAGCCCCTCTCTCCGCTTTATTCCTGGGTGACAATTTTCTTCTAACCACGACTGGCATGCCTGTAATCAAATGTTCTCAGAAAAAAAATTGTTTAAATGGCTGCAGGTCCAAGGCCCTGAGCACCGGCCTCTCATTTTGCAGGGTAGCTCCTAGTTCTGAGGACGCACACAGCTAGGCAACCCAGCCAGGCAGCAGGGCGGCAGCTCAGAGAGTGTGCCAGGGCTTAAGCTACCTACTCTCTCCTCCAGCTCACAGGGCTCCTGCAGGAAGGGCATTCTTATTGCTGCAGCAGATGGTGGCAATTGCCTACTTTGCCCTGGGAGCCATAACCTGCCAGGCTCCCATATGCTCCCTGATCAGGACAAGCTTTGCCATCTCAGGAAATTGCCCTCTGTTTGTACAAAAGCTCTGCCACCAGACCCTTGGAGCCGAGCTGGCTGATAACCTCTTTTGCCTTACACTTCCTTGGCCTCTGAGGAGTGACGGTGCCTCCACCAGGTGGGCCAGGAGAAGACAAGGGCTGGTGGGAAGTGGAGTTAGGGGATGAGCCTCCTTCTTTCCGCAGGTGCCAGGAGACATAGAGGCCGTGGCCCCAGGAATCCACGGGGCGGTCTGGAGGAGGCTCTCTTGGCTGCAAGTCTTATCAGCAAGGCTGATAAAAAGAAATGCCAAATGTCGGCCTAGAGGGAAGCAGAAGGTGACCATGGCTTGCCTAAGTTGAGCAGAACAGGCAGAAAAAGGTGCTGGCTATTCTTTTTGGGGCCTTTTACAGGGAGAGCCTGGAGCAAACAACTGAAACCAACCAACCAACCCTGCCTACGTCGAGAGAGTAGGGTTCCCACACTAGAGGGCAAGGACCTTAAGAGTCCTCAAGTCCTGAGTTGGCTGGGAGTGCAAGGTCAAGGCTGCCTTGGGTATCTGTCCCTCCCTAGAAATGAGTCCCTTTCCCTAGCCTTGAGCAACAGCAGCAGGCCCCAGTTCACCTGTGGGACCACCACTGGGACAGTCCATACCTCTGGGCCACAGCAGCAGGCTGTTGCACAAGCCATCCCTGCATTCCAGAAGTCTGCGGCCCGCCCACTCTCACTCAGGAACTGCTGGCCTTCCAGGTCTCCCCAGGTTGCCCAAGGGCCCTGGGCCTCTCTGCCACCTTGAAGACAATGGTTAGGCTTAATAGCTAGGTCTGGGGACCTGTGGCCCCATTGTGGAGAAGTTCAGGTCTGACAGAGGCGGCTAACTAAACATGTTGCAAGGTCAACTGGAGTTACACTGGTTGGACTGAGCAGCAAGGGTTCGGGTGCATCAAGTCCTGTTTACCGTCTGAGGAAGAAAAAGGTTTATAAAACAAACATACAAAAAATGAAAGAATAACAGTCATCATAGCTGAGGGGTAGGCCTGCCTAACTAGTCTTTATTGCCAGGAAATTGGAAAGCACACAAGGGTAGCTCATTGGACTCAACCTGTCATCCTAATGACGTTGCTTAGACCTAGCAGGACTCAGCTCTGGGGAGGGTAGGAGAGAACGGCAGTGGGCCTGCTTAGAGAAGGGAGAAGGCTGGCTGTGAATGGAAGTGTCTCCTCACCTCTCAGCTGCGTTGGCCTCACCAACTCAGTGCAGAGCAGCCCCCACTCCCTGGACCCTGGGCTCAGACTTTCCCGGGGGAGCCTCCTCACTGTCAGGCTACAGTGAAGAGGAGAGGAAACTTTTCTGTGGATTGTCAGTCCTAGCTAGGCAGGCGCTCTTCCCACAAGGCCTCAGGCCAGAGCCAGGACAGGGCTTAGGTGCAAACGGGCTACGGGCGGCAGACAAGGGAGAGGCATGGTGTTCCAATGCCGGCTCCCATCCACAGGGGAGCAAAGGGAAGGAAATTCATATTGTTAAGAGCCTACTAGGTACAAAGCCCTCTGCACATTTTCTTTCTCCCAGTAAGTGAAACAGACGTCTGTTTCACAGGTGCAGACACTTGCTCCGAGGTGAAACAGCTTGCAGGGTCACAGAACAACAAGCGGCAGAGCAGAGATCCACACGCTCACCAGACCCTGGGCTTCCGCTCGCTGCACCGCGACATTCTTCTTGGGCAGAATGGGGGCTGTTGGGCGGCCAGGGTTTCACCCACCCACAACCCCTCCATTCCACGGATGAGCCAGAGTGAACTGACACGACCAGCTTTCAGGGACTCGGTCACCTGCCTGTCCAAACTGTTTTGCCTCTTGCCAGAAGATCCCTGGGAAAAGTTCGGCCTAACAGAAAGGATGTGGTTCCTTTCCAAGCGGTGAGGAGTCATTCAACCATAGACCGAGCATGATGACACATAGTTGCAGTTAATGGAGGTGAAAAAAACCATCTGCTGAAAACGGAGACCACAGAGAAGCAAGGCCCCCCAACTCCGACAGTTAAAATCACCACGCCTGGCGGGCAGGGTGGACGGAGGAAAGCAGGGCCCCGCCAACCCTGGACTTCCCTGCGGGTCTCCACACCAGCACGGAGCAGCTCATTAGATAGATGGCCTCTGATAGAGCTGCTACAGTGGTCACAACCCTGCCCCCAAAGCAAAAACAAAAACCAAACCAAACCTCAGAGCCTTAAGTCATTGTCCCTTAACAGCCTGAAAAGGTCAGACAAAAGTTCCCAAGAGTAGTCCATCAGTATTCATCATTTAAGATTATATTTTCCTTAACTTGTCCCAACTAATAATACCACCAGCTTACACCCGCAGAGCCACCCTTCCCGGGCCAGGTGGTGTTTGAGCGGAGGGCAGACCCACTGCAGCCAGGGGCTGTGCCTGCTCTCGTGCACTCCTGCCCGCCCCCTGCACCCAGGCGCAGTGTCTCTAACAGACCAACAGGCTAGATTCTTCCAGCTGGTGTCGTCAGGATGCAGGCAGTTTCCAATTTATCTCTTAGCTTTGGAACATCGATAAATTTTACAGCTAAATCTGGTTTCCATCTCCTACGTAGCAACAAATGTCTTTAAAAAAAAAAATCAGAACCAACACATATTTTTGCTATCTTTGGACATTCTCCTAGACCTCTGAAGGTTCCAGGCTTTGCAAGGGTGCAGACAGCAACGTGCTGTTTAGAATTCTGTGATCAATTAGCTTTTGTGTGTAATTAATGATGCTGAGTGTGTGAAAAATCAGCATCGCCACAGTGATGACAGTGAACAGGCAGAGCACAGCCCCCACCTTGAAGTCCCCAGAGTCGAGCTTCCTTTTCTAGAGGGGGTGAAGCCATCACCTCAGCTTCAGGAGGAAAGACTGGCGATAGTCCAGGGCCATTGTGGGTGCAGGGGCGCCCACAGGCTGTCACTTCATGGTCCTGGGATGAAGGACCACCCAGATGACATCCCAGGCTGTCACCTCACAGCCACGGTGAAAGGCTCAGGCTGCCACCAGGTGAAGGAGATAGAACCAAGCCCAACAGTGTTTCATTTTAAACAGGAAATCCAAGAATTCTCACTTGGTTTAATGTAAAACCAGAGAGACAGTACATCAGAACAATGCATATGAAAAGGGGGAAATCCAGGAGACAGAGGGCCTGTCCAGCTCCAGCTGCCTCACGCTCTTTCTTTTTTCTAAACAAAACCAACAGGGTTAAAGGTGGACAAACTTGGCCAAGTTGTCTTTTCAATCCGACGTTCAGCAGTATCCCCTGATGACTAAAGCCAGCTTTTCACCTCTAGTTTCTGCAGATCAAGACCGTCACCAGTCAACAGATGAGAAAACAACACCCACTAACACAGTAGCCCTCAGGCATGTTTTAAAAATACAGACTGAGGGGCCGGCCCAGTGGTGTAGTGATTAAGTTCTTGTGCTCCACTTCAGTGGCCCGGGTTCACCAGTTCCGATCCTGGGCACGGACCCACGCACCACTCGTTAAGCCATGCTGAGGCGGCGTCCCATATAGAGCAATTAGGATGTACAACTATCTACTGGGGCTTTGGGGAGAAAAAAAGGAAAAAAGGAGGAAGATTGGCAACAGATGTTAGCTCAGGGCCAATCTTCCTCAAAAAGAGCAAAAAATACAGACTGAACTGAGCCTTCCTCCGCTCTCTGGATCTGGGAACACAGAAGACTCCTACAGGGTCAAAACCTGCTGATGTTCAGGGCCCATCCTGGGGGAGGGACGTGAGCCAAAACAGCAGGAAAGACCACTGAAAGCAAAGTGGGTGTCCACATCCACTCCTCACACCTTGAGACCTCACTGCATCTCCTGCTCCTTGGAACAGAGGACCAAAGGACCATGTGGCCTCTGAAGTTTCATTCTGGGAGTCCATCCAGCAAAGTGTGCCAACACGAGGAGCGGCCTGGGTCTGACTCTGAGCCGCTTCCTGCGGCCTGAGGACAGGATGGGGTCCTGCTTTTGGTGCTCTGTCCCCCATGACACAGCCTGTTTAATGTCCAGGGATACTATGTGAAGGGATGCGTGAGCTAACCGGAGACCTCGGCCCTGCCAGGTCTGTCTTATGTAAATATGTGCTTTTAATACTAAACACATCTTGTCAGGGCCTCACTGGCTGACAACAGCACTACTACTCAGACCAGCCAGCAGGGTCACCAAGAGGAAGGGAATTTCTAGTGTGGCCATGAGAAAGAAAAAGCCTAGAAAAGGTGCAATCAGAATGACTGATTCGATTCTGGCTCCCCACTGATGCCGCACTCTAGGGAGACTGCAGGAGGGGCTGGAAGGGCTGTGTGTCCCAGAGGAGGACAGAAGGAGCTTCCCCAGCCCCTACCCTGTCCCACAGTGCCGCAGATACTGGTACAGGCAGGCTGAAGGACTGCCCACATGGTGGGGCCTAGAACTGGGTTCTTGGTGCTGGAGGACAGTCCAGCTGTGGCTGCAGCCAAGGTCAGCATGAGAACGAGGTAAGTGGGATGCAGGACCTGGACCATGGCCCTGGTGCTGCCGAGCAGACAGGGGAGCTGGAGGCGGGTGAGGAAAAGGATGAAGGCCCTCAA
Organism: Tapirus indicus; assembly: GCA_031878705.1. Classification (NCBI taxonomy): domain Eukaryota; kingdom Metazoa; phylum Chordata; class Mammalia; order Perissodactyla; family Tapiridae; genus Tapirus; species Tapirus indicus. The sequence continues at coordinate 54,859,715 of CM062932.1, forward strand.
CACTCCCTCAGCTGGTTAGTGACATTGCCCCAAGCCTTCAGGACATCAACCTAAGATCATCTATGCTATGTCTTTAGAGGGAGGGAGACAGGAAGGAAGGAAGGAATGGAGGAACAGAGGGAGGGAGGAAGGATACCCCAAAATTATATCGCATAGATGATGAAACTTTTAATTAAAAAAAAAATCAGCTTCCTGAGACTCTGACCCAAAGCAAATCTTGGGAGAAGAAGAGATCACATGTCTATCTTGAAAGTCCTTGACAATATTCAATCCTAACAAAGAAGTATGATTTGTCTTCCCACCATCCCTTTCTAACTTCTGGCAATCCCTTTCTACAATTCATTGGGAAAACAACAGGCACCACCGTGCCCACAGTGGGATTCCATCTTGAAATAATGTTCTCAGGTCTTTAACCATTCAACCTTCCCTTCAAGCCACTCTAGTCAGTTCCATGTCTGAACCACACTTAAGCCAACAGTTTCATGGTGGATTCTTTCCCATGGGACAAGTGAGTTTCCATTTCCAAAGGGATTCAGAGGTTCAGGTACATCTCAAGTTTCAATCACTTTTATTCCTTGCTTTCTTACACTGCTTTTGCGGCTTCTTATTATTGATGCTATAATAGAAATAAAAAAGGGCGACTAAGGAAAAAATAAAGGGGTAAGGAAGGAAATTGATTAATGGTACCTAAAAATTACGGATTGGGAACTCTCTAGAAACAGTGCCTCTAACACTCCCTTATTTGGCTTCAGACATACCTGCATTGCCAAGACTTCAGGATACACCTGACATGACAGGATTGTGTAACAAGGCCCTGAGGAAAGAACTGGGACCAGACGAGCGAGGGCGTGTAAAAAACGGGCGCAGTCTCCAGCATCTTTGCCTTTTAATATAAGATTTGTTTTCATCATTTCTGAGTGTAACATATTTCTTCTAAAAATAGAGCTCTTTGCTTGTTCTGAAACTTCTTAACTTTCACTTGGAGGTGAAGGGGAATAAGGCTGACTGTAATTCTGGGTGACGCTGCCAATGTTTCCTAGTCACGGACAAACTTTTCAAGGGATTCTGGATGCTCACAGCAAGGATGAGTTCAATGCAAATCCATGGTACTGAAGAAACACGACAAAACATTCCGAGCCCCGATCCGTGCCTGGTGTGGACCCCCGGACACATTACTGACCAAAGGTAATCAGTCATAGTTCACACAGGACCAGATGGCAGTGCCCCCTCCCCCAGGAGGTACAGACAAAGGGACCCCTGCACACATCTACCAGAAGATGACAGGGCCCCCCTCTAGCACACTGGTTAAGAATGTAAGTGCACAAACACGCAAGACATAGGGACGCAGGGCTGAGGATGTTACACTCCCACCCTGAGCCGACACAGACCTGGATTTAATATCATGGAACTTGCTGAGGTTTTCTCACAATACAGACGAGTCAGAATCTCCCCCTGCCCCCAAGGAAGAGCCTGGTTAGCTCCTGAATCCAAAGATGCCCTTGATATATCCAGTGAGGCCACTCTTGGTCTTCTGCTCCAACTTGTCCTCAAGGGGAGGGAAAGCCACATGGTTGAGGGCCAGGTCGAAGAACAAAGGCTTGCAAGGGATGGGCTGGAATCCTGGTGGGAAGTGCACGAGGTTGGCTTGCTTGGTGACAAGGGAAGGGTCCAGGCAGAATGTCTCAAACCGTTCAACCAGAGGCTGGAAGTCAATCAAAGGGAGGAACCCAGGCGTTAATCACAGACCATCACTGGAATATGCACCACATGCCGAGCGCCCAGTTCAGAGCCTACATGTGCTACCTCACTGAATCCCACAAATCTCCTATGACGAGGTGCTATCATGCCCCCATTTTATAGTTAAGAGTCGCTGAAACCTACAGAGGTTAAGAGGGGGTGGGCTGGGAGTGGGGTACAGGCCTGTCAGACATTCAAGTCAGAGCTCCTAGCCAGGGATGCTACTCTGCACAGCAACAGGTTCCTAGCCTCTACTTGGGACCTTATTTGTCATCTAGATGACAGCTAACAAACCTTATACAGGCAGCTTTCAGGTCTGAGTAAAAGATGGGACGGAAGTAGGGTGTTTCCTTAGAAATTAAGGAAATGAGTACACATGCCTAGTGAGTTGTGAGTCCTACTCTTTATTCCTCAAAAGCCACAGCCCAGACTTACCTTATTGTCTTTGACTTGGGAGGAAGTCTCTGTTTGGTGGGAGTCACTTGCATCTGAAAGTTTCACAGGGATTCAGTAAGAACAGGAACTTAATACGCTACATGAATGACACCCATCACACATACGGGTTCTAAATCCCAAGAGCAAAGGTAGCCAACATGTAGGGAAGTTAGCCCTCTCCTTCCTGGGTCCAAACTCTGCTGAGCAGTGCAGATAAACAGAGTCAACCCCAGGCCCAATGCCGTCAGCCCAGGGAAACGAGCACGGTTGTATGGAAGATGCTACCAGGGAGAAGGGACAGTATAGTAGTGTTTCTCTAAATTCTTCTGCATGATCTGATGCCTTAATGTGGCAGAAGTAATGGCAGGGAAAAATAAAAATCTTACAGATCAACCCCTTTCAATCTTAAAACAGTAGTGTAGGGGCGGGAGAGAAGAAGTGAAGGGAAGTTTGGGAATACAGGCAGCGAAAACCAGCAGATGGCTCACCGAGGATGGCCGCTGCCTGCAGAGAGCACTTTTCTGATCTCACTTGCGTGATGAGCTCTTGCACGTCAGGCAGGTCCTGTAACAATTCAGAAAACGCGTACTCATGAGCTAGGGCCAGATCAGAGAAACACACCAAACTAACCTGATCAAGTTAAGCGATCCCACTGGTATTTTCATAGGATTTTAGGTTTTTTAATCGGTTCTCTCTATTAAAAAAACAAACAAAAAAACTACCCTGTTTCAAATGGAAAAATCTATGGCACGACTTAAGGAATAATGTTTTTAGATAGTAATGATGATAACGATAATATTAATAAATAAATTTATCATACACTAAATGCATTATGTGCCAGGCATTGTTCCAAGCAGTTCACAAAATTGCTAATTCCATCTTCATGGTAATCCTGAGGTAGGCTGTATCCCCGTTTTACAGATGAGAAGACTGAAGCACAGAGAGCTAAATAAGGTGCCCAGTCACACTCCCAGTGGCTGCAGAGCTGGGAGTCAGAATCAGGCCATCTGCCTCAAGGGCATAAGGCCTTACCCACCACGTCCCACCCATTCTACAAGGGCGATGTCATTCTCTTGCCTCAGTCTCTTACTTGGCAAAATTTGGAATGATCTGATAAGGTCTGCATACTGCTGAATCCCTCACGCCTCTATTCTCTGACACTTTTCCCCCACATCACCCAGCACGTTAGGTGGGATGGGCATTTATGAACCATCCCTCCCTTCTCCCCTGAGATGAAGAACCATGCACACTGCATTGCTGCCACATCCCGACGACACCGCGCCATGCTGCTGCCGCCACACTGGGCAGCCCCTCTGCCCACACCCATCTGCTCCTTCCTCTCTCTCTGCCTGTGCTCCAGGACGTTTTCCCTCTTTGTAGTCATAGATGGGCTCCTCACGCAAGTCTCACGGCTGCAACAAAACCACAAGCTCTCTGAAGGCAGAAACCAGGTTCCCTCTTTACCCAGAGTCTAGCACCGTTCCCAGCAAACGGGAAAAGCTCTGTCTAAGAGCAGCAGCTCTCACACACTGGCTTGTGACTAAGTTAATAAAAGTAACCTTAGTGCGCTTTTCTAAACAGTCTCCACTCATAAAACATACACGGATTCTTTGGACCAGCCAGTGCTTTAAGAATCTCCACATCATCACAGCGGCCATAAGCTTAAAAAGCTAGTTGTCATTTGACAATCAGTAAAATAAACCAAACCACTGAGTACTTCAGATCAGCACGTAAGCTTTGATGCATACCCAAATCGCCTGGGGGCCTTGCTAAAATGCAGATTTTGACTCAGTAGGCCTGGGTGGGGCCCAAGAGTCTGCATTTCTAGCAAACTCCCAAATGCTGCTGCTGCTGGTCCAGGCACACTGTGTGTGGAAAGGCTGCAGCAGTGGTTCTCAACTTTGCTGCATATTACAATCATTGAGAGGCTTTAAAAAATGCCCTTTCCAGACCTCACACCAATTAGAACCAGAATCTCTGGGGGTGGGACACAGACATCCATCTTTAAAAATCTTCCCAGGCAATTCCAACATGTAGCTGAGTCTGAGAACAGAACTTCATGTTTTTTTTAACCAGAGGAACGGTTAAAAGAGACTCAGTGCCTGAGTCCTCCTCAGGCCTAGAATGCTGCCAGGAGTTATATAGCCTGCGGCTCCTGGGCACTCAGGGACACACCGTGCCCCAGGGCCAACCAGGCAAGACCAGCTTCAGAAGGAGCCACAGCCCTCCAGAGCCTCCCTGCACAACTCCTCGGGCCTTGCAAACAAGGAGAGGCCGACAACTCACCTTCGAGCTATTCCTGAAGGCCCCAGCATGAGAAGTTACTTCATTTGCGTATTTCAGGACTCTGTCATACAGGACCAGGGCTTCGCTCCACTTCTTCACCAACACGTAGGACTGAGCAATGAAGAAACACCTGATGGAGAAGGGAAAAGAGCCAGGGTATTCTCAAGCAACAATTACCCAAGATCAAGGCTTTCTTTGCAGTTTAGGCTAAATTTTAAATTTGGAAACAGGTTTCTTAACCTCAGGATCACTGCACGGACAACCTCGATATTCTCAATGTCTACATTTGCCAGGCTAACCTGCAGACTCTGCCTGCAATCAGAGATGACGATGTGTTCCAACGCTGACCCACCGTCTTTTACTTACTGGCTGATGCTGCAAAGAAGGGGCAGTTCCCAAAGGGCCCATGGAGAAAGCTGGGGACAGGCAGGAAGGAGGAATGTCACCTGGCTCAAATATAAATCCCACCCACTACTGCCCCACACATCCACATCATAATCGTTCATCTCTGCTCATCCTTTTTTCAAAAGCCAGACCCAAGACACTGCTTCCTAACGGAAACTATTCCCCTGGATCAAGAGAGCCTGAGCACTGCTGGTCCTTGACAGGACAGAAGGGTCCATGGGAGTCGGGAGGAGGGGCAACACGAGAGAAGATGGGACACCTTGGAGAGCCCGAGAGCGCTGGGGTGTGAGGGCCGGAAAAGGAGGGCAAGAGCACACACGGCTCTACTTTGCCATTTTGTTTAGAATCCTGTTTTGCTACACAGCCCACTTCCAAGTTATAAATAACATGATTCCTTCACAAAACAGAGAGGTTTAGCTTTCTCCCAATTCAGTTCAGGTTTGGCTCTGGTTCTGCTAGTTAATACCTTTTCCAACACTTGTCCCTTTCCCCTGGGAGAAGGGAGGGAAGAGGAGGGAGAGGACATTTAATGTGTGTGCTCTCTGGCTCCCCCAACCTATCCAAAGAGCAAACAAGGTACACCAGAAACGCCCAGCCATAACCTTTAGCAGAGCCTTCCCTTGAACACACTGAGTGGACTGTTTCTGATCATGGGCAAGGTAACCGCAGAGCCAGCAACCCAATCTTCCGGGGGACAGGACATGCTCTCAAGGCTTACAGACCCACCGGGCAGCAGAGGAGAGCCTGTCCATCCCACAGAACCTTACCTGTAAGCCTTGTACACCAAGGTCTTGAGGCCTATCTCCTTCTGGAAGGCTTTGTCCTCCTCTAAGCCAGGAAGCTGGAGCAATTCCACCAGATTCTGCACCATAAATGCAATAAGAAAACTCATGAACAGGAGGCCTCAGACTGAGTTTTTGACAGAAGACTTTGTAAGAACAGACAAGGGTGAAAAGAAGAGCTTTGGCTTGAAATAATGCAGAGAAGTCTGTGATGAATGACTTGGCACACCTGGTGTCACCTCTAACCCCCTCTCTGATACTGAAGCTTGTTTGTCCTTTATGACTCAGCTCACGTCTCACCTCCTTCAGAGATTTCTTGAACCACCTCAGTTAGAGGGTATCTCTCCGGCTCTGAACTTTCATTTCGGAGTGGCCCACTCGTCTGACGTCTAGACACACACCTGTTTGTGTGCATGTGTCTCACCATCTTACTCACTGACAAGCTCCCAGTGGGCTGGGACAGGGTGGCCTCAGGTCTCAGGATGCTCCACAGCATGTGGGAGAGTCTCATACGCAAGTGAAGTGCTCAGTGAATACCTGTGGGCTTACTAGTCTCTACACATCCACACATCTGAATAGTGGGCTCACAGAACGCTCAACTAGTACAAGAACAAGACCTCTGTCTTTTACCAAGACACTAGCAGCTCCTGGCTGTCACAGCCCTTTCACTATGCAAACCTGTCATTTTGCGTCCAACACATGCAAAGAACAGGCCCTTGCTTTCCCAACCTCGAAGGTCACCTGTAGAATGATGTCATAGAGCCGGATCAGGTCCTGGGGCCGGGGGGAGCGCTTGCCGTCATCTTCCGGCTGCTGCTGCAGCAGAGCCTTCTGCAGACCTTTAGCCATGTTCTCATTACGCTTGATTGCCGTTGACAGCTTGATGTAAGTCAGGTAGCTGGAATGTACCACATGTCAGCTCAGGTTATGCTCAGGGAAGCTGATGGTCTGGGAAGAGCACTGGACACAGGTTGGGACTGACACAGGGGAAGCTTGGGGGTGAGGGCATGTCGTGCAGCAGGGCCAACTGGTCTGGGCCTCAAGCTCAAGGGGCCCTCATTTCTGGCTGCTGTTTAGTGGCAAATCTGCAGGGGAACAGCATGAGATCTTATGACAAAACTTGATTTTAGCTTGAATTACATCCTGTTTCTTTTTAAGAGCCACAGAGCTACTAATTTCAGAGGACACTGCTAGTCCTTAAGATGATCCATGGATGAAAAGCTAGTTCCTGGAACAAGGACTAGTTAACTGCCTGGCCCACACTATAGGGACAGCATGCTTGCATGACAGCTGCTCCTACTCATCTGATGACCTTCTCTTCTCAGAAAATACTAAGGGACAGTCTCTTTGGATGGTCATGCATATTAAACGTGTATATACCAGAGACTATGCATGATGCCTGCTCCTTTTAACTGTACCACATGCAAAGTCCCTTTAATATGTGGGGATAAGAACCTGCTAACTATTTAAAAGTCTGTTTAAGAAGTATTCAGGCCTCCAGATCCCCATCCTACTCCAGCAGAAGGCTGGAGCATCCCCGGGAGAGGATACAGCCTGGGGATGGGACACAGGCATAGCCGAGGTCAGGGGCTCCATAATGAACACAGAGATTAAGGGACTGTCAAGTTCTGAGTGCTGACCTAGTCGCCTTCTCCTACTCAGCTTCCAGAACAAGAGCAGCCTGGTGTATTCCAGGGATCTGACCAGCCCAAGGAAAAAACTCAAGTTTCTGGAGTCAGGGTCCTTTGTGGAAGGGCAGAGCCAGAACACCTACAGGGAAGCCCAGAGATGATGAGCTGCACACATGTGTGCAGAGCTCCCACCAAACAAGCCACATTCCTTAACAGGAGTGGATGAACAAGGAGGGCCAGACATTTAAGGAAAACATCTAACAAGACAGAAGAGGCCAAAATCGAGAGGGGGAAAAAAAAAAAAGCAACTTGGAACAACCAGACTTTGCAGGGAGAAGAAAACTTCAGAAAACTATTATTAATAACCTCAGAAAGATAAGGGAAGACACTGTGGTAGTGAAATCAGAAGGAGATGCTATATTTAAAAAATAATATTGAAAGAACACGAACAAGCTCTTGAAAATTAAAATGGAGACAGAAATGAGAAAGCTTATACAAAAGTTGGATGGTAGGTCAAGAAGAGTCAGGGTACAGAGTGGGAGCAGAGTAGCTGAGAGAGGGTTACAGTGGGAAGTGGCACAAAATGCCTAAATCCCCAGATCAAGAAGTAGCAACATACACACTCGGTGTCATTTAGAGACACTAAGGTAAATACCAAAAGAATTTGTTAAAAGAATTAAAAGTGCTTCTGAGAAATGGGAGAGAAGGTCATGAGATGGATTTTCCTAAAGCTTTGCAGAAAAATCAGCCTCTCCAAATAAAGTAATCATTATTCACAGAGTAGTGCAGAAATTTAGATACATCTTTACAAGGTTTTTTAAAATACAAGAGCTACCTGATTCCTAACTTCAATTTACCCCAAAGTTGGCCTCCAAATCCTAACTGAAATTCATGATCCTGACACTAGCTAGATGTAAAGGTGGGAGAATGGGTCCAAAGGCAGGGAGGCTTCACGATCTGAAAGTGTCCTGAGCCTTGTTGAAGCTCTCAGGCTCTTTTCCAGGTTAGGAAGCCGGATCAACTCCTGACTCTCTGTGGCTATTAACTACAAACACATCCTTAACCTCCTGGAGCCTCATCGTTCTCACAGGGCTGTTGAACTACAGGACATCTAAGAGCCCTTCTTGCTCGATATTCCATGCATCTGAGTCATCTGGCAGTCAATTTGACATTCCTGTAATATCAGTTCCCTAAGAATGGAGATTAAGGTAAGGAGAGGAGTTTTTGTGGTTTTATTTTTATAAAGAAGGGAGGGGGCAGGGGAATGGCTGAAAATATTGCCAGGTTCACTAAAAAGTTATAAGCAGTAACTAAGAAATTAAAATTTCAAGGTCACACAGAGAAAAGAATATGATAAGAAGTGGAGTTTTCCCAAGTAATTTTATTTCTCCCCAGGAAGTTTCACATACATCACTCTTCCTTCTTCCTTTCTTTTATGAAACAAAATCCACCTTTAAAAAAAATTAAACCTGACAAGGTAATTTTAAAATGTATATGAAAGAGTAAAGGAATAAAAACAGTCAAGATATGCCCGAGGAAAAACCTGGTGGGGGGAACTTGCTCTACCAGATGCCAAGACTTACTGTAAAGTTCTAGTAATTCACTGTACCAGCTGGTGTAAGTACAGACAAATAAATCAGTGGAGCAAAAGAGAGTCCAGAAAAAGAGCACGCAAGGAGAAAATGGGATGTATGCCTGCCAGAACTGACACTGCAGATCAGCAGGGAAAGGACGGAGTAATCAATAAACTGTACTGGAACAATCTATTATCCTCATGGAAAAAGGTGAAGCAGATCCTTACTTGACTCAAAAATAAACTCCATTGGAATTAAACCTGAGTTGAAATTGAACTTAAATGTGAAAGGGACAACATAAAACATCCAGGACATAGAGGAGGAGAACTTTAGGAGGTTGGCACGGGAAGGAGTGGTTAGCTGTAGAAGAGGGGGGGGGAATCAACCAGGGCGGGGCCACAGGGAGCGTCAAAGTTATTGGTTGCATTCCAGTTCTTAAGCTGTAGACAAATTTTAAATTCCATATATATTAGAATAATACACAAATGCAGTATATATAGTCTTATATGATAAAATATACAAAAATACATTAGTAAATTATAAATTAAAACATACACAAACATTGTACACACTTTTTTTCCTAACGATATATTTCACAACATTAAAAAGTAAAAAAATTACAACCCTTACCTGTGTAGGTATTGAAGATTAGATACCTTCCCCGACTCCCCTTCAAGGGTGTAATCTCTCTGTTTCTGCAGAAAGCGAAAAGGTAAAGATAAAACAGCTGATCCCATCCTTGGCTCTGACCACCTCATTCAGTGGTGTGGTCCCCAAAGTGCCCTGAAACACAGGCACAGACTCTAGTAAGTTAGGGGTCCTCAAATATCAAAGATCTACTGGACATATTCTAGCAACAGGGTCACTCAGTTGCGACTGGCATCTAAAAACTGGACTTAAGAGAATTCAGAGCAATGGCCAGTAAGGCTTCCTGACCACTACTCCCAGTGTCCTGACTCGAAGCACCAACAGCAGACATTCCCCAGTCCACGGCTCCATTATCAGGTCTGCTAGATCCAAGTTCAACTCCTTGTGCTGTCAGCTCCTATACTTTGTGGCTGGCTGAAAAATGGTCCCCAAAGATGTCCACATCCTAACTCTGGAAACTGTGAAGATGTTACCTTACGTGGTAAAAGAGACCTTGCAGATGTGATGAATTAAGGATCTTCTGATTAACCTGGATTATCCAGGTGGGCCCAATGTAATCACAGGCTCCTTATAAGAGAGAGGCAGATATAGAGAAGATACTGGGACTGAAGCAGAGGTCAGAAAGGAGAGAAGATGCTATGCCGTTGGCTTTGAAGACGAAGGAGCCATAAGCCAAGACATGCAGGTGGCCTCTAGAAGCTGGAAAATGCATTCTCTGAAATCTGGAAATGGATTCTCCTAGAGCTTCCAAGGCTGCAAGGAATGCAGCCCTGAAACCCACTTTAGACTTCCAACCCCTAGGGCTGTAAGATAATAAATCTGTGCTGTTTTAAGCCACTAAATCTGTAGTAATGTTACAGCAGCAATAGGAAACCAATACATGTTGGTATCACCGTATTCATTTCATTCTGTGAGGTGTCCCCGCAACTGCTGTGAATCAAAGTGAATGATGGAGGCTGCAGCTCTGTACGTACCTGTTAAGTGGATGAAGGGAAGTGTAGCAAATAAAGACAGCTTAATGGGAAAAGGAAACAAGTGACTACAGCCTAACAAATATTTATTGAATATTTTATACTCCAGGTACTGTGGAAGATGCTGAAAAAAATACATAGTTGCTTTTAAGATGCTTATAATCTTGAGGAAAATATAATGAAAAGGTAAATATAAAATACACAAATATTGAAAGGCAACACTTAACTATCAAACAAAAATTACAGCTACAAGTATGAGATATTTAGAAAAGGGAGAGATCCTTGTGGGCTAGGATGGTGTATGCAGGCTCCTCAGAGATGGTGAGCTATGAGCTGGACCTTGAAAAACAGGTGGGGTTTGGACTGGTGAAAAGGGAGAGGAAGGATAAACCAGGTGTGAGGATGGAAAGGAGAAGGGTGTGAGGAATGCACTGAGGTGGGACAGGCATATTAAGATGGTGAGTACAACAGCTTGAGACAGAGGCCTCAGAGGGAAGCAGTGAAGTACAGTGCTGGAAATGGAGGCTGGAAACAGATGGGGGAGGCTCGTACACCAGCTCAAGGAGTCTGAACTGTATCTGCTAGACCAGTCTCTAAAGCAGGGTGCACACAACCCAAAGAGTGTGGCTATAAGAAGAAAACTAGAACTTCTATTTATATTGATCTCATTTCTAGAAACTTTAATGCATTTTATATATTACAAATCAGGTGAATAACAAGGTATATCATTTACAAATAAACATATCAGAGGGGCATGCTCAATTTTACTTATGGGGTACATTATTATAAAAGTTGGGAGACCACTACTCTAGACCTAGGGGAATCACTGGGCTTTTCATAATCAGACAGTGAGATGGAATCTAGAAAGATTGAATTTGTGCTTCTGGCAAGAAAGGCCTGGAGAACTGAACCGAGACCAAGATAGGAAAAGCAATCAGGAGACCTTTGTAGTAGTCTAGGCATAAGAAAGAAGGCTCATTAGAAACTGGTGGAATGGACAAGCAGAGAAAGCAATTACAAAAGGAGAATAAATAGGGTTTTTGGTGACAGGGAATAAAGAGACAAAAATGGTTCTGAGGTTTTCAGCCTAGATGCCTAAATGAATCACAGTGATATTATTAGAAAAAGGGAGCACTGGAGAAGTCTACCTGGAGATATGAGTTTGAGACCAAAGGCTTAACAGGTAATATATGAAACCATTAGGAGGAACAGCACAGAGAGAAAAGAATTTCTCAACCGGATGGCAGCCAGAGGCTTCTGTTGTTTGTTAGCCAATCACCACACCTAAAAAAACAAAGTGGCTAAGAGTGAACGCACTCAGACCACTGGGAACCCCACCTGAGAAGGAGATACACAGACCGAGGAAGACCTCAGCCCAGAGCAAGAGCTGATGGCTCAGATGACGGTCCTACCTGATCCGGCTTGAGTTCTTCCCGAACGGCCTGGATGGCGTCCCGACACTCGCTGAGCACGGATTCAAACAGACGCTCCTTGGTTTCTTCACTTTCAGCCTAAACAAAGGCAGAATGTACTAACAGATTTTCTTTTGAGTGAGCCATAGTATTCCGATGGGAAGAGGGCATCACAGCGCTTTGACTTCCTCCATTACACATAAACACACACATATCCAATCAAAAACGCCCCAAATCAGAGATCATTTCAGTTGTTACTATTCTCCACCATATAAGATTTTTCTTACAGTCTTATTCGTTAGTTGTATGGAAATGGGAATTATATATATATATACACACACACACACACACGTATAAAGTGAACATATTGAAAAAGTATCCATATAACTGATCTGAAACTGTCAGGCAACAGATGCTTTAGATTTTTTTCCTATCATAGAACCTTCTACTACTTTCCTCCCACCTTCTACCTCTGCTCAGGACCTGCACCTGGCATCCCTAGAGGGGCCTTACAGACTAAATTTGGGGCACTGCTGCCTCACACTGAAGCACAGCCACCAGGAGTTTCTTTTTCTTTTTCCCTCCAGAAGAAACTGTCTTAAACTTTTCTACCCAACAGACTTAAGATACTGAACTTCTTTTAGGTCCAAGCAAGTGAGCAACATTACTGATCAATACCCAACCAAAAACAGATTTCTCCTAAACATCACACGAGGTTTTCTCCACCACAGAAATTCTGCACTAGGATATTCCATATGGTTACGCCGAGGACATTTTTTGGGCAGACAAGGCTGACAGCACTTGACGACAGTCTTTGTATAAGTACAGGGCGTCACCCCTCTGCTCACCAGCTGGGATAAGAGAAAAAGTGATTCATTAACTGAATACCTGCCAAACCACATTATCATTCTAAAGAATCTGACTGAGCAGGTGGGAATGGATGAAAGGCAGAAAGGAGATGAACTTGTGTTACTGGCAGACTCACTGTGACAAGAAAACATCAACATTCCATTATGTTTGACTTTCCACAGAAACTAACGTCCAATCTGATCTCTTGACATTCCACTGATCTCTAAAAAAGCCCAAAAGAAAACCCAGTACTGCCCACTCCTTTAAGAGGTGGTTGGTAGGGGCTTAAAGAAAAACTTTTTCTTCTCTTAAGAACTCTTATGTTTTCCCCAGTTCCCAGTGTGAAAAAACTTCCTTGTAAATTACCCAATATAAATCAAACATACTTTTCTATTTATAAGTTACTTGACTTTCCTGTTGTTCACTAACTTAGGAATGAATCAGGGGCACAGCCATTCTATAAATCTATAAAGGCAAGAACAGCCACCATTAACTCACTGAAACCTAGAGCAGCACTGTCCAACAGAATTTTCTGCAATGATGGAAGTACTCTATCTGCACTGTCCAATACAGTAGTCATTAGCTACATGCGGCAACTGTGCACTTGAAATTTTAATTAATTTAAATTTAAATAGCCATATGTGTTCAAGTGGCTACCGTACTGGACAGTGCAGCTCTAGAGAAACATACTTCATACAAACTACTGTTAAGCACCTCACATTAGCAAGATTCTTTTTTGTGTGTGTGTGTGAGGAAGACTAACCCTGAGCTAACCTCCGCTGCCAATCCTCCTCTTTTTTGCTGAGGAAGATTGGCCCTGGGCTAACATCTGTGCCCATCTTCCTCTACTTTATATGGGATGCTGCCATGGCATAAGCGGTGCATTGCTCCGTGCCTGGGATCTGAACCTGCAAACCCTAGGCCGCCGAAGCGGAGTGTGCGAACTTAACCGCGACGCCACTGGGCTGGTCCCTAGCAAGGTTCTTTATACTCATTTAATCAAACTCACTGGCCAAATTTTTCAAAGTAGCAATCCTGTGGAATGAGCCAGCTGTATAATAGTTAACAACTGGAATAAGATATGTGATTAGACTTGGCACCAACCACATACACCAGGGCCACATCATTAGCAGGCAGGATGAGCTCCCGCATCAGTTTTGATACCATGCAATCCAGCAAATATGCCAACACCCTTTTTAAGATGGGTGGGGTTCAGCGGTTAGGGCCCTTAAGATGGGTGGGGTTCAGCAGTTGGGGCAATGGGTGTTCAAGTAAGAAAAGAGTAAACTTGGTTTTACCAGCTACACAGGATCTGTCTCCTTTCCTGTAGGGAGGGTATAACTCAAATGAAAACATAAAATGATGGTAAAATGCTAAACCTCTTTACTGCAAGGTATGTTCCCTTTGATTAAGGAAACGTCTGCATCAAGGTGCTGAACATAAGCAGACTCCCCCACTGCTCCCACAAAATTCTAAGTTCTACTGGGAATTTTACAGAAGTCCTTAACCACAATGAAGGAAAAAGGCTATCTGAAGGGGAGGACTTCAGTGAGCTGTGTTTTTTTTTTTACGATGCCCACACTACACAGCAACTCCGAGACCACTCATCTCTGGAACAGAATTTCTGTGATGCTCCCTGGGCCGGGCAAAACGGCTCCAAACAGGAAGCCTGAAACCCATTTTGCTTCTTACACTCTTATTCTATAAACTTATCTTGGAGGCTAAGATAATCCTCAGAGGACAATGGAACAAGAAACACCTCTCTGGACGTAAAGGCAGGATTCCTCGGTGTCGATGTGCAGACCTCCCAAGTCTGCCCCTGAGCCAACAAGAATGTGCTCCTCCACACAAGGGCAAACTCCCTGCAGAAGGATTTGTGGTCTGCCTGGACCTTTTCCCCAGGTGTGCCTATGACACACAGAATTCTTAAGCCCAGAAGCAATGTGTTACTCAGTCCTAAAGAATAAATAAAGAACTTCTAGATCATTTTTTATAACACTTCAAACAATCCAGGATGTGCTTTTCTACAGCCTCAAGCCATGTCGCGAGGCTGACTTGTACAGAGGAAAACCAGCTCCGTGTGTCCTGAGGTAGAGACCCCCTGTTATGAAAAGCAGAGTTCCCAGATTGTTTTCACTTGTCTACAAAAACTGCTGGAAGGCGGTGGTATAAATGAGAGACAGACAAGGCAAGTCTGACCACATTCTCCACCACACCTGTAGGAGAACCAAGGGGATGGGAACCAAGCCTCACACAGCCCATTGAGGTCTAGGAAAAAAGACGTGGAATCTAGCAAAGAAGGATACAAACCTCACTGAAGAACAGATTTTTTTTTTTTCAAAGAAGAGGATAAATGGTCTCCCTTCCACTCAAACATCAACATATTAACCATAACTTGAGGATAAGAATCATCAAACCTGCAGATATTTTAAACCTTCCCTCCCCCACAAAAAGAGCTGCCTAACAACACCCTTACAATGCAACCACCAGTGACAATTCAGGTGTGATCAAGTATTAATAAAGCAAAATAGAAATAAATTACAAACTAAGACAACATTAAAGACACGAAGACTTAAAGTTTAGCTAAAGAGATTGAGGATTTTGGCTGCTGATTCTCAGCTCGTCTTTTCAGTCTAATATTTTATCTCTCCGAATTTTTTCTTCCCTCTATGCTTTTCAGTAAACTGCTGTGTTAGTATTTAAATATCATAAAAACCTCTACAAGCAAGCAATAAACTGGGGCTACCAAATTCTTGCTTTCCAGTTCCTAGAGGGTGCCAAATACCAACATCAGCTAGGCTTAGAGAAACTGAAATTAAGAGTCCTCTATCTCTAAGGCATAGTTCTTGGTTTCCAGGGCAGAGAACAACTCAACACAATAATAAGAACTGGCAAGGTAGGTCAGGCCCACGTTACATCTAGCCAAATAATCTGACAGTGGCACCAAAGAGCAAGTGGTTCTTCTTGAGATTAACCTCAAATGGCCAAAGGACATTTTTCATATTTAATAACCCCTGGTTCATTCAATTCAATAGACATTAAATCTAAGAATTTAAAGACATCTAAGAATTTAACTAAACTTTACTTGACAGTGTACTTAAACTATTTTACTTACTGGCTTGATTTGGTATATGTGTGATATAGGACATTAGACACTTAACTGTTTTTTACGTAAAAACCTTACCAGAATTCTCTGGGGTTAATATACATTTTGTTTGATCTACCACATTATTTAAAGGTCTCTGATACTCAGAAGTGATCCCAACACATAGTAAGATCCTTAAAAACCATAGATAACTGTTATTCACCACAACCAGCACATTAACCAGGCACTTAATAGAAGATAACACTACAGATTCTACAAACATTAAAACGATAAGGATGTCAATAAATTCATGTCAATATTATAAACTCTATGTCAATAAATTCAACAATTTACATGAAATTAATAAATTCTACTTAAAAATAAGGAGAATCCAAACTGACACAAGATGAAATAGGAAATCTGAATAGCCCTATAACTCGTAAAGAAATTATATTTGTTTTGGGGCCGGCACGGTGACATAGCGGTTGAGTTCACATGCTCCGCTTCAGCGGTCCCGGGTTTCACAGGTTCGGATCCTGGGCGTGTACAGACGCACCACTTGTCAAGCCATGCCGTGGCAGCGTCTCATATAAAGTAGAGGAAGATGGGCATGGATGTGAGCCGAGGGCCAATATTCCTCAGCAAAAAAGAAGAGGACTGGCAACGGATGTTAGCTCAGGGATAGTCCTCCTCACACACACACAAAAAAGAAATTATATTTGTTTAAAACAAGCAAAAACAATTTTAAAAACCTTCTCACAAAGAAAACTCCAAGCCCAATGGTTTCACTGGTGAATTATAACAAACATTTAAGGGGAAAAAAATGAATTATTAACATAAACTCTTTCAGAAAACAGAGAAAGAAACATTTCCAAACTTATTTTATGAGATGTGTATAATCCTGATAGCTAACCCTGAATGAGAAAAGAAAATTATAGGCCACTATTCCTCATGAAAACAGACGCAAAATTCTTAAAGTATTAACAAATCAAATCCAGCAACATATGAAAAGTACAATATATCACAACCAAGTGTGGTTATCCTAGCTACCCAAGGATTGTTGAACACTGAAAATTAATCAATGTAATTCACTATGCTAACAGGCTTCCAATATTCTTCCCCCTTCAAGCCTTTATCTTTCTAAATTGAAATATCTGAAACTGTCCTCATATGGTTTCTTCCAACTCTTTGATTTCATATACTCTTCAAACACTACATTGTGTTTTGTGGAACAGCAATTAAAAACCCATACAATATTCCTAGTGTACCTGCATATCACAATTTTTACTGGTTCAGGAAAAGCCTTACATTAGGTTTCTAATGACCCAATTTGAGCAAGGAGCAGTGAAAGCCTGCAGTAGCTGGGGCAGGAAACCTTGGCTCCTGACCCTGACTTACTCTCAACATAAAATCTTGGACCAACCCTCCATGGATCCGTATAAAACATGTCCAGTGGGAAGGGCTCTGACGCTGCAGTGCAAGAGCACGTGTATGTATTTAAATTTAATAACTGAAGCAATGTAAGTCAGTCATAGAGGATAATGGGCTTAAATGAATGCTGGAGAGCTTTAGAAAATGCTACCACAACACAAAAATGCATCACCTTCATTATTGAGCTTTTATATTGCAAAGAGCTGTTTATTGAAGGACTGTTTTCATCTTGATAAGGGCCTTAAATACCATAACAAAACACAGCATGAGAAGAAAAACCCAAACTATCAAATACAGCGAGATTTTTTTGCTCTCCCTCCACCTCACTTTTTTGGCAGGTGCTTAATAATAAACAAAAGCTTTAAAATAAACATCTCCATTAAATCAAGACTGAAAATTCTTAATTTAAATAACTTTATTCAATCAGGAAAGAGGTCAGATATATATTTTTAAATCTACACGGTATTCTCCTTTCAGGCAATTTATTCTACAACAGTAATCCAAAATATGGAAAAATCCATCTAGCAAAGATTCATTATATCATTGTTTACAGTGCTTAAAAACTATGGAATGAAAATGTCCAATAATAGATGTGCTTTGATTAAACAGCATTTAAAAAGTACATATACCATTATCTGTGTATATTAAAGATGTATATTAAATAGAATATATTAACCACATAAACATGCACACTGAAGATGAGGTGGGAACACAGAACTAGCAGCTGTTGCATTGAGATTGACTTTAAGTATTTTCTTTATCTATCAAGGGTGGAATAATGTTGATGTTTTTTCTTGCCAACATCATCAAAATTCTGGCCAGTCTTGAACTGCTTTAGAAGGGGTGGCTATGACCTGGAGACCCAGAAGTCAATCCTTCAACTACACTGAAACTCAAGTTTGAGAGTAATCTTAAAAATGTGCACAAAGCTCAACTGGTCATCACGTGACTGACGTGATCTTCAATTTTAAAAGCAATGGCTTCACATGCAGTTCTAAAATGTTTTCACTTGGTCTAATTTAGCACAAACTAAATTGTTTTACAAATAAGGCAAAAAGACCTCCCCCAAATAGCTTTTATTCCCCAATTATGTGTAAAGAGAGAGAAATTCAGATAAAACATCCCTATACCTTCTCCTTCCACATAGAAAACTCCCCTCCCCCAACTAACGTACTGAATTGGAGATGATTCCCCTGCCAAGGACTATTTGTTTCAATTAAGGTTGTACTTATTCAGTCATTTACCAGGGGCCCAGGACTCTGCTTACACACTTTGTTAAGTGAAATTATATTTAGCTATTCACCAAAACCAAATAAAATGATCCTGTTACTAGTCTTCCTGATGAATCTAACAGGATGTGTGGAAAAGTTCAAGGAACATGAGCTTTGGAGTCAAAAGGGCATGGTTTTAAATGCGAGCATTCCGTTCTAGCAGTATATGGCTGTGGGCAAGTTATAAAGTCTCTCTGAGACCGATTTTCCCATCTGTAAAATGAGAGTATCACCCACCCCAAAGAGTTAAAAAGATAAACACATGAAAGCATTAAGCAATGTATCCAGAACATTGAGGAAGATCATTACTCCCCTCTGCTCATCTCCGTGGTGTCTCTGTCCAGGTGACCACAAGGTATTTAAAAAATTCTGTGAAATGATTTGTAAGAACATGAAAAATCCTTACAATATGTTAACAAAAACAGGACACAAAATCGGATATCAGTATAATTCCAACAAGTAAAAAAATACATAACATCTCTTAAGAATACGAAAAAGACTAAAAGGAAATACATTGTTCTCCTTTTTATTTATTTATTTATTTTGCTGAGGAAGATTAGCCCTGAGCTAACATCTGTGCCCATCTCCCTCTATTTTGCATATGGGATGCCGCCACAGCACGGCTTGATGAGCGGTGCGTAGGTCCATGCCTGGGACCCAAACCTGCAAACCCTGGGCAGCCCAAGTGGAGTGTGTGCACTTAACCACTACAACACCGGGCTGGCCCGTTCTCCTTTTTAGACAACGCAGTATCAATGAAAGTAGATGGGAATTGGGACTATAGGTTGATCTCTTAAAAACATCATTTATATTTTCTAAACTTTAAGCTGAATAACTTTTAAAAATTACTTAATAAATGTTAGCTTTTCTTGTCCTTTATCTGATATGTCTATGGCCCCATTCCTAAGGAGTCCCATTTAATTTGCCCCATGGGCCTCCCCCTCCCCTATTCTAGCCAGAATTCCTGCCCCATTGTCAATGATGGCAGTTCTTTTCTTCCAGCATGTATCCTTTAAAACAAAAGAATTAACCCAATCACATAATCTAAATGGTTGTTACCAGAGCCCTAGTCCAGAAAAGATACTGCCATATAATAGTGCCAATGAAATGCTCTCGAAAAGTTTCTCAAAACTGGTTGGTGGTTACTAGGGGCAAGGTGGGTGGGAGGTGGGCACAAGGGGTGAAGGGATGCATTCATATGGTGACTGACAAACAATAATGTACAACTAAAACTTCACAATGTTATAAGCTATTAAGACATCAATAAAAATTTTAAAAAAGAAAAAAAAAGTTTCTCAGTCTTTTAGTTTTTTTTGTGGGGATGACCAGCCCTGAGCTAACATCCGTTGCCAATCCTCCTCTTTTTTTTGCTGAGAAAGACTGGCCCTGGGCTAACATCCGTGCTAACATCTTCCTCCACTTTACATGGGACGCTGCCACAGCACGGCTGAGAAGCAGTGCGTTGGCAGGCGCCCGGGATCTGAACCTGTGAACCCCAGGCTGCCAAGCGTGAACTAAGCCGCTGC
The DNA here is from genome assembly GCA_031878705.1 of Tapirus indicus. Lineage (NCBI taxonomy): Eukaryota > Metazoa > Chordata > Mammalia > Perissodactyla > Tapiridae > Tapirus > Tapirus indicus. The sequence continues at coordinate 54,879,758 of CM062932.1, forward strand.
GCCACTGCGCCGGCCCCTCAGTCTTTCAGTTTAAGGGAAAAAATCAGGGGCTGGCCCCATGGCCTAGTGGTTAAGTTTGGCGTGCTCCGCTTCAGTGGCCCGGGTTCGTGGGTTGGGATTCTGCACAGGGACCTACACCACTTGTCAGCCATGCTGTGGCAGCGACCCACGTATAAAGTAGAGGAAGACTGGCACAGATGTTTGCTCAGGGCTAATTTTCCCCGAAAATCAACTTTGTGGTATTGTTCTAGTCTCTTGTCCTTTAAGCAAATAAAAGGGAAACGAGGGGGCAATATGCAACACAAAGACACAAAGAAATTCTTCCATATTTGAAAGCTGCCCCCAACCCAAAGTAGCTTTGGGAACAAGTCACTGTTTGGATGCTTAAAACAACTCATCAGCACAACTAAAAAAGCACCCCTACACGCAAATTATTCAAGGTTCAATAGCTTACTGTAAAGTCTCATGAAACACCACTGGTCCCTGGTGAGGCTACAGATACAGTCAGCAGGATGGTCTGTTTTTTCTTTTTTTTTTTGCTGAGGAATTAGCCCTGAGCTAACATTTGTTGCCAACCTTCCTCTTTCTTGAGTGGGAGCCACCACCACAGCATGGCCACTGACGAGTGGTGTAGGTCCGTGACAGGTAACCAAACCTGGGCCACCAACCAGAGTGCGCCAAACTTAACCACTAGGCCACTGGGGCTGGCCTTTTTTTTTTTTTAGATGCTCTTCACCTCATATGGAGGAGGAGCTCTAAATAGTGCCTTAATCACTGTCTACTTTGTGCAAACCAAGATCACCAGGATCTCTCATCTTTTGGAACTCATTTGGTTGTTCACACCCACAAATACAGGCAACAATTATGTCAATAAGCAGCATCAAATAGTACAGTTTTGCATGAATATTACATATATACTGCACATAAGACAAGATATTCTGGCTTAGCTAGGCTCTCCTCAAAAGGCCCAGGGACAAGAGGTGGCCCCTCTGAGGCTAGAAGGTTAGGACATGAGGTCAGAGAGACCTAAGGGACATGATAGTTAAGCTGCTGCACCACCTGCTGGGCCAAACATGACCTCTTACACTGAGCCAGCTTCTTACTGCACCCATTTTTAGGTTGATGACTGTCACTGTCAATTTCTCTGCCCTCTAACCGTAAGAACTCCTCTATAAACTCAGCTTTTAAAATAATTTTATTCAAGAGGGTGCATCTTGAGACTCTTATCAAATCCTAAATGGCATTAAGATAAATTTTTGTTTTGTGAGAAATGAACACCAACAAAACACTACATCTTAAACACACAAGGACCACCTTCAGACACACACAGAAGACAGCACAGTAGGTACTTCCTCCTTACCTGGGCAATGGCTGCTTCATTATCAGCCAATCCCAATAAAAAGATCCTCACTTTGTCAATCTTCACTGGAACCGTCCTCCCTCTCCATTCCACTTCACTCATGGTAGCTGCCTGTTTGGCTCGAGTCTGAGTGATCAATGCCTGGAAAATAGTTTTAAAACATTAAAGCTTTAAGTGTGGATATGAGTGTCCAAGGTGAAAATAAGTGAAAACTATTTTTTGTCTTTCTATAACCAACATATTATACTTTATAAAGTACAGTATATACAAATTTAAATTCCTCCTTGGTATCATGTATCTTAGCTTATAGAAACTCAAATATTAAAAGGATATAATACAAGGTTAAAAAAAGCAACACTAACTTTTGGTAAGGGTGTAAGGAGAAAAGCATATCTGTATACACCACAAGCAGAAATGTAAATCAGTAGAAACTTAAAGATATTTATCAGTATGTATCAAAAGCTTCCAAAACATTTAGTTTCACTTTTAGGATTTAGCCTAAGGAAACAACTAAGAATGTGTACAAAAACTGGGGACACAGATATTCACAGTAATACTGTTTACTGCTTAAACAACTAAGAATAGTGAAGTGGTCAAATGGAGTACCATGCAGCCATAAAAAGACAATGGTGTGGAAATGTACTTATTGAAGTGGAAAAAATACATGACATTATATTTCAAAAGCATGTTATTAAATAGTGTATACTGAGATCCCAGTTTTAAAATACATGCCTTTTTTTTAACACGTACAAAAGACTGCAAGAGATTCATCACATTATTAATAGTGGTTACCTTTGGGTGGTAACCCACATGATTTTAAATTTTTCCCCCATCTTTTGTATTTCCTACTTTTTCTATGAGCCGATATTGCTTAGAAAATAAATGTAATGAGGTAAAAAAGCTGAATACTTAAAAATATCAAATGAAAAAAGTGTTTTGTTAAAAATATATAGATATAAATGCATGCATGCTAATAGCAATTATACTGGGTGAAAAGATTATGGATTACTTCTTTTCCTGGACTTTTTCAAACCAAAGACTTTTCACAAAAATATACATACTAGATTACCTCCAATTTTTCAGCCAGGAGACCCTCAGTGCCTCCAGACCTTAATCTCATCTGCATGAGTTCATTGATAGCTGACTGGTCCCCTGAGAAAGAGAGAGAGAGACTGAGTGAAAAATCCTCAAGAGTTTGGGCTACTCTCTCAAAAACTACTAGATTCAACCCTGAGCTCCTCCCCCTCCACAACAACGTTTTAGTGGATCCCAAGTCCTTTTACAAAGCTCCTGGGGAGTACAGAAGATAGCAGGATGGAAACAGAAGCAAACGAACTGCCTTCTGTGATTGTGAGCAGGGCTGACTTCAACAATTCCACTTTGTGTGTGTGTGAGAAGACCAGCCCTGAGCTAACATCCGCTGCCAGTCCTCCTCTTTTTTTGCTGAGGAAGACTGGCCCTGGGCTAACATCCATGCCCGTCTTCTTCTACTTTATATGGGACACCGCCACAGCATGGCTTGACAAGCGGTGCGTCTGTCCACGCCCAGGATCTGAACCTGCAAAATTCCGGGGTGCTGAGGCGGAGCGTGCGAACTTAACCGCTAAACCACCCCAACAATTCTACTTTTTTCGTCAACCAAAACCCATGCCAAGGATGGATGCAAGGGAAAGGGAAGAAAGTTAAGTAAATTCTCTAGGCTTTCTGAGATGAACTACCAGCAAACCACCTGTCAATGCTCAACTCAGTCCCTGCTCACCAATGTTATATGCACAGTAGCGGATGTTCGGCGAGATCTCTTCCACACGCTGGTTGTACAGCACAGCCTGCTCTTCTGTGAAAGCACTGGCTAGCTTCTCGTAGATAGTTCTGTGAGGAAAAGAAACATCGGGTTTCACAGCAGAATTATTTTAAGAAAATAAATTCACAAGGAACACCATAGCTACAAACAAAACACTGCACTAAGGCCCTTTTACCAATTACCAGAACTGGCATGTTCTAAGGATGAAAGAAAATAATCACCATTTTTAAAGGAAAAAAAAAAAAATAAACTGTACCAACTGTCACAGAAACAATTATTAGCTGATCTGCAGCTTGAATTTAACTATCTATCATCAAAACTGGCCACTGTCTTTGGATCGAAGAACTTACTTGCATTTGTTAAAAGCCTCAATGGCGGCTTTCCATTCTTGATGTTCAAAACGCAGCATTCCTGAGAGGTAAGCCGTGTAAGCCTGGAAGGGACGGGAAAAGAGCAACTGCTTCGACACCCAAGAACCAGTGTTACAGCTCAATCTTCTCTACTTGCTACTTTGATATCAAGAATATAGAGACAATCAGGTTGATTTTAAAAAAGAAAAACTGATCTCACTAACAAAATGTGACACATAGGTAATTTGTTATGATTCATTTACTTCCCAGGAGAAAACTTCAAAATAAAGGAAATTTGTTTTCTTCATTTGACTTTAACAACCAGCTTCTGGGCTATAACATAAGGACCAAGGTTGAATATAAACTTGCAATATCTCTCTCTTTTAAAAAATTTATTTCACAAAGAATTCTTATTTTATGAACATTTCCAGAAATAAGATGCAAGCTTTCCATCTCTGTATCAAAAGAAGCATGATTTTTCTGTAAAAGAGCTATTCATTAAAAACCAAGAGCTCAAACCCCACAATGTTATAAACTATTAAGACATCAATAAAAATTAAAAATTAAAAAAAAAAAAAAAAAAAAAACCCAAGAGCTCAAAAAACAAAAACAAGAGATGCCAACTTCACCTTGAAAAAGCAAGATCAGGTTTTTTCCTCTCCTGACTATCAATTTATAAGAAACTCTATTCTGTTTAACTGTATTTTTTTTAAGTCACAGCTCTAATCTCCACCATAAAGCAAAGTTGATGTTAAGACACCAACCTGAGCCTCTAACTTGGTCTTGGCATCCACACGATTGCTCTCACACAAGCGTTCCAATTCCTCTGCATGCTTCACAGCTTTGCGTAGGCGAGACAACAAGTGGAACCGTTTTCGGGGTTCAGTGTTAGCTTCCTGTTTGAGCTGCATGGCATAGCTCCAGGCTCTTTCGGCATCCATCAGAACCAGAAGCAAATATCTAAACCGGAGAGAGAAGAACAGACAAACTGAACAAAACAGGCCAGGAGCAACAGGCACAGATACTCTGAGCCACAATCTACCACCTTTCACCTTTCCCTCCACTCTCCTTGGCTTTCCTCCTCAGAACTACTCTTCTCACTGTTCAACCAGGATTCCCACTCCCTTCAGTATCTCTGATCCTGACTCAAGGCTCCACCTCAGGTTCTAACCACCTACCAGACACATCTCATTGGAAAGTCTGCTACCACCTCAAACTTGGCAAACCTAGACTTACCCCCCGCCAAATTTTAGCAAACAGAGACAGTCCAGGCACATAATTTGGCTCATCTTTGAATCAACACTTCCTTCATCCCAACTCAGTTAGAAACCAAGTCCTTAAGAGGCAAATTATTGAAGTGGTTAAGAAGAAGGCTCTACAGTCTGGGTTGGAATCTCAGTGCCATCACTCACTAGCTGTGTGACTTTGGGCAAAGTATTAACCTTTATGTGCCTCACTCTCCCATGTAGTAATACATGTAACAAACCCAAGCCTGAGCCTGGCACTTAAAAGTGCTAAATAAGTTAGCTACTTTATTATTATTCTGGTGAATCTTTCTTTAAACTTCTGCCTTGATTAATCTTCCCTAAATGTCAGCTTAATCTTGTCTCTCCAAAATAAAGGATCTTGCTATCTTAAGAGACTCTTACTATACTTGATCTCATCAATACATCCTGCTATATCCCATCACGGTCTCTATGCTCTAGTTTTCTGACTGTGTCTCCATACACCAAGCTCCCAGCCTCTTCGCTGCCTGAGCAGCAGTGAACATATGTCCAGAGCATTTTAATTCCTAGAGCGCATTCACAGACACCATGGCATGCTGTTGCCCCTGACACAGAATGTTCTTTTTTTTTGGTGAGGAAAACTAGCCCTGAGCTAATATCTGTTGCTAATCCTCCTCTTTTTTGCTGAGGAAGATTGGCCCTGGGCTAACATCTGTGCCCATCTTCCTCCACTTTATATGGGACACCACCACGGCATGGCTTGACAAGCAGTGCATCAGTCCGTGCCCAGGATCCCAACCTGCAAACCCGGGGCCACCGAAGTAGAGTGTGCAAACTTAACCACTACACTACTGGGCCGACCCCCAGAATGTTCTTTCTTCTCACAAATCCTTTCAGGTCCAGCCTCCTCCATGCAGGCTTCCTGTCCTCCCTATCAAGAACCCCCAAGCTGACCTCTCCCTTCCAAGACTTCAGAATTCTTAAGAGTAAATGACACACTTAAGTAAATGGCAGTTTCACTATAATGTAGGATTCTGTGTTTCGTACTTGACCAACATCTCTCTGCAAGATCACAGTCAACGAGGTTCAAGAACTATGCTTCCCCAACTCTTCTATATCCAATATGGTGTCTAGCTAAGTCCCGGACATATACTAGACCAGGGGACAGCAAACATCTTTTGTAAAGGGCCCAATAGTAAATATTTTAGGTTTTATAGGCTACATGGTCTCTGTCACAACTACTCTGTTATTGTAGCACAAAAGCAGCTGTAAACAATACATAAACAAATGGTGTTCCAATAAAACTTTATTTACAAAAACAGGTGGCAGGAGGACCAATTTGGCCTGTAGGCCAAAGTTTGAGGAACTAAGAGACCTCCAATACATGTTGCTCGACAGATTAATCCTTCAGCACATACTCAGCATGGGTGCATTCAGCACTGAAATAGAGAACTCCTGTGTAATAATTTACATACAGCTAGATCTCACCTAGGATATACTGATTTAAGTAAGCACTCAGACATTGAAATCTGCATTCTAGAAATCTTACCTAATAACTGATTAGATTCTAACCACTAACTTTAAAATTTACTATTCCACCACAGTACTTGAACAAGTTATTGAACCTCTCTGAGCCTCAGTTTCCTCATCCTATTAACATAGATATAGTAAAAACGCCCATTCCACAGAGCTGCTGAAAGAATCACACGAGATAATGAGAGTCCGGCACGTTGTAACTGTTCAATAAATATAACAGCAAGAAGTATTTAGCACCTAGCACTGAGCAGTCAATACCTGTTATCAGTCAGAAGATCTTCAGTTACTTTTTTCCCTGTGAATTTGTGTCTGTTCCCCATCTTGAAGTTGAGTGTTTTTCGGAGACGTCTTTGTCTACGGGAACAGTAGCCTCTGTAAGAAACCACAAACAAAAATCATTCAGCCAAGCTGATAGTACTTTCAATAGTAAATTCTATAATAGGTCAAAGGTTTGAGGTGTTCTACCTATGGTTTCCATAGATACCACACATCATTTGCAAACATTTATTGAACTAAAACCTGCAGGGCAGTATGACTGGTGTCACAGAAAGCATAGAGAGAGAGGACCAGTACCCATTCTCAAAGATACCACAATCTAGTTGGGGAGGATCATGCAGATAAAATGGCAACCAAGAAAACAAGGCAAATGTCAAACTGAATGTAAAGGACAGAAGTAATCATCCTCTTCTTGTTATACCATTGCTGGAGAGGACTGATAGTGGGCTTTGAGAGAACAAGCAGGATTCTGATGGATTAAAGGACAGTGGGCATTCTGAGGGAGACAGCAATGACAGTGAAGACATGGAGAAAGGAACTGCAAGCATGTTTGAAGAAAAATGAGGCTAATTAGGATTTCACCAAGAAACACTATAAATATCATCAAGCCTCCCTTCTCTGTGCTCACGGAGCTCTTTTTCTTATTTCCATTATAGTATCAGGCATTATAATCATGTTCTCACATGTCTGTCACACTAATATATACTCTTTTAGTGAAAAGATGATTTTATTTTCAAATTTCCCCCATGCCTTTAGCACAGTACCTAACATAAATGTATTTTGACTAAATTACTTTAAAAATACATATAAAAATTTACCAACCGGTAACCGAATAATATAACATATAATTTACGATACAAATGATATTTATTTATTAATTTTTTTTGTGAGGAAGACCCGCCCTAAGCTAACATCCGTTGCTAGTCCTCCTCTTTTTGCTGAGGAAGACTGGCCCTGGGCTAACACCCGTGCCCATCTTCCTCCACTTTATATGGGACGCCGCCACAGCGTGGCTGACAGGCATTGTATCAGCAGGGGCCTGGGATCCGAACCCGCAAACCCCGGGCTGCCAAGCACGAACTTAACCGCTGCGCCACCGGGCCGGCCCCCACAAAAATGATTCTTAAAACTACCAGGGTGGAAGTTATTAAAAAGAAGAAATAATAGTCTGCTTGAATCTTTGAACTAGATCTTTACCCTCAATTTGCAATTTCTGCTTTAATGATCACTTACCCTTTGACACAGAAAGCAGATGGAACACTCATACATTACAGGTAGAAACACAAATTGGTAAAAATTTTCTGCAATATGGATACATTTATCACCATCCTTAAAAATGTTTTCTGAGGGGCCGGCCCAGTGGCGCAGCGGCTTAGTCCGCGCTTGGCAGCCCGGGGTTCGTGGGTTCGGATCCCGGGCGCCCTCCGACGCACTGCTTGTCAGCTGTGCCGTGGCGGCGTCCCACATAAAATAGAGGAAGATGGGCACGGATGTTAGCTCAGGGCCAGTCTTCCTCAGCAAAAAGAGGAGGACTAGCAACGGATGTTAGCTCAGGGCTGGTCTTCCTCACACACAAAAAAATGTTCCCTGAACCAACAGTCTACTTCTATACTACTTGATACTAAAGAAATAGTCAGAAATACAAAGAGCTATGAACAGAGATTCATGGGAACAAAATTTTTAAACCTATGAAACTGGCTATCATATAAATAACCAACTTGGGGAATAGGTAAATAAATTATGGTAGACAAAGAATGGGTATAATGCAACTAATAAAAATCATGGAACGTTTTTATAGGCATGGAGAAAAACATACCATATAATAATGTTCAGCAAAAAAGCAGGATACAAAGTTGTATATAAAATCTAAACAAACTTAGGAAAAAGTGCATAGGAAAGACTAGAAGACCAAAAATACTATTTGCTAGGCACACATATATAAATATATTTATGTATTAGAACAAAAATGGACTAAAGGGTACACAAAGTCAATTTTATTTTATATATTTTACCACCCAAAAATCCAATTAAAAATGCAACACTGAATAAAATTAATAACTAGAGAAAAAAGAATCAAAAATTGGAATCAACCAATATCCATTCAGTTGGGGAACAGATAAGCAGATTGTAGTTCATCCCTACAATGGAATTCTACTGAGCAATATGCTCAGTGAAAGAAACTAGACACAACAGGCTACATACAGTATGATTCCACATTCTGAAAAAAAGCAAAACTATAAAGACAGAAATCAGAACAGTGACTGCCAGGAGCTGAGGGTGGAAAGAGGGGACTGACTACAGGGGAGCTTTCTGAGATGATGGAAATGTTCTGTATCTCGATATTATACTGATTATCTTAACTATACACATTTGTCAAAACTCAAACTGTATACCTAAATAGGGTGAATTTTACTGCATATAAATAATAGTTCAATAAATCTGACTTAAAGAAAGATGGGAACTTGTGAAAGGGCATAGTAGCCAACCTGAAGGGGCTTACTGGCCAAATCTCCGTCAGAGCATCAAATAAAAAATGACAGTATCAGATTACAACTCATAGAATAAAATAGGAAACTATGAGTACATACAGATATAAATAAATGAATACACTGAAAGTTTGATGAAGAATGGGATATTTACACAGTTTCAAAGTATCTCCTCACAAAATAATTAGTAATTTACAAAAGGAAAAGGAGTAATTGTCCAGTGGGGAAGCCTGGCTAATGCCACCTTAATCAAGTGACTGAAGTGAACACCAGTAATGGAACAAATTGAAATTGTGTGCTACCAGATGGGCACAATGAGAGGAATACAGCGTTACTTTTGTGATATTCCTGAAAAAGATATTATGACCTGAATCTCCTCATGAGGAGACATCAAAATAAACTCAAATTGAGTGACATTCTACAAAATAACTGGCCTGTAATCTTCGAAAGCATCAAGATCTTGAAAAATCACAGAAAGACTGAGGAACTGTGCTAGAGGGAAGATTAGAGAGACATAACGACATGCAACGATTCGGAACTGGATTCTTTTGCTCCAAAGGAAATGACTGGGACAATTAGGGGGTCTTGAATGGGGTCTGAGGATTAGACGATAATTTCTATTAATTTCCTGCTTTTGATTATTGCAGTTATGCAGAATGTCCTTGTTTATGGAAAATACACATTATTCAGTAAAGTATCTACTCTCAAAGGTTCCAGAAAAATGTTATTTGTAGTGTACTTGCAACTTTTCTGTGAGTCCTAGATTGTTTCAAATAAAAAAAAAAACTGAAGACGGTTTAAAGAAAATCAGAGAAAACTGAATAAAGACAGTATTTTTATATTATTTATATCATTATATACGATGATATTAAGGAATTATTGCTAATTTGGTCAAGTGGGATAATAGTATCTTAGTTATGTTTTTTTACAAGTCTTATTTGATGGAGATACCAACTGAAATGATATATCTAGGATTTACTTTATTTATTTTTTTGTGTGAGGAAGACCAGCCCTGAGCTAACATCCGTTGCCAGTCCTCCTCTTTTTTTGCTGAGGAAGACTGGCCCTGGGCTAACATCGTGCCCATCTTCCTCTACTTTATATGGGACGCCGCCACGGCACGGCTGACAAGTGGTGAGACCAGCCGCGCCCGGGATCCGAACCCGCGAACCCCGGGCTGCCAAGCGCGGACTAAACCACTGCGCCACCGGGCGGCCCCTCTAGGATTAACTTTAAAATAATCCAGCAAAAAAATGCAACACAGACCACAGTGAATGCCGGCAAGGATGTGGAGCAACCGGAGCTCTCAAACAGTGCTGGCAGGGTGCAAACTGGAAGGATGAGTCTGGAAAACTGTTTGGCAACATATTACTAAAGCTGAACATAAGCATATCTTATAGTACTTCACTCCCAGGTATATACCCAACAGAAAGAAACACTTCCCTCCACCAAGACATGTATAAGAATGTTTACGGCAGCACAATTTGTAACAGCCCAAACAGGAAACTGGCCAAATGCCCTGAAACAGTACAGTGGAAAATAAACTGTGGTATATTCACATAATACCATATAGTAATGAGAATAAGAAAACTACAATTACACACAACAATATGCAGGAAATTCAAATGTAAGTTGAAAGAAAGAAGGCTCTCACGAGAAAGTATATATGTGATGTTATGTAGATACATTTCAAAAAATAAGCACATCTAATTGAAGGTGTTAGAAGCCATGATTGTGGTGACCCTTGGGGAGGAAGGGTTTGTGATTAGAAGAAGCAAAAGTGGGACTTTTGGGATACTGATAATGTTCTGTCTCTTAATCTGTGTCCTAGTTACAGAAAAATTCCTCACTTCCTGTACATTTCTCTGCATATAAATTATACTCCAGTAAAATGGTAAAAAATCCTTCAATAAATTTTTTTTAATAAAGGAAATGTTTAAATAAAAGGAGAGGGAACAGATGAAACAAAAAGGGCAGAAAGTTGATCGCTGTAATAACTGAATGGTGGGTTCACTGTACCATCATCTCTATATTTATTTTGAAAATTTCCTTACTAAAAAAAAAAAAAAATCAGGGGGTGGCCCAGTGGCATAGCCGTTAAGTCTGCACGCTCCGCTTCGGCAGCCTGGGGTTCACAGGTTCGGATCCCAGGCACAGACCAACATACCACTTGTCAGCCATGCTGTGGCAGGCGTCCCACATATACAGTAGAGGAAGATGGGCACGGATGTTAGCCCAGGGCCAGTCTTCCTCAGCAAAAAGAGGAGGATTGGCAATGGATATTAGCTCAGGGCTGATCTTCCTCACACACACACAAAAATCAAGTCAGAATAGTCTCTTGTTTAAAACTCTTTCATGGCTTCCCACCTCACCTAGATTAACACCTGGATGAGTTACCCTGGCCTACAGGGCCCTACACAATGTGGCCCTGCCTACTTCTCCCAGCTCATCTCCTACCACTCCCTGTCTTGCTTACTCTGCCCTAGTGCTGCTGACTCTTCACCATATGGCTGACTCCTTAGAATCTGAGATATAGAGTGTCTTAATAGCACTTTTAAATATCAGTTAGTCAAAGCCTATATCTAATAGTTGGATATTTCTTCTTTCAAAGTACTAAATTGTATTATATATTAGAAATTTGTTTTCCAACTTGAAGGCTGTAATAAAAGTTTACCAATAAATTACAATCATATCATGGAAATTCCCCTTATATAACATTTAAAATATTGAAAACCTTTGAATTTAATAAGACTCTACAATATGGTTAAGTTAAAAAAAGGATTACCATAACTGCTTGTTATTTTCAGCAGAAGCCTCCAATGTATCTGCAATATTGTGAGGCAAAATGGATAAAAAGGTTGGCTCCTTTTGCTCATAAAATTTTAAATTTGAAAATTAAATACCTTTTGAAGAGTCAGTATAAGCGCAGAGCTAGACTTTCTAGGCATACTCTCTGATATAGCAGAGTAAGTAGGATATTAATAAAAGCAAACCAAGTTTGAAAATTCCACAATGATTTCCATACATGTTGCGTATGATACTAACCTGTACCTCTGAAAATCTCCATGCCGTAAACCATGCTGCTGCTGGGATTCCTTAATGATCTGGAGAACTAGAGCCAAGATTAAGGAAAAGCTTACAATGGCAAGAATCCAAATAAATCAAAACTTGTCCCCATTAGTCTGTATTTGTATCAAACCATAATACATTAAACATTTCTGAAATACTTAATACATTAACTGGTGAAATCTATTTTGAAACTATTTTCAAAAGCTATCTTGTCATAGGACAGGGCTAAGTGTGTGGAAAAGCTGATTGCCTGAACTGTTACTACTTTCAAACTAAGAAAGGAGGGCATTATTAGCCATTGAGGATTACTGAAACCCAAAAGCTTAAACAAAGCCACTGGATTCTAAATGCTGACTATAATTGGGGTGGCTCCCACTCATTTACACCTGGACCCAGTATTTTACTCATTCAAGCAGATTCAGGTTACAAACGACATGTACTACTCTTCTGTTTGCATAACCACTTACTTCTGGCAAATCTAACTTTCCTTAACAGCTGTGATGCTGCGTGAGCCGATGGTTAGCACATGCCAACCAGACTATGCCACAGTTTGCCTAAATATATTAAAGTCTTTCTTTTAAAAGAAAAAGCACTGACCAAACTCTCCTTTTTAAGAATCTTAAAATATTTAAAATTATCTACCAAACTTTACAAAATCCAATAACCTTTACCTACAATTTTAAAGTTTCCTCAATGCTTCTCTATGATGTATTTTAAAATACTGAACACTAAAAGGACTATTTCAATAACTAAAAAGGGACAAGAAGATATAAGGCTTGTAGTAAAATCAAGGCATTCCAACAGCTATTTGGAACGATATCACCAGTTCAAAAAGTAAAACTCCAAACTCCTGAAAACTTCACTACACTGATATCAAGCTAAATGTTATTTCCGAAATTCACTGATACGTTCTCCATTTGTTACTCATTTCAAAAAGCCACAAACGAGTGTCATAAGCACTCAATTGTGATACACTGATGAAAACTAGAAACTGATTCCTCCAGCTCATCTGAATGACTCTCAACAAGATAAAACGCCCACAGACCTATTAAGAAAGCTATACAAGTGATGTTAACAAGCTACGATGATCTATATTCAAAATGGGCAACAAGTTGTTCCTTAGAGCGGTCAAATCTTTGCCCCCACTTCCAGAGCATCAAACTGTAATTTTTATTACCCATTCTCTGACGGCTGTCAGACAAAAGTATTAAACCAAAACGTCAGGATTGCAGTTTCCTCTCCCCAGTTCAGTGGCTCAAGGTGCCAAGGCAGGAGCTCATCGGGGTGGCCAGAGTGTCATCCCGGTCACCAGCCCTCCAACTGGGCAACTGCGGGGAAACCGCAGAAATCCGCCCAATATCCCGGTGCCGCCTGAAAAAAAGAGGACGTTCCCCAGACTGGAGGGCTAAGGAGATGAGAGGAATGGCCGGTTGATACACAGACCCTGGAACTCTGAATGCCAAAAAGAAGAAAGAAACCGCAACCCTCGGCCTCTCATGCCCAGGACGTGCCGGGACCCGCCGCCTCTCCCGCCACCGGCCCGCCAGAACGACACGTAGTCATTGCGAGTTAGGCCCGATTACTCTAGGATACTCTCCAAACTCAGGCTATCCCCGAATTCTTTGTTTGCCTTCGACCCGGCTGAAGGCCGTTCATTTTCCTTATTTTCCTCTCCTCCGGCACCGCGTCCACTGCCGCTACCGGAGCTGCCCCCGCCGCCGCTGCCGCCGCCGCCGCCGCCTCCGGGAACCTGTTTCTCAGCAGCCATCTTGCCCCTGCACCGCAGAGCAGGACGGGATAGAGGAGGCGGGACGACCGAGGCGGGCTGACGGGATAGCGGCGGACTCCGCCGTCGACGGCCCTGTCCGAGGCAGGAGCCCCCTGTTGGAGCGCTCCCGCGCGTGGGCTTGGATACGTCCCGAATCGCGGCCGGGGCTGAGGGCTCCCGGGCGCGGGGAGACTTTAGCTGTTGACGTCCTCTCGGGAGCAGTCCCACCTCCCGTCCACCAAGGGCCGGAGGACCCGGAGATGGACCTCCACCTCCTGCGTCCCTGCACGGGTGGTCAGGCTCACATCCCGCGCACAGAGCGCGGGGGCGGTTGGCTAAGGACTTTGGATTTCGGGGTGTCTACCTCCCCGGAGATTTGAGCAATGGGGTTCCCACCCTACCGGAACGAAGCACCCCGCCTGTGAGGGAACCGCCTCTGTCTGCGTTTTCCTTTGGGCCGACCCTGAGGAAGCGATGGCCGAGGAAGCGCTGGCGGGTCCAGCAGCCAGTGTCCCGATGTAGGGACTTTCTCAGACTGCTGGGGACCTGTGCCCTTTTCTGGACTTTGGGGCGAGCAGTCCGAAGAGGGAGAAGTGTTGAGGCGAGGGAGACTATGAATCTTTGCGCTGTAATATGGCGCTGCAGGTTCTGGAGTCTGAGTCCTGTGTGCAGCTCCAGTCTTGGCTCCGCCATTACTGGTTGGGAGATGCTGGACAAATAATCTCCCTCTAAACCTTTTCCCTCATCTGTGAATGGGGATAACCAGTTAAGACAGTTATGAAGACTAAATGAAACGATGCATTTTAAAGTAAATCTGTACACTAATCATTAGGGAAATTCAAATCAAAACCACAATGAGCTATCACCTCACACCCATTAGGATGGCTACTATTAAAAATAATAACGGCAAATAACACGTATTGGCGAGGACGTGGAGAAATTGGAAACTTGGTGAACTTTTGTAGCAAATGTACAATAGTGCAGCTACTGTGGAAGACAGTATGGGGATTCTTCAGAAAATTCAAAGAATTAGCATATGATTCAGCAATTTTACTTCTGGGTATATATCCAAAACAATTGAAAGCAGGGTTTGAAGAGATATTCATACACCCACGTTCAGAGCAGTGTTATTCACAATAGCCAAGGAATGGAAGAAACCCAATGGCCCTCCAGGGATAAACAATATATGGTATATCCATTCAATGAAATATTATTCAGCCTTAAAAAGGAAGGAAGTTCTGACACATGCAACAACATGGATGAAGGTTGAAAATATTGTGCTAAGTAAGCCAGCCATAAAAAGATATGGTATGATTCCGCTTATATGAGGTATCCAGTGTAGTCAAATTCATACAAAGTAGAATAGTGGTGGCCAGGGGCTGGAGGCAGGGAAAATGGGGAGTTACTGTTTAATGGGTACAGAGTTTCAGTTTTGCAAGATTAAAAAGTTCTGGAGATTGGTTGTACAACAATATGAATATACTTAAAACTACTGAACTGTACACTAAAAAAAATTATTTTTGGTGAGAAAGATTGGCTCTGAGCTAACACCTGTTGCCAATCTTCCTGTTTTTGCTTAAGGAAGAGTGGCCCTGAGCTAACATCTGTGCCCATCTTCCTCGATTTTGTATGTGGGATGCCTGCCACAGCATGGCTTGATGAGTGGTGTAGGTCCATGCCCGGGATCTGAACCTGCGAACCCTGGGCCACCAAAGCAGAGTGTGGCAAACTTAACCACTGTGCCACCAGGCCAGCCCTTTAAAAATGTTTTTTAAGATGGTAAATTGTATGTTTTTTGTATTTTACCACAATTAAAAAATAATCTTAAAAAAGTAAGTCTCCCAAATGTCCATAGACAAAAGAATGGGTAAATAGAATGCGTTATAACAATACAATGGAATATTTATTTGGCCGTAGAAAGCAATGAAGTACTGATACATACTATAACATGGATGAATCTTGAAAATATTATACTAAGCGAAAGAAGCCACACAAAAGGCCACATATTGGATGATTCCATTTATATGAACTGCCCAGAATAGGCAAATCTACAGAGACACAGAGTAGTGGTTGCCTAGGGCTGGGAGTGGGGGTGGAGATTGGAGGCTGATGGCTAAAGGGTAAGGATTTCTTTGGGGAGGGGAACAAAAATGTTCTAAAATTGATTGTGGTGGTGGTTGCACAACTCTGTGAATATACTAAAACCCAAATGAACACTTTAAATGGCAAATTGTATGGTATGTGAATTATATTTCAATAAAGCTAAAAAAAAAAAAGTAGGTCAGCTCATGTTAGTCTTCTAGTCAAAACTCTGCAGTGGCTCCTCATTTTACTCAAACTAGAAGCCCTACATGCTACACCTCTCACCTCCTGTCCTGCCAATCTCCTTCTTCATTCGACTCAGGCCATACCAGCCTCCTTGCTTAGGGGCACAGGCACACTCCTGCATTAGGGCCTTTGCACTGGCTATTCCCTCCATCTAGAATGCTCTTCCCTTAGATATCTGCTAGGCTAGCTCCCTCACCACCTGCAAGTCTTTGCTCAAATGTCACCTTCCTAATGAGGTCTGCCTGACTGCCCTATTTCAAATTGCACCATGACCACCACCCTGGTGCTCCCAATTCCCTGACACGGATCTACTTTTCCTGCAAGTACTTACCAACTTGTAACAGATAGAATAACTGACTTATGTTTATTGTCTGTCTCCCTTGCTTGGAGGGCCTTGATCTTTGCAGAGCTCACTGGTATATCCCAAGGACTCAGAACAGTACCTGGTAAGGAGAAGGTGCTTAATAAATCCTTATTGAATAAATGGATGGCAAGCGTCTCATGAACATGAACTGCTACTATCTTCCTAGTCAATGAATGGGCAGGCAGGGCAGGGGTGCGAATGGTTTCCCTACCCAGAGAAGTAGGTAGCTGGGCTCCCGAGGCTGAGATCCTGGGGGCAGGGTTGGCGGGGAGGAAGAAGAATGTCTTTTTTTTTGTGAGGAAGATTGGCCCTGGGCTAACATCTGTGCCCATCTTCCTCTATGTTATATGTGGGGTGCCTGCCACAGCATGGCTTGATACGAGGCGTGTAGGTCCATGCCTGGGATCCGAACCTGTGAACCCAGGCCGCCAAAGCAGAGTGCACGAACTTAACCACTAGGCCACCAGTCCGGCCCCAGAAGAAGAATGTTCTTGACTGGGACTCAAGGAACAGGGCAGGCAAAGGTGAAGCAGATATCAAGCCACAGCGGCAGAGGTGGTGATTTTCAGACCCAAGGAACCAGGGGCTTAAATTCTATAGAAACAGTAATGATTCTGGATCACAAATGCTTGATGCCTAATATGTCAAAATCAGAAACAAATATTTAAGTTTCACTGCAACCTAAACACCTTCCTGGCCATCTAGGAAAATGCTGTGGATGACTGGAACTCAACTATTTCCTATTTCTTTAAAAGTTATCCCTTTTGGGATATCTGAATAGGGTAAGAAGAGAAGAATTTGATTCATTCAGATTCCACCAACTGGCTTCAGGCCTCTCACATACGTCTCATTCCATTCTCACCAGAGCCCTCTGAGAAGGTGTTATTACCCCACATTACAGCTGAGGAAACTGAGGCACAGCGCCAAGGACAAAGCCTGGCACACAGTAGGTGCTCAATAAATACTGGACCGAATTGGAGAGGAAAACGTTCAATGGGGGCGAGAAGGGAATGAGATGAAGCTAACCAAATTCCCTCAGAACCTCTTTCCATCCTCCCCACTGCTGCTGTCGCGGGTTTCTGAGGCGAGGTGTTCCTGGGAAGCAGAAATGCGAAGAGGTGTGGGGCACATGGCAGGGCGGTCCTACCCGCCACTTTGGAAAACGCGGCCCCCGGTCCGCGTCCGCCCCTTGTAAACCGCACCACCACCCCTTAAAGGCCGCCCGGCAGTCCTTCGAGGACGCCCCCCAGCTAGCCCCGGGAGGTCTGGCGCGCCCGCCACGCTGCAGGGAAGCGCGCAGGAGCGCTAGGCCCCCGGTGCTCCAGTCAGCGCAGCACATCTGCACCCGCTTGTCCCGGCAGTCGTTCCCTCCACCACTCCGGCTGCCGGAGACCATCCCACTCCTCCGGCGGCTCGCTCCTCCCCCTGACCCCAGCGCACCCCTATCTCCCGCCCCCGCCGCCGCGAGGCTCACTCCGCCTGCAGCTCCGCGGAGTTGCGCTCCGCGCTGCAGCGCCACCGGCGCTGCGCGCTCGCCAAGACCCAGACGGCTGCAGGAGCCCAGGCAACCTCGGGGTCGGCGGCACCATGAATGGCTCGGGTGGCTCGGGGGCAGAGGACACGAGCGAGGCGGGCGGGGACAGCTGGCAGCCCGAGGCGGTCATCGTGCCCATGTTATTTGCGCTCATCTTCCTCGTGGGCACCGTGGGCAACGCACTGGTGCTGGCTGTGCTGCTTCGCGGCGGCCAGGCGGTCACCACCACCAACCTGTTCATTCTCAACCTGGGCGTGGCCGACCTGTGTTTCATCGTGTGCTGCGTGCCCTTCCAGGCCACCATCTACACCCTGGACGGCTGGGTGTTTGGCTCGCTGCTCTGCAAGGCCGTGCACTTCTTCATCTTCCTCACCATGCACGCCAGCAGCTTTACGCTGGCCGCCGTCTCCCTGGACAGGTGAGCGAGCGCCCTGGCGACCCAGGGGGTCGGGCGCGGGGCGGGGCGGCTGGAGAAGGAGGCAGGACTCGAGGGTCAAGGAGGGACACGCAGAGAGTAGAAGAAGACACTAAGAAGGCACAGGGACTGGGAAGGAGTGAAAGACAAGCGGGTGTGGAGGAGAAGAAAGGGGAATAAGAATGGGGGACCGCGGTGTCCCTCCGTTAGGTGCGTCCTCGGGGCTGCAGGCTGGAGACCTCAGCTCTCCAGCGCCGCTGGCGCCTGACAAAGAGCAGCGTTTCCGCGTGCCTGGTCTCGCTTGAGCTCAATGCCCCCGTGAGGATGAAATGGGGGGGGATTACTGTGCCCAATTTACAGACGAGATCGAGTTCCTAAGTGACTTGTTCGGAGTCGCCCAGCCAGTAATGACCGAAGTCAACGGTCTGTCTCTTGGCGTCCAACTCAGGCCTCGAAGCCACAGTTTGTCGGCTCAGTGGACTCTAGTCTGGACTGAGGAATTTGGGTCCTAGGCTAGGGCCCACGCCAAAGTCCGAGTGAGCACGCCCAAGAGTCTATAGCTTGCTCCCACCCCACTCTTGCGCCCCACCTCCAGGCCCCGGGTCAACGGCAGGCGCCCGAGGGTCCACCTCTCCCCTCCCCCGCCCCCCCAGCTGGAGCTTGTAAGGACACTTGGATGATTCCTGGAGAGGAAATCCGGGTCTGACTCCGGTATCTCTCCGGCCCTCCTCCTCCCCTACGTCCTCCCGACCAACACTGGACAAGCAGCGAGGTGAGGCCACATTCCCCATATACCTCCCAGGTCCACTGAGAGCGGAGTATGTCGGTTCCGAGAGCGCTGGTGGGACCCATAGAGCGTCGATTGCTCTAAGCAATTCCCTCGCCGTACCTCGCCTGACGTGTCTCCAGGCTGTCTGCTGGAGCCTCAAGGCGCCTGGGTCCTACCTCTCCGGGCACCGTCACTGGTGGCTAATCACAGCCTCCCGGAGCCCCAAAGCCTGTTCAACCTGCCGGGTGGTGTCTGACTGTGGTCGTAGTCCCGGGAAGAGCAGATGAATGACCTATACGCTCTCCTTTCCTCCTGCCGGGTCCCGACCAACATCTAGACGCGGCTGAGAGTGTCCGGGATGCTCTGGGTCGCCACTGCGCATGCGGTGTGACAGTGCGCTAAGGACCTTCCTCTAAGAGCGGGTATGGGGCTCAAGGTGCAAGGGTCCGGCCCTGCCCCCGCTAATCCGCCTGCTCACTCGACGTCTCCCTTCCTGGCCTGACCCGCAGGTATCTGGCCATCCGCTATCCGCTGCACTCCCGCGAGCTGCGCACACCTCGCAACGCGCTGGCGGCCATCGGGCTCATCTGGGGGTTGTCCCTGCTCTTCTCTGGGCCCTACCTGAGTTACTACCGCCAGTCGCGGTTGGCCAACCTGACCGTGTGCCACCCGGCGTGGAGCGCGCCTCGCCGCCGCGCCATGGACCTCTGCACCTTTGTCTTCAGCTACCTGCTGCCGGGGCTAGTGCTCGGCCTGACCTACGCGCGCACCCTGCGCTACCTCTGGCGCGCCGTCGATCCGGTGGCCGCCAGCTCAGGCGCCCGGCACGCCAAGCGCAAGGTGACGCGCATGATCATCATCGTGGCCGCGCTCTTCTGCCTCTGTTGGATGCCTCACCACGCGCTTATCCTCTGCGTGTGGTTCGGCCGCTTCCCACTTACGCGCGCCACCTACGCGCTGCGCATCCTCTCACACCTGGTCTCCTACGCCAACTCGTGCGTCAACCCCATAGTCTACGCGCTGGTCTCCAAGCACTTCCGCAAGGGCTTCCGCAAGATCTGCGCGGGCCTGCTGCGCCGCGCCCGGCGCAGAGCCTCAGGCCGCGTGTGCGTCGCGAGGCAGGGCACCCACACCGGCAGCGTGCGGGAGCGCGAGTCCATTGACTTGACGCACGTGAGCGAGGTGGCCGGCGCCTCTCAGCGGCCCAGCCTCGAGCCGGGTCCCCAGCCCGTCCTGGCGGGACCAAAAGGGCCCCAACAGCATTCTGACAGTTAATGTGACCTGAGGGCACTTAGGGGGTACGCTTGTGTCAAAGGATTGGAGTCAGAGGTCGGGGGATCGTGGAGGGAGTTTCCTTGTTAATAAAACATGCAAACCATTTCACATTCAGTGACGCGCTGTGTCTCCGCATACCTCATTGTCACGAGGCTCTGTGGTAAGAAGCCTCTGGGACTGGACAGGGGAGCTCTGGATGAATGGGTGCAGAGTGCTTTGCTGAGCTACAGGGAGTGTAGACAGCACCGAAGTCAGCCGAGGTAAAATCCTTGTAGAAATCCCTGAGGCTGGGGAGCACGGGACAACTGAAGGCTCTTTGCACGTGGCCATCCAGAGGCACCACGTGTATACAGATCGGCGCACCAGCAGCCACCGATGCGTGTGACAAAGGCAGGCAGAGTGTTTAAGCATGCTCCATAAAGCCGATGGATGACAGACGCAGACACTATGTGTGTTTCTAATAGCGTTCGGTCGCAGGAGTGTGGGGGGTCCTCGCCTGCTCCCAGCTCCCTGGGGCCCTTTCAAGTCTAGGCAGCCAGATCAGTGCCTACCCATTTTCAGCCTTGGGGTTTCCTTCCCTCCCTGCAGCTGTCCAGGATCAGGTCTCCAATGGCTTGGTTTCTCCTCTGGGCCAGGAAAGTTGCCCCCCACCCACCGGTCCTGCTCCAGGGCACACAGCAGTGGTTCTAAGGCACTACTACTGGTCTGGGGCAGGCTGAGAATCCAGTAAGGGAACAGGAATGCCCCAGAGCTTTGCTCTTGAGCTAGTCTCTACCTTTCTCCGGGTTTGTCCAACACCTGGAGTTCTTGAGGCAAGGCTTTTTACATGAAATCTGTTCAGTGTTTAAGGAGAGGCAGGAAACCCCTCAAGGGTGTGCCCATCTCAAATCGTGGAGCACAGAGCACTTTGACAAGGGTTTGGGTATTTAGTCAGGCAACCCCCGCCAAGGGGAAATGCAGAGGAGGCCTGCAGCATCTGCTTGGATTGGAAGGACTGAGGCAGAGAAAGATGGGTCCATGCTTGCTAGGTCCGCTTGGCGGGCCTTGGAAGTGGCAACCGGTTCCAGGTGGTGGAAATGGAGCGGGACAGCGAAGCCTAGGCAGGTGCAGGGTGGGTGGGGCTGGGTTCTGGGCTTTGTCTTCGGATGTTTGCAGAACCTGGGGTTGGAGTGCCAAGTCCAAGGCTCCAGGGTCCTTGCAGAGAGCAGGTGCCTCCAACCAACTGCCCAGCACCCCAGAGAAGTGACTGAAATAGAGGCTGTAGCTTAGGTGCTGCTGCTCCATTCAGTCCCTCCGTGCAGCCGCTGATGATGGCCCTGCGGCTCCTGCTCTACCTTTCCCTGCTCAGGCTCAGCACTACCCAGCCCTTGGTCCAGGGGCGCGGTGCGCCATTGATCGGTAGGTGGAGGGCGTAAGGTCATGAGCTTTGAGAACTGGGCCCAAGGGCACCCGGATGACCTAGACCTCCATCCCTCAGCCAGGCCATCCTTTTTCAACTTCAACTTGTCTGAGGAGGTTAAGGAAAGCATACAGATTCCGGACAACGGGAGCGCGCCTCTGCTGGTGGATGTACAGGTGTTTGTATCAACCGTGTTTAACGTGGTAAGCCTGTCAGATGGTGGGAGGGCACGGGGCCCAAGTGCTGAGCTGGGATGGGACAGGACTCAGTCCCAGCAAGTGTTGGGGTTTCCTGCCTTCTGTCGTGTAGCGCCCACCCCCAAGGTGACGTGCTGCCCCCCTCCCCCAGGACATCTTGCGGTATACAGTGTCCTCCAAGCTGCTGCTTCAGCTGGTGAGTGGTTAGCACCCACTGGGGTGGGGTGGGGGTGGGGAGGTGGGATGGGAGAACCCGCTCTGAGCCCAGCTCAGAAGTACTGGCCTTCATCAACCTGCCAAACCAAGGGGTACGGGTATGCGGGGAGCAGGAGTCTTAGTGGCGTTCCTGTGTTCCCAGTTCTGGCGGGACAGTCGCCTGGCCTGGAATGCGAGTGACCACCCACAGCGCACAGTCACGTTGTCCTGGGACTCACTCTGGATGCCGGGATTCACCATCCAGGAGGCGTAAGTGAGGCGGGAGTTCCTGTTCCAGGAACCTGCCAGGCATAGCCCTCTCTCTTCCTCATCTAGAGCTCTGAAAGCCCCTTAGCGAATATCCCCCTCCTGGTGGCCCTTCCAGACCGCTGGTGCAACTCCACTGCCCCGCTTTCCCCTCCTGGAACCCAGATGGCAGCTGAGCATATGCCAGGGTCTCCCCCAACTCCTGAGAAGGGGCTGGGCCTCTGGCTGTGGTGCATATCTTCTCCCCCTGCCCTCCCACCCCTGCCCCACAGGCTCTGGGTCGACTGGCAGGAGCAAAGCCCAAGGGCCCGAGTGGACCAGGACGGCCAAGTCGAGCTCTACCTGGCCCTCACCACGGAGACCACCTGCGACTTCGACCTCCTCCACTTCCCCAGGGACCAGAGCGAATGCAGCCTCAGCTTCTATGCTTTCAGCAACACTGGTGCTGATGGGACAGGAGCTGGGGGGTGAGGGGAGAGGGGAGGGGAAGCCTCTGGCCTCCAGCAAATGTCTGACATGGGGTAGTGGGCCATGTTCACACCAGCCTACTCCCAGGCTTAGGGGAGCTGAACAGATCCTGGGGCAGCACATGCTTCTCACCCTGCACCTCCCACTCACATAGCAGCCCCATCTCCTAGTTCTCCCCTGCTCTCAGCTGTAGCCCCACTTCAGTCTTCTCTCCTCCCCCTCAGCTACCCCAGAGCAGTTGCCCTCAACAGCCAGGGCCAAACTGCAGTGGCTGGGCCACTGATCTCAAGCCCAGAGGCTCAGGTTGCTGCAGCCTCATTCCTGGAAACACCCACCCAGTAAATATCCTATAGACCCATCCAGTGATGTCCAACTTGGCAGAGAAATCCCACCCTTCCCTATATCCCTCTGCTCCATCTCTCCCCACCACCGCTGCCGCCCCACGTATCCTAACATTTCAGGTGTGAGATATATTGGTGGACGAGTCTGTGACCACTACCCGCCCCCCCCACGAAGTGGTGCAAAGTACATTTATTTTTATAATGAAAATTCATCTATGAATCTGATGAGGCCCTTCCTCTAACTGGAGAAAACTTGGGATGTTGCAAAATAAGGTGTGGAAAGCCTATGTAAGGACCTGTTTCTCCTTCAAGTTTGCCCCCCATCAGCCATCAGAAGTCTCCATCATCCTTGGGGCTCCAGTTTGTTCCTGCCCCTACTCCCAAGAGATTTGGGGGCAGGGGTCTCTCTCTTCTAGTTCACCGTTCTCACCCCCACCCCTTCCAGTGAAGGAGCTGGAGTTCCGGGCCCACGTGGTGAACGAGATTGTGAGTATCAAGAGGGAATATGTAGTCCAGCAACTGAAAACCCAAGTCCCACCACAGCAGCTGGTGCCCTGCTTCCAGGTGACGGTGAGTTGGGAGGTGGCTGACAGAGGGCTGATGGGGGCATCAAGGATGCTGAGCCAGAGGCCATGACATCCCCTTTCTATTGCCCACCCCCTGCACATCCCCCCAGAAAGTCCTGACTTTCTTCCTTCCAGGTGCGCCTGCAGAACACAGCCCTAAAGGCCATCATAGCTCTGTTGGTACCCGGGGAGGCGCTGCTGTTGGCTGACATGTGCGGGGGGTTGCTGCCCCTCCGGGCTACTGAGCGCATTGCCTACAAAGTGACGCTGCTGCTGGGCTACTTTGTCTTCCACTCCTCCCTGGTGCAGACCCTGCCCAGCTCCTCCTCCTGCAACCCACTGCTCAGTAAGCCCTGCACCTCTCCTGGCCCTGGGCAGGACTACCCTGTGCCTCGCCTGCCTCATTTGTCCATACTTGCTGTCACCTGAGCCAGGGTGCCTCTGTTCAGCTCCCTGGGCGCTTGAGGCACAAGCCTGGCCCCTGACCTTGCCCCCTGCCCTCCCGCCTCCAGTTTACTACTTCACCGTCCTGCTGCTGCTGCTCTTCATCAGCACCATGGAGACTGTGCTGTTGGCTGCGCTGCTGGCCCGGGACAACCTCAGGGCCAAGAGCAGCCCCAGCCCAGCCCCAAGAGAGGAGCTGCGAGATCATGGGAACGCAGGGCCTAATCCTGAAGGTAAGCAGGGGCTGGAGTCCCTTCCTGGGGGGTTTGTGAGGAATGAGGCTGGGAGCAGGTTTGACAGGGGCAGAGCTGCAGGCTGCACACCTAGGGCTGGGGCTGGGGGTCAGGGGTCACTAGGCCGTTTAGAGGCTCCTCGTGTTTACTCTGCTGGCTCTGCAGTCCCTGGCTCCACCACGTCTGCCCTTGGAAGCAGGTCTGGAGCAGGGAGCAAGGTCGGCTTCCCTAAAGACGTGAGCGACTTCAAACTCCCAGTGATAACCCTGTGCCTCGCAGAGCCTCTCTATGAGGGTGTTTCTTTAACTGAAGAGGGCGTAGAATGGGCCAGACCCAAATACTCATTAGTTGTGAATATAAGGAAGGGAGAAATACAAGCTGACATCCCCTGAGGTCCACCCTTCTGCTCCGGGAGAGCGTGGTGGGTGAGCTCTGAAGTACAGTGCCTTTTCCTGCACCTCCTCACGCAGAAGCCCCCAGAGGAGTACAGGGGTCAAGAAGGAGCCGGGCTGAAGCTGCTGACCACATCTTCTTTCTGGTGTATGTGGCAGGGGTGGTGTGTTGCCACTTCATCTTTGTTGGATTCTGGATGTGGGTGCCTTGCAAGTCTGCCCCACCCCCTGGGGAGTCTGCACCCCATGGCGGGCAGCCCAAGCTGTAACAGGGCAGGGCCCGAGGCTGCAGGCCTGGGGGAGGGCTGTGATGGGGTCTCTGGAGAGAAGGAGCGTGAGGTCAACTCTCTTCCCTAAGCCTGGAACACTTTAGGCCACCCTGAGCTCGCCCTTCAGTTAGCATGCAAGCAGAGTGTGAAATAAACTCGTTGCCCAAGAGCAAGTGCACCTCAAGGGTCTGTCTTCATTGAGCTCAGCTGTTCACTCTTGTCCAAGTAGTTGGGGCCCCACCATATGCCTGACCCCGACTCCATTCCTGAACTCCTCTCCATTGTCCACCAGTCACCCAGCACCCCTGCCTCCCACCCCGCCTAATTGCTCCTTCTGCGACCACTGCTGCTGTGTGGCCCTGGGCCAGGAGGCACTGAGGACCAGAGACAGGGGCCTGAGAGGCCGCAGAGGGCAGTCAGAACTCCTCTGAATTCTGTCTGCAGTGTGCTGGATCCCAAGGGCACAGAGAGAGCACTCCTGCTCCAGCCACCTAGGGGCCACTGGGGTAGGGGGAAGGGATATCTCTAGACCTCAGGACTGCGGGCAAAGCGTTTGCTGCACTAAATCCAAGAAAGCGGGTCAGTCCTGCTTGCTTTTGCTCCAGGCCCTCTGACTGTAACATGGCCTGCTCCTCTGATCCTACCCACATGTCTGGGCTGAAGGGGGAGTTCATCCCCAGCTCTGAACTGGCGTTGTTCTGCCTCCTGCTCTTGTACACACAAGGCAGCTGTGGGCACGGGCCTTTGTCTTCCTTCTCTGTCCTTTCCTGTCTGGAAGCCATCATGTGGCCCCTGCAAGGTGTGGTCAGGGTCACAAACCCAAGGTGTGAAGGACCCCCAGCGTTCCAAGAGGGTGCTGGTCTGGTGCGGAGTGTGGGCTGTGGAAGAAGCGCAAACTGGGACTCAAGGACTCAGCAACAGGGCTCCTGGCTGGAGTGGTGAAGAAAGGTCCCTGTCCTAAAGGATGTCAAACTCACCCGGCCCAGAGGCAAATTAACACTGGTTTATCTGTCCAATACATGGCTGGTCTGGTGGAACCAGGCAGGGACAGCAGCAGGCTCAGGCGGAGGTGTCAAAGAGGCGATCGATCATGTCACCCACTTGCTCCACACGGTACTTGATGTACTTCTCTGGGTTCTTGGTGAAGGGCACGTTGGCGTACCTGACCAGACACCCAGGTCAGGGGGGAAGGCCTAGTGTCTCCCCAGCTCCGCCTCAGTCTAAGGCCCTCCTGATGGGGCGCCCCTGAGTGATCCTGTCTGGCCCCACACCAAAGCCCAGGGCACTGGATCTGCCATCCAAACCCACCCCTCTCTTGAAGAAGAGAAGAGCACAGAGGCCCAGCTGGGGGTGTGGGGAGTGCAGGGCCAGAAGGTGGAGACAGAGGGCTCACCTGTGCAGAAAGGCTCCATAGGTCTCCTTGACGATGTTTTTCTGAGCTTGGCGAATCTTGTCCCTCTGCTCTGTGTCGGGAATAGCCCAAGCCTTCTGGATCTTGCACAATTCTTCAAGGCCATCATTGAAGCCCTGACCACCAAAAAGGTGGAAATAGAAGCAACTCCGAGACAAATGCTTTGGGTCTGTGTTGCTACAACAGCAGCAGCAAGCAGTGAGGGGAGAGGATCCCGACTCACCTTAAAACGCTCCTTGATCATCTGCCGCTCCTTGTCCCGGAGCTGGGGGCCGGAAGAGATGGCAGAGAAAGTGTTTCTCAGAGCAGAACTGCCCTGCCCCTGCTTCTTTCCCAAACACCCGAGTCCAGCCCTCTCTCCTGCTGCCCTGATGGCTACAGGCATCCTTTGCTCTCTCATCCCAGTTGGACACTTGTCTGTTTTTTCCCAGACACACTACAGAAAGTACCACACCTGCTAGACACCCCTTCCCAGCCCAGGCCTTCAGCCCACCTTGACTCCTGGTTGGAATACAGGTAGATTCTTCTCAGTGATGTAGTCAGTCACCTTTAACCAACTGTCAGGTGAGAGAGAAGCAGAGGGCAGAGGAGGGACAGCCTCAGATAGCTGCTTCTTCCCTGGGGTGGGTTTGTTTTGTTTTTTAAATCTCTTGATCTACTGGGTGGGTGGGGAGGTCAGGAATGGATCTGGGTCACAACTAAGCAAAAGACAACTGAGATTTTTCCTTGGGAATAGAAAATGTTCAAGTTGCTCACTTTTAAAATTAAGAACAGGCAACAGCAGTCAATAAATGGAACCAATACTATCAACTACATTTCACATCGATATCACAGCAAATTAAGATGGAGAAGCAGATATGGAGGGCAGATAAATGGGAAGGAAGCGGGAGACCACTCATGGGGAAGAAACACACAAAGGGAGAGAGAGAAACAGAAACCCAAGAGAAAGGAGAGCTGGAGAAGCCGAGAGCACTGCAGAACAAGGCTAAGTCAGGTTCATGTGCTCTTGCAAGCTTGCTCCTCGCTTAGGCCAAACATCATCCATATCTTTGACAGTCAGCTCTTCAGCTATTCTTAGCCTTCACCCTTGGCAGACTACCCTCTGAAGAGGCTGGCACAGCAGCCCCCAAGGGAGCAGGTAGTAGTAGGGGAGGGTGCTTTCCTCTCCATCCCATGAATGTGATTTAAAACAAATGGAGGATTGGGGGCCGCAGAGGAGCAGTTCCCCATTATTGACCCCACTCCAACTGGGCCGAGGGTCCTGTGGGTCTGCGAAGGAAGCGTGAGTGGTGGGTTCAGGAGTGGGGGTGAGCGGGATGCCCAGCCTCTCACCTGCGCTGGTATGTCTGGATCTGCTGTTCAATGTGCTCCCGGTAGGAGCGCTCGGCAGTCTTCTGGGTCACAGCCACCAGCTGGATCAGCTCAGACCTGGGGTGGAGGAGGGAAGAGAGTAGAGGAGGATGGCATTGGCTCTCAGGGCCCAAAGGCTGCCGGCCTCTGCAGCAACACCAGTGGGGCAGGCGTCACACATCCCTGGATCCTGGGACTGCAAAGGGTAGAGCACTGCCCTTCCCACCTGGACATGCAGAGGACACAGCCAGCTCCAGGAGGGCAGCTGAGAGCCACAGACCAGCACCTGAGGCCACTTACTTCTCCAACGCCTTGAGGATGTAATTGTAGTTGTTGTGTAGGAAGATGGCGCTCAGAGCAGGGTCCTCATACACCTTGGACTTGCTCAGCAAGTTTAACTGCAGGTTGCCCAGCACTTTACCTGCACAGGGAAGGATGTGGCCACACCTACCATGGCAGTCTGACCAAAATGACCCTATCCCGGGGCCCACAAACCAGCTCCTATCCTTCACTCCTTGTCCCTCCCTGACTCCAGACTCCACAAGCCTCAGGAGCCCTTTGCCCAGCCCCCCTTGGCCCCTGAACCAACGGTTAGGTTGTAGTTCCAAAGGTGGCGACGGGGCGGGGGGGGGGGGATGCTCAGGAGCAGAACCCGGGAATAGCAGGAGAGCACAAAAAGGAGAAGGAAGGGAAAAGGCAGGGAATAGGGGTGCCAGTGGCTGTTGGCTGGCTAGAGCACTCACAGATGTAGGTGCTTAGGAGGCGCTTGCTGAACTCGGAGCTATAGCTGGTAGCTGAAGAACTGGTCTCTGTGAGAGGAGAAGTCCTATTATTGCAGTGGTGGCAGCAGCCAAGACCCTCTCTGGCCTTCCCTCAGCCCAACTGAGGAAACCCTGGGAGAGGCCCAAGCCTTCCTCTGGCAGAGGGGACGCAGAGGCACTCAGGGCAGAGCTGGTTGTCTGCAGAGTGACAGGGCTCCCGCCTGCTGCACGGAGCAGTCCCTTGGATGCTTTCTGGAACCCAGGGCAAGCCCCTTGAGTGGCATGGTTAATGAACTGACCCATGATCAGCAGGAAGACTGGTAGAACAGGAGTGGGACACCCCCTGCCCTCCAGCCCCTGACCCCTGACCCATGCTGGGTGGTCTCCACAGGCACCCACCTACCCCATTTGTCAGAACAGGGTTAGAATGGGCTCCCCAGGCCTCTCTCCTCCCCCACTGCCCACCACTTCCACTACCAGGTCCTTCTGAACAGAGAGGACTGCTGCCTACACAGAGCAGAAGGCCAAGAGGGGAGGGGAGTGAATGGGGGGGGTTGGGCAGGTGCTGGGCTAGTCTGGAGGGTGGGCTCAGGGTGCTGGACACAGCAGGGTGCTCCCTGAATAAGCTCAGACACAGAAAGTGGCCATGCAGGGAGCTGAGAGAGTTGGGAGCACCCTCAAGGAACCCATGTCCCCTCTGACCCCCGCTCTCTAATAGGTCCTGAGTCTGTCCAGGTGCCTCTGTCCCTAGGGAACCTCACCCATGGGGCTTCAGAGGGGGAGGATGGGGCTGCAGAGCCCTCTGCTTACCTCGGGGGTCTAAAGGAATATTGTATGTGTCCCCAAGAACTACGGAATAAAAGGCAGTGCGCACAGAGGGGAGGGAGGGAGAGACAAAGAAAGGAGAAAGATGCAAAGTGCAAAATCAGGTTAGAAACGGCTGAGTCATCCCGAGTCAAGCAGACCACTCCCCCAACAGCAGAACACAGACAGCAGGACACACCAGGCTGGCCCTGCTGAAGGCCAGGGGACACACAGGAAAGCGGAGATCTGGAGAATGCAGGCCAGGGGCTGCCCCTTGGCTCTCTGCCCCCAAACCAAGGGAAGAAGGGAGGGCCCCGGGGCCCCAACCAGCTGTGCGGGCCTCAGTGCTCAGAAGTGCGCTCTTCCTCACGTGCTGACCTCTCGAGCTCCAGTCCCAGGGCAGCACACACGGGGAAGGCACCAGGCTGGCACTGAGATGCCAGCCCACTGAAAGGGTCAGCTGTGTGAGACTAATTAGGAGGACAGGAGGACACAAGACGAGGTGGAGAAATGTAGAAGGAGGGGCGGGGTGGGAAGGACACCTTCGAACAAGCCAGTGCTGTCCAGAGTGAGGCGGGTGGGGTGGGTCGGTGGGTTGAAGGAGCCAGTGGGGATGGAGGTTGGGTCAGGAAAGGCACGGTCAAACCCCGCTTTCCTGATGTTCAGCCCAACCAGCTCGGGGGTCCCGCCATAAGCCACCTCTCCATCCCACTCCATAGGGCTAGAGGAAATCTCCTCACCCAGAGGTGGCCAATGCCCCCTGGGGTGCCTAGCACCACATCTCCAGGCAAGAGGGAGGAGTGGGGCAGGGAGATGCCAAGTACCTTGGGAGGCCAACATGGCACCCGCCGTCTCCTGGAAGTCCAGGAGCTGCTGCAGGAAGAGGATGGCCTGTGTGGAGAGACAGTGGATCCAGGAAGAAGGTTAAGGGCAGGACCCAAAGGTTGATCACCTCCCATGATGCACCCCTTCTGACCCTTCCAGGGCAAGTGCAGGGCCAGGGGTCTGCTCAGCAAAAAGGGTACCTGCAAACCATGTTTCATGCTCTGGGCTCGGCCTGCTGGGAAAGGCCCTGTCTGCTGGAGATGCTAAGCACTTCACCGTCTGTCCTGCCATCAGTGCACCGCTAGGCACTGGCGGCTCTAGGCCAGGCTGGGTCTCCCTCCCTCCCCAGGCGACCTTGGGCAGCACTTACGTTGCTTGTGAGTTCGTGCACAGTGCCATCCTTGGGCATGTTGTATTCCTTGTCTGGGTCATTCTGTGGAAAAAAGAGCCAGACTCCCTGAAACAGCTCCCAAGGAGGCCCCTGGCCTCCCCACACCCCAGTCGGCCTGCTCATGGTGCCACCTCCTGGCAGACAGGTGTCAGGACGACCCCTCAGGCACAAAGGTGAGCAAAACAGACAGGACAGGAAAAGGGGGCAGGCGCTGTGGAGCCCCTGGGAAAGAAAGGGAGGCAAGTGGGAGCTGATAGGAGACTAGCAGCACAGCCAGTTTCCGACCCGCCCCTCCTGGAAGCCTGCTCTCTGAAGGAGTTCCTGAGCCAGGTCAGTGGTGGCCCTGCTCACAGCCCCATGGGCCGGCTGGTGACAGTGGAGGGAGGGAGAGCACCTTGATGTTGTCAGCGAAGTCCTCCAGCGCTTTCGCTCCAACAGTTTCCATGGAGGTGATGAGGCTGGGCAGCTTGTTCTTGGTGCCGGCGGCCGTGCCCTGCGGAAGCACATGGCTGCACGGGGGCCAGAGCCCTGGCCACTGCCCTTGACTGCAGACTGTGCGCAGAGCCTGGCTCCCTCCCAGCTGCTTCCCTGCCCCGCTCCCCAGGGGACTGACTCTTCTTCGCTCACCCTCCGAGCAGAGGTGTGGGGGCAGAGAATGGGGTTCTCTTGGGGAGGCCACCCCAGGCAGCAGGACTCCTCCTCCCCATGTCCCCAGGGGCCTCCTCATGCACATACCTGGAGCACCTGGTCAAACTCAGGCTTGGTCTGCTTGAGGTGCCGCAGGATGGGGAAGACAGTGAGCACCGCAGAGAAGTCGTGTCGAACGATGGCCTTCCGGGCGGCGGACACGATGTTCTCCCCCTCGAGCATCAGCCCGTCCAGTGCATCCTGAGAGAGCAGGGCAAGGAGACAGCTCAGGGAGGGGGCAGAGTGGTGAGAGCTGGTTTCCAGGGACAGTGAGGGCACCTGGAGGGGAATGGGCAAAGCCAGCTTGCTGCGGCAAGGAGACGGCCACTGGGGGGCTGCCAACTGGGACACACCACCCAGAACAGATTCCCAGGGCACAAGGTGGAGGAGGTGGCTGTAGCTGAGGGCTACAGACAACAGGCCTGGGCCAAACTCAAGCTTCTGCAGGGACAGCTCTTGCTGGGGCATTTGGACAGGGCCCAGGGGCAGGACCTGTATCAGAGAGTCAAAGGTCTTTTTCTGATGGTGCTCAGGGATGACGTCCATCAGCAGCTGGTACTCGCTCTGGGCCAGCTTGACGAAGGCACTGACGCAGTGAATGTAGGCATCGGTCTCCACATCCAGCATGTCGTCTCTCCCTGGGGGATAGCAGTGCCCCTGAGCTGCTGGTCTGGGGGCAGCCAACCTCCCTGCTGGGCCTGTGCCCCAGACCAGTAGCAGATGGGGAGAAGGACGACTGTTCTGGCAGAAAGCTGAGAGGACTCCAGCAGGCCTGACCAGGTTCAAGGGGAAAAACAGGGGCTGAGTCCAGCCTTTGTCCTGGCTTCATTTTCAGCTCTGCCATGGACAGTATTTATGTCCCAGAGCATCAGGTACTAGAGGTGGGGGGAGAAGGATAAAAGGATAAGGAAGGAATATCCCTAAATTGACTTCCTGGATAGGGTAAGTCCGACCCCAGGACTGAGGATTCTGAATTGTCCTGGAAAGAGGGCAGTCATGGGTGGGCAGGTGGCACTGCCCACCTCAAGGAGGCAAGCACCGTAGTCATCCATCTGAGAAAATGCTGGAACTTTAAAGGCAGTTACCAGCCCAGCCAGGACTTCTGGAATGAATAAGAAGGCAGTGGGCTATGGCCTACAAAACTTGCTGGCATGGGGTCAACACTTGAGAAGAGGCAATGTGAGCCCCAGAGAGGTAGGGCTCCTTGGTTGTCAGCTGCCCTGGAGGAGACCAGATCCCACTACTGCAGGCTGGGGCAGGGGTGCCTGGAGGCAACCTGGTCCTATGTGCCAAGGGATGGGCTCCGAGGAGTCTGGGCTTTGAAGCTGTTGCTGGAGGCAGGAGTCGGGGGTCCCTGCCCTCCAGGGAGCTGCCTTCCCTCTCTGCCTGCCTTCTTCTCCCCTTGGCCCAGGCCCTGAGAGCCAGGCGTGCACTCCCATCTGGAGAGAGGCAAGGAGACCTAGTGCCCAAAAGAGAGAGACCGGAGAGAGAGAGAGGCGAGTAGGCCAGGCCCGTCCTCAGAGCAGAGCGGCCCGGAGCAGGCCCTCCAGGGACTGCTGGGAAGGCAGCGGCAGCCGCCCTCGGGCTGGGCTTCGGTACTCACCGGCCAGCGGCCCGTGCTTGTCGTTCAGGGCCTCGGACAGGTGCTTAACTCGGTAATCATGCTCGTGACCTAGCGAGACGTCGGCCGCACAAAGACAAGCAGCGTTCATCCAGGGGCCGGGTGGGCTGCCCCTCAGGGACTGGGAAGAAGCCCTCAATCTCCAGGAGGGGGTGTGAGATGGGAAGTAGGGCAGGGGCATCGGGGAGGGCTCTGAGCCCCTCCTCTGCCTCAGGCCACCTTGGGAACAGCCATTTCAAGCCTGACTTGCAGTGCCCCCGACCTCCCTTGGGAGCTGGTTTCCCCAAGCCCAGAGGCCAAGAGAAAGCTGCGGGAGGACCAAGGAGGGTTCTGAAGAGCTTCGGCAGCTGCAGAGAATCTGATGCTCGGCCCAGCGGGTTTACCCAAACCACCATAGTTGGGGAGAGACCCAGTTAGAGAAATGTCACTGCTGAGTGAGTGGGATGGCCTTTTTTTTGTCCCCCAGGGTCATTCTTTTGAAGGAGGGTCATGTCCACTAGGGCAGGGCCGTCCTTCCTCTGACAGGAGGGAGGGACATGGCCTATAGGCGGCCTGTCCCCTTGTGGCCCGTCCCCTTGTGGCCCATACTCTGGTTTCTAAAGTTGGGGATGGAGGGGAGTGGCCAGGAGGCCTAGGCCGGCTTGGTCCTGCCACTGCTGGTCTGAGCGTGAAAGGGCTGTCCACTACAAAAAACCTCCTCTGAGTTCAAACAGGAGACAAGGACAGAGACAGGGAGGGGAGGGAGCGGGAGCCTCGGGGAGGGCAGAGCTGCCGTCAGCCAGACAGGACCAGGCCGAGGGCCACGAAACCTGTCCCTGCGCCAGCTGGAGCTGGTGGCCCCAGGGACTGCAGTTCCCACCCCTTCTCCCTCTCAGGGATTCTCCCGAGGCCCTCCTGGGGGGTGGAGGCTCTGCCCTGCCACGTGAGTGGACACATGGTGGAGGAGGAGGGAACAGGAGAGGAACACAGGGTGATTACCTTCCAGAGGAATGAGGTTAGAGCCCCCCTTTTTCCCATCTAGACCATGCTGGGAATACTGTTTCAGAAGGTTCTGAGCTTTACGGATCGTCCCTGTCACCAGAGCCACACAGAGAGGAGATAAGAAGACCTAGGAAATGAGTGAGAGAAAACAGCAGCGGCCCTCCACCTGCCCCCCCAGGCCCCACACCCGGCCCCCAACAGTGAGCATGCGCCCCAGAACAATCTCCCCCAGAAGGCCCTTCCCCAGGACCACTGGAGACCCTGCAGACAAAGATGAAGGAAAGGACACATTTCGTTCCTTAAATGGAGCTCCTGATTCTGCTAGTGACCCTCGTTGTTCTGGATCTGAGTTCATTTCAGGAAGTGCAGAGGGTGAAGGAGATGAGAGGGGCAAAGATCCACCAGGAGAAACCAAAAATTAAAAATGAGTGGCATTTAAATCAGAACAGACGAGGCTCAGGATGGAGGAGCTAGTGATGAAGCTCTCATACCCAGAGGGTATGAGCAGGTTGGCAGAGCCTGGGGGAACCATGAAGCTGGCAAGCCCTTGGCCGGCCCCACACTTCAGGCAGAGTTCTCTGGGCACGCTCAGTGTTGGGACGTGGCCAAACGGCGGCAGTCAATGGAAAGCAGAACTGGGAGTTGGTGAGACGGGACTGAGCTTCCCGGGAGAGCACTGCCCAGGACGGAAGGTGGGGATACCCAGAGGTAGCCTGGCCCCACACACCAAAGTTACCGAACCACCAAAGCAATTGGAAAAAACTCAAAAGCCAAGAAGGGGTTAACAGAACCCACCACACAGAGAGTGGAGGGAGGGCAGTAGGAAAGGGTGCCTGCTCTTGGCACAGGGGAAAAAAAACAACAGTTAATATCACAAGTGAAAACAATGAAAACAAAACGCAGTGCCCACGGCCTCCGGGGTCAGCCACTCCCGTGGGAACAGACATCTCAGGGCAGAAAACGTGGGGAAATAAAACAGCACTGAAACAGACAGTACAGCTGCCTTGTTAACAACATGTACTGGGGGAGGGGAGCCACCCACGAGCGTAACCCTGGTCCCTCTTCCCTGGAGACTCCGTGTCCTCCTTTCCCTGCGTCTCGGAACACAGCGAGGCTGCGTGGGTCCTGGCAGCTCCCCAAAAGGCTGGGGGGAGAAAGGGACAGGGTCTGGAGTGGCTCATTTCTTTCTGTTTGCACTACACCACAATTAGCTACTGACGACCAAGTTTGGGGCCCAGCTCAGCATCTGTCTCGCTGTGTTCTCTCCCTTCGGCGAGTGGCCTCCTAATGAGCGAATCAGATTCCTGCCCCACAACCGACCAGGAGCAGACGGGCCTGCCGGGCCTTCAGGAGCCCAGCCGGCACACTGGCATGGATGTGGGCTGGGGACACTGATCCAGCAGCTGCCAAACACATCAGGTAACCAATTACCACAGATGACGCTGAGGCTGGCGTTTCATTACCCACTGAGGCCTCCCTGCTCCTCTCCTCGGAGCCAGGAACTGATGTCCCGGGACCTGACTTCTACTTCCCGGCATCAGTCCTGAGCCCAGCAGCTCCGGACAATTCTTGAAACCCTACAGAACCACAGCGACCCTCACAGCCAGTTTTCCTCTTGGGCTTATAAATCAAAGATGAATTAGGTCCGCCGTGAGCCCCGAGATCAGACCACTCCCCGCAGGAAGGCCCTGTCCCTGCATGGCCAGCCAGCACTCTTGGGGCAGTGCGAATTGGGTCCTGGGCCCTCCAGTGGGCCACTCAGAGAAGACACAGAAGAGAAGAGAGCACAGACTGGCCAAGGCCCACGCAGCCTCGTGGCCCCTTGGAGACAAGCCCCTGCCCAACGCACAGAGGCAGAGAGGGAGCGACCTGCGTGCAGACAGCTGCAGCCATGCAGGCCGGCTTAGTAGAGTCACTGTTTACAGCAGGTTTTCTAGTGGGGGCGGCCAGGATATCCACCCTGGAGGGGAGAAGGCAGTGCACTTCTTGCTGGGCTTCCAGCTTCCCCAATGTTCTACTCACTTGTGCCCCTGAGGGCAGCCTCTGCTTTGCCATTTCTCCAAACCCTAAACAAAGGCCTGAGGAGGAGCAGGTGCTTTTGTCAAGTGTGAGAAGACACTTCACTCTGAGGGGCACAGGCAGGTAGGGAAAACGAAGAAATGAAGGGTGTAAGTTCTACACAAAGCCATGGGTGGGGGCACCCACAGGCCATGCCTGGGGCATGTGCCAGCAGCAGTGGTGGGCAGGGCTGGCTACGGTGGGAGCAGTCCTCAGCTTCACTGGCTTTCTCTCCCTGGTGCTGCCTGCAGTAGCCCCTCACCCTGGAATATCCCAGCCTCTCGTTGAGCCAAGGGCAACATCTCTTGGCAGCCAGAGACGGCCAGGCTTACCAAGCTGCGGCTGACACACAGGGACACTATTTACCTGGAGCATAGACTACAGGGGACATGATGATGAGGAGAAGGACAGACAGTGAGCTGTTCACCCAGTACACCAACAACCCACAGCCCAGGACTCTCCCACCTCAACACCCCTCCCTCGACTACCCCATCGCAAGGCACTAACTTTGAATGCAGCCTGAAAGCCAGATTAAATTCTTCAGAGAGGATGGACTGGGATTATTTTTTCCTTCCTAGATCGGCTGTGAAAGTGTAAACTCTCCCCCATCCACTTCTCAGCTACGTGTCACTTTAAGCCAGCCTGGCTTTATGGAAGGTGAAGGCTGCAGTGCCTGACTCTGTCCCATCCCATGGTCTTTGGCTGCGGTAGCATGCCTGGCCTCCCAACAGGACAGTGGAAGAAGGGGAAGGGGGCCCAGCAAGTGCCCCTGCCCTGGCACCCCCTGTCACCTGCCTCTGTCAAAGACCTTTATGTAACTCTCAGACTCCACTGGGTAGAAGGAAGAGCCCCCTCGATGGGGCCTCGGTGGTGGGTAGACACTTGCTTTCTGTCTTAGATACATACAGTCAGGATTACCGTGAGCTCTGGAGGGGCTGAGGCTGTGAACCCCAGGGCGGCCAAAAGCAATCCAGGTCCCACGCAGCCTTCTGGCTGGTGCTTACTGGGCCGGGGTCAGGCTCACCTGGCCTCTTGATAGGCTTCTTGGTGGGTGTGTCTTTCCTCTTGTTGGGAATAGCAGGGGAGTAGGGAACCCCAGAGGAAGAACTGCTCTTCCGGAAATGCTCCTTCAGTCCCTTGATGGAGCGGTCTAGCTGGCTGGAGCGAATCTGGTAGTAGACGTTCATGAAATCTGAGGGGAGATGGGGCAACAGAGGTGTAAGCTGGAGTCCCTGCCTCTGCCTCGTCACGGGAGCCTCCCTTTCGCCTCTGGGCGGCTTGCAGGGCAGCAGAGGAACTACTATTTCTACTGGCTAAGCCCTTCCTCGAATCTGCTCTGGCTCCTAGCCACCCACGTGGCCTTGTCCCAAATCAGGCAAAGTCTTAAAAGGGAAAATATCCCCCAACAGAACTGATAATTAGCTGGAAGTTTTGAACGTAAGGCTTTTTAGATAAAAAATACAAAGTTAACATCCTGATTCAAGTTGGTAAGGGGTCAAAGGACATGAGCAATTTATAGGAGGCAAAGGGACAACAAATGGCAGTGAAGGAAAAAACACACCAGGTTTAGCCATTAACAAAGTGCAAATTAAAAAGAAAATTAGAGGACAGTAACAGCCCTATTCAATAGCGAAGACAAATCACTGCGGCCCTGCCCACAGGTCTTTCATTGGCCCCATCTACCTGGAGAGGAACTCACCACAGCAAGAAGGTTACAGACCTGTTCGGACACTTTTATCTGACAACTGCACCTTTGAGAAATACTCCATAAGTAAGCAATCCACACAAGTGTGCTCACTGCAGCACTATTTATCAATAGTGGAAAACTGGCAAGTCCAAAAAGGCAAACAAGTGAGGAAAAACACAGGGACACCATAATACATTTCAGCAGCTCCCACCAAATATGTCACAAGCAACCCCAACGTAAAAAATGGACCAAAGCACAGAGGCTCTGGCTGAAGGGCGCTGAGGGGTCTGGAGGCCGTCCTCTGGCCTCCCTCATATCCCAAGGGAGCCCTGAAAATCTCCTGCTGGGCCCTAGACCCCTCCCAGCACAGCTCATGGACGTGTTCGTGTGGTCAACACATGGCGGCCCTGAGATCTGTCACCACACAGTCCTCGAGGGAGGGCAGGGATAATGGCAACACATACTGACAACTTGGTATGTGTACACACTAACAAATTAACAAAGAGAAGAAGAGTTTGAAGGGCTAAAAAGCTTAAAATTGAAGACGCTAGAATTTTTATTTTCTAAAATTTTTGTTTAACTCAAGATTCTTTTAAAATCCTAGGACTGGCTAAAGAAATGATGGTACCACCACACCATGGAATATTATGCAACTGTTAAAAAGAATGAAGCAAATATACACGTACTGATATGGAACAATCTCAAGGTATTTCACTAAGTTAAAAATCAAAACCAGAAAACAAACAATTGTAGGACAGTGTTTAGTACGTTCCCTTCCAGTTGGGAAGGAGAAGAGGATACACATGTATTTATATTCTCTCTCACACACACACTCTCACACACACACACACACAGTTGCATAAAGATTTTTTGGAAGGGGTACAAATTTTTTGGAAGGGTTATGATATTGCAGGCATCATGGAAGTGGGGAGATGGACTTTTATTTTTCACCTAAGGCTTTCTGTACTATTTGAAATTTTTATAACTAATCAAAAAAAGTAAAGAAACAGGAAAGTGAGGTATATAAAGAAAAGCTTGGATTTGGCTAGATTCACAATTTGATACATAAGCTGTAGATTTATTGCTCATATTGTTTCCTATTAAACTTCTTTTTATTAAAAAAAAATCCATGCAGATTAAAGAAATAAAGGGGAAAAAATCCCATTCCCTCTGACCGGCCCTGCCACACAGGCCCTGCCCCCTGGGCCTTCTCACCTTGGTTGCGGCCGTATTCCACTAGCCAGCGGGAGATGCGGACCACGTCCTGGAGCACACTCTCAGGCAGGTGCTCCAGGGGCACCTCCTCCTGGACCTCCAGCTCGTCCTCACCACTGATCAGATCCAGGATGAGCACAGGGGAGACGACCTTACTGTGCCGGGTCATCAGGCTGCGGAACTCGGACTCCAGCGACTCCTTCCCCCGCTCAAACAGCAGCTTCTACAGGCACAACGGAAGGAAGGAAGAGGGTCTGCTGCTGCTTCAGCATTCAGCTAGTCCTGGCCTTCTCCCCCGCCCTCCTCTGCCTTCACTTCCTTTAACTCAGAGAATAAACGTCAGGAAGCCTTCCTTGATTATTTCTTTACCTCATGTTGTCTCAAAATGTATGTGCACAGGTGAAACCCAGGGTTTTACAAGAAGTAAGTGCTTCATAAATATCGGCTGATTATTTTCTCACTGCACTATTAATTGTCTTCTTGTTAGAAAAGTGTTTACAAAAGAAAAAAATAGATAAATAGGACTACGTCAAATTAAAAACTTTTGTGGGGGCTGGCCCCATGGCACAGTGGTTAAGTTCGCGTGCTCTGCTTCAGTGGCCCAGGTTCATGGGTTCAGATCCCAGGCACGGACCTATACCAGTCGTCTGTCAGTGGCCATGCTGAGGCAGCGTCCCACATACAAAATAGAGGAAGACTGGCACAGATGTTAGCTCAGGGCCAATCTTCCTCACCAAAAAAAACCCCAACTTTTGTGCTGCAAATGATACTATCAAAAAAGTGAAAAGACAACCCAAAGAATGAGAGAAAATACTTGCAAATCATATATCTGATAAAGGACAGGTATCCAGGACATATAAGAGAATGAAAAACATATGTCCACATGAAAGTGTGTACACAAGGGTTCATGGCAGTGTTACAAAATAGCCAGAAAGTGGAGTGTCTGTCAAGTGATGAATGAATAAACAAAATGTGGCATTTCCATACAATGCAGTATTACTCAGCCATACAAAGGAATGAAGCACTGACACATGCTCCAACATGGATGGACCTTGAGAACATTATGCTGAGTGAAAGAAGCCAGTCACAAAAGGTCACATATTATATGATTCCATTTATATAAGAAATCAAGAATACGCAAATCTATAGACACAGAACATGGATTAGTGATTGCCAGAGGCTGGGTGAATGGGGGAGGGAAGGAGAGTGGGGAGGGAAGGAGAGTGACTGCCAATGGGGTTAGGTTTCTTTTTCAGGTGAGGAAAATGTTCTAAAATTGATTCTGGTGATGTTGCACAACTCTGTGATTATACTAAAACCACTGAATTTTATACTTTATTTAATTTTTGTGTGTGTGTGTGTGGGGGAAGACCAGCCCTGAGCTAACATCTGTTGCCAATCCTCCCCTTTTTGCTGAGGAAGACTGGCCATGGGCTAACATCCGTGCCCATCTTTGTCCACTTTATATGGGACGCCGCCACGGCACGGCTGAC
Source organism: Tapirus indicus (assembly GCA_031878705.1). Classification (NCBI taxonomy): domain Eukaryota; kingdom Metazoa; phylum Chordata; class Mammalia; order Perissodactyla; family Tapiridae; genus Tapirus; species Tapirus indicus. The sequence continues at coordinate 54,920,370 of CM062932.1, forward strand.
AAGCAGTGCGTCCGCGGGCGCCCGGGGTTCCGAACTCGCGAACCCCGGGCTGCCAAGCGCGAACTAAACCGCTGCGCCACCGGGTGACCCCCTGAATTTTATACTTTAAATGGGTAAATTTTATGGTATCTGAATTATAGCTCAATAAATATGTTTTTAAAAAAGAGAGAGGGGGCTGGCCCAGTGGCATAGTGGTTGGGTTCACACACTCTGCTTCAGTGGCCCAGGGTTTGCAGGTTCAGATCCTGGGCGCAGATCTACACACCGCTCATCAAGCCATGCTATGGTGGCATCCCACATACAAAAGAGAGGAAGATGGGCACAGATGTTAGCTCAGAGCTAATCTTCCTCAGCAAAAAGAAAAGGATTGGCAACAGATGTTAGCTCAGGGCCAATCTTCCTCACTAAAAAAAAAAAAAAAAGAGAGAGAGAGAGAGAGACTGGGCCACACACTGTGCTTCAGTGGCCTGGTGTTCACACGTTCAGATCCCGGGTGCAGACCTACACACTGCTCATCAAGCCATGCTGTGGCAGCAACCCACATACGAAAAATAGAGGAAGATGGGCACAGATGTTAGCTCAGGGCCAATTGTCCTCACCAAAAAAAGAAAGCAAAAAAGAGGAAGATTGGCAATGGATGTTAGCTCAGGGTGAATCTTCCTCAGCAAAAAAAAAAAAAAAGAGAGAGAGAGAGAAACAAGTTGGAGTGTTTCTGCTTTAAATGAAAAAGTAAGCCCTCTGGGGTAAACCTGCAGTTTTACATCTTTTGTATTCTCCTTCTCCATTCCACTCCCACACCCAAGTTCTAGCACAGAGCTCTTCACTCTGTGCTCCAAACTTGGTAGTGACCCTCAAGAACAAAGTTCTCCAGCCCCTGACATCCCAATCTCTGAGTCCAGGCTCTCCACCCATGGGCTGCAGTGTACTGGTTATACTGGTGTGTCCCCACTGGGTTACTGGTGTGCCAAGGTATTGATCCCTTCAGTCCTCCAGGCAATCAGGTGAGGCCTTGGGCAGCCAGAGACCACTGGCTGATTCCCAGTTTACTCAGTGTGCCATACAAATATTCTCATTGCTGACGCAGATCATGATGGGAGAAAAGCTGGGAAGCACTGTTCTAAGTAAAAGCTTTCTGGGTGGGAGAAAAGCCAGTTTCCCATCTTTGTTCCTCTGCCTACTCCCTCTTCTGGGCAATACACACACCTTAGGGCTAGAACTGTGGTGCCACCAGGAAGGTGTCCAGGGGCCTGGGTCCGTGTGGCCCTTCCTCTAATACTCCTCACCCTCTCGTAAGTCTGCACTTCGGCTCCCACCATTTCTCCTGCCTGCATTCTCTCCTTTTCTCAATGCACTGAGAAAACCTTACTTCCTAGCCTTCCTCCATCTAGCTCTGGTGACCTATTAATCCCAATACTTAAAGATAAAACACAAGAAAATCGAACATAAAAACAAGAATGCAGGTTCCTATAGTAGTCAAGTTTATAGTAACAGAAAGTAGAATGGTGGTTGCCAGGGGCTGCAGGGAGAGGAGAAAGGGGAGTTAGTGCTTAATGGGGACAGAGTTTCAGTTTGGGATGATGAAAAGAGTTCTGGAGATGGATGGTGGTGATGGTTGTACAACAATACGAACGTGCTTAATGCCACTGAACTGTTCACTTAAAAATGGTTAAAATGGTAAATTTTATATTATGTATTTTTTTACAATAAAAAACACAAATGCATTTACAAAAATCAAATGTTAAATTTATATCTTATACATAATTTATAATTTAATTAAATTATAAAAATGTAATAAAAATGACATCTGTAATTCCTTGGGCAGAGGTCTTAATGCCTACAGTATGTGTATTGTATTATATAGTTCTGGGTTTTGGTTTTTCCTTTTGGAAAGATTCACTCTTCCAATCTTCCTCTCTCCCTTTTTTTTCCCTCCCCAAAGCCCCAGTGCATAGTTGTATACTCTAGTTGTAAGTCCTTCTAGTTCTTCTGCGTGAGCCACCGCTACAGCATGGCTACTGACAGACACAGACAAGTGGTGTGGTTCCACACCCGGAGAACCAAACCTAGGCCACCAAAGCGGAACATGCTGAACTTTAACCACTAGGCCATCAGAGGTGGCTCTACATAGTTCTGTTTATTCTACTATATTCTCCTTTAAGCTGGTCCAGTGTCCCTCATGAGACCAGGGCAGGGATTGGTGTCACTAAACCTCTCACACCACCGTGCTGGCCCCTTACCACTTTGTTGAGCTCTGGGCTGTCTGGGCTGTTGTCCTGGAAATACTCCACGGCCTTCTGAATCTTGGCCATGCTTCCCAGGTACTCTTCCAGCCTGCCTGTGGGGCTGGGAAGGAAAAGAGCCGAATCAGCCTGGGTGGATGGAAGATGAAGAGGAAAGACCAAGGGAACAGTATTTGGAAGGGGAAGAAAAGAATTAACACAGGGGACTCCAGGCTCAAATATATTCTACCTCTCCCTTCTAAGGCCTAGAGTCGCTGGTCCAGGAGGCATTAGGAATGTGACCCTCTGGCCCTGGCTCACCCCTCCCTGATGATCTTCTCAGTGTCACTGGCCACATGGTAGTAGCTGATGACATGGTCCAAGCAGGAGAGAGTCTTCTCAACATTCTCCTGCAGTCGCTGCAGGTTCTCTGTCTGCTTGTGCACAGGGATGATGGAGTTCTCCAGCTTCATAAGGCGGCTCTCAAAGGATGACAGGATAGACACCTGCAGGGGGATGTACCGTGCTCTCAGGCCTCAGGGTGGTCCCAGCACTGCTTCTCCTTTTTTCTCTGGTTTTCTAGACAATAAGCTTCATGACAAAAGGGACAGGGTGTACCTGTTCACCACTGAATCCCCCAGCACCTACTATGTGCCTGGCACATAGGAGGTGGTCCAAATAAATTGGCTGAAATTTGATTTGAAGGCAAGCCAAGCATTAAATTAACTCCTCCTAATCTAATCACCCAGGATGGCTTCCCTTCCACCCTTTGAAGCCAAGTCTCAGTTCTGTTCTCTCTGAAGCTTTCCCAGACTGAACAGGAAGTTGTTTCATACTGAGTAGCCTCAAATTCATTGCTGGTACCTTCAAAACTCTCTCTCTAAGGGTGAATTTCATTAAACAAGGACTAGTGTTACTGCACAAAACAGGGGTCCTCCTACCTGAGGTGCATAAAAAAAGCCAATAATTATGGCATCAGCTTTTGGGAAAAGGAAACAGCTTTATTGATAGATTGATCTGCAAGGAGACAAGAGGCGTATTTTCTTAGATCTGTCTCCTTGATCCAGGGCTCAGGGAAAAATTTATGAGATGAAGGGCAGGGCAGTCTGAAGTGTGGAGATAGATGATTGGAGGTAAGGAGAAGTGAGGTAATTGATGATCTGTGAAAGTGGAGCCAAGCTTCATGACTCTTCATAGGATGTATGTTCACAAAATGGTGGTGTTAGTAGGGTCTGAGGATGGAGTTTTCAGCCCCTTGAAGTCAAAAGGGTCACTTATTGAGCATTAGCACAGGCCCAGTTGATGGGCTGGTGGTCTTAACCAGACTGAACTGGACAAGGCGGGACTCTGAGTCCCTGAAAGACAACTCTTAATCACTCTGTTGATGAGATGCGGTCAGCTGAACTGGTCCTAGTAGGCCCTTAGTTACACAGGAGTTTACAATTGTGTTCCTAAATACACATCCAAGTTTGTATATACTCAATTTGTGCTTTTCCAGTCTCCTCTAGGAATAAGGAAGGAAACTCATATTTATTGAGTACCTACTGTGTACCAGGTACCGTGCAAGATGCATTCCCAGGCATGAGGCCGGCCCAGTGGCGCAGCGGTTTAGTTTGCGCTTGGCAGCCCGAGATTCGCGGGTTCGGATCCCGGGTGCCCACCAACGCACTGCTTGTCAGCCACGCTGTGGCGGCGTCCCATATAAAGTGGAGGAAGATGGGCACGGTATTAGCCCAGGGCCAGTCTTCCTCAGCAAAAAGAGGAGGATCAGTAACGGATGTTAGCTCAGGGCTGGTCCTCCTCACACACACAAAAGATGCATTCATGCACTCGTTTCTACGACCTTCACAGCTACACTGTCTCTGTCTTAGCAGCTGAGTTAACTGGGGCTCAGAGTCATCTGCCAGGAGCCACAGGAAGTGGAGAGGCAAGGACTAGATTCCAGATCTGTCTCGTTCTACCCTTAAAGCCCTCTGGGGTGAAAGCTGAGTCTTCTCTGCCCTCAGCAATCTCAGAAGTGCCAACCCTACCATCCTACCGTCACTTGAATTGATGACACATGGCCAGTAGCCAGCCCACCTAAGTCAGTCTCACTGAATGTCTGCAGAAGGAAAGAAGGAAGAATGGAGAACTTAGAAAGCAGAAAGTTCAGGCCAGCAGGGGCTGCAGCATCCTCAGTGAAGGGGCGGACAAAGGGGAAGGGAGCTGGGTAAGAGAGATGCCACACTGTTGCTAGAGAAACACACATTTTATCACTATCACTCCCCAGGCCAGAACCCCTAGGCCTTATGTATCAGAACCACCGGATCACAGGGCTCTCTTCCAGGAGCTGGAGGCCTGTCTGCCCCTCCCAGCTGAGGGGTTCCTCACCATGTTCTTGGTGAGCTGGTCGCTCTTCTCTAGGCTGTCTCGGATGAAGGACAGCGTCTCCTCCTCCTGGGGGGAGCAGAGGGGAGAAGCCGGATTACCAGAAGTCAGAGGCTAAAGATCACCGCGTCCGGGCCCCACGGCCTCGCCCCCAACCCCATCTCCTCGCAATGAGTGCCCCCTCCCACCACTGCCTCCTCCCTGAGTAGATGCCGGGGCCCGGACCTCGGCCCTTCCTCTCCTCCTCCCCCGCCTCCCCAGCCCCGGTCCCACCTGCTTCAGTTTGTCCTCGATTTCCCGGCGACGGGCGGACGCCTCCTGCGGGGGGATCATCGCTTCGACCCTGCGGCTCCCACTCCCCAGTAGCTTGTCTCAGTGTGCCCTCTGGGCTCCCGTCCCTGTCACACCCACTTCCGCCCTTGGCCCCGCCCCGGGGCGCGCCGGAGCGCCATGTTGGGAGTGGCGGGAGGAAGTGCGCCTGCGCGGAGCTCAGTCGCGAGCCGGGGCAGGTGGCCATCTTGGGTGTGGCTGGGACGTGTGACCAGGTTTCAGCTCCGTGCAGGTCTCCTGCCTCATCAGAGGAGATTCTCGAGCGGCCTATGTGTCGCAGCTGCCAGGACTGTTACAGCTCACTTGCCGTCCTCGTTGGAAGGCTGACTCTTTTGACAAAATTCGCTGATGAGTTCGTTTCTCCAGATCTCATTCTGGGTCTAAGCACCGAGGTCGCGTTCTCCACAGAGCGTGTCACACAGTAGGCGCCTAATGTGTGACCATTTAATGAGCCAGGGGCTTGTGTAGGCGTTTCCCCTTTCGGCCCTACATTACGCGAGAGCTTATGGAGCGGGCCCTGTGTGCAAGCCCTGGGCTGGAGGCTAGGGACAGAGCGGTCTCCTGGGGTCCCGGTGGCCTCTATACCATAATCCTGACTTGTGTGGGGCCCAGCCAAGCTCCTGGGGCTGGCGGAGTCCTGGGAGCATCCGTCCCTGTATGGTTTTATTTGTTGGGGTGAGGACCAGGTGGTGGTAGAGAAGTGGCTTCTGCTGGGAGCTTACCTATACCTGGAAACGGTGGAAGGGGAAGGCGGAAAGATCCCCGACCTTCAGAGGGATTGGGGCCCAGCTAGTGTTGTCGGTTAAGGAGAGATTGAGGCCTGTCTGCAGGTGTTCAGACACGAGGGGAGGATTTCTCACAAGGGCTTTGGGGAAATCAGAGAGGCTAGGAGAGCTGGAAGGGCCCCTTCTCCAGAGCTCCAAAACATCCTAACTCCTCTGTCTGGAGTCTCCTCTAACCACAGCTCCAGGGGAGGGGATGGGAGATGCCCCTGGATCAGGCTCCTGCAGAACTGGATATTCCGGATTCACCACAGGACCCAGCTCCTGCAAAACCTAGTGGTAGTCCTTCCTCCATCCCCTCCCTGCCAGCCTGCCTCTGGCCCCAGCCCCAGTCCTTGGAGAAGTAAATAGCTGAGCCGCTTTGTTCAGTCCCTCTGTGGATCCCACATCCAGGCACAGGAAGGTAGACAGTGAGGCCTGTGCTGGTGAGTGAGAAGGTTTGGGGACACCAAGGCCCCCCAGGACCCAGCTCCTCAAAGAGGAGTAAGAAATGGGACAGAGAGTCTGGTGAGGGATTGGGCAGCTCTTCTGCTGGGGCAGGAGGACAATTTCAGATCTAGTGGGTGGCCGTGAAAGTGGTGATGAAGGAAATATCCAGGAGTCACAGCCCTGCTGCAGATGGGAGGATAAAAAGGCAGAATCATTGTGCAACCTAGGACGATTTCGCTGAGGTGGTCCTCGTGGAGTCTGAAGTGAAGAGAAAAGTTTGAACTGTTAGGTATCACAGTACAGAATGAGTGGCCTAGAGGGCTATGGTGGAAAGGGCTTTGGACTCAGATGGACCACCCTGGACAGCCTCATTCAGCACTTAACCTTTCTGAACAGCACCTAGCCCATGGCGGATGCTCAAGAAAAATATGGGTAACATCTTGCTCTATAGGTCTTAGGTAGGGAATTTTCTATGACTGTGAACAAACACATACTCTATACAATATCATTGCATTTTTGTAAATAAACTTTATATGTGTGTGCTTTATTTTGTATTTCCTCGAATTTCCTTCACTATCTCAGTGTAATTTGGTCACCAGCTACTGTGTATTGAGAGCTTTTCGTTTGCCCATCTCTCTTACAAACACCATCCTCGTGTTCTCTTGTCTAATCCTCACAATCAACTTACAAGTCAGGCACAGCTGTCGTCTTCCTTCTGCAGATGCGGAAGCTCAGGTTCAGAGAGGTCAGCTGCACTAAGTCAACACAGCTGGCCAGGGGCGGGGGTACAGCTGAGGCTGTTCTCTGCCTCCCATGCTGGGTAGCTCAGGGGTTTTGTTTGTTGTTATGCAAAGCTGCCAATCTGATTTTCAAGAAAATCGGTTGTGAAAAGCAGGTTATGTTTACGGAAACCGTATCTAGTAAAAGGTAGACAGAATGAAAAGATGAGTTTAAATTAGTCTCAACCCGATATCAGGCACGTGTTGACAAGCAGACATGGATTCAGTAAAAGCTGTAATTCCCCAAGTATACTCAGCACAAGTTGCTTTAGCAAAAGGAGCAAGGGTGTTTCAGTTGCAGCCTCAGAAACCTTGGCTTTCATTCACAAACTGGTGCAGAACACAAAGGTGCCAATCATAGCGAAGCCCCCCATTGCCTACCCACAGAGACTCTCTTTCCAGAAGGAGGAAGGGGGGAAGCGCCCCCTCCCCCAACAGCGTGTTCTTTAGTTTGGTAACTTCCTAATCCCAGACTTTGTGCTCTTTCTGAGGAATCAGATGTATAATTCCTCCAAATTAATGTTTCCTGGCCCTGTAGCCACACTAAAATGTGTATGGTATGACACAAAAGCAGATCACAATAGTGTATGTTCCCTGGGATTACAGCCAGGGAAATATGATAGATGCATTGCAAAAAAAACTTCAGGAAAAATACTAAAATGGTAAGTAGAATAGATGGATGATTCTGTTTCTCTAGTTTCTAAAGATGGTGAGTTTAAATTACCTTTCTATTAAAACACTTCTAAGAAAACAAATTTTCCTTTTTTCTGTAATGATTAAAAATAGTATATTTTCCTCATTTAGAAACCACCAGCCAGGGGCCGGCCCAGTGACGTAGTGGTTAAGTTTGCATGCTCCGCTCCGGCATGTAGGAGCTCCTAGAGTTCGCAGGTTCAGATCCCAGGTGCGGACCCACACACCTCTTATCAACCCATGCTATGGAAGGCGTCCCACATATAAAGTAGAGGAAGATGGGCACGAATGTTAGCCCAGGGCCAATCTTCCTCAGCAAAGAGACGAGGATTGGCAACAGATGTTAGCTCAGGGCTAATCTTCCTCACCAAAAAAGAAAAAGAAACCACTAGCCATCAACCATGCCATCTGGCAGAGTAGTCAGGAGGGTTGTTTTTTTTTTCCTTCTTAAATATAAAATGAGAGAAAGGACCAGGGTGTCCAGAGCCCAGGGTTGACAGCCTTTCTCATAAGGAAGAGAGAGCAGAGGACATGTTTAGCATGCTTTGAGCCATCTGTGGGCTCAAATCTGCAATTTAGTTTTAAAACTATTTTTCAAATTAAATGTAACACTTATTCAAAGTTAAAAATTCAAACTGTAAAGAAAGTGTAAGATGAAAAAAGGTGCCTTCCTCCTCCTTGACCCCCAAGCACCTCTGTCCCAGAAGTAACCACAGTTGTGACTTTCCAGATGTGTTCATACAAGTCCAAGCATATTATACATAGAACAAATCTTTTTTAAAAACCCACAAATGCTATCACATTGAACATATTATTCCTGTAGGCTGCCTGTTCACATAATAGCATGTCTTGATCATCTTTCAATATTAGCGTGTAGAGGTATATTCCATTCTTTGCATAGCATTTCATTGAATAGATATAACATAGTCAAGCAGTCCTCTATTAATGGGCATTTAGGATGTTTCCAGGTTTTTTACTATTGCAAACTAACTCTGCTCCCTATACATACATGGCCAATACATGACCACCTTTTGATTGAGCAATTCCACTACACATTCTGAGAGTGGAATCGGTGAATCAAAACATATATCCCTTTAAAATTCTTGTAGATATGTACAAATCGCCATCTAAAATGGCTGAACTAGTCTATACTTCCAATACCAATGTATAAATATACCTATTTCCCCACATCTTAACCCACACTAAGTATTATCAAACTTTAACATTTTTGCCAATCTGATAGATGAAATATGGCATTTCATGTTTAATCTTGAACTAAATGAAAAGGAAAATACTACAACTTATCAAATTTGTGGGATGCAGTGAAAAGAGTGCTTAGAGGGAAACATAACCGTGAATGGATACATTAGAAAAGAAAGATCTAAAATCAGTAATCTAAGCTTCCACATTAGGAAACTAGAAAAAGAAAAAGCAAATTAAATTCAAAATAATAAGAAGAAAAGAAATAATAAAAATTTGAGCAGAAATCAGTGAAATCGAAGACAGGAAATTACCAGAGAAAATCAAGGAAATAAGAGTTAGTTCATTGAAAAGATCAATAAAATTGATCTAGTCAGGCTAATCAAGAAAAAAAAAGAAGACTCAAATTATTAACATCAGAAATTGAATAGGGGTCATCATTATTGGTCCCATGGACATTAAAAGGATAATAAATGAATATTTGAACAACTCTATGCCCCCAAATTTGATAACTCAGGTGAAATGGACTAATTTCTTGAAAGACTTGATCTACCAAAACTTACACAAAGAGAAATAGATAATAGGTCTATATCTATTAAAGAAACTGAATCAATAATTAATAAGCTTCCAAAATAAAAAGCATCAGGCCCAGATGGTTTCATTAGTGAATTCTACCAAACATTTAAGGAAGAAATGATACCAATCCTCTACAATCTCTTCCAGAAAATACAAGCAGAGGGAATACTTTCAAACTTATTCTATGAGGTCAGCACTACTCTAATACTAAAACCAGCAAAAGATATTACAAGAAAGAAAAACTACAGACCAATATCTCTCATGAATACAGATGCAAAAATACTAAAAATATTAGGAAATCGAATCCAATAATGTATAAAAAGAATTATACATCACGACTAAGTAGGATTTATTCCAGGTATGCAAGGCTGGTCCAACATTTGAAAATCAATTAAGGTAATCCATCTCATCAACAAGCTAATGAAGAAAAATCATATGATTATATCAATAGAAGCAAAAAAGCATTTGACAAATCCACCATCCATTCATGATAAAAATTCTCAGCAAACTAGGAATAAAGAGTAACTTCCTCAACTTGATAAAAACATCTACAGCAAGCCCACGGCCAACATCATCCTTAATAGTGAGAAACCAGAGGCTTTCACCGTAAGATCAGAAGCAAGGCAAGGATGTCCCCTTATCACCACTTGTATTCAAGATCCTGCTAGAAATCCTAGCTAATGCAACAAGACAAGAGGAGGTGTATAGGAACTCTGTACGTTCTGCACAATTTTTTTCTGTAAACCTAAAACTTCACTAAAAAAGCCTATTAATAAAATTTTAAATGGAATCTCATGTTTGTTTCTTCAACTAAAAGTAAGCTTGAGTATGTTTTTAAATTTAATGGCCATATTAGTTTTTCAGAATTCTTTGTACATTGACGAAATTAGCCTTTATCATTGATATGGAAAATTTTTTCTTATTTTTCCCTTTGTCATTATTACGTGCTTTTTTTGTTGTTGCTGATTTTTCCAGTAGAGTTTTAATTCTGTTATTTATTCATATTGATCAGACTTTTTATTTTATAGCTTGTTGGTTTTGTGTCTTGCTTGGAAAGGCTTACCCCAGCCTAAGCTTTTTTTTTTTTTAAACCATCCTTGTTTTTTTCTAGTACTTTTTTTTTTTTAAAGTTTACATCATTGAGCTATTTGGATTTTTTCCTGGAGGGAAAAAATTAGAGGGATACCCCTGGAGGGTTAGCCAATTGTCCCAATACCATTTCTTCAGTAATTCATTATTCAACCATTGGTTTGAAATCAATAAGTTCCAGAGATATTTGGACCAATTTGGGGGGGTATATTCTGTTCCATTGAACTGCTTTAACCTATTTCAGCACCAGTACCAAACCAGTGAAAGCAATGTAGCTTCATAGTTTAATTACACATTTAATATTTGGTGGGGATATTCTTCCTTTTTGGACTTCTTTTTCCTCAAAAAAAAAAAAATTCCTAGACATTCTCATTTGTTTAATTTTTTCAGGTGAGCTTTACAATTATTTTCACAACTGCAACCTGAATGTACCCTGAGTAAACTGGTTTGAATTCAGGTCCTCAAAGAGGCTGGGGCCTCACCAGGGGAACCAGGCCTGCTTGAGGGATGTAGGCAAAGTGTGACCCTGGAGAGGGAGGGCTGGACGGCTGGACCACAGTCCTCCCAGTGGAGCCTGTGAAGTGGCCAGCAGGGAGTGCGGCCCGCTGCCAAGAAGAAGGACCTCACAGGCCAGAGCGGGAGCCCATGAGGGGTCAGGACAGAGGGAGCCCTGCTGAGGGCAGATCAAAGGCAGGCACAAGCAACTGGTCTTCACAGTGGGGTGACAAAAGCCAGAGAAAAGCCGGGTAACAGGAAGACCTGGGCTGGCCTTCTAAAAGGCTGCCCCCCAGCACCCATAAGTGCATGATGGCTAAATCCAGGAGGGCTGGGGGGGCGGGGCAGGAGCATGGAGGGAGGACCAAAGGGGGGCAATAAACTCTAGGGTGCGAGTCCCAGAGTGGGGAATTGAGGGGAAGGAGGTCAGGTGTGCCTTTTGAGACAACTGTGAGCCTCTCCGCCCTGAGAACCACAGCAATATACTTACAAGGAGCAGAAACATCATGCAGAGAAGAATCGCTATCTTTTCCTGCCCTCTGTACACTGCCCCTGGCCTCCCACCCCCACTTGTCACCTTACCCAGGCCAGGTCCCAGCAGAGGTCTGTGGAGCAGGTGGGAGTCTGACTCTGGACACGCATCCCCATGGGAGTATGCTCCATGCGGTGGCTGATGCCTGTGTTGCTGTGATGGCACAGAGAAGAGGAGCGAGGTCCCAGGTGTGAAGTCAGACAGGCCTCCAAGCCCTGCCACCCCCCGGCTGTGCCACTTCAGCCGAGGGAGGGTCCCTCTGAATAACGTAACACGTGAATCAAGTGACATAGCAAACATAAGGGCCTGGCATGTAGCAGCTGCTCAACAAATGTTAACCGGCACCCACCTGCTTTTCCAGCTACAGCTGGAATGTATTAGGAACTATAATTTCCGCAGCTACCTACCACTGCTTAGACATGTGTTCAGAGTTCCAACCTGCCAATTTATCCAGAACCTTTGGAACCCCTACCTCCTCCTGTCTGCCCCCAAAACAGTCCTAAGTCACTGACAGATTGCATCCCGAGCAGCCTGGCCCCTGGTGCCACCCAGTGAGGTCATTCTTGAACATCAAGGAAATGAAATTAATAGGCAGTGAGACCCAAATGCTGGATAGACTGTTTAAAGGGCAGGAGCCCAAAGGTGCTGGCTGAGGGGACATGCGAATGACATTTCCCACACTTTACAGACAAGGAAGTAAGCCTGTGGTACGAGTACAGACAGTCCCCGACTTACAATGGTTCCACCTAAGGATTTTTTGACTTTGGGATGGTGTGAAAGCAATACGCATTCAGTAGAAACCGTACTTCATATTTTGCATTTTGATCTTTTCCCGGGCTAGCGATATGCAGTATGATCCTCTCTTGTGATGCTGGGCAGTGGCAGCGAGCCACAGGTCCCTGTCAGCCCACCATCATGAGGGTAAACACTGATACACTGACAACCATTCTGTACCCATCCAACCATTGTTTTTCACTTCCAGGATGGTATTCAATGCATGAGATGTTCAACACTGTATTATAAAATAGGCTTTCTGTTAGATGATTTTGCCCAACTGTAGGCTAAGGTAAGTGTTCTGAGCACGTTTAAGATAGATGTGTTTAAGCTATGATGTTGGGTAGGTTAGGTGGATTAAATGCATTACAATATTTTCAACTTACAATGGGTTTATTGAGGAGGAGGATCTGTACTACCATGTGCCTGGCACCACACTGAGCCTTTACAATGGTTATCTCTGAGAGGCCTCACAAAAACCCGTGTGTGTACTAGGGGAGAAGGGGTGTAATTATTGTCCTTACAGAACGGGAAACCAAGGTGCAGAGAAGTGTCTGGAAGGTGCCAGAGCCAGGTCTGGAAAGCAGATACTTCATTTTGTCCTTCATGATGTTGCAGGCTGGCTCACACAGAAGCGTCAGACCAACTCTTGGGACCAGCTGGAACATTCCAGAACCACGGCCACAGGCAAGATGGTGCTCCTGAAGGCTACAATAGCCAGGGCTTCTGGGGAGATCCTGAAAAACTCAGTCTAGCCAAGGGCCTTTTAGATCCCAAAGTGGGAGTGTGGGTCAAGGAGGCACCCAGCATTACCCTGCTGCTGGCCGTCTGCAGGCCATAGCCCCTCCACTGTCCCTGGGCCTGGTGAACCTTTGCCTCCAGAACACGGGAGGGCCCTGGCTGCCAGGCAAGAGGCTCTCCATTGTCTGGATTTAAAGGGAGACCAACCCTTGAGGGAAAATTTCCCATTAGCTTTTCAAACTCTCCTCAGCAGGGCTAGGAGGAGGGGAGGGATTTGCTTCTGATCCCAGGGTTAAGGCCGGGCAGGAAGCCCGCTGGGGAGGCCCAGTCCATAAAAGCCCGATGATTCGTGGCTCACTCCCAGTCCATAAAGGCCCGATGATTCGTGGCTCACTCCCTGTCCCTCCATCTCTGCCCCTGCCCCTGCCCCAACACACACAGACACACACACATACAGACACACACACACACACACCCCTTCCCCTCACACCCCAATGTCAGACCACAGACTTCCCAGCACGTCCTTGTGCTGGCTCTATGGGAAAAGGTGTGAAGAAATTTGAGAAACTTTTCTCTTTCTTTCATCTCTGCTTGTAGCAACATCTGCCCCATGCCCAACCTCATCTTCAGTCTCAAGGCCCCCTGTTCAGGAGGCTGTCTTCCGCTTTCCGGAACCCTGTGAGCGGGTTTTGCGGACGTGGCTGTGCCGCTTGGGGGCGCGGTCCTCCCGCTAACCGATGAGCTCAGCCCCAGCCCTGGGCGGGTAGCGGGGTGAGGGGCGAGTGCCCGGACCCGTCCCCTGCCCTAGGCCGGGCCAAGGGGGCCGCGAGGGGGTGCCCGACACCCGCCTGCACTTCTCCACGGCGCCCCGGGGGCTGGAACCTCCGAGAACGTCCAGGGTCTGCAGGGAAAGGGAGGAGAGAGGCCGAAGGGCAGGTGGATACGTGGAAACGGCAAAAGGCGGCGGTGGGGGGGTGGTCAGAGAGGGGCCTGGGGCCAGCTGGAACATTCCAGAACCACGGCCACAGGCAAGTTGGTCTGACGTTTCTGTGTGAGCCAGCCTGCAAGGAGGGGAACGTGGAGACGGGGAGAAAGCAAATAAACGAGGAAAACTCGAGAGGGCACGAAGGAAGGATCTGCGGGAAGAGGGGCGGGCAGGGGGCCGGCGCGCGGTGAGGGGCAGAAACGGGGTGGCTGGAGCCTGTCTGCGGGCCTCCCACTCACCAAACGGGCCCAGGAAGGGGGGTCCGGGCCGGCGGGCCGCGTGCCGTCAGCAGCTGGCACTTGCCGCATTTCGGCCCGGTGACTTCAGGCAGCCGAGGACGCCAGCTGCCGGGCTGCCCGCGCGCCCCCGCGCCCCCGGCGAGCTCCCGCAGCCCCGCACCGGGGCAACCCGCGCGCCCCCGCAGCCCCGAATCCCCTGGCGGCCCGCGCGCCCCTGCGCCCCCGGCGCGCTCCCGCAGCCCGCGCGCTCCCGCAGCCGCGCGCCAAGAAAGCTCGGCTCCACCCGGGGCCGCTTGCCCTGAACGTGACTCAGCGCTTTCGCGGTGCGGTGGCCCCGGAGGGCCCCAGACCGCCAGCTGGGGAGGGGACACAAGTGAGCAGGCCACTGCAGTGATCCAGGCAATAACTGGAGTGGGTGCAGGGGAGATGGCAGTGACAGAAAATGGCCTGGCTCAGGTGGTGGAGCACAGAGGGGACTCTACAGCTGCTGGCTGGGAGGGAGGGGACACAGGGAAGTCCTGCCTGGAGCTGGCTGAGGGCCGAGTCTTTCCCTGATGCTGGGGACTTATGGATCCTGCCTCTATGGTGGGAAACCAGGGAGGCCTCCTCCTTGACTTGATCGCTGCCCTGAGGCAGGGGATTGAATGAGATGACACTGCCTGGGAGGGGGAGGTCCCCTGTGTACTTTAGGGACCCTCTTGGTCTTCCTCTATGCATTTGGTCTTCTGTCGTGTGTCCTTTACACCCACGGAAGGGTCTTCCTGTCTTTCTGAGATCTGTTGAATGAATGAATGAATGAGTAGAGAGAGGCCACTGGTGGATGTATGCAGTTCTCAGTGCACATTACCTGCAGGACACCACACACAATTACATCTTCAGCAAGGGCTTTTTAATACGGCCAAGGAGGAGGGCTGGGCTGGGAGGTGAGGCCTGGGGTTCCTGAGGGGAGGGAGGCTCCCCAGTGTCTGCCCATCTCAGAGCTCTGGCTTCTGGATCTAGCTCTGCTGATAAATCACTGTGAGAGTTGGGGCGCATGCTGCCACCCCCTCCATCCATTCTGCCACGCTCTGTTGAGCACACACCATGTGCCACTCTCGACTCCTGGCAGGTGCTATGGAGAACCACGCACTGCCTCTGCCCTCCTGGAGCTCTCTGTCCAGCAGGGGAGGCACATATGCTGCCAATGGGGTGAAATAAATGGGCACTAGAGGACTGCAGTGAGTGGAGGGGTGGCAGATGTCCAGATGGGTCCCCCAGCTGACAGTGCCCAGGAGAAGCCAACCTGGTCTGTGGTGACATCCTCAGAGCTGTGTCCTCTCTCTGTTCCTCAGTTTCCTTATCTGTAGGTGACACTAGAAGGCTCCTGAGATCTCCAGCAGACTGAGGGTCCATGCCTCTATGACTGAGGACCGTTCCAGCTGCCCCCTACCTCCCACAGAGAGGGCAGACGGACCAGCCTCGCCCTCCAGCCCCTCTCCCAGGAGTCTAGGCCTGCACATCCATCAGACCAGACTTGGAGCCTGGGCTCTGCCAGAGGCCCAGCCAGCTGATGTGGTGGCCTCCCAGAGCTCAGGGCCCAGCCTAAGATCTTCCTCAGCCAACCTGAACTCCAAGCAGCAGCTGGGAGCCCCGAGGGGGGCAGTCTATGCTGGGAGCAGGGGAAGTGTATGAGCACCAGGCAGGAAGAGGACAGAACCGCCAACACTTGTCCTCTGACCTTGAGTCATGCAACAGACTGCTGGCGTGAAGCAGGGAAAGGGATTGTGTTGGAGATCATCCCCCAAAGTGAGTTCTAGTTTCATCGGATAAAAGGGCTCACTGTCGAGGGTGGACTATGGGAGGTGGGCTCTCCAGAACTCTGGCCAGCTGGAGGCAGAGCAAGTGTCCAGGGACACCAGCCCTGATACTGTTTCAGCCTACCCCACCTTCCTTGAGGATGTGGCACTGCCGGTGCTGTCATTGGTTTGGGTACCAGCCTGGGGGTTCCAACATGTGTAACTAGAAGTGCAAAAAGGGCTGTGAGTTCTACCAGGATAGTGGAGTTCTACCTGCTGGAGGGCCACAGCTGGGGACTCAGAACATGGGATGCTGAAACTAAGTCATGTAGGGAATTGCCCAGGTGAAGGGGAAGAGTGGGAGGGAAGGTGTTCATTCAGGGCAGAGGGCAGGAGCAGGGGACGGAGGATGGACATAGTGATTCTGGGTAATATGTCAATGTGACCAGTCATGGAGGGAGGGGTAGACCAGCAGGGGCAGATCTTAATTGTTCTTAGAGAGCCTGAAGGTTCTTCTGTAGGTGAGGGGAGTCACTTCAGTGTTCTCAACAGATGAGTGACACGGTCAGAAGTGCACTTGAAAAAGTTCACACTGGCCCCTTACCCTCCCCTGTCTGAGCAAGCCAGGTGGGTGCCCACCTCCTTGCCTTTGCCCACCCCTTGCCTGTCACTCCTTTCTTCTCTGTGTCCTGCTGAATACCTGTGCCGACTCCTTTAAAAATCAACTCAGAATAAATCATTTTTTTAACACACACACACACACACACACACACACACACACACGAACCAACTCAGGATAGTCCAATTAAGCATGGCAGATGGACCACATGTGTTTATGTCTTCGCTTCCCAAACCCCAGCCAAATGAAAATGGATTAAAAAAAATACAATACTACAAAAAGCCTTGTACAAGCATGTTCACAGCAGCTTTATTCACAATAGCCCCAGACTGGAAACAGCCCAGATATTCATCAAAAGGAGAATGGACAAACTGCTCTAATCATCTGATGGAATACTACTCAACCATGAAAAGGAACAAACCACTGATGCGTGCAGCAACATACTTAAATTTCAATGACAATATGCTGAGTGAAAGAAGACAAACGCAAAGTACAAACTGTATGATGCCATTTCTATGAAATTCTAGAATAGGCAAAACTGACCTATGGTGATAGAAATCAAATTAGTGGTCTTTGCTTGGGGAGTGGAGGGGCCAGCAGGGGTTGACTGAAAAAGGGCATGAAGCAATTTCCCAGAAAGTAAAACAAAAAGATAAAATGATAGAAAGTAGGAGAGAAAGGACAATACAATTTAATGTTTAACGTCTGAAAATAGTAGCTCAGAGAAAACGAAGGGAAAGAAATGAGCACGTAAAGACTTTGAGAAATTTTCTCAGATTAAAATTCCCACGGTGTGGTCCATCACAGTGAATGAGAAAAGGCCCACACTGAGGGGCACCCTCGTGGATTTGCAGCATCTCAGGGATAGAGCAAAGACCCTAAACACGTCCTAAAAGGGGGAAACAAACCAAATCAAGGGGGTAAGCTTCAGGGAGGCAGCAGCTTCGTGACAGCAGCAATGAATGCCGACGACAACGCCTCCGATTTCCGAGGGAAATGTCAACCTGCAACGGTATAGCCGGCCCAACCAGCATCAACGGTGAGACTACAGACTACAGACACATTCAAGATCTCAAAAAGTGTACCTCCTGTGCTCCCTTTCCAGAAGTTTCTGGGAATAAACCAAATAAAGGGTAGAAATGGAAACAGAATCCAACAAGGAGAGAAGCAGAGAGAAGTCACAAGATAACCCTGAGTGCCCCGGTCGGGCCTGAGTGGGAAGACAGTTTCTGGGAGGGACGCCTACAGGAAAAAGTAAAACTGAGATTCCCTGTTGCACTTGGAATTTACTATTGGTCCTCATCTGCTGCGTGTGTATAAAATATCCCTGGAAGTCCGTGCAAGAACTTAGTAACCGTGGTTGCCTCAGAGGAGGGGAGCTGGGTGTCGGGGTCAGGACAGAAGGGACACTTGCTTTTCGCGTTTCACCGAAAACCGTTTTGTATCTTTTTCAACTTTATAACGTGTATTTATGGATTATTTTAAAAAGTATTAATTAGAGAAGAGCATTGATTAGGATTTGTAAGACCTTTTGGAACATGTATGAAGAATTAGCCATAAGTACACAGAAAACTAAATAAATGACAAGAAATGAGATTATTACCTCCTGCATCCAACCTGAAAGGACACTGTTGGCTCAGCAGCGAACAGTGTGCACCTCGTCATAACAATCACACGATCCCTGGCTATTTAACCAAAAGGCTAATGAGAGAGGAGGATGGAGGAGGGAAGCGAGCTGCATCCCCATTGTCTATGGCAGGAAGTGGACGGATAATGTCCAGATGAGCTGGAAACCCAGCACTGGCAGCATTAATTAGAGATCCGGTAAGGAACATCCGAACAGCTGGGAGAACTGAACCTGGTCGTGGTTACTCCTGGGGGCAGGACTGGAGGGTCAGGCAGGAAACTTTTTGTTTACGTAAGTCTTCTTCAGACTGACTTTTTAAAATCCAAGTGTATGTACCATAATGATAAAAAATTAAAAGTCATTTAAAAAGAAAAAAAAAGATCCACTGGCTATTAGATGGAGAACATACTGGAATGAAAAGCCCACACCAGGAGTTCCGGTGAAAGATGATGAGGTGGCCTGTGAGACTGGTGGCCAGTGGTGCCATCGTTCCCCGAGGAGGAATACAGCACGAGGGAGGCCCATACGGAAAGGTGGGGAGCCGGGCTGGGGGTCTGGAGAGTCTGAGGTGCCCGTGGCCCGGCGGAGGGGTGCCTGAGAGGCTTCTGGGTAACAAAGGAGGGTTCTAGGAGACTCAGCTCCGAAAAAGAACCATACTGTGTGAGCAAAGGCCCGAGAACAAAATTCCTACCCTGATGCTGAGAGGCCTCCGAGCCCGGGGAAACCTGCTCTGCCTGCTCCCGGAGGTGAAACTGGAGAGTCGTATCGTCGAGACCGCCCTGCTCCCCAACTCAGTGGGTCAGGAAGGCTCTCTGAGACCACGTCTCGTTCATCTTTGTGCCTACACAGACTCGGGGCCACAGGTGTAAGGAAACCAGGTAACCAGGTGATACTGACCCTGGTGTCCAGCACCTGGCACCCTGGCCTTCCTCCCTGTAGATGGGAATCCCTGGCCTGGGCCTGCTCTCCTCCTGAGTCTTGCCAGCTGGAGGCAGGGGGTGCCTGTGGGGCTGGCACGTTGCAGAGTCTCAAGGTCCAAGGCTGGCCTGACCTCCCTGTGCTCCTGTCCCTCCTTTCCATCTCCCCCTGGCTCCTAAGTGCCTTGCCAAGTTACTCCAGACCTCCCGCCTTACACCCCATTTCGCTGACCACTAGCTGGAATGAGAGCCAGAGCTCCCTACAATCCTCCTGTCCGTCCCGGCACAGCCCTCCCTCCCCTTCTTCCTTTCCAAGCAAGAGCCACTGCAAAGCCACCGACCGCTCCACTGGGCGGGGGCCCGAACTCACCCTTCCTATCTACTCCAAGACCCTCTTCCTCCTACTGCCACCAGAAGGGGCTCGTTTTTTGCTCTCACAGCATTTCCATCCCCCCAGCATCTTCAATCCACCCTTTCCTCGGGCTAGCCCCTTCTCTCCTTCAAGCACACTTAGGCCGCCCCATCTTAAAAAAGCTGGCCTTGGGCCTATCTTCACTACTACCCACACTCTCCTTCCTTTCTTCCTATTCTGAGCTCGAGTTTGCTGCCTGCTCTCAGACTCAGTTCCACCCGTGCACCACCCCCCGCCCCATGCTAATGAAATGCCCTGTGGGAGGCTACAGGGCCCTCCTGGACAAGCGCTGGCTTCCTTCCTGTGCCCACTCTGGCCTGTTGCCTCTCACAGCAGGCGCTGTGGGGCGGGGCCTGCCAGGAACAGGTGTGTGTGTGTGTGTGTGTGTGTGTGTGTGTATGTGTGTATGTGTAGGGGGACAAGGGGCTCCCTCCTGCCCTAACAGTGGCCCTTCTCCAAGGCTCGGTCCTTGATCTCTGCTCTTCTCTGTCTTGCTTCTGGAAGAGTCCATGCACCTGGCTTTAACTTTTACCTTCATCCTGGTGACCCCTGGGACTGTGTCTTAGCCCTGGCTCCATCTCCTTCCTGTTTCTGGTATCCACTCGCTAATAGACTCCACTGTCTCCACTGCATAACTTGGGATGACCTCCACAGGACATGGCTACTGCCAGTACTGTCTCCTCCCCTCCCCACATTGGCTCCACTTCATTTACTAATTTATATGGTTATTCATTCATCTGTGAATTCAAGTATCTGTTGCTGCATGCTCCTTTAAACTGCCCTCGATTTTCCCAGGCTGGATTAGTTTTCATTTTGTAGCAGCATCTACGGTTGTCACTCATGCCTGTCTCTTCCCAACTCCCGTGGGAGGTCACCACGGGTCATCTATGTGGAGGGGTCTGGGAGGTGATTGGAAATGAGGAACTGGACTGGGAGTCTGGCAGGAGTTCAAAGTTCAAGACTAGTGCAGAGAATGCTCTCTTCTGGGCATCAGCCTGGCTCTGACCTCCATACAGGCCATGGGGCCACTCAGCTCCAGAGTTAGGGACAAGATCACAGAGGTCAGTTTTCTCCTCTGCACAATTGGGCCTGCTCGCTGGTCCCTGCCACGTGGAATCAGGTGTCAGTGGCCCTCCTTCCCCTCTTGCCCATTTCCCCTCTCTGACCTGATTTTCTCCCAAACTCTTCCTTCAGACAAGAGCTCCCTGGCCCAGAGGGTGGCAGAGCCTTTGAGCTGAGTGTTGGGTAGGGGGCCGGGGGGGTATAGCCCTCTCCTCATGACCCACCTCTCTCTGCACGGAGGTGGTTGGGCCTACTTGGTGATTCTCCTCCTCACCTGCTTGGATTCCTTCCTGGGCTGGGAGACCCTCAGTGTCCCAGTTCTCCCAGTGAAACACACACATGAAATGGGGAGCCTAGAGAGGCCCAGGGAGTGTAGATGGGGGTTGGGTCCTGGCCCTCAGTGACGTCCACCTGCTCACACACCTGACACACACCTGCCTCTTTAAAACTGGCCTTGACCTGGTGGTCCCAATGCCGCCCAGCCTTGTGGAACAGTGCCAGCTCCTGGCCCAGCCTCCCAGGCAGTCCCCACCAGGCCAGGGTTAATCTTTAGCCGAATACCAGGCGCTGAGGGCCCTCAGGCTCAGCCTAGACCTTGGGTAGCCAGGCTCCAGGGGTGTCAGGCTCAGGGGCCCCAGGGCCCCATCCTCGTGCACAGTGAGGTGGGGCCAGCAGGGACAGTTCAGCTGGGCACAGCTCCGTCCTGGTGACCTTGTAGCCAGGGTGCAAACAGGTAAAAGGCCTGTTTGCTGACCCTGTGGATTTGGGTGGGGTAATAAAAGATGTGAAGGGGCCTTGAATGCCAGTTTCTCCACACCAGCCCTACCTCTTGGCCCTCTGTGATCCTCATTCCCGGGACCCAGGACCCAGGGGAGTTGGGGATCAGAAGGAGCAGATGAGAATGAGGAAGGGCGGGCCTGTTCCACCTCCCTCCATCCCTTCCTCCTTGTCCAGAGTCCCCTCTCCCTCCTTCCTCTCCTGGCTCACACCGGCCACACATCCCACTCAGCTTCAGCTGGCATTCAAGGCCCCACTGCCTCATTTATTACCCATCCAAGCCCACGGGGTCAGCAAAGGGGCCTCTGATTTTCAGAACAGGGCAGCACTGGGCTTTCTTCAAAGATCCTCATGGCCTGAATGCTCTCTCCCCAATCTCTGCCCCTTGGTGGCTTCAGGAATCTCCCCAGCCCCAGTGGCCCAAGAGCCTTTTGGTATTTACTGTCTGCAGTCAATTTTGCCGTGACTACTTGGCTGTTTTTCTACCTTTTATCCATCTGCCTGGTCGGCACATTCATTCATTCAGTCACTGCTTAAGAAGTTGGGCACTGTGCTTGATGCTGCGAATGTAGGAATGAGCAAGACAGACCAGTTATCTGCCCAGGGGTCTGCACACTTGTGGCCTTCTGAGACTGCAAACTTTCCGGGGCAGGGTCTGTGCGCCACCCCACCTCCCCTGGCCCAACACAGGGCCACAGTTCACTTTAAGCAAGTTGGAGGGAACTGGGATGCCATGTGGGGATAGGGACAGGACTGGTGCTCAGAATGAGGCAGTAGAGGGGGCAGGCCGGCCTGGGACAGGGGCAGGGCCTCTGACAGAGCTAGTGGGTGGCTGGGCAAGAGGTGGAGACCACTTGGCAGCCTCTCAACTTCAGCTTAATGCCCTGGGCAAACAGCAGCACAATCCTCTGTGGCTTCAAAGGGCCCTGGGGGCCATGGGCAGGGTGGGCTCTATGCACGCAGCCTGCCCTCCCCAGTTCCTGGAACTCCTGCTTTCCTGGGAGCTCAGCAGACTGCTTCCTTCAAGGGGAAAGAGGGTCTGGGACTCAGATCCAGGTTGCCGTCCCACCCTCTGAACAGTGTCAGGCAGGGTGACCGGGCTCTGTGCTGGAGCTGGGGGTGGGTGGGCAGCAGCAACTCCTTTGGCCCTGTCATCCCCTCTTGGTTAATGTGCACCCTGCCTCTCCCTGCCCTGCCACTCAGGCTGGTTGGCTTCTGGGGGACAGTGCCCTCCAGTTGGTCCCTTTCTGCTCCTGACTCACAGGGAAAGTTCAGGCCCCCAGCATACCCGTCTGGGTAGCTCTGACCTGTCTCACCTGGGAGCCGCAGACTGGGATGGACACATGTGCCTCAGGAGGAAGGTGACCCCCCAGGGCTCCCATGTGCCTCCTCAGCTCACACAGGTCAGTGCAGCCCCAGCATGGGTGGCCTCACAGAGCCCCCCCCTCCCCTGCCCCAAGGTGCCTCCCCTCCCTAGTCACCTGTTTTCCTCCTCATCACAAAAGAATGCGTCAGCAGAACCTGGGGCCACTCTCCCACCCCATTGTTAATTCAGGCCCCTCCCCACATCCCCACCCCCGACAGGTCCAGGCCTGTCCCGTGGGACCGGCCCACTCCCCCCTGCCAGGAGTCCAAATACACCTGTTTACCTTTGGGCCTCAGCCCAGGATGGAAGTGCGCCTGACTCCTGACCACTTTTCCCCCTCCCGCCCTCACACACCTTCTTTCCCGCTCTCCAGCTCACCCTCTTCTGTCTGCAAGTCTTCGAGTCTGGGTCCCCAGTGTGTGTGTGTGGGGTGGGAGGAGAGTGATTCCTCCCCCAGCTCTGCAGGAGGCCTGGCCCCTTTGCTCCAGGAAAGCTTGGAGTGCAGGGCTTAGGGGAATCCCTGGGGCCTTCCAGACATCCCAGAGTTACTGGAACCAGGGGTGGCTGGTCCTGTGGAACATGATGTGCTCTGGGCAGGGAGGGAGAGGGGCCCCAAGGTCTGAGTCCTTCCCCTCATCACATTCCTGGCTGGGGGATACCTGGAGCAGGGAGGATGGGGAAAATGTGGCAAGTCAGGGGACATAAGGATGACTCCATGCTTTGGGAAGGGGCTGTCCCCAACACCCAAGAATCAAGTGGTTCAGAAGCTTGTCACCTCAAAGGTGGGGATCAATGGAGATGAGGAATCTGCTCAGAGAGCTTGAGTCATGAGCTCAAAAGAGACAGGACCACTCGGTGCAATGTGGGATCCTGGATGGGGACGCTGGAACAGAGAGAACCATTAGTGGGCAATCTGCAAGACTTCGAGTCTACAGTTAGGTAGAATTACCAGGTCAATGTTAATTTCCTGATTGTGACTGTGGTACTAGGGTGATATAGGAGTGTCCTCGTTCTAAGGAAATACACGCTCAAGTATTTAATGCTAATGGGGCATTATATCTGCAACTCACTGTCAAATGGTGCAAAATATATTTTGATTGGGATTACATTAAATCTATATGAGGTAAATGAACATCTTTTTTAAAAAGCCACCCAGCAAGGGCCAAGGCAGGGATGGACAGGAGGGACAGGCTTTGAAAAGCACGCTTTGCCCGCTCCCTGATGCTGCCTGCTGACAGGGTGTGTGAAGCCCTGTGCTCCAGTCCCCTTCAGAGTCCCATGTAGCCTTTGTCTGCTCATTGGAAGCATCTGGAGACCCTTAAAAATGCTGATGCCTGGGCTCCAACCCCAGAGACTCTGGTCCCTGGGGATTTTCAGGAGTTCCGGGTGGGGAACTGGGTGTGGGGTTTTCAGGAGTTCCGGGTGGGGAACTGGGTGTGGGGTTTTCAGGAGTTCCGGGTGGTCCTGTGCAGCCGGGGGTGAGCCAGAGCCTCTGCTCAGCTTCTTCAGCCCTTCCTCACCTAGTTGGGCAGTTCTGCCTGCCTCTGCCGCTGCCCCTGCCCCCTTCCCCCAGCATGGGCCTAGGCAGAAGGTGAGGAGTGGAGGACAGCAGCACTCCCCGCCTGTCAATCCAGGGTGTACCCCCTTAGGCTGGGGCGGGAGGCTGATCCTGGGGGCCGGTGGAGAAGGCTGGAGCCCCCGTTGTTCCCCTGGGGGACGGTGGGGGCTGGGGACGGTGAAGAGGAAGGCTGGGGGGTGGCAGGGAGAGGGAGGGAGACGTCACTTGCGGGTGAAGGGAGTCTCAGAGCAGGAGAGCGTCCTCAGCGCGCTGTGGGAAGGGCATGGACTGGCTCCTGGGCACAGTGGGGCCCCAGCCCCGCTGGCCCTGCAGTGTGTGTGCCCTTCTGAAATATTTGGAATAATTAGCAAGTGAAAGCAGCAAGTTAGCACGGGGAATGCCAGGTCGGCCTAGAGCCAACTGTGAACGAAGGGAAAGAAAGGGGCTTCGGGAGAAAGGGGTCCGTGGAGGCTGGGCAGGACTGTGCAGGACAGTGGCTGTTTGTGCCCGTGTGTGTGTGTGTGTGTGTGTGTGTGTGTGTGTGTGTGTGGCTGGGGGAGGGGTTGTGTCCCACCAGGGTGTGCTCCTGGGGCTCTGTGGAGGCTGGGTGGAGAGGTGGCTTCCTGGCCAAGATGTGGGGAGGGGATTAAAAGGTGATGTTAAGTGTCACCCAAACACACATTTCCTGTGCCTCAGTTTCCCCAACAGAACTCTGGTAGGCTGGTCCTTCAGAGAGAGCACCTGCTGGTGTGAGTGAGTGAGTGGGGAAGTAGGGTCTGGGCACCCCGACTTCCCTGGTGGCCTTCCTCCTCCTCAAGCCTGCACTGACGGGAAGGTGCCAGGCTGGGTGAACACACACGAGGGTGGGAAGTGGGGGCCCTGGGACTGGGGCCCTCTGACCTCATAGCCTGTCCCTCCAGAAGAGGACTGAGGGAGGGAGGTGCTGGAGACAGGCCCAGGTCATGACTGCAGACTTGGGCAGGCGAGCCTGGGCAGGCCCTCACGGTGGGGGACGTGTGAGCTGAGCCCTGGGCCTGCTCAGCCTTCCTGAGTCCCCAGGAGGGCGCTGCACCTCCTCTGCCTCCCACTCCCCAAGGGCTGTGGGTGAGGTTCTCCCCATTGCGCAGATGGAGGTGCCCCCAGGTGGCAGGGAACCCCTGAAGGCTGCCTCTCAGCCCCTTTCTCCCTGGGGACACAGAGGTCGTGGGAAGTTCATCAGGGGGCACTCTGCAGGCCTTCACTGCCCCCCATCTTCCTCTCAGCCATACCCCGCTCCAAAACTGACCCTCGCCTTTTCCCAAAGAAAGTTGCAAGTAGGTCCATTTTCAGATTTTTAAAAATTTTATTTTTAAAAATTTTTTATTGCAAATAACTTTCCATGAAAAATGTTAAATTGCCCCATGGGGCAGGAGGGTGGATGTGGGACGCAGCCCAGGGGGCTCAGGGTGGAGGAAGACACTCCCCCACAACAAGTACAGGCAGGGGTGCGGGCAATCCCCCCACCTGGTCCCAGTGGTTCTAGCAAGCTCAGTGTCCCTCCCTGTTAAGACTCAGCTATAGCTACACTCACTACATTAGTTTGTCTGTCCCCCTCCCCTCTGCAGCTTGGCTGCCCCTGCCCCCAACCCCCAGAACCCCAACTCCCTGTGCTCTTAGTCTCAAGTCCAGCTCAGAGATTTGGGATTTACACCCTCTGCCCCACCTCTAGGGAAGGGGCCAGGAGAAGACCCCAAAAGCCTTAGAAAATCTTGCCCACCAGGCACCCCGACCTCTTTTCTGTCTCTTCCCCCCAGCTCCGCCCGATCTACTGTCGGCCCTAGCCCCAGGGAGGCTTTGCCGGGAGAGGCCTCCAGGGGGTTAATTTGCTGTCATCTAATTAGCATTTGTTGTACCTGGGAACTTTCTCTAGATAGAGACCTGGGGAGGAAAGCGGGAGAGGGAGAAGCATTGAAGCCACGGCGCTCTGGGGCGCGCCTGTACTGTTGCTCCCCAGCTTGGCCAGGGCCCCTCCAGGCTGCGGCTTTCACAGTGCAGGGCGCTTAGACGGTCCCTGGGGCAGGGAAGATGAGGGTCAATGAAACACTGTGTGTATTGGGGGCTGGGAGGGGAGGCAGCAATTCTGGTCCTGGGCCTCAGTTCTCAGCCTCCTGGGCTAGAATCTGAGGGCAGCCCGGGCTGCGGGCCGTGTGGCCTCATAGGGCCAGCCTCGGGAGACCTGGCCCAGCCCCTGCCTGGGCGGTAGGGTGTCCATGAGCCTGTGTTGGGGGGCAGTCTGGGCTCTAATTTGGGCGCTGTCCAGAGGTGGGGCAGGGCCTGGCCTCTTACAAGAAGGCACCCACGCTGGCCCAATCTTGCAGGTCAGCAGCCAGGGTGGCATCTCCGGCCTCAAAGAGGGGCTCTGGGGGCAGGCAGCCACTGCCACTCTCGTCCCAGGGGTGCTGCAGGAAGGACGTGGCCAGGAAGGTCTCGTCGAAGTCCAGGCTGTCGGCAGCCTGATCCACCGGAGGCCCCCAGGTAGTGGGGCAGTCGATGTGTCGGCCGTGGACAGTGAGGTCCACGTCCCCGTGTGAGGCGGGGCTCAGCGGTGGGCTCAGCTCCAGGGCCTCCAGCGTGCCCAGCTCCCCGCCCAGAGTGCCAGTGTCGAAGATGGCTTCCCAGTCAAAGTTGCCTTTGAGGGGTTCCAGCTCCCCCTGCTCC
The DNA here is from genome assembly GCA_031878705.1 of Tapirus indicus. Taxonomy (NCBI): domain Eukaryota; kingdom Metazoa; phylum Chordata; class Mammalia; order Perissodactyla; family Tapiridae; genus Tapirus; species Tapirus indicus. The sequence continues at coordinate 54,947,410 of CM062932.1, forward strand.
TCCTGGGTCAGCAGCAAGGTGCTGGGGGGCCGTGGGACCTTGGCCACCCGCTTGGGCAGCGGCTGTTTGCGCTTGTGCCCCAGCCTGCCCTCGCCCGCACCCCAGCCCGCCTCCCCGGTGGCCTCCTCGAACTCCCGCAGCAGCTGCTGGGCCTCCGTGTTCACGGTCAGCGGCCCGGCCCACGCGGTGGTGCTGGGTTCCTGCACGGCCTGGCGGGCGAAGGCCGGGTGGATGTGGACCGGGGGCAGCCGCCGCTTCTTGAAGGCCCCGCTCAGCAGCCGCTCGGCGTACTGGGGGTCGATGCGCCAGAAGCCCCCCTTGCCCGGCTCATCCTTCTCCCGGGGCACTTTGATGAAGCACTTGTTCAGGGACAGGTTGTGGCGGATGGAATTCTGGGCACAGGGAGAGAGGAGAGAAAGAGGCCGGCTGGGTTAGTGGGAGGGGTCGTGATGGTGGCTCCTAGTGCTCCTGCATGTCCCCCCCTTCTCTCCAATGGGGGAGGGGGGGCAGAGGTGCTGCACTGACCAGGCAGCTCTGGGACACCAGCCACAGGGCACCGGGAGCCAGGAGTGCTGTCGGGGGCTTTTGTTCCCTGTTGCCGGGATATCTGCCTGCTCAGTCATCCGAGCCCTGAGCCGCATGGTGGCTCTCAGTGCCACCCCGTCCTGCCCTCCCTCCCTCACCCTGCCGCTTGCAGCCTCTGGCCAGAGGCCTCAGCTCCCCCAGGGCCTGGACAGCCATCGCTCTCCACCTGGGCCTGGCTGGCCCTCTCTGTTTGTGAAGTGAGTGGATCGAGCGAGGGGGGCTGGGCAGCCAACCGAGGGTGTGAGGGTGTGTGTGCGCGCGAGTGTGTGTAGGGATGAAGTGTGGGGGGATCTGATGACTTTCCTTGTTTGTTGAGCCGGCTGTTGGCCTGGGCCCTCACCCCCTGCGGCCCCATCCACCCACCCCAGGCTATGAGGGCTCAGTTGATTATTACCCAGCCAAGAACATAGAGCTCATTCCTGGGGCCTATTTCCCGCAGCCTGAGCTTCACAGGCTTGGGGTAGAGTGAGGGGTCTCTGCTTTCTCACCGAGGCTGCACATGGCACTGCCCAGGGTCAGGGCCCAAGCAAATGTGGAATAGCTTGGGACTGTGGTCCTCCGGCCTGCCCCCTGTGGGTGCCCCAGGGAAGAGCTGGGTATCCTCAGGGCTTCTGTCTTCAACTAGCCCCTGACCCTGATGGTTGGCCCTGACCCTCAGGGCAATGCCTGCCCAGCCTCAAACCACCATCCTGCCTTGTTCATTTCTAGGTGTGTAGTCGTGTCCAAACCATGCTGGGGGAGAGGAGTTTTGAGCCTGGACAGCAGGGTGAGTGGGTGGGTAGGGCCCCTTGACAAGGCCGGGATGTTTACATGGTGGCCTGGGCCCCTTGGCTGCTCTGTGCCAGGTTCCAGAGACTTGGAAGATGAAGCCAGTGTGGGAGGCAGAGCCCCTGTGGTAAGCACCCGGCTCAGGTAATTGTCCCCCAAGGGAGGCTGACTGAGAAGAGGGGGAGGAGTGGAGGCAGGAAACTGGGGAGGGGTTGGGGCAGGTGGCTGGGACAGCAGCTTTAGGATGGCCCCAGAGCCCCTCCAATGGGACACAGCTGGCCTTCACACCCCACAGCTCTCCCCCTCCCCCACCAGCCGGCTCCAGCAAGGCAGGATGCAGAGCCTGGCAGGGGGCGATGCTCCAGCTTCCGCTTCTGAGTTGGCCCTGACAAACTGCCCTTGGGCAGGGCAGTGTCTAGGAATTCTAGGACTTGGGACAAAAATGTGTCCCTCAGTCCATCACCCTCCCCTAGGAGGGTGCACATAGCATGGCCCTGGTCTTTGAGCTGGGCCTGCTGGATGAGTGACAAGTGCTTTCCCCTTGAACCTCAGCATCGGCACCCCTAAAGTCCTCTGAACATTCTCCCCCTCCCTCTCTGAAGTCAAAGGTGGGGGCAGCTCAAGCACTGGGCTCCCTTAAGGTCCTTCCTCGACGGCCTTCCTCCCTCGGGACCCTGGCTGCAGCGCGCCTACTTGGCCTGCGGATCTGGGACGTGAGTCCAGTCCGCGCGGGTGTGGGGACCGAGGGAGGGCACGGGGAGGGAGCGGCCGCCGCCTGCGCCTCCCCTACCTGCCAGGTGGGATCAGCGTGGCGGAAGTAGCAGAAGTTGTCCGTGATCCACTTGTAGATGGCTGACAGGGTGATCTTGGTGGCCTTGCTGGCCTGCATGGCCATGCAGATGAGCGTGGCGTACGAGTAGGGTGGCTTCACGTGCGGGTTGGTGGCATAGTCCACGTCGTCGGGGGGCGGGGCCTGCAGCCCCGGGGGCGCGCTCCGCGACGTGCACGACGACGTGGGCTTGCCCGGCGTGTGCGGCTGCCCCAGGCAGGCGGGGTCGGCCGCCAGGGGGGAACCCGGCGCCGCCGAGCCTGGCACCTGGTGGTAGCCGTGGGGGTCGGTGCCCCCCGGGGGCAGGGCGGGGGCCTTGGCGTTGAGAATGGAGAATTCCTGCAGCCACTGCAGGCTGGTCAGGCTGTCATCCAGAGCGTCGGGCTCCTCCAGGCCGCCCTCCGACCCGGCCTCCTCCGCCACCCCTGCTCCCGAGAGGCGTAGCCAGCTCTCCGCCATGTCTGCGGGGACTCTCCGAGGGGGCGGTCAACATCCACGGACCGAGCCGAGGGTGGCCCGCCGCGCTCTCCGGCCCGCTGACTCCCGCGGCTCCAGTTACACAGCCTCCCGGACACGCACTTCCATCCCGCGACCCGGCGGTCGCCTCCTCCGACTACGAATGTGGTGCCTGCGGGGACCGCAGCGGGGGCTGAGCACTCTTCCCCCGCCCCCGAGGGGAGAGTGTGTGCGAGGGGGGAGCCTCCTCTAAAATCGTCCCCGCAGCTGGAGAGGATCTTTTAGTGCCGAAGTCTGGGAAACAGAAGCAGAGCCCGACCCCACAGGGTCCGCCTCGCTCTTCTTTTCCTCTACGAGGTTTTAGAGGAGACTTGATTAGCCAAATGAGGAAAGAGGTAGGGGCATCCGAGGCTATCCCCTTCTCCCCAAGAGCGGGAAATCAGAACCCCCGCTTCCTGCAACAAGTGGAAATGGGGCGAGGGAGCCCGGGAGGGCAGTCCGATGGGGCAGGGGGCGGGGAAGGTCGTTTGATCTTTGAAAAGGGATGTTAGGATGCGAGTTCACGGGGAAGGAAGGGAACAGGACAGAGTTACGGGGGCGGGAAATGAGTGTCCCCCAAACTCCTCAGCTGTCGGTCCCCCAGCCCACCACTTCCGTCAAGGATAGATGGGAGAGCGGGCTGGTACCGACGCTCTCCCTTCTCGCGGCCCGCAGCACTTCCCCTCCCTTACCTGGCTCAGAGCGCAGCCTGGGCCAAAGGAAGGTTCTGGAAGAAGTTCCTCCCACCCCCCGCGGCTCTCTGCCTCCAGCTCGAGGGCCTGCTAGCGCCCCTCGTCGCCCCCCCTCGCCCGACGGCGCCTCTCTGAGCGACAGCGGCCGCAGGACCGGCATTAAGTAGCCGCTCCAAAGGCTTCTCCTGCTGCTATGGCGACGCTCCGCCCCTATAAACAGCTTCCGCTGCTGCCATTGGTCAGCACGTCTCCAAGGAGACCGCGGGCTCTTGCCACTCTCTCTGGCGGTAACTCTCTTCGAACTCCCTCCTTCTGCCGCCCTCTCCCGCGCCACCCAGCCCCCTACCCGCCACTGCGTCCCGGCTCCGCGCATTCCCGCCCGAGGACCCCGCGCAGGGCTCGGAGAAGCGCGCGGCCGGCGCTCCCGCCCGAGGCCCCGGGCACCCGACGAGCCGTTCGCCCGGGCACTGCACTCCCGCCCCCGCCCCCTTCGCGTCTGGGCTGCTCCTCGGTGCTCGCGGCTCCTCGGACTCGGCCCGGGGCGCCGGGGCCAAGGCTGCAGCAGGCGCAGGCTCGGGAACCGTATGCTTGGGGGTTTCCTTTCCTCTCCTCTGGGCTGCGAGTGGCACTTCCTCACGTTTCTGCAGCCTGTTCCTCTCTCCCGACCCTGAGTGTCCTCTCTGGTGCCCGCAGGCAGGTCTGACTCTCCGATGCCACCTGCCGCTCAGATCCGCAGAAACGGCTGCACTGACGGCAGACACACCAAGGCGGGTAGGGTAATCCGGTGTTTCCCGGTAAGCGGCTTCCTCCCCACCCCTGTCCTCAGCAAGGTTCCCTGAAGCTGATATTCCAGAGGCTTCCGCAGAAGTGCTCTTTCTGCTTTCCAGATAGCTGAGGTAGCAGAGCCCGTGGGTAAAACTGAGAAAAGCCATGGACTTGCCAAATTCTCCTAGTGGGGCCATTTGCCCCTTTAATTTCACCAACTAAGGCTAGAGGGACACCGGGGACAGTGGTCCTTTCTCTTCCCTTCCCCTGGCCTCCCTCCTACCACCAGCTTTCCTGCTCTTCAATTATTGAGGAGCTGCAGGGTTGGAAGTTCTCCGGTTTAAGGGCGAGGGTGGGGGTGAGGGCTCCATACTCGGGCCTCTGCCCAGGAGCTGGAGGGCTGGGGGTGGGAAGCCTATGCCCAGGGGATGGCACAGCAGCTTTGGCCCAGGAGCATGTCCTCCCCTATCCCTTGCCCTCTCCCATTCCTCCACCTCCAGATTCTCTTGAGTAAAAATATTAAAGAGTGCTGGAGAAAGTCGGACAGAAACTTTCACAAATAAGCCAACTGTGCAGTTAACAGCTCTCCTTCCCTTGTAAACAGTTTTATTCATTTTTAAGAATCATGCAGCAATCCATAAATATTGCATCCTTGATGTCCCCACTGTAGTGTGTCCATGAGTGTACTCCAGGGAGTGACAGTAGTACACAGAGGGCACAACAGTACACACACACACTTGCACACACCAGGTGTGCAGACCCTAAAGCAAAGTGAACAACCAGCATGCCAAGATCAGGTGGACAGGACACTACCTCTCCCCAGGTGAGACGGCTTAAAGTGTGTGGGTCTGTGCCCAGGAGATGCCCCAGAGTGGGCATGAACTCTGGAGATATGGAACTGGGTGGGGGAAGGCAAAGAAGGCTCTACAAGGAGGCGAGGGTCACCACTGCACCTGGAGGCCATAGGAGAGCTCAGACCTGAGTGTGGCAGGAAGGAGCTCTAGGCCTCCAGTTAGTTTGTGCCCTCTTGTGAGAAGACGGGCCATCGTATTCTCTCTGGGTCAACTGCTTACACACGACTGTCTCCAGATGATGGGTTTGGGCAGTAGGGTTGGCAGCTGCCCTGTTCCCTGATCAGGCTGAGGACCAGCCCCTTTGGATGGGATGATGGGATGTTTCTGCTTGCCAAAGAGCTAAATGAGTACAAAGAGGTGAGAGAGAGAGAGAGAAAAGGAACTGTCTGAGAAACAAGGAGCAAAGTGCCATTTCTAACCCAGGTATGTCTTGGTTATGGAACCAAGGTATTGAGGAATCTTTCTGAGCGCCTCCCTGGGAGAGGACACAGACCCTCCAGAAGGGGTGAAGATAATGCCTTCCTCTTAGGGTTCCTGGCCACTGTGGCTACTGTTTACCTGCATCTCCTTCATCTCAGGTAACGCCACACTGTGACTACTACCTGCTGGGAGAGGAGGGGGTCTGTGTGCACCACCCCAGGCCAAGGGGATCTACATCCCCTGGTGCTTCTGGGGCTCAAAATTCAAGGAAATCAGGAAGTGGGGTTATTGCTCCAATCTTAAATGTGTAAGAATGTGGGGGAAAGAAAGGACATTAAGTGGGGCCTAAAACAGCAGAGTCCACTGTAGGATTTCAGACAGGGTGGACATGGAAACTCAAGACAGAAGCTTAAATTCAGGCTTGGCTCATGTCACATCTGTCAGGACAACAGGTGCCCCCCCACCCCGCAATCCAGGGCATGGCATGAGCCACAACCACTAGGCAGTGTGAGGGTCACCACCCACCTGGCGGTGCAAAGAAGCCACACAGAAGGTGCAAAGGATCCCCTGGGCACTGGGCTCTCTTTGAGGCCTTGGAAACAGCCCTGAAAAACTCTTCTAGGGTGACAATTCCAAATGCTAAAACTGGCATCATGCTGGGCACAGCCTGCAGCTCTGCCACATCTCAGCCTCACAAATCGTTGTACCTAACTTTGCTTCCTAACCTCATGCTCCACTAAACAATCACTTTCTCCAAAAGCCAGTAGACAAAGCATCTATCCAAGAGCAATGTGGACTCCATCGATAACACTAGTGTTGAGAGAGGAGTGACTCCCAACCGTTTACTGTCTAGTGTTGCTAGTTCAAGCTTTTGCTTATATGCCTCACACTGGACTGAGGTGGGTGGGGTGGGCATATGATTTGAACAGCATCTCTAAATCTTTAATGAGCCTATGGAAGGCAATCCCTTTCCGTCCCCCCTCAGGCTCAGCAGATCTGGAAGGGAGTGGAAGAAAACGTGGGGTGGGGAGGCTCCCAGACTACTGCTGGCCCCAGCTTGGCGCTCTGCACCACTGCCTTGGGGGCTCCTGGGCCCCAGTTAAGAGGATTGCTGGTCCCCCCCCCCACAGCCTATTTCTCCAACTATTAACAAAAAGGGGTGGAGACGGGGACAATAGGGATAAGAATACCACCTGACAGGGCTGTAGTGATGAAATGTGATAAGATCCAATAGCTCCCCACCACAGTGCCTGGCAAATAAAGGTGGCAAAAAAATGTTGTTTGAAATGTCACCTTAGGATGGAGTCCCAGGCCTTCATGAATGCACCTGATCATAAATAACCCTCACAAGGGCAATCATTTAACAGGGGGATTCTCAGATTTGAGGTGTCCTTCCTGAGCAGGCAGACACACAAGGCAGAGGAGACTAGTTCTGCTACCAGAAGCAAGAACTGTTTTTCCAGCCAATCTTGTTGTTGCCACTGTTTCTTGTCCTTGCGAAAGGAGCTTCTAATGCTTTTTGAGGGAAATTCCACTTAGAGTGAAATATGGCTTTCCCTCCTCACAGGAGTCATTTCCCAACCCCACCCCAAGTTGGAGGTTTCAGATCGGTTATGATGTCCCAGAGACCCAAAAATGCCAGATGGATGTTTGCAGTGAAGCCGCAAAAACTCCAAATCTTCTTAGTCTACCCGCTAAAGAGAAAAAAGATGCACAAGAAACAACCAGCCTGTGGACCTTGACTCCACCTGAAGACCAAGATACGATGGAAACATTCCAGAGAGTCTCTGCAAAGGGTCTCATGAGCTGCAGTTCATCGAGTGGCTTTAGCCCACAAGGAGCAAGGAGGGTTCCAGTCCCTTCTGGGAGGGGAAAGATCAGGGTATAGAAGGAGACGAGGCTAGGAGAAGGAGCAATTGATCTCAAGGTCCAACCCTCTTATGGGTATAAAAAGTCTCCATGTGTCTTGCTGAGGATGCCCAGGAGGCCAGCGGTCCAGTGAGGCCCGGATGGAATGCGAGGACGGAGAGGAGCCTTGGGACAGGGGCTGGGTTCTCAGACAGCCAAAGGGCCCCACATACAGGACCTGCTCTCCGGGTCCTCCAGGCTGCTGGATGATAAGCGCCGGCGCTGTGTGTTCCGACGACTGACGATGTTGTCATCGGCCTGCCAGGAACCTGGAGAAGAGAAAAGGAAGGTTATAGGAGCCAGACCTTTGGCTGGGTCCAGATGGCGATGCCAGCAGGGCAGCCCAGGAGTTCGGCAGAGAAGCCAGCAGGATGTGCATTGCCTGAAACTCCCATGCGTGTGCAAGCCACAGTGTGTGAGAAAGAGACTCGGGGGAAGTGGGCGCTGACAGGTGCAGGGACTGCTTCTGCCCCACTGGGCTATGTACAGCCATGGCCACTGTGGCCCACTGACCGAGAGGGACCCGCAGGATGCTCCTTGTTTTGTAAACTTACCCTACGATCCACTTTTGTGTCTTTATTTGGTTGTGAAGTTTACCTATATGTTTTGGTGGACAAGGAAAAAGAAATTGGGTCTAGCTGAGATTTTCATCAGGGCAGGAAGAAGTGGAGGGGACGAGAAGAGTGAGTCCATTTGGGCCCAGAGTGTTTGAATCTGCTGAGGGGGCCAGGGTGGGGCAGGAGGTGCCAGGGACAGGATGGCATCGGGGGAGGACAGTGTGATGGCTCCAGCACCCCCTCCCCTGCATCTGCTGCAGTTTGCTATCATCTGGTGACATCAACGCCAGGAGACTCCAGCCCAAGAGCCTCGGGGTCCCACAAATCACCCACTAAACTCATCATCCTTCCCCAAATCTGCAGCCGCTCCCGCATGAGGAGCACCAGCTGTCTGTGCCGGAAACCCCTTCTCGGCTCCGCTCTCTCCTTGGTGCCCTGTTTCCAATCTGTCACCATCTCCTGTTTGCTCACTTCCTAGATATGTCTAAATCTGTAGTCAGAAAACCAGGGCTTCACTTCCCGTTTCCAACTGACTGACTGTGTGATCCCGGGCAGGCCACTTTACTGGGAGCCTTGGTTTTCCCATCCATCAAATGGGAGATGAGCACTTACCTCACAGGATTGCTGTGAGAACTAAACGAGGTAACACGAGTGCATGCTGAGCAGGGCATCTGACTCGAGAATGTGCTCAACCACCAGCCCCCAGACTTTGTTCAGGCCAGCCTCTTCTCTTCCCTGGATTGTCCTCCCAGGCCCCAGATTGGCCCCACCCAGTGAGCGAGAAGCTCCTTCTGAGAGGGAAGCAGGGCCTCAGCTGCCCCCACGCTCAGGATGAAGCCCTAACCCTCAGGTTGTGGAAGGCCTTGCATCCTCCGGCCAGGGCACGTCCTGAGCCACATCTCCCAGCACCCTGCCCTCACAAGCCCCCAGCCCAGTGAGGTCCAGCGAGCTCTGAAGTGCTCCCCCAGCGGCCTGCGCTACCCCCCCACTTCTCACACTGCTGGAAATTGCTGAATCCTCCATTAGACCATTAGCTCCTCCGGGGCAGAGCCGAGCTGAGCCTGTCAGTGGACAGGGCCTGACCAACTGTGGAGCGGGGCCTGACTCACTGCATCTGTGTTTGAGGGAGGCCACGCACAAATATCTGGGTCAGCCTCAGGTGAGGCCAGCCCAAGACAAGAAACTCTTTAATGGCAGAAACACTAGGATTACGTGGGTATAAACTGCCTATTTCACATAAATGTCCTGGTGTGATAATCCATCATAAGGCGCTAACAGTCTGTGGAAGGAGACCCCAGGGGAAGAGATGTGTGTGGAACAGGGAAGTCTACATAATGTGGGAATCTGTATTCCCCATGGTACTGGAGTCTGGGACACCCTCTAAGGGTGGCCCTCTAAGTGTGACAGGATGAATATGATGCAAGATTGCCTTCTCAGTTAGGAACCCCAAAATAAAACGCATTGTTGGTTCATTTATACAGTTTGGTAGATCTCATACCTATTCCTCAATGTTTATGGGGCAGGACTCGGGAACTGTGGCTGTTTGGTAGGAAAGACCAAAAGCAAATGGTAAACAAGAGAAGACACACGTGCACAAAAGAGCAACGGCGCACACGCCTGCACAAAATAACCACCGCCGCCGCCGGGGAATGCCGGACCACACGCTGTCCTGACTGAATTCACACGAGGCCTTGCTACAAACTCCACCATTCTGGAACCCCCAGACAGGGCCGAAAACCGGTTTCTTCTGGGACAGACTCAAGCCTCAGATCTGAAGTCTCTGTTCTCCCTGGCTTCTTGATACGCTCTCGAGGGGGCGGGGGTTCACAGGGATTAGGAGGTGCCCTTCCCCCTGAAAAGGACCCTGCAGGCCCTCAGCAAAACCCTGCTGCTGCTCTCTGCTCACCTCGTGCAGAGGGCGGGCCTGGCTGCAGAAAGGCCTGGGATGCCGCGGAGGACTTCCTGAGCGAGTGCTACCATTTTGTCAGGTTCTTCAGCCAGAAAATGGAGCTTGGAGATTTAAAATCCTTCTCGGGAGAGAGAGAAAGGTGCTTTCCATTCAATCTGATTTTGGCGAATCAGAAATGGGAGCATGAAAAGACCCCTAGAGGTAGACTTTGGGAGCACATTTAGGGAAGTTCCACACCAGCTTTCCTGCCTCTACCAAGCCACTAATTAAGTTTAAGGGCGATAATAGTTCAATTGTGGAGTTTCTCTCCAGGGGAAAGAGAAACAATTCGGATTTTTCCTTGGTGTTTGTGAAGTGTAAACTTTCCTTAGTAGCATCTTAGTCTCGGGTTATGAGGCTTGAAGAGAAGAGTGAATTGAATTTCATGTCTCCATCAGTATTTTTAGATTTTATTGGATATGCCCACTCCTGCACAATGTAGTCATTTAAAAATATATTTGTGTTTCCACTAAAAAACCCAAATCATCTTTGCTTTCTTCCATCACATACACTACCCAGAGCCTTTTCACAGAATCATCCCTAGACCCCCGACCACTATCCTGCTGCCTGTGTGATATTCCATCAAACTCCTTGGAACCACGTCTATTTATGGTCTCGCAACTCTAACTGCTCACCACCTACACCTGTTGACTTAGATTTCCTCCCTTTGAGAACCTTTCAGAACAATCTCAGAACACACCACCCTCCTTGGTCTTAGGGCCCAAGAAGACCCAGAAGCTTCTTAGGGGAAGTGGGGCTGGAACGGCACAGGACCTCTCAGCATCACTCCCACTAGTGTGATGAGAGCGGTGAGGATGGGGACCTGCATGGTCCTCGCCACCAGCTGGGTCTCCAGGCAGAGCATGTGTGAGCGTGGGGAGGGTGGCGTGCGCACAAGGAGAGGATGGGATGCTCCCTGGGCTCTGCTTCTCATCAGCCCTCCAAGAAGGGAGTGGCATCCGCTTGGAGAGGGAAACAGACTCAAGCAGAGACCAAGTGCCTGAGAAGCTGTCCTGACGACACAGGAACACGAGGAGCCGCGCCAGCCCGTGGGCATCTCAGGTGTAGGATGGAAGCTTGAACTCACAGCTGAGCATGAAGAGGCCGATTTATTCCACGGGACCTACCAACATGGACACTCCTGTCATTAACCCAACAGATGCTTCCAGAGAGTTCCCCAGCACTTTACTACCAGAGTGATGCTAACAGCAGAACCAGAGAGACCTTTTACCAAGAGAACAGATGTGCTTTCCCTCTCTCATAGGAGCCCGTGAGACACAATGGGACACCTCAAGCGCTTATACCTGAGTCCCTCTCCCGACAGCTGTCACAGGCATTCAGTTTCATGTCTGGCCTGAACTGTGAACCCAGTTTAATCTCAGAATGGCTGGCTCCTGAGATGACCATAAGGGACCCTAGGGGTTCGTTCTTTCTTCCAGATCTCACTCCCCTCCTGAAATCCCGTAAGTGGAATAAATATCAACAAGCAGGTTGGCCAAAGGGAGTTAGGAAGAGGAGGAAGCAGAAGGAATAAGCTCATTTTCCATCAGCATGGTGCACTAGAACAATTCCCAGCAGCTCCCTCTGGGCAGAGTGAGGGCAGAGATGTCATCTTCCCCAGCTAGTGACCAAGGACATCAATTCAAAACAAATCCTTCCCATAACGCTTGCCACAGAAGTATCCCCACTTTTGTGGAACAGGAATTAATATAGTCTCACAAATATTTTTTCTCAGAAAAATCTTAGGATTCTGAATACAGGCCCTTGGCAATTAGGAATGGAAACCTCAGCAGGAGCCTCTCGGCTGTGCGCACACCCAGCAAGCTTGGTGTCGGGCACAGCATAGCCAGGGAGGACAGTGTCGGCACGGAGTGAACATGAACTTTCATAGCAAGTCTAGACATCATAAATGAGTTTAAAAATAAACAAACCAGACAGACAGATTTATGTTTGGCGAAAAGACGTAAAAACAAATGGACAGACAGAAGCAAGGTGAGGAGTAGAAAGGCAGGAGGTGAAGTGTGCCCTTGACCCCACAGCTCCAGTCCAGACCTGACTGGGTCAACGCCAAACGGAAAATGACTGGAGAGCCCTTGGGAAGGCTGGAGGAGCATCTCCCGAGAATTATGGCTTCCCCTGCCACAGCCTGTGCGGGGCCAGGGTGTGAGGACCTGTGTTTCTCACAGGCTGACCGAGAGTGACACCACAGGAGGCTGTGCGCTCCAACGCTCTCGCCCCTTCGCTGAGCGAGTAAAGCACTGGACCTGTGACGTGATGTGGCTGGTCTCAAGTTGAAATGTGTCTTCATTTCAGGGCATGTTGAAGAGATTACAAACAACACAATGTGAAGGACTATCTCTGCCATGAAACTAGGAGGGGCGACTTGGACCTAGTCCACTCGGGCACGACTCGGCCTGAGAGAAGCGGTTCGTGGAGCCCTTGAATGAGCTCTCGGAGTAAAGCAGGTCAGTGCTCAAAGTGTGAGTGACATGGTTCCTTTCTAAGAAATCATCCCAGATTCAGGTTATTGTCATGAAAAGGCATAAGGGGCATACTGATAGCCCTGATCAAATTTAAAGTTAGGGCTCCAGGGAGCACAGTCACCCTCAACCCCTGACCTCTCCTTTGGGATCCAAATCTAGTAAGAATGCAGCGGCTAACCCAAAGCTCATGGATCCCAGAGCCATTCGCTAGTCTGTACAACGTTGGCCTTCAGAGTCCTCTCTGATCATAACTAAGCACATTCCTCTGAGGGGCTATGGATGCCCTTTCCAAGGGCCAACCTATCTCTCCAGGACCTCTGTAGAGAGGTGGTGTCTGCCTCAAACTTCCTGCTGATGAAAACAAGACCAGGCCACCTGCCATGGGGTCTGCAAGATCGTGATGGAGGGGGGCTCGGTCAGGCCAAATCAGGAGAGGAAGTTTTGCTCCTTTCTTCCTGTCCCAACATTCTCACTCAGAGCAGGGGCTACTCTGCACAAAGCTCAAGGACTCTCCCGAGGCCGCCTCACTTCCTCTCAGCAACTGGTTTCCAGCATCTTAGCACAGCCCATGCCTTCTCGCAGGAACTGCAGGGCAGGAGATGGGTGTCGCGGGGTGAGAGCAGGGGTGCGAGCAGGGGAGCATCTCCCACCAAGTTCATGTTCAGCAGACTGCCACTCACCGGGTAAGCAGACCTCAGAGCACAGCTTATTGTCCAGTGCTTTCACGCTTGCGATGTCAAAGTCATTGTTATTGTCACACTCCATACCTAGAAATGCGCATGTCCTCTGGCCTGCAATGGAGTTAATGCAGTTAGAGAGGGGCTGGCTTCTCTGCTTTGCTGTCCTTAAAATAAAAATCTTAAGGATGGAGACAAAAAAATAAAATCATATGTAAAACAAAAAAGACAATAATTAAGTGGGTAAAGAGTGGACAATACAGGAATCAAATTGTATGGGCATGTTTGTGTTCTCGTGCTAGCCTGCTGGTTCCCTAATTGGCCCCTTTCCAGCCATTGTTCCTTACTAAGTCAGACCCCTGGGGAGGGCTGCGGGACACAGGCTCCATGGAGAACCTGACCCAGAGCAGAGCGAGGCCAGCGGCAAGGCTGATGGGGAGCGTGGCTGGGAGAAGCTAAGGAGCCACTGTGAAGTTACCCCACCCCTGCTCGTGTCTGCCCGTGCGTGTGGGGTGCATTTATGACCACAAGGCTCTGCAAAATGATAAATACATAGAGCAACAGTTAAAGGTCCTAGCTTCCATAATTGTGCATATCAAATCAAACTCACCACATTCACAAAATTATGATTTTTTTTTTTATGAGACTTAAGTTGTTATTTTGAGTGTGTTTTAAGGTATGGACCAGAAACCTACAGACATGTAAGAGAGGAAGGAAAGTTTTAGAAGTTATTTTTCCAAGATCCCCCCCTTTTTTCTCTTGGTAAAAAGGAAAGAAGAAAACAATAAGTCACCGTGTGGCTATGGAGAGTCAGCCAGAAACCACTTGCTGCCCCGCACTTTCCAGAAGCAAACGTTCTGTGGGGGGACAATCACAAAGGGAAAGTCGGGAGCCTTGAGCACTGAGGACATCAACTGAGTTGATGAAGCGCCCAGCCCATCTCAGGCTGGCGTGCAAGAGTGTGGCAGAGGCACAGCCATCGCGGCCATCCCCTCCCTCAGGGCTACTTGGCCAGGAGAGAGTGCTCAAGTCACATGCACGCTCCCTAAACCCCCCAAGCAATGGCCAGTCAGTGCTAAAGCAGAAGCAACTAGGATGGCGTCGGCATCCAGGTGGGGGCTCAAGGGCACCACCGATCTGGAGGTGCCCTTCTGCGGGAGGCACCTCAGACAGCAGAGGGACGACTCTGGAACACATGGTGTTCCATTCCCAGGTGGGACTTCCCAGCCTCCCTCTTTCTACGTCCTTGCTCTGCTGATCATCCCTTCTCTTCTAGCCTTACTAGAAACAAAATTCTTCCAAATGAAGATAGAATTGAGGCCTGAATTATGGCAAAGAAAATCATTACAATGGCCTACAAAGCATTCATCTACTCTGAGCTGCTAATGTCTGTTGATCACACCTCCACTGTGCTGCTGGCTCCTCAGATTCCTCTGTTATTGTAACGTCAGCCACTTTCTTCTCTAAAGCAAAACCAAACCAACTGCCCAACAGTCCTTTCACTCAAGTAGAGGAAACTGTTTTGCTGCTATTGCTAAACTTCGGGGCTGTTAGTACAGCTCTGTGGGACTCGTCAGCTGACGCAGGCAGGAAGGTGATGGGAGTTGCCCAAGAAGCTTCAGAATCTTTTGAATGTAAATGCAGAACTATATGTATCTTCTGGAGTATCCTCATCCTGACATCCTTGGCTCTGAGGCCCAGAAAGAGCTGGGAAGGCCACAATGGTCCTCGGATACCCTGGTTGCTTTGATATTTCGTCAAGAAGACAACCTTTCTCAACAGTCACACAACTGAGTCGTGCCACCAAGTCAAACTGGTGCCCCTTTCAGTACCCTTTAAAGACTCCCAGGAAAGAAACAGAGTAAGAGGGAGCAAAAGACCAGGTCTTTTACCATCTTCTTGTGTGGGTGATCCATCCTCTTCCTCTATAACATCATTTCCCTAGGACAGAAGGAAGGCACTGTGAGTCTAAAAAGCAGTAAAATGAGTGTACTGATCAGTTGGAAGCAGAACTAATCATGCTGATGGTATCAAACTCCAGGGCCTATGTGAAAAGCATACATTTCCCACCCCTGTTTGAGGTGCCGAGGAGGCTGAGCAGAGGCGGATTTTGCTTGGTGGCCGGACTGGCCCGTAGGGCCCAGCTCTGAGGCACGTTACAGATGTCACCAGAAATGTCAGAATTAGCCGTGTTAATAGTCTAGCTCATACTGTTTCTCTAAGGTGGAAATCAAAATTGTCAAATGAAAGAGCAAACAGATCATAAAAGTTTCCGAAATCCCTTGGGATCCCAAAACCTATCCTGATACTCCTTTGAGAGCATCTGGCTCAAGAAAAAGTTCTAGAGCCCTCACTGTGAGCTGGGCGTTTCACAGACTTCCTGCACACCTGGGTCAGGGCACTTCTCACGCTGAATTTTAATCCTGTCTGCACCCCCCGGAGAGGGTTCCGGATGGTGCAGTGGGTGGGGGGCAGGCAGAAACAAGGTCACTGAGGTCTTTATGTTCCCCAGTGCCAGGAGGCACCTGCGACAGTCAACCCGTGTGAATATTCACTGAAAGAACGAAGGACAAACACGTTCTCAAGGTCCAGGGTCTGCTGGGGAGGGTTCCCTCTAGAACTCACTCATGCCTGTTACACTGAGACCAGTGCCCTCTGCTCATCAGACAGTCACCACCCAGGCCGTGCAGCTGCTCTTCCCTCAACACCACACCCCACTTCTAACTCATCCAGGTGCACCATCTTGGAAGGCTTCTTCCAGGACGGCCCCCATCCTGTTTGCATCCCCAGCTAGCGCCAACAGTCCCTCTGGGAGGGAGCACTGCTGTCCGCGTCAGTGTTACCTCTGCATCCTGCCCTTCAGCGAGGCTGACAGAGTTGCTGTCTGGGGACGCTCCTGGCATCATCTGCAAAAGAGCAACAAAAATGAAAGTGCAAACACCCCAGCTCCCCCACCAGCTCGCCTGCCAGCCCCCAGGACAGAAGCAGCGCCCAACAAGAGTCAGGTCTGCAGGAGTCTCTGATTCAACAACCCAGTACCTGGTTTTCCGTGGCACTCCTCCCGAGCACCGTGGGGACACGTGTGCAGAGCACCCAGCAGCAAGGACGACCCGTGCTCCTCCCTTACCTCTCCTTCTTCTGAGGGGGCCCTGCTGGTGGCCTGGGGGGAAGGGAGAGCCTCGCCCTCCTCTTCAGTGCCAGGGGCAATGTAGGAGCCGGACATGGAGGAGACGGTGTCGGTGCTGATCTGGGAGTGCTGGCTCTGGGAGGACACCATGGACATGACCGACTGGGCTAGACTGCTGCTGGCAGGGTCTTTGGAGACAGGAGTCGAAGGAAGGAGATGGGAGGTCAGGCAGGGTTTCTGTGAGCTGAATGAGGAGCAGATCTCCCTCCCCGTATCAGGCAGTGAGGACTACAGTGCCTTGCCTTGCCCCCACCTAAAAAGAGTTTAGATTTAAGGTTTTCCACAGTTCTGCTCCTTTACATTTTAGAGCTCAGAACTCAACTCAGGGACTGGGGATTCGCTTTTCCCTGTCGTAATGTTAAAGGAAAACCTTATGAGGGCAGGGCCAGGGGTAAGATAACTGATTTTCCCCGGTCTCATCGTAGGAGAGCAAGTCCCCCTCCCTCTCGACTTGGGGCCTCAGTCGTCACGCAGCTCAGGTATTAACTGGCTGCCCCCAAGCCCGTTCCAGAGGAAGTATTAGGAGTGCTGTGGACCATGCTGAGGGGGAAGAACATGCAGCCGCTCCCTGCTCCCTCATGTACCTTCTGGGGAGGAAATTGTGGAAGAGAGAGGCGTCCCTGTGCAAGAAGACTGGTCAACAGCTCCTGATGATGACAGGGTAAGATTCTCACTTTCTGGAGTTACACCACCTTCCTGGGGGGAAACGGAGTAAGTGCAAGTCAAACATGTTGGAGGAGGGTGTAAGGGCAGGGATCTGGGTAAGGAGGAGGACAGGGGATGCTGAGAAGGACTGAGGTCCCCCATCGTCAGTGAGTAACATGCAGAGGCAGGGCTGGTTTCTCTCTTGTCATCGCTTCTCGTCAGCCCTGACCTGGAATGGCTGTCTCCCAGGGGAGGTGCAAACTTCAGCCAGCACATCCTGCCTGAGGCACAGCACCTGCTGGGGCCACACAAAGACTGCAGCTCAGGTGACACAGGTCACCCAGCAGCTGTGACATGGGAACACCCCAGGTTTCCCCAGGATTATGAACAGCTTTCCTTCTGAAGGAAAAGAACACAAAGCCAGCAGAGGCCTCACTGCCTGCTGGGTATCTCTGCCTGGATGTCGGGTCAATTCCAGCTCAATCGATCTAACACAAACACTACCTTTGCCCCCCAACTCGCTTCTGACACCCCACCTATCAGTCACCTGGGCACGCAACCTCACGCCATCCCAGGCAGATTCTATCTCCACCACCCTTCTCTCTTCTCCAGGCACCCTGGTTTATCTCAGTTCAGGCATTCCCTCCTGCCCGGCCACTGGAGCAGTTCCTGGCTCAGTCTGTCCCCATCTACCCGTCTACACGCTGCCATCAGGGGCCCTCCGGGAAGCAGAGCTCTCCTGCTGCCACTGGAAGTCAGAGCCCCGACTCCCCTCTCCTTTGCACGTACCGTTCCCTCCACCTGGAGTGTCTCTCGCCTTTCTCTCTGTGTCTAAAACATTTCAAGATTCAGCTCAAAGGCTGCTCCTCCAGCACACTTTCTCTGGTTTCCTCCACTTTCACATCTCTGTCACAGCACTTTATTGTTTGGGGTGCACTTATTCTCTATAGTTACAATTCATTCATTCATTCAACAAATACTTACAAAGCAACAGATATGTGCTGTGATTCATGTACATGTCCTGTCCCCACCTAGACCTGAGCTTCTAAGGACAGGCACCACTTCATCGTCCTTGTATGCCCCACTGTCCCTAGCTCCCTGCCTCACCAAGAGCAGGTGTAATAGCCTCTGTTAAATGAAGTCGGCGAGGGGCACGGGGTAGAAAATCCCATCGTCTTCTACCCCGTGCCCTGGCCTCCCAGCACATCCCCCTCAGGGCTTTCCCACATGCCGTTCCCATGCCTAGAACCCTCTTTTCTCAGACATCTGTGGAGCTCACTCCCTCACCTCCTTCAGTCTCTGTTCATGGACCCCGTTGTGCAGGTAGCAGCCCCCACCTCCAGCCTTGCCACTCCCTTCTCCCTTATCTGACATACTAACAGACAGGGCCATCAGACACACGCCTTTCTCACTTATGGCCCTTGTGTCCACTCCCACCCCCATATGGAGAACACAAGTGCCAGGAGGCACGACTTCTGTAATGTCCCCACTGCTCCTCTCCTCAGCGTACGGAATAGTGCCTGGTAACCAGCACAGGACATTGTCGAGAGAATGAACCTAGTGACACCTTCACTGCCGTCTCAGAGAGTGTCCAAAAGGTGTTTGATGAATGAAGGAAAGCAGGTGGACCTGTAGAGGTGTGCGGGCAGGAGAACAGTACCTGAGGTCCAACATCCAAGAAAGGGAGGGGAATGTGAGTTACCTCTCCAAGCTGCTGAGCCGAGGGCCTCTGAGAGAGCTGCGTCTCAGATTCACTGCAAGAACGCTCATCTTCCTCTTCATGCAACACGGAAGAATTTTGGGAGATAGATCTGGAAAAGTCCAGAGGGAAAAGCAGCTGCAGCCAATAACCCTGTGAAGACTGGACCTTGCCGGCCTCTCATCAAGCAGACTTCACAGGGAGAAGAGGACCTCCAGGGGAAGGGAGACCCTGAGGGCAAGGAGCTGGGAGGTGAGAGAGCGCCACGGGGTGCTGAGACCTCCTCTAGGCGTCAGAAAGTCTGAGTTTACCTTTAGCTCCTTCAATAACTTGTGTCTGAACTTGGGAAAAACCACTGACATCTTTAGGGTTTCAATATTTTCATCTATAAAATACCCCCCTTTACTCTGCCACAGAAAGCTTATCATGCTTGTGCCTTGTTGAATTTAAATGCCTAAAAGATACAGATCACAAGGTTCCTTCAGTCTTCAGACTAAGTGATGCTCCCCAGGGGCCTGAATGACCCTAATGATGTCATCTTCCCTGTACCCTATCCCCTCCCCGCCAAAACAGAACACACAAGATCTGTCTGTCTGGATCTCCCTAAGTACCCACGTGCACATGCCATCTTATCATCACCTCCAAAGGGATGGGATAACCTTTCCCCAAGCGTTAGCACCAGGTCTTCCGTGAAACAGAAGCTCCAGGGATTGCCCAGAGGGGGACACCACCCCGGGACAGGACAAGGGCCAGCACCGAGGATGTGAAAGAGGGATGAGAGCATCTTATCAATGGCCCCAGGGGCAACATTGTTGAATACTGGCTACTCACTTGGAGAGACTCTTTTTGAGTTTGAGTCCTTGGCTGCTGCAGTCAGACAGGCGGTCGAGCGTCCTGACAGGGGGCAGGTGGCCATCGCTGCCATAGGAAGGCAGCATTCCTGAGAGGTGGCCATCCCCAAGCACGTGGAGTGGAGGGACCGCGGGGGACGGGGTGAGGGGTCCATTGAGGGCCTCCAGAAGAGACACCACTTCATAGCCTGGTGGAATGTTCTCTGAGGACTATGGAGATCAGAGACAGGTTGGACTATTAATTAAATGCTCTTCGTTTTATGGCATGATCGTGTTTCTTACTCTATGTTGGAAAAATGTTTTCTTTTACATCTGGTCTGGGGGTCTAGCAAGAAAAGCTTCTGTACTAGAGGCAGAAGAAAGACGATATGTCAAAGAACCACACATTCTTAGATTCTGCTTATAGATGAACTAATTCTTAATAATGTTAATTTTTTTCTGATTATAATAGAAATATATGTTCATTATAGGAAATTTGGAAAATACATAAAAGTAGAAAGAAGGAAAAAAATCATCAATAATCAAATCACCCAAAGTAATAAGTTTTGTTGGCATTCTGGTGTATGTTTTCCAATTTTTCCCCCTTGTACTGTTTCCACAGTTATGATCAATCTGTAAATAACAATTTTATATCCTGTTTATTTCACTGAACATAAATATTTTCCTTCACATGTATCCCCTTTCAGAGATATTGTAAGCTTCCTAACTGTTCCACTGGTGCTGGGTATGTGGTGGCGTCCAACATTTCCTACTGCAAACAACACTTTGATGAACATCCTTGTCCATAAATCTCTTTTTTTCTTGGTATTAAGTTCTAAGACCTTAGATTACCAGGTCTACATGTTTTTAAGGCTCTTGATATATACAGCTGTCTTGTTTTGTGTTTTCAATGATCTTTCTAGTGATCTATTCCTATAAGTGGGACAGAATACCTATTTTAATTGCTTCTCTGTCAGCACACAGTATCTTTAAAAAAGAAAGTTTAAAAATTTTAAAGGTGAAAAATGGTATCTCATTTTGATTTGCACAGTGTTGATTTTTAATGTGGTTGACTTTTTAAAAAATGATTGTTAACCAGCGACATTTCCTCTTCTGAGAATTTTTTTAATATCCTTTGCCCATTTATCTACTGTTTTATTCACATGAGCTATGGCAAAAATATTAGCCTTTCCTCTGATATAAATGTTGTGAATACATTTTTTTTCTTTAAATGATTTGTTGTTTGCCTTTTAATTTTGGTCATCTTTTATATATCTGAAGTTAAATTTTTTATGTAAAATCTACAGATTGTTTTTTTGTAGTGTTCCATTGCTTTTAAGCTTAGAGAGTCCTCTCCCATCCAAAGTCAACTACAGAATTATCTATAATTAATTCTAGGCTTTTAATGTTTTGTTTGTTTTGCTTGGTTTTTAATATAGTTAACTAGTTACTCCATCTGGAATTTATTTATTATCTGGTAAGGAGTAAGGTGTTAAACTGATTTTCCCTCCCTAAATAGCTAACTAATCATCCTGATACCATTTACTGAGGAATAACTCTCTCCCACTGTGTGTTACTGTAGAGAAAGTCAGCATCTGCTTGTCTACAAACTACGAAATAACTACAAAGCTTCCAGGCTTGACACGCACCCTATGAAACCGGTAAATTACTTCATCTACTCGGTTCCTAGTCACTGAAGCCATGAAATGGGATAAAGAAAAACAGTTACCTTCTTCAGGGATTCAGATGAAGATAGTAAACTGTATTCAAATCCAAAACAGTCATCCCCTTGTTTCTGCCTGCGGTAGTTCCAGAGTGGACCCCCCTGGAGGGGCACTGCAAGCAGACAGCTCTAGGAATGGTAACTGTTAACTGGACACCAAGTTCCCCAGGCAGAAAAGGGAGGTTTTAATGATCTGTTTCCAATTTTCCATTGTAATATTGGTTGGTTTTAACACAATGTAATCTTGGTCAGCTTAGTAAATACTTTAGTGTGCCAAGGTCTAATGACTTGCTGCAAAGTCATGTAAAGAAGGATGAAAGGTGAAAAAATCCAGCAAGGAGACTCTAGAGTGTTTGCTGCATGGGCGGCCGTGGTTCTGAGCCAACTTACTGAATGCTCTTCGGAGTCAGATGTCTGGGAGGAGATGATGGGGTTAAAGCTGGCTGGGGACAAGGGGCCCAATTTTTTCCTCATGGCTCGGATCTGAAGCAGTGCCCGGAAGGCTGTGAAGAAGAAAAGAGGCAATCAGGACATCCTGATGCAGGAGTTAGGATGAGCAAGAGCCCAGAGGGAAACCACGACCCCTCTTGCCAGCATGCATCAGTTTGAGGCCCCAGCAGGGTCCACCCGCCACTCGCTCGCCTCTGGGGCTTACGCAGTCGGCAGATGGGGCAGTTGTTGGCCTGGTAGCGCAGGGTGTCTGCACAGGTGTTACACAGGCAGAGGTGGCGACAGGGCAGGATCAAGGTGTCCCGGACATCCGAGAGACACACCACACACTCGGCACTGTTATCGCTCACTTCGTCCTCAGCCACCTGGCCAGGGAGACAGAAATCTAGCCAATGACCCAGAGACCTTCATGTCCCCTACTTTCTTTACAAGGCAGCTCGCCTGAAGAGCTGAGACAAGTAATAAGAACAAATCTGACATTTTCACTGGACTTTAGTTTACCAGGTGCATTCACACACTCAGTTTCACCTGTGCTGGGAGCTGTTTATCTCCAGCTCATCTTATGAGCTCAGCCCTGGTCCTCTGGGACAGTCTGAGCTGAGGCAGCCCAGGAGACCACGCAGGGAAGGGAGAGGGCAACGGAAGCACCCTGCCAGGAAACCGAGTGAACAGGGCTCTGCAGAAGAATGAATCTAAACCCACCAATTTTTTTCATTTCCAAAGAGATATAAGAATAATCATCTGAAATGAGGAACAAGAAAATAGGCTTCTAGGACCAAACAGATTCCAGAGTCTGGCATGCTAAACTCCTAGATCCTGGCTTCATCAGAGAATTCCTCACTGCCTCCTGGGAAGAGTACGTTCAGAATTTGGGGCAGAACTTGCCTTTGAATCTTGTGTGTTGTACTTGTTTTCAATTCCATAGATCTCCTGAAGAAGGTAGCTGACCCCATCTACCTGAAGAGCAAATAGACAAGTTCAAGGGCAGGCTGACTCTGCTGGGAGATACAAGTGGGAGCTCACCCCCCACCCTCTTTGGTAACCAAGGACAACTGAGGCACAATGGAAAAAAGCAAAAGCCAAGACGAGTAAAGGATGCTTTTATTTACTTCTGTTTTCTCTTTGAGAGGGGAAAGAAAATCAAGCATTTGATTCACCCACCATTATACCCAGAAGGGAACATAAAAGTCCACAAATATAACAATAGCCCCTGTGCTGCAGCTCACTCTTATGGACAGCTAAGAAATGCGTAGACTAGAAAAAGGATGGAAAAGCATGCATCAAAATATAAGCATTAGGGGCTGGCCGGGTGGCGCAGCGGTTTTGTCCGCGCTTTGGCAGCCCGCGGTTCGTGGGTTCCAATCCCGGGCCCCTGCCGACGCACTGCTTGTCGGCCATGCCGTGACAGTATCCCATATAAAGTAGAGGAAGATGGGCACACATGTTAGCCCAGTGCCAGTCTTCCTCAGCAAAAAAAGAGGAGGATTGGCAACGGATGTTAGCTCAGGGCTGGTCTTCCTCACACACACACAAAAATAAAAATAAAATATAAGCATTAGCTGTGCAGTAAAAGTTAAGTTTAGACATTATAAACATAAGGACTGGGAAAGAGAAAGAAAGAGAGGAGAAGAAATGGGCAAGGAGAAGAGAGGAAGGGAAAAATGTAGAAGCAAAGAGATAGCAAGGCCTTGACTGGGCCCTCCCTGCCTCCAGCACGCAGCAGAATTACCCCTTTGGCCCCGTTTCTTAAAACTCCAACTGCAGTGCCCAGTTCCATTCCCACTAGCCTGGACTGGGTCAGTGCCAAAGCTGGCTCCCCTTGTGTCTTTACTCGAGCCCACTCCTCTCCTCTGCCTCACCTCTGTCCCAGTGATCCCCTCCCCTAAGACCTAGCCTGTCACTGATTTCATATTTCACTCTCAAGTTTGACAGAGTCTGTTGCTAATGCCAATCTAGTAACAGGAAAATAGAGAAACCATTTCTCAAACAGAGGCAACTCACCGAGACCTGGCCTTTCCAGGCAGTACCTGGGGCTCAGGATATTTTTCCCCCTCTGCCTCTCTTAAAACTTGTTTTAACCTAGTGATTATATTGGAAAGGACATTACTGAAAAATTTATACTAAGATATTATTGACTACAACTGACCTCATTAATCGGGGAGAGCGCTTAACCCAAAAGAATGAATAATGTAGAACTTCAGGTGTCTGTCAGCCATCTGCAGGGGGGCCTGCCAATGCCACTGGCACTGCTCTCCCCTCCTCACCCTCCATGGCTCTCCTCCTACCTCTGCAAGAGCGGAAAGAAAGTGCTGGCACACAGCGGGGGTTAGGACTTCTAGCAGACACATGCATACCTTGCTGATCATTATGGAAGGGGGCAGATGGCCAGCAAACTGAATTTTAGAGAAGCAATGGGGGGATAAATTCAGCCAAGGCTCTAATTGGCCCTGAATTGGACCCCTATACTTTATCCTTTAGCTTGAAATGTTTCTTACCCTGGCATTTTAAATAAAAAGAGTTCTCCCTAAACCTAATGTCAGGAGACAAATCTTGTCCTTTCATTTCTCAAGTCCTTTGCTCAGATAATGGCTGCCTCAGCACCAATTCTGGAACAATAAAGACACCAAAAATCAGTATTCCCTTCAGGCCACCCAAGTAGTTTCTAACACACAAAAGCACTCCCTTTTTTTTTTTTTCTTCTTCGATTAAAAAAGGGGGTAGGAAGGAAAGAAGAGTGTTTAGCAAGAGAGTAAAAAACACACAACAACAAAAAAAAGAGAGAGCGAAAGTAAGAAAGAAGGGGCCACACCAACAGTCCTTGGCCCTCAAATACTTACAACTTGTTTCTGTTTGAGGGGCTTGACACAGAAAGTTCCATCTGTGTGCTGGAATGAAAGGATGACAGTCATGACAGGGCAGGAGGGCAGTAAAGCACCAGATGTTCTTTTGGTACTTCTCTCAGTTATGTGTGTTCTGGGATACCCGCAGTGTGGACTTACAGACTTCTAACACTGGAGGGCCTTCCAAGGACCTAGTCCAACACTTCCATTTTAAGAAGAAATGAGGCCTAAGGGTTGAAGGTCATGCAGCAAGGTGGTGGCAGGGCTGGAACTGGAGCCCAGTGTAGCCCCCGGGGGTGCTCCTTCCACTCCCCCACAGCCTCCCAAGCCAGACCCACTCTGCTGAGCTCAGGCAGCCAGCAAACAAGGATGACATGTGTCCTTGCATGAACGAAAGAGTTAAACGTAATAATAAAGTGAGGCCCTATTAAGTTACTCACTTACCTTTTCAAAAGTGCCCAGCAGCACATGGCAGTGGCCAAAATACTCTGAAAGAAATGAAGGCACATGGATGAAGAAGAAGAAAGCCAAATAATGCACCTCGATGCCCACAGACCTTCCCCTGAGTCCCTGCGATCTAGCAAACCAAACGTTCTGGGCTGTCACAGGAAGGGGCCCATTATGGAACCCGAGGAGCTTGGGAACATGAGAGCAGGGGATGTAGAAGCTGCCTGCCTGATACCCACAGAAAAGGCACTGCTGTTCCCAGGCCACAGCTGCTGCCAGGTGTGCCACAAAAGGGCAGTGTGTGCAGTACGAGAAGACAGAAAGCACCCATACCATCTCCTTCATCCACCACAGCGTGGACCACTAATGGATAAACTTCTCTGTCCAGATCGAAGCCAAGCTGAAGTGAAAGAAAAGAGAAAAAAAAAGAGGACTCAACACGTGTAAAGGTCACAGTCATCCATCAGAAAAGGACGTGTCGGGAAGGATTAACCCATTGCTGCTCCTCCTTCGTCTGCCTAAGTCCGTTTAATTGAAGACTGCCAGTTTCTTTTTAAAAATCTCATTGATGTAAAGCCCTCTAACCTGCAGGTTCTTTTCTCTGAACATGACTTTCTCAAAATATCTCGGGCTAATGGGCTACTTTGGGATAGAAAAATTAACGAGGTTAGGTGTATCTTTTTAAGAGCAAGAAGAAGTTACAAAACTGAAGGTGAGTGTGACCTTCGAGTGCCTGGGCAGTCCCTTTGCTGCTGGCTGGGGTCCGAAACAGTTCCCAGGCCCTTCTGGGTCCATGTAAGGAACCTGCCCCGCACTTTCCCCCAGCAACCTGTCAGCTCCCCCAGAGGCAGCTCACCTCCTCCTCGGCCCACTCCGAGGGGTCCACGGTGTGGGAAGGCAGGCAGAACTGCTGGCACACGCCTCGCTTGTAGTGCACCGTCTCCGACTGTAGGCTGTTGTCTTTGGGGATGTAGCTATGGATCAAAGTGGGGAGCAAAGCAAAAGTTAGTATCTAGCCCAGATGAGCTTGGGAATATTATTCAACTTGTCTCTTCAACCCACACATCCACAAAAAGGCAGCTTGATGGATTTTTAACAGCATATTGATGACCTAAAGGGCTATGCTGCCATCTGCCACTGTACGAAGATGGCACAATTTCAAGGGAAAAGGTGAAAAAGTCAGGCTCTGCAGAAGAAAACCCAAATTCAGGAACCAGAGCTCACCGGGATGTAGAAAAAGAATGTTTTCCTCCACAGGTGAGCATGTCAGGCATGAACCCTAGCCTGTCTGGGAAGTGGCTCACCTGGTCTCTTGTTCTTACCTGGCAATACCATTCTGGAACTCTTCAGTGGCCTGATAATAGATGGTGATGGCCACACGAGCATCAGTGTCAAAGGTGAACTCCACGTTGTAGTGGACTTTAGCTTTGCTGGCCTCTTCTCCAGGGGTCTTCACTTCCTCAGCACATCTAGAAAACCACAAAAACTCAGCATTTTGGGGGTAGCAAATCAGTATTTTAAAATTTATTTTATTTTTTTTTACTTAATATATTGCAGGCTTCTCTCCATGATCATAAATTTAGGCCTACATCTTCATTCTGAATGATGGCAGAGAACTGCATTACCATCACTGTTAGGCATTCAGGTTATTTCTGATATTTCACCGTGCTACACTTAACATCCTTATGCATTTGCCAGACTTTTTTTTAAAAGTTTTTATTTTAATCGAAGTTACTAACCACATAATTTAAATAGTTTCCACAAGGCTTGTCACGAAAATCAGCAGGCCCCACTCCTTCCCCTTCCTCCTCTTCAGAGGAAACTGCCCTTACCTCTTTAGCTGATCATTTTGGCAATTACCTGCATGCTTCTAAATAACGTGCTCAGGTTACTGCTTCCTGATTTTTCAGTTTTAGGCATTATCTACTGATTTCCCACTTTGGAAATACTGATTCCTTTCTCGTTCCTCACTCTGCCCCATACAGGTACTCCCCCCGTCCCCCTAGTCTGTTATATGATCTTGTTAGTTCGGTACATTAGCATCTTTATTACTGTGATTACATCAACATTATTCACAGCTTAGCCACCCAGGAATCTATGATTATTTTTCTTTTCCTGCATAAGTGTTTCTTAAGAGTTTGTGCTCATTTTGTTTATTTCAGTTATTTAGTTTTCTACATACTAATCACGAATTCAAACCCAAGCCCTCTGCTGGCTGTCTAAATCTCTCGACGTTCAGATGCACCAGGTGTTCTATTTATTTCGTCTTCTCAAGGAGGTCCCTTCCGGAGCCTCTGACTGGCTCCAGCTGGACCCCGGTCCCTCCTCACCTGCACACAGCCGCCATCCCGGCATCTCCCTTCCCACCACCCTGGTGAGTCCCTTTGGCTTCTCTCCTGGAGAATCGCATGTTTCCTGCATCTCCTGGCTTCCTCTTTCTCGGGTCACACTTTCATTTTAGTGGAGCACAACTTCCCCAGCTTCCTGAAGAAGGGTGTGTTGGAGGGACAAACTTCTCCAGAGATCTCATTCTACCCTCACACTTCATTCAAAGTCTGGCTGAGTAAAGAATTCTAGGTTATAAATACTTTTAAAAAGGCATTCCAAAGCATCGCTGCATGATCTTTTAGCTTCCAGGGTTGCTCTCAAGAAGTAAGAAGCCATTCCAATTGCTGATCCTTTTTTCCTTTGATACAGAACCTCCTGTTTATCATCCATTGTGCTGGGCACTCAGTGGTCCTTTCAGTTTAGAAACTCTTACATTATGTATGTCATTGATAATTTCCTTCCTTCTATATTCTCTGTTCTCTCTTTCTAGAACCATTAGTTGGATGTTGGACTTTCTAAACTGGTGCTCTATTCTTCGCATCTTTCCTCTTCTATTTTCCATCTCTCTACCTTTTTGCTCCACTTTCTAGAATATTTCAACTTTTCTTCCTACAGTCTATTGATTTTTTATTTCTGTTACCATGTTTTTAATTTCTAAGAGCCGTTTTTGTTCCCTGAACGCTCTGTGTCATTGCGTCCATGAATTAAGAATATCTCCTCTATGTTTCTGAGGCTATAAAGCAAGTTTTCCTCTTCCTGCATAGTTTTTATTTCCACTTAGTAATTTTTTTCCTGTTGTTTGTTTTGCCACAGTCTTGCATACTATAGGCGCCCCTTATACATCTAAGAACCTTTGGTTGTCTGTTCATATTTAAGACATTTACAACCCTGATGGAACTCCGAGTGCATAGCAGGGCTTGCTAGGCTTCCCTGGGGCTCATCTGGGTCTGCTGAGGAACCTGCAAAGCCAGTCTCTTTGGTCTTCCCATCTGGGTTGGTCCAATTCCCCAGAGAACAGTTTTCCTCTCTTCCGACAAAGGCCTGGCTGGCAGCATTCTGGGGGGTAGCATGTGGGGCAGGCTGGAGGACTCAGCATCCTGTGTGCCGAAATTCACTGAATCCTCCTGGGTCCGGCCCTTAGCTGTGCCTGGGTCCCTCAAGTCTAGAGAGTCTCTGTTTGAACTTTACCAGGGAGAACCACCTGCCAGCCTTTTGCCGGGTATGGGGAGGGCAGTTCTGGCCGTGTGGTGTAAGGGAGGAGATCTGACTACTTGTAAGCAGGCTTTCCACCAATCCTCCTCAGTTTAGCCTACCCTCCTGATGCCCAGAGGTACCTGGTACTGCCAGTGCCTGAGCCCTTTGGGGACATCACAGCATAAACTGGGTGATGCTCAGCTTTTCCTTCTGCTCGCTCAGGAGTCTGATCTCTTGGGTCTATTCAGTTATTTAACATTCACTATCTGTTTCCAGCCTCTAAAATTTTGTTGCTGTTGCTCCTTTCCCATTCTCCCAATTCTTGTGGATTTATGCTTTTTAAAAATACTCATTATTATTTAGTGGGGTTTTGAGAGGAAGCAAAGTAGATGTTCAGTCTCCACCTTGACCTGGAAGTCTGAGAATCCAAATTTACTCTATTCCCATAATCTCAGAAAAACAAAACAAAAACACCCTCCACCTTAACATTTATTGAAGACCAGCTGTTTTCTCTTCCATTATCTCATTTAATTTTGACAACAGCCATGAAAGGTAAGGTTTATTATCACCATTTACAGATGAGGAACCTGAAGCTCAGAGGCTTATTCGAGCGAGCGAGCATGCAGCTGGGGGCAAACTGGTCTTCTGCTTCCCCAGCAGGTTCTCCTAGCACGTCACAGCTGCTCCACTCTATTCCAGTGCTGCAGCCAGGCTGCCACGTCAGAGGCTAGGACCTCACAACGGCTCAGGCCCTTGAACCCATCTCCATCAAACACGTGAGCAGGCCATATGTGATGAGAGAAACAAGTGGACAGAGTAGCTGACAGCCGGCAGGCTCCGGAGGCCTCATTAGCCTCAGTCTATTCTGCTGCTGTCGGAGGGTGAACGCCCAGCTGCAGACCGTTCGGAAGCAAGAGTGCCCTTCTTAGCTCCCTTGTCCCCAGAGTTGACCCCAGGGGTGGGGAGTAGTTGGGGAGGCAGTTGAAAACTTCAGGGACAAATAAAATATAAAAAATTGAGAGAGATAGAGAGAAAATAGATTAGGGGCTGCTTAGGCCAGGAAGAGGGGTTTGGGGGGAAATGGGGAGTGACCTCAAATGAGTATGCGGTTTCTTTCTGGGGTGATGAAAATGTCCTCAGATTAGGTAGTAGTGATGACTGAACGACTCTGAATAACTAAAAACCACTGAAGTGCACACTTTAAATGAATTGTATGTGAATTATAGCTCAATAAAGGAGTTGTATTTAAAAAAAAGATCAGAGAGAAATAAACTTCCTAATGTTAGCAAGGCTGATCCATACAAGCATAAAGCGGTCTCTGAGTCATCTTGCTTGTCCATCCAGAAAAACTGGGGACCTCTGGTTTGCGTTGACCAAATCTGTCCCCCAGGGAACCAGTAAGCCTCAGCAGACGGACACGCTCTCAGGAGGGCAGCACCAGTTTAAAAAGTACGCGATCTTGGGGACAACACTAAGAAGGCAAATGTCGGTGACAAGTAATATTGATGACGACGATGAAACAACAAACCCAGGGCACTCGGAGCTCCTCAGAGGAAGGGCATTTGAAATTAAGAATAAATTAAAAAGTAAATGTAAGCAATAAAATAAGGATTTCATATTCCACGTACGGATATCCCACTTTTACATAGGCTTGTTGAGGTACCTGCAAAATTCACTTTTTCCCTCAATAGTTCCTCTTTTTTAAAAAAAATTCATAAAATAGGGATAATAATGACTGCTTCCCAGAAAGCCAAAGTTCTTCGCAAACACAGACTATCACATAAAGTTCTGAGCAATCTAGATGCGGAGAGACCTAACCTACATAGATGAGGAGCTACCAACAGCGCCAGAGCGGCTCCGGCCCTGGAGGCCTGGAGACTCGGGCGCGGGGTCTGGCAGAAGCTGCTCTGCAAGTCTCTCCGGGGAGGCGGCTGCCCCTGCAGTAGGAGGGCATCTGGAACTGGCCCAGCCCAGCCAGGGACTTACTTGACGAGTCTTAGCGTGTCCTTTCGGATGTTGATCAGGCTTCTCAGAGTCTTCACTGGTTCTTGGGGAGGTGGGGCAGCATAAGGAAACTGTCAGAAACAAAGCGGGAGAAGGAAGTGTGTTTATAAAGACCCACAACTGTCCCTCACTGGCCAGGCTTCACGGCTGACCAAGAACAGGTGAGGTGAGGTGGGAAGGCGCCACTCTCCTAAGTGAGGACCAGATATATTAAGTGAACTTGCTCAAGGTCACAGCCAGTGGTAGGACTCGGATTTGATTTGTGTCAAAAGGGCTAGATTTATCTGCTTTTTCCAATCTATGAAGCTTATTTGAGTCAGCATTCAAAATGGAGAGAACTAATAAAAACTCCAACTGAAGTTCCAAATACCAAAGGACACACTGTGGCCGAGTTAATCACAAAAGGCTTTTCCATCTGACCTCAGACAACAGGGAGCCAGACCTGCAAGGTTTTTCCTTCAGTGAAGCCACATGATGTCTTAGGAATTTAGGAACTGCAAATAAAAGAGAATCCCATCTTGTGTACAGGGCTGAGGCCTGCAAACAGTGAAGAACAAACGTTCCCTGCAGCTGATCATATAAAGCAGAGTTTTTGAAAATGTGAGCCAAGGGCTCTTTCGGGGTCATCAAAAATTTATGGTTGTCCATCATTTACTTTACATTTCTACTCTCTTTCCCATTGAGATCTCTGATTTGGAGTTCTGAGTTGACGATAATGAGGAGATAAGATGGGGGAAACAGTAAAAAATTTAATTGGGAATTGCTTTCAGAAGAATAAGAATGATTTAAAGTGTTCCCAGTATTCTTCTAATGTTATTTGGGCAACAAACATTTTTTGCGTATAATCCACAGAAAACCTACTAGTCTTTGTAGCTTTGCCAAACTGTGGTACTGTGAGCTCTGGAAGAGTCTATCTCTCGGTGCTGGGATCAAGAAACAGGACACCATGTTATACTCTACCTGTGCCTTCACAGATTTTTGCTGAATGTGGTTCTTTTACTTGGGAAACATAATTTAACCTAGAGTACATCTGATTTTACATATTCAGTGTGATTGCTGATAATTCACGTATATGGATGTGATGCTTAAGAAAATACACTCAACCTAATATGTGCATTCAGATTACCCACTTTGTGGGTATTATATAGCAACATTTTACTTTTTCATTACATTACATGTTTCATTACATTAAACATATATCCTTTTAAAATATATGATAGTTGGTTTCTCTAACTACAAAGCAATACGTGTTCAAGCAGAAAACTTGAAAAACACAAAAAAAGACAAAATGAGCCATAATCTCACCACTCAGTGACATCAAAGTTAACACAGCAGAATGTGTCTTTCCAGATAGGCACCCCTCCATCCATCCATCTATCTACCTACCTACCTACCTCTACATCAGTACAAACTGTCCCTACTATATTATAGTCTCCTTTTCATGTAGAAGGACGTGGTAAACATTTTTTTGTTTTTTAGTTTTGTGAGGAAGATTGGCTCTGAGCTAACATCTGTGCCCATCTTCCTCTATTTTATGTGGGACGCCTGCCACAACATGGCTTGATAAGCAGTGTGTAGGTCTGCGCCCGGGATCCGAACGTGCAAACCCCAGGCTGCTGCAGCAGAGCATGCGAACTTAACCACAACACCACAAGGCTGGCCTCATCATTTTTAAAGTCTATAATTTGACAACATGACTACACACATTAGAAATAGAAGCATAATTTATTTAATCAATTCTATATTATTCAATGTTTTAAGTTACTTTTACTTTTTTTTCTGATATAAATGTTGTAGTGAACGCCCTATCCCTCATTTCTGCATGCTTGTTTGATTATTTCCTTAGGACAAATTCCTAGAAGTGGAATTACTGGATCAAAGAGTAAGCATATTTTTAAGACTTTTAAAAATATTTTGCCAAATCATCCTCCATAAAGCTGATTCCAATTTTGCTCTCCTACTAGCAGGGTATCGGGGGCTTTTATACAGGAAAGCTGGAATCCTAGTTCAGACCCCATCTGTGGCCCAGTCTCCACCCCCACTTTCTAGGCTGTCACACTAAAGGAATTTAAAACAATTTTAAAATAAGCTTAAGCAAAAAGTAATTATGCAGGAAAATCCGACACAAATGCTAGTCTATTCTAAAGCCAAAATAAATGACTTTGGGATTAAAATTTTTTTCTGGAGTAGCAAAGTTAATCATATTCATTTGCACAGGTACTTGGGAATTATCCACAACTCCCACCTGAGTTAAACAAAGACAGGTTCTTCCTTTATTCTTTGTCCTTTCTCCTCTGTCCCCCTCCCAAAAAAGAAAAACAAAAGGAAAGGGGAAAAAAAACACTAGTGTTCCTTATCTTCCATTTTGAATATTATATTTGATGACAATAACTGACACTGAAACACAAGTTACTCAGATCTCAAGAAAAGGGATCAGTGGGATCAATTGTTTTTTATAAGAACTGTATAGTATAACAAATCCACTCTCCTCTAAAAAAAGAAAAGAAAACAATTATAAATCTGTTTAGGAGAACCTAATCCTTTTGGGCTCCTACCTACCAAAGCTTCTGTCTTGGTGGCCTTTCATTCATCCA
This sequence comes from Tapirus indicus, assembly GCA_031878705.1. Lineage (NCBI taxonomy): Eukaryota > Metazoa > Chordata > Mammalia > Perissodactyla > Tapiridae > Tapirus > Tapirus indicus. The sequence goes on from CM062932.1 coordinate 54,980,332, forward strand.
ATCAGAGTCTACAGGCAACACTCAGTGGGGGCCGTAAGGAGAGACTTCAAGTGGAAAGATAAGGTCCTGCTCTTTCAGGAAGCGACCTGCTCTTTCAGGAGGGCAGATGACATAGTTACACAAATAACTACAAGATTAGACAGAGAGAAACACCACAAAATGGGCAAATATAAAGGATGTGATCACTTCTGGCTGAGGTAATCTGGAAGGCTTCATGGAGGAGGTGGTATTTGATGTGGGATCTTGAAGGGTAGATGTAACTTGTAAATTCAGAGATGAGAGGAAGATGGAGGGAACGGCAGGAACAGAGGCAAATTGAAGAAAATATTTCTCTGCTCCTAGAGTCATCTTCCCTTCCTCTCTAAACCAGTTTAGCCCATCATGACTTTCTTGGAACAATCCTGTGAGACAGAGACGGTTGTTCCCTCTTTGTAGATAAGGAAGTTGAGGTATTAAGAGGTTCAGTAACTTCCCCAAAGTCCTACAAGTTTTAGGGAGCAGAGTTAAGGTCTGAATGCATTCGACCTCCATCTTTCCCTAAGATGCTCCTGGATATAGCTCCTTAATCTGGAGATGATTAAAGGATTAAAGTACTAGTTATTAAAAGGTCTGAAAACACAACCCTATGTCTTTGCTCATTCTTTTTTCTTATCAAGACATTGATGAACTTTTTTGCTTGCCTACAGTATCTCCTTAATACATGCACCATTACTGAGTTATATTTAAAGCAAAAGAAGTATCTTATTTCAACTCAAAACCAGAGATTTCATTCATATGCCAACAGGTAAGAGTGACACGAAAGCAAACTAACGTGTTCTTGGGACAGAGGGAAACGAAGCTCAGGACAGACTCAGGTTTAAGCACCTCCCTGAAGCAGGCACTGCCCCAGCCCACGGTGCTGAGAACAACATCAATGACTGTTTTCTCAGTTCACATCCACAGAGTTTCTACTTGCTTTCTTGTGGTGCTGGAACCGTAACTTTCTCAGCCCTCTGCCTATTGAGTTAGGGAGTGAGTGGTGACAGGGAAGACCAGACAGAGTCTTTTCTCTTGGATGCAAGAGCCCCAGCACAACTAGGCCAGTAAATGGGAAGAAGTGGCCTTTTCTATCTTGTACACAACACGCCACCAGGCCCACAGATGGAGGAAGACGGCCAAGCCTTCTGCAAGGCGTATCCTGACTTCTTGCCTCAAGCTCAGTATGGTTATGGAATGTCTTCCCATTCCTCAGACGTCATTCCGGAGTAAAGAAACTTTTAACAGCCTTATGATGGCTACCTAAATGCACCTTCTAGAATTCTATTTCACTTTTCATAGTGAAGGCGCGCTTTAGGTAAAGACTAGTGGACAAAGAATGAAATTTGGTCTGCTCACGTATTTATGGACCAAACCTTACGGGTCAGTACCTTTATGACAGAATTAAGGCTCAAGCTCCTCCATCTATTCATCTAACCAGAAAACACTGCCAAAAGAAAGCCCTCTCAATGGGGTAAAATTTGGGTAACTGTTCCAATTACAGCCTGGTCGATGCCCATCCACGGAAAAAGAGAAAGTAGGGAAACATTTACTGAGTACCTACTGTGTGCCAGGCATCATGTTGGGTTCTTTAGATGTATAGTTTTTCATTTTACTTTATTTAATTATGGTAAAATACACGTAACACAAAATTTACCACCTTAACCATTTTTAAGCACACAGTTCGGTGGCATTATGTCCATGCATTCACAGGTCATGCACCTACCACCACCATCCAGCTCCAGTTTAGATATTCTTTTTTCTTTTTTTTTTTTTTTTTGTGGGGATGACCAGCCCTGAGCTAACATCTGTTGCCAATCCTCCCCTTTTTGCTGAGGAAGACTGGCCCTGGGCTAACATCTGTGCCCATCTTCCTCTACTTTATATGGGACGCCGCCACGGCATGGCTGACAGGCAGTGCGTCGGCGGGCGCCCGGGATCCGAACTCACGAACCCCGGGCTGCCAAGCACGGACTAAACCGCTGCGCCACCGGGCGGCCCCCAGTTTAGATATTCTTAATTAACATTCTCAACACTAACAGACGTGTCTGCCATGCCCATCAGGTTGTAAGCTCCTGGAAGACAGTCTGACATGCAGGAGGAACTCAAAATACGTTGGTTGACTGAATAAAAGAAGAATGTCAGTATTAACACTTCCATTTTGCAGATAAAGGAACCGAGACTCAAAAGATTCACGTAATTATTGAAGGTCCCAGGGCTAATGAGTAGCAAAACCAGGATCTGAACCCAGAACCAAGATTTGAATCTAAAAGCCATGCCCTTTCTATTGCAGCTACCCGGGCTACTGCAGAAGTCTGCAGAGCGTTCTGATCCCAGGAGTGTTCCAGGGACCTGAGCAGAGTGTAGCCAGTCTGACAGTTAAACGATTACTGCGAAACGTACCGAGTCCCGTTCAGGTTCTGGAAGCTAGTCTAAACTCTCTGGATTACACTCTTACGCTTAGGCAGCAGTAGATACAAAAGCATACCTAATGTCACACTCCTTTTAAGTGTTAACAGGAGAATCTAAGGTCTTCTCAGAGAAAAGCTTTCTTGGACCACAGCATGAAAAAATCCTTTTGTCTGTAAGATCTAACAGCACCTGCAGAAGACACAAATGCACATTCCGGCTGTGACGATGTCAGAGAACACTGCCGGCAGCCGCAGCAGAAGCAGTGGGCATGTTAGTCACTGTCTACCTTCTGCCCAACATGCTCAAATACATGTTACTGATAGCTATTCTAATGCACAGCAGTTTCCCCTCTAAATTTTATTTTCAAAGAACAAAGACATTTACCCATTCATTCACCACTCTCACTGAGCCCTGAGTACTGTGCTAGGCCTGGGTTCAGTGATGGACTCAGCACACTTCTCTTAGTTCTGTCTGTAAGGGGCCCAGAAACATGACAGAGCTCACAACTGTTGCACTGCACTCGGGTACGCAGCCTCCCAGGACTGGCCTGCTTGTGTCTGTACTGAAACAAGCCCATATCTCAGACTAATTTAAATCCCAAACACCTCAAGCCCAGGATGGGAGTATAGTACCGGCTCAGGCAGACGAACTCTTTCAATGGACCCCAGGGGGCGCCAATCAAGGCCCTGTGTGAATACTGAGCAAGTCCCTCTTCTGCCTTGTATCATGGTGTTCATCAGTCTCCTTTGCAAAGTGCCACCTGGTGACCAAATGTGGAACTGCAAGTTTAAACAGAACGGAAGTGCCCACTGAATATGTGCATTTGTGTTTACGCGTGTACACACAGATACATATATGCCTTCATATATATATACGTATAGATACATATATACCTCTATGACTGTGCTCACATTTTTCTTGTAGAAAATATGGTCACAGTGCATATGAGATAATAGGATATCTTACTTCAGTTGTAAATTACTGGGCGATTTTCAACAGTCTATAAAGGGGATTATAATCCATTCATAAGAATAGATAATTAACTTCTTTTTTAAAAAGTACATAACTTGCTAACATTTTCTGTTAGACTCAGGCCTGATCGTTGGTATACAACATCCCAGGTTTGGCCACTGGGAGCTCCTTCAGGTTGGCTTCTGTGGCCTTTTGACATGCCCCCGTCATTTTTTGGCCCTTTCTGGCACCATGAGATATTCCAGTTTCATCTTGTGTTCTTCCGGGCCTATCCCTGGAATCGATCATGTCTCCAAGGAGCCCTGGTTTCTTTTTAGAGAAGTCTACCTTATATCATTTATTCACTAAGCTTTTACTGATGAATACTTGGTCTGTTTCCAGTTTTCACTATTACAAACAAGGATGCAATGAACATCCTCCGAAAGGAATCTTAATAGGGAAAAAAAAGGGAGGTAAAAGAAAAAAAAATTAGGGGCCGCCCGGTGGCGCAGCGGTTTAGTCCGCGCTTGGCAGCCCGGGGTTTGCGAGTTCGGATCCCGGGCGCCCGCCGACGCACTGCCTGTCAGCCATGCCGTGGCGGCGTCCCATATAAAGTGGAGGAAGATGGGCACGGATGTTAGCCCAGGGCCGGTCTTCCTCAGCAAAAAGGGGAGGATTGGTGACAGATGTTAGCTCAGGGCTGGTCTTCCCCACAAAAAAAAGAAAAAAAAAATTAATATGCACAAATGCAGGTTTTACTTAGGGGGAGAAAAACTCCAAATGCCAAAAAATGTGCTTCCAAAGAGAAAGGAAATTATTTTAGAGAATTTATAATTAAAATAGAAAAGCACTCATTTTATTCATTAGCAGACATAATTTTATGCCAAAGAATCAAATCATAGTTACTATGGAAACCAACATCTGGGGTCATATGAATAACTCATTTACAGCACAACATAAACCCCTTTCTTTTATAGATTTTAGGGCTTTTATATTTAAATTTCGGTTCCTTTTTATTTGATGCCTGGTTATTTTCTCAGCTTTCTCTACTTCCTCTCTTCTCAGATATGTAGTGTGTCCAAAACTTACCAGTGGATATTTTTAGACTGGTGATGCTTTAGAACATTTTCTTAGATCAGTGTCAGGGGAGAGCAGTTTAGTCTCTGTTTGAATGCTGGAAAACGAATACAAATTTGCCTGTTTAACCAGCTGCAGCCCTGAGACAGACTATATCGCGCCTGCTGTAGACCAGAACATTAATGAGCTATACTTACAGCGGTAAAACCCCTTTTTCAGTAATTTTCCATCCAATCCTCGTGGGGAGTCAATCACCAGTGTAGAAAGACCAGTGATCACGAAGCTGACAAAATGTGAAAAGACATTCTTTTCACTCAAATCAAAGAGGTGAGGGAGACACCAAGAGTGTGTCACAAGATGACCTTAACACAAAGATGCTCTGTGTTCAGGTTTGGTTACCAAAGGAATCGATCCAAGAAGCCAGTCTATTTATAGACTGTTAACTCCTCTGCTAGGTCCCCTGGCAGAGAGCACACAGGACCAATGTCATGGCTATGTGACATCACGTCTAATGTTGACCTTTTCCAAAATATTTAAGCCCTAGTACGAGTATGCCCAATTAACCACTTCTCTCTGTTCTCCCTAACAGGAGATAAGAAGAGCATGACAAATCCACTCCACTGTAAAATCGCACAGACCTCAGTTAACGACCATCGCAGACCCATCTTCTCCCTCTTCTTATGGTTTGGGTCTTGACTCATATTGTTTGCAAGTACTGAGACCAGGTAACATGTTCAGGACCCCTCTGACATCAAATGCACCTACAGGGTGATGTGTACTGCTTCGATGATAAATGAAACCTGCTCGACTCCTGATTCCCCACTGATAGAAAGCCTTCGCCAAGATACAGGCACCACCCAGCAGGATAAAACACCACCCTGCGCTTCTAAAATAAAAGTCCCTTCCCGAAGATGAGCTGTTTTTAGATACAAAGGACTTGCCTAACACCAGCTCATTTTAAGGAGAGTTATAAGGAAAAAAGAAGTGCTTTTAGCAAAGCAGACACAGTCATCATTTCCCTCCAGCAAGTTGGTAAATAATGACTGATGGTCAGAGAAGCTGCTCCCTTCAGACAAGTGCCCCATTCCAGACGCCTGACTTCTGCATTTCATCTGGTCAGGCGACTCATAACCCAGCTCACAAATAAGAATCCAGTTTTAAGCAACAGATTTTGAGATGCCTGATATGTATATAAAGAATATGCCCAGAGATGTAAGTGCCAGTATCAGTCGAAATAGGTATTTTAAAAATATACAACATATTTTTTTTTCCACAGAAGCATATGAATGTTCTAATGCCACTAAGTGTGTTAGTTTCCTAGTCATTTTTAAATAGAGGCATTTTCAACAGGCTGACTCCGAAGAAGGGCAAGTGGACCAAACTTCCCCATTCCATATTTCAGAAACAAAAAACTGTAAGCTGGTCTTCAAGTTGAAAAACTCCAAGCTGTCCTGCGCCCCCAGTGAAATACACTGACTCGAAAACCATCTGTGTGAGATCCAAGACAAGAGTTGTCAAACCTCCATCTCATATTCCTGGAAGGAAAATATGCTCTGAACTCTACTACACTAGAAATCTCAGCTTTGGCTTGAGAAAAGAATAGTAGTATGAAATACAGAAATAGTTAAGTTTATAGGCCAATCAAATACAGAATCCTAAGCCCGGGTAAGGCCTGTTACTTTGGCTAGGCTACATATGTGCAGATACAGCCCTAGGAAGAAAGCTGTTACTCTGAATCAGTAACCCTAATGAGATCTTATTTTCTTTAGCTAATCATCAGGTATAGAAACCCCATATAATTAAAACAAAATAGCATAAAATAAAAACCTATGGCATATGTCTGACAGTTTCTAAGTTATTAATCTTAAGATCTGTGTTCTGCAGCTAATTGAACGTGGCAACATCTCCTCCATTTTGCCCTGTTAAGCTTCCAAAAGTTTTGAGAGCTCTGACTATTCTTCAGTCACCTTTGAAGCCAAGGTTATACAAACCAATTGAACTACTTTCTCTGGCTTATATGAAAGTCTAAGCTCATTTAAATATTGTACATAATGAAACCTAGAGCTAGAACTATAACTACACGTTCTAGATGGTGAATATCAGAGATAAAACACAAATATCCACAATCCATCACGTTCAGAGTCCAACTCCAAGGTTAACTTATGTCACTGGCTGCTCTCTCGTGCTGTGTTCCATCCTCGTCCCTTCCTTGGCCTCCTGCCTGAGATTTCTGCATCTCTGCCTGTCTGTCACCTATCACCTCTCAGTCCATTCTGGTAAATCTCCACTCCTGGAGCCACATCCTTCAACACCTCCGATCCTCCTATTCTCAGCAACTGCTTCTCTATGGCTCTTCCTCCTCTTACTGATTTCCTGACGCTATGAGACCCTGGGCATGTGATCATTTTTCAGGGCTTGTCAGAGGTGATTCAGTTCATCAAGAATAAGTTGGTGTCCTAGCATTAACCGTAAGCTTTCTGAGACCAAAAATAGTCAAGTTCCAAGTTTAAACACGGTGCAAAGCAAAGATGGTGCAACAGATCATAATTCCCTAAGAAGCAATATATGGTCGTATCTCCTAACATCGTTAGTCTGGCTCCTAGATTTATAATTCTTAGTCTGGTCATTAACACAAGATTCTTTAATCATTAGTTAATAATCTTTCAAGAAAGCACAGCCCCATCATTAAGTGGGAAGTCAAAAGTTCAGCAAGAGGATTTAGTGACTGGCTCCTAACAAATAAATTATGGAAAAGGAAAGATTTATAGTGGATAAACCCGATAGATACCACCTTGACCAAGTGATCAAGGTCGCCATCACCAGTAATAAGTCATGAGCTATCATGGACCTCTGATATGGCGCCATGAGAAGGGCACTTACCTCTGTAGCATTCTTCCCCCAAATCCATAACCCTGGTCTAATCACAAGAAAATATCAGAAAACCCAAACTGAGGGAAGTTCTACAAAATACCTATCCAGTACATCTCAAAATCGTGTCAAGGTCATAAAAAATAAGGAAAAAACCAAGAAACTCACAGATTGGAGGAGATGAAGGAGACAGGACAACCAAAGGTAATGTGGTATCCTGGGCTAGATCCCAGAACTGAAAAAACAACATTAATGGAAAAACTGGTGTAGTCCTAATAAAGGCTTAGTTTTTAAAAATAGTAACACACCTATACTAATTTTTAGTTTAGATAAACGTAACATGGTTATGTAAGATGTTAACATTAGGGGAAGCTGGGTACATAGGAATTCTCTACTATCTGCAAATCTTCTGTAAGTACAAAAAAAATAATTAAAAAAATAAGTTCAGCAAGAGAAATGCTGAGATGAAATGGAAAGCAGAGGATCTCAAAGTGGAAGGTGTAGGTCTTGGCTCTTGTACTACTGGTTGTGTGATTCTAGACAAATCCCAATACCCTACTAAGTCTCTACTTCCTTACCAGTAAATATGCTTAATAATAGCTACCTCATAATTTGTGAGATTAAAGGCTGTCTTAATCAAGTTCCAGCCAGGAAAACAGAAACCACATCAGTTATTTTAATATACAGAATTTAATATAATGAACTGGTTAAACAGGTATTGAAGAACTAAAACATGAAAAGGGGACACTGCGCTGACAGAGAGAGAGGAAATGCAGGAAGCAGCCACCACCTCTAGGGCTGAGGGAGCAAAGGGGAGAGGCTGGGGTTATCAGATCTTAGAGGCCAGGTGAAGCTGGGACTCAGACTTCCCACTGTCCCTTCTCCTCCAGCCCTGCAGGCCCTCTAGTGCCCCCTGTTGGCAGAGCCTCGCAGGGACAGCGGGCAGTGGAGAAATTCGGCAGACAGAGTCCCAGCCCCAGGGCCATGGAGCCGAGTTTAGAGGGTGGTTCCGGGCTGGGAGACAACACCTTAACTGCTAACTGTGAAATAACTTAGACTGTAAATGCTACCCACTGGTACTTATTATTATCATTTCTTCTATTAAGTGCCTAGGCTAACTGCATACTCTCTCTCCTTTTTAAAAAAATATTTTACTGTATTAATTAGCAGAGGATATACACCTTTGGTGTTATCAGCATTTAAAATTTTAATGAATGGAAAATATGGCCAGGGACTACATTCTATTCTATAATTATAGCAACCTTTACTGCAAAGCTCCTTTATCAGTCTGCTTTCTAAAGATAAAGCATATGTCTGATTGATTTCTGTAGTAATCAGGGCTACTATTTTAGTTGATTGGCCTGGTAAGACCACTTTAGAGAATGAAATAAGTGTGCTGCTTAGGGATGCTATTTACATGTAACCAATCATCCAGCTGTTTGACCCAGAAGTCTTTGACTTTTATAGAACAGTTTCATTACAATTTAAGGCCACTACGTATCTCTTTAAAAGCTGAAAAAGTTAACCAAATTTTTCTTTGAAATGCAACACCAATAAGTACAGTTTCCCGTAAGATGGGGCGTACAATGACAACAGGAAACAGAGGTGAGAGTGTGTACACTTAGTTTCGGTATGTTTCAAAGAAATTTCGAGGAAATTCCTACAACACAGATGCTTTAGCTCAATACCAGAGCGGTCCTTTGTGCTCCAGTTTAAGAAAGAGCATTAAACAACAATCTCAATGTTCCAGCGTTTAGTGGCACTTTCCAAGTCAGCAAAGCTCACGTCATAAAGTTCCCTTCTCAGAGCTTCTGAAAGACTATGTCTGCACTTCATTGATCACTTCCCCATGTGTGTATGTGTACCTGTGTCTGATCTTCCTGTGAGATCATAAACTTGAGGGCAAAATCCATGTTAGACTCGTCTTGGTGGCACCCAGAGTGATGAGACCAGCTCATGCAGACGCCAGAAAGGTTATTTGTAGGATGATATCTGAAGAAGATCTTCAGAGGACAGCATGAGCCCACGGTGACTCTCCAGATCTTGAATATTTGCCCCTCAGACTAACTGGCAGGCTGGCACGATTGATGCTCACAAACACCTGAAAGACACAGGCTAACGTGTTTTTTAATAAAGGGTTTGTGGAGCAATGTTTATCAAGTTTAACTAGGAGTTCAGATCCTCTGGTCCTGCTAGTGAGCCGTGTGCAAGACTGGAGAATGAAAATGAAATGATTCAATAAAATGAGGACGACACCAGGAGCTGGAAGACCCAGGTTCTTGCCTCGGTTCTCGCACTTATTGATAAGTGAGACCTTGGGTGAGTAATTTAACGCTCCTGGGCATCAGTTTCCTCATCTGTAAAATGGGAATTACAGCCCTTGTCTAGCCCATAGGGCGATTAAGATGGAATAAAAAATGTTTTAAAAATCATACAGTGCTATGAAAATATAGGTGATCATTAGGGATCATTAGTGATTATCATTAGTGATAATGTTATCTTCTTTAAAGAATTCTACCTGTAATGCCTTTTTGAATACTTGGAAAAAAGAACGTACAAATGAAATATCAGCAATGAGATAAGTATCTCTTATCTAGGAGTCCCAAAGCACTTGGAGTAAATACAGTCAGGATACATCTCACTTTGTTGTGACCCAGGAGAATTATTGTCAATCTGCCACATACTCTATTGGAATTTAACCTCTTGGGAACAGCAAACTCCCCTGGAGACATATAAATTCTTAGCATAGTGACTGGAAGGCTCTTTGAGATTCTCAGTTTATGATTAGAAGGAAATGGAAGACACTCTCTAAAGTAAAATGAGGGTTCAGCAAGCTCGCCTTTGATCTGTTGTGGCCCTGGTGGTCTAATATACGTGACTTCTGCAGTGCGATCCAAAACAATCACGAGCGGATGGAGAAAAGAAAGCACAGGGCTGAGGCGAACAGCTTCTGTCCCGCAGTGAGACCCGCGCACCTGCTGCTGGGGGGCTGGGATTAATGACTGGCTGAGGGCTGCCGACGCAGAAGCAACGCTGACCTGCCACCCCTCCCACTGCCATGTGCACACGCAGCATCTGTACCTGCTGGTGGTCCACGTCCACAAACAGGGGCTCCCGGGGCTACGTGGAGACCAAGCCTCAGAGAAGCACCGGCACATCTACGAACTGCTCCTCCTTTCCAAGACATATTCTTTTTTTTTAAGTCAGGTTTATTGAGATATAATTCACATCCCGTAAAACTCACCCTTTTTAGCGTACAGTTCTATGAATTCTGACAAACACATACAGCTATGTAACCACCATCACAATCAAGATACAGAACGTTTCCATCACCCCCAAAGCGTTCCTTCATGCCCTTTTGTAGTCAACTCCTGCCTCCACCCCCAGTCCCTGGCAATCATCCACCTGTTTCCTATCCCTATAGTTTTGCCCTTTCCAGAATGATAAGACACATTCTTTACAATGCTTAAATAAAATAGCCAGAGGCCTCATTCAGCTCGCACAGATCACCGTGCGTTCAGCTGCCACGTGAGCCTCCCGTGTATATTAGGAGACAAGAGCCAGGGTCTGATGGGTGGGAAAGGCAGCAAAATTGACCAGTGTGAGACGACTCTGCAAGCTCTACTGAAGGCACACGTGTCTTAGTGAGAAGTGAAGCGGCTCTTTTAAATCCAAAGACAAAGACCATTTTTTTGTTTTGGTGAAGAAGATCGGCCCTGAGCTAACATATGTGCCCATCTTCCTCTACTTTATATATGGGACGCCACCACAGCAGGGCTTGATGAGCGGTGTGTAGGTCCGCGCCTGGGATCTGGGCTGCGAACCCAGGTCGCTGAAGTGGAGTGCGGGAACTTAACCACCATGCCACTGGGCCAGCCTCAAAGACTTCATATTTTAAATTGTCTGTCTATAAAGGGGGCCAGTGGCATAGCAGTTAAGTTCACGTGCTCCGCTTCTGGTGGTCCAGGGTTCGCAGCTTCAGATCCCAGGTGGGGACCGACGCACTGCCTGTCAAGCCATGCTGTGGCGGCGTCCCATATAAAGTAGAGGAAGATGGGCACGGATGTTAGCCCAGGGCAAATCTTCCTCAGGAGAGAGGAGGATTGGCAACGGATGTTAGCTCAGGGCTGGTCCTCCTCACACACAAAAAATTGTCTATACTATCCTGGTTCCCTCTTCCACAGTTGTATAGTACTAGACATAACTAGATTTCCTTCCAGTTTAGATGAACTCTCTTCTTTAAAAGGAAACATAAATTACTATGGCTGAAACAATATAGATTAATAGGAAAATTCTGTTAAGCTAAAAAGCTTGAGTTTCCAGAGAATGTTCTTCCATCCAGTCAGATTAGGCTCGGCTTCTCAGTGAGTTATTTTGTGTCTAGCAAAATACTGAGGTTTTACTGAATTCTGCAAGAATCACTCAAGAGGTTCCTGCACAACTTCAGGTTAGCATAAAGGAAAGTGCAGAGACTGTATGAATGCAAAACAGGGACAATTAAGAGCCCCATGGCAAACCCAGAGTGAGGGAAATTGCAAATTACTTTCTAGCCCAACACATCATATTATTTTGAAAATATTTTTAAATTTTTACAGAAGGAAAATTCTTGTCCTGTAATTTCGAAGCCTAAATTATATTGCTTACTCATTCCCTTTCCACTCTATGTAATAAATTATATATTACATCTCATATTATATATATATATATGGTTAGTTATCAAATTTTGAGATATAGTTTGGAGAAATGTAGAAAATTTAAAGTCAAACAGTGCTTCCCAGCTCCCATCTGCTCAGATTTGAAAATCTGAAGAAATGAATATACAGACCTGTGGTAGGCCTCCCAGTCAACCTGACAGAATAAACATGCCTCTTTACCTCTGCTCCCTTCTGAATTCCCACTGAAACAATGGTAAAAGGATTAAAAAGAAGAAAAATGTGAAACCACAAGGACAGAGAATAGGAGAGGAAATGGTAACAAAAAATTGGAAGCTGAAACACACATAGACAAGTGGAAACTGATTTAGGAGGGCAGAAAAGGCTCAAGTCTCAAATGGCAGAAACATTCATGCCCAGAACCCCAGAAAGACTTAGGAAGTGGAGGCAGCAAGTCCTCCAGGTGGGGTGTAGTGAGGCTGGAAAGAGGAGACTGGGAAAGTCTGAATGAAAAGCATTTAGACTCTGAGATCTTTTCCCAGACACCATGTGGCCAGGAGATCACCTGTCCCCTCTCTAACAGAAGACTGGATTTCTCCCCAAGAGTAAATCAGAGGGCTGTCCCAGGGACACCGGGCACAGCTGAGGGCGAGGGAGCTCTTCTGAAAACAGGGCTAAGTCCAGGTCTCCACACCGAGGCTTGGTGAGACCTCCTCAGCCCCTTCCCCGCTCATCTTCCAGGACACTGGCAGTCAGACCCACTACCTACTCCCCTTGGCCCCCACCCCCAGGCTGGACATGAGTGGAGTCCTCACTGGAGAAACCAGATACGGTCACCTGATTTATGACAAAGGCGATGCTCAATGCAGTGGGGAAAAGGATGGATGGTCTTTTCAATAGTCAGTGCTGGGTCAATTTAAAAAAAAAGAAAAAGAAAAAAAAGAACCTTGGCCTCTACTTCACACCATACCCAACAATCAATTCCAGATGGATGACAATCCTAAATATGAAAGGTAAATCAACGCTATTGGAAGAAAACCAGAGCATCTTCATGATTTGATATTGGAAAGATTTCTTAAATAGGATATAAAAAGTGCTACCATATAAGAACAAAATGGATAAAGTGGACTATATTAATATTTAGAACTTCTGTTCAATTAAAGATACCATTAAGACAGTGAAAAGGCAAGAACACACTGGGAGAAGATATTTGCTATATATTTATAAGAGAAAGGACTCATATTTCCTTATTATTTCCTTACTAAGAAAGAAAAAGGGAATAAGCCAATAGAAAAACTAGATAAGCTAATAGAAAAGATTTGTACTGACACCTCACAAAGGAGGAATCCAAATGGCCAATAAACGTATGAAAGATGCTCCACCTCATGAGTCATCAGGAAAACTAATTCTACACGCCCACCAGAATGGCTAAAATGAAAAAGATGGAAAGCACTAGGTGCTGGAGGCTCCAAGCCAAGCCCTGCTGGTGGGAATAAAATGGGTATAACTGCTTTGAAAACTGCTTAGCAGTATCTACTACAGCATACTCTGTGCCCTAGCAATGCCACTTCTAGGTATACTCCTACAATGCATACATATATGTATGCATATAAATACACAGAAGGAATGTTCACAGCAGCACTATTCATAATAGCTAGAATGCCAAATGCCCATAAAAAACTGGGTAGATAAACTGTGGTATATTCACACCTGGAATACTAGACCACAATGCAAATGAACAGTCACAGTCACGTGCAATGAGATAAGTAAGTCTCACAAACATTCTGAGTGAAAAGAATGAGACAGAAACGGGTGCATGTTGCACGGTTCCACTTACACAAACCAAACCAGGAGAGAAGTCAGGACAGCAGTTACCTGGGGGCAGAGGAAGTGACTGGAAGGGGGTACCAGGGGAGCTGTGGGGGCTGGCCATGCACTATTTCTTGATCTGGATGCTGGTCACAGAGGTGTGTTCACTTTATGAAAATCAACTGTACGTGTATGATTTGTCACCTTTCAGTATATCTGTTATACTTCAATAATTATCATTTTCAAAAAGGACAAGCCAGCTCTATGTAAATGGATCTAGAATGATCTCCCAGATATACTATTCAATTAAAAAGCAAGGGCAGAAGAGTGTACAGGATGTGTAGCAACGTGCCTCCGCCCCCTCACAGGTCTGTGTTCCCATCCCCCGGCTGCTGAGAATGTTGGTCACAAACAGCCATGGCTGCTCCTTCACCAGGAATTGGGAACTGGAGCCACCTGGTCCAAGAAAGTCCTCCTGATTCCTCCTTCATCATACCTCCCTAGGGCAGCCAACAGCCAGTGACTCACTGACAGCGGGGTGCAAAAAGCCAGCCTCCTTACCTCTAGACGGGGCCACTCTGAGGTACATGTTGTACTCCAAAGCTTTCCCAAGGGACCAGGCTGAAGCAAGTCTCTGCCAAGACCACATTGTTGCTTAGTGTTGCTTCCCTGCCCCATCTGGCTTCTGTTATCCTCCTTCTCCAGAGAGCATTCCTTCAATAACTAGCTTTCACAAAGATCTCCATCTCAGGTTTCCTTCCAGAGAGCCTGACCTAAGCCAGTTGGTCCCAGAAGTTGCCTAAGGAAGTGGACTCTGCAGGAGGAATTTTGGGGGTGGGTCACCCACCAGCCAGTTGGCAATGAGGACCCACCCCTGGGGTGATGGACCCTGGCATGCCGTAGGAGTGCGACACACGGCAGGGGATACGCTGGCTGGTTGACTCTCTCTGGTACAGGAGCCACAGGAGAAACGGTTACAATAAGGACTATGGAATCAGGCGGCTGTCAAGAGCCATCCATTCATTGAAAAGGGAAAAGACAGTCTCAGATACAGCAACCAACCCTTTAAAGTCAAGTATGACAGTCAGCCAGCCTCCTTTGGCAGTTTGTAAAGACACTCATCTCCTGCAGGCACGGGACCTAATTGTAAGGAATGGCAGAACTAAAAAGAAGGCTGAACTCTCAGCCCAGTGAGTCTACTAAGCCAAAGTCAGGGCCTGATGGGGAAGGAGTGAACTCAGGCTTGAGACAAGGATGTCTGTGTTTATTTACCTGAGAACCATGAACTCCAGATTCCCTGGGCCTGCAAAGTGGCCGACTCCCTCTCCCTGGAAGACAGCTGAATCCCCCTTGCTCCAAGGCTACCCACCAGTCTCAAACAAAACAAGCACCTTCTAAGATAGTGCTCGCCCTACACAGGACCTGCCGCCATCTTCCCTCCTGGCCACCAGATCAAAATCGGGGTCAAATCTCAGTATCATCAACTGGGGCCTGTTAGGCCCGCTAGGAGATGAGGGAGTTATTATGCCAAAGATGCTAGGAGGCCAGGCTAACCATGCACTGGCAGGAACTGGAAGTATGTGTGGGAGTGGGTCCTGAGGGTGCTGGATCAAGGGGTGTGGAATATAAAACTGGATGAGGGAGAGCCTGTTGATACGAGGATATCCTCTCATGACACAGAGCTGGCACCTTGGCAAGGGCCTGGAGCTAATGTGAAGTGGTGGGGAGAGGCTCTTGGGAGCTTGGAAAAGCAATGGACCCCACTAAATGATTCCGGAGCTGACACAGCAGTCTTTAGAAGAAAAGATCAAAAGACTTAGAGGAGCAGGCGTGCTAGAATGGGCCCGCCACATAAATCCGGAAAACCCATTAGCTGCCTCATCCTTTGGGAGGGCCCGGAAGACACTGTGATCACTAAAGCCTGGATTTCTGCCTCTTGTATCAGGGCCCCCCTCTTCATTCCTACTGCTACCTGAGATCGCCTCCCATCAAATCTCACGTGGACAACTGGTTCCCCTTTATCTGTTCTCACAACCCAACAATCCACCTTCTACTCAGTCGTCTGAGTGATCTTTCAAAATGTGTACTATAGGGGCCAGCCCGGTGGAGTAGTGGTTAAGCTTGTGCTCTCTGCTGTGGCGACCCAGGGTTCGCAGGTTCGGATCCTGGGCATGGACCTATGCACTGCTCATCAAGCCATGCTGTGGCAGGCGTCCCACATAAAGTAGAGGAAGATGGGCACAGGTGTTAGCTCAGGGCCGGTCTTCCTCAGCAAAAAAAAAAAAAAAAAAAGAGGGGGATTGGCAGCAGATGTTAGCTAAGGGCTAACCTTCTTCACACACACACACAAATGTGTACTACAGGACTCTCAGTTTCAAACCCGTTAGTGGTTCTCATGCCACCAGGATAGAAGCCCAAAGCTGGCAGGAAGACGCCATGGTCCCGTGGTCTAGGCCTGGGTCCACAACCTTATCTCTTACTGTGTCTCCCCCACCCTCTGGACCCTACACTTCAGCTGCGCTGAACCATCTGCGGCACACAGACCTCACCTTGGTTAGACGCCTCTGTGCCTTTGCTCATCTGCCCCTCCTCCATGTTCATGGTTTCTGGCTACAGGATAAGTTCCTGTGGGCAAGGATTGCATTTTATCTGTCTTTGTATCTCTAATGTTTAAGCTGAGCCTGGAGTATCACAGGTGTTCAGTAACATGTTAAATGAAGGAATGATTGAATGAGTCCATCCGTCAGTGATTTGTGTAATAGGGAGAGGGTTAATGATCAACAGTCGGTATGGCCTAAAGATTATTAAAGAAAACTACTTTCTCAAGTAGTATGGAAACCAGACTAAGAACAGAAAAGAAGGTATTTCCTCCTCCTCCTTCTCTGCTTTCTTCTCCCAGTACTTAGTTTTATAATCTAAATTGATTTTGAAATATTTTTTTGAGGAAGATAGGCCCTGCCCTAACATCTGTTGCCAATTTTCCTCTTTTTCTTTCTTTCTTTTCTCCCCAAAGCCCCAGTACATAGTTGTATATCATAGTTATAGAGTTGAGCTGTTTTATGTGGGACGCTGCCTCAGCATGGCTTGATGAGCGGTGAGTAGGTCCATGCCCAGGACTTAAGCACTATGTCACCAGGCTGGCCCCTGATTCTGAAATTCTTATATAGAGAAGGTAACCTGCTAGGTCAACAGCCATTAAAAACCGTTCCTGTTCCTCATTCATTTCCAGCAAAGTTTCTTCTCCAGAGAATTTTTT
This sequence comes from Tapirus indicus, assembly GCA_031878705.1. Classification (NCBI taxonomy): domain Eukaryota; kingdom Metazoa; phylum Chordata; class Mammalia; order Perissodactyla; family Tapiridae; genus Tapirus; species Tapirus indicus. The sequence goes on from CM062932.1 coordinate 54,997,372, forward strand.
CCCTTTCTCTCATAATTTCAGGTTACATTGCAACTCCTTTCTATAGCTTTAATCCATAAAACTATACCTGAAATCTACACACCAGACAGATAAAACCATGATCCCCATCTTACATCTCAAAGCAACGCAGTAGATCTAATATACAGCGTCCTACTTGACTAACCTCAGCCAATGCAGCATCTTCAGCTAAAGAAAGGAGCAAACTTAGTTGATGCTTTTTGCATTAAGAAAAAAAATCTACACGGGAGTTTCAAACTATCTTCCCGAAGATACTTATTAGTTACAAAGGGAAAGATGGCAACTCTACCATGGAGAAACGCATGGGGAATGACACCGCGGTAGAGCTGTCATTTAACAAAGTAATACAGATGTGATCAGGGTCAGCACAGGGAGGACATCTTGGGTGCTGGCAGGGTTCCGTTTCTTGATCTGGGTGGTGGTTACAAGGGTGTTTGTTTACAGTTTCTTTAAACTGTAGATATATGGTTTATACACTAATATATAAATATCTCACAATTCACAATTAAAAAGTGAAAAGAAAAAAACAATAGAAAGTGAATTAAAAGCAGCTGTTTCTTGTTTTTAAAAAAGAAAGTTAAAAAAAAATGGTGGAAGACGTGGAAGCAACCCAAGTGTCCCGTGACTGATGATTGGATAAAGAAGATGTGGTATGTATATACAATGGAATACTACTTAGCCATAAAAAAAGATGAAACTGTCCCATTCATAACAACATGGATGGACCTGGAGGGTATTATGTTAAGTGAAGTAAGCCAGAGAGAGAGAGACAAACACTGCATGATTTCACTCATTTGTGGAATATAAACTAACACGGACAGAGAGAACTGTTTCGTGGTTACCGGGGGGCAAGGGGGAGGGGGTATGGGCACAAGGGGTTAAGGGACGCATTTATATGGTGACTGACAAACAATAATGTACAACTAAAATTTCACAATGTTATAAACTATTAAGACATCAATAAATTTAAAAAAAAATCAAAAAAAATATAACAGTGGGGCCGGCCCAAGGATGTAGTGGTTAAGTTCGTGCGCTCCGCTTTGGCAGCCGGGTTTCACAGGTTCGAATCCTGGGTGTGGACTGACGCACTGCTCATCAAGCCATGCTGTGGTGGCATCCCACATACAAAATGGAGGAAGATGGGCACAGGTGTTAGCTAAGAGCCAATCTTCCTCAGCAAAAAGAGGGAGATTGGCAATAAATGTTAGCTCAGGGCCAACCTTCCTCACCAAAAAAAAAAAAAAAAAAAAAAGTATAACAGAAATTAAGTATTATTCTTTTTCTTAAGCAAAATTCAAGTACTGACTAAAAGCTTCCTGGCTGAATGCAAGCATAGCTTGTACTGCTCTGTGGTTTAAGATAAAATGTAATGCGATAAGTGGAGGAAGATTACTTTAGAGGAAAATTAAACAGGTGTAAAACTGGATCTTGTGTCTTAAAAGCTGCTAAATAAAGAGCATTCTTGAAAATTAAAAAAAAAAAAAAAAAAACGGTGGCGGGAACAGCCATATCAACTGATCTGACTTCTGGAACACCGCTTCTCGTCACCCGGCCGCAGGGTGAAGTGGAGCGGTGCTCGGTGACTCGGCTCACTGGCCTCTGTCCCACTGCCACCTGCTCACACCAGTGGGGCCCCTGTCCATATGATGATCCATCTACTACAGAAACCCAACTCCATAAAACAGAGATCTCAAGGCAGAAAACTTCTAGAATAGAAGCCACATAAAAATTCCCTTTACAGGACCAAGTAGCAAATGCCTGGACACAACTAGCTTCCAAAGTTGTCTTTTTTATGCTATAATTTACTTTCTAAAGGTGTAGTTAACTTTACACATACTGTCAAGTCTCATATTTTATGCTCTTATCTACCTAAAAAAAAAAATCCATCCTACTTTCCGTATAAAAGTGATCTGCTTTTTCATGTTATCTCTGGAATCAAGAGACAGTTGAAACTAACTTGTGAATAAAATCTACAATCTGGTTATATTTTCTCAGTATTTGGAAATATGACTATGATGTTATCTGCACACTGTAAAATGGTCTTTGTTTACATAATCCGTATTTATTCACTAAGTGTCAGGAAGCAAATTTCCCTCGACAAGAAAGGCATTTAAAATAATTTCTTCATCTTTATTAAGGATAAAAAGTAACATAAGTGGAATAAGTTTTTTTGGTAAGAACATAAAAACAAGTTAAATTTCAAAATTGAAGACCTATAATAATTTCACTTACATAATTTTCTAAAACTGAATAATCCTTTCTTCCCCAGCCTGATACTGGTGTGCACGTATGCCTTCGAAACTGGATGTAATACTCATGTTCACAGCAGCATTATTCACAACAGCCAGGAGGTGGAAGCAACCCAAGTGTCCATCAATGGATGAATGGATAAACAAAATGTGGTCCCGCACACAATGGGATATTATACAGCTTCAAGAAGGAAGGAAATTCTGACACATGCTATAGCATGGATGAACCTTGAAGATATTATGCTAAATGAAATAAGCCAGTCACAAAAAGACAAATACTGTAAGATTCCACATATATGAGATTCCTAGAGTAGTCAAATTCATACAGACAGAAAGTAAAAGGGTGGCTGCCAGGGGCTGGGGGAGGGGGATGGGGAGTGAGCGTTCAATGGGGACAGAGTCTCAGTTTTACAAGATGAAAAGGGTTCTGGAGATTGGGTGTAAAACAATGTGAATGTACTTACTACTGAACTGTACACTTAAAATGGTTAAGATGTACACTTTATGTTATGTATATTTTGTCACAATTTAAAAAAAAACCTGAAAGTAAAAGAAAAGGCTGAGAAGATCTCTTATGAACCGAGCAAGAGGTCCCCTCTGGGTAGAGCCTAGAAGCAGGGAGGCACAGGTTACAAGAATGCTATTTAAAAAATCCTTAAAACAGTATGGGGACTCCTCAAAAAAATTAAGAATAGAAACTACCATACGATCCAGCTATTCCACTGCTGGGTATTTATCCAAAGAACACGAAAACACCAATACGTAAAGATATGTGCACCCCTGTGCTCATTGCAGCATTGTTCACAATAGCCAAGACTCGGAAGCCACCTAAGTGCCCATCAAGGGACGAATGGACAAAGAAGATGTGGTATATACACAATGGAATACTACTCAGCCATAAGAAACGATGAAATCCAGCCATTTGTGACAACATGGATGGACACTGAGGGTATTATGCTAAGCGAAATGAGTCAGAGGGAGAAGGTCAAAAACCGTATGATGTCACTTATAAGCAGAAGATAAAAATGACAACAAACAAACACACAGAGACAGAGATTGGATTGGTGGTTACCAGAGGGGAAGAGGGGAGGGAGGAGGGCAAAAGGGATGATTAGGCACATGTGTGTGGCTATGGACTGTAGTTAGTATTTGGGTGGTGAACATGATATACATACATCTATGCAGAAATAGAAGTATAAGGATGTACACCTGAAATTTATACAATGTTATAAACCAATGTTACTGCAATAAAAAATAAACTTAAAAAGTAAAAAATAAAAAATCCTTAAGTAAAACTGTCTGTAAAGCCCTAAACCATTTAAAAGTATGATTATTCACTCCCTAGTTTAGCTCTTTTATAGTCTTCATTCCTTTTACTCCCAGGTTGTTACAAAGCAGACCACGTCCACACTGAATCTACTGTCTCTAAAGGTGGGTCACTGCACGGTGACACTGACAGGATGAAGCTCCCTGGCTCCATGCCTTACCATGCTTATTCCGATTTTTTTGTCATTCTCCACAAGCCCCCAACCTCTTCTTAGTACATATCCCAACCCCACCCAGCAGATCACACCCTTCCTGTAGTTCACTAAAAAAAATTAAAGCCATTATTTTATGAACTTCCTTAATTTTCCTACTTCTATATATTCTCCTAGACCTATTTCCTTCCTCTGCTCAGCAGTAGTCCCTTCTCTATTTTTTAAGAAAATTAAAATGCTTTTAATTGAAAAATGAAAATATATTCATTTGGGAAAATTTAAACAACACAGAAGACAATGAAGTAAGAAGTAAGCCCAAGATGTAGCCATGATGAGGCTCCCCTCACTGATGTAGCCCAAGAGTTGCCATGGCGACAGGTTAAAATGCTTTGTTCTCTTATGTATTTTTATGCACAAATGCATAATGTACACACACACATATATTGTTATACACTGTTATTTTTATCAGAAATGAAATCAGACTCTACATTATATATAGCAACTTGCTTTTTTCAGTAAAGGATGTGGTCATAGACATATTGTCATCTCAGTGGATACAGATCTACTTTATTTTTGACTGAGGATCAGCTCATAGTATAGACACACTGTAATTTATGTCACAATTCTTGCCTGATGTGTGAAAACCCACACATTTGCTGTCCAAAGTGAATTAGCATTGTAGTAGAATATTGAGAGCAGAGGAGACACACAGGAGTATGTTTTTACTCTATATAGAGATTTGGAGAAGTGAAATAGATGGGCCACAGGTAAAAATTTAATAAATATTGCCAAACTGAATGCCAAAAACAGTTGTAGTATAATTATAAATGAAGAAGGAAAGAAGATAGCATGCAAAAGGCAAAACCCCCAATCTAACACACACACGCACGCACACACGCACGCACATACACAAAAAAGAGGCCTGTTCCCACCATGGGCTTTAGGACCGTGCTATGGACTCAATTGTGTTTTCCCCCAAATTCATATGTTGAAAACCTAATCCCCAATGTGACTATATTTGGAGATGGGGCTTTGGAGAGGTAATTAGGGTTAGATGAGGTTATAAAGGTGGGCCCCTCAGGATGGGATTAGTGGCTTTATAAGAAGAGGAAGAGGGAGAGAGAGAGATCCTTCTCATTCTGCCACGTGAGGACACAGCAAGAAGACGGCTGTCTGCAAGCCAGGAAGAGAGGTCTCAGCAGAAACCACCCCTGCCAGCACCTTGATCTTGGACTTCTCAGCCTCCAGAGCTGAGAAATGAATATCTGTTGTTACCCCCAGTCTATGGTATTTTGCTATAGCAGGCTGGGCAGCCTAAAACAGGCTCCGAGGCAATGGATACCAGGATACTTGTATTGTATCCTACCCAGTGACACCGGGGCCCGGGCAAACAAGTCTACCGACAGCACACATGCAGAGCACCCGGTTTAAGTGGTAGCTGTCGCACATAGGCGGCTCCTCAGTGTCTTCTGCCGTAATCTCTCCCTTTTCCTCAACTCGTCCTGCCCACAGTTCTTGAATCTGCACCATCTTTACATTTTAACGCCACTATCCTATTTCAGGCACTTTGTATCTCGTTAACTAAAATAAACTACTACCTAACTGGTCTCCTTATCTCCTGTCTTTCTGATTCATTCTCTACACTGTGAGATGATTTAAAGAGCTACCTTTCTAAAAGGCAAGAGAAATCACAATAGTTGTCATTTTTTGAATCCTTAAAATATTCCTGCAAGATAGGTATTTTTATAGATGGGGAAACTGAGGCTCAATGATGGCCACACCTTAACCAATACCACAAAGCTAGTCAGTGGCAAAGCCACTCACGACTATGACTTTTTCTATTGCCGTGTATTCTCAGTACAATATTCACAGCCCTTCAGACATGAGCCCAATTTGTCTTTCCAACTTCATCTCCCACCAACATCCCCCATGATCCAGTCCTTACAGTCTACTCACCATGCTGAAAACTCAGCGCGCACTTTTGCATCTCTGTGCTTCCTCGAATTGCTTGTTAACTCTGCCTTAATAACCTTCCTGACCTCCACCTGGGAAATCCTGCTCATCCCTCCAGGTTCAAGGAGTCATCTCTCAGAGCCAGTGCCCGGGGGAGGGCATCCCCACTCCTCGGCGCTCTCAGAGCACTCGGCCCTGCCTCACTCGTAGAACTCACCATAGTTCACCACAATCAGGGGCAATCTGCCTACCCCACTATGCTGCAAGCTCCTCAGGGAAGGGGCCAAGCCTTTTTCATCTCTGCATTTCCAGTTGCTAGCACAGTGTATGACTCATAAATATGTCCTGAATGAATGAATGAATGGCACCATGACTGACACAAAGCTCTACAGGTGCAAACCTCTACTTCACAAATGGATATACTGTCAAGTTCCTTTAAATAATGTGCTCTCCCTACACACACATGTGAGTAAAGGGTTCAATTTACAGAAACTGGATTTAAGTACAACTTTTGGGTATTTCTCATTAGAGGAAAGAGAAAAGCCCAGCTGTGTGCACCCTGGTTCTTAAGGCCAGCTGTGCAGCCCTGGCTGCAGGCAGCATGAGGAGGAAGAAGCCGTGTCAATGGGGCCCACACAGGATGATGTGGAGTGTTAGGGGCTCAACTAAAACTTAGCTACTTTCCTCTAAGATGAGAGGAGAGATCTGAACTCAGGTAGAGTCAAGGTATCACATGATATTCTGACCATCCTAAGTTCACTAACCTTCTAAATAACTTAGAGTTTTAGCCATAATTTACCTTGACAAAACAAGATCTAACTTAATAAAAGAGCAAAAAGTCAGCATCAGTTCTTCCACCACCTAGGAAGGGGAGGAATGGTCTTTATTTAACATTTTATAGCTGTGATGTACAAACACAATGGTCTTAGTTCCTCTATACAGGGACCAGAGCAGAGAGACCTTCAGAAGCCCTGTTTGCTAATTAAGACAGTTCCTTAAAAACCAGTGAATACAGGCCAGCCCCACTGTGTAGTGGTTGGGTTCGGTGCGCTCCACTTTGGCAGCCTGGGTTTGTGGGTTCGCATCTCGGGCACAGACCTACACCACTCATCAGCTATGCTGTGGCAGCGACCCACATACAAAGTAGAGGAAGACTGGCACAGGTGTTAGCTGAGGGCTAATCTTCCTCAAGCAAAAAAAAAAAGAGGAAGATTGGCAATGGATGTTAGTTCAGGGCAAATCTTCCTTAGCAAAAAAGACAAAAAAAACCCCAGTGAATATTTTTTCCACCCAGAACTATTAGTAGCTGCAGAAATAACCAACCTGAAAGGTTAGCAAGTGTAGCCAACATTACTCTGTTCTGTGCTTCTTTTCATCCAGCAATTCCAAGGCATTTTTCAGCATTACATTCTCGTGGAGTCAGAACTTTCCGCACTTTACAAATGGGTAATTTGAGAGCCTGAGTGATAGACTTGCCAAGGTCGCAAAGAGTCTAACTCTGAGGTGTAAATAAAACTTGAACTCTCGATTCCAACCTCTCTTCAACCATCTTTCTATATATACACACACTCTAGTTCTTTAAATCTGACCCTTAAGATTTGCTAATAAATTTGACATAGCTGGATTATCCTAAGTGGTAGAGCAGCAGTGCTCCAGTTAAAACTACAGGCTGTGTGACAGCAATGTGGAACGATACTCTTTTTAGTCTGATCCTTCAGAAATGACAGGCGATACCACAAGTCCCACAAACCAAGAAGTCTACGGCATATTTTAATCTAACAATTTATTTCGACATAGTTCATCCCCATCTTCATTCTCTCAGGAAAGAGGAGCTGTTCTTGCCTCGAGCTGCCGGATGGCCTTAAAAGGCTGCTCTCTTTCCTCTGCAACCTGACACTCAGTTACTGACACCGGGGGTGTGTTACTAGAGAGAAGTCAGTCCTTCAGAACTAAAGCTACAAGTCAGTCTTCAATCACTGGGCCTTCCCCTCAACAAGGTGATGTGCAGCAATGGCAAAACGCAGAGGTCAGCTCAGCAGATTGAATTACACACCAAATACGCACTCTCTCCAGAGAGACTCCAAGAGAGCAGTCACTGCCACTCAGCTGACTCTCAGATCTCTCTCCATATCTCACAAACTGCACTCAAGCAGACTACAGACAGGATGTGGGCAGAGTTCAGAGCACACCTGACCTGACCAGCAGAAAGGGCAGAGGGCCTCAGGCTCTGGAGCTGCGCTGCGGGGTTCGAATCCTGATTCAGTCACCTACAGGCTTTGAAACCTTTGTTTAAATTCTCTGCACCTCCTGTTCTTCATCTAACAAATGACGGCCTTGCTCTTTAGGGTGTGAGGACAAAATGAGATAACACACACGAAGAGCTTAGAATAACCAGGCCTGGCAAACAGTTAATGCTCAATAACTGTTGGCTATTCTTGTTATTAAACATATGTGGGGGAAAAAAGGGAAATGTGCTAGATTTATTCTGTAGGTATACAGGAAACACAGTACTAGACATGATCCGTGATTGGTTGAATTGGCAGATGCGGAACCCGCAGATATGGAGGGCTGACTAAGGGATTTAAGCGTCCGTGGATTTTGGTATCCACGGGGGAGAGTGGCGGTCCTGGACCCAACCTCCGGCAGATACTGAGGGATGACTGTACTATATTTCCATCTACCTATTTGAAGTTACTCTGATTTGCTTTCTTAAGACGAAATTATGATGTCTTTTGAAAACATCTGCTCTCTACAACACAAAGCATATTAATGGTTACTACATAAAAACAACAAAAAGGCCAATGTTGATGCTCCTTTGGGAAAAAGCCTCAAACTTAAGGTCAAGGCTGCTCTCCAGCGTTTCAGGAAGAGCTCAGTCATTCACAGGCTCACAGGGAAGTGTAAACAAGGCGATTAAACTTTGGGAAAATTTGTCAGCCAACACAAACTTCAAAATGAACCTCAAGAAGCATTTACTTGTTTTAAAATCATCTTCATGGCCTGAAAAGGTCAAAAATTAAATATATATATATATATATATATATATATATATATATATATATATATATAAATTATTCTGACCCCAGCAGAGAGAAAAAAGAAAGGAAGACACTGAAGCAAACAGCAAGTCCATGTAAGAAGAAAGGGCCATTTTCAAGCATGTGCTGACTCCCAGTGAGTGAGGAGAAATTCTTATCTAGTTCTATCAGAAAAAAAAGATCTTTCTACTCTAATTGCTAACGTAGTAGTAGCAAAACCAAAGAGTAGACATTTGATAAGCATTAGTTGGCATAACTGAATTTGAAGCAGAAAGGACTTGGTATTTTGAGAAGCACTTCAGGACTAAGAATTGGAAGAGGGGTCACTCCAGAAGAAAGGAAGAAAACAATGAAAACCCACCAACAATAAAAAATGTTTTTTAATTAAAGCTCAAGATCGAAGATCGTCACCAGATTAATCTCCCTAATGAAACATAACAATTTCTCCAGGTCGCCTGTCTGCCTAAAATCTTCGATATTCCTTGTAGCCTACAGGAGAGAGCTGAAAACCTTTTGAGGTAGCAGAGCCCCACCTGCCTTTCCAATCTTGCTTCACCATCAGGAAACGTCCACTCCCGCCAGCCTGGCTTCCTTATTTGCTCCGGGGAGGAACAAACCATGCTCATGTCAGCTCTGGATCCCCAGCGCCTACCACAGTCCCTGGCACACAGGGACTGTGTAAATGTCTGCTGATTCAACAACTCAAATGCTTGCGGCCTGCTCTCTGTGCCTCACTCTGAGAAAGCCCCTTTCCTACTCGGCCAGGGAAGACGTACCCATGCTCCAAAGCCTTGCTCAACTCCCTCCACCTCTTCTCAACACCAGCAGGAGGCAATCCACCCTCGCATTCTTCTCTCCCGCTCTCAAGTCCTACAGAATCCAATCACTTCAGACCTTTACTGCTATTTAAACATTTCCTGTTCATATGTTTTGTCTGCCCCACTAAACTGGGAGTTTCTAGAGGAAGGCAGAATATTGTGAAGCAATGAGAAGCAGCGGGAAGGTTGTTGATCTGTGGCCAGGCAGACCTAGTTATGTAACTTGGGGAAAACTTTACATAAAACACTTAGAACAGTGCCTGGAACACAGTATGCACTTCATAATGCTAGCCATTATCATTACTCATCTCTTGGAACCTCAGCTCTCTTGCTTATAAAATGGGATTAATAATAAAGGCTCTGGATGACAGAACACTTCTTAACACATTCTACAAGGCCAACTCACCCTGATACCAAAGTCAGACAAAAGACAATACAAAGAAGGAAAATTACAGGCCAATATCACTAATGAACATAGACACAAAAATCCTCAACAAAATATTGGCAAACCGAATACAGCAATACATCAAAAAGATCATACACCATGACCAAGTGGGATTTATACCAGGGACACAGGGATGGTTCAACATCTGCAAATCAATCAGTGTGATACACCACACTAACAGAACAAGGAATAAAAACCACACGATCATCTCAATAGATGCCGAGAAAGCATTTGACAAGATCCAACATCCATTTATGATAAAAACTCTCAACAAAATGGGTATAGAAGGAAAGTACCTCAACATAATAAAGGCCATATATGACAAACCCACACCCAACATATACTCAACAGAGAAAAACTGAAAGCCATTTCTCTGAGAACAGGAACAAGACAAGGGTGCCCACTCTCGCCACTCTTATTTAACATAGTACTGGAGGTTTTGGCCAGAGCAATTAGGCAAGAAAAAGGAATAAAAGGAATCCAAATAGGCAACAAAGAAGTGAAACTCTCGCTATTTGCAGACAACATGATTTTATATACAGAAAACCCTAAAGAATCCATCAGAAAACTGAGATAATCAACAACTACAGCAAAGTTGCAGAGTACAAAATCAACTTACAAAAATCAGTTGCATGTCTATACTCTAATAACCAACTAACAGAAAGAGAACTCAAGAATACAGTCCCATTTACAATCGCAACAAAAAGAATAAAATATCTAGGAATAAATTTAACCAAGGAGGTGAAAGACCTATACAATGAAAACTATAAGACGTTATTGAAAGAAATCGATGATGACATAAAGAAATGGAAAGATATCTTACGCACATGGATTGGAAGAATAAACATAGTCAAAATATCCATACTACCTAAAGCAATCTACAGATTCAATGCAATCTCAATCAGAATCCCAATGACATTCTTCACAGAAATAGAACAAAGATTCATGTGGGGCAACAAAAGACCCCGAATAGCTAAAGCAATCCTGAGAAAAACGAACAAAGCTGGAGGCATCACAATCCCTGACTTCAAAATATACTACAAAGCTATAGTAATCAAACAGCATGGTAGTGGTACAAAAAACAGACACACAGATCAATGCAACAGAATTGAAAACCCAGAAATAAAACCACACACCTATGGACAGCTAATCTTTGACAAAGGAGCTAAGAACATACAATGGAGAAAGGAAAGTCTCTTCAATAAATGGTGCTGGGAAAACTGGACAGCCACATGCAAAAGAATGAAAGTAGACTATTTTCTTTCACCATACACAAAAATTAACTCAAAATGGATCAAAGACTTGAAGGTAAGACCTGAAACTATAAAACTCCTGGAAGAAAACATAGGCAGTACACTCTTTCACGTGAGTCATAGAGGGAACTTTTCGAATTCCATGTCTACTCAGACAAGGGAAACAAAAGAAAAAATAAACAAGTGGGACTTCATCAGACTAAAGAGCTTCTGCAAGGCAAAGGAAACCGGGATCAAAATGAAAAGAAGACCCACCAGCTGGGAGAAAATATTTGCAAAGCATATATCCAACAAGGGGTTAATCTCCATAATATATAAAGAACTCACACAACTGAACAACAAAAAAACAAACAACCTGATCAATAAATGGGCAGAGGATATGAACGGACATTTTTCCAAGGAAGATATACAGATGGCCAATAGGCACATGAAAAGATGTTCAATATCACTAATCATCAGGGAAATGCAAATCAAAACTACGCTAAGATATCACCTTACACCTTGGCTTTAATCACCAAGACAGAAAACAACAAATGTTGGAGAGGTTGTGGAGAAACAGGAACCCTCCTTCACTGCTGCTGGGAATGCACACTGGTGCAACCTTTACGGAAAACAGTATGGAGATTCCTCAAAAAATTAAAAATAGAAATACCTTATGATCCAGCTATCCCACTACTGGGTATTTATCCAAAGAACTTGAAATCAACAATCCAAAGAGACTTGTGCACCCCTATGTTCATTGCAGCATTATTCACTATAGCCAAGAAGTAGAAGCAACTCAAGCGTCCCTCAACTGATAATTGGACAAAGAAGATATGGTGTATATATATATATATACAATGGAATACTGCTCAGCCATAAAAAAGACAAAATCGTCCCATTTGCAACAACATGGATGGACCTGGAGGGTATTATGTTAAGCGAAGTAAGGCAGACAAAGACAAACACTGCATGAGTTCACTCATATGTGGAAGATAAACTAACACACGGACAGAGAGAACAGTTTGGTGGTTACTGGGGGAAAGGGGTTCGGGGGGCACAAGGGGTGAAGGGATGCATTTATATGGTGTCTGACAAACAGTAATGTGCAACTAAAATTTCACAATGTGATAAACTATTATGACACTAAAAAATAAATAAAAATAAAGCCTCTGTCGGGTGGTCTTTATGAAGATTAGGAATAATGTCTGAAAAGTCTCTAGCACCTTCCTTCGCACACAGTACCCACTCAGTAGCCATATGGCAGCTATTATTACAAAGCCTCATGCTGGGCACAGAGAAAATGCTCCATAGAAGTTTATGAAATGAGTTGAATGAAGTGAGAGAGACATAATCTAACATCAACTCAGATATCTTCAGTCATTCATTCAATGAATCTTTTATTAAGGGCTTATCACTACATACCAGGCTTTGTTCTGGGTGCTGGGATCCAACAGTAAAAATAGTCCTTGCCCTATGAAATTGACATTTTAAAGGGGAAGGCAGATAATAAACAGGGCGAGACAGAGAAATAAAACCTTGTATGATATTAAGTGCTATGAAGAAGGACAAAAAGCAAAACCATCAGGGCTGGGAAAGGGCTGTCTGCAGCAGTGGCATTTAGGCAGGTCTGAGTCCTTAGGAGAGCTGGATTTTGTGAGTCGTCCTCACCCCAGGCAGACTCTGTACCTTCCCGCAGGTCAGCCTCTAGTGCCAAGAGACCCTGCTCCCCGAGACAGGCTGTGGCCTGGCTCCCAGGCCCTCTCAACTCAGACCGTGCTACAAACACTGCTGAACCGGCGGCTACAAACTTATTTTTATAAAACTGACTCGGCCACTTAGCACACGTGGAAGTAAACGGATGACGACCATACCGCCACTGGTCTGTTCCCCAGGAAGTTCAGATCGCTGTTCTCCCCAAACAAGTAACCTTCAGGGTGAGTGGAGTCAAACTTCTCTCCTCCCATGATGAAGTGGCTGGCAAAATAGCTTCCTAGAGAGGGAGAGACAGAGAAACCAAACAGAAACCAGTCAAACTAAACCAAGCCAAAAAGCCGACTTGAAAAAATGTTAACCCTTCAAACAAATAATTAGAGCAATTTCAAACCCCAGGAGAGCTTTCTTCTCTTGATTTGGGACAATGACACAAAATAAGTAAAATTATAGCAGTGAGAACCGAAAACACCAAACATAAAATAGATCATTGTTTTCCTTTTAACATTCTTAACTGAATTCTTATCATGATCTGTCTATAATACCATCAGCCAAAAGACCGGAAGGCCCCACAATGCACATTAGTGAACGTATATATGTATTTTGTCCTGATTTTTCCCCTTAAACTTGAAGTGGTTATTCTCTGTCCTCCATGCGTTCAGAAATCTTATACAGGTATCAGCATGTACACACACACATACATTTCTTTGCCTAGATGTTCATAAGCCAGCTCACACCTATGCACAGAAGCCTCACTACCCACCTACCATCACATGCATACCTCCATAACCCTCCACAATCAAGGCTCTTCATCTTTTGTATTTGCTTCAAAATGATTGTTTAATAGGAAAATACGAATTTAAATAATACAGCTGTCCCTGACTTTACCTACCAATTACCACACAGAATATGGAGTTTAACTAGACAACAGTTTGGTGCTAAGAAGGAAACATGCGCACATACACGCACACACACCCTCAGTCTCAAATTCATTAACAGTGCTAACGGCCAACGTTGCAGGGACATCCGTCATGCAGGCCCTCTTTGTACCGCATTGATCAGCCAGGAGGCAGGGATATTTTCAACACTACAATAACTAGATGCAATCAGCAGTCAGGGGTCAGAATCCCCATCTGCTTCATCCAGACAGACTGCGAACTGTGCCAGGATGTGATGGCACTAGGTCACCAAGGGAGGCTTAGGTAACACTGCAGAATACTTCCCAACTTTGATAATTAAATGAATGCTTCTTAACCCAAATTTCTATAATCTAATTCTCCCATGAAGGCAAGATGTCCAAAGTGAAGGGCTCATACCATAACATACCCTATCAATGCTCTCATATACCCCAATTCTTGGATTAATACAAAGAACTTATGAAACAGAAAAGGCTACTTTATGTGTTATACAGCTGGGATATAGATAAACTCCCTAAGTCAGTTTCAGTTTTTGTTGAAGGTTTACAGCAAACTGAAAAAATGAGATTCAGCACTTTCAGCCTATGAAGAAGCCACAGGAGGGAAGACAGAGAAGAAAATTCTAACAGAAAAATTGAACCCAATGTTCATTTTTGGAGGTTCTATACATGGCGCTCTAGTCTAGAAACACTTATTAAACATAACAATGTGGGTAAAATCACTCCCCACAAAGTGAGACGGTTCTTTACCGAAACAACAAGCAGGCAAACATTATTTGATAGAGTAACAGCCACCAAAATCGAAGCAATCACTGAGGACTCTCGCAAGTGCCCCATCAAAACTTAAAAACGCAATGAGCAGGCACCTGCAGTGATACGACAGTGCAGTCATCACTTAGGAAAGCTTAATTCTCAATTATTTATGTCTCTCACTTGCTAGCCCTATTTTCCAAGTGCATAATTTATAGAGAGGGGAGGTGCCTGGTTGCCTTAAGGAGAAGCAGCCTTGCAAATGATGCAAGTCATTTACTGTTGAACCTTAGTAAAATACATTTTCTATGTATTAGAAATTACATATTTATTATACATTAGGTGAAACTAGAAAAGCTAAAGATTTTACATTGATGGACGTCTTGCCCAGATCATGAATAAGGAATGGAGAGAAGCAGGTTTGGTGTCTGGAGTTGTACGGTTGCGTTCAGTGTGGGACACACTGTTTCCTGGACCTGAGAGCACACGGGTAGGGATGTGGGGGACAGTGGAACCCCCGGATAATCAGCTTACAGGTGGTAGTGACCGATCCCTGCAAGAGGAGGGCACCAATGACTTGGGGACGAAAGGGTTAAAGGTGACAGGATTCTACTGGAAATGACATTTTATTGCCATAAAATTAAAAGAAACGAAATTATCCAGAAGGTAGTTTAGAGCTAACTGTAGTTTTGCCTTGCATTAAAAATCAAGAGCACAAATATACCTCTTCTTTCTTTCTTTCTCTGTCTCTTCCTCACAGAATCAAAGCAAAGCCTTTGACTTAAAGCAGAGCTGGATTTGATCCTGACGTTGCCTTCCACCAGCTGTGACCTAGGATGAATTATTCAACTTTTTTGAGCTTTGGTTTCTTTACTTGTAAAATGGAGACAACAATACCTCTTTCAAAGGATTGTTGTTGGGATCAAATAAGGTAACAGGTATGCAGCTGGCTAGGCCCAGTGGGCAATTAATACATGTTGGCTTTTCTTTTCCCATACTTGACTCCCAAATCTGTCTCCGATCTTTCTTTGGAGTTTTAGTCCAAACCTTTAACCACCTGCCATATCTTTTCATCTGGATATCCATCGTTGCCTCAAACTTAATGAATAACCTTTTCTTCTGGAAGAAGGTAGATTAAAGAGCATTTTCTCTTAAGAGCTGGCACCGGAACTCCTCGCAGCGAAGGTACGATCCTTTTTTTGGAATATACTTTAATGAGCTACTTAGACTGGAGAGCAACACACCAAGGGTAGGGGTACTTTTGTTGCTTGTTGATGGAACTCACACCGCTTTGTAATTTGCTTTTCTTCTGAGAGGGAAGAGTAAAGAGAAGAGTCAAAAAAGGAGAGGAAATGGGGCCGGCCCGGTGGCGCAGTGGTTTAGTCCGCGCTTGGCAGCCCGGGGTTCATGGGTTCGGATCCCGGGTGCCCACCAACGCACTGCTTGTCAGCAATGCTGTGGCGGCGTCCCATATAAAGTAGAAGAAGATGGGTACGGATGTTAGCCCAGGGCCAGTCTTCCTCAGCAAAAAGAGGAGGATTAGCAATGGATGTTAGCTCAGGGCTGGTCTTCCTCACCAAAAAAAAAAAAAAAAAAAAAAAAAAAAAAAAAAAAAAAAAAGGAGAGGAAAGAGATATTAGCACAGAAAGGCTGGGTTTGGTGAGCTCAAGAGTCAGTAAAGCACCTGAGCTGAAGCTCTGTTTAGGGTAACGAGGCTTATTTCTTTGTTTGTATTTCTGCAGTGTAAGCCCAAACTTCATCGCCCTCCACAAATCTGTAGTAGAATCTATACTTTGATTACTTTATGTGAATGGAATGTTTGGGGGAAACTGAAGAATGGACTGATGGCACATTTGTTGTGGGGAAAAGAGAGCAAGCTGGAGCTCGAGAGCCGACATGGCCATAACGTTAGTCACTTGGGAATTCACAGAAATCTTTGAGGGGGCATTAGAAGGCTATAGTCTATGATTTGGGGGAATAGGTGGGTTTCTGTCTAATTTGCCTAGATCTTGAAGAGCAGTAAAGCCCAGGCTGACATTTGGAACTCACTTTAAAAGCAGTTTCTGCTCCAGATTCCCAATTTCTGTCAATGGTACCTTACTTCTCTGGTCACCCAGGCTAAAAATGTCATAGTAATCACAGCCACAAAAACGCTGGACATGTGCTTTGTGCAAAACATCCTTGTCAAGACCTCAGCCCTTTCCAAGTTCAATTACAGTGGATTATCAGGTAATCGTTCCTGAGCAGATGTCTATGCTTCTAGTCTTTTCTCTCTACAACCTATACCTCTAAGAGAGAAATCTTTCTTAGATACCATTTGGTACCTCTCACTTTTGGCTCCTACCACCTCCCAAATTTTATTTCTCACTCCCTTTCTAAGAGAACTCTGCCTCAGCCAATTAATCTATTCATTACTCTCTAAATCCATCAAGAACTTTGGCGACCTTCAGGCCATTACTAATACCATTCTCCACACTGGACCATTTGAGTGTTCCACCCTGCCTTCAAAGTCTACCTTCAAAGCCATTTGCCCCCAAGAATCCCACCCTTAATGATCAAGCTCTTCTCTGTATTTTATTCAATTGGCATAAACTCTTCTATACTGGTACTTTTAAAAACAGCTTTATTGAGGTATGATATATACAGCATAAAATTTATACATTGTACCATTCAGTGATTTTGGCAACTATCACCACAGTCCAGTTGAAAACATTCCCACCACCTCAAAATGTTCCCTCATGTCCATTTACAACTACTTCCCACTCCCATTCCCCAGCCTTAGGCGAACACTGTTCTGCTTTCTATCTTTATAAATTTGCCTTTTCTCGCTATTTCATATAAATGAACTCATACAATGTACAGCCTTGCATCTGGCTTCTTTTACTTTGCACAATGTTTTTGAGGTTAATCCATGCTGTGTAGCACGTATCAGTAGTTCATCCCTTTAAATCACTGAATACCATTTCATTGTATGAATGTACCTCATTTTGTTAATCCATTCACCAGTTGATAGACATTTGGATTATTTCCAGTTTTTCGGCTATTATGAGCAATGCTGCTATGAACATTTGCATACATGTCTTTGTGCATATGTATGTATGTCTTCATTTCCTTTGGATAGATTCACAGGAGTAGAATTGCTAGTTCATAAGGTAAATTTATGTTTAACTATTTAAGACACTCCTAAACTCTTTTCCAAAGTGGCTGTCACCATTTCACATTCCCATTAGCAATGCACAAGGATTCCGATTTCTCTGCATTCTCACCAACACTTGATGTTGTCTGTCTTTTTTAGTGAAGCTATCCCAGTGGTTTTAAAGTGCTATCTTGTTGTGGTTTTAACTGTATTTCCCAAATAACTACTGATGTTGAACATCCTTCCATGTGTTTATTAGCCATTTCTACATCTTCTTTGGTGATATGTCTATTCAACTCTTTTGTCCATTTTTAAATTGGGTTATCTGTCTTCTTAATATTGAGTTGTAAAAATTCTTGATATATTCTGGACACAATTTGCAAATATTTTCTTTCAGAAGGTGGCTTGTCTTTTCATCTTCTGAATGTTGTCTTTTGAAGCAGAAACATTTTTAATTTTTTTTTTCCTGAGGAAGATTCACCCTGAGTTAACATCTGCTGCCAATCTTCTTCTTTTTGTATGTGAGCCACTGCCACAGTATGGCCATCAACAGGTCTGCGCCCAGGAACCGAACCCGGGCTGCTGAAGTGGAGCGCGCCGAACTTAACCACTAGGCCACTGGGGCTGGCCTAACATTTTTAATTTTGAAGAAATCCAATTCATCAGTTTCTTCTTTTATGGATTGTGCTTTTGGTGGTGTACCAAAGAACTCTTTGCCCAATCCAAATCAAATAAAGTTTTCTCCAATGTATTCTTTTAGGGGTTTTATAGTTTTAGCTTCTGTTTAGGTCTATGATCATTTTTTAAGCAGCTTTATTGAGATACAATTCATATACCATACAATTCACTTATTTGAAGTGTACAATCCAATAGTTTTTTAGTATATTCACAGTTATGCAATTATTCACCACTATCTAATTTTAGAACATTTCCATTAATCCAAAAAGAACCCCATTAGCAATCACTCCCCATTTCCCCCTCCCCTAGCCACTTGCAGTCACTAATCTACTTTCTGTCTCTATGGATTTGCCTCTTCTGGACATTTCATATAAATGGGATTATACAATATATGGCCTTTTGCATCTGACTTCTTTCACTTAGCATAATGTTTTCAAGGTTCACCCGTATTGTAGCAAATATGAATAGTACTTTATTCCCTTTTATTGCTAAATAATATTCCATTGTATGGATTTACTACATTTTATTTATCAGTTGTTCCTTTCATCGTTGACGAATATTTGGGTTATTTCCACCTTTCAGCTATTACAAATAATGCTGCTATGAACATTCATGTACAGGTTTTGGTGTGAATTTTTTTTTTTTTTCATTCTTCTTGGGCTCAGTTCTCAGGAGTGGAGCTGCTGAGTCATATCATAACTAACCATTTGAGGAACTGCAAACTGCTGCTCCAAAGCAACTGCACCATTTTACATCCCCACCAGCAGGGTACCAGGGTTTCAATTTCTCCACATCTTCACCAACACTTGTTATTTATTTATTTTTTATTACAGCCATCCTACTGGGTGTGAAGTGGTATCTAATTGTAATTTTGATTTGCATTTCCCTAATGGCTAATAATGTTGGGCATCTTTTCATGTGCTTATTGTCCATTGTATATCTTTTTTGAAGAAATGTCTATTTAAGACATTTGCTCTTTTTTCAGTTGGGTTGTCTTTTTGTTATTGAATTGTATAAGTTCTTTATATATTCTAGATACAAATTCTTTATCATATATATGATTTGCAAATATTTTCTCCCATTTTGTGGGTTGTATTTTCATTCTATGATCCATTTTGAGTTAATTTTTGGAGATGCAAAGGAAAGGTCTAAGTTCATTGTTCTGCCTGTTAATATCCAACTGTCCCAGCACTATTCACTGAAAAAACTATCCTTTCTCTGTTGAATTGTCTTGGCAATTTTGTCAAAATCAACTGACCAGGGGCTGGCCCGGTGGCATAGTGATTAGGTTCGCGTGCTCCGCTTTGGCAGCCCAGGGTTCACAGGTTTGAATCCCAGGCATGCACCGATGCACTGCTCATCAAGCCATGCTGTGGCAGCATTCCACATACAAAATGGAGGAAGATGGGCACACATGGTAGCTCAGAGCCAATCTTCCTCAGAAAAAAAAAAAAATCAACTGACCATAAATGTAAGGATTTATTTCTGGCTTGCAATTCTGTTCCATTGATCAATATCCATTTCATTGTGCCAATACCACACTGTCTTGATTACTGTGGTTTTATAGTAAATTGTGAAATTAGGTAGTGAAAGTCCTCTAACTTTGTTCTTCCTTTTCAAAATTGTTTTGCATATTCTAGGTCCTTTTCATGTCCATATAAATTTTAGGATCAGCTGGTAAATTTATTCAAGAAAGTCTGCTGGGATTTTGACAGGAAATGTACTCAATTTGTAGATCAATTTGGAGAACACCAGCATCTCGACTATACTGAGTCTTCTAATCCATGAACACGAAATGTCTATTTATTTAGATCTTTTAAAACTTCTTTAGTTAAAGCATCAATCTTGGCAACTTTAGAATTGATAGAGGAATAAAACAGAGGAAGATGGGCATGGACGTTAGCCCAGGGCCAGTCTTCCTCAGCAAAAAGAGGAGGATGAGCAACGGATGTTAGCTCAGGGCTGGTCTTCCTCACACACACACACAAAAAAGAGGAAGATGGGCAACAGATGTTAGCTCAGGGCTAATCTCCGTCACACACACACACACAAAATACAATTGATTGTTGTATGTTGATCTTGTATCTGCAAACTTCCTAACTCATTTATTAGTTCTAGTAGTTTTTTGTGGAATATTTGGTATTTTTGATATATAAGATCATGTCATCTGTGAATAAAGACAGTTTTACTTCTTCCTTTACAATCTGGATGCCTTAAAATTTCTTTAAAAATGTGTTTGCTTTGTTTTACTGTACTAGTTAGAATCGCTAGTCACTACTGAATGGCAAAAGCAGACATCCTTGCCTTGCCCCTGATCTCAGCAGGAGAGCATTCTGTCTTTCACTGTAAAGTATGAGGCTAGCTGTGAGCTTGTCACAGACGCCCTTTATCAGATTGAGAGACTTCTTTTCTATTCCTAGTTTGGTGACAGTTATCATTGATGAGTGTTGAATTTTGTCAAGTGTTTTGTCTGCATCTATTGAGATGATCATATGCTTTTTGTTCTTTATTCTACTCATATGGTGTATTAACATTGATTGATTTTTTTTAGATATTAAACCAACCTTGTATTCCTGGGATATATCCCACCTGGTCATGGTATATTCTGTATCTTATTTATCTCTATATGCATGCATTCTACCTGACACTAGATGAGAAGCACTGAAATTTTGGAAGGAGCATAATTTTTAATGATTTTTAAAGACTATAATTTTTAGATTTTTTAAAATATGTTTTCACAGCACAAGCACTCTTTCAGCAACTAAAAACTCAAGCTTAGCATCCACTTAGCAAGAATAATTAGTTAAAATAGGAAGCCACTATGATTGCTAAATTTTCTGTGTCAACTTGGCTAGGCTAGGGTGCCCAGTTGTTTGTCCAAACACTAGTCTAGATGTTGCTAGACGTAATTACATTTATAATTAGTTGACTTTAAGTAACAAATTACCCTCGATAATGGGTGGGCTTCATCCAATCAGTTGAAGGCCTTAAGAGCAAAAACTGAGGTTCCCCAAAGAAGAAGGAATTCTACTTCAAGATTCCTTGAGTAAATAGAAATTCTACCTGAGTTTCCAGTCTGCCAGCCTGACCTACAAATTTTAGACTTGCCCTCTTCCACAATCATGCGAGCCAGTTCCTTAAAATAAATTATATATATAAATATATATATACACACACACATATATATACACACAGATGGTCTCTGACTTAACGATGGTTCAACTTATGATTTTTTGACTTTATGATGGTGCGAAAATGATACACATTCATTAGAAACCATACTTTGAATTCTGAATTTTGATCTCTTCCTGCACTAGTGATATGTTGTAAGATCCTCTCTTGTTTGCAACAAAAAGAATAAAATATCTGGGAATAAACTTAACCAAGGAGGTGAAAGACCTATACAATGAAAATTATAAGACACTATTGAAAGAAATCGAGGAAGACATAAAGAAATGG
Source organism: Tapirus indicus (assembly GCA_031878705.1). NCBI lineage: Eukaryota > Metazoa > Chordata > Mammalia > Perissodactyla > Tapiridae > Tapirus > Tapirus indicus. Next base: position 55,019,255 of record CM062932.1, read on the forward strand.
AAAAATATTCCATGCACATGGATTGGAAGAACAAATATAGTTAAAATGTCCATTCTACCTAAAGCAATCTACAGATTCAGTGCAATCCCAATCAGAATCCCAACGTCATTCTTCACGGAAATAGAACAAAAAATACTGAAATTCGTACAGGGCAACATAAGACCCTGAACAGCTCAAGCAATCCTGAAAAAAAAGAACAAAGCTGGAGGCATCACAATCCCTGACTTCAAAATATACTATAGAGCTATAGTAATCAAAACAGCATGGTACTGGTACAAAAATAGACACACAGATCAATGGAACAGAATTGAAAGCCCAGAAATAAAACCATACACCTATGGATAGCTAATCTTTGACAAAGGAGCAAAGAACATACAATGGAGAGAGGGAAGTCTCTTCAATAAATGGTGCTGGGAAAATTGGACAGCAACATGCAAAAGAATGAAAGTAGACCGTCTCCTATCGCCATATACAAAAATCAATTCAAAATGGATTAAGGACCTGAAAGTGAGACCTGAAACTATAAAACTCCTGGAAGAAAATATAGGCAGTACAATAATTGACATTGGTCACGAAGGGATCCTTTCAGATTCCATGTCTACTCGGACAACGGAACAAAAGAAAAAATAAACAAGTGGGACTTCATCAGACTACAGAGCTTCTACAAGGCAAATGAAACAAGGATCAAAATGAATAGACAACCCACCAGCTGGGAGAAAATATTCGCAAATCTTTTATCTGACAAGGGATTAATCTCTGTAATATATAAAGAACTCATATAACTGAGCACAAAAAAACAAACAACCCAATCAAAAACTGGGCAGAGGATATGAACAAACATTTTTCCAAGGAAGAGATACAGATGGCCAATAGACACATGAAAAGATGTTCAACATCACTAATCATCAGGGAAATGCAAATCAAAACTACACTAAGATATCATCTGACACCCGTTAGAATGGCTATAATCACCATGACAAAAAACAACAAATGCTGGAGAGGTTGTGGAGAAACGGGAACCCTCATTCACTGCCGGTGGGAATGCAAACTCGTGCAGCCTCTATGGAAAACAGTATGGAGATTCCTCAAAAAATTAAAAATAGAAATACCTTATGATCCAGCAATGCTGCTCTTGGGCATCTACCCAATGGACATGAAATCAACCATCACAAGAGGCTTATGCACCCCTATGTTCATTGCAGCATTATTCACTATAGCCAAGAAGTGGAAGCAACCCAAGTGTCCCTTGACTGATGATTGGTTAAAGAAGATGTGGTATATACATATAATGGAATACTACTCAGCCATAAGAAAAGACAGAATTGTCCCATTTGCAACAACATGGATGGACCTAGAGGGTATTATGTTAAGTGAAATAAGCCAGAGAGAGAAGGACAGACACTGCATGATTTCACTCATATGTGGAATATAAATGAACACACGGACAGAGAGAACTGATTGGTGGTTACCAAGGGGAAGGCGGGTGGGGGGTGGGCACAAGGGGTGAAGGGATGCATCCACATGGTGATGGACAAACAATAATGTACAACTAAAACCCCACAATGTGATAAACTATTAAGACATCAATAAAAAAATAATAATAATAAAAAAAAAAGAGATCCTGTCTTGTGATGCTGGGCAGCAGCAGCCAGACTCAGCTCCCAGTCAGCCACGTAATCATGAGGGTAAACAACCAATATACTTACAACCATTCTGTACCCATATAATTCATTCTGTTTCTTACTTTCAGTACAGTATTCAATAAATTACATGAGATATTCAGCACTTTATCATAAAATAGGCTTTGTGTTAGATGATTCTGCCCAACTGTGCTAATGTAAGTATTCTGAGCACATTTAAGGTAGGCTAGGCTAAGCTATGATTTTCTGTAGGTCAGGTGTATTAAATGCATTTTCAACTTACGATATCTTCAACTTATGATGGGTTTATTGGGATGTAACCCCACTGTAAGTTGAGGAAGATCTGTGTATATATGTCTATCTACATATATCTCCTATTGGTTCTGTTTCTCTGAAGAACACTGACTGATAAGCCACCAAATAGCTTGTGTTGTTAATATTCCCTCCTGTGACCCACATCATGAATTACAAAGCTAATATGAAGGCTTCTATCCTGCTGCTTGCCAGCAGCATCAAAAATCACTGAGGACAAGGATCAGAATCTATATACACAGCACCATGCATAATACATAGCAGGTGCTCAGTAATGTGCATTAATGGTAACGGAAAGAGAAAGGGACACTGGAGAACAAAAGAACACAGACCACCATCATATAAGGAAATCAAAGGCCCTAAATCTTAAGATAAAATCAAGGAGTGAAACGAATCAGTCTGCTCTCAATGAAATAAAGTACAAATAAAGCAAAAATATTGGAGGTTTTGAAAGTAAGAGAATTACTACATCTTAAGTGTTAAAAAAAAACCTAGCATTTAAACTCTTGTTTTGATGTTTTCATCAATAAATGGAGCAACATTTCGTTTTCTTATGATAGTAAATGTATTTACTACGACTGTTAGGAACCTAGTCAATTTTAGTTCAAGTATCAATCAAACTGTGCCAGAACCAAATAATTCTTTGCTCTGTAGTGAGTTCCACACTTTTAAGCCCCTGGTTTCAAAACTAATATTAAATTGATGCTCCTAAAAGCTAAGAGAAACTTTTGTAATTACTTGACAGGGAAAGACATTACCCACACTTTAAAAACTGTTCTTGCTATATAGGACAGACCAATGACAAGCATGTGTGTACTCCAGTATAACAAACATTTGAAGAATGATGATGTTAGCTGCTCAGGACTTTGACTACCATTCTGAAGTTTTATAAAAGGTTTACCTCTTAACACCTGAGCAAAATGAATTACTCCTATTTTCCAATTTGCTCAAATATGTAGAGAGAAATGAACCAGGTTTATCAGGTACTGAATTAAAATGAATTAAACTGGCTTTATAGAATGTCTATTTCTTCCTGAACAGAGAAAACAGGCCTAATGACTTTTATCAATGTGGATACTCCTTTCAAAAGATGGGCATGCATGCATAAAACCACCACCTGAGCAAAGCCATACCTTTGCTAAACAAACGATCATGGGCTTTTAAAGAAGAGAAGGTCTTAGAGAAGGATTTAAAAGCATGCATTGCTTCTAACTCAGAAATTACAAAGGCACAACCAAATGCAGAACAGTGCTATAAATAGCTTTCTATGTTAATGCAGAAATACTATACAGAAACAAACTGCCACCATACCTTCTGTTACTTAAATGATTAGTATTTATGTATTTATTAGCAAAGCTAAAAATCACCTAAGAACATATGTATAACATTAATCTTTGCTGCGTTGTTTGGAATAGTAAAAGATTGAAAAAAAACTCCCAAATGTTCATCAATAGGAGACTAGGTTAAAAAAATGATGGCATGCGCACACAAAGGAATATTACAGAGTTGTTAAAAAAAGAACAAAAAAACCTCTCCAATTTCTCAAAAAATTAAAAATAGAAATACCATACAATCAAGCTATCCCACTACTGGGTATTTATCCAAAGAACTTGAAATCAACAATACAGAGATTTATGCACCCCTATGTTCACTGCAGCATTATTCACAATAGCCAAGATGTGGAAGCAACCCAAGTGCCCATCAACTGAGGAATGGATCAAGAAGATGTGTATATACAATGGAATACTACTCAGTTATAAAAAAAGACAAAATCGGCCCATTTGCAAAAACATGGATGGAACCTAAGGGTACTATGTTAAGCGAAATAAGCCAGATAGAGAAAGACAAATGCTGTATGGTTTCACTCATATGTGGAAGATAAACAAACACACACATAAGGAGAACAGATTAGTGGTTACTAGAGGGGAAGCCGGGGCGGGGGGTGCGGAGGGCAAAAGGTGCAAAGGGGCACATATGTACGGTGAGGCATAAAAACTAGACTACTGAGGGTGAGCAAGATGCAGTCTATACAGAAACTGGTAAATAATAATGTACATCTGAAATTATACAATGTTATAAACCAATATGACCTCAATAAAATAATCGAAAAAAAAAGTTTTAGTTGTGTCCATTATCCTTTTATTATCATCATCCAAGATTCACTCTTGTATTAATATCGTTTGGGGAACAGCCTTCCAGAGATTGACCTGTGCTAATTCCCACATGTGAAGGAGGGGTGAATGCTCTTCTGAGGCAGCAAACTGTACTGAAAACTCCAAGCTCAGGAAAACATGCTCCATATTCTGATCAATAAAAGCTAAGTGATTTCAGGGGGAAAAAAATCCACAAATACTTGTGCAAATTTTTGTGTACTAAAAGCAAAATGCATGCTTCCTTTAGCACTGGTTTCATATAGTTAGAATTAGCTAGAGCTTTATTAAAACACTAATGATCCATGGCTTTATTTTAGACTGTTCTAAAACAGCTCTTAAGTATATTCATCTCTGCAAGGATTCATTCTTTGGCACAAAAGCAGTGAGAAACGCAGCTCTGGCAGACACTCTGCAGGGGTGCAGGTTCATTGTCTGGTCCCTGCTTTCACCTGGCACCAACCGGACACACTGCTGAGAAACCAGCTCATCTCATTATAATGTCTTTATTCTACCGTTCCAATTCTGACAACTGTCCAAGATCACCCAAATCCTCACCAGGTCCTAAGCCAAAGAGAAGATGGTAGTCATCAACCTCCAAAAGTCTTGAGAAAAGCAATAAAAATAAAGAGCAGAGCGTTAGGTCAGGCACCAGCAGTTCAGAATTGGCTGGTGCTCAATCCACTTGGGATCCTCTCCTTTTCTGTCAAAATCCTCCTCCACCTCCAGTGCTTATGCCACGATCCAGAGGCTGGAGGCATTTATCTTTTTAATGATTCTGAAAGCAAACATAATACTTCTATACATTTTAAATACCCGTGCCCCGTCCCAAAGCTATCCGCATTCCAAAACCGAGGGTTTTCGCTACTCTGGCAAAGGGACAACCGGGTGACTCTGATACTTAGATTCCCAAATATTTCTGTTAAACACTTCTTATTTCTTCTGACAGCCTCTTGAAAAGTACCAGCATTGCAAACGCATTTTCGGCCTCCATCCTCCAGCAGGCAATGGAAGCTTTCCCCTGAAAAACCTAATTCCAAGCTGTGCCTGTCCCTCCCTCTCCAGAGATCTGGAAGCGCCCATCAGGGCCAGCACCCAGGACAGGTGCCTGTTTAGGATGCCTAGCCCGCCTCACCTAGCCCTCAGCTCCCGAAAGGAGAGGGGGCACCGGGCGGGAAAGAGTGGACGCGGCTCTGCGGGCGGCCGGGACCCCCCACCCTGCGCAGTGGGCACCCTGCCCCTCAGGAGCCGCAGTCTCCCGAGCACACGTCTCTGTCACAGGACAGGCGGCGTGCAGGCCGCTCACGTCCTCCAGCGGACGGCTGGCCACCGCAGCGACCCCGCCAAGGCTCCTGAAGGACCACTCCACGCCTCCTCGAGGGCCTCCGACCCTCCAAGATCGCTGTGCAGCGACGTCGGCCGTTTGGTCCCCAGGACCCCCGGAGTCCCCGCCCAGGAGCATCGCGACCTCCTCCCCAGCCCGGGGGCGCGCCCGCCGGCCCTCACCGGACTTGGGCGGGTAGCGGTACACGGAATTGGACGGAATGTCCACCTCCTCCACGCCCGCGTGCTGCCGGCTCGTCAGGGCCCCCATGGCCGCTGCGCCCGCGCCGCACTCGGCGCCTCACCGCGGCCGCTCGCCCCGCGCCCGGTGTGGGGGTCGGCTGCCCGCCGCGGCCGGCCTCGCCTCGGCGCTGCGGCTCTGGCGGCGGGGAGCCCCCGGCGCGCCGCGCACCATCCTCCGCCGGGCCCCGCGGCGGCGCCTCTGGAGGGGGCTGCGGGCTGGGCCGGGGGCGCCGCCGCCGCCGCTCAGGCCGCGTGATGTCAGCGGCGGCTCGGGCGCGGGGACCGCGGCGGCCACGGCCAATGGCGGGGCGGGGCGGGAGCGAGCGCGCCGCGCCAGCCAATGGGCGGCGGGATGCGGCGGGAGCGGCGGCCGGGCCTCGCGCGGGGAGCCCGGCCGGGGCGGGGGCGGGACGGGGCCGGAGGGGCTGGGGGCGCGCTCGTCCCGGCTCGGGTTACCGCACGGGAGCCGCCTCCCCCGCGCCCCGCGAGGCTCCGCCTGAGAGTTCGCTCACTGTTGTCCCAAACCTCGGACGGGCACCGGCTTCCCGGCCTCGGGCACGCCTTCTCCAGCCCCACCTCTCAGCATCTGCAAAAGCCAATGGCCAGAAACCCCGCAGAGGGGCGCCGCACAGCCCCTCAGCCGCAGCTGTTCCGGTGGGTCTCGGAGCAGAGGACTCGGCGGCGTCAACATTTCTCATGCCCCCAGCGCCTCGATCCCAGGTGCTCTGCCCATCCCATTTCCCAGGGGTCAGGGAGATCAGTCAATGCTTGTGGCCCGCTAGGAAGATGTCGCCATCCCTCTCACGTAGCTCCTTTCAAAGCGCTGTGCCTGCTATCGCTTATATCTTGGACAGCTCATGTAACCCTGAAGTTAGGAGACCGTCAACCCAAGATAAGATCAAGACATTCAACCTCTGATTGCACCTCTTGGCAACTTTGGAAAGGGAGTCAACGCTAATGGGGCCAGGCAGAACTGGGGGCTCTCGATGAAAACACACACCAAACAGTGGGAAGCTTGGACAGGCAGAAGACGTCATTCCAAAATTTAATTACAGACATTTGTGTTTTAAACCTTTTATTTTATTTGTGGGTCTGGTGTTTTTTTCTGAGAGAGTGGACTGATCAGCAAAAAATTTCAACTGCTAGAACATGACTTCAACAATGTTCAAAGTATAGTTTGGGGTGTCTAGTTCCCTTGATTAGGTTTGTAAATCCATCCCATAGAGTCCAACTCTTTCCTGATTATATTTTGCTTTTTTTTTATTGCCCTCTTTTCAGCAGTAGCCAACAGACTTGGCGCTAAAGGAACCTACACCCAATTGCCTTGGTTTTCTCCAAGGTCCCCAGAATGGCAGGAATACATCTCTGTCGCTTATATTGACTGCTCCTAAGAGGGGCTTGAGCTGCAGGGCAAGTCATGCGCAGCCTCTCCCAAGCACCGGGGCTCCCTGGCAGAGTTCACAGCCCTCCCTCCAGCCCCTGGCCCTAACCACCAGAAGGCTTTTGAACATACCTTTGGAAGGGAACTGGTGACCTCCTTGATAGTCCTTTCACTGCACACAGGTCCTACCTTGTAATTACTGGGTAAAGTCATGAAGAATCTAGAACTGCCTCAAAATAGAAGACCTTCAGCACATCACAGAGTAAAATGTGGCCTTATAATCTTGGGCTCTGTACAGGAGTCTTAGTTCTTCCTGCCCTCAGCATTTTGTAAAGGGGGCACCATCCCCTTTATGGGTTTATCCACGTCTGAGGGTTTCTTCTTCCCAGCCAGAGCCAGGCAGGGATGTGGCTCTAGCGGGCAGCTCAGGCCTGTTGCTTGAAAGGATCTGTTCTGGTCCCACCTCAGCCTGCTCTGAGCCTGGGAAACGGGTTCATTCCCCATCTTGGATAACACTCCCCAAGCCTATAACTTGATTCCTCCCACAAATGAGTCATGCATCCCATACTTGGAATAGTAAAGAAAAACAGAGCACAGCACAATAACATGAGCAACATTTACTGAACACTCTCTATGTGCCAGGCCCTATTATAAACACTTTTACGTATATTAACACATTCATCCCTTATGGCAACCCTATGACATATGTGCTATTTACACTCCCATTTTACAGTTGAAGAAACTGAGACAGAGAAAGAGCAATGGACTTTGAATTGGACAAATCAAGACCTTAACCAGGGGCCAGCTCCATGGCCTAGTGGTTAAGTTTGGCATGGTCCATTTTGGTGGCCCGGGTTGGGTTCCCAGACCTACACCACTCATTGGCAGCCATGCTGTGGTGGTGACCTGCACGTGAAATAGAGGAAGATCGGCAGAGATGTTAGCTCAGGGCAAATCTTCCTCAGCAAAAAAAAAAAAAAAAAAAGACCTTAACCAGTTGTGTAACTTTGGACTAAGCCCTTAGTATCAAGTCTCAGTTTCCCATCTATAGATATAGCCCTGCCCTCACTGGCTACCGCAAAGATGCAATAAGTGAATGAAGCCTCAGTTTAAAAAGCAGCAGTTACCAGCCTCTTAGTTGCATGAGGCAGACGAGAAAGGGAAAGAGAGTAAGTAGTTCAGAGAAAATTCTAGATCAAAGAGACTTTCTGTGAATTAATTGAGTTAGTCCACAATGTAATCACATAGTGTTACAGTTTTGGAAAAGAGAACCTTAGCCAGTGCCCAGAGAGAAAGCGAGATAGGCAGCTGAGCCCTTGGAGTGGCCCCATCTGGAGGGGCCAGTCCTGCATTCCTCTCTGGTCCTTCCTTGGCACCATTTGGCTCCCTTGCCAGAGATCTGGGCCAGGGAGAGGGCCTGAGGGAGAAGACGGCACAGTCAGGAAAAATCCAGAAATGACTGCCATCAAGAGAGCCATAAAAATGCTTTTAACTTGAAAAAATGATCTGGGGAGAAGTGGCACCGTGTACATAGGGAAATTACGTGCAAATACCGTGCATCCTTTGTGTAAATAGCCTCAGGGCATCCTCTCCATTTCCCTGCTGTGGATGCCGCCCTTGGGAGAATCCCAGCAGAGAACCCAGCATTTGAGGGTCTCAGGGGTTTCCACTAAGCATCTGCAGAAGGCAGGGAGGTAAAGTGAAGTATTTTATCAGGTCCAAGCCCTCTACTCGGCCTTGGGTCTAAGGGAGAAAGGAGAAGCGTGTGGAGGAAGCACAGGGACAAGTAATTTCTAGGTCAGCTAGTCCCTTTGAGCTCTTAATTTTGTTCATTTTGGCTGTCCTGGTTTCAGCTCAGATATGCATTTTCCACCTTTGTAACACATTCACTCATTGCAGGATTTCGCAGATTCCTATAACAGGAAGGAGGGAGAGCCTGTGGGTGAAAAGCTGACAGTGTTCCCACGGCAGCAGGGCAAGGATGCCTCGGGGACTTGAAGGAGCTAAGGCAGGCCCCTTCTTGGCTGTTTGCTTGGCCGTTCTGCCCAGACTAGAGGGACAGAAAGATTAGAGCCCGAGCTGTCCTGGGTAAGCACAGGGTCTCTCCAAAAGATGGGGCCCAATCAGCAACACATGGCCCCGGATCCCTCCCTCAGTCCTTGGCTCCTGGCTTCAGTGGATTAAAGCTAAAACCACCAGCAGAGAATTTCACATCCTGCTGGAGATCGGCGGGCTAGGCTGATGCCAACAGAGGGGTCTGATCCTCAATGCTTTGGGACCCTGCAAATGGTTCCTCTGGCAACCCAAGGCTCTCTGTTGAGGAAAATAGCCTTGTCCATTAGGAAATCAGCAAGCGGGCTTTCATATTTTGCTTCTTGCCAAATGTGAATTCCTCCTTGTTAATTTCCTGCTCAGCTGTGTGCCGTTAACAAAGGAGAACTGTTCAAATGGCTGCAAACTTCAGTCGGGTTTGTAGCTTCTTAATCTACTTTTCAAGTTAAGACTGATATGAAAGACAGTGTTTCCACTGCCCAGCGTGGCCAGGCCTAGGGTGAGGAGAGCGAGGTGCCCAGGGTATAACCTTTCAGTTGGCGGTCATTCTCGGTGTTGTGCAGGTGCCTTACCCGCCTCACCCCAGTTCCAGCCCTGCTGCCCAGGCATCTGGCATGTGGAGAAATGAGGGGCCTGAGACGTTAATCTTATTCAAGGACTAGTTTAAAGAAATTAGGAGAGTCCATTCTATTTTGCTTTAATTTAGTTTAGTCCCCAATCATTTCTATCAAACACCGGACCCTGTAAGCTCGTTTCTGCCCATTCACTTCTGCCCTCATCTGCCCTGCCCTTCATTTGGTTTTGAGCTCAACTGCACCTGGGGAGTGTGCACGATAAAGTCAGTATGAAAAGAATGTCCCACTAACATTTCAGCCCAGTATGGATCAGCTGCCCCCTCTGCTCTTCTTGGGTCAATGCATCAGGCAGGCAAAAAGCCCAGCATCTGTCTCCTGCTACCCAGAGAAACCAGAATGTGGAAGAGGCAGCCTGGTGATAGCCCCCACACCTCTCTTTACCAACGTTCAACTGAGGTTTCTTGAAAAATCAAAGGGAGAAAGTGAGAACAAATTCTCTCCCTTCTCCCAGGTTTCTTGTCCTGGCTGGAGCGTCAGATCTGGAAGAAGGCTAAAGGTCATCTAGTTCAGCCCCCTTCACCTGACAGATGAGGCAGCTGCAGCCTGGAGAGGGGAAGGGACTTGCCCAAGGCCATGCGAGTGGCAGCACGGCTCAGAACCCTGGGATCCCAGGCTCCGTGCACAGGGCCTCCTCGCGAAGGGAAACTCGTGCTGCTGGTTTGGTTTCTTTTTTTGCAGGGTAAGTGGCTTTCTAGAGCTGGTGGAAGAAGACACGTCAACTTAAGGAAAAGGCTCAGAAACCCAACACAAACGCATGTGCGTGTTCAGCTGTTGCAACAACAGTACTGACAGGCAATAAACTGCCCTCTCACAGAAGTTATCCATAACTGTGCTCAAGTTGGAATAAGCAGACCATGGAGCTTCTCTCAGCTGGGGTCTCCTTACACCTCCCTCTACTCTTCTGACACTGGAGCTGAGGTCGGATGCATCACCTAACTCCTCCCAGGCACGGGAATCAAAAGGCAGACGAGAAAAAAGGAGTGAGAGCAGTCACCAGGGTTAGATCACATTCTTAGCAAGTGGGTTAAGTGTCACATACACAATAATAGTGTGTCCCTGCTAAAGTCTGAATACAGGCTAAAGTCCACCACAGGCCAGCAATGCAATGACTTCGTTTACAATGACACATTTATTCCCGAGCTAATTGCTTGTTTATTTAAGTGATAACTACTCTCCTCATTAGGATACTTCAAAGACCACGTACTAGCCTGACAGTATTAAACAGAGATGCTACTTACTGCTGGGGTTCTCAAAGTAAACTGTTGGAAGACTTAGATCTTTTTTATGCACCATGAGATGTATATTTATTATATTGCTTATTGTATACTGTTATCATTTCTTATTGATGTCATAATAGTTTATCACATTGTGAAATTTCAGCTGGTCATTATTATTTGTCAGTCACCATATAATTACACCCGTCACCCCTTGTGCCCACCCCCCTAACCCCCTTCCCCCTGGTAACCACCAAACTGTTCTCTGTGTGTGTGTGTTAGTTTCTCTTCCACATATGAGTGAAATCATACAGTGTTTGTCTTTCTCTGTCTGGCTTATTTCGCTTAACATAACACCCTCCAGGTCCGCCCATGTTGTTGCAAATGGGACGATTTTGTCTTCTTTTATGGCTAAGTAGTATTCCATTGTACATAAATGCCACATCTTTATCCAATCATCTGTCGATGGACACTTGGGTTGCTTCCACTTCTTGGCTATAGTGAATAATGCTGCAATGAACATAGGGGTGCATAAGCCTCCTTGGATTGTTGATTTCAAGTTCTTTGGATAAATACCCAGTAGTGGGATAGCTGGATCATAAGGTATTTCTATTTTTAATTTTTTGAGGAATCTCCATACTGTTTTTCATAGAGGCTGCACCAGTTTGCATTCCCATCAGCAGTGAATGAGGGTTCCCGTTTCTCCATAACCTCTCCAACATTTGTTGTTTTTTGCCTTGGTGATTAAAGCCATTCTAACGGGTGTAAGGTGATATCTTAGTGTAGTTTTGATTTGCATCTCCCTGATGATTAACGATGTTGAACATCTTTTCATGTGCCTCTCGGCCATCTGTATATCTTCCTTGGAAAAATGTCTGTTCATATCCTCTGCCCATTTGTTGATCGGGTTGTTTGTTCTTTTGTTGTTCAGTTGTGTGAGTTCTTTATATATTATGGAGATTAACCCTTTGTTGGATATATTATTTCCAAATATTTTCTCCCAGCTGGTGGGTTGTCTATTCATTTTGATCCTGGTTTCCTTTGCCTTGCAGAAGCTCTTTAGTCTGATGAAGTCACACGTTTATTTTTTCTTTTGTTTCCTTTGTCTGAGTAGACATGGAATTCAAAAAGATCCCCCTATGACCGATATCAAAGAGTGTACTGCCTGTATTTTCTTCCAGGAGTTTTATAAGTTTCAGGTCTTATCTTTAAGTCTTTGATCCATTTTGAGTTAATTTTTGTGTTTGGAGATAGAAGATGGTGTACTTTCATTCTTTTACATGTGGCTGTCCAGTTTTCCCAGCACCATTTATTGAAGAGACTTTCCTTTCTCCATTGTATGTTCTTAGCTCCTTTGTCGAAGATTAACTGTCCGTAGATGTGTGGTTTTATTTCTGGGCTTTCAGTTCTGTTCCATTGATCTGTGTGTCTGTTTTTGTATCAGTACCATGCTGTTTTTATTATTATAGCTTTGTAGCATATTTTGAAGTCAGGGATTGTGATGCCTCCAGCTTTGTTTTTTTTTCTCAGGATTGCTTTAGCTATTCGGGGTCTTTTGTTGCCCCATATGAATTTTAGTATTCTTTATTCTATTTCCGTGAAGAATGACGTTGGGATTCCGATTGGGATTTCATTGAATCTGTAGATTGCTTTAGGTAGTATGGACGTTTTAACTATGTTTATTCTTCCAATCCATGTGCATGGGATGTCTTTCCATTTCTTTATGTCATCATTGATTTCTTTCAATAATGTCTTATAATTTTCATCGTATAGGTCTTTCACCTCCTTGGTTAAATTTATTCCTAGATATTTTATTCTTTTTGTTGCGATTGTAAATGGGACTGTATTCTCAAGTTCTCTTTCTGTTAGTTATTAGAGTATAGAAATGCAACTGATTTTTGTAAGTTGACTTTGTACTCTGCAACTTTGCTGTAGTTGTTGATTATTTCTAATAGTTTTCTGATGGATTCTTTAGGGTTTTCTGTATATAAAATCATGTTGTCTGCAAACAGCAAGAGTTTCACTTCTTTGTTGTCTATTTGGATTCCTTTTATTCCTTTTTCTTGCCTAATTGCTCTGGCCAAAACCTTCATTATTATGTGAATAAGAGTGGCGAGAGTGGGCACCCTTGTCTTGTTCCTGTTCTCAGAGGAATGGCTTTCAGTTTTTCCCCACTGAGTATGATGTTGGCTGTGTGTTTGTCATATATGGCCTTTATTATGTTGAGGTACTTTCCTTCTATACCCATTTTGTTGAGAGTTTTTATCATAAATGGATGTTGGATCTTGTCAAATGCTTTCTCTGCATCTATTGAGATGATCATGTGGTTTGTATTCCTCATTTTGATAATGTGGTGTAGCACATTGATTTGTGGATGTTGAACTATCCCTGTGTCCCTAGTATAAATCCCACTTGATCATGGTGTATGATCTATTTAATGTATTGCTGAATTCGGTTTGCCTATATTTTGTCGAGGATTTTTGTATCTATGTTCATCAGTGATATTGGCCTATAATTTTCCTTCTTTGTACTGTCCTTGTCTGGCTTTGGTATCAGGGTGATGTTGGCCTTGTAGAATGTATTAGGAAGTGTTCCATCTTCCTCCATTTTTTTTGGAATAGTTTAAGAAGGATAGGTAGTAAATCTTCTTTGAATGTTTGGTAAAATTCTCCAGAGAAACCATCTGGTCCTGGACTTTTATTTTGGGGGAGGTTTTTGATTACTGTTTCAATCTCTTTACTTGTGATTGGTCTATTCAGATTGTCTATTTCTTCTTGATTCCATTTTGGGAGGTTGTATGAGTCTAAGAATTTATTCATTTCTTCTAGATTGTCCAATTTGTTGGCATATAGTTTTCAAAGTATTCTCTTATAATCCTTTGTATTTCTGTGGTATCTGTTGTAATTTCTCTTCTTTCATTTCTAATTTTATTTATTTGAGACTTCTCTCTTTTTTTTCTTAGTGAGTCTGGCTAGGGGTGTGTCAATTTTGTTTATCTTCTCAAAGAACCAGCTCTTTGTTTCATTGATCCTTTCTATTTTTTTTTGTTTGTTTCAATTTCATTTATTTCTGCTCTAATTTTTATTATTGCCCTCCTTCTGCTGGCTTTGTTTGTTCTTCTTTTTCCAATTCTGAATACTGTTATCTTTTATATTCCAAGATGAAATCCGTGTAGGAAAAGAGGTCTGGCAATTCCAGTAACTTCCTCTCTGGTTTTTCTACCTCTTGATCCTCTCTCCTCTCGTCCACTGTGAACACCACTCTCAGGGTAACCTCCTGAAATGCAGCTGTTGTCATGTTACTCCCCGGCCCATATACCTTCAGTGGCTCCCTGTTACCTTACACAAGACAGAGGTTTTAGCTCTGAGCCATTTCCTCCCTCTGCTTTCCACTACACCCCCTCTTGTACCCCGAAAGCAGCTATCATTCCTGCTCATATGTTTGCTCACAGAAAACCTTTCCACATGTGCAACTCCTGCATGCCAGGTGCACCCCACTCAGCTGAAATCCTACGTTTTCTGTGAAGCCGCCTCTGAGAAGTCTGGCCCACGATTGGCTCCTCTTCTTGAGAGGTCCTATTGCAGGAATAATTTTCTGTGTAACTTATTCGCTACTTATATGCAACATGTCCTCAGCCTCCAAGGGTAAAAGGCATAAAAGGCTCTGGAGCCAAACAGAACAAGGTTCAAAGCTCAGCTCTTCCATGACCTCTGTGTGTCTTGGGGAAGTGCCTCAGTTTCTCTGAGCCTTAGTTTCCTCCTCTATAAATTACCATGCAAATAGCAAAGAGCAGTCTGAACATTCAATTAGACAAGGCATATACAGCCCTGACACAGTTCCTGGCACACAGCATGTGCTCAAGAAATGCTTTTTATAAATTAAAAAAATTTTTGTTATGAACTGGTTGAATTCCAAAAGATAATTTTTTAAAGTCAGAGTTCCAGGATTTCAGAGCCAAGATGTGCATTCGAGACCCTGCCTTCACCGTGCAGATGACGACATTGACGTTGATGCCCACTGGCTGGCTCGAGACATAGCCCAGAGTTTTGGATCTCCTGAGACATCATCTTTCCACGCCCGTTGGAACTCAGAATGCTAGCGACACGTCTCCCCCATCACACTTGTGGTGGCTGCTGAATGGTCAGAACAAACCAGCCTGCACCCCTGTCTTCTCCCCAAAGTGCAGCAGCCCAAGTCACTGTAGCTTGGGGGGAGGTGGGGGGTGGTATTTGTGAATCACCTTTGTTAACTTTTCACTTATCTGTCATTTGCTAATTAGAGAGAAAGCTCATTGGGTTGGCCATCCAGAGCTGATTGTTCAGGAATTTTTCCAGCCAGTTGTTAAATCCTCAGTAGCTTGAAATTGGCCATGATGGGACTATTTAAACCACAGAAACCATCAAATACTGCCAATCAGGGCTTCCCCCACTCCCCAGAGCCCATTTGCCAGCACAGCCCTAGTCTTCGGTTTCTTGAAATCCCCCAGAAGGACTGGGCACATTGTTTCTCATGTGTAAGTGCTCATTAAATAAACGACTATTAAATATATGTGAAGAATAATCCTTTTCGAGCAATGACTCCGTCCAAGCACTTTCGAATGTATTATCTCATTTAATCTTCCAAACAACCCTAAGAGATAAGTACTATTATGGTTCCCATTTCCCAGGTGAGGAAACTGAAGCTCCCTCAACTAGGCACATGAGCAGGAACTTGCCAGAGGTTCGTCTGAGTCCAAAGCCGCAGGTCTTACTCACTGATTGCCTGTCCTACCAGCCCCCACGGGGAAAACCTGTCCCGGTGTCAGGCCTGCTGGTCACCAAGCTAGCAGAGTGGTTCTCCCTACAGCGGCGCCAGCAATAAAGGGCAATGCCTGGGGGCTTCTCTCCACCCCACCTTCACCTTGCTTCTCTCAGGGGTAATCTGCCTTCCTTATCCTACCCTCTTCCTCTACAACATCTCCTTATCTGAATTAGGACCATTTTTGAAGAAGCCCTTTGACGCTCCAATCTCCTCTTGTTTATGGAAGTCGTCTTTGGCCTTCAACTTCTCTCCAAGAGCTCTGGCAGATGAGTAACCTGCCCTCCCATAAGCACTTCAGTGAACGCTGTGCTTCGTAACTGTCTCAGGACGGACACCCGGTCTCCTTGTGCAATCCCTTCTGATGATGGCTCCACACACCACCGGGTCAGTGGGGCAGCTCTGGTCTGGACCCTCCCCGGGATCAGGACACGGGATTTTCTCTGCCTGCTCCCAGGACCCAGGGTATGTTGGGCACGGATGTTGCTGGTGATGAGGCACATTCTGGTGGTTTCCCAATTCTGTTGTGTACAACCCAGTGCTCTCATTTTCAGTAAATACTTCCTTCCTCTTTATGTGGAACACTGCCCTGTGTTTATTAACACCACCCTGTGCTTGGTCCAAAGAATGATCTGCGTGGCTTGGGCTCGTGGGTCAGGAAATGGCACACATCCATCCCTCTCCCCAAGGTGCCCTGTGTTCCTGAAGGAGGAGGGCACCCAACCCCGCAAACTTGCAAAAACAATTAGGGGCTTTATTTTAAACAAACACTTCTCTTCCAGAACTCGCTTTCCTTTTTTTTTTTTTTTTTTCTTTTTCCAGCATATCCTGGCTTCTTGTGTTCCTGAAAATTTCTGAAACTTCAAGCAGCGGCTTGTCAGAAACTCCTGATCTCCTCAACATTTCCCTCCATTCTGCTGGGTCCTGGTCAATTTAAATTCCCTCTATGACTCTGGAATTTAGAGATAAGCAAGTGAAAATAGGTTCATCCTCACTCCCCAACAGCCTGGTGCCTGTGGGAGAGCCACATGGCAGACGTTTAGATGGCACTAATGTTCATCACTACCCTGTTCTCTACTTCAGGGTGTGCGGACGATCAGTCTCACTGCCCCCTGGAAGTTAGGAGAGGCCACGTGATTCTTCTGGAGCATGACCCGTGAGCAGAGGTGTATTACTTCTCGGGTAAAGCATTTAACTGTTGATGCTCGGCCCTCTTATTGCCTGCTGGCATGTTCCGGATTGTGCAGAGGAACAGATAGGAAACCTTTTATGCCTTGTGGTCCATATCGCAACTCTTGTACTCAGCTCTGCTGTAGCATGAAGGCAGTCATAGATAATACATAAACAAATAAGCGCAGCTGTGTTCCAATAAAAGTGTAGTTTGCCATCTCGGAGCTACGAGTCTGTGGAAGCTCCCACAGTCTGAATCATTGTGTCACCGCCCGGAGGGCAGTTTTTCTTGAGAGTCACCAAACCGCATTGGACTTTGTATGGGTGAGAAGACTTTAGGATTGCAGTCACCTTAACACAGCTCAGCCTAACCTGATCAGTTTGAGGAGTCTCTGCACCAACTTGAGAAAGCATGTGCCATTTTTCATGGATAAAGGCAATGATACTAACCATCGTCCTACCCCCCAGCCCAGAGCAGGTTTACTCCAACCCCTGCCTATCCAAGCTTATTGTCTCCCCCAACCCACTGCCTCCCAACAGACACCCTGAATGGCCTTCCTATGAATTTGCTTGCAATGTAATTCTGTGCTTTGGTTTGCACTGTTCCCTCTCCCCAAAATTTCCTTCCTTCTCCTTTCTATCTACCCAAATCCTTCCCAGCTTCAGTTCTCCCTCCTCCAGGGAGCCTTCCCGGACTATCTCCTTATGACATATGATTGCTGGTTTGGATCTGAGTTGCTGTCTGAGGTCATGGAATAGAGAAAAAGAAAGCTAGACCTTGCTGTGAGTGATCCATATTGATAAGGGGGCTCCACTGAGCTCACCCAGCAGAGTGAGTGGTGAGAGGGACTTAGCCCGGCAGAAAGGTGAGTCACTTATGCAGTGGAATCAATCTCTCACACCCACGTGCGTTGTTTGAACATATGTACATATAGGATTAAATGACAAAGAAAAGTGAGGGAATGATTAATGCAAATGTGAGGATTATGAGACTCTCTGGGGAGGAAAGGAAGGTATGCGTTTGGGGAGGGTCATGCGAGGGTTTAAAAGGCATTAGTCTTGGACTTCTTAAGTTCTATGTTGGGTACACGGGTGATTGTTCATTATTCTTCAAACTGTGCATAGGTTATACACAAACTCTTGGTGTATGATATATCCCCCCCACCACCAAAAAAAGGCGAGTCAGGTAGGAAGGCTGCCTCAAACCTTGAAGTCAGCAGCTGCCACAGCAATGGGCCTCCTGTGTTTTGGACACAAAGGTGGGGCTGGAGAGGCCCAGCTCCAGGCCAATCAATTCCTGTTCCATGGAGAGAAAGTGGCTGGGAGTCCGAGTTCAAGTAGATAGTCGAGGACCACTGAGAAGGAGGACCCTCCTTAGAAAGCTGTCTCTCTGCCCTGCTTTTCTCTCCCCTGGGCAAAGAACCAGCCTCTGGTGTCCCTTCGAAAGGACTGCTAGAGACTCACCTACCAGAAGATACACCTGGCAACTGGAGGCGGGGCAGCTTATCACTGGGCTGGCAGGTACGGGACAGAGTACAGGCCGCCAGTGCTGCTTTTGGGAAATGCCATTAACTATGCTGGGAGTGGTATGGCCTTTGTCCCTTGTGGGACATGTGACATTTGGCAAAAACTAATCCGGTATAAACCAGCATGAACTCATCAGCGGGGGACTGGCTTTGACCTTCCAGCTGCTTCAAACAACACAGACAAGCTTTTGTATCTTTTCAGTACACTGAGGGAGAAGATAAGGTGAATTCCAGAGGGTAGGCAGGGCTAGAAGGTAGAATGTGATATTTAAAAGCACCACCTCTGGGAGCAAACACACGTACCTGGGTTCAGATCTCAGCTCCACCCTAAGCTAGCTGAGCTACCTGGGGCAACTCACTTAACCATTCTGACCGGATTTTCTCATTTGTTAATTGGGGATATGCACAGTCCCCACCTCGCTGGGTTGTTGTAGTAAATAAAGTAATCCAAATGAAGAATTTAGCACAGAGCTGGGTTCATAGTACATTCTCAATAGACATAAATCTCCCTGGTCACAGAGGTGGCCTGGTACTTGCCTGGAGTAGAAGCACTCCTGCACAAAGACCCCACCCTCTTTAAGGAAAAAGACGAGAAAAAAACGAATGCTTTAAAAGTGGCAAGGTCTACCTAACTCACTATATAATAGAAATTGCATAAATTTGCAATGAAAAGTAGTAGCAAAAATAAGTTTCATTAAACAAACAAACAAAAGCTAGCATAGCGTTAGAAGTCCATGAAAGGAGATGGGAGCCATCCCACCTACCAGGACCTGAGCCTCCAGCCCCTGGCCTAACCTTCAGGGAGGGTGTGGACCCAGCCTACCTCAGCTGCTCAGTGGCCTCAGTACAGCTTGTCTTCATTTTTTCTTCTTATCCTGCACCTCATCCTTTTCCAGTCTCCCTCTCCTCCTATCCACATCTTTCTGCTTCTCCTGGCCACCTTGTCCCTTTGTCTTTGCATCTTGAAGCAACAGGAGGGAAACAAATAAGAATTCGAGGAAAGAGAAAAGGAGGAAGGGAGGGAGGGAAGGAAGGAAAGGGAGTGAGAGAAGGTAGGAAAGAAAGGAGAGGGGGAAGGAGGACAGAGGGATGGGGAGAGGGGGGAGGGAGGGAAAGAGAGAAGGAAAGGAGAGAGAGGGGAAAGGAAATGGGCTTTTGCATCAACCAAATCTAGATCTAATTCAGTGCTTCCATAAATCAGGGGCTGTGTGACCCTGAGTAGATTCCTCACCCTCTCTGAGCCTCAGGCCTATTGGGAGTTCCAAGTCAGAGAAGATGTGCAGAGGTGTACAAAGTTTCACAGGGAGCCTGCATGTGGTGGGCCTTTAAGACCAGAGAGCCCTCAAGTTCTCTCTGTCAGCTTTGTTGAATCTGTTTGTGTTAGGGGAGTAAGCGATAGAAAGGAGGAAAAAAGAAATAGAGAATGCACTGCAGAGATGAAGGTTAGAAATGTCAGTTCTCCACCCTCCCCTATGATTGCCCAAGACAGCTGGTGCCTCCTTTTCGCCATCTGGGGCTCACTCATTTTCAAGCATCTCTGGAGGAAATCCCAGTGCCCTCGATAGCTCTTGTTTGGAAAGGGCCCCCTTGTGAGCCCCACGGAGGCAATAACTACAGCATTAAGGAAGGCAGTATGGTATAATGGTTAACCACAAGGTTCTGGAACTAGACTGGGCCAAGGCCTCACTCCACCACTTCTTACTGTGACCTTGGGTAAGCTCCTCCCCTCCTCTGTACCTTAATTGTCTTGCTTGTGAAGTGGGATTCTGGACTGTTGAGGACTGAAATGAGTTAATGGACATAAAACTCTTAGGAAGGTGCCTGGCTCACAGGAAGTGCTTGGTGAACGGCAGCTGTTTGTTATGGTCCACCTCTTGTTGCCTGTCTCAGCACCAACTCAATGACTTGCATTCACAACATCCTTGTTATCGGCCCGAGGAAACACTGGCTAAGATTGTTTCTCTTCTCAGTTGCTGCATCACGGCTCGTTCTGTAGCCTTGACCGTTGATGTAATGAGGATTTTGTTCCTTCCAAGGCTACTACTGTGTTTTATTTGTTATTAATGGACATGTTTTTATTGCTCTGTTTTACCTGCTGCACATTGTCCTCTCAGATTAAAATAATAATGCCTTCAGTTAATAACACCTTGCACTTGGGGAGTTGCCTTCATCCCAACAGCTCAAAGCCCATCACAACATGACCTCATTCATTCTCCCTGTGCTCCTGGGAGGGGGGCACTCCTACTTTTCTCAGCCTGAGAAGCGGAAGCCCTACCCCCATTCATCTTCAACCAGATTCTCAGAAGCCAAAGTACAGATGAAGCATTTCCACCTCTCGCAACCACAAATCACAGAGGCAGAACTCTGTTGCTCTCCCTCTCTCTGCCCACAGTGACCTTATGCCCACAGAAGATAACCAGAACCCGAGTCCCTCTGGCTTGGGGGTCTTGTCCTCCATGCTTCTCCTAGGTGCCCACAGCTGTGCCCTGCAAATGGTAAACATTAAAGAAATCTTGGGAATAAACTGCCTTGACATCCAGGAAAAAAAATAAGTTTGGCAATTTTGGTGTTTTGCGGATCCTCATCTTCTTGAGAACTTCTTAATTAAGACCTAATTGTTGGGGCCGCCTGGTGGCGCAGCGGTTTAGTCTGCACTTGGCAGCCTGGGGTTCGCAGGTTCGGATCCCGGGCGCCCGCCGATGCAGTGCTCATCAATCAGCCATGCTGTGGCGGTGTCCCATATAAAGTAGAGGAAGATGGGCACGCATGTTAGCCCAGGGCCAGTCTTCCTCAGCAAAAAAAAAAGAGGAAGATTGGTGATGGATGTTAGCTCAGGACTGGTCTTCCTCACAAAAAAACAAAACAAAACAAAAAAAAAGACCTAAGTGTTCCTGAAGCCTGAAATGCCTCTACCCGGGTAGATCTTACCACTCATGGCCCTGGCATGTTTGACACCTGCATGTACTTGTGAAAACTGGAGCCCCACAAGGACAGTGCTTCCTTGTTCTGGGGCTGCTTGTGGCCCGAGCTCCCTGGCAATGTAACCTGCTGGCTGCTCACTTTTGTTTTCACCTTGCAATTACTGGAAGGGAAGGGCTGCAAGCTGCACTTGACTCTCTAGCCACGCTCCAGGTCTCAACCCATGCACACTTTGAGGCAGCCAAGTGCAATTATGGCAAGAGAAACGGGTCTCGACAGGCAAAAAGCTGACTCCTACCCCTTCAGAATAAACAAACAAACACAAAGACTAACTAAATGGGATAAACTCATTATAGTGCCCGAGGCTGTTTTTCATCAGTACATAAACTGGGTGTAAGTTTTCCTTATTTATATTCTATTTTTTATATGGTCAAGTTTTCTTAGATGATGAGTTAAATCCATTTCAGGCAAAGTCAAAATAGAAGCAAGTCTTGCTTTCTTTTAGCCTCCTGTTCTGCAGACCCTTTACTAATTAAAATATACTCTGAGATTGGTATTTCAGATCCAAAACTTACTAAATTTTTCAGAACCAGAAATTCTAACAGTGAATCCCTAGCAATATTAACCCTCCTAACCTCTCTGCCCCTTCCTCAATCTGCTTACACTCTAGTTCTCTCCCCACCCCCACAATTCCCAAACACAAGCTCTGAAGGTCAAATCCTAATGCAGAAGGTGGAAGCTCAGCGCATATAAACAAACTTTGTCTTTAAATGGCTAGGGTTGAGGGCCAATACCTGCATAGAAACACTCTATTTTTTTAAAAGATGTTGGAAATTAAAGCTTCAGGTAGGTCAATTAACTTAAGAAGAAAAAAATTCCCTGCTTGGGATATTAGTGACTGAGAAAGTCTCACTTTTTTCCTTTGCAATTATACTTAGTGTACATTAACTTTGGTTTACATCTTCAGAGAGCAAAGGTTTTGGTGTAAAAACGTGAGAAAAGACTGCTTGGCCCTTGCGGTGAGTAGTGACTGGAAGGAGGCATGAAGGGGATATATTTCAATAAAAGGCTAAAAAAGGTAAACTGCTTGAAAGTTTAAAAAAAATAAACAATTTCGAGACTTGAGCAGCTGCAAAGGCTCTGTCTGTTTTCTATTTTGATCATTCTGTTTCTCGAGATGACCACATCTTTCAGAGGAAATGAGTCAAAGCCACTCTGTCTTGCTTTTCCAGCTGAGCATGTTGAGTTTCAATGAAGTAATGAATGAACTTGGCCGCACCACCCCCAAACCTACAACAGCAAACAGAGGGGCCTCGGCCAATCAGCGGGCACTCAAGGTTTTCAAGTTGAGTTCAAACGGGCCCACGGGAGGCCAATCGGCGCGCGCGGCTCCGCCCCAAACGCCCGGCCGTGGCCAACCACGAGCCCGGACGAGCCAAAACACAGCGGCCGGCCAATCCCGGGGAGCCCCACGGCGCCGACCTCCGCCAATGGGCGCGGCCGGGCGAAAAGGGAAACAGTGCGGCCCGAGGGCCGCAGGATTCGAATCGAACGTCCGCACCGGAGCCGGGAGCCGGCCGAGCGGCGCGGGCCAATCAGCGGCGGCGGCTCGCGGTCCCCGAACGTTGGGACACCGGCCCCGCCCCGCGCTGTTGTTTGTGGTGTCGGCCGACCGCGGGAGCCGGACCACGACACTCGCCGGCGGGCGGCGGGCCGGGCAGCGTCCGGAGGCCGCGGGCGGCGGCGAGCGCGAGCCGAGGGCGGCCGGCCTCCGGCGGCCCCCGAGCCCGGGACCGCGCGCCGCCGGAGCCATGTCGGTGAACATGGACGAGCTGCGGCACCAGGTCATGATCAACCAGTTCGTGCTGGCCGCGGGCTGCGCGGCCGACCAGGCGAAGCAGCTGCTGCAGGCGGCCCACTGGCAGTTCGAGGTGCGCGCGCCGAGCGGGCGCCGGCCGGCCCCGGTCCCCGGCGCTGGGGCGCGCGGCGGGGGGAATCTGTTTATCCCGCCCCGTCGGGCGGTCGCGGCCGCGAGGTCTCGCCGGGGCGGGGGCGGGGGGCCCGGGGGCGCTCCCTCGAGCGGCGCGGCCGTCCGGCCGGGGGGGTCGGGTCCGGCGGCCGGAGCGCGGCGCTGCGGGCGCGCGGGGGAGCCGGCTCGTGGGGTCGGGCGGGCCGGTGGGCTTCCCCGCTAACCGCCGGCCCGCCGCTGTGTGTGTCCGCAGACCGCCCTGAGCACGTTTTTCCAAGAAACCAACATTCCCAACAGCCACCACCACCACCAGATGGTAAGTGTGGCCGGCACCCGCGGGCGGGCGGGCGGCGGGGGCCCGGGCCGGCGCACAGCCCACCGGGCGCGGGGCGCGGGGCGCGCGGGCCGGGGGCCGCTGTCAGCCGCCGCGGTGACAGCCATGTTGCCGGGGAGCGCGGCGCCGCGATGTAAACAAAGAGCCAAAATGTCTTCCAGGAAAGAGCGGCTCCCACGGCCGGCCGGCTCGCCCAACTTTGTGGGCCGGCCCCCTGGGCTGCCGTGTCTCCACCTAAGGCCCAGTGTCGGCGCTGTCCCCGGGCAGGCGGGTGGGAGGGAGGGCAGGATGGCCAGAAGAGTAGCCGGCTGGCCGGCAATGGGGAGGGGGCCTCGATGATAACTAGGCGTCTGGGGAACTGGGAGCCCGAGTGAAGGGCCCTGAGGGGACTGGCAGCTGGGGTGTCTGTTTATGGGCAGCCCCCCATCCAAACAACCCGGCTCTACAGGGAACAGGAAAGGGATGAATCCACCCTGGCTCAGGGACTTGGGCTCTACCCAGAGAGGTACGTTCACTCTTTCCTGTTGGTGGAAAAAGGACATGCCCTGAGCATGGACGACACACAGATTTTGACAAGATAAGGCCGAGAGTTTGCATTTAATCTCAGTCTGTGAAGACACATAAAGCACAGGAAGCAGAAGTGGTTCGGGTCTGGACTGGCTTTCTTCTCTTTTCCAGGCTGGCTCCCAGGCCTGAGCCTTTGCCCTCCTGACGATGGGGTATCCTGCTTTCCCCGGGCACAGGACATCCCTTTCACTTTAGAGGCTTGACTGCCTTCTCCACCCCACCTCCTCCTAGTTACCTATTAGCCCTGTTGGGGGAGGAGGGACTGGGCTCTGAGATATGGTTTGTAAAACATTATTCCCCAGGAGAGCTGTTGTGGCTTCTGGAGTACATTTTTGGCATTTTTAACACTTGGTGTCCTTGTCCATGGCTCCCTTCTCAGAGCTGCCGCCTTGCTCAGAGGAGCTGCAAATGGTTCCTCTGCTGTACCTTGTCCTTGGTGCCCTGTTTTCATGTAGCTGTAAAGGACAAGTAGAGAGGGGTCTGTCTTGACCTTTGTAACAAGCTTTTCTCTTGGAATGGCTTATGCTGTACATAAGTCAAAAACCAAAAACATGTTGGAAGATGATGAGAGAATTGTGCTGGCTGCAGGGCTGTGGCATTTGAGGCTGGGCTCTTCTTAAACCGTGGAGGGTTAGTCTCCAGGAGCCCCTCCCTGCACCTGACCGCGGGAAAGCTCGGACTCCACCTTGCACATGAGCCTGGGAGCGCCCTGCCCCTGTCTCCTTTCAAAGGGGCCTTGAGGTTTGCTCCACCAACTGTGGCCATTCCAAATGGCCCAGGGCTTCCAGCATAGCCATTCTGTGGTGCTGTGAACAGGGAGGCTCACCGGGGAGAGCTGGAGCTGGGGTCCCTTCAAGTCCTTTTGCGCCTTCTCTGCAAATCCCAAGGGACTGTAATCCTTTTGAAGTTTCCCTGAAGGCAGGTGGTGGGTTTTGTAACAGACATTATAATCAGTGTATCTGTCAGTGTATCAGGTATTGAGTACTTAATCAGCACAGCGTAGAGTACCATCCCTGCCCTCAAGGAGTCGGTAATTTTTTAGAGACAATAAATCAAAGGAAAAAGTTAAATAAAAACACCAGGGACCAGTAACGGCATAATAGCAATACCAGAAGTGACCCAGGGCATGAGTAATGATAAATGGTTGTCCTGTAGATTACTATGCATTCACGCAGTTGGGGGCATCTTCCCAGATAAGGGGTTTCCTGGGTTGGATTGGGAGGGGCCAAGAAGGGGAGAAAGGTGCTCTAGACTGGAAGCAGTGGGACATTAGCAGGGTGCAGTAGGTCTGCTTGGGAGCTGGAAAGCTCCATCCATAGTTGTTAGAAGCCCAGAGCTGGAGGGGCCTTGACAGCATCTGGTCCAAACCCCTGATTTTAAAGAAGTAGAGAGAAGGTCCAGAGAAGTTAAGGAACTTGCTGGAGCTCACACAGGCTTGTTCCTGATCCAGGCCGTTCTCTGGAGTAAGGTGGCTGTTTCAGGAGACCGGCTGTGCTGGCTTATTGAACTGGGGAAGTCGGTCACAATGCTGTGATGCAATTGGCCTCTACCCCCCCATTCATTGTTTCCTGCTGCCGAGAAGTCAGCCCGGGGGTGGGGGTGGGGGGGCAAGGGATAGTGAAGGGAGGAGGAGGGAAATGATCTGGGCGGGGCCAGGCCTGCACTGAGTCCTGTGGCCTCCCCTGAGGAGGACAATGGCTGGAGCTCCCTAGCTGCTGGCATGGGGCTGGCCCAGTTAACAGGGCGAGATATTGCCCTCCTACCGAGGCTTTACCCCATCCCTAGCTGGGGTTTATTTAACGTCAGAGCTGCAAAAGTTCCCTCTCTGCAAGGTGAAGAGCCCTAGAATCTTGCTCCCCAACCTTGTGCCTGGGGGAGGGGCTGGTGTTGCTAAAATTAGGAGAAATTCAAAGAAAGACTGCCATGGCTTCCTGGGAAAGGGAGAAGCTGCTGTGAGGTCAGAACAGGCTCTGTGTAGGCCTTATTCTCTGCTCAGAAAGGGCAGGGGATGGTGAGGAGTTTGGGGAGCCGCCCTGCCAGGGTAATGGCAGAAGACAGCAGAGGTTGGGATGTTTGTAGCTACCCCAAGGAAGAAGGCCGAGAGGGGCTGAACAGACACTGCCAGCCTCTGGCCAAGGACAGCATGGGGAGACATGCAAGGGACACAGGAAACCGAAGTTACACTTGACTCTAAGTGTAGACAAGTGGGGGCTGGGTAGAGGTTAAGAGCTTGGGCCTTCAGACCTGGGAGCCTGGGAATTCTAACTTCTCAACT
The DNA here is from genome assembly GCA_031878705.1 of Tapirus indicus. Lineage (NCBI taxonomy): Eukaryota > Metazoa > Chordata > Mammalia > Perissodactyla > Tapiridae > Tapirus > Tapirus indicus. The sequence goes on from CM062932.1 coordinate 55,045,762, forward strand.
TGTACTCTGTGGTGGGTGTGAGCTCTGGGCCTCAGTTTCCTCATCTGTCATATGGAATAATTGAAATGACCTGGCATCGACGTGAGAAGTAAGACCACGGAGGCAAAGACGCCGAGGCCTGCTGGCTGGTCCTGTTAACGTGGAATGCACCCAAACACGAGCCAGTGTAGCTGTTCCCAGGTTGGCAGAGGAGGGAGACCCTGGGTCTGGCCGCCGTCCCTTGACCAGCAACCTTGGAACATCTGAGGGCACGTTATTGAGGGAGCCAGCTGGTTTCTTCCCCAGAGAGAGGCGCTAAGCAGTGGTGTCCTGGGCTGCTCCCTCTCCTCGCTTTAATCTGACACCGTGGCTTCTGGTTGGAATTAACCATTTCCTTCTGGCACTCCTCAGGGTGTCATTCCCAAGCATCATGAAATACTCTTTGGTTTTGATAAAACTGTTGGGTTTTGTCCCTATTTTTTGTTTCTGTTGGCTCAGGGGGAGAGGGGGAGGGGTGCTTTGTCCTGTTGAAGCTGCTTATGGACTGAAAAATGGGAGTAAACTCGGGGCTGGCCTGGGTGCGTGCCACCGAAGGTTCCGTGGGACCATGGAGCGTGGCTCAGAATGGGGGCCCACCTGGGCAGCCATCCCGACACCTGTGTTCTCTCCCAGCAGATGTGCACCCCCAGCAACACACCTGCCACGCCACCCAACTTCCCTGACGCACTGGCCATGTTCTCCAAGCTTCGCGCCTCCGAGGGCCTGCAGAGCGGCAACAGCCCCATGACGGCCGTGGCCTGCTCCCCCCCTGCAAACTTCAGCCCCTTCTGGGCCTCATCCCCACCCAGCCACCAGGCCGCCTGGATCCCACCATCCTCCCCCACGGCCCACAGCTTCCACCACCTCCACCACCCACAGCCCACGTGGCCCCCTGGAACACCGCAGGGGGGCACCCAGCAGAAAGCCATGGCTGCCGTGGATGGCCAGAGATGAGACTGGATGCCACCAGGCGCTGGGCTGGAGCTGGGGGCAGTCCAGGGTCGTGGGGACATAGGAGGGCTTGGGTGGGGGGAGCTGGGGCGGGTGGGGGTTTCCTGAAGATCGCACTGGAAGATTTTATAAAAGAATTTTTGTGGGGGGGGGGGTCAGTAAACTTCCTGAGCCACTTGGGTCCTTCAGGAGTTTCTTCAGGCAAGTTTTTTTTCTCTTTTTAATATATAACTGTAATATATATGAATATATAAATATAACTAATGTATGTGAGAATGGGGCTGGCTGACTGGGGTGTTGGGGTCTGTGGGGAAGGGCCAGAGAATCTTCCCCCTGGGGCCAGCACCCTCCCTCCGCCCAGTCCCAGGGCAGGTGCCTGGGAGCCAGGTGTCTGATTTTGCAGTCACGAGGCGTCTGCTAGCTGCCTCCTTTCAAAGGTCACACCTGGAATGGGAGAAGACCGCTACCGGTCCACTCCAAGTAGTGGCTGCAGGAGGGGCTCCCGGAGGTGTCTGGTGGCTGAAGGTATGGGGGCTTCTTTGCCATTGTGAGGATCTCCCCCCGCCCAGTTAGTGGCTGGCTCCTCAGTGGCTCTGCAGCTCTTGTCGCCTCACCTGGTGTCACCCCGTCTCCAGCTGGGTGTTCAGGGCTTGTGTGGAACTAAAGAGCTGGCTTGGGTCAAAGGCCCATGCTGTGCCTGCCCAAAGGCTGGACTCTCCACAGCCACCCTGTCTCATGCTGTGTCCACCCCGAGCGGATGACAGAGTGGGGAGCTTGTCTTTGGATTTAGTTCCCAAATCAATCATCTCACCAGGGTGAAAGTTTAATTTAAAAACTTAAAAGAGACTTTTCTAACTTCCCTGGTTTGCGGTGCCTTTATTTACCTTGGGAGGAAAAGCGCTGGCCTTGGGAAGAGGAGTGGGGGACGCTCTGAGCTTGCCGCAGTTGGGGGACAGGCTCCATTGCCATATGGCTGGTCTGGGTGTTCTGACAAGGGAGTCCAGACCAGGGCGTTGGTAGAACGGGCTGGATCCAGTTGGGTGTGGGAAGGGAGAGGAAGGACTGGTTCTGACTTGGTTCCTGTGACCCTCTCCCTTTCTTAGCCCTCACCGTGCAGCCCACCACAGCCAGCCTTTGTCTTCATCTGTGGTGGGGGGAGCTGCCTTCTCCACCTGGTGGCCTGATGGCAGCCCCACCCTTCTGCCTGGCACCCCAGGCATCTTCCAGCTGGGCCCATCTCCGTTCCTGCCCTCAGCCTCCTTTAGGGTAGTATGTCCCCATGTGCATGTTGTGTGGCTATGCCCCAAAGGTCAACCAAGGCTGTTGGAGCCACAGAAATAGGGTGGGTCCCCAAAGGGACTTTCCCTTCCCACTTCCCCAGAGCCTCCAGGCATTAGAATGGAGGCAGTGTTGGCAATTCCTGGCCCAGCAGCCCTTTCTTAGATTCTCCTCCAGGGCAGGTGGGCAGGTGAGTGAGGAGGAGCCTGTTTGCCTGGCTGTAAGAGTGGGTCGCTGGCCCTAGGCTTGGGATTCCTTCGTGAGCCCCATGCTGGGGAGGAAGGATGCAGCCTTGAGCCCCAGGCCCCCCAGTACCCCTTCAACACGTGTGTGTGGGCTGGTTCTCGCCCTCTCCCTCTGCCCTCTCAGCAGCCGAGCTGAGGGCACTGCTGTCCATCTGGCTGGAGAGTCTGGAGGTTTGGGCCCAAAGTGAAGTGACACTTCAGAAGGGCCCTGCCTAGCAGGCCAGCCCACCCTGCTCCTGGGCCTTCTCGTGTCTTCTCAAGCTTGCCTGTGGGGTAGCCCCTGTGGGAGTGGAGCAGAAGAGGGGCCGCAGCTGCCCTCAGTCCCTCTGCATGTGATAGTGTACTTTCAGGCTGGGTTTGTCCTTTCAGTTTTGTTTCCTGGTTGGAAACCCCTGAGGCTCCTCCCACCCTTACCCCTTACCCTGCCCACCTGTGCTTTCCCAGGTTGGAAGGGGAAGCCCCTTGCGGGCATGTGGGCGGTCAATGCTGGGACTTAGGCGGGGTCCACCCCGGTGCTGGGCACAGCCTGGTGAGGGCAGGCAGTCGGGCCTGGGTGTGGGGGTTGGGGAATGTCGCGCCCTGCCCTTTCGTGGGTGTGGGGGAGGCCTGGGTGTGGAGGGCTGGTCTGTCCCTGCTGCCACTCCTCCCTGCCAAGCTGGTGAGTTTGGGTTCTAGGCCAGGGACACTGAGCCAGCGACCTTCTGACATTTCTCGGCAAGAGAAACAGGAGCCTGAGCAGGAGTGGAGGAGGGGCTGGCCCTGGTTCTGTATCCTGCTTGCAGGGAAAAGGGCACGCGGTGTGAGGGGTGCCCACCGGGACCCCAGGGTTCCAGCTGCTCCCCTCCTCTCTCTAGCCAGTGCATTACATTACAGAGATGAATGGGATGTCAGCAGGTGGGGAAAGAAGGGGGAAGCCCCCTCCCGTAGGGAGCACCTTCCCCACCCCATGACACCTCCAGCCAACCCCCGCCCTCCTTTGCCCACATGGGGTGGGATGGGGAGAAACCCTTTTCTGGACTGTTTCCTGCCACACTTTCCCTTCCTGTGTGATTCTGTCATCCTCTCCCCTCACACCCTAAAGCAGGCCTCTTGCCCCAGACATCCCTTTCCCATGTCAGAGGGTGAGATGGGGACTGGAGGTGGGGGGAGCCCCACCTTTGAGGAGGGAGCTGATGTGAAGACCTAAAGGCAGAAAACTGCTTGGATGACTTTAGAGGGTTCAGGGTTGGGGGCAGCTCTCCCTTGTCCCCGAGGCTTCGATCCCTTACAGTTGTGCCTGACTGGGCTCAGCCCCATGCACGCTCCTCTACCCCTCCCACCTGGCAAGAGTTTCAGGACAAAGGACTTGGGGGACAGCAGTGAGCCTTGCCCGTTGGGGCTAGCAAAGATACGCAAATGGAGCTGAGCAAGCTGAGCTAGGCCACAGGCCACCAGGCAAATGCCAGTCACCTTGGGAACCCTCTTCCGACACACGACACCCTTCTGCTCTGTTTTCCTGGGGAGGCGAGAGAAACAGGGAACCCGGCAGCTCCTAGGTCTGAGCCCCTCCTGCCTCTGCAGCAGCCACTCCATAGTAAGCCACAGGAGACGGCAAATAAGAACCTTCTCAGGTGGCTGGTGACACTGCTGCCCCAGGACGCCATGCCAGGGGCCCGGCACTGCCCTCCCTGAGCCAGCAGCTGCCACCCTCACCTTCGCTCCAAGGTGCGGCTTGCGCACAGACACCACGTGTCCCAAACCTCTCCAGGGCGCCCCAGTCAGTGAGGCCACCCTTGAGGCCACCCTCCGCAGATGAGAAGGCAGGGCTGGAGCCAAGGAAGGCAGCAGCACTGGGGTCTAGCTGAGGTCAGGGAAGAGCTGGTCAGTGTGAGAGCAGGCCCCACGGAGACCCATCAGTCCCCACAGCCTGCGGTCTGACCTGTGCTGCCCCCTCCCCGCCCTGGGTGCAATGCTCAGCTCTCCCAAAGCCCCAGCACCCTTGGAGAACAGCTTAATATGTCTGGGGGACTGTGGTCTAATTCTCACGCTACAAGCCAGACCCGCCCTCCAAGGGAAGATCTGCCACCTGGACCTGGGGGTGTCTGGAGGTGCCTGGCCCACAGCAGGCCCCTCCCTCTCACTCCATCTTCCTGAGCCAGGACCAGAGAAGCCTTGCCTCCGCAAGCTTCTTCCTAAATATTTATTTTTAGCTCTGCTCAGTGAGCAGAGGTGGACTGTGGCCCTCGGGTGGGCTCCTCGAGCCCCTCTCCAGGAGGCACGTCCATGTGCATCTCCAGCCCCGCCGGTGGGTTGGCTCTCTCACTGGGGCTCAGTGGGTGGGCCAGGTTCGGCTGGGAGAGGCGCCCCTCGGAGGAGACAGGTCTGTCTTTCCGTTGATGAGAAGGAGCTGCGAGATAGGAGGGGCTGAGACGGCTGTCTCACCCCCCACGCCCACCAGCAGCTCACCCCAGCTGGTCCAAAGCCCGGGGAAGTCGGGAGCAGCACCACTGGCCAGGCTGAGCCGGGACCTGATGCTGGAGAGGGACCAGCCCCACAGCTGGGGTGTGCAGGGTAAGCCCTCACACACGCTCCTAAGCAAAGCTCCTTTATAATCTCTGTGAGTTAAAAATAAACAAGCCCTCCACCAGGGGCCAAGAGCCTGCCTCTTGGTAATGTTTCCTCTATTAACACAGCGACTATTTAGACAATATTCACACAAATAGGTGCAGGAATTTTTCCTAAGACTACCCTCCCTCTCTCTCCTGCTCCCATAACATTTTAAGTGCCCTTGGAGTAGACAGTGATGTGCCAAGGAGAAGGAAGCTAAGTTCCCCCAAGAAAATAGTTCTGGGAGTCAGGGTCACAGACTGTCTCTGGGGTCAGACAACTTGGGTTTGAATTCCAAGTTTGCTGCTTCCTAGCTGTGTGACCTTGGGCAAGTACCTTAACCTCTCTGTGCCTCAGTTTTCTCAGCTGTGAATGAGGCTAACAATGGTCCATACCATTAGTGTTGGTGTGAGGATTAAAACTGGTTCATACGTGTAAAGGTCCTCAACAGGGCCTGGCCGGTGAGAAACCCTCAATACAGGCAAAGTGCCATGGCCACTGTTATCCCTTACTCTGTTTCCACTTCCTCCAGGCACTCGCTGAATGCTGGAACTGGAAGGGATGGTAAAGAGCATCTAGGGCTAGGGCTCAACCTGGGGGCGTGGGGTCCTTGAACCTCCTGCAAGCGTCTGCAAAGTGTTGTGGGTACACAACTTTTTATAGGAAGAAGGTCCTATAAATATAGAAAGTCACCTTTCATTAGATGCTCATGGGGAGGCCCTAACTCCAGCAGCACTAACCCAGCACCCTGTATTGACAGAGGGGGAAACAGCTCTGGAGAGCGGGGAGACTGGCTCAGTCACTGGAAGGTGATCCAGCCCCCTGGCTCCAGGCCAGTGTCCCTCTCTGGCCCACATGTGTGGCCAAACCCTGAGGGGCTCTTAGCCCCCTGAGTTTCAGGCAGGATTTAACCCTTCAGAGGAGAGCAGAGACTCTAGGGACCCTCCAGGCCTGGGGGCAAAGAGATGGTCAGGCTGAGGGGTTCTCGGGGGTTGTGTCGCGGCCCTGCGCCCAGCAGCCGCCGTGAGAGCCAGCGAGCACCAGCTCCAGGAGAGTCAGGCCTGTGAACTGGGGAAGCACAGGGGCTGCAGCCAGAGCCTCGGGCTGCCACCCTGCCCCTATTTCCTCTTCTGAGAAATAGGGACAGTCATAGTACCTACCCCACAGACCTGGCACACATCAAGAACTCAGTCCATCAGTTTTCTCTCTCTTCCCTCCCGTCCCATCCTGTCCCCAGGGAAATAAAGGCGCATACCAGCCACGGGCGGGAAAGGGGCTGGGGCAGGTAGGAGAGGCCCGGGGCAGTGCCGAGACTCCAACCAGAGGGACACTACCTGAGTTGTTGCCCGCCAGCATCTGAGCGCTCTGAGGCCGCGAGGGCAGCTGGCTGTTGTCGCCGAGGGACTGCTGCCGGTGCACGTGGGGCCGGGACTGCTTGGCCTTGTGCTTTGTAACCCCTGAGGCTGATGGGGGACAGTGGAGGGAAGGGTCAGTTCTGAGACACCGAGTGAGAGTGGGGACCCATGGGGTGGGGAGAGGGCTGCAGGGCTGCTGGTCACAGCCAGCCTCGGCTGGGGTCCTTCTCAAGCTGAATTCATGGATATGCCCCTTATAAGCACTTCATTCATTCACACATCTGCCTGTCCAACAACCCACCCACCCACTCAGATTCCTCTGAGGACCTACACACATCAGCCATGCACCAGGGGCTAGGTGAGTTCTGACCCGGGTTTACAGTGCTTGAGGGGAGGCAGCTAGAGAGATGCGTACGGGCGGCGAGAAGAACGGCTCACTGATGGGGCGCTCAGGGGAACGAGAGATCCACTGAGTGGTGGGGCTCAGGAGAGGGCATTCTGAGCTTTGAAAAAGTGTAGGACTTGGCTGCGGTGACGCTAGGATCAGAGGCTGAGGCAGGAAAGCTGGCGGTGACAGCATGAGGAGGAAGGTTGGCAAGACACGGGGCCACGACATCCTGGCTAATTGGCTGAGACTGGACAGCTGTCCCCACCTGCAAACATTGACCTGGGGCTTTTGGAGACCTGAATGTTTGGAGTCAGGGAGGTAGAAGGGGAAGGCAGCCAGGGTCTGGTGGCCCCAAGAAGTGCCTGGCCTTCTAGGAGCTGGATGGACCCTGTGGGACCCAAGCAAGGAGCCTGGGGGGCCTCTAGGCCCCCTGGACACTCACTGTCTTTGCTCAGGATGCCCGGTAGCCTGGTATCCATCCGTCCCTTGTAAATGTGTCCATCCAGGCCCAAGATATCCACCTCGTCATGCTGTGGAGGTGGGCCGGTATCCATTACCACGTGCACCCGGAGCTCGCCCTCCAGTCCTGCCTCCACAAGGGCCTGGGGCACAGGGTGCCGTCCTCTCCTCACTCCCGATACCAAATGATGCTCAGAACCATCCCAGGAGCAGCAGGGTGAAGGGAGGTCCCACGGTGGAGGAGGCAGTAGTGCCAGGTGGGCGGGTGGCCAGGGTGGCATTCTTCCCGGCAAAGGATAAGAACCTGAGACTTTAACTGGGTCTGATTCAGAACCTCCCCCAAGGCAGAGGGCTGGATGAGGTGACTTCTGGTGTTCTTTCCAGAATGACTTGAGAATCTGGGGGTCACGTCAGGCCCCCCTCCCTTGTCCTCCCAGGCAGCACCCCCGACCTTCATGGCAATCTGGATCTCCTCGGTGGGGCCCAGGCCCTGTGGCAGGTGCTGCGGGCGGCTGCGGCGGTAGGGGTAGGTGAGGGTGTGGCTGCCCCCGCAGCGCCGAGGTACAGTCGAGTAGGTGTAATCAGCCACATCGGGCACCCTGCGATGAAGACAGTGGAGTCGCTGGGAGCAGGTGTGGCCTGGGACACACCTACGTGGGGGCCGGCCAGAGGCAGCAGTTTTCAGGGGTCTCTGGGAGCCAGGGGGCAAGGGGGGACTAGGAACAGGCAGGTGAGTGGGCAGAGCAAGCTCGCAGCCAGGCCATCCTGAAGACCGCACGCTCTTCTTCTTACACACACACTCATACACACATATGCATTCATACTGTCACACACTCTCACACATTTACACCCCCCTCACACACACACACTCTCTCTGTCAGGGCTTCCCCCAGCAGTGGGGTGAGGCCTGCACATGGCTGTGGGTGGGCAGAGCCGAGCCCCATGGCCAGAGGCCCAGTCTGTGCCATCCTACCGTTTGTAGCAGGGGGAGCTGAGGCACTGGGCCTGCAGCAGCTCGCGGATCATCTGGCTGCTGGCCTTGACCGAGCCTCCAAAGTGGATCTGCACCTTCTCAATGTCCATCAGCATCTTGGAGTGCATGCTGCGCAGGCGCCCCACGCTCCGCTCCATCTGCACCAGGTCGCCCCGAGGGAAGGCGGCGCTGCCCAGCTTCAGGCTGTGGGGCGTGGGCAGAACAGAGGGGTGAGGCAGCCGCACTACCTGAGCCCACACTCAGAACCCCGGCCCACTCCACCCCTCTGTCTGCCCCTTTATAGCAGGACCCTGTGTGGGCAGGAGCCCTTTCCACAGTACCCAAGGGCCCATGGCCAGACTGGCCAGGAAAGGCTTCCCGAGTCGGGAGAGTGCAGAAGAGCCCGATGGAGAGAAGCCCAGCTCCTCTGGCTGAGGCTGGGGTGGGAAAGCTGAAGTCTCCGGCCTCTCCCTGTCCCTGAACACCTAGCCCCGCCTACCTGGAAGCTCTAGGGCTCCAGAGCACAGTTTGGAAACCATCCTTACCGCTGAGCCCCATCCTCAGGAGGTGGAAGGGCTGCAGGGAGGGGGCAGGAGCCCGAGGGAGTGTGAAACAGGGTCCCCCTGTGATCCTCCCCACATTCGCTGAGTGATGCCAGACCCCTCCCTTCCCCCCATGCCAGGGTTCCTGAGACAGCGGAAGCATCTGGGGGGTAAAGAAGAGCTCTCAGAGGCAGCCAGCACCCTTGGCCACGTCCCACCAGGACTCCCAGCAGGGACCCAAAGGCACGTGATTACTAGGGCTTCACTCTTCCTCCTCCGACACTCACGCCCTGGGAAGGGCTGGGGTCTAGCTCAGAAATTGCTCTAGTGGCCCTACTGTCCTTGCTGGGAGGAGCCCTCCACACACCCTCCAGTCTCTGCCCCTGCCTCCCCTACAAAGCTGTGTGGGGCTCCGCCATGCGTACTTGCGACTCTGCTGCCGGACCTGCTCTAGTTCAAAGATGGTGTAGGGGCGGATGGAGCGGTGCCCGGGTAGGCCTGGGCCCACCGGGGTCACAGGGATGATTCTGGGCAGGGACAGACAGAAGGGGGTTCGGAGGGTGAGAAATCCCATCGTCCAAATCCACTGCCCACTCCCCACATTCCGCCTGCTGGAGGAGCCTTCCCACCAGGGCCAGGGTGAAGGACCCAGGGGCAGGAAGCAGTCCAGGCATACCGGAATGGACCCACGAGAGAGGAGAGAAGGAAAGGACAAGAGTTGGAGGCAGGTAGGGAATGGAGGAGATACAGCCCTGCTGTGCCCATCCCCATTATGGCCATCAGCTGGAGTCGGCCAGGTGTGGGCACTCACTGTCCAGTCACAGGTGTCTCCAAGGGACGGTCACATGAGAGGCAGTGGAAGTGTGCCAAGAGCTGCCTGTGAGGAATGGGATACACATAGGAGGTGAGTGCCCTGCCGGGAGGGTCTGGAACGGGAGAGCCGGAGAACCCAGAAGGGCTTGACCCTCTGCAGGCCAAGCAGGCTGAAAGCTCAGCTCACCAGAAACAGCTCCGGGCCCTGCTCCCCAGGAACACACCAGCTCCTAGACCTGCCTGTTCCTGGGGACACGTCCAGCACCCACCTATCTTGACCCAAAGCCAGCAGGGTTCCAACGGGCCCCTGAGGGGTGCCCTGTGTAAACCTCGGGGGCCCTCTGGTGGATAACAGTGGAAATCCTGGGATTCAAGCCTGTCATGGGCCAGGTCCCCATGTGGTCCCCCTTCCTGTCCCAATGGTCCAGCCTAGCACAGCCAGGTCCGGAGAGCCTTAGCCTCCCTCCCCTCCCTTTCTCCGCTGAAACATGAACTGGCCAGAGCTTAAAGAGCTTTTTGAGCTCTAAAATTCTGTCCCTCCAACTGTGGGACGGTCCTAGGCAGGATCAGCCATTCCCCTGGAGCATGCCGTGTGCTGGCAGGAGCTGTTCATCTGGGGACGCCCCCAGCCCCCCACCCTCCCTCCCCCTGCAGAGCATGCCAACCTCCCCCGATGTCTTCCAGGCCTCACCTCCGCATGGCAGCTGCCTCATCTGCCTGGTAGAGTGGGGAGTGCTCTTTGAGCTGCTGTCGCAAGGATTTCCACCGATCCTCCAGCAACTCCTTCACTGGGTCCAGCTCCAGGCGGTCCAGCTGCAGGTGGGGGCAGGGGAAACCAGCTGAGCTCTGAGAAAGCAGGTGAGGGGTCTGCAGCACCCGGGGAAGGTGGCATTGTCCCAATCCAGGGGGCCCTGGAGCTCCTTCTGCCCCTCACCTTGCTGTCCATCTCTGTCAGGAGCTTGTCCAGCATCTTCTGCCAGTCCTGCTCCTGCCCACTCATCTTGGCCACCAGCTCCTGCATCATGTGGTTCAGCTGCTCTGTGGTGGCGTCAAACTGGACACGACTCACTTTGGCCGCCAGGGCACTCTTGTCGGCTTTCTGCCCGGAGAGAGAGGTGGGGGCCCTCCAGATAGACGAGGGACATAGGGGGGCCCCACTCCCCTGAGGTGTCAACCCCTGACACCGAGTCCACATCCCCCGCCACGGGCTGCCCTCCACTCCTGGCCTTTTGCAGAATGACCAGTGAGACCTCTCTGGACACGAGTGGCTCCTCTGGGCCCAGCCCTTACCGTGTCAATCTCCATCTCCAGGTGTTCCCTGTTAGCCTTTTCCTTCTTGAGTTTCGCTAGACCCTGGTACAATACCTGGGGGCCAGGGGAGCAGAGAATAAGGAGCAGGGAACTGAAGGGCTGGGGTGGACCAGGTCAAGCCTCGCCTTCGCCCCCGCTGCCCTGCCGGCCGCTCACGTCGATGTCCTTCTGCTTCTGCCGATGGTCTTCGATGAGGTTGCTGGTGGTGAGGTTGAGCTTCTCGCAGTCACCCTGCACCTGCAGGATGGCACGCTGGACATGGCCCAGCAGCTCTTCATCCTGCAGCAGGAGGGACAAAGGCAGGCTCCCTGAGGCTCTGGGGCGCCCCCCAGGGGGATTGCTGCCCCTGAGAAGTCGGCCTTTAAAACATCACCCAGAAGACAGGCCAACTTCAGACCCCATTCTGGCTTTCCTCAGTTGGCTCCACAATTTCCCACCAATAGTGGGGAGGCTCACTACCCTTTCCATGTGTTCACCCAATGGGACACAATCTTCAGTCCCCCACCTCCCCGTGGGCTTGCCTCGAGGGACCATGGGTGGCTGGTGGGCGTGATCAGTAGCGGTGATGGAGGCCAGGAGTGGTGAGCTGCCCTGTGGCCCCTGAGAGTTGGGGTGTGGGTTACAGTCTCCCCACCTGCCCTGGGCTGAATCTGAATTCCAGAGTCCAAGAGGCAGGAGTCAGGGACTGTGGCTCTCCCTGCCCCTACTAGCAAGCCTGCTCTTTGGCAGGGAATCGGGAAGGGGTATCAGGAAAACCGGTGTGAAGGGGAGTCAGTGAACCCTAAAGTTCTACCAGTGTCCTCGAGGCACGTGAAGGGCACTGCTCTACCCCTCAGCCAGCTGTGCGGTCCCACTCCATGGAGCCAGCTCTTCCCCGTGGTCCCCTGTCCCCAGAGCTAGCGCTGCTGCTGCCCTTGCTGTGACTCTATGGAAGGACCAGGGACTGTTGTGGGGTCACTAAAGGGCTCTACCATGAAAAACTGGCCCTTAGGTCCAAGTTCCCCTTCCTTGGGGAACTCTATCAGCCACTCCCTACTCTGTGGGCCTCCGGGCTGTGGCTCCCCCTGTGGGCCACATGCAGCCGTACCAGAAGGGAGGCCAGTGGGAATCACCTGGCTCTGGAGCTTGGCTTTCTTGGAAGGCCGGGAGGCAGCCAGATTATTGACCATGTCCTGGAGCTGCTCGTAGCGCCGCACCAGCGTGCTGACCTGGTGGCTCAGGTCCAGGCTGCAGGCTGGGCAGGTGGCCTCAGGGTCAATCTGGCCAGGTGCCAAGCTTGTCGGGGCCTTGTGAGGGGCCATGCTCATGGACAACAGCGTGGAAGATGAGGTCAGCATGCTCTCGATGATTATCCTAAGCTTGTCCAACTGGGTGCAGGCGAGAAGGCGGGTGCAGGGCAGTGAGCGAGGCATGGCCACGTTCCGTCCACGCCATCACTGCTGGCGGGTGCTTCCTGCCCCTTGCCTGCCGTGACCGAGCAGCCACCGCACCCTCAGTGCCCTGCAGAGTGTGCGGCACAGGGGAGGCGCTCGACGTCTGTCCGTTAAATAGTGAACAGAGTTCTCCAGGAGTGTAGCACTAACGCTGAAGGAAGCCCTTGCAGGAGGGAGGTTTCTGGACCTTTCTCCCCAGCCTTCCCAGTGGTGCACTGTGAGAACATATCCCCCCTGGTCAGTCCTAGAGTGGTGATGTCTGTTAGTCCACAGACACTGCTCCAGGCCCTAGGGCTGTGACGGGTGGGCTCACGCACACTCTCTCCCCATCTAGCACATAAGGAACAATAAAAGAATGTAATAAGAGCTACTACCGCTACAGGGGCCTCTCCCATGGGCGAGAACCAACTCCTCCCACTGGCCCTCCTGCTCTTTTCTGTACCCCATGGTCCCAGTTTGTCACCACAAATGATTGGTCTCCCCAGGTAGGCACCTGATACAAGGACAACCAGTCCCTAGACTGGCCAAAGCCCTGTGATGTGTTGCCTGGATCGGAGAGAGGGGCTGGGCCAGGAAGTGCGAGACATTGCAGGGCCTGGGGCAACCACGTGGACCATGTGTGAGAGGTGAGAAAGCTGTTTGAGAGTAGAATGGAAGAGAGATGGGGGTGGTATTTGAGAGAGATGGATAAGGAAAGGGACACAGAGGCACAGATATACACCAAAACAGACACAAAAAGACAGACAGCAAGTGGCCCGGACCAGACTGCCCCCTCAGCCTGGAAGTTCCACTTTTTCCAGGCCCCTAGACACATACATACTTTCTACTGAGCTCCCTTTTGCCTGTGCTCAGCGAGACTCTGCTGCTTGTAACCAGGAGAGCATACGCTCTTCTGAAGAGTCCAAAGGAGCATGTCAAAGGGCCCCTGGGATAAAGAGGACAGGTTAATTCTCTCTAGAAGAGAGGAAGAAATATGGGCATTTCAGTGGAGTCATGAAGGATAAGTAGCAGCCCTCTGGGTAAGTAAGGCTGAGAAGGACATTCCAGGAAGAGGAGCAGCATGAGAAAGCAACGGTGTGTGAAGAGAAAGGTAGGGAGCCAAGGAGGTGGGAGGACGGGGAGTGTGGGAGGCGGTGCCTCCAAGAGGCTGCCACAGGAGGCTGGGCCTGCCGGCAGGGAGTGGATTTTCTGAAGTGTGGCCCTGGGGGAGCCCTGGAGGTCGCTAAGCTCTGACATGAGCTTGGGAATGACGGTGACTCTCACACGCACTCTCTGCTGCTCCTCGAGCTCCACACAGGACAGTCAGCTCTGGGGGCATGAAATGGTACACACCACTGTTCCGGCAAACTCGAGAGCAGGCCCAGAATGGGGCCTCTAGCACAAAGGGGCTCCTGACATGAGCCCCCTGGGCCCAGTGGCTTTTCCTATCAGATCCTTCTGCGAGCACTCAGAGGGCTGTTCCTGGTCCAGACACCCCTTACTGAGAACATTCTGGGGTGACCAAGGATAGCATCACTCAAGATTTAAAGGCAGACACTTCTACTCACAAGAGAGTGAAAAGACAACCCACGTAATGGGAGAAAATATTTGCAAATCATATATCAGCTAACAGTCTAGTATCCAGAATATCAAGGAACTCTTACAACTCAACAATAAAAAAACAAATAACCCCATTTTAAAATGGGCAAAGGATTTGAACAGACATCAAATTCCAAAGAAGACATACAAATGGCCAATAATCACAGGACAAAATGTTCAACATCATTAGTCATTAGGGAATGCAAACCAAAACCATAACGAGATGCTACTTCACACCCATTAGGATGGCTGTAATTTAAAAAAAAAGGAAAATAAGTGTTGGTGAGGATGTGGAAAAATTGAAACCCTCATATGTTACTGGTGAGAACGTAAAAGGGTGTAGCCACTTTGGAAATGGTTTGGCAGTTCCCCAAATGGTTAAACAGAGTTACCAAATGACCTAGCAGTTCCACTCACAGGCATATAACCAAGAGAAATGAAAACATATGTCCACACAAAAACTAGCACATGAATGTGCATAACAGCATTATTCATAATATCCAAATGTCCTTCAACTGATGAATGGAGAAATAAATTGTATGGCCACAAAATGGACCGTTATTCAGCTGTAACAAGAAATGAAGTGTGCGCTACAACATGAACGAACCTTAAAAACGTCATGCGAAAGTGAAACCAACCGAGAAAGGCCACGTATTGTATGATTCCGGACAAACACAATGTCCAGAATAGGTGAATCCACAGAAACAGAAGGCAGATTAGTCGCTGCCAGAGGCTGGAGGGTGGGAGGGTGGGGAGTGACTGCCAGTAGGCACAGGGTTTCTTTTTTGGGTGATAAAATGTTTTGGAATTAGATCATGGTAGCAGCTGCACAACTTCGTAAATGTACTAAGAACTACCTTGTTCACTTTAAAAGGATGAGTTTTAGGATATGTGAATTATATAATTTAAAAAGAGTAAAAAAAAGATTTAATGGCAGTTAGACAGGCCTTGAAGGGGCGCCTTTCCCTTGCCAGAGGGGACATAGCTGCCTGTGCACCTGCAGCCTCAGAGCTGGTTTTGGATCAAGAAGGGCTGAACCCTTGATCCAGTCTCCCCCCTGCCCTCATCACACACACACACACAGAGGGGGATCTGATGAGCGGTGGGAGGGCAGGGCTGCCCCTGCTGTCCACAGCCAACTCTGAGAAGGGCTCTGTCCCTGCAGCTGAAGACTGTGGAATCCTCACCTGATCCTGTAGGTAAAGGGAGGCTTCAGAGACTGAATGTTCCATGCTGACCTTGCCCCGCTCTTGGCTCTCCCTCAGCTCAGCCAGCTCCTTCTCGATGTCAGCCACGGTGACTCTGTGCGCACAAGAGATGGCCTGGCCCCACCACCAGCCCAGGGGCCCAGGCCCACCAGTGTTGAGCCCCAGCCATCAGGGATGAGGAGGATGCAGACCAGGCTCTTCCCCCGCCTCCAGCAGGCTCTGTCTAGAGAGTCCAAGGCCCTGCCTGTCCAGGAGGTGGGTGACCAGTGTCCTGGCCTGAGAAGCTTCTAGCGGGTGAGAGCTGACACTGCAAAGAGAGCTCTGACGGGCTGTAGCAAGTGCTCTCCTCCAGCTGCCAGCTGGGGACAGGGTCTAAAGAACTTTTTTTCTTTTCTGAGCTCTTCTAAGCCCTGGTGCTGAGCTGTTTTAAGAATCTGGGAGGGGACAGCCTGGTGGCATAGTGGTTAAAGTTCAGTGCATTCTGCTATGGCAGTCCAGGTTAGCAGGTTCGGATCCCGGGTGCAGACCTACTCCACTCATGCTGTGGTGGTGTCCCTCGTACAAAGTAGAGGAAGATTGGCACAGATGTTAGTTCAGGGCTAATCTTCCTCAAGCAAAAAAAAAAAAAAGGAGGATTGGCAATGGACTTTAGCTCAGGGAAAGTCTTCCTCAACAAAATAAATAAAAAAACAAAAGAAGCTGGGAAACTTCTACCAACAACTTGATCTAGATATGGGCAACCTGAAGAGCGGACATGATCGAGGTCAAAGCCAGTGGTCAGTTCAGGATATGAGTGAACCAAGGCTGCCATCACCTCCTCAGCTGAGAATATGTGACACCAGGTCACAAGCTCCATGTGGCAGGGGCATTTTACCTGAGGACACCCAGCTGCAAGCTCAGCTGTCCAGTTTTCATCTCCTTTCCTATTTCTTGCTCCCCGTCGCCCTCCAGGAACTTGTGCATCCTGTCCAGCTACAAACCCAATGGAAGAGGAGGGTCAGACAGGCTTGAGTTCTGTTTTCTGAACATGCCTCTGCGGCCGGAGCGAGCCTCTCCCCCATTCCCGAATCCTAATCCAACCCTCTGACAAAAGCCCAGGTCCCTTCCTGACATCCATTCATCTATCCATCCATCCCGTGGTGTAGACAGATGGCATTACGAGAACGACTGAACACCTAGTAGCCTCTTGCCATGACCGCTGGCCCCAGACAGTCCCAGGAACTTGGCTTCAAGCCTGGTCCGGTGACAGTGGGTTTTATTGGAAGTGGCCACAGGCCATAAAGGAGCACAGGCCTCCTTGTTGGCTGAGCTGAATCTTAACAGCTTTCAGAGTTGGGTTTTAGACCCAGGAATTGAACGTGATGATACCTGAGGTGCATTTCCTATCTGATGGGATTGTAAAGATCCCGTGAGAGAATAATGTAAGTGACAGGCCTGCGGAACCCATGACAACATAAATGGAAGGTGGGGGTACTGGCTCTCCAAGGCAAAGGAGGCAGGCCTCTTTTACTTACCTTCACTTTTTCCTGCCGAACTTCTTTGGTCAAGGCCTTCAAAGTATTCAGCTGTTCCTGCAGGTCAGGGGGTATGGTCTTTTGGACTAAGGAAAATAGAGGGCTTAGAGTCAGAAAGGTTAGATTCCCAGAGGGTTCCCAATCCCCATTTCCAGCCGCACAATGAAGCCACTCCAGAGAACAACAGGACATAGTACTAACCCCGCTTTTCCTGGCGACTGGGGGAGGGGATGGGAAGAAAGGAGAGAGCAATGCCCTTAGCCCATCAGAAAGCCACCTATTGTTTAGTATCCTACAGGGCTTTGGGACCACTGACCCACAATTTCTACCCAACTCTAAAATCGCAATTATTCTCTGGGCCTAGAGTTGTGAATGGGCAAATGTTAAGCTTAATTCTTCAACACTCTCTCTCCCTGCACACCCCCCAGCTCTGTTGTTTTCCCTGCCCCAACATTTTTCCCAGCCGCATCCAGAGAGTCTGACAAAGGCATATCAACCTGCCTCATTCCTCTCCTGAGGCTCCTTCGCTTCCCCTGGTTTAATTCTGTCTTTTGGACCCTGAAGGCTATAGGAGAACCCAGAATGCCTAAGAATGGACATGCTGTTTTCAGGGATCAGAAAGAGGCCCAGCTGCCAGGAGTTGAGGCCAGGGGGAGAAAAGGATGAAATCAATGTAGAACAAAGACGGCAGTCTCTCCTCTGCGCCAGCAGTACCCACCCATCGCTGCGAGCAGATACTGGATCTTCTCCAAGTCGGTCTGGCCAGCTTTCTCCTCATTCAGATTCTTCATGTTCTCCTTTAGCTCTACGTAGAGGCCAACGAGCTCTCCCATTAGACGAAATGTTTCCACTGCTATAGGGAAGCTAGGAGCCAATTTATCCAGTGAATCATGTCTCTCGCTCAGGACATCTGATGAGGCTTGGTCGAGATAGTTAAGGGAGTGTGCACTCCTGAAAAAGGTGGTGTCTTGGCTTGGGGTAGCCTGGATAAAAACTCCTGGTTGGTCTGAGGCATATGTTCGATTTGGATCCACATCTGCCTGGATGTACTGATCTACACCCTGGTACCCTGGGCCGTGAGGGCCAGGATGCATTAGGTCATGGGAGTCTGGGATAGAGCATGCTTGGTCACGCTGATCTGATTCTGGGCCAGGAGATACCAAATGCTGTCGATCTGGGTGTGCAGATCCCACACCTGTGCTTAATGGTGTTGGGCTAGGCTGGTCTGCCCCAGGATGCATCACACTTTGTTGATACGCTTCTGGTGGTACCAAACCCTTTCGGTCTATACCTGGCAATGCCAAATCTTTATCGGCTAGGAGTAGTGACTCCTGGCCATGTTGATCTCTGCCAGGAGGTACCACACCATGCTGATATGGGCGTGGTGATATAAAACTTCGAGAATCTGCATGGAATGTTGGAAAGCCACGAAGCTCTGTGCCTGGTGGTATCAAGCCTTGTGGATCTGTAGCAGGTTGCCTCAAACCACGCTGATCTATTCCAGGTTGAACCAAACCATGCTGATCAGCACCAGGCTGCACAAAACCATGTGGATACGCACCAGGCTGGACCAAACCACGAGGATAGGCACCAGGTTGGACCAAACCAGGTGGATATGCACGAGGCTGTACCAGACCAGGTGGATATACACCAGGTGAAACCAAGCCAGGCATATATATACCAGGCTGAAAAAAGCCACGTGGATCTATCCCAGGCTGTACCAAACCACGTTGATCCACTCCAGGTTGCACAAAGCCAAGCTGACCTGCACTAAGTTGGACCAAACCACCCTGATCTGCACCAGGTTGCACCAAACCAGGCTGACCTGTGCCAGACTGCGCCGAACCAGGCTGATCTGTGCCAGGTTGGACCGAACCAGGCTGACCTGTGCCAGGCTGCACTGAACCAGGCTGATCTGCACCAGGTTGGACCAAACCACCCTGATCTGCACCTGGTTGGACCAAACCACCCTGATCTGCACCAAGCTGCACCAAACCAGGCTGATCTGCACCCGGTTGTACCAAACCACGCTGATCCACTCCAGGTTGGACCAAACCACGCTGATCCATTCCAGGTTGGACCAAACCACGCTGATCCATTCCAGGTTGGACCAAACCACGCTGACCTGCAACAGGCTGCACCAAACCACGCTGATCCATCCTAGGTTGTATCAAACCTCGCTGATACATTCCAGGTTGGAATATACCTTGCTGATACATTCCAGGCTGGACCAAACCAGGCTGATCTGCACCAAGCTGCACTGAACCAGGCTGATCTGCACCCGGTTGGACCAAACCACCCTGATCTGCACCAAGCTGCACTGAACCAGGCTGATCCATTCTAGGTTGGACCAAACCACGCTGACCTGCAACAGGCTGCACCAAACCACGCTGATCCATCCTAGGTTGTATCAAACCTCGCTGATACATTCCAGGTTGGACCACACCTCGCTGATACATTCCAGGCTGGACCACACCTCGCCGATACATTCCAGGCTGGACCACACCTCGCCGATACATTCCAGGCTGGACCACACCTCGCCGATACATTCCAGGCTGGACAAAACCAGGCTGACCTGCACCAGGTTGTTCCCAAACAGGTGGATAAGCACTCTGACCTGCACCAGGCTGGACCAAAGCAGGCTGACCTACAGCAGGCTGGACCAAAGCAGGCTGACCTGCTCCAGGCTGGACCAAAGCAGGCTGACCTATAGCAGGCTGGACCAAAGCAGGCTGACCTGCTCCAGGCTGGACCAAAGCAGGCTGACCTGCTCCAGGCTGGGCTAAAGCAGGCTGACCTGCTCCAGGCTGGGCCAAAGCAGGCTGACCTACAGCAGGCTGGACCAAAGCAGACTGACCTGCTCCAGGCTGGACCAAAGCAGGCTGACCTGCACCAGGCTGGACCAAAGCAGGCTGACCTGCTCCAGGCTGGGCCAAAGCAGGCTGACCTGCTCCAGGCTGGGCCAAAGCAGGCTGACCTGCTCCAGGCTGGACCAAAGCAGGCTGACCTACAGCAGGCTGGACCAAAGCAGGCTGACCTGCTCCAGGCTGGGCCAAAGCAGGCTGACCTGCATCAGGCTGGATCACATTATGCTGCTCTGTGCCAGGTTGTACAAAGCCAGATGTTTCCAAACTGGGCTGTACAAAACCTTGCTGATCTGCAGCAGCCTGCATCAAACCAGGTGAGACCAAATGATGCTGATCTGTAAGAGGTGGAACCAATCCATACTGATCCATGCCAGGCAGTACCAACCCTTGCTGATCCATGCCAAATATCACAAATCCATGCTGATCCATGCCAAGAGGTACCATTACACTCTCATCCATGCCAGGCTGTTCCACACCACGTTGGTCTGTGCCAGGAAGTATCACACCATGCTGATATGTGCTAAGTGGAACCATACCAGGCTGACCTGCCCTGGGTAGTTCCAATTCTTGCTGATCTCTGCCAGGTACCAATGGTAGCATCACATCATGCTGATCTATGCCAGGTAGCACCGATTCCTGCTTATCCATTCCAGGTGGTACCATGCCAAGCTGACCCATGCTGAGGGGTACTACACCATGTGGATGATAAGTGCTAGGATGTAGCCATGCAAGCTGATCCATGTCAGGCAGTCCCAGCGGTCCTAATCCATGCTGATCTATCCTTGGATAGACTTGACCCTGGCTCATGTACACTCCCCCATGCTGATCTGGGTACAAATGATGATGCCAATCTCTGGTGGAGGTGGCCGAGGGTAAGTCCTGTTGAACTGGGCCAGGGTGTGCATCTTGTTCATCTCTTCTTAGATGTGCTAAGCTCTGCTGCTCTCTAGCCCTATGATGCTCTGACTCTGCTCTGAATTGGGACACAGAGGGGTGATGGGGTTTTGCCAGACCAGCTTCATCACGGGCCCTTGGGTGCTGTTCTTTACCAGGAAACCCAGTAGCAGAGGGACCTCTGCTTCGTTCTCTGCTAAGCACCCCTTCAGAGGGGTGTCTTGTGCCACCAGTTCCTGATAAAGTCTGTTTTGGGCCCAAACCACTGGCAGATCCCAGAGTCTGGTCAGCACTTGGATGCTTGGTGGAGGCTCCAACTGGAATTATATCACTCGGTGTTAAGGAAGTCTGGCCTTTGCGCTTAGGAAGTCCCATTGTTGACTCTGAGCCCTGGTTGAAGAGGAAGAAAGAAGTCAGTAACTACAAGAGAGAAATATTCCCTGTAATACTTGCAGGGCAGGAAACCTGGGATATCTGACTAGGATGATTTAGGGCCTTGGGAGAAAGATAACCTCTAGTACCCAAAACTAAGCTGGACACAAGATGGACTTCGACATTCTTGAAGGATAGGTCTCCAGATTTTTGAGAATCTGCACATTTTCAAATGATATCATAATATGTAATTTCCCTCATAAAAGACAGGGGAAAAACTGCAAAATACAAGTGACCCACTCCCACTCTTGCTGAGTCTACAAAGGACGTGAGTATTTATTCCCAGTTTAGAATCTAAAATCTGCCCCATCATTGGCCCATTGCTGATGATAAAAGTGTACACTGCAGGGCAAGTAAACCATACATGTAAAAATGTAAGTGCACAAAACCTAGACCCAGAAATTCCACAGATACGAATTTTCTCTATGGACTCTCACAGAAGGATGCCAAAGGATCTGTACAAAGACAGAGTCTGCAGTGTTGTTTATAAACTAGACTAGCAACAGGGGACTCGTATATCTATGGCACACCCTGCCAGGAGAATACTAAGAATCTGTTAAAAAAAGAATGATGACTATTTCCATTTCCAGCCCAGATGGAGTAACAGGGCCTAGATTTGCCCTCCTGTGTGTGACAACCAAAAAGTGAAAAACCAAAAGCAACAATAACCATGAAACAGTGGTTTTCTAGACACTGGATATCAGCTAGTGAAGGCTAGCAAGCCCTAAAAGATGGGGAGGCAAACTGTGTGAGCCCTGCTGGTGCCTCAGCTTACCGCCTCGACAGAGTTTCCAGGCTGCAGTATGGGGAGGGGGACTGAAGTGGGCTCAGTAGACTCCCCGAGTTGAAGAGACAGAGCTGAGCATTCAGGGAGACCGAGGCAAGAGCTCAGAGGACAGACTGTCAGAAAGAAAGGAGATGCACACAGAGATGACTCAGAAGAGCTGCAGAGGGTCCTCCTCGGATCGCCAGCACAGAAATGGTCAGCACATACATGTGAGAAAACTACCCAAGGCTGAGAGAAGAACCATCTGCAAGGCTGGAGGGAACAGTGCCCAGACACTCATGGAGTTGGGAACAGTGCCTGTTTCTGCCAGCCAGTTTGGGGAAAAAGTCATAATTACGGAGGCAGAGTACTCAGAAAGGTGTTCCCTCAGAAGTGGAGAATAATCAGCTCTAACTGAACAGGGCTATGGTCCCACTGAGAAAATAACTCAAAACAAAATACAGTAGAAGAAACAACAAAGGAATTAAAATGGTACCCTAGAATACGTTAATTTAACAGGAAAGACAATAATAGAGGAATGGAGGAAGAGAAAAGACATAAGACATATAGAAAACAAATAGCAAAATGGAAGATGTAAACCCTACTTTATCAGTAACTAAACACTTCAATCAGAAGACAGAGATTGGGGGCCGGCTCGGCCCGGTGGCGCAGCGGTTTTAGTCCGCGCTTGGCAGCCCGGGGTTCGCGAGTTCGGATCCCGGGCGCCCGCCGACGCACTGTTTGTCAGCAGTGCCGTGGCGGCGTCCCATATAAAGTGGAGGAAGATGGGCACGGATGTTAGCCCACGGCCAGTCTTCCTCAGCAAAAAGAGGAAGACTAGCAACGGATGTTAGCTCAGGGCTGGTCTTCCCCACAAAAAAAAGACAGAGATTGGCAGAATGGATTTAAAAACACGATCCACCTAGAGGGTATTATGTTAAGTGAAATAAGCCAGAGAGAGAAGGACAAACATGGCATGATTTCACTCATATGTGGAATAAAAACTAACACACAGACAGAGAGAACGGGTTGGTGGTTACCAGGAGGAAGGCGAGTGGGGGGTGGGCACAAGGGGTGAAAGGATGCATCCATATGGTGATGGACAAACAATGTACAATTAAAACTCCACAATGTTATAAACTATTCAGACATCAATAAAAATTAAAAATTAAAAACAAAACAAACACAATCCAGGAGGCCCCAGTCACCACGAGCAGCCTTTTCTTTTTGGGTCTGGAGGTGCATGAGGCCCCGGCTGTGGACTAGGTGGCCATGGCCAAGGAGGGTGAGGTAGCGAGCACCAGCGTGTGTCCTGGTGGCAGAGGTGGTGCTGGCCCGGTACATATTCATCTTGAAGAGGAAGATGGGAGGAGACCAAATCATTGAGATGCCTGTATCCAGGCCCTGCATCTCTGAATATTGCTTACCCCTATGCTGTTGTTTTAGCACAAATGTAAGAAGAGAATAACTCAGAGCACCTTAAGGAAGACTGGATAACCAAGAAATGACTAATCAAGAGTCTGCTGTACATGTGAAAATGAGGCCAGAATTCTAAAAAAGATCAGGTTGCATCAAGAATCCTATAAAAATGGGGCCGCCCGGTGGCGCAGTGGTTTAGTCCGCGCTTGGCAGCCCGGGGTTTGCGAGTTCGGATCCTGGGCGCCCGCCGACGCACTGCCTGTCAGCCATGCCGTGGCGGCGTCCCATATAAACTAGAGGAAGATGGGCACGGATGTTAGCCCAGGGCCAGTCTTCCTCAGCAAAAAGGGGAGGATTGGCAACAGATGTTAGCTCAGGGCTGGTCTTCCCCACAAAAAACAAACAAAACAAAACAAAAACAAAAAAAGAATCCTATAAAAGTAGAAGAAATTATCTGTGGTCTTATCAAAGGAGGAGCTGCCACACTTTGGATAATAACAGATGTTGATATGACACTAAGTGGCTTATCCTACAAAGGGAAAAGATGCCCAACATGCCATTATGGTTGACATCTGTAAGCTGGTCACAGACGAATGTTGAAAAAAACTTACTGAAACTAAAAGAAAAATAGTATGCTATTGAAATTGATCCTGTTCTTACCATAGAAGAGAAGTACCCTTACATGGTAGAATGGTGTACTAAATCTCATGACTTGCTCGTTGAACAGGCTTTACCAAAAGCTAAACTTAAAGAAATTGTGGCAGAATCTGATGTCATGCTCAGGGAAGGATATGAGAATGCCTCTGATAAGCTTCAGCAACACAGTCTTCTGTGTTCATATTTTTGGCGAGTATCAGTGATATACTAGAGAGGATTATCTGTCAAGCTGGTGTTTATCATTTCAAATGTCAAAGTAGTGTCCAACTTCATGGATTTTGATGAAAATGGGGTGCTCAAAGGATTTAAAGGAGAACTAATTCATGAACTTAACAAACATGATGGTGCCTTGAAGAACACAGAATATTTCAATCAACTAAAAGACAATAACAAAAAAATTCTGCTGGGAGACTCCCAAGACTTAAGAATGGTAGATGGAGTAGCAAATGTTGAACACATTCTGGAAACTGGATATTTAAATGATAGAGTGGATGAGTTTTTAGAAAAGTACATGGGCTCTTATGATATTGTTTTAGTAAAAGATGAATCTTTGGAGGTAGCCAACTCTATCTTAGAGAAGATTCTAAACAAGCATTCTTCAAGAAGACCTCTCTCCTGTGGGTGCAATTGATGCAAGAACTGCTCATCTGTTCATCTTGCTGAAAGACTTTTATAATAATATTCTAGCTCTTGAAGTTTTTCCTTTATACTACCGAAGTATTTTCAGACATGTTGAGTCCATCAACTGGAAGCTCCTTTTTCTCCATCTCTCTCAACACACTCCTCACCATATTTTTTAACAGGTTAAAAAAAAAAAATCTGAAAGCCAAAACTTGAAAAATAACTCCCTACTTTTTCAAAGTAAATTTTGTTGTTTATGTTATCACAAAGTTTTTGAGGAAAACTTTACCCTGGCAAAGTTTGTAGACATTTAAAAAGAAGTTTTATGAAATGGTGAAATGATGTGCGTAATTTTAAGTATTGCTCTTTTGTAATTTGGGTGGATTATGCTGATGGTATAGCCATCTCCTGAAATTGTGTTATATGTGGTTATTTTGCTTTGGGAAAATCAATATTTACCAGAAAATATTGGCACTTGGTCTTTGAAAAAACTGTTGGTATCCACAAGTCACTAATCATTGCAAAATATTCTGTAAGAAGCACTGATAATGAACATGAAATGAAAAGCAAAAAAAAAAAAAACCCAACCAACTCACACTTGATTCAACTATATGCTGCCTACAAGAAACACATGTTAGATTCAAAGAAACGAATAGGTAGAAAGTAAAGAGACAGAAAAAATTATACCATGCAAACAGTGACCAAAAGAGAGCTGGAGTGGCTATACCAGTATCAGACAAACTAGACTTTAAGACAAAATTGTTACTAGAGACAAAGACATTTTATACTGATAAAAGAGTCAATTCATTAGTAGGATATAACAATATAAAAAATATACGTGAACCTAGCAACAGAGCCTAATGTACATGAAGAAAACCTGACAGAATTAAAGGGAGAAATAGACAATTCAACAGTAATAGTAGCAGACTTCAATACCCTACCTTCAATAAAGGATAGAACAAATAGGCAGAAGATCAACAGGAAATAGAAGACTTGAGCAACACCATAAACCACCCAGACCAGCAGACATCTATGCAACACTCCACCCAACAACAGCAGAACACACATTCTTCTCACATGTACATGAAACATTCGCCACAACAGACCATATGTTTCTAGAAAACAAACAAAAAACAAAAACAGAGGAAAAATAAAGATGTTTTCAGACATACAAAAGCTGAAATAATTCATCAACAGCAGACCAACACTACAAGAAATGTTAAATGAAATCCTTCAGGCAAGCAGAAAATGGTACCAGATGGAAACCTGGATCTACACAAAAGAATAAACTTAATTACATGGATGAATATATGAGATGTTTTTCTTATTATTCAGATCTCTATAAAAGACAATTGACTAAACAAAAATAAGAACAATGTATTGTAGGGTTTATAACAAATGTGAAAGAAGTAAAATGTGTGACAACAATAGCATAAAGCAGGAGTTGGCAAACTATGGCCTGTGAGCCAAATTCAGTCCACCATCTATTTTTGTAAATGAAGGTTTATTGGAACACAGGTATACCCATTCATTTATGTATTGTTTATGGTTGCTTTCACACAATAACAGCAGAGTTGAGTAATTGTGACCAAGACTGTATGACCCACAAAACCTAAAATATTTACCTGGCTCCTTCAGAAAAGGTTTGTTGACTCCAGGAATAAAGGTCCCTGGAAATATACTATTGTAAAGTTCTCATACTATTTGTGAAGTGGTATATCACTTGAAGGCAAATTGTGATAAGCTAAAGATGGATAAACCTACAAACCCTAAAACAACCACTAAAATAACAAAACATTATAGCTAATAAGCCAACAAAGGAGGTAAAAAAAATCAGTCAAATAATTCAAAAGAGACAGAAAAAGAGGGAAAAAGGAACAAACAGCAGAGTGGGACAAATAAAACACTAATAGCAAGATGATAGACTCAACCCTAACTATATCAATAATCACACTAACTGTAAATGATATAAACAGGCTGATCAAAAGGCAGAGATTGTCAAATCAGTTAAAAAGGTGAGACCCAACTATACGCTGCCTACAAGAAACTCACCTGATAGAGAGAGACACCAACAGGTTAAAACCAAAAAGAATGGGGAAAGATATACCACGCTCACAATTGTAAAAGAAAAAAAATGCTGAAACTGCTATATTAATGTCAAAGTAGATTTCATAACTAAGAATATTACTAGGGATAAAAAGCTCATTTCCTTTTTTTTTTTTAAAGTCCAGAAGTCTTTTATTTTTTCCACCTCTCATGCCATGAATTCACAGGGAATGGGCTCCAGCAGCTCAGGCTCCTTTCCATTGGTTCTCACAAGTGTGTTTCTCTGGGCAGAGCAGGCTGGAGCTTCAGCTGAACCCAAGCACCTTTCTCTCTGGCTTCCTTCTTTTTCTGATCATTTTCCTCACATGTTTCAGGAAGCCATCTCAGCTCTTAGAGTGCTTAATATGCTTAATACGTACTTTAATTCTTTTGGCAGGAATCTTGCTCTTAACTTGTTTGTTTACAACAATGCCAACAGCATGCTGGGTAACACTGTAGATTCTTCCAGTTTTGCCCTGGTAACATTGGTGGGGCATTCCTTTTTGAACAGTGCCCATTCCCTTGATGTCTACAATATCACCTTTCTTGTAGATTCACATATATGTAGCCAAATGAAAAACTCCATGTTATCTAAAAGGCCTAGAGAATATATAGTGGGTGCCTCTCCTCTTTCTCTTTGTGTTGGTCATTTTGGCAAATTACTGGAAGATGGCATTTCTGGCCGAAAGGAGAAAAAGCTCATTTTTTAATTTGAAGAAATCAGTTCATCAAGAGGACATAACAATCCTGAATGTTTATGCACCTAATAACAGAGCTTCAAAATACATGAAGCAAAACCTAACAGAACTGCAAGGAGAAATGGACAAACCCACAGTTATAGTTGGACATTTCAATATCCCTCTCTCAATAATTGACAAAAGTAGGCAGAAAAATCAGCAAGGATGTTGTATTCACTTCCTGGAGCTGCCATAACAAAGTACCATAAACTGGGTGATTTAAACAACAGAAATGTATTAGCTCACAGTTCTGGAGGCTAGAAGCCCAAAATCAAAGTGTTGGCATGGTCAGTTCCTTCTGAGGCTGTGAGGGAGAATCTGTTCCATGCTCTCTCCTAGCTTCTGGTAGCCTCAGGTATGCTTGGCTTGTAGATGGCATTCTCCGTGTGTCTCCACATCATCTTCTCTCTGTATGTGTCTATCTCTCTGTCCCAATTTCCCTTTCTTATAAGGACATAGTCGTTTTGAATCAGGGCCCACCCAAATAACCTCATCTTACCTTGATCTCTGCAAAGACCCTATTTCCAAATAAGGTTACATTCACAGGTACTGGGGGTTAGGATCTCAACATCTTTTGGGTGAGGGGTGGGGAGGGGGGGGACACAGTTTAACCCTAACAGATATAGTAAACTTGAACAACACTGTCAACCCACTTGACCTGATTGACATTTATAGAATACTTCACCCAACAACATCAGAAGACACATTGTCCTCAAGGGTACAGAAAACATTTACCAAGATAGACCATATTCTGGGCCATAAAATATGCAAATTTAAAAGGATTCAAGTTGTACAGATTATATTCTCTGACCACAACGGAATTAAGTTAGAAATCAGTGACAGAAAGATCCCTGGAAAATCCCCAAGTATTTAGAAACAAAATAACAGACTTCTAAATAAATCATGGATTATAGAAGAAAGCAAAAGGGATATAGAAAGTATTTTGAACTATAAACCAGAATTTGTGGGATGCTGCTAGAGCAATACTCAGGGATATATTTATAGCACCAAATGCCAATACTAGAATAGAAGAAAGATTTGAGAATCGATGGCCTCAGCTTGTACCTTAAGAAACTAGCAAAAGAAAAGTAAATTAAACCCAAAGTAAGCAGAAGAAAGGAAATAATAAAGATCAGAGCAGAAAGCAATGGACAGAAAACAAGAGAGAAAATCAATAAAACCAAAAGCCAGTTATTTGAGTAGATCAAGATAATGGATAAACCTCTAGACAGACTGATAAGGAATACAAGAGAAAAGACACAAATTACTAACATCAGCAGTATGATCAGGGAAATGCAAATTAAAACAAGATACCACTACACACCTCTTAGAATGGCCAAAATCCAGAACACTGACACCACCAAATGCTGGCGAGGACGTGAAGCAACGGGAGCTCCCTTCACTGCCGGTTAGAATGCAACCTGGCACAGCCACTTTCCAAGACAGTTTGGCAGTTTCTGAGAAAACTAAACATACTCTTACCATATAATCCAGCGAGCACAGTGCTTGGTAAATACCCAAAGGAGTCGAAAACTTATGTCCACACAAAAACCTGCACACGGATGCTTATACAGCTTTATTCACAATTGCCCAAAGTTGGAAGCAACTGAGATGTCCTTCAGTAGGTAAATGGATAAGTAAACTGTGGTACATCCACAAGGGAATATTATTCAGCACTAAAAAGAAATGACCCATCAAGCCATGAAAGGATATCGAGGAAACTTAAATGCCTGTTACTAAGTGAAAGAAGCCAATCTGAAAAGTTACATACTGAATGACTCCAACTATATGGCATTCTAGAAAAGGCAAACTATGGAGACAGTAAAAAGGTCAGTGGTTGCCAGGGGTGAAGGAGAGGGAGGAATAAATAGGCAGAGCACAGAGGATTTTTAGGGCAATGAAATAACTCTGTATGATACTATAGAGGTGGATCCATGTCATTATACATTTGTTCAAACCCACAGTTTGAACAAATTCATGCCAGCATAGTACTGGAGTGAATGCTGAGATAAACTATGGACTCCAGTAGATAATCAATTGTGACAAAGGTATTGCTCTGGTGGGGGATGTTGATAGTGGGGGCAGGGGAGATATGGGAACTCTGTACCTTCCTCTCAAGTTTGCTGTGAACCTAAAACTGCTCTAAAAAAATGTCTATTTAAAAAAATAAAAATAAAAAATCAATTTTAAATGTGGGGGAAAAGAAAACCCATGCCTCTCCATAAGCCAGAGCTAGCAGTGGCCCCTCTGCCCTCTCTTTTAGGTGTATCTAATCCTGACCAGAGCTGTACTAACATCCTCATCACAATCATCTTTAGTCAGGATCCAAGTTCGGACAATTATAATCTTAAATGTCACCTGCAAGTTGGTCCAAATCTGCTGAAAAACTGCAAATGCACCGGCTCTTGTTAGGAGACACTCTGGCATCACCCCAGTCATGGTGGGCTCTCCCCAGACACTGGGAGACCTTAAATCTTAGCAAAGCAATTCCCCAGTATTCACAGAGAACATATGAAATTCCAGGAAGCATTAGAGATTTGCAGCATCTTGGGACCTCACCCAGTCAGAGCTCTCCCGGTTTGGGGGCAGGATACTTGCCTCTGAGTCAGGAGCTGCCTCACTGGACAGGCTTAATGCCGCCCCCATAATCCCAGCTCTGGGACTACTCTCAGTGATGCCCCGAATCACCGAACAAGAACACTGTTCCTACTGCTGCGTAACAAGTGACCACAAACACGGCCACCTAAACAACGCGCGTTTATCCCCCAGTTTCCTGGGCCGAGTCCAGACACGTCCTGGCCTCACAGCCCGCAATCCGGGCCAAGCTGCAGCCTCATCGGAGGCTCAGGGCCCTCTTCCAGGCTCTTTCAGGTTGTCGCCAGAATTCAGTTCCTCGTGGCAGTAGGACCGAGGCCCCCGTTTCCCTGCGGGCTGTAGCCGAGGGTCACTCCCAGCTCCTAGAGGCCCCTCCCTAGGGCCGATGTAGAGGCCAGTAGGAGAGCGTCTCTCAGATACTTCGCCTTCTCTAGAAGGGCTTACTTGAGCAGGTCAGGGCCACCCAGAATAATCTCCCCTTTAATTAACTTGAAGTCAATTTTCTAGCAACCTAATCATGGGAGAGATATTGCATCATCTCCATGGGTCCTGCCACACCCAGGGGAGGGGGTCATACAGTGTGTCTACACCAGGGGCAGGAAGCCTGGCAGCCATCTCAGCTCTGCCTGTCACCTGTGCCCTAGAAAGGCCGACTGGACTTAAAATCGATCACTGCAAACAACACAGAGGAGAAAAGGAAACTGACGCCATGGGAAGGTTTTGAAAGCACGTCTTAAAAGACATCCAATGCATCGCCAATGTCAGAAAACCACTCCGAAGCATTTGCTGTGGACTTCGTGTCCAGCTTATTGCCCAGTGTTCAGAAACAAGAATATCAGAAAATGGCAGAAAAAATTCTGCTAAACTTACAAGATTAGCCAATCACTCAGGAACTGCCTCAAGAGGAAAAAGTGGCTGAGTTGAGTTTCCTATGGCTGCTGTTACAAATTACCACAAACTCAGTGGCTTAAAACAGCACAAATTTGTTATCTCCCAGTCCAGGAGGTCAGAATTCCAACACCAGTCTCACTGGGCTAAAGCCCAGGTGATGGCAGGCCTGGTTCCTGCTGGAGGCTCTGAGGGGAGCATCCACGTCCTTGTCTCTTTCAGCTTCTAACAGTGGCTGACACTCCTTGGCTGGTGGCCACATCGCTCCAATCTCTGCCTCCGTGGCCACATCACCTTCTCTTCTGGACCAGAATCTTCTTCTGCCTCCCTCTTATCAGGGCCTTTGTGATTACATCCTTGGGCCCACCCAGATAATCCAGAGTAATCGCCCATCTCAAGATCCTTAACTTAATCACATCTGCAAAGTCCCTTTTGCCAAATAAATTAACATTCCCTGGTTCTGGTGATTAGGACATGGATATTTTGGGGGCCTTATTCAGCTTACCATAGTGACTAAAACCAAAGTTATGGTTTTACAGAGCAAATATTTTGAAATCCTAGAAAAATGGACAGAATAGCTACAAGGTGAGGGTGGGGGGAGTGGAATGGGGTCTTAGAAAGTTGGTAGTTTTTGCTAATGGCATTAGATGAGACCTATGTCATTTCTGAGGATGATAAGAATTAGAAATAATGTGTGCCAGTGTTGACCTCCTAACACAAATGATGCTTTAGACTCATCTTCTAGATCTAAATAACCAAACTATAACTACACAGCCTCCCTGCTGGGAAAACCTGAAGAACACCCCTCTGTCCCTTATATCCTGAACCCCCAAGCCAAGAATTTTGGAGTCAGAGATGTCAGTCACTCTATGTTAAGACAACTTCTCAACTCTCTCCACTTTCCAAGATCTTCGGTATCATAGCGTGCCTCTTGCCATCTCTCTCCATATTTCAGTAAGCCCAGGACGGTATCCTTTTAAGATGCACCATCACTGGGG
Source organism: Tapirus indicus (assembly GCA_031878705.1). Classification (NCBI taxonomy): domain Eukaryota; kingdom Metazoa; phylum Chordata; class Mammalia; order Perissodactyla; family Tapiridae; genus Tapirus; species Tapirus indicus. Next base: position 55,077,373 of record CM062932.1, read on the forward strand.
CCGACCCAGTGACATAGTGGTTAAGTTCACGGGCTCTGCTGTGGCTGCCTGGGGTTTGCAAGTTCAGATCCTGGGCACAGACCTACATACTGCTTATCTAACCATGCTGTAGCAGGCGTCCCACATAAAAAGTAGAGGAAGATGGACACAGATGTTAGCTCAGGGCTGGTCTTCCTCAGCAAAGAGAGGGGGATTGGCAGCAGATGTTAGCTCAGGGCTAGTCTTCCTCACACACACACAAAAGAAAAAGATGCACCATTATTTTATGAACTGGTAGGAAAGGGAAAATGCTGCCAATTAATTATAAAATGCCATCAACACTAAGACACATCCTCGTTTCAGAGACGCTAAAATGTGGGAGGAAATTGTGCATCTTTGAATCAATGGGTTAATTTTGAGTCAAAATGCATTTCTTTTTTTTTTTTTTTTTGTGAGGAAGACCAGCCCTGAACTAACATCCGTTGCTAATCCTCCTCTTTTTGCTGAGGAAGACTGGCCCTGGGCTAACATCCGTGCCCATCTTCCTCCACTTTATATGGGACGCCGCCACGGCATGGCTGATAGGCAGTGCATCGGCGGGCGTCCGGGATCCGAACCAGCGAACCCCGGGCTGCCAAGCGCGGACTAAACCGCTGTGCCACCGCGCCGGCCCCCAAAATGCATTTCTTTTAAGTCTCTCCTTCCCTGTTAACCTGAACAGTGAGGATGTGTGATGACTCCCCTCTGGAAAGATGGATCTAACGTTCCCTCTGGGACTGGGGCTTTCTCTCCTTATTGCTTTAACTGAGATTCCTCAACCCCCCACCTGCTATTGCCATGACCTCAGGACATTGTAAAATTCTTATCTCTGTTTCCTTGGGGATGTGCCACCAAGTTAGACTTATTCATTTTGCCCAGTTAGTTGAAATCAGGTTCCATCTTGTGAAGCCCTTTCCTAAATCACTCCACTGTTCATGGGTCCTGAAGCCAAAGACATCCAAATGGCAATCACCACCTGACGATCGTCCCCTACCTCTCCCTCGATAGAGGCCTGCAAAGAAGAGTTTTAATTTTTCCTTTCTACTTTATTTAGCCTGTCAGGCCACAAATCTTCAAAGAAAACTGTTCTTTACCTTGGACATGCTATTTGCACAAGAGAACATCTGTGCTGAAGTTCATGGACCTAGTAAAACGGTCACTAGAAGACCCTTCCGTTGTGAAATGTCTGTCATGATGGACCTGGCTGGAAATTTGGATCATTACCTTGATCACAGGAAAGCGAGGGAGTCTTTCCTCCCTTAAGCAAGTTTTGAGTAGAGCGCTAGTCTTCCTGGTTACGGTAAGCCTTTCCTTCTTTCTTACCGTTAGAAGAAGAAGTAGGAACAGGAGGAGAAGGGGGCGTGCAGAAAGAAGAGGAAGCCTCATCATCATCATCATCACCGTCATCTTTGGGTATGTGAACAAACTGTAGAGAGCCGCCCTGTTGCCTGCTAGACTATGCCCTTGGAAACAGGTGGTCTGTGTCCTTTGCGCACTCAGGCCCTGAAACAGGCATCTTCCACTTTGGTTCCGAGCTCCTTGAACTGTAGCTGCTACATGTACAGTTGCAGCTTCCTCCTCAAGATCAAAATACAACTCCTTTCTCATGTCGGGTTCTCCAAATATGGGACTTTACTCCTCGGTGCCAATCACATGCCCCTAAACTCACTGTCCTACCTTCAGCCCTGGCTCTACGAGGCGGGCAGACGGTGCCCCTCACAACCGCCTTTGGGGTACCATCTGTCTGCCAAAACCCATAATTAACCTTAAAAATGCCTAGTTTTGGAATCTTGGCGTCATATTTATGTTAAAGGGTCCCACCACGAACGCAAGAAAAATTGCTCTCAAGTGTGTAGTATTTTCCCAACTCGACACGCTGAAAGCCTCTGCCATTTCATCACGGCCAAACTCGTCACCACCACAGCTTGTTCTCTTCTCGAAAATCTCTTCATAGTTGTAACTATTCGCCTTTGCTTCTGGAGTTGTTCGTGACTATGAGCATCTGTCAAAACACTGACCCTGTCTTACCTCTGGAGAAGGAAAAAAGTCTGATTTATAAGTCTTTCAGGTGTCTTCTGCTGGAACCCTGAGAAAATGTGTGCTCGCTCAAACAATACGATAGTGGTATGTGTAAAAAAACTTTGGTTGAAAAAAAGCAAAAGCAATGGCCACCCTTTTCTAGGCCACTCTTTTTGTGTGCAGTCTCCTCTTCCAAACCTTTCTGATGCTGCTTTTCCTCTGAAGAGGCTGGGAATTCAGAAAGTAGGGTGTCTTTTGTACCCAGATAATATTTTGCCACTTTTGTATTGATAATATTTGTACCTCAGACGGCCACTTGGTGGCACCAAAGGGTTCACCCTCTTCCCTTGCGTCTGTACAGAGTGTGATCCTTTCTAAGTGAACCGGATGCACAAAGCTGGGGGAAGAGGAATATCAAGACCAAAAGGGCAGCTGATCCTTGTCCTTAGGGGCCATTTGAAAGTACCCATTTTGCTCAGATGAAGAAAGGTTGGGGACTTGAAAATGATTGGTTATCCTGTATGAACCCGTGTGTAAGAGTCACCATCAGCAAAGGGCCCCCTGAAGAGGTTTTATTTCCAGGGTTGGTCACCTTTGTCCATTAATAGTGAAGAGACTTGTGCATTTCAGGACAGACTGTAAAGGAACTTTGAAAAGTTGTGAAAGCAAATCAAACTACACCCAGGTGCTGTTTTCCATTTAACCTATTGGCCAAGCTCAAAAAATTGGGTACCAACGGACAGTGCTGGTGGGGATACTGAGAAACAAGTTCTCTCCTACGTTGCTGGTGGGAGTCTAAGCTGGAACCACATCCACCGGCGGCAATTCGGCAAAAGCTAGCCAAGTCACAAACACACACTCCATTTCTAGGAAGTGACCCTGTGAGTATGTTCACATATGTGAATGTCACAGTGGAACGTGGTTTGTTATAAGACTGGAAAAAAAATTTTAAATATCCATAATAGGGAACTTGTGAAATAAATGATGAACATCCACATAACGGAATACTGTGTAGCAGTAAAAAGGGAGAGGTTTGGGGGAGCCCCCCCGAGACCGGGGCCCAGGCCCCGCATTTGTTCACCGCTTGTAAGGTCTTCCAGCCGTCAGTAATCGCTTGCTCCAGCTCCTCCCAGGTGACCATGGTGACTTCTTCTCCAGTAGGCATCAAGCTCAGCTTCCGGCTCACTAGTTCCTGACAGGAACAGAAATGCGCACATGTGCACATACGCAACACACACACTTAGTTTAATCCCAGGAAGCTTTAGGAATAGAGCTGAGCGAAGAGGATCAAGTGGGTCCTTCCACAGCCCTAGTCCGAGGAGAAGGCACTGTCCTTCAAGTGGCCAGTGACCCTTGGGCAGCCAGTCTCCTGTCCCATGGGGGGCCCCTGAGGGAGCACTGGGCAGGAATGGAAAGGATTTCCCCTCGGTCCAGGGGCAGTGCCCCAAGAGACAAAGGGCACACAGCACCCTGGCCTGGAGGGGTGCAGACATCTGGGTGGGAGTCTGGGTGAGCCCCGAGATAGGGGGCCAGGCTGTAGGCAAACATCCTCCCCTCCCCCTTGAGGGCCCTTTCCCACAGAACTGGCCAATATTACCAGGAATTCTTCCCGGTCTCTGATTAGCTTCTCTAGTTCTTCAATCCGTTGGAAGAGTTTCTGGAAGAAGAGTTCAGAGAGTGAGGATTAAAGCAGCCCCAGCTGTGGCCCCTCCGCACACACACGTGCACACACACACACACACAGGGGAGTGAGGAGAGGAGCTGTGTGGATCTGAGAGGAGCAGAGGGCCGAGAGAAGGCGGGTAAGCCACGCTCCCGGTTCTCTTCTCAGCCAACCAGAGGGCGGGAAGTGGGGGGCGGGGGCGGGGAACAGCAGGCCGAGAGCAAATGCGAAGGCAGGGATGGGTCCTTTGGTCCTGGCGTTCATTTCACAGTACCCACTAATGAAACGTTCCGGCACTGCGGGCGAGGCTGACCTCGCCTCTCGAGGACAAAAATTATCGGTTACCTCAAGGGTTTCTGAACATCTGTGCTGTTTAAAGAGAAAAGCACCTCAAAAGAACCAAAACAAATCACTAAAACTTAAGCTGCTCCTTATAATTTCTGCAAACCTCCAGAATCTAAGAATCTAAAGGTAAAACAAGCTTTTCGCCTAAAAAACTAAAACCCCCAAACACCACACTTTGAAAAGAAAAGCTTCCCAGAGCAAAAACGAGTCCCTTGGCGGGTCTCAAGGCCTGGGCTGATGTGGACAAATGGGATCAGTGGGCAGAAGGGAGGCCCCCGAGGGTCTTGCCACCTCATTCTGCCTCCTTGGAGCTTTTCTTTTCCCTCAAGTCTTTCTTCTCAGTCTCTCCCTGAGCCTCTTCCTAATGGCTCCTCCTTCTTCCAGCTCTAATCCCGGATGCGGCATCGGGTGGGACTGAAATAGGAGCATTGTCTAGTGTCTCCTGAACTGACATGCTTTGGGTCCTGTGGACAGTTTTGGGAAACCACTCCCCGCCACCTCTAATCTAACAGGCGAATCTAGCAAACTGCAGAGGCTTTAGTCAATACAATAAAATCCACGCTGTCCTGGGAAGCCGCCATGCAGGCCATCTTTAGCCTGTGTCAAATGACCTAACAACCCTCGCCTAGTGACTGAAGACGCTAGCTGGAGAAACAAGCAACAGGAAGAGATAAAGGGTACCCCACTCCTACACCCCCAGCTGCATTTCTTGGCAACTGAGGGAATAGATGATGACCCTGGTCCTTGTCTCCCTCCACACATAGATAGCATCAGCGTCTCTGAACTTGTCGATGCATAACCAAGGAATTCTTGTTTATGTTTCCTTTAGTGTATAATCCAGAGAAAAACCAGAGGTACCCTATCCCTTTTTGGACATACATGAAATCTAGTTGTAAGTCTTTTTTCCACTTTCCCTGCACGTGCACTGTTTGTGAAAGAGAGAGAAGCTGCACCTAAACCCACACACCTCAGGGCAGTTTCATCAGAGTGCTCGCTCTGCTGAACTATCTCCCAGGGTTCGAACTCCTCATCTTGATTATCAAATAGACTAATTAACCTTTACCCAGGCTCTTTATTTCAGTCGAAGGTCCCTGTGGATCATTTGAAAGTGCTGAGCTGATGAGGATTTGTACTTCCTTCTCCAAGAAAACAAACACCCCAGTGGAAGTGCTGCTGCCTGCTGCACTCCTGGGAGAGACCCGGTAACTCTCTCCATCCCAGCCCCCACCTCTTGGGCTGAGCTTTGTCTCAGCACTGTCACCTTATTTCTTTATTCTTGTTTAAAGAAAATTCTGTCAAAGAATATTCTGGGAAGTTGTCCGCTCCCCTCTGGGTCGGTTCAGGATCCTTGGGAGTCTGATAAGCGGTGGGTGAGCCCCGCAGTAAACAGGGGCGAGGAAAGAGGCTGTGTGAGAAGGGGCGACTCAGCTCCCCGAGGTGGGGTCCCCATGCCCTCACCTGGGGGTTCAACTCGGGGAGCTCCTGCGCCTTTCGCTGGACTTCTTTCAGGGTTTTCACATCTTCCACGACGTCCCGGAGCAGCTCCATGGCCTGCAAGGTAGAGCATGGTCCGCGTGGCACCAGGCCGCACGGAGGCCTGGCGCCGCGCCCTCCCCGCTCGGGCCTCCTCCCCGCTCGGCCTACTCCGCGCGGTGGCGGTGGGCGCCTTCGGGGCTCAGCTCCAGCCCGGCTGGAGAGCGGCCCGGAGGGGCCGTCGGTCTGCCCGGGCCCCGCGCTCACCCGGGGGACGCCGACAGATTCGCTGTCCTTCCTGCTTTTCACCGACCGCTTTCGCGCCTTCTCGGCGGGCATCAGCATGGCCATCTCCTTCTCCTCCAGCCACCTCCGGGTGTCCGCGTCGAGCCCGCCGGTGGGTGCGGTGAGGTGCTGCACGTGGGCCGCGATGCCCTGCACCTGGCTCCCCATGGTCTTGAGCTGCCTGCTGAGGTCCTGGACCTGCACGCCCAGGTCCTTCACCTCGCCCTCCAGCGCCGGCGTCCTGCCCACGCCGCTCCACCGCCTCTCTCTGGGCGCGGGCAGCTGCGGGGCGCTGAGCGAGGCCCGGGGGCCCTCGAAGGAGCGGCTCTGCTCGGGCGACGGCGCCTGGAAGTCGATCCGCGTCTCCTGCAGGCTGAGGCACTTGAGCATGGCCACGATGAGCGAGTGCAGGGCCGTGAAGTTGACGGCGCCCACCTCCGGGGTGCCGATGGCCAGGTCGGCCAGCTCCCGGAGGGTGATCCTGGTGGCCGCCGTCGCGGGCAGCATCGCGCGCCCTCTCAGGGGCGGTCCGCGCCCCCTTCACTGCTCGCCGCGCCTCTGGGGCCTTTCGGGGGTCCCGGGGCGCCCCTGCCCCTGCGCCCAGCCGCGCCGGGCACCGGTCACGGTCTGGAGGCGGCCCTGAGGGCGGGGAGGAGGCGCCCGGCCGCCCCGCCGCCGTCGGCAGGCCGCCGTCTGGCTTCCGGTCTCGCTCTCGGAGCTCGAGCCCTGGCCGCCCTCCCCTCGCGCCGGGTCGCGGCCGGCGGACGTTTGGAACGCGAGGGCGGCCCCGTTCGCTGCCCGGTTGTGGGGGCCCCAGCGCGCCCCCAGGATTCCGCGGAAGAACGCGCCCCGCGGAGGGCCGGCCGCGGCGCCGAGGCGGGAAGTCAGCGCCTTTCCGGGCCTGCCCGTGCTCGAAGCCACCCCCAAACCCACAAGCGGAGCCTGTCCTGACGGGGTCTGGGGAAGCCTTGGCCATACCCCAAGGCGCCACTACTTTTTGTTCTCAGTAAAGGCTCCCAAGGAAAGGCGCTATGGGGCTGTGCCAAGGCCTTTGCCTCGGGGAACACAGTCTGGAGGGAAGAAGCCTGCTAAGGCTCACCTCGATTCCAGCCATCCCTTAACCTAGAAGGGCCCACGATCGCTCACCCTTGGGGGCCACTGAGAATGGAGAGATTTAAGGGGAATCATGGTAACTATGCTTTGTGTGTCCTTAGCTGTGCCATTAGGCAGGGCAGTGGCACATATCTAAGGGACGCAGTCCTGAGACCTTGGCTCCTTGGGGACAGTTCCCTTATCATTTTGCTCAATCAGAAGGGTGGGTAACTTGGAAACCACCACTCGCTACTCAGCGGTTCCAATTATCCACCAGATGACAGAGCTTTTCTGTGCTGCCCTGGCCTAATTTATCTTAACACAGGCGCATCTGGTCAAGCGCCAGGACTTCAGCTCATTATGAGGCAGGATTAGACAGGACTAGGGGAATTCAGTGCTCTCAACAATTGAGGCCTGACTTCTCCATAGCAGGTTCTTCCAGAAAATGTGTCAAGTTTCAGTTGTTTATATTCAGGAAAGCTAATGAAAATCTGTGAATGCATCTGTATTATGTACTCCTACCTTAACTACTTTTCAAATTTTTAGTTTAGTCTGAGCTGGTAAAATTTAATTAAAACTCTTCACGTCCTTGTTCCCCTCAACCCCCCCAAAAAGCAGAGTTCCTCGGGAATGGAGTTAAACATACATCTGTTTAACTCCATGAGGGTAACACCCAAGGACTCTTGTTCACCATTATGTCCCCAGCGCCTGGCACAGTAGGCCTTTGGGTGGTTGTTGACATCATCAAAAGAACATTCTTTGCAGTCTTCTGTGCACTTACACTCTTACCTTACAAAACTTAAGGCCAGATCACAAAGTGAAGGTTAAAGCCTTGGGACCAAGCATCAGCTGTACCAGAGGCTGTGGTGCACGGGCTTTCTCAATTCTAAATTCAGTGACTTTCCAGAAGAACGTTACTACCACCACATCACCAGCTATGGCCGCCGGAATGTTGGCTCCCCGAGGCCTCGTTTTCCTTTTCATATCCTGAGACTTGGTATCACGCCAGGCACATATTAGGACTCAAAATGCCAATGGAAAGAGCGTATTCTAATTCTAATTCCAGAAAATATATTCTACTAAATGCTTTTGCTAAATAAGCACACTTAAAAATCTCTCCTCTTAAGAGACATAGGAAAGAAAACATTAACCGGAGGTATAAATGGAATTTTGGAGTTGAGGAGGACCATAGCTTTTGATTCCAAACCTCCCTTTTTACAACAGACGACAAAGGCCCAGAAAGGACAAGTCACCTGCCTGACCTTACGGATAAGAACAGGTCTCCTGAGTAACAGCCCATGGCCCTTCTTCTGCCACCATGCTAATTACTCTGTAATTACAAAGTTCTTTGCTCAAGATTCCCCTATCGGACTATAACAGAAGGCAACTTATTTGTGTGCTTAAAGCTAATGTGCTCCAAGCCTTGATTGTGGGTTGGGGACTTTTCTAGTCATTAGGAAAGGGATAAAAATGTCAAGGAAACTTCCCTGCAGAGAAATTCAACTGTACAAACAGGCAAGTTGTCCTTCATTCTCTCTCAGGAACTAAGAGAACCAATGAGCAGTTCCAGTTCATTTCCTAGCAGACACTCCTCCTCCCCGTTCCATTCAGTCCTGACTTGATCAGACTAAAAGGTACAAAAAGTTTATCCCACATTTGCAGCAAGGCCTACCTGACAAATGTGGTATAAACTAGAATTGTGAGTATGTAATTATAAATGCTGAGTAGAAAGGCCAAGTGTGGTCCTGAGTAATGCAATAAACATAAGGGTCACCTATCACACAGGAAAAATACAATTAGTTCTATTTTTTTTAACTGATGTCTTAATAGTTTATAACACTGTGGGGTTTTAGTTGTACATTTTTGTTTGTCCGTCACCATGTGGATGTAACCCTTCACCCCTTGTGCCCACCCCCCACCCCCCTTCCCCTGGTAACCACCAATCAGTTCTCTCTGTCCGTGTGTTCATTTATATTCCACATATGAGTGAGTTCATGCAGTGTCTGGCCTTCTCTCTCTGGCTTATTTCACTTAACATAATACCCTCTAGGTCCATCCATGTTGTTGCAAATTCTATTTTTTTTTAATTTAGATTTAAATATATTATTCAACAAGGATTTAACTTCAATGCTTAGGAAGGGGATGGAACCTGCAGAAGACGACTTATATCTAGGGTTTGGGACCAGCCACGGCCCTGGACTACCCTTTATTTTATATCCATTGTCTTCTGCAGTCTGGACAGAAGACAATGCGGCTCTGCAATGTAGTGAAGAGACCAGCAAGACAACAAATTCTTTTATTTGCAATTTAAGAGCAACAGATATCCAGAGATAGGATGTTATTCTCTAATCTGACATCCTCGCCAGGAGTAACACCACAAATGCTTCATTGTTTAATGGCTGTAGGCACAGCAGTTTCTCAAAGAAAATACAATTCTCTACAAAAGATTTACATGAAGTTGACTGGAAGAAGACAATCGGAATAGAAAGAGTGCCCGGGCACGCAGCTTCCCTAACCACATTCAACATTAACATGTACACTTCCCTGCGGCTGAAACAACTGAACGAATGTTACAGAATTAAGACTTTATCTGCCTTTAACTCCTTTTCAATATCAATAAGATTTTCAGATTCTTTTCAGGAAAGTATAACTTTTGTTTAAGGAACAGGGTGATGACGGCAGACATTTAAGGCCATTTATTCATTATCTCTGTCTTCCTCTTGACTATCTTAATGCAATGCCTCCTACCTACCAAACTTGGCAAGAGAGACTGACTCCAGACATTTCCAGTCCTCCCTTGAAAGGAAACACTACGTACGTAATTGATGGCACTGCTTTTGCACATGTTTTCCTGAGGAGGTCCAGGTTCAAGACAACCATGAGAACTAGTCATCCACAGTGATGTTTCGGAAAAGGTATGCCATGGACTCCCCATTGTGGATTCTCCGAATTGCTTCAGAAAGGATCAAACTGATGTCCACAGTCTTTATCTTGGGACACTGCAGCTTCTGCACCTCATGAGGGACAGTATTCGTCACCACCACCTAGTCATTGCAGGAATGGAATATAAACACTGTTACTGATGTGCGATTGAGCCAGTGGTCACTCAGAAAAGTTTATCTAACATTTAGTACCCAAAGCCCAAGTTCCAAACTATAAAACCTTATTCCACTGAGTTTAGTTTTTACGAACTAAACTTAACCAACTTTACACAAAGGAAAGGTTACGTGGTTCAAAGACTAAGATCATGAACGTCATGGTCTGTGTACGCAGAAAAGATAGGGTGAGCCCCAGCACTGCACACAACTTTCATATTATTAGGGAAGAGTTCAAGTCTTGAGAAAAAATGCTATTATTGGATCAAATTATATTGAAATACAAATCATAATGAAGTACATAAAGCAAATCTTCAAGAAAACAGACATATATTCCTAAATTTACATCTGCCCCAACAAACTGCTAGCCACCAAACAGCACTATTGCACAGGTCCTCTAGAGAGGGATTAAGCAACACTGACTGAGTCAGTTCACTATCCACAGAAAAGAGAGCAGCAAATCTTGACTCAAGCTAAATGTTCCAAGCCCTGTGCAGGCAGGCAGACCTCATCAATGGTGGACTCCTCAATCAGGCGGGGGGCCTCTGCAGACAGGATCCCATGAGTGGCCATGACATAGATCTTGTAAGCTCCTCTCTCTTTCAAGATCTCTGCAGCAGCAACGAAACTCTCCACATCATCAATAATGTCGTCCTGAGAAGACAGAGTTAGTATTATGGGGCTACCTTCATCTCCATCTATAAACACACACCTCTCTGCTCTTCGCTGCACTTTATTTCAGAGGATGTCCAATAGAAAATCAGAGCTCTCTGCCTGGGTTAAAGACTGAACATCAAGAAATGGCAACAGAGCTATGTGAACTGTACTTTGCGTGGCTGTCGGTACAAAGAGCAGCGAAGCGCTACAGTCACATGTGACATTCACAGAATTTAGGACTGCCAAGACTCATTTCCCTGTTTCACATCTCTGATTAATCCTACATAGCCAGTGTCCCATTTACTTTTTTCCAAGAGAAAGTTAAACGAGAGAAACATAGAAAGCCACATAGTGAGCCACTGTAAGGACCAATCCTCTGGCCCAGCAGAGGCATTTAGAGCTGGGAGCAAACATATCACGTTCAAGTATGAAGAAAGAGACACTTGTTTTCATTAGTAAAGACGGAACAGCTCATAGGTAGTTCACCTCCAGGCCCCAGTGCTTACAGAGTAGCTCAGCTGTTCTGATTGAACCTAGACCCTTTCTGCCAAAGGTTACTCATGGGGCTGAATTTTCTTAAGGGAGTTAAAGTGTTCTTTTTACATCTGTAGGTTATAAGAATCCCTGTTTATCTATATAAAAATTTCCGCCACTTGTCCTAAGGGAGTTTGGGTGAGAAAGGATAGGTGGATCCATTTACATCTATCATCATCACTGGAAACACAATCCAAAAGTGGACAATCTACTAAGAGCCAATAGTGTCACCTCTGCACGTGAAGGGTGACACATGACCATACCACTATGATGGCGATGCGCCCTCCAACGTCTCCGACGACGGTTATTGGCGGCTTCTCTTTGGCCATCATCACTAGCAAAGCAACACAAATCACAAGACCCCAGTTAGTCACATATCATCAGTAACTGTAATCACGTCATTCCCAGGAAGTGGTGGCAAAACCACAGCAGACAATAAAAAAACAACACAGATTCCCCTCAGTGAACCTGGGGTCTCTCAGAAACAGACTGTCCAGAGCAGTGCTGTCTGGCGGAAACAGAGGTGAGCCATACGTCAAAGTTTACATTTTCTAGGAGCTACATGAAAAAGTAAAAAGAAAAAGGTGAAATTGATAGATTTTATTTTACCCAATATACCCAAAACATTATCATTTCAATATGTAATCAATATACTCAATTTTATTTAGAGATGCTATATATTTTTTTCATGCTAAGTCTTTGATATTTGGTGTGCATTTTACACACAGCACTTCTCAGTTGCAAGCAGCCACATTTCAAGAGCTCAGCAGCCATGTGTGACTAACAGCCCCCGGCCCGGGCAGCGCAGGTCTACGGATGAGCAGCAGAGCAAGGAAGATCTCACCGACACAAAATCGCGATAGCCCACTCTCAGAGCTTTCACTCTGCTCTTACTTTCTCAGCTTTCTGAGCTGAGACTGATAAAGAAATGTAAAATAAATGCCACTCTGTAGAAAATAAACAGGGAAAGGCTGCCAGATAAAGAGCTGGCTTTACTTCATTATCTTCCAAAGTGACCTTATTTGGACAATGTAACCTTATTATCAGATAACTAACGCTATTGACATAATCAGCTTCCTGAAAATTAGGAACTTGAAGACAGTAACTATGAGTCCATCATTTTTTCCTGATTTAACTGGTCCTTAAAATAGAGGCTTCTTATCTCACTACAAAATTTATATCTGGAAAAGGCCCATCAGTGTACAAACCAAACAGGATAGAGAAAGGAAATAAGAATTCACCCTCAAAAGGAGGATAGTAAACTGAAAAGAAAAAAATACTCCAGAAGAACAGGCTAAGTATTCTACTTTTTTTGGAAAGCTTTTTATTATTCTAAAGTATTTATTAAACTAGTAGTGGGGGAGGGGGAAGAGAATAAATTCCAGTGTAATTACATAGTTAGTAATTATCAGCAAACCAACCATTTTAGCAGATTCCGATCTACAGGCACTATCAACTTTGAAGAACAGGCATTCCTTTCTGACACTAGCAAATTAGCCAAGGTGAAATTCTGCACTATTTTACTGGAAAATTTCAATAGACAGTTCCTGATTCTCTGTCCCAGAAACAAGGGCAATTTCTTGACTTTGGGTAGACAAAAAGGCTCTGCATATCAACTTTACCTAAAAGGGGGAGAAAATAAACCACCAATACTGGGAAAGGTTTCTTCAGATTCTGTCTTTAAATTAAACCATGTGGGTAGGCCGTTATGTTGACCTACCCGCTTCTTAAAGAGATGTGATCCCTTTTCTTGACCATTTTTCTCTGTAAAAAAAGAAAAAGATTGCAAGCCAGTAACCCCCATCAAAGATTAATAGAAATTCAGCTCCAGCTGATGCAGAAAATATGTCACAACATTCCTGTTTACTTTTCTATAACTCTATCACTCCCTGAAAAATTGTCAGTTTGAAATAAAAAACACAGGCATGGCTAGGATCGAGGCTTAAAAAGGCTAAAAAAGCAAGACTTTCTCCCGGTCTGCTCATTCCCTGCTTCCAACTGGCTTTAGGATCTGGCTAAAACAGAACAGTAATTGGTGGCTACTGAAAAACAGAGACACTTTACTTCAGGGTCAAAAGAAATGGATAGGGCCTCACAGGCTAAAAAAATCCTCCACATTTTCTAATAGCTTGCCAGAACATAAAACACCAAAAATTTAAAATTTTCAGTGAAAGTAATGTATGTACTGAAGGTCAAGGATAAAGGGTGCTAAAACCATCCTATGTCTAAGATTCTGCTCTCTTTCTCCATTTTGTCAAACAAAATCCAGTCTGTTTAAGGATTAATTAATTAGAGAACTGCCTAGCTGAGCCCAAGTGATTCCCCAGATTTTTGAGCAAAATAAAATGATTGTTATTGTTTGAAGTAAAAAAAAAAAAAAAAAAAGAATTAATTAAATATGCACCATTACTTGTGGCCAGAAATCACTGTTAAAAACTATTAAAAACTATATCAAGGGGCTGGCCCGGTGGCACAGTGGTTTATTTCGTGCTTTGGCAGCCTAGGGTTTGCGGGTTCGGATCCTGGGCATCCACAAATGCACTGCTTGTCAGCCATGCTGTGGTGGCGTCCCATATAAAGTAGAGGAAGATGGCACGGATGTTAGCCCAGGGCCAGTCTTCCTCAGCAAAAAGATGAGGATTGGCAACGGATGTTAGCTCAGGGCTGGTCTTCCTCACACACAAAAAAACTATATCAACTTACTGCAGTATAAATGTCTATTTATCAAATGATTTTCAATGTTCTTATAAAGAAAGTAGGAAATTGTCTTTTGCTTTTAAAATTAGCATTTTCCAAGTAAAATAATACTGCATTTATGACCATCTTTAGATACACACACACACACACTCTTTTACTCTTTCCCCAGAGTCAATTAACCAAATCTTCTTCTCCTAAAATAAGGAACAAAAAAGAACTAAGGGAAATTATTCATTCCTTATCCATTTTGATCTTGGTCTAGTTTTAGTTCAATGGAATGTCAAATTTTATCAATAGACTGATATTAAAAAGAGATATAGGAAATAAAATAAGGTCTCTGGTAGAACTAGAACTGAAATTATTTTCAAGCTCATAACCCTATCTACATGCAAACAGGTCAGAACCTACATTTAACAGATGCTCAAAAGGAGCTAATGTCTGTTTTCACTTTCATGGAGAAAACTACATCTTCACCTGTAAAATTAACAAGCCAGGAAAATCAAGCCAGAAAAGGCGACTTCCTCTCACTTTTGCAATCCAAACTCCTACTGTTCACCATTGTGGCAAACACAGAGCAGTGTTTAGCGGAACCACTGACCTACAACCATTTCTAGTTCATTAGATGCCCTTGCCATCAGCGAGGTGTCAATTCTACCTTACAAAACAGAAGCATTGATACAACTTCGCTTTCAATAAATCACTCTAAAAAAGGGTTTCTCAACCTTGGCACTATTGGCATGTTGGACTGGATAACTGTTCATTACATTGTAAGAATGTTCAGCAGCATCTCTGTCCTCTGTTCACGAGATGTGAGCAGTGCCCTACCTCCCCGCTGGTCGAGACACCAGAAATGTCTCCAGACATTGCCAAATATCCTTCCTCGGGAGGGTAAAATAGCCCTTGGTTGAGAAATATTGCCCCAAAAGAATGGGTTCCAGGAAGAAAAAACAGTTCATCTTTCTAAAAAGTACAAAGACTCTGAGGGTGAATATTTGCTTTCCTTTGGCCTTGTCCTACCATTCTAATATCTTCATCTTCATTACTATTAAAGAAACTATCGAAACATGCTAGGAGCTTAACTGAAATATAAATATAAAGCATATTTAATTTGGAAGGTACAATTACACATACAAGAAATAACGTTTTTTCAGAATTCTCTTGACTACATCTATAAAAGTGAATCATAGAAAATGACCTTATGGCCACTGTAAAAATTGCAGTGTAAACACACCAACATATCTACAAAGAAGGCATTGCTTTACAACGTTTCCATGATACACAAGATGACTACAAGAGGAAAACACTGCTACAATCACAAGTAACAAAGCAATAGTCTCAGAATAGACAATCTCACCATATAAAATATTGCGATAATTTGGCAATATCTATCAAAATAATCTCTGATCTAATAATTTTATTTCTTGGTCTTTATCCTGTAAATACGTTCAGTCACTTATGAAAGAACGTAAGTCAAGGTTGGTCACAGGTTGTAATGTGTGTTGCTCGCGAGTGTACACTCTGAAGCCCAAATCTTGGTTTCTAAACGCCACTTTCCACTAAAGGAACTGGAGAAATGGCTGATTCCAGGGCCAAGAAAGTACAACATGAACATGGAACATCTAGTAGTACCAGAAAGCAAGGAGGTATCAAACAATGAGAGGGACATGTCAAAAGAACACGGAAGGCAGCTTGAAGCAGATCTCTTTGGCCAAGTCTGAGACAATCAGCATTAGAGTAAACAGTAGCAATGGATTATAACACACTGAATAAAGTAAGACTCTACGAATCCATACTGATGTAAAAGGACGAACGAATATGGAAGAAGAGGAATTAGAAAAAAATCACCATTTGACAACAATCATAGTAATAACTGATTCAACCTAATATGAGGAAACAAACAAGCCTTAATTAAAGAATATTCTACAAAATAAATGGCCTATACTCTCTAAAAGTAACATAAGAGACAAAGAACAGAGGAGCCATTCCAGATTCAAAGAGACTAAAGAGAATTGACAACTGAGTGCACTGTGTGGTCCTGGGCCAGAAGAAACCTTTTTTCCTCTAAAGGACATTGGTGGGATAATGGTAAAACTTGAATAAGGTCTGCAGATCAGATAATAGCATCGTAACAATGTTAGCTTCCTGAGTCTGATAATATACTGTGGTTATATAAAAGAGTCTCTGTTTTTAAGAAGCATATACTGGCGTATCTAGGTATAAAGGGGCATTATGTCTGCAACTCACTCTCAGATGGTTCAGAGAAAAATAGTATGTATATAAATGTTAAATTTGGGGACTCTGACTGAAGAGTAGAGAGGAATTCTGTATTATTCTTTCAGCTTTTCTCTAGGTCTGCAGTTAGTTCAAAGTAAAAAGCTAAAAAAACAAGAAGTGTGGCTTTTGGATTCAGCTGCTTCCTTCCAAATCCCAGTCCACCAGCTCCCGCCTGTGTGTCTCAGTTTCCTCACTGGCAGGATGAAGGATAACAAAAGTACCTACATGCAGGGCTGTGTGTGGACCAATCTCTAGTAGATTCAAGATCTACTAAGGGCTTAGAACAGCACATACTAAGGGCTCGATCAGTGCTCATTATGACTGGGGCTTTGTTTTTCAGAGCCAAAGACTGGAAAAAATCCATATGTTCATCAATGAAGGACTGATTAAATAAATTACAGTATATCCATAAAATAGAATACTATGCAACTGTAAAAGACTGAGAAATTTGTTTGGACTGATAGGGAAGGAGCTACTGAATGAAAAAAGCAAGGGGCAGAAAATGCGTATAATATACTACCATTTGTGTGAGAATGAGAGAAAAAGAAACACATATTTGCCTGTATAGGGGTAAAGCCTCTAAATGGATGTAAAAGAAACCAACCACATTGAAGATCAGAGCAGCTGGGAGAAGAGTTTGGGGGCCGAGATGGAGGTGAGTGAGTGGGAAAGTTTTTCACTGCAAAGGATTTTATACTTTTTGGCTTTTGAAATATGTGAATGTATGCCTATTCAAGAACTTTAATTATGAAAATCTCAAAAAAATAAATAAAATGCTGTGATACCAAAAATTTAAATTAAAAAAAGAGTATATTACTTGTTTCTCATATAAAAATCTCCAAAGTTGAAAACAATGGAAATTTTATAGGATGAGGAAAAAAAAATTAGAACGTTTACACCTTAGGAGCCTGTCTGAAATAACCTGTCTGAGGTGTAACCATTCTAATATTTTTCAACCCTATTAATCTCTGTTTCTGAGGCATGGCAGATAGATATAGATTTTAAAAAGAAATCATCTCCTTCCTCTAAAAAGCATAATATATCTTCCAGTATAGAATGCTGCTTATTGCCACTGAAGAGTCCACGGAAGTAAACAGCCTCCACACTGCTGGATTAATAACAACTTAGTCAGGTATCAGGTCAAAGGCTATATTACTAAAACAAGTACTAAAAGCTACCTGATTACCAAAGCCTGGTATACAATCACCCATCTTACCAAAATATAAAAGCCTAAGATTTCACACCACTACACATACAACTTTTTACTAAAGCTAAAATTATTTCACACTCTCTGAATGCTAAGTGCTACCCAGATTAGCACAATTATCCTTACACAGTCTGCAAATGCATGCAACACAATCTCCTTTTACAAAAGGGGTAATCAATGCAATACCACTAAATTATTTAAAAATACCAAGACAGCATACGTCCACATAGGTATTAACTCCTAAGCATTCATACTATTCAAAACTTTCTTTAATTTACAATTTAATTTTACTAAAATTAAAACACAAAGCTAATCTTACATGGTAATTCCAGGCCAGGGTGGACAGTAGCATTTTTGACCATTGGGGGAGAATGACGACCATCATCCATGTCCAGCTCTGTACACTGAGCTTCTCCATGGATTACAGCCAAACCCAGACGCAGTCTCTCAGCATACGACTGGGCCCTAAGAGAAGGACAAAGGGACGAGGGTGAAATTCATGGGAAGAAAACCCAAGCGTCACTCTTCATCACTTTGTTAACCATAAAATGAAAACATCATTCAACCTTTCAGGGACACACAAAGGAATTATTTATACAAATCAGAATGTGAGGCCCAGGCCAGAATGTAAATGGCTCCAGAGGCACAGGAGTTGAGATGTGGGCTGGTACCTGATTCTAGGTAATTCTGGTTCTACCGTTTGTCCAATATTCTAACACTCATCTTCAGGAGAACTTTGTTCAAAAAGGTCTCTTAAAAACCACTGCCTGAAAAGCACTCATAGCCTTACTGTTTTCCTCTTCCTGAGAACTTGAAGGAAGAACTTCCTTCTCTCCCAGAAGAAAACTGAGTAACTCAGAGAAGCTCTTGTGTTGTCTGCAGACTAGAGGTGTGGGATACGACAATAACGTGGGGGAATGCTCGAGTCAATGAGCTTTTACAGGCCGTATTATAGACAGACCCTGGATTCCAAAACAGCTCATTTTGACTTCAGAAGCACCCAATGGGACTTGTATAAATGTCTGGCTTATTTACCTTTTTGCAGCATCAGGAGACTTAGCTACAATGACTGCATTTCTGTAATTTGGAATCTAGATTTGAAGGATAAATAAGAAAATACAGAAAAGTTATCAAAAAATAACACTGAGATGCTGGTATGACATTTTTTCCTCTTATAACAATGATCCATACTGCAATCAAATATGCTAGAATTTCATTCACAACTTAAAAATTTTTAACACTTATCAATTAACATCATTGCAAAAGTCTGCCACATCAAGAAGATAAAAAATAATTCTTAAAACTTTCATTTTAGAAAACATAAGTAAACTGCTAAAAATACTTGGAAGGAAATCCATTTTTAATGTCTTTAAAAAATATGACCCTCCGTGCCTAAATGCTGACCCTATCTGGCTGCCTCAGGCAATAAGACGTAAGGGAAAGATCATCTGATGTGCCTTCAATATTGAAATCTGGTACCAGAGAAAAACTACAAAGGGTCTCTTTGAGGACAGTGGGGTGTTTGCTGGTGGCTCCTCACTTCTTCCTGGATATACTGAAGCAGGAAAGGTGAGGCTCTAAGGTTGTCCACGGGAAAGCTGAAAAAGCCTTGTATTTCCTTTTGATGAAGATCCATAGTGATAATGTGAGTTAAACCTGAAATTTTAAAACAAAAAATTACAAAGTTCACCCCTGCAAGTTAATGGCTACAGTGGATACAAACTAGATGCCCAACTCCTGTTTCCTAACAGAAGACTGAAGGCAGCAGGTATTGTGAGCAAGTACATTAGTTACCGACTTTATCTGTAGCCTTAACAAAACTTAATGAACTAAAGAGCATGTCAAGCCTAATGTAAAGGAGCCTATAACCTGCCACATGGACAAAGAGCTAAAGCAGAGAAAAAAGTGCTCTCCTCTACCATAATTATTAGCTTGGTCCTGAAAATTGAGAAAAGAAAAATCAGGTAGAAGCAAAAATATGAATATGGAATTAATAAATACTGAAGAAATAATAGATGTAAAAAATAGCAAGGCCTTGATTAAAGAAGCTAGGAAGAAATATTAAAGGACTGTGGCTAAGGCAGAAGGAATAAGAAAGCAAAAGCAAAGTAATATACATATTAGAAGAAAAGAAATTCATACAACACAAAGATACTGAAGAGTTTGGAACAATTTCTATATTCAGAAAAGAATGGGTCAAGAAGTATTCTTATAGAAAAACAATGAAGACATATTCTTATAATCCATAGTGCTAAACAACAAAAAAGGACATATATGAATATACCGCAAACGGGTAACGGTCATTGCAAAACGTCCAGAGCAAAGAACCAGTATTACTTGTTCCTTCCAAAAACATTATACATTTTTAGAGAGGATGGAATTCAAATGTTTCTGAGGACTTAAATATATATGATTCATAGGCCAGAAAATATGTCACCGCTACAAAACCACACAGATAGGATAAAAGCAATGAAAATGAGCTGCTATACAGAAAGAGAATTAGGGAGGAAAAGAGAGTACATAAGCTAAAGAAGTAGTAAAAGAAAAATCCAGTTTTGATATTATGTACACAAATAGAACTTAGCCAACTAAGGCAAACACATAAATCTAGACCTGAATCTCAAAAGGTGAATGCCAAGTTCACCAGCTAAAATTTTAATGATGACAAGATGAAATGGAAAAGTGACAGACTGATGAAAAGTCCAAGATTAGAGAAGAGTAGAAAACAGTGAAGCAGACGATATCACTCAAAAATAAGACAAAGAGAAAAGAAAAAGATAAGAATTTATACCTAAGCTCACATATCCCTGACCAGAACTACGCAAAAGGAAACAAAAGTAATTAGTGAACAACAATTAGAGAGAATAGGTTCCAAAGTAGCTGTCTGAGGTATGGACTAATCTCGAGCAGAGAAGAGTCCTAGAGGACAGCACCGGATGCCCAGGGTCTCTGTCCGCACTCACCTGCTTTCGCCAGCATCGATGCTAGGAGCTTGCACACGATGGAACCCCTCTTCCTCATCTTGCTTTGCTTGCTGTAGGGGAAATAAGGGATGACTCCAATAATATTCCTGGCACACGCAGTCTTCAGTGCATAAGCCATGATCAGTAACTCCATCACAGCTGTATTCACATCTCTGAAACAGTTAAAATTTGTTTTTTTAGATTAATTTCACCTATTAACCCCTAGAAAAGATCTCAACTTCAGCAATTTAACATGGGCTGCCAAGATGAGCGTTCTACAGGTATTTTAGCATCACACTAGCTTATGATGGCACGTCATGAATACAGGGGAAAGCTTTTTAATTCTTCTTTCTAGCTACATAAGCTCTGATTTTCATCTGTGGTTGCTTGAAACCACAGCAGTTATCCACTCTCACCTTTGCCCGGATCTCTGTCAGTGACACAGTCACTAGAATGGCATGTGAAGCAGATGTCAACTGCTGGTGACCAGAGTTAACCAACATCTGCTCACACCACCCCAGGGATTGGAGACTCAGTCCAGCATGCCAGCACCTTGTTCTCCTGCAAATACCAAGTGAAACCCACTGCCCTTCTATGTAGCTGCCATTACCCGAAAGGATTTGGTCTATTGTTTCTTTTGGGGGTAGAGGGTAGGGTGGAGGATGGGGAGCTCTTGGAACTTTGTTTTCAAAAATCCCCCTCATCCTTTCTTTCTTTGAGATATACAGATTCCTAATAAAGATTACCCAGATAAACAAAGAAAGAAATATGAATCTGAAAGATATTCAAAGGAAAGCCTATTTCCAATTTTAATGAATGTGGATTGCTACTTTTTGCCAAGGCTGATCAGGCCTAAGGTGGGTTCTGCCCTTAAAAAATGGTTTGAAGGGGCCAGCCTGGTGGCATAGTGGTTGGGTTTGCATGCTCCGCTTCAGTGGCCTGAGGTTCGTGGGTTCGGTTCCTGGGCATGGACCTACACACCACTCGTTAAGCCATGCTGTGGTGGCGTCCCATGTACAAAACGGAGAAGGACTGGCATGGATGCTAGCTCAGGGCCGGTCTTCCTCAAGCAAAATGAGGAAGATTGGCAACAGACGTTGGCTCAGGGCCAATAGTCCTCACCCCCCCCCCCCAAGAGGCTTGAAATCCTTCAGGATGCTCTTCTAATGCTCAACCTCTCTCTCTAGCCTCCTCCTACTCCTCTTTGGATTATCCAAGTGTCCTTAAACATCCCCCTCTTTTGGGTCAGGAGTGTATCTCCCTTGCCTTCCACAGAGAAGAAGGGTAATTTCCCATGTCTTAGTTCCTACCCATGTGAGGAAAAGGGTCTTCAGGTGTCAGTTCTTGAATTATCTGATACACAGCAGCGATGCTGCCCTCATTTACAGACAAATGGAAAGCCAGACGTCAACACAGTAGAGACTTAACAAATGCTGGCTGAATAAGTGGTTAAATGAAATACTTATCACGAGATGCTTTTTACCTTGAAGGATAGTCAGGCCATTTCCTCCCAGTCTCTTCCACTTGATGTTTACATCTCTCTCTAAGGGTATCCATCCTTAGTGCACTTGGGAGTGAGCAGTTACAAAGACAGCCTTCTACTCGGACAATATTTTCCACTTCCACGTTCCACTTATGGAACTTCTAACCTCACCTTTGTAATCTGGATTTTTCGTAACTATTTCAGGGTTCTGTCATAAAAACATTTTTCCAGAGGGTAGGTATAATTGATTCAGGGCTCAACTTCAAGATGACTAAGACATCCTTTTGGATTGCTGATAGGCTACATTTTTCCAGTTATCATTTCTTTCCTCAGAAATAAATTGGGACATTTTTCTCCCTCATACTCCCAAATTAATAATGTCCAAAGTCTGGCATTAAAAGGTCAGAGGACACACAATCTTTTGGTATAACCAGGACAAAACACTTATCAAACACTTTCAAGGTACTTAGGAATTCATAATACTTGGTCAATTTTAGTTCATTCATTCATTCAACAAATATTTACTAAGCAACCTGAGTCAGGCACTGTGTCAGGTGGGGGAGATAAAATGGCAAACAAGGCTGACGACATCTTAGGAGAAAGCCAGAGACCCACATGGGACCACTCTTGTAGTAATCATTTGTCCCAAGAAGGAGCACATCTAACTCATGTAAGAATGTTCCCCTTCCCAGGTAGCTGACCACGTTCCCCACGAAGGCCGTCACCGGCGCCCCCCAGAATTGGGTCCAGCGGCGCAGGCGTGGGGGGCACACCCCGCAGCAGCCCTTGTGGCCGGGCTGCCTCAATACCTCCAACGGCATCTTCTCAGGCGGGTCTGCCGGCCTGGCAGTGGGGAGGGGAGAAAAGGGAAGAGGGCTCAACCTGATCTCTGAACTTGACCTTGACCATTATCAAGACCTCCAACCTTTCACATCAGACCCCCTCCAGCTTTACCACTTCTGACCCTGCCTGACCTGAAACTTAAGTCTGATGTCTGCCATCTCCTTGACTTTTGACCCCTGTGTCTAATCTCTGACCTCTGAAATCTCCTAGCATCAATCCTGCTGACCTTCCACATCTGACTTCCTCTACCCTTCTGGCCTCTAACCCCTGGGATGACCTGACTCTAGTCTGGCTTTTGACTCCAAGTCCGTCTTCTTTCACCTTCACAATCTCTGACTCTATGTCTGACCTTGGACCGTCTACCTGACCTCTGACCCTCAAATATGACCTCTGACCTCTCACTTTCATGACCTCGGCTCCCCAGGTTTGACAACTCAGTCCCTGAATATTAACCTCTGACCCACAAATTCTGGTATCAGCTGATCCAGCCCAGTTTTCTCATATAACTCTTCCTTCCCCATGTCTGATCTCTGATCATACAGCCATATTTGGCTTCTGAATTCTGACCTTCTTGGTCCACTCATGTGGCTGACCCTTCTCATCTGAGTTCTGATCCTCTACCCCAATTTCATCCTAACTCTTAATACTACTCAGCCATAAAAAAAAGACAGAATCGTCCCATTTGCAACAACATGGATGGACCTAGAGGGTATTCTGTTAAGTGAAATAAGCCAGACAGAGAAGGACAAACACCACATGATTTCACTCATATGTGGAATATAAACGAACACACGGACAGAGAGAACTGGTTGGTGGTTACGGGGGGAAGGGGGGTGGGGGTGGGCACAAGGGGTGAAGGGATGCATCTATATGGTGACGGACAAATAATTATGTACAACTAAAACCCCACAATGTTATAAACTGTTAAGACATCAATAAAAATTTTAAAGAAAGAAAAAAAAAGAATGTTCCCCTTCCCAAAGTCTTTTATACTTTATTCCACAGAGAAGAGAGCTTCCCTTCCCACAGCAGATCACCTACATTGATGCCTTGTGGGCTCTGCATGTTACTCTGTGGAAGCCTGCATAGTACTTGGAGGACAGAACGTAAATAACTTAGAAGTCCATATGTACTAAACATCGGGCATCATACGCACTATAGCAGAAGTCCTCTTCCAGACAGAGACTGCTTGTCAACGTCAGAAATAAAATTAGGGCTTTCTTAACCTGCTTACATCATACTGTGTGGCATTATAAGAGCTCCACTAGCCGTGGTTTTTTACGCTAGATCTCGATGCCAACAATAGGTTCAGAGAAGCTAATTTAATAGATTCTGGAAGGTATCTGTCCAGGTGGTGGGTTTTTAGCTGGCTTTGTGAGAGCACTTATAATACACAACCATATGATACAAGGAGGTTTAGACCACACACCAGAAGGGAGGCCCCAATAGCAAGATGTTAATGTAATGAGATGAACAATTCTGGAGGAACCTTGATTTCAGAGTAACTTCCTTCCATTAATTACTAATTCCTCCCATGAGGTTTTTATTTTTCACTTTTTCCTCTTCCTAATGACCTATGCCAAGGGATTCAACATCCTCCAGTAGAAGGCTAAGGAAAGCCTCCCACACCCCACCCCTTATTAGTCAGGAAGGTGACAAAAGGGCCTTTGTCACATTGGCTTTCCCCATTCACTGATGGACACTGGACAAATTGGACACCAGGCAGTTACTCTGTGGGCTAGCAGGGTGAAGAAAAGTTGGCTGGCAGCCTCTGCTTTGTTTATCTTCCCTAAGACTGTTCCAAGTACATCCTGGCTTGTTCTTGTAGCCTTTGTATCTAAGTAGGACAAATTTAGTTGTTTACCAACTATTTTCTTTTCCTGAAGATAATCATATTCTGTATCAAACTCAGCCCATACTATTCTATCATTTTCGATAGACAAAAATAAATGTGAGTGAGGATATACATGGTCTACATACATCAATTAAACTGGCCAGGGTTGCAAAGACAGACCAACACCATAGATGGAAATAATGAGAACACTGTAATGGTGTAGGATTTACCCCATCCCGAACTTCAATAATTAATCATCTGCCGCAAATAAGTTGTAAATGTTCTTTTAATGAGTCAACATACTAGAAGTTGTAACATAAACATGAAAACTGTCCTTCAAAAAACACTTTGTAAGCTTCTTATCTGTTTTCCATAGCTCCACTGCTCAGTACATCTGGAAGCTCCTTGAGTAACACACACTTCAATTATGGAACATAATCACTTCATTCAGAATGGCTTGTTGCTATTTCTAAAAATTAAATCCATCTTCAATAACCAAAAATTTACTATTACTGGAAGTAGTCAAAAGAAACATGCTGCAGGTTCTGAAACTGGTTTCAGAAGAGTTCCAAGGCTATTCCGAGTAATAGCACCAAAAAAACGTATATATTATATCTCAGGATGTCGGCTTTGAAGGTAACTGAGCTCATGTGAATCTCTAAGCTTTGGTCTGTTTGTCTAAAATCAGCCTTATTACTTTAGGTAACACCCCCTCTTCCTCTACAATAGAAAAATCTGTAAGACATATTCCTTTATCTATATAACTATTTATAGCAGATAACACTAAAAAACTAAGTTCTATGTGTTCTTTAGTTGTCAAGCAATAAAAATACTAGTTCATTGTGGCAAACTCAACAATTTTGGGGAGGGGGACACACACATACATCCACACAACACACACACACTCTGTCCTTTCTCCAAATTTTCGTCTCCCATTCCCATCATCCTAAGAGATACAGGAACTGCTTGGAGAGGATATTTTTGCTTTGATAATACCAAACTGAACCACTGGAAAGAGAAATGTAGCTACTAAATAATCTCAACACAAGTACACACAAGGGAACTTCACCATCTTCAGGATATGGTTCTGGCTTTCAAAAGCACCATGTATACCTGTGCTGCTTCTTCAAAGAGAAAGGGGCCTTTCCATATGGTGAGACATGTATGTAAAACTATTGTCATGGTTATTCCACAAGATTCACTCTCTCCACTGCAACTCCACGGACTGCTCCCTACCTCCTCCTTTGGTCAAATTTTCTAATACCCTAAGTACAAGTAAAAAAAACTGCATGTTTCCTAATTAGCCATTAACCAACTCGTTTCTCCATGTTTATTCTGTCCTTTCCCTGGAAAACACTTGCACATTGATGATCCTTTGTTAGTAAAGTCCAGTCTCTCTCACTGCCCCAGTATCACTCTAGGTTGCATGTATTAAGTATTTATACTGAGTATTCTTGGTTACCATGAGATATCAAAACAGAAAATTATAGAAAGTGCAACTTCTTACTAAAAAGGGGACTAACAACACAGTGTTTCGAGATCACAAGAGGACAGCCTTGTTAACAGTGCACGTTACTTTGCCATGCCAGGAGACTGTGAACTTACACTGTTTATGACATGTTAAAGGAAATCTGAACTAAAACTAGGAATTTCAAAGTATAGACAGAAACCCCAAAAGTCTTTTCAATTTCAGGTGAGATCCAGTGGGGAAGGAAGTATTAAGTACAAGGGACTCACTGAGGTCTAAGAATAGCAGCGGGGAATCACAGTTATTTTGCAAAGATAGAAATGCACCAAAATTGTGTAGTATTCATTAATTCACTCCACAAGGATTTGAGGGACTATAAATGCTAGCAGCATAGAAGGTCAAACGCCATTTACTCACTAAACGGAGAATCATCAAGTACCTACTCCAGGCCGGATGCTGTTTTGGGTGCTGCAGACACAGCAGTAAACAGAAAACTCTACCCTTGTTGAGCTTGTTTTCCAATGGAGATATGGAAGGAGACGCGTTACAACAAAGAGGAAATTAGGCATGCGTGAACACACGCATGCAAATGCACACCCCAGTGCAGAAATCTGTGGTTGGAGAACATCCAAGAGGGATGGTGATAATACCTGCCTCAGAGGCTAGTGGGACTGGATGAGGTAACCCGCCTGAAACCCTTCAGCTTCGCACCGTTCACATACCAGCCACTGCAAAGCTGGCTATGACTATTACGACACCTCTTCCCCACTTCCTAAAATCATAATAAAAGGAAAGGAAAAAGAATACTCGACAGCCTCAGGAAAACATGCTATAAAAACAACTGGTCTTACTAATCAATCCTACGATTAAGGAATTATCAAAAAAGACTACGTTCACACAGGGCATCAAAGCCGCAACGATCCCAACTCATCATGAAAACGAAACACTTATCAACATCCCAGCTCTCCAACACCCATGCTGCCGCGGTCTACACACAGCAGGGACGGCAGCTCACCAACCCCGCAGCCACTAATGTCATCCATGACTATCCACCAACATGGAACCTCTGGTGTGAGGAGGTCAGACCTCTTAGTTCCTCCCCCAGCTCAGGGATGATCCCTCAATCCACGTAACAGAACACAGGAACCAAAAGCACAGCTGCTTGTGTGCTGGCACCCAACTGATCACTAAGTTAACTCTTCTCCTAGAGAAAAGCTCAAAGTCAGAGCTCAAATTCCAGGTTAAGATGTAGACTTGCGCACCGATGTTAAGGTTTCTTACAAGATAAACGATTCTTTTGCTATCATAAATTCAGTTACAGACACTTTACTAACCAATAATGCCTGTGGACTTAGACCCCTGTATTTCCTGGAGGATCAGTGACAAAACTGGCCCATCCATGGTTACAAAGGCCAAGGCCCTATTCTTCTCCACCCCTTGATAAACTAGTAAAGGGCTCTTAGTAGTCTCAGGTGGCCAAGCCAAAGACCTAGGGTCACCTGTGGCTCTCCTATGCCCTAAGAAACTCAAGAATTGGGGGTGGGGAAGTGAAGACAATGCAACCTTACTATTCACTACAACAAAAACCAGGATAAGCACAGAAGGCCAGGGAGCAGCCAGGAGTGTCAAAGCTCCCTTACTGCATGCACTTTACTCCCGGGCAAGCCCCTCAGGTCTTCCCTTCATTTCTAAGATGCAGTGTCCAACAAAAGCACTGGGCAAAAAAGACTCCCATCACCAGGAGGCAAAATACAAAACCAAAATTGCTGGAGGAAACATAATTAGTATATCCTCGATGGAGGGCAATACAGGAGTATCTATCAATACTTCAAATATTGCAAATGTCTATTGATGCAGCCATATCTATCAATACTACAAATGCATGGGTGCTTACACCCAGCAATTCCATTTCTTGGAATCTTCCTACAGATGTACCCCCAACATGAGCAACATGACTGTCCCCTGCAGCATTATTATGTTGGCATTGATGACTGATCCACCCCCCGGCCCCTTCAGTGGGTGGGGCTGAAAGTTCCAACCCTCTAATTACATGGTTGTTTCCCCCTGGCAACCAACCCCCATCCTGTGGTTACCTAGGGGCTTTCCAAAAATCACCTCATCAACATAAACTCAAGTGTGTTTGAAAGGGGCTTGTTATGAATAATAAGACACATTTATTGCTCTTATCACTTAGGAAATTCCAAAGGTTTTAGGAGTTCTGTGCCAGGAAATGGAGGAAGACCAAATATATATTTCTTATGATTAATCACAATCTCACTGAGGCTAGGAATAGCTGCCACACAGGACTTGTTTTAAGGATCAAAAATGATACATATAGGGCCAGCCCTGCGGGCCTAGTGGTTAAGTTTGCCGTGCTCGGCTTCAGCAGCCCAGGTTCAGTTCCCGGGCGCAGACCTACACTACTCTTGTCTGTCAGTGGCCATGCTGTGGTGGCGGCTCACAGGCAAAAAGAGGAAGATTGGCCATGGATGTCAGTTCAGGGCGAATACTCCTCAGAAAAAAAAAAGATACACATAAAGTGCCCACACACTGCCGGCACTCTGTGCTATTCCTATTACTAATACAGTCTCAGGAATCTAAACGGATCAAGAAGTGGTCTGGATTTTTCAAAGGCACGCACAGTCTAACCACTCCATTCTCTGTGAGGGGTTGCGAGGAAATAATCCCACAAGGAAGCTCATACTCAGGTGGACTAGGATTCCCCCTGAGCCAGCCCTCCGGTGCTAAGGAAAAGAGTGGCAGATGACAGCTGCGATGAGACAGGCCAGACACGGGCCCCATGCAAAATAAAATGAGGTGCAGAAAACCGTCTCCATGAGGATGACTCAGTGGTAGCTACACACTGCGTTTAACAGCAACAAAAAGCTTTTCAGCAGAGCTGAACAGACAGACACCGGCCTAGGTTCAGTGCAGATGGAGGTAAGATATTTTGCCCTTGGGGAGTTTAAAGCTTGGAGAAGATGATCAAGTAAACAGGTAATAGCACAGCGTGATAAACAGGGTAGGAATTCCAAAAGACTGTAACTGTACTCTGGGAAGCATTTAGTTTAACATGCAAACACATTTATAATTTAAAGGAAACCAAACTGTTGTTCATATGATAAGATAATGAATCATATCACTTAGATTTTTAGAAGAAATGGATACATAAAGTAGTGCTAACTCTTACCTGGGTATTGTCTGTATAATGAAAATATCTTGGCCACGAACAGATTCTTTTATTTCAACTCTTGTTTCTGAAAAATAAAAATGTTCTATAGTTTTAAGAAAAGCATTTCACGATGCAATAATTAGGCAACATTTGGAGGGAGTACAGATGAATCTAAACCATTACTTCACTTAGTGCACTAACATAAATTAATAGATCTCAGAATGACATGTACATGTATAAAAAAATAGTCAAGCTAAGGGCAAAAAAAGCCAAAAATAGACTAGATGGCAAAAGGAACAAGTCTACATAAAATCTCAGGGTCCAATAAAGAAAATCTGTCACCAAAATATAGACAAGATGCTTGGAGAAAAGTCTATAGCAAATAAATAGGCCAAAGGTTAACATCCTTATTACTCTTTCAACAAATGCTGAGGCCTTCTCTGTGCCAGGCCCTGTGCTAAAGTTCCAAAGTGGAGGACCCGGATGAAGGGGTGAAGACTGACCCTGGAGAGGCAATGCAACACCAAAGGCTGGCAAACTCTCCAGGCCACTGTGCAGAGCAAGACCAGCCATGATAAAAGAGAAAGAATATTGGGGCCAGGAACAAGGGCCTCACTGCAAGCCGGAATGTGTAGTGAGGAAGGGAGTCCGGGAACATGCAAGGATGTGGGGCAGTGTGCCAGGCAGAGGCGTAGTCAGTTATCCACTTGGAAGGCAGAGTGAACGAGGAGAAAGTGATAAAGAGGAGGTCAGGTAGCCACGGGGGCCAGACCACACAGGAGTCTGGATTTTATTCTAAGGGTGATGGGACAGCTACTGGAGGATTCGAGAATGGGAGGGGTGATGGGATGGGGCTACTGTGTGCAGAAACTGTGAAGGGCAACAGTGACACCAGGGAGACTACTCTGGTTGTTTCTGAAGGAGTCAAACAAGCAATAGATGGTAGGCTGGACCAGAGCAGCCGCAGTTGGGGAGTGAGAAGTGGTCAGATTTAAGATGCATGCTTGAGTCAGGTGCACAAAATGGGCTGGTGGACATGAGGGAAGACCAGGCAGGTGACGTGGACAGAACTCAGATCCCAAAGGGTCCCACGTGATTACTAAGGATACTGGACTCTAGCCTACAGGATTTTAAGCAATAATAAGTAAAAAATATTTGCATTTTGGAAATATTGTGGTGGAGGTGAGTAGAATGGATTAGAGAGGCTGAAAATGGAGATAGGAAGACCGGTTAGGAAGCTACTTCAACAGCCCGAGAGAGGGATAAGGAGGCCTAGAACAGTGATGGAAGGATGGAGAAAGGTCTTCATTAAACCCCCCTCTCCTCTTCAAGTGCTTCATTTCATGAGATCCTCAAAAGCCATCACTATGAATTAAAATGGTTATTGCTAAATAGACTATTTCACCTGTCTGCATTCATCTTCAAGGTTTTTAAATACTAACATCTCCTGATTCGCCCTGGCAGTAGACAAAGTTTCTAAAGTCACCAAGTAAAAAGCTGCTAAGTGTGGAAGCTGGATGAAGGCTATCTGGAGGTTAATTATAACATACATGTAACTTATACACATCCTGAGAATGTGTACTTTCCATTAAACTATTCATTAAATTATCTTTCCCTTTTCGAATATCGATTGTTTTAGATCCCCAAACATCATTATGTCTTAGTAATTCATCTCCTCAAGCTACTCATACCATAGATAGTTATACCTTAGACACAGAAAAGGAAGCACAGAATCAGGAATCCAGGCTTTCAACTCTGCAAAAATAATTCCAAATTATTTCATACTAACTTGTCTTTGCAATGAATAAGGGCATTATAACCTGAAGTATATGGCCCCACTAGATTTATGATGCAGCATTCCCAGGACACTGGCCATCAACAAAGTGCCTTCAAGCATTATCATTTAATGTTATAGTTCTCCACAGAAACCCAGAGGGCACCAAAAATGGGTTACTAACCCACAGAGAGACTCTACAGGAAACCTGAGAGACAAATTGAGAGATGAACTCAAACCGGATTGCTCTTCATGTCACTTGACAACCTGATGAGACAGATGGATGGAAAAAGTACTTATCAAATCCAGCCCAATAAAGAAGAAACTTACTCTCTACATCTCTCCCTTTTTCATTCTAAAATGACAGAATATTTGCATTACCGTGGAAAAAGAAGAAAGAAGACTGTGAGGAGGAGAACAAAGAAGTCAAGACTGAAAGGGAGGTATAGAACGATGACTTACACCTCTAATGTTAAAGAGAAAAGCTTTTCTCTGTTAAACATGAGTAACATCTGCCTTTTAAAAACATGCCAGCTGATTAAACACAGTTTACAGAACAGAGGATGTTTAAGAAATAATTTTAACTTACCTCCATTGGTCTCTTGATATACTGCAGACTTCCCCAATTCAGCACCAAGACGCCTATGGGGGGCGAGCGGGAAACAAGAGTGCTCTTTTTAAAAAAGTTCCAGTTCATATGCATATGTTTAACAAAAAGACTAAAATAATTAGATTGGCATTCTTTCCAAAAAACTATCTAGAAAGTTTAATTTTTTAAGAACTAAAAATCTGTTGTCCCTCCACAAGCAGCTTCAAGTCTGACCAGTTGTAACTCGCTGCTTTACTGCAGTCCACAACCAAAGTTCAATGTCTAGTTTCTTGTTTTTTGAATAATAACTGTCTTGGAAAATCATTCCCAAACAAATGCTTGGTTACTAGCAACGATTCCAGAAACACAAGCCAGAGGTAAATGCCTCAACTATCAAAAGCACACAGACTTCAACGCCATTAACCAAATGCAGTGTGAATCTTGTTTGGATCCTGATTAGAACAAACCAAGTGTAAAAAGCCATTTTTGAGACAATCGGGGAAATATGAACAAGGACTAGATACTAGATGTTATTAAGCAATTAATGGTGTTGTAGGTTTTTTGTTTTAGTTCTTATCGATTAGCGTTACCATTTTTATGAGTGAAATGATATGACATAGGGGTGGAATCTGTCTAAAAATACTCCAGCCAGGTATACAATGGAATATTATTCAGCCTTAAAAAGGAATGAAATTCTGGTACATGCTATAATACAGATGAACCTTGAAAAAATTATTCTAAGTAAAATAAGTCAGACACAAAAACACAAATATTGCATGATTCCATTTATAGGAGGTACCCAGAATGGGCAAACTCATAGACACAGAAAGTAGAACAGAGGTTACCAGGGGCTGGAAGAGGAGGGAATGGGGAGTTAGTGTTTAATGGATATGGAGTTTCTGTTTGGGATAATGAAAAAGTTCTGGAGATGGATAGTGGTAACAGTTACACAACACTGTGAATTACTTAATGATAGTGAACTGTACACTTAAAATGGTTAAAATGGTAAATTTTATGTATATTCTACCATAATTAAAAAAAATACTCCAGCCAAAAAAAGGTGAGAGAGAGGTGGAGTAGATGAGACAAGATTAACAAAAGGTTGCTAAATGTGGAAGCTGGATGAAGGATACTTGGGGTTAATTATATCACACATGCAACTTAAACATACTCTGGGAATGTAATGCACCTAACTTTTTTATTGATTAAAGTGCATAATCAAAAAAGTTTGAAAATCCCTGCTTCAAGTTTAGATCTGAAAGAAATCGTGGAAATAAAATATCATAACCTCAGGGGCCATCTAATCTAGCGATCTCCAAACTTTGTTTAATGGTAAAACTCTTTTTTCAAATAAAATCTTATTCAGAAACTCAACACATGAAACATAAGGGAAGTATTTACAAATATTGATTATTTATAGTAGCTTAAAACCTTTCTGGAACCAGGCAGGGAAAAACCTAAAAAAAAGCAAAATCATTAACCTTTTAAATGTGCCCTCCTCCCTCTGCTCTCTCAGCAAGGTCAATGTGGTAAATCTGACCCAAAATAAACAAACACCAGCTTTATATTTAAAGTTAGCATTTTAGTTGGCCTCAGAAAGAAACACAAATAATCAGGGGTTAGAAACTTGGTAGCAGACTGCAAAAAAACTGGTTTTTTACACTCTTCTAATCTCACTTAAAACTCCAACTGAAAAGAAAATAGGCATTACTGAGAAAATACGTCTAAAGTTTCCCCTTTCTTCTCTACATTTCCATCTAGAATTTAAAAGTATATTAATGCAATTACAGTCATGTGTCACTTAACAACGGGGATATGTTCTGAGAAATGGTTCCTTAGGCCATTTCGACATTGTGCGAACATCACAGAATGTACTTACACAAACCTAGATGGTGTGGCCTACTACACACCTAGGCTATACGGTACTGATCTTACGTGGCCACCATTGTATATGTGGTCCAGCGTTGGCGTTGACCAAAACGTCCCTATGCAGCACATGACTATCAACTCTGAAAAATTCACGGAGGAACTCTAACGTAAATTGTTTAAAATGTGAGAATGATTTTAAACGTTAAAAGACAAGCTACTCATTTTATGTCATATTTGTAAGAAGTTTATCTGAAAAGGGTTCATAAGGTTCCTCCTCTACATTAGGGCTCTGAGATTCTCCAAAAGAGCCAACTTGAAGAGGCCATTTAGTAAGGAGGTATTATTCAGAGGGCCACTGTGAGCGTCTGCTCTGCTAGATGCTTGATCTACATTATTTTGTTCAGGCTCACAACAATGTTCTTGCCCAATAGACAGAATCATCCCTATTTTACCAAGGAAGTTCAGGATAATCAAGTCTCCTGCCCAGTGTCAGAGAGAGAGAAAGTGGCAAAACTGGGAAAGCATCTCAGAGCTGTCGGACCCCAAAAGCCACTTGAGACGACAGGCTTCCCTGGTTTAAAAAGACGCGGAAAGGCCAAGACCTGACTTCACAGGACTGATGGAATCTGAAGCTGACTTACACAACAGGGTCAGGCCCATCATTTCCATCACCAGCTCGGACAATCTGCTCCCCTGGGGCTGCGTGGTTCTCACTGCCCTCCCCCACGCCTTCGCTGCCTCAGGGGCCTTCCACCCGCAAGGCCCTCCAGCCGCCCCCGCCTCCTGCACCCGCCCCGTCGGGGCCTCGGGGTCATCACTCCACGGTGGCCTCCCTCTCCTTGAGGAGACCTGGAAATGGCGATGACCGGATTCCGAGGTCAACTCCAACCGTGGGGAAGGGTGTCAAGCCCGGAGCCCCTCTCTCCCAGGCGCTCACCTACTCCTCCCACCGTCCCGGGGAGCGGCCGTGGGGGACGAAAGGAAGGCGAGCGGGCCAAGGAACCGGGGGGTAGGTGGGGGCGAAGGCCATGAGTCTGCGAACTGCAGAACTGGGGTGGCGGGCACCTTCTGTCCCTCCAAGGGTTTGTCCGGCCCTGCAACGGCAGGATTCGGCCACTCCCTCCGCCAGGTGCAGGGCGACGAGGCCAAATGACCCCGCGCCGGGTGGGGGACGTGGCGGAGCAGAGGCGCAGGGGCGGCCCCGCCGAGGGTCTCCCGCACGTCCCGGCCCCGCCGCCCCCGCTCCTTACTCGGTGATGCGCTTGGCCAGCTCGGTGCAGGCGGCCGTGGAGTTGGCCGAGAAGACGCGGTAGCCGGTGCGGGCGGCGTTCATGGCCGGGCGGGCGGCGGGGCGGGCTCGCGGGGCGCGGAAAGCCGAGGACGCGGACAGCGGGGGCAACAGCAGCAGCTTCTTGGGCATCGTCCGCCCGAGGCGCGGTTACACCGGCCCGCGCAGGGCCGCCCGGGCGCGGTTCCGGCTGAGGCGGCCGCGAGGCTCGGGGATGCGGTGGGGAAGGCGCCGAGACAGCCGGCACAGGGGCTGGAGGCCCGAGACGCCCTGCCTCCTCGTTCCAACCGCGGAGGGCTCTGGCCGGACCAGCGTTCGCCGCAACCCGCGCCGCAGCCGCCTCAAAAACGGCGACGAGGCCGCCGCCCCCTCTGGGAATCCGAGAGGCGCGGGCTAGAGCGCCCGCAGAGTCACCATCTCAGATGAGGGCAGGGAGGTGGGCAACTCTCTAAAAGCTTGCTCTTGCGAGGAAAGCGTCACGAATTCGCTCCGCCGCTTGCTTTTGTCGCTCCCACGGGAGCTCTTTGGCTCTCACGTTCTCGGGCGGTGCAGCTTGACTTGGTAGTGGTCCCAGCCATTTCCAACTTTTCCGCCAGGACCCAAAATGTCGACCTCACAGGAGGCCGACGCTCTAGCTCTGCGCCTCTATGATAATACAGCGCCAGCTCCCTTCGAGGCGCATGCGCTCAGTTGGGATTGATTTGAAAAGTGGAGGGCGTGGTGGTTTCTTTGCTGGTTGCCGGCAGTACATAGTAAAATGCCCAAAAGATGGCAAACTCCTGAACCTGGTCTTTATTCCCCAAACAGACTCCAACCTTGTGTCTGCACGTAACGCAGGGTTTCCTGAACGGGTCAAAGGCACTCCTGCCGGTCTTCGCTTTGCTGTCAATAGTGAAAGCCCTCCTTCCTCCCGTTCCAGACTCCCGTCCCTCGGAGACCCATTCCCGTAGCATCTGCTCCACGAAGTCTTTCTAGATCTCTTCCTCAACCACAGTGAACTGCCCCGCGGCCGCTGGACGAATAGTGTATGTGTATATGTATAGTTGCTTGTATTTTTATTTACCTTTGTGAATACCTGTCTTCCCAATTAGGATGTAAGCCCTCTTAGGGCAAGATGGTGTATTACTTAGTACTTTGTATTTCCCAGTGCCTAGGGCAGTGTTATGGGTTCCAGAGGCACACAATCAATACTTGTAGAATAAGGTCCAAGAAGAAAATAAAGGGTGGGGAAGCATCTGAGTCACTATTTATTGGCTGGGCCATGTGCGTGCCTCTTATATTGACCGTGCTATCCTCTGAGAATGTCTTTTAGGGACTCTGCCTCTTGTGACATTGGGCCTGAGGGAATAGATTGTGACTGATCAGGTCATGAAGCTTATCAAGCCTGAAGCCTCGGGATTTGGAAATTGAACTGCCCTGGGGCCTGCAACAGCCTGATCCACATTCCGCTGACTCTCCAGAACTACTGCCCCACCCACTCCTTCTCTCCACCAGAGCAGATTACAGGGGGAAAAAAAAGAAAAGCACATGGAGTAGATAGCTTAGGCCAAATTATTTAACGACTGCACACATGTCCAGCTGATGGACCCCAAAAGGAAATCACTTCCCTTGATGTTTTCCCTATATATATCCCACAGAACTCCTCAAACCTTAATATACCCCAAACTGAACCCATCTTCATTTTCTCAATTCTCTCTAAACTGCACCTCCTCTTCTAGTCCCTCTGTGAGTAAACATAACCATGAGGTTCCCAGTCAATAGATCCCAGGAGTCATCCTTTACTTTTTCCTTTTCCTCCCTTTCTACATCTATGCATTTATTCATACATTAACATTTACTGAGCACTTACTGTTTACCAGGCCTGTTTTAGGTGTGAAAAAGAGCAGCCAGCCTGGTGACCTAGTGGTTAAGTTTGGCGCACCCGCCTTCTGCAGCCTGGGTTTGCTGATTCAGATCCCAGGCACAGACCTACACCACTCATCAACCATGCTGTGGTGGCAACCCACATACAAAAACTAGAGGAAGACTGGCCACAGATGTTAGCTCAGGGCGAATCTTTCTCAGCAAAAAAAAAAAAAAAAAAAAGACAAAAATTCCTACCCTGAAGGGACACAATCTAGCAGGGGGAGAGAGATAAAAAATAAGCAAACATCATAAATGAGTAAAGCATATAGTATGTTAGAAGGTATATTCATTTCCAAATTACCACAAACTTAGTGGCTTAAAACACAAATTTATGATCTTATAGTTCTGGAGGTCAGAAGCTCTAAAATCAAGGTGTTGGCAGGGCTGTGTTCCTTCTGGAGGCTCTGGGGGAGAATGCCTTTTCCACTTTCTAAAGGCCACTTGCAATCCTCAGCTCATGGTCACCATCTTCTACCTTCAAAACCAGCAGCGTGGCATTTTCAAATCTCTCTCTGCTCCTTGCTTCCATTGTCACATCTTTACCCACTCTGACAATCCTGCCTCCTTCTTATAAGGACCCTTGTGATTACATTGGACTCAACTGGGTAATCCAGTATAATCTTCCCATCTCAAGGACCTTAACTCCATCACATCTGTGAAGTCCCTTTTACCATGTAAGGTAACCTACTCAGAGATTCTGGAGATTAGGATGTCAAGGTCTTTGGGTGCTGTTATTCTGCCTACCACAGAAGGTAAAAAAAAAAAAAATAGAAAGGAGAACAAAGGAAGGGGGTTCTAGAGTGAGGTAACAAACAAGTTTTGTCTATTCCACCTTCCAAATACCTCTGGAACCCCTCCCAGCCCCTTCACCCCTGCAGGTCTCTCACTCAGGTCGCCAGGGCCTCCATAGTGGGCTCCACCCACAGCCACCTCCTCCTCATCTAGGATCTCCTTCGCTTACCTGACATGAGAATCACCTGGAGGATAGGAGTCTATGCTTCTGATTATTATGATTCAACAAGTTTGGGAAACACTTAGTAATTAATCCATTCTCTACATAAGCCAGAGTGAGCTTTACATATACAGATCTGATAGTGACTCCCCTCAAAACCTATCAGTGGCTCCCCATCACTTTTAGAATAAAGACAAACCTCCTTAACACAATCGTAAGGTCTTGCCTTGTGATCTGGCCTCTACCTGTGTCTTCAGTTTCATCCCTTATATTCTTCCCTTTGCCATCAACCTGATTGGCTTTCTTCCAGTCCTGCACTGGCCTTGTGCCCTGCTGCCACAGGGCTTTCGCATGTGCTATTCCTTCTCCTTGGAAGTTCTTCCCCTGCTCCCCATCCAGTCAGCTCTTATTCATCCTCAGCCCTAAAGAGACGTCTCTGACCTCTCTGACTATATGAAAGGCGTCTGTTATTAGCTCTCCTAGCAGTATGTTCTTCTCCCTTATACACTGGTCGTAATTGCAAATTTATATTTTGTAGAAACTGCCAATCATGACCCTGTACCCATTCTCCCTTCTTCCTTTCAGTGTTAGAACCAGCCCAGCTAGTGTCATGTCCCAGCCTCCCCTGCAGCTAGTGCAGCCACGTGACCACATTTGCCCAGTGGAACGAGAACAGAAGTGATATGTACAATGCCCAGGCATGTCCTCCCCCTGGTCTTCCACTGTTGGGAAATGACGCCCACTGGAGCATCCCCAGTGGACCCAGAGATGGAGGCTGCGTGCTGAGGATGGCAGAGTCGACTCACCACCTGGATCTCTGGCTGACCTCAGGAACCAGAGCCACCCTGCCAGCCCTAGACTGCCCACCTCCGCTCCATTACACACAACAGGAGATCAGCTTCTGCCTTACTTAAAGCAGTGTATGCTGGGGCCTTTCTCTTAGAGCAGCTTAGCCTGTCCCCAACTGGTCCCCATTTGTTGGGTGATTCCTTGTTTATCTCCTCACCAGACTGTTAGCTCCAAAGGCGGAGACTGACTCCGTGTTTGTTCGTCCTTGCGTCTCTGGACTAGACAGATCAGGTGTGACCGGTCCTTCCATTTTTAGGAGTCTCTGATGAGAAATCACAAAACTTAAGCTTGGAAGTCTTCACTCTCACAAAGCCCCAATGTCTAAGTTCCTACAACTTCTCTTATTCCTCCACTGATAAGATAGGGAGGAAGGGTCAGGAAAGATGAATTTGGGGTAACCATTTGGGGGCCATCTTATGGTGCCCAGAAACAGCCACTCTCCCAGATTGGCCTGGGCATGGAGGGATGAAGCTGGGATCTAGACACCTAATGCCACTGGAATGGCCCTCAGGCTATGAGTTTAATCTCAGCCTGGGATCAAGAACAACAGAACCATGTTCTGTTTTAATGTGACACTTAAAAAAATGAACATTTGGATTACACTGTTGAAAGTTTTCCCTGATTTATTGTACATATAGTAGTCTGTGTGGCACCAGGGTGGCTCCCAAAATACATCCGGGAGGAGGTATCCCTAGGGCCTGTCCCAGTGCCTGCCACATGGTAGGTGCTCACACGTGTCTGTGGACTCCGTGGCTGATGATGGCTAACAGCTATTGATCCCTTATTCTGGGCAGTGGTCTCCTAACTGGTCTCATTGCTTCCAGACGCCATCCCCCCTCCCCTCCAATATCTTTAGTCCACTCTTCACGTCCACACCCCAGATCCCCCGGTGAAAAGTCTCTGGGGCTTTCGACTGCCTACAAGCCCAAAATCCTTAGCCTGATCTGGCCTAAGTCTCTACTCCCATCTCCTGCTTTCCTACCTTAGGCCACGCTCTGCGTGTGTGGCTTTCTGAACTGTTTGCTGTTTGCTGAAAACGACATGGTTTTTTGTAGCTAAGAATCTTTGTCATTTCCACTGTGACTTCTTTGTTCTGTGAATTTTTAGAAGTGTGTTGCTTGATTTTTAAACTTTGGAAAATTTCTCGTGATCTACTATCGATTTCTAATTTAATTTCATTTGGTGAGAGAACATACTCTGGGTGAATTCAATCCTCTGAAATGTGTGGAGACAAACTTGGTGCCCGACATGTGATCTATGTAGGTAAATGCCCTAAATGGACCCGAAAAAAATATGTGTTCTGCAGTTTTGGGGGCATGTTCTATATATGTTGGTTAGATCAAGTTTGTTAGTTGTATTCAAATTGTCTATTATCTTAATTATTTTTAATCTGCTCATTCTATGATTGTGGAGTCTTTATTTTTCCTTTTTAGTTCTTCAACATTTGCATTTTATATATATATATATATCATGTTGGTTCTGTTTCTCTGGAGAACCCTGACCAACACGGGGCCTGAAGTAAGGAGAGAGGCCTCTGCTCATTTTGTAAAGAATGTCTTTTTTGAAGTTTGAAGTGAGTCTTCAGTTTTTTTTAATGTTTCTCTATACGAACAGGCTGATCCTTGAGGCTCCAGACTTGCTGGACATTTCCTGCAAAAACAAAAACAGCTTCGCTCAGCACAAGGTGACATTTTCCATATTCAACCCAATTTCAGTTTTCAAGTTTAAAAAAAATGATCCTGTTGTTAACTGGGCTGCAGGCTCAGCATGAATTGTGGGAAGATGATCTCCTCTGTTCTAAAGGCTAGAAGATAAAGGGTGGCAGAGGTTCAGATTTGGCATCAAGAGCTGTCCAAGAATGTCCGAACAAGACAAAGAGGGAGTGTTTAGGGTCGCTCAGCCCTGTCCCTGAGGGATGAATTATTTAGAAGACAAGGTCAGTCTCTGCCACAAAGGAGAACATTTCAGGCAAGGATTCAAGGATTTTTGCCTCCATGTTGCACTACTCCAACTTGAACTTCGGAAAAATATGAGAACGTTCCGTTTTCATTCTCTGAACAGGCCTCAGCAAGCTGAGACTGAATGATCTTTATTTCTAAAAATAATACCAACTTGGATCTCTGAGCTGATTCTCTCTACAGGACACAGAAACCACGCTGGGGGCGAGGGCAAAATACTGGGCAGACAGAGCCAGGCGCACCGGGAGTGACCCTTCCCAACTTCAGCAAGGACAGTGGTAGAGAGCAGCTGCTGTGGTGGCCGCTGGAAAATCCGAAATGGAATCACAAGGTAGAGTCCTCAGTAGGACAGAACCCCACCTCTCATGGGGTTTCAGTAACTCCTGCTGGAGGCACTTCAGGGTATCACAAATATCCATTTGTCATTGAAGACTTTGGTTCAAGCAGAAACCATTTAGTGCCTTGTAGAACTCCTGCAGAAGCTCCTGCCAAACAAGAGATGTCTCCTTGCCCATATTGCCAGATTTATGGCTGCACTAGCAAGATGGGATCAAGATAAAGATATGGAGGGAGGAAAAAGGCCAGAGGCAGTACAGGCTGAGAAGGCAGGAGGTGAACATTAAGGAGACAGGTTATAATAAATCATGGACCAAATAATTCAGAAAGTCACAAGGTTCCTGGCTCAAGTGTGCCAAATTTGTCAGGTTCAAGGGGATCCAGAGTCGCTACTATAGTAGCGAAAACTCCCAAATAGTACAAATGTCCAACAATAGCTATGGTCCATCCACAAACTGGGACATTAGGCAGTCACTTAATGCCCCAAGGACACTCCGAGAGGCTGCAGGGTGCATAGATAAGAGTGTTGTCTCTAGGAGCCAACTCTTACCAGCTGTGTGACCTTGAGCAAACAATTTTGTCTTCCTTTGCCTCACTTCACTCCCCTGTTCAGTGGGGAGAATAATAATTCCTACCCAGAAGGGTTTTGTGAGGGTTAAGTGAGTTAATACATGTCAAGCAGTTAGAACAGGGTCTTGCCCATATGAGCCACTAGGTGAAGGGAAATGGGAAAAGTTTATCCATATTTATCAGGGCAATCAGGAAAACAATCCATGTTCGTTATTTTAACAAAGAACTTAATGTAGAGAATTGGCTAAATGGGTTCTGCAGGACAGAAATGGCAGAAAGCAGACACAGGGGGAACAAAGAGAGTAACCGCAGGAAGCAGTGACTCCCAGCTCGATGCCTCCGGACAGTGGATTGTTGGAGGAGGAGGATGGGGTGCCCAAGGCCAGAGAAATGAGACCCTTAGGAGTTGGTTTAAAGGCAGGACTGAATGGCAGTGTGGCCATGGGAGAAAACAGGACAGGTTGGCATAATGGAGTTCAGCAGTGGTGTGGCCCCGCAGCAGCCATGAGAGTGGGGGCTGCAGTCAGACAAGGATGAAGATCTTTCTAGGCCAGAGACAGAGTGTGGCAGGGGTCCAACTCCCACATCCCAAGGTCCTACACGTTCTCAGAAGGAGGTGGAGCTGAGAAGATTGTGAGCAGGGACCGGAGACATGAGGAGGAGGAGGGATGGTTCAGAGTGGTGAGCCCGTAGCAGAGCGTGGAAGAAGGGAAGGCTTTGCAAAAGAAAGAGGGGTGATTGGTAAGACAAGGATGCTATACTCATGACAGACAGGAGGCAGGACTCCCTGGCCCATGCTGGGGGCAGCTCTGGAGTCAGACAGACCTGGACTCAGTTCTGGTCCTGCTGGTTCAAATAAGGCAGCCCCTCAACCTGTGCCTGCATTTCTTCGTCTGTGTAATGGCAATCACAATAATGCCTGCCTCGTGGTGAGGTGACATGTGTATGATAAGGTGGAGTGAGGTGCCTACTGGGATCTTTCCTGTTTTCCAAGAATTACCAGAACCCACAGCCAAGAATAAAATGCACCCCACATTCTAAGTCAGAGAACTGCCAGCTGGGGGGCTGGCTGTGAGATGCCACTCAGTGCTGACACTATACCCTGTGTGTAATCAAGAATTTGGTTGGCCTGTGTCCATGGTTCCTGGGAGGTCACCTCCAAATCCTTGGAATTTCCTGAGTGATAAGAATGTCTGTTATTCATGGTGGGCCCCTCCATCCCACCTGATAGTTTATGATAAACTACGTGATATCAGCTCGACCTCTGGGGAAGAGGGAGGGGCTGGAGATGGTGTTCAATCAAACTCTAGACACCAAAGCTTGGGTGAGCTTCTTCAGCTGGCAATGCTCTGCATATTGTCACACATTGATGTACCAAGAGGGTAACGTGTCCCTAAGGTCACCAGAAGATTTGAGTTTGGGACCCTCCCAGACCTCACACTATGTGTCTCTCTGGTGGCTGGTTCTGATTTGTATCCTTTTGCTATCATTAAACTATAATAGCAAGTATAGCACTTTCCTGAGTTCCGTGAGTCATCCTAGTGGATTATCAAACTTGAGGAGGTAGTGGGAGCCCCTGAATTCGTAGCCAGCTGGTCAAAAATGAGGGTGGCCTGCAGCCCCCAGACTTGCTGCTGGTGTCTGAGTGAGGACAGTCTTGTGGAGGACAGTGCCCTTAACCTGTGAAACTTGGCCCAACTTAGGGTAGTTGGTGTCACTGCATCCTGCCTCAAAAGAAAAAGGGAAGGAGGAGAGGTGAGAGGTCACCATTTGGGGAGAGGGGGTGTCTGTGAAGAGAGGCTCACTTCTTCATGAGGACTTGACTGGCTTTTCTTGAAACCAGGTGGGGATGAAGGGGGTTGGGGACAGTGGAATCATTGTAAAGTGTGTGCGACAGCAGAGAGGAACACCTCATCTCCCACTTAGCTGTCCACTTGGCCATGGGCTGGCTGATCTACCCTGGGGCTCCTGAAGTTTAGACAG
Source organism: Tapirus indicus (assembly GCA_031878705.1). Lineage (NCBI taxonomy): Eukaryota > Metazoa > Chordata > Mammalia > Perissodactyla > Tapiridae > Tapirus > Tapirus indicus. Next base: position 55,120,568 of record CM062932.1, read on the forward strand.
TGCCCAGAGGAGCTGGCATGGTGGGCAGTCAGCCAGGAGGCAAAGGACTGGGACCATCCATACCCTCAGAAGATGGATGCCATCCCTACAGCCCCAGAGTTGGATTCAAAGCATGGATGGAATTGCAGATTCTAGGAATTGGGATTGGGGGACCTCCTCAGAGCAATATGGCATAAGGCCACTCCCAAGGGTCAGCAAGAATATGTAACCAAAGGGAGCCCCTTGGGAGAGAGTCTCTCTTCAGAAGGCCTGTGGGGCCCCACTTGTCCACACCAAGTCTATAGAGCACTGGTTCTCAAATGCAGCAAGTTTGCCCCCAGGGGATATTGGCAATGTCTGGAGACATTTTTGGTTGCACAATTAGGGGAGTACTGCTGGCATCTAGTGGGCAGAGGCCGGGCATATGCAGAGGACAGGCCCCCACAACCAAGAATGATCCAGCCCAAAATGTCAGTAGTGCTGAGGATGAGAAACCCTGCTCTAGGAACGAGCTGGATCAGCAGTGAAGACCGAGAGCACAGGACGGCCACGTCACACGACTGACCAGGCACCACAGGAACCACGTCTGTTTTCCATTTCTCTCCTCCCTGCCTCAACCCTATAGGAGCAGAGGAGGGGCAGTGTGTAAGAGACTCACATGTCCTTGCTTCAGCACTGGGGCCTCAGGCCCGGCCTGTGCTGGCAAAGATGGGAATAATTTGAGACGAGTTTGACTTTTTGAACAGAAAAGTCTTAAACATCAAAGTGAGGCTGTGTTAACAACCACAAATGACTAGAAAAGTGCAATCAGACTGAGGTGCTTTAATGGGGACCCTCATGCCCAGTGGAAAAGGGGATTTTGACAGAGCACAGCTGGTGGTAGTTATTAGAAAAAACAAAACCTTTTCCTGACAGGCACTTCAACAAGACAAGTCTCTTTAATACACTGACTATGCATGTGTATTATACACTGACTTAGCACAGTGCTTGGCACAAAAGAAGAGCTTGATAAATGGTAGCTCTTGTACTAAAATCAGCAGCCTCCAGTGCAGAGAGAGGGCTAAGAGACAAACGTCATGCAGGCATAGCTGGTTTCATTTAAAGCAGGAAGACCAAGGAAGCTGGGACCTTGATAACAAGGCATTGGGGTTCCTGAAAACATGTTTAAAGGAGTCTATTCTTGAGCTAAAAACTAGTTTCCTTAAGGAAGAAGCAGTTCCCCAAAGTTGTCCCAGTTCTTACTTCCTGAGGTAAGTAACTGAGAGAGTCTCCAAAGATGGCCACCTCCAATCCCTTCTCTCCCTGTATGCTTATGCTGCTCCTCACACCAGGGGAAAGGGGCCCCAATTCCCTCCCCTGGAATCTGGGCTGGCCTTAGTGACTTGCTCAAGCAGTAGAATGTGGCAGAAGTGACATTCTGGGACTTCTGAGTCTAGAGCAAGAGAAGATTTGCAGCTTCTGCATGGATCTCTTGGAATGATTGCTCGTGGGACATTCCCTCTTGGAACCCAGCCACCACGTCACATGGAGAGGCCACACATGGCTGAACTCCTAGCTGACAGCCGGCCTCAACTCTCACCACTTGAGGGACCCATCTCAGATGTTCAGTCCATTGACACTGCAACCACATGAGACCCCCAGGGAGAATCACCCAGCTGAGCCCAGTCAACCCACAACAGACCCAATAAATTATTGCTTTAAGCCACTAAGTTTTATGGTGATTTATCACTCAGAAACAGATAATTGGAACACTTCCCTAGGGAGTCAAGTGCTTTCAGAAACATATGCTCCTTTCTTGGATGAAAAATTAATTGTCTTTCTAGTGATTGTCCAGGAAGAGTTTGCACAAGCAGGAATATCAGGGCCATTGGGAAGATACAAGTCAAACACCATTATGAGCCCAAGTTCTGGCTTACGCATAGTACCAACTCATAAGCCAGGTAACCCTTGCTATAAGAGCATTCTAGCACCTCTCTCCCCTCCCCCCACCTGCCCGTTTCTTCCTCCTTTCCATTTTCCTCTCCCTTTCACTCCTTTCCCATTCCTCCATAAAATTCAAACCACTGTTCCAAAACAACCACCATAGAAACATGTGCAGGTTCTTTGAAATCTGACCAATATCAGAAAATACAGTGCGGTGAGGTGGAGGGAGCAGGAAAATTCAAGGCTAATATCCAAGGCTAGCCACCAGGGTGAGGTCTCCAAGTCCTCACAGTGGGAAGGGAACTTTATCTTCCTTTAACACACAAGGGAAAATAGAATCCCCTGGTAATGAAATACCAATTAGATATTAAGAGAAATCATTTCCAAAATTGTATTACCATTCAACAGGGAAATAGGATTTAATTGAGCTTTTCTGTCATGAGAGCATCTGCTTTGCCACCACCTAGTGGGAGTGACTGTAATGACTGCAGAGACCCCCTTTTCCTGGAGCCTGGGTGGCAGCCAGCTTTGTTACCATTCCCACATTCCCACGCCGTGTCTGGGAGGATGAGGGGGGAGACTGTAGTAGTAAGTGTCATTTCTGCACTATGCCTGATTCATTTCCAGACGTGAAATAGTCATTGGGACCGTGACAGTTCATGATGCCCTCCCAGAAGTTTTCTGTGGCATTTACAGAAGTCTCTGAGAGTCTTCTGAGTTTGCCCAACTGCTTGGAAAAGAGGCTACAGATCCTCCTCTTATGTTGACTCACTGGTTCCCAAATTTGTCTGCACATTCGCATCACTGGGCATCTCTGAAAAATTCAGAAGCCCAGGCCACTCCAGACCAGTTAAATCACAGTCACTGGGGATGGGACCCAGGCCTCTGTAGTGTTGAAGCTCCCCAGAGGGTTTCAGCGTGCTCCCTAGGTTGGGAGCCACAGTGCTAAATGATGCCGGCGGTAGATTTGGCCATCAGCGATCCAGTGGCTATTGCCTGTTGCCTTCTCTCTGTTTTCCTTTAGGGATATCCCAAGGCCAAACCCACTTCGAGCCCTCTTAGCACTTTCTATGTCTGAGCCACGTGGTAGAGTTTTCACCAATAAAAAAAGCTGGATTTAAAAATTTTCCATCTCTAATCTGTTTTTACTTTGATTAAATTTTAAGTATGTTTTTCCAAATATAAAAATACACTGCATGAGCGGTTATCCTTGTGGGGAACAGTAGCTAGAAGGGGGCATGAGGGGTTTCGAGGACGTGCTATTTATTTATTTTATTAATACAGGTGTATTGGTTCATGAATTCATAGTTTATGATCTGTGTGTATTTTCTGTACATATTTGTACTTCAGTAAAAAACCCACCACACGTATTGCAGACCTATTGGGAAAAATATAGAAAAGTAAAAAGTAAAGAACAGTGACAACCAAGGATTGGCACTTAGGGCCTCCACAAATGACACTACTTTTTACACAAGGTAAAGTCTCTCCAAATAATGCCACCAATGCGCTGACTGCGCCCCCTCACCTTTAAGAAGGGTGAGGGAAAGGAGAGGGAAGGTGCCTCTGTGCAGCTGCGTGAGGCTAAAATACTGGACTCCGATAATTCAGTGCCAAGGAGAAACTGGTTGGAGAAGAAGGTGGGACTACCACACTTTCCCACTGACAAAGATGTCCTCCTTGGTCTAATCAGGTTCATCTAAGCTTTTTTTTTTTTTTTGGTGAGGAAGATTAGCTCTGAGCTAACATCTGTTGCCAATCCTCTTTTTGCTGAGGAAGATTAGCCCTGGGCTAACATCCGTGCCCATCTTCCTCTACTTTATATGGGACGCTGCCACAGCGTGGCTTGATAAGCGGTGTGTAGGTCCGTGTCTGGGATCCAAACTCATGAACCCCAGGCCGTGGAAGCACAGTGCGTGAACTCAACCGGGCCAGCCCCCCTAAGCTTTCTTTTTGGCTAGGCCTCAAACCCTGGGCTTCTGTGTCCTTCCTTGTAGAGTCTAGTTCTAGTAAGAATCCCCATCCTCCATGTCTGATCACCTTTGATATCTGCTCAGATTCCTCATCCTCTACCATCCCCAGGTGATGTCTGACCACCTGGCCCGCCTTCAGCAAGGTCTGCTAGGTCAGTTTAGGCAGAATCCTCCCTCATCCCTGATGTTTCCTCTTAGTAATTTTCCATCCACTGACCCCCCCCCCCCTCTGCCCTGCTCCTTGACTATAAATTCTCACTTTTCCTTATTGTATTTGAAGTTGAGCCCAATCTGTACTCCCCACTGCAAGACCCCATTGCAGTGGTCCTGAACAAAGTCTGCCCTACCTTTCTTTAATAAGTGTCTTGAGTAACTTTTGTCTTTAATACCACCCAAATCAGAATTTCATTTCTGCAGCCTTAGAAATGCATCATTTTGCATCACAAAAGAATGATCCTGAAAGGGACATTGCCGGTTCCTTCAAGTCCTTCATTTTTTAAAAAAATTGAGGTGAAATGCACATAACATAAAGTGAACGATTCAGTGGCATTTAGTACATTCATAATGCTGTGCAGCCACCACCTCCATCTAGTTCCAAAATATTTTCATCACCTCAAAATAAAACTCACATCCTTTAAGCATCACTTGACACTTCCCCTTCCCCCAGCCCCTGGCAGCCCCCAATCTGCTTTCTGTTTCTATGGATTTACCTATTCCGGACATTTCACATAAATGGAATCATACAATATGTGACCTTTTGTATCTGGTTTCTTTCATATAATATTCTTGAAGTTCATTCACATGGTAGCATGTATCAGCACTTCATTCCTTTTCAGGGCCAAATACTACTCCCTGATGAGGATGTGCCACGTTTTGTGTATCCAGTCATCTGTTGATGAACACTTGAGTTGTTTCCACCTTTTGGTTATGGTGAACAGAGCTGCTATGAACATTTGTGTACAAGTTTTTGTGTGGACATGTTTTCATTTCTCTTGGGCATGTACCTAGGAATGGAATTGCTGGGTCACATGGTAATTCTATGTTTAATTTTTTGAGGAACGTTGAGTCTCTCATTTTCAAAAGAAACTTTTCTCAAGGGCTGATGGGTAATCCTAGCTTTGTTTTTCACATCTATTAGGTCCGTGTTTTCATGGTTGACCTGCTAGTCTTTGTTGAGTACTCAAAACATGCAGGTCTTGGTTTAGCATTAGAATTAGGCTCCTGCTGTCCCACTCAGGTTCCTCGAATTTCAGAGATGCCTGAGATCTCCAAGACTCAGCCCTGGGCCCTTGGTGCCCTGGGGTTTGCCTGGTTCCAGGCTGCTACTCAGCTTTTCCCCAACAAGCGTGGCTCCCCCTGCTGCTAAAGGCTGCAAATGGGGCTAAACAGATCCACGGCTGAGGATTCAACATGCCTCTCCCCTCAGGAATAACACTTACACTGCCGAGAGCTGAAGGCCGCAGATCGGATCCCATGCTAATCATATTTTGCAGTTATTGAGCTGTTTTCCCTCCTTAAGTGCTCAAAGTTCTCAATTTGAGAGCCAAGTATTCCCAGATAATTGTCACATGGCAACCAGAACTCTGCCTAAAAATGGTAGGATCTTTGTGCTTGTTTGCAGATGCCAAGTTCTGATGCTATGGATTTTTCTAGGCCATGCTGAGTCAGGAGGACTGACGTTGTCATTTTAACTCTGCCTGGGAGCCGTCTGTCCCTCCCTCCTGGGACCTATCAGCCTGCTTTGTGAGCCAGGAGGTGGGGCGTTGGACTGTGCCCTTCCTGGGCTCTCTGCATTGCCCCAGCGGCCACCTGGCACCCAGATGCAGCTCCCTCCCCTGGGTGCTCTGTTGCATCTGCCAGAAGGATGCGGTTGGGAGAGGTCAGCCCACAAGCATTTCGTGAGGACTTCTGTGTGCAGAACCACACCGATGCTGGGTTCTAGGAAGGAAATAAAAAGAGAAAAGAAAAGAAATGTTCTCCAGCCTCCTCCCATAGGCTCCTCACTGCTCAGGAACACGCTCCAGCCTAATTCCACTTTTTGTTTTTCCCATCTTTTTATTAATTATTTAAAAAAATAATTTCACTGATTAGTCTGTAAGCTTTGACAGGGATTCACCTGGTTCCTCATTCTGTTTTGAAACAGTGAGTTTCAGAGAAGGCTGCTAGGTTCATCTGATGGTGACTTGAAAGAGAGATGCCATCTTAACTCATTCTCGAGATGCTAGTCGCGTTGCCGTGGTCAGGACTTTAGGGCAATGAGCAGAGAACAGGGAACTCTGCTTTTGGAAATGGCTCTCCTGTCGGATCCACCCAGCATCACTCCCTCGGCTCCACAAAGGCTTAGGGGCACGCGTATGGAAGTAGGTTACAGCGTCCCTTGGCCCCAGCCCTCCTCCCCAGCCCCAGCTGTCCAGCCCATCCTGTATAATCATTACTTAAATTACCAGGGTTGTGTCTGGAAAGAATCGAAGGGTTTGACCTTCAGGAAGCGAGCCTCCAGGGAAGGGGAAATTCTATTTCTGGAATGTGGATAATGAGCTTCAGGGGTAGGCAAGTCCCTCTCCAGCCTCCCTGTCTTTCTGCAGCTTGGTGAAGTAGAGCGCCCACGCCCTTCTATTGCCTGCCAAGTTCTGATGCTATGGATCAGAGCATCAGACCCCCCCCCCCCACGCCCCCAGTTGGCCTCTGGAGGAAGCCTGATTGGCTGCACAGTGAGGTTTGGATAAAAGACTAGAGGGACACATCCCCCAGGTGGCCACCAGGGGCCAGCAGGGTGCCTCGAACAGCCTTCCAGAGGGGCGTGTGCTTCCCTTGACAGGGTGAAAAAGGATGTCACCTTCCCTCAGGGCAGATGGGGGTCCACCCTCAGGTGGGAGGAAACAGCCCCAGACCATTAACGCAAATGCACTGCTCGGCTCTCTTGGCTGTGTCCAGCCCACTGTCTGTTTGGTTTGGGAACAACCCAAGGACATATCAGCTTTTGAGCGATGTGAAAGTGGAAAACATTGCACAACAAAAAGCCCCCAGAAAACTGTGTACACACCCATCCCCTTGGCCTGGATGCGGGGCTGCTCCACGATGAAAGCGGCTCCACTTTCCTGCTCCAGAGGTGCCAGGTCTCTCTTCCCGATTCCCAGAAGTTTTCCTTTTGGGAACTGCCCAAAGCAGTTTGAGATATAGCTGTCGGCTTCTCTTCCCTTGGACGAGCACTTGTACCAGTTGCCCGAGGTCTCCAAACTAGTATAAAAGAGCACCTGAGCGTAGTTGGGTGGGGTAGGGGGCTGGCTACAGCCTCAGAGGGAAGCTTCTCTCCCCTCACACGTATCCAGGATGGGGGGCTGGGCATTGGAGACCAGGCCAGAGCCTGCTTTTGGCCCAAACCAGAGCTGATGTCAGCAGGAGTCTGTGGAATGTTCCTAGCCACAGCTTTCCATGTGGCTGGCCTGGTCCAGCCTTACCAGAGAGGGATAGAAGCAGCTGGACTGTCAGGTCACATGGCAAGAGCTGAGAGGGCCACATACTCCCCCTTGGTACCCAGGGGGCCCATGCCCTGTGGCAAGCCCTTCCTGCAAAGCCAAGTGGAGAATTCTGCCACGCCGAAAATGGATGGGCTGGTCTGCTTCCCACCCTTTCCTCAGGTGAAAAGTTGGGGTTTTGCAATCCTATAATTACCACATTTAGCAAAGATGCCAGTTTCTCCCTCTTGGGTAATTTTAAAAAATGGAAACCAATTTTCTTTGTAGGGACCTCTACCCGATGAGCCAAAGACCATGAAGTCTATAGAACCACGTGTCGATCTGAGCAAGAGTGTTTTCAGTCCCACACAACAAATGCTTATTTGGGAGAAAGCAAGTTCCTGGTCTGTGTTCACTTGGTGGTGCTGGGGAGGTGCGGAATGTTAGAAAGAAGGTTCTATAGCCAAGTAAGGACACAGTTCCCAGACTATTTCCCTATCTGTGGTTGGCAGAATAACAGCCCCCCAAAGATGTCCACATCATAATCCCTGGAACCTGTGAATATATTACCTTATATGGCAAAAGGGATTTTGCAAATGCAATTAAGTTAAGGCTCGTGAGATAAGGAGATTATCCTGGGTTATCCGGGTGGGCCCAATGTAATCACAGGGTCCCTATAAGAGGGAGGTAGGAAGGTCAGAATCAGAGAAGATGTGACAACAGAAGCAAAAGTCAGATAGAGATTTGAAGATGCTATGCTGCTGGCTCTGGAAGTGAAGGAAGGGGTCCAGAGCCAAGGAATGCAGGTGGCCTCCAGGAGCCAGAACAGGCAAGGGAACACAGCCTACTGGCTCATTTTAAACTTCTGAACTCCAGAACTGCAAGATAATAAATTTGTGCACTAATAGGAACCTAATACACCAAGATAAAACTCAGTTTTGTTCTTCCAAGGACTGGGGGAAAAATCCATCTGCTCAGGAAGCCAGAGATGCCATAAACCAAGGTGTGAGGTAAGATCTGAGAGTCGAGGAGCCAGGGCAGTGTGCAAGCGTGGGCAGGGAACCCTGGCAGCCAGCACAGACATAGACAACTCCTCCCAACAGATCGCACCCTGACGACACTGGGAGGTGGGTAGGTTCAGCTTGCAGACACCCCTTCTGACACCCATGTGAGCATGCACTGTTTCCCTCTCTCAAGGCACCTGATACTGTATTGTTATATATTTGTGTGTATGTGAGGAAGATTAGCCCTGAGCTAACACCTGTTGTCGATCCTCCTCTTTTTTTTTTTTTTACTGAGGAAGATTGGCCCCGGACTAACATTCGTGCCCATCGTCCTCTACTTTATGTGTGGAACACCTGCCACAGCATGGCTTGATAAGCCGTGCATAGGTCCGCGCCCTGGATCCGAACCCGTGAACCCGGGGCTACCGAAGCAGAGAGTGCAAACTTAACCACTATACCACCAAGCCGGCCCATTGTTATATTTAAATTAAACATGATATATTAATTCACACTAGAGTCCTAATAACTTATTGGTCTTCCGTCCCAGAGTAATACGCATTTGAAAAAGAACATGCCCACAGAAGATAATTCAGACCCTAAAAGAACAAATCTCAGTCAAACCTTTCACAGGGAGAAGGCCAGGTGAAGGTGCAGGCAAATATCGGGGTGATGCATGTAGGAGCCAAGGAAAACCCCAGTTTGCCAGCAAACTGCCAGAAGCCAGAAGAGAGGCCTGGGACAGACTCTCTCTCACGCCCTCAGAAGGAACTGACCCCGCCGACACCTTGATCTTGGACTTCTGGCCTCCAGAACAGGGAGAAAGTGTTAAGCCACCCAGTTTGTGGTACTGTGTTCTGATGACCCAGGGAAAGTAATACAAATGCATTCAGATGTGGGGCAGGCAGAAATGAGTGGAACGGGCATGGCCCGCAGGCTTCCACACCGAGAGGGCTCTGGAAGCTAATTACCTCAGATGGTAGCCAAGATCAGCAGGCCTGCAGGTGAGCTGTGTGGGAGGCAGAGCCCGGAGCCTGAGAAGAAACCTGGATTCCCAGCCCCAGCGAGGACACTCACGAGGACAAGGAACACACTCAAGGGGTTGAGCAAGGCACACCCAGCACATGCTCAGAGGAGCCGAACCACTGCCACTCCCTGCAGGAGGCCAAGAAACCTGCGTGACCAGACTGCTCTCCTGAATCTTCACATGACACCACCTCCCCCCGCCCCCTGTGCCTGGCACCGTCACCAGTATCTAGGAAACTCTCAGAATGCAAAACCACATCTGGGGCTGTCCTAAAACACAAGTCTTAAAAAAGAGTTTGCAGAGCTGGACCCTTCCTTCCCCTGCCCTTGCAGCCTCCCAGGCAGAAAAGACTTGTGGTCACGGGAGGCCTTGAGGCCCTGTAATTCAACTTGGGAGCTGAAACCTCCGTGGGAAGGTAGCCCCAGAGACCTGGAATCCTCTCCCAATAAAAGCAAGCCATTTGCTGTCTGGTGGCCTTGACTCCAAGTTTCCAGAGAGCTGGGGCCAGGCCCGGTGAACGCCTGCTTGCTTTCTCTGAAAAAGAAAAAAACAGGGTTCTCAGGTGTGTCTCCCTGGGAAGGCTGTGCACAAGGAGGAAGGGGGTGGCTGGGGCAGATGGAGAGGCAGTCTCTTTCACCTGTGAGACAGGTATTACCTGCTCTGGGTTGGCTGCCAAGTCAGATCCAGCCTGAACTCAGGCCCATGGTGGGCCTCTCTGGGCACAGCCGCTAGTTGCTTAATCAGGACCTGGGGGACAAAGGCTGGAGAGGGCTTCAAGATGCTTCCTCTTCCTCAGAGAGACTCTGAGACTCGGTTCCTGGGACAGCTCTGTGGCAAGCAACCCACCAACAGATCCTCAAACATCAGCATAGCCAGAAGTCTAGGGTAGGCTCAGCCTTGGGGGGGAGGGGGTGTCAGGGCTCCTGGGTTTGCTTCTCACCTCTGTTGGGAACTGGTTTGGCAGCTTGGGTAAGACCCTTCACTTCTCAGGGTTTCGGTTCCCCCAATTGTCAAAAGAGGAAAAGCATCTTGCTCTTGCCCAATCCTATCTCTTGGGCCAGGGATACTGATGGGTGAGTTTCTGGAGAGGTAAAGTTCTTTAGAGAGGGGCTGGAAGGCTGTGTCCGCCTGCAGAGAGGCAGCCTGGGAGGCGGGAGGGGAATGACCAGAATGAGGGGGCAGAGCGGAGGCTGTGGAAGTGAGGGGGGTAGGGTAGAGGCGGCAGGGAGGACAGAGGAGCCATTGTGCAGACTGGAACCCGGGCCAGAGGGGTTTGCCCTTCACCTCCCTCCCACTGGGCTCGACTCGTCGGGAGGGGAGCTGGCCCCCCCGGGCAGCGGATAAAGAACCCAGCAGGCTGCCCCGCCTTCCCTAGCCCGCTCAGTTTCTAGCCAACTCCGCCCCCGCGACTCCCGGGGCGCCGGGAGGAAAAGAGGGACCCTGTGGCAGGCGGGCTTTCTCACCACGGACTCATGCACAGCCAGGTGTTTCTTCCCTGTGACTCAGTTTCCCATCAGACTGCAAGGTATAAGATGGCGGCTCTTCAGGCCTGATGGAAGTGCCCTCCCGAACGGGGGAGACGAAGGGGGAGGCTGCCCCGGCCGTCTTTGGGGCCACCTCCCTCCAAAGCTGAGATTTCGGGGAGCACCGCCCCGCGTCCCGCGTCTTCTAGGCGCCAAAGCCCAGATTTCGGCCACAGCCCTCGGTGGAAGAGAGGGGAGGAGAGGAGAGGGCGGGATCTGGCTCCCCGCTCCCCACTGAGCCCCCTTCTCCCGCCGCCGCTCGCGTGCCCGCATCGCATGACCACGGCACTGCGGCTCAGCGCAGCCCTCAGCTCCCCGCGCCGGATTCTTGGGGGATGGGGGACCCGGAGGTTCAAGACCAGACCTCGGCGGACACGCGGCGCTGCGAGAGGGTGATGACACCCCAGCTCCCTCCTTTCGTTCCTAGTTTCGTGGGATTTCGACCGTGAGCGCGTCGCTGAGTCACCTTCCCGGAACGCGCTCCGGACGCTCAGGACCCAGCCAGGGACCGCGCAGGGCGGAAGCGCGCACCACCGCGACGCGCGCCGAGCTGCCGGCCCCGAGACCCGCGCATCCCGGCCTGCGCGCCCCGCATCCCGGGTCACCCTCGGGCCCCGCCCCCAACCCCAGGTCGGGGCAGATGTGGCCGTGAGCACTCTGCAGCCAGGGCCCGGACCACCTCAGCCTCCTACAGGGCTTTGGTTTTTTTCTAACTTTGGCCCTACCAAGTCAGCTCACCAAGTCGGCCTTGGCAACTGCCTCCTCCGGGTCTCTGCAAGCAACCCCCCAGGGATTTAATTCAAGTTGGTCGCGGACACTTTCAGGTCAGACACTTGCCCGTGATATGTAATCACACAGACACTGACACACGCGTCCCCGTTTGCCTCCACTAAAGTGAAAACTCCCGGGCGCGTTTGCATCTTCCCGCTGAGCCAGTGGGGGCGGCGGGGGACACGCCCCGTTGATGCTTGGCTCTCCAATCCCAATGGGGACCCCTAGTCCTGTTTACACCACTAGGCTCCTCCCGGGTGGGTGAAGGGCGTGGGCCTGGATCGCCCGCTGCGGAGCAGCTTCTCTGGCTCAGGTGAGCTTCAGTGGGTATCATCTGGGGAAAGGATCCAACTTTTCAGGTTCTTGACAAGCCCCCCTCCTCCGGACCGCAGCCCCCCGGCCGGTCGCCCGCCCTCCCCGGGAAGGCGCGCCTGGCTGCCTTGGGCTCGGTGGCTGAGCGGCCGAGCTGCTGCGTCAGGAAACTAAAAATAATCCTCCGGGGGAAAACGGGGGCGACAGGAGAGACGCCCCGGCACGGAGGAGAGACACCCGGCGGGGTCTGGGCCTCGAATTCCGGGCTGGGGCGGGGCGCGCGAAGAGGGCGCTGCGTGCCCGCCGCGGGCCGCGCGGGTAGTTCGGCGGGAAGACCCCGGAGCAGGAGGTCGCAGCGTCCTGGGGCAGCCGAAGGTCTGCCCGGAGTGCTGAGCCGCCCGTGCCAGGCGTCCCACTCGGGGCCGCTCCGACTTTGGGCGCCGCGGCGAGTTCGCGCGGGGCCTGCGCTGCGCGTTCACCCTCGCGCGCCCGGGACGCTGCGCTCGCGGCGTGCCTCTCGTGGCCGGGTCCGGGGCTCCGCGCCTCGCCGACTGCCTCCGCCTCTCCTCCGGCCCGGTCGCCTATTCTGAGCGGCGAGGGCGCGTGGCCAGATCCCGGGTCCCAGCCAAGAGCCTGCGCGTGGCCGAGCCGTGGGCACTGGCCGTGCCGCAGGCAGCGCGGTGAGACCCCGAGCCGGCGGGCCCGGGCCTCGGGGGGTGTGGGTTCCACCCCCGCGAGTGCAAGGAGCGCGGGGCGTGGCCAGGCCGGGCGCGGAGCCACGGCGCCCTCCCAGCACCGCGGCGCTGGATGGCGAAGTTGAAAGAAAAGTTTGAGGCCGGAGGCAGAGAGGTCGTGGAGTCAGCGTTTGCCCGGCGCTCCAGTTGTCCCTCAGACGTGGGGCTGAGCCCGGGACGAGGCCACTGTAGGGAACGGAGATGGCGCCTCCCCAACCAACTGGACCGACTGGGTAGGGCCGCCCGCCTTGCCTTCTCGCCGCTCGTGGCTCCTGGGCGGCCCGGGGAACTGGCCATGCACCGCGCAGCGTCCGCGCCCACTCGGCGCTCGGGTGAGGGAGGCGGCAGCTGGCGGCCGGGCTCGGGCTCAGGCCTCGCGCGACCCCGGCGCTGCTCCCACGAGAGCTGCACGTACGGCGACCCCGGCCGCTCTGGAACTCGGGGTAGGGGACCCAGCGACAAGGCTGGCTCGGGGCGGCGATCGCTCGCCCCGAACTGCGTGCCTCGCGATGTCCGCTCAAGTTCTGGGATTTTTATGCAACTGGGCTCCCCTGCACCTGGCAGCCCCCAGGGGGTGAGGAGCTGGTTTGATCCACAGAGCTACGGGGCTCTGACTCATCCTCTGGCCAGGACCTGAGGCCCCGAGAGGAAAGCCCCCAGGAAGACACCCTTTGCCTCTGGAGGTCGGGGCTCAGTTCTAGGACGGGAGCGCCCATGATGGCACCCGTCCTAGGCTGTCTGGACCTCTCGGAAAACTAGGCGATGCCGGAGCGCGCGGCTCCCCGAGGATCTAGCTGGGCGTCCCCCACCTCAGGGGCCGCTCCGGATTCCGCCAGCGCTGTCTCCTCTCCCTCAGATCCAGCAGCCGCAGGGAATGACGTGGATGCCCCCACAGCCCAGGCTTCAGGCGGGGAGGGCGAGCCTCACAGCCAGCACCGCGACGCCCGCCTGGGCAGCACCGATAAGGAACTGAAGGCAGGAGCCGCTGGCGCGGGCAGCGCCCCGACAGCGCTGGGGAACCCCTGGCAGCGGGAGCCGCAGGTCGAGGTTATGGATCCAGGTTTGTGGGGGTCTGGGGGGGAAGGGCTGTAGGGGGATCCCTTCTCTCCCTCGCCAGGAAGGATGGCCAGAGTCAGCTGGACAAAAGAAAGGGGCTGGGGACGCTCGAGAGAAACACTTTCCCGACGAAGCCAGAAGCTAGCCGGGCCTGAGCCAAGGACCGGGGTGTCAAGGGCGCGGAGCACTCCACCTTGGAGCTCCCCATTGGAGGCTGCTGCCTCTGGCGAGCCTCTATTGGATCAATTACCTCGGGATTTCAGGCACCACGCTTCCATCCCAGTGACCCTGTTGTGATTCTCAGCCCCCTAGTGGCCGGTTGGGGACGCGGCCTTTTCGGGTTTGTTTTCACAGCGGCGGGGCCCCAGAGCCAGCTCCCACGGCCCTGCCACATACTGGTGCTGCTGAACCCGCACGGGGGCAAGGGCAAGGCACTAGAGCTCTTCCGGAGCCACGTGCAGCCCCTGCTGGCCCAGGCGGATATCTCCTTCACACTGATGCTCACTGGTGAGTGCCTTTCCGAGGGGGTGCAGGGAGCATCTCCTGCCAGGGAACCGCACCGGCCCTGATAGCTGCCCTGTCTCCGCAGAGCGGCGGAACCACGCCCGGGAGCTGGTGCGGTCGGAGGAGCTGGGACGCTGGGACGCCCTGGTGGTCATGTCTGGAGACGGTCTGATGCATGAAGTGAGGCCTGCTCCAGGAGGCTGGACGTGGGTGGTGGGGCTGGATGCTTCTCAGGCTCAGGCTGCCCTTGCTACAACAGGTGGTGAACGGGCTCATGGAACGGCCTGACTGGGAGACTGCCATCCGGAAGCCCCTGTGTAGCCTCCCAGCTGGCTCTGGCAATGCACTAGCAGCTTCTGTGAACCATTATGCCGGGTGAGAGCACAGGGCCAGAGTGGGCCTCAGTTTCCCTTCAGTACCACCCTACTGCCAGGTTTTCTTTTATAAGTTCCCATATGCAGGGGTAACTTCCATTCCCCTTTCTCTGGAGCCTCGACCCTCAGTTCTGGGGCCCTCTCTCGGTGACTCCAGCTGGCTGCCTCCATCTGCTCCATCTGTCCTTCCTGCCAAATCCCTAGGGACCCAGTGTCGAGTTGCCTGCCCCAAAGCCCTTGGAGGAGGGAGTGGAGGATGAGCGAGGGCTCCTGCCCCGCCCCCTCTGACTGTTTTCCCCTGCAGCTTTGAGCAGGTGACTGATGAAGACCTGCTGACCAACTGCACACTGCTGCTGTGCCGCCGGCTGTTGGCGCCCATGAACCTGCTGTTGCTGCAAACGGTCTCTGGGCTGCGCCTCTTCTCAGTGCTCAGCCTGGCATGGGGCTTCATTGCTGATGTGGATCTGGAGAGTGAGAAGTTTCGGTGCCTGGGAGAGGTGCGCTTCACTCTGGGCACCTTCCTGCGCCTGGCAGCCCTGCGCGTCTACAGGGGCCAACTGGCCTACCTCCCTGTAGAAAGGGTGGTCTCCAAGATGCCCACCTCCCCCGCTCTGGACCGGCAGGACCAGCAGGGCCCTGTGGGTGCCCACCTCGTGCCCCTGGAGGAGCCAGTGCCCTCCCACTGGACCGTGGTGCCGGAGCAAGACTTTGTGCTGGTGCTGGTGCTGTTGCACTCGCACCTGGGCAGCGAGATGTTTGCTGCACCCATGGGCCGCTGTGCAGACGGCACTATGCATCTGTTCTATGTGCGGGCAGGCGTGTCTCGGGCCATGCTGCTGCGCCTCTTCCTGGCCATGCAGAAGGGCAGGCACATGGAGTGTGACTGTCCCTACTTGGTGTATGTACCCGTGGTTGCCTTCCGCCTGGAGCCCAAGGATGGGAAGGGTGTGATTACCGTGGACGGAGAGTTGATGGCCAGTGAGGCTGTGCAGGGCCAGGTGCACCCCAACTGCCTCTGGATGGTCAGTGGCTGCGTGGAGCCCCCGCCCAGCAGGAAGCCTCAGTACAGGCCACCTCCAGAAGAGCCCTTATGACTCTGAGGGCCTTGTCATGCCTTAGTTTGTCTACTCTGTCTACTCTGAGCCTCAGGACCCTCCCTCCTCCCCCAGGACTGGACGGCCTGTCTACAGCTCACGTTGGGAGAGGACAACGCCTGGAGAAGGGTGGGAAAGTGGAGGCTGTGCTTTGGAGGAACAGGCTCTGTCCAACAAAGGCCAGAATGAGGCCCTGGGCCAGGAGCCCAGCTGGTTGGACCCCCTTGCCTATGGAAGCCCCACCTCATTAATCAAATCCAAATAAAGGGACATTCCCAGCCTACTGGTCTCATCCTAGGGGTGGGGGAGCGAGTGGGGTCTTGCTCCTGTGAGGGCTCCAGAATTTAATGTTAGTGATGCCCAGTGGTGCCTCCTCGACTGGGCAACACGTGGTACTGGCCCCTGGGAATGGTCATTTTGGTGGTGGGCACAGGACCATAGCAGGTCCAAGCTTCTTTTGCAGGGGGTGGGGCCCTGCTCAGTGATGATTATACCACCTTCAGCCTGGAAGAAGCCAGGGAGCTTAGCCCACTGCCTCACCCCAAACCTGGGAAGACAGGCTTGCAGCTAGTATGTCTTACCTAGGGCCGCACAGCCAACTAGTCTCAGCGAAAAGGGAAAATGTCTCTGAGTTAGGGGCACTGGGGAAACTGGCAAGGAGCAACAGAAGTCAAAATAGCAGGCAGTTGTTCCCTTTTTAAAAGGAGTCTGTCATCCTCCCACTGAGGGCTCTTGGGCTCTGAAAGTCTCCCCCAACATCCTCTGCCCTACCCCACCCCGTCCTTGTGGAGGAGTGTTGGGCGGCAGTTAAAAGGAAGCAGCAAGGAGGGGCAGATGCCAATCTCCCAAACTGGGCAACCATTTTGGTTTAAAGCCCAGGCCAGGTGCTGCGACGTCAGTTCCCCCAGCATATGGAAGGAGTGCAACTGGTGGAACTGGTCCATCACAGGTCCCTGGGGACCACAGCTGCTGCTGGCAGATGGTGCTAAAAATGGGCTCTTGAAGAATGGAACACAGCCCTGCCCAGAGGCAAGAGCACTGACCCACCGAATTTCTAGATCCTGATCTCCCAGCCCCTGTGAATCCTATGATTGGAAACACAGAAGGCATGGAAGCAGACTGGGTAGGGGGAAGGTGCTGTTGCCACAAGACTTCTCAGGGAACAGGGGTCTTTCCTCCCCCTGGGGAGGGGTATGTGAAGTGCCCCAGAGGGGAAGAAAGGCGACAGAGCCCAGATGAATGGCAGAGGCAGGTTTAATGGTGCCACCTTGTCTTTTTTATACACTGTGAATGAGCCAAACAAAAAAAATGCAAGTAAAAAAAAAGTTTTAATCACACAGCACTTTATACAGATATCTTAAGCAGTAGGCATTCACATCTCCACACGAACAACGCACTGGGAAGCACAGCCCCACCAGTCACTCTGGATGTTTCTCAAACAAGATACCGACTCTCGGTTCCAAATGCGGCGGCCCGTGGCCCGGATCCGTCCTTCCGCAGCTGCCGCCCGCTGGGTGGTTATGGCACAGCACAGGTGTGGAGCCAGCTGAAGGCGGACAAGACGCATCATGCTTTGGCTTCTTTTTTCTGTCTTTTTTTTTCTAGTGAGAGTTAATATCTTTGCTTTTGAGATTTATTTTCTTTCAACCTTAAATATTACATACATACACCAAAAATTACATAGCTGCAATGTGCTCAACAGCATCCTCTTAACCTGGAGCTTCACATTATCAAAAGCTTAGAAAACCTGTAAACCTCTGGGCTGTCTCTGTGAGGGAGAACCCCTGCCGCCGCCATCCTCTCCCCAGATTGAGCCTACAGAGTCTGTAAGCGAAGGGCTGACAGGAGGGCTGGCCCCGTGCTCAGTGAGCTACCACCACCTCCCGGCATTAGCATTTGATAGCGGGACGGGCAACGTCTGCGGGAGAGGCCCCAGCACTTGCCCTGGCCTTGTTTGTGCTGCTGCTCCAGCCTCCTGGGGCCCTGGGATGGGGCTGAGCAGGAAGCAGACATTGGCTTCAGTCCAAGCAGGCACGGCCTTCGGCCAGAAATGCCAATCCCCCAGCCACCCGGGACAGGAGAGCAAGGCACCCACAGCTGTCTTTCCCAGCAGCTCCCTGTCCTCACTCCATGTTAGTGAGGGCCACCACCTCTCCCGGCTGTCACCCTGAAGCCAGCCTGCTCCCAACCTCTCTAAGAGAGCAAGTTCAGCAGGCCTGAGCGCTATCTTGTGGTACATGGGCCAGAGGAGAGCCAGAAGTCAGTGATAGCAGCTGCAACCCCAAGGGAGAGTGGTGATGCTGGGGGATGAGGGAGGATCTGGTGGCGGTGGCAGCAGGAGGGCCGGGGACACAGGGAAGCTGCAGAGAAACTGAAGAGGTTGAAAGGGACTAGGGGAATTGCTGGAGCAACCCACACTTCATGCAAGGCACATCCACTCGTCCTGCTGGTCTGCACAGCACCGGGCCCAAGGGAGCCCGTGTCAGGCCCTAGGAAGACCCCCACCTCCAACCTGAGATGGAGATGACAAGGGAGGAAGTGCCGGGACATTCTGCCTGGAGTGACAAGTGGAAAATCAGCAACAGGATTCAGATTTTCTTTGCCACAGAGGACCCGCTTCTTGAAAGATTGCTTCAAAACAGAAATGGCAGCATCTCAAGAAACTTCTTGCACTTCAGCATCAAACTCACCTTAGGAAAAAGAGGGCAATGGGGGGCTGGCATTGGGGACAGAGGAGAAAATGGGAGGAGGGGAGATTCCGGGGGAGGGAGTGAGCAGGCAGCAGGCAGCAGCTGGCCTCTCCCCACTGTGATGCTCCTTCCTCGAGGGCTGGCGGCTACTTGTCCTCTCTGCTCTCAGGCATGCCCGCCTCTATCAGAGCGGCCCGGAACTGCATCAGGACACCCCGGATGCTCTTGATGAAACCCTTAGAAAGTGGGAAGAGGGGGAAGCCGATGTCAGGGTAGCCACTCTTTTCAGGCAAGAAGCTCCGGTAGCTCTTTCTCCGCTTCTTTGGTTTGACACTGGGTGGCACCGAGGCGTCAGGCGCTGCCTCCGAAGTCTGGTCTGTGCGGTCCCTGCTAGCTGAGGCCAGGCCCTGGGCGCCGCCCTCCGAGTCTGAGCCCTGAGAGGCCTCTCCAGGGGGCAGCCCTCCATCCTCAGCTTCTTCTCGGCCAAAGTCTGAGAGCTCGGTCACAGCAGGCAGCTCTGGAGAGCTGCTGTCCTTGGAGACCCCATTGGGCAACGTCTGGGCCCTCTCCAGCAGGGTGTGGGTTTCCAGCCAGGACTCGATGCGGTTCACCAGCCGCCAGCCACCAGTACTGAAGTGCTGCCGGATCTCCTGCTCGAAGACCTCAGGGGGCCGCCGCACCAGCTGGGTCATGGACTGCACCACGCGGATCAGTGCCATCTCATTGTAGCAGCGACTGTTTTCATAGCCCTCTTGTAGGCCCCGGTCGCTATCGAAGCCGGCTTCGTTGTAGTATGGTTCATTCACCAGGATTAGACCTGTAGGGGACAAGCCCATCAGGGCAGGCCTGATCTCAACCCCAGAGGGGACAGCCAGAGGTACAGGCAGGAAGTGGGGGACAGAAAGGCCTGGAGGGAGCCTCAGGCCAGAGCCACTGTGCCCCCCAGCAGTCCTCCCCATCCCCCCCACCCCTGCCCATGGTACCTTGGATGGAGATGAGCACCTGGAGAAGGCTGGATTTGCTCGTCCACCTCTCTGTCCCCTGAAACACATACACAGCACAATCAACTCTGTCCCAGACACCCCACTGGACTGGTTCTCCCTGCATCCTGACTGGGTGCTGGCACTGTGCTCACCTTTCCAATCCAGGTGCCCAGGAGACTGACACACACCTTCCCGTTGTCATACAGGTTGGGGTTCAGGCGACCACTGCACTGGGAGAGGTAGCAAAAGTGGGGGGGCACGGCTGGGTAGATGTTGGGGAGCTGGATATCAAACAGGTAGAGGCCGTCCTCATAGGGGGTGCGAGTGGGGCCCTTGATTAGGGCAGAGAAGAGGTCCTAGAGGGAGGGAAGGCTGAGGTTGGCGGGGGGCTTCTGCACGTGTTGTCTGGCTTTGCTCTCTTCCAGAGTGCTATGCGGAGTGAGCGGAGGAGAACAGCTCCCTGGCACTCCAGACGCCACCAGAAGCAGAGAAGCACAATGCAAACATCTCTGTGCAGACCTACTTGGTATCTTTTAACTTCTGGTATAAAAGCAATTTTCCAAACTGGTTTTTATTCTACCAGGTATTTTTTCTTCATAAATCATTACTTTTAAGTTGTATTCCTCAAAACACATGCCCTGACCCCTACCCCAACAAGGCAAGCAACAATCACAACCAATGAGAAGATGAAAGAACATTCCAGGATGGCAAGGCTGCGCTTGCTTTTAGGGAACCAGAAAAGGGGAGAAGGTGTCATGAACTCCAGGAGAAAATGCTGGGAGGCCACCAAAGACACTCTGGTCATGAAGTCATTGCAGAGCCTCTTCAGATACCCGCAATCTGTGTGTGGGGGGGTATCAGCTGCCAGTGCCATGCATATGGGGGTGAGGGGTGAGCCGGGAAAATGCTGACAGCAAAGTGCCAACTGGAATCACAGAATCCTCTCGCGTCTGTTTTTACTGCTGCCACCCCGTGGGCCTCAAGATAATGCACGACTTCCTTTCCCTCTGAGTGAGATTTGGAAAAAACAGAAGAAAACAAAAAATACTGTTGCCTTCTTCCCTCAGCAGAGCTGAGATGGCTTGGAATTTTCAAGAGAAATTTTACTAAAATCCAAGAAAAATAAAAAGTATTATTAAGAACTTTGAGCAGCACCGACCCTCTATGCGCTCCCAGCCCTGCCCTGTGGTTTCTGGCCCGCTGTGGGCCCATCTGAACAATGCCCCTCTTCGTAGGCCCCTTCCTCCAGGGCTGGGCTGGAGCTGGGGCCTTGGTCACACTTGAATTCAGTGTCTCGCACGGTGCTGGTCACACAGCAGGGGCCCAGTAAAGCTTTGTTGAATAAATATGGTGGCAGATGGAACAGGCTCACCCATTCCGAGAACAAAGAGGCAATCACACTGCCTCTAGCAGCATGACTCCGCACTGGGCCCAGGCCACGAAGAAAGAAGCGGAAAATGGAGGGTGAAGTGGCCACGTGAGGGATACTATTTTGTAGCTAAAAAGGAACGAACTAGATCAATATGAATCAACACGGGTAGGTCTCAAAAGTTACCCGGTTGAGTGAAAAAAGCAAATTACATACACGAATACAAAACGCTCCATGTTTGTGGTGATGCATGAGAACGTAAAAATATAAAAAAAGGTCATCTGGAAGGAAACTCCTAAAGTCATAACCTCTGGGGGTGGGGTGAGGATTGGTCAAGGCAACTTTAGTTTTTTCTATAATGTTCTAATTTTTCAAAAGGAAGAGTAGACTCAGGTAATAATTATATAATTTCACTAACTCTAAGGAGGAGCAAAGAACGAACCGTCTGGTGTAGACACGTGTAGGGCTCTTGCTCCTCACCTGACTGAGCCTGTTCCCTGCCCTGTAAGGGTGTGGGCAGCCTCTCCCAGGTGCTACTCAGTCCTGAGGTCCAGGAGCCCAAGGCTGGCAGCCTCTCGGGCACCGAACACCCACACAGCATCTGCGCCTGCCCACACTAAGCCCACACCAGGCTACTTGCCATTCTATCCTCAAAGGTCTTGACCATGATGCCATCGGGCAGCGAGGTAGCCAACAGTGCCATCTCCTTCCGCACTGTGCTGAAGAACTTCTTGGCTTCTGGAGGCTGGAACTCAATTTTCTTAAAAGAGTGATTTGCTAGAGGGGGAAGAGAATGGTCAATCCCTAACGGCGAGGCCCTGGGAGCTCCATCTGGACACGCAACTGCCGCCCTTGGGAAGCATGGCCTGGAGGGAGCAGCTGTTGGGTGTCCTCCCCAGACTGGTGAATAAGCCCACGTTTCCCACCCACCTCTCCTGGCATCAGGACCGGTGACCACACCAGGGAAATGGTTTCCTCCCACCAGGTGGCAGCTGGGGGCTGGGAGTGGGTAGCCACCTGGCCTCCAGATGTGTTAACACAAACAGGGCTAACTCACAGGGTGCAAACTCTAGCACCGAGAAGACCTCGCCCTTGGCACTGGTGAAGGTGACTCCGGGCTTGCCGCCGCACTGTTGGCAGAGCACCGGGGTCTCGCTGGGCCACTCGGCCTTCACAGGTGATTGCCCCTCAGGCTTGTCCTCCTTGCGCTCTGTGTCCGGCATCGCCTCCATCTTCTCCTCTTCTGCAATGGCCACATTGTCCAGGGTCTTCTTGAGGTTTTCCTGCAGCTTCTTGATGTCATCCAGAAACTTCTTCTCCCGAGTTGGTTTCTCGGGCTCCACCGTGGGTGAGGTGGGTGAGCCCGTCAGAAGCTGCTCCACGGTCATGTTCTTGAGGCTCTCCAGGATCTTGATGGCCTCTTTCAACTCCCGGAAGCTCTTTGGGGGCCCGTCCTTGCTGGCCTTCTCCATCAGCCCAGCCACAGGGGCGGCCATGGCCACAGCCCCCTGAATGGCGGCTGTGGCAGCCTCTTCGCTGATCACCACCCCTTTGTCCTCTTCAGGGGCCATCGGCTGCTCAGCGGGTGGGATGGGGGGCTCTTCTATCTTGGGGTGCTCGTCCTCCACCAGCCCATTGTCTGTCTCCCAGCTGTCACTGTCGTCCTCCCACTCATCCGAGGATGCCCCACTTGTGCTGCCTTCTACCGAGTCGTAGTCTGACTCCTCGATCTCAGACTCAATGTTGTACAAGTGCTGGGGGCAGACGGGCGCAGGCAACTCAGAGGAGCTCTGCCAGGCTCCGGGGACCCCGACCCTCAGAGCCAATTGTGACTAGGTGCACTGAGGCCTCGGCAGCCCCACTCCACCCTTCCCCTTTCCTGCTCTGGACTCTACAGATGGACTGCTCTGTGCTAGGTGCTCCGTAGGTCTGAGAGGTGCCTTCACTCGCCCCATTCTGCCCATGCCCCTACCCCCGCTGGACCCAAAGCCCCAGCCACCAGCCTGTTCCAGCCTCCCCTCCTCATGTGCGCTTGGTCAGGTCAGCATTTGCTCTTGGGGGCAAACCTGGCCCCACCTCCAGGAGACTCAGGTCAGTGGCCTTTGTGGGGCTACACTGGCAGCTGGGAAAATGCGATAGGAGGGGAAGGTTCAGGAAAGCTGGCCTGTGTCACATCCTGTTCTCGTGTCCCTGGAATGGCCACCTAGATGAGGGGGTGAGCCACTCCCTCCCCCACCCTATGAAGGGGCCAGGAGAGGGGAACTGGGGCGTGTAGATTGGCTCAAATAAGGGGGCAAAGGAATGGTACCAAGAACAGCCTTGCTGCTCAGAACCCAGCAGCTGGGGCTGGGACGGGGGCCAGCTCATCTCCTTCTTCTTCCTGATCTGTGAAAGTTTTCCTAGAAATGTTGGTGGGAAAGGCTCTCTCTCCTACAGGAAGTAACCTGTGTTTTCTTAGCACAGTGAGATGGAAATCCAGGCAAATCCAGGAGGCTTGTGAAAATCTACACACAGCTGGCAATCTGGGGAGCCCGCCAGGTGGGGTGAGACTACAGGTCAGCTGTGGGCTGCCTCTTTGTTCTCCTGATCCCTTCACCCCAGGACCTTGTGTGTTAACACCACCCTTCCCCTTCAGCTTTCCCCGAGACCCGAATACCCAAAAGAAGACTCCCTCACCAGGAAGATTCGAGAGCCTGTCTTCCCGTTCCTTGAGCAAGGACAGGAAATAGGCCATGGCTCCCAGCCCAGCTGCCACAGTTGCAAGCTGAGTGGTTTGAGTCTTGGCAGGCTCTTACCTGGGGCAGGATAATGGTCTTTGAGTTGTCAGCCCACACCACTTCCACCTTGCTGCTGACATCCACACGGGCCACCTGGCCCACTGATGGCTGTAGGGTAAATGGGACAGGGTCAATGGTGCAGCTCTCCAGGACAGGCAAGGGCCAGAGCACCTCCAAAAGGGGGCTGCAGCACTGGGTGGTGAGGGCGAGGCTGTGAGGAGGGAGGGATGCGGGTGCCAGCCAGAGGCCATGGCAAGCAACTCAAGGAACGACCCTCTTGTTCAAACACTTCCAACATTCACTGTCCACTGAGCTTCCACCCCTTCCCCTGGCAGTTGAATACACAAGCTCCCACTCACCCACCTCCTACCCACAGCACTCTGGTATCTCTGGCTTCCTGACATTCCCAGGACAGGGGTCTTGCCTCCAGGCTTTTGTTCTACTCTTCCTCTGCCTGGAATCTGCCTGACCCCACCCAATCTTCCCACCTGTTCTCCAAAGCCCAGCTCAGACGCCACCTCCCGGAGCCTCTCCTACAGCACTTGACATCATGCTCATGGCACTGAGAAGAAGGAGCTAGGCTTCCCTAATGAATGGAACCAGCAGGGCTCAGGGAGCAGCTATGTGAATGAAGTCTGATCCCGGCAGGCAGGTGAGTCCTTGTGTGGGTGGTCAGGTTGAGTGGCAGCTCCACTGCAGGCTCTGCCCGGGGAGGAGCTTACGGTGGGGACAGGGAGCCCAGAAAACTTGCAGGTCTTATCTCCTGGAGCCACCTGGTGGCATCACCAGGGACTGCAGCTGCTGGGATGGGATGGAGAGCAGCCAACGGAACTTCAACTGGGAGGGACGTACCTCATCCTCCTTGTGAGGACCTCCATCCTCGGTATTGCCAATGCGGATGACGATATCGGTCGTGCGGAACCGAAAGTCAGGGTGGTCAGCAATGTCATAGACGCTCACATCTTCCTCTTCTCCAATCAGCTGGGGCACAGGATGAGTTGTCATGAACCCAGAGGCCCCATACCCAGCCCACCAGAGCCAACTCTGAAGGAAGAAGTGGGGGCTGGACACACTCACCTCCACGTCGTCCCCACTTGGCCGCAGCTTGAACCACTTCACCATGCAGGTGCGACCCACGTGGTCCCCAGATTGCACCACGCCATAGACGGCGGGGTCTGGACAGCTCTGGACTAGGGAACCAGAGGAGGGGACACAACTAGCTAAGGAGCCCTGGTAGTGCCATCTGCCACCCACTCACCCATTACATCTCAACCACAGCAGGGCACAGAACCTAGATGTTCCCTGACTATGTCAGTAGAGATCAGAAAAGGCTCCCTTAGTCCTCAAAAGAGCAAGTCACCTTCAAAAGGGGAGTCTCCTCCCTGACCCTGAGACCTCTGCCCATTCTTCCCAAGCCCCACCTGGCCCTCAGCAGGGACAGCCTTCTGAAGCCTGCGCTACCTCGCTTATCCACCACGAAGTCTCCAGGGCAGAACTCGTTGTTGTCTAGGTGGTGCACGGGGAAGAGGTCGTTGGAGCGGATGTTGCACTCCACGGAGCCGTCCTGCCACATCACATCTGCTGAGGTCATCGTGGTCACCACTTCCACCGCCACCCTGCAGGGCAGTATCACTGAGCCAGGCCACATAAAACACTTCCCAGAGGAAAGGGCAGGTACTCTTCCTACTCCTCCCTCTCTGTGGGCTTGGTAACCTGAAACTCTTAATCCCAGGCAAGAAGGGAGAAAAAGAGGTGAGTGGATGCTCACTTGCAGTCCTGTGCCCTGCAACCTCCTCTGAGAGCAGCTCTGTTTGGGAGAGCTCAAGTGGATGTGGTCCCAGAGGCCAGACTCGGCCAACGCCACCATCCTACCCACCACCCCACTCCCAGATCTCTCCTTGCCACCCAGGCCAACCCTAGGCACCTACACCATCTTGGCTGGGCACCCCTGAGCCTTTACAGGGCTTGCAGACCATGTGGACAGACCTGTGTGCATGTGGATGGTCTCAGGCTAGACACTC
Source organism: Tapirus indicus (assembly GCA_031878705.1). Taxonomy (NCBI): domain Eukaryota; kingdom Metazoa; phylum Chordata; class Mammalia; order Perissodactyla; family Tapiridae; genus Tapirus; species Tapirus indicus. The sequence goes on from CM062932.1 coordinate 55,146,131, forward strand.
AGCCAGGAAGGAGGGTGCCCTCTGGGTTTACCTGTCCCCCGGCCTGAAGTCACGAGTGATTTTATTCTTCTTCCGCTTGTGTTTTCGCTTTAAGTTCTTGATAGACAAGGGGATGCTCTTTCTGCGACTCGCACCACTTCCGCTTTGGGAGGAGGTGGTGGAGCTGGCAGAGGAGGTCACCGAGCTGGTGTCATCTGTGTCATCAGCGGCCTCGTCATCCGCATCCTGCTCTGCTGAGTGCAGCCTGTCGTCTCCACCTTCCTTCAGCAGGAAGGGGGGCAACTGCTCGCCCACCTCCTGGGCTTCCTCTGGGCCCTCGTCCTGCATCTCCACTGGGCTGGCGGACCCATCCAGCGTCTCCTCAGGGCTGGCAGACCCTGTTTCACTCTTGGCTCTAGTCCCCCCTTTCTTGCCTGGGTCCTCCATGGAATGGTCCCTGGAGTACTGGGTGTCCGGGGAGCAAGACATGATCCTCACAACCTGCTTCTTCAAAAGGCGCTTCACCTGTGAGGGCAGAGCCGGGAGGGCAGGAGCTGTGGAGCAGCAGGGCTGACACCCAGGCAGGCCTGACCCCAGGCAGCTTGGTCTGAGGGGGGACAGCTATACACACCTAAGTGGCCTGCAAGGGTCATCAGGGCTGCCCCCCAAGGCCTAAAGCACAGACTGTCCTTCTTGGCTGTGGAAATGGCTCAAGGCCAGTTCCTCAAACGCCCGCCAACCCCAACCCCAAGGACATACCTTCTTGGCCATAGAGCCCTCCCCCTGGGCGCAGTGTTTTTCTGGACATTCACAGGCAATCTTGGCCGGCTCTACCTTGGCTGGGAAGACATACAGACAGCGCTCCCCAAGCTGCCGCTGAGCATGGTCAAAGCATCCGAGACGCTTCACCCTGGGAAGGGAAGGGGAAGAGAAGTGGGGGCTGGGCCAGCAGTGTTCTTGCCCCTCCCTGCATCTGTGACTTCAACCCAGACACTTGCTCACGGCATGCCCCTGGGGTTTGTGGAGTGGGTGGCACACTAGAGCCACTTACCTGCCTAGGTTTTCCTGGGTGATGACAGACGGCGGGGGGCTGACGCTGTCCGTGCCCCCTGGACAGAAACTCTTGGTAATCCATGTGACTTTCAGCTCCACAACCTGCACCTGGAGTTGGTGGGTGGGACAGGGCCACGGTCAGCAGATTGTAACGGCTCTCTCTTTAAGCAGCTTCCCAGAGCTCACCTGACCTCCAGAGCAGGAAAGCAGGTCTTCACAGCATAGTACCAGATGCAACACCCCCCGAGCAGGCCCCACCTGTAACTACAGCCCCACCCTAGGATCACAACCAGCCAGGGCCCAGTGGATCTGCCACTCGCCACTCTCCCACCTTGCTCAGGCTGGGTCGGTCAGGCCAGGAGACATCTGCCTATTGGTCACCCCATGACCACAGCCTGGGTTCCCTCTATCCTCAAAGCCCTCTCAGATCAACAGGGCCCAGACGCTGAGTAGCAGGGCTTAGCTTTCAGAGCAGGCAAGGAAGGCAGGGGCAGAAGCTCAGCTCCAGGTGGAGGTTGAGGGCTCTGACCCCACCCCTCACTCATCCCCAGCCCCTACCTCCTCCACCACCACTCGGAACTTGCTCTTGGTGCTAAGCACGGGCTTGACCCCTGAGAGCCACTGGACACTGGAAAAGATCTTGGCAGGGCCGATGAGCACCTGGCCCGGGTAGAAGCCGTAGGAATCGTCAAAAAAGAGACCCTGCAGGATTTGAGGCCAGGGGAAAGTCCTTGTGAGCAATGCCTCCTCAGGGAAGGTGTTCTCTGCACCTGCCCCCCCCCCGCCCCCTGCTCGCCCCACACCTGCACCCCCTCCACAGGCTAAAACAAACCCTAAGGCTCCAGAGCAGCATCTCTCAAACCTAAGGTGCCCATAAATCACCTGGGGATCTTCTCACTGCTGTTTCTAACAAGCTCTCAGGCCATGTGAATGTTGTTGGTCGAAGGGTGACACTTTGAGGACTAAAGCTCTAGAGGGCAGGGATCCCCAAACTTGTTTGATTATATACACACCCCCTCAAGGATACCTGTTTACAAATTGTGTCATACACTACTGTTCTAAAATATCAGCTTGTAGTAAAATACTGCATATACTCGAAGACAGAAAAATGGAGATTTTTAAGAGTGAGCTAAAAAGTTAACAAAATGCAAAGAAAAGTTCTAATACTTTCTGCCCACATCCGAACTTTTAGACCTTTTGGTACACACCACCCCTTTTCTAGGAAACCCCTTTGCCTAGAAGCAGCACTTAGCCTGGGCCAGCTACAAGCTCTCTGCTAACAAGTCTTCCTTCCTGTGCAGTCCAGAGGGCTAAGGGACACGAAACTGGTGCACCCCCTGAAGCTTGCCCTCCAAGAAGCCTCCCCTGCAAAGAAGCCCGCCTGGGTGGAGCAAACAAACCGAGTCGCTGACGTGTGGGCAGACATCATAGAGCTTGGCGCCATCTTCTGTGTTCATGGAGCACCTGAAACAGTGAACAGGGGCTTGATCTCCACCAGGGCACAATGACTGAGTCTCAGGGGAGGCATGGCAGCCAGGACATGGTGTGGTGCTGATCAATATCAAAAGGACTTATCCAGAGGCGTCAAATGTCGGCATGCCCTATAATGGCACAATTCGTCCTCTTTTCACAGCTCAGCCTTTGCACTGGTACAAGTGACTCTCCTAAAACACAAGACCCTGACCCCATATCTGAAGGCTAACCACCATTAAAGTGTCTAAAATAAAACATCAGCCCCAGCAGATATTCTAAATGATAATGCTTCTCTGTCCAAGCCAAGAGAGAGCAAAGAACAGAAACTGAGTGAGAAAATTAGGCCAGAGCAACAAGGAGACCAGCCCAGGGTCAGGCCCCAAATGCCTGCAGCACCTGCCATGGACCTCGATGAAACCCGTCGTCACAGGCCCATGAGAAAACGCCCTTCTCCCTTCCTTTCAGTGGGCTGGCGCTGCCAAGCAGACGGCTCCTCTGTGGTGAGACGCGTACCTGGCCCCGTTGGACAGCTTCAGGATGATCTGGTTCTTCAAGTCATAGACCTTCCCCAACCAGCAGTCATAGGCAATGTAGTCCCCATACATGAAGGGCTGCAGACCAAGGGGACAGGGGCATGAGAGATAGCAGATGACACTGGTATCCAGGGCACCAATTCCTCTTTGCCCCATGAGACAGAGGAGGAAGGATCTGGATAGCTTATTGCCTGGACCGGTCAGCTACTGGACCAAAATAACTGCTACAATAGGCTTTCCCCCAAGTTCTAAGTTGCATCCCAACTCCCCTTCCCAATGAGGAGGAGGAGGTGGCAGGGGGCTGCCTGGTGGTGACGGAGTGTCATGCAGGGCCCTGACAGCAGCCAAAGACATACGACTCTTGGGTGGGAGTGGGCTGTGGAGGTGGCAGGTGGAGACTGGTTACATGGATAAATAAGTAAAGTGATTTAAGTAAATAAATAAACATACTGAGGCTATCAAGGGCCAAGTTTCTCACTATTGAGGAAGGTACTCACTAATACAGAACGGGGAAGGAGAGAAAGAACCTGAGGTGTTGAAATGGAATTAGAGGTATCAGGATGAACTCATATATTTTAACGTATACATAGGATAGGTACTGACAAATTTAGATGTGTGTGTGTCTAAATGTATAACATACAGTCACAAGCTGCATAACAATGTTTTAGTCCATGACAGACCGCATATACAACGGTGGTCCCAGAAGGTTAGTACCAAATAGCCTAAGTGTGTAGTAGGCTGTACCATCTAGGTTTATGTCAGTACACTCTATGATATTCACACAACAACACAATCACCTAATGATTCCCTGTCGTTAAGTGATCATGACTATACATGTATTTCCTAGTGCTGTCCTGAAAGGGACTAGTAGCAATCAGTACACCTAGCATCCAGATCTTGGTTTTTAAAATAGCATTCTCCTCTGAAAGGAACTAAGTCTCCTTGGATAAACAGCTGATTCCAGGGCTGGATCAGAAAAAAATAAAGATGGAAAGTAAGAAGGTGCTTAAAAAAGGAAAATGATGAGGACATGTCAAAAGGACACAGATGCCAGCTTGAAGGGGTGCCTATTGGCCAAATCTGGGATACTTGAAGCAATAACAAAAATAATGGTAGTAATGGATTACAACCAATTGAATAAAAACAGGAATCTGAGGCCATACTGATGTAAAAAATTAATAGATAAATCAATGGGGCAGAAGGTAAAGCTCTTCCATACAGTAGAATGCCAACTAATAAAAACGAGGAGGGAGCAATGGAGTCATAAAATCACCATTTAGTGAGCATCTGCGTGCTGGGCTGGCTCAGGTGGGAATCATTAATGGAGGCCAAGGCCAGTGGATTGGGGTTTGACAAGTAACAGGTTCCTGACACAATCCTGGAATATCTCCCCACAACAGATAATCACTTGCAAAGGGGTAAATGGTGACTTGATGGTGGAGAGGCATGGCAGACACCCACACAGCCAGGGATCAAGGTGAGCATACCCCCTGGTGTGGCCACTGGACGCTATGGGCCAGGAAAGAGCTCAGCGGCATTTATGGGGCAGGCCTGCCAAGAACACAGGGCCTGAGGCTGGTCAAGAGGCAACATCAGAGAGCTCCACACTCAGGGTCATCCAACGGAATGTATGAGGATATGAAAGACAAAGCAAGACTGAAGCACTGTTCCAGACTGCAGGAATCAGAGAGCTGGCAACTAAATGCAAAGTGTGTTTCTGAACAGAATCCTGGATCAGAAAGGGAAAAAGGATATTGTTGGGACAACTGAATGGGGTCTGTGGATGGGACAGTAATGTATCAGTGCTGATTTCCTAAATTGGGGGCTGAATGGTGGTTATAGGACAGTGTTTTTGTTTTGGGGAAATACATCTTGTGGTATTTAGTGGTCATGGGGCATCACATCTGTAGCTTGCTCTCAAATGTTTCAGCAAAAAGATGAGAGAGAGAGAAGGAGATGTGGAGAAGGAGGGAGGAAAGGTGATGGAGCAAGTGGGGTGAAATTAACAGCTGAGGAACCTGGATGATGCAGGGGACACAGGAACTTACAACTTCTCATTAAGTTTGAAATTATTTAAAAAATAAATTACTGAAAAGAAATTTGTTTAAAAAAAACGTGTCAGAGGAGAAAGGAAACTCGGTAAAGGAAATGACACCTGCGATCTATGTTTGAGACGTCAGGACGCGTGTGACCTCCTGTCTATCTGGTTTACTCACAAGAAGCGGCAATCAACTTACAAGGGAGTGAGCTGACCACTGTGCTTTGCCGTCTGACCTGGAAGGTGGAGCACTTGTGTGCAGTGGAGAGGACTGGAGAGCAGAGAGAAGAAAATCAGAGGAGGGCTGGTGGGTGGGGAGGCTCACCCAGATATGCTGGAGGTCCTTGCTGTTGACAGGATAGATGATACAGTTGGTGCCGATGAGCTTGACGGCGCAGTCAATGCTGACGTCTATCACAGTGCCACACTGACTGTCCTGGGGAGGAGAAGGCATCCAGGCCCACGCAGGCGCACAGCGCCAGCCGCCACGGGAAACCCGGCCCAGACAATCCCCAGGCAACCCCCCACCAGGGGTGGGGATACAGGACTCACGGTGGATCGCATGTGCCGGACCACATCCCGGGGCACTACGGAGCGGTCCTCTAGTTTTAGCTGTAAAAGAAAACTCAGGTGTGAGAGGATGGCCTTTGAAGTCACCACGGAATACATTTTTCTTCTGACTTCTTAGTGGAGTGTAACATACATACAGCTAAGTGCACAAGCCTAAGTATTGAGCTCAATTTTCTCAAACTACACACACCTGCTAACAGCACCCAGCTCAAGAGACAGAACTCGAGGCACCACCTCCCCCACCAAAGGCAAACGCCATGCTTACTGGAGGTAATTCTGATCATACTGAAAAGTGTGGCTAAATGACAGATCACATAAGGCTTCGTTTAAATTAAAGATTTAACAGCCCTGTTCTACAGACAGCAAAACATTTTGCTGTGAGTGAAATCCTTTTTCCACCTTCTGCAAGTGCCTGCCCTCCGACCCTGCTGACGAGTGCTGAGTACAGAGTGGGGTGGAGGCGGAGCACGACACGGGGCTGTGTGGGTCACCCTGAAGCCCGCTATCACCCAACACCACCTTCTAATCTGGGCTATCCTTCCTGACCAGCCGCAGCCTGCTCCTTATCTACTGCGCTACGGAGGACTGAGGGCTGCTGAGTAACTCTCAGGACAGCCGGCTCTTGGAACCTGGCCAGCTGCACAGCTACCACCTGACCCACCCCTCCACAAATACGCAGCAGCAGCTGCCTCTGAGAAGACAGCCAGGGCCTCACAAGAGCCTCCCCCTCGCTCTGCCGGGCACTGGATCCCCCAATAGCCCAGCTGGGAGACAGTTCTCCACCAGGCCAGTGTGTCTTCTTTGCTGGTTCCCCAAACCTGGGGTTGTTCCTCTGAGTTCTTCACTGAGTCATGGTAACGGGTGGCTCTCTGTGACTGCCCACCTCCAAGACCCCAAACACAGGGATGGAAGAGCTGTTCCCTAAACCATCACCACCCAACTGAAGACTCCTCAAGCTCACTCTCTCTACTCCAAAGTCCTGGGGCATGGAAAGGTGACCTCTATGGAAGGAGAACTGAGACACTGAAAAAGGAAGACACTGGTTCAAGGTCACCGAAATTTTGGGAATGATGACTAAAACAAACTTTGCTATTAGTAGGATGTGACTTACAAAAAAGTAAAGGGGGAAGCAAGGGACCCCGCCATCAACAAGTGATGGAAATTTTCCTACAGGGAATGTAAGCCATGACCCAGACGAGAGGGAGCTCAGGCGTTAACTAGGCACTTACATGTGACAGCCCTGAAACCTCAGGCACATTGCTCATGTCCACATATATGAAACGGGTGACAGCAGCCATCTCCAAATGGTTGAGGTGATTAATAAGGCAATGAAAGCATAGACAGTCACAGGGCGCCTGGCACACAGTAAGAGCTCAGCAAACACCAGCTGTGATCACCCCACCTGGCTCCACTGTCCCCGAGGGCGTAGGCTGAAGACTCACTGAGCTCAAGCTCTTCCTCCCTCTGCTCAGAGACCCCAGGAAGCTACGCGGGGACACGCAGAGCACTGGAAGGCTGTACTGGGATGACGGTGCCACTTTTCTAACTCAAACAACTTCCTATCCTGTAACCCTCTGTGCCCAAATCTTTGGTCTGGGACATGGTATTTTCAATGCTCTCCCATCCTATCTCAAACCTCTGCTCCCATTTTAGACTTCAAAAAGCCACAACTGCAGGTCTTTCCAAGTTGCTATAGAAACCAGAAGTTGCAGTGATGGGAAATCCAATGAGAGAGGGACCGCGCTGTGTGGGCCGGGAGGGGATGTCATCTTTGCTGTGAACTGTAGCAGCAGGCACAGGTTGCCTCACCTGCTCTGGGATCCCTGAGAAGAGACCCAAGTTGAGTCTGCAGATCATGTCCCGACCTTGACATTGTGTTGGTCCCCAAGAGAGCTGCCAGGAAAGAGAGTGGCATGGTTGCAGACTCTAAATCAGTGTGGTCTTTGGTGGGACACTGTCCAGCCTCACTGCACCCTGGCCGTGGGACGCTGCTCCTGAGGGCTTAGGGGAAAGTGAGGCTCCTGCTCTGAGGCTGAAGCAGGAACAACACAGCTAGCGAAAGCTGGCATCACTCAAGGCCAAAGGCAGGTTGTCTCCTTCCTCCATTTGCAGAACCTCTGCTGAGGCCGGCAGGGCAGGCAATTCTCATTGTTCTCGAGAGAGGGAGCCTGGTTAGCTAACGCTTCCTCTGGATATGACTCTCCTGACCTGCGCTTGGCCTTCTGCCAGGGTATGACTCCACTCCACTGTGAAGCTCAGTCTCCAGGCTCCTCTAATATTCCATGACAAGGGCTTCTCCAAAGCCCTCACGATGCTGGGAGCAGAGTTGGAGTGGCAGGGAGAAGAAAGGAGTGCAGTGGCCACTATTCTGGCTACATTCCCTTCCCTTCGGTATTCCAGAAAATGAGGAAAAGGTGCCTGAAAAGATTTACGACAACTTGCAAGGCTCTCTCCATTCTCTTTACAACTTTCCCTCCCAATTCCCTATGTCCCACCCACACTGGGCACACTGCCTTTCTCCAAATAAACCAGTGTTCTCCCATCTATCTGTGTGCCTCTCCACTGAACAGTTCCTTCCAATGTCTTCCTTTCCTCTCCCTGCTCCCGTCAAAGGCTACCTGCATCACAAAGGCTTTCTGTATCCCATTTTGGAAGGAACCTCTGTGCTCCTGGGGGCTCGGGAGCTCTGGAGTCCTCTGCCTTGTAGTAACAGCATGACTGGTGCTTACCACACTCCAGGCAATTTTCTAGCCACTTAATGTATTTAAGCCTTTGAAATCCTCCACAAGTCTGTGAAGTATACTATTATTGTCATTCCCATTTTACCGATAAGTAAACTGAGACAGAGAAAAATAAGTAACTTGTTCATGGTCACACAGCTCCTAAGTGGTGAAGCTGGGACCTGAACTCAGGCAATGTGGCTCCAGAGTCCATTCTCTTAACCACATAAAAAGCTCATCCCTCCCCAGAACTGCAGAGCGAAGAACAGAGTAAAACATTTCTGGCCAATCCACACATTCTAAAAGACAATGATTCTTCTGGTTATGTTATAAAAGCAATAAATGCTCTGTTCATTTCTGGGGCATGTGGAAGGCAGCTCTTGCAGCCTCTGACTGCGGATGTCGTCAGGGCCCTGAACGCCGGCCAAGGCCTCCAGGTGGGAGAAGGGGCAGGGTTTCAGCAGTTTGCCCTGTTCTTATCCCACTCTAAAAGATCAAGGACCCAGATTACCGGCATCAGATGCCATCGGAGGCTAACACTAGAGGGCGGTGTGCCTGTTCTAGGAAAAGAGCAGATTCTAGAGCAAAACTAAGCCATGAAACAGAACCATGTTTTCTGTTAGGTGCACCCTGAAAGTAGTTTAAAAAAAAAATTGTTACCAGGGTGGGATCTCAGGTGGTGGATGGATAGATTTCAACTGTCATCATAGGCTCTGAAACTCTGAACAACCTCTGAGGTGGTGAACTATTAACATTTCTTGAGGGAGAGAGGTAGCTATCAGAGGTTTCTGAACAGAAAAAAAGAAAAGAAAGATAACATACAAAAATGTTAAAGTGTCTCTAAGTGAGGAGGGACTATATAGGTGGTTTTTGAAAATGAACACGCATCACTTTGGACACTTTTGTGACATGACTACAGGACGTGCCTGGTGGAACCCGAGAACCGACAGCCTATGCTGTCACCGCGTGCTCTGGAAACAAGACCATCAAACACCACATCTGCCCTCCATGGAGACGGATTCTGGCATCTGCTCTGGGGAAGGAGAGCCAGGCTTCATGGAGGAGTTCACTCATCTGAGCAATGACGACTGAGTACCTTCCACGTGCCAGGCGCTGGGGAGACAAGTCCCTGCTCTGGCAAAGCTTACATTCTAGTGCAGTGGAGGAGCAGACATGCACACACACAGGTCAGGTGATGCTAGGTGCCACACAGAAAAACAAGGCAAAACAGAGTATGCGTGAGAGAGACTGGTAATGGGAGGGGAGCACGAGTGAGTTATTTTAAGTGGGTGGTCAGGAAAGGCCACTCCTAGGTGACATTTGACCAGAGATCTGAGTGCAAAAAGGGAGTGAGCTTTTCAAGCAGACAGAAGAGCTGCCATAAAGACCCTGGGTGGAGTGTGTCTTGAGTGTTCAATGACCAGCAAAGAGGCCAGCAGGGCTGCAGCAGAACAAGCTCCCAAGAGAGTAGAAGGAGACGAGGCCAGGTTGTTCAGGCCTTAGAGACAGAAACACAGGAAGGACTTGGGACTGCATCCTGAGTGAGCTGGAAGTCAGCAGGGCTCTGAGCAGAGGGCGTGCGTGACTGTAATGTTAAAAGGATCATCTGGCTGTTGGGCAGAGAACATGCTCTAGAGAGGGGTAGGGAGACCGGTTAGCCCAGTGCTTCTCAACTGGGAGCAACTTTGCCCCCCGGAGGACATTTGGAATGTCTGGGGACATTGTTGGTTGTCACAACTGGGGGAAGGGGTGTCTGGTATATAGTGGGTAGAGGCTAGGGATGCTGCTCAACATCCAACAATGCACAGGACAGCCTCCTACGACAGAGACTGATCTGGCCCAGTGTATCAGCAGTGCCGAGGCTGAGAAGCCCTGAGGCTGTTCCCAGGATGGTGTGCTGAGACCAGAGCAGTGGGCAAAAGGATCACCCTCCAGATACAAGGAATGTAGAGCTAATGAGGTGCTTCAAGTCAGAAAGCAATACAATGCAAGAGAGGTGTGAAGGGCAATCATGGGGAGGAGGCAACATGGCAGGGAAGCTGGGCACCTCCATCCCACCCCCATTTGAGCTCCAAGAAGCTCTGCCCTGGCCAGGAGGACCACTCTTCTCCCCTTGACCCCACTGCCCGAGGTGCACACTGCTCGCCTGAGCTGCAGTGTTGAGATCCACCACTGACAACACAGCAGGAACAACAAGCTGGTCCCACGACTCTTGGTCTAGATCCTCACTCATAACATTGCTCTTGACTGACCTGGAGGAACGCAAACTCACTGCAGAAAAATGTTCCAAGGACAGAAAAGGCAAACTGAGGCTGATTAATAGGTTGAAAATACAAGGAAGCTGATACAAGAAGCTACTTTCAAGAGGATTTGAACATCACATCCCCCGTAGGACTGGGTGGCCGTAAGGTCTGGCCTGCTCAGTGGAGGCCAAGCTCTTGCCCTACAGGAAAAAAGGCAGCTTCACGCCTGGTCACTAGCACCAGCATCCAGAACACTAATGGGACTCCTAGTGCAAGAGGGGAAGAAGCTGCAGGAAGTCCAGCAAAAGGCAAAGGAGGGGTCTTAAAGGTGCCTAAGCATTTGTGTCAAGGCTGGAAGCCACCAACCCACCACTGTCATCTCCTATCAAACTCTGGAGATGGCCAAAAACATACAGGGGGAGATGTGGGTGTTCTCCTTCAGTTCCACAAGAAGACAACCAACCCAGTCTTTTCTGGGGGTAAGTGATGTCATCAATACCAGATCTTCAACTGACAACTGGGAGTAGCTTCAAACACAAAAGTAGCTTCCAGCATCGTGCCAAGCACCCACTGCGGCTTAATAAACAGTCTTGGATCGCAAGCACAAGCTGACTGCCAGTCCCACGCTGTGCCCCTGGTGAGTGAGTGGAAAACTGGGGACAGCTTGCAGTGGTCCCCGGTTGGGTTTATATTCAGACTGAGGCTTTACCTTGACTGGACTTAGCCAGCCCCGAGACCTCCGGAAGCCTCATGGTGCTCAGCGAAGAAAACAGAATCTTTCTTTGGAAAAGAAAAACAAGCCACCCTGCTGCTTTGCCTGGCAAGGGGAGGGGATAGGATGGGAGAGAACAGTGGCCAAGCAGACACAGGTAGGAATTAGGCTGTTTACCTAGGCCAGGACTCAAAGAACAGATTCCTGAAAAAAATACGAGGTCAGACCAACACGGGAAATTTCTAAAGGCTTGCTACTTCCTAAAGAGTATAAACAATCTGAGAGACACCGTCCCTCCCACCCCCCATACACCTTGAGCTGAGTGTGAGTCTTAGACACAGTGGAAAAGGGTAAAACAGGTCAATGGGGCTTCCAATCATGTTGGGGACCCCAGGGCCTCCTAACCAGGCCCTCTCACCCCCCTCAGCTGAGGTCGCAGACACTGAAGAAGACCCTTCTAGTTCTTTTGATGTTGTCCCTGAGCTTGAAGGGCCTAACCACGCTGCCCGTGGGTCAGCTCCACTGCAAGACCCCACCTCACTATGGTGGGGCAGCCCAGCTCTATTACAGTACAACATGGAGTAGGGGTGGGGGGCATGCTGTGAGTGCACATATAGATGCTTTGCTGGCTGAGAAGCCCAGCTCAGTTCTGGGGGGTGGGAATAAAGAAACCATTCAGCAGGATCTTTGCTAAAACCTAGCACTGAGGTCAATGAAACGTTCTTGGTGATCCCTACAGATTCAAGGCTAGACAAGAATACAAATGTAAAATAAAGAATATACACAGTCTTTGAAGAATTTACAAGGATTTGGCATAGAGATGAGTGGGGAGGGGGAAGGGCAGGCCTAGCGACATTAACCCTCTCCCTCCAATGCAAATGCAACTTGGAGGCCAGAGAAGCTACTTGCACCAGATTGGGAAGTTTATCCCACAGTATGGAATTCTGAAAAAGCTTTGGAAATCATAGAATGGAATGCTCCCTGGAGCAGTGTTTTCAAACTGTGGGTCGTGACCCATTAGTGGGTTATGAAATCAATTTAGTGGGTCATGGCCAGCATTGGGGCAGGGTCGGCAGGAGAAAATATCTCAGTGCATCACACGCAGCAAGGCTAGGTAGGTTTGAGAAAACTGTTCCAGTTGCATATCTAACATATGTGTGTCCTGGGTCATGATGTAAAATGGATATTTTACGGTGGGTCACCTTCAAGAAGTTTGAGAGCCCCCGCCCTACCTGTCTGCCCAGTGCCTGTGCCCGGCTCTGCTGGTTCTCTCTGGTTAGGGTTTCCGCCCGTTACATCAAGGGGAGAGAGACATCTCTTCTCATCAGAAGCTGGTCTGGAGCCAAAAAACAAGCAAACGAACAAAAAACCCAGGATCTATACATTTACATACAAGACACTGTGCGGGTGGGGAACTTTTAACTCTTTCTGACGTTATTTAAAATGTTCAATAAGTTGGCTTTCAGAACAGTAAAACTGAGAGCGGCAGGAGTTGGCACTGACTGTGGGCTGGAGCTGGGCTCCTCTTCCAACTTCTTTCCAAGCCCGAGTTTCCAGCTCAGTCTAGATTTGGGGAATATGACTGGTCAGCGGTTCTAGCATATGCCAGTGTAAAGGACTTTCTCAGAGCAGTTGACCATCATGTGGCTGAGCCCTTGACAACTCTGCAAACAGCAAGCTGCCCACCTGAGGATAGAGGTTTTACCAGCAAAACACAAATGGCCAGAGGGCCTCACATGCTTGGGGGAGGAGAGGGACGACAGCTGGAAATGGCCAGGCAGTGCGAAAGAAAAAACGCTGGTGCCCCTAACTAGAAAATTCTGTCAATCATGTGCTACAGAAACCATACAACAGAAGCTCTGCTAAAACCAAACACTGAAGTCAATCAATTCAATCGTTTTTGAGTGTTTTCTACAGATTCAGAGTGAGACAAGAATACAAATATATAGGAACGTGACTTGGCTTTAAAGAACTTTACATTTAGATGGGGGAGACAAAATGAAAATACCTGGAAACATTTACACACAAGTAAATACACTGCTGAGTGGGTAGAGGGACAAAAAGCAGGTGGGGCAAGGCAGGCAGGGGCCAGGCTGCATAGGAACTGTCCATCAGAGATGCAGGCAAGGGACGCCATGCACCTCCTCTGCTTCAGATGAGAATCAGCCAGGCATAGGTACTCTCAACCTCCAGGGGCAGCCCCATCCTGTCCCCAGGGACCCCTCTCTCTGACTGTACACCACAGACCAGAAGCCTGCAACCAGGGCCGGGCAATGCAGCATGATTGTATCACTGCCTGGAAACTGCAGCTGCAGCCTGTTAGCTTGCGGGAATGGCTTGGAGGCACAGCCTGCCCAAGGGGACAGAGGAAGGGGACCAATTCCAACTGCCTGCTAAGTGAGGGGGAAGGACCAGGAGCTGTGCCTGGCAGCAGGCCAGCTGGAGTCTGGGCAGCAAAGCTGGGTCTCTGCAGATGCTGTGGTGTCTGGGATGCAGCAAGAGCTGGCATGGAGAAAGAACCCAGCCCTGCACCCCGTGTCTTGGCCCCGGGCTTGTCAATCTGGCTTTAAAAAGGACAAAACAGCCCAGGACTCCTGGGTTTGAAGGGAGAGGACAAATAGGAAGCTTTAGGAGGAGAAGGCCTCTCTCCTCAAGAAGTATGACTAAAAGGTAGAAAAGTAAGGACGATGATTTCTCGTTCTGTTTTTGTGGCTGGGCTGCTGTCCTGGGGCTGCTGGGCATCCTTTAGAGTAAGCAGGGAGCAGGCCAACTGTCCAGGCGCAGGGAGAGCTCATGGCCTCAACACTGCCTTCCAGATCTCCACCCCCACAGGTCTGATGTCAGGTGAGTTCACAGAACGATGATCCAGGGAGGTAATCACACCAACAGACCTTTACTGAGCTCGTGCTGTGCAGGGAAAAGCCCTGCATGCTCTGCCTCTTCCAGCCCTGACAACCCCCACATGGGAGGCACCATTACCATTGCTCTCGCTCCACAGAGGAGGCCGGAGGCTTGGAGAGGTAAGTGACCTACCCACAACCACCCCAGCGCCAGGACTCCAGAGCCTTGGCTTTGCTAGCTTATCCTTCCTCACGTGGCGTCTGTGGCCTTCCAGCATGGCCCTTGCTACCCCTGGAGCAATTAGAACTGTGCTGACACTCAGAGTGTAGATCCTAACCAGCAGCCCCAGCATCTCCCAGAAGCTCGCGGAAAACGCAGACTCTCAGGCCCCATCCCAGCCCTGCTGCCTTGGAATCCACATGTTAACAAGGTCTCCAGGAGACCTGTGTGCATATAACCTCGTCCTCACACAATGGTGGCTCTTAGAGAGGACATCAGGATGGAGCCCTGCCCCATGCTCACTGCTCAATCACACCCCGGATGGTATTCTGAAAATAGGCATTCTAAAAAAGTTCCTAAAGTGATTTTGATACAAATCCCCAAATCCTGGCTATTCGAACTAGCATGTTAAAGGCAGCAAGGGAAGAAGAGAAATAGCTAAAAGGGACTGTATCCGAGTCCAGTGGGGCAGCCAGGCTCATTTTCAACTACAAGGGACCCCACGTGGAAGAAACACAACCTCCCTGAACCCGCACCAACCTCTGCTTGTTTCTCCAACACCTGCGGTTACTATTTGAAGGCAGATGAAATGAATACCCACCCTGGGGTACTGGGCATCACTCGGCATCACCAACTGGCCTGGTGACTCTGACAGGTAGAATGGCTCCTGGGGCTGATGTCACCTCTTGGTTTGATCATTAAGTCTTAAAACCCTCAACTGCCCACCCCTCCACTGCCATTTCTCCTGAAGCTCACCCACAGCAACTCTTCAGGATGAGATGGCTCACTGAGCGAGGACTCAAATATAAAGAAAAAAGCAGAATCACTGAGCCTGGGAGGAAGAATCCCTCCAACCCTACAGGCACAGTGAGACGAGGCTGCAGCCGGCCTCGGGGGACAGCACAGAGCCCAGTGACATGAGAACCAGGTCCCACAGAGGCCACAGCATTGCCACTCCTCAGGTGTGTGAGCTGAGGAAGCCCCGTCACCTCCCTGGGTGTCAGATGCCTCACCTGGGACAGGCAGCTTCCAGGCCCTCCAGTGCCAGAGCTCGCTCGCTGCACCATCTCCAGGGGCCCTGGTTTCTACCTGCTCAGCACTTGGCCCTGCTGAGGGGCCATGTGGGCAGTTCGTTTGGAATGTGCATCCCTACAGACCCCCTAAGCAGGCTGGCTGAAAGGAAACGATGTCCCTGGTCCCCATGGCCTGAGAAAGCCCCATGACAGGAGCACAGCCTGAACCAAGCCCGACAGTTTCTCTCCTTCTCTCCTGAGGAACTTACAAGCTCAGCTGGAGAAAACACACACATGAAATTAACATTTACAAAGACAGAAACAAGATGCAAAAATTAACATACAAGTGCATCTTGATTTAGATGCCATTACTAAAAAGTCTTTTATAAATTGAAGGAATTTTAGGTATGGAGCTATTTCAAGAAAAGTCACAGGAGATCTTATAGTATGCAAATAACCACTCTCTTATTTATCTGGTCAAAATTCTCCCCCCTCTTTGAATGAGTACAGACACACCCACCCATGGTGACGAGGAGATACGACCCAGAGTGAGTCAGAGCACGGGACAGGGTGCTCTGAGCGGGGTCTGCAGGGTCTATCATTAATGTGTCTTGGCAGAGAGTGCTACACAGGGCTCTAGAATGCAGGAGGAAACTGCACAGGCCAAGGGGGTCCAGCAAGCAGGTACCTCAGGTCTGGGTGAGAGTGGAGGGAGGGAAGAAAGAAGAAGGAGTGCCTGAACACATCGCAGATCTCCTTCAATTCCCACAGCCACCTGAGAAGGAAGGTCTTCTCCCCATTTCAGACAGGAAACCAAGTGCAGGGGGTGGTCACAGAGCTGGGAAGCACTGGAGTGAGCCTCTCCCCCAGTCCCACTCCTGGGAGGGCAGCCTCACCGCCCACACTACCCCACGACGAACAGACACCAGCACACAAGACACAGGACCCTGGCCTTCCAATGACCTTTTCTGTACAATTAAGCATGAAACCTCCTTTCTTCCTCTGGGTTCCTCCAGGCCCCATGTAGAAAGGACCTCTCAGCCAGACCTCATATTATCACAAACCTGAAGGACAATACCCACTTCTAGACACCAGGCATTAAAATCAGCGACTACAAGGTGGCATTTTGGCTGTCCACACACTACTGTGTGGGTCTTTGAAGGGCAACTCGTGGAAACCAACAAATGGCCCCATAAAACGGGGGTGGAGGAAGTCTAGATATTTAATTTAGCAATGCTGAAATAGCAAAAGATTAGGAAGAAAAACGGAGGCAGCCTCGACAGGTCCCTTGGGAGGAGGCCTACGTTTTAAGGCAGCTATTTATCAGACTCCTCAGAGCTCTTTCAAAATATAGATTCTTGATTTTTCATCCTAAACCTACTGAATGAATCTCTGGGTAAAGCCAGAAATCTTTCTTAACGTTCCCTGGGTGAGGCGGATAATGCACAGGCACTAGGCCCTCAAAACGACGGCCCAGCTTTGACTGACCTCTGCTCAAGTGGTCCAGACCCTGGTCTAGGCCAGTGCCCAAACAGACACCAAGAACAAAGCCCCAGGCTCTGGGACGGCTCTTAGTACACAGTCCCACTGACCGAGGGACCTGACCCAGGCCAGCTGCTACAGGTGGCAAACAGCAGATTCTGCCAGCACATACCCTTGGACACCTGGGGGACACGGTTTTGCCACCTTAAAGATTTCCAGGCAGGAGGGCAGCTCCTGGGCCTGTGCTGTGGCCACGAGAACCTGATTTTTAGAGCTGGATTACTGGACTGGAACAAGCCGGTGCATAAAATGTGGCTCTCCCCACATGTAAGAACTCCAAGTCTGAGAAAGAACCGCCCTGGCAGGAAGGGCATGTCATTGCCTGGTCCAAATCCTCCAAGATGGCCTGGCCACCAGGACCTCAGCTTACAGATGCTCCTGCTTCCCTTTCTTCACCTTCCTCACTTCGAACCCACAGAAAAAATGACAATCTTCAAAATGATGTAATCCTCAGTCAGCAAAGAGCTGAGGTCTCATTCCCGCAGTGGCTCACGATATCGTCTTCCCTCCACCCAGAACAGCTACAGTTCCTTCAGTCCACGTTCCCAAATGCTGAAAATCAGTTGCTAATCAATAGCCACACTCTCTGCAAAATGCATCCTACCTTCTGAAACAGACTCAGACTGAAAGGGATTCACTCAGCACTGCTATTTTTAAAAATGCAAATATGGTAGGAAACGGCAGCAAAAATAACACACCAGAGCCCTGATCCAAGGTTGATTCTTTCCTCAGGGGCCAAGTTCTCACTGAGGTAGGGGTGGAGTGCAGAGAGAGCAGGGTGGCTAATCTTCCCATGGAGCTGTGTTGGTATCACACCTGTGAGCTCCGAGTGGAGAAGACCGTACAGGCTCCCCCATACCACTTCCCGGACACACAGCTGAGCCACCCTGCAGGCAGGCAAAGGAATCCACACCAGAGGGGCGGGCAGGTTTCACGACCCTCCCCGGAATGACCACATCAGAACAACGTTGGTTCTCTACTGTCCTCAATTCCAAAACTACATCTTTCCAAGACAAACTACGGTGGGTGCTACAAACATTTCTTTTTCCCAGGGAAGCAGGAGCTTGGTAAAGGCACAGGAAGCCAAGGATGAAGAGACACAACACTCCCAGGATCAAAAGCAAGCTGTGGTCTTGCATCACTCAGTGATGATCCTGACAGCCAGATGGTCCCAAACTGCTGACAGCCTTCCAAATCGACTGGATCCACAAGTTCATGTCACACCAGAGAGAGCCCCACAGACAGGCTGACCTCGCTGGGGGTCAGCAAACATGGCCTTGTCACTCCCCAGTGCCAACCTTGACAGTCACATCTTCCTTTCCTCAGCCCCCCACTATGTCACTAGCATTAGGTCAGGGCAGAATCAGGTAACTTGCCTTCTGAGCAAAGATTTCTAACAAAATTAAGCACAAACATTTAGCAGCTCATTTCTGGGCTGAGTTTATGATAACTGGCATGGCCAGGAGAGTGGAAAGGACTCACCACCACCCACTGGAAAGAGAGAAGACAAGAAAATACCTATTGGTACTATAGACTTGTCTCCAACAGGTTCTTGGGTCCTCTAAGAGAAAATGGGAAATAATCACAGCTACAACAAGTTCTCCATAGTTGAACCTAACTGTATGAAAATACTGCAAAATGAAGTAACAGTCTGCCCTCAGTTTGTGGCTGTACTACCACGCTCTCTAGAGACTGAAACACCAGCATCATCCTTATCTAAACCATCAGAGCAAGAAACATGATTTGAGCGATTATTTTCTCTTCTCCCCAAGTATGGTAGTAATTAGCACCCTTGAAATGCATCAATGCAGTACAATGGATGCATTGGGGCATCAGAACACCTGGTTGAGAAGGGCTGGAGACCTTCGGGATATGCGTTACACCTTTTATGGAATAAATATCTCAGCTTTCCTATCTCTCCTATCTGGGCTGGCTCTATTTCCCTTGATCCCTGGGCCCTACAAGCTGGCCAACAGGTTGCTGGACTGGAACTCTGAAGAACCAGAAGGTTAACACCAGATTGGTGTCTGAAGAATCCTTTCCATCTCCAGTAGGTTCTATCCAGATGTCCTCCAGGACCACCAATCCTAAGCGGAGGATGACGGGGACAGATCAAGACGTCTCAAGGGCTCTGCTATAGTCCTTCCTTTAAGGGCCAACCAAGCCACATGAGAGTTAAGGTGGTGATGGTTTTGAGATCTGTCTATGTGTAACAAGCCATGGGAAGCACCAGGACATGTCGGCATGTGGTAAGTAATCAAAAATGTTAGTTCTCTTGCCTCCTATACTCTCCCACCTCCTTAACGCTGTCTCAACTACTTCAGAGTTTACTGCCTCATCAGTAGTTTGAATTGTCCTAAAACAGCAGATGATGTACAGAAGCTATTAAATGAACTACACAGGGAGAGGGTGTGACAGAAGGCATCTAACATTAACCTGGCTTTTCTCAGCCCGAGCTCCAGTCCTGCCTCTTCTCTATCAGGGACTCAGCAGGGACAGAGCCTGCCCTGTAGAAACATCTGGGCTCCCAATGATTTGCTTCCTTTGACATTTAGTATATGCTGCTCACTTGATTGGACTGTAGACCATCCATCCATCCATTCATTCATTCATTCATTCAACAAACTAAATACCTACTAGGATGCCAGACACTGTGTCTACTGCTAATGAAACATCAGGAAACATGAGAAACTCAGCTGTACAGAGCCAAGAGACAGGTGGGGAGGGCAGGCAGTTCATAAGCCATTACAGATTGATGAGGGCCAGCCTAGGGGGAGTGTGAGCTGCCACAGGAACAGTCATGGCTTTTACATTTGCCCCAGACAGCTGCACTCAAGTCTTTGCTCAGATGTCACCTCCTCAGAAAGGCCGTCTCTGACCGCCCCATCCAGAATTACTCCATCTCATTCACTATCCCTCTCCCCCATTTTATTTTTCTCACAGTACTTGCCATTCCCTGCATCTGTTACTGTCTGCCCCATTAGAATGTGAACCCCACGAGAGCAGGCACTGCTCACCACCGTGTCCCCAGCACAGTGCCTGGAAGGTGGTTAAATATACACTGGATGAAAGGGTGCACTGAGGAGTTGCTAAAGAGATGCTGGGAGAGCCACAGGAATAGAAACAAGTGTCAGCAAACAAGTGGTCAGCAATGTCCATGCTGCTAAGAGATCCAGGGCTATGGCAACCTGGGCTCAGAGGTCCCAGGGGGTGGTGTAGGCAGAAGCCTCACTGGAGGGCACTGGAAAAACACTGGAGGGTGGCAGCTCCCTCAGGAATTATGACTGAAAGGAGAAAAAAGGAGGACATAGGTGGAGGGGATGTGGGTTAAGGAAGGGCCTCTTTTTAAGACATTAAAAATAGGGTCAGGCATGATCTCACTCATATGTGGAATATAAACTAACACACGGACAGAGAGAACTGGTTGGTGATTACCAGGGGGAAAGGGGATGGGGGGTGGGCACAAGGGGTGAAGGGATGCATCCATATGGTGACGGACAAATAATAATGTACAACTAAAATCCCACAATGTTATAAACTATTAAGACATCAATAAAAATGAAAATAAATAAAATTTAAAAATAGGGTCAGGCTAGAAGCTGCTGAGGGAGAGCTGGAGGATCCAGGCCTGAGAAGCAACCCAAGAGGCGGCCTACAGCACAGTGTCTATGAAGGAACCAGAGCTCAGACACCTCCATGCTGAGGATCTCAGTTCAGAAACTCCACTACCTCTAGAACGTTGGGTTTTCCAAACAGCAAGCCCGGAGTCTGTTACCCAAGCGACCTCTGCTGCCTTCTCTTGGTGGCAAGTAGCACCGAAGGGCTTCTGCTTCTGCTCCCACCTGCACCTTGCCTTAGCCTCAAATGTTTGTGAGCAGCCAGTTCCCAGCAAAAGACCCTCTAGAGGTTGGCAGCCACCCCTTTATATACGAACTGCCCCCCAACCAGTCCACTGGCTGCTCAACAGCACGGGTCCCATCACACCTCTTTATCTCTGGTGGCTGGCACAGCGCTTGCACGTGGTGGGCATATAAGTATTTGCACACTACCTATGGTCATTATCCTGGCCAACAGCTCAGCTCCCAAACCCCACCACCAGCTGCCTCTTGGTCTAACACTACAGTTCTGATGGGTGTCCACAGGCACAGGGATTGTGTATGGTGGTGCTCAGGGCTCATAGGTCGGTACCTTTTCCAGGGTCTTGGAGGGTGGGATTGAGAACAATCAGCAGGCTAGAGAATGGGGAGATGCCCACCCTTCTTTGCTCCTTGTCACCGTGAGGTACTTCCTTTATTGTGAGCTTTAAGACTAGGCTTACACAATAGTGGCTTTTATTAAACTCGGTCTTTTTTGGAAGGGGTGGGAAGAGAGGCAAGGAAAAGGAGCGTGTGTGTGTGGGGGGGGGGGGTGAAGAAACCCATTGACTACATAGTCCTTTCTTGATTCTCAGAAGAGTTATATAAAAAATTGGGTAATGAAAAAAATGGGAGGGGGGATTACCAATAGCTTCAAAACACAAATGTTAGCACCCTTAAAAAAAAAATTCACAGCTTTCCATTGCTTGAAATCTGAAGGTTGAATTCCAGGAATTCAGGTAGAATTGCAGTTTAGGAAACAGACTTTAAAATATTAATACCTCAACCTTTACTCTTAACACTGCAAGTTCAACTTGATGCTCGCAAAGCCAAGGGAAATACCACAACTTCTGGAGGCTCGGAATAGAGCCAAAAGAAATCTTAGGAGGTTCTTGTCTGCCTAGATGCTATGACACAACCTACACGCTATCCTAAGGTATTTGTGTATAGGTGAGCCAATTTTTCATTTAACTAAGGGCTGAATACAAAGTGCGGGGACTGGTATTATGATAGAGGATCCATGGAAACAGATTTGGGGTAGGAAGTCCAGCAGTTAGGAAAACTTTCTTCTCTACTATCTATCCTCACATTTTGCCAGATGTAGAACAGACACGGGTAGGAATTAAAACTTCCATTATTTGCAGAAGGGTGCCAGATAACCACCCCTCCTGGTCCCAGATCACCATAAGAAAGACATCCCTGCTCTGGTCTCAGAAATCCATCTTAATCCAGGAGCACAAAATTCTCTTTGCAACTGAGTCTGGCAGGGACTGATTCAGTTACCCTTCTTTAATAGAGACTGTACTAATGTAGGCCGAAGCCTCCAAGGGAAAAGGTGGGGCACAAAGGGTGTTCACCCAGAGCAGCAGGGGAATCAGCACCAGCAGAGGGAAGACATCCAGTCCTGTAGGTCAGCACTAGGGACAACACAACCCATTCTGTTTCCATACCTGAGCGGTTTGGGACACAAACTCATTTTATGAGGTGTCAGTGACAAGCCGGCCACTGTGTACAGGATGGCCCCCGGCAAACACAATGGGCAGGCTGGAGCCCACGGAGGCCGTGCAACCTGGGAAAGTTGCAAACCCTCTCCGGGGCCAAAGTTTTAAAATGCCTACTAAGGAGCACACACTGGACTCTGAAACACATTGCTAGGCACATGCATTGGAGAAAAAGAACTGCACAGGTGACCGTAATCTGGTAGCCAACAATCGTGCTGTTTGGGGAGAACAAGCAAGTGCTACCTGGAAAGGTGAGGCAGTCTTTCTATGCCGTTTTGAATCAGTCAGCCTTTCAACAATATTAAGTCCAGTTTTGATTATTACATTAACAAAACGTAGAGAAATTTGAGAAGATTCAGAGCAGTGCTAGAAACAGGACCTATGAGGAAAGAGGGAAACAGAGTCTAGGATAGAAAAGGGAAGTCCAGGACTGTGATTTCTGTCTTCAAGTCTATAACTTTCATGAGAATGCTGAACAATTCTAAATGTCTGTGGAGAATTTAAATTAATATAGGGGGTGGGTGGGCAAAAGGAAGAAACCCTCCAAAAAGGGAAATACCTTCCTAAAAGGGCTTCTTGAGTGTAGAGCTGCATATTTTTAAAGACCCTTAAGGAAACAAGACACTTCTCTGTCCCTCCTGGATCAGATCTGCACGAGCCACATTTGGCTACTGAGCACTTGAAAGGCGAGCAGGTCTGAACTGAGATGTGCTATAACACAGACAGGACCTCAAAGACTTAGTATGAAGAACGTAAACTACCTCATTAATATTTTTTATATTCGTTACTTGTTAAAATGATATCTTGGATCTATACTAGCTGAAATAAAATATATTGAAATTAACTCCACCTGTTCCTTTTCACTTTTTTAATGCGGCCACTAAAAAATCTTAAATTACAGATGTGGCTCATATTCTATTTCTACTGAACAGTGTTAGTTTAAACCAGTAAATTCTTAAAAAAAAAAAAATCGAATACCAAAAGGCATAACACCACACAAACAAGCAGTCCTGTCTTGATGTCTCAATAGTGCTCCCTTGAAGCAACCACTTGCTAATTTCTTAGCGGTCTGAATATTGACCCATATATATGAACAGTATGCTTGCACCTCTAATTCTTAATTTATTCATTGTAGACATTATCTATTGACTTCATGTTTCTTCCCTCTTCCCCTGACAATGATAATTTTGTCAAATATCTATCCATAACTTTTCCAAACGTGCTCAAATAATTGCATCAGGTGCTTTCTGGGCTTTGTCCCTTTTTCTTGGAGCTCTCCCTCCTGCAGAATTCCACCTTGCATCCCCAGTATGGACTTTCTTTGCCGCCTGCCTGTGTGGAATCTCGTTTCCTGAATCCCAGAAAACTCCCTTGTTTTGGTGAAGCACACCTCCCACCAGATTCCTGTGACAGAAAGGGTCCCTGGAGGCACATGTTTTTTTCAGTCCTTGCATGCCTGAAAAGAAGTACCTGACAGGTAGTTTGGCTGGATTTGGAATTCCCTCGGAATGTTGATGCTCTATGGTCTTCCAACCTGAGGACCTCCGCCGTAACTGGCGTGTTTCCTGTTTATATTCACCGTGATCCAGGTGGGTTTATTTCTACCACCTTTAGGGCTTTCTATCTACCATACTTTTCCTTTGCTCTCTTTTTTCTAGAGGAATGACCTAGTTTTCCTAATTCTGAATATTTTTGCTTTATTGGTTTGAAAGCTATCCTATTTCTATTCTTTTAGTGATTACCCTTAACATTTTAATATGTCTACTTGTCTCAGAGAGTCTAAAGCAAATCAAGATCCCTCCTACTCTCCCCAAACAGTTCAAAGATCGTAGAATGTGTTCATTCAAGTCATCCCCGCTCTCATTTCCATTTATTGTCAGGATTGTAGTTTTTAATTCTTCTCAAATTAGTAATGGTCACTGTTTTATGTTAGTGCTTATTTAGATCTAACCACACATTTCTGATGTCTTTGTACACCATTCCTTTTTGTCTCTCTCCCTCCTGGGTTTAGTTTCCTTCTTTCTGAAGTACAGTGAAAGTCTGTTAAGAGAATAAACTCAGTTTTTCCTTCCTGTGAAAATGCCTTTATTTTATTCTAATGAATGATAAGCTAGTTACTGAAAACTAAGCCAACAACTTATTTTCCTTAGCACACTGAAGATTTTATTCCATTGTGGTCTGGCCTCTACTGTTACTACTTAAACATTTGGTGAGTTTCACTGTTGAACCTTGGGAGTAATCTGTCTTTTTCTCTCAAGCTGCTTTTAAGATGTTATTTTTCCCTTTGGGAACTCCCATTAGGTTGGGCCCTCTCATCCTATCCTCTGCACTTATTACTTCTCTTCCTTATATGCCATCTCTTCATCTTTCTGTGCTGAATTCTACTTAACTTCTTCAGATCCTATTTTAGAGTTCATATAATTCTCTCTTGTGGTGTGTCTATTTTGCTATTTATCATTTCCACTGGGTTTTAAATTCAATGACTAGAGTTTTCATTCTAGAGGTTTTATTTGGTTCTTTTAAAAAATAGCCCTTTTTAAACATATTTGTGTTTTATTCTTTCCTTTGATTTCTATTCTTTCTTTTGCCCTTCAATCACTTTAAACATTTATATTATAATCTATTCTATAATCTGAAGGTTTTAAATGTTGGAAATCCTCTTGTTGTGACGGCTGACTCTTGCTTATAATTTCTGCATGTTTAGTAATTTCCTAGCATGAGGTCATCATTTGTAGAAACCATAAGATTCCAAGTGGCCAGCATTGTGGAAGGGTCGTCCTACAAAAGTTTTGCTTTTCCTTTTGCAAGGTGCTCCGGGAGTATCACTAGCCTGGTGCTAGTTTGGGGATTCCCGAAACACATGGGAATTATAAATACGCACTTCAAACTTGGATGTTTCAATTGCTCACAGGAGACTTCTCCCCAAACCTTAGAGTGTGGGGCAATGATAAACTTCCTCGCCATTTCTCTGGCCCCATGGGGGACATTTTCTCCCTCTCTTTTATCCCTTTTACCAGGGAATAGCCCTTTGAGGGAATTTCTATTTCAATTCTATACTTTACATGCTCCTTAAAATCCAAACTTCCATTATTATTAGGATCTGTTTTAGGGTTCAATAAATGCCCCCCAGAACTGCCACGACATCAGCAGGACTAGTCTGCTCTGGCTTCAAGTTCCCTCTTTGATTTTGGTTTCTTGCTACCCCCCTTTCTTTCTCACAAGCTCAGCTCTATATTTAAAATCTTTCTGTTACACTTTTTATAGCATTTCTAAGTGATTGTAGTAGGAGTGGTTCTACATGTGCTCGATCTACCATGCTAGATTGGAAATCCACTCTACTGCCTCCTGGCTTCCTATGAGGTTGAAAAGCTGATGCATCTTCATTCCCAATCATTAGTCTGTTTTCTCTTTTTGGAAGCTTTATCCCCGGTGTTCTGGAATTAGATAATATGCCAGTTAGGACTTTTTCCATTCACCATTCTGGAACCTTGTGATCAATTCTGGAAGCACTTCTGATTTCTCTGATACAATTCTGTCCTTCATTTTCCCTTCCTCTCTTTATAGATCTCCTAAAGTCAGATGTTTTTATTCTATTTCCTGGGAGTCTTTGTCAACTCTTTTTTTTTTTACCCTAATATTAAGTTTTTAACTTTCAAGAACTCTTTGTCTAATTTTTATAGCATCCTGTTTTATTTCATCAATAAAATAATGACTCTTACTTCTCTGAGGATATCCACTGTATGTTTTGAGGGTTTCTTCTGTTTGTGGTACCAATTCTGTTTCCTCTGATACATGTTTCTCTTTGCTTGTTCTAGCCTCTATCCTTCATGTTGGGAACTTTCTGAAAATGTTCAGCGATCTTTGGCTGTCCATTCCTATTTAAAAATGAGTCATCAGGAGATCTTTGTGGTGATGAAACAGTCCTTTGATTGTTGTGCTGGTTACATGAAACCACACGTGATAAAATGGCACAAAATTTACACAAACATTGTGTACCAATGTCAATTTCTGTGGTTGTCTGTGGTTATGTAAGACGAAACCATTGGGGGAAACTGGATGAAGGGTGTAGGAGACCTCTCTGTACCATTTTTGCAACTTTCTGTGAATCTATTATTTCAAAATAAAAAGTAAAAAAAAAGTTGAGGCAATAAAAAGATGGAAGCTTTGAGAACACAAGCAAGGCTTGCACTAGTACAAATCACATTAGCTGGGGTAGAATCTAGCTTTTGCTTTGAAGGACTGCCAAATGTCAGGAACTGCAGGTCTGTCTCTGACACTGTTCATTTTTTCCAGAGAGGACTCCTCCAATCCCACACCTCACGCCTCATCTCAGCACTCTGGGAGCAGGCAGGGGCACGGCTGGGATTTCCCCTTCGAGTGTACAGATTTTCATAAATCCCTCTTTCAGGGAAGTGTTATGCTGCCCTTTGCTATGCCTGAGGTACCTCAAATCCAGAGTCTCTCTGGTTTGATTGCTCCACAGCACAAACCTCTGCTCTCTCTTGCAGGCAGAGGGGATGAGAATTCTCTGGTTTGTACAAGTGGAGAGGTAACTTGGAGAGTTTAATTTCTCCGTATACAGACTCTGAACTAATTCCTCTGTCTTCAGGCCCAAACCTCACTCCTGCCTTGAGCGACACCGGTGCCTCCTACTCCTGGCTTTCCACAGTGTTTCTCCTTGGTCTCTCTGCAGGCACCAACATTTCGGCTTCCTCTGCTCAGTCTTCACTCACCTTCCATCCTCCAAAACCTGAAATTGTTTGTCTATTGTCTTCTCTCCCATTCTTTGTTCTTGTGGGTTTATACATTTTAAAAAGTCTTTTACTGTCATTTTAGAAGGGTTTCTGGAGAAAGTGGAAATAAACGAATGTGTCCAATCTACCACGTTTACCTCAAGTATGCCAACCAGAGATCTTTAACCTTAATCTTGCGAAGTACTTACATAAAACCACAGGACATATTTGAAGACGGAGAGATGATAAGAGGTCAACAAAAACAAGAAATAACAAATTCAAAAATTAGAAATCCTTAGTTTTGACATTCACCTACTTAATTTAGAGACCAGTTCATCTTTGAAGGGTTCTTCCAGTACTGCAATTCTAAGATTCGAAATGGTGGGAAGAGAAAAGAAAGTACAACTCCATTAGAAACTCCCCAATCATCTGAAAGGGCCACCTATCTGCTCCTACAAATGGCCTTTTGTCTCAAATGTCAAAGAAACTTTAAATTCCATAGATTGCTGTGATTCAACCATGATGGTTAGAACTGATCCAGGACAAAGTTGGGCTCTGGGTGGAAGAAACTGTCAGTGTTATGTGGCAGGCGTGGGTAATCAACACTTTACACACTTACAAAATTAAATTAGATTCTTAAATGCTAAACTAAAAACAATCACTGAGAAAGTCACAAAACATAAATAGCAGCCCATGTGCCCCTCAGCAGACAGCCACCCTGCTTAAGGGTAGAGGATCTGTGAAGTAACAGTAGCCAAGACACACTCAGAAAGCTCAGGGCCTCTATTACCAGGCACTGTTTGTCACACACAAGGCATCCTCTACGCACTACGCATCTCAGCATAACCATGCCTTAAACCTACAAAATGGCTACAGAAACGACTCAGTTACCAAAGTACATTCATGTCAAGCAAAAAACATTTCATCATCTACTGCATAAGAAATATTATAGCCCATACAAGAGAGCCAAAAAAATAGATGGTATGGTCTCTCCTTTGAAAAACTTCGTCACTGGCATACTATGCATAGTTCATGTGACTGGTATTTGAAAGCTTGCCCTACTGTCCAAGGAGCCCTATTTAGCAACCCCTTTCTTATTGCAGGGTAACTGTGGAGCTCCAGATGTAAAACAATTAGAACTTTGTTCTTAGAAAGATTTAGAACTTAAAGCCCTTTCAGTTTATAAGGGTCTCAAATCCCCTAGAGCATATTTAAATAGGAAAGGAGGTTAAATCCCCACGAAAGGCAGGACACCAAGGACACAGAAAGGGCACCTACCACAGGAGGGGCCCACCTGCCAGACTCTAAAGGACAGAGAGAAGACCCAAATGCAGGGTCTAACAGGCAACTCAACAAATAACCCAATTTAAAAAATGGGCAAAGGATTTATCTGAATAGACATTTTTCCAAAGAAGACACAGTCATGTGCCGCATAATGACGTTTCAGTCAACGAAGGACTGCATATATGATGGTCCGCATATATGACAGTAGTCCCATGAGATTGGTAGCATATAGCCTAGGTGTGTAGTAGCCTATACCATCTAGGTTTGTGTAAGTGCACCCTATGGTGTTCACACAATGATGAAATCCCCTAACGCATTTCTGAGAACATATTTCCACTGTTAAGCAATGCATGACTATATACAAATGACTAAGAAGCACACAAAAAAGACGCTCAACATCGTTAGTCATTAGGGAAATGCACATCAGATCACAATGCGACACCACTTCATACCCACTAGGATGGCTATAATCAAAAGACTGACAATAGTGAGTGTTGGTGAGGATGTGGAGAAATAGGAACTCTCCTGCATTGCTGGTGGGAAAGTGCAGCCACTTTGGAAAACAGTTTGGCAGTTGTTCAAAAGGTTAAACACAGAGTTACCGTATGACCCAGAAATTCTACTCCTGGGTATAATACTCAAGAGAACTGAAAATATATGTCCACACAAAAACTTGTACATGAATGTTCACAGCAGCATTATTCAAAAAAGCCACAAAGTGGAAACTCAAGTGTCCATTGACTGATGAACGGATAAACAAAATGTGGCACAGTCATACAGTGGAACATTACCTGGCCATAAATAGGAATGAAGTACTGACATGTGCTACAACATGAAGGAAACTTGAAAACACACTCAGTGAAAGAAGCCAGACACAAAAGGCCACATATGATATGTTTCCATTTATATGAAATGTCCAGAATAGGCAAACCCACAGAGACAGAAAGTGGTGACCAGGGGCTGAGAGGAGGGGGAACGCAGTGTGACTGCTAATGGGTACTGTACAGGGTTTCTTTTTGGGGTGACGAAAGTATTCTAACTTTAGATAAGTGATGATGGGTGTATAAATCTTTGAATATACTAAAAACCATGCGAATTATATCTCAATAAAACTTTTTTTTTTAAAGGCAAGTCAGGTTAAGCTGTAATTAGTGACTCTGCCTGGTTCTATGGTCTTGAGGAGGAAGTTTTCTTGGGTATGTCTCCTGAGTCATAGCATAAATCCTCTAAATGCTCTATATTACAGATTTTATTTTTAAGGTCAAATACCAGGACCTGTCTCCACTATAACTAAATCACCAGAAAACTAAAACCGGCATTACTTACACCCTCTACTTCTACTCTCAGAAATTAGATGGGTGTCCTTCTGTGGACGTTTCTTTCCTTAAGTCTTAGTGTCTTTGTCCATTTGTGGCTTCCATCAACCTCAAACTCAACCACTGAGCCTCTCAGGGCCTTAGCTCCTAGACTATAAGATAAGGGGGTCAAACCAAATCATCCCTTCCAGTCCCAGCACCACAGGCCTTCATACACCCTAAAACCTAGTATACAGCCAATACCAATCATCTCAGGGGCTCAGTCAAAGACCCCACCTACACTGAACACTTGATAACTGAAAACTCCCTCATACTCCAACGTTACCAGCACAGAAGGGGAAAGCTTGAGGTGTGAGGGTCTATGGGAGAGATGGAGAGGATGGAAGCCCCAACATGTAGGAAACACACTCCTACCTCAGGAAGCACCGT
The DNA here is from genome assembly GCA_031878705.1 of Tapirus indicus. Lineage (NCBI taxonomy): Eukaryota > Metazoa > Chordata > Mammalia > Perissodactyla > Tapiridae > Tapirus > Tapirus indicus. The sequence goes on from CM062932.1 coordinate 55,176,185, forward strand.
AAAGGACACAGTCACAGTCCCACTACGAGCTGTGTCATCTGAGAAATGCCTCAATGGAGCCACAGGAAAGAGACAGGGATTCTGAGCATTGATTCAGATAACGCCTCACCCTGGGGAAAGGAAACAAAGCCCACGTCACACGGCCAGTCTGCACTGGGGTTGTGGAGGGTCCTTTTAGAGTTCAGCTTTTGCTCCTGCAGGGAGTTCCAGGGGTAGTCCCGGCCTGAAGCCTTACACCTAGTGAGCAATTCCAACTGGGGCAAAATGCCAAGAGTGGAGCTGAAAGGCACTTAAAATGTTTCTGGGAATGCTTTTTCACTTAAGCTTTTAAAAAAAAACTGTCTTCCCCCCCACAAAGGTCTTTTGATTCAAATATCTTGGTGAGTCCCTCCACCCCCATCAGTGGCATCCTCTGGCTACTGAGAAAACCCTGCCCTAATGGAGAGGCTCAGGAGCAGGCACCAAGGAATAACGGCTGATCCTTGCTATCCCCGACAGCAGAGCTGGTCTCCCCATGAAGTGCACCAAAATAAATCCTGCTCAACAGTCTGGGACGAAGGGCAACACTTCAGAGAGGAAAAAGAAGGGAAGTGACATGCAGGGATGGCACTGAGGGGCAGGACACACTAAATCAGTGGCTCAATGCCACAAAGCTAAGAAAGAGGAAGGCAGAATCCTGGCCAGGTTGGCCTGAATCCAAAGCTGTGACCTGGCAAGTGCAGCACAGTTGTATGGAAAGTTACTATTTATGTTAAAAAAAAAGAAAAAAATATATATATACACATACATATAGATAGATATACATATATATATATATACACACATATATACACACATACACACACCCCACATACATGTTAGAATATACACAGAATATAATAGATTGTATCTGTTGATAGTGGCAGTCTCTGGGGAGTAGAAACGGTAGAAAGGAGACAAACATTTCACTACGTACTCTTTAAACCTTTTGAATGTTGTGCCATCGGTATATATCATCTGTGTAAATATACACAGATACACACATATTAAGATTGAGATTTAAAGTCAGTCTATGGGGCAAACAAGCTAATTGGCAATATTTCCCCCTAGACCTGCAATCATATTTACTGTGTAGGCTTCCAAACATGATGGGGGACTGGAGCAGAGCTAAATTATTCCCCAGTGAGTGGTAACTACTGGTCAGCGATATGCTGAGTGCTGCTCAAAGGAGATCTCATCCAATTCCCAACAACCGCACAAGATTCTGTCTACTTGTCTAGCATGGACACTGAGCAACCGCAGGTCTACATGCCGACTCTAAGCCCCGTGTCTGAATTACCTCCTGCCTCCTCTGGCTTACTTAACACCCCCTAGTCCAACCCTCTGGGGAATGTATGCCTTGAACTGAAGGCACAACAGACAGGCCTGCCTGTCCTGCAGAGCTCAGGGACACCTCCTGGCACAAGAAAGGCTTATTTGCTGGTGACAGCAGAGTACAGTCAGAAAAATGCCAGGTCAGCTGACCTGAGTCCTCTAGATGCTGCCAACTAGCTGGGCACTCTGCATGTGTCACAAAAAAAATCTCACCAGCATGCTGGGAAAATAGGCATTCTGAAATGGAAGTGTAAATGTGTACCACTTTTGGGGATGACAATTTGGTAAAATGAATCAAAAGTCTTAAAAATGTATTCCTATCCCTTGACCCAGTAATTCCATTTAGGAATTTATCCTAAGAAACTTAAAGATGTAGACAAAGATATAAAAAAAAGTATAAGATGTTAGTCCCATTACTTAAAACTGTGACAACCTGCACACAATTTAGCTGGTCAAAAGAGGAGACTGGGGGGCCAGCCCCATGATGTAGTGGTAAGTTCTGCATGCTCTGCTTTGGCAGCCCAGGTTCTTGGGTTCAGATCCCAGGCACGGACCTACACCACTCATCAGCCATACTGTGGCAACAACTCACATACAAAAGAGAGGAGAACTGGCATGGATGTTAGCTCAGGGTGAATCTTCCTCAAGCCAAAAAAAGAGGAAGATTAGTGACAGATGTTAGCTTAGGGTGAATCTTCCTCAGCAAATAAAAAAAAGGGAGATTGGTTAAAGAAACTTGGGTTCATCCACCTGATGGAATTATGTGCATTCATTAAAAATCACGCTGTCAAAATTTTTTTTGAAATAGGAAGAAATGTTACAACATGGCAACACCTCCACCTATGAGCATTCAACTTACTAACACTGCAGACAGGACCAAAGCCACGTTCCAGAAAAAGAGCAGTCCTACGTGGCCTTTCTCATTGGGCCTGTATTTAGTCTGTGTGTGTTTCACAAACATTAACCCTGTCACATCTGAGAAGAGCAAAGGTGGTGGTCACTAAAGCTGCTGATAAGGGAAGGAATTTCACTATGAAGGCCCCCAAAGAACAGATGACAACAGAGAGAAAGCAGAAAGAACAGGATGAACACTTCGAGAGTACACGGGATGAGCTGATCAACCGTAGAAATGATCCTGAAGGGCTGAGCGTATCTCTGCGAGGCGCTGACAGTGGTGCACCTTTGCAAGGGAGAGTGAAGTGAGGGCCGAGCTGCAAGGACTGCGCACCACCTGAACCTGAAGCCCACTGCTGGTCAAGCAGAAGGCTTGGAATGGAGACCCTAAAGCCAAAGCAAAGTAAAACTGGCAAAGAAGTTTTTGTTACTGGTGTTCTTTGTTTTTAAAATACAATGCAGGAACGAATGCTTAGGTTTGAGCCCATGAGAATCAGTGTACCATCAAAGCAAGAGAAGATGTCAAGCAGCTCCTGAGGAGTTTCCCAGGATACCGGCAAAGGTTGTCATGGAGGGTCACCTGCCCAACAACAAATCTGACAGGTTTTCAATGCAGATGACACAGTCTGTCATGGGAAAAATGCCTTCTAGAACACTGATCAACAAAGAGGAGAAGACTGTGTCTGGATTTAAGCTGCCACTACTCAGTGGAAATACACAGGGGTACCACAAACCTGAACCTCTCTTGGACACCTGCAAACAGTCTTTGGGAACCTAACCTGTTTCTAAGTTTGTTAAGTGGGGGGGTGGTGGTTAAAGTTAGCACAGTATGTATTTTTGTAAACAGAAATATTTATATGCTCACAAAAGACTAGAATGACCATCCACTGAAATAATAAAAAGCAGTGAGTGGTGGAATTAGGTGACTTTTTAAAACCTATTTTTTGCATGTTCTTGCATTTTTTGTATTAAGTACGTATAAGTAACTTAATGTAATCAGAAAAAAATTGCAGCTTTTTTGCAATCAGGAAAAAAAGCTATAAATATAAGACAAATAAAAGAATAATCCCACCAGTTTTTCTTCAGTGTTGGAGTATCAGAGACTGAACAACAGGCCATTAAGCCTGAGGACTTTCCTCACTTCCCTGACCCTTGGGCCCCGCACCCCCACACCTCCTTCCTCACTCTGCATTCACCTGTTCACCTGCTGCCACTCTGGCTGCCAGCCACCACCCCTCTACTCGAGTGCTCTCCACAGCCACACATCACCTCTGGACTCTCTTTTACAGAGCATCTTGCTTGACCCCTTCCCTCTGGCATCAAAAGCTGTTGAACAAAATTCTTCAGAAAGAAAACTCTTAGAGCAGAGGATGAAGTGTGAATTAGATAAAGAGAAAGATCAATTACAAGGGTTTTTTCCAACATTCAAAAGGCAGTTATGCTAAATGCAATGTAATATCGTGGATTGGATCCCGGAAGAGAAAAAGGACATTTGTGGAAAACTAATCCAAATAAAAGTGTGTAGTTTAGTCAATAGTATGGAAACAATATTAATTTCTCACTTTTGACAAATATACTGTTACTTAAAACGCTAACATTAGGGGAAGTTAGGTGAAGGGTATACTGGCAACTCCATGTAAGATCTTTGCAACTTTTCTGTAAATTTAAAAAGTGTTTATTTTAAAAATGCAATTATAAGGGCATAAACTAGGCCAACAATAAGAAGAAAAGAGAGATGGAGGACAGATTGACTACACATTTCCAAGGAAGGTATCTCTCTTCACACGGATGATTCCAGGCATCTAAGACAGTGTGTCCGAAACTGAGTGGCCCACACTTCTCTGTCCGCACTGCTATTACTGACAAGACTACCACCCGGTCCTGCGCTCAAGTAGCCTGAGACTCTGCCATGCGCCCCCTCACTTGCACATTGGGGGACCATGTATCTACAGTGAACATCTATTATTTTTATGAACGGGTATCGTTTAATTGGGACAGAGTTTCAGTTGGGGAAGATGAAAAGTTCTGGAGATAGATGGTGGTGATAGTTACACTGCAACAGGAACACACTTAATGCCACTGAACTGTACACTTAAAATGGTTAAAATGATAAATTTTGTGCTATGTATATTTTACTACAATAAAAAACAAAAAACGTAATGATCATCTGAAAGCCCTGGGGATGCCAAAACCCATGGTTCCAGCCCTGTCAGTGTTACACACGCTTTACTTGTTACCCCCAAATGCCCTTCATGGCTTTGTGCCTGCCACCCTGTCTGAGAAACCTTCCCCAACCACTTCATCTACCCCTCTATCCCCACCACTCTAATTCAAAGCTTTATTACTGCTCGCTCAGTTTCAAGAGAGTCTTAATTTTACTCGGGAGTTGAGTCCCAAGGTCAAACTGAGCAAGATTACCCTTGAAAGATCCCTTAAAATTATCACTAAGTCCAAAACAGCAGTTTTCCCTCTGGCATTGGAGTAGGTCACTGCTTCATCCACCGAATACTGGATGAAGTTGTTGGTTCAAACTTAGGGGCCATTTTGTATGAAAAATCAGTAGTTTCAACACTCCACACCATGCATATATTTGTGATGTCATGAAAATTAGATGCACAAAAGATACAACTCGCCTGCATTGTAAAAGCCTCCTAACCGGTTTCCAGGCTTCCCAGCCCCCCACCTAATCCATTTGTGAACTGCTGCCAGAGCATTCACTGCAAACTTTGAAGTGCCTCCTCATTATATATATCTAAAAAATCCAAACTCCTGAGCCTATCATTCAAAGACCTTTATACCACACAGCAAGTGTGATGCGAAGTCTTTGAGGGGCAGCCGACCACGTGGCTGGGGGGCAACTGCCTGGGTTTAATCCAAGCTCTTCTACTTGCTACGTGACCCTGGGCAGACTCAGACCCTCCCTCATCTGTAAAATACATAAAATAATAACACCTACTTCACAGGGTTCTGCCAGTGAGGCTTAATACATATAAAGTGCTTACAACAGTGCCTGCAACACAGCAGGTGCACAATAAATGTTGATTGTTACTATTTGCGATCAGATCCAACCTCACCTGCCTTCTCCTTACACCTTATCTCAACCTCAGCACGTCTCAAAATATGGTCCAGGGATTCCTGAGACCCTTTCAGGGATTCCAAAGTCAAAACTTTTTCATAATACTATTAAGACGTCATTTGCCTTTTTCTCTCTCATCTTCTCACAAGTCTACAGTGGAATTTTCCAGAGGTTACATGATGAGCAATGATGTCATTGCTCTGATGGCTAACAGAATGGGTGCTTGAGTATTCTTGGGTTTTAAATTTTGTTTTAATTTCTTATATGGTAAATATTGATATAACCCATATAAATAAAAGCTCACTGGGGTACCAAATAATTTTTACGTTTGAAGGAGTTCTAAGGCCTAAGTGAACTATTTCTCACAAATGTCACAGGAACTTCCTGCCTCTACTATCTGTTCATATTGCTCTGCCCGCCTGGGATACCCTCCCCTTCCACCACTGCTGTTCCAAATTCTTCTTACCTTTCAAGGGCTCGCTCAAAAGCTACCTCCATGAAAGTTCTTCCTAATGCTCTCCCACCAAACTCCTTCAGAATTTTAACTGTGCCCTTCAGATGGAACTTAGCACTTTCTACCTTATGTGTCTTCATTCATTCACTCATTGAACAAACATCACTGAGCATCTCCTTTGAGCCAGTCACTGTTCTAGGCACTGAAAGCAGTGAACAAGACATTTCTGTCCTCTTACCTTCTGGTTGGGGAGACAATAAACAAGGAAATGAACTAATAAAACCTCAGATAACGCTAGGTGCTATGAAGAAAATGAAGCTGAGTAAGGGATTAGAGGGGTGTTTTCTCTTCTACCAGACTAAGTTTCTGGAGCAGTGCTGACCAATACAGTAGCCACTACATAAAGAAGAATGTAAAATAAATAGTCCACTAATTTTTATATTGATTACATGTTGATATTTTGGATACACTGGGTTAAGTAAAATATATTAAAATTAATTTCACCCGTTTCTATTTACTTTTTCAAATGTGGCTCCTAAGAAGTTTAAAATTGCAGACGTGGTTCACATTATATTTCCATTGGTCAGGACTCTTCTGGAGGAGAGGTTGGCAAACTATAGCCCGCAGGCCAAATCCAGCCTGCCATCTGTTTTTTTAAATACAATTGTATTGGAACACAGCCATGCCCATTCGTCTGCTTACTGTCTCAAGCCTTTCCCACTACAATGGCAAAGGTGAGTAGTAGTAAAGGAGACAGTATAGCCTGATAAGCCTAAAAATATTTACTATCGGGCCCTTTAAAGAAAGACTTTGGTCGCTGATCTAGGGGGTAGGGCCTGTGTGTGTGTGTGTGGCAGGCGGTGGTCTTTGCAAGCCCATAGCACCCAGACAGTTGCAGGGGGCAGCTGTGGAGCCACTGAAAAGAGCCTGTGCTCTGGCAGCACATACAGCCGGGCTCAGGCCCCTCACGAGCTGCATGGCCTTGGGCAAGCTACAGGCATTCTCTAGGTTTTAGTCTCTCCCTTTCTAAAATGGGGACACCAGCCACTTTGGGGAAAGAGTAAGATGACACATGTAAAGCATGTGTTACACTGCCTGGCACACAGCAGGACTCCACTGATTCTGGCTGGATAAAAGATAGCAATTTCAATCATTTTCCTCTTGGACTGGTTGCATTAAACTCATAACAACTATCATATCTTCATCCTAAAAAGAAATGAAATCCAATGAAACATCTTAGCAACGACTGTGTATTAATATTGTTCCGTAGGCAGTGGGGGAGGGGGCGAGAAAGCAGGTCTTTCGAATACTAAGGCCTTTCTAACACTAACACTATGATCGGAAAGCACTACCTGGTCATCAAAGGCACTTAATCAATTTCCCTTCTCTCCCGTGGCCCATCTTTTGACAACTTCTGGCATTAACACTGCTACTGAAGACTAAACAGAGGGGAGACAAAAACCTCAAATCAGTTATACACATATTTAAAACTTGGGAAGGGGGGATAAAAACTGAACCTATTGACATCAACAGGGTTTTTGAAGGACCTACACATGAGTCCAATTCAAAGGTTAGTCCCAGCCAGTAGAATCAGTATCACAGGGAGCACATTAGACATGCAGATTCTTGGGCCCACCCCAGTCTGACTGTTTCAGAAGAATCTGTATTAACAAGGTGATTCCATGCATTTTAGCCTTTGAGAAATGCTGGTCTAGACTTCATTTATCCATGCTCTTCCCCCTCCCTCACTGATGGTGAGGTGGTTATATCCATCTTATATCCAAACAGGGGTGGTTATATCCATTTTTAATAGATGGTGCCTATCTCCTTCCAAGTAAGAGGCTTTGGTATAACCACTGCAACTCCAGGCTGCACTAAGGGTGCTGAGGCAGGCAGAACACAAAGCCCAATCCGTGTTCCTGGTTAACGTGCAGTTGGGTTAGCATTCTTTTTCCGAGAGGAGCCTCATACTAAAAAACTCAACCATATCCTAAGGCGAGGTCTGCATGCCGATCACCAGTCAAGAAACTCACACACGTGAATGCAGGTTTGCCAAGTGCTTTCAGCTGGGTTATTACAGCTGCTCCTCATGACAGCGCATTATCCCCATTTGATAAGCTGAGAAACTGAGGCGCAGAGAGGGTATGTGCTTCCACCAAGGTCTTGAGGTTACTATGGGCGCGAAAACTCGGGTGTCTTCTGAATGTTAAACTGGTGCTTTCTCCAGATCACTAACAGCCACAGTGCCAAGGACTTGAAGGATACCCACAGTGGTGACAACCAGGAAGACTTTTCACTGGTTTCAAAAGACACAGCCTCTCAGTTCTCATCCCGGCCCATGTTCCTGGGGAGCCTGTGGCCAGGAGAGTATCTCAATTTCTGTTGTAACATTTCAGCCACAGGTGACACCAGCTCTAGCCAGCTCAACCCAGCCCACTGTGTCTGTACCCTGCCCAGGGAGCTTTGTGATGGAGGTTGCTAAAACAGTAAACCACAATATGGTGTATTTGATGGATCTGCTCTTCCTAGTATTAGGATGCCCACATGTCCCAATCCTGGAGAAATTTTCATAGAGCTCTCAAAAGAGACCAGCTTGGGCAATAAATTACATGGTCAACATACCTAGCACCCTAAGGGGGTGGGGAGTGTCAGCTGGCAAGGGGCCCACACAGCTCTAGCATGGACCACGAAGCATCTGGAAAAAGGCTAAGAACACTCTTTGTAGGTAAGTGGGAAGGATTTGGTCATTCACTCAAATGCTTCCCATGAATCTACATGTGAGCCATCCAGAATATAAACTTTCACAGAAAGCTCTGTTTCTCAAGAAGCTTCTGATCCAGCGAGAGAGAATCTGAGCGTGTCATCTAAGTGCCGTGGGGTGTTAGAGGCAGGAAAGAGCTCAAGCAAACTGGGGGAACAGTCAGATTCGCTAGAGTCAACTGAAGAGGCAGGAGATTAAGCGTGAAACGTAGGTGAGGAGCCCTGAATGACAAGCTAAAACATGACAAGAGGCTGGGTCCTGACACAATCCAATCATTTGGGAGGTCAGCCTGCGGTGCTATCCGCCAGGCTGAAGGAGGGTCTAGAGGCAGGCAGACCAGGAGAGATCAGTCTAGGCACGAGGCAAACAGAGTGAACCAGTGTTGTAGAAAGGAAATGCAGAGATGCAAGAGGCATTTTGAACAAAGATTTGATGACAAATTAGAATGGGGCTCTGACACCAAAGGCTCCGGCAACAAAAGATAAAAAGACAAATCAGGAGTCATAAAATTAAAAATCTTCATGCATCAAAAGACACTATCAACAGAGTAAATAGGCAACCCACTGGATGGGAGAACATATTGCAAATCATATGTCTGATAAGGGATTAATATCCAGAAGATATAGAGAACTCCTAAAACCCAACAAGAGCAACAAAACAACCCAATTCAAACATGGGCAAGTGACTTGAATAGACATTTCTCCAAAGAAAATATACAAATGACCAATAAGCACATGAAAAGATGCCCAACATCTTTAATCATTAGGGAAACGCAAATCAAAACTACAGTGAATGCTGGGGCCGGCCCGGTGGCACAGCAGTTTAGTTCGCGCTTGGCAGCCCGGGGTTCACGGGTTCAGATCCCGGGCGCCTGCCGACGCACTGCTTGTCAGCCACGCCGTGGCGGCGTCCCAAATAAAGTACAGGAAGATGGGCACGGATGTTAGCCCAGGGCCAGTCTTCCTCAGCAAAAAGAGGAGGATTGGCAATGGATGTTAGCTCAGGGCTGGTCTTCCTCACAAAAAAAAAAAAAAAAATTACAGTGAATGCTACCTCACACCCAATAGCATGGCTACTATCAAAAAACCAGAAAATAACAAATATTGGCGAGTATGTGGAGAAACTGGAATCCTTGTGCACTGTTGGTGGGAATGTAAAATGGTACAGCTGCTGTGGAAAACAGTATGGCAGTTCTTCAAAAAAGTAAAAATAGAAATACCATATGATCCAGCAATTTCACTTTTGGGTATATACCCAAAAGAATTGAAAGCAGGATCTCAAAGAAATATTTGTATACCCATGTTCATAGCAGCATTATTCACAATAGCTAAAACATGGAAGCAACCCAAGTGTCCACTGACAGATGAGTGGATAAGCAAAAAGTAGTCTGTGCATACAATGGGATATTATTCAACCTTTAAAAGGTAAGAAATTCTGACAAATGTTACAACATGGATGATCCCTGAGGACATTATACTGAGTGAAATAAACCAATCATAAGAAGAAAAATACTGTAGGATTCCATTTATATGAAGTACCTAGAGTAGTCAAATTCATAGAGACAGAAAGTAGAATGGTGGTAGCCAGGGGCTGGGGTGGGGAGGAATGGGGGATTATTGTTTAATGGGTATAGAGTTTCAGTTTTACAAAATGAAAAGAGTTATGAGATGGATGGTGGTGATGGCTACACAACATTATGAATGTATTTAATACCACTGAACTACACACCTAAAAATGATTAAGGTGGTAAATTTTATGTTGTATGTATTTTACCACAATAAAAAAAAATTTTTTTAAGAAAAAAAATTAGAATGGGGGCCCAAGAAGGCAAATTTAAAATGATCCCAAATGTTCTGATTTTTAGAAGATACAAGCTTGAGTATTTAGAGGTGAGTGTCATCATGTCTGTTACTAATTTATCAATGGCTCAGGAGAAAATATATTTATATACACTTACAAATATAGATAAAGTAAATACGGCAGAATGTTAACTGCTGACTCATGATGGTTGGTAAATAGTAATCACCGGCCTATTCTCAACTTCTCTGTATGTTTGAAATTTTTTCATAATAAAAAGTCAGGAAAAGAAATTAAAAAAAAAATTCCACAGACTTGGAGGTGGGGAGGGTAGTTACAAGATTTTACATCCACAAAGTCTGAGGTTCTAGATGACATGGTGGAGCTGTCAAGGAAGCTGTTGGGAATGTGATGTGAACATTGTGCAAATGCAGGTAGGTACCAGCTGCAGCCACGGGAGCAGACGAGAGCACTGAAGAAAAGATAGGAAGGAAGACGTGAGGAGAGAGCACAGATCCTTGGAAAAGTCTCACAGAGAGAGATGAGAAGAAAAAGACAAAAGAGAGAAAAATTCAGTACAGTCTGGTATAATGGATCCCAACAGAAGAAAGTTTCCATTAAGAGGGCACAATCGACCATATTAACAAGGCTGACGGGCCAAAAGGACAAGGAGTGAGAAAAAGTCCATAAATGCAGGGACTAGGAATTCACTAGTCCTTCGTGACCTTCAAGAGAGCCGTTCACATCCTGTGGTGTGAGAGGCCAGAGAAAGGCTAAGGGGTGCACAGGTCATGAGGAAATGGAAGCAGACACCCCTTCCCACCAGCAGGGTGCTGGGATGCCCCCAAAGCACACTGGGGGTAGGGAGAGAGGCTCTTTCTTCCTTGGCTTGAAGATGATATCATCAACCTTCAGGGCCCTTCCACTCCCTTAAGTAATTAAATAGTCAGAGCAGACAAATATGGGGATGCTTTCACCACGGAGTATGTCAGGTCCTGATGCTCCCAGAAGCCACACAAGAGACACAGAAGTGTGTGTCTGTATTCCTTCCCACCTGCACTTAAGGGGGCTAGCAAGTGCAGCCCTGTGGATATGCCTGTCACAACAGCTTCACCAGCCCTCAGTCACAGCGGCGTCTCCCACAAAAAGGATCAAAATTAAAATAAGGAGGAAGAACCTCATCAGAGCTGCCGAGTGTGCAAGACCAGCTCTCATTTGCAGGATGCAAATGAAAAACTAACACTCTTTAAGACTGTGGGAAACCTCTCCTGCTAGCTGGGTTTGAGGGGTTTCACTTTATTGTTGGATAGGATTGACTGCTTTTTTTTTTTTTTTTTAGCACTACTCAGCATCTTAAGATTTTAAAATTTTAAACTGTCATAATTAGAATGACTCTTCACCAGATATAGCTATACTATCAATTTAAACAAAAAGTGACCTGGTAAGTGTCTTATTCCTTTGACGTAGTGCAGAAAATGAAATGTTTCAGTCTCAAAATACGCAAACAAACCAAAAACCCCTCAACCAAATAATCAACCAGAAGAAGACATTCATTTCAGTACTTATTGCCTAGCTGAATACTTCTGAACGGTATATCATTTGCCTCAATGTTTAAATCATAAAAACTTGCTTTTCACCATCCTGCTTCAGAAGAACACAGTATACCTCTGGGCAAAACTGACCAAAAGATCCATTCAACACAGTCAGCCTGGGTCGAAGGACAAGAAATCCTCAACCGCAGAATGTAGCTGAAGAGCAAAACAAGGGCAAATAACCTTGGAGTAGATAAATTCAGAGGGTTATCCATTAACATGATTCAATTTTATTCTGAACTACAAAAAATTCCAGTAAGCGCTTTGCTCTTCCCTGTCTCTAACCACACATACGTCAGGTGGTTCCTAATAGAGCCCCCTGAGGCTGGCGGAAATGTCAGAAACAGAAGCAATTCGCATGTGCATTCTGGCTCAGTGAGAGCTGCAAATGTGGATGGAGCAGCACTAAAACCAAGGCCTTCTTGAGGCTTGGCACCCAGTCGCTGGGCAAATGGAGCCTCAGGGAAGAGCGACAGTTAAAAACACCAAAATCCTGGCAAATACAAGTAAATGAAAAAGCACTTTTTAAACGTTCTGGATTGCCATTTTCCCCCCTTTGAGTATCCATTTAAATTAGCACCCTCCCACCCCCATCCAGAAGCAGGCTAAGCTCTGGGCAGGGAAACTCCGGAAGCTTCTATCAATCAAAATAGGAGCCGAGATCACACCCTCCAGGGTTAAAACTACAGGATAGCTCTTTAAAAGCGAACCCACTTGTCACAGAAATTGCCCTAAATCCAACTCTGAGAGGACCACCAGGGGCAACTGACACTGATCGTGGCCCCAGCATTGTGATGGCAATTCACATTATGCACCATAACCGCACCCCTTTTGTAAAGTACTGGCCCCATAGAGGTTCCACTGGATTCCATGAGGCCCACGATAAAACAGTAAAAAAGAAAAAAGCTCCTCTTCTGGAACAGGAAAATGAAAAGAAGAAAAGCAGAGATAACAGCGAATTGGGGATGGGGAGGGCGCAAAAAGACCTTTAATGTCCTAAAGCAAAAACAGGTGGAGAGCACAGTGACATTCAGGGCAACTGAAGGGAAAGGAACTGGAACTGAGCAGGACTCAGCCTCTGTCTGAGGAGTCCTTCTCAACCTGCCTCATGACTCAGCATTCCCAGCAGGAGGGTGACAACAGCAGCAGGAGAGGGGACAGGAGGTGTCTGGGGGCAGGAGGGGCTGAATTTCCTAACGCTGACCATTTCTAAGACAACATAGCAATGCCAGTTACTGCGTGACTTGTTTTGCTCTGGGAGGTGCAGGTGAGGAATAACCCAGAGTTGGAATGAATCAGACTTACAGAGGTTGCTTTCATTCAACATCTTAGGGGCATTCACAGGTTCTCTAGAAATAAAACGTGTTTTTTGACAGTTATTTTGAGAGTGACCGAGGGGCCAGGGAATGAAGAATGTAGAACAGAAGCACACCGCAAGTACAAATACAGAGTTTCTCCCATGGTGCTTCCCAGCCATGATCTCCCTCCGTCCTGGCCACTGGTACACCGTCCACCCATCCCAACACCCTGCTTCTTCATCTCTCCTCACCTGTAGCTACCTCCTACTCCACTAAGACTTTCAAGTGTTTAAAGACTGCATGACTAACACCAACCACAGGGTTTGTGACTCATGTTTGATCAGGGTACTCAATATAGTAATGATCTATGAATCCTAAACTTAAACATTCTCAGGTGAGATCAAACTATATTTACTTCACTCCTCCACTTATTAGCAGTGTGACACTGGACAAGTTACTTAACCTCTTTGTTCCTTAGTTTCCTCCTCTGAAATATGGCAATAATAATAATTCCTAATTCACAGGGTTGCCGTGAACATTCAGTAATACACAGAAAGCCTTTAGAGTGCCCGGCACATAGTAACACTATATAATGTTTGTTCTTCTTCTTCTTATCTTAAAATACAAAAGCAATAACTCTACCGTCTTGTAATTCATGATCTCATTACCTGTCTTTTAGGAATTTCAAAAGATGTCTTCCAGATTCTGGAAAATATATATACATACACACGTATATATTCATTCCATTCTCCCTCCTGGAGGATGGTGGACTTTGGCAGGTGTTACTTTATTTATTTATTTTTTGCGAGGAAGACCAGCCCTGAGCTAACATCCACTGCCGATCCTCCTCTTTTTGCTGAGGAGGACTGGCCCTGGGCTAACATCCGTGCCCATCCTCCTCTACTTTATATGGGACGCCGCCACAGCATGGCTGACAAGCAGTGCATTGGCAGGCGCCCGGGATCCGAACCCGTGAACCCCGGGCTGCCAAGCGCGAACTAAACCGTTGTGCCACCTGGCGGCCCCAGGCAGGTGTTACTTTAAATGTGCATTACTGAATTTCTTATAAAGTAACAGAGGAGTGAAGTTCATGTGTATTTATATGAGGCTTAATAAAGAAGTCAGATCTATAATCCACCAGGTCTCAAGCAACAACAAGATCAATTAGGAATTCCCACCTGACTGAAACAAACCCCTCCAGTGCACCTTTTGCTTCCCAAGGCACCTCTTTGGTTGTAGCACCGTCCTGTGATGCAAGGAAGTGATCTCCTGAAGGGATGGGGCTGGCTCTGTCTGATGGACATCAGGATAGTGTCTGCTAATAGCCAAGTGGCCACACCAGGCACCACCCACCTACGCCTCTGGTTATTCCACCTGTGCAGGCTCATTTCGGGGGCTAGAAAGATAGACCTTGCATTTTACTGCAGAGAGAGAAAATGGGGCGGTGCCTAAGCTAAGGTCATTCAGAGTAGGTGATAGCCAGGAAGAGCACTCAAGGGTTTTGACTTCCAATCACAGAACACAAACACAGGCCCCTCATCTAGTAAAAGTGCCCTTGAGTCAGGCAGCAAACCAGAGAGAGGCACCATCAAGGCACTGAGACCCAGGAGTCAGAAGGGGGAAACCGAAGGACAAAGAATAAAATCACACAACAGCTGTTAGAGTCTACAGCACTGCGATCCTATCTGAATAAAATGCAATTAGATGCACTCAGTCCTGCATCTCGGTTAACCTTACCTAACTTCTTCCTATTGCATCACAAGAACAATTGCTTTTAATGTGTCCAGCACCTGGACAAGTGAGGCAAGCAAACTTCACATGGTATGATGCTACATCCAAATAGCTTTCCCCATGGAAATGTTGGCCTGAGTAGGAGCCAAGAATAAACCAAAAAGCCAATTCCTGAGGGACCTGTCATCAGGGATGCTACACACACGGCCTCACAAAAGCAGAGTGATCACAGACAGCTTTAATTTACAGACATTAAATCTCAAACCACGTGAGACCATGAATGTTGTGGCAACTTAAAGCAAAAGACATAAGAGATGGGAAAACTAAAGCATCAGCAGGGAGCTCCCAAACCTGGACTGACATAGAGCAGTCTGCTCTCTTCCTTACAGAGGCCATTCTGTCCAACCATGACAGGTGGAGACCAGAAAGATCCATCTCTAGCCAGTGCTCAAGAAGGCAAAGAGGCTGTTGGCATTTGGCTTTATTCCAAAATTTTACTCAAAGGATGACCACGATAGGGAGGGGGTAAGTTTCTGCATAGGAGATCCGTGGTCAGATGGGAAAAATTTCAAGTGGATAAGTCAGCTACCATGCTGAAGAGGTCAGGAGATTGAGGAAAATAGGGAGCACAAGCTGTGTGCTTCTTTTAAGTCCTAAAGAAGCTTAACTTTGGCTGCTGGAAGTCTCAGGAATGGACCATACTCTGCAGTTCCAAGAAGAACTACTTGTTTTGTTTCTGTTGATAATTTTCATGGAAGTGGCCAGGAGAGGGTAGGACTTGTTGGCCAGCCTCTTCATCTCTCTTTTTTAATTTGTTCATTAAAAACTTAAAAGAAATCAAGGGACTAATCTTAAATCTTTACTCACTGCCCACCAAATTAACATGAAAACTACAAAAATATTCCACAGCACACTCAACACTTCACTTTAAAAGGACACTATTAAAAAAGTTTCAATAGGTGGCAGCTTTAAAAAAAAAGTTTCCTAAGACTGTCACTACATTATTCTATCAGTAACTGGGTTCTCAAATCTCATAACCAGATTAGGGACAGAGCAGGAATCAGAACCTAAATGCTCAGTCTCAGTCTAATGGTCTTTCCAGTACAGCACACTGTCACCTTGATGGATTTACAAACAATGGGAGGTGAGAAGAAAAATCTTCCTAAACCACAGTGCTGCAAGGTCCCAGGACCCATCCTACCACCCTAATTGGTGACCAGGAGCAAAGCAAGAGAGACATTCAGATGACCAGGGTCATCTGTGCCTGGGGCTCATGGTAACAGAGAGCTACCTATCACATATAAACTTCCCCCTCAAACAAATCTATTCGCAAGTCCTAAAAGAAGAACCGGGCCCTGCCATCTATAAATGGACACTGCATGCCACCACTTACAAGAATTCCTGTGCCCCTTAGCTTTTGCTAAGCTCAGAAGCTACAGAAACTACAATTGCAAAGAAAACACCACCACTGGAGCCACAATGGATTCCAACAAATTCAAAGCCAAGTCACAAGAGGGCAGCTTCAAAATATATCCAAGCTGGTGCCTTCAAGTTATTTTCTATTTAATTTCAAAATAGGTATTTTAGGTCAAACTTTGTATAATTACACATGGTGGGGGAGGCAGACGGAATGCAGCTGTAAACAAAGTTAACCACCAAAGTCAAGACCAACAGGAACAACAACTGATAAACATGGCAGCTCCCGGCAGTGCGCTGGGCTGGCCTCCTGAGTCCCAGGGCGGGAGGCCATGACACAGTCAAATGAGTTGCATTCCAGAAGTCACAAACCTCTAGCAAAGATGGCTAGGGAAAAACATATTTTAAAAACCCACAGAAAGACACTAACAACCATTTGCTAGTGAGACAATGCACAAACACAGGACATACAGCACAAATCTTCTCTTCTCGACATAACAACACTGGGGGCAATTTTTAACAAGCATTCTACTGCAAAAAATATTTTCCACGTACTTTTGCACATGAACTTATAATTTCCTCCCCGAATCAGAGAAGCTATCGCCTGATTTGCATGTCGCTGAGGGGAAGCCAGGGGTCCTGCGTGCGGATTTCTGTCTGTGGATGCATGCAAAGAAAAAGATCCTGCTGGCGTCAGCAGTCACTTCTGCCACTAGGAAATGGATCACAGGCTCTTCCTGGGAGTGGGGCCTTTTCCCCTGCCTGAGCCATCATCACAGACCCCCTCTGTAGTTCCTCTGTCGCCTTTGTCCCCAGGGTGTGAGAAACCCAGATTAACTTCTAAAGTGCCCTCCCCTGACATCAGACATCTCCAACATCCCAGGCAGCTGAAACAGCCCAGGCCTGATTCCTGCTTAGAAATGTTTTCTTGAAGGGGAGAAGGCAGAGATGAAGAAGGGGTGAAAGATACAGGGGTGTGTGTGTGTGTGTGAATCACTGATAGGAATTCACACTCCGGAAAACAAGCCACCAAAAGCCACCAAACCAAACTCAGTTCAAGGTTTCAGGTTTATGATGATAAACCTCTTCGTTTTCGTAAAATTGCAGTATTCACCAGCCTCACCCCAATACCATACAGGAGTTTGATGTCTCTAGTCAAGAAAAACCCTTCAGGTTTCCAAATGGGTGGCTCTCCTCCATCCATGGTTCTATAGTATTTTTTTCAAGAAGTCCAACTGCACTTGGGAGTCATCAATCCCAGTCACAGCTGTCACATCCCGCCCCCCATACTATTAATATCACGGCTCTGATTGTTAATGATTTTACTCACAAAGTTCCCTGCAGCAATTAAAATGAGGCAACAAGACAAAACCAAAAGGAGTTGGGTTTCTTCACCCATAATAATGCATTCTGTAATCTAGTGAACTTCTTGGGGTTTTATGTCGCCCGAGATTTTCACCTCTATCCTTGTTTTGGAATGCCCAAAACCCCTCCCTGCACAGACCCGGCACGGCCTTCCTTTCCGGATGCACAATGCAGTATGTCGCTCCTCAGGGGTCAGCAAAGCGCCGCACTGGTGAAATGCCAGCGTGCCTCGGAGCCCCAGGGATCCCCACCGTGGTGGGTCCACGTTCATAATCCTGAGGCCGACGCCACAGCACAGCATGGCTCGGAAGTCCCTTGGCGTGGGGAAGCCCGGGGCCCAGTGGCCCAGGACTGGTGCAATGACTTTGCACCGGAGCGTCCCCTCCGCTGAGGCTTGTCCTCCCACCTCGGCCCACTGCAGCTGCACCATTCCGGGCAGCGCCTCGCACGCCTCCCCTCCCTGCCCGCCCCGGCCCAGGGCTCGAGCAGCTAACTCCGTCCTCCCGCCGGCGCCGGCCGCCCGCCCGCCGCACCTTGGTCTCCTTCACGTGCTGCTTGACGCCCTCCGGGTACCACTGGACGCGCACGTAGCCGCGCCGCAGCGGGCTGGCCCTGCCCTCCTCGTGGCCCGCGCCCCCCGCCTCGGAGCAGCCCGAGCTCCCGCGGCCCTCCTCCTCGCCCTCCGAGTCCGAGTCCTCGCCGTGGATGAGGCGCACCAGCCCGAAGTGCACCGAACCGCGGTAACGGCCCGACACCAGGTCGTGAGAGAACAGCAGCCGCTGCGAGCCGGCTTCGGGGCCGGAGTCTGGGGACGGCCCGGAGGCCGAGTCCGGGGCGGGCGCCGGCGCCGGGGCCAGGGCGGGGGCTGCGTCCGGGGCCGGGGCCGCCTCCGGGGCCGCGGCCGGGGCCTGGGTGGGAGCCGGAGCTGCGGGCGCGGGCGCTGCGGGATCCGCCATAACTGCTCTGTGCGAGTATCAGGAGGCGGCGGCGGCGGCAGCGACAGCGGCGGTGAACGAGGCACCGGGAGGCGGGGCCGGCCGGCGCCGGGGGCGGGGCCACGGCGCGCTGACGTGGCCCTACGTGCCGCCGTCGTCAGGGAACCGAGATGCGGTTGCTAGGAGCTACCTCCCGGTCGCTAGGGGACGCTGGAGATGCTCCCGGGGGCGGGGGTAAAGGACCGACTCCATAGGGGAGGGGCGGGGTCGGAGGGGGTAAAAATAAAGGGAGCGGGAAGGGGTGGGGACCCAGGAGGAGGAAGTGGAGTGGTCACCGAGGAAAAGGGGAGTGGCCGAGGGGGTGCGGAGGATGGTCCCGAGATTGTCAACAACCTTGAAATGAGCTCCCTTGGCGTCTCTGGCCTAGTCCTAGGCACTGGGAGGGATACGGAAAGAGCAAGATACAGTCCCTAGGTGTTTACAATCTAGTTGGAGAGACAAAACATATACACATTAAATAGCTAAAAAGCAACTCCAAGACAGCTTGTAAGCAAGGCTATAATAGATATGTATAGAGTGTATCTAGAGTGTATTGTATTAGGGAATTCCATGCAAATCTTGGAAGGTCATGACCCCTTAGGGATTGGTCAAGGTTGGTGAAGGAGGCCCAGAGAAGGAACAGAAAGATAAATGACTATTAGTGGCCCCTATGGTTTGACGTTCAATCCATCTAGATGAGTTCAAAGCTCCATGAGGTAGGATAGCAAGGTACTTAAGAGTGGGAGCCATGGATTCCAATTTTCAGCACTGCCACTTACTAATCTTATAAAGGTAGGCAAGCTGATAAACTTCTTTTCACTTTAGTTTTCTCATCTATAAAATAGGGGTGATAATAGCAGTACCTGTCTCATTGGGCAGTTGGGAGGATTAAATGAAATAAAACAGTGCCTGGCATCTAGTTCCCTCAATAAAGCTTAACCGTTATATTATTTCAAACCCCCTCCCCCCACCTAGATTAAAATTCTAGATTGGCAGAACTGTTGTACTTATGGTCTGCTCCATATTGCCATTTTAAAATATAAAAAGTAATTATACTAATGTGTCCCCTAAGTAAGTTCCAAAAGCTTTAGATACATTCTCAGAGGACAGATTCATAATGGGTTGTTAAAAGGAAATTAAGAATACTCAAGATATGGCCCTAGCCTTTCTCAGTCAAAATCATTTTTTCCACGTTCTTCTGTAAGACCATCAATGACAAATTAGTAAAATGGTTCAATATTGCAGTATTTAGGTTCTTTAAAAAAGGCAGGGTCCCTGTTCTTTGGATAGTTTACAGGTGGCCAAGGATATAGAATTACACATGGAAAAGTTATAAGCACGTACATGAAGCACAGATGGCAGCCTGAGTATCTAAGATGCCCTGAGCCAAGTACTTAGAGAGTATTGGGGGAATATTGGGCTTGGAGTAGTTGATAGTGGACCCAAATCTTAGAAAACTCACATACTAAGATATAGAAAAACTGAGGCTAAATGAGCTGAAGGGGAATTAGGATACAATTTAGGGGCAAAACTAGGTTCCCAAGTCATAGACTTCCCATCCCAGACCACAAGGCAGAATGGCCATCTGGAATCATTGCTGTCAGGACTTAGTTCCCCACTCTCTCCCCCATAACAACATGGGAGGCTCAGTAGCAATAACATAGTAGCTTCTGTTCCACCTACCATGCCCCTTTAGCCCTATCTCCTTGGCTCCTGATAACCTAACATTTATTGAGCACCTATTATTGACCAGGCACTGTGCCAAGCACATTCACATATATTATCTTGTGTGTTATCACAATCCTGGATACAGGTGTAGTTAACACCTTTTTACCAATTAAGAAACAGGGCCCAAGGAATTCAACACTTAGGGTTACAAGGTAGTAACCGGCAGAGCCAGGTTGGAACCCAGGTTTCCTGGCTCCAAGCGCAGGGGCTTTTCTAGTTCCTGTGTCCATCAGGGGATGGGGCGTGAGCAAGTAGGCTGAAAGGGCAGGGCAGTGCAGGCCCAAAATCTTTGTAGGATGTCAAAAATCCAAGTGAGTTTTGCATTCTACTCCAGCTTATGCCTGTGTTTGTTTTAATATAAAAAGAATGTCCTTTCCTCCTTAATTGTTGAGTAAAATTGGCACTCCAGGAAGATGTGCCATGTTTATTCTGCAGCTTCTTGTAATAATGGCTAATAATAGCTACCATTTATTGAGCTGTAATTTAATGCCACATACTATACTAAGTGCTTTACATAGATTATCCACCTTTACATGGATTATCCCCCTGTGAAGGAGGAAGTATGAGCCCCCCTTTTGTGAAGCCCCATGCCACGCTGTGCTGTTCCCCCCACACTCACCAGGAACCTGCTAGGTTGTAGGTAAGAGCCCTTGATTTCAAGTGCTGATCTCTCCCTTACTAACCCCCTTTTAAGCATGTGGATCATGTCATATTTGTGTGTGTAACACTGGTGCCTGGCACAGTGTTGGTGCTCAGTAATGTACCATATTGGTGGGTGTCAAAGGCCTGAGATTCCTGCTCCTCCATTTGGTCAGTTTCCCATCCTTCTCTCCATACACCCAAGGAGCTGCCTGTGCTATCTCTCAGCCCTTTCTATAGCTCCCAGTTTGAGTTGCTTCTGAGCCCTTTTAGAAAGAGAGGCTTTGTACATTCCTACCCCCAACATGGTGTCTTTCAGTGACCTCACTCAGACCTGAGATACTCCGGATGAGGTTTGAGGCTTGACTCCTTCCCAGACCCCGAGCCCCCAGCTACAGTCTCTGCACACCCAGGCTGGTAAGGGAGTGAGCCAGGATGGGAGCGTCTGCTTAGTTTTTATTTTCATAACCTTCATTCCCCAATGGAGAAATCCCCTCCTCTCATGACCCCAACACCCAGCCCTTCTTGGGGAATAGAGGTGCTTCTCAGGAGAATTTTGCTTATTTACAAATGTGCCTGCCTGAAACTGAGCCAGCCTGGCCACTCCCCTTGCTAAGGGGCTAGCAGGGTACAGGAGGCAGTAGAGTGGGCAGCAAAGTGAACTGATCTCAGGGAAGCAGGCCCTGTCTTGTCTCTATCTTAACTGGCCAGTGGGCCATCTCTCCAGACCCAGGAAGTGCACAGGTCCCACACTGCCCCCTAGGGGCACCTGCTTGGCCTCTCCAAGCCTGCCTGTAGGAGCAAATCCAGACAGACCCAGAGAACTCCTTCCACCCTGGAGCGGTATTTGGGGGCTCTAGGGTACCTTGAGCACCAGGGGTTTCATCTAGGAAGGTGGGGTGGGAAGGGAGTTACCCCGAGGAGCCTTCCCACACCCTCAGTGGCTGGCTGGAGAAATACCTCTGCTTGAGGCTCCAGCTGTGGGTTGCTCAAGAATCATTTGCTTTCAGAGTTAGAGGGGTCCTTCTTGCTCCTGGAGCCTCATCCCTCCTTGCATTGAATCCCTGGGAGAACCAGTGGGACTTGCCCAAGGTCACCCTGCAGTACAGTCAGGATCAGGACTCAGACAGGCCAGCCCATGGCCATTCTCACTGCTGACTCTGAGGAATGGTTGCAATCCACTGGGCAAAACACTTTGTGCTGGGGGCAACCGTGAAAAGGCTGGGCAACAAGTAAGAGCCCAGGATTGGCAGGCTCACCCTGTTTCCCTCCTTCCTGAGGATACAGGAGCCAGGGACAGCAAATCTGCCAGACTAGCTTGAGAACGGTAGGGCTGCTGTCGCTCAACCATGCCACCCTCTTAACCACCAAGTTCCCAGATCGCCAGGCCAGGGCCTTCTCCTCAGCTCAACTCATGGGTGCTTCCTGGATGACCAGCCATAGATACAAAGTGACATCTCCCCAAACCCGTTCCTTCTCCCAGAGTCCTCATCCAGGTCGATGGCAGCATCACCTACCTGGGTACCCAGTTGGCCACCTGAGCGTTAGCCCTCAGTCGTAAGCTCCACATGCGATCAAAGCCCAGGTCATGACCCCTCAACCCCCTTTTCATACTCCCCAGGTCCAGAGCTTCTCTGCTGGGGGCTGCTCTGCAGGGAGGTGGGGAGGTGGGTGGGTTGGCAGTGCAGTGGTGCAGTGGCTAAGCATGAGGTTCCAGAGTCGATTGGACCTGGGTTTGAAGCTCGTGCTACCAGTGACTCACTGTGTGACCTTGGGCAAGTTATTTTACTTCTCTGAGCTTCGGCTTCCTTTCTGTTAAATGGAAATAATAATAATACCTAGTTAGGGCTGCTGAGAATTTAACTGCCACGATGAAGATAAAGTGCTTTGCATGGTGCCCATACAATGAACCAACCTGATAAACACTACCTGCTGTTGTTAGTTCATCTCCATTGCTTGCCTACACTGCTGTGTGGTCTCTTCACCATGCCTCGGCCGCTAATCTATCCACCACCTTGTCCCAGGGAGACTGAAAATACACATGATCATCCGATTTCTTGGCTTAATATCTTTCTGTGGCTCTCATGGTCCAGCAGAGAATGACACGTGTGCCCTTCATAAATTGATTCCCTCTACCTACCTCCAACCCCATCTTCTACCTCTGCACCCAGTGCACATGCTCCATGCTCCAGCCTCAGCTGCCTACTCCAGGATCCCAACTTTTTGGTGCCTTTGTGCCTTTTCACTTGTTCACCACCTGCCTGCCTGGAATTTTTTATTCCACTACTTCAACCCCTCCTTTTCATCTTATAAGACCCAGCTTGGGCCTTCTTATCTATGAAGTCTTCCAAGCACTTATTCCCTCACTTACCTGGTAATACCTGTGTGACTGTACTTTTACCCTCTATTACAACCAGTTTTTGTACTCCTGTCTCTCCCACAGGACTGTGAACACCTGAAGGACCGTGTCTTCTCCATCTTTGTATCCCAGCATCCAGCACAGATCTGACTCGTAGTAGGTGCTCAAAACATCTTTGTTGAATGATTGAACAAAATAAGCCAACCTCTCCTAATGCCCCTAAAGGCATCAACAGGTCTCCGGGATACCTCTGTCTTTCCTCAGGTCCACAACTCTCCATTTTTCCTAGACATGGAAAGGAACAAACACACACCCCACACATGCACACTCATATCACACATACATCCACAAGCACCCCACATGCATGCACACACATCCACACACACATGCTGTTGCTCTCTCCTTAGCCTTCAGCCTTTAGATCTCACTGCCCATTACGGTAGCCCCTAACGACATGTGGCTCTTGAGGACTTGAAATGTGACTGGTCTGAGTTGACATGTGCTGTAAGTGTAAAATACAGACTGAATTTTGAAGATTCAGTGCAGAAAAAAGAGAATATAAAGTATCTCATTAATAGTTTTATATTGATTACTTAGTGAAATGACAATACTTTATATGTATTAGGTTATATAAAATATATTATTAAAATCAAGTTCACCTGTTTCTTTTGGCTTTTTTGCATGTGGCTACTAGAAAATTGAAAATCACATATGGGGCTCAAATGATCTTTCTATTGGACAGCAGGGCTCCAGATGCTCAGGAAGCCGTAGGTCCCTTCTTTCTCCAGGAGGTGGCGATCCCTCCCTGCCTTTGATACCTCCATTCCAGAAAGGTCTGGAAGGTTCCTGAGGAAACTGCCTGTGTAATATGGCAGATATTGAACTCCAAATAAAGATGGGGCCCCACTCAGCCCTGCAGTGCAGCTGGCCTATCTATGCAAAGCAGGCTTCAAAAGTCCACAGGGAGTCAAGAAGCTAAGTGCCATCCTCCTCAACAGAAGACTCAACACCCAGTTGATAGACTCCTACTCTGTAGGTGGCACAATGCCGCACTTTCCACATGGTCTCTGTTTTCCAGGGGCTTATAAGCCTGTTGGGGAGATGGGCATGCAGTGGATGCTGTGGTGCACAGCCCAAGTCCACCTGCAGGTCCGAGGCACTCCTTCGCCCAGCTGCATCCCTCTCCAAGGACTGCCTTGGATTGAAAGAAGATGCCTCTCCCTTCCAATGACTCTCTGTAAGGAGGAACAAAGCCTGGCCCTCTCACCTCCATGCAGGACATCTGGGAAAGGCCATCCTAGCTTCAGAGCTCCTCCTGGGATCAGCTGGGGCCTCTGGTGCAACAACCTCATCACAAACTTCTCCCTCTGCCCACTTCTGCTGACCTTGCTCCTTCACAGGTGTTGACCTGAGAGCACTCCCAATAATGGTCTTCATGCAGATCTCAGTCCTAAAGTCTATTTCCTGTTGGTGCCAAGTGTGGTCCTAGGGAACAGACTGTAAATGGGATTCTGGAGCTGGATCATCTGTCTGCTAATGATAACCCACGTCACTAGTGGTAGGTGGAATATTCTGGCCCCCGGCACGCCGTAGTTGTGCAATTGTTAAAACTTGCGTGGGCAGTGAACTGGGATGGGATACCAGTGGAAGGAAATGCAGTGGTGGTGAAAAATCTCAGGCGTTTGAGAGGTATGGGAGAGTAGTCGTTATAAGGACTATGGAATCCCATGGCTCTTCTTGGGGGCAGTCGCATTGGAGAAAGACAATGAAAGGCCGTGGGTCATCAATTGGAGGCTCAGTATAAAAGCCAAAGGGTCTCCTTGACAGCTTGTAAAGAAATTCGCCTCCTGAAGTTGGGGGGCAGAGAAAAGTAGAGGATCAGGTTCTGGACATAATAAGAGCAGCAGGGCCCCAGAGGAGGATGAATTCTCAACCTTAGTGAGTGAGCTATGCCAAGGAGGACACTGATAAGGAAGAAGTGGGACTCTGAGACATCTGAGGATATCTGGGTCAGTGTACTCCAAAATCTTGAAGTGCCAGGTTCTCCCCCAGCCTTCTGGACCTTCACAGATGTGGTCCCCTCCTGCCTGTTAGAGGTTAGTGCTCTCTCCTTGCTTGAAGACAATGATTCCTCCTTGTAAGACATGTGCTGTCTTCCCCGCCTCCACCCCAAGGATCTACTCCACCTCCCCTCTTTGCACCAAAGCGATAGCTAGGTTTAAATCACAACATAATCTGGCTGGTGAAGTGCTCCACCACCTAAGAAAGGAAAAAGGCGGTACCCGGAAGGGGCTGCGGGTCTAGCACGGTGCCAACAGGCGCTGAGAGAGTACGGGACTGGAATTGGAGGACATTGCATCAAGAGAGGCAGAACATAAAGTTGGATAAGGAGAGTGTGTTGTTTGGGGGCACTTTTCCACATTACAGGATTTCTCACCCTGGCAAGGACCCCAGAAATTGGTGCTAACACACTGCTCAGGTGGCTCTTGGCAGCTTGGAGAAAGTGATCCAGAGCACTCTGATGGCTTGCAGCTGCATTCTCCTGCAGGAATTGCCCTAAGCTGGAGAAAGCTGCCTCAGCCAGGGTCAATGTAGGGCAAAAGGGCCTGTTGTCGGCCTCGGTCCGGGCAGCTCAGAAGGGTATGCGGCTCCTGAGCCCCCGGTGAAATGGGCGCAGGCCTCTGTTGCAACTGCGTCATCACAGTCCGACTTCTCCCTTTGCCCAGTCCTGCTTCCCCTGCTCCCCAACAGGGGTTGCCCCCAGAGCTCTCTGCGGTGAGCCTCCTGCATACAATTCTCCATCTCAGCCTCTGTTCTCTGGGAACCTGCATGGACGGGCTAAAGTTGAAAAGGTTAATATGATTAGGCAAAATATGCTCAGTGCCAGGTGTGCAGGGCAGATATAAGTGCAGGGGAGGAGTTAAGAGAAAAAAGCCACCCTCAAAACCACCAAAAAATGCACTAGTTGCCCAAATGGAGGGTGCTTTCCCTGCCCGTCGGGGCCTTTCTATTGCTTTGCATGGAAAATTGGGGTTTTGGAGGCATTATCAGAGTGTCTCTGGGCCCCATCTCTCATGGGGTCCACCTCTCGGTCTCCCCCAGGTGGACTCTCCTGGGCCCTGCAGTGGGAACTGGACAGCTATCACATTGAGGGGAGGAAGGTTGGTAGGTGCAGCCCCATGTGGGAAGCTCCCTGGAGGCCCTGGGACCGGCGCATCGCTCACCAGGGCCCACGTGGCTGCTCTGTAGTCTCTCTAGGTGTGGCAGAGTTGCTGCAGGCTCGGTGCTGGCAGGTAGGGTGGGGTGGGAGAAGTCTTCTCCATGCCCACCAGGCCGATGGGTCAGTGTACCTTTAGTCAATGGCATCTGCCCTGCTGTTACCTCTGCTCTGTCACCATAAGGCTGCTCATCTGCATCTGGCCTCCCCACCCACCCCTCTCTCTTGAAAGACTTCAAGGCTGTCAGGGGCCTCCTTGTTAGGAGAATTTGAGATCTTTTCTCCATTCTTGGCTGCATTTGACGCCGCTGACCGTCTCGTCCCTTGGATCCTGGGACATGTCCTGATCCTGGTTCTGCTCCCAGCCTCACCTTTCCCCCCAAGAGTGAACATCCCTGAAGCTCAGCCCTCAGCTTTCCTGTGGCAACATGTGGCCCCTCAGAATGCTCTTCTGACACCTTGTCCTCAATTGTCCACTCGGTCTTGAGGACAGCCGAATCTGTACCCACCATTCTCACCGCTTTGGGTCATTAGTGGGTTGGGGGCTTAGCCGGGTCAGAAGTAAGGCTCGGCTGGGGCAGGTGGGGAGTTAGGGAACATGGCCCTCTGAGGGTTCTCTGTGTGCCCTACACAACCTGGCTCCAAACTGTCATAGAATGTTCTGGAGCCCTGAAGCAGGAGCCCAACCGTAGCCCATGATTTACCAAAGAGACTTGTGGGAGAGAACTGGAACCCAGCCCACAGCTGGTATTCAGACGTGTGTAGACCTGCCTGGTGGGCTGGGAGGCCAGACTGGAGGGAGTGATGGTGGGACCCCGAGCCATCATGTAAGAAGTGTGGTGTGGGGCCAGACTGAGCAGTCAGGGTAGGGGAGCAGTGGTTACAGGACCCTTTCAAGGGAGCTGGTGCCAGAGGGAAACTGTGGGATAAAGAGTAAAACTGTATCAATAGGGGTCTGAAAAGAAGTACCCTGAGCCAATGGTCCCCATACGGGGACATTTGGTTACATTGACTTTATATCAAATATGCAGTCCTGTCTTCTCACCTCTGGTTCTGCAGTTAGAGTGCCAGCGATGTCACCTGTGACTGCCTCTCAGGTAGTTGGCACTCTTCTCTTGCTCCCTGAGCCTGGGTAGAGCCTCGGAACCCTTCTATACAGCCAGGAGGAGCAGGCACAAGAGGCAAACATCATGACCAGGAAGGGAATGGCGTGGGGATGGTGTTCCAAGGAGCTTGCAGGGCAGAGGGTGCTCTAAGATGGTCTGTGCCTCTGCAGGAATTCCATTTCTCTCCAGGGGTCCCTGTTGGGGCCCACACTGTTCCCCCTACATTGTCCTGGGGGACACCTCTGGGGTGTCCAGCCAAGTGGGTAGTTCCAGCCAAGTGGCTCTCGGTCTGTTTTACATACTAGACCTCTGCCACAGACTTCACTTCAAGACAGGTTCTGGGGCTACAAAGGTCTGAATCCTCCTGCTCTGAGCACATGGTGGGCTGGGTACCTGTGTGGGATGAAGTACACCCTCTCCCCACAAGGAAGACAAACAGAGTGCAAAATTATGGCCAAAAGCCTGCTTGGAGAACCTGCACTTCGAGCAGTGGTTCTCAGCCCTGGCTGCACATTAGAATATCCTGGGGAGTGTCTATGCAGCTGAGGTCCTACCCCAGAACTGTAAAATCAGAATCCCTGCGGGTGATGCAGGTGTTGGAATTTTTTTAAGCTCCCAGGTGATTCCAATGTGCAGCCAGGCGTGAGAACCAGGTTTGAAGCAGGGAGAGTTGGGTAGGTCGTAGGAATGGCCTTTTCTGGGACCTCGAGGTTGGAAGTAGGGGTGCCCAGTCCAGGGCCTGGACGTGTTCCCCACCACCAGGCCTGAAGGCCAAGCCTGAGGAGGTCTTCTAGTCAGTCCTGAGAGGTCTGTTGTGGGTCCCCAGAAGGGGAAAGATGGGAAGCTGCCTGGTGGCAGTCAAGGTGGGAGGGCGTGGTGAGCTCTGGGAGTTCTGCTGAGCCTCAGGCAGCAGAGGGGCCTGGGGGATGGGGACCCCACAGATAGGAGTGTGGGTGTGGTGGGTGTCTGGACTAGTCTGGGGTCACCCCAGTGTCAGGGCCATATGGGCCCAGCATCACCGGGCACAGCTGGCACTGGCAGCACAGGTAAGAGCAGGCACTCCTGTGGTGGGTGGACAGGGTTTAGGCACTGCTGTGCGGGTATAAAAGCCAGTAGGGGGTGCGTGTGGTGGAAGGACAGGGCTGTGATGCTCTCCCCAAACCTTGGGGCCTTGGCCGGCCACGGTAATCCACTCCGCGTCCAGCACGCCAGGCAGCCATTTTACCCTCAGCAGGCGGGGACCGGGCATGGCTTCCAGAGCCCTGCCGGCTTCCCCTGCCTGGCGAACTGCGGAGGGGTGGGGCGGGGGATTAGGAATCTCTGACAACAACATCACATGCTGCCCAGCCACCCCTGTTGCAACAGCCGCGCACCCAGGAGTCCCAGGTTTTCCTGGTTCCTGCGCCTGTGGACTGCGCCCAGGGTGACTGGCTCTGGGGTGGGAAGGTTGGGACCCTCGTCCCACAGTCCCGGTAAGTGGGGGCCCCGGCCCGGGCTCCCTGCCTTCAGAGACAGTACTCTGCTTGGGGCTTTGAGACATGGGGAGAGAAAGTGGAGGAAGCAGGGCAAACGTGGAAGTGTGGGGCTTTTTAAGGGAGGGATGGCCTCCTCTAAGAACTGCACATCTGCAGAGTGTCATGGGAGAGGGACAAAAAGTGCCACGGGCACAGCCGATGAACCAGAGGTGGGGCAGGAGGTGTCGTATGCCCTCCATGCCCGCTCCTCCTTGCCCCCCCCGGGACTCCCCACCGCCGCCTTGTGTGCACACAGCCCAGTCTGAGGCCATCTGGGTAAATGTGGAGGATCCCTAAAGACTCACTTTGATTAAGGGCTTTTTCTCCAGGGCCGAAGGCTCAGGCTGCATAAAAAGCTCCCAGCCACACCAGCTTGCACCCAAAGGACTGGAAAGTCTCCCTCTGAGCAGGTAAGACAAACCACCCCACAGCTGCAGTGGAAGTGGTCAGTGGAGGCTCATGCCCCCTCTCTCGGGCAGCAGTGTTGGAGTGCCCTAGGTCCCATTGAGCCCTGCCCACCCCTCCCGCCGTCTCCTAGGGCTCAGATGTACCCAGAGGGCAGTGAGGCCAGAATGCGGAGGTTTGGGGAGGCTGCTCTGTGCATACTTCTGGCTGAGAGGGAAAGGTGGGGAGAGAGCACCAATGGTGACAGTCCCCAAGACTGCCTTGGGGGCCAGTCACCTGGGGAATGTGCCCATCCACTTTGGGGCTGGCCCCACCCCAGATTCAGCTACAAGAGGCAAGACGCACCATCACTCTGGCCTGCCCCTCTTGGAGATGAGGACCAGACCCCTGACCCTCACTCCTCTCCAACAGGCCCTCCTCAGCCACCGTGGAGGCCACTTCTGAAGCTGGGACACCCCAAGGTGGCACCAGCAGCCAGGATGTCCACACAGAGCATCCAATACCTGAAGCCCATGGCCCTGCACCTGCCACCTGGGATCCCAGAGTCCCCAAGCCGCCAGCGGCGCCACACACTCCCCGCCAGCGAGTTTCGCTGCCTCACCCCAGAGGATGCTGCTGGCGTGTTTGAGATTGAGCGTGAAGGTGAGCAGCCCCACGCAAGGTCTGGGAGGCTGCTGTACTGTGCTGCAGTTGCCCTATGGAGAAAGACGCTCACGTCTCCTGTCCTTGGTGGCTGGGACCCCAGAATATCAGACTATGTTTCTGTGTATGTGCATGTGCGCATGCGTTTTCAGGAAAGTAGCGGGGGGACAACAGTCCTGAATCCCCTGCTTTCCTGTGGGGGAGATTTGAGGGGTGGGAGACCCCATCCCTGGCATCGGAGCTGATGCTCAGTGTGCAGGGGACAGTGGGCAGATGGCATGGTGACCACTGGGTCACCCACCTGTGCCTCCTGCCACAGCCTTCATCTCCGTCTCGGGCACCTGCCCTCTGTATCCGGATGAGATCCGGCACTTCCTGACCCTCTGTCCAGAGCTGTCCCTGGGCTGGTTCCAGGAGGGCCGCCTCGTGGCCTTCATCATTGGCTCGCTGTGGGATGAGGAGAGACTCACTCAGGTAAGGGCAGGGTGGGGCTGCGATGACCGGCCCCTGGAAGGCCTCTGGAAGAGAGGCCACGGTCCACTGGCCCCTGGCTCCTCCTGCTCTCACAAAGCCCAGCCAGACAGGGGTAGAGGAGCCCAGAGGCTGGGATTTCTTCCCCCAGAACCAGAGAGATGAGCACAAGCCATGGGTCCTCTTCCAGGGCAAAAGAGCCCAGCCCTGTAGGGTCTCAAAGGCCCTCATGAAGGGTCCTCTATGGAGCTGGGGATGCAGCTCCCAATTTGGGGCCTTCTTTGGGTGAGAGGGGAGCCCTGATTGGAGGCACAGAGGGGATACCTACTCTTGGCCCAGGTTTGGGGGGCAGGTGTCAGCAGAGGTGACCTGGACTCATGTCTCGTTTGTCCCCAGGAGTCACTGACACTACACAGGCCAGGTGGCCGCACGGCCCACCTGCACGTGCTGGCTGTGCACCGCATCTTCCGGCAGCAGGGCAAGGGCTCCATCCTGCTGTGGCGCTACCTGCACCACCTGGGCGGCCAGCCAGCCGTGCGCCGGGCTGTGCTCATGTGCGAGGACGCACTGGTGCCATTCTACAAGAAGTTCGGCTTCTACCCTGTGGGCCCGTGTGCCGTCACCGTGGGCTCGCTCGCCTTCACAGAGCTCCAGTGTTCCCTGCGGCGCCATGCCTCCCTGCGCAGGAACAGCAACTGCTAAACCCTGCTGACCACCTGGCCGCCACCCCAGGGTGCCCACAGCTGGGTGCCGGAGATATGGGGAGGCAGGCTGGGGGCTCCCACCTAGCTCCAATGTCTTCTTCTCTGCCCTGGCCTCCCCCCAGCTTGGCTGGCATGAAGGGAGACCGATTCCCAGGTGCTGGTGGAGCAGGGAGGGGTGAGAAAAAGAAGATGGGGCGGCTTCTCCCCAGGCCAGGCTGCCCAGCTACAGCACAAGTGGTGCATTCTCTAGTCTGCCCTCACAAGGCCCTCTGGACCTCCTGCATTCCAAACTGCCCAAGCCAGGGCTGGATCGGTAAACAGACCGTGGGAGGCATCCTGCAGCCTTGCCTCAGCTCTTCCCTCCTCAGGAATCTGTGATGGACCCTCTGGGCATGAAGGGGCCCCGCACCAGGGCAGCATTCTCACAGGAGGAGCCTGTGTTCAGGGGCTCTTTATCTCCCCAGCCCCAGGGATGCCCCTTCTCACCTTCAGCCCTGGAACAGGGGGTAGCTGGGAGCAGGGAGGTATAGGGGGTACCTCCCGGCTCACCCACCTCCCCAGTCCCTCCACTGCCCCCTCCTCCTCCCCAGGCCGCAGGCACCCTGGGTCCTGTCCACAGTAATAAAGTGGTTGTGTCCCATCACCTTCTGGGTGGCTCCTGGGTATGGGGCGAATGGTTGGGGGTGAGGCACAGGCAGCGCGGTGAACGGTCTCGTACCCGCTGGAGTGAATGGACAAGCACCATGCCTTTTTCCCCCAAAACCCATTTTTGCCAGGGCAGCCCGCCCCTCGGCCCAGCCAGTCCCCTCACTGCCCCTATGAGCAGGTAGGGCTGGGGGCCCCCAGGGGTCTAAGGATTTAACCCGGCCCTCTCAAGGGACCCCTTGAGACCCTCCATGTGACCCCAACCTGGGTTCTGGTCTAACCAAATCCCCCCAAAATCTGACAATTTTTCCACTGTCCCTTTGGGCCAAGCCCCTGCCCTCCTCATAGCTGACCCCTTACCGCCTGAACAATGTTCCAGGTTTCATCGTATCTGAGCCCTCAGGTCAAAAGATACTTCCATAAAGAATAACATTTAATACATTTGAGACATCATCTGTACAAAGTTAGAGTTACTTTAAAAATTAGGATCATAATATACACTAGTAAAAAATGGGCCTGACTCAGCCTCAGGCAGCCCCGGCAGAAGGTCCTCAGGGTGTCCAGCCCCCGCCCCCACTTGGGCAGGAGTGAGGCAGAGGGTGGTGGGGCTGGCTGTCATCAGAGCCAGCCCCATGAGGCAGAACACTGATGCGAAGGGAGGGCCGGGAGGGACCCGGGGGAACAGCCTCCACTTGCTAAGAACTAGCAACAACTCTTGGCTTCCCCATCTACCTGTGTCTCCTTGCTCCTCCTCCGCCTCAGACCACGGCTAAAACCTCTCCCACAATGTCTGGTCTGGGAGCCTTATGGGCAGGCTCACCAGGCCACCAATGAATGCAGGGTGTGGGCTCATAGGGCAGAGAGAGGAGAAGAAACAGGAAGGGGGGCCATGGTGAGATGGGGTGGGAACCTGGTGGGGTCCCCAGAAGGGCTCACAGTAATGGTGGGGAAGAAAGCACCAGTAGAGGCTGAGGTGGGAGACAGTAGCAGCCTGCGGACCCTGAGAAGAAAGAAGCCCACCCCCAGGAGGTTGTCCCAACAGCAGGGGAGTGGGGAAGAAGTTGGCCTGGGTCCCGAGCTCTGGAGAAGCACGTGCCTGGAGTGTACCCCAGCCTGGGCCAGGGACCCACAGACCTGAGGAAGGGTCCTCATGCCCCCAGGGAACCCGCCTTTATGACAGTCTCCCACAGAGTCGGGAGCGCCTGGGCCCCGCGGTGGGCCTCTGGAGTGTGGGGTGGGGCACTCTGCAGACAAGCAGCCCCTCCCAGGCACAGTCCCTGTGTCAATGGCACTCTGTGGGCAGCAGCTATGCCCAGCCCCGCCGGGCAGGTGGTCAGTGCAGCACCTGGTCCAGCTCGTACTTCTCGCAGAAGTGGCTGGTGAAGGGGAAGCAGGTGAGGTACTCAATCCAGGGCCAGTTGATGGGGTAGACGTAGAGCCAGATGACGAGCGAGGCGAAGAGGCCGGCGAAGACCAGCAGCGACACCAGGATGAGGGCGCGCTTGCGGTACTTGTCGCTGGTGCCGAAGGTGATGTAGGGCAGGAAGGCGAAGGCCAGCAGCAGACCGCTGAGGAAGCCGAAGATGTGGGCGATGTTGTCGATCCAGGGCAGGAGGCCGCAGACGAACAGGAAGAGCACAATGGCCGACAGGTTCAGGAAGGCCTTCCAGGGCCGCTCCAGCAGCTGCCAGCTCTGGAAGAGCTCCACGAAGAGGCAGGCGAGGAGGCCAAACTGCGACCCGGCCGGGCCCACCTGGGGTGGGTGGGAGGGGAGATGCGTCACCCCCGGGTACCAGGTGGGAAGCTTTCACGGGGAGCCCTGGGCATAGCCAGATGGAGCACCGGGACCGGGGTCATCCTATCTGGGAGCCCCTCCCAAGGGTGGGGCCCCGAAGCTGAGGGGCCAGGGGTCAGCTGGAGCTGCCAGACCAAAGCCGGGCTTGTTTTACCCATCCTTTCAGCAAACATTGAGCACCTACTGTGTGCCCGGTGTAATAAGTATGACAGACAAGCTTCTCCAGGGGGCATTCAGGGGGAGGGGACAGTCACTGAACAAGCCAACATCGTCAAATTGAACTGATCAAAAACCTGCAGTTTCTGCAGGTCAACAACAGTCACATGTTGGCAATTTCATAGGCTCAACCTACGGATATATAACGTGGTGGCAGGCAGTGGTCATGGTCATGAAGAGAAATGAAGCAGAGAAGAGGAACAGAGTGAGGGACAGGGTCCGGGAGGGTCTTTCTGGAGGTGACATCTGAGCATGACTCAGGGCACCTCAGCTCCCTCGCACCCGGGGATTAAAGGATCAGCCAATAAGCCCCCAGCTTAGCTGTCCATCTGCTGTCGAGCCCGGCATGGGAGGGGCCGTGTGTCCCTCTGGCAGACCCCAGGCAGGAGGGGTGGAGAGCAGCAGAGCCAGCCTCCCTGCCCCGTCCCCCGAGTCCCTACCTCTGCCCGGTACGGGAGGAAGATGGTGCTGGCGAGATTGCCTGTGATGCCGCTGAGGATGAAGATGATGGCGATGCGGTGCCAGCCTGCCAGCTTCTCCAGGTCCCGCAGAATAGTCATTTGGAAAACCACAGACACGAGGCAGTGCACCATGCTGGGGTGGGGGACACACCAGGAATCAGCCTCCCCATGTCTGCCCATGGTCGCCAGCCCGTACTTCAAGAGCAATGGAGTTTGGGAGGTTGTGCTGGCTGTGCCCTGGTCCGGAAGCCTCTCCTCAGGGGGTCCAGGTGGGCGGCCACCACAGGGGTCTGGGGGGGGCAGCGAGGAGCCTCTTACCCAGCGTGGAGGAACAGAGACAGCCAGAGCCTGTAGAACTGATCTGGGACCTCGGGGTTGAGGAAGGGCAGCAGCCCACACACCTTGTCCAAGCAGTGCACCTGGGGGCGAGCACAGGATGGTCAGTGCCTAGGACCCGGCTGGGCTGGAGGCCCTGATGCGGGGGACAGAGCCAGATATCCACTGCAGGAGGAAATCACGAGGCCTGGCTTCACTAGGCTGCTGTGCCCACCTTCTTATGCCCGGGGCACCACCAGGCCCCGCTTTACCTGGGAGCAGAGCGTCGCCTCTTCGTGGAAATAGCCGTGCATGAACTCACAGTATTCCCGAGTGGTGATCTCACAGCTGGGGGACGGGGAGGCAAGGGGGCATGTCAGGCATCGCTGGCAGGAAGGGGGTGCCCCTCTGCAGAGACCCCTGCTCTGGGGCAAACTCCCCTTCATCCTGCTCAAACCATGGGTGGCCCCAGAGTGGAGGACAGAGGACATCAGGCAGGGTGTAGGTGGTGGAGGAGGAGCACAGGAAGCTCTGGGCAGGGTGCCCGGGCCAGCTCACCTGCCCTTGGTGCCGATGCAGCAGGGGCGGCCTCTGATCTGGCAGTCTATGTGCAGGAAGCCTGTGCGGTTACTCCGGGACTGCTCCGTACAGATCTGCCAGGAGGGGCGCCAACAGGGCTGTGGGCCTGTGCCGTGGCAGATGCCCCTTCTCCACCCTTCCCAGACCACTCTCTGCCCCAGACACTCACTGGCCACTTGGTGATGTCATCGGGCCAGATGTGGGCACCGCTGGAGGCCGGCTCCTCGCAGGTTCTGGAGGCAGAGGTCAGAGGGGGCACAATGAGGAGCTGCGGCACCCTCAGCCTGCCACAGCCACCCGCCAATGTCCCTGTGGACACAGACACAGGATACTCAACCCCACCTTATTGGACAGCCTGGCTGCGGGCCACCCTGGGACTGTACCTGGGGTCCTGGTGGCACACGGCCCCGGATGTCCGCTTCTGGCCCAGATCGGACTTGTCCATGGGGGGCCCTGTATCATCCTGCCACTTGACAAAAGTAGCCAAAGTCTCCTGGAGGATGGAGGTGGGCTGGTCATGCCAGGACAAGGCCACCCCACTGGAGTGGGCACGGGACCCTCCAGGACAAGGCTCTTCCCCTGTTTCCCAGGGCTCAGGCCCATCTCCCAGACCCCCACTCCCACTCCTGGCTGACATTCCTGAGACCTGGCTTTCACTTTTCTGGGGCCGGGGAAGTTGACACCCTACCTGTGCTGGGCCACATACAGGGGTGCACGGGGCCAGGGAGGGGTGTGGGGCAGGGAAGGACAGTAGAAGGAAGAGGGAATATGGTCACTGCCCTTGAAGGGCCTGTCTCCCAGGCCGGGGCAAGTAGAGATGGTACAGGGGGGACCAGAGTAGGGCTGCAGGGGTTGCAGGGCCCAGGGTGAATGGCCCCTGCCCCCACCGAGCAGTCCTTCCGCTGGGTTTGGATGCAGCCTGAGTGGTCATTCTGGACGCAGCAGCCTGAGTCGCGCTCCAGGTCTCGCTCCCGCAGCACCAGCTGCTCGATCTGCCCGTCCTTCCGGATGCAGGGCGAGAACTTGGCTCCCAGGTGGATCAAGTCAATCTGGGGGTTGGGGGGGTAAGCTCGGAACCAGGCCTGGAGGCTCTGTTGTCTCCCCTGAGGGTCCCCCAATGAGGGGGGCTGCCAGACAAGCTGACCCCCTCCCTGCCCAGCTGGGGGTGACAGGGCCCAGGGGCTCCCTGCTGAGATGCTGTCCCTGCCTGGGCCCCTCACCGAGCTGGGGCCGATCCAGAAGTTCTCCTGCTGGATGTACTTCACGCTCTCATATACACCTTTGTTCCTGAGCACCTGGTGCAGAGGTGGAAGGAGGGGGGTCAGGGGTTTCCCCGTCCCAGGGTAGGGTCCCCAGGAAGGGGCCAAGGGACAGAGCCACAGTGAGCCCAGAGCACCCTCCTGCTTGGGCCGGGTTGTTGCCATGGGAGGGATTCGGCGACCCAGGATGCTGAAGCCTCTCAGCGGGGCTGAGATCCCCCCAGAGTGGAGCCCCACTTCCATAACCAACTCACCAGCTGGGTGGTGACATGCTGGGCAAAACCCACGGGCGCGATGCCGTACATGCAAATCACCAGCAGCGTGACGATGATGTGGACGAAGGTCAGCCAGTAGGTGAAGTAGGGCCTTCGGCAGAGGCCTCGGGTCAGCAGAGCCAGACTCACATCCCTACCCTCGGCCCTGCTGAGCCCAGCCACCACCTGCTCTCACCAGCTCCCCACCCTCCACTTCTACTCCCTGCCAACTCATCCTTCACCACAGTGACTTTTGAAATGCACCCCTATGCATCCCTCCCCCAGCTTAAATCCCTTCGATGGCTTCCTGTTGCCCTTGGGACAAAGTCTGACGTTGCCCCCTCCTGCTGGCTGCAAGGCCTTGCTGTGGCTGCCCACCTCTCCAGCCTCTTTACTCTCCTCTTGCTGTTCCTGGAACACACCCTGCTCCCTGCAGCCTCAGGTCCTTTGCACATGATGCTTCCTTTGCCTAGGAAGCTCTTCTCATCTGTCTTCACCCAGCTAACTGCTGCTCATCATCCTGACTGCATCCCTCCCCACCAGCTGGTCACTCCCACTCTGTCCTTTTTCTGTGGGACACCCACCACACCTGTTATTTCTTAATTTTTTGTAATTTTTGGGTCCAAACTCTGTCAGGTCACTGCCAATTGTGCACTCTGTGGGAACTGCCCCTCCTCAATCCTCTGGCTTCCCCTGAGTTCTTTGTGCATGTCCTCTCCCAGTCCCCTCACTCACAGTCACAGCTCCTAACTGTCCCCTGACCCACCCTGCCCTCCCTGCTGCATGCCACTGGAGCTCGATTCCGGGGCCCATGTGGTGGCACTCAATGAATGCTTGTTGACTGACTGCTGTCTGGGAGACTGGCTGAGGATGCAGGCCCAGAAAGTTGGGAGGGTGGAGAGGAGGCAGCAAGCACCCGAGGACCCTTCCCGGTGATGTGCATGCTCAAAGGTGACTCTGAGGACCTCTCCCTGCTCTCCTGACCCACAGCAGGTGCTCAACAAACTTGTTGAATGAAGAAGGGGGCGCTTCAGGAGAGGGCCCAGGGGAACATGGAAGCTCCCGGACCCCTCTCCTCTGCCTACCCTGAGGGCTTCTCGAGAGCGGTGACCGCAGCCCACTCTCACTGGGCGAGGGGACCCCCAGGCCAGGCAGCGCTGGCCACACCCACCCGCTCACCGGTGGCTGTCAAAGCTCTCCAGCTGCCGCTGCACGGTGCTGCTGAGGCTGCGGCGGTAGCTGCGGTTCAGCCAGTTGCCCACCACGCCCAGGCCGTAGTGCCGCCTCTTCCGGTCGAAGGCAAAGTGCTTCACCTGGGACGCGATGCGCTTGCCGCGCCTGGCCACAGGGACCGGGGCTCGGCCATACTCCTTCCTGGTGGGGATGCTGGCTCTCAGCTGGATGCCCCCCCACCCATCCCAGAATGGGGCTCAGGAGGGACTTGTGGTCTGGGGGAGCCCCTGGGCGGGGGGGTCACTGGGCTCCAGGGAGCCCTTGCCCCATTGTGCTACCTCCCTCCACCTGGAGGAGGAACCACCCGGAACTCACAGAGGGATCTGCACCCCTTCGGGGGAGACCGGGGAGGCCGAGTGTGGGATCCCCCGGAAGTGGCTGGCAGAGAGTGGGGGAGACTCAAACACATCATCGGGCATGGAGCTCATTTCTTCCTGGGGTGGGGGTGGATCGGGGGACACAAAAAGAGACTGTGAGGAGTCACTGTCCCAAATACTGCCCCAACAGCTCAATTCAAGGGCAGGACAAGGCTGGACAGGCAGGCTCTTTGGGAGGGAAGTGGAAGCCACGTGCCTGTCGGCCCTGATGGTGACTTTCCTGGTTGGCACCCCACCCCACCCCCAGGTCCTCACCCTGCCCGACAGCAAGACGGGGGCCCAGGAGCCCCACAAAGTGGCACTCCCCACCACCCAGTGGGCCTTTGGATCCCTCAGGGGCTCCGTCTGAGGCCAGGTCACCTCTCCTAGCTCCCAGCCCAGCTTGTCTCCCCGTTCCCAAGGGCCCACACCCCATGCTTGCCTTACTAAAAAACGAGGAGTCAAATGTGTCTGCCCCATCGACCACATCCTCCTCCAGGGAGCTGGGGTAAGCAAAGCTGCATTTGACCACACGGCACCGCTGTCCCGTGGCATCCAGCACTGAGCGCCCCTGTGACAGGGCAGAGGCATGGACATCAGGCACCCCAACCCTCAACACCAAGGAACTATCAAGCCCCTCCTGGGGGCAGCACCTTGGGAGGTGGGACCCCGCCCAGAGCAAGGAGTGTCAGGGAGAGAAGGCCAGGAACGGGGCACCATCTTCTCTGCAGCCCAGAACGCATCCCTCTCTCCACGGTTCACTGTTATCTTCTCCCTGGTGCCCTCCTGGCCTCCGGCTTGGGCAGCTGGTACCCCATCACTCACGCTGCACCCCTACTCCCGAGGCTTGGGCCATGTCTCCTGGTGCCAGGACCCTGCCCACCTTCCCATCTCCTGCTACTCCTCTTGTAACCACACCTCACTAAAAACACATCAAACCACCTGCTGCTCCCCCAAAGTGCCATGCCCCCTTCCTACCTCCAAGTCTTTGCACAGGCCATTCCCTCTGCTGAGATTGCCATTCCTTTCCTTCCATTCTTGGAGAACTTTTCCTGATTTTTCTGAGTCAGCTCAAGTGCCTTCCCTGGCACCAGCACCTCCTCTGGGCGGGCCCCCCAACACTTATCACACTGAATGGTGACATCTGCCCTCACCTAAGCTGGGAGCTCTTCCAGGGCAGTGACGCTGGCTCATTTCCCTCTGCAGCCCATGCCCAGCACATAATAGGGGCTCAGTGAACACGGCTGAATGAGTGGTGACCACATTTCACTTCCTACTTCCCCAGCTGATGTGCCAGTGCAGAAACCAGCTTGCCAAACCAGAGAGGACTGGGGCTACATGGAAGTGGGTCTAACTGTGGGGCTCCTCTCAGCCCAGGGATCCCAGAGCATCCACTGCCCTTGGGACAGAGGGAGACGCCTGGGGGGGGGCTCTTGGGGATGCTTCGGGAGAGGGAGGGAGGGAGGGATGATGGAGGGAGGCTGGGCAGAGGCAGGGGGAGGTGTTTTCACCTTGAGGAGGGCGGCGGCAGCCTGAAAACTCATGTGGGCCACAGACAT
This sequence comes from Tapirus indicus, assembly GCA_031878705.1. Lineage (NCBI taxonomy): Eukaryota > Metazoa > Chordata > Mammalia > Perissodactyla > Tapiridae > Tapirus > Tapirus indicus. Next base: position 55,216,353 of record CM062932.1, read on the forward strand.
CCTCTTGCGGCGGGGCAGGTGGGAATAGCCAGAGCGGACACTGGTAAAGGAGGTGAGGGACAGGACCCCAGGGGTTAGTGGTGGGTGTGGGGCATGGGGCCGGTCCACCTCGTCTGGGTGGCGGAACGCCCGTCCTCGGGCCAGCGGATCCACGATCTGAAAGAGAGGGAGGAGCTGAGCAGAGCTGATCAGGCCCCTGGGCAGTCGCCCGCCACCCCCTGGACCCCTGATGGAGCCCACCTTGGGCATCTTGCAGGGTTTCGGAGACTCAGTGCCCTGGAAGGAAGGCACCTCCTGGCTGGGGAGCTCTAAGTCCCTCTGGCACGAGGCCTTGAGTCGGCCGTAGCGCACGCTGCAGTGGTGCAGGCTCCTGCGCTGCCAGTGCTGCCGCTTCACCTCCCAGTCGCCGCTGACCCCAAACCACTGGGCCGTGCCCCTGCAGGAGCAGACAGAGAACCAACAGTGGGTGTGTGTACACTGACGCAACTACGGTGACAGCATGACAGGGCGCGTGCACTGTGCACGTGTGCACGTGCAGGGGAGGTGATGTGAGGTGTCAGCACACTCGTGTCTGCAGGGGAGGTGAAGTGAGAGGTAACATGAGGGGTGTGGTGCACGTGTGTGCAGGGGAGGTGATAGGGCACATGTGCATGCAGGGGAGGTGATATAAGGTGACAGTGCACGTGTGTGCAGGGGAATGGATGTGAAAGGTGACAGTGCTCGTGTGCACGCAGGGGAGGGGACAGGGCACGTGTGCGTGCAGTGGGAGGGGCAGATCAACTTCCCCGTGAGCCCGTGGTTCGGTACCCAGTGACCAGATGAGTGGGGCTGGATTAAGTCCAGAGCATGAGGAGCTGGGCTGGAAAGGCCTCCTAGGCCCCGGGGAGCAGTGGTCCACCCCCAGCTCCTTGAACCCCCTGAGCCTCCACACTATGACTTTCTACAAGGCACATATCCCCCTTGGGCCTCAGTTTCCCACCTGTAACATGGTGTTTGATTTTCATGTTCAACACCTGCAGGGAGATGCTGCTTGTTAATGCCTGCCTACTCCTTCTAGAAAGGGGACACGGGGCCAGGCCCAGCAAATGTCCAGGTCCAAGAATCCACAGGACCTCTGGGAGGAGGCCAGGCAGGATGCTCACTTGCGGATGCTCTGGGACAGGGAGGCCTGGCGGCGAAAGCCGGGGCGCTTCTCCGAGCTGCCCTCCTGCCATCGTCCCCGTGGCTCCTGAAGGCTGACGCTCTTCAAGTAGGCTGGATTCCTGGGCCTCTGTGGGGAGGAGGGAGGGAGGACAGGCTGTGACTTTGGGGAGCCCAGACCGAGTTTGGCTCCCAACACGAAAACCCTGAGAGAACAAACGTCAACCCCAACTTACACCCCCCGAGCTGCTTTTAATCCAAATGGAAGATCACCATTTTCTAACGTTTTTCAGCAAACCCTAGCACGCATGTCCCTAACTCCCTATCCCGTGCTCCCTCGTCAGGCCATGATGTTCTTGCATGTTCAAAACAGCCCTTTGAGTGAACGGGTGGCACCAACACAGCTTCCCTCTGTGCCCAGGCTGCGTGGGAAGCCCACGCTGTTTCGATCCCATTTTCAATGAGCTCTTTATGGAGCAATGGTCCAGACTGTCGGAAACATTGATTCATTTCCATTCTCCCACAGGAGCCAGGCACTGCAAGGTCAGGCTGCTGATGCTGAAGACAGGCTGTGCCCCTTCACCCACGTCACAGACCGCCCACACCCTCCAAACGGCCTGGGCCTAGTATGGAAATGGAAACAGCCAGTTCCCAGGTAGGACCGGCAAGCTTTTCTCAAGGAGAGCACTTCCTGTTCTCCCTGGACCACCATGAGCTGAAGGTCCCGAGTTCAGGGCCCACTCCCTGAGACATTTGGGGCCAGGAAGGAGGGAGCACAGGCCTTAGTCAGGGGCTACATGGGCAGCTGTGTCTCCTCTGGGAAGTGGAACCGCCTGAAAGCTGCCATGTGAGCACAGCTGTTGCCTGTGGCAGGGCAGCAAGCCCTCAGGCCACCCCCTTACCTGGGGCAGCATGCTGGCCTGCTCACTGAGGGCCGGGGTCTCGGGAGGCGGGATGGTGATGGACAGGTTGGGCGGCTTCCGGCTCTGCAGGCGGCTGCTGGACACAGAAGAGACGCTCTCGCCATTCTTGTCAGTGGAGGCCATGGCGGGCAGGGGGGCAGTGTGGCTGGAATGGAGACAGGGAAAGGAAGCATGAATGTGTTGAGAGGTGGCAGGACCAGAGGGGACACGGGGACCCTGGTGCCAAGGCGGGCAGCCCAGACCGAGAACAACCTGCTGAAAGTTGGTTCCAACTCTGGACACTGAACCATGCAGCAGAGACTGAATGTGGGCTGAGTGAGGTATTGCAAGGTCTATTTCTGTCCTTCATTTGCATTCTAAGACAGCACGGGTCTGGGAGGTCCCCAACTTTCCACCTCGTTGCATTTCCAGGTCTTTCTGCTTCAGGCAAGGACCATACCCAAAAAGGGGCATGAGGGCCAAGGATGTGGAGATGCCACCTCGTCAGCCTGCCCCGGGCAGGTCAAGGGGCCAGAGGGCAGCTTCCTTGGACAAATAGCCCTGCCTCTGTCGCTGGGGCAGGGCTTGGGGGAGGATAAGAGGAAGACTCCAGGGTAACTCGGTGCACCCAGCCACAAACAAGGGGCCCACATCTGTGCAGGGAGCAGGCGGTTCTTGGAGGAATCCCTGGGCTGCGAGTGAGGAAGTGGTGGCTCAGCCTAATTCCCAGATAGATGAGAAAGCCACCACACTAGTCCCTGTCCCACAGGGCTGCCTGGTTCCTTTTTCAAGGGTAACTGAAACTGCCACCTGTGTAGTACTTTTTTCTTTTCACAAAGGAAAAATGTTGTATCTTAATGATAAAAGTGACATATGCTCATTGAAAAAACACAAGACTCAGAAGACTATAAAGCAGAAAGTGAACAGGTGGCCCGCCTGTCACCCCATCCTCCAGGAAAGAGTCCAGTGTCCATATCCTACCAGATGCCTCTCTGCACCTGGAAAGGTACTTAAAACCTTACATACACTCACACCTTTTCTTCTATAGTGTGGACATCTGTCCCTGTCAACACATACAGAGACATCTGCCTTATCTTTCTTGACTGCAAAGACTTGACCAAGTGGGATGTACCAAGATTTACTTAATTCCAGACTGATGGTTGTCTAGGATGTTCAGGACGTTTCTGGCATTTTAGACTCGTGTCCAGTGTTAATGAACACCCTCGCTTATACCAGGTATGCCTGTCTCACTATTAGCACAAGAGAAAGTTCTAGAAGGGGAATTGCCAGGTTGAAGAGTAAGTGCATCTTGAATTTCAGTAGATCTTGCCAAATGGCCCTGCCAAGAGGAGGTGGCAATTGACCCCATCATTTGTGTAAATCTGGGGCTTTCCTACTCTTGCTCATGCTGCCACTTCCCCTTTGACCCCCCCAGAATTAACATCCTCTGTCTGTTCTGCTCTCTTCATTTCATAGCTCACGCCTGCCCTGTGACCTTTTTCTTGCTAGAAGCCTTAGCTTCTTCCTCTCCCTGCTTCCCAAGGTTGCTGGGGCAGTGTTTGTCTCTCCTCCTCGAACGAGACCAGGGACTCCACACCCACGCGAGTGCCAACCCTGGGTATGCACAGATGAGGAGGGTCACACAGAGCCCTCCAGCCAAGGACACATGGGGCCCAGGTCTGGGACAGCTGGGCAAAGCAGCGGCCACCTTTGTTCCAAGTCGGTCCCTCTCCTGCACCTCCACCCGGCCGCCACCAGAGCCGCCATCTGGTCTCACCTCAGGGGTCACAGGGGTCTCCTGACTCCTCTACCTGCTGCCCCTTGAGCCCCCAGCCCATGACCATTCTCCACAGCAGCAGAAGTCACCCTTTAAAAGCACGAATCACACTGTGTCACTCCCTGCTCAACAGTGTCCCAGGATTTCCTATTCTCACTTCAAATCAAGTCCAGATGTCTCACTGGAGCCTCTGGGCCCACATGGCTTCGTCTCCTCCTTGCCCTCACTGCCCACTCGGCCACTCTGGGCCTCTCACTGTCTTGCACCTGCCAAGCTCTGTGGGGAGGTGCTGGAGGTCAGTAGCACAGACTGGGGCTGGGCAGCCAGGCCTGACCTGCACACGGGCCTGCACGTGACCATGGGTCACCCAAGTCCTCACCTAGGACACAGGAAAAACCTCCTTCCTCAGAGAGGCGTCCTGAGCATCAAATGAGTGAACACATGATACAGGCAGTGTGCCCACACAAACTTGTTCAGGAATGTTCACAGCAGCATGTTTGTCAGACCCAAAGGATGGAAACAACCCAGATGCCCATCAACAGACAAATGGATAAACAAAATGTGCTACAGCCACACAGTGGAATATTACTCAGCCACAAACAGGAGTGAAGCACTGACACATGCTACCACATGGATGAACCCTGAGACGTTATGCCAAGTGAGAGAAGCCAGACACAAAAGACCACATCCTACAGGAGTCCCTTCATATGAAAGTCCAGAATTGGCAAATCTATAGACAGAAGTAGACTAGTTGTTGCTTAGGGCTGGGGAAGGAAGACCGTGGGCTGGGGGTGGGGGGAGGAACAGCTAAAGGGCGTGGGTTTCATTCTGAGGTGATGAAAATGTTCTAAAGTTGACTGTGGTGATGGTTACACATACCTGTGAATGTACTAAATACCACGGAGTTATACAATTTAAATGGGTGAATTTCACGATTATGTGAATTATATCTCAATAAAGCTGTTAAAAAAAAGTCTTAAGCAGCTGCTTCATAAATGTTGGGTCCCTGCTCACACTGGTCACTGAGTCTCCAGACCAGATCATCACACAGTGGAGCAGGCAGCTCCCTCTCATCACTCTGGTCCCAGCTCGAGAGCCACCTCCTCCAAGGAGCCTTCCCTGACTGCCCGAAGCAGCCCCCCACCCCCACCCTCGTGTCTCTCCATTACCTCACCCTGGTCACCTCCCTCTCTGCCCTCTTTCTGCCTTACTCACTGCTGCATCTCCACTGCCAGAAGAGAGCTGGCCCACAGGTAGCATCAGCACGTATTTGTTGAAAAACAAACAAACAAGCAAAGCAGCTGGTGCCTTGGGTCCAGTCTGCCTGCTACCTACTTCCCAGATTCAGAGTTTGGGCTCAGCTCAAATCTTCCTGGACCTTGTCGCAGAGATCTTTAGAGCGTGTTCTAGCCCTTTCCTCACTCTGTACAGATGCTCTGGGGTCAAACCTCACCTCTGCAGAGAGGTGGAAAGATGCAGAGACAAAAGGAAAGATGGACAGAGGCCCCAGGTCAAGCAGGCAGCCCCCCTGCTGCTCATGGCTATAAGGGAGGAAGGGCAGGCTCAAGGGGGCATGTCAGGACCGCTGCATCTTTTAATCTTCCCGACCTCAGTCTCCTCATCTATGAAATGGGGATCATCCCTGGCCTCCTGGACGAAGGATTAAAGGCGACATGTGCCCCTCCTCACCGGGAGTGAGGGCCCTTGTGGGGTGAGCCAGGCACTCAGAGAGCCAGGCGGCCAGGGGCTCTACCCTCAGGGCAAAAAAAGCCACCTAAAAACCCCCACTCTGGGCTGGGAACCCAAAATCAAGATGGTCCCCACTTTTTTTTTTCTGTTTCAACATAACTTTACTAGAAACATTTAACTTAAAAAACCCAGGAATTGTTAGCTGTCTTCTGATTAAAATTTCCTTTTCAGGGGCCGCCCAGTGGCGCAGCGGTTTAGTCCGCGCTTGGCAGCCCGGGGTTCGCGGGTTCGGATCCCGGGCGCCCGCCGACGCACTGCCTGTCAGCCATGCCGTGGCGGCGTCCCATATAAAGTGGAGGAAGATGGGCACGATGTTAGCCCAGGGCCAGTCTTCCTCAGCAAAAAGGGGAGGATTGGCGACGGATGTTAGCTCAGGGCTGGTCTTCCCCACAAAAAAAAAAAGAAAAATTTCCTTTTAATTAAAGTAAGCCGGATATTTAAGGCAATGTTCAAAGGATTTGGAAGTATTTTGTTGTTGTTTGGGTTCTTTAAATTAATAATTCATTGAGGTGAAATCCACACAAGATAAAATTAAGCATTTAACAGCGAACAGCTTGGTGGCATTCCCCCGTCTCTGAGAAGTCCTGAGCAGGGGAGACTCTGCTGGCACCTCAGAGCACACAGCAGGCCCTCCTGGAGCAGAGGCCGAGGGCTGCCGGGGCAGGACAGGGCCAGTCCTCAGTGCGTCAGGCCCTGGGTCTTCGTGTGCGTTATTCTCCTCGGTCTCCAAAACCCGCTTCGAGGCAGATGTTACCATCGCTTCCATTTCATGCGTGGGGAATGGAGGCTCAGAGGGGTTAAGTAACTTGCCCAAGCTCATCCAGCCAGGAAGGGGAACAACTGGGACTCAAGTCGCTCTGGCTCCTGGGCCTGAGGTCTCCTTGGGAAACAGGCACCCCCCCCCACAAAGCTGGGGTACACCCGGGGCTGGACGGCCCCCTATCAGGGAGACAGAGTGAAGAGTCCAGCCTGCAGAGAAACTTGCTAGAGCATCCCAGTGCTTTGCAACCTGTGTTCCTTAGAGGCCTAGGTCACCCAGAGGTGCCTGAGGGGCTGCCATGGGCAAACCAGAGGCTGGGGGCTGGGTCTGGGCCCCCCTCTGATTCCTTAGGTTAGTGCCCCTTTTGCTTTACATATTGGATCAGGGCCTTTTGCTTCCATTGCCAAAGTCCTCCAACTACAGGTGACAGGAACTCTGGGTGTGAAGGGGGAGCCAGAGAGGGATCCGAGGCAGAGCTGGGGGCCCAGGACGCTTCCTGCTTAAGGCTTGACCAACAGACTCCTCTATTCCAAAGTGCTGGGGGTCCTGACCCCACACCCCAGGGCAGACTGGCGGTGGATGACAAGGCCCCTCAGAGATCACGGGCAGACAGGCCTTGGTGTTGGGCCGGCTGGCTCCTCAGACGTCACTCTGTGCCCACTCTGGGGACAGCTCCAAGACAACAGCCTCACCTGGGGCCCCCACATGGAAAGTTCCCCAGCTTGGCCTCCTTTGAGACCGGGGTGCAGTGAGAGGGCATTGGGCAGGCATTGCTCTGGGATATTGGCACAAAGGAGGGAGGGAGGCAGGCAGCAGAGGAAGCCTGGGAGGGAGGGTGGGGTTGCCAGGCCTGAGCTCAGGGAAGGTCACCAAGCAGGAAGGATTCTTCTGGAAGTCAGAGCCGATCACACCTCCCCAGAGTCAGTACTCAGGGCCCTCCAGAACCTGCCCCCACACCTCACCAGACACACCACATCCCCTGCAGCTGCCCTCCTCTCATCTGAGCCCCTGCACCTGGCGCACCAGGCTCCACCTCATCTGCCTGGCCAATGCCTGCCAGCTGCTTTAAGGAAGGTAAAATGTCACCTCCTTCAGGAAGCCTGCCCAGTCACCATCAGACAGAATCAATCACTTTCTCACCTGCCCTCCCATAGCATCCTGCAGAGATTGGCTTACAACAGTGTAGGTGTCCCCTACCCGACCCTGGGCAGCACAGGTTCTGGAAAATGGTTAGCCCCGACTAATGACTAACTGGATGGGAGGCAGGTGAGAGGCTGGGTGCATGCATGGCTGCAGATGGTCAGTCCACATCGACCCTGGACAGAAACTGTCTCCCCCAGACCTGCATCCAGCCCAGGAAGCAGCCCCCTTTCGAAGGCTCCAGGGAGTGCTGCCTGCGCTGCCCCAGCTCTGTGACCACTGCAGGCCTGAGGATGGAGTATGCCGTCCCAGGATGAGTCACTAGTAGGCCTCTTGTTCCCCCCTCCCCAGCACAGCCCAGAGTCCCCAGCCAGCCCTCCCATCCCAAGGCCATACTACCCCTGGGTAGTCAGGGAACCCTGACCCAGGACCTGCTGTGCTGGTGGCATCTGTGTGAATCTCCTGACAGGAAGAAAGGCAGACACAACCTCAGGTCGAAGGACTGGGGAGATGGGACCAGCCCCTGGGCAATCCTGGGGTCCCAAAGAGAAGTGGCCTGGCCCTAGAGAGCAGGTGCACGGCTAGGGAGTGCACTTTTCTGGGGAGGAGCGTGGTATCCAGGAGAGCCATCCTGACCATCTGCAAAGCGCAGTGCTGAGAGTCTGGCCTGCAAGCAGCCACACCCCCCAGCCTCAGTTTCCTCCTCTGTTAAGCGAGGGAGTTGGACAAGGTGATGGCCCAGCTTTGACCCCCTCAAAGCCCAATATTCAGTGGAGAAACACCACTTTTCCCCAGACCCACTCCACCGTGGAAGGGAGGGCCTGCTCCTGAGACTGCGTCCCCCCAACCTGTGCAGAAACAGCGGCGGGTGGGTGGTTGGCCAGAAGCCCAGCCCCTTCCTTGGGGCTCAGGGAGGGAGGGGCTGGCAGGTACAGGGGGCTATCGGGGCCCACTCTGGGCACCTGCACAACCCAAGTCCAGGGCGTGGAGGAGCCTGGATGGCAGAGATCAGGCCAAGAAAGTGTTGGAGCTTTGGCAGCCCCGCCCAACACTTATCTCCCACACGCCAGACATGCAGACATGCTTGCTCACTGCAGAGGAAATTGTGACATCCTGGGACCAGGCTTCCTCCTGACCCACAGTTACATCCGCTGCTCCCTCTAAGACCCCCAGGCCTGCCACAGCACCCAGCCTGTGGGTGGGGGGCAGGAGGTTTGAGGGCCTGACTCACACAGCTGGGCCACTGCCACCTGTCCAAGCTGGATCCTGGCTGTGTGGAGCCTTCCCCAGAAAAGGGCCTTCAGCCCCAGAGTAACTAGGAGACCCCAAAGGGGCCTGGGTAGAGGGAGGGGGTTTAGGGTAGGGTCCAGCATGGAGTGGGGCAGATCGAAAACAAAAGTGAAGTATAGAGTTCAAACCATCCTGAGGTACCCATGGGTTGAGACTTCACCCACTCCACCCGAGGGCAGTACCCCCCCTCCGCCCCCCGTAGCGTAACCCAGTGAGCAGCAGCCAGGATCAGGCACAAATGACAGAAATGCAGACTCAGGAACCAGACAACGCCGCCAGAGAATCCGGTTTCCCCACAAAGGGTGGGGCTGCGCACCGCCAGCCAAGCCCTGTCCCGATGGACACGGCCAGGATAAGCGAGGCCTCCCCCAGGGAGGTCCCCCGACAGAAAACTAGAGCGCACAGCCAGGCAGGCTGCTGGAGGGGCACCTCCTCCCCCCAGCCTACATGGGCCCACCGTCCCCTCCCAACCTGCCCCCCGGTGCAGTTCCACCTGTCCGGAGGATCCTGGCTCCAGTCCCCTCCCTCTCTCTCTGCCTGCCACCAAGGCACACTAGCAGGTTTCTGAAGGCTCCCTCAGTTGTGCTAATGGTGAATGGATTCCCTATAACCCCCAGGCTCTGAGGACTTTATGAGCCAGGGCAGGGAGCGAGCAGCAGCTGCAGACCCAGACAGGACGGGCAGGCAACTGACGACAGGGCTCAGACCGCCTGTGGCCAGAAACGGGGACACAGGGAGGGGCCCTTGGACAAGGGGTAAGCAGCCCCTCCAGAGAGGAAAGAAGCAGACCATTGCTAACCACGAGATGAGATCAGGAAGTTTAGGGGACCTCCCGCAGGGAGGGGCTCAGGTCTCCTGAACCTAGGAAGGACAGAAACCACCACCCAGCCCAGAAGTTACTTCCAGCTGGCCCCAGCTCACAGCTGTGGGCGAGTGGGCAGTCGGGAGGGAAGGGAGATGGCCCAGGGCTGCTGAGAACCTGTCTGTCCCCCGCTGAATCACAGGATGACAGGGTGAGGGCCGGGGGTGAGGAGGCGGCCTCTCTCCCCTGCTTCCCTGCCACAGAAACCGAAACTCGATTTCCCTCCCCACAGCCCTTCTGGGAACCAGGTCGTTTTTAGAAAGCTGCAAAGAGGAAGCTGGCCCGCACCCACAGTGCAATCCCCAGCAAAAGCCCTGGTTCTGCTGACCTCGGGGAGTTGCGCCAGCCCCCCACGAGGCCCGGAAGGAGCAGCTTATGTAAAGGCTGTCATCTAACCCGGTCTCCCTACACTTGTCCCCAAGCTGCCTGCATAGCCAGTGACTCACCCCTTACACCTCCCTACCCTGGCAAGAGGGAGTGGGGACAGGAGCAAAGGGCAGGAAAGTGCAAAGAAGGCTGGCTCAGGGTCTGGGGACAGGATTCGGGAAGACAAAACTGGAGAGACAAAGGGGAAGGAAGCAAAACGTCCCAGTTGGAGGCTGCAAACCCAATCATCAGAGTCAGGGAAGGGAAGAGAGGGGCTGTCTCCAGAAGCCCAACAGGAGCTCCCCTCCCCACACTGGCCCCCTCCCTCCCCCCAGCCAGCACCCACTTCCCCAGAGGTGCAAGTTGAAACAAACTCAACCCGCTGCCCTGAACCGAGAGGAAAAATGAAACCACCTGTGGGTTTGCGCCTCTCCCACAGGGAGAGGTCCCACTCACAGATGGCCCTTGCCCCAAGAGCCTCCTATCTCCCCCACCTTTAAGGGCTCTGTTCAAACTCAGTTCAGAAGATAAAGAACTAGAGGGGCAGGTTCAGGGGCTTGGTGACCCACTGGCTTTTCCCCATCAGACCCCAGGTTCTGGGCGCCCCTTGACCCAGTTAGAGTGGCTTGGGCGGCCTGGCAGACCACAGACACGGGAAGCGGGCGCTGGGTTCCAGGGCGCCGCCAAGCGTAGGGTGTGAGCATGTGGGGACAGTGAGGGGGGGCTGCCATGTTCTTAGAGCAGCGCAGACCCCAACGCCCCCCTGCACCACCCATCAGGCTTTCTCAGGACCACATGCCAGTGGTGCTGGCAGAGATGTGAATGCCCCATCCTCTGTGGGGCCCCTGGGGTCAGGAAGCTGGCTGAGCTGGGAGTACCGGAGCCCCACGTCCCCACATCCTAAGATGTAGCAGCTGCTGGCAACATACAGGGGCAGGCACCACTGGAAGTGGGAGTGCCACCAGATGTCCCCAAATGGACACAGTGCTGGGCCCTGCCCACCGTGGTGCCCTCTTGGAGGCCCACCTGGGACTCTCGGGACTCCAGAAGCTGCTAGTGGAAGCAGACAAGGAGACAGCAGCTGAGCAGGGATACAGGCGCTCCGGATAGAGGCCTGGGACAGAGCTCTTCCATGCCCCAGGCAAGCAGCAGCAGCTCCCAGAGCCTGGAGGCCGACTGCAGCTGGGGGCAACAGAGGGAAGGGAGCACAGTGGCTGGGTCTCAGGATTCTCTGCCCAGAAGCCCAGCCTCCTTTGGGAAGGCGGCCTTTTCTGTCCCAGTTCTGCTGCTCCCTGAGCATTGCTGTGAAGGTGAGGAGTCAGAGGTTGCACCTGAGGGCCCAGAAGCCCCTGGTCCTTTCTGGGCCAGACACCAGGGCACCGGAGGGTTCCTGAAGGGAGCATGTGCCGCTGGACACCACGATGACCCAGGCTTGGTGTGAGCCGGGCTTTGTAGCAAACATTCATGAGGACTTGCCTCTCTTGGGATGTCGGCAGACTGGGAGTTGGGTTTTCACTGGTCCTTGGAACTGGCAGAGGCCTAGCACATGCTCAGTGTTTGGGGGAAGGATGAGGTGCAGCAGGGGTTGGGGAGCAGGGGAGGCCCACTTCATTCCTGCTGGGGGCTCCCTAACACTGAGGCGGGACCAGGCTGTTTCCAGACGTGACCACTCTCGGTACACAGAGCGCGGCTCTGTCTTGTGCTAGCAAGGGTGGAGTCCACCCAATTTCCACCCACCTCCCGGCTCCAGACAGTGAAAACACTGTCCAGCTGGGGCAGACAGGGTCTTAGGCCTAGCCCTAACCACTGTGTGGTCTTGAGCAAGCCAGGTAACATCTCTGAGCCCCAGTTTGTTTATGCATAAGATGCTAAATAGCCTTCCAGGGGTCTGAAATCTAGGTGGCTTTGTCACCATTAGCTAGAGCTCACCCTGAGAGCAGCACAGCTGAGGGACAAAGTCTGATTGTATTTTACAAGAAGTGAGCACCCTGCCCAGAGTCACTCGGCCAGAAGTCAGGCCCTGGGCTGCCCTGGGTCCTTTACCTCCACACACTCAGGACAGGGTGCTGGGCGCCCCTCATTTCTGGAGGCCCATTGGCCCCTCACCAGGAGGGAACATGCCAGGCAAACACTTTTCAGCTTGTAAACAGTCATTAAGGAGCTAATAAACCCGATTTCCCAGAACCCTGCCCTGCGGCTTGCTGCTTCCCAGGAGGAGGCTGGCCCCAGCCCCAGTGACTGCTAGGGTTCGGGGGCACTTGGATACAGGCCCATCCAGGACACTCAGTCCAGGGGGGCTTGCAAAGCTATCTACTCATCACCACCCCCTGCCCCTCGCTTTGGGGCAGCATGGGTTCTCTTGTTGAATGAGAGCCAGGGCCCAAACCCCAGCCTGGCCACCTGCCCGCTGGAAGACTTTGGGCAAGTTACCACTTCTGAGCCTGTTTCCTATGCTGCGAAATGGGGTGACAGCCCCACACACAGGGACCCAGCAGAAATGACATAAGATCATGAATGTACAGTGCCTGGCACACAATCAGTGGCCGGTAACTGGTAGCTTCTTTTATTCCTGGCTGACCTCGGCCACCTTCGCTCACTTGGTCTCTATCGAGCCAAGAGCCCCAGAGGTGACAGATCTCTCTTTGACAGGTGGAGAAACTGAGGCTCAGAGAAGTTAAGTCACCCGTCCCAGATCCCATAGTTAGGAGATGGTGGGGCTGTGACCCCCATATTGTGCAACCTCCTGCCACCCTGGAACTAGTGAGGCAAAGTACCAAAAGAACAGGCCTGGGGTGGCGACTCTGAGTATTCCCGGTGCTGGGACAAGTTCTGGGTGCACAGGCCTTTGACTCATGAGCCCCTCCCAGCCCCTCAAGCAGAAATGACATCACCTCACGCCTGGGTAGCACTTCTCAGCTTATCAAAGGGCTTTCACAAACATTGTCTCATCCCCGTCCTTATCTCATTATCATCGACTGATAAGGCCAGAAGCTAATGCACGGGCTCAGGCCAGGCCTTCAGTTCCAAGTCCTGCTCCTGTCCACTCCCACAGCGGATCCCCCAGCTCCTCTTCCAGGCCTTCTGGGGGCCAACCTAGAGGCATGACCTGGGAACAGCCGTCTGGAGAGGGGAAAGGTGCTTCTTGCTGGGCGGGGCAGGGATCAGGGGCAGGATCACCTGAGGACGCTCTTGGCACAGACTGTGGGGCCACACGCGGCAGACAGAGGAGAAAACCACGTTCACCCTGCTCCCGCTCCAGGAAGCCCAGCCAGAGGGAGCAGAGCCGAGGGTCACCGCCTCCATGACACCCCCACCATCGTGACACACAGGCTGGCAGGCGGGAAACTCCTGGGCCAGGGCCAGCACTTCACAGCTTGATTCTTCATCCCCGATTGAAACCCACCCTCAGTTCTCTTGGCCTCCATGGTGCTGAGGTCCCCCCGCCCCAGACCCTGCCGCCTCGACAGAATAACAGTGCTGCCACTCTGCAGCTCGTTCTTATCTAGTCTCCCCAATAGCCCACGTGGTAGGACCTCTGTCGTCACCAGGAGTCCGTGCCAAGGGCACGCAGACACGTTCCTAACAGAAGCAGTCATGCTACCACGAGCACCACGCTCCTAGTGCGGCTGGACACTGGGCTGAAGCCTTGACACGAATCACCCCTGGAATCCGCACACAACCCTCCCAGGTGGACTACTGTTACCCCACTGCACAGCGGGCGAAACTGAGACAGGGGCTATTTAAGTGACCCTCATCCTCCTGACCTTTCTCTTGAAGACCACCGTCTGTGCCCACCAGCCTCTGGGCCTTGCGTCTTGGCTCCCCAAGCTGGGAATCACGCCCTCCCGTCGCTCCCCTCACCCTCCAGACCAACGTCCCTGACCGGCACACCTGGTCAGCTCTGCCCACTTAGCTCCACCCACTTTCTGAGAGAGGTACAGAACCTGTCTTCTGGCAGCTTTTGAACTGCAAGCAACTCGTGTCTGGGTCCCTGGATAAATTTACTGAGTGAGGGACTGCAGACACAGTGGCCCTCTGTACTTCCCTGAGGATGAAAAGATGAATTTTTCTTTATGCTGATCTAATTCTCATAGGGAGGCAACAGTAACATTATGAGCAATCTGGAAAAAGCCTTTGTCTTCTCCAGTGACAGGCAGGGGGGGCAGCTCCTCCCAGCCCACGTCCTGAGAACTGCCCTCACCTAGAAGCCTCCCCGCCCTGGCCACCACACGAGAGGTCAGCCTGCTCGCCCGCGGGAGGGCGCTGACATCCCTGCCACTCTTCCGCCAGCCTGGCTCAGCTGGATAGGAAACCGGGAGCAGATGTGTGAGCTCACTCTGGAAATCCCCATGGGTGGCAAGGGCAAGAGAGGCCTGCTCCAAAGTTGGGGGCACAGATACCCGAGGGGATGTGCGGAGGGGAGAGGCAGGTGGAGAATACATGTCCCTGATGCTGCACCACAGGGCAGGCAGGGGGCCAGGCCACCCCAATCCCGCCACCACTCATCCCGACCCAAAAGGAAGCACCAGGTGTCTCATCCAAGTCATTTGGACACGAACAGGCACACGCAGGCACAAAGACACACCCCTTGGACTGCTTCCTGCTCTAACTGGTGTCTCGCCTGTGGTAGTTTGCACTGGAAGTCGACAGGAACCCTCTGAAGAGGCCACAGCAATGCCCAGAGCTCTGGTGACAGCAAAAATGACACCGACTCAGAGCCCGACTCAGACCCCAGCGGCCCCCACAGTGCATTTGTGGTGTGATTAATTCCTCTTCTTAGACGAACAGAGGTCCCCTCCTGGACAGTGTGTGTGTTACACCAGGTATAGCTGCAGCTCAGAAATGAGCGCACCAGCCAGGAGTCACTTGGTGGTCTGTTTACCGGCATGTGGCACAAGGTTTTAGGGCTGGGCCTGGGAGCGCTGAACAGCCCAGGTTCAATCCTGGCCTCCGCCGCTTACGTCCTGAACAGCTCTGTGCACGTCTGAGTGCGGCCTTGTGCCTTGAGAGGCACAAAACGGAGGAGGCCACTATGACGGCTTTTTCGTTCAACTGAAAAGGTGGGAGTCTCACTGTAGCCTTTAAAAGTTAGAAGACCAAAAAAACACACAAAAATCAAACCAGAAACCACCACCTGACCTCTAGTCCCACCAGGGTTCCGGGCCAGGAAGTCAGGGTCCAGAAGTGAACAGGGCAATGGCTACTGTCAGGAAATGGGAAGGGAGGGCAGTGGGGTGGCCTGGGCTCCTGGGCATGGACAGCTGCTTCATCCCCTCCTGCCTGTCTGTGACAGCCCCCCCAACATTCCCCGAAAACTGGGGGTACATTTCTTGAGCCCACCTCAAACAATTCAGTCATCCCTACGGGGGCCCCCTGGCCTGTGGCGCTGACGTCCTCCATCTCTCACAGTTGCTCAGCTAACACCACGAGAAGTGGGTGCCTCGCTCTGCCAGCAGCTGGGCCCACCCTGGGTCTCTTGTCTAACCCAGCATTCCCACAGCCACAGCGGAACGTTTCACAGCAGGAGGGAAGAAGACTGGGGAGTCACAAGGAATTAGGAGCCCAGTTATCCATTGGATGTTATCTTCCTGGTGTAAATAACTAGAAGAGTTAGGTGTGAGTTTAGAAGGGAAAATTCCAGCAGGTCACATGGCATCAGGCACCCATGCCCTCAGCAATCCAGCTTTGGGAAAATCTATGAAAACTGAGCTCCCCGCTTCCTCCTCCCAGGGGGATATTTGGGCCTGTGTGGGAGGCCGCCCTGGAGGTGAAGTATTGGAGGACTGAGTTGTGAGAGGTCCCTGTTCCCAGTCCCTCCGTCTCAGCTCCTCCCTCACGGCACCCATTCCTGCTTCCTGCAGGGTCCATGGTTTGAGGAGGGAAGAAGCAGGCATAGGGCAGTGAAGGAGGCCTCACTGCTCCCTCACGCCTCCTTATCTCTTATCTCATTTAGCTTTATTCCAAGTTCCTCCTCTAACCCCTGCGGAAACTGAGGCAGGGACAAAAGTCAACGAGAAGTAACTTGATGGCCCAGGTGCTGCAGCTGTACTTCTCAGCTTCAGCACAGCACTGGATAATTCTTGTCATGGGGGGCTGTCCTATGCGTTGCAGCATGCCCAGCAGTATCCCTGGCCCCTACCCACTAGAGGCCAATAGCAACAACTCACTCCCCTTCCCTCGAGCTGTGACAACCAAAATGTCTCCAGATATGCCAAATATCCCCTGGCAGGCAAGTCACTCCCCTGGTGGAGAGCCACTGCTCTAAAACAAGTCTCACTTTCCACTCCTCCCTCTGCCCTACCAACAGAGAGAGACAGGAACGTAGCACAGATGCTGGGCTCATTACTTTACCAGCAAATGTCACACACACGGGGGTCCTAAACCCAGCCATTTGGGAAACAGTAGCCAGTGTGGGGTCAATGCCTCAAGCCTTCCCCTCCCCAGACATGCTTTCTCAGGAGCTCCAACCCTACAGCCTTCTCCCTTATTCTTTCACCCAGTTAGTCAGGGGCTGAGACCTGGGCTGCCGCTCTGCCCTGGGGTGGGGGTCTGTACCTTAGGGACATATCTCCCTCTAACCTAACCCAATGTCCTGGAGGAAGAGAGAGGGCAACCTGTCCAAGCCTCTCGGTCCAGAAATCAGGACTGCTGGGTCCAGTTTCCGAGCTCCGGTCCAGCCCTGCTGTGTGAACTCACCCTCCCGCACCTGTTTCCACCTTGGCGAGGCTGAACGCACAAACTTGGGCCGCAGCCCGCCGCTCACCCGGGAGAAAGGGGAGTGGAGGGGAGGGTCTGAATTCCAGGCGCTTCTGGGACGAAGGCGGGACCGCGCGGCACTGCCCCGGAGCGATCCCTCTCTTCCTCCCGGGGCTTTAAACTTCTGCCCAATCGTCGTGCCCCCACATCTGGTGACCCGTGGCCCTGGGACCCATTAGGCGTCTTGTCCAAGCCGAGCCCCAGGGGCCAGCAGACCCAGTTCTGCGGCCCCGTCCCAGTCCAGCCGAGGCCTCTGGCCTCCGGCTCGGCCCACGTGGGGCCCGAGCGCTCCGCAGGGCGGGCACCCTAGCAGGCCGCGCACCGCCGCCCCAGGGCCGGCTCAGGCGCGACCTCGCGGACCCCTCCGGCGCCGGCAGCCCGGCCGCCACGAGCCCGGCCCCGCCCGTCGCCCCGCGCTCACCTCCCTGCGGCCCCACGTCCCGGGGACACAGCTCCGAGCGGCGCCGGCCAGCGGCTGGGCGGTGGCTCCTGGGGGCGGGGCCCCGGCGCTCCGCCTCTTCCCTACCTGCGCGCGGGCGGCGGGGGCGGGGCCGGCCGGGCCGAGGCGGGGCCATGTGGGCTCGGGGCGGGGCCAGGCGGGCCGGGGCGGGGCCAGGCGGGCCGGGGCGTCCTCCTGGGTGGCTCGGGGGGATCGCGCCCTCCCCTCCGCGCTCCACCCAGTGGGGTCCCCGCCTGTGCAGAGCCCTGTTTTCCGCTCGAGCTGATCTCTTCCTGGCGCCGTCCACTCCCTCCCGGCTTCCTCTCTCCCCCCGGACAAAGCGCATAGTCCAGGTCTGAACTGCCATCATCACGTCACCTCCCAGGAAAAACCACTCCAATAACAGCCCTCTCATCCTCAGGCCAGATGGGCTTGTTCTCTGCAACCTTTTAGCCCTCACCCTTTCCTTGAAACACATTTGGAGGATCTCACCTTCTCCAAGTGCTGCTGCAGCTCCCGCCTCCGGGAAGCCTTCTCTGATCTCGACCGCTGCCGCTCTGCTCTGCATCACAGCGAACGCGCCCTCCCCCGCATCCTCCTGGGGCAGAGCCTCCTTCCTAGGCTGAGGCCTGGTCTTGCTCAACTTCCCTCGCCCCCACCCGCCCCCAGGACTGAGCCCAGAGCTGGCATCGAAGACAAAAGCTTGCCGAGTGTTTGCCACTGGGAGAAGCCCGGGCTGGGTGCCTGTGTGGGCGGCAGGGGTCTCTGGAGGAGTCATAGGAGTCTCCTTTAGGGCAGACTCAGTAAGAACCCACGTTGCCTCTGGCCCGATGACACAGAAGCTTCCTGATCGTGCAGAACCTTGGCTCACACAAACACCTGGAGCAGATGCGGAGAAAAGCACTCAGGGTCTGAAGACTCGACTGCAGGGTCACCCTCTGGGATAGGGCAGCCTCAGTCCAGGCCCTAGCCCCTTGGAGCCTGTTCTTAACTTGCAAAGCAGTGACACCTGTCCAGCCTTCTCACGTGGTTGATGGTGGAGATGCAGTGAAATGCAAGCTAATTGGGTTGTTATCACAGGCGGTGGGGGCTCTGGAGCCAGGCAACCTGAGTTCAGATCCTGGCCCTGCCACTTACCACCTGTGCGGCCTTGGACAAATCCTTCAACCTCTCTGGGCCTCAGCTTCCTCCTCTGTAAATGGGGCCGATAACAGACCCTGCCTCTTGTAAGAAGCCCCTTGGCGGGCACTTGGCACATGCCTGTAACTGTTAGCAGCTACACAAGGACCCCAATGTCTCATCAACTTTAAGTCAATCTCTACTGGATCTCGCCAGAGAAGCTTGGCTTTGATTGATTTCCCTCCTCGACTGCAGCTCCTCCCTGAGCCCTGCTGCTCCCCTGGGGTGGGGGTGGGTGTCCTCTCTCCCCATTCCCCAGGTACCTCCCCTGCGGGGCCCCTCATGCATCTGCCCTGGGACCAGGGCCAAAACTCCGGAACCTCCCCACTCCCAGATGAGTCGACAGGACCAGCCCAACTCTGTCCCTCTGGGTGGGTGCAGGATGCAGGTTGACCCTTGCTGGCCCCCAGGCCACTCTGTCCTTCTGCCCTCCTGGCCCAGGTCTGGCTGCCCAGGTGGACACTTCTCCCTCCTTGGGATGCCAAGGACCTGGCCTAGCCTGCCCCTTCGGACTAGACAAATAAAACCATGGCCAGGAAGCTGGAACGAACTCCAAGGTCCAGATGCCCCTTTCTCAGCCCTGGCTGGCTCTTGTCACCTCATCCTTCCCCCTTGGAAAGGCCTGGACCACCTGGAAGAGCAGAGTTTGAGGAGAGACTTCAGTCCTGGGGGGAGGGAAAAGGCGTCTGGACCTGTGGGGACCAGAATCAGGCTTGGTGAAGACCCTGGCCCCCACCCCGGGGGTTTATCACTGTCCTGGATGGGGTGGGAGGTTAAGAAATGGAAAGAGGGGGAGGGGCTCCTGATTGCTGGGAATTATCCAGAGAAAGGCATCTTCACGCTGGGAGGTGGGGGTTGGGTCAAAGCAGGAGGATTGCTCCTCAGTAGCACATACGGGGGCCATTGTGCACCTGTCCATCCCAGGGTGCTGTGGGGTGCGGAAAGGAACAAGACCAGGGCCTACTGTCAAGAGCTGTCACTCTCTAGGGGAATGGAAGTGTGCAAGGGACAATAACAGGAAGGAGAGGGCAGCCATTCCAGGTCCTTCCCCATTTTAGGGGTGAGAAAACCCAGGCAGAGGAGATGTAGGCAGAGCAGCTGGGGTTTGAACCCAGTCACACTCTGACTTTAGTCTCTAGCAAATTCCAAACACCTGAGCTGTGCCATCACTGCTGGAGCTCCCAGGAAAGCTCTGCGGGACGCCCCAGGAGGCGAGGGACTGGTGGTGTGGCTGATGTCAGGGATTTGTTCCGTAGAAACATGGCACACTGCCCAGCTTATCACAGCCTTGGCTCCAGTGACAGGCACCTGTCCAGCCGGAGGGGCAGGGTGTTAAATACACCAGGGGTATAATTTGTGCTAATGGCACACAACTGTTAAAGCAGGGAGGCCGTGCTCTCTGTGCTGATATGGAATATATCCAAGACACATTAAGTGAAAAAGAGCAAGGTGCAAGTTTAGTATAGTTCCATTTACCTACATTTAAAGAGAACGTATGTATATATGCTGGTAGGTCCACAAAACTTTCTGGAAGTGGGTTTGTGGAGTAAGCCTGTGTGGGGGCCGGAGGTGAGAGGAGGGAGACAGGGGCTTGCTTTTCTTCTCATGCCATGTGCATATATTACTTTTATAACTTACAGAAAAACACAGTCTAAACTTTTTGTGTGTGTGTGAGGAAGATTAGCCCTGCAGTAACATCTGTTGCCAATCCTCCTCTTTTTGATGAGGAAGACTGGCCCTGGGCTAACAGCTGTGCCCATCTTCCTCTACTTTATATGGGACGCTGCCACTGCATGGCTTGATACGCGGTGTATGCATCCACGCCCGGGATCCAAACCTGTGAACCCCGGGCCACTGAAGCGGAGTGTGTGAACTTAACCACTACGCCACCAGGCCAGCCTCAATGGGGAGTTTTTAAACCAGGAAATTGCATCCTAATATTTTACAGTTGTGTAAACTGTTTGAAAAGTGCTTTCTCAGACATTACATTTTTAATCGTGACAGCAGTCCTGCAAGGAGAGCAGGGCAAGTTTTACAGATGAGGAAACAGGCAGTTGTGGAATAAAGACCACACACTTGTCCTTTGCAAGCTGTGTTTTGCAGGAAAGCAGAAGAGGGGAGCAATCACTGGCCTGTTCCCCAACACATCAGAATGACAGGGTTTCTTTCATGCCTGAGGAATCCCGAGACCCCCTTGTGACCCTCAGATCAAGAAGACCCTTAGAAGAAAAGGGCAATGAGACCTTTAAGTCCTAAGTTAGCAAAGTCAGAAAGGCTCTGATAACATACCTTTGGAGGATGTCCCTGTGTTTTTCCAGGGTCTCTTTGTTAGCTGAGATTTAAAATTTTTTAGAACATGTAATGAATTTCTATTCAATGAAGGGATGCAGACTTTCTCATCAAGGTTCAGAGAGGTTTAGGGCTGTGCCCAAAGCCACACAGCTGGTGGAGAGCAGAGCTGGGTGCAGGACCCAAGGCCCATGCTCCTTCCAGCCACCATGGCAGACCATACCCAATTTCAGAAGGGTCATTCTGGCTGTGCTTAGGACAGACTGGTTTGAGTGAAGTTGGGGAGGCCAGTGAAGAGGCTACTGTAAGGATAGGTGGAGGGATAGGGGGAGGGGCCCAGGGAGCAGAGTGGAGGGGACGGATGAGAAAGGCATCCTCTCTCTCCAGAATTTGGCCAACACAGGCCCCAGATGTCCTCTCCATTTACGCTGCGGATTTACCTCCCCTCCCCCGCTGGCTCCAGGGGGCAAAGTCGGGAAGAGTCGGCTTGAGTGAGGTGAAGTTGAGGCGTTTTCCGGAGAAGGGGACCCGTTTCTCGTTGGTCGTAGGCAGTTGCTATTGATGGTGCAGAGTCACCACCTAGTGGCTACACGAGGTACTGCACCGAGGAACCTGGAGAAGCCACAATTCCTCTTTGCTCCCTCTACCCGCTTTCTCATCAGAAACCTGGCAGTCCCACCTAAAGGTTAAGGGCGTTAAAGCCACTGGCTCACTCTTAAGAGGGCTTGTCAATGTTAGTAAGATGCCAAAGCCTGCTTGCCTTCCAGGACGTCATGCCTGGGGAGGGGCACCAATGACCCTCTCCATCCGGGTGCTCATGTGCTGCATATACAAGACCCCAGGCACCCTGAGAGCTGCCTGCCTCCGAAGGGAAATGCTGGGGCATTCAGGGTCCAGGGGCTGATGTGGTCAGACTCCCGGGGCCCAGAGACACCTTTCAACTCTCTCTTTTCCTGATGCTGTCCCCTCCCCCACGGAGGCCTTGGAATCTCAGCCTCCCTCCCAGCAGCCTGCTACTCATACATGTTGTTCTCAACCCTTATCAGCCTCCTCTGGGTCATTCTAGTCTCAGTCAAGGCTTGGTCATTCTGACTGGACTTTGGGAATGGACTTTGTTATTCTAGAGCCCGTGTCACCTCCCACAGCTGGGATCCCAGCTGGGTGCATCCTGCAGGCCCAGATCACTGCGCCTGCCCTCCCCCTCCTTGGGGGCTGCAGCCGCCCTAGGAGGGCCGTGTGGCCTGGGGAAAAAGGCACTGGCTGTGGTGGTAAATACTCGGGTGTACCCAACTCACTACTAACTATCTGTGTGATGTGTGGTGTTAGGCAATTCACCTAACCTTGAGGCCTCCCTAGAGGCCCCACCCAGAAGCCATAAATGGAAAGATCCGTAGATCTGATGACATAAAAGCTGTAAACTTCTGTGCCATAAAAAGGTGCCCTAGACAAAGTTAAAAGCCAAAGAAAGAGGGGAAAGTATTTCCAAAGAATGTAACTGATAAAGGATCAGTATCTAGAAACTAAAAAAGAGGTCCTACAAATCAGTTTCAACATTACAAAATAAGGGAAAGAAAATTGGCTAAAGGCTAAGAACAGATCATTCACAGAATAAGTGAAAATGGTCAATGAATATGGGAGAAGATGCCCCACCTAACTAGTAATTAGGGAAATGCAAATTAGAACTATGACAACCCCTAGCATCTGGATCTCAGTGTCTATAAAGAAGGCACCACTGGGGGGTGGGGGGTGGGGACCCTGGAGAAATGGCAGCTCCAGGTCTGGGGCAGGGAAAGTGTTAGGGGAGCCTGGGACATCTTGTTTGTGGCAGAAAGCAAGGAAGCCTTCAAAGATTCATGGGGTCACATCAAAGGACACAGGAACTAACTGGGAGGGACTCTCACCAGCCAAGTTGTAACAATTTGAGCATCAAAAAGAAAAATGATTGTAGGTGATTGAAATACATTGAAATCATGAAAAGTCATGTGTTCCTGAGAAACTCAAACGGGAGAAATCCAAAGAAACTCTTGGGACCCCAATGAGACATTTATTAAACCAATTTCTTACTTTGAAAATTGGTAAATAGGGGGAAAGACATAAGCATCTACCCTGCCTTTCCAGTAGGAACTGTATGTCAAAGTAACCACTAGCCCTAATTTGGAGGAAGGAAGCTCTGTTTGATAGAAGAATGCCAGCTATATTAGTTATTTATGGCTGCATAACAAATTACCCCAAAACTTAGTTGCTTAAGACAACACACTTTATTATCTCAGTTTCTGTGGGGCAGGAATCCGGGTGTGGCTTAGCTGGGTCTATAATGGAGGTATTGGCTGGGCCAGTGAGCATCTCAAGGCCGGGCTAGGGGAGGATCCACTTCCAAGTTCGTTGGCAGGTTCACTTCCTCGCTAGCTGTTGTCCAGAGGCAGGGCTGACTTCATGGGCGTGACCTGTGCAGTAGCATGGGGCCCTGTGCTCAGAACAGCTCCATGCTTGATTTAATGCTCTGCTGTGTGTTTAATACTTTTATCTTTGAACTTGTGTTTTGTAAGTGAAGTCCAATGGGACGATGGAGCGTGCACGTGAGCACGGGAGATACGCTGTCCACACATCCACCATCATTCCTTGCAGCCCCATTCTCATAAAGTGTTTGAGATGCCCCATGAGTGCAGTTCTGGCGGACCCACACTGCATGGGGGAGTTCAGTGAGATTCAGGCGAGTACAAAGTGAGCATGTTAAGGGAGCCGCCAGCTTCCATATAGAGTCTTGGCAGAATCCAGAAGTGAAATAACAACAGTTGAGTTAGTTGGTGCGGCGTTTCACTGTTCTGGTAAGAACAACACACGGTCCATATGCACACACAAGCTACGAAATATCAATTGTGTCAGTGTGATGATTGTGCATATGAGTTAAGTAAGTGCTCTTTTTTTTTTTTTTTTTTTTTTGTGAGGAAGACCAGCCCTGAGCTAACATCTGTAGCTAATCCTCCTCTTTTTGCTGAGGAAGACTGGCCCTGGGCTAACATCGTGCCCGTCTTCCTCCACTTTATATGGGACCCCGCCACGGCATGGCTGACAGGCAGTGCATCGGCGGGCGCAGGGGATCCGAACCGGCGAACCCCGGGCTGCCAAGCGCGAACTAAACCGCTGCGCCACTGGGCCGGCCCAAGTAAGTGCTCTTATCAGCAGTTAAAGACTGGCACTGTGCAATATAAAAATGAACAGTAAAATTCATGCTAATTTAAAATTTTATTTCAAAGTAAATGAAATTAATAAATGACATTAAATAGCAAATAAAAAACACCATGACAAGTCAAGGGAGACCGCAGAAAAAAGGAAAAGGTTTATATTTTGGTACCTTTAATGACACCTTTTTCCTGCCTTTTAAACGAGGGGCCCCACATCTTCATTTCCACTCATCTCTGGAAATTATGTAGCCTGCACCAGCAGATGCCTCCCTCATTTTCCTGCCGTGGGGGCCTTTCCACGGGGCACCTTTCTACTTTCCACCTGAGGTGGCTTCCATCATAGGAGCGACTGAAAGAGCTAGAAAGGGCCAGCAAGCTGGAAGCTGTTTTTGTAACTTCCTTTTGCCCTGTTGTATTTATTAGAAGCAAATCACTAGGTCCAAATGCTAACTGAAAGAAGCCAGACACAAAAGGGCACATCTTGTATGATTCCACTTATATAAAATATTCAGAACAGGTAAATCCATAGAGAAAGAAAGCAGATTAGTGGTTCCCAGGGGCTGGGCAAAGGGGGCTAGGTGGAGAAACTGCTTAATGGGTATGAGGTTTCCCTTTGGGGAGATGAAAATGTTCTAGATTTAGATCGACGTGATGGTTTTGCAACAGTGTGAATGTACTAAATAAGACTGAATTGTTTGCTTTAAAATGGTCGATTTTATTTTATGTGAATTTAACTGAAAAAAAATCACCAGGTCTAGCCCACACTCGAGGGAAGGAGATCACATGCGGGCATTCTTAGGGGTCGAATTGCATTCCCCCTAAATTTGTCTGTTGAAGTCCTAACCCCCAGAACCTCAGAATGAGATTTTATTTGGAAATAGGGTCATCGAATATGTAATTATTATAATTAATGTGGTTAAGATGAGGTCATAGGAGTAGAGTGGACCCCTAATCCAATATTACTGGTGTCCTTACAAAAAGGGGAAATTTGGACCCACACAGGAAGAACACCATGTGAAGACTGGAGTTATGCTGCCGCAAGTCAAGGAGCTAGGAGAGAGGCCTGGAACAGATCCTTCCCAAGCACCTTCAGATGGAGCGTGGCCCTGGTGACACCTCGAACTTGGACTTCTAGTCTCCAGAACGGTGAGACAATACCTTTCTGTTGTCAGTCACCCCGTTTGTGGTACTCTGTTACAGCAGCCCTAGCAAACTAATAGAGGCACAAATACCATGAGGCAGGGATCACTGGGAGCCACTGTAGGAGCTGCCCACCACACCAGCCGACAGGTGTGGGAGGAATAACCAAACCAGAGGTGCTCGTGCTGCACCACCGCGTCAGGCAATGGCTGTCATATGTTAAAATCATCAGGTGAATGGTGGATGAGGAAGTAGACGTTCGCTTGGTGACAAAGCAAAACCACAAGGATTCCTCTCTGCTTCCACTGGAAGGATCAGGCTGCCATCACCTATTCCAGGGTCAGCCTTTCATCACTCGTGGTGGGACAACCAGATCCTCCATGTCTCCCAATGGGAGGCAGCAGAAACACACAGCTCCCGTTTTGGTGATTTCTGGACAGCAGTGTTTGAACTGACTTCAGACTAGTTCTAACTTCCAGTTTACAGGAGGTTCAGGGGCTGGAGGAACAAAATAAAGGACATGGTGACAAAGCGAGCAGACCCCCGCGGTGGGATTTCTACAACAGCAGGCCCATGCAATGACAAAGGGGCTGTGCTAGATGAAAGGAGACTCGAGGGACATGGCCACCCAAAGCAGCATGCAGCCTGGACTGCATCCTGGTTTGGATAAACTAGCCATAAAAATATTTTGAGATAATCAGAGAAATTTTAACATGGATATTAGATAACACTAAGAAATTATTTAGGGGCCAGTCCAGTGGCACAGCAATTTAGTTCGTGCTTTGGCAGCCCAGGGTTTGCCAGTTTGGATCCCGGACGCCGGCCGAGGCACTGCTTGTCAGCCACGCCGTGGCAGCGACCCATATAAAATAGAGGAAGGTGGGCACAGATGTTAGCTCAGGGCCAGTCTTCCTCAGCAAAAAGAGGAGGATTAGCAACGGATCTTAGCTCAGGGCTAGTCTTCCTCACAAAAAGGAAAAAAAAGAAATTATTTATTTTATCAACTGTGAAAATGTTATTTTGGCTATATAGAAAAATGATTTCACTTTTTAAAAGATGTATACTAAAATTGTAAAAAAATCCCTGATCATCCTTCAACAGGGGAACGGGTAAACGCGCTGTGGTCCATCCACACAGCGGAATGTTATTCAGCAATAAAGTGAAAAGACCCGTTAAGCCACAGGCACACGCGGAGGAGCCTTACGCGCGTCGCGAAGTGAAAGGAGTCAGTCTGAGAAGGCTCCGACTGTACGATTCCAACCATGTGACATTCTGGAAAGGGCGAAACTACGGAAACAGTGAAAAGGTCAATGGATATCAGGGGTTGCAGGGAGGGAGGACTAGAGGGAGCAGAGAGGATTTTTAGGGCAGTGAAACTATTCTGTATAAAACTGTAGTGATGAATATATATCGTTATGCATTTGTCAAAACCAGAGAAAAATACAACACAAAGAACGAGCTTTAACGTAAACTATGAACTTTACTTAATAATAATGTATCAATGCTGGTTCATTAAATGTAAAGAGATGCACCACACTAATGCAAGATGCTAATAATAGGGAAAATTTGGCAGGAATTGGTGTGAGTATATGGAACTCTATGTACTATCTGCTCTATTATTCTGTAAATATAAAACTGTACTGAAAAAAATAAAATCTATTAATTACCCTGTAAAATTAGTAAAAATTAAATAGATTAACGAGGGGCCGCCCGGTGGTGCAGTGGTTTAGTCCGCACTTGGCAGCCCGGGTTCGCAGGTTCGGATCCCGGGTGCCAGCCGACGCACTGCCTGTCAGCCACGCCATGGCGGTGTCACATATAAAGTAGAGGAAGGTGGGCACGGATGTTAGCCCAGGGCCAGTCTTCCTCAGCAAAAAGAGGAGGATTGGCGACAGATGTTAGCTCAGGGCTGGTCTTCCTCACAAAAAAATAAAAAATAAATTAAAAAAATAAAAATATTAATGATATTCAGTATTGTCAAGGATATGGGTAAATGGGTGCTCAAACTATTATGAGTGCAAATGGGTAAAACCTTTTTCAAGGCAATTTGGCAGCTTCTATCAAAACTTAAAATTTTCTTACCTTTTGACTGAACAATTCCCTTCCAGGCCTTATGTGCACAAAGATGTTCATTGCAGCATGTTTAGGAGTGAAAAATCCGAAACCACCTAAATGTCCAACAATTACACATCCTGTAAAATAATTTAAAAATATACAAATTGGTCTTGTCCCCGGGTTTCTGACACAGGGCTCCTAAATCCCTTGGAATTTCCTGAGTGATAGGAGTGTCTTTTGTTCCAATGAGGTGACTCTGGGTGGGCTCCTGGATGGGGCTGGTCATGATTAGAAGCTTGGAACTTTCATCACCCAGCCCCCCATCCTCTGGGAAGAGAAGAAGGCCTGGAGATGGAGTGAGTGATCCATCACGCCTACGAGATGAAGGCTCCATAAAATCCCAGAAGTATGGGGCTTGGAGAGCTTCCAGGTTGGGGATCACATTCACGTGCTGGGAGGGTGATGCACCCCAACTCCACAGAGACGGGGGCTCCTGCGCTAGCAACCCTTCTAGATCTTTTCATCTGGCTGTTCATTTGTATCCTTTAAGTCATCCTTTGTAATTGGTAATTGTAAGTAAACTGCTTTCTTGGGTTCAGTGAGCTGCTCTAGCAAATTATCAAACCCAAGGAAGGGGTCATAGGAACCTCCGATTTGTAGCCAAGTCGAACAGAAGTTGTAGGTAACCTGGGGACCAACGACTTGAAACTGGTGTCTGAAGTGGGGGGCAGTCTTATGGGACTGACCTGTGGGGTCTGCACTAACTCCAGGCAGTTAGTGTCAGAATTGCGGGGTGTGAAAACCCACACATCTGGGGTAGAAGTACTGCAAGTGTGAGCAGAGGGAAACAAGGTGTTTTTCCTAAAACACAACCACACACTGAAGTACCAAGTAGCAGATGTGAAGAATGTGGTAGACCTCCACCCACCGAGTGGGAAAGATCTCTGCTATAGACTGAATATTTGTGTTCCCCCAAAAGTCGTATGTTGAAACCGCATCCCAAGGTGACGGTATTGGAGGTGGGGTCTTTGGGAGGTGATTAGGTCATGAGGGCAGAGAGAAAGCAAGTTGCAGAATAATATCTAAAGTATGATTCCATTTACCTAAGATGTGTGTGTGTGTACCTACACACACACCACTGTGTAGAAAGAGGACTGGAAAGATACATACCTGTGTATTCCTGCGTTGCCTCTGGGGAAGAAGTGAGCGTGGGAGCTAGTGAGGAACGGGAACAGCAAACTCTGTTGAGAGCAAACTCTGCACCAGCCCTGCCCACCGCTTCCTGTGCAGGTACCAACTCCCCTGATCCTCCCAACAGCCCCCTGTGTGTAACTAAGGCACAGAAGATTCAAGTCTCCTGCTCAAGGCTGGCATCGGGCAAGTGGAGCCTAGAGAGAGACTGTCATATTTTACTTCATATTCATAGGTATTTCTGGAATCTTTTACAATGAGAATTATAAATGTATACTTGTGTAATTGAAAAAGAAAAAAATAGTAAAGAAAGAGGGAAAAAAAAAAAGAAATCCATGGTCTGTGTTCTTCCTTTTGGGGCCTGGTCCTGCCACCACACCCCCTCCAGTGTGGCCTGGAGCCCTGGCCCCTGCTGCACTTGTGGGCGGGGTGCTGGTCACCGCTAGGCTTCCAGCTTCCTGGGGCTCCTCGAAGAAACTCCCAGGGAGACTCCCGGTTCAGCAAAAGAAGGAATAATTCAAGAGCTGGCAGGGCCCCAGCGGTCATCTTGCTCCTCATTTTAGGCTGTGGTAACAGCCTAACAGAGGGTGAGACTTGCCCGCGACTGCACCGGAAGTCAGGGGAGATCTGGAACCAGTCTGGGTCTCTCGATGCCAGTCTGAATGGTGCTGCCCACGAGCCCACCCTCTGTCCCTGAGAAACACAACAGCCTGTTCCAAGGAGCTTTGCTCTCTCAAGGCTCCCAAAGGCCTTTCCACGTCCCCAAAGGGCAGCCTCAGTCCTCTCCTCCAGGAGCAGTGAACACGGAGGCTGGGCCCCACGGCTCCTCCCAGGCTGCGAACACCTGGGCCCTCTCGGGGTCTGCCCAGATCTCTGTTCTGGAAGAAGAAACTGAGGATGTTAAGTCTGTGAACCCTCACTCGCTCCCTCAGGCTCTAAGAGGCCTTCCCGCCTCTTCCCTCAGCCTCAGGTCCCAGGTCCCTTATTGACTTCATTAACCTCCCCCATCATAAACTGCTTCTTTTTCATAGGGCCTTCTAGACCCTGGAGGGCCGTCCAGGACCTGGAGGCCATTGGGAAGTCTGATCTGGGGCTGACGTGGTTGGAGAAAGCATTGCTAGGCTGCTGGGTGGAGACAGACAGCAGGAGGTGACTGTGGAAGCCGGCAGAGCGGCTAGGAGGCCAGGTGAGGGGTCCAGGTAAGGGCTGATGGCTTCCTTCTCTGCTCCGTCTGCTTCTCTCTGCTATGGTGGGAGTTGGGGAGAGGGGCTCAGACTTTGGGGTCAGCCTGGGGTCGTGCTTTGCCTGACGACTGTGGGCAAGTTGTTAAGTGAGCCCAGCTCTTGGGCTATAAAACGGGGTCATGAGGGTGGCTGGAGAACAGATGAGGCCCGTCTAAAAGGGCCCAGAGACTCTGTCCTCACTTGGCTGCAATTACCCTGCTGTTCACATGCTCTTACTGTGCTCTTCCTCCCCAGGGACGGACAACTCCAGGGCAGGGCCCAGCAACTGTCGGGCTCACAGGAGAAGGAGCAGGTCCCTGCCTCTCCCATTTTCCTTCCTCCCACGACGGGCTGAATGGAAGCCCCCAAATCCATGTCTACCGGGTACCTGTGAATGTGGCTTTATTTGGGAAAGGGTCTTTGCCGACGTAAGTAAGTGAAAGATCTCGAGACGACATCATCCTGGATTTAGGGTGGGCCCCAAATCCAGTGTCATGTCCTTGAAAGAGAGAGGAGAGGGAGATTTGAGACTGACACCGAGAAGGCCATGTGACCACGGAGACAGAGACTGGAGTGATGTAGCCACGAGCCAAGGGACACCTGGAGCCACCAGAAGCTGGAAGGGGCAAAGGTATCCTAGTCCATTCGGGTTGCTATAACAAAAATACCACAGACTGGGGGGCTTATAAACAACAGACACTTATTTCTCACGGTTCTGGAGGTTGAAGTCCAAGAGGAAGGCGCTGGCAGATTCTGTGTCTGGTGAGGACCTGCTTCCTGGTTCATAGATGGCGTCTTCTCACTGCGTCTTCCCTGACAGAAGGACGAGGGAGTCTTGGGGGGCTCTGTTCTAAGGCACTAATCCCATCATGAGCCTCCACCCTCCTGTCCTAATCCCCTCCCACAGGCCCCCCCTCCTAATACCATCACCTTGTGGGTCAGGTTTCAACGTAAGAATTTGGGGGGACACAAATATCCAGTCTACAGCAGAAGGATACTTCCCGAGAGCCGTCAGAGGCAGCACAGTCCTGCTCACGCCGTGAGTTCAGACTCCTGGCCTCCAGAGCCCCGAGAGAATAAATTTCTGTTGTTTTAAGCCACTCAGTTTGTGATAATTTGTTATGGCAGCCACAGGAAACTAACACAATGAGTAATTGGAGTTTCTCCCCAACAACAACAACCGCCCACTCTAACTCTGCCTCCTCTGGGCTCCCCACTCTCCTGAAAGCAGAACCCAACTCACTGCCTCTGGCCCCTGCCCTGTTCCAGGGGCCCCACCTGGCCTCTGACCCCACTGCTTCCCAGGGCAGGGGGCTCCTCGGGACTCCCAGCGTGGCCCCTCCGGGGGGACCCCTCTTTCCTCTGTCCCTCCTCCCTCTGTCCACTCGATTCCGGTCTGTTGCCACCACCCAACTCTGTCTGCTTCCTCCTCTGCTCTTCTTAATTCATTCTGCGAATGTTTCCCATCAGCCATGGCCAGGTGGCTCCAGACGCTCAGGATAGAGGAGCAAGGAAAACAAATCCCGTCTTCATTTAAAATTTCGATATTTTTTCCATCATGGATTTTGTGGGCACTAATTTCAATTTCCAAAAATATTGCATTCAAATATTATTTCTCTAGATTCCTGGGGTTTTTAATGCCCCCTTAAATTTTGACCCTGAGGGCAAAATTCACTTACCTCACCCTGGTCCCAGCTCTGATAGGTGAGGTCCATGCCCTCATGAAGGAGGTGTGCTAATGAGGGAGGCAGACAATCCGAAAGTGCAAGGTCATGTCAAGGTCAGAGCCATAGGAAACAAACCAGGGCAAAGAGAGAGGGACAGGGGTTGCTGTGTTGGAGAGGTAGTCAGGGAAGGCTTCTCTGAGGAGGCGATATTTGAGCAGAGACCTGAGTGAAGGGAGGGAGGGAGGAAGCTATGCGATGATGCAGGGGAAGAACATTCTGGGAACAGGAAACAGCAGATGCAAAGGCCTGGGTGGGGGCAGGAATGTACAAGGAACGGCAAGGAGGCAAGGGCAAGAGGAGCTGGAGCAAGAGAATGAGGGGGGCACGAAGGAAATGAAGCTGGAGAGGTGGGCCTTGGGCCCAATCGTGCTGGCCTGTGGGCCAGACCAGGACTCTGCATTCTGTGTGTGTGTGACTGTGGGAAACTCTGGGAGGGTTTTGATGGGGTGGGGGGGGGGGCCTGACATAGTCTGATCCACAGTCTGATTCACTCGTAAAAGCCTCCTCTGGGCGCGGAGTGGAGAAGATGGGAGTGGGGAGAGTGGAAGCTGCAGACTCAGGAGAGTGCTTTGCGGCTGCCCGGGAGGAGATGGAGGCCTCCTTCCCCGGGTCAGCCAGAATCCCGGGGAACGTGTCAGGCACACATGTGCCACCACAGAGTCAATGGCCATTGTTGTCTCTGTGGGACCCCGACATAAGCCACTCACTTGTGCAAGCTCCAGGAGGTTTCCCACGAGCAAAGGAGTCTCACAAACCAGTGTGGACCATACGATCTCAACTTAATGTAGACCGTAATACACGCACGCCAGGAATAACGTGGGCGCCCAGGGGAAGGCTGCGAGCACTTACTCCCAACACGAACAGGGCTGATCTCTGGTTCGAGGGGTCACAGGTGGTTTTTATTCCTTCTCTGTGTTTTTCATCTTTCCCCAAATTCCCCGCAATGATCATATACTGCTTTTGTAATCATACAAAACCCCTGTGAATGCTATTTTTAAGACTATGTATAAAAATTTTAAGCATTATAAAATTTTTAGTGTGTACGAAAGACATCTGGAAGATTGGGTGAGGGTGATGGATTACGGGTTGTGTTCTTTTCTAAATTTTCTGAAATGCGATTAAAAATTTTGTTTTTACGTAACAAAATTGTTATTTTTAACAATTTGCATGTTCTGTCTTTGGACTTAGATGAGGTCAAGGGCTCACTTCCCCACCTGCCCTGGGAGGCCCCATGTCCACATGCCCCACCCTGGCTACAGAAAAGGGTTGGAGGAGGCAGGACGGAGGGATGGGTTCCTCAGGCCCCTATGTGACTGGATGGGCTCTTGGGGGCGCTCTGGGCAGTGTGAATGTCATCCCTTCCATGTGACCCATCCATTGGGAGGACCCAGGGCTAGGCCTGCCCGCCTGCCCCTGTGCAGTTATTCAGGCACCCCTCCCCCCTCCCCTGCACCCTGACGGAGAAAGGGACAAAGATTCTCTCATCCTGCTCAGGCTCCTCTGATCTTTTCCACGAGGCCTGACTTTGGAACTTCTGTGTTCATCTGCATTGTCCAGTTTTAGCAAGAAGCCTGCTCAGTTGTTTTAGCTAGAATCCCCCATCGGGTTCCTCATCCTCCACAGCTTCCACCCCCACCTCCCTCCCCTCCCCAGGTCCGTTCCCCCCAGCCTGCCTGCAGCAAGAGTCCTGGCAGGTCGGTTTAGCCAGAAGCCACCTCACTCCTGGTGTTTCCTCTTAGTAATTTTCCATCCGCTGCCCCCACCCTGCTCCTTGGCTGTAAATCCCCGCTGTCCACGCTGTGTTCAGAGTTGAGCCCAGTTCTATACTGAAGTCTCTTTTCTATTGAAATGGTCCTGAATGAAGTCTGGTTTTACCACTTCGCTGTCCAGCTCTGGTTTTTCTTTGACAAAAGTCACCCGGGAGGGCTCTGGCTGCTCTCACTTCAAGTTCATGGCACACGTCTCTGTGATCACAAACCATTCCCTATACGTTCTACCCGGTTCCATAGTAGACCGACCCTTCCCTGTGCCGAGACTTTCTCATCCTCCCTTCTCTCCTCAAAACCCCCAGCACCTCACACCCACCGGCTTCTCAGGTAACGACCTTGACTCATACTTCACTGAGTCAGCGCAGCGCCCCCATCTTCCCTCATCACGTCTCCCAGCCCCAGCCGGCAGCAGAGCCGCCTCCCCGCCTTCCCAGGCAGGTCCTCTAAGGCCACCTCCTTCTCCTCCTGGAGGACTTCCCTCCAGCAATCCTGCCCCCTGCCCCGCATGCACCTCCTAGCCTCCCCCACAAACATGCGCTGGCCCCTCTCTCCCCTGACTCCATGTTCCCCTCTGCCTCTGTCCCCTGTCTCCCTCCCCATCGGCTCCTCCACCCCCCACCCCCTATTCAGGCTTCCCTCCCCTCCCGCTGTCCTGGGCACGCCTTGCATCTGTCCTCACAGCTCTGGGCCCTGCAGCAGTGCCGGCACAACTGGCCAGGCCCCCAGGAAAGGCTCTCAGGAAGCCCTAGGCTTCTGTCCCACCCCCTGAACCCTGCTCCTTCACTGGCTCCTCCCTTTACCCCTGATCTCAGGGTCTAGCCCTCCAGGGCTCTGGCCTTGCCTCTCTTCCCACACTCTCTCCCCAGTGATCTCATTCAGTCCCAAATTTAAGTCCCAGGCCTGACAGCATCGTTGTGCTTCAGGCTGCAGCATCCAGCTGCCTCCCGCATGCCCCGCGTTGCACGTAGACAAAGCAGAGGTCTTGGTATTCCTCCTGCCGACACCTGTTCTTCCCTGGCCATTTCCCCTTAGGAAATAGCCACTCCACTCATCAAGCTAAGCAGACCGGAAAACTTGGAGTCACCCTCAACTGTCCTCTTCCACCCCCACATCCAATCCACCAATAAATTGTGTTGGACCAAGACTCCATCCTCTCCCCCTGCAGCCACCCTCTCTGCAGCTGCCTAGCCGTGCTTTTAAAGATGTCACATCACCTCTCAAACCTGTCCCAGGGAGGAGAGAGAGGTTCTGTATAGTGTGGACACCACAGAGCTCAGGTGGGAGGTGGTCTCAGCGCACAAAAGAGGGGGTTTATCCAGGAAGGTTCTGGCAAGGAGAGGCATGAAGCAGCCTCAAGGAAGAGGTACCATTTCAACAGGTGGAGATGCTGGGGAGGAGAGGCCGCTCCAGAGTGGGGGCGAGTGAGCAAAGGCCTGAAGCTGGAGAAAGTCAAATCTGTGATGGAGAATGACTAACAGTTCAGATTTGCCAAGTAAGAGGAGGGCAGCGTGTCAGTGCCAGACTGGGGCTCTCAATGGCTGAGGGTCTCGGATGGTCTCTGTGAGGTAATCTGGAGCAACTGTAGATTCTGGAACAGGAACAGGGCCACTTTTGTCCCCAGCAGACTGAGCTGGCATCCATGTGAAGGCTGAACTGGAGAAGGCAGGGAGGCTGCTGCACGGTTAGGCCTGAAGCAACAGGGCAACTGAAGAAAAAGTCAGATACGGTGGCTGCGCCAACAGGACTGGTGGCTGTGGGGCGGGGGTTTCAGATGTGGGAGAGAGAACCTAAGACCAAGAAGTTGAAGCCGACAGAAAGTCATCTGGGGATGGTGTCTCTGTCCTTTGCCAAACATACTGAAATAGGCCCTTGGTGCTAGTACTGTAGCGGTAGCCATGTTCTGTACTATCTGGCCATGGCTGATTGGATCACAGCGCAGCAATGGCTTATATGGTGGCCTCAAATGAGAGCTTTGTCCACCCACAGACACTGAGAAAGGCTGGATCACACAACATCTCTTTGCTGCGGAGTTTGAGAGCTGGTTACTCAGTGACGGGAAGAAGTAGAAGGTTGAGAAGCTGGGCTGAGAGGAGTGGAGTCCCAGGGTCTGCACACGCTGTGGTGGGGGGTGCCCAGCCCCACCGCTGAGGGTCAGGAGATTTTAGGGCCTGGAGCTGCACTCGCCCAGTCCACCATCCAGTTCCCAGGCTCCTGGGCAGCTGCGCTGGGGTCCCTCCTTCCAGCGAGGCTGGGCCATGTGGTTCTTCCTGATTCCCGGAAGCCTGACTCCCTTATTTCCAAGCACGAACTTTACAGTCCGGCCCCCCTCACTTTGGGAGCCTCAACGGGCCTCTGTTCCTTCCACCAAAAGCTTCTGATCCAATGTCTCCAACCCTAAGGGACTGCCAAAGTCCAAACTCTTACCCTGGTGTGGTAAGTTCTTTTACCAAAGGTACCAAATGAGCGACTGTGAAACCCATGGCCCTGGCGGGTGTGGATGGGGAACTTTCTTGAGGTCAAAAATGGGTGTTTTTCAGCCAAGATCCCTCAAACAGGATATACCAGGAAAGGGCCGGGAATAGGGTGAAGTGAGTGAGGCTCTTGCCTGGGGCACAAAATTTAAGGGGGACAGTAATCAAGAGAAATAATATTTACATACAATATTTGGAAAATCTGTATTAAAACAAAAATATCCGTGATGAACTAAAAAATCAAAATTTTAAACAAAGACAGGCTGTTGTTTGTTTTAATGATTCCACGTGGCTCTTGTGTCCCTGAGTTTCTCGTCGTTGACAAAGGTGAGCCAACAGCTTGGGAAACATGGGGCTTTATATATAGTCTTTTTAAAAATAGAGCATTTATTTTTTTCTCCTTGGTTCATAACACGGGAGGATATTTTCATAAGTGTGTACGGGGCGCACATTTTTCCTCTGTGCCTCAGGCCCAGTTGTGGCGCTACCTCCTTTAAAGCGAGGGAGGGTGGTGGCCCCGGAGAAAGCCAAGCAGGAAGGTTCCTTCGCCGGCAACACCGGCCTGGGCTCCCCGGATGAGGTTCCCGCCACGGCCAGCAGGGGTCGCTGTGAGGCTGCGCGGCCAGGACCGTCTGGCCGGGAAGGAACCGAGGCCGCCGCACCCCCATTCCTGACACCCCATCGCTCACAACACGAGCACGCCACGGGGAGCTGACCCGGTTGCTCGGCTCTTCCGTGACAAGGCTATCCCTGAGTGCAGAGCACAAAACACAACCCCAGACATCGCTCCCCTACCCGGTAGCCCCCTGCCTCGGGCCTGAAGCCCCCAACGAGGACAGCTGGGCCCAGCCCAGCATCACCTCTGGTTGGACTTTATCCCCCTCTCCTCAAGCAGCTTCCCTAGCCCAGGTTTGGGGTGAATCGGAAATTGCCAATGTCCTCTCTCTAGGGGGTGGGGAGTGGGGAGAACCTTTCCCAAGGGCTACCTTCCAAAATGATTCCAGTTTTGACTTGTTCAGAGGCTCGCTCCTTCACCCCTCTCAAGTGAAACGAAATGGGGAGGGGGGGTCTCTCTTCCCAGAGACCACCCCTCGCCCCCAACCACAGGTACCCCTTCTCTCCTCACAGTCCCAGTGGCTCCACAGCCCCCACCCACTCTGGCTCTGGCTCAGCCAGGGCTCACCAGGGGCCGCAAGGCTTGGGACCTGGCAGGACCCCTGGGTTGCTTCCACCTCTCTTTTCTTTGCCTTCTGCCTCCTGAGATTGCCCTCGTTCACTCACCTCACTTCTTTCCTTCTCTGCCCCTTCTCTTTCAAGACTCATAGCTCATCTTGGCCCAGTCCTCCCTCCTTCCTTCCATTTGCTCTTCCGATGGCCTGACGGTCACTCTGTCCTGAGCACTCCCACATCCCCAGCACGGTGGCATACATCCTTCTCCTCCTGGCACCTGCTTTGCAAGGCAGGCCTCATGTTCATCTTATTTTAAATTAGAGGTGACCGTGGTTCAGAAAGTCTGAGTGACTTGCACAAGGTCACACAGCGGTAGGAGACAGCGTGACTCTAGAGCCCAGCACTGTATCTTGCAGCACTACCTCCCTCGAAAGGCCTTGCCCACGCTGTCCTCTCCACTCTGCACTTACGTCTCAGTTCACACAACTCACTCTTGGCCCTGTGTACTGGTCTTGCTTTCTAAGAGTGGTATTTATTTATTCTTTGGATTTTTATCGAGCATCTCTGCTGTGCCAGGCCCAGGAGATGAAAGCACAGCCTGCATTCAAGTTCACGGGCTGGGAGACAAGACTTTTCCTGTGTGTCAGCTGAATCTTCCCAGGCAGCCGAGAGCCCTCCCAAGGGGCAGAGGCTGCTTCCTGCTTCTCCTGCAGCCCCCCCAGGGTGGTGACCTCCTGGGCCCTCCTCTAGGATTTTATGCTGCTGCATGTTGCCTCTATTGTGGGTGGGGCTGGACAGACCTGGCCCTAGGCTGTGGGGTGTGGGATAGAGGGCTTGGGAGGGGGGTCTGGGAGCTGAGAGCTCAGGGAAGGTGTTGGAGGTTAAGGCTGGTAAGAGCAGACTTCCTTCCTCAGACACCCAAGGGCTGACCCACCACATGTAACTTGAGCAGACCGGGCACTTGTCTCTCCAGGTGTGGGACGCCCAGTGCCAGGTCTAGAAGGTGGAGGCCCAACCCTTGGCTCTCTCACTAGACCAGTCAGACCAGCAGGGCCCCTCTTTCTGAACATCTCTCCCTTGATTCCTCCCTCACTTATTCTATCCTCGCCAGGGAGATTTCCAGAACAAAAGATTAAAATCCTCCTGACTTTTTTTAACAAGCACAAACACCCTTCCTGCCCCCCTGCCCCAAGCCCAGCTTCCAGTCTCCAGCCCTGTGCTCCTGATTAAACAGCGAGGGCCCCCACCACGGTCGTAAGCCCCAACTCAGAGGTGCATGAACAGAAGGCTGAGACAGAGGTGAGGGGGGCCCTTGCAAGAAAAGACCCGAACCCTGAACGAAGCAGGGAAGACAGAGGCAGGGGCAGGTGGCAGGAAAAGACCAAACGAGCGAGCATGCACAGAACAGGAAGAACGAGTCTGTTTAATGACAGCAGCTGGGTCTGGTTACAAACATCAGAAACTACAAAAGGAGGACAGGCAGTTACCCGGATGGCTGCACGAAGATGGGACAGGAGGGGACACAGGCACAGTAGTCACAGCAGCAAAACATCCTTGAGGACGATACATGTGACCAGGGGGCACACATGGGGGTCCCCAGCAACGCTGACTTGGATGGACGGACAGGACCAACTGCCAGCCAGCAGCCAGGGAGGGGTGAGGGAGGGAAGGCCTAGGATGAGATGGAGGCATCTGGTCCTGTCATCACTGCCCCGCTGAGGAGCAGCCTGGATCCCCCCTCCCGCCAGAGCTGTCTTAGTGGCAAAGGCAGATGGGGCTGGCATTCGAGGTTTCTTTACCATGGTCCCTCCCCCAGCGCAGTCATCCTGTCCAGAACTTCTGGCCCCCTCTGTCTGCCCTTGCCCATTTTGGGGCAAGTCAGGGAGCCACATCCTTTTGTGGGGGGTAGAGGTGGGGAGAGCCAAATCCTTTTTGCCTGGAAGTGGAAAGCAGGAATGTGGGGAGCTGGTCAGTGAGAATGGGCTGGGCTTTGCTGGCAAGCTGGGTCCCCCCACCTCTGCCCACAGGCCCAGATCCTCTCTGTGCTGATATGGGACCCCCATCTCTGCCAGAATACTCTGTCGTCTGCCCGGAAGCATGACCAGGACCCCTCCCTGCCCCACACGCAAATGGGCAGAACCGAGGCTTCATATGTGCCTCTGGGCCCCGCAGATACACATTATAGATATGTATGTGTATATATATATATATGTATTTATATAGAGACTGTATATAGAATATATCTGTATATACGGTAGATGTGTGTGTGAAATTCTAGAGAGGTGGTGTGGAGACCTGCATGCTGGTTGGGCAGATAGAAACAGGGCTGGTTTATTCCTGGACTGACTCACAGACCTGCCCCGATTCCTGCCAGCCACTCAGCTAGGTCTATAACCGTGAGTAGAAAAGCTAAGAAGAGTGGGCCTGGCTCTTCATGGAGGAAGGGTCCCCCACCCCACAAGCCACCTGCCGCCGAGCTGGGGTCAGCATCCAGGCAGCCAGCGCCACCTCCCGGTGGCTCCAGGGGGACTGTGGCAGCGGCAGAGGCAGCCTCTTTCTGGGAAGACGAGTCAGGGATTCCTCCAGCTTCCTTGGCACCCAGAAATGGAGGGTCAAGGAGGGTCTTCAGAACTCCGCCTTCTGCTCAAGATGCTGCCAGGGAGGGGGGAGGAGAGAGGGTCCTATGGCCCCGAAGAGGGCAGCGTGGCAGGTGGGCTGTGGATGAGATAGGAGATGGAGGTGACAGGTTACAAGGGGCATGGACAGGGACCAGGGATCCTGGGCTGGGGGAGGGGAGAAGGTTCAGGGGAAGGCAAGGCAGGACACTCTCTGCCAGAGACCCAGAGCAGAGCAGAGCAGTTGAAAGCATCCCACTAGATCCAAGTTCTAATTCCCCATCCACTTGGAACCTGCTGTGTGACTTCAGGTAAGTCAGTTGGCCCATCTGAACCCCAGATCTTTTTCTCTAAAATATGAATAATGTCTGCCTTGCCTACCTCTGTGAGAATCACGTGACATCAACTGTGTGAAAGTGTTTCACAAATGCAAAGAACCATACAAACGTGAGCTCTTTTTCTATTAATTCTGAGACCTGTGCACTCTCTGGTTGGCCTGTCTGGGTATCCCCTCTGGCCACCCACAGGCATTCTCTGCAGCCCCTCCAACCTCCCAACTCCCCCACCTACAAAAACGCACACACCCCCCTAAGCAGAGACCGTTCAAGAAACAGTGGCTTCTGGCCCGCCACTGCTCCCACGATAAGAGAAGTTGGACGGAGGCCTTCTAGAACTCTGCTCTGTAACCCCTCCCCCTCTGAACCCATCTGGACCTTGGCAGTGGGCTGGGTCTGCAGGCCCAGGGAGACATGCCTTCTTGGGGCCACACCCGTGCCCTCAGGGGACCAGAGGTGGGGGAGAGTGTGCAAAGGGATGAGGGGACAATCCCCACAACTTCACAGCTGGGGGGGTAACCCAAATGCAAGGTGCCCAGGCCCAGGTGGGAGTAGGGCCCGGGGCAGTCCCCGCTGTCGCCCATCTCCACTCACTCCACAAGGACCAGAAGCAGGCAGATGAGGAGATTTCCTCGGTTTCCTAATGTTTGGGGTTTGGCGAGATTTAAGTCCCAGGGGTCCAGATGGGGCAAGAGAGGGGAGGGGACGGGGCTTGGTGTCGGGAAACATTGTCCATGTGTTTCTGATTCACTGGGGCTGGTGCTGGCCAGCTTTCTCTCTCTCCAGTCCCTCTAGGCCCCTGTAAAAAAGCCCTTTTCTCTAGAAGCAGGAAGTCTCGTCTCCTGGCTGTAAACAAACTCATCTTTGGCGGCAGAGCCTGCCTGGGGAGAGGCGTGGGAGGGCGAGCCCCCTTCCCCTGACTGACCCCTCCCTGGCCCCTCTTGCTGCTTCCGGCAGCTATCCTGGCTCTGCCAGCGCCTCCTTGGGCAGGTAAAAATCTCCTGCCTGCTTCCCCTCCACCCGGGGTCTGGGGCAGGTCAGGGCCCAGCTGTGCACATCTGGAGTCCACGCCTGGCTGCAGCCAGCAGTTCCTGGGACTCCGCTCTCCTGGGGTGGTGCCGATGCGGGGGAAGGGAGCAGGAGCAAGCTGGGCCCAGTGTGGTCAGCGGCAGGAAGGTCAGGAGGCCTGGCCTCCCAGGGCTGCCCTCGGGGGACCTCCTCCACAGAGCCTGTGAGCAGGCGGTCCGGCAGGCTCTGTGGGCCAGCTCAGAGCCCGGGAAGGAGACCGGCCTTTTCCATGGGAAACTGCTGGGAATGTTTCTCTACAAACGCGTGTCCTGAGCCGCTGGCTGACCCCTGCTTCCCATTCCCGCCTCTGCTCCTTTCTCTCCTTCCTACTCCAGCCCTGCCTCCCCCCTCCATTGAGCTCCCAGAGCCAGCAGCCCCTTGGGGGCCCAGGGAGGCCAGAGTGTTCCCAGCCGCCACGTCTGGGGGCCAGCCCTCCCCTCGTACTCCAAGTCAGCTGGAGTCACTGAGGCCGGCCACCCTCCTCGAGCCCATCTCCCAGGCTCTCACCCCAGAACTGGGAACCCAGACTCTGGGGTCAGACCAGAAGTAAACCCCCCTGCTGGTGTGCGTGAGAGGGACACCCCCACAGAGCCCACATGAGCTTGGGCAAGTGCATGCGTGTGCACACGTCCTTGTGATTCTCCTGGCTCCAGCCTGCTTGAGGCAGAGGCGGGAGGGAGCACTGGTCAGCGTTAGATGAAAAACAGCCCCATGTGATTGATACCCAGGGAGGAAGTGGCCAGAGCCGGCCTGGGCTGCCTCTGGGCCCGATGAG
Organism: Tapirus indicus; assembly: GCA_031878705.1. Classification (NCBI taxonomy): domain Eukaryota; kingdom Metazoa; phylum Chordata; class Mammalia; order Perissodactyla; family Tapiridae; genus Tapirus; species Tapirus indicus. Next base: position 55,257,723 of record CM062932.1, read on the forward strand.
CCAGCCTTCCCGCCAGGAACCTTTGGTGCCTCTCTGCCCGGAGCAGCCACGGTCTTGGGGTGCTCTGAGCCCCGCCTTGTTCTAGGGAAGGGGATGGCTCTGCCCCAGAAGAATTTGTTTGGGCCTCACAGCCCTGTGTGGATGGGAGTGGGAGCCCCTGGGCGAGAGCAGGCCTTTCCCTACGGTGCCTGTTCTTAGATGTCAACCCCCAGACTCAGCCTCCTGCCCTGGCAGTCAGCCCCTGGGCCCCGGGAGAGATGGGAGACCAGCACAGGGGAGGACACAGCAAGGAGCTGCCCAGCCCACCCCCACCCCTCCTCACGTGGTGGCGTTGGGGACCTGCTGTACCCAGCCCACTTCCTTGTAGGCAGCCGTCACGTGGCTGTAGATGAGGCCACGAAGCTTGGCCCAGGCTCTCTGCGTCTCAGCTGGGAAGTCATTGGCAAATTCCTCGGCGATCACCTCCAGAATGACCCCAGAGAGGATCTGGGGGCAGAGGGAGGAAGCAGGAGTAAACACCTGGGTGCCCTGCCCCCGACAGCCCCCAGCATCCCTTCTGTCTGGTGTTTGGACAAAGGGATCCTTCACGACACAACAGCCCGGCAGCTTTGGGAACCAGACACCCTCAAGACAAGGGCTGCCCTGGACCCAGCGCCCCCATCCTGCTACCCCTCCCTGTCACAGCCATGCCAGGGGAAGAGGCTGGGTGGCCCAGCGGTCACTTCTGCTGCCCTGGGAAGCTCTCCCAGAGCCTGCAGGCTGCAGGTGGCTGTGGTGAGTGAGCTGGGGGGCTCTGGAGCAGAGCGGGTGGGTGGTGGGGTGGCAGCACCCATCCGGTGACGCACCTTGAAGTACATGGGCTCCACCTTGTGCTTGAGGGCATGGGCTTTGCCCACGAGGGCGAGCACAGAGGACACCTTCTCAGGGTCGTGCAGGTTCTCCACGACAGTGTTGAGGGCCCCCATGACCCGGCAGGCGTGCTTCCGCAGCTGGGGGCTCCGCTCCATTTCCAGGGGCTCCTCCATGTGCTTGAACTGGCTGAAGTACTGCTTGGCCGACGGGAAGTTCACAAAGAACCTGGCAGGAGAGGGGCGGTGGACGCTGAAGCAGGGGGCTGATGGGGGGTTCGCAGGTGCCAGAGGCAGGACCCAGCCCCACCCCCACCCCAGTAATTGTTTTTACCACCGTGTGTAGCTGTCCCTCAAACGCAGACCCTCCCTCTGGCTGGGCTGCCTTACAACAGCCCCTCCCCAGGTCCTGGCCCTTTCTGTCCGCCAGACTTGCTCAGGCTGGCAGCTTGGTCTCCTAGGCCTCTGCCTTCCTTGCTTCTTGCCTCCTTTCCAAACCCGACACACCCTTCAAGGCCTGCTCCAGTCACAGCCCAGAGGGTAAGAACTTCAGTTCTGGAACCACGGGGTGGGGGGTGTGACCTTGGGCAAGTTATTTAACTTTTCTGGGCCTCAGTTTCCTCATCCATGAAATGGTATCATCGTGCCTATCCCGTTGTGAGTTGTTCTGGGTTGTTGCAAGGAGGAAATGAGAAACTGCATGGGAAGTCCTCAGCGCAGTGTGGACTGGGGACAGTAAATGCCACCCTTTATTATGATCAAGTTAGTGCTCTCTGTAGAAACAGAGTAAAGGTTGCCCAGCCAAGGCAGAGAAGAAATGACCCTCAGTCCTCCTCCCAGCTCAGTCTCTTCCCTCTTCACTACCCTGCTTCCCCCTCAGCCCACAGCAACTATGGAGTGGTTGATTTAATTCAAGATCGCGATTGCTTTTACCTGCCTGGTGTGGTTCTATAATTACTTCTCGTCCGTACATCTCACCTCTCCGACGAGCCGGTGCACTTAGGGCAGAGCCAGGTCTTTCTAGCTCTACTCCTCCCCTCTCCAGTTTATCTGAAACTGTCTAATTCCCCCAAAATATCGCTTTCATTAGGTCACTCTCTTACTCAAGAACATTCAGTGGCTCCCCATTGTCTACGCCAAAGTCAAAACTTCTGAACCTAGGAGTCCAGGCCTCTTACAAACTGTCCCACACCCACTTCTCCACCCTCAGGTCTACCCTCTCCCCTACATTCAAGCCGTCTCGCTCCAGCACAACAGCTTCACTCACCATTGGTAAAACATTCCTCGGGCATGCCAGCCTTCCATTCCACACGGTGGAATGCCTTCCCTACTCCTCCCCGTGTCAGCCTTGTCTCTCCCCGAGCACCCAGGCTGGCCCAGGGCTACTGCTTTCCCCTCAAGGCCATTAGTGGGTTCCCTGCCACTGTTTACTGATTCTTCTCCTTCTGCCCATCGGACTGGGTTGTGAGAGCCAGCAGAGCCCAGGTCTCCCGCACTCTCTGACCCATCACCCCGCCCAGGGCCCTGCAGTCTGCAGGATGACGTGGACAACATTTGCACCCCCTCTCCCAGCTAGGGCTGGATGTCACGGCAGGCTCAATCAGGACTTACCGAACTTAACTGAAGCCTCTGAAAATGTATGGAATGTCCTGGACCTCTTTTTTCAGGCTATTTCACGCCTTTGGAGTGCCCCTTTTGTGTTACCAGACAGAGCTGATAATTTGCCAAAACAGCCCTTTGGCCAGGGGTCGAGTCTCAGATCTGAGAGCTGGAACAGATGCAGAAAGAGCATCTGGCCCAGGCCATCCCTTCGGGTGACGAAGCTGCTGCTGGCGGGGGGTGACCAGGACATAGTCCATGTGGAGACCTGGGAGGGCCCCTCTAGGAGGCCCATGTGACCTCGGACAAACCACTTCACAGCCTTCTGTCTGCAGAAGTGTGAGGAGTCCCCCCACCCTGCTCGCTACTTCACAGGTATACTGGTGAGGACAACGAGGTGATGAGTCTGAAAATACACTGGATTTTCTGGAGAAGCACTGTAATGAAGGACAAATGGGAGAAACCCAATCTGGACTTAAATGAGGATCTCAGACTTCGGGGGTTTTACACTGCAATAAAAATACTGATTTCTATTTGCCTGGTGCATTAAAATATGCAGAGCATGTCTACCTGTTATTTCACGTAATTGCCACAACTAAGCAGGTACTATATCCATTTTACTGATGAGGAAAGAACAGGGAATACTTACTGAGCACTTAGTATATGATCTCATTAATCCTTGCAATACTGTCCTGACGCTGGCACTGTTTTCAGCTCCGCATTCTGGATTAGGAACTGATGCCCAAGGCTGCCCAGCAAAGTAGGCGGCGGGGCCAGGAAGGAGCCCAGACGATCTTTGCTCTGCTGGCTTCCCACAAGTGAGTCTCCTGCCCTAAGACCCAGTGCTGGCTTGTGGCCCTGAGGAATGACAGGCCCAGGAAGCCCCTCTCCTGGACCATGGGAGTCTAGGGGCCATGTGTCTGCCCCTTCACCCAGGCTTCTCTCCTAGCCCCTCTGTGTTTACTCCTGACCCTCCCAGGCTGGGCCGGTGCTGCCAGGGAGAAGCCTCAGCAGCAGCCCTGGGAGTTCCTCAGCTCCCAGAGGCACCTGGGCTTCCAGGAGAGTCTGAAATAGGCTTGTCTGAGTGTGAGGGGGAAGGTGGCAGAGTTACAACTGGGAGGAGAACCTTCCTCGAGCATGGGTGTTCCCTCTCGGTCTCCTCCCCGGCAGAGAGTGGAGGTGTGGGGTCTGCCTCAGACCCACAGGCAGCTCCACCGCCACCACCACCATTGTGGCTGCTAACTCCTCAGTGTGTGTGTGGGGTGGGGGTGCGGCTGGCCTCAGTCCAGTAGGGAGGGAGGAGGTGAGAGTGACGGGTCAGAGGGCTTGTGTCTCAGGCTCTCACTGGGGCCTGTCCTTGTGGATGTGTGCGTGAAGATAGGAGAGAGTCGTGACAGAACTGCGGGCAGAGGATCTGAGAAGCTTATCTGTCTTTCCCTTACTCCCGCTTTAACACCCCCCACCCCAACTGGCCAGTCCTGGGACAGACAGCAGGAGGAGGAGAAAGAGGAAAGGAAGGCTGGTGGGACTTGGGGCTGGCCTGGAGGAGCTGGACCAGCTCTGGGCCGGGTTCTGCCCCACTGGGCTGGGCTGGGCTGGGCTCCAGCCAACACAGAGGTGGGGTCAGGTGAAGTGTGGGGTCATCAGCAGTCCAGATCTAATTGCTATCTCAGGCCCAATGCCTCCCCCAGCCCCCTCCCAGAGTCAGGAATGGGGAACTAGAGGGGCGCAGGGAGGGAAAGAAAACCTGCGGAAAGCTCAGACTCTCCAGAAATGGCTCTGCCCTCAGTGTTCAGTTCCTTCCTTTGTAACCCCCATTCCTGGGGAGGATGGGTGGTGCCCCAGGTGCTGGATCTTGGACACATCCCCTACGTGTCCTCATTGGCAAATGGCAGGGGTTTGGGATGGAAAATCTCCCAGGTCCTGTGGACTCTGCCTCATTTCCTCTTGGTGACCTATGTGCTCACCCGGGTGCATCCCGAGGCCTGGTGGGCCCGTGTGTGCCGACACACAGCTGAGAGCAGCCCTCCAGGGATGCAGTCTGGCACATCCGTGACTCCACTACCCACCGTGAGCTTGTGTGGGTGCTTGCACGTGCAGATCTGTGTCTCCGAATGTCTGATGGCTTCGGGATCTGAAATCCCCTCTTAGCTTCCCCATCACCCCGGCTGTGTTTCTGGGCCTGGGAGCTGCTGAAATAGCTTCCCCTTCCTCAGGAATCCTCCTCAAACTCCTCAAGAGTGCTTCTTGCTCTTTTTCCTCCAAAATCTGTTTCTAAGTTGGAATCAGGGCATATCAATGTGGAGCTGGGTAGAAGGGAGAGAGAGTATGGGGGAGAAAGAGGAGCCAGAGACGGGCCAGGCCTGGGAGACATGCATGCACTTCAGCTGTCCTTTCCACAAGCGAGGTTTCACCCCGTCTTCAGATAGTAAGATTGCTCTGCTCTGTCCTAGATTTGAGAGCTTCCCTCTGCCAAAGACAGGGGGTTGAGGGTGAATGTGGTCTGCGGCCTCTCTGCCTGCACCCCCAGGGACCAACACGTGTGGGAAGAGAGCATCGATCTGTAGCTATAGTCAGCCACAAGCTTGTGGGGCTTGGGGACATTAACTACATAGGAATGGTGTATGTGCACCAGTGTGCAGGTGTGAAAAACAATATCTGTGTGTGTGTGTGTCCCTCGGGGGCATCTGGTGCCTGAATGACCCCTGAGCCCAAGACACATGGCCTTTCCTCTCCAGGTGGGGGTTTCAGGGTGGAGCCCTGTCTCCTGAAGCATGTCCCTTTCCCTCCACCAAACTCAGCAGGGATTGTATCCTAGGGACTGTTTGCTTCTCCACTCACCTGTGCCTGGCCTGGGAGCTCCCTGCTGGTCCACCCCTTTGGGGCAGGAAGCAGCCATCTGGGAAACTGGACCTCAGTTGTCTACTCCTTCTGACCTCCATTCTCTCCCCCTTTGCTCTGGTCTTCCAAGGGGCTTTGAACACGGAAAGGGGCTGAGCTGGAGAGGGGGTCTGCTCCTCTTTGTCTCTCTTCTTAGCTTAGCCTCAGTTTTCCTGTCTCTAAAATGGGGAGCCCCCACTGCTCCCATGTGAAGGGCTGGTAAAATGTGTGTCCATAACAGCTTGGCTGGGGTCGCTGGTGGGGAAGGCACGGCTGGCTGAGCGCGGAGTTCTAAGGCCTGGGAGAGGAGGGGGACGGAGATGCCTTCCTTCTGCGTCTGGCTCTTAGTTCCTGGTGAGCCCCGCGCCCAGAGCCAGGAAGGGCTCAGTTAGGGTTTCGCCCACCGCAAGGCGCCCCACGCTGCCCGCACCCCCGCCAGCCCGGCCCCAATCACAGCTGGGGAGGTGGCGCCGGAGCTCGGACCCGGCCCGAGCCCGCCCCTGCCCGGAGCCGCTGCCGCCCTCCCTCCCCTGGGCCCGGCTAAGCCGGGGCGACACCTACCTCACCAGGATGGCCACCCCCACGTCCTCGCAGTTGGCATACAGCCGGGCCCACGTAGCCTGCACCGCCTTCCTCTCTGCCTCGGACAGCTCCTCGCTCCGCTCCCTGCGCTCAATCTCCATCTCGCCCGGCACTTTCTCCATGAGCAGCTCCAAGCCCAGCCCGGCTTCGCTCGGCGGCGGCGGGGCGCGGAGCGCTGGGCGCGAGGAGCCGGGGCCGGCTGCGTGCGCGGCGGGCGGGCGAGCGAGGGATAGAGCGCGCCGGAGGGAGGGAGCGTGTCTGTCTGTGCGCGCCGGGTGTGTGTGTGTGTGTATGTGTGTGTGTGTGTGTGTGTGTGTGTGTGTGTGTGTATGTGCAGGGTATATATGCGGGGGGCGGGGGACCGCGAGCGGGGGGCGGGGATGTGGTCTGCTGGAAAAATGTTAAAAAAAATAAATCCGCTCCAAACCCCCAACCCCGTGTCCGTGAGCCAATTCTGGCAAGGTGAAGGCTGGGCGGGGTGGGGGCGACGCGGCTGGCGCCCGCCCACCCACCAAGCCACCGAGGAGTTTGACCGCCGGGCGGGGCTGGGGCGTAGGTGTGGCGAGTGTGCTGAGGGGTCTCGGGAGGAGGGGGTGGTCACGCGGGGTGGGGCGGGCCGCACAGGAGTGCGCCCCGGCGAGTGAGAATCTGGGGGCACCGTGCCCCGGCTCACGCTGCGGGCGGTGTCGGGGCGTGTGCGTTTGTGCACCCTTCACGCGACGGGGAACTGACTCAAAGTCAAACACTCCCAGGCATCTGCGGCGTGGCCGCCCGCCCGAGGGGGCGGACGCGAGCCCCTCCAGCGGCGCCGCAGTCTGAGCGGAGCTCCCGCTCGCTCCCCGCCTCCCCCGAGCCAGCCGCTGGGGGCCGCGGCGCCGCTCCCAGAGTTCTGGACCCCAGGCTCTGCAGGGTTTACGACTGGGTCGTCTCCCTGCTGGAGTGTTCCTGCTCCAGTACCTTACTAGAACCCACCGCTGAGAGGATGGGAGAGTGGAACTTGAGAGCCAGAGGCCTGCGCCCCCCTTTCCTTCCGGCCAGCACCCCCTCCCGTCGGTGCGCGCACATGGCGTCGGAAAGAAGTCCCTGGGTGGCTTATTAACGACACAGGCAGGCAAACAACAGGCGCTGCCCCGAATTCCGGCCTTGGCGGAGCAAAGTCCAAAGGAGGCGGCCGAGCAGGGCAAAGCGAACCTGGGAGGGTCAAGAAGTCTTGGAGAGGCCCAGGCCGCTGGAGACATCTCAGTCACCAAGGCCCTGATTAGAGAGGGTTTCTAGGGGTGGAGGAGGGAAATTCTTGTCCTAGTGGCCCTGCTCAGGGAGGTGTGAGCGCAATAGGACCAGAGGTGGGGGCTATGCCTCTGAGAGCCACAGCGGCCCCACTCTGCAAGCAGCTGGTAAGTACTGGGAAAGCCAGGTGCCACCTCTGACTCCCAGTGGAAGCCTGATGCCGGACCAGCGCTGCAGCATCTGAAACATGTGGCAGCACGTGGGGCGTGTCCAGTTCTCCCTAAGGCTCCCTGGTGACACTGCCCTTCTCAAGACTTTGTGTCTCACTGCTCAAGTACTGCAAGAGGTTGGCTCTCCCCTTCAGCTTTGGTTTATGTGTTTATTTTAAAAATCATATTTTAAAGTAGAGAGCCCCAGAGCAGTCCCAGTGCAGGCCCTCCCCGGAGCTCTGGGTTCAGGGACATTACTGGAACCCTGAGCAGGAGGCCTTTTGACACTGCCTCCATCTCAGCTGAGGCAAGGAAAATCTAATGTCTTCTCCTGGGGGTCTTGAGGGAGGATGGAGGAGAGTGGGTGGGTTCAGTTTCTTACATCATTCTCAGACCCATGTCCTCGCTGTGGTCCCCCCTGCCATTGCTGCCTGGGCCAAGACTGAGCACACCGTACTGGGCCACTTCACAAAACTTCTCTGATAGTTTTCCAAAGCCAGCACAGTGGCCTTCCAAGTGGCTGCCCAAGAGGTTCCACTGGGATGTGGAAAGAAAGTAGGAGAAATCTTATTTCTATTTACTTTGATCTCACCCTTTACCAGGCTTATGTATGTCTATGATGCAGGATTGTATCTGCACATTAGTATAGTATATAATTTACAATTGGATGCATATATCTATTTCGTGAGTGCCTTTTACTGAAGAGAAAACATTTACTGAATCAGAAACATTTGGAGAGGAATGTCCAGAGTGTAGACCTGAACCACTTAGCCAGCCCTTCACTCCCCGGCCTCCCTTGTCTTTCTGGCTTCATCATCTAATATTCTTCCCCTGTCCTCCTCCCCTCCCCATGCCTCTTGTGACATCATTGCTCTGCTGCCACTCAACTTCCAGTTGCTGGAACATACCCTGTGCTTCCTGCAGTCCTGGCAGACTCTTCTCTCTGACAGCCCATCCTTCCTTGAGCACCTGCAAATTCAGATGCCCCCAGCTCCTCCTTGAAGCTTCCCCTGATGCTTACAACGCCCAAAGTGCTCTGCAGGTGCCTTCAATCGCCTAGATCACTCTATTGTGGTTATCTGTTTAACTTGCCAGTGCACTTGTCTAGACTATAAGCCCCTTAAGGGCCAGGCTCAGGTCTTAGCCATATCTACATCCAGAATAGATTGAGGTCGATTTACCCTGTCACAGATGGGGACAACCTGGGCCCAGTGAGGTTAATCAGTCTTCACAAGGTCAGGTCTGCTGACCCCACTAATCAGCTTGAGCCTCCTAATCCATCGCCAGCAGGAACCTCAGGACAGACAGTAGTGGCTTGGGAGAGCTGGCAGGGGCCATTTTGGCCTTCTTCTGCAGACTCGGTCTGGGAGGGGATGGGGCAGCTGAGCCATGTGCACCACCCTCTTCCTGCTTAGCACCTTGGCCATGCTCTGGCGCCGCCGATTCGCCAACCGGGTCCAACCGTGAGAAACAGACTAGGCCATGGGCTGGGGTGGGGGGAGAACTACTGGGCTGGGCTACAGTAGAGCTGAAGGTGAGCAGGGGCTGCCTGGACCTCCAGGGAGGCTGGAAGGGATTTGCAAGGAATCCCTGAGGGGCTCCCCCACAGAGGAGGGGGAACTTGGAGCTCTTCAAAGACACTGGCTGCAGCCTCCAGTCGCACAGCCCAATGTGGCTAGGTCTTGCAGAAAAGCAGGAGAGGGTATCTGGGGTCTGGGCACTGCCCACAGCTCTTCCTGCCTGTTCTTCCCTCCCACAGAGAGCCCAGTGGAGTGGATGGGGCGGTTACGGGCAGCAGCTTGGAAACAGACCTCCAGTCCTTGGGCAGGTAAGGCAGAGGAGAGACTGGGGTGGAGGAGGGAAGGTGCTGCCAAGGAAGCTGCCGCTGTCCCCGGCCCTGTCTGTGATGAGTGGGGGTGTGTGCACGCTGTATGCTGGCCCTCGCCCCAGCCACCCTGTTCCCTGATGCCTGGTGGGCAGGCTGAATGTTTTCTCCAGTTGGGAATGGGAGCCCCCAGCCTCTCTGGACCAAAGCTGCTCTGCCTTGCTTGTCGGCATGCAGGGTGGTCCCCAAGGTCCCTTCTGTCGGAAGGCGCAGGGGCAGTGGAGAGAGGGATGAGGCAGAAGCAGCTCAGAGTTGCTTTGCTTGCCTTCCCTCCCCCTCCCTCTCCCGCTGTCCCCGCCCAGCCTCAGCAGCTCCACTGCCTGAGCCTCCAGCAGGATTCGCTGTCCAGTCCCCAATAGGAGGTGCAGGAGGAGCATGACATCATCGGCTCTGAGCACCATTGGCTGGGCAGCCCCTGGGCAGGACACTGTCTCCAGTGGCCAGAAAGTTAACTCTTCCCTGGGCTGAAGCCATGTGGCCTTTACAAGGGGTAAAGTTTGGGAACTTTCAGACTTTTCTTTCCCTGGGTGACCTTTGATGATAGGGGCTCTTATGCCTCAAAAAACACTGAAAAATCAACAAATATTTATTAAGAACATACTGTTTGAAATGTTCTTCTGTGCCTACGGACCCACCTTGTGCGGGAGCCCTATCTGAAGAGTGACATTCTCTCCTGCGGGAGCGTCTACTAGTCCCCTGGCACTGCTTCTCTCACTCCCAGTGAAACAGAGCGTGACACCCTCGGGCTGCAGGGCCCCTAGAAGGAGAGTGTTTCCCCACAGGGCTCAGAAGGCTGAGACATCAGCATGCATGCCTGTGCACCCCCATGTCTCTTTCAGGGTGTGGAACTGCCTGCAGTGTGCCCCTTAGCTCTGTGGAGATTGGCAAGCTGAGAGAAGCTGAGGCTTTCTCTGTGTCTCAGCCACTGATTTCTCCGTCCTGGGATTCCCCCAGGTTCTGAATGTCAGGAGGCCCACTGGGAAGCCCTGGGCATATGCGGGGAACAGAGGCATTTCTGTTGTGCCCTTCCTCCACATTTAGGCTAGCTGCGATGGTCACAAAAGTGCTTAATGACTACTACTGGTGAAATCAGTTGGCATATATAAAATGACTATCCCTGGGCCTCGCACAGAGGAGGCCCCCAAATGCTGACTGGTCCTCACTGTTGAGTTTGGATCTAGAGTTGGGCAGCCAGAGTTTAAATCCTGGCTCCCCTCCTACAAACTGAGAGACTTGGGGCAAATTATGTAATCTTTTTACTTGTATGGAAACTGGGGTTAATAACAGAGTGCATGTGAGGTGGTTGTGTGGTTTAAATGAGAGAAAGGTTGTAAAGCACTGGGCACAGAGTAACTGCTCAGTGCAGGCTAGCTCTTCTCTCATTGGGATCTGACACTTGATCAGTCTTTATTTACCCCCAGACATTTCTCATACATTAACTCACTGGGCAGTTTCAACAGCCTCAGAGGGTTGGCAGGACAAATGTTTCTATCTTGTTAATGGTGGAGGATCCTGAGGGACAGGGAAACATAAATTACTCGCTCACGGTCATCCACCAGATTTGTGGCTGACGTAGGACTGACAGGCCCCTGACTTCAGGCAGTCTGTCTCCTCTACTTGAAATGGGCCTGGACCTCCTGTCAGGAGAGGAAAGGCCAAATCTGGGACCATCTGGCCAGGCCTGGCCTGGTGTGGCCTAGCCAGAAGGCAGCAGTTGCCTATTAACTCCTTGGAACCCAGTTTATTAGAAAAACTGACCTAACATCTCACACCTCCTGCTGATGGCAGCTGCCATGGAGGGCTGGCCCAGGGTGGTGGTAGGTGTGAAACTTCTCTCCAATTCCACAGTCAAAAATTCCAACTTTATGGTTTCTTGGGTGTTCCTGCCCCTCAGTAGTGGGGTGAACTGCTAGGCATGGGGTGGGAGGAAGAAGTCCAGAAATGCAGGAAGGTCATCCCCTCCAATCCTCTGACTCCTGTGCTTTTCTCTGTTTAGGGAGAAAGAGTCTCTGAAGTAAGCCCTCACCTCTTCAGGCGGAGCTCAGCCCAGGGACTGGGATCAGCGGGCCGAGGCAGGTAGGGCCAGGCCTTGAGCCCCGGAGGGCAGAGGGCAGGGCTGGGGACAAAGAAGGAAGAAAATGCAAGGCCTGGCCACGTGGGAGCAGAGCAGGCCATCTTCAGCTCAGGGGTCATTGACAGAGGTTAGGAGTGGGAGGTGGGCTCCTTCCATGAGCTCCTACCTTGAGCCTGTTCTGTTCTAGGCCTTGGGGCCAGGGTTAGTTTTAAGAGCACCACGTGTGCTCTTTACAGCATTTTCTAGACTTGGGGATGAAGTGGTGGTCATGCTGGGGGCCTGAAGGCAGTGCTAGAAGACTTCCAAGGGAGAGGTGGGGTTCTGGAGCATCCACTCTGCAATACCAGCCCCCACCTTGGCATGGGAGAAAGTGCCAATCTGGTCTGGTCTTCTGTTTCAGCTCAGGTCCTGGTTTGACCCCTACCCCAGAAGGATGCTGTGGTGGAAGAGGCAGCAGCAAGAGGGAGAATGGGGAAAAGCAGCAATCGAGAAGGTAGATTCCTCACCTCAGCCCCTGGACCTGCCAGTCCTTACTTCGGAGGCCTTGGCTGTGGGGCTCCTGAGGCAAGGCCTGGCTAGAGCAGGCAGGAGGGGCAGAGATGCTCATTGCTCTGGGACGGGCTTCCATCCTCTGGGTTCCCGAGGCTTGTCTGCGGCAGGTCGAGAGAGAGGGACTCGGTGAGCTGCACCCGGTTAACTCTGGGGCAGCCCAGCAGCCCAGGCTAGGGGTAGGAACAATGTTTACTAAGGAAAGGCTCCCATTCATTCCCTAATTTAATCCTCACAGTAACCCATGGAGACTGGGCATATTAGCCACATTTTAGAAATGAGAAACACAGAGAGAGGTTAACTAACTTGTTCATCATCACCTAGCTAGTAAGTGGGGGACCCCAGGCTCATGCGGAGGCTGCAGAGCCCATGTTCTTACCCTGAAACCACCTGGCAGTTTGCAGGAGAGAGGGGGGTTTCACCGGCCTGGCCGTCTGTCTCTGGCAGCTTAGGAGCTATAGTGTTAACCTCAGCTTGTGGTCCGGGGCAGTGTGGTGTCAGTTTGCTATGGTGGCACTCACTTCCTATGGCATTTGCCTCTCCCAGGTCCCCAGAGCTCACCCTGTCACTGGCTGCTTTGCTAAAATTATCAATAAGAAATGCCAGTTGGATCTGTGACATGTCTGCCTGTGGCCGGAGGGAAGCAACCCACAGCTTGTCCTCTGTGTTTTCTGTGTGTATGTGTGTGCGTGCGTGTGTTCCAAATGGGCAGTAGCATGTGGGAAGGGAAAAAGCATGACACTTGTTTTTGTCAGTCTGCTGACTGCTCAGTAGCCGGCAGCAGCGCAGCCTCTTTTGCCCCCAGCTGCTCTGCCGTTTCTCTCTCTTTACAATCCTGCCCCATCCTGAGCAGAGATAAAAGCAGATTTCCGCTTCTGCTCCCTGAGATCCAGGCGCAGACCCTGCAGGCAGCTGCTCCCGACTGTCTCACGCCCCTTCATCTTCCAGAGCCCCCCCACCCCGACATGCATGCTCCACCCCCACGTGCGTCGCTCCTCCCCTTCCAGCCCCCTCTACCCACTCAGCCGTGAGGTCTCTGCCTGGCTGGCCCCTGCCCCTGACTTTCAGGAAGCAGGAGATGGAGGAGATTTTCTAGACAGCAGCAGCTCAGCCACCACTCTATGTCTGAGGGAAGGAGGGAAAGGGTGAGATGCGGACTGAGGGAACTCAATCTGAAGCCGTGGAGGAGGAGGCTGCATCTTGCTGGGGAGGGGCTGCTGATCCTGCAGGGAGCCTGGCAGTCCTGTGGGAGCCTCTCCAAGTAGGGCAGGGCAGAGGCAGGGGAAGGGTCGCACCAGGGGAAGCTCTGTGCTGGAACCATGTCCAAGCCCCAGTGCCCATTTGACACAGGCCATGAGTTTGTGACCACCTGTCTCAGCTCCTGTCAGCCTGTCTTTCTCCTGGGAGGCATGGGCCTTCCTGGTGACAGGACTGTCAGGCTGAGGGCCAGAGGGCACTGTTCCCGAGACCCAGTCTGTGTCCCTTGATCCTATCTTTGCATTCATTCTCTAATCTATTTGCCATGTTCCTGTCAGTTCATCCTTGCCTCTGCTCTCTGCCATTTCCAAGTTGCCTGTCTCCTTCCACTGGTCTGAGGAATTGTCAGGCCAAGGTCACCTAGCTGTACTGGAGCTGGCTCACAGCCCAGACACACATCCACAAAGTGACACCCCTTTGCAGCACTGTTCTAAGAACCTGCTCAGGAGATGGTGGCTCCTCCAAGGATCTGTTCCGGGTGAAGGGAAGGAAAGCGAGAGGAAGGGGGTGCTGGTGACGCGGAGATGTGTCTGCCCAGGCTTGTAGGCTGCCTGGGTGCTGGCAGCTGGGGTGCCATGTGGGCTGGGAGGGAGGGGCTCTCTCCCCCAGGGAGCAGGCTGGCTTTGGTGGGAGCAGATTGTGTTTACACCTTCCCCACACACCCAGCCCACGCTCGCCTCTTATTCCCGGGGCTCTCCCACCCCTGGGGTCTCTGCACAATCTGCACATTTGCAGCTCCTGCTGCAGAAAGTTGCCACCCTCAGCCTAGAACTCCTCTACAGAAGGCTGCCTGGGACTGAGGCGCCCCTTCCTCGGCCCACTATCTCCCATCCCAGGGATTGGTGTGGAGCCCATGGCGGGGGTGGACCCAATGTCTCCAAGAGGCTGAGTCCTTCTCCCTTCCCATTTCCTTGGATAAGGCTGCTGTTTGGAAATGGGAGCAGGAAAGTTCAGGGGCTTGATAGACTGACCATAATAGGAGGGAGGGGATTAAGGGCAACTGGAGAGACAGAGTGAGGATGAGAGCTGGGTCACTCCCGATCCAGGGTGCTGGCTGTTATGAAATAATGATAAAGAATCTAAGAGCAGGGAGCCCAGAGTCAGAGCACTGGATTTGAATCTTGACTCCAATACCACCTCCTACCTCTGTGGCCTTGGGTAGGTTACTGAACATCTCTGTGCCTTAATTTCTTCATCTATAAGATGGGGATAACAGCAAACCTCTCTTACACAGTTACTATAAGGGTTGCATTAGGTAATGTGTGTAAAGTGCTTAGCAGGCTTAGGAAGTGTTCACTCTGTGAGGTGAGCTGCTGTAATTGTGTTTGTGAGCCGTCAATTACTGAACAATCAGTAATTCCAGAACAATGAGTAGAGGCCCTCACCTCCTCATCCCATGGCCCTCCTTGCCTGGTCTCTCCACATACTCAGTAGCTGGGTGATGGGCGATTCTGAAACAGATTAGAGGACAGCAGAGGGGGGACTGCCAGGTGAGGCACCTAGTAAGACCCAGCACCAGTAAGACTGTATGAGAAAGCCCCACCGTTGCCTCCGTGGCCCCAGACCCCTGTCCCAAGCTCCATCAAGGGTCGTGGCCTGGACACCTGCCCCCTAACTGGCTCTGCTTCCCCGAATGAATCTCAGCTCCTAAGGAAGACAGGAGGTGCTTGCCCTGATGCTTTTCCATCCTCCGTCTGAATGCTAATCTCTCTGCTGGTGGGAGCCTGAGCGACAGGGAAAGGGCTGCTCTGAGCTGCAGGGCTGAGGGCAGCAGCCGGGAGCAGGGAGGTGCTGTTGTCTGCTACTTCTGTGTTTGAGACTCAGGGTTGCTGCCAGGCTCTCCTGCAGATTGGAACATGACCAGAGAGCTAATAAGGTGGTGGGGGTGGGGTGGGGGAGAAAGGGAAGCAGCTGTAGCAGCTGCTGCTGTCCTGCATCACCCTAGGGTGCAGCTGTGACTGCAGGGAGTACCCGCCCATCCCAAACGTACGTGGTGTATGTGTGGGCAGGGTGGTCCTGGGCGAGGGCATACAGCAGAGGCCCTGGGCCAAGATGAGGTGGGCATGGCGCCTGATCTGAGGCAGGCACGATGGCACAAGAGCAAGGTACCCCACTGGTCCCGCAGGCCTCCAGGACCCCTCTGCAGGGGCTTCACTGGTAGGAAGAAGCCCAAGACCTTAAGCTAGAGGAAAGTAACGCTTCTTTGGGAGCCTCGAAAGGGAACAGCCAAGTGGCTTACACTGAGGTTTACATTAATATAATGATAATGATACTGATATTATGATTAAAATGGCTAACAGGTTTCAAACATTTATCACGTGCTAGGCACTGTGCCCCATGCTTTATTTATAAGCATTGTTCAGTTTATGAGGCAGGAACTGTTGTTATCATTCACCTAATGAGGAAAGGGAAGTTCACAGAACCTGCTCAAGGTCACTCACAGCAGGTAGTGAAACCAGGACCTACTCCTGGGCAACGTGACGCCTAAGTTCGTGAAGCTGTTGGGGCAAGGAGGACCTGAGTTTGGAGCCGGAGGCTGTGAGGAAATCCCGGGTGTGACCGTCTCCCGGGGCTCCGGGAAGGTGAGCTGTGGCTCCACCCGCGATGCCTTTGCAGGTGGGCCGGGCTGGCCAGGGCTATCCCTCTGCGCTCTCTTCAGGAACTCATCACTCAAGGGTAGGTCAGACTCCGGGCCCCAGAAGGCTAGTCCTCGTCTGCCCGGTGAGGTGGGTGAGGAGGGCTGCCTCTCCAGGATTTGTCATCGCCTCAGGGAGGAAGCAGTGGCCACTGGCAGGGCTGACAGACAGTGAAGTCATCACTCACAGCCATTGCCACTCGGTTGCCTCCTTCAACCAGGGACAGAGTCCCAGGGAGAGGAGAGGATGGCAGCCAGCAGCCCAGCTGGAGATGGGGGAGCTTGAGGAGGAAAGCTTTGTTTGTTTTTGTAGGGGGAGGACACAGGGATGGGGACCACGGAAGTGGCTTCAGGAGGGACCCACTGACTTAAGCAGGAAACAAGTCCTTGTACCTAAGGACTACAGACACTCTCTGTGGGATACATATGCCCCCTAGTGGGGATTAAGACTAGAGGGTGGCTGAGAAAATTAAAACAAAAGGAAGATTCACTGGCCCACTATGACCTATGAACCTGAGTAGGAATGGCCAGTCCTGTCCCTATGTGAAAACACACACACACACTTAATACCACATGTGGAAGCCAGCTGAGCTAAGCATTAAAAGAAATTATTTAAATTATTCACTTGGTCCTTTAACAAGCATGTGCTGGGAACCTCCAATGTACAAATCCTGTGTTAGGTGTTGGGGGTGATACAGCAATGAGAGGGACAGTGCCTGCCCTGCCAGTGAGTACAGTAGGAAGATCTGACCTGGGAAGCCCAGTTCTGCCAGCTCAGCCGTGGCCTGGTCATGTGGCCTTCCCTTCTCTGGACCTCAATTTCCTCATTTAATAAGCATGTGTTGAACCCAGGTGGGCTGGCGCTGAGGACATAAAGGACGAATGACCATCCTTAGGAAAAGAACTGTCTACTAAAATGAAGGGGATGGACCAGATGACCTCCAGAGGCCCCAGAGAGTCTCACAATCAAAAGAGACTAAAATGGACTGTGTTTGGAGGTGCTAACAAAGACTCGCCCACTCAACAAACATTTATGGGGTGCCCATGTGCCAGGCACTGTGGATACAGAAATGAATTAAGACTTCCTGCCACAAATGCCCAGAAAACTGGGGAAAATATAAGAAACAGACACACTTGACAATAGGCAGCACCCAGGACAGTGACCCCACGACTGCCTCGGCATCTGCTGTGGCCTGGGGAGGGGACACCAAGCAGACCATGGTGGTCTCACTAAGGTGAGGAGAGAAGGTCAGAGTTCAAGACAGTGTGGTGTTCCTAAGGTTTGTGTGCAGTGTGGTATTCCACAGATCAATGGGATCCAAAAACAGACACAACGAAAGTGATTCAACAGAGAAAGAGAAGTCCTATTGGAATACAAAAAGCACCAACCATAAAAGAAAAACAGATAAATTTGACTTACTCAAAATTCTTGGAAAGACTGGGAGAAAATATTTGCTAGGCAAATATCTGTGAAAGGACCTGTATCCAGGATATATAAAGAACTTTTACAACTCAATAAGAAGAAGATAGCCCAATAAGAAAAAGGAAGGGTTTTACTAGACCCTTTACAGCAAGTATACATTTGGCCAATGACCACAGAGAAAGACGCTGAACATCGTAAGTCATCAGGGAAATGCACATCAAAACCACAACGAGATATGACTACACACCCACCAGAATGGTTAAAATTAAAGACTGACCATATAGGTGCTGCCGAGGGTGTGGAGTAACCGTGACCCTGGAATGCGTGGCTGGGCAAGTGTAAGGAGTTACAACCATGTGGGAAAGCAGTTTGGCAGTTTCCTATGAAGTGATCCAAGAGGAATGAAAACTTACGTCCACAAAAAGATCTGTACAAAAATATTCACAGCAGCTTTATTAATAATAGCTCCAAACTGGAAACAACCCAAATATCCATCAACACGTAAGAGGATAAACACACTGTGGTCTATGCATATGACGGAATAATATTCAGCCATAAAGAGGAAATGGACTACGATGTAAGCCACAACATGGCAATGGCGGGAAGCCAGACACAAAAGAGTACCTACTGTATGAATCCATTGATATGAAATTCTAGAACAGGCAAAACTAAGCTATAGAGACAGAAAGCAGATCAGTGGTTGCCTGGAGCCAGGGCTGGATACGGAGACTGACTTTGAAAGGGTGTGGAGGTGCTCTTTGGGGTGATGGAAATGTCTAAATTGTGATTGGGGTTATGGTTTCATGGGTATGTGCATTTATTGGACTACTGCACTGCACATTTTACATGGGTTCATTTTACTGTATATAAATTATGCCTCAATAAAGATGTTAAAAGAGTTAGAGTTAAAAAAAAAAAACCAACAAGAATGAAGACCCGATCCTTGTCTTGCTCATGGTCTAGTGGAAAAGCCAGACATGAAAACAAATAATCATAAAATAGTGAATATTAAAAGAAGTACAGTCATGCGTAGCTTAACAAGAGGGATATGTTCTGAGAAATGCGTCCTTGGGTGATTTTGTTGTTGTGCGAACATCACAGAGTGTACTTACACGAACCTAGATGGTATAGCCTACTACACACCTAGGCTGTATGGTACTAACCTTATGGGACCACCGTTGTACACACGGTCCAACACTGACTGAAACGTCCTTATGCAGCACATGACTGTATGTTGAAATAACAAGAGTTCTGTTTATGGAGTGCTTCCCTTGTGCCAGGCATGTGCTAGGTGCTTTGGATGCATAATCCCAAAAGAGTCCTGAGAAAGGTTCGGAAGACCGCCCTCCTCCTCATGTTACTGATAAGAAAAGGAGGCTTAGAGAGAGGTGAAGTACCTGCCTGAGGTTACTCGTCTAGACTCAGCAGAGCAGGGACTTGACTCCAGGGCTGCCTGGTTGCAGAGCACCTGCTAAACCAGCCTGCCACAGGAGCACTGAGGAAAGAGCCCAGGGACTGTTTCAGTGTCTCAGCTGAGACTGCAGAGGAGGTACTGAAGTACGAGCTGGGATTTGCTAAGCAGAGGAGAGGACAAGGGGAAGGAAATTTCGAGGTGAAGAGAACAAACAACATGAGCAAAGGCTGTGCAACGGTTGTGAGAAGGCAGGAGGTTCTGGGAACGGAGAGACGTGTCCAGAAAATAGCTGGAGAGGTCAATGGAATGTTATATATTCTCCAAATTCACTTATATTTATGTTTTTTAAATCCATTTTTAAGTAATTTTATGAGAATCAACAGCTCCGCAGAGGAGGCGAGTGAAATGTGCGTTGTTGGTAAACCCAGGAAAGAATCCACTGCAACCCCAAGGTTGGCTATTCTCATTAAATAGGGTAATCATATTTCTCCTCCTTGAGAGAGAATTAAAGCCACATTCAAGGATCCCGATTTCTGCTAAATGGAATTTGTGGCACTCTTTTAGGGTCCTGAGAAATTGCAGAAGAAAAAATCCTCTGTGCTTTTATGACGGGTTTTCTAGCTGGATGAATTAAAATCACTGGAGTTAAGGGGCCGGCCCGGTGGCGCAGTGGCTTGGTTCGCGCTTGGCAGCCCGGGGTTCGCAGGTTCGGATCCCGGGCGCCCGCGGACGCAGTGCCGGTCAGCCATGCCGTGGAGGCATCCCATATAAAGTAGAGGAAGATGGGCATGGATGTTAGCCCAGGGCCAGTCTTCCTCAGCAAAAAGAGGGAGATTGGCAAGGAATGTTAGCTCAGGGCTGGTCTTCCTCATAAAAAAAAAAAAAAAAAAAGGGGCCGCCCGGTGGCGCAGCGGTTTAGTCTGCGCTTGGCAGCCCGGGGTTCGCGAGTTCGGATCCCAGGCGCCCGCGGACGCGCACTGCCTGTTAGCCATGCCGTGGCGGCGTCCCACATAAAGTGGAGGAAGATGGGCACGGATGTTAGCTCAGGGCCGGTCTTCCTCAGCAAAAAGGGGAAGATTGGCAACAGATGTTAGCTCAGGGCTGGTCTTCCCCACAAAAAAAGAAAAAAAAATCACTGGAGTTAAGCAAAACATGTTCCACTGTTATAGCGCAGTTTTTCAGGAAACCCAGCACAGTGGTTAAGACCATAGGTTTGGAGACTGGGTTGTCAGAGTTCAGATCTCAATGCTTCCACTTATTAATCACTTTCTCCGCTCTGAACTTTGGCTTCCTCGGCTGCAAGATGGGGGGACAATAACTGCTGTTGTGAGAACCAAATGAGTTAGCACATAAAAGGTGCCTAAGCTCCTCACGTTTTATACATGAAATGTGTACATCTTTTTGTATGTCAATCAGACCTCAGTAAAGTGGCTTAAAAAAAAAGGTGCTTAGAGCAGTGCCTGGCATGGAGTAAACATTTAATATACATTAGCTGTTATTTTTTCAGAAAGGTAATGTGCACACATTAGTTTATTTTCTTTATTCTGCCATGGCCCATTTCTCCAGGGAATTATTAGTGACAAAAAAAAAGATTTGAAAAATATCGATCATATCATTTACGATGATTTTGACTCTAAAAGAACACTCCACTTAAAATGGCTTAAACAGTAAGGAGATTTCTTCTTTAAATGTCACATTCCGTATTGCACTGAAACTAAGATGCCATTGCTCATAAGATGCATCTCACATTCAGAAATATCACAATGTAAAAATATGTGTTTCCGAATCAAAACAAAAGGTCTGAAGGTAGGGAGCTTCAGGACTGGTTCTTCAGTGGTTCAAAAGCGTCATCAAGGACTCGTTCTTTCTTCTTTCCAGTCTGCCATCACAGACCTTAGCTCTTGCTTTGAAGCAAGCCTCACAGATGCAAGATGGCTGCAGCAGTCTCAAGCATCACATCTTCAGGATGTCCCCAAGCCAGAAGAGAGGCTGCTGTTTTTAAAAACAAGAAAACTTTCCCAAACTTAGCAGAATTGCATCACAGGCTTTTTCCTAGAACAATTCCCGGCAAAGGGAAGAGATTTATCTTATGGGTCTGTGGCAGACTAATCAAGATTCGCCCCTTAGGGCTGGGGAGGGGCTTACCTCCCCTGAAGCTCCCAGCTGCCCTGTAGTGCTCTGTGCGTAAGACGGAGGAAGTACAGCTGCGGGTTGGGCAACTAAGAGTGCTGGCCACCGGATGAACTTCCGGTGACAGCACTGGTGCAGCTGTTCCCAATGTAAGCAGCCAACTGCTTGGGATGTATCTACCCTCTTCATGGTCTTACTAATAAAATTAAAGATTCCTTTCCAGGTTAAGAAATTAACTTCAATATTCCAAAGACTGTTTTCTATTACTCCGGGTTTCCATAATGTGTCTTAAATCCTGTCAGTGAATGGAACTCAGGCCACCTGACTAGATCTCCCCTTTGCACCCAGAGCCTGGGTCCCTGAACAGCACTGGGAACTCCTGGCTTGTTCAGCTTGTGATCTACTTCGATCACTTACCACTAGACCGCGTCACTCTTTCCATGTCAATAAAAAGACTTTCACTTTATGTAAAACTCAAATGTCCTAGACCTCACCAGTAATGAGGGCAAATGAAATCACAACAACATTTATGCTTCAGTCTCAATAGCTCTGAGCCCTTGCCCGCTCATTCAGGAATTCTCATGCATTCTTGGAAGTCTTTCCTAGTTATTTCTGGATTGCCTAAGCAGTGTATCTGACATGTGCTCAGGCACATGGCCTCTCATTGCATTTTGCTCTGGCCTCTTGGCCACTGCCCAGCAGCCCGTGACAGCCCATCCGCCGTGAGCCTGCTGCTGTTCCACTAAGGGCCCTGTCAGGTTTAAAAGCTACACTGTGGCTTATGGCACAGCAGCCCTTCTGGAGCTGTGAAGAATGGCTCTCACCACGCACTGGGTGGCATCCTAGTCCGGGATCCAAGAGAGTCCCGCTGGAGCCAAGCCTCAGTCTTTCACAGAGCAGCGCCTGCAGCCTCTTATCCTCATTCTGCCCGCCACAAGGGGGCTCAGAACCGTGGCACAGGGGCCATCATTCCCTCCAAAATTTCATCCCTAACCACCCTGCAAACACACAAACTCTCTTCCCTCCCCCCCACCTCGACCTCCCTCAAACCCGAAGCCCTTATATAACCCACCAATTTATATATATACGGGGCAGTACAACTTAGTGGTAAAAGCACGGACTTCACAGGCCGGGCTCAAACCCGCTCCAGCAGTTACTAGTTGTGTGAATTCAGGCAAGTTACCTAATCTCTCGATGCTTCTCTTGCCTCATCTGTAATGTGGGGCTTGTGATAGCTTGCTTCACAGTGCAGTGGTGAGGAGGAAAGGAATTACTACAGGGGAAGTACTCAAGTAGTGAACGGCACATGCTAAGTGCCGTGAAGTATTAGCTATCGCTATTGCTCCGCTTGCAGCAGGTCACTGGCCTACCAGTTTCACAAGCAGCTTTCGGCAAATTCCACACTTGGAATTCCCTCTACAAATCGGAAATGAAAGGCACCTAGTCTGCAGGGAGAGAACCCATTCTTTCTTTTGGAATTATACGAAATAATTTGTCTTCAGGGGCAAGAGAGAGAAACTGAAGGGCCAATTTGACAAGGTAGAAGTTCTTGCTGAGTGAGTCAATGATTATTTCTTGAGTACTTACTGTGAGCAGAGGCAGTAGAATAACAACTAGGCACTCTGAGAAAATTGAAAAGAAAAAAAAGTAATTAAAAGAACCTTCTCCTGCCTTGAAAAGCTTACAGTCAAATTAAAGGAGGCAAACATAAACAAATGTGAGAACTTGAAAATAAGCACCTGCAACATATTACCACACACAGAATACAACCCAGACGAAACGCCACTGAGATCCTTGCTAAGGGGCTGATGAGAATGGGGAGAGGGTAATGCAGAAAAGGTTCCGTGGTCTTGCAAATTTAAACCAATTTCCAAATAGGTGTAAACTCTGGCCCTGACTCTAGTTGTTGTTTTGCCCAAATGTTATTTCAAAAAGGAAGCCAGGGTGGTTGCCTGAAAAATAACAGAAGCAGCAGCGGGTGTTATATTATTGTTCTTTTCATAATTTAATTTTGTTCCTTACCGGAATTAAAGCCACACAGCGGGACCTGCGGTGAGGGGCTCGCACCGGGTTCAGGGGAATTGAGAGCCATGTGGGGCATTTGGAGCAGGCTCCGGGGTATTTAGAGCTGCCCGGGGTATGTGCAGCAGCCCGGGCCCGGGCGCACAGCCCGGCCCGCCGCTCTCGGGCGCCCTCTGCCGCTCTCGCCCCGACTTGAAAAGCAGCTGAGCGGGATGTGGAACAATTCCCCGGGAATGTGCCCCCCTTCACGAACGCAACCAACTACCCCAAATGAAATCCGTGGAGCAATTAAGAAGGAAATCCAGCCCGGCCTCAGTTTCCTCATCCGTTCCCTTCTGAGGCCCCCTCGAACTTTCTGCGCGCCCCCCGAGTCCGGGCCAGGGACAATCTGTGCCCTCAGTAGATAAATGTGGCTGAAGCGACCGTCCACCTTCGTTTTCTAACGGCCGTGGCTCTTCCCAGATCAGGCTTCCCAACCCCGGGCTCTCTACTGTCCCTGGTGGCGGCCACCATCCTACCCCGGGCTCCAGAGTCGCGCTCAGGATACGACCGTCCCCAGCTGCGGTGGTTTGACTACATTTCCCATCAGCCTTTTCTCAACATCGCGAGAGCTCCGGCGAGACTGCCGAGGAGACTTGCGCGCAGGCGTGGCCCCATCCTCTCTTCGAAGCCGGCCGCGTGGCTGGAAGCCATGGCGCCTGCGGTCGGGTCCGAGGGCGGCCAGCAGCCTCAGGCCTTTGGGGATGGTGAAGCTGCGAAGGTCGGAGAACGGGATCTTCCTTGGCACGGCGCCAGTATCATTGGCCTCCTCTTCCTCAGAGGCGAAATGGTGACGGTAGACCGGTCTCCGTGTTCATAGGATGGCTGGGGTTAGCTGAGATGAGGGTGACAAAAGGCTTCCCAAACGGCGCGAGCGTTGAGGACTGAGGACGGAGAGCCCCGGGCCGCCCTCGGCGTCGGAGGGCGCCTGCCGGGGGAGAGCGGGCCTTCCAATCGGCGCTGCCCGGTGCGCCGCACAGCCGCCGTGTGCTGAGCTTGCGGCCCCGCGTGTCTCCCCGGTCCGCCCACGGGGCAGGCTGACTGTGGCGGCTCTTGCTTCAGGTCGAGTGTTAACGTCTGCGTCCTTGACTCCTCCTGGAGTGCCCGAAGGACGGCCCCAATGAGTAGTTTTCTTCACGGAGAGTAGTCATGGGATTGTAGACTTGGGAGAGCCGTAGTTTTACAGTGGATCTTACATGCTCACTTTTTTCCTTCCCCGCAGGCCTGCCTTTGGCATCGGCAGAGACGATGAGAAGGAAACCTACAGGTTGAAACTTAAAAGTAATGACCGGAGCCCTGGAATGAGTAAGAATGGGTGCAGGCAAGACCTGGGTGGGCGCCAGAAACGAGAAAATCGAGGTGGTGTGAAGGCCTATCACGTACGGTTCAAATTCTGTGAATACATGTTGACACACAAATTCAGTTAGGGTGAGAAATCGACCCAGAATCCGGAAAAGAGGGTCCGTGCCAGTGTCATTGGGGCCACTAGGTGTCACTATTTGAAACCAAAATGGATGTCTCTGCATACAGGGATGAATGGAAGACTTGGAAAATGAGTTTTGGTTGGCTGGGATTTAGAAATGTTTGTTAATGCCTGAGCCAAGGATGATTTAAAGTTATCCCTGTCTGAAAGGACCTCTTTTGTGAGGAGTTCTGATTTGCTGAGGCTTAGCTTTTTAAATACCAATCTTAGAGTAAATGCTTGATTGTTTCTGTTAGAATGAAGTGTGTTTTTCATATTTCTCTTTTAGATTAAAGATGTTGGCTGTGGACTTTGAAGAAAGTCACGGGAAAACCATCATCTTAGGATGTTGAGTGTAAGGATCTTTGTGATGAAATTTCTATAAATGGTAAGATTTTAGCTCTTGCACAGAATTGCATAGGTTAGGATCCCTTTAAGTATTATTGATCTGTTAAGATTTCAAGGTTGTGTGAGTCTTCCAGAATTGTTACAGCCTAGATAAGGGAACTAGTAGGGAACTGTCTTTGCTAGGCTTCTTGCCAGGTTGTCTCACGAACAGTATTTGTTGCAACAATGCTATGTGTGGTAGACATTTTCCCCCACTTGACTGCTGAGTAAATAGAGGCCTAGAGAGTTCACTTGCCCAGAGTTACACAACTAAGTTGTTTTTTTTTTTTAGAACCATAAAAATATGGCCAATTGATACGATTGGGGGGGCATTGTTATTTTTTTGCCTGTTTTATTGGTATGTAATTGAACAACGAGTTACTGAGTTAGATTAGACCAATGGTTCTCAACTGGAAGTGGAGGGCGCTAAGTAGCCTGCAATGCACAAGACAGACCCCATGATAAAGAATTATCCCCCCAAAATGTCAGTAGAGCTGAGATTGAAACTGTGTATTAGACTAACTTGAGAGATCTGGGCTCTAGTCTCAGCCTGTTATCGGATAACTGTACCAGAGCCTTATTCTTCATTTGTACAACAGGGTTAGTGCTTTTCAAACCTGGCTATACATCAGAGTTACCTGCAAAGTGTTAAAATGTATGCATTCCTGGACCCCACCTCCAGCATGGATGAGAATGGCTCTGGAGTGGGGACCAAGAATCATGTGTGGAAGTTTAAGAGCGGGCATGTGGGAACAATTAGATGATCTGATCTACATTTAGCTCAGGGATTTTTATTACAGCAAGATTATAGTACTGGCTATTTTTAAGTAGAGCTCAGGGCAGATCTATAATCCTCTGTCTTAAAAAACTGAAAGCCACGTGCTTGCTCTGCAGGATCTTTTTGTACACAGAGGTGAGTGAAGGAGAAATGACCTTGTGTGATGTTGGTGCTGCTTGGCATCAGGTACCTTTTGTGCAGCTGGCCTTCAGTGGCTGGCTGGAGTAATCTGCACTGTCTGGGGCATTTTACCAATGCTAGAAAGAGACTACAATATATATCCCATACTCAGCTATCAGACACTTTGTACCGGGAGAGACCTTGACTTTAAAAGGGCAGAAACTGTCAATGTGTCGGGTCTGGGATACTGGGTACATTTAGGCACTAGGTATAAACAGTTTTTGCCTTTGAGGGAAGGCACCTTCTAGTAAAGTAGACAAGATTGAATGAGAGTTCCCGGGAGGGAAGTAAAGCAGAATTTGGTAAGGAAGGAATAGTTTATGTGTGCTATGGGTGTCAGTCTTGTGGGCTGGCAGATTGGTGAGAGCTGAGTCCATGATGATGTAAAGTTATCCCTGTCTGAAGGCAAAGAAAGGCCTTTCTGTGTTGAATTTGGATGTCTGAGACTCAGTTTCCCAAGTTTGCTTTATAGAAAATTTAGGCCTGATTTAAAAGCGAGCTATTTGAGAGATACCTGTATTTGTCTTCTTGAATAGCTTTTTCTTTTTCAATTTCTCCTTGCCAGGTCCAGTCTCAGCTACAGTTTGAGGCTGAAAAACATCCTCCAGAAGAAGACAGTAACTAGCAGCAGCACTGTGTCCACTGCCCTGGACCCAAAATTGAATTTTTTCTTGTGCATGTAATAGAGAAGACCTTCCGAATGGACAGGTCAGGTGCTCCTTTTGCTTCCCCTGCCCTGGACTTAGGGTTGTGCTAAGTGGCAGGGAGAGTTGAACATGGGTTTGTTTTCTTTGCTAGATGTTTGCAGTGTGTGAGACAGAACTGAACTGCTTTGCCTGAAGCAAGTGAAATGATTCCTTTCCTGTTATTGTAAGCTTTCTGTTTCCATCTTACATGTCCCTAAGAAGCCCCACAAGCCTATGATAGTTATCCCTGTCTGGAAAATCTCCACTGAGGGAAGGCAATCTATTCTGAAGCTTTAAGGGTTTGTCCTTGTGCTCTTAAAAGGAGCTCAGGCTTTGTAAGGGATCAAACTGAAGGGACTCCAAAGGGAATTGGCGTTTACCCTGCCGAGACTCCAGTCTAGTGCATCGTCCCTTTGCAACTTGGAAACCAATGGTGTGGCTGCCCTGTCACCCTCTAAGCCCTTTGATTAATGGCTCTGAGGGTACAGGCTATAAGAAGTGGCAGGAATGGGCAAGTGGCCCAGATTTGGTTTATACTCTTATTGTGGAATGAAAGAGTGCTTGTCACATATTTCAAGGAAATGAATGTGCTCTTTGAAACAGATGGGAGTGTAAAATGTATGCCAGCTGTGGCAGGGAGAATGCTTAAGGACTCTGATCTCTTGCCTCTGTACCACATCCTGACATTCAGGCAAGAAGAGGTACCATGGCACTAGCAGAGCTGTTTGGTTTCCAGGTGCTTTCTTAACACCAGGACCTCTCCTCAGCTTAGCTCGGATCCTGTCTGAATGGCATGGCTGGCATGAGGCTGCTCCTTGGGTAGCAGAGGGCTGGGTTGGCAGGCATGTGAGCAAGAAAGTAGCAAAGTGGCGCTGGGCGGGGAGGGTGTCTGGCTTTGTTCCCATTTAAATGTCAGCCTTGAAGTGGGCACAGATTGCCTTTTCTGTTGAAATTGGGAGGTATGTGCAGGCTCTTTATATTTCAGATTACATATTTGTTTGGTCGCCAAGGAAGCTGTATTTGGGGTGAGATTTAATGACCCTGAAAACTGGCCCCAGCGGCTTACAGCCTCTAAAACAAAGTGAAAGGATGTATTAGCAAGTGGGGAAATCTACTTCCTGGGTTAGAGTCAGCTTGAGTAGACTTGACTGCTCCACAGGACCCAAGTAAACCTCTAGGTTTGACTTGAAAATTGTGACATCCAGAGGGGGTTGGATGTAAATGTCCCCAGTGCTCCATGGTTCTCTCCTGGCCACTTTCCAGACACTTTCTAAAGCACTGCCCCCTGAAGACGAGCTGTGGTGCCAAGTCGCCTGGAGCTTCAGCAGCCTGCATTGGAACTGTCTGATCGTGCCCTCGGCACACACATGGGCCTAATGAGTGGTTAGAATGAGTGTCTCTGTGATTGTCTTTTTTTCTCTGAAGCAGTTTATTTAAATTTAGCCTTCAGTTTTGAGTCCCTTGGTGGGCTCCTATATCTAATGATTCTTCTTTGGTTTTACAGGTTATCTCCCAGTGATGCCAGAAGGGATCAGCACAGCCTCTGCTGCTAATTGCTAATGCCTATAAAAAATCCCCCCAAAACAGATTCATTTAAGAGTACTTTGAACTTCACCTTCAAAAGTGGCCAAAGAATTCGAGTGACAGTGAGTTTACCCCAGAAAGTCTTGGGCAGTTAGTGAAATTAGGGGCTAACTAACAACGTTCAGAACTCCAGTTTAGCTGATCTGGGTATCGCTTATATGTTGGCGGGAATGCAGTGATTGTAAATTGACAGTAATTAATATGCATGTGCTCTGCTGGGGGAGACTAAGGGGAAGCAGGTGGTCAGCCTAGAAAAACATTGCTCGGATTTCCTGTGAAGTCAGTGTGTCTTGGGCTTAAATTTTGAGGCACAAATAAAAATGTAAAAAAATGGACTCACTAGCATTGTGGATTTCAGATGAACACCCACGTGTGAGAACAATATTTTATTCTGTGCCTCAGTAAACACATTCTTGTATAAATGAAAGTTTCACAGAATAATAATAATTGGGGTTAACAATTACCCAGGAGGCAATCAGATTTTGTTCGTTTCCCACCCAGTTGATTTTCTATCCCTCTAATGGGTTGCCACCCACAAACATAACTTTAGCACTTCTGAAATCTAATGGATTGACAAAGGTTCTGATAACTACAGATGTGATGGGAATAGGGAAAAGTAAAATATGGATAAAAGGGGGTCAAGAGTCCTAAGTTTGGGCAACACTAGGTTACCAAGGCAATCGGGTTTCTTTATTGTCACTCCATAAGATAAAACAGAATGGACTGGCTGTCATTGGTACCATATGTTTCCCATATGTGACGACATTCTTTCCAGATCAGTTATTCTCTTTGGAAAATTATACTTGGGACACTGCTTTCCTCAAGACCAAGGGACAGTTTGATGTTGCCTAGGTAAAGTGAGAGGCCTTGGCCTAATACAGTAACTGAACTCATCACTAATTCCCTCTAGTCTAAACCCTGCTTTCCAGAAAGCCATGGTTTCCTCAAGTAGCTGCTTTAGTCATTAAAGCCCACGTGTCCATTCTGTTTATCACATCTCTGAATTTCTAAAGCAGTATTTTGATTCTGGTGACAGAGTTCATCCCTCTTGTTAAACATGCTGATAGGATCAGCCTTCCAAAACCACAGAACCAGAGGCCAGGTCCTAGGCCTTGGTGTGTTGACCAACAGTGATGGATGCTGCTTTGGGAAGGCTCTTGCCAGCCAGCCCTGTGGAGACCCCACCCCTTCCTTGCATAGTGTAGTGCATCAAACTGTTAAAAGCCACTAGTCATCAGTACAGTAAATCCTGGGCTTGCTAAAGGGCTGTCTGGTGATAACTCAGTTGAGACTTCCTTACACTTTCAATAGAAGCCCATATAATATGTTTAAAATGAAACTGCCTGTCAACCAAGTTCACATTTATTGAAGTCATGATATTTAATACCCAGTGAGAGTTCATTACCTGATAATGTCATCCTTTTGGTGACAAGGTGGTAATACCTCTCTAATGGGAATTGCTTCAAGAGGCAGGCAGCCTTCTGTGCAGTTGACCCCCATCAAATACCAGAACCTTCTCATTATTCTTGAATTCTCTGAATGATCTCCATGCTAAACACCCTGCATGGTGTACCACTTCCCCCAACACACAAAAAAAGACAAAATGGTCATCCATCATTTATGTAATTATCCAGTTTCAAGTTACATTCTGCCTTTTGTGCTCCTACTTTATCATGGGGCAGAAGTAGGTTGGTCATGTTCTTAGAAAGGTTGTTAGGACGTGTCCTTGAGTTGAATTGGAATTGCTTTGGAGTTTATGTGGGGCTGGACATGCTAGTAGGAGGATTTGGGGATTGTGTTTGCCTGTAACTGCTACTTGACCTTGGTTAACCGAGAGGCCAAGTCACTCCACTGACTTCCTGAAATCTTGCAGTATCAAATGTTGCCTTTGGGAGGCTTAGCTCTGAATGAGGTATGCCTGCCCCTTGCTGGTGAGGGTCACTGTCATCTTGGGAGTGTTATCTTCAGTTTTAAAACAAATGCAGCAGAGCAGTCCGTTTTTCCCTGACCAAGGTTGGGGTGTCTTATCTCAGACCCAAAGGGGAGTTTTCTTGGATGGGCCAAGAACAAGATGGAGTGTCCCACAATGAACAGGCTTTAGTGACAGTCACAAATCGAAGATGTTGTCTGTAGGGAAGAAGGAGAGGGTCAGGGGGAGTTGGAGCCCCTCTCAAAAGCTGAAAAGACAAGAAGGCAGCTTTGACCACTTGGGACAAGGGCCACAGCAAGAACAAAGGGCTTGGGTTCTTCAGGGTCAGCGCTGGTACAGCCGAAGGATGCCAGCCTTGTGCAGGTCCCTCCAGAGGGCGGCTTCCAGGGACAGATCGTGGTTTGCATAGAATATCAGTGGCTTCTTTATTCGTTCGAAATAGTGGTCAGAAAATTTCCAGTAGTTGCTTGTGATGAATCCATAGGCACTAACCTGGATAAGGACAGTCACTGAGTTAGCATTATTGAGCTTCTCTGTGCAGACAGACGTGTGTGAAGTGCCATGAATTTAGAAAGGCAGGGTCCCTCTCAGGTGCCTTATGTGAAGATGCAGATACACAATAGTTCTAGCTCTAACACCCAGCACTGTACTCTTTGTACACGTTTTCTCACATGAGCCTTACAGCAATCTTAGGTAGATATTATCCCCATCTTGCAAATGGGGAAACAGGCTAGCGAGCTAACCAAATATGTCCCCAGTCACAAGCTAGTGAGTGGCCAGGCTGGGTTTTGAACTCAGGTCTGTGACTCCAAAGCCATGATCATTAAGCTGAAGATGGAGGCAAAAGCCCATTACTATGTTTCCGATTCCAGTGGTGACTGCAGACAAGAGACTCGTGCTTTAAAATAGAGAAAAGGTGTAGGACCAGAGTCATGGAGTGGCATTTGCTTCCAGCTCTTGTGCTGGCTTTTAGCGTGGGTCACTCCCTTTCCTTGAAAACTGCTTCTCAGCCTCTGCCTCTGTGCGGCTCATGCGGGCGACTTCCCATCGGGACCATCTCATCAGTGGTTTTAAAGATTCTGTGTGGAAGGCTCATCTTGCTGCCCCACCCCAGTTCTAGAATGTCCTCATAAAAGGATGTCCCTAGCCAGTTCTGCTGAGAATATTTTGCTTTCACAAGAGCAATTTGATAATGTGTGCCTTAAATGCCATAGAGTGGCTGCCCCAAGGAAGAGGGAGTGAAAGGAGGAAGTGCTGGGGCAGGTGGCTGAGGGAGGAAAGGCAGGGCTGGCCCAGGAACTGTCCTTTAAAGAATCCTGGATATTGAGAGCCTGGGCGGCATTCCCTCTAGCCACTTCCCTAGAGCAAGTCCCTCTTGCTAGCCGAGGGGTCCTTTCTCCTGTGGGATAGAGGCCCCGAGTCCCAGTGTCTTGGGGTGGCAGGCCTCATGTAGGGGATATCGTGGGTCAAATTAGGTTCCATTCATACCTGTACTCTGCTGCTGTGTGCTTCTTGAAAGAGAAGCCCTCTTACCTGGTCACAGGTATGCAAAGCTGTCAGCAGCATGAGGGCCCCAGTACTGGGCATATATAGGTCTCCAAAAGTTGTGTTAATCAACCTTGATTTCAAAAACCTGGAAGAAAAAAGGCATTCAAACTCAAGACGTTTAGGTATCGCACATTAGCTTGATGGGTTTGCTAATATGCTTTACAACTAACAATTGAAACAATTTGGAAAACCATTTAAAAATTCTGGCCCTTCTACCCCAGTCTATTTCCTATTTCGTAAAAGACCAAATGGGCTAAATGCAAAAATCTTTGGTTGAAATAACACCTTAGAAAATGGAGTTGGGGTGAGAAAGAACAGGCCCATCTAGAACCACCACAGGTAAGAGTCTCCCCACTTTCTCCCACTCTCTAGAAGCCTGAGTCCAGCCTATCTCACCTTTCCTCCCTGTGACACCCTGCCTTCACCGTGGGCTGCTAAATAACCACAATGCATAGGTGGCCTATTTAGCCTGAGACCTGAGTTTCTCTACTCCCAGACTTTGGCCAAGCAGGAATCATGTACAAGGGACAGGGTATGCAGGTCCTGTGACTGCAGTCACTAGTGAGATGGTGCACGTGTGCACACACACAGTCCAAAAGTGAGGCCACAGTATGGTGATCATGGGCCTTGACCTCAGCTCTGGATTCACATTGAAGCTTTGCCAGGCAGATCTAGCCGCTCAGCTTGTTTCCTTCTCTGTGGAATGGGGCTGTAACTGCCAGGTCTTCAGTGTCCCTCTGCAGAGCCATTTGCCCCCCTTCTCCACCTGCTTTCTGTCTTGGGATGCTGGCCTCTGTGGGCTACAGCAGGATTTCTCAACTGCAGCACTGCTGACATTTTGGGCCAGATAATTGTTAAGGGGGGCCATCGTGTGCATTGTGGGTGTTCAGCAGCATCCCTGGCCTCTACCCACTGGTGGCACTCACACTTGCCTAGTGACAACCAAAAATGTCTCCAGACAGGGACAATTGACCCCCTTCCCCCACTGAGAATCACTGGTAGGACGGAGAGGGAAGTGATATGATTTGGGCTGATTGTTCCCCAGGCTCCTCCCTGTGGTCACCTTGGACTGGCTGTGTTTGGGCCTAAAGGTGATGGCAAGGCTGCTTCTGCTAGCCGCATAACTGCCGTCACCTGTGGTCTCCCACCCCCGGCGTGCACCTTTGTAAACGTCCCTAGTAAATAACCCTTAAGTTCCCTGCGCACTTCCTGTTGATCCTGACGTAGAACATCTCCATGGAGGTTAAAGTAGTAAGTGAACCGATACAAAGTGCTTGGTGCCCTCCCTGGCACATGGCACTCAATACAGGTTAGCTCTGTGGCAGGTGACTGCACCGTCGTAAAGGGGAAGGGCCTGTGGTGCTGGGGGGTTGGTGTGGAGGAGGGAGGGGAAGGGGCAGCGGTTCTTCCCCGCACCCCCCCACCACCTACCTCTCCCTCAGGTAGCTGATGAAGTCTGGGTGTAGTAGCTTGAATTTACTGGCAGAGGCTTCTGGTCCAAAATAGGTCTGAGGCCTAGGACCCACGAAAGAAGTGGACAGAGCGGCCCGTGCTGTCATAATGCGCGTGGGGGGATGAGGGGAGGGGCAGGGGGCTGGGGCGGCGCCGGTGCTGGGACCGGTAGGGGCGGGGCTGGGCGTAGTAGCGGGAGAATGGGGTGTAGAAGGTGGCCGGCAGCACGGTGGGGACCACGTGTGGCTTCCCGCTCACCAGGACCTCGGGGGGTGGGCAATAGGAGAGCGAGGAAGGTGGCGTGAACAGGGCGGGGGGCGTTGGGTAGGAGCAGCTGGCCCCAGGGTGGGCGGGAGGGGGTGGCAGGAGAGGGAAGTAGAGCGACTCGGGAGGTGGGGGGCGCTTGGGGGCGGGAGAGGGGCAGGGGCAGGGGAAGCACTGGTTTAGGGGAAGTGGTGCTGTAGGGG
Organism: Tapirus indicus; assembly: GCA_031878705.1. Lineage (NCBI taxonomy): Eukaryota > Metazoa > Chordata > Mammalia > Perissodactyla > Tapiridae > Tapirus > Tapirus indicus. The sequence continues at coordinate 55,290,970 of CM062932.1, forward strand.
GCTGGAAAAAGGGGGGCTCCTTTAGGAAGCGGGGCACGTAGGGGGCGATGTAGGACGGGATGCTCTGAACCAGCCCAATGTAGGAGGCTGAGGTGGCAGGGCTTTGGAAGGGGGACCTGGAGACAGGCACAGGGGGAGTTTGGGAAGAGTTTCTAGAAAGGGTTTTCAAGCCAGATTGGGAGGGAGATTTGGAGGTGGGTGGAGTTGGGGTTTGGGCAGACCCTCGAGGCACATGTTGGGTATGGGGGCTGGGGGTCAGGGAGGAAGCCCGGGAAGAGGGTTGTGAGGCATTTGGGGTGGGAGGGTGAGAGGGGGGCCGAGAGGAAGACCCCCTGGTGGGGGACGGGGATGGGGCCGAGCCCCGGGAGCCGGAGTAGGGCTGCTGGTTGGAAGAGGTGACAATGTTGTTGGAACGGGACTGGGAGGGGGACTGGGTAGGGGATGGATTAGGGCTATGGGAAGGGGAGCTCATTGGTGTTGGGGAGGCCTATGTCCACCCGATGTCTCTGAGGCAGCCCCCCAAGAGCCCAGTCCTGCCAGTGTCACAAAGCCCACCCTCATGACCAGCTGCAGCATTGTGAGCAATTGTTGGGTAATCACAAGGCAGGGGTGGGGTACAGGGCGGCCAGTGGACCCTGGCCTGGCCTTTGAGGGCTTCAAGGACCCTGACTGCAACTACTTAATCCCTAAGGACCACCTCAGAAGCTGCTCTTTTGGGATTGAGTGAGATGTCCCAGGAGCACTGAGATAGGAGACCTGGTCATGTGGCTGCAGGGATGTCATAGATTTCTAAGGACCTGCCTCAGAGACAAGAAATTGTCTCAGCACCACAAGGAGAAGGCTCAGATGAGGCCAGGATATGGTTCAAAAGAGCTGGACACAGGCCTGCTGCCCAGGAAGGTGGGAGAGAATAGACAGAGTGTCCTTTGTTCCCACTTTGCAGAACACTGGCCCCACGTCACTTGCTTTCCCATCTCATGGTCACAGTCCTGGGAGGGCGCCCGCCAGGACGAGGGGCATGGATAGTGGCTCCTACTCCTAGTTTCCAGAACCAATGTGCTCAGCAGGACAGCAGGCCCAGCTGTGGACAGGCCCTGCGAATGCTGCAGCTGGCTGGCTGGGTTGGTTGTGGGAACAGCAGCCTGAAGCCAGGCCTGCCTGCTCCATTCAGAAAAGCGGCCCCTTGAACCTACAGCCCATCTCACCTGGAGGGTTCCTGGGGATAAGTAGGGTTGCCTGGGCTTTCCTGTGGGTAGGAAAAGAGCAAAATTCCCTAATGCTCTGCTGAATTCTTGGGGATTTTCTTGCTGCCTTCACCCACCTTCCCCGGGAGCAAGGAGAGATGACCGCCGCATTACCATGCCCTGCCCTTCCTTGGGTGCTCACCTGTCCCCTTTATCAGGGCCTTCGGGGACAGGCACACCCAGAATGGCCGATCTCAGCATCACATAGTCGCGGATGTCTGAGGGGATGAAGATATAGCGCAGGTCCTGTCGGGGCAACAGAGACACTCAACCCCAGTGGGAACAAGAACCACATCTAGCTTCTGCTCAGAATGGACAGCCCTCCACCCACCTGCCACCCGTCCTGATGGGATAATTTCCCTTATATGCCTGTATTCCCATTGTCAGGTACTGTGTGGTAGTTTCAATACTCGTTCACAAATCCTTTGATACTCTTCCCTTCAAGAGGTGAAGCTTATTTGCCATCCCCTTGAGCACAGGCTGGACTTAGTGACTAATGAATAGAAAAAAAATGGAAGTGACTTTGGAGACTTAAGTCATAAAAGGCACCGCAGCTTCCTTGCTCTCTCGGGTCACTGGCTCTGGGTGAAGTTAGCTGCCATGTCGTGAGGACACTCTAGTAGCTGACAGAGTGGCCCACGTGGCAAGGGCCTGTGAGGGAGCCATCTTGACTCTGGCCCCAGTCAAGCCTTCTGATGACTGCAGCCCTTGTCAATCCTGACTGCAGCCACCAGAGAGACCCTGAGCCAAAACCACTCTGCTGAGCTGCCCCTGGATTCCTGACCCATTGAGACTGTAAGATAAATGTTTGTTGTTTAAAGCTACTAAGTTTGGGGGTATTATGCAGCAATAGATAATTTATACACGTACTATGGCTACACCAGAAATAAAGCTGCCCCATTTTGTCCTATCGTGAGCTAAGGGAGGTTCTACTGTGAGGCCTTGGTGCACAGACACTGGCTAGGACACTCCTGAATTCCTTGGTCAGAGGAGGAAGCTTCTAGAAACCCAACCCAGCCCTCTGGAGCACCACAGAACCCCTTATCCTGGGATCTCCCTAACCCTGCATGTGACACCCAGACTACCGTTGACGGAAAGCGAGGTCTTATGGCAACTGGGTGTGGCAGAAAGAACCTGGAGGCAGCAGATGGGCTCAAATTCTGGCTCCCCCACTCCCTGGCTGTGACTGGGCGTATTCCTCTCTCTCTCTGAATGTCCACTTCCTGCACAGGGCTGCTGTGGGAATTCAGGAGGGCACACAGCATTATTCTGGTGGGCAGCATGGGGAAAGGGAAACAGCCCTAGCACTGTGGTCAGAGGGGCCTAGATTTTGATGATTTTAGCTGGGTGGTGGCTTTGGACACATTGCCACCTGGAAATGGGCTACTGTGATGACCGTGTCCCATGCTGGGAACAGAGGAGGCACTCAATAAATGCCCTTCCCTTGTGTATAGCTCTGGGGGGGGGGGGGCGGATCTGAATTTGAACCCTGGCCCTCCTGCTGCTTCGCTGAATGAAGGGCACTGAGCCTTAGTCTCCTCTCCAGTAAAACGGGGCTCATGTGGCATATGTAAATTGCCTAGCCCCCCATAAGCTTTCAGTAAATATTAGCCATTTGCACTCCACTCCAGAGTTGTCCTGTGCTGCCTGAAACAATGGGGCGTTTCTGCCCAGATCCTCCCCAATGGCTCCATCACGTGCACCCGAGATCCTGGCACAACCTCTCCACCCACTGGACCAGGGCTTGGGAACCCTGTGGCTCACCCCGTGGAGGGGGCTCTGGGGACACTGGCGCCGACTGTCAACAACAATGGCCTGCCCATCAGAGGCCTCACCTGTCCTTGTGGCACAGAGGTGAAACCCAGGTTCCAGTAGGAGATGAGGGAGTTCTTCATCGTGTTCACGGTGAAACCATAGAAGGAGGTCTTGGTGCCCACATCGTCCTCGAAGCCTTTGATCACAGCACCATTGAGTCTGGTCCAAACAGAGGCCCGTCAGCCTCCTTGTGGTTACACCATGCTGTGTGTTTGTACTTCCATCCCCAGGGTCCCGCCACACCTGTCCCCACTCCCCCTGCCCACTGGCAGCACCAGTGCCCTATTGCCAGCCCCTTCCCCACTCCTCCAGACCTCAAGGGATGCCCTGTGAAATGGGCACACCTGGCCCTGGCAGCTCCTTTCTCCCAGGTCCCCTTAGCTTGTGGCACCCACACTCCATCTTCAGGGTCTGTTTGCACGTGCCTTTGTCCACACCTGTGTGCCCATTACAACTGGCCAGCTGCCTGAGGCCGCTGCTGCCTTGGGCCACGGCCTTCACGGAAGATGCTCCCCCAGGGGCTGGCTCGCACCAGCTCTTTGCCCAGCTCCTCTCCCACCTCCCTGGCCCCTGCCCCACGAACCTGAACACATAGTCATGGGCATCGATGTTCCGACCCTGGCGGGATCCGTTCAGAATGCCTCCATTACCCACCACGGCACACCGAATGCAGTTGGGAAGCAGCTCCCTGGAGACAGCGAACAGCTTGGCGCTCTCGGAACCATTCAGAAGGCTCAGGGTGGAGGTGATGGCTGTGGGTGTGGGGCAAGGTGGGACATCACGAGGAGGGCTGTTGAGTGAGTCATCCTGAGCCTTCCCAGACCGTTTCCAGCGCCCCATCTCATCTGAGCCCTGACACCAGCCCCTCCCAAGAGGCATGGAGGGTGGGAGCGGATTGAAATGGCAGCAGAGCCGTGAGAACTGGAGAGGATGGTGGAGGAGGGGGTTTGGCTGTGCCCTCAAATGCCTCAAGAACTCAACTAGTCCTCTCAGGACTGTATATTGCAAATGAAAGTAGTCTAAGGCATGCAAGGGTGGGGGTGGAGGGCAGATTTAATGTGGAGGGGGCTTTGGGTGGTTTCTCACAGCAGCAACCATCAGCAGGCTGTTTGCGGTCTCATAGCTGCAAACCACCTTGACCATCGGCACCTTTCATGCCAGGGAGGCCCCAGGGTGGTGAGAGTTGCTCTGCAGGGCAGCCAAGCCCATCTGACCCACCCCGTGGTGCCCAGAGGGGCAGGGAGGTAAGGCAGGAGTTGCACAGCTGGGGGGTTGAGCCCTGAGGCCCTCTTGGGAGGAAAGGGGCAGAGGGTCCCGCATCACGGTGCTGTAGGGCAGGGAGGCCTGGCCTGCACCAGGGCCAAAAGCAGGAGGAAGGGACTAGCTGAGGCCAGACGGCTGGGTGAGAGGCAGTGGCTGTGGGTTACCTTGGCGGGAGAGCCCCTGCCAACCATAGGGGGCTTTGTGCTGGCTCAGGCTGTCCCAGAGTTCCTGGGTGAAGAGGGCCCCTGAGAGCAGCACTGGAGTGGAGAGATCGAACAGGACCCGGAAGTGGGGGTGCCGCCGGATGGTGAGATAAAGTGGGCGTCGGCAGGGCAGGCTCTATGGGTGAGAAGATAAGAGGGCTGAGCTCCGTTAGCTGGGGCTGGGGTAGTGGGACCCTCCCGAGGAGCTCACAGACCCCACAGGAGAGTTGGGAGGGAAGAGCTGCCCTTACCCTTCCAGACTTGGGCCATCCCCAGATCTGTGAGCTAAGCTGGCCTGTGGTGCAGCAGCCTGATGGGGACCAGAGAGCTTTCTGGATTTACCCAGCCCAGTCCTTCCTCTCCTGGATGCCACATCTCTGTGACCTGATGGCTCTGACCTCCTACTCCTTCACCTCATCCTTGGGGAAACTTGGGGCCATTTTCCCACCATGGGTATGATCTGCCTGCCTTTTGGTGGAGGAGTTCCACCCTGGGCTTTGAACTCTGTCAGCCTGGATCCAGATCCTAGCTCTGGCAATCCTTGCTGTAGCATTCACGTGGAAAGGGCTGCTGGGAAGATTATGATCATCTTTCTTCAGGTGGTGCCTGTAGTGGTTGAACAGCGTCTCCCCAAAATTCATATCTGCCCAGAACCTCAGAATGTGACCTTATTTGGAAATAGGGTCTTTGCAGATGTAATTAGTTAAGATGAGGTCATACTGGGTTAGGGTGGACCCTAAATTCAGTGACTGGTGTTCTCTCTTTTTTTTTTTTGTTTTTGGTGAGGAAGATTGGCCCTGAGCTAATATCTGTTGCCAATCTTCTTTTTGCTTGAGGAAGATTGTTCCTGAGCTAACATCTGTGCCGTCTTCCTCTACTTTGTATTTGGGATGCTGCCACAGCATGGCTTGATGAGCAGTGTGTATGTCTGTGCCTGGGATCCAAATCCACGAACCCTGGGCCACTGAAGTGGAGCACGTGAACCCAACCACTACACCACCGGGCCAGCTCCCTGGTGTCCTTTTTTTTTTTTTTTTTTGTGAGGAAGACTGGCCCTGGGCTAACATCTGTGCCCATCCTCCTCTACTTTATATGGGACTCCGCCATGGCATGGCTGACAGGTAGTGCGTCGGCGGGCGCCCGGGATCCGAATCGGCGAACCCCGGGCTGCCAAGCGCGGACTAAACCGCTGCGCCACTGGGCCAGCCCCTCCCTGGTCTCCTTTCAAGAAGGCCATGTGATGATGGAGGCAGAGACCGAGGGATGTTGTGGGGTCTTAGCTACAAGCCAAGGAACACCTGGAACCACCAGAAGCTGGAAGAGGCAGGGAAGGATTCTCCCTAGAGCTTTCAGAGAGAGGATGGCCCTGCCGACTCCTTGATTTTGGACTTCTGGGGCCCAGAACTGTGAGAGAATCAATTTCTCTTGTTTTAAGTCACCTGATTTGTGGTCACTTGTCCCAGCAGCCCTAGGAAACCATACAATGCCTCTGCATGCAGGGACCTTGAGGGAGGGTAAAGTACTGAACAGGGCCCAGCACCCTCTGCCTGCGACCCCAATGTCAGAACCCCACACAGCCTTCACCTGAGTAGGGCTACTCATAGCACTGAAGGGGCTCTTGGTTAAGCTGCTGGTTTGAGCAAAGGACAAGGCAGGAAAGAGCTGTACAGTCATTTCTGCTATAATGTGACATAGGAGCACCTAAAAACCACCACACTATGCAAAATTTGCAGTCAAAACCACAGGACTTTTGGGAAAATGGGATTAGTGGCACAACACTCAAAAGCTTTGTCAGTGGGGCCGGCCCAGTGGCGTAGTGATTAAGTTTGTGCACTCTGCTGTGGCGGCCCGAGGTTCGCAGGTTCGGATCCCAGGCATGGACCCACGCACCTCTTACCAAGCCATGCTGTGGCAGTGTCCCATATAAAGCAGAGGAAGACGGGCACAGATGTTAGCTCAGGGCCAATCTTCCTCAGCAAAAAGAGGGGGATTGGCGGTGGATGTTAGCTCAGGGCTAATCTTCTTCACAAAAACAAAAAACAAATGAAAAAAGCTTTGTCATAAGACCAAAGGGTGCATAAGACAAAGAGAAACCTACGGAAGATGGAAGCACAGTTTTGCACACATTCAGTGGTTAAGAGATATATATGTACTACTAAAAATACAGCACTTGACCTTGGGAAAGACTTGACATTTGCTTGTGAAAGTGGGCATCTGAAGGGTGGAACTTGTGAGTTACTGGGAAGTGGTGGAAAGGCGGTTAACACCCGTTAAAGCGGGTGGCTATCTGAGATGTGCACGTGTGTGCACTCTGTGTACTCCTGTGGGCTCCCTTTGGTTGGGTGTGGTTTTCTGCATTTAACCTAGTGTTCTCACTGACAGAATCACTCATAAACAAACGTAAAATGTGTGTTATGCTCAGATTGTTTCCTAAGGTATCAATCTTGTTGGAACAAATTCACATTTTCAAAGCAAGCATTATAGCAGAACTGACTGTACTAATTTCACTACTAGTCGGTTTATCATAGGGATGTTTTCCAGGGCCTTCTATACCAGACTCGAGGAGAAAAATCTGCAGGTCTCCATATCAAGGAAGGCTGCACTTCACTTGGGCAGCTGGCTTCCTTTTATCTTATGGACATGATGGCAAAGCTTCTTTCTTTGCTGTGGCCACCAGGAAGCTCAGAGCCAGATATATGGCCCGTCCCTTACACCTTGTGGTGGTTCAGAGCCAGGCTCAAATCCCAGTACCACTTCTTCTCCCTGAGTGACCTGAACAAGGGACTTGATCTCTCTGTGTCTCGTTTTGCTCATCTGTAAAAGCTACCTGACAGGGTTGCAATGAAGCTTAAGTGAGAGAACACAGGTAAAGTGGTTGAGTTGGCACTTCAGCCCACAGTCAATGTTGACTATTCATTATGGAGCAGGGCCCAGAAGGTTCTCAAACCCTCTGGGCAAACATGGAGCATCTTCCAGTGTTTGGTATTTACTCCATGGTGAGCAGTTTAAATGTGACTTTTAGAATAAAAGGACATTTTGAGGAGTAGAATGTAAAATTCACAGGACTTTAAGATAAATCACAAGATTTCTAAGAACTTTTCAGCTGGCTACACGCCAAGGGTACATAGCGATTCGTCCTTCTCTACTATTGGGATACAGGTCCTGTTGGCCAGGTCTGAGAAGCCCTGACTGGCTGGCTGCTGGGCTCTGTGTTTCATGCTTGGGAGCTTCCAAAGAGCTGTCGTCTGGCAGTCTCACAAGAATGTTCTCATTTGCTCTTCTCTTTCCCTTCCTCTCTGCTAACTTGAGGATGCTCAAAACTGCCACAGAGTAGCTGGCCACCATACCTTTCTTGTCCCAGAACTCGATGCCTTGGGTCCAGTGAATGCTCGAGATGATGTGGCGTTCCTGGGGAAGAAAACTGAAGTAAAGCAGGAGTCTGACCTGCCCCTGGGAACCTTCTGTCTGACTCCGTGAGCTCCAGGGGCTGACAAAGTCCGTCAGGGTCAAAGGCATCCGAGCCTTTGATCCTTCTATTTCTATGCTCTGATCCTTGCCCATGTCTCTCTCTTCAGGCACAAAATACTGTCATATTACTATGTTCCACCCAGCTGTATAAACCCAGAAATCAAGAAACCCTTCGGCAAGCAGCAGAAATGTGGAGTTTGTAGGAACGGTGGGATGGTGGTTAAAGGATGAAAACATAACGTAGGAAAGCTGGCCAGTCCCCTGGAATTGCAACCACCTGAGGGCTCTCCCCGCTGAGGTGCCAGAGGCAGGCATTAGGTCTCAGATGCCTTGGGCCCCTTCACTTGGGGCAGGTCCTCCTGCTGCTCCTGGCTCCTGCCCTACAGGTCCTGGTGAAGGGCTTGGGTCTGCAGCTGACTGCCTGGGTTTGTATCCCATGATCTCGGGAAGGTGCTGAACTTCTCAGAACCCCAGTCTCGTGTCTGTACAGCAGGTGTAATCACACTGATAGACTTGAGAGTCATCACTTATCCAGCTCTTGGGAGGATTCAAATAAAGAATCTGTTATCTCATACAAAAAGTGTTCTCTGAACATTAGCTATTCTTATTTAAAGGAGGGAAAGGATCAGCATCTATGACAGTGTCCCTTCTGGAGGGAGGTAAGGGCCTAATGTTACTGCCCCATGCCCACCCCCACCTGCCAGGTGGCCCCTGCATCAGAGCTGAGGGCAGACAGAAAGGAAGGAATAGGGGCTCATGCCCATTCAAACAGGTGTCAGGCTTCTCCCAGACTCCTGCCCTCTCCCCAGACAGCACAAGGCAGCAGAGGGGAGGATTTGGGATCTACAGTTTGCAAGGGAAACAGAGGACTCTTCTTACGTGCTTCTAGGTGCTGAGACAGCTAAGCCTGTGACCTGCCTCCTTTCAGGTTTCCAAGACCCTGGAGGGGTAGGTGAGAAAGAGCAGGGATGATCCCTTCCCCCGCCCCTCCCTTTCCCTCTGGACTGGCCACCTGTCCACCCACATAATCCTGTTTTTCCTCTTCTCTAGCACAATAGGACTCTGTTTGAGGAGCAGCGGAGATCATTATGCTCAGACTAGGCTGCATGGAGAACCCCCAAGGCGAGAACCCCCAGGGAGCTTTTGAAAACACTCCTGTCGAGGCCCCACCCCTGAGATTCTGATCTGATTGGTCTGGGCCCCTCCCCGGTGATTCTATTGTGCAGCCAGGCTTGAGCACCTGATGGAGGAACTGCTGAGCAGGGCAGATGAGAGGCGGGAGGGATGGAGCTGCAGGGGAGGTGACGGGGACTCCCCCAGTTCAGTTTTGCTGCCCTGAACTCTCAGCCTCGGGGAGGCCCGCTCATTCCGGAGCACCCCTCAGTGTTCTGGGACTTCTAGTCCCTCCCTCTTAGGAATCCAAGGGCTTCTAGACTACTGCCTGGGGAGCCTGGAAGGAGTGGGGAAGGGCGCCAGCCCACCTATACCCCTCTGCGAAGTTTTACCAGCCTGAGAAGAAATAAGGACAATATAGTACATTTTTCATAAAACTAAATTTACTCAATTTAAATCATATTCTTAGGAATTCTTGGCCCTAAAATGTCCTTTCTTTTACAAGATAATGTTGACAATAGATGGTATCTGGCAGGTAATTGGCACCTTATATCTATTCTCACCCCCTCCTCCATAAAAAAAAATTTTTTTTTACAAGACTAGAAATCCCCATGCCTGGGAACTCCTGATCCAGATTAAATTCCCAAACTGGATTCCACTCTCTAAGCTGCAGTGAGAGTTTCACCCCCCTCAGTGCCCTGGACCTGGTCCCAGCGCCCTTCTTCCCTGGACTCTCCACTGTAGCCAGGCAAGTCCCTTTTCTGTTCTTAGCTGGGGAGGTCAGACAGCCTGCTCTCCCTACCCAGAATGCCATCCTGCCTCCCACCCTGCTCTTCTGGGCACTAAACATCCACCTCCTACAAGGGAGCCAGTCCCGACCTGCCCCTGGGGTTTAGCCACGGCACAAACATCATGGAAGCAACAAGGAAATGGACAGGTTCTCAGTTGTACTATATTTTTAATAGATAAAAGATCTTTAAAAAAAATTTGTTGAGGTATAATGGACGTTGACCAAACCTCATATTTAAAGTTGTATTAGATACTTTCAAAGGAAGTTTAAATGTGTTTTAAAACATTTATACATAAAATTGACAAAGATCTTTCTTCATACCCTCAATCCCTTTTAGTCCTTCTCATGCAATTTCTGACTACAAGGAAATTAAGAAACTTCAGGTATCACTTGCTAGAACATCCTTCCTTCTAAAGGGACTGCATTCATAATCAGTTGCAAGCATGTTTCATATTGTTTTGCAACTTTGGATGCCCTTTGACCTTGTTTCCCGAGAACAGACACTCATTTTGCTTTCATCCCATTATTCCTGGAGCAAGGTTTGGTGAGGAGTGTGCAGGTGGGAAAGTGCACTGGGCCCAGGGGGAAGGGAGCATGTGGGCCCAGGGGCCTCCCTACCAGGCTCTGGGCACCCTTGCGGCCTCCCAAATCCAGACTCTGGGCACAGCTCGGTTCGCCTTTCAGAAGTAAAGCTAAGTCCTTTTGAGGCTTCTTCAGTAACTGGAAACCATCACCTACCAAATACCAAAGGCAGGCCCTTAGGTTTCTCTTCGTGGGGCGCAGATGAAAAGAAGGTGCCCAGGGCGAGGGGGAGGGAGCTGAGTGCAGAGGTTCAGGGAAGGGAACTTGGACAGAGCCCAGAATCGGCCCCTGTTCCCCGGGGAGTCTGCCTCTTCGGCAGATCGCGCCCAGATGGTGCTTATCAAAACAAACAACCGAGCAAACAGAGCGCCGGGAGAGCAGGGAGCCGGGCGCGGAGAGCGCAGAGACCGGAGCGAGCGGGAAAGGCGACCGCCACAGTCGAGCGGAGGAGCCCGGCGAAGTCGGAATCGGGAGACTTGGGTCACTGCCCCAAAAGTAGAATCTGAAAAAAGTGACGTTACCGAGGGAGAGTTCCCGACAAAAACGGGACTGTTTGTATCTAACTTAGATGACATAGTCAACTTTCGACAATAGAAAGTGTTTCCAATCAGGGCTGGAGGGAATTAACCCACAGGAGTGTCGAGAGCGGATCGCCGGTGCGCCAGCGGCCAGGTCCCTCTTGGAGCCGGCAGAGGCTGTGGGGCCCGGGCAGCGCGAGTTTAACGCCGGATGGAGGCTCTGGGGACCAAGGGCGGCAGCCTGAGTCCCCGCTGCCAGCCACCCAAGAGAGGCCGGCGCGGAGGGCGGCCCGAGGGCTCCGGGCTGGGCGCCGTTCGCGTCCCCTGCGCCTCCCGGTCAGGTCCCGCGCGGCAGCCCCTACCTGGCTCCAGCCCGGGGCCCCGGGTACGGCTCCACCGCCGAGAAGTACAGAGCGAAGAGGATCCCGGAGCAGGCAGCCGCGAGCAGGAGCAGCAGCCAGAAGAGCGGGCCGCGCAGGAGCCCCATGCAGCCGCGACCCGCGGGCGCCCCGTCTGCCGCCGTCCCGGGCGGATGGGAAAGGCCTGGCTGGGCCGGGCCGGGCTCCCAGAGGCGGCCGCCCTGCCCTGCCCCGCCCGGCCCTGCCTCCGCGGCCCCTCCCCGCCCTGCCTCTCCCTCTCTGCCCGGGCCCGGCTGCCCAACGCCACCGCACCCTCGGGGGCTACTCGGGGGTTCCGGAGGCTGGAGTGTCGCCCCGGCGCCCAGAGCTGCCCGCTCCCCTCCGGCGCTGTCCTCTGCCCGCGGGACTTGGGCAGCGGGCACCCGCCGCTGCGCTCCCGCCTGCGCCCAGCCCCGGGACGCCGCGAGCCCGGGGGTGGGCCGGATGCTTTCCCTGTACGGTCAAGGGCTGGCGCGCGCGGTCCGGGGCGCCGGCGGGGCGCGGGGGGACACTGCCACCTGCCGCGTGGGCCGCGCACTGCGCCCTCAGCGGACCCGGGCCGCGGCTTCTGGACGCCCGAAGCTGGTGGAAGGGCTGCGGGGAGGCTCCCTTTGGAAGGACCCTGAAGACCTGTCGGTTTGGCCCAGGCACCGCGGGTCCTTCCAGAATGCGGGCCTAATGAGGGGCCGGTTCACCAGCACAGCTGAGGAAGAGCAAACCCCGACAGCTCAGACCCGGGTTGGCGATGGAGGAGGAGAGCTAGGGAGCCTCAGGATCGGATGGGTGGGGGCAGCTGAGACTGCTCATCCTCTCAGTTGGTGACTGTCCAGGGCGGCCATGGCCCTCAACCGCAGTGCACTCCCTTGCACAACGAGGCCAACCTGGAGATCTCAGCAGCAGGGAGCCCTTGAAAAGTCTAGCAGGAACTCGGGCCACCAGGAAGGGCTGAGGAAGCTTGGACACCAAGCAGAGCCCTCCCAGGTAGTGAGTGGTAGGTGAGACAGTATATTCTCCAGTGGTCAGTATTCCTGGTCTTTGACTTCAAAAACCTGTGAAATACCCCAGCTCCCCCCCCCCCAACTGTTAAAAACTGCAAGGATAAGAGGGACTTGGCCCCTTCCACGGCTTTCTGCCCTCACCTGTTCTTCATGTAGCGGAGCAAGTCTGGGTGCAGAAACAGGTATCTGTCCAACTGCCAGTCTTCCTGAAAAACTTCCTGTGGGCAGGAATGGATCATCCAGGCTCAGTTCTTGCGATATTTTAAAATGCCACACCTGGCTACGCTGCAGATGGACCCTACTTAGAACTGATGGTTTCAAGTCTTTTTTTTTTTTAATTTTTTTTTTTTTTTTTTTTGTGGGGAAGACCAGCCCTGAGCTAACATCCGTCGCCAATCCTCCCCTTTTTGCTGAGGAAGACTGGCCCTGGGCTAACATCTGTGCCCATCTTCCTCCACTTTATATGGGACGCCGCCACGGCGTGGCTGACAGGCAGTGCGTCGGCGGGCGCCCGGGATCCGAACTCGCGAACCCCGGGCTGCCAAGCGTGGACTAAACCGCTGCGCCACCGGGCCGCCCCCTCAAGTCTTTTATTTCAATCTTTATGGTTTTCAGTCATCAAAATCCCTGTAGATGTCACTTATTTCTTGATCAGCACCTTCTCCCATTTCCTCAGTGGTTAATAAAACGTCGGACCTCTCTGAGCCCCCAGATCCCATGCCTACTCCTCACTCTCAGTAAATGCCTCGCTTACTTCATTGAAAAACAAAGGGAATCAGTATCAATTTCTTCAACTTTCCATCTTCAAACCTACCAACTTGGCCCTCACCACAGCCTCCACCTGCCTGGACTCCAACCTCAGCGTGGGGAGGGCACTCTCCTCCTGTGTGGGGGTTGACCCTGCACCATCTGTCTCAGTGATTCCCATCCACCTCCAGTGCCTTCAATAGCAATCTCCTGCTCAGACCAAAGCCTCCTGTCCATCCCCTGGAGTTCTCGTTCCTGGTCTGCAGCCTCACGGCGCCTCCAGTCTGTCCACCCCTCCATTGTCACCCAGCGTCTCAGCCCTCTCCCCGCAGCTTTCCTTCTATCCAGGCAGGACCCCGTGGGTCATAATCTGAGCCACTCTCTCGTTGTAACCCAGATTCTCTTGTGTTCCTGGTTTTCTGCCCAGCAGAACTACGATCTGGATTCGTGCTCTGATCTGCCTGGGCAGCGTCCCCTCCTCCATGCTGCCCACCCCCCGGCCTGGCTGAGAGCTGCTGGTGAGTATCTCATTCCAGAGCAGAAAGATAACCACCACACTGTCAGCTTCAACTGGCTCTCAACACCAGCCATTCCTTGTCCTTGGTGAGCTCCTGCTTCCGTCCTGCCCAACAATGATTCCAGAACATCCACTCTTACCTCAAGCCTCCTCTTCTCCCTGCCATACCTCTGAGAGGGGAGCTTCAGCTTCCCAGGCCCCCAAGTACAAAGTCATTTTCTGTTAGGAACTGTGAAGAGGCTGTTAGTCCACGTGCAAACTAACAGGTCAGCCTGCTGCAGTTTTACAGATGCTGGTGGGAGACATGAGACTCCTGGGTCAGAGACAAAGGACTTTATACTCAAAGCAGAGCAAGCAGCATAGGTTTAGTGATTGTGTCCCTCCTCTTTGCCCCTCAAGCCCCATGAGGGTGAGGCAGACATTATCTGTTATACTGGATAGCAGGAAAATCTGCTCTCTGCTCCAGAGTAGGCACTATCTGTATCTTCCAAGGCAGTTTGCGATACCAACATTCTTGAAAAAATAGTCTGGAACAAAAGGGCAGTTAGTGCCTCTGTTCACAATGTGTGCAGAAATGCGACAGACCCGCTGAGAATTGTCTCTCAACATATTCCTGCCCACACACCTTCACCTGCATTCCTCCAGGCTCTCCTCCTCCCATGAAAGCCAGCCTCTCTGCTGGGTCCTCCCACCTCTTCTGGCCTTGCTTTGGCAGCCATCCCCTCCTCCTCTATTAGGTCCTCATCCCAGTTTATGAACATGTTCCCAAGTATCTCATCCTAAAAAGCAAAGCAAAACAAAATCACACAAACAAAAACCTTTGTTGAGCTGGCAGTCTTGTTGGTGCTGTTGAGTCAATTCAGACTCCTAGAGACCCTGTGGACAGCAGAGCTGACCCCTGCCCAGTCTTTTTGCACCATCCTCTCACCTTCCAGTGCTATGTCAGACAATGCTCTGGTGCTATTCATAGGGTTTTCGTGATCAATTTTTCCAGAAGCAGGAAGCTCTGCTGAAACCTGTCCACCACTGGTGACCCTTCTGGTATTTGAGATACCAGTGAAATAGCTTTCAGCATCACAGCAACATGCAGCCACCATGGTGTGACAACTGACAGACGGGTGGTGTGGTTCCCTGACTGGGGTAACAAACCTGTGCCATGGCAGACACTTTCTTAGATACTCTCTTTTCTTTTCACCTGAGTTCTTGGTAGGGGAAGTCCGTGCTGTCTCCATTTCTCTCTGCATCTGGTTCCTTTACCTACTGTGCCACTGAAACTGTCCCCACTGAGGCCACCAGGGGCCGTCATCATTCCCAATGGAGCAGACGTTTTCTAGTACTAATCCTGCCATATCTGTCTCTGTATTTGAATTTGGCAGTGTCCTCCTCAGGGCTACTTTTAGGTCTTTGTCTGTTACATCCAACATCTGGCCACTCCCACAAGGCAGGTCCTGCTGCCTGCCTTTCTCCAGTGTCAGAGTCATGCTTTCCTGCTTCTTTGCTTGTCTCATAAATTTTTCTTGGAAACTGGACACTTTAGATAATATATTGTAGCAACTCTGGGTCCTGGTACCCGCTATCTCCCCCACCCCCCAGCTTCTTATTTGTTCCTGTGTTTAGTGACTGGCTGGCTTACTTTAGTGAAGTCTTCCCCCTACTCACTTCAAGTGTTAAACCCCTGATGTTGCTCTGCAGGGAAGCCCACAATCACCCTGGGATGCCAGTGATTTGGGCTAGGCTCCCTTCACCTCTTTCCCTGACCACTTCCAGCTATTAAGCTCCATTAAGTGCCAGCTAATTGCTCCATTGTTTACAGCAATGCCCTGGGGCATAAATTGATGTGTAGACTCAGGCTCCTTTGAAGGAGTAGCTCCTGAATTTAGTATTCTGATCTCAGGAGGGCTCCTCCCACCTTACTCTCCCTGGTTCTCTCCTGCGAACTAGTGAGTTTACACTTTAGCCTATATCTTCATTGAATCTACCAATCTCCTCCAAATTCCCTTTCACAAACTCCAGTTTTTGAGGGTACCCTTAGGCTTGAACTTCTCCACTCTCTGTTGCAAACAAAGTCAGTTCCTTTGGAAAGAGATTAGGACCTACCTGTTTTATAGCCTGCTTCTCTCCCAGGCAAAATCACTGAGCCAGGGCTCTGGAGCTGGAGTGGGGACAACGGTGTGCTTCTCTCTCCGTGATACCCCTGTTTAGGAGTTGAGCATGTGGTGGGAGGGAAGAAGCAGCTCTTGCCTCTCGGTGTGGAACCACCACTTTATAACCCAGGTCGGGGATGACCAAGGCCTTAGTATCCTCAGTGACATCATGCCAAGGTAGAGCCTCCACTGCTTGAGTGGAGGCTGAGCAGAAGGGAGTCCCCACCTCTTGGCCACACTTGCCCAGAACTTTGCCTCAGCATCAGGTAGCTGGACAGCCTGACAAATGCTGATGTCCTGCTCCTCCCCGGAGGAGAGCCCTCTGACAGGGAGCTGATGGGGAGCCGTGTGTTCTTGGCTGCACCAGTCTGGAGTGGAGTTTTTTCTCGCTGAGCTGGGAGTAGCGAGAGAGGAAGCAGTTTTGGCTCAAATACTACAGACTCTTATCAAATTTTAGTAGATTTTCTTGAATAGATATTTCTTCATTTGCTGTATGCCCTTAGAACCATTTCCCGATACTTTAAGTGGTTGTCTTTTTAAACTTTTCACCAGTTTCACTGGAGAGTGGGTCTGTGGAATGCCTTATGCTGTCAGTTGGAAGCCCATCTCCTGCAGTGGTTTTTAACTTAATGTTGGCTTTAGTGTTGATTTGTTATCTTAAAATTCTATTGTTTGACTCAAGGAAATTTAAATATAAACTGGATGTTTGGTGAATCTAAGGAATTTTTAACTTTTTTTAGGTGTGATAATAGTATTGTGGTTATTATTTTAAAAAGTTCTTACCTATTAGTAATACATACTGAAATAGTTTGTCGACTCAAATAATTCATAATCAATGTACAAATCAAAATTGGGGTGAGTTTATCATGAGCCAGGTCTGAGGACTCTAGGCCAGGGGGCTTCCTTTCCCAAGGAAGGAAGCACACACCAAAGAAGTGGAGTGTACAGAGTGGTTATATACCCTCTTGAAACAAAGCATACATGACATATGATGAGAATGTCCCTTTTACTACTGTCACGAGATGCTTAGCTGGCACAGCAGGTCAGTGGTCACAAGGTGAGCACACAGGCCTGTAATTAATCCTTAGTTGCTGGGAAGAGATACTTATCCTTAAGGAAACGCTGATATGGGGGAAGCTACATCCCTATCTTTAAGGGCATCATTCATGTCTTTGGGGCATTGTAAATGTTTAAAGCCGATGTACAATGCATGCTCAACAGGTCACATCAGGGCTTTCTGGAAAAACTAAGTCAGGCCAAATTAGTTTTAAATCAAGTGGCTTCATCATATACTCCACTATATCCTACTGCTTTTCATCTGTTCATCAATTTACATATGAAACAATGTGATGCATGGGATTTGCTTAAAATAATCAAGTCTGGGCTATAAGTGGGAGGGGGTAGGGGAAACAGATGAAGCAAAAATGGCTATAAGTTGATAATTATTACATTACTATAATAATAATTATTAATTATTACTATGAGCTGCATGATGGAGTCCATTACGCTCTTCTTTCTATATTTGTATATATTTGAAATTTTCCATAATAAAAAGTTAAATTTTTTTCTTTTTTCTACATGGGAAATATACTTCCTTAGATTTTTTAGATATATCAGGTCATCCTGAAGTTGAATTAAAATCTTGAAAAGTATATTCACATACTTTTCACTTAAGATGGACTGTGGATTATGGTTTTACAAAACTGAGAGATCAAAACTTCAAGTACTCTATGTTCTGAAACAATCTTGTGTAGGCATCTTTGTAAAAATATATTTTTACTAAAATCAATTTATTTTTCAGTATCTGAAATGGCATGAATTTCAAGCAAGTTCCTAATCAAAATTCATTAGATGTTCTAATTATGTATCAGAGGCTGGTTTTGTCATTTCAATCAAAATCATTTTTTAGATGATTAATTATTTTATGAAAAAAAACCATGATGAAAATTGTTCCAGTTGTATTTCAAGAATTTATCAAAAGACAAATTTATGCACTGAATTGAAGCTGAGTAGATACTGAGCTTGCAAAAAGAAAATACAGTTGATGACTAAATTTTGAATATCAGCTGGGATGTTCTGGATCAGTCAGAATATGGATTAGCACTTGTGATTCGAACAATTAGCGTCTAATGATTTTCAAGATTCAAAAGATTTCTTTTTTTATATTTTTTCTATAGACCTATTAGAGGAGAAGTTTTTTTCAACCTCTTGAAAATGTCAATTTCTTGAAAAAATAAATGTTATTTTGTCAGAAATGAGAAACTAGTTCTGACAATAGATAATTTATTTGCCTACTTGTATCACACAGCACAACTGATAAAATTTTGCACAATTATAATTGGTCTCGGTAGCAGTAGGAAACAAAAATGTTAAAATTACAAAACTTAAAACAATTTTATCATTAATCTCAATTGTGTTGTCATAATATGTAATGTATTTATAATCCATTAACTATTTCAAAATAAATCATAGTGATTTACTATTTTTCTGTCTATGATGCTTAAAACTGTCCACAGCAACTTTTTCAATTAGTTTGGAATCCAATTAGTTTGAACTCATTTGCCATCTTGATCCTAAACATTTTTCAAATCTGTGCTCACCTCTGTACCCTACTATAAGCCTCCCATATCCACTCAGGTGAATTGTCTTCAAATTCACCTCCCTGCCTTCTGTCTTGTCCTCCCAAATTCACCTTTTACTCAGTTAGCTGCCAATGTGATTTATTTAAAATGGAGATCTGACTGTATCTCTCTTCTGTTTAAAAATTTTCAGTGAGTTCATATCACTGACAGTAATTTCTCAAGAGCGAGGACACTCTTGAGAGGCCGGGAAGGCCTGCCCTCCAGTTTGAGAAACAGTGTGTTAGAAGTTAGTTAAAGTATGACAGTTTAGGAAATTGCTAGGTAATCATAAATACAAATGTGGGCACTGAAACTACATGGCAATACTTCATTATAAGGGTCCAGATGACCAAGAATGCTTATATTAAAGTTAAAAGAACATCATTAAAAATAAAAGCACTAAAAATTCCTCATAGGCTTCTGGATAAAGATGATAGACTGAACACATGCATCTAATTATGTTTCCCTCTAAAACCTCATTAAGATGATGATAAAGGGATTTTTTAAAGCATAAACCCACAAGGTTGAGAAAGAGAGGATTAGAGCCACAGCAACACAATTCTGGATATTGAAAGCAGAGGGATAAGAGGTAACCGATTTAGCATCTTGACATAACTGAATGCTAAACTTTTAGTGGGGAGTCAAGAACCAACCCAATTTATACTATAGAAACTTAAAAAATTTTAGGAGTTTTTGTCATTTTGTACTTCTGGAAATAGGATGAGGAGGTGAACTAGAATAAGGATTGGTAGAAATCTGTTTAAGATGATTCCCTTCCATACACTCTTCAGCCACTTGATTGCCCCTCCCAACCCTGGCAAAAGACCAGAGGGTTTTTTTTTTTCTGGAGAGTTAAATAGAGCCTTGGTCTGGAGGATGCCAGGGGTAGTTGAAGATGTGGTATGTTAATGAAGCCAGGCATATTAAGGGAAAGTATGAATTCTGAATGCTTCCAGAAAGGAGGGCAAGTAAGATAAATGGACGGAAAATAGGAGAAAAAATTTAAGAAAAATTGTAGGGTGAATGTAGGAGGCCCAATGTCCAAATAATAGAAGTTCCAGAAAGAGAGAGAAAAAGGGGAGAATACAAATCATCATTTAAAATAATTCCATAAAATTTCCCAGCATTGAAGGACACGAGTTTCTAGAATGAAAGGACCCACAATGCCTAGAGAAGATTCTACAAGATTCCAGAGGGAGAAAAACAGGTCATATGAAAAAGATCAAGAATGACTTTAGATTTCTTAAAGGCAAAAGTAGAGGCTAGAAAGCAATGCAGCAATGCCTTGAAACAATGAGGGAAAATTATTTCCAATCTAGAATTCTATGCCTAGCCAAACTATCGACACAGTGGAGCAATAAGCCTTTTTCAGCATTAATGCCTTCAAAACTTTTCCTCTGTCCTTCTCCTTTTTGAAAGGAAGCTACCAGAGGACTCGTTCTATGAAAATAAGAGTGTAAATTAGGAAGAAGACGTGGGGTAAAGAAAGGAGATGCAACAGAAAAGAGTCGCCAGGATGACAGTGAAAACATGGGCCAGGTGAAGAGGACAACCAGGCCAGATTGCAGAGGGCCAGAAGCTCAGGGAAAGATTTCTTCCTAAAAATAATGAAACTGATAGAATCCCTGATGTGAATAAACAACTTGAATAGATAATTAGGCAACTGGCAGAAAATTTGGGATGGAATTACTTATAACTATATAGAAAATAAAGCAAACCCCAAAATATAACAAGTATCAGTGCTGGGGCAGAGCAACGGAAGTTGTGCAACAAAGAAAAAGTAAATATAGTTTACAACATGGCCCAGCTGTGGATAGCATTTCCATAAGTGTAATAATGTGAACACTGAATTTGGAACTAACCAAAATTATGGTATGATTAAGCTGGGAGGTAGGAAGTATGCAGGTATGCCGGCGTAGGGTAGGCAGCAAACCCTTATCTTCTGTGTGCACGTGAGGAGGTAATGCCTAAAACCAAAAACATAAGAAGTACCGATGCAAGCGTGTAACTTAGAAGTTTGGAGGTAAATGCCAAAAGGCTCAGCTAGAAGATTTGAAAGTGGTTGCCTCTGGGCAAGAGAAAATAGCAGGGGCAGAGTGGCTGGGACTACTGATTTTGAAAAACAGAATTCTCACCGGGAATGTACAGGTTGAATTTTGTCCTCAGACCCAGTGCCTACAGAACAAGCCCAAGCTCTGATGCCTGTCATTCAAGGCTGTCAATGGTCTGGACCTTGCCTACTGCTCTAGTAATGTTCCTGTCTTGTATTTTCTGTGACAGCTTCACCTACCTTCTTGTAGGTCTCACATGTGCGTGTTGTTCTCCCACCGGTGCCCTTGCTTCTGCATGACTCTTTGCCTGGCTTGCTGTTTTTTCCTCACTCCCTCCAACCCCCACCTGTCCCACCTTTTTTCTGCCTTCCTGTGGGCTATTTTATTTTTAGCATTCCATTTTTATCTATCTATAGTGTTTTTGAGTGTATCTCTTTGTAGAGCTTTATATTATAGGCATTTATATCTAGGCATTATATTATACATATGTAACTTGTCACGGTGTACTGCTTTCCACATTTGAGCAGTTTGAGTGAAGTGTACAAACCTTACCTGTATTCAGGCCCCGTTATCCTCCTGCATTTATAATACAATTGTCTTCAATATTTCCTCTACATACATTTAGTCCAGCATCAGACAACACTTTAATTTTTGCTTTAACCATCAGCATTATTGAGAAAACCCAAGAAGAGAAGGATAGGCTATTATATTTACTCATATTTTGACACTTTCCATTGTTTTTTCTTCATTCCCAATGTTCCATGTTTCCTTCTTTTATCATCTCCTTTCTGTGTGGAGAACTTCCTATAGCGATTCTTTCGGGGTAGTTCTGCTGGTGACAAGTCCTTTTAGTTTTCTTCGTCTTGTCTGAACTGTACTCTGTTACTTTGGTCACTCCATCCTTGTGCCAATACCACATTGCCTTAATTACTGTAGCTCTGTAAACATCTGGATATAAGGTGGTGTAAGGCCCCTGCTTCGTGATATTTCTTCTTGGCTATTCTTGGCCTTTTGAGTTTCCACATGCATTTTAGAATCAGCTCTTGATTTCTACAAAAACCTATTGAGATTTGATTGAGAGCACCTTAAGTCTATAGATTAATTTGGGTAATGTGATATCTTAACAATATTGAATCTTCCAATTCTCTAACACTGTATATAGTTCCATTTGTTTGGGTTCTTTAATTTCTCAATAATGTTTCATAGTTTTCAGTATAGAGAGGTGCACATTTCCCCTTAGATTTACTCATAGGTGTTTGGTGCTTTTTGATATTATTGTAAAAACATTATTTTTAAAATTTCATGTCTTGTTTGTTTGTTGCTGACATATAGAAACACAATAGTCTGTTTAATTGATTTTGTATCTAGTGATGTTGCTAAGTTCACTTAGAAATTATAATAGTTTATAGTTTAAACTATAGTTTATATAGTTTTTATGTGTACAATCATGTCACCAGTCTATAATGACTTTCCAATTCTTATGCATTTTGTGTCTTTTTCTTACTTTATTGCAGTGGTTAGGATATCCATTTTAATGTTGAATAGTAGTAGCAATAGCTGTCATCTTTATCTTTCTCCCAATCTCAGGGGGAAGGTTTTCAATATTTTGCCATATCAGGATGGTATTTGTTGCCAACTTTATTTTTTTGCTAGCTGTTCTTTATCAGATTAAAGAAGCTCCCCTCTATTCCTAGTTAGCTAAAAATTTTACAGCTCATAAATGGATGTTGAATTTTGTCAAATGCTTTTCCTGCATCAATTGAGATAATCGTATTAATTTTCTCTTTTTCCTCTGTTAATGTGAATTACACTGATTGCTTTTTGCCATCCCATATTTTTAATTGAGGAATAATTTACATACAGTGAAATACATAGAGCTTAGTATACAGTTCAATGGATTCTGATAATTGCATGCACCCATGTAACCCATACCCCAACAAAATATAGACATTTCCAATACCTGAGAAAGTTCCCTCATTACCCTTCCAATCAATCTGCCATTCCCTTCAGACACAACCACTAATCTGATTTCTTTCAGGATAAATTAGTTTTGATTATTCTCCAACTTCATAAAAATGTAATAATGCAGTATGTATTCTTTGTGATTGTGTGCATTAGTAGTTGTTCCTTTTTATTGTAAGTATTTATTATTCCGTTGTATAAATATACCACACATTTTTTTATCCATTCTCTTTTTGATGGACATTTGGGTTGTTCCAGTTTCTGGCTGGTATGACCGATTCCGCTGTGAACGTTATTGTACAAGTCTTTGTGTACATGTTTTTATTTCTCTTGAGTCAATGTCTAGTGGTTGAATTGCTGTGTCATAAGGAAGTTATATGTTTAACTTTGGAAGAAAACACCTGACTATTTCCAAAACAGGTTTGAATTTGTCTATTTCTCCCTTCAGTTTTGTCAGTTCTTGCTTCAAGTAATTTTAAGCTCTGTTATTAGACGCATATGCATTTAGGATTGTCCTATTTTATTGATGTACTGACCATCTTATCATATAAAATATAAAACATCCCTGTCTATTTCTGATTATATTCCTGTCCTGAGGTCTATCTTGTTTGATGTTAATATAGCCACTCCAGCTTTTTTGTTATTAGTGTTTGTATGGTATAATTCTTTTTTCATTCTTTCACTTTTAATCTGTCTTTTTCTTTATGTTTAATGTGCATCTCTTATAAACAGCATATAGTTAGTCTTGCTTTTTTGTCCAGCCTGACAATCTCTGTCTTTTAGAGTATTTAGTACATTACATGTAATGTAATTATTGATATGATTGGCTTATACCCACCATATCACTGCACGTTTTCTATTAGTCTCATCTATCTTTTGTTCTTTTTTTCTTTCCTGTTCTAGTTTATCTCCTCTATTGGTGTATTAGCTATATTTCTTTGAGTTATTTTTTAAATGGTTATTCTAAGGTTTACAATATTCATCTTTAGCTTAGCATATTATACTTTCAAATAAAGCATACCATTTCACATATAATGTACAAACTGTATACTTCCATTTCCCCTTCCCATCCTCTGTGCTAATGCTATTGTATTTTACTTCCATATATATTAACACCCTATATTTCATCACCGTTATTTTTGCTTTAAACAGTCAATTATCTTTTAAAAACCTTGAGAAATGAGAGAAAATTATTTTATATTTATAATTTCCAGAATTCTTCCTTTCTTCTTGTAGATCTGAGTTTCATCTGGTGTCATTTCCTTCAGCCTTAAGAACTTCCTTTAACATTTCTTGTAGTGCAGGTCTGCTGGCCATGAATTTTTTAGCTTTGTGAGCTCTGGTAGATATTCAGCTCCCAGATCCCTGGTGGTTGTTTTTTCTCTGGTGGTTTTTGTTTGCTTGGCTTTGGGGAGACTTGTCCTACACTTGCTCAAGTTAGTATTCAGCCATAGACTCGAGGGGAGTCCTGTCCAGATTTCTGGCACCTTTCCTGCACAACTCCTTGTCTCCAGTACCCTGGCTTTTTCTTTCTTTTTGGTTTCTCAAGGGTATTACTCTATGAATAAAAAGCTTACAGGTCAGGAGAGCCTGACTCTAGTCACTTTGATACACTGATTCCATGGAAATTCTTAATGTTAGCTAATCTCTCTCCTGTCATTCATGGATTGAGGTGTCCTTGAAATGGTGTATCTTTGTGGTGTGTATGCATGTCTGTGTTTTAGTGGATGCATACCATGTACATACTTGCTTTTCATTTCTGTCTTATGATCTATCTTTATTCTTTCCTATCTATCCAAGTTTATTTTATCTTAATTTTTATTGATGCCTTAATAGTTTATAACATTGTGGGGTTTCAGTTGTACATTATTATTTGTCTGTCACCATGTGGATGCATCCCTTTACCCCTTGTGCCCACGCCCCACCCCCCTTCCTCCTGGTAACCACCAGCCAGTTCTCTCTGTCTGTGTGTTAGTTTATATTCCACATATGAGTGAAATCATGCAGTGTTTGTCCTTCTCTCTCTGGCTTATTTCACTTAACATAATACCCTCCAGGTCCATTCATGTTTTGCAGATGGGACAATCCTGTCTTTTTTATAGCTGAGTAGTATTCCATTGTGTATATATACCACATTTTCTTTATCCAATCCTCAGTCGAGGGACGCTTGGGTTGCTTCCACTGCTTGGCTATAGTGAATAATGCTGTAATGAACATAAGGGTGTATAAGCCTCTTGGGATGGTTGATTTCATGTCCGTTGGGTAGATGCCCAAGAGTGGGATTGCTGGATCACAAGGTATTTCTATTTTTAATTTTTTGAGGAATTTCCATACTGTTTTCCATAGAGGCTCTATCCAAGTTTATACACAACCCAAAACAAAATATGTTCCCATTTATCTATACTTTAAATATCATAAAAGCAAATCAAAATACTGATAGAGAATTTACAATAATCATTTATGTTCAGAGTGACAGGCATTTCAATGTCCTAATGTACAGTGTGAGTTCTTGGAGAGTTTAAATTGTGTCAAAATTGCTTTATCATTCTGTATACCCTGTATTCAGATTTGTTAACCTGCTGTTTAATGTTCAGCAGAAAGCAATGCCCTCAAAAATTCTCCTTTGGGTTGTAGATGGACTTCAATTTTGTGTTTATCTTTCTGAATTGAGGAGATAAAGTAACTGATTCCCATAAGAGCAGGGGTGGAAGCAGCCCATCTTCTTCTCTTTGCTTTTCCTGTAACACTAGCTAGCCCCTGGTGTGTTTGTATGCAGTTGAGCATCCCTGTGATGTAGATGCAGGTCAACATGCAGAAACTGGCCCTTTGCAAATTCAGAACTGAAATCTGCTCATCTATAGAAAATAAAGCCATTGTTTAAAATGTTCATTGCATTTTAAGTCAGAAAATCTGAAACCAATTTTCTTAATTTGAATACAAATCTATCTTGTCAGTTGTAACAAATGTACTGCTCCGGTGCAGGATGTTGATAATGGGGGAGGCTATGCACATGTGGGGGTAGTAGGTTTATGGGAAATCTCTGTACCTTCCTGTCAATTTTGCTGTGAACCTAAAACTGTCTTTTAAAAGTGCCCTAAAAACAAACAAATCTACTAGGCTAATACTGAGCAGAAAAACAATAAAATTCATAGGTAATGGAAATTTGCCATATATTTGGCTATCTGGAATCCAAACACCTGATTATTTTGCAGTTATCAAGTAAACAGTGGGAAGGGTCTCTCTCCTACCACAGAAGCTGAAGGACGGATGGCCCTCTCCCCGCTCGCGGGCAGCAGGAACACAGGTACAGACAGAGAGTCTGTCCCCTGGATGCTCCACCTGGGACTTTGTGTCTTGGGAAACTGATACAGAAGTGCAGGGATAAACAGAGATTTCTTGCAACTGATGCAGTGGGTGGATCAAAGTCCACTAGAGTGTTGGCAAATACTTGATGGCAGTGACACAGTGGTGTCCCCGATGGATAGTTCCAGCGGCAAGATCTTGAACATAGTCTCAGCTGCCTAGTCATATGACTGCCTATTTGGATTCAACTTTATACCTTGTGAGAGCACTGCCTGAGAGCTGGCCTCAAAAAAGATGACATAATTGAAATATTGTTTGTGTGAACACATGGGTGTGTGGTGAGGGAAGTCCTAACCAGTGACCTTCAGTGGGTACCCCAGAACTGCGCATACCTGCTCCACCCTCCCGTCTACTCTGGCTGAGTCCTCCTGGGGAACCCTGTGGGCTGCACTTTCTCCCAGAGTGCAAGATCAGGTAAGCTGTCTTCTTTGCTGCTTGTCCCTGGCGACAGTCCCCGACCTCAGCACCAAAACAAATCAAGTCCTTACCTGCTTCGTTCCCCAGTGAACCCTAGAGATCAGATGTCCTTACCAAGTCCCACCTGCTGGCCTTCTTGGCTGCTGTATTACTTCAGAGAGGTAGTTGGGGGGAGAGAGAGGCAGGGATGTGTGCTCCAGCCACTATCCCCCCTGAATCCCTGAGTGTGGCTCCCTTGGATTAGACAAGGAAAGAGGGAGGAATGCCAAGGAAGAGGATACTCCCAGATCCCTCTGAGGCAGACCTTCACACGGCAGGAGAGTAGAAAGCTCAAGAGGGTGGATTGCAAAGCCCACAATCTCAGCTGCACTATTTACTGATTGTGTGGGCTGGGACGAGTTCCTTAAACTCTCCGTGCCTCAGTTTCCTCATTTGTGACACGGGAATGATAATAGTACCAACTTGATAAGGATTGCTATACTCATTAAATGTGCCTGCAACAGTTCTGGAAATGTAGGAAACACTATACAACTGTTGGCTGTTACAGCCCCGTGCAGACTGAAATGTGATGTGTTGGGACAGACAGTGGACCATGAGAAAGGCCAGACTCTTTTTGGTGAAGCATTGTATCTGCCCCCACTGCCAGGCATCGGATGGTGTGATAGCGGAACTACACACGCAAACCCAGTCACCAGGTGCATTGCTGGTGGAGATGGCTGCAACAAGTCCTCCCAACGGAATTCACATGCTCCTCCCAACAAGGGGTTGAGTCTGTTTCCCCACCCCTTAACTCTGGACTGGCCTTGTGACTTTCTTTGGCCAATAGAATGTGGCCAAAATGACACTGTGTGCCCTCTGACAATTGGCCTCAAGTGGCCTTGCAGCTTCTGCTCTTGTTCTCTTGGACCCCTTTGCCACCATGTCCAGGTTACAGCTTGTCTAGCCTTCTGGTGGATGAAAGATTACCTGGAGAATTGAGGCACCCAGCTGAGAGCTGGCAAGAAGAGTGAGGCCATCTTGGAGCATCCAGCTCCAGTCCAGCCACTGGATGTCTGCAGCTGCCCGGGTAACCCCAGGCCGGAGCAGAAGGACGCTGATCCCAGCCCCAATTGCTGATCCATAAAATCCTGAGCAAATACATGGTCATTTTTTTAAGCCTTCGGATTTTGGAAGACCTGGAGGGCAGCTTCACAGGTTGCCGGGTTGTTCTTGGGCCCCGTCTTTAGGGTACAGTGGCTGCTTGGACCTGGGAACCCCCGGAGCAGTGGCACTTCCTGCCTGGGCTTTAGCAGAGGGCTCAGGTGTGCTGTCTGTTCACCCTTTGCCCATAAATGTGGAAACCTTTATTTCTTACATCAGAATGAAGAAACCTTTATTTCTTCTCAGATCCCAGACACCGGGCCTGGTTGCTGGGGAAATGCAAAGCTCTAAGCAGCCAAAAGAGAGCTGCTCATTGAGGAGGATTGTACATCCAGCGGGAGGAAGATCCAGTTGAATACCCAAACTGTCACCCACTGAAGTGGAGTGAGGGAAGGACCAGATGGGGACTTTAACCAAATAGTAATAAGAGTCTTTCAAGGAGATGCTATCAGAACATTTAAAAAATGTTCGGGGACCAAAGAAAAAAAAATCCCATGATTTTTAAATTAAAAACTTATTAGACAACCTGAAAAAAGAGGGTAGTCTTCAACGAAATCCAAATAATTGGTACACAGGGCAAAAAAAATTTTTAAGATGTAAATTATAAAACAAACAAGTGACTTGGAGGATGACTGTCAAGGAGAGAAGGGAGCACAAGGAGAAGATGGAGAAAAGATACATTAATAGGTAAATAATAAAGATTTTCCTCATCTGACAAAAAGAGAATTGGGCTTGCAGATTAGAAGGACCCACACTCAGGTAGGATTACTTCTGAACAGTAGGCTTCCAGGCCTAACCTGGTGAAACCTGGGAATTCCAAAGAGCAAGAAGCTTCCAATGGCAAGGACAGGTTACTTAAAAAGGAAAGAGAGTTAGCCTAATGTTGGAGTCTTTCTCCTTTCCATCACTGGAGGCTGGAAGACAACAGGGCAGGGGAAAGACGTTCCTGCAAGCTGATTGGGTGTATTTATAAATTCATAAATCCCCCAGTGAGCGGTGACAAGTGTCTCTACACCGAGTCAAGCGATGTGATTAATGACACTGCTCTGGTTATCTAAATGGTGTCCATCCGTCAGAAACCCACCTATTCCCTCATCCAAACACCTTTCTTGCCAAGCACCCCTTTCAGACCCCAATCACATCACCTGATGTGGTTCTTCTAGTTTCATCAGCCCCTAACTCAGATACTGATAATCATTGCAGCTTTCTGACCCCCCCCCCCCCCCACAAATAAAAGCAATGCTGGATCAATACAATGCGTCTGCGGGAGAAGAATTTCCCCATGATGTGGGTTTGGCTGTGCCAAGAGCTTTTCTTTCCTTTACCTTCACACTCGGAAGGAGTGTGGTGCCCACACGACATGAAAGGGCCTGCTGGGCTGGGTTTCTTCCTGCGCTCGAGCTCAGCGAATGGTGGAAACTCTGTCATGCATCACCCTGAGTGTGCTGTTTGCTTTGAGATCTTGAGGAAGCTAGTGTGTGTGTGTGCATGTGTGTGTGTGTGTGAAGGTCAGAGCAAGGCGTCTGGTTTCCTGGTTCCCGGGTAGCCAGCACACTGCTGCTCTGTGTGCCCGCCCAGAATGTGATAATCCAGAGAAGGCCATGTTTTAATATAAGCCAATTTGCAAACAATTCTGTGGACAAGTGTCAGTCCTCGGGCGTGGTAAGGTGGACTTTTCTCCTTCTGTGAACACAAGTGTTTGGCTTCAACCTCTCCTTTCTGTACCGGTCAACAGGATGTGTGAAGATGGCCATGACAGCAGAGTGAACACGTCACCATCCTCTCCCAAGTAAACTTCAGACCTTCCATCACTAACACCAACATCCGTCCTGCTTCTTAATCTCTCTTGATCTCTGTCACGTACTCATGGCCCAGGGAAAATTTTTGCACGCTGTTACCTACTCTTGTTTTCATAGACTTCAAAAAATCCAGAATAATGCCTCGCTACCAAAAGAGCAAGAACAAAAACTGCTGACCCAGAAGCAACTGGGGAAACAGCGGTGGACAAAGCAGAAAATTGTGAGCAGCGTTAGAATCGTACTTCAGCCTTTCAAATCCTCTGCATCTGCTGACTTAGAAACATGAGCCCCAGGAATGTGAGAAAGGAGAAACGATGTTAATTAAAGGCAGACGGATTAGTTAACAGTGTGGGGACCTGATCAGAGACTCCTGAAAGGGGGGAGGGAAAAAGAGAGAGACTGGGGTTAATGAAAGATAAATGATGCTGCAACCTTGAATGGACAGATTGTGGCTCCATCTGTTGGTCAAATGCTCTGTTCCTGGCCCAGGCTTAGAATCCTTACAAGTTCACTCCTGGTGGGAAGAGGTCTTAGGGTTTGGAAGCTTGAACTTGCCCTTGGAGTTCTTGGTGCAAGCTGGAGTGGGACAAGAAAAAGGGTGGGAGCTATTTAATATGACAGCTTCTCTCACTGAACTGTGTGCTCCTGTCAAAATTTTATTTCAAATTTGTGAGAGAACTAGGCTTCCAAGAAAGCCAATTCAAAATGTGTATCTGGTTGAGAGTCTTTCCAGCAAGAAAGAATGACTCGATACTATTGTGAAACCAGGTGTAAGGAAGGAATGTCTGGTTAAAGGTGTTAAGCTTATCCCCAGAATTAGAGGCAGCTGTGTGGGTTAAAGACCTCCCAGAAAGGACTCTCTTAAATGGGCTTCCCAGAAGCAGAGTCTGAGGCAGGGATTTGAGGCCTCATTGAGGGAGGGCTCTTCAGAAAATACCTGTAAGAGAGAGAGGACAGGGGCAACCAAGACGAGATCTCAGGCAAAGTCTAGCCTTGGGGATTCGAGCATAGATCACACCACAGATTGGTCCTGACCTAAGGCAAGGGGGAGGGCCTTTGCACCCCTTCAGTGAGGCACTGGCTTCCAGGAGTGAGGGGCGGGGTGGAGTGCCCCAAGATTGTCAGGGCAAGGGGCTCCCATCAGCCAAAGGCAGTCCTCCAGAGAAGGGCACAGGTGTCAGGGGATTTGGGCACCACGGTGGGGATTTGGGTGGGTCCCCTACAATAGTCTGTCATTCATGTCAAGCCAGATTCTGCTTCTGACGGTCTATCAGGAGATTACTTAACTCGAGTGTCAGAAATGCCAGATAAGGAGACTTCATCTTTTCTTCAGGCTGGAGACGATTATCTTCCTCAGAAGCATGCGCCTTATCCCTCCTCCTCCTTGTGTGTCCGTTGGAAGTGTCCTGGGATGGGGCTCTAATTGTTTCCCCCAGTTAGGCCACTTACTATTCTCTGGCGATGATTTTTGGTAAGACCCTGAAGCACAAGTTTATAAAAATGACTAGTTGATGAATGCTAAGTGATAGTTTTTTTTTTTCTTCCTACCTGCAATGTAGGATAATCTTTAGATGTGTCTAGTGATGTGTGATGGGGGTAGAGGAATTCCATTCTTTGCATCTTTATTAGAATGGGTCTTAGGGACTAGAGCATTTTTAAAGGTTCTCCTTATTTCCCAGGAAGATAGATAACGTTTTGATTGCATCTTTTAAGGAGTACAATTCAGTGGATTTTACTATATGGTTTAGTGTATTCACAAAGTTGTTAAATAATCCTATATATTTACTGTATTAGAAAAACCCAGTCTACCTCCTGTGCATCTCCTTTACTTTCACACAGAACACTTCACTTCTGACACTTCTGGTCACCAAACTTGTGGGGGTTTTCCGCATACTGAGCAATTCTGCGACACCAGCTGAGTGTCCTGCAATTTAACTCAATTTAATTCAATTCTGACATTATCTACCTGGAGATAGTGTCAGATCCCACAGGTTAAGGGCTCAGTCCCATAAGACTCCTCCCACCTCACTTCAGATGCCAATCGTAAGTCCAGGTTGTCACCTGTACTTCTGACTGATTGGCTATAAATCTGAGGTTCCCACGACCTCCTCCTCAGGTTTGATTAATTTGTTAGAATGGCTCACAGAACTCAAGGAAATGCTTAATATTACCAGTTTATTAAAGGATACAGAGGAATAGCCAGATGAAAAGACATATAGGGTGAGGTGTGGGAGGGTCCAGAGTACAAGAAGTTCTGTCCCCATGTCACCCCAACTGGTACATGGATGTATTCACCCCCCTGGGAGCTCTCTGAACCCCATACTATTGGGATTTTATGGAGGCTTCCTCATGTAGGCATGATCAATTATGAACTCCATTTCCAGTCCTTCTCCCCTCTTGGGAGGAGAGGGGGCAGGGCTGAAAATTCCAAGCCTCTAATCATGGCTTGGTCTTTCTGGTGACCAGCCCCATCCAGGAGCCCACCCAGAGTCACCTCATTAGAACAAAAGACACTCCTATCACTCAGGAAATTCCAAGGGTTTTAGGAGACCTGTGCCAGGAGCTGGGGGCAGAGACCAATACATATATTTTCTATTATCTCACTTTACCCATTTCTTTGCTTGCCATTCCTTCTCACATTTTGGACCTTGTTAGGACCATTTTCTTTCTTCCAGAAATACATTCTTTAGAAGTTCTTATAGTGAATTTCCTGGTGGTGGTAAACTCAGTTTTTAGATATCTGAAACTATTCTTGGTTCAACCTGTTCTTGATAGTTTTACTGGGTACACAGGTCTAGGTCGTTTTCTCTCAGCATTTTGAAGATGTAATTTTACTACCTTTCGACTTCTGTTATTACTGTTGAGAAGTTGGCTATCAATCTAATTACAGGTCCTTTGCAAGTGTTTTGTAATTTTCTCTCTGGCTACTTTTAAGATCTTTTCATTGCCTTTGGTGTTGTGCAGGTCACCACAGTGTGTCTAAGTGTGGATGTCTATTTATCCTGCTTAGTGTATGTTGTGCTTCCCATGCTGTAGATTCCTCTCTCTCATCGCATGTCCAAGATTGTCAGCCTTTATCTCCTCTAATATTATCTTAACTCCATTCTCCTTTTGTTTTCTTTTGGGACTCTGTTTAGGCTTATTAGCTTTTTTTTTATTCCATCTTCTATGTTCCTTAACCTCTCTTAATTTCAGTGTCCTTATATCTCTATTCTGGGAGATTTCTTTAGATCGATCTCTCAGTTCACTAATTCTCTCTTCTCTTCAACTGTGTAGAATCTGTTGTTTCACTCATTCACTGAGTTTTTTTCCCCTAACAATCATATTTTTTTATTTCTAGAAGTTCCATTTAGTTCTTATAATCAACTCAGTCTCATCATTTTTATAGTCTCTTGTTTATTCATTTGGGGAATTGCATTTTTTATTCCTTTAAAGATTTCGTACATATATACCTTATATTCTGTATCTGATTACTCCAATATCTAAGATCTTTGGGAGAGAGGGGACTTAGGTTTTGTTGCTCTTAATGTAAGGGAATCCTGGGGGCCTAAATTGGAGGTGACTCCTTCCAGAGAGGGTTTGTATTGGCTCAGCTGACAGCCAGGGAGTTCTACAGTCTTTATTCTCCTTCTAGTGTCTTAGCGTAATGTGAAAGCATCAGGTTTGGCCCCCCTCCCTCAGCTACTGGTGCAAGGCTTAGTCTTGCTATAGATTGCAGTCTTGATATTAACATTTGCCCTCAAAATAAGTCTGTATTTCTTGAGGGCTGGATGCTTCATATTCCCAGCTCTGGTTTCAGCTCAGATTTGAGGGAGGTCGGGGGAGAAGGGTGGGTAGCACAGGAATGGAGATCTCCCTTATTATGAGCCCAGCAGTGCATTGCAAAGACTTTTATTATCCAGGGAATAATTGTGTTGTTGTTGGAGGGCCCCATGAGGTAGCTAATCCACCATACTGCCCACAGAGGAAATCCTATACCTTTAAAATCCTTGCTTTTATTTATTTATTTATTTTTTTATTTATTTTTTTTTTGTGGGGAAGACCAGCCCTGAGCTAACATCCGTCGCCAATCCTCCCCTTTTTGCTGAGGAAGACTGGCCCTGGGCTAACATCCGTGCTCATCTTCCTCCACTTTATATGGGACGCCGCCACGGCATGGCTGACAGGCAGTTCGTCGGCGGGCGCCCGGGATCCGAACCGGCGAACCCTGGGCTGCCAAGCGCGGACTAAACCGCTGCGCCACCGGGCGGCCCCTACTTTTATTTATTTTTAATTTTGAAGCAATTTCCTATTTACAGAGAAGTTGCAAGAATAGTACAAAGAACTCTCATACTTACTTCATCCAGATTCTCCAATTGTTAACATTTTGCCACATTTCCTTTATCATTCTCTTTTCTGAACCATTTTCCTTGAATGATTTGAAGTGAAGTTGCAGACGTAATGCCCCTTCATTCCTAAATACTTCAGTCTGTGTTTTCCAAGAACAAGGATATTCTCTTATGGAACCACAGTGCAATTATTTTAAAAATCAGGTAATTAACATTGACATAATGCTATTATCTAATCTACAGGCCTTATTTATATTTTGTCAGTTGTCCCAATAGTCTTTGGTAGCAAATAAAAATCTGGTTCAGGGTCCATTCCAAGGTAACACATTGCATTTAGTTGTCATTTTTCTTAGTCTCTTTTAACCTTGAACAGTGTCTCTGTCTTTGCTTTTCGTGACTGTAGCATTTTTTAAGATAGTAGATCAGTTGTTATATAGAATATTCCTCAGTTTGGACTTTTTGGGGTTTCCTTAGGATTAGATTATTATTATAGTACATAGTTATTATGCCTTTTCAGTAGGAATTCCACAAAAGTGATATTGTGTCCTCAGAAGTGCATGATATTGATTTGTTTCATTACTAGTGATATTAATTTTGTTCACTTGGTGAAGCACATGATCAAAAAAGCAAGTTTTCTCAAGTGCTTGAGAAAACGTACCAGGTTTCTCCACTGCAAAGCATTAGTTTTCCCTTTAATTGGTAAGTATTTTGTGGGAGGTAGTTTGAGACTATGTAGGTATTCCTCATCAAACTTTCATCTATTAGTTTTAGCATCTGTTAATGACTCTTGCTTCAATCTATAAATACATATCTTCCTCAACTTACGATGGGGTTATGTCTCAATAAAGTCATCATAAGTTGAAAATATCGTAAGTTGAAGATGCATTTAATACACCTAACCAACCAAACAGCACAGCTTAGCCTAGCCTACCTTAAACGTGCTCAGAACACTTAAATTAGCCTACAGTTGGGCAAAATCATCTAACACAAAGCCTGTTTTATAATAGAGTGCTGAATTCTTCATGTAATTCATTGAATCCTGGACTGAAAGTGAGAAACAGAATGATTGGATGGGTACAGAATGGTTGTTAGGGTATCGATTGTTTACTCTCGTGATCACGTGGCTGATGGGAGCTGTGGCTCGCTGCCACTGCCCAGCATCATGAGAGAATCATACCGCATATCGCCAGTCCAGGAAAAGATCAAAATTCAACATGCGAAGTTTCTAGTAATGCCACTTCTACTGAAGTCAAACCATTGTAAGTCAGGGACCATCTGTATGATGTTTGTCAAATAGTGATTTTCTAACTTCATTCTATCTACCATTATTTGGTAGTATTCTACTATGAGAAAAAGCATTTCTTCCTCCCCCATTACTTATTGATTTATATCAGTAGGGACTCATGGATTCCTGTTATAAACAATGTGTTGAAATTCATTACTATCATTATTTATTTTCACTCTCAAATTGTCCCATATTTAGCCACTGGAGCTCCTTCAAGCTGGCGTCTGTGTTCTTTTGATGTGTTTCCCATTCTTTAAGAGTTTCCTTACTTTCTGGGATAACAAGATATTCCAGGTTCAACTTGTACCGTCCTTACCCTAGCCCTGAAATCAGCCATTTTTCCAAAAAGCCCTGGTTCCTTATAGTGGAAAACGATATTTAAGAACAATGTAGTGCCAAGATCTGGGCACCACATGTGGTCATTGTTATTGAAGTTCATTGCTTCTGGACCCTATCAGTTGACAGAGCTAGGAAATTTACGTGTATGCATGCACACACACACACACACACACACACACACATATCCCCTTACAGGGAACTCCAGCTATCTATCTATCTAAAATCACAAGTTCATACAGATACCTCCAATTCCAGTCTCATTGTTTATTATAGTCTTGTGCCTTTCCATATTTGTAACTTTCTTTTCTGATAATGAAAAAATTGGTTTCCATTATCCTTAATATATTTACTTACTTGCTTAATGCTATAATACACTGAAAGTGGTCTCAGAATTACTAAGCCACAGCATGTATGAAACAAACCTACAAATTAAAATTCAATATTTGTTTGCAGTTCTTTTTGTCTTATTCTGAGGATATATAACTGAAATATAGTTTTCCCCCTTCTGTGTGGTTGTGAATAGCATTTTTTTTTTTTTTTTTTGTGAGGAAGACCAGCCCTGAGCTAACATCTGTTGCTAATCCTCCTCTTTTTGCTGAGGAAGACTGGCCCTGGGCTAACATCCGTGCCCATCTTCCTCTACTTTATATGGGACACCTCCACGGCATGGCTGACAAGCAGTGCCTCGGCAGGCGGCTGGGATCCGAACTGGCAAACCCCGGGCTGCCAAGTGCGAACTAAACCGCTGCCCCACTGGGCTGGCCCCGTGAACAGCATTTTAATATGGTTAGGTTCATTTGTTTCTCTTTGTATTCCATTTTAGCATTTTTCCCCCATCCTTGTTGATTTTAATTTTTTTTGAGTATATAAGGAACAAAGGCAAAACTATGCAAAAAAGTATATTCACAGAAGTGTTGCTCCCTCCTCCCATCCTTTCCTGCCCTCTCATCCCCTGCACCCTGTTCCTATTCACTCCCCTTAAGTGACCAATCTCACTAGTTTTTAGTATCTTTTCCTCGTGTTTTTTTTTTCAGAAATAAGCAGATATATGTACATTTTCTTATTTCTTCTTCTTTCCTACATAAGAGGTATAAATACTATAAATACTCTTTTGTCTTAACCCTTTTTTTAGCTTAACAGTAGATCCTAGAATTCACTCTATGTCAATTCATGTAGATCTCCTTCATTCTATTTCAACTGCACAGCACTCCATTGAGAGGCTGTACCATTCCTTCTGTTTACATCCCTTATGTTTGTTTCCAATATTTTGCAATTTCAAACAAAACTCTAATGAATAACCTTGAGCATATTTATTTTTGTATTATTGGAGATATATCTTCAGGGCAAATTCCTAGAGAAGGGATTTTTGGTCAAGAGGTAAACACATATGCAGTTTTGTTTGATATTGCCAAACTCCCCCTGACAAGGGCCGGGCCCATTGGCATTCCCACTAGCTACTGTAAAAGTTCCTGTCTCCCTACAGCCCTGCCAACAAATGGTTGTCAAGCTGCTTAGTTTTTGCCAATCTGGTAGGTGAAAAATGGTATCTCAGAGTAATTCCAGTTTGTATTTCTCTTACTATTAGTCAAGCTGAACATTTTTTCACATGGTTAAGGGCCTTTTATGTGTGTGTGTATGTGTGAGGAAGATTGTCCCTGAGCTAACATCTGTGCCAGTCTTCCTCTGTTTTGTACGTTGGATGCCTCCACAGCATGGCTTGATGAGCAGTGTGTAGGTCCACGCCTGGGATCCAATCCCATGCGCCCTGGGCCACTGAAACGGAGCACATGAACTTAACCACTACACCACCAGGCCAGTCCTGCTTAAGGGCCATTTTTATATCCTTTTTGAGAGTGTTGCTTTTCATGTTTTGTGCCCATTGGGTTTTTGGTCTTATTTCCTTCCATTTTTATGAGTCCTTCACGTATATATTAGAGATATTAACACTTTATCTATGACATATGTGGCAAATATTTTTTCCCAGTTTTTTATTTGTCCTTTAGTCTTATGGTGATTTTTTGCCATACAAAATTTTATTATATTTGTGTAGTCAAATTTATCAATCTTTTATTGCCTATGGATTTCAAGTCATTTAGAAAACTTTTTCCTACACCATAGTCAAAGAGGTATTCATCTCTAAATTCTTAATTCTCTTATCATTTCATTTTTTACACTCAGATCTCTGAACCATCTGGGGTTTATTCTTGGTTGTGGTGCAAGTTATAGATCCAGTTTGATGTCTTTCCAAATGGCTATCTGGTTGTCTGAGCACCATTAGTCATGAAGTTGTTTGCCCCAGTGAACCAGTGGTTTCCGTATGCACCTGGGTAGATTTTTGGACTTTCTATTCCACTCCGCTGGTCATCTGTCTATTCATGCAGTGGTACCGCACTGTTTTAGTAATAGAGACTTTATGGTATGCCTTAATATTTGGTAGAGCTAGACATCCCTCATAGCTTTTATTTTTCAGGTTTTTCTAGCTATTCTTATGTGTCTATTCTTCACATGAATTTTAGTATCTGTTTAGGATCTAGAAAAAATGTTTTGGCTTTTTTTTTGGAATTGCATAATATTTACACATTTACTTGGGGAGAACTGACAAGTTTAATACATCGAGTCATCCTTTCCAAGCACAAAAGATGACTCTCCATTTGTCCAACTGTACTTTTGTGTCTTTCAGGAAGATTTTAATGTTTCCTTCATACAGATTTTGGACATTTCTTGTTAAATTTATTGCTAAATATTTTATTTTCTCTGTTGCCGTTGAAAGTGGGTTTTCTCTGCATTACTATATCCTCTCCCTGGCTATTTTTGACGTTTGTGAAGGCTATCGATCTCTGTATGCTAATTTTATACCCTGCTACCTTACTATATCAATAATACGTAGTACATTCTTTCATACACTAGCATATCATCTGCATATAAATTCTTTTCTAGTTCTTATGCCTCTAATTGATTTCTCTTTTCTATTTCTTTTGATTGCTATCTCCAGAGTTAATCCAACAGTTTATGCCGTTTTGGACCCAGGTAAATGAGGCTTAGCCTCTATGTTTGTGTAGCCTGAGTTTAAATTGGAGGAGGCGGGTTTGGAGGTCCTCTACTGATCGTACATGATCCTAAACAGGTACTAAAATTCATATGGAAGAATAAACATGTAAGAATAGCTAGAAAAACCTGAAAAAGAAAATCTGGGCACCATGATGCCGCCACCTGCCGCCCGGAGCTGCTACTGCACTCCTTTTGAGCAAAGCAAATCCTGACCTATTGGTATTAACTAACTTTTGAACTGTGAGCATTAAACATAAAAGGAAACTTTTTTTTTGCTTTTCTTGCTTTCCATGCCCTCACTGAGGGCCTTTATTCTGTTTAGCATCTTCAGAGTTCAAATCCTGGAGATAGAGCTCAAAGGGGTAAGGTGAACTAAAATATCTTTGGTTTAGCCCAAACTCTCATCGTGGGGTTTGAGAAAATGCAGATTGATGGGAGGATAGAAGAATAAAAGGGGAAGGAAAACTAATTCCTTGTTGCATCAGACTTTTTACATACCATAATTTTTAAATTCCTTGTGAAATGAATACTCTAAAAGTCATTTTACAGATTAGACAACAGTGGCCTAAGGAAATGTTAAAGGATAATGTTTTTAAAGAGTAAAACTGTGACTCTCCTACAGATATAAAATGAACACGTCATAGATTTTATTTAGCTTGTTAATTAACGAAGGAACTAGTAAGATGTAAAAACTGTTCAAAGGAGAACCCCAAGCACACACACATGTAGGCAGTCAGAAATGCTAAAATGAATTTGCTAATTTCACAAAACTGGTCACTATCCACAGAAGAACAATTACCTGCATCTTCATTGTACAAAATTTATTTGCATTTCCATGGACAAGAATCATTTTTATTACTATCAGTTTTCTACAACCCAGAGAGTCGTCAAATAACTCAAAGACAGAAAAAGGTGCAGACCCTTCTAGAATCAATAACCCCTGGAAG
Source organism: Tapirus indicus (assembly GCA_031878705.1). Lineage (NCBI taxonomy): Eukaryota > Metazoa > Chordata > Mammalia > Perissodactyla > Tapiridae > Tapirus > Tapirus indicus. Next base: position 55,330,070 of record CM062932.1, read on the forward strand.
GGTTCAATCCAGAGTGAACTTAAGTAATGCCTTCAAGATTTCACAGCCACTAAGGAGAAGATCTGGAATTCAAATCCAAATCTATATGTCTCCGTAAGTTCCGGCTCTTTCCTCTGTGCCAAGTAGCTTTTGGACAGTAAAGGGTGATTTTCCTCAGAGGTTTGTGGTATTGACCACTCCTCACCCCATTTAGTTAACATTTCTTGGCCTCAAGAATGGAGCCTCCTGGGGGCCGCCCGGTGGCGCAGTGGTTTAGTTCGCGCTTGGCAGCCCGGGGTTCGCGAGTTCGGATCCCGGGCACCCGCTGACGAACTGCCTGTCAGCCATGCCGTGGCGGCGTCCCATATAAAGTGGAGGAAGATGGGCACGGATGTTAGCCCAGGGCCAGTCTTCCTCAGCAAAAAGGGGAGGATTGGCAATGGATGTTAGCTCAGGGCTGGTCTTCCCCACACACACACAAAAAAAGAATGGAGCCTCCCCTCCACGGAACAGAACCTGCAGCAACTTTCCAAGGTCTCCAAAACCTCAGTCAGTCATGTGCTGCCTTGAGGGCATCTCCTCCTCTGTACCAGTGTTCCCTCAGAAGTCTGGAGGGGCTTGGAGCCTGGTCCGACCCCTGGGAAAATGGTAGAAGAGTCTCAAGACTCCCACGGCAACCTGCGCCTTGGAATGGCCGAGGAGACTGCTGCAGCCCAGGCTCCAGTCAGATCTTAGGTTTGGAAGTTACAGGACGCTGGTATAGCCGGATTATACCTTCATCATGTAGCTGCTTCCAGACTGTTCTCTCCAACTTGAAGTCATGGTTGGTGTAAAAGATAGTTGGTTTCCATGACTTGTCATAGTAGTGGTCAGAGAAGCGCTCGTGGCCCTCGGTGATGAAGCCATAAGCACTCACCTACATGAAGGTTGGAGGAGAAATAAAGCCCATAGTTGCTCTCTCCCAGGCCTCTTCTCATGGGCTAACTCTGTGTGTGTCGGGGGTTCCCTTTCTCCTGGTTCCATCCTTAGGGGTCTGGGCGCAGGTCCCCTGGATGCACACTTGCACGCATGCATACATCCACACTCATGCCCACTCCCTACTACCCCAGAAGGGTGTGCTCTCAGCCCAGCCACCGTCCCATGCTCAGCAGGCCAGGAATACCCCAGAGCTGTTTCTCCAGTAATCCTGCCCCTGAAGCAGAGCCTCACCTGGTCACAAAGCTGGAGGGCAGTGAGCAGCAGGAGGGCCCCTGTGGTGGGGCGGTATATTCTCCAGTAGGCTGTGTTCAGGGTCTTAGACCTCAAAAACCTGTGAAGTACCCCAGCCCCCCCAACTGTCAGCAACTGCAAGGATGGAAGGGACCTGGCCCTTTGGACAGCTTTCTGCCCTCACCTGTTCTTCATGTAGCGGATCAAGTCCGGGTGCAGCAAAAGGTATTTGTCTAACCGCAAGGCTTCCCGAAAAGCTTCCTGGGGCCTGTGCCTGCGGGCAGGAATGGGTCGTCCAGGCTCAGTTCTCTTATCTCCTCGGGGGTGGGCCAAGTCAGGGTCATGCGCATAGCTGGTACTCCATCTCCAGGTGACATCTAAGACTGTCCCCACCTGTCAACCCTTCACAGCTGCTCACTGTGCAGCTCAGCCTGGGGTAAGGGGAGGGGCAGTGGGTACCTGAACCAGAAAAGGTTCTTGTTCACCAGGGTCCGATTCAGAAGCAGTGCTTCCAGCCATTCATAGTCCCGGGTGCCTTCCAGGAAGTGCAGGTAGCGGACATCCTGAGGACCAAGGACAGCGAGTGGTCCAGGAGTACTGCCTTCAGGACCACGGGCTGGGGTGGCCCGGCTCTGACTCCAGACTGCCCGCTTGCTCTTCTCAAGCCTGGTCTGGCTGTCCTCCCTGCCCTCAGCCCTCGTATGAACAGAGCCTATACCAACCACAGACTGCAGATACAGGATGCTCGTCTCCCTTTCTCACCTGCGTGCTCCCTTATCTGGAGTCTGTGTGTGGCCAGGCCCACTCCTCTTTGCTCACCTTCCCCAGAGGCGCATGCTGGAAGCCCCGATTGCCCAATATCAGGAGTGACTGGGTCAGGGAGAAGGCAGTAAAACCATAGAAGGACGTCCGAGTGCCCACGTCCTGTTCGTAGCCCCTAATGACAGCTCCGCTCAACCTATCAGAAAGACAAAACCTGAGTGCAGGAGGGAGCTGCATGGAGGTGGGTGGGGAAAGGAAGGAGAAACGGGGGAGGCAGCAGTTCTATGCAGCAATTCTCTGGAATTTCTTCCAGATACCTGTAGCAGATCTTTCAGAAGAGCCCACTTCTGCAGGAGAGAGGCTGGAGGGGGCGCTCGGGGAGGGACAGCTTACCGGAACACGTGGTCGTGGCTGTCTATCTCTTGGCCCATGTGGGAGTTGTTCAGGATGCCCCCGTTGCCCACCACAGCACAGCTGATGCACTGGGAGCTCCCATGAGGAAGGCTGGCCAGGAGCAGCTGCTGCTGGGGCACTGGAGGGAAGCGTGTCACAACCTTCTGCACCACTGGAACAAGGTGGGCTCCACTCAGAGCCCTGGAAGGGCCCATCATTTCTCCCAGGGCTGGCGTCCCCCCGGGAAGAGGCAGACCAGAGATGAAAAGCCAGCCCTCTGCCATGGTCTAGTACACCCAGGCAGCCCCTGGGGCAGGGACTCACAGGAGTGGTTGAGCTCCATGAAGCCGTAGGGCGGTGCAAAATGTTCCAGGCGATCCCACTCACTCTGGTTGAAGCAACTGGAATCCAGGAAGAGGGTGAGGTTGGGCAGAAAGAGATTCCGGAGCCAGAGTGACTTGGAGGCTTTGACCTTCACAGAGTCAGGGCAGGTCTGCAGGCAGGAGGATGGATCAGGCAGGGAGAGGCCCAGGAAGGCCATGGCCAGGGGCTGGGCTGGGGGTCAGGGGGCAGAAAGTGGGCCTCAAAGTTTGGAAGGCATCACCTCTGCTACCTCTTCCATCCTATTCCCAGGGTCTGCTGACCCTCCCTCCCATTGTCCAGGCCCACTGTGGTCCTAAGGGTTCCCAGAGAATGGGGGTTCTTGGCTCTCAAGGCAAATGTACCTTTGTAAGTGTGAGAGGAATGGAAGAGCCTGGGAACATGCTATGTGTCTCAGTGTGCTGTCAGTGTGCATGGTTGCAATTATGTGTGTAAACATACATATTGTGACTGCTTCCCTCCTGTGGGTGTGGGCCCAGGCTGTTTTTCTTAGGGTTGGAAGAGAGCGAAGGCCATGGCCTTATTTATGCAGGGGAGACAAGGCATTCCCAGGCCATCTTGTCTGTTAGTCCCTGCCCCCTCCACGCCACGCTTCAACCATCACCCCCTTCTCTGCCAGAGGATGGCGGTTCAGGAGTCGAGCCCCAGAGAAGGTCCACTCTCTCACCCTGATTGAGGACCCTCCAGGGCTTCTAGGGGCTTCAGGGCAGGCCCCTTCTCTCTCACAACTCCCCGTGCTGCCCTGGGCCAGGATTCTGGGGCTGTCTTCTCCCCCCACCCCATTTCAGCCATTATCAGAAGGAAGGATGGGATGAGAGCAGTGTGAGGTGGGACAAGGCATAGCGGAAGAATGGAACCTGGGGGTAAGGGGGAGGCGAGGTGGGCTGTCTGCCACGAGGGGCTTCACAGCCCGAGGGATAAGGGCGGGGGTGGTGGACAAACTCACCGTCTGTAGGGTCCCCGCATCCAAGCTATATTTTTCCTCAAAATCCCACTGAGGCTCAGACTTGAAGTTGACTGCCTTCAGTCTTTGGCCTTTCTGTGTGGTGGGCCTCTGGAGACGGACAGAGGGCAGGGTGACCCGGGATTTCTCCTTGGGTGGGACAAGCGCTGTGGTCACTTCTTTCGTTCTCCTCCTCGTTGACCCTGCTCCTGTGGTGGTCAGCACCTTGGCCTGACTTTCTGGAATGGGTATCTTTGCTGTGGTTGATGCTTTGCCCTGAGGCTTCACTGGCGCCCTCCTTGTGGCTCTCGCCTTCTCAATCTGGTCCCCCTTTGCTTTGGTTGTCCTCGTGTCCTGACTCTTCAGCCTCAGTGCCTCTGTCCTATCAGAAGCCATCCCCCCATCTTGACTTCTCAGGGACAGCGTGTTCACCACGGTGTCCTTCCTCTCCTGACTCTTTAGTAACGCAGTCTTTGCTGTGCTGGGCACTCTGCCCTGCTCCTCTGCTGCGGCCTTGCTGGCCTCTGCTCTTCCACTCTTGTCAGCGGTGTGGGCCATGGCCTTGGGGTGAGTGTCCAGCATGCTCTTCTCTTGTGCTGACTCTACACGAATGGTAGTCCTCCTTCCCATTGTGGGTGCCTGGGACTCGGACTTTTCTAGCAACTCTGGGGACCTTTCTTTAATGTTCTGTATATATTGATGCCTAGGGACAGAGATAACTTTTGATGAAGGCTGAAGATTGTGGACACAGGTCAGAAGCATGGCTAGTATTTATTTTCGTACCTCAGGTAGACTTCAAACCAGTTTCCCTAAGAGATGAGGGGAAGGACTATTACCGTCCACTCCAAAAATTACCTGCCCCCTTGTCAATGGCTCTGGAAACTTACCTCTGACCGATAAAGAAACCTTGGTGGTAGCAAGAAGTTTGGAGTGCTGGGACCGGGTGCCAAGCACAGAGCCGAAATGCTCACCCAATGCTGCACCCCCAGATCTCTGTGCTGGCTCCCAGCATACACTGCGTTCCAGATCGTGAGCTCTAGGAATGAGTTAGCGTGACCCTAGTCCTGTTACCTAACATCGGTGTGATTCAGTTGACCTTTTTTTTTTTTTTTAAAAAGTGACGCTTAGGTAACAAAAGTAACCTTGGTTCATGAGGAAATGGGAAAGAGGCATCCATATAGCTGCCAACCTTGATTTTGAAAGATCTGCCTTAAAGATTTACTTCAGATGCTATCATGAGTCCAACTCCACTTTTAAAAACAAACTGTTTCTTGTTGGCATTGTTAGGAAAAGTATACACACTCGGCAAATATTTATGGAGAGCCCACTGTATTTGCCACGCCTTGTGTTAGATGCTGGAGATCCCGGATGAAAGGCGTGTTTCCCAGCCACAGGCAAGAGGAACTCTAGTGAGGACATTGTCGTGTAATTATGATACAAAACGTGTATCGCCCTGGGGGACGTGGGAGATCGGTGGGAGCACGAAGGAAGGGGCTCTGTTTGAGCTCACTGTGGGAGTGAGGAAGGCTTCCTGGAAGAGCTCCCTTCCAAATAGGATGAGGAGTGGGGACGAGGAATTTTCAGTCCCAGAAGCGTGAAAACTCCTGGTATTGGAGCTGTCGAGTAATTACAAAGCAGAGTGGGGGTGGGGGCTTGGGGGCAGGTGGGGGTCCAAACAGGTAGGCAGGGCCAGATTATTATTTGCTGTATATGTCGGCCTAAGGAGTTTGGAGTTTGTCGTTTGTCTACTCGTCCAGGAGGAGCTACGGAAGAATTTCAAGTAGGAGATGGTGAGGGAGGGTGTCGCTGAAGGAAGAGAGTGGGGGCATATAAGCTGATTTCCATCTTAGAATGCTTTTTCTAGCAGCGGTAGAAGATAGATTCAGAGTGACTTCTGGCACTCAAGGTTTCTGGCTTCAGGGGTTGTATTTATTTTCTTTCTATTTTCTACTTTTATGTGAGGTTTCAAAAGTATCAGTTTATGCAAATTAGTATCCGGTGTTCTACTAAGAAAAGCCTGGATCCTCTGCTCTGCATGGTTCTCTAACTGGACTTTGTGTTGGGGTCTCCGTGCTACACAGGTTTTGGGGGGATCCCTGGAAGCTTTGGAAAAGAGCATCTTCCTCTCTCGTGACCTGGCCATTACCCAGATGGATTTCCAGGTGTCCTTAACGCCTGCCTCTGTATTCTTCTCCTGGCATCCTGGGCCTCCCTGACTCGTCTGGTCACTCTTGTCCTTTGTCTGCTCCTACCAGTCTTCTAAGCCATGTATAACAGACTGACTGAGGCTACGTGAAGAGAAGGAAGCGTGTGAAATGTGTAGCCAGATAGACGTGAACAAGAATGCCAGCTCTTCCGTTTATTAGCTGGTGTGACGGGCAGAAATCTTAACCTAGCTGACCCCTGGTTTTCTTATCTGTAAAATGGGCTCCTGTCTTTTGCTGCTGAGAGAAGTCTGCTGTGAGCATTGACTGACAGTGTGTGTTCAGCACCTGGCACAAAATACATAACCAATACAGTTTCCATCCCTTCTCACCCCCACTGAGATTCTTCGTTCTCAGTCATTCTTGAGTCATCATGTGCAAGCTGGAGATCTCCTTGGCCTGGTCTCCGTCTCCCTAGTTGCTGCTTTGACTTTTACCCACCGCCCAGCTCCACAGTTCCTCATCCTTTACGCAGCAAATATTTATCGAGCACGTCCTGTGAGCACTCTACTAGTTAGTGGGGCCTCAGCAATGAGCTTAACCAGACACATCTCTCCCCGCATGGAGCCCAAGATACAAAGGGGACAACAAATCATCACACAAATAAATGTCAAATTGTAATTGGGAGACATGCTGGGAAATGGGTAAGCATGAAGAGGCCAGGGAGGTGGCCTGACCCAAGTTCTATTTCCTGTAACAATGTTGCTGCTAAAACTCTACATGTCATCAAATTAGACGTGTTTTGGGGGTTGTATTTGCTCAATGGCAATGACTTCTCTTTCATAAATTACAAACTCCAAGGGGGCAGAAATCATTCTATGCAGCCTTTGCTCCTAAGCCTATCACTGTGCCACGTCACATCAGTGCTCTCCAGAGGCTTTCTGAGCCCAAAAGGAAATGGATTTAAACAAAAGTGGAATCGAATTTGAAATATGTACATATGGAAGAACATCTCATTCAATAAATGTTTAGTAAATGTCTACTCTGTGCAATGTGCTGTGTAGGTCCCTGGAATACAAATTTGAATTAGGCACAGACCTTGGACTCATGGAATACACAGTTACTGTTATTAAAGGTGGAAGACAAAGGAGATCTTTCATTACTGGAGAAATACAGGGCTGGCCCAAGGCAATGCGCGCCATAGGCAGATTACCTCTGCTAAGCCTTCCTCCTTTATGGCCTCCCTCCTGAGCTGTGGCCAACCTTCTTGTTGGTACCGTATGGCCTGCCTTCCTCAGCCCCAAGGAAACATGTTGTTCAGGTCCTCCAGGAGGGGCACTCTCTGTTCTGACCTTGAAACTGAGCAAGGACCTAAATTCTCTGAAGGATGTTAGGAAAGGGCTAGCAGTGGTGTCCTTGCTTCTTACCTCCCAGGGGTCCTTCCTCCTTAGAACACACACATTTTTAACTGGACTTATGTGGCAAATGCCTCTGCCTTTATTATATGGCTCAAAGAAGTAACTTGAGTGAGAGATATTTCAGACCAGAAAGGAGAGAAAGGCCACAGGACAGGGTTGGATTGTGACATAGAACAGCCTGGAAAGGCTGATAGCCTTCAAGCTCTTATCCTTTTTTTGTTTTTCACTTTTAACTAAGAAAAAAAAAAAGGGAAATTTATTCTAAGGGTAGAAAGTGTCTTGAGGAACCCAAGAGCAAGAAGTGGTTGAACCTCTAGAAGGGCCTGGAACCAGGAGTCTCCCTCTGAGACTTTGTCTCTGTTCCTGCCTCTGCTCCCTCTGAGTCCGCTTTCTTCTGTTCTTCCTTTCCCTCTCTGCTTTTCAGCCCATATGGGGATAGAGGATGGCCACCCCATAACACCTGCTCTGGGGACTGTTGACTCTCTTTGCTCCCAATTTTTAATTTTCAAGGGAGAGATTCTGGCCCACTTGGGTCCCTTCTCCATCCTTGGCCAGAGGTCTGGATCACATGGTCCATGACATCCTGGGGTCCACCCTGTGCATGGGAGGAGGACAGTTTCAAGAGAAAGGGGGTTATTGGCTCATGAGCTGGGCAGACCTCCCCAAAGTATTCATTCTGAAAGGATACCACTCAGTGCAGAGTGAAAAACCTGTTAGCCCAGAACATATTCTTGATTGATTTGTACCACCTTCGTTCACAGGAAGATTCCAGGCTGGGAGCCTGGGGAGGAGACTCGTTCTACTCCTCTTAAATCTCGCAATTGAGCTTAAACACCCAGCTTGTGTGTGCCACTCGGCAGAACAAAAGCCTAGGTATTAACTCCGTTTAGCAAACAGCTCTTGTTACTCAGCTCTGACCTTTTACCAGTGGAGGCGGATTCATCTCCACCTCCAGTTCCCACCCCAAACCTCAAGAGGCCTACAGAAGTTTTCCTTCCAAACTGCAACGCCTTAAAATAGCTGTGACTTGGGAGATGATGAGGCAGGGGTGATCTTTTACATAACACACCTCAAACATACAGCATGGGCAACTGGCCATCTGCCTAGTGGTCACGTCGGCCCTGAGGAGATACAGCACAAGGCTCTCCTCCCTGTGGTCCTGTCTAGAAGCAAAGACCCCCTGCAGGACTGTTCTGCCTGCAAGTGCTACAAGTTATTGATGACTCGGTTACAGTTGTACAGGAAGTTGCAGCAATGACCCAGGTCGTGACAAAATTGTGTCATTAAGTTTCATTTCAATTCCCTATAATTAAATATACACCTATGATTGCTAGGGATGCAGGTGTTTATCTAAGCATTTCCTTATGCCCAGGCATGGTATTTACTGAATGCTTAAATTGCGTCCATATGTGCACTGCCCTGCATTCGTCTTGTCTAGACCCTGTGTAACGCCAAACTTATACACCGTGGGCTGCGCTGAGGTGGGAAGGGGATCTTTTTTCTATGAAGGGCCTCTAGTTCAGAGGGACAGGCAAATCAATCATGGATCACACCCAGGAAAAAGCAATTTAATAACATAATTCTGATCTATTTTGGAGGTAAAAATATAAAATGTTGCACTTGAAAAAATAGATTTATCATTAGAAGGGATCACATAGCCCTATTCAATAAATGAAACCAATAACAAAAGAATAATTATCTGGCATCCTCCTCCCTCTAAATTCTTAAGTACACGACACCAAGGGGAACCTGGAAGCAAAGAAATGGCAGAAAGTTCAAAGTTCATTTATGCCTGAAGCCATGAAACAACTGTTGACAAGAAAGCAGTATTTTCCCAAGAATACAGCACTAGAGATGACACAGGGAACGGTGAAGTGGACGAGCATGTTGAAGGGGTTATCCAAACTGCACTTTGGCAATGACAACCAAATCAAAGGTTACTAGCGAAACCAGTAGGAGTGGAAGATTATGTTATCGAGAATAAGAAAAGAGCTCAAAAGACCTCTTTGATCCCCTAGATAATTCTGGGCTCTGCCATTCTATGGTACGGACACTGGAAGAGGCTCCGGGCCAGTTGTGCCTGCCCCGTGCGGAGTGACTGGTCACACATACGTGCCTCCACTCATGTCCTCCGGTCCTGGACCTCTCTCAACCATCCCCACCATCAGCTTTGCTGCTCACTCGCTCATTGGCTCTCGGCCCCTCTGTTAGAGCATGCTTTCCTCTTCCATGTTACACTTCTGGTCCCCCAGCTTTCATTCTGTTTCCCCTTGAAACGGGGGCAAACTCTTGGCTCCGCAGCAGTGCCCTTCCTCACTCCCTGCTGAGCACCCTCCACGTTGGGTGGCTCTTGCCTCCAGCACTCCACCTCGTCAGCCCAGCCTGGAGCTTCCAAAACTCCCTTGCTGTCCACACAGCTCCTCAGGGTCTCTGGTCATATCTGAAATGGAAACTAGCCATTCTGCTTTTCCTTTCAAAGTTTGAAGTTCATTTTCCCTGGGAAATCCTGAAACTTTTCTCACTCTCCTTCGAAACTTTAGATGCATCTACGAGTTGCTTGGATGACTAAAAGGTGTGCTCTGCCTTAATTTGCCTTCATTCTCTTTGTATGCTGGAAAAAAACAGGCAGAAATCTGTATTCTGTTGTTATTCTGAGTGTTCTTTTTTTTTCAATCAAAGCCAGTTCTTTTGTTTGCTTTGTTTTCAGCCAATTAAATCCTATTGGGAACAATACACGTGTGGTCATGGTTCCCCGGCTGGATCCAGTTTCCAAAGCTTCTCTTGAACAGAGGAGTCCTGAGAACTCTCTGCCATGCCATTCACCTCCCTGGACTCACTGTGGGCCAGAATGACGGGAAGCTGGTTTAAAAGTTGGGCATTCTCCCTCCCTAGGATGCACACATACGTTCACAAACACACAGCTCTCCCCAGACCCACAGGCTTGTTATAAAGTGAGTTACAGAGTGAAGGAGTTGAGGAAAGACCTTGAAAGGGGTGGTGGTGGGTGGGACCAAGATAAGCAGATAAGAAAACATTTTAAACAAAATTATGGCAGGTACAGGTCAGGAGTCACAGATACAAGACAAGATCCGTGTGACCCAGTGGCTAGGAACTCTCACTCACAAACCAAGGTTGTTTAAAGCAAAGCCAGCTGTGATCACCTACATATGTTACCTAGATAATCCCCTGGGGGATGATCAGACCTGAGAGGAAAATTTGTTTCAGGGGTTATCCCAAGTTCAAGTGACATTTTTATCAAGGCAATTTTGAGATAATGACCTTGGGGGAAAAACAATATTCCTCTCCTTCCCTGCCCCCTCCCGAAAGTCTTCCACTGGGAAAGGAGAGAAAGGAGAAGAGTGAGTGGTCACCCCTATTCTCCAGCTCCCTGAGACACTGCCAAACCCCACAGCCTTGGCAGCATTCAGTAACTTCAGGATCAGGTTCTCATCATTCCTGCTTCCTGATGACACAGGGAGCAAGTTGAGCCAGTCTCCTGCAAGGTGACATGAAGGGCAGCCATCTGATGTGTTGTAGTTGTCATCTGCCCATGACTTAACCTCTTGAACTCCACTGGCTATCTTCAAGTGTTGAACTTGAGTCTGAGAGAAAACTGACTTCTTGGCACTTGGCAAGTGGGCAACAGAGCATACTGGGGCGGAAAGTAGCCTGGCTGAGCTCCAGCCCAGCCCGGCCACTACTAGCCAGCCGTGTGATCTTGGGCAAGTCACACATCCCTTTGAGCCTCAGCTGGAAAATACAGAAGACCTTGCAAGACCTCTGGCTTCCCCCTCAAGTACCTAAGCCCTAAATAGGGGAGATTTGGTGAAATAGAGAAAACATCTTGGAGAAGGACTTTTCTATTTCCTATTGCCATCGTCCCCTCCCTAGAAGATTTACTCTGGGTAGGGGAGGAGGTTGAGGAGGAGGGAGAGAAGAGAGTGATCTGTGGGTCCCAAGGTCAGATACCTTAACTTCCTGGTAGTGTGTTCCAAGGGTCTAACAAGACCCCTGAAGGGAAATGGCTGCATGCTGAACCTAGGAGGATAGGACCATGGACAGTGTCACAGAAAATTCCCACACCTGAGCTAGGTGGGTGTGAAAGAGCCAGAGGCAGAGAAGATGGATATCTTGCAGCAACTGGTGGCTAAGAATCAGCTGTCCCCTCCCATGCCTCAGCACGGCATCAGCTATCCTGGAGCCCATGATGCCATCCTGGGGATGGGGCCAAGGAGGAAGAACAGCTGAGATTAAGTTTTCTTGCAGCTTGGTGAATGGGGGTCCAGAATCAGAAATCAGGAGATAATAGAAAATAAAGTTATACTCCTTACACCAAAACAAAATGAAATAAAAACAGAATCCATAGGTCTGATTTTACAGGTTGCTCTTAGTGATCATCTCTAAAGCCAAAACAGGGGCCGGCCTGGCGGCGTAGAGGTTAAATTTGCGCGCTCCACTTTGGCGGCCCGGGGTTCACAGGTTCAGATCCTGGGTGCGGATCTACGCACTGCTTATCAAGCCATGCTGTGGTGGCGTCCCATATAAAGTAGAGGAAGATGGGCATGGCTATTAGTCCAGGGCCAGTCTTCCTCAGCAAAAAGAGGAGGATTGGCAGCAGATGTTAGATCAGGGCTAATCTTCCTCACACAAAAAAAGTAAAGCCAAACCAAGGCATAGAATCTTCCAAAACACATTTATTCCAGACTAGGAAAGCCAAACAGGCAGGGATGTGGTCTTAGATTATATCTATACATCAGGGAGCAAATCAGGAACTGGGACCAAAATTTTTGCCCATTTGGTGCATTTGGGTTTGTCTTAAGATGATAGGAGAGGTGCTCCCATAACCTCAGTTTGAAATCCTAGAATTGACTTTAAATTCTTCCCCTCCACTCCCCCCCGTCACCATCCTATTTGTCACCAAATCCAGCTGATCTGACTTATTCTCAGTCCTTTCTTCCTAATCCCACTTCACCATAACTTCCTTGCCCGGAGCCTCATTGACTCATTGACTAAACCGTTGCAATGGCCTCTAACCTCCCCCCGCAAAGCACCTTCCCCCCCACCATGTACCCTACAATCTATTAACAGAGTTATCTGCATGAAGCACAAATTTAATCACATTACTTCCTTACTCTAAAATTTTTAATAGCCATAGAATAAAGTTTAAACTTTTGGTATGTTATTTAAAGCCACACATTCCTTCTTTCATCAACAAGCATGTACATAGTGTTACACCTCCACTGTCCAGGACCTGTTTAAATTACTAGGGAAATAGAGACAAATAAGAGAGTTTCTACCCACAAGAAAGTCATAGTCTGGCAGAAAAAAACAACCTCTGGGTTCATGACATCATGTCCTGACGGATGTGTCAAGAGAGGCAGAGGGCGCCAGCCTGGTCTCTCGGCTGGGAGCAGGGACTCTGCAGCTAGCCTGCCTGGGTTTGAACTTGAGTGACCAGGGGGATTTGGGGCAAGTTACCTAACCTCTTTTATCTGTAAAAGGGGGGTGATGATGAGAATAGTATCTACCAGAAAGGCTTGATAAGCGATTAGTGACCTGGCACACTGTGAGCACCATATCAGTGTTTGTTAAATTAACCATCAGTCATCTCCTTTCCTGAACACACCCTGCCTTGTCCCATTTCCGCACCACTGCTCATGCTGTTTCCTTAGTTTGCAATGTTCTCGCTTGCTGAAATGTCACATAGCCTTCAGGCAGTATGCAAATGCTACCATCTCCACCTTGTGCTCCTTACCCTGTCCCCTGGTTGGCGTGAATCTTTTCACTTTGCTCCCAGTAGCACTTGTCGCATTTGACTCTGTGGTGGTTCACACGCATTCTTATGCTCTGTGTCTGCCTCTCCCCTCCACTAGGCTTTCAGTGTCTTGAGAGTCAACACACACGAGGCAGTGGAGAAGCATGGATTTGGAGCCCAAATCCCCTAAATTCAAATATCCGTTTTGCAACTTCCTGGCTGGGTGGAATTCGGCTTAAACTTTCTGAGCCTCATATTCTTCATTTTGGTAAAAGAATAAAAATCCTAATCTTGGACAATTGTGAAGATCAGAAATAATACAGGGAAAGCTCCCAGAGCATAGGTTATTATTTGGGAATCTTCTCCAACTCTGAAATGATACTGAGGTGTCGTAAAAGTGCAAACACCGCTGTGATGATGACCGTCATAAACCGCAGGAAACTCCACGGGGGCTGACAGTTTACAGCTCCCTTGCGTTTCTGATTTTACTCTCACCGGCTGCCCTGGCAGCTCTGTGGGCGAAGGTGGGCCGTCAACAGTCTCAAATCACAAAATCCCGTCACTTTTGCCTCTGTCTCTCTTCCACCCCTCACCCTCAAAATAGCTCTTGATTTTTCCACTTCCTCCTACTCCACTGTCACAGTCTTAGGCCAGATCCTCTTCACCTTATCTTCAGTGGCTAAAGTTGCCTCCCACGGCATTTGTCAGCCTTGGTCCCTCCCTTGGAGTTGGGATAATCTGCTGTGAAGTCTGTCCGTCTGTCAACGCTTGGCCGCTGCTGCTGGTCAGGCCAAAGTGGCGACTCACTCCTTCCAACCTATCCTCTTCACTTCTGACTGACTAATTGTCTTAAAATACCACTTTCATGAGGCCACCTCCCTGCCTAAAAAGCCTTCTGCTGCCACCGCGGCCCCACCTTCTTACATGCCCTTCCTCTGCTCCCCAGAGTAAACCCTTCATTTCTGTGGGGCGGGTTCTCCTGTGGCTCGGCAAAGAGGACACGTATTTGGGTTGGCCTTTCTGTTTATTCTGTTCTCACCACACGCCTTTCTGTAAACTCTCCTCCAAGCCCTGTCTGTCTCCCAGATGCCGTCTTCTCTTTGAAGGTTTCAACGGACACAAAATCCTTTCCTCCAGGGACCTCTACTCTCATGGCACGCACTCCCTCTGTTGTTTGTTTTGAAACATAATTATCTAAACTGTTTATTGAAAAGTGTATGGCCCTTTTCCTATCCCTTAATGTCTTTAGCAGATTCAATAACTTTACAGTCACTTTCAATGATTAAAACTCAGTCTAAAAAAAATTATAAGAAAGATTAAAAAAAACCCTCAAAAATATAGTCTAATCCAGTTTAAAGCTCAAGATGTCCTATCTGGTTCAAAGGTCTTTTCCTATCCCCATCTGCCACCCCTCAGCCAGGCCAGAGCTAAGACCCTGGCTTGGGTGGGAGGCAGGTTGGGGAAGCTGGAGAGAAGGGACAGCAAGAATCACACTCAGACACTGAGAATATTGTCTCTTTCTCTTCAAGATCTAGCTCTCCTACTATTATTACTTCAGTGACCACCTGTCTAGGGGAGGGGTGCAGTGTCCTTGCTCGCACTGAAGTTCGGTGGGTTTCTGTCTGATGCTGGGGCCCTGCTGACATGGTGGTCTCTGCAGGGTCAGTAAATGTGGTTTCTCTGGGATAGTGTTCTCCTTTGCACAGAGGGTCCTCTCAAGAAGGTCCTTCCTAGGACCGTGTCTCCTGATGCCCCAACAGCATTCAGTGTCCCCAGACACCTTTCTGGAGTGGGTGTCCCATTACTTGGCCCCAGCAGGTAACTGAGCAGTTCTGGGGCCCTGATCCTTCCGTGGCACCCCGGGAAGTACTGAGCTGCCCTCCATAGCCTCCTGGGCTGTGAAGACCCAGGGATGGCGCAGGGTGGTTCTGGTCTTTTCCCCAGATACATCACACCATGCCTTCAAAAATCTCTAGACCGGGGGCCGGCCTGGTGGCTCAGCGGTTTAGTTCGCGCTTTGGCAGCCCGGGGTTCGTGGGTTCGGATCCCGGGCGCTGGCCAACTCACTGCTTGTCAGCCATGCTGTGGTGGTGTCCCATATAAAGTAGAAGAAGATGGGCACAGATGTTATCCCAGGGTCAGTCTTCCTCAGCAAAAGAGAGGAGGATTGGCAAAGGATGTTAGCTCAGGGCTGGTCTTCCTCACAAAAAAAAAAAAAAAGAAATCTCTAGACCAGAAACAGGCATCAGTCCACCTACAGCTGTCCTTAACTCTGGGCCATATGGCATGGACTGGGGAAGGAGACCAGGCTCCCTGGTCACGATGAACAATTCTCCCCCCAGACCCCACTCCCACTCCCGAAGTGTCTTGCCAGGAATATTGTAACCTCTGAGCTTCTCTCCCTCCCTTGTCTTCTTATTTAAGCCAGATTGAGTTGGATTTTTGTCACTTGCAATCAAAAGAGTTTCAATATATACAAACCCATATTCACACCATACTCAAAAATAAATTTCAGATAGATTAACTATTTAGCTTAAAGAACAAAAGTATGAAAATATTAGTAGAAAATATAGAATACAATTTATACAATTTTGGGTTGGGACAGACTTTCCTAAAAATTGCACAAAATCCAGTGGCCATAAAGGAAAAGATAGACAAATTTTATCTACATAAAAATTACTTGTGTATGACATAAGATACCATAAACAATGCAATAAAAGCAAACAAACAAATATCAGGCTGCAGAAAACATTTGAAGTATCGCAACATATATGATAGAAAAGGGTTAATATCCCTACTATACAAAAGCTCCTACAAATAAGAAAAAGCTAGGGGCCAGCCCAGTGGTGTAGCAGTTAAGTTCTCACGTTCCACTTCACTGGCCTAGGGTTCCTGGGTTCGGATCCCAAGTGCGGACCTACTCACCGCTCATCAAGCCATGCTGAGGTGGCGTCCCACATAGAAGAACTAGAAGGACCTACAACCAGGATACACAACTATGTACTGGGGCTTTGGGGAGAAAAAAGAAAAAGAGGAAGATTGGCAATAGATGTTAGCTCAGGGTCAATCTTCCTCAAAAAAAAAAAAATTTAAGTTGCTTTATAAAAAAGAAAAGAAAAAGCTAAATAATTTAAATTTAAAGAAGAGCAAGAGCTATGAACAGGTCATCATAGAAACATGCAAATGATTAATAAACTAAAGAGAATCCTCAGATTCATCAGTGGCCTAAGAAATGCAAATTAAAAAGAGAAACACACTTCCTCCTGTCAGATGATTAAACTTTAAAAACATTAATGATGTGGCCACAGAGGGGCAGAGTGAACTCTCACACCTATTGTAGCCTTTTCAGAGGATGATTGAATGGTATCCATTGACATTTTTTTTTTTTTTTTGTGGGGAAGACCAGCCCTGAGCTAACATCCGTCCAATCCTCCTCTTTTTGCTGAGGAGGACCGGCCCTGGGCTAACATCCGTGCTCATCTTCCTCCACTTTATATGGGACGCCGCCACGGCATGGCTGACAGGCAGTGTGTCGGCGGGCGCCCGGGATCCGAACCCGTGAACCCCGGGCTGCCAAGCGCGGACTAAACCGCTGCGCCACCGGGCAGGCCCTCCATTGACATTTAATGTGAACATATCCATTGTCTTGGTAATTCCACTTCTAGAAATCTACCTACAGAAATATTTACATAGGTGCGCAAGGTATGTGAACAAGGAGTGGCAAGCCAAGTGTCAATTGATAGGGAGAGGTTGAATGAGCTGTATTCATTTCATAGGACGCTATGCAGCCGTGAAAAAGAAGGGAGTAAATTTGTTTGTGCCCACGTTGGAGGAAGTCCATGATATAGTGTTGATTTAAAAAGTCAACCTGTGGAACAATGTGTACAGTGTGATTTTATCTGTCTGTCTGTCTGTCCGTCCATCCATCCATCCATTCATCTACCTATCTATTTACCTATCTGTTTATTCATCTGTTGTGAGGGCTCGTATAGCATAAGAGCACAGACTATGGGACCAAAATACCTGGGTTTGAATCCTGGCCCTGACTTACTAGCAGGGTGAACCTGGGTGATTCACATACGCTCTCCATGTCTCAGTACACTCATCTTCACAAGCATTCGTAAGTTAGTATACGTAACGCATTTAGAATAGTCCCTGGCATACAGTGAATGCTATAGAAGTGTTAGCCACAATAATATAATAATTATATGTACCCAGAGTATTGAGTGGCCACCCTGAAGAGCAGGGAGAGATGGGAGTATAATGGAGAGACTCACCTCTTGCTTCACTTTTCTGTATTTTTTAAAATTTTATGAAAGCATGTATTACTTTCACATTTTAAGAAAAGTGAAACAAATCATTCAAAATAAATTGAGTCTGGGGGCTGGCCTGGTGGCATAGCGGTTAAGTTTGTGTGCTCCACTTCCATGGCCTGGGGTTTGCAGGTTCGGATCCTGGGCATGGACCGACGTACCTCTTGTCAAGCCATGCTGTGGCGGCGTCCCATGTAAAGTAGAGGAAGATGGACATGGATGTTAGCCCAGGGCCAGTCTTCCTCAGCAAAAAGAGGAGGATTGGCAGCAGATGTTAGCTCAGGGCTAGTCTTCCTCAAAAAATAAATAAATAAAATAAACGAAAAACAAATTTAGTCTGGAAAGAAAGGGGTCTGTCACTGTGGGATATGTCTGTTTTATAAGAAAAGTGGTCTAGAACGTCCTTCTGAAGGATTTACTTGGGGCCCAGGGTTTGAGCTGCCTCCCTAGGTGAGAGGTCTCCCGTTTCACTGACAAACTTCTCAGGGAGAGTATGACTTTGAAATGAACAGAACACACATGACAACACTTTAGCTTTAGGACATGGAGAATGGCATGTAAGAACTAACCCCAAAGCCGCTGTTAATACTCACAGTTGCAGAGGGGAAAGTAGTCTTGTTTTCCATCTATGCCTTCTGGAGACCCAGTCCAACAGTTCTCAAACTCCTGCCTCCGTTTCCTCTTTTTTTTTTGTGGGGAAGACCAGCCCTGAGCTAACATCCGTCGCCAATCCTCCCCTTTTTGCCGAGGAAGACTGGCCCTGGGCTAACATCCGTGCCCATCTTCCTCCACTTTATATGGGACGCCGCCACGGCATGGCTGACAGGCAGTTCGTCGGTGGGAGCCCGGGATCCGAACTCGCGAACCCCGGGCTGCCAAGCGCGAACTAAACCGCTGCGCCACCGGGCGGCCCCTCCGTTTCCTCTTTAGACAAGCTCCATGGCCCCTGGGGCACCTTGGTTTCCCCACTCGCAGCACCTCCATGTGGACACAGCGGTGTCTCAAGAGTTCCTGTCCTCCCTGGGCCACAGTTTTTCAATTTCCTCTAAGAAACTATGAGGAATTTGGAAAGGGTCAGAATCTTACCTCGCAGGCTTTGTACTGGGCTCCTTAATAAAGGAGGGCAGGGTGAAGAGGAAGAAGATCAACACAGCCAAAAGCAAGAGCCACTGGACAGCCTGGCCCAGACGACTGAGTCTCCACAGGCAGGGCCTCATGGTGGTGGGTCGGGACCTGCAGGAAATTTTCTCATATCCTGGGGCTTAGATGCAGGCAGCAAATAGTTTCACTGCTCGGGTCTCCCGGCCAGGGAGTGCACACCCTTTGTCTTAAGAACGAGCTACTCTGGTGAATGCTGAGTCTGTCAGTGTCTGCCAGAGAAAGGAGGAGCCACCTGCGCTGCTTTATGAAAGCTTACGGGCTGGCGTGGCTGGAAGGAAGAGAAACTCCTTTTGTTCAAACAAGTTCACCTCCCTTTGTCTCTGAAGCCAGTTTCTGAATGTAGAACTTTATGAGAAACATACACGCATTATACAGAACCTCACTCTCATCAGGTTCCAACCCTTGGGGACCCTGGACAAGTGTATGGGCTGGAAGAGCCTTGCGTGGCCTCTGTGCTCAACATGAGTTTTATAAGAAAAATACAGGGAACCCATTTAGGTTTGGGGGCCCCAGCAATCTTTCCCTAAAAGACCATTGTGGAACCATAGACTGGAGCTACGAGAACATCTCATTTCCTTGGTATTTAGAGTATCTGCTCTCAGTCTTGGATGCACATTAGAATCACCTGGGAAGCTTTAAAAATCCTGATGCCCAGGTTGCACCCCAACCAATTAAACCAGAATCTCTGGGGATAGGTGTTTTCCAGGCATGGGTATTTTTTAAGTTCCCTAGGAGATTCTGAGGCCCAGCCAAGTTGAGAACCACTGGTTTACAGACATCCAGGATTGCCACAGTAGTGTTTTTAAATGAACAAAGTTCTGTTATACAGTGTGCTTGTCAGAACCTGAGGCAAAGAACATATACTTTGTGAACTTTCCACAGACTTCTGTGATCTGCTGCCTTCCTACTGTGACCTTGGACGAGTTACTTAACCTTCCTGCCTCACCTACAAATGAGAAGAGCAGAGGCATCTGGCTCATGGGATTATTAGGAAGACAGCGCTGCAGAGTGCCTTGGTCACGGCAGGCACCCGACACGGATTCACCCTGCTGTTCAGCCTTCTCGCCTGAAGTCATGAGCATGACAACAGTGACCGCACATATGCGGGCGTGTTCTAAGCCAACACTGGAATGCTTCATGTGCACTGGTGCACACCTCACAGCCCCTCGAGGAGCTGGCCCTGTTATCAGCTCCATTTTACAGTCGAGGAAATCGCCTCTGCGAGTGAGCAGCCTGCCCAAGATCACGGAGTGAGCCGCTGGCATGGGGACCAGATCCGCCTGACCGAGAGCCTGCATTCTTCCCCGCTGCACAGCGCTGCCTCTGAGAAATCATTAACTCTGCCTTGATATGAAAAACCAAACCAAACACAGACTGTTTGGGGAAAATGTACAACTCAGAGAAAAGATATCAAGATCAATTGTAGAAAACTTAGAAAATTCAGAAGCAGCCCTCCATAAAGTACTGTTCGTTATTAATATTAAAAATGTTGCCTACGCCCACAGGTGTTTCCAAGTAGTTGCGATGGGAAAGGTGCAGCTTGGGAGACTGGGGCCTCGAAGGTTTCGGGACCTGGCCTCGTTGCTCGCTCATGCAGTGTGCATTCCTCTGAATGCACAGCTTCCAGTTCTGTACCCAAGTCCTTGGACTTCACCCAGGGCATGCACCATGAATACTTAAAACACCTTCCCCAGGGACGATGACAAAGGTAAGAGCGTGCTTCTGAGCGACTGCGAGTCATGCAGACAACCGATGGGCTTCCTTCATCCCACACCATACGCTGTACTCATGGCACTGTTTCAGGGAATGGCCTGGGAGCAAGGAGAAAAGTCTCTCTTATACTGATTCAGTCCCTCTCTCTCTCAGCACACCTCACCTGTGAGTGCTCACACACTGACTCTAGAAATATTTTCTGAGTAAACCTGTGTCAAGTCATCACTCTTGGCTTTGAGTTCGCCTGCACTCTTGGCACCAGCAGTCACCCTACACCCTGGTGCCTGTTTGCAACGCCAGGCAAATGCAAAGCACAGTGGGAAGGCATTTTCTTACCCACAGCATTGGTTTCATCTCACCCCATGTTTTGAAGAAGGCACTGGCTGTCAGTGTTCTCTCTGACTCCACAGAGTATGGAGATCTAGCTGAGCTCCTGGTGCAAGCTGAGCTACTGTACACAATCTGCGCCTCTCACCACCTCCGGGCTGAGTTGAGCTTGGAGTTCTTGGAGCCAACTGGTGGGGGCAGGATAATCCAGAGTTCTAGTTTCCTGGTTCTCAGGCTCCAGCCCAGTGCTGCTGTCATGTGTGCCTGGGCAGAATGTGAGATCCAGACAAATACAGGTTTTAGTGGAAACTGACTTTCCAGTAGTTTTCAAACATATCACAACTTTTGCATTTGGTGAGGTCTACTTTCCTCTCCCTTTTAAGCTAAAGCTTTTGACTTTAGTCTTCTTTATATACCAGCCAACAGGATGTGTGAGACCTTACATGCAGAGAAGAGTTGTGAAAAGATAATTTTAGGTAAAATCATGACTGTCACACAGATAGGAAACATGAAAATGTGTTAAAGATTTTATTCTACTCATGAGAGAATCAGGCAGATGTAATAACCGGTTCAAAAGAGAAGCACAGAAGCCCAAATTACTATAGAGTAAGGATTGTTAAAATGAATTGCAAATGGGGACAAAACTGGTTTTTCCACAGGGAGAAGGGAAATCACAGACAGGACAGAATTTGCATGTCTATCAACGACCTATAATTTACAGAGTTGTAAAATAGCTCAAAGACATGGAAGGCTAAAATCAGCAAACCTGAAGGGGTTTCCTCTAGACAATGCACACTTTTCTATTGAAGCACCACAGTTTTTCTAGAGTGTGTGTGCCTTGGAATCACTCTAGGACTGGAATTCTTGAAAAGTGTCAGACATTGGATCCCTTCTGCTGGAAAATACACTTGATGACTTAAAGGAATGCTGGATTAAATGGAAACAGGTTCAACTTTCTAGAAGTCAGCTTGTTGGAGATGGCGGGAAACTGCATTCAATGCCCCCATTACATGTCTTGTCTTCTGTAATTCTATTTTCTGTACCAGGCCCACCTCTAACTTATTTTTCTAACAGGCTAACTGAGATAGAATTTATATACTATACAGTTCACCCACTTAAGTGTACAATTCAATGGAGTTTAGTGTATTTACAGAGTAGTGCAACCATCACCATAATGTAATTTTAAAACATTTTCATCACGCCCATTAGTAGTCACCCCTTCCCTAACTCTCTTCCTTCCCTTCCCGGCTGGAGGCAACCACCAATATACATTCTGTTTCTACAGATTTGCCTATTCTGGACATTTTATGTAAATGAGATCATATCTTTTGTGGTCTTTTGTGATTGGCTTCTATCTCTTAGGATAATGTTTTCAAGGTTCATCCATCTTGTAGCATGGATCAGTGCTTCATTCCTTTTTGTTGCTGAATATTAACATTCCATTGTATGGAGATACTGCGTTTTGTTTTTCCATTCATCAGTTCATGGACATTTAGGTTGTTTCCACTTTTAGGCTATTATGAATAATGCTGCTGTGAACATTCGAGTACTACAAGTTTTTGTGTGGATATATGTATTCATTTCTCTTGGGAAAATACCTAGAAGTGTAACTACTGGGTTGTACGTCAGCTCTGTGTTTAAATTTTGGAGGAACTGCCAAAGTATTTTCCAGAGTGGCTGCCCATTTCACTTTCCCACCAGCAATACCTGAGGGTTTCAATTTCCACATTCTCGCCAAAATTTATTGTCTGTCTTTTCTATTATAACCCCTCTATGTGTGTGTGAACTGGTGTGGCGGTGGTTTTGATTTCTGTTTCCTTGATAGCTAAGGGTGTTGAGCACCTCTTCATGTACTTATTAACCGTTCATAGATTTTCTTTGGAGAAATGTCTAGTCAAATCCTCTGACCACATTTTAATTGATTTGTCTTCTTATTATTGAATTGTTTGTTGTTGATGTCAGAGCAAATAATCCATAACCAATCTATAATTAGAAATTGGGATGAGTTTATTATGAGTCAACCCTGAGGACCACATAGCCCAGGAGAGTCCATTCACAAAGGAACGGAGACTCCAAAGATGTGGGGTGTACAGAGTGGTTATATACTGTCAAAGAGCATGCATCACATATGATAGGAATGTCCCTTTTACAATAGTCACAAGATTGCTTTGCCAGCACAGCGATTCGGTGAACACAGCAGGTCGGTAGTCACAAAGTGGGTGGTCACAAGGTGAACACAAGCAGGTCAGCAATTAATGCTTAGTTTAGGGAGAGATGCTTAAAGTTACATCCTTATCTTTAAGGGCATTGTTCTCTTCTTTGGGACATAGTAAATATTTAAATCAGGTATACAATGCATGCTCAACAGGCCACGTCAGGCCCTTTTGGGAAAACAAGGTCAGGCCAGATTAGTTTTAACCCAAATTGTTTCCTCATAGGCTCCAATATATCCTATTGCTTGTCATTTATTTGTCGTCAGTGCTGTCAGGTCGGTCCTGACTCCTAACACTCCTGTGGACAGCAGAGGAGAACCCTGCCTGGTCTTTCTGTGCCATCTTCTCACCTTCTAGCGCTGTATCAAACAGTGCTCTGCTGCTATTTGTAGGGCTTTCATGGCCAATTTTTTCGGAAGTGGGTGGCCAGGTCCTTCTTCTTAGTCAGTTTAGTCTGGAAGACTCTGCTGAAACCTGTTCACTGCGGGTGAGCCTGCTAGTATCTGAAATACCAATGGCAGAGCTTTCAGCATCATAGAAACATGCAGCCGTCACAGTATGACAACTGACAGACTGACTGGTGGTGTGGTTCCCTGACTGGGGATCGAACCCGGGCCACAGCAGTGAGAGTTCCGAATCTTAACCACTAGACCACCTATTGAGTTGTAGTTTTTTGTATATTCTGGATACAAGTCTCTCATCAGATATATGATTTGCCACTATTTTCTCCCAGTTTGTGAATTGTCTTTTCACTTTCTTCTTCTTCTTCTTCTTCTTTGGCAAGGAAGATGAGCCCTGAGCTAACATCTGCCAATCCTCCTGTCTTTGCTGAGGAAGATTGGCCCTGGGCTAACATCCGTGCTCATCTTCCTCTACTTTATCCGTGGAACGCCTGCCACAGCATGGCTTGATAAGCGGTGTATATGTCCATGCATGGGATCTGAACCTGTGAACCCAGGGCGGCCGAAGCAGAGCATGCAAACTTTACTACCATGCCACCAGGCCATCCCCTCACTTTCTTGATGGTGTCCTTTTTTAGCACAAAGGTTTAAAATTTTTTGTGTGTGTGTGTGAGGAAGACCAGCCCTGAGCTAACATCCGTTGCTAATCCTCCTCTTTTTGCTGAGGAAGACTGGCCCTGAGCTAACATCCATGCCCATCTTCCTCCACTTTATATGGGACACCGCCACAGCATGGCTGACAAACGGTGTGTCGGCGGGCGCCCGGGATCCGAACCCGTGAACCCTGGGCTGCCAAGCGGGAACTAAACCACTGCGCCACTGGGCCAGCCCACGTCTAAAATTTTGATGGAGTCTGATTTATCAATCTCATTTCTCACTTTTGCTTTTGATGTCATATCTAAGAAATCATTGCCTACCCTAAGGTCATTCTCTATTGTTTTTCTATTCTGTATTTCATTTATTTCTACTCTATTTTTTATTCTTTCTTTCTTTCTACTTGCTTTGTTTTAGATTATTCTCCTTTTTTCTAGTTTCCTAAAGTGGAAGGTCAGGTTATTTTTTTGAGACTTTTCTTCTTTTTTAAATATAGCTTTCATATTTTCCTCTAAGCATTCCTTTTGCTATATCCCATAATTGTTGCTTTTCACTTTTACTTATCTCAAAATATTTTCTAATTTTCCCTTGTGACTTCTTTGACACATTGGTTACTTAAGAGTGTTAATTTCCACATATTTATGAATTTCCCAAATGTCTTTCTATTGTTAATTTTTAATTTAATTCCTTATGGTTGGAGAACATAGTTTATATGATTTCAATCCTTCTAAATCTATTGAGGTTTATGACTTAGCATATAGTCTGTTCTAAAAAATGTTCCATGTGCACATAGGAAGAATGTGTATTCTTCCATTGTTGGGTGGAGTGTTCTATAGATGTCTGTTAGGTTGAGTAGGCTTATCATCTTCTCCATCCTTGTTGATTTTCCGCTTCGTAGTGCTATCTGTGATTAAAGTGGGATATGGAAGTTCTCAACTACTATTGTTGAACTGTCCACCTCTCCCTTCAGTTCTATCCGTTTTTGTCTCAAATATTGTGGAGGTCTGTTGTTAGGTGTGTATGTGTTTATAATTGTTATATCTTCTTGATATAATGACCTTTTTATCATTATAAAATGTCCCTCTTTATCTCTAGGACAGTTTTTGTCTGATATTAGTGTGGTGGCTCCAGCTCTCTTATAGTGGCTGTACGCATGTTTTCATCCTTTTATTTTCAAACTATTTGTGTATTTGAATCTAATGTGTGTCTCTTGTAGACAGCATATAGTTAGATCTTGTTTTTTTAATCCAGTTTAATAATCTCTGACTTTTGATTAGGTTATTTAAACCATTCATATTTAATGATATTATTGATATGGTGGATTTATATCTGCTATTTCACTCTTTGGTTTTACTGTGTCTTGTGATTGCTTTGTTCCTCTGTTCCTCCTTTACTACTTCCTTTCATCTTAAGTGGATATTTTCTAACATACCATTTTAATTCCTTTAATGCTTTTAAACTATTTTTTGTTTGTTATTTTTCTAGTGGTTTCTATAGGACTTAAAATTGCTCTACAGCTTAAAATATACATCTTTATGTATTAGAATCTACTTCTTAAGATATATACTAATTTAATCCCAGTAAATGATAGAAACTTTATTCCTATATAGACCCCTTTCCTCCCTCTTTTTGTGATAGTCTTGTGATATATACATTTTATGTCTATATATGTTACAAACGCAACAATACATTGTTATAATTATGGTTTTATAATCTTATGTATTTTAAGAAAGCAAAGGGGAGAAAGAAAGCACAAATATATTTATGGAGTTAAAAAATTTAATCTTATTTATCATTTCTAGTTCTCTTTATTTCTTCTTGTTGATTTGCATTACCATGTGGTATAATTTCCTTTTTTCCAATATAACTTCTTTCTCACTGCCTTCCTTTGTGTTGTTATTGTCAAATATATTAACATTTCTATATGTTATTGGACCAACAATACATTTTATAAATATTGTTCTACACAATTCCTTTTAAATCAGTTAAGAGAAGGAATACGTAAGTAAGCTGTCTTCAGTTATTGTCTACATAATTACCTTTATTGGAGGTCTTGATTTTTCATATGGATTTGAATTACTGTCTGGGGTCATTTCCTCTGCTTGAAGAACTTCTTTTAGTATTTCTTGTAAGGGAAGTCTGCTAGCAAATAATTCTATCAGTTTTTGTTTAATTTGTAATGACTTTATTTTGCCTTCATTTTTGAATGATTAACTTGGCCTCTATAGGATTTTTGGTTGCTATTTTTCTTTCAGCACTTTGTGTATGTTGCCCCATTGCCTTCTGGCCTCCATTGTTCTTGAAGAGAAGTCAGATGTTAATCTTATCGTTATCACTTGTGTCAGATTAGTTGTTTTTCTTTTGATGCTGTCAGGATTTTCTTTATGGCTTTCAACATTTGTCAGTGGTATCTCTGGGTGTGGATCTCTTTGCATTTATCCTACTTGAACTTCGTTGAGCTTTTTGGATGTGTGGATTGGTGTTTTTCATCAAATTTGGGACATTTTCAGGCATTATTTCTTCAAATAGTTTTTCTCTTTGCTCCTTCTGCGTTCTTTCCCATTATGCACATATTGGTGTGCTTAATGGTGTTTCACATTTCTCTGAGGTTCTGTTCATTTTTTCCTTGTTATTTTTTCTTAGTGTTCTTCAGACTGCATAATCTATTGATCCATCTTCATGTTGGCTGATTCGTTCTTCTGTCAACTCCATTCTATTATTGAACCACTCTAGTGAATTTTTTGTTTTGATTATTATACTCTGCAACTCCAGAATTTCCATGTGGCCTTTTAAAAAAAATTTTCCATCTCTTTCTTAACATTCTCTATTTCGTGAGTCATCATTATCATATCTTCCTTTAATTCTTTAAATGCAGTTTCCTTTGGTTTTTAAAACATACTTATAATAGCTACTATGAAGTCTTTGTCAAATGTTTCAACATTTGGGCCCCTTCGAATGCAGTTTCTATTGCGTGATTTTTTTTTCCTGTATGTGAATCACACCTTCCTGTTTCTTTGCATGTCTTATAATTTTTGTTGAAAACTGGACATTTTAGATAATATATTCTAGCAATGTGACATACTGAATTCTCTCCTGCCCTGGGCCTTGTTGTAACTGCTGTTTGTTTGGCGATTTGTTTATTTGTTTAATTTTTAACTAATTCTGTGAAGTCTATTTCCTGGTTTGTGTGCAGAGTGTGCAGCTTCTGATGTCTCTGCTCAAATTTTTCCTTTTCTTTTTTTAAAATCACTTACTGGTCAAAGGTTGTGCTTAAGCCCCCTTAACCAGTTGGATTTTTATTTCTTTCCTGTTGGATGTGTGTGTGGCTTGGAGACTGCTTTCACAGTTCAGGAGTTTACAGTTTTGTTCCATATGCATCCCGGGACCAGTGGCCCAAAAGTTCCCCCTTCTGAGGGGGCGCTGCCTTGGGCATTTACACAGTCTTCCAGACCACCAAGGAGTGGTGTGGTTTTATTTTTAAGTCTGACTCCTTAGGAGTCACCCCTGGGTCAAAGTAGCTGATTGTTCAGCCAGTGTTTGGTCAGAAGTTGTGCTTCAGTCCCTCAAGCCAGTAAGGCTCCTGCCCTTTGCTCATGGCTCTTTGTGGCGTGGGGAATGCTCCCAAATCTGCCCCATGTCCTGCTCTGACTGCTCCTGCATGGACACAGCCTAGCATATAGACACGCCTTCTGGACCCATAGGAAGGAGTGGACTCCTGGGAGGACTCTTCTTGTCTTCTTCTTTCCCTGGTTCTCTCTGTTAAACTTCTGGCTGGTCTGCCATTTTGCTTGTTTCTACTATTATCATGGAGCTACCATCCCTTTTAATTGTTTTCCAAAATGTGATGTCTCTGAAGAACACATAAACCTTCACAGCCTTTGATTTTGAAGACAGGGCAAAGTATGTGGGGGAAGACTTCCTCTAGGGCCTGAACAGTGTTAGTCACAAAAGTGTATGTTGACAATTATGGGTCATTCTGTGCCAGCATTGAGCACCAGATCCAGGTGACATAGGTCTTTAATAAGTTTGTGCTTATATGTGATGTGGGGCCTTCTAAAGTGTGGGGTCCAGGGAAGGGGCTCTTCTTGTCCATGTCTAAAGCTGATACTGTCCTATACTCTTCTTTGGCCAAACTTTTTTTTTTTTTTTTTTTTCTGGCTAGAATGTCTCTGGTTCCTAAAGACACAGTACTTGTCTTTGTAACAGGCTTAATGGACATATCCATTTCTTAGAAGCTTCTCACAGAAACACAAAGGCAAAAATAATGCCATTTGGTAAAAAGAAAAAACATAGAACTTTAATTCATGACTCTTTGGTGTTTAATGAAGGAGTCGATGATTAAGGATGCCCTAGGCAAGGATTCAATATTAAGTTGGCTTTTCAGCCTTTCTTTCGTACAGAACGTTCTACTTCCTGATGGTCATGGTCAGCAGGTGTGCTTGTCTTGGAACACAGTCTGGATCAGACAACCTGTTGAGAGCCCTCTGGGCTGCTATGCGTTCTTCTTTGAGGCTGAAAAAGCCAGGTGGACCCTGACAAACTTATTTGATGACATTTCTTCAGTCTCCGGATACAACTACAGTATTTCTTATTCTCGTAAGACTCCAGTATCAACACAAGAACCCTTGTTCATTTTCTAATATCATAGCTTACCCTTGCCTAGAACATGGGAAGTCATCTACCCTCCCACATTGTTTTGGAGGAATTAGTCTGATGAAAAGGTAGATGTACACCATAGCCCAGTGTCATGGCAACAAGTGCCATCTGAAAGAAATATGACACAAAATCAAAGTTTTTGCGGGTGAATTCGTTTATTTTACATTTGTTGAGAGATTACAACATGCTGCACTCCTGGGGTAGGAACTGTAAAGTGATGTGTGACTGTCTGATAGAAGACATCTGGGGCCACTGGAGGTACACAGGAGGGAGATCTAACCAGAGTGAGTACAAAAAGGTTCCCCAGGCCGTGTTCCCACCATGGCCAGTGAGACCCACAGAATGCTGTGGAACCTTGACATGTAAAAGGCAGCACCAGGAAGGCTGAGGACGAGATTCAGGCAGGAAAACTCTACCCTGGCCACATCTAGCTCAGATTTCCACCAGTACCCAGAGAGGAAGGGTTGAGAATTAATGGCCAAATTGCACTATAGTCCACCTGCAATATTAATAATTGGTATATTGATGGCACCTTTCTGGAGAGGTTTTCCGGGTTGTCAGGAGACTTATTTTTAATTTTGTTTCTCCAATACAGTGCTGCAGACACAGTGATGAGCACACAGACCAAGTCCTGCCCTCACAAGTTGACCTTCTAGAGCAGAGACAGACAAGAATCAATTAAACACAGTGATTGGTGCTGTGAGGAAAAATGAAGGAGGATGAGAGTGTGGTCAGGGACAGCCTCTCTGAGGAGTGACCAGGTGGAAGAAGGAAGCAAGCCACGAGGAATACACAGGCAGAAACAGGGCTAAGCCAAAGAAGAAAATGCAGGGCCTGGAGTCAGCAGCATGCTTAATGCTTTTTAAGATGAATACAAAGGCCAGTGTGGCTGGAGCTGAGCGAACAAGGAGCATGGAGGGGCAGCTAGCTTTGGAGAAACAGCATTAAAAGAAAATCTCCTCCTGACCCAGAAAACCTCTCCACAAAGGTAGAAGAGAAAGGAAACAATTTTATTGTTGAATAAGCATTAAACCAGAATTCAGTGTGCATCACAGGCAAGCCACTGAGAGATTGCAAAGACAGAAGGAACTCTCGCCCTTTTATACAGCCCAGCGGATACAACTCGTTACAAACCTGTTCGTGAGATAAACAACGAGTAGTCCTCAGGCAAGAGGACTTGACAGCACCATTTGTCACACAGAGTCCATCCTAACCTCACCTGGTGGTTGGGTGGCCATCAGTGTTAGCTAATTGGCTTTATCCAAAGGAAAATACACATAGGCTCCTGCATGCCCACAGAGGCTGGGAGACGGGTCACTTACCATCCTTGATGATGACATTTCAAACAGGTGCTTCCCGAGTCCTTGAGAAAGACATTCCGGGTCTGGCAAAAGGATTCTTTAGCTTTAAAAAGATTCACATACATTTCAAAGAGACAAAGAAAGAACTTACAAGTTTTCTAAAGCAAATACTCTTAGAAAAGGAAGGGGGAGTAAAGTGTCTTCCTTTATTTTCAACAGGGGAATTAAGCCTCTTATTTTTTCACTTGTATTTGCCTTTACCCTGGAGAACCAGAGCACGTGGGCCTTGTAAGCCTGGGTGAGAAGTTTTTGTTTATTCTAAGCGTGATAAGAAGCCAGGGGAAGGCTTGAGCTGGAGAGGGTTCTCAGGGCTCAGTCTGGTGCTGAATAGAGATTTGGCCCCCAGGCTTGACCTGACCTCCGCAGGCAGAAAGGAATGTGGAGGCTCTGGAAGGCTGAGAATGGTGCTGATTTCCTTTCACGGTTCGTGCCAAATAGCGAGGCGGGTCTGCTACACACAGCACGGACGGTGATAAGTATGTTTCTTTTCATCGTTTTCCTGGAGCCCTGAATTGCTGTGCGATGAGTATTGTGTGAACATTATAGAACACATCCGTCCCTCTTCTACTTTTCTGGTCTTTTCTCCAGGACAATGTCTCTCAAACATTTCAAACTCCCCCGTAAAAGGTAGAAGTAAAGTAAAGCTTTGGGAAACAAATTCTGAGGAGCTTTCGATGTCAAAAAAAAATCACAAGCACAGTGCAGGAAGAATAAAGAGATGCTAATGAAGACAGAGGCACAGCAAAGTCGGGTTAAGATAGACAGAAACAGGTGCTGTCAGCAAGCACGGGGCAACCCAGCTTCTGACACAGCAAGCAAAGAGGGAGGGCACCACCCACATCAGACCAGAAAAAGGGTTTTTTTCAGGTTTTCCACCTGGGTCCTTTGTGCCCACATTGTCCTTTATGTAGCCACTTGCCAGTAGAATACTCCATTTAAACAAACAGGACTCTGAAAAGAAGCAAACTAATTACATCCAGTTTCTTTCATGCTTGTGGCATAGAATCATGACTAGATTTAGACACCGATGGCGCTCTGAAAGTTTTCTCTCCCGCTTCAAGGCCAGAGCTAATTCCCATTTGTTGAGATCAACCTGCTTGCCCGAATTCAAGCACCACTTGGGTTTGTCATTGTTGCTCGTGTTCGTGTTTTGGCCATTTGTTGTTATTAGTTTTGGAGCACCGAGTAAGAACTTAATTGGACCTTTCCTCTACATCTAAAGGAAGATTTGCTCTTAAGCTGTAGCATGGCCTTGGCTCTCAGAAACGCACATGTAACTCCACATCATACATGGATCTTTACAAGGGAGACCTTTTTCGCCTAACTGCACAATTGCTACCAATAAAGGCAATTGTTTGCCAAACCATATAATAAAAGTGACCTTCGAGTGTCTTTGGGAATGAAAGTCTTTTGACCCTTGGGCAGTCCTCCCTCTCCTCGGGGTGGGAAAGCTGTTTCTCTGCAGCTCCTGGCTCTAACTGGGCATCAGTGGGTCTTACAGCAAGCAGGCTCCCTCTGCCAGCAATGCAGAATGTATTTCATCTGCCTCTCTGTCTCCCTCATTATACCGTGCCACTATTTAGCTGTATACCTTTGAGCAAATCATTCATTAATGGTTATAATAATAATAGTTCACAAGGGCACCAACTTTGTTCTAAGCACTTACATATATTGTCTTATTCCTTATAACAACTCAATGAAGTTGGTAGTTAAAAATCCCCATTTTACAGATAAAGTGAGGCACACAGTAACTTGCCCATGACCACTCAGCTAGGAAGTAGCACAGACAGGATTTGAACCTAGGGAGTCCAGGCACCTGCACCATTACCCTATATGGCCACAGGGCTCAGCTGACCCTTAGTGTCATCATCTGTAATGTGAGCTGGTTGACCAGATGCCCTCTTAGGCCCCAACTAGCCCTGCAAGTGTCTGTGGTGCTCAGTGGCTCACTCCTTTGAAATGTAGAGAAGGAATGTTCTATATTAGCTCTGTTCATCCCCCAGAACTTACGCCAGCATACAAGTTCAGAAACCACTACAGGCAGGAGAAACCAAGTGGGACTCATACTCACGGACAAGGCATTCATGGAGCTCTACTGTGTCTGACAGTCAGTGTCTTGTCCTATATCATCATTCTTATACTAGATGAAGATCTTGTGTCAGATAGGCCCCCTAAGCTTCTGGAATCAACCGGTTCTTGGGTTGTTTAATGAAACCAAAGTAAGTTAACCCCTTTTACACCCCAACTAGAGTTGACATCTGTCCTCTG
Source organism: Tapirus indicus (assembly GCA_031878705.1). Taxonomy (NCBI): domain Eukaryota; kingdom Metazoa; phylum Chordata; class Mammalia; order Perissodactyla; family Tapiridae; genus Tapirus; species Tapirus indicus. Next base: position 55,362,121 of record CM062932.1, read on the forward strand.
CACTCACATGTACCCTGCCAAGATTTGATCAATTATGTTTATTACACGTCTTATTTGTTTCTCCTTCTATTGTACAGTGAATTCTTTGAGCCCAGGGACCGTAACTCATGTGTATGTGCATCCCCTAGCACACTTGCTCTTGCATAGTAGCATTTAGTAAATGTGTAGTAAATCAGTTGAATGAAAACAAAACAAACACGTGGTAATAGCAGATACTCATTTTTCACCCCGGATGCCAAGATTTGGTGTGAGCAAAGAGACACTCAGCCTAGTCGAGGAAAAGGGCTTAGGGAGAGAATGAACTAAAGCTCTCTGTGCATGTTAGTTACCTTAGACACCCAAAACTTCCTACAGGATGGAAATACCATGTGAGTTACATGCAGTAATATGGTCATTCCATGCATCTGATCTTCCCTAGGATTCTTTTCATGTTACACTAAACTTTCTTATCCTCAGACCCTTAACAAGGACTCATGAGGAGAGAAAGGGCAAGTAAGGGTCTTTTATCTGACATTCTTGTACATAAGATAAGGCCTTTAGGAGGATGTCTACAAAAGAGGAGAAGGGACCCCTTCCTGCATCCCGTTTGAGCCATGCCTAATAAGAAGAAAGTACTATTTCTCTAGACTCCCCAAAATATCAACATATTTTTGCTAATATTTGAGTTTTTACTAACCTTCCCAAGGCTCAATTTCAAAAATGAGACCCTCAAACAGACTTGTCTGCTGAAAATGGAAAAACTGGACTTCCTCCAAAGGGTCTAAGTAGGAGATACCTTCCTGCCCAAACCAGTGAGCGATGGCAGTTGAAAGAAGGAGGAGGGACACTAGCTTCAGGGTGTGGTCACAATCCAGCTTCTTTGTTCATATGCTAAGATGTCGAGTAGGATTTTCCATGTTGTTCCAGAACTATGGCTAAGACCCAAAGCTGGGGACAGGTGATACCAAGTGGGATAGGGGTAAGAATGCCAACCAGACCACCTGTAGGAAGGGGCCCTGACACCCCCACTTGCTGAGCCACAGCACCTGCAGGCCTGCCTTGGTGCTGCCACCAGCATGGATCTTCTTGGGGCAGGAGCTCTTGAACTTGACTTACGTTCCCTAGAGTTCGGGGTGCATGCGTGTGAACAAAGAGAATGTTCACAGTAGAATGGCTCCTATTTCCAGTCTAGAGATTTCTGAAAGCAGTATACCCACTAGAGTGGCCCATGCCAGTGGGGTTTGAAAACACTGTGTGGACCTGAGAACAAGGATGAGCACCCATGCCAATCTCCCACAACCCTTGGAAGACGAGAAAAGCCTCAGCATTTCCTGAGTTTCCATAGGAAGAAGAACAAAGGTCAGAGGAGGGGCAGGACCCACGAGCTGTCCAGGTGGCCTCCAGACCCAAGCAGTGGGGTTCTCCACCTGGAGATTGGGAAGTGGACTGCTGGTGGGGCCAGGGGAGAATAGGCTGTCCTTTCTGAGGGGACTCAGTGATGGAAGGGACCAGGGGGAAGCACACCATCTATGCAGACTACTCTATCGTGGGACACCAGTAGTAGTAGATAGAACTAAACCCAGCCAGACATGGGGCTCTCTCTGTCTCAGACACACAACCAGTTAAATTAAAAGATCTCTATCCCTTACCCCCACCTCAACCCTTTTCATGTCCATGTCCTTTTCCTGCTCTCCACACCAGGGAAGCTAGCAAGCTAAGCCTCGAAAAGAGAGGAGGTATTACAGAAGCAGGCCATGCCCACCCCCAACTCTCCCCATTCTCCCAGCAGCCAGGGTCAGCACCGCAGCTTGTGCTGGGAAGAGGAGGTGACCAAATTCTGAGTCAGATATGCAAGAGGAATTTAAAACAGAACTAGCCTGAGTTTCAGCGGCCTACGGTGGCTGAACTTGCCCAAGATATTGCTAAGGGAGTTGGCATAGGATGGTTGAAGGCAGTGCTTAGAAAATGAGAAACTGAGTTAAGGCTCAGTGAAGCAGGGGCACGTAGATTCTTGCCTGGACTAGAGTCCCCCTCTCCTTTGATGCCCCAATCTCCTCCTCTCTGATACTTGCAGTTCTGTCCTGAGACAGCCCTGGAGCATTTTCTACTACCCTTCCATTTGGAAGACTTAGAAGCCAAGTGTGCACCACAAGGTTAGGCACACCTCTTCTTGCTGTTTTACTTCAGACTTCTGTTTCCTGGGATTTGTGGCCCCAGGGACTGGTAGGGATCCAGGACCCAGGATTGCACATCACTTAAGAAGCTTGTTCTTTTAGAGAATTTGCAAGAATAAGAGGGAGGATTGCTGATGGTAAGAGCAGGCATTCCCGTGAGTCAGGAACCCTTCTGACCACAGCGGGAAGGACTCTGCCAGAACAGTTGCCTCCAGGGATGAGCAGGTGTGCTGGACGGCCGGGGGACAGAGCCCGTCCTCTGTGGCGCTGTGTATTTACTGTTTAATTATAATCAGAGCTCCGTTTTGCTCAGTCACCTTATGTTTATACAGGTATTCTGACATTTCCCAGACAGCCTCCTGCCGTTCCAGTTCTGTGTTTGCATTTCCAGTGACTATAGTAAATCAGTAATGTTAGATAAGAGAAAACAAATAAACCTCCCAAGCCATAAAATAAAATAAATAAAGTTTGTCATAAAAAATCAGACGGAAAACAACTTAGGGATTATACTGTGTGAGTCAGACTCCAAGCTATTGCAGTAGACAAGGTCCACACATCCCCCTGATTTTCCTACTCAGAACAACTGGTCCACAAAGGCCAGCCTGAGACTGCCATCCCCCCAGGGGAGGGGTCTCGAGTACAGCCGGAAAGCGGCCCTGCTCCAGCCCGTTCCACTCACATCTTGTCCCAGTCAACAGCAGCGGCATCAGAGTCCAGTTCTCGCTAAATATCATTTCCCACTTAAAGGAACCAGGGATCTTTGAGAAATGGCGGGTTAAGATTGGGAACAGGAAATGTACAGATGAGTTTGACATCCTGTTACACCAGAAAGCAAGGAAGCTGTCAAAGACTAATCACGTTAGAAGTTCACAGAATCAACTAAATAACTGGCCTGTCCCTTTCAAAAATGTCAAGGTTGTGAAAGACAAAGAGACTAAGGAGCCGTTCCAGGTTAAGGGAGACAAAAGAGATAAGACAACTAGAAGCGATGCTCAGTCCTGGATGGGATCCTGGAATAGAATTTTTTTTAATAAAAGACATTGTTGGGACAACTAGCAAAGTATGAATAAGGTCATAGATTAAATAATAGAATTGTGTCAGTGTTAATTTTCTGATATTGATCATTGTTCATGATTATTTGAGTATGTCCTTGTTCTTAGGAATATACACACTCGTGCATACAGGTGAAGGATCATCATGTGTGCAACTCGCTTTCAAATGGTTGAAAAGTTATATGTATGAGAGAGAAAATGACTAAGCCAATGTGGTGAAGTGCTAACTGGGGAATCCGGATAGAGGGTACACCCGAGTTCTTTGTACTGTTCTTGCAACTGTTCCATAAGCCTAACATTATCTCAAAATTTAAAAATTACCAAAGGAAAAAAAAGCTCATAGGAGCCAATATAAAATGTTCCCTTTCCTATAAAACTCTATTTTAGGGAAACCACAGAGCTGATAGGGAAGTTCTTTATAGAATTCCAGCAATAAGTGCAGGGGGAATAATAGAATTAGGAAAGCACCGTTTTAGCAGCCCCGAAGGCAATGATCATCAATGAATGCTAGAGCCATGAGGTGGAGGTGAAGGTCATGGAGGGGTCAGGCTGACATCACCTGACTCCACTAATGTGGAACTACTAACGTGCTTCTCACTGAGAAGCACCACTGTGGAGCCCCAAACAATGCACTTGAATGTGGTTGAGCCTTTAGAGTAAACTACCAGTTCACAGGAAATGCAGGGTATAGCGGAACAGGAAAAACCACCCCCTGAGGACACCATCAGCCACATCCAGAAGGTGGAATATTCTGTAAGACATACGAGTGATCTGGTTTCTCTATCAAATCAGTGTCATTTAAAAAAAAAAAGGGGGAGAGAAGACTGTTACTCAGAGGCACAAGACTAATTGCAACGTGTGGCTCTTGTTTGGATTCTGATTTGAACAAACCAGCTAATTTAAACAATCAGGGATTAGATGATACTAAGGAATTATTAATTTTATTGAGAGTGACAATGACACAGGATTATGTTTTTTTCAAATGCTTTTATTAAAGATGCTTATTGATGTGTTTATCGGTGAAATGACGTAATGTCTGGGTTTAGCTTAAAAAGGCTGGCAAGGGGTGAGGATAGGAAATGAAATAAAGTTGGCAAACCATGGGTCATCGCTGAAGCAGAGTGATGAGTATGTAGGCTTTTATTACATGATTTCCTCTACATTTGTGTATGTTTGAAATTTTCCATATAAAAGCCTTTAAATCAATTCCTACAATTCTATTACCAAATCCTGTAACTTGTTCATATAAAACAACAAATAAAGAAAATAAAAAACCCATAATGAAAAATTTGGAAAAGCTGGATGAACCCTGGATAGAAGCTTCAAGCATTACACTCAAGTCTCAATAACAGTTTCAACGGAAGTAGGAAAATTTAAGTTCTACTAAATTTTGTTTGCATGATAAAAATTTATTCTTCAGCGTTGATCATCTGTTTGCCAGAGAATGATTTTCAGTGTTTGCCGGCACCAGGACAGGGTTTCTTTTATTTATTTACTTATTTTTGCTGAGGAAGACCAGCCCTGGGCTAACATCCTCGCCCCTCTTCCTCTACTTTGTATGGGACGCTGCCACAGCATGGCTGACACACAATGGGTCAGTCCATGCCTGGGATCCGAACCTGTGAACCCCGGGCTGCCGGAAGCGGAGTGTGTGAACTTAATCGGCCAGCCCAGGACGGGGTGTCTTCTCCTCACTCTCTTCTCTTCTCTCCACTCCCCTTCCTGGGGAAGGGGAAAAAAAAGATAGAGACTGTCTTAGAGGCAGTCACATCATAAGAGACAGACAAAAAGCAAGAGGATGGCACGTTTGTCCTAGACACGTTTCACACGGAGGAGTCAGGTGGATTTAAAGCTCACCTAGGGGTCTCCCTGAAAACCACACCCGTAGAACACGGTGAGAGTGCAGTGCCTCACCGTTGGGCTGCCCAGATCCTCTTTCAGGATGAGGCATTCCTTCCTCCAGCTGCTGTGGATTTAGCAGCTAAAGCATTCTCTGGAAGTTTCCCTCTGCCCAAGGGCACAGCCTTGCCCAAGGTTACGGCTCCCTCCTTAGGAGCAGCCTGGGTTCAATGACTGGTCCTGGAGGAGTTTCAAAGATCTGGTCCTCTCTCCTCTGGGATAACTCTGAAGGCCATCCCAGCTTTGAATGGGATGGGCTCCCTGTGGGATGGGCTGAGGCCTCTGTTGTATCTACATAGAAGCTCAACTTCTCCCTCTGCCCGGTTCCGCTTCCTTCACTTCCTTACCAGTGTTGTTCCTAAGTGCACTCCCCAACAAATCTGTCCCACAGATCGCCATGTCAGGGTCCATTTCTAGGAACTCAAGCAGAAGCAGTTAGGTATCAGGAGTGGTCCTAAGAAACAGACTCTAAAGTGGGATTGGGAGCTGGATCACCTGCTGACAACGAGGACCCCATCACTAATTCTAGTACAATACTGATAGCCCAAAGTGGTTAAAACTTTCACTTGTGGTGAACTGGGATGGGCTACCGGTGGCCCAGGCTACTGTGTCCAGGGACCTCCAACGGGAGGATCACTTTATACCTTACTCATCGGCCAGTGTGGGGTGGAGGAATCAAAGCACATTCCAAAGAGCCGGAGAGAGCACAGAATACACTTGAAATTTGTTTATTTTAATGATGAAATAAGACCATTACATTCTCATAGTAAAAAATTTAAACACTAGGGGCCGCCCGGTGGCGCAGCGGTTTAGTCCGCGCTTGGCAGCCCGGGGTTCGCGAGTTTGGATCCCGAGCGCCCGCCCGTGCACTGCTCGTCAGCCACGCCGTGGCGGCGTCCCATATAAAGTGGAGGAAGATGGGCACGGATGTTAGCCCAGGGCCAGTCTTCCTCAGCAAAAAGGGGAGGATTGGCAACAGATGTTAGCTCAGGGCTGGTCTTCCCCCCCCCACACACACACAAAAATTTAAACACTAAATATAAAGCTGAAGCTCTTCTCAGCAACCATATCAATCCCAACTGTTAGTAGGATGGTGTGTATCCCTCTCTCTACCGAACTCTATGGGTAGTATTTCTGAGGGGTGTAACATAAATGAGATTTTTCCTTGCAGGTACGTAGAACAGCTTCCTTCCTTTTAACTGCTGCATAATATCCCATAGACCCAGGCTGTTTCTACTCTCCCCAGATGCTGCTGTGCATACATCCATGCGCTCCTCAGTATCTCTCTAGGGTAGATATCAAGGAGCGGGATTATTGCACCATAGTGTATCTTGTCTAAATTTTAATAAATTTTACCAAATTACTCGACCAATTTATATTTCCACCAGTAGAATGAAAAAATATTGTTTTCCTAATACCTTTGCAAAATGTGCAAGCTTTAAATATTTTGCCACTCTGAAGGTTTAAAAGAAGCAAAAGGATTATGGCTTTCATTTACATTTCTCTGATTGCTCGTGAGTTTGAGCATCTTTTCACGTGTTTATTGGCCATTTGCACTTGCTTCTATGAATTTTCATAAACTTTTCATGTTCTTTTCTTTTTTTAAGAAATATTACTTTGCAATTTAAAATAGAGAATAGAACATCCAGATACATAATATCCAGAATTATTTTGTGTGTAATTTTTTTATTGTGGTAAAATATGCATAACATAAAATTGACTATTTTAACCATTTTAAGTATATTATTATGTATGTGTACTTCAGGGTATTGATATGTATTATGAATGAGTGTATTAGCCAAGTGGCATTGCGTATCTTCACATTGTTGTGCAACCATTGTCCTCATCCATCTCTAGAATTTTTTCATCTCCTAAACAGAAATTCTTTACTCATTAAACAATAACTCCCCTGCACCCAGCCCCTGGCAACCACCATTCAACATTCTGTCTCTACGAAGTTGACTTCTAGGTACCTCATAAAAGTGGAATCATACAATCTTTGTCCTTTTGTGTCTGGCTTTTTCACTTAGCAGAATGTCCTCAAGGTTCATCCATGTTGTAGCGTGTGTCAGAATTTCCTTCCTTTTTAAGGCTGAATAATATCCCTTTGTATGGATACATAGCATTTTGTTTATCCATTCATCCGTAGATGGATGTTAGGGTTGTTCCCACCTTTTGGCTATTGTGAGTACTGCTGCTGTGAGCATGGGTGTACAAACATCTGCCTGAGTCCCTGCTTTCAATTCTTTTGAGTATATACCCAGAGGTGGAATTGCTGGATCATATGGTAACTCTATGTTTAACTTTTTGAGGGAACAGCCATACTGTTTTCCATAGTGTCTGCACCATTTTCCATTCCCACCAGCAGTGAACAAGAGTTCCAGTTTCTCCGTATTCTCACCAACACTTGTTTTCTGTTTTTTTGGATAATAGCCATCCTAATGGGTGTGAGGTGGTAATACCCAAAATTTTATTTATTTATATATTTATTTGTTGGAATCATAATATATTTTGCTTATTATATTATTCAAGTATTCACTTTATTAAATACTCTTCAGTACAATTTAATGACCATAGATATATGTTAACTTATTTAATTCACTAACATAAATTATTTAACTTATTTAACTAATTTCCTATTCTTGGATATTTGGAGTGTATCTAATTATTTTTGCTGTTTTAAATATAATCCATGTAAAACTAAGTGGATAGGTATCCCAAGCTAAGATTTTAAAGAAACATCATTCCAGCATTTAAGAAGATTCAAAGCAAAAGAGGAAGAGGATGAGAAGAAAGAAGAGAAAGGAAGAGAAGAGAGAGAGAATAAAGAAAAGTAAATCTTTGCTGTCTCAAGATAGACCCAAAGGGAGATTACATTAATAAGACATAGCAAAACTTCTCAAAATCCTCTCTTCTCCCTCTTTCTCTCAATATCTCATACACAGGACAACTCTTTGACAACTCTCTCCCAACTACCCCCTTTTCTCCTTCCTTCCTTTTTCGGTTGTCTCTTCCTCCCCCCATCCCAAACATTCTGTGAAATTCTTCTCAGTTTCCTATCAATGTCTGCCTTTTTCAATGTAAATTATTTTAAAGCTGTATTTCATTTTCTCCAGGACCCAGTCCCCTCATTTTACTGACTCAGCAGCAAAGCATTCTTCTTGCCTTGTGGGAGAGAGGAAAGTTGTGAAAACTCGTACTTACTATATTTTTTCCTATTATATAAAAAACCTATGTGAACAAACTTATAGATAGATATATCTTTTTTCCCCTACATGTGACTGTTTCCTTAGGCTAAATATCTAGAAGAAAAAGCCTAGGTCAAAGAAAGTGAACATGTCTGAGGCTGTTAATACACGTTGTTGCCAAACTGACCTCCAGGAATGTACCAATTTACAGTCCTTTCAGCAGTACATGAGAATATCTGCTTCCACACCCTCCAGCATTATTAGGGTTTTTTTTTTTTTAATTTTTATTTATTTTTTTTCAGTATTTATTTTTTATTGCAGTAACATTGGTTTATAACATTGTATAAATTTCAGGTGCACATCATTATACTTCTATTTCCGCATAGATAACATCGTGTTCACCACCCAAATACTAATTACAATCCATCACCACATACATGTGCCTAATCATTCCTTTTGCCCTCCTCCCTCCCCACTTCCCCTCTGGTAACCACCAATCCAATCTCTGTCTCTGTGTGTTTGTTTGTTGTTATTTTTATCTTCTACTTATGAGTGACATCATACAGTTTTTGACCTTCTCCCTCTGACTCATTTCACTTAGCATAATACCCTCAGTGTCCATCCATGTTGTCACAAATGGCTGGATTTCATCGCTTCTCATGGCTGAGTAGTATTCCATTGTGTATATATACCACATCTTCTTTGTCCATTCATCCCTTGATGGGCACTTAGGTGGCTTCCGAGTCTTGGCTATTGAGAACAATGATGCAATGAACACAGGGATGTATGTATCTTTACATATTGGTGTTTTTGTGTTCTTTGGGTAAATACCCAGCAGTGGAATAGCTGGACCGTATGGTAGTTCTAGTCTTAATTTTTTGAGGAATCTCCATACTGTTTTCCATTGTGGCTGCACCAGTCTGCACTCCCACCAGCAGTGTATGAGAGTTCCCTTCTCTCCACATCCTCTCCAACACTTGTTGTTTCCTGTCTTGTTAATTATGGCCATTCTGATGGGCATGAGGTGATATTGTAGTTTTGATATGTATTTCCCTGATAGTTAATGATGTTGAGCATCTTTTCATGTGCCTGGTGGCCGTCTGTATATCTTCTTTGGAGAAATGTCTGTTTGGGTCTTTTGCCCATTTTTTAATTGGGTTGTCAGTTTTTTTGTTGTTGAGATGTATGAGTTCTTTATATATTTTGGAGATTAACGCCTCATCAGATATATGGTTTGCAAATATCTTCCCCCAATTGTTAGGTTGTCTTTTCATTTTGTTGATGGTTTCCTTTGCTGTGCAGAAGCTTTTTAGTTTGATGTAGTCCCATTTGTTTATTTGTTCTATTGTTTCCCTTGCCTGGTCAGACGCGGTACTTGAAAATATGTTGCTAAGACCAGTGTCGAAGAGCGTACTCTCTGTTTTCTTCTAGAAGTTTCATGGTTTCAGGTCTCACATTCAAGTCTTTAATCCATTTTGAGTTAATTTTTGTGTATGGTGTAAGATAATGATCTACTTTCATTTTTTTGCATGTGGTTGTCCAGTTTTCCCAACACCATTTGTTGAAGAGACTTTCCTTTCTCCATTGTATGTTCTTGGCCCCCTTGTCGAAAATTAGCTGTCCGTAGACGTGTGGGTTACCCAACATTTTAAAATGTCCCTATTTTGTCATTTTTGCTTCAGCTACATATGCATTTTATAGAAACAAACAAACCTTATAGTTTAAGTTGAAATCTTCTATTCCCTTTCCTAATTACATTCTTCTCCCTTCTCCCAGAAGCACTCTCTATCATAAATGTGCTTTTATCCAGTCCATATTTTTGTACTTTTAGTACATGCATGTGTGTCTCAGTCAGTCTTCCCCAGACAGCAGAGCTTGAGATAGGACTTGGGTGCAGGAAGTGTCCCTAGGAAGCAGGAGTGAAGAAGTAGAGACTGAGACACTGAGACAGGGAAGGAGGAAAAGCCAGTGAAGTAGTTGGTTACTCTGTGGACAATGGGGCTCATCTCTGCTGAGGACCATGCAGGACGGGCCGCAAGGATGGCAGGTGGGGCATTATCCAAGACCCCTGTATCCCAGTGGCTGAAGGTTGCCCTTGCACTTCCAGATTGCCCTAAGGGCTGAGTCCAAAGAGAGAAGAATGTGGAAGGTGCTTGAGGAGGTGTCTGAACACAACGATGTTACTGGGGCAGACGGCAGGCAGGGTGCTAACAAAGGGTCCTGGGCCCAGAGTGTCAGTGAGGCCAACGGCAAGGTTTGGGTGCTGGAAGCATCACTATTCTCCCAGGACCAGTTCTGGTTCTCCAGCCCTCCTGGGAATTTAAGCTCTCAATTTCCTTTAAGTATATTCTCCTTCCTCCCATATCCTCCTGAATTGGTTTCTATTACTAGTATGAGCTCTGATCAATACAGTGTGTAAATGAAAAACAATAATTTCAATGTTTGTAGAAATGATTTCCTTTGACCCCATCTTTGGTGTCTGATATCTATATTATTTGTGGAAAACGAGGCAAGAAAAGTCTCATTCTAGCTTCCTGTTACATTCGGTTGCATGCTCATTTCCCCTATGTGAGATTCCCTGTTTGTTTTTAATGGGGTCTCTTTTTGCAGTATGGGCTTGTGGGTGGGGAGGGAGGAGTCAGAAGCAATAGGTGGCTATACAGCATGCCTTCTTGGGGAGGGGAGCTTGAGGCTTTGGGGCTGGTCCAGAGGGGTGTGAAGTGTGCAGGAGCCACCGAGCTGACCAGTCCTGCAGTTCTCTAACAAGTCACCCTGCTGGTCAGCCCAGAGGGGTCCATGCTCCAGGGACCCAACACCCCCCCTGGAGGGAGCTGTCATCTGCAGTACACTGGGCTGTGGTTCCCTTCTTCATCCCAGCCTCTCAAGGCTCCTTAGGGCAGAGGCAGTTTAGCTAAGAGCCCCACCCCAGCTTTGCAGCCAGCCTGAGTGGATTTGAATGCCTCCTGCGACTTATTCACCTGCACCATTGGGCTGGTTAGCCTCTTGTGGGGGATCAGAATTTGCCACCTCAAGATGTGTCTCTCTCTACCTTGCTCTGAAGGACATTTGACCTACCCCCCTGCCAACTGTCTAAAGGAATTTGGGATAGGCCCAAGGGCAGGCCTCACCTTGGAAGACTCTGGGTATCGATAAACCAGGAGGGTCTTTGCTACATCCATTCTTATCAAAGTTCTGTGTACCAAACATTTACATTTGTAAGGGAAATCTCCAGTTGTAAAGATATCTCCTCCTCTGTAGGGGGAAGAGAGGTGGATGACCTTATCTCTAGAAACTGGTCAGTGTGGAAGGAGAGGCCTTAAATCTGCATAATAACTTTATTGTGCTTTTCTTGTAATCCCGCGTGGCTGACACTCCCAACCACCCGCCAAAATCCTCGTTTGTCTATATAAGAGGAGACTCTCCACCATTTTGTAGAGAGACACTCCCTGGTCTCTCCCGTGTACATGTTTTATAAAGCTTTGTTTGATTTCCTCCTGCCATTCGGCCTCATGTCAATTTAATTTGTAGCCCAGCCAGAAAGGACCCAGAGCGGGTAGAGAATGCTCTTTCTCCCCATCACTCTCTATGCCTCAAATTTTCTTATCTATAAAATGCAAATAATAATCATGGAGGATGCTTTGATGTGCCACCCAGATTCCCCATCAAGAATGAAGGATTTCCCTCCCCCTGCCCCCACTGTCAGTCCCTATAGGGGAGCTGCTTCACTGGAGAGAGCGGCCCCTTCCCCTGGCAGCCAGCTTCCAACGACTGATGGACAAGGTGGTATTACAGCGTGGTCCTCATACCCCATGGGCTCTGAAGGGCTATCCCATCCTCAAAACTCCCCACTGGGTCTGCTGTGGCCTCTAGTAAGACTGTATCGCAGATGACTTCTCCCTGGGCCCAGTCCTGCCCCGTTCCCTTTCTCCCACAGGTGTTGGCCCCAGGAGCACCCCCTAATGAACCTCTTGCGTGTCCATCTAGACTTCAGAGTCGGCTTCCTGGGGACCCAATCTGCCAAGTACCACTTTTCTCATAAAGTCTAAATTGCATAGAACATAAAGTTCTTATTACAGAGCCAGGCACTAGCATATAATAAACATTAGTTATGCTTTTACACACCCAAGACATGTCTTTTTTTTCTCATGTTTACAGATTAAAAAGAAAACCCTCTCAAAAGACCAAAAGGGCAAGTGCAATATGTGCTTATATTGCCATTTTGACTGGAGTGCCGCAAAAGCAAAAACAATATATAATTTTATTGTGGTATAATTCACATACCCTATAATTCATCTATTTAAAGCATACAATTCAAAGCCCTTAGTAAATTCACATAGTGCAAATATCATCACAATTTTAGAACGCTTTCATCACTTCCCCAGAATACCCTGTACCTATCAGCAGTTACTCTTCTTTCCCCCCGCCCAACCCTCAGGTCTAGGCAACCACTAATCTACTTTCTGTGTCTATAAATTTGTCTACTCAGGACATTTCATATAAATGAAATGATACAATATGTGGTCTTTTGTGTCTGGCTTTTTTCACATAGCTAATATATTCAAGGTTCATCCATGCTGTGGCATGTAACTGCTTCATTCCTTCTTATTGCTGAATAATATTCCTTTATATGGATATACCACATTTTATTTACTCATTTATCAGTTGATGGACATTTGGGTTGTTTCCACCTTTTAGCTATTATGAATAATGCTGCTATGAACATTCATGTATAAGTTTTTCTGTGGACATTTTTTGTTTTTAGCTTTATTGACATATAACATTGTATAAATTTAAGGTGTACAAAGCGCAGATTTGATACACTTATATATTTCAAAATGATTACCCCCATGGCCTTAGCTAACACCTCCATCATGTCACATAATTACCATTTCTTTTTTGTGGTGACTGTGGACACGTTTTCATTTCACTTGGATAGACACTCGGGAGTAGAATTGCTGAGTCATATAACAATTCTTTGTTTAATCTTTGGAGGAACTGCCACCGCTTTCCAAAGCAGCTGCAGCATTTTACATTCCCGCCGAGAGCGTGTAAGGGTTCCAACTTCCCCACATCCTCACCAACACTTGTTATTTCTGTCTTTTTTATTTCTGTGAAATGGTGTCTCATTGTGGTTTTGATTTGCATTTCATTTGCATGTTGAGCGTCTTTTCATGTGCTTATTGGCCATTTGTATATCTTCACAGAAATGTCTATTCAGACTCTTTGCTCATTTTAAAATTGGGTTATCTTCAACATTTTTTAAGTCTCGTTTTCTTCTTCTATACAAGGAGAATGTATGCCCTTCAGAGAGTTGTTATGAAGATTCATGAGAGAACACTGGCAAGGTACATGGTGCTCTAACTTACCATGAGCTTCCAAAACTTAGCAAACCTTCATTTCACCTTGCCTTGAAGGTGGAAACAAGTTGAGTTCATTCTCATTACATTATCTAGCTTAATGCTGTGCATGAAGACAGGCTCAATAAATGCCTGAAAGTATAAATGTGCCAATTCACAGCACTCAGTATTCAAATTTGAATCCTACTTGCTTTTGCCCCCTAGCTCCCATTTCTTTTGTTGAACCGTCCTTCCTGGAACAATTTTCTTAATTTTATTCCTTTTGCCAGCTGCCTCTACACTGAAATTTAACTTGCAGTATCATTGAAGCTGATTACGAGAGAACCAGACACCACCTAACACAGTTCTGAGGTGAATGTGACAAACTTTTGAAGGAGCTAAATGACTGACAGCCTGTCAATATAACCTGTCCCCATTTGGAGAGCTCAACAAAATGTATTTAAGGTACTTAAAGGAGAGAGAAAAGGGAGGTTTTCAAAAAACCCTGATTGCAGACTGACAGAGTTATTTAACATAGTTCAGTAACCCCTGATGACCCAGCCTGGTCTGAGGCACGGCCCCCGCTTTCGTTCGTAGAGGACTCAGGCCATTTTCAGGCCCAGAGATTCGAGGTTGGTGGGAACCCTTCCAGGGGTGTGGAGCCTCCAGTGGGCCGGATTTGGGTGCTGGAAGGGAAACGGTTTGATCACTCAGGCCAAGTGGTGAGTCCAACTTAATTTCACACTTGCTCAGCGGCGCTTTGGTAAATAAACCCCAGCTTGAGTGCCTGGGGCATAACGTGAAAGGGCAAGCACAGGTGTGGGAAGATGAGACTCATTTAGACTAGCACCTTCTTGAAAAGTCAGCCCAATAGCAAAGGCACCACGGGGAGAAATGGGTGCGGGCTGTTGCGGATCTGCTGGATTCTGCCATGGGCGCGGGGATACCGGGGAATGTGATAAACAAGGGGTGTGAGTGTGTGTGGTGGATTCAGCTGCAGGGCAGTGGTCTGAGACCCGCTCTGGGGCAGGCCTGGGGAGTGTTGGGGGGAAGGTGGACATGGTGGGCTCCTGGGGTGTAGGACCGGCTGGAATGCATCTTCATATCGTGGGGTCTAGCACGGTGAACTGCCTGGGGGCTGCCCGAGCTTCCTGGGCCTGTCGCGATGGGGAACTAGGAGCCGGTCCCCGGCGGGACAGCTCGCCAGGCCGCACCCCGACGCGGCGGGGCACCTAGTGCGGGGACGGATCTCCTGACTTCAGCCGAGACGGGGCGGCGGCCCGGCCGGGCTCGGCTCGGGCTCTGAGGCAGCCCCGCCCGCGTCCGGGGAGACGGGGACCCCAGGCCCCAACAGCCCGCAACCCCGGCAGCGGAGACGGGGCCTCGTGTGAACGGGACGGACCAGCCCGCGCTCCTCATTGGACAAAGGCTCTTGTCAATCACTGAGGAAACGCGCCTGGACGCGACCGGATATCTGGGGCTTCCTATCAATCAGTCAAGATCTCCGCCTTCGCCGTAGATTGGCAGATGCTCGAGCCACTGAGACGCCGCGAAGGAATACAGGCCCTGGGAAGTGATTGGTCCAATGTGCGGGCGGGTGGTCTTTTTCCTGTGCCTGGTTCCTCATAATATAGAGAGTGGAGGATTAATTAACGCGAAAATGAAATTGTGTCATATATGACGGTCTTTTTTGTTCAGTTAGCATTTTGGTTTTCACTAAGGCTCCTGAATTTGGTAGGCTTTTCCTGGAATTACCTAGGTTCTCTGGACTACTTAATAAAGCACCTCCCTTCTCCATGCAGGGTCAGTTCAGGGCTGAACAGCGACGGGCGCTGAGCCTGAAATGATCGCCGAGATAATCGGTGCCCTGTTTGGTGAATTAAAGCTAGGATTAAATAAAAGGTAGTCAATGGAAAACAGGAAAGGGAAAAAAATGCAAGGAGCCCCTAAACGTTTGAATGGATGCTCGATCTTTTTCATAGTAAGAAGAATGCAAATTAAAACTTGACTGAACATTTCTGACCTATCAGATTGTCAAAAATCCAAAAATTTGACAAGGTACTCAGTTAAGGACGTTGCAGAAACTGGCTGTCTCATATGTTACTGGTGGAGTGCAAATTGGTATACCAACCCCCTTCTCCCCTGGGGGTAGGATGGGGAAGCAATAAATGACAAAATAACATGTGCATTTACCTTTGACCCAGCAATTCATTTCTAGGAATCTACTCTGAAAATACACTCCACACATGGGAAACAACATGTGCACGAAGTTTTATTCATGGTGGTATTATGTGAATTAGCAAAAGATAGGAAACAATGTAAATGGTCATCAGTAGAGGAATGGCTGAATACACTATAGCCCAGCAGGCTTTGTGGCATTAAGGGAGGAAGCCAGCGGTATTTTCTGTGGTGTGATCTCCACAGGCATTGTAGATAGGCTGCTTCTTGTTGTTAGTGCCATTGAGTGGATGCTGACTCCTAATGACCCTGTGTACAGCAGAGCAGAATCCTGCCCACCCTTTTTGGGCCATCCTCTCACCTTCCAGTGCTAGGTCAGACCATGTTCAGAGGGTTTTCAAGGCCAATTTTTTTGGAAGTGAGTGGGCATGTCCTTCTGCCTAGTCTGTCTTAGCCTGGAAGCTCTGCTGAAACCTGTCCACCATGGGGGAGCCTGCTAGTATTAGAAATACCTATGACATAACTTTCAGCATCACAGCAACACGCACCTGCCAGTATGACAACTGACAGATGGGTGGTGTGCTGGTGAGAGCGCTGAATCTTAACCACTAGACCACCAGGGCTGGCTATATAGGCTAGTACCTTTAGCAAAAAGAAATGCTGAAAGGAAAAACCACAAGTAATAAAAATAGGGGCCGCCCAGTGGCACAGCGGTTTAGTCTGCGCTTGGCAGCCCGGGGTTCGTGGGTTCGGATCCTGGGCGCCCGCCGACCCACTGCCTGTCAGCCATGCCGAGGCGGCGTCCCATATAAAGTAGAGGAAGATGGGCATGGATGTTAGCCCAGGGCCAGTCTTCCTCAGCAAAAAGGGGAGGATTGGAACAGATGTTAGCTCAGGGCTGGTCTTCCCCACAAAAAAAAAAAAAAAAAAAAAAAAAGTAATAAAAGTAGTAACTCAAAGGGGTAGATGAGGTGGTGGTGAAGAATCTGGTGAAAGCCTTAGGGGGGTAGAAATAGAATAAAAGTAAAGTGATAGTAATAATAGTAGAAGAAAACAAAAGACAACAAAACAAAACAAAAATCTGTGACAATGGGAATTTTCCAAGCTTGGCCATTGTTCTCCTGGGAACCCAGAATCCTGAAAGTACAGGTGAGCTTGACTGGGTGAGCCTTAAGTTATTTATAATGAAGGCCATGCTGTAGATGGGGCTAACGATTTCTGGCACCCTGCCCCTCTAGGTATCCCTTGAGGCTGTGAGGAGGGGAGAAAGGAAACGACTTTTGTCTGCTTCAAGGTAGTATAAACCTCCTCTCCTATACTGAAAAGTAGAGACAGGACATGGATCCCAGATAGTGAGGATGATGGGGCCCAATGATGACTGTGGGTCTCTCCATGCCCAGTCAACCCTGCAGACGTGGCTCAGAGAGAGGCAGAGCCTGATCCTACATAGATGACGCTGTGGCCTTCAGAAGGCATGAGGCCTGGTCTGCCTAGACCTAGCCATGCTTACACTTGAAATCTTCTAGGCTCAGAGAGCTGCCCAGAAGATAAACCTGGGCTTTGTCTAACTATGAGTATGGGTAGATCCTTTGGACAAGTGTATTTTCTTATAGTCAAATTGGGAAGAACAAAGCAACCTCAAAGTGATTTGTTCTTAGGAAAACTATTACATTTGCAGATTTGAAAAAACTGAAAACAAGTACAAATCATCCAAAGGGGGAGGGGCAGAGCTGTGTGCACAGGGAGTTCTCGGCAAGTCTGCCCCCAGCTGTAGGCACTCTTAAAGCTGCTTAGATTGCACGTATCCTTCAACATGGCCACTGGAAAAGGTGACTACCTTCAGGACAGGAAGTGAGACAGCTGATTTTGTCCAGATGATGGCGGTTACAAGGGACACTTTGAGAGAAGGAGGCCCTGAAGTTTCTAGCAAGAAGAATTCAGTAAATAAAAATGAACCATTTGTGGTCATGGTTTTTACCCCATTGCAGGTGTGTGATGTGTGTGATGGGTGACAAGCCACGGCTGTTTGTGTTACGTAGGCAGGCCAGCCTGCGAGCAGGGCTCCTGAGTAGATTAGTGACAGGAGCGCAGGGGGAGGGACTGAGAGGCTTTGAGACCGATTCTCATTGCTGGGCAGACACTCTGAGCACCTGAAAGTCTCTCATCTCTCAACCCCCAGCCCTGAGTGGAGAGAGTTCCATTCAGGTTGGCTTCTCTGGGCCCCTGTGGCTCTGGGCCCTGCGAGGCAGTGACACACAGGTGGTGTCCCGCCAGGGCCTGCCTTGGAGAAGCCTTCCCTCTCTGTTTCTCTCTCCCCTACCTTACGCTTTTCAGGGGCCTTAAAGGGTGTTGATCTTTCTTCCTCTCCACCCTGTGAACCGACAGGTGTTTCCTGTCGGTTTCAGCTTGGGTGGATGTTATCTTTTGGTTGTGTGTTAATTTCTTGCCATCAGCTCCAGGAAACTTCTAAGAACAGGTTCCGAATCTGCAGGAACGTTTTTTCAAGGTACTTTGATTTTCCTGACCAGTAGCAATACTGATGTCTGGTGGGACATATGGGTGTCAGTTTGAAATGGGTTTTGTTTTAAGAGGACTCTTCTGGCCACAAAATAGACTCAAGGGGGTCCCAGTGAGGCAGATGAGGTGACACTAATGCTATAAACAGAAGCCGGTGCTTATCTGGAAACGGCGTCAGAGCCACCCTAATGTTGCAATGAGCCGGCAGTGCTTCTGCGGCATCAGAGGCCGGTGTGGAACCTGGGCTACAGAATCACCACGCGGGACGAGGAGCGTCGAGTATGCCAGGCGCTTTGTACACGGGCTTCCAAGTCCCCACCAGGTCACATAGCGGTCCTGGTGTCTACCCAATACCCATCCCTCCTGCCCCTCCCACATAGAGCCCGGTGAGGTCCAGTTACCCCCTCTTCTGGATGGCCATGTGTTCTGGGGATGCTGACTGAAGCTCCAAGCACCTCAGCCAGCCACAGTGGTCCCATCTCCTTGCTAATGATTGGCCGAGGCATGGACACATGACATATTCTGTCCAATAGGGACCTGAAAGGAGGTTGGAGGCGTGCATCTGAACTGGTTCCCTCACTCCCGGAGACGCAGCAAGAGATGGCCCTTTTCATGCATCTGGACGTGACACCTGAACTCCTGCAGCCACCTTGCAGCCACGAGAGCTAGTCTGCGACATAAGCCTGCAATGGGAGGGAGACCGAGCTAAAATTGCAGCTCAGGTCCCGACCCTTCTGGGCCTGAGCCATTCTGCCTTCCGACTCTCCGCGTGACCCCGCCCTCCTCTTGCTTAAGATAGTTGAGTTGGGGTTTTCTTTTCTCTGCAGTTGGAACATCTTAGCTGATCCAAGTATACAAAAGTTCCTTCAGCTGACCTTTCCCATAGCCATGAGAATTGTCACTCAACCGCCCAGGAGTCATTGCTGTTTGGTATAATCAGAGAAGGACTCGAGGAAGAAGAGGAAAGGGAAATAAAGTGTAGGCAGGGCAGGGCAGTGCAAGCTCTGTGGTGCAGCTCGGGGAGATAGCCCTGCCCGCTGACGTGCACTTAGGGGACAGAGAGAGAAAACGACGCAAGGGGTCCCTGGGACCTGAAAAAGGGAACAGACAATTCTTAAATCATAAAAATTTTAAAGAGCCATGACAAAAAAAATTTTTTTTAAAAGAAAAAAAGCACTGACATTGGATATAACGGCAGACACACAGAGCAGACCCTCCTGCTGTGCAGATTGTCAGCAAAGAAGCAAAAGGAATTACAATGTCAAACAGGGGAGGGGGCCAGAAAGTTCTAGCAAGCAAGAGATGATGAAAGAAAGTTAACTGTACTCCCCATGATAATTATCAACTTGAGGTGCATAAAATGCCACTGCTTCTTTTAATTTAGTGTGTTGACTTAGTTTTATTTCAGCAAATAAAAAGTATTTATAAGAACTTCATAGGTTCTCTCTTTAGCATACCCTCCCTAACTCGGTTTGCTATGAACTCTTCTGCCAAAGGGCTGGTCAGAAACAGGATCTGTGCAGCATGGAGGAACCCCTTACTTCCATCATCATGCGTTCACTGACACACAGACACTTATTCTCTCCTAAGGTGTCACACTGTCCTGTGCACTCACTTTGGCATTTTATTGAATGCTGTGTGGTGAGGTTCTCTTTCCTGCACACGTCCCTGTCTTCTCTAAAGGATTTTAATCTCCCTAAAGGTAGGGATCGTGTCGCATATTTTATTTTGTCTATCAACAGTGTCTAGCAAGGTTCTAGATGCATTGTAAGCACTCATATAAATCTTAATGATACGTAAAGTAAGTCTCATACTTAAATGAGAGAAACTCTCAGAGGGTCTTAACTCTGATACCATTGTTTTGTTCCAGAATGGAAGGTGTGTTAAGTTAGACTTTTGCTAAAAGAATGCTCCCCTACTGCTTGCTTGCATACAGTTACAGAAGCTTCCAGAAATCCTTCTAAGGCAGAGTGAGAGCGTAGTGTTATTAGACCGGACACTCAGGCAGCAGGATCTGATCTGCATCGTCCCTGCAGCACCCCTGAATCCTTTCCACACCATGTGCTGGGGGGCTGAGCCTTCCAGTTGCCCTCCCAGGCTGCCCTGGCTCTGCATGGAAGGTTTAATCTGGATCAGAAGACAGCCTCACAGGGTTACCTATGTGACAGCTGGACCCTCACCAGCAGGCAGAAGCCAAAGGATCTTCTCCTCTGAAGACAACAGTTCTGAGTCTTGTAAAATGATATATAAATTGCAAGAACTGAGCAAATCCATGTAGACTACACATCTACATCTATGTATATCAGATACAATGAAGCCTACAAATGTCTGAAAGGAGCAGGGGCTTGGGTCATGGGTCAGGGCAGAGTCACGGTGCAGCAGTCGGGACGTCTTGCTGGGCAGCGGTGGCAGCCGACATGTCGTAGAGCCTCAGCTGCTCCTGCACGTCGCCATCGGACATCTCGCCAAAAGTCTCCTTGTTCTCCTTCATGAGCTTGAAGATGGCCGCCAGCTGTTCCTTCTGAACTCTGTCGAGAAGAAAGGATAAAGAGGAAGAAGGTGCTCCCAGCCCAAAGTAGAGAGAGAGACCGTGGGCGTCCGGCGAGCCTGGGACACTCCTCTCTCCTGTATTACTGCATTTGCTTTCCAGAATAAGGAGAAAGTTAAACTAAAATGAAACCCATGCAAAACACAGGAGCTGGTTTGGTCTCACAAACTCAACTCGAGGGTTCTAAAGACTGAGGTTCTAAGTCTTGGGTTTACCCTGGAGATTTGGGACCCCCAGTTATCACTCAGGTTCTCGGTGCTTCAGTTTCCCCTTGGGCCCCCTTTTAAGGTTGACCGTGCATCTCACAGTGAGGTGTGAGGAAGAGGAGGTGTTCCATTCAGGGGCTGGAGATCCTATGAAGAAATATGTTAGAAACAGCCTTGGTTTAGAGGGACGAGCAACAGTGGAGGAAGGAAAAACATTGTTGGCTGGGAAACGGGAGCATACAGATGTGTACGCAGCATGCTTGGCCAAGGGGCAAGGGTGGGCATAGGGTTTCGCTGCCCAGAGGAAGGGGCACCTTTTTCTAATTTGTACAAAGACACCTTATGGCCGGCAGGGGCCCTGCCCCTCTTACGAGGGAACAGGCCTGGCTGGAGATCAGCTTTATCATTACCACACACAAGCTGGGCAGCTGGGGGTGAAGTTCTGTTATCTTTATGAGGCTCAGGCACGCCATCTGACCAGCAAAGGACAACTCTCATGAGAGCAAACATGCAAGCGAGGGGTGAAACGGCTGCGGAAACCAAGGGACAGTTTGGTCTTGTTTGTTCCGCTCTGGCGTGCTGTGCTGTGACATGGCCGGGCGCCCCCGCTGGCACCATCTCACTATTCTGGTTTTAGGCTCCTGCCGTTCCTCCCTCCACACCACACCAGCTGCTCGGCCTGGGCCACCTTCAGAGGCTGTAAACCAAAGGGCAGGGTGGACCTCTCAGCCCCTCCCTGCAGTGGGCTCTGCTGTAGTCGCTGCAGGTCCAGCAGAGCAGCCTCCAGCCACAGTGACCCTGCAGGGCACAGCACTGCCTGCCAGGCTAGCACCCCAACACTGCCGGGTGTGTGGGGGGGTCTCAATGTCTGGTCTTACACTTATCCTAACACATTCTTTCTACACTACCCCCTATCTCCCACCCAGCAGGTGGTTTTCTGCCTAGAGCAGCATCTAGAAGCCGAAATACCAAAGTTCCAAATCCCAGCTTCTCTCCATCACCCTGGGACAGTTATTTCTGCAGTCCGTTTTCCTGTCTGGAGGAGAAGGAGCCCACGATAACTACTCTGCACCCTACTGCCCGAAGAAAGTACTGTGAATTGAAAGGGTGTATGTTGAGCCCCTTGGGAAGAACCACCATCCAGATGTACGTGTGGGCACCCCCGAGGGAACACAGATTCTCTCCTGTGCTTTTGATGTCTATGGCGCTTGGTCATTTTTAACAGGATGGATGTATGACTTCGTACTCTGCTGGAGAGTAACAGGCATCAAAACGAGAGCGAGCTCACATTTTAATGGGTTGAAAGGAGATTGTTTTTAAAAAAACAAAGCAAAACTGAAAAAACACAGTAATCAAGATCATCTACTCAAAGTTTATTGGACTGAACAAAGGCTGATATGCAGATCCCAGCCATCAGGAGCACGTGAGGCTGGGAGCCTACAAGCCACGTTCAGAAAGTTTCCAGACGAACTTGGATAACTAGCCTGGAGGGAGTCACCTACTTATTGTATCACTAAGATCCCAGCCTGGATGAGGGCATTACTGTTGCTGTGTGGGGACACCTGCGCTCGCCGAACGCACCTATGGGTCACGTGGCTCGGGGTGGCTGTTGCTTCGCTGCCGGCCCTGCCCTAGGTCCCTGAACCTAAGGTATTAGGCCCAGAGGAGAAGGTGACTGGGAATGAACTGCCCTAGGGGTTGACTTTGAACATTTCCTGGCCTTCCATTAAATGGAAAAAATTTTTCTATAAACTTACTGCTTAAAAAAAATGTTTTAACCAACAATATCTAAAAACTGCAGATTAGTTTGGTATAGTATAAATATTGTCAAATATAAAATTCCAAGGAAGGAATCTGGGACTGATCTGGTTATCTGGTGAGGTTCTAACTCATCTACGAATCCTTCTAGGAAAAGGCATAGTCAAGAAATCTATTTTAAGCTAACACTATTATTATTGCTTCTGCCAAAGCAAAGGCGAGATTTGGCTGAGCTGGTAAGAACGTCGGTGAAAAGGCCTCTTAGCAACGCGAGGGCTGGATTCAAGCCTCCTCTAAGTGAAAGACAAGGACCACGGTAATCGATAGCTGGCACTGGTCCTTTGCTGCCCAGTCATCAATATGGCGTCTCTCCCCCAACACCCGAGCCAGCCAGAGAGAGGGGGGAGTGAGCCCCGAGGGAAAAGAGGGCAGTCGGCCGTCCCTGACCCAGCCCGTGAGCACACGCAGCTCTACCTCACTTGCCCATCACACCTCACAGTCTTTCATGGTTTGGTTTCAGTGAAGGAAAAAGCAGGAGGGCTGGAATGGAACTACACTGATTTTAAAATGATGAAGTTGCTGACATTGGTGGTACCTCAGGTGTGAAGGGTGTGTGGGGAGCAGGGTTGAGTGACAAGAAAAATCGAAGTCCAGGACGTGAGATCAAACTTGTAAAACCCTTCAGCTTAATAAAGCAATCCACACAACAGAGAGGGACACCCTACACTGGGGGAGCCGAGGCCATTCCCGGCGTCCTCCCAGCCAAGGGCAAAGTCCTGATGAGGATCTATGTCCTGGCAGACTTATGTAGGCAAGATGCACCCCAGAGTCTGCACGGCTCTTCTCTGGGGGGTTTCCATTTAACTCGCAAGCTTTTAAGATGCCCAAAGGAAAAGCCTTGGGAGGAGGCTAAGGATAACTTCATTATTCTTCAGTTCTGTAAAGAGAAATAGGGAGAAAAGAGAATTTACTTCACTCATGCCAACTCACAAGTACCGTGGGAGAGGAAAGGGGGCCACGAGGATGAGGAAGGAGAATGTTTGGAATCGCAGAAGCCGGGCTGGACGCCGCTGTCAGCCACACAAGGGGCAGCGTGCCTCTCATCACCCGCAGCAGGGAAGTCCATTCCACCAAGCTGGCCGTGACCCCGCACGGGACCTCCGCAGCCCACCGCCCCTGCTCCCGGGCTGCGAGGATTTAGGTGGGCAGGCCGGTACTACACTTAGGTAGTTAGGAAGGTCAGATACTGGATACTTCTGGTCTTGGGCTGTGTGGCTGCTCTGGGATGGCCCTGTCACCCTAGATTATTTCCTATTTCCGCTGGCTGGGTTTCCTCCCCTCTGGCACTCTAGGAAGCATGCTCCCCCAGATCAGGCCAACAGGGTGCCCACCTTTTCTAAATGACACACAGAAGCACGCAGCCACGCTGAGAGAACCAAGGGATTTGATTTTGTCCCTCTGGCGCCCTCTGCTGGAGGTCAGAGTCAGTGAGAATTTCTGGAAATTCTGGCAGATGGTTCATGACTCAGGCGGCAGAAGCCAGGAGAATACCCTACAGCCAGGGTTCCTCCACCTCCTCTCACCCTTGCCCATTATGCCATATAAAACACCTTCCACTAGAGTCGTGTCCACTTCCAGAAATGTCAGGACAGTCCCACAGACCTTCAGAACAGAGTGGGTGCTGGGGTCCCAGGTCCTGATCCATCAGAGCCAGCCTGATCTACAACCTGGGTTCCACTTTTCCTCTAGAGCAGAAGGTGGGAAGAACGGATGGTGGACAAGGAGAGGAGTGGACAGTGGTGCTTTTTCTTTTTCCTGCCGAGGTAGAAGCCAGCCAGGCTCACCACCTTCACCTGTTCTGGGGATGAGGGAGATGGCATCTTGCTGGGGGGAGCAGTCACCAGCCTGCAAGCCCACTGTCCCAGCTACACTCTGAGGATGTGGCACCTCCCAGAGAAGCTGTGGTGGGAACCCAGAGACACTGCCAGCCAGGCAGAGGCAATGCCGTGGACTCCCATGAGCCCAGGCCCCAGGGGAGACCCAGGAGGAAGTGGGCAGACAGTGACAAAGCACGGTCTTTCTTAAGCACCAGCTGCCTCTGGATTTACAAACCTTACCACTTTCAGCCCCTTGGGCAGAAGGCCTCTGATCCACGAGCAGGTCCGAGGATGGGAATGCCCGATTAAACACGCGGAGGAACGAATTTGGGGTCTCTTGCTTTCAGTCCTGCTTCCTATGGGCCACGCCCTGGAAACTTGTAAACTGAGGCTTCTGGGGAGTGCTGGATCATGTGACCACTAAATATTTAGGCTCTTGATACTGCTGCATTGGTTGAGTTAATAAATTCAAAGTCAGGGACTTGCAGCTTTTATTTGTTAACCAGTTGGAAACTGAACTAGACCCTGAGTGCCGGGAGAGGAATTAGAAACAGGCAGAGTTGGTTGGGAAGAATTTGACAGGTGAAGAAGAGAGCACAATTGTCATGAGCCTGTGCTTTTAGTGGTTTGACAGTAATATACATGTTATTTTTCATACTGACGATTCTAGGGCTGTTTCCTGGACTCAGCTGGGACCAGAACTGTCTTACACCCATCAGCTCTGCTGGTCCCCATGGGAACTATCATGCTGTAGATGAAGTGACAAAGCCCAACTTGCCAGCCTCTGCAACCCCAAGCATCACCATGTGAAGAACACAAGCAAGAGGAATGGGCATCCAGGGGCCCCACGCGGTGCCACGTGGGCTGACCACATGCAGGGGCAGGAAGGAGCAAGCAGATGTCACAGGCAGACATGTCAGATGCCACGGGGAGCATGCTGGGCAGGGGCAGCAATGAAAATGAACATGAACTCCAGCCCCACCCTCTGAGCACCGTGTTCAAGGGCCATGAAGTCCGCCAGTCCCTCCTCAACTCGGGGCACACCAGTGATAACCAGAGCCTGCAGATGAGGAGGTGAGAACCCCTCCTTTACCCCGGGAGCAGCACTCAGGCAGTCTCGACCCCACAAAATAGTGAAGTGTGAATCAGTGATCTGGACACCCCCAAAGACCGTCGTGAGCAATGCAGAGTCCGCTGTCTGAACATAATGGAGAAGGGACTTTCCCCCCACATTCCCGAGGTCCCAGCTCTGAACCCAGTGACAGTGGCAGTCTGACCCCCAGCCCAAGGCCTGGCATCCAGTCCACTAACTGGTCTTTCCTCATCTGACGGTCCCTCACGTCCACAGTGCACGTCTACCTGAGCACGCAGACCAAGGCCAGGGTCCTGGCCACAGCCTCTGTCCACAGGGACCTTTGCGGGACCACAGGCGTGTCAAGCCCTCTCTAACCTTAAACCAGGGGCTGAAAACTTTTTCTGTAAAGGGCCAGATACTCTGTGGTCCGTGAGTCTCTGTTGCAGCTGCTCAGCTGGCCACTGCAGTGTGAAAGCAGCCACAGACACAGGGAAATGACTGAGCACAGCTGTGTTTCTATCACACTGGACTTACAGAAACCCGTGCTCTGATCATTAAAACCTGCCTGGCCCACAACTTGGGGCACAGGGTTTCTGCCTAGACTGTTCTATAAGCTGCGTCACCTTTGTAGGAAGGACTAAAGCTGCAGGGGTGACACCATGTGCGTTTCCTTAGCCCCTGTGGTCCCGGGGACGACAGTTCTCCCCCAGCCTCACAAGGGGGCGCTAGCCCCCTACCAGCTGGCCCATTAGGCCCACCAGGGACTTGCATTAACTCGGCCTCCAAGAACCTCTCAGCCCTGGGAAAGGGGCCTGTTTACCCAGTGATCTCTGCGCTGGAGGAGAATGAGTTGGCTCCGTGCACAGAAGTGTGTTAATTGGTTATGAAGGCGGTGGAGGAGGGGAGGTTTAGACCACATCAGTCATGTTGGGGGTACATCAACAGACAGGATGAGGGAAGCACCACTAGTCTAAGAAGTCAATCTCCTTACCAAAAGGATTTGCAAGAGTATTTGTGGCTCAGGACTTAAGGAACTTGCTACAGGGAAGTGAGGTCAGAGGTCAGCTCAATCCTGAAATATAAAGGCAGCAAACCGGGTCACACCCAGAGGCAGCATTGTCAGCACGGAGGAGTGGGGACCTGCCACCCCTCTGCCCCCAGGTGAAGAGCCTTCTGGGCCAGATTTGGAAGAACTGGTGACAACTCCAGGAGGGGAAGCGAGGATTATTGTGGGCCAAGCGGCTTCTGACTTTTGAGGGATACTGGTGGCTTGGTTAAGTGGTAATGAAAGGGTGGCTGAGTTTTGCATTCAGGAATAAGCCCTCCATTCCTCTCTGACCCTAGAACACCAGCTTATCAGCTTATGCTAACAAGTTGGGGGAGAGCCCCACAAGCCCCCTTGGATTGCCCGGGCTCAGCAACCGGAAACCAGCACGGCTCCCATTTAGACTTTCATTTGAACCAAAGGACTCCAGGCTACAGGCCGGCTGTGAGTGCAGGAGATGGCCGAGCTCGGGGTGGCCTGTCCTTAGCTGTTCCGCTGCCTCCAGAGTGTTCCCTAGCCACGCTGGCGGGATGGAGTGGAGAGGAAGTGCGCAGGGAAGCCCATGGGTGTGCAGTGGGTGTCCGGGGTGTGGGAACAGCCCAATTCTAAACAGGAGCAGCTGTCAGCTGCAACTGCCTCAGCGCTCCCTGGAGCAGCACAGAGAAGTGACGGCCAGCGCTGGGCGGGGGCTGCCGAGCTGGTGAGCATGAAGGGTCCTGCTCTGTCCTGAAGTGATCGATGGGTTTGTCATGAGCTCTACGTGCTAGTGAACAGCGGCATCTGCTCCAACTCTCCCTGGCATCTCGCTTTTTCCTTTTTGGTGGGAGGAGGGTGGGGGATGCAAGGGATGGGCCCAGCAGGCTGCTCTCCCCCATCCCCAGCTCCTCCCAAAGGGACTGTCTCCAGGGGGAAATTGAGCATGGCTGAATACTGCCAGGACAGGAAAGAACCCTAAAAGGAAATAGAAGAGAGGGTTGGAGGGGCGTAGCTTGAGGGAAGCCCGGCCCCTCTCCGGGCTCCTGAATGAAGGGGTAAGACAGTCAGGGCTGACTGGAGCCTCAGAGCAGAAAGCTGAGCAGTCCCCAGAGGAAGGGGAGGCGCCTACCTCTGTTCCTCTTCCAGCTCCTCTTTGGTCATCATCTTCTTGTACTGGTTTCCCCGCAGCTTCCCGGGGCTGTATTGAAAGGAGAAGGCCTCTCCTCCTGCAGAGAGGAGACCCAGTAAGAGATTTGGGTGCTGGACCCCTCACAAATTCAGAGTCCCCTTCCCCTTTGTTAGTTTCAAAAGAACCATCTCAGTCAGGGAGGGCCCCCTTTTCAAAGAGGGGCAGAGGGCCCCGCGCACACCCAGTGCCAGCTGGGGTACTGCCCCAGCCTTGGAGAGGACTGGATTCTCATGACATTTCCTTCTCATCCCTGCCTGCACCTGGCAGGTCCTCCTCCCATAGCCTTTCCATGAAATCCTGCAGCAACTTAGGACCTCGAAACGGGAACACATAGACAAAATGAGACAGCCAGAGAGAAACTAGTGCCCCCCTCCTCGTACAATATGGCTCCATCCACCAAATGAGGGCTCCCTCCCAAGACCAGGCTGAGTGGTCCACAGAGCTGTCTGCCCGCCCCTCTCCAGCAAAGGCTCTCGCCAAGCCACTGTCTGCAAGGCTTTTCTCCCCTCATCACTGCTGTGCTAATTACACAGTCAGACGGAGTGAGCTTATCTCTGGGAAGCAAGCTGTGTCCAGGCGCTGGGTTCCCTGCCTCTCCTTGGGTCCTGGGGTGGAGGGCGGCACAGGGACCCCAGACCCTCCTGCTGAGGCCCTCCGGTCTCCCGGGCTTGGAGATGCATGTCCTGCAGTCCAGGAGTGTCATGTAGGCCAGGCATGGAGAGGCCAAAGCTGCCTTTGAACAAAGGGCTGTTCTCAAGGCCCAATGAGGGCACACCAGGGGGTTTGGACAGAGGAAGGCAGAGACATGTGACAAAGAGGGAAGGCAGGCACCGGGCACACTGGCCAGAGGGAGGCAGTACACACAAGGTGCAGGCTTCAAGGGCAGAAGAGGAAAGTGCTCCAGAACATACCCCTGGGGCTGAGTGTCCAGATGGAGAGAGTCCCACTGGGGAGCGATGCCCTTAAGTGGCCCTTCAGCCCAGCAGGTGAGGGCGGACTGCCTTGACCAGCCCCAGCCCTGGGGACAGAGGCTGAACAGCTTGTCTTATCTAATTTCCATTAATGTATAAAGAACTGAGTAAGGGAAACGCAGAGACCAGCAAATCACCCTCCCACACGGATGTGTTCTTTTTCAGTTCTGTTCTAGGTTTACCTCCCTGTCACTCCAGTGTCAGGAATCTCAAACACCTCCACATCCTGCAGCCAGGCCACCTGACCTCCTCCGGCCGGCGCCCATCCCACACGATCAGGTAGGCGGATGTGGGCGCAAGGGCAGAAAAAGGCCTCAGCCTCTCAGATTTGGGGCTCTGGGCCAAAGGAAGAAGGTTCTGGATGCAAATTCAGAACCCAGACATTATGTTGTGGGGGCTGCGTGTGCCTCTCACCAAGACCTCGCTCAGGAGGAGAAAGCTGGCCGGCTCCAGTGCAGACATCTTCCTGCGGCTCCCTCACCCCAGCCAACTGCCCTGGGGCTGAAACCGTGCTTTAGGAAGCAGTTGCCACATTTGCACAAGGATTAAGTTGCTCTTGGTTCATTCAACAAATATTTAGTGAGCACTATGCTAGGTGCTGGGTGCTCGGCAGTGAATAAAACATCCAGCAAGCAAAGACAAGTAACTTGAGTACAGAGTGTGCAGTGGGTCATGAGCTTTGCAGAAAAGGACAGCAAGGGGGAGAGGGAGGTGGGAGGGGCTGCTGGGAAGTTTAACAGCTGGGGGTGTGTGTCCAGAAGGGCTTTACAGGTGATCTTGAGTCACCGTTGGTTGAGGGGGAGCAAGCCCTGCAGTGTCTGGGGAGATGTCCAGCAAAACAAGGAGGCCACTGAGACTAGGTGGCAGAGAGCGAGGGGACAGGAGGACATGGCGGTGGTGAGGGGCCATGGGAAGCCTTGGTTCTTCCTCCTGGTGGGCTGGGGCTTGGCACAGAGACAGGGCACCTCCCTTCTCACCGGAGACCCTCGCTCCCACTGGTTGACTCTTCCCTCCAGGCTGAGCTCTGCTCCGGCTGATGAGCAAAGGGCCAGAAATCACCATTCCTTCCGGGTCTGCATAATCAGGGGCTTCTAGCAGCTTGGGGTTTGGACTGCTGGGATCTGGGAACTATGCTGAGTAATTCGGTGCCCGCTCTTCGAGGGGCCTGGGTCTTTGGTTATCAGGAAAGCCCTGAAAAGGCTGCTGTAGGGGCGGAATCACATGGAACGACAGTCTCAGAACAAGCTCGAAACCAGTGCTGGAGTCTGGACCTCAAAAAGAGGCAACAGACAAAGAAAACCAATTACCCTCCACATCAAGGTCATTGTGTTGCTATGTTTTAGAAAAATAAAACAAAAAATGCTGCCAGCTGGGTACTGCTCAAGGTTTCAATTTATGGGGCAGGTCTGATTAGTTTTATGTTTTCTGAGCCAGGGAGAACAAATGACTGGGAAAGGCTTTCACTTCATCACATGTGTGTACCAAGTGACAGATAGCCGCTTCCAATTTTGCCAGACCCAGAAGGTTTGATGTGACAGCCCCCGCGGAGGGGGGACTTCTTGCAGTCTTACGTGAATCCACCAAGTCCTTAGGGAAGGCATCTAAGCCACTCGAATCAATTAGCCTCGGGGGCTGAGCTGCTCACTGCAGAGGGGCTGGGGGCCCACTGCTGTTTTCTTCTGACAGCTGGGGCCCTAAACCTCTTGTCAGGGCTGGCAGGAGGCGGCTGGGGGATGAGGGAGTCCAGAGGCAGCAGTCAGATAAGGAGGGAGGACCCACTGACAACGCACATGGCTGCGTGTGGGGCTCAGAAGAGTGGTCCGCCGAGCCTCCCCTTGTCCTGGCTCAGGGGCCTCCAGCAGCCTCAGCTTTTGCCTTCTATGTCCCCAGGTCACTAACATGATCCACTAACATGGCAGGGACAGATCCCAGGGCCACAGTTCCTGCAGAAGATCTGGGAGAACCAACAGCTGGGAGGGAGAGCCCCTGGCAAGGGGCTGATGTCCACTCCCCGACCTGCCACCCGCCTGCAGCTGCCTGCCTTTCCCCCTTCCTCTGAGGCTGTATTGATGAAAACCTGCTGGGCCTCAGGGGGAAGCTTTGGGCTTCCGCCCGCCCGTGGGCACTGCATTCCTGCAACCCTCTCTTTCCACTACTCCTGCCAACAGTCGACTTAAAGTCACAGCAACAGTCTTGCTTTTTAAAAAATTACGAAGTGTTTCAAACTTACACAAAAGTACAGCAAGTAATAAATCCTCCGTGTACGGGCCATACAGATATAACAAACGTTGAGATTTTGCTATTTTTGCTTCAATTTAAAAAAAATAAAATAAAACATGACAGATCCAGCAGAAGCCCCACACTGTGTCTGGTCGAGTCTCTGTCTGTCCAGGGGCACTGCGCCCAGGGTGCCCAGGGCAAACACATGGACTTCCACCCAGTCAAGTTCGAATTGGTTACTCTTCTCAACGCTCCCAGTCACTCCTGTTTTCTTCTCCTGGCTGACTAGAATCCGATGGTCAGGGAGGTCTGGCTAGCTAGCTGGAGCTGCTCAGAAATCAGGCATTTCCTCTCCTGGGGCCTTTATTCTGCAGAAAGCACGGGCAGTGGCCTTGTGAGTGGCTTTCCTCTCCAGAAAATAGGTCAGAGACATTTGGAGAGAAATGTGAAATGCATGAAGCGGTGATGAGAGGGGAGTTAGGAGGCACGGCAGGAAATAGAAGGTCAGGGCACTCAGTTTATTCATGAGATGGGCCACCTGTATTTGGAGACGACTCGCATCTTACAGACAGGAAAGCAAAGACCCAAAGAGTAAAGGAGGTAGACAGGAGATGGATGCAGGAAGGTGACAGGTCGGAGGGGGGCCGGGCTCTGGCCTGGACGTCCTTGGGGCCTCTCCCCTCTCCTCTCCCCCTGCACACACTCCTCATCTGCGTTATCCCAGGGGACCGGGGTGCAGCCCTGCCTCCACGGCCAGAGTGAGGGGCAGCAAGGTGTGGCCGGAGGCAGGGTCCCACTCACCGTCTTCTTCCTCAGGCCCTGCTTGGGGTGGGCCCTCCTCGCCGTCCTGCTCCTTCTCCTCTTCCTGCAAGACAAGGAGAGGGGTCAGTGCCCAGGCACCTGGAGCTAGTGATGGTTTACTCTTTGATACTGTCATTCGGGGGTTTGACCCTTGGTAAGAGTCACCTGACCCCTGGGCCCACTCACAGTACAGCTGTGCTGCAGCAGTGTGAGGACCGGAAGCGAGTGACCACCTCGGGGGGATGGGCAACAGTGGGCAGAATGTTCGGGAGAGAGGAGGGGACACCAACGGCCAGCCTGACCATGCACAGCACTGGCCTGTCCTTTGAGCGTGGCTGGGAAGACCCGCCACGTGACCGTGGGGGCCACTGTCAACCAGCGGGTGGAAACGTGTGACCTCAGCGCAAACGCCACTTGGCCGAAATGATGGGAGGGAGAGTCTGGGCCAAGGAGCTGAGTTTTTGACCTTTGCCCCTCAGTCCCTTTACCCTTTCCAGGTGGGTGCTGGTCAAAGCCTTTGGATGCCATTTTGATAAGTGGATGGGGGACTCCACCCCCTCGCTATAGTGAGTGGAATAAGAGGCACAAGTGGCAGATTCTCCGGGGCCCCGGGCCAGGCTGGGCATCACCGAGAAGCTGCATTCGCGGTCACAGTCTCCATCTCTGCTTCCTCTAATGTCATTATCCCTAACTATTTCACTGTCCATTTTTCCCAAATTGGAGCTCCGGTTCTCTCCCACGCACAGACACAACAAACAGATGGCTGGAAGGAATGTCCCGGGATGGCCATGGTGGAAGGAAGGAGTGACTTCAACCCGCAGGAATGTTGGGGGATGAGAGGGATGTGCCCATCGCTCCCATCGCTCCAGCTGCAAGGGACTGAAGGGAGCGTAAAGGGACGTGCAGCCCAAGGAACTGGACTTAGAAGCCCAGTGGGCAAATATGGAAATAAGCGCAGGTTTAAGAGAGGGAGCACAAACGTGAATGAGCTGCCCCACAGTGAAGAGGGCAGTGCAGCGAACAAATCCAAACCCAGGCCTTGAGGACTCCGGTTCCCATCTAGCCAGAGTTTGCAGCCTCAGCAGGGGGCACCCAGCGTCAGGCAGGCTCCCTAACAACAGAGCCAGCTAAGCTGGGAGGCAAGGTTCACACAAGCCCGCCAGCTGGTCATAAGTGACAAACCCCTTGAGTTTCCTGTTGTGACCTCTCTCTCTGTGGACCACAGAAAATGCAGCGGGAGGAGCTGGCCGGGAGACAGGAGCTGGCTCCTCCCCACTATGCCTCAGCATCACCTCAACATGAGTGATGCTGCCCTGAGCGCTGGTCAGGACCTGGCCCTCAGATGTCCCGAGTTTGCACAGCACAGCGTCTTTGTGGCTGCGGGAGCAGGCAGGCCTCTTCAGGGGCCAGAAAAGGAGACACCCCTTAGACTCAGCAAACCCACTTCTAGGGCTCTGCCCTGGACTGGAAAACCATCTATCTGGGTTTTTATACAATGACTCTGATCGTGTGCAGCAGAAAATAAGACAAAGTTGGAAACAACTGAATGTTTATCCGTAGAGTTAAATATATTTGGTTAACATGTTCACCAAAATATTAACGGGTTAAATATATTACAGGGCACGTCTACTGTGCAGCTCTGTGCATTAAAAAGGAGGCAACTAGACGTTCCAGTGTGAAAGTGCATCAAGGTGCATCACCACGGGGAAAAAGCAGGAAGCAGCATGGTGAGGAGTGTCTTCCCGGTGTAAATGTCAAAATAGAAGCGCACGTATATGCTCATAGACACAGGGAAAAGGTTTTCTGGAAGGACACACAAAACACTGCTACAGTGGCTACCTTCAGGGAGAGGAGCGGGGCGGGGGAGCAGCTTTTCCTCTTCATCTGACACATTTCAGTATAATTTGGATTTTCTAATACTATGCATGAATCACTTTTAATATATTTTAAAAATGCTAGACAAGGGTCTCTGAACCGTGAGATTGGGGATTTTTTTTTCTTTATTTTAAAAAAAGAAAGAGAAAAAAGAAAAAGAGACTAACAGCCATTAACCTATTCGGGGCTGGACCACAGAAATAAGCCCAAGAACGAGACTGGAGAGGACGTCTACTCTCCGGTGATGTGCAAGGGACGCAAGATAAAAGAAAAACGGTAACAACTACCACAAGCACAGTCCCTGCCCTTAAGGAACTCGTGGTCCAGTAGGAAGGAAACACACACACGTAAAATTGCCACCTAGGGTGAGACATTCAAGAGGCGAGCCAGACGCCGTCATCCCAAAGGGGCCTGGTGTTGGTTGACCTCCCAACACCCTCCTGGGGAGAGGCTGGTCACGTGGAGTTTGCATTTGACTCTTGAAGTGTAGTGCTTTTTAAACTGGTAGTGACGCATTTGGTAGGTCATGAAAGCAATTTAGAGGTTGCCACTAGTATTTTAAAAAATGTGCAGCCAAAGTCTTAGTGAGGTTTTAAGCTTTGATAACTTCAAAAGTATCAATGCTACAAGCACCCAAAATGACATCTGAAAGGTTAGTTATTTACATTTTAAATATATTGATGTGTCTTATTCAAATTCATATAACACCTTCTAGTGCTATACATCACTCTACTTAGATTTTCAGACTCTGAAAAAACATCCATGGGCTGATGGTCAGTGACTGAAGGGCTTGCCTTTGTGATTCCAGCCTTACAATCTTTACGAGGACTCTATGCTCATGCGACAGTTTGGACGTGACCTGAAGGGGGCTGACCAGGTCTCCGAGGTATCCATGGGAGAGGACTCCTCTACCTGCCCATCCGTCCAGATTCTGGCACATCGCAAAGAATTATAATGAAAAACAGCATTCAAATGTCAGGAATCTAAGTGTAACAGACATTTAAATAAGTAAATATTCAACTGACGTGTTTTGTAGGTTTGTAGCATTTACACTTCTTAAGTTATTAAAATTTATAACTGCATTAAGACTTTGGGGGCACCCCTGTATGCCAGAATTAAATTAAAGATAAATAGTGTTGTGTGTGTGGTAGAGGTAGATATGGTTTCATAAAACTTCTGGTGTGGTTCTGTGACTCTATATACGGGGATGCAATGTAAAATCAATTTTTCATGGTGAGACTTAATGAAGTTTAGAAAACACTGCTAAACTGGCCATGACATTTTCTGTCTGTGCAGAAACCCCCTTCTTTCGGAAGACATCCCTCGAAGCCTGTGGTCCTGGTGGGAACTGCAGGTCAGGGCAGTCAGATCCCACCCCCTCCACACCCAGAGCTGTGAACCTGGGAGCCCGGAGCTGCCTGGGGTCGCCGGGGTGGAGAGGCCCCTGGCTCGGGCTGCCCCCGAGGCCATTCCACCCCTGTACAACTGCTGGTCCTGTGCAAACTCACCTGAGCTGAGCTTGTCATCAACAGAGTCCTAATCACCATCACTGTCCACTCACACCCCACTTTGCAAGCCCAGAACATCTCAGGTTCTCCTGGGAGGGCATTGCCTGTGTCAAATTCCAGCTGCACAGCAGTCCAGGGGTTCGGGGTGGGGGGGAGGGTGGATAGTGATGGAGTGGTTTTCAAACTGCTGCAGGGAGGCGCCCCAGGGCCTTATGTTTACCTGGGTTACTTAGTGGGCTTTTAGATAACATCATAGTAATGGGAAGAATTCCATTATTAAAAAAGAAAAAAGTAAAGCATCACTGTTTATTGCATTTTGCCCTTATTTTATAAAAAATGTGTACACAACAGAAAAATGAAAGTGCTGGTACTGGTAATAAGAGGGCAAGTTTCAGAAACAGTGCCACTGAGACAAAGATGGAAGAAACCCTTCTGGAAGTGGTGGCTCGTTAGCCTCAGTCCAACGCTCTGTGCTCTGAGACGAACTGTGTGCGACAGTGAAGGAAAGGAATAGGGTGAAACGTACAAAATGCTGGAAGCCTTTGTCTACAAGAGCTGTCACTAAGGACTGAACCTTTGTGCCTCCTGACAGCAAGTCCCATCTTCAGTTCCGCTTGGGCACGGGCAGTTCTGCAAGTATGTTTTCAGGAACACATTGTGCATCTAAGCAACACACTGGGGGGGCCTAAGGAAGGGAGCTCAGCTGAGCCTGAGGGATGCAGGGAAGGCCTTAGAAGGGACGAGCATTCCAAGCTGGGTCTGAGATGAGTTTGCCAGGCACGGAACATCACGGCTTTGCGGTGACTCACTGGAGTTTGGTGTGATTGCAGGGAGGGGCTAGGACTGCCGGACCTGGACCAGAGCGATCTTATATAGGACGCGGCAATAGGAGCCACCTTTACACGAGGAGAAATTGGATGAGAGCTGCACTTTGGAGCAGGGCATGGGAAGGCACCGCAAGGGGCAAGGCAGGAGGCAGGAAGAACTCCGAGAAGGTTCAAAGCTGAAGCGAGAGACACGAGGGCCCGAACTGAGAGGCTGCAGCCATCTGGCCCTTAGCTCAGTGCTTGCCGAATGAGTCAGCGGAGGACTGGCTGCAATTGGCCAAAGGCAATCTCCTGGGGGTCCAGAGGACAGAATCTCCCTCGTGGGCTTGCTCTCCATGGCTGGCCGGGGCAGCTGTGCCATACAGCTCGACCAGGACCATGCCTGGAGGCAGCACGAACCCAGCAGCTGCTCAGAGCGCTGACTGCACACATCACAGAAGGCCATCACTGCTGATTTCCTGCCGATGCCCTTGGTCCTAAGAGTGCTGCATGGTACCCATGTGTTATGGGTTGCATTGTGACCCTCCCCGAATTCCTACGTTGACGTCCTAACCCCCAGTGCCTCCGACTGTGACTGTATTTGGAGAGAGGGTCTTTGCAGAAGTAATTAAGGTAGAACGAGGTCATTAGTGTGAGCCCTCAATCAATCTGACTATTGTCCTTGGAAATCAGGACACACAGAGACACCAGGGATGCGTGTGCACTGAGGAAAAGCCCGGTGAGGGCACAGCAAGAAGACAGCCATCTGCAAGCCAAGCAGACAGGTCTCAGGAGAGACCAAACCTGCGGACACCTGGATCTCACAGTTCTGGAGAAAATAAATCTCTGTTGTTTAAGCTGCCCAGTCTGTCGTACTTTGTTATGGCAGCCCCAGCAAACTAATACACCATGAGCTAATGAAAATAAATCAGTTTAATGAAAATGGTGAATTGGCGACAGCCTCTGAGACAGACAGCTGGCGTCATCCTGGCTGGTCCCCAAAGCAGGCCCGGGCTGAGACCCAAGCCCAGTTACCTCACTGACCGGAGTCTCGGCATTCTGCTCCTGGATAGAGACTAGTTTTAACTTCATGTGCTTCAGGATACTTTTCTAATTCAGCTTTTTTCTCCAATGGAGGGGGCGGGGGGAGGCAAAGCACAGGGGAAGTGCCTGCTGACAGCCTCGCCAATACCAGGAACCCAAGACCCAGGGCCCCCAGAGGCCAAGAGGGGAGGGGTGGCAGGGGATGGGCAGGGGCTGTAGGGTGCACAGGGACTCAGAGGCAGGCTTCTCGGAACCCCGAGAGCTGGACGCACACCCTGCAGGCAGCACATTGCCATTTATGGCTGCCCTGGCTGATCCAGGCCTGATATACAGTGCTGAGGTAGAGCCGAGGGGGCGGGGAGAGACAGACAGAGAGAGAGAGAGAGAGAGAGAGATGAAGATAGAGACAGAGAGAGTTAGAGACAGAAAGATATGTTTGTTTCTGTCTGTCTGCCCAAGGAGGTGGTTCTGCCCTTGAGTCCTGCAAACAGGATCTGTTGGGACCCTGTGACCAGCCTCCTGAGCTGCCTCCTGCTGTGACCGCACCAACCCCCTTGGTTAATCCGAAAGGATTTTAGAGGACAGAAACTCCACTAGACAGGCAGAGAGGGAGGCCTAACTCCCTTGGGAATGCCTGTCCCTCCCTCCCCCCTGCAGCAGGGAACCACTCAGATAAAAGGAAGTCTCAAGGGGACTTCGAGATTCCCCAACTTCCCGCAGCCTGGGTTGGGCCCAATCAACCACACCATCTCTGGAGGTTTCTGAGAGAGGCACCGGGAACCAGGAACGCACCAGGGCTGCCTCGGGGCGGCTCCCACTGCAGGCAGCAGCAGCCTGACGATGCTCTCCCTCCTTCCAGAAGAATTCCATTAGGCAATCAGGCTGTTCATCTCTGGCATTCAGAGGGGAGTGTCAGCTTCTGGGCAAGCCGAGAAAGCAGAACTGGCGCCAGCCCCTGGAGCTGGGGGGTGGAGGGCAGGCCGGCAGAGGTCACGGCCAGGTCCCTCCACACGCACCCTAAAACCACTCAGCCACCGCACATCTCAAATGACAGCTCCAGGCAGAGGATGCCCAGGCCAACTCTCTAAATCCATATTTGCAGCTGGATAAGGCATGTCCCCTGTGACAAGGAACTTACGTCTTCTTGTCCCAAACTGGCCCTCTCTCAACTCTTTTCTCTAAGCATCTTTGACACGTCCTCATGGCCTGGGAATGTTGATTCAAGCCTGACGCTTCCTTTCCATTCTGACTTCTCAACTCTCCCCCTGCCTTTGAGAGGTCTCTGGGATTCACCCTCTACATTCGTGCCGAAATCACTCAGTGCCTTCCTACGGCACCGTGTCCTTGACCCCACTCGCCTCCAATTCATCTGCTCGAAGGCACCTGAAAGTGCAGACAGTACGATGCTTTTCCTGCTCAAAGCTCCATCATGAGGTCGCCACGTTCAAGTCAGACAATCCCTGGCTTTGGAAGTTCTCCTGCCTGCAGCTTCAGTGAGGTCCGTCAGTGACGGCTTACTGGGACTGCTCTCCTCTCTCGCCCACTGGGTGTGCCTGCGGTGGGAAGGTGAGCTGGAACTCAGGGTCATCCTTGGGACCGAGGCCTCGGGTCATCCCTGTTCACCTCTGGGCCCTCCTCCTTCCTCTGTCTTCCAAGGTCATGGGACCTGGCTTGAACAGTCTTGAGCTCAGATTTTATCGTAACCTCGGTTGGCAGAGCCCTGGAGCTCTGTGGGGTACTTAGGGACTGCTGCAAGGAGGAGGGGGAGGAATAGAGGGGCCAAGACCCCCACCCAGGGCAGTTCTGCTTTCGCTTTATGCACTGGGCTTCCACCTAAGATAAAAGAGGAAAAAAAGGTATCCGGTCCTTTAAAAAATGTTAGAAAACCACTGATCTAATGTGGCTTCGACCCAACACAAAGTCCATCTGATAAAACCTCTGATGACTTGCCAGTTATCCAGTCTCTTTTTGAACACTTCCAGGCTTGGGGAGCTCACTACCTTACAGAGCAGCCTACCCCTTTGGGGTAAAATACACAGCTTTAGAGCATGCACTTCACAAGCAAGGCCCTGGGGTAGAAGC
Organism: Tapirus indicus; assembly: GCA_031878705.1. Taxonomy (NCBI): domain Eukaryota; kingdom Metazoa; phylum Chordata; class Mammalia; order Perissodactyla; family Tapiridae; genus Tapirus; species Tapirus indicus. Next base: position 55,401,425 of record CM062932.1, read on the forward strand.
CTGGGGCAGAAGAGAAGTACAACTCCTGCCTGCTCCTCAGGGTCGTCCCGTGAGGAGGCAGCACCTGCCTTTCAGTAGGAACCAACAGTGTTTTCTTCCCTTTTTTTGGTTGTTATTGCAGCTTATTCATTCAACAAGCACTTATTGGTGCCACTGTGTGCCGGGTCTGTTGTTGGAGCTGGGGATGTGGCCAGGAACGTGGCAGGCAAGGACCCCATTCCCACAAGCTGACATTCCACTGTGGCAGACAACGCACACGAAAATAAAAGATGATCTCATGCCACATTGAGTGCCATGAAGAAAGCCAGATAGGATGATGTGTTTGCGGGGGTGGGGGGAGGTTTACATCCGCTAATGTGGTCCAAGACACAGACTTGAAAGGTGAGGAGGAGCGATCCTGTGAAGATCTCGGCCATGAAGGGTCTGCCAGGCGGAGCAGACAGCAAACACCGGGGTCCAGACATGGTGCAGGGCCGGCGTGTCTGAGCTCTGGAAAGGCCTCCATGGCTGCAGCAGGGGGGGGGGGGTGGGGGCAGCTAGGAGAGGAGGCAGAACCAGCAGGGTCCTGCTGGGCCTTAGAGGCCATGGTAAGAGTTTAGAACTTATTCCACATGCAGTGGAAGCCACTGGAGGGCTTTAAGCAGGAGAACATGAGATGTGGTTTCTATGTTATAAAGATCACGCTGGTTGCCGGGTACAGCATGGGTGGGGGGCGGACTGGAAGCAGGGAGGCCAGTTGGGAGGTTATTGAACAGTCCAGATGAGCCCTGGACTGGAGTAGTAGCCAGAGCGACAGAGATAAGTGCCTGAATTCAGGAGGTGTTCTGGAGACAGAGGGGACAGGACTCACTGATGGAGTGACTGCCGGTGGGAGAGGGAAAATGAGAAAACAAAGCTGACGCGGGCTTTCAGCTTGAGCAGCTGAGGGGGTGGTGGTGGAGTTCTGAAGGAGATGATGGAGAACAGCAGGGTGGGCAGGGGAAGGGGGCATGTCGTGGCTCCCCTTGAGGCAGAAATCAAGAACTCTAGGCAGACATGTTGGTCTGAGGTGCTCATTCGACAGCTGAGGGGGAACGTGGAGGAGGCAGCTGGCCGTAGGAGACGGAGCTCAGGGAGAGGGCTGGGTATATGAATTTGGGCATCATCAACTACTGATCAGGAAGATGATGGCAGCAGTGGTGGCCCAGGTCCAGAAGTAAGGCCTCCGCTGGCTAGTACGGGCATGAGCCTTTCGAGTGGGGACAAAGAGCAAACGAAGAACACTGTGTGAGCCGCTGACCCAAGAAACGGGGAGAGGGGAGGCGGGGAGAGGGGGAGAGACTAAGATCTAGTGTTCACCTTATGAGCTGCACAGCGCCCCAGGGCAGTGAGGAGCCAGCCTGCAGGGCCACGTGTTCAAACGTCCAGACTAAAGGACCATCCTGGACTCCAGCCTCATACCCCAATGGAGGGCACATTCAGAAGCCCTCAACACACTGTCTCTCTTTCTCTCAGATGATCAAGCATGCCAGATTCAATCCTATCAGATTAACGGCTTTTGGCATTGTTCCTACAAAGAGGCTTTAGAGGGCATCAAAGCTTCATAAAAAACCACCCTGGGGCAGCAGTCCAAACTCTACCCAACCCTATCAGTGAGTACTAGGTCGAATTCTAGTCTCTACATTTTGGGATATATAGAGAAAGTCAAGGACAGAGAAGAATACTAAGGGATTGAGAAAATCAGGTCTAAGAGGAACACAGGAAATGAAATCATTGTGTTGGGGAAAGCCAGGCTGAAGGATTGTGACCGTGACCAACTGTAAGGATCATAATAGAACATCAGTGGCCGGTTTTTAAATCTCTTGAGGAGGCCTCAACCGTAGCAAGAGAAACCAGTTTTAGACTTCCTGAGGAATAAAGACAAGAGTGGTCTGACCATCAGTAGGGTTTACTGATCTTCACAGGACACCACGGGGCTCGAGGAATTTTCTTGTCGTGAGATTAATCTCAGACTCTGAGTCCTCAGCAGGTAAGAATCTGGCCGGGAGAAAAACTATTAATACCAAGGTCACAGAATTAGGCCCTGGCTGAGAATATGCCCAGGGTTGTTTCAACCAGAGGTCAGGCTGGCCAGAGGGCTTGCAATGTGTGTGAGGAGTTCTTACTTGAAAATATTAAACATGTGAACACACACACACACGCACACACCCTTACATGGGCCACGAAACAGGAGCTGATGACTGGAGAGTAGACAGTCATGGATTGTGAGAGCTCTGAGATATGAGATGTTGTTTTAGTTCAATCCCTTCATTTTGTAGATGGGGAAACTGAGGCCCAAAGGTTAAGTGACTTCCCCAAGTCCTATGGCTATTCAGAGGCAAAAATATTAGATAACCAAGTTCCATGAATTCCCACACTGGGTTTCCTTTGGGCCATTTAGTCTCATTAGCTATTCTTGAGCCTGTGACCAGAAGAGAGTGACTGATGCTTCTACCTCTCTGCAGGAGGGAAGGAACGACTGCTGGGCATCTCAGGCTTCCTTTCCAGTTCTGCCCAAGCAGTCGGAATGCCAGCCCACAGCTCTATCCGTGCATCAGTCCCCCTTATAGGAGGAGGTGTCTGAACCCCGTCAAGGAGTCCTGTCCATTCATCTGTCCTTACCAGTGGCAAAATGAGCGCGCTCAGACTTGGGTTGTTCCGGAAACGCCCTGGCCGCCAGGGATTCGGCATTTCTCCGGAGGAACGCACTAGTCTAAGGTGGTCTCACCCTCCCTCACCGCGGTTCAGGCCAACTGTCTGGGAAAGAGCAGGGCTACACAAAGAAACTGTCTAAAAGTGGACATGCTCAACATTTCCTTTCTAACTCTCCAAAGCTAGCCGGCTTTTTTCTTAAGTTATGCTCTTTAAAATATTTACTACTTCTCACTAAAAATTCTAACTGACAGCTAAATTTTCTGTGTGCAAACAAGACTCTATCTCTAAAAGAAAGAACAAAGTTTAACCTCTAGGAAAGCCCCCAGACTTCTTTCTCATAAGAAAAAAATTAAATTATGAGCTTAAACAACTTTACAAAAAAAGACCCTCTTCCACTACTGAACACTGGACTCCGTCTCAGTCTCTGCATCATCTTCTGTCCAGCCGATGCTCATCACTGTAATTACTGTGCACACACCATGACTGTTCTGTCAGTGTCCTAATTAATGGACATTTGGATTATTTCCAGTTTTTCCCCCAGTAAATCACTAGACCTGTTGTGTTTATGTCCCCCAGAATTCACATGCTGAATCAGCTTGGACTTCCCAGCTTCCACAACTGTGAGAAATAAATGCCTAATGAAGTCACCCAGTCTATGGTATTTTGTTATAGCAGCCTGAGCTGACTAAGACAAGATTCCAAGTGATATGAACAACTGCCAAATATCTATTTGGCCCTCCACTAGCTGTTTTCCCTGCTTTTGGTAAGAGAACAGAAAGTGGGGCCACGTTGACATCACGAAGGTCAGGACCAATGATGAGGGAGGGGATTCACTTGCTCTTGATCATTCTTTGGCCTCTGGGGGGCACACCTGTGGCGACAAGCCGGGTGAGGGCAGGGGACACAAGATGGACCTAATAGCAGGATAACTTCAGAAAGGTAAACCAGGGCCCAGCTGCATGGCCAGGACAGACAGACGGAGGCCGTGCAGCCCAATCAGACTAACACCACCAGTGCGCCTGAAAAACCAAGTCCCTTCCTGAGAAATTCTCCACTGGCTTTTTTTTCCAACGTTGTATTTTGAAAAATTCCAAGCCTACAGAAGAGTTGGAAGAATAATACCATGAACACTCATGTATCCTTCACCTAGACTCACCAGTTGTTAATATTTTGCCATCTTTGCATTCTCTCCCTCTATATCCACACCCACACTTGTGTGTAACTACTTGAATCATGACATGTCATCCCTAAACGTTTCAGCATGCAAGGACATTTTTCTACATAATCACAATGCCAGCATCACACTCGAGAAATTAAGCACAGATAGAATAAACATCTAATAAACCATTCATTTGAAGAATGCCCCAATTTTCTCCAAAATGTTCTTTATAGCTACCCACCCCCCACCCTGATCCAGAATCCAATCAAGGACCAAGCATTGCATTTGTCTGTCGTGTCTTTTCAGTCTCCTTCAATCTAGTAGGGTCTCCCTGCCTGTTGTGCTTGGTGACTTTGGCCAGCGGCCTTATAGGAAGTCCCTGCTCAGTTTCTGAGTGGAGCTAGGACTCACGTGCCAAGACATCAGAGTTCTGGCACAGACACAGCGATTTAACTAGTACTATTCGAATGACCCTTGACCCTTCACCCGTGACCACTGTTTGGGAATCCCATGTTATTGCCTTGCTGGAATCTGCACCTCCATTAGGCAAGAGGCCTGAAAATCCTAAAATCCCACCCTGCACATCAGTACCGAAAAGCACTGTTTCCTGGCCTTAAAAGGGACCAGTTCTTGTACTTGACATTGTTCGCTCATAATTCTTTGTGAGGGTGGGGCATGCCTGCCATGCTTCCTCCCTGCCCACCCCCACACTAATCCCTAAGAGAAAGGAAAAGGAGGTTCTACCATAACTCTGCCTGCAGTCCTGGACTGGCTGGTCCCCCCCACCCCCCCACCCGGGCCCCTTTCTTCAGTTGCTGCTCAGTGTCTCAGCCCATCAGGGGCCTTCAGGCTACTTTGTTCCCCAGCACCTTGGGGACGCTTCCCAGTGACCCACAGCCACAGGGGAAGGCTGCTTCTCTGGGCTCTGGATCCTTCTCAGTAATCAGCTTTGTGAGTGGAGGCAGCAGCTGCCCCAGGCCTCCCTTGTAGGGAAGGAAGACGATTGGATTAGAAGAAACGTGGTTAATGGAAAATGAGGGGGGAGGGGAGAGGTGAGTTACTGCAGTGGGGTGGCCCTCCCTCTCCACTGCTTCCCCAAACCCGGACTTGAGGTGTTTTCCCCAGGAGTCCTTCCGGCCTGCTCTCCAGGGTCAGGCAGTATGACAATCAGAGGAAGGCACTGGGACCTTCTCTTGAAAATGCCCAAGTCCATTTCCAGACAATTTCTTAGCAGCTTCTTCCAGGGGTAATCCCCTCACTGGGAAGGTGGGGGAGTGGGGGGGACAGTGGCTGCTGTGTTCCTCCCAGCCCCTGACCCCAGGGTCTTATGCACAGCAAGCCCTTAATGTTTGCATGTGGAAGTTGAGGGGGGCTTGCCAGCTTAGCAAGGGGCTGGGGACCTGAACCCAGAAGGGAGGGCGAGACCTCTGAGTGAAGAAACTCATTTAAACTTAATTCTGGAGTTGGGTGGATTAACTCAGGACAGTGTTGTGAAGGGAGGAAGGACACAAGTCAACTCAGAGTCATCCTCTCTGGCAGCAGCAGCAGTTGTGGGGGCTTCCGAGTCTGCGCCTGGCACCTGGACCCCTGTGATATACCTTGTCCTTCAAAGCACCACTCACCCTCATGGGACATGAATTCTCTCAGACAGAGGCAAATCGTTCAAGGGCAGCACGAAACACATCACATTAGTTATTATATTGCTGAGAGCCCAAAGGCCTTGTAGAAAGTTCTTTCACAAGTGCTGTAATCCAGATGATCAAGATATGATTGACAGCCACTAAAGGGTATTTTAAACTTCAGTCTAGAACCTGCTGCTGGGTAATAAAGGGCCGCTGTGTAAACTGGAGGAGCAGGGCTGAGTGAGAGCAAGTGGCAGCCTGAGAACAGTCCATACACTTCTGTTCCCAAGACGGAGGCAGGAACCCCAAATATGGGAGCAAACCCAACACAGCAGCACACATCCAAGCCCCACCTGCCATCACCACGGCTGAGGTTAGCAAGAACAGCAAGGCCTGTTCCCCCGCCGAGAGCACTGGTTCCCATTAAAGCAGAGTTCCGGTCCTCCCTGGGATAACTGCGACAGCCCTTCCTGGGCTGCTTAGAATCCACTCTAATGACACAATTAGTCACCCACTTGTCAATCAAAGCACCTGCTCAGAGAGGGTCTGGCTCACTCCCTCAGCAAAGAGAAATGCCTCCGCCCAGCCCTGCTGCCCCCTCCCCGCCCAAGGGTTCTCTTCAGTGCAAACCACTATGTCCAGCAAAAGAGAGCAGGTACTGCAGACACGCTGACAAAGCACCAGAGCAGCTTGCTGGCTGTTTCTACTATCCCAGCCATCCTCCCTTCCAAGAAAAGGAGCTCAGGAGTAAGAACAGGGCATTACAATCAGACTGGGACCCTCAGTGGTGGCCTAAGAGTGGCCAAGGGTGCTGAAATCCTGGGAACGTGGACTTTCATGCCTGGCAAGTCAGTTTCCAATCTAAAAAGAGATGCATGGGAAAAAGTGTGTGGGGCTGGCCAGGTGAGTGCACGGAGCTGTCAGACGCCTCTGGATATCCTGAAGCAAGACAGAGCTGGTGGACAGCACCGGAGCGGGCTTGGGGCAGAAGCAGGGGGATTGGTTTGGGGTGCTCGGCTGTGCTTCAGGAGGGCGTTGTCCCGCATCCACACTCCATCCTGGCCAGGCTTATCTGCAGTCCAGGGGGAGATGTGCCTACACACACGGGCAGCTTGAAAACGACACAAAAAATGACGGCAATTGTCCGATGCCTTTTCTTTCAGTCCCACCCTGTGGGCATCACACAATGCGACACCATTGACTCTGGAGTCTGGATTTCAAATTGGCCTAAAAAGAAATGGCAGCTTTCCTTTTGTTTTTGTTTTTTTTCACTATCAAGACAACCCCCATTGCAGGCCTTGAAATAGGCCACATGTAGGTGGATTTGGGAACCCGTGGGCGGGAGGGGTGAGGGGTGAGAGGTGGGTGTGCACCCTGGGGGTGAAGCTGCTGCGGGGCGTCGCCCTGGGCCGGGGGAGGAAGGAGCCAAGAAGCGGACAGCAAGCAAAACAACGAAACACAACTCGGACTCGCTCGCACTCGGCGACACTCCCGCGGGGAGGATGGTGAGTTTGCTCGCGGGGACCTTCCTTCCCCGCCGGCCGCGGGCTGTGCCCTCCCTGTGGGCGGCCGCGCCCGAGGCTGGGGGCCCGGTTCCCGGCTCCGCGTGGGGACGGCGGGGTCGGCGGGAGCCGCGGGCGGAACCGGGCCCCGGGGTGGGGAGGCGCCCGGGAGCGCCGGGTCCGTACCTGCCTCGCCTCCGCCGCCTGCTCCTCCGCCTCCGCCGGCCCCGCGGGCTCCCCCGGGCCCTCGGGCTCCCCCGTTCCCTCGGGCTCCCCCGGGCCCTCGGGCGCGGCCGCCGGCTCCGGGGCGCAGGGCCCGGGCGGCGCGGGGGTCCCGCTGGCCTGGGCCGGGGGCGCGGGCTCCGGGGGCGCGCCGGCGGGGTCCGGGCTCGCGGCCGCCCCGCGCCGCACCAGCAGCCAGGCGAGCAGCAGGGCCAGCGCAGTGGCCAGCGCGGGCAGCGCGGCCAGCAGCTCGGCCGGCGCCTCCATCGCGCCGCGGCCGCCCGAGTGCCCGCCCGCGGGGACCCCGAGGGAGCCCGCCGCGCCCCGCCCGTGCCCGCCCCGGGGCGGAGCCCCCGCCGTCGCCACTCCCAGGCCCCGGCCCCGCCCTCCTTTGGCCCCTGGGGGTGACTCAGCTGCTGGGGGACAGGAGCCGTGACCTCTCGGGAAGCGCACCCGAGGCCTGAGGAGGGCCAACCTTCCCCGCCCCGGGCAGGCCTGACGCTTTGGGTTTAGGCTCCTTTTGGGAACCGGTTTGAAATACCCATTACTCGGGTGCCCTTAGATTACCGTCGTCTTTTGGCATCATTTTAACCCGGTACAGAAGGTCGTTCCAGAGCATTTCAGATATATTAAGCGCTAGTCTGGGAATGCTGAGGGCCAAGGAAAGCCGGGAAGGCTCAGGTGAAGCGTGGCCCTGGGCTGCTGTGAGAGGATGCAAACGCACGCCAGCCCGCTTCAGACAGTTAACTGCTGCTTCCGTTCCTCAGGGCTCCCTCCATACAGTCTCTCAGAGGCCATTTCCAGTTCCTGGCCAGTGAATCCCCCTCTGGGCTGACTCAGCATGGTAACGAGACTGCCCCCCAAAGACATATCTGGAACTCAGCTCCAGGTACTCTGGGTCAACTCTTTCCCCTACTGACTTTCTTCTTTGCGTAATTCTGGAATGTATGGGAGGGGGGAATGAGGGAAAGGAAGTCTTACTGTTTTTGTTTCTCCAGATCCTTTCAAGGCTCTGTTGCTGAACAGTGGATGTTTGAGATAAATATGTTGTAACCAAAAACATTATTTCTCAACCACCGCCAACCCCACTCTAATTATTTTCAATAAACACAGGGCAAGAAAAGTTTGTCAGGTACCATGCCAAACATAAGGCCTAATGTTGAAAAAACAGGGCTCCAGTTTTTGCATGGATGCATACAGCACTATCTTGGAACAATTACAGTGCCTTAGCTGATACTGATGTATGGCAAGATGCCACATGGAGAGCTGCTGCTTTTTTGGCAAGGAAGATGAGCCCTGAGCTAACATTTGTTGCCAATCCTCTCTCTTTGCTGAGGAAGATTGGCCCTGGGCTAACATCCCTGCCCATCTTCCTCTACTTTATATGTGGGATGCCACCACAGCATGGCTTGATAAGCAGTGCACAGGTCTGAGCCCAGGATCTGAACCTGCAAACCCCGGGCCGCTGAAGTGGAGTATGCAAACTTAACCACTACGCCACCAGGCTGGCCCCGAGAGCTGCTTTTTAAATGGAAGATACTAGTATGCTCTCAGGCTTTCTCAGGAGCTCCGGTTATGACAAATGGAATTCCAGCAAGAGGGCGAGCATCACATAATATTAAGGGGGACATGCAAAAAGGAATTTTAGTGATGGTTGATAAAAAATGCCCCACAACTATACCATGTGGAGTGTGGCTAATCTCTTGTCTACTGGCTTTTGACCACCGGGGGAATTCCAGCCAAGATGTTGGGGCCTTCTTTTTGTCCTCTGTCCCCACTATTTTAAAGTCGACTTAAGAGGTCCTATTGTGCAAACTCAGTTACAGTGAAAAGAAACAAGGAGAAAACAATGCAAAAACCCCAACTCCAAATCAAGTTGCTTTATTTAAAATGATGAAAAGTTTCATCCAAGTGAAAGTTAAAAACACCAATCAAATGGCAGATCCACAGGCATTTTGTGGCAGACCCCACGGTGAGACGGAAACAGAACTAGGAGGCTGCTCAGTGTTCTATTTGACAACTACAGGAGGCACGAGGTACTCAGCAGACAGTCCCAGTTCTTCTGTGGTGTCCAGTCACCTCGGAGACAGCAGGCCAGGGCCAGTTCTCCTGGGAGATTCAGTGGGGGCTAGATGTTTCAAGTTTTTGAACCAACAATGAGACAAAGTTGAGAGTCACCACCCTAGGGCACACAGTTCATCTGGTTTTGCTGTACACAATGTAACATCGATGTAACATCTGGACAGAAGCCAGGGAGGGGAGAGTAAGGAGAAACCAGACCACATGGAACCATCAGCAGTGTTCAGACACACATGACAAACAACTTATTTGTGGAACAGCTACACACAATTTAAGGAACCTAAGCTGCGTGCTTATATGCCTACCTCCTAGACAGCACTTTTTATATTTTCTGCAAAATTCACTCTTGTCTAAAGTCCTAAGTCATATCAAGGCTGAACCTCTAATTTCGTAAAGCACTTGCACTAGCAACTTTCTTGCTGATCCTTAGTTTAAATACCTTTAGCTAATTTACAAAGAAGCCACATACTAAGTTAAGAATACAGCTACAATGATAATGATGTTTTTATGAAGATCTCATAAACTTGCATTTAGTAAGGACTGAAATCGCTTCTCTGGTTGTGGAAATGGATGTGCACAGCGCTGCCTGTCCTGACCAGCTGCCCTCGTGAACAGCACATTCACTGTCCATTAAGCTCCGTGAGGTCAGGGACCTGGGCTCGTCACTGCTGGATCTCCAGCCCCTAGAACAGTGCCTGGCACTGAAACATTTGCTTGAATGCTTGAATGATTAATAAATGGGCACCTGCAAACATGAGCAAAATGTGAATAATGTTTTTGGTGGCTTTCCCCTCAAAGGTGTCACCATAAACATCACAGTACTACTACTGACACCTGTGTGACCCCAGAGGCACCTGTGTGCAGCACTGGATACTTTAGGTTGATGGTAAAGCCTTCGGTGCCTCCCTCATTCCCACAGACCCAGAGTCCTCCTGATGTCCTGGCCATCCTGGGTCCCCCACTCTTGTCTCACCCACCCTGCTCCTCCCCATCAGTAGTTACTAGTCTAAGATCCCTTCTTCCAGGACAGCCTGTTGATTTGAAGACCAGCTGTCATCTTGGAGAATAGTCCCTAAAAATACTTTAATGTTGTATCCTTCCCCTTACTACTGCCGACACCACTCAAAGAGGAGCTCATGCCAGGCGGCTAGAAAGGTTAACCTGAGAGCAGATGGAGCCCTCGCTTCTCACTTCCTCCCTTATCCTGATCACCCAGCCCCCACTCTACTCCTTTCTCATGGCTTCCCGACTTCATCCCTGCTCCGCTTCCAAAATGGTGTGCTTGGCTGGCCCACAGTGACAGTGAAAGGGGGGCTGTTGAATCTCTGGCCTGACTAAAGCAAATAAAGTGTGTCCCACAGTCATTCATGGGGTGGCAAGAGCCAAACAGCAGGACGTAATCTGTCCTACCCAGACCCTTTCAGGAGAGGTGACCGCAGGCCTGTCGGACTGGCTGGATCCCTCCTGTCTGGATATTGTTTATCAAACAGGAATCACCTTTGGCATCTGGGGAAGGAAAACTGGGTGGGTAATCTCTCCAATTCAAACTTCCGCCCCACCATCCCAGCCCCTGCAAACATGTCCCACCACGCCCCCTGGTGGCAAACAGCCTTTTGATTTTGGTTTTAGTTTTTTCTTTAAACTGCAGCTTAGAAAGGAGCAGTTGGTATGAATTTGAGAGGAAGGTGAGTGTGATAGCTCGGCAGCAACACTGGGGAAAACAAAAAAGCATTCTGAAGATGGCAAGAGAAGTTTTTTAAAAGGAGAAGGAGGAACACCGTTCAGACATTAATACAGAGAGATTATACCTTCAGGGTTTGACTTGGCTCACACTCAAACACAGGCGGGCCCACCTTGGAACCTGAGCCGTGGCCTGGGGCGGGAGGGGGAAGAGCAGCGCCACGCAGCAGGAAGTGCAATGGGCGCCAGCGCTGAGGAAGGTACCACCAGTTCTCCATCCGACCCAGCCACACATTTGGGTTGGCATTTTAGGATGCAGAAAACTGGACTAAGACAAAATAGGGGATCAGCCTCCTAGAGTAAAGCCACATGACCAACCCAGTGTCAGGAAATGATAACCAGTCTGTTAAAAACATAACATTTGGCAAAGAAGAGACCTGGATTCCCCTAATTATACCCATTTTTAGAGGGATTTTGAGAGGCAACACCATACAATTCCAGTACGTCTCCGCTCCTCTGGGCCACTACAGCGAGAGTTCCTTCTCCCCTCTGGCTGCTAATGCCCTTACCTACATTCCAACCCAGAACAGTGCTTTTCACGGGGCATGTCCTTGACAATCCTCCTCTTATTTTTATTTAAATTTAGTTGAATTTAGGGACAGATTAAGGCAAGGGGGCAAGAGTTGGAACCTGCTGGTCAACCCCCAAGTATTCATACCAGAGTTCCTTAGAAGCCTAAACACATCCTAAAGACTAGAAGCACTGTCTCTGAATTTATTTCCGGCACGTAACACAAGCCACCCACCTAACACCTGCAGGTCAAACAAATGGGGGCGATAATCATGAAGTCACCTACAGAAGGAGAGCTTCTGACTTCCAGATCACGTGGTGGGAAAGAATGGGACAAATCTGTTAGAACTTGGCCCTAGTTATAATTTAAGTTCTGTGATAAGAACACACTGAACACTGTTCCCACTCTGTTCATAAACAAAAAACCCCGATGTGTCATCCCTCCCCCAAAATACTCCAAACACAAATATCCCTGGAATTTAACAGCCTCTCTGATTGTGGAGAAAAGGTACTAGGCAGCGGTGAGTGGTGCTGGACACGCTGGCTGGGCTGCTGCCACTGAACACATTTTGGACAAATGGTGACACACAGGAAGGTAGGGGACTCGCAGTACTGCTTGCATGTAACTGGTTCACACCCAGATCAAAGTCCACTCACCACTCTCCGGTCTCTGCTCGGAGGCAGCCGGCTCTCTGGACGGCGGAAATTCCTCGCCAACATCAGGGAGGTAACAGATGCAACAAGACATTCAAAGGATCACAACCCTCCAGCCTCAGGGTCGACCAGCTTGGTTTTAAAGGAGGCAGCACAGAACCTTCTCAGTCAACATCACATCAGCCTTTGGTGTTTCACTGAGCTCGCTGAGTTTTTACACTTCTTGAGAGTCTATTCTTAGTGAGCAGTAAAAACAGGATTTGACCGAAGACAGAAGCTTAGACCAGAGAAGGTATCCAAGTTCAAAGACAAAGGAGAAGGCAGGAGCAGAAGACGTGAAAACTGAGTTGGGTGGCCGCCACAGCTTACGCAGGAGCCACCTCAGGGAGTCTCTTTATCTGCTCAGGGGTGAGCACGGCCTGCACAGGTGTCCCTAATCCTGCCAAGGAAAGTACAACTGCCTGGAATCAGCATGTAGACAGCACAGCTGGGTGCAAAGCTGGAAGGAAATGTTAAAAGCAGAACCCCCAGGATCCCCATGTTGAAGTAATGGCAGAGCTTCCTCTAAAAATTTTTCTTACAAATTACAAAGTTACACCTCCAGTGCAGATACAAGTCCACACTAATAGAAACAACTTAAAAGGCAAGGAAAGAAATCTAAGTATGGCTGTGGAAAGGACAGCTCAGCTTGAGAAACACACGTTCCAGTCTGATAAATTCACTTGAATAAGACATCTGAATTTCCCCATGGAATTCCAGCCAGACCACAGAGAATGAGGAAAAGATGACAGAAAGGAATGTGGGTCCTAAACTTTTATAACACATTTAAGAAAACACTCAGCTGCTCAGAGACACAAAGAACATAATAGGAATGTCACCCGCGGTAGTCAAGGACTTCAGACACTGAGAATTCTACAAGCTTCAGTATTTTACTACCTTCCCGAAATCTCACCTCTTGATGCTATGACGAGAGACACTTGAACTAGCACATCGAAAAGAGGGCTCTCGGACTGAAAGACCCAGGACGCCTGCAGAGTCACCAGACCTCACTGTGAGTCTGTTATGTGCCCAGCACTAGGGCAGGTGCTTGCTAAGAGATTACCTTATTGATTTTTTAAGTTTTAACTTATTCAGATCCAATCTGGTTTCAAAAAACAAACAAAAAACAGTGGAGACATGATTAAAGTGTAAAAAATCTGAGTTCTTTGCAGCTGTTGGGCTGGTGCCAGCACTCAGAGCAAGGGGAGACTGAGAGAAAGAGGAGGAGGCCACCTCTCAGGCTCTGCAGAAGGTACTGGGGAACTTCTCTAGTATTGTCCCCCTTTACCGCTGTGACTGTTACTTCCCCGTTGAGGGGACACACCAGTGGAGCTGCTATTTTCCCCCAAGACCACAACAAGAAGAGTAACAAGGGGAGGTTCTGGTACTCTCAAAGGAAAACAATTTCAAAGATATAAAATGGATTTAATTTTTATTAAATAATGTAAAGGGTTTCCTTGGCACCATCCACGTAGATTCTTGCCTTTATGCATAAAACAAGCCACATTAATTTGCATCGGTAGCAAAGAAAAAAGCTACTGTAGCAAATGCTGAGTGAATGGACTCATATTCCATGAATGTCCTCATTCTCTGGCTTTCACCGGCCCTCCCTTGTCTGCAGATCCGAGAGGCTGCCCTCCCCGGGCCCTGCTGCTTGCTGCAGGCATGTCCTTCTACATAGACAACAGCATGCTTGGTCACCTGGAGGAGCTGCGCTCTTTGCTCACACAGTCATCCTGGGAGGTGGTGTCCCCATTTCCCACCATGCTGCACGTCCTCCTCTTCTTCCTGCGGTGCATCATCCCGTCACCTTCAGACCCAGATTCACACTGGATACGGGAGGAAAAAAACAGGAATTCAACTGGATGCAACCCATTTCTTCCTTAAACAAACCTCAGAAGACAGTACAAATATTGCCCACTTTCTCCCAAAAGCAAAGTAGCCATTTATGACAGGTGCCTAATATGGTCTGAATATCCATCTCTTCAGATGTTTCTGGTCCCCAAAGAATTGCAGTCTTCCCTCAGATGTCAAGTGTCCCTCCAGTGTTCTCTAATGGAAGGATTATTTGTTTGAGACCAAGATACCCACTCTAAGAAAATTTACAGTTAGTACTCTGAGATTGCATTATGTAATTTCACTGTACCAACACAGAGCCCGATGCGTGGAAAGGAAGCAGGCACAGTACTTAACATTCATAAAACACTCCCTCTCCACCTCCAAGAGAAAAGACTAAATCAGTAGATTATGCAAAATGACAAGATAGAAATTTCATCTGCTAAGGGCATAGGACCTCTCACCCAATACTGTGTTAGCTTTTAGCAAGTCACTGAATTTGCTGAGTTTCTAGGCTTACAATTTACCATCCACAGAGAAAATTCTTAACATGGGCTTTGAGGTCAGAATGCTTGGAGTCTGAATCCCAACACTGCTGTTTGCCAGCTGTGTGATCCTGGGCCATGTGCTTGACGAAATCCCCAAATACTCCTTTTCCCTTTTGAGGTTATTGTAACGATTCACATACACATGTAAAGCTATAAAATGGCAAAATTCACTACACAGCAGCAATGGTGGCAGTTGTGGTTCTTGGAAGAAAGTGAAAATGTTCACATCTTTCTCCCTCCTGGAAGGGAGGAGGGAGAGTAACACCTGGTTTTTCCGGGGTGACTTGCCCTGGAGGCCTGGTGAGTGAGCAAGGCCTCACCTCTGAGTCCGAGTCAGAGGAGCTGGAACTAGAGGAGCTGGAGGAATCACTAGAGCTGTCCGAGGCGATTCCTGTGGATTCCTGAAGGTCAACGGAGTCGGCCAGGACCGCCAACTCGGGGTGCTCTTGCTTCAAGATCCTGAGAGATGAGAAACGTTGCTCTCAGAGCTGGGAGAGGCAAGACACCCACACACAATAACCCAGACTCAAGGCTGAGCCCTGGCTCTCTTACAAGTGCCTGGGAGTGCCAGGCGCCTCGCTTCAGAATGGGAGCTGTTTGGCGTTGAGGACACACGAACCACAGGCTGGGAACGAAAGCCCCAACGTACTGCTCAGGCTTTTCTGAAAGGAAAACTAGCTACACGCAATTTACTACCACCTGCGCAAGGAGCCAGCCGTGCTGCCGGCACGCAAGACACGTTTCCTTGAATTGGTTTTAGTTTTTTCCCCTTGGGAGAAACAGTCCCTCTTTCTTGTTTTTCTCCTAAACCTTTCCTAGCTGATTTTTTGGGAACCCTTCCTTTCCACAACACAGCACTTCACAATTGGAGTTGGGCTTGGTTAAATTCTATTTGTAAGAGTAGAAACAACGAGGTTTGTAAGAAATAAGAAGTGTCAAGTAACAGAGAGGGTCTCCCCTCACTCGAAGATAAAACTGCACTGGACTTGCAGAGGCAGCAGCCCTCCCCTTAGGAACCTAACCTCACATCCACTGTAACCAGGGACGAAGACCTGCTGTATGGCAAGGCCTTTGGAATGATCAAATTGCAGCACGCAGCGGCCTACAGGATGGAGTGAGTGGGCCTCAGATGCCCAAGAATCCGGGGAGAACAAAGCCACCACCCTTGCTGGCCCTCTCAGCAGGGAGGCTGAGCACTGAACAAGCCAGAATCCCTCTCTTACCCCGAGAGCTGGTCCCTCCAGGTCAGGGTTGGGACACAGTGGCACGGGGTGGCTGGGGGTGGCTTGCACTGCCGCTGCCCGTGCTGTATCTGTTCTGTGGATAAACAGAGGAGCTAAGTCTCCAGGGCAGTCACCTCACTCACAAGAACTGAAGGTAATAAGTTCAAATGGGAATAATGCTTCTGGGTAAGGAAAAGAAAGAACCAAAATAAAACCCAAGCAAAATGGCCTCCTTTGCTAGTACTAGCTTTAGAAAACAAAAACAAAAACAAAAAAACAGAAAATGAGAAACAATCCCAATTATGACCATGTTGTGACTGACTGACTTTGATCAACATGCAGAGTCTTAGCCTGTCACCTCGAGGCTGGCAAGCATCCTGAGAACTAGCCTTGACCTTGGACCCACTCTCCTCTACCTATGGGGTTTTACAGCCCCGGCTTTTCCCAGGCCTGTCTAAAGTCAGCACACATTATTGCAGCAGTGGACTCTTTCCACTTTATCTCTGGGGTAGAAATTGGAACAAAGCAAAAATAAAAAAAAAAGTCTCTCACCTATACCATTTCCTTGATAACTTTGGTCTCCCTCTTACCGTCTTGTGCCATACAACAGGGAAGTTGGTGCTGCTGGCAAAATTCTGGGTGATGGCAATGGTAGTATCAAGATTGAGCACAACATGCCACCAGCCTCCTGAAATCCAACAAATAGTTAAATGGGGTTTGGTTCTGTACACAATGGCCATATAACATAAACTTCAAATTACATAACATAAACTTCAAAAACAGAGAAATCCTATCCCCAAAGGAGAGCCTGAGACACAGGACCCAGAGTGGTAAATGCTCCTCCTGATCCAGGAATCACAAACGACTTGTTTGTGTAAAGTTTTATTGGAGCAGAGCGGTGCCTGTTCGTTTACAGACCGTCTGTGGCTGCTTTCCTGCTACAAGGGCAGAGATGAGCAGTTGCGACAGACTATCTGGCCCGCAGTGCCTAGAACATTTACGCTCTGGCCCTTTACACAAAAGTGTGTCGACCCCTGTTAATCCAAAGCTGTGACCAAAACTGTAAAGGTAGCAAGTTCTTCAGTTTCTAGGAGGAGGAATCCTATCTTAAATATCCTCACTCCCAACACTTACCATATCACAACAAAGTGTACTTTTCAGGTGTGGGATTTCCTACTTCTTGGCTCAAAGTTACTATTTCCTGATTCAACTCACCCAGTGCTACACTGTATCAAACCCATTTACAGAAACTTCCACAAGTCACTGCATGTACACAGACACTGGGTAACTCGGGGGATAGAGAGGAGTAGGATCTTTACAGACAAAGTTTATCAATTGTCACTACACATTTAGATTACAAGAAACATGGATAGCAGGCCCCTAGGCACTTGACCACATGGCGACCTATCACTGTCAGAGGTGGGCACTGCTCAGTTCATTTAGAGTCAGCACGCAGAGGGGGGAGGGAGGAGTGTGAAAGGGATGATTAGGCACATGTGTGTGGTGATGGACTGTAGTTAGTGTTTGGGTGGTGAACATGATGTAATCTATGCAGAAAGAGAAGTATAATGATGCACACCTGAAATATATACAATGTTACTGCAATAAATAAAAATTTAAAAAAAAGAGTCAGCATGCAGAAATTTCTCTGACTCCCTCTCTATATAGTTATGCTCTAAAATGACTAATTATTGAAATCAAAGAATGTACTTTCTTTCAGTTCATCTATACCTGGTACAAAGACAGTCTCTCCCGGCTTTTGTAAGATTTCCAGGGGTTTGAATTCGGGGGGCCAGGTTGGAAGCTGTGTCCGGGGATAAATGATATTAAACCAGGTAATAGCTTCATCCTGCTGGTTCCCTCCCTCTTCACGGGTCACCTTGATGAGTTCCCTGGGTGTGCTGGTAGGGAACAGGCACCAGCGCTTGTGGCCCTGAACTAAGGCATTCCAGGCACTGGTTCCCAGAGGGTCGATGTGAATTCCGGTTCCAGAGCGTGGTGGCCCCATCACAAACCACCTAAAGAATGGAAACATCCAAGATGTGAAGGATAACTTAACTGTATACACACACAACACAAAATAAGTTTCTAGTTTTATACACTATGTTATCTTTATTTCAGAGATTACACAAATCTGTTACATAGAAATGCTGAGTGAATTGTACATGGAGTGATCCCTAACAGAAAAAAGAAAAATCCCTGACATGGTTTACTGGTGAACTTTAACTACCAAAACTTCCCTTAATAGATCAGTGGTTCACCTTTGGTTGCACATCTGAATCACCTGGGGAGCTTTCAAAAATCCTGATGCCCAGACTAATTAAACCAGAGTCTCTGGCAGTAGGACCCAGGCAGGCATCAGCAGCCTTCTAAGTAAGTTCCATGTGCAGCCGCGGGAGAACCACTCACTGCTCTGAAAACAGGTTAGCTGACTGAGCTCGGCTGACACGTGTTGTAGAGAAGACTGTAACTGCTTCACCACCAGGTACTTTACCTGTAAGGGGGCCTGCGCTTCTCCCCTGCATACTGGAAAAGGTCATCAGTGAAAAACTTGGGCACCTTGTAGTCTTCCAAAAGTTTCCTTCTTTTGGGGTGTTCACCGTAGCTGCTGTCAAAGATGTAGAGGGGGCTGTCATCTCGAGTGCTCTCCATGTACTCGATGTAGTATTTCATCTTCATCTTCACGGAGTAGCCGTCATTATCCTCACCACACTTGAACTTCTGGTTCCGGTATTTCCTTTTGAGGCGCTCCAAAGTCCATTTCTCCTGCGCAGACCAGCCCTCTTGGGCATTCAGCAGAACCACGGGCTTGTAAGGTCTTTCATATCGCTCCACAAATTCTTCCACCGACAGCTGTAACGCGTCTGCCCTTTCCACATTATCCTGAGAAAATAAGAATAAAAGACCTAGCCAGTTAAAAAAAAAAGTCTAGCGACAGATAAGGTATCCCCCAGGATCAATTAGCAGTGACATACCTAAGGAGCCAGATTCAGGGGGGGAGGGGACGTGCGTGCGGGCACCCAACGCCACCCCACCAGGGGACGGGGGCTTCGCATCTCCCACTTGTGGGTCCCCAAGCGTCCCGCCGCCCAAAGAAGTCAAGGGGCGACAGGCCTTCTCGTGGAGGGCGCCGAAGGCGCGAGCCTCCAGTTGCCCAGGAGGAAGAAGTCCCGCCTTGGAATCCGGGACCCCATGACCCCGACCTCCGCGGGGTGCGGGCGGGCCCCGTTCAACGCGAGTAGGGCGGGTGGCCCCGGCCCCGGGAGAGGTGCGCGGCGCCCGGAGACGCCCGGCCCGGCCCTGACCGCCGCCCGCGATGGCCGGCCCGGCCGCTCACCGCCACGGCCGCCGGGTTCAGCGGAAAGCTCTCGTAGTAGTTGTGCCGGGTCCAGTCCAGCGAGTCCTTCAGCTCCGGCCGCGCACTCCGCTTGGCCTCGCGGATCCGCTTCTTGCTCTTGTGGTTCATCCTGCGGGGTCGCCAGCTGGCTCCGCCACCACCTCTGCGCAGCTCGCTTCCTGCCACCAACGCGCCCACTCCCCGGCCCGGGCGGCGACGGCACCAAACGCCCTTCGCCCCGGCCTGGCGCCTTTAAAGTCGCCTTCCAGAAGATTCACTCCCCAGCCACCTCCCGGGCCTCGGGTTGGGCATGCGGCCGCCGTCTTCCCCGCCCCCCGGCCTCTCGCCGCACGCCATTGGCCTCGGCGCCTCCGGGGCCCGCCCTCACACACGCCAGGCCTCCGCCATGTTGGGAAGGTCTGGCCGGCGCAGGCCCCGCCCATCGTGGCCCCGCCTCTCCCGCTCCTGCTTCCGGGGGCGCGCCACGTCCGGCAGCGCGCTTCCTATCGCGGCCCGCTTCCGGCCGGCCAGTGCTCTGTCTCACTTGCTTACGCTTATCGCCGCGCGGCTGCCTCGTCGCCCGAGGGGTGCCTTCCCTATTCTCGCCGTCGGGTTGTGGCGACCCGACGGGGTCCACGGAGGGCCACGTGGCGCCGGGGAGGCGGCCCTGGCCGTCCCGGGGGTCCCCGCGCGCGCAGCCTGGCAGCCCGGCGCCCTCCGCTGCTCCCGGCCCGCCCGGGGGCCAACGACTCCCCTCTGGGCGAGCGTAGCCTCCGAGGACATGTGGTCCGGGCCCAGCGCTTTCGGTTCTCGGAGGAGCCGGGCCCGGGAGCCGAGGGGGCCGTGCTGGAGGTCTACGTCCCGCAGGTGCGTGCCGCGGCATCCGCCGCGCGGCGCCTCTGGTCTGCGGTGGCGCCCCGGGCAGGAACGGTTCTCAGCCGACCTGGGAGGGTGGGGATGAGGAGCGGGCGTTCCTCTGCTTCCTGCTTCAGGATGCACCACCGGGCGAAAAGATTTGGTATAAAGCCCTTTGGCACATTAAATGTCTTTCATTAAGAAACTTGGGGACCCTGCCAGGAAGGAGGCCTCTCCGCATCAAATTTTTCCTGCCAGAAAAGTGGCGCATTCTTGACACCTAGTATTTTCTTTGATCATGTTGAAGGGCTTAATTCAGCTTTATCTGGGACGAAGGGTTCCAACTCTCACTGCCCAAATAAAGTTTCTTGGGTCGGCCCTCACTTCTTCCTTTCAGCTTATGGCTGCCCCCAAACTCTCAATAATAGTTGTACTTTATATACGTCCGGTTTTTCAAAGCACTGTCACGTTATAGTGTTTCGTTTGATTTTAACAGCAGCCTGTGGGGCAGGCATTAGTAATAACAGTTTGAAGATGAGAAACAGCTTAGGAGAAGTTAAAGGCTGGAGTGGAACCCATTTCTGATAGTTTCTAAACGCCTCCACGTTGAAATACCCGTTTGGAGTTCTTCCCAAATTAAGGGGGTGAAGATATACCCTGTGAGAATAGAGGCCCCTTTTCTTTACACCCAAATCTGCTGACCCACTTCTCTGGTTGGAAACCCTTCATTGTACTCCTGGGTAAAATCCACCAGGGCAGACATGTTTGTCTGTTAATGACGCTTGTACCCCCTGCACTTAGACGACAGTGCTGAGAATATTTTAGGCACTGATATTTTTGTTGAGCGGATTAAATGATTAAGTTCAGACCATTAGTTCCTTCACCTCTGATATTTTTACCTCTTCAACCCCCTTTCCTACCACCCCACTGGGGGCACACTTTGCTCTAGAAAACAGAAAGACTTGCAATTTTGCAGTTTAGTAATTTGATAAGTGCTAATCGTATGCTTATTTTGTGCCTGGCACTGTACTAAGTAGTTTGCATCGAATCTTCCTAATCACCCTATGAGATAGTATTTTGCAGTTGAGGAACTGAAGCACAGACAGGTTAAATAACTTGAGTGAGGTCACACAGCTAGTAAATTACAGATCTGGATTGAACTCAGCTCATTCCAGAGGTGTGAGCTGTGTTACCTTGCCTCCCTAAATACCGTGCTCTCTCACAATTCTATGCTTTTCCAAACGCTTTGTAAGCTGCCTGCCTCTCTAACTCTGAGTTGGGTTCAGCTCCATTCAAACCTCTTCTAGGATGTCTTCTTAGGACCACATGGTTTCTCATTAGCATACCAAGTTATGCCTCTGCTTAAATCCCTCCAGTATCTTATTGCACTTACAAAAAAACCTAAACTTCCTGTGGTCTACAAGATCCCACAGGTCTGGTCCCTGCCTCCAGCCCCCATGCCCGTGCTGCCAGTGCTTTCTGTGGTCCTGCTTCAGGGCCTTTGCCTGAATTACCCCCTCTCCCTATCTAGGGCAGCCACTTTGTGGTCACTGAACCCTCCCACCCCCATTACTCTCTCCCATCACCCTGTTTTATTGTGTTTGTGGCATTATCACCAAGCAAAAATATCTTTGCTTACTTGCTGCCTGTCTCTTCCTAGTAGGGTATATATATGATCCATGAGTTACATCTTCAGCCTAGAACAGTCCCTGGAGAAATGCTTGTTGAATGTGTGAGTGTATGGAGTGCTTATCACATGGTATTGCAGTTTTATATCCCCACATATTTGTGAACTGGAGAGCAGAGAACTGTCATTTTTGTAATGGATGCCAGCGCCGGGCACTCAGTTAATTGTTGTATAAATAAATATTTCAACTTCCAGATGAGTTATTTATGGCATACAAAAAAATTCTTTTCAGGTCCTGCATCTCCAGTATGGAATGTATGTTTGGCCCTGTGCTGTGGTCCTGGCCCAGTACCTGTGGTTTCACAGAAGATCTCTGCCAGGCAAGGCTGTCTTAGAGGTACAAGTGCCCTTGAGGTTTCCAGAAATCCTATGTTCAGATTTAAGTCTACATGCTTATTACCTTTTGTTAAATATTTTGAAATCAGGGGTGTTTTGGCCAGCTTGTAAGGCATGTGAGCTAAGAATGCTTTTTCAAGTGTTAAAAAAAAAATATGCAGAGACCGTATGTGGCCCACCAAGACTAAAATGTTTACTATCTGGCCTTTTAGTTTGCTGACCCCTATTCTAAGTGAAGTCTGTTGACTAATGTTAGTAATGGAATCTTGGCCCCGAAGCACTTAAGGCCATCTTTCCAGGTTGTCCCAGGGTCATCCAGGCTCTGCTATAACACCTGCCATCTTTCTCACAAAATAGCCCTTCCCATTTTTGGAAATCTTGAGATTAGTTTTAAAACTTGTCTCATGCTCTTTCTCATTACTCCACCTGTCTTGTGACTGCTGAAGGCTTGGAGAATAAACTTCTGTCAAGTTTACAGAAATGGTACTATGTTTAAACCCAAAGCCTGGAGACAAATCAGAAGCTTAAGGACACCTATTAACTTGCGCAAAACCATGTAAATGAAATGAAGGGTAGAGAAGGCATTTGGCATACTTCTGGCCCAAAATAGTGGTAATTGTTAGGCATTCATAAAAGATCAAGAATCTCCCTGCCCATTCTCAAACTGAAAAGTGGGAAGCTTGTGTTTCAATCAATATAAATGTTAACACTTATGAAGGTGTTCTTTGGTATATTCCTTAGTATCTTTAAGTGTTGATCACTTTTTTCAAGGCCCAACTAGAAAAGCCCCTTCAGTAGAAAGCCATGTTAGACCTGTTAGGCTTTATCCCCATAAAAGCAATTAAAACTGGCAGTAACTGAATGGCTAGCTGTGCACACTGAAGTCTCCCATAGATTCTAGGGACCTGGTGTCCTATTTGATTAGGAGCTCCTTAACTTGCAGACCAGAGAGAACTGGAAACGAGAGAACAAGTGTCCCCAAATGATTTCCCTTGGCATATTAAGCAGTGAAACTGCATGAGACAGTTTAGAAGCAGTATTTGTCAGTTGCAGAATACAAGGCCCTGTATGGGACTGTAACTGCCCTTTGACCCAATTGGAGGAATCAGAAAATAACTTTCGTCCTAACGAATTCAAAGCCTAAGCTTCATACAGTAAAGTGACGTTTAATTATGGCATGTTTTATAGACATGACAAGCTCAAGAATATACTTACACATTGACCCTGTACTTAAGGATCAAAGCAAGAATTAAATGGGAAACTATTTGCCAAGATCCCAAATTTTTGCAGTTTTAAGCAAAATTTTTAAATGCCATCTTTTAAATTTGTGTTGTTAGATAGGAGCTGGAGTGAGTCTTCCAGGAATCATGGCTGCAAAATGTGGTGCTGAAGTAATACTGTCAGACAGTTCAGAGCTGCCTCACTGTCTAGAAATCTGTCGGCACAGCTGCCAAATGAATAACCTGCCACAGGTGCACATTGTAGGATTAACGTGGGGTCATGTATCTCAGGATCTTCTGGCTCTACCACCACAAGATATTATTCTTGCATCTGATGTCTTCTTTGAACCGGAAGGTAAAACTTTTTTGCTCTTCAATAGTAAATTTGGCAAGAGATGCAATGTAAGTAGAAGTCTAAGAATTCATTTCTTTCCAGACTTTGAAGACATTTTAACTACAATATACTTTTTGATGCAAAAGAACCCCAAGGTCCAGTTATGGTCTACTTACCAGGTAAGAAGGTAAGCCTGTATAAGCCCGGTTTACTCTCAATTTTATTAGAAGTTAACTTAAGCCTTATTACTCATGCAATGCCTAGTTTAAGGATAAAATGAAAATGGATCTGAAGCAAAACAGGAAAAGCATGACTTTTAAAAACAATTTATTTTTGTCAGTGCTGACTGGTCACTTGAAGCTTTGCTCTACAAGTGGGATATGAAATGTGTCCACATTCCTCTGGAGTCTTTTGATGCAGACAAGGAAGATATAGCAGAATCTGCCCTTCCAGGAAGACATACTGTTGAAATGCTGGTCATCTCCTTTGCAAAGGACAGTCTCTGAATTATACGTACAAGCTGTTTTGGGATGTCAATAGTGATTAGCAACCTGGTATGCCAACTAGGACTCAGACCACTTCAGCTTCTTGAGTACAAGCAGTACCACCTGAAGATGGTCAGATCTGTTGGCCTGAGATTATGCTGGGTCATCTAGATAACACTCATGGGTTACATAGCCATGAAAACAAAAATTAAATCATCTATAAGGAAAAGGACTTGGATTGTTCCTAAATCATCAAAGTAGGGCATAAGTTAGGTTATGAGAAAGGGGTACCCACAACCTCAACAAAGTGCTACCTTATAGCATTGCTTTTAGGGATAGTGGGTGCTGAAATGGCATTTCCATTTTTTAACTTAGGAAAAAAAGTCAGTTACTAGACATTTCACTTCCTTACTGTACATTAACAAGATAATTGCACAGGTCTTTCAAAAAGGGGGAAAAAAAGACCAACACATATTCTGAGAAAAGCTAACACCAAGAAAACGTTTTAATTAAACTACAGAAACAATGGTCATAGTACAGAATATTCATGAGCAAAAAGATACACCATGTTTTAAGTACTTACAAAGTTACAAACCATTTGTTTCCTTAACATTTTCCATATTTTAAGTTCATACATGAAGATGATCAGATTTACCATTTTTAGGGGGGGAGAGAAAAAAAAAAGGTGTATTTATCATCAGCTAGATGTGCTCACTGTATGCTCCGTTATTTATATGCAAGGCCCGGGTGACTGGAAGTGCAGTTGTCAGGCATTTTAATAAACTGGACAGCCATTTGTTTCTGCACGACAAGGCATCTTTACACAGGAGCAATCAGGAGAAAACAGGAAACAGCCAAGCACTCTGCACTGCAACACGCCACCTTAACAGCTAACCAGCATTACTCAACTGCTACACAACTGCGCCTAGTGCACAAAAATACATAAGAGAAGAGATTAGAATTGTGTTTGGTAAACAATCCTTTCAAAAAAATCAAGTCTTTTCACCTGAAAAGTCTTTATACAAATTTGGGTTCAAATTACCATTTAGATCTGAAGGTAAATAACATATACAAACAAATTTACACCAACTTTTGTAGGTTTTTAATTTTAAGGAATGAAGGCAATGTTGAGTCAATCTCTTGACAGCTTTAGGCTGTGTGTAATGGCTGCACACGTTTCCTTTAAAGTCAGGAGGCCACAAATTAGGTTACAAATCTGTTTAATTTCAAACAAAAAAAGTCAGCACTATATAAACAAAAAGGAAATTTTACCTCAAATATCCAAGCCAATAATGAAATCTGAAGTCGTTCACCTCACTAAATTACAAGAAATTTGAATAACAGCAACAAAATGGCACATAAAATGAAGTTTGCCACCTGAGGCAAAGCTTTAAAACAAGTAAAAAGTTAGACAAAATGTTACAAAATAACCTTTTCAATAGCCACTTGCTTGCTCCAAGGACTCTTCATGGACTGAGTATGTGGGTCCTTTTCCCCCAAGTCCTCTGTTATGTTGCTCGTGGACACATCTAGGTTTGAAAAGATAAGTTCAGTTTACCTTCTATTACTATGAAGTTACTGCAAGTGCACAGGGTTTCAATTTCAGGCATGTACTTACTAAGGCTCTGGTGAAACAAGTAGGTTACAGAAAGGTTCCACCCAGCCATTATCACAGTGTTTTAAGGCCCATTTAGGAAATTTTCACAAAGGCTACCATCAGCATTTGCGAATTTGTGTTTATTTATTCTTGGCCAAATAACCAAGGTGAAAAATGGTAAGGAGGGAAGATGAAAAATAAATTAAAAAAAAAAAAGAGCAAAGAAAAAAAAAGGAGGGCTGTATCCAAACAAAAATAACTTCAATTGCCATCAGAAAATTAGTCTATGTTTTAAGATAAACTTTTAGTTTTCAAATAAACATTCAGTAATTGAGAACAATGCTTTAACATCTGAGCTACTTAGGGCCCTTTCCTTTTAAAAAATAGGACCAAACAATTTGAGAGTTAAAGACACACTATCCTTTCCCCACCCAGTGCAATACCTGTAAACTTTTTTGGGGTTCCAAAAGTTCATTGCTTCTTTTTGCAATTCGTTTGCCACATCCATTAGAATATGAAGTCCCAGTCAGTACAACAATAGTTGAACCGATCGTTTTCTCTAAGAGGATAGTGCATCTTTAACATTTAAAGACAAACCTGCTCCAATACACGCCCACAGAAACTGGTCCCTGGAGGATCAGCCAAATCAGTTAAAATCTGCAATACTGGCCAATATTCTTTTATCAAACAGGAGACCGCAGCTTTAAAGGGGAAAATGCAGACGTTGGATAAAAACAGCAAGAAATAGTCATTTTCATTAATAGGTCTCAAACAGTTTACGCAACAGCTATTATTAACTAAGCTTTACACACATCCTCTCTGCAGACCCCTCTTCAGTATCACTCCCAAAGCTGAATTAGCTCAGAGCAGCGCTCCTAACGTTAGGAGTCACCGTCATATTAGTATGGATCCAAAAACTACTCCAAACCCCATTGCTGAATTCGGGCCGTGCGTCTCGGATGCTCACGGACATTACCATTTGCTTAAGAGGACACCGCTCCTTCCTCTTCCGGAGACTTGGGGGGACTCTTGGATCGCGACCTGGACTTGGACTCCCTCTTGGACACGGGCGGCGGGCTCCTCGACCTGGACCTGGACCTGGAGCGCGAGCGCGATCTGGACACCGACGACGACTTGGACTTGGACCTGCGCGCCGACCTGGACTTCGACGTCGACCGCGACCTCGAGCGAGTGCGGGACCGGGACTTCGAGCGGCTGTAGCGTGACCGGCTCCGCGACCGGGAGCGGCTCCGGCTCCGCGACCGGCTGCGGCGACGCCGCCTCGGGCTGCGGGCGGGGCGGGGCGGGCGTCAGTCCGGGCCGTCGGCCGCGCCCCGCCCCGCCCGCGTGCTCCCGCCGCCAGGCCGCCATTATCTCGCCGCCAGACGCCATTTCCCTGGTCGCGAGCGGGTCTCCGCCCTCCCGCCCGCGGAGGAACCCCGCTCCCGTGAACCCCGGCGCGCCGGCCCGGCCCCCCGTTTACCTGCGGCTCCGGCGTCCGTAGCCGCCGCCCCCGTACCTGCGGGGTGGCGGGCCCCGGCGGCTGTGGTGCGAGTCCGGGGGGCGGCCGTAGCGCGCCATCTGGACCCGCAGCTCGCGGCCGTCCAGCACGGCCCCGTCCATGGCGTCCATGGCGTCCTCGGCGTCGCGCTTGTCGTGGAAGCGGACGAAGGCGAAGCCGCGGGACTCCTTGGTGTAGCGGTCCCGCGGGATGTACACGTCGCCGACGCGCCCGTACTTCTCGAAGACGCGCCTCAGGGTGTCGGGCGAGGTGCGGTAGGTCAGGTTGTCCACCTTGAGGGAGGTCATGCCCTCCACATCGGGAGGCGGGCGGCCGTAACTCATGGCCCTGGAGACTCGGCCCGGGGCCCGCGACTGCGCGCCGACGAACTAACGCTCTGGGCGGGCCCGCGCGCGCGGCTGAGGCGGCGGCGGCTTTCTCAGACTAGCTCGGCTCGACGCCGCGCCTCTCTTCTGGTAATTGACTTCCGCGTGGAGACGTTCGGGAAAAGCCGAGCGGAGGACGCGGGCAAACGCACAACCACCTCCCCCAGAGAAACAACTGGCCCGGCGGCCGGCCCCAGCGCCCATTTATAGCCCTGCTCACAAAATGGCGCCCGCGCCACCCGGAAATGAATCCTCTGATTGGCTCTCCTCGCCCCGCCCCGCAACGTCGCTGCCGTACGCCCCGCCCCTGCCCGGCGCGCCTGCGCAGAGCCCGGCGGGCGGGCCGAAAAGCGCGGAGTCACTGCTGCTGGGAGGGGGGAGCGGAATTTGCGGGCAGTTGGAAAGCCCGCGAAACGCTTCTTCCGGCTGCGGGGCCGTACGGGCTCTGTCGGGCTGGAGGAAGAGGAGGTGCTTCCCTTCTGGGGTCCGCCTTCTTTTCACGCCAATATCCAAGCCCCACGCGGGTCTTCTGCTCGGACCTCAGCCCCGCCTCTGTCAGAGGGGGTACTCCTTCCCACACCTGCCCCTCTGTATCTCCGGCCTTACCAGACCCTGCTACCCCTTCCCGCAGTCCCCGGCTCCTCTTCGCTGGACTCCGCTTTCTGTGCCGGTTTGGCCGGGGCCCGTGGCGCCCCGGGACTACATTTCCCAGCAGGCCTAGCGGCCGGCGCCGTAGCTGCGGTCAGGTGACCCGGTCGCCTGACCTGCGGTGAGTCAGGGCCGGGCGGGCGGGGCGGCGCCGGCCGCTGCAGCTCGCCCTTAGCCCCTAATCCCCCTCGCGGGCCCCTCCACCTGGAGCAACAACGTTCTCGGCGCTCCTCCGGGTGTTGGGCTCTTCCCTACTCGGATCGTGTCCTGGGAATGTCCTGACTGTGCCCGCGGGGAGAACTTCACCCCGAGCCCGGGATTCTCCTCCAAGAACTGGAAGTTGACAGCTGGGCTCTCCTGCCCCTGGCTCTGCCGCCTCGTCTCACCGTCTCATTCTTTCCCCAGGATTGTCAGGGGGTTCGCCCTGAGGAGAGCTGACTGCCCTGGGCTGCTGCTGACCTCCGGCAGAGTTGAGCCAAAATGTCCCCGGAATCTAAAAAGCTTTTCAACATCATTATTTTAGGAATTGCCTTTATGTTCATGTTCACCGCCTTTCAAACTTGTGGAAATGTGGCGGTGAGTTGGGGTCTGTTCTCCCTCCTTTGCAGAGCCTATCAGAACGCGTTCCAGAGATGATAAACCTTCCTCTTATCCTACCGCGCGCTGAAATGGCACCTTTTCTTTCCTCACTTACCCTTCCTCGTTTTTCATGATTAGGTTTGAGTTCATCTGTGAGACATTTGTTAGTACGTGGGGTGTTAAACATTACCGTTTGTTTTTCTGGTTTGACTTGGGTTCGTATGTTGGCCGGTTTGTTTTATTTCTTGTGTGGTTGAGGTCTGCAGTGGTTCTTGGAGAGTTAAGGGGGCATAGTTACAGCGCCGCCCCCCCGCCCCCCGTCATTGGTTTGCCTTCTCCTGTCCTGTAGTCCTTTTGCTTCTCTCATAGTCGACTTTCAGTATTAAGTATTGAGCATCTTGCGTTTTTATGTTATTCTCAGTACTTGCAGACAGACTTGCGGGGGCGGGGGCGGAGATTGCAAAATGTCTTCGTTGATTAGTTTTATCTTCCACACAGCAAACTGTCATCAGGAGCTTAAATAGCACAGATTTTCACGGCAGTGGATATACCAGGTATTGTGCTGTATGACTGGTTTTATTTTTTATAATACAGTAGTTGCTTGAATCCCATCAAAATCACGGGCAATACAATATCGTGACTGAATCAGTAGTGAGTGCTTTTTTCTTCTCTGTATCTAGACTATTTGGGAGAACATAATAGAATAAAGGTGATGAATTGAGGTTTCATGTAGAGTCAGACAATGGGTTTGAAATCCTGACTTCACAACTTAATTGCTGCGTTATCTTAGGCTGGTTGCTTCTATGAGCCCAGTTTCCTTGCTGAGATAAAGCTTGTAAAGCTCTTGGCACAGTGCCTGGCACTTAATAAGCACTCAAGTATTGTTGTAATTACATCTTCCCAATCCTAAACAGAAGACGTTTTATATGGTTCTTGAAACATTCGGTCTTCCTGTTGTTGTAATTTCCTGATGGTTAATTTACTGTCACCAGGAACTTTTAGATTTTTTTTAGTGTTTAGTCCCAATTTTACAGGTGGAAAAAATGAAGTGAAAAGACCTTCATAAATCACTAGGACATTGTGATTGAAGCTGGGAACGTAATGCATACAAGTACAGAAACACAAACAGATTTTTAAATTTCTTTATAGTTAAATATCAGATCGTGGCCAACACCTATCCCCTCCCCACCCCAACTCTTCTTATTTGGTTCTTTATTACCTATCCTAAGCCTGACCTTGTATGTGATATTTGAGTGTAAAGGGATGTTAATGTCCATTTTTCTAAGTGATTAATAATAATAGCACAACTTTTTGTACCGCTTTGTCTTCATATGTATTCTGAAGAACAAATGAAAGAATATTTGATATTTGAGAGATTCATAAAAGCCAAAGAATAGTTTACTTTGGATTTATAAATAGTAGCTAGTAAATGAATTCAGGAGCCCCCGAAGTGGTTTTAGTCACACTGCTACAAGACATGTACTATGGCTGGGTCTGCAGTAACTGAATAATGTTCAAGTGAGACCATTAGATGGGGTTAAATAAATTCTGGTTTAAGCAAGTTATTATTACTCTGTGCTTATCATTTATAGCAGTGAAATTTCATGCAGTTGCCAGGAGTTGTAGGCTAAGTTTGTAGAGCAGACTGGTTGACTGGGGTCTCTGCAGTCCAGTTACCAGGGATGGGATCCTGCCTCCACCGTTCACCAGCTATCCAGCTGGACTTTTGGCAAGTTACTTAATCACTCTGTGTTTCAGTTTTCTGTTCTGTAAAAAGAAGATAATAATGATATCTTCTTCATAGAGAATTAAAAGAGAAAATATGTATAAGGTACTTGGCACAGTGCCTATTACATGTTATATGTTATCTGTTATTACAATTTACCAGTACATTAAAAACGTATTGTCCAAGGCAAACTGATGCAAAGAGACATTTGATGAGACTTCAATATTTTGTACAAGTGATAACTTTAATATGGCATTTAATGACATAATTATCATAAATTGTGACTAAAGAATGTGAATGTTTATTGCAAAAGAATCTGTGAACTCTAAGTAGATTTGAAAAAATGAGCTTCTGAGACAGCGTTTCAAGAATTTTGTTTTTTTTCCTTTCGTATGTTTTGTCTATAGCATGGCAATTATTTATGGAGTGTTTTCTGCTTCAAATTTGATTACACCATCAGTGGTTGCCATTGTAGGACCTCAACTCTCTATGTTTGCTAGTGGTTTGTTTTACAGGTGAGTAGTGTCATTTTCTTTCACTCATTTAATTAGAACACCTTCAGCATCTTTCAAGCATATAGTAAACTTTAAACAAGAACTTGCCGACTGGGGTGGAGTAGAACACAGGCGGTTTGGTTCTCTACTTGATGCGCAGGGACACCACATTGTTTTAATGCAATGGAATGTGTGTGTATTTGCTTTTGTTTTACTATTAATAAAAATAGTATCCAAATATCTCTTTCCACAAGAGTTGGAAAGAACTTCCTGTGAAATAATCTTACTTTATATCAAGTTAACTAATGGGACTTCAAGTGAAAAAACTAAACTTTTCTTCTGGGCTGTAGAACTGCAGTCCCATCATGTGCTAAGCTATTGGCAAGGCCAGTTGCAAACCTTCATTTGATGTCTGATTTTACAAGTTTGAACTAGTAAATTAAGAAATGAGTAGGTCACATTTGTCCCTTTTTTTTCCCGTCACTGGAGAAGTCCTTCACAGGTTGAATTTTAAAAGAAGAGAACCCTCAGATTGCTTCCTAGAAGGCATAATTGGCATTGTATTTCAGGTATTGTTTGACTGTAATACGTTGACCTGTTATATTTTAGCATGTACATTGCCGTTTTTATCCAGCCTTTCCCATGGTCCTTCTACACAGCCTCTGTTTTCATTGGAATTGCAGCTGCTGGTAAGCATTTTGATGTTTATTTTCTCTGTTTTCTGGGGCTTATCTAAGTATCATTTATGTGTTTAGTATGTAAAGCGAAGTGATTTCATTCCCTTGATAAACTTGTGGTTTGAATTTTAGTGCTCTGGACAGCACAAGGAAACTGCCTTACAATAAATTCAGATGAGCACACTATTGGGAGAAACAGTGGAATTTTCTGGGCACTCTTACAATCCAGGTAATAATCCTTTTGGAGCTCAATCTTTCCTTTAATTTTTTTGTCACACCATGTTTTAGACCTTTGTTGTGTTGAAAATTCAGGTCTTCCATGTTACGTGACTTAAGTTCCTAGTTGCATATGATATAGATTTAAAATTTTATAGAATTACCTAAAATGCATGGCCCTACCTCATTAGAACTTATGATTAGTAAATAGAAAATCATATTAACCATAATGTATTTAGCATCTGCTACATTTCAGGGACTATTGGACTCATTACTTAATTTCAGTAATCCTCACAACCTCATGAGGTGAGAAGGTATTATCTCCATTCTATAGATGAGAAAATAGAGGTTTAAAAGTTACGTAGCTGATCTGATTTAAACCATCGTTACCTGGGTTCCAAAGGCCACGTCCTTTCCACCAAGCTACACTACCTGACAGCTATTAACAAATATATTAAAATTTTAAAATGAGGCTAATTATATCAATGCTGAATGATCAGCATGTTATATATTTCCTAAGTAAAAAGCAACTGGCAGTCATTCTGTCATGGAATCTGTCCTGAGGATTTACCTTTATGCATCCTGCCTAAAATTTTGGTGTTGATAAGGTTTAACAAATGCAAATGTTTAGTTTTGAGGGGTTGTATATTAAGAAACCGGAGTATAAGTGAATGCTTCTTTCTCTGGGAAAGTGTGCTAAATGAAGTACCTGATTAGTTGCAGATAACTAAATCATGGATTTTTTTCCATAGATTCTTTAAAATACAGGATTTTAGAAGTAGCTTAAGCTTGTTTCCAAGGAGTCATTTCCAGAGTTCCAATAAATCACATGTTTCAGAATGAGTCAAGTCTTCTCTGAAGGGCTGTTCTGAGTCAGGTTACTGTCACGTGGAAGGAGACAGAATTCCATCTGGGTCAGTTAAGTTTTTCAGAAAGAGTCAGGGTGGAGTTGATACTTTTAAATGATCTAGGGCAGGTAGATACTTTTTAAATTATATATGCCTCTCTCTCTCTCTGTCTCTCTCTCTCTCTCTCTCGTATTAACAAATAATAGAAAAATTGTTTAGAAAACTATAAATATGAAAATAATTTCCCAGCATCCTCTCCTCCCTTTTCTTCCTCCAGTTTGTTCTTTGGAAATCTCTACATCTATTTTGCTTGGCAAGGGAAAACGCAAATATCAGGTCTGTTTTTTTTGCTTTGCTTTATTCAGAAATGTTCAAAGCATAATAGTTCCACAGAAACACCCATTATTGCTTTGTTCAAATTGTTCTAATGAACTTTGTACCTTAAGTCCTCTCAGATTTTAGTTTTTAGTAACTTTTTTCCTTGGATGATATTATTAAGGTAGGATTGTAGTTTATGGCTGTTCTTTAAGCGGCATCTCCAGGTATGCGGGAATGTTATGCTGTGTGTGAGGATACTAGTCAGTTGCCAGACCTTTGAACTCTGAATTGTTTTGTCTGTACACTTATTTGATTAAAAGAATATGATTAAGTTTTTGTGCTGTTTTTATTTTGGCTTGTTAGTATTTCTCTAATTGAAAGACAGAAGTAGAGGTATCCTGTTTATCTCCTTGTCCTAGGTTTTTACTATTGCAATGAAGTAAGAATTTAGTGAGGAAGTGTTTTGATGGTTATAAACAACCTCTGAACATAATACTACCTCTGGAATTGTTTGTAAGGCGGGTGCTGTCTACTTTCTTCTTTTTTCTCCAGAGAGTGACCGAAGGACCGTGTTTATTGCCCTGACAGTGATTAGCCTTGTGGGGACGGTTCTTTTCTTCCTCATTCGGAAACCAGATCCTGAAAATGTTCTGGGAGAAGATGAATCTTCTGATGACCAGGACCTGGAAGTCAACGAGTAAGAAGTTGGAAACATTCTTTTTTATTTGAAAATTTATTTTGAGTAGATCTAGTCTAGAGGTTACCAGCCTTTTTATAGCCCTATCTGATATCCGATATTGCACAGACATGAGGGAAAAGTTTTAAAGGAAATCAGGAGACAAAGAAGGTAAAGGGAAACTT
Source organism: Tapirus indicus (assembly GCA_031878705.1). Lineage (NCBI taxonomy): Eukaryota > Metazoa > Chordata > Mammalia > Perissodactyla > Tapiridae > Tapirus > Tapirus indicus. The sequence continues at coordinate 55,435,337 of CM062932.1, forward strand.
CGGGGGAGGAAGAGGGAAAAGGAAGGCAGATGGAGGCCGGGAGGTAGTGACAAGGTTTCCAGGGGATTTAAGTCTGATACTCCTAGTTGTTGCCACTGACAAGTTGTGTGACCCTGGACAGGAGCAATAATCCCCTTGGTTTCTCTAGGCCTCAATTTCCTCATTCAATTTGGCAGACGTCCCGTGTGTCTTAATGCGCAAAGATATGGGCTTATAAAGTTAAATAGAAAACAGTCTGCCCTCAGTTACTATTTCTTGGATCCAACCCTGAAATCTGATGCATGTGGTACGTGGCATCAGGGCCATCAGCACTTGTCACAGATGAGGCTTGGTCACACCCATGCTCTTGTGTACAGGGCCTGGTTCTTGCGCCAGCCTACGCAGGTGGTTTCCCCAGCAGTTCAGATGGGGACACAAGTATGCGGTCCTATGTTTTTCTAAAAATTGTGAATTACCTCGAGCATATTTCAGTTATAAGTAAAACCATTTAAAACATCACAGACGATTTCTCTGCAAGTATCAACTAGATTTGAGGAAAGGGAAATGAGACATCTTTGCCACTGTCGTTTTGCTTTGTTGGTGAATTAGCAAATTGTGAAGATTGCCTTTTAGCATTTTATTTATTGTTAAATCTCAAAAGGGCCTAAAATTCTCCAGTCATAGAATCATTAAGTGTTCAAAATTTCACTAAGTTTGTTTAAAGCAAAAGAGAGGTATTACCTTTGGTTTGAATATATAAGTATTTATACATATGTATACAATATTTATATGTAACAAATTATATATATGCATCTCTACATACATATATGTATGTATGAATGTATTATATATATTTCTAAGCACAAACTGATAGATGTTGGAGAAGGGGCCTGTGAAGATGTATACCACAGTTTCAACAAAAATTAAACACATGTTCATTCAGCGAATGTTAGGTGTTGGTGCTGTGATGACAAATACAACCCGTCCCTGTGTTCAGGGCACTTTGCCGACAGACAAGGGATTATGTGACTGGGTACTGGGGAGTACGGCTCAGCCTTTTAAGCATTTTCTCTTCCTGAATTGTCTCCCAAACTTGACGCTTCTGTGTCTTTATTCTGTAAAAAGCCCCAGGTGTCAGCCCTCTTCAGAACCTGAGGGATACAGCAGTGAACAGGACAGATAAGTCCCTGTTCTTAAGGGACTTAATTTTACAGGGGGTGGTAGACAGTACACATGGGAGGAAACAGCAACGTGAGTGCTAAGAAGGCAGGGAAGGAGGGAAAGGTGACGGAGAGCTGGGTGGCTCCCTGAGACCTAATTGGTGAGAAGGATGAGGATCAACTGATGGCCATTGCCACGGCCAGGCCAGGCAGTGGAAAGGAGTGTGGTGGGTGCCGGGACTGCAAGAAGGCCAGAGGGATTTGGCACCAAGAGGGAGTGGAAGTAGGAGTGTCTGCAGCAGGCAGGGATTCGATGGTAATAAAGCCATGTCAGGAGTTTGGACTTTTTTCTTGGTGTGATTAGAAGCCACTGAGGGAATAAACAGGATCTGATTTTAAAGGATTCCACTTAAATGCCGGACAGAAAATGACTTGAAGATGCAAAAAGGCAACTCGATATCTGTCCTCTGTCTCAGTTGTCCTCATGTGCTTCATTTGCATCTCTGAGGGCCTGTTAGCTGGGCCAGCTGGAGGAATTTCTGCAGTGGCAGTGGCCTGTCTATCCTCCCTCCCTCCTGTCCTTCCTTCCCTCCGTGTTTGAGTGTCTAGTATCTTCCAGGCATTGTTTGGAGGGTACTTCACTGAACAAACAGAAACTCATGCATTCATGGAGCTTACTTTCAGTGGGTAAGAGAGAAGAGAAACAGGAATTATTTTTTTCTTTGTGAGGAAGATTGGCCCTGACCTAACATCCGTTGCCAATCCTTCTCTTTTTTTCTGAGGAAGATTAGCCCTGGACTAACATCTGTGCCCATCTTCCTCTACTTTATATGGGATGCTGACACAGCATGGCTTGACAAGCGGTGCGTTGGTCTGCACCTGGGATCCAAACCTGCAAACCCTGGGCCACCAGAAACGGAGTGTGCCAACTTAACTGCTAATTCCACCGGGCTAGCCCAGAAATTTTTTTTTTTAAACAGCTATAATTGAGATATAATTCACATACCATACAATTCACTCATTTAAAGTATAAAATCCATTGACTTTTAGTATATTCACAAAGTTGTGTGTTCATTGTCACAACCAATTTTAGAGCATTTTTATTACCCTTCAAAAGAATCCTGTACCTCTTCGCCTTCTGGGATTTTAACACAGGAGAAATCTAAAGCAGAGAAGGGGCACAGAAGTATGGGCTGGGAGGGTGGCTTGCAATGACAGATTATAATACAGTTATTTGTATATAACAGATGTTATATATAATGTATAGTTATAGATAGAGTTGCTAGGGAAGGCTAAGAAGGTAACATTTAAGTTGTAGAGGAGGAACAGTAATTTTCCCTTTACTCTTTAGAGTTCTTAGCTGAGACCCCTGTAATAAAAGATAGATTAACAAGAGAAAAACAAACAGAAGTTTATTAACGTGTATACTCATGTGTACATGGGAGACACCTAAGGAAAAATGAGTAACTGCCCAAGGTGGCTTATTTAGGCTTAAATACCTTCTTCATAGAGAAAGGGAAGGAGAGGTGTGAGCCTCTGAGGGGAGAGTAAATGATGTTTAGGAAAGACAAATGGGCCCTTAGAAGAATAGATGGGAGTTAGATGGTTTGTGATGAAGTTTGTCTGGGTGTGGTGTCGGCATCTGGTCTCTCCTGTGACAAGAGTCAGTCCTCCCTGGTGGATGAAACTCCTGGGGAGCAGATTCGTGACAGTTGAGCTCCTTTTGGAGGATCTGTCTTTAGGCAGAGAAGAGGAGTTCAGAGAAAGCCTCTCCCTGCATTTGCTGGTTTTCAAATGCCTGCAGCTCAAAATAATCAATATGCCAGAGCAGCATATTTTGGGGTGGCATGTCCTGAACTCCGACAGTCATATTTTGGGGTGGCACGTTCTGCTGATCTTTAGAGTCAAGACCTGAAAGAGGTGAGCTGATTGTGGCTTTTCCGTAGAGTGGGATGGGAAGGTACTGGAGGGTTTTGAGAGGGGCTAATGAAGAGCTAACTGCCCCACCCCACAGGACCTAGGAGGTCTTATTTTAGCATTCTTCTACTAGGAATGGCCTCCTTTAATATCTCACTGAACTGAATTGGGAATGGTTTGCAGCTGAGTGCTAGCTGAATTGATTGTATTTTAATATATAGAGTATAAATCAGTTCCTACTTATTTGGGGCCTGAAGTGTAAAACATTGGAATCCTACATCTGATCCTATCCAAGTACAAGATGAGGGCACCATCAGTTAATTGGAGTCTAACCAGTATCTGCTTCCAGGGAAGGCAAGGGTTTTTATGGTGAGGGGAAAAAGTTTTCTTGTTGGTTAGAACATACTGCCTTTTTTTCTCAGTAATTTATTTAGGTCAACCATTAGGTTTTTTTTTTTTTTTAATAAACGATATCATTTAAAGATATAGGAGAAGTAGATACTACCGTATTGGCTGGTAGGGTAAGAAATGTAATCTTTTAAAAACTTTCTTACCATAATCCTAATAAACAACTACACTTAAATTACATTATCTCATTTAATTCTCACAGGTAAGTGGTAGTGTCCCTATTTAATAAATGAACAAATGAAACTTAAAGAAATGAAGTAACTTGTCTAAAACTGTACAGTTAATAAATGGCAAAGCAGAACTCAGACTCCGAAGCCCACGTTTTTAGCAAGTAGATTGTCCTGCACCCAACCATGTACCACAGATGGTGGTGTTGCCTTTGAAGAATTTTAACATTAGAGAACTTACTTTTTACATAGTAGGAGTGGTGGAAAATTGAGTTCACACGAATTGTTTTTGCAGTGTGAAAGTAGCAGGGTAGAAGAGATTTCTGTCCTGCCTGAAGTATCATTTCTCAAGATGACCTGAATGAATATGTGCATTTAGTATGAAAGAATTGTGTCTTCCATTGTTGATGAGGCACCACCCAGTTGGGACTTGAACCACACTCTCTGAAGCAAGGACGTGGGTCATGAAGGGACATCCTGGAGCAGGGAGCATTGAGGGCATTGGAAATATTTGCCAGACCATGTAGGGGATAGAGCATTTACAAACTCCGATGAAAATGTGATAGTATTTGTGTTCTTTTCAATTTTCAGGGGAAAAACTTTTAATTTTTGTTTTTATTTTATCAGGTCTGCCCAGAACAACGTGACAAAGGCAGTAGATGCATTTAGTAAGTATTTTCTGTATCTGAAATGCAAGATCTGTCAGGAACAGCTTCAGCATTTGCCTTTCCCCTTTTCCCTGGTAACTTTGGATTGACGATACCCCAGTATTTTCACTTTTCCAGGTATGCTGCTCTGAAATACATTAGTCTTCTCAATAAATCTCTCTCTAACATGGGGGATGTGAGAGGTGGATGGTTATCCGACTACCCTACCTGAGTGGGTGTGAGGGAGGCATGAGGAGGCTGCAGAGAACTCAGGAGTTGGGATTTTACACGAGGAGTGGGGACGTACAGACCGTTTCTTCATGCGTCGCTTGTCATTCCTCAGAGCCGAGCAGGAGCTCCGGTGACCCAGTAGCTCGTAAGAACAGTTGTGCTCATCTGTTGAGGGTTCTTCCTGGCTAAACCTCTTTATGTGTTTTATTTTATATTATTCTCACAATAATTCTATGGGTATCATATAAAATACCCTATCATTATCTCCATTTTGTAGAAGAGAAAACTGAGGCTGAAATTATTTACTCAAGATCAAACAGGTAGTACGTGGCTGAGCTGGGATTTGAGTCCAAACTGTCTGACTTGCAGAGCCAGCAATTCCTATAATGGCCATCTTGTGGTTCCTTCAGAAACAGGCAACCGTGGCTTCCGATTCTAATGAGGCCTGATACGGGCCAATTCTTTGCTTCTACCTCCAGTTCTCTCAGCTTCTTTGTCTCCCCGGGAGAGACAATCTGACTGATGTAGTTACTTTCTAGTAGGGAGCAGCCTTGTGGGACAACATTCTTTCAGTAAACCCCGGTAGGCCACGGGCCTTATGCTCTTATGTACCTATGGCTAGTCCGTAGGTTGCCGTGGGCTAGGGTGCAAATTCTTGATCTAATCAGCCGTGGCCTAGATCAGATGACACAAAGCATGCCAACTTTTAGCCAGGAATTCCTGTAGCCTCTTTTTTTAGAAAGGGCCTGTGGCTATGGTAGTCTGAGCTTCACATGTATACTATATCATGGTTGAGGCTGTTTTATCAGGCTTTTATTGTGTGCATTTCTTATGTTTCAGGATTGCATTCATAATTATAAAGTGGGCTACAGGTTATAATTAAAAAGGGTACAGCCTGACTGCCCCCAGCAAGATGGGAGGTCACCACAGTCAAAGGTCTGGCTTTCTAGCTCTGTGGGACTAGAAATTTGTTTGTCAGAAGTCCCATTATTGACCAGAGGGGCCAGAGGGGAAAAGACTCAAGCCAAACAAACACAGAAATCATAATTTAACCATTTATGGTAGCCATTTAATATTTTTTAGTGAGCCCTTTTGTGGATAGTCCCTTCATGTTATCAGGGGCCCAGAAAGCTACATTAGCTTATTTGGTGATCATGGAGTCAGGACAAGGGAGGTTGGTGACCTTCAGGCTTAGGGGATGGTTTGTCCAGCCTTGGTGAGGCTTGATGCAGCCTCCCTGCTCCATGACTGAACCCCCCTCTCTGGCTGTCTGTTGATACTAACTAGATTCAGGCTGTTCTTCCTAGATAGTTGTACAGACTTTGCCTCAACTCTGTTTGTAAAATGAGGTGCTAACACCATTAGGACTGCATGCTTTTCATCATGGAGCTAGTTGGTTACTTGGTGGGGTTCAGGAGGAATAGGATATTGGGCTGTCGGAAAGAAGGCAGCAGCCAAAAATAGTGAGGCATATCAGGTGCTGTAGGAAGCAGACCAAGGTGGTGGTTCCTGGGCAACTGGGAAGGGACGTGAGGTTATGAGGTGGCAAGGAAGCCAAAGGCAAAGACAGAAAGGAAAAGGAATGTCTAAGCTTTAATTTGTCCGTGGGCCAGTGTTTCATTTATTGTTTAATCATGACATTCCTTCAGTTGATGCTATGATAGATGTTGTACAGAAAAGATTCCTCTTTATCTAAACGGCACATAATTCCTCAACTGAATGTATAGTTTAATGCGATTCTAGAAAATTTCAGTGAAATTTTTTAAAATTTATTTTTTGGTCTTGATGAAACGATCCTAAAGTTCATCTGCAAGAATAAATGTCTGAGAATAGCCAAGAGAATTTTTAAAAAGGAGAAGGACTTTCCCTAATATTAAAACCTATTGTGAATTCATTTGAAACCATTGGAATAGAAAGAGCAGTGGAACTGAAGTCTAGAATCAGGTCCTTGTCCAGATGGGAAGGTAGAATACAGTAAAAATAAGCGACGCTAGGTAGCTGACTGTGTAGGAGAATATATGGATTCATACTTCCTATCTCATACTAAAATTCCAGGTAGATTAACTGTAAAAATGAAACCATAGAAGTAATTGAAGAAATTAATTGAGTAGAGAAAAGTCTTTCAAGCAGGTCAGTCAAACAATAAGAGAAAAGAAACTCTTTGGTTACCTAAAATGTAAAACTTCAGGGGCCAGCCCGATGGCATAGTGGTTAAGTTTACATGCTCCACTTTGGCAGCCCGGAGTTTGCAGGTTTGGATCCCGGGCGCGGACCTACGCACCGCTTGTCAAGCCATGCTGTGGCAGTGTCCCACATGAAGTAGAAGAAGATGGGCACAGATGTTAGTTAGCCCAGGGCCAATGTTCCTCAGCAAAAAGAGGAGGATTGGCAACAAATGTTAGCTCAGGGCCAATCTTCCTCACCAAAAAAAAGTAAAACTTAAGTCTATCAGAACAATCTAACGGGGGCTGGCCCTATGGTGTAGTGGTTAAGTTTGCTGTGTTCCACTTCGGCAGCCCAGGTTCATGTGTCCAGATCCTGGGTGCAGACCTACACCACTGTCAGCCACACTGGTGGCAACCCATATATAAAATAGAGGAAGATTGGCACAGATGTTACCTCGGGGCTAATATACCTCAAGCAAAAAAAATATATAAGAAAGATTGGCAGCAGATGTTAGCTCAGGGCTAATCTTCCTCAGTGGAAAAAAAAAAAAGAACAACCTAACAGAGTTACAGCAGCAGGGAAAATATGTGTAGTATGTGATAAAGAGCTGTTATGAACCAGTAAGAAAAGCATAAACACTCCAGGAGAAAATAGGCATTTTGTAAACATAGAAAAATTATTATAACAAGTATAAGAAATGTAAATTTTAAAGTTTTCTATCAAATTTCGAAAGATAAATAATTCTCAGTATTGTGAGGAGTAGGTACTTATGTGCGTGAGACCACACTGTTGATAAGAATGTACATTTGTATTACTTTCTGAAGAGCAATTTGTCAGTAAGTATCAAAAGCCTTAGAAATGTTTATATCTGTATCCCAGCAATTCCACTAATAGGATTATCTTCAGGAAATAATTAAAAATTTTTGTCAAGATTTAACTGTTAACATGTTTATGTTAGTGAGAAACTGGAAGTAATTTAAATATTCAACTACAAGACACTAGTACATCTACACAATAGATTACCCTAGCCTTAAAGTGATCTTGACTAATGTTAGAAAATATTTGCTCTAGTATGTGAAAATAAATTATAGTGTATATATAGTGGAATTTGTTTTTATTTAAAGAAACGTAGAAAAAGTCTGGAAGGAGACCCATAAAGGTGTTAGATTATTGTTTTTTTCCTTAATAGAATAGTTTTATTGAGATAATTCATATACTATCCAATTCACCCAGTTACAGTGTACAATGCAGTGGTTTTTAGTATATTCACGGAGTTGTGCAGCTGTCACCACAGTTTTTTGCCTGTCCTGGACATTTCATATAAATGGAATCATACAATATGTGGACTTCTGCGACAGATTTCTTTTACTTAGCATAATGCTTTCAAGGCTTATCTGTGTTATAGCATGTTATAAATTTGAGTTATTTCTACTTTTGAGGTATCATGAATAATGCTGCTATGAACATTTGTGTACAAGTCTTTGTGTGGACACGTGTTTTCAGATCTCTTTAATGTATACCTATGAGTAGTGGGATTGCTGGGTCGTGTGGTATCTCTTTGTTTAACCTTTTGAGGAACTGCCAGATTGTTTTCCAAAGTGGCTGTACCATTTTACATTCCCACCAGCAGTGTACCAGGGTTCCAGTTTCTCCACGTCCTTGAGTTATTTGTCTTTTTGGTTATAGTTATCCTGTTAGGTGCTGTTAGGTGTAAGGTGGTATCTCATGGGTTTTTTTGTTTTGTTTTTTGGCTGAGGAAGATTCGCCCTAAGGTAACATCTGTTGCCAATCTTCCTCTTTTTTTTTTTTGCTTGAGCAAGATTTGCCCTGAGCTAACATCTGTGACAATTTTCTTCTGTTTTGTATATGGGTCACCACCATAGCATGGCCACTGACAAGTGGTGTAGGTCTGTGCCTGGGAACCGAACCCAGGCTGCTGAAGTGGAGCATGCCAGATTTAATCACTAGGCCACGGGGCTGGCCCCTGTCGGGTGGTTTTGATTTGCATTTCCCTAACAGCTGATGATGTTGAGCATATTTTCATATGCTTACAGGCCATTTGTATTTCTTTGGAGAAATGTCTACTCAAATCCTTTTCCCATTTTTTTTGTTTTTGGTGAGAGAGATTAGCCCTGAGGTAACATCCATTGCCAATCCTCCTCTTTTTGCTGAGGAAGACTGGCCCTGGGCTAACATCCATGCCCATCTTCCTCTACTTTATATGGGATGCCGCCACAGCATGGCTTGGTAAGTGCTGTGTCAGTCCATGCCCGGGATCCAAACCTGCAAACCTCGGGCTGGTAAAGCAGAGTGCACGAACTTAACCACTATGCCACTGGGCCAGCCCCACCTTTGCCCATTTTTTAATTGGGTTATTTGTCTTTTTATTATTGAGTTGTAAGAGTTCTTTATATATTCTAGTTAAAAGTCCCTTATATATATGATTTGCAAATATTTTCTTCCATTCTTTGGGTTAACTTTTCATTTTCTTGATGGTACCTTTTGAAGCACACAAGTTTTAAATTTTTTATGAAGTCTGATTTGTCTGTTTTATCTTTTGTTGGGTGCTTTTGTTGTCCATGAAGGCTTTGCCCAACCCCAGGTCACATTTACTCCTATATTTTCTTCTGAGAGTTTTATATTAGCTCTTACATTTAGGTCTGTGACCCATTTTGAGTTAATTTTTGTCTATGTTGTGAGATAGGAGTCCCAACTTCATTCTTTTGCATGTTCATATCCAGTTGTCCTAGCACCATTTGCGGAAAAGACTATTCCTTCCTTCACTGAATTTTGTTGGCAACCTTGTTGAAAATCAATTGACTCTAAATGTAAGTTTATTTCTAGATGTGTATGTCTATCCTAATGCTAGTACCATGCTGTGTTGATGATTAGAAGTTTTAAAGTTGGAAAGTGTACGTCCTCCAACTTTGTTCTTTTTCAAGGTTGTTTTGGCTGTTGCAGATCCCTTGAATTTCTGTATGAATTTTAGGATTGGTTTGTCAATTTCTACAAATAGTTTATGGGCTTTTTATTTGTTTGTTTTTTAATAGACTTGGTTTTTTTTGTGAGGAAGACCAGCCCTGAACTAACATCCATTGCCAATCCTCCTCTTTTTTTTTGCTGAGGAAGACTGGCCCTGGGCTAACATCCGTGCCCATCTTCCTCTACTTTATATGGGACGCCGCCACAGCATGGCTGACAAGCAGTGCATTGGCCGGCTCTCGGGATCTGAACCCTCGAACCCCGGGCTGCCAAAGCGCGAACTAAACCGCTATGCCATCGGGCCAGCCCCAGACTTCGTTTTTTTTTTTAGAGCAGTTTTAGGTTCACAGCAAAATTGAGAGAAAGGTACACGGATTTCCCATATACCCCCACCCCCACACATGCATAGCCTCCCCGTTATCAGTGTCTCCCACCATAGAGGTACATTTGTTACAATTGATAAACCTACATTGACACATCAGTATCACCCAGAGTCCATAGTTTACATTAGGGTTCACTCTTGGTGTTGTACGTTTTATGGGTTTGGACAAATGTATAATGACATGTGTTCACCATTATAGTATCATACTAGATTATGTTTTTTTTTTTTCTCTTTCCATTTTTTTTTTATTGATGTCTTAGTTTATAACACTGTGGGGTTTTAGTTGTACATTTTTGTTTGTCCGTCACCTTGTGGATGTAACCCTTCACCCCTTGTGCCCCCCCCCCACCCCCCGTCCCCTTGGTAACCACCAATCAGTTCTCTATGTCCGTGTGTTCACTTATATTCCATATATGAGTGAGTTCATGCAGTGTCTGTCCTTCTCTCTCTGGCTTATTTCACTTAACATAATACCCTCTAGGTCCTTCCATGTTGTTGCAAATGGGACAATTGTGTCTTTTCTTATGGCTGAGTAGTATTCCATTGTATGTATATACCACATCTTCTTTAACCAATCATCAGTCGAGGGACACTTGGGTTGCTTCCACTTCTTGGCTATAGTGAATAATGCTGCAATGAACATAGGGGTGCATACGCCTCTTGTGATGGTTGATTTCACGTCCATTGGGTAGATGCCCAAGAGTGGTATTGCTGGATCATACGGTATTTCTATTTTTAATTTTTTGAGGACTCTCCATACTGTTTTCCATAGAGGCTGCACCAGTTTGCATTCCCACCAGCAGTGAATGAGGGTCCCCGTTTCTCCACAACCTCTCCAGCATTTGTTATTTGTCTTTGTGATTATAGCCATTCTAACCGGTGTAAGGTGATATCTTAGTGTAGTTTTGATTTGCATTTCCCTGATGATTAGTGATGTTGAACATCTTTTCATGTGTCTATTGGCCATCTGTATCTCTTCCTTGGAAAAATGTCTGTTCATATCCTCTGCCCATTTTTTGATCGGGTTGTTTGTTTTTTTTGTTGCTCAGTTGTATGAGATCTTTATATATTACTGAGATTAATCCCTTGTCGGACAAACGATTTGCAAATATTTTCTCCCAGCTGGTGGGTTGTTTATTCATTTTGATCCTGGTTTCATTTGCCTTGTAGAAGCTCTTTAGTCTGATGAGTTCCCACTTGTTTATTTTTTCTTTTGTTTCCCTTGTCTGGGTAGACATGGAATCTGAAAGGATCCCTTTATGTCCAATCTCAATTAGTGTACTGCCTATATTTTCTTCCAGGAGTTTTATAGTTTCAGGTCTCACTTTCAGGTCTTTAATCCATTTTGAATTGATTTTTGTATATGGCGATAGGAGATGGTCTACTTTCATTCTTTTGCATGTTGCTGTCCAATTTTCCCAGCACCATGTATTGAAGAGACTTCCCTGTCTCCATTGTATGTTCTTTGCTCCTTTGTCGAAGATTAGCTGTCCATAGGTGTGTGGTTTTATTTCTGGGCTTTCAATTCTGTTCCATTGATCTGTGTGTCTATTCTTGTACTAGTACCATGCTGTTTTGATTACTGTAGCTTTATAGTATATTTTGAAATCAGGGATTGTGATGCCTCCAGCTTTGTTCTTTTTTTTCAGAATTGCTTTAGCTATTCGGGCTCTTTTGTTGCCCCATACGAATTTCAGTAGTTTTTGTTCTATTACCGTGAAGAATGACATTGGGATTCTGATTGGGATTGCATTGAATCTGTAGATTGCTTTAGGTAGAATGGACATTTTAACTATATTTATTCTTCCAATCCATGTGCATGGAATATTTTTCCATTTCTTTATGTCCTCCTCGATTTCTTTCAATAGTGTCTTATAGTTTTCATTGTATAGGTCTTTGACCTCCTTGGTTAAATTTATTCCCAGATATTTTATTCTCTTTGTTGCAATTGTAAATGGGATTGTCTTTTTGAGTTCTCTTTCTGTTGTTTCATCGTTAGTGTATAGAAATGCAATTGATTTTTGTAAGTTGATTTTATACCCTGCCACTTTACTGTAGTTGTTGATTGTTTCTAGTAGTTTTCCAATGGAATTTTTTGGGTTTTCTATGTATAGGATCATGTCGTCTGCAAATAGTGAGAGTTTCACTTCTTCATTGCCTATTTGGAGTCCTTTTATTCCTTTTTCTTGCCTAATTGCTCTCGCCAGAACTTCCAGTACTATGTTAAATAAGAGCGGTGAGAGTGGGCACCCTTGTCTTGTTCCTGTCCTCAAAGGAATGGCTTTCAGTTTTTCCCCGTTGAGTAGGATGTTTGCTGTAGGTTTGTCATATATGGCCCTTATTATGTTGAGGTACTTTCCTTCTATACCCATTTTGTTGAGAGTTTTTATCATAAATGGATGCTGGATCTTGTCGAATGCCTTCTTTGCATCGATTGAGATGATCATGTGGTTTTTAGTCTTCATTTTGTTAATGTGGTGTATCACGTTGATTGATTTGCGGATGTTGAACCATCCCTGTGTCCCTGGTATAAATCCCACTTGATCGTGGTGTATGATCTTTTTGATGTATTGCTGTATTTGGTTTGCCAATATTTTGTTGAGGATTTTTGCATCTATGTTCATCAGTGATATTGGACTGTAGTTTTCCTTCTTTGTATTGTCCTTGTCTGGCTTTGGTATCAGGATGATGTTGGCCTCATAGAATGTGTTGGGAAGTATTCCATCTTCCTCTATTTTTTGGAATAGTTTGAGAAGGATAGGTGCTAAATCTTCTTTGAACGTTTGATAAAATTCTCCAGGGAAGCCATCTGGTCCTGGGCTTTTGTTTTTTGGGAGGTTTTTGATTACTGTTTCAATCTCTTTACTTGTGATTGGTCTGTTCAGATTCTCTGTTTCTTCTTGATTCAGTTTTGGGAGGTTGTACGCGTCCAAGAATTTGTCCATTTCCTTTAGGTTGTCCAATTTGTTGGCGTAAAGTTTTTCATAGTATTCCCTAATAATCCCTTGTATTTCTGTGGTGTCTGTTGTAATTTCTCCTCTTTCATTTCTAATTTTATTTATTTGAGTCTTCTCCCTTTTTTTCTTAGTGAGTCTGGCTAAGGGTTTGTCAATTTTATTTATCTTCTCAAAGAACCAGCTCTTTGTTTCATTGATCCTTTCTACTGTTTTTTTTGGTTTCCATTTCATTTATTTCTGCTCTGATTTTTATTATTTCCCTCCTTCTGCTGATTCGGGGCTTTGTCTGTTCTTCTTTTTCCAACTCTGTTAGGTGCAATTTAAGGTTATTTATTTAGGATTTTTCTTGTTTATTAAGGTGAGCTTGTATTGCTATGAATTTCCCTCTCAGGACCGCTTTTGCTGCATCCCATATGAGTTGGTATGGTGTATTTTCCTTTTCATTTGTCTCCAGATAGCTTTTGATTTCTCCTTTAATTTCATCAACGACCCATTGGTTGTTCAGTAGCATGTTGTTTAGTCTCCACATCTTTGTCCCTTTCCTAGTTTTTTCCTTGCAGTTGATTTCTAGTTTCACAGCATTATGATCAGAAAAGATGCTTGTAATGATTTCAATCTTCTTAAATTTATAGAGGTTTGCCTTGTTTCCTAATATATGGTCTATCCTTGAGAATATTCCATGTGCACTTGAGAAGAATGTGTACTCTGCTTTTTTTGGGTGGAGTGCTCTGTATATATCTATTAAATCCATTGCGTCTAGTTTCTCGTTTAAGTCCATTATTTCCTTATTGACTTTTTGTCTGGATGATCTATCTATTGATGTAAGGGGGGTATTAAGATCCCCTACTATTATTGTGTTATTGTTAATATCTCCTTTAAGGTTTTTTAGCAGTTGTTTTATGTACTTTGGTGCTCCTGTGTTGGGTGCATAGATATTTATAAGTGTTATGTCTTCTTGGTGAAGTATCCCTTTTATCATTATATATTGCCCTTCTTTGTCTCTCATTACCTTTTTTATCTTGAAGTCTACTTTGTCTGATATAAGTATGGCTACTCCTGCTTTCTTTTGTTTGCCATTAGCTTGGAGTATTGTTTTCCATCCTTTTATTTTGAGTCTGTGTTTGTCTTTAGAGCTGAGATGTGTTTCCTGGAGGCAGCAGATTGTTGGATCTTGGTTTTTAATCCATCCTGCCACTCTGTGTCTTTTGATTGGAGAATTCAATCCATTTACATTTAGAGTGATTATTGATATATGAGGGTTTAATGTTGCTATTTTATTGTTCATCTTCTGGTTCTTTTGCATTTCCTTCATTTCTTGTCCCTTGTGTTTTGGACTGCAAATTCAATTTGGTATTTCTGCATGCTCATTCTCTTGGTTTTCTCTTTATTTGTCATGTGTGGTTCTCTTCTGGTTGTTTGTTTAGTGGTTACCGTGAGGTTTATATAAGCGATCTCCTGGATAAGAAAGTACATTTTCAGATGCCTCCTTTTTCCTGAGGCTGGGTCGATTCAATCCCTTACCTCTTCCCGTCCTTATTTGTTATCTCTTTATTCCAGATTGTGTCATGAATGTGTGTTTCCAGTGATGAGCTTGAATTAATTTTTGATGTTTTCCAACTGTATTTTGTTGTGGTTTAGTCTCCTTGCTTTTCTCCTTGCTGAAATTTTTGTATCCCCTTTCTCATTTGTTTTTTTTCAGGCCTAAGGGCCTTCTTGAGCATTTCTTGTAGTGGGGGTCTTGTGGTGATGAACTCTCTTAGCTTGTGTTTATCAGGGAGAGTTATTGTTTCTCCATCGTATTTGAAGGATATTTTTGCTGGATAAAGTATTCTCGGCTGAAGGTTTTTGTCTTTCATGATTTTGAATATATCATTCTACTCTCTCCTAGCCTGTAGAGTTTCTGTCGAGAAATCAGCTGAGAGCCTGATGGGGTTTCCTTTGTATGTTATTTTGTTTTTTTGTTTAGCTGCCTTCAATATTATTTCCTTGTCATGGGTATTCTTCAAGTTTGCTACTATGTGGCGAGATGATTTTTTATTCCTGTTTATATATTTAGGTGATCTATTGATTTCATTCACTGTTATTTCCCTCTCGTTCCCTAGGTTGGGGAAGTTCTCAGCTATTATTTCTTTGAACAAACTCTCTCCTCCTTTTTCTCTTTCTTCTCCTTCTGGAATACCTATTATCCTTATGTTGCTTTTCCTCATTGAGTCTGATATTTCTCGAAGAATTTCTTCATTTCTTTTTAGTCTTAGCTCTCTCTCCTCCTCTATCAGGAGCATTTCTGCGTGGCTATCCTCAATAGTGCTAATTCGTTCCTCCATATTGTCAGTTCTGCTCTTTAAAGACTCCATTTTTTCCACTATCTCGTTGATTTTGTTTTTCATCTCCAATAATTCTGATTGGTTTTTCTTTAGGGTTTCAATCTCTTGTGACATAATCCCTGAATTCGTTGATTTGTTTCTGTGTGTTCTCTTGTATTTCGTTGAGTTTGTTTATGATAGCTATTTTGAATTCTCTGTCATTCAGGTTATCAAATTCTGTGCCTTCAGGGTTGGTTTCTGGGTGTTTGTCATTTTCCTTTTGGTCTGTAGCCCTGACAAATTGTCGCAAGGATCCGACGGGGACATCCTTATTTTTTCCCCTCATGATAATTTGGTCCTGCAGTTTCCCCCTGCTGCCACTAGATGGAGATCGCGAGCGGTTTGCTCTGAGGCGGCTGCAGCCCCCGGAGGGATTATGCTGAAATGCCGGGTGTGTGGGGGGAGGGGTCCTCTCTTTCTCCTGCTTGACCCGGGGGTTTCCTTTCTGGCTCTCTTAGGGTGTTTGCTACACCCCCTAAACAGTCCATCGTCGCTTCCCAGTGGGGATATCGCGACAGTCTGTGAGAGCACCTGGATGGCGATAGTTTTCCCCGCTGTGGGCCGCCCCTCCCCCCTGTCTGCGAACCGCGCTGTCTTTGCCGATCGATTGGGGAGGGGGAGTACAACTTCTTACCTCTCCTCCCGTCCTTTTGGGCTTCCTGCGCCTCCACCGTCCGATGTATGGCAGCAGGGGTTTCTTAGAAGTCCTTCGTAGTGTTTGATTGAGCTCTGTTGGAATGTGAATGATGTTTTCGTTGTGTCGTAGGGGGCAGAGATTCAAAGAGGGAATCTTACTCCGCCATGATGCTGACGTCACTCTAGATTATGTTTTAAAATTTCTTTTTATTAGCTCAATCTTCTCATTATTGAAAAACAAACATGCTTTGCTAATGTAATTTTTTAATATTAAAAATATTGTGTTAGGGGCCGGCCCAGTGGCGCAGCGGTTTAGTTCGCGCTTGGCAGCCCGGGGTTTGCTGGTGCGGATCCCGGTTGCCAGCCGACGTACTGCTTGTCAGCCATGCTGTGGCGGCGTCCCATATAAAGTAGAGGAAGATGGGCACGGATGTTAGCCCAGGGCCAGTCTTCCTCAGCAAAAAGAGGAGGATTGGCAACGGATGTTAGCTCAGGGCTGGTCTTCCTCACACACACACAAAAATATATATATATATATATTGTTTTAAACTTTGTATTGATCATGTATTTTTTCCTGGAAATACATGAAAATGACTGGTGAAAGTATCTTAGTGCATTTAGTCTCTATATTTCAGTGAAATTAGAGAAAAAAGTATCTTCTTCTGCATCTGGAGAAATTCAGGACAGAGTTTTTGTGACTTACGTGTTTCATAGTCAGTAGTTGAATAAGAACTAAATTCTGCGTCCACTATTAGTTTAGGATATAGATTAGTGGCCTTTAAATTATGAAATGTGAGCAGGTTTAAAAAGATAGTTAAAATGTACAGTTTTTAGAAATGCATTTTCTATTGCAGATTTCAACTAAATTGAACAGCGTGAAAACCAACCTTAAAGTGATCGTTAACAAATATGCACAACTAAAGTTTCAGTCCTCAGATCCAGAGAGTGAGAATCTCAGGAAGTGATATCCCAGCTTCTGTGTGGTCAAAAGCTCCCCACTGATTCTGATCTTGAGTCCAGTCCTAAAGCTGCCCCATGATAATTCCTTGGGGACGTTAGCGCTTTGCCAACTGTTGACTCCCTTAACAGCCTGAACTTTGATCAAGTCTGTTAAAGTATTCTGTTGTTTTGATCCTATTTCTTTTCTCCATTTCATCTTGGGTTTTTTTTGTGAGGAAGATTGTCCCTGAGCTAACATCTGTGCCCATCTTCCTCTGCTTTATATGGGATGCTGCCACGTGGCTTGACAAGCGATGTGTCTGTCCGCGCCTGGGATCCGAACCTGCGAAACCCCAGGCTGCCGCAGCGGAGCCCGTGAACCTAACCACTACACCACTGGGCCGGCCCCTCATCTTGTTTTTTTAAATTAGAGCTGGAGAATGTGTTGGAGAAAACACTACTCTAGATTATATTTAAGCAGTTGAAATAAACATTTTATTTTTAGGGCAGATTGAGTTCATACCTTAAGCACTTTAATCTGAATCATTAACCTCTGTCCCAGTGTATTTGTTTACTGGCGTTATTGACAAGGGGTATTTTTAGTTGAACAAATGTCTCAGAATTTTTGTTTGATTAGTTAAAATCTAGTTAAGTACTCCTAAATTTTTTCTTCTTCTTTTTTTTTTTTTTTTTTTTACAGAAAAGTCTCTTAAGTTGTGTGTCACCAAGGAGATGCTCCTTCTTAGTATTACAACTGCGTATACAGGTAATGGGATTAATTGCAGTTTTGATTTTCTGTTGCTGCATAATGACAATAAGAGCTGAAAACAACCACCGTGTTATTCTTTCTCACAATTCTGTGCATTGACTGGGCTCAGCTGAACAGTTCTGATGGTCTCAGTTGGGGTCTCTTGCAGGTGCTTTAGAGGGTGGCAGGCACTGTACCTTCCCAGATAATTTCATTTGCATGTCTGAAGGGGTCAGATGCAAGGCTGGGTCTCTCTCTCTCCATGTTGTCTGCCCCAGCAGTGTGACCTCCTCCTCTGACCCAACGGGGTAGCCAGACTTCTTAGTGGCTGAGGACTCCAAAAAGGGAAAAAGAAGAAACAACCAGACCTTCTTAAAGCTTAGGCCTGGCACTAGCCCAGTGCCATTTGCACTGCATTCTGTTGCTGAAAGCAAGTCACAGGGCCAGCCCAAATTCAATGTGGTAGGATTATGCACAGGGCTTGAAACCCAGGAGGCATGGTTCATTCCAGTCAGTGACTTTAGGGCAAAATGGAGCACTACAGAAAATAACCATGAGTAAATCTTGGTGATTTTGTATGGATTAAGATAATTTATAATGAAATGGAATGAGTTCTGTGGCTTACCGCTGGTAATGTGGTGTAGTAGCACTCTTAGATCTTAAGAAAAACGAGGAAATCTATTTCCTTTTAAAAAGTGCTATAATGTGCCAATTACTACTTTTGCCTTTATGTGCTTCATATGTATAAACATCTTTTTAGGAGAAATAGAATAAATATTAAACATCTTTAAAATTTAGTGAAGGTTTTGTAGCATTGAGGAATCAGAGCTTCTACTGATTTGCCCTAATTTTTTGAATTTCTTTTCCTGGGAAAAAGGTTTAATTAAAACATTATTGTGCCTTTAAGCAAAAGTGGATGGTACATATGTATTGATTTTTCAAACATATGTTCCTATTCCTTTGGAAAGCTATTGATAAGGATATGAGCACTTTGATATTCACTGTTCTAAGTTTATATTAATTATATCCTCGTTCATTGCCTGTCTACACACAGAGGGACCATTTTTAACATAAGGATGTCTTTGCTCATTTAAGTTGTATATTTTTATCTGAAATGTGTGACAACTGCCATCTTGTGGCTAATTCCGTTTTATCGGTTATGTAGCATAAAATTATGCTCTGTTTGGGGAATAACCAGGAATTTTGTTTTCTATGGTTGTTTTATATTTATATAGCTCAAATACTACTAGACAGGAAGAAAAACTAGGAGAGGGAGAATGTGAATGTATAGTTAACTTAAATCTGATTTTTTTCTAAAGGTCTGGAATTGACTTTCTTCTCTGGTGTATATGGAACCTGTATTGGTGCTGTAAATAAATTTGGAACAGAAGAGAAAAGCCTCATTGGACTTTCTGGAATTTTCATTGGCATTGGAGAAATTTTAGGTTGGTTTTAATAAAAAGTTTTTGCATTAAATCAGTTTCTTATAGTTATAAGAGAAATTTTAAGTGTACTTCACCTTTCTGTCCTTGAATTTCTATTTCCTTGCTTATTTTTACCCAAATGGGTGTCTTTGTTTTTTTGTTATCACTGTTCTAAGATAACTGAATTATAAAACATTTGTCAAATAATTCAAAGACAAAACCATAAATAGGAAAATGTATGGTCTCTCCCAGCTTTTCCTATTAAAATACTTAGAGAAAGTGCCTTAGAATCCCTGACTTTCCTGTCCTCTGAATCTCTGACACCAGCTGGATATCCAGCAATACAGTTCAATTCTGACACTGACTACGGGAGTTAGCATCAGACTTCACAGATTCAAGGGTTCGATCCCACAAGACTGCCCTTACTTCAGATGCCAGTCATAAACCTCGGGTTCCCAGGTTACCCACACTTCTGTCTGACTTGGCTACAAATTCGGGAGTTCCCACATCCCCCCAGGAAAATGCTATACTTACTATTAAAGTTTATTATAAAGGAAAACAAACGAACAGCCAGATGAAGAGGTATATAGAGCAAAGTCCAGAAGGTCCCGAGCACAGGAACCTCTCCCCGTGGAGGCAAGGTGCCACCCTCCCAGCATATGGATGTGTTCAGCAACCAGGAAGCTCTCCTAAACCTGTTGTTTAGGGTTTTTATGGAGATTTCGT
Source organism: Tapirus indicus (assembly GCA_031878705.1). Lineage (NCBI taxonomy): Eukaryota > Metazoa > Chordata > Mammalia > Perissodactyla > Tapiridae > Tapirus > Tapirus indicus. The sequence goes on from CM062932.1 coordinate 55,455,169, forward strand.
TATGTGGGCATGATTGATTAAATCATCGGCCACTGGTGATTGAACTCAATCTCCAGCCCCTCTCCCTCCCCCAAGGTCGAGGGGTGGGGCTGAGAGTTCCAACCTTCTAGTCAAGGCTTGGTCCTTCTGGCAACCAGCCCCCATCCTGAAGCCATTTAGGGCCACCCCTGCCCCAAGAATTACCTCAGCGTAAACTCTGGTATGACTGAAAGGGATTGTTGTGGATACCAAAGCCACTCCTGTCACTGAGGAAATTCCTAGGGTTCTAGGAGCTCTGTGCCAGAAAGGGAGGAGGAGGGGACAAGGCAAAGACGGAACATATATTTTTATTATACCACGCTAGTTATTGCTTGTTCACCAGAGAGGTGTGCAACACCTGCAGCATACCGGCTGTTGTGTCACATGAGGAACTTATCAATTCGGCAGATATTAATTGTGTGTCCATTGTGTGAACAAAACACTCCCTACCCACATGGGGCTTACATTCTTGGGGGAGAACACAGACAGGAAAGAGCATCGGAAGCTTAGGAAGGCGGAAGGTGCTAAGCACATGGAGAAAGCAACCTTGGTGGTTTTGTTCCCTGTTTCATTGCCAAGACCTGGAATGGTACTAGGTGTGTGTGAACATGTGGAATGCAGTTACAGTCATTGTTTCAATGTCAATCTAACGTGACAGTTCTGGGGTAGTTTTTTTTCACGACTTTATTGAGATATAATTCACCCATTTAAAGTGTGTAGGTCAGTGTTTTTTAGTGTGTTCGCAGGGTTGTGCAGCATTCGCTACCATCTAATTTTAGGACATTCTCATCACCCTTCTCCAGGCAGCTACTAATCTCCTTTCTTTCTCTATAGATTTACTTATTCTAGACAGTTCACATAAATGGAATCATACAATCTGTGGTCTCTTGTGTCTGGCCTCTTTCACTTACTGTGGTTTCAGGGTTCTTCCAGGTTATAGCGTGTGTCAGTACTTCATTCCTTTTTATTGTCAAATAATATTTAATTGTGTGGATATACCATTTTATTTATCATTGGTGGACATTTGGGTTGTTTCCACTTTTTGGCCATTATGAGTAATGCTGCTGTGAACATTTGTGTAAACATGTTTCATTTCTCTTGGGTAGATTCCTAGGACTGGAATTACTGCGTCCTGCTCTTTGCGTGCCTGCTAATGTGGGTACCAAACATTGAACTTTCCCTTATTGAGTGCTGGATGTTTCTGTATTCCTATACATGTTCTCGACCTTTGCTCTTGGGTGCAGATCATTTACTTGGAAATAGTATGATTTTTTTCAGGTCTTGCTTTTAAGATTTGTTAGGCAGGACAGGAGCAGTGCTCAGACTAGGGCTAATTATTCTTCGCTCCTGAGAGAAGACCCTTCTGTGTACACCCAGTGCCCATGAATCATAAGATGTCCAGTTTGGCCGGTGGGACCAGGCAGTATTCCCAGCCCGGGGCAGGGCACTGATACCTCTAATCCTCTTGGACTGTTCTTTCCCCGCCTCTGCTGATTTACTCATGGTATGTGCTCATTAGCCCACAGTGCAGACTCAGGGGACCCTCTGCAGATCTCTGGAGTTGACTCCCTGTGCAGCTCTCCTTTCTGACACCCTGTCCTGGGAACTCTAGCCTCCTGGGTATCCCTGACTCTCAGCTCTGTCTCCTCAACTCAGGAGGCTGCAGGGCTCCACCTGCCTTCCCCTCCCTTGCTGCAGCCGCAGCCCCTAGGCAGCCTGTCATCTGGGGCAGTTGTAGCCTCACCTCATTTGTTTCCTGTCTCTCAGAGGTCACTGCCCTTTATTGCCTGATATCCTGTGTCTTCAGAACGATTGCTTCATATCTTTTGTACATTCTTTTTTAGGCAGGGGGTAAATCACTGTTTCCATTTTACCTAGACGTCTGTTCTGATTTTTAAAATTTCTTCTGTTTCAATACCTTTTTCTTATTTGTACATTCGTGGTTTCTTTTTATTTATTTTTCCTTGATTAGCTATTGGTTTTTCCGTTTTATGTATTTTTTCAAAGAACCAAGATTTTGATTTATTAACTTGATGTTGTGTTTTTCTGTTCTCTACTTCATTGATTTTATAGGTGGAAGCCTCTTTGGCCTGCTGAGCAAGAATAATCGTTTTGGTAGGAATCCAGTTGTGCTGTTGGGCATCCTGGTGCATTTTACAGCTTTTTATTTAATATTTCTCAACATGCCTGGGGACGCCCCTATTGCTCCTGTTGAAGGAACTGATAGCAGTGCTTACATCAAATCCAGGTATAGCGACTGTCATTTTTCTACTAATTTAAGGAAGGGCAGGAGATAACGGATGGGTAGATATTTAAAATGGAACAGTTAATCCTTTTCTGAAAGTCTGTTATCTTTATAAGGTCATCTGCCAAGTATTAATGGAGCCAGAATAAGTTTCAATAGGAATCCTTAGAGAATCCCAAGTTATTTGTGTGATTGTTGGTTTTAACCTTTCTCCCCACTAAATCTTTTTCTTGATCTGTGAAGGAGCACCTCAGTATCTGATTTGAATTTTATCTCTCTGCTTTTTGAGCAGTGAAATCTCTAGAAGTTAGGGCCTCAAGGAGAAACAGTGAGGAGCAAGGGATAATCTGCCGGCCATCCAGTCTTTTCACAGTTGTTTGTCTAACTTTCGAGGATATTGCCTTATTGCACTCAGCTCTCAAAGTCATTACAGATGTAGACACTTATGTCCAGAGCCACAGTCCAAGGGCAGCCCTGCCAGAAACAGTGTTGGCTTCCCAAACACTTAATAGACCAGAGTTTGCTAGACTGTGAAGGTGAGTGCTGTGAGTGTAAATTCTTACTTTGCAAATTCCAATGTTTATTTATTCTTGTTTCATAGTGTTTAAAGCTTGAAAGTAAAATGCTTTTGTGGGTGAGTTGCTTCTACATTTTAGGTGGTTCTAACAAATGTTGTTAATCCTGGTTCTAAATTAATTTTTATTTTATTCAGCAAAGAAGTTGCCATCTTCTGCAGCTTCCTGCTGGGTCTTGGCGACAGCTGCTTCAATACCCAGCTGCTCAGTATTTTGGGTTTCCTCTACTCTGAGGACAGTGCGCCAGCTTTTGCAGTCTTTAAGTTTGTTCAGGTAACTTCTTCAGATTGTGTTGAAAGTGGGGCCCTTTTTTTAGTGCCTTAATTTTGTTCTCTTAGTGTTTCTTAAATGAAAGTCAGGGACATCCTTTAAAAGGATCTGTGATCAGAATTAGGAAGCAATGAGTAGTGTGGATTTTCCCCCTCACTTGTAAGAGACTTCACTTTCTGATCTCTGTGGCTCAGATTAGAGACTTCCTTCCTTAGATGCCAGAATTCATTCAGAATGTAGATGAGTCTGTTTCTCACTGTGCAGGCACATTATTTTATTCCAGTTTTTCACAAAATACTATTTTGAATAGCAGAGATTGTAGCTTACTTGATTGTTACCAGCTCTTGATGGGAGTTCATGGTGCACGTTTGTGAGCTAGTGACTCAGATGTGGAAGAGCAGCGAGCACTGCCAGTCACTGACTGCCTCGTGTCTGAGAGTGGTGGGGCTGATTGTGGAGCTTGGGTCACCTGTATGCATGTTGTGATTTGTTTTGTTTTGTTTATTCTTAGTCCATTTGTGCAGCTGTGGCGTTTTTCTACAGTAACTACTTTCTCCTTCATTGGCAACTCCTGGTCATGGTGATCTTTGGGTTTTTTGGAACTGTTTCATTCTTCACTGTGGAGTGGGAAGCTGCTGCCATTGTCGCCCGGGGCTCTGACTACCGAAGTATTTGATCAAGGGTCCCAGTGAGAAGAGGCCTGTGTCTTCAGACAGAACAGCTGAGGGACAGAGCTTGGTTGAAGAAAAGCCACCTTTCACAATATCTGGGATGATGTTTAGTATGGAAAAATCAAAGAATTTAGACTGCTAAATCTGCCAGAGTTGGTATTCAAGTTACAGATATTAGCTTTTTAAAACAAGTGGAATAAGGGATCAATTATAATTGTTCAAAGATATTGTTTTTCAATTAATCTATCTCAAGTTCCTTATAATCACGTTACAGAGTGTAAATGTTTTCTTCTCCCTTGTGTTCTTGTTGCAAGGTCCTGCCTTGATTCAGGATACTAGGCCATATGTCATATAAAGACTCTTGCTGGGTATGGAGTTTGTGTTACTGTGTAATAAGAGGGAGCATATGCCACTCCATATACATGTCTAGAAATGACATTTAAATAAATCATGAGATGCTGAAGTGAAATCTTCTCTTTGAAAAGATTTGCACTTTCTTCCTCTTTAAATGTTTTGTTTGATAAGTTTTCTTACCTTGCAGTTCATGGCAAGGAGTGGGTAGTTAAGTACATATTATAAAATGAGAGGGGCCGCCCAGTGGCGCAGCGGTTAAGTTCGCACTTTTGCAGCCTGGGGTTCGCAGGTTTGGATCCCGGGCGCCTGCCGATGCACTGCTTGTCAGCCATGCTGTGGTGGCGTCCCATATAAAGTAGAGGAAGACGGGCACGGATGTTAGCCCAGGGCCAGTCTTCCTCAGCAAAAAGAGGAAGATCGGCAATGGATGTTAGCTCAGGTCTGGTCTTCCTCGCAAAAAAAATAAATAAATAAAATAAATAAATAAAATGAGGTAAAAATTGTCTTAAAAACAGTAATCTAATAACATTTGTAAATGAACAAAACACATTAAAAAAACCAAACACATTTACTGGAGGAGGATTTTTGCTAGTAATTTTCTTAGACGATGCAATGCAAAAAAAAAAAAAAAAACGTGAGATCTGAGCTACAGTGGCAGGCTGCTGTCATATAGCAGACACCATTCCATATGTATGTCTGGGAATGGGGTGTAACTATTTGGGGAGATGTTTAAATGGAAATGTTAACTTTTGTCCATGAGAGCTTGCTTAAAAAATTTTTTTTAATTGAGATATAATTCAGAAATCATAAAAATCACCACTTTAAAGTATACAATTTAGTGTTTTTTTAGTCTATCCACAAGGTTGTGAAACTATCACCATGATCTGTGAAACTATCACCATGATCTAATTCCAGAACATTTCCGTCATCCCAAAAAGAAGCCCCATGCCTGTTAGAATTCATTCCTCATTTTCTGGGCTGGCACTGGCAATCACTAATCTGCTTTCTGTCTCTGGATTTGCCTGTTCTGGACATTTCATTTAAATGGGAGAGCTCATTTAACTGTACAAATAAGGAGTTTTCTGGCAAAGTAAATTTAGCCAAGGAGACAGACAATATCCTGTTTTCCATTGTTTTTTAGAAACCTGCTAGAAATTGAGAAATTTTATAGTTGGCTTACAGATCTAAAGAAATACAATAGAACGTGGTTTTCAGACATGATGGCAAGTGCAGGGATTCAGAAAACCTTGTGGTTAGCTAAAACCCTTAGAGAAATTTCATTTATGTGGAACACTAAACTCTTTTGTTCTAGGTTGTAAAGTTTTGGTTTTCTTTCTTGAAGTTGAGATAAACTTAGTTAGTTGACCCTATGTAAATAATTTGTAAATGCTATTTCAGAATTAATACAAATGATTTTATTATGTCTTTAAGCACATTGTTGTTTACCCAGGTGTATTAGTTTTCTATCACAGTGTATTCCGAAACTTAGCTGGTTAAAACAACACTCTTCTATCATCTCACACTTCCTGTGAGTCAGGAATCTGGATGTGGCTAGGCTGGGTCCTCCCGCTCAGGGCCTATCACAGATGGTGGTCAAGGTGTTGGCTGGGCTCAGCTCGGGGAGGACCCACTTCTCAGCTCACTCGTGTGGTGGTTGGCAGGAGTCGGCTCCTAGCAGCTGTTGGACTAAGGGTCTTAGTTTCTCATGGCTGTTGGCTGAAGGCCACCCTCTGTTTTTTGTTACATGGAGCTGTCTTCAGGGCAGCTCACAACATGGCAGCTATCTTCATCAAAGAAAGCGAGCGAGAAAAGCCAAAGGGAGAGCGTGAGTGAGACAGAAGTTACAGTCTTTTATAACTTTATCTTGAAAGTGACATCCCATCACTTTTGCTGTATTCTCTTTGTTAGAGGCAAGTCACTAGTTCTGGCCCATACTCAAGGGAGGGGATTACATAGGGAAGTGAGTACCAGGAGGTGGGGATCCTTGGGACCATCTTACAAGACTGCTTATCAAGCTAGGCTTAAACTGTCTTACATTTCAGCTGAGACCTGGATCCTACATTCCCACATCACTCATTCTCCCAGGCTGTTGCTCTGTTTGCTCATAATGGATCTGCAAAACTAGGCTGGCAGGAAGAGGTTAAATAGCCTATGTTAATGACACTGAGTCCTTTAATCCAAGGAGGCGTAGCGCCTTATCACCTCTTGCAGGATTCCTGACAACTGTTGTCAAAAGGGAAATGAACTGGAGTAAGGTGGATATGTCAGGAACACGTCTTCTGGGCTGCCCCCCACTGCTATGTGCAATATTATTCACTGTATGTTCTGTACTACATTTTTTGTTTTTTGAGGTTTTGTTTTTACTCAGTTTTTATGTCTATAAATAGTATTGATCTTGGTGGGCTCTTTAGATGACTGGTATCATTAAGCTCATCTTTTAAATTTTTATCGTTATTTGTGTTAAAAATGAAATGTGACAATGAAATAAAGAGTTTAGTTTTTATGCTTGTTTTATATACTCTGTCAACTAATTTTATCTTCATGTCTCTAGCTAAGTAGAAGTCTTAGCTTGGTCTCACATGGATGTGTGTGTGTGTGTATGTAAATATGGGTGTTCTTTTATTGAATATTTCATATGGTACATATTGAAATTTGGCTTAGACCTTGAGCAACCTTTATTGAATCACAGATGTTTTCTCTGTGAGTATGAAGTCATCCCCCCTCCCCACCCCAACAGTTTTCCCATACTCAAAAGCTTGAAAACCTTCAAACCTGGGCTTTGGATGTTTATACAGAGGGTTTCTTTCCTCTGAGAGTTTTGGTTGGTTGGTTGGTTGTTGATTTGCATACAGTAAATCCCTTGGGAGTATTTAAGTTCTCAAAATACAAATAAGTTGCCAATTAATGGTTAAAATATTTTGAGATCTTCACACCCATTGGGATGTCTACTATCAAAAAAACAGAAAATTTTTGGTGAGGATGTGGATAAATTGGAACCCTTGTGCACTGTTGTGGGAATGTAAAATGATGCAGCCTTTATGGAAAACAGTCTGGCAGTTCCTCAAAAAACTAAAACTAGAAGTACCTTGTGATCCAGCAATTCCATTTCTGGGTATATACCCGAAAGAATTGAAAGCATGGACTTGAAGAGATATTTGTACGACCATGTTTGTTGTAGCAGCATTCACAGTAGCCAAAAGGTGGAAACAAGTGTCCATCAACAGATGAATGAATAAATGAAATGTGGTGTCTCCATACAGTGGAATATTACTCCGGCTTTAAAAAGTATGAAGCGCTGAAACCTGTTCCAGCATGAACTTTGAGAACATTATGCTCAGTGAAATAAGCCAGTCACAAAAGGACAAATACTGTATGGAATCTATGTATGTGAAATACCTAGAATAGTTAAATTCATAGAGACAAAGAATAGCGGTTGCCCGGGGCTGGGGGGCTGGGGGAATGGGGAGTTGTTGTTTAATGGGTATAGAGTGTCGGTTTGGGAAGATGGAAAGAGTTCTGTGGATGAATGGTGCCGATGGTAGCACAACAGTGTGAATGTTCTTAATGCCACTGAACTGTGCACTTAAAAATTGGTTAAGGTGGTAAATTTTATGTGTATTTTGCCACAATTAAAAATAATTTAAAAATTGGGAGAAGCTACATAAGTGCTTGTGTCTCAGGGGGACCCCAGGGCCACCCTTAAGTTGGGAGATTTGCTGGAAGGAATCATGGCTAACGTTGTACTCACAGCTAAGCTTTATTATAGTGACGTGGTAAGGATACACAGCGAATCATAAGGGATGAAGACCCAGGTGGAATCTGGAGGAATCCAGGCACAGGCTCAGCTCCCGCTTCCCCTCGCAGAAAATGCAGCAACGTGTGTGCAATGTTTTTGCCCAGGAAAGCCTGCTCGGGACACAGCACCCAAGGTTTTTACTGGGCACTGGTCAGAGGCACCCTCTGCCTGTGATTCCAGACTCCCGATAGAAAGCAGGCATTATTTAGCACAAACCGCTATTTACATGAGCAGTGTGTGTACACTGAGCTACTCTTTTCAGTTATCTGTTGACTAGAAGTGGTCTGAGAGCCCAGGTGCCAGCCGAGGACCAGGCCTGCAAGCAGCCAACCATGGATGGCCATCTCAGGCCGGCTGTGTTAGCACTTTCATGCACAAGACCAGAGCAGTGTTAGGTAGGGTCTTATAAACAAGGTTGGAATGTTTCTTCCTCATCACTGGTAATATGTGTAGAAAATCCTATAGAGGGAAAGGCCTTGAAATGAACCAGCCCTGGTTTATTGTCAGACATTTCCTTTAGGGCCACAATCCTTATTATTCTGCCTTGTTCTTGAGAGCTGTATGTATACATGACTTTAATAGATGGGAATCTCTAATTTCCCCCATGCTGAGGCTTCCCTGGAGGGCTTTGTATTAGGGAATCTTAGAAGTTCCTCAAGGATATCTCCTAAACCCCTGTTTCTAGGCTTGACTCCTCTGAACAAATGTCAAACAGCAGAGCAAGGATTTGAGTGATTCTAAAAACTGTTATTGCTGTTTTTGAGTCAAGTTTTATGAATTATGTCATTTAGATAGAATATGTGTATCCTTCGTTACTTTCTCAGATTGAGAGACATTATGTAATTGAAAGAAAATATTCTTTCCAATACGGCCTAAGAGTCCACTTCTGTCAATTTTGGACCTCTAAGAAAGTGCAAGCCTTGGGCAAATTGGATCAAATTCCAGCCATACAGTGGGGTAAATGTAATACTGTGAGTCTTTGTAATATAATCAGCAGTGAAATGATTATGAATACGGATTATGGATATTGATTAAAAGACCATCAGATTTGAAAAGTAAATGTCTCATTAAAGTGTAACATTACTTTGGCTTGTTTGGCTGGGTTCTTTTGGTTTGGTTTCTAGCAAGTAAAATATTGTTAGACAATTCTTTTCCCTACAACTCATATTTCTTAAGAAACGAATTGTCTATATTTTCTTAAGGAGTATGGAAACGTATTCCATAGAAATACTCTGACTCTTGAAATTTTGTGATTTCTTTCTTTCTTTGTTTCTTTAGAAACTTTTTCTTTTATTGAATTTTTTAAAAATAGACTTTAGGGGGCCGGCCCGGTGGCACAGTGGTTAAATTCATAGGCTTCACTTCGGCGGTCCGGGGTTCACAGGTTTGGATCCCAGGCATGGACCTACGTACCCACCACTCATCGAGCCATGCTGTGGCAGCGTCCCATATAAAGTAGAGGAAGACAGGCACGGATGTTAGTCCAGGGTCAATCTTCCTCAGGAAAAAGAGGAGGGTTGGCAGTGGATGTTAGCTTAGGGCTAGTCTTCCTCACCAAAAAAAAAAAAATATATATATATATATATATAGACTTTGTTATTATTATTCAGTTTTTTAAAAATACACTTTATTTTCTAGTTTTGGGTTCACAGCAAAATTGAAAGGAAGGTACAGAGATTTCCCATATACCCCCATCCCCGACTCATCCATAGCCTTCTCCACTATCAACATCCCCCACCATAGTGGTATGTATGTTACAATTGATGAACCTACGTTGAGATGTCATCACCCAGAGTCCATCATTTACATCAGGGTTTAGTTTTGATGTTGTACATTTTATGGGTTTGGACAAATGTGTAAAGACATGGATCCACCATTACAGTATCATACAGAGTAGTTTCACACTACCCTAAAAATCCTCTGTTCTTATTCATCCCTCCCTCCCTGCTAACCCTGGCAACCACTGATCTTTCTACTGTCTCCATAGTTTTGCCTTTTCCAGAACATCATATAGTTGGAATCATACAGTCTGTAGCCTTTTCAGATTGGCTTCTTTTACTTAGTAATATGAATTTAAGTTTCTTCCATGTCTTTTCATGGCTTGGTAGCTCATTTCTTCTTAGCACTGAATAATATTCTATGTCTGGATTGTTAAAAACGAGACAACAGGCCCAAAATGGAGTCACTTATGCTAAGTCCCACATCACCAAACAGAGACTTAACTTAATTACAGTTTCGGCTCTCCCAGAAATAGAATCTTAAACCAGTCAATTGGGAATCAACAGATCAGCCCTAGTTAGGTAACCTGCCTCGTAGACCCCTGCCATCCCCTAAAGAAAGTAACCTGCAATAACCAACTTGCTTTTTTGCCTAATATAACTTTCTTGTTCCTGCTTCCTTCTGCCTATAAAAGTCTTTCATTTTGTACAACTCTTCAGACCTCCTTTCTATCTGCTAGATTGGATGCTGCCCAATTCGAATCGATTTTTGCTCAAATAAACCTTAATATTTTTAATGTGCTTCAGTTTATCTTTTAACAGGATGTACACAGTTTATTTATCCATTCATTGACTGAAGGACATCTTGATTGCGTCCAGGTTTTGACAATCATGGATGAAGCTGCTGTAAACATCGGTGTGCAGCTTTTTGTGTGGACATAAGTTTTCAACTCCTTTGGGTAAATACCAGGAGCTCAATTGCCGGATTGTATGATAAGAGCATGTTTAGTTTTGTAAGAAACTACCAAACTGTCTTCCAACGTGGCTGTACCCTTTTGTATTCCCACCAGCAATGAATGAGAGTTCCTGTTGCCCCATGTCCCTACCTAATTCGGCACGGATTAAAAGGCTTAAAGCAGTCAAGCATTTGGTGTTGTCAGTGTTCCAGATCTTGGTCATTCTAATAGGAGTGTAGTGATATCTCACTGTTGTTTTAAGTTGCATTTCCCTGATGACATATGATGTGGGGCTTCTTTTCAGATGCTTATTTGCCATCCCTGTATCTTCTTTGGTGAGATGTCTGTGAAGGTCTTTGTTCTTTGCATATTTTGGATAACAACTCTTTATCAGATGTATCTTTTGCAAATATTTTCTCCCAGTCTATGGCTTATCTTCTCATTCTCTTGAGTGTGATTTCTTTTTGTTGATCCATAGTACAATAAATTTTAGTACTAGGAAGTATTTTTTTTAATCTGGTAGGCCAAGAAACTATAATGTTTCCCAGTGGCTTTCAAGCTTGCCATTATTTTCAACTTTGTCTACAGATGGTCTGAATATGCCTTGAGAATATCCCTGGTATTTCTGGTTGTGACTGTTGGTTTTCCGAGCTGCTATTAAATCTGGAAAGTTTGATGTTTTTATCACGAGTCATTCTGCCCTAATTCTGTGTGAACTGAGGTGGATAATTTAAAGAAAAAGCTGATTGCAGTTCTAGAACATCAAATCCAAAAGAGGCTCATTTGGGCATTTCTTTTTGACTTCATTTCAATTCATGGTCCTCTTTTTTTCTTTTCTTCCTTAAAATGTTGTCAGATATTCCCAATTCTTCAATCTTTTTGTTTATATTCTAAGCCTGTTTGGCTTTTTTTAAAAATTGGTTTAGTTCTCTATATTTTACATTTTAAAAGAGATTTTTGGGAATAATTGTCACACGAACTGAGAACACAGTCTTTTGGTGACATCTTGTAGGCACTGGGAGAGAGCCTATTGGGGAAAAAGCAGATTTTTTTCCTCTACTTTTATGTGGTATAGCCATTCAAATAAAAGAGGAGCACAGCAAATATTCCCAGTTGGTGTGTTGGGGAAGTAGTCTGTCGAATTGATGATGCTGTCAGAGGGAGCCGTGCAGGGGCGTCTGAGCTGGCTCTCCTTCTGTGGGAGGCTGGACCCAAAGCTACACTGTGTATGCTCCATCCTGCAGTTAAGGACTGTTTTGTGTCCAGAACTGCTTTAGACTGAAGGTCATTGCTTTGGCACCAGCAAACCCTTTGACTCAGGAAATATTTTGCCCGGTCTCGTTATTTTGCAGGATAAAGTGCACTGTGTTTGGTAGACAGTCTATTTTCTTTCCTGAGAGATCAGTTCTTTCCTTTTATTCTTTTCCAGATCAGTGTCATCACTGAAACCAGCAAAAGGCGAATAACCCAATGCAGGGCAGGATTATTTGTGTCTATTCATGTTAATTACTTAATATTCTAGATGGGCCCCAGTACATTCACTCAGTGCCACCGTGCCCTCCAAAGCCTGACTTTCCAAGACTAATTATCTTTGTTTCCAGACTTCACTAATATATACTGAGTGCTTAACTATACCAGGCAGTGTTCTAAGCACTTCACAAGTATTATAAGATCGGTACCATTATTATTTTGTGTGTCCATTTTATACACGAGAAAGCCATGTATAAGTGGCAATGAGAAAGGCACAGAGAGGTCAAGTAATATGCCAAGATGGCAGAGCTAGTAAGTGACGGAGCTGAATTAAACTCCAGGCGTCTGCTTTAGAACCTAGACAATTAACAGCTGTGTTACAGGTAGCTATCACGGCAGGATGCCAGGATTGTCACAGCTGAGGCAATATGGAGCCAACTTGTTTTCCAGTTACTAAGCGGACTGTGGTGGGCAGAATAAGGACCCCTCCAAATATGTTCATGTCCTAATCACTGGAACCTGTGAATATATTACATGGTAAAGGGGAATTAAGATTGCAGATGGAATTAAGGTTGCTAATCAGCTGACCTTGAGATGGGGAGATTATCCTGGATCATCTTGGTGGACCCAATGTAATCACAAGGGTCCTTATAAGTGAAAGAAGGAGGCAGACAGGTCAGGGTTAGGGTCAGAGCGATGCAATGGGGGAAGGACTCAACCTGCTGTCGCTGGCTTTGAAGATGGAGGAAAGGCAATGAGCCAAGGAATGTGGGCAGCCTCTAGAAGTTGGAAAAGGAAAGGCAAGGAAACAGATTGTCCCCTAAAGCCCCAGAAGGAATGCAGCCCTGCCGACACCTTGATTTTAGCCCAGTGAGACCAACTTTGGACGTCTGACCTCTAGGATTGTAAGATAATAGATTTGGGTTGTTTTAAGCCACTAAGTTCGTGGTAATTTGCTACAGCAGCAATAGGAAACTGACACAGGGAGAGACAAGTTTTTAAAAATCCTATCTGTTGAACCACTCAACTACTTCTTTTGTGATGGTTGACAATTGATAGAAGATGAGGGATGTTGTAATTTTCCTTGAATGTCTTAGTTCAGAGAATGTTGGGGTTCCTAATTTTCAACCACACAAAACCCAAACTTTTTAGGCTGGCATCCAGCTACTTTGGAAACCTGATCCCACCATGCCTCACACTGAAAACCAGCCCCCACCCCATTCCTAGTCTCCAAAACATACCCTTTTCTCTAGACAAGCTGATTTTATTTCTGCTTCATGAAGACATTCTATTTACTCTAGTGTCTCTGTCTTTGTTACTATTGTATCTCTTTTTGGAGGGACCTATCTTTCCCCTTCCTTCTATCCAAATCCTATATATCTTTCAGGTCCTGGCACAAGTCTCACCTCCTTATGGAGCCTTCTTATGTCACTGACCACAACAGGTCCCTGACTTTCATGAAGCTTCTACGGGCTGTATCACATCTTGTCTTGTATTGCTTCCTGTCTCTTATGCATTTTCCTTGTTCTCACAGCTGGATTAACTCCTGGGGGAAAGGACCATCATTTTATACATATCCTCTATGTTGACAAGTCTGATGATCTTTTTACCCTCAATACTTCCACATCAAGTGTGTGGGGTTTTTTCCCTACACCAACCAATTCTCCAATACCAGCTGGGTGTCCAATGATTGCATTCAATTCTGACACTGACTACCCACAGTTAACGTCAGACTCCACAGGTCTCAGAACATAGTCCCACAAGACCACTCTCACTTCAGACCCAGTCGCAAGTTTGGGCCACCCATACTTCTGACTGGCCTAGCTATAAAGTCAGGGGGTGCGGGTGGTTCCCACAATCCCCTCCTCATGTTCAATAATTTGCTAGAATCACTCACAGACTCAGAAAAACAGTTTACTTACTATTACTGGTTTATTATAAAGGATACAACTCAGGAACGACCAAATGGAAGAGATACATAGGACAAGGTGTGGGATGGGTGGTGCTTCGTGCTTCCACACCCTCTCCCAGCCACCATCCCAGCACACTATGTGTTCACCAACCCAGAAGCTCTCCAAATCTCATTGTTCAAGAGTTTTTATAGAGCTTAATTTCCAGCTCCTCCCACCCCTTCCAGGGGGCTGGAATGTGGCTGAAAGTTCCAACCCTCCAATCACTTGGTCTTTCCAGTGATTAGCCCCATCCTAAAACCATCTAAGGGACCCATCCTAATTATCCTCATTAGCATAAAGTCAGGTGTGCTCAAAGAGGCTCATATGAATAATAAAAGGCAGTCCTATCTCTCAGGAAATTCCAGGGGTTTTAGGAGATGTGAGCCAGGAACTGGAGACAAAGACCAAATATATTTGTTATTATATTACAACTAGTATAGATCTGAGCTACAAGATGACTCTTGGTAAGCAGTTAGCAACTGAATAGCTATTGCTCTATTATGATTTTGAGAATATGGAAAGAAACTGGAATCATAAGGTATAGACATGGAAGGAACCTCAGAGAACATGTAAAACTTAGGACGCAGTTACGAAATATAAGTCTTCATAGTGACACCAAACCTCTTATCAAGTTGTAAGCCTGATGCACAGTAAACCAATCTCTGAGATAAGTGCATCAATCAATGGTGTGGTTGAAAGGGGTTATTATGGATAACTAAAGACACTCCTATCACTCAGGAAATTCCAACCGTTTTAGGAGCTCTGTACCAGGAACCAGGGAAAAAGACCAAATATATATTTTTTATTATACCACAGTAATACACCATATCAATAGACTAAAAAACAAAAATTACATGATTGCTCACATCACAGAAAAAACACTTGACAGACTCCAACACCATTCATGATTAAAAACAAACAAACAAATAAAAGGTAAATACCTCTCATTAAAAGAGGAATAGAGAACTTCTTCAACCTAACAGGAGCATCTATGGAAAAACCCACAGCTAACATCATGCTCAATAGTGGAAGGTTAAATGCTTTTTCCCTAAAATCAGAAATAAGGAAAGATGTACACTTGTGGCACTTCTGCAAAAAGACCAAAAAAACCAAAAATAAAAACAGAAAAAAGCATCCATATTGTCAAAGAAATAAAACTGTTAATTTCAGATGACATAATCTTATATGTAAATAATTCCAAGAATACGCACACACACAAACATACTAGAACAAATGAGTTTAGCAAGGTTGCAGGATATAAGATTAATATACAGAAAACATTGTATTTCTATTTACTAGTACTGAGCAATCTGAAAAATGAAATTAATACAATTCCATTCATAATAGCACCAAAACGAATGAAATAGTAATAAATTTAACCAAAAAATGCAATTCTTGTATGCTAAAAACTACAAAGCATTGCTGAGAGAAATTAAAGATCTAAATAAATGGAGAGAAGGATATTCATGGATGGGAAGATTCAAATTGTCAAGATGGCAATTCTTACCACACGATCTATAAATTCAGTGCAATCCCTATCAAAATCCCAGCTGGATATTTTTTGTAGAAATTGACAAGTTGCCTTTAAAATTTGTAGGGAAATACAAAGGACCTGGAATTGGCAAAACAATTTTGAAAAAGAAGAACAAAGGTGGAAGGACTTTCACTTTTTTATTTCAAATTTACTGTGAAATAACAGTCATCAAGACAGCACAGTGTTAACATAAGGATAGATCAGTGGGAAATAACTGAGTCCAGAACTCCTTATTTTTATGGTCAATTGATTTTTGACAGAGGTACCATGACAAAGATAGTCTTTTCAGCAAATGTTGCTGGGACAATTAGATATCCACATGCAAAAGAAATGAACTTAGACCCTTACTTCATGCCATACATAAAAATTAATGCAAAATGGATTATAGATCTAAAGAGCTAAAACCATAAAACTTTGAGAAATAAAATGGCAAGCAATAGGATATATTGGAGTATATGAGGAAGCTATTTGGTACAAAACTAATTCGGCCCGACCTTGCTTTTCTTTTTTTATTTTTTTTATTTTCATTTTTATTGATGTCTTAATGTTTATAACATTGTGAGGTTTTAGTTGTACATTATTTCTTGTCTGTCACCATGTGGATGCATCCCTTCACCCCTTGTGCCCACCCCCCACCCCCCTTCCCCTTGGTAACCACCAACCAGTTCTCTCTGTCTGTGTGTTCGTTTATATTCCACATATGAGTGAAATCATGCAGTGTCTGTCCTTCTCCCTCTGGCTAATTTCACTTAACATAATACCCTCTAGGTCCATCCATATTGTTGCAAATGAGACAATTCTGTCTTCTCTTATGGCTGAGTAGTATTCCATTGTATGTATATACCACATCTTTATCCAATCATCAGTCAAGGGACACTTGGGTTGCTTCCACTTGTTGGCTATAGTGAATAATGCTGCAATGAACATAGGGGTACATAAGCTTCTTGGGATGGTTGATTTCATGTCCATTGGGTAGATGTCCAAGAGCAGCATTGCTGGATCATAGGTATTTCTATTTTTAATTTTTTGAGGAATCTCCATACTGTTTTTCCATAGAGGCTGCACCAGTTTGTATTCCCACCAGCAGTGAATGAGGGTTCCCGTTTCTCCACAACCTCTCCAGCATTTGTTGTTTTTTGTCTTGGTGATTACAGCCATTCTAACGGGTGTCAGGTGATATCTTAGTGTAGTTTGTTTTTTTTTTTTTTTTTTTTTTTTGGTGAGGAAGACCAGCCCTGAGCTAACATCCGTTGCTAATCCTCCTCTTTTTGCTGAGGAAGACTGGCCCTGGGCTAACATCCGTGCCCATCTTCCTCCACTTTATATGGGACGCCGCCACGGCATGGCTGACAGGCAGTGTGTCGGCGGGCGCCCGGGATCCGAACCAGCGAACCCCAGGCTGCCAAGCGCGGACTAAACCGCTGCGCCACCGGGCGGCCCCCTTAGTGTAGTTTTGATTTGCATTTCCCTGATGATTAGTGATGTTGAACATCTTTTCATGTGTCTGTTGGCCATCTGTATATTTTCCTCGGAAAAATGTCTGTTCATATCCTCTGCCCATTTTTTGATTGGGTTGTTTGTTTTTTTGTTGCCCATTTTTATGAGTTCTTTATATATTACAGAGATTAATCCCTTGTCAGATAAACAATTTGCGAATATTTTCTCCCAGTTGGTGGGTTGTCTATTCATTTTGATCTTGGTTTGATTTGCCTTGTAGTAGCTCTGTAGTCTGATGAAGTCCCACTTGTTTATTTTTTCTTTTGTTTCCCTTGTCTGAGTAAACATGGAATCTGAAAGGATCACTTTATGACTGATGTCAATTAGTGGACTGCCTATATTTTCTTCCAGGAGTTTCATAGTTTCAGGTCTCAGTTTCAGGTCCTTAATCCACTTTGAGCTGATTTTTGTGTATGGCGATAGAAGATGGTCTACTTTCATTCTTTTGCATGTGGCTGTCCAGTTTTCCCAGCACCATTTATTGAGTTCTCTTTCTTTTAGTTCATCATTAGCATATAGAAATGCAACTGATTTTTGTAAGTTGATTTTATACCCTGCCACTTTGCTGTAGTGGTTGATTATTTCTAGTAGTCTTCCAATGGATTTTTGGGAGTTTTCTATGTATAAGATCATGTCGTCTGCAAATAGTGAGAGTTTCACTTCTTCATTGCCTATTTGGAGTCCTTTTATTCCTTTTTCTTGCCTAATTGCTCTGGCCAAAACTTCCAGGACTCTGTTGAATAAGAGCGGTGAGAGTGGGCACCCTTGTCTTGTTCCTGTCCTCAAAGGAATAGCTTTCAGTTTTTCCCTGTTGAGTAGGATGTTAGCTGTAGGTTTGTCATATATGGTCCTTATTATGTTGAGGTACTTTCCTTCTATACCCATTTTGCTGAGAGTTTTTATCATAAATGGATGTTGGATCTTGTCGAATGCCTTCTCTGCATCGATTGAAATAATCATGTGGTTTTTATTCTTCATTTTGTTAATGTGGTGTATCACGTTGATTGATTTGCAGATGTTGAACCATCCCTGTGTCCCTGGTATAAACCCCACTTGATCGTGGTGTATGATCTTTTTGATGTATTGCTGTATTCGGTTTGCTAATATTTTGTTGAGGATTTTGCATCTATGTTCATCAGTGATATTGGACTGTAGTTTTCCTTCTTTGTATTGTCCTTGTCTGGCTTTGGTATCAGGATGATGTCGGCCTCATAGAATGTGTTGGGAAGTATTCCATCTTCCTCTATTTTTTGGAATAGTTTGAGAAGGATAGGTGCTAAATCTTCTTTGAACGTTTGATAAAATTCTCCAGGGAAGCCATCTGGTCCTGGGCTTTTGTTTTTTGGGAGGTTTTTGATTACTGTTTCAATCTCTTTACTTGTGATTGGTCTGTTCAGATTCTCTGTTTCTTCTTGATTCAGTTTTGGGAGGTTGTACGCGTCCAAGAATTTGTCCATTTCCTTTAGGTTGTCCAATTTGTTGGCGTAAAGTTTTTCATAGTATTCCCTAATAATCCCTTGTATTTCTGTGTCTGTTGTAATTTCTCCTCTTTCATTTCTAATTTTATTTATTTGAGTCTTCTCCCTTTTTTTCTTAGTGAGTCTGGCTAAGGGTTTGTCAATTTTATTTATCTTCTCAAAGAACCAGCTCTTTGTTTCATTGATCCTTTCTACTGTTTTTTTGGTTTCCATTTCATTTATTTCTGCTCTGATTTTTATTATTTCCCTCCTTCTGCTGATTCGGGGCTTTGTCTGTTCTTCTTTTTCCAACTCTGTTAGGTGCAATTTAAGGTTATTTATTTGGGATTTTTCTTGTTTGTTAAGGTGAGCTTGTATTGCTATGAATTTCCCTCTCAGGACCGCTTTTGCTGCATCCCATATGAGTTGGTATGGTGTATTTTCCTTTTCATTTGTCTCCAGATAGCTTTTGATTTCTCCTTTAATTTCATCAATGACCCATTGGTTGTTCAGTAGCATGTTGTTTAGTCTCCACATCTTTGTCCCTTTCCTAGTTTTTTCCTTGCAGTTGATTTCTAGTTTCACAGCATTATGATCAGAAAAGATGCTTGTAATGATTTCAATCTTCTTAAATTTATAGAGGTTTGCCTTGTTTCCTAATATATGGTCTATCCTTGAGAATGTTCCATGCCTGCTTGAGAAGAATGTGTAATCTGCTCTTTTTGGGTGGAGTGCTCTGTATATATCTATTAAGTCCATTGCGTCTAGTTTTTCGTTCAAGTCCTTTACTTCCTTATTGACTTTTTGTCTGGATGATCTATCCATTGAAGTAAGTGGGGTGTTAAGATCCCCTACTATTATTGTGTTATTGTTAATATCTCCTTTTAGGTTTTTAGCAGTTTCATGTACTTTGGTGCTCCTGTGTTTGGTGCATAGATATTTATAAGTGTTATGTCTTCTTGGTGAAGTGTCCCTTTTATCATTATATATTGCCCTTGTTTGTCTCTCATTACCTATTTTATCCTGAAGTCTACTTTGTCTGATATAAGTATGGCAACTCCTGCTTTCTTTTGTTTGCCATTAGCTTGGAGCATCGTTTTCCATCCTTTTATTTTGAGTCTGTGTTTGTCTTTAGAGCTGAGATGTGTTTCCTGGAGGCAGCAGATTGTTGGATCTTGGTTTTTAATCCATCCCACCATTCTGTGTCTTTTGATTGGAGAATTCAATCCATTTACATTTAGAGTGATTATTGATATATGAGGGTTTAATGTCACTATTTTATTGTTCATTTTCTGGTTCTTTTGCATTTCCTTCATTTCTTGTCCCATGTGTTTTGGGCTGCCAATTCAGTTTGGTAGTTCTGCATGATGATTCTCTTAGTTTTCTCTTTATTTGTCATATGTGGTTCTCTTCTGGTTATTTGTTTAGTGGTTACCGTGAGGTTTATATAAAAGATCTCCTGGGTAAGATAGTCCATTTTCTGATGCCTCTTTCCTTAGACTAAGTCGATTTGATCCCTTTCCTCTTTCCCTCCTTATTTGTTGTTGTCACTCCTTATTCCATCTTGTGTCGTGAGTGTGTGTTTACAGTGATGAGCTTAAATTAATTTTTGATGTTTTCCAACTGTAGTTTTTTCTGGTTTAGTCTCCTTGCTTTTCTCCTTGCTCAAACCTTTGTATCCCCTTTCTCTTTTGTTTTTTTTCAGGCCTAAGGGCCTTCTTGAGCATTTCTTGTAGTGGGGGTCTTGTGGTGATGAACTCCCTTAGCTTTTGTTTATCAGGGAGAGTTATTATTTCTCCTTCATGTTTGAGGAAGATGGGCACAGATGTTAGCCCAGCGCCGGTCTTCCTCAGTAAAAAGAGGAGGATTGGCAATGGATGTTAGCTCAGGGCTGGTCTTCCTTACACACACACACACA
Organism: Tapirus indicus; assembly: GCA_031878705.1. NCBI lineage: Eukaryota > Metazoa > Chordata > Mammalia > Perissodactyla > Tapiridae > Tapirus > Tapirus indicus. The sequence goes on from CM062932.1 coordinate 55,475,600, forward strand.
CACACACAAAATCAGTTGCATTTCTATATGCTAATGATGAACTAACAGAAAGAGAACTCCAAAAAACAATCTCATTTACAATTGCAACAAAAAGAATAAAATATCTGTGAATTAATTTAACCAAGGAGGTGAAAGACCTATACAATGAAAACTATAAGACACTATTGAAAGAAATGGATGAAGACATAAAGAAATGGAAAAATATTCCATGCACATGGATTGGAAGAATAAACACAGTGAAAATGTCCATACTACCTAAAGCAATCTACAGATTCAATGCAACCCCAATCAGAATCCCAATGTCATTCTTCACAGAAATAGAACAAAAAATACTGAAATTCATATGGGGCAACAAAAGACCCCAAATAGCTAAAGCAATCCTGAAAAAAAAAAGAACAAAGTTGGAGGCATCACAATCCCTGATTTCAAAATATACTATACAGCTATAGTAATCAAAACAGCATGGTACTGGTACAAAAATAGACACACAGATCAATGGAACAGAATTGAAAGACCAGAAATAAAACCACACACCTATGGACAGCTAATCTTCAACAAAGGAGCTAAGAACATACAATGGAGAAAGGGAAGTCTCTTCAATAAATGGTGCTGGGAAAATTGGACAGCCACATGCAAAAGAATGAAAGTAGACCATCTTCTATTGCCACACACAAAAATCAACTCAAAATGGATTAAGGACTTGAAAGTGAGACCTGAAATTATAAAACTCCTGGAAGAAAATATAGGCAGTACACTAATTGACATCGGTCATAAAGGGATCCTTTCAGATTCCATATCTACTCAGACAAGGGAAACAAAAGAAAAAATAAACAAGTGGGACTTCATCAGACTACAGAGCTACTACAAGGCAAATCAAACCAAGATCAAAATGAATAGACAACCCACCAACTGGGAGAAAATATTCACAAATCGTATATCAGACAAGGGATTAATCTCCATAAGATAGAAAGAACTCACACAACTGAGCAACAAAAAAACAAACAACCTGATCAAAAAAATGGGCAGAGGATATGAACAGATGTTTTTCTAAGGAAGATATACAGATGGCCAACAGACACATGAAAAGATGTTCAACATCACTAATCATCAGGGAAATGCAAATCAAAACTATGCTATCACCTGACACCCATTAGAATGGCTATAATCACCAAGGCAAACAACAACAAATGTTGGAGAGGTTGTGGAGAAACGGGAACCCTCATTCACTGCTGGTGGGAATACAAACTGGTGCAGCCTCTATGGAAAAACAGTATGGAGATTCCTCAAAAAATTAAAAATAGAAATACCTTATGATCCAGAAATGCTGCTCTTGGGCATCTACCCAATGGACGTGAAATCAACCATCCCAAGAAGCTTATGCACCACTATGTTCATTGCAGCATTATTCACTATAGCCAAGAAGTGGAAGTAACCCAAGTGTCCCTCAACTGATGATTGGATAAAGAAGATATGGTATATACATACAATGGAATACTACTCAGCCATAAGAGAAGACAGAATTGTCCCATTTGCAACAACATGGATGGATCTAGATGGTATTATGTTAAGTGAAATTAGCCAGAGAGAGAAGGACAAACACCGCATGATTTCACTCATATGTGGAATATAAACGAACACACGGACAGAGAGAACTGGTTGGTGGTTACCAAGGGGAAGGGGGGTGGGGGGTGGGCACAAGGGGTGAAGGGATGCATCCACATGGTGATGGACAAATAAAAATGTACAACTAAAACCCCACAATGTTATAAACTATTAAGACATCAACAAAAATGAAAAAAAAAAAGAACTTTGACAGAAGAAACTGAAACCCTCATATATCACTGGTGGGACTATATAATGGTACATCTACCTTGGAAAACAGTTTGGCAATTTCTCAAAATGTTAAACTTACCATATGACCCAGAAATTCGACTCCCAGAAATTTACCCACACAAAGACATGTACTTGAATGTCCCTAGCAGCATTATTTATAATGTCAAAAATTGGAAACAATTGACAAAAACTGGAAACAATGTGATCAGCAGGTGAATACGTAAATGAAATGAGGTATATCCCTACAATGGAACACTACTCAGCAACAAAAAGAGTGATTGCTGCATCATAGAGGAACCTTAAAATGTAAGGGAAATCAAACACAAAAGACTACACGCTATAGAATCCCATTTATATGAAATGTCCAGAAAAGGAAAATTTATAGAGACACAAAGCAGATTAGCAATTGCCTGGGAGGGGAGACCAGGAATTAACTCAAAAAAGGGAACAAGGGAACTTTTGGGGGTGATGAAAATGTTTTAAAATTGGATTGCAGTGATGGTGCACAACTCTAGGATTTGCCAAGGAGTCACTGAATCACACACTTACAAGCAGTGAATGGTATACCAATTTTTTAAAAAGGAGGAACTGTTAGATACTTGGGATATTTCGTGACAGCCTCTGATAGATTGTTCTACACCGGTACTCATCTGTCCTTTGTGCTAAAATGTTTACGGGAAATGGAATTCAGGGCACTAAGAGATCTATTCCTCGGAGCACAGTGGGGAGTGAATGAACAGTGTCTTTATTGACGGAATTCATGCTGGGCCATTAAGTATTTATCTATGAATGCAGATGGGACTTGCTTTCAATATATTGGGCCTCTCCAGCCTTTGTATCTTTGGGCTTGTTTCCCTTTCTTTGGCCATTTTAAAAACGGACCCGTAAACATGCATCAATTCCTGATCCAAGCCAAGAATAACCTGGGAAAACGAGTGTCAGCTCTGACTCGTGTCAATACAGGTGAGGAAGGGATGGGAAGGCACTGCTCACAGTGACAGCGTGAACGTCACACACCCACAGCATCGGGTGAGCAGGATTCGGTTTGACCAGGTAAGCCAGGAGGGACACACCTGCTCACATGGGCAGAGTGCTTCACCCTTGAGAAAACACATGTGCTTTAACCCGACTGCAAGGAGCAAATCCTATTCCTGTTTCACGTGAAGATACCAAATGGCGAGGTTAAACTGTATACCCAGGTCAAGAGTGAGTCAGCAAAATTGCAGTTAGGACTCAGGCCAGCTCATCAAGCTCAGGTTTGGGCTGCATCCTCTCCCTGGAATTATGTGTGGGTCAGGCCCTGAGGCCGATTCTGCTGCCTGTGCTTTTGAGTGAAAATTCTCCTGCAGCCTTACCTGTAGAATAAGACTTCATATTTACATAACCTGAATGCAGAGCCCTTTTGAGTGCATTCCTACTTGAGCCTCCCAAGAACTCAGCACAGAAGTTAGGAAAGAAGGCTTAGCATCCTCATATTATGGCTCAGAACTGAACTCGGAGAGATGGGGACTTGCCCAGGAGGGCAGGCAGGCGGCACTGCCAGCTCAGAACAGGTTTCTTTCCGCTGTGCTAGACCCGGTTGCTTCTCAACACGGCCTCCGCCTAGGTGTTCACTAAATTGTCGGATTAACTAGAATTCTAGAAGTTGAACTCAAAGTGTACGGCATCTTTTTTCTTTGATTTAGTCCAAAACAATTTAGTTACTGAGCACATGAGAGAAGCTTGTGGAAGCATTGTCTCATCAGGACGTGGGGAGTATAGGTTTTGTTGAAGGTCCAGTAGAGCTTGGGATTAATATTATGAGATTCGGTGAGTGGGTTAGGAAGATCTCGGGAGCATTTGGGAAGGAATAAATTGCTTAAATTTCCCACGTGCATCTGAAACTAAAGCACAGGGCTGAGATGCTGAAGCAGGTGACGTGGGCATGCAGGTCCCGGCATTTGCTGACTCAGTCTCCTTTGTCTCCATCTCCAAAATTACGCTCTTCTGTGCAGATTTTTTTTACCACTTGTCGTTCTGTGTTATTGGAAACGGCACGGTTTCCACAGTAAAGCCAATTTAAACCCAGCCGAGCCTGCAAGTATTAACACTTATGCTTGAAAATGGAAAAAATGACAGAGCCTGCCAAAGAAAGGTCTCGATGCCCTCTTTACCAGTGTCACCGAGGGTGGAGAGATGAAAAATGGCCTCGGGGGCTGCAGAGTGAATTTCATTTCATGCAAAGAAAAATGAGATTGAAAACATTTGAAGGCAATAAGGTACCTTCAAGTGCCCACACTGGGTGAATAAACCAGCAATCACAGGTGTTGGGGGAAAATGACAGGAAGGAGCAAGGTCTGTATGACATGGGGGACTTAAGTGCCAGGTCATTTGTAAGGTGGGAGTCACATGGAGATTCAGGAGAGGGGAGGGCCTCTCAGAGTTGCTAGGAGCCATGGGCCCGTGGGGTCTCTGTCCCTGTGGTTTTCAGTCTACTGGGTGATCCGAAGGCACACCTCTTTCATTCCGCTATTTCTCTCTTTTGTGGTCCAGAGCCTTGTTCTTGAACACATCCCTGTCTGGGTTTCTAGAGCAGGGTTTCTTGGCCCTGGCCCATTGACATTTGGGTCGGATCAATCTCTGTTGTGGGGTGGTCCTGGGCATTGCGGGATGTGGAGCAGCATCCCTGGCCCCTACCCACTCACTCCTCCAGCTGTGACAACCCAAAATGTCTCCAGATATTGCCGGATGTCCCCTGGAGGGCAAAATCGTACCCCCGCCCCCGAAAGCCACTGTTCTAGGAGATGGCAGGAATTAGCTGACTCCGAAGACTTCTGAGGCGTTGTGGCGTTGAAAGGGGCTGCCTTGTTCAGAATGGGCCAAACTGATCCCTTTGAGTAAAACCATCCCCATGTAATTTAGCACTTAATGGTTTGGTGGATGTGGTAGACAGAATAATGGCCACCCAAAGATGTTCACGTCCTAATCCCCAGAACCTGTGAGGATGTCACCTCACACGGCGAAAGGCACTCTGAGATGGGGAGACCATCCTGGATGATCTGGGTGGGCCCAGTGTAGTCAGAGGGTCCTCGCGCGATAGAGGCGGGAGGGTCAGAGACAGGGAAAGGGCAAGGAGACGCTCTCTCCCGAGGGCCTCCAGAAGGATCGCAGCCATGCTGACACCTTAGTTTTAGCCCAGTGAAACCCATTTCGGACTTCTGAGCTCCAGAGCTGTAAGATCGTAAGTCGGTGTTGTTTTAAGCCACTAAGTTTGTGGTAGCTTGTTACAGCAGCCGAGGAAACTAATACAGTGGGTATTGGTTGTTTTTCCTCGGCTAGATGGAGGCTTCTGAGAGGGGGAGCAGCATCCTGCTTTTCTGCACCCCCCTCGCACAGCGCCGTTTGTTGGAGGTGGCGGTGATGTCCTGACAGAGGCAGCGTTTTCCATAAGCTTTGGGATGAGGGTCAGTCCTCCTGTCTCCTGGAGGCCCCCCCCTAAGCTGATGGCCTGGACTTGGAGGCAGCTCTACCCCGTCAGCTGGTGCGATGGCAATACCAGAAGTCAAGCTGTGAAGTGATGCAGACCCTGCCTGGCCCTGTGAGTCCGTTTTGTACCCTCGTCTCCTCCATGGTGCTCCGCCACGCGTATCCACCAGCCAGTCTCTCTTGGAGCCACTTGGACTCGTCTTCTTGAGAGCCGGCACTCTGGGGTTCCGACAAATGCAGCTTGGATGGTGTAAATTTGGGGGTCCTTTTCCCATTTACCAGGGGAATCGGGTTGTGCAGAAACTCACTGATTTCACACATTCATTAAGTTTCACTTTACAACATTTTTTTCAAAGATTTTTAATAGTCAATTTTTTAGAGCAGTTTAAGGTTCACAGCAAAATTGAGTGAACATACAGAGACAAAGAGTTCAGAACAGCAGAGAGTTCCCGTGTACCCCCTGTCCTTACACATGCACAACCTCCCCCACTGTCAACATCCTGCACCAGAGGCTGCTTATGTGACCATCTGTGAACTCACATCAACACACCGTAATCACCCTGAATCCATAATTTACATTAGGGTTCACTCTCGGTGTTGTCCATTCTACGGGTTTGGGCAAATGCATAATGACACGTATTCACCACTAAAGCATCACACAGAGTAGTTTCGCTAAAGTTTCACTTTTTTTTTGGTGAGGAAGATTGGCGCTGAGCTAACACGTGTCGCCCAATCTTCCTCTATATTGTATATGGGACGCCACCGCAGCATGGGTTGATGAGTGGTATGGAGGTCCATGCCCGGGATCCGGGCCCACGAGCCCCAGGCCACTGAAGCAGAGTGCTAGAATTTAACCACTATGCCACCGGGCCAGCCCCAAGTTTCCCTTTTAACACAGACTGTAGTCCACAGGAAATACTTTGCATGTTGGGATTGGCCCTCTCAGTAGATATTTGGTGTAATTCCCAGGTAGCTTCACCTGGCACCTATAACTTTGGCCAGTTATCTATTAAATGTATATTTTTTGTTGTAAGGAGGAGCAGGAGAGAGTGTAACCAGGTCAGCATAAAATCCTCCCAAATGCATGAAAAAATGTTTAAGTCATGCTCACCTATTTGGGATAAATTCAGCGAATACTAGCACCCGCGTATGTTAGGGAGCAGAAGCCACAGAGCTTTGCCTCCTAGAACTTCCAGGTCAGCACAGCATCAGTTAGGGAGCTTGGCAAGTGTTGAATACAAACATGGTCTGCTCTCCTAGAATAAGCCAGGATTTGCCCAGACAATACAGGGGAACTTTCTCATGAGAGGGTAGAGCTGGCCTGCAGATCCTACATTAAACAAGGCCAGGCCAAGCTCCAGAGGCCAGACCACTGAGCATACCTTCTCTCCCAGAGTTCCTTCTTCCCCCCTGGGATTATTGCTTGCTCTTATGGGCAGATGAGGCAGAATGACAAAAGAGAAACTTGGGTTCTGATCCCAGCTGGGGGTCTTTAAGCAGGTCGCAGACTTTCTCGGCCAGATTTCCTCATCTGAAAATAAAAGTTTGGACATGATGGCTTCCAGGATTTCTTTTAACCAGGAAATTCTCTGATTCTTACCCAGGTGGAGGCCTTGCTGGACCAGGCCCACCTGTTAGTTTCCATGTCCCTGGTCAACCAAACACCCCAACTCTTAGCTAGTAGCCACAGATTAATTCTAAATGCCTGGGCAAAAGTTTCATCCATGTCCCTCTAGCCCTCTAATCCTGCATCGCTTGCAAAATTATCAAATTCCAGGTGGAACTGATCTCTTTCCAGCCAGGGGGCGTGCAGGAATTATTGTGCTGGTTTGCGAGTCTTGCAGGAAAGAATCCTCAGGGTGCAGAAATCTGGCTCCTGTCCTTTCGTGCCCTGCAGAGGGTGTCCCACTCTCGCAATTGGCTGGTGCGTGTCTGGAGGTGGCTGCTTCCTTTTTGTGTGGCTCCCACGAAGGCCAGGATGGAAGAGGAACTGAACTGGCATCGTGGATTCAAATGCAATTTAAACTTCAGCTCAGCCTCTCAAATGAAGCTCCTGCTGCCCTATTCTGACTCCCCCACTCGCAGTTCTCTGGGTTGGTGTGGAGACATCTGTCATTGTCCTCTGGCCTGTGGCCTAAATTCTGATGTTCCTATTTAAATCTCTGAGCTCATAGATTGTCTTTATCTTTCATTTCCTCCTTGAAAGGCTCTGAGAACTCAGTTTGTGGAAAATTTAAAACCTTTCCAGATATTACTCTTTTGTAAGTGGTTTTGCCTAGAAACAGAACAACGTACAAGCTGCATTAGCAGTGATTCATTTAGCTCTTGTTGCCCTTGACCCAAGAAAACACCAACAGGAAGGCTGGGAAGTGTCAGTTGAAACCAATATATAAATTCGTTTTTAACCAAGGGTCTATTTTTTTTCCCAGCACTAGAATTCCTAGAAAGTACACTAGGAGAGGAATATACGTATTTTGGCAGAGGACCATTTAATACTGCTGCAGGCTGCTGAGAAGAGGCCAGCGGGCTCAACAGTGGGCACACAGGAGGGGCCCTAACCCAGTGTCACGGCTGTCCTGACTGCTGAGCACCCACAGCTCTGGGAGGATTCAGACACGTCTTTCCTAGTCCTTTGGGCTCTCTGTGCTCCTCTTTGCTTTTCTGCATGAACATTATCTGGGAACCCTTAGGCTGCCTCCAGGGGTCATTTATCCCTCCCCCGTATCCAAGGGAAGGATCCGCCTGCCTTGACACCCGGTGCAGCATCCCTGAACACCTGCCATCAGACAGTGCAGCTGCCGTCCAACCAAATCAGCCCTTACTGGGACTAGATGAATTTCCCTGTTCTTTTTTTAGGATGAGCCAGTTACCCTTCTGTAGCGAGCTGAGTTGCGTCCCCCTAAAAGGTATATCTGCGTCCTAACTTCTGGTACCTAAGAATGTGACCTTATTTGGCAATAAGATCTTTGCAGACGCGATTAATTTGAGGATTTTGAGATAAGATCACCCTGGATTTAGAGTGGCCCTGAATCCAATGGCTGGTGTCCTTATAAGAGAAATGAGAGGGAGTGTTGAGGCAGAGACACACAGAAGGGAAGGCGATGTGAAGACGGAGGCAGAGACTGGAGCGATGCAGCTACAAGCCAAGGATCGTCAGTGACTCCCAGAAACTAGGAGAGAGGCCTGGCACAGGTTCCCTCAGGGCTGCCAAAGGACCAACCCTGCCCACATCTTGATTTCAGCTGTCTGGACTCCAGAACCGTGAGAAAATAAATTTCTGTTGTTTTAAGTCCCCAGTTGTAATTCATTCCGGCAGCCCGAGGAAATTAATACAACTTCTCCCCCACTTTTGACAAGGGTGTGCGATGGCTGTCTCCCATTTTTGACTTTCAGTTAAACAATCCCATGTTTTTGAATAATTTAAGTTGCGGGACTTCATCTTGACACACGTCTCCTCTGGCCCTTTGCCTCGGGCCGTGGTAGACTTCACGCGGTACACCTCCCTGGCCTCGCTCAGCCTCCCTGTCGGCTTCAGTGACGGCCCAGGGGCCAAGTGTGTGCCTTTCTCTCATCTTCCTGGCTGAAAAGAGTCGCAGAGGGCTAACGTTTTCTCCTCCTTTGTCCTCAGTCCTCTGTTGATTTTCTGAAAATAGACTTTACCTTTCGACAACTTCTCAGCTTGTCAAAACTGCTCAGACTGTTGGGTAGAGAGGCTGGCGGCTCACCCACTGCTGCTGATTCCTCCTGAGGGAGACGGTGGAGAGTCCAGGTTACCCCAGAGGGCACCAGCGCCTGGCCCGGGGTCCTCTGGCATAGGCGAGCCCCACTCGGACAGCAGAGATCTCTGCTCTAACCTGGGGCCAAGCTCTGAATGGACAGGGATCTCTCCTACTCCAAGCTGCCTCCTCTGGGCAGAAAATTACAAGCCTACAAGAGAGGAGACTGCAAGGGCCCTGGCTGGCCTCAGCAGGTGGAGGCCTCCCGAGCACACCACAGGGAGCAGGGCGCCTGGCCGGCCGCTGGCTTACCACACCAGCCTTGGAGCTCCTCATGGGAAAGATGAAGGCACTGGGAGCTACCTTCATCCTCTTAGCTGTGGTGAGAGGAATGCACTTACTCCCTGAACAGAAGCCAGCGTCTGTTCTTAGGGGGGCAAAGGGAGGGACACACAAGAGAATCGACCTAGCAGTCCCCATTCTTCTCATTCAAGATCCTAAGATTAACTCTGCCCTTGGATACGATCTCTCTCTAATGTCTTATTTTGCGGGATTGGGATTGGTGTTATTAAGGTCGAGACAGGTTCTCGACATGCAGTGGCAGTGGTGGGACAACGGGAAGGAGATAAGTGCAGAGAGCAATGGGCAATGGGAGCAGCACGCTGAGAAAGTCAGCAACTCTGGTCCAGCTGCACTCGCCCCAGGGCTGCTCGCCCCGCAGAAACCACTCTGCCCTCACTCTCAGGGTGCCCTGCCAGGGAGGCTGCCCTTCCCAGGGCCTGCTGCTTGGAGCAGGTATGGGGATGGCCCCTAGTCCAGGAGCAGAGCAGGAAGCTTCCCAGTGTGGGTGCTCAGGGCTGCTGAGATGCTGCTGCTCACCCTGTGCCACCACGTGGTCCAGGGGACCTAGGGACAGGCAGACTTGGTGTCAGTTACACTCTGCCACTTCCCAGATGTCATCCTGGGCAAGTGCTTTACCTCTCCTGGCCTCGATTTCATCTGCAGCCCTGGAGAAACGGCTACTCCACAGGGTTGTCGTGCCCGCCGTAGTTCAGTGAGGCCAAAATGCAATGTGAGGCTACTTTGCAAAGAGAGGAGAGCCTCGATGACCTCAGTGAGTCTGAAACGTCACATTCATCTCCCTCTCCCGGGGGAGGGAGCATGTCGACAAACGCACACCCAGGCTGAAATGCCGTTGATCTTTTCCTGACAGTGGATTTTGCCTCTGGATCCCGAGGTGGGTCGGAAAAGGCTGGGTCAGGATGGGACAGGCAGTAAGGTCAGCCCTGGCTGCGACCCCAAAACTCCAGATCCAGCAGGTGAACTGCAGGAGGCTCTATTCCTATTCTGGCACAGGGCCTGTTTTCTGGCGCTGGGGACAGCTGACCTCCCCCTCAGCATCACTTTACAGAGACATTCAACCCCCATAAGCTTCAAGACACTTCACGGTCTACAACCAAACAACGTTATGTTGGAGCTGCACAGAATCTTTGAAATCATCCAGTCCAACCCGTCCTTTCCTGCAGCTGAACACATGGTGCCTGTGCTTAGATCACCGCAAGGGCTGCCCGCTGGGTCCTGGGTCCCTGAAGGAGGCCAGCATGGGGGAGGAGAGTGGGGGGCCATGGGCTGCACCCCCTTTTGAGGTGGATGAGCCTGGATATTAGGAAGAAGTGAAAGGAAGAGGAGGTGGGTGTTGGGTAGTGACAGGAAGGCTTCGGAAAACCTTCCTGTGCCATGCCTTAAGGGCTTTCAAGGACATTTATGTTTTAGATGAACTGTTTGATGAACTCTTCCATCACCATTTTCACCCAGTAGCATTCAGGCAATCGGACAAGGAAAAGCGAGTTTCCTGGAAGGAAGGATCTGGGGCTGGGGCTGCCTAGACTTTGGGTGTGGGTGACTCCGGGGGCTCCAGGGCTGCCAGTGTGAGTCAATTTCAGGGCCAAATACTATGCTCTTGGTACTGCTTAAATATATTTTATTTTTAACATGAGCATATAGTACTTTTATAATGAAAAAAATCCCGATTAAAAAATTTTTATTTAAAAAAGTCAAATTATCGCACAACATTGTGAATGTACTAAATGCTGCTGAATTGTACACTTTAACATTGTTAATGCTATGTGTTTCACCCCCCAAAAACTTAAAACATGAGGAATATTATTATAAACTAAGGAAGATTAAAGAGTCATATAGTCGAATGAAATTCATAAACCTAGAATAGACACCAGTTTGAAAATAAGTACCTATAAAAGACATTCTTAAGAAAATGTCAACATTTGGATATGGACTAGAGATTAGATGACTAGATAGATCACTAGACGATATTATGGGATTATTGTTAATTTTCTAATGTATGATTATGGTTTTATAATTATATATGAAATTATCCTTATAAATTGATTATATATGAAATGATTATATATGAAATTTTCCTTGTATTTTGAAGATTCATGCTGATATATTTAGAGATGAAATGTCATGATGTTTACAACAGACTTTGAAATTGTACAGCAAAAAGATATGAGAAAAATAAAGTACAGATGGCAAAATACCAAAAAACGGTCAAATTACTCTTTTGGTGACTCCCCCCTAACATCCTTGATGTGCTGAACTCTCCCCTCCCCTACACACACACATACACACACACACGTGCACACACATACACACGTGCACACACAGAGACACACACATACACGTGCACATGCATACACACAGACACAGACACAAACACACACACACCTGCCTGTCTCTGTTGTTTCCTGCTCTTGCTCCTGGACGGTCAAGCGTCGCTGCAGCCAGTCTTGAAACAGAGCTGATTCACTCCCACTCCATTTTAATCTTACCCAACCTCAGCTGGCCTCCCACTGCTTGTGGCTCCACCTGATTTCCTGTCACGTTTCCCACAGCATCGGCTCCAAGCTCCTGGCACCCACCTCCAGTGGTCCACTGGACACCTGCCCCCCGCTCATGGTCGACCTGGCCTCTTGTTTTCCCGAGCTCAGCAGCAGCCTGCATTTCCTTCGTCAGCAGCTCTCTCCACCCTCCTGGCTGGGCTGAGGAGGGTCCCTTCTTCCTGGCCATTTGATGGTCCATCAGTTGATCAGTTCCCGGCCTCTCACAGGGCTGAGCGTAGGAGGTGCATTAGTTTCCTGTGGCTGCAACAAACCACCACAAACTGGGGGCTTAAAAACAACAGAAATTGATTCTCTCACAGTCTGGAGGGCAGACATCCAAAATCAAGGTGCCAGCAGAGCTGTGCTCCCTCTGAAGACTCTAGGGCAGAATCCTTCTCCACCTCTTCCAGCTTCTGGGGGCCCCAGGTGTTCTTTGGCTTGTGACAGCATCACTCCAATCTCTGCCTCTGTCTTCACATGGCCTCCCTCTCCTCCCTCCCAAGTCTCCCTCTGCCTTTCTCTTATAAGGACACTTGTCATTGGATTTAAGCCCAGCTGGATAATCCAGCATGATCTTACATTGAGCCCTTAACTTAATGACATCTGCAAAGAATCTTTTTCTAAATAAGGTCATATGCCCAGGTTCCAGGAAGTGGACAGATATTTTGGGGGACCACCACTGGAAGAGTGAATGTGCATTGGGGTGCGCTGCAGCTGTGTTTCTGAGCTGTCCTTCCCTCCCAGGACTCTCTAAAAGCTGGCCTGTCGACTGCCTGGCATCCTCTTTCACATCTGCTCCTCCCCCAGAACCTTTTCCTCACCTTATAAACCCCTCCCAGTCTTGGACACAAAACAAACTGAAGACTATTTTTCTCAAGACCACTAGCCCTTGAACTCCATTCCTTCCGTTTTCCTTAGCTCCCAGACGGCCCAGAGAAGCAGTCCACATTCCTGGTCTCCTCCATAGGCCTCCCGCTGGACTCCGCCATCTGAGACTGAGCCTGCCCGCCGGGCTCTGGTGACCGTGGCTGCTGGAGGGAGCCTCTCAGGATCCTCCGCCTCTTGACCATGTTGCCTGGGTTGGGGCCTCACCCCGCTTCTGCCTTACAGCAGCTCCCCACTGGGAACACGTGGGCCAACCGGGGTCTGTACCAGCGGGGGACAGACCCGGGTGGGGTTCAGCTCTACCTCTCCCTAGCTGCCTGACCACTTGGAGCAGGGCACCTCTCCTCTGGGCCCCGCGGGGGCCCTGGTCACAGACTGTGCGGGTGAAGGGACGGGGTATCGGCAGGTGCGCTGTGACTCTTCCGTGGGCAGGGTGTCCTCTAGGTGAGGGTGAGCGGGACTTTCCTTTCCTCCCCACTCTGCTTTGATGGTGAAACAGCCGCGTGGGGAATGAGGCCCAACGTTTCTGAAGCCCCAGGACCTCTTGCTCGGCGCAGCCCCATCCTTTCAGTGCGGTTGAGGGTTTCTCCCTGTGAAGTCTCTGTTAGTGACCTATACGGGCCTGGCCATCAAGCGCTGGGTAACGAGGCTCCGCTCCCGCTGTTTCCTGGCTGGAGAAGACGTGCACGTCTGTTGATGAAATTCTATGTGGGCTAATTAACACGGGGGAAAGTATTTCTCCTGAATTATTCACCAGCTTCCAGGAGAGCAAACAATCATGCAGGTTCTTGTTCGATGTGCCAGAACCTCTTTTTACGGGGAGGGTTTTGGGCAACCCTCAAAGCCTGGGGATGGGGGCAGGAGCGTCCTTTGGAGCTTTGAACGGCTTCATTTCAGGAAGCCACAGCAATGCTCATTTGTGTCATCAGAGGTGGGGAGTTAGTCCTTAAAGCCAGAAGGGAAACGCCTATGGGGGATGTCTGCAGGGGAACTCTAGAAAGAGCCTCAGACTGCTTTCTTTTTGTCAGAGAGGAAGGCCACCTTCTCCAGGGCAGCGTCCCTCGGAGAGAGCGAGAAAGGAGCAGGCAAGACAGAAGCCACAGTTTTTTTTTGTAACCTAATCTTGGCAGTGACATCTTACCACTTTTGTGTATTTTATTTGTTAGAGGCAGGTCCCTCAGTCCAGCCCACACTCCAGCGAAGGAGATTCCACAAGGACACAAGGTGGGGATATTTGGGGGCCATCTTGGAGGCTGCCTATTGCCTTCACTGTCTGTGGGAATGTATATGTGCTGGGGGAGTGGGATTTTGGTTTTGCAGAAGCTATTAACACCTGCAGATTTACAGATCAGGAACATTCCTTTCTGGCTATCCAGAAGGGATAGGCCCACTCAGCAGTCCATTAATTTATTTGACTTTATCAAATCGTATACTTTGTAAACAACTTGCTTCTGTCTTTGATAGAGCATCCAGTTAAAATCCACAAATTACAGATGTGTATAACAGCAGGTAGCAGCGTGTATGTGAAAAAGCCAGCTATAAAATGTCAGCATGAAAAGATGTTTTGCCAATTGTTGTTAAGTTTGCAGGTGGGGGCTCTGCCTGAGAGATGGGCAGGGTGAGACTGTCCTCCAGGGCAGCTGGGCCAGACCTGTGTTAATGCATCCACACGATTGCGCTTAGCCTGGAGAAAACAAGGTCGTTCGTGGGTTCTCTCCATTTCCACTGCTGGCAAAATGACTTGGCAAGCCTCAGCTCTGGCTGGAGGGGACTACAGCACCGGGCAGGCCAGGCCAGCTCCTTAGGCCACTGGGCAGAGTACTGGGGGAGGGTGGGCAGGAATCAGGCCACTCTCTTCCCTTTCCTGAATGAGTATATATTTTAAAGCAACTTAGACTCCCAGGATTTTACAGGGCACCCTGTGGGCATGTCGTCCCATTCTATTTAACTAAAGGGGACATCCTAAGAATGATGACTTTGGTCAGGATCATGGACCAGGCACTACTCTGCTTTATTTCTTCCTCTTCCCACAATCTATTGCCCTTGGGGGGGGGCACCACTCAACCTGGGGGAAGTCTCTGGCTCTTCTGGGAGTGTGATATGGTAGAAAGTGCATGGCTTTGGGACAGGACAGACCCTTTAGGATCCTGGCCTCGTGACTTCCCAGCTGTGAGACCTCAGTTGTCCCGTCTGTAAAATGGGGATAATAACACCTACTTTGCAAGGTTGGGTGAAGATTAAATAAATTATACCAGGAGCCCGGCAGAATTACAGACATGTCATGGTCACATGAGATATAGGTTCTCTCCTCCCCTCTCCCCACCCCCGAAAAACAAAGTCGCCCTGCTCAGCATTTCATTCCAGGAGCGTCTCCCTGCAAGTGATGATGCTGCCAACAGCCAGGGCCTCTTGCTGCAGCAGAGACTGCTGCAGTGACCGGATGGTCACTGGGGCCCTCCCAGTGACAGCCCCAATCCATTCCGCTGCAGCGAGTTTTACAGCTGAGCAGACTCTCTGGTCCTTTGTGGGGGGATAGAGGAGAAGGAGCCTTACAGAGTGTTATGGCCTGAATGTTTTCATCCCCCCAAATTCATAAGTCAAAGCCCTAACCCCCGATATGATGGTGTTTGGAGATGGGGCCCTGGGGAGGTCATCAGGGCTAGACGAGGTCATGAGGATGGAGCCTCTACGATGGGGTCAGTGCCCTTATAAGAAAAGATATCCGAGAGCTGGCTCGCTCTTTCCACCACGTGAAGACACTGTGAGAAGGCCGCTGTCGACTCCCCAGGAGAGGGCTCGCACCAGAACCTGACGCCGCCGGCACCCTGATCTTGGACTTCCAGCCCCCAGAACCATGAGAAAATAAATTTCTGTTGTTTAAGCCCTGAGTCTATGGTATTTTGTTATTGGAGCAGAACAGAGACCCTTCCAAGCTGCCCCTCTGGAAGCTTCTGCTTCGCCCGGCAGCAGCTGCTCTCCAGTATAGTTGCAGGATGTCATCTTCTGTTGCAGGCTGGGACCCAGGCCCTTGGACGGAAGGGGATGCACCCTTCTTAGGAAGAGGTTGCTTGTCATTCAGCAGAGGTCGGGGTAGTGAAGGGACAGTAACTGATTGGGTCGTAGCCCCTGACATTTGGTGGCCTCTCGTGACTGAGAGAAAGGCACAAGAGTCAACTCTGAGCCAGGGCAAGGCTAGTAATGTCTTTGGAACTGGTTTATGTCCTTCCAAAGGCCGGCTGAAAATTCTCTTCCTGCGGAGACCCTGAGGGCTCGGTCAGGGAGGACAGCCACCCATCCCTGACCAGAGAGGGGTCCTCCCCAGCCTGGGGGCTGCCCTCGGCACTGATCCCTGCGGCTTCACAAGGACCCCTGGAGAGTGGTCTCTCCGACTCCAGTTGGTTGCTTTGAGGTCCTCAGAGGAGGGCTGAGGCCACCCTCCCCTGCCCGGCCCCTGTCACTCCAGGGCCTCCGTGGACTCATCCTGGTCCCATGCAACGGCATCAGCTCTGCACCTCCCTAAGAGATGTTCCCTTTGTTGCTAAACTTATTTTTGTCTTGTCTGCACTGAATTATGCTTATTTCCCTCCATCACTTGCCTCCGAGAAGGGGCGGAGAAGGGGAACAAAAATGGAAACCAATTTGCTCTCATTGTGCCCACAAAGTACATTTCCTTTGTGTGGTGGGAACGTCTGGGAGTCAGAGCTGTGAGAGCTTGTCTTGAACGGGCTGATTGCCCGATCTCAATCTTGGCTTGGCGCCCTGCTTTTGGCTTTTCATGGATTTGAATTGGAGGGGCAGTAGGGGGGGCTTGTCTAACTGATGGATATCTTTAGCAAATCAAAGTTTGCTTTCCCGGGTCGATTCTATGTCCCTCATCGTAGTAGAATAGGCCACCTCACTATTCTACTACCTCCCAACCTGTGGCCTCCAATCTTGTCACTTCCCACTATCTCTGAGCTCTGGGATGAGGCCACCCGTGTGCTGCTGAATTAACACCAAGGCCAGGACAACCCTGACAGTGTCCCTGGAGAACGCAAACCAGGGACACCACCCAGCCCTGTCCCCAGGGACAGGATGCACTGAGCTCCCGTCCGTGTGGGAGACGGGGCGGCAGAAGGTTCACGTAAGTCAGCAATTCTCAGAGTGGGTCCCTGCGAGGTCCCGGTTGTTCTTTACGCTTCGATCAGAAGTGACCAAATGCAGAAACAGACACCAGAGTCCAGCTGGCTTCGGGTAAGCCAGACATTAAAGAGATTTGTACTGGGGCCGGCCTGGTGGCATGGCGGTTAGGTTCACGCACTCTGCTTCGGCGGCCCGGGGTTCGCAGGTTTGGATCCCGGGCGCGGACTGACACTACTTGTCAGCCATGCCGTGGTGGCGTCCCATATAAAGTGGAGGAAGATGGGCACAGATGTTAGCCCAGGACCAGTTTTTCTCAGCAAAAAGAGGGAGATTGGCAGTGGAAGTTAGCTCAGGGCTAATCTTCCTCACACACACACACACAAAAGAGATTTGTACTAATGTAAAACCATGCCTTTTTTTTTTCACTAAAATTGTGTTGTTTTGGAAACTAGACTTTTTTTCATTAAAAAATGTTATTTAGTTATAAACCAATGTTACCTCAATAAAGTACAAGACTCTTTAAAAGAAAAAAAGAGTGATGCAAACAATAGATAGAAAAGAGGTAATCATTTTGCAGCATATAAGTGTATCAAATCAACACACGTACACCTTAAACTTACACAATGTTATACGTCAATTATATCTCAATAATGCTGGAAAAAAATCTTTAAGTAAAATAAATTAAAAAAGAAAAAGAAAAAATCTTATTTATGTTAACATGTAATGGTTTATTATTGCTATTTCTAAAGTGAGTCAATAAATAAAAATTCAAATTTCTCAGTTTTCAGTTCTAATACGCTAAGTATTCATCAATACCACACATGTAAGCAAAAGCTCTTTGGGATCTTCAATAATTTTTAAGAGGGTAAAGAGATTCCAGGACAAAAATTTGAGAACCGCTGATGTAAGTAATATGGTTTAATTCTCTAACCACCTTTATGGGGAACCGTATTATCCCCACTTCACAGATGGAGAAGTTAAGCCTGGGAGGAGCGATTTGCCCATAGTTTCACAGTATGTGGCTGAAGTGGGATTTGAGAAAAATACTCCATTAAAAACAGTAGTTAACACATATTAACTATAAAAAAATTGGAAGATGAAAGCAATTTAGCGCACCCTTAAGTCTGCCAAGTCTCCGGGAGGCGGCGGAGGGTGGCTCCCTGTGAGGAAGGGGCCTCTGCCCTTGTCACCTCCTGTTTCAAGAGTGTCCAGAAATAGGACGTGTAAACTTCGTGTTACGGGCCGAATTGTGTCCCCCAGGATTCTTATACTGAGACCCTGCCTCCCCTCCAGTGCCTCAGAACGTGGCTGTATTCGGAGGCAGGGCCTTGAAAGAGGTGGTCGAGTTAAAAGGAGCCGTTAGGTGGGCCCTAACCCAGTCTGACGGGTGTCCTTACAGAAAGAGGAAATTCAGACACAGAGAGACACCGGGGCTGCGTGAGCACGGAGAGAGACACAGCGAGAAGGCGGCATCTGCAGGGCAGGGAGGGGCCTGGGGAGACACCAGCCCCACCCACACCCCGATCTGGGACCTCCAGCCTGCAGACTGTGAGGAGGTGCATTTCTGCTGTTTAAGCCCCCCAGTCTGTGGCAGTTCATGGCAGCCCGAGCCAACTGACACGCTGTGTCCTATTGCTTCTGTGTGGACAGGGGTACGAGTGGGGTGGGGCCTCCGGATGACCCAGGATGTTTCCCCGGGAGAGAGGTCTGCGGGGTGATGGGTGCGATCCCACAAGAAGCAGCAGAGACTGGGCCTTAGGACCCCTGCCCAGGGCCTGGCATCCTGGGGCCCTGCTCGGCCTGCTTGGGGCTGGGGTCATCCTCCTGTGACCTGAGCTCACGGTTTGAGGAAGTGGCTCAGACCCTTCCAGGCACAGGTCCCGGGAGTGAGAGAGTCGGCTTCCGTGGGTCCATCCACCAAGAAGGCTCTGCCCCCGTGGAAATGGCTGCGCTGGCCTAGACCCCTGACACAGGTTTCATTCCAACTGAGGAGCTCAGGCCTGGCCTTTGAAGGGGGTCAGTGCCAACAGAATCTGAATCTAGAATAAGTAGAAAGACAGCAAAGTGCCACTCGTAACTCCCTGTCCAGAGAGCGAGCCACCGGGGTCGGGACAGGAGGCCCGCCCCCCTTGCTGACTCCCAACCTGGGCTCTGTCCTCTGGGCTCCAACTCCCAAGGACATCCTGGGAAAAGGCGCAGCCAGGCAGCTCCAGCAAGTGGCTGCCCTGCACTGTCAATGGCCCCGAGGCCTAAAGGTGCCAGTCCTTCCTCCTTAATGACGACACTGACCTGGGCGTCCTTCTGCCTCCCGGTTATTGCTCTTGAGTTAATGCCCGTTTCTTCCCTCTTGCGGTCTACACTTCCTTGCCTCCCACTCTCTCCTCAACCCACTCCAGTCGGCTTCAGTCTTCACTGAATGGCTCTGACAAGTCTCTGGTGAGTGGCCTCACCTCCCAGCACTGTCTCACACCGTGGACACCCCCTGCTTCTTGAATCTTCCCGAACACCACGCTTGCTGGATTTCCCTTACCAACCACGCCTCCTCCTCCCAGTCCTCAGTGTTGGCCTGTCCCTGAGCTAGTCCCTGGTCTCCTCTCTCTATTTGTTCTCTCAGCACTGCCCAATAGAGCTTTCTGTGATGAAGATGTCCTCTGTCCTCGCTGTCCAACACAGTAGCCACGAGCCACATGTGGCTGTCCTGCCCCTGCAGTGTGGCCAGCGTGACTCAGGAACTGAAGTTTCCTTTCCACTTCATTTTACTTAATTTAGATGTAAATAGCCACAGTGGCTACTGTTGTGGACACCTCTCGTGGGCTCCAGAACCATCTCAAGCTGCCTTGACACACTCCCACTGGATGGCTGATGGGCACATTGAATTTAACATGCTAAAACTTTTTGTCTCTCTTCCCCCCAAGTCCTTCACCTCCCAGCCTTCCCCTTCTCAGGGAACGGCACCCCAGCCACCCCACCTCTCAGCCCCCAAGCCCAGGAGTCATATTTGACTCCTTTCTCTTGCCCTTAAGATCTCAGCCCTGAGCAGGTCACACGGGCTCTTCCTTCAAACATATTCTGGATCCAACCGTTCCTTCCACCTCCACTGGCCTCCCTGCCTCCCCCTCCTCTCCTGCGTCCCTCGTCCCCTCAGCAGCCTGCCTGATCCATCTAAAGCATGAGTCCCAGCACCTAGCTCTCTACAACTGCACACGCACCAGAAAAGTCCCGCCTTCGGCCCACAGCCTGTGAGCCCTGCTGTGGTGGGCCCACCTCTCAACCCCGTCTCCTTCTACGCCCCCCTTGTCTACTAGGCTCCCGCTGCCTGGCCTTTCTGTGCACCAGCGTCACATCCAGGACTCCTGGGTGTGCCAGTCTTGCTGCTCGGAACCCTCTTCCCCCATCTTGCATGGCGTCTCCTCTCCTCATTCCCGTCTGAGTTCACCACCTCAGAGAGGGCTGTCCCACCAGCCGCTTGTCCCCCTCAGAGAGGGCTGTCCCCCCAGCCGCTTGTCCTCCAGCACAGCCCCAGTCTTCTTTATAAGGAGCATGCAGTCCCTGAGATGGAGTGTGTACCCGGCTGCCCCACGGGAACATGAGGCTGGAGCTCTGTCTTGCTCATCACGTGTTTCCAGTAAAAATCCTCGCTGATGGGCTCTGGGTCAAGCTCACGTGCTCTCTCTCTCTCCTCTCTCTCCTCCACTCTGCGTCCCTGCCCTCCTGTCTGTGCAGGCTGTGTTTCCATCTCTGTCCTTGGCTCTGCAGTCACTGCCCCCGGACACCACTCCCTTCCCCCCTTCCCATCTTTGGGTGCAGGGTAGAAGGTGGAAGCCGGCCTCACACCATCGGTGTCCCAAGCTGAAGTCAGGACCTGATGCTCACACCTTGGCCTCCAGCCGAGCAAGGGGGTCCCGCTCTGTGCTCCCCTACCTGGCCTGGCCCCGCCCCCAACAGAAACGTCCTGGGAAATATTTCCTGTGAGACCCTGTGGGTCCGGGGTGCTGGATCAGTCCTTTGGTACCTTTAGGTTTCAAACAAACACCTCCTCTTGTAGCTCAGGGAGCAAATTAAGCTGTCCTTGGGAGAGGGGCTGACTGCCCTCGCCAGGTTGGAGCTGGCGGCCAGCTCTCCTCTGTGAGAGGGCGGAGGGTAAACTTGGGGTGTGCTTTGACCAGCGAGGGTCCAGGGTTCCGGATAGTCTCACCTTGACCCGGTCTGTCCTAGGCCAAATGTGAGGACCTTGGCTGAAGTCTGCCTATTCCGCTGCCCCTCCCCTCATCACAAGGCCCGGCAGCAGCAAACCCAACCTTCCCTGCAGGCAACAGCGCGATCCCACCCTAATTATACGGCAGGAGAGCGCCTGCTCCGTCAGCCCTGACTTTAATTTCTCTAATTATAGCTGAGGTTCCGAGCAGCACTTCCCCCTTTAATCTGCTAAATGCAGACGCAGGCTCCCCCGCCCCGCCCCTCACCCCGGCTTCTAACTTTAACCCCTTTGCTGCTGGGGGGCAGTTTTCTAGGTGGGCACCTGTTGTGGGCTGAATCATGACCCCCTCCCCGAATTCACATGTTGAAGGCCTAACCCCCAGGACCTCAGGGTGTGACTGTATTTGGAGAGAGGTCTCTAAAGAGGTGATCAAGTTAAAACGAGGTCATGAGGGTGGGCTCTAATCCAATACGACTGGGTCTTCAAGAAGAAATTAGGACAGAGACAGACACAGAGGGAAGACCATGTGAAGGTCCTACCAGCCAAGGACAGAGGCCTCAGAAGGAACCAACCCTGCCCACACCTCGATCTTGGACTTCCAGCCTCCTGAATTGGGAGAGAGTAGATTTCTGTTGTTTAAGCTGCCTGGTCTTTGGCACTTTGTTATGGCGGCCCTGGGAGACTGATCCAGCACCCTTGGCAGGGGAGACAGCCTTGTAGCCGCTGCCTGAGAAGCAGGATGAGTTCTCCTCCCCTCTGAGGAAGCTCACCCAGGAGCAATCAGGCTCCTGGACCTGTCTGTGCTCAGTCAGTCAAATGGAGCTGGGCTTTCTCCTCTGGCCTGGCCTCAAAGTGCAGGGACAGCCAGTGACACCCTGGGGGAGGGTTCAGTTATGCATCTCGGCAGGTCTATGCCTGCAGGTGTGGGGTGTGCATGCAGGTGTGAGGTGTGCATGAGGGTGTGGGGTGTGCATGCAGGTGTGAGGTGTGCATGAGGGTGTGGGATGTGCATGAGGGTGGGGGTGTGCATATAGGTGTGAGGTGTAAATGAGGGTGTGGTGTGTGCATGCGGGTGTGGAGTGTGCATGCAGGTGGGGGTGTGCGTATAGGTGTGAGGTGTGCATGAGGGTGTGAGGTGTGCATGAGGATGTGGGGTGTGCATGAGGATGTGGGGTGTGCATGCAGGTGTGGGGTGTGCACCAGGGAGTGCACACAGCATGTCTGCTCCTTTACATGTCCTGTGTTGGTGTGTGTACAGACGGGAAAGTTGGATCAGGCTTAGCGTTAAGACCGAATCCCCCCTCACCCCATGGAGCATGCAGCACGCCCTTGCTTTCTTTCTCAAAAAAAATGAATCAACTTTATTGGAGTATAGCTTTCGAAATTAAAATGCACATGTTTTAAGTGTATCAATGAATGTATTCACCTGTCACCAACACCATGATCAAGATATAGAGGTTTTTTCCAGCCTATTTAGCTATAATTGACAAATAGAATTGTAATATTTTTAAATTGTATAATGTGATGATTTGATATACATATGTATTGTGCAAGGCTTCCCACCATCGAGTTAATTACCACATCCATCTCCTCACGTATTTACTTTTTTGTGTGAGAACACTGAAGTTCTACTCTCTTAGCAAATTTTAACTACAATACAGTATTATCAACTATAGTCACCACGTTATATGTTAGATACTCAGACCTTATTCATCTTATAGCTGGAAGTTTGTATCCTGTTACCAACCTTTTGCTGTTTTCCCCACCTCTCAGTCCCTGGCAACCACCTTTCTACTCTCTGTTTCTATGAGTTTGACTTTTTTTTAGATTCTACATATAAGTCATACCGTGCAGAATTTGTCTTTCTCTGTCTGGCTTATTTCACTTAGCATAATGTCCTCCAGGTTCATCCATGTTGTTGCAAATGGCAGGATTTCCTTCTTTTTTAAAGGCTGAATAATATTCCACTGTGTGTTTGCTCTCTCTCTCTCTCTCTCTATATATATATATACATAGTATATGTGTATATATATATATGTATATACACACACACATATATGTATATATACACCCTATTTTCTTTATCCAGTCATCTGTTGATAGACATTGAGGTCATTTCTATACCTTGGCTATTGTGAGTAATGCTGCAATGAACATGGAGGTGCAGATATCTCTTTGAGACAGTGATTTCATTTCCTTTGGATATATACCCAGAAGTGGGGTTGCTGGATCACTTGGTAGTTCTGTATTTATGCCAATCTTCCTCTTTGTGTATGTGAGCCACCACCACAGCATGGCCACCAACAGACACGTGGTGTAGGTCTGCGCCCAGGAACCGAACCGCGGCCACTGAAGTGGAGCACACTGAACTTAACCACTAGGCCACTGGGGCTGTCCCATATTTTTAAATTCTTGAGGGGCCTCCATACTGTTTTCCACAGTGGCTGTACCAGTGTACATTCCCACCAACAGTGCACCAGCGCTCCCTTCTCTCTACATCCTCACCAGCATTTATCTCTTGTCTTCTTGATAATAGTCATCCTAACAGGTGTGAGGTGATATCTCATTGTGGTTTTGATTTGCATTCACTGATGATTAATGATGCTGAGAACCTTTTCATGTACCTGTTGGCCATTTGTACCTCTTCTTTGGAAAAATGTCTATTCGGGTCCTCTGCCCATTTTTTAATTGTTTTTTTTTTTTTGCTATTGAGTTATGTGAGTTCCTTTTATATTTTGGATATTAACCCCTTATTGAATGTGTGGTTTGCAAATACTTCCTCCCATCCCATGGGCTGCCTTTTCGTTTTGTTGACGTTTCCTTTGGTGTGCAGAGCTTTCCAGACTGACGGAGTCCCACTTGTTGATTGTAGCTTTTGTTGCCTTTGCTCTCGCAGCGTGCCATTTCTATGAGGATGTCAGAGAATCAATCGGTGTCTGGTCAGGGCAGGAGCAGCTGAGCTCGGCTTGTGTTTCCTTGAGGGTGACTGTGCCGGGTAATCTGTTCTGCCATGAGAGAAATGGGGCAGAGCTTGCTGGAGCTGAAGGTTGACTTCCAGCACTCGGCTGGCCGGGTCATACTGTTGTCACCATGCCCCATGGTCACAGTCATGCCTGCCCAGCACCCTCGTTGTCGGAGACCTTCTGAAGGTCACTGCCGAATTGTGATGCCCTAAACGTATTGTGGGTCAAAACAAGACACAAGGTGCGTCTCCCCCTTGACAGCGCACGGCCCACTGCAGTCACCCTCAGGAGGAGTCACGGGTGACTGAATGTGTTATGGGGAGAAGGGAAGGGGTATGGATGTGGAGGCAAGTCACCAGGAAGACCTCCCTTGGACGGATTGGAATCTACAGCCCTGGAAAAGGGTGGAGACGTGAGCAGGGAAGGCCTGGAGAGAGGGGTGTGGTCAGGACCCCAGGGCCTGGAGCTGCCCACAGTTACCAGGGGTGGGGAGCAGGATTGCTGCCCTGGGGCACTCCTATCCCAACAGTGGAAACGGCTGGGTGGCCCACTACCAGCACGCCTGACTCGGAACTGGGATGTTGGGCAGTTCTGTGAGGGCTTGACTCCCTATAACACCTCTCTGGGATCCCATTCTGCCTTCTGCCCTTGCAACCCTCACCTGGCAGCCCCTTCCAGTCTCCCATGACCGTTGTGCTGAAAGGGTTCTGAGTTTTCAGACTATTTGTAGCCAAGGCAACCCATAAATACAGCACACACTCAGTTCTGTTTTGGACGGGGACAGTTTTTATTGGACTTGTACTTAGTCCCCATCTTTCTCTTTGGTTCCCCTGAGTTTTGGGGTCCTGAGGCTGCCCCCACATGAGACAGTTCACTAGAAGGACCCATAGGACTCAGCATATAGTTGTACCCATGGCTAAGGTTTATCACAGCAAAAGGACACACAGTAGTATCAGCAAGGGAAGAAGACACAGACAGAGTCTGGAGAAATCTGTGCATGGGCTTCTGATGCTCCCTCCTTCCTGTGAGTGGGCACACAGAGCAACGAAAAATGCAGTAATGTGTGTGACGTGTCTGCCCAGGGACGCCCATTAGAGACTCAGTCCCCAAGGCTTTTACTAGGGGCTGGTTACATAGGCATCCATGCTGAGAGACGATCAAGATTCCAGACTCCTCTAAGCAGAGCAGGTGTTCGTGATAAACCACATGTTTGTACAGTGTAGGCACAGTGAACTGTCCTTATCAGTGAGGGAAGGGAGGGAAGGGTTCCAGTGCCAAGGGCCCAGATGCCAGCTCAGAACCAACTTTGCAAGCAGGACCTTCTAAAGATGGCAGCCAGGACCTAGTCAGTCCTCTCAGCTAATCTCTCTGTCCTAATCTTCTTTCCCTATAAACAAACAACCAGACCTCGGGGGTGCTCTCCTCTCAGCTCCTCTCCCCTCCTACCAGCTGTGACCCAGGTTTCCTTGCTCCCTGCCGTGGGAACCCCCACTGTACTTCAGACACAGCTGTTGAATGGCAATTGCAGCATCTGCTTTGAAAAGCCCCTCCCTCTACTGGTTATTCTTCCATCTTCACTGCCGACTGTTGACGTACAGCTGTATTCATACCATTTCTACCACTCTGGGTAATCTAACTAATACCTCCATTATGGGGTCTTAACTTTGGAGGCTTGGAGTCTTCTTGAGGCAGGTTCCACCCTGTGAGAGAATGGCTCCCTTCTGGCTGAGTACCTCTTCCAGATTCCTTCCACGAACCTGCAGTGGACAGAGACATAAGTGCCTGTATCTATCGCTGAGTGTACAAATGGTGCGCAGAATGGAGGGACACTCAACAAACTGGCACCATAAGCTGTCTCGTGGAGGGTGTGGGTGGCTGGATGGAGTGGAAGGGGGACAATGCACTATACGCCCTTTGAGATCCTTTCAATTTGGTACCATATGCAACTACCGCTTTTTCAAACAAAATTTGAAATGCGACAAAATAGAGGGGGAAGGGGAGGAAGAGGGGGAGGAGAAGGAGAAGAAGGAGGAGAAAAAGAAGAAATGCCGGAGCCGCACTGTTCACAATCACCAAAAGGTGGCAACAACCCAAACGTCCATCAATGGATGATGAATGGATAAACGAAATGTGGTCTGTCCACACAGTGGAACATTAATCAGCCAAAAAAAGGAATGAAATTCTGATATATGCTACAATATGGATGAACCTTGAAAAGATGATGCCAAGTGAAAGAAGCCAGACACAAAAGGTCACATATTGTGTGATTCCATTTGTATAAAATATCTAGAATAGGAAAATCCATAGAGACAGAAAGTAGAGGAGTGGTTCCCAAGGGCTGGAGGGAGGGAAGAATGGGGAGTGACTGCTTAGTGGGTACGGGGTTTTCTTTCCGGGTGATGAAACGTTTTGGAGCTAGATAGAGATGGTGGTTGTATAAAAAGTGAATGTGGGGGCCGCCTGGTGGCGCAGTGGTTTAGTCCGCGCTTGGCAGCCCAGGGTTCGCGAGTTTGGATCCTGGGCGCCCGCAGACGCACTGCCTGTCAGCCATGCCGTGGTGGCCTCCCATATAAAGTGGAGGAAGGCGGGCACGGATGTTAGCCCAGGGCCAGTCTTCCTCAGCAAAAAGGGGAGGATTGGCAATGGATGTTAGCTCAGGGCTAGTCTTCCCCCCACACACAAAAAAAACAAAAACGACAAAAGTGAATGTAATAAATGCCACTGAATTGTATATTTTTAAATGGCTAATTTTATATTATGTGAATTTCACTTCAATTGAAAAAAGAAAACAGGACTATATGCCAGAAAGATCCAGCTCAGCAGGAAGGGCTCTGTCCATATACTGTGGATTCCAGAGGGACAGGAGTCCTGGGTGCCCCGGCTGAGTGCACACTGCTGTCCCCTGTCTCCTCTATTGCCTGTTCTGAGCTTTCCTGGGTTCCAGAGGTGAAGTGGGGGTACAACAGTACACCTCCACCACGCAAATTAAACAGATTAAACAGATACACACCTAACCAGCAATCAACCGAAATAGCACTTAGGAGCAAACTTTGAACAATGCCCTACAAATAACTGTATTTTCAAAATGCCCAGGGAAATGTCAAAGTCTGCTATTAACCTCAGGTCTGCAGCATCTCCAGGCCAGGCTGCTTGCAGATGGATTGTGCTGAGGGAGGTGCCAGAGTCCCCCGAGGAACTGATGGCTAGCCTGATGTACCTCAGGCCCCTTAGCTCAGTGCCTGCTTTCTCTGAGAGACAGGAAGAAGGAAAATGTTCATCTCCATCCATTAGGCCTGAGTGCTACGCTGGTTGATAAACCGATCAAATTAGGAGAACAGGGCGTCAGCACCCGGTGACACACCCTGCTGGCTAGGGAATGTGTCCTGCCATCAGGGTTTAGGTGCTAGCTGTTCACGGGGAGAGAAAGCACCAGAGCCTTGGGGCCTCCCTGGGAGATGACAATGCTCATTCCCTGAGCACTTATAGGTACCAGCCTGGAGCTGAGCCCTGAATGGCACGATGGCATTGAGTCCTCCCCGGCTGAGGACGAGGATGGAGGAGCTCTCAGGCACCCACTCACCTGGTCGAGGAGACCAAAGCTTGGCCAGGCAGGGGATGTGCTCTGGTCCACACGGACCGCAAGGGGAAGAGCTGGGATTTAGACCCAGGGCCCTTTGACCCAGAGTCTGTGCTTAACACAAGGCACGACCCTGGGGAGTTTCAGGGTTAGCTCAGTGAGGCAACGCCCCCTCTCTCAACCACGTGCAAGTGGTGTTTCTGTATATTTCAAACATCCCTCGTGAACTGTGAAAGAGCCAATGAAGGCTTTCTGGAAGAGAACGGTCCTGAACCATCAATGGGTCCTGTAGAGTCCCCAGCCCTGAGGCAGACAGAAGCTTGGACCATCAGGAGGGGGTCTGGGGTCAGCTCCCAGGCGTCTGGGTGGCCCGACCTGTGTCAACTCCACTTCTTCTTCAAGAGCAGCCTTGAAGCACAGAATCGGAAAATCCCACCATCTGAGTTCTTTGAGCCTCCTTCTCCCCTCAGGGTAAGGCTGAGGCTGGACTGGTCGCACTGGTGGGACCGGTTCCCACAGTGGGGCCGAGCACAGCCCAGGAGCAGAGCCAGGATTCTCTGAGACTTCCCAACGAGTTCCTTGAAAGTTACACAAAATACCGCCTATTCCCATGAAGTGGGGGATTGGGATCAAGGGAGGGCGCAGTCCCAGGAGCCTGCCGGCAGGTGGGAGAGACACAGGCAGAGGGGATGGGGCCAGGTGGAGAGGTGGGGGATGGGCATCGTGGGGGGAGGGGAACACTCTTGGGGGAACTGTCCTGTGAGAGAGTTCCTGCAAAAGTGACATGTCCCTGGAGGTGTTTTCTCCCGCAGTGTCGTCTCACAGAGCTGCCACTTTCTCTGATATTCCTGAACAAGACCCAATTCATTATCATCCTAAAAATTGATTTTAAAAAAAGAGCCTTCAGCTCAAAGAACTGCCGAGCTCCGGGGTGACTGACGGCTTTATTAGCATGCTTCAGTTTTATATTTATCAAATTAAGCCAGCAGCCCAGGGGCACTTAATTAAGATTCTTTCTCATCAGTTGGAGAAGAGAAGATGGGGGAAAGAAAGGGCTTGTGACTCATGTTCTAGAAAGAAAGTTTTAAGTGCCCGAAATTACACGCTAGAGGCCCTCCTGCGGGCTGGGGGTCACAGGCCGGGAATAAGGGCTGCCTTCACTCTGGGACTCCTGGGGCCGGGTCCTCGTCTTTTGTTCCTTAAAACTTTTCTCTCCTTTAAGTGTTCGCCAGTCAGAGAAGCAACATTTATTCAGTGCCTGGTCCACAGGGCGCCCTCCACGCTGTGTCTGCAAATATGTAAGAGCATGAGCAACCAGGGAGGCCAAGCTTGGAGACAGAATCCAAGATTCAAATCCTGGGTTCAAATCCTGGCTCTCCCTGTTACTAACTGTGTACTCCTGGGCAAGTTACTTCATTTTTTAAAAATTGAGATATAATTCACATAAAATTCACCCCTTTAGAGTGTATAATTCAGCAGTTTTTAGTATATTCATAAGATTGTGCAAACATCACCATTCTCATCTTAGAACATTTTCATCACCCCAAAGAGAAACCCCAGACCCAAGGAGTAGCCACTCCCCATTCCCGTTCCCCCCGTCCCCCAGCCCCTGGCAACCACTTCCTGTCTCTATGGATTTGCCTATTCTGGACATTTCATAAAAATGGGATCATACAATACGTGGTCTTTTGTGTCTGGCTTCTTTCACTTAGGATAATGTTTTCAAGGTTCATCTATGTTGTAGCATATAGCAGTATTCCATTCCTTTAAAACTTTTTAAATTGTGGTAAAATACACTTAACGTAAAGTTTATCATCTCAACCATTTTTAAGTGTACAATTCAGTAATATTAAGTACATTTACATTGTTGTGCAGCCATCACCAGCATCCATCTCTAGAACTCTTTTCATCTTGCCAAACTGAGACTCTGTCCCCAGTAAACAATTCCCCATTCCCCTCCCCCAGCCCCTAGCAGCCACCATCCTACTTTCTGTCTCTATGAATTTGAGTACTCTAGGAATGTCACGTAAGTAGAATCATACAGTATTTGTCTTTTTGTGACTGGCTTATTTCACTTACTATAATGTCCTCAGGGTTCATCTGTGTTGTAGCAGGTGTCAGAATTTCTTTCCTTTTTAAGGCTGAATAATATTCCACTGTGTGGATATCCTACATTTTGTTTATCTCTTCATCTGTCGATGGACATTTAATTTGCTGCCACCTTTTGGCTGTTGTGAATAACACTGCTCTGAACACGGGTGTGCAAATATCTCTTTGAGATCTTGCTTTCAATCCTTTGGGGGCATGTATCCAGAGGCGAAATTGCTGGATCATATGGTCATCCTATTTTAAATTTTTTGAGGATCATTCCTTTTTAAAGCTGAATAGCATTCCATCATGTGGACAAACCACATTTTGTTTATTTATTCATCCTTTGAATAAACAGCTTGGGTTGTTTCCCTTGGCTTGTTTCTCTTGGCTATTCTGAATCATGCTGCTATGGACATCATGTCCAGGCTTTTGTGTGGCCATGTGCTCTCCTTTCTCTCGGGCACAGACCGACGAGTGAAATTACTTTGTCCTTTGAGCCTCAGTGTTCATCTGTGAAATAGGAGTCATGACCTCACAGGCTGAGGACAGACCGGTGAGAGGGGTGCCTGGTGCAGGGTGGGGGCCCAAGAAATGGAAGCTAATAATAATAACAATGACTTTATCTTTCTTCGCGCCTGAATCTAGTTCTCAAGCAGCTTATAATTTAGTAGGAAAATAAGACAAACAAAAATCAGCACTTACTACATATGAGGCCCCATGAGAAATCTGCAGGTGTGATCTTTGCCTTAGAGATGGGAGCCAGAGGCTCCCAGAGTGGTTTGCACAAGGTCACAGTCGGGAGTGAGAGGCAGGGTTGGAGCACAGTCCCCTCTGACTCCAGACTCACGCAGGGGACAAGGGAGCTTGATCAGGGGCTGAGAAGACCCCCGCCCCCATCCTGCAGGCGCTGCTGCCCTTGGTGCGGAAGTGAGCATCCTCACCGCCTCCCTGTGCTGCCTGTCCCCTCACAGGCAGGGTGGGGGCGGGGGGTGAGGCCCACGCCCTGAGGGCTGTGTGGATAAACACCCAAGAAAAGCCAGGAACAGTGTAGAGAAGCTGACCCAGGGGTGATGCCCAGAGTGAGTGGGGACTTGCACAAAGGAACCAGGTTTGGGGACAGCAGAGAGTAGGGAGGGGTTGGATGGCGTGGGATGGGACGTGAGAGTGAATATTTCATGAGAGGAAGAGCCTGCGAAGTAAAAGTGGGGTGCAAGAGGGAAAGTGAGCTGGCCGTGTGTCAGGTTGGGCTTAGGGACTGGGGTCCTTAGAACCAGCCCCTCTACCTTTCCCTGCCCTGTCCCTGTGCATATTCATTCATTCAAAACTTCCCTGTTGAATGTGGCTCGTGTCAGATGCTGCTCAGGACATCTAAAATACATCCGTGGACAAAAGAGATAAACATCCTTCTAGTTGGGGGAAGTGCATCTTCACCCTCCTCTATCTGCCTCCTCCTCAAAGCTCTCCTGGGACCTAGAAGGGGTCACGGCTGCCTCATCACATGCTCTGCGTGGCCAGGGAGATTGGAGCAGAGAGGGACTGATGGTGGGGGCCTCCCCCCACGTGCCTGTTTCCATTCTGCCCGGTGTTGGGAAGTCATTGCCCTCTCAGGGTGGGAAGATCCCCCATGGGACCGGATGCATGAGATCTTGCTAAACAGGGACAGATTCCGAGGCTGGAAATCCTGCGTCAGCCTGTCTTGGATAGAAACCAGCGAGGGGTGTCTTCATGCAGCTGCTCTTTTGAGATGATCCAGGGGTGCTCAGGGAGCAGAAGGAGGAAACTGAGGCAGCTGGGTGGAGAGACGTCTTGTGCTTGGTGGCCTGCCGTGTCAACATCTCCTCAGGTGGCACCAGAGGGAAGGAACCTTTTTCCAGGGGCCTGAACTCCCTGGAGGACTCCTGTTCATGCCTGTCTCTCAGACCTCTGGAACGGGTTTTGAACCCAGTGAGTGACAGCAGGTAGGGGTATGAGCTCTGACGTCTGGATCTGCAGTGAGCCCTGTGCAAGATCCTTCACCTCTCTGAACATCAGTTTCCTCATCTGTGAAGACATGAGCTCATCTTGGGGAGCGTGGAGCTTCGCGGTACCTGGCAGTGGTATCTCTAAAAGGATGCTATGTCAGTTTTCTATGGCTGCTATAACACATAACCACACACTTAGTGGCTTAAAACAACAGAAATTTATTATTTTATAGTTTTAGATAACAGGTCCAAAATGCATCTCATGGGGCTAAAATCAAGGTGTCGGCAGGGCTGATTCCTTCTGGAGACTCCAGGGGAGAATCCATTTCCTTGCGTTTTTCTGTTTCTAGAGGCCGCCTGCATTCCTTCCCTTGTGGCCTCTTCCTCCCTCTTCAGAGCCAGCCCTGGCCGAGTCTTTCTCATGCTGCATCCCTCTGACACACACTTTTCTTCTGCCTCCCTCGTCTACATTTAAGGACCCTGTGATTACATTAGGCCCGCCCAGGTAATCCAGGATGATCTCCCTATTTTAAGGTTGGCTGATCAACACCTGGGTTCCATCTGCAACCTTTATCCCCTTTTGCCATGTAAAGTAACATAATCACAGATTCCGGGGATCAGGATGTGGTCATCTTTAGGAGACCGTGATCCTGTTAACCCCAGATGGCTGCTCCCCTATTCCTGCAGTGATCTGTGATGCAACTGGGAAACTGTCCAGAAAGAAGTGGGGTCATTTTTTTTTAAGTTGCCTTGCTAATGCAAATTTAAGTAAAATAGCCACGTGAACATGGCCGCACATTTAGAATCCCTGGGTCATTTCCTGGTATGTTGTAGGTGCTCAGTAAATGGAATCTCATGATTATGTTAAAGAAGATCTTGCCTGTGTCTCCAGCACTGGGATGGGGTCCACTTGGGAGGGTCCCCTGTATGGTCTGTCCCCGGCTTCCCTGTCTCGCCCACCATGCACATGCACACATCTGCACACACATATGCACGTGTGAACAGAGACACAGACACAGCAGCTAACTTCCCTGCAGAACAGGGAAAGTACCATAGCTGTGCTCCCGGCTCCCACAAGCTGTGTGGCAGAATGGCCTGGCATAAATAAAAATAAACCCCAGGCGCTGCTTTTCAGTCGGAGGATTAGCCTAAATGTTGTGAAACAGAAAGCATGAAATATGCATTGGAGAAACAGCCCTCCCCACTTCTCGGCCTCCCCGCATGGCTCAAGGCAGCTGGCGTCTGTGTGGGGCTGCGTGTTCCTGCCCGGTGAGGCTGTTGATGATTTGTGCACAGTGTCAGTAAACGCTGTTATGACATTATTAATGCTCTGCACTCCGGCAAAGGACAATGGCCTGTTGCCTCTTAACGTGCTGTCTGCTGCTGCGGTCGGAGCGCATTAAGTGGGGATTTCAAACACCGTAAACCACTTGTTTCTTTCTCTCCTCTTCCTACCCCAGGCCCTGTCAGTGAGCTCCAGAAGCTACCTTGATGGCTTGAGGAGGTGGAGGCAGCAGTCAAGGCTCTGATGCCCAGGGAGGCTCCAGAGGGGCCAGCGAGGGGGCAAGGAGATCATCTAGGGGCACTGACCTTCCTCCGGGGGCAGTGAGGTGTCTGCAGGGGGAGCTGGCCTCCAGGAACCTGGACTTGCTGAGTGGGCAGGGCTGGCAGGCTTCCTGCTCTGCCCTCTGGTGACACCCACAGGGCATCCAGACAGCAGACCTACAGTGGATTTTATTGGTCTTGCACAACATTCTAAAAATACTGAATCTACATTTTTAAATTATGTAACTTCACATGAGAAGTCCAGATTTTTGACTCCCTTCAGATAACTGGGACCGCATTCACACAAAACAATGGTGGCATGTGCACCCCAGAGACCTCTGGTCCTCAGCGGTCTCTAACCATGCTGGCCCCTTTCCACTAGGTCCCTGTGGTAGGTTGGACAGTGTCACCCCCCAAATTCATGTCCACCTGGAACCTCAGAATGTGACCTTATTTGGAAATAGGGTCTTTGCAATGTAATTAGTTAAGATGAGGTCATTCTAGATTAGTGGGCCCAATCCAATGACTGGTGTCCTTATAAGAAGAGGAGAGGACACAGAGAGACACACACAGAGAAGAAGGCCACGTGAAGACAGAGGCAGAGACCGGAGTGATGTATTGACAAACCAAGCAATGCCAAGGATTGCCGGCAACACCAGAAGCCAGCAGAGGCATGGGACAAATTATCCCTCAGAACCTCTAGAAGGAAGCAACTCTATCAACACCTTGATTTCAGACTTCTGGCCTCTGGAACTGTGAGAAACTAAATTTCTGTGGTTTTAAGGCCCCTAGTCTATGGTAATTTGTTATAGCAGCCCTAGGAGACGAAGATAGGCCACTTCCCTTCTTTGCCTGGCCCACCCTCTAGGTATTTTGAGTATGACACATCACCCACTTCCCCCAAATCCCTTCCCTGGATTCTGCTCCCCGTTTTGGACAGAGCGTCTCGTCTGCATGACTAGGGCCTCCTGTTGGCTCTGGGCTTCTCCTGACCCCTCCGGCCAGGCCAGCAGGTCCATCCAGAGGGGAGTGGAGAGAGTCAGGAAGTATTAAATTTAAAGTGCCTGGGCTGATGCAGAGTCTGCCCCTTGACCCCCACGTTGGGCTAGGCTGGATCTGTCTATAGCCTCAAAAGAGAAAGCCAATGGAAAGGGGAGGGGTTTGGAATCTGTATGATCTGATGTCATCCATCCTTGGATGTGCTCTCCAGCAGGAGTGCCCCCGATTCCTGCTTCCCTGTTCTCCTGTAGCTGCTTAGGATGACTCTGCCTACATATCAGAAGGCCAGGGGTACTTATCTAGAACAGTGGGTCTCCACCCTGGCCAGTTATGTTGGCATAACGTGTGGTATTAAAAAACAAATGTGCCCAGGCCCCACCTTAGGTACCGAATCAAAACAAGGACTCTCTGTTTTGCTACATTCTGCAGGTGATTCTACTGTAAGTCAGGGCTGAGAGACACTGGCCTGTAGGGCAAGGTCTTGGTGTGGGTTCCCTAGAAGTAGATTCTGAGACAAGGATTCAAGTACCAGCAGTTTATTTGGGAGGTGATCCCAGGAACACGGGTGGAGGAGTGGGGAATGAGGCAGGAAAGGGAAGGAAGTCAACATGGGGTGCATTCCAGAGCCGGGTACCACCGCGGGCAGCTGGAGCTCAGTCTCGCTGGGGAACTCTGGGAGCCGGTGCAGAACATGCCAGAGTATCTATCCATTCCTTGAGGACTGCTTCCAGGGCATCAATTCCCTGGCACTTCTGTCTTGCCCCTGCATGTTCGAGCATATTCCCACAGCCAGAAGAAAAGCCTCGGGCAGTGTCGCATGTCTTCTCAGTAACCCACCTTTTCGCGTGTAGAGACGCGTGCCTAGGGAACAAGGCGTCTGCTACGGGCTAACAGTGACAGGAAAAATCTAACCGCGTGCTGTGAGGGCTCACAGGTGCCAGGCAGTGGGCTGTTCACACGCAGCAACAGGTTCAATTCTCACAACTGGCCTATGAGGCAGGCCGTAAATAGCCTGATTTACAGCCAAGGAAACTGAGGCAGAGAGGTTGTACCCAAGGGTACATGGAGATGGGGATTCACAAGTTTCCTCCTAATGTCTGCAGCACAACAGAGAGCAAGCAGGACCATTCACACTGAATTTTCCTGCATAGGAGAGGCTGACAAAAGGGAAACAGACTCTGAAAGGAAGAGGCAGCTAGGTGGTCTGGCTCAGAAACTATCTTTCGCAGTTTGCCCCACACCCCCCTGCCCAGCCCGGGCCTGCATCAAAGGGCAGCGGGTGCTCTCCCCTGCCCAGCTCAAAGCCTACATCCAAGGGGGCGAGGCCCAGGGTGCGTGGGGAACACCCTCTCCCACCTTCTGAATTCTGGCTTTTGGCTGAGGGGAGGCCACCTTCCCAGAACCACAGCAGACACGGCCACAGCTTTTGAGAAGACTCCATCTTCTCCCCTACCCCTTTGGCCTAAAATACAAACCAGGTGTAGATTCGACCCTCCGAGCTTATGCGAGAGACAATTGGAAGGGCCATTTCATTCCTTGGTGTAGATACAGCTTTCGCCTTGACATCCAGGACTTAAATTACTGCTTGAGTGTGTGGCAGATGTAGGCACCAGGCACAAGGCGTGATTTGGAGGCCCAGCAGAGACCTCTGCCCTCAGATATCTCCTTGGCCAACCTGCTGTGATGCCCAAATTTCCGCCCACCATTCGTCACTCTGCTGCATGAAGGCACGGTCAGCACGTCCTTGTTCAATGCAAATTGTTACCTAGCCAGAGCAACACATTAATCCGCCAACACCAATTCATCATCGGTTTTCATATTAGCAGAGAGCAAGGCGATGAGAAAATGGAACACGGGACAGGTGAATGTTGATGCAGAAGGAGCAGGAAAAGCAGGAGCGTGAGTCACTGCTGGTGAGAAACAGCTCAGAAGAGGGGCTGGGAGGTGGGCTAGACAGGCAGCAAGGGGGATGGGGGTAGGGGTAGGGGCCTGGTTGGACCAGGCTAGGGCGGGAGGAGGGGAATAAAGGTTTTCTTTTCTCCTAAGCCAGGTTGCAGAATGGGGTGGAAAGACCCTCAGGGTCATCCATGTCATTTTACACATGGCCTGAGGCCTTGGGCTTTTCCCAGCGGGGGGCTTCCATGTCTGTGCCCAGCCGACATCTGGTCTCTGAAAGTGCTGTTCCTGCCTCAGAGCGGTCCTTAGATCCAGGCCTGGCTCCGGGAGCTGCGCTAGCTCAGTGTGCGCACAGGAGCCCTAACCCATCTCTACAACGGAAAACACATCTCCAAAGTCAAAAGGTGGAGGGAGGGTGGGAGCACATAGATGCTTTATAGAGAATCTGGGCACTCTCATTTCATAGTGGAGAAAACGAGGCTGGGAGACTCCCCTGACTTGCAGGAGTCACCCACCAGTTAATGGAGGATCCGAGACTAGAACCCAGAACCCCACAGCACGCCCCTGCTTCTGGGCTCAGGGGAAGAGCCTGAGCGCCACAGGCCGAGTGTGAACTCAGATCAGTAAGCAAAGGGGATTCGCGTCAGTTTCTGACCGGAGCGGCCAGAGGATGAGTGAGGGTTGCAAAGCGAAATCAGAGCGAGTGTGAACGGACAGGTGCAGAATCCCACAATGGTTGCAGAGGAAGCGGCTCGCGGGAGGGCCCTGGCTCCGGGCTGAAGGGAGGGGGTCTCCTCCCAGCACCGATCTCCTCTGTGCTCTGCAGGAGCCGAAGCAGCCCTCGGCCCTCGGGGCTGGGGGCGCCCAGGATGCTTCGCAAAGCAGGGTCCCGGGAAGTTGCACAGCTGGAGGGAGGTACAGGGACCTTCGCCCGCCCACCCCCGGGGCCCCGCCCCGGGCCGGGAGGGCGCGCTGCTGGGCTGTGGCCACGAGGTGGCGCCGGCGCGCCGAGGAAGCGCGGCGGCCGCTCCCGGGCCGCCCCAGCCGAGGTCGGGCCGCCTCCTCCGAGGGAACAATGCGGCGCCTCCGAGTGTAGCGCGGCGCGGGCCGGACGCCGGACACCGAGCGCGGGCAGCCGAGCGAGCGGGTGGCAGGGCGTGCGCAGGGCGCCCCCGCCGGGACCATGAGCGCGGCGCGGCGCCGGGCCGGGGAGCGGCGCGGCCCGCGGGTGCGGGGAGCAGGGGCGCGGGCCCGGGGCCGCCTCTAGCCGGCACCGAGGGCGCGGGCCCGGGGATGAGGGCGCCCGCGGCGGGGAGCCCGTCTGCGCGCCGCGGCGCCGTCCCGCCCAGCGAGCGAGCCCGAGCAGGCAGACGCGCGGCCGGCGGTCTGGGGGCGCGCCGCCTCTCGGCCCCCAAAATGTGAAGCGGGAGGGCGGAGACGCAGAGACGGCCCGGCCGGGCGCCCTCGCCGCCCTCCGGCAGCCGCGCCGCTCCCTTCGCCTGCGCGCCGAGGCCGAGCCGACCCCGCGGGCCGCGGCCCGAGCAGCGAAGCCCCGCGTCCCCGCGCCCCCGCGGCCCCTGCCTCGCTCGGACCCGGTTCGGCCCGCAGCGGAGCCGGGCCCGGGACGGTGCGTCCGGCCTCGCCCGCGGCTCGTCGCCCAGACAAGTTTGAACAATGATCACAGTCAACCCCGATGGGAAGATAATGGTCAGAAGATGCCTGGCCACCCTGAGACCCTTTCGGTAAAGTTCTCTCCCGGTTGGCGCGGGGAGGTCTCTTTCAGCGAGGGTGCGCAGGGTAGGGGTGGGCGAGGTCGGGCTTCGCGAGGGTGTCTGGCCCAGTGGCAGAGGGGTCGGTACATGCTTCAACCCTCGGCCAGGGCCAGTGGGGCGGGGGGAAAGGGATGGAGCTGGGGTTCGGGTTCAGGTGAGGAGGGGTGTGTAACTCTGGGACGTGTCCCGAGTTGGTCTAGGTTGGAGAGGACTGGGTGTGCGACGGTGGGAATGGGGGCAGAAAGCGCTCAGGTTGTGGTCCTGGGCCCGGGAGGTTGCCCCAGCCAGGGCGTTCCTTCCCTGACCCTCGGGGTCCTTCCCCACCTCGCGGGCCGCCCCACCCCCGCGGCGAAGTTAGCGCGCGTGCAGGGCTGCAGCCCAACCCCGCGGGCCCGTCGAGCCCTGGGTCGGCCCGCCCGCCCCCTCCGCCTATGCCACCCCCTTTTCCCTCGCCTTTGGCGCGCACTCCCCTTCTCGCGGCGGGGTGCGGGCCTATCTTTGACAGGAGGGTCCCTGAGATTGGGGCAAGGACACCCTCTGCTGGGGATCTGACCCCTGATCACGGGCAGTGGAGAGGCGGGGGCAGGGGCGGCGCTGCGGGGGGCGAAAGGGCGCGGGAGCCGGGTCCACGGCGGGAGCGTGGAGGCAGGATGGAGGCGAAGACCGATCCCCACCCCCACCCCCAACCTTGGGTGGCCAAGGCCAGGCAGGGCTGTGGCCGCTGGGGGCTGGCCGGGTTCTGCTGGTCCCACCCCAGGGGCCTCCAGAGCCCGCCGGTTTCGGGGCAGCTCCCTCCCCTCCCAAGAGCGCGCAGAGCCCGACCTGCAGCCGGGGTTGGGGAGGAGGAGCTAAGCGAGGGGTCCCCGGCGGGGTCAGAGTGCCATCTCGCCCAGGGGCTGGGCGGCGCAGGGCGCCGAGGGAGCAGCAGGGTCGGGGTGGGGGTCGCTCTGTGGACCCCGCCACAGGTGGGGTTCGGGCGCCGAACGGAGCCCGCGCGGGCAGGAACTGGTCAGGCGAGGCTACCGAGGCTTGGGCTGCGGGAGGGGCCAGCTTTGAGCCCTTCCCCTCCAGACTTATGGCCAGAGCCCCTGCCCCTCCCAGGCCCCCGCTGGACTCTCTCTGGGCTCCGACGGGGAACAGGAGGTGGAGGAGACCATGGCTCACGTGGCTCCAGCCTCTCCAAGCCGTCCAGCCCCCGGATGGGCCGGGCCTGTTGTGCGGAGTTGAGGAGACAGCCGCCAGGACGGCCCCCGGGGTCAAGCTGGGCCACCTCTGCGCGGAGGATGCGGGAGGATCGCAGAGCTAGGGGTTCCGAGGGTGGAGCCTTGGGCAGGTGACTGGGGGGGGGCGTCAGGAGCCCCTGATGTAAACTTCCCATGAGAAGCGGGCGTCTCTGGAAAGGGCCTTGCTCCTCCAGGGAAATCCTCGAATCCCTGGCCTGACCCGGACCGTTGAAAGGGTCCTCGCCCCATGTCGGCCCAGCCCTCCAGGCCATGGGAAAACCAGCCGCTGACCCCAGGTTTGGCTGGACATTTCTTGGCGCTATGGAAGGTGGCGGCCGGACGCCAGCACCACGGACAGCGCCGGCTCCCCGCGTGGCTTCCCTCTGGGGTCCTGCGGTGGCTCTTATCTGATGGCAGGATTCTGAGTTGGGGTTGCATAGGTTCCCCTCCCCCCAAGTTATGTAACTTCACCTCAGGTCTCCGTAGGCTGTTGAGAGACCCACAGCCACCAGTAGCGTTATGTCCCCTTCAGATGGGTGGGGATGCCTCCAACCACGTCACCCCTGTTTGTTCATCCTCAAGGGCAGCCTGGGGCCCTATTCTCTCTGGTTTTCCCAGAGCCTCTGGCAGGGATCTTATTCTGTAGCTGCTCCTGGAACGTTGCTTGAATGGATGCATGGGTGGATGAAGCGATTTTAATTTGAAACTACTGTACGTGGCCCCAGGATTGGGGTCTGGCAGAGAGAGATGCAGTAGAGGCATGTTGGAGGCTCCAGGTTCTGGGCTAAAGGTTTAGATGCCCTTCTCATGGCAGGTCTTTGGACCCTGGCAGCCCAAACCCCAGCTCTAAATACAGCCCCATAGCTGGGGAAGGGGGTCGGGGAGTGGGGGACAAGAAACTTGAGGGTTTCGTCCTTGTCCTCAGGCTGGAGGACAAACAGCTGATTCCCCCAGGACCTTCCTGCGGGTACAACCCCCCTCCTCCTACACTGTCCCTCTGGCTGCCGTCCTGAGACCAGCCTGACTTCATCTTAGGAATCCCAGGGCCTAAGCCCACCCCTGGGCTTGGCGGAATTCGGTGAGGGGTCCTTTGGCACCATCTCGCGTGTCCTCCCTGTCACCTCCTGGGGGAAGCTCCCGGTCCCCTTTCTGCTTCTGGGTTCTGCCCCCTCTCTGATGTAATTTCTAGCAGCTTCCTTTAAATATGGGTTGGGAATTTTGTTGTGCTTTTATTTTCTTCCGCAATTATGTGTTTTCTTTAATGGACCAAATTTTAATTAAATACTGCTCTGCTAGTTTCAAATAATGAAGATTAAAATGCATAAAACAAGTCTTGCATAGAGATACAAACAAATGTGGCATCTGAGGATTGGGGGTGGAGGTGAGAGGGCTGGCA
The DNA here is from genome assembly GCA_031878705.1 of Tapirus indicus. Lineage (NCBI taxonomy): Eukaryota > Metazoa > Chordata > Mammalia > Perissodactyla > Tapiridae > Tapirus > Tapirus indicus. The sequence goes on from CM062932.1 coordinate 55,516,142, forward strand.
TTCTCCGGCATGACTTGTGGGGCTCCCTGGGTGAGCCTGGCTCCATGTGAGATGCGGTTCCTCACCCTGACCAGGACGGGGGCTCCCCTTTCAGCTCTGCCAGCTCATCTAGTCCTCTGATAGATCCAAGGTCCCAGAACAGCCACCACCTCTGGCAGCCCCGAGGCTGTGCTGGTGAGCTCAGTGCTCCTGCGTGGGCCCCAGGATCGAGTGTGGAAGCAGCAGGAGCCTGGGACTGAACTTAAGAGTGGGTTCCCTGCTGGCCCCATGGGGCTGCCCTAGTCCCTGGCATTGGTAGATAATCAGTAACTATGTGTTGAAGGAATTTACAAGAGTTTTGGCCAGCTCTCCTGACCAGTGTGACAGCACACACACTGTATGGCACCCTACACACAGGTGTCGGCTCACCCTGACCAGTCCCTGGTGCGGGCTGACAACCTACTGTGTGCCTGCCTGTGAAGAGGTGGGTTAGGGAGAGTCTGGGCACAGAAGGCAGCCACATGGCCCTGCTCTTCTAGATCTTACCATCTGGTAGTAACAGGGGGCACATGCCACCCCCTGGAACATGTTAAGGAGGTGTTCAAGTAAGCTCCTGACTGATTGCTGCAGCAGGGCCTGTGTACACCGGGCAGAGTGGGGCCCAGGTGATTGATGGGATCCAGGTGGGTTCCACCTGGACCGATTACCTGCCCTCCGGCTGGCATCAGGTCCTGCTGTTTCCCTCTATACCAACGGCTCTCACACTTGAGCATGTACCAGGGTTATCTGGAGAGCTTGGTAAAACATATTGCTTGCCCCACCCCCAGAGTATCTGATTCAGTCTGGGGTCGGGGCACAAAAATTTGCATTTCTAACAATTCCAAGTTGATGGTGATGCTGCTGGCCTGCGGACCACACTTTGAGGACCGCCGCTGTGAATGAGCCAGCTTCTACCTGGAGGCTAGAACTTGCTCACCCTTGCACCTAAGTGTGCATCGCTGTCCCTCAGGGTTTTGTGTGTGGCTCCTGGCCAGTTCCTTATAGTTGAGTTCTCTCTATCCTGTGGTGATGGGAGACCTCCCGGCTGGTTATAGTCTAGTTCTCTCTATCCTGTGGTGATGGGAGACCTCCTGGCCGGGAGCACAGTCCCTGATCTTGCATCTTCCATCCATCCATCCCCTCCTCACCCATTCATTCATGCAGGGCCCTCACGGGATGGGGCATGTGCCGCTGACTGCCCCTGACCGCCCTGTTGCTCTCTGCAGGCTTTTTGTCCTGGGCATCGGCTTCTTCTCTCTCTGCTTCCTGATGACATCTCTGGGAGGCCAGTTCTCGGCCCGGCGCCCGGGGGACTCCCCCTTCACCATCCGCACAGAAGGTATCTGGTGGGGAAAGGGGGGTGAGGAACAGGTGCAGGTGTTTGGGGGTGGGGAGAGGGAGGCCTTTGGGTCTAGCACCCCAAGGCGCTTTCTGGGGCCCTGTCCCATGCATCTGGCTACCTTGTCAGTGGATGTGTGAGCGGAGAGGGGCTTGGCTTGGACTGCGTGACCTTGCACACTTTAGTTCTGGCTTTGGTCATCAGGCTTCCTCTGGCCTGGACTCTCAGGCCAGGGAAGGACCCTTGGGCCAGGGTCTCCCAGGCATCAGAAGAGGCTGCCTCTGTTGCTTCTTTAGTGTATGTGGGGTCTCTGAATATGACACCTGTCTCTTTGAGACACATATTCTGTGCCTTTGGCTCAGGCTGTGGCTACGGTGGGGGGCACAGAGCAGGCCTGGCCGTGGGCTCACGTGTCTCATCTCTGAGCTCTTGGGACACAGTCCAGACCTTCATCACCCCTTGCCCACATGGTACTGGGCAGGGAAATGGAGGTTCAGAACATGGCTTTGGGAACCGGATGGACCTGGTTTGTTCTCTGGTTCATCATCTACCAGCTGTGAGCCATTGTCACTGGTACTCACCTACAGGGAGGGAAAGCAATGACGTCTTTAGGGGTGGGGTTGAGTGAGCTCAGCGCAGGGGGGTGTGATGGGGTGGTGACCTGGGGGACTCCTTCTGAACCTGGGTTCTGCTCCCCTCTCATCCTGCTCAAGGAGGGGTGGAGAACAGTACAGAGGCCTGCTTAGTGTGTCACGGAGTTCTTCTGGTCAATGGTGGGAAACAGGAACATAGTGGGGAAACTGAGGCAAACGGAGTTTCTGGAACTGTTCAGGGGGCTGGCTCTGTGGGCTTGCCCCTGCCCCTCTGGGGAAGTCTCTCTTTGAGGCCCATCTTCTCGAACGCCCAGGGCTCACATTTCTGGCTCCCGTGTTCCCAATGACGAATATTCTCTCAACAGGGTGGGTTGTCACTAGGGCGGGTGCTCTGAGGGGCACTCGTGCCATCTGGTGTCTCATCATTAGATTCTTTCCTTTGGGGTAACATGCACTTCTTTAAACTTGCAAAAGCTCCCAGCAGGAATTTCACATTTATTAGTCATTCAAGCCTGAATGTAAATTAATTTATCCCATCTCTGACTCGCAGAGATTCCTCAGTCTCTCTGAGCTTCTGTTTTCTCCTCTAATAACTAGGGATAATAATACCTACTTTCCCAGGATTGTCATGAGGAGGTAGAAATATAACATATATGAAGGGTCTTGAGCAATATCTGGCAAATAGTGCAAGCTCCATGAATGTATACTGGATGGTTGAGTCTGAAATGGGGGCACTGCAGAAAAGGATGTTTGGGGAAGAGAACCAAGGAGGTGCTGGGATTTCTGCACAGGAGATGCCTGAGGATTGAGGCTGGAAGAGGGTGGGGCTATTGTGAAGGTGCACTTGACGGGGAGTTTGGGGAGGGACACTGGAGGTCACGGGTGGGGGGATGGATGGTGAGGGAAGTGGAGCAGGGGGAGGTGGGGTGAGATGCTCAAGCTGCCTGGGTACCACCCCTGGAAAGGGGTGTGTCTGTCTAGGTGGGCTGCTACAAGGGGCTTGAGGAAGCTGGACCTCCGGAAAGGTCAGGGATCCAAGAGATGGGAAGCAGGGGGTGGGGAGGAGAAGTGTATGGCTGGTCTCTGGTTCTTCTGCTCATCTCCCTGAGGGAGTTGGGGTCCCATCCTGGAGGGGGGTGGGCCCAGTGGCCCAGAGCCCTGTGGACCCCTGCCCCACTCTGTGCTGTGTAGTTTTGCGTAGTAGAAGGGATAGGGGTCCAACTCCAACCTAGATCTTGTGTCTTAGGGGTAGGCAGAGCCATAGAGTTGGGAGGACTTCCCCAAGGTCATGAAGTTAGACTAGAGGCATTTGTGTGTGTGTGCGTGCGTGTGCATGTGCTTGGATACTGGAGTATAATATCCACAGACTGAACACATCCATGCAGCCTGCAACCCAGATCAAGAAACAGCATAATCAGCCCCCAGAAGTGCCCCTGTGCTGCCTCCCAGCCCCTTCTTCCCCCAAGGACATCAGGACCCTGACTTCTAATAGCACAGAGGAGTTGTGTCTGTTTTTTGGACTTCACGAGAATGGAATCCTATAGCGGGTGTTCTTGGTGTGCCTTTCTCTCAATACGACATCTGTGAGATTCATCCCTCTGGTGTGTGTGGCTGAAGACATTTGTTTTCACTGCTGTGCAGCATTCCACCATGTGACAGCCCTGCACTACATATCTATCCACTCTCCCGCTGGCGGACATTCGGTTGTTTCCAGTTTGGGGCTTTTGTGAACAGTGCTGCTGTGCACGTTCTAGTTCTTGTCTTTGGTGGACATTTGTAGGCATTTCTGTTGGGTATGCCTAGGAGTGGAGTTGCTGGGTCTCCTACGTGTTGTGACATTAGTTCTCAGACCAAGTTTATCCGAGTCAAAGTCTTCATGTGTCCCAGGCCCCTGGGCTGGAAGCTGAGTGCCTAGGAAATGGAACTGAAAGCCGAGAGGAGGAGAGGACAAGGAGGGAGGCCTCTGAGAACCCTGGAGGGGTTCTGCTTAGGTTCATATCCCAATTCTTGTCTTCCCCCTGATTTCTTTCATGCCTTTGGATTAAGTTGATTTTCTTGGAGAGACCCGAAGCAGGGAGCCTGGGGAATACCAGAGAAATATTTGGAAGAGCCCCAGGTTTACACTGTGGGTTTCAAATCCTGACCCTGTAAGAGATGTCCCCCTTAAACAACACCCCCACCCCATGCCTGGGGCAGCCCTGCAGAAAACCTAGGAGGTGCCAGCTTTTCTCCCCAGGAGCCACCCAAGCGAAGGGTTGAGGTTGGAAGGGGCGTGGGTTGTGAAGGGGCCTGTGGAGGGGTACCGGAGGTCGTGGGCAGGGGTTGGGTTGTTGGATAGTGTTTATTCCTGGGGTCTGTGCAGCCCCAGGGCAGAATCAGGAGAAGGAAACCCACTAAGGCACCACCATTTAGGAAAAAACTCCTTGCATTGGTCAACAAAACAATGTGAACACAAATGGGAAAAACCATCTTTCCTTCTCTTGCCTGTCAGGCCTGTGAGGGAAGGGGGTTCCCATGTGGCCGTGGCTGGAGAGGGACAGGGAGGGGCAGGGTTTTCTAAAAGGAGAGAAGGACAGCCTGATACAGCCTCTTATGGACTGTGGTCTCCCTAGGGAGGCTCCGAGTTCCCCTCTCAGCTGGTTTATATGTTGTGATAAAGTCCTCTACTATGGAGATAAAAATGTGACAGACATCTCATTCTATATTCTGCACATTTGTCTTAAGATTCAGGGGAGAAGGAGGCTGAAGGGAGAATCATAACTTGGAGGAGGTCTAACCCAATTCCCTTCTGCTGTTGTTGGGCCTGGCTTGGCCCTTGGGGGAGGGTTTTTTGCACGCTCACTAGGCAGCCCTCCCTCTTTTCCCAGCCCAATCCCTCCTCCCGCCTCCTGCCTCTGCTGCCCTTCTCTTGTCCTGGGAGGAACTTGCTTCCCTCCTAACAACAGGGGATGTGAAGCTGTGTCTGAGACCTCCTTCCCAACGTTGCTGCAGGTTCCCCAGAGCACGTGTGTCTGTTCCTGGCTTTCTGTCTTGTCTTGATGAAGTAGAGGTTGGAGGCCATCTCTGGGGACAGATTGGACCTCGGTTCAGCTGCGTGTGTCTGCTCTGAGGTTCCTCCGTGGCCTGGCCCTGGCAGACCTACCAGCCCCCTGGCCAGGATTTGAACCTGGGGAATACCAGAGAAATATTTCCTTGCTCTGGGCTATCTGGCCCTGGACCTTGGTGCTAAGGGACTCTGGGGCTCTTCCCCTCAGATGGATGGATGGGTCAGGGCCCAGGGCCTGCCCTCGTCTCCTCCACTGCCCAGAGCCCGGAGCTCCAACGGCCTCAGCTGGTTTCTGCGGTGGCCGTGTGCACAGAGACAAATGTGCTCATTGCTCCAGCTGTGCAAACACCAAGTCACAGCCCCCATCCCAAGTGCCAGGGAGGTCTCTTATCTGGCAAAGTGGGGGCTTGTTCAGTTTCCAGGAACCAGTGGTAAAGGGTGGGGGTGGGGTGGGGACAAGAAGCAGTCAAGGGAGGACAGGAGAGACAGAGAGAAACAACACACATCTGGGGAGGGGCTGGGGCCTCCTGGGTGGTAAAGCACCCCCATCTGTAAATGTGAGGAGACTTGTGTATCTCTCAGCATCCCAGCTTTCCTTATTTATATGGAAATATGGAGGGAACATGTGTGAGTTCTGAGATTGTTGCTGGGGCCTCACATTAAATACGCTTCAATTTAGCGCATGCCAGAGTGGAGAGGTGACTCAGGGCAGGCTGTATTAGGAGCCTGCACTGCTGACAGTCCTGGGCTGATGGTGGCATCCAGGAGCGTGTCATGCAGGGAGGGCCAGCCGGCCTGGCCTCCTGGGGACCCACCCCCTGCCTTATCCTGGGAAGAAAATGTGCTTGGTGCCCCAGGAGCTCCTCGAGAAGACCTGGGGGTCTGTCTCCTGGGTCTCAGGAGCTCCCGGAGTCCTGTGCCATCTGCAGACAATGGGAGCCGCCCCTGCGCCCTGGTGGCTGGGGAGGTGTCTTGTGTTCTTGCTCCAGTCTGATGGAGGTGGCCTTACATATGTGAGAGGGGGGATCTGTCTCCTTAGCCACATCCACCTGCCCTCCAGTCTTCTGGGGTCACTCCTTCGGTTGACATTTTTTAAGAACTGGCTTAATCCCTCCTATGAAGGGCAATCTGGAACCCCCAGATATCTCCAAGGACTGCCGGGGGCTCATGTTTGCCTGGTCTCCTGCTTCTATTGAATTGTCCTGTTCAGCGTCTCCCCTCCTGCCTCCTCTGTGTCCCCCACATTGACCTGCCTCTCCCCCTAAGCCTCTTGCACAGAGGTGGGGGCTCAGATCACCCCTCGGCACAGTGAGCAGATGACAGTTCCCTCTTGTATCCCTGCCGTTCGGAGCCCCCTTTCATCCCTGCAGTGGGAGCTTCCCCATCCTGCTTAGCCCCTCTGGCCGCCCCTGCCCCTGTGTCCCTGTGCCTTGTTCTGTCTCCTGGTCTCCCAGGCTGAGTGGGGACACTGCAGTCTTCCTACCTGCCTGTGCAGTCCTCTAGCTGTCTCTTCGCCTCACAGTTCTGGGCATCTAGACCCCGCACTGGTCCTCCAGGGGTTAGTAAACAAAACAGGGCTGTCTCCTAAGGGACCCTGCCAGCTCTTATAGGAGCCATTCTCCCCTTCTCTGTCACCCTAATCTCTGAGGCAGTCGGGAAGAGCCAAAACAGGAGGCCCAGCCCATAGAACCTCAGGGCTCACTAAGTCCAGCCCCCTCATTTTACAGGAGGGGAAACTGAGACCCAGAGAAGGGAAGTGACGTGCCCCCCATCCAGTTGGTGGCAGAGCAGGCCTAGAGTCCAGGCTTTTTGACTCCCACTTGGCCTGCCCCTGGCCACCTTGCTGTCCCAGCCTCTGCGCAGCTCTGCCTGGCTTTCAGGGTCACTGCAGCTCTAGGCCAGATCTCACAGCTCTTGCCCCTATCAGTGATTCTGCACCCTGCGCAATGGGCCTGGGGAAGTGGGTGGGAGGGCCTGTGTCAGTGAGGTCCTGGGGAAGGGCGCAGGCAGTGAGGAGGGGCAAAGGAAGCTTGGGATGAGCCTGGAGAGAGGGGCAGCAGTGTGACAGGGCAGGGTGCCAGCCCGAGGCATGCTGGGGAACACAGCACCGCCCCCAAAGCAGTGACATGGGCTCAGCATCACTGGGGTGCTGCGTCCGTGGGTCTGAGCTGCTGCCCAGGCTCTGCGGTCTAGCCGGGCCTGAGTGCCCAGGCCAGGGCATGACTGGGGCCCTTGGTTAGCAAGCTCTGACTTTAGGGTGCCCTCAGCCAGGGGCTCGCTCTCCTTTTTTCATCCCACTCCTTCGGGGAAGGGGCCACCCTGCCTGAGCTATGAGCAATGGGTCGCCAGGGCTGCCCGGTGAGGCCAGGAAGGCTGTGGACTGCACAACTCCAGGATGCCCATTGGGCGGCCCACACCCCAGGCGATGCGCCTGGGGTTGTGCAAAGCAGTGGCCAGGTCAAAGCACCTGATGTTCTCCTATTTTTGAGCTGAAATAATGGGAACCTCCCTCTTGTTTTACCCTGTGCTCCAAGCACTGGTCGAAAGCTAGGTATTGCGTTTGGACGATGGACTTGGGTGGGGGTCTCAGGGATAAGAGGGTTTGAAAGACTCAAACCGTTGTCCCCAACTCTGTGGAGCTGAAAGAAAGAGGGTGTTATTTATGTCTTGCTTGCTTGATTGGTTAACTCACTGGGTACGTGAGTGAGTGGGGAGGGGCAGAGTGGTGGGAGAGACCTAAGTTTGCTTCATTTACCACTGTGGTGAAATCTCCCCATCCTAACTGACTTTTTAAAAAATCCACCCAGTTTTCCAAGAGGGTAAGTGGGAAGACCATCAGCTATTTCAGCTGCTGGGGGGAAGGCGGTGGAGACAGTGTCGCCTTCCTTCCTTCCTTCCTTTAGATGACAACCCTCTCCCTCTGCTCTCCCCCCGCCCCATTCATGCCCCTTCCTTTCTATGGAGCCAGGGGCCCCGGCTCTTTATGGAAGCCGCGGCTCCTCCCTGCTCCGGATTTGATGCCCGGCTGGCACTTCCACGGTGTGTGAATGAGCCCTCCCCGGCTCCCGGCGGCCTCCCGTCTGACTTCAGGCGGCTCAGCTGGCAGGGCACCCCAGCTGAGAGGCGACTTAGTCAGCGTGAGAAAGCGGCGCAGCCACTGGACTGGGCCCCGAGCCAGGGGAGATGGAGGACAAGCCAAGCAGAAATGTCACAAGCAGCCCCAGTGACGTGGAGCCTCTCTCAGCTCTGCGTCCTCGCTCAGTCCCCAGCTTGGAGCAGAGGAGAGCCGCCCCCTCCGGCCTCCCCCGCTTCTCCCCGTCTCTGGCTCTTGCTCCCAGTGGCCTGCCGTGCTCTCTCCTGCCCCGCTCCTGGCCCTGTGACCCTGGGCTGCAGATGGGGCTGGAATTGTTGCCTTGAGCTGGGGACGCTGAGGCTGACAGTGTTACCATGCCTCTCCCCCGGCCACACGGGGGTTGGTGGCAGAGGCAGGCGAGAGCCCCAGTGTCCGCCTCCAAGGCCTCTGAGCCCGCTGGGGCCTGGCCCTTTCTCTCCTGAGAAGCAGATGCTGTCGGTGCTCACACCCCTTAGCCCTCAGGATCCCGGTGCACGTGGGTGGCCTCGCAGCTGCTGGCGCCTGCGGTGCTTTGCCTGGGGGCTTCCTGTAGCCTCTGGATCTGGCTCTGCCAACCCAGGCAGGCGGAAAGTACCAGAACATGGCTATCCCTGGGAGCAACTCTCAAGCAGTGACTGGTGGGAGAGGGCACCTCTCTCCAGCTGGGTCTCCCCCAGCTCCCTCGCCCCCCAGAGGGAGAACTCTGAGGTGGGTTCTGCATCTGCTCGTTTCCCCAGCTTGGTGACATGCCCTCTCTGGGCTGCCTGCCGGTCCATGTGTCACCTCCCCACTCCTCAACTGAGGTTTCCTTCACCTCCCAAATAAACAGTTTGCCCTCAAACCCTTGTCTCGGGGTCTGCTTCTGGGGAACCCAACCTAGGGTGCCCCCTGTGCCCCCTGGCAGCCCTGGGGTCTCGTTTGTTACGAGAGATTCAGAGCCTGGCTCTCTGCATTTGCAGGGAGTTGAGTGGGGGACTGCAGTGCCTGGAACTGAGTACTTTATGGGCCATTTGGAGGGGCTGTTTAGAACCTTCACAAGATTTAATTAAAAAGGAAGGCAAGGACTCCCTCTCCCACACTGGCACGTGCAGCCCTAATGACGGGAATGATTAGAAAGGAAATCGTGGTGAGTCCCCGGCTGGGTAATGGGATCTTGGTTGAAGCACCATGTTTTCATTTAATTTTGTTCTTCACAAGGTCTCCCCCGCCCCTCAGCCCTGCAGTTGATCTTTGGGAACCTGAAGACCAGCTTGAGAGTCAGGACAAATTCCCAGTGGTTTTCTACAGTGTGGTCTGGGGAGGGGGGTGGGAAGGGCTGTGGTGGGGGCCCAGAGGCTGGCAGAAGAACAGCAGGACCCTGAGCCCCTCGAATACGGGCTTGCAACCTCTCCATGCATCCAAGCCACAAGGAGAACAAGCAAAGTGCAGGTTCCTGGGCCCCCTGCCCTGGAGATGCAAACTAGCAGAGCTAGGCTAGGGCCCGGGAATCTGGATTTTAACAGTCTGGCCAAGAGATTCAGGTGCAGGTGGATGGTTGACCACACTTGTAGAAACCCCGATCTAGACGTTCTGCCCGGACCTTGATGTTGGGGGTCTTTGAGGTTCCTGTCCCACTGCCGGGCCTTCCCTCTCATCTCACAGACCTGAGATTACGTCTAAAGCTCCATTTTGCAGATGATAAAACTGAGGCCCAGGGAGGTTGAAAGGTCATACCAGAGTCACACAGCTGGTAGGGAGCAGGGTTGGCCCAGGGCTGTCTGGATTCCTGCCCTGCAGGGGTGGGGGTGGCAGGCTCACTCTCCTGACCCCTCCTCTTTCGGGGAAGATGGGAGTGGGGCTGCGGTCTGAGCCACCCTGGCCTGGAGACCAGGTGGCCTCAAGTGGCCTCCGGGCTGCTTGGCCCGCCCCTGACTGTGCCCACGGTCTGCCCACAGTGATGGGTGGGCCGGAGTCTCGCGGCGTCCTCCGCAGGATGAGTGACCTGTTGGAGCTGATGGTGAAGCGCATGGACATGCTGGCCAGACTGGAGAACAGCAGTGAGCTGCACCGGGCTGCTGGTGACGGGCACTTCGCCATGGACAGGTGAGGGGGACATGAGGACACGAGAGGGAGAGAGGCACGTGGAGTGGGGGAGGGGTGGTACCCTGTGGTGTGCTGGGGGCAGGGGTGCAGCCCAGAGCTCAACGGGAGGGAGGGCGCTGTTAGTCATCCCCTTTTGTGTTAATCTGGAGAAAACTTCAAGAAAACAGAAAACCACAGAGTAATACAACCCAGAGCTCATTTCTACCACCCAGATTCAACAACCGTTAACATTTTGTCACATTGGTGGTCCGTCTTTCTTTTCCCCTTTTTAATAAAACATCATAGATGTAAGCTGAAGCGTCCTTAACTGCTTCCCGGAGAGAAGGGTGCCTTCCTGAATTTGGTGTAGGGTCTTCCAGTCCACTCTAAATACTGTTACACGTGCATTTTGTACACACATACACACACACACACTGTAAATGCATAGGGCTGGTTTTCACAAATCTTATGTAAGTGGCATCCCACGGTGCATATTCTGTGCTGGCTTCTCACTGGACATGACGACTTTGAGCTCTGTCCGTGTTGACGGGCATGTGTGGCTGTCCCCTTGGAGGTGATGGCCTCAGTGATCATCTGTCCTCCAGCCATGGACCTGGGCCATCTTTGCCAAGAAGCACTTCCTGGTTTATTTCATTCTAAGTGTTCCCCTACTGAGGCCAGGATGTGCAAAGATCCCCAACAGTTTGTGCCGCAGTCCCATGTGCATCCTCAGGGGCCTGTGGTTTGTTGGTGTGCAACCAAACCGTGTCTTAGGTGCGAGAGTGGTCTCTGGAGCCCCAGAGAACGAGGGAGCGTGAAGTCAGGGCCGTCCCGACAGAGTCCTGGTCCCCAGATGTGGATGTGGAGGGCGGGGGCTTGGACCCACCCGTCCCAGGGAGGCGAGCTGCCCCTGGCCTTTTAGATATTGGGGTTCTTTATGTGACAGATTTGCTCAGTGTGTTCCAACTGCTGAAAAATTGGTTTGAAACCCTCACTTTTGCACAATTTGGGAAAAGCTATACCTCGGCCAACGTAATTTGCTAAAAGTGTTCTACTGCTAAAATATATGTTTGGAATCCACACTTTTAGACAATTTTCAGAAAAGCTATACCACAGCCAATGTGTGTGATGTAAAAGCTAAAGCTCCAGGCGTTTCTGAGGTTTGGAGTTGGGCAAAATCAGAGAAAGTGACGGTGTTGAGTCCCTGTCATTGTTGTGGGGCCCTGGCCAGCCTGAGGAGATGGGTGTGTTTGAGGGACCCCTGCAGGGTGGGGCCTGAAACATGGCCTGCTCCTTTGGACTGCGGTGGGATCCTTTGCCCTGTAGGCTGCCTGGGCTGCCAGCCATGGCGCCACCTCAAGCTGGCCTCACTGATTGAATGTCCTGGATGTCCAGTCGGGTCAGCCGATGTCAGCATCACTGTCCTCATAATCGGTGACATTTACTGAAAGTTGACTGAGGGCCTGGCTTTGTCCTTGTTGCGTTACCTCCCTGATCTCATCGATCCCACAGCCACCTTATGGGGTGCTCTAATCTCCATTGCACAGAGGAGGAAACTGAGGCACAGAGAAGTTCAGGAACTCGCTTGAAGTTGCACAGCTGCTCAGGGGCTGGGTCTGGCTCCGGGCCCAGGTCGGCTGGCTCCAGAGCCCACCTTTCTAACCTCTGTGCTCTTGATGGCCGTTTGTTAAACATGTAGCTACGTGTGGGTTAGTTTTTATCCCTTTGCAAGACCTTTCATACCAGCTAATTCACAACTCAGAAAAAAAATCCTTTGTTAGACCTTTCCTGGGGTATTTTTGTTTGGAAACTGTAGGTGCTGGAATAACAGTCCCGGAGCCTGGGATTCCATGCCGTAGTGACTGTGAAGGGCCCACCACCGTGCTTGGCTGCCAGTGGAGCTCTTCTCCGGCAGGAAGTCAGGCCTCCTGGGTGGGCTGCGTGGCTGTGTGCTGGCTGCCTGGTGAGATGCGTCTCACCCTCCAGGGACTGAGTATCTGGCAGAACAAACTAAAGAGGTCGACTCATGAGATGTGTATTGGACCTACTAGGTGCCAGGCACTGCTGCAGGTACTGGGACACAGTGATGAGCTTTGTTATTCCTGTGGGGGAGACAGGCAATGACGGAGAAAAAGAAATAAAGGAGCTAATGTCAACTACTGCTCCACGCTCTGAAGGATTGGGGGTGGGTGACTTAGGAAAGAGGTGTCCAAACAGGTTGGTTTGGGAAGATCCTTCCCAGCTGGTGATATTTAAGCTCAATTCTGAATGATTGGAAAGAGCCAGCCAGGCGAGGAGCTGGGAGTAGAGAATTTGAGGTAAAGAGAGCATCGAGTGCAAAGGCCCTGGGGTAGGAACAAGTTTGGTATATTGGAGGAAAGGAGCCGATGTGAAGGCCAACATGGCAGAGCAGGGCGAGGAGCAGGAGAGGTCAACAGGGCAGGTGGCATGGGGCTGTGTCAGCTGTGGTATTCTAAGCTGTGGGAAGTCCCTGGAGGGCTTTCAACGAGGGGGTGATGGGATCTGACTTCTTTTTTTGAAAGATCGCTCTGACTGATGAAGAATGGATTAATGGGGTGCAAGAGGGGAAGCAGAGGAGCCAGTAGCAGAGATGGGGACATGGAGGCAAAGGTGTTGGGCTCCCCGGGAGTTCCCTCTGAGGCCAGAGACCTTTTTTTCCTCCATGTGCACAGATCGGTCTTCTCCGATGCTGCTTGTCCCCTCTCTCATCCTTTCCCCTTTCCTGTCTGCCCCCCACTGTGCTCCTGCCTGTCTGGACTGTGGGTCCAGCCTCTGTCCACAGGTCTCTTCCCCAGGGCGAGGGCAGAGGACCCAGCTGGCTCTCCGCTAGTGTCCTGCTGTGGGCAGCAGAGCTGAGGGTCAGATGCCCCTGAGCTCCAGGCTGGACTTTTGGGCTGGGGGCGCTACTGCCAGCACATTGGATATCTCTCTGGTTTCTTCCAGTCCTGGCCTGTCCCTCCCTCCCCTGCCCTGCCCTTCATCTCCTCGGTGGGGGGGAGCATGCGCCCCGCCTCCCAGCTCCATCCTGGGAAATAGCAACAATCCATCATGACCAGCAGAGCCCATCAAACCCCATCAAACCCCACGGGCATAGCCATAAATTTCAGACACTGTTGCTTCTGGTTTCAGGGAGAGAGACGGTGGGTGTGTCCAGGGCCTGCAGGAGGCTGCTTGCTCACACCTCCCCCTCTACCTCCCCTGTGCACAAACACTCCAGCGCTCTCCTCACCCTTAACCCACTCTGCCTGACCAACCTGAAGCTAGACAGGCAAGAATCCTGCAGAAGTGCGTGCAGCTGCGTTGCCAGCAAACTCCCAGTTACCTGCACTTGCATTCTCACTTTGGAGATTATCTGTGGCTTAAAAAGAACCACCCCACTGTCCTCCTTCTGCCATTCCAGAAGCTTCTGGGCTGTCACCTCCCACCCATGGCTGGTGTGTCCTCAAGGGAAGGACATTTGCTTTTTTAGCCTAGGAAAACATAATTAGGGATTATTTGCTGATTTGCTGCTAATGGCACCAGATTATGTATCCTAAAGCCAAATAGCAATGATCTTTGAATTTTCCATAAGGCTTCTCTGCAGTTGCAGAGATGATGGAAATGTGTGGCTGTCTGCGTTCAATCAGTCCATATTTGTTGAACGCCTACTATGTGCAGAGTCTGGGCTGGAGTTTGGGGAATGGGTGGAGAGGACACGGGAGCCAGAAGTTGGAGCTCTGTCCTGGAAGAGCGTACGTCCAACCCTCTCGCGGGCAGGGAGGCAGCACCCCGTCCCTGGGCACAGCTAGAGGATCAGAACGGATCTGTTAGGAGCCACTGCAGACCCCTCCCTGGCCTGGCCTGGGCGCAGTGGCTGCCAGTGAACAAGCTCCTGGGTCTGAATCCTGGCTGCTGACTGGCTCGGGTAACGTCTGAGCCTCCGTTTCCTCGTCTGTGGGTTAGAGACAACACTGATGGAGGGGAGAACCACCTGGCCCTGCGCCTGGCACTTAGAGGGACAGTTCATCTCCCTCCCCAGCTCTGTGAGGGTGCCGAGCAGGGGAGACCTGACCAAGTCCACATGGAGGAGGGGCGTTTGGGGTGAGCCTGGAAGGAGGGGACATTTTGACAAGGGAGACAGAGCCGGTTGGCCCAGACAGGGAATTAGCAAAACTACCTGCAAGACCCAGACATGTGCTGAAGCTGAGGCCGAGGGAGGGTGCCGGGGAGGAGGAGGCAGCCTGGCCACGCTCTGTGGCTGGAGGACCTGGGGAGTGAGGGGGGTGGTGGGAGCAAACTCCGAACTTGATAGCTCTAAAAGCCACCAGCAGACTCTAGATTCCCCAGTTTGTGTCTCCTGCTGGGGCCGCAGTCCTGGACTCCAGTCTCGAATGTCCACCTGCCCGCCTGCCTTGGTGTCCAGGGAAATGCAGCATCTCCTGGATGCGCCCAGCCCTCCCACCTGAGGCCGTGTCAACAGCAGCATTTCCATTGCTCAGACCCTCAACCTTGGAGTCGAAGTTGACCCTTCTCTCTCACCCACGTTCAGTCCATCAGCAAATCTCTCCACCTTCAGAACATGCCAGGAACCCCACCTCTTCTCACCTGCCCCACTGCCATCTCACCCCCTCCGGTCTGTTCCCGACTCAGCGGCCAGAGGGATCGCTTTAAAATATCAGTTGGATTAGGTCCCTCCTCTGCTCCCATCCCTCCCCGTCTCACTCAGGTAGGAGCCCAAGTCCTTCCAGTGGCCTGTGGCCCTGACATGCCCGGCCCCTTGTCTCTCTGGCTCCTCCCTGCTCTCTTCCCACTTGCTCCCTCTATTCAGCCCACCAGCCTCCTCACTGTTCTGGGAGCACAGTGGTCTCCCTTTGGCCACAGGGCCTTTGCACTGGCTGTACCCCTCCTGGAATGCTCTTTCCCAGATCTGGCTGGGTGAAAGAGCCAATTTTCTCCCTCCTGTGGTTTTCTCCTTCCCCTTCTTCCACTTTTTGCTCCAGTGTCACCAATGAGGGCCTCCCTGACGACCTATTTCAAACTGCACCCCACTCTCCAGGATTCCCCATCTGCTTCCCTTATTACCATCTCATGCCCTGTGCATTTTCATTATTTGCTTGTTCATTGTCTCCCAGGCTGGAATGTCCGCTGTGTGAGGGCAGAGATTTTCCTGTTTCCCTTCTGTACTATAGCCCCCAGAACAGCAATTTGCGTGTTCTTGTATTCAGTAAGTACTTGTTGAAGGAAGAAAGGAAGGGAGAGAGGGAGGAAGGAAAGAAGGGTAGTTTGGGTGCCCTTGGGTCTCTGTTAAAGGTGACTCTGAGGTGTTGTAAGTGTGCCATGGGGCACAGTGTGACAGGAAAATAGAAGCCACATGCAGTCCTGGCCAACTCCACCCCAGACGAGTGGGGCCTCCTGCCTATTCTGTACACTGAGAAGGTTGGACCGCTTGGGAATCCTGAGTTGTTGCCGTTTGCCTCTGTGAGCCTGAGTCGGCTCAGCCTCCGGGGCAGCCGGCTCCTGTGTGGGTGGAGCCTCGCACACGGGGTCACACCCTTGGACCTGGTCGTTTCATTCTAGGAATCCGTCTTAGGAAAAGTCTTAACTTCTATGCGTCTTGGTCATTGTGGCCTTTTTTATAGTGTCCAAAAGTTTGAGCAACAATTTACATGCCCGACGGTGAGGAAGCAGACAAATTACATCAACCCTCCTTGGTGGGGTTTATGCAGCCACTAAAAGGTATCTTGATGGGGAAATGCTGGGATTTTAATGGTAAGTGAAAATGTGAAAAAAGCAAGTTATGTAATTATAAATACAGTGGGATTACATAGAGTGTAAAATTCAATAAAAATAAAATAGTGCAGAAAGGAGCTACATCAGAATTCTCGTCTGTGGGTAATGAGATGAGGTTTTTTTTCTAAAAAAATTTTTTTAAAAAGCTTTATTTAAAAACTCAAAAATGATTTTAGACATTCCCGCCATGTCTGTGCTGGCAGGCCATGTGGCCAGGGGTGGCTTCTCCAGGGGCCTGTGTGTGAGTGTGGGAGTGGGCAAGGGACACCTTACCTGTTAAGACAAACTTGGGCTCAATTTTAAAGGACATGCCTCATTTCTCTCAGACCCTATGCCAGCTCCTGGATTTGCCCTTTCCTGGTAGACGATCTGGGAGCTCGTCTGGCTCCAGGGCTGGAGAAAGACTAGACTGGGGGCGAGGGATTGGCATCTGGGTGAGAAGGTCAGTCAAGTCCTCCAGGGCGGAAACCTATAAACACAACAATAAATGTGAATGGGTTAAACATCCCTAAGAGAGACACAGATTCTCAACATCCAATTACCTGCCGTTTGTAAGACAGGCCTAAACTCTCTGACTCAGAAATTTAAAATAAAAGGAAAGGCAAAATGTATCTAACAACACAAATTAAAAGAAAGTTTGGATGGCAATATTTACATCAAAAAAGGCAGAATTTGAGGCAAAAGAACATTTAACATGATAAAAAATGTGGGAAAAATTTCAACCTCACTGATAGTAAAAATCCCACTTTTAAGAAAGTTTAACTTATCAAACTGGTGAATATATTTTAATTATAAGACTTTTATCATCGAGGGTACAGCCAAATAGACACAGCTATATGCTACTATTAAGAAGACAATAGGAGGGGACCGCCCGGTGGCATAGCGATTAAGTTGGAGTGCTCCACTTCGGCGGCCCAGAGTTTGCGGGCCTGGATCCCAGGCACGGACTGATGCACCGCTTGTCAAGCCATGCTGTGGCGGCATCCCATATAAAGTAGAGGAAGATGGGCACAGATATTAGCCCAAGGCCAGTCTTCCTCAGCCAAAAGAGGAGGACTGGCAACGGATGTTAGCTCAGGGCTAGTCTTCCTCACACACACACAAAAAAGACAATAGGAGAAGGTCAGTACAGTGTGGATATACATGATGGAATAAACTGTAACCACTAAAAACCATATGTTAAAAAATATTTAATGAATGGCAATGTATTCGTCATACAATCTAAGTAAAAGGGACAAGAGACAGGCACCTAGAGTAGGATCCCAATGTGTCTTAATTATAAAATATACATTCGAGATATTCAAAGAAAACCCTCCCGGAGAAGGCCAGGCCTGGGGTCGGGTTGGGGGTGGGGGCCCTGTTCCCTCCAGTGTGGCTTCAACACCCCAGCTTTGCCCCGCTCATGGGGTACCGATCCCTTCCCCAAGTGATGAGACCAAACACAGCCCAACTCCCGCTCTGTTCCTGGCAATAATAGGAAGATTATCATCTATCTATCTAATATAAATATCTATGTGTGTACGTATGTACAGTCATGCATAGCTTAACGATGGGGACGAGTTGTGAGAAATGCGTCGTTAGGCGATTTCGTTGTGCGAACGTCACAGAGTGTGCTCACACAGACCTGGATGGTGTAGCCTACTGCACACCCGGGCTTTGTGGTACCGATCTCACGGGACCACCGTCGCGTATGCTGTCTGTTGTTGAACGTTGTTATGCGGCACGTGACTGTATGTATATATGTATTTCTTGGTGCAGGGGAGAGGCGTCCTCTCTGCTTTTGCTTGGGGAGGGGCTGGCAGATCCTTGGTCATCTGTTTGGAGCCCCCCACAGCATTAGGGGCTCTGGATGGGGGTGAAGACGGGCTGAAACTGAGGAGGAGAGCAGTAAAAATGCAGGGAAGACTGGACACCAGGGTGGGGGTTTCCTGTGTCCTGTGTGGTGTGTGTGAGGAGGCAGAGACAGACAGACGGACGCAGAGGGAACACATCTCCCCATCTGCGACGCTCGAGTTTCTGGCTGTACGTGTTTGTGTGTCTCGGTGCTTGTGTCTGCAGGCACCTGTGTTTTAAAAGAAAAGTGATCAGTTTCATAATGAAATGACTCCCAGCAAGCACGCTGGCCAGCTGCTCGGAAATCGATACCCCGTTAATTGAATGCAACCCTCATAAATCATGGGAGGAACGAGAAATTAAACCTCCTTCCTGAGGCTTCCTGGAGCGCTTGGTCACGGGGCCAGGGCAGTGAGGACTGGAGTTGGTGATTACCTCATGGGGCTGGGAGGAGGGGGTTCAGCCTCAGGCGGCCTCTTGGGTGCCTGGCCTGAAGGGAGTTGATGACTGGAGCCAGTATCCTGAGGGGAAGTGGCTACTGGTGACCGGTAGGAGCCAGAATTCCCGGCTTGGCTCTGGCTCATGGCCCCTGGCCCTGGGTGGTGGAGTGAGCAGAGCATCCAGTGGCTGGCAGGTGGCCTGTGGTGTTGCCTGCCTCTTCAGGGGGCCCTGGGCCAGTGCCCACAGCTGGCTGCACCAGGGTCAGCCTTGGGGGCCAGCCGGCTCCAGGAGGCCACTTGTGCCGAGCAAGAGGGGCTGGTGGTCATTCCATGGGCATCTTGGGCAGGCATGCAAGGGCTTGGAATACTATGGACACTTAGAATACCCCCTGGGTGGCCCCCCTGGGGTGGGCGAGTGGGGTGGGCGAGTGACCAGAGGCCTGGCTTGGCTTCTTGTACTTTCTGAGTAAGAACTGGTCATTTTGGTGGAATGCCTCGTGCTTAGTAGGTTTCTGGAAAAATATACAGGCCCAGGTCTCACACTCCAAGCTCGCTTAGCTGTTTTGCAAATGCAGTGGGAAGGAGCACAGGGGGCCAGTGTCTGAGTCCCTGCCCTGTCCCCAGCCCGACCTCCGAGAAGTCATTTTATCTTCTCTGGGCCAGTTTCCCCTCCATAAAGTAAGGCGCGGGGCTGGCAGGTCTCCGAGGTCCCCTCCGGCTCAGAGGGCCTGGGATCTGGGCGTGCTGACTCCTGAGCCGGGCAGGTTCTCAGGAGGGCAAGGTGACGAGCTTGGGCACATCGAGGGGGTGGCTCCACCAGGTGGGGCAGGGCAGAGCTCCCAGGGAGGCATCTGTTAGCCCTCCGCCCAGGGGCGCCCACAGATCCTGGGGAATCGCTTGCTCCTTCCCACCCCTGCCCAGGGCTGTTTGCAGACCCTTGTGCTTCAGAGGCTGGCTCGGGCCACTGCGGGCACCTTTACGGGAGAGAGAGGTCAGAGGCCTCTTCCAGCCGGTGCCACGCCTGGGGTGGCCCTTGGCCCCGAGCGGTGTGTTCCGGATTCCAATGGACTTTGCTGCAGAGCTGGCTGAAGTAGCAGTAATAGCAGTTAATGATGACCATAGATGATAATAACGGCCACCCCCTGTTGGGTTCTTCTGCGCTTTGATCTTGACCAGCGGCCCAGTGAGGAAGATCCCATCCAGGCTGTGACTCACAGAAGAGGGGACTGGGCTCAGACGGGGAAAGGTCTGCCCCGGGTCATAGAGCGGGAGGGTGCCGGGCCTGGCTCATGTTGTCTGCACAGCCAGTGGTGCTGAGAGCCCGGGCAACCACGTGACTGCCACGTTTGTGGGGAGTGGGCTGTGAAAAACTCCCGTGATTCCGCATGGGGTCTCCGCCCGGCTGGGAGGGATGGTGGGACCCTTCAGTGCATGTGTCAGCCCTGCTGGCCCCAAGAGCTTCCTGTTAATGCAGAATGTCCCCATCTTTTCTGCCCCTGCGCGGCCCCATGGCCTACAGGCTGGGGCCAGAGAGCCTCGCTCTCCTCTGGCTGGTGGCGGCCGTCGGGGGCCTCCCAGCCTGGCTCAGGAGTGACCTCCCGCTGCAGCAGTAAGTGCAAAGGCCGGGGCCGGACTCGCATCCGCCGGGAACACAGGCCCTTACAGAGTCCCAGCCTGGAGGGGCAGCGCCGGGCCCATTGCCCGGTCAGCCTCCCAGCAGGGGCCGGAACCCTGTCCTCGCCTCTTGAACCCACTTAAACCTCTGCTTAAGCAATCTCGGCGTTGGGAGACTCGCCACTTTCAACGTGGTCCATTCTGTTGTTGGGCACATCCAATGGGGCTTCTTCCTATCCAACAGGGGTGGGACCTAACTTGGGGTGCCCACCGCAAGTAATAATAATAATGAACACCCTAGAAGGAATCACTAAACCAAGTACTGAGCACTCCAGGCAAGGTTAAGTGCGTCGGATCATTTTTTCCTCAGAGCAGTCCGATGAGAGTTGCCTCCTGTATTATATTAGTCAGCGTTCTCCAGAGAAGCCCCACGTCTGCTGTCCGCAAGCTGGAGGCCCAGGAAAGCCGGTGGTGTCGTCCCGTGGGAGTCCCACGGGCTGAGAGGCAGCAGCACCGATGCCCGAGGGCAGGAGGACACGGCTGTCCCCCTCAAGCAGAGAGAGAATCAGCCCCTCCTCCATCTTTGCATTACTGGGGCCTCGGTGGATTGGATGATGCCCACTCACATCGGTGACGGGATCTTCTTTACTCCGTCCATCAATTCAAATGCTAATCTCTTCTGGAGACACCCTCACAGGCACCCCTGGAATGATGTTCTACCAGCTACCTGGGCATCTCTTAGCCCCATCAAGTTGACACACAAAATTAACCGTCACACCTCCTTTGGCAAATGAGCGAGCTGGGGTCAGAGGGGTCATATCAATGCCCCCTGGCTGGGACATGCAGAGCAGGGTCAGCCTAGCAGGCCTGGTTGGCTCCTAAGCTCACGGTGTGTCTTACACAGTGTTGCTCCCCTTCTAAGCCCTCCGTGGCACTCACAGTCCCCGAGGAGGGCAGGGGGATTCTTGGAGTGGGTGGGCCGAGATGTGACTGTGTGCATTCCCCCACCCCACCGAACAAGAAAGAAGCCGGCTTGGTGTGGCAGGTGTGGGATCGGGGCCAGGAGGTGGGAAGCCTTTGGTGACATTGCAGCGAAGTCGGAACCCAAGAAGAGCTGGAGTGTGGAGCCACATCCCAGATATGGGGAGAGTCCGATGTCGACGCAGACCTTCAGGTTCTGACCTCGCCTCCGGAGCCCTCGGGAAGTTGAGCAGAGGGCCTGGGGCAGAGCGAGGTGGGCCTCGTTTACCTGGAGAGGAGTAGCTGCAGGGGGGGGTCCTGCTTGGGCTGTGGGTGGCTCCGCGCCTCCTTGTTCCCGGTGCAGCAGATGTCGGGCACCCTCCTGCTCAGCCGCCCTCTCCCAGGCGCCCTGCGGGCCCCCACGCTCTCACTGATACGTGCCGACGAGCTCAATCCCGGTGTCCGTTGCTCAGTCTTTTTTCCGTGTGTCAGTAAGTCAGGAGTCTGTATGCCCCAGGCCACTGGGACTGCTGGGCATCGATGTGCAGGAGCCTCTGGGTGCTCCAGACCTCGCTTCTGCTGGAGGCAGAACAGAGCTCTAGGGGCTGGGCCTGGGCCGGCGTTCTCTGCACCCCCACATGGCCCTGAGTGCTGGGTAAGAAGGGAAATGGCAGACTCTGTGTGGCGAGGAGAGGGTGACCCCAGGGTGGTCCTGATGGGGCTCCAGACATGGGCACTGACACAGTGTGTTCGGGGGTCCCCAAGACCACCACTGGGTTCACTAGAAGGACCTGAACTCAGCAAAGCTGTCATTCTCACGGTTATGGTTTATTCCGGTGAACGGCGATGAGCAGTGGGAAGAGGGCGTGGGGCAGGGCCCAGGAGAGACAGGCGTGAGCTTCCAGGTGCCTCTCCCAGTAGGGCTGTGTGGACAGTGCTCAG
Source organism: Tapirus indicus (assembly GCA_031878705.1). Classification (NCBI taxonomy): domain Eukaryota; kingdom Metazoa; phylum Chordata; class Mammalia; order Perissodactyla; family Tapiridae; genus Tapirus; species Tapirus indicus. Next base: position 55,537,890 of record CM062932.1, read on the forward strand.
TTCTCCGAGTGACGGACCCCCTCAGGGACGCTCACCTGGGTTGGTGTCTAGAGATTTTATTGGGTCTCAGTCACGTAGACATTCCTGACCACCCACGTGGCTGACCTTGGTCTGCAGCCCCTCCAGAGGTCCAGCCGATGCTGTGTGGCCCAAGGCCCCCACCCTAAATCACGTCGTTAGCATAGACTATCTGGCTGGCCTAAGACCCCCAGGTAAACAAAGATTTTTATCAAGCAGGACCTTCCAAGGGCTCAGAGGTGACCTCCCATGAGGAGGTGAAGGGACAGAACTTTCTTGAGAATGTGCAGGGTGAGGACAACCTTTACTGCACACACAGCTTGGGTTCTTGGGCGCCCACATGTTGCCCCCTCTGAGCTGTTATAGGGCACAGTGACATCCTGTGATGGCACCTGAGGGTGACCCCACACAGACAGCCCCCAAGCTGTCCTCACCCTGTCCCTTCTCTCTGATGCTCCCACTCAGGGCGTCCTTGAGACTGGGCCTGCATCAGATCCTCTTGTGCGTCCCCCGCGCCCACAGCAGAGCAGGGCCTGGCACTGAGCGGGCACAGTACATATGCATGGAAGGCACACGGTCGGTGGGGCCTCCTCCCGGGGCATCTCTTCCGAGCTCTCCAGCCTTCCTTCTCTCTCCCCGCCTCTCCCTGACCCGGCCCTGGGCCTTCACTGCTTACACTCACGCCGCCCTGCCAGAAGCCCGCCACTTCAGGCTCATCCTAGTTAACCACCTGCTGCTTTAAAATGCATGCACCCGGGATAAAAAAGGGAAGGAATGAAAATATACCACAGTGGGAGGAATGAAGCGCTCTCAGTCATTTGCACCAGTTGGAGGAAGACTGGGGGTGCACCGGGCAGTGGGAGTAAGGCTGAGGGCATCGCCCCCGCATTCCCCCTGCCCGGGCAGATAGAATTCCAGGTTTGTACCCTGGTGACAGGCCCTGCAGGGTTAGGGTGGATGTTGCCAAGGTGACTCCTGCCAGAACTCTTTCAGGCTTTGCCACCTGCAGGGGGGTGATGGCTGTTCTCCCAGTAGAAACAGCACTGACCAGGCTGCGTCCCTTACCGAGGACAAAGGATGGGGGCCCTTGTACCAGGTTGTAAACGCTGCACGTGTGTCCAGGCGTGTGTCTGGAAGGCCCGGCTCCCTGTCCCCCACAGTGCCGTGGCTCAGCCTCCCCTAGGAACATCTCCCCCCATCTGCCCCTCTGCAGTACAGCAGCCCGTTTCAGCAAGAACCAGGCTGCCCGGTTGGAACCTGCTTTTCCCACTTAACAACTGTGTGACCTTCAGTAAGTTACTCAACCTTGCTGTGCCTCGGTTTCCTCACCTGTACAACGGGGCCGTTAACAGGAATCATGATGTTGTCATGAGAATTAGATGAGACAGTGTACATGAAGGGCTTGGCAAGTGCGTGCTCGATGCCTGTCGGCTGTTTTATCATCCTGATCTTTTGCAGAATGCTTTCCTCGTGTCTTCCTAGCCGTCTAGGAAAAGCCTGGCCTTCCTGGGCTGTGTCATGACTTCAGGGGCCTTCTTCCAGAAAAATTATTGAAAATCGTGTTAGTATCCTAGGGCCGCTGTAACGAAGTACTGCGAACTGCGTAGCTTAGACAACGGAAATGCACGGTCCCGCGTTTCCCGAGACTGGAAGCCCGGGGTCTAGGTGAGCAGGGCCCCGCTCCCTCTGGGGGCGCCAGGAGGATCTGGTCGAGTCCCTCCGGGCTCCGACACTTCCCTGGCTTTGGCAGCGTCACACCGATCCTCGCATGGCATCTCTCTCCATGTGTGCCTGTGTCCAGATGTAAGGACACCGGGCACGCTGGAACTGGGGTCCACCCCACTCCAGCATGACCTCCTCTGAACTTCACTGATTACGTCCGAAATCACCCTATTTTCCAATAAGGTCACGGTCTGAGGAACTGGGGGTTAAGCCTACAACATATGAATTTGGGGGGGGGGACACAATTGAACCTATAGCAAAATTATATTTTATGACTGCATTGGTATAAAGACAAATATATTAACATTACATATTAAAATATTTTCTTTGACCTACAAGGTTTGTTTCCTGATTTTTAGACAAATTAAAACATGTTCGTGGACCCCTAGAAGCACTGTGTGCCCTGGCCCTGCACCTCCTGGGCCTGATGGGGACGTCGGCCCCCCACCACCCCGGCCCCATGGTGACAACACCACAGCTCTGGGTCCCGAAGGCTGGAGGCAGCTGCGCCGTCTCCCCATCCATCCCCCCTTTTTCTCTTCCACTTGGGCATTTCCCAGGCCACAGACAGGCTGCCGTTTGAGGCCTCGTGGCATCTACTTTTATCGTCATTTTTTAAAAAGCTTCTCAGGGAGAGAAGCCTAATCATATATTATTTGAAAATAGAAAGTGCTGTGCCGATGCTAAGTCCAGTGTAATAATAGTGATGCCACGTAATTCTGTTTTGAACAAGTTGAACTTGTTAAATCAGACAGATGCCATCTGTACTATTTAAAGCCCCTGCTAGCGATACGTTTTATGCAAAAACGCTTATCGTGTGAAAATCGCTGAATCCCTCAAAAAAGTAAAGTGCTGTGCTTTGTAGTTAGGCTTATGATACTTCCTCTTGGGGACGGGGTGACCATTGTAGGTAGGGAGTAAAAGCATCTCAAGCATTTATTGAGTGCCTACTGTATGCTGAGTACTTTAATTCAGGTTTATGTCTAATCCTCTCAATACTCTGTGAGGTAGTTGAGATTATTCAGATGTTATGGGAGCTGACCCTTGAATTCAGAGAGGTTAGGTAACTTGCCCAAGGTCACACAGCTGTCAAGTAGAGCCAGGATTTGAATCTAGGACCTCTGACTCCAAGGTCCCTGCTCTTTCCAATAAATCTCTGAATAATGTGGAGAGTCACGGACCCAGGGCTTGAAAAATTAAGGTGTCCCTGGTTGTTTGTCTCCCATGAAAGTGGCAGCAGAATTAAGCTGGGCTCCAGCAAGGTGAGCATGCGTTGGAGAGAAGTTCCTGACAGGCAGGGGCAGGAGAACCTGGACTCCCTTCTGGTGATGGATTAAAAACCGTTTTCCCTCAGTTCTGCAGATGGTGATTGTATTTGTTTCCCAGGGCTGCCGTAACAAATGACTACAAACTGGGTGCCTGAACAACAGAAATTTATTCCCTCCCAGTTCTGGAGGCTGGAAGTCCGAAATCAAGGTGTCCTTCCTCACCTCCTCCAGCTTCTGGTGGCTCCAGGGGTCCCTTGGTTTGTGGCCACATCTCTCCGGTCTCTGCCTCCATTGTCACATGGCCATCTTCTCCCTGTGTGTTTTCATGTGGCCTTCTTACGAGGACCCCAGTCATCGAACTTCGGACCACCCTGACCCAGTATGACTTCACCTTACCCAGTTACATCTACAAAGACCCTATTTCCTAATGAGGTTGCATTCTGAGGTTCCGGTGGATGTGTGTTTGGGGGACACTATTCAACCCAGTGCAGTGATGGAGCCCTGGGGACGTGGCTGGGCAGTGCCAGGCTCCACAGAGGAAAGCGTGTCCCTGTCCTTGAGGACCCAGGATGCCACTGGGGATTTCAGGCTAGCCACTCACAACCACACCCAGGCGTGGGGGCTCAGAGAAGTGATCGGGCTCCTGGAGGCTGGATGGAGCGGAGCCTCGAGGGAAAGGTGCCTTCAGGGAGGCTTGGAGTGGGGTGGGCTCCCTTCCAAACTCTCCGGTGGCCTGGCAAGACCCCCGGCTGGTCCCCCAGACAGGTTGTTTGTGCCCTGGGCTCTCTGGTTAGAAGTCGGGATGCACACCTGGTCCTTCCCTGCCCGTAGCACCTCCTGTCGTGCCTCAGCAGCCCGCGGCACCATCCCCGAGCCAGCCGTGAGGTCCCGGCCATCTGCACTGTGGCCGTCTCCTTTGGTCATCTAAAGGATTCCCTCCGGTCAGAGGAGTGTCCATCCTGTCCCTGTCGGTTGGCGGGGACAGCAGTTCCACAGCCCTCATTCGGAACTTGCTTCAGAGCTTAGTGGACGTGAGGGTCGTCACATTCCTTCTCTGGTCTAACCCGTGCGTTCTCGGTGGGCACGGATGACCCCGCAGCGGGTGGCTGGGCTCTTGAGGGTGAAGTGATCTTGGATATCACAGTGGTCTGTGGTCCTCCAGCGCGTGTAAACAGAGAAGCAGAATGTCTGTGGTTTTGACATTTCAAGGGGGAAAGGCTAAAAAGGTTAAAAAGGGGCCGCCCAGTGGCGCAGCGGTTTAGTTGGCACTTTGGCAGCCCGGGGTTCGCGGGTTCGGATCCCAGGCGCCCGCTGTCGCGCTGCCTGTCAGCCATGCTGTGGCGGCGTCCCATATAAAGTGGAGGAAGATGGGCACGGATGTTAGCCCAGGGCCAGTCTTCCTCAGCAAAAAGAGGAGGATTGGCAACAGATGTTAGCTCAGGGCTGGTCTTCCTCACACACACAAAAAAGATTTAAAAATAAAAAAATAAAAAATAAATAAAAAGGCTCCTTAGGGGGACAATAAAGAGAAAAGGCAGAGAAACCCTGGTCTAACCAAATCCCTTTTGCTGCAGCTCAGCCACACCACAATAGCAGTGCGGTCGCCAACCTGGACACTGCTTATTTCCAACCTGGACACTGCTTATTTCACGCAGGCGCTGCTCTTCCGCGCGCTTGACATCCTCCCTCATTCAGTCCTCACACGACTCTGTGAGGGAGGTGCCGTTATCCTCTCTATTTTAGGAGGTGAGAACACCGAGGCACAGAGAGGCTAAGTGACTTGCCCAGGGTCACACAGCTCACAAGAGACAGAGCTTCAGCGCATCTCCTCACATATTTCCGTAAATTGAAGATGAGCCGACTTCTCTCCCCAACAGCATTCCTTGATGATCTGAAGACCAAGGAGAAATATTTCTCCTTCCTTCTGCCGGAGGACTTTTTGAGCAAAAGAAGCATCCATCTTTAAGTCTCTTCTCATTCTTATTAGCAGTCTCATAGGAGGCTACCGTGAGTGGAATTTTGTCCTCCAGAAAGATGTGTTGAAGCCCTAACCCCAGTGCCTGGGAATGTGATCTTATTTGGAAATAGGGTCTTGGCAGAGGTAATCAAATTAAGATGCAGTCATACTGGATCAGGGTGGGCCTAGTCCAATGGCTGGTGTCCCTCCAAGAAGAGGAAATTTGGACACACGGAAAGGTCAAGTGAACGCAGAGGCAGAGATGGGTCAGTGCGTCTACCAGCCAAGGATCACGGCCCCCACCAGAAGCTGGGGCAGGCTGTCCCTCAGAGTCTCCAGAAGGAACCAACCCTGCCGACACCTTGATTTCGCACTTCTGGCCTCCAGAACTGTGAGAGAGTACATTTGTGTTGTTTTAAGCCCCCCAGTTTGTGGTTCCTTGTTACAGAAGCCCTGAGAAATGAATACAAAGGCAATGCCATTTTCCATTAGAGTTTTTAGTTTGTTTATTTTTGAGAGGATTGACTGGATGGTGTGTGCACATGTGTGCACATGCATGTGTGCATGTGGAGGGCTCGTGTCCCCTCCTGCCACTTTCTTCCCCCCTCCCCATGTCTGCCTCGCCCCCGCCGCCCTTCCTCTCCTTACAGAAAGCAGAGGTGGGAGGGGAGCGTGGCCTGAGAGGGCAGGCAGCCTCGAAGTGTTACCCCTGTGCCTTCTCTGGTGGGCAGGTCACCAGATCGAAGAGGAGGGCAGGTGGGGTTTACAACCCCGAGAGGAGCCCGGGTTGGAAAAAATCCTCCTGCGTATAATTCTCATTATGTGCAGCAGTAAAGACCCGGTTCTTGTAAAGGGATCAGCAGAGCTTAAATGGGGCCTGCAAAGCCAGAGGATGAGGTGAGAATCAAAGGAGATGGAATTAGTGCATTCAAAAAAGCAAGCAGCTTCCTGGAGAAAGGCCCCCGGGTCTTGCTTGCGCTGAGACCCATTTGCCAGCAGAGAGGGAGCTGTCTCAGAAGAAGTTCTTGCAATGAGATAAATACTGCATATGATGTCTAATAAACTTCTCTGAGAGCTGAGTAGTAATCAACACACAGAAATAAATTCTCCCAAAATAAAGGCAGCACGAGTATTGATGGGGGGTGGAGGGCCATGATGTTTGTGGCAGTAAACTTGTTTAAGATCCTGGGAAGAATTCATTCTCGGGAGCCCAGCAATAATTTACTAGAGGTTTAATAGTTGCCAAGTCCCCAGGCTGCTTTGGGTGGAATTTATTTTGGCACAATACAGCTCCTCCGGGAGGAAATAGAGGAAGAGACTGTGCCGAGGGGGCTGGCTGTGCCCAGGAAAAGGGCTTCCTTCACCTCGGGGTCCCTGGACAGATCCTGTCCAGGCTCTTGCATGGGATTCCTCTGCCTTCTTCAGCCTCAGGCTGCCCTTCGACACATGTGCAGACATGCCTGGCACATGCAGATGTGAGCACACAAGCAGACATGCCCAGCACATGTAGGTGGGGGCACACGTGCAGACACGCCTGGCACATGCGGGTATGGGCTTTCCCATGTGGTGTAACGTGTGTGCGGTGGACGGTTAGGGAGCCCTTCCAGCCCAGCCTGGGGCGGCGGACGGCTCATTTCCCGGCCTGGCCTTACCCATCACAGCATTTTGGTTCGTTGCAGGGTGGCATTGGGGTACTGGGAGCACCGCGGTCCTGCTGCTTTTGCTCGCCAGCTGAGCAGGCCCCGCTGGCTCACCCCGGCTTCTCCCACTTAGGTTTCCCCCTGGCGCCGGCCTCATGGAGCGGATCCAGGCCATCGCCCAGAACGTCTCGGACATCGCCGTGAAGGTGGACCAGATCCTGCGCCACAGCCTGCTCCTGCACAGCAAGGGTGGGGGCCGGGGGGCACCCCTCTTCCCTCAGGAGGCCTGTGTACTGAGTGGGACGTCTGGGATGGGCCGACTTCTCCCCACAGCAGCTCCCCTGGCTCCTCAGGGCCCTGCTTCAGGCTCTGAGTGGGGTGACTGGGGGTTCACCCCACGCCGACCCGGCATGAGGGTGCTGACGACAGCAGAGGTCCCTGGAGACCTGGGTGGCCCCCTCTATTCCTCTTGATGTGGGGAGCAGCAGGCTGGGGGCTGCAGGCCCCACCTCTGCTCCCCTCAAAAAGTTGGGGGCACATTTTGGTGGGCGCATGAGGTCTGCCCATCCAGGCAGCTGGTTCGTAGCCGCTCAAGCCAGCTCCTCACTGGTTCTGAACCGTCTACGGAGGGTGGGTGCGGTGGCGGGGGGGCCACCCAGGCCTGGGGACCCCTTGGTGGTGGCCTTTCAGGTGAGAAAATGCAGGCAGAGGACAGGGTGTGCTCCTGCCCTACCCCCTCCCACCCCAGCCCAGCCCACTCCTCACGCTCTCTCCACCGGCCCCTCCCTGGACCCGGGTCCTCAGCAAGTTGACCTTCTCCTTCTGCAGTGTCTGAAGGCCGGCGGGACCAGTGTGAGGCACCCAGCGACCCCAAGTTCCCAGACTGCTCAGGGAAGGTGGAGGTGAGGCCTGAAGCTGAGGGTGGGGGTGGGGGTGACCAGGAGGGGTGGGCTCCTCCTCAGGGGGCCATGCCCCAGACTGGCTCTGTGATCCCACTCCTGGCAGGGATATCCAGTAGCGAGGTTCTCTCTGCCCAGCCCAGACCCTGACCCTGGCACTGAGGCCAACCTCAGGGAAACAGCCTCTCTGCTTGGGCCATCTGTCTGGCCCTCCAACCCAGATTCCCCGGGATGAGTCATGTGTTAGGGTTTTCAGTACTTTCTTACAGCAAATGAACTACTAAATATATGTGTGCCACCACCAGCAGCCTGATTCCCGACAAATTCAGAAAAGGAGTGGACTCAGTCTCCCCATCCTCCTGGCCCAGCCAACCAGCTGGACGGAGAGAGCCCCTCCAGCCCCACCTCTGGCTGCATGAAGTCTGTCTACCCAGGGAGCCAGGCCACAGACTTAGTAAAGGCCAGCTCCTCACTGGTTCTGAACTCTCCAGGAGGGTGGGGCAGTGGCACTGCAGACCCCTCCCTCGGTGACCACATGGGATCACTGTGTGTGGGGCCTGCCCTGGTCCCAGCCCTCGCACCCTCAGATGCTACTCCCCGACCTTGGCCTCAGCTGAATCCTGTTCTCAGTAGCATGGGTGGGGAACAGAGGGAGAGGGAGACCAGCCAGGCCCCGTGCTGCTGCACCTCCCGCTGTTTGCCCCAGAGCTGTGCCTGCCTGTGCCCTGACCTGGCCTTATTCTCCTCGAGTCCTCCTCTTTCCAGGCCTGGGAGGTGGTGGTCCTGCCCTGCCTTTCCTGAGGTATTGGGGCCCTGGTCCAGTCTCTCTTCTCTGCTTCTGGCCCTTGCTGCCTCTTTAGGGTGGGCCCCAGAAGCCCTGCCCTGAAGGACTGTGGGTTCCCCAGGAGCATGCATGCAGGGGGCCTGTTGAGGGTGTGGGTGGGTTGGCCCCAGCTCCCTGACCCAGGCTGGCCCTCTCCACAGTGGATGCGTGCCCGCTGGACCTCTGACCCATGCTACGCCTTCTTTGGGGTGGACGGCACCGAGTGCTCCTTCCTCATCTACCTCAGTGAGGTCGAGTGGTTCTGTCCCCCGCTGCCCTGGAGGAACCAGACGGCCACCCAGACAGCCCCCAAGCCCCTCCCTAAAGTCCAGGTAGGCCCAGGAGGCAGGTGGGCCAGTGAGGGGCTGGTGATGGGTCAGCTGGCCTCCCCAGGTGGGACATCCTTGGGGCACAGCAGGAGGAACCCTTCGCTCCCCAGTAAAATGAGGCAGGTCCCAGCCTGCCAGCCTGATGGTGCCCGTCCCACCTTCTGGGGATGCTGTAAAGCTGGGCCTACCTGAGGGGGAGACTGGGGCCCTGGAGTCACTGCTTTAATGGACTAAAATAATAGTAATAATAGCTGTCACTTATGAAGGCTTTCTGTGTGCCAGATGCTTTATGTACTTAAATCTCCCAGCAGTCCTTACACAATTATATTTGTCAGGCGATGAGTCTGAGGTCTAGAGAGTTGAGTTAACTTGTTCAGGGCATATGGTTATTCCGGCTCCACAGAAGGTGGCCTGGCCTCCCTGCCGTCCCTGTCCTGGCTCTGACCACCACCCTCACTGCCTCCTTGTTGCGGCTGGGATCCCTGGGAACTGTCATAGCCGATCACCTCTGGAAGGGCTCGGGACAGGAGGCTGATTGGAGCTGGGCTGGGACAGACCACCTTGGCTGGGGGGTGAGAGCAGGGCTCCCCAACTGTGGGAGCTGGTGGGCCTCTCAGAAAGGGCGGAGAAACTAGAGCAGGCCCCAGCCTGCTGGGGAGGGTGCCAGCCGCTGTCCCCAGGGCAGCAGGTGACTGTGGTGGCACGGCTGCTGGTCTGAGGTTTTGAGCCCTGAAGTCTGGACTCCCCTCCAGGCAGTTTTCCGGAGCAACCTGTCCCATCTCCTGGAGCTGATGGGCAGTGGGAAGGAATCGCTAATCTTCATGAAGAAACGGACCAAGCGGCTCACGGCCCAGTGGGTGGTGGCCGCCCAGCGCCTAGCACAGAAGCTGGGGGGTGTCCAGAGGGACCAGAAGCAGGTACCTTACTTACCCTCTCTGTGCATTCGGGGAACTAGCTCAGGGCCCCAGGCTTCCAGATGGGCACCGGGTCTGTCCTTGGAAAAGTTTTATTGAATTTGCTTGAATTTGAACCAGGGTCGGGGGAGGCAGAATCAGGATAGGTGCATGTGGTGGTCCCTGGCCCTTTTCAGGTTTGGGGCGGAATGACAAGCCCTCTCCCCCTCGTTAGGGGGTCCTATATTCTGTAGACGTTTGTTCTTGTCAAGCAGAAAAGTCATGGCATTTGCCTGGAATGTTGGGAATAATGTGGCCTGTTTTGAGGAGATTCATTTGTTTGTCCGTCCATCCGTCCGTCCATCTGTCTACCCATCCATCTATCCCGTACTGACCTGACTCTCACATCACCTGTTTATTTCTTTCAGAGCCCCTATCATTTCATGAGATTGTCTCTTGTCTGTTTACTGTTGTCCTCCTCTTCCATCTGGAACGTAAGCACCGTAAGGGCAGGATGTGACTGTCTTGTTCACCTGTATCCCCAGTGCCCAGTGCGGTCACTCTGCCTCTTGGTCCCCCCGCTGTGCTCTGATGCCAGAAATCTCCTGCCCGTCCACAGCCTGGAGACAGCGTCTGCCGCTGGCCGGGTCTTCCTGGGGTGGCAGGCCAAGTGCCACTGCTCCTCCACGCTGACCCTCTGTGTGCCCCCAGATCCTCGTCCACATTGGCTTCCTGACGGAGGAGTCTGGGGACGTGTTCAGCCCGAGGGTGCTGAAGGGCGGGCCTCTGGGGGAGATGGTGCAATGGGCAGACATCCTGGCCGCTCTCTATGTCCTGGGCCACGGCCTGCGGATCACAGTGTCCCTGAAGGAGCTGCAGAGGTGAGTGCCGGGGGAGGGGAGGGAGGAGGGGAACCCGTCTCTGAGGAGCCTCTGCTCCACCTGCAGGTCCCTGGGAAGCTTCCTGGTGACCTGTCGGATAATGACATTCCTAGTTTCCTCCTCCATCTGCTCAGTCTGCCTCCCACCCCTCCTCCTCCACACTGATGCCTGGTCATGTTTGGGATGCACCGAGGAAGTGAATTTGCATGGTGCTGTTCAAACAGGGTCCCATTCTCCACCTCGGGGCCAGTGGGGGCCCTGGTGTTTGCTCTCAGGGGCTGACAAATATTGGCTGGTGGAACTGAGCCACATCACACAGATGGGGTCCCCTCTGCCTGCCGTCCTGGTGGGCTTGGTGCAGGCTCGGGGTTTCATTTCTGGAACTGAGCTCCTTCCTGGGCCTATTCTGGGGGCTAGGAGCCGGTAAGACCTGGAAGGTGGTGCAGTGGCTGGTGATGCCTTCCCCTTCCCCAGTGCTTGCCTTTCCAGGGTCCCCTGATGGAGGTGGGACACTGGTGGTTAGAGGGAGGTAGGATTGTGTGTGTGTGTGCTAGTATGGTTAGGTTTGTTTTAACTACTATATCTGTGGGATGTAGAAGTACATACGCTTTTTCTTCTTTTATTTGTTAATATTTATTATATGATATTTGGTACATACAAAAATATATGTAACATATGTTATGAGAGTGATCTTCCGTGATTCCACTGTCCAACCTGAGAATGAGAACATGACCAGGACTCTTGTGTCACCTGGGTGCCCTTTCTCTCACCCATCCCTCTGCCTCCTTGCTGGAGGAAACCTATAACTTGGATTTGTTTTTATCACTCCTTTGCTTTTTTTAAAAAAATTAGTTTTCCCCATATTCCTGTCTCCATAAACAAGATATGGTTTAGTTTTATTTTGTTTTGCTTTTAAGCTTTGTAAAAATGGCATCTGTTGTGGGTAGTGTCCAAGACTTACTTTCTTCACCCGTTAGTATGTTTCAAAGATTCATCCATGTTGTTGCATGCATCTCTCTTTCATTCATTTTCACTGCTGTATAATATTCCATTGTGTGGATGTACCACAATTATTTATCAGTTTTTCCTGTGTGGATATTTTTTTCTGTTTTTACAACTTATTATTTATTTTTATTTTTTGAGGAAGACCAGCCCTGAGCTAACATTGTTGCTAATCTTCCTCTTTTTTTGCTGAGGAAGACTGGCCCTGGGCTAACATCCGTGCCCATCTTCCTCTACTTTATATGGGATGCCGCCACAGCATGGCTGACAAGCAGTGCGTCGGCAGGTGCCCGGGATCCGAACCGGTGAATCTTGGGCTTCCAAGCGCGAACTAAACCGCTGCGCCACTGGGCCGTCCCCTGTTTTTACAAGTTATTTTGGACAATGCCATAGTGGACATTCTTGTACATGTCATCTGGTGTACCCATGTCAGAGTCTATCTTGGGTATAAATTTAGGTGCACAACTGCTGGGACTTAGTGCGTGTGAAGATTCACCTTTACGAGATAATGCCAATTGTTTTCCTAAGTGATTGCACTGATTCACTCCTGCCATGGGTAGGTTCCCAGGGGGCCACATTCTCCCCCACACCTAGTGTTGTCAGGCTCACTAATTGAGGGTGTGAAGTGGATCCTGGTATCTTGTGGTTTTAACGTGCATTTCCCCAACAACTAATGTGGCCGAGCATACGTTCGTCTCCGTCTTTCCTCTCAGTGAAATACCTGATCATGTCATTTGCCCACTTTTCTGCTGGATGGTTTATCTTTTCCCTGTTGAGTTGTTGGAGTTCTTTATATATTATGGGTATAAATCCTGTGTGGGTTATATGTGTTTAAAGATCTTCTGATTTGTGGCTTGTCTTTGTAATTCTGTATGTCTTTTTTTGAGGAGCAGAAGGTCTTAATTTTAATGTAATCAAAGTCATCAATCTTTTTCTTTCTGGTTAGGGATTTTGTGCTTGGTGGATTTCTATTCCTCCTTTTCACTGGCATCTGGCCGAGACTATTCTAACTTTGCCCTAGGGCATAACTAAGGAAGGCCCCCCAGTTGTTTGCCTGCGAATTGACTTTTCATCAGCCCATTAACTTACTCTTAGGTGGTTTTCAAGCTAAAATGTGATCCTGTCCAGAGCCCGCCCCATCTTGTCTGTGGGTTCTGGATGTCTCTTTCTTTCTGATCCACACAAATGCTGATGCTCTGTAGCACAGGAGTGTTGGAGAGAGGAGGATGCTGATGGGGACAGAGCCATCAACAGTCTCAGGTCACTTAGGTTTGGGGCAGCTACTCAACCTCTGCAGTCTTTCCCTGTGACTTGGAATCTGCCAGTAACTCAGGTAGAATTTCCCATGACCTCAGCCAGAGGGAGGTAGCAGGACCAGCCTTACTGAGCAGGGGGAGAAGGAGGCTGAGACTGGGTTGTGCTGTGAGGCCACTAAACGACCTAGTGGTTTGAACAGTTTATCCCCGTGGCTTGAAATTCCCACCGCTGGAGTCATTGTTGGGTTGATGTGCTCGTCTGCAGCGGCCTGGTAAAGATGAATAGTGTCTTCAGAGAGAACAGCACATGTAAGTGAAAGGTGAAACACGGTCCACTCTGAAGGGGAAGAGGTGACAGGGACTAATGAGGGGGCTGCACGGTTGTGGCAGCATTGGGAAGCACAGTCCCAGCTGGGGGCGGCGGGTTCTGGGGGAGGAGGTGCCACCTTGAAGTAGAGCCTGCGCCCCACCCCACTGGCTGAGTAAGGACCTGGGCTGGGAGCTGTCCCCGAGAGACGGTGCTGAACCTGCAGACTGGCCACCCAGTGCTGGGAGAGGGCGTCTCAAACTCTGGCTCTCATCCCTCTGGCATTTTGTCAGATCCAGCTGTTTGAGTCATGCAGACCACTTCAGAGCCGGGTGTGCCCTCTCGCCGCCCGCCAGCACACACTGCGGCTCACCACGCTGTGCCACCTCCGGCTCCCTCCGCACAGAGAGCTCAGGACATGCATCAACACTGTCTGTGGAGCAGAACACTGCAGAGGCAGCTAATGTTTGCAAATAATGAAAAGAGGCATCTTCACCTGGCCTCACAGCTTCCTACAGGAAAGTCAGATGGGGCGGGGGTGAGGAGGAGAAGGAGAAAAGGGACCTGATGTGTGGGAAGCCAAAGAAGTCTTGGGCAACTTGTGGATGGCATAGCCAGTGGCTGTGGGTAGTCACGGGCCAGACCTGCCTCCGGCAGAGCAGCAAGCATGGGTCTGGGGGCCCTTATCTCCTAGGTCACTAGAGACCCCAAGATGCAGTGGGAAGAACTCTGGGGGTGGGGGCTGTCCGGGGACCTCCTCCCAGGCTCTGCCACACACAAAATCCGCTGAAAGTGTGGAGCACCTTTATAACAGCATCACTGACACCTTGCCCAGCCTCAAAGTTAGATGAATTCACGTTTATGAAACAGCACTCAGCTTGATTCCTCCCTTCTGACTGTGCTTCTGGGGCCAGAGCGGTGAAAACTTCCTTCCTTTATTGCTCCCTCGGGGAATGGGAAGGCTTCTTCCATGCATTTGTGACAGCCCAACCCCATACTTAGAAAATCATCCTTCCAGAGACAGCTGGAATTTGACAAGTCTCCTTGAGAGGCGGAAATTTAACTCAGTTATTCTGCTTCTCAGCCCATGCTGGGGTATCTCTCTCTCTCAATCTTTACCCTGATCCCTCCCTGCCCCGAGCACTTCCTCCTCCTCTGGCCACTCATTGGGTCTGGCGCTGAGCCTGTGGTGAGGGAGGCTGCCTTCGCCCACCTCAGGGCCAGAGCAGTGAAGATGAGGGTCACTGCACTGCGGAGGCCCTGGTGAAAAGTACCAAGATCTGAAATACCCCCCTGTGCACACACACACACACACACACACATTTACACACCCCATAGAAAATCCAAATCCTCCCGCTAACATGTCACTTCCTGCCAGGCTCGTGCCGATCTGAAATTCCCAGAAGTGGGGGCTCCAGGGAGAGGTTGCTGCATCTCCTGTTTACAGTTCATTAAATGGGCGGGCCCAAGGCTGTGTCCAGTGGCTCTGCCTCGGTCCCCTGCAGGGTGTAGGTGCAAGCAAACGCTCTCACTCAGACAGGGCAGAGTTGTGTAAACAGCCTGGACACCTCAGGGAACAGCCTCGGGAAGGTTCTCTCTAAATCTGTTACCAGATACAATTTTAAAACAACTAAAAGAATAAAAATAAAAAAGAAAATCAACTTCCCCAGGAGACATAATACAGTTATGTCTACAAAATTAACAGCATCAGCTGTAGCTGGAATATGTTTCAGGTGGGGATTCTTAACACTGGCTGCAGCAGAACCGCCTCAGAAATGTGCCGACATTTGGGCCCCACTCTGGGCATCTCTGATTTAATTGGTCTGAGTGGGGGCCAAGTATCAAGTTTTCAAAGCTTCGGGTGATCGAATGTGCAGCGAGGGTTGAGAAGTGGAAAAGTTGAGGCTGTGGCTTTTCTAAACCTCACCCCCGCCCCCTCCCCCACAGTCCAGGTGGGGGCAGCTGTGGCGTTGGGACATTGTAGAACGTGGGAACTGGCCTTCATGGCTGGTTCAGAAGTGCTGCCCTCTGTGTCCCCAGCGCAGGTCCTGACGGCAAAATTAGGACCTGGGATGGGGGATCAGGGCCCTAGACGATTTGTAGAAAGAGTGTTCGGATTCCTCCCGAGCCCACGTTTGCACGCCTGAAAGCACCCACAATACCCTTGGTTGCAGGGGTGGGGGCCGAGTGGAGGGGGTGGGCCAAGGAGGCACCCTTGGAGGTGGCCCAGACAGTGGGGCCTCTCATGCCTCGGCGGGGGCATCAGGTGGGAACCTGCTGACCTGGAGTGTGCTTTGAGCCACGCCATTTCTTGATGTACTTTTTTTCTGTGACAGATTAGCCCGGGGCTGCGAGCTCCTCAAGCTCATTGTCTGCCGGGACCACTCTGATGCTACGGAAATGCAGCCTTTCCTGGCAGCGGAGACGTAAATGCAGATGTGTATCAGTTTGCTAGAGCTGCTGTAACAGTACCCCAGGCTGGGCGGCTTAAACAACAGAACTTTCTCGCCTCACAGTTCTGGAGGCCGGAAGTCAGAGGTCAGGGGTTGGCAGAGTTGGTTCCTTCTGGGGCTGCGAGGAGAATCTGTCTCAGGCCTCTTCCCTGGCTTCTGGTGTTTTGTGGGTGATCTTTGGCTTGGAGAAGCATCACCCCGATCTCTGCCTTCATCTTCACATGGCCTTCTCTCTGTGTACATGTCTGTGCCCGAATTTCCCCTTTTTATAAGGGTGCTGGTCATACTGGATTAGGGCCCACCCTAATGACTTCATTTCAACTTGATTCCCCATATAAAGACCCTATCTCCAAATAAGGTCACATTCCGAGTTACAGGGGGTTGAGACTCCAAATGAGTTTTGGGGGGACACAATGGAACCCATAATAAGATGGTGACTGCTGGAGCCTGGAAAGGGGTCGTGGGCAGAGATGCCACTGAACACACGCATGGTGTTGCCGTGCGTTCTGCAGGAGGAGGCAGGACCATCCAGGGGCCTCGCCTCCCAGCCATGGGGAGCCATTCCATGCCAGTGGCACCAGGTTAATTTGAAAATAGGTCAACAAGATGTGAAGGTAATCGGAAATCTGAGAGTTGCGGCCTGGCTTCTGCAGCAGAAACGTCCCCCTGGGCTGGCGACATGACCTGTGTGGGGAAGGCAGCAGGACAAAGACGCTGCTTGTACATTTGTTGTACTTTATTCACAGATGTTCATGGCAGATGTCTTGGCCACTGACTGAGCAACAAGGCTGGACGGATGAGCCACTTTTCTCTGCTCCTCGTGTCTGGGTGTTTTAATTAACCGGCTCACTAGAGTGATGTCTGGGGCAATGCACAGAATCCACATCTGCCTTTGCTGCTGCAAGATGTTTCTGGGCTAAGAGAGGTGGCATGCAGAAACAACGCACTCTGTGATAAGCCTTCAGTGAGGTGATGTCAGATGTCCCTGCCCGTGCCCGGCACATGCGTGGCATGGGAAGCAGAGGCAAAGCCAGAGTCCCCGTCAGCTGCACCCCGAGCCATCCTCATGAATGCCCGCATCCACAGTGGGCATTTTAAAGTTAAGTCTTTCCCTTCCCGCCTGCCCAGAATTGGCTGTGCTCATCAATTTTATCTGCGTAATTTCAAGCATCATTAATAGTACATGGCATGAGGAAAAATTACTGAGCTCTTCCTCCATCCATGAGTGAAATTGGGTTTAGTAGAAAATTAGTTGACTTAACTGGCAAATGATGAAAGCTGAGAGGAGAATGTTTAAGGAGGACGAGAAGGGAGACTCTTGGCTGTCAGGCACGCGGCCCCGGCGGAAACCTGCCTTTTTGCTTGTTCAACTTTGTTCAAGGGAAATACCAGGGAGGGTCCCGGAGAATGACGAGGGCAAAGGGCCACATCCTGTTCCTCGGGTTCAGCCCAGCTTGACCAAGCTGCATCCAGCTAAACCCTCAGGAGCCAGCTGCGCAGGCCTCAGGGTTTGAACCCGTTCAGATCTGGCCGTGACTGACTCCAACTGGCCTGGACCAGGCTGAACTAGCCAGCTCAAAGCAGCCACTGGGTGGATGGTGCTGCCATTCTCTGATGGGGAAAGAGAAAAGCATTAGGTTTGGGGGGCACTTCAGGAAGACCTTAAATTTGGGTTCAGACACATTGAATTAGAAGTTCCCACGTGGAGGCAGCTGAGTGATGGGCCCAGGGCTCAGAATGGAGACAGCATCTTGGCAGCTGATGGTAACTGAACACAGTGTGAATGAAATTGCCAAATGGTAGGAAAAAAGGCCTGAGAGCAAAGTCTTAAGAAACAGCAACATTTACAGGCTTCTTAGAGGAAGAGGTGCTGGCAGAGGAGGCTGAGAATGGCCACGAGGGTGTGGAGTCATGGGCACCAAGGAGAACATGCTTCTAGAAGGAGGGTGTGGCCAATGATGTCAAATGCTCATAAAAAGTAGGGAGACTGAGAAATGTCCAACGAATTTAGCCACATGGAGGTCATTGTTGACCCTGGAAAGAATCATTTTGATTGAGTTGTGGGGTCAAAAGTCAGAAGTTTGTGGGTTGCAGAATGAGGGGGCTGGTGAGGAAACCAACAGAGAGTTAGGTGCTTCTTCAAGGAGCTTGGGTGTGAGGAGGAGGAGAGAGAAAGAGGACAGGAGTCGGGGGACAGTAGAACCATGGGAAGATGTATGAGTTTCCTGGGGCTGCGGAAACAAAGTACCACAAACTGGGCTGCTTAAACAACAGATATTTATTGTCTCACAGTTCTGGAGTCTGGAAGTCCAAAATCAAGGTGTTGGCAGGGTTGGTTCCTTCTGAGGCTGTGAGGGGGAATCTTTCCATGCTCTCTCCTAGATTCTAGTAGCCTCAGGCATTCCTTGGCTTATAGATGGCCATCTTCTCCTGGTATCTTCCCATCCTCTTCCCTCTGTCTCTGTGTCCAAATTTCCCCTTCTCATAAGGACACCATCATATTGGATTAGAGCCCACTCCAGTGACTTCATCTTAACTTGATCATCTGCAAAGACCCTATTTCCAAATAAAGTCCCATTCACAGGTACTGGGGGATAGGACCTCAGCATCTTTTGGAGGGATGCAATTCAACCCATAACAGAAAGTGTGCTTGTGTATTTTTCAAGATGGGAGAGTTGTAAGGTGCAGAGGAGCCAGCAAAGGGAGCAGTTGAAGATACAGGCAGGAGATAGCGTCGTGCATGGTGGCCCAAGAGGACGGCCCCAGGAGGAAGAGGAAGAGAACAGGATGTGGTGGGGGTGCTGACCGTGCTACAGGGTTGGGGGCAGGGGATTGGGGCATTGACATCCGATGGTTTTTATCTTACCTTTGACGTGGGAGGGAGGAGCATCTGCTGGGAGTGAGGAGGAGGGGGTGGGAGATGTGAGGAGAGTGGACAAGAGTGAAGCACACCCCAAAGGCTTTTGTAGTGTGATATCCTTTAAAAAAAAGATTTGAGGGCCGCCCAGTGGCGCAGTGGTTTAGTTCGAGCTTTGGCAGCCCGGGGTTTGCGGTTTCGGATCCCGGGCGCCTGCCGACACACTGCCTGTCAGCCCTGCTGTGGCAGCATCCCATATAAAGTGGAGGAAGATGGGCACGGATGTTAGCCCAGGGCCAGTCTTCCTCAGCAAAAAGGGGAGGTTCGGCAGTGGATGTTAGCTCAGGGCTGGTCTTCCTCACAAAAAAATATATATATATATTTGAACCAAATATGGAAAGCAATGTTAAGACTTGACAAGGCCAGGAAGTGAGAGCACAGGTATTGATTATATCATTATGTTATTTTCTATAATTTTCTGGATGCTTGAAATACTTTATAATATATAAAGTACATAGATCAGGGTGAGAGAAGGGAGGGCCGCATCTAGTGTCTGCTTGGCCCTTGGCAGACTCTTGAATAGAGGCTCCCCACCCCCATTCCAAGAGGCAGCATGAGAGGCAAACGATTAATTTACACTAAAACACTCCATCCCCCGACCTTCTCCTTTGTCCTGCTCCTTCCTTGGGCTCTAAGAGACATCTTAATCTCCTGCGTAGCGGGATCCCGTTCAGCACCGCCGAACGCCGTGAAAGGTCGGGCTCTTCTGCTGCTGGGGGCCCAGAGCTGTGCTGGTCCCGGCCCTTCGTCGTTCCTCAGGACCCAGAAGGGACGATTCCGTGCAAGGCCACCCCGGACCTCCCACTCCATGCTGCACTGAGCCTCAGGGAGCGGGAGTCTGTTTCTTGCAAATCAAGGCCCGTGACTGAGTCTTGACATTGGCCAATAAACGCAACCTCTGGGAAAGTCGCCTTTCCCAGCTCTGGCCTGGTCCACGTTGGGGCCGGAGGGCTGCAAAGGAAGAGACATTGAAAGGAAATCGCAGGCTCCCGTGAAAGGTTTATGCAACCCAAGTCAGGTGGGAAGGACTTGGAGGGAGTCGGTTAAGAAATGAGGAGGAGGGCCGGCTTCTGAGGGCTCTTGAAGGAAGGGTAAGGAGGTGGGATTCGTCTGGGGAGGAAGCATCAGTAGGTCTTCAAATCTCGGGGGCCACAGGTTCTTATAGAGGGAGGTGGGTCCAGGGTTTTCTCCCCACCAAGTACAGGGCAAGAGGAGGGCTCGTCAAATGGCAGCTGGAGAGGAGGAAGGCCGACAGCAGGAAGAACTTCCTGGGACTGAGAGTCCCCCCACAGAACGGGTACAAGTCCGCTGCTCCGGCCTCAGAACAGGGGCAGGGCTGGCCTGGGACTTTTCTATTCCTGGTGAAGCTGGCGGAATCATCGGATGGTACAAATAACCCCTAGTGCTCCTTCCAACTTTCCCTGAAACCGTAAAGGGGCTTTGGTGAAAGGGCGGCCTTTTCCTGGGAGCCAGACTGGTCTTTCCTGAGCTGTTCTGAAGTGGGCCCAGGACTCGCCATCCACATCCAGTACTCCAGGGCTGCATCCTTCCTTAACCGACATCTCCCCCAGGGTTTGTTCTGAGGGGTTGAGAGCGGAGTCTTACCCACCTGTGTGACATCCGAGGTCCCTGCACAGGTTCGTTCTCAACGAAGGCTGGTGGAAATGGATAGAACAGAGAAAGCCCCTGGTACCTGAGAGTCACCCGAGGAACTGAGAAACCAACATCCCAGCACCCAGGCCCCACCCAGGCAGCACCCCTGGGGCCAGCCCGGGCATCAGGAGCCATAACATCATCTCGGTGATCCTGACCTGACAAGAACCACCGTCCTCGTACGTTGAAAGCACAGCTTAGATGAGAGAAGCCTCGATTTGATTCGTGCTCAGCATCTACAGGCATTTGTTATATAAATCGGGGCCTGTCGGCAAGGAAGGAGGAGGCAGGGATCAGCCAAAGGGATGTGTTCCCGTTTCTCTTCCTGCAGCAGCAACACTGCAGCTCCCGGGAGCTGGAGGATGAGTTCATGGTTTCACCCAGCTCTCCTGGGAGTGGCGGCCCTATTCTTAGCTGCGTTTGCTTAGTAGGAAGGAACGCTGGGGAAGGAGTGTCAGCTGTGGACAGCAGCCCCCCCCACCCCCACCCCCCCGGTGTGGGGGAGGAGCTGCCCCTGCGTTTGCCTTTCGGAACCCTCTGGCCCATGCAGCTGGAATGTGCTCCCATCTGCTTTTGCTTTGAATTCCCTTTTCCTCTGGGCCCTGACCCCGCTGGGGCCTGGCAGTTCTCCCTGGCTGTGGTCGGGACATCTACCTTTTCAGGAGACGGGAGCCGAGGGTGGGCCCTTCATGATGGCATCAAAGGCTGCTTCTGTTGGGCACTGGAAGACCAGCCCATCCTGGGCAAGAGAAGAAAATGCTGCAGGAGAATAGAATCCCTTCCCTGCTAGTGATCCTGACCTCCCTTCCTGAAGCAGCTCATTCGCTGCCCAGGTAGCTCTCTGAGTCCCTTCTTCATGCCCCCTGTGCCCTGGGGAAGAGCAGTGGCCTGCTCCAGTAATGGGCCACAGGACGGGGTTGGGGGCAGTGCCATGGTGCTCAGGCGATGGGCAGGGATGGGGTCAGAAGGTAACAGGCTCCCGGGGAGACAGAAGTGTCCTGGGCTGCCCCAGCCCGTGTGCTCCCAGTAACGGGATGGATCTAGGGAGGCTGGAGTCCCTGGGAGCACTTTCCACCTGGAGCCAAAGATCTTTGAGGACTTTGTGAGAATTCTTTTTAATTGGGGCCTTCCCACACAGAGGAGAGAGGGAGAGAGAATAGTTTGTTCCAGAGTTTGAGCACTATGGAGAGATTATTTCCAGCCACAGACCAAAGGCACAGGGAGAAATAAAGTCAGAGAATTTTCGGCTGGGAAGGGACCGTGGAGATCCGTCCGAGCATCAGGTTTTCAGAGTGGCGGTGGACGCCAGGACAGTTCTGCATGTGCACACGGCCATCCAGCAAGTTCGAGCTGGAGCTCACAACCAGGAGTGCTTTTCCTTGTGCCAGGATGCAGCATTTTGATTCCCAGCTGAGGGTTTTTTTCCTGTTGAGCATAGATTATTTTTTTCTCCCCGCCTGTCCCATCTAACATCCTACCTTTGATCTATTAACGGAGAGTGACTGAGTCAATCCTTCCCCAGATGTTTGCTGAGCCCCTGTATCAGGGCCAGCTGGGAGTGCAGTGGGGGGGCCCCGGAGAAGGTGGCACGCGGGCGCCTCTGGGAGGCAGAGTGCTGAACATGTCCTGTGGGGCTGGATATGGCCCCCATGAGTGTGGACAGCTTGACTTTTGGCTTTTTCTCCTTAATTGTAGTAAAATATACATAACATAAAATTTACCAACTTAACCACTTTTGGGTGTACAGCCCAGTGGTATCAAGTCCCTTCATGTGGTTGTGCAACCACCACCACCGTCCACCTCTAGAGCTCTTTCATCTTCCCGAGCTGAAACTCTGTCCCCACTAAACACTCACCCTGCCCCTGACAGCTTGGCTTTCCTGGGTGGATTAATTTGGGGTGGGTGCAGAGACCAGACGATAACCAGGTGACCTGTAGAAAAGCTCCACTCCTCTGGGTCACCCCCTCCCTCACCCCTTGCATCTGTATTTAGACTTCCCCTCAGGTGGCCTGGGGACATTCAGAAATGCAATCCAACCACCCAATTTGTCAAGTCCACCTGAACTCCCCCATCCTTCCTAGGCGCTGGGTAAGGCAGTGGACGGGCCGGGATGCAAAGTGGGTGCATCTAAGGTCCCTTCATGCCGAGATGCTGCCTCTCCCCAACTCACTGGTGCGCTGGGGGTGGGGAGCCCCCGCGAGCCCCACCCTCAACACAGCTGAGCTAAGAGTCCGGACAGAAATGAGGAACTTGGCGTTGGAATTACGGAAACACCTGGACGGGGGCCTTGTGAGGAGACAGCATGGAAGGTGGAATTTTACAGCCGAGCCTCCCTGGGCACCTTTGGCCGAAGGCTGCCAGGACACAGCGTTTTCAATTCATGTCACTGCACCAACCAACCACTTAGCATAAAATTGCCCATAAAAGCGAACTTAAATTACAAGTGGTGAAACCACAGCCCCCTCTCCCCGTGGCTGACCCTCTCGGCTCTCCTCGGGCTCAGATTCCTTGTGACAAGAGAAATGAGGGAGCCGCAGACACTGGTCTCCAGTGACGTCGCCTTAAAGTGGGAACCTTTGTTTTCCAGGGCTGGGGAGACCACGTGGGTCCTCCTTAACTCCTCCTGGGAAGGGAACCTCTTCTCTGGGCCCATAGTCTCTCCTCCTCCTGCCTGTTCTTTCAGACTTGCACTGCGGATGGGGCCACTCGTGTCCAGTCTAGACCAGGACGCTACCCACCCTTCGGAGGGGCCAGGAGCTTGGTGACCCTCAGAGACGCCCATCATCCTTGGGCTCCTCCTCTCACCTGCCTTCTCTGCCTAGTGTGCCTTCCTGGACCAAATTTTCAACCTTTAAACCATTTCTTCCTGGAGGGTTCACCTGGTTCCTGGGTTAGTTTATTCGCTCATGAACACAACGATACATATTTGAGCCAGATCCTGCCCTGGCTCTGGGCTTTCAAAGGTGACCCGGCCCCGCCCTCAGGGGCCCCAGTCGTGACGAGGTGACTCAGGAGGGTGCAGAGGGAGGGGCAGAGGGAGCACCGGCTGCTGGGAGAGGGGTTTCTCACTGTGTCTGTGAGTCCAAGGAAGGCTTCCTGGAGGAGCAGGCAAGGTTTGTTGGAATAAGGAAGCGAGAAGTGTTCTGGGAAGTATCGGAACCCGGGGGGCAATGTGACCAGGTTTACATTGTGGAAAGATCTCTCTAGAAAAGAGGCAGGAAGACTGGAGGGAGGCAGAACAGAGAGGAAATTATCTCAAGATTATAGGTGAGAAATGACAGGGCCTTAAGTGTGGGGGGGGGTATTGGGGGGGCAGTTAGAAAGGAGTTGCCAGACCCAGAAATTCAGAAGGTGGGAGTGACGACTAAAAGTAATAATAATTTGTGGGACTTCCACTCACCTGGCCTCACTTATTCCTGCCAGGAACCCTGCGAGGTAGGCATGTTTGTTTATCTTTAGCTGATGAGAAAAATGAAATTCCTAGAGGCTCATGACTCTTCCAAGGTTAGAAACAAAACTGGGACCGGAGTGAATTTCTGCTGGCAGCCCCGGGGCTCCAATTTCAAGGATGAGACTGTGGTCTGACCATCCCCCACTGTGCTGTCTGATGTCCAGCAGGCAGAGGGGGGAAGGAGAGCTTGGCCCGGGGGAGTGTGGACTCTGGAGCCCGACTGCTTGGGTTCCAATCCCAGGTCCACTGCTTCCTGGCTGTGTGATCCCAGCTAAATTACTAAACCTCTCTGTTTCCTAATCTGTGAAGAGGGGAGCAGGATGAGCATGGGTCTGATCTCGTAGGGTTGTTGCCCAGATGAAAGGAGTTGATGAACTAATAGACTGAAAGCGTGTAGAATGAATGGTGCCTGTGTTCACAGTGTTAGCCAGGAAGATGAGGAGGGCTGTACCCGCCCTAGAACATCCATGTGCAGTCATTCTGCCAAGAGACAGCTGTGACTTGCTCATCTGACCTCTCCGGGGCCCGGGTATCTGGCGCTAGGGGTGTGATCAGTGTTGGGGCAACAAAAGGGAGCCCCCGTGACTTTGTTGGCACCACACTTGGCCACAGAGGGAGACCATGTTGCCTGGAAGCCAGCCAGAAAGGCAGTATGGGAGTCGGTCATATTACTGAGCAGGGAGTAGCAACTGGACCCACCTACAGTTTGTATTTGTTAATGAATTTTTCCAGACCCAGTTTCCATGCGGGAGGAGCAGCCACCCCCTTCCTCGTTTCTGCAAGGAATGGACAGAGGAAGCATCGTTCTGTCCTTCTGTTTGTGGTTCTCAGTTGAGAGGAGGGGAGTGGGGAGGGGGACGAGGGAGTGTCCTCTACCTGGTGATTGTGTAGCCTGGGACAAAAAGATGCTTCTTACTGGAGGAGTTTTGGGGTGAGAAAGCCCACACTTGAAAGAAAACAACAGGTATGTCCTACAGACCACGAGGCCAAATCTGCTCGGCACTTAAAACTGCCACCAAATATGTCATGAAGTCTCCAGGCTATGGGAGCTGTTTCCTGTCATGGCTCCAGACCCCTGGCTCTGTGCTCATTCTCCCTTGCTGTCTGGGTATTTCAACAAAAAGCTTGAGAGGTATGCCCTGCCTTAGAAGCCCTGGCTTTCAGAACCCTGTGTGGTGGTCCATTTGGAAAGAAGGGAATCATCGCAGGGGTGGGTGGATGTGGGGGGGCCCTTGGCCATTTTTCAGTTTATAGATAGATTATTCGATTTTTGCATTCCCCTCTCCGCGCTTAGCAGCCAAGGTTGTAACATGGCCAGGGGAGCTGCTCGGGAGGAGCTGAGAGAGGCTGGGGTGCTGGTTGGTGGGGGCAGGCGCAGAGAAAGCCCTCCCCTCCCCCTGCCCCTCTCTGCAGGGCACAGACTGACCTGAGGCTTTGACCCCTGTGGCACACAGCTTCCCCGACCTCACGGCCTGGCGTCAGGTTGCCATAAACCTCGTTGAAAAGGTGCCACGGTGGGCAGTGTGCCCAGGGGACAGGGTACACAGCGCCCCCGCCCCAGCTCCCGACAGTGACAGGCTGAGCGTGAGCAAGGAGTGTGAAGCCGTCCAGGCCGGTACTTCCCCACCTGGCTTGAGTTGTCTCAGGGGGCTGGAGATGTGACCCAGGGAACCGATCACTCGTGGCCCCGTGGCTGCTGATGAGCCAGTGACCTTGTCAAAGCTCCTGACCTGAGTTTGCTCATCCATGGATCCCCGAAGGGACTCATTGGGAGGTCTTGTGGATGCCTTCAGGGGAGGTGGGAAAGGGGGGAATCAGGCCGCTGTGGGGCCCCAGAGAAAGGGGGGCTTCTCTGGGGGGCTGACACCGCTCCCTGCCTGGCTCGGGGACTCAGCACAGACTAAACGCCTCCTCATCCCCTGCAGGAGGGTGTGTGGTCGGGCTAAACAGGGCTGTTGGATGGAGCGCAAGGAGGCCCGGGCAAAGGGGTCTATACCAGCAGCTATGGGTGCCGAGCAGGGGGCTTTGACCCTGTCTCCAGGGAGGTGGACTGAGCAGACGTGCCAATTCTGGAGGAGGCCCCGAGGCCCTGTCCTTCAGGCTTCAGTGAGATGACCCACAGCCTCCGGCACTGGGTCGGCAGACCTGCCCTGTCCCAGATGAAAACCCTCGTGTAAATGACCCAGCAGGCGGGGTCTGCCTGTGAGACCCGGCTGGACGGTCCGTGAGCCAGGAGCCAGTCAGCAGAGCAGGATTATGTCTTCTAAGGGAGGGGGTTTGGGACCCTTCAGCTCTGAACAAACACTGAAGCTGCGCCAAGGGCCACAGAGGGCCTGCATGGCTCTTTGTGAACGTTAGATAAAGGCGCCCCCTCTGGGAGGACACAGCCCTGCAGGGAGCACATTTGTGTGAATTAACACAGTCGCCCCTTCTGCCTGGCAGGTAGCCAAGGCCGGGTGCACGGCCTGGCAAGCTAGTCTGGGCTGGATCTCCGTCCCACTTGCCCCTCGTTGGAGTCTCTTGTGTAGTGAGAAACCTGCACGACTGTACATGGCTGCCCTGTTCACTTCCTTCCCAAGAGTCTGCCAGTACTCGTGTGCCAACCACACTTTCCGTTACAGTAACCCCCCATGTGTATCACCATGTTGGGCTCCGGGTTCCCCACATGCAGGGCCCATTGGGAAGGTGGGTTTCTGCTGCCTGTGGGTCCCTCTTGGGGCTCAGACTCTGAAGGGCTCTTCTCTCAGTAACTTAGGGGTGCCACCAGGCCGGGGGAACTGCCCGCTCACCATGCCCCTGCCTTTCGACCTCGTTTACACTGACTACCACGGCCTGCAGCAGATGAAGCAGCACATGGGACTGTCCTTCAAGAAGTACCGGTGAGATGGCAGGGGAGGGCAGTGACAGCACAGGCAGCACTACCGCCTCCCCCCACCCCCAGCACAGCCCCTCCTCATGCCCTGCCCCCATGTTCTGGCTGCCAGCTGGTCCCCAGGTGGGAGAATGCATTGTCCCTGGTTCTGCAGTGGAGGGAGGGCTCTCCCCGCCTTCTGTCCTCCCCGCTCCCCCACCACCTTCCTTCTCCAACGAGCTCTGCCTCCTGGCTAACTCGGGTGACAATTAATAAACCACAGCGAGTCGCTCCAGTGCCCCTCTGCTGCACGGCAGGCTGAGGGGCAGGGGTCAGAGGTTACCTAGATGGAGGGGGCAGAGGAATTGCATGAAGGAACGGGACAGGTGTCCGGGGCGTGACCTCTGCTGTGTGGGGCTCAGCACCCCCTCCCCTCTCCCTCCTTCCACCCCCACCCTTCTTGGTCTGGAGGAAAGCCAATGCCATCGCTCCCGGCCCCTGCAGCCAGCGGGTACAGGGTTTAATTTAGCACAGAGAGCCCTGCTATTTATTACATTTCCTCCAGTCCCATTGACTATCCCACATGATTTTATTAGGGAAAAAAAAGTGACAGGCAGCGTTATTGCTTTTATTATTAATGCATGTTCTCCGTGCACCCGGTGCCTCCTCCCCCCGCCCCTGCCAGTGCCGACCTCAGCAGTCTGTGGACGACTCGGGGTCACCGGGAAGGATGTTGGTGAGGGAGCTCCTTGTGGGGGGGCGTCTGAGTCTCAGTGGTTTTCCTCAGGTGCCCACTCCTGGGGGTGGGATGGGCGGACCGGGAGGTTCTGGGGCTGCAGCCCATCGAGAGCGGCCTCAGGGTCGGACAGAGCCTCTGCCCAGCTGGGAGGCCCACCTGAAGTGGCCAAACTTGCAGAGGAGACTTCAAGGCACTGGCTTCCCAAAGGAGGGCCCGTGGCAGTGGCTAGTCCCCCCGGATGGGCCGGGCACATCGGTGGTGTCGGGCCCCTGAGCAGAGGGGCTGTGGACTCGCTGCTCCCTGTGCAGGAAATTGCAAATCCTACACATGACCCCTGGGCAGTGGGGAGGGACCCCCCCACTCCAGGCGGTGTCTCCCCTCCTGGGCTCCCTGGAGGCGGTGGTAATAGTTAACAGTTCTGAGTTAGTCCCTGGTTTCGGTGTATCCATATGGCCCTGAGACAGTTGGGCTGTTGTTATCCCCACTTGACAGATGGGGAAGCTCACCCAGAGAGGTTAAGGCACTTGCCTGTGATCACACAGCTAGATAGTCTGAGCCCATGCTCTGACCACACATTGCACTACCCCGACGCACTGCTGGCCGGTTATAACACCCACGGCCGGGCCAGCCCCAGCCCAGGGAGACTCAGGAGGCGGCTGACCCTGGCTCCTGGTGCTCGGGGGGCAGGTGCCGAATCCGGGTCATCGATACCTTTGGGACGGAACCTGCGTACAACCACGAGGAGTACGCCACGCTGCACGGCTACCGAACCAACTGGGGCTACTGGAACCTCAACCCCAAGCAGTTCATGACCATGTTTCGTGAGTGTCCGGGCGGGGGGGGGGGGGGCGGGGCCTCCTCGTGGTTCCTGGGGGGGCACGGTGTGGGGGGACACGGGGGGAGGCAGGGCCTCGTTCCCCTCTCTCTTTCCTTCCTGGGTGGTGCGGGGAGTGGGGCACGCCCAGGCATCTGCGTTCTCCGGGAAAGCCTTGCTCCCTTTCAGCCAATGTGTGAGCCGGAAAGGAGGCCTCTGGTGGTGTTTGGGGAGCAGCCTGGGTGGGGTTCCAGCCCGGCTTGGGAGAAACGTGGCGACCTTCCCAACACCAGGAGGCTGTGGCCTTGGCTCTCGGAGAGCGGCTGAGCACACGATTCCAGAACAAAGAGGGTTCCATGGCCTTCCAGAAAGAGAGACATTCCAGAGCGGACTGGAGAACTTCAGTGGGTGGTGAAGGAGCAGGACGAGCAGGCTTTTCTAAGCAGAGGGGACAGATGTGGTGAAGATGGTTGTGACAAGAACTGGAAGGTTCTGGAAATGCATGTGCTCTGGCAGGCTCTAGCATTGGGGATGATGAGAAGTGAGGCTGTGGGTGGGGCTGGGCCCCTGTGGAAACTCTGATGATGGGCTTCAGGCAAGGAACGCGATCAGAGCTGAGCTTTGGCTATTTTTAATGAAAGCCTCTTCACTGCAGCGTGCCGAACATAATGTAACCTTTCCTTGACAACTCGGGGTCATTCCCTGTCTCTCTGGCGCACAGGCCTACCCTCCGGGGACGGCAGAGGTGTGCAGAGCTGTGTGCCCTCGCTAAGCGGCCCTTCTCCTGTCGCTGTTTGATGTGGCACCTCTTCTCCGTGTTGGGAGGCCGTCGGCTGTCACTTTTCATCGCTGTCAGCGTGTCTGCCTCCAGCAGCGTCCTGCGCGGCTCATTGGCGGCTCTTTGAAGGCTCTGGGTCAGGAGGCCAGGGAGCACTCTCGTTAGGATTGTATCTAAATTAAAAGCAAGAGAGGCTGTGAGCGGGGTCCTGAGGCCCCTGCTGTGAGCGAAGTGTCTGATCTTTATTTAGCCCGTCAAGTTAATGCGTCTTTTGGGTGCTGAGGGTCCTCTTTCGTCTTACTCTCAGGTTCTAGGCTGTATTAGAGGCAGATGTGGTTTCTGAATACATAAGTAATGGCTGATTGGATCCCAGAAGGTTGGGAAGGTTCCTTGGAGCCCAGATGACGAAACTGAGGCCCAGAGAGGTAGAGTGTGCCGTCTGAGGTCACACAGCTCTGTGGGCACCAGATTCCCTCCTCAGGGCCCATTTCAAGGTTGTGTGAGGCTTCTCCAAGAGAAGAGTGACTGTCCTAACAGGTCATCTGATGACATCGTGCCTCCAGGAGAGCGATTGGTGTTGGGGGACCAGGAGCAGATTTCCGTAGGGAAAGGACCGGGGGGGTGGGTGGTGATGCTCCAGGCTGCGGACACAGCATATGTGATGGCAGAGAGGAAACTATGGAGTTGAGAGCCTTGGGTCATTAGCTCACTCAAGGGAAGCAGTGAGGTATGAGGCTGGTAAGAGGGACACGGAGGATCTGGGAGCAGAGGAGGGGGGTCTCTTAGCAAAGCTTCGTGAGTTTACATCGGATTCCGTAATTCAAGATTCACTATAGATTCTTGAGCTAGGGAATGTCATGGAGAAAAAGTTTTTTGAGGCACATTGTTCTGGCAGATTGCAGATGGCAGTGGTGGAGGAGGGGGAAGCGGGGATCGGTTAAGAGACTTCTGCAATAATCTCCACTGAGAAAATGAGGACTTGTCCTGGGGTGGGGTGCACTGGATGTGGAGTTCCAAGCCTGGGAAACTCCTACTCGTCCTCCAAAACCCCAAGTCAAATGTCTCTTTTTTGCTGTCATTTTCATTGATGCCCTCATCTTCTATTCCAGGCAGACTGTATTGCTCTTTCACCTCTATTTTTATAATTCTTAAACTCAATTCTGTAAAAGCATATATCGAAGTGTGTTAGACTCATTTGCTTATACATTGATTTCCCCCGGCTAGACTATGAACCACTCAAAAAGGGGCCACGGACTGATTTATCTTTGTCTCCCTGGAGCCTATCGAGGTCCTCAGAAAATGTTAATTGATTGAATAAATTAGAGAAAGAGAAGGAAAAACAGAGAGGCTTGCCGGTTTAAACGATATACCACGTCCGGGAGGAATTCGTGAGCAGACCCCTCTCCCACCCAGCCAGTCGATTTCCCCAGTGAGCTAACCGGGAGGCCTGGAGGCTGACCACCTCGCGTGCTCCTGCCCCCAGGAGCTCTCTGCTTCATGGTCCCTGTTGTTTTAATTGGTTGCGGTTCTTCCCTGTCCCACGCCCAGGAGTTTAGCTAATTGTGTTCTCAGCCTGTCCCTTCTGTGGAGTTGGTGGAGCGAGGGATCCTTCAGCTCAGAGAATAGGAAGGAGATGGCACTGGGGAGAGAGGCCTGGGTGGCAGCCCCAGCTGGGGGAGACGACAAGGACAGAGGATGGGGCTCGGCAGGCAAACAGGGTCAGGCAGGGTCTGGGCTGCCCTCCTGGGGCCTCTCCCCAGCCTGGGCCGGGCCTCCTGAGACAGGAAAGCTGCCTGTGCCCTGACCATTGCAGAAATAATTCCAGGCCTCCAGGGCCCCTCCTTATGCCTCTGTAGCTCTAGAGGAGAGATGGTTTTGTTCTGAAACCGGCATGCACCCGTCCATACGGTGGTCGGATTTTCAGACCCAAGAATCTGTGAGTCTTCTGGGGCACTTCGACCAAAAACCATCACCTCTTCTAAGATGCACCAGATATTGATTATGGCTTTTTTGTGGGTGTTAAGAGTGGGTAGAGGGGCTGGCCCGGTGGCGTAGTGGTTAAGTTCACGCGCTCCGCTTCTGGCAGCCCGGGTGTCGCAGGTTCGGATCCTGGGTGCAGACCGATACACCGCTTATCAAGCCATGCTGTGGCGGTGTCCCATATAAAGTAGAGGAAGGTGGGCACGGATGTTAGCTCAGGGCCGGTCTTCCTCCCAAAAATAAGAGTGGGTAGAAATACTACATTAAATCTACACATTGGATTAAAGTATAAATCCCAATTTCAGAAATGCTAAAATGTAAAAAATGTGCATCTAAATGAAGAACTAGGGTATTTGGAATCGGGGCTCTTCTGGGAAATCAAGGATGTATCGCTGCTGCCAACCTGCCCTCGCGGCCTCTCCCACCCGGGCCAGGGGAGCAGTTGTCATGGAGTCCTCTGCATGGAGGGAGGGACCTGCTGCCTTGCAGATGGAAGGCCCTTGTGCCTGCGCCCCATCCCCACTGCGACAGACAGAGCCGATCGGGGTGGCCCTTGAGCACGGTGAGGAATTGGGGCACGAGCTAACACGTCCCCTGCCCCTGGTGCAGTGGGCTCTGGGGACGGGTGGGTCAGAATGCAACCTGCTCTTTACAGAGACGTAACCACATGGACAGGCTGCAAAGGGAGGGCACGCAGACCCCAGAGAGGGCTTCTTGGAGGAGGTGACCTGTGACTGGGGCCCCGAAGGCTGAAGAGGATTTTCTCATCCAAGGAGAGGGAGGAGGGCACTCCAGGCAGAGGGACCTGCAGGAGCAGAAGCCTGGAGGTGTGAAAGCGAAGACAGGTCTTCGAGTTCATGAACTGGCGGGCCAGGCCCTCCTAGGTGCTGGGGACACAGACGGGAACAAAACAGAGCTCCTGCCCTCATGGGGCTTACATTCTAACAATGATACATCGACAAATCAATATATAATATTACATCTGCTCAGGGAGGGCCATAACAAAAAATAAAGCAGGGATGGGGGACAGAGAGTGACCAGGGTCAGAGAAGACCTCTCAGCAAAGGCCTGTTTGGAGAGAGGGAGTGCGCCCAGCGGGGTCTGCGTGGGAGAGATGCTCTCAGGGCGGGGGTGGGGCAGATGCTGCAGACTGTGGTGGGGACTTGGGCTCATGGGGCCTCTGCCGGATTTTGTGCAGAGGAGGGATCTGACGGGACCTAAATTTGAAAGGATTGCTCAGGAGAAAAGACCATGCCACGAGAACCTTAGAAGTGGGGGCAGTGGTCACAGTGGCCCAGGACGGAGGTGGTGGTGCGGCGGCCAG
The DNA here is from genome assembly GCA_031878705.1 of Tapirus indicus. Lineage (NCBI taxonomy): Eukaryota > Metazoa > Chordata > Mammalia > Perissodactyla > Tapiridae > Tapirus > Tapirus indicus. The sequence goes on from CM062932.1 coordinate 55,569,845, forward strand.
GGCGGCAGTGGTGGAGGCGATGTGAGACTTGCCGCCTGGGGTGGCGGGCTCTGCTGGCGGGCGCCGGGGAGTGAGAGGAGAGGAGGAGCCGAAGCCGTGGGCCTGAGCAGACTGGGAGGACTGATGAGAGCAGGGTCCTGGCCGGGTCACCCGGGCCCTGTGCCTCCATTTCCTCGTCCGAAAACAAGCAAGGGGACTAGGTGACCTCTCAGGTTTCCTTCTGCTCAAGGCTTTGTGACAGTCTCCGGGAGAGGGAGACGCCCAGGGCCAGGGCATGCTCTCCCCCTCTCCCCACCAGACCCCTTTCCCCATCCCTGCAAACGGGGACCCCTCCCATGGGGCCGGTCCCCGTAGACCTGGGGTGTGTCCTTGGCTGTCTGGTGACCCCCTTCCTGACCCTGTGGTCTGGCTGCAGCTCACACCCCGGACAACTCCTTCATGGGCTTCGTGTCCGAGGAGCTCAACGAGACGGAGAAGCAGCTCGTCGTAGGCGGCAAGGCCAGCAACATGGCCGTGGTGTACGGCAAAGAGGCCAGCATCTGGAAGGTGAGCGCGGCCACCGCCCATGGCCCCCTGGAACTCCCATCTGCCACCCCTAGCGCTGGGCGGTGGAAAACGTCCCCCACCGATGTCAGAAAAGAGGTCCCTGCTGCCATTGGAAATACCCGGGCTGCGGGCTGGTAACTTGTCCCCCTCCCTGCCCCCACAACAAACTCCAGTGTCCTTTATCGGCACTGTGACTTAACCCTCCGCCCTCCCTAGGACAGATCAGTAAACACTCTAAGCCTGGCAGGGGGGTTAGGCTAGACTTGGATTCTGTGGGACGGGAGGCAGCGGAGAAGGCAGGAGAGGGCGGGGGGTTAGCACCCTATCTTCACAGTGGGGTCCCCGGAGAAGCATTGCCTGTGTGGGAGGCTGCCCGCTCACCCGGTCACTGACTGTTCTCTCTCCTCTCTTCTCTGTGCCCCCGGCAACGAGGCAGCTCCAGGTATGGTGACTGTTGACCGCGTGCTCCCTCCGCCTCCCACTCCCCTCCCCTCCGTAGGGTCTCCCCTAGGGGTCTCCCCAGTCGGGCTCTCTGGGGTTCATGGCTCCTGTGGGTGGACCAAGACGGGGAGGAGGGTGATGGGGACAGTGGGGTCCCAGGAGAGCTCTTCCCTCGGGCCCTCTGTGAGGGGAGAGGCAGGCCCAGAGGTCAGGGTCCAGCTTGGCAGAGTGCAGGGGAGCTTCCAGGACGGGTCACTGAGCTAAGGCAGGTGACACAAGGTAAAGGTGAGTAATAAAGCTGCTGATCATGGGAAACATATGGAGCAGCCCCTGTCCCCCATGTCAGGCCTGCTTGTGGCAGGATCGTCTTATTCAATGATTCTCACCCACATCGGTTAGGATTAGGTCCAGCTGTCACAGGAAAGCCCCGAATAATAGTGATTTACACAAGTATATTTTCCTTCCTGTTCTCCAACTCCAGAGGTGTCAATCCGGGGCTGCTGTGGACCTTCTCGGGGTCTGCTCACCGCGTTGACCCCCGGTTTTGTTCCTACCCCCAGTCCTGCCTCGTGGTTCCAGGTGGCCACAAATGTTTCACTCATTGTGTCTTCACTTCAGCCAGCAAGAAGGAGGGAGGGGCAAAGAGGGGCCACGTTTAGGGAGATTTCCTGAATGTTACACACATCTCTTCCCCTTGCTGCCCCTTGGCTAGACCCCGGTCACAGGGCCATGCCCAGTTTCAGGGGACGCTGGGAGCGGCTCTGCCCCAGGCAGCCGTGTGCCCAGCTCAGCTCTGGCCTTCTGTGACTGAGGTCGGAGGAGACAGGAGATATTACGGGGTCATCTTGTGGTCTGGGAGGTAATAGCAATAGCTGATATTCGTTCACCCAGAGCTTACTACGTCCTAGGTGCTCACGTACGTTCTCTCACCTGTCCATCTCCCTGTGAGGTAGGTCCTACATGCTGTCAGGCCCATTTCACAAGTGAGCAAACCCAGGCGCAGGTTAGAGCGACAAGCTAGTAAGTGGCGGAGCTGGGATTCGAACTCACACCTAACTCCAGAGCCAGGACGCTGAACTCCGACTCTAACTGGCCTCCCCAGTCATGACGGCTCGGGTCGTGGCAGAAGCTGTGGTGGCAGGACTAAAGGTCGAAGACCCAGGCTGAGATGTCAGTGTCCCCCGTGGGGTGTGGGGAAGGGACGAGAGGTCATCCTCACGTGATGCCATACGAGCTGGCGGCCACAGAACCCGGGGCGTTGGGCAGCGGGATAGCACAGACTGTGTCTGCTTTACCAGAAAACGCCGTGGGGAAACTGCCCCAAGAGAAGGAGAGGGTATGAAGTCTGGGAAGAGACGGGTTTTGTCTCCAGCCCAGGAGCTTCCACGATGGCCGGGAGCAATGCTGTTCAGCAAGAGACCTCAAAGCAACTGCTTCCAAAAAAAGGCATCTTTGGTCTTTGTGACCGAAGGAAGTCAGAGGTGGCTGGATGAAGACAAGAATGAGAGCAGCACCCTGGGACAAATGCCATCCAGAGTTCAGGGGACCAGGTGGGGGGGCGGGGGGGATGACAGAAGGTCATCACATCCTGTGGGAGCCACAGCCAGGGTCAGCACCAGGGTTTTGGAGGCCTGTCTCACCCTGGGTCCCTGGAGAGCGGAGCTCGGGGCGAAGGCTTAGATGCTGCTCTGTTGCTGGAGTGTGTCGTCCCAGGAAACGGGCGTGAGGGGCGGGAGGGAGCCAGCGTGTCCGGGCACAGGGCAAACCCATCCTTGCTGCCGGAGGAAACGTTCAGACATCAGAAGAGCCGTCTGGGGGAGCCGGGGGGGGCTTCTGAAACTGCAGGCCGCCACCATGGATAAACTGTGAAATCAGCTCAGAGTTCTGGCTTTTTCCTCAGCTTGACTGAGGTATAATTGACAGAGAAAAATTGTATATACTTAGGTGTGCCACAGGATGGGTGATATACTTATATATTGTGAAACGAGTACCACGTTCAAGCCAGTTAACACATCCATCGCCTCACATAGTTATCTTTTTCTTTTTTCTGGTGCGATGAGAACACTTAAGATTTACTCTCAGCAAATTTTGAGTATACAATACAGAATTATTAACTACAGTCACCGTGCTGTACAGTGGATCCCTGAACTTAATCGTCTTATAACTGGAAGTTTGTGCCCTTTGACCAACATCTTCCCCCACGTCCCAGCCCCCAGCCCCTGGCGACCACCATTGTACTCTCTGTTTCTATGAGTTTGATTTTTTTTAGGTTTCACATATTAGTGAGATCGTGCGGTATTTGTCTTTTTCTAACTCAGAGTCTTAATTAGCCTTTTTAAATGAAATGGGATAACATAAAAACAATAGAATAAAAGACTATCAGAGGATTTGATATGTATTAGGAGTAAATACTGTTTTGTGAAACTTTAAATTTACATATATATATGATTAGGTGAAAAAAAGTTGCTTTGCTGAACAGTATATGTAACATAAACCCATTTGTGCATTTTTGTGTGTGTTTTAAAGAAAATGTATATATGCACATAATGCACCAAAGATCTGAGGAAAGTACACAAGAAACTGTTAACAGTCGCTGTTAATAGAGGCTGGGCTAGTGGTGTAGTAGTTAAGTTTGCATTCTCCACTTTGGCGGCCCAGGGTTCACAGGTTCGGATCCTGGGCGTGAACCCATGCACCCACCGCTCATCAAGCCATGCTGTGGCGGCGTCCCATATAAAGTAGAGGAAGATGGACACGGATGTGAGCCCAGGGCCAGTCTTCCTCAGCAAAAAGAAGAGGATTAGCAACGGATGTTAGCTCAGGGCTGGTCTTCTTCACCAAAAATAAAGAAATAAATAATAGCTGTTAGTAATAGCTGCCTCCGGTTGTGGGGTTAGGAAGTTATTCGGGGATTTGGCAACATTTTCTTCACAGTTTTTGTCCTTGATTTGGTTTTTTTTCTTTGAGCATCATTCAATTTTATAATATGTAGTCCTTTTACATTTAGTGTGATTACCGATATATTTGGCTTTGAATCTACCACCTTACTAGTTGATTTCTATTTCTTTCTCTTACCTGTTCTGTGTTCTTTTTCCTCTCATTTCTTACCTTCTTTTACTCTCATATATATTTTTAAATCTACTCCCCAATAGCTGAGTAATTATACTCTCTTATATTCTTTAGTGGCTACTCTAAAGATTATAATGTGCATCCATGGCTTAAAATCTAATGTAGACCAATACTTTTACCTATTTTTTGGATAATAAACCTTAAAATGCTATAACGTCATCCCTTCAACTTATATACTCTCACTGTATTTTAATTCTCTTTATATATGTTACTGTTGTTGGTAATGTCCAGTGGATTCCAACTCCTCGTGACACTGTGCATAGCAGAGCTGACCACTGCCCGGTCTTCTTGCTCCATCCTCTCACCTTCGAGGGCTGTATCAGACGATGCTCCACTGCTACTCACAGGGTTTTCATGGCCAGTTTTTTTGGCAGTGAGTGGCCAAGTCCTTCTTCCAGGTCTGTCTAGTCTGGAAGCTCCACTGAAATCTGTCCACCTGGGTGACCCTGCTGGTATTTGAAATACCAGTGGCAGAGCTTTCAGTGTCACAGCAACATGCAGCCACCACAGTGTGACAACCGACAGACTAGTGATGTGGTTCCCTGACCGGGACAAACCCAGGCTGCAGTGGTGAGGCGCCAAATCTTAACCACTAGACCACCAGGACTGGCTCTGTGGGGTATGTTGTATACCCCACAATATTTCATTATTGTTTCATAGAGTCAGTTTTCATTTACATTTACCCACATTTGTCCTTTTTATTGCCCTGTCTTCCTTCTTACATCTCTGCAGTTCCATTTGGGATCATTATCCTTCTACATAAAGAACAACCTCTGTCTGCTCTACTTCTGATTTTCGAAAACGTCTTAGAGGATACGATTACCATGTACCAAATTCTAGCTTGTCTTCTGGCTCCTGTCATTTCTGTTGAGAAGTCACTGTGGGTCTTATTGTTCCTTTAAAGGTAATTTTCTTTTCTTTGCCTGTTTCAAGACTTCGGTTTGTTTGGTACTCAGTTGTTTTACTGTGATATGCCTCGGTGTGGTTTTCTTATTTATCTTACATGGAGTTTGTATGTCTTTTTTGAATCTGTGTTTTGATCTTTCACTAGTTTTAGAAAACTCTCAGCTATTATCTCTGAATACCACTTCTGCCCCAATCTCTCTCCTTTACTTCTGGGACTCCCTTTGTGCGTCCGTTACACCTTTGCTGTATCCCTTTGTCTCTTTTCTGTAATTTCCACACTTTAGTTTCTCTGTGCTTCATTCTGGATATTTTCTTTTGTTCTTTCACTAAATAAATTCTCTCTTCAACTGTGTTTGATCTGCTGTTAAATTCATCCATTTAGGTTTTTTTTTTTTTTGTGAGGAAGACTAGCCCTGAGCTAACATCTGTTGCCAATCCTCCTCTTTTTGCTGAGGAAGACTGGCCCTGGGCTAACATTTGTGCCCATCTTCCTCTACTTTATATGGGACACCGCCACGGCATGGCTGACAAGCAATGCATCCACAGACGTGCGGGATCCAAACCCGCGAACCCTGGGCTGCCAAAGCGCAAACTAAACCGCTGCGCCACTGGGCCAGCCCCCATCCATTTAGTTTTTGATTTCAGCCATTGTGGTTTTTAGTTCTAGCATTCCATTTGGTTTCAAATCTTAGCTTCTATTTCCTTGACTATATTCAGCATTTAAAGTCTGTTTCTGGTAACTCCAGCATCTAGATCTCCTATGGGTCTGTTTTTAGTGTCTGTTTCTTTTGGGTTTTGATCATATAGGTTTTTTTTTTTCCTGAGGAAGATTGGCCCTGGGCTAACATCCATGCCCATCTTCCTCCACATTATACATGGGACACCTGTGACAACATGGCTTGACAAGTGGTGCATATGTTCGTGCCCAGGATCCAAACCTGTGAACCCTGGGCCACCAAAGCAGAGCACATGAACTTAACCACCACGCCACCGGGCAGGCCCCAATCCTCCTCTATTTTGTATGTAGGATGCCACCACAGTGTGGTTTGATGAGTGATGTGTAGGTCTGTGCCCAGGATCCCAACCCATGAGCCCCGGGCCGCTGAGGCAGAGCATGTGAACTTAACCACAATGCTACCGGGCTGGCCCCCTCAATCATAGAGTCTTGTCTCTTCAAGTATTTGATTTTTTTTAATCAAAGATATTTACATTTCTTAATTTAAAAATCTACTTTTAGGGGCCAACCTGGTGGCATAGTGGTTAAGTTTGCACACTCTGCTTCAGTGGCCTGGGGTTCACTGGTTAGGATCCCAGGCATGGACCTATGCACTGCTCATCAAGCCACACCATAGCAGCATCCCACATACAAAGTAGAGGAAGATTGGCAATGAATGTTAGCTCAGCGCCAATTTTCCTCACCAAAAAAAAAAAAATCTACTTTTAATAGTTTTATTGGGTATAATTGATATATAATACACTAAGCATGTTTAAAATCTATAACTTTATAAGTTTTGACAGATGTATATACCTGTGAAACCATCACCACAATCAAGATAGTGAATATATCCACCTCCCCTAGATGTTTCCTTCTTCCCTTTGTCATCCCCTTTCCCATCTCTCCTCTCCTCCTCATCTCCCGGCAACCCATGATCTGCTTTTCATCACTATAGATTAGTTTTCGTTTTCTATAATTTTACATAAATGGAATTGTTGGTATATGCTCATTTTTGTCTGGATTTTCTCACTAAGTATGATTATTTTGAGATTCATCCATGTTGTTGCATGTGTCACTAGTTCATTCCTTTTCATTGCTGAGTAGTATTCCATTGTCTGGCTCTACCGCACTTTGTTTATCTGTTCATCTGTTAATGGACATTTGGGTTGTTTCCAGCATTTGTCTATTACAAACAAAGCTGTTATGGACATTCATGTACAAATATCTGTATGGACATATGCTCTCCTTCCTCCTGGGTAAATATCTAGGAGTGGAATGGCTGGGTCATATTGTAGAACTATGTTTAATATTTTGAGAAATGTGGTTCTACCATTTTACAATCCTACCAGCAATGTATGAGAGTTCCAGTTTCTTTACAAATTCATCAGTAGTTGGCCTAGTCAGTCTTTTTAAGTTTAGCCATTCTAACAGACGTGTAATTGTATCTTATTGTGGTTTTAGCTTGTAATTCCCTAATGGCTAATGATGTTAAAGATATTTTTGTGCGCTTATTTATCTTCCATATATCTTTTTTGGTGACGTGTCTTTTCAAACATTTTGCCAATTTTAAAAATTGGTTGTTTATTTTCTTATTATTGAGTTGTTAGAGTTCTTTACATATTCTGGATATAGGTTCTTTATCAAATATATGCTTTGCAAATATTTTCTTCCAGCCTGTGGCTTGTCTTTCTATTAACAGCATCTTTCAAAGAGCAAAAGTTCTTAATTTTAATGAAGTCCAATGTTTTCTTTTATGGATTATGCTTTTGGTGTATCCAAGAAATCTTTGTCTAACCCAAGGTCACCAAGATTTTTCTCCTATGTTTTCTTCCATAAGTTTTACAGTTTTAGGTTTTACATCAGAATGCATCATAGACTTAACTGTAAAACTTATGGAAGAAAACATAGGAGAAAAGTCCATGATGCATTCTGAATTAACTTTTATATATGATATGAAGTGTGGATTAAATTTCTTTTTCTTTCTTTCTTTCTTTTTGCATATGGATATTCAATGTTTCATGATCACTTATTGAAAAGATCATCCTTCCTCCACTGAAGTGTCTTTGCACCTTTGTCAAAAATCAATTGACCATACATGTGTGGGTTTATTTCTGGATTCTCTGTTCTATTTTGTTGATCTGTCTGTCTGTCTTGCTGCCAATATCACACTGTCTTGATTACTGTAGCATTATAGTAAGTCTTAAAATCAGGTAATATGAATCTGCCCACTTTCTTTTTCTTTTTCAAAGTGATTTTGTCTATTCTAGGTCCTTTGCATTTCCAAATGAGTTTTAGAATTAGCTTGTCAATTTCTGCAAGAAAGTGTGCTGGGGTTTTGATTGGGATTTTATTGGCTCCTTTTTTCTTTTTTAAGTTCTGGAAAATGAATATGAAAAATTATAGAAATAATGTGAGGTCAAGGATGATGTTATCTTCTTCCAGAGAAGATTTACTTTTACTCTTGGCTTTCGGCTGGGGGCCCTAGCAATCGCGGATCACCTTAATCAATGATAGAGATTGAGACGATTTAAAATGGATTCAGCCTCCCCAAGGGCTGCCCTGGTTCCGGTCTACCCTTTCCTCCAGACTGTAATTCCTCGGAGTTCTAACCCAGAGTGTGCAGTTTCCATCAGTGCTCCCCCTCCTTGGCAGGCCCTGAACTCTGACTTGTCCCCAGCTCTGCAGGGTGACCAGAAGCTCTGCAGGGTGACCAGAAGTCACTTAGATGCTGCCCCTGGAATCAGCAGGTGGCCCCAGGGGGAAAGTCGACCCCAACACTGGCCTCGACAATCTCCTTTCCTTCTTCTCCCGGATCTTGGCCTTGTAATTCTTCACTCTTTGTTAGATTTTCAGGCCCTCACAGAATTGTTTACATTTCCCTGTGGTTCCTGGTCGTTCTCAGAGGCAGGGCCCATCTGCATTGCCTGGTGTGCCATTCCCTGGAGCAGAAGTCTCCTTAGGAAAAACTTATACACATTGAGTTTCAAAATGTGCATTGTTAACAATTATTCTGATGTCATTGGTAACATCCTTCAAGAGCTGTGTTTACAGACTAAAACTCGGCTGCAGCTCCTTGCCGTCTGACCTCGTGGCTAGCCAGCAGGACGTCAGAGAACCGTGGGTTCTTTTTCTCTGACCCATTGGCTCGCTGGGAACTTGCCCTCCCTGAAAGGAGCCCCCTCCCCTGTCCACCCTTCTTTCTCCATGATCTCCAAGCTACTTCCCCCTCAGCTAACCCTTTCCGCTCTTCTGGGAGCCTCAAACACCCCCAAAAAGCAGAACCCAGCAGCACATCCCGTGCTTATCCCCACCGAGTCCTACACTGACGCAGCTCCCGGCTCAGGGCCCTGGCCCCAGGGTCAGACGGGTGCCCGGGGGCTGAGGGTTATCCATTCACCTATGCTCTGCCTCCCTTGGTCCCCTTCCCCTGCAGGCTGGGCCTATTTCCAGCCCCTGTGGGCTGGAGGGGAAGCAGAGCCTGGGTTTGGGACTCTCAGGTCTGGAGGGGCTGAGCCTCTGCTAGTTTGGGGGGTTTTCATGCACAGGGGTCCTCGATGAGGACAAGTGCTCTGTCTTGTCCCTGCTGTGCTCCTAGCACTAAGCTTAGTGCCCACACATAGCAGGTGCCCAATAACTACGTGCTGCATGGATGGATGGATGGGGGTGGACAGGGGGGTGGGGGGATAGGCAGAGGGGGGCATGGGTGGGGGGATGGATGGACAGGATGGGTGGGTGGATAGGTGGGTGGAGGGAGGGAGGCGGGGATGGATAGGTGGCGAGGTGGATGGATGGATACATGGATGCGTGGATAGACGGAAGGATGGAGGGGAGGGTGGAAGGATGGATGGATGAGGGGTGGAGAGGTGGGTGATCTGGGCTCCAGAGAGCTCCACACCTCCCCGGTCATCAGGCTTCAGGGGAGGCCAAGCAGCTCCACTTGCATGTAAATGTTGGTCCTCACAGGGTTCTTTTGGGAAGAAGACAGTTCCGTGGCTAAAAGTAGTCCTGAAGCCTCTGGTCTAGTCCAACCTCCACAACTCACAGATTGGGAAATCGAGCGCCAGAGAGGAGAGGGACCTTGCCCAGGGTCACACAGCTGGTTAATGGCCGACCTGAGACCCGTCGCACGTTATCTGACTTCCAGACCAGGGGTGTCTCGGGCTGGCTGCGTTCCTGCAGGTGGGGCGAGGCTCCCATCTCCTCCTCCGCCTCTTCCAGGGGAAGGAGAGGTTCCTGGGCATCCTGAACAAGTACATGGAGATCCACGGCACCGTGTACTACGAGAGCCAGCGGCCCCCCGAGGTCCCGGCCTTCGTGAAGAACCACGGCCTCTTGCCACAGCCCGAGTTCCAGCAGCTGCTGCGCAAGGCCAAAGTGAGCCCCGCCCCCATCCTCCCCCCAGCCCGTCCACAGACGCCAAGGGGGTTGCCCCTGCATGCCCGCCACGCCTACCACCATTGCTCGTGGCCCTTCCACATGTGGACACACCCCAGCATGCTCTGCTGCCCTGAGCCTCATGTCCAGGCCTCCTGGGGGCTAGTTGGAGCCAGGGGCAGAGATGGGGGTGCCCATCAGGCAGGGAGGCCCCACAGTGAAGGGGCCTGGGCAGGGCCAGCATAGCCAAGGCTTGCTGATGAAGTAGAGAAGTCGGACTGCCCACCTGTCCCCCGTCAGCACCAGGCCAGCCCAGCAGACTCCAGGTCAGGGCTGGCTTTCAGAACCACTGAGGGGGATAGTAAGGCAGGTTGGGGCAGGGTCCTGGCTGGAGTTCCATCAAGCCGTTAGTCCTGACTGACTTCTGGAAGTCCCTGGAGCAGCTGTTGGCACAGTGGGCACGACCCTGCTCTTGGGCCCTAAAGTGTCAGCTGAGGCCAAAGGGTCTCCAGCCAGCTTTCAGGCCCTCTCCTGATCTCACAATATCTTCTTTCCTCAGGCTTCTTGGATGTACATGTGTGTGTTTTATGTGTTGGGGGGCAGGGTACCTTTGTGCATTGAGCAACCTGAACAACCTTACACGGCAACCCTGGATTCAGAATCATTTATTGAGCACCTTGCAAGGGCCAGCCCTGTGGCATTCTTAGCACAAGTTAGGTGCTGAATAAATGTTTTTAGGAAGAGTGAGTAACAGTCCTTTGAGGTCAGCTGTAGGTGTGGGTCTGAAGCCTTGTAAGCTTGAGACCCTCGCTCTTCTCTTTTCCCCTCCAGAATCATAGCCTCTTAGAGCAGGAAGAGGCCATTGATATCACCTAGTCGGACCTCCTCATTTCACAGATGGGGAAACCGAGGCCTAGAGAGGGGAGTGCTTGCCATGGCACACAGCTGGTTTGGGCTGTCTTTACTGCCCCAGCTGCCTCCTGTGCATGTCCCAACCCCAACCTCGCCCCCGGCTTCCTGGGGCTCCGGGCTGTCGGGCCTCCCTGACCACTGCCCGCCTCGCTTCTCCAGCTCTTCATAGGGTTCGGCTTCCCCTATGAGGGCCCCGCCCCCCTGGAGGCCATCGCCAACGGCTGTGTCTTCCTGCAGTCCCGCTTCAGCCCGCCCCACAGCTCCCTCAACCACGAGTTCTTCCGAGGCAAGCCCACCTCCAGAGAGGTGAGTGGGGAGGGCCCTGGCCCCACATCGAGAGGGTCTGAGAGGGGGACCCCTGCGTTTCCTGGAGGAGAGAGACTGAGGTATAGGGTGGAGGGAGAGATGGGACAGATGCGCGGGGGTGCCTCCCAGGTAGAAGCCTCCTGTCTCTGTGCCCCGGCCAGGTGTTCTCCCAGCATCCCTACGCGGAGAACTTCATCGGCAAGCCCCACGTGTGGACCGTCGACTACAACAACTCGGAGGAGTTTGAAGCAGCCATCAAGGCCATCATGAGAAGCCAGGTGGGACTCAGATCCAGTCAGGACTGCCACCAGCCCATGCTGTGGGTCTTTGCTATCGTTAAAAAAAATGCCCCCTTGGTGAATTCAGACTCGCAGGCCTGGGTTGACAGATTTGAACATGGGCATCCACTCACCAGCTTGGATGTGTGTGTGTGTGTGTGTGTGTGTGTGTGTGTGTGTGTGTGTGTGTGTGTCGGGGGGGGATGCCTTGTGCAGTGCGCAACCTGCACAACCTTACATGGCAGCCCTGGATCCACATTTACTGAGCACCTTTGGGGGCCAGGCCCTGTGAGCATTCCTAGTACAAGTTAGGAGCTAAGTAAATGTTTTCAGGATGAATGTATGGAGGTTCTTTGAACTCTGATATCGGTGTGGGTCTGTGGCCTGTCAGCAGCACATCTCAAACTATAATGTGCATACAGACCATCTGGGGATCTTGTTAAAATGCAGGTTCGGATTCAGCAAGTCTGGGATGGAGCTGAAATCCTGCGTTTCTAACGAGGTCTGGGGTGGTGCCAGTGGTGCTGGCCCAGGGGACACTCTGAGTAGCAAGAAGGTAGAGCATTTGGGGTTTCCTTCAGTGGGTGTGTGAGTGTTGGAGTGTGTCAGTGCGCATGTGTGGGGGGCGGTGAGAGTCAGGAGGGGCTTCTGCCGCTTATCTCCTCGGTGGGCTCCTTTGTGGCTTTCGATGGCTTCTTGTGTTCTTCCGGTGCCTTCCTCTGGGCGAGGGACCAGGCTGTGTGAATGGTGCTCTGCTCCCCGTGATCTCTCTGGACCCTCTTCGTGCTGTAGCTCGGACACAAGACTGAGCAAAAATAGCCATGCCTGCCCGGTGTCCCCTTCCCTGCCCAACACCAGGGTCACCGAGCGTGCCCCCCCGGGAGGGTGTGCTGCTTGGGGCAAACTTGTGGGTCCGGCGCAGAACTGGAGAACGTTAGACTTGGTGGGGCAGGACCGTGATAGACGGATTCCTTCTGCAAGGGACAGCCATGCCCAGGGAGGACACACGGCTGCCCAGTGGTCTGCTGCCCTGGGGAGCTGGGGGCACTGCCATGTTCAAGGGAGAGGCCAGCAGGGGTAGACCCCCCACAGGGGGCTTAGCTTTGGGCCCGGAGCCCTGCCTGGCTGGCCGGACCCCGAGGCAGGATTGCATTTTTGTCACACCCCCTGCATTCCCTGTATCAGTCACTCCCACTCGGGACCCCCAGCCTTCGCTCCCCTCAGCAACGGCCCCAGAATATCCCTACCCACCCCGCCCCTCGGTTCCTCTACTGATCACACCCTCGTCCTTCCCCCCTCCGTCTGGGTGTGAGTGCTCCTCCAGCGAAAGCGCTAGCCCACGCCCATCCTTAGTAACAGATGCAGCCGGATTGACCTGCAAAGTGGCTGACCCCCTGGACCCTCCGTCAGCACTGGGGAGAACCCTCCGCTCCCCTCTTAAGCATCAGCTAAGTACGTCCCCTCCTCTGCTGTAGGTTCCTCCAGGTCTTGGGCCGCCTTAGATTGGGTTCCTGCAGGAGGTGAGCCGGAGACAGGGATTGAAGCCAGGTAGTTTATTTGGGAGGTGATCCCAGGAAGGAAGGTCCTGGAGTGACAGTGAGACAGGGTGTGTTATGGAGCTGGTCACCCCTGCGGGCACCTGACACTTAATGCCATGGGGACCGCTGAGAGGTGGGGTAGATCACATCCCCGTTTGTCCTACCCAAGAAGTAAGGAAACCGGGGTATTTATCCCCCAACTCCCACCATGGCTGGCTGACGGCTGTGCCTGGGGGTGCCAGCTCTCGGTACTCCGGCCTGCCCCTTCTCGAGCCGAGCAGGCCAGAGACAGCCTTGGGTGGGGATCTTCAGGGGACCTGGGTGCAGAAGAAAGAAGAGTTACTGCTGGAAACTGACCAGTCAGCCCTGAGCAGTGGCACCACCCCCTGCCTCCCAGGTGGATGTCGCCTCCAGAAGGACCCCGCACAGCAGATGGTGTGGGGGAGGGGGGCGTGGGAAGCTCCCCTGGAGGGGACCCCCGCCCCACATTCTCCTCTCGCGCCTTCTCCCCTCCCCTTCAAAAGGAGTCCTCCAAGGCTTCTGTCCCCGGGGGGGGGGGGGGGGGGCAGGGGGGGGGCTGGGAGGGGGACTGGGAAGGCTTCTGCCCGCCCCCAGGGCTCAGATCTGTCCCCGCCTCCAAGACACATTGCTAAGCCGAGAGAGCAAGACACCCAGCCCTGTGGACAGCATGGTCCCATCCTCAGGACAAGATGAGGGGTGGGGGTGCTGTGCACATGAATGTGGTCATCCATCCATGCGTTATTTCTGGCTGGACACCCAAGAAATTGGTAGCAGTGGCTGCCCTGGGGAAGGGGCTGGATGTCTGGGGTGAAAGGGAAGCTTATTTTTCATTGTTTTTTCTTTTGATTTTTTTTACACGAACATCTGTTTAATTTTGTTAATTAGTTAATTAAAAATCACAATAACAAGAGGGTCAAGGATCCAGGGTATTGCAGATCTGCCAAGCTGAGACATGCAGCTGGACCCCAAACCAGCCCAGGCCTTCATGGGCCCCACCCCCCTCTCAGACACTTCACCCCCAACCCAAGAATCACCTGGAGGTGTTTAAAATGCAGATTCCTGGGCCCTCCCTGTCTTCGGATTTAAAAGGACCAGGCATGGACTTGGAATCTGCATTTTAAACAAGCACCTGGGCAATTCTGATAATCCTATTTTAGAAAACTGATTTAGGGGCAGTTGGCAGCAGCTGAGAGAGCGAATGAGGGCCACCATCAGGGACGCAGCTTGTTCTGCAAGTCCCAGCCCTCTCGCTGGGAGAGGGGAAGAAAGGCCAGGAGGGGGGAGAGGTGAGGAGGAGGAGGTAAGAGAGATGGGCACCCAGCCCAGCTGTCCCCCAACCCCGGGGGGGCCCTTTCCCTCGCCTCTGGGCCTCGGTGGGTTTGCCTGGTGGCATGTCTCCTTCCAGGGTGAGGCCATTCGAGATGAGGGGAGAAGGCGATGCCAGCCCCGGCCTCCCCCGCCGGCTCCCTGCAGGCCAGCTGTCCCCGCAGGACCAGCACCTGTCATTCTGTCGAGACTGATTGCGGCACGCACACCTGTAATTAGACCTAATGGGGGTAATTTCCAGGCAGGCCGGCTCCCCGGCAGGAGAGTCATGGCAGGTGGGACGTGGCGGCTGAGAATGCCCCCTCACACGGGGGCCTTCTACTTCCTGTGACACGGCTGCAGACCACGAGGGGGAAGCACTGGCGGGGAGTGAGGGTGCTGCGGTGGAGCAGGCAGAGCGACATTTGGAGGAAAGTCTCTTCTCTGGGGGGTCCGTTTATCAGGGGGCTTGAAACCTCGTCCCCGAGAGACACCCAGGGAATAGCTGGGCAGCGCTGGCTGCCGGGGCCATCGTGGGCCGCGGCCTCAGGACCGGGCTGTGTGGAGCTCGGGGCTGGGAAGCTGTGGCTGGATGGCGGACCCGGGCTTCTCTGGGAATCCGGAACGGCCCCCGGATTAAGAATACCCGCTCCCAGTGCCAGTGAAGTCGGAACCGGAGACAAAGTCAGATGGGCGGGGTCTCGTCCCGAGAATCGGTTCTGGTGGCCCAGACCAGCTTTGAGGGCAGCAGCGGCTGCTTCTCTGGGCCCCCCCCAGCTTGAGTGTCAGGACATCCCGCTGGCCAGAGGGCCCAGGGTGGGCCCCAGCCCTTTGAGGTGGGGTCTACGGGACTCAGTGCGGCCCGAGTGGACCTCTGACACTGCCCACCTCTGATGAGGAAGAAGAAGGGGTGTGGACTTGGGTGGAACCATAAGATTTCACTCCCTGGGCTGAAGCTACCTGATTTCTGGAGCTGCCGCAGGACAGTGGCTTAAGTGGGAGACGGGCTGGGCTGGGTGTGGTGCCAACACTCACACCTGTCGGGGAGTGGGGAGGTCGGAGGCTAAAGCAGACCTTTCTCCGAGTCTGGGATGGGTCATCCTTGTGTCCCTTTGTCACCCTGCTCCTGCCTCCTCCAGCCCATCGTGCTGACGGTTTCCTCCAGGGTGGCTGTGTGCTGGGCCTGCGGGGGTTAATGTCAATGCGGGGGGGGGGTCAGAAGAGTGGAGAGAAGGTGGGGTGCCCTCATGGGAGCTGGACACCCCCTTTATCACCTCTTCCCTCTACCCTCCTTGCTCCACTGGCCCCACCTACTCAATCTGCCCGCTCCCATTCGCCCTCAGGGTGGGCTGCTCTACAGCTGTTCAGATATTCAGACAGTGTGTGGCCTCTGTTTGGGGGTCCGCATCTTGTGTGGCTCCCATGTGCCCTTCCTGGGCAGGAAGTTACAAATGTCATCTCGTTCCATCCAACAGGGAGATGCCCCTATGTTCCTTTGTGTGAACAGTCCACGTCTTAGGCAGGATACAGGCAGAGCTGGGATGCTTCTTCATTCCATGATTATTTCCTGAGCACCTACTGTATACCAGGCACTGTGCCAGGCACCGGGGATTCACTGGTGAAAAGTCATAGTCCCAGCCTTCCAGGGCTCATAACCTGAGAGACACAAGGGATAAATCACAAATGATGACACAGATGCTAATTCTACGCCGAGGGAAAGTGGTCCTGGAACAGGAGTTGGGGGGTGCTCTCAGGGACTGCTTCCTGGAGGAGGTGTCGCCTAAGAGGGGGAGATGAGTTCACTGGGTTGGTGTGGGAAGAGCAGGCGTCCTAACCTGGAGGGGATGGAGCTCAGGGTAGCTGGGATGGGGGTGGGGAGGGGTGCACTGGCCTCTTGGGTCCTGAAGGTGTGAGAGCCGCCTAGATCTCCTTCCCAGTGCCGAACACGGCTGGGCTCCGGCAGCCAGGTCTGGGGGCCCAGGGCCCCTCCTGCCCCATGTGTCTGCCCATCTCTCCCACAGGTAGACCCCTACCTGCCCTACGAGTACACCTGTGAGGGGATGCTGGAGCGAATCCACGCCTACATCCAGCACCAGGTAGGGGGGCGGCTGGGTCTCTGCCCCAGGGATGGGGGGCCCCGAACCCATCAGACTAGAGGAGGGGCCGCCTGTGCCCAGGGTGCTGTATCCGTTAACCTCTGCTCCTCCTTCAGTCTGTCCTGTCCTCTTTCCCGCAGTGGGTTGGAGATGGGTGGGGAAGCAGTACTGCCCTGAGACCTGGGCCACCAGATCTAGAGCCCCCATCCCATGTCACAACACGGAAACACAAAGGCTTTCATTTTTCACTTTCATAACAAAGTTGTTTCAAAGTTTGGTAACTGATTGAGTGAATGAGAAGTATGGAAGACCTCCCCTCACCCTCAAGGATGAGTTGGTGACACTGGGGGTTGGGATTAAAACCTCTGCCCTGAGAACCCAGGGAAGGGCCCGCTGCAGTGGAAGCAGGAGTCCTGAACCCTGAACCCCAGGAGACCTGAGCTGCCACAAGGGCCACAAGTGGCCCAGGCAGAGCACGGCTCTCTGGGGTTCCAGGTCTCCGGGTGATGCCTGGAATGAGGTGCAGGGCCTGTGGGCTGTGGGGCCAGGTTAGGTTGTCAGATATTCAGACAGATAGTATATGGCCTCTGCCGCACCTTGCCCGTGGCCCCATAACCATAGGGACTGAGTGGTTCTAGCCCATCGCTTGACAGACGGGAGACTGAGGCCCCCAGAAGGGAGGGCTGTTGGGGTCACAGAGTGAGTAGTGCAGGGCCAGGGCCAGACCCGGGGACTCTCGGCTCCCAGCCCCCCATAGGGATGTCGTCATGAAGCTCACAGACCCTGCAGGGCCAGCCCCATCCCTGTGCCCACTGCGGGCAGGGTGCAGGGGCCCCAGGGTGGAAACTCTGAGCCTAACCCAAGTGTGACCAGCAACAAGACAGCACAGGAGGACAGCACGCAGACACCTACTGTGTACCAGGCCATCCAGCCGTGAGGCCCTGGGCAGGTCCCCCCGTGAAATAGCTGGAGACGTATTCATCCCCGTTGGTGGGGTGCCGTGAGGAATAGACGCCGTCATGCATGGCGGGCGGGCTGCCTGCATGGAGTGAACGCCCAGTAATGCTGCCGTTGCAATGACTGTAATCACAAGGCCACCCCCCCCCAATGTCAGCCAGGGCATGTGTGTCCCTTTTTCCCTTCTAACACTGCTTTCCTCCGGGCAGGACTTCTGTGCAGCCCCAGGCCCTGCCCCTCCAGGGGCCCCAGCCCCGCAGAGCCCCTTCGTCCTGGCCACCAATGCCACCCACCTAGAGTGGGCCCGAAACGCCAGCTTGGCCCCTGGTGCCTGGCCCCCAGCGCACTCCCTCCGGGCCTGGCTGGCCGCCGCTGGGAGGGCCTGCACGGATGCCTGCCTGGACCACGGGCTGATCTGCGAGCCCTCCTTCTTCCCCTTCCTCAACAGCCAGGACGCCTTCCAGAAGTGAGTGAGCCCCCGCCCTCTCCCACCCCTTCCTCAGCAGGCCCTGCCCAGCTCACCTGTCTCTCCTCATTCCC
Organism: Tapirus indicus; assembly: GCA_031878705.1. Lineage (NCBI taxonomy): Eukaryota > Metazoa > Chordata > Mammalia > Perissodactyla > Tapiridae > Tapirus > Tapirus indicus. The sequence continues at coordinate 55,587,909 of CM062932.1, forward strand.
ATAACCACTTGCCCCGAGCCCTGCCAGCAGTGGGGGGATTTAATGCCGTCCAGTGAGTCAGGTGGTGTAGTGGTTAAGGTCTGGCGCTCTCCGCACCTCGGCCTGGGTTCGTCCTGGTCAGGGAACACCGCCCGTCTGTCGGTTGTCACACTGTGGCAGCTGCGTGTGGCTGTGCCACTGAAAGCCGTGCCACCGGTATTTCAAATACCAGCAGGCTAACCCATGGTGGACGGGTTTCCGCGAAGCTTCCAGTCTAGACAGACATCTCCTTCCCGGGCTAGTGGTCTAGGAGGGGATGGGTCAGGGGAGTGGGCAGGACCAGGCCCGGGCAGTCCCCGCCTTGCCCCGCCGGCTGAGTGACCGCTGCCTGTGGTGCCCGCCCAGGCTGCAGGTGCCCTGTGACAGCACTGAGTCGGAGATGAACCACCTGTACCCGGCCTTCGCCCAGCCCGGCCGGGAGTGCTTCCTGCAGAAGGAGCCTCTACTCTTCAGCTGCGCCGGCTCCAGCACCAAGTACCACCGGCTCTGCCCCTGCCGGGACTTCCGCAAGGGCCAGGTGGCCTTGTGCCAGGACTGTCTGTGAGGGCGCCCCCGCCCCGGCCCTCGCTGCCGCAGGAGAGAGCACCAGCAGCTTCCGAGCTCCAGTGACCTGCCCTCCCCTCGGCCCCCCATGCTGGAGCGGCCTTCCTCGGCCAGGAACTGGACAGAGCACACACGTGCACAGGGCTAGGGGAGGGCAACTCGTCCGAGTGCCCGGTGCCCACCCTGAGTAGCCTCCTGCTTCTCATCCGGGGGCTCATGGAAACGTCGTGGCCCAGCAGATGTGGTGTTGGTCAGAGGGTCCCACTGACCCAGGAGCTCGTGGTCAGAGGCCCCTTGCTTTGTGCAAGGGCAATTCTGGACCAGATGGAGAGAAGGCCCCGGTCCTTCTTGGGCCCAGGATGGGGATCTGGCTGAACAAGAGAGGGAGCGGGGTGATGCTTGCCTGACGGCCCCTGAAGGGTCCAGGGAGTGGGGAGTGAGGCATGAGGGGTCAGCCTTGTCCCTCTGGGGTTGTTTCAGGTGTGGACAGAAGGGGCAGGGGACTGGGGCAAGGCCAGGCTGGGAGACCCTTCTCATGCCTCCTCTTAGCCCCACCCTCCGCTTTCCCAAACTCCCCCCCGCCCCCCGCTACACTTGGGGAGCACACTGGAGTGCAGGGACCACCTAGACCCCGGGTTAAATTGTTTCCGCTCCTGCCTGTCCTGACTCTTCACCTTGGCGTCTCCTGAAGCCCATCCCAGCATGACAGCGAGCCCAGACCGTGGACTTGTTCCCAGAGCCTCAGGCTCCGGACCCCGCTCTGGGGGCGGTGCTCCTCGGGCGCTGACCGCACCTCCCTGCCCTGCCCCAGCATCTGTTGTAGGCAAAGGCTTGGGATGGAGCTCCAGCCCCATGACACACCTGGCCCAGTTCCTTGCTGCCCATGCCCACGAGCCCCCAGGTAGCCCCCCCATCAATGCTGTGTTTGTGTCCTTACCTCCAACTTCCTCCAGCCTCAAACCACTTCTGGATCCAACCGTCCATCTCTGTGCAGCATGCCTGCCCCGACCCCAGGACGCCCCCTTCCCCTCCACCCCAGAGCCCTGCCTGATTGAGCGGGTCGGGCCTTCAGAAACACTGCCACCCCATCCCTGGTTTATATAATCCCACTTCCTCTCTGGGGGACCCCACCCCACCACCTAGGCCTGCCCGTCACCCTTCCCGGGAGGCAGCCCAGGACCTGAGAGTTGGGAGAGGGGACTAGCCCCGCCGTGGGGCTGAAGGCAGGACGCCTGCCGTCCCAGAGCCCTCTCTTTGCCTGGGTGGCCCCTGTGGCCAGAGAAACTCAGTGGTCACCAAGGACCTGACCTGTCGGGGGAAAGCAATAGAGACACTCTTTTCTCTCTCTTTTTTTAAAGATTTATTTCTTGAAATAATAAATATTTTATTGGGATGTGAGGTGCAGAGGAGGAGCTGTGCTGTTTCTCGTCTTTTCCTGGGACTCCCGGGGCTGGAGGAGCGAGGGGTGTGAGTGCCCGGGGTGGGGCAATATCGGGGGCCCCAGGCCCCTGCTCCACCTTGTCACTCAGAGCACGTGGGGAGGTTAGGTCTATAAAGCTGGTGCTCTCTGCGTTGGGCTGCCCAACGGAAGCCCCTGGGGGTGCCAGAGACCCGTGGGCTCCTTCCGGCTGCCCCCCACATGGTGACTCCAGGGACCCTGCTTGCCAAGCAGGGCTGTACCCGGTTCTGTTCCCCTCCGGCTGGCTTTTGCTGGCTGTGGCAGTGTGAGGCCAGAGACACAAATGCATTTTGTTGAGAACCTGAGCCGGGTCACGACAAGAAGCCTGGCTGAAATTTACGGGCATCCACTGTGCTTCGGACACCAGGCTGAAGGCTTGACACATGGATTGTCATTTCATGTGCTCAGGCAGGTGCTGTTATATCCCCATTTTACAGTTGAGAACACTGAGGTGCAGAGAGGTTAAATAATTTGCCCAAGGTCACACAGCTTGTAAGCAGGGCCAGGAAGGGGGGGAGGTGGGGAGTGATCATTTCAAAGTCGCTGTGAGGATCAAATGACCCTATGGAGTGACATCCCAGCATGGTGCCCAGCCCACAGGATGTGCTCCTGGTTTTCTGTGACCCTCTGTCTGAAGCGCCGCACAATCAGGGGCTTCCTTCTAGCCCGGGGTCCTCACCTGGGGGTACTTTAGCCCCCAGAGGACAGCTGGCACTGTTTGCAGATATTTTTGATTGTCCCGACTGGGCAGGTGGCTTACGCTGCTGGCATCGAGTGGGCAGAGGCCAGGGATGCTGGTCAACATCCCACCGTGACAGGACGGCCCCCACCCACATGAATGATCCGGCCCAAAGTGTCGGCAGTGCCGAGTGGGAGACTCCTGTTCTAGGCCAGTGGTTCTCAAAGTTTGGCACCCGGTTCCAAGCTTATTAAAACAGGTTGCTGGGCCCACCCCAAGGTTCTGATTCAGTAGGTCTGGGTGCGGCCTGTGAATTTGAGTCTTTAATAAGGTGACGCTGCTGCTTGCAGGCCCAGGGCCCCCTGTTTGCAAACCACGGGGCTAGATTGAGCGGCTTCCAGCCGGTATTTCACCTGTTTTCACTGATTTTCGATTTGCATGTCCCTGAAGACATAGGCTGTGGAGCATCTTCGCGTGCTTACTTGCCATCCGTAGATCTTTGTGAGGTGTCTGTCCAGGTCTTTTGCCCATTTTTTAATCGGCTGTTTGTTTTCTTATTGTTAAGTTTTAAGAGTTCTTTGTATCGGACCCTACCTTTGAATCCTGTCCTAAACTTTTAACGAGGTGGGACGAGGTGGTGCGGGGTGGAGTGGGGCAGAGGGAGAAGCTGGAGGGGCAGGCTAGCAGCAGGAGAAAGAGAAGTCGGACCCTGGGAAGAACCTACGGCGCCCGCAGGGAGCTGCCACCCCCTCTAGACGTCCTCCCCGGACAGAGCCCGGCCACCCGCTCTCCAGCGCCCCCACCTCCCAGCCACCACTGAACAGCGGGGGTAGATAACAGGGCCTGGTCTCATTCCACCTACAAGGCGGCTTCATCCTCCCCACTTACAGGTGAAGAGCCAGGTCTGAGGAGGCCCCTGCCAGCCTTTGGAATCACCTGGGGGGCGTGAGCCACCCCCACACCTGGGCCGCACCCAGACCAATGAACCCCAAGTCTCTGAGGGCGGCCCAGGCGCCAGAAGTTTCCCAAAGGACTCCCGCAGGTTTCTAAGGTGCCTCCAGCATGCACCGTCGGCTTGCGCACCACCTCGAGCCTGGGTGGCTCCTCTCTGCTCCCCCAGCACTGCTCTCAGAGGGACCCTTGTCCCTCCACCCCCAGGCCCGAAGCAGCTGCTCCTTACAGCCCAGGGCCCCCGAGGCTGCAGAAGCAAATGAGCCCAGAATGAAGAGGGAAGAGGCTGGGTCCGGCCTGGGGCAAAGAACGCACAAACGGGCCTCAGCTGGCTCCGAGGCAGAATCCCGAGTCCCAGGGCAGGAGAGCGTGCTGGAGGCTGCTGACGAGCACCCTGCCCCAGAACCAGGGAGGCTGGACGGCAGCAGAGGGATCAGGGTCTCCTCTGGTCTGCTGGGCCTGCCGGGAGGATGTGCCTTCCCCCGTCGTGGCCCAGCAGCTGCCCCCCTTCCTTTGGTTAGCTTCAAAGGCCTCTCAAAACCCCGACGCTGCTGCAGGACCTCACCTCATTCTGCACCGCTTCCTCCCGTGTGAAATAAGGAAAGCGGTCCCAGGACACCGAAGGGTTAAGGATGAAAGCAGGTGAGGCAGATACCCGGTGCCAGGTGCGAGGTGAAGTGGGTGGTGAGTACACAGGAGCTCCAGGGCTGTGCCTCCAGGGGCCGCGCTCACCGCCCCTTCCTGACCGTGAGGACATTAAAGCAGCGGCTCCGGGGAGAGCCGCTGCTCGCCCGCTCTGCCCAGACCGGACACCAGATAGTCTGACCCCAAACCCAGAGGGCCTACTCTAGCTGCAGCTGCTGGGAGGTGCTGTCCTAGGGTAGAATGAGATGGAAGGTGTTGTGGGGGGAGTTGTGTCCCCCAAAAGATATGTCAGAGTCCTAACCCTGGTACCTGTGGATGTGACCTTGTTTGGAAAGAGAGTCTTTGCAGATATAATTGGTTAGAATGAAGTCCCACTGGATTAGGGTGGGCCCTAAATCTGATGACCGGTGTCCTTATAAGAAGAGGGAAATTTCACAGACACACACGGGGGAGAAGGCCACGCGGAGAAAGAGGAAGAGATTGGTGGGATGCGGCTACAAACCAAGGAATGCCAAGGATTGCTGGCAGCCACCAGAAGCTGGAAGAAGCATGGAGGGATTCTTCCCTAGAGACTGCAGAGGGACCGGGGCCTGTGAGGCCTTGATCTCAGATTTCCAGCCTCCAGAACCACGAGAGAATCAATTTATGTTCTTTTAAGCCAACGGGCTTGTGATGATTTGATGCAGCAACCACAGGCAATAATACAGAAGGGGTCAGATTTCCACTGCTTTTAAAGATGACAACAGAAGAGGGAGGTGACCGCCAGTCCAGAGGTCTGAGCTGAGTGTCCTCAGAGTTGCGAGCCGAATGGCCCCCTGGCCAGGCTGTTGGCCCCAGCACACAGCACAATCCATCTCTTCTCAGAAAAGCCTGTTGCTGGCTCAGTCAAAGCCCCAAAGGAAAAAGAGCGTTGGCAGGCAGATTGTGGACCACACCAGTCTCTCCCCAGCCCCCCAAATAAACACCTAAACACGGGCCCACGGGGCACCTGGGACCAGCATCCTGGCGCTTACAGCAGGAGGGGGCCGGTCCCTCGAGCCTGACTTCCTGGGTTGACGCTGGGACTGTACTCCTCCTGCTTGATTCAGCCTTAGACCTCCTCCCTCTGACTCTGCTAAAAATAGCCCAGGCCCGACTTCTGCATCTGTTTGGGCTCAAGAGACTCGTGATTCTGGAGAAACAGCACAGCTGATTCCCTGATGTCGGGTGTGAAGCAAACAGAACAGAGGCCATTTGGTCCAGCTCTCGGCTCCCTGAGCTGGCCCTGGCTGCCCGGGCCTGACCATCGGCCGCCTCTTCCTTTGAGACCCTTTGGGGAGGGGTCTTCTCCAGCAGGTGTACCAAGGGCTGGAGCGGGATTGGGCTTTTGGCTTTTGGAGTTTTAGGCTGTGTGAGGGCTCCTTGGGGTTGCACGAGACACCCCTGGATGCTCGATACCCTTGCCCTAGACCCGCCTCGGTCCCTTAGAATCCTTCACTTGTGCCCACTCCATTGCGAATTCCCAGCCTCATCTAAAGCTGGATTTAGACATCTTCATTTCGCATCTTGTTCCCGTCCCCATCATTCATTCATTCAACAAACGTTCACCCAGCATGAGGGCTTGGTGTGGCACTTGGCCCGGACGGTACAAAGTCTCGCCTGTGTCTTGGGCAGCAGAGTCCAGGGCTTGGGATTCATCCTGCTTCTTGTATCCGATGACTCTTGGTTTTTGTCAGTTCTGGAAACTGCTCAGCCAGTATGTTCATGAAGGCAGACCAGCCTCCTGGTCTCCCTGCGCTGGAGCAGGTGTTGACTGCTTCACCTTTTCAATGAGGCCGTTTGTCTGTAAGGGGTCTGGGTTCCCCACGCCAATCCCAAGGCCACGCCCCTTGTGTCCCCAGAGGGATCAACATCCAAGCCCCTCGGTCCCAGGGCCTGGCAACGCCTCAGCCTGCACGGCCACGCTCACACGCTGACCGTCTGGTTTTCGGTCTCCAGCTTCATGTGGGCCTCGGGGTGGGGGGTCCCCTCCTTCCTGCACGCTCAGCTCTGCCTTCCCCTGGGCATTGCCCTTTGCGGTGGTTTCTTTCATTTTCTGATGTTTTGTAAGGAAAAGCTTTCCAGTGACCTGAGCTGAAACAGGACAAAGCGGGGGTCCACATTTAGAGAGTGGCTGCTCTTGTCGGACAGAAGAAAGAACCTGGGCCTGGGAATCCGCTGGCCCTGGGCCCAGACCCTGACTTGGACACTTGTCACAAGCTGCAACCCTGCGGAGTTCACTCCTCTGGGCTTCGGCCCGTCACCTGGTGAAGTGCAGACGAGAAGATACTTAGGATATCCTATAGCTGCTCTAACAAGTCACCACAAATTTAGGGGCATAAAACAACACTAATGTATTATTATTTTTTTTTCTTTTTTGATCAAAGTCCAAAATGGGTCTCACAGCTAAACTCTAAGTGTCAGCAGGGCTGGTTCCTTCTGGAGGCCGTGGGGGGATCCATGTCCCTGCCTTCTCCACCTCCTGGAGGCCGTCTGTTCCTCGGTTCATGGCCCCACGGCATCTTCAACACCAGCAGTGGCCGGTTGAGTTTTTCTCCCATCTCTTCCTCTGACACTGGTTCTCCTGCCTCCTTCTTCCACTTTTAAGGACTTTGTGATTATATGGTGCCCACCTGGGTAATCCAGAATAATCTCCTTATTTTAAGATCAGCTGATTAACTATTTTAATTCTGCAACCTTAATTCTTTCTTGCCATGTGTATCAGTCAGGGTTCCCAAGAGAAACAGCTGTGTGTGTATATATATATATATAGATGTGTACATATATATAGATAGATGTGTATATATATATACAGTCACGTGTCACTTAACGACGGGGATATGTTCTGAGAAGTGCATTGTTAGGTGATTTCATTGTTATGCGAACATCATAGAGTGTACTTACACAAACCTGGATGGTATAGCCTACTGCACACCTAGGCTCTATGATGATTATCTTATGGGACCACTGTTGTAGATGTGGTCCATCGTTGACCCAAATGTCATTATGTGGCACATGACTGTATAAACATCTACATATACAAGGTGTGTGTATGTATATATAGAAAGAGATTTATATTAAGAATTGGCTCACATGATTATGAAGACTGGCTAGTACAAAATCTGGAGTGGACTGTCAGGCTGTAGACCCAAGGGAAGAGCTGATATTGCAGTTCAAGTCTGAAGGCCATCTGCTGGCAGAATTTTCTCTTTCTCAGGGGAGATCAGTCTTTTGTTCTACTCAGGCCTTCAACTGATTGGATGAGGCCCACCCACACTATGGAGGGCAATCTGCTTTACTCAAAGTCCATTTGTTCTGGTGACCACAACTACCTCTCCATTAGTTAGGGTTCTCCAGAGAAACAGAACCAACAGGATGGAGATATATATATATATATATCATGTGATTATGGAGGCAGCCAGGAGGGCCGATGGTGTAGTTGCAGTCTGAGGCCAAAGGCCTGAGAAAAAGGTGAGCCAATAGTGTAAGTTCCAGTCCAAAAGCCAGCAGGCTCGAGACCTAAGAAGAGCCAATGTTTCAGTTGAAGTCTGAAGGCAGGAAAAGACGATGTCCCAGCTCAAGGCAGTCAGGCAAGAGGAATTCCCCCTTACTCACAGAAGGGTCAGCCTTTTTGTTCTATTCAGGTCCTCAACTGATTAGACAAGGCCCACCTGCATTGGGGAGGGCCATCTGCTTTTCAGCCTGCCAATTCAAATGTCAATCTCGTCCGAAAACACCCTCACAGACATACCCAGAATAATGTTTGACCAAATTCGGGGCACCCCGTGGCCCAGTCAAGTTGACACATAAAATTAACCATCACACATCCTTGCAGGGAAGTTCTGAATCCAATCACACACCAGGGTGCTGGGGCTAGCTCCCATTGGCTTGCAGAGATGGTTGTTAAATTCTCACGAATTTTATAAGCCAGTTGCTAAATTGCTGATGTCTTGAAACTAGCTGTGGTGGGGGTATTTACGCTGTGGGAATGGGCATGCGCTACCTACCGATCAGGGCTTTTATCTGCGTTTTGTTTTCTGGAGAGTGGGTTGATCCACATGTAAGGCACCTTGGCCACTGCTCATTAAGTGGTAATTCTTTCTCTTTCCCCCTTTGCTGAAGCCAGAAGGCCTCACCACCCAGTGGAGGGGCTGCCTGCAGGTGAAGTCTCACCCTGGGGTAGGGGATGGTTGGCTGGTGAGGCCCTCCCTCACCCTAGCCCCTTGGCCTTCTTTCCTCCCGCAGTTTGGCAGTCCCGCTCCACTCAGGCCGCTCTCTCCCACCCCAGGCCCAGGCAAGCCTGATTGGAGCCGACATGGGCAGCTCCTCAGACCCCCGCTTATCCAAGGATTTGACAGCCCACATACGACTGTGGACTGCACAGGGCCCTGCCTCCTCCCAGCCACTGCTCAAGAAAATAATTAATAATAATTAATGAATAAACTATTTATTGAGAGCCGTTTACCACGAAAAGCCTCAGGGTACATTGCACTCACACATAATTAAAAGTGGCATCTTTTGAACTTCGATATGAAATGGAAAGCTGGTTCTGGTGCCCAGCACGGGTGCCCCCACTCCTCCCTCCAATCCCAACTTTGCAGATGGGGCCTGCGAAGGCGCGAGCAAGGGGCCTTGACATGGGGGTAAAGATGCAGCCAGAAAGCGTGGCAAAGGTCCAGGGGAGTGGGGCCCCACAGATCAAGGTAGACCTTCAAGTGTAAGATGGCTGGTGCAACTGTGGCCACCAGAGGGGAGGGAACCAGATGGCCTAGAAGCTGGCGGCCACCCTCCACAAAGGGGCAGGACAAAGCCACTGATGCCAAGCTCAGACCACTTGGCCCCTGTGTGCCAGCTGAGTCCTAAGGAAGGTTTTTCCTTCTTAGACCCAACGCCCTGTGCTCCTTCCTTAGCCAGTGACAGAGAGTCATTCATTCATTCAGCAAGTGTTTGTGGAGAACCTACTGTGTGCCAAGCACTGTTCTGAGGACACAGTTGTGCACAAAAGAAGGTGTCCGCTCTCATAGAGCTTATATTGCACCTGGTGGAAACAATTAAAAAATATTTAATACCTGCTACAGAGAAATTACAGCGAGGAAAAGAGGGAGTGTGGGAGGTGGGAAGGTGGTTCCTGGTCGCCAGTAAGACCTCACACTGGGATGACATTTGGTCAGGAAGCTGGAGGAAGTGAGCCAAAAGGAAGAGCACCCCAGGCAGAGGGAACAGACGGTGCAAATGCCCGGGGGCAGGCATAAGACGGAGGAAAGAGGTTAATGTGGGTGGAGCAAAGACAGGGAGGGGTGAGTGGTGCTCAGACTCCATTCTCTTGACAGAGAGTCCTAAACTCCAGCCTGGCACCTGGTGCTGGTCTAGACCCTCGAGGTACAGTGGTGAACCCCAAAATGGAAAGGCATTTAGACGGCGGGAGAAATGCAGCAATTGAACCCTGACCTGCCAGGACTTCTGATGATCAGTCAGGTGGGGGACCCTGCCCTGGAGCCTGGGCATCTCAGGCTTAAGCCAGGACAGGTGGGGACTGGAGGACCTTTCCTCCTGTGTCTCCCACCTCGCCAGGTGGGCCTGGGAGGTAGCTTCCCCGTGGGCCTGCCTCCCACTTGGCTTTCCATTTCTCTCCAACCAGGTCCTTTCCTCGCTTCTCTGGCTGCATCAGCCTTGTTCTGTTCTTGTTGAGACCCCCTTGGGAAACCCCTACATGTGGCTGTGAGTCACTGCTGACTGCTGATAATGACTGCATCCTTCCCCTTCTCCTGGGGGAAAGGATGGAATGAACAGTACGCACTGGGGTGCGGGGGCCCCTCCCAGCGGCAGGCTGCAGAACGTGGACCATCTGTGGTTGCTCTGCTTGCTTGCTCTTTATGTTTCTCTAAAATCAGGAGACACTTATCCCTCTGTGTCCCAAAAGAGGCTAATGAAAGCTGCATTGGGGTGACACTGAGGACCCCCGGTTCCTGCCAGGAGCAGGAGAAGCAGTAAAAGAGATTAGAAGGGTGTCCACACCTGCTGGAGCAGTCACCTGGCTGTCCCCAAAGGGGGCCACGCTGAGGGGTGCAGACCAAACCTCTCTGCTTCCCCCTCATCGGTGAGCAGGCTGCAGGGCCCAGGACAGTGCGATGTTTTACGAGTCCTCCCTTTGGGAGAAGGCTGGAAGCGGGGCAGGTAACCACTAGGTGTGAGATGGCCCGGCGTGGGATAGGAAAAAAAGGAAAAACAAAACTGTTTTGGCCAGGGTCTCGGCCTTTTGGTGTCCTCCAATTTCCATTTAATTTTGATAAAAGAAACAGAGTTGGCTCTAGCCCAGAAAGTAGTGAGAGTCATTCCTAATTTTGGAAGCTTCCAAACAGCTGGCTTGACCTTTGGTGTCCTTGTTTCCACCCAGCCATTAATTAAAAAGCACTGACAGTGCGCAGCTGCAGCCAAGCACTGGGTTTTAGGCCCCCAAGACATAGCTTTGTCCCCTCTGTCCCTGGAGAAGGAGGGCTCACACAAATGTTTAATGCTCCAGTGGAATTACAATTATGAAGAGCACACACACTGCAATTCAGGTTTATGTTGAAAGTATTAATTTCCTGGTTTTAATTATTCAGTAGAAATTAATGAAAACGCGAGAGGAATCTCAAAGGAGACTCTCTGACCGCGGGGGTGGGCGTGGGCAGGAGAAAGTTGCATACAGTGGAGTCTGGGAAAGTGGGGTGAACCCAGAGGCCAAGGGCCCAGCACCTATCCCCAACCCAGCCAGGCTAGGAGCTTCCCGAGGGCGGGGACCCTCCTTTGCCACCCAAGACTCGGCGTTTGCTCATTCATTTGGGGGGCAGGTGATGGGGAATGCCTTGTGCTTCATCTGTGCTGGGTGCTATGCCAGATGTTGGGGAGGTGAATAGGCCCTGCCCTGCCCTCAGGAAGCTCACAGCCCCCGGGGGAGACAGATGGGTGACTCTGCCATCCCGCAACTGTGGTGTTATAGCAACAGAGCAGGGAGGTGCAGCCGGCTGAGGATGGCTCTGGGAGGTGGGGAAAGAAAAGGGGTGGATACATCCCTGAAGGGGTGACTCCTGGCAGAATTCCAGGGTCTCCCCCTCCCAGGTGAACTCAGAAAACCCCCCTTTGAACAAAGGCACCATTCTTAGGTCCTGATGACCATTTGGGGCAGGATAACTCCCCGTGTGGCGTGTGTAATTTGTCCTCCCTGGAAAAGAAGCAGAATTCAGAAAGATCTTTTGTTCTCGTCCACCCCCAAGGGCAAGGGGCGTGTTCTCTGGTCCAGAAGACTGAATTATTGGGGGTAGGCAGCTCCGGGGGAGTGGGAAGACGAGCTACCGTGGGGGCTGGCTTTCCCGGGAAGGAAGGGGATCAGAGCTTTGGGGGTGAATGATTCTGAGGGTGGGGAAACCCGTGTCCCAGGCCTATGAGGATCCCTGCACGGTGACAGCCCCTCAGAAGGGATGGCACACAGATGAAGGGACGGATCCCAAGAGCTCTGGCCGTGGGAGCCCTGGCAAAGGAGTCCCCACACCCCACACTCAGGGATGGAGCTGCCCGTCTTTGAATGGACCACAGAACCTTGGAGGATGAAACTTTTTGTTGTCTGAGGTATTTTATAACTGTGTAAATTGTAGAAAACTGACAAAAATGAAAATAATTCTTGTCCAGCGGAATGCATATAAGCTAAGTCTGGCGGAATGAGATTGATTATTATTACCCTGTGGCCAGTTTTGCGTCTGTCTGTGAATTCACTCAGCATTCCTGACTGCCTACCTGCCTGTGTTCTTCGAATTCTCATTTGAACTGGTTGTAGCATCTTGGTTCCCTCATGAATTAATGAGTTAAAGAAAATCTTTGACACATGTTCATTTTATATTTGATTGAGCCACGATTTTACCTTTATAAAAATGATCCTTTAGCAATCTTTCACAGTCCTTGAGGTGGGTACTATTATAATCCCTCATGTTATAGAGGAAGAACAAGAGGCACAGAGAGGTTAAGAAGTTGGCCCAAGGACACACAGCTAGGTGGGGCCAGGGTTTGGATGCAGGAATCTGGCTCTGGAATCTGTGTGACTCGAACAGTATCTGAGTGAGGCCCACACTGACCCCACAGAATGAGTATGTTCTTTACCCGTGAGAACAGGGAAGCAGAGGTTGAGTAACTTATCCCAGCTCCCATTCTTAGTACGTGGCTGATACAACAACATGACAGCTGTCCCGTCACGGTGGTCTGATGTTGGCGCTGGGGCTTAACATTTACGGAGTGCTTTCTAAGGGCCAGAGGCCGCGCCAAGAGCCACACCTGATCATCGCATTCACTCCTCACAGCCCTACAAGGAAGATAATTTTATTGTCCCATTTTACAGATGGGGAGACCTGGGTGCCCCCAGAGGGTGAGTGAATTGAGTCTTTCTTGTCTCTTGGTTTCTTTGGGGCTGAGCTTGGCAAGCTGAGGTGCCCCCACCAGGGCCCCATGGGGGTCTACCTTAAGATTTGGTGTGTGCGCCCCAGGTTCCCCATTCCCCCGCCAGGCCTCCCCACCTCCACCTCGAAGGCTCAGTCCCTTGACTTCTGAGAGGCTGGTGGCGGAGCAGCCGGATGTGTGTGGCTGGTCTCTCCAGCTGGGCCGGGCCTTGGGGCACTGGCCTAGAAAACCTGCTAATTACCGTTGGGGCGGGAGCCCTAGTCCCCTGGGCCTCGGTGAGGGCTGCGGGGGTCAGGGGTCGGAGGTGCCCACCGCTGGCCTCATCTGTTTACCAAGGGCTCCTCAAGCTAATTGAAATATGCCAAATAGCTGCCGGGGGGCGGGGGGTGGGGCAGGCGAGAGGAGCAACCGGGCTCCTGGATTGACTGCAGGGTTGACGAGATATTAAAAGGGAAAAAAAAGCCAAGCAGCGGCTTCATTTGCAAAGGAAATGACTTGACAGGGGCTCTTCATTTGCAATCTTTCAGCCCAGAGGTTTCGATTAGCTGCAGAGGAAAAGGTCCCTCCTGTTTTATGCATGAGGAGCTGTGCCAGGGGATGCCAGGGACCCCACCACCCGTGGACCACTCCTTCCCTTCACCCCAGGTGGGGAAGGAGGACAGGGGTTGGGGCCGGGGTGCCCAGAGGGCAGGATGATCACCAAAGCCCAAGGCCACCCTTTGGTGGTAGGAATGGAAATTTCCTGAAGTGAGGCGTCCCCTCCTCCTCTGTAAAGTGGAGACAGTAAGACCGCTGTCCTGGGCCTTGAGGGGAATTAATGAGCTCAGCGTGCAGGCTTCCCCACCCAGCAGCTCTGTGCAAGCCCCTCCCCACCCAGAAACCTGCTGTGCCCCCAGCCCCCTCCACTTCCTCCAGCCCCGCCTGTGCCTACTCTGAACCCGGGCCCCCGCCCCCCTTTGGGCTCTATGGCACACACTTCTGCTGGGAAAGCGAAGTGGAGGAGGGGCATTGAACTAGATGCTTTTGGAAGTTTCCTCTCAGATTACTAATTTGGGGGACAATTCCCCTTTAAAAGCTAGCCATTACTTCCTAATCCTTTCATTTCCTTCTCATCACATCCCCTGCCCCCCTTCCTTGGATTTTTTCTACCTTCTGTAATGGCTGTATTTGCAAGACCTCCTGCTCTGCAAATGTGATTAACTGCTGAATTAAGCCCTGCTTGCTGCGAGGGCTGGAGCTGCGCTCCCGTCTGGGGCAGCAGCACGGGGTCCGGTGGCCGCAGGGCCAGGCAGGTGAGGCAGGGCCAGCATCAAGGCCACCAAGTATGACTGCGGCACCTGGGAGGATATTGTAAAGCTCTACCCATCCAGCTCCGGAGGTGGAGGAGAGCTGGACTAGCTCTCTCTGAAATAAGGCCACCCTCACCCGACCAGTACAGAATTCTCACTCCAGAGGGGGTGGGAGGCCTAGTGACACGACAGCAGAGGGAACACCAACCTGGCACCCAGCCCTTTCCTCTTACACATGAACGAGCCACAAAGGGTCACCAGGCATTTGAGGAGGGCCACTGACGTGAAGGAGGAGACTCAGGAAAACTACAAAAACACGGGCCCGGAGGAAGCAGAGATGATTCGTGGAACAGAGGACAGCACTGAAACCTCTGCCGAATATATTTGGAGAGATTAGAGAAGATGGTCCCTCTATAAAACAAGAACTCAATTTGGTTAGGGGAAATCGGAGAACAACTAAAGCGCTCTTGAGATTAAAGAAACATGCTTGCTGAGATTAAAAGTCCGATAGAAGCACCAGAAAATAAATTATGTCAGAATGCAGAGCTGAAGGAAACAGGGAAGTGGAGGAGAAAAGAGAAGCAGGCTCAATGAAGAGAGTTAGCCAAGCATCACACTATGGTCAGTGACGCTGGAGGCTCGAGGAAGATGGAACATTCCTGCCAAGTTATGGGGGAAACGTTACTTCCAACCTAGAATTCTGTCTCAGCTAAACTATCAATACACCTCAGGCCAGAATAAAGACAATTCAGATGTGGAAGGACACAGTTTATCTTCAACACATCCTTTCTTAAAAGGATTATAAGAAAGTTGCGGGATGATATTCTCCAGAGAAATCAGGAAATAAATGAGGAAAGAGGAAGATATAGGATCCAGAAAATTGGACCCAACCTGAGGACTCAAGGGGAGTCTCAAGATAGGGTGACCAGCTCATTGCAGGTTGCTCAGGACTTGCCCGTTTTTAGCACTTAAAAGGCTTATGTCCTGGGAAACCAGGATGGTTGGTCACCCCAGGCCTAGAAATCAATTAGTCAAGATTAGAGTAAGAGGAATGAAGATTCTGAGAGTGGGGTTTCCTGGGGGAAGGGGGAATCCATGGAATTTATAGCATGATGGAGAAATGATTAAAGTCCAGCTGTGGATAGAGCAGACAAGACTTGGCTGTAGCTCAGAGAGAGATTATAGGCGTCAGGAACTTTGACTATGTAAAAATTAAAATGTGGTTGTCAAAAGGAGTGGAAGAGATTGTTGGGAAAAGGGGTGCGTGTGCATATATCCTTGTGACCAAGGAGGAGTCAGGAGATACTGTCAAAAGTTGATGCAGCGTGAAATAGAGGTTCATATGTTAGAGTTAACAGGTACTCAGTAGAACCAAAATAATAATAATAACAACAACAATAACTTCCAAATCGTGAGAGGCAGAGGGGAAAGAGAAGGAAGTGAGCCAATCCTCGTGTTCATAGTGGGAACCCAATCAAGTTTCCAAAATCATGATACAGACCTCGAGAAAATATTTGTGAAGCACGTATCTGATAAAGAGCTTGTATCAGAATATATAAAGAACTCTCATAACTCAATAATAGAAAACAAACAATTGGCCAATTAAAAAAACGGGCAAAAGATTTGAACAGACACTTCACCAAAGAAGAGGTGCGGGTGGCCAGTGAACCCATGAAAAGACATGACATCATAAGTCACCACAGAAACTCAAATTAAAACCACAACGAGATACCCTTATGCACCTATTAGAATGGTTAAAGTCAAAAAAATTGGCAATACCAAGTGTTGACAAGTATACAGGGCAACAGGAACTCTTATGCACTGCTGGTGGGAAAGCAAAACGGCACAGCTGCTCTGGAAAATAGTCTGGCAGTTCCTTACAAAGTTAAGCATATGTTAGCATAAATCCAGTGTCCCATTCCTAGGTATTTATCCAAGAAAAATGAAAACCTATGTTTACACAGAGACTGGTATGAGAATGTTTACAGCATCCAGTTTACAGCAAACAGCTCATAATTACCAAAAACTGGAAACAGTCAAATGCCCATCAACAGGTGGATGGATAAACAAACTGTGGTGCCTTCACACAATGGAACACTACTCAGCCATCAAAAAGAATGAACTACTGTTATGTGTAATAACACAGATGAACCTCAAAAGCATTATGCTCTATATCTTGTGGTAGTGGTTACGTGACTGCATACACTTGTCAGAACTCATAGAACAGTACATGTGAAAAGCATGAATTTTACCGTATTTAATTATGCTTCAATAAACCTGTTTTAGAAGAAAAGGATTATAGACTTAGTCCACAGTTAGAGAAATCCAGATCTCGGGCTGTGGTCTCAACCCCTTGCACTATTCTATTACATGTAGAATATTGTGTTCTCTCCTGGGCACCCTTTCCACCTAATTGTCTATTTAAACGTTTGTTGATTTGTTTGTTGGAATGAGTAATACATGCAAATGATGCAACATTCAACAGGTACAAATGTTATGCAGTAAAAAGTACATCTTCCTCCTACCCCTTTCCCAGTCTCCCATTCTCCTCTCCAGAAGTAAATACTGTTACCAGTGTTTTATATAGAATTCCGGAGGTTCACTTAGAAGAATGCGTGTGTGTGTGTGTGTATAGATATATAGATAGCGATATCTAGAGATTATCTACCTGTCCATCCTTCCTTCCTTCCATCCATCTCCCCATCTATCTATCCATCCAGCCACTGATCCATCCATCCATCCATCTATCTGGAGAGAGAAGGCGAGGGTGTTTAATTCTTTACAAATGAGCCCATATCATACTTGTTTTCCTGCACCTTGCTATTTTTTAATTTGACATTAAATCTCAGAAATTGTTCCATATAAATGCATCCACAGTTGCTTCATTCTTTGTAAAAGCTGCACAGTGTGCCACGATGCATGATGTCATTATGCACCATGACTAATTTAACCAGTTCCTTACTGATCCACAGTTTCCAATACTTTTCTCTTACAAGCAACAATGCCAGAAACGCCTTTGCATGTATATGTGCTGGTGTCCAAGTTTAATTTTCAAAAAGTGAAAAGCATGATTCTTATACCAATATAAAGTGATTATGTGTTAAAGACTTCTGAACTTGTTAATGAAGGAAGCAGCAGGATGGTCAAGCTGGCTCACAGAGAATTGGAGAGACTGGATACATACAGGCGCTGAGAGAAATCCGGAGTAACACAGCCGTGTTAGATACGAAGCTGGTTAATGTCTAAACTGCAGAGCAATAGACCTGCGACCTTTGGGATTAGCGTTTCTCCAAGACAGAAGTCATTTGCATCTCTCCCAGACAAAATTCATTTGAATTGTTATTAGACAAGAGTCATTTGCATCGCTAACAGTTTTCTACAAGTTGACATCTGCCCTTCAGAGTTGTATAATACCTTAATCAATTTTAAAAAAGTGGGTCAAACTGAGGTGCAGATGCCTCTGTGATTAGATGATTTGTGTGTGGGTCTGTAGACAATGTCCCAGAGGGACACCGAGAGGACAAGTAGCCATCATCTTACCTATTCCCCAGTTTAGGATTCCTTTTCCTACTGTAGGACGGCTGTGGGATACAGTCCCAGTAGACTGACTGGGTCCCAGGGTGTGTGCCTTTGTAATTCCCATGGATACAACTGTGGAGCCCCCTGGAGCTTGCACCCAAAGGGCTGCCTCTGTGATCATGCTGCTCACTGCGGTAACTGCGTCCACTGGGACACTGATGGTTAGGTGCTGCCACAGGGCCTCTGTTGTTTCAGGGAGGGGAGGAGATGGAGAGGGGGCCGGTGGAGTCCTCTCCCTCCCAGCCATGCTGGCGAGTTACTCAGTTTCCTCGGGTCGCTCCCACGTATACATGTTATAAAGCTTTGTTTGATTTCCCCCCGTTATTCTGTCTCATGTCAATTTAATTCATGGCCCAGCCAGAAGGACCCAGAGGGTAGAGGATTTGTCTTCCTCCCCTACAGGTGGGAGCTGCCTTTCCAATCTCAAATCCTCCTTAGAGCCCCACCTTAAACTTGCCATTTAATGGCATCTCAGTCTCTGCTGGTTTATGTCATCTCTTAACTTTTCACCACACTGGTGTCTGGCTAACTGCAACATGGAACCCTGGACTGGATCTTGGAACAGAAAAAGGCCTTTAGAGGAGAAACTGGTAAAATTAAAATAAAGTCTGTAGTTTAGTTAACAGTGTGCCCCAATGTTAATTTCCTAGTTTTGACAAAGGTACCACAGTTGGGTAAGATGCTAATATCAGGATAAGCTGCGTGAGGCATACATGGAAACTCTGCACTTTCTTTGCAACTTTTCAGCAAACCTAAAATTATTATAAAATAAAAAAGTGTATTTTTGGGGCCACCCAGTGGCGCAGCGGCTTAGTTCGCGCTTGGCAGCCCCAGGTTCGCGAGTTCGGATCCCGGGCGCCCGCGGATGCACAGCTTGTCAGCTACGCCGTGGCGGCGTCCCGTATGTAGTGGAGGAAGATGGGCACAGACGTTAGCCCAGGGCCAGTCTTCCTCAGCAAAAAGGGGAGGATTGGAAACGGATGTTAGCTCAGGGCTGGTCTTCCCCACACACACACACACAAAAAGTGTATTTTTGAAAAAAGCAAATCTGGGTAAAGGATACACAGACGTCCTTTATACTTCTTGCAACTTTTTTATAAATTTGAAAATATTTCAAAATAAAAGTTTCTACACTCATGTTCATAGCAGCATTATTCACAATAGCCAAAAAGTCCATCGACAGAGGAGTAAACAAAATGTGGTGTATGTACACAATGGGATATTATTCAGCCTTAAAAAGGAAGGAAATTCTGACACATGCTATGACGTGGATGAACCTTGAGGACATTATGCTCAGTGAAATAAGCCAGTCACAAAAGGACAAATACTGTAAGATTCTACTTATATGAGGTCCCCAGAGTAGTCAAATTCAGAGACAGAAAGTAGGACGGTGGGGGCCAGGGGCTGGGGGCGGGGGATGGGGAGTGAGCATTCATTGGGAACAGAGTTCCAGTTTGGGAAGATGAAAGAGTTCTGGAGATGATGGTGGTGGTGGTTGTACAATAAGAACGTACTCAGTGCCACTGAACTGTACTTTTAAAAATGGTTAAGACAGTAAATTTTATGTTATGTGTAGTTTACGACAATTTTTAAAAGTAAAATAAATAGAATAAAGTTCCTTAAAAAAATTGTGTCTGCTGTATACAGAAGGCTGTAGGGTCTCTGCCTCCAGGTTATCACCCCTGAGGAGAGGCGTAGGCAGAAGTGGGCCATGTTGGGGTCGCAAGGATGGGGACCCAGTCGTCTGGGTCTAAGGGCGATGCTGCTAGTGGACATCTGCCCCTGGTCACTAGACTGGACCTTCCTCCCGCTCCTCGGCAGCCAGAGCCCTCTCCTGCCCCTCCCCCTGGCACATGCCCCTAGAGAGGGGGAGCAGGGGCCACCGGGAAGCAGAGCAGCTCTGAGATCCCAGACTCAGGCACGCTACAAGTCCCGGGGACTGCTCCGGGCCCCACAGGGAGGCAGCGGTGGAGGAAAGGGTGCTGGGCATCCGGCCATCTGCAGTGGTTTGTCACTATTTCCTCCTCTTCCCCCACCCACCCCAGCTGCCTCTGCACCAGCCTGAGAAGATACCAGAATGTTGGTTCTATCTGATGCTCCTTCCAGCCTGTGGTGAGCTGGCAGCCCCCAAGACCGTCCCAGGGAGACCCAGCAACTCACTGTCCTCCTGCCCCAAAGCTCTCCAGGGCCCTGGGCTGGGCTGGAGGGTCTCCCCTGGGAAGCCACACCCACCAACTGGCTCCTGAGCTGTGTCAAGGAGTGGGCACTGGCTCCCTCACTGGACATCCAGACAGACAGGTTATCTGGTGCCTCCAGCCAGAAGTCCCTGTCCCTGCAGGCAACCTGAAGCCCCAGGCCCCAGGGGCCACCTGCCCTATCTGTCCCCAGCTGTGGGAGGGACTCCAGAGCTCTTTAGGATATCTGATATAGAACACTCAGTTAAATTTGAATTTGGTAAGCAAACTTCATATAAGTATGTCCCAAATATTGCATGCATTAGTTGCTTATCTGAAATTCAAAGTTAACTGGTACCTGGTACTTTTGTTTGCTGAGTCTGGTGACCCTACCCAGGTGCTCAGCAGGCACAGTGCCCCGCTTGGATTTACTGAACAAACAGGATGGGGCCAGAACTCAGGCTGCTCTAGCCCAGAAGTCACCGGGATCCAACAACCCTGAAGACACAGACTGTGCCCTCTTCAGAGTGCCTGGGGGCAGCAGCCACAGGGCCCACTCCCAAAGAGGGTGAATGGGACAGGAGAGGGGTCTCAAAGATGTGTCCTCTGAGCTAAGCCAAACATGGCAGAGTGCCCAGAATGAATGAGTACACAGTGGGATATAAATTCACCACTTCTATTATCGGCTTGAGCCTGAAGAGAATTACGACTGGTGGCAGATAGAATTGCTACAGAACCAGAGGTGATATTTCGAGGGCTCCAGGCCACAAAATACCACATGCACTGGTGGTTTTCAAACTCGTGACTGTAATCCGTAGCAAGCCATGTATTTTACATTGCGACTCAGGACACAAATTCACACGTACATAACAGAACAGAAGTGCATGCAACAATACTTACCCTCACTATGCACGATATACTCTGATAGTTACCATCTGTTCCTTAACACTCCGTATTTTAGAAAAATGTTTGCAACCCGGCGAATTGATTCAATGTCCCAATCATGAGTCATAGTCGGCAGCGGAAAAATACTGCCGTACAGTACAGTCAATAAGGTTGAAAGGCAGCCTGATCCCCAGCTCTATTATTTACTGGCGGGGGGGGGCGGCAACTCCGTGTTTCTTTAATCTGTAAACCACACACGTGGTTCTTCATTCATGGGGCTGCCCGGAGGACCTAGCAGGACAGGGAGTGAATGCAGAGACCTTAGCACGGGGTCTAGCCCTCAGACGGCTGTCCGTCGTCAGCGTTAGCCATGATTGCAGTCTGATCAAACTTTGATAGAACACTAACCAAAACGTGTGGTCAGTGATTCTTCCCCATCTTGTCAAAGCTAGACTGTGAGAGGGAAGGGAGGATATAGCGGAAAAGCAGAGAAAGTGCTTCCGAGTTTCAATTTTGAATTAAATTTGATGTTGAATTTTCAAAAGTGGGTTTTGAAGGACTTAGGACATAAAGTTGATGCCATAAGTAAGACTGACGTGAAGAGGTGGAAAGCCAGCCACCGCGTCGCCCCCTCCCAACACAAAATACATAAAATCCTCTTGCAAGGATATAAGACAAACGAGCTAATTTTTTTTTAACGGACAAGAGATTTGAACACACACTTCATCAAAGAAGATATGCAGATAGCAAATGAGCACACGAAAAGATGCTCACCATCATTAGTCATTAGGGAAATGCAAATAAATTAGACCACAATGAGACAGCACTACACACATATTAGAACCACTTTGGAGAGGACGGGGAGAAACTGGAACTCACAGGTGCTGCTGGTGAGAACGTAAAATGGCACAACCACTTTGGAAAATAGCTTGTTTGTTTCATAAAAAGTTAAACCTGCTCCTACCATAGGACCCATCATCCTGCTCCCAAGAGAAACAAAAATGTATTTATCCAAGAGAAATGAAAGCATTGCCTGTACAGACTTGTACACAAATACACAGCAGCTTTACGTGTAAAAGCCCAACACTGGGAACAACCCAAATGTCCCTCAGCAGGTGAGCAGATACGCAAACGGTGACACAGCCACACAGCGGACGCTACTCAGTAATTCAAAGGAACAAACTGGTACCTTCTACGATATGGGCGAATCTCAGAATAATTATGCTGAGTGAAAGAATCTAGACAAAAATGAGTCCATACTGTATGATTCCATTTATATAAAATTATAGAAAATCCAAAGCAACCTATGGAGACAGAAAGCACATCAGGGTTGCTTGGGGTTGGGGGCTGGATAACGAGGGCAGGATTTCAAAGAGCAAGAATACTTTTGGTGGTGATGGATATGTTCATTATCTTAATTGTGCTGATAGTTTCATGTGTGTTTACATGAAACTTATCAAATTGTGCACTTTAAATATGTACAGTTTATTGTATGTCAATTACAGCTTAATAAGTCTGTTTTTTTTTAATGGACAAGAGATTTGAACACACACTTCATCTTGAAAGACTCAGGATCTAAAGTTTATGCCGTGAATAACAGAGTGGAGTGAACAGATGAAGAGCCACCCCTCCTGCCATACGCATACACACACACACGTGCACACGTACACACTACATACACACACACACATCACATGTGCACACATACACACACAGAAGCCAGGGAGAGGTTGGTGGGGGATCAGCCACAGCAGCAGGCACCCCCCCATCACAGGCTCCTGGCACCCCCATGGGAACCACATCACCACCCACAGATCACACCCACCAGCCTGTCAGCAGGACTGACTCTCACATGGGCCCTGAGACTTTGCTCAGCCCCATCTGGTGTCCTCCTGGTGGGCAACCACCCTTTTTGCACTTAGGAAATTCATGGCTCACCCACCCCCTGTCGCAAGGGCGGGACTGAATGGAACCAGCTTGAGCGCTCCCCTGAGCCCAGCCGGGGAGAAACCCCTCTCCTTACATCACCACCGTCATCGTTCCTGTTGTTTTGAGCGTCCCCAGATACGTGCGAGTCTAATGAGGGCAGAATTCTGAAGAGAGGGGGCTGCCCTGTCTGTCTCCCTCTCTGAGCATCAGAACCTGGGCTTTGAGACTCCCTCCGGGACCCCAGGGTCAGACGTCTCTCCATCACTTACCTTGAGGTTTGAAGAGGATGAGAAAAGAGTTTGTTGAGACTGGCTGTGTCCAACTCCAGGATGGACCTTAGATGCATGCGTCACGCATTTATTCTGCATTTCCATCCCCTGAACCACGATTCAGACTTATTGCACTCTGATTCCCATCTCCAAGTCCTTTCCACTGAAGCCCGGTGATAACCTTCCACAGCCTGACACTTCTCTTCCCAGAGGCTGCAGTTCCAGGGGATGCTGCCCCTCCACCCCGTCCCCCAGTAGTGAGGACACGACAAGAAACTGGCCGTCTGCAACTCAGAGGAGAACCCTCACCGGAACCCAACCGTGCTGGTCTCCGACTTCCAGCCTCTGGCGCCGTGAGAAATACGTCTGTTGTTGAAAAGCCACCCAGCCTCTGGCGCTTGGTTACAGCAGCCCGAACTGGCTGACCGACGGGGTCAGCCCGGAGGAGTCAGTGCGGGGCCCCTCTCGGATGAAGGAGAATAGAAGGGAACAAGGCTCCAGGAGGAGGGCTCGGCCTTCATCCTTCACCAGGAGTCCCAGTCGATGGCACAGTCGGGACTGCCTGAGAACACACAGCAGGTGGGTCTCCCTCTAAACAGTCTGCCCCGAACCACAGAACACCTGTCACATCACGTACACCAGGGTGTGTGTTCCATGCAAGGCCACACATGAGCAGGGAAAGTGTGTGCACGGTGTTCCCGCACCCAGGCCGGGCGGGGTGCACAGATGGGGGACAAACCCCACCCACATCCACTCAGGAGACCCCAGCCCGAGCCGGGAGACAAATGCCTGCTCTGCCCCCAGCACTTCACGCCCAGGGTCGGCCTGGGAGACCCGCCCCCTTCACAGAGCGGTTCTCAACTTGTGAGGGCAGGGTGGGGCAGGGGGGACGGACGCCCCTCGTGTGTGCTCAACTTTGACAAGTGCTCTCAACCAAGTGGTCAGAAAAGGTTTTTTCTTGAAGAGTTCATGTTAGAGAAGCACCAGGCAGGCTTTTGCAAATAGCCAAGGCCATCCTTTGGAGGCAAGGAAAGAGGCCCACTGGCCACCTTGCTGTGCAGGGCCAGTGAGGCCCTGCAGGGACCGGGAAAGTGAGGGAGAGTCAGAGCCCTCTGGGCCAACAGCAAAGAGAAGTCAAGACGAGTCCATCTTGGGGAAGGCAGAGAACATGCAAGAAAAACAAACAAACAGAAAACACCTATATTTTCTGAGCCAAAAATTATGGCCTTGGATTCCCTCCTTCAACTTGAGAATGAAGTTAAATTAAAAAGATGACAGGAGCCAGGTCCGTACCACATGGCCCGCCCCGTGCCAGCTCTCCCTAGCCTGGGGTTTAGCTCTTCCTGGTTCCTCTGCACGGCATTCCTTCTAATAACCACACCGCACACACCATGACTCCAGGTGACCACAGTGCATCGCTGGAGTATCGCCAAAATAGCCATAAACGTTGTCATGTTCTGTTATGCATTTAACAACTCTTTATTGAAAAGAATAAAATCTCATGAGCAGAAATAGAAAATCCTGCAAAAATATACATCCGTTAATATAGCTGTTGAAATGGCAAGCGTTTTAGGAAACCTGGGAAGAATGACGTCTGTCATCATGCTCAGGGCTGCTGTCTGATGGGTAAGATGCAAACCTCTCCCACTTTCACCCCTTACTCCCCAGAAATCATCTCTGGGGTCCGGGCCACCTTCCCCAGTGCAGGGAGGGGGGTCTCTGAGATCTGGGAGTGAATCATGATTTTGTGAGTTGAATTCTATTTCCAATGTCCCGGGGGTGCTTGCTATTTAAAAGGGAAACTTTAGGCATGCTAAAAAGAACTTATTATAATGAAATTCAGCCCTCTCCATTCTGTCCTTTTTTGGTAAATCTGATTTTTGACTTCTGTCTGTGTTTAGAGGTGGGAAGAGTGTCTGTGAGGGAGAGTACTGGGGGGCTACAGCGAGCTTGTCGGTGGTTTGTCAGTTACGGTCCAGTTGAGTGTTCTAGGGCAATAGGGGACGTAGGGAGAACTTGGTCCTGTTTGCACTTCTGTGGGGAAGGAGCTGCAAGGACTTTGAACCCTAATCCCTTGGGTCAAGGAAGTGGCCTTTGCCCTGTGACCCTGGCTGACCCTCTGTGATGGTTTAGCAGAGCCTTGGCGCCCCCCTTAGCATCCCTCATCTCTGTTCTCACTGTTCTTGTCCAGACCCTTACCAGCCACCTAGACCAGTTTGCTCCCTGCCCATCCCATCCGTGCACTGTCCCAGCGCGAGTTACCCCAAATAAACCATTCCCTAAAACACAGGCCCGCCATTAGACACCAGCAAGAGGGACCCTTGCCCTGAGCCCCACACTTTAGAAGGCCTCACCCTGGCCCTCCTCTGAGGACACCCTCCTCCAGGGCAAGGGGTCTACCTGGAATTGGGCCAAACTTCACAGGCTAACGACCTCATCCTCCACGAGACCACCCTCACTTCAGACACCAGCTCAAGCTTGGGGGTCCCCAAGCCACCTTCACTTCTGGTTAGCTGCCTACAAATTCAGGGGTTCCCATTACCCTCTAAAGTGCAATACCTCGCTAAACAGCTCACAGAGCTCAGGAAAGAGCTAAACCTATGATTACAGTTTAATGACAGCAAAAGGACACACATCAGAGCCAGCCACAGGAAAGACACACAGTGGGGTCTGTGAGGGTCCCAGACTCGGAGCTTCTGTCGCCCTCAGGGACACATTACCTTCCCGGCACATTGACGTGTGACAGACGAGACGCAGAGTATTGCCGGCCAGGGCCGCTCGCTTGCACTTCCGTGTCCAAAATTCGTATTGGCATTTCATCATGGAGGCAGAGCTATCTCCAGCCCCTCCCCTTCCCGGAAGTTGGGCTAAACCCCACCCTCTAATCTCATGACCAGCCCCGGTCCTGAGCCATCTCAGTCACCTTGTCAGGGGTGGTCAGAGGGCCCCCACGAATAACAAAAACATTCCTATTACTTAGGAAGTTCCAAAGGTTTAGAGGTGACCTCCCAGGTCCCGGGGGCAAAGGTCAGACAATTCTTTATTACAGAGTCCATGGGTCCAAGGGGAGATGCTTTTGCCCCCCATCTAGAGCATGCTCTGGAACTTGGGACCTCAGAACACCTGCCCATGCCCCAGGCCTGTCCTTCTGCAGCTGGTCAGCGCCATGGTACGCACAGCACTTTTTGCAAGGGCCTGGACAAAGCTGGGGTGTGGGGCTTGGGCATAGGGAGGGAGGCCCCAACCGCCTCTCCTGGGGCCCCCATGTTCCAGCACAGAACTTCGGCAGGTGGAAAATTCTGAATTTGAACCTGGCCTTCGAGGTGTTGTAAAGGCATATTGTCAAGCTAGGGAAGTGAAAAGACTAGAACGTATTTTACTGAAGAGTTTGTTAGCTTGACCTAGAACTTGTGAATGGTCACACTTGACATGTGGTACGTGTACCTCCCTCTGTGCTCTTGTCCTGGGTCCCCAAGTGTCAGGGCTGGGCCTGTTAAAACCCTTCAGCGGCTGCCTTCACCTCAGGATTAAGTCTAAACTCTGAGCGACGCATCAGGCTCTGCTTTAATTTTCTGCCTCATCTCTCTCCACGTCCCCCTCAGCTCTCACTCTGGTTGCAGCCACACTCAATTCCCAGCAGCTTCCCCAAAGCACCAAGATATCAAGGCTCCTGTTTGCTCCCATTGCCCCCTGCCTAGGAAGCCCTCTGGCTACCCCTGGCTGCACAAAGAAGCAGCTGCTGGCTCAGGCGGCCCCCACTGGGCTCTGACAGTCCTTTACTCCTCCTGAGCTACAGGTCTGACCGGCGACCCCCAGGGACAGGAGACTGGTCTCATTCCCCCGTGTGCACAGCCCCATCCGGGTGCTGGTGGGTGGTGCTCAGTGTCCGTTCCCTTCACGGAGGGCAGAAGGGAGAAGAGGACGTGGGGGGAGAAAGGAAGAATTCCAAGGATACCTGCCCATCTATCTTCCTACAAACTAGTGCTTGGTTCTTTCCATCTCTTCTCTTCTTTCAGGGGACTGGAGCTTTAGCTGAGATCCTCAAGAGTTTCTTGTTGCTGCTGTAACAAATGACCACAGACTTAGTGGGTAAAACAACACACATTTATTCTCTCACGGTTCTGTAGGTTAGAAGTCCAACACGCGTCTTACTGGACTAAGATCAGGTGTCGACAGGCTGTGTTCCTTCGGGAGCCTCTGCTGGGGAGTCCCCGTCCTTGCCTTTTCCAGCTTCTGGAGGCCACCCACATCCCTTGGCTCACAGCCTCCTCTGTCACCAAAGCCAGCAATGGCCCGTCGAATCCTTCACACGAGCCCCTCTCTCTGGTTCCAACGTTTCTACCTCCCTCTTCCCCATTTTAAGAGCCCTCTGGTTAGATTGGCCCCACTCAGATAATCCAGGAGACTCTTCCATCTCAGGGTCCTTAACTGAATCACGTCTGCAAAATCCCTTTTACCATGTGCAAGAGAAAACTCTCTTTCTCCTCTACTCTCAATTCTTCTGACACCAGATGTGGCGGGGGGGGGGGATGTTTCCCACACCGAGAAAGTCTCCAATTCTCAGCACACACCAGCTGGGTGTCCTGTAACACAACTCAGTTCTGACACTATCTATCTGGAGGTAGTGTCAGACCCCACAGGTCAAGGGCTCAGTCCCACAGGATGTCCCCCCAGCACACACAGATTGTCACCAGTACATCTGACCACCCACCTGTAAATCAGAATTCCCACAACCACCTCCTCAGGTTCGATCATTTGTGACCTAGACTGGCTCACAAAACTCAGGGAAACATTTACTTACGTTTACCAGTTTATTGTAAAGCATATTACAAAAAAAGCAGATGAAAGCCAGATGAAGGAGTCCACAGAGTGAGGTCTGGAAGCATCCTGAGTGCAGGAGCTTCTGTCTCTGTGGAACTGGGGTTCACCATCCTCCTGACGGGGGATACACTCACCAACACGGGAGCTCATGAAATCCTGTTGTTCAAGAGCTTTTAAAGAGCTAAAGCTCCAGCCCCCTGGCCTTCCCCAGAAGTGGGCGGGGCTGAAAGTTCCAACCTCCAATCACTTGGTCTTCCTGGTGACCAGCCCCATGCTGAGGCCAGTGAGGGGCCACACCCTGAGTCACCTAGCTTCATTAGAATAACTCAGGTGTGATCAGAAGGAGTTCCTGGTGAATGACAGAGACACTGCTGACCCTCAGGAAATTCCAAGGGTCTTAGGAGCTCTGTGCCTGACACAGACCAAATATATTTCTTATTATACCCAGCATGTAAGGTAATACATAGACGGGTCCAGGGATGAGGACGTGGACATCTTTGGGGGCCATTGTTCTGCCAAGGACGCCCTGTGACTGGACTTTCCTGAATCAGAGGGAATTGATTCAAGTTTTGTGGGCTCCGTGGATGGACGGCATGGCTGTGCACCCCAGTCAGGCCGGAAGGCTGAGCCCCAGGCCACAGTCCCGCCTTGGGATCAGCGGAGGTGAGCTCCTTCCTGCCTTTCCTTTGAGACTTTTCCTTTTCACTTTGCCTCATCCTCAGATAAAAGGAAAATTGCCATAAGTTTTGCAAGACTGTGAAGGCCGCTAATGACACTGGGAAGGAAATCCCGCAGAGGCCTCCCTATCCCGCGTCCTCCCAGCCCTTGCCCTAGGGAGCTGTTTCCTCCCAATTTGTTCTTTGGGGTTGGTGGACGTTTCTTTGTTGAAATGCACAGGCTACACATGTGTGCCGTCTCCCAGGAGAGTTGTTGGGAACAGGATGCATCATGCTGACACATTTGGAAAGAACTGGGTGCAGGGAACATCACCAATCCAGGGTCCCAAAGCTCTTGGGCAATTTTCTTATCCTGAGTTTGCACTGACCACACGGGCTTATTTCTGCCTCAGCCAGAGATGATTGGAGGAGAATGAGAGAGACAATGGTCATTTCAACCTCAGGCTTCCTGCCGAGGGTCAGTGACATCCGTCATTGTTTCTCTACAAATTAATAGAGTGGCCCATCCCTGGTTGCTATAGCAACCGCCCGCCCCCACCCAGGGCTTTTGTGATCATGAAATACAATTCATTGCAAGTGCCATTCAGTGAAGTCTTCTCCAGACAAACTGATGGAGAAAAGAAATTACCGGAAGCCCAGCACCTCTGATTGGGTCTTTGTTTCCAGGAGAAAAGTTCAACTGGCTGATGAGAGACCCAGGAACCACTGCAGAAAAGGATGCATTAATTAAGGAGTGTTCCAGAAGTTGCCCTGGCCACAGCAAAGTGTGCTTTGTGGATCCCACACACAGTTGCTGGCACCGCAATTAACCCAGAGCCCTCCAGAAATGTCAGACAATGAGGTTTTATTTTTCTCCTTCTCTCCCACTCTCTTGGGCTTGACTTCAATATTTCCCACCTCAAAACGCCATTACCGGTTCCCGTCTCTCTGAGGGAGGCCACGTGCAGAACAGATGCAGCTCAAATGCAGAAAATCTGGGAGCCCCAAACCGCTGGTCTCCTTGAGGGGTTCATCAAGGCTCCTCCAAGCAGACAGGATGGTAAACAAGCTCGTCCGTTTGTAACAACACTCCAGGACCCAGCTGCAAAGGAAAGCTCCCTATTCTGCATGCATCCCTTTTATCCCTTTTTATACAAAGAAATTCAGATCCCCAGTAGAAAAACTAGGAAAGAGAGAAAAACACAAGGAATAGAGCAAAGCCAATTATAATAGCCCCCCCCCCCCCCCAATAACTATGTCAGTGTTTCGGCGTAGCTCTCCCCAGTCCCTCACGGCGGCCTTGTTGACTTGCAACGTTAAGGAAGCACTGAAGCCCGGTACTTGAGGGGGACTGTAGATATTAAATCAATTTGCTGTTTTTTCCCATATAACTTGAGGGGTGACTCAGGGGTCTCGGCTGGGTGACTTCCTATTTACTATACGGCCCTTTACAGAAGATGTTTTCCAACCTCTGCAGTAGAGGATTAGATGTCCCTTCTTTTTGAACTCAGGGGTGTCCAGGTGACCTGCTCCAACCAATTAAATGTGAGCAAGTGACTGCGTCACCTTTGTGTGGAAGCTTTGAGAACCAGCTTGTACTGTGTGTCTGGCTTTCTTTTCCTTCGAGGAAAAGCCCCTGTGGTCTAGGTGGAGGCGGCTCCCTCAGCCTGGGTCCCAGAGTGAAGATGAAATTTGTATTTACACCCGTGGCTGCTGTAACCAAGTACACGAACTTAAAACCACAGAAATGGATTCTCTCACAATTCTGGAGGTCAGAAGTCAGAAATCAAGGTGTCACACGCTCCCTCCAAAGGCTCTAGGGGACAAGCCTATTTTGCCCCCTCCAGCTTCTGGTGGCCCCAAGTGTTCCTTGACTTGTGGCTGTATCGCTCTGCCTCTGTTGTCACATGGGGCAGGGCCATAGCTGAACCACGATGGACACTCAGCATGAGCTAAAAACAAACCTCGGTCACAGCGAGCCACTGAGACTCGGGGGTTGTTTGCACCACAGCACAAACTGTGTGAATTATGCTAAGTGTTAAATGACACTGAGGAGAGGTGGGCTGCATGCCTCAAAACATGTAAGGCGGGCGTGGCCAGTGACCAGGTCGACTTAGACAGTGACAGGAGGCCGGAGCACACCACGGAGAAGTACTGTGGCTGTACAAAGCTTTGCTTTGTAATATTCTGGAATGATCTGATTTTCTTCCACCAGTGTGTGTTTATTTATTTTTTTTCAAGTGTGTCAATTACAACTTTAAGAATAGAAGAGTGAGCTGTAGGTCGCAGCTCTCGGGGACAAAGCAGAAACCATTTATTTGACAGGGCTGTGGGAAGCAACCTGGACCGCCCTCCCCTGGCCCTGCCCAAACAGAAACCCCTCATCCTGACAGTTCCTGCTCTGAACCGCAATCTGCTGCCAGCTGTGTCTTAGCTTGGACTTGGCTGGAGACCAAAAATGATGCACCAGGAAGACTGCAAATCTGTCTTAATTTACATATAGATTTCCCAGGGCAGGTAGGTGCCCAGCTTTTCCTGATGAGGGGAGTTTGTTCTTGATTTTCTGATTACCCAGAGGTCGGGTTGATTGTGAAGGTTTTTGCAAAGCAGCTCTCTGGGTTTTGGGGGTGGCACGGGGTGGGAATTTAACAGTGGAAGTTGGTAATCCTGGGGTGGGGGTCCTGGTTAGATGCACTGACTGGGGATTCATTTTGGAAATCTATGCCAGAGTCAAAACATTCCTTTTTTGGAGCAGGGAAGAAAACAAACTTCCAGTTCCTTCCCTTTCTCATACCCGAATCACCGGCTGGAAGACAAGCTTCCTCTGCCACCCCTCCCTCCAGTTTCTTGCCTCTTCCCTCTCTGGCTAACTCTGCATCCCTCCTCTGAGGCTGGGCTGGTCAGCTTAATGAACCTCACTGATCTGCCACTAGATGAATGGTGTACCATTAGCTGCCTGCTTAACAACCATATTTCTTCCTCCCGATGAGGGCTCAATATCTCTCCCTTGAAATATTGCTTGAAGACCCCCATCCCAGACGTGAAGTACAAGCAATTAATCAGCAGTGATTCTGGAGCTGTGGCAGGTTGGTGACAGCGCCTCTTCTGTCTCCGCTGCTCGACTGGAGATCGGAAGCGGGCAGGCTTCCATTTTAAGAGAGATTGATGTGTTCTTGCCAGCACTTTCTTGGCTCTCTGTGAAGCTCTCCCTCCGGTGTCCTCTTTCCATCCTAAATTCTAGAGTCGTGGATCTCAGTGTGCTCCCTGGGGGCCGGGACGGTCTGCAGGCTGGACCTTTGCCAGAGGGAGGTGGCTCACCTGGCTGGACCATGGGCCGCCCTATGGCAACCATAGATTCCCATGAGGACACACTAAGTTGAAAAGAGATAATAAAGTCAGACACAGAGCGTCTACTCTTTGAAGGGGTCTCTCAAATCACCCCACTTGAGTTGCTTATTTAAGTAGGCCCTTCTCTGACCCCAAATCAGGTTCTCCCCGGTGGAGGGCAGGTGGATGGAAAGAGAGACAGGCTTCCAGCAACATGGCAGACCAAGTGAATGGGGGCTTTTCTTTCTTCTCTTTTAGCACAAGGATAAGCAGAACGAAATACAGTACCACCACCAAAAGGTTTTTAAAATGAGTATTCACACTCAAAAGAAAGAGAGGAAAATCACCAGGATGAGAATTAGAGAGTTAAAGGCCAGAGCAGGAAAGCAGAGGCTGACACCCTGACACTCCTCCAGTTTGGGGATGGGCTGACGTTCTAGCGTGGGGACAGGAGGTGACATTTGAAGCTCACTCAAGGTGATGTGAGTGGAGTTGGAATGGAGCCCCCACTTAAAGCCTGGACTCTTCAAGAGCTGCCCATGGCTGCCCTGAAGATGGTGCCAGGGGGCAGGAAAAACTCCACCTATTGGGCCAGTGACTTAGGGACTTGGATTTAAAAATCCACCTGTCAGAAATCAAAACCCCAGGCCTCTGCCAAAAACGGGGGCAGGGTGTGATTTTACACTACCTGAGAGGTGGAGAAAGACTGAGTCATGAGGGCAACATAAAAACTGGTCCTGAAATATTTAAACACCTGAGCTCTGGCAGAGGCAAATATGAAATTGCTCTGCAGGGACAATTTCACAACCTAGAGCATACTGGACTCCCGCGGGGCAGGGGCAAACACTCTTAATATGAACTCACAATAGAAAAATTACAAAACATGTATGTGAACAAACCGCCATGGTAAAGAGAGATTAGAAGTAACAAAAAGAGAATTAACTTCCCGATAACTGAGGTTAATAGAACGTCCAAACATCTGAAACACATTTAAAGTGTATTTAAAATGATGTGGGAAGTGAAAGAGGGAATTGGAGCCATAAAGAAAGAATAGGACATTTTGAAAAGAGAATAAGCAGACATGAAAAAAAAAAAATCAAATAGACCTTAAAGTAAAAAAACCTTCACTGAAAGTATAAATTAAATTTATGAGATAAATAGCACAGTTGACAACACCAAAGATAGCATTAGAGAAATAGAAGATAAATAGAAGGAAATCATCCAAAATGCAGTACAGAGATATAAAGAGATCAAAAATATGAAAACACAATAAACAAATGTGGAAGACAGAATGAGTAGGTTGAACACACATATAATACATGGTCTAGAAAAAGAGAATAAAGACATTGGGGGAAGGCAAATATAAAATGAAAAAGTTACAGGATTTTTTCATAATTGAAAGAATGAGTCATCAGAGTGAAAATCACATTATCTGAACAGGACAAATGAAAATAAATATGCATCCAGACACATGGTGGAGAAACTGGAGAACATAATAGACAGAGATCTTAAAAGCAACCACAGAGATGAGATGACTACCTACCTAAAATGAAATGACAATTTGATTGACAGAATCACCAATGGATGCCAGAAGACAATACTATAATGTCTACAAAGCACTGAGGGAATGTATCTGTTAACTTAGAATTGTATGCCCAGCTAAACAATCATCCAAAAGTGAGGATTGTAAGAGAGACATTTTCAGATAGAGTCAAAGAGGGTTTACTATTCATGGATCCTCACTGAAAGAACTATTAAGAAGTTTGCTTCAGCTGGAGTGGAAACTAAATCCAGAAGGATTTAAATGAGAGTCAACCAAATAAGCATTGCCTATGTAATTAATACTAATATTAATAATGACAGTGATGATGAATCAAGGAGGTTACAAGCAAAGTGATGCTAAAATGCTAGCTAACAGTAACATGCAAGATAGGAGGGTAAAATTAGAGAAAAGACATGATAAGTAAGGTAATAGATGTAAGTCCAAATATATCAGTAATTACAATAATAGTAAATGTATTATACCTGCGTATTAATTGACAGAGACTAACCAATTGGGTGAAAAAAAATCCACCAATACAGAAAGTTTCAAGATACAACTGAACCCAAACAACACAGAAAGGTTGAAAATAAATAAAGGTTGAGAAAAATATGTATACAAAAGAAAAAAGAAAGCTAGTATAGTGATATTAGTACCAGACAAATGAGTCGTTAAAACAAAATGCAAGTCTTTACTCAATAATAAAAGAAGTTATTCTTCAATAAAATATGCTAGTGCTGAACCTCTGTGCATCTAACTATTTGGTCTCAAATACAGAAGGGGAAACCACAGGAGAAACTAACAACTCACAATTATAGTAGAAAACCTTAACATATCTCTGTCAGAAAACCATAGGTTAATTAGTAAGAATATAGAAGATTTGAACCACATATTTAACAAGCTTGATCTAGCGGAGACAAGAACCAAATGTTCTTTTCAAACACACATCTGACACTTAACAAAACTTAATCAGATTTTAGGCTACAAAGGAAGTTTTGACAAATACCAGAGAGTTGATATGTTCCAGATCCCCTCCTGACACTAAATAATAAAAGGAGAAACCCCAAACGTTTAGAAGCTAAAATAGCATACTTCTAAATAATTCAAAAGATAAAGCATAATGAAAGTATCAAGTATTTAGAACTGAATGGCAGTGAAAGGACAACTTTCCAACCTTGGGAGACGCCTAAAGCAGTAATGAGTGACTAAAAACACTTGTTAACAAGTACCAGCAAACATTAATAAAGTAAGTATTCAACACAAGGAATTAGAAAAAAATACCAGAGAAATTAAACAAAGAATGGGAGGAAGGAAAGAATAAAGATAAGCACAGAAATTAGTGCAAGCGAAAATATACAAAAGAAAGAAATAACAAATACAAAGTTGATTCTTCAAGAAGACAAAACAGACAAACTTTTGGAAATAAAAATCACACAAAAAAGGGAAATCACAGATGAATATTATCAGGAATGCAAAGGAAGACACAAATATACAGTAGGATTCTTTAGAAAAATAAAAAGAGCACAATGAACAACTTATGTCAAAAAGTTTAAAAGAGATGAAATAGACAAATGCATAGAAACGATCAAAACTATCTCAAAAAGTAATAGAAAACATGTAAGCATTAAGGACACTAAACCAGTACTCACAAATCTACTTGCAAAAAGAGCACCCAGTCAGATAGTATTACAGGCAAGTTTTACCAGACCTTCAAGGAGCACATAACCCCTCTCAGATACAAATTGTTCTGTAGAAATTTCCTGGGATGGGGGCAGGAGGAGGGGCTCGCAAACTCCTTTTCTCAGGATGGTAGAACTTTGATGCCCAAAGCAGGCAAGAACAGTACCTACAAGGAAAATAGGAACACAGATGCACAAATCCTACATCAAAATTAGCAAACCAAATCAAGCGATCTATATATAAATGCTTTCTCATGAGCACAGAGCCTTTAACTCAGGAATATAAAGACAATTTAACTCTAAAATACCTGCTAAAGTAATTCACCACACTAAAAGATTAAAGGAGAAAGTCCATATATATAATCATCTTATCAGATGCAGGGAAGACATTTAATAAAATGTAGTATCCACTCATGATTTTTTAAAGAAAAGTCTCAGCAAATGGAAAACAGGCAGAAATTTTCTTAAACCAATAAGAACCATCTAACAAAAAAGCATCATACTTAATGGTAAAACATTATGATTATTTTCCTTTAAGCCAAGAACAAGATAAGGATGTCTGTTCCATCATTTTGATTCAGTATTTTACCAGGATCTACAGCTAACATAATAAATAAGAAAAAAATATTACTTAGGATAACTATTTGGCTGCATTGAATTGATATCAATGCAAATTGATATGACTTACACAAAATGGGTATTTCTTTCTCACATCAGTATCTGGAGGAGGTACAGGGCTGACACTTGTGCTCCATGAGGTTGTCCAGGGACCCAGACTCCACCTGTCTTGTGGTTGCACCATCCCTAGCATGCTGCCCTTATCCCACGGCCCACAATGCCTGCCACCATGCCCACACATGGAAGTCCAAGGATTGCCAAGCAATTTTGAAGGAGACAGATGAGAGACTTGCCCTCCCAGATGTAAACACTTACTATAAGGGAATATGTAGCAATAAAACAGTGTGGTTTGGATCCAAGACAAACAGACCGATGGGAAAGAAGAGGGAACCAGGAGCAGATGATCAGTTTGAGGAAACTTGGCAATGACAGAGGTATCAGCACAAATCAGTGAGGGGAAGAGTGGGCCCTACAGTAAGTGGTGTTAGGATACCTGGTTGTCCACATAGGAAAACAGGAAAGTGGTATTTACCTTACACTATACTTGAAAGTAAGCTCCAGAAGAAATAAAGGCCTAAGTGTGAAAAAGCAAAACTTTAAATCTTACAGGAGAAAATATAGGAGAATGTCTTTATGATGTTAAGATAGACAAGGACTTCTTAAGATCCAAAAAGCACAAATTATACAGACTAAGATTAAGTATATTTGACTACAGTAAAATTTAAAGCTCCTAAACTAAAAAGACAATGTAACAAAGTAAAATGGCAAGAGGCACTCTGGGAGATGTTTTAAAACCACCATATTGCTCAATAAATTTTGGATGGGTGGATGGAGGGAGGGAGGGAGAGAGGGATGGATGAATGGAGCAAGGGATGGATGGATGAATGAGTGGGTGAAAAGAGAGGCATTTGTTTAATTCTTCTGCCTATCCTAGCAATGGGCAGAAAGCCTGAGTGTTTGTTACTGTTTTAAAATATAGTGCGTTAGAAAATTTGAGGTATGGTAAGGACAACAGATCAGGAGGTGACTGCCATTGAAAAGATAATTACTCACAGTTCCCAAGAGAGGGAGTGCACAGTGTGCCATGGGGGGCCACCAGGGGAAGCAGCAGGGACGGTCAGGAGGCTGAGGGAGAGGTGGGAACTGTGGGCAAGTGCCTCTATTGTGGTTTCCACAGAAAGGAATGGACGAGGCAAGGTAAGCAGGCTTAGGATTGGCTACTGTGAGTAATTTCAGCAGGCTCTGAGGCGTACCTGCCCCTGGGGTGATTAAGGCAGGTAATATACCGGGTGATATAGTGGCCTGGAGTGTGACAGCCTGATAAGGGAGGCAGTTGGGGTGTGGGCCCTGGATTGGTTGGTTTGTATGTGAAAAGTGTGGCCCTGGGAGGACTCCCTCTGAGCCCAGGGTGGAGAGGAAGAGGGGAGGTGGAAGCTGGTGAGGGAGCAGGAGGCCACGGAGAGGTGACTCAGGCATATCATTGGGTTGTCCAGAACAAGGTGTGTAGGACAGACGTTAAGACATCAAGTTTACAGAAGCCAGAAATGTAGTTAATGTGGTTACACACCAATAACTGTTCCCATCCCCCATCTTTTTTATTGCTCTGATCTGAATTTCCTTGCCTGGCAAACAGCTGCTCAGTCTGGAGCTTCAGGAGAAAGGATGAAATTAAGGTGCCAAAACCAAGAATTTATTTTTGTTTGTACCTAATAAGGCGCCTGGCACACAAGGTCTAGCAGAGCATGCCAGCGCACTGGCTTATCCCCTTCACCTGCTCTGTCTGGCGGAAAGAAAAGGCCCCTCCCCATCTGCTGAAGGAGGGGGCACACAGCTGCCCCTTCTGGGACAGGCCCCTCCGTTTGGATCAGCTCCGTCTCTTGCCCACACTCCTCGCATACCCAGCCCAGTTTGTTCCCCAATGTTTTTCTGCAAGCTCTCTGCATGAGCAAAGGAACGTTTCACTTGTGTGCGTGAAAATCTACCCTAGACTCCTCTCTGAGTATAGATCTTAGGATGTTTAAATGCCAACCCAGCTGTTAAGCTCTCGCCTGAGAGTGGAGTTTTGAACCAGATACTTACTCTAGCTGCCCATGAAATGCAGCCCCAGACCAGCTAACAGGTGTGCCACCCTCCAGAAGCCACTGAGAGAGGTGTTGACCTCAAGGCAGAAGGTGGGGTTCTTCTCAGGCCTCACATGGGGGAGAGGGCTGGTTTTGAACCCACCTGACCAGTCTCTGCTGCTTGGAAACCTTATCCATTCGACCACACTTACAGCTCCCTGTTATAGATTAGGCACTTTCTGGGAACCCAGGTGTAAATGAGAGACTCAGGTGTTATGTGCCTGGAGTCCAGAAGGAGAGACAGGCAAGAAAGCAGAAAATTGTGATATGGAAAGAGCAGGATCCTCTAATTTGTGGCCCCTGGTGCCAAATGAAAGTGCGCCCCCTTGTGCAAAATTACTGAGGATTTCAAGTCAGTGAGGGTAGAGCATTAAGCCAAGCACAGGGCCTCCCATGAAGCTGGCCCTGGATGGAGGCCCAGGTTAGGGTGCTGTTCACTGGCTGGACTGAGAG
Source organism: Tapirus indicus (assembly GCA_031878705.1). NCBI lineage: Eukaryota > Metazoa > Chordata > Mammalia > Perissodactyla > Tapiridae > Tapirus > Tapirus indicus. Next base: position 55,626,006 of record CM062932.1, read on the forward strand.
GAGGCACTGGCCACAGAGAGGCTGGGCCATCCAGAAGCCAGGGAGCTTGTTGCTGGAAGGAGGGGGATTCAGAGCAGACCTGGCCGCCCCTTGGTTCTCAGCGGATGTCTACGTCAAGGGGTCCAGGTCATTGGATTCACCATACCTGGGTCTTCTCCAGCAGCTGGGTTATAGGTTGCACAGAGAAGCCCGCAAAACCTTTTCTGACCGTCACGCGGTTCCCTCCTGGCCCCAGGCTCCCTCCCTGGGACCACTCTTCTCTACCTCATCAACAGCAGCATTTGGGTACTTGACCAGGGTCTGTCCTACATCCTAGCTAGTGGCTTTTGCCCTTTAATGGGGCGAGGGGTCCCCTCTGGTGCTCCGATGGCAGAGGCCCCAGGCCAGCTGCTCAGTCCCCTATCAGCCGTTTACTGCCCACCACTGACTGTGGTCTTTGGGTGTCCACATGCAAGGTGATGGGCCGGGCAGGCTCAGTCAAAAGAAGCTGAAATGCCAGACCGTCCAGAACTAATTGTGGAAAGCCGTGCTAGTTAATTCAGAGCGCTTGGTATTTTGAAGCTATTGTATGCCAGTGTTTGCCTGGGAAATCCAATTTGCAATTTCTCATCGGAACTGCCTTCTGGGAACTAACTGGTTAACACAGTTTCAGGCCAGTCTTTGCCTGGGGCACTGCATGTCCTACTGTCATCATGCATATTCTTCCAGAATTAATGTTTCGGGCAATGCCCTCAGAAAGGCCTTTGAAAAAAGGCATTAGTCCAAACTTGGGCCACAGCTGAGCCAATTCTGGAATTTTAGCTTGCTGGAAGGAGGCACAGAGATCAGAAATCAAAACACGTATACAGGAATATTTAGATAAAATAATCTGTACTCTGCTTTTATTTACATGACAGGAATGTGCAGCTTCTAATCTCACTTATTGTTAAAGTGGACAGGTGCACATCAACCAAAATGGCAAGACCCTGAGGGCTTTAAATTGTGTAGAAATCAGTGCTGATGAGGTTCCCACATTTGTTCAGGGGCTAATGAAAACAAATATCAAATTTACGGAAAGATGTACCCAGGGGCAGGAGGGACACTGGCGGAAACAGACATGAGACCACACTCTTCTTTGTTGGATCTCAAAACAGAAATCCTTTCCCCAGGAAGTGAGGCCCTGCAGGTGGACAGAATCCCATGTATATTCTACCTGTATGTGGGTGCTTCAGTCCTGACCCCTCCTCCAGAATCAACAGCCTCATCTCCAACGGCCCCTGGGACTGGCACCTGTCCTGAGGGCCAGTGACGTCCAGGGGGCACAGGCTCTGTTCATGGCCAGAGGGAACGAGCCATCTCCGCCAGCACCCAGAGGGCTGCCTCCTGCCTCCACCCCACCCCATCCCACAAATGCCCTGTGCTCTGGGCTGCGAGTCTGGTGCACTCTGGATGGGCTCATTCTTCAGAGCAGAATGTCCACAGGACAAACAGGCCTCTCTTCAGCCAACACCACCGGCCTCGCCAGTACAGCTTCACGCTGCGAGATGCGGGAGGGGCAAGAGCTGTATTCATTTCCCGGGGCTGCTGTAACGGAGTGCCACAAGCTGGGGGCTTAACACAACAGAAATCTAGTCTCTCCCAGTTCTGGAGGCCAGGAGTCTGAAATCAAGGTGTCAGCAGAGTTGGTTCTTTGGGGGGCTCTGGGGGAGAATCTGCTCCATTCCTCTCTCCTAGCTTCTGGGATTTATTGGCAATCTCTGCCTCTGTTGTCACACGGCCTTCTCTGTCTGTCTGTGTCCTCTCCTCTTCTTAGAAGGACATCAGCCATATTGGATTAGGGCCCGCTTTAATCCGGTATGGCCTCGTCTGAAACTTAATTACATCTGCAAAGATGATTTCCAAATAAGATCCCTGTGTTCGTCAGCTTGGGCAGCCGTAACAGAAGACCACAGGCTGGGCGGCTTAAACGACAGACACTGATTAACTTTCTCACAGCTCTGGAGAACAGAAGTCCGAGATCAGGGGTGGTTTCTAGTGAGACGTCTCTTCTAGCTGTGTCCTCAGGTGGCTTTTCCTCTGTGCATGCTCCAGGAGAGAGCGCTCTACTGTCTCTTCCTCTTCTTATAAGGACACTTATCCTAATGGAGCAGGGCCCCACCCTTATGATCTCATTCCACCTTAATTACCTCCAGAGAGGCCCCATCTCCAAATTCAGTCACACTGGCGGTTAGAGGCTCAACATACGAATTTTGAGGGGACACAATTCAGTCCATAATAGTCACTTTCTGAGGTTCCAAGTGGACACGAATTTGGGGGGAACACTATTCAGCCCTCTGCAGGAGTGAAGGGGATCAAGGACACTGTCTTCCAGCCCCTCTCTGTCCCCGAGTCTGCCTGCTGCCTAATGTCCCCAGCTCTGTCTAGCCAGCACCCAGGCTTGAAATACGGATGTAACTTGTCCCAACAATCCCCCACTGCACCTCTCTGACTTTACATTCCTTTGCCTCCCTCTGATCCCAGATTTGAATCCTTTACCTTTCAAACTGCCCCCTCAACACTCCACATTCTTCCAGTTCTGTCTTCCTGAATCCTGTCTGTCCGTCAAGGCCACTCAAGTGCCACCCCTTCCTGGAAGCTGCCCCCTTCTCTGAGCTTCTGTAGACAATACCTTTCCCTCCCCATTTCTTTCTTAAATATCATCTTACCTTAGTCCCTAGAAATATCACGCTTGTCCCAAGCTGAAACACGAGCAGGGGTTTCTGAGGAGCAGGGGACATGCCCTGTTTCTGGAGCCCCTGCAGGGCCCAGCACAGCCCCTCGCACAACTGCTGGGGGTAGGGAGCCGAGCACGTGGTCCAGCCCTGCCCCTGCCCCTCGCTGTGTGTCATCTTGGGATGATTGCTATCTTTCCAAGTCTCATTTTTCCTGTCTGCAAGATGGGATCGTAAGATTGTCTGCCTCTCCAGTCAGTGTGAAGAGAATTAAAACAGAGCTCAAAGCCTCGACATTCTGTGTGAGGAGGGGCTGGCGTTCCCAGGCCCCTGAGACTCAGCCAAGCTTCAGAGCCTCCCACACTAAGGACAGGCTGGTGCCAGCAGGCCTGAGAACCAGACCCACTGTCCCAGGTGCCTCCAACCTTGACCATTCCACCCTTCCACTGCAGAGCCAAGGGCCCGCATTCTGTCCCCCTCCAACCCTGCTCCCAGGAGGGGCCTGAACATGACCCCCGCTCACATGACTCAGGATTTGAGCAGCTTTGCCTCCCAGGGGCATTTGCATCCACCCAGGACAAGGGTCTTCTGGAAACCTGGGAGTCCAGCCAGCCTGCGGGGGGAGGGATCTGGGGGCAAGGGATCCCCCATGAGGACTGCCCACTTGTTGGGGATTTGGAGGATTCTGACGGATGTCGGCTCCCTGCTCTCCATGGAGGGAAGCCTCAGCAAAGCAATTACAGTGTTGAATTCCAAGGGGAGGGCGGCTAATCTTCCGACACTGTCAAGTGTTTCCACCATTAATGCTCAGCGGGGTGCCCCAGAAGTGTGCCTCGCGGATGGCTTTCTCAGCTGCCTCTCTGGAACCAGGAGCTGAGGACAGACTCAGGGAGATGTGCAGATCCAGCCTCCCTGCAATCTTCCCAGAGTTTCCATTCTCCCCGGGCAGCCCTGATGGGGCATTGGACATCTTGGAGCCCTGAGGGGGTGCGGGTTCCCAGGCACTGGGCTGAGGGCCTTCTGTCAGATGGTGGCTCCCTCTGGTTGCCACTTGACCTGAACATGTCAGATTCACTCAGATGCCTCCTGCCAATAGCGAGGTTGGGGGGTCTCCGGGGGTCTGGGAGGTTAACAGGGTAGACTACACTCGCCTCTGCCACCCGCCAGCTGTGAAATCTGGGCCCATCACTTAACCTTGACGAGGCCCAGCGCTCTCAAGTGTGCACACGTGGGAGTGATTCTTCCCTGGAGATGGGGGATTGAATGTGTGTGTAGCGGCCCCTGACCAAGCTCCCCGGGCAGGAGCCGCATCTGCCTCGTCCATCCTCGCCGCCTCGTTACTGCAGTCAGGGTGAGGGCTTCAGCGGGTGCTCAGTGCTCCCGGGATAAATGAAGAATAATGCCTGAACAAATAATAAGTGAAAAGGTAATAATAATGGGAGAATGGGGACATAATAAGTGATGAACGAATAATTGAACATGATGTAACAAACATCTAGGTGGAGCTTTCTCTGGGCCAGGCGCTGTCCTAAGAACCTCACAATTATTAATTCATCAAATGCTCATAACCACCTTGTGAAGCTGGTGCTGTTATTAGCTCCATTTTATAGACGGGGAAATTGAGGCACGGAGGCTAAGAGACTGGTTCAAGGTCCCACAGCCGAAAGTGGGCAGAGGCCGGGACTAGAAGCAGGCTGCTGACCGGCCACTCTCCACCACGTGGCGCCCGCCCAGCGAGCCTGAGGATTACCGTGGCGTCCCACCCCCTGGAGCAGGGGGCGGAAGTGCAGATGGAGGCGGTGGGCGGGGGAGGGGGTGGAAGAGGCAGTCCCTCTGGGGCCTGGGTCCACTCGCACCACCAGCCCAAGAGGCAAGGTCCAAACCACAGACGCCTTTAATCCCTGTCCCTGGAATCGTGGCTCACAGAAGTCTGTACAAGGAATCAAGACAAATGATTGAGCCTGAGGAATAGGCATCTGTCTGGAGGAGCCAGTGCCTGTCGTGGAGTCCCGGCGTCCACACCTGGAGATAGGCTGCCTCACCCCGCATGCTCCCCGGATAATCTCCGAGGAGGGAACAGGGACAGCAGGTGCTCCCCGTAGGTGGCTGTCGGCTTCCATCTTCCCAAATCGGCCTTAATTTAGACTAACTGGGGTCGAGCTCCATCTTACTAAGGGAAAAGACTGAATTATAGACTGTTGGACAATTTTTGAAAGAACTTTTAAATTAGGCACAGCAACACAGCTAACAAAATAGAATTTGCCTAGTCAAATTCCTCGCTGGCTTCTGGAATGAATGGAAAGAGGCAATTTGCAATCAGCATTTCCATTATGTACGAATGAAGTACTTGAAGATGATGGAAAAGTTAATGCTTATTCCACTCAGTAGTACCGCACGCACCAGCCCAAACCCGACAGAGTGCCTGGTCTTTCACTAAAAACGGCCTTGCCATTTCCACCAGGCACCTCCCAGGACCCAGACCCAACGCTGTTCTCATGTCTTCCCTTCCCTCCATCAGATGCGGTTTCTCCCTCCTCTGAACTCTCACAGAACTCATTTATATCATCTTTCTATCAGTGATTCTTGCTGTCTCGGAGGATTAATAACACTCCTCTTCATCGAGCACTTACTATGTACCAGGCACTCTGCACACATTATCCCTTTCAATCCTCACACCACTTCTGTGCAGAGGGCTGTGATTCCCACTTTACAGATGGAGATTAGAAAGGGTAAGTCATTTATTACACACGGTGCTAATGTAATCACTCGTCTATTCTTCTCTTATTTCCCTCAAATTCCAAATGAGTGACATGTGAATCAAAGAGGGTACATTTATTGGGGAAAGGGAAGAGCAGACTGCTTGCCTTCTGCAGGCTGTACTGTGTTAATTTACTATTCAACCAACTCCGTACATTTATTCTGTAGGTGTCAAATGGTGTGCCAAGAATCAAAATTTCAAAACTTTGTAAACTGAGGCACCTGGGGAGCTCCCAGCCTCCTGAGGGAAATGGCGTGGTTGTGAAATAACACTCACAACGTGCCCACAGAGGAGGGAGTCATGGAAGTGACCAGCACCATCTGGGGGCATTGTAAGTCATATGTGAGCTGGGTTTTGAAGGATGAGTAGGAGTTTCTTGGTCGGCAAGAGGAAAAGGTCATTGTCGGGAAAGGGAGAATGGAGTGGGTGAGTCAAGGGGTGGAGGCGGTGAAAGGCGAGTTGAGTTTCTCGGGCATCAGGCCCACAGAGGGAGAGGGAGGGGGGTAGGTAGATGGATGCCTGGACCCATACTGAGGGGTAGCAGGAATGAACTATTTACTATGCCCACGAAGCAGGTAACTTCCAACTATACTGAAATATAGTTATCAAAATATTAAAAAAGCAGTAGAAAGATATGTACTTTTTTAACTAGCACATTAAATAGCACGATCCGGTGGATGCCTAATAACCACTGTGATTTTGTAACAGTGCTAAGCATAAATGATATTTCAAGATCGCTGCAACAGCTGGGACGGGATAGGAAGAAGTGTGTAATTGTTATTGATGACGAAGCCCCAGGTGTGACTCACACTGCTGCGCTTCTGTCGACTGCATTTGTAATGGAAGGAAGCGTTCAACTTCAGGTAGAGTTCTGTGAAGATAAAGAAATAATTTTTCCCCATCCCAGTTCACGGACTCCCTAAATTCTATCCACAAACCCCTTGGGGTCCCTGCACACCAGTTTCAAAACCCCAGATGATTTACACTATTCACCCTCCCCACCCTTTCCTCTGATTCTCACCAGTGACTCTCACTCTGTCCTCAGAGGAGGGAGCTGCGGACAGGAGGCACGGCTTCCATCTCTCTGTCATGGGCTTCTGCTTCCTTCCACAGAAAACAAAACAAGAGAACAGAGTGTGTTGAGATGGAGGAAGATTTGTCAACCACCCCCGATTTCAGATAACTGAGGTGAGGGTTGACCATCTCACCCCATCCTGGAGTCTGAGGCCTGGACCCACTACCCTCACTCAGGCTGTGGTCACCACCTCAACACATAACCCTGGACACCTGGCCAGAGACCCAGGACCCAGAGCAAGACTCAGGGACAGAGAAGCGTGGTAGTTTAAGATACGCCCGCAAGGCTTTTGTTACCTTCCCTTCTGGAGGTGGAGCTTAATTCTGCTCCTTTTGAGTAGGGGCCGGACTTAGAGACTCACCTCTAACAATAGAATATGGCAGAAGTGATGATGCGTCACCTCCAAGATTAGTCAGAAAAGCCACTGGGGCGTCATTCTCACTCTCTCCGCGGGCTCACTCACTCTGGGGAAGTCAGCTGCCATGCTGCGAGGCCGCTCAGTTAGCCCCAGGGAGAGTTCCACGTGGCAGGGGACCGAGGCGTCCTGCCAACAACCGAGAGGAACTGAGGCTTCCCATTAACAGCCCTGTGAGGGGCCAACTTAGAAACGGACTGCAGCCCCAGTGGAATGTTCAGATGACCATGGCCTTGGCTGATGGCCTGACCACCACCTCAGGAGAGAACCTGAACCAGAGCCCACCCCGGCGAGGCCACCTCCACATTCCTGACCCTCGGAAATTGCAGGACAGACAATAAATGTTTTAAGTTGCTAAGATGTGGAGTATTTTCTTAAGCAGCAATAGATTATGAATACGAGAAGTATGAAAGGGAGAAACGCTATTCCTCTCTAGGCAGCTGGTGGGTGAGGTGCTGGGGAAGGGGGGCAGGACTGAATTTCTCTGAGGCAGCCCTTTGGAGGGGGAGACCTCCCAGGGTGCAGGGGGCACATGCTCAGTGCCTCTGCCAAACTGTCCTGCTGATGATCCTGCGCCTGCTGGCCACCCCCGTCTAAGGGCACGTTACATAGCGCCTCTGGTGTCAGTCTCCTCCACTGCAAAGGAGAGTAATAAACCAACCAATGGCTGCTGCAAGCGTTCAGGGAGGTTATATACACAGTGTGTACGAGAGTGCCAGACGCCCAATACAGGCTCAATGAAGGGTGGCTCTCAGCAGTGAACCCCCTGGGCCCTCTCTCCACCACCAGGCCAAACGCCCAGGCATGGCTGTTCCCAAAGGAAGCCCAGCCTCCTCTGACACCCAGGAGGTCCTGGAGCCCCAAGGGAGCACCAGAATGGGGATGAGAGACGTCAATGCAGTTCCAGTTCAGCCTCTGAGCTTCATCCCGCCCCTGGTTGGAAGCCGCCCTAAAGAGCAGCTAACATATGAGCAGAAACTCGACCTCAGCCATAATTAGGGGATGCAAGTGAGAACCACACTGAGATGGAGACGCCCCATATCCATCAACAGATGATGCATAACGACGTGGTCTCTCCGTACCATGGACTATTGAAAAGGGCCACATAGTGTAAGATTCCATTTATATGAAATGCCCAGAATAGGCAAATCGATAGAGACAGAAAGCAGATTGGTGGTTGCCAGGGGCTGGAGGAGGGGACATGGGGGGTGATGTCTAATGGGTATACAGTTTGTTTTGAGATGACGAGAACATTTTGGAATTAGATAGAGGAAGTAGGTGCACAACATTGTGAATGTACTAAATGCCACTGAATTGTTCACTTTAAAATGGTTAATTTTGGCAAAACAATGGAGACAGTAAAAAGATCAGTGGTTGCCAGGGAGTGGGGGGAGGGAGGGATGAATAAGAAGCACAGAGGATGTTTAGGGCAGTGAAACTACTCTGTATGATACTACAGTGGTGGATCCATGTCCTTATACACTTGTCCAAAACAACATGTACAACACCAAGATGACCCCTGACGTAAACTGTGGACTCTGGGTGATAGGACGTGTCAGTGGAGGTTCCTCCATTGTAACAAATGTCCCCTCTGGTGCAGGATGTGGATAATGGGGGAGGCTGTGCGTGTGCAGGGGCAACAGGTATATGGGAACTCTCTGTACCTTCTGCTCAATACTGTTATAAACCTAAACTACTCTAAAAATAAAGTCTTTTTTTAAAAAACGGTTAATTGTATGTTATGTGAATTTTACCTCAATTTAAAAAAAAGTACACCGAGATACCATTTTTCACCCATTAGACTGGAAAGAGTAACAGGGTTGATCCAGGCCTGCGTCAGTCGGCCAGGCTGTAGGGAAACAGGCCCTCCTGCGCGTGTTCACAGGAGGGTAAATGGGGAAACCGCCAAGGGAGCGACACCTCTCCAGGCTCGTAGCCTCTGACCCGGCGATCCCGGCAGCTGTCTGTCCTGCAAACACACCAGCGCCCGTGAGCGATGACACAGTGCATGAGTATTTGCTGCAGTATTATGAACAATGGAAAATACTGGAAACAACGTGAACATCCAGTTAAATACGTGGCAGCAACTCCTACGGTGGAAAACGATGAGGAATAATGCAGCTCTTCACGAACTGGCTGAGTGAAGAGAGCGAGGTGCAGAACAATGGGTCTACACACCTCATTTGTGTATATATGTACATATACACACATGTGCATATATACATAAAAGAACACGCACACATGGCTGTATACACGTAAAGTGTCCTAGAAACACATAGAAGAATTAGTAAGAGTTACACTTGGGGGTGAAGGGAGAGGCCTCCGTGATGCCCTCCAGTGAGCCCCACCTCCTGGCATTCACACCCTAGTGTAGGCCCCCCCTCACTGTAGCGGGATTGGTGACCAAGAGAATACAGTAGAAGTCCACCACTCCTGAGGCTATGTTGTGGGCTGAAGTGTGTCCCCTCCCAAATTCATATGTTGAAATCCTTACCCCAGTACCCCGGAATGTGACTGCATTTGGAGAGAGGGCCTTTAAAGAAGTAATTAAGGTAATATGAGGTCTTTAGGGTGGGCCCTAATCCAGTCTGACCGGTGTCCTTATAAGAAGAGGAGATCTGGACACGGACGCACCCGGAAAGGCCACATGAGGACACAGGGAAAAGGCGCATCTGCGAGCCAAAGACAGAGGCCTCAGAAGAAACCCTGAAGGCACCTTGATCTCAGGCTTGTAGCTTCTAGAACTGTGAAAAAGATATTTCTGTTGTTTAAGCTGCTCAGTCTCTGGTACTTTGTCATGGCAGCCACACAAATGAATGCAGGCTAGGTCGCAGAAGACAGTGTGGCTTCCAGCCTGCTCTCTCTCTCAGGACACTCAGTCGGGGGAAGGCAGCCGCTGCCGTGTTGTGAGGACATCCACGGTGAGGACCTCCTGCCAATGGCCACGTGGGCAGGCCACCTTGGAGCAGATTCCCCACCCGGTCAAGACTTGAGATGACTCCAACCCTGGTGGACAGCTTGACCACAAAGTCACGAGAGACCCTGAGCCGGAACCACCCAGCTAAGCTGCTCCAAGATACCCGACCCACAGAAACTGCGTGAGGTAGTAAATGCTATTGTTTCGAGCTGCTGAATTTGGGGATAATTTGTTACACAGCAATAGATGACTATTAACGGGGGTTGTACACGTTTATACCTGTGGAAGGCTGAATAGTGGCCCCCAAAGATATCCAGCTCCTATCCCTGGATCCCATCCATTTAACCGTATATGGCACAAGGGATTTGGCCGATGTGATTAAGGATCTTGAGATGGGGAGATTATCCTGGACTTTCTGGATGGGCCTTAAATGTGATCACAAGTCTCCTTATGACAGGGAGGCAGAGGGAGATCCGGCTGTAAGGAAAGACAAGGTGATGTGACAGCCTCAGCAGAGACGGTGATCTGAAGACGCTATGCTGCTGGCTTTGGAGATGGGGAAATGGGGGCAAAGGCGTGGAGCTCTGGAAGCCAGAAAAGGCGAGGAAACAGACTTTCCCCTCCAGTCTCCAGAGGGAGCGCAGCCCTGCCGATGCCTCGATTCCAGCCCAGTGAGGCTGACTTTGTGTTTCTGACCTCAGAACTGGAAGTGAATCAACGTGTGTTGTTCTGAGCCACCAGGTTTGTGCAGCGCATGACAGCAGCCGCAGGAAACATCCCAGCAGCGTCTGGGTGTTGTTCTGAGTGTATCCGTATTACCTGCTGGTCCCGCGCCTGCTTGTCCTCAGATCCAGTCCTCGCCTTTGATGGCCAAGTTGGTGGCCGAGTCGGGGCTCTGAGCCCTGCCGGCTGTTTCCTGGGCTTCCGTGTCAGCTGACTCCTGACTGGTTTCAGGCTGTGGGAGGCACTGGTGGGAAAGGGGAGGGCGGGAGTACCGCAGAGCTTCTCCCTCTTCCTCTGCCGCGGGCTGCACCTCCGCCATGACTGTGTCTCCTCTGGATGGCCCCACCAGCGGCCGCAGTCCTGTGGTCCTGGTAGCTCCATGCCTGCCCTTCATCCCTCCAGCCCTAAGGGTGGTAGCAGCTTCCTATTGCTGCCAACCTCTAGGTCACCTCACTGTCCCCTTTAGATCCTCAATTCTTCCACCAACCGTGTAACCATTAACTCTCGAGGAGGTGACACCTGCTATCACCCCCAGAGGAGGGCCCGCTGCTGGAGGACCTGCCACCAAGAGCAGGCATGTTCCTCACACGGAGAAGAGACAGGGCAAGACCAGATTGAAGAGTGAGCGTCAGTCCCCAGGGCCAAGGTCTTGCCCTGCAGCTGGTGCAGGGAGACTCTGCACGCACCCCCTCCTGCTGAGGTGAAGGGCCCCGGCCCCTCCCGGCCAGAACAGATCTAGCAGTGGGGTTGCCTGGCGGCTGGACGACACACACGCTTAAGCAAACAAGGAAATACCACAACAGGGCAAGATATTCCCAAAGAAAGAGAGATGCCTCACATGGGCCGGGCGGGCTCCTATCTCTCTGCGAGGACACGTTCTGGGCCCAAGGCCTGTTCTGCGACCGTGCACACCGGGACTGCCTTTCCCAACACTCCCTGTATTGAATTCCCTCCCATTTAAATACCTGGAGTGTTTTCTGTATTCCTACGTGGGCCCCCATTGCTGTTCAAGTAACATAATAACCAAAAGAAGAAGCTCACAGAAGTGAGCAAATTACAGGAGTCTTCGGTCCCGTCCAAGCTCGAGCCTTGGCTCTCCTCCCCAGCATTATCACGAAGGGCCACCTTGTTACACTTCTGCACCTGCATGCTTGGAACTCGGCTCCCTGCTCGCACCCGCCCATCTCCCCCAGGCCCCTCAGCCCCTTCCAGTGCTGCTATGCCTCTGTCTTCTCTGGAGGAGAAGGTGCTGCACCCGATTTCTGCACCTCGAAGGCCAGGCGGGTTGGGGAGATGGGTGCCCCAAAGGCCATCCCTCTTTGGCCACAGTGAGAGCCACAGGGATGTGGAAAAATGGCAGAGCACTGATAAAACTGTGTGTGCCCCTCTTAGTGCGGCCAGCGGTGGACAGACGGCGGCCCCAGAGGCAGACGCGCGGCTGCTCACCACTCCCTATCCCACCAATGGCCCCAGCTGGCCCCCGCTCTGAGCAGCCCCAGACGCAGACGACTGTGGCTCAGAGGAGGTCTTCAATGGCTCACGAAGCCGAGACAGACAATCCAGTTTCCAAGCATGAGTGATGTTCGCTTGCCTGCCTGGTTTTTTGTTTTTAGAGTCTGACACAGGAACATCGCTGGGTGACCGTATTTTTCAGAGCTCAAATTGAGACAGATGGTCTGCACAAAGATGTTTTCCTGACTTAGCCATTTACTTATATAAAAAGCCTTACCAAAAGTGTGCACGCCAATTCACATTTGATTGTCCACTTAATGAATCACCTTTAACAAGCAGAATTAAGCCTCGACCATTGGGCCACGATAGCTGGCCTGGATGGCGGAGTGGAGGGCAGGGAAGGGAGGGTGGGGAGGGGCTTCTGAAGGGGCAGTTCCTGGGGCGCCAGCTCCCCCCAGGCACACCCACCAGCCCTGGGGTCGGGGAGCTCAGGACTGGGATTTGCAAAAGGCAGAGCTGGCTGTGAAGAATGAATCACTCTGGGCTGTGAAGGTGATAAATAATCACCCAAGACTGAGGGGGGTGGGATCTCCACAGCTCAGCGGTGGTCTTTCCCACCAAGCCATTATCCTGCAGGTGGATCTGGGAGAAGACTGATGGGGAACCCACTGCATGGGCCTCCTGCTCCCCATGCTGGGGAAGACGTGGAGGCAGTAGATGCCAGGAGGTGAGTCAGTCCACACCCCCACTGGGGGCCTCAGTGCCACGCGTCACAGCATGATCTTTGTCCCCAGTTCTGGGTCACATGTCTTGAACATCTACCAGGCTCCCAGTCCTGTACTTGGTGCTTTGGATTTTAGCTTCTTTTGTCCTCGTGACAACCTGTGAGGAGACACCATTATTAATCCCTTATTTTACAAAGAGGCACAGAGAAGGCAGCAACTTGACCAAGGCCACACAGCTAGTAAGCAGCGAACTCGGGCCTCGAACTCGGGCCCGCATGACTCAGGGCCTGTGCTCACAGTCACCTCCCTCTCCTGTCCTGAGGCCTCCTCTCTCCACACTCACCTGTTCCAGGTGCCACGTGTAAGAGGCGTGAAGTCTGTCCTGGCTCCCTTTCCCCTCCCCTGCCCCACCCAATCCACAGGAAATCCCGTTGCTCCACCTTCAAAATACACCCAGAGTGGGGCCACCACTTCCCCCAACTCCCACTGCTGCCCCCACCCGGCCACCATCGTCTTGGATGTCACTTCCTAACTGGTCTCGTTTCTTTCTTTCTTACCACCACCGTCCCCCATAGTGCATTCTCCACACAGAAGCAAGAGGAGCCTTCTCGCGCATGGCAGTCAAATGCTTGGGTTCTCTTCGGGCTCCCAGCTCACCAAGTAAATGTCCTTATAGGGGTGTGGGGATCAGAATTGGCCACCTTAAGAGTGTCTCTTTACCTTGCTCTGAAGGAGGCTTTGACCTTCACCCCCCCAACTGTCAAAGGAATTTGGGATGGAAGGCCTGTCCCTGGGACGGGCTATCACCTGGGATAACTCTGGGTATCAACAGACTGGGAGGGTCTTTGTTGGGCCCATTCTTATCAAAGTTCTGTTTACCAGACATTTACATTTGTAAGGGAATCTCCATTTGTAAAGGTATCTCCTTCTCTGTACTGGGAAGAGGGGCGGATGACCTCTTCTCTAGAAACTTGTCAATGTGGAAGGTGAGGCCTTAAATCAGCATAATATCCTTACTGTGTTTTTCTGGTAATCTCCCATAGCTGACCCACCCTCAATATCCTCCTTTGTTTATTTAAGAGGAGAACTTCTGCCATTTTGTGGAGAGATACTCAGTTTTCCCAGGTCTCTCCCATGTATACATGTTATAAAGCTTTGTTTGATTTTTCTCCTGCTATTCAGCCTCATGTCAATTTAGTTTGTAGCCCAGCCAGAAAGGACCCAGAGTGGGTAGAGAATGCTCTTTCTCCCCTTCAGGGGTGTCCAAGCTCTACACAATCCAGCCTTGTCATCTCTGTGCCCTCATCTCCTCACTCACTCTGCTCCAGCCGCAATGGCCTCCTATTGTTTTTCAAACCCACCAGCCACACTTCTGCCCCAGGGCCTTTGCACTGGCTGGTCCCTCTGCCCGCAATGCTCTTTCCCCAGATATCCACATGGCTAACTTCCTCATCATTTTTATGCCTGGGATCAAATGTCATCTTCTCAGTGAAGCCTGCTCTGATACCCCATTTCAGACTGCATCTTCCTCCCCAAATGTCCCCCACTCTCCCACCCCCTGCTCCTCTCTGCCTTACTTTGCCACAGCAAGCTCCACAAGGACTGACATCTTTGTTTCACTCACTGATATATCCCAGTGCCTGGAGAATACTTACCGCGTTGTGTACACTCGATAAACACTGGTTAAATGAACGAATTGTCCCTAATCTGCACAGGAAGCCTCGCGGTGGGTTTATCTCCTTCTGCAAATGAAACTGAGACTCAGAGTTCAGCCTCCAGCCCAAGGACACAGCTCGGAGGAGCAGAGAGAGGACTGGACCTGGTTCTTTCCCCACAAGAGGCTGCCTCACACTTTGGTGGGGTAGATTGATTGCAAAAATGGCCATAATCCTCTGTCCTCCCCTCTACCCACGTCACCCTTTGAGTCTGGGCTGGCTGCATGACTTGCTTTGGCCACAAAGATGGGGCAAAAATAATAGTGTGCCAGCTCCAAGCCTAGGCCTCCACTCTCTCCTGGGACACTGCCACCACTGTGACACAGCCCAGGCTGGCCGGGGGGAGGATGGCAGTGATGTGGATGGACAGCTGTGTTTGTCCTGGATCAGTCAGGCCCCAGCCAACCTGGCAGCTGACAGCAGGTGCATATGAGGGCCCAGCCAAGGTTGGCCAAGCCCGGCCAAGAGCAGCAGGACCATCCTGCCAACCTGTAGTCCTTGTGAGCAAAAGTAACTGTTCCATGCCGAATGCCACCGAGGGCCGAGTTGTGATGCAATGTTACTGTGGCAGTAGCTAACTGATGCACCTGGTTCGAACCAGAATCTGCATCAGGCAAGTCAGCCGGTCTAGCTGCATTTGGGCAGCTCTGGCACTAGGGTGCTTTCTGGTGGATTTGGAGCTGAGGAAGGGCCCTGGGCACCGAGGTCTGGCAGCCAGGCTTCTCGTCCCCCCGGTGCTGAGGTCTGTGGTGAGACAGGGTGGGTTGCAGCTATTGGGAGAGACCCCAGTTACTCCTCTAGGCAACTCTGAGCCCCCAGCCGGGATTCTCCTCGGGGTGGGAGTGGGAGGGTGGGCAGGACTTGCCCTGCCCTTTGTGCCCAGTGACCCTCTTGAGCAGGGCTCCCCGCCACCGTGGGTGTCACAGGAGTCCTTGTTTCCAAGGCCTCTCTGCTCAAGGTTTGGCTGGAGGGAGGGCTAACTCGGTGAGGGGAGGATGGTGAGCAGTGTGCTCTTTTCCTTGGTTGGGTTCCCCAAACCTCAGTCAAGAATGTGGATGTAGATTGTTTGGGGGTGACCCCAGGAAGCAGGAGGAAAGGACAAGCCAGTGAAAGGTGTGTTGGGATCCTGAGGCTCAGGGCTGCTGGGGTCCCCAGGAACCATGTGCCCCAGACTCACCTACCCCAAGACAGGAGGCTGCAACTCCGGTCCTGGAGGATTGTCTCCAGGGGCGCGGGCACCTCTGCGTTTTGGGGCTGCTCTGAGCGTGAGCTGATGGAGGAGACGGGTTGGGGCAGCCCCTGGCGGTGGGCAAGGACTGGCCCCATAGCCTACTGTCCCCTACAAAACTGAACTCCCAGTCACCTCCTCTGTGAAGCTGCCTGACCTTCCAGGCAGCCGGTCACTCCTTCCTCTGTGCCCTGTGGCCCTTTACAATGACAAGGACCATTTAGCAGGAGCTCACTTTGTGTCAAATATAGTGCTAAACAGTCTAGTTCTGTGGCCCATTTAATGCCACAAGGCTCTGGCGTGGGTACCGGAGTATCACCACTTTATAGACAAGGGGCTGAGGTTGAAGGTCACAGGGTTAGAAAGTGGAGGCAGAATTCGAACTCCCTCCTAGACTGAATCCAGAGCCCCATGCATAGCTTTGGGGCAGCACTGAAACTATGGGTGAGGCGTTTGTCTCCTGCCCCGGACAACAAGCTTCTAGGGGGGCCCTGCAGCTCCCTATTTATATGCCCGGCTCCCAGCACACGTGGTATACACTCCGAAGGGAAAGTGGGCACACACGCCAGCAGATGGAATCCATAACTCTAGAGCATTCCAAACTCACACTCCCACGGGCGGCCACCGGCAAAAATAGCCATCGCATTTGAATGGAGTTACAGGAGGAAGAAACAAGAACCCAACTTCAGACAAATGGACATTTTCAAAAGCGGACGGCAGCAGCCAGGCCTCCAGCGGAACACAGCTCCAGCCTAGCAATTGAGCGCGATTAACTGGGGCCGCAGCCCCAGTCGATATAATAGCGGGTGCATTATCAGTTTTGCCACAAACCGTTATTCATTATCTCTGGGTTTCGCCGGCTCACCCGCGGCCGGCTGGAGCGCGGCTGTGTCTCTCGCAGTCAGCTATATTTTAATCAGCTACATTACGGGAAAATGTCCCCGGAGAAAATCGTGGCATCACTCGGCACGTCAGCTGCTCGCAGATTGGAATAGGAATGTTCCAAGGTGCAGGAATGTGGTGTGACACTGTGCAAGTTAATTTACAGAAAAATTAAACATCATTTGGAGCTGAGCAAGGGAGATGAGTGGGGGACTGGCTTGGTTCCAGACAATATTTAAATGGCCTCCGGGTATTGATTCTGGAGGAAATCTTTGCAAGGACTCATGGTGGTCTGTAAATGTTTGTCCAGAATTCCCAAACTCAGCCTAGGTGTGGACAAAGAAGACTCAGAAAGTAAGATATAGCCCCCAGTTAAAAGCATCTATTTGGTGCCAAGAGTCTTAGAGGGACGGGGAATGGGGACAAGGGGCATTGAGAGAGCTGGGGGTGGGGCGGGGGGGTGAAGGAACCATCTAGTCCACACACATTTCCTGAGCCAATTCCCTGGGCCAAGCAGGTGCTGGGGCCACCAAGATGGGGCCACACTGTCCCTGACCTTGAGGGAAAGAGGGGCAGGGGCACAAATGCACCCAACCAACCCCAGGCTTGACAAAAGCAGGAGGGAGGTGTTCCAACCACTTCCCGTTCACCCCACTGGTGAGGGAAGGACCCTACTCTAAAGAGCATGAGATGGCTGGACACAGACAGCGGACACTGGACAGACGAGACCGTCAGCAGTTTATTAGTAACAGATGCTCACAGCCTGGGCACGGAGGACACCACATGCCATGCAGGACCTCGTGGGGGCTGGACTCGGGAGCAGAGTGAAGAACCAGGGACTGTGGGAGGCAGGCTTTGTAGTAACAAGAGGCTGAAGTGACCCCTGGTTCCCACGGGAGGATGGACTTGCCTTTTTTGAATAATTCTGTAGGCTGGCCAGGAAGTGAAACCCACGAGGGTGAGGACTGTGTGGGGTGAGGCTGTTTTGGCTGGTAGGGGAACCAGTCAGGAGGGGAAACTTTCCCACCAGGTTGGGGGACATCTGGTGACAGTAGCAGAACTCAGGCCTGTGGGGCCTCGGGAGGCTCCAAGACATCAAGGCAGCATTTAATATTGCATCTTAACTTCAGGCTCCATACCACAGGAGGTGCAGGTGCGGTGGGAGTGCTTCCTTCTGAGTGATGAGGTGCTGAAGGCTTCACAGAGGAGGTGGCATTCAAGGTTGGCCTTGAATGATGAGTAGCATTTCAGGACATGAAAAATGAGAGCAAGGGCTGCTGTGCCTGGGTCCCCAAATGAATACACATGGAACACAGTCACTCTGGCCCACCCATACACCTGAGCAGAAATAAATGATTGTTGTTTTGAGCTGCTAAGTTTTAGGATGTTTGTTATGCAGCATTGTTGCAGCAATAGTTGACTGATACAAATGCCATACTGTTGTTTCTTTCACTCCTGCCTCCTCTTGCTTTTTCCTTGGTGCAGAATGCCCTTATACACCCCTCTTGGCCCAAATATATCTCGAGACTTACTTCATTGTCACATTCTGCAGGGAGCCTCCCCCACCGTTTCCACAAATGATGCCTTCTTGTCTTGGATTCTGCATTTGGAGAATGCAGGTGGGAGCAGAGAAGGGGTCCACGATTCCCCTGTGTGCCAGGGTGAGGCCGTTTGTCCTCACTTTCTTCCAGGAAGGAGAAAGGAGAACATCTCCCACTCTCTGGGGTTCAGCCATGGGAACCAGCCAGCTGCTCTCTGGGATCGCCTGCTGTTTGCACCAACCTAGGAATCTGTGGGCTGTAGATGCATTTGCTTTCTCAGTTGCTCTGAGGCGGTTGCCAGCCAGAGTGCTGTGTGGTTGCTACCTCAGTAAGACAGAATTACATGTTATTCCATGCTCTGGAATTTAGGCAGCTGCTAACACCTCCCAGAAAACATTGTATTTAGTAACTAGCCAGCCTGTGTTTTAATTTCAGCCTCTTTGCTCTTCCCAGCCTTTATTACGTGCCAGAGATTTCTGTGCAAACACGACTGCATCTCTGATACATCTTTGGCAGACTTGACAATCCCTCTGCTTTCTTTGCCTGGTGGTGATGGAGGCCTTACTTATCCCTACCTGCCTCAGGAGTCTAT
The DNA here is from genome assembly GCA_031878705.1 of Tapirus indicus. NCBI lineage: Eukaryota > Metazoa > Chordata > Mammalia > Perissodactyla > Tapiridae > Tapirus > Tapirus indicus. Next base: position 55,644,719 of record CM062932.1, read on the forward strand.
AAATAGAGGGAGAGATGCACACACACACACACACACACACAAACACACACACAGCGGAGAACTTCTAATGTTGCAACACGGCTCAGCTCGATAAAGCTGCAGACACATTTTCCCAGCCTCCAGGGGTTCTCTTGGCTCCCATGATGGCAGCCAGCAGCTTCTGGGTTCCAACAGCATTTACTTACTTCCTACCACCTTCAGGGACCGGTGGAGGCAGGAGGACCAGAGCCAGACCCTGCCGATGCAGTTACTAACTGGAATGTGAACTGTTGATTTCCCCCTCCCATCAATGTCTCTCTCTGGACTACTCAACTAGAATACAGACCACTTTCCAGACGTGGGGGTGTGATACACTAAATCATTGCTCAGCAAATATCCACTGTGTACACTGTGGGAGAGCATACTTCCCTGCCCCACTGATACTGAGCTTGACCAGTGAAATGTTAGCAGACAAGATATGAGCAGCGGGTTGAACTGTACTTGTGTGAATGGGCTTGCCCTCTTGCCCGCCTGCCTTCCCCTATGGCCAGAATGTGCCCTGAGTACCAGGTCCAATGAGGATGAGGGCACATGGAGCAGGTCTGGACCCCATTTGCATCTTAAAGCCGATTCCAGCTGAGCCCAAACAAGATCAGCCAAATCCCCACTGACCGACAGACAAATGAGTGGGAAATAAGTGCTATTGTTGTATGCCATTGAATTTTGCAATTGGTTGTTAAGCAAGAATAGTTGACTAATTCAAGGGCGGGGCAGGCTTTCCTTTCCTTTCCCATTCTCTCTAGCTGTTCTGAATTTGAAACTGGCAGCAATTGGCATTGCTGATCATCCTCAAAGAAGATGATGAGCTTGGGGTAGCTTTTCCAGGAGAGAGGGCCTCCTTACACAGAGTCAGACCCATCATCTTGCCCAGGTTCCACAGCAAATAGCCACCCCCTATTGCTTATCAATATGGTTATAAGCAGAGCAAAGCTAGCTCAACTGTTCAAGCCAGTTGGTCAATACCAGCCTCCAGGCCCCTGGGGCCTTGGCCTCCTGAACATCATGTGCTAACCAGCTGAATTAGCCAGCCGCGGCAGGGACCATCCCAGCACCCTCGTGGAACGTGCAGCAGAGAGGTCCACCTTCTGACACCTGGCCTCCCCGAGGCGCTGTCCAACCGCGGAGGTGCTGAATCAGGAGCGGGCCCTCCTGGAAGGTCCTGGAGAGCCGAGCTCAGAGGTTGAGTACTCTGGGACAGTCCTGACTTTCCTGACATCAGTCAACTGCTCTCCACCCCCCACCCTGATCGCTCTCTTTTTTCTTGCCAGTCTCTACACCTGATCCCAGCCTTCTCTTCAATGTCTCTTACCCCGTCATGGCCCTGATCAACCACCCACGAAAAAAAACTTGTTCACCCAGAGTCAAGTCTCCAAATCACCCAGATGATCAATATTCGACTACTGTGCTACAGAGCAGGGGATTGATCTGCTGCCAGCCATTGCTCAGCAACTGGAAGCTTTCACGCCGTCCTCGTGCAATGAAGGGACCCACAAAGAGTGGGGCAGCACTGTGGGGCTGGTTCATGGGAATCAATGGCATGTGAAACCAGGGAACCAAATCACGGGGTGAGGAGGCACCTGCTACTCCCAAGACTTTAGTGATGCTTCATCCGACACCCTGACCTGAAGGGAACCACGTGCTTTAAAATCCTTCTCATGGTAGGAAATTTCAAATATTTACACAGAGAGATACCATAATGAATATCCATGGACCCATCACCCAGCATCCATAATTATCAACCCTTGGTGAACTCAGTTTCATTCTATCCCCCAACCCCTGCCCCCCCATCAGATTTATTTAAGCAAATCCTCAACATCATCCATAGATACTTCAGTAGGCATCTCTGAAAGGGAAAAAATTTTTTTGTGTGTGTGAGGAAGATTAGCCCTGAGCTAACATCTGCTGTCAATCTTCCTCTTTTTGCTGTGGAAGACCGGCCCTGGGCTAATATCCCTGCCCATCTTCCTCTACTTTATGTGGGACACCTGCCACAGCATGGCTTGATAAGCAGTGCGTAAGTCTGCACCCGGGATCCAAACCCGCGAACCCCGGGCCGCCGCAGCGGAGCACGCGAACTTAACCACTACGCCACCTGGCCGGCCCCTGAAAGGAAAAAGTCTTAAAAACATAAATAAAATACAGAACACCGTTATCACACTTTTAAGAAATAACCTTAATTTCTTCACAACATCAATATCCAGTCAGTGTTCAAAGGTCCCCAAATGTCTTAATTTTTTTTACAGCTTTATTGTAATCAGGATCCAAATGAGTTTCAAACATTGAATTTGGTTGGTATGGTTCTTAAGTTTCTTTTAATCTACCAATTTTCCTTGCAGCTTATTTGTTGAAGAGGAGGACTGCTTGTCCTGTAGAGACTCCTGTGAGCTGACTCTTACACCCAGGGGTCCAGTTTGCTGTGTTCCTCCATCCCCCATGTGTTCTGTGGTTGGTAGTTAGATCAAGCAGCTTGGTCAGGTTCAGGTTTGACGTGTTGGTAAGACTAGTTTATAAGCAGTCTTTATCAGTAGTCTATAATGCCTGGTTCTCTCCCTTCTTTGTAAGGTTGGCAGGTGTTGATTGCTTATTAGGGATTGGCAACCCGCAGCATGGAAGGAGATGTGTGCAATACATGCACTTGACAAAGGAGTTATATCTGGAATACATCAAGAGTCCTTACAAATTGTTAAAGAAAAAGTAGACACTCCACCAGGGGTAACAAACCACTCATTTCAAATAAAAGATTTCTCATTCCTTTCTCCTAGAACTGAATCTAAACATGAAAATCAATTAACAGAGGAGGCTTAGACCGCATCCGGGGAGAGAGGGAACGTGGGGGAACGTAATGACAAATCACCCACCTCCCTTCAACCATGAGCGTTTCACACGTTTACTAGACGAGGAGAGAGGCTACTTTGGAGAAACCACGCGATCAATTTTCCAAGCCTGACTAACGAAGATTCTGCAGAGTAATGAGGGGTTCATCTGCTGACAAAGAAAATCAATGTCAATAATTAATCTCACAGATCCTCCTGGCTGCAGCCAGGGACAGGGAAAGCCACACAGTCCCGGAATTTAGTATGTCTGCAGAGACCACTGTGGGACAAAATGCATAAACACTAGTAAATTACTTCAAAGCTTTTCTCTTTTTTAATTAACTGAAGTAATTTTGTAATAATCCCTGCAGCTTATGTCTTAAAATGGAAATCAGTTAAGGGTCGAATCCGTCTTCCGATAGTGTTTCGCTAGTGCAGGGGCTCAAACCGTGAGGGCTCAGCCCCACGGGGTGGTGGTGACCTGGAAGCTTTCATAAAACACACAGAACTTTCAGACTCCCCTCCAACCTCAGCAGATGGTTACAAGTGTCAGAAGCATTTAATTAGCCCCTGCATTAGCTCATGATTTAATGAGCCCTATCTAGCCGCGTACCTGTGGTGTGTGGATCTGAAGGACTATAAAAAGCTTTTTGAGAATGATGGGTTTGAGTGTTTCAAGTTCCCAGACTGCCATAAAAGGCAAAAGTCAGGCCCCCCCCATTCCTCTTCGCTATGCACACATAGCAAATCGACCCTCCAAAGGCAATACATTCCGCAGTCCCCAATTCCATGGGGATTGTGGGCTGTGCACACAGCTTCACAGCACTGCCCGAGCCAGAGGGACCTTGCCCTAAAATCCCTTGGGTTTATATGCCTTGGAAATGCTTTTCAAAGCCAATCCACTCACACTACCATGTTTGAGCCTCACAAAATCCTAAGTAAAATGGCTATTACCCCATTTGACAGGTGAGAAAACTGCCATCCAAACTCTGAGGTCAACAGTGAGTGAGTGAAAACGCCAACACAGAGTCCACCCGCATCCGTGCTGAGCCTGGCCCAGGCGCCAGCTCACGGCACCATGGAGAGGTCCTCACGGCAAGGACTGTAGTCTGCACCCAGGAATTCTGGCAGCTCAACACTTACACCTGGCACTTACACCGTTCACTCAGGGAGAGCAAATCCAGCAGTGCACGAGGAGGGTCACCCTGGGATATGGTCGTCTTGATGGTCAGGGAGCGAAACCCAAATCCTACTGTTTTGCGGCAAGCCCCGGTCCTCTGCGGACCAGGAGATGACTGGATTTACATCCCCTTCCTGAGGGTGCTCCATACACCTGGAGGCAGTAAGCAAGCCATGTCTCAGACAACGAGCAAGTTCTCCCCGAGGACGAAGCCGGATTCCTTCATCTCCCTCTAGGAGAAAAGTTGTCTTCCACTCTCAGTAGCCATCCCACTCCTCATGGTATATTCACAGGGGTGAGATGTTCTGTGCATGACCTCTGAGTGTCCCCAGATTTCAGGCTGACCTCTTGGCTGCTTTGGGCAAAGGCACCACCCCAGGTTTCTTTTGCAGGCACACATGCGGGAAGTGCACCCTCTAGCCCAGCACCTCCTACTTTGCCAACGGGGAGTCTTCCAGCCGAGCTGCAGGCTGTACTCTATCACCTCCAAGTCTGCAAGGTCTGGTGCACTGGCAGAGACGACAGAGGAAACAGTTTGGAAAGACACACCAGCAGCAGCTGTGGAGGCAGAACAAGCAGTCGAGAGGCAACACCAGCTCCCCGTGGCTCCTTCGGGCAAACCAAGTTTTACATCCTGAAGCTCCGTGGATCACAAGATGTCCACTCAGCCTCCCTCTAATTCCCGGGGCCCCCGGAGAAGAGGGATGATGGCCTCAGAGCAAAGTTCCTCCACCTGACTGTACATTTGAATCACCTGGGCTGCTTTTGCCCCAAAGCAAGTCAATCCACTCTCTGGGCTGAGGTTCCAGCAGCAGTGTTTTTAACGTCCCCTGAGGGGCATTCGAATGCCCAGCCAGAGCTGAGAATCACCCCCTTAAGGGAACCTTTGATGCAGGGGGTTCTCAACTCTGGCTGCAGTTGGACTTCTCCGGGAGCTTTAGACAATGCCGACGCCAGGAGCCCGCTGCAGAGATCCTCACTGAATGGGCCTGGGGGGCAGCCTGGGCAGCAGGGCTTTTAAAAGCTCCCCAGGTGAGTCTAATATTCACCCAAGGTTGGACCACTGCTCTAAACACGTTCATCCTTGTGCTTTACAATGAGCCCCTGGGGCCGGCTGCAGGGCCGAGTGGCTCAAGTTCCACGCCCTCTGTTTCGGCAGCCCGTGTTCACAGCTTCGGATGTCGGGTGCAGACCTACTCCACTCATCACCATGCTGTGGAGGCATCCCACTCACAAAAAATAGAGGAAGATTGGTGATGTTAGCTCAGGGCTGATCTTCCTCAACCAAAAAAAAAAGAGGAAGATTGGCAATGGATGTTAGCTCAGGGCAAATCTTCCTCACCAAAACAATGAAAAATAAATAAAATGAGCCCTAGATTCCTGGTCTCCCTGTGGCTTCACTCAGTTCTGTGCAGCATCTGCCACAGGTAAAACTGACCCAGAACATCACAGCAACTTGGCAAATCAACCGATAGACTGGACCCCCAGGAATGACTTTATTTCCTTCAACAGTAATGATAATCCCAAATTCTGTGTGGTGTTTAAACACCGTATCGACCTTTTCGTATATGTTCCCATTTGAACGTGACCCTGGGAAAGTACTTACAGACCTCTGACCTTCTACTTCCTCTTCTGTAAATGGAGCTGAGTGACCTGCTCATGGGTTTGGGGTTCAGATCCAGGCCTCTGACCCTGAGCTCAGGGCCACTTGCCCTGAGCTGCCTCATGACACACACTGACACAGGTCTGGGGAGGGATGTCGCTTGCACGGGGGCGGGAGGTGGTTGTTCTTTTCTGCAGAAAAAGAACATTAGGGTTTGGAGAAAACCCGTGTCCACTGAGAGCATGAGGCTCACCCAAGGTGGACTCCCAGGCTAGTACCCAAGACAGGAGCCCCTTCCAGATGACCCTGCAGAGGTTACAAACTGTGAGATCGGACTTCAGCACTGGGTCAGGCTGGTTGGGAGGGCAAGGGTTTACCTGCAAGGCCAGCCCAACTGGAGTGAACCCTGGGCAGAGGCAGGAGGCAGGCTTCTCTGGAGGCTGATGACCCACAGATGACGCACAGCTTGTGTTCCTCTTGTGACACCCAGAACTCTCCTGGCTGTGGCCTGGGTTTTGGTTCTGGGTGACTTCGTTTGGATCATGGATGGAGCCAGGATGAGGACTGAGCAGAGCAGGAGCCTCTATGGAGAAGGATTTCAGAGTCACCGGGACATCGTCTCCCACTCACACCTTTTCTCTGAGGAAGATTGGCCCTGAGCTAACATCTGTTGCCAGGCTAATTTTGTGAGAAGAAAAGGCTCCTTAAAAAAAAGAGTGCAAGGAGGAGGGCAGGATGGGGGATGGGGGGAGGACTTTGGGGTGAGGGAGGGGCAGAAAAGCCTGAGAGAGGGGCAGTGCAGGGTGTGTTCAGGGGCCAGAGAGCAGAATTTGAGGGGACGGTGCGGAGAGCCAGGGTGGGAAGCACAGACGCTGGGGGAGGTTAGTCTCCAAACCCACCAACCCGGGAGGAAACAGCACCTTACCTGGCCAGGGTGGGGACCCCACGGCACCCAGCGAGGAAACAGAAAACTCCCAGCTCTGTTTTCAAGGTCGAAAGGTCACGGGGCAGAGCCGGACAGAGATCACAGCTCTCCAGGCCAGCAGGAGGGGAACATCACCCCGCCTCCCCATCACCTCCCTAGGTGGTGGCCTGGATTTCCCCCAGCTGTGCCGGGGTCTGCAGCACATTCAGCCTGGCCCAGCCCAGGTCTGCCCCTTTCCTCCCAGGGACCTGGGTTCTCCACCTCTGCTGAGTCCCCAGAAAAGCACAGCCAGCCCCACTCAGAAACAACTGACATAGGGGCACTTCCATAGCCTGTCAGCGGGCAAATCACTTCTGCTTCTGCTTCAGTCATGACTCAGTGCAGCTGACTGTAGGTAACCAGGAGCCGGAGGTTGGGTTTGGACCACCTCTGAATTTTTTGGTTAATCCTGGAGTGTCTTGTCACATTATCTCCAACCGGTAGAGGGGTGTGTGTGTGTGTGTGCGCGTGCATCTGTGCACCTGCATGTGTGCAAGTGTCTGAGTGTACGTGTGTGTGTGCATGTGTACACGTGTCTGCATGTGCGCATGTGTGTGTGGGTGTGTTCACTAGCTCTGGGCTGTCAGCCCACAGATCCGATGGCAGGGAGGAGATCAAGTTTCACCTCAGAAAAGGCCAAGGCAGAAACATTCCGCGCTGGCCACCAGCCAGGTGTTCTGTGGATGGTCAGACCACACGCCAGGCACGCACGGCCACACAGTCACACACACTCACACACACACCTTGGTATTCAGCGCTGTGTGGCAGGAGGCTCTAGAGAGCCCAGCGCTGTGTGACATTCGGGGCCCAAGCCCTCCTGTCACGCCAGAAGCTGCTGCCTGCCCGCCCTCCTCGCCGGCCGCGCTGGGAGGGGCCGGCTCCGAACCGGAGCGCCCGCGGGCTCTGCCTCCCGCCCCGCCCCCCGCTCAGGCCGGGCTCCCTCCGGAAGAGCAAACGCCCTCCGCGCAAGGCCTGGCCTTCCGCTTCAGGCCCTGTCCTGAGGCCGGGCAGAGAAACTTCACGCCGCTCCTCAGCCCTGTTTGCACCACCCCGGGTGAGGCATGATCCGCTGGTCTAAACGTCGCCCCTCACCCCGAAAAGAAAATTATCCTGATTTTCCTTCTTGTTCTCTCCCAGGCTGCACATTGAAGCTTCTAGCGGTGCCCGCAGCTCCCCCTTGTGGCCAAGCCACGCAGGCACAGCGTCTGGACACCTGGGGTCCAGGTGCCTTTCTGACGCCCGAAAGGGGCGTGGGAGGCAGGAGGTGCAAGTACACCCCCTCCTGCGCCCTGCTGCCCCTCCGCCTCCCCCCAGAGTCCTGAGTGTTGAGGGAAGAAACCTGCATTTGGGTGCCTTTCATCGGGCAGAGCCCCTTGGATACCTGGAAATGAAACCTCCCCTGGGATAAAGCCATCCTCAGATGTCACCTTGGACTCCGGCCACATGCTGTTTTATACCTTTCATAGCAACAATCCGCTGAGAGCACTTCGAAGCCCTCTCTGTAAAATCTCGAGATTGGATGGGGATGTCAGTAGTGGGGGGGATTCTGACCCCTTCCAGGGACAGTTTCAGAGACGAGAAGTGCTGCCCTTCTCGCCATCTCCGTGGGGCCAGCCTCTGCCCTCCCAGGCCCCGCTGGACCCTCCCTGCCCGCTCACTGGCACATGCTCCAATCTTGAGGAAGGGCAGAAAGAAGAAAGTATTTTTTTCTTCAAAAATTGTCTAATTATAAGCAGAAATCATTATAATGACAGCAAATACATATGGCACTTACCATGCGGCAAGTCCTGTCCTAAGTCTTATAGATACATTAACTCATTTAATCCTCCTAACATTTTCAGTGTGGAAACTGGTAAAACAAAATTACCAAGAAGGAAAATAAAGCTCATAGTCCCATTATGCATTTTCTCCTAGTTCTTTATCTGTGCGTATGGATTTTTAACCAAATAGTGATCATATTGCATATTACACTCTGCCTTCTTTCTGTTCTACTAAGCATAATCTCATGACCTATGGTCGTCAGTCTTGGGAAATAGTCTTAATAGCCCCGTTGTATTTCATCTTCTGAATAGATCATCATTTATTTGACCATTCTTAGGGGGAAAAATTCTATGTTTTACTAAGTGTGGGAGCCCATGTGATGCCAACTCCTGGGATGTGTTTGACTCCAGCCCCTTAGCTGCCTTATATTGACTTGGGGGTGTAAGAGCAGTGATGTTCTCCCAAACCCCCATCTATAGGAATCTCAGAGGTGTGTGTGTTTACATGTGTGTGCAGGCACTAGTGTGAACATGTGTGTGCCCACATGCTTAGACCTACCCTATAAGAAGTTATACTTTCCAGGAATATGTCCAAAAGAATTAAAAACAGATATTCAAACAAGCACATGTGTATGAATGTTCAATCAGCATTATTCAGAATAGCCAAAGGGTAGAAACAACCCAAATGTCCATCAACTGATGAATGGAAAAACAAAATGTGGCGTATCCATACAATGGAATATTATACAGCTATAACAACGAATGAAGCACTGATACATCCTATAACATGGATAAACCTTGAAAACATATTCTAAGTGAAAGAAGTCAGACACAAAAGGCCACATATTGTATGAGTCTATTTATATGAAATATCCGGAATGGGTAAATCCATGGAGAGAGAGGATTGGCGGTTGTGGGGGAGGGAGGAATGGGGAGAGACTGCTTAATGGGTATGGAATTTCTCGTCAGGGTCACGAAAATTTTGAAACTAGTTAGAGGTGGTGGTTGCATAACATCGTGAACGCACTAAATGCCACTAAATTGTTCACTTTAAAATACTTCTTTTATGGTACGTGAATTTCACCTAAATTTTTTTTTAAGTCACACTAATGACTCCTTTTGAGCCTGGCTTTCACACAAATTACCCTTTATGGTCAAATTACGTCTTCCTATTTCTCTGCCCGTTTCCCAGAGACCTGCAGCAGAGGCTCTGACTTGGTGCAACTGAGGCACGAGCTGCATTGTGGGTGCCCAGCCCCATCATCCTATTCTCCCACCCCCGCTCCGTCGCTTTGTTCTGGGACCTACATTTGTCGGAGAAAGGACTTCAGTCACGATGTGAGATCTGAATGGCCCGTGCTGAGGACTTTGGACTTTATTTTTTATTTTTAGACCACACTCTAAAGAAGCAAAAGGCCCTAGCAGCCCCGAGGCAGGATTCAAGCGGCCAAACGCTTTTGAGATTCTGCTGTCCGGGCCACGACACTCCCAAAGGAAAGTTGGGTCAGTCGCTGCCTCGGTGATGCTAATCCAATAACCGAGGGCTTATTTGTCTCCTTAAGCCAACTGGAGAGCGTAAATCCCTTTTAATTCTCTTGGAAGACCATAAAGTAGTCTCCCCACGTGAAATTAGTTAGGAGGCAGCCTCACGTCCTCCGCCCCTCTCCATGCGAGCTTAGAAGAGTCCCCCTCGCCATCCTTCCTCCCCTCAAATCTCTTTATAACTCGGGGATGTCCTTTACTGGAAAGACTTAAAGACACCGCAGGCGCACTCGGAATACTGGCTGTCGGCGGTCACTACGCCTCATGGTTCTGACCTCGAAACTTGGGCACAAGGAGAAATGTTAGCATTCTCTCCCACCCTCACGTGCCGGCTTCTGCATCCCAGCATCATCACCAGCTCCATCCATGAAAAGCTTCGTGAAGCACCCGGTGAGCTGCGCCAGCTGCTGTGTGTATCTCCATTCTAGCACCTGTCATGCCGTTTCGGCAATTGCTTATTGGTAGATCAGTTTAGGTACTTTTAGCTGCAGTGACAGACACCCTGAATCAATTGGGCTTCATCAGTAAGGGATTTTGCTATTTCCAGAGCAGGAGCTGTGGGGGAAGGGCAGGGAGCAGGCTGGTGTCAGCTGATCAACAATGTCACAGGGACCCAGCTTCTTTCTCTCCCTGCTCTGCTTTCCCCAGGGTGTTGGCTGTGGCCCCAGTCTGGCTCCCCTCAGCGCTGCTAGTTGGTTGAGGCAGCTCCAGGCATTCAAGCCGCAGAACGGCATTCAAAGGAAGGAAAGAATCACGAAGACTTTTCTCGGCACTCATTGGTCACAATGGAGTCATGTGCCCGTTCCTGAACCAGTCACTGGCCAAGGAAATAGAATTACCTTGATCAAACTGACCAGTGGTTCTCAAGGTGTGGTACGCAGACCAGCAGCATCAGTATTACCAGAGAATTTGCTAGAAATGCAGATTCTTGGACCCCATCCCAGAACCACTAAATCAGAAACTCTGGGAGAGGGCCTCAGCAAACTGCATTTTTTAATCTATATTTTATTAGCTGGTATAATTAACATAGTTTAACCACTATTCAACAGAAGATAAACTTAACAATACCTAATGTAATTTCCTAAGGAAACAAAGATTTCCTGAATAAAAATGTCTAAGATTTTATAAAATGAAAAGCACATGATTTTATGTAAAAACGTTTTATCTAGGTTAAACCTGAAATGCTATTAGTTTTTTTCAAACTGTGTGTTAATAGGCTCTCTGGGTGATTCTAATGCATAGTGAAGTTTGAAAACCCCGGGTTTAGACTAACCATTTGGGATGGTGCATACGTTATCTATTACTGTGGAATGAACCACCCCAAAACTTGAGACAACACTATTTTATTTACTCATAACTCCATGGGTCAACAGTTTGGGCCGGGCTCCACTGATCTTCCCTTGGGTAGGATTGCCAGATTTAGCAAATAAAAATGCAGGATGCCCAGTTAAATTTTAATTTCAAAGAAACAACAAATAATTGTTTTAGTATGTCTCAGGCAATAACTTATGCTAAAAAGTTATTCATCATTTATATGAAATTCAAATTTAATTGGGCTTCCCAAATTTTATCTGGCAACCCAGCCGAGGGTCACCGACTGCAATCATCCAGTGGCTCGACTGAGGCTGGACAGACTGACAGCCTCACTCACTGTGTCTGGAGGTGGAGCTGGCTGTCAGGTGACATCTCCCTCCACATGGCCTCTCCCCCTCCAGGAGGCCAGCCTGGACTTTTTCACAAGGTGACAGGAACGTTCCGAGAGGGCACAGGGGAAGCTGCAGTGTCCCTTGAGGTCTAGGCTCAGAGGTCGTACGACGTCTGAGTGATGAATTAACGTGACCCGAAGCGAGCTCTGGCCCGGGCCCTCAGCTACTGGGAGGTGCTCTCTGGACCCCTGCAATGTCCTGCCGGCTGGGGCTCTGGCCCCTGGAAATTCTGATGGTGTGGTTTATGACGGGGTCTGGAGCACGCCTTACCAGTTGCAACCTCTGGATGAACTGGAAACTGAAGGTCAGCCGTGTGGGCATTGTGTGGTCAAGCCCCAGTAAAACTCTGGACACTGAGGCTCGGCGAGCTTCCCTGGTTGGCGAGACTCCTAAGTAACGTCATGTATAGTGGCCAGGAGAAGGTAACACCATCCCGGACTCCACGGGGAAGATGACCAGGAGCCCCATATTTGGGCCCCTACCCATCCTTCACCTTGTCCTTTGGCTGGTCCTAATAAAACGGTAACAGTAAGTATAGTGCCTCCCTGAGCTCTGCGAGTCATTCTAGGTGAATTGTCCAACCTGAGGTGGTTGTGGGGACCCACGAGTTCGTAGCCAGCTGGTCTAAAGTGAGGGTGGTCCTGGGACCCCCGAACTTGTGGCTGGTGTCTGAATTGAAGGCAGTCGTGTGGAAGGTGGCATCCTCACACTGGATGGTTTGCCTAAACTCCATGACATGCCACTTCTGCCACGTTCTGTTGCCCAAAGCAAATCACGAGGCCAGACCAAGTCAAGGGGATGTAGAGGAGACATCACCTCTGGATGGCAAAGTCACATCGCAAAGGGAGCTCATGCAGGACGGAAGGAACTGGTGGCCACTTTTTCAGTCTACTACAGATGCAATGGGTACTGGAGAATCGACACCAGGACTGTTCTACCTGGTGTTCTGTTTGGCTTCTCCACTGGGCTTCCGCTGTAAGCTCCTCAAGGGCTGGGACGATGGCGTCTTCACCTGTTTCCCCAGTGCCAGGTCATGTCAGGGACTTGGCACATAGGAGGCCAGTGTTTGATGAATGAACGTTTGAGTGAATTAACTAACGTGAATCATGTCTCAAGCTTGGCTGCACATTAGAACCACCGGGGGAGTTTTCAAACTGCCCACTGTTGGCTGCACCCAAGAGCAATTAATTCTGAATCTGGGGGTGGGGTGGAACCCAGGCCTCAGAGTTTTTAAAGCCTCCCATGTCATCTCGATGTTCAGCTGAGGTTGAGAACCACTGACAGACAGAACTGGACATCTAGGAGCTTAAAGCCTCCGACTAACATCCAGACACTGAAATCCACGTAGAGGACGTGGAAGCCAAATGGAAACTGTCAGGAAGGGCAGGAAAATCAACGGGCACTGTAAATGAGGACGTAAGGATACAAGGTTTTGAAATCATACACAAAGAACCAGTGGGAAGGAAGTGAGGGAAAGGTAAGTGTGCATTTCCTGGACCAGTGCTGACTGAGGGCCTATGCTGTTCACGACATCCCGGGCTGTTATCTCAGCGGACAGCGCTGCTTAGGAAAACCCCACTCTTCCAACTGGACTTCTCAATGGCTTGGCTACTGCCCAAACTCCCAGCTCGGAGCTGCTCTGGCTTTTGTTTCTCTCGGATTTGGTCTAAACAGTGGGGTTCTGAGGCCAGCTCGTACTGGCTCACAAGATTGTGGAGTTTCAGGACTTTGGCAAACCAATTGTGAAACACAGCCATTATTGAAAAAATAAATTACGTAAACTTGCAACGACATACATTATATAAAAAGACAATGAATACTCAAACTCATCACTTCCTAATTACTTTATTCTATTTTACTGTTATTTATGCACTGGAGGTTATTCATCTGGTGGACATACTAGGTAATGGTGTAACATAACTCTGTGTTCATGCTGATAGATTGAAATCAGCCACAGTGGGAGTATTTATACCACAGAAATTGGTAAATACGATACATTATGGCTTTGTTTTTTTGGTCCAAAGAGTCGGTTGTTAAAGTTTACCAGTGTGCTCCTAGATCTAGAGGTTTAAAAAAATAAAGGCAAATCAAACGCCAGCTCTGGGTTTCCTGGAGTCCATGGGGAAACCAATTCCTCTCAGTAGGAAACTCACATTTGAATAAATTTGACTATCCTTACCAGGCCCCATTGCCCCACTTGCTGTCAGTACCTCTGAAAGGCTCCATGGACTCAGGACCTGTCCAGACTCCGCCTCCCAAGGCCCTGCCTCCATCTTGCTTGTTTTCAGCTGGAAATCTCCACCCTGCATTCTGCCCGTCCGTCCGTCCGTCCCTTAGATCTGATGATGGAAATGGGCCTGCTCCCCTGGTCTGACCCAGGGTCTGGGGTTCCCCGAGGCACCACATCCTGCAGCCTTGATCCAGACCACAACCGCACTCCCCCACCCCACCCCCCCGCCCGGCCTCCACACACCAACCCCTGTCAAGACCCTCGTCAGCCCTGGCCAGAGCCCAGGTCCCTGTCTGCCCGGCAAGGGAGGTCAGACATATCCCTCCCTTTCATGCAGTTAGGCCTGGTGCTCAAATGAGCTGCAGGCAGCGTCACCTGAGCTCTCTGCTCCCTGCCCCGCTCCTCCGAGGGACATCGCCCCTGCCCCAGACAAGGGGGCATAGCCAACTCTGACCCAGCGTTCATCTCAGCAGGGATCACCCGACGCTGTCACACCCCAGTGCTTCAGGAAGTGTCTCCTCCACACTCGGTTAACCCTCTGCACTTAACACCCTCACAGCCCCTCCTGCACACAAGCGACAGGCGGGGCTGTGGGGAGGGCCCCAAACCCACCTGACAGGCACCTCAGAAGGCCCTGTGCTCCAGCGCCTGCTTTGGGCTGACCTCCACCAAATACCAGAACTTCCCATCTTCTCGGTCCAGGACACACTGATGAACTTCCTGTGCAGTCAGGACCCGCCGGGGACTGAGAGCAGCAGAAACAGACCAATGGCTGTCAGTCGCCGTTGAACCCCAAAGCCAATCCTGCCCATTGATGAATGTGTTATTTGGATGCTGGAGAGAAATTTCTTTATCTGTAAAGCTATAGCCTTTCCTCTAAATGACAAAGATTTATTCACAATACTCAATTATTTTTTCTAAGCAATTATTTTTATTTTTTTCTGATTTCTAATCGAAGTATAATTTACATACATTGAAATGCAAATATCTTAAGCATACAATTGGAGAAGACTTTGGACAATACACATCTCAGTGTATCCCACCCTCCTGTCAAAATATAGAACATTTCTCTCATTCCAGAAAGTTCCCTCATGTCCTTTCCCAGTCAATCCCCTCTCCCCCTTCCCCCGCCACTCCTGCCCCAGAGGCAACCACCGTTCTGATTTCTGTCACCATAGATTAGTTTTGCCTATCCTAGAACTTCACAGAAATGGAATCACACAGAATGAACTCTTTTGTGTCTGGCTTCTCTAACTCAGCGTAAAGCCAGATAATTATATTTAAGCAACTTCAATTTTCCATGCTGCCTGTGTGCTGGAGAAGGCTTCTAGATTTGGAATCTTTGTATTGGAATTCAAAATAGCTTTTGTTGGACCAGGCACATCTTCCCTGCCTCCCAGCCTCTCCCTCCAGACTTCAAAGACCTTGTTTTATACAGAGAACTTCAAAAGGACCTTTGAGTTTGACACTCAGGCCTCATGCTTGGAGCCGGGCAGAGAGTGACAGACCCTGGAGACACCCAGGATGGGACACTGCTGCAAGAGGGCCAGAGATCACGCAATTTGGTCTAGAAAACAAGAATGGAAAGAATCCATGATGGGTGAGTGTATTCATTTCCTATAGCTGCTGTAACAAATTGCCCCACATTTAGCAGCTTAAAACAACACAAATGTATTAGCTCACAGGTCAGAAGTCCAGGTTGGCTCTGCTGGTTTCTCTGGTCCAGGTTTTTTTTTGTTTTGTTTTGTTTTTTTTTTGTGGGGAAGACCAGCCCTGAGCTAACATCTGTTGCCAATCCTCCCCTTTTTGCTGAGGAAGACTGGCCCTGGGCTAACATCTGTGCCCATCTTCCTCTACTTTTATATGGGATGCCGCCACGGCATGGCTGACAGGCAGTGCGTCGGCGGGCGCCCGGGATCCGAACTCGCGAACCCCGGGCTGCCAAGCACGGACTAAACCGCTGCACCACCGGGCGGCCCCGTGGTCCAGGTTTTACAAGGGCAAAATCAAGGTGTCAGCCAGTCTGGGCTCTGGTCGGGAAGTTCTGGGAAGAATCCGTTTCCAGGGTCGTTCGGGTAACCGCCAGTTCCGTTCTGCGAAGCTGTAGGACTGAGGGTCCCTGTGGCTGTCAGCTGGGGCCAGTCTACTCCAGGAGGAGGCTGACATCCCTTCTCGTGCTTCCCATGTGCCCCTCCAACAATGGCAGGTCCCTGCCACACTTCAGATCTCTCCGCTGCTTCTTACTTCAGCTGGAAAAATGTTCTCCACTTTTAAGGGCTCATGTGATTAGAACCTCCTGCCCCCACCAATAATCCAAAAATAATCTCCCTATTTTAAGATCTCTAACTTTATTTATATCTGCAAAGTCCCTTTTGCCATGTGCAAAGTTTGGAAGTCCCCAAGACCATCTTCAGGTTTGATAATTCACTAGAAAGACTCACAGAACTCAGAAAAAATCTGTTATCCTCACAGTTATGGTTTATTACAGTGAAAGGACACAGATGAGAATCAGCAAAGGGAAGAGTGCATGGGGCAGGTCCGGGAGAGACCAGGCGTGAGCTTCCAGCTGTCCTCTTCCAGTGCAGCCATGTAGACAGCCCTCCATTCTCCCAGCAATGACGTGTGACAGCACACGTGGAGTATTGCCAATCAGGGACACTCACCTGAACCTTGGTGTCCAGAATATTCACTGGGTCTCAGTCATGTAGACACAGCTGACTGTCCATGTGGCTGACCTTAGTCTGCAGCCCCTCCAGAGGTCAAGCTGATACCACATGACCCAAGGCCCCCACCCCAAATCACATTGTTAGCATAGTCTATCTGAGTGGCCCAAGGTCCCCAGGGAAACAAAGACACTCTTATCTACAGGAGATATTTTGGGCAAAGTGGAATTGGACCTTAAGCAACCTTTGCAACCCCAAACCTTTCCTCTCACCCCTTCCTCTTGACAATTTTAACTCCTCATCTCTTGTGCTGACATTGAGCTTTTGCACACTTGGGGAGCATCTTTCTGGTACAGAGTGGGCTCAACAGCATCAGGATCTGCTTTGAACCCCGGCTCCAAGGCTCTCTGATTTGTGACACTGCACAAGTCCCTGCGTCTCTCTGAACCTGTTTCTTCACCTGCAACATGAGAATTATAGTTTGTTTCCTATCTCAGAGGGTCATTGTGAATTAAGTTAGGTGACACAGACAAAATGCTTGGTTCATCGTAGGCACTTCCTAAATGTTAGCTATTATTGTAGTATTTATTTTTTAAAAACCAAAACATCTTCACTAACCTTTCCCATTGCCTCTTCGTCACTGTCACCACCAGGTCCAAAGAGCCTGTGAAGCACCTCACAGGATGGTTGTGATTTCAGCTCAGAGAACCGAACACGGCATGGCTCGCTGGCAAATAATAACTGATGCTTCTCCCAAGGTTCCCAAAGATCTGGATGAACTAACTGATCTGGAAGGATCCCGTCTAATTTACATGAAGTGAATAAAGGACACAACACTCAAAGTGACCAGGAGGCCTCATGCTTTTTATTTCCTGGCAATTTTTTCCTTTCAGCATTTAAGGAAAGCAAACGTTTGGCATAGAGCTGCTCACCGAAGGGACACACGGGTCCCTGACTTAACCCATAAGCATCCTCCGCTCCTCCAGAGAATCAAATTATACCCCCACGAGCTTGGCAAGGGTGCTCCAGCCTGCACCCTCCCCGCTGCACCCTCCCTGCTCAGCGCTGTTCAGCCTCGCTAACTAGCCGACTGTATCAGCTGCAGAATGATCTAAGAGGCTGCCACATGCCCCATGATTTCTCTCCCTGCCAGCTGCCCCTCTGAGCCTCCATGCCCCGGGGCTCCTCAGACCTTCTGCCCACCTCATTCCTTTCCCATTTGGCTCTGCTCAATGGCTCCCACTCTCAGCCCGGCCCTTAGACCGATGTCTGGCTTGGGACTTGTTCTCGTGACTTTGACCTTGGGGCCCCTCCAGGACACAACTCCTGTGTCACCTTCAATCATCACAGATAAAGGCAGGTGGAGGCCTTCCCTGGTACCCTGGGCACACGGCGTCTTCCTTGACAGTCAGGGAGGGAGCTTGTGTACATCTACAGACAATGCTGAGCGATCCATGGGAAGGGGTCATCCTGGGAAGGTATCTAGAGGCTGGGTTGACCACGCTGAAATTCAAAGCTGGACTTCTCGCACTCACAATGTCCGTGCATGCAAAAGAGTCAGGTTTTGTTTTGTTTTGTTTTTTCACACTTGACCCACCTTTCTAAGATCACCCTATACCATTAAGAATAACGAAGATGATGAAGTTAGTGACACTGACAACAGCGTGTGCGCTGGGCTGGATTGGGTGCCAGGCACTGTGCATCCTCTCCTTGCATCCATTCTTCTATAACCCTACCAGGTGGATACTGTCATTACCCCCAACCCACAAGGGACAGGTTAAGTAACCCATTTGGGGTCACCAGCTGGTAGGCGGTGGCACCAAGCTTCACCCCCAGGCCCGTGTGCCCCAGCGGCCTCTGCTCTGCCCTGTGCAGCCCCCCCCCATCTCCCCGGGTCTCCTTGGCCTGACAGGCAAGTGGGCATCATCCGGCCAAGCAGCCTCTGGCTCTGTAATGCCCACAAGGCCCATCTGGGGCTCTGGAAAGCCACCTGCTTCAAAATGGAGGGCGCAGGTAGACTTGCCAAGGGCCCTTCTTCCAAGAGGCGCCTGTGCATCAAACTGTCGGGCTCCCAGCCCATCCTCACCGCATGGTGACACTTTGGTCCCCCTTTCCCGGTCCCTCAGGAACACAGATGGCTCAAGAGCCCTCCCTTCTCCGGCCGTGGGTCTTCTGGGTCTCCCCGACTCCCCCAGTTCATTCCTCACGGTTAGACTTGATCCAGGCCCAGTCTTTACTGCCATCTAGTGGCTTCCAGGCTCGCCGCAGGGAGGAGTGCTCCAGAGAGAGACCAGAAATCTTCGCGTCTTTAGAATGATGCTGTCGAGTTTAGCTTGGTCCGGTCTCAGGCCCACCACTTGGCAAACCCAGGCGCCAGCCTTCTGGAAAGCAATAGGCTTGGCGTGGCCTTGGGGTGACCTATAAGGGGAGCAGATGGCTGCAACTGGATATCCTGCTGAAGACCCGGACTCGCAAGCACTTGCCATCCTGTCTGTGGAAGGTTTTTCCAACCTCAGATGGTGGGCTGAGCATTCCCCCTGGCATCCAGGCCCCACCCCCTATCCACCAGGGGCCAGAGGATGGAGGGCGCAGGGTGCGGCCCAAGCGAAAGGATTCGAAGGGAGAGGGTTCACCCTGCCCAGGGGAGGAAGGTGTCACGGGGGGACATCTGAGTGGGTTTGCATCCTGGCGGGAGAGGAGAGGCGCAGGGGTCCCTCTGCCTGGGGCTGACCCCTTGAGGAGTCAGGTGGCCAGGGTTCAGATCCTGAGCCCAGGTCACTTGGAGCGTCTGTTTCCTCGTCTGGGACACGGAGCCACCGCCCACCTCTGGCTGCCGTGAGGATCTGATGGAGATGGGTGTGAAGCCCTGGCGCGGAGCAGGCCCTTGTGTCGGTTTCCTGTGGCGGCCGCAACGGGAGGCCTGAAGCAACAGCCAGCATTCTGTCCCTGTCCTGGAGGCCAGAGGTCCCAAACCAAGGAGTCAGCAGGGTCGGTTCCTTCGGGGGCTCTGGGAGAGAGTCCGTTCCATGCCTCCTCTCCCCCGGATTCTGGGAGTTGCTGGTGATCCGCATGGCATTGTGCCTGTGTGTGTGTTCCTGTGTGTGGGTCCGTGTCTCTTCTCGTAAGGACACCAGTCATACTGGATTAGGGCCCTAATTCACCCTAATCAAGCATGTCTTCATCGTAATTTCATTACTTCTGCAATGACCCTATTTCCAAATAAAGTCACTTCGCAGGGGTTAGGACCTCAATATATCTTTTGCGGGGACACTATTCAGCCCAGGGCAGCCCTCAGAGGCGGATCACTCGTTGTTCAGGTTCCCATCTTACCTTGGGGTTGAGAACAGGCCTCCCTCCATGTCCTCCTCCCCAGCCCTTACCTAAGCCCCACGCTGTCCCATTCTTTGTCACTCAAGCCTCGGGCCGTCCTCACTGGGTTTGCCCACTCCCCCCTCAAAATGTTGGTCACTTCTGGCCTCGCTCTCACTGGGAATCACCTCCCATGATCAGCTCCATTGCTCCCCACCTTCAAAAGGCTGCAGGGATGTCCCTATCTCATGAAGTGTCCCCAAATCAGTCCCCGGGCTCTGCCCTCTCCCACCAACCCCCCAGCATGTGCAGGCAGTCAGGCACCAGCTGCAATCATGTGGGTGGCTGTGTTGAGCACGTTTTAGGATTAGCACAAACCAGCTCGAGCCCCTCATCTGAGCGGAAGCTCCTCTTGGTCAGCAGGGGCCCCAAGGATGCTCTCACTGCCTGATTAGTCCAGGCAGGCCTCTGAGGGACAAATGTCCAAAAAATTTTCTGAGTGTAAAGGAATGTTCTAGAAAGCCAAGGTTTCCTGGGATAAGTGGTCAGCCCTTTAGTATCTTAAAGAAATGTTTTACCTGGGTTGGCCTGAGAGCCTTGGGGAGGATGGTAGCCCAACGGTCATGGGTGTGCTGACCAGGGGAAGATGTCTGAGACCAGCACCTCTAGGATGGCTAGAGCAGAGCCCGACAGTCCGGAGGAGCTGGTGCCGAACGAGCAGAACCAAACAGCAGACTGCTCTCCCCTCACCTGGTCTCCTGGACTGGTGTCCCAGGTGTGAGTGAGTCGGGTGGGTGAGGCCAGGGGGAGAGGCAGGAGGAACAGGGCTGAAAAAGGTGAACTCTGTCTCTTAAACCACTCCGCGCTTAGCCACACTGGAGAAACTGAGGCAGCCTCCTGCACTCTCTAGACCACACAGGGGCTTTTCCAACAACGTATGAGTTTCCTGTGGCTGCCATAACAAAGTGCCACACCGTGGGTGATTTACACAATGGAAATTTATTCTCTCCCAGTTCCGGAGGTTAGGAGTCTGAAGTCAAGGTGTGGGCAGGGTTGGTTCCTTGTGAGGGTGCGAGGGAGAATCTGTTCCAGGCCTCGCTCCTTGGCTTGCAGATGGCCAGCTTCTCCATGCGTCTCTTCACATCGTCTTCCCTCTACGCGCGTCTCTGTGTCCAAATTTCTCCTGTTTATAAGGACACCAGTCACATTGGATTAGGACCCACCCTACTGACTGACCTCATCTTAGTTACTTATATCTGCAACAACCCTACTTCCAAATAAGGTTACAGTCTGAGGTCGTGGGGGTTAGGACTTCAACATATGAATTTTGGGAGGACTTAAGTCAACTCATAACACCAAGTGACACATTTTCTGTGATGAAAGCTAGCCAGAGAGGCTGCGCATGAAGCTGAGCACCGCACTGTCCGACGAGGGGATGGGCTTGCAGCCTCCCTGCGCAGTCACAGAAAGCTCTCATGAAATGCTGCTTTCAAACGCCCGATGTGTGAGGATGTTCCAGGCAAATTAAAAACACAGCATCCAAGGAGCCAAGCAGCTTGGAGAAACGCATTTATGGCTTAACAAAAGATGGAGCAGTTGGACAAGCAGGCAAGACACAGCACTAATTGGCAGCCACATTTTGTTTTCTCCCCACAGTTGCCTCACGAAATCGTAAAAAAAAAAACCAACGTGTTGAAGCCTTGAAATTAAACACATTAAAAAATGGGCTAATGTTCTCAGAGACCATGTTTTAAAGACAGATTTTGTTCCGTATTCTGGGTTTTCTCAATCAGCAGAAAACACCGTCTCCAATTGACAGGGGCACAACGAGATAAGCAGAGACACTGTCTTAAACACTTCTAGAGCAATTTTCTCTTCTATCTTATCACAACCTTCAAGATGCATTATTTCATCTGAAGTGTGGTTCCAATTCTGGGAAGAAAAAAAGCCTTTTCATCTCTCCCATGCCTCATTTTTTTTCCTTGGGGGAAGAACATGCCTCCACTCACCACGGTTTTGGAATCCCATAAAACACACCAACAGCTGGAGTGTTTGGGACAGATAAACGCCTCCCCAGCCCACCGTGTGGCTCCAGTACAAGCTGTCATGGCCGTTATGCAGACCTGATGCTGGGAACCAACATGGCTTGGCAGGAAGCAGGTGGGAGGTGCAGAGATGTGTGGCAAAAAGCCTGTTTGCCACCCTTTGTCCCCAAGGTGCCAAGGGATGGGAAAGTGGCTGAGGGTCCCAAGTGCACTTTATTGACAAGTGCCCCACGTGGACCCCATTCCCTCCTCAGGAACCACTGGCTTTCTCAATGCCAAGGGCTGCATCAGTGTTTTCCTTCACCCAGGACCAACACAATCGCAGAGCCAGCCTTCCCACTCCACTTACCTTCCTCTTTCTTTTAACACCTTCAGCGCAGAATTGGAGGGCCTGGAGGCTCAACTTTCCCTGTCCTGTTTCATCTCTGCCCCCTAAACCGGAGTAAAGGAGATTTCCAGAACAACCTGATGGGTGGTGATGGTGGGAGGTCATTCCAAGATGGTCAGCCTCAGGACAGTCTGAGCTCCGGGGACTCACAGAGCACCCAAGCCATTTGGGCAGAAGAAGAAAAAGGGCCCAAATGGGGCCACAGTCTGTGAAGAAGTGGTTTCCAAGCTTTGGCGTCTGTGCGGTGACATGGAGTACTGTTGGGGTAACACTGCCGTGGGATGCCTTTGGGAGCATCACTCTCCTCATACTCACTGCTGTCTTCATTCATTCAGAAAACCTCCTTGGTGCCACTCTGTGCCGGGCCCCGCTCGAATTACTGAGGATATGATAATTAAAAAAAAATCTTCCCTACCTTCACGGAACCCAAACTCTATGGGGGTGAACAGACAGTAGACAAAAAATGCACACTGATTACACTTGGTGACGCATCAGCAAGGTGTCGCCAACAGATTAGAAATGTGTCTTGCCTGGCCCCTGCACAGCCACGGAAACACAGACTCTCTCTGGAGCTGGCACCATGTCACGCTTCACCCCTTCCCTCTAACCCCAGCAGGTTCTACCTTGCTCCACCCTGGGTCACACGATCATCCGGCATCGTTACTCTAGGAGCCCTTGGTTACAGCCAGAATGCCACGGTGACAACGGTGTCTCCGGGAGGGCTTGCCGTAGCCCACGTTGAAAGGGACCCCCAATCGCCTCCTTGTAACACCCCCCCTCGCTGGGCACTTATGCAAAGAGAGCCCCCGTTTGGGGAGGGACGATGTCTGTCTAGTGAACACGAGTCTGGGTTCGCTTGGTCCCACTGCACTCCGTCTGCAGAGGCCTTTCCGGCGGGCTGGAGAGAGATGGCGTGTACGGGGAGCGTGGGGTTTAAACACTCTGCTCCCTCAGCCATCACTGATGGATGAGGTGTGGCAGGAACCTGGGCAGAAGAACAAATGGGTGATGTGTCACCACGCTCAGGCTGTCACGGGGCATAGACACTGCTGCGGGATTGTGGAGCACTGCGTCTGCATGTGAGCGGCGACATCCACTGACATCCCTGTGGCAGCCTGAGAAACGAGAACCTCTAGAGAAAAATTGGACTTTAAATTATTGTATTATCCTGAGACTCCTTGCTTAGCATGCACGCGCTCTCTCTCTCCCCCCCATCTGTCAGTCTCTCTCTCTGTCTCTGTCTCACTCTCTCTCTCTCTCTTCCTCTTTCTCTCTCTCTCTGTAATTGCAAAACAACATGGAACAAGAGGCAACTTGTGTCCTTGTGGCTTACCAAGATGACTTGAACACCCTATGGGGTGTTGACATCCGCTGGTAGTGATCCAGACTCACAGTTCACTGCTGAGGGACATGCCTGCAAGCTGAGGAGGTGCTCCAGTAACCCTGTCCTCATAAACCTGTTCAAATCGGCTTTGCTGGTGTGTTTCTGTTTTACGATTGGGAGATGGGTCCATGTGGGAATTATCTTGCTCCAACCAGCTGGTGCCAAGTTGGTTGCTAAAGTCCCCATGGTCCTGGAAGGAGAGTTTCAGACCCCATCGTTCTTTCCTCCAGTCATAGGCCATCTGGAAGTGGCAGACAAATACCAGCTACAGACACATGGTACTCTGGGAGAGGGGGCGCAGCTGTGCTGTGGGGGCTCCTCTCCCCTCCAGGGAGGGTGTTATGGAGAATCTTGCTTTATAGCCCAAAGTGCCACACCCACCCATCTCATCATGCTGTCTCCAACCCCAAAAGCGACCCACCCGGATCGCCTTTTAACCTTTTCACCTGAAGAAATTGTCTCCTTGGGTCCTCAGCCCCTGCTCCCTCTTGTGAAATCAAAGGAAGAAGGAGGGGAGGAAAAGTGAACTAACATCTTAGCCTCTCCCAGGCACAGGGCACTGCGCTGGGAGCTTTATCTAATCCTCATCTAATCCTCAGAACAACCCCAGGAGACAGGAATTGTTTCCAGTTTATAAAGGAGGAAATGGAGGTGTTTGAGGGAGGGAGCTCACCTGGGGAAGGAGACCTAGCTAGGCTAGGACGAGACAGGATGGCGGACCCCAAAGCCCACGTTCTTGCTTCTGTCACGAGCTGCCCCCAAAATGCTGATGAGATCCTGGTTGCAGCAGAGACAATTTTAGCTGCTGGGCTGTCCGTCTGCATGGTGTTTGGCCAAACTGCCTACTTTACGTGCAGACCCTCTCGATTCTCCCCTCAGCCCTCCAACCAGCCTGTTACCTCGAGGGCTCTCCTTCCTGTTTCTGCTTACTTGCCCAGGCAGAGCCCCCGAGTTCAGTTTTGCATACCTGCTCTTCCCTTTCTGTGACTTTCCTTGGAAAATGTCACCCCTCCCGCCTACTCCGTTGTCTCTGTGAGAAGGGCCCTCCCTCCAGGTCTGTGTCCTGTTCTCTCTCCTGAGTCTGCAGCCTTCTGCTCAGCCCTGCACAGGCTCGCGGGGGTGTGTCACCCATGGGAACACTCTCCATCAGATGTGAAATGGAGGGAGAATGCTGAGAACTCCTGCATAACATGATTCAGGGGAGCGCAGATTTACTTCAAAATTGTGCCTCTCATCACCCTCCTTACACCAAAATTAATTCAATTTGGATCATAGATATAGATTCAAAAAACAAACCCATTAAGGTACTAGAAGAAAACCTGGGTGGATATCTTTAGATTCTTTTTGTTTGGTGAGGAAGACCAGCCCTGAGCTAACATCCGTTACCAATCCTCCTCTTTTTGCTGAGGAAGACTGGCCCTGGGCTAACATCCGTGCCCATCTTCCTCTACTTTATATGGGACGCCGCCACAGCATGGCTGACAAGCAATGTGTTGGTGGGCGCCCGAGATCCGAACCCACGAACCCCGGGCTGCCAAGTGCAAACTAAACCACTTTGCCACTGGGCTGGCCCTTTAAATTCTTGAAGTTGTAAAGTTTTCTAAGTGTGGTAGGTATAAATCCAAGTCAACACATTTAGGAAGAAAAGAATATGCCGTTATTTTTTGCAACTTAATTTGCATTTCAGGCAGGCTGGTGGGGTCTCCACTCCATTAGTTAGGGGCCATGCCTCAGTTTCTGAGTCTTAAACAGTGCTGGTGGAGAAGATAGAGTTCAAACTGGATCTCAAGTGATGCATGGAGATTTTTAAGGTGAAAAGCAGGAAACGGACCCAGAAAGGAAGCAAACATTTGGTTCATTTGAGCTCAGAAGGGAAAACTCTCTTTTTAGCTGTGTTTCCATGGTTTTACAACCCACGTGGATCGTAACTGGAAGTAAAGTCACCTTAGGGGTAATGTAACTGGTTACACCTAACTCAGGGCAGGTTTGCTAATAAATGGCGCTCACCAGGCCTGAGTGTGTCCTTGCAAATAGCCACGCAACTCTACTTGCCTTTCTTTCTCTCTCTTTCTCCCTTCTTTCCTTTTTCTTCCTTCCTGCAGCAAAAACGTGAAACCAGCTTGTAACATTTCCCCACTGACAGGGGAGCTAGGGAGATGGGGTAGAGGGAAAATAGGAAGATTGTAATTAAACGTTTCACTGGTTTATCGAGCAGTCTCAGACTCAGGGGGTATAAACGTAAAATGGTTTTACGTTTTCTCTAACCAATGCCTTCAGCCACACTCTGTCAAATTCCACTTTCCATCTCCTACTGACATCTCAGGCAGACCCCACTGTCTTCTGATCACCTTCAGTTATTAGAAATCCGTCTGGGTTTAAACCACTACCTCACGTCCAGTTCAAAGCTCTCGGGTCCCAGTCTCCCGCACCAGCCCAGCTGTGGCTCTGAGACAGACGTGGGAAGGGCTCACTGCGCACCTCTCTCTGACTCGGTTTGGTTCCATCTGCCCTGAGCAGCTTCTGCTCTCAAGGTGCCCATCACCCCCTGAGCTTCCTGGGGTGTTGTTTAGACTCGCGCTGGACATCTCCACCACTGAGGGCGCCCTCTGGAAGGAACTTTGGGCCCTGCCAGTGGCCCGATCCCTTGACACTCTGTGGGCAGCCTGGGCAGTCCACGACTCCCACCTGTCCTTGGGGTCATGGTCATTCACACGGAACTGCAGGAATCCATGGGGGTCTCTGCAATGCCTTCCAGGTGCCTTGGAGACGTGGGTGGGAGGATCCGTCTCCTTTCTTCCTTGGCGATTGCACCCAAGTCCCTACTGGCCCAGCCCTCACCAGCTGCTCCAACCAGACCCCCGCCGTCACGATGCTCCAGGGGAAGCAGACACCAGTTTCTGCGTTTTCATACACATCACACTCCAGAGAACCCTGGCCACGTTCTCCTGGGCGCGCCTCCTCCCCGCCCCCGTCTGTCCTGACAGCAGGAACGCGGGAGACTGCAGCTCTGCAGGCACCCGGCGGGGAGGGCCTGCTGTGGTTCTCCTTGTGGACACCCCAATCTCTAAGAGTTCTGTCCTTGAAACCCCACTTGTTCGATTTGCCTGAGAGGCAAACTCTCCCTTGCTTGACTTGGGTTGAAGGGAAGAGCGCCTCTCCCTCCGGCCCTCTGCTGGAACGACAGTACCGTAGAATCCAACCCTAACAGATGAGATGTTCATCACTGACGCAATTCCTATCCGTGGTTTCATTTACCCTGAGAGAAATATCCCCTTGTTACTTCCGTCTTACGATGAAAGAGTTGAGATTTAGGGGGATACGTGTTCCGTCCAAGATTGCGCAATCAGAAGAGTGTATTAGGGGGCCGCCCAGTGGCTCAGCGGTTTAGTTCGTGCTTTGGCAGCCCGGGGTTTGTGGGTTCAGATCTCGGGCCCCCGCCGACGCACTGCTTGTCAGCCATGCAGTGGCGGCGTCCCATATAAAGTAGAGGAAGATGGGCACGGATGTTAGCCCAGGGCCGGTCTTCCTCAGCCAAAAAGAGGAGGATTGGCAACAGGTGTTAGCTGAGGGCTGGTCTTCCTCACACCCACACAAAAAAGAAGAGTGTATTAATCAGTTTTGCTGTATAACAAAAAAACCTTACACATCTCAATGAGTTACAATGGGGTTGAGCAAATGAAGGCCAGTGAGCCTGATCTAGCCCACCACCAGTTTTCTATCGCCCACAGTTAAGAATGGTTTTTACATTTTTAAATGATCAAAAAAATTCAACAGAGGAATATTTCATGACGTGAAAGAATTACATGAAATGCAAATTTCAGCGTCCAGAAGTGAAGTTTTATTAGACACAGCCCCACTCATTTGTTTATGAATTGTCTGTGGCTGCCTTTGCACTACAACAGCAGAAGTAAGGAGTTGCAACAGAGACTTTCTGGCCTGCAAAGACTGAAATATTTACTAGCTGGCCCTTTAAAGGAAAAGTTAGTCAAATCCTGCCAACATTTGTTTTTCTCAGTCACAGTTCTCCGGGTCAGTGAGGATTATCTCCAGGCTGCCGGTTGGGTTCAGGTGGGCTCCACCTGCATCGTTCTGGGACCGGCAGTCACCCAGGGCACGTTCTTCCCACGGTCGGTAGAGGAAGCACAAGCAGAAACACACGACACCTCTGAAGGCCTAGGCTGGGGCCAGGCTCACAGTCACTCCCACAACCCACACACTCTGCCCATTCTAGCGGGAGGGACCGCAAAGTCACTCGCCAAAAGGCAGTAATTTCTAGTTCTGATACAGGGTGTGAGGAAAGGATGGGAAGCAAAGATCTCATCGACCACAGTTGGGGATCTAGGATTTGAACCCGGGACTGTCTGACTCAAGAGTCTGTGTGACTGGCCCTCTGCTACACTGACTTCTGTCCTGGGCAAACTATCATAGGTGCCATAAAGAAAAAAGAATGGGAAAACCATGGAAAAAAGAATGCAGAAAGATTTTTCCACCATCCCCTATCCACAAGGGCTATCCCAAGCACCACTGGCGCTCAGGCACCACCCAGCACACTGCCATCTCAAGTAACCAAAAGAACCAGCAACTGTAAACAAAGTCAAAATGGCTTCTGAAGACCCTGGAAAGCCTCAGCAAGTGCCTGCGAGAGCCGTATATTCTCCCGGAACGCCGCTGTCAATAACTGAATGCACACTGACAGGAAGCTGAAAAATTCCGAAGACCATCATTTCAATTACCCAGCAGGCATTCTTGGAGCAAGCTCCTTTCAGAGTCAGAATGTAAATAAGTCATGTGTGTCTGGAAGCCCTTACAAGTGAGAAGAAGAAGGTGGGAGAATAAAACTTGACGATTACCCCTCTGCCAGTTTTTCACTAAAGCAGGAAGGAGCAGACCCACTACGGAGTTGACGGGTGGTGAAATAAGAAGCCTTGAAGAAGTCGGGAGCCATTAAGTATTTGTTGTGCTGAGTGACAAGGCCGAAGCAGCAGGAGCGAGGATGATGAACGAATGCCCAGGCATTACAGCAACGCGAGGAGCCTCCCGCAGCCCCGAGTTGATTCTCCACGTCATAATGGAATCGGACACTTGCCAAGAAATCGGCAGGAGGGAGGACGAATTTATAAAACACATACATGCTACTCATTCTGTAACTGTTGTCTTGAAAGAAAGACACAAGAAGAAAAGAAATGTAGCAAATAATATAGTGACATTGACACGTTGTAGGACATGGTGAGATGGAGATCTTCTTTTCAAGCTCCGCGGAAAATCAAGAAGCTAAGAAACGGTGGATGGAGAGGATCTTTGAATAACCACATGTCAGAAATACTGTACTTGATGAGATATCTTCGGGGTTCAAATCCCCACGATATTGTCCTTCTGAATCGTGTTCCAGGGAAAATCAAATACTTCTGGGCAAGTGTCTTTACTTACTTACATATGTATGGGAATAAAAACTACCATTTACCGAGAACTTATTTGTACCAGGAACAAAATGTTTTACAGCCAGCATTCCATTCAACCCTACCTGTGAGGTGGGTGCAGCTATGCCCACACTACACATGAGGAAACTGAAACGGAAACAGAAAGGTTCAGTGACTTGCCTAAGGCAGCCCAGCTCACATGTAATAGAGGCGAGGCTGAAAGTTGGATTTATCTGAGTCCAGACCAGCATTTTTCGTTCATTACACAGCCTTCCTAAAGAGTAGGTTAAAACACTTTACCTCTGAGTGGACATGATTTAGTCAATTTGTGTTGCTGTGAAATTTTTTGTGCAAGATTAAAAGGTCATCCTCCCAATTTTGAGCTCCCTGCAGTCCTGACTCACCTACATACCAAACCCTTGAGGAGATCAGAACCAGCCCAAATCAACCCCAATCTGTCCTGCTCCCTTGACTGCTGCCCTGAGGAGAGTGAGCCTCCAGGCCCACACCCACGGGGTCCTCCCCAACAGCTATTTCCCTCTCTCTTTTTCTCAACATTTTGTTATGAGCATTCTCAAATACAGCAGAATTCAGAAAATTGTGCAGTGAACACTCGTATATCTGTCGCCTAGACTGTTCCATGAACATTTACTGCTCCTGCTTTATCTGTCCACCTGTCCATCCCTCCACCCATCATCCATCAACGCATCTTATTTTTGATGCATTTCAAAGTAAATTGCTGTCACCAATACACTCCCCTTAAATAATTCAGCATGCTTATCATTAGCTAAAGCTCCATATTTATTTCTTTTGAGGCAAAATTTACATGCAACGAAATGCCCAAATCTTAAGTGTACATTTGCTAAGTTTTGACAAATTCGTGCATCGTGTGTCCCAAACCTCTATCACCATACAGAGTGTAGGGGAGCAGAATTTGCCACCCCGAAATGTATCTTTTTGGCTTGGCTTGATTTTCGTTTTTTTTGTGTGAGGAAGATTGGCCCTGGGCTAACATCTATGCCAATCTTCCTCCATTTTATATGTGGGACACCGCCACAGCATGGCTTGATAAGCAGCGCATCAGTCCATGCCCAGGATCCAAACCTGCAAACCCCAGGCCGCTGAAGCGGAGCGCGTGAACTTAACCACTATGCCACCGGGCCGGCCCCTGGCTTCATTATTTTTAAGAACAAAAAACTCAGGAGGAAACTTTGACCTTCCTCCTAATTGCCTAAAAGAATTTAAGATAGAAGGCCTGTTTCAGGAAGGAGCTATTACCATAGACAACTATACTATAGTATGCACTGGTGGGGTAGACAAGGAGGAACCTAGCGAGGCCCATTTGATCAACGTCCTCTCCGTGTCCCACGTCTCTGCAAGGCATGACAAACATTTGTTTACGAAACATTTGCTTTTCATCTCCATGTGAATTGCCTTCCTCCCCTTTGAAGCCCCAAACCACCACCCCCACCATCCTCCTCTGTCTTTAGCTGAAGATGGTATTTAAGGTGGGGGCTTTGGCCATTTTGGCGAGTTACTCAGTTTTCCTGGGTTTCTCCCATGTATACATGTTATTAAACTTTGATTTTCTCCTTTTATTCTGTCTTATATCAATTTAATTCTTAGACCAGCCAGAAGAACCTAGAAGTGTAGAGAAAAATTTCTTCCTCCCCTATAAGAGCATAACCATCACCCTGGAAAAGTTGTCTCTTGTCCCAGTCAATCCCCACTCCCAACCCCCAGAGGCAGCGGAGATGTGATAACGCGCACATGACCGTGAGACCCGTTGGTCTCACCATGTACTCCATCATCTGGAAATATCTGCACCAAGAGAACAGTCGAATGGCTCATTAAAGGCTCATCGAAGGCACCTGATAAGGGGTAATGTTGGGGATGAGGGAGAATCCCCCCTCGTCCTTTCACTCAAGGTTCTTATGGCTGGCCAAATAACTAAAAAGGCAGGTTAGCAGGAGAAAATCAAAACAAAGTTTAATAACATGTATACGTGGGAGAAACTCAGAAAACTGAGCAACTCGGCCACTTTGACTAAGCTGCTGCCTTAAGTGTTCTCAGCTAAAGGCAAACAGGGTGTGGGGTAGTGGTTTGGGATTTCAGAGGGGAGAAAGACAATTTACATGAAGACAGACACGCAGTGTTTGTCAGATGATTCTTTACCGGGCTGTCTGTAAAGAATGTGGCGCAAGAGACAGAATTTCAATCATAAGATGGGCTTGTTGGTGCCTTTCTTATCACACTTATTTTACATTATATTACAACTATCGTATGGTAGTGGCTCCTTCCCAGAACAGGCCTTCTCTGCTAAATTCTTTAGGCAGTTTGGGGGAAGCGCCAATGTTCTTCCTGAGCCTTCTGAGCCTTTATTGTCTTCAGCTCGAAATAATCTGCATACCAGAGTGGCGCCTCTTGGGGCGGCCTGCCCTGAACCCCATCGGTCACATCCTGCAGCATGGGTATGCTGTCCTCTAGGACTCAGTAGAGCTAGACTGACAGCTGATACGTGATGCTATGTCTACAAGTGCTAGAACACACTGCTACTACACAGGCATCAGTCAACAATGGCAGTGGCAAAATCGATGATGCCTTCTTGTACTCGTTGTCCCTCCTCCGCTGTCCCAGTCCCCCAGCCCATGCTCACTGGGATTACTTTTCAAATCAACAAGTCTTTTGTCTCTGGCTCTGGTTATCCTGTGTGTGTGTGTGTGTGTGTGTGTGTGTGTGTGTGTGTGTATTGAGGAGGGAAGAGAACTAAGGCTAAGACAGCTGTTTTTGCTGTTGACTATTTATTTATTTATTGAAGTATAATTACATATAGTAAAATGCACAGCTCTTAATGTACAGTTTGATGAATTTTGACAAATGTATACACACCCATGTAACTAACACCCCCAATCCATATACAGAGTCTTGCCAGCACCCTAGAAAATCCCCTTGTCTATTTCTCAGTCTATTCCCACCCATACCCTCCAGAAGAACCACTATTCAGATATCTGTTCCTGTAGATTCATTTTGTCTGTTTTTGAACTTTATATAAATAAAACAGATATGCAGTATTTTCATTGTGGTGGTGGATGAGAGAAAGATGGCTGAAAGTTCTTTGTCATTCTCTGATGAGAGGTGGAGTCTACTTCCCCTTCCCCTGAAGCTGGGCTGGCCCTGTGACTTGTTTTGACAACAGAAGGCTGCGGAAGGGACGCTGTGATTTCCAAGGTGGTGACTTCGGAGATCTTAGCTCCTGCATCCCCGACCTGGATGCTCCCTCTTAGGAGTGGCGCCAGCACAAGACTGGCAGCAGCTGGAGGAAGAAGTAGGGCCACAGAGATCCGCAGGAGGGCATTCAGGCGTCCGTCCACTATCAGGACACGGGAGACGCAGCCAACGTGGTACCAAAAGGTCGTTGAAACCCCTGAAGATGTATACTAAAAATAAGAAAGATGGAAAATATGAGTCAAGCATGCAACTCAAGAAGCTAAAAAAAGACAGCATAGCAAAGCTAAAGACAGTAAAATGAAAGAAATGGTAAAGGTAAAAGCGAAAAGTTAGGAAATGGAAAACGAACAATAGAGCATCCATAAAACAAGAAGTCTTTCTTTGAAAAACTAGTTAAGAAGAAAAGCTATAGCCAACTGATGCAAGAAAAAAAGACAAACAATATCAGGAATGGAAAAGGGGACCTAATTTCAGATGAAGTGGAGGTTTTTAAAATTATATATAAATACTGTGAACGACTTTATGTCCATACATTTGAGTATAGTTGAGAGACAAGCAGGTGGAGACACGCAGCCCAGTGTGGCGGGGCCCCTTACCTCCTCCCCCATCAGAGCTGTAAAATAGCCTAGTCGACAGAAGAGCCATCACAGGTACAGACTCCACCAGAACCAGGCTGCCCCTCGGGCGGGAGACTGCACCCCCTTCTCCACTGACGGCACCCCGCCTGTGACTTCGCCCATTTCAAGTCTTGGACAATTTCTCTTGATGGGGGCTGTCTCAGTCTGTTCACACCTTTAGGACCATCTAGAGCACCTCAATTTAGCGCCTTAGAATGACCCTGGAAGCTTCTAAACATCCTGATCCCAGGACATACCCCAGAACCCGAAAATCAGTATTTCTGTGGGTGGTGCCTGGCATCAGGCTCTTTAGAGCTCCCATGTGATTGTGATGTGCAAACGAAATTGAGGACCATTTCTCTGAGGACATCCAAGCAGGAGCCACAGCGTGGCTGCCCACCCCCCACTACCATCCCTTAGACCTCCATCCCCCCCCTCCCACCCTCCACTCCCCTCCCCATCCCACTTTCCTCCACCTTCCTCTCCCGGGGCCTGGCTTCCTTTGTGCCCCAGGAGGGAGCCATGCAGACCTGTTGAGCTCCTGAAACTTCCCTATTGTTGTGCAGAAGGGGCGGGGGGGGGGGGGGGGGCTGGGGCAGCCAAGGACAACTCCCTTCCAAAGCCCCCACCCCGGGGGTGGTCCCAGGAGATGGCATCTTTTGAAAGTGTTTTGCTCCAGGATGCAGGAGGAACCCACAGCTTGAGAGCAGCAAATGAGCAGAAATCTATCATCCTCAGGAAATTGGTTCCGGCTGCCCCGCAGAGTGACAGGAATCACAGAGGCCCTTCAGGCGCCCGCCAAATGAATAGGCTTAATAGTAACACACCAGCTGCTGCCAGGAGGCTTGTCACCACGAGGTGGGTGGGCTGTGGGGCTGCCCGTGTCTGCTCTGGCAAGTGCATAAATCCAGGCACACACAGGGGGAGGGCAGCTCCCAGTGGCTCCTTTACAGAACATGGGGTGAAGTAGGTCTGCTTTCAGCCTCCAGATAGTGTTCAGCCTGGGGAGGGCGGCAGTGCTAACTATCCCAGGCCCCGGTCCCACCCCGGGGAGCAGGCTGGGGAGACGGCCTGGGAGGACAGGCCTGGCCTCGACGGGAACTGGCCAGCCTCCCTGGCGGCCAAAACCCTGAGCAAGTGGACAGCCAGAAGGCCGAAGGGGGAGTAAGACTGGTTTGGATGACCTTGAGGACATCAGTGAAGATCGTGGGCGTGGTCAGGCAGTTGGGGGTGGGGACAGGGTTTGTTGAGTGACCTTAGGCAAATCGGAGCCTCTAAAAAGCAAGCACAACAATACCTAGTTCCTGGGGTTGCTTTGAAGGTCAGATGACCCATGTACACGGAAGCAGCCAGCACAAAGCAGGCACCTAGCCAGCCATCTGTCAGTGCTACTCTCCCCCCACCCCTGTCCCTCCCCGTATGTCCCAAAGAATCAGGGCACTGGGCTTGGCTAGCCTCCAGGTCCTAGACGTGGTTCCCATGGTGGCAGCCACCAGCCCCAGGTGACCACTGAGCACCCGGAATGGGGCTGGTGCAAAGTGAGATGAGCTGTAAGTGTAAAATACACACTGGATTTCGAAGATTCTGTTAAAAAAAAAAAAGCAAAATCTCCCATTAATAATTTTTATATGATTACATATTGAGATGATAATATTTTTGATATATTGGGTTAAAATTAATTTCACCCTTTTCTCTGGACTTTTATAATGCGGCTCCTGGAAAATCTAAAATGACACATGTGGCCCGCATTGTATCTCTGTTGGACAGAGTTGCTCTGGAGGGAATCAGAGGGAGTCCATCCAGAACCCATAGAGGAGGCTCCCGTAGGCTGAAGGGGGGCTGAGGGGGTCAACAGTAAAAAGCAATAACTAACTTACCAAGTCACTCCAGGGGCTCCTGTCCACCTCCCCGAGAGAGCTGGCACTCCTGGCGTGCCTTCAGGGTGCTTTACACAATAGTTCTCATTTTATTCTCACCAGAGAGAGAGAGAGAATGAGCTTGCCCTGGGATTTGAACCGGGGGTCTCAGCTCGGCGCACCTGCTCTTGTGTGCTGCGTCACCCGCCTCTCCCAGGCGGCCCCATGGCAGCATCCTCCAAGGTTCCACCATCACCGGGGAGAGAGGCTGCCCTCCCCCTCCACGGGTGCTTCTAGGTACAGCTTTGCCGCCCTTCCTGTGGGTCTAAAGACAGACCCTCCTCCTCCAAGAGGGGAGGCCAGGAGTTCCCAGGAAGAGCATTCTGTGGGTTGATGGGGTCCCCCTTGCTAAGTTTCATTTGTCGATCTAAAAGGTAAGCTGAGGCTGGGTAAGCGATTACACGGCTCAGCGTATCCTGAGATGTGTGTCCGTGGGCGGGAACCTCATTTAAACCCCAGGTGGGAGCATTTTACGGGGTGCGATGAATGTTCCCAAAGATCTTGTCTGCTGCCTTCAAAGCCTTTTCCCTCAGGTCCCCCAGCCTCAGGAAGGAGGAGAGTGCTCTGTTGTGTAGGGCTTAAAAGCAACAGCTTAGAGATGGGGGGTTCAAACCCCAGCTCTGCCGCTCACTAGCTCTGTGATCTCAGCAAAGTTACTTAACCTCTCTGAGCCCCCATGTCCCCATCTGCAAAACGGAACTATTAATGGCAGCTGCCTCCCGGGTTCTGTGAGGATTCGAGGAACCGTAGTAACCACAGAGGACCATGTAGCTTCCATTACCAGGGCAGGGGTCGGACATGGGCTTTGGCCCCCAAGCCTGCAGGAGGCTCCTACACTCGGGTGCCCCTGTGCAGCTGGAGGCACAGCCGAGAGAGCCCTCAGGGCCACGGTGGGGCTCGCTTCCTGGCCCTGCTCCCTGACTGGGTCCCGCCAGCTGCCGCGGCTACAGGGCCCCAGACTGGCCCACGGTGCACAGTGGACCAGCGGGCACCGCTCAGCCTAACCCCCCACACCCAGTCTCCTCTGCCTCCTCTGAGCATCCCCACCACCACCTTCTGCATGTGAGCAACTCATCAGGAACCGCCAGCCACACACTGCTCAGCCTTTGCTTGCAGACACTGTGTGGCTGGCCCTGGGGATTAATATGCCTTCTCTCGGAAATGGGTTCGCAAGCCCCAGGGACTCAGAAGGTCCTGGCCCTCTACCCGCACATCCACGTCATGCTGGGACCTTGCCATCCCCCAGCCACTTCCTCTTGCAGGGCCATGCAGAGGGGCACTGAGTCTTCTGCCTCACAGTTAGGGCTGCAGATAAAACACAGAACACCTAGTTAAATCTGAACTTTGGAAAAACAACAAATAATTTTTTTAGTATAAGTATGTCCCAAATATGCATGGACAAAGTTATGCATGGACATAACTTATCCTTAGAAAAATTATTTGTTGTTCATCTGAAATTCAAACCAAATTGGGCAACCTGTTTCGTTTTGCTTTGCTTTGCTAAAAGTGGCAGTCTCCTTGGAAGACTCCTCCGGAGAGGGGCGTGGGGTTTCGGGGGGTATAGTGTTGAGAGCAGCCACTCTGGGTTCATGCTCTGGCTCTGCCATCTGCCGGCTCTGTAACCCTGACCTCTAGGCCTCGGTTTTCTCATCTGCAAAGTGGAGATGACAATAACTGTCCCGCTTCACACAACTGCTGGGGGGGATGAGATAAGATAGTGCACAGGACACCGATCATGGTAGAAGCTCTCCCCTCCTGAAAGAGGGGAAGCAGCAGAGGGCTGGGGTCCAGCTCTGCAAAGTCAGGGCAGGACACTCCCCTACCCAGAAAGGCGGTGTGCTGGGGGTGTCAGGTACAAAGGCGCACATTTGCCGTGACACCGTGGCATTCAAACCCCAAGATGCCCAGACCCCAGTGGGCAGTATCCTGCCAGGTGGGCAGAGAAGGCAGCCCTCGTCTGCTGAATGCCCTGGATTGCTCCAGCCCCTTGGCCTGCGAGTGGGGACAGCCAGCGCCACCCAGAGGGGTGATGGGGCTCTGCTAGGTCCTCCTGACCTCTCTGAGCCATTAGACTGAAAGGGGATGAGTTCTCACTGAAATGAGTGGAAATCACTCTGCTGAGCCCCCGGGCAGCACTCCAGCATCCTGGGGGTTGTTTCCTCCACTCAGTCATGCCGTTTGCAAGACGCGTCACTGCATGAAGAGGTCGTTTGTTAAATCAAAGTGAAGGGTCCCGTAAATTAGCTAATCACTGCCCAGCTGCGAAGTTCCTGTTACAGGTATAAGTGTGCTCGGCACTCAGAGGGGACATTGTCAAAAGAGAAGAGAAGCACATCAGCTGCTTCGGCAAACGTCACTGCTCAAGTGCCAGCTGCCGCCCCTCCCTGCCATCCTCGAGCTCCAAACACCCTGCAAGGCATTGGAAGGCCCCTCCCAAGAGCCACCCCCTTCTCAGCAGCAGAAACAGCCAGTTAAAAGGCCGCACTTCCCAAACTCTCTTATGGCTAAGTGTGACAAGTCGAGGTCTCCGCAGGGCTGGTTCCTTCTGGAGGCTCCATGGGAGACTGTTTCCTTGCCTTTTCCAGCTTCTGGAGGCCGCCGCCTTCCTTGGCTCTGGCCCCGTCCCCCACCTTCAAATCCAGATCAAGTCCCCCCTCCGTCTCTGACGCTCCTGCCTCCCTCGTGTGAGGCCCCTTGTGATGACACTGGGCCCACGTGGACAGTCCAGGATAATTCCCCATCTCAAGGTCGTTGACTTCATCACAGCTGCAAAGTCCCTTTTGCCATGTAAGGTGACATCTTCACAGGTTCTGGGGGTTGGGGTTGTGGACATTTCTGAGGGCCACTATTCAGCTGACCACAGCAATTGTCTTCTTCATCCCAGACCCACTATACCACTGTCCCTTTTGGCCTCGAAGATGAGGGTGACTGCCGAAGCCTCTGGTCTTAGAATTCCCCAGTTGAGAGCAAGCACCAGACTCTATGCTCAAGTACATCGCACCTTCAGGGGACACCTGTCAACCTCTCCCAAGGACTCTCATCACGTTCTCTCTGGCAGCAGCAGTAAGATGGCCTGGTTAGCAAGCATCCAGCTGGGGATGAGATGTCGGTCCCTGCTTCCTGCAGCCCCTCCCCAACTCTGAGGGATCCTCCTAGAGTGCCATCTCCTCTCTTGGCTTGGTGAGAGGCAGGGGGCGAAGGCTCTCACTGCAAACCTCGTCTTCCCCAGAGGTCCAAGGATGCTGACAATGTCCTGCCTCTGCCTTGAGAGAAAGAGAGGCCAGATGCAGGGCAGGTGGAATGCCACTTCAGCAGGAGACCAGATGTGCTCACCAAAATGCGCATGACAAACAGCCCCAGGTGGCACAAGATGGGTCAGGTAAGTAGGACAGAACACAGAAAGGAAAGCGTCAGCTGGGACCAGAGCTGGTCTCAAAGAACAGGTGAGCTCTGCTTAAGAGACGCATGGGGTGTCTGCAGGCTGGGCTGACCGTGTGAGGACAGAGGTGACGACACAGGAGGTCAGATTGACAGGCAGGTGGAGCGGGCTCGGAGAGGCCTTGAATGCCAAGTTAACTGAGTCGGGAGAAGGACCCACAACAGGCTGCTGGTTATCTTGGCCTGGACTGGGGTGGAAAAGGGGATATTAACCCCATCTTTACACTCCATTGTTTAAATCTTTGCGATGATTTGTGTGTGTTTGTTTTGTTTTGTTTTTTTAATCCAATGCAGTAGAAATGGAAAAGGAGGAGGAAAAATAATTCTTTGGATTTTATCCTACAGTTCACAGAGAGGCCGTGGGGGACCTTTGAGCAGAAAGATCTCCAGGCCCAGGGCTGGTTTATTTCTGACCCCACCTGTGGTCAGCGGTGCCACCAAGAGCTGCCACCAGTGGGCACAGATGGGGCCATGGAGTAGATGCCTCTAGCTTCCACCCAGCCCTATACATCTTCCCTTCTCCTGGTGGCATCACTCCTGCCCACTGGGAGCTGTCCCTCCCCACTCCAAGTGGTTCTGGTGGGGGTGACCAAAAACAGCAGAGTGGAAGCTCTCTGACCAGACATCCGCCTCCTGGGCGCCCCAGCTCACACCCTCGGCAAAGCTCATCGACTGGCGACCGCAGCCCAAGGGGCACAAAAGCCTGGATGCTCCTCTCCAGAAGGACCCAGACTTCTATTCCAACCCGATGAGCCAAAGGCTTGCCCAAAGCCA
The DNA here is from genome assembly GCA_031878705.1 of Tapirus indicus. NCBI lineage: Eukaryota > Metazoa > Chordata > Mammalia > Perissodactyla > Tapiridae > Tapirus > Tapirus indicus. Next base: position 55,683,735 of record CM062932.1, read on the forward strand.
CTGTGTTTGTTCCCAAACCTGCTCGTGCAGGTTGAACTTGTTCAATACTTACACAAATTAATTAATATTATGTAGACTGGTGAATAGGGCAAAACAAACAGAATGGTTGTTCCTAGTCACAAACAAAAGCAAGAAATCCAAGTTGAATACTGCGGAGTCTATAAAGCAGAAGACATTTCTTGTGAATTAGGTGTGAGCGGGACACCTCTAAAAGATTGGGGGGTGTCATAGCAATCTAAATGAATTTGCTCTCAGATTACTTTGCAAGCCTGTTGAGGACCTCCCTAGAAAGACAGACTCCCACGAAAAATAAAAGGCCTGAGCTTCATATCAAAAGATTGACGAATGGATATTATTTTCCTCCATTTTACACTACTCTAAAATGTATATAACGTGTCTGCTTTTTTCATTCCCTGCTTTTTTGGAATCAGGTTTTTGGATAAACTGATTCCAATCAGATTGTGTTGGTTAGAAGGTTAAAATGTTCTTACTATACATGCCCCCAGCTATCAGGTTAGTTTCATACTTGGACCCTAGGGAGACTCCGGATGATATAAGGAAGATGCTGTGTGTGGCCTGTGGCCCTGCTCTCCCCCTCCTCACCCCCACCCTCCCTCCACCACCCAGGAAAGGAGGACAGGCAGCCAGAGCTCCAGAGACCGGCCACCATCCTTTGATTGAAACCTTGAGCCCCTACAGCCGCTCCAGCCCTGGACACATCAGTTACACAAACCAATAAGTTCACTTTTTTTCTTTTTTCTCTTTTTTGCTCAGGAAGATTTGCCCTGAGCTAACATCCATGCCAAGCTTCCTCTATTTTGTATGTGGGTCACCGCCGTAGCATGGCCATGGACGAGTGGTGTAGGTCTGCGCCCGGGAACTGAACCCAGGCTGCCAAAGTGGAGCACGCCAAACCCAACCACTAGGACATAGGGCCGGTCCCTGAATTCACTTTTTAATTTGAGTTGGATTTGTCACCTCTTCCAGCAAGACCCCAGACTCATTCAGGATGGTACTGAATGAGGAGGCCAGATGCTAGAGGGTGGGCAAAGCATGGAAGGGGACCAGACAGGAGAGAGAAGACTGTCAGGTGAATTGTTGAGGATAGCCTCCAGTCTCTCTCTGTGAGATCTTCCCAGGAGGAGCCACTTGCAGCCCCTGGGCTGGGGCCAGAGGGTGGCTCTGTTTTAAGAAGGACAACCACTGGGCAGGACAGAGACTACTGATGCAGCTGACTGGGCAGTGAGGAAGGAGGAGTCCCCAGTGTCAGGCCCCCAGCTCTGATGGGGACACTTCAGGAAAAATGCAGTCTCTGTTCTGGCCGCTCAGGGCATTCTCTTTGCTGGAGAAGCCAGAAAGAAAGCAGAAAGCAAGTATTTTTTGCCTTCCTTAGGTCAACTCCTTCTGGAGTGATGAAAATGTTCTGAGACTAGGTAGAGTTGAAAGAACTAATTTTGGTAGTTGATAGATCTAGTTTGGGAACTAGATAGAGTTGATGGTTACACAACATAGTGAATGTACTTAAAAGGCTGTATTGTACACTTTAAAATCGTCCTCAGCATTATGTACACCCTCAGCTGATTCTGACTATAACTCTATACGGCCCCTGCTCTTACAGGTTTGGCCTGCTCTTCTGATTTGCCCTCAGGACACGCCCCCTCCTTTCCATTAAGCATGTTTGCTTAACACCCAGTTCTCTAGACAATGCCCCAACGGACACCCCATGTCCTTTCTCACAGTTATCTGGACAGCTATATTTTCCTAATAGGTCTCTGTGAACTGGATTTCCTCGTAGTGTTTTGAGCATTGGGTTTGATACCAATCTTTCCCCTAAACCTCTGCTTCCCCCAAAGCCAAGGGGTGTGTCTGACTCTATCCAGGGTTCGCTTTCAGGCCATTTTCACTCTGAGATCATAGGACATGAGAGATGGGAAGAGCCCTGGAGGTGTCCTGTGGCTGGTGCCCTCTGCTCTGCGGGCTGAGGGGTCCCCAGAACCCTATGGGAGACCTCTGGGACGAGGGCCACTCAAGGCCTCAGGGGCCTGTCCTGCTTCCACCAGAGTAACTCCTTGTTTATCTCGTTTTCTTTTTCACACGTGATATTCTTTTTTATTATTTTTTAAATAAATGGTTGCATGCCAAACACACTGTTCTACACCTTGCTTTTCCCTTCATTTAAAAATGTACCTTGGAGGAAATTCTATTCACTTTCTCCCTCGTTTTAAATTGTGCTAAAATATGTACAGCATATAATTTTCCATTTTAACCATTTTTTAAATTAGGGAAAACTTTATTGTGGTAAAATATACAGAACATAAAACTTACCATTTTAACCACTTTTAAATGTACGGTCTGTGGCATTAAGTACCTTCACAATGTTGCGCAACCATCACCACCATCTACTTCCAAAACTTTTTCATCCCCGCACACAGAATTAAGCAGTAACTCCTCACTCTCTACTTCCCCCAGTCCTGGTACCCTCTAATCTCCTTTGTCTCTATGAATTTGCTTACTCTAGACATTTCATATGAATAGACTCATACAATCTGTGGCCTTTTGTGTCTGGTTTCTTTCTCTCATCATAGTTTTCAAGCTTCATCTGAGTTGTAGCACGTGTCAGTGCCTCCTTCTTTTTAAGGCTGAATAATACCTCACTGGATGTATAGACCACACTTTGTTCGTTCATCAGTTATGGACACTTGGGTTGTTTCCACCTTTTGGCCGTTGTGAATAATGCTGCTATGAACACACGTGTACAAGTACTTGTTTGAGTTTCTATCCTCAGTTCTTCGGGGTATACACCTATGAGTGGAATGCTGGGTCATGTGATAATTCTGTTTAAATTTTTGAGGAACTTCCAAACTATCTTCCACAGCGGCACCACTTTACAATCCACCAGCAATGCACAAGGGTTCCAATTTCTCCACATCCTCCCTAACATTTGTTATTTTCAGATTTTTTTATTATAGCCATCCTAGTAGCTGTGAAATGCTATCTCACCGTGGGGTTTTCTTTCTTTCTTTTTTTTTTTTTGGTGAGGAAAATTAGCCCTGAGCTCACATCTGTTGCCAATCCTCCTCTTTTTGCTGAGGAAGATTGGCCCTGGGCTAACATCTGTGCCCATCTTCCTCTATATTTGTATATGTGGGATGCCTGCCACAGCATGGCTTGACAAGCAGTACATTGGTCTCTGCCCGGGATCTGAACCTGTGAACCCCGGGCCACCAAAGCAGAGCGTGCAAACTTAATTAACCACTATGCCACTGGGCTGGCCCCTCATTGTGGTTTTGATTTGCCTTTCCCTAATGACTAATGATGCTGAGCATCTTTTCATGTGATTGCCAGCCATTTGTATATCTTCTTTGCAGAAAAGTCCATTTAAGCTTTTTCCGCATTTTTAGTGGGGTTTCTTGTCTTTTGGTTCTTAGGTTTTAGAAAGTTTATCTGTTGCAACTACCGGGTTTCTGAAAAATATTGCATCAGAAAAAAGGATTTCACTGGTAAATGAAGGTTGGGACCTGGTCCAGCCTCTCCATCTCACATGTGGAGAAGCAGAGTCCTGTGAGGTCAAGGCTGCGCAGCAGCAAAACAGAAGCAGGCCTGACAGATGGCCTCACCTCCTCTGATGTTCACTCAGCGCCTGGAGTGAGCATTGACCAGGTACAGGCTCTGTGAGGTGCCAAGACCCCACGTCAGTAGTCCTGGTTCCTGCTGTGCTCTGAGGATTTCAGTCTGGGACGGGAGACAGCATGGCTGGAAGGCCTTCCAGACCAGAGGAACAGCATGTGCAAAGACAAATCGTGTCCTTCAAGACTTGGCTCAAGAGTCATTTCTGTGGAAAGCTGAGGCTGGGACGGCTTGGGTGTTTGGGGGCACGGTGAGAAGTTCCCTGTAGTTGAAGGAGAGAGAGAGTGGTGGCAAATGAGGTTAGATTCTTTTTTTTTTCCCTCTCCAAAGCCCCAGTGCATAGTTGTATACTCTAGTTGTAAGTCCTTCTAGTTCTTCTATGTGAGCCGCCACCACAGCGTGGCTACTGGCAGACAAGTGGTGTGGTTCTGCACCCAGGAACTTTAACCACTAGGCCATCAGGGCTGGCTCAGGGCTAGATTCTGAAGGATTTGAATGCCAATAAGTTGGAATTTTTAGCCTAGAGCCCAAGTCACACATTCAAATGCCTTCCTCGGACCACAGGTACTATGCATGTGGAGAATAGTGGGTGTAACGCAATAGGGAGTGGAGGGGGCATGCGGCTAACCAAAGAGTTGCCTGCCTTGCCTAAAGGCAGAACACAAGCCTGCTGGTTTGTGACTCCCACTACAGAAAGCAGAGGGCTGATGACGATGGTTAAGCCAAGGAGGGTAGTGATCAGATATCTTCCAAGGTTCTGGTATTTCCACAGCTCCAGCAAATTCTTCCTTCGTGGTGGAATTAGACCCAAAGTAACAATGCTGCTCCTTGCTTCCTCTGCCCATTGAACCATGGAACTGTAGGGAATTGATCAGATGCTCAGTTTTTGGCAGAATAAGATTTCAGCGTAAGTCTCAACAGGCAAAGTCAGCCTCCATCTTCATGTAACCCCCTCTCCGCCTCAGCTCTCTCCTTCCTGCTTCCTGGGGTGGTCAAGAACGCATTGGATTTGAACTTGGCTCGGCCACCTCCTATGACAGAGTTTGGGAAAGTAACTCAACTTCTCTGGAGCATCACTTTTCTCACCTGGAAAAGAGGAGCCATCATTGTATCTGCCCCCTTCACAGGGTTGCATGAAGAGTAAAGGGATAATGCAAGCTCGACTCCAGGCACCCAGCAGGCTCTCGAGAGACAGGGCATCCCTTCCGCTTTCCTAGCTCTAGGGCCTTCCCCTCTGCCTAAGGCTCTCATCCGCATTCATCAACATCTCGCAGGCTGCGGCTCCTTTAAGACCTTGGAGGACCCAGTTTCAAAGCCGAGGGCGACCCTCGAGCCACCGCCTCGATGGTAAGTCGTCACTTCCGGCCGGAAGTGCGTGTGCGGAGCGCCTTCGGCCCGGGGTGGGGCCTGGCACGCGTGCGCCCTCGTGTCTGGGTGACTGCGCCCGCCGGCTGATGGCGGACACCAGGCCGCAGGTGACGCGGACCTCCGGCTGCCATGGCCCAGCCCGCGGCCTCGGCCGCTCCCCGGGCGGCAACGAAGCTTCGCCGGGCCCGGGACCTCAGGGTCCGCCCCCGCGCAGCAGCCGGGCTTGGACGGAGGCGGCCGAGGGAGCTCGGGCCGAACGCAGGCCCCCGGGTCGGGGTGACGGTGGCGCGAGGCGCTGCAGCCGCAGAGGAGCCTCGGGTCCCCGCCGGGGGCCGGCGCGGCTGTCTGGGGGTGCGCAGACCTCCCATGAGACGCGTCCTCCCGGGGCACGTGGTGTTCCCCCCTTTCCGCAGGGTTTCCGCGGAAAATGAGCACTGTCCGCCCCCGGCGACGGAATGAGGCCTGCGGCCAGTGTTTGCTCCTGCGCCTCGGGGGTGAGAGCAGTCCGCTGACCTTGGGTTGGGGAAACAGGTATGTCAGGCGTGGAGACTGTGTCTTCAGGCCCCTGGTCTGGGGAAAGGCTCCTGTGTTGTTGAACCCGCCCAGTCGTGGGTGCAGCCTTGTACCAGGCAGCCCAACCCTGACCTAAAGTAAATTCCCAGGAGAAGTTTTTCCTGGGTTTTGAATTTGCAGTAACAGGTGTGAACATTCTAGCAGCAGTTTGATGATCATGTATGATACTGCAAACAGGACCTTTGCTGAAAGAAGAAAACCGCGGTAGTTAGTACCAGAGAGCAGGTGGTTTTCAAAAATCCATAAACAGTGTTGACTTAATAAATATTTTTTGATGCTTTGGCCGGGCACCATACTAAGTGTTAGGGATACAGAGATGAACAAACCAGCCATGTCTCCTGTTCTCAGGGAGCTACAGCCCAGTTGGGAGAAAAGATAAAGTGATCTCACTAAAGAGGGTGTAATTCAAGGTGAGGTGAATTCTCTGAGGGAAAGCACAGTCCTATAAGAACATATATCACAAGGAGCCTGATGGAGACTGGAAGGCTTTCCTGGGGATGGGATCCTTGAACTGGACTCTGAAGGATAAGTAGAAGTTCGGTGGGAAGGCAAGGGGGCAGCATGTGCAAAGCCCCAAAGGCCTAGCAAGTGTGGCTGGTGGAGGAACTGAAAGAAGGCCATTGTAGCCCAGAAAGCAAGGTGGAGAATGATGTGGAACGAAGCTGAAAAGGTGGGGCAGGGCCAGACCACACAGGGCCTGTGGCTCATATGGGCATTTTGGTCTTTCCTAAGAATATGGGAGGTCATTATGGGTTTTAAACAGGAGGATGATGTGCTAAAATCTGGAATTTCAAAAGAATGCTGTGTCCAGAACAGTTGTCCAATAGAACTTTCTGTGATGATGGAAATGGTCTGTATCTGCATTGTCCAGTAGAGCAGCTGCAAGCCACATGTGGTTATTGAGCACTTGCAATGTGGCTGGTATGACTGAGGACTTGGATTTTTCATTTAAATGTAAATAATCACGTGTGGCTAGTGGCCACCACATTGGACAGCGCAGATCTAGCATATATTGGAACGGTGACACCTTTATTGGAATCACAACACGCAGATACCCTTTTACACCTCCTGCCCCCCATCCTTCCTGAGTAAAGGCTGAGATGGATTCTGCTCTGAGGAGCATCCTCATAGCGATTTCTCCTGAGGATCTCACACATGGACAGTAGCTGCTTGTGGAACTTTTCGTCTTTATTTCCTTGGCTGTAGTTTAGGCTGCTCCTCGTGAAGCAGCTTGCTTCCTTCTGTCTCTGCCTGTTCTCTTGTCAGCACACAGGTTGGGAAGTGACGTCTTCGACACATTGAAGTACCCACCGTGGTCAGAGCACTGTGTCTGTGCATTGGAGGGCATGTGAAGAGAGGTGGTCCCTGGCGTTAAGGGGCTTAGACTCTAGAGAGGCAGTCAGTAAGTGCCGTGGAACAACACGAAGGAGCGTTTTCAGTGGGACTCATCAGAATGTGACCCTGTGAGGAAGTAAAGGCTGTTTCCATTGATGAAACATGTGACAAAAGGCAGGAAGCCTGAAAGCGCTTGCGAGGAAGTGGGGAGCTCATGGGTTGGAGCTGAACTGGGGGAACACATGGCTGGAAGAAGGGAAGAAAAATGTAAGAGTAGATAGGTTGGCGTTGGGTTTATCCGGGGCTTTGTCGGAGTTCAGTATTGTGACTGTGTTACAGGCAAGTCTCTGAGGAAGGCCCCAGGTGGGGGTGTGCACGTTATAGCCTACAGGGAGATGGGTTAGGAAGTCACTGTAATTGCCTTGAAGTAGGAGGTGACAGGCCTCTGATGGAGCCCGTGGACGCTGAAGGAGGAGGGGCTGACAGAAGCAGGTCACTCCGGGCCACCTTCCACGTTGCATTCTCCGTGGAAGGTGGATGAATAGATTTTGGGGGGCATTTCATGGTGCTAACAGTTTTCACTTCTCTGTTCCGACTAGCTAAAGCAGAATAAAACTGATGAAATGTACTTTCTTTGCAGGTGAGTCTACTGGAAGACGCATGTGCTGGATCAAAATCTGCTGATTTCTTTTCTGCCTGGTTGTCTGTACCTGAAATGTCATTGTTTTGGCTGAAGACTTTCCATGTTTCTCTAGTTTAATTCTTAGCCATGTAATTTTGGAATGCTGACCTGCTTAAGCCCCTGTTTTGTATGGATATAAATAAAAGGGGTCAGACCCCAAGGAAACTTCTCCTACAGTTTATGGTTTCCATGCCCCGTGACCCTGTGTTGCCTCTGCTTGAGATACACTGTTGGCAGCACTGTTGCCAACTAAAGAGTCACGTCCAGGGCCGCTCACCATTCTCTCTAGGAAGTGTGAACGTTGGGGACACTGCTCACCCTTGGGGAGCATGAACTTCCAAGAAATGGGGGCACGTGGAGGGAGATGACCATTGTTTTGGTAATCTGATGGGACGGGGGTGGCAAGTGTAGTTAAGGGTGGTGTTCACCTTGTTCAGAAGAAGGACCACTTCATTTTGGGTGGAATTTGCCAGAAAATGACCACTGACTTCAGAACTGGTCATCAGTAGCTGCCAAGCGCGGCCTGTCTCTGCTCCCTCATTGCTAACTCCACGCTGATCTCTTGCTCCGGCCTGCGGTCCTAGGTCCACACTTCACCGAGCACACTGCCAGCCTTCTACAGGGATGAGCAGCTCCTTGCCTCGGGGGCTTAGTGCTGTGGCTGCTCAGGGTCACACAGCCTTTGGGGTGCTTAGCGCCCTGTGCCCATAACTTAGTCCTTCAGCACTCTTGATCCCATGGGTCCTCGGTGGAGAAGAACCACCAGCACCCCCAGTACCTACACACACCCAGGGGGGCATTGTTGTTAGATTGGGGCACTGCCGGCACTGGGGGGTGGGGCCCTCCTTCACAGCAGAGAGTTCCCCCAAGTCCCACTGTCTTGAGTGTTTTGCCGTCTACTGATGTGAACAAAGGACAAACCAGCCTGTGGTGTTACTTGTCGTACTGAGGGTGGTTCTACATGTAGTGCAAACGTGACTATTTCGTGCTCTTTTCGTGTTATGGTTAGGGCTTGACGGATAAATGCGTTTTTTTATGTGGTAGAGAAAGCTTATCTTAGACTTTGGACCCAGCCATGCCACCGAGGTACCTGCCTGTTCTCATGGCCTGTATCTGTGTCTTTGGACATACGTGGTGAACCTCTTGACGTACCGGCCTCTTGCCCAGCCCTCGTCGTGTTCAGCTCACCTCCCAGGAGGGTCTGCCCTGCTAATGCCTGCCAAAGCCACGAATGGAGCCTCGAGACTGCAAGGTAAGCCGTTGGTGGGTTTATAATAGGTCAGAAATCACAACTCCAGGTGCAGAGGGCAGGCACGGGCACACGGGCAGTAGGAGCACAGCGGCGCCTCGGTTCAGGTGACCCAGAAGGAGCCTCAGCACTGCTGGGCAGGAGTACCCGAATTCTCCAGGGCCTGAGGAGTTAGCACGGGGTTTCAAAGCCCAGCCCTGCCAGGGGGCTGCTGTGTGACCGCGGGCGGCGCTTCCCTGTTGGTACTTGAGTTTCTTCGGTGAAGTGGGGTGACGATGCTGACACTGACTCCTGCCCGGTGGGCACTGTGAGGGATTGCATGAAGCCTCGGGAGCAGGCTGGGGCCCCGGGGCACTTCGGACCCATTAGCTGTGCTGCTGTTATTGTCATTTACATTTTTCCTTGGGTTTTCGGAGCATTCTCACAGTATTTCCAGCTGTGAACTTGTAGGGTGCTGCAGTGTGGGAAGGTTCTGGGGTCTTAACGAGTGCTGTTTGCCATAGGAAGGCGCCTGCTCCCGAGGCAGCGGAATAGCCTGGGAGCCAGGGGAGGGGGCTTACTATAGGCTCTTGGCTTTTTACCGTATTAGTTTTCACGTTTGAGTCGCTCACGAGAGCGTACAACTCACTGCAGTTACCTGCGCCCTCCTCGACCTGCTCGTCTTTAGAGGGAGAAAGTGTAATAACTGCCTAAATCCACATGCTGGGGCAAAATCTACACTGGGAAAAACAGTGCATATTGGTATTTCTGGAACAAATGGTTTGGACGCCCCAGTTGCTGCTGCGTCCTGTGTGGTGGTTTTCTTGAGCACAAATGTCAACTTCCTCACAGTGGCTGTGGGCAGGGCCTTGTCCGTCTGTCCTCAGCGTCAGTCTGTTGAGCAGCTGTGGGGCTTTGTGTCTGCAGACTAGATCGAGGAGTTGGTTCCCCTTTGGTTTGGGAGGTTAACCGGAAGCATTAGCTCCTGGGCCCATCTGAGAAGTAACGTCTTATTTCTAGCGTGGAAAATGATCAAGTGGATGCGGTTTGCATTGGTAGAGCATTTGTGACTTGTGGGTGCCGTCTTCTGCTTTCTCATTTGGCTCTGACATTGACCGAGGAGGGTGCTTGAGTGTCCCCAGTGGGTCCATTTGGGTTGGCCTGGGACTTAGGGCGGAGGAGCCTAAGAACAGAGACAAGGATGAGAAGAGGGTGACTGTTCTCAGGCAGAGTGGCCTGGACTGAGAGATGTAGTCTTCCCTGGAAGCCCTCCACCCCTCCAAGACGCCTGCTTGTCCTCGCGCTCCTGTTCTGTTTCAGCCTGTTGGAACGCTGCCCAAATGTGGTGACACTGAGCCTCCGCCCCTTTTCTCTGTGACTGCGCTCCGAGGGCACAGTCTCCCTTAATTCTCCTGCACATTCACGCAGCGTGCTGGGCGCCTTTGTAGGGCGCCTTGGTGGCTGGGTGCCTCGTCCACCAGGAGAGGGGTGCCTGGAGCCCAGATGAGGAGACTTGTGAGAACATTTCGTGTTGCTGATGCCTTTCCTAAGTGTGGCTCCTGGAATATTCCACAGCTGCCTCCTGCTGTCGTTCAGCTCCAACTCCTTGGTGGAGCCAGCGCGCCCGGCCTGGGTGTGGTTGCGGCGCACTTGTTCTCCTCAGAGAACATACATATATTTAAAAGAGGCTGCGGTGTATCATGGATGGGCCTTAGCATTTATGATTTTTGTTCCTCGGGATTATGTAAGAGACGATTGAAGTGAAGTGGGCAGGAGTCCAGTCTTTCAAAGAGATCGTACTTTTAATGGTAACAGTGGGTAATGAAATGTATGGGCTTTAAGAAGCCTTTTTGTAATGTTAAAAAATTGGTGTGGGGGGGCTGGCCCGGTGACGCAGCGGTTTAGTTCGCGCTTTGGCAGCCCGGGGTTCGCGGGTTCGGATCCCGGGCGCCCGCCGACGCACTGCTTGTCAGCCACGCCGTGGCGGCGTCCCATATAAAGTGGAGGAAGATGGGCACGGATGTTAGCCCAGGGCCAGTCTTTCTCAGCAAAGAGAGGAGGATTGGCAATGAATGTTAGCTCAGGGCTGGTCTTCCTCACACAAATTAAAAATTGGTGTAGGGACACAAGAGGCCTGTAGCAGAAAACTTAATAAAACTTGAACTAAAGAGTACTTGTGGCAAGTCAAGATTCCGAACTTCTCTCCTCGTCCACTAGAGGGTGCCGCCCTACACCTGACTGTTCTCTTTTGTAGCTTGCTACAGTTGCTGCAGATTTTTTTTTCTGTAATTTAGCCAAGATCTTATTTCACCAGAAAGTTATGCAGAAGGTTAATCTGCAGGGTTTCGCTCTTTCCAAGGAATCTGCCAGGGTGTCCCAGGTGCATACGATTCCTAGGAAGTGTTTTGTCGTGTCGGGACCAGCTGAGCCGAACCCAGTCATAGGACACGGCCAGGCACTTGGTGCTTGGGAGGCACTTTCTAATGCATCTTTTCGTCCAGATTCACTTCCGGTGTCAACAGGTGGTTCTGCTCAGCGTGAAAGGTTTCCTTTGGTAAGGAATCCAGTGCAACACGTAGAGTATTTGAAGTCCCAGACAGTGTATTAAGGATTTAGAAGCATCTCTGGCCAGAACGTTGCTCATACTTGAAAGGTGCATATCAAGACTGAACAGAGTTTGTGCAAAGCCAGTGTGGTGTAGATTGCTGATGGTTGTCTGTTAGAAAAGTGCTGTTGAATTGGAAAAAAAGAATTACAACTCTGGAGGTGTAATTTTAAGTAGAGTGCTACGTGGTCCCTGGTTTCTGAACCTGGTTGGCAGCTTTCTGATGGCTTAAATACATGTTGAATTGAGCAGTTGCTGCTGGCCTTGTTAGGCTAGCACGGGGAGGAAATCAACGGCCACTCCCTGCCCCCCGGGGGCTTCCATTCCTGTGTAGGGAAGACAGGAAAGAAAGCATTAGATAGTGGGATAACATGATGAGTGCTCTGGAAAAAAAAAGAAAACAACAGGGCTAAGATGGAGTTTGCAATTTTAGATAGGGTAGTCAGGAAAGGCCCAAAACTAAGGTTCGGGAGTAGAGTCATGTGATGGCCTGGAAGAGCATCTGAGGCAGAGGGAACAGCCAGTGCAAAGGCAGCAAGTACAATGGAAAACGGGTGTGTGAGGAGGGTTGGAGGGGACTCAGGGCCAGGTCTTGCAGAGCCTTGTCGGAAAGAGTGGGACTTTGGCTTTTACTCTGAGTGGTGTCAGTAGCTCACATTTTCCTCTTCTTTCATCTCTTAGGGACCATTTTTCCCCCTAATAAAGTAGTTTGCATTAGAAGTATGTATTTACTGTTCTTGTGCTAACAGATTTGCCCATTGAGATGATCCCGGATCTATCCTTGGGGAGTGTCTTCTTTCCTTGGCAGCTGGAGGAGGCTCGGTTGAACCGTGACTGCGCTGTCCCAAGATGAGTGATGTTTGGACATGACAAGTCACATTCCTGGCACAACCGACCTTCTTCACGGACGAAGACTTTGTGCTTTCACCTTGGAGGTGCAGCCAAGACAGCTCAAACGAGTGCCTGCCTGGCTCAGAGTGGCCAGGCTCCATCACAGAGCTCACCCGTCGTTCTGTGACGGTTTCCCCTCATAGGGACTGTGTACATACTTGGTTTTTTCGGCAAAGAGTAGATACATTTCATTTAAATCACTATCAAGAGGACTACAAAAGTACATTGCCCTGTAATCTTTATAATACAGAGGCCTGTTTTGGTTTTGTGTGGTTACACACAATGAATGCATTTAAAACAATTATTCATTCTGATGTTTTTCCAGATCAATTATGCAGCTACAGGAAAACTAGATCTTTATTGCAGATTCAGTTAAAGTGGAGCTGAGTAAGGCATTGGAAGGTCACGTGTCTCTTCGGCCGTCAGCTGTGCAGTTGTGTGACAGTTACGCAACACTGCTTCAGACCTCAGCCGCTGTCAGCAGGACACTTAGACTGTTGTATGAAATTAAAATAAGACTCCTTTCTTTCAACAACAAATTCGTTGTTAACAAAACCAAGACTTGGGACTTGAATACTAACTTCCACTAGAGGCCCTGTAAGCCATGTTCCACCTGTGCTGGCTGTCCCCGTCAAGTAGATTTCTTAAAGTCAAACTTCCACATAGGTGCCCATTTGAAAACTTTACTTGGTTGTCATCTATCACGATGAGTTATGGGCAAAGCTCCCATAAATCCCCTTCACTAATGTGCCATCTGTGTTCCAAATTACTTCACTCTTTGAAAGTTAATGGGGGAGATAAAAAGAAGATATTAAGAAGTCGAAATAAAGGTTTCACTTTCTCTGGTCATTTTTAGATACGTATAAACACTGCTTGGTAGTGTTGTTTTAAATTTTTCCCTAAAGTAATCACTAGTTTTAAAAGTTCACAGGATTAAAAGGCTGACACGGAGCAGCAGTTCCCTGCCCCACCTCCTGGAGTCTTCCCCCCAGGCAGTCGTTTTCAGTCTTTTAGCTCTTTCTTTCAGGTTCACTCAGCTCCCTGTTTCTGAATAACTTGGATGTGCTGCTCTTCCTGACTCATCCTCTTAATCCTTGCCTGTTGACTTCCCTTCTAGGGGATTTGGGCTGAGCTCTTACGACCCCCACCCCCACCCCCTTCCCCAGCTCCGTGATACAGTCTGGTTCAGTCAGCATTCAGAGTCCACGTTATTAAGCATATGCAGAATTACCCTTTGCACTTTCTTCTCGTTTCCCCCTTTCGTTGGCTTGCTCTTCTTTGGCCAAGCTTTCTTTGAACCTCTAGCTACTTCTCGCATTTCCTGGTAGCCTCTCAGAATGACTTTACACGAGCTCACTCACATTAGATAATCTCTCCGTTCCAATTTTGTTTTAGAGGAATGAAAGAAGACTTTTCAGACAATTTAGTTATGAGTATGTGTTAAAGTTTTGTTACAATCTTGTACGAATGGGGAGAGGTTCTGGTAGGCCAATTCTCAAGTTCATTTTTAGGTAGGGGTGTTTTATAGGAAAATGTGAAGGGTAGATTATTGTTGTTGGGCTAAATACAAAAAGAATTGCTGGCACTAGGTCCTGGGGGAGAGTGGGTGGGTAACTGGTTTCCCAGAAAACTCCTTACAGGTTTTATCGGGGATGCCAATCTCTTCCCAGAAGGAGGTTATGAATTATATCAGGCAAAAAAGGCTGTCCTAGCCCTGGTTTAGACCAATTTTTTATTTTATAGTCCCTCTTTTTCACCTAGTCATCATGTATCTTGGTTAAATATCTGACTTGGTCAAGAAGGCCCATCTTTTGCATTTTTCTTCTAAGAACATAAAGTGTCCAGTCCAGGGTTTCTCAGACAACTTGTACACAGATCGCCTGAGGGATTGTCAAAGGCTGATTCTGGTGCGGCAGGTCTGGGCTAGGGCCTGGGACTCTGCATTCCTCACCAGCTCCCAGGTGCTGCTGGTCTGGGGACCACGCTTTGAGGAGGGCATTGTCAGTCACTACATTTCTCACAGATGATGGACTTGTGGTAGGCTTAATTTGTATCAGTCATGCACAGTTGTGATTACTAGCAGTACTTATACACATGGATGTTACTCCTTTGAGCAATTTTCCTGTATTAGGGAAGAATTTCCCAACACAGTCTAGTGGCAGTGATATCCTGTAGTCTGTGCACCTGGGCCTCTGCGGTGTATAATAAGCTGGGTTCTTCGTAGGTGCAGCACGACGATGTGGTGAACACCCAAAGACCGCCTTGCTGTTTGCTTAATAAAACTGGAGTCACGTGTTGAGGAAATGTAACTAAAAACAAAATCTCCTAACTGTCAAAGAAAAATCAGAGCTGGACAGTAGTTGAAGTGGTCAAAACAGATTTTATTCAGAACTAGTGCAATAGAGGAAAAGAGACTTCAGTGTAGATGCAGGTTCGATTCCAAATACAGCGTGTGCAAGCAGGGATTTAAAGCCAAGGAGTAGAGTGGGGGCGGTGGATGGAAAAGTACTAAGAAGAAACAGCAGGGGTGGGGGCGGTTTCTGGCTAAGCTGACCTAATAGGACTCTTGCTGGAGGCAAGTCAGACATCACTTGCGGGGGGTGGGGGGATGTTGAGGGTGATGGATAAGGAGGATGAGGAACTCTTGCTAAACTGACTTGGCAGAGTTTTTTTTATAAGTAATGCATAGATGAACCTAGGAGAAGGTTCAGGAGCCTAACTAAAGTTTGGTCAAGCAAAGAATCTTTGTCATAACCCAGAAAAGCTCTCCACACAAAGGTATTAGAGAAAGAAAACAATGTTGTTATTGAAGAAGCATTAAAGCAGAATGTGATGAGCATCACGGGCAAGCACTAAAGGAATTGCAGAGACAGAAAGAAAGAAATCTTGCTCTTTGATAGAGCTAAGTGGCTACAACCCATCCAGTCATTATGTGGGCTTGCAGTTGGTCAGGTGACAGCGTTGTTAGGCCCTCTCCTCCCAGGAAACAAAGAGCTGTCTTCCTCCATGATTATATTTCTGAGAGATGGCTCTCTGGCCCTTGAGCAGACATGCCCAAACTGGCACGACACTTATTTAGCTACTAAAAAGATTTACATACACTTGAGAAGGACAGAGGAAGAAATTCTGAAAGGAAAGGGAGAGGGGGTCGGGGGAGTCCCTTCCCTGATCTTCCACAGGGAGAACTAAGCCTCTAATTTCTGATTGGTGTTTGCCCTTTCACACACTGGATGATTACTAAAGCCAGAGAGTTACCGTCTGTCTGGAGAGTTAAAGATTCCAGAACTACAGCAATGTCCTAGAATTCTTTTGTTCTAACTGCCTATCATCGCCTGCGTTCTCTGAGACCGGGGAACAGGGACTGTCTAAACCCCCCCCTCCATCTGTGTGTGGGGCCACCCCTCTTTTCCTGAGAACCCCAGACCTCGCTGGGTGCCTCACCTGCCGGAAGTGACGGGACTACCAGGAAGGCTGCGGTTCTGGAGCGTGATTTCCCATAGGAAGTACCGTTCCCGGATGTGACGCTTCTGGCATCTGGACGAGAGACTAGACGGATCTAGTTGTATCCTGGCAGGAAGGAGGGCAATTCACTGAGCCTCTGTAAGTAGTTACTCAGCCAGGAAGCGTAGAGGGACTGGGCACGGCCTCGTGTCACTGAGAGATCACCGTTAAGGAGGAGTGTGTAGACCAGGCTCTCCTATAACGGCGTGTTGCTACCGAATTATGGTAGACTCTGCAGTCTTACATATAAAATTCAAGTCTTGGTTTTGCTGCAGAACCAGGTGGGAAACCTTGAACAAGTTACTCAATCTGAGTCTCCGTTTCCTCAGTTGTGTGCTGGGCTCGACATGCACCTCCTGCAGTTATTGTGAGAATTAATCAGATCAGATATGTGTGATGCTTACCAAAGGGCGTGGGGCGTTCACAAAAGCACTCGGTTATGTTCGTTAACTAGGTGGTAACTTGCAGCGTTTCCACTAGAAACGAAGCTCCCGTCAGCAGCAGGACCGTGTCTGCCTCGTCGTCCCTGTGGGCCCAGCCTCTGTGCTTTTTGAGCGTGTGTTGACTTGAGTCAAAATGGTTGTAAATAGTAAATGACAACCCAGGAAGAGCCCACTGTCTTCCCGCCACACTTCTGAGAAGCTGGACTTTTCATCTTTGACTGGACATCAGGGCAGAGGGTGGAGGCTGTATTGGTTTACAGAGGAAAGGGCTGGAAGGAGGGTCCCAGGAGTTCAGAGGACAGGGTGAGGAGGCAGACTGGGGGCCTGGAGCTTTTGAAGAGAGTTGGGGTAGAGAGCAGCTACTGTCTAAGAGGGATTTCAGGAAAGAGAAAGCGAAAAAGAATTTTTTAGGATAACTTTGAGACATCCCTTCAGTGTAGGGTTGTCAGATTTAGCGAATAAAAATACAGGACAGGCAGTTAAATTTGAATTTCAGATAAACAATGAATAATTTCTTTAGTATAAGTCCTCAATATTGCATTTAAAAAGTTTATCTGAAATTCAAAATATGACAGGTTCTGTATTTTATCTGGCAACCCTGATTTAGGGAAACCTCAGTGATTTTTGAAAGCTTCCATTGAGAATGCTTTTGGCTTCATCTCTAGGCTGAAATGGGCTTTGACTGGGCAGGAGACAATTTCTGAGATCCTGTTTGCCCCCTCAGGAGATTTGTGATTCCATCTTGAGCAAAAGGGAAGGCTGGCGATGCTGAATTTTACCTGAGCCCCTAGAAAGCAGCTATGGTTAAGAAACACTCCCTCCACCTGTTTTGTGTTTCTGGAAACAGTTTTAATGCCTTCCAAGTTAGAGAAGACGCACAGGTGTTCCCCTTGTTGACCTGTGTCAGGACCCTCCAAATTCCCGTTCTTGGCCTCACAAGTGATTAGCTGAACTGCCCATCCCGCTGATCAGTGGGAACACAGTGCTTGGTGGGGGACTTTGGTTCAGTTCACCCGCTTCCCCGGGCCCCGGAACTTTAGCCCAACCCCTCCCCCACTTTAGGCCCCTGGCAAGAATAGGGTGACCTCAGCTACAGCCTTCTCTGATCTCCTCTCCCATCCAGCCCCCACAGCTTGTCCTTTCTGGCCTTTTCCACTCCTCCCTAGAAAGGACATCTTCTTGCCTGCCTCTTGAGGCTCTCGCAGGTCTCAGGGGTCAGAGCAGTCTCCCTGTCAGCAGTAGGCCCTCCCCCACCTCCTTTGAATAATCCTTTCCAGTAACATCTCTCTATCCTAAGTCCGAATTTGTGTTTTATTTGACACGAGGCAGCAAAATCGCCTGGTTCTGTTGGGGTTAGAGGTACCCAGAGGCCTGAGTGGGGAGAAACAGGCTTCAGAGTCGGGCGGCACGGGGTTTGCGTCCCAGTCCCACCACTAGCTCCATCCTGCTGTGTGACCTTTACACTTGCTATTCCTGCCACCTCGAATGCCCTTCCCTCAACCTTCCTCCGCCCGCTGCTCCTTGAGATTCTGCTTCCCCCCCCGTGAATACTTGTGTCCAGCCAACGGAGTTCCACTGTGTGCACGAGAGGTGTCTGCATGTCACCTACAAGTTCATTTACCCCCCCAGGCATGTAATTTACCATCAAGGAGTCGCTTATGTACTGGAGAGAAACAGCTGCTTCATGTGGAGTTTTAATGACTTCAGATTCTGGGGTGGCAATGAAGGATCTTACTGTGCCAACTGCACTGCAGACCCGCAGAGGAAGGGACAGAGAGAGAGCTGCAGCAAAAAATAGCTTCCACTCAGACCACTTGACCTGCGCCGGCCCGGTGCTCCACCTTCACCTCCATCTTGTTTACTGTTCAGAACAGGTTTCCCAGGCCAGGTTGTTCTTGTCTCCACCTTATAGATGGGGGACCCGGGCACATGACAGTCACTGCCGGAGCCCCACAGCTGGTGAGTGCTGGGCTCGGAACGTGGGCCCTTCCTGCCCCTCACAACAACGTAAAATGAAAGAGTCTCATTCATCTGATTTTAAGCTAACAAAATATAAAAATATTAAAAGTATTTTGAATACAAAATATCTATAATATATTTCTAGAAGACATGGAGGAGAGAGAGAGGGAGGTTGACAGAGTCCAAGAGAGCAGGGAGAGAGAAACGGAGGACTCTGCAAAGCAGGCCAAGGACCATCCCCACAGCACACGCAGTGGGCGTGGGCATCAGTCGTGACCTCGTACACCCTGGGGCCTCAGCTGATCCCCAGTGATTTCAGGGTGCTGTTCTTGACGTCCCTGCTAACAGCAGCAGCAACATTCAGGCTTATTTTCAGCGTTTCTAAAGGCTTCACACCTGTGAACGGTTAAGTTGGTTTCCAAGATTTACTCTGGAGAGTTCCAGCTCTGTCAGCAACACCTGAACGTCCCCTGGAGGAAGGGCCTCTGCTGATGGGTTTCATGCCACAGTCTCTGAACGCAACAGTCTGGGGCTGACATTCATGTCATTGTTTTCAGCCCCTCCACTCCGCACTGTGCCACACGCACACACGGACTCTCACACATTTCCCCATTTAAGCAGTTTTCTCCCAGCCTGTTGGGTGAGTATGTTGTGGGGGCCAAATAAATTAATTCAGTAAAATCTCTTGGTGGTAAAGCAGCTCAGTGCTGTCTGAGCTCTTCCAACACCCTCGTCCAGCATTCTGGACTTTCCGAGTTAATGTCGTCATCACAACCTGAGGCCCGCGGGTGGGTCCAAAGTGTGTCTCCTGGACAGGTGGAGAGGTTGGCGTGACCCCATGATGCTCTCTGCTCTTTCCCACAGGTAAATTAAATGAAAAGAGGGCCTGAGGGAGGGGACCCCAGTTTTATAAGATCATTGTGTAGCCACATGTCACTTCATATTCTGAATGATTTTTTGTCTCAGTTTTGTTAAAACTGGTCATCCCAAGAAAAAAATTATGACGGCACCTTAGTAAAGGATGTTGAATAAGATTTTTTCATTGCCTCCCTCTGAAAGAGAATAAGCTGAAACCCACCATTCAAAGGTATACTTTCTATTTCTGTAGCATTTATTTTTTTATGCCTGGCATTGGAAATATATACTATTTCATATATTCTAAAAGGAACAAAATAATCCACGAATACTTAGTACCAACTCATTTCCAGCCATCAGAGTCCCCAGTTTCACCACAGTTCAGCAGACTGTTACTGCATTAACTAAATGTGTAAAATGCTGTATCCGAATATGCACATTTTTCGAAAGTGGTGTCATAGTTCCTCATAATTTGTCAGCTTGCAAACATTTTCCTTGGAATACTCTGGGCTCCCCTGTGTTTCTCAGTTCTGTACTTTCCGTGCAAATAACACAATGGTTGGAACGGACTGCAGGCAAACTGCTTCATTTTTAAACTTGTCTTGTGCCCAGAATAGAGGTGGGGATGTGTTTACTTGGTTTTCCTTGAGGAACATTCTTTGTCTTCCAAGGTGTACATGAGAAGAGTTCCTGTCTTAGAACGTGAACCTCTGAACAGTGACTTTTCCGCTGGAGCGATTAGACCGGCTCACTGAGCTCCGAGAGGAAATACCTTCTTGGTTGCCAGCTTTCGGGGAGAGGAAGTGGCCTGTGTCATGGGACTGTAAGAGAACAATTGTTTCAGCGGGGGGCAGTCCTGTCTCCCTTCAGAGAGCCCTGGTCGCATAGGTCAGTTACAGCCACTTGCCTGGCGTGATGACGTCGCGTGAGGAGCCAGCCCGGAGGCTGTGCGTGGTGGGTTTTTACCACTGGCGGACCTACCACCTCCATGAGTAAAAGGAGGCTCGTATGTCTTTGATGTTTAAGTCTCAAAGTTAGCCCAAAATTGGAAGCAACCAGAGACAAAAAGTGGAAATCGATTAAACAAATTATGGTACAGCTGTCCAGTGGAGAGGTGCTTATGATATTTTGATGAATGAGGAAAAAAACAGGTTTCAGCATACGGTATGATTACATTTCTACGAAGTCCCAAGCAGACACAAGTAATCCTGTGGAGACAGAGGTCCAAAAACTTATCTGGGGGAGGGGATGTGGGTGGGGAGGGGTAAGGTTGCTCTGGGGACATGCTCTCTGTCTTGCTTCTCAGGGCAGTTAACCCGGTGTCTGCATATGTAAAAATGTTACTTCCCAAAAAAGGGATTCGTCTTCCCACCACAAGACGTGCCAGTAGTCAAGAGGCAAGGTGGTAGGAGAGAAGAGACTTTTTATTACAGCTTGCCAGCAAGAGGGAAGATGGCCGACTCATGTCTGAAAGAACCGTCTTCCAGAACAAAGACTACAGGCCAGTTATATGGGGGGAGGCATCCATCTGATCTTAGCTTCTGATAGTCTTTTGTTTTACTGGATGTGCATCAGAGACCGGAGCAACGCCTTATACCCTCATCCTTCAGTTGTCATTGATGATGGCTGTCAGCACAGGCTCTCTGTTCGGGGGTCATCACGTTCCTAAGGAACTCAAAAGAACAAAGTTATCATCTTATCGCAGCTGGGAGATACCTGCACAAGCAGCGGTCGTAAAATCTACAGAGCAGTTAGATCTCCTCGAGGGTGCATATCCAGCTGGGTTAGTTAGTCAGAGGTTATTCAAAGTTACAATAGAGTTTCTTTATGATATGGCTTCCCTCATGTCAACCTTGTCTTGAGCCGGTGTCAAAAACACACCTAAAATTTGTGCTCTGCACTATATGTAAATCATACTTCAATAAAGAAAACATATTGTGTGATTTCACGTATAAAGTTCATGAACAGGAAGACTCTCAGTTGTCTGGATGGATGGTGTCTTCCCAAGGTTTGGTCAGTCTAGCGGCCAGGACAGTCCTGAGCAGCTAATAGTGTACCTGAGTCTTGAACGTCCAAAAAGATGAATTGAAAAGCACATAAGCCTTGAGCAGATCAATGCCCTTGGAAACTTCTAGGCATGCAGAACAATCTTCTTATCCAGAAAAACAACTTTTCTGCTTAAAATTTTGATCAAACTTTAAATTTTTAAATAAAAGGATGCTTTACTGTAGAATTTTTAAAATATCTGAAACGAATTACATTTTGGGAACAGAGTATCGGTAATTTGCCACTGATACCTCAACAGTCCTTTCCCGGAGGTTACCAGCTCCCCTCCCAGTGTCTTTGAGGGGGCAGTGCTGCCGCTCACAGAACCAGAGACAGTGCCCAGTCAGCTCCGCACCCCTTGTCTTCCCAGGCAGCCCTCCTCTCGGCCGCTTTCCAGGTCACAGGCTAAGTGCACCCCAAAATGCATCTGCAGGAATATTACTTGGGCATAAAAAACGACAAAATCGTCCCATTTGCAACAGCATGGATGGACCTTGAGGGTATTATATTAAGCGAAATAAACCAGACAGAGAAAGACAAACACAATATGATTTCACTCATATGTAGAAGAGAAACAAACATGGATAAGGAGAACAGATTAGTGGTTACCAGAGGGGAAGGGGGTGGCGGTGGGCGAAAGGGGCACAAACGTATGGTGACGGATAAAAACTAGACTATTGGTGGTGAGCAAGATGCAGTCTGTACAGAAGCTGATATATAATTACGTACACCTGAAATTACACAATGTTATCAAACAATATGACCTCAATAAGATTTTTAAAAAGTGTCTGCAGCAACAGACTCAATAAAGAACGAGTTAAGAAGAAATACCAGCCAAGGTGAGTTTGTTTCTCTGCTGGCCCGCCCCTGAAATACCACTGGGGCTGAGTTTATCGCTGCCTTGGCCTTCGGGACCAACAATTCAAAGTAGAGATCCTTAAGGCCCCGTGCTTCTGTGGAGCGCAACAGAGGGTTAAACAGGAGCCGTCAATTATTTCCCCTTTGTGCCACAGTCTCCTGACTCTGCTATAACAAACACAACCCCTTATCCTACTCACAGGCCTAAAATAACTCTCAGGCACACGCCTTCTGGTCCCAGGAGAGAGATCCTGGCTGCTAAATGTGGGTGCAAAGAAAATCAGCCAAGGTCGCCCTGGGTGGGAAGGAGATGCAAGTGTCAGCAAGCCGTCCCTGCCTTAAGTGAGATCTTTTTACAACACTATTTGCGTGGCCGCTTGGATATCTGTGACAAAGGACATTATTTATCCTAGAGATCCTAGGAGCCACTCCCTTCCCTCCACCCCCACCTCATGATTCAAGAGTCAGGCACAAACAAATCAAAACATTAAGTTCCAATAGCACTTTCTAGAGGCTCAGAGCCCATAAACCACAGGAACAGGTGTCTTCTCAGGTCCTAATTACAGTTTTCTAGCTTTGCCTTTAGTCATTTATTTTACTCATTCAGTCCAGAAAACTGCCCCCTCCCAGCTCGTTCCTGGGCCTGACTGTCCACCAGTTACAAATAGACCAGTAAATGCCAAAGTGGGTTTTTCCCAGTATCAACGTCAGGCAGAGCCCAGCTGCAGCTGCTGGGTCTGTTTAAGACTCCAAGTCCTCTGGGTTTGCCTTTGGCAGCTGAGCTCAGGCCGGGGTGTTTCCATCAGTGACTCCTCTTATTTCAGGCCCTTTGGGGGATCAGACCCTTGTCCTTGGCTAAGTGGCTACAGCTCTTCGCCGATGCTGCTCACCTCCAAGAAAAGGGCCGTTTTCAGCTCTGACTACCTTGTGAGTTGTTGCAAACAAAGCAGCATGTTCTCTTGCTTTCAAAACCCGGAAAACAAATCACTGTTTCCTCAGTGAAAAGGAACAAAATCAGCCCTGGGAGAGGTCGTGGGAGATGCTTCCCAAGTACCTTAAGAGCACTTGGCAAAATAAAGCGAGAATACATATTTAAAATCCTCTTTATCAAGGCCTGTTTTGAAGTCAGTTCATTGTGTGGTAAAGAAAATGAAAAGAAAGCGCTGAAAACTCTTGACTTTTACATATTTTTAAACCCTACAAAAATTTGCATGGCTGTAAGATGCGTTTTTCGGGCTCTTGCTGCTGGAGGAAATTGGTGTGCCTGAGGGACCCCTATGAAAGGCAGACTCTTACGAGAGCTGTAATGGTGTTGTGAGCAAAGCCGACCCAGAACCCAGGGGAAGGAGGAATTAAGTCTGACCTTTGCATCCAGGTGTTACTCAGAGGAACAACCATGAGGGATGGGGCGGGATTTTGGAGGGCAGAGACTGGTTAAAAAGACCTTCCAAGGGAAGAGTCCCAAAGGTCTAGAGAGGGCAACAGGGAGAGTGTGCTCCTGGGACAGCAAGTCCTCAGTGCAGCAGCGTGAGGGACCTGGTGTTTAGCCCTTGGCTTTGGGACTGAGTAACACCAAAATCTTGTATTTTTACCACTGTTTTCATATTGTGCTTTGCAAGTCTGAGAACTAGTGCGGGCATAAATTTGCCCAAAAGTCAAGGGTTTTGGTTCAGAATTCGAAGGGACACTTTTATCACTAACAGCACATTCGAATGATCTTGAAATTCCACAGACTTTTACGAAACCTCCTCCCATCCCTCCAAGGAGCCACCTGGCAGGGTGCTCAGCAGCTGACTGTAGAATTCATCCCCCTTCGTGGAATGCTGTGGATGCGAGTGGGGGCTGGGCTGCGGGGAGGCAGAAGTTTTGGACTGTGATTCCGACCCAACACCCCATCTTTACAAAATCAGATCTTAAGCATCCTTGTCGTTTGCCATAATTGGTTATCTCTGGGTCTGTTGAATGCCATCTACCCCACAGTTTCCAGTCTGTCCCTGTCTTCTGCAGCAAATGCTCCTGAAGTCATCTGTGCGCAAGGCCACTTTTGGGTGCATGCAGAAACCCACCCGACACCTTTGCGGAAGGTTGGTATTTTTAAAAGCTCTAATAAGCCATTCTCACCGGCTGAGTGAATGTTTTGACAGCCTAACGGTGATCGATGTGTTCTATAGCTTTTAGACGGAGCTGATGAATTATAGAGTAACTTCACAGATCAAGCACTGATGAGAATTTTCCCAGTGGAGTTGGCCTGTCACCAACGAATTGCTCAAGAAAACTCTATTGGCCCTGGCCATCTCCTGCAGGAAGAAAATATGGTAGAGCTGAGGGATTAGAAAGTCCTTCATCGCAACAGAGTTGGAGGGAAAAGGTTTAGTTTGGGGGCATCACATCTTTGAGACTCTCTTAAGACTATTGTCCACCTCCCCTCTTCACTCTCATCACTCTAGGTGAGGTCTACGTAGAATGGCAGAATGATCTGGCCTTTTACAATGGGCCTCGAAAGGACCCAGCATGGAGAGAAGACCCTACAAACAAGACCAGCCCGACAGATGGCCAGCACCCGCGGCACCAGCCTGGCACTCACGTCCTCCTGAACCTGTGACCGAAAGGCCTGAGGCTTGGAGGCCAGCAGCAAGGCGAACATTTCACCTTGGTCAGCTTCAGGGTCAACCGGATTCCGGGAATAATTTGATTTTTCCAGTAGGGGCAAACTGAATAGGCCATCAGGTCCCCCTGGCTTAGGTTGGTCACCCCCGTGCTCCAGCATCTGGGGGTGTGTGCTGCTCAGGGTCATTAGGGGTGGGTGTAGCAGACAGCTCTTTAGAAGCATTTGGAGGGGCCGGCCCCGGTGGCATGGTGGTTTAGTGCGTTCCTCTCAGCGGCCCAGGGTTCAAGGGTTTGGATCCCAGGCGTGGACCTACACACCACTCATCAAGCCATGCTGTGGTGGTGTCCCACATACAAAATAGAGGCAGACCGGCAATGGACGTTAGCTCAGGGCCAATCTTCCTCACCAAAGAAAAGGGTTTGGAAAAGCTGCTTCTCCCTACTCTTTCTTCAACCTAAAGCCCTCTTACCCAGGCAGGCTCTCAGGGGGTCCACACCTACGAAGGGTCTTTGTCTCCCTCTTTTTCCTTGAGGATTACAAATTGGTGATCTTAAAATTTATCACCCAAACAGGTCACTTCTGAAAGTGAAAGAGGCATTATCAATAATTATCTTGAGTCAATAGGCATAAACTGAGACTGTCCCTGGCCAACCAGAATGTCTGTCACCCTAAATATAAGGGATGGAGGAGGGAAGGAATGTGACTCATTAATGAGGCCTATTAATCTCCACCCATGTAGGTCTGTCCTTTCAGCCTCACACATTCCAAGTGACAACAGACATTTTCTGTTATGTAATACAATCCTGGGCGCCACCAAGTCCAAAGGTAACAAAGGACAGAGTCTTTCCAGCAGCCCA
This sequence comes from Tapirus indicus, assembly GCA_031878705.1. Lineage (NCBI taxonomy): Eukaryota > Metazoa > Chordata > Mammalia > Perissodactyla > Tapiridae > Tapirus > Tapirus indicus. The sequence goes on from CM062932.1 coordinate 55,709,171, forward strand.
GGAATGTCATTTAACCTAAGGAGAGCCCAGGCCCAGCCAGAGAAGTCAAGGTTATAATTATGCAGCGTGAAAACTTCCGTCCCGTAATTGTTCTAATGGGCGTGCAGGCATGCATGCAGGTGGTGCACCTAGAAGCTTGGGTCTATATTTAGCTGCCATTAGCATCGCCTCCATACAACATTCCTATCTTATTACGCAGGGAGCACTGGCTTTGGCTGGCAAGGTAATCCCAGGAGGCTTAGAACGGGAAAGAAATAACTAGTACCTTCCAGTAACCATCCCACCATCTTCAACAAGATGAAGGCAGCCCTGGTTTTGCTGTCTTCCTAAGTAGGGTCCCAAGAGCTAGCTTAGCATCCGGGAAAATGAACCTCTGTATGCCGCAAGGGGAGAAGGAAAATACAGACTAGAAGACCATAGGCTACCTTTCTACAGACTAGAAGACCATAGGCTACCTTTCCTTAGGGATGATGGATGAATTCCAGGCTTTCCTGGAGCAAATACCTGCTAGTTTCAGGAGTTGAAAGGATGAGTCTCAAGTCACTGCAATAGCTGGAGGAAAACCTCATTAAGGAGCTGGTGCCCTTGTGAGAGAGCAGACCAGGGTGTTGTTAAGGATGCCAACTCTCTGGCAGGACCAGAAGCAACATTTCTTTCATCCGCCGGCCGGATAAAAGAGCAAGTATTCGATGAAATCGTTTATGCTGAGTGAATACAAAGTGTCATCTACAGTCGCAGGTAATCAACAACTTCTTCATGCATAAGAAGAGGCTGCAGTCCGGCGTGTCTCGAAGGGCCCCTACGCTCCAGCAGGACACACTTGTATTATGTGTGTGAGCCCTGGATTACATACACCAACCTATGCTCACACCTACTGGGTCCCCTCGCTCTGGGTGCAAAGCCTGTGATTAGACAAATTAGAGCCTGTACAGATACATTCTGATCCCATGCCAGGGACAGAAAAGCAGGAACAATTTCAGTACTCTGGGGACTTTTCCAGGCTGTGCTGACCAGCAGGCTGCATTTGCCCTTACTAACAACGTTTGCCTTTATTGCACCGAAAACAATTTCAGCTCATTTGTTATACTGCCTGAAATTTCATCAACTGGAGATGAGAGTTGACAAGCATAGGGAAGGAAGAAGTTTTCCTCAGCCTTCTTAGGGTCCCTGGTTGGGTCTGGAAGTGAAACTGACAGACAGATTCACAGGAGAAAAACATACAAATTTACTTAATGTAAGTTTTATGTGACACGAGAGCCTTCATGAGGAAATGAAGACCCGAAGAAAGAGTTAAACCTGAGTATTGTTATGCTGGGTTTGATGAAGAGTGGACAGTCGTGGAGGAATGTGAAAGGTCAGAGAATGTGAGGTCGTGCAGTGAGCTGGGGGCACTTAGCAAGGCTGGTTTGTTCGGGTCCTTTGGCTCTTGTCTTTGGAGATGAGGATGCTCCCTTCCTCCAGGTATAAGGAGGGACACCTCCCAGGAGGGTTTTGTGACCTGTTTCAAGGGAGAAGGGGGGAAAGGTCACAGTGACCTTCCTGCTTCCGCCATTTTTCTCAAACTCCTTCAGCTTAAACTATTTAATACGCCAAGGTGCCATGTGTTGGGGTAGCATGTCCTGAACCCCATCTCAAGTATCTTCTTACAAGTGTGAAATGTGAAGGGCCATTAAACGTGTGCCGCTGGGAGTGGACTGTTTAATTACCTTGCTTTGCCCCTCAACTCTGAGCTCCCCGGGGGATTCACCTAGAGCACATCACAATGCCATCTCTGATGGACAAGGATGGAGGCCCATGACTCCCCACCCATAATCTGAGGCTGCCCCAGAGGTTTGGAACCTTCTCTCCCCATTCTGATTGTAATCAGATTTCCAGATTGTAGGTATTCCAAGATAGAAATGTTAAACCTGCTGGGGTTCAGATGGGTGATTTAGATTCAACGAACCACAGGCTCTTGCAGGAGACTTGGACTCAGAACTGACTGACGTGGAGACGGAGACGGGGAACGGGGTATGGTTTTGTTGGCATGGATTGTGGCAGAGGGAGCCCTGTTCTGGAGACAGGAGCCTGACTTGGCAGCTCCCTAATCCTGGTGAGGTGGCAGCTCCCTCGGGAAGCCAGTTCTTCACTGTGACGCGGGAAGTCGGTTGTTCCTGGAAGCCAGCCTGGTGCCCGCATCTCCACCCTCCCGTCAATTCTGGGAGCTCTCTATCCCTTCACAAGTCCCCTTTGGCTTGAACCAGCTGGAGTGGGTCCTGTTGTCTGCCACTAAGAAGCCCCTGGCTAATACAGATGGAGCGAAGACAGCAGGAGGTGGGGAAAGGAGATATTCAGGATGTGATAGAAGAGTCTAGAAAGAGATATGAGAAATTGGCAAATATTTTGAATAATGGCTACCATTTATTGAGGCTGTGCCATGTGCATTATCTCTAACCCTTACAACAACTCTGTTAGGCATTATTATTTCCATTTTATAGATGAGGAAATAGGCTCAGAATGGTTAAGGGACCTGCCCAAGGCCACACAGCCTTCAGTGGTGAATCGGGCATTTGAGCCCAGGCCCTTTGAACTCAGAGCCCAGGATCTCTCCTCTTTGTTACTCTTCCCAGGCCAGCCCTGTCTGCAGAAAGGAGTGGAAAGTCCTTTCCCTATTCCTGTTACTCCTCTTGGTTTCCCACTCTCAGAGCCCTGATGTTGGGCTAGTCCGAGTCACACTACAGTTTACCTATGTATAGGCTTAAGAGGTATGTGGGCCTTCATCAGTCAGGAGCAGCCCGTACATTAGACAACACTGATAGACGGGGGAATTCCCAGAATAGGTGACAAATTGCAAAGGGTCCATCACCGAGGGGATGGGATTACAGGAGCTCTTTACCTTCTGCGTCCAACAACTGTGCTACTTGGATTTTTTTTTAAAAAAAGCAAGTGTATTACGTAATTATATAATCAAAATTAGCACCGCCAAGTTAGTGGTTTTAGAGAGATGGAAAAGCTACAAAACATAAATTGTGGTTATTATTGGATGATGGGATTACAGGCGATTTTTATTTTCTTCTTTATGTGTTTCTGCATTCAAACATGTTTCTTTGTTATAAACCAATGTTACCACAATTAAAAAATAAATAAACATGTTTATTGGGTTGCTTTTAGCTACAAGGAACAGAAAACCCTTCCTCAAACTGGATTGCACAATGAGGACATGGACCAGTTCACATGACTGGAAGTCTAGCAGAAGCAAGAGGGCCCCAGGCATGGTGGGGACAGTAATGCCACCAAAGACCCTTTCTGCTTCTTCCACCTCTCCTCTCTGTGGCCTCAGCATCCCCCTCATCAAAGGCTGGTTCCCCTCGTGCGCACAGCACAGCTGTGTCAGGAATCAGAACAGCCACAAAGTGTCCAGACGTAGAAATGGGGGCCTTCTTTTTTGGTGTCTCCTTGTTCAGAGTGCAGAAACCCTTCCAGAAACCCCCGGCAAACTTCCCTATGGGTCTCATTGGTCAGAACTGGGCTACATGCCCACTCCTACATCAGTCCCTGGGAGAGGGGATGTCTTAGCCTCACCTGGCTTACCTGTTGGATCTGGGACAGGGGCCAGCTTCCCCTGGAGCCCCCGCCTGTGGAGGAAGGCGGGTGCCTGAGCAAAGTCAGGGCCTTGGGAAAGAAGAGACGGGGAGGTGTGAAGACAATCTGCTATGGCGTATATTATTTTATAATTTTAAAAATTACATTGATTTTGGGGCCGCCCGGTGGTGCAGCGGTTTAGTCCGCGCTTGGCAGCCCGGGGTTCGCGAGTTCGGATCCCAGGCGCCCGCCGACGCACTGCCTGTCAGCCATGCCGTGGCGGCGTCCCATATAAAGTGGAGGAAGATGGGCACGGATGTTAGCCCAGGGCCAGTCTTCCTCAGCAAAAAGGGGAGGATTGGCAACAGATGTTAGCTCAGGGCTGGTCTTCCCCACCAAAAAAAAAAAAAAAAAAAAAATTACATTGATTTTTAAAATTTTTAAATTACCCTTGTTGTGGTTAGAACCACAGTTGAGGGTTTTGGTGGGAGCTGTGTTGACGGGTCCCCTCTGTTTTTGAAACTTTCCTGCTCCTAATGGAAAATACTCATGGCCTAAGCGGGAACAAAAACCCCACCCTGTTTCTGCTTGAGGATGTTGCTTTACCTCTGGGGACATCAGGAGCCAAACCAGTCCCCCCGGGAGTTGTGGGTCCCGAATCTCCTCCGGTGTGCCTCTCACTTGGGTCACAGGAGCCAGACTGCTGGCTTAGCACCGTGAAGAGTGTTTAGCTTTTATCAGACGTTGTTGGATGCAGACTTCTCAAACATTAAGGGCTTGGTCAAGATGACTGAAGTGGTCTTGAAGGTGACTCAGATCCCAGCACTGCAGATCTGAGGCTGGGGGTGAGAGAAGCCACTCGGAGGCACCTCGGGTTTTCCTGAGCCCACAAACGATCTCAGCATTCCTTTCAGCAAGCTTGAGCCAGCTGCGGGGAGCTCACCGGTTCCTTTCTGCTTGTTGTCCAGGTGCGTAACTGTTTAGAGCAAGAGATGCAGAAATTAAGACAGTGCGTTCAATGTCTTCCAACAGAGAACACGTTTTCCTCGGTATTGAGATCCAAACTGACCTGGCAGTCTTTGCTGCTAGGACAGAAGAATAATACGTGGATTTAAGGAAAAAGAAAAGAAAAAGAAAGGAAGAAAGCCGTTCCTATTATTTTTGCCAAGTTAAGGGTCCGTTTAATTTCATTCAGCATTCTAAAACCTGAACGTAATCCCCAGCTTTCAAAGTTGCAGGGTTTTCTTCCTCCCATTATGTCACGTGCTAGGCACTCAGGCCTTCTGTTGTTATAAACCTCGTAACAATGAACAGAGGGAAGAATTAATGGAACAGTAAAAAGTCATCCAGGTTATTGCCACTTGCTGTTTAAAGAATTTATGAGTCAAGCCAATTCAACTGCTACACAGCGGTCATGTGGAAATATTTTTTCCAGATATGTTCTTGGTTTGCCCGTTCAGCAGAACGTCTGAGGATGCACAGGCACCTACATCTGTCAGGCGTTCACGCACGGCCTTCTCGAGCTGGACGCCACTTGGGCATTCCACGTGCCTTATGTGCTAATGAGTGACGAGCTTTTCACAATGACACCTGGACATACAAATCTTGAAGGTGGTGAACTGGAAGAAAGAACAAAAAGCAGAAAAACTGAGTTAAGCAGAGAGAAGTTAATGCAACGGAAACACTGCCGTGAGCATTGGAGTCAAACGGTGTTAGGTTCAGATTCTCTGCCCTGGAAGTTACTCACGCTGTGTGTACCTTGGTGTCCCCATCTGTAAAATGGGCTCTTATGAGGATCAGTGATGATGCATGTAGAGTGCCTGGTGCCAGGCCTGATACAGTTGGTGTGCCAAAAGGAGCCGTTATTATCTGTAACTAAATTAGAGTACCATATTCTGTTATCATGTGGAGAGAGGTACTGTCATCAGGCTCCAAAGTTCTAAATTCTCTGTAGGGATTGAACAACCCATGCAAAGGAAGTTGCGGGGAAATGGATGCTGTGTAGACAGCCTGCTATGGCATACATTATTTTATAATTTTTGCCTTGGTTTCCCTGGGTGTGGAATAAGCTTAGGTTGCCAGCATCACGGGGGTTCCTGGAATTCTCCCCTGAGCTGCCAAGAGGCTGGTCCCCAGAGAAGCCCTTCGTGAGCCTGAGCGGGTCCCATGAGTCAAGTTCTTCTCCAGGTACACATTGACGAACCTTCGAACAAAGCCAGCCCCAACACAGAGGCCGCGCTTGGCTGCCAAGGACAGCAACGTCTTTGTTCTCAGGCTCCTTCAGAGCCCAGGGCCTACGAAGTGGACAGTAGGCCTGCCTTGTCCTTCCTTTGGCCTCACTTTCCTTAGAGGCCACAGTGGCTGGGCGGTCAGGCAGGAGTGCATCCCCTGGGGTCCTGGGGCCCACCCTGTGGACTGCAGGCAGCTTCTTTTCTACTTCGGGCTGAAACGTTGATGCCAATGAAAGGAGAGTGAGCAGGAGTGTGCCCTCCTCCCTCCAACAGGACTTTGTGTTCTGACCAGCCGTAGAGGGGTGAATGGTGGCTGCCCAAAATGTGTCCAAGTCCTCACCCCGGGAGCTGTGGATATGCCTTTATTTGGAAATAGGGTCTTTGCAGATGTAATTAAGTTGAGAATCTTGAGAGGACATCATTGTGGATTTAGGGTGGGCCCTAAATCCAATGACTGGTGTCCTTATAGAGAAAAAAGACAGATGTTTGACACTCAGAGGCTGGAGTGATGCAGCCCTAAGATGAGGGACACCTGGAGCCCCCAGAAGCTGGAAGAGGCAGGAAGGAGTGTGGCTCTGCCAACACCTTGGTTTTACCTCCAGAACTGTGAGAGAATAAATTTCTGCGGTTTTAAGCCACCCAGTTTGTGGCAATTTGTTTCGGCAGCCCCAGGAAACTAACATGCCAGCCATGGGTGCTCCCTGAGCCTCTGTAGTAAAAAGTCTCCTCTCCCTGCTGTATAGAGTTCAAAGGTGGACCTCATGTCCCCGGGGTATGGCGGAAGGTCGGCAGGCTCTTGGTTCTGCGTCAGTGTGCTTGCACATTTCTGGGGAGCACTAGGACTCCCATTAATGTCCTGGAGGCAGCTGCGGGTCAGGCCTTGACGTGAGCACAGTACCTGACAGAGGCCACCACGGGAGACTGGGCAGGCAGGCACGGGCCCTTGAGGACCAGTTATTCGTTCACACTTCAGAATTTTAGAGTCAAGTGAGCTCTCTCAGCTTGGAGTATGGCAGAGACTATTGTGCCCACTAAGCAAGATGACCATCTCTGCATGCGTTCCCTGACCCTTTTAAGTCCCTGACCCCTTCACGCTCCTAATTATAGAAGATGGTTTACCAAGAAAGACCCCCATATTTTTTCAGCGGGTCTGTGCTTGCAGCCACTCAAGTGAGGATCGGTCCTTCGATCAGTATTCTTCATATTATTTTTCTGTTTGGGGGAAATGCAAGATGGGAAAGGGCCTACCTAAATAAATAGAGGGTGATGCTGGTAACCAAGCAGAAGAGTAGGCAGGATAATAATAATCTATGCTTACAGAACATTCCGGAGGCAGAGCTGAAAGATGCCTGGCTGTGGGAGGCATTTACATAGAACCTAACCATTTACAAAGTATTTCACAAACGTTTTCTAATCTAAGCTTAACAACCCCATGATACTCATTTTCTAACACCAGATCCCATCAACATTCAATTAAAAAAAATTTTTTTTTTTTCCTTTGGAAGAGAAAAGTCCAAAAGCTGCTTTGGGCTACTGAGATGGCTCAGTCAGGCACACAGGCCCTGCCAACGTGGGAAGGGATGGGAAATGGAATTTTCAGCCAGGTGTGAAATGAGCAGATGTGTGATCTTCAGTGGGAGGTCACAGAATATTCTGGAGGCAGAATTGTAGGATGTACCCCAAATAGGGAATTGAATTGAAACACTCCTCCCACAGTCAAAAGCATTTGGGGTGACAGGAGATTTTGTGGTCTGAAGTGGCCCTCTCTTTCACCCATGTCAAGGAGAAAGTGGGGGATCTCCGGGCTCCAGTGACCCCTGTCTATCTCTTCCCTGTGCGGTCCAGTCTCTGCCCACAGACCTGAAGGTGGAGGAGGACATTCTCTTCCATATTTAGCCTTGGGAAAATTGCTTTACTAATCGGATTTAGGGTGCTCTGCTTCTTATTCCTCACTCAGTCCCCCCTTGTTAGGTGGCCTTTGGTCTGTCCCTTGTTAGTGCTCCATTACTCCTGCAAGGCCAACCTGACCTCCAGCTTGTGTGACCAGCAGTGGAGCAGCCTGGGGACAAATTGCTGACTTGCTAAGCTAAGTCCCTATCTGGCCTACGAAAGTGGCACAGAGCTGCATCAGGGTAGGAGAAGCAAGGACTATATTTTGCCAAACAAACAAACCAAAAAGAAGTATGATTGGGAGAGCTACTTTTATTTCTCTGAGCGGGAAGCTAAAAGGCCTCAGGTCATCCTTTGTCATCCTGAATCTCATTAGGTGCATGCTTTGCTTCCCAGGGCACACTGCAACGACTCTCCTAAGCCGGGCTGCTTCCCTGGGTTTAATGTCCCAGCTTGGTGACACAGGAGATAGAACAGAGGGGGGTAAGAGCATCACCCCTAGGATGCTTCAGCTCAGTCCATAGGATGAGGAGACGTGTTGAATGCACTCAGCATAAAGGCCTAATCTAAGGCTCATCACTTCAACCCAACCAATGTTTAATAGGGCTCTGGACAATGCCAAGCGCTATGAAAGGTAGAAGAAAAGGAGTGGTTTGGGTCCCAGGACCCAAGCAACTTACAATTGGATAGGAGAGACAGACCCGATTCTTTTAGAATCTCATTTAAGGCAGTATGCCTTGTAATGGTGGTGCCAAGTACAAAGGCATATAGAAAAAGAAGAGGCCAAAGGAAAGGCTTTGGGGAGGGCCACAGGCTTAACTGGCCATGTTTTCACTTGAAGGAAAATCTGCTTTTATACTGTGTACCTTCCTACATGCCTGTGTTTAATATGGTGTCTGAATAAGTGAAGGGGCTGAATTAACAAAGGAATGAATAAATGAACAGATAAAGTAGAGATGAAAATAAAATCATCTTGGACAAAGGAAAGCCAGGGATAAGATTTATAGAGGACCTCGGGTGGCAGGCTTGAAAGCTTAAATTTACTTCTTTCATCAATGTAGTTCTTGAGGGAAGGAGTGAGTTTGTGATTTTGAAAGAGAATTCTGCCAGCAGTGTGAAGAGTGCCCTGGAAGAGGGAAGACTTTTAGGCAGGGAAACCAAGTAAGATATGGTGAGCTTTGCCTCTCCAGATTGAAATGAAATGTTTTAGAAATATATAAGGCCGGATGATAAATTTTGCAGATCTGGCTTCTTGGCCTGAAGTTTTCCCAGGTTGGAAATGATGCAATGGTATCAGCTAAAGGCCACTGGATGACTGCCAGAGCTCAATTAGGAAACTGTGCCTGTAGGGTAACCTACATTTTCTGTACTTTTCCAGTGTGGAAACTTAGCCAGATGGCCCTTGTTGGGAGAATCTGTCTTTCCTTGCAAGGCTGTCTTTTACCCTTTTACCATCAAATGAGAAAGTAGTCTCTAGAGACCTGACATGTCCCTTAACTGATCAAAGGGAAAAGCACAAATGCCAGGGTGAGTAGGGCCACCAGAGAATCAGAAGCAAGTACTACCAGGCCTCGGGGCACAGCCTGGTTTCTCACTTGACCCTGACTCTTAGCAAAGTTCAAAGGGATCATTCAGATTTATCTCCTGTTTCTTCTGCTATTCTGGGGAAGAGGTTGGGCTCTGCAGGCTGAGATTTTAGTAAGACTGTCACTTGCCTCCCAGTGTCTTTCCTACAATGACCCTCCCCTTAATCCATACCCCCAATCCTCTTGGTGTTACCAACTTCCCATGCTTTCCCTGAGATGACTCCTAATACTGCACTAAGAGCAATGGAGAAGACATGGCTGGAGGCACCAGTAATAGTGTCCCCCGCTCAGGTTAATCCTGTTGGGGAAGATGTAACAGGCCACAGTGTTGGTGCCCAGGCAGGTGTGAGCAGGCTGTTGATAACGCATCCTGACGTTAGCCAGAGGCAGCCACATGGAATGGCAGCTTCAGGCTCCTAGTGGGGACTCAACCGAGCAACCCAAGGGAACCAGAGTGTCTTGCTGTGGATACCAAGACTTGGGAATCCTTGTTCTGTAGCCCAAGGGCACCTGGTAAATGGCCTGTAACCCAGCACCCGTCAAGGCTTCTATCCATCAAATGAGAGGCGACAACAGACAGGTGAGGAGCTTACTAATAAAAATGCTCGTCAAGCTAGGGGCTCACTCAAGGTGTTCCAGAATACCCTCATGATACGACATTTATACAGAGAGAGTCTGTCTGAGGAAGAGAGCAGCTATGCTGTTGCAGACAAGGGCAGCAGTGTTGTCTCCATTAGAGCACTATGGTCCCACCAGCCCTGGCCTTTGCTCTGTTTGCTACCCACATACCACTGCACGCACACACACATGGCTTCCAAGGAAACACTGGTCAAGGAAGGACATTGAAATGAGACGACCTGTGTCCACGTAGCTTAACTATGAGGACAGAGATCTAAGACCTCCTGTGTCAACAGGGCTTACTATTTATCTAGGAAATTCTTGTTCAGGAAGATAAGACTGTAAACCAATGAATAGTCTCACTGTTTGCTTCAGGAAAATCATGAAAAAGAATTTCTTCTAACAAACGATGGCTCATCTTGGCAAACAATTCCCTTCTCAGGATGAGAGATGGCTCACCTGGGCAAACAGCTCGTTCATCAAACAGCTATCCATTCATCAAGACTCGAATCTTCAAGACTTGTGTCTACCAGGCCTAAACTACTACACCATAAACTTGGCCCACTGCTTTTTAGATCCCAGCCATGAGAGGCCTGCCTTGAATCCTTGAGCTGAGACCCCGACACCCTGAAATACACACCTGGACCTGCCCCTTCTGACACACCCAGAGTGTCTTTGGGCTGACTCTTCCCTCCTATGCTCAGTTTCATCACCTTAGCTTTGGTTCATCAGCAGGTTATTCGAGTGGTATTTTGGGGAGTCAGCAGTTGACAGTGATCATGGGGGCGCCATTCCAGCCCCGGACTTTGTTCACACAAGAGGGATATAAACTGCTATCTTGTCAAGACACTTTTACTTTAGGGTCACTGGCAGCCAAACCTGATCCCAACACACTTCTCCACTTCCCCCTCCATCCCAGACTCATCTTTATACCTCACACAGTGTCTGACACATAATAAGAGCTCCCTTGCACACTGGTTAAAAGGACGAGGACTGGATCTTTTCACTGAACTCTGTAGCATGCTGCTCAGTAGAGTTTCTTGTAGATTCTGGACACCTGTCCAATAAAACTGATTTCAAAACAATCAAACATACCACGACTTATACATCTAAATGAGCGTTGTTTCTTTCCAATTATTCACCTTGGGGATCTGTTCATGTATCTTAATGATACTGCTATTGCTTAAGACATTTGCAAATACCTCTTTTGTAATTATGTCTTGATTTGCCATCCTCAGTGGTGACAAACCATCTTTTTTGTGAAAAACATTTTATTATGGATAATTTCAAACACATACAAAAGTAGACAGAATAATATTGTGAACAATTATCAACTGAGGACCAATCTTATTTCATTTAGGCCCTTATCTCCTCCCCTTTTTAATCTGGATTATTTTGAAGCTAATCCCAGACATCACACCATTTCACCCAAAAAGTATTTAAGCATGTATTCCTAAAAGATAAAGCTTCTTTAGGGGCCAGCCTGGCAGCGTAGTGGTTAAGTCCATGCGCTCTGATTTGGTGGCCTGGGGCTTGTGAGTTCAGATCCCGGGCACAGGCCTATGCACTGCTCATCAAGCCATGTTGTGGTGGTGTCCCACACACAAGATAGAGGAAGACTGGCACAGAAGTTAGCTCAGGGCCAGTCTTCCCCACAAAAAAAGATAAGGCTTCTTTAAAAAATTTTAACCATAATACCATTATCCCACCTAAAAATTAGTAATTTCTTAATATCATTATATGTTCAAACAATGTTTAAACTTCCCTGTTTCATAAAAATTTCTTTTATTTTGTTTGTAAAAATCAAGATGGAAATAAAGTTCATATATTGCAATTGGTTGATGTCTCACGTCTGTTTTTTCTTTAAAATTTTAATTGAAGTAGATTGGCCCTTTTCCTCTTTTTTTCCTTTGGAATTTATTTGATAAAGAATGTGTTTGTCACATAGTATTTTCCACGTCTATAGTTGGCCATTTGTTTCCCAATGGTGTCATTTAGCATGTTCCTCTGTTGTCTATTTCCGGTAAATTGGTAGTTAACAATCTAGAGGCTTATCAGATCAGGTCAATTTGGGGCAAGCCTATTTCGTAAGTGCTGCTGTTTACTGGGTTGCCTCTTTCTCAAGGCATCTTTTGAAGGTGGATATGATTTTTACAAACAGGCAAAAAGCCAGTTTCAGCTGAGTTTAGTGAGCAGTGTGGGTGATCAAGTTGGAAAATGATGGTTTGAGTTGAAAAAAAGGTGTGATCCACTAATGAATGATTTTCTTGTGTGGCTGGTAAACCGGCCCTGAAGGAAATTCCAAAACTGCTCCAAAAATGTGCTGTGCAGTGGCAGCATCAAATGTACAGCCACCCAGGGTGACTAATGGGAACGGAACAACAGTGACATTGATGGAGAAATTGTACGTTGTTATAAAACCGGCCTGGCTGTGTGGGTGGACGCGTGTGGCGTCCCTCTCTAGTCATCAGCTCCTCTTAAGGACCCCTAAATGTCTCAGTGTGTATCCCACTTGTGTTTTTTATAAAGTTGGAGCTGGAACTGCAGCTCTCCTGCTGAAATGCAGCAATCTCCCCGAAGGGCAGACCCTGGCTCTAATCTTAGATCCATCGCGCAGCCCGGACGTGTTGACAAGATGCTGCTGGGTTCCACCCAGCCCCTCCCGCCCTGGCGTTTGCCTCATCTGCGTTACTCGGCGGGAATGTGGTCACGGCAGGCCAGGGGGAAGCCCGGTGCTTCTGAGCAGTCAACAAAAAATGAGGAAACGCGGGCAACAGGGCCTCGGAGCAGGCCGCCTAGCGCCCGGCCCTGGGCAGCGGCAAAGCCGGAAGCCGCCGGTTATCTTCACACAGCCCCAATTCAGCGGAACTCCCCCGGCCCCGCTCGCAGCCCCTCTTGCGTCTCGCTCCGCCTCCGCCCCGCTACTCGCGAGCCCGCCCCTCAGCTGGCTCCGCCCCATGACGCAGAACTGGGCGGGGCCAGGCGCCACGGGCGAGACCAGCCGTGCGTCAGGGCCGACGCCGGCTCGAGCTCCTCTCGCGCCCGCCGGCCCAGAGTTGGCGCCTGCGCAGCTCGTCCCGGCCCCGCTTGTCACCCCTCCCCCCTCCCTAGCAACCGTCGTCGCGCCCGCCTCCGCCCCCGGCCGCGTTCGCGCACGCGCGCCCCTTCCGGCCGCCGGCCCCGCCCTCCTCGTCACCCGTAACAACCACTCGAGCTCGCCGCGCCCGCCCGCTCCCGCCCCCGGCCCCCTCCCCGGAACCGGCGGCGGAGCTGCGGCCGCCGGCAGTGGAGCGGCGACGGCCCCGACGAGCCGCCGGCATGAGCGCCCCGCGCCGCCCCGCGTCCCGGGCCCGGCCCTTCTGACAAGAGGTAGGCGCGCGTCGCGACGGCGGGCTCCGAGCGCCCCGGCCCCCCTCCCGGCCCCCCGGCTCCCGGCCCGGCCGGAGCCGGCCCTCCTCCCGCCCCCGGCCTGGGCCCGCCGCCCCCCTCGCCGCTGCACCGTGCTGCTTCCCCCCGCCAGGCCCACTCCGGGACCCCCGCTTACGGGAGGCAGAGTTTGGGGTCCGGGCCTGTCCCTGGGGTCGGCCGGGGTGGGGGCCCGCCGCAGCCGCCGCGCTGGACCCCCTGGCCGAGCCGAGGGCGCGGCCGCCCCTCGGAACCGCTGGAGACGGACTCCTCGGGTCTGGCCATTGACGAATTTTGAAGCCCCGATTGTCGTGCAATAGAGGCTGCCCTGGGCTCGGGTGCCGCTTGGCCGCTGTAACTCCGATGCCCACGTAGGACGCTTCTCTGGACCGGAGTATCCGAAGCCGGGAACTGGCAGGAGTTCAGAAGCTTGTGAATTGGCAGCTTCTTCAGCGTGGTCACTGGGTTCTGCCGGGCAGTGGGATCCTGAATGGATGTTGCAGCGTCTTCACCCAGCATTCCACTTTTTTGTATCCTCCCCCACCCCTTTTTATATCTGGGAGTCACCCTCCCCTTGTCTGGGAGATAGCCTAAAATTAATTTTCCCAATGAAGGTTTTTAAAAGGTTATTGAATTCCCACTGTGCATCAGCATTGTCAGGTTTGCAAAATTAAATAGAACGCGGTCCCAGCGCGCCAGGACCAGCCAGTCTCGGAGTCAAGATCAATGACGGCTTTGAGTGTGATGGAGAACTCAGGAGTTGGGCTCTGAGTCTCCTGCTTTAGAGCTGGAAGTCTTTCAGGATTATCTCACCCAAAACCTCATTTTACAGAGGTGAAACTAAGTCCGAGGGAAGTCGAATGACTTGCTTGAGGTCACCCAGAGTTATTTTTTAGCTGTTTTCCACCATAACCTGTTCCTTCTGAGAGGTATGCTAAACAAACATACCAGAGAAAGTTCCGGTCCAATTTCAATGTAATAATATAGATAGGAATCTTCTGAAATAAAATATGTCTTCATAATTTTTTTCTTTTTTACAGCTAGACTTTGGGCTCCTTGAGGATATTCCGTTTTGTACTTTTGAATATCCTCTCACCATAAAATAACGTTCTTGATGAGTACCCTCCGCGGGACAGGTAGGCTATTTGGATTTTTCTTCCTTGCTTTTAAATAGGGAATGAAAGTCACACAGAGGACTCCAAATAAAAGTGTTTCAGAAAAATCTGCTTAGTCTGGGACTGCCGTGTGAATATGTACCTCGCAGGAGAATTCCTTGACATCCGACTTATTGTGAAATAGGCTGGAGCATTTAATTGATTACTTACGGATATTACCGCTGTTTGAGGCTGGAGATTTCAGTGGAGCCTCTAGCCAGAGTGCTTGGCGTCTCTGCCATTTGAAGACAGGTCTCTGAAATCATAATCTACATAGAAAATGGTGATTGACAGGTTTCCTTTGAAGCTAGTTTTTGAGGAATATTCCGTAATTTGAGGTACAATAGTATTTTTTTCCACTTTTTTGTGTGTGTGTCCTTGGACTTAGTATCTTAAAGTGCCACCACTTTTATTTGGCTTCCTACAGAAGTTGTTGAAGTGGAAATGATTCAAGAACCGATTGTGTGGGTTATCAGAATAATCGAATCATAACATTTCACTGCTGGAAGGAACTCAGATCATCTAACCCAGGGTAGCCGCTGGGGAGGCCCAGTGAGGCAGAAAGGGGGATGGAATCCTCCAGCCCTCAGACCAGTGCTGTCCCCTCACTCCACTGGGCTTTCTTCACCTTTTCTTACTGTCTTATCACCTTCCCCTGCCCTTGTATAATTAAGCATCATCTTTGGATTGTTGTGTGCATAGAATTATGACCTGTTGAGGTCCCTTTCTACCCTTAGACTGTAGTATGATGTGTAAATGCAGACTTTTTTCCACGTCATGCTGGTTTATCACATGCGTTTTTGTTTTGCAGGTGTGAGAGAATTGCTGTTGTGTTACAATCATGGTGCAAAAGTACCAGTCACCAGTGAGGGTGTATAAACACCCCTTTGAATTAATTATGGCTGTAAGTACTTTACATTTTAATTTACTCTTTGACTTCTTATTTTTTTAAGTATTCAGATTTGATGATCTGTAAACTAGTATTTATTTTATTGTTTGTCTCCATTGCTCCGCTTTTGCTTATTCTGTTTTTATGCTTATGAACCGTATCTAGAGTTTGTGAAGTGTTTTTAAACTATAAGTCTCTGAAAATCAAAATCTACACGTTTGTTTTTTAAAAATGTACCTCAGGGTAATATATGAGTTAATTCTCCCTTTGAAAACCACAGAAGTGGGATTCTGACTAAACACTTCTTCCTCTGGATTTTGCTCTTCTTTATGTTTGTTAAAGTAGAAAAGGGATGTGGAGAGTGGTTTCTCCCCTCTGCTGCTCATTTGGAAGAGTGCTCTGCTTGTGTGGGGTTCAGTGTATGTAGAACTGAGCACTATAGGATGGAGTTTTACCTTATTCTAACCACTCTGCTCAATGAGTTTTTGCCCCTAATATCAAATTCATGAGTCATATTAGAATTCCACGAATGGGGTAACTAAAGTCTTAATTTTCTTTGTTATTTACCTGAAGAGTTTGGCTTAAAATAAGCATTTCACCAGATATAAAACAAAACAAACCTTTCTCCAATCACTTTTAGATTACTACAAGGTATTTCTTCCCTTCTCTTTTGTGTTACTACTAAGGTATAATGTAATATACATACAGGAAAACGCTTGTGTCAGGAATGTACACCCTGATGAAAATGTCAAACTGAACCAAGATCAGGAATCAAAACATACCAGCCCAGTAAGAAGTCCCACTCAGCCCTGTTCAGTCCCTCCTCCCTCCCCCGCCGGAGTGAGCCGTGGCTCCGACTTCTAACACTGTGGATGACTGTTGTCTGTTTCTGTTCTCTATATACACAGAAACTCAGGTGTTTTTGTATCTGGCTTCTTCTGCTCAGCTTTGTTTGTGAGACTTACCCAGATCAGTATAGTTTTGAAAAACAAAGCAGAAACGCAAATCCTCTCAAGGGAACAATTTAGATTTAGGGAGTTTTTTTTTTAATGGAGGTATAATTTACATACAGTGAAATGGTCACGTTAGGTGTACAGTTTGATCAGTTTTGACAGAGTGACCTTCGTCCCTATCAAGATGCAGATCCTTTCCATCCATGACCTCAGAAAGTTCCCCGTGCCCCTTCTCTGTCAGGTGTGAGGTTTTGGGGTTTTTTTGAGGGGTTAAGGGGGAGTGTTTTTTCTGTATTTCCCTTAAATACTAGGACTGTTCAGTATTTTATATTATTGGCTTATCAGGAAAGCCTGTTTCCTGTTTACATATGTGCTGGTTTAGCTTTTGGTGGTATGGAGCAAAGATCTGCTCCAGCAAGCTTGAGAAGGAGTATCATCAGTGGGAATACATGCAGTGTGATAGGATTCGCACAGAAATCCAGGAATGCGAGCTGGGGCGGGCTGAGCTCCAAGAACCTGGTGTAGGAGGGTGGTTCCTGGCAGCTCTGGGGCCTCGGCAGCAGTTGTCCCTGGAACTTCACCCCGTGGGACTCTGCTGAGCTCCATATGCTGGAGCCTCCCCCCCCCCCCCCCCAACTGACTGCTTTACTCACTCCTGGTTTTCCCTCCCCTCTGGCTTTAGCTCATAGCTTTTTAGCTGGTCAAAACCCCTCTGGCTGCAGTTCAACTTTGTGGCATTTCTTGTTGCATTCTTTCAGTTTCTAAGTGACCAGTTCTTGTCATGTTTCCTGGTTCAGATTCTAGAGAGAGACTTGATCTGGTCATCTTTCCCCTGGATCTAGGATCTAGGTTCCAGGTTCCTGGCCAGCCTATGGATTATTTGCCCGGGGTTGGTCACCTAAGCTTTGTTCAGTTGGCTGGGGCTGGTGGAGTTGGGGGAGAGGCGTGGGGAGCAGTGGAGGCAGAAGGGCACTGTGTGTGGGGCAGAGTACTGCCCCGCTGGGTGGAGGACAGGCACCCTGACTGCAGTGTGTTTTCCAAAACCTTAAATATGATTTTAAAACCTTAATGCAGCCCTGATCATTTGAGAGGAAGGTGGTCTCTTCTGCAGACATGAGATTTAATAAAAAGGTATTTTGGTTGTCTAATGTTCAACTTCCTTATTTTCCTTACTTTACTGTTTTCAGAATGGTCAAGTTTACCTTGCCCCAATTTTATGCATGGATTTACAGAGGAATTTGAAATTCAAATTCTGAACCACCCCCCAATCTTTTAAAATTAACTCATTTTTAAATTGCTTTTGTTTTGAGGCAGTAGTAATTTTCTTTTGAGTTGTTAGAAAATATTTTTTAATCTGAAAATGAAATGTTTTTTCATTTTTTCCTTCCAGAATTAAAAAGAAACTAGAATGTTTGTTAAGTGTTTAGTGATTTTTGTGTGGTGTCATTTACTACTTTTCTGACTGTGATTGTATGACATAGAATCTTCAGTATTTACCTTGCTTTTTTTTTTTCTCATTGAAGAAAAACAGTAAAATAATAGAGTCACTTTGAAAATGTTCTTTTCAGTTCATTCAGAGTGAAGAAAGAGATAGTTTAAAGTGAGGACAGAACTGTAGCTTCAACTGAAATATTTATGAGAACCTCAAAAAGTGATTGTGCTCTGTAATCACAGCACGTGACAATGACAGTAGAGTGTTTGGCAGATGATCTGCCTGTGGAATTGATAGGTGGATCCAAGTCCTAATTTACAGGAGTCGTGTGAGAAGAAAAACTGTTGGAGAAAATGCCACTTAGTAAACTTAATACCTTAAACTCTTGTTTTAACCAAGAGTTTTATTGTAATTTAGTGTTGCCAGAAAATTGTTTAGGTAGACAGTGCATCGTGTAAATAGGTACATGGTGGGTATGAAATATGTTAATTGCATTTTGATTGATTTAATGAAAAATTATGATTTGTTTTGGGTTAGTATACCGGTAGCATTAAGAAATCATATAATGTTCTCATTAACTCATTTGAATTAAAAAATGGTAAACAAGCAAAATTGAAGTGGAGGTTTTTCAGTAAGCATTTGTGGCATTTTAGGGTTCTTTTGTTAGCTATTAGCCCAGCAACGGAATGTTAAGATTTTAGCGAGTTGAGAAGTCACCCAGCTCAGTCCCCCTTTGAAGGTAAGGAATCTGAGACTCAGAGAAGTTAAAGCTTACACGCTTAGTCATAGAGATGTGATTCTTGAGTTTCGTGTACTTTCTATCCTTCTATGCCCCTCTGTGTCCCCCCCACCACTGCCATAATGTGTATCCTGGAATGTTTGATGAGGGTGCTTGTCTGTGAAGGTGTCTTTAACTTCTCCAGTCTCAGCCAAAAACATTTCCTGGGGCTCCTCTGCCTAACCCATGGGGAGGAGAATTTAAGCAGTGGAGGACACTGCAATCTATTGTGCCTTAAAGGATTTGTGGTCTCACAGAGGCGTAGTGATATGATCCCATAGAGATCATCAAGAGACTTATGAGTGCGAGGTAGGATTCTGAGATACTTGCATTGGAGTGTTGCATTTTGAAATTTCTAAGGTAAAACACAAATTTTGAAACTTAAACATTATCAAGTACAGTTTCCCCCTCCTGAGTTAATGGCCCCTTAATAAAGGATACGAAGGGAAAATAAGGTGATAGAGAATCAGTAGAAGAGAAGCGTAGCCTAGGAGGAGCATTGGGGAGAATGGTCTGGGCGCTCTGACTGAGAATTGTGTGAGTCCATCTTCTGGAACAGATAGGTGTCTGTGGTAACAGTCACAAGTGAGGTGAAGCTTGTCTCTGGTCCTTTTTCACCCAAGGACAGCTGTCATTTCGACTAGTTGGAACACGTGGTAGGAGAGGCTCCACTACTTTCTGTGACACCCACAAGTCATAGCCTTGTTCAGCCCCATTTCCACTTGGGCTTTCCATCACATCGTTCTCTTCTCTCTTCACCCACCCACCCTCACCAGTTTCCCTGTTCTCTCGCTTGTAGCTTCGTTCTCCCAGATCCCCCTTCACCATCTGTATCCCCTGCAGTGTACACAGCCTTTACATTATGCCATCAAGTCACATTGCTGTCCTTTGTTCTCCCAGGCACCACCATCAATCCAGCCTAAGTCCTTGTCTCTTTGGAGGGAGAGACCAGAGTTTACTTGTTATTTTCTTTCTTACATCTTTTATCCCTTTAGGTCATCCTGCACTCTATTGTTTCCATTTGTTAGTCCTGTTTGTGTGGTCTCTTATTATCTGTCTTATCTATTCTCAGCTCCTTTGCTTTTTCTTCAGGGTCCTTCATGTCCTGCCCTCTCTGTTTAACCTTATTTCATAACTTATGCAAACTTCCCAACATGAACTTTTAAATCTGTTCTATGCTTTCCGGATTTGCCACTCACCATGTCTTTTCCTGCCCCTCCCCTTTCCTTTGATACTTCCTTCCTTGCCTTATGTTTGCCTCTCCCCATCTGTCTCTGCAAATCTTAATCTTATTGACCCACTGCACTTCCCTGATGCCTCTAAAATGCTGTTCGTGTTCCTCTCCCTTTCCTCTGACTCCTTCTTAACTGTGTAGTCAGTGTTAGGGACTTTGACTTGTAATTCGAGTTTCTTTTCTTCTCAGAGGTTCCTGAGTTGCTCTCCAGCTGTTTTGTATGTTCTCGAGGGCAGTGACTTTGTGATTTCTCGGGTTTCCTCCAGGGTTGGTGTTAAGCACAGAGTAGGCACCCGAGTGCATTTGATCAGCTGGTGTCTGTTCACATGAGCTCCTAGTGTGAGGACTTAGGAAGTGGGTTTGGTGGAAACTCAGATCTGAAATGTAACTCTGAGATCTGTTTTCAGACAAGAGATTTATGTTTTCTCCATGGAAAAGAAGTAACATGCTGTGATCCTTCAATTAACCAATGCCTCCCTCAGGAGCAGAGCCCTTTTGTGATGAATTTGGCTTTTTATGTATTTATTTTACATCTTCATAAATTATGGAAAAACCTGTTGACAAACACTGTAATAGTAGTTTAAGCGATGTACTTTTATAGATTGAATAACCAAAAAACCTATTTGCCAGTGTACAGTTGTGCGTTAAATGGCCCACCACAACAAAATTTGCTTTTGCTCTTCTCATTCTCTTGTTTTATTTTTGTTTGTTTCATTCTCTGGTTTTTTTTTTTTTAAGTCTCTTTTCCCTTTCATCTCAGATATCTCATGTCTTCCCACTAAGACTAAAGGAGGAAAAAGATTTGCTGTGAGACTAGGTACAAATCTGGGCCCTGCCACAGGCTAGCTCTGTAACCTAGTAACTAGGCCAGTTACTGGTATGAGACTGTTGTGAGGCTGTGACAGATTAAACAGACCACAGATAGGAATGTGGGTAAGGCAGGGCCTGGTAACATCCACATCCTCCCCCTCCCTCTCTGATATCCAGCCCCTTTCCCAGGTCCAAATACGAGGTGAAATGAATCAGTTTATATGTAAGTGACTCTACTATGACCGTGTATAATCTTTAAGATTAAGTAGGCATTTGTATTTATATTTAAGCTTTGTTTCATCCATTCAAATTTCGTATATCAAAACATCTAGGGGGTTGTGGGGGACCCCAGGGTAGACTGCAATCTGGCTGCAGCCTGAGGAGAGCTTCACGTTGAGTAAAATCAAGTCTGTCTTTTTGGGGGAAGGGTGAGGTGTGCAGAAATCTGAGAGGTAGAATCCTTGGAACACCAGCCCCGCAGCCATTTCCAGATTGTTCCTCTGGTTGGATGGGGCAGAGGAGCACAGGTCCTGCTGGATCCTGTTCTTATTTTGTCCTTTCTCGCTCCGTGTGGCAGCCAGCTGCCTTCTGAAGCCCCATCCACTCACCCACCCCTTCCTTCTTGCCTGAAGATGTTTTGAGCTGCCTATCCCCTCTTTTCTAACTTTGTTTTCTTCCTATGACCCGAGTCCCATGCGTGTTGGGTTTTCAGCATTATTTAAGTTATGAAATGCTTTTATTTCATCTTTTATCTTTCTTCTCAAAGCACATCCTCTTCCTCTCATCCTAGATTTCGTCCCTGGACCTTTTTGGATTTCTGACTCTGATTTCCAAGTTTCTGATGGTTAGGTGTGATGTTGAAATACATCTTCTTCATTAATTGAGGTGTTGTTAGATCTTCAAACAACATAATGTGCAGTAGAATTTGTTTTTACTCAAATGAATAAGCAGTTGGTATTTTGGGGTAGCTGACTTTAAAGCCAATTTTATTCAAATCTAGGAGTGGAGGGAAATGATGCAGTTTCTCTGATATGTTAAGAATCTTGGTCAATTATTAGTGGGCGGAGATTGTACTCTTCTCATTTATAAAGGTTTTGAATGCCATAGTGTGAGTCCTGTTGCATTTAATAAAAGCTGGGGTAGTTAGTCAGATTTACTTAGTTTTGAAAATGGACGATTATAGTATGCTTTCATTATACTCTGTACAGAACCAGGCATTTTCCCTTCTTTTACACCTACTCTCCCAACACATTTTGTATTCTGAATTATTTTTAATATGCCAGGGTGAAGACAGTTGTGGTTCAGTAGGAAATATTTCAAGGAGAAATAAAGTAGGATCCGATTCAGCTCCATGCCTCTTTACCTGTTTTTGTAAAAAAACAAACGAAAAACCAGAAAACCCAAAGCTTCGTATTATGAAAAATTTCAAGCATATTCTAAGTGCCCATGTACCGGTCACCCAGCTCCAACTGTGTCATCATTTGCCAGTGTTGTTTCATCTCTTCCCTCCACTTTTTTTTTTTCTGGCGTATTTAAAGCAGATTTCAGACATCTTGTTCATTCGTTGGTAAATGCTTCAGCATGTGTCTCTAACTAGTAAGGATCTTTTTCTTTTTTAAATGTAACTACCGTGTCATTGTCACACCTGACAAAAGTACTAATAATTCCCTGATATCATCTAATTCCAAGTCCATGTTCATATTTTCTCAGTTGTCTAAAACTCTTTTTATAAGTTGTCTGGCTCCCGCTTCAAATCCACCGCTGCACTTGGTTCTTAGCTTTCTCCAGGCTCCTCATTTTCTCAACTCTCTCTTCCCTTTGTTTCCTTTCATGCTGTCTCTTTGTTAGAGAAACTGGGTCGTTTGTCCCGTTCAATTATGTTAACCTTTTGCTGATTTAATTGTTCATTACAGCAAATAGGCACAAGGAGGAGGCTCAGACCTCAAATCAGTCAGTTCAGCTACTTTTTTAGCAGCTCTGTTTAAACGTTTTCTGATAGACCTTGAAGCAAATGGCTAAAACTGGCTGCTCTCCTTTCCTCCCTGTGGTTACCCTATGTAATTTTGAGTTGCAAATAAGATGCAGAATGTTTTTTTCCAAATTAAACTAGGTCTTTCTATTTATAGTTACTTTTTAACCCACTTCGTAGGTCCTAATATTTCATACAGAAAGCAGTTGAAAGGAATTAATTTTTTGGCAGGTCTGATTAAGGGGGTTTCCATGTGGCACATGTAACGAATGCCTGGCAGAAATCTGGCCTGGGGCTAGTGAAGTGGGGGCTGGCCATGGTCTGAGGTGTCCAGCCGTGCTGGTCAGTCAGCCTGTCCTTTGTGCTTCTTTCCTTAGAGCCCTGGATAGGGATATCGGCTGGTTGGAGAGGGTCCCGTAGAGAAATTCACTGAAGAGAGGATTTCAGTTGCCTGATGTGCTAGTTGATCCTTCTTTCTTGATTTTTAACCTGTAGAGAGTAAAACAGTTCTGTATATTTCTAGTGGAATAATTTTACATGTTGCTACAGAAAGCATATATTGCATTATAATTTTCTTGAAAGGTACAATTTGATGTTAGGAGTACTAGGTTTTTTTTTTTTTAGAAAAATCTTTGTGTATATGCAATTATCACTCTATATAAGATAATTGCTGTCTGTATCTTGGTGTGTACTGAATCCTCATTCCATTCAGAGATCTACCATCTCTATTCGCAGATCCCTCCTGCATGTTTTTGCACTCGAGTATTCATAGCACACTTGAGTTATTGACAAGCGTCCAATTAGTATATATCTTGCATTTTTGGTTAGATGGCTACATGTGTAGCTCTCTTCCTCTCAGGTCTCTGCCCTCCCCTCTGATCACTCTTGCTTTTCTTTCTCTACCCACCTCCATGCCTTTTTGGGTACAGATGGACTTGATGATAACTTGTTTTGCTGTTTTGAGACCCTGGTTGTACATTTTGAGTTTTCTGTCTGTCATAGGTGTTTCAGTTGGTAGTTATTACTATTTTAGAATCATCCAGCTCTCTCTCACCTGACATCTCTTCCTGGGCAGCCTCATTTAAACCTGTGGCTTCGACTGTCACCTTATAAACTGCAGATCTCAAAGCTTATTTTCAGCCTAGGCTCCGCTCAGGAGCTTCCAGACTCCTAGCCAGATGCCTGCTAGGACATCTCCATTTGACTATTCCAGGCAGGTTTAGTATGTCTGAAACAGAATCCACCCTCTCCGCCTGCCTGCACAAAGAACACATCCCACCAGAAAATAAACACACACACACCCCCAAAAACCACAATGAAATGTCACTAAGAAGCTCTACCTTTTCTTCTGAGCTGCTGCTTCTGATGAGCGCCACCACCGTGTGCTCTGCCCTCAGACCAGAAACTTAGGTATCCCTGGCAGCCTTCCCTCCTCACCCCTCGACCCAGTGATGACCAGACCCTCTCTTGTCAGGGGTGTCTCCTGGCTTGTTTCTGAATCTGCCCCTCTCTGAGGGTGCTGGCTCAGTCTCAGGTGACAACTCATCACTTCGTGTTCAGGTCCCTGCAGGAGCCTCTGGACTCTGAATTCCAACCCCATCTCACCCATCCATTCTTTCTCAGGGCTGCTACCACAGGGTCTCTAAATTGTGGATCTGACTATGCCAGTTGCTAGTTTAAAATTCTTGAGTGGCTGCACCTTACCTTCAAGATGAAGTTCAGATTCTTTAGCTTGGTCTCCAGAGCCCCTCCCTGTCTGCCTCCTACCTTTCTCTAGAGCCTCATTTCCACCTGCGAGGCCTCCACATGTACTCCACAGTCTAGTTATGTTGGATTCCTTGTAGTTTCCTAAGTATACCATTATTTCTCATGGCCTCTGTGCCTTTCTACAAACCTGCCTGGAATATTTTTCTCCCTCTTTATCACCTGGCTAACTCTAACTGGTCAGATTCAGTTCTCCTAGTGGGAATTCCCTCTCGGTGCTCTCACGGCCCGTTGTCACCTCACTGGGCACTCTGCCTTGCTTTGGTCACTAGCTTGTCGACTTCCCCTCCACGCAGACATCTGAAGGGTAGGAATCAAATCATCTTACTTTTTATCCTGAGCATATAGTAAGCCCTCAAAAACAGATTTGCCTAAAGAATAAGTAAATCTTGAATGTATGCTTGTGTTTCCTGCTTTCCTTCTGCTTTTTGTAATGAAAATTTTTACAAAAGGTCACATTGAAACATATTCTTTTGGTTGAGGTGTTTACTACTTAAATCATATCTTGAAGGAATCGGATGCAGATCATGTTTTGTGAGTAAAATAAAGTTTATGTTCAGTGAAAGCTTATGATTACTGTAGTTTGACTGAAAAAGGTGTCCTGATTTATGTATCACTTGGTGTTTTGAGTGGCTTTTCTCCCATAATGATGAATACCAAGTATATAAAAAATTCCATTTCTGTGGTTCTTCTACAAAAATTCTTGACTCTGATAGAATGGTATTCTGATTTTCTTTTTGAGATCTCTAGAGGTTTAAACCTGAGAGATTGGTTATTACATGACTCTTTTTTTCTTAATTAATAAGTTATTCTGTAATAATAAGTAGTCCTAATCATAAAATGTCTGTGTGTCCCTTCTTTTTCCTAGTTTAATGCCTGTGTATGTTTTAAAAACCAAGTCCAGAACTAAAAGCTACAAGGTACACATCTTTAAGAAGTGAACAGATTTAAGAGCTCCTTGGTTGTGTTGCAGGGTGTGTGCTGTTAATATTTAGAAAGCTCCTCCCAACACCTGTTATCTTTGTTTTACTTTTCTTAACACAGAGTTGGTTTAGAATGCAAATTCTAACACTTCTACATTCTAATTCTCCACTGAATCAGAATTTCTGGGGGCAGGCCCAGCAGTCTGTGGTTTCACAAGCCCTCCAGGTGATTCTGATGGCCTGCTCAGGTTTGAGAAGCGCTGGTTTAGATCTCCTTAATTTGAATTTGTAGCAAATGGAATAGGAAGAAAGGAAGTTAGTTTCAGTTATAACTTTTTTTAATTTAAAATTTTTGAAAGGAATAGATTTTTTAACAAGCTATGTAATAGAGACTCTCATTACGTTATGCTTTCTTTTGAAGGATTTAACATATACCAAAAGGAAAGTATTTATTTGCTTGATGTGCTTCTCCAGACTGCTGTTCTTAAGTTTATTTAGTGATACCAAAGTTATATTAACAAGCATGTGCCTCCTTGAACTTGTCTTAATTTAATTATTTGTATGACTTCATTTGCTAATTTTCAAGTAGGGTAGATTTGTACTGTTTTTTTTATTGTGGTAAAATATACATAACATAAAGTTTACCGTTTTAACCATTTCTGAGTATACAATTCAGTGGTATTAAGTACATTCACATTGTTGTGCAACCATCACCACCGTTTATCTCCAGAACTTCTTCATCGCCCAAACAGGAATTCTGTCCCCATCACTCACTCCCCTGTGCCCTCCCCCCAGCCCCTGGCAAACACCCCCCTTTTCTACTTTCTGTCTCTGAATATGACTATGAGTATTCCTTATGTAAGTGGAATCATTGTTATTTGACCTTTTATGGCTTGCTTATTTCACTTAGCATAATGTCTTTGCAGTTCATCCATGTTGTAGCAGGTGTCAGAATCTCTTTCCTTTTTAAGGCTGAGTAATCCATTTTATGTATATACCACATTTTGTTTATCCATTCATCCATTAATGACGCTTGGATTGCTTCCACTTTTTGGCTATGGTGTTTACTGTACATCTTTAAAGTCTAGTTTTTGACCATAATGTCAACCAAAAATAATTGTGTATCTCTAGGTTTATTTTTTTTGTCTTTTTTATTTAATAGATTCCAGATCCAAAAGACAAGTTCCTTGAGGAATTCAACCACTGTATTTTATCTCATCTATTCAAAAATCTATCTTTAGTTTACATCTCATGATTGCCGTTGCTGTTAGTTTCTTAAGAAAGAGCAGGATCTAAGAGCAGGTGTAGAGTGATGGGCGGGGTGGTGATCCCCTGGTGTGAAGGGGTGGTTCCTGCCATAACGGAAGGGTAGCGGTAGAGAAATAGAGAATCAAACACTTCCAGGTCTGTGAGGCACAACTTGTATATTACGCTTTTAATAAAGAGTACATCATAGATATCTTCCTGGTGGATTAAACTCACTCCCATTGTCAGCCTACTGACGATGGGGTTTTTATTCTGGTTCATGAAACCGGATAATGTTTCCATAGCTCATTACATTCTTTTATGTGGGCAAACACATGGCATCTTTAAAAGCTGACAGCTGCAATTCCCTGGAACACCAAATGCTTTTCTGAAGTCCGCAAATTTATTTTTTACACTCTGGGAAGTAAAACAGTACTCTGCCAAATCTGACTTGGTTTGAAGAGGAATATGCAAAACTGCTATTTTTGTTGTCACATATACTCAGTTTGCTCTTTATTAGACAAAAAATTTTATGGCTTAGGAATGGTTTTGAAAAATCATGGCATACTTTGGTTCCATTGGGTCATGGGTGAATCATGTGATTGCTTTAAATGCAGAATTAAGCTCATGAAGAGAAACCCTTCATAGCCCTCCAGATACTCTTGTTTGCCTAGGGCTTCTGTAGTTGTGGCCTGTGAAACCTGTGACCTGCAAGAGATATTGACACAGGAAGATATCTTCAGTATCTACAGTATAAAGATCTACTTTAAGATGTGTATACCTCTGTGTTTTTGACTAGTGCCCTTTAATTCTCTAACAGGGATTGGTTAATGTGCTTTTATTTTGACAATTGAAAAAATATATAAGCACATTGAGATCTGTGGATGCCTATCATATTTATAGCTAAATGCTATCATACAGTACTGGTTTGCTATATTTATTTTTTGGGCACAAAGTAGTACTATTTTAATGGTCGAAAGCAAATACAAAGGGAATAGAGGTGGAATTAATATGTTAATGATGTGTTTGAGCCAAGAATAAGCTAAGTTACTTTGCAGACAGGGAGCTGTACAAATAAAGATTTAAATAGAGAAAAGTGGTGGACGTGGTGAATCATCACACAGCGTCTCCTGGCCCGGGCCTGCCAAGCTGGAAAGCAGCTGTGCCCTGCCGACGAGTTCTGTATTCCTGTCTTCAACAAATTGTCCTCCTTCCCATTAAATGTATATGGTTAGTCTGGGTTTTATAATTGTATGGGTTTTTACCTAGGTTGTTTGTACATATGTAAGTAACATTATAATAAAAATAACTGGTCAGCACTAAAGGCCCAAGAAAGCTTTTCCCTTTTAAAAGGGGTTTGTACGTTCCTCAAGCTTGACGAGCAGTTACTCTGAGTCAGATTTTGCTATACTTTCATGAATCCAAATCAGCCAGTTCTTTAAATTGTGTTTTGTTTGACACCCAACCTGAAGTTGAAAACAACCAGCGGTGGGGGTGTGTGTGTGTGAACATTTTGTGTTATTCTATCTGTGCTTCACTTGAGTGGCTTGTTGGCTCAACTATTTTAAATAATAATGGGCAACCCTTTTATCCAGAGTCAGTAGTGATAGTCCTTTGGTAGCGTTTTAGTTGAGTCCTGGCTGGGAGGCTGAGGAAGGAAGTAGGGAGGGCAGTCTCTTCAGCTTCTGGGTCTAATTCAGATCTGTGGACATTCACAGTGTGTACATTGTAACTCTACTTTGTCACCCAACAGTGGAAAGGGGGAAAAAGTCTTTATGTTTGCGATTCTCATGGTCCTGTTTCTTTTTCATGAAGGAAATGTTAGAGTGTTTCATAAATGATCCTCAAATACAACTGTATCACGTTTTTAGCTTTAGTAGTTTAAAACTTCTAAAGCTATTTAGTCTGAGACCGTTAGTCATGTACCTGGGAGGCAAAGAAGGGTTGGATGCCATCGGGGGACGGGCAGCAGTTCTAAAACAGTCCTGCCGTCAGAGGTCTCCTTGAGCTTGAGCGTGCTCCTTGCTGGTCTCCATGCTCCTTGAGCGTGCGGTGGGCTCTGCTCTCAGTGAGCGTATAGTCCACTGGGCAGACCTGCTTGGGCCACTGTGGGCAGACAGGGGTCCTACTGCTGAACCACCATTTGCGAAACACTTAAAGAACGTATTAAAGGTCTAAGAATAATAGCGAGCCTTTATGGGGTACTTATGTGCCAGTATCTCATTTATTGCTCACACTCAGTTTGTGGGGTAGGCTCTTTTTTTCCTCCAGCTTTATATACAGTATATACGTTATTGTTAACTATAGTCACTGTGCTGTATGTTACATCCCCAGGACTTGCTTTGTAACTGTAAGTTTGTACCTTTTAGGGTAGGCTCTTCTCTTATTCCACTTTACAAATGAGGAGACTGAGGTTTAAATTGCTTGCTAAGTGATCGCCCCTAACCTGGTGCCTCCCCCGCTGACAGTGATACAGACTGCCCAGGTACCATAATTCTGAGCTGGCCACAGGAGTGTACAGACTTCCTGGGCCAGCGTACCTCCAGATAGACCTGGATCTCTCCAGTCAGCCGGCAGCACTCAGACCTTTGGGTTTCCTGGTTCTGGACAGGCTAGTTTGCAGTCTTTCCTTTAAAATTCTTCCCCATTTCTCCTCCCCCAGACTCATTCTCCCTTTGATCTGTCTGTGTCTGATCCCATTCCCTGCTGGGCAGTGAAACTTCTTCCCCTTTTCCCCTCGTGCTCCATCTTTTTGGCACACGGTCTTTCTTTCTCTTGTCTTTGACAGAAGGCTGTTGCTTGTGGGTGGTACTCTGGGATTCACATCAAGCCCCGCCGACACTAGAGCCCAGGCTCTCCATTGACTCTGTTGTGTGCCTCCCTGGTTTGTGTCTTAGTCCTAAAGTCACAGTGCTCCAGGAGTGGAGAGATAGGACACTGGTGGATAGCTGAGTTGAATACCTGATAATTGGGTGGGGGTGGATGGAAAGTCACTAGAAACTCTTGAGTTTAAAGTAGTTTGAGGCTGTAAGTGCTGGTGCAGTACCCTCTCTTTGGTAGACAGTTGTGCGAGATTACCCAGAGAAGGCTTTTGTCTGTTGGTGGAACAGTGGATGACTCTCCCAGGAGTGTGGGAACAACAGTCTAATGTTTACACTTATTCAGGCCAGGATGCGGGCTGAGCGATTAGTTTCCTGACATGAATTCTTTCCCTTCCAAGTATATTGTCTTTCTTCATTCTTTGGCCAAGGTGTTACTTGATGCCTTTTTAAAAAAATGTTTGGTAGATTTTTATTTTTTAGAACAGTTTTAGGTTTACAGAAAATTGAGCAGGTAGTACATAGGGTATACCCCTTTACAGTTTCTCCTGTTATTAACATCTTGTGTGATATGTTTGTTGCAGTTGGTGAAGCAATATTAATACGTTATTATTAACTAAAGTTCCTAGTTTACGTTAGGATTCACTCTTTGTGTTCTACAGGTCTGTGGGTTTTGAC
This sequence comes from Tapirus indicus, assembly GCA_031878705.1. Lineage (NCBI taxonomy): Eukaryota > Metazoa > Chordata > Mammalia > Perissodactyla > Tapiridae > Tapirus > Tapirus indicus. The sequence goes on from CM062932.1 coordinate 55,739,110, forward strand.
AAATTCATCATGTCATGTGTTCACCATTACAGTATCCTACAGAATCGTTCCACTGCCATAAAAATCCTCTGTGCTCCACCTATTTGTCCTCCCTTCTCCCCTCCAACACCTGGCAGCCACTGATCTTTTTATTCTCTCCATAGTTTTGCCTTTTCCAGAATGTCGTATAGTTGGAATCATATAATATGTAGCCTTTTCACACAGGCTTCTTTCATTAAATAATAATCATTTAAGTTTTTTCCATGTCTTTTTGTGGCTTGATAGCTCATTTCTCTTTATTGCTGAATAATATTCCATTGTATGGATGTACGACAGTCTGCTTGTCCATTCACCTTTTGTAGGACATCTTGGTTACTTCCAGTGTTTGGCAGTTATGAATAAAACCTTTTATGCTGCATTCCTTTTCAGATATCCTCGAGGTTTTCTTGCTCTATACTGAATGGTGGCCAGTCAAGTTTCTTTATCAGGAAATACTGGTCACTATTAAAAATGCTTCCTTGAGTTGGCCTGCCAGTTAAAACTATGTGTATTTATGTTTCTATTATTGGGTTTTTTTTTGGCTTTATTGAGGTTTAAGTGACAAATAAAAAACTGTACATTTTAAAGGTATATATTTGGGTGAGTTTTGACATATCTGTAGATCTGTGAAGCCATCACTGTAATTGATAATGAACATATCCATGACCTTAAAAGTTCTTTATGACCCATTGCAATTTCTCCCTCCTTGCTACCCCCAGGCTACCACTGATTTGCTTTCTGTTACCATAAATTAGTTTGTATTTCTTAGAATTTTACAGAAACAGAATCATATATACTCTTTTTTTTGCGTAGCCTCTGTGATTCAGCATAATTATTTTGGATTCATTCATGTGTGCTTGAATAGTTTATTACATGGTACTGCTAAAGAGTGTTTCGTTGGGTAGATATACCACAATTTGTTTATTTACATATATCATAGCAGAAAACATTGGAATTAAAAAAAAGGTAGTACTTTTTGATTTCGTAGTACCTTTCTAAGGTTTTGAATCTGTTTTATTGTTATTATCTGTTTTATTTAATTTATTTTAAAATTGAGAGTGATATTTGTAAACTGGAAAACAAAGGGATACTTTTCAGGCTGTCAGTAGAAAAAAAAAAAAAAAGAAAACAGTTACTGGGGCTGGCCCGGTGGTATAGTGGTTAAGTTTGCGTGCTCCGTTTTGGTGGCCCGGGATTTGCAGGTTTGGATCCCAGGTGCAGAGAGATCCACTGCCTGTCAGCCATGCTGTGGCAGTGTCCCATATAAAGTAGAGGAAGATGGACACGGATGTTAGCCCAGGGCCAGTCTTCCTCAGCAAAAAAAGAGGAGAATTGGCAACAGATGTTAGCTCAGGGCTAGTCTTCCTCACCAAAAAACAAAAGAGAGAGAAAGGAGAAAAAAAAAAAGAAAAACAATTACTAAAGTTATATTCTAGGCAGAAAACAAAACTAGATCTGTGAATCTTGGGACCAAGAGAGGGGAGGGATAAAGTGGATAAAATTGGGGAAGAGTTGAGCATGAAGTGTTACCACCCAAAAGGGGAGTTCGTCTGCCTGCCACAAGACATGCCAGTAGTCGAGAGGCGAGGTGGTAGCAAGAGGGAAGATGGCTGACTCATGTCTGAAAGAACCATCTTCCAGAACAAAGACTATGGGCCAGTTATATATGGGGCTGGTCTCCAGGTGGGGGAGGCAACTGGTCTCAGGGTGGGGCATCCATCTGACCTCCAGGTGGGGCAGACATCTGACCTCCAGGTGGGGGAGGCAACTGGTCTCAGTTCCTGACAGTCTTTTGTTCTATTGGATGTGCATCAGAGACTGGAGCAACGCCCTACACCCTGGGTCCTTGATGATGGCTGTCAGCATAGACTCTCTGCCTGGGGTCATCACATTCCTGAGGAACTCAAGAGAACAAAGTTATCAACTTATCGCAGCTGGGAGGGGCCGTAAAACAGAGCTTGTACGGGCTAGTTAATCTGAGGTCATTCAAAGGTACAATAGGGTTTCTTTTCTGCAGTATGGCTTCCCTTATGTCAACCTTGTCTTGAGCCAGTATCAGAAGGGAGCTTGTACCTAGGGGGAGGGAGAGCTTCCAGAGGCCTGACCGTGATCTCTCTGCCTCCAGAATCTCTTCAGAGGTGGCCTTTGAGCCGCCTCAGTGAGCTGTCCTTGAAGGAATTAACTGATGTTTACTCTTAAGTTAGTTTTATGATTAGTGTGAGTTTAGAGGCTGCCTGTTTTTTAAAAGATTCCTTCTGATGCCAGAAAGTTTTAAACGGGATACAGCCTTCTATTCTGTATCTAGACAAAAGGCTTTAAATAGTAGATAAAGCCTAGTAGATAAAACAGACTGGACACTCATGTGATTAGTTTATCAATAAGTGTGAATGACTCTCTGTGTTTCATGGAGAGAAGAAATTTATCACAAGACTTATTGTTTAGGGCATCTGCCTCCACAGCCTTACGGACATTCTAAGGACAGTAACTAGGACAAAGATGTGTAGTTGTCAGGTAAAAATGTTTGTTATAGAATTAACTCGTGTGTGTCAGCCAGGAAATATCAGAGCAACTTCTTGAACTTGAAGTGCTGCTAGTGAGACTGAATTTTAATGTTAGTTACTTTTAATTAAATTTAAATAGTGTGGCTAGTGGTTGCCAGTTTAGACTGCGTAGTTCTGGAGCCCATGTGTTCACTAAGTGGCATGGTGGGTGTTATCCTCACTATTCAGATTCATTCTCTCTCCCCTCCTCCCCACTTCTCTTTTGGGTTAAATGTACATGCTCAAGTTTGCGGATGTGAATTACCCATGTATTTGTTGGAACCCCCCCTAACAGTTCAGTTAAGTACAAACATATTAAGTGACAATCTACTGACTTGATAATCCTTTCTATTTTATTTGAAGTTTTTTGTCCTTCATTGTTTTGACTGATTGGCATTTAAACCAACTCTTGAATTTTCATGAGAAAATAGTTAAATGGAATCTGTTATAGTTAATCTCTTAGATCAGGAGTGGGCAAACTGGCCTGGTGCCTGTTTTTGTACACAAGCTAAAAATGGTTTTTACATTTTTTAATGGTTGGGAAAAAATTTAAAGAGTTATATTTCATGGCATGTGAAAGTATATGAAATTCAAATTTCAGTGTCCATAAATATAGTTTCATTGGAGCACAGATGTACTCATTTGTACACATATCATCTGTGGCTGCTCTCGTCCTGCAAAGGCAGAGTTGAGTATTTTCGACAGAGACCGTCTGGCCTATAAAGCTGAAAATATTTACTATCTGGCCCTTTGCTTAAAGAGAAGCTTGACTCACACTTCTTAGATTTTTAAAGGCCTTTGTGCAGAAATTGGAAACTTACTAGAACATTGGTTTGTATTTGGTAGAAAGTTTGATAGTACAGAATAATCAATCTGATTGAAGCTCCTTTGTTTAGATTTTGAATAATGCGTCTGTAGGCAAAGGAATTTGTGAATAAATGGATAAAATTTAAAACATTTGGAGCCACAGTTCCCAAACTGTGTTCTGAGGCACCCCAGAGCACCACAGTGCTGTAGGATATTTTTAATTTTTGAGGATACCCAGTGATACTCAACATTTCTTGGATACTGCACAAACTCCTGGTTCAAGGTAGTTCACCATTTCAAGATTAGATCGCACTGTGTTTCTTCTGATGATGTCATATCTTTGTGAAGCTGGGTGTGCTGTGGTTACTCACCTCAAAAGCAAGTACCACGGAAGCAGCATGGGCAACAGGAAGTGAGAGTAGTGGCGTCCGTGCCATCCCAAGGCTGGGTAGTGCCTGAGGGTGCACAGGTCCTCACAGATAATTCTGGTTATTTAAGAGTGAAACAAAGATACTTTTTCTTTCAACTTAAGTGTTGTATTTTTTTCAAATGGTTACTAAGTTATTAGGACACAAATGCACCATGAAAGAGTTATTGAGATACCAAGGGTGCTGTGAGCTGAAATTTGGAAACCTCTGACAGAGCACCATGTGACAGTGCTTAAGGACAAATGTACCCAGATAAGTCAGTCAGAAATGTCTTCACTGATTATCTTCAAGACAATAAACTGAACTGGAAGCACGAAGGCCACCCCTCCCTACTCCGGCCCCTCCAGCTTTGTCTGAGATGTCAATCTTGAAATCTTTCAGAAACATAATGTGGGCCTTAGTTTCTAATCTGAATTCAAATGCAGAAGATGCAGTTAATCAGGCAGACTAGATTATGCTTTGAATTTTATTTGAAAGCTCAATAACTCTATGTCAGTCTATTAAATTGTGTTAACGAATGTTTCCAGGTGGTCTTGCCTGGAAATTCTTGAAGAGGAATACAAGTACTGTAGGATACAATATTCTAGAAGCCCTTGCTAAATCAAGGCTTTAGCTGTTGCGTCCATGTTAGGTTCAGCAAGGAGAGAAGGAATGGTATATGTTTGTCTTTAACCAGAAACAACTTGGAACTATTCTGTTCGACATTATATCTAAAGCAAGATCTGAATGCTAGTAAACAAGCCAGTTTTTTAGTAGTTTTAGGTGATTACAGTAGTCTCCCCTTATTTGCGGTTTCACTTTTTGAAGTTTCAGTTACCCATAGTCAACTGTGGTCTGAAAATATTAAGTGAAAAATTCCAGAAATAATTTATAGGTTTTAAATTGCCTACCATTCTGAGTAGTGTAATGAAATCTGGAGCTGTCCTGCTTTGTCCTGGCGGGGGTGTGAATCATCCTCTTGTCCACCAGATCCACACTGTATGTGGTACCCGCCTGTAAGTCACTTAGTAGCCTTGGTTATCAGATTGTCGCTGTATGACAGTGCTTGTGTTCAAGTACCCCTTATTTTGCTTAATAATGGCCCCAAAGCGCGAGAGTAATGATGCTGGCAATTCGGATATGCCAAAGAGAAGCCATAATGTGCTTCTTTAAGTGAAAAGGTGAAAGTTCTTGACTTAATAAGGAAAGAAAAATGATCGTATGCTGAGGTTGTTAAGATCTACGGTAACTATTTTATTATTAGTTATTGTTGTTAATCTCTTACTGTGACTAATTTATAAATTAACTTTATTATAGGTATGACTGTATAGGAAAAAACATAGTGTATATTGGGTTAGGTATTATCCGAGGTTTCAGGCATCCACTGGGGGTTTTGGAATGTATCCCCCTCAGATAAGGGGGGACTACTGTATTTTTCTTGTAAGCATAATTCTTTGTTTTCCAGCTTGTTTTGTCCTTTTGGCAATGGTTCAAATACTATGAAGCCATGGTACTCTTTCCTGAATGTTGTGAAATACTGATAGTCATTTCTCTCCTGTGAACCGGGAACAGTTTGTAAGCAGGACACCTGACTATCAGGTGTGCAGTATAAAGCCACAACCACAAGTTCACTGTCCTCTTTGGGGAGAGTGCAGGACAGGAGGGCACTGTCACATTATGCTCTAGGGGGATGTCCCAGTTCTTAGCTAATATTTGCCTGCTGCTCCTTTGTATCCACTCCTTTCTTCCTTTGCTTACTCATTTTTTTTTGGTCATGTACTGGCACTTGTTTCTAGGACCCACAGGGTTATGAAAATTTGTGGTAGAAAATCTTAAAATGGAGAGAACTCTATCTAGTACCAGTTTGTGTTGCTCTTTAGGAAGAGATCATGGTCAGTAATTTGGGTTCAGAGTATTTCCATCCACTTGTTCAGATTTGCAAGAACCGTGCCTTTTGGAATAGAGTCAAGTACAGTTTGAGTATCACTAACCTGAATTATTTTAAGAGGTCAGAAAAAACCCTACTATGTGGGGGTTATTTTTGACACTTAAAAAATATCATAGTATGGATAAATCAGACTTTTTGCATGTAAATTCTTTTAATTATGTGGGTAATTTTTACCAGGTCCTTTAGAATTGGGTCACTGTTGCCTGCTAATAGTCATCTGAAGGTCAGTTCAAGGGCAGGTAGTAAAGGTGGAGTCCAGTGCGGGCTGGAGAGCGGAGTACACAGATTGTCACTGGATGTAGTGATCTTTCCTTGATGCAGGTCCAACATCCCAGTTGGCACAAATGCCCTGAGTCCATGTGCTGTTTCCTAAGAGAAAATACGTGGATTCTAGAAGAAATTCTGAAGTTTCTTCTATCCTTTAACAAACATATTTCATGTTTAGAACTCTTGGAACAAAGGCGTGGATATATGAATGAAAGAAACTATGATACATTGATGCAGAATTCCTCACATTTCTTACCCGATGTTTGCCCATTCCCTCTCTGTTGTGTGGAGTAAGATATATTGAAATGACTCCTTTATCAAAAGTAAATATAGCTGGTTTATATCTTTGTGTCTTAACTGTGAGAGTGGGTGTTGGGAGAGAGGGATGGTAAAAGGAATGTGTTCCTGGTAAAAAATGTCTAAAATATTTGGAATTGCAAATGTTTTGGTGCATGGTGAAGAGCAACACATTTACCATCTGTTCTTTCAACTATAATTGTGCCTTCCACAATATTCATCATAATCCTACTTTAATGAGAAGGTCCTAGAAAAGAAGTGAACTTCTTTGATTGGGCAACTTTGGCATCTGTTGTCATTCTCTCAGATGCCCTTTTCTTAGGCCTTACAGCACTGTGGGTTGAACTCACGTCTTTTCCTGACTAAATATTACCTCTGGAAAAAGTGTATTATCAGAACCATGAAATTTGAGGTTTTCTAAGATGACATTTGTAATTTAAACTTCAAATGTGTTTGGTCTTAGATGGAAATGGCTTGGGGTAATCAAATTTTTACATATTTCTTTTGTTTTAGTATAATCATTATATTTTCTCATTTGATCTTACCAGTGGATATCCCAGTCTGTTGTTGTGACTGGATATTTTGGTCTGACTGAAGACTGGTAACTGAGGGAAATGACTTTGGTTTGGGTGTAGCACTTACCCAGTACAGCTGTGCATGCTATTCTGCTGCTGTTAGTTTGCGCACAGTCTTGCACTGGTTTGGAAACAGCTAATGTGATTGGGTGGTCAGTAAGTATTTGGATGAATGAAGTGCATCATAACTGACTGGATTATAACTTTTCTTTAAAAGGGCTCAAATTTTCACAAATTTTAGTTTTTATAAAGACCTTATTAAGTATGAACACATTTATTCACAAATAGCATGTACTTTGGAACCTTGGTTTACTAATGGACTAAACAGAAGTAAATTTCTCTTAGTAGTAGTAGAGGAGGAGCGCAAGAGCCCGCAAAGGATGGAATTGTGATCAAGGCAGTGTCAGGGCCCCCAGGTTCCCCGGTGGTTGTCACTTGTAATGTCTAGAGTTAGCTTCGATGTTTATGTGCTTCTGAGTTTCAGCAGCAGACCTGGTGCTCGAGGCTGTTCTCGGAGCGGCCTCCCGTGCTCGAGCCAGCTGCTGAGGAAACTGGCCTTTGTAAACGGGTCTGGAGGACTTGTCTGCAGTTGTCCCTGCTTTGCTCCCTTGTGGTCTTGCTCAGTTTCCTCCCACCAGGAGTGTCCCTTCTCCCTGGGTTACTTCTCTGAAGCTGCGCACCTTAGGGGCCCCATGCGGACGTACTTCCTCAGTGGAGACTTCTGTAACCACCTCAGCCTGAGGTGATTTCCCCTGAATATCTTAAGCAATTTTATTGTGAATGTAGTTCATTTGCTGTTTATCACGTCCTCCCTCAGTCTTCTTTTCTGTTGTTGTGTATAGTTACATGTTTTTGTGTCTCCCCTCTCTCAATAAGCCCCATTCCTTGTCTTCCACTTTTGTATTCTCTAGAATCTTAGCAGTGTCTGTATTCGTGGGCCCACTGTACATATCTTTTATTTTGGTAGTCAATGAATTATAGAATTATAACTCTGAGAGACTTTGGCCAATTTGCCACATTTTCTTGATATGTTGTATATTTGTTTCTTCGAGCACTGGCAACTTCTAAGAGAGACTTAAGACATAGTTAGTTTTTTCACTTACTGATTCTTTCCAGGGTAAAACCAGATCTGTTTATAAGCGAGTTTGATGGTCATGTCTAGTGCCATAGACTATCCAAGTTGTTATACGGAAAGCAACTGGCTCAGTTTGTTGGCTAAATTGGGTATGAACATAGTTCAATTTAAAGGTAGCTTCTTTAAATAGAATTTCATTTAAATGGGTTTTCCTGGCAGAATGCAGTGTTAAGCTCATTAATTCACAAGTTGAAATGTCTTCACTAAAATATGGTTTTCTTTAGCATAGTACAAGCTTTTAATATGTCAAAATTGCATTCAAAGGTTGGTTAAAAACTGAAAGTACCGTTGCCAAGCTCCCAAATTGCAGGCTCTGAAATCCCTTTTGGAAGAGGAAGAGTGGGTGTAAGAAGGTAGGAGGAAGCTAAGTTACCCAGAAGGCAGCTTTCTTCTCAAAGGCAAATGGATAGGGCTCTCATTTTGTTTTTATGATTGAAACAATTGCTATGTTAAACAAAAAGAGTGAGCAAATGATTATGATTGTTACTTCTTTTACAAAAGTAATTTTTCCTTTTAAGAGGAGACATCAAAGAACTTTTCTCTCTTACTGAAGAAATTACTTCTGGAAGAGTTAATTTTGTTCAGCCTTTCTTGATTTTTGATAAATGTTGAATTTGATAAATGTTGAATGTGATTAGGAAATGACTTGATAACATTGCAGATAGTTTGCCAAAAAATAAGACATTTGGAAATTGCTGCTGCTCTTCTGACACAGTGATTTGAACCTGTTGAGAGTTGAAACATGGGGTTCTTCCTCAGTTCTCTTGTAGAGATTTCTTAGTGCAGAGATAAAAATTGAAGGCTTTCTAATGTGGGCTCTTTGGCCCAAACAGGGTTTTAAAAATAGAGAAGCTTCACATAAAAATCCAGATTGCTGGCTTCTCTTGAAAAACCATATACTCGAACTCTCTGGGCCTGCATCTCCTGGAGCTGGGCGGGAGCCCCTGTGAGAAGACGCGGGTCCCCGTTGAACTGCACTCTTGGCCCAAGCTTTGGGCAAACCTAAAATTTGTATAAATTTTCATGTATAAAATGTGACAATGTCATATTTAATCAGTTATGTGCAGAAGTACTATGTGTGAACTTTTCTCCCCAGAATTACCTTTTCCTATTATTTTCCCCAGCTTCTTATTTTGAGAAATTTCCATTTTTAAAAAAGTTGATAAAGTATAGTGAACACAACTGTATACATTTCACCTAGATAAATTAACACATTTGCTTTCTCTCTCTCTTTCACATACACACACACCATTTTTTTTGCAGAACCATTTGAAAATAAGCTGCGTATATCATAACACTTTTGCCCTAAATACTAAAGTATGTATTGCTAAGCATAAATATTCTCCTGCGAAACTGTCATCATCACACCCAAGAAATTTAACACTGATAGAATATTATTATTTAATATGTAATGCATGGTCACATTTCCTTAAATATTCTTTATAGCTATTTTTATTCTAATCCAAGAGCCAATGCAGCATTACATTTGGTAGTCCTGTCTCTTTAGTTGCCTTTATTCTAGATAATTCCCTACTCTTTTGGTTCATCTTTCAAGACACTTACATTTTTTTTCTTTTTTAAGAGTCCAGGCTGGTTGTTTTGTAGAATTTTCCACAATTTGGATTTGTCTGATTGTTTCCTCATGATTAGCTTCAGGTTCACCATTTGTGTTATGAGGACTACATAGGTTGTGTATGCTTCCATTGTATCACGTCAGATTGTCAGATTGTCCCATTATCGGTCCTAAGTTCAATCGTTTGATTAATTGTTTGATATCTACTAGATCTTTCCATTATAAAGGTACCTTTGTAACTAATAATCTGCAGGATGATATTTAAGCCTATGATAGCTCTTCCAGCAACTACCTTTCAATAGCATCCATTGATGATCCTTGCCTGAATCAGTTATTGTAAATTCATGGTTGCAGAATGGTGATTTTCTAATTCTGTCATTCCTTCTTGTGGTTATTAGGTGACGTTTTTCTGTAAAATTTCCTCCCCTGCCCATTTCTCTTGAGTATCACTATATGGTTTAAATGCTTTAACATCTTTTTTCTTTCTGGTGCTCAAATTATCCCAGAATTGGCAAGTGGAACCCCTTCTTATGTTCTTTTGACATGTCCCCATCAGTCATTGAGTACTTTCTCGATTTCTGGTAAGAATGCTTCAGACTCACCTTGACCTTTCGTTGCTCCAGACTTGTAATTAGCCATTTCTCCAAGGAGCATGGATTCCTTTTTAGTAGGGAATAGTATTTAGAAACCAAGATCTGGATGCCAAGTTTGCTCATTGCTACTGAGCTGTCATTGCTTCTAGGCCCTTCCTATGGATAGAGCTAGCACATATATCAAAGTTTTTAATAAAATTGGAATGCTTCTATTTTTCAGAGGCTGTAGACACTTTATAGGTTGTAGTGCATGCTGAAAAACTAGGTGGTACCTGTAAGCAATTTCAGAGACTAGAGTTATGTCAACTTTTTGCAGTCTTCCTTTTCCGTAACCCTCCAGAAAGTTAGAGTTTTCTGTGCTAACAGTGTACAGAATTCATTAGCCATACATATCTCTGAAAGACGGGCCAAGGTAAGTGAGCACAGAAACAAAAAGCTGGATTCATTGGTTTATTTAGTAAGCTTTTATTCCGTAATTCAAAAAACATTTATTGAACAGGAACTTTGTTTTAGCCGTTGAGTAAGGTCCATATTCTCCTGTGGATACAGAGAAATAGGACTTGGTCTCTGCCCTGTGACTGAGTGATGCCTCTGGTGGCAGAGTGACAGAGGCAGAAAAGAATGTGGAGGGAGGGGGCTGCCTGGTGGCACAGCGGTTTAGTCTGCGCTTGGCAGCCCGGGGTTCGCAGGTTCGGATCCTGGTCGCCCGCCGATGCACTGCCTGTCAGCCACGCTGTGGCGGCATCCCATATAAAACAGAGGAAAGACGGGCACAGATATTAGCCCAGGGCCAGTCTTCCTCAGCAAAAAGAGGAGGATTGGCAACGGATGTTAGCTCAGGGCTGGTCTTCCTCACAAAAAAAAAATTAAAAAAAAACAAAAAAGAATGTGGAGGGAGAAAGGTAGATGCTTCCTCACCACTTTTTACACCAACAGAGCTTTGGAGAGGAACATATTGATTCCTTGGGTTAGTCGCTTGTTAGCCTGGATACCTTAAATGCCCTGTGGTTGGGGCATACCCAGGTAACAGTGAATGTCTGTGCAAATATGAGTCTACATGGGTGGATAACTTTACAGGGAATGGAAAGTTTTTACTATGTTTTAAATTCAAGGCTAGGCTGTGTGGGTAATGCCTTATGCTGACAACTCTATTTCAAGAATTTAAAGAATGTTGTGAGTATTTTGAAAATGATCTAGTAGGTACTTAAATAGGAGAGACCCTAGCCTAGATTGTTTCTTGGTAAGTGCTTACTCTATCTTTTATGTAACCTAAAAAGAATTGTTTTGTTTGAAGCCCTTGTATTCTCAATTTCTTGGCACTTCATGGTGCTGAAATGTACAAAAGCCAGTTTTTTTTTTTAATGTAGTACAATTTAAGTCAGTTTACATGATTTTCAGTGTCGGTGTGTAGAACAAATGATAGCAATTTTTTTTCTAGAATTGTTCATGTGTGCAGTATTTATTTATTTATTTATTTATTTTTGTGAGGAAGACCAGCCCTGAGCTAACATCCATTGCTAATCTTCCTCTTTTTGCTGAGGAAGACTGGCCCTGGGCTAACATCTGTGCCCATCTTCCTCTACTTTATATGGGACGCCGCCACAGCATGGCTGACAAGTGGTGCGTCGGCGGGCGCCCGGGATCCAAACCGGTGAACCCTGGGCTGCCAAGCACGAACTAAACTGCCGCGCCACTGGGTTGGCCCCATGTGTGCAGTATTTAATGCTAACAAATTTTGGAGCCTCAGTGAGACTTATCTGTGGTGTGATCTGAGCAGTTGAATAAACTTCTTAAGTGTTGTTTATTATAAAATGCATTAAGAGACAAATATTATGTGGTTTAGCAAGATTATAGCAGTCACAGGATTCAGAATATATTTGAGGGGAGTAGATAAACGTGAAGAATTTATTTTCAACTCCCAAAGTAACAACACTCAAGGGGCCTGCTCGGTGGTGTAGTGGTTAAGTTTGTGTGCTCTGCTTTGGTGGCCCAGGGTTTGCGGGTTCGGATCCCGGGCGTGGACCTACAGGCGGCTCATCAAGCTTTGCTGTGGAGGCATCCCACATACAAAGTGGAGGAGGATTGTCATGGGTGTTAGCTCAGGGACAGTCTTCCTCACTAAAAAACAAAACAAAAAAACATTTAAAAAGCAAATATAATTGTTCTGCATATGGGTCTTGCCTCCCTTCCAGACCATCCTGTGCATGACTCTCATGTGAATTTTCTGAAAATGTGACTCTAGTCACAGGGTGGAGTTCCCTGCTTCTCTGTCCCCCTGATGAGTAGGTCAGCTCCAGGAGGGCAGGGCCTTCTGTTGGTCTTGGTCCCCTGCACCCTTGGGGCCTGGCCACGTGGTTGGTCCTCAGTAGGGACGTGACTTGTCACAGTGTCACTGCAGGCTTCCATTTCTCTCCCCTACAAGCTGCGGGTCCCTGCTCTCACCCCCATCTTTCCTCACAGTCACACTCCTGGGTTCTTTTTCCCGAAAGTGCTTTTCTCTCGTCACTGACTATAAACGGACTTTCCCACGCGTTGAGGCCTAGCATAAGTGCCTCCTTTCCCATGAAGCCTTCCCAAACCGCTGTCCCTCTGAGCTGAATGTGTTCTCTTTCTCCTTAAGCCTTTATAGCACTTGCATATTCTTAGGACACTCCGGTGTATTTCCCTGACTCTCTTCTCTGAACTGTCTGATTCATCTTACCCTCCCTCCCTCCCATATCGCCTAGATATGTAGATAGCAGGAGCACAGCATAAATTTTTCAGATTGGTGTAACTTTATAATGTTATAGAGAGGAAAATGAGATACATATCAGAGAACTGAGAATTACTTGGACTAGTAGTGAAGATGCTGGGTGGAGGAATTAATATGTTCCTCTGGTGCTTTTTGGGGTCTCCCATGGCAGCTCTTGTGGTCTGACTATTACTTATATTCAGATGGTCAAACCTGTTCCAGGGGAACATCAGGCAACTTCTCCATGAAAGGCAAAGTGTTTGCTGTGGTGGTGTTCCAGAACTGCTCGCATCCCATTGGAGGTGAAATCAGAGCAGTCTGTGCCATTTCCCCATTTTCATTAATCTTTTTAACACCATAAATTTCTTCCTTAAATCCATGCTTGGTTGTGATTAATTTAAGAGGGGGGAGTCAGAGTTCTCCTCCCCTTAGGAGTGGCCTTTGTCAATCCAGCGTGAGCATTGTTTTGTAGTGCCGCTCCTTATAGCAGGAGCAGAAGTCTGAGGCACGCCCTGGTTTCCTTCTTCAGGTTCCTTCTTATAGCCCAGACACTTGTCATCCCGTGTCCTGGGGATTCCTGTTCATGCACACCTGTGAGCCATTGGATGGCTTAGGTTTTAGTGCGAATTTAGCAGTTAGTTCAGTAATCTTCACAGATTGCTACAGAGTAAACTAAATCTGGTGCCCAAATGCATTTTCTAAAAGTTTGATGAATTATATAGCAAGTCTTTTTCTTTCTTTTTTTAATTGTTTTTTATTTTGAGATAATTATAGATTCACAATATATTAATATATTATTCACAAGGGCTAATACGGAGAGATCCCATGTGCTCTTTACCTATTTTCCCCCCTTAGGTAACTTCTTGGGAAACTGTAGCACCTCATCATAACCGGGATATTGCTGTCGATGCCGTCAAGATGTCGATGCCCAAGTGTCCCTCTTTTTGCCCTATTATAGCCACAGCTACTTCCCTCCTGCCCCTTCCACTTCCTTAACCCCTGGCAACCACTAATCTGTTCTCTATCTCTATAATTTTGTCATTTCAAGAATGTTACAAAAATGTTTAAGTCTGTGATCCATTTTGAGTTAATTTTTCACTTTTTTTTTTTTTTGGTGAGGAAGATTGGCCCTGAGCTAACATCTGTGCCAGTCTTCCTCTATTTTGTATGTGGGACACTGCCACAGCATCTCTTGATGAGTGGTGTGTAGGTCTGCACCCCGGATCCAAACCTGCGAACCCCAGGCCGCCAAAGTGAAGCATGCAAACTTAGGTACTATGCAACTGGGCTGGCCCCCCTTTTGAGTTAATTTTTATATGAGGTGTAGGGTTGTGGTTGAGGTCCATTTTTTTTACCCATGGATGAGCAATTTCTCCAGTAATATTTGTTGAAAAGGCTTTTCTTCCTCCATTGAATTGCTTTTGCGTCTTTGTCAAAAACCAGTTGTGCATATTTGTGTGAGTCAATTTATGGCTCTCTACTCTGTCATTTGATCTATGTGTCTGTCCATCTACCACACAGTCTTAATTGAGGTAGCTATATAGTAAGCCTTAATATTGGGTAGAGTGGTTCCTCCCAATTTAGTCCTTTTTCAAAATTGTGTTAGCTATTTTAGTTCTTTTGTCTTTCTATATAAATTTTAAAATAATCTTACTTTTGGATACAAAAAAATCTTGCTGGGATTTTGATAGGAATTATGTTAAACCTCTATATCCATAGAGGGAGAATTGACATTTTTACTATGTTGAGTCTTCCAATCCATCAACATCGAATTTCTTTTTTCAGTGAAAGCTTAAGATGTAAAGACAAAGATAGCTATGATGTAACGTGTGGACATGTGTTAAGAGATGGTTTTATTCCAGGGAGATTATCAATGACAAACTGTCAGGTTGCATCTTTGTTCAATTCCTCTCTTTAAAAATTTATTCATAGGCCTATGAAAGGAGGTTCCCTACATGTCCTTTGATTCCGATGTTTGTGGACAGTGACACTGTGAATGAATTCAAGAGTGAAGATGGGGCTATTCACATCATAGAAAGGCGCTGCAAACTGGATATAGATGCACCTAGACTGTTGAAAAAGGTAACTGAAAAGGGCATCTTAGAGGCAGTCCCCCAAAACCAAAATGAATTGGTGCTTGCAGCTTCTATTGCAGTTGGGTGTTATTAATAAACACTTTTTCTCTTTATTTCTTTTTTAAAGATTGCAGGAGTTGATTATGTTTATTTTGTCCAGAAAAACTCACTGAATTCTCGGGAACGTACTTTGCACATTGAGGCCCATAATGAAACATTTTCTAACCGAGTCATCATTAATGAGTACTGCTGCTACAGCGTGAGTAATCTGGCATTCGGTGAGAGATGTGAGAACGTGCAGACACGGGGCTTTGAGGAATTGTTTGGCCATCTATTTAAACAGTGTATTTCTTTGTCCTAGAAGGCAGTTCTTCATCAAATATCATCACGTGTCTGATTAGTGGGATCAGCAGGGTAGTAGGTGTGGTTTACTGGTGTGGGTTGCATTGGTGTAGCAGTTAGAGTAGCCAAGTGATGCCTTGATTTGTTTTTTCATCTTACTTTAATATACCACTTGTGTTCTGGCCCCACTCTAACACTTTAGAGAGATACATTGAAGGACCCAAGATATTGTGCACCTCTAAGATGAGAGCCAAGCACATCTATCTGCCCCACCATCTTCACTGCTTACCACCCTCTTTCAAGACTTCTCTTCCCAGATTATTAGAATAACCTAATAGACTCTCTGCTTCTGCCTTTACCCTCCTACAGTATATCCTCAACACTGAATCCAAAGTGATCCATTTAAATATGTCAGATCATGTCATACTTTTTCTGGGCTCAAAACCTTGCAGTGTCTCTGCATTTCACTCAGAGGAAAAGCCCAGAAGCCTTACAATGGCCTACAAGCCCCTGCGTTTTCTCTTAATCACACCTCAGCTGTCTTGCTTCCTTGTGCACAAGCCTGCCCACCTTCTTTCTGTTCCCTCATCACGTAGGCATGCTTCCCCTAAGGACCTTTGCTTCAGGGGCTCCCTCTGCCGGGATTGCTTTGTCCCCAGATCTCGACTTGACTCCTGCCCTCACCTCCTGTCTTTGCTCAGCTCTCCCCTTCTCCATGAAGCCAGCCCTGAACACCCCGTTTAATTCTGCATCCTGCCCCCCAATCCTTTTAAACCTGCTTCAACTTTTCTTTTTTCCATTGCACTTATCTTCTGATAATGATATAATTTCTTACTTATTATGCTTCCGGTTAATTGTCTGTCTCTTCCTGCTAGACTGTAAGCTTCTCAAGACAGGGATCTTTGTTTTGTTCATGGTGGAGAACACCACTCGATAAATATGGTGAATGAGTGAATGAACCAAGAATGAATATGAAGCTCTCCTTTTGTTTTTTGGTGAGGAAGACCAGCCCTGAGCTAACATCCGTTGCTAATCCTCCTCTTTTTGCTGAGGAAGACTGGCCCTGGGCTAACATCTGTGCCCATCTTCCTCTACTTTTATATGGGACGCCGCCACGGCATGGCTGACAAGCAGTGCGTCAGCGGGCGCCTGGGATCCGAACCCGTGAACCCCGGGCTGCCAAGCGTGAACCAAACAGCTGCACAACTGGGCGGCCCCTGAAGCTCTCCTTTTAATAGTCATTTTTGGAATATTTTAGAATATTACTTGGGCCGTCATCATTTGAACCTCTCTGTATAATTTTTCCACCTGTTGTTTCCATGGTAATAACATTATTAGTAAAATAAGTGTGTTTTCTGGTTACTAGTTGATTGAAGAGCAGACAAATGATATTCTCCAGTGTCAGTATAGTTAAAGGGGATACCTTCTTATTTATCTGCAGGTTCACCCTGAAAATGAAGATTGGACCTGTTTTGAACAGTCTGCAAGTTTAGATATTAAATCTTTCTTTGGTTTTGAAAGTACAGTGGAAAAAATTGCAATGAAGCAATATACCAGCAACATTAAAAAAGTGAGTCTATCTTGGAATTTTAGGAAAAGGGTGGACAGGAATCTCAAATGATCTGAGCTGGCAGTCTTTTGGGAAGGCTGAGAATGAGTTAGTCAGGGATCCCAGTCCTTTTTTGAAGAGGAAATGCCTTGACTTTTACCCGTGCCTTATGTCCCAGGGAGTGGAAGAGACAGTTGGGGATTCAGATAGTGCTGGTTGGCAGTAGGGGTAAGGAGGGGTGTGTAGCCACTGGCTGTGGCATGCTCTGCTTAGAATAGCTGGGAAAGGTGAAAGGTGTGGGGAGGCACAAGCAGCTAGCTTACAGCACCCCACGTGCCACCTTAGGGTCTGCTGGTGGGAGGTCTGCTGTACTGAAGAGATACTGACCAGGTGGTCTCTCAGGGGTCCCCAGCCCTTGAATGTTAGGTTCACCGTCCGTGGAAGAACTTTCCTTCTCATTTTTATGCTGCTGCTCATTATTGTTGTGGAATTTGGGTTTTGAAATGTATCAGCATGGGATTATGGAGTGCTTTTTTTTGAAGGTTTGTTTTAAATGGTATTTGAAAGAATTTGAATTGAGACACAAAGCCCATACTGAGTACAAGTGTGGTAAATCAGTGCTTTTAATTAATCATGTGAAAAATTCCCTCTCTTTAGATATATTTCCTAGACCTCTGGAGAAGAGGAAGTAAAATAATTATGAAAAATGAAAACAAAGGCTTTTGGCTTTTCTTTTTCCTATTTATTCCATAGTGATTCAATTTTTATTAGTGTTTTAAAAACCTGTGAGGGACAAATAGTTGAATGTCGAATATATGCTGACCCTAAAACTTGTTTTGTTTTCAAGGGAAAGGAGATAATTGAATACTATCTTCGCCAGTTAGAAGAAGAAGGCATAACATTTGTGCCCCGTTGGACTCCACCTTCCACTGCGCCCTCTTCAGAGACATCCACGTCGGGCAAGAAACAAGCAGCAGCGTTGGCTGTGGTCACCCCAGACCCTGCTCTGAAGGAGGGGCTGAGCAGTGAGGCCCCCGGTCCCCCGAGTGGGGCCGCCGAGCCCGCGGTGGGAAGCCCTGACGGTGGGTCTGAGAGAGGCCTCGCGCTACCAGCAGGACCGGTGAATCGCGGGGGGTCATTGCCTCTGCTCCCTCTCTTCCTCTTGTTTCCTCAGGACAATGCGATGTGGCAGAGAGAAGACGGGTCTCGTTGCTGTCCCTTTTCCTCCAGCTTATGTAGCACATTCATTTTATTTTTTTTCTTAGAATGAAGAAACTGAGATTTTTGTGTGTGTGTGAGAGGAAGACCGGCCCTGAGCTAACATCCGTTGCCAATCCTCCTCTTTTTGCTGAGGAAGACTGGCCCTGGGCTAACATCTGTGCCCGTCGTCTTCTACTTTATATGGGGCGCTGCCACGGCATGGCTGACAAGCGGTGTGTCGGCGGGCGACCGGGATCCGAACCAGCGAACCCCGGGCTGCCAAGCGCGAACTAAACCGCTGCGCCACTGGGTGGCCCCTGAGAATTTTTTTTTTAATGGGCAGGAAGTGTTATATCAAGTTATTTTATTAAGATCAGGAAATATTTTTCATTTATTTTAGTTGAAGGTATCTTTAGTGAATGTAAGGTAGCAGCCAATACTTTTAACACAATTATATCATCATCAAACGCTTATTATGCTTACTCTTCTCATTTTATACATGAGTTATCATGAGAAATTGAGTAATTTGCATACAGTCACATAGCTGGTAGGTGGTAGGGCTGGGATCAAGCCCAGGCAGCTGGCTCCTGTGTCTGCTTTTAGCCACTATGCTCTGCTGCCTTTCATGTGTGTTACACACACACACACACCTTTGTTATTTTTAAGTATTGCCCACTGTAAAAAGTTCAGAAAACATAGAAAAATAAGAAAACACAGAAAATTCTACCACTCAGAAGTTTTGTTAAACTAATGGTATTTATCTTTCCATACATTCTTCTCTGCAGCTAAACTCTGCCATTTGTTAGCTTTCAACAGGTGGCAGATGGCAGATATTTTAATTGGATTAGGAATGTGTTTTATTTTTCACTTTGTGAATTTTTCTTTACTTACTTTGTTATTTCATTCTTCAGTTTATGTTACCTTCTCATGAAAAAGATTTCTGGTATTCTTGAACACAGTAGATCTATTCATAATAGGTTTAGATCCATTTGTTTGTTTCATTTCATGGTTTTATATCATGTAGGGACTCTTCATATAACTTTGAATTAAAAGTCATTAAATACCTGTTGTAGCCATTGTTCTGTTGTGACTGGTGTTGAAATTTTGCAGATAGAGGTGACCTGATGGGAATCAGGGAGAGATCATTGAATCAGCACGTTTACCCGTGGCTTGGTCAGTGCTTTGATTTTAGAAACTGTCATTGAGGTTCTCTAGGGTGGCTTGTTTAAGTCTGCTGTCCCTGCAGTTTCATTCAGCCCTGAGACTCTAGGGCCACACATGAACTTCACTGAGCAGGACTTCGGAATACTTCGAGTTCCAGTGTTCTTTGTTGTAAATGATTTCCTGTAACTTGTATTCCAGACAAGCTAGATGCAGACTACATCAAGAGATACTTGGGGGACTTGACTCCGCTACAGGAGAGCTGCCTGATCCGGCTCCGCCAGTGGCTCCAGGAAACCCACAAAGGGAAGGTGAGAATTGGCAGCCCGCGTGCATGGGTGCTGTCTGGGAAGCCCTGGACCCCTGACCCCGTTCATGGTTGCTGAGAGCCAGTGTTCCCAGTCGCCGTAGCTGGGAGTGTAAAGTCCCTGACTCTGCATCTGTGTGTGGCATCCAAGTCCTTCGTGGCCCTTCTGTGTATAGTTAGCTGTATTTTTCTGGGTTTTACAGAGAATGGTCTCATTTAAAAACCATTACGTGTCAACTTACAAAGCGACGTTATGTTCCAAATATTCATACATTTTAATTTTCAGAGGATTTGGAAAAAGTTCATAGATCATTTAGAGATTAGAGATGTTTGAGCTTTGATTCTGAGGTTTTCGGTAAAATTTTAGCCTCATAAGTACTTAGATTTTTATAATAAGCCTCATCCTAATGGGGGACTCAGAGGCAGATATCTGTGTCTGGCTCGTTACTGGCATTACTTAGTAAAGGGAAGCTAGGCGTATCCCGTGGGCCTACCCTCATCCTGTCAGTCTTGGGTACTAGAGCCCAAATGTCCGAGGACTGTTTAGTATCAATTATTGGGAAAATAACCACCGTAATAATAGCTATCATTTGTTGTGCATTTACCATGTACTGGACATTGCTTTTTAATAAATCCTCCCAACAGCCCTATGAGGTGGGTGCCATGTTTATCACCACTGTTGTACACACGAGGAGACTGAGGCACAGAGAAGTTGAGGAACATGCCCGAGGACTTACAGCTAGTGAGTGTGGGGCCATTTGGTTCTAGAACCCGCATTCTTAACCACTTCCAAATCACAGTGGTCCTTTCTGAGTGAGGATGGTGCCTGCTCAGTGCTTTGAGTCCCCAGGAGTGGGGTAGTGAGTCGGTTCCAGCTCCCACTCCTCGCCTCCTGTGGGGCAGCGGCGTGCGTTACTGAGCGTGTGGCCATGGAGGAAGACAGCTGGTCCAGATGAGACTCAGACGCGGTCTTGCCTTGTTTTCCTCAGGGAAGCCGACCTGCTGATTCCCAATAGTGGGATCCAGTGACGGGTCCTGAGTGTTAGCAGTATCACTACTACGACCAAACCCACAGCACTCTTGAATTCTCTTTATTTAAGTTTAATATGTATACAGGAAAGTGTACATCATAAAAATTCATAGATCAGCTCGGTGAATTGAAGCATTTGACATTTGAGAAATTATGCCTTCACTCTACTTTACTGAAACTAAAATGGAATGCCCTAAAAGATTATTTAGACTACTGCTGATTTTCTAAAGCCTTAAGGAAGGTTTTTCTGGTAATGGCTAATTTTAAATAGTCTAATAATGCAGCTCACTCTTGATAAGAAGTGTAAGTTTTAGTCTTATTCCTTTAGTAACTTGGTTTTTTCCCTCAGCTTTTAACATTGCTTAGAAACGTCTCTTTCTCTTAATAGATCCCAAAAGATGAGCATATTCTTCGGTTCTTACGTGCCCGGGACTTCAATATTGACAAAGCCAGAGAGATCATGTGTCAGTCTTTGACTTGGCGAAAGCAGCACCAGGTAGACTACATTCTTGATACCTGGAACCCTCCCCAGGTCCTTCAGGACTACTACGCAGGCGGCTGGCACCATCATGACAAAGGTAACGTGTGAACATGGCATTTAAGATACGCGTAGAGACCTCCTTCTGCAGAATTAGGTGGGCCCCGTGACCTCATTGTCCTTCCCACGTCCCAGCTTGAACAAGTTGACGGTGCGTTTCGTCTCGTCACACCCTACGACACTCCTCACCCACCCGGGAGATGCCCTGCAGAGTGGTGGAGGAAGGACCTGAGACTCTGCTGGCTTCTTCCTCACAGCTCACACTGCCCTTGGGCAGGTTACTTCACTTATTTCTTAGTTAAATGGAGTTTGTTTTGACTTATTTTAAAAAAGAAAGTTTGATAGCAGAGTTTTTTCAGTAGCACTGTGCTGATAAAGGGACTTTTCAATGACTTAAAACCCGACAAGATCTGTAGAAAAGTATAGCCAGGTTTTCTACATCAGAACAGTGACGACCTTCAGCTCTGTTGGGGGAGGAAGCAAAACATCAATCAGGAACAGTGACGGGCCTGAACTTGGTTTCAGGGGGCACGGTCATTCGGGTTGCAGTGCACAGCGTGCTGTTCAGGAAAGCCTGCACTGTCAAAGGCGTGCCGTTTCCTCATTCAAAGTTGGAGTGTGGACAGAGTGGAATCACACACATGGAGAGGCCACCGAGGCTACTCTGGAACTCCCTCTTCCACCTCTGAGCAGTCCCTTTCAAAACAACAGCTCTGATTTGTCTGTTTTCCTGACTTCATCTTTTGTACTTTTCCAGATTAATTATAGTTGTATTAATTTTTCCTAGAGTCTCATATTTATTCCACTTTCCAACCCTCAAAAGATGAAAAAATTTGGTAGTTAGACATTAACAAATGTATCTTATTAAATGTTTGGAGAGATTCTTTATAAATCTTCCTTTCAATGAGATTTGGGGGGCCGGCCCAGTGGGGCAGCGGTTAAGTCTGTGCGTTCTGCTTCGGCAGCCCAGGGTTCGCAGGCTCAGATCCTGGGCCCGGACCTGCTCACCGCTCATCAAGCCGTGCTGGGGCAGTGTCCCACAGAGAGCAACTAGAAGGATGCACAACGATGACACACAACTATCTACTGCGGCCCTGGGGAGAAAAAAGAAAAAGAGGGAGATTGGCAACAGATGTTAGCACAGGGCCAGTCTTCCTCAAAAAAAAAAAAAAAAAAGTTTTGGGAGCACAAAACCCTTTTTGCTTTAAGTAGAACAGGTCTAGATCCAGATTCTCCTAGGAGGTGACCTTCACCAGGTGGTAAACACAAGGCGAATGTTGGGCCCCTATGTCAGGATGACAGCGCTGACCCCCCATTAGCAACACAGGACAAGTCTCAGTTCCTTTTCAGGAGCATGATCCATCCCTTTTCTTTCCGATACTTCCCTGTGGCACCAAGTGGCAGGAGTCTAGGAGCTCCTGACTCCAGGGATACACTCTGGCCACCAGGATCTTTTTCTCTTGGTGTAGCTGGCACATATGAATGAGTTAGGTTCCTTTCGGGCTCCATACATTAGACCTCCAGGCTGTCAAATAGTAGAGCCAACATGTGCTGGTTGGTGTGGATGTAAGGATTTCCAGAAAGTCCTTGTCTATCTTGGTCCTTAGGGTGGGAATTAAGGGAAACTGGCTTTTAAAAAATCTTGACATTAACTTTTTGGTAACCTATGAAATGAAAAACAAATTTTTTTCCCTAAAGAAGGAAATTTTAAAAGTACTTTATATTCATAGAAAAAGTATCTGTGGGTTTTCTGATGTTCCCCTGCTGTTGAAAGCTGTGTTCAGCCCTGCGGTTGTTTCAGTGAGGAGGCTGAGCCCAGTACCACCCACAGCCAGTGCAGGTTAGAGCCTGGCGGAGGCCTCATCCTGGGCAGAGCTGTCTCCACGACCCTGCTGAGCTGCTCCATCAGTTGGCTCTTGTTTTTTTCTTAGACAATGTTGGGGAGAAAAATATTGCACCATCGCCCGCCCCCAGAAACCAGCTGCTGCTTCTAAGAAGGAAACAGCTGGAAGATCATGTGGAGTATAGGAGAGCACATTCCCTGTTAAGGTTCTGAGTGTCGTGGCTTGTCAGGAACGGTGCTGATAGTCCTTTCCCTCCCTCTGCTGCAGACGGGCGGCCCCTCTACGTGCTCAGGCTGGGTCAGATGGACACCAAGGGCTTGGTGAGAGCCCTCGGGGAGGAGGCCCTGCTCAGATACGTAAGTGCTCCATTTTGGCTTCTTTCTCTTTTGGCCGTTTCTTTCTCTGCCAGCAGGGTTGGGATGTTACAACTGTCCTGTCATAACAAGCACTTATTGCCTTTGTAACTAGAAAGGAAAATCTATTAATATGTTTTAAAAATTTCAAAAGAAGGGGCTGGCTCAGTGGCGCAGCGGTTTAGTCCACGCTTGGCAGCCCGGGGTTCGCGGGTTCGGATCCTGGGAGCTGGCCAACACACTGCTTGTCAGCCATGCCATGGCGGCGTCCCTTATAAAGTAGAGGAAGATGGGCACGGATGTCAGCCCAGGGCCAGTCTTCCTCAGCAGAAAGAGGAGGATTGGCAACGGATGGTAGCTCAGGGCTGGTCTTCCTCACAAAAATAAATAAATAAATAAATAAAAGTAATGATGCTAAAAATATAAAAATAAATAAATAATAAATAAATAAAAATTTCCATAGAAGACACAAAAGTTATAAAAATGTTTTTCACAGGGAAAGCATCAATAAAAAAAACCAGTGTATCCACTGAAGATGACTCCTTGGGAGCTGATTCCGAGTCATCTTTCCCTTCACTCCTACACTGAGTTGGTCCCTGCTCTCCTGTCCCAACTCTCCTGAGGTGTCTCCCAGATGAGACCTCTCAATAGCGTTCTTTCTACTGGCACTTGCTCTCTCCAGCCTCTTAGCATCTCTCATCTGCACTATTATAAATGCCTCCTTCCTGTCTCCCTGCCTCCAGCCTCACCTCTTCCACTGCAGCCTCCCCAGTGTGGGCAGTTAGGAAGGGAAGAATATTGTCCTTCAACTATAAAAAACAAACACACAAAAACTTGAAAAGGCACGTCTAGATCCCATTATCCTAAAATATCCCCTTGGGCATTTTTTGTGTATTCTGTTAGCCCCCACCACTGTGTTCATACGTGCACACATACGTATCCACATATGCACACATTGCACATAAATATATGGATGGACCACATCTATAGGGGAGGGTTTGTTAATCCAAATTGAAGGGTTCCCTTTAGCCATCTGTCAAGCCTGTTCTAAGACGGCCCTTTCTCTTGCCTGGTATATGTAGCATCAAAATGTTTCCCAACTCAGCAGTCACTTACTTCCTACTATTCCAGATATGCTCCTTCTGAAGACAGGGGAGTGGGTCACGCCCTCCCTGCCCATCTGGCAGCTCCTAACTGATCTCACTCAGGGCGGCCGTCACCTTTGCCACAGGGAACAGTGCTCATTCTCTCTTGAGAGTGAGGTATTCTTTCTTGTTGGCGATCTGTTTGTGTGTGTAAATGTGTCAGAAAATCTAAATAGGTCACTTTTTGGTTTACATACTTAGCTAAAATGTGCTGTATTATTGTCACTCTCTTTCATAGCTTGGTACAGTAGTGTCACCTTCTTAGAATAATCATGGGATTTTTTATGGCACTTTTATCCATAGGTTCTCTCCATAAATGAAGAAGGGCTAAGACGATGTGAAGAAAATACAAAAGTCTTTGGTCGGCCTATCAGGTAGATGTGCGATTTTGTTTTTCCTTCAGTTTATTGAGAATATGAGTTAAATATTTCTCGTTGATTTTTAGAACCAAAATCTCGTTTGATTTTTAGATTTTTAGGACCAAATCTAAATAGTTTACTGTTTTCCTTAGTGTTCTAAAAGGTAGCAAATAAATATGGAATAGAGTCAGTTGTGAGGGACAGTTGCTGGGTTTTGGTATTTCTGACCACCTGGGCGCTGCTGTCGCTTCTTAGTCTGCAAGGTCTTTGGGAGCCCAGGGTTGCAGATTTTGGGGGGTGCAGGGCAAAAAATTATTCTGTGTTCCTAAACCACACTTCTGATTATATAAACTGTTTTGACAACGTGCAGTGATTCAGAGGTTGGCGCTGAGAAGGGTGTATAGACAGTTGACTGGAACATAAGTTCCCTGAGGGCAGGGATTGGGGGTTTTTGTTCACTGCTGTATTTGCGGCTCCTGAGACAGTGCTTAACTCAATTATTTATTGAAATATAGCTTATTGTAGTTCAGTCACACTGCGTATTAAGTTGCCAGCTGCGTGCCCTGTTGGGTCAGTAGAGGTGGCTCAGCATGTCATGGACAGGGTATTGCCTTACTGGCTGGGTCACTGAGTGTGTCAGACTGGGGTTTTTATTGACTGTCGATTAGCCATTGATTGCTTTGATATTTCAGGGATTGGTCCTGTCACACTTATCCCACATGCTTTATACAAGTAGATATAAGTATAGTTCATAATACAGTAATTAAAAAAACTGGTGTATCTTTGGAAATGGATATAAATGAATGTTTTATAATATCAAAAAGAAAAAGAATAGTTATAGGACACAGTTTTCTAAATATGCTGTCTATTGAATAAAACACATGTCTGCACCCCCTGCAGCTCGTGGACCTGCCTGGTAGACCTGGAGGGACTGAACATGCGCCACTTGTGGAGACCTGGCGTCAAAGCCCTACTGCGCATCATTGAGGTGGTGGAGGCCAATTACCCCGAGACGCTGGGCCGCCTGCTGATACTTCGGGCTCCCAGGGTGTTTCCCGTCCTCTGGACACTGGTAGGTTTAGATGCTGTTTCGCAGTAACTGTTAGCCATTTGGAAGGCAGATATGTGTGCATTCATTTACATGTGTCTATGACTTTAAGTCTTAGGAAAAAACAAAATAAACATGGAAAGATATAAAATTCCTCAAATTGTTTAAGGGAAGAAAGAATTCGTGAATGTCCTAATGTCGTACAAGTGGACTTTACAGAAAGTCTGTTAAACTCAAATTCCTTTTCCCCCCACCCCTACCCACCCACTCATAATATCACATTATAATTTTAATCTTTGAAAATCAGACAACAAAGCAAATCTAACTACATGTTTTTTTTTTAATTACTTCCAGGTTAGTCCGTTCATTGATGACAACACCAGAAGGAAGTTCCTTATTTATGCAGGAAATGACTACCAGGGTCCTGGAGGCCTGCTGGACTACATTGATAAAGAGATTATTCCAGATTTCCTGGGCGGAGAGTGCATGGTATGTATTTAGGCGAGTAGCTGCACATTTGGCTACTTTAAGGCTAGGAAAGGTGGATGTTGGTTTGCATGAATGATTTTCAGAAATTTTAGTGTGGATTATTTGTTTTTCCTTTTTTGGCTGGCATCTCTGATCCAGCGTGAAACTAAATAGAACCATTTAGGTAATCATTGGTAACATGCACATTTCTTCACTGTTAAATTCTAATGAGAATTTGTTGTAGAATCTAACATAATTGCTGCTTGCTTTGATCACTTGGCTTTGTGTGAATCAGATTGTTTAACTGTTTTAGAGGAGCTGTGCATTTTTTTAAAACACTGTTAAAAGAATCAAATTGATTCTCAAAAAGATTTCCCCCTTGACAATAAATCAGGATAACATGTTAAAGGGGATAAATTAAGGGAAGTAGTTCTCTTTTACATAATTTAGGATTTTTAATTCATTGAGTTGCTAGGCCTCCACTTCTACACTCCTTACTATGATGAAGGAATCAGAGAAGTTTAGTTCCTTGAGGGCCCTACAGCCTCTGGAACACAACTGCCTGGTGTGAGGGTGAAGGAAACCGAGGCCTGAAGAGGTCCAAGTGACAGCTGAGACCAACAGGAGTCAGGGGATCGCACTCTGGTTCTTAGAGAAAGGATCTCTGTCACCCTTCATAGTACATGAAGTTATCCTTTAGAGACGTGTACACACAGGGTGTGACTCGTGTATTTAGCTAATGAATTGGGCTTTCAGGGGAATCTTTCTGGATGGTTAGAGGAATTTAAACAGCATTTGAATTCAGCTCTCAGTTCATCAGTCCTGCTGTGAAGACTTGCAGGCGTAATCACACTGCAATGCCAGGAGCGAGTACAGTACAGGACCCTAATTTACCAAGTGCCGATGAGATTAAACCATGAGGTCAGATTTGTAGAAACCCGCAATGACTTACGTTATTATGAGAGAATGATCCCATGTGGTTGTTCCTCCTAATTATGACCGGAACAACTGAGCTGGAGGAGGAGACTTGACTCACGGCAAATCGTGCCTGCATTCATCACGCACTGACTGCTGTGATGTATTCACGATGGTGAGTCCTCGTAATTAACTGAGATCTCCACATTCTTGCCTTTAAGGCTTCTTCTCAGCTCTCTTGTGCTACTGTGCAGGCTGGTGGTGAAGAGACGGCACTCACTTCTGCTTTCCTGCAGCCGGAGGGTCTGAACCACATGTCAGTCTGCTGTCTTCTAACATGACGTCATTGCTGTGACATGTTCCCACCTGTGGTACACTGCCAGCTGAGGCTGTAGTGTTTGCTTTCTGCATGGTTGCCTCCTGGGGCTGATGACATAGGGAGTACTTCAGATTTTATGAACTTTAGTATTAAGTCATTATATCAAGGTGAATTAGGAAATTTATGAAATGTGCAAATTCTAATTCAGCTTATCCCATTTCAAGCAAATTCTAAAGAAGCTGTCCTTTATTATTTTTTGGCTGGTGTTATGGACCAGTTGTTTGACTTGGGACAGACACGAAGCTTCCATCATTGATTATATATCTTGACTATAATTGCATATAATAAAAATAATGCCTGTAGCTGCTGAGAATAGAACTCGTTTCTAAACATAATCTTTTCCCTTTATAGTGCAATAGAAATACTTATAATTGTTCCATAAACCAGCTTTAGTAGTTGAGTCCAGTACCTCATACATATTAGTGTGAATTCTTTGGTAAATCAGCTTCAACTTGTTCTCATTTATTTAAAGCAAGACACATGTATTTAAGTGGTTTTAAAAAATTATCTTCCTAAGTACTACAGAATATTTTATGACATTGCCAGTGTTTGCCATTTCCTGAGCAGCTTTAGGGAGTTGGGCATATCAGGATGTGGTGCTTGCCAGTCTGTTTGGTTTTCAGAGGATTTGTTTGTGTTTGCTCAGCTTTCATCGCTCTGTTTACATTTCCAGTGCGAAGTTCCAGAGGGCGGGCTGGTTCCCAAATCTCTGTACAGGACTGCGGAGGAGCTGGAAAATGAAGACCTAAAGCTCTGGACCGAAACCATCTACCAGTCTGCAAGTGTTTTCAAAGGAGCCCCGCATGAGGTACACCCTCCGTGACGAATGCACTGGGTGGCTGTTCCTCTCTTCCAGCAGAGATTCTTCAGTGGCTCTTCCCCGTAGGATTTAGTTCAGAAGAATCCAACGCTTTTTCTGGTCTTTGTCTTTAGAGTTTTCTTGACACGTGGTCTTTGGTTTAGGTAAATGTCGACACTGAAGGACAGGCACCTCTCAGAATAGAGAGTGGCTGTGCTTGATGGGAGCGTCTGGAAGGACTGGGTCTCTTGACCTCCGTTTTACTAGAGACTCGTCACACAGAGGAATGAATAGCAGGTCTTTCCTTGTGGGAAGATTTCTGACTCTTAAATTTAGTTTATTTGATGATTATATATCAAATATTACATGATTTTCTGTTTTTTCTTGACTAGATTTTTTAAGGAATTTGCCCATTTTTCTGTCTAATGGAGTGAGGAGAAACTGGTACATGTCACGATGTGGTGCGGGAGCAAGAGTAGTGCTGTGTTTATGTGTGTACTGTGTGTCCTCTGACATCGTGAGGGACTCACAACTGCGTCGCCCTTTCCTGGGCTCCAGGCGAGGCCTGCGGCTCAGTTGTTGCAGCGGACGCAGCGCTTGGTGCAGGGTGGGTGTTCAGTGAGAATGGGCTGCTGGCTCGGGCCGATGGGGGTGGCCAGGAGTGGACCCCTTGCTGCCTCCTGCCACGGCAGCTGCCTGGCTTGGCCACCTGCCACTTGTTGCTGGTGTGTCTCGGTACGGCCGGCCTGTCACTTGCGGGGCAGGTGGATCCTGTTGCTGTGGTTTGAACAAGCAGAGACAGATTTGGTGTGTCTTGTTCATAGCATCTCTAGGGGGAATCTCCAATTTTCATGACTGTGTCTGGAGGATTATTTGTATTAATTTCTTATTTGGAGGGTGGGCTCGAGGAGGCAGAGTTCTGGTTTGTCTTTTCTTGGGTAACTGTCGCTCTTTTCCATGGTAGAGAACTTGTGGCATAATATGTTTCTTGAGAGTCACGGGGTATCTGTGAAAATGCATAGCCAGGTTTTCTACGTCAAAATAGTAAAAACTTCAGTTTTGCTAGGGGGGTTAAGTAAAGCTCAAGTCACAGAGAGTGATACCCCTAAAATGAAGGCTGAATTAAATGTCCCATTGTGAATGCAGGAAAAGAGGGTGCCTGTCAGCAGAGAGGGGGTACCGTCTCAGGAGAGCCCCGCCACTGGGGAGCCACTTTGCTGAAGGAGAGTGGGCCGTGTCATTAGTGCCACTGCTGTTCTCACGTGCCTCTTCTGCCACGTGACTCTTCTGCTTTATGGAATCTGCTCTTCAAGGAAATTCCGAAGTGCTGTTTTAGCAGTGAGAAGTGGCAGTGGTGGAATGGAAAAAAGAGCCCGCTTGATGAGAGGCAGAGTGCTGAAGAGATAGCAGATGTGCAGAGGGCTCACCAGGCATGCTGAGCGGGAAGGCGGGAAGCACACAGCCCTGGCTTCTGCCGAAATTGTTTAGAGACTACATAACTTTCTACAGCTGGTTTTAATTCTCACATCCCTCCCACAGTAATCTTCTGAAACTATAACTTTGATCATTCCCTGCTGGGACTCTTTATATGGGCGCTCTATAAAGCTCAGCTTTTAGATTGGCACTCAATACCCAAGGCCCTTTCCCTACCCCCCATGCCACAAGGCTCCTCTCTGTCCACCCGGCTCCGGCTGCCACTGTCCCTTACATGAGCCTCTGTGCAGAGGCCAGCCTCGGTCCCTGTGCCCACACCCTCCCCCTGCTTGGGACACTTCCTCCTGGTCTTCTGTGTGCTCTTTGTTTAACTTCCACCTTCTCTGGGACCTTCCCTGTGCTCGCCAGCCTAGAGCAATATGGAACCACTTCTGTACCATCTTGTGTTATTTCTGTCTTGTATTATTAAGATATTTTTTTACAGCCAGGCCCCAGTATTTTATAATGCTGTCTAGAGATTGTGTAATGGGGAATCTTGGACTGAGGTGTAGCTAACGAAGAGCACAGAGTTTGGCACATGGCACTTAAAGGAACCACTGGTTGAAAGAAGGAAGAGTGAGTGGAAAAGCTGGGTGGTTGGGTTATGAATCTGTGTGAAGAGATCCACACACGCAAACAGATCCGCCAGTCTGCCTCCCGCCCCCACATGCGATGCTGCCACAGCGTCGGCACAGGGCCTCAGGCCTGCCTTGGTTGGTTGATGCAGTCTCTTCTTCCAGATTCTCATTCAGATTGTGGATGCCTCTTCTGTGATCACCTGGGATTTTGATGTGTGCAAAGGGGACATTGTCTTTAACATCTATCACTCCAAGAGGTCGCCACAGCCACCCAAAAAGGACTCCCTGGGGGCGCACAGCATTACTTCCCCAGGAGGGAACAACGTGCAGCTGATAGACAGAGTCTGGCAGCTGGGCCGTGACTATAGCATGGTGGAGTCGCCTCTGATTTGCAAAGAAGGAGAAAGCGTGCAGGTAAAAGATCTGTGATTCTCTACAGCTTGGTTATTTTGTCTGGAGAAGAGAGTCTTGCTTCATTCCTATCCTGCATGGCTGGTGCTGTTTGTCTTTGGAAGAGCAGTTAGGGGGGTCGGGTTTTAGTTACGATCAGAATGACTCAGGAAGCCAAGTAAGTCTTAGAAGAGAAGAACTCAGACCTGAATGGTGGTTTTGGACAGAATCCATGGCTTATATCTAAATTGCATGAGTTTTCTTGAGAAGTATTTTCACAGAAGTGACACGGGAAGGAAGGGAAAGGCACTGTATGTGTACACACACAGCTGGGATTAAGACTTCCACGAAGACATCCTTTGACTGTATTGCATTTGTCTCCTTCAAAGGAAAATCACCCCAAACAGAAGTGAGAGAAACAAGTACTTAGGGAACTATTAACTGTCATTACTGAGCATTCTGATTTTTTTAAAATGCTCTGTCAGTTCATTTTTTAAATTTTGGCCAGTTATTTTGAGTGCTTGTGCTTAGAGTGATAGTTCTTGGCTTCTGGCCTTCATAATAGGTGCGTAATTTTGCTGCCTTTACAGTTTTCAGGGATAAATCTCTCAGTGTTTTGGTGATCTTAGAAGCAGAGTAAAAAGAGCATTTTATTCAGTTTTAAAAATGAACATTTTAAGCTGTATCACAGTCTTTAATTCCAGAATTAATGGAGAAAGCAGTTTTCACAGATTAACATTCTACTTTAGATTGACATTCTTTTAACACAGAACGTGTTAGTGAGGTCATTGGAAGTGTGTCAGCGAGAGCATTGCCTGGTCCAGATGACCTTTTCTGATTCCCTCAAGACCGAGCGAAGGGCCTGCCCAAGTGCTCTCATCCCGCCAGGCACCTGCTTCTGGCATGGCCTTCCTCCCACAAGGCTGTGAGTCCTTGCTGTGGACAGACATGGAGTGTTACTCCCCGTGGCCTTCCCAGCACCTAGCAGAGGCCTCGCTGCAGGGCTGGCACTCAGGTGGAGGTAGTGTGGGACTGGCCCTGATAATGAACCAAAGTAGCAGGTCCTTCCCCTGTTGAGATGGTCAGTAATCACTGCTGAATCCAAGTGGACTCGGGGGTGGCTCCCCTCAGCATTTTTCAGACCCACTGTAGGATAGGGACTTGGAAGTAAGTCCTCCTTAGCGGGCGCTGCCTGACTTGTTCCAGGGCTCACATGTGACACGGTGGCCAGGCTTCTACATCCTGCAGTGGAAATTCCACAGCATGCCAGCGTGTGCTGCCACGAACCTGCCCCGGGTGGACGACGTGCTGGCTTCCCTGCAGGTTTCTTCTCACAAGTGTAAAGTGATGTACTACACTGAAGTCATCGGGTCTGAGGATTTCAGGTACAGGCTCCTATCTCGGGCAGGGGGTGCCATGTGAGTCTGGCGTGGTCGGAGGGAGGGTCAGCAAGTATAGAGGGTCTTGGGTACAGGCGGGAGTGGCCTTTGTGCCATTTATTGTCACCAGTTCACTCACTATGTCATCTATGTGGGGGCCACTGGGGAGCCACATCTCTGGGGGACCCTGCCCGGCCATTTTGCTTTGTAAGTGCTGGTGGGGAGCAGAGAGCAGGATTGGCCGGGAAGTGGGGTGGCCCATGTGGGGTCCTCACACCTCATCCCCTCCCTGTGCTGTTTGCAGAGGTTCTATGAGCAGCCTGGAGTCCAGCCACAGTGGGTTCTCCCAGCTGAGCGCTGCCACCACCTCCTCCAGCCAGTCTCACTCCAGCTCCATGGTTTCCAGGTAGTGCCTGATGCCTGGGCCCAGTGCACGGAGCGGATGGCCGTGCCTCCTCCGACAGCCCGCTGCCCTCCGTCCGCTGCCCACCTGCCCAGCGGCCACATTGTGCAGACTCCTCTCACCCTCTAGGTAGCGAATAGCTCTCCAGATGGTAAATGTAGTCACTGATCCCAAGACTATCTCGACAGGTGGTTTTAACTCTAACTCTAACTCAGTAGCCATAGATTTTGTAGACAGTGCGCACAAAATCAAACCAGAGCACAAGGGCTCTCTTGAACGAAAAGTGGTGTATATACCAATTAAGAGGTTGACTTTGTCTCAAATGTTGATGCAAAAAATGTTTCCAACAACCTCCATGCTGTCCATTAGTGGATGAATTCCCACACCGTCCTTCAGAGGTGACCCCACCTTCCTACGTGGAGCAGAAGCTGCCAACTCGTTCCCCTAAACTGCATCACAGTGCTCACCTTCTCCCTGCTGTCAGTTGACACGGTCCACGGATTAAGTAACAGCCTGCTAGGTACCTTTTCCTCTGAGCAAGATGCCGCTTAAATTGGAAGGACTCAGAGGCAGCCTGCGGGAGCACTCAGCCCGGCTCCCACTGGCCAGATGGATCCACTGTTCTAAAGTGGGTGCTGGCAGGTCGGGGGCTCCCCGTGACTCCAGGAAAAACACCGCCATCATTAAACTTGATTTTCTCTTTCCTCCTTTTCACATCTTTTTGATACTTTCAGAGCAGGATTTTTCTGTACGTGAACTTGGGCAGAGGGGATTCTTTCCTTTTCTTTCCAGTGTGTTGCTCTTCCTGCCTGCAAAATGTTAGTTCTGAGCTCCTTCTAGATTTATCTTCCCAGTGCCCCCTCATAGCTTAATAGTATCAGAGCCCAGACGGTCCTTCTAGTCACTAGAAGGGTATTTTGAAGACAGAATTAGTCACATTTGCCATTTTGAAACCCTCCAGTATTTGCTTTAGCTAACCAGCGTTCTCACTGCGCGGCCACTTCAGGATAGCACATGGCTTGTAGGAGCCTGGCTTCTTTGTGAAAGGGAATTGTGGACTCGGGTGTGTGTATGTGTGTGGGGGTGTGCGGGGTGGGGGAGTGGCAGTGCGGTGTTGGTGGGGGTGGGGCAAGTAGAAACTTAGTTCATATTACAAAGGATTCTCCATAGAAGCACCTCAGAATGTGCGGTTGGTTTGTCTTTTACATTTCTATTTGATTCCCTATTACAAAACCCGGTCTATCTTGTATAGGCCCTCAGTTTTCAGCTTTTCATGGGAAAAGCAGGTTATTTGCGAATCTGTCTGGATGTTGCATCAGCTTTGTCTCTGTGATAAAGATATGATGTGTGGTGGTGTGTGTGGCAGGGTCTGTGCTTTTAAAGACATGTGCCAAACCCCACGCGGCCACTGTCGGCGTGTGCGACAGGCACGTTAGCCTGGGTTGCGTTGCTTTCCATCTTCTCTGCAGGTGGGTGGCCGTGTGGCTGGAGAGCTGTGGGGGGTGCTGGAGGCCCGGCAGCAGCGGCGCAGCCGTCTTGCCCGGTCAGGGAAGCTCTGGCTGCCTGTGTGCTGGACTTCCTTGGGCTTCTTCCATGATTGCCAACCTTCCCGGAGCACAGCTGTGCATTTCCTTTGAAAAGATATGCTCATCGTTGGCATCTGAAGCCTGTTTCCAGAAAGTGCAGTAGGGTTGGTTAGTGTGTCTGTGCTGCCTCCAATCAGTGCTTCCTGTTTCCAAACTATGCGGACCTGAGATGGCCCCTTCTTTTTCTTTCTCTCTTTCTCTTTGTCTGTGTCTCAGATGGCGATTTTGCTGACAGCTGCCAAGAAAGCTCTTCGCTCAACAGTCCACACCAGCCCAGGGATGTTATAGAGCTATTTGAATTGCAGCCCCCCCCCCCGCCCCCCCCCCCCAGTCTGAAGATCTGTTCTTTTTAAGTTGATTCAGAAGTGGCACTGTTTTATCCCTCAAAATTGACTACATCTTTTAGAGCTCAAAGCACATGACTGCACAGACGCTCACGGGGTTTCCCATGAGGAACACACCACCCGCTTCCTCTGGGATGGCACTGGGGGCAGAGATGCTCGGACACGCGGTTGTCATGTCTCTGTCCTCTCGGTGCCCTGCACTCTTTTTAAAATGCTGCTGTCTTTTCCCCTTTTTTCAGCACTAATGACTCTTTTGGTTTCTCCCTCTACTACTAATGTCTTAATTCAGTTTCCTTCCTAAATTCATTATTTGCATATCAAATTCTGTAAATGTTTTGTAAACATATTACCTCACTCTTGGTAATACAATACTGATAGTCTTTAAAAGATTTTTTTATTGTTATCAATAATAAATGTGAACTGTTTAAAGAAAAGAATGTCTTTCTTACTGTGAAGCGGCAGTCTCCCTTGAAGAGTTTGACGTTCTCAGGAGACTAGAGGTTGAAGAAAGGAGAGGCTGTGCGGCCAGAGGGCCGGTGTTCGGGCAGTTGGAGAACAACGCCGAGCTTGGGGGGGACCATTTTACAGGATCAGACAGGTCGCCATTGTACACTGGTGACACAGAAGTGGGAGCAGTGCTTGCAATTCCCTTGCTTCCGTAAGAAGACATGTTGTCATTTTTCTTAAACTCCGCAAGGTCAAACACGACTCACAGCATGGTGCCTAGTGTGATGTTTCTTTCGTAATAAAATGGATCTTTAATTAGGTGGCCTCAGAGAAAGTAACATGGGCCACCCTATCCCCTATGGACAACTGAACTGTATGCTTAAAAATGGTTAAAATGGTAAAGTTTGTTATATATATTCTTCCACAATAAAAGAAAACCCTGTGGACATGGTTTACAACAAAACTAGATGATTGGTTCTCCCCGTAAACCCCGAATAGAGGCAGGAACCGCCAATAGTCACGAGATCCATGTCTTCAACGGTGGAGCATCTGATGGACCATCAGAGCCCATAGGTGCCAGTGGGAAGCACAGTGGCCAGTTAGAGCACAGCAGGTGGGCTAGGCCCGGGGTTGTGCTCCTTCCAAAAGCTGGTGACTGCCAAGGGCCGCTGTTGGGAGGTGTGTAGGGTTGGAGCACCTAGCCCCTTTTGGACTCCCAAAACTGACCTGCAGGGCTCCCTTCTAGGAAGGGACCCCACACTGAGAAAACTGCTTGGGGTAGAATGCAGATTAAGCACGAAGGGACAGAAAGTAAAGAGAAGGCCTGGCTGAAAGGGGGAGGGGGAGGGCGGGAGCCAGGAAAGCTCTGGAAGCAATTGGACACATTTTTTAAATACTTCACAACAACAGAAGAGGGAGCTCTATAGAATTAGAAAAGTTTTCTCGAAGCCCACTTCATTCTGAAAGTTTATGAAATATTTTTACATGAAAATAAGCATCAGAAAAGTATCAGTCAAGTCCATACAAAGCTGAGAATAAGGACATCCTACAGACAATGAAGGCAAGCCAGAAAGGTGTGCCTGCAAACAGACAAAAAACATAACTTGTTTTTTTAATGAACTAAGAGACATTCAGAGAATATGAGACGTGAAGGAAAAGCATAACTTAGGAAAACTCAGAGATGAGGTGACAGAACTCAAGAAAGAATGGGAAATGAGTGAAAAAAATCATTTCAGAAATTGAGACTAGATTAGAAGGAACACAGTGAAAAATACAACAGAAGATGCTTTAAGAAATGAAAGGTACAAAAGAGGAAACTTGTGTCAGCCAAAAAGGAATTAAAAGATGCAGAGAGAGTGACACGTATTGAAGAGAAGCAGAGAAGACCAAACATAAGGCAATTCTCAGGGTGAGCGCTTGAGAACGACCAACGCCAAGGCATGTTTTAGTAAAAGTGTCAGGTTTCAAAGGAAGAGAAAAAGCCCTGAGGCGTCTGGGGGGAACTCAGGCCTTTCAAAGGCTGAGCTGTATGCAGGGAGAAAATAGAATAATTAAGATTTTCAAGGAAAGAAACAGCCAAGGAGTTTACATCAAGCAAAACTGACGCTCAGGTGTAATGGGCGCTGCTGAAGGTGCAGTGTGCAGCCCACCCGGGAGTGCTGCTGCCCCAGGCCCCTCCGAGGAGGGGGACAAGCCTCAGACGGTGCGTATGGCTTGAGTCATGAGGACCACCAGCCTTGGGGGTGTGTCGTCTGTAGAACTGAGGCCGCTGAGGTCATAGAGGGGACGAGGGTAGTACGTTTGGGCTACGTACTCTGACAATATCTGTATCTAACAACTTTTAAAATGGGAGGAGAATGGGGAGAGCGTAGGCAAAACATTCTAAGTCTGTAGCAATCATTGGTGGCAGTATTTCCATGGTTCTTCTGAGAGTCTTGGTATGTAACGTGTGTGTGTTTGTATGTGTATGTGTGCATATATATGTATTTGTACATGTGTGTGCATGTGTCTGCCTAGAAACAATGACAACCCAGTAACCACAGAGTCCCTAGCACCCGGATTGTGGTCTGGAAACACCTTCCTCACCGACAGCCCCATGGTGAGGGGTGGGGGTGGGAGCAGTTCTAGTTCATTGAGTCATTGATTTAACTTGTGTGCTCTTCTGTATCTGTTTCATTTTACAATAGAAAAGTTTATTGTTGGGGCCGGCCTGGTGGCGTAGTGGTTAAGTTTGCGTGCTCTGCTGCGACGGCCCAGAGTTCACAGGTTCGGATCCTGGGCGTGGACCTACACACTGCTCATCAGGCCATGCTGTTGTGGCGTCCCACATAAAGGAGAGGAAGATGGGCACGGATGTTAGCTCAGGGCCAGTCTTCCTCAGCAAAAAGAGGAGGATTGGCAACGGATGTTAGCTCAGGGCTAGTCTTCCTCACACACACACAAAAAATTGTTGTTTTTGTGTTTTTAGTTAGGGCTTTAGATGAGTTAGTTTGCTTTAAAGGAAAGTTCTTTGGGTTCTTTTATGCAAAAATCACTGGGCAGGACTGATGGGATCTGTGGCCCAGGCACCGTGTCCAAGATGCACCCTGCAGTAGCTGACGTTTGATCCTGTCTTTGCTGTGGCTGTGCCCAGGACAGCAGAGCAAATAGCTGACGGCGAGTGACCGCGAGGCCCCTGCTGCTCTCGTGGAGAAGCTCTGAGCCGGGCCCAGTGAAGCTCTGCCCCTTGCTGCGTGCTGCCTGCGACCCATCCTTTTTCTTCACACAGAAGCAGCTGGACTGTTTCCCACTCTGACCTTGCCTTTGCGTTTAAGAACTCAGTCACCAGGACCGAGTTTTGACAGCAATAGAGAAGCAGCCGTGAGATGACTGGACCCATGTGCACCAGCCCCACCACTCTGTCATAGTGAGGGACACAGAGGAGAGGAAAGTCTGCTGCCTGCTGGCTCTGGGCTATTTCTGGGAACCAGTGAGGGGCAAGAGGCCTGGCTGCAGAAAGGAGGACCCTGGCAGCGCCATCTGTAGAGCGTTCTGGATTTCCATGGAGTTGAATGGTAAACCCTTGTCTGCCCTCCCTTTTGCAAGGCTGGTCTGCACCCATGATCTGACGGCCCCTGGTGCTACAGCCAGAGAGTGAACCCAACCTCAGCCCCCCAGGTGGAGCCCCTTTCTTTCCAGCCTGCTGGAGGGGGTCCCGGCTCCAGCCAGGCATTCCTCCCCTGGCGCCACCTTGTGGCCGTGTTGGAGATGTGCACCCCCGTCGCCCAGCTGTCTTCGCCCCCTTCAGCTCTGCCTTGGGAGTCAGAGCCAAGGGAGGAAATTCTCCAGCCCTCATGTTTACTGAAATCTTAGAAGGGGTGTGGTGGTTAATTTTATGTGTCGATTTGACTGGGTCATGCAGTGCCCAGATATTTGGTCAAACATTGTTCTGGGTATTTCCGTGAGGGTGTTTTTTGGATGAGACTAACAGTTAAATGGGTAGACTGAGTAAAGCAGGTTGCCCTCCTTAGTGTGGGTGGGCCTCATCCAATCAGTTGTAGGCCTGAATAGAACAAAAGGCTGACCCTCCCCCAAGTAAGAGAGGAATCCTCCCACCTAATGGTCTTCGAACTGGGATATCAGCTTTTTCTTTCTGTCAGACTCAAACACTGGCTCTTCTTAGGTCTCAAACCTGCTGGAATTGTACTATCAGCCCTCCTGCAAGTCTCCAGCTTGCTGACTGCAAATCTTGGGACTTGTCAGCCTCCATAATCATGTGAGCCAGTTCCCTATACTAAATCTCTTTCTATATATACATCCTGTTGATTCTGTTTGTCTGGAGAACCCTGACTAATACAGGAAGTGCGCTCCAAAAATCCTGGAATTGCAAAGCCTTGACTTTTACCAAAAAAAAAGGTTAATCTTCAGTCATATCTCTTTGGTTTATATCTGCGTGTGTGTGTTTTGGTTTGGGTTTTTTTCCATCCATAGGCTTATCCTTCTGAATGTAGAATAAAAATGTAGATTTTTAAAGCTGGGGGAAAAGCTTCGAATGATCTCGTTCCAGCTCTTCCAGCTCCAGAAAGGTGAAGCCCAGAGAGGTGAGGGGGCTGTTCCCTGAGCAGGCAGCTGCTGAGGGATGTTGGGCAAGCCATGTGGCCTCCCTGAGTCCCACTTCCCATCAGTCAACAGTGGAGGCCAAGTCCAGAGATCTCCGTCCTGCTGTTGCTGTCACTGATCGTAAGATGCGAGGACACAGGTCTTCTCACTGGGGTCGTTATCAAGACACAGCACGTAAATGACCATTAGGTCGTGCTGTACACTTTCAAGTGCTTTGCAAACGTGAGGGGTTTGGGACGTGCCAAGGACTTGGGAGCACAGCCCTGTGCCCATGCCTGCGGGGAGGGTCGTCTGGGAAGAGAACATGCTGGGCATCCAACGGAAGACAAGCCACTGCAGGAGAGATCAGAAAGAGCAACTTGAAGTTAAAACGAAGTAAGAAAGCGTTACAATACACTTCCTTCTCTCTCCAGGAGAGGAAATGAGATGGCCACAGGGGATGAAGTTAAAATGTCACCCGACTGCCCCTCGGCTCAGGCATCCGTGGGAATGGGAAGACAGACAGCTTGTTGGGATTGAGAGCCAGCGGCTGTGGATGGAGATGGTGGGCCCGGGAGAGCTGCACCCAGGCCTTCCAGCACCTTTTCTTGGCCCCACACACCCTCTGGGGGGACTCAGCCAGCCGGAAGGCATGTGGAGGCACAACTTCACGGACCCACGAGGCCCGGTGTCTGCTTTGCTCATGGCTCTGCCCCTGGCAGGACCAAGGCATGGGGTAGACACCCCAAATATCTGTGGAGTGAGCTCTTACAGGTTCTGGCCTTGCAGGGGCCACATGCTGGCCCCATGGGCCTTGCACTTTTGCCTTCCTCTCTGAGGAAATGTTAATGAGTATGTGTTGCACCGGGGTTGGTAAAAAGACACGTGTAAACCTGTCTGGATTCATTATGTGCTCAGCATTAATGTACTCCTTTTTTCCTTCTTATTTTAAAATAAGCTAAAATTAAAACATTTTCACAGACTCCTAAAAGAATCATGGGCTCTGAGCCTCCTGGGCCTCATAGAGAATGCGGCCCTGCTCCCAGAGGGCTGGGGCTGGAAGGCCCCTGAGTGCCCCATGCCCTCTCCCAGAAGGGGGAGGGGAAGGGACTCACTAGTTTTCCAGACATCAGGATCCACCTCCCAACAGGGAATCCTTGAGACCTGCTGGGGCAGCACTGGGAGCACAGGTCCCTGCAAGCTCTTCCAGGAAGGGACATGGACGCCCCCTCGTGTCCCTGGCATTGGCATGTGGGTATGCTGGGTCTGTGCTGACCCTCTGCCCCCCAGGACAGATGCAGAACTCAGGACACTGCAGGGGTGTCTGGAGAATCTACGCCCAGATTGCCTTACTGAGCACTCTAGACGGTGCTGGAGAAGACTGGTGGGCGGGAGGCGAAGGGCTCTCTCTGATGATCGGTCTGTGTGTGGGGCAGTGGCTGTGCTCAGGTTCCTGGAAGCTGCTGCTTCCTTGGGCCTGGGGACTCTGGCCTGTCTGTGGGACACTCGCCCTTCAGGCCACACTCACTCACTCACTGTTTCCTGGAGGGAGGTGCCAGCCCTTGACTCAGTCTGAGCATCAAAGGAGCACAAGTACTGGCAGCTTCTAGAAGGCTCTGTGGCTGTGTGGGGAGAGGCCCCTGGAGACCATTAGTGAGTCCAGGCCTGTCCCCAACTTCTCCATCTCCCTTCAACATGCCCACCTTGGCTTAGCTTGCAGGGGCTGGGAGCTGGGGGGTCTCGGGCGTCATGACAGCCCATGGTGAACTGCCTACTCCGCCCTGGAAAAGCGTCTGGCAGAGGGGTCCTCAGGCTGGAAGTGGTGGTGCACCCTGTGATGGAGGAATCCTTTGTTCGGGACTTGAAAGCCAGCTCCTCAGCTGGTCCGTTTACTCACAGCCTCAAAGGTGCGACTGGCGCAGGGTGCCTGAGTGTTCTCTGAAGGAGCGGATGGATAAATTAATTTATTCCTTGTTGAGTCTGAAAGTCGAGTCTAAAGCTCCCCAGTGGAGTCCCTGCTAGTCCCTTTTCCTAGAGGCGCTAAGTTATTTGTGAAAGGATTTGAGCTTGGTAAGCACTGACCGGCAGTGGGATCAGACCTGCTTGGCCCCGTGCTGCTCCCCTTGCCTTCCCTGCGGGCCTTTGTCCCGCTGTTCCCAGTGACTGGAAGCCCGACTCCCACTGGGAAGGAGGCCCCAGGAAGCTCTTCATGTACCTCTGGACTCTGTGGACTCTGTGCAACCCCAAGACCTTTATGGAACTAACTTGTCCAAGTGTATGTCGCCCTGGCCTAGACTGGAAGCTCCTTCAGGGAAGCCTGCCTGTGTGACCAGGACCCAGCACAAAGCTTGGCCCATGGAAGGTGCTGGTGCAAGTTGTGGACGGAGGGCCATCCATGAGAAGGGTGGGTCCTGCCAAGGGAGTGGGTGGCCGTGACTCCTGTGACTTGGAATGAAGCTGAACTGCTCTCATCCTGGGTCCTCAGTCTTTGGATTTCACGGGCTAGAGCATTTCCAAAGAAATTGTGAACACTGACATATGGGAGTGTGCACACGTGTGCTCACACACATGCACTCATATGTACACACATGCATACACACACACAGCCCTGCCATGGACCATGGACCATCACCATCATTTCATCAAAGAAAGGGCATATAACACGCAAAAAGGAGGGTGGACATGGTGTCAGGACAAAGAAACATCCCTCCCGCTGAGAGGCTCGCCGCCTGGTCCTGATTCCTGTCCTGCACCAGCCCTGCCACGCGCCTGGTCCCTGGGAGACGGTCCAGGCTGGACACCCCTTGAGGGCAGGCACCGTTGCTGGTTTGTCTTTGTGTCCAGTACCTGTCGCGGTGCCAGCCCACGGAACTCAGAGTTGTTTGATGAGTGAGGAGAAAGCCCCCTTGTCCAGCCTGCAGCCCGCGGGGCCCTGCTGAGGCGGCAGAAGAGGAGCAGCTGACTTCTTGCTTGAGACGTTTCCAAAAAAACTCCCAGGGTGTAGGGTGGTGAAGGACTTAATGTGCTACAGAATCTCAGAGAAGTTTGCTCTGCACCTGGTTTCAGAACTACTACCGTCCACTAACCCGCACAGACGGGTAAACGAGTGGAGGATCCTTGTGTCTGGAAGCAAAATAGAG
The DNA here is from genome assembly GCA_031878705.1 of Tapirus indicus. Lineage (NCBI taxonomy): Eukaryota > Metazoa > Chordata > Mammalia > Perissodactyla > Tapiridae > Tapirus > Tapirus indicus. The sequence goes on from CM062932.1 coordinate 55,781,330, forward strand.
AAAGTCTGAGTTATACACGGGAAATTGAACGAGGACAGGTGTCTGTCGTAATCCTGTGTATAGGACCTGTTGATATTTTCTCCCTTGCTGGGCGAGTTGATTTTGTGATTGCAGGACTGAGCTAGTGAGGGATGGAGACCCGTTGCTGAGGAGATGAGCTGCCCATGGATGTGCTCAAACAGTAATGGCCTTGAGCGGTTTCTGCCACAAAGGCCCAGAGCCACGTTAAATGGAAGCCAGCATTTCCAGCCAAAGTGCATTCTATGAGAGTACACGTTTGTTTGCTGATGATGTCACCCTGGTTTGTTTATTTTAAAACAGCAAATCCAAATGAAGCAATTGAATCAGCTTTCATAGTAATGAAGGAGAAGCCTTGTGTCTGTTTTCTGTGTTGAAATAATTATAGATGCAGTAACATGCAGTTTTAAGAACTAATACAGAGAAATCCTTTGTGTCCTTTATCCAGTTTCCCCCAATGATAACACCTTATGGAGTTGGGGTGCACTATCACCCCAGGGTACTGACATTGACCAGTCCTCAGTTTCCTTCCCACATCCCCGGTTTACATGCACTCCCTTGTGTGGGTGTGTTTAGTTCCATACAGTTTATCCCCCGTGAAGGATCATGTATCCACCACAATCAAAATGGGGAACATTTCCATCACCACAAACATCCCTCATTGTTGCCCTTTCATAGCTACACCCACCTCCCTCCCACCTCCTCTGGTCCCCAGCCGCCAGGACCACTGTTCTCCATTTCTGAAATTTTGCCATTTCAAAAATGTTACATAAATGGAATCACATGGTCTGTAACCTTTTGGAATCCGCTTTTTTTACTCAGATAATTCCCTGGAGACTAATCCCGGGTGTCGTGTGTATCAATCGTCCATTTCCTGTTGCAGAGTAGTAAGTGGTGCATGGCACCACGGTTTGTGCAACCACTCACCACTGAAGGACGTCGGTTTCCAGTTTCTGCCCGTTATGGATAAAGCTGCTGTGAACATTCATGCACAGGTTTTTATGTGGATGTAAACTTCCGTTTCTCTGGGATAAATGCCCCAGAGGGCATTGCTGGGTCATACGGTAGTTAGTTGCATGTTGCGTTTTACAAGTAACTGCCAAACTGCTTTCCAGAGTGGCTGCTCCATGCTGCATTCCCACCAGCCACGCGGGAGGGATCCAGTTTCTCCACATCCTCACCAGCATTTGGTGTTGCCACCATTTTTTATCAGCCGTCCTGATAGGTGTGCAGTGCTCTCTCATTGTGGTTTTAATTTGCATTTCCCTAATGGCTCATGTGCTGTTTGCCATTTGTGTATCCTCCTTGGTGCAATGTCTCTTCATGTCTTTTGCCCATTTTCGATTGGATTTTTTGTTGTTTTACTGTTTAGTTGAGAGTTCTTTATATATTTTAGATACTAGTCTTTTGTAGGATGTGTGGCTTGTGACATATCTGGTTTTAATATAGAGAAGATATACCCCTTGTGAATCCAAACTGAAAGACTGAAAAAGATGTAAATACTTCCACATCAACCCCTTTTCTTTTAAAATTACAAATGGGTGTTCTCAGATGATGGCAGTCTGTATTTTCGAAGGCCTTTTATGTTTGATGGAGCCCCTGTGCTGTCGGACAACCACAGGCCAGTTAACAGGTGCAGCTGCTGCCTTCCCGTGTGATATAAAGTCTGCGTCCGAGGGACCTATCCTCCCTTTATCTTCATTAACTTGAATCACTTTTCTTTCTTCAGTAATTGGCTTTTATCATAAGACATAATTCCTCGTGGTGGAAATTGCACACAGAGGAGAAGGGGGTAAAGTAGAAATAAATGTCTCCTCCCTCCCACCACCTCCTGGCTCCCCCGGTGCCCATCCTGCTCCCTTTTGGGTGACCCTTCTAGACCTTTTCTAGGCATATGAAAGCACACACATGTGTGTAATTATGTCTTTCTCTGAGAGCGCTGCCCTGCCCTGCCTTCCTCCCCCGCCTGTGTGAGGTCTTTCCACGTTGGCACCAACAGGTCCACCGCGTTCTTTGCTACCTGTCCACCTCCTTGGTCCATTTCTTGATCTGGCTAGTACCCTTTTTCTTTCCAGCTTGAAAGCTCTCTTTACATCTTCAAGAAAGTGTCCTTGGCCTTCCTAGGTGGCAGATATTTTTCCCGGTTACTCATTTATCATTCATGTGAGCGTCCACGGATGTTCACTGTGTCCTCGGGTTCTAGGCGGGTGGGCAGAGCGGTTACGGAGGAAAGCCTTGCCCTCAGGGAGAGGGCATTCTAGCTTGGCGGCCTGACGATGACAGATAACCAAGTGCGCCCCTGGGCACTAGCCCGCCCTCTGCACTTTGTGCTTGGGCCTCTGCCCACCACACTTCCTGGGATCCTTGGCCCTTCCGACCAGGCCCTGCCCGAGGGAGGCCCTGGTGGCAGATTGCAGGGGAGAGAGGAGAAAGGGACTTCCTCCCCACTCCCTGCTCCTGTGCATCCTGCCAGCACGAGCAGCCGGCTTCTTTGGCACCAGCCTCATCACACAGCCTCGGGACACCAGCAGCAGCCAGGCCGTGCCACCCCCGAGCTGCTGCCTACCTGCCGGCTGTGCCCACTTTGAGACCTGAGCACCCCCAGACTGCGCCCTTCCTCAGGCCCCAGAGCTGCTTGGAGTGTCCCTCAGTGCCCTGAGCCAGCAGGCAAGGCCCACCCTGCAGTCTTGGCTTCTGGAAACCCCACTTCTTCCCCGGCGTGTTCTCCCAGCCCAGGGCTAGTAGCTGCTGCCTGCGGACGTGAATCCTTTGTGCTCCTTCAACCTTCTAAACCTGTGTAGCCAGTTTCCTCTATTAAGTCCTTTTGTTTGAAATACCTACGATTGTGTCAGTTCTCCCGTCTGGACTGTGACCAGTATACTATATCAGATGGTGACATGTGCCACGAGAAGGGTGAACCTGGGAGGGGACAGGGAGTGACAGGGTGGTGTGGGAGGTTGCAGTCTTCAACAGGGTGATCAGGAGAGGCCTCACCAAGAAGGTGATACCCAAAGGAGGTGAGGGAGCCAGCCTGGCAGATTTCTAGGAGAAGAACGTTCCAGAAAGCGGGAAGAGCTAATGCAAGGGCCACGAGACAGGAGTATGTTTAGTATTCAAGATACAGCAACAAAGTCAGTGTAGCTGGTGAGTGAAGAAGAGAGGGAGGCAGGGGCTGTGGCAGAGAATCTGTGGTTCACCAGATACCCACGCCCACCTGTACCTCCCAGCCCCACTGCAGCAGGGGACACGTGGTCAGCTCTGGCCAACGGGCTGTGAGGAGCAGGAGCCTGTGTCACTTCTGTGTGGAAGCATTTAAGAGAGGTCACGTGACAGCCTTCCCCTCTCCGTCTGGATGGGGACAGCCTGGATCAGTGAGTCACTGCATGGAGTGGCTGCTGCCCGGAGGCTGCCTGACTCGCACTGGACTTAGCGTGAGCAGGCGGTAAATCTGTACTGCACCACGCCTCCGTGACATCAGGTTTCTTTGTCCCCACTGCAGAAAGGAGCTCATGCTGACAGATACAGGGATGAGGTCAGAGGGGCAGGGGAGGGGCAGCCAGGTCCCAAATGGCCGTCTGGGTCCTGCAAGGCCACCAGCTTTTTGGCTTAAACTCTGAAGATGGGAGCAGCTGTGTTTGGTTTGTCATTTGGCTTTGACTTTTTTTGAACAGAAATTTTTAATCTTTATGAGGTCAAAATTATTATGTTTTCCTTAGTAGCTTCTGGTTTTTACATCTTGCTTAGAGAGGACTTCCCCAGGTTAAATTCTCCCACATTGTCTTCTGGTGCTTTCATGGTTTTATTCTTTTACATTTAAATCTCTGGTGCATCTACTGTGGATTTTTGTGTAAAGAGTGAGGTAGTGACTTTTGAGGAATCCTAAATGGTTCTCTAGATTTAGTGGCCGCAGGACAAAGGTCATCTCCAGCTCTTTGAAGCCCTCCTGAGAAATCCTGTAGGGACTGATGTGTCGGGGGTAGGAAGGGCGTGAAGGGAGAGGCGGACAGTACCAGGTCCCCAGGGAGGGCCGGGGCAGCTGGGCAGCTGCCCGTGGACAATTAGACAGTCATAAGGAGGGCTGAAATATCGCGGGAGTCGAGTGCAGCGCTAATGCCGGTGAGCTCAGGCGTTCACTGTGGGCCCTGACACAGCCGCCCGCTGCAGCCAAGAGCGCCCTGGCGTGGATGTGAAGAAGGTCTTTTCCGAGGGACCGTGCATGTCCGGGGGCCCCGGCCGCCGGTGCCGTGCAGACTGCGTGCAGCCCCCAGGCCCTGCGTCAGTGTCCCCGTGTCAGCATTTAGCCAGCCGAAGCACGCAGACAAATACCCAGCTGGCTGTCTTCCGAGAACAAGTGATTTATTTTATTGCCTCATTTTTAAACATTTCAGCGTGCCTCCCAAGAAGCTGTTTGGTTTGGAAAATCACAAGAGAAAGCTGAAGAAAAATGCCAACCAGAGACCAGTGGGGGAGCTTTGCCACACTGCCCACACGGCCGCTGTGCTGGGGGGCCAGGTTTCGGGGCCTCTGGAGTGGGTGGGCACTTCCTGTGCGGGAAGTGCAGGTCTGAAAGAAGCACGCGGCTTCTCTTAAAGGAAAATAAAGAATATCGGCTTCTCTGGCTGTGGAAATACACAGTGGGCACCTCTCGGTTTCAGGGGCGGCGGCGTGTCAGCCTGCGGGGCAGCAGCCTGTCTCCTGGAAGCCTGGCCGGCAGGGCTATTAGGGAAATGAACGAAGGTGGGACGGAGGAAAGGATGGGCCTGGGCCTCGGTCCCCTGACACCTTGAGGAGCCCCGGATGTGATGTGACGTTTGAATCCCGAGTCCCCGGGGTTCACTCTTATGCGCTCCAGGCTGGGCCATCAGCTCCCCCCCTCGTTCCCTGGCGTTCCCGGAGCAGGAGGAAGCTTCTGAGGGAATCTCTTTGGACAGCCACCAGATTTCCCTGGACGGCCTCAAAGACAGTGGAGAACTGGGGAGCAAGCCTTGTCCACCTCCCTAGTTCGAGTCCCGCCCAGGGAGGGCTGGCCACGGCCTTGGTCCTGTCCTGTCATCCTGACAGGCCAGCATCAGCTTGGAATGGGCGGGGTTTGTCTACCCCAGGGTTTCCCAGCCTTGGCACTGGTGACGTTCTGGGTGGGACAATTCTTTGCATTGTAGGATGTTTTGCAGTATCCCTGGCCTCTCCCCTCCAGATGCCAGTAGCACCCCCCAGTTGTGACAACCAATGATGTCTCCAGACATTGCCCACTGTCCCCTGGGTGGGCAGAACCATCCCCAGTTGAGAATCACCATTCTAATCCAACACTCTTATGTCTGGAGGAAGAAACTGAGGCCCAGAGAGGTTAAGACATTTGCCCGAAGTAACACAGCGAGTCCATGGTGGTAGAGCTGGGCTTGGCCTCTGGCTCTGGGCTCCCAGATTGGTGCCCTGTTTGTTGCAAATGCAGCAACAGAAGTGATGAGCATGGTTTTAGTGAAAGGCACAACTCGAATTCATCTAAGGTTCAATTAGAAGTCCTAGGATTGCAAATGCTCAGGCGGGGCAGAATTTAACCTCCTTGGCTGTACAAAGAGCCGAGTGCGTTTGAATTCCAGGCCCCGGCCTGGACTCTGTCCCACCTGAGCCTGCAGAGAGAACACAGCTGTCCAGATTGGGAGCCTGGACAGTCAGACCAAACAGTGAAGGGTCACCTCCAAATAATGCCGGCGTTCGCACTCGCTATTTTGCTTAGCTTCCTGGTGTCGTCGTCATCAGAAATACCTACCGCAAGCTCCAGCGTGTGATGTGCCATTCTCGTGGAGCGAGCAGGCTGCCGTCTACTCCGTAAACACCTCCTGGTGTAGCGGAGCCTACAGTAAAACACGTTCTGGGGAGAAGCCGAGAGGAGCCCCCAGCGAGAATCCTTTCTTAAAGCCAGATTTCCCCTGTGATTACTTCCTGGTTTTCTGTTTAATAAATGGGATTATACATGGTGTGGGATTTCCTGAAAGCACAGACACATTGTTTGGAGATGGGGATGGACGTGTAGGGGGGGTCACACATACCCTGAAGACTGGGCTTGTCTACACTAGAGCAGGTGTGTGAATTCAGTCCCAGAGTTAGCGGCTCTGGCCGCGATATGTGAACCAGAGGGAAAAGCATGCAAATGAGCGGAACAGCGGTACTGTTTCCAGCCTCCCTTGCGAGAGCACCTGACAGAGCCAGAGGGCTTCTTGTCTCCGTCCCAGCACCTCCCAGTGCCCTGGGGTCCGCGCTGTGTCCTGCTTCTTGACTGCAGCAGTGCTGCAAGCCGGCTGGACGTCCGCAGACTGAGACGAGGCAGCCCCCGTGTGGCCAATTTCCCACCAGGAGCCTCTGCTCTGCCTGACTGGTGTGTGACCTTGGGGAAGCTCTCAGACCCTTTACATCTCAGGAGGGTCATTCTCTGGATGGAGCTCGCGTGCGTGCTGTGCTCCGCGTGGAGCCTGGCGCATACATAGTAACGTCTGTAAACATTGGCCCCTGTGATGCGGCAGATGATGACCAGGATTCAAGGCCGACTCGAGGCCCTCGCAATCACACCCCCATGGGCCTTGGATTCCTCACATGCTCAGGATTCAGTCCTTCCCCAGAGGTGATGACAAGTGATCTGAAACTTCCAGGGCTCATGGCTGCCGCTAGGATCCTGGAGCCACTCGCACACCCCAGCCCCTTCCCAGCTGGTTGTCGTCACAGGTGTCTGCTGTGCTGTTCCTCTCGCTCCAGCCCTCCAGCCTATTTGGTCTCAGAGGAAAGACAGAGAAGTGGAGGAACAGAACACTGGACGGGGCTCCCCGCCTGGCTGTGTATCCCAGCAGGAGCTGGCCAGCTGGTCCTGCAGCTGTGGTCGTGGACAGGCCACAGGAGGGGAAAGTGGCCCCAAGCCCACTGCAGGCAGCCACATGGCTCCTCAGGGCCCAGCAGAGGGGTGCTCCTCCAGGCAAGGGGCGCAGGCCGCCTTGAGGGGCGCCTGATGGGAGACAAGCTAATGAACACAATAACATTAAAAATGTCTGCATTCTCCAGTACCCATCACCGAATTACATGAGATCGTTAAAAATCAGGGAACCTGGCCCTGGAGACTGGCATTCCTTCCTGGAGATGCTGCCCTTGATTTGGGGTGTCACATCACACTGTGGGCACTTCCAAAGGGCCAGCCCCAAACTCGGCCATTCTTCAGCGTGTGTGAGCCTCCCGAGAACCCAGGTAGACGTGCAGTCCCTGCACTGAGCCATTGTTGCTGACAGACGTGCCCACGATACTTCTGTCCTGAAGTCTGGTTCCAAGGATGGCTGGCGTGGGGACAGCTCACTGTGCCTCCTTTTGTGGATGAGGGCTGCGGTGCAGTGGCCTGGGAGGACCCAGACCAGCCAGGCTACTGCATTTGCCACTGTCACCAGGAAGCTTCCTAGCCAGTGCCCTTCCTCAGAGATGACAGTTCATCAGTACTTTTCCTAGCGAGGCTCCCGCTCCTCTGGTCCCTCGGGAACTGAGAGGGTAAACAAACACCTCTTCAACAGAAAAGGCCATGCATGTCACCGTCACGGCCCCAGAAAGTCCTGCCAGCCTCAAATGACAGCTTCCTTCCAGAAACGGAGCAAATCCTCCCGATGAGACTGAAAGTGAGTCAAGGGCGCAGGGCTGGTCTGCAGGGTCACGGGATTCAAGGAATGCCTTGCGCTTGGCCAGAAGCCTCAGGTGGACGGCAGCCTGGCCTCACAGCAGGTGCAGTCAAGGGCTGAAGGGAGTGGAGGCCTCAGGGTGAGGCTGTTGTCCAAGGACAGGGGCTCCCCAAAGTTCCAGAATCCTTGGGGCTGCTCCAAGGCCTGGGCCCCTCTCTGTGCCCTTTCAGGTCACCCACTCTCCCGAGCAGCTCTCGCAGTGGGATGTGTGAACAGTGAGCCACGAGGAGCCCTAAGAAGGTACCACCGGGGCCTCGAGGGCTTTTGTCCTCCAAGCACCCACATGGAATTTCCAACAGTCACCCCGTACGTCAGCGCCATTGATTGCTCTTATTGCTGCTGCGTTAGATTTATTCTATACAATGCGTCCGCTCAAGCCCACGTCCTTCGTGTGATCTGTACTCAGTTTTTATTAAAAGTTAAAAAAACTTTATTATGAAAAATTCCAAACATATGGAAAAGAACAGAGAGTAGCATTATGAATGCCTACGCATCCATCATCTATATTTAACTGTTGCTAACATTTTGCCATATTTGCTTCATCTGGCTTTTTCTAAATTATTTTAAAGTAGGTTACCATTTTTGTGACATTTCCCTCTAAGTATCTGAGTATGCATATCTTTAATAAAGAACATTTTTCTACTTAATACAATTCCATTATCACAGCTAACAAAGTTAACAAGCATTCCCTAATGTCATTTAATGCCCAGTCCACATTCAAGTCTGTCCAGTTGTCCTCCAGATGTCTTTCACAGCTGGCTTGTTCGCACCAGCATCCGATGGAGGAGGGTGCCTTGCACTTGGTTGGTAAGTCTCTTTAATCTAGAACAAGACTCTCCCCATTTTGTTTGCGTGAATCGACTGAGGAGACTGGGCGGGGTGACTTGTGGAGTGTCCAGCCTTCGGGACTGTCTGATTTCCTCTCGCTGTCACTTGCTTTGCCCTCCACATCGCCTGTGAATTGGAAATTAGATCTGAACTAGGTGTGATGAGCCTCAGGTTAGACTCTTTGGCGGGAATGTCTCACAGGTGGCGCATCGCATCAGAACACACATCGTTGCTGTGGCTCCACCCTTGGGGATTCTAACGTTGGTCTCGGCTGGGGGTGAGAGCTGGTTCTCCCTCTTGGGGGCCATCAAGTAATCTGTGGGGGACACTTTGGCACTGTCTGTCACCAGTATCCACTTATGACCCTGGCTTGAATCAATTATTTCATTTGGGGTTACAAAACGGTGATTTCTAAGTGGCCACTCCTACACTTATTGCCTGTCATTCTTCTGAAAGGATTTCCTCATCACCTGGGCCATTTTGTTGTCATTAAGTATAGTTCCTACCCAAATGGCAGTGCTGACACTTAATTTGTTCCCTTATCTCCTATTTTCAGATTAAAGAGTGAAGTAATAACCTCCAGGCAGGGCAAGGAAGGTTGGTTGGTTGGTTGGTTTTGTCTTTGCTTTTTCTTTCTTGATTATCATAATGGACTCATGGCTTTTTATACATCCGTGTGTTTCAATCATTATTCTTTTTGATGCTCAAGTTGTCACAGCTTTGGCCAAGGGAACCCCCTTTGAGCTGGTTCCCACGTCCTTTTGACATGACCCTACTGATCTTTGAAAGCTTCCTGGCACAACAAGATGTCCTGAGCTCAGTTTGTACATTCTCTGCCCTAGACCTGGATTCAACCGTTTCTCCAAGGAGCCCTGGTTCCTTTGAGTAGAGAATGGTTTTAGAGACCAAAATCTGAGCACTGGAGGTGTTCATTGTCTACAAAGCACGGACACTTACAATTCCCATTGATTCCTCATAATTCTGCTTCCTTCTTAAGCCTGGAGTCTGGCTGCATCATGCACAACATCATCTTTCCAGACCTGAGATATCCAGCCTGGGGAGCTGGCTGAGCTCCAAGCCCCTGGGATATGCCTGGGGGTAGAATGCCAGCCCAGTGCAGGTCACTGCCTTAGAAAGAAGACCCAGTCTTTGGAAGAGTAGGAGGTCTGTGGTTAAAGTGATGCAACGCTGGTCACTGAGTGGCTAAGTGATACAGGACAGGTTTTGCCCAGCTCTGTAATCTTTCCTTTCCACCTGTAACCTGAGCTTTCCCAGGCTTCCCCAGGCAGGGGTACTAGCAAACCCCTGAAAGTGTCAGAACCTCTGCCTGCTGCATCCCAGGGGTCCCCCAAGTGTGCAGTGGTGTCTCCTGGGGTGACTCCCTCGTGTGTTTACAACAGGTGTGCAGGTGCATTCTGTCCAGCTCCACCTCTGACATCCACATGCAAAGGAGGGGGCCACACACCCTCGTGGCTGTGTCTCACAAGATCCGAATGCACAAAGCCCCCAAGGGGTCACACAGCACTGCCCCCCTTAACCCTCGCTGTGTCAGGGCCACTCTGTGTGCCGTGTGTAAATGGGAGACCCCCTGCCCCAACACCAGGGGGCCCTTTCTCACCTGGGCGGAGAGCAGATCCGCTTGCGGCTAAGTCTTACCGAGTTCCAGACAAAACCAGCCCCTGCTCCTTTTGCCTTCAGCCCACTCTCTGTGGCAGTCAGATCCGGAGCCTGTGTGATCCTCCCTGTGTCCTCACCCCATCTTCTCATTTGTCCCTCTCTCAGGCATAGGAACCTCCCTCCTGAGAGAATCACTCCCCCTCCCCAGATCTGCTGGAGGTGACAGGCTTCAAGAGCCCTCCCCAACACTCATCAAGCCGGGACCTGAGCCCTGTTGGGCTCAGTGCAGAGCGCACTGCGTGATAACTGTTCCTCCACGTTCGAGGCATTTTTCCCCGTGGAAGGAGGTCCCGATGTATTTGCTGTCTTGGTTCCAAACCTCAGGCCAACCTGTTGATGATTTTCTATAAACCCGGTTCCTGAAGAAGCCACTTGGAACATTTGTGACCCATTTTAGATGCGAGCACCGGGGGATTTGACGTGATCAGAGCAGCGAGAGTGGACGGTGGGCTGGGCAGGGTGGGGCACTCAGCCGGAGGAAGGGGCAGAGAGACAAGACCCAGGGCGGGGTGTTGGAGGGAGCGGAAGGGCAGATGTGATCAACCCTGGGGGAAGTCGGGGGAGGAGAGAGGGAGCACTCAGAGCTCGGGGAGAAACTGTGGAGGGCCCAAGGCCGGAGGGGAGCCCGTGCAAAGGAGGGCTGGGCAGTTGACCTCTGCAAAGTCCAGGGCGAACAAGGAGGTGGCTGAGACAGCACAGCACAGGGAGAGAGCAGGGCTTCCAGTCAGCCCCTCCCAGGTCATGATTTTCTATCTGTGAGGCCTTGGGGATGAAGTTCTCAGAAGTTCCTGCCCCTTATCTGCACAATGGAGAGCACAGTGCGCACCCCCCAGGACTGAGGTGGAAGATCACATTTGCCAGTGCCTGGTCTCTTGTACGAACTTGGTTTGTGAGCAGCTCACAGACACCAGGCCTGCCCATCAGCTCAGCCTCCTCACAGACCCTCTCCCCTGCCTCCCTTCCCTCAGAGAATAAGTCAGGCTGGTCCCTGCCCCAGGGCATTGGCACCTGCCATCTCTCCACCTGCAGTGTTCTCCCCTAGGTCTTGGCATGGCGGCCCCTCTCTGACCACCTGATCTAAACGGCATCATCCACCCTGGCGCCCCAGCACTCTCCTCTGAAGTGACCCGGGCATCTTTCCCCACCCGACTCGTGAGAGCAGCGGCCTCATGTGCTGTGTTCGGGCTGTAGCTCCAGAGTCCAGAACGATGTCTGACAGGTGGGAGTGGTTGAATGGAGGAAAGGATGAAGACGGATCATTAAGGTCCTTAGACACATGAATGAGCTGCGGGTGGCAGGGAGCTGGGGTCTCCAGGCCCTCCAGGGGTCTTGGGGCTGCAGACCGTGTGGTCAAGAGCACTGGCTCAGGCTGGGTGGGGTCAGAGTCCCAGCCCCACTCCTAGTCACTGGCCGTGGGGCCTGGAGGGAGTTTGTCAGCCGCCCTGAGAACTGGACTTGACACCTGCCCACCAAAGACCTAGGAGTAGAGGGAGGTTTGCTTTGAAGGTGAAACCAAAGCCAACGGAGGACACTTCAGCCATGGGGCCATGCAGAGGTCAGGAAGGCCAGCCTCTGCTCTCCCCGTGAGAAGACCGTGAAGGCTCTTGTCACCTCTAAATGCCACGGTTCCAGGATAATTAGAAACGAAGACTGTAAGATTGAGTTGCATTTTCAGCTCCTGCAATGAGCAGGGGTGCAGGTGGGCCTCTGTCACTGACAGGGCCACGCGGGCACCAGCGAGAAGAAAAGGCCGAGGCTGCTAACCTGTCGCATCGGCTGGCTGCTCAGGCCAGGACTGGGGGATGTCCCTTCATTTTAACGTAGGGGCCAGCACCCCCAGCCCAGCGCTTCTGCCGCCAGCTCTCAGGCAAGGGGAACCGAAGTGCACAGTCTCCATCAGCTGGGGGACACTCGAGGACGGGTGTCCGATGGCGGCCGGGGGCAAAGCCAGTCCAGAGGGGCCTGGGAGGTGACTCAACAACTGGTCGCTGTGGGACGTAGAAACGGAAAGCGCAGACGCAGCGCGTTTGAGCTGTGTGGACAGCGGGGATACATTTCCAAGAGGCCAGCGCCCATAAATCCGAGGGCTGAGTCGTTTCCAGGACAGCGCCAGATGTGACGTGCAAGGAACAGGTGCGCAGCCCGGGAACCGCAGCTTCTCTGCGCATTCAAGCCGTGAGCTGTGGCTGTCTGCACGGGCGCGGGCGGAGCCCTGCCCTGAGGGGCGGCCTGGCGCCCCGGGGCCTGGTCCTCGCTCTGCCCAGCACAAGGCCCTCGGTCTGGGTGTGTGTGTGTGTGTGTGTACATGTGTATGTGTGTCTGTATGGCGGCAGGTGGCTCTAGGACACAGGACCATGGTGACCAGGACAACTGCTCTCCATCTGGTCCCCTTGACGTCCCTCCTCCCCACTTCTGAGTACTGCATGTCACTCTTCCCTGTTCTCTGGAGCGGGGACTGAAGATCGCTCTCCCACTTTTCAGATGGGAACAGGGCTCACCTGGCCTCGTTCCTATGGGCGACAGCGCCACCTGCTGGAGCACGGGCACCGCACCCGGGGGTTTACCCAGCCCTGCCCAGAGCAATGTTCTGGCCGTCCTGGAAACAAGGACAGCTGCTGTCCTCTGGGCACCGGGGCCAGGAGACTGGGCGATGTGGGGAAGGGTGGACGCCCTGCTGGGCCTTGGGACCTTCAGTGGACACTCCCTGAGCTTCAGTGGTGACGCGACCTGCCTCTTCCCCTGCAGGACTGGTCCTCACTGAGCGCTCCTTCCGCCAGGCAGGGGTGACGCTGCCCCACAGTCCCCACACAGCCATGCAACCAGTACCGTTCCTTCTCCATCTTAAAGACGGGAAAACTGAGGCCCAGAGAAGTCACAGCCGGTATGTGGAGGGCCTAGGATTCCAACCCAGGCTGGTTGGCTCCTCAGTCACCCGTGGCTCTCTCTCTGTGGAAACGTTCTTTCCCTCTACCTAACCTAAGGAACTTTACTTAGATGCCACCTCCTCCAGGAAGCCTTCCCTGACCCCTCCACATTAGGGTGGGTGCTCTTGCTACGTGCTCACTTAGCAGTCTGTATTCCCCATCCTCGTTCTGGCTGGGTTTACTTTCCCCCAGTCTGTGACCTCCTGAGGGTGTCACTTGTGTCTGTCTTGTTCATCTGCCCTCTGTAATGAACCAAACCTTTAACTGAGCAATTTTAAATTAATTATAATAGGGTAGAGAGCTATGAAGGAGGAGTAAGGTCAGAGGACGCCCAGAAACCCATCTCCTCCTGGGTTTGACACCTTTTGGGGTGTCCCTCCAAGGAAGATGCTGAGCTGGGCTCTGAGCAGCAGGGGGCAGGACCCACGTCTGCCGTGCTCACGGATGGGTGCCAGGACCCTTGTCCATCAGCCCAGGGGCAGCCCCCAAAGCTGGTCACATCTCGAGTCAGCAGGGGCATCTTGGGGGTGCTTCTCACTAAGGTGCTGACTTACCCCAGGACTTCCCTCATCCCGACCCTCCCCACCCTCTTTCTAACCAGATGGGACCACCTGCACCACTGACCTGTGCCCGTCCTCTGCAGCCCTCCGCGGTGGTCACCACTCACACCCCCAGGTGCTGGGTATCCTAGGACAGGCAGCCCCCCACCGGCTCCCATGCTGCTTCCAGGCCTGATCCCCCCGGTGCCCCACCACGGAGGCCAGTGCTCCCCACCTGACTCATTCTCCACCGCCACTCATCAAGGGCTCCGGGCCCTGGCTCACTGTGTTCCTTTCATCCAAATCCTGCCATCTTGATAAACAGCTTCAGTCTCTGTGGACATCTTGGCCAACAACCTCAGGTGAACGACAGCGTCCTCAACTCAGTGACCATGGCAGGCAGAACTCTAAGATGCCCCAAGATTCCCAGCCCCTGGTGTGCTCACACCTTCTCCCAGTTATTCAGTCAAACACCAGTCTAGACCCTGCTGTGAGGTCCCAAGTCATTAAGGTCCCAAGTCAGTTTCCCTTAAGATAGGAGATTACAGGGTGGGCCAGACCTAATCACATGAACCCTTTAAGTCTGGGTCTCCACAGCAAAGGGAAAAATCAACAGAGTGAAAAGGGCAACCTATGGAGGGGAGAAAATATTTGCAAACCATGATTGCCTTAGGATCAAGCCCAAACTCCTGAACAAGTCTTCAAAGGCCCCCAATGGGCTTCCATCGAGGCTCTGGCCCTGCCTCCCGGTGTCTCCCTGCCCTTGCCAAGCTGACTGTGCCCAATGGGCCACGTTTTCCTTCCTCTCAGCATTGAGTGTCCAGCTTGAGTGTCCAGCTCCCTGAGCCCAGAGCGCCCTCTCCCCATTTTGGGGGTCTACCTCATCTGCCAGGACTCAGCTCACTATTGCCTCCTCTGAAAAGCCTTCCTTGGTTCCCCCAGCCTGGATCTGACACTGTCTGTGCTCTCCTGGCACCCTGCACTACCCTCGATGGAAGCCCCTGGCCACACTGCACATGCAGTGTTTATTTCCTTGCCCCTCTCTCCATTTGAGTTGTAAGCTCCTTGGGCAGAGAGGCCTTTACCACTGTCACCCTAGCACCAAGCACAGGACCAGCTCCATGAGTACTTGACTTGAGACTTCCTTCTTTGTCATATAAGCTTTCAGGTCTATAAATTTCCCTTTCAGCACTGCTGTAGCTGCATCCCACATATTTTGGTATGTGGTATCTTTACTTTCACTCAGTTCTACGCATTTTTAATCTCCTTCAAGACCTCCTCTTTGACCCATGGATTCTTTAGAAGTGTGTTGTTTGGTTTCCAAGTGTTTGAGACTTTCCTGTTGTCTTTCTGTTACTGATTTCTTGTTTGATACTATTTGGTCAGAGAATATATTCTGTATGATTTCAATTTTTAAAAATTCATTGAGGTTTATTTTATGGCCCAGGGTATGGTCGATCTTGGTGAATGCTCCCTGGGTACTGGGAAATAAATGTGTATTCTGTTGTTGGGTGGAGTCTTCTATACATGTCAATTAGATGCTCTGGTGGATTGTGTAGTAGAGAGCTTCCACATCTGCACTGATTTTCTTCTAGTAGTTTTACCAGTTGCTGAGGGTGGGATGTTGAAGTCTCCAGCTATAACTGAGGATTTGTCCATTTCTCTGTTTGGCTCCATTAGTTTTTGCTTCCTATATATATATATATATATATATATATATATATATATATATATAGAGTGTGTGTGTGTGTGTGTGTGTGTGTGTGTGTGTGTGTGAGGAAGATTGGCCCTGAGCTAACGTCTGTTGCCAATCCTCCTCTTTTTGCTGAGGAAGATTGGCCCTGGGCTAACATCTGTGCCCATCTTCCCCTACTTTATATGTGGGACGCCGCCACAGCATGGCTTGATAAGTGGTGCACAGGTCTGCTCCTGGGATCCAAACCTGTGAACCCCAGGCCGTGGAAGCAGAGCACATGAACTTAACCACTATGCCACTGGGCCAGCCCCATTGCTTCCTACATTTTAAGGCTCTGTTGCTTGGTGTGTACACATGGATTTAGGATTGTTGTCTCCCTGGTGAATTAACCCTTTTATCATTATATAATGCCCCTCTTAGTAATTTTCTTTGCTTTGAAGTCTACTTTATCTGGTATGAATTTAGCCACTCGTGCTTTTTTTTTAAAAATTAGGTTTGCATGGTATACATTTTTCCATTCTTTTTACTTTCAGCCTACCTGTTAATGAATTTGAAGTGGGTTTTATGAGCATACAGCTGGTCATGTTTTATCCACTCTGACAGTCTTTGCCTTTGCTTGGTGTGTTGAGACTGATTATATTTCAGGCTTGAGCCTGACATTTTATTATTTGTTTCTTTGTTTTCTGTTAGTTCATCTGTTTCTCTTTTCCTGCCTTTCTGAGGAAGTATTGTCGGACTCCATCTGGATTTATCTGTGGTGTTTTCTATGGTGTCCTTGAGAGATTTGTGTAGTTTTCTACACAAAACTGTGTATTACTACACACACACACTTATCATCACAGACTGGTATCGGAGGCTTCCCACTTCTGGTGAAGTGTGGACCACTGTCTTCTGTTGAGGTCCCTCTGCCTCCCCCCTTCTCAACAGCTTGAGGATCGGACGGTGTTGCAATTGTGTCACTCATCACACGTGACCTGGAACATTCATAAGGAGGCCAGTCTACTGCTTGTCCCCAAATGTCTGTTCTTTCCATTATTCTTTATTCTTTCCGGATGCTCCAAGATTCCTTCTTTTATTATTTCCTTTCTGTTTTGAGAACTTCCTTTGGCTAGTCTTTAAGGATACGTCAGCTAGCAAAAATTGGCTTAGTTTTCCCTCATCAGAGGATGTCTTTATTTCCCCGTCATTCCTGAAGGGTAGTTTGGCCAGATTTAAAATTCATAGTGGACGGTCTTTTCTTTCAGCTCTTCTGTGGGCTGTGCTTCCAACGACAGTCTCCTTTTCAGAGCCTTTGCAGTGCTGTTTGGGTCCACTTGGCTTATCTGGTGCTGCTGGTGCTGCTAAGGGGACAGCAGGCTGGGCCTCCTGGTGGGAGTCGGGAACCCCCGCTCACTGGGACAGAGAGCCCTCCCTGGGCCGGGGCTTCTTGGGGGGGATTTCCCCTTGCCATCAGTGTTTCCCGCTCCCCGTGCCGGCAGTGTTTCTGGAGAGGAAGGGGAGCACTACCTGTCCACTTTTTATCCAGGGCTCCTGGTCCATCCCTGCTGGTTCTGCCCGCGGGCCTGGTGTTTGGTGAGTCCCTCGCTTGGTCCAGGAGAGGAATGGGCCGACTTGGGCTGCTTCTGTTGTGAGGTGGGGGTGGGACATGCATGCCCGGTCACCTTCTTCTATTGAGGGGGGGTCAGAAGATGCCCCCTGTTGCTAACTGTTCCCGACTGTGTCTTGGGGTCCCAACCAGTTTGCCATGTCCTTCCACTCTTCAGAATGCCTTCTGGTTGCCTCTTGCGTTAGTCCCAGGGTTTCTAGCTGTACTTAGCGGCAAGGAGCAGGAAGAGACTAGCCCACACCATCTTCCCCAGACCGGAAGTCTCTACTTACTTGATTAGTGATTGAGGGTCTGACTGCAGGAAAGCGATGAACACAGGACCTTGGGCCAGGGAAGACTTTCTCTGTGAAAAGTGGAGGAACAGCCTCAGGCTGGAGCCACGAGATCCGGGCCGGACTCCACGCTGCTCTCAGCCCCGCAGCTCAAGTGTTCAGCAGTGTCTCCTCGCAGCGATGGGCACCACGCTGGGGCCGATGGCGCGAGGAGCCCAGGCTGCGTCGGCCCCTCCTGGGTGCATCCTGAAGGAGGCGCTGCACATCCACCCTCCACTGAAGGGTTGGCCAGGGAGAAACAGCCACTGCTCCCCAGCTAAGGGACGGAGAGAAGCAGGGAGAGGGGAGAAACCCCAGCAGAGACACCTGGAAAACAGACCCCGCTGTGGGGCCACTGCCGTCCCAAGATGGTGGTCACTCATGCGATGCACTTTGGGGGTTTGTAAAGATGAATGTGCCAGCCTTTTGGAGTGGGAAAGAGAAAAGTTGGGGGAACGAGACCTGGGAGCTAGCCCCATGACCCCCTGAGCCCAGTAACCTCTTGAGACGGAATCTTCTTTCTCTCTGCCTGCTCAGATGTTCCCTACTGCCCAGCGGCCGAGCCTGTGCCTCACAGCGGATGGCGTGGGGGCTGCATAGACCTCGAGAGGGTTCTGTGGGCCGAACAAAACTTGGAGCTCCGCCACAGGCCTTTGTTTCAGAGGAGATGGCTGCTGCCTTCCAGAACCTGTCAGCCCCCCAGCTCCTTATCACCTGCAATCTCGGCCACTAATCCCCGTGTAAATGCTGCTGTGGGGGGCACATGGGGAGGCCAGAGAAGCAGGTGACTTTTGGGCGCAGGGTGGAGGAAAGAGAGACCCCAGAGGCCAGTTCTTTTCCATTCTATTCCATTTCCTTCCATAAACATAGAAAGTGCCTTTCTGTGCCCAATTCTGTGCTGGGAGAAAGGTGGGGGCGGCATGTGGGGGCCTACAGGTGGCCAAGCCAGGAATGCAATGAAGTGAGAACGGTTTCCAGGCCTGCCCTTGGTGGTGATGCCACTGTCTGTGGACAGGGCTAATCTCTCTCTCATTTGGCACCCGGCCGGGCGAGGGGGCTGCCCCCCTGTCACGGAGGGGGAGCTGAGGCTCGGAGGGGCCTTGTGGGGCAGCGGCCCCACCCTAAGCCTCTACCCCCCAGGCCTGTCCTGTGCCCCCTCCCCTGTTTTTCCTGCTGGGCCCTGTCTTCTGGACCCCCCTCCTGGGGCCTGTCTGTGTCCCCCTACCTCCCTTTGCTGGGGCCTGTCTGTGGCTCCCAGAAGGTGTGACCTGGGTCGCCCTGGGCAGAGGCCCTGTCCCCCCCCAGACCTCTGGCATTGCTGCCAGCTCTGCCCTCTTCTCCTTCCCCCAGCATGTATTTAGGCCCCTCACAGGCCGCCTCCTCCGACAGGCGCCCACCATCTGATGGAAACCTGTAATTTCCGAGGGCTGAGTCACTGCTGGCTGCCTAGAGCCGGGTCAGCGTGCCGCCTGGCACAGGGCACTGAAGTGAACTACTGGGTCCTGTACCCTGCGGTCAGGAGCCCAGAGACCTATTTCCAAGAGGCCCTGCCCATGAATAAGTTTTTAAATGCAAGGAGTCCAGGCAGAGAATAAGCACTCCTTTATTCCCTCACCTACCCACATCAGGAACCACTGGGCTCCCTACAACGAGGTTCTAGCACATCCAATGGGCTTTCCCTGATGCCCCGGGGTTTGGATGAGGCCTGGAAGCAGAGAAGAATGGACGAAGCCTACACGTCTCAGATACAGTGCCAGACATATCATTGCAGGACTTGCCAGGAGCTGGCAGAACAGTCCAGCAGAGGGCCACAGGATGGCATACTGGTTACAAACACAGAGCCTGGAGGTGTGCTGCCTGGGACTGAGTTTAGGCTATGCCACAGAGCAGCTGTGTGACCTTGAGCGGGTGACTTAACCTCTCTGTGCTTCCATTTCCTCATCTGTGAAATGGGACTGTGATGAGGCCTCAGTGAATTAGTGCACTGCACGTAAAGCACACAGAGGGCAGATCCAGGCCAAGGCCATGTGAGCACAAGAGGACGCTGGACTCTGACAGTGGGGTGCACTGGAGGCAAGGTGTTAGGAATAGAGGGGAGGGCTGAGAGAGCCACTCACAGAGGACGGGTCCTCAGCCGGGTGTTTCCTGAGCTTCAGAATCACGCCCGGGACATGAGAAGTGGGCGTTCTTGGGAGGCTTGGCCAGTCTTCCGGCATGCAGGGCCCTGTGCAGAGAGGAGAGCCGGCTCCACCCCAGGGCATCTGAAGGCTGGTAGAGCTGCCCAGTGGCCACACTGCATTTCTACTGCGTCCCCGGGAAGGTTGGCGAAGTTTCCCACGTGGCACCGCGGGGTGGGCGAGTCCGTGAAGGGCTGCTGCAGGGCGGCACTGAACCACCAGTCCAGGAGCTGGGGTGGGGCAGCCCTGGCAGGGAAGGGTGCCTGAGAGGTCCCTGCGGGGACCACGGCAGAGCCTAAGCTCGGACACCTGCCAACACAGGCTTGATGGGCAAGGGACAACCGCACACTTGGAGAGTCAGAAGCCAGAGAGAGGAGAGGGGAGATGTGGACGGGGCTGGAGGGGAGCGGGGAGGTGAAGAGCTGTCCCCTGCTCGGGCCCTGCAGCTTTGAATGGGGTGTGACGTTGACATTTTGGTTTCAACCCATCTGGTTATTTTAATGTGCGACAGAGAGTCTAGATTAGCAAAGATGAGATGGTTCTTAGGGCTGAAGATAATGAAAAGCTTTGCGAACTGATGAAGGTGTTAACAAGGGCGATGAAGGAGGCCACGGAACATGGTGAAAGGCGTCAACGGAGCGAAAATGAAGCTGTTGACGCTCGCTGAGCTTAGCCTTCAGTGAACTGGTTACACTCCCATGACAGGGACTCCAGCCTTCAGCTGAGGCCTCCATCGGCTGCCTTCCTTTCATGCCGCACCTCCCCCATTCCCACAACCTCCTCCACCTCCATCATCTCCTTCATCCCTTCCATCTCCTCCATCCCCATCACCTCCATCCTCATGACCTCCCTCATCTCCTCCATCCCCAAGACCTCCTTCATCCCCATCACTTCCTCCACCTTCCCCATCCCCATAACCTCCTCCATCATCTCCATCACCTCCTCCATTACCTCCATTCCCATCACCTCCTCTATCTCCTCCCTCCCCATCACTTCCTCCATCTCCATCTCCACATCCTGTACCACTCCCACCCAGTTTCATCATTTCCTGAAACCATTCCTGACCTCGCCATGCTTTTCCCTGGAAGGCACCAGTCCAACTCATCTCCTAAGTGGAAAAGTCACATCAGCCTCATACAGATATTTAATTATAAATTTTTATAACAAAGTTGAAAGTTATTCATTATCTCTATCCCCCTTTCCGAGCTTGAACTTCCCACTGAACATAACCCCCCATAGTCTTTGTTATTGTTTTTAGAATTTCAGTTCCACTCTTAGTAACACATGAAGTTAGTTATTATTTTCATAATCAATATTAACTAAATTAACCAACATATTTCTGTGTTCACTCTTGTTTCTTGCAGTCTTCTCTTTCCTCCTGAGTTGACTTTTCTTCTTGCTAAAGTTCTCCCTTTGGTAAATCTTTCAGAGATGGTTTGTGGGAGGGGAACTCTTTCTTTAACTTTGCATGTCTGAAAATGTCTTTTAGTCTCATTCTTGAATGACAATTTAGCTGGCTATAGAATTCTAGGATGACAGTTGTGTTCCTTTAGCCCTTGAAAATATTGCTCCAGACCACAAGAAATCGGCTGAATTCTATTCATGTCTTTGTGGATAATCTGTCTTTTTGTCTCTGATAGCTTTTCAGATTTTCTCTTTATCCTTGGATGTGCTGCAGCTCCACCATGAAGTATCTGTGGATGAACTGATTATTTATCCTGTGTGGCATTTGCGTTGGAAGATTCCTGTTTCTTTTTAGTTAAAGATTTCAGCTATTATCTTTTAGAACATTATTTTTGCATCACTTCTTCTATTCTTTTCTTCTGAAGCGCCTGTTAGACATATTCTGGTGCTTCTTGATTTGCCCTCTATATTTCTTACCTGTAACTTCTCATTGTTATCTGTTTCATTTGTTTATTTCTGGGCCACATTCTCAGTAATATATGCCAACTAACTAATTCTTTCTTCAGTGTGTTCAACCAGGTATATTCTGTCTGTTGAGTGTTTGATTTCCATAAACACACCTTTCACTTCCAGAATTTCTAATTGATTCTTTTTTCAAGACCATCTGTTATTTTTTTTAAGCTCTATCATAATGAATTAATGGAAAATCTCATAACATGAACTTGTTTCTTATTCATTTGCCTCTGAAATATTTTTTTATTTTCAATAATTTTGTTTGTTTTTATTGAGGTCATATTGGTTTATAACATTGTGTAATTTCAGGTTACATTATTATATATCAGTTTCTATATAGTCTGCATCATGCTAACCACCAATAGTCTAGTTTTTATCTGTTGCCAAACATACGTGCCTCTACCCCTTTCACCCCCCACCCACTCCCTTCCCCTCTGGTAACCACTAATCTGTTCTCCTTTTCCATGTGTTTGTTTATCTTCCATGTATGAGTGAAATCAGATGGTGTTTGTCTTTCTCTGTCTGGCTTATTTCTCTTAACACAATACCCTCGAGGTCCATCCATGTTGTTGCAAATGGGACGATTTTGTCTTTTTTATGGCTGAGTAGTATTCCATAGTATATACATACCACATTTTCTTTATCCATTCATCAGTTGATGGGCACTTGGGTTGCTTCCACATCTTAGCTATTGTGAATAATGCTGCAATGAACATAGGGGTGCATAAATCTCTTTGTATTGTTGATTTCATGTTCTTTGGATAAGTACCTAGTAGAGGGATGGCGGGATCGTATGGTATTTCTATTTTTAATTTTTTAGAAATCTCCATACTGTTTTCCATAGAGGCTGCACCAGTTTGCATACCCACCAGAAGCATATGAGGGTTCCCTTTTCTCTACATCTTCTCCAATATTTGTTATTTTTGTTTTGTTAATTATAGCCATTCTGACAGGTATAAGGTGATATCTCATTGTAGTTTTGATTTGCATTTCTCTAATAATTAGTGACACTGAACATCTTTTCATGTGCCTGTTGGCCATCTGTATATCTTCTTTGGAAAAATGTTTGGGGCCAGTCCCGGTGGCCAAGTGGTTAAGTTCAGCTTGTTCCACTTCGGCAGCCCAGGTTTGGTTCCCGGGCATGGACCTACACCACTCATCTGTCAGTGGCCATGCTGTAGCAGCAGCTCACATACAAAAAAAAAACAAAAAAGACGAAGATTGGTAGTGCATGTTAGCTCAGGGTGAATCTTCTTCAGCAAAAAAAAAAAAAAAAGTCTGTTCATATTCTCTGCCCTTTTTTTTTTTTTTTTTTTTTTTTTTTTGGTGAGGAAGACCAGCCCTGAGGAAGACTGGCCCTGGGCTAACCTCCGTGCCCATCTTCCTCTACCTTATATGGGATGCCGCCATGGCATAGCTGACAAGCAGTGCGTTGGTGGGCGTTCGGGATCCAAACCCGCGAACCCCGGGCTGCCAAGCATGAACTAAACTGCTGCACCACTGGGTGGCCCCCTCTCTGCCCATTTTTTGATCGGGTTGTTTTTTTTGTTTTTGAGTTATTTACATATTTTGGAAATTAACCCCTTGTTGGATATATGATTTGCAAATATTTTCTCCCAATTGGTGGGTTGTCTTTTCATTTTGTTCATGGTTTCCTTTACCTTGCAGAAGCTTTTTAGTCTGATGTAGTCCCATTGTTTATTTTCTCTTTTGTTTCCCTTGCCTGAGAAGACATGGTATTTGAAAAGGTGTTGCTAAGACCGATGCCAAAGGGTGTACTGCCTGTATTTTCTTCTAGGAGTTTTATGGTTTCAGTCTTACATTCAAGTCTTTAATCCATTTTGAGTTAATTTTTGTGTATGGCAAAAGATAACGGTCTACTTTCATTCTTTTGCATGTGCCTGTCCAGTTTTCCCAACACCATTTAATGAAGAGACTTTCCTTTCTCTATTGTATATTCTTGGCTTCTTTGTTGAAGATTAGCTGTCCATAGATGTGTGGGGTTAATTCTGGGCTCTCAATTCTGTTCCATTGATCTTTGTGTCTGTTTTTGTGCCAGTACCATGCTGTTTTGATTACTATAGCTTTGTAGTGTATTTTGAAGCATGACCACCTGGTTTTGTTTCATTTAAGCCAGTTTTGCTTTCATAATTTTTTATTTTCTTTGATGATCCTAAACATTTTTATTTGAAAGTCATTTTCAGATTCCTGTATTACTTCCACTTCATCTGGAGTGATTTCATATCTCTGTGGTTGATTTTCCTGATTGTCTTTATTAGCATTAGCTCTGCCCACGTTTTTGAGATCAGTTGTAGGTTCATCTTGAGTAGATGTTTCTTTCTCTTCAGTCTCTCCCCCGACTTTCCTCATTTTCCAGCTGCCTCCACTTGGCCTGCTGGTGGCCCCACTCCAGAACAATGAAGTCATTTGTCATTGGCTCAGAGCACCCATCTCTTGGGGGGATATTGGGCACCCAGTTGCTGAGTCCCTGGGTGTCATGGCTCAGAAGCTATGGATGCTTCCTCCGACTTCTCCGGGTACACAGCTGGCAGCCCAGCCCCTGTGCAGGGCGTGGCTCCAGCCCCTGCCTCATTTTAGTGTCTGTTATGTGGAGATGTGTATCATATTTTTTTATTATGGTTATGTCTTTATTTATTTATTTAATTTTTTTTTGTGAGGAAGACCAGCCCTGAGCTAACATCTGTTGCTAATCTTCCTCTTTTTGCTGAGGAAGACTGGCCCTGGGCTAACATCCATGCCCATCTTCCTCCACTTTATATGGGACGCCTCCACGGCGTGGCCGACCGGCACTGCGTCCGCGGGCGCCCGGGATCCGAACCGGCGAACCCCGGGCTGCCAAGCGCGGACTAAACCGCTCCACCACCGGGCCGGCCCCTGGTTATGTCTTTTAAGTTTCTCTTTTCATAGTTTATCTGTCTCTGCTATATGGGATGATTTGAAAAATGAACTTAAAGTGCCATCTACTTTTTTAAGCTTTAATTATTTCCTTTTATTTGTAAGTCCATTAAAAATAGAAAACAAGTGTAAATTTTCAGTTTCCTGGAATGTAATGAGTTTGAAGGTTAATTTTTAAAAATAAAATATCATCAAACTGACCCGAATGTGAGCTCAGCCAAACATTTTTTTCCATGGTGGTGGGCTCTGCCAGCTGCATGCAGGCAACAAATAATAACTGACCATTCCCATTTCAAAGTTGGAGGTCATAACATTTCCTTGCAAGATAAATTATGTCAGTTTCTCTCCATGAGAGACCTCTTTGCTAACTGAACTTAGTTATTAACTTTTGATAGACTATTTTGTTGAACTATAGCACTGGCATGGAAGAGTGCACAGACTATAAGTGTGCTGTGTGACGAATGTCCGCATGTGGATGCACCATGTACCCTCTGTCCAATCGTGAGCGACCTGCGGCCTGGGGAGGTCATTACGTCCAGTCCAAGGGTAAGACAATGAAAGATCAGCGAGATTAGGTGCTCTTTCCAAGCTTCCCAGCTGGGAAGAGGCATAACTGCAGGGGCACAGCCAAGCCTAGCAGTCACATTTCAGGAAGGGCCCTGAGAGGCCGATGCTGCCAGTGGGGGGCAGGAAAGGTGGGAAGTGCCAGCTGGGAGCAGAGAAATGAGGGGCTAAGCAAGAATTGAGATGAGACCCAGGACGGGCAGGGTGGGCAGAGAGGTGCCGGGAGGAAGGTTGTGGGGCCGAGCCTGGGGCCCTGGCACCTGTGGGGTGGGGACAGTCATTTTACCTCCCAGGCTTTTGGATTTCAGAGTCCAGTTCTCTTTGTTTTTTATCCTACCTGGCGATTATTTGTTTGTTTTTTAAATTGGAGATTTTGAGATGGAGTAGCTAGGTTTAACTTTGCCAAAAATATATACTATATTTTAAAAGACACACACTACTTTCTATTACTGTTGCTTTGTTTTTTAAGGACAATTTCTCACATAGGACATTTACACATATAGGAAGGGAAAATTTCAGAAGAAAGACCGATCCTTTGTACATCTTCAGCTTTACAAGAAACCAAGAACACCCCCCTGACCCCCGCCTTTGCACTGTCCTCACTTGTCTCATTTGGTCTCTGACAGGTGAGGACTCCTCACAGCTGCCCCAGCCCCAGCCGGGTGTGTGGGAGCCTGCGAGGGGTCAAAGCTCCCTTCCAGGACTGTAGCCTCAGTCTGGGGGCTGTAATCTGGAGGGGTTTCCAGATTTAGCAAGTAAAAATACAGGATGCCCAGTTAAATTCTAATTTCAGATAAACAATTTTTTAAAATATAAGTATGTCCCAAATACTACATGGGACATGCTTATGCTACAAAAGTTATGTGTTGCTTATCTGAAGTTCCCATCTCATTGGGCACCCTGTGTTTTACCCGGCAGCGTCCCGAGGGACACAGACACCCGAGGGCTGAGCGGAGCGTGCCCAGGCCGAGGGCGCGGGGCCCGGCTGCTCCCAGCGCCCGCTCTGTGCCCCCCGGGCTGCCGGCTGCTTCCCAACACGCCCCCCGCCCTGTCCGGCAGGCCCTGCGCCTATTTTTGTTTTTAGTGAAAGCAAATGAAGATCCACTCACTCCGAGGAGCGCACGGGGTTCTCCTGCGAAAGGGAGACGCCTGGCTGCGGTCCCCGCCGGCCGCCCCGCCCGGCGCCCCGCGCCCCGCCCCGCCCCGCCCCGCCCCGCCCCGCCGGCCGCTCCTCGCCCGCCCCGCGCCCCCGCCCCGCCCCGCCCCGCGCCCCGCCCCCTCACCCCCGCCCCGCCCCGCGCCCCCGCCCCGCCCCGCCGGCCGCTTCTCGCCCCGCCCCGCCCCGCGCCCCGCCCCCTCACCCCCGCCCCGCCGGCCGCTCCTCGCCCGCCCCGCGCCCCCGCCCCGCCCCGCCCCGCCCCCGCCCCGCCCCCTCACCCCCGCCCCGCCCCGCGCCCCCGCCCCGCCCCGCCGGCCGCCGGGCGGCGCCAGCCTCCCTCCCACCGTCCCGGGGCTGTGGGAGCCCCGGCGAGACGACAGCTCACGGAACAACACGCTTGTCACCCGGCCCCGCGGGAGCCCAGGGCAGGCGCCGCCACCGGAGCAGGTGTCGGATCGGGCGGAAGAGCACAGGGCCGACGGCAGCGGCTGCGGGACTTCACCCCGCCCTTGGGGCTCCCTCCTCCGACCAGCGACCAGTGGCCGCTGCGGGTGACAGAGCTCCGCCCCCGGAGAGTGGCGTGAGGGCCCGGGAGGGCAGCTCTGAAAGCTCTGCCGGGAGGCGCCGCGGTGAAGTTCGCGCGCTCCGCCTTGGCGGCGGGGTGCACGGGCTCGGGTCCCGGGCGGACCTACGCGCCGCTCATTAGCCCTGCTGCGGCGGGGTCCCCCACACAACACAGAGGAAGACGGGCACGATGTTAGCTCGGGGACAATCTTCCTCAGCCAGAAGAAAAGCTCCCTGGGAGATTCCGAGGACTGAGACACTCTAGCTTCTCCCTGCTTCGGGATAAGTGTGTGCTCCGGCAGTTCAGAGGAGCACACCCTGGGGAGGAGGGCCCCGCGGAGGAAGAGGAACTCCAGCCGGCTGGTGGGAGGGGCCCACCGGAGGGAGACAACAGGGGTGGGAGTGTCAGGGGGGAGTAAAAGAGAAGGGCTGAGATGAAGGTGGATTCAAGATGGGGGAATTGCCTTGGGCTTCCTTTTGGTGTTTTTCGGGGATTCCCAGCTTCCTCTTGAGCCAAAGGGCTGAAATGCCAGCGAGGATGCGGGTTCCTCTCCTTCCTCATGCATGGAGTGGCAGTGTTCCCCTCAGAAAGCTCATCCTGACTCAACAACAAAAAAATCAGACAACCTGATCAAAAAATGGGCAGAGGATATGAACAGACATTTTTCCAAAGAAGAGATACAGATGGCCAACAGGCACATGAAAAGATGTTCAACATCACTAGTCATCAGGGAAATGCAAATCAAAACTACACTAAGATATCACCTTACACTGGTCAGGATGGCTATAATCACCTAGATGAAAAATAACAAGTGTTGGAGAGGATGTGGAGAAAAGGGAACCCTCATACACTGCTGGTGGGAATGCAAACTGGTGCAGCCACTGTGGAAAACAATATGGCGATTTCTCAAATTAAAAATGTAAATACCATATGATCCAGCTATCTGACTACTGGGCATTTATCCAAAGAACATGAAATCAACTATTCAAAGAGATCTATGCACCCCTATGTTCATTGCAGCATTATTCACAATAGCCAAGATGTGGAAGCAACCCAAGTGCCCATCAACTGATGAATGATAAAGAAAATGTGGCTTATATATACAACAGAATACTACTCAGCCGTAAAAAAGACAAAATCATACCATTTGCAACAACATGGATGGACCTGGAGGGTATTGTGTTAAGTGAAATAAGCCAGACAAAGAAAGACAAATACCATCTGATTTCACTCATATGGAAGATAAACACATGGAAAAGGAGAACAGATTAGTGGTTACCAGAAGGGAAGGGGGTGGGGGGGCTGGTGAAAGGGGTAAAGGGGCACATTTATATGGTGACCGATTAAAAACTAGACTATTGGTGGTGAGCACGATGAACTCTATACAGAAACTGAATCATAATAATGTACACCTGAAATTAGACGTTATAAACCATGATGACCTCAATAAAATAAATGGAAAAAAGAAAAGGAAAGCTCACCCTGGCTACCCCACCTGGAGGACAGTGGAGGATAGAGGAGGAGGAGGCAAGGCCAGCAGGAGGTGGCAGGGGCAAAGGAGAGCAGGCCAAGGTTCAGAGGAGTCTTCATTCACAGGCTGAAGTTGGAGGCTGCAGGCTTCTAAGGCATATCTCTAGCCCTGGCTGCTGCATGCCCCTCCTTGCCCACATCTGACTGAGTGCCCGTGTACAAGCAGCGTTTCCCAAAGGATGTCCTATGGAGCTGCAAGGTGCCTTGTGATAAAAGAGTTCTGGAGTCAAACAAGTTTGGGAAATGCTGCTCACTGTAACCCTTGTTGGAGACTTGCAGCATCTACGAGCATATTCAAGGCTCTGAGAAGTCCTGCAATGAAGAGCAGTCTAGTAAGCTTTGTTTAATGTAAGTGGCGCCACTTTCTGACCTCAGAGCCCTCTTTTCTGTATAACAATGAAACGTAAGAACATATGGAATACACCCGGGAAAGAGGCACTAGCTACGCGAGGATTGTGGTTGCTCCCAGGAGCCCCACTGAATGATTCCCTAAAGAAGTGCAGGAAGTGGGGGTGTCGTTAGGATCTGCAATGTCCAGGTTAGTCTTCCGGAAGAGCCACCCCTTCCTCAGGCTGCTGGTGAGGGAAGGAAGCTCCTTCCCTGAGGAATCACTCTACACGAGTCAGCACGGATCTCTCTCCAGCGGAGGCTCGGCCACTGTCCGAGGTCTGATCTGGAAGAACAAGAGTTCAGGGTCTCAGGATCGGGGCCAGCCCTGGCTTTTGTGGTCTTGAGAGCGGCTCGGGTCTCTGTGGCCTTCGTGGGGAGGGAAATCCCACTGTACATGTACTCAGCAACCTTGGACTCCGTGTCATATATTCTATATAATGTGGTCGTGCATGAAAACTGCCCGTCTGAAATGAATGGTTAAAAACCCTTTGAAAATTGGAAGACCGAACTGCCCAAATCTAGAAAAAAAAGAACCTGCTTCGGGTCCTAATAACAGTGAGTTTAATTGTAAAAGATTTCAAGATAAAACAGAGGCTTTTAATCAGAGGGGCTGGCCCAGTGGCACAGTGGTTGGCTTTGTGCGCTCCACTTTGGTGGCCTGGGGTTCACAGGTTTGAATCCTGGGCATGGACCTACTCACCGCTCATCAAGCCATGCTGTGGAAGTGTCCCACATGCAAAATGGAGGAGGATGGGCACAGATGTTAGCTCAGGGCCAGTTTTCCTCACCAAAAAAAACAAAAGCGGAGGCTTTTAAAATATACCAACATCTTGGGGCCGCCCGGTGGCGCAGCGGTTTAGTTCACGCTTGGCAGCCCAGGGTTCGTGGGTTCGGATCCCAGGCACCCGCCGACGCACTGCATGTCAGCCACGCTGTGACGGCGTCCCATATAAAGTAGAGGAAGATGGGCACGGATGTTAGCCCAGGGCCAGTCTTCCTCAGCAAAAAGGGGAGGATTGGCAACGGATGTTAGCTCAGGGCTGGTCTTCCCCACAAAAAAAAAATATATATATATACCAACATCAACCTCAAAAGAGCTTTAGTAGTTGAGTTCGGCATGTGCCTTTTCAGCCGTTTGTGGGTTCGGATCCTGGGTGTGGACCTACACCATTTGTCAGCCATGCTGTGGCAGCAACCCACAAACAAAATAGAGAAAGATTGGCACAGATGATAGCTCAGGGACAATCCTCCTTGAGCAAAAAAAAAGGTGTCCATAGATAAAAATAATATTATCCATTGATATGTTCCTGTCTGTATATACATAGCATGTATAGCTATTTTTTTCAGATTATGAAAGTAATATATGTTAATTATGGAAAACACAGAAAATACAATGAAGAAAACAAGTCCCCCATAATCCCACAGCCCACAGGCAGCTGCTATTAGCTTTTGGTCGGTTGCTTTCCTATATTTTTATGTTTTTCTTACATGTTTTACGTTTCTGTTTTCTACACAAGTAAAATCTTTACGTACATATAGCCCTCGTAGCCTTCATTTAAAAAAATAATTTACTGAGGTGAAATTCACGTAACATAAAATAACCATTTTAAAGTGAGCAATTCACCATGTTGTAAACCCCCCCCCCGCCTAATTCCAAAACGTTTCCTGAAGTCTTCATTTTGCACTCACCACAGTTGTGTTTGTCCACCAAATAAGGGAACTGTTATTCACGTAGCTCTCTCTGTGATTGAACGCCAGCGTGGTTTAAATTTCCCTGATATTGTCAATAAGGCTTCCGTGAACTCGTGCACACCTTTTGTCGGCGAGTCTGTTTCCTTACTGCAGGGCCTGTGCAACTGCGCCCCCTCCCACAGCTCAGTGCCCCTCTACCCAGCTGACTCAGGGAGTTATATTTACAGCTGAGACCCCGCCTCTGCCACCAAACCAGATATGCCACCGCCCACCTGACAGCTCCCCTCGGATGCTTCGGAGCCTCCTTAACAGGACATGCTCAAAACCCAGCCTGTCCTCTGTCATTCTTTTTTTTTTTTTCTTCTATTTTTGTTTTTATTGATGTCTTAATAGTTTATAACATTGTGGGGTTTTAGTTGTACATTATTGTTTGTCCATCACGATATGAATATATCCCTTCACCCCTTGTGCCCACCCCCCACCCCCCTTCCCCCTGGTAACCACCAACCAGACCTCTCTGTCCATGTGTTCATTTATATTCCATATATGAGTGAAATCATGCAGTGTTTGTCCGCTCTCTGGCTTATTTCACTTAACCTAATACCCTCTAGGTCCATCCCTGTTGTTGCAAATGGGACAATTCTGTCTTTTTTTATGGCTGAGTAGTATTCCATTGTATATGTATACCACATCTTTTTTATCTAATCATCAGTCGAGGGACACTTGGGTTGCTTCCACTTCTTGGCTATAGTGAATAATGCTGCAACGAACATAGGGGTGCATAAGCCTCTTGGGATGGTTGATTTCATGTCCGTTGGGTAGATGCTCAATAGTGTGATTGCCGGATCATAAGGTATTTCTATTTTTAATTTTTGAGGATTCTCCATACTGTTTTCCATAGAGGTTGCACCAGTTTGCATTCCCACCAGCAGTGAATTAGGGTTCCCATTTCTCCACAACCTCTCCAACATTTGTTGTTTTTTGTCTTGGTGATTATAGCCATTCTAACAGATGTAAGGTGATATCTTAGTGTAGTTTTGATTTGCGTTTCCCTGATGATTACTGATGTTGAACGTCTTTTCATGTGTCTGTTGGCCATCTGTATCTCTTCCCTGGAAAAATGTCTGTTCATATCCTCTGCCCATTTTTTTATTGGGTTGTTTGTTTTTTTGTTGCTCAGTTGTGTGAGTTCTTTATATATTACGGAGATTAATCCCTTGTCAGATATACGATTTGCAAATATTTTCTCCCAGCTGGTGGGTTGTCTATTCATTTTGATCCTGGTTTCATTTGCCTTGTAGTAGCTCTATAGTCTGATGAGGTCCCACTTGTTTACTTTTTCTTTTGTTTCCCTTGTCCGAGTAGACATGGAATCTGAAAGGATCCCTTTATGACCGATGTCAATCAGTGTACTGCCTATATTTTCTTCCAGGATTTTTATAGTTTCAATTCTCACTTTCAGGTCCTTAATCCATTTTGAGTTGACTTTTGTGTATGGCGATGGGAGATGGTCTACTTTCATTCTTTTGCGTGTTGCTGTCCAATTTTCCCAGCACCATTTATTGAAGAGACTTCCCTCTCTCCATTGTATGTTCTTTGCTCCTTTGTCGAAGATTAGCTGTCCATAGGTGTGTGGTTTTATTTCTGGGCTTTCAATTCTGTTCCATTGATCTGTGTGTCTATTCTTGTACCAGTACCATGCTGTTTTGATTACTGTAGCTTTATAGTATATTTTGAAATCAGGGATTGTGATGCCTCCAGCTTTGTTCTTTTTTTTCAGAATTGCTTTAGCTATTCGGGCTCTTTTGTTGCCCCATACGAATTTCAGTAGTTTTTGTTCTATTACCGTGAAGAATGACATTGGGATTCTGATTGGGATTGCATTGAATCTGTAGATTGCTTAGGTAGAATGGACATTTTAACTATATTTATTCTTCCAATCCATGTGCATGGAATATTTTTCCATTATGTCCTCCTCGATTGCTTTCAATAGTGTCTTATAGTTTTCATTGTATAGGTCTTTGACCTCCTTGGTTAAATTTATTCCCAGATATTTTATTCTCTTTGTTGCAGTTGTAAATGGGATTGTCTTTTTGAGTTCTCTTTCTGTTGTTTCATCGTTAGTGTATAGAAATGCAATTAATTTTTGTAAGTTGATTTTATACCCTGCCACTTTACTGTAGTTGTTGATTGTTTCTAGTAGTTTTCCGATGGAATTTTTTGGGTTTTCTATGTATAGGATCATGTCGTCTGCAAATAGTGAGAGTTTCACTTCTTCATTGCCTATTTGGAGTCCTTTTATTCCTTTTTCTTGCCTAATTGCTCTGGCCAGAACTTCCAGTACTATGTTGAATAAGAGCGGTGAGAGTGGGCACCCTTGTCTTGTTCCTGTCCTCAAAGGAATGGCTTTCAGTTTTTCCCCGTTGAGTAGGATGTTTGCTGTAGGTTTGTCATATATGGCCCTTATTATGTTGAGGTACTTTCCTTCTATACCCATTTTGTTGAGAGTTTTTATCATAGATGGATGCTGGATCTTGTCGAATGCCTTCTCTGCATCGATTGAGATGATCATGTGGTTTTTCTTCTTCATTTTGTTAATGTGGTGTATCACGTTGATTGATTTGCGGATGTTGAACCATCCCTGTGTCCCTGGTATAAATCCCACCTGGTCGTGGTGTGTGATCTTTTTGATGTATTGCTGTATTCGGTTTGCCAATATCTTGTTGAGGATTTCTGCGTCTATGTTCATCAGTGATATTGGCCTGTAGTTTTCCCTCTTTTTTTTTTTTTTTTTTTTGTGGGGAAGATCAGCCCTGAGCTAACATCTGTTGCCAATCTTCCCCTTTTTTTTGCTGAGGAAGACCGGCCCTGAGCTAACATCCGTGCCCATCTTCCTCCACTTTATATGGGACGCCGCCACGGCATGGCTAACAGGCAGTGCGCGTCCGCGGGCGCCTGGGATCCGAACTCGCGAACCCCGGGCTGCCAAGCGCGGACTAAACCGCTGCGCCACCGGGCGGCCCCAGTTTTCCCTCTTTGTATTGTCCTTGTCTGGCTTTGGTATCAGGATGATGTTGGCCTCGTAGAATGTGTTGGGAAGTGTTCCATCCTCCTCTATTTGTCCTCTGTCATTCTTTCCTCTCTCTATCAAGGGCCACACCTGCCATCCTGCCGTGAGATCCTGAACCATCCTGCCCCGCCCCCCAGCCCCCTGTGCAGCCCATCCCCAGGTCCAGGTGACTTCATCTCCGGAGCTCTTCTCAGATACTCTGGAATTGCTCTCTTCACATCTCTCCATTGCCCCATCATGGTCCAAGCCACCATGTCCTCTTGCCTGAAGCACTGCTTAGGCTCCCAGGTGGACTCTGGCTCCCTCCTGTCACTCCATAGTTCATCTAGAGCCACAGCTTCAAAATGCAGACCTGGTCGTGTCAGTCCCACTCCTCCCCTCCCAGAACCTTTCCACGACTTTCCCATTCCCTTTTGGATAAAGATTCGAGAACATGATGTGCCTGCAAGGCCTGGTTCCTCCACCATCTCTCCAGATTCTCTGGGCTCCAGCATCCTGTGTCCTTCTGCAGTTCCTTGTGTGGACCATATTCCCTCCCACCACAGGGCCTTTGCACAAGCTGTTCTCTGCCTGCAGTCTCTTTCCCCTCTGTTTTTCCTGGTTAATCCTTGCTCATCTTCCTGATCTCAGCCCAGTCTCCCCTTCTACAGAGAAGCCCTCCCTGGCCCCAGACCAGACATGAACCTGTGTACTCTCATTGTATCTTCTTATATGACTATTTGGTTAATGTCTGTTTTCCCTACCAAAGTATAAGCTTTAGAGGATAGGGACGGACCATAATGAGTAATCAAGAAATATATGTTGAATCAGCCAACGAAAAAACAATGTAATTATTGGGGAAAAGCACATGAGCCTTTTTAAGCTCTTGATACATGTTGCCAAAGTGCATTCTGGAAAGGTGGGAGCAGGGTACGCTCCCACATTGTACATGAGAGTGTCAGTGCAGCCACACCTTTACCATAAGTTCCACACATGCAGCAAGGCCTCAGTCATCTAACAAGTTCAAGCTCGGGGACTGCCACGGATCAGACAACAGGCAGCAGAGATGCTGAGCCAAGCAGGGAGACAGTGGTTGAGCTGAGCTGAAGAAGCAAAGGTGGCCCTACACTTGGCATGCCCGGGCACCTCTCAGGCCAGAAGACAGGAGCAATCCACTGGTTGGCCTGTCGAAGCCAAGTCTGACCATTCAGGCCTGGAAAGCTGGGAGGAACAGCTGGGGAAAGAACTAGGAAGAAGTTGACAGAAGAGAGAGAAGAAAAGGTGAGCAGAGGCAGCAGAGCTCAGAAACGGAGGAGACGGCGGAGGCGGTGCTGGAGCAGGAAGTCTCGGACCTGCTGACCATGAGAGATGCGATGGTGCAGTATGGGGACCACAGGGAGCTCATTTGCTTACATTTCTGGCACTTGTGCTGGGAAGACTCAGAAACCAGGACCGCCGACCAGAGCCCCCTTGTGGCCTCTCCGTGGTAGGTCTTCTAAGAGGGTCCCAGGGACCCCTGCCTCCCTGTATTCCTGGGCGGCAGCTTCCGTGATCAGATTACGAGATCCTGATTCCATTTTGCCAGCTGACTGTCTTTCCTGAGGCTTCGATGGACGGGCTGCTGTGCTGGGAGTCCCACTGGCAAGGAACTCAGTTCTAACTGGCTGAAAACCAAGGCCTTCAGTCTGAGAGCCTTTGAGGAGCTGACTCCTGCCTAAAACCATGAGAGCCTGGATGTGGATTCTTCACCAGTTGCACCTCAGATGAGTCCCAGACTCGGCCAGCACCTTGACCGTGGCACTGAGACACTGTGAAGCCAAGAACCCGGCCCAGCCGCGCCCGGCTTCCTGACCCACAGCAGCTGTGGGATGATAAACGTGTGGCATTTTAAGCCCCTAAGTTTGTAACCATTTGTTATGCAGCAGGAGACGACCAGCACCCCATGGGCCTTGGCTTCCTCACAGCGTGGAGGTCTCAGGGGCTCAGACACTTTCCTGTGGCTCAAGGGTTACAATCAAACAGCAAGCCCTCCCAGATTCAAAGGGAGGGGACACAGGGAGAAATGCCAAGGTCACACTCGGAAGGGCACAAGGGTTGGGAGATATCCTTGTGGCCACTTTTGGAAGATACTCTCTGACACAGCCTGCCCTTGGGCCACAACTCATATCCCTCCCACATGAAAATACACTCCCCCAGACCCAAGACCCCTGGAGTCCCATCCCTCACAGTCTGGGCTCAGACTGGAGGACCTAGTTGTGTAAATCAGGTCCTGTGCAGATGAGGTCCTCGGGAGGGGGAGGGGGAGGGGTTCCTCAAGTCCTGCGCCCCAGGGGTTGTCCTCGAGCCCTTTGGCCCTGTCCTCTGAGTCATACTTCCTTTTAATAAGAAAACTGAGTTTGCAACTGAATAGCTTTCTCAGCCTGCTTCCTTCCTCTAAAAAGCAGAGTGCAAAAGCCTCTTCATTTTGTCCTGTCTTCATCCTATTTAGTCCAAGAACTTAAATCCTTTAAAAACTTGAGGGTTGCTTACGTGTTAATTTAAAATCCACTCCGTGAGATAAAAACCTTACCCACAAACCTTCTTTTAAAAAAAATTAATAGACTATTTTTAGAGCAGTTTTAAGTTTACAGAAAAATTGAGCAGAGAGAACAGGGAGTTCCCATATGCACCCCCCCATTTCCCCTCTGAGTGACGTCTTGCATTAGTGTGGCACATTTGTTACAACTGATGAGCCAATATTGATATATGATCATTAACTAGAGTCCACAGTTTGCATTAGGGTTCATCTTGGTGTCGTCCATTCTGTGGGTTGGACAAATGTGTAATGACATGTGTCCACCATTGCAGTATGATGCAGAGTAGTTTCACTGCCCTAAACATCCCCTATGTTCCATCTGTTCATCTCGCCCTCCCCCAGCCCCTGGCCACCACTCATTAGTGTCTCCATAGTTTTGCCTCTTCCAGAATGTCATGTAGCTGGAGTCATACAGGATGTAGCCTTCTCGGATTGGCTTCTTTCACTTAGCACCACAAAACTTTTTGAGGTAAGCCCTTCTCTGCCTTGAGGCTGCTGTGGGAGAAGACCCTGGAGAATTTAGAAGACCCACTGTTTAACGGAGCAAGGCATGCTCTTAAGAGCCTCACAGTGCCTTTGTCTGCCGGAGAGGGTTTCTGAGGCACCTTTAAATTTTTCTCTGAGGTCTTAACAACGGATCTTACAGTCCCATCTGAACTTCTTTCTTCCGAAGCCCTTTCTTACTTTGAGGATCCTTTGCTGGCTGACAAGACTGTTCTGGCCCTTTACCCTTCCTCCCAATGCCACTTGAACAATCTGCTCTTAGTTCATCTCGCTCTTCTTTATTTTATCACAGGCAGAGCTAGGCAGTGCCTTCGACATTCCGCCTGGAAAACCCCCTAGCAGATCATCCAGTTCCCTACGTCCACTCGGTATTTTCTCTGCTACTGCAGGCAACAGTTTTGCTGAGCTTTCTGCCACCACATAATGAAGGTTCCTTTCCTCCAAGGTCCAACAGAATGTTCTTTATTCCCTTCAAGCTCTCGCCACTGTACCCCAAGACCGTCAGGCTTCTGCCCACTGCCTGCTCCCAAAGCCAGGGCCGCACATTCTAGGTTTTGGTTACAGAAGCACAGTTAGGCACTCAGTGTACATTACTTTTCTAATCACGGCAGCTGCCTTGCAAGCTGTGTAAGGTATCGTAATCCCCATTTTTAGGAGTGGAAACTGAGACTCTGAGAAATTATGTGACTTGTCACAAACCACACAGTTAGTAGGTAAGGGAGCTGAGTGTTGAAAAACAGTTTAAAAAAATTAGATAGCACAGGAGCCTGGGGACGTTTAGCGAAGGAGTGGCGTAGCGGTATGTAGGTCAATAGCCATTAAAGGTGTCATTTAAGATGAATTTGAGCCACAAGAAAAAGAGTCAAGGCAGGTGATTATGTCATACAGAAAGAAATTAAAATAAAAACTTTGTGCTTAAACAATTAGCCTTCATGCATCTTAAAAATGCACTCATGTAGAATATCTCATTCCCCTCCTCCCTCCCGCTCTCGTCTTTCCTCCAGATTTCTGGGAATGTTGTATGTCCAGTCTCACTACCACACAGGTGTCCTGGTTCCTGGGTGCCCAGGTACATGTGAATTATGACCCACAGGCAGAAATCTGAGCACTGAGAGAGGCGCCGACCACACACAGGGAACACCCAAGGGTCCTCCATGACTCCAGGATCCATCTCCTTGGAGGACGGAAATGCCCCAGGGCACCTCTGACTTGAACTCCGTAGAAGGAACGAAGCCAAAAATGCGCCCATACGACAGATTCCTGAGCGGTAGCTGGGCTCTGGGAACCGCAGGCATCAGTGACAGGGTGGTGTCATCCTGCCCACGGCCCGAGTCAGGACAGAGCTAGGCCTTCTTGCTTGGCCAGAGCAAAATTAGCACACGCTGGGACAAGCGGCAATTGGGGGTGTGCATGAGGGGTGTGGATATCCCCGAACCCAAGACAGCCTGACAAGAGATTCTCGCATATTGAGGTAGATGGGGTATCTATTTGGGTTCGAAACTGATTCGGCTTGAACTGAAAAGCCTGATTTAGGGCCTATCAAACATACATTGCACATCTGCTTAACCACTAAAGTAAAGAATGCACACTCTTAAGAGAGGCATACTTCCCCTCCTGCGCTCTATTGGTAAGGCCCGAATTAGTCCGTTTCTGGACATCAGGGTCACGTTGACCTGCTAATTTGCAACTGAACACCTCTTTGAGATGTTGATGAAAATGTATCCTGGGTGTATTTAATGTACATTATTTGTTCTCAAAAGCTATAAGACTGTACTGAGGGGCTGGCCCGGTGGTATAGTGGTTAAGTTCACATGATCCACTTCAGCAGCCCCGGGTTCATGGGTTTGGATCCCGGGTGCCGGCTGACGCACTGGCTGT
The DNA here is from genome assembly GCA_031878705.1 of Tapirus indicus. Lineage (NCBI taxonomy): Eukaryota > Metazoa > Chordata > Mammalia > Perissodactyla > Tapiridae > Tapirus > Tapirus indicus. Next base: position 55,819,548 of record CM062932.1, read on the forward strand.
CAGCCATGCTGTGGCGGCGTCCCACATAAAGTAGAGGAAGATGGGCACAGATGTTAGCCCAGGGCCAGTCTTCCTCAGCAAAAAGAGGAGGATTGGCAACGGATGTTAGCTCAGGGCTAATCTTTCTCACACACAAAAAAGACTGTACTGAAAACCATGCTTCTCTGGAACACTTCCTAAGGCCTTCCTGGGTTATTATCCTCCCTTTGGCTCAAATAAACTCACCTTATTTCTCTTATCTACAGAATGGTCATTGGTTATTTTGCATCCGTATGTCTTGGTGTAGTTGTGGCAGGATTTCAGAGAAACCCACCCGAGACCACCTGGAATCTGCACTGAGCTGGCATTTGGGCCCACTGAGCCCCCCAGATCACTGCATTCTCCAGGTGGCCCTGGTGAGTTCTCCTGAAGCCCGGACCTCCTTATTTTAAGTCGATGGTCCTGAGTTTATTTGAGCTGGTTCAAACCTTAAGACTAGGTTCTTAAGGGGGTACCGGCACGTACCCTAGGTCAGAGGAACCTAGGGGGGATTCCTAGGAAAGAGAATCCTAGGGGGACTTTCCTAGGTCAGGGGAGCCTCAGGGGAACTTTGGAGTGAATGGGGCAGGCTGACCTTTTAATTTGGCTTTAAATTGGAAATAATTGTGTTCATAAAGTCTGAACAAATTGCTTGATAGAGAAATGAGAGACTCCCTTAGATGCTGGTTCAGACTTTATAGCATAACAAAGCTAAAAGAAAATAGGGAAATTGAGCTTCTAAAAGCCCGAACAGTTCCCAACTGGGCGGCCTCCCCCTCTGAACTCCGATTGGCTTCATGCTGAGACTTGCACGAGTGCTTAAAGGGGCCTAAGACTGAAAGAAAGAAAAAGAAACGGGAAAAAAATCTTTTGCAGACGCAAACTGCTAAAATTTTTAAAACAGAGATTATGAAATCTTTGTGGCATCTGCCTGTTGTTTATGTGTGTGTCTATCTATATGTATGTTATATGTGTGTGATGTTTTACCTCCGGATGGCATTGCTAAAGTTAAGAGCTCTGTTTAATTGGCTTAAAGTAAGCGCTTACAAAAAAGTGATTTCTAAATGCAACTAACACAAACGTCTTTCAAGTTAACGTGATATGAAATAATCTTTGGTAAATGAAAGCTGGTTTAAGTTTGTTGGTTTGATTGAAATAGGCACGTCCGGACAGCTGTCAGTGTTTGGACATGCAGCCTGGGTTTACTAGTCAAATAAGCTCATGTTATCTGTTACAAATTCGTCAGCAAAATAATAATTTAAATGATGGCTAATTTTGTCTAGTGTCTCATGAAGTCTTGTAGGCAATCTAAATAATTATTGAGAACAAGTAACCAAATAGATGTGAAAAAGATGAGTGTTAGGTGAACTTTTAACAATAATTATGTTATGGTGTATGCATTTAAAATAGATTCCAAAATCTCTTTGGTAACATAAAACATTGAAAAGTTTTTCTAGGTTAAATTAAATGATAAAAATTCATTGAATATCTAGATCATTTCCAAATAAGATAAAATATTAGACATTAATTATAAGTTTATCTACTTTTGGCTTCTTACTACAGAAAAACTAAAAGGTGTTTTGAGGTCTATTGATAAACATGTCTTGTCTTTTATTAAGATTGTACTATAAAGTAACATGTTTCCAGAAATTGTGAAAAGTGTTTGTATGTTTGTCAGGCCACCAAATGCTGATGTAAATGAAAGTTTATAATTACTTAGTTTTTATTTAAAAATTAAGGTTTCTAAGGGTTAAAATTCTAATGTGTGATTAAAGCTACTGAAAATTAAGGAAAATATGTTTGTATTCAAAGAAAGTAAGATAAACATTTTTAGTAAAATAAGATGTGAAGAGTGGAAAGATAAATTTGTCCTAAAGTACTAGAAGGAAAAAAAAAAAAAAAAGAAGGTATGGACAAATTCTGAATATAAAAAGTAAGTGATAGAAAGTTTGTGAAAATAAAACCTGAGGAGTTTTATACATGGTCAAGTTGGCTAAGATTAAAATATATCCAATTAAGTAAAGGAGTTTTAATGTCAAAAAGTAAACTGGTACAAAATTAAAATTTGGTTTTTTCTTTCTCTTAAAAGGATAATTTAACTTTCTTGAACTTTTAGCCTGCTCTTGGTAACAAGATTTTAAAAGGTCTTTTCTTTGAGTAGTTTACCAGAAGGGTAGGTTTTGTGTTTTATCAAAATAAATTTCCTGTATTGTTTTTATCAGGTCTTTAATCACAGGTGATAAGGTTTTCCTTTACCTTTGGGTAAGTTTACCTAAAAGACAGAAAATCTGTTTTCCTATGTTCAAAGGACTGAGGTCTCTCTATTAAGGGTTTTTGGCTATTTCTGTTTGAATGGATAACTGAGCATTATTTCTCTCAGTCAGCATTGTTTCCTATTTGATCAAGTGTTTTAAAACCTTTTGATATTTTTGACAAGCTCCCCCCCCAAATATATTCAAATCCTGAATAAAATCTTTCTTTTGACTTTTTCTTTGAGAATTTTCAAAGGGCCCTTGGACTTCTCAAAGAAATTTAAAACTAATTAAGCTTATTTGATATGTTAAATTACATGGGACGGACTATGAAATAAGTGATGATAAACCTTCTTAGGTGGTATTATGTGGGTAAATGTTATTATCTAAGTGTTTTTAAAAAAATTATATAACATTCGTAAATTCTGATCTGTCCTGGTTATCAATCATAATTCGCGTTATTATCTTGAAGTGTTCTATATCACAAAAATAACCAAGATTCTTTGTCAATTGTCATTTTTAAGTCTTTTTACAGTTATTGTTTTCTCTGATACTTTTGCAAAAATGTTTCATCTTCAGAGAGATTCATGGAAAGGACTCCGGCGTTCACTTTACTTTTCCTCTCCTCTTGAAGTTGGTCCTGCAGTTTCCACCTGCTGCCACTCTCCTCACGTCCTTTGGGGCTTCCCGCGCCTCCACCGTCCAATGTATGGCAGCAGGGGTTTCTTAGAAGTCCTTTGTAGTGTTTGATTGAGCTCTGTTGGAATGCGAATGATGTTTTCGTTGTGTCGTCGTAGGGGGCAGAGTTTCAAAGAGGGAATCTCACTCCGCCATGATGCTGACGTCACTCTCTGGCGTTCACTCTAGAATACAGGTTTCTGATGAACTTTCAGATCATAAACTGAACTGGGTACGAAATTACAGAACTGTAATGGAAAAATTAATGATTTCATGAAACTGATAACAGAAGATTAAGATCAAGGATCTATTACACAGGACTGAATGAGCTGATGAGGATGATTATAATTTTTATTTGAAATATTGCTGATTTTTAATGTTTTATTTTTTCAGACTTAAGGAAAACTTTTTCTCTTTTCTCCTAAGTTAACTATGACCTAGAGCAATTTGGTAAATTATACCTTTGTAAGCAGAATTGAGATATTTATCTTTTTCTCTCTACCTGATCTCTCCAGAATTTGGAAACTCTTAAAATGCTTCTTATTGATACCTGATTGCTTGCTCCCACAACATAGGCCTAACTGTGGGAGCCCACCTACATCACTGCCTTCTAAAGTGAACTTAACTGGAGTGATCTATTACCAGGTCTAAAAAAAAAAAATGTGTTCTATGAGATGGAACAATCTACCAACTCAGCTTCTGGACTACGAAACTTCTTTAAGTTTCAAAAGGACTGTGCAACTTTTTAGTTTCAGAGGCGGAACTGTGGGAGACTGGAATTGGCTACCCCAAAGTGTGAAGATTATTTGGCATAAAGATTTTTAGCTGAAATCTGCAGACAGGGGAAAAGCTCTGAAAAACAAGTAGAAGTCACTCTTTGTAAGAGACATTTACATTTGTAAGGGAAATCTCCATTTGTACCAGGAGGAAGGGGGTGACTTTATCCCCGGAAACTCTTGTCAGCACGAGGGGTGAGGACTTGAATCTGCACACTCTTGTTTACCGTGCTTGTCTCATAATCCCCGTAGCTGACACCCCCAACCCCCAATTTCCTCCTTTGTCTGTTTAGGGGGAGAGCCTCCGCCCCTTTGTCGGGACAGGCTCGGTTTCCCCGATCTCTCCCATGTGTACATGTTGTCGGGCTTTGTTTGATTTTCTCCTGCTGTTCAGTCTCAAGTCAATTGGTTTGTAGCCCAGCCAGAGGGGACCCAGAGTGGGTGGAGGAGCCACCTCCTCCCCTCAGGCACAATAAGAAACCCGTAGCACCTACCGGAGCACAACAGCCACTGCTGCAGCATATACACCAATTAACCCAGTGGGCACCTGAAAAGATAATTTTGTGGGGAAGCAATACTTTTTGAAAACTTTCTCCCACAGCGGCCCATACAGCCTATACTCACTGTGTTATATGCCCAAAATATAATCTAGGGAAATTATTTCATGAGTCACAAGGCCACTTTCCCCTTCCTAAGGTACCCTTTGAGGTATGGCAATTGGACTTTGTCCAAATGTCACCATATTAAGGATAAATGTGTCTTGTAATGACCTGTGTGTTTTCACGTTGGGTTGAGGCCTTTCCCTGCAGAAGAGCGATGGCTTTAGATTAATTATTATTGGAGAGAATAATTCCTGTTTGGGGAATTCCTGCTGAGTTACATAGTGACCGGGGAACTCATTTTGCTGGACAAATAATTAAATCTATTTGTAACATTTGGCCAACAATGCGGCATTACCATGGTGCCTACCATCCCTCAAGATTGGTGGAAAGAACTAACGGCACAATCAAAACTCAACTGGCAAAGATTTCGGAAGCATTTAATCTCTCATGGTCAAAAGCTCTTCTGCTAGTGCTCCTCAATCTTAGATCTACACCCTTTAGTAAACATCGACTGTCTCCTTTCGAGATAATAACTGGATGGCCTATGTATGCAATTAGACAAGGAAATGTACGAACCAACTTTGCTTAAAGGAAATATTTTAATTATTGTCAAGGTCTCATTGAGACACTTTATAAAAAAATGATGAGAGGTTGGTAGCTGATTCTTTTCACAGAGAGCTCCCAGACCTTAAGGATCATGGACTATAACCCGGAGAATTTATTAGAAGAGGCATCACATAAAAGACTCTTTGCAGCCCTGTTGGAAAGGACCACACCAGGTACTTTGAATCAAAAGATATAGACTCATGGGTTCACATTTCTTGTTTTAAAAAAGAGGCTTCTCCACCTGAGTGGGTTTCAGTTCCTATTTCTGATACCTGACTTCAACTGGCCAATACAAATATCTCAAACCAGGATGAGAAGAAGACGGCATGTTGTAGACGGCTGTCCAGGGACTCCGGACCAGGCCTGTATTGCCAACCTCATATCTCCTCACTTAAACCTTTGTTATGCTTAAACTGTGTATCTATGTTATAATTGTTCCACTTAAGGTTTTCAGAATACTCCCATACTTAAAGAAAGTGATTGATGTGGAACAGACTGGTCTTGAAGGCCAGGCTCCTAATGAACTCAATGGTTATGTGGAGCAAACCTCTGGCCTTGGCTACTGCCTGGATGGCTAAAACACTGCACCCTGAGCTTCCCCTGGATGCAGGGAAGGATTCACTGAGCTAGCAACTGTTGCCAATCTCTCTCTCTTTAAGGCCGGATGGGCTCATTCGGTGCTCCACTGGTGTGACCACCGAGCAGCTAGCTATATTTGTTCCTTCTTTGGGGCTAGAGGAAGTCATATCCCATACAGAAGCCCTTAACAGTTGTCAAGCAGGAATAGCCTTTCAAATACTAAACTGTCTTTAATGAGGAAGACTGTCCTTCAAGATAGAATGGCCTTACAGCATCCCAAGGTGGTACGTATATATCATTCAAACTGAATGTTGTGTTTTTACGCCTGATGAGTCTTCCAATGCATCATGTCTGCTAAAGCACGTGAGAAAACAGGTGCATGCCTTAAGCGACCCTACACCTGGTCTTGATTTGTTTAGTTAGCTCCCTTCCGGGATTGGCTTCCATTCGCAACCTGGATTGCAATTCCTATTTCTGTTACTCCTTGGAATTCTTGTTTGATCATAATATTCAAACTAATTACTGTTTTCTTTACTCAGTGTTGTAACACTGGCATGCTAGCTAGAGTAACGATTGCTCAGTGATGTGAGGTGGTCGATTGATCTTACAACCCTGGACAAATCTCCTTTTCTTATTGAGGCTATGCCTAAGAATTCATTTTTAAGCTCATCATTTCAAGTATTATATTACCTGTTCTCTAATTGTTATAAACAATGGAACTATAGGAAGTCGTGAAAAAGCACATGTGCAATGTTTGTGCGATAATCTGAAAATAATTGACAAATTACATAACCTATGAAGCACTTCCCCTGCTAATATATACCTCTATACTTGTCCATATATCTGACTACTTCCCCCCGATGTGGATAACTGGGCAAATCAATGAAATAAAAGCTTAGCACAGAGGGACATGATGGACCCAGGGCAGGTGGCCACCACCCTGGCACCGAGGGACAATATTTTGATCAGCAATGCTTTCTATCAAAAGATTATCAATGCAAAGAGATTCTTGCATATTGAGGTATATGGGGTAACTATTCAGGTTTGAAACTGATTTGGCTTGAACTAAAAAGCCTGACTTATGGCCTAACAAACATACATTACACATCTGCTTAACCATTAAAGTAAAGAATACACACTCCTAAGAGAAGAATGCATACTTCCCCTCCTCCGCCCTATTGGTAACGCCCCATTGGTAAGGCCTGAGTCAGTCCCTTTCCAGTCACGTTGACCTGCTAATTGGCAACTGAATACCTCTGAGAGTTTGATGAAAGTGTATCCTGGGCGTGTTTAATGTACGTTCTTTGTTCTAAAAAGCTATAAGACCATGCTTCTCCGGAACGCTTCCTAAGGCCTTCCCGGGTTATAATCCTCACTTTGGCTCAAGTAAACTCACCTTATTTCTCTTATCTATAGAATGGTTATTGGTTATTTTGCGGTGACAGCTGTCCGCAATTCATCCACACTCCTCAGGCCTGTGGCTGCTCCTCTCCCTTCACCCCTTCCCTCCTTAGCTTCCTAGCTCCAGAGAAGGAGTTGGAGGTTGTCCCACTTGGAGTCTGCTGTCCACTCTGGTCCAATCAGTTCTAGCCAGGGGTTGGGAAGGTCATGTGGCTGGGCTGCTCTCTCTGCAGGGCTATGGCTGGAGAGATTTCTTTTGTTTTTTTTGGTGAGGAAGACTAGCCCTGAGCTAACATCTGCTGCCAATCCTTTTTTTTTTTTCCTGCTGAGGAAGATTGGCCCTGGGCTAACATCCATGCCCACGTTCTTCTACTTTATATGTGAGCCGCCTGCTACAGCATGGCTTGATGAGCGTTGTCTAAGTCTACAACAGGGATCCGAACCAGTGAACCCTGGGCTGCAGAAGTGGAGTGCGTGGACTTAACCACTGCGCCACCTGGAGAGATTTCTTAAGAAGGGGAGTAGGCGGGATGGACAAACCGACTGCACCACATATGCCTCAGTTCTCATTTACACAAGTTTCCCACTCTCTGCAAGAAATGAAAATGGTTCTTGGACCCCCAGGAGAGTAAAGGAGAGGGAAAAGGGAAGAAGCTTTGGTGACGTTAATTATGCTTTCTCCGGTGCGCTATTTGGGATGGCGGGCAGGAGAAGGCAGCGTTGTGCCCTTACCGAGAATTTGCCCGCGCTTCCTGGATCGCCTCCCCCACTCTTTTCTTATCTGGGGGCCTCGCCGGCAATCCTGGAAGGGTCCGCCCCTGGGTGCTGGCCCGCTCCGCGATACGTCGCGCCTCCGGCTCCGCCACGCCCTTCCCTCTGCCTGGAACAGCCCGCTTTCCCATCACCTTGGCTACCTGGCAAATTCCTACTCATTCTTTAAAACCTTGTTTTGGCGTCACCTCAATAAAAACTTTGCCACCACCCCCTAGACAAAATTCACCACTTTCTCCTCAGTGCATTTTAAAGAAAAGTTTTATTATGGGAAATTTCTTTAATAGATACAGAAGTAGAGAGAATTCTTCTGTAGTTTTTGCCTGTGAACCCACACTCTCATCGTTGCCTGATTTACCTGGGTGTCCCTGTGCCTGCTCCTCTACGCCGAGCCGCGCACCGCGCCCGGCGCAGAGCAGACGCTCGGTGTTTCCACGATGGAACAGAAATTATCATCCGGCCCAACGCACCCATTTTACGGATAAGGTAACCGAGGCCCCAGCTCGTCAGAGGCGTCAGTGCAGTCCGCTCTCTCGAGTACCAGAAAAGTGGCGGGACAGGTGCGGCACCCCGCCTGGCCAGCCCTGGTCCCCTAAGCCGGCGTCCGTGCTCCGACCCCCCGGGCTGTGCCCGACGGGCCACCGTCTAGCCCGGCGGCCGGCGTGCGGCCGCTCCCTGCGCCGCTCCGCCCCCCGCTGCCACCTGGCGCGGCCCGGCCCCGGCCGGACTCGGAACGGGAAAGTGGCTGCGACGCCCCGGGACGAACCACTCGCGCCAGGGGTGTGTGGCGGCTGGCGCGGAGCCGCTGGCGCGCGGGCCACGAGGGCGCCCCCACCCCCGGGCCCCCTGCGTCGGGGCTGCGGCGCCCGGGCCGCGGGGCCGCGCCGGGCTGAGCCAGGGCGGGCGCGCGACAGGACGCGGGCCGCGCCCCCTCCCGGGCCGCGCGTCGCGATGGGCAGGCCCGCCGGGCTCCGCCAGGTGCCGCGCCGCGCGGGGCCAGGGGCTTGGCGCACCTCCGCGGGGCGGGCCCGGGGCGGGGCCGGGCGGCCGCCCCTCCTCCCCGCCCCCACGCCCGCTCCGGGCCCGGGATCGGCCCGCGCCCTGGGAGCCCGCGCCCCGCGGCCACGCGGCACCATGAAGAAGTCGTACTCAGGTGGGCGCGCGGCCGGGGCGGGGGGGCGCGGTCCCGGGACGGGGCCTCCTCTCCTGAGCCGAGGCGGCCGCGGGTGGTCGAGGGTCCCCTGGAGCCGAGCGGGTCCCCGCACGCCCCGGGCGGGCTTTGGCGCGGGGGGCGTTCGTGCCGGGACGGGTGACGGGATCCGGATCGAGGGGCGCTCCGGGCGTCGAGCCTCTCCAAGTCGCCGCTCCGAGTCCGCGCGCCCGTCCGGGACCACCGGTGCCGGGGGTAGTCCGGGCGCCTGATCCTCTGATCCCTGCGCGCCTGGGCCCCGCTTCTGACCTGGGCCGAGGGGTCCCTGCCGCTGTCTGGCAGCCACTGCTCGCTCAGGTGCCCGGAGGGGCCGCTGTGGGGGCCGCAGGGCTGGCCGTCCCTCCCGCTCGCCCTCCTGCCCCTTGCGCCCGCGCTGGAATCGCTCACTTCCCAGGCGCCGCCGGTCGGGGTGCGTGTGCGTGTGCGTGTGTGTGTGTGTGGGTGGGGGGGTTGGAAGATTTCCTTGGGTTCAGCCTCCAGGGCTGGTGGTCCAGGCCGTAGCATCCTTTCTTCAGATGATCTCCTGTTATTCCTCTACCCAGCGGAGCGGGGGAAGTTGGCCAGGTGGGACCAGCCAGCAGCACCAGGCGTGGCAACTTGGGTTGGTCTTTTGGGCCTCAGAGTGCCATCGGTGTGCCGGCATCCTGACTCCACGAGCAGGTCCGACCTCACACAGGTGGCAGAGGCCTGACCTGCTCTCATCACCCGCTCAGCATCCTTTATAAATGCGTTTTTTCTCTGGTACTCTGAAGTCCCATTTCACAGATGGGCAAACTGAGGCCACAAGCCTCGCAGGGCAGGTTAACGGTAATCCAGATTGCCATTCTTTTTTTCCTTTGTGGTTTTCCCCAAACGGATCCAGGTAGGATCCTTTGTCCTCCTCAGTCCTCAAATAATCAATGTCCTCTCCTCTTCTGCTCATGCTGCAAACTTTCTTTCTGTTCCTGCCCTTAATCTATTTGGACAGGAAGTTTTCTGCGGAGGACTCATGAATTAATTTTTATTGATAAGAGGACAGAATCATGGGACTTCATTGGAGCTGAAGAGGTCATTTGGGCCATCCCCCTGCCTCTGGGCCATTTTCAGTCTCCTCCTGCTTTCCACATTCCATAATGAGTAATAAAGAATAACTCATCTCAAAGAGGGTTACTCAGAACTTCCCCTAAAATACCTTTCTGGGTCAATGGCTTAGAATTTCAGCTCTCACCCACTTGTTGCAAACAGCATGGCCCTTCAGACCCCTGAACTGCAGCTCTATCTCAGGAACGTGGGAGCGCTGATGCAGCGGTGGGGGAGGAGGGGGCTTCCAGGTGGCATATGCTGGGGTTTGGCGCTTGGCCTGCCTCCCTCCCCAGCATGCTCCAAATGCTTGAGATGGTTGTGGGCATCGCTGCCGTGCGCGGCCCCTTCCCTGGGATCGCTAGCCGGTGTGGTCCAGGAATGGCTGTTTTCTCTGGCCCTTGGCTCCTTGCGCTTCACCTCCTGCTGGTGGGTCTGGACAGTGGAGGTGAGCGGGGCCCTCCCGGGTCATAGGTGCTTGGCCTTTTCCTGGAGGGACTTTGAGACCCTCCAACACAGATGCCAGAGGCCAGAGGGCCTCTGAAGCAGGCTTGATGTCTCCTCTCCTCTACACGCCCCCCCCCCCAGGTAAATTTAAAAAAAAAAAGGTGAAGCTTTTGGCAGTAGGTGGAAGTAGAGTTTATGGGGTGAGTAGGCACCAGCTCTTGTAAAGGCAGCCTCCGTAGCTCCTGTGTTTACCTAAAGGGGCAGGCCCCTAGAGGATGGGAGCAGGGAGGGCTTGGACCACTTCCAGTTTGTTCCCCTCCTGGCAGTGGTCCCAGCAGTGCTGGGTCACTCTGCTGCAGTGTGGGTTGGGCTGGAGGGGGCTGGCCCAGGGGCGGGTGGCCTCTTGGCCCATTCTGAGTGTTCCAGTTCCTTTGGTGCCCCCCCTCCCCGTTTCAAGTAGGAGCACTTTGCAGAAGTCAGACTGATCCCTCAGTGGCATCCATGCCATGAAATTAAGGAAAGCAGCAAATGGTGTTAATCATACCCCAGTGTCCAAAATCCAGGGACAACCAGGAAGGCTTTTATTTTTCAACCGGACTGAGTGGGATTATTGTTTCTGGACCTCTTTATGGGCTTGAAAATAAATTGAATGATTATAATGTTCTCCATACAGCTGGTGTGAACACTCTGGGTTGAGCCGGTTTTGAGTCTCTGAAAAGGGGAAAATTTTTAAAATATGTTTTGGGGGGATCCCTAGGGCCTTGGGTCTGTATAGATTCAATGAGCACACATTGTGTGTGGGCGCGTACAGCCAGGGCCTCGAGGGCACAAAGGTGATGGACAGACGTGGTCCTTGCTTGCAGGGAACTTGCATTCTTGCCGGGAGGCAGGATGCAGATGACACAGCAGCTTGCTGACATCCCTCCCACCCCAGCGGTGGTACAGGCTCTGAATGCCACCGAAAGCCCTGGAAGGAGGAGCCAAGGGTCTGACTGGAGGTTTTAGGGGCAGGTGAGATTGAACTGGGCCTTGAGGAATGAGGAGTTTTGAGTAGATGGAGAATAAAAGGGGTCTTTCCGAGTGGGGAAAAAAGTAAAGGCCCAGATGGGGGCTGCAGGACCCCGGTGGGTGCATGGGGGTGGGCTCTATGCAGCAGCCCTGGTTCCGCTCCAGGCTTCTCCCGGATGCACCTCGCCTGTCCCTCCAGCGGGGCAAAGCTGACGGCAGTCTACAGGCAGTGCAGCCCAGTGGTTAATCATGTGGGCTCCTGAAATTTAATCCTAGGCTGGCCCCTCCTCGCTGTGGGCCAGGGACTTAATCTCGTGTGTCTCATTTGTTAAACAGGGCAATGCTAATTTGTTGTTAGATTAAATGAGTTCATACATAAACGGCTTAAAAATGCCTGCTGTACCACTTAGTAGCTGCTGTCATCTTCACTGTCCTTGTCAGCCTTTGCCAGGATGCCCACGAGCTGCTGGTGCCCTCCACGTGCCTCTGCTGGTTTGGAGCCAGGAGTGCGGCCAGGGCTGTCTCCCCTAGCCCCTCAGTGTTGAAGTGGGCTGCAGTCTGAACCCCTCCGGTTCTCTGGTGTTCCCAGTTTGGGGCTTCTCCTTGCACACCGGGTCATGAAGCTTGCCTTTCAGGGTCCCTGGCTCCGCTGGGAATTCTCATGGCACAGGGGCACTTCCTGAGGCCCACGGGCCACTGAAATGGGGAGGGGGGTGGTAAATTTGGTTTGTGTGTGCACTTGGGAATTATTCTGAGGTTCTTTGTGGCTTTCAGGAGATTCTCAAAGGGGTACCTGGCCCGACCCCAAAGCTTAAAGAGCTCTGCGCCCAGCAGCTTCTCCAGGGGCCTGGGCAGGGCTGGAGGCTGCACCCTGGAGGAAGCAGAGTCAGCCGAGATTATGCCCGCCCAGCCTCCCAGCACTCCAGGAGCTGACTTCTGGGAAGGGAGAGGAACTGTGCCCTCAGAGAGTGCTGTCCCAGCAGCTCAGCCCGGGGTGGGGGGTGGGGGCGCGGCAAGGGTGCCAAGGCTGGTTTCTTCCTCTTCTCTGCCGGCCCCCCGCCCCCTCCCACGCCTGTGCTCGCTGCCTCTCCTCTCCTCACGTCCAAGCTTGTCGCTCTGGCTCATGCAGGGGGCCTGGGCAGAGAGAAGGAGCCGCCTTGTGCAGTTACTCTGTGGCACCATCATCCTCATGCCCAGGGTCGTGGACCCCTATGGATCCCTGAGGCCCCCCCCCGGTCATGGGAGAGCTGGCTGAACCTGAGTCCTGGGGCCAGCCCTCTTCCTGGCCTGTTGGAGAGGAGGGAGGCGTGCTCAGGCATGGGTGGCCTGCCTGCCTGCCCTTCCGGCTCGCCCTGGACCACAGTCACCTGCCCGTCAGCATCTCCCCAGCCTGCCTGGAGGGTTTCCGAGAGCTGAATGCCATGCATCTGAGTCTGAGACAGCCCGTCTTCTTCCCGGAACCCCGTGTGACTAGATCAAGCCAGGACAGGTGCAGAGGGGACTGGGGATTGCTGCTCAGGAGCAGTGGTCTAGAGTCCCCGTCCAGGTGGAAGCGAGGCTGACCATGTGCTTGGGGCTCCCAGGTGGGTGTCAACGGTGGACATCTCACCTGAGGACTCAGGGACCCCAATAGCAGGAAGGAGGCACTCCCCATTCCCCACCCGTCTCTTTGGGCCGCCCTCCTCTGAGACTCTCGCACCCACCCCAGGCAGCCTCATGTGGGTGGGACCTGGAGGCGGGACCTTGTTTCCACTGCTGTTTGTCCCTGGGCAGTGTTGCGTGGGCTCTGCAGTTTGCTTAAGATGTACTTGATAAGCACGGTTCAGCACACACCAGTGAAGGACCCAGCCCAGAGGCCGAGGAGTGGCAGCTCCTGGGCGGATCCAGCTGGTGGCCTTGGGGGAGGGAGGGCTAGAGAGCCCTGGGCCCCAGGGGTGTGAGCCTTTGGGTGGGGAGGGAGGTGACAGGCTGGGTTTCTAGGCCTGTTTCTTGGAGCAATTACCTTGGAACACACTGGCTCTAGGCGTTGCCAGGGGATTTATGGGGGATCAGTGGGTTCAAGTGACTGGACCAAGCCCCCTGGGGACCTGCATGGAGCACATGAGATCACCGTTCCCCCTCGCCCCTGTGTTGAAGGACTCCTGGAGAGACCTTGGCCAGAGAGTCCCAGTGGCAGTTGCCAGAGGTTGCCTGGTTCAGAAGCACTGACCGAAGGGAGTTTTGTCTGGTGGGCGCAGGGCCCTGGGGTGGCAGGTACTGTAGTCAGGCCTAGGACCATGGGTCACCCAGGCCTGTGGGGCGCTGAGCTTCCATGGGAGCACTGAAGGGTCCCCAAGGCCGATGGGCTGGTCGCCCCTACCCCTTCCCTGCTGGGCCAGCTGTGCCTAGGCCCCAGGAACTCTGCTGGCTTTGCCTGCTGAGCTGTGAGGTGCCTGTCTCCCCAAGGTTCCTGGCCTGCTTCTCTCTCCCTGTAGATTCGGTCGTTCATTCCATAAGTGTCTACTGGGCACTGCTGAGTGCAGGCTCCATGTGTCCTTCCTGCAGCCTGGCTTTGGGTCTCCAGGGTTGGTGTGTCACTCTGCTCCTAGCCCAGTTTCTCTGTCTTATCTCCCTGTCCCTGCCCTGGGCCCAGGTCCATTTGCAGCCCACGTGAAGGGGGGCATTGAGCAGAGGGGGTGGCAGCTCCCAGGCGTCTTGCTGTCAGTGGCCTCTTGGAAGCTCTGCAACAGCTGAGCTTTGTTCCGGGTCTAATCTGACCTGGTTCTGTGAAGCGTGACTGCTGGCAGTCTGCAGGCCTCCAGGACAGGAAGAGGGGCAGCGGCAGGGAGAGTAAGATGATCCCAGGTCCTAGGGCGGCCCTCGGGCCCAGGCTGCCTGCGCTGTCTGGCAGGAGCGCAAGTCATGGTCATCCTCCAAGCGATGGTGGCCTGAAGCCTCCAGCAGCTTATCGTGTCAGCGGAAAGGACCCTGAGTGGCCACTCCAGCCTACATCTGTGGTCCCCAGCTTTCCAAGGGCTCCTCGAAGTGTTGGGTGGCACGAGGAGGGACAGAGAGGCCTCTGTCTTGCTGGCTCACGCCCCTTGGAGAATAGCGTCCCCCGCCCTCCCTGGCCTGGGTTTCAGAAGTGGGGGCTGTGACGGATGGGGGGATCCATTGACCTCTTTCTGGCTCCTTGAGGGGACTTGTTCCTCCCAGGCGGTTTAAGGGGTGTGCAGTGAAGCCTATGCTGTGGCCAGAACACTCTGGGCTCCCCGGCTGCACCTGGGAACCAGGGGGCTGGCCATGCAGCCGTGGAAGTCCCTGAGAGCTCTACCTGGGCCCCTGTCCCAGCTGGGCCAGGCATGTTGGGGCAGCAGCTGAAACTCGAGCAGTGGCGACTGTCTGCCCAGGTTGGCTCCCGGTGAGTGCGGTTACCAGGAAGGGCCGTGCAGAGGCAAGCTGGCAGGCTGCCTTCGGGCTTGTCCTGCAAATCAATCTGATCTGCATCCTGGGGCTTTCACAGCCTTCCCATAAACTCTACCTCCTGTTTCCACCCAGGATCCGATCCCAGCGAGAGAATAACGCTCCTGTAACCTAAGCCACTTGGAAATGGGTGAAATCCAACCCCTGTGGGCTTCCAGCCTGTTGAGGACTGGGCTAATCAACCCGGAGGGATTGGGGAGTGGTTTGCAAAACTCTAATAAATACATGTCTTTGGCTCTGCGGCCACAGGGTCAAACGTGTGTGTTGAGGTGGGTGTGGGGTGGTTGTGCAGGGGTGACAGGTGTAGACACGTGGGGACGTCAGGCGGTGGAAGCAGAGCCAAGTACACACAGTGGTGGCATCCTGGGGCTGGAGACGAGGAGGTGGCGGATTTCTCCTCAACGTTGGCATCCCGCTGCCCCGGGCATCGCGGCCGAGGCGTGGCAAGCCCTCAGCTCTGGGGAGTGAGTCATTCTGGACGGCTGTGCCTGCCTGGTAGCTGGGGGCTGGTGCTTCAGCTGCCAGACCTTTGCCTTACATGTTTTTTTAAAGGAAAGCTTTCTAAAATACACTGGATGTCTGTTCTTTCTCTTTTGCTTTTTTTTTTTTTTTTTTTGGTTGTTGTTCATTACTTATTGCCGAGCAGTGTGAACAGGAAGTTAAAAGGACAAATTCTCCAGTCCCGTGGGTTATGACATCGTGTTTCATGCTCCCTGAGTCCTTGTCTCCACAGGCACAGGACATGTCATTTCATTATCAAATTCATTATATAGAGTTCATACTCCCTTTAAGCAGAGTTGCGTATTCCCCGTGGAAACCTTTTTTAATTCTGCTCTTTGCACTTGAAGTCAGATCTCATGCGTGGATTCCGTGATGATGCCTGAACGGCTCTTCAGTGGGGATGATCCCTAATTGGCTTAACCATCCTCTTACCACGCTCTTAAACAGCCTGACGTTGACCCTCTTCCTCGGTGACCTGGGCCCGTGACCCTGAAGTGAGGGTGCCGTGCTTATAGCTGTGGGACATGGGCAGGTTGGATACTGGAAATTCTCCAGGTAATTAATTTAATAAAATATTGCCCACAATGACTCCTTTCCCAGCATTCTTGGGATTGCCCCCCAAAACGGATGAGCGTTCTTACCACAGCGTTTTATGAAGAGGTTTAATGAGCAAAAGATGCCACTTATAAGGATCGTCAGCCTGCTTATACCACTGAGCAGTCCCAGGGCTTACTCGTTGTTTAAAAGATCAGCCCTCTCGCTTCCAGTCCTTGATTGCTCCCTCTGATGGCGTGTGACGCCAGGGCCTGCACCCCAGCCTCTCCTTCCCTCCGTCTCTTCTTTGGCCCCTACAGGATGCATCTGGACTCTAGCAGGTGTCTCTTTGCTTCCTTGAGCTGGCCTGAATGCCCTAGTTATGGAGATGGGCCTGTCACCCAGGTGACCAGCCACCTCTCCTGGCCATCATTCGTTCTGCTGCCTGGTTACTTGTGCAGAGATTTCTTCCAGTACCCCAGGTGCCACAGTCAACAGTGCTGCCGTCAGCCTGCCCTCCATGGTCGCCATTGTTTCTCTTACCTCACCATCTTCCTAGGCAGTCCTCCCGTGTCCCCACCTCTCTCTGTGGTACTTCCTTGCTGTAATCTATAGCTGCCATCTAAAGGCTGAGTAAAACACCTCTACCTCTTTGGGACTCGGAGGCCTGTTAAGCAGCAGGGATCAAAGACTAATGCAGCCTTTCCCCATATTCTGGGGCGTTCTCCTGGGTTCCTTTTGGCTGTGGTCAGCAATTTCTGATTGCTAACCATCCTCCACATTATCCATGATTTTCCCTTTGGTCCGAGGGCCCTACTTTGTTAGTCTGCTCTTCTTTCTCGTGTGTGTAATTTGCTCATGGCATGTGTATTGAGGATTTAGAACAGAAGGACTTAAATGTAGGGAATTGGTTATACAGATGACGGAGGAGCAGAAAAGCCAAATCAGGAACCAGGAAGCACTGGGGGCAGATGCAGGTTGTGGGGTTTACACGACTGTTTAAAGATATAAATATGATTATTTGTTTAGAATGAGAAGAGAAATAGCAACCAATTATAGATTTTAAACAGCGGGCAAATACCATAAGCACCCCAAAATCCAGAAAAATAGCATAATGTTTTTATTAATCAACTATTTTTGCTATCTCCAAAGTAATTTTTTTCTACCTTTTTTTGGCTGCACACTCTTTGATCGCTTCTTTATGTGATGACTTTGTAATATCATTTTCTTTTGAGAAAATAGAAAGTTAATTCATTTTCTTGGTTGATCAAAATTTATTTTTTCCTTTTGGTATTTGGGATGCATAAAAGAGTGTGACTTCACACAGAGTTTATGGTACTGCTACAGTTTTTTACCCTACAAACACAAGGATTCTGATAAATTCTATTTTATGTGGTTCCCCACAAGAGAGAAATAGAGAAGTATGGGGCATTTATAACTGTAT
Organism: Tapirus indicus; assembly: GCA_031878705.1. NCBI lineage: Eukaryota > Metazoa > Chordata > Mammalia > Perissodactyla > Tapiridae > Tapirus > Tapirus indicus. The sequence continues at coordinate 55,836,896 of CM062932.1, forward strand.
ACGATGCATTCTTGCATTTGTTTCCGACCAGATACTTTGTTTTGACTCAACATTGAAGAGACTTGAATTCTCTGCTTACAACTTTGTGTCTGGTGATTGGAGTAATTTTCCAGACAAGCTTCTGGCCCCGTACATTTCAAACCTTGCTTCTCTCTCACTGCCCGTGTTTCTGGCACCAGGCGCTGCAGGCCCTGTTCACGTCTTATTCCTTCTGATTCTGCGCAGTGGAGAGGTTTGGAATAGTAAATGGAAGGCGTGTTCCTGGACTTCCACGTTGGAATGGCTAGCGATCACTTAATTATACGAGGAAATAACTGTGACTATGTAAATATAACCCAACTAAATCCAAACTAAAGGTCTTTGAAATTCAACTTCTGCTTAGCGGGAGCCCCCAGATCCCAGCAGTCCCTCCACTGGTGCCTTCAGAGGAGCAGGTGTGGCGGGCAGGAACTCTGAGTGGATGTGGACAGCGAGGAGGTGAGCTAGAGATGAACAGCGGATCAGAGGGTCAGACCCCCAGATCAGAGGGTCAGAGGGAGGAGCTTGCGTTATTGGAGTCCAGGGACCAGGGTCACCTGACGGGAACCTGGACAAAGGTAGGCCTGTCTGGCAGGACCTGCAGCTTTGGAAGAGACAATCTCCTGCTGGAGAAACCTCCAGGGCAGAGGACGGGAAAGAACTACCCGGTTCTCTCCTGCTCCTGCCTTCCAGTCTCCTCCCAAGCCTCCCGTTGGTTGAACCCAGCCCAAAGCCGGCAGACCTGGGGACCTGGGGATCTGGGGACCTCAGCCTGCAGAGGTCAGTTCTTCTGCCACTGAAAGGAGAGCCCGAGAGGGGCAAGGAATGGAGGGATATACTTATGCTTAAAAACTATTTGTTGTTTATCTGAAATTCAGATTTAACTGAGTGTCCTGTATTTTATATGAGTGGGACCCAGAGTCCAGACGCCCAACTGGTGAACCTTCGAGGGCTGCTTGGGTCCTGGGCTCTCTGGTCCTGGGTCAGCACTGATGTCTCGTGACGGACTTGGCCATCTGTGATGCTGCTGCCTAGTGTGGGCAGAGCAGAGCCCTCCACGTGCGTGAGCTGCCGGCACCTTCCCGACCTGTGAACCTGGGAGAGGGGTACCGGTGTTGGCTCCCCACTAGGCTGTGAGCGCCACCAAGAGAGCGACCAGGTCACTCTCGGTCCACTGTATCCCCAGTTCCTTGAACAGTGCCTGGTGTAGATGCTCAATCATGTTTAATGAGTCTGCGGAAACGGAGGCTCAGAGAGACTAAAAACTTGCCCAAAGGTGCAGGAAGAGCTGCAGGTGGGTTCACACCTGGTCTCTCCCACCCCGCACACAGAGCTCTCCCCCGGGGTGTGGCGCTCCTCGGAGCCTTCTCTTCCGGCCCTGCAGCTGGACCCCCGTGCCCACCCTAATCAGTGGACGCCAAGGACACTGCACCAGAACCGGCGGCCCCCTTCTGGTTGGTACTTCGTAGTGGGCGGGCTGTGGGCCGGGCGCACCCCCTGCACTTGAGAGAGGGAATGGCAGGGCAGGGTGGGTCAGAGAAGGGACTAGAACCCTTGGCTTCAAGGCCCAGGGCTTTGCTGGAAACACAACTTTCTGCAGTATTTAGTCTTCCACAGGAGCAGGTTCCCAAAGGCTGAGGACTCCTCCCCTTGTGTGTGAAGAAATGAAGGTTCGGTTTAGTCCAGAGCCCCAGCTGCCAGCCTGCAGGGAGGGCAAAGGCTGCCCTGCACTGGGGGACTTGGGCATCACCAGGAGGGTCTCGTCTCCCCACCCCCAGTGCACCTACTCAGTGCTCACCTGACTGGCTGCAAAGGCCAGGGGTGGAGGGAGGAGAGGAGGGAGGAGGTTTTCTCCTTATCTCAGGTTCCTCTGCAGATAAGCCTGGAATTTGACTCTTCACTCCCACCTGAAACCCTTGACTTTGATCCAGCCCTTCACAGCTTCTGTGAGCAAATGAGCCGTGCAGGAAGGGGGGTGAAGCCTGTGTCCCTGGGGTCCCCTCCATTCTGGGCTCAAAGCGGGAGGGGGCAGCTGGGGAGGGGCAGGCGGCTCCTGGACAAGGTCTCTGTGACCCTGTCCTTTCCTGAGGGCTCTCCCATGAGTTTTAAGAAAAAATTAGGACTTGATTCTTTTCTGTAGATAGGCTCTCGTCGTTACTGAAAGTGGATGTTTGTGCCGAGTTTTCCCAGCACTTCTCCCTGCAAAGCTCCCTTTTGAGAAAACAGTGACTTTTTGATTGGAGGAGGGACTGTCCAGGTCCCATTCATTGGTGCAAGAGCAGAGCGGGATGTGTGTGTGTGGTGGTGTCACCCTCCACAAGGGACAGCCTGATTCTTGCTCTGCCCTCTCCTCGGGTTAAGATGTCTGGGTTGTGCAAGACCCCAGAGGGACTGGGGACACCTGCCCCGACGTGCGTAGGGACCGTGGCTCCACGACTCCATGAGGAGGACAGGTGCAGTGCATGGCGTTCCAGTCATTAAATAACAGTACAATAATAGTACATTAACTTGAGAGTCTGTGTAGCTTCTCAGTGCCTGTTTAACCATTTCAAACTTGTAATTTACTAGGTTCCATCATCAAAACTTGGTTGAAAGAAAAAAATAAAAGTCCTTCACACCGACTGTACCCTTCTCTCTCCTACCCAGGCCCCCAGATCACGTGCACAGGGGAAAACCCGTGAGCCGGGCATCGGGGCTCCTAGACACATGGGCCAGCACCTGTCTGCAGGGCTCCTGTGTCAAGTGGGGCTGCACCCGGCGGAACTGTGGTGACAGGGTGGGGTGGGCGCCCACAGTCCACCTGGATGTGGGCACTGCCGTCAGGCTGCAGCGGTGGCTCCGGGCTCCGAATGCCAGTTCGACAAAGAAAATGCTCTCCAGGGCATCCCAGGTCCCCTCCCCTGCTTGGGATCACTCTCGTCCCTCGAGGACCAGAGAGCCCATCTCCTCGTCTGGCCACCTTCCTTCCTGCTTTGGGATGCTGCGATTCTTTGTCCCCACTCCCTGCCTTCTGCTGTCCTGTACCCCTGAAGCGTGGCCTCGACGTGCTCAACTCCACTGGCCTGGACTTCATGAACGTTTACGAAGTGGCCCTTCCCTGGCCCAGGAGTTCCAGGGACGGCCAGGTCTGGGAGGACACCGAGATTCTGAGCCCCCACGTCCTGACTGTTCTCTCTGGGTCTAGGACGTAGCCCCAGCTTCCTCTGATGTCCCTCCACCCTGGAGGCCTGCGCCCTGGAGGCCTGGTGTGGGGCGGGGTTTGACTTCCCTGAATGGGGAGGGAGTCAGGGAGAGCTCCTGGCAGCCTTTCTCCGGGTGACAGTGCCCCGGCTATAACATGCCAGCTGCCTTGGTTATAACTCATGTTAACATGCACCGGCACGGGGCAGCCCGGCTTTGTTAATTCCTAATTACAGATCCCCGGGTCCAGGCTGGTGTATGTGGCTGGTGTGTAATAATCGTAATGTTATTATTATTATAATTCATATACTAATAATGATAATAATACCATCATCTACTGAGGGCTTATTGCGTGCCAGGCCCTGTGCTAAGTGCCTGTAATGTGTGACCTCATTCGATCTTAGTCACCAGTGGGTAAACGCCTCTCTGTCCCATCCACAGACGGGGACGCTGAGACTCAGGAAGGGGAAGGGAATCTCCGGGGCTGCAGGTGGCACCCGGGAGGGCTGGATTCGAACCCTGTTTGTCCGACTCTGGACTCTCCTGCCTCCCTGACCTCTGAGGACTCAGATCATTTGGTCTGGGATGACTCCAGACAGCTGAATTTCAAATCACCTCCTTGCTCCAAATATGTTTTATTTTAAAATCACATAAAAATAACTCAATTCTCAACTGGAACGGCCAAGCCCTGCGATGTCTCGGAGGCTTTTCCGGTTCCCTCTTCGCTGGACTCAGACGCGGCCTGAGTGCTTGGGTCCGGGGCCTGGATCTCAGCTGCTCTTGGCCTGGGGTCTCTCCAGGCGGCGGTGGAGGCAGCTCCAACGGGGTGACCTCAGGCTGCCGCCGCCTCCCCCGCTTTAGTAACGAGGCCGCCTTGTGCCTCCTCAGAGCCAGGGGCTGCCTGGCACCAGCCGCGCGTTCTGGGAAATCGGAAAAAGAAGCAGTGTAAATAAAACAAAAACTACCCCAAAGAAATCGGAGACAGATGCCGTTTTCCTCATTACGACGTGCCCAGCCCCCTACCCCCCGGGTTTGGGGAGAAGAGCCCAGAACAGCTCTTGGGGATCACATGCGGGAGTCGGGGGGACGGGGAGGGGGGCGTTAACCTGAACGGATCCTCTTCGTCATACCTTTGCCCGGAAGCCAGGGGCAGAGGCACGGGCACGGGTGGGTGTCCAGCTGGCTCGGGGGGAGTCGCAGATGGAAGTGACTCAATCCACAGGAATGCTGGGCCCGGTCCTTCTCCATTCCTCACTCCATGCTGTTTCCATACTGGGGACTCGTCGGATTTATGGGCACAGCTGTCACTCACTGCTGTGACTCTTGGCCTGGACAGCTGGCCTCTAAGTAGCTCATTGTGTGTATGTGGGGTGGGGGACAGATGATGATCGCGCTCACGTGTCACTTTATGCAGCACATCTCCTAACAAGGTGTGTGGAGGAGGTCACAGCCACTGTGGGAGCGAGGCCGGCTGGGGCTGCCCAGATCACGCATCTGCCGTGTCAGCAGCCTTGGGCGCAGGGCCTGCCCTCCCTGCCTCCCCTTCCCACCCAGCCTGGGGCAGCCCACCAGAGCCACTCTGGGCCCACCCTGGTCTTAAGGGGGCCAGTCAGTTCTGGGAGGCAGATGCTGGACCCTCCTGCCCCCTGCAGGTCTGAGGCTGTGGTCCAGCCTCTCTGTCCGGCAGGGCTGTCCTGGGATCCCTGCCTTCCGGTTGGAGTTCCCAGGAAGAGTGGTTTCCATCACTCAGCAGTGAGCAGACGTTTCATCAGAGTCAAGTGGGGGAAGGATGCTCACGTCTCTGCCCTGTGAAGTCACTGCATTAGGGTTCTCCGGAGAAGTGGAACCAATAGGAGAGAGAGAGGAGAGATTTATAGTGGGGAACTGGCTCATGTAGTTACAGAGGCTGTGGAATCCCAGTCTGCCCTCTGTAAGCTGGACATCCAGGAAGCTGGTGGGTAGTTCAGTCCAAAGGCCCAGGAGCCAGGGCAACCGATGGTGTAAGTCCCCGTGTGAGGACAGGAGAGGACCCAGGTCAGTCAGGCAGAGGGATAATGCTGCCTTCCTCCACCTTTTGCTTCTGTTCAGGCCCTCAACGGATTGGATGATGCCCACCTACACTGGGGGAAGATCCGCTTCACTCGGTCCACTGATTCAAACCCTCATCTCATCCAGAAACACGCTCACAGACACACTCAGAAATAATGTTTAGTCAGACATCTGGGCACCCTGAGATCCGGTCGGACTGACACAATCAACCATTGCAGTCACGATGTGGCTGGGGTGGGGCCAGGGGTGCCCTAGGAGAATTCCACAGATGTGAGCCTTCCTTCATCTGTGAAATGGGGTGGTGGCACCTGCCTCCTGGGGTCGTCATCTTGAGTGAGTGGGAGAATGGACCTCAAGCTTGTGGCTGTCAGAGAGCCCTGGTGAGTGGAGGTAGCTGTGACTGCATAGCATCCCCCCAGCTTCCTTCAAGGGTCAGCTTGGTCCTCCCTGTCTCCTTGAAGCCTTGCTGGTCACTCCAGGCCCCGGTGCTCACTCCCCCTTCGAATTCGTGCCACCTGCATCTCTTGCAGTGTTGACATGATGGGTGGGTTCAACTAAAACTGGGGCACATCTTGGGGTCTTCCCAGCCCAGAAAGATGCCCAGGGTTAGGAGCAGGTCTGTGTCAGCACCAGGCCCTGAAGGACAGATTGCGCCTGTTCTGTTGTCATTGCTAAATCCAGCATCCTACAGACGTGGAGAGGGTGTGCGTCCCCGGGAGCTGGACGTGAAGCCAGGTCTGCAGGTTGCCCTGCTTGGGGCTCTGGAAACTTCAGAAACAATGCTGACTGCATCTACTCCCGGTCGGTCAGTTTAGGAATGGGTTTGTGGAATGAATGAATGAATGGATGTTAAAAGAGCCCCTCTGGAGGACTGCAGGAGAGGAGCCGGCACCTCCGACCCCAGCATTCTCTGCGGGCAGATGTCTGGGTCACCCTGGGTCCCTTCTCCAGCCTGTCTTTCTGTCTGGGGAAGGCTTCTGCTGGCCATCTTGGGCTGTCCCTGCAGCTCCCCAGGGGCTGGCCTGGCTGCCCGGGTGGCACACCCCCAGAGCGCCGTGATCTGGCAACGGGAGGGCGGCTGCCTGCTGCTCCCGTGGGTCCCCTCCTGGCAGCCTCTCCGGTTTGCTCGGCTTAGCACCTCAGCAGATCTCCTCCAGTCGGGACTTGCCTGCAATAAGCCTCTCCCAGGAGCACACGCTGGGCCGAGAGGAGTTTCTGGGGAGGGAGTGTGTGCAGCACGAGGCTGGGCTGCCTTAATCCCGGGCTCTGTTTTGTTCCCTCCTGGAGGGCAGGGGACAGAATAGCTCATCCTCCACCCTCCCAAATCCGGCCTGGCTCTGCCCAGCCCGGGAGCAAAGGGGGCTGGGTCAGGGACTCCCGTGCCGGGAAACCCGGTTCACAAGACAGGTAGGCATGGATTATACCAGGGGACTGCCAGTGCCTAACGGGGTGCCAGCCCCTCTCTCCATCCCACAGACAGTCACACGGTGTGGCACACTTGAGCCAAGCCCAGATTTTGGAGTTTGATGGACTTGGGTTTATTCTGGGCTCAGTTCCGAGTAGCCGTGTGGCCTCGGGCAAATTACTCAACCCCACTGAGATTTAGCTCCCTTATCTGCAAAATGGGGTAGTAAGGGTTAGGTGGGAAAATGTGTGTAAAGGGTTTGTTCCAGTGCTTGGCCAGCGGCCAGCATCCAGGTGGCCGTGGCTGTTACTGCAGGTGGCTGCGGGGTCCCGTGTTACCTGGGAGGACGAGGGCCTCTGGCCCCACAAGGGACTGGTTTCTGGTTCTGGAGTCCCTGGCAGGAGCAGAGGCGAGGATATGCCCAGTGTTAACCATCCCCCAGCAGCCTCGTGTGACCTTTGTCCTCTGCCTCTGTCTCTAGGAGTCACTCGGACCTCCAGCGGCCGTCTCCGGAGGCTTGGTGACCTGACTGGCCCAGGTAAGTGGCTTGTTCAGCCTTGGCCCCCTTTGTTCTTCTGGTCCGGGCCGTGGATCCCATGTGGCCTTCTTGGGTGAGTGGGGCCACTTGCCCATTGCCCAGGGAGACGCTGCCTTTGATGGTTCCAATACAGGTGGCCTTCAGGCCTGTTGACCACAGCTCTGCCAGAGGTGATCTTCGTTGGGGGGTGGTGCACTCACCGCTCTACAGGTCAGCACCCTGGACACAGGGAGAAGCCGTGTGTGCAGGATGGGGGGCGGGGGGAGGGATGCTGCAGGGTGGTTCAGGTGCTGAGGCGATGGGAACCCCATGGAAGTGTGGCTTTGACCACGGGCAGCTCTGGGCCGGTCAGTCCGTGGACCACTGCACCTGCTCCCTAAGGCCCTGCAGAACTGAAGTGCAGAACTGAACTGGGGACAGAGCAGATACAGCCACGTTAACCGGGCTCAGATGGGTGGGCTCCCGCTGGGCGTCACCGAGCTATTCTCTCTGCATTTCGTGTGTGCTTGTTGTGGTGGCCTCTTTTCAGAGAGGACGTTGGGGCCCAGAGATGAAGGGACTCGCCTCCTCTAGAGCCCACATCCCACCTTCTGGGCCAGCCCTGTCCTGTGGAACTTTCTGTGATGGTAGAAGTGTTCCATTTCTCCACTGTCCAGTATGGTGGCCACTAGCCACATGTGACTGTTGACTGCCTGAAGTGTACATTGTTAAGTTTATCTTATTCGTTCATTCGCTAGCATAGAATTATTTAATTAATTTATTTTAAATTAATTTCTGCTTAATATCTACATGTGGCCAGCAGCTATGTAATTAGACAGTTCTAGATCGTGCCGGTTACCCAAGACCCCAGAATTCTGTACCCAGATGTTTCTGAGCCTACTTCCGGGGCCAGTGTAAACCTCTTCCCAGGTCTGTCCTCCAGAGGGGACACCCACCGGTGGGTTGGGCAGCCCCAGTCCATAGGGAGGCTGAGGGGCGGCTCTTTGCAGGGAGAGGGGGTGGGAGTGGGGGTGACGTGAGGTGGCGTGTGGATGTGCAGGCTGCAGTGTCCACAAGAGTGTCTGTGAGGCCCCTTGCGGTGCAGGATGGGGCCGGGTGTGGGAAGGGAAGGGTGACGCCCGGCTGGAGGCCTCCAGGGCGGCTGAATGATTCACATCTGTGGTTAAGCAGGAGCCCTGCCCCCCACAGCTATGTTGGACCACTAACCACTGGACTGCCCAGCCACTGCTGTGTTTCTGGGGAACTTTTCTCTGGGCCTCTTGCCTCTGGTGCTGGTCTCCTTCCCCGTCTCCCTTCCTTTCACCAGCTGGGCTGGGTCTAGGGGCCTTGGTTTGTGATGGGCTGGGAGAGGCCCCAGCCTTGGGGGTGAGGTCTTGGGAGGCTGGCGCCCTGGGCTGCGTGGACGCAGCCTCCTCTGGTCATTGCTTCCCTGTGCTCAGCCCGGCCAGTTCTGTGCTGTCAGCACTTGGCAGCTGTGACCACGGCCCCATTTGGAACCCTAAGGCATAATTTGCCAAAGCCCAAAGCTGCAAGCCAGTGATCTGGGTTTCACGTGGGACTGCCTGCTGACACGAGATCCTTGCTCTGGGGCCCCTGTGGGCTCTGACCTGAGACACCCTTTCCTCGTCTTCCTGGCTCCTGTCTTGAATCCCTGCCTCCCAGTGGCTCAGATCTTGGTCCAGGCGGGGTTCTTTCTTGGACCCCCAGTTTCTCGGCCCCCTAGTCCCTCTGACCCTTGCAGAATCCCCATTTGGAGCCACCGTCCCCCCAGCCTGACCTGTGCCCCACACTCTGCCTGATCTCTTGTGTCTGGGACCCTGCACCCCCACTCCTCCCCAGAATGGCAAAGGGGACGCAGTGCAGTGCTTCCTCCTTTATTTTAGGATCTTCACGAGGCTGTGCTTGGGACTAGGCCAGGGATGGCTCTTTCCGGCATGAGCCATGGTCCCTCAGGTCAGACTATACCCCACAGTCAACCCTTTGACGAGCTCACTCACTTTCTATCCTATTTTTAAAAATTAGAATTGTTAGGGGGCCGCCCGGTGGCGCAGCGGTTTAGTCCGCGCTTGGCAGCCCGGGGTTCGCGGGTTCGGATCCCGAGCGCCCGCCCGTACACTGCTCGTCAGCCATGCCGTGGCGGCGTCCCACATATAAAGTGGAGGAAGACGGGCATGGATGTTAGCCCAGGGCCAGTCTTCCTCAGCAAAAAGAGGTGGATTGGCGACGGATGTTAGCTCAGGGCTGGTCTTCCTCACACACACACACGCAAAAAATGAGAATTGTTAGACATATAAAAAATGTAAAAAATAAAACACCTGTGCACCCACCATCCCGCTTAAGAAATAAGGTGTTACAGGTGTAGCCCGAGCCCCCGGGTGGCTCTCTGTACGCCTCCCTGTTCCCGCCGAGGTGGCTGCTCGTCTGAATTTAGAACTGGTCACTGGGCGTGTCTGTGCTGTGTGTCTGCAAACGTCACATCACATCCTGTGTACCAGAAGCATCGTGTCCTGTGTCCAAGGGGAGGCGGCTGCTGCTCTTTCACACAACAGGGTGACTGAGATTTACCCACGCAGATCCACACCGTAGGCAAGGGTTCCTCTGTGGGGAGACAGTTATCTACCCCATGGCCTGTTGCTGGAGGTCAGGGAAGGTTTCCTCTGTTACAAATGCTGCTGGAAATGTTCTCGTGTGTCCCTGTGCTCACTTATGTGTTTCCCTGGGCTGGGTTACAGGAATGCCCACCGTCCGCCCTCCCAAGTGGCCTTCCGGTTTGTTCTCCCACACTCACCCATTCTCTGTGCCTTGAGCAGCCTCTCAGGGCAGCTGCCTCCCAGACTGCAGTCTCTGGCCGACCTTTGCCCTGGTTCCCACGGTGCTCATAGCATTTCCCCTCGATCTGCTTCCCCACCTCCTCGCAGCCCAGCCTGACCAGCCTGCCCTCTGCCCCTGGCTGGGATGCCTGGGGACTTCTGCTTCTGCCCTGACATCCAGTGTGTTGCTGGGTCCTGCTTTTCCTCCTTCAAATACCCCTGGGGTTGGTGGCCTCAACCAGGCCCACCCTCATCCCTTCTTGGGTTGAACAGTGTCCCCCCAAAAGTCTTGTTCACCCAGAACCTCAGAAAGTGACCTGATTTGGAAATAGGTCTTTTACAGACGTGACTAGTTAAGGATCTCGCGATGAGGTCGTGCAGGAGTTGATGTGAGCCCGAAATCCATGGCTGGGGTCCTTAGAAGAAGAGGAGAGACGCTGACACACAGAGAGGGAGATGGAGATTGGAGTGATGCAGCCACAAGCCAAGGAATGGCTGGGGTAGGAAGGATTTTTTCTAGCCTCTGGAGGAACCGTGGCCCTGCTGATGCCTTGATTTGGGATTTCTGCCTCTACAATCACTGTCTGTTGTTTTCAGCCCCTCCGTTTGTGGTGATTTGTTACAGCAGCCGCAGGAAATGAGTGCACCTCCCCACCAGGTTACTGTGGGTGGGCGGCCCCCCACCTTCAGGAGTATCTCCCGAAAACACTGCTCGCCTGGGCTGCGTCTCTGCCCTTCCAGGGGGCGCCTAACAAGAAGGGGCCCAGACTGATCCCCCAGGGGCTCTGCTGGGGCTGGTGCTCTTGTGTGCGCCCTCCCTCCCTCACCCCCGTCTTTCTGTCCCAGCTCACACATTCCATCTTTGGAGGTGGCTGCCCTGCTCCAGGCTGGCTGGGGCCCCCCACCAGGGAGTTCTCAGCCTGACACTCATTGTCTAACTGTCATCAGCCCGGGAGACAGTAAGTGCCGGAAGGGCGGGGCCTGTCACGCTTCCCCACCGTTTCTCCGAGCACCACAGCTCGCTGCCTCGCACAGAACAGCTGCTCAGGACACGAGTTGAATGGCCGGGTGCCCTGGGCCAGGCACGTGGCACAGTGAGGGAGGTGCCTGCGTGGCGGGGAGCTGGTCGGGGAAGAGACGGCCAGAGTTCTGGCTGCCCGCGGACCTTGTGCCTGGGTTCCCACGGGAACCCTAGCTCGTTCCACCCTAGCTTATTCCTTACTTTCCTGCCCCCTGACACCCGCTCCTCCTTCATTTCGCTCACATCTTAGCCTGCCATCCACCCAGGTACTCAAATGGGAAATCTCCATGTCATCCTTGACCTCTGACCCCCCAGCACCCCAGGTCAACAGGTTGCCAAGATCTTGTCAACTCGCCCTCCCCGCAAATGGCCCTTGGGCGGGCTGCCCCATGGTCTTGGCCATGTCCTGGTAAGGCCTCCAGTGTCTCTCCTATCGCCCCCCTTCTCCCCACCTTAGGCTCCTCCCCATCCAGTCAACGTTTGGTGGGCATTTATTAAGTCCCTCCTGTGTGCCAGCGACTGGACAATAGGCTTCTCCACGTCGTGACCTAAAGCAGACCTGGTCATGGTCCTCTTGCTTCAAGAACCCTTGGTTCCCACTCCCCACAGGATCCACTCTAAACGCGAGTACGGTGTCCGGACGTTTCCCCGCCCGGCCCAGGCTCCCCTGTCCAGCCTCTCACTCCTGCTTCCTCCCTCCTGCTCCAAGGGCTCTGGCCTCCCCACGGGTCACAGCTCCAGAATCGGCCCTGCACTCTCTCACCTCAGAAGCCATCGTCTTTCCAGGGTAACGTGGACCCGACCTGGCACAGCCCCTTCAGCAGGCGGGCCCCGGGGATTTCTGTGTCCCCACCACCAGAGACCGAATCCTGGCTGGGCGCTCTTATAGCACATTGCAGGCAGGCAGGAAATACTCTTGAACTGAACTTGATAGGAGAAGTTTGGGGGAATCGGCCAAAGAGCAAGTTTAAAATAGAAATATCAGCCTTTTTTTTGCCTTGGCTGAAGAGTAGCTTTTCTCTTTGTTTGCCTCCTGGGGAAGACATTTACAGAGAATGCAGTGTCCCCGAGGAGGAGGAAGAGAAGCAAACCCCGTCCACCAGGGCAGCCAGTAGGCACATGGGACTATTTACATTTAAATTATTTAAGTATTTAACACAAATTAAAAACTCAGTTCTTCAGTGCCACTGCCACATTGCAAGCGCTCAGCAGCCACAGATGGCTGCCATATGGAACAGGGCAGATATAGAACATTTACATCAGCACAGAAAGTTCTGTTGGGCAGCGCTGGTCTGGATAATCGACATGTTGAATCCTCCAATCCGTTGTTCATCCAGCGAGCACTTATTGGGTGCCTACCGAGCAGGCAGAATGTTGGGCTTCCAGCGGGAAGGGAAAGACACTGTTTCTTCGGGAAGTTTTCATGATGCTGGGGAGAAGTTTAAACTCTGGGGCCCTGAGGAGGGCCCAAGGACCCTGGCCTCCACACCTCCAGAGCCCCCTTGCTCTGCGCAGGCAGCTGGGCGCCATTCTTTAGGAATGAAGCACCAGCTCCTGGCTCCGGCCTGGGATGGACGGCTGAGCGTGAGGCCGTTAGCAGTGGAATTCGGCTCCGTCTGGGCTGCTTCTCTTCATTGTCTTGGTTTCCTTCCACACTGACCTGGAAGAACTCCCAAAGCAACAGGCCGGCCCAGGCTGTTTGCACCAGTAAACCCTATAGCAGTCCCAAGGGCAGAGAGTAGCTGGATTGTATTTATTTAGGAACAGCTGAAACTTGAGGCACAATAAAAAGTGGAGAGAAGATTCCAGAGAGGAATGCAGCAGGGCCCAGGCCCGGAATCCGTCTTGCTCTGGGAGGCTGCAGGCAGCCAGCCTGGGGCCGGCCCTGGAGGGGTTCGGCCGGCTGCCCGCTCTGCTGGCAGGTACAGTAGCAGTGGCTGCAGGAGGGTCAGTGGGAGGGGTTGGGGATTGGAGCTCCTTTATTTTTAACTCAGGGAAGCAAAGTTCAGGGGTTGAGTCTGGGGACGAGCAGGAAATGAATGGAAAAGTCATTTTTTAAAGTGAGAGGTTGGGGCATCCCCTATAGCTTGGAGCTAATTATGGAGGATTCGCAAGTGCCTGCATTAGAGGAGGGGGAGGTGACAGGCTCGGAGGGGGAGGTGACAGGCTCGGAAAATCTGAGCCCAGAGCCTCAGGGAGTGTCCTTTCAGCTGGATTCCTCCTCCTCCACCTCCTCACAAGCCCCTCGCAGCATGCGCACCAGGAGCAAGGCCGTGTCCATCCTGTCACCCCCGTCCAGAGGCCCCTGCTGTCCACGTCAGCATCATCTGGAGCAACCGCAGGCCTCCTGGCCTGGTGCGGACAGCACCCCAGGGCACCCTGGGGATGCCTCTTGCCTCTGTGTCCCCTCTCCCCCCAGTGCCCGGCTCGCAGGTGTGCTGTCTTTAAAGATAAAGCAGTCCTTGATCTTCCTCCTGACCCCGCACCCCTCGCTGGTGATGGTGACATCAAAAAGAAGGTGGCCGGGAGTGTGCAGGTGTTGGTGCAGGTCTATGGGGGGTGAAGGACAGAAATACCACCCTGAGAACTGTCCAGAAGGGTCTGTTGGGCAGCGATCCCCACCCAGGACGTGGGCAGGTAGGTGGCCAGGAGCTGGGGCTTGTTGGCTGGCCCAAGCAGGGGTTCCCAAAGCTGTGGCCCTGGGGGTCCTGCCTCCCCAGGACAGCAAGTGTTTTCCGAGGAAGCCAGCCCCTCTCTGGGACCACTCTCTGCACTTACTGTGCTGATGCGCCTTGTGAATCGAAGGCAGGGAGAAAGTTCTACAGGACCACAGAACCCTGTCAGTGTCCTGGAGGATGGAGCCATGTGCGGAACCCACTTTGGGGACGTTGGTCTGGCTGGCGAGGTGCCCCCTGAGTGGCTAATGCCGGGGCTCAGTGAGCGGTGGGGGGCTGTCACCCCACCCCTGCACCCAGCCTCTGAGTTGGCTCATGACTAAGTGCGGCCTCGTCAGAGCCACTCGGCACTGCCAGGTTTTCGGTTTCAGATTATCCCCCGCTCGGGCCAGAGCGCTCGGATTTTTAGGCACGGTGGGGGAATGGACCTTGAGCCAAACTATGCCGGGGAAACACCGAGGGTCAAAGCTGTGCTCAGCAGCTGCAGCAGCCACGGCAATGAAGTCCGCAGTGGGACTGGCGCCTGCAGGAGGTGGCTGGAGTGGACAAGGCCCACCGTGGCCTGGCCCTGGTCCTGTCCCACCCCGCAGTTCCACCAGCTGGCCTGGGGCTGCTTGCCACAGCAAGAATTGGTGCTAGAGAGTCCCATGTGGCATTAAAGGGGTTTCTTTATATGTTTTCTGTAGTTTCTACATTTAATACAATGAACATATATTACATTTATAATTGAAAAAAACCAATAGGGAATATTTTTTCAAAATCAGAAAAGAGATTAAATAAACAAGCCAGAAAAATCTCCCTAACTCCCATTGTTCTAACTCAGCAATCGTTAGTGGTTGGTTTACTGTGATGTAAGGATGACGCGTCATCAACAGAAACGCTGTTCAGAGAACATTGGCTCTTTAGTCTATCTCTGGTGCCTGTGGCTGCTGTAACAAATTGCCATAAACTTGGTGGCTTAAAACAATAGAAATTGATTCTCTCAGGGTTCTGGAGGCCAGAGTCTAAATCCAGGTGTTGGCAGGGCCACCGTGCCTCCGAAGGCTCTAAGGAGCACCTGCTCCCCATCCCACCTAGCTGCTGGGGGCTGCCGGCAATCCTTGGTCTGTGGCCGCATCACACCCGTCTTCAAGGCCAGTGTCTTCACGTCTCTGTCTGCTCCGTCTTCACGTCCCCTCTCTGTGTGTGTATGTCAGATCTCTCTCTGCCTCCCACTTATATGAGTCTGTGTCGTCGTCGCATTTAGGGCCCACCCGATAATCCAGCATAATCTCCCTATCTCAAGATCCTTCACTTAAACCCATCTGCAACCACCCTTTCTCCAAATAAGGTCTCATTTACAGGTTCCAGGGATTAGAATGTGGTATCTTTGGGGGCCGTTATTCAGCCTACTACAGTGCTTCAGAGCCCCCAGCGCCCCCCTTGGCTGAGACACTGTCTCCACCTTCCCTCACATGCAGGCTGCCTTTGGGGTCTGTCCTCCAGGCTGTCTTCCAGGCTCTGCTGGGGCATGGGGGTGGCTGCTTGTTGGTGTCTCCCAGAAGGCTAGACATTTTGCTCCCCCCCCCCAAGATATCCTTGCTGCCTAGGATACTGCATTTGGGGTCCCGTCCAGGGCAGGAGGGCATGGGGACTTCATGCCATCCAACAGGGAGCTGTGCATGGGTCTTGTGGTAACGCATGGCTCATGTGGCGTGTGGGGCAGGGACTGCAAACTCAGAGACCACGGGGCCTGGCAAATCACGGACCTGAGTGAAGGGTCCGTGGGAACCAGAGCAAACCGGGAAATGCAGCTTCATCAAAAGGGGGTGGCACTCTTCAAACCCCCTCCTGTGGCCAGGCAGGAAGGCTCCTCCAGTGTGGCTACATGCCTCCCCTTTTCCAAGAGAAGCAGAAAATCTGGAGTTCTCAGAGAAATTGCCTAAGTGTTCAACGTTGGCACGAATACGCGTTTTCTTTAAACAGGCTTGGGCAAACAAAACCAGCTTCTCTGTCCCCTGCCGACAGCTGCCAGTTTGAACCCTGGAGGTGAATGAAGCTTAAAGAGCAGAGGAAATGCCCCCCAGTCCCAGCCCTCAGCTTCAGCCCCCTAGCCTGACTCTGACCAGCCTGACTCACCAGGTCTCCCCCCGGGACCCCAGGTGAACAGCAGGAAACAGCACTGAGCCCCCAGCCCGACGGGGCCCCATGTCCCCTCCCAGAGAGGCACTGTGCCTGGGGAAGTCGGGGGCGAGGAGCCGCGCTCGCTCCCAGGGGACAGCCTGAGACTCACTGACTCATAAGCGTGTGGTAGGAATCTTCCAGGAAGTCTCCGTCCCGCTCTCCCTCCCGGCTTGGGTGGGGACAGCCAGCTGCCTCTGTCACCGCAGGCTGATGGGACACCGGGGCGTCTGCAGGGGTGACTTGTCCAGAGTTGTCCCAGGCAGGTGCTCCTGAGCCTTCCCTCACCCGCCTGGGGCACAACTGCCCCTCCTCCGGCCAAGTCGAGGGTTTGGGGTGGAGGGAAAGGGAGGCAGGCACGCAGGAACTAGGCTTTTCAAATGCTGAAACCAAAGGAAACCGTAGCATCGCGGGACGGGGAAATGAAAGACTTTGGAAGTCGCCAGGAATTTGACTCTGCGCGCTGCTTTCCAAGAGGCTAAGTTAAGCTTCTCCGAGTGGATATTAAAAAGGAGCAGCGAGAGCCGGGCGGAGGGGCTGGAGGGGTGGAGAGAAGGCGGCCGGAAGCTGCACGCTGCACCTCTGAAGCCACCGCGCACAGCCCAGACGCCGGTCCTCGCACCCGCCCTCCCGGAGGACCCTGGGGCCGCAGAGTCTCTCGGGGCCCACGTCCGGCCTCGGTCCTGCCTCTTCTTTTTTCATTTCTCTCCTTCGCTCCCTTTTCCCTCCGGATTCAAAGAGACAATGCTGCTTCAGTTTGGAGCACGAACATATGATCAGCACATGGAAATGTGGTAATTTGGATGCATTCGTGATTGCAACAGATTGAAGAAATTAGACCAGACAAAGAGTATTTTTGGAGGAGGAGGCAGAAAGAGGGAGGGCGACGGGGTGAGAAAGGGGAGGACGCCAGATCTGCCTGCTGCTAAATATACCCATAGTCATGGAGAGAGACCGGATCACAGGTAGGCCCCCCGCCCTCTGCCCCCACGCCCGCCCCCCTTGACTCGGGGCTCTATCGGTGCTTCGGGAAATCTGCACCCAGGGGGCACTTTACTCATTTTTGTGGACATATTTCTTTTCCTTTTGACTGTTCCGAGGTCGTGGGATGTAATATTCCAAAACCTAAGCTTCACTGGGTCTGGCTTTTATTTAAACCCGGCTCCCCTGCCCCTCGCTATTTCTCTTTCATTTCCCAGTGTGCCACTCTTGTGGCTCCAGACGACTGTGAATGCCGAGACCAAGGGCCTCCGGGAAAGGGTGGGGGACCTGTGTCTGCGCTCAGGTCTGGGGCGGCCACCTCGGGACCCTGGTTGGTGGTTTGTTTGTCCACTGTGTGGTTTGTTTTTCTGCTGCCAGCCAGAGTCCGTCTTCAAGGCCGCCTTGGTCTCCTCCCTGAAATAGCATTTTGGTGCCTTCCCGGGAGTTGATTATGGGGTGGAAGCTCCCGGTGCTCAGAGGAGATGTGCACACGCGTGCATGTGCGTGCGTGTGTGTGCGCGTGTGTGCACACAGCAGAGAGAGCTTGTCCTGTTCCGCCGGAAGCTTGGGGGGATTAATCAAGATGAATCCTGCCTGGGGGTGGCAGTATCATTAGGGTCCTGTACTCACCCGGGAACCCTGCGACGGGGAGGGGGCATTGCCTATCATCCACAGTCACCGAGGGACTTTTTAGGACAGAAAGATTAGCAGGTGTGGGCTCTGCTCAGATCCTGGAGCAGAATCATGGTTTAAAACATCAGGATGTCACGTCAGGGCAAGGAGTGGGGACAGACGGCTGGTTCTTAGGCTGGAGGGCCTTTTGCATCCCTGGACCGGCACCCCACGTGGGTCCAGCCTCTAGAGACAGGCCAAGTGACCGTTCACGTTGGCAGCCCCCACGGAGCTCAGCGAGGTAGGGCGAGAACTGACAAATGGACAGGAAGGAGGCTGCCTTCTCTCGTCACCCCGGTGAGAAGGTCCTCTTTTCCACGTCAGACTTCTTCAGTTCTCCAGCAAGGCGTGGTGTGCTGTGACTGTCAACCTCTGTCGTCATCATGAGTAATTCCCATTCATTACAGCCTGTCGCTTACGGAGCACCCCTCGAGCTGGGTGCTGGGGTACACTGTGCAAGCCTGAGGCGTCCTCGGGCCGTCAGCCTTGCTCTGGGCTTCAGGGGTTCTGAGCTGACTCCTGGGTCATAGTGAGGCTAAAATGTCACCCCACAAGTGCCGTCAGCCCTGGTTGGTGGTTTGCCATGGTGTGTTGGGGGGGCTCCCTCAGAGGCAAGAGAGAAGGAAAGCCCATCTCAGCAGCTTCTCTGAAGCACGGGCCCCTCGCCTGCTGCTCCAGGGGCCGATGGGATCTGATGTGATGTCGGGACTGATGGGGCAGCCACCGGGAGGGAGCTGCTGATGGGGCGTGTGTGTGTGTGTGTGTGCCTGTGCCTGTGCTATTGAGCATGCACAAATGGGCACAGAGGACTGACCACGGGAAGTGGGGCAGCCACGGAGAGCAGTGGAAGGCACGGCAGCGAAACTGCATCTCATGTGTGTTGGAGCTCAGTGGGCCAGCTGGGGGTAGACGGGTGCAGGGCCAGGGGTCCCTGTTCCCAGCCTGGGGGGCTGCAGGGCAGGGGACACTGAGAGGGACCCGTGGGGGGCCCGGGAGGATGGTCACCCCATCGGCCTGGCTGGCAGGGCCTCGGCTCCAGCCTTCATTTCACAAATGACAGAGGCTGGGAGGGGCTCCCTGGGGAATCGGCAGAGATGGCAACGTCTTGGCTCCCGGGCCAGCTAGACTCCAGGAGCTTTTCACGAACTGAACAAAACCACCTTTGAAAATGGTCAGCTCTGCGCCTTTCACCTGCGCTGAGCCGCTGTCATCAGCTGAGGACAGCACGGCGAGGGGTGAAGTGGGGACCTGCTCTCAGGATGTGCAGGAGGAAAAACTGGTACTTTCTATGAAATCCTCATTTGGATGCATTTCCATTAAAAAGAAAAACATATTTCTTTCAAAACTCGGTTAGAAACTGGTTACAGATATGAATGAAAATCCCAGAACTGTTTCCCCGATGTCTTCCTCAGGCCCTGTCAGACCTGAGCCTTGGTCTCTGGTTTTAACTCAGGCTTCCCCGCTCCCTGGGAAGCGAGTTCCGTCCTGTCCCTGCTGGGACCTTGAGCAAGTCCCTCTGCTGCCGGGGTCTCCGTTCCCTAATCTGTAGGGAGAGGGAGTTAGGCCACACGGCCCGAGGCATCGTCCCCACCGCCTGTGGGCTCTGAGCCTGTTCTGGGGGCCTCTGCATGCCGCAGGGCTCCTTCCTTCTTGCAGGGCACACCCCTTTGTCTCACGGAAGGCAGTCATGACAGCCGCTTCAGTCCCCACCTGCACCCCAGGTGGAGGTGGGGCTGGGGGCCAGGATGCCACGTGTGTGGATGGGGGCCTGCCGGGCCCGACGCCCCACCCGCCCGCTTCCAGATGTGGCTCTCGCTGCTCTTGCCCCCCTGGGCTGGTGTTTGAGGCATGGCCAGCTGGCTGTCGGCCGCTGCCTGGCAGCTGTCCACGAAGGGTTGGGGGGAGGGGGAGAGGGGTGCCCACCCTCAGGAAAGGGGGCCTGGGGCAGGTGCAGGTGACCTTGGGACCCTTAGATCTGCTCCCTCCTCCCTCTCGGCAGCACCCGGCTCCTCCTGGTTTGTGCGCTCCGGGGCCTGGGTCCTCTCGGAGGCTGCGGCCTCCCCCGGAAGATGCCAGAGTGCTTGTCAGCAGGGCAGGGTGAGTCATGGAGCGGTGACTGGCCACTGAGACGGAGAAGGCCGCTCCTTCCAGCCAAGGGTCGGCATTTTTCCTTGTTCTGGACTGGCTTTGTGGCTTTTACAAATTAAGTAGTTTTATCTTGCTCCAAGTGCTTGTATTGCAGCAGGGAGAGAATCTCCAGGAAGGGAACTTTCCACTGGGGAGCTGTTTCTGAGCTTGGCTGGGCCGCGGGGAGGCTGGGAACAGCCACGTGGGGGAGTCACGGGCAGGGAATGTGGAAGTTTCTGCCTGGCCGTGAACATTGGTGGGGGGGGGTGGCTAGGAGGGCCGGCTGCGCTGTCACTGGACGTCTGCCCCTGGCTGGGCGTCCACCCGACGCAGTGAGGCCTGGAGCGCCCACCCAGGAGGAGAGAGCTGGCGTTCTGCTCTTCTCTGGGGATCCTGTGTCATGGGGAGGGCAGGGAGCTGGACACCGCCCAGGGGGCAGTGCCTCAGTCCTCACCTGTCCCTCCATTCACTGTCCTCGCTCATCTCTGGGTCCTCAGGCACTTCTCACGCCCGGCCTGGGCCGACCCTGCGGTCATGCCTTCCTGGACCTGCTTTGCCTTCTCTGGCTTCACTCTCCTTGTCTCAAGATGAGAGGCTTGGCCCGAAGCCCTCCTGGCCTCTTCCAGCCCTGACCGGCAAGGGGCTTGGTCCCTGCAGTAGTTTCTTAGGGCTGCTGTCACCAAGTGCCACAGACTGGGCAGTTTCAAACAACAGCAGTTGTCTCTGTCCTGGTTCTGGAGTCCCGAAGTCCCAAATCAAGGTGTGGGCAGGTTGGTTCCTTCTGGAGGCTCTGGGGAGAACCTGTCCCAGGCCTCCCTCCCTCTAGCTTCTAGGGGCTGTTAGTAATCCTTGGCTTGTAGACGTGTCACCCCAGTGTCTGCCTCTGTCGTCACATAGCCTTCTTCTTCTGGGTCCCAAGTCTCCCTCTGCCTCTCTTATAAAGACACTCATTGCTGGACTTAGGGCCCACCTGGATAACCCCAGGGTGACTGAATCTCAGCATCCTTAACCTAATTACATCTGCAAAGACCCTTTTTTCAAATAGGGCCACGTTCACGGATTACAGGTGGATATGAATTCGGGGGGCCACCATTCAACCCACTCCAGTCCCCATGTGTCCTGGCTGCACGGGATGATTCCATGTCCCATGCCTCCCTGTCCCACTCTGGATCCGCTAGCACTTTCCACTGGGTCACTTACCCCGGTGACACGTGAGGAGCTCAGCCCCCCCGTGGAATTCTAGGAGCTGGCTAGGAGCCTGCCTGGCTCCCCTTCCATGAATCTTCCTCACGGGAGCTCTCCTGTGCCCCCTGCGGGCGCTCGGCTACCAGTGGGGGCTGGGGTGAGGCCAGGGGCAGGCCCTGGGGCAGAGTGGCCTGAGGATGGAGGTGTGGTACCAGGGTCAGCCACCTGACGAGGGCACCTTGCCTGCTGCCTTGTGATGTATTTGAGCCCCAAATTAGTGTGTCCAAATTTTTTCTGATTAGAGGATTTATTTCTACATAAAGGCCTCCTAAGGAGTGACAAAATCTCATTGTTAGCCATTAAAGAGCCATCTTAAGTAACTACTCCCTCTGTCCGCCTCCTGCTCAGAGCTGGTCACCCCTGTTGTCTCCCTTCTGATCCGGGCACAAACCTCTGTCCTGAAGCCACCACCCAAACCTCTCTGCCCGCAGTCCCTCCGGCCCTGGCCTTGCCTGCACCACCCACACCTGGATTCCGGGCGGGGCTCAGTGGTGGACTCAGTCCTCTGGGGACCGGGCGTGGGGTGGGGCGGGCTGGACGGCGGAACTGGGGAGATCTCCTCGTAACCAGTAGCCCACGTTTGGAGAGCTGTTTCGGGCCCCAGGCCACGGCTTGAACTCAGGACGGGAAGCGATGCGCATTCGGCTCGTGGAGCCCACTCTCTGCATGACCTGCCTGTGGACCTGCTGAGCCACACTCCTAATTTCTTTTTTTTTACAAACGAGGAAGCTCTGACTTGAGCCAAGCTGAATAAACAAAGCAACACACCCTTTGGAAATCAGCAAAGAGGCACCAGCTCTGAAACTTTGCTATGAAAACTTTAACTTGCTCTGGGGCTGGGTTGATCTGCTGGAGCAGATGGGCGTGATGGAGCCCTTGGCCTTCGGGGAGCGGGGCGGGGGGCGTGGGGTGGGCAGGAGCCCTCGCGCCCCGTGCTCCGTCTCTCCTCACTTTCCTAACTCTCCCCCCTCCAGCCAGTGTGAACCATCAGTGACCTCTGTCTGTGTGCTCCTCTTGGAGTCCATCTCCTCTCATCACATCCCGGGTTCCTGTTTGCAGGACCGTTACACTCAGCTCCATCCAGTCACTTGGCAAATACTTGCGGAGGCCCTGCTGTGTGCAGGCGCT
The DNA here is from genome assembly GCA_031878705.1 of Tapirus indicus. Lineage (NCBI taxonomy): Eukaryota > Metazoa > Chordata > Mammalia > Perissodactyla > Tapiridae > Tapirus > Tapirus indicus. The sequence continues at coordinate 55,858,905 of CM062932.1, forward strand.
CTCCTGGTCCTTGGCCGACAGTGAGGAATGAGGAAGATAGCGTCCTTGCTCCCTTGGGACCTACAGTCTGAACTCCATGTCAGGCAGCTAGCTGATAAACACGTCAGCAGATGATTTTACATGAAGGCTGTGACCAAGCAAAGAACAGGTGATGTGATTGTCACTAGGTGCGTATGTTTCTGTGTGTGGGGGGCGGGGGTGGCGGATTAATGGATGCTGTCCCTGAGGAGATGACATTGAGCTGAAATTTGCCTGGCCAGAAGGACCTGACCAGGTCAAAATCCAGAGGAAGAGCGTTCAGGCAGAGGGAGCTGCAAGTGCAAAGGCCCTGAGGTTGACTCATCACGAAGGCATGAGTGGCTAGACTGTGGCGTTAGAGGAGAGGAGCAAGTACAAGACCAGCAAGGAAAGTGGGGCTGGGTTGTGCTGGGTCGTGGAGGCCCTGGCGAGGGCTTGGCTTTTTTTCTTGGTGTGATGGGTGCCACATGGAGGCAGTGGCAGGACCTGAGTGGCCTGCGGCTTTGGAGAATGGCCTGCGGCAGGCAGGGAGGAGAAGCAGGGAGGCTTGGAGGGGAGGAGGCTGTTGCAGGCACTGTGTGCAGTTGGAGAGGGTGGGCCTCTGATTGCTGGGTGGACCTGGGTAGTTGAAGAGGCTGCTGGATGCACTGACCTGGTGGCCAGCCCTGCCCAGCCCTGCCCTGCCCTGCCCCGGGGCTGCTGTGTTCTGGAGTCTGAGCCTGGAGGCCGAGGCTGTGGTTTGCTTCGGGCTTGGCTGAGGGTGAGGCATGGCCGAGGCAGCCTGAGTCCTGGGAAGGCAGCCCCAAGGAAGGAATGTGGTGTTGGAGGAGGACGCACTGCTCTGGGCCTCCTTCCGCCAGGACCTGGGGTCCTGAGTCTCCAGGCAGGGGTATCGTGAGCCCCGGTGTGACACACACATGTCTGCCTGTGCCCCCACCCCAGGTGGTGGCTCCCATGTGCCTAGTGCATCTGCTCCTCTGAGACTCAGGCTTCTCCCCAGCTTTGGGCCCTTGACTCCGGGGGTTGTCGTGGAAATCCAGAATGTTCTCCACCTGCCCTCAGAGCTGGGGGTGAGTCAGAACCTCCTCCTGTGATGGAGCAGTAGTCAAGGCCGTGGGGTTCTGACCCGGTCCCTGGGGGAGGCGGGCAGGAGAAGCGGGGTTGGGGGCTGCGGAGCCCATGCATCGCCCCGTAATCCACATGCTTGGGCTGCGGCCCCTCGCCCTCCCGCTCTGTCCCAGTTCCTGGTCCCACCTGGGCTCCCTGCCTCTGTGTCCCTCTCTCCCCCGTGGGGCCTAGACTGGCCCTCCCAGCCCCTCTCCCCACCTCCTGCCTCTTTTCCTTCAGACCCTCCGCTATTCCCCTGGGGTTCACTGTGTCCCCTCCGTGCCCCCTGGGGAGGCAGGTGCAGGGAACTTTGGGAGGCCAGCCCTCTTTGAGCACCCATGTGTGCTGCTGTCTCCCTCTCCTGCTCTGGGTCCTCCCTGGAGCCTGCAGGTGGCCCCTCTGCACAGAGCCTGGCCTGTGTCCCATCTGGAGCTGGGGTGGCAGGAAGGAGCCGCTCAGGGAGCTCTGTGACCTGCTCTGCTGGCTGTGGTCCCCCGGGGCATGGATGTCAGGGAGGAGGTGCTTCCGAGGAGGTGTGACCGTGACTCAGGGGACTGACGCCCTCTCCTGTGTCCCTAAACTGCTGCTCCTCCCCTCCAGCTCCAGCTCCACGGGGCAGCCTGTCCTGGATTCTTCCTCCGTGCCTTCCTGGCAGTGTTTCTGCTCCCTTGGAGAGAGCTGGGTGGGAGTTGGGGACAAAGGAGATTCTAAGCCTCTCTCGTAGGACAGTAGGTGCCTGCGCACTCCGCCCCACAGAGGAGACGCACGGTCAAAGCCCCGCCTGCTACTCAGAGGATGTTCCTTGACCGTCCGCGGTGCAGCTGTGGTTGTCGAGCATCAGAAGGCCCGCTGCAGGCCCGAGGCCTTGCCTTTCTGTGGCTTCGCTTCAGGCCCCTGGCCCTCTCTGTCCCTACTGCCCCTGGTGTCATGCTGGGTGGCCCTCAGTCTGGACTTTCCTCCCACTGTCCGCTCAGCCCAGCCCAGCCCTGGCCGGCTTCTCCCTCCAGCCTGGAAGCCGGTCCCGGCTGGGGTCCAGGTGCCCCCTCCGGGTGGGTATTTGATGCAAGGATGCAGGGCTCAGCCACGCCTGCTGTGTGATGTCAGGGGATATTATTACCCTATGATAGCTACAGAACTACAGCTTTAGAATGATTGACTTGAACACATTTACAAGTTCAAGGGTTTTCAGAGTGTCCTGATTCTGATGTCACCGTGTCCCAGGGAGAGAGGAAGAGGCTGGGATGACAGTGGGCTGGAGGGCTTGTGTGCCACTGGAAGGGGTGGTCTTGGGCTTTGCCTCTATGATGTGTGTTTGAGGGTGGGGGGTGTACCCCGAGGAACACCCTGCAGCCCCTGCCGCCCCCGGGCTTGCAGAGAGCAGGTGGGAGGGGAGGGAGAATGTGCATCTCTGGGGAGGAGTGGGCAGAGGGGCCCGGGTTCTGGAGACGTGCATCTTCCATGCATCGGCGCCTCCGGGTTTACTGCAGTGAGGAGCCCAGCCCCGCCTTGGGAGGGAGGCCCGGGACTGCTTCGAAGCTGCCAGGCCAAGAAGGGAAAGGAATTCAGATGCAGAAAGCCTTTTTTCCAGGAGGTGGCGGTACAGGCCCTCAAGAGCCCAGCCCCGACTGGGTTTTCATTTTCTTGAATTTGTGGGAAGAGGCTGCCCCCGGTGTAATTTCCACGCATAGTGGCTGCTCGCGGCAGGTGGAGAGACAAGGAAATACCGTGAGGACGGGAAGGCCCCTCCTCTGGGTGGCACCGGGGTGGGAGCGCCGGGTTCGGCTCCGAGGCCTTGGGGTGAGGCCAGTGAGGTTTGGGAGCTCAGGGCTTTGGGGGAGGCATCTCCTGCCACCTCTTTTCTCTTCCCTGTTTTTGGTTGATACATCTCAGTCTCCTTTAAATTTTTCCAACTTTTTACTATAAAAAATTTCAAACACACAGGAAAGATGAAAGAATTGTGGCGCGAACACCCACATGCCCACCACCACCTAGGGTCTGTGACGCACATTTGGCTCAGTTTGCTTCCTCACACGTCCCTCCCTCCATCCACCAACGATCCGCGTGGGTTTGTGATGCTTTTCAAAATAAGTTTGCTGATATCAGTACACATTACCCTGTAAACACTTCAGCTTACGTTTCACTTACTAGAGTCCAGTATTTGTTTATGGTTCTTTTTCTTTCTTTGAGGTAAAATTTACATACCGTGAAACACACAGATCTTAAGTGTACATTCTCTAAATTTGGACACATGCGTACACTGCGCATCAAAACTCCTGTCAGACCATCACCCCAGGCCCCTTCCCAGTCAGTCTCTGCCCCGCCTCCCCAGGGGCAACCAAAGTTCTGAGTTTTCCACTATAGATTACTTTTGCCAGTTTGAATATATATGTATATTTTAGGTCTATCCACATGGCTGCAGATACTGGTAGTTTGTTCTATTACTGCCAAATGGTGTTCATTCCGTGAACATTCTGTGGCTGTTTAGCCATTCTGTTGATGAGCCCCTGGCTATTTCCATTTTGGGGGCTCTTCTGAATAAAGCTGCTGTGAACATTCTCATATAAGTTCTTTGGGGACATATGCTTCTGCTGTGAGCATTCTCATTCAAGTTTTTTTGGGGACATATGCTTCCATTCCTCTTGTGTATATACTGAGAAGTAAAATTGTTGGGCCTGAGGGTAGGTATGTGTTTAGTTTTATAAGAAACTGCCAGATTTTTTCCCAAAGTGGCTGTACCATTTTACGTGCCCACCAGGAATGCATGAGCGTTCCGGTGGTTCCACATCCTGGCCAACATTTGGTGCTGTCACTGTTACAGTCCAGTCATTCTTGTGGGTGTTAGTGGCATCTCATTGTGGCTTCACTTGGCATTTGCTGATGACTAATGCTGTTGAGCACATTTTTATGTGCTTATTGGCTATTCATGTATTTTCCTTTGTGAAATGTCTTTTCAAATCTGTTGCCCATTTTAAAATTGGGTTGCTTGACTTTTCTTATTCTTCTTGGATACTGGTCTTTTGTCAGAAATCTGGATTGCAAATATTTTTTCCTAGTCTGTGGCTTGCCTATTCATTTCTTAATGGTATCTTTTGATGAGCAAAAGCTTGTAATTTTAATTTTGATGAGGCCTAATTTAATAAATTTCTTTCTTTTTGGTTGCTGCTTTCTGTGTTCTTTATAAGAAAGCCTTGCCCACCCCTAAGTGGAAAAGATATTTTCAGTGTTTTCTTCCAGAAGCTTTATAGTTATAGCTTTTATGTTTCATTTAGACATGATCTTGGATTAACTTTTGTGTATGGTAAGAGGTTAAGGCTCATTTTCTTTTTTTCTGTATGGACGTCCAGTTGTTCTAGCACGTTTTGTTGAAAAGACAGTCTTTATTGAATTACGTTGACATCTTTATTGAAAATCGGTTGACGGTGTGTATGTGGGTCGAGTTTGGGACTCTATCGTGTGTTATTGATAATTTATCTATTCTTTTGCCAGTACCACTGTCTTGATTACTGTGGCTTTACAATAAGTCTTAAAATAAGATCTCCCACTATATCCAAAACATTGCTTTGTGTATTCTTGGTCATTTGAATTTCCTTATAAATTTTAGAAGTTGCGTGTCAACTTCTACAAAAGTGCTGTGTGAATTTTGATTGAGATACCTTGAATCTATAGGTCAATTTAGGGAGAATTGACATTTTAAAAACATTGAGTCTTCTAATCTTATAAACATGGTATGTCTCCATTTTTAAAGGTCTTTGTATTTCTCTTATTTCTCTATTCTCTACAGAGTTACATTTTTCTGTAGTTTTCAATGAAAAAATCTTCATGTCAGTTGTTAAATTTATTCCTACTTTATTTTTTGGTGATGCTGTAAATTAAATATATATGTTAAATTTCATTTTCAATTGTTTGCTGCTAGCATGTAAAAATACAATTGATTTTTGTATATAAATCTTATATCTTACAACCTTGTCAAAGTCATTTATTATTCTAGTACTTGTTTTGTAGATATTTTATGATTTACTAACAGAATAAACATGTCATCTGAAATCAGGCAGTTTTACTTTTTTTCTTTCTGATCTTGATGCCTTTAATTTCTTTTTCTTGCTGTATTGCACTGGCTAGAATGCTGGTACAACACTGAACAGAAGTGGTAAGTGGACATCCTTGCCTTGTGCCAGAACTTATAATGATAACTCTAGGTTTTCCATATATGCCCTTTGTCAGATTCAGGAAATTCCTTTCTTCCCCAGATTTGCTGGAGTTTTTAACATGAATGAGTATTGACTTTGGTAAATACTTTTTCTGTATCTGTTGAAATGATCCATTTTTCTCCTTTATTCTATTAATAGGGTGAATTACAATGATTGATTTTTGACTATTAAACCAAGCTTGCATTCCTGGAATAAGTCCAACATGGTTATGATTTATACTTTTTTTTATATATTGCTGGATTCCATTTACCTAGCTTTTTGCTAAGGGTTTTATGTTGTGGTATTTTCTTTGTAGTTAGTTTTGGTAAAGTCTTTGTCAGGGTTATTTTGGCCTCATAAAATGAGTTTGGAAGTGTTCCCTCCTCCTCCTCTCTATTTTTTTATAAAAGTTTGCATAAGATTGTTGTTATTTCTTCCTTAAATGCTTGATAGATTCATCAAGGAAGCTGTCTCTAGAGTTTTGTTCTCAGAAAGTTTTTTTTTAAATTATAAATTAAGCATTTGTATTAAATATATTGAATTAATCTAAAATTTAATTAAATATATTAAATTTATTTAACATAGAGAGATATGCAAACTTTTTACTTCCTCTTGGGTCAATTTTGGTAAGTTGTTTTTTGAAGGAATTAAGTCCATTTCATGTAAGTTGTTGAATTTTTTTCATATAAAGTTGTACATAATGGTCCTTTATTATTTTATAGACATTATGTATTTGTAGATGTTATTTGTCTGTAGGATCTTAGAGATAACCCTTCATTCCTAATATTGGTAATTTATGTTTTCCATTTCTTTCTTTCTTTCTCTCATCAGTCTAGCTATGAATTCATTGATCTGTAGATCTTTTTAAAAAACCAACTTTTGGCTTTATGTGTTTCTATTTTCCATTTCCTTGATTTCTGTTCTTATCTTCATTACTTCCTTCCTTCTACTTACTTTGGTGTATCAGTCAGGGCCCAGGCAGGAAACAGAAACCACACCAGTAATTTGAACAGCCAAGTGTAATATAAGGGATTATTAGCTGGTAAAAGGTGGTTACCTACTCAATGGGTAAACAAGGACTCTGGACTCTCAGGAACACAGAAACAGCAAACACAAAAGAAGCAACTACTTTAGAAAAAAACATGCGGGAAAGCTTCCTAACGTTGCATTTGGCAATGGTTTCTTGGATATAACACCAAAAGCACAGGCAACAAAAGAAAAAATAGATACGTTGGGCTTTTTCAAAATTAAAAGCTTTTGTGCATCAAAGGACACTATCAACAGAGTGCAAAGGCAATCCATGTAATGGGAGAAAATATTTGCAAATTATATATCTGATGAGAGATTAATATCCAGGATATATTAAGAACTTCTGCAACTCGATAACAACAACAACAAAAAAAACCCAATTAAAAAATTGGCAAAGGGGGGCCGCCCGGTGGCGTAGCAGTTTCGTCCGCGCTTGGCAGCCCGGGGTTCACTGGGTCGGATCCCGGGCGCCCGCCGACGCACTGCCTGTCAGCCACGCCGTGGCGGCATCCCATATAAAGTGGAGGAAGATGGGCACGGATGTTAGCCCAGGGCCAGTCTTCCTCAGCAAAAAGGGGAGGATTGGCAACAGATGTTAGCTCAGGGCTGGTCTTCCTCGCAAAAAAACAAAAAAAATGGCAAAGGACTTAGACATTTCTCCGAAGACGTAGACGCCCATAAGCCCATGAAAAGATGCTCAACATCACTGATCATTAGAGAAATGCAAATCCAAACCACAGTGAGATACCACTTCACGTTCGTTAGGATGGCTGCCATAAAAACACAGCAACACAGAAAATAACACCTGTTGACAAGCATGTGGAGAAATTGGAACCCTCGTGCGTTGCTGGTGGGAATGTACAATGGTGCAGCCTCTATGGAAAATAGTATGACGTTTCCTCGAAAAATTAAATGTAGAATTCCCATATGATCTGGTAATTCCACTTCTAGTTCTATACCCCAAAGAACTGAAAGCAGAGACTCGAGCAGATGTGTGTGCACATTCATAGAAGACAGTGGGTGCCAGGGGCTGGGTGAGGGGGATGGGGAGTTAGTGTTTACTGAGGACAGAGTTTCAGTTTGGGAAGATGACAAAGTTCTAGAGGTGGATGGTGGTGACAGTTGCACAACAATGTGAACATACTTAATGCCAATGTACACTTAAAAGTTGTTGAAATGGTAAATTTTGTATTATGGATGTTTTACCACAGTCACCAAAGAAGCAGCTTCTGCTTCTGGGGCCAAGGGAAGGGACATGAGAGGAAGTGAAGGACTTGGGGCATCGTCCCCGCCTTGCCTCATCGTGGGTCCAGGCTGGTCGGAGCCACAGAAACCTGTGGCCTCCTGGGGTCGAAGAAGTTCTTGCCAGAGGATGGAGCTGGTCTGTAGGAGCAGTTTATTGTGTGGCAGAGAAACTTCTGGAGGGTGTGGGCAAGTTGGAGCTGGTCCACAGGAACTGCCCACCAGGTGCCTGAGAAGTTTACTGGGGGCTGGAGGGCTGGAGCTGGTCTACGGGAAGGGGCCTTCTGGGGTGCTAGAGAAACTCGGTGACAAGTCAGCACCGCGCTCCTGCCAGTGGCGGCTGTGCCGGGGGAGGAGCCAGGAAGAGAAGCCTCCCTTTCCTCTCTCCTCCAGTGCCACGGTGGGGGGTGGGGTGGGGGCTGTGTGCGTGCAGAGGAAATGATTCACACCCGAGTGCAAAGGTGCGGGTCAGAGCAGGCAGCCCAAGGGTTAAAGGAGCCCAGAGGAGGAAACTGGCTGGGTGGGAACAGGAGGTGTGGTGGACACTGGCAGAAAGGCCTTCCCACCTACAAGGCTGGCGGAGATCACTGGAAGGCTCAAGACAGCGCTTCCATCAATCCCTGAAGTCCAGTCTGGTTTCCTGAGGCCTGGGGATCCTCTGAGGTGAAAGCAAAGGAAGGACTTCCCTCTGGGGCGTGTGTGCACAGCTCTCATTTTCCATGTTTCTATCTTCCTGACCTCCAGAAAGAATTTCCGTGAGCCTCTCCACCCTTCCCCGGGCTGCACGTGGAGGGGCACACGCACACAGGCACACGCGCGCGAGCACATACACACACGCACACATACTCAGGGGCGAACACTCCTGCGGATTGTACCTCGGCCTGGCAGGAAACTGGACTCTGGGAAACTTCAGGCCCCACCTTTGGCACAAATCCATGTTTTTTGTTGCTGTTCATTCAAGGGAACAGAAAGTGGGGGTGGGGTGGGCACAGTGTATGTTCAGAAGAGCAGGTTTTGCCCAAACTGGCCAGTGCAGTTGAGGGCCTGTCCTGGTGGCTTATGTCCCAAGCTCTGCAGGGCTCAGGAGACACATCTGTGCCCCGGGGTGTCTCTTAAGGTCAGGTTGGCTCTTCTGGAGTCCTGGGCCAAGATCAGAGAGCCCAGCACATTGCCACGCGAAGGAGCTTCGGCTGTCACCCAGCCCAGCAGCCCCCCAAACTGCTGAGTGCAAGCAGCTGATGAAGCTGCCTGGGCGCCCTGTTAAAATACAGGTTCTGGGCCTCCCCCAGAGCCCCGGGATCAGAGGAGGTGCGGGAGGGGCACTGAGCTGCCGAGAGTGAGCGGGAGACGGGGGCACCAGGACGGCAGGAGCCCCCCACACCAGGTGCTGGGTGAGCGGCGGGGCTGCCTCTGCTGGGGACGTGGGAAAATCCGCGGACACTCGCTGACCGGAGCTCGGGGTGAACGGATGCGTGACCTTGCCGATGAGACAAAATAACGGATGCAGACTCTGGCTGCAGTGGCAGGGGGACACCGTGCCACTGGGCCACCCTTGCTTGGGCCCTGGATCCATCCCGTGGCTGCCGTAACAAATGATCACAGACTGGGGGCTCAGACAGAAGGCTGTTCTCTCACAGTTCTGGAACCCAGAAGTCTGGGATCAGGGTTGATTCCTTCTGCAGTCTCTGAGGGAGAATCCTTTCTGTGCCTCTTCCTGGTTCCTGGTGGCTGCCGGCATTCCTTGGTCTGTCGCCACACGACCTTCTCCTGTGTGTCTCTGTGACCAAATCTCCCTGTCCTTTCTTTTATAAAGACACCAGTCACTGGATTTGGGGCCATTCTAAATCAGGCCCTCATCTTAAATTGCTTACATCTGCAAAGACCCGATTTCCAAATAAGGGTACATTCACAGGTTCTGGGCACTAGGGCTTCAGCTTATCTCTTTGGGGAGCACAGTTCAACCTGCAACAGGCTCTGTCTGCAGAGGGACCTCTCCAGGGCTTGGTCCTGAAGGAGGATGTGGATGGATAAGTGAGGGTGCCAGGAGAGGGCCCCACAGGGCGAGAGTGCTTGAGACGAGTCAGAGAATGGACTGGAAGGGGGCTGAGCGGTTGCCTGGACAAGAGGCGCATGAGGAGAAGAGCTACAGTCACTGTCTCCAGATAGTTGGAGGGTTGTCACGTACAAGAAGGAGAGGACTTATTTTGAGTTCCTCCAAAATACAAAACTAGTACCAGATACTTTGGAAGGTACTAGAAAGTGGAGTTTGACTTGTAAAGCAGCGTTTTTCTTATAAGTTTCACTTTCTGAGTGGAGCAGGCTATTTTGCAAAGTAGTAAGTTCCCTGTGCCTGGAAGTATTCAAGCAGGGACTGTGCAGAGATCGTTCAGGAATGCTGTAGAAGGGACCTCCGAGGTTCCTGCCAATACCAGGCATCTGTTATTTTATGAGAACTTGAATTTCATAGTGTAATGTTACTGGGAATATGCCTAAGACAGGGCACCTCCACCATCAGGCGCCACGCACCCTGCCTTGTCTTTAGGGCAGGGGATCAGGCTGGGCTTGATCTCACCACCCTTTCTCCCCTGCTCTTTCTCTTTGGTTGCTCATTTTGACCAAAAAGTTCGCTGCACCTGGTTCCTATGGAAACGCAGCCTCACCTGAGCCCAGACCTCATGATTAAGCACTGTGTCAGACGGGTGCTGGGTAAGCATGTGCAGATAGTCACACGTGTGTATGAGTGCATGCCTGTGTGTTGCACAGGTGCATACACACACATACACAGGGACTTGAGGCGGCTATAAGCAGAGAGGCAGATCCCTCTAGCTGAGAGCCCTCAAGGGTCTCTAGAAAAGTTCCAGCCTCAGCTGCTCCTCCTAGTTCTAACTGGAGGATTCAGGAATGATGCCTGTAGACATTTCATGATATGCCAAGCTCTGTTTTAAGTTCCTTACATCTGGCTTACTTTTGTGTGTGTGTGTGAGTGAGGAAGACCGGCCCTGGGCTAACATCCGTGCCCATCCTCCTCTACTTTCTATGGGATGCCGCCATGGCATGGCTGACAAGCAGTGTGTCTGTCCACGCCCAGGATCCGAACCTGCAAACCCCGGGCCGCTGAAGCAGAACACGTGAACTTAATCGCTATGCCACTGGGCTGGCCCCTGTATTTTTCTTACTTAGCAAACCTGTAGCACTTGTTTTGGGCCAGCCCCTGTTCTAAGCACTTTACAAATATGAATGCATTTTCATTTCATGACAACCCTGTGAAGTAGGTAGTGTTATCCCATTTTGTAGATGAGGAAACAGGCATGGAGGTGTACAGGGACTTGCCCAAGATCTGTGTCTCTCCCTCACACACACACACACACACCCAATCGTACACACTCACACACTCGCTGGACGGTTGTTGTTCCTCCTCTGACATGCAGCAGGTCTCCTGTCGGCCAGGGCCTGGGTCCCGCCTTGGCCCTGTTCTGCTGTGGGCACTGAGGACATTCTTGCAGCCCAGTCCCTCTGGTCTGGCCCAGCTCCTGGGAACTGGGTTTCCTCAAATGCCCCTGTGCAGCACGGAGCATCCTTTCCCGCTGGAGGGAGGTCTGCGTGAGCCCTCACCGCACGGGCTCACTGGTCAGGTCCAAATCCAGTCCCGTAAACCCCTCCTGCCGCGATGGGGTTGGCTGGCTTTTGTGAATGGAGGCTCCTGTGGCTGTCAGGGAAGGAAATGACACCTGAGCCAATAATGTCTCCTCCTGGGGAGCCTGAGGAGAAGCAGCTAAGGGGCCCTGCCAGCCTCCTGCTGCCCCTGAGGACGGCCATGGGTCATTGTCGCTCGAGCATTTCCCGCAGGGAACAGAGGGTGGCACAAGGCCTGATGGCTGCTTGTCACACACTTGTCAACTAGGTGTCAGTCCAGTCCCGTGTGCTGGCCTGCCCAGCTCAAGCCACTGCGGGGTGCCCAGACATCATCTTGCTGCGAGCCGGTGCGGCAGGCACGAGCACTGTAATGTACCAGGAAACTGAGGCTCAGAGACGTTGAGTCACTTGCCTGCAGTCCACCAGCTAATAATTTAGCTGAGCTAGGATTTCTGTCCGGGTCTGTGAGGCGCCAAGAACCCAGTTCTTCCCGTTACATCAGGCCCAGGATAGGATCAAGATGTTTTTCCACGAGCTGGTTATCTGGATGATCTGTGCTGCTTAGCTCATTGTAGTTGCTCAATAAAAATGCGAGATGAATGGGTCTGTGCTCCTCTGTGGACCCACGTGACTGAGAGCTGATGGCTTTGTCCCAAATGCCTGTCTCCATCACTGGCCCAGCATCTCCCTTTGGGGTGTGTGACCTTGAAAACAGTGACCCCCTCCGGCTTGCCTTGGACAGTGTCTCTCATTGGCGTCAGGAGAGCAGCTGGGGATTACCAGCGCCCTGTTGCTGGCAGGCCGTGCACCAGATTCCTGGGCGCAAACGTGTGATTGTCAGCCACATGTGCGCAAAGAGCTGCACATGTAGGGCTTGTGCAAACGCGCCCCTCCTCCTGACCTCCACCACCAGTCCCATGGGTGGCTGCCAAGATTCTGCTCAGCAATATTGGCCAACGGGGGGGTCTTGCCTTGTGTCCTGGCTGCTGTGGCTGTTCATTTGTGTCACACAGCTGTGTGCAAACAGCTTGAATGTGCGTGGATCACATGTGCATCCGATGCTCCTTCTGCCTGGCGGGTGGAGACCCACATCCCACACACAGTGACTGCCGTGTCTGAAAGGCCTTCCACGGTGAGGAGCTGAAGTGGGCCCCATGCACACCCCTGGAGGGTTTCAAGGCGCTCGGGGCTCCTTCCTCCTGTGGCGAGGTTCTGAGTTTCCATCCTCAGAAGAAAACCAGCATCTGAATCTTCGAATAACATAGGGCAGTGTCTCCCTGCTGGCGAGGGCATTCCTAGACCTAGATGTAATGCCACGCGGAACGAGGACTCTCGTCCTGGGTGACCAAGCCCATACTGCCCGCAAAGGTTTGTTTGGGGGAAGCTGTGCTGCGTGCTGGCCTCATCTGTTCCTCCGCTCCACAGATATGAGGGAATGCCCACTGTGTCAGTGCCACACAGCCTCTCTGAGCGTCACAGATTCCTCATCCCTGGTGTGGCCTCCAGTCTGGTCTCCCTGGCCCTTAGAACCCTCTGCAGGGGCTCAAAGCCACAGCCTCTGCTGCCCTTGAGCCTGTCTAGGTCCACACGGATGGACGTGGTGGGTGGACAGGTTGAGTGCTCGTCCCAGCAACTCCACTGATACGTGGGGGCCAGCTCCTGTCCTCCCTGCACCTCTGCTTCCCGTGGAGAAACGCGGGGAATGGAGAGGCTCCTTCAGGGGGTTTTGTGAGGATTAAAGGAGGTAATAATATAGTAATAAAAGCAGCAGAGTGCAGGCACAGCCTGCCTTCGGGAAAGTGGCTGCTCCTCCTTCTGTTTTTCCTCTTGTTCTTATTTCTCCTCTTCCATCTGTTTCTCCCCCTCCTCCTTCTCTTTCCCCCTCCTCCCTCTCCCACATATAATATCACTAGGACTGTAATTGGTGCCCCCAGTGGCCCCCTCCATTCCTTTCTTCTCTCTGGTTCTCTCAGTGGGGACCCTAGCACAGGACGGGGCTGCCCTGCCTGGTGGGCTCCCGCAAGCCAGGCGCTGACAGGGCTGACTGCAGTCCTCAGCCTGCTTCTCCGTCTGCCCTCCACCTGCTGCGCAGCCTCAGGAGACACGGCCCCGGGAAGGGGCTCTCAGACCGCAGGGGACCATCAGGATGGAACACTGGTGGGACAGGGGAAGGCACTCTGGGAGAGGAAGCTACTGAGACATTCGCTGGTGGCTTTATTTATGACTCAGGACATTTGCGGGGTCATCAGAGCATGGCTGAAGAAGCTGTTGGCCAGACATCTAGAAGTGTCAGCTGGGTCGCCGGACCATGCTGCTGGGGCATCTCTCTGGAGGGGAGGGGCTGACAGCCACTCAGCATCTGTCATGTGCTGAGAGCTTCGCCTAGAAGGGCAGGACGGAGAGCTGGCATCTGGGCTGGCCCACGCCACCTGCAGAATCTTCCAGGTCCAGGTGGGGAGAGGGTGGGCAGGGTGGAGAAGCAGGGGGCTTTGAACCTTTAAGGCATTCAAGCTCAATAAGCGTCCTTCTTGCAATCTTAGAAGAGAAGATGCATCCATACTCACAGGGCTGTAATTCCGACCCATGCTCTATTTTGGGTCTGCCCCTGCTCCAGCAGCTCTAGTGGCTCCCTATTACCTCTCTCCCCCTATATTTGTTATGAATGTTATCAAACATGCAGCCAAGTTGGAAGCACTTTACGGAGCACACCCGTGTACCGATCACTTAGGTTTGACCATTGACACCGAATTATGCTTGCTGTATCATCTCTCCATCTGACTGTCCATCCTTCCGTCCATCCGTGGGTCCATCTTATTTTTATTCTTGGTGCATTTCTACGTAAGTTCTGATCATCCTAAGTACCTGTGGAATCACTGCCAGATGTTCATCTTATTTTCAAAATTTCTCACCAGCTCCACACTCGGAGCCTCACCCAGGACGACTCCTGCAGCATGAGCACCGCAGGAGGAGGGGGCCCTGGGTTCGTATCCTGGGTCTGTCACTGACAGCTGCGCGGCCCTCAGCAGACCATTCTGCCTGTCACACCTGTGGAATGAGGGGGTTAAACTATAGGTTGTAGACAGTGAAAACTACTGTTGACCAAGCTCCTGTTTTATGCCGGACATTTTCGATTTATTGTCACGAATCCTTTCAGTCTAGGTATGGTTGTTCCAATGCGCGGGGTGGTCAGTGGGAGCTCCAAAAGGGGAAGCAGCGAACGGCTGCCCTGGGTCTGCACCCAGCGGTCTGACCCAGGGCCCGGGCCTCAGCCTCTCCGATGTTCATTCCTGAAGTGGCTGATTCTGTTCTGTCTGGCACACATCTGACTGTTTGTGATGGTGACCTCTCAAGATCGATCTCAGCACATAGCTTCCCTGAGCGTCCCAGCCTACTCTGGGCATGTATTTGGTGTCCCCTCTGCCTTATACTAGTTAGCATTTGTCCTCAGACCTTTATTTTCCAGTTTCAAATATCCAAACAAGCAAACAAAACAAACCTTGGATGAATTGGACATTTCATTTTGCTTTAACTACATTTATTGTGCCAGACGCTGCTAGGGGCTCAGTGCATAAAGCCAAGACCCCCGCCCTGCCCTCAAGGAGCTCCCAGACTGGCAGGATGATGGGCATGCACTGTATCAGTCAGGGCGCCGTGTGACTGAGTAACAAAGGCTAAAACAACAGAGGCTTAAGCAAGAGAGTTCATTTCTCTTCCACTTCCGAGTCCAGGCGTCAGCAGTCATGGTGGCCCAGGGCGGCAGGGACACAGTCTGTTCCTCCTTTGCTGATCTGCCATCCTCAACATGCAGCTTCCATCTCATGAAATAAGATGGTTGCTCCAGCTCCTGCCATCAAGTCTGCACTCCAGCCAGGGGGAGGGCAAGGGGGGGAGTGCCTTGAAAGTTAAACCCTTCAACTCCCCTCCTGCTGGCTAGAACCTGCTTATGTGGCCGCTCCTAGCAGCAAGGGCAGCTGTGAAATGTGTTCTTTAGCTGGGCAGCCATGTGGCCGCTGAAACTTTTGTTACCATAGAAGAAAGAGAGATCAGATATTGGGGGAGCATCTGGAGTCTATGCCACACACACCGGTAGCACCCTTTATATGCACAGAGTGGTGGCATGTTCTGTGGCAGGGATTACTCAGGGGAAAGGTGAGATGGGGAGAGAGTTCACCAAGGAGGTGACATTTGCACTGAGCTTAAGGGGCAAGAAAAATGTCTTCGGGTCAGGAACAGCAAAAGCTTGGCATACACGCTGCCAATCTCCCTTCCTGAGGCTGGGGCAGACATCACCAGTCCATCATCGTAGCCGTCTTTCTCCCTGAGCACAGAGGCAGCCTCGGAAACCTGCCCCCCATCACACTGGTGGGCAATTGATTGGGTTTGCCTGCCAGTTGAACCCTATTTGCCATAGCTGTTCTGTGCAGCAAAGAGCATCCCAAACATCTCACCCTCCCAGAGAAGAGCAAACAGTGGTTATCTGAGAGTTTCAGCCAGTGGTGTGCATGTCCCTTGCCAACTCTGTGTTCAGTGATGTCCTGTTGGTGGCTTGAACTCGGCCATCGAGGGCCTATTTGCACCACGGCCATTAGTAAATGTCATAAACCAGGCTGTTGCCCGCCCTCCAGAGCCGGCTGTTAAACCTTTACCAGCGCAACACTGTTTTGGCCTCGTCCTTCATCCTTTCTTCACAAAAATCTTCCTGAAGGCTTTGAGTACTGATTTCTCCTTTAATGGGGGTTCCTACTGCACAGAGCACACCCTCCTTTTGAAGATCTTGCTTTGTCTCCCGGTCGCCATTCTGAATGTCAGTTCCCCCGCTCAGGACTGAAGGTGTGGCGCTGAGTGGGGGCGATGCGGGAGACCTGTAGGATTAACCACTGTTGCTGCCATGTTGTGTTCTGGTTGACTGAAGCTTTGCTGGCGCGTGGGATGAGGGGCAGGCACTGGGAATCTGACATGGTGCTGCAGGAAGGGGACATATGTTCTGAGACTTCAGGTCCCCAATTGGAGAACACTGGATATTTTCCTAGATAATGTTCTAAATTACTCATAATCAAGTGGAAACCTCAATTGCTGGGCCTTGCACACCCTGCTGGCCCCGAAGACCATATGCACCACGTAGACTCTGTCAGTTTCCTTCTCTCCAGTGGTAGGGGATGGGCCAAGGGCCTGTCGAGATGTGCTGACATTTGGTGATTCACTGGCCTAGAATGTCCATGTTTACCTCCGTGAAGACGATGCCCCCAGTACCACAGGCTCCACGGGTCTGTTCTCCACTAAGTGGCAGCTTCTTGGCCCCGCCCTGCCTTTGGGGGCTGTGCAGCTCCAGATGTGTGCTCACTGGGGCAGAGATGACAGGCCCAGGGCCGGGTCTGTGGCCATGTGGGTCTGGCTCTCCTTGAGAGTCTGGGTCTCCACGGTCCCTGAGACCAGTGTAGACGTGGCCCCATCTGGAATATCCCCACCCTGTCCCTGAAGTTGAGAAATTTCTCTCTGCTGGAGAACAGCTGTGCTGAGCAGGTGGCTGACCTGGGCGGCAGGACTGCTGGGGCACGACAGGTGATGCTCTTGGCTTCCTTTCCCTCTGGCTGGGCGCTCCCTGTCCCGCTTCCCTGTGGCAGGAGAACACGGTCATCCCCCGTGTTGATTCTCCATGAAGCCCATCTCCAGTGAATGGTCTGGGTTCCAGGCTGCCCCAGCCACTGAGAAAACCCACAGAAAGGTCCAGAAGAGAGTCCCCTCCACCCAGGGGTTCCAGGGTGGCTTCCTAGAAGAAGTGGCACCTGAGCTGAGACCTGAAGAAGGGCTGAGAATGAGCCAGGCCAGGAGGGCAGGAAGGGCCTGCCAGGCAGAGGGAACAGAGCGGGACAGGCCCGGAGGTGTGGTGCCCGCCTTTTCCGGGCACTGGGAGCAGCTGGGCATGAGCAGAGGGCATGGAGAAGCCCAGGGAGAGGAGGCAGGAGTGGCTGGCAGGGGGTGGAGGGCCTGGCACAGCCTCTGGGCCCTGCTAGGCTCTCACGTATTCAGCGGGTGACAAGTCACACTGCATTTTAGAAAGGTGTCCCTCCAGCAGCTCCAAGTTAGGTTGGGAGGAGCCAAGGCCCCCGGTGAAGAGGCCAGCTCGGAGCCTGCTGCAAGACCCCCTCCCTGGAGTCTGGAGCCCAGGGGGTGAAAGACTCAGAGTGTTTAGTATTAATGCAAAACAAGCAGTCTGCCGCCCGACCTGTCCCAGACTTGGTGCTGTCCCTGAGGTAGGGAGAGTGGTCAGTGGCCCTCGGAGGCCTTGGGCTGTCTCGTTCCTGTTCTCTCTGGCTGGGTTCCGCATTGGTTCACCCCTTCAGCTCCCTGCTTGCAGGAGTCTCCGGGAAGACGGTCTGTCCCCAAATGGGTAGGGGCTTGGCCGCCCAGGTCCCCAGGAACCAAGCAGACACATAGGGGGCCTTCCCCTGGCTTCAGGGACCCCAGATACAGACAGTCCAGGGGAGCTATGGGGGTCCCTGGGCCTCTGCGCTGGGCAGCCCTTGTCCTTTGTGCTGGTCTCTGTCCTCGAAGCCCGGCCAGAACTGGCAAACCCCTGGCAGGCCCTCGGCTGGGCCCAGCCGTGTCGGCGAGTGACTCATGCTGGGGGAGGGGAAGAGCCGAGGCTGTGGGGTGTGTTAATAGCAAACCCATTACTGTCCCCGAGGTCACTTCACACGAGGGACAAATGGTTCATTGAGGCTGATGTGGCTGCAGCAGCCCTAAGGGTGGGGAGATGTCATTATCCAGGAAAGCAACACCAGACTGTTGGGAGGGGGCCCGGCCAGCACGTCCCGCTCTTCCTGCCTCCCTCCCACACAGAGCATTCTGTTCCCAAGCCTTCGGGCCAAGACCCAGAGGCTGCACCTCAGGTACAGTGCGGCTCAGCTGCCGCCCTTTCCCCTGAGGTCACGGCAGGCCAAGGGGTGCGTCCAGTGGCACAAAGCCTCCTGTTGACTGGTGGTGGCCTGGGGACGGGGCAGAAATCCAGCCTGCAGGGAGCCCCCACGTGCATCGTGGCCACTGGTGTTGGTCCCTTCGTCCACCAGACGTGTGGGAGCGTCTTCTGAGTGAGCTGGGCAGACCAAGTGGTTCCACTTCTTTCTTCTTCACCTTTCTATGGAGGTGTAGAGAAGGTGACACGTGGCCCTAGACTCTCAGTGGAAGCCAGGAGGAGGAGGAGAGGGAGGGGCCGGGGGCTAGGGCCCCCCCAGCTCAAAATTCCATCCCTAAATACCTGTGGCTTCCCTGCTGAGGCCATAGAGGCCTGGTGCAGAGGATGGCAGAGGCACCTTCTCCCCTCTCCCTCTGACCCTGGATTTGCCCCCTGGGGGAAGTTCGGGAGCATGCAGGGGTCCTGGGGTCGCTGGCTGAGGAGGGGAGCAGAGCCCTGGGGTGGGGGCGCCTAGACACTTGCTGTCTCCTCAATCTCATGCTTCAAGGAACAGTCTCTGGCTTTGCAGGTCCTGGCCTCGCAGGCTGGTTTCCAGGGACTTTTCCTCATAGTGACCATTTGATTGAAAACCAGTTCTCTTCCACGGCCCCAGAGCAAGCCTGTTCTTTCCCTTGTAAGTTTCTATAAAAAGATTCCCTCTTTGCTGGGGATGCATGGGAGGTGATGTCCCCCCAGGAGCCCCATTCTCAATACTTCCTGGGGGCCAGTGTCTCAGTCCTTTTCTCAAATCAGAGGGAGCAGATGCCCCATCTTCTTTCTACCTTTCAAATCCAGAAAAGAGTAAAGTGGATATCTTCTTCCTTGAGTAAAAGCTACAGTCAGGCCAACTTTTAATTCTCTCCCTCTCTTTCTCTCTCTGTCTCTCCTTCCCTATCTCTCTCTTTTTTAAATAGCTAAAACTGGCCAAAGATAGAGTAAGCAGCATTGACAGACACTGAGCTCCCTGTCACTGGAGGTATTCAAGGGTAGGGTGGATGGGCATTTAGGGGTGGGCATTGAAGGGAGATTCCAGCAGGGGGTGTGGATACAGGATAAACCTTGAAGACCCCTCTCAGAGGGTGTGGAAGAGGGAGGGAGGGTTCCTGCTTCCTTGCCCCTCCCGTGTTGACTGGCTGCCACTCTGAATTTCAGCCCTGTTTCCTCCCACTTGCTGGGTGTCTCCTGGGTGGTGGGCAGGGGCATTGTTAGGACGCGTGCCCGCAGTCCAAGGGGGCAGGAGGGCGGGCAGCTCCCCAGGGATGACGTCACCTCGGTCACTGCGGCGACTTTAAAAATAAGTGCAGCCACAGAGGGCCTGCTGCCCTTTCTTCTCTGCTCGGATCCTGCTCAGATCCCATTGTTCCCGCTGACGTGGAACTAGGGCAGGCCGGTGACTCAGCCCTTGTCCCCACACTGCGGCAGTGGAGAGCTGCCGCCAGCCTCTGAGCCCACGGAGCAGGGTGCCTGCTGGAGAAGAGTGGCGAGGAGGCCAGACACTGAGGGCCCCTGGGGACAGCCTGTCCTCCTGGGTATGTGGCCTGGCCAAGTCTCCTGGCAGCCCAGGGGCGAGGAGTCTGCAGGCTGGACAGTCACTCGCTGCTTCAAGGCTGGGTTGGTAGCAGGCCGGCCACTCCTGCGAGGCACCTTGTGTGCCTTTGGGGAGCCACTGGAAGGGCCGGAGGGAGTGTTCCATCCGCTGGGGTGCGTGGATGCTGAGCATCTCCCAGCCCATGTCTGTACCTCCAGCCTCAGATGGCTGCTAGGAAGTTGGGGACGTTAGCCCATTCCAGAGACCTGGACTGCGGGCCCATAGTAGGAACAGAGGGTTGGGGGACTGTGTACAGAGGGAGTCATCAGGAATAAAACATGAGTCATCAAAAGAGAGACTTCCCCCGCCCCCGTCGTATCTGGGCCATAACTCACCCAGCCGGCGGTGGGGCCCAGACATCTGAATTTGCCAATCAAAAGCCCATTGGACGAGCCAATAAACAAAGGAGCGCCAGAGCCACAAGCCAGGGCTCAGCTGGTGAGGAATCATCTTGGAGTGTCATAGTTTCCACGCAGCCCTCTGCCCTCTGCTGCGTTCGCTGCCGCCACCCCTGCCCCCACTCCCAGGGTCCCATCGGTGTTAACACCGCTGCAGTAAAATTTACAAGTGAAACTGAAAGATGGGAGGGATGGGCAGTGCTGCAGTCCCCCGTCATGTTGTCAGAGCTGGGACACAGGGGAGCTCCAAGCCAGTTCAGCCCTGAGTGTCTGTCAGCTGGAGCGGGGGGCTTGGGCGAGGTGGGGTGGAGGGCCTGGAGTGGGGAACGGAGAGCCTGCCTGGGCCTGCAGGCCAGGAGCTTCCTTCTGTGGCTCGAAAGCTTGAATGGAGAAGAGTGAGACTTTTCTTAAAGAGTTCCCTGTCTTGGAGATAAGGCCCAGGTGCTGTGGTCAGAGTCTGCTGTAAATTTTCTGAACAAAGCAGGCTAGGGTGATAACTGGGAAGTTTGGGGAGCAGATTCATCTCGAGCTAAGGGGATGGCATTCCCCTTTGAAGTGAAACCTCCTGGTTGCAGTTAAGTGGCCCGGCAGATGGTGTCAGGGTGTTGTAGCTTGCACGCTGGTTAAATGTCGGCTGTGCCCACAGACAGGCTTCACGGGAACATTCAGATCTGGCAGCTGGAGAGACGGAGTGGCCTGAAGCCTGGTTGCTGCTGACGTCACGGGGCGATGCACAGGAGACGGGGTCCTTCCTGGAGGCTTGGCCCAGGTGCGGACAGCGCCTGCCTGTCGTCCTAAAAGCTGGGGCCGGGGTGGGTCTGTGTGGTGCCTGACAGCCTGCAGGGAGTCCATGTGAGTTCTGAATGTCCCCTCTGCCCCTTTGGGCCGGTTCCCTGTCAGGAGTCACCATGACCTCACCGTCCTGCAGAGGAAACTGAACTTGTTCCACAGGATTTAAGAGGTTCTCGAGGAGTCCCCGTTACATGCCTGGAGTCAAGGAAGCAGCCATCTCGGGGTCTCCTGGGGGACCCTAGGATGGTTGCTCTGATGTTTAAGACAGAAATGACAGACAGGGAGCTAGCAGTGAGGAAGACCTGGGGAAGCTGTCCCGGCAGAGACATTATTAAAAATTTAATTATATGTTATGTAAAATACAGAATTTATATTTTATAAAATACATAAAATTAAACATAAATTATATAGCAATTATTATTTAAAATTAAATTATATGGAATTACCATATGATCCAACAATTCTACTTCTGGGTATAGACTCAAAAGAATTAAAAGCAGGGACTTGCGCCAGCCTGATGGCCTAGTGGTTAAGTTCGTGCACTCTGCTTCAGCAGCCCACGGTTTGTGGGTTCAGATCCTGGGTGCGCACCTGCACACAGCTCATCAAGCCATGCTGTGGTGGCATCCCATATACAAAATAGAGGAAGATGGACGACAGATGTTAGCTCAGGGCCAATCTTCCTCACCAAAAAAAGAAAACAAACAAAAAAAGGAAGCAGGGACTCAAAGAGATATGTGTACACCCGTGTTCATAGCAGCTTTATTCACAATAGCTGAAAGGTGGAAGCAACCCGTGTCCATCGATGAATGAATAGATAAACAAAATGAGTCTGTCCACATAGTGGAATATTATTCAGCCTTAAAGAGAAAGGAAATTCTGACACCTGCTACAACATGGAAGACTTGACTGATAAACCTTGAAGACGTTATGCTAAATGAGATAAGCCAGACACAAAAGGACAAATATTATATGATTCCACTTATATGAGATTCCTAGAGAAGTCGAATTCATAGAGACAGAAAGTAGGATGGTGGTTGCCAGGGGCTGGCGGGAGGGGAGGGGGAAATAGGGAGTTATTGTTTAATGGGAATAGGGTTTCAGTTTGGGATGATGAGAAGCGTTCTGGAGATGATGGTATTGATGGTTGTGCAACAGTGTGAATGTACTTAATGCCACTTAACTGTACACTTGGTTAAAATGGTCAATTTTATATATATTTTACCACCATAAAAATGCATTGTTCTATTAGAAAAAATTAAATTATAAAATTAAACTATATATTAGATTTATATAATATAAATTGTTACTGACAAGTAAATACACAAAAGTCACAGTTCGTAAGTATTTTACTACCTTTACTGTCGTCTGCATTCTCCAGTTCTCTACCCTGTGGTGTCTGGACGGTAGAAACACTATCTAATGTTGGCCGCTGCCCTGCTCTTCCCCGCTCTGCCTTCAGTGGTGTCACACTGGGAGCTGGAAATTGGCCAAGGTGGGAGTGTTTGCGCCACTAACATAGGCAAATGCTATCAATCGGGTGTGGTGTTTTGAACCCCCAGGTTGCTGGTTGTCATACGTTAGGCGACATACCCTGGGGGAGGGGGTGGACTGGCGTGGGGGTGCTGGTGGAGGTCAGAGCAGACCGATCTGCAGAGATCTGGGAGGTGGGAACTTACTATGGCTTTGAGGTGGGGCGTGAGGGGAACAGGACTCAAGGGTGATGCCTACACATTGGGCCTGAGCACCTAGGTGGATGGTGGTGCCACTTCCGGAGATGGTGGGCTGAGAGAGCTTGGGCGGCCATGGGAGGTCCAGCAGCTGATGGATCCAAGGCTCTGGAGCTCAGGGAGGCCTTACTGTGCGCAGAGCAGAGACCATAGGGCCCCTGCCCTGGAGGAGCCCTGCTCTGTGAGGAGACAGATGGTCCACTTAACAGGGCATCCTGTCCAAAGGCCCAGGGTGGCTAGGCAAAGCGCCACTGTCCCCCTGTGCTCCCCCAGCCCCCGCTGAGCTCGGGGTCATGGACACTGATGTGCTGTTTCGGCTTCCTCCCTCTCTTTTTCCCGTGCTCTGCAAGGTTCACTCCCGGGCTCACCTGGGGGTTTCTCTTCGGGCCTGCTCCTTCCCACTTCCAGAGGCTTCATACGCACCTTTCTATCCATCCCTGGCCTCCACCTTTTCTTATGAAAACTTGCTGTCCGAGCGCCCTGACCCCACATTCCCTCAGGACTGCCCCCTGCCCCGCAGTGGTCGGTACCTACAACAGGTGCTGTGGCTTATTAGACATCTTCGGGAGGTGCAGCGTTGACCTAAAGGAACGAGTCACATGGGAACTGAAGGTCTGTGTTCCTGTCCTGTGGCTGCCATAACAGAGGACACAGACAAGGGGGCTTGCACAACAGAAATGTGCTCTCACAGTTCTGCAGGCCAGAAGCCCAAAATCAAGGTGTCACAGGGCCACGCTCCCTCTGAAGGCTTGGGGGAAGAATCCCTCCTGCCTCTTCCAGCTTCTGGGGTCCCAAGTGTCTCAATTTGTGGTCGCATCCCTCCCATCTCTGTCTCTGAGTTCACGTGGGCTTTTTCTCTGTCTCTGTCTTCTCCTTGTCTGTCTCTTATATAAGGACACTTGTCCTTGGATTTAGGGCCCACCCTCATCCAGGATGACCTCATCTGACATCCTTACTGTATTCCATCTGCAGAGATCCTTACACCAAATCAGGTCACATTCTGAGGTTCAGGTGGATGTATCTTCTTGGGGGCCACCATGCATCCCACGAGACTACAGGTCTCGTGGTGGACCTGGGAGGTAGGTGGCCCCTCTGGTGGCCCTCTAATCACACTTTCCCTTCGGGCCAGGCCTTGGGGAGTGCACCGTCACAGAAAGCCGAGGCCTTGCAGTTCTATTTTTCTCGCCAAATTTAAGCCCACTTTGTTCTCTCTGCTGCTGCAGCTCCTTGCATTGCCCAGTGCCCCTGCCAGGACCGTTCGCCCAGCCCTGGGCCCTGACTGCCATGCCCTGGGAAAGGGGGGCTAGGGGTCTCTCACCGCCCTTCGGGGATCAGGCCTTATTAAAGTCCTGGAACCCCAGACTGGGCACAGCCCTCAGGAGTGCGCAAAGGATGGGGATGATTAAAGGGTCGCGATGGATGATTTAAGCTGCGAAAGAGAAGGCCAAGGAGCCACTGGATTGTCTTCGAGTTTGGAGAAGGTAATTATTACTTGAAGGGTGGTGCCCAGATGTTTCCCATCTCCTCTGAGAACAGAAAAAAAAAGAGGAAATAAGTGATGTACAATTAGAGCAGTTGGTTAGATACAAGGGTGAACTTCCTGGCTGGGAGTGTGGCCAAACACTGGGTTGGGTTTCCTGAGGGAGTGTGGGGAATCTCCTTACCTGGAGGTGTCTAGGCCTGGCAACGGCGGCCCCAGTGGTTAGAGTGAACGGGGGCCGGAGGCAGGGGATGGACTGGATGGGCTCTGGAGCACAGTCATGCCAATGTGGGGCACTTTCTGGCCTCAAGGTTGGCTCCCTCCTGCCATTGTCCTTTGGGTTCCCATAGGGGCGCATTTTGGTGAGGTGTGCCCCTGGCTGGGCTCCCTGAGGAGATAAGCCTGAGTGTGTCTGGCTCTGCTGTAAATGGAAATGAATAATGCACAATAAGCTGACCCTATGTTCATCTGCTAGGACTCCATGCCAGCTCTCTGGGAGAACAAGCACATGGGGGTGCCTGCAGGTGCTTTTTATAAAAATCCTGGAGAATAATGCTGTGGCCAGGTTGGATGCCATCCCTGAGACCTGGCCTTTTCCCAGGGGGCTGTGTTGTTAGGCTGTTTCTTAGAGGCTGTGGACCACCAAACTCCCAAATACGGGGTGGGGGTGGGGCAGGACAGATGGCCCAGAGGGTTGGACTGTCGGGCAGATCCAGGGGCTGGTTTTCAGACAAGAAATGCCCCGGGCTGGTGTGGAAGCCGTCAGGGTGCTGTTAGTGACAGTGGCGACTCCATTTCTGAGCCCCAGGCTCACAGGCAGAGGAGGGTGTATGCACATCTGAAATGTCTGTGGTTTTGCAGTTCCATGTCCACAAACTCACTTGGTTGAAAATAGTTCAAAATATCCAAAGCATGAGGGAGGGAGTGACTGCTTTTCTTAAAAAGGAAGGACTCGATTTCATCTGCTTAAGAAAGCCCACCAGACCTAGTGCATGCTCCCCAAGAAGCGCCGAATAACCCGGCTGGCAGTCAGGCCTCAGCATCCCCCTGCACATTTGGGATCTTTCAGAACCAGGGGTGTGGGGCCTGGACGGTCGTGGCAGTGACCAGCCTGAGACCGGGGTGAGCTCTGGGCACACATGGGCCACACTGAGGGGACGGTAGTGCAGAGTGGCCCACCGGCTTGGAGGGGGTTATACCCTGCTGTGAATTCTCCCGGGCCCCTGACTGTGGGCAGAGGCCCTGAGTCTAAGGTAATGAGGGGGAGATGGGGCAGAAGTGCCTCATGGGCTCACTTGGGAGTGGAAGAGACCCCCTCAGTTATCTGTGCCCCACTAGGAGGGCCCTTCCTAGGACTGGATCCTGTGGCTTCGCAAGCTCCAGCCCATCCTTCTGTCCCCAGCCCCTAGGACCTGCCTGCCTTGTGGGTAATGGGGTTTACGCAAAGTTTGTTGAATGGATGGACAAGTATAGCTATTACTGCTCTCAGGGCAGGGCGGCCTGAGGTAGGGCCCAGACGAGGAGGGGAGCCCCGCGGGCAGCCTCCTTTCTCCCCGTTTCCTGACTCCTTTAGATACTACCAAGTATCCTCTCTAAGCTCTGCGTCAAGAAGCCCCTCATTGTGGAGGGTGGGGGTGTCACATGTCCCCAGCTGTTCTGACAGGGGCGCTCCATCCCTGCCCCACGCCCCCGGTGGGCCAGCGCCTTCTCTGTCACCCACCCAAAAGGGTGCAGCAGCGACCCCGGGGGTGGAAGGGTGGAGTGGGGAGTAGCTGGAGGGCTGCCTCCCGCCCCGGGCCACGTGACTCGCGCTCGCCCCCTCGGCTCTGAGCCAACAGCCCGGGGTCCTGCCGCCCGGGCCGAGCGCGCCGCAGCTCAACCCTCGGAGGCGCTGAGCGCGGGAAGGCGGCGGCGGCGGCCAACTTTGTTTGGCTGCGTAAATAAAACCTCCCGCAGAAGGAGCCCTGCGCCCCAGGGAAGGGGAGGAATCTCTTCCCCCCTCGGCGCCGCCCCCGCGCCGCGGCCCGGCCTCCACATCCGCCCACATCTGGCCGCGGCGGGGCGTCCGTGGGGGAGGGGGCCGGGGCCACGTCCGTCGCCGTCCCCTGGGCGCGGGCCAGGCGCGGAGAAGGGGGGCGCTCGGGTCGGGCGCCCGGGACTCGGCCTGTCCCCGCGGCGGCCGCTCGGGCCCCAGCCCCCAGGCCGGGCCTTGACAGGCGGGCGGAGCAGCCAGTGCGAGACGGGGAGGCCGGGCGGCGGGTGCGGGAACCTGATCCGCCCGGGAGGCGGGGGCGGGGCGGGGGCGCGGGGAGCGGGAGGGCCGGCGCCCGCCCGCCTCCCCCATTCATTCAGCCGAGCCCGGGGGCCGAGGGGCTCCGGTGGCCAGCTCTGCACGGCGGGACCGCGGGCGCGGCGCCCCAGCCAGCGCGCAGGGCCCGGGCCGCCCGGGGCGCTTCCTCGCCGCCGCCCTCCGCGCGTCGCGCGGCCCACGAGCCACCATGTCCGACCCCGCGGTCAACGCGCAGCTGGACGGGATCATTTCGGACTTCGAAGGTGGGTGCTGGGCCGGCCTTCGAGGCCCCTCGGCGGCCCGGCGCGGGACGGGAGCGCGGAGGAGGCGGGACCCCCGATGGGGCGCCCTCCCGCCGTACCCCCCGCCCCGCCGCCCACTTGGAGGACCCCGTTCGGGGGACTGCGGGCACCTCGCGCCCTCACCGCCCCTGCGCGCTGCGCCCGGGTTTCCTTCCTCTTATTGTTGTTTGTGTTTGCCGAGCGACGACAGCCTCCTCGAGGGCTCGCGGGGCTTCCTCGGCACTCCCGAGCGCGCAGTTCCCCTCTCGGCAGTCACCCAGCTCCTCCCTCGGCGCTCCCCGTCGCCTTCGGGCCCCTCTGCCCCGCGACGGGTTGGCGGAGTTGTTACCTGCCCCCGCGTCCCGCCCGGGAGGACCGCCCCCTCCCCCACACCAGTTTCGGGGCCGGGGCCGAGCCGAGTCCGGGCTGCGGAGGGCCGGCGAGCAGACACGGCCGGGCGCGGCGGGGTCTCGAGGGGGCGGCCCATCGGCCCCCATCCGGGCCTGGGGACGTCCTCATCTGCCTCCCAGAGTCGGGCCGAGGGGGGGAAGGAGGGGCCTGCTTGCCGGTAGGGAGCGCATTGTGGATCCCTCGCCCGTTTGGGGTTTACAAAGTGTGGAGAGACTTGGGGGGCTTCTCCCTCCGAGTGCGGCACGGCTTGGTCCTGGGATGTGTGTGCGTTTCCGTGCGTCCTCGTGACTGCCTGTGGCTCTGGGTCCTGCAGTCCTGGGGAGTAAATAAAGCAGTCGGAAGGGAAGCTCACACAATGGTCTCCAGCACTTCAGGCCGGATTTCTGAGGGGCGGGCCTGCCTCTGCGGGGACCTGGAGCCCCCGCCCCTCGGAGGGGCTCCCAGGCAGAGTTGGGCAGAGCCCTGTGGTGGGCCGGGAGTGGGGAGGCTGGGCTGAAAGCAGTTACAGACGTCCAGGTGCCAGGCCGAGCAGGGAGGTCCTCCATCACCCAGGGCCAGAACCCGGGCTGGGATCTGGGTGTCCTGAGCCCAGCCTCCCACATGGAGTTAGCCCCATCGGCTGGGGCACTTCTGGGCACCAGAGCCTGGCTGAACCCCAAGCAGACCCCAGCGGCGTGATTCTGGGCTGGGCCTGGACTGGCCTGAGCAGGAGGGTGGAGACAGGAGGGAGTTGTGGTCCTGTGGCCGGCGCACCCTGTGCAAAGGACGCATGTCCTCAGGGAGCGCTTTTCCACCTCTGGCACCAAACACTGTACAAGGGGAGTTCTGGGTCTGCAGAGCTGTGATGGCACGTAACTTGGCCATTTGGACATCTTGGGGCGCACCCTGGTCCTGGGGTCTCTCCACCTCTGCTTCATTCTGCTGTTTCACCTTCTGCTTGCCCCGAGGGTAGCCCTCCCTACGGCTGCTGCTTTGGGACTCCTCTGCTGCGCTCTTCAGGGGCCTTTCATCTCCTAAACGTCCAAGGGCAAGAATCAGCCGGTCTGGAAACCGCTGCCCCCTTCAGGTCCGCACTGTGTGTATGTTCGTGTGGCCTGTGGGAGTTAGGTCAGCTTGCAAATCCCTGATCCAAAAGCGTCGCACTGGCGGTGTGATTTCTGGGGAAGAAGGGGATCCAGGGAGAGCCCTGAGGCAGGAGGGGAGGTGGAGATTTGGGGATCCTGTGTCTTACAGCTGTCACAGTTCACGCCACGTAGGTCTTTAGCACCTCTGCCTCGGGGTCCCCATGTGTAACTGCATCCTCAGCCCCACGTGCCCCATCTGGAGACGCTGGCGGCCTCTGTGGCGGCCTCCCAGGCGGCTTCTTGACCCTCTAATTTAGTCGGAGACAATGGCTTCATTGAGACCATCCTGGGGCAGCAGTTGGCGGCCCTGTGACTCCGGGGGGAGATTTCTCACTCTTCGGGGGCGGGGCCTCAGACCCCCTGGTTCCCTGTGTGTCAGTCTCCCCGTTGTGTGCCCTGAAAAGTTCCAAGTCCTCTGATGACAGGGGACTTGGGCGTTAAAGCCGCTGAGCTTCCCGAGTGGAAGTGTGCGCGAGAGCTCTGCATGGGCCAGCTTGGGGACTAGAAAGGCAGCCTCCCTAAGTGCCCCAGGAACTTGGAGTGGAGTTGGGTGTTGGGGACTGACAGCCTTGGACAGACGGATGTGGGGAAGGAACGATCAGAGGAGGAGGAGCGGAGCGTGTGTGACCTAGCACAATGGGTGATGGGAGCTGGCAGAGCCAGGGCAGAGAAAGGTCACGGCTGGCTAACCGGGAGAAGTCCTTGTGGAGGAGGCGGACCTTGGGCTAAAGTCGGAATTTGATTGTGGGATGAAGGAGGAGAGCATTCTGGCCAGGGGCGGCAAGCAGAAGTGGGGGAGGCCGAAATGAGCTGGGTTGTTACAGCTGGGGCATAAGGCGGGGGGGCCAGCTTGCAACGATCAGATGGGCCAGGTTGCGGAGGGCCAGGCGTGCCGGCAGGGAACCTGGTCCGTCCTGGAGAGGCAGCTGCAGCCGGAGTGGCCGAGAGCGGAGCAGGAGGAGCAGGAGGCACGCTGCTCTGTTTCCGTGGGGCCGGCTGGGGGCCTCTGCCGGGGCCGCCCACGTGGTGTCTCGGTTTCTGCAAGGTAAGGTGAAAGGGGTAGGGAGGAAGCTGCCAGCCCCGTGGCAGCTGCTGCTGGGCCCTGAGAGTTCCTGAGGCCCGCGGGCCTGGCTCTCACGAAGCACATGTTGCTTACTGAAGGACGGAGTCCCCGGGCCCCCCCTGAAAGCAGGGCAAGTTCTGAGCCACCGTGTCACTGGGGGTGATTGTCAGTCGATGCAGATGTCCTGCCCTAGAATCCTGTGACGGGGGCCAAAGAGCCATCCCTGATTGGGGTGTTTCTGGGAGATTTGGAGCTGGTGGCAGTATCTAGGCCAGACTACCATCCCCTGCAGGGCAGTGGGGAAGCTCCCTGGGGTGGTTGCCCAGGCCGGAGCAGCACTCCCTCCCCCGCCCCCACCGCCGCCAGGAAGCTGCCCTGGGCGAATATGTGTGTGGAGTGGGTGCCTCGAGTTAAAATTCCAGATGCCCCCCCTTCTGGGCACATTTGCCCCCCGCCCTGGAAAGCACCCGTCCCTTTTCATTTTATTCCGGCCGCCGCCTCCCCCAAGGACCAGGAACTCACGGTTCCTGAGGTGGGGTGGGTAAGCTCCGTTGCATCACCCAGGGAGGTGGCATGGGGATCAGACCGTCTTGTATTTTGGATGTGTCTGTCATGTTCAGGTCTCCCTTGGGGACTGAGAGGTGGCATTGTCCTCCGTGGACACGAACCTTCTGCACCCGCCTTTGCCTTCCCTTCAAGGATGGTCTCAGGGCTCGGTGGGGATCCCCCATGGAGGGGCAAGAAGAGTGTTTGTATTTTGCTGATTCCATTTTTTTTTTTTGGTGAGGAAGACCAGCCCTGAGCTAACATCCGTTGCTAATCCTCCTCTTTTTTGCTGAGGAAGACTGGCCCTGGGCTAAAATCCGTGCCTATCTTCCTCCACTTTATATGGGACACCGCCACGGCATGGCTGACAGGCAGTGCGTCGGCGGGCGCCCGGGATCCGAACCAGCGAACCCCGGGCTGCCAAGCGCGGACTAAACTGCTGCGCCACCGGGCCAGCCCCTGATTCCATTTTTTTAGAGAACCTCATTTCCCACTTTTCCCGGCACAGATGGGCCTTGAGGTGGCCTCGGCACCCATCACTCCCTGCGTGATGGGGTGGCAGTAGGGGTGACATCGTCATCTCTCTCACTCCTGGTCGGTGGAGACACGGGCAGTTGTACGGCGTCTTCTTGAGTGAATGCAGGCCAAATCTGTTATTGCAAGCGCTGTTACAACTCTGTTACAACTCGGGTCTTTGTGTAACAAAAGCTTTTCCAAGTGCCAGCTGTTGGCCTACTTTCCCGTCAGTGTTTGCTGTAACCAGATTTGCTCGCCTGGAAAGAATCCTAAAAGTCCTTGATGTTTGCTGAAGCAGAATCTGGCCCAGAACCCAGGCGCTCTGGTCCCAAAGCTGTGTTCTCTTGCCTAGGAGACGTCTGCCCTTCTAAACCCTCTGCTGTCTCCTGGGGGGACCCTCTGAGCAGGGGCCTGGAGATAGTGCAGGCTCTGGGCCTAGGACATGAGGGGGGTGGGGGTATGGTGGGATGGGGTTGGGGGCAGAGAGAGGGTCTCCCGGGGGGATGGGACAAGCAGATGTGCCTGCTCGTCTGGAAGCCCAGACACCTCCGGGACAGGGGCTCTTGAGTTAGCTGGATCCAGGTGCCTCTTTTCTCCCAGGAGGACAAGGCCTGTTGCTTGGTGACGGGTGCAGACCTGTCCCTAATTAACGCCAGCGCCTCTTGAGTGATGAAGCCGGGTTTCAGCAAGACTCAAGGCCTCTTGTGAATACCACCTCCCTGCAGTTCACACCTTGGCGGCAGGAGGCAGGAGCCCTGGTGGCAATGAGATCACTCAGCTGGACTGCAGTGGAGTGGGTCTCGTGGGGCGCTGCTGGTGCGCAGCCAAGAGGGGACAGCTCTCTTATGGGCCCGACAGCCACCTGCAGTGTTGGCCTGTGCTCATGTCCACAGCACAGGGTTGGGCACACCCACTGTCCTGATTGTGAGGAGGGCGGACACACGCGCCAGGGGGCAGAAGCACCTCTGTAATCGACTTCACAGCTGGGCTGAGGGTCTGCCCTGGGCGAGGGAGATGGGGGCGCACACAGGACACCCCATGCTGCGGAATGTCAGTCTGGAAAGTCTTTCTGGAGGACTTGGATCTCCAGGAAGGTTTTGAAAGAGGCGATCGGGCAGAGTTTGCATCCACAGGGGGAACTGGTGGATAGGGCAGCCGAGAGCCCACATAGGGGGGGGGGTGACCTCACTCTGTCATTTGGAAGCTGGGTAGCATAGGGTAAATATCTTAGCTCCTGAGCCTCAGTTTCCCCCCCTGTTGAGTGGGGTTGTAAACACCTCTGTCCAAGGGTTGTCTTGGGGTTTAGGGAAGACATGGCAGACAGCACCGAGCCCGGGTCCTTTTCTTGGGAGCGTGCTGGGTGTTGCTGCTGCTGTTGGAGCTGAGGGTGGGGTGAGTACTTGGAAGGGACGGGTGGGTGTGGATGCCCAAGGTCGGGATCTGGGTGATGGAAGGGGTTCAGAGGCCCAGGCGAGGGCCCATCTGATCCCCCTGGGGATGAGACTGGACAGCGTGGTCAGCACTGCAGGTCTGGAGCTCCCAAGAAGTCCGCCTGTGGGTCCCTCTGAGTCTGGCAGATCCCTGGGCTCTTGGCCCAGCCGTGGGAGCCCCTCCCGCCTGGCCGACGTTCTGTGTGCAGGTGCCACGGCTCTCTCCCCGTCAGAGCAGAGGCTGGGGCCATGTGGCTGCAGGTTTCCTTCCTGGGGAGGTCGTCCCAGTCTCCTGCCACCCCCCCCCCCAGTGTCACAGATGGGTGGGCCACAGGCCCGCCTGAAGGGCTGAGTGGGGACAACGGCACAGGCACGTGCTGGATGGCTTGATTGCGAAGACAGGCAGTTGAGTCAGGCCGCCTGCCTGGGGGTTCTACTGGCCGCCAGCCTTCCTGGAGAGGCCGTGGAGGCAGGGAGCTGGTGTCAGGGAGGGGGTGTGCTGGTGGGGCACCCTCCTTGTGCAGCAGCTCTCTGCAAGCCTTGATGGTGGGGCTGAGCCGGGCTCCCAGCTAGAACAGTTCCATCTCAGGCTAGTGGGGAGAGCCGTGTGTTGCTCACCATGGGGGCCGGTTAGCTCCGCACCCCTGCTGAGAGCATGGGGGCCTGGCCCTGGGGTGGGGGCCTCAGGGGTCTCTGCTTGGAAAAACAAACCTGCCGGAGCTCGAGCCCCCAGGGTCAGGGGCAGGCGCAGCAGGTACAGTGCCCAGCACGTGGTGGGCACTCACTCATCCCACATCTGTGGGGGCAGCTGTCCTGCTGGTGGGGAGCAGTGGCGTGGTGGCCCATTTGTGAGGGGGTGTCACCAAGGGAAATACAGTCATGTGTCGCTTAACAACAGGGTTATGTTGTGAGAAGTGCATCGTTAGACGATTTCGTTGTGCGAACGTCACAGAGTGTGCTCACACAGACCTGGATGGTGTACCTACTGCACGCCTGGGCTGTGTGGTGCCGATCTCACGGGACCACCTTCGTATGTGCGGTCTGTCATTGACCGAAACGTTGTTATGCGGCGAGTGACTACGAATGTGCAGGTGTGCACTGCCCTGTAGGAGCCAGGGACTTCTCAGCCCGGTGACTGCAGCCCCGGCCCGCCCCTGGGGGTGCTGTAGCCCTCATGTCCTGGCGCTGGCCGAGCAGCCTGGGGTCCCCTCTGCCTCCTTCTCCTTGCATGCCCAGGGGTGGGGGTGGTCACATTCAGAGATCAAGCTCCCCACCACGGTTCAGCCCAGCCGTCACTATTCCTGCCCCCCCGCTTGGTTTACTGGCCCAATACCCCTCACTCACCATGCTGGGTGTGGGCTGGCTTGCTGCTCAGAGGAGTCTCCTTGGGGTCAGACAGGAGCATGGGGCAGCGTGGAGGACCTGGGGTCCAGGCTCAAGGGACCCATGGTGGCCCCCAAACCCAGTACAGCATCCCAACTTTTTTCTGGCCAGACCAGGTGCTCCCCGCTGGGCTCAGAGACCCCGAGGGCAGGGCTGTGTGTCTCTGCTCCCCGTCCTGTGACTGGAACAGTGGGCTACATGCAGTAGAGCCTCAAAGACCCAGTGGTGTGTGTAGGCTGGTGGGGTGGTGGGGGAAGGGGCGCTGGGCAGCCAGGGGCTTTGGTGGGGGTTGTGTCAGAGGTCAAGGCCCCAGGTGGTTTCATTTTTTTTTGATTCGTTCCAGTAACCCAGCCAGGAAACAAGTTCCTCTTGACAAAGCCGCTGAGGAAAGATGGTCAGGCAGTGGCTTTCTTTCCAAAGCCCTCTCGATTTTTCCCAAATTTGGAGGTTCTGTGAGTTGCTTGTGAGACTGGACGGTCCGGAACTCTCTGGAACACGGTCCCAGAAGCCCGAGGATTTGTAATCTCTCCAGCCAAACAGACCCAGCACTTGGCCCCTAGACATCCCCGGCGCCTGGGGCATTTCTGGGCGCAGGCTGTTTAGTTTGGTCTGGACAGAGCCCGGAGGCTCTGTTCAGCCTGGACCAGGAGCCGTTCTAGAAACTTCAAGTTTCTTGTCATTTTTTAAAGTGCTGCCAATGCCCAGAAATTTGTGCGTCGGGACAAGAGGATGGCCTCGATTTCAGTGGAGAATATACACAGCGAGCCCTCCACACCCACCCCGGCGCTGTGTCCAGAGCGGGGCTGCAGGGGAGGTGGGGAGCTGGGAGTAAGCTCAACCTGCCTCTTTCTGTCTGGAGTTTGGTGTTACTCCCTGTCCACCCTCTTTCCTGTCGTCCTGAGTCTCTAACAGCCCCTCCCGGGGTGCTGAGCCCCCTGTGTCTCTAGGCCAGCTGGGGAAGCGGGTGGTGCAAAACCTTGAATGCATTAGTGCCCCCCCCCCCCCCCCCCCACGGCTAGAGCTTCCTGTGTTCCTCCCGGAGGAGGTGGGGGGATGGCTCTCTGCCTCCAAACACTTGGAACAGCCTCCTGGGAGAGCCAGGTGAGGTGGGGGTGGGGAGGCAGGCAGGTGACCCCCCACCTCCCATCCATTCTACTCTTTCTCTGGGGGTTTGACCGTTCTTCCCTGGGTACAAGTGGGGGGCAAGTTACTCCAGGGCCTCCGGTCAGGTCTTGCAGGAGGTGGGGTAAGGGTTGGGAGTTGGGTTTGTCTCATGGTCCAGGTCTTACTTAGACCTCTTTGGGAATTCCTGGGGGCTGGTTTTTCCCTCTGTCCCCTCAACAAGCCGCTTCCCCTCTGTGCCCAGTTTCCTGACTCGCACAAGAAGGGGTTGAACCCGCTGAGCTCCGCGCAGCCGGAGTCAGGTCTTTTCCCATGACTTGGTGTCTGATTTCCTCCCCACGGAACCCACAGCCTTTCCCGGCCCTTGGAGGCACGCTGGCTACTGGCTCTTTGCTGATGGACTTCCGCTGTCTCCTTGGGCAGGGCCTGGGGGTCCTGGGCACCTCCTGTGGGAGGCTGCAGCTGGGGGCTCCCTGGGAATGAGGAAGGGAGCCACCCGGGCTACAGACAGTCCCCTCCCTGCCCGCGGGAGGCTAACAGAAGGACCAGGCTCATCTTTCTTTTTGGCGGGAAGAGAGAGAAGTCCGGGGCAGAGTGAGTCTGGCCTAGAAACGGGCCACTTTACCGACTCCCCTTCCGCAGGCACCAACCTGGAAGGTGGAGATGGTTCTGGTTCTGACCGTCGATGGCCAGTGGTCTGATGGATTTCCATACTCTCCAGGCAGGATCTCACTCTGTACCCTGGCTGGCCCCCTCCCTGGGTACCAGAAGCTGGCAGGGATCTTGGGCTGTCCTTTCCACGTGGGTGGGCAGTTTCCCTGCGAGGGGTAGGCCAGGCCCCTGCCCTGTGTCCCCTGGAGACTGATGTTATCTACAGTAAAAGCATACAAGTTTTCCTGGCTCCTAACCAGCCGTGGAGGGGCGGGCTTCTCTGCT
This sequence comes from Tapirus indicus, assembly GCA_031878705.1. NCBI lineage: Eukaryota > Metazoa > Chordata > Mammalia > Perissodactyla > Tapiridae > Tapirus > Tapirus indicus. The sequence goes on from CM062932.1 coordinate 55,894,163, forward strand.
GTCCCCTGACTCCTGGCCCACGTTAAAAGTCAGGGGAAGGAGTGCTCTAAAGTGGCTGGGTTTTGGATTTTTCCTTCAGTTCAAAATTAAGTGCTGGAATCCCTCTGTCCTCTGGGCCAGGAGGAGGATCGCTGGGGTGGGAGGGGCGGTCGGCTCATTCGTTTGTTTATTCAACAGCTATCTGTGGGCGCCAGCTAAGAGCTAGCTCTGTTCTAAGTTCTGGGGCTCCAGACATGAGCTTAAGAGAGGAGTAGGTTCAGGAGGACTTCCTGGAGGAAGGAGCACCTAACCAGAGTCCTGGGTAGGAGTTTACCAGGCAGGGTCTCCAGGCAGATGATGCTGGCTGGCTTCTCTTGCAATTTCTGCAAACTTGTAGTTTGTTGGGGAGACCCTCTTGGGCCCAGATCTGGCCCAGGTGCCCTCGGCACTGAGACAGGAGGTGGAGGGAGAGGGCTGTGCTTGCAAGCATAGGGGGGGCGTGAAGAGGATCCAGGCTCCATCTTTCTCCTGGTCAGGGGGCTGGGGGGCTGGGAGGGACTTGGGTGGGATGATCCAGGTGGGAGAGAGGCAGCTGGTTATTGACTGAGCGAGGTGGAGTGGGCTGCAGTCTGCAGTGGTGAGCTTGGGACCCCGGGCCTCCGTCAGAAGACCTCAGAAAGGGCGGCTTTGCTTTCTTGCAAAACTACAAAAGAAACCCTTGGCAGGCCTCAGGCGCCTTGCGGGTGAGATGGGGAAGCTGATCATCCATCGGCACCAGTGCAGTGAAGAGAGGGGAGAGGGAGTTGTGTCCCCTCCCTCCTGGGTTGCTGCCCTCACCCCAACTCTGGGCCCCGGGAAACCCCGAGTCTTGGGGAAGCTGGGGGAATGGAGACACTGGTGAGGGAGGAAATCTCCCTGCCCTGGCTGTAGTCCCCGAGAGGCTGGGCTGGGGACCCCCCCTCAAATATTTACATCTCTCCTAATATTTAAATGATGAAGCTAGGCTCCTGCAAACAGCTGCCCTGGAGCCAGCTGTCAGGCTCTGGCCTCCCTCCCTCCCTCTTTCCCTCCCACATTCTTTGTCTCTGAACCAAGTCCTGGCCCTTCCAGCTGTCTCCCCTTCACTCACAGGCACCTCCTCCGACTGTGCTGTTCTTGTTATTTTTTGTCACCATCTCCTATAATGAACACCTACTGTGTGCCAGGCCCTGGGCTGGGTGCTTTCTAGATGCAATCTTTTAGTCCTCCCGGAGCCCAGCAAGGTGGACAGGTCACACAGGCTCATGTAGGTCACACCTGGCCTGAGGCCACACTGGGAGGCAGGCCCAGGTCCTTCTGACCCCACACCTGCATCCATTGCTCCCTGCTGCTGAAACCTGCCGTCCCCAGTGCCCCCTTGCTCAGGCTGACCCTACCTGGCTATGATGAAAACGTCAGTTGGCTTGTCCGTGGTGGGTGGGGACAGCCGGGGGTCCAGAGCCTGGGCTCTGGCGGGGGCTGCCTCTGCTCCTCTCCCAGTCCCACTGCTCTCCAGCTTGGTGACTGCATTTTTGAAGCAGGAATAACGGTGTCGCCCTTGCAGGGTGGCTGGGAGGCTTGGGAGGGGTGCTGGGCGCAGAGCTGGCGTGGCGGGCGCCCTCTGCTTTTAGAGTCTGGCTTTTGGGCGGCTGGGGCGGGGTGTGGAGGTGGAGTGGGGACGGTTGAGCATGCTGGCTCAAGTCCCGCTTCACCCCTGCTCTCGCTGTTGCGTTGGAGAAGTCATTAGCCTCTCCGTGCCTCGGTTTCCCGTCTGTGAAATGAGGACATGGGTCAAGTCGCTATGTCTTCACGAGAACTGAGTGAGTGAATGTAACAGGAGCCGTCAGGGTGGTGCCTGGTGTGTGGGTGGCGCTCAGGACACGTGGACCGTTCCAGATTCAAAGCAACAAACACTTTTTAGAATTCCACGACATGCCAGGCAGGGCCCGAGGCCCTGGTGGAAAGGGGGCCTGTCTGAGTCCGTTTGGGTCTGCGATAACCAAAATACCACAGACTGGGTGGCTTCAGCAGCACGTTTATTCCTCAGATTCTGGAAGTGCAAGATCGGGGCTCTGGCAGACTGGTGTCTGGTGAGGACCCTGGTGCGCAGACAGTGTCCTCTCGCTGTGTCCACACGGGCGAAGGGGAGAGAGTGCTCTCTGGGCCTCTCTATAAGGGCGCTGATGCTGTCACGAGGGCTCCGTGCTCATGACCTGATCACCTCCCAAAGGCCTCACCCCTAATGTCGTCACCTTGGGGGTTAGGGTTCAGTGTATGAATTTGGGGGGGACACCTTCAGTCTGTAGCAGGGACAAACACGAGCAAGCCTGCTCCTGCCCACAGTGGGGTGACAGTCTATTGGGAGGAATGTGATCGCTGTTCTAGAGAGGAGTGGGGAGATTCAAGGGGAGGCGGCAGGCTGGCGGGAGGCTGGCTGGGGCCCCGGGCATCAGCGCTGGGCCTCTCTCCTGCCTGCGAGTTATCTTGTAGCTGTTGAGTTATCTTGGAGGCTGTGGACTGCCGGGACCTTCTCTGTCTAAGGTAAACACAGTGTGGGCCTTGGGCAGGTTTTGGGGCCTTGTTACTGACACACCCCCTCGTCACATGGACCTCTGCTCCCAGCAGTGCCCAGTACGTCCTTTGGTTTGTGACCGACCCGGGAGCCAAGTGGTGCCGCCTGAGGCTGGACATCGACCTTGGGTGACTTTTGGGAAGGTGGGGGCGGGTGGGGCTACAGGCCGGGGCTGCCTCCAGGATGGTTGGTGCTTAGGGTTTCTTCTTGTAGGATTCTCAGGAGTGGGTGGTGGTGGAGGGGAGGCTTGTGAGCCATGGGAGGGCAGAGGTCCTCATCATCTGCCCCTCGGATACACCCTGGGGTGCCAGCCCACCCAGCCTTCCTGAGCCAGAACCTCCAAGAGGTGGGGACCAGCAGTCTTCTTTTTAACAAGCTCCAGAAATGATTCTGATCAACAGTCAGAGCTGAGAATGATCTGGAACCAGAACTTTAGAACTGCGAAGGAATGCAGAGAATGAGTACAGGAATGTATAGAGATTTGAGCCCTGTGATGCTACATGGAGAGAAGCAGTGTCCTGGATGAGCCTGGTCAAGAATATACGCGTATATATACACAGTCAAAAGACTGGAAGGGCATTTGCCAAAATGTTGTCTGGACTTTGGGTTTATAGATGTTTTTCTCTGTGTGTTGCAAATTTTCTGCACTGCACATAAATTGCTTTTATAGTCAGGAAAAGAGCAATAGATATTATTTTTAAAAGTTCATTGTCAAAAAGAAAAACAACTTACCCAACCCAACCCCCGCCCCGCCCCCGGTTTGAGAGACCCGGAAAGTGACTAGTCCCTGGTGGGTGGTGGCGGAGCCAGGGCCCCTGCGTCCCCGCTGGCTGTTTCCAGCTGTGGGGTGGGGAGCAGGGTGGAGTGAAGGCTGCTTTGCCCAAAGGTGCAGGCTGCGGGGAACCACCTCTGCAGGCGCTGTCGGCAGCTGCGGTTTTGGCCACAGAGAAATGTGGCCTGAGCCTTGGTCCTTGGCCTCTGCCCAGGAGGGGAGGTAGGCTGGCCCCCCCTGTCCACCCTGGCCGGGCTGCTCCAGCTCTGCTGAGTGTTGGGAGTTGCTGGACTTAGTTGTTACAGAAGCAGCAAGACTAACTTGTTGCTAGTGCAGACCTCTGTATGGCCCTCTCGGGGTCATATGGTGTCCCAGCTGGAAGGGGCCTTTCAGTCCAGCCCTTCCTGTCCGTCACCAGGAAACTGAGGCCACAGGGGTCATCTGCCTGGCTTGGATGGGGCGTAGACGGCACTTGTGACAACTCTGTACCTCTTCCCGCAGCCCCCCAGCTCTGGACCGTCTGCAGAGCTCCCTGACCCTCCCACATGGAGCAGTTATGCTGAGCACAACTTGGCTAAAATTCTCCTTTTTTAGTTAAGAAAAGAAGTCCTGCCTGCAGCCCCATTTCCTGTAGGCTTGATCTCTCTGCTGCCCTGGACACCTCCCTCAGAGGGGCTTTCAGGCTCGTGGGTTGGTTGGGTCCCTGCTGGTACGGTGGACCCTGGGCAGTTTCTAGGTGGGTGAGGGCTTGGCCCTGTCCCTGCCCCATGTTCCCTGCAGCTGGTGGCCTGGCGGGGCCTGGCTGTCTGGGGGCTTCACAAGGTGGGAATCAGGACGTGATGACTGGCAGCTTGGGCCCTGAGTGGCCAGCAGGCAGGTCAGAGGTTATGGGGCTGAGTTGGCGGTGGTGGGCGGTGCTGGGCGGTGGGGGTGGGGGTGGGTCTCCCAGGATCTCTCTGGCATGGAGGGTTTGGAGTTCACTGTAAACAACCCTCATTTTCTCCTCCTCCCACAGGCCGTCAGCAGAATTGAGGGTTGTCCGTTTATGTGGTATGGCCCTGGAGGGGGTAGTTTATCTATCCACCTGCAGCCTACAGGCAGGTAGCTGAGGGTCCCACACCACCTGTCCTGGAGGCCCTTCATCTCTTGGGAAGAAAGCGCAGGCAAAGGGAAGACACCTTCCAGGCTCACGCTGATGGCTGGTCACCGTCCTAGGGGACTCAGGGCACAGTCACATAGAAGAGGGGCCTGTTCTGTCCTTCAGGACATTTTTTCCCTAAATATATGTGGGACAGGTGAACACTCGAGAGGCTTACAAAACTAAATATAAAAAGAGGAAAGAAGGAGTTGGTCACTGCCTGGAAGCTGCGCCTGGGTGGGCACTGGGAGGTAAACAGAGGAACAGAACGGACGTGTGTGGTCGTTTCGGGGAGCCTCGGGGCAGAGGTGGGCTGGGGGCTTTCGGTAGGAGAGAGAAGACGTGGGGGACAGGGCATCAGGGCGGGCGGATGAGTTTCCTGTGCCTGTCACAACAGAGTACCACACACTGGGGGCTTACAGCACAGCTCTGCAGGCCAGACGTCTGAAATCAAGGTGGGCAGCGCTGGTTCCTTCTGAGGCTCTCAGGGAGGACCTGTCCTGGGGTCGCCCGCAGACCTTGGCGTTTGTAGACACATCACTCCCACCTCTGCTCCGTCTTCACGTGGCCTCTCCTCTGTGTGTCTGTCTTCTCCTTGTCTCTCTCTTAGGAGGACACTCATTGTTGGATTTAGGACCAGCTCTAAGTCCAGGATGATCTCATCTCGAGGTTCTTAATTACGTCTGCAAAGACCCTATTTCCAAATAAGGTCACATTCACAGGTTCTGGGGAATAGGACACAGACATATCTTTTTGGGGCTACTGTCAACCCATTACAGTGGCTCCTCTCAGGGGCAGCAGAGGGTTGTAGGCTTGGGGTGAGTGGGATGGGTTGTGTGGGAATCGGGAGACCAGGCTTGGATGTCCCTAATGGCATGACTTTGAGTGACCATTGGCTTCCCTGGGCCTTGGCTTCCTCATCTATATAAAGAGAGTGTGGTAACGTCCCATCTCCAAACCTCTGAGCAGCTGCCTAGTGGTCCACCCCAGCCTACAGGCCGTGCCCGGCTCGCTTTAGGTTTCCAGGGGTCTTCTCAAGTTCTAATGGGTGTGTGGAGTTTTCCAAGAGTTTGTTGTCCCTGGTGAGAGCCCAGTAGGGCCTGGAGCATGAGGAGCCCTGGAGGCAGCCTCGCTCAGCCCACACCCAGGGCTCTTTGGAACAGCTGGGTGGCCCCTCTGGTGGAGGTGCTACCACTCCCTGGGGCCCCCTTCCAGAATCTTCTCAGTGTCCAGTTGTGGCCTCCTCCTTTCAGTTTTCTGTGCCCCTCCGTCTTTGTCAAACCCCTCGTGTCCTGGAAGTCCGTCTTGGTGCATGCAGGGCTTTGTGGTCACTGAGACTCCATCCTGTCGTCCAGCGTGGCCACTTTTGGGTCATGCCCTCCACACTTCATTCCTTGGGAGGCCTGGGGAGCAGCTGGACTCCTGGGTGCTGCTCTGACCTGGGTCTGACTGGTCCCTGAACTCTGCTCTCCAGGGTCGCCCTCCCCTGTAATTAGACCACAACTCATATTGGCCTGGGCAGCACCCGCCTGCTGCCCGCCCCCAGGCCACAATATGGAGAGCCCCGTCTGTCCCTCTGGCATCCCTCAGCAGTCAGCGTGATTAATGGAGGGCTCCACCTGGGCCAAGTGGCCCCTCGTGTTGGGCTTTTTGTTTTTGCATTTTTAAGTGCTTTTAGTGTTTCCCCAGGTACTCAGTGGGGTGAGGAAGGAGGGGTGGTTCCTCTGCCCCGGTGGATTGGGAATGGCCACCACCCCGGTGCACTGTCCCTGAGCTGAGAACTGAGAAGGGAAGAGCAGGAAACTGGACGTCACACTGACCGCCAGCCTGGCGGCTCGGTCTGGTGCCATCGAGACTGACCAATGCGTCCCTGAGGGTCTCCGGGTCCTGGTCTGCACAGAGCTTAGTCACGTGGGAGAGAACCCACAAGGCAGGGACAGAGGAAGCGTTTGTTTGCAGAGTCTCCTTCATGGAGGGAGCGGTGGAATGGTCCTTGCTCCATGGTCCCAGGGGCTGGGCAGCATCCCAAGGAATAGTGCTCATGGGGCTGCCCATTTGGGAAGAGGTGTGCTTGCGGGAGCTGGGATGGTTGGAGGGTGGAGGTAAAAGGGAGGAGGAGATGGGCTGAGAGGGCGGTTGGGGACCCTCCTGCAGGGAGGGGCTGTGCTTCAACATGGAGCCAGCTACGCAGTTCTCTCTCCTGGGCAGGACCGCTGGGGTCTGGGGCTGCCGGGTTAAAGGGCTCCATAACCCTTGAGGCCCTTGGAGCTTCTGCCTGTGGTTTCGGTTTTGAAGTGCAGTCCCCTCCCAGGGGCTCCCTCCTGTCCTCTGGGCTGCCATTTATCAGGGAACCTTTGACCCACAGAGGCCAACAGGTCATCTGTCCCCTCCCCTCCCTCCAGGCAGAGCTGCCCTTATACCCTCCTTCTCGGCAGCGCCATTTCAAGGAGAGATCCCAGCCCTCCTCACTAATCTGCCCTGGCGTCCCCACCCTGGGTCAGGAAATTCCTCCCCCTTTAGCCCACATCTCTGCTCTTGAAACTGCAGTGCACTTCCCTCCTCTGCTCTTTAGTGGAGAGAGCCAGCAGCGGGTGTAAGAGGGAAGGAGACTGGTCCATTTGCAACAGACCTTTCTTGATGCTGCTCATGTTCCCATAGCTTTCAGTCAAGGGAAAAAGGAGGTCCAGCATCTTAAGTTGACTTAAAAGCCTGCCTGGAAAGACCCCGGTGTTGTCAGAACCAGGGGGACTGGGCAGATGGCGGGAGCAAGCACAAAGAGGCCTTCATCCCCCTGAAGCCCCCCTGCGAGGCATGGCTGGCCCCAGGCCCAGGAAGTGGCTTCCTCTGAGCGTTTATTGGGGTTCTACTCTGTGTAGAGAGGTTTCTTGAAGCAGAAGTTGCTACGTGGCTCCGATGGTACCTGTCACCCCAAGACCCTTCTCTGTGGGGAGGAGGCGAACACCAGGAATTAACCTGCCTTAAGTAGGGCGACCAGGTCACCTATTGCCCCAATTGGGACACTGTTGAGAGTGAAGAAGGTGCCGTGACTGATGGCAGTGGGCTGGACGCGTGGGCCCTTTGCCCCAGGCAGATGTAGGGGAAGCTCTGAGGCGTGAGGGGCATCAGCGGGAAGGGACCGCGTGGTAGGGGCTGTTCACCAGCTGTGAGGGGCTAGGGTGAGCTGGTGGGCTGACGTGGGCTAAGAGGGGCGAGGCTCCTTCCCGCTAGGCTAGACTGCTTCCAGGGCACCCGTGTCCCCTTCTCAGAGCTGGTGAATCACAGCAGGAAGTGGCTTCAGAATGAACAGCTGAAGAAGCCGAATGAATGGCAGCGGTGGAAAGACCTCCCTGTCTCTTCAGTGTGCTGTTGGTGTGCTAATTCCCTCGGGCTGCTCTACCAAAGTGCTACAGCCTGGGGGCTTCAAACAGCGGAAATTCAGCTTCTCACAGTTCCAGAGCCAGGAGTCTGCAATCGAGGGCTGGTCAGGGTTGCTTCCTTCTGGGGGCTCTTCCGGGCCCCCTCCCGGCTCCTGGTGTTGCCGGTGATCCTTGGCGTGCCTGGGCTGGTAGACACATCGCTCCCATCTCTGCTCCATCTTCACATGGCCTTCTCCAAGTGTCTTCTTTTCTGTCTCTTAGGAAGATTTAGGTCCCACCCTAGTCCAGGATGGCCTCATCTCAGATCCTTACCTTAATTACAACTGCAAAGACCCTTTTCCCAAATAAGGTCACTTTCACAGGTTCCAGGAATTAGGACTTAGACATACCATTTTGGGCGCCGCTGTTTGACCAGTGTCCTCTGCAGACACCACAGCAGATTCTGTAAGTTGTAAAGGAACTGGATGGGACCTCTTGTCCCTCCCATTCTGGGTGGATTAGACTGTGTGGCTAGGCTGGGGGTGGGGGGTCGGGAGCTGGGGCTGGTTCCCCCGTGTCCCCATTGCCAGGTTGCTGGAGAGCTTCTTCCAGGGAGAAAGGAACATCGTGAATTTGAGGAAAAGAGAAGGTCTGGGATCCGGGGGGCCAGCTGGTGACCTCAGCTGCCACTGGGTCATGAGAAGTCTTGTTCGTGTCCCGAGTTGAGGGGCCGGGGTCATGGGCGCTCCATTTCCCACCTTTGGACTCTTCTTGTGCCTGAAAATGTCGCAGGCTGGGAAGGGCTGCTGTGACCTGTAGGCTGCGTGGAGGGTCCCCCTCAGCGAGTGGCAGTGCAGCAAGTCCAGCCTGGGAAGGGAGGGAGGGGCTGGTTTGTTCCTCTCGGCCCATGGGGAAACCCAGCCGGCGTGGGGCATGTCAGACCTGCTCTTCCGCACATCCTATTCCAGAGCATGCAGGCCCTGGGCCAGCTTTCTGGGTGGAGGCTGTGATGAGCAGGAGGGACCCCCGGAATGCCCGCATGTCCCAGGCCCAGGGCACCAGAGGTGGAGAGAAAGCAGCTCCTCCTAACACCCAAAGCAAAAGGCAGTCATCAAAATAAATCGAGGGGCGGGGGTGACTTCACATTCTTTACCTGGGGCTGAGTGGCCCCCGCTGGGCGGAATCCGAAGTTTTTAGGGACACTGTTTGCTCTCCCTGCACATCCCCCTGGGGCTAAGTGGAAATGGGTCCAGCTGGTTCTTCCCTGTCCAGGGGGCACAGGCTGGACCCTTGGCCACTGTGCTGGGTGTTGAAATGCAGGCCTGTGTCTGGTTGGAGGGCCCGGGAGGGGCTGTGTGCATGCTACCCGTACGCCTCAGGCCGCCCTCAGCCAGCCACATGTGCAGCAGCCCTCGGCCATCACGGTGGGCCCCGGCCCCTGAGCGGGAGCCGGAGGCAGAATGGGGCTGGCACCGGGCAGTTCTTAGGCTGTGTCTGGCCCTGTAGCCCGGCCAGGCCTGGCCGCGGGGAAGGCAAGAGGGAGAGGATGCTGAGCTGTGGGCGCCGGCATTCTCCACCCTCCCTTCTTTTATTTGGACTCTGCCTCTTGCTCTCCGTTGTTAAACAAACGTGCCTCGGTCGGTGCAGTTTGGCTGACGGTGCTGTTTGCTGACTTCCCTGTGCAGGCTCCGCTCAGCCTCAGTGTCTATTTTTAAGCTCTTCCTTTTGGACTGTTTTGCTTTCTGAGGACACTGCCCTCCCACTTTCCCCATCTGCCTCTGTCCCCCCACCTGTCCCCTTAGCCATCCCCTCCTACACTGAGGCCCAGAGGCAGCCCCTGAGACGAGGATTCAGGTGGGAGGTGATCCTGGGGGTCCGTGAGTGTGGGAGTGAGACAGAGAGGAGATGGCCTATAAGGTACCTCACCAAGCATGCTGTGGCCACGGGCAGCTGGAGCTCAGCCCCACTGGGGGTGCTGGGGCACCCTGCAGTGTGCGCCCCAGAGTTGTCCCACCCAGTGGGTGGAGCTGGCTATTTACCCTCCAGTTACCGCCTGGCCTGGGGAGCACTGTTAACTCCTTCCTGCCTTCCAAGCTTGGGCACCAGGTGGCCACCAGGAGAGGCCCATGGGCAGAGGGGCAGATACTGGCCGTGGGTGTGATGGACACAGGTAAAGCGCATGCAGCCTCGGCCACCAGTGGAGTGACCACACATGGCCATGTGCACACCCACCATGGGGTGCACACCCACCGCGGGGTGCACACGCGCAGATCGTACCAATTAGAATTATACCAACAACAGTAATGACTGCTACATGGCACCACTGTGTCATCCCGCCAGCGCCTACAGCGCGACAGACGAGGGAGCGGAGGCTGGGGGATTGCTGTGGCCCTGTCACTCTCCTGTTGGAGCCCCTGCTCCTGGCCCCGAACTCGGGGGCACAGTCTGCAATAGGGCTACAGGCCCCCCGCTGTCCAGCCAGCTCTCCCCTCAAGGCACACAGGCCTCTGCCCTACACTTGCCCCTGCCTGGCGTGGCCCCCGTCTCTGGCTGCCCCTCTTTCCCCAGTAACTCATTCTTCAGCTGGGGCCAAGTCTTGCTTTCTGGCCCTGGGTTCCTTCCCTTTGGAGGATTTGTTATTTTAATGGCCCACTGGGTCCCAATTCCTCTTCTGTCTTTCCTGCTGCACTGGAGGGAGCTTTTCCCTGCCCCAACTGCAGCCCCCCAACCTCCCTGTCTGCCATATCCAGACCCTCTCTGCCAGCCCTAAGGCCCTGCCTGAGTCCCCCACCCACCCAGGCCCTCACAGGAGAGCGAGGACAGGGGGCTGCATTCGGCCAACCCCAGTGGTCACACATGCTCGTGGACCCACTCTGCATCCTCATGACTGTGCACTTACCTTTGGGCGGGGTTTTCCTGTGGCTTTTCCTGCAAGCTCAGGGCGGGGAGCAAGGAGGTCCCCTCCGCCTGGCACCGTCCTCTGGGTTCCCTGGGCCACTGACCCTGGCTCCCGAGTGGCCACCTGTTCAGGGACAGGACCTGCTTTGCTGCTCTCTGGAAGAGACTCAGTTGGAGCGGGGCGGGTGCTGCTGGGGCCTGAGCCCAGAACCGGACCCCACTAGGCAGCGGCCACCTCGCTCCCTCCTGTGGGAGCTGTGCGTGGGTTTGTTTTGACCTTGGTCTCTAGCATTTCTTTGCCTGACGTTTGTTGCAGGCTGGAGCAGGGCTTTGTGGCCTGCCGGGCATCCCCTCTTCAGACCGAGGCCTGCTGTGTGCACCAGGAAGTGTTTCGGGAGTGAGGAGAGGTTTGCTGGCAGCCTGCGGTTGGAGCAGGGGCCTTCACAATGGCCCCTTGTGTGCGGCACATTCCTCCTTAAACAGGCCCAGATCCCGGCTGCTCCTGCTTCAGCCCCCTCGGCATGGGCTGCCGGGAAGGTTTGCTTCTGGCGAGGCAGCTCCGGACCCTGTGCAGCTGGGACTGTAGGTGTTTGGTGGGCTGGAGATCGCTGGGCTCTGGGGATGGAGTGGAGCGGGGCCGGGCCAGTGTGCACGGTCATTCCATACCCTCCTCCTGTTATAAGCAAAGTTTGTTGTTTAAAGACAGCGTTGATAGTTTTATCCCCTGAAAATAGCAAGTGACCATTCAGTGTCGGCCTGTTGCGAGAATGCAGGAGAGTCTGATGGAGGAAAACATCCACCTTAATTCCACCCAGAGACAGCACTTTCTGCGACGTGTGCACGTGTTCTGCACATGTGTGTGCGATGAAATCAGGGTCTTTGTGTACATCGTGTTTCCTGCTATTTTTACTTAATATTCTCAGCATTTCTCATCTGCAAAACTGCGATTTTGATGACTTTGGCATATGGGTTTAGAAAATCTACGTAAACCCGAATTGTTTCCAGTGTTTGCTGTTTTAATGCTGATGCAAACGTCCTCGTACAATAAATCTTTCTGTACTTCTGATCATTTCCTCGGGAGAGATTCCCAGCGGTGGGCCAAGCGCACGAACCGTCTTCAGGCTCTCGTGCGTGTCGGGGAGGGCGGAGCGGAGGGGTGCCGAGGAGGGCTTTTGGGAGCAGACGAGGTTCGAGCCTGGCTTTGGGGGACTTGAATTCAGAGGAGGGAGAAGGGGGGGCATTCTTGTTTCGGAAACGGTGTCAGCAGAGGTGGGCCCCTCGTTCCTCTGAGGGATGACAGTATTTTCCCCTCCCAGTGGCAGTGTGGGGGACCCTCCCACTGCGACCCGGCCCCCTGTTTATCTGAGGCTCTGCAGCAGTCCAGTTTGTCACGTGCAGCTGGGGGTCTCTTGCATGCCCACTGACTGTGTTAACATCCTGCAGACGAAAGAGGAAGCAGCCAGCGCCGCTCCCCACTGCGCTGGTCCAGTGAAAGGCCACTCTTCTGCCCCGTCGGTCCCTTGGGCAGCCGGTCATCAGATCTGATGGTGGTCACGCGGGCGTTTCAAATCTGCAAAGTGACAAGCTCTTGAGCACTCTCGCTGGCTTCCATGGCTTCCATGTGGACTCCGCTTGGCTGGCTCTAACTCCGCAGGGAGGGGAGGATGAGTAAAGCGAGAAACACTGTCCCCGTGGTAGGTTGTACCCTCTCCCCGTGGAGGTGGGGGATGTTTCCAGGAGCATGGCTGTGCGTGTGTGCAGGACCCGCCGCGTGTGTTTAGGACTCTGATGAGGGAGGAGATGCTGGAGGACCCTGTCCCGCCAGCTTTGTGACGAGCTTTCTCCTGATTTTTCCCAGCTGGGTGCTACTCATGTCACGATGTCCTCCATGGGGAGGCAGCTGTGCACGGGGCGTCCCGTTGCAAAGCCTGCCTTAAGCAATGATGTTTTCATCGCCAAATATTCCGGTGTAAGTCTAGAGCAGTGTTATTCCCCTGACAACTTCTCGCCTCACCTGGGGTTTTGTGTGGTTCCAGGAAGGGGAAAAGCAGGCAGCTGTTCCTCCTCAGGGTGCCTGGACGGTTCTGGAGTCGCTCAGCCACGTGTTTCCATTGGTCTGTCTGTTGGACGTTTGTTGAGTGTGGGTGGGGCTGGGGTGCAGGGCAGGGTGACAGCGCCAACAGGAAGGGCCCCTGACAGTCCTATAGCCTGGAGGTCTCATCCTTCTAATGGTCCCCGTGTTAACTTCCTGTGGCTGCTGTAATAGTGACTACAAACTGTGGCTTAGACCACGGAAATGGATTCTCTTACCGTTCTGGAGGCCAGAAGTCCAAAGTCAAGGTGTCGGTGGGGCTGTCTTCTCTCTGAAAGCTCGAGGGAAGAATCCTTCCTGCTTCTTCCAGCCTCTGGTGGCTCCAGTGTCCTTGGCTTGGGGCAGCATCCCTCGATCTCTGCCTCCGTGGTCACATGGCCTCTCCTCTGGGTCTCAGATCCCCCTCTTCTTTCTAAGGACACTTATAGGATTTAGAGCCCATCCTAAATCTGGGGTGATCTCATCTCAAATCCTCACCTTCATTCTATCTACAAAGCCCGTTTCCCCAAATAAGGTCACATCACAGGCTCTGGGGAGGAGGACTGGGACATATGTTTTGGGGACACTATTCAGCCTACTCTGGAGCCTTAGAGGAACATGGAGCTTCTCAGGCTGACGTGAGGGGAAGACCCGGTGCCTCCCTGCTCCTGAGGCCCGTCCTCAGGGGCTCCCCCTGGGCTCCCTGCCCACAGTTACCAACCTGTGATCCGGTCCAGACTTTCAGTTGTGTGGAAGAAGCACCTGACGTCCGTGAAGGGATGGAGAGCTGGTTCGTGGTGTAATGGAGGAGAGGGCGGCGGTTCCCAGGGACCCCAAGCACAACCCCCTGAAGCCAATCCCAACAGTGACGTGGCCTGGGTGATGTGGGAGGGAGTGGTGTGAACTGGGGGTGGGGCAGGACCGGTTTTGGGAGGAGGCAAGAGTGAGCCTGGCTTTGGGGGGACTTGAAATCAGAGGAGGAGGAGGTGTGCTTGTTTGGGGGTGTGGCATAAACTGTCAAGAACAACCCTAACAGCCCCGTACGTTTGCTGAGCTGTCGCCGTCCTGATGGTGGGAGCAGCCCCTGTTCTCTGGGAGCATAGGACTGATGGGGATGGGATGATGCTGGACAGTGATCGCCTGGACAGATGTGATAGCCAGACGATAAGCACACAGATGTGTGGGACCAGTGACATGTGCCACGAAGACACTCAAAGCAGCGAAAGAAGAGTGGGTGGCAGGTGGGGAAGGGTGTGCGCATTTGTGTAGATGGCCAGGGTGGCAGGAGTGAGCCGTGCAGACGCCCGGAGGAAGGAGGAGTGTTCCAGGGAGCAGGCCGACTCAGTTCAGCAGAGAGCTGGGTGGGTGCGGGTCCCTCGAAGTCATCGCCGCGTTTGGACTGTAGATGCCCGAGTCGATACCTGCAGGGAGGGTCTTAAATTGTGAGTCGGCAGTTGGGGGTGCCTCCAAATGGGCTCCCCAGGGAGTGACCTCTCCAAATGGGGGCTCAGACCTCGCCGGGACTTCCAGGAGGGGTCTTCTTATTCTCTTGGGGCAAACCTGGGAAAAGGCCCTCATCCACCTCGTTTCTGTTCTCCATCTCAGCCCTAAGGAGCCACCACCAAGAAGGACACCTGGATATGCCAGTGCCAAGGTGGCTGGGGCATGGGCCTGTCTTCTGCCCTCTTCTAGGGAGCTCACAGATGGACGGGAGCCACCATTTGGGGACAGTTTGGACAGTGCTCTCGAGGCAGGGGTAGAGCAGATGCCTCGGGAGGCCCTGGGAGCATGTGAGGACACAGTTCCGGGCATTCAACTCTGGACTTTCTGGTCAGTTTAACCAGCACTGACCTCTCCTCAGGGCACTTCAGGCTCCCCTGGACCAGGCAGTTTGCCCTCTGCGGTTATCCCGTGTGTAGCCCCCAGTGGAGAGGCGGGGCTGCACCAAGCGGCGACCCCAGTGGGGGCATGTCCTGCTGTCCTAGCTCACGACTCTGCTGCCCTTGGCCATGTTATCAACCAGGGGTCACAGGTGGGGCCTCATGCCTGCACGGCAGCAAGGGAGCTGAGCAGCGGCTGTGTCCCCGAGGCAGGGCACACAATGCCGTGCCAGCTCCCTCCCTCCGTGGACATTTCCAGTCCCTGCATTCCAGGATTTTGTGCCCTCTGTCCACCGAGAAGGACATGTGCCCAAGGCTTAGAGAGGGCCCCACAGGACTGCCACATTTGGGGAACTGCTAGTTCAGGCGGCCGGGTATCAGAGACTAGGGCCTTCCCCACCCCAGCACTTAGGAGCAATACTCCGCAGCCCCCCACCCAGTCTGCTGCCCACCGTGCCCTGGTCTTCTGAAGGAGGTGCTGTCCGTTGGGGAGAGACAGGGCTGTGTTGGAATTTGGAGGAAAGAAGACTGGAGGGAGGGGCTCCTGAAATGGCCCTGGAGAGCTGTTGTTGGGGGCCAGGGACCAGCTGGGGGCGGGGGAGGAAATGGTGGGGTCCTGTGAGATCCTGGGCTCCGGGGGTGGGAGAGGGGCAGGGGAGACACTGTGAGTCGCTGAAAGCTGAGCCGTGGGCCCGGCCAGGAAAGAGCTGGTGAATGTTCCTGCCACGTGGGCCCCTTCCTGCTCTGGTCTTTATAGCCGGGAGCAGCTGGTTCTCGTTTGGAGCGTGGCTGCAGGGACTATGCAGATGCGGCTGCCCAGGCACTGTCCCCGCCGTCCCGGCGGGTGCAGATCCTGGTGGAGATGGCGGTGGCCGGGCGGAAACGCTGGGCTGCAGGCTGGGAGTCAGATGGTCAGCGTCTAGCGTGGCCCAGGTCTGGCTGGGGTGAGTAGTGTAGGGTGGAGGAAGATGCAGATGAGGGTGAGGACTAGGAAAGGCGGGTGGTGTGGACTACACCATGGCCCTGTGTGATTCCACTGGAAACTGGACAACCAAGTGGTTAGAACCCTGGACCTTGCAGTCGGACAGAGGTGTGTCTGGCTCTGCCACTCACTCGCTGCCCTACGGGGAACAGTGCTTAAGCACTCAGGCCTCAGTTTCCCCATCTGTACCAGGGGATAATAGCATTACTGTATCTAATCATAGGGTTTTGTGGGGAGTAAATGTGATTGTGCACCGTAAGCCCAGCGCCTCGCCTGCGTTGAAGGTTCCAGTGTCGGCTGTTCCTGCTGTTATTGATGAGACGATGTCGTTTCCATCATGATTCTGGTTGGTTATGGTTGTGGCTCTTATTGTTGGGGATGTGCCCTCCCCTGCTGCTGCTGGTGGTGGTGGTGTGTTTGCTGATGGTGTTTGTGTTGGGTGGAGGGGAAGACGGATAAAGGAAAGAATCCAAGGCTCTCCCTCGAGCCAGAACATCTTACAGAAGATGGAGCTGTGAGTCCATGCTCTGGTTGTGGCAGGTCAGAGAGACTGGTGTCCTCCAAGCTCCAGCCTTTTCTCTCTCTCCCAGAACGCGTGATTGCCGGTGCCTCTGAGTCCCCTAGTAGAGTGGGGCCGTCCCCTTTTCTTTCTGAAAGGTGAAGGGGTACAAGAGTCTCCCGGGGGCCCTCGCTGCAGCGTCCCTGCCAGCTGCCTTCTGATGTTCCCAGGTGTTCCCGAGCCATCCACTCATCACATCCTCCTCTCTTTATCTTTCAGCCTTGAAAAGATCTTTTGAGGTTGAGGAGGTCGAGACACCCAACTCCACCCCTCCCCGGAGGGTCCAGACTCCCCTGCTCCGGACCACTGTGGCCAGCTCCACCCAGAAATTCCAGGACCTGGGTGTGAAGAACTCAGAGCCCGCGGCCCGCCATGTAGACTCCCTAAGCCAGCGATCCCCCAAGGCTGCCCTGCGGAGGGTCGAGCTCTCGGGGCCCAAGGCCGAGCCCGTGTCCCGGCGCACCGAGATCTCCATCGACATCTCGTCCAAGCAGGTGGAGAACACTGGCGCCGCTGGGCCGTCCCGGTTCGGGCTCAAGCGGGCCGAGGCGCTGGGCCACAAGACACCAGAGCCCGCCCCTCGGAGGACGGAGATCACCTTAGTCAAGCCCCAGGAGTCAGCCCACCGGAGGATGGAGACCCCCGCCTCCAAGATCCCCGAGGTGCCCGCCGCCCCCACCGCTGACGCAGCCCCCAAGAGGGTTGAGATCCAGGTGCCCAAGCCGGCTGAGGTGCCCGCCTCCCCCATCCCACCCCAGACCCTGGAGAATTCAGAACCCACCCCCATGTCTCAGCTGCAGAGCAGGCTGGAACCCAGGCCCCAGCCCCCCGCGGCCGAAGCCCCACCCAAGAGCCAGGAGGGTGAGTAGCCAAGTGCCGGGTCCTCCGTGCTGCGGTGACTGGGGGCAGGGAGCTGACTCTGCCATAGAATTTTGGAGGAAAAAGCTGAATTTGGGGGCGGGGGGGATATGCTTCCGTGGAGACCTGAGAATATACAAGGGCCGGTGTCTGAAGGCTCGGGGGAGGGGTCTGGCTGGGGATGGACCGAGATGCAACAAGTTGGACTTGAGTCAGAATTTGGAAAGAACCTCTGGGTTGCAGGGGGCCCCCTTTATTGTTCAGCATGGGCCGTGGTGTTGAACCTCTGCTGGGTGAGCCCAGGACGGTGGGGGGCTGGAGGCCTGGAAATGAGGGTTGCAGGAACAGGGGCAGGATGGGTTCGAGACCCAAGGACGGGCTCTCCTGCTCCGGTGGTCGCGGGGCTGGGGGAAGCAGGCTCCTGCTGGAGAAGACTTGCAGGCTGCCTGGCAAGTGCCCAGCAGAGGCTGGGGCCTCAGGGTGTGGGAGGAGGGGTCGTGGCTGGAGGCAGGGAGAACACGAGAGCGCCTGGTCTCTGCACGGATGGGGAGGGTCCCCGGGCCAGGGAGCCCGAGACACGTGCCCACAGCTCCGCTTGGGGGTCTTCTGGTGAGGGGAGGGCAGTGACCCAGACCCGGGCTCGTGCCCACGTGGGGAGCTCGCAGCGGGCGTTGCCAGTACCCTGGGACACACGCTTGCTTGGGAATCCCCGGCCGGACACTTGCTGCCCTCCCGGCAAGGATCTTGGCCCCACGGGGCTGTGGGAAGGTGCCGGCCGGGCCATAGGCCCCGTGAAGCTGTGTCCAGTCCTGACCGCAGGACTCGGGACTTGGGGTGTTCAGTAAGTGTTTGGGTTGGATGGGCAGAACTTCCGGGATTTTGATTTACATTTTCTAAATTATTATTTTTAATTGTGGTAAAATACGTATCATAAAATTGATCATTTTAACCATTTTTTAGTGTACACTTCAGTGGCTTTAAGTACATTCACATTGTTGTACAACCATCACCACCATCCACCTCCAGAACTTTTTCATTATCCCAAACAGAAACTCTGTCCCCATTAAACAATTCTCCGCCCCCCCTCCCCCAGCCCCTGGGAACCTCCATCCTACTTTCTGTCTGTGTGAACTTGACTCCTCTGGGGACCTCATATAAGAGGAATCACACAGTATTTGTCCTTTTGTGACTGGCCTATTTCACTCAGCATAATGTCCTCAAAGTACATCCATTTTGTAACGTATGTCAGAATTTCCTTCCTTTTCAAGGCTGAATAATATTCCATTGCGTATATAGAGCACATTTTACGTACCCAGTCATCTGTGGGTGGACAGTCAGGTTGCTTATACTCCTTGGTGGTTGTGAATAACGCTGCTGTGAACATGGGTGTGCAAATATCTTCAAGTTCCTGCTTTCAGTTCTTTTTGGTTTTCCTTTTGAGTGAGAATTTTCCAGTGGTCAGTGGACTTGAGGCCGGGGAGGGCTTTTGGCCTGAGATGGGGCGGGGCTGTTGGATGAGACCAGCACTCCTCACACCGGCCCAAGCAGCTGCGTTCTGTCGAGCACACGTTTGACGAACAGGTCAGGGTGGGGGGCGAGGGGCTGGGACTCTGAATTTCCTACAGCACCGGGCCACTCTGAGTAGCTAGGGACTAGCGGATCTTCGGAGGTCCCTTCCAGCCCTGGGTGTGCGTGAGTCTGCGTTCTCTCTCCCATCTCCCTAAACTTGACTCTGCAGAGCGCTCCCCCCCCCCCCCCCACGCAGACACAGTGGTGTCGTGTGTCGGGATGAAGGCACAGCCAGTGTTTAGGGACTGGACACAGGCCGTTTCCTCACAGTCTTCTGTGAGTCCAGGGCCTTTGCCACCGGATACATCCCCCTCCCGGTGGTGAGGTGTTCACACTCAGCTGAGTCAAACAGGATGTGGCTGGGGAGATGGTCATCACCGGGCCCATCCAGATCTTGATGACAGCTGGTGCTGCATGGGCAAGAAGGTGGTCTTGGCTCTGGGGGACAGGCAGGGGCTGTCCGCTCAGGGTGGCACTGCCCTGGGTCATTGGAGTGGGCAGGGCACAGCCTCGGGCATGTGCTAGAATGTCTTCCTCCAGCCGCAGATGCTGCTCGGAGCAGGGCCACCGGGACCGGTGCGGCGGGCTCTGCCTCAGGAGCAGGACGGTGGGGAAGGAACAGCGCAGGAGTGCCGGGGGTGCTGCCGGGGCCAAGGCCGTGGCCGCTTCGGCAAGTTTGGCGAGGGTGGGATTTAATCAAGCCAAGAAGGCGAGAGGAAAGCATTCCCAGCTGAGGCAGCAGTCCAGAGGCGTCGGGGAGCCTGGAACTCAGGGAGCTGCACAATTTTCCCTGGAAAAGAATTTAAATGTCTGAGCTGGGCATGAGAGGAACCATCCTCCCCGACCCCGCTGCCCCTCTCTTTGTGCAGATGGGGGTCCAGCTCTGCACGGAGAGGTCCCTAGGCCAGCGAGGCTGTCCTCCCGCCCTGGAGCAGAGCTGTGGGTCAGGATGTGTGCCCGTCACGTGTGTACACGTGTGTGAGCTCTCACGTGTGCTGAGCGCCATCCCTCCGGGTCTTATTGGCTGGTGGGGAGGGGGCTTTCTGAGACCAGCACTAACCCGCTGAGAGCCTTTAGGGCAGCTGGACCAGGCGGGGCTGGATGGACGCTGCAGAGAGGAAGGATGCTCCGGTAGGGGAAGGGCAGTGGGAGGAGGTGGGGGCTCAGATGACTCAGTTTGGGAGGATTCTTGCCTCTGGAAACAGCACTACAGAAGTCACCGTGAGCCCAGCCCTCGGACCTGGAAGTAATGCAGGGTGAGAAGTGAACTGGGAGGAGGAAGCGAGGCCCACTGTGGGCTGGGGAGTGTGGCCATGACCTGCTCAGCCTTGGACTTCCAGTCCTGAGGTCTTGGGCAAGTCCGGTTGGAGGGCAGGGCCTCCCCAATGGAGGGGTGTCCCGCACGGAATCCATTGCAGTGGTTCCTCAGGGCCCAGGGCTGAGCTCCCACCCAGCCCCTGCTCCATCTGCTTCTCCATCCCTTCACCTCCTCTGGTCATGGGCTGTCTAGTCCACCCAGACACAGATCCAATTCTCCCTTGGCCTTGCTTCCTGTCCATCTTCCCTGCAGACCGGCGCTCCCATCCCCTCCCGCCCTCCGTGGGGGTGGGGTCGGGAGCTCCCAGAGCCCCCACCCCACAGGCCCTGCTCTGACTGCCGTCTGTGGGCACACTGCTCCTAGCACCGGGGGGCCTGCTGGCACCTCAGAGGCAAAGGGTCAGGAAGGGAGGGAGCTCTGTGCCCTCTGCTCAGACTCTCAGCCCTCGGTCTCTGCCTCCGGGAAACCTTCTAGACTGTGGCTTCGGGTGCAGGACTGGGTCTCCTGGGACTCCAGCTGAGTTGCTCCCAGATTGACCTCCGTGAAGCACAGCACTGATGAAATCCATGCCCACTGTGAGCCTTCACTGGCTCAGTCACCCCAGGGCCCTCCAGGATTGGTTTACTCTCTCGTCCAGCTCGCATCTCCCTGCTCCCCCGCTCCTCCTGCTCTTGTCCTTTCATGGTCTCCCATAGGCCATGTTTCCTCACAGCAGTCCTTCCCTGACCTCCCAACCCCCTACCTTGTTCCTCTTCACATCACTGCTGTTTGAACTCCTATGCATTCTTCAAAGCCCAGCTCAAATGGCACCTCTTCCATGAAGCCCTCCCACTAGCTGGAAGTAGCCTCATTTCTGACTCCTGTGTCTTTTTGCATCTTTTTCGTGTATAATATCTTGTGTTTGGCTTGGAATGTAAATTATTTGTGTATGGACCTTCTTTCTTCTGCTAGACATTTTTTAACTTAAAAATAGTTTTCAGAGTACCATTCAGAAAATATACAAATTAGAAAGAAACTGAAATTCACCTGTAAGCCAGATATAGCCAGTCTTTTTTTTTTTTTTTTGGTGAGGAAGACCAGCTCTGAGCTAACATCCATTGCCAGTCCTCTTTTTTTGCTGAGGAAGACTGACCCTGGGCTAACATCCGTGCCCATCTTCCTCTACTTTATATGGGACGCTGCCACGGCATGGCTGACAAGCAGTGCGTCGGCCGGCACCCGGGATCCGAACTCGTGAACCCTGGGCTGCCAAGCGCGAACTAAACCGCTGCGCCACCGGGCTGGCCCCTGTTGTCTGTTTTTTGAGTCTCATGAGGTACCAAGTGACTTGGACATAGTAGGTGCTGAATAAAATAATGTTGGAGGAGTGACTGGGAGGGCTTTTTTGTGGCTCTTACAGGCAGATGCAGGGACCCCATGGGACCCTCCAGGGACCAAGCAGATACTTTCCTGATCAACCAAGAACCCACAAGTCTGACCCACTCCACCCTGGTGCATTGGGTTCTTGGTTTCTGAGGCTGCTGGCCTGTCCCTGAACCTGGCACCCTCTTTGTCGTCCTTTCGGGGCCATCCCTGCTTCTCTCTTGGGCTCTCCGTGGGAACGGCCTTGCCTCCTCTCCCAGCTCCCTGCTCTTCCCCTGCCCCTGTATGGGTGGCTCTGGGTGGGGCTGGGCTGCACGACCCAGAACCACATCTGCGTGGCGGGCTGCTGGCTCTGCCTCCCCCCGGGGAGCCACCCCCCTCTGGCTCCACGGCTGACACCAGCCAAGTTTCCCCGAGGCTGCCTTATAAGGCGGGCACTGGCCGCTCACTCGTGGGTATGTTTCTTTGCCGTCTCCGGATGCTCACTGGAGGCCTTGGGGGAGGCCGGGGTGACCAGGCAGGTGGAGAGTGGGGCACCCCAGACTGGCGCCTCGCTGGGTTCTTGAGTGTGTCCCGATTCCACCCCACGAGCCGACCGGTTCTGAGCCACCACTTTGCTTGCCCCCAGCCTCAAGTTTCTTGACCTGTCAAAGGAGGGGGAGGGGCTGGGCCAGCTGGCCGGAGGCGGTGGGGTGCTTATTCCATGGTGGTGCCAGGGGTCGCTTGTGACAGTGGGCGTGAGATCGGGGTGGGGCAGGCCCAGCGAGTGTCTCAGTGGGGTTTCCCTTTGACTGGAAACATCTAGAAATGTTCTTGGCCATGAGGAGCCTTGAGGAAGGTGGACGTGGCTTCTCTGCCTGCGGGGTGTGCCTTCCAGGTGTGCCCGGGTGTCTGCTGCAGCGAGCCCTCCGTAGGAGCTGGGACGGAACGAGGAAGGTCTCAGTTCTATGGGGGTCAGCGGGCCTACAAGTACAGGGTTCCCTGGGACCCCCAGCAGGGACATGGGGCTGGAGGTGGCTGGGCGGAGAAGGCTCTGGGGAAAGTGAGGTGGGAGCTGAGTGTGGAGGGTGAAGTGAGGAGGAACGTATGAGGCCCGGGGCGGGGTGGTGGGGGAGCGGGTGACCCCCGTGTGACTAGGGTGGAGGGCCAGGCTCTGCAAGGCTCCCCAGACAACCCCTCGTGTTTACAGGACACCCTACTACCGAGGGTCCCCTCTGGGCTTGTCCCTGGGCTGGGAACTGCCCAGACGAGGTCTGTATCTTGTTCAGTGTTTCACCCCAACACCTGGCATATGGCAGGAGCCTGGTCGTGTTGAGGGGCTCATCTGGGTCTGATAAAGCAAGTGGAGCAGTGGCCTCACATCCCGCCATGCTTTGGGCCCTTAGTCTGCAGAGTTTTCTTCTGTGTGGGGCTAAGTGCTTCTACTTCTGGCAGGACAAAGGCCGTGCCTCCAGCAGGGATCTTCCCACTGAGCTGTCTCACCTGGAAGACCCCTCTGCTCTGAGCTCTTCCCATGTGCCTGCCCTGCCCCAGAGGACACCCGGGCACCCTCTTTCCTTTGGGGGTTGGGTGTCTTTCTCTCTCTCCTATTTAAGGACAAGCACACTCCTCCCCTGAGCTGTCCCTGAAGCCCATTCACACCAGGGTCTGAAGCAGGAAGTCCCCATGCATGGGGGACAGGAGGATCGTGGTGGAGGAGGGGCCAGGCCCAGGTATGTGTCCTTCAAGGTGGGGCGGAGTAGGGGGCAGCAAGGCTGGAGCTTGTCTCCAGGGCCAGGAAAAAGAACCTGCCTCCCTCCCTGGCCTCCCCAGCTGTCTGCCAAGCCCAGCCTATTGGTGAGAAGGAATGGGGGCCGATCCAGGGAATGCAGCCCCAGCAGCTGCGGAATGCCTTAAATAGAGCCGGGCACAGCTGCCGGAGAGGGCTGGGCAAGGAGGCAGGCGCTGGAGGCGGGTCCCCACCCTGCCCCCCTGCAGTTTCGAGAGCTGCAGCCCTGACCACCCAGCCCAGCCCCGGGACAGAGCCCGGGGCCCTGCACACATGGTGCTGGGCGAGGCCTCCCGGGTGCTTGTCCCAGGAAGCTGGAACAGCTGCCACAAGAGGAGCTGTGTCTGCGTCCACAGCCTTCCAGGCCCAGGACAGCTGCTGGGAGCCAGGGTCTGCACAATGGGGCTGCTGTCCAGGGGATGTGCCCGGGCCAGACAGCCACGCTCTGTGCGGCATGGACAGAGGGCACGTTCAACACTGGAGGAGCGTGCTCAGACCCCCACCCAGCGCCTTGCAGTGTGGGCAGCCCTGCCCAGATGCTGGGTTCCGACAGTCAGCCTGGAGGATGCCACGTGGTTCACACCGGCCTGATGTGGCCCAATGTGAGCCTGTGGCTGTGTCCGAGAGCTGTGGAGAAGGCTCTTCTTTGGGCCAGGTGCAGTTTCCTCTCCCGTGTCTTCTCTGATTTGGCTTTCCCTGACCTGGGTCCTCCTGTGGGTGTCACAGATGCCCCCCTGGAATCCCAGGGGCGCAGAGCTACAGGTTGTAGCTGATGAGCAAAGGCAGTTTGTGCCCACGACTGGGCTTCCAGTTCCCTGAGCAGGAGAGGGGGCTAAAAGTGGACATGCCCTGATTACACCTGATTACAGGGGGCATGGAGCCCCCCACACTGAGCCTCACACCTCTGTGGAACCCTAGGACTCTGGGGAACCCGGTTTGGAAATCCTTGGTCTGGTTCAGTGCAGTTCAGAGAGAAGCGCTGGTTCCAGCACCGAACTTGGAACCAGAAGTAGCCCTGAAGGTCACTATTCCATCTCCCTCTTTCCACAGTGACCCACAGAGGTTACAACTTTGAAGCATAGAGCCTTAGAGCCGGGAGCCACCTGGGAGGGTTGCCCACTTGTCTGTGGGGGAAATGGCCATGGGGTGGAGGCTTCGCCCTGAGACGGCCTTTGCTCCCATTTCTGCCCTGCGCAGGCCTTTGCTGTCCGAGTCCATTTTCTCGTCGTCGTCGCAGGGGGCGTAATTCCTCCTGCACAGCATCGTTAGAATGAAAGTGATAACATGTGAAGACTTTGAGTGTGGGCCCCAGCCCCTGGGGGGTTTTGGTTAAACAAGCACATAAGTGAAACCAAACGCCGCCCTTATTTAGTGACCTGGCATGGCTTGCTCATTCCCCGGGCCTCTCCCTCCGCGAGCTTGTGTGTAAGCGCCCTGCTCTGTACCCTCAGCTCCCGCTCCGCCGTTACCTTTTCTCTTCTAGTTCTAAAGAGCAATGTGTGGCCAGTGTTAGAAAAAATAAAGGTCCCCGAAATTTGGAAAGGAAGCCTGTCTCTCCCGACCGCCACCCTTTCCCCAGGCCAGCCTGTGTTAACGCTGGGCGCGCTGTGTCCTTCCGGATTGTACCTGTGTGGACAGTCATTCGGGGCATGTGTAAGGAAGTTGTGTGTAAACATCCTCCAGACTTTTTGAGAACACAAATGAAATGAGACTTCTGCAACTAGCTTCTTATTTTTCCCACTTATATCGCTGTGGACGTCTTTGCACTCCGCGCTTGGCGATCTGGCGCGTTCCTCTTAACAGCTGCATCCTCTGCGGTTCTGTGGTCCAGCTTTTCACTGGGATGAACGAGGCTTCCGTGAACATCCTCCTGTTTATATTCGTGCACGTGTGACTGTCGGATAGACCTTCGGAAGTGGACTTTCTCCACCGGAGGATGTGTGCGTTTAAAATTTTGATCCACATTGCCAAATCAGCCTCTCAAGCTGTTACACCAATTTTTAGTCCAAACAGCAGAGGTATTGTGCCCCTCGCCCTGGCTAAGAGGGTAGAAAGCTCTCGGGTTGGTGTTTTATTTTGCACGTCTTTGATTAAGTGAGAGGGGTTATCTTTTTCTGTGTTGACAGTTCCCTGTGAACTGCTCGCTCCTGTCTGGTGGTGGTTCGTGTTTTTCTCAGTTGGGTTGTTAATCCTTTTCTTGTTGATTTTTTTTTTTTAAGAGTTCTTTGCCCACCTTTGCTGTAGCTGGTACAAGTGCTTTCTCCCAGTTGTTGACTTTTATTTATATTATGTTCTTCCAAACGAGAGACGTTTAACCCTGAGGTTGTCAAGTTTATTCTTTTTCTTTTCTCTTTTGGGATTTGCGTCCTTCTTAGAGGCCTTCTGCATTCCAAAACCACAGACAAAACTTCACCCAGGTTTTCTTCTAGTACTTTTATGGTTTCATTTTTGTGTACTGAAATCATTAATCCATTGGGATTTATATGGGTTTAAACAGCGAGGTGGGGATGTATGGTTTTTGCACGGATATACACAGGGAGCTTAGTCTGCAGTGTGTGGGCGTGTGTGCGCGTGCTTGGGTGCGTGCTATTTGTATCAGTATGGGTGTCAGTATCGTGCTGGCTTAGCAGGAATAATCTGGATGCATTCTTTTTTCCTCTGTGTTCTGGAACGTTTTAAACAGCAACACAATCATCTCTGTGTGAAAACTTTTAAAGAATTCACCAGTGAAACTATCTGAGCCTGATACTTTTGTGGGAGCCTCGTACTATTAAAAACTTACAAAAAAATGTTTTCCATGGGTCTGTTTTTGGTTTTTTCTTCTTTTATCTTTTTTCTCGAAAATCATTCTTTAAGTTTAATATCCCTCTGATCACTCAGAGGTGGTCCTGTATAGAGGGGATGGCAAGGGGCCAGCCCCCAAGATTTCCCCTCAATCCAGGCACCTCAGCCGCTGCCCTGGATCCCATGCTGTCCGCAGGGGGAAACGTGCAAAGATGGACTGGACCTGGCCGAGGTCCTGGGGATGCTCTGTCCCAACTCTCAGCGTGACAAGTGTTCTGGGAAGGACAAGGCCGGGGACCCCCAGCCCCGTGGGTGGAGCCCTCTTGGAGGCAGTGACGGGGGACCCAGGTCTTGAAGGGGGCAGAGTGGTCTAGGCAGGCGAAGGGCCGTTGGGTTTCAAGAATCGCAGGTTTGGTGATGCCCAGAGAGCGGTTCTCAGACTTAGTTTGGACTGCAGCCCCTGTAAGAAGTACAGTTGACATCACAAACCAGGACACACGAATGTGTAGAGGTGTGTGTGTGGTGTGTACAGATGAAACAAAATTTCCACGGGGAAATTCTTGCCTTTACTGTGTGCCTGCTGCACTACGATATTCTCTATTCTTTTCTGAGGGAGGGAAGCTTTTCTTATTTTTTTTTAACGTCCTTATTGACATGGTTCACGTACCATACAGGCCACTCATTTAAAGTGTACGGTCAGTGGTTTTTAGTATATTCACAGGGTTGTGCAACCCTCAGCACATCCAATTTTAGACCATTTCGTCACCTCAAAAAGAAACCCCATGCCCATCAGCTGTCACCCCCATTCCCTCTGTTCCCCCCAGCGCTGAGCAATGACTAGTCTTTCTGTGTATAGAATTGCCTATTCTGGATATTTCTTAGAAATGGAAGCATACAGCATGTGGTCTTTGGAACTGGCTTCTTGGACTTAGCATCATATTTCTGAGGTTCGTCCATGCTGCCTGGAGCCAGCTGCCCTGCCAGGAGCTGAGCCAGCCCAGGGTCTCCCAGGCCGTGGTGGTGGCAGAGGTGGGATGCAGACACTTCCAGTCCTTGAAGAGCTCAAGATGGGGACCACAGCCTGAGTGGCCTGCCCTCCACTGGGTTCTGGGGCACTCATGCTCCACACGGCAGCTACATGCAGACCCCCAGATTTTGACTCCAGAAGTCACTTAGCTTCTCTGACACCTCAGTCACCTCATCTGTAAGACCAGGATGAGTTGGGGGACCCCAACCTTGAGCTCACATGTGCTACACTCCATGTGCTCCCATAACCACTGGTTCGCTCCTGGCTCCGGGGCTGACTGGCTGTGTGGTGCCTCAGTTTCTCTGTCTATAAAAGGAGAGTGTTAATAGTCCCCACCTTCTCGTGGTGTTCCAGGATGACTGTCTGGATTCTAATTCTGGGCCTGCCATTCCTCAGTTGTGGCTTCGGGCCCGCCTTGTCTCTCTGTGCCTCAGTTTCCCCGTTTACTGAACTATCTCATCGAGTTGTTGGGATGGTGAGTGTAAGGAAGTGCACTGAACAGTGCCTGGACCGTTGGCATTTTGTTAGTTGTTGTTGTTATTGTTATTGAGCTGGGCGTGAAGTGAGTGCTTAATAAATGCTTGGTGTTGCTATTACTGACTTCTGTGTCCTCGTGTAAGCACAGTAGCCAGGCCCTCCAGGTGGAAGAACCCTTGACTTGTGGGAGGTAATAGGAAAAGGGGACTGGAACTTGAGACCTGAGAAGGAAGGAAGGGGAGGCGGTGAGGGGCTGTGTGCCGTGTTGGGACAGAGAGGAGGCTGGAAGTCGGGGGTCAGCTCTCAGAACCGGGCCCAGGTGTAGGGGCCAGGGTCCTTGACAAGCCGGTTTCCTCTGGGTTCCTTGCATCTCTGGGCCAGAGGAGGCAGGATCTGCAAATTCCAGATCATGAAATTAGAAACGTGTTGACCATTGCTATGGATACAGATTCAGAAACTTAATTTATCTCAGCATGTACAGGGTTTTAATTTATCTCAGCATGTACAGGGTTTTGCACAGAGCCAAACAAGCGGGCATGTTTCTAATTGAAGCTGTCAGGGAGATGATGAAGGCTTTTGACCAGACAGGGGATGCTGAATGGAAATTAATTATACAGAAGCCATGATTTTTATTCACAAATGTTTACTATCTTAAAATATAATATAGATAGATATTCATGTTCATTTGGGGGCTTTCTTAGGTGGGCCCCCAGGCTTTGTTCCCTACCCCAAAATATCTCAAAGTTCCTCAGTCCCAAGTCTCCTATCCTGGGGGCGCAGGAACCCCGCCTTCCCAGTGGGGCCGAGCGGGCCCCGGTGGGTGCTTCTGCATAGGGTTCAGGTGTCGGCCGCGAGGGTTAAAGAAGATCATGTGCTGGGAACAGAAGCCTCACCTGCGGTGTAGTGATGGGTTCATTCCGCTGTGTCATGGAGCCCTGAGGTGGGCGCTCAGGGGGCTCGGGCTGGAGGCACCTGGGGCACACATCCCAGGCGTGACCTCGCACCTGTCAGACCCCGCTCTCGCTCCCGTTCCCTGGTGGTGGAGGGGGCGCCCCGAGATCACACACATTGGAGCCCCCCGACTCACAGGTTGGGCTGCCCCCATAGCACTTGGATGTCCTCTCGGTTGGCTGGACAGACGGGTCAGACTGAGTCCCCGGAGAGCATGGGCTGCCCAGGTGTGGCCCTGGTGGTGATGGAGCCCCTGGCCTCCGCTGGCGGCCCTGCTGCAGGTAGCAGGTCAGCCTCTCGTGGGCGCAGAGTGGGCCTGCCCGTCTCCTGCTGACGGTGGGAAGGCAGCCCTGCCCGCTCAGTCTCCTGACCCGGCTTCCTTTGCCGGGCCGGCCTCCGGCTCTGCCTGCCCTGCCCTCCAGGGCCCCAAGGATGCAGCAGAGCCTCCTCCTGTCCTCACTGCCCCAGTGAAGTCTCCAGATGCTCTGCCAGAAGCACCCTCCTTCTGCGGGCTCCCTGAGCTGGCAGAGGGCCGTTCGCTTTCCAGGCGGCCTTGGCTCAGCGGGGTCCTTGCAGGAGCATAGCCCTGGCCGCCGTCTGAGACCTGCGGGCGTGTTTCCTGTGCTAGACTGTGGGACCTGCCACGTGGGGCGTGTCTGGTCTGAGACAAGGCTCTGTGGCTTGGGAGGAACTAGAAAGTTAACCGTGGAGATCACAGCTAGAAGGCCGGGAGGGCTGGCTGTCACGTCCTGGGCAGGATGGCCCCTCCCTACCTCTGAGCCCCTGGGTACCTAGTCCCTGGGCTTCCAGAGTCCAGCTCAGAAGCCTGCTCTCCTTAGTCAGTCTCCGGACCAACTTCCTCTCGTCCGTGCCCACCGAGACATCATGCCTCACCTTACCTCTTGCCTGGGCAGAAACAGGAGATGCCATGGGGATCCCCGAGGAGCTCAAGGAGGCTTCCGTTTGAACAGAGGGTTTTGGGCCGTGGTTTTCCTCTCTGTCCCTCCCCCAGGGCTGGGCACGCTTGCACATGCAGCCTCCTGTTCTGGCAGAACTTGGGGTGTTAGCTCCCTCCTGTGCACAGGGATGGGGAGCATGTTACAGACCAGGAACTGAGCAGAGGGGAGAGACCACTTGCGGTCACCAGTCACTGGTGACCCCAGAGCATGCCTGAGTCGTGGTGTGACCCCAGCCCACCCCCCGCTTCCCCACACGGTCCAGAAGCCCATCCCAGGACAGAGAGCAGGGGGCTCTGTTTTCACCCTCAGGGTGAGCCCCACCTTAGCTCTGGTCTAACGTCAAGCCTTCCTGGCCCATGGCTCCCTGCCCGCTCGCCCGCTGACTAATGCATATCTGGTGCCTGATGGGAAGAGCGGGCATGGAGACGCGGCAGGCCCCTGTCCACACGGCTCAGGTTACACACGGTTGAGGCACCTCCCAAAACTGGGTCCCGCAGCTGCTGACCCTCCACCACCCGCCTGGATCTCAGGCGCCCCGGCCCCCCACGCCCACCAGGTAAATTTAGGCTGGGTGCTGCAGGATGTGGGTGCGGTGGGTTTCCAGTGTGGGGCGTGGCTGGGGAGCCTGTGATGGAGGAGGAGGGTGGACCCCTGGGCAGGACTCCAGCCCCATACCTGGGCCTCGGAGGAGCATCACAGCCCCACCTTCTTCCTGCAGCAGCCTGGGTGGGGGTGTATGTGGGGGCTTGGCTGCTCATATGTCTCGAGGGAGGGCCATGGGCAGTCGACTGGTCAGCAGGGCAGCCGTGTGGACCAGGCTGGTGCACAAACAGGGGCAGACCTTGAATCTAAACTCCACCTTTGCCGGTGGTTTACCCAGGTGGCTCTCTAAATGGACATTCTGTTCCGGTAAGACAGCCCAGGTCAGTGAGTTGGAAGCTGACTTCCCTGATATTTGATTTAGCAGCAAGTTTGCTCTGCCCAAGTCCTTGCGTATCACGTGTGCTTATTTCTGGCAGGTGTTTGCACTCCGCTATCTGGGCGGCGTGGGTCCCCTGGCCACCCTGGCCTTGGTGCCTGCCCCCGTATTAAATGGATGCCTGGGTGGCCCCACCTGTGCCTTCAAGTGGGTGAGACGTTTGGCTCCAGTGGTGGTTCTGTTTGGACCTGGAAGGTCCGGGAACGTCCAGCCTCAGTATCCAGATGAGTCTCCGTGGGGGTGGGGAAGCGTTCGGAGCAGCCTTCCTGTTTTGTGGCCCTCGGGATCTTGGATGGGCCCCCCTGTTGTCCCTCCTCCCTCCTGCTCATTCCTGCTCCTCCCTTGGCGCTCTCCTTCCCTGTCCCCAGCACACACCAGCTGGCACCTCCCCTTTCGGATGGGATTCCGAATTGGAAGACTTTCCTGGCCCTTCCAGGTCCAGATCCCTGTGGCAGCAATTAGTGAAATTCTTATCTCAGCCGAGTGGTTCTCCACTGTGCAGTTGATAACAATGAGCAGCCTGACACCTCCGCAGGAGAAGGCTAGCTTCCGGCACAATAGTTACTCTCATTATCCATTTTCCAGATTAGGGAATCAAGGCCCAGAGAGCTCCAGCCACTTGCCTAAGGCCCCACAGCTGTTAACAGTCTGGATTTGAACCCTGGGGGAGCCTGGCTGCTGAGCTGCCCTAGGATGCAGGCAGGATCGTGGGGGTGGAGCTCTCTGCCTTTGCTGGCCACCAGGGCTGGGGACCGGGGCCAATGCCTGAAGTGGGTCCTTGGCCCGCAGCTTTGGCTGGGATGCAGGGGAGCCCAGGCCGGCTCCCTCCTTCTGCTTCTTTCTCTCGCAAGGCGCCACGAGATGAGGAAATGAAAGAAAACCCAGTTAGAGAGGAGAGACTCTGGTATTCCCCTTGTTCCTCCAGGCCCTCGGCTGCCCGGATTTTGAAATAAGATCCTGCTTGTTAGGGGGGTGAGTGGGAACAGATTGGAAGTCCCGTTTCTCTCCCCTGAATCACAGCTGCAGGGAGCCTGCTATGGCTGCCCGCCAGCCCTGCCCTGCCCAGCCCAGTCCTTCTCATCCTCCTCCCAGCCCTTCTCACAAGACCAGCCTGAATGCTGCTGGAGGAACCACAGCAGATGTTTGGCTGGGGTTGGGGGTGGGCAGTGTGCCTTCTTGGTTGGGGAGGGGGCTGAATTAAAACCTCCCGCGTCGTGGTCTCCAGGCTGGCCCTGGGAGGAGCGGGGGACCCTGGGCCGGCACACCAGCATCCCTGCCTGCCGGCTTTGCTCCCTCGCCCTGGAGCGGGTCCCAGGGTGCGCTGTCCTTTGTGTACTGGGATGGCTTCTGCAGGCTCGCCAGGGTTATTGATCTTTCCAGACCTTGAAGTGGTTCCTCCACCCTCCTGATTGGGCTGAGCAAGATTCCGAGATGGGCGGAGGAGGGGAGCGAGCGTCTGTGGGCTTCTCTCCCTGGGGGCTTCCTCTAACCCCACTGGGTGAAGGTCGGAAGTGGACGAGTCTTAGCCTCGGGGATTGGCGGCTTCTTCGCTTATTTCAGGGGGCTTCCCTTCTGACCCTTCCTGGGTGCTTCCTGTGTGCTGGGCACGGGGGGTTACCTTGAACAGCACAGGGCTCTGTCCACGCTTCTTGGACTCCATGGCCAGGTCCCTTGGGACATGAGAGACAATGTCAGGTGGAGAAGTAGGCGGAAATGCAGCGTCTCCACTCTTGTCAACGCCCTGCTTCGGGGCCAGGCCAGGCGGCCAGGACAGTAGCAGGGCTGAGTGGCTTTCTGGGAGGTCAGCCCATCAGCACGGCCCGGGGAATGGGGAGCGGGAGGATAGCTTCTGTCCTTGGGTCCCCTCTTTTCTGGTCTCTGGGTCTCGGGAGCAGGCCCCAGGGTTCTGCCTGGGGTTGGAGGTGGGGAAGCTGGAGCGAGAGCAGGGACCAGGAGGAGCCAGGGGAAGCCTGGAAAACCATCTGCTCTCACTCCCTCCCCAGGGCCCCTCCTTCCCCAGGGAGTGCTCAGGGCTGGTGGGGGTGGGGGAGTGGGGCTCCTGGCCTTGTGGGATGATGGGGAAGCTGAGGAGGCAAGGTCCTGTGGCAGAGGGCGCACCCCTCGTCAGAGCACTGCCCCCCGACCTCTTGGGTCCTACTTCTTCTGCCTTCCAGGCCTGTGTTTCCAAAGTGTGGCTCTGGATAGTTCTGAATCTGAAATGCAGCTTCCTGGACCCGAACCCAGCCTTTTGGAACCAGGCTCTGGGGGTGGGGGGCGGCAGTCTACGAAAGGAAGTTTACTAAACACTGCTGCAGCTCCCCCCGCACCTTTCAGCTCTTCCCTCTGGGATCTTGGTCAGGACTCAACTCCAGAGTTGGCACCAGGGTTCAGATCCAGACTACATCCTGACCAGGCTGTGGGGGAAGATGAGAAAATTCAGTGCCCCTGAGTGATCTGTCCACAGAATGCTCAGGAACCCACCAGGCGGCCCCCCGCCGCACCCCCGAAAATGGCAGACCTGATGCGTGTTGTGCCCATGTACCCAGGAGGCCTCAGAGATGTGGCCCCAGGCCAGGCTCTAAGCGGGGAGTGGGGGGCCAGGCTGGCTCTGCTCACTGCCCGGTGACCCGATCTCAGCGCTCCCCTGCTGCGCCCCGAGATTGCGGCTCTGTGGTGAGTAATCCTTCCCAGCGCCCCTCCCCTGCGGGGTACCGTCACACGTTCCTGCTGCTGCTGAGAAACTTTTCCAGGGAGCCAGCTGACACATTTGGCCTCGATTATTTGTTTTTGAACAAGAATGAAAGGAGAGAGTGAGTAAGAAGGGGAAGGTCAGAGAGAGGAGAGGAAAGATCTGGAAAGTCCAAACATGTGCTTTCGAAGCAGGTGCCAGCTATGAGATAATCTGGAGGGTGGCCGCCTGCCCCGGGCCCTGCCAGCGACCAGGAGGGAATGTTCTGCAAGGGACTTGCTCAACACACTGGAAGCGAGACCTGGGAGGCTGCCCTTGGCTCGCTTTCTGCTGCTTTGAGAGCTGAGCAGATTTGTTTCCATTTTAGGGACGCCGCAGGGAGGCTGTCATTCCCTTCCTAGCTTTATTACTATTTCATTAATCATAGTGACCGCTTACTGCGTATTCACGGGCTCCAAGTGCTGGGCTCGAGCAGGTTTATGTGCTTCGCGGGTTGTATCTGCACGACAACCTTAGAAACAGTTACTGTTATTGTTGTAGAGAAGAAGGTACTGAGGCACAGAGAGGTTGAGTAACTTGTCCTAGGCCACACAGCTGGAAGTGGCCAGCCCTGTGGACATGGGACTGTTCAGCTCCAGAGCCCCAGCTGGTTTGTAGTGGGGTGCATGGTTTCCGTGCCACTGTGACAGCCTCTGGTTGGCCGGCTCGGCTGAGGCTCCCTCCATGTATGGGCAGCCCCATGGCAGCGTCCCCACAGCTGAAATGGGGCCAGGAGAGACGCGGGCTATAGCCAGAGTCCCACTCCGGGGGGGCAGCCACCTTGGGGATTTGTCCACATCCCCCTCCTGGATCTCTGGAGCCCACAGGTGTGGGTCAAGGGCTCTGGGCTGCAGGCAGGGGAGGGCCCCCCAGCAATAGACCCTGGGAGTCCTGCCTGCGAAGCCTGGAGGCTTCCGGAGGCTGCTGGCCTGGCTTCCTGTGCAGCTGGGTTCTCCTGCACACTCGGTCCCTAGTCGGCACGACCTCCCACGGCTGGGTCCATCTTCCCAGGCCCGGGTCACGTGGTGCAGGTCAGTGCTGCTCTGGGGGAGGGCAGGGCGCCAGGAACAGGCGGGAGGAGGGGGTCATGCTCCTCGGGAACACTTCCCAGGACTGGAGCCAGAGCTCACTGGGGGCTGGGCGCCCACTTGCACAGGGGCGGCCTAGACGTCCACATTTGGTCATTCAACCTCACCCAGCTCTGCACAGGCTCTGCTAGTTACCCACCCGTCCACCCGCCTGTCTACCCACCATCCATCCGCACACGCTGCCCCCCCCCCCCGCACCGTCTGACAGACATTTACATGTGTGCTTGGGGGCTGTGCATGGAGCAAATCTGTACGTGTAGCTTGGAGCCGAAAGTCGCAGGGTTAGCTTAGCTCTGCCCGACACTGGCCACGTGGTCCTGGACAGATCCAAGCCTCCTTTCCACGGGTCCTAATCTGTGGAAGGAGGTGGTGTGACGTGAGGGTTACATGGGGTCTGTGTGACCTGCTGGGGCAGTGTTCCCCCCAGTGAGAAGTTAAGGTCTGTTCACACAGGTGGGTGTGGCACGCTCTAGAGAGCCGTGAATCAGGATGAGCAGAGGGTCTGGGTGGTAGAGGGTTCTGGGAGGGGGGCTCCTCTGTCAGCTTCTCAGGCCCGGCCCGTGACCTAGGCTGGGCGCCTCCCACACCTCCCAGCCCAGCACAGCCCGGCACAGTGAGCCATTTCCTCCCGAGTCCCCGCCCCAGGCCTCCTGCTCAGGAAGCAGCACTGTGTCCACCCACCGAGTTGCCTGGGCCTATGGAATTTGGGAATCGTTCGCCACACACAGCTGCCTCCAAAACAGATCCCGAATCTGAGCGCTGTCCGCCCCCTGCTCCAGCCCCAGCCCTTGGCCGGGCAGTTGCCCCCTCCAGAACTGACCTCCTGCCCCAAGTTGTGCTCTGCAGTCTGCCCCCGACAGTGGCCCACGACGCCTTCCCCTGGAGTGCCCACACGTGTAACATGCGTGAAGGGTGCCTCCTGGAGGTGTGCGGTGGCTGGATATGGTGAGTCTGGTGCCCAAGTGAGTTTCTGAATGGAGAATCGGTTCAAGTTACCCCCCAGCTTAAACCTCCCCCCAGTGCCCCCTGTACTTGGGACATCCACGCCCTGTTCACTGGTGTCTAGCCCCCTGGCCTGGCTGCTCCTGGAACACAGATGCTCGTCCTCACCAAAGGCCTTCACCTGCCTGTTCCCTCCTGGGACGTCTTCCCCTGGATCTTTTCCTGGCCGCCTCACTCGGGTCCCTGGTTACATGCTCCGCCTTGGAGAGGCCTCCCCTGTCACCTCAGCTAAAGCAACTCTCTCCCCTGCGTCCTAGGGGAGCATAGAAGGGGAGGCTCCATCCAGCTGGAACAATCAAGGGAGACTTCCTGGAAGAAGTGGCGTCTGGTAGGCCTTGAAAAGTATGAGGTTTGTCTGGTGCTAAATTAGGATAGAGGACAAAGGGGCACTGTCATAACCCAGCAGACAGCCGTGAGCAGCAAAGACACTGCTGATAAATGGCTTGCGGATGGCTGGTGCCAAGTGGGAGTCAGGGAGAGAAATATTTATGTGCTGGAGGCCTTGGGGAGGCTGAGCTCCCAGCCTGAGCAAAGGCTGGAGGTGGAACAATACCTGTGGATGCAGCTCAGTGCGGGGCGGGGGGGGGGCTGTCTGGCTGGGCCGCTGGAGCCAGATCAGATGATGGTAACTCTAAAGCACCACCAGCTGAGGTGCCCTGGGAGTGGTGAGGTGTTTCTAGGGGGCCAGTCCAGCATGGGGGACAGATGGAGTGGAAGGGAGGGGACAGCAGCGGGCCTCGAAGCCTGCCCAGCCTGAGGCTCTGGGAGCCTGAGTCAGGGAGGAGCCGTGGGAACAGGGAGGGCAGGGTGAGTTCCAGAAGCCCTTGGAGGAAGAAATGGCCGGGCAGGGTTTCTCATCCGTCACGGGGGGTGCCCCACCTCACATGCCCCCGGCAGCCCGGCCTGGCTCCAGCCCTCGGCCAGGCACGGTGAATGTGTTGCAGGTGTGGGGCTGGCTCCAGTGCTGGAGCACTGTGTTGGGAAGGATTCTGAGGCCAGGAGGAAGAACTGCCGTCGATTGGCAGCATCTGCCTTGGTGAGGGAGAGCCGGTGGGGCGCCCTGGGCATCTCCCATGTGCCATCCCCACTCAGTGCCTGCCTGTGTCTGCCCCATCCTGGCAGGAAACCCACTGGGACCCACGGCTCCCCCAGCGGGCCGTCAGTGCCGGGACCCGAGGAGACCGGGTGGCCAGGGTGGTCAGCACCCAGGGCCTCGTCCCGGGCCCGCCTCGGCCGCTGTTGGGAGCTCTACTCCTCACATCGCAGCGTCCCAATAGCCCAGGTTGTTTCATCAGCTCCCCAGGCTCGTTCTTGGTTTGATCCATTTATCATCATCGCTGTCATCCCTCCCCCACGGCTGCCACATATCCAGGCCTTTCAGCACGCCAGCCACTGGGCTCAGGGCTCTCCATCTCCTGGAGGAAGCAACCCAGGAGGCACAGAGAGGCTGTTGTTGGCCCACGGTCACACAGCAGGTACCAGGATTCAAGCCGGAACTCTGACCTCAGGACCTTTGCAGGGCCCTAGTGGGAAACTGGCCCCGCTGCGGCGTGCGGGCAGGGGGGCCCAGCTGACACAGCTGTTGCAGCAACAGGCGCAGGCTGGACCATTGGCACAGCGCCGACTGTCGTGGGGGTTCTCATCTCGGGAGGCAGCATGGCAGGCAAGAGTGTGCACTCTGAGCTGCGTGCACCCACGTGCAAACCGGGTGACCTTGGGTGCCCTCTGGAACCTCTCAGCTTCCTTCTCTAGGAAAGGGGGAACTAACAGTCCCTGTCCCCAAGGCAGGCAGGGGCAGCATACGCCACATTCAGGGACAGCTGGCCCATGTCATGGGCTCGTCAGATGTTAGCTGCGCCCCCTCAGTGACCTTTTGAAGTAGGCCGGTCTTGCTGTGTCCTCATCTTGAAGATGCAGCCCAGAGAGGTTAGGCACTGACCCCAGTCACACAGCAA
This sequence comes from Tapirus indicus, assembly GCA_031878705.1. Classification (NCBI taxonomy): domain Eukaryota; kingdom Metazoa; phylum Chordata; class Mammalia; order Perissodactyla; family Tapiridae; genus Tapirus; species Tapirus indicus. The sequence continues at coordinate 55,931,213 of CM062932.1, forward strand.
GGGTCTGGGCTACAGACGGCAGTGCTGGAAGGGAGAAAGCTGGAAGCTCCGAGCACAGGGTGGGAGGGCCGTGGGGGTCAGCAGAGGGAGGGAGTGCTTCCCAGCTGGTGGGGTTCAGTCGTTCACGAATATTTCACAAGCACCTACTTTGTGCTGGCGCCTGGTGGGCTCAAGGAAGACGGAGGGAGGGAGGTTGGAGCTGGAACTGGGTTCAAATTCTGTCCTGCCACTTACTCTTCTAGGCAGGTTATTTAACTGAATTTGTCTCAACATTTGTAAATTGGGGACCAGTGTGGGGATTTAATGGGATAATGTCAGAAATGGACATGGCGCAGCCCTGGGCATGCAGTCAGTGTATAATAAATGGTCACTACTGCTACTAATGACAGCATCAGCCGCGCTTCACAGAAGGGGCAGCCAGGTGGGGAATGGCAGTGCCTGGTCACTAAGGATGAGCATGTGGGTGGGTGGCCGATACCTGTGTCCCCTGGGGGGCTGGGTGGGTCACATGTGTGCAGGAGGGGAGGCTCGCTGCCCGTGTGATCTGCCAGCTCTCCCGGGCCTCCTGCTCTGTCTGCCAGCCGGCTCCGTGGCCCGCGGTGGGTGGGGGGCGGTGCTGTGCTGGCACTGGCGCAGCTGCGTCATGTGGAAGTTGCCTGGCGCCTGGGCCGCAGTTTGCTTGCCAGTTCCATTGGTGGAGGGGCTGGGGGCTGAGTGTGTCGTGGGGGTGGTGGCAGAGCATCAGAGGAGATGTCAGAAAAGGCCATGATCCGTCCTCGTCGCTTCTTGCCGCTCGCTGGGAGCGTGTAGGGCGGTGCCCGGGAGCAGGGGTGTGGCCGCGTGGTGCTGCGCTGTCCCGCGCCCTTGCAGCCCTGCCTCGCAAGATCGAGGAGGTCGAGGGCTTTCTGCTCACAGCCAGGCGGAAGGATGCCAAGTCTGTCAAGATCAAGAAAAATCAGAATAATGTGAAGTTTAAAGTTTGCTGCCGCGGGTACCATTACACCTGGGTCATCACAGACAGACAGAAGGCGGAGAAACTGAAGCAGCCCCTGCCCCCGGTTTGGCAGGGAAGGAGCGGAAATGAACCAGACACACTGATTTGAACTGTACTAAAATTTAAAAAAGGCCACGGCGTCTTGAAGGGACGGGCTGCTGTGGGTGTCGGGCACCAGGTGACATCTGTCCGCACGGAGGGGCCAGCAAGGGAAGCGGCGTTTCAGTTTTCTCTGATCAGAAAGGGGCGGCTGCATAGGGGACATGTTTGGGGACAGGCTCAGGGCCACTCAGTGGATGGGGCAGCCTGGGGGTTCACCTCCGAACTTGTGGGTCTTGGTCCCGCCGGCTGCCGTGGAACAAGGACTACTTCCCTGAGAGCAGGGCTTTGCCCTGTGACGTCAGTGCCGTCCCCTTTCTGCTGGAGGAGAGTGAGGCCCAGGCGTCACGGTGCCTGCCCAGGGCTGTCCCTGGACGGTCTGATGTCCTGGCCGTGGGCCTGCCCTCCTTCTCACCGTGGCTTGCAGCTCGCCTCCCCGCGTTTCCCCTCAAACTGTGGATGTACCTTGCAGGAAGCTGGCCCATTCAGGGTGGTCCCATGTCAGCCTTGGGCGGGACGGGTCACGAGGACTGCAGAACTGCCATCCCTCCTTCACACACAGATGCCACATCCTGTCCCGACACATTCCCAGGAATGGGCTTGAGGGTGGGTGCTTCTGGGTTCCGTCGTGCCCCACATTCTCTTCCACATGGCGACGGCAGACCCTGGGAGCTGGCCCTGGTGGGGTTGGCTGTGGGCACACTGCCCAGGCAGAGCCCAGCTTTGTCACCTGGGAAGTGGGTATACAGTCCTGGGCAGCCTCATTGCACGGCCAGAAGGGGGACAGTGGGCTTTTTGGAGACAGGAGCTGGCCCTGGTAAGAGTCTGCTCTCGTGATCCCATGCGCCCCCAGCTCCACTTGCTGCCTTGGGGGTGCCCGCCGCCCTCCCCGGCCTTGGCCTCACTGGGTAGTTCACCCCCATCTTCCTCTCTGAGCTGCGGCCGGTCAGTAGGGGGCAGTGGAGGTCTCAAGTCCTTGGAGAGGACTGGATGGAGTGGAGTTCTTACAGATCTGTCCCTGGAAAGTCTCTCCTCTCACACCCCCAGCGGCTTCCCTCCCTGCTGACATTTTTCCTGGGGTTGTCATTCCGGGCTGGGTGGGGGGCCAGGCCGGGGGTGGAGGACCCCCACCAGGCTGTGGAGGCAGCAGAGCTGTGTTGACACAAACTCTGGTTGAACCCACATCCTCCCTGCAGCCCAGCGGGAAGTGACCCCATGGTGGGGCCCTGGAGCGCCCACCACAGGTCCTGTTGGTGGGTCCCAGACCCGGTTCTGCACATGGAGGAGAAGGGCCCTGGCCTCTGGAACCGCCTGGGGAGGACCCAGCCCGGTGCTTGGCTGACAGTTCCTTGGAACGTTCCATCTGCCTGGCCAGGCGAGACCAGTGGGCGGATGTTAAGATGCTGAGAAGCTAAGAAGCTTCTGTCTTCCTGATTGAAAAACAACCTTTATTTTTCGTGATTTTAAAAACACGCCTGCTCGCGACAAAAAATTTTTATTTAGAAGAATTTAAAGAAAATGATCAATAATAATTGCATCCTACAGAGATAAGCACTGTTTACATTTTGGTGTTTTCTTCCTGTTTTTCCTACACATGTACTTAATATGAATGATTTTTTTTAAACCAAAACAGGGTCAGATCCTCTCCCTGCCGCGTACAGGAGTGCCCCTCTCCCGGGGCGTTTGTTTCCCTCGCCCTGCCTGAGTCTGGCCTGATGGAAGGATCGGGCAGTTGCCGTAGGAGGTACCGGAGGGTGAGGGCGGAAGCAGGCTGGGGGCAGTGGGCCGGCGGTGGGCCCCTGGGTGCCTTCTCCCTGTAGTCACGGGTTCTCTGTGGGGCCACGTGAGCGAGTGTGGCCACAGTGCCCGGGCTCCAGCCCTGGGCCGTGACCCTTCCTGGCAGCCTGACCTCCGCCAAGTGCCTTGTTCCCCTCTGTGAAACGGGCCAGTGGAAACGCCCGCCCAAGGGACCCAGCGAGAAACAAACGTGTTCGCACCCGGAGAGGGCTCAGAGCAGGGGTCACCGCCACCATCGTCACGGCCGGCGGTGCTCACTGTCTTCCGTCCTCGTCCCTGTGGCCCTCCTGCAGTGGCAGGCTCTTGTTCGTTTGGTCATCCATTCATTCACCCATTGAGGCCTCCTCTCTGCCAGGCCTGGAGCTGAGAACTAGGAGTAGAGAGAGGACGACGCCCTGTTCCCTGACCCCGGGTTTCCAATTAGAACGTAAGGTTCTTGGAGACTGGACCATTGGGCTGTCCCACTGCCTCCTCCTCATGGGGAAACACAGGAAGGCTAGCGGGGAAGCGGGGTGGCCCTGGAGGGGGCCAGCTCCTACCCCTTCTCGCTGTGTGACCTGGGACAAGTTGGTTCCCTCTCTGTGCCCGTTTCCTAACCGGTTCAAGGAGAACAGTGATAGGAAGGCTCGAATGGGGCTGCTGTGAAGACCTGAGGGGGACATGTGTGCAGCTCTGGGAATGGAGCCTGCACTTAGTCAGCACTTTCTCAGCGTTAGCTTTGGTGTGTTTGCTGCGCTGAGAATATTCTCGGGTCCCGGGACGCTGAAGACCTAGATGGACGCTTTTCCTGGAAGCCGTCAAGAGGGGACCACAGCGGCTGCAGGAACAGTTACTGACTCGTGAACTGCTGCCCAGAGGACAGTCGCTGTTCTCGAGGGCGGGGCAGGCTCCCCTGGAGTCCCCTCTCCGGAAGCTTCTCAGCAGGCGGCGGTGGGCCGTGGGGTGTGTCTGGACGGCCCCTGGCCGGAGTCTGGTCCTTCAGTCTGGATGGTCTCGCGCCCTGACGGCCCGGCCGTGCTCCCGCCGCGGCTCCAGCTTGACGGCCTGCGCCCCACGAGGACTGGCTGTGGCGCGAAATGTGAAGTCCGGAGCCCGGCAGCCCCCGGATGCCGTGGAGGACCCTCCGTTCACCATCCTCGGGTGTGGCTCTGTTCTCGGCTGGTCCCCACGGCCACAGCTGCTGCACTCGGAGGAGGGAGACCCTCTTCCTGTGAGCCTCGTCCCAGGGCCGAGCCGGGAAACCTTTCCGAGAAGCCCCTCGGCGCCCTGCCTTGCGTGGGTCACCCGGCAGCTGTGCTGCCCGGCCCCTGGCCTCGGCCGAGCCCCAGCCTGGTGGCTCTTGCCCCGAAGCACGAGGCGGCCCGGGCAGAGCCGGGAGGAGGGCGAACGCCTGAACCCAACTGGGGTCGGCTGCAAGAGGTGGGGCCGGGTGAGAGAAGCCACCGCAGTGTCTGCTACGGAGACCCTCCGTCAGGAGAGGGAGTAGGGACAAGGCCCCGGGCACTCAGGCTGGTGTCCGAATAGAGGCGGGGCCAGTGCTTCCCCACAAGACGTGCTGGGCAGCCACGGCCAGTACGTGGGACAGGACCCGGTCTGCGAGCCCAGGCTGACGTCGCTGTGGGGCTGGCCTGTCTACGCCGGAAACAGCAGCTGTGTCCCCTGGCAGGGACTGTCCCACTGGAGGCACCGTCCACACAGCAAGCACTGTCCCACGGGAGGCACTGTCCCACGGCAGGCAGTGTCCCACAGGAGGCGCTATCCCACGGGAGGCGCTGTCCCACAGCAGGCACTGTCCCACGGGAGGCACTGTCCCACAGGAGGCGCTGTCGCACGGGAGGTACCGTCCCACGGCAGGCACTGTCCCCATGGCAGGCGCTGGCTGGATTGGCTTTCCAGGGCCGGGACAGGGTTGGGCTGGAGTGGAGCCCGACCTCTGAGCTGTCCCCGGGACAGGCTGCAGATAACGAAACACGGGGATACATCTGCAGAGGAAGAGGGAGGGGGGAGGCTGGGCTGCTGCTCTGCACCCCCTTCCCTGCAGCTTGGCTGGGAGTGCACCCCGCCCTCCCCCGGCCCTTCATCCCTCCATCCCCTCATGTTCGTGTGGTTTCCTTTCCTGCCCACTCCCTCCGGCTCTCGCGCGTCGCCGTATGGTACTAATTAAGTCCTTCCGCCGTTGCTCGGTGGATGCCGAGAGGGGAGCGTGTGGGGCCTCCCTAACCGGGGGCAGTCCCCAGCACAGAGCCCTCGTCTTCGGGCCTTCAAAGCCAGACATTTTGTGTGCGTGTGGGTTCTGGTGCAGTGGAGACGCGACGCTGCAGCCGCTCAGGGTGTCTGTCTCTCACTTCCCCGCCTGTGCAGGGTCCCCGGCCTGGTGTTGGCGGCTGTGCTCCCTGCTGCCTGCTGCGAGAGGCAGGCCCTTCCCTGCCGCGGGGCTGCTCCTCTCTGGCCTGCGTTCTGTGGAAGGCTCCCTAGGACAGGACGCAGGGAGGTGGTGAGACCGGCTCAGGCCCTGGGCTCCCGGCCCCGTGGACTGTGTGGCGGGGACCCCGCACTTCACCTCCCTGGGCCACTTTTACCCTGTCCCCTGGCAGGGCTGCTGGGTGCATCGCTGGAGGGAGGGGGCAGGAGAGGGAAAGGAGCATGAAACGTGAAGGAAGAGGTGTGGCGGGCAGGGGTGGCAGGGCGGGGGACCCTCCATGGGCTCCACAGCCCCAGGCAGTCCGCAGGTACCCCGGCAGCACCTGGAACGTGACCCCCTCGTCCATCAAGCCTGAAGTCCAAGGCATCCCTGCCCCCACCCCACCTGGACTTGGGGTTGGTTTGCACACGAGGCAAAGACTGTTTGGAGGAGGAAACGAAAAGTGTGGGTGTGATGACGACGTGGAGGGATGGTTCCCCGTCTCTGTGAGGACCCAGGGCGGTGGCCTCGCTGATTCAGGAGGGTGGGTGGTTGCTGGGAACCAAGGCTGGGCTTCAGCTGTGCCCGCCCACCGCAGGGGAGAGAGGAAAGGAGGGCAGCCTCCTCTGTTGGCTGGGCCTCAGGCTGCCACGGTTGGACGGGGGCCTCCTGATGACCAGGACAGCTGTATTGGTGTCTGTTCATGGTAACTAGGGCTCCCTGTGGACCCTGCACAGTCTTACGGCTCTTTACCTGGAGCAAGTGCCTTCTTTAATCCTCCGAACAACCCTGTGAAGTCAATTCTGTTATTAGTCTCATTTCACAGATGGGGAACCCAGGCACAGAGATGTTAAGTAACCTGCCCAAAGCCACACAGCCAGTGGGTGTGGCAGAGGGAGGGTTTGAATTTAGGAAGCCTGACTCCAGAGTCCCTGTTCCTAAACCTCCTCGGACCTCTGATTTAGCACCCTCTTGTCTCTGAGGCCCAGAGAGGGGCTGTTATTTGGCCAGTCACACAGCAGGTTAGTGGCAGAGCTGGAGTCATGTCTCCCAGACCCTAGTTCAGTAGCCTTTTGAGGAGTGGGTGCCTCTCAGGGTGGCACGGCTCCTTGGCAGCCTCTGGCCCACCTTCAAACAGAAAGTGGAGCAGTGTGACGGGCCCTAGTGCCTGAGAGCTGCCTGCCCTGCACCTGTCCGGAGGCACAATGGCCCATCCTTGAGGTGGGGCTGGAGGTGACAGTGGTCGCTGGTCCGCTCAGCCCAGTGTCCCCTGTGTCATTCCAGGAAGATGGTAACACGGGTTGGGGCAGCTGGGGGAGATGGACCCCCTTTGGGCTCGTGACAGTGTTATTCTAATTGGCACATAGCAGTTTCTTGGGTACCTTTGCATCTCAGCTCTCCCCCTGACCTGGCCGCCTGGCGTTGGTCTGAGGAGGTGGGCAGCGAGTGGCCTTCCCCACAGGTGTGCTGTGTGTGTTACAATGAGCAGCACACAGTGGGTATTTGAGCGCGTTTGCATCTGAGCCCCACGTTGGTGTCGGCGGTCAGGCGTGGACCTCTTGGGGACATCCGTTCTTCCACCTGCAGATTCGTACATGAGGGCTGGAGCTTGGAGACGTTGCTGCGGAAAAGCGTTTTACCACCCAAGAGCGTGCCTCTCAGCCTTCACTGCATGTGTTCATGCGTGAGTGCCCGGCCAGCCGCCTCTGCTGTCCACACTTGGTGGCCGTGAAGTCCACCTGGCCCGGCTGCCCTTCCCACCCCGCGGGGGCGCCTGCAGGAAGTTGCTGGCAGATCCCTTTCCGTGGCTCCTTCCCCAGCTTTCCCAGGGGAAGAGCAGGAACTGGAGGCCTCCTCTTCAGAGGACGGGGTGGGTGGGGATGCAGCCAGAGCTCGTTCCTCTGCACAGGCACCTCGGAACCACCCTGCATGTTCGATTCCACCGACTTCTGCAGGCCAGCTGTTCAGAGCGAACCCAGAAAGTGGGGGAGGGTTTCCAATAAGCAGAGGGTGGAGTGGGTGTGGGATTCAGTGCTGGAATTTGGCAAGGCAAGAGGCCTCACTTTCTTTCCCTGAGATGGGATGGGGGCGGGGTCTCCCTAGATTTGGTCGGAGGCCCTGGGCTGGAGCCATGGGCGGGGGTGTGAGGCCAGAGCCCCTTCCCATCCCCCACAGCGCAGCTCCGGGAGGGGTCCCTCCTTCCCTTTGCCTGCCCCTCGCCCTTCCCCTGAGAACTGCAGGCAGGCTGGAATCACGTGCTGGCTTTCCTCCCTCCCCTCAAGCCCCTGCTGGAGAGAATGGCCTGCCCCTTTGGCCCCTGCCACCTACGGCCTCCTGCTTTGCTGCACTGGCCTCTGGCGATGGAGGCTGGGGCGGGCGTGGGCAAAGCCACTTACCGGCAGCCTGCCCAGTTGTGGGAGCGATTGAAAGCCGCCGATGCCCCTGCAGGGTGGCTTTGGGAGGACATCAGGGAGAAGGCCAGGGTGCCACCACGTGGGACAGAGCATAAAGAATGGGGTGCCACTGGGTTCCGGAAGCTTTGCCTGGGCTCATGAGCTCGCCTGCCCGTTCTCTGCGGGTGTAGGACGCCGTGAGCCCTGGTACAAGTCACAGAAGCCCCTGGCCCTGCTCCTTCAGTTTATGGAGGAGGACATGAGAGGCCCAGAGAGGCAGAGTGACTTCTCCAAGGCCACACAGCCCAGCCAGACCCGGGGCACGCCTTCTTCCTCTGCCTCCCTGTGTGGCAGCTACTGGAATACTGTGATTTGGGGCAACTTGGCCTCTCTGGGTTCTGGTTGTTCAGCACCAGCAGGGCTGTGGTTGACAAGCAAGCAGCCTACGAGAGGAGCGAGGCCTGTGGTTTGGCCTGAGTCCGGGACCAGTGGCCCAGTTTCCGGGAGCAGAGCACCGACCTCTATCCCACGTTCCCCCCCCACGCCCCTGGGACCTGTCTTTGGGAAAGCTGAATGACGTGGGCTCAGCGATTGTAGATTCATCTTGCTGGACACGTGGCTGCCTTAATGTGACCGATTCTGTCCATGGAGGAAGGGGGACTCTGCTCGAGGAGGTCACTCATGATGTGGGAGGAGCTTGGCATCCAGGGACCAGGTGAGGGGTGGGTTGTTGACTGCCCCGGCTTCCTATGGTTCTGGAGAAGGGGAAGCCACACACAGGCCATCTGCCACCATTGCATGTGGCCGTGGCCTGCCCAGTCACCGTTCTCGGGCGGCCAGTGGCACGCCAGGAGGGTCCAGTGAATCCCACTATTGTCCCGGGAGAATCATCTATCAAGAGCTGAGGACGGAATTTCTGGGGAGGACCTTCTGTTGTCCCCCAGCCCCCTTCAGCTGCATTGTCCAATTTTACAGATGCGGATAACTGGGTTCCTCAGTTACTAAGTGGCGGAGCCAGGATTTGAACCCAGGCAGGCAGCCTCCTGGGCCTGCGGTCCTCCCCTTCATCTCCCTTCAGGAGATGGCTGGGAACCAAGGCCGTGGCAGAGAACTGGCTGTGGCACGAAATGAGAAGTCCGGAGCCCGGCAGGGGCTGTGTCAGCAGAATACTGGGTTAGTGGGGTCAGCAGAATAGTGACTCCCAAAGATGTCCACACCCTAATCCCCAGGATGTGTGAATATGTTCTGTTATGTGGCAAAGGGGAACAAGGTTGCAAATGGAACTGAGGTCGCTGACCAGCTGGCCTTAAAATAGGGAGATTATCCTGGATATCCACACAGGCCCAGTGTAATCACAAGAATCCTTAAAATCAAACGAGGGGGCAGGAGAGTCAGCATCAGAGGGATGAGATGTGGGAAAGACCTGACTTGCCATTGTCGGCTTTGAAGATGCAGGAGGGGCCAGGGGCCAAGGAGGGCAGAGCTTTCCAGCTTTCTAGAAGCTGGAAAAGGCAAGGAAATGCTTCTCCCCTGGAGCTTCCAGAAAGGAGCACAGGCCTGCTGACTCCTTAATTTTAGCTCTGTGATTCCGTGTTGGACTTCTGACCTCCAGAGCTGGAAGATGACAAATGTGTGTTGTGCTAAGTCACTAAGTTTGTGGTAATTTGTTACAGCAGCAACAGGAAGCTAACACGGTTAGGAAGTGCTGATCCTCTTCTGGAAGAATTCGGGAGGAATTCCCTGTGTCCTGAGCCCTGGAAGATTCGGGCTCCCGTAGACTCGCCCAGCTCCACAGTCCCTAGGAAGGCTCCCCCAGGCAGGGCAGGAAAGAAACCAGTCTCAAAACCATTTCCCCTTTTAACAAATGACAGCCAGGGTGTGGGCTGGTGCACCCGCCTCTTTTTTGTGGCTTTTTTTCTTTCAGACTTAGAATTCTGTAGCTGAGTTTCTAGGGTTCATTGGCTTGATTTGCAAGTGAGGAAATGGAGGCCTGGGGAAGTTAAGTGACCAGCCCAGGGGCGTGCAGGGAGTTCAAGCCAGACTTCCAGCTGCTCCTCCCTGGTGGTGGAGGAAGGTTAGTGGACTGCGAGGGGCACACCGGGTCAGCCGCGGGAAGCTGGAAGAGCAGCTGCTGCAACAGATGCTGGAGCCTCCAGTCCCTTCTCCACAGCTCCCAGGTGACCAAGGCTGCACAGGCCACTGGCCTCTGCCTTGCAGCCCTGGAGCCCCAGGGACCAGAGGACGCCCTGGCTTGAGGGCTGGGGCCTGAGATAAGAGGTGGGGAAGTGCCAGGTGCCCTGCGTGGGCGCGCCTTCCTGCAGACTGCTGCCCTCCCGCCTCCTGCAGATGTCTCCAGGCTGCCCAGGGCTCCTGGAGACCTGGGTGGGTGGGTTTGCACCCCCACCTTTCCCCACTGGCTTCTGCGCCCTGTGGCCAGCAGCTTGCAGGAGTTAGGCTCTTGCTTGTGGCCATGAAACAGCCCTTCTCTGGGCTGAGTGGGGGCTGCCTCCTAACAGCTCTGACCATCCTCTCCTGGGGTCCGGAAGAACAGCCTGGAATGATACCTGATGACAGTTCAGACCCGCAGCCCCATCATGCCCTCTGCCCCTCACACCCTCCTCTCCTGACATCCTGAACTGCTTCCCCAAGGCTTCCTGCAGGTCCGTCTGCCTGGAATGCCTGCTTTCCCACGGGGTGGGGCCCCGTTCAGGACTCATTAAAAACGCTCTCCACGGGCCAGCCCGGTGGCATAGCGGCTAAGTTCACGCGCTCCGCTTTGGCGGCCCAGGGTTTGTAGGTTCGGATCCCAGGCATGGACTGACGCACTGCTTATCAAGCCATGCTGTGGTGGCGTCCCATGTAAAGTAGAGGAAGATGGGCACGGCTGTTAGCTCAGGGACAATCTTCCTCAACAAAAAATGAATGGCCTCCATGGACTGTTCTCAGGGGCTGCAGGCCCTTGCTAAGTGTTGCCAAATCTCCCCAGTCTGGTCGGTGTGGGCTCACCTGCCACCGCATTTTAACTGTCTCTCCCCTAAGACCTGAGAGTCTGTGAGGCTCGCCCCTGGGTCCCCCATACCTGCCGCAGTGCCTGCACTCAGGGAACACAGCACATGTGCACGGAATGAAGGCATGAAGACGACGTGCAAGATCATCCAGTTCCATTTCCAACTCATAGATCATGATAAAATATTCGTGGCATTTTACATTTTTAATAAACTTGAAAAGCTTTTTATTTTGAAATAATCTTAGACTCACAAGAAATTGCAAAAGTAATAGTCGAGAGTTCCTGTGTCCTTTTTACCCAGCTTCTTCCTCCAGTGACATGTTACAGAACCTTCATACGTTATCAAAACCAGGAAATTGACAGTGGTGTGATAATACTAACTTAGCTACAGATCTTATTCAGTTCTCACAGTTTTGCAGGCGCTCACTCTTTGTGGTGTAGGTTCTATGAAATTTTATCACGTACATAGGTTCATGTAATCACTGCCACAATCGGGATACAGAAATGTCCCATCACCACAGAGAGTTTTGCCTGGTTTTGAACTTTATCTGAATGGTACCATACAGTATAGTTTTGTTTTTGACTTTTAAAAGAGAAATTCCCCAGATCTTTTGGGTCCAGCCTTAGGGTTTTAGAGCACAGATGCGTGAAACTCCTCGGTCATCAGAACTCTTTGTGTCAATCAACAGTTCCTGCTTATTCCTTTCTTCACGTCCACTCGGAGCATCCACGCGTCTGGAAGCTGGCAGACGCTCCCTTCCTCCTCCGGCCGTCCTTCCGCCCACGCCCGAGCCAGTACCGGGAAGAGGCAGGAAGGCAACACCACAGAGCATCTGCCTGGTGCCAGGCAGAGCGCCAGTCTATACACATGTCGTCCCTTTCCTTTTCATTCTCCTCGAATTCCCGTGAGGGAAGAATCCCTTTCCTCGTTGGCAGATGACACAACTGCCTCCAGGAGGTTTAGAAGTTTGCCCCAGGTCACCCCGCTGATGAGGGGTGGAGGTGGGTTTGAACTCTCCTCCTCCTCAAAGCCTGCGTTTCCATGAAGTGGAAAGTTGGGTGGCGTGGCTGAGACCCGAGGCCCTGGAGCGTTCAGGAAGGGGTCGCTGGCCCTGGGCAGGGAGGGTCTGGCACAGGGGATGCCCACGTTGGTGGAGTGAGCTGGGAAGGGTCAGTGTCCCCTCTCTGAATAAACAGCCGGAGGTGATGTTCCAGTTGCTTCACCACCTCGAATTTCCTGAGCTGCCCGCTCTGGGAGGAGAGAAAGTTGAAGAGGAAAGAGCATGGCTGGGCTGATTTGGGCCCAATTCAAACAAGCTTCTTAGTTTCCCACGAGGGGCGGCGTTACCTGCCCCAGTGTCTTTGCTGAAGGGGTGGGAGGTTTCAGGCGCGCCCCACTAAACGCGGCCCGGGGCTGACGGAAACCCCACATCGGATATCCTGACCAGCCGCAGAAGCCGGCAGGCCTCGGGCCTGAGACGAGGCCTCTGCCCCGGAGGAAAACACAAGGCTTCCTCTGGCCAGGCGTCTGCTGCCGGGTCACGAAAATGGGCCTGGGGGCGCTGCCTCCCTTTGGTCAGGGCTTCGTGTGGTTTTCCAAGTGCTTCACGCTGTTTGCTCAGTTCGTCCTGGCCAGAGCCCGGGAGGAAGGGCAGGAAGTTCGAGCAGCCGAGTACAGGTGGGGTCCTTGCCCTCGGTTTACAGGTGGGTAAACTGAGACTCGGGAGGTGATGACTGCCTCCGGGTCACCTGGCCAGTTAGCCACAGAAAGCTTACGGCTTGGTCCCCGCTGCCCCTGAAGACTTCTTTTGTTTTTAAAAAGCATGCACCGTCTCCGACAGGGAGACGGGGGGCCTCTGTCCAGTCTGGGAAGCGAATGTTCGCCAGTCGTTTCCTTCCTCCCCCAGGCGTGACCCGCATCGGCGTTCACATTTCCTGCCCCCATGTTCACCACGTGGCTGTGCTCGCAGTGACGGTCGTGGGGGTCTTGTGTTGTGTGTGTGCATCCCTGTGCGGCTCCCTTTGGGTGTTAGGATGCAGGTCCTCTGCACCCCGCCTGCAGTCCTGGTCCGGGCTTGTTCATTGCCTAGTGGTGTCCAGCGGGCGGGCAGACCCTGGCTTTGTCTTCTCTCCTTGGTGGATGTTTGGGTTGTTTTCAGTGTATTGCCTTTATAAACAATGCTGATGACCATTCATGTCTCCCCTGGTAACTTAGGAATCTGGACTCTGAAATATTGTTCCAAGACCTGTGGCTGCCCCCGGGTAAACCCTCCCGCCTGTGGGCTTATACTCTCCACTCCCACCCTAACCCTGTCTAGAGGGCTGGGTTGATCTGATGTCTGGCTTAGAGCAAGAGCAGAGAGCTGATGGGCCGCCAAGTCTAAACCAGTGTTTCCCAAACTGTGTTCTCTGTGGGACCATTAATAGGCATTATAGAGGCAATGGGGTTCCGTGGTCCAAACTCATTGCAGAATTTAATACATTTTGTATACTGATATATCAAAAGGGACTGTAGAGGGTAGCAATTGCCAAATTTATTTGACTGCGGAAACCTTTTGGGAAGGGAGCATCTTGAGAAATGGGTGTAAAGTGCTGGCCATGGGTGAGGAAGGTGCAGCTCTGCAATGAAGAGGGTTATTTCTTTGTAGATGTCAGGGAGGAAAAACTTTTCTTATACCTTCTTACGTTATCTTCTTGGGGGACTGCAAATTAAACTGACAAGCGCCTCATTAACAAGAGAAAAGACAGATTTAACCCCATATATATGGGAGTTCACAGAAAACTGACTCGTGTGGTTAGAATTTGGGGCTTATATGCCACCTTCGCAGGGGAAGGGGAGGGGGAGAAGAGCACTTACTGGGAAACAAATGACTTTTTGGAGAGAGAAGTGGGCCCTTAGGAGAAGAGATGGGAGATATGACAGTGTCTGTCTAGGTGTGGGGGGGAGACCCCTCATCTCCCGTGGTGAGAGTCAGTCTCCCTGGTGGCTCAGAGGAGGGATTGATGACAACTGAGTTCTTTGGGGAGGCGCTGCTTTTAGGCGGAAAAGAGATTTCAGGAACTCAAATGCCCTCTGCTCAAAATAATTTTTGTGCCACACTGGTGTATTCTGGACCCCTTTCTAGGTGTCCTTCTGTTCTCGTCCAGGTCCCAGCCGGGCAGTGGGCAGTGTGGAGACCCTTAATAAAAAGCCCAGGCCTTGCCCATTGAATTGCCAGGGCCCCTCGCTGCCGCTCAGGCAGCAGGAATGGCACGCACCTTCTGCGCTTAACCCCAGTCCTGTGTTCGAGCTAAGGACTGACTTTATGCTGGCTTCATTTTGGTCTTAAGGCAGGATGAAACCTCGGAGGACAGAAGCTTTTTTTGGACAGTGAAGGAACTATTGACCTGCCCATCCCCACCCATTCACCCCGTGTGTCTCTTGGGCCCGTTCAGCTCTAAGATGTTATCCAGATCTCGCCAGATCTCAGGGGTGTGTATGTGTCCCTCAGTCCTAACCAGTGGCTGCACATGTGAGTCCCCTGGGAAATTTTTAAAAATACCAAGATGAGGTAAATCAGACTTGGTGGGTGGGGCCCCAGCATCTGTATTTCTGAGGAGCTCCTCTTAGAATGGTGATGTGCCGCCAGTATTGAGAACCTATTTCCAGAAGCCAAACAAATATCCTGCCCTTTCTGTTTACCCCGCCCCAGTCCCAGAGCCTCCGTCCCCTCTAGATACCAAACCCTCTATTGCTGGACTCAAATCCTACCACCTTAGCTGCTGAGCTTCTGTTTTGGTCCTCGTTTCGATGAAGGACAAGGAGTTTTGGAGCATCACACCTAACGCCAGCCTGGAGCGCCCCCACCTGGCGGTCCTCCCTCCTGACACCTGAGAGAGCTCACAGGGCCAGACACCCCCGTGCAATAGACACTCTGGGCTTGTATTTGTCGTTGAAATCGATGCAGAGTCTGATTGTCGTTGCTTGGGTGTTTAGGATTCTGGTTTTGTGTCAGCCGAGAGTTTGTGGCCCTGGGGCACACTGGAAGCTGAGAGAGGGTGGGGTGGGTGGGGCTGGAAGTGTGCCCTGGGCTACTGTGACCTGCAAAGTGGCCATTCCACCTGAAAAACAAAGTCGGCTGCAGATGAGTAAATGCCACAATTTTCTAAAGCTAAGATATCATCAAATGATTTCTCAGACACGTTGTTGACAGAATGATAACTTTTCAAGAGGAAAAAGAAATGTATATTAAGGTGCCTGCGAGGAGAAGATGCAACCTGACAGTGGGGGTGGAAGGAGCACTTCTTAGAAAGGAGGAAATGGGGCCTCCCTGCCTCCAAGGAGGCCGGCTACCTAGGAGACCAGGAGGGAGGAGGGCATGTGCTCCAGGTCAGGGTGTGACTCCGAAACACTAGGGGGGTGTGCTCACAGCTGAGGGAGGACCTCTGGAGGGCTTTCTGGAGGCGTGACTTTTAACAGAGGGGATTTTAGGTGGGGTTTGGAAGACCATGGGGCCTGACGAAGGGCACAGAGTCCTTAGAAAACAGCATGCTGTAGAGATGTGGGTGAGCTGGGAAGGTGGTCAGGACCAGAGGCGTCAGTCTGGGGGTGATGGCTGAATCTGGGGACAGAGGTGAGGCCATCCACCCTTCTCCTTCAGCAGACTGAGATGAGAGGAGCGGAGACCCCTGTGTGCTGTCTAAACCCCTGCTTTGGGGGATGTGGAGAGGGAAGCAGCCAGGAGAAGCACCTTTCCAGAAGGAGGGGTGGTTAATGCATGTCGCAGGCCCCGAGGTCAGAGGGGTGGGACTGGACGTTGGCGAGGGGGATTTTTTCAAGAGGTCGGTTTTAATAGTGAGACCGGCAGAAGAAGCCAGGCAGCAAAGGTTAAGAAGTGAGTGGGTGGTGGGAGGATCGAAACTGCGGTGTAGACCAGCTGTTAAGAGGTTGGGTTGTTCAGAGAGAGAGAAAGTCAACAGTGGGAGGAGGTAGCTGGGCCAGAGGAAGGGGGGTTTGCTTGTTTTTGAGATTAAGGGCAGCTGGAACGTTCTCCTAGGTCAAGTTGAAACGGAATGGCAAGAAAGAGAAAGATGTCAACCGAAAGTGACAAAACAACCAGCCCTCTGCAAGCGTTGCCGTGTGGCAGAGAGAAACTTCACAGGCCCCTCCTACACTCCTGGGCCCTCACCCTGGGGCTGGTGGGGGTGCCCCGGGGACAGCAGGTCGGGCTCCTTTCTGAGGTTGGCCTGCTGTAGGCACGCGGGCTCCCCCTCCCCCTCACTGCCCACATCACCAGCAGACAGACTCTCGCTTCTAACCCACCCAGACCTTCCCCTGTCCCCCAATGCGGGGAGCCCAGGGACTGCCCACAGAGGAGAGGGAAGGATATTTTTCTTGGCGTTTGACGGGAAGCATCTGCTGCATCTCAGGGTGGGGGTTTGTCTGGGGTGGGTTGGAAAAGAGTTGGCAGGAGGGCTGAGCTTTGTATTCATGACCAAGCAGGCTTCGGGGCTGGCAGGAGAGATGCAGGAGCTGGGAACGGGGGCGGGGCGAGTGTGCGTGAGAGGGAGGGAGGATGCGGTGTAACCACTTCCCTTCTGCTGCACCACGTGGGTGTCCCTGCGCTGTGGGGCGGGTGACACCATCAGACTGTGCTGTGCTCTTCTCCCAGTCGGCCCCGGTTGGAGGAGGAGCCCTGACTGTCCCCCAGGGGCTTCCAGAGTAGGACCTGCTGTGGGACAGCTGACCAGTGCTGCCACCCCCCGGTGACTGTTCTCTTGGGGGTTCCCAAGGAAGGATGGTGGGCGCTGCTCTTGGGCAGGTGGAAATGGCCTACGATAGCCTTGTCGGGGACACCATGGCCCCCTGCTCCACTGCACCTCGGCCTGCTGGCCAGTGACAGGGGCTTCCTCTGCTTTGTGGGCGCGGGTCGAGCTCCGAGTATCCCAGGAGCGACAGCCTTGGAAAATCAATTTAGACCCTCATCGGGGCTGGGAGGGATGCTGTTCCTGACCCCGGGCTGCACGGCCTGGAGCGAGCTTCCTTCCAGCTCCCAGCGTTCCTTTCTTCATCCATGCAGCAAAGCTCCTAACTCACCCTGCTCGAGGTTGGGACTGTGGGGCCGTATGAGTTTCCTGTTGCTGCAGTAAGGGATTACCGCAACCTCAGTGGCTTAAAACAACGGAAATTGATTCTCCTACATTTCTGGAGGTCAGAAGTCTGAGCCCAGGGTCACTGCGCTAAGGCAAGTTGTCGGCAGCTGGTCCCGCCTGGAGGCGCCAGGGCAGAATTCGTCCTGCTTCCTCCAGCTTCTGGTGGCTGCTTGCGGTCCCTGGCTGTGGGCACTTCACTCCAATCTCTGCCTCCATCATCACACGGCATCTTCTCTATATTCTTCAAATTTCCCTCTGCGTCCTCTCATAAGGACATTTGTCATGACATCTGGGGCCCACCCGGATAATCCAGGATAATCTCTGCCTCTCACCATCCTTACCGCAGGGTCCCTCCCACCACGTAGGGTAACATCCACAGGTTCCGGGAAGGGGGGGCATTATTCAGTTTCCCCCAGGGCTCATCATTTGTCATAGGGCCCTTCTGGTTTTGAGGTACAATAAAACAAACTGGCTCAAGGAAAAAACTAAATATTTTTAATGGTATAGTATACACAGAACAGAACATAAAATTTTACCATTAGTAGCATTTAGCACATTCCCATTGTTGTGCAACTGTCACTACCACCTAGTTCTTCAGAAGGAAACCCCACATCCATTAAGCAGTCACTCCCCATCCCCCTCCCCACCCTCCACCTTGGCAACCACCAGCCGGTTTCTGTCTACAGATTCTTTTGTAATTAGTGCCGATTCTGTGTGACTTTGAAGTAAATAAACAAAAGCCAGATGAGTGAGTTGTTGGAAGGGCGTGCATGCGGCTAAACCAGAGCGTGGAATGCCTGGGCTCAGGAAGGGCAGGAGGGAGCAGCTTGGGTCTGGGCCATCCTCTCCTCTTCCTTTCTCCTTTCTTGGGGTCTCCGCCTGTGTTTCCCACTGGTCTCTCCTTTCTCTCTTTGCAAATGGCCCCAAATAGCTTTCCAACCCCCAAGCCTGCATGATCTCCAAGCTTCTGGGCCTTCCACCAAAAGGGCTCCTGGCTCCATGCTGCCTGGAAATTCCAATTGCCCAGCTCATCACTTTTTTGAGCCAGGCCTTACAGGTCAGGTTGCTGGTCAGCCTGGGCTGGCCGCCTTTGAATCGGGTTCATCCCGCCCGAGCACCTGTGAACAGGTAGGAGAGGGAACCAGAAAGGGATGGGTTGGCAGGTGAAGTAACTGACATCTTTGGGATGGTCTGATGCTTAGCTTGCGTCTAGCAAATTAATTCTTTTTTCTCCTCCCCAAAGCCCCAGTACATAGCCGTATAGTCTAGTTGTAAGTCCTTCTAGTTCTTCTATGTGAGCCACCGCCAGCCCGTGGCTACTGACAGAAGAGTGGCTTGGTTCCGCGCCTGGG
Source organism: Tapirus indicus (assembly GCA_031878705.1). Classification (NCBI taxonomy): domain Eukaryota; kingdom Metazoa; phylum Chordata; class Mammalia; order Perissodactyla; family Tapiridae; genus Tapirus; species Tapirus indicus. The sequence goes on from CM062932.1 coordinate 55,949,388, forward strand.
AACCGAACCTGGGCTGCCGAAGCGAGCGTGCCACACTTTAACCACTAGGCCATCAGGGTTGGCTCTAGCAAATTAATTTTTTAGGGGAAGTTCTGCTCTTTCTGATAGTGGACTCTGAGAGAAATGTCCCCAGTGTGTCCCCAGAAAGGGGACACTGTGATGTAGGGATCAGTCAGATGCTACCATGTGTTCCACTGAGCGGTGTCCTACGTGTGGCTGCATACCTGGTGCGAAAAATGACGTGTGGGGTGAAATAATATGGTCCAAATAAATGGCCCTCCAAGGATCTGGTGTAATCCCAGGATGAAATTGAGAATATCGAGAGCTACATTGTCCAGTATAATAGCCACTGGCCACATGTGGCTATTGACCACTGGAAATGTGGCCAGTCTTCCAGATTGAGAGGTCCTGTGAGTGTAAATACACACTGGACTTCAAAGATTTAGTACAGAAAGAAAAAAGAATGTAAAACATCTCAATTTTATATTGGTTACATGTTGAGTTGATAACGTTTTGGCTCTGTTAGGCTAAGAAAATATATTAAAATTAATGTCACTCTTTCCTTCCTTTTTTAAATGTGGCTACTAGGAACTTGACATTTGTGGCTTGCATATCTGTGGCTCGTCCTGTTTCTGCTGGCGGAGTGGAGGGGCAGCTGCGCAGGGTCAGGCTGTTCCGTGATGCCCAGTGTGTGCAGTGTGGCCGAGAGCCCTGAGCAGCGCCGGAGGGCACATGCTCTGTGCTGGAGTGTGGGGTGGAGGTGACATCTCCGGGGCTCTGCGTTAACCCTGACGCCTGGCATGACCGGAGGCCCTCCTGGCATCCTTAGTCACTGGGTCCTGGAGGTGCCCTTCAGGGCCCAGTGACGAGGGCCTGGCAGGGTGGGCAGGGGGTGGCAGGAGGGGCTGGGCCCTCCCCACCCCCTGTCCCAGAAATCCTCTTCTTGGAGGAAAGGGAAGCGTAGTTTTTGAGTGGCCGCTCTTCCTGGTTCTGGACATTCATGTCTTGCTTTAGTTTTTGCAACTGGGGTTGGCGGTGCCCATTTTACAGATGGGGAAGGTCAAATCCCACGGGTGTTGTGACACGGGGCAAAGCTAGTGTGAGCAAAGGGGCCTGATTCCGGTGTTGGACTCTGCAGCCCATGTCTCAGATCCACCACTGGCCTCCCTCCCACTGAGATGGGAACGAGAACTCCGGACGTGCACTCCCTCCCCTGGACGCGCCCCCAGCTCTGGCCCAGTGCCCGGAGACAGATGGCAGTGGCTCCACACTGCCGCTCCACGTGGGGGCGGGGAGGGGCGTGGGACAGCAGCCCCCTCCAGCCTTTGTGGCAAACCCGCAGACCTTGGAGGTCGTTGGGGGGAAAGCTGGCTGTCAGGAATGGGAGCGGCCACTGCTGGGGAGAGCTGGCTTCTGAGGAACGTGGTCATGGATGTGGTCAACCTGCTGTGTGGCTGGTGGGGTGGGTGCCTGGGGCCTTGCCCACCAGCCACGTGGGAGGATCTGGGAATGGGAAATGTGAGAGCATGTGGAGCCCAGTGAACACCTTGGGTGTGGCCAAGGTGTGGTTGTGGCCGGTGGGGGCTGGGCTGGCAGGGGTTACTTGGAGAAACCAGCCACTGGCCCTAAGACAGCTTTCCCAGGTGTCCCTCAGGGCTCCTTCGCACTTCAACCAGGAAAACCCCCAAACCCAGCCCCTGGAACTTCTCTGTGGGAGTCCAGCCCCAGCGTTGGCCACGCCTGTGCCTGGGAGTGACTCACTCCCTTGGGGTCAGAGGTCGTGGCCCAGGATGGGTCTGGCGGATCCCAGCGTCCACACCCAGCCCCAACAGTGTTGCTCCCAAGCTCCCTCCTCTGGGGACCACCTAGCCCTTCCCCTTTGGGGTCCCAGCACTTCACAGGGGCCTGCAGGGAGGGGACAAAGGAGAAGATTTGTGATTCACTGCCCAAGCCCTTAGGGGCTGGAGAATCAGGAGCGGGATCCATACCCGAGTTCAGAGGCTCCAGGAAGGAGAAAGAGCTCAGGGTGAGCTGGCCACCCCCACCCCCCCACCCCCTCGCCTCCCTCGCCCCAGCCCAGCTTCCTCTCCTGCTGCTTCTCCCTTCCGGGGTCATTTCCACAACCGCACACTTAGCCGGGGCCAACGGGGCTGGCTGTGTTGTGCCCCCCGGCTTCCCGGAGGCCTGGAACAACTTGCGGCTTCAGTCTGGACTGCACTCCTGGGAGGCCCCCTAGATAGCCTAGGACTGTGCTCTGAGCTGGCAGGGTCAGGACCAGGTGAGGGCGCACCTGGCAGAGGGAGAGCTCCGGGCGGGCAGCAGGGAGAGAGGGCGCCCATGGGCACTCTGCACTCTGGTCCTGGCTGAGGGGCTGGGAGGAGGGGACCGGTGGCTTTGCAGGGGCAAGGGCTCCTGGCAAGGGCAGTCTGGCTGGACGTCCAGATGCGCCTCTTTCCCTCCCTGTCCGCGGGGACCATGGCACCTTCCTTTCCGGTGTGACTCTGAGACTGGCTCGGGAACTGGCCCGTCGGTGTTTCTTATGCACAGATAAGGCACGCGCGCACCCTGGTTGGTTACCGGGCCTGCAGCCAGGCGCCCCTTCTCTCCGGCCGCGCCCCCACCTCCGCTCCCCGCGCCCTGCCCCCTCGGAGCCCATGCCCCCCTGAGCCTCCCTTCGCAGGCAGTCGCAGTCCCTCCCTACCTCTGCCCGCGCTCTGGGAGGCTCCTTGTTCCGCGGCCACAAAGCCCCTTTGATCCTCTGCTCGGCTCCGAGCCATGTGACCCGGTGGGCGGGCCGCGCTCTCAGGCGGCCAGCGCGGCCCGACTCAGCTGCTGGGGTGAGTCCTCCGCTCCCTTTGTTCCCTCCAGCCTCGCACCGGCGGCAGGGGGCCCTCAGGTGCGCGGCCCCCTGCAGCCCCTGGTGGCCGGGCGGGGCGGGAGCGGCGCCTCCCCGGGGCCCCGGGTCGGCCCCCAGCCCGCGGGCCAGCGCCCAGCCCCGGGAGAGGGGCGGCGGCAGCGCGGTCTCCACGCGGGGCCCAGATTTTCGGCCGCGGAGCAGAAGAAAAGGGCTTTGTGCGGCCACAGCTCTCTCTTTGTAAATATTTGGCCAGCTAACTGAGTGGTTAGGTCCTCCTCCGGCGGGAGTTTCTCGGAGCCCGTTTCCCTCTCGCGCGGGGGCTCCCCCGACGCCAGGAGGACCGGCCACCGCGCCCCCTCTGTCGGTCCGCGCAGATTGTCAGCCGTTAGGGGCAGGGGCTCCGAGCGCCGGCCGATGATTTTCAGCAGACGCTGGAGATGCCGGAATCAAGTTCCCCGGGGCCGGCATTGTGATCTGGGGAGTCTGCTACAGCTTGAGTGTGGGTCCCTGGGCGGTGTTGGGGATGTGCGGGATGTTACTGGGAGTGGGCAGGGGAGGGAGGTGGCAGCCGGTGGGCCGGGTGGGGGCCTGGAATGCGTGTGCTTTGCTAGGGGACGGAGCCACTCCTTGTCAAGGAGCAGGGGTGAGGAAGCAGCGCCTTGGAGACTTGACTTCAGAGGGGCTTTCTAGCCGGGTGGAGCCGAGACCTAGAGGGTACCCCAGACTCAAATCCCACAGCCAGCACAGCACGTCGCCCGGTGCACCGAAGCCGGGAGGGCCCAAGTGTCTCAGAGGCAATGCCATCTGCTCTGAAACTTCATCCCATATGTCCCCGGGCTGCTGCTGCACTTGGTCCTCCTTCCTCTCCCTTTCCTCGGCCGTAAAATCTGCTGGCGTTTTTGTCAGAGGTTTGGGGAAGCATCTCTGCTCACCAAAGAAAAGTTTTAGATTCCTTTCCTAGAGAAAAATGTGCCGCCCGGCAGCAGGCCATACAGCGGGTTTCTGGCAGTGAGGACAGCACCCTAGTTGGAATTCGGTTTGGATCCTCCATGGAAAAACCTGTTAGGGAAGAGGGAGAAAAAGGCCCCGTTCCCTTATAATTGCGTGTGATTTTCCCTCTTATTCATTGATGCTTTGCCTCGAAACTTAAGGGGCCTCCATGGGTGTTTGCATAAATGTCATTTCTCTTTGGCCTGTGGGCCTCCCAACCCAGCGGGGCTCCTTTTCAGGAAATAGGAAGAAGAGTTTAACCACTTGGGGTTGGGGAGCCAGCATCCATGTGAGGCCTCTTTGGAAAGGTGAGGTTCTGCTTCTCTCCCCTTGGGTCTCTTTTGGTCTAAGACGGTGTGGAAGGAGGCCTCTTCTGTGGCTTACCTCTTTCAACGTCCATTCCTGGAGATCTGTGATGTCACTAACCCCTTGCCCACCCCTCCTGGGGGTCCCCACTGCCCCCTGATCATTTCTGTGTTGTGGCACCTGCAGCGCTATTGTATCTACTGGTTTGCGTCTGTATTTTGCCCAACTCTGCTCCTTGTGGCTGGCACTGGGACACGGGTGATGGCCAGTTCCGCTGGCACGTGGGGAGGACCCACTGTGCTCGGGGGCATGGGACATTCAGAGATGGAGGAGACAGCCCTGTTCTGATGGGAGGGGGCGGTCACAATGCTGGCGGCGTTGGCCCCACCAACCCGTCAAAGACAGTCCTTGTTGGGGACTGTGGGGTTGTTCCGAGTGCCAGGCCCCCTGCCCTCTGGACCATGAGGACAGAGTTCACAAGGGCTTTCACCCCAGAAGCCTTGTACCCGTTGGGTAACCAGAGTCTCTGGGCTGACTAGCTCCCCTCCCCCTCCCTGCATCCCGGGGCCACCATACCCTCCTCACTTCCTGTTGTGTCACGCAGGCCTGAGCTGCTCTTGTCAGATAGGGCAGCTTTGCAGGGCTTTCAGGGCAAGACGAATTTCCTAGGGGCTGAGATGCATTGAACAGAAGGGGGAGACCCTGTCCTTAGAAGAGCTTCCCACCAGCCTCGAGCAGTGCTCAGCTTCCTGTGGGGTCAAAGGTCTCAAGGCTTTTTTAGGAAGCTGGTCACCACCTATGAGCTTCCGTTATCCCATCCCCCTGCACATTTAAATCTTGAGCATGCCACCCCCACGATTCTGGGCTCCTTCCCTCTCTGATTGGCTGTATGTTCCAGAAGAATGACTATTTAAATGCATGAGGGGGAGGACAAATGCTTGCTGTCCACCCCACGGCCCTGGCTGGGGTCTTCTGCAGTGATGGTCAGCCTTCCACACCTGTTGCTCCCTCTCCTCACATCCCTCCACCTTAGCTTCGGCCATTGATGCCAGCTGGGCTTCGGAAAGATGTGGGTTTGGATACCCCCCGGGCCTGATGAGCCTGGGGGAGCCCAGCTTCCCACAGCTAGGGTCTTGGGGAAGATGCTTCCAGCAGAAATCATAGCCCTTGGCTGGGACTCCATTCCCAGACTTTTGCCTTCCAGCTCCAAGCTTTGATTTGTTTATTGAGCACCAGCGTGGTTCCTTGGACAGGTAGGGACCTGTTCTCGGGAGCTCTGTGGAGCCCTATGAGGCCTTTCCAAGGAATGCTTCTGAGGGTGGTGGGCCGGGCACAGTCAGCTCTGCGGGCGAGCCTGTTCTCTGAGGAGCAGGCTGGGAACTGGTGAAGGCACAGGTCTAATTACAGGCCTGGGAGGTGTCTTGCCCCACCTGATGGACCTCCAGGCTGCCCACCTCCCAGCTGGCTCTTTAGGAGCCTCGTTGTGGTGCTGGCAGAGCCGTGAGTGGGACATCTCCGGCCTTGGCTCCTCCCTGGGGTGTGGGTAGGGGGTGGGGTTAAAATTCACCCCTCCTCTCTTTCTCTTCTCTTTTATCCCCCCGGGAACTGCCAGGCCCTGCCAGGCTCTTGAGGGGTGGACGAAGAGACGGCTTAATCCTGCGAGGCCGTGAGTTCTGAGTTCTGGTTCCAGCTTTCTGCAGCGGCCTGAGCTGTCGCTTGCCCTCTTCTGGGCCCAGCATTCCCCCATTCAGAGCAGAGTTAATGATCAGGTCACAGGAGCTGCTGCCCCCTAGCTGGTTTCTGGGGGGAGGGGCTGGGCCTTGGTTTTGCTGGGGGCAGCTCAGCACAATGGGCTTGAAAGATGAAGATGGACCTCTCTGCTCTCTCCCTTCTTTCTGGTTGTTCCAGCCTAAATGTGATTTTTAAATGATTAAATTTGGGTTCAGTAGCTGGATCATGGCAGAAGCGCCCCCATATTTGTCACTGTCCTGGAGCTGGGGTCGGGGGACACCCAAGGCTGTGCTTGGAACCCCAGCTCCGGGTTGGGGTTGACTCGCTGACACTGACCCCCACGTGGCCTTCAGGAATTAGGTTCTTCAGCCGCTGCGGTGCTCCTAGCTCCATTCCATCGCACCTGTCTGGTGTGCAGCACCCCCTTCTGGGGCCTGTGCCCCCCAGGGGCCTGCCAGCCCCTGCCCTGCTCTGAGTACCAGGCACCAACTGAGAGCCCACCTATGTGGTGGTCATCTGAGGTCAGCGGAAGAGTGTCCCTGCTGGTGTCCCCAGTGGAATGTGCACAGACCTCCTCCCTCCCAGATCCTTATCTCTTATCTTATTTCCCAGGCCTGGTTCCAGGTGTCTGTCACCTGGCTGCCGACAGGGACAGCAGATAAGATTTTCCTTGCCCAGAGCAGGAAAGTGAATTTACCCTCCTGCCTGGAGCAGCCCCTCCGGTGGGGACGTTTGTGTCCTGTCTGTCTCTCTCTGTCACTAGACTGTGGACTTGTGTAGGGATTGTGTGCTATTGATCTCTGTCCCCAGGCCTGGACGTCACAGGTGCTTGCTCAGTTAATGTTTGAATGACCGCATGGTCAGCGTGGTGTGACCACAGCCTCTCATCTCATATCCACATGCTCTGTGGTTTCTGTAAGGCTAGCCCAAGAGAACCCTATGAGAATAGCCATTCCTCCTGCTGTCTACACATGCTCTCCCCGGAGCCTTTTTCAAGAAAAAGGGGTGAAGATCAGCATTTCTTTGATGATTTGAGATGATTTGAATACATTCTCCCCGGGGCAGGAGACTGGACCAGATGACCCCCGGCCCCACCCCTATGCCCTGGTCCTGGGGGAGTAATAGGGGAGCGAGCACAGGATCCGCACCTTTTGCTCCTCATCTGCCCGGGCCAAGAGGAAAAGCTGCCCTTTGCCGGGTGTCAGTGTGGCCCTAAGACTAATGACAGGTTGGATAGCAGCCCCATTGAGTCACTGTTGACTGTGGCTGGGGGGTCAGGCGAGTGGGGGCTGGGGGCCAGCAGAGTGGTGGGGGGGCGTCGCGTGCACCCGGTGGAGCAGGTGGGGCGCTGCGTCCTGCCTCTTGGCCTCACTTACCTGCACCTGGCTTTGTGGCGAGAGGGCGGTGCTGCGGACAGTTTGCAAACCACGTGCTCTGCCAACCTGTTGCTGTTCTCCGTCACTCTGGGGGCCTCACAGTCAGTCTGCCAGAGCTGGGCCCCCCGACCCACGCCGTCCTTCCGAGCTCGGTTTACTCTGCTGCCCGGGGGCCCTCAGTCTTCATCTCGGGGAATTTCATTTAAGCGGCCTTTGTCACCAGCTGGTGGGGCTGCCTCCCCCGCACTTGACAGAGGTGGAAACTAAGGCAGAGAGGAGATTGATGGGTCAGGATGTTTCCATGGCAAAATGTCATTCTCCCAGACTTTTCCTCACGGGAAAAAGAACAAGTTTTAAAAGGTTTTGTTTTCCTCTTGGTTCACATGTGGTTGTTTAAAAAGTGGGGACACAGAAGGATGCTCAGTGAGTCACCCAGTGCTGCCTCTGGGGCTGAGGATGGGTGGCAGTGGGAGTTTCCTGTGCTCTCCAGAGCTCTGACCGCTCGCCACTTGTTCCCCCACCATGGTCCTTCCTCTCTGTGGACTCCCCAGAGCTTTCTTTTAAGACACAGTTTGCCCCCATTTGACAGATGTGAAAACTGAGGCAAAGCAGTAAGTCAGCTGAAGTGTTTCAAACACTGAAGTGTTTCGGTTGGTGAGAAAGTGCCTCCTGCAGCTCGCTACCCTTCTTAGAGAATAGAAAAAGCCTTCTTTTTATAAATAAATTAACTTATTAGAGAGGGAATGAGTTTTAAGCCGATCCATTGAGCCACTTCTCCTCCAGGCCACCATACGCCAAGGCGTTTGCCCTCCGTGAATCCGAGTGCTGCTGCCTCGCAGCCTCGGTTACAGCCCCTGCTCCCCAGAGCCACATCGGCCCCCCCGAAGGGCTGTTCTGTGCCGACTCCTCCTCCTCCTCCTCCTCCTCCTCTCCTCCTCCTCCTCCTCCTCTCCTCCTCCTCCTCCTCCTCCTCTCCTCCTCCTCCTCCTCCTCCTCTCCTCCTCCTCTCCTCCTCCTCCTTCTCCTCCTCCTCCTCTCCTCCTTCTCCTCTCCTCCTCCTCCTCCTCCTCTTCTCCTCCTCCTCCTCCTCTCCTCCTCCTCCTCTCCTCCTCCTCCTCTCCTCCTCCTCCTCCTCCTCCTCCTCCTCTCCTCCTCTCCTCCTCCTCCTCCTCCTCCCCTCCTCCTCCTCTCCTCCTCCTCCTCTCCTCCTCCTCCTCCTCTCCTCCTCCTCCTCCTCTCCTCCTCCTCCTCCTCTCCGCCTCTCCTCCTCCTCCTCCTCCTCTCCTCCTCCTTCTCCTCCTCCTCCTCCTCCTCCTCCTCCTCCTCTCCTCCTCCTCCTCCTCCTTCTCTCCTCCTCCTCCTCCTCCTCTCCTCCTCCTTCTCCTCCTCCTCCTCTCCTCCTCCTCCTCCTCTCCTCCTCCTCTCCTCCTCCTCCTCCTCCTCTCCTCCTCCTCCTCCTCCTCTCCTCCTCCTCCTCCTCCTCTCCTCCTCCTCTCCTCCTCCTCCTCTCCTCCTCCTCCTCCTCTCCTCCTCCTCCTCCTCCTCCTCTCCTCCTCCTCCTCCTCTCCTCCTCCTCCTCCTCTCCTCCTCCTCCTCTCCACCTCTCCTCCTCCTCCTCTCCTCCTCTCCTCCTCCTCCTCCTCTCCGCCTCTCCTCCTCCTCCTCCTCTCCTCCTCCTCCTCCTCTCCTCCTCCTCCTCCTCCTCTCCTCCTCCTTCTCCTCCTCCTCCTCCTCCTCTCCTCCTCCTCCTCTCCTCCTCCTCCTCCTCTCCTCCTCCTCCTCCTCCTCTCCTCCTCCTTCTCCTCCTCCTCCTCCTCTCCTCCTCCTCCTCCTCTCCTCCTCCTCTCCTCCTCCTCTCCTCCTCCTCCTCCTCCTCTCCTCCTCCTCCTTCTCCTCCTCCTCCTCCTCCTCCTCTCCTCCTCCTCCTCCTCCTCCTCCTCTGTCTGAGAGTGCTGTGCTGCAGAGCAGTCCCCAGCGAATCCTGATGGTGTCCTCCGGCCCGGCACCCCGGGGATGTTTAAAGCAGCAGAAACCCATCTGCCCTACTGCAGCGTCTGCTTCTGCCTTTGCTCATTCGGCAGACCCAGCGCGAGTGGCCCAGTGAGGACACCGGATGGAGGGGCCCCAGGGCAGGGGGTGAGGCGGCTGTGCATGGAGGTGGACACCAGAGCCAAAGGCCTGGGAAGCAGGATGCTTGGCCCCACGGGTTCAGCGACTTGCCCGCTGAACCCAAATCAGCGGCCATGAAGCTGGGCCCCTTCACGTGCGTCCCCTCCTCAGGTTTAGTGGGAGCCCCTCCCAGCCTCCTCTTGGTGCCCCAGCGGGCTGAGAACCCTTGGAGGCAGAGCGTGGGGCTGTTCAGGTCCGAGGGAACACAGTGTCCTGGCCGAGGCCTGGCATCCCAGCAAGGGTGGTGGTGACTCCAGATGGAAGCAGGCAAATCAGGGATGGTGGGGAGCCCGGTTTGGCTACAGTAGGGTTCCTGCAGGAGACGAGACGGGGAGAGTAGGAGGAGGGGCGGGGTGGCCACAAGACTCCCATGAGTCTTGGGAGACCTGGGTACCAGCCCACCTCCGCCGACTTGGCACACGGCAGTCACTCTGCATACGGCAGGTCGCCCACGTACTGGGCCAGTGTTTCCCGAGGGCCTGGCTTCTGCTCACTTGCTCGGAGAGGCCTCGCCGCAGGCTCCCCACGTTCAGTGAGGTTGGCAGATGTCCCGGGCAGTTTCACACAGTGGGTGAATGAATGCCTGGGTCCCCGTGCACCTCTCATGGCCACTTGGCTCTAGACACGCGACCTGCCTCCTCTGAGCCACAGTCTTCTGCCTGAAAAAGGTAGAAGAGTAGCTGCCACCTCTTGTGTCGCCATGAGGACCAGTGGAGGTAAAACAGACCATGTTTAGCACAGAACCTGGACGGGTACAGGTGCTAAGTGTCTGTTACCCTGGTTGTTAAGTCCCAGCCATGAGACAGCCCCGGGCTAGGGACACACACACATGCACACAGACAGGCCTTCCAGAAGCTTCCAGTTAGGTGGTAAGTGCACCAGCTCTAAGATAAGTCCCCCAGGAAGGTGGCGCATGTGCAGTGGGCACTCAGCAAAGGCTTCTGGGCTCATGAGTGTGGCAATGTTGAGATGTGACCTCGGGGCTCTCTGGGGTGGGGAGGCGAGCAGCCCCGACAGGGGGACGGCAGGAGGAGCAGGTCGGGCTCTGTGGAGTGGGTGTGGGGGTGGTGGGGCAGAGGACTGTCCGGGAGGTGTGGTGCCGCGTGTCCGGGTGGCGGTGATGGGGAGGGCAGATGTGGCGGCCGCCCCTCAAGCTGCTCACCTCTGCGAGCGCCACCCCCACGCTGCGCCCCCTCAGCAGATGCCTGCTTCCTGCTCGCCTGGCACGGAGTTTCGGCAGCTGTCCTTTCTCGTCTTTCCAAACGTCTTGGCTGCCTCCCCAGCCTTCTTCAGGCCTCACTGTGGAACCGGATGGCCCGGTCCCGTCTCCCCGCAGCTCCTGGGCCCCTGCCCTGGCGCTAACAGCCACCTCTGCCTCTGTTCACCCGTTCACTCCCTCTTGCATTCATCCAGCAGTGCTTCCCGGGCAGCCACTTAGTAATCTCGAGCTGCAGAGATTCCTCTGTGCTTGAGGGCCAGGCTGTCATGGTGCACGGACGGACACGCCAGTGACCTCTCTGAGCGTGCCTCAGTTTCTACGTCTGGTTAAGCAGCGGAAACCCTGCTGTCTGTGCCAGTTCATGGGGTTATGGGGGAGACGTGTGAGTCGGGGATGGGAGGTTGGTCTCCCGAGGGTCGGCCGGGTGTTTTGGGGTGGGCGGGGGTGAGGGAAGCCCTGTCTGTGTTTGCCACCCCGAGCTCTTCACCGGCTCCTCTCCAGCTCACCGTGGGGCTTGCCAAGGGCAGCTGGGGAGCAAAGAGCTAACTAACACCACTGGGCATTGCGAGACCCAAGTGCTCAAGTTATAATGAAACCTTGAGCAGCCTGGAGGCCCCTCCCTCTGGCCCGCGTCCTTAGGGTTTGGGATGGGGGGAGGGAGAGGGCTTGGGCTTCTAACAGATTTGGGGTGTGTCCTGCCAGAGATGGCCCAGGGCGCCTGGCAGCCGCCCCCCAGCAGCTGCTGGCTCCCGAGATGGTTTCCTCCGGCCTGTGCTGAAGGCTCGGACCAGACTCTGGGCACCTGACCGGCCTGCCAGGCGTGGGTCCTGCTGCTGCTACTGCGGCTGTGGCTGCGCTGGGCTGGTTCAGGTACAAGGAAGGGCACGCCCGTGTCCCCTGATCCCAGAGCAGAGTGCTGAGTGGGTGTCTTGGGAAGCAGAGGTTCTCCCTTCTCGTCCCTCCTGTCCAGACACCTGGGATGAGCCGAGGTCGACCTTGTGGTTGCTGATTGGCTGTGTTTTTACTGCCCCTTCCACCTCTTTCCAGGCTGGGTTCACGGCTTCCCTCTGTGTTTAAAAGGGGCCTGCTCCTGGGTCATTCTGTGGCTGGACGGGTTCCAGCCCATGGCACCGAGGGCCCTTTTTTAAGATTAATGGTGAGTCTTTATGGACATTGTGGTGTGAGGACCAGGGTGAGCAAGCAGAGAAGGGGCTGAGGACCCCCCACACTGAGCTGCAGAATTGGGGCAGGTGCATGTGAAGGCCGGGTGCTGGATTGGTGCTGGCGGCTGGCCGTGGACAAGAAGGGCACAGTCCCTGCTCTTGTTCATGGGGGAGCGCTCACAGCTCACCAGCTTTTTTGTTGCCGTGTTCCATGATAGCTTTATTGAGATATAATTCACATACCATAAAATTTACTCTTTTCAGGTGTACAATTCAGTGGTTTTTAGTACAGTCACAAAGTTGTGCAACTATCACCACTAATTCCAGAACCTTTTCGCCATCCCTGGAAGAGACCCTCCACCCATTAGCAGTCACTCTCCATTCCCAACTCCCTGCTCCCAGCCCCTGGAAGTGTTATTTATAAATCTGCCTATTCTAGGTATTTGCCTATTCTAGATATTTTATATAAATAGAATCATATAAAAGTGGCCTTTTGCGTTTCTCTTCTTTCACATAGCATAATGTTTCCGAGGTTCATTTATGTTACATCGTGTCCATACCTCATTCCTTTCTATGGCTGCATAGTATTCT